>CM077593.1:98146412-103758912 GCA_039654915.1 Aquilaria yunnanensis | reverse complement strand
CAGCCCACCACTAACTCTACCCATTACCACCATCTTGAGTCAAATAGAAGAAGAGCAAAAGATTAATCATAGAAAGGTATGACATACCTGGGATTTTTTAACTTGTATGAAGGTTGAAGAGTAATTATAAGGGTAGGCTATACGCAAGGTGGGGAACATATAAAACAATTCCCAAAAATGCATGTGTCACTTATTTTTCACTACAAAATATATACACAAGAGTAACTAAAGAAACCGTTGCAATTAGTTGTGTTGACACCCAATTTCGTCCGACCATAAAAAATTTTAAAAGAAATTAAATAAAAGAAATTAAATAAAAAAAAATTATTTTTATTATTATTATTATTATTACTAAAAATTTTAATTAGTTTAAAATACATTTTTTTTGTGAAGATTTGATTTAAAATGATATATGTGTGTATTTGAAAGAAAAAAAGAAAACTCCAAAAAAATGGCAAAATTTAAAAGTTTGAGGTAAAAATGACAACATTAAGAAGTTTCGGGAAAAATTGACAAATTATGAAAGTTCTAGGAGCATTTGGTAGTTTGTCACATAAATTTTTGGGCCTGCCGACGTTTCTGGCACAAATTGACAGAAAACGACAAAATTGTCAAAATCAGAAGCTTCAGGAACTTATCCAGAGGCTGAGAGACGTAAAGGACTAAAATTGTCATTTTACCAATTTAAAAGATAAGTTTGAAATTTTTTATTAATTTATCCATCAACATTTCAGCCAAACTTCCTCTATAAATAGCCCCCCAAATTTTGTGATGAACAGAAAAAAAAATAGACAGAAAGCTTAGAGCTCCGTTTTAGAAAAAATAAAAATTACAGACTTAGTCCCTGGCCCTCTTTCCTTTTCCCATAAAGTCCCAAGAGTTTCTATTCTGACGTATAGACCATCTTCTTCCTCCGTTTTTTTTCTATTTCTTCCTTCTCCTTCGCTGCCCGTCGCTCCACGCCGTCCCGCCGCCGCCCATCGCTCCCCCACGCTGCCGTCGCGCCGTCCCCACCTGCCCCTGGCCTCGCTGCCGCCCCGCCGCCAGCTGCCCCTCCTTCCCCCCCTGCGCGCGCGTCTGTTTCTTTCGTTCCCAGAAATTCAAAATTGATTTCTAAGGGTAAACCCTTGTTTCACCTATCATCTTTTCAATTTCTTTCACTTTAGTCACTGACTTTTTATTTTGTTCTTGCAGAATTGATTCCTAACCCTTTTAATTTTTACTTGTTTATTTATTTGTTTATTATTGTTATTATTACTAACCCTTCTTTTTATTGTTATTATTATAACTAACTTACTAACCTTATTATTATTATGACTAACCTTATTATTATTTATTATTATAACTAACTTACTAACCTTATTATTATTATGACTAACCTTATTATTATTATTATTATGACTAACCTACTAACCTTATTATTGTTACCTCAACTAACTTACTAACTTTTATTTTTATTGTTATTAACATCTAACTTTACTAACTTTGCTAATTTTTATTATTGTTGTTAATTAATTAATTTAATTAACTTGTCTAACTTTTTATTATTGTTGTTAATTAATTAATTTAATTAACTTGTCTAACTTTTTATTATTGTTGTTAATTAATTAATTTAATTAACTTGGCTAACTTTTTATTATTGTTGTTAATTAATTAATTTAATTAACTTGACTAACTTTTTATTATTGTTGTTAATAATTAATTTAATTAACTTTGCTAACCTTTATTATTATTATTATTTTTAAAGTGGATGGCCAAAAAGCCCCACTTTATTATTATTAATTTTTATTTATATAATTTATTTCATTTAATTCACCTTTACCCAAAAATAATAAATAAATGAATGAAAACTAAAAGAAGATTCTTTTGTAATTAATTATTAAGGCTAATAAAAATTTAAAAGCCAATTATCTTTTGACATTTTGGAATACATGTTTTTATTATTTCTTTAAAGTTATCAAAAAGTTAACTTTTTATTCTTTTCGATTAATAAACAAACATGATTAAAAAATTATACAAATCAATTTTTTTAAACATATCTTTAAAATAATGATCTTTAAAATTTAAAATTCAAGAAAAATCCAATAAAATTATAATTAGAATTAATAATTAATTAAATAATTAAAATTTAATAAAAATTAAAACTCTATGACCAAATGATCCGCCAGGATCCATGGCTTGGAAATATTTTTAAATATATAAATAAATTTTTCTTTGTTAAAAATAAAAAACTTTGGACTAATATATTAATTATTTATTAAAATAATAAAATATAACTTTTTAGTTTTTTTTTCTTTATTAATAAAAAGAATAAAAAGAATAAAAATTTTGGGCTAATATTTTATTCAGTAATATTTTTACTTATTTCTTTTTAAAATAATGAAAAGATATAAATTTTTGTTTCCTTTATAAAAATCTTAGTCAAATGATTTCGAAAATAATAAAAATAAATAATAAAAATTTAAATTTTCTCTTAGATATTTTAGACTTATATATTTTCAGAGATATAAATTAAAATTAAAAAAAATCTTTCATTAAACAAAAAAGAATATACAGAAAAATATAAATATCAAAACTTTTGTTTTAAAATACATATAAATTTTTGGTTAAATAATCTTTTATTCCAAAATAAATTAAATAAATATCAAAACTTTTCTTCTTTTTGTTTAAAATATACATATAAATTTTTGATTTTCTTAATTAAACAATTACTTTTGGTTAATCTTTTATCAAAACAAAATAAAACAAAATAAAATATTAAGACTTTTATTATTTTAAAATATACATATAATTTTTTGTTTCTTTACTGAATAAATAAGATCTTGATTTAATAATTTTTTTGTTTATCTTTTATTAAATAAAAAGAACAAACATAACATAAAATATAAATCTTTCTTAATTAATTTATTTCTTTTTTTAATAAACATAAAATAAATCTCAAGATTAATTAATTAACTTTCTTATAAAAAAATTAATTACTTTTTAATTCTTTTATAAATTGAGTAATTATTTAAATAATAAATATCCTTCATTAAACAAGGAAAGATAAAAGAAAGGAAAGATAAAAATCAAAAAGAAAAGAAAGATAAGAAAAAGAAAAGAAAGATAAAGAAAGAAGGAAAAGAATAATAAAATATAAAAAGAAATAAGAAAGATCTTTTAAAGATCATTAACAAAAAACCTAAAATTTTAAAAGACTTACAAAAATAGTAATTAAAATAACAATTACTTCCATAAAAAGATAAAAATCCATATTTTTTTATAATATGGATAAAATTGTTTAAAATTTTACCAAATTCCGTGTCCAAATGACTCGGCAGAGTCCATGGTTCGGAATCAAAATCTTCCGTGTCCAAATGACTCGGCAGAGTCCATGGTTCGGAAGTATCAAATTTTATATAAATTAATTTAAAAATCCGCATCCGATTAATTCAGTTAAAATTTCTAGTTTGAAAATTAACTGAATATTTTCTAAAAGCAAAGCAAAACAAAATTAAAATCAACTAAGGTGCCAATTTTGGGCGCTATAACAAAGTTGTTTTAGCGTAACCGTACTCCTGATCCCCGAACTCTCGCAGACCAATTTTAAGGTGTCCAATCGACCTAGGTGAAACAGATTGGTGGCGACTCCCGAAAACCCGACGTTGCCACAGCTTGGCGACTCCACTGGGGACGTCGACGTTAGTGAGTCGAGCCTACAAGTTAATTTATTTTGATTTACTTTACTTATATTTATGTGGATTTATATGTTATATTTACTTAGGTAAACATGCATTATGCATTCACAATATGAAGCTCTATACCCGAGCTTCTTCAAAGCGAACACGTTCTTTCTAAGCGGAATTGGTGTTGTTGTCCTTGAGAGGCCATGGTCTCCAAGCCTTCACCGGTTTCAAAGTAGCAAAGTAGTGTATTGCCTTCTGAGACGGTTAGTCTCTGCATGGGCCCACGAAAAGCTACGACTCGAATTAATCCATTCCTTACATAAACCCTAGAGGGTAAGGAATCGGGCTGTCACTATAATTTAGTGACAGGATTCGGGAACTATCCCTTGCCTTTTTGATAAGCCACCTTATGCATATAGAACTCCCCACTTAACCATAGAACTGACCATAGAATTTCTACCATTTTACCAACGCCATAAGCATATCCTTGTTATGCTGTGTTGTTACTCTACACTTTTCTTCGTATGGTTTTAACTTGTTTATCCATAATACTTCATGAGTTGTTAATTACTATTTAACTTGTTAATAACCTTATTTTTCTTTTGTTATACTTCCGTTCTGTGCAATTATTCTTCATGCATCAAAACCACGCATCAAATTATGTTAACTTTTTGGTCTTTATAATGACAACTAAAAGTTTTGAAGTTCTACGATAATGGATAAGCAAACTCACTCATCGCATGCATGCATTACATTAATCACGTGCATATAAAGTCTGATAAAAACATAATCTCACTTTATATTGCATGCATCCATTACATCAATCACGTGCATACAAAGTCTGATAAAAACATATCTCACATTGCATGCATGCATTCATTGCATCAATCACATACATGTAGAGTCTAATAAAATAAATATTCCTTTAAAAAGGTGAAATTGGACCTCAACACCGATATCCAACTCGGCTCCAAACAAGACTAATGGCAGAACAAACCGAAGGACGTCTCATAGATATAGAGTCCAAGATAGAAAATATGGCCGGAGCAATTCCCTCCTCATTACACCAAAAAATGAAATTCATTTTTGAAAGAAAATTAATCACAGTCTTTGCTGAAGAAGGCATTCTGCTATCATCTATATCAATAGTAGTAAAGACCAAGTGACCTTCTCTTCCAAGTTGGTGTGACCCAAATCCCAAATGTAACTGAAAATTCTGTGGTACTGAAACTCAAGGTCCAACAGTTGGCCAAGTCCAAGTTGCTAGGCCTGATGTGATTGGTAATTGAAAGTGAAGAGTTTGAGCTGGAATTACATTAATTTTGGAAGGGCTCCAAGTCAGATCTGACCTAATAGTCCGCACACACTTTTGAATGACAGGGAATCCTTTGAATAAACTTGTATCTTTGAAAGCTTGCAAAAGTAATCTAATAGTAAAAATCTCCTAGATTTAGTCCAGAATCTAGGGTGTAGTCTTTGTTAGATGGACACCTGGTATTCTTTTTCTGGTACAACAAAAAGATGTAATGCGTGCATTCTACTACTTTCCATTTTTACACTCTTTGCCATTATACTATCCATTATTGCTATCACACTTTACTTTTCGACAACCGGTAATTCTTTTTGTTCTCTAACAAAAAGATGTTGCGTGTGCATTCTACCACTTTTTAATCCCATTATTACTTCTATACATTCTACCAATTTTTACCAAAAATTCAATTATTACACCTACACATTCTACCACTTCTTACCAAAAATTCCGTTTTTACATCCATCTCTCACTCCTTTCCATTATACTATCCATTATTGCTATCACACTTTACTTTGAAAACGATACTACTTGTGGGTGAAAATAAAAAGTTAGGGGAGATTTAATAGTGGCGATCTTGAAAGTGCTGTCAAATCTAGTAAGAAGGATTTCATATGTTGCACCCCAACTCTAAAAAAAAAAAAGAATTCATAGTGGTTATCAACATCCTTGCAAGAAGTTTGGGGTTAGCTTCCAAACAAGGTAGCTCTCATATTAAATGACTTCAGTGGCCTCCCAATTCTCACAAATGCTCAATACAAAAAAAAAAAATTCTCAGTTTTCCGCAACACAAATTCCAACAAAGGAAAGAAGTTCATCCCTTCCATCAAAAGCCATTAAAGAGAAAATCCAAAACAAAAAAAAGAGACTGAGAGCAAACACAAGCAACTAAAGCCACTTTAATCATTTCACTTCAAGAGGGCTATGATCTTAGTTCTTTGCAACACAAACTCCGAAAAGAGAAATTCATCCCTTCCATCAAAAGACAACAAGGGAAAATTCAAAACCAAAAAGGACTGAGAACAAGCACGAGCAAGCAAGGCCACTTGAGTCATCTCACTTCAAGAGAGTTATCAAGTATGTCATCACCATAGCTCACAAAAAAAAAAAGGGAAACAAAAAAAAAACAAAAAAAAAAAAAGGAAAAAGGGCTCAAACTAGAGCAAAAGAAAAAAAAAAGAAAAAAGTGAGCTATGGATTCTAGACTGAAAACCTGCAAAGGTGGTCTAGAAGACAAAAGCAACTTTCAAGCCAAGCATACATAAAGACCACGATAGTTGGGGGGCAACAGATGAGGTTTAACTTTCTGGAAAGAGTGGCAAGTTGAGGTCATCACTATTGAGTTTTTCACCATAATCAAATTTGCTCACGAGTAGTATTAAAAGACCATTCTTTCACACCACTTAAACTTAACTTTCCTCAGACCTAACATCCTCATTCAGTCAAAAGACTATCATTGTGAATCATTTCTACCTTATTTAATGCTACTCACGAGTAGTATTAAAAGACCATTCTTTCACACCACTTAAACTTAACTTTTCTCAAACCGAACATCCTTATTCAGTTAAAAGACTATCATTGTGAATCATGTTTCTACCTTGTTTAATACTGCTCACGAGTAGTATTAAAAGACCCTTCTTCCACACCACTTAAATTTAACTTTTCTCAAACCGAACATCCTCATTCAGTTAAAAGACTATCATTGTGAACCATGTTTCTACCTTATTTAATACTGCTCACGAGTAGTATTAAAAGACCCTTCTTTCACACCACTCAAACTTAACTTTATTCAGACCTAATATTTACCTCTTAATATCATTCTCATTCAGCTAAAAGACTGCCACAAAAAAAAAAAACATTCAAACTTAATTTTCCTCACGCCTAACAGTTACCTCTCGATATCATCCTCATTCAGCTAAAAGGCTATTATTGTGAATCATGTTTCTACCTTATTGCCTTGCACAGTTTATGTCTTCGAGTTGGAAAGGGAAGAATGACAGGATATTTTAATTAAAAACAAAGACCGTAAATTACTTTGTCAAGCTTTGCAAATTGATGAAAGTTTTTCTTTAAGGCCAAACCATTATTCATTAATGTGTGTAGACTTAAAAGTGAGGAGATAGCTTGAGTCTTTCTTTAATTAGATGTGGTTCTTGTAAGAGAAATTTATGATCAAGAACCATCACAAAGGTCTAGAAATGCTCGACCTTCTGTTAAATCAAAGGCGAGATGATACCTTTTATCCACATAAATACCATATTCAGGGGGGCAAAGCAGTCTCTACGAAGCGTAAGAATAGTACTGCCAAGAAAGAAACTCAACAGACAAGGGGGCAAGTCTTATTGATCAAAACTTGAGCTCAAGGAAAAGTAATCATTCAGACTATAACATGGAGATAAATAAGTGTCGACAAGGCCACAAGAAAAGGGACAATGAAACATTGAAAGTTAAGCCTTTGATAGTATGAAATCCATGACAATGGATGAGTACCCGAAAGAGATATAAATTATTAGGCGGGCCAACTTTAAAGAAATTGAGGCCAAAAATTCAAAGAACAAGTCAAAGAAAGAGGATTTTGAAAAGAGTTGGGCTTTTGAGGCAGTGAACAAAAGCTGGAAAGCATAAAGAGATTCAATGATAGTCCAAGAAGGCAATCACAAAGAAGATCCAGTAAAGCAAAGACATGAAGAACTAGATCTATAAAAAAAAAAAAAAACATCAATTCCACATGCTCTGCATTCATGCATTTCACATCATGCATGCATGGCTTTTGCATAATAGGAACCAAATGGGAAGCACATCCACGGCACAGTTTCAGCAGTATAAGCTGAGATCTCAATGTCATCAGCTCTTACCAATCTATCACTGGATACACAGCTAATATGCGGGACCAACCCGCATTAGGAATTCAAGGATAAGGTAGACAATATGTCAAAAGCCTGGCAATCGATTCAATAATCGAGGCTACACCTGGATGGACAGAATTGACGCCAGCTTAGCGGTATCCAAGATAAGAAATAGCTATGGTCAAAGATAAGCGCGGATATCGAGAAATATTATCGTCGAAAGCAGACAATGGATTCAATGATCAAGGACTGGATCAATGTCATGCCTGACGAGATATCAAAGATAAGAAATATCTATGATACCAAAATAAAGTAGGATCCACTTTTCCGGTTAAACGGCGGATACGGTACTCCGTGACTCTCAAGTCGGTTCTCTCAGTTGCCCATAATAACTGATTCTTTCCTCTCTTCTTTCTTTTACTACCCTTTAGAAAATGGATCCTACTCTTTCTGTCTTACGAAAATATTTTCCTTCTCTCCCAATGAACATTCTCAAAAAGATCTACCAAGTTCGCTGTGAACGATTAAGAGTTCTAATGCACAAAGGAATCCCTGAAGATGTGCGGTGGTTAATCGAAGCCAAGGTTCGTCTGGCAGGTGAAATCCCAGAGGCATTTGTGTCTCACATGCCTGGAATAGGCAAAAGCTCTTATGCCAAAAAGCGAAGAGCGAAAAGGTTACAAGTCTGCCATAAATGTGGACGGTGGACTTGTAATACTAAATGTCGTTCTTTAGGGATGATCTCTGATAATCGAGAAGATAAAATACGATTCATTAAGAATGGCCTGAGTAAGGACTCGTTGGATGATATCCAATTGACTCTTGAGACGCATTCTTGTGGATCTGTGCAACGTGAACTTCTTGGTTTATGGAGCATTTTTCATGAAGAACGAAACCGTTACAGTCCCGGGAATCTGACTGTAAATGACCCTGTTTGCCAGCTTGTAAGAAAACTGGATGGGAAACAAATCCTCGACTCATAGAAGCCGTTAATGCCGTTACTGGACGTAAAGCCAGTGGAAGATGTGAGTCACAGTCACAATTACTGTACGTACAGTTTGTTATATTTGGAGAAGTTTGCATTTTCTTTTGACAGATGTACATGCTCCCCTAAGTGTAATCGACACGTTATCCCTTTTATCACTATAAATGCGTGTTCTTCCTTCTGATTAACCAGCGGATAAGATACCCCGTGACTTCTAAAGTTGGTTATTCCAGTCTCCTACAATAACTGATTCATTTCCCTCTTCTCTAAAATTCTTCTCTCATCAATGGATTCTACTCTTTCTGCACTGTGAAAATACTTTCCTTCCCTTCCAATAAAAGTCCTTAAAAAGATCTACCTTGCTAGATGTGAAAGAATCAGAGTTTTTACACGCAAAGGCATTCCCGATAATGTGCAGTGGATAATTGAAGCTAAGGTCCGTCTGGCGGGTGAAGTTCCAGATGCATTTATGCCCCGCATGCCCGGTTTAGGTAAAAGCCGTTATGCCAAAAGGCGAAGAGCAAAGAGACTAGGCGTGTGTTATAAATGTGGGCGATGGAATTGTAATACTAAATGTCGCTCTTTAGGATACATCTCCATAAATCGTGAAGATAAAAGAAAATTCATTAAGAATGGCCTGCGTAAGGAATCTCTGGAAGATATCCGAGAGACTCTTGAAACGCATTCTTGTGGAAAAGTGTAAGGTGAAATTATCGGTTTATGGAGGACTTACCATAAAGAACGAAACCGTTACAGTCTTGGGAATGTGACTTTAAACGATCCTGTTTGTCAGTTTGTAAGAAAACTGGATGGGAAGCAAATCCCCGACTTATAGAAGGCATTGAAGCCATTACTGGACATAAATCAGTGGAAGATGAGAGCCACGGTCATGATTCCTGTACATATAAGCTGTCATTTGTCTTTTCTTTTGACAATAATGTATTTGCTTCTGTAAGTGTAATTAACGCATTATCCCTTTCATCACTATAAATATGTGTTAGTTATCTTCGTTTCCTACAATCACTAATTTCTTTCTTTGCCTCCTTTATCAATGGAGTCTTCTCTTTCCGCCCTACGAAAGTATTTTCCTTCCTTCCCAATAAATGTTCTTAAAAAGATTTATCAAGCTAGATGTGAACGATTTAGAGTATTTATGCACAAAGGCATTCCTGATAATGTGCGGTGGCTAATTGAAGCTAAGGTTCGTTCAGCTGGTGAAGTTCCAGAAGCATTCTTTCCCCGTATGCCCGGCTTTGGTAAAAGCGCTTATGCCAAAAAAAGAAGAGCAAAGAGGCTAGGCGTTTGTCATAATTGTGGATGGTGGATTTGCGGCAATAAATGTCGTTCTCCAGGAGTGATCACCAGAAATCGTAATGATAGAATAAGATTCATTAAGAATGGCTTGCGTAAGGAATCTCTAGAAGATATTCGAGAGGTTCTTGAAGCGCATTCTTGCGGAATAGTGCAATTTGAGGTTGTTGGATTATGGATAATTTTCCAAAAAGAACGAGATCGTTACAGTCTTGGGAATCTGACCCTAAACGACCCTGTTTGCTAGTTTGTGAGAAAGCTAGATGAGATGCAAATCACCGATTCATAGAAAGCATCAAAGCCATTACTGGACGCAAAGCCAGTGGAAGACGAGGATCAAAGTCACGATTACTGTACGTGCTACCTGTCGCTTTTGCAATTTTCCTCCCCTTTTGGTAATAATGTATTCACTCCTGACGTGAACCAAAGTCACGATTACTGTACATGCTAGCTGTCGCTTTTGAAATTATCCTCCCAATAATGTACCCACTCCTGACATGAGATACAGTTATGATTACTGTATATAGCTGCCACTTTTTAAAATTTTCCTTCTCTTCCAACAATCACGTACCTACTCCTGACGTAAGCTACAGTAGTGACTACTGTACATGCTAGCAGCTATTTTGAAAATTTTCCTCCTCTTTTAACGATAGTGTACCCATACCTGACCAAAGTCATACTCGTGACTACTGTGAATAGCTGGCAATAATGTATCCATTCTTGAAAATAAAATTATTGCCTTATCTCTTCATCTCTATAAATATATCCTCTTTTCTCACAAGGGTAAGGATAGGAATGGAGAAAACCCCAACTCGTAAATCTCGAAGTATTTGTGTATTTTCTGGGGCTTTTCCTGGAAAAGATGAAGAGTATTTAAAAGCAGCCAACCATTTGGGTAGAGTATTAGCTGAGCGAAAAATACATTTAGTTTATGGAGGAGGTAGTGTCGGATTAATGGGAGGTGTAGCATCAGCAGCATCTCTAGGAGGAAGTCAAGTTCTGAGCATTATCCCTGGACCTCTGAAATTTATTTCTGGGGGCACGATTGGAGAAGAATTAGTGGTTAAAAATTTGCAAGAGCGTGTGTTACAAATGCTTTTAAATGCTGATGCTTTTATCGCTCTACCAGGTGGTTTTGGCACATTGAGAGAAGTCTTTCAAATTGCTTCCATGGCCCAACTTAATTTGCATAAGAAACCCATTGGGCTTTTAAATGTTAACAATTTCTTTACAGGTTTGATAGCTTTTATGGATTATGCTATGCAGAAGAATTTCATATCAAGAGTGGCACGGCGAATCATAATATCCGCAACAACTGCTGAAGAATTGCTAGATAAAATACAAGCTTTTGTTCCTGAACCAGATCCAGCAATGATTCAGATAGACTGGACACGACAGTCTTTCCCGACCAGTTCACTCCCATAATGGTCCTCTACTCACCCTGTTGAAGTATTGTGGAAGAAAGAAGCGATCTGATCTGTTTTTCTTGTCCTTTAGTTTTATTATCAGCATTTTCTTTCGCGTTTCAGTTTTTCCTTTCAGGGAATTTCTTTTTTTTTTTATAATATAGTTTCGTCCAGGCTGATATTAAAACCATAGGACAATGCCTTTAGGTTGGAATGGCTGAGTAAAGAGTAATTTTTGTTACTCTTGAGATGCATCCTATTAGGTCTACTAGGCATAACATTTTGGGGTAGTTAAGCTTTAACCTTATTCGGATGACATATCTCACAAGGGAATCTATATTTACTGAAGAAAATATTAGATGAACCTTGAATATTGATTCCAAACATCCGTTCCCTTTACATAATTTGTCAGTGTTATTGTCATCATCAAGATTCACTCGTTTTATCGAAGCCTAATTCTTTGCGCTCGCCTATTATGAAAATTCACACCTTCGAAGAAAATTATTCCAATTTCAATTGCTTTCATATAAATTTCGCTCGAGGTCCTAAGGAAAGCTCCTTAGCCTCAAAATCAATTTTCATCATCAGGGTTTTAAGGATGGAACCTTTGCCTCGAAAACAATCAATTTTCATCATCGGGGTTTTAAGGATGGAACCTTTGCCTCGAAAACAATCAATTTTCATCATCGGGGATTTAAGGATGGAACCTTTGCCTCGAAAACAATCAATTTTCATCATCGGGGTTTTAAGGATGGAACCTTTGCCTCGAAAACAATCAATTTTCATCATCGGGGTTTTAAGGATGGAACCTTTGCCTCGAAAACAATCAATTTTCATCATCGGGGTTTTAAGGATGGAACCTTTGCCTCGAAAATAATCAATTTTCATCATCGGGGTTTTAAGGATGGAACCTTTGCCTCGAAAATAATCAATTTTCATCATCGGGGTTTTAAGGATGGAACCTTTGCCTCGAAAACAATCAATCAATCTGAGGTTTTAAGGATGAAACCTTTGCCTCGAAATCAATCAATCAATCCGAGGTTTTAAGGATGGAACCTTTGCCTCGAAATCAATCAATCAATTCGAGGTTTTAAGGATGGAACCTTTGTTTCGAAATCAATCAATCAATCCGAGGTTTTAAGGATGGAACCTTTGCCTCGAGATCAATCAATCAATTCGAGGTTTTAAGGATGGAACCTTTACCTCGACATCAATCAATCAATCCGAGGTTTTAAGGATGGAACCTTTGCCTTGAAATCAATCAATCAATCCGAGGTTTTAAGGATGGAACCTTTGCCTCGAGATCAATCAATCAATTCGAGGTTTTAAGGATGGAACCTTTACCTCGACATCAATCAATCAATCCGAGGTTTTAAGGATGGAACCTTTGTCTCGACATCAATCAATCAATTCGAGGCTTTAAGGATGGAACCTTTACCTCGACATCAATCAATCAATCCGAGGTTTTAAGGATGGAACCTTTGCCTCGAAATCAACCAATCAATCTGAGGTTTTAAGGATGGAACCTTTGCCTCGAAATCAATCAATCAATCTGAGGTTTTAAGGATGAAATCTTTGCCTCGAGATCAATTAATCAATTCAAGGTTTTAAGGATGGAACCTTTGCCTCGAAATCAATCAATCAATTCGAGGTTTTAAGGATGGAACCTTTGCTTCGAAATCAATCAATCAATCCGAGGTTTTAAGGATGGAACCTTTGCCTCAGAAACAATCAATTTTCCTTCAACGATAGGAGAGCTCCTATCGCCGGGGTTCTAAGGAGAGTTCCTTAACCTCAGGATTTAGGCGGCGAAAAGGTTTTCAATGCCTAGCTAAGCCGGACGAAATTTGGTAACGACTTTGCATACATCATGTCTCATGAAGCATGCAAAGGGGGGCAGCTGTTGACACCCAATTTCGTCCGACCATAAAAAATTTTAAAAAAAATTAAATAAAAGAAATTAAATAAAAAAAAATTATTATTTTTATTATTATTATTATTACTAAAAATTTTAATTAGTTTAAAATACATTTTTTTTGTGAAGATTTGATTTAAAATGATATATGTGTGTATTTGAAAGAAAAAAAGAAAACTCCAAAAAAATGGCAAAATTTAAAAGTTTGAGGTAAAAATGACAACATTAAGAAGTTTCGGGAAAAATTGACAAATTATGAAAGTTCTAGGAGCATTTGGTAGTTTGTCACATAAATTTTTGGGCCTGCCGACGTTTCTGGCGCAAATTGACAGAAAACGACAAAATTGTCAAAATCAGAAGCTTCAGGAACTTATCCAGAGGCTGAGAGACGTAAAGGACTAAAATTGTCATTTTACCAATTTAAAAGATAAGTTTGAAATTTTTTATTAATTTATCCATCAACAGTTCAGCCAAACTTCCTCTATAAATAGCCCCCCAAATTTTGTGATGAACAGACAAAAAAATAGACAGAAAGCTTAGAGCTCCGTTTTAGAAAAAATAAAAATTACAGACTTAGTCCCTGGCCCTCTTTCCTTTTCCCATAAAGTCCCAAGAGTTTCTATTCTGACGTATAGACCATCTTCTTCCTCCGTTTTTTTTCTGTTTCTTCCTTCTCCTTCGCTGCCCGTCGCTCCACGCCGTCCCGCCGCCGCCCATCGCTCCCCCACGCTGCCGTCGCGCCGTCCCCACCTGCCCCTGGCCTCGCTGCCGCCCCGCCGCCAGCTGCCCCTCCTTCCCCCCTGCGCGCGCGTCTGTTTCTTTCGTTCCCAGAAATTCAAAATTGATTTCTAAGGGTAAACCCTTGTTTCACCTATCATCTTTTCAATTTCTTTCACTTTAGTCACTGACTTTTTATTTTGTTCTTGCAGAATTGATTCCTAACCCTTTTAATTTTTACTTGTTTATTTATTTGTTTATTATTGTTATTATTACTAACCCTTCTTTTTATTGTTATTATTATAACTAACTTACTAACCTTATTATTATTATGACTAACCTTATTATTATTTATTATTATAACTAACTTACTAACCTTATTATTATTATGACTAACCTTATTATTATTATTATTATGACTAACCTACTAACCTTATTATTGTTACCTCAACTAACTTACTAACTTTTATTTTTATTGTTATTAACATCTAACTTTACTAACTTTGCTAATTTTTATTATTGTTGTTAATTAATTAATTTAATTAACTTGTCTAACTTTTTATTATTGTTGTTAATTAATTAATTTAATTAACTTGTCTAACTTTTTATTATTGTTGTTAATTAATTAATTTAATTAACTTGGCTAACTTTTTATTATTGTTGTTAATTAATTAATTTAATTAACTTGACTAACTTTTTATTATTGTTGTTAATAATTAATTTAATTAACTTTGCTAACCTTTATTATTATTATTATTTTTAAAGTGGATGGCCAAAAAGCCCCACTTTATTATTATTAATTTTCCTTTATATAATTTATTTCATTTAATTCACCTTTACCCAAAAATAATAAATAAATGAATGAAAACTAAAAGAAGATTCTTTTGTAATTAATTATTAAGGCTAATAAAAATTTAAAAGCCAATTATCTTTTGACATTTTGGAATACATGTTTTTATTATTTCTTTAAAGTTATCAAAAAGTTAACTTTTTATTCTTTTCGATTAATAAACAAACATGATTAAAAAATTATACAAATCAATTTTTTTAAACATATCTTTAAAATAATGATCTTTAAAATTTAAAATTCAAGAAAAATCCAATAAAATTATAATTAGAATTAATAATTAATTAAATAATTAAAATTTAATAAAAATTAAAACTCTATGACCAAATGATCCGCCAGGATCCATGGCTTGGAAATATTTTTAAATATATAAATAAATTTTTCTTTATTAAAAATAAAAAACTTTGGACTAATATATTAATTATTTATTAAAATAATAAAATATAACTTTTTAGTTTTTTTTTCTTTATTAATAAAAAGAATAAAAAGAATAAAAATTTTGGGCTAATATTTTATTCAGTAATATTTTTACTTATTTCTTTTTAAAATAATGAAAAGATATAAATTTTTGTTTCCTTTATAAAAATCTTAGTCAAATGATTTCGAAAATAATAAAAATAAATAATAAAAATTTAAATTTTCTCTTAGATATTTTAGACTTATATATTTTCAGAGATATAAATTAAAATTAAAAAAAATCTTTCATTAAACAAAAAAGAATATACAGAAAAATATAAATATCAAAACTTTTGTTTTAAAATACATATAAATTTTTGGTTAAATAATCTTTTATTCCAAAATAAATTAAATAAATATCAAAACTTTTCTTCTTTTTGTTTAAAATATACATATAAATTTTTGATTTTCTTAATTAAACAATTACTTTTTGTTAATCTTTTATCAAAACAAAATAAAACAAAATAAAATATTAAGACTTTTATTATTTTAAAATATACATATAATTTTTGGTTTCTTTACTGAATAAATAAGATCTTGATTTAATAATTTTTTTGTTTATCTTTTATTAAATAAAAAGAACAAACATAACATAAAATATAAATCTTTCTTAATTAATTTATTTCTTTTTTTAATAAACATAAAATAAATCTCAAGATTAATTAATTAACTTTCTTATAAAAAAATTAATTACTTTTTAATTCTTTTATAAATTGAGTAATTATTTAAATAATAAATATCCTTCATTAAACAAGGAAAGATAAAAGAAAGGAAAGATAAAAATCAAAAAGAAAAGAAAGATAAGAAAAAGAAAAGAAAGATAAAGAAAGAAGGAAAAGAATAATAAAATATAAAAAGAAATAAGAAAGATCTTTTAAAGATCATTAACAAAAAACCTAAAATTTTAAAAGACTTACAAAAATAGTAATTAAAATAACAATTACTTCCATAAAAAGATAAAAATCCATATTTTTTTATAATATGGATAAAATTGTTTAAAATTTCACCAAATTCCGTGTCCAAATGACTCGGCAGAGTCCATGGTTCGGAATCAAAATCTTCCGTGTCCAAATGACTCGGCAGAGTCCATGGTTCGGAAGTATCAAATTTTATATAAATTAATTTAAAAATCCGCATCCGATTAATTCAGTTAAAATTTCTAGTTTGAAAATTAACTGAATATTTTCTAAAAGCAAAGCAAAACAAAATTAAAATCAACTAAGGTGCCAATTTTGGGCGCTATAACAAAGTTGTTTTAGCGTAACCGTACTCCCGATCCCCGAACTCTCGCAGACCAATTTTAAGGTGTCCAATCGACCTAGGTGAAACAGATTGGTGGTGACTCCCAAAAACCCGACGTTGCCACAAGTTGCAAGGAGCAACTAAAATTAAAGACAATTGAAAGATTCAGTTGTGTAAATATTGGTTACTAGTTAAGATCGACTGAAGCGACTATTCTGGGCGATTGAAATATTTAGACGTTCTTATTGGTGACATGCTAAAAATGAGCGATTAACAGCTTTAGTCAATCATGGATTGACAAAAAGTCAATCATTCTAGTTTTTTCATTTTATTTTTATTTAAATTTTAATTTGTAAGAATTAAAATTAAAATGAAATTAATCATTATAATCATTATAAATAGATTTATAAAATAATAAAGCCAATACATAAAATAAAATAAAAATTAATAATTATATGGGAAACTAAACAGTTAATAGAAACAGAAAAGTGAAAAAAAACTTACTGTAGTTAGGGGTCTAGACTGATTTGGCCACTATAGTTTTGAGTGATTACAATTGTATAAATAAAGTCATAGTTTAAGCCCAAATTAGTTACTAATGTTACAGTTTGGTGCAAAATATGTCACCAGCTATTAAAAATCAAACGGTAAATGCAGAAAGTTGTTAGGTTTGAAATCTTAGGATACTAATATAACTTTTAACAAACTTCAGGAACTTTCTGTAATTTACCATTTTCATTTATTTTATGTGCAAGTCATTATATCGGTCACCAATGAATTTGTAACTGGTGACTGAGGTGATGTCCGAAGAGGTAGCTTTAGACATAATTATTTACAAACAAAAAAAATTGCAATATCGAGACATAGATAATCAGAAATATATCGATATTGGATGAATGAGTTTCATTTGATCGAGGTTTGGACTATTTGTAGTATTAGAATGCAATTAACTAATTTGAATATCATTTCTGAAGAGACCAGTGGCATATCTGGTAAAGGATAGAGGTGATTGTCAAGCAAAAAAATAAAAATAATAAATTATACATAGTTCTTGAAGTTTATTAAAAGTTACATAGGTATCCCAAAATTTTAAAACCAACAACTTCTCACGTTTCTTGCTAGGTTTTTAATGGGTTGTGATATATTTGGTATTAAACTGTAACATTAATGATCAATTTGGGACATAACTATAACTTTAGTGATGCAATTGAAACCATTCAAAACTATAGGACCAAATAGGTGTAGACCCATAACTATAGTGAGTTTTTTTGATATTTTTCCCTAATAGAAATTACACTTTCACAAGCTGCCAAGTCTATGGACGACACTAATGACTAAACGCATCAAATTCATTGAATCTGTCACATTAATCGCCTTTTGTTTCCTTCCCAAGACTCATTAAAATTCAAAAGCAAAATTGTGGCCGAGAGACGAGTCACCTTAATTGCAAGCAATCATTATCCCATGAGGGGCGTACTTATACCAAATCCTCACCACTAACTATAAAGAGCGACATATTTTTAGGTACACTGGTATACGTTTTAATACTTTTGAAACTAAAAATTTTAGAAATAATATTAAACACTTATATTGAATAAAATTAGACCATTAAATAACTATATTAAATATTCCGTTAGAAAGTATAAGGATAATTACAATTTGCCATTATCAATCTGCTACTTGAGGTTTAGGTAAAATTACACATTGTTTCTCTTATTTTAGAAATATACACTTTACCCTTGCCTTTTTAATACAATCCGACAGTAATTTCTAAAATCTTAATTTAGATATTATGATAGTCATCTATTAGTAATTTCAATTTGTATGATTTTTTTTTACAGTTAATAAATATTTTAAATTATTAATTTTTTTTCTGTATTCCTTTCAGTTTTTAAAACAGTATTTTTTAAATGTCAATTAATTATAAAAAAATACTATATAGATTGAAATTACTTGAAAATAACAACCGTACAGTTTAAACTAAGATTTTAGAAGTTGCTATTAGATTATATTAAAAAGACAGGAGGTAAAGTATATATTTTTTAAATAGAATGGGATAAAATGTAATTTCACTTAAAATTCAGGAAGTAAATTATAATTAACCTAAAAGTGTAATGAGTTCAATATTATTTTAAATATCCAGTTTTATTTTATAGGAGTCTAATTTTACTACATTAATTTATTAAATACTACAGGGTCTAATACTACTATTATTTTATAAATATCTAATTTTATTTCTTGAGTGTCTAATTTTATTTTGTAAATATATAATTTTACAAAGTTTCGGAGTAGATATACAGCTCATGATACGTATTGTTAGATCTACGTACTTATGATACATAATTATTAAATATTTAAAATTTACATGGATCAAACTTACTCTATTTTCACTTCCATCATCACTATAACTTCTTGTTTGTAGTGCTTATGTTTTTTGTTTTTTTTGTTTCTCATGATATCAATGATCCTACAATATTATAAGGAAAATCTGAAAAATCAACCATTGAATTGGCCTTTAGTTGGTCAATATTTTACCTTTTGGAGACTGACCAATGGCCGATTTGTAATGAAAGTGGTGACTGACCATTCCGTCATTTTTTCAATTTTGTCTTGTACACAAATATATGAAGAGCAAGTAATAAGTTTATATGTTGAGAATTGAGATAGCACTTGATTGATTAAGGATAGCTTGTTTTTACGGCTAATTAGTATATCTTTGTTGCGTATACTAATACAACAAAATGGTAAATGGGGTTTTTATTTATTAATGTCTTGAAATAATATGTTTTAGCAGTTTTTTAGGAAAATAGTCCCCTCCTCTGGTGAATGGGTTGTTTGGTGGCTTTTTCTATTATGATATTTCATAACCTCATTAAGCTACTGGGCATAGCGCGATAATTAATCCTTAACAATTTAGGGGCTCAAATGATATATTTGAATCATACATTTTTTTTACTTGGAATATTTACGATTACAAATTTTAAGAGTTTTGAAGAAAGGGAAATAAAGAAGGGAGATTTGAACTTCCTTATCTACGTTCCTATATTTATCTTATCGTACTTATAAATATTGAACACCAATATAGTGGTGTTGTGTTGGTGGCCACCTCAACTTGAGTTGCATTGCATTATGGTATTAGAGCAACAAGTGTTCCGGCAAGTCATTCCTTCCTTTTATCCTATCTTAACCTTCACCATGACTAACGAAAACTCTTTTAACTCTAAATTCATCTCCATTGACGCTACTACTCAAGTGCCTATTAAACTTACCCACCATAACTTCCCTTTCTTAAAGCTTAACTCTTACCTCTGCTCAAAAGCACATATCCTGCACAACCATCAACTATCAAAGACAATGATACCGCCATTACAAATCCTGATTACACTTCTTGGAAATGACAAGATCAACTTTTCCTTATTGTAATATTTTCTTCAACCTCTAAATCAGTTCTAGCACTCATTGCCATAACCACTACTTTACAAGAAGCCTGGTCTCAAATTCAAACATTATTCACCAACAAATTGAGGTCATGGATTATGTCTCTCAAAGAGAAACTTCACTCTCCCAAGACTAAAAAATCCATTTTTGAATATTTGCAATTTATCAAGACTACAACAGATGAACTAGCTATTGAGCACTAGCCTCTTAAATATGATGATTTGGTGTTATATACCCTATTTATAGGCACACGAATTTTTAAATCTACAAGAACTTCTAATCCTGATCGAAACTAAACTTGGCCAACCCAAACCTATTTGGAACCACAATCAAAACAGGCTTAGATAGAATAATTAATGCTGAAACCCGTACAACAATAAGATTCCAAACCTTTATAAGATTTGGCGAGCACAACTATAACTCAAGTCATCTAACTTTTATATTTTAGTAATTTAAGTCGCACAACCTAACTATCTTCACCTTGGCTAAAATCCTCCAAAACATGAGCACATGTAACGGCAATTAGGGACAAATGACCATGACTATGAACAACAAATAACACAAAGACATGAACACAATATTGAATGAAAATGACCACAAACGTCATCCACCATGCAAAAAATGCACCACAAGCTTTACCATGCTAGAACCAAATTGCAAGCTTTGATACCACTTGTTGGGGAGGTATGAATTAGGGAGATCTATCAAGCGAGATACCATATATGATAATGACTTCATATATGTTTCCAAAAGCTTAAGTCAATGGGACAAAAGACAACCACCATATATATATGTATCTCACTTTGGACATCTTTCAACAATGTGGGATAAGTCACTTATAAATAATGTATTTTACATTTCTTAGAAATATTTCTAATTTATTATTTTTATTTTAACTTAATTAGCTGCAAAAATGATGGATGCCAAAAATAAAATTAATGCAACAATGAGGAGTTTTTTTTTTCTAGCCATAGTATATTTTAAGAATGATAAATAGCACCTTTTGTCCTTGAACTAAGACCCATGTTTCAAATTCATCTTGGAACTGCAAAACATTATACTATTCATCCTCTAACTATGAAAATGTTACGCTATTCATCCTATGTTAATTCTAATAGTTAAAATAGATGGTAAAAAAGTAAAAAGATATTACTTTTAACCTCTAAAAACTTTTCATTTCCTTTGGAAATCTCAAAATTTTACATCTCACAATGGAAACACCTTCTCCTAACCACCCTCCTTCCTCTCTCTCCTTTCCTCCTCCATCCGATTCTTGCCTCCGCCATTGTTTAGATGTTCATTTCACCTGTGTTGAGGTTTATCAAGTATTTTCCTTCTATGATTGTGGTTGGGATTTTATTTATGTTTTGAGTATTTGTGTGAAAGTTTTTAGTTAGGACTTAGGAATAGAAAGCGATTTCCTCTGTTGAATTCCAAGCATTTTTTCCAGTTATTGCTTATCATAGTTCGTTATTTAATTATCCTTAATCCAAAAAAATTTGGGCACTATAGCTACTGCAAGTGTTTCGCTTCTTAGTTTACTAGGTTCGTTACAGAAACTTGTCAATTCTCTCGATAATCCAATTTGTTGGCTCTGATTGAAGACTCCAATTTCACCAATCTCATCATTAGGATACAAGATTGTCCTCTCTCACTTGCATCAAGCCTTTCGGCAACCGCTTGACATTGTCATTGCTAACATGGACTATAATGGCAATGGTAGCATCGAATTTAACGAGCTTGTCACCTTCATCTCTTCTTCATCTGCAAAATCTCGCCGGCCATAGCCTCTGAAATAGCTTTATGATTCAACCATCCAAAATTGTAGGTTTCGACGATAACCGCTCTCTGGGCATTAGAGGAAGACAGCCGTGACTCAGCCGAACCTAGATCTCATCATGGAGGAAAATGACTTGCCTAAACTGGTTGAAACAGATGAGGAACATCGCCATTTCTCAAAGTGCTCTTGTTCTCCCATTTCTCCGCCATATTCTTTGAAGCCATTGCTGCCAAGCCAATTCACCTATTTTAGATCGTTATCAATGATGGAGGCTAAGTATTATGGAATTCTCAAGAATTTTGAAAAGATAATTTGATTGTGAGATGTAAAAGTTTTATGGCTTCTAAGGCAAATGTAAAGTTTTCAGGGGTCTCTACTAGTTTTTCACTTTTTTGTTATTTATTTTAATAGTTAGAATTAACGATAGGACGAATGATGTAGTAGTTCCATAGTTAGAGGATGAATGATGTAACATTTTATAGTTCCGGGTAAAATCTGAAACATGGGTCTTAGTTCAATGACGACTACTGCTATTTGCCCATTTTAAGAACTATTTCTCAACCAAGAAAGTAGAACTTACTAAATAGTTGAATTTGTTTTGAAATAGGGAAAAGAGGCAATTTTGCCATTAATGTTGGATCAATAAAGCAATTTTGCCATCAACGTATTTTTTTTTTTTAATGCAAAACTGCCATTAACATTATTGGTTAGGTGCAATTTTGGCACTAACCATCAAAATCGCTTGCGTGGAAAATAGAAAAAGAAAAAAGAAAAAGTAACTTTCAATTCCAAGTTTTCAATGCCTGAGATTCTAGCCCTTAAGTTTCTAAATTTATCATTTTTACCATCATCTTCATCATTTCAGTCTACTGTTCAAGTTGCATGATCCCCCAAATATGATTTTCCTTAAAAATCAAACACCCAGAGACAAATGAAACAAAAATTCAACAAAAAACCCAAAAACAAAACTTGAAAGATAGAAACCCAACTAGCAGCAAATATCATCCACCCTCAGGCAAGAAGTAACAAAGTGCCTTAAGTGAGCAATAATGGCAAATG
Source organism: Aquilaria yunnanensis (assembly GCA_039654915.1). NCBI lineage: Eukaryota > Viridiplantae > Streptophyta > Magnoliopsida > Malvales > Thymelaeaceae > Aquilaria > Aquilaria yunnanensis. The sequence goes on along the minus strand of CM077593.1, from coordinate 103,735,936 downwards.
AACTACGAATTTAATGGCTAATTGGTCTGTTATGGGTAGATATTGGCTAGGAGTCAGCCGAAAGCCTTTAGAGTCTAGTTTTTATTCCATTCGCCATCAAAAGAGATGATCAAAATAGTATATTTGCAAAGTCAGGTATCTGGGGGCTAGTTTAAAAATTTTCTCAATTACTAGTTGTTGACATGATGCTAATGTGTTGCAGACTTGACACAGGATATTCTTATTTTAGACGGAATTTTCCTACCGTTAGATGCACAATGGCTATATCGCTCTTTTTCTCATAACTTTGGGGCAAAATTGCTCCTAAGAAATAACATTAGTGACATTTTTGCATTAAAAATACATTCATGGGAAAATTGCTCTATTGACCTAACATTAGTGGCAAAATTACCCCTTTTCCCTATAAAATACGCCTTTATAATAGGAAGTAAAAGTTACCGTATAACATGGGGAAAAAAAAGGACACAACTCACACAACTATTATTTAAAATACATATACCATTCATAACTAAAATGAAATTAAAAAAATTTGAAATATTAGAACCATTGTATTAATGATGAAATCTGATGACATTTTCTAGGTTTGTTCTATTTATTTTAAAAGTGAGAAATATACTAGAAGTCCTAAATTTTAGCAAAATATTCCTTTAATTTCTAAAATTCATTAAATTAAAGAAAACACAAAATTTTAAATTTTTTTGCTAAAACATAAAGCAATTTTTTTCTCATCAATTAACTAATCTAATGAAATATATTTTTAATATTTTTTATTTAATAAATATTTATATTTAAAAATTTTCCGTCTCGTGAGATGGGTATAAACCTAGTTATGGATGTGAGGAATGATAATTGTTAATATATATGTGCATCAGGACACCCCCCCTCCTCCGGGAAAAAAGAACTCCGAAATAACATCAAATAATTAAAGATACTAGAAGAAAAATTGTGAAAAGAAAAACGTAGAAGAAAACATAGATATTAATTATTCTGGTCAAACTGGTACTAGTGTACGCTACTTTGAAAAATAAGTTGAGAAAATCAAACGAGATATGGGGGTAGGATCGAGCGAACGGATATTATAATCAACACAAAAAGGCAATTCTAAACAAGAAATCTCTTAATCCGTCCAGCTTTGCTTCTTGTCTCGGTGATGACTGAAACAGTAGTTAAAGTGATGCGCATGTACATGTGTTTGATCATATCCACCACAATCTTTATTATGAAACAAATTAATAACGCTAACACTCCTATAAATTGTGATGATCATTAATTAAAGATACGGTTGGTATTGGTTGTCTAGAATGTAAAAGGACAAGTCCTTTCTCGTTGGAGATGAATAGAAATTCCGGTTGAGGAATAAGTGGACTATTGACCGCCGAAGCTTAATCTGTTTATCAGCAGAGGACCACCGGTTGAAGATCATGGTGGCCACCACAACTATTTATGTACCTGTCTTCCAGTATCACACAGATACTTAAACAATCAATCTTATAATATATATATATATATATATATATATATATATATATATATATATATATATATATAGAGAGAGAGAGAGAGAGAGAGAGAGAGAGACCACTAATTAGTATTTAGCCCATACATAATTCTGAGCGTCTGAACCCGATAAATGTACATTATTTCCTAATGTGTTGTAATTAATCACGGCATTGTGCCAACCATGAGGCAAGTCTTTTATTGGTTATAACAGTCTGCCTAGCCATTTAAAGGGATGAAGGTGGAGATTTGTCCTTTACGTTGAGGTTAATCCTAATTTTTATGCATTCTCCATCTTTTCATTTTATAGAATCAGCTAGTTAAGCATAAGGGTGAAATTGAGTCAGACATTTATCAAATAGATCGAACCTAAGCCCCAATTGCGGCTCATCAAGTTGAGCTCAAAGGTCGCACCTAAATTTGAGCCTAATACCTTAAAAGTCTGAGTTCAAGCTTGCAAGTGTCCGTCCTTAATTCTTAATGGGCCTAACATGCTTCTTACAATATATAATTATATATAGAAGTTTTAGTAACCTAGCTAATCTATCTAACTTAAACATTTCTCTAAATGCTTTATAATCTCTATCACGTGATGGCTCATATCACTAGCATTCCATTTTCAAGTTCTAATTGGCCAAGCATAAATCCCTAATTCTCAGCCAAGTCTTAGTTCTTCTTCTTCCCAAAACCCTTGACCATTGGTGACATCCTTAAACTTCTCGGCAACCAGCCTTAAACTCTTGGTTTCAATTCATCTAAGTTAATTGTACATATAAACCCTAACATTTGATTATATTCTTGTTCTAACCTTAATCTTTAATTTGTTCATAGCGTGTCCTGAATGCCATTAAAACATTTTGTTTTGGCCCCCCTTTTCAGATAGAACTCGTTATCTTAGATAGAAAATGTCAAACCAACATAGAATTGTAGGGGAAAAAAAACTAGTTTTAGCCCCTGAGAACTTTGCTTTTGTCATAGAAACTTTAGAACTTTTCTATTTTACCATCCAACAACCATATTTAACCAGCGCCTTCTCAACCCTCTTAACCATCTGCTCCAGTCTCCCTCCCTTCCTCCGTCATCACCACCCTCCTCACCTCCACCCTCCGCCTCTGTTTAAATTTTTTATCAATCATTTCACTATTTGAAATTAAGAAAAAAATTTCAATAGTAGAAAAAGAAATGGTTAGAGGCACTGAATCGAAGATAATCAAGTTCTTTTATAGCTACAACGACAAGATCATTCCTTGTTCAAGCAATGGCTAGCTTCATTACGCCAACGACGTCACTTTTATTCTTACCGTCAATTGTTCTGCTTCTAAATGAAGATTTTGAGACCCCATTTTTTTATCAAGTTTGATGAAGATCTGACGGGTATGACTGAAGAGTATAGTCAAGTTGGGCTTGCCTTGTCGCCATTTTTTTTTTAAGATTAAACCAATCCTTTGGCCATCTAAGCTGTTGAAATGAATATTTCCTCTCCAAAGCATTCTCATAATCGTTGAAATTGAGTAGTTCCCTATATCAGATCGTCTACCTCAGCATATCAACTACAAACATGGTCATGTCTTTTTGGGTTTAATTGAACAAAAAAAACATTTGTTGTAATGCTTGTTTGTCTTCTAAGGTTCTGCTACAATTCTCATGCCTAAATTGATTATTGTTGCACATATGTTGTTTAGGATATTGTCCACGACATGTTTGTTGAAATGCTAAGTGAGCTTGGGTAATTGAAAACTATGGTAAGGGTGGAGAGAGGAAGGTTGTTGGCATTAAATAAGAGGTGGAGGTTCTTGACGAAGAAGAAGGATTAGACAGAGGAGACGGTGGGCATGCCTTTATGGTGTTGCTCTTAACATAACCTACATGTGATTGTGGTGGGAGGAGGGGATTAGGTGGACAGGAGAGGAGGAAGAGGTTGGAGGGGACGGTGTAAGGGGATGGTTAGAAGATAGGGGCTGGTGGCGAGAGAGTTGAGAGAAGGTGGCATGGAGAAGGAGGTCGAGTATTACTGAGAATGGGAGGCTGGAGAGTCCAAGTGTTTTTAAGCAGGTTTTTGTTATATAGAAAAGTTATTTCAACGTGTGTTTAGTAAAAGGAAATTTTTTCTAGGTTAAAACTAGTGTTTCCCCCTAAAATCATATGCTAGTGTGGCATTTTCTATCCAACATAATGACTTCTGTCTAAAGAATGGCTAAAAATGAAATGTTTTATTAAGGTTAGAGACATGCTACGAACAAAATGCAGGTTAAGGTTAGAAGATGAACAATAATTAAAGATTAGGGTTAAAATGTGTAATTAACGCCAATTCTTCCATTCTCTGTGTTTGACCATAAGGTTCCAAGATGACAAAGACTTTGAATTCCTCTAAACCGGAACCCTTCACTTCGTTGATAGCTAGAAAGCCATGGGTGGCCTTATCCACTATGGCTTTATCATTGACTTCGAGCTCCAACTCTGATTAAGACTTGCTCTAATTAGGTAAGTTAAATTTCCTTTATTTTAAAAGCTCAGTGAGTTGACAAAAGCATATACAAATTTGAAATTCATCTTTTGTCTCGATTTGATATTTGGTTAAAAGAACCCTACAAATTTATAGTAATATTGTTGTCTATATTCCCAGTATGTTGTTTCTATGGTGTATATGTCTAGGTCTGAAGTTCACTTTCTTTTTGTTTATATTATCAATGATATGATATTATATTGTATCTTGAGATTTAGGATAAAGTTTAGTTCATACATGATACCATACTAGGTCTAGAGCCTAATACCAGGGCATGGACCAAGAAAAGCACTTGTTAAGGCACAAATTACATGGAATTTAGTTCTATAGGCCAACACTAAGCCTAAAAGGTAACTAAAGGAATAAGAGTCCTATATGGAAAGGAATCCTACATTAATGAAACTTCCTAATACAAGCGGACAACGTCTGACTCCATAAAATAATACCGCAATGGAATTTCAAGGGATGTTCTGAAACCTACCCTTCATAGTTATTTCAAATATTTTCAAAGATCCAACTTGACTGTTACAGGGTTCCCCCAGAAAACACACTCCAAGGCGTTAATGGTGTTTTGTAATGTAGGATCCTAGTTCACACAGTTTAAGAACTAAAAGACTAATCCACCCAGTTTGTTGGTAGCTTGGCTATTCGTTGTCAATTTAGTATCTTCTGCGGGATGAAATATGGTCAATATAAGGAGATCTTAATGTAACCAGGATGAGTTCGATAATAGGAATGATTTTGATGGATGATTAAATCCCAATAGTAGGTAAGGCCCTTTCATGGCTGAAGGGCTGGATGAAGGACCATAGGTGATGAACCCCTGCTACCTGCTGTTTGTGTTGAAGAGTGCATGGGCAACGTCTTAAAGGTTGATGAAAAAGGTCTTCATGGACTATTAGAGCCACGATATTGAGTCATACATGGATGACATGATTTTGAAGAGCAGGACCCTGGGCCCTCACATTGATGATCTATGGGAAACATTTCAGTGCATATGGTAGTTCAACAAATGCTTCAATCCAAATAAGTGTATATTTGGGGTAGGTGCTACAAAAGTTCTAGGCTTTATGGTCTTAATGAAAGGGATTGATGTCAATCCAGACAACATCGATGTCATTCTGAAGATGCCAGAGCCCAAAGATAAGAAGGACATCCAAAAATTGGCTTAGGGACTAACCGCCCCTTGGATGCTTCATTTCAAGTTTGGGAGACATAAGTTGTCTTTTTTTTTAGGATCTTCAAGAAAGTTACAAAGTTTGAGTGGACAAAAGAATTCAAGGATGCCTTTGAGTAGCTTAAAGTTGACAGATCTTGATGTTAGGAAAGATTAGTGGTAATTGCTACATGGGTTAGTCTTAATTGCAAAGATGTGGTCTGCTCCTCTAAAATGAAAATACTTCAGGCGCTTTCCTTTTCTCTGGCCACTAAACTTCATGCCATCCTCTGATTATCTCCAACACTACAAGGAATTCCTTTTGCAAGGTTATATCCTAATGGACTATGTCCATACCTTTTCAGTCTTCAAGATCACATCATATCGAGACTAAAGGATCATCATATTGTTTAGGATATTAAGCGAGATGTAGCCCGGATCCCTAGGTGTTCATCTTGTTACTATTTCTTGGTAGGCGGTAGAAGAGTTCATTCCCTTTTATTCTCTTAGTTTATCCCTTACAAAAAATATATATATATATAATAAAATAAAGAAAAGAAAAGAAAGGAAAAGAAAGTTTGTTGAGTCCAATTAACATTTAATTCAATTGTTTCTGTTGAAATGTGTTTAAGTTTATTCAATAAAAATTTAGTATTCTCTACCAACCCTGTTATTATATCTCTTCTACTCCATAACAAATGGTGGAGCCATGATTTTTCGCTTGCAAGGGCATAACAGAAATGTACTAATATCACTTTAAAATGTTAGCCTAGATATTGAACGTGATATTATATAAAAAAATTGTTCCACCTATTTCATAAAACCTCAAAAGAAAAAAATAATTAAACAACCGAAGTGACAAAAAAAAATTTGATTAAATGATAAAGGACAGTGAAAACTCAAGCAAATGGGGCAAAAATTACATGAATGAAAGACAAAAATATATTTTTAATGAACAAAAAGAAAACACAATGAAAAAATAAGCTAATAACATGCAAATGAAAATGAAAAAAGAAAACTGCAATTCATATAAAAAACGAGAAGTTGCGAAGAATCTAATACGAAATTAACTAGGAATTAAAAGGAGGATTAAAATGAAATGCTCCAACTTTTTAAGTCTAACCATAATGACCGCTCGAATTTACTTTGTTCAAACAGTACGGCCATCTCAAGATTGTCAACATTATAAGGGACACCATATACATATGCCCGTGTGCCCCCCAACAGGTCCGGCCCTTCACTCCGTCAATGGATTTTCTCACTCATGGGTACTACCATCTCAATTATGTTCTGGGCTAGGTCCGATAAGTGAAGGGCTTTTCCTTGTTGGAAATAGTTTTCCAGGTTGGGCCTAACACGGACACCGGGCTAAATCTGTGTTTAGTTCAGCGGCCCTCATGCATGGTAAAATAAAGAGTTCTCCCGAGTCCCAAGATAGAGAAAAAAGCGATTGTTAGGATTGGATGGCATAAACAGAAGAAGGAGCTCCATGCAAAATTCTGGCCGTTAAGACTGGGTCCAAAGTCTTGAGACCCAAAAAAGCAGCTCCACACCTGATTATGGGGAAATACCAGCGAGCACAGGGCTAGAGCCTAGAGGAGTGTTACCATGTCGAAAATTTAAGTTCTAAATGTCATTTCATCTTTATTTTCTGCCTTCACAAAGATAATTTTTTCAGAAGGCTGCCTTTAGAAAGATCTCAAGTGCTTGGTGTGTATTAGCAGTTGTTTGTCTGAACATGTTAGCTTTCTCTAGCTACAGTGGAAGTCGAAGACCAGAATGTTAATATTGTTGTTTTACCTATTGTTGTTTTTTTTCTCCACCCCCCCTCATTTTCGGTGTTAGCGTAAACCATATAGTGATCAGTTGACTTATTTTGGCTTTATAGATAAACTGTACACATGCTGAAAATGTAATTTCAAAAATGAAAAAAAAAGAAAGGCCCACATACCGTTATTATGGTAGTCTAATTTGGGTTGTTCAATGACTTAAACCCCCTATATTTAGGAGTTCCATAATTATTGGACAATCTGAATTGAACCCTCAAAATGACAACCCATTAAATCAGTAAAATCTCTTTAAAATCATAAAAACTTAAAAAATTAATTGTATGATTATCTTCGCGAAACACCTAACTTTTGAGTTTAAGTGATGGGCTAATAATGTTATATATTTCTCTTTTATTTATAGAGAAGCACATAATTGATGTAAGCCATGATCTCTATATAGTCCGAAAATATTAAGGATGATAATTAAGTAGTAATGAGGCTATTTTTTCCCGCACTTTGCAGCGAGTTCGTTGTGTAGCAACATTAGGCGCAAATGTAGTCGATATAATCTTTGCACATAAATATTTCTTAAAGTACAAAGCAATTCTATTTTTCTGGACATTTAACCATAAATTATAAAGCATTCCAAGATGCAATTAAGTTTCCCAAAAGTCTAAATAAAAGAAAAATCAACCCAAAACATGTAACTGAAACATATATTAAAGAAACTACACCGGGGAATGATGCTATGAATATATGTGGTTAAGACAGGCAATGAGAGCTGGAGCTGCGTGTTTGTCACAGGTTCATTCTAAGGTACCATTAAGTGACACACACACTAAATGCAGTATCAATAAAATACACATAAGCATAGACATGAAAGCATAATTTTATTAGATAACATGACCAATAGCCATTTACAACGTAGTACATCTGCTTTCCCTCCAAGCATCAAAGGTCAATATTGTATGATTTTATTGAGCTTTATCCTCTAGATTCCTTTCAAAGATATAAAAACAAAAATAGAAAATTTAGTTTCTTTAATTTCTCAATTCTATCTGGTCTATATTTTCCACCAAGTAAGGCAGCTGCATATTGAGCTTAAACGACTTCTATTTCTCTTTTTTCTTTTCTATGCACTACTTAAACTCAAGATCTGTCATTTGCAACTCCACCACCTAAAAATGTTTAAACAAAAGGCTAACAAAATAATAGAAACCATAATCACATTTCAAAAAAAAAAAAGAAAGAAAGAAAGAAAAAAGGCAACGAAAGGACTAAGATGTTACAGTGCTGCTTATATAACTGAAAACATAACTATGGAGTAAAAATGCAATGAAGAAGCAAATAAATGTTGTGAAGGTGGAGTGATTCTGTGTTTAGACATAAACAACCATAATGTGAGAAATTTTTTTCAAGTTTTTGCCCTGCAAAAAAGCTCAAACAATGAATTAACCGTAAATCGATATCCGAGCAAAAGCAGCTCTGAGGCAAATTCTAGAAACTGAACAGGGAAAACAATGGCCAGAATACAAAAATAATTAAACATAGGTAGAGCAAAAAAATCATTTTATTGTAACAAATGAACGATGGCATGGTTGACAACATAAATTGAAGAGTAGAATAAGGCATATTCCGAAAGAAAACAATGGAAAAGAGAAGGCATATGAAAAGTTTTGAAGCCTTAAAAAAAATTCTGTTTTTCTATTCATCTCTAGTTTATCCGTGACTAAATAATTTGCAATAATGAGCACAGATGAAAACCGAGTTATGTTAGCTTCATCATTTTCATCGATGAACAACTCCTTTGACCAATATACTCCCTCCGTCCAACTACTTAACTTTTTATTATATTTTGACTTGAATTTATTTATATTATTGTTTATTAAAAAAATAAAAAAAAAATTAAAAACCACATATCTTGATTTATCATTCATATATAAAGATTTTTCATATATGTATTAAAATTTTGAAAATAAATAATTCTATATTAATTGCTGAAAATAAATAGAGCAAAAATTTTGGGACATATGGAGTATAAGATATCTAGTTGATCATGAAGTATATAGAAATCAACACATTTTTTTCATTAGAGAGAAATTAGGTAGACCTTGCTATAGAAGTTTGAAGGAAATTGAAGAACAACCCTAAAAATTACATCTGTAAAATTTCTAACGCGCTAGTTGCTACAATTTTTATCCTACAGACATAGGAAGAAGAAGTTCCTCTGTAGTTTAACCATTATGTTTCAGATACAAATACAATGGAAAGAGAACAAAAGTTAATTACCTCCCCTCAAAGTGACTACCACAGCTTTTTCAGTTAGTATTCATCTTCATTTCACCATATGTATCTGATTAAATGAAATTAAATGATACAAAAACTCTATAAGTACTCATACAAAATGGAACAAACTTACTCCCTATTACAAAAAGAGAAAATAAATAAAATCAAGGAACTTTTGACGCAATTTTTTATCAAGCAGTAGCATCTACGCACAATACCTGACCTTATAAATTTTTTTTTAAGCTTATTATCATGGTGAATTTACTTATATGTAATTCTCCAACAATAGTCTCTACATCAATTGCTCGACTTGTCTTTTTTTTTTTTTTCTTCTATTTTTTAATACTTGGAGAGCTCAGTGAAAAGGAATTGCTTTCATTGAAAATGGTTAAAAAATAAAAATAAAAATAAAAAACGAAAGCCACATCTACATACCCGAAAGTCATGGCTTATCTAAAGTATTACTTAACGGGGAAAATGAATGAAATTTATCCAAGAGATCCGTTCAATTCATGTTCTTTTTCTAGCATCTGGACTTTGTTTGTAGTACATCTAGTATGAATTCTAGGGCAATATGATTTCTCTGGTTTGACTCCATCCTATTAGAGGGGGGAAAATCTGCAATGATGAAAGACTTGCCAATATTTTGTTATCTCAAAAGAGAACCCATACAAAGGAAACTGTTATAACATGGCATAAGGAATACCATTATAAATGTAGTGCAACATAATAGAGAACATCTTAAATTTAAGATGGAAGATGAGCTAATCAATCTGAGATAGGAAACTATCAACTTAGAAAAGAAAAAAAAAATGCTTTTAAATAAGAAAGAAATCAAACAGAAAGAAGCACCTCAAATTTTGTCCAAACTCTAATCAATCCTCATGTATACAAAGTGATGTCCTAATCCTGAAAAAAAAAATAAAAAAAACATACATATTAGCATCACTCGGTAACTCAATAATGCTGCGTGAAAATTTATTTCAACCACTAAGCCCATATGTAATGTCACTCGATTTGGACCCCTAAAATGATGATCCTAAGCCCATTGGTCTGAATCGACATCAAGATAAAACCCAAAACAACCGTCAGGTATGGCTTTTTACAATTACAAGTCATCGCGGGCTCTGAATGCAACGTCAGCCATGTTGGTTGGTTAAGACAAAACACGCAAACAGGACTAGAAGCCATCTTCGCGCAGTTCCAGCGTTCCAGGTCCCTGAACCAATCACCAAAATAACAGCCAACATACTACAAGCGAAGCAAAGCCTGAATCTGAATTTTTTTAAAAGAAAAAATTTGCAATCCAGGTCCCTGAACCAATCAACAACACAACAGCCAACATACTACAAGCGAAGCAAGCCTGAATCCGAATTTTTTTTAAAGAAAAAATTTGCAATACAAAGGAAGTAGCACTTGGCAATTGGCAAGCAAAATCATGACTGTTTATAGTTATATTTCAAATTCCTCGCTTGTCCCTGCCCTCACAAAGCCTCCGATTCTGGCTCCTCGCCGCTCCTCTTCTCCGTTCCTCTGTTTTTCCTCTCTCTCCATCTCCGGTACCATCTCCCTTCCTCTTTAATTATTGTCTCGCCTTCTCTTTTTCAATTTGACTGGCCGGCTAATCATTTGTTCGAATTCTGATTGTTTTTCCTTTCTCCTGATACTGACGATTCCCTCTCAAGCGTAGATAAAATGGAGTCAGCGCCTACGCAGACGCTATATCCTCTGCATCGTTGTAAAACTCTTCACCTGGTTCGTGACTTGTGAATTGGGCATTTCTCGGTTTTAAAAATTCTTTGCAATGGCAAGAGGGTTTTAAAGCAGAGGTCTCATTTGGGCAGGTCAGGCATGCTCAGGGAGTTCATAACGTGGCAGGTGAGAAGGATCATAATGCTTACTTGTCGGAGGAGCTCTTCGATGCTCACCTCACACCTCTTGGCTGGAGCCAGGTAATATAAAAGCAAGCTTTAATCAGATTATAAGAAACCTCAAAATGGTTGATTGAAACCATTCGTTCTTTCATTTATTCATCTGTTCTTGTTTTGTTTAGAGAATAAAGGTTCAGGTCATTCTGAATTGTTTGTTTTCTTGCACTTGGTTATACAATTTAGGAGTCTAATATTAGACAACTTTTGCCTCTTGCCTTTGTGACCTTAGGATCTAGAATTCAGCTTTCAGCTTGCATATAGATTATTCCACTTGCTTTTTGAATATGTTATATGTCCTCCCCCCCCCCCCCCCCTGGGTCGTGCTGTTGTTGTTGTTGTTTTTTACCTGGTATTTTGAACTTTGGGTAAGAGAATAATGGGCTAAGATGCTTTTTCTGAATCATGGCAGGTAGATAACCTTCGCAAACACGTTCGTGAATGCGGACTGTCCAAGAGAATTGATTTGGTCATAGTCTCCCCTTTATTAAGGTGCTACTCCATTTGCTCAGTTGTTTTAATATGTTTCTTCTTACTTATTTCTGAGAAGATTTTTCCCCATAATCTTGGTTGGTAGTAGATCAGTGCGTTCCCTATAGCGTTATCCTTCCGGTATTTGGTGATACACAAACTTCATCCTTTCCCTTGGATTTTGACATCAGTTTGTGATAGTCTTTATTTTGTCAATTTCCTACTTCAAAGTTTAGGGCATCAATTGGACACGATGTCTGCAATTCACATCCTACATGTAGTTGTATTCTTAATGAAATTTGACTTGAACTGATCTGTTAGTGAACCTGTTATTACAACTTTTCACAAGGAGTACCAGTGGCCTGGAAATAAAAAGTTATTGTGTCATGCAAACAAAATTCTTTTCATTTTAGGACCATGCAAACAGCTGTTGGAGTCTTTGGTGGTGAAGGCTCTGTGGATGGGATAGACACACCTCCTCTAATGGCTGCAAATGCTGGGGACAGTGAGCGATCAGCTATTTCAAGTTTGAACTGCCCTCCCTTAATTGCGGTTGAGCTTTGCCGTGAACATTTTGTATGTCCAACTTCTGTAAATGACATGTTAATATTCTGTGGATTCTGGATTTGTTCCAAAACAATACATTGTCAGAATGGGAATGCCAATTGATTTCTGAATGAAAGGATTTTATATACCATTTATCTTTTTTATTTTCATGGTGCTTGTAGAGAGGCATAGTTTGATAAGCATTTGTTTAGACTTAGATGTATTCTGATTTCACATTTGGCAGCTACTTTTTAATCAAAGTTCGCTTTTTTTGATTTTAGCCTCTCTTTAAGTCCTTATTCTCTCCAAACATCAACTGCAGGGACTTCACCCATGTGACAGGAGACGTAGCATCGACGAGTATCAGCATCTCTTTCCTGCAATTGATTTTTCTCTGGCAAGTATATTTTATCATAACTGTTGGTGATAGTCTTGTCTATAGCAATAACAATTTCTGCTGATTAGGTTAGTTTGGCTTGAAGCTTTTAGAACAGCCTTTTCTAATAGAAGGTTTTCTGGCACCTTTGTTAGATAGAGAACAACGAGGATGTACTGTGGAAGCCTGATATCAGAGAGAAAAATGAAGAAGTAGCAGCCAGGGGACTGAAGTTCATGAATTGGTGACTGACTGTATCACTTCCTTCTGCTTTTAATCCCCCACTTCCCGCCTTACTAAAAATTAATATAGACAGATAAGTGAGTACTGAGTAGTCCAGGTGCCTGGGGGTTGCAAGACACTTTAGGACAAACTTGATGATAATTCATAACTTAGTGTTAGGTTTACCTTGTGATTCCAAAAATACAACCAAGTAGTCCATGTTTGGGCCTTGGATCGTCAAATTATGCTGGGAATTTACTGAAACATTTCTTTTCCTCTATTCACCAAGCTGTATCCATGTCCCACACTTTTGTTCAACTGCTAACCATTTGGTTTAATGAGTTGTTAATACTTGTGGTAGTGAGTTGGGGAGTGATGTGTGAGAGAGGGGAGTCAAAGTAAACATGAGAGAGTTGTTAAACCTTATAAACTTACCAGTTGAACAATGGAAGAAGACAGAAATAAAATGACATTTAAGGTCCTTAATCATATTTTTTTGTTGTTTTTGGAGGGTGGAGGGATTTCTGTAACCTTGTTTACTTTTCAGATCCTCCCCTAAACATTTTTTGTTTTGGCATGTCGGGCATTCAGGCCATTCCTTGTACCTGACTTATGGTGTCCAACTGTTTTCTTGACCAGCTGAGAAATTTTGCAGGTTGTGGACTCGGAAGGAGAAGGAGATTGCTATTGTTACTCACAGTGGGTTTTTGTTCCACACTCTCAGTAATTTTGGAGGTGATTCCCACACGTCTGTGCAGCGTGAAATATACACACAGTAAGTTACAGAACTTTTAGTTCTGCATATTTTTCCTGGGATTACTGATATCAAGTTCTGGCAGCATGGTTTAAACATTGTGTTCCTGCCGTCCATCTTAGTGTACCATTTATGTTGTTCTTATCCGCATTCTGTCTTAAAACTTGGTTTGAATGCAAAAATGGATTTCTTGTGCTATGATTTGGACTCATACCAATCTGAAGGATTCTTGATCTATTATGCAGCTTTGCAAATTGTGAGCTGCGTTCAGTGGTTTTTGTTGATAGAAGGTAGGTATGAGTTACCAGAATTTTAAACCCAAAATTATAGTCCTACACAGTCTCATATACCTTCCCTTTCCCTTTTGCCATACAGTATGATGGGATCAGATCCTGCAACGACGAACTTTCCTGGAAAAGTCCCTGGCGGCCTTGATCTTCCTTAGTGATGTTGCTGCAGAGAAGCCGTCAGTGGAAGGAGCAACCAAGTAACGTCATCCGCAGATACTAACACAGCAATTCTTGTTCCCCATATGATTCTTGGGAGTTTACAAAGTTGGCGATTCATGTTGCCTGCTTTTAATTCCGAGGTACTTGCATCACCTGGAAAATATAAACACAGGCATTCTCAGGCTTTCCTCAGCATTATACTGTAATATCTAGTAAATGGTTGTACAAGTTATCACAGATTCTGTGCACTTCAAAACTTGTTTTTAGTATTGGATTGATTCTTTTTCTTTTCTTTTCATTTGTTTTTCGGGCTAAAATCTCATAATAATCATCAAACTTTAATTAATACTAGTTAAACATGCCAGTTTGATGTACAGGGCTAGTATTTTTTTAATATTTTAAAAATTTATGTTTGTTTGATTATAAATTTTATCTTGATTATTGATTACTATGGAAAATTCAAAAATTATGATAAAGAAAGATAATTTTGGAGCAACATAAATTTTATTTTATTTTATTTTAAATCAACACATATGAAGAGAAAACAATTATTTTATACACCAATACATTTTATAAGCATGTGGTTAAGCGAACTCTATTTGTGAAAAAAAAAAAAAAAACAAGTGAAGACAGACTGTATTGTGGAAAAAACATTAAAAAAAATACAGCTATTAAATCAATTGTAGAACTTAAGATAATAGGGTTTTTAGTTACTTTGTTCATGACGTCTGCTAATTTTTTATTTATAAATTATCATGAAATAGATTGAATAATATTTTTGCAAAGTAAGCACGATAGAAGGGCTGAAAACAAGTGACGAAGAAAAAAAAATTGCCCTTTATAGAAGAAAAGTAAATGACATTGAATTAAAATAAAGGTTATTGCCAACATTGAAGTTGTTTTTGTTGATATAGGAAATATAAATTTAAGGACTATTCCAAAATTGACTAACTTAGCAAAAATTGTTAATAGTCAAGTTATTTATGGTTGAAAAATAGAGTAAACATAATGTGTTTTAAGCAATGTAAATTCTCTTTTTTTTTTTTTTTAATTTCTTTAAAATTGAGAGAATTTTGGAGTATTTTATTTGGGAGGAAAAAAACTTTAAAAAAAACTATAGATGAAGAAGTGTTGTAAGAGGAGACAAAAGTGTTCGATTCTCTCTAGATAGAAGGATATCATGATTAGTAACTTATATAATACTTTAAGAATGAAACAAGTTGTTTGAATAAGAGTAAGATTTTTATACTTTCGCCATAAAATTTTACTGACCATTATACATAAGTATGCATTTAGGGATTTGTAAATAGTATTTAAATTATTCATCTTAGTATGCATGGAATAATAGGATAGCCTTTCTAATTTAACATTTTTTTTCTTTATATATATATATATGACTCCTGTATGACATTATACTTTCATCCTTGTCATATATAGGTGATATGTGGGAATATAAAAAAAAAATCATTAACTCTATACTCAATAGATAAAAAATGTTTTAAAAAATATTGATTATAATATAAAATAAATATAATTATAATTATAATATAATCTGCTATATTTATCATTAAAACTTAAATTAATAATTCTAGAAATTTACCTTTATAGAATAGGATCATTCTACAATGCCTCTTGAGGATACTTTGGACACGTGGAAATTGACCGAGCGCGAGTGGAACGTATTCTATGGTCCATGAAATGTCAAACGATTTAGTTTTGTCCCTAGTTTTGATACAACTTTGTGGTTATCTGCTCACTTTTTCATTTAAGTCAAATATGCCACTGATTGGAAGTGTTCGATCATTCTTGTAACATTTTTTTTTTGTTGCTCATTTTCTTGGGATATATTTCATTATTTTTTTTTACTGAGATTATGATTTTCTAGAAAAAGAACTTTATTGCTGAATTAAGGAGTAGATACAATAATATCTTATCACAACAACTTTTTGTAAAATTGTGAGGAACAAGATTGCAGTCACAATTTCTCAGCCTCTTGATGCTCTAATTTGGTATGTAATCAGCACTAAAATTTGCTGGTCTCTTTTTTCCTTTGATGCATAGTGCATTTACATTTTTTTAGTGCATATATGGTTAATTTAATTTGAATACTTACTTTTTATTAATGTTTCATCAATACAAAATTCGTTTCAAATGCTATGCCAATACGCAAGAAATGTATTAGTAGTAACATTCAATTTTCAACACTAAACATTAGAAGCAAAAAGGAATCAAGAACTCTTCTATTTAATTTATAAAAAAAAATGCGAACGGTGATCATTACCAATTATATGTATGTTTAATGATACTAAGGCCCTATCTTTGCATTACAAAATGAAACTTGCTATTAACAAAAATTTAATGCCAATATTTCAAAGTTGGGCCGGCAAATGATAGAGTAACAAATATTGATGATTTGAAAGCTTTAAGGATTAAATGGCACTATTGACCATACCGGAGGACCTGTTATATGGTTTTTTTTTTTTTAATTTTTGATTTTGGGCATGTTGGTCAAGAGAAGAAATTGAGCTGAGGAAAAAAAAAAAGAGGAAGAAGAAGAAGGTACTGTAGCAGGATGCTACTGTTCATATACATAGCATAAAAGCAAAGCTTGTTGCTTTGGTTAATATAATTTATTAAAAATAGAACCAAAAGAAAGAAGATGAATTGAAACTTTCAAAACAAGGCTAAGGGGTTTAGGGTAGGGGTGGAAATGAGCCAAGTCATTTTATCAAACGAATCGAGCTTGAGCTTGCTTTTTGTTATCAAGCCAAGTTTAATGAGCCTCGAGCCGAGCTTTGAGCCGTAAGATCAGTTCAAATCTTTAACCAGCTGAACTTCAAGCTAGGTAGTGTTCGGCTCGAATCTTTATTGAGCTTAACAAGCCTAGTAAAAAACTTAATATAATATAATTTATCTAATCCTAATTATCTTTTCAGAACACCAAGATCCCACATTCCCTCATTTCAAAGAAATAGCAATCGATAGATCCCACCCCAAAGTCACACCTACCACTGTCACTCCCATCGGCTGATGGCCACCTTCACTACACTGACCACTCACCCATACACACCACCATCGTGCAACCCATCATCTCTTTGTCTCATTGTCAATCGGCTTGTGATCGCCAAGCTTTGTTTAAGCACTTGGTATTCACATTGTGATTGCTAAACAATTGAATCACCTTCATTCGTCACCTTATCATCAAACATCCAAAGTTTCGTTCAAGCTTTAATCTCCGACAGTGATAACCACTGAAGCCAGGTAAAATCTTCAAAACTCAACCCAAAATAAAGACTGTTGGATCTCTTATGATGTTCCCCAAAACGAGCTCGATTTGAGCTTTGAGCCTATCCAGCTACTGAGCTAAACTTGAATTTTTTCGAGCCGAGTTTTGATCTGAGCCAATTCTTAACAAGCCAAGCTTTGAGCCTAGAGGTGTTCGGGCTCAACTCGGCTTATTTCCACCCTTAGTCTAGAGAGAAGCTCTCACTTTTCTCTCTAAAATTTGGGGAAAATTTGTGATTTGTTGTAGAAATTGAATTTTTAATTGAGCAAAAAAATTGTAATATATACTTTTTAATGCAAAAAAGTCGAAGCTGCAGCCCGAATCATTGAAAATGGTTGGTGGCATCAAAGTTTTATCGATCTCTCAGGGGAGAGATTGAGTGGTTTATCTAATGTTGGAAGGAGAGTAAATGTTATTTGATTGCAGGGGGATGAAAAATTTTCAACATTCAAACAAGCGGGATCTGTTTCCATCACTAAAAAAAATTCTAGTGAAAGATTTTTGAAATTTGTGGAAATCAAAAGGGTGAGCCATTTAAGCGTAATAATCTTGGCTGGAACTCATTTGCAAGGTGGCATTGTTTTTTAGATTGTTAGATTTGGTTGTAGATTAGGGTTAAAAATTGGAATGATGGTGGCGGCATATGTGGGTGTAGTTGTGGTAAATCCATCTGGCATCCAAAAAGGATGAGTTCATATCTACCTGTTTTCAATGATAAAAATGGAGAATGGTTGAAGATGAAGGCGTTGGTCCGAAACCTGGCGACAAGCGGGGGGCGTAGCTTTTAAAGGGTAGGGAGGGGCTGTTGCCGCCCTTAAAATTTTTAAATTTTTTTATTAGGGCTAGTTAATGTAATTTAAAATAGTAATAATATTAAAATTAGGTACTAATTTGCAAAATTTGAAGTTGAAAATGGGAAAGTGTATATTTTAGCCTTTTTCAAAAAATAAGGAAAAACTTACAGAAACCCCTCTAAAGTTTGGTCTAACTTACACTCACTTCCTTCTATTTTTAAAAAATCTATACTTTGCTCCCAATAATAACTCCATATGTTATGCTAGTGAGGTTAAATGCTTTGATTGCCTAATAAGGTTTGCAAATCATACAAATCAACCACAATGTTCATCTCATACCACCTCTAATCCAATTTTTCCTAAATAATTTTCTGCTTCAGAATAATTTTTATATGTATAAATTTACTAATAATTTGTAAAAATCTATAATATATTTCCATTTTTATAAATTAAGATTATGTTTGTGATTATTATTAATATTCACTTTCTAACATCTTATTCAAATTTTCAATTAATTTAAATAATAGGGAGAATCTTCTTATTAATATTAAATTTATAGAACATACTTATTTTTAGCCTACCTAATGATTATTGTTAATATTGAATTTATAGGACAAATTTTACAAATAATGAGGGAGAATCTTCTTAAACATATTACACTCTTCATTTTTTTTACATTGAATGAAAATAATAAAAAAAAAGTCATAGTAAACCAATTGTTAGATTTAAAAATCTATTTACATAGATCATGTTTGTTAAGTTTTAGAATAATTGAAAATCTATAGTTTTTTTATTTAAAATATGTATAGTGTTAGATAAGCAAGAGGTCACTCTTTTCTTCCCAAATTATATGAGCTACTTTTTATTCTAGGATGTCCCAAAGTAATGAATCATTTTCCTAAATAAACAATTAATAATTATTTGATTTCCAATATTTTCATCTAAAGGTTGATGTCTGATTTTGATTTTTAATTTTTTTTATTTTGATTTTGATAGTTTTGAGCATGTGGTTTTGAAGAAATGTATTAATTTTTTAGTTGGAAATTTTTGAATTGAACTTAATCATTGTAAACTTTCAAATTTCAAGAATTTATTATAACATTATTTAATATTTTATGCTCCCTTTGTTCCAAAAAGGATGAAATGTTTTCCTTTTTAGATTGTCCCAAAAAAGTTGAAACATTTCATTTTTCAGAAAATTTTAAACACCTAATTTACCATATTACCCTACTTTAAACTTCATTTTTAAAATATTTTATTTGGTCAAAATCCCTAACACAATCTCCTCCAACTCCACAGACCCATGCCTTGATCAAGCTAGATTTCGCCGTCCCATGCCTTGATCAAGGCCAACATAT
This sequence comes from Aquilaria yunnanensis, assembly GCA_039654915.1. NCBI lineage: Eukaryota > Viridiplantae > Streptophyta > Magnoliopsida > Malvales > Thymelaeaceae > Aquilaria > Aquilaria yunnanensis. The sequence goes on along the minus strand of CM077593.1, from coordinate 103,716,541 downwards.
ACAAACCCTAGGATCGACAACTCCAACTTGGTGTCTTGTCGAGCTCCACTTTTATCTATGCTCAAAACCAAGCCTCGTCTTCTTTTTGTTCTTCGTTTGCCTTCACCGTCCAAACTTCCCGACGATGATTTACTTTAGTCCGGCGCAACTGGATTTGCTCTTCAGATGGGTTAGATGACGCCGTCCGGAAATCAACAACACAACATTGATTTGATGGTAAAGGCGAGGGCGATTAATGATTGGTACGAGGATAAAAGTGATCAACAATTGGTGTGAGGGCAAAGGTGATCAATGATTAGTGCGAAGGTGAGGGTGTGAGAGCGAAGAGCGATTGACAATCGGTGTGAGGGCAAAGGCAAAATCGCTCGAAGGGAGATTCACGAACAATTCATGTACGGTGGGTGGTCTGGACGGTGGCAAGCCAGCAATGGGTCTGGACGGTGGCGGGCGAGCAATGGGTCTAAATTATAGTGGGTGAGTGTGAAGAACAAGAAATGGGAAGGTAAAATTGTCCAAAAATGCAAAAGTGGGACTTAGCCTAAATAAATGTGTCTAGAGAAACGTTGCAAGTATTTCGGGACAAAGAGAGTTTTATTAGTTGTAACTTTATAAATGCTAACAATCTACCCCGCCCCGCCTAAGCTTGGTTTTTAGGTATGCCCCTGGCCACAAAGAGGCACAACAGAGGAGTTCCTACAGCATCAAAAGAGGTGAGACTCGAAAACGGTTCCAGTTTGCCAATGAAGTGCTCTGATAATGTGCTGGTGGCGCATGATGATGGATCAAATATGACTCGTGTCGGGCCAATTGAGGCAACTCTGCGATCAACGAGGCATTTTGGCAATGTAGGGGCATCTGGTGAAAGAGTATGGTTGACTAATGGCGGGGCTATTAAAGAAGACGGCAGGTGGACGGTAAAGTGTAGGGGAGATGAAATGCTGACTTGCCCCAATGGCAAGAACGAACAGAAGGTCGTTAGAACCATCGCAGCGCTGTCAAGTAGTACCGCTTCACGGGACGATGAAAGTCTTCTAGAAGCCAAAGGGTTGCACAGCGGTCAGCAAGTCTGGGAAATCCAGGAAGGAAAGGTGCATCAATAAAAAAGTAGGCCCTGTTTAGCATTAGTGTCAAACGATTAGCGTTAGAGTTTTGAAAAAGCTATCCAAATGTAGCTTTTAGCTTTTAGCTTCAGCATTTTCATCTCAAGCATTAAATAAATTATCAAAAACTCTAACGCTGATAATAAAAGACGTTCCTAAATGGGGCCGTAATTGAGTTGGTTGCGGAAGAGAGTTCGTGTAGTAAGTGAAGTAAAGGAATGCATTGATAGGGTGTGTGATGCCCACGTGGATCAGATTTGTAATGGGCCAATTAAATCTAGGTCTGAGTTTGTCAGGGCAATCAATTTTGGTGGGCTTGTAGTTGTGAAAGGAAGGGAGAATTTTATTGTGAAGGCATTAGGCGAGTATGATGAATTGACATTAAGGGTTTCCAAAAAATTTGGTAAGATAAAAAAATCAGATAATATAGAAAAATATGAGTTCAAATTTAAAGGGTTCGGCTTTCACAAGCGAGTTGAAAAGATTAGAATGAGGAACTAAGTCTTTGGAAAAAGGCTCCATAATCCAACCAATTTTTTCTATCCTTTAATTTAAGGTTTTCTTTAATAGCCTGTTGCTTGCTTTGGGGTTTAGGTGCTTGAGTTCTCGCCTATCTTCCTTTGTCTTGGGGTTACTCTTTTTATTTATTTAGTTATTTATTTTTTTTGCATGCTTTAGCTTTTTTGTCCCTTGGGATGGTTGGGTTGTGAAATTCTGTTCTCTGGGTTTTATTTTCTAGGATTTGCTTTTTGTTGTTAGGCTTTTTTGGGGTTTTGGGTTATCATCTTTTTTTTTTTTTTTTTAAGATGATGATTGTATCTCAATTTTATTTCTTTACTTTTAGTAAAATCTTTCTGAAAAAGGAAAATAATTTGACTAAAAATACATAGTATTCCATTACATTAATCTCTCTAGATTAAAAATGCATGGTATTCCATTGCATTAATCTCTCATCCGTCTAACAAGTGTCTAACTTACAAAATTGAAATAAATAATTAGAGTTTGAGCCGTAAATATCAGCGGCTCATTTATGTTTTGTCCTTTTTTTGGGCGGGTGCTATCAATTACTTTGAGTGGTCGACCATTTCTTTCCATAGAATAGAAAGAGAGCAGATGAGTGATGAGTGCGTTCATAACCACCAATTTTTACAGCTATTTTTGTTGTATATTCCAAAAGGTAAATCTCACATGAATTAGATAAAGAAAATTATTTAGCTACATAAGAAATAAGAAAAGAAAGAAGTAATAGGTTCGCACTCATAAGATGGGCCAAAACAGTTAAAAGAGCTTGATTTACCCATCTATTTAAAGGGTATTTTGCCAACTCCTTTACAGCTTTCATATATTTGAATTGGATGCTGCGCTGGGGCTGGGCTGGGCTGGCGTTACAGAAGAAGACTATACTCTTTTGTCTCTCATTTGGTTTTAATTCTACAAACGTGGCTTCCGTTTAATTTCCTTCTTTTTTCCTTTTCCTTGTCCCCCTCTTAAAAATACGGCGTGCAGAAAAGTCGAGGAAAAGTAGACTTTTGTGTTGTTATTCTATTTTTGTACATGCCCTGGTGGAAATTTCCAGCTCCATTACTAGATTCGTTGTTCGCAACACCATTCCACCGACTGGTTCAAAATTTTGATTTGGTCTGGTCTGGGGAAGAAATGTATGCAGAGAATTATTTCTTTTTTCCTTTCTTTCTTTTCTTTAAAAGACAAAAAAAAAAAAAATTAAACGGCATGATTATATGTTATTGCACTAGTCATTTAACCGAAGTTTCATGGAAGAATGTATAAATGTGTTGGCTGTTAGGTTTATTAACTAGTTAGTTACTGTTCTGTTTCAAAGTTGGCAGAACCAAAATCGGTCTTTTGGGTCAACTCTAGAAGCCCAGTTTGAATGTCATTTTATATGCATTTTCCTGGAAGTTGTGTTTTTGAATTATCCACTCATATATTTTATACTTTTTCTTTTTTATTCTTTATATATACCTTCATAAATCAGTCATCTTGCTTCTGCAACAGCCATTCTGCAGAAATGGATTTAATTGCCACCCAACCTCTGCGCTTGTTGCCCCGCCACAAAGTTCTTCACCTGGTTTGTGAAGTGCCTTTCATTTAATACCATAGCCCTAGTAATTAGCGTAAAGTTTTGAAATTTTTTTTTTTTTTTCTGTCCCAATTCAAGTGGCATTGTTGGGAACGGGAGATTAAACTCTCTTCGCAACCCGGCCATTAAGTTGGGATTCGACCTCAGGACCCTTGTTTCAAAAACAAAGGATTTTAGGGGCTAAGCAGACAACGTCTTAGAAGCAACCATTGAGTAACTATTTTAGGTCTGAAGTGGTACTAAATTAGCTTCAAATGTTTATTTTTGGAGTCTGATAGAATAGTTTGAATGAAAAACACAGTTCCAAAGTCGCAAGATTGGGTACTAATCAAATGCATATACATGCATACACTTTCAGGTGAGGCATGCGCAAGGTGTTCACAATGTTGAAGCCGAAAAGAACCACGAGGCACTGATGTTGGATTACCTTGTTGACGCCCAGCTCTCTCCACTCGGCTGGCAACAGGTAGGTAATCTAGGATCCGGATGACACCTGTCAGCAGTTGGATGGTTTTGATGAGTTCTAATGGAAATGGCTTTGTCTTTCTGATGAGCCATTCTGGCTGAAGAAAAATGACAAAACTACTCTTCCAACAGGTTGCTAATCTTCGGAAACATTTCCGGTCTACTGGCTTGCTCAGGAGGGTCGACTTAGTAATAACTTCCCCCATGTTAAGGTGCAAATTAATAATATAGTTTCTTTTCTTCTAGTAATGTGTGTTACTTCATCTGCAAGCAAGAATCGGATGGATGTATAAATGCTCTGATTTAGTGAAAATAGCAGTTATTGGCTTTGGTTTTTGATAGTAACAATGTTGTGATATCTGAGAGCTGCAGAACCCTCCAAACCGCTGCTGGAGTCTTCAATACCAAAGACCACGAAGATAGCTTGGAGGCAGTAGCTTCATCAATGGAGGAAATTGCGGGAAACGAACATCAGCGTTTGCCAATCTTAGCGAATGAACTTTGTCGAGAACGTCTGGTATTTTCTGAATTCAAGTGAAAATATCTTCTACATCTCACTTGTTGTTTATTTTAGGTACAAAGTTCACCAATTGATGCACCAAGTGTGTAACCACTATAAGTTAGATATTCCGTGAGCAAAGGAAAAGATAAGGGTTCACTTGTGCTTATTTGGGTAGAAATAGTGCGAAAATATCTTACTCTTTTAGAGCATACCAAAATATAAGAATCATGTAACAAGCCAAATTAATTGTGATTAAAGTTGATTGGTTGCAATTTGTGTAATTATTTGAATGTGTACCTCTACATGTACAGGGAATTCATCCATGTAATAAGCGAAGAAGCATCAACGATTACCGATCTCTTTTTCCTGAAATTGACTTTTCATTGGCAAGTTCTTTCTTGTTCAAAGTTTGTTGGTTTAGTTTACATGTAAAAAAAGAGCGTCTCAACTCGAATTTTTCTAACACGTTAATGATATTTTCTCAGGTAGAGAGTGATGATGATAATTTGTGGAGTGTTGATGTTAGAGAAACCTATGAAGAGGTTGGAACTAGAGGAATCAAATTTATCAAATGGTGCCTTCTGATTTCCCTTATACTCTTTCCTATAATTTTTTTTTTAAAAGAAAAAAAAAGCACAAGAATCACAACTTTGTGGTTTCAATTTTGTGCATCAAATTAATCTTGCAGGTTGATGGCAAGGAAAGAGAAGGAGATAGCAGTTGTAAGCCATGGTGTTTTCCTGCAACAAACCCTGATTGCACTCGGGAACATGTGCTACTCAGCAAAAACCCAAGAGATCAAACGGTTGACAAAAATTTGGCATGAACCATTTTTTTTTTATTTACCCTCGGTTTTTAACTTGTTACTGACCGAAAATTGCCTTGGTGTAACAGCTTTGCCAATTGTGAAGTTCGTTCAGTGGTTATTGTGGATGAAAAGTAAGCACCAATATTACACGAGGATTTTAACAGAAATGATCTAATCAATGTTTACACCGATCGATGATGTGGAATTTAAAAAATTACATTCAATTAATTTGTCACTTAAATTTGCAGTGCAATGGTAATGGTTTGCTCGAGCTGTGAAAGAATTCCTCGACGGCTTCAACTCCTAAATGACTCTGCCCGAGACAAAGACACTACTCAAGGAACTCACCAACTAACTAATCTTGTCTAGTGCTTTGGAAATATAAGATATAAAAATGACACTTTTGTTTTTTCTCTAATATAGTTGTCCTAGTATGTTAGATACAGTGGTAATGTTCTGTTCTGTTCTGTTCATCAACTTTTGAGCTGAGCTCAGGGCAATTTGATCCTGTCGTAGTAAAATTTCTCTCGTTCAGTACGACTAAAGTGTTTCGGTTAGTGTCTCATTTAGATTTGTTGGCACCCACTATCGTTTCGTGCATAACCAATCAATTTGTGTAATCACTCAAATACGAGTACAAACTTAAAGGACAGCACATGTGGGCTTTGTTCTTTTGCTTGAACGAAGGCCCAAATCATTTGGGTGCTCTATGTCCAAAAAAAAATGGATTGCCTAATGCCCATTGAGCTTTCGCCGTTGCCCCTTCTGGTTTTCAGGCCGTGTGTGCTGGACTTCGGGGATGCGCTTTCGGCCTAAGCCTCTGAGGTAGTACTATATGTACTTGAAATTTTGTATTAAAACTTTATAAAATTCTATTTGACATAATTTTATTGGCAATGGAGAAATGTATTTCTACTATTTTTTCTGTTTCTCATCAAATCCTTCTATAGAGAATTTAGTACAAAATTTTATACAAGCTTTTAGAACGTATAGTAAAATTGTTAGCCGTATGTGTGCACACAACCATGTAGAATAAGGTTCTTTTCAGCTGGACAAACTAAAAAAAATTGATTTATTTGAAGAATATTTTTAAGAGTGACCATTTGACTTTCTTCTTTTTAACCAATATTCTCTCATTTGCAAGTCAAATACCTTAAAAGCTCGAAATGTAGTTTTAGAACTATATTCGTTTTTAAGATAAGGCTCACCAAGCTTCACAATGCCTCTTATCTTTATTCTTCTTCTTCTTTTCTTTCGATGCACGACTAGGGTTGTTGTAAATGAGTAGAACCCATATTTTATAGTTTAAGCTCAAGGTCAATTTGAGTCTTCCTAAGCTAACATTTATCAAGTCCAAGCCAAAAACAATGGCTTTAATACCTTAACAAGCCAAGCTCAAGCCCAATAATACTTAACCCTCAAATTTATCAAGCCTAATAAATTTATGAAAAATAACATTAGTACACTAATCCTCCCCTAAAATTTGAACGTGAGTTCACATACCCCCTAAGGTTTCAACAGTTTCAATTACCCCATTGTTGAAAGGCTGATTATTTTATGCACCTAGCGCACGCTTATGCCACGTCCCCAAAGTGATTTCTTATGTACAATCTAGTCCCTAAAATTTAATTTTTAACATATTTCTTTGATTGAAGAAATAATCAAATTTCCAAAATTTTCCTCCTCTTAGTAATTAAAGATTATTCTTAAAATTCTTACAAAATATCACCCAAGTCGCGTAGCAACCATAAGACCCATAGTTGAAGTGAAAGGGTAGTAAGATTAGGTAAAACGTTGACAGATATTTGATAAGAATACTAACACTAATTGATAATTACTAGTGGATAAAATTTTAAAAAATTTAACTAGATTTGCTTCCAAGAGAGAAGAAGAAGAATAAATTATGGGGAATAGAAAATGAAGAACTCACAAGTCATATTAATTATAGATGTTGAGAAGAAATTAAGAAATTGGAATATTCCTAAAATGGAGAAATGAGATGTTTATTAAAAAAGGAATTTTTGACTTCAGAATGACTTATGTCATTAAAATGGTAGAAAAAACTGTTCCAATAATGGAAGAAGACCATAAATTTGAACTATTTTCAAAATGCATGATCAAGGATCATATAAAAAATCATTATAATTACTTGCATGTTGAACTGGTGCAAATTGCTTTAAAACCTTTAACAAGAAATGGTCTAAACATATCTATGATAATTACCTTAAAAGATTGTAGACATAATAAATTCTCTAATTCTCTACTATACATTGTTGAATCAAGTCTCTGTGATGAACCAATTTATTTTAATTGTCATCCAAACTTCATTGTTTCTTTGAAGATCCTTATATCCTGAAAATCTTAACTGCAAATATCATGACATCTAGTTTTGATATGCTAAAAAAATCCCAGAATCTTGCTTTGGTTTATAAAATCTATTACAAAGTAATGACAACACAGAGAGGATTTTAGATTCTTTATTTGGAAGGAAAAATTCATACAAGGATTATCTAAACATTTTGGTCAATTAGTCATGGTTCACATTAAAGAGAAAAACCAAGGTCATCCAAATTTAGAAAATTATACTTATGGCCAAATCATAGTAGAAATTAAAGAAGTTGGTTTAAAAATGTGTCATAAAATAAAATAGCAAAAACATGTGAAAAGAAAAAAATTAGCAGGATGGAAAGAAATGGGTAGATTCTACACTCAATTTGGATATAATATCCCAAGGCCATGCTCTAAATACAAACCTAGAAAAAAAAAAGAAACATAAATCCTATAGAAAATATAGGAGAAGAAAGTTTGAAAGATTAGAAGAAAAATCAGGACCTTCTAAAAAGTTTAAAAAGAAAAAATCAAGAAAAGATCAAAGAGCTTGCTGAAAATGAGGAAAATCAGGGCATTTTGCCCATATGTAGAAGACAAAACAAAAACTAAACTCTTTAGAAATAGATGAAGGTTTAAAAAAGAGTTTAATGTAAATCTTGTTGAATAATGATAGTGAACCTGAAGAGGTCCATGAAGAATTAGCTTCTGAAAGTTTTGAAAAAGTAAATGAAATTGGTCTTTTTGATAGTTCAGAATCTGAGTCAGAAAGTTGTGGCTCAAATTATGTTTGTGATTTCTGTCAGTTACAAAACAGATTTAATGGTCTACAGTAAAATATGATTCAGGTCAATGCCATTACTGAAGAAGATGAAAGCATCCTAGAAATTGCTAAACAATTTGATGATATAGAATTAAAAAAAGAAATCTTATTTAAGTATCTTGATAAAGTTGGTAAGCAAGAAAATCAAACAAATCAAGGTAGAAAAAATTTCAGAATGAAGGTTGAAATACAAAAATTAACAGAGCCTCCTGTCTATAGTTTAAATGAAATTTTAAAAAGGATAAACGAGGCACAAAAAATCTATTGAAAGTAGAATTGAAAGTAGAAATTTTAGATATAAAATCTCTTAATGATAGAATTGAGATTTTAGAACTTCAAAATTTTGAAGGATATTCTCAAGATTTTCCAAAAAATGAGCTAGTTATGAAAGATATGGAAGAATTTAGGCTCAGAGAAAAACAAAAAGAAAGAGGGCAAAATATTCCAAAAATGGGCCAAGAAAACAAAGATTTAGAAATAGAATATTCTCAAGACAAACCTTTACAAATTAATAAAGTCTATTCTATGCCAAATCAAAGATTTACCAATAGAATGACTTTATTAATAGAAAATCAATTCAAATTAACAGTAGCTGTCTTAGTAGATTCTGAAGCTGATAAAAACTGTATTAAAGAAAGAATTGCTTCTTACCAATATATTGATAAATCTTTTGGATTTATTACTACCACCAATAAGGTTTAAACTGACAAATGTTGATATATGCAATGAAGAAATCTGTATTAAACATCATTTTACAGTTTTAAACATGAATCAAGAAATAATTTTAGGAACTCCATTCCTGGCTGCAATCACGCCCTTTAAAGTAAGCATGAATAAAATTTCTAATAAGAAATTTGGAAAGAAAATTACTTTTGAATTTGCTAAACCACCTAGAAGATCATTACTAGAAGCACTTAGTATAGATTTAGGAATAAAATAGAAAGTTCTTATGTGTTTACAAAAAGAAGTAAAATATAAAAGTGTTGAAGAAAAAATTAGAAGATCAAGAAGTTAGACAAAGAATATAACATTTTAATGAAGTTTTAGCTAGTAAAGTCTGTGCCAATATTCCCAATGCTTTTTGGTAAAGAAAGAAACACATTGTAAGCCTTCCTTATAAACCAGACTTTAATGGGAGAAACATTCCTACAAGGTTTAAAGCAATCCAAAAGAATGAGGAATTAATGACCCACTGCAGAAAAGAAATCCAAAACTTGTTGAATAAAAAATTGATCAAAAATAGTTATTCACTGTGGAGCTGTTCTGCCTTTTATGTGGTTAAGAATTCAGAAATTGAAAGAGGAGTACCTCGATTGGTAGTTAACTGTAAACCTCTTAATAAAGTTCTTAGATGGATTAGGTATCTAATACCTAACAAAAAAGATTTGTTATCTAGACTCCATAATGCTATAATGTTCTCAAAATTTAATATAAAGTCAGGAAACTGGCAAATTTAAATTGCCGAAAAAGATAACTATAAAACATGTTTTAATGTCCCTGGGTCACTATGAGTGGAATGTTATGCATTTTGGGTTAATGAATGTCCCATCAAAGTTTCAGAAAATTATGAATGAAATTTTTAATTCTTATAGCTTTATTATTGCTGTTTATATTAATGGGGTGCTTGTATTTTCTCAATCAATTGATCAGTATTGGGATCACTTAAATAAATTTTTAAAAATAGTATAAGATGCAAGATTGGTAGTATCAGCAAAGAAAATAGAATTGCTCCAAACCAAAATTAGATTTTTGGGCCATATAATTCATAAAGGAACAATTTAACCTATTGATAGATCAATAAACTTTGTTGATAAATTTCCTGATGAAATAAAGGATAAAAAACAATTACAGAGATTTTTAGAAAGTTTAAATTATTTGCAGATTTTTATAAAGATCTTGCCAAGGATTGTAAACCTCTGTTTGATAGATTAAAACATAATCCTCCTAACTGAAGCATAGAACAAACTAAAGTTGTCCAATTAGTAAAAAAAAACATAAAAGAAACTCCTTGTATTAATATTCCAAATCCAAAAGCCTGTAAAATTGTTGAGATAGATGCCAGTGACATTAGCTACGTGGAATATTAAAACATAAAATTGATAATAAAGAACAATTGGTAAGATTTACTTCAGAAGTATCAAACCAATCCCAAAAGAATTATGCCATTATTAAGAAGAAAATTTTGGCAATTGTGCTTTGTGTTATAAAATTTGAGGAAGATCTTCTTAACAAAATTTTTCTAATAAGAGTTGATTGTAAAGTATTTAAAGATGTTTTACTTAAAGATGTTAAGAATTTAGCTTTTAAGCAACTTTTTGCTCAATGGTAAGGCATTTTATTTACTTTTGATTTTGATATTGAGCATATTGCGGGTGAAACCAATTCTTTACCTGATTTCTTGACCAAAGAATTTTTGCAGCGGAGAGAAGATGACAAAGAATTCGAACCAGAAAAACAATGTTGTTATTTGTCAAGAATCCAAGGAAGACATAATAGAAATAGAAAGCTATCTAGAAATGGATGCAGAATTAACCAGAGCTCATTTAGCTCAGAATCATTTACAGTTGGAAAATCTTGGAAAAAGAGGTAATTCATCCCAAGAATTAATTCAAAAAAGGATAAAATTTGAAGGAGAACCCTCCAAGAAAAAGGACTTTTGGCTTGGCAATGATGAACCGTTGTCTTCCTAAAAAAGAAGAACATACAGAAATTTCCAAAGAAATTCTCAAAAAATTAAGCAAAAGAATATTTCTCTAAGGCCACCAAAGCCTCAATAAATTTCCATGCACAGTTTGGGCATATCAACTGTATTTTAAGAAATATAAAAGAAATACTTAACTTCCTTAGAAGATGAAGAATTTGAACATTTTTTTGTCATAAAACTAGTAGAAAAATACTGGTCTAATCGATAGAATCTCCAGTGGCAATTTCAGCCACTCTAGAAACCTTCGTTCTTTGAATTAATCTTACAAGAGATTGATTCTGTTGAAATTGAACATAAACCCAAAAGAATTAAGATCACCATTAATCCTAAAAGTGGTGACAAAGAACCTTCAGAAAAATATATTTCAGAATTATGAATTTTCTTATTTAAAATATTAAAAGTTTTGACATTTGAAGAATGGGGAGTTCCATCTGGAAGAAGAAGAATATTGACATAAGGAAAGTATGAGAATATATGTTACTTTCATATTAAGACTATATTAAGGCTTGGGAAAAAGTTTTCCATATTAAAAACAGAGACCATCAACATTCATGAGTGGTCTTATTCAAGACCAAGGAAAGAAAATTCTCAAGCTGGTTTTATAACCAGTACTTTGGAAAGAGTTTATTGAGAAACTCTTTTTTCAGAACAAGTAATGAAATTCTTTGAAGAATTCTGCATATTCCAAGAACAATTTCTCCAAAAAGGTCAAAAGTTGTCATCCCCTGATTTTTTTTTTTTTTCTGGTCATGAACCATATTTGGATCCTTCAATGGTATTATGAAAAACAAGAAGTGAATTATGATACCCACTTTACTCTTTGCCTGAAACGAATTTGGGAACCAAAGTGATGGGATAAATGTATCCTTAACCAATATTTACCCGAAAATATCATATTTGATAAAATTGATAAAATTGATGGAGAAAAAAACCCAGATGAAGACTTTTTGGATGTCATTTCTAATCGGTTCTATCAAGGAGGACAATTCAATGATAGTCAAATTCCTATTTCTATAATGAATGAGAAAATCTTAAAGTCAACCTAAAAGCTATTATCTTAGAAAGGCCAAGAAAGCATCAAATCCTCACCGAACAAAAATGACTTAGTAAAGTCCTAGTAAAGGCATTTCTGACGAAAAGCCTTGATTTTCGCGTGATAAAAGATGATGTCGGCAGAAACTGACAAAGAAAGAAAACAACCAGTAATTTGCCAGTTGCATATAATGATGACATCCACCAATATAATAGAGTACCATCCGGCCACTAAGGAGTGGTCCTAAATTCTCCCATTCTCTGATTGGGGAAGAATGGTTGAGCTTTATCATCAAGGCCAAGGATTTTTGCCTATTTAAGGAAGCCTTCCTTTAGAGTCAGGGCATCTGAAAATTTTCTATCTTTCTCTTAGTTTATATGCTGAACACCTTTCTTTCCACCAGCGCTTGTATTCTATTGTTTGGTACTTAAGTTGTGTGCTTGTACCTATAGCAAAGTGGTGTTGATCCTATTAAAGCTCAGTCACTTTCTTCAACAGTTTAAGTTTATAGTCATCCTACTGTTCTTCATTATTGTGTGGTAAACTAGTTTTCTGTAAGTTTGTATTTTCAAGTTAATAAATTAGGTTTATGCATTTTCCAGTTTATATGTGTGCATAATCTATGCTTTAATTGATGTTTTGTGTGGTTTTTTAAAGTACCTTGGCATTTTTTTGTCTTAGAGCCATTTTATGTTGTCTTGCTAAATGTTTTGAAAATTTATATACTTCTTTGTAAAAACAAGAAAACTAAAAACCTTAGCTTAGAATTTAACGCAGGCCTACACAATAACCACTCTTGTTGAAAAGCTACCATTATAATGGTAATAATTACCATTTATCCCTAAAATTAGGTCATACTTACATATAGGCCCCTAAGAGTTGAAAAGTTACAATTAGCTCTTTTTGTTGTCGAGCCTATCGAGCTTTCGAGCCAAGCCCGAACTAAAATTGTGGTGCCTTTTTTCTTATTAAGCTTGAGCTCGGTGGTAATAACATCAACTCACACTATAATAGCATTAGGTTACAGCGACCGAAGATGACAATCGTAATTTCGGTGGCCATAACTTTAGTCGCCAAAAATGGTCACCTAAAAGAAAAAGTAGCTTTTGGGCAATCAAATAGCCACCGACTGAAGATGGTCATCATTTTGTTACTATTATAATCACCAGAGCCACCGTTTGGGTGATGGAAAAGTTGGTCGCTAAGTTTGGTGGCCAAACAGTCACCGTTGGCTACTGTAAGGGCGACCATATCTTTTAAGCCCCTTAATTTTGGTAGCTAGTGGTGGCTATTTGAGTTGTTGCACCATTATAAATCAACCAAACTCGCTGTTCCATTTCTCATTTTAATCCTCCCATTTTTGTTAGCTACTTTATTCTTTATTCTCCTTCACTTTCTCTTCATTCTGACCTATTTGCAAGAAGTAGCTACTGATGAACCATTTGTTATATTGTTCTTTCCATATTATTAGTAATGTTATATTATATTTCATTAGCAATATTTTTAAATTAGTAATATTTTATTAGCAATATTTTTAAATTGAAATTACTTTATTAATAATATTATATTATTTTTAATTTGTAATATTCTAAACTAAAGGTATATCTAAATGAATTTAAATTTAAAGGTAAATATTAGTAAATAAAGGTTAAATATATTTAAAGGTAAATATATTTAATATCCTTCTATTTATATAAAGGATGAGGGCAAAATTCAAAGTAGGCCATAGTTTTTCTGGTGACAAGGACGGTGGTCATGTGGAGGGCGGCTTAAAAAATTAAATTTTTGGGGCTACCGAATTGGCAGCCACGATTACAGTTGCTCATACCAATTAAAAGCTATGCCCCTCCCACATTTCAGTAGAAACATAAACTTCCAAAATTCTTCATTTACCGCTTCTGTTGCTAAATGGATATTGCGAGCTCCTGTTTGCTTCTCCAAATTCGCTTGGAATTGCTGAGGAATCTGGGATATTGCTAGCTGCTGTTTGCTTCTCCAAATTCGGTTGGAATTACTAAGGAATTAGTAAGTTTGTTCTCAAAATTTTTCATTTTTTCATATTTTCATTTTCAATAGAAAATTCATACCAAAATTTCATGCTGTTTTTTTTTTTTTGGGCCCTCTGCTAGTTGTTTGCTCATGGCACCATAAAATTGCTCGCTGTTCTTGCTGAAGTGTGAAATATATATGAGAACCGATGTTGCTGGGAGTTAGCATTTTCAAATGCATCATCCAACCCGCACATAGCAACATCATCTCATGCAAGGGCTGAGGAGGAGGAGGAAGAGAAGGAGCAGCAACAGCAACAACAATATGATCCATTTAGTAGGGATTAGATAGGAAAAGTACTAGTATTAAATAATTTTAGATATTTATGTGATTTGGTACTTTTATTTATATTATGGATGTTTTAATTAATTAGTACTTACATTCTCTATTTGGATTATGTTATGGATGTTTGAATTAATAAATAATTATATCCTCTATTTGGATATTTTATTTTATTTTATTAATTCATATATATTATCTATATTAATAGTAAATTATATTATATATTAATCACACACATGGAACTGAAAAAAAAAATGACTGTCTTATTCGGTCGTCATAGCGGCCACTTTATTTGGTCGCCATAGCCACTATTTTTTGACTGAATATTTTAGTTGCCACATTCAATAGCCTTTTGGTGGCTATACTTTGGCCGTTAAGGTTTTGGCCACCATTTAGCAACCAACCTTTTCAGTCACCTAAAAGGTGAAATAGCCACCATTCAGCCACCATTTTTGCGGCTCTCCAACCCCAATCCTCTTGTAGTGTTATTAAGTGGACCTTGAGCTTAGTAGATTTGAGCTCATCCCAACCCATTTACAACCCTATATGAGAGAGAGGAAGTGGAAGTTTAAACTTAGTATTGCTAGTAACAATTATAAATTCTTTCTCTGGAAACATATAACCAAGAATCGCAAATGTTTAGATCAGGCGTTAATGAATAAATTTTATTTCTTAGAATAAAATTTAACATTATATATATATTACTAATTATGAGTTGAAGTTACTGCGAATCTGCGAGAACTTTGGCTTTGGACAACGTGTGAACAATATTTGACCCAGACCAAGATATACCCAGAATAGAAAATGAAAAATGTTTACAAAAGATCTCTAGAATGCCACACTTTGCCTATTTTGACCTCATAGTTTTTCTCTCAAACAATTGACCCCTAACTTATTTTATTTGAGTAACTAAATTATCGTTGTTTTTCGCTTCCCTGGCCACAAACTTTACCTATTCATAATTAGGTGCCAGAATAACAACTTATCACAACAACATACAGCCAATTCGGTAAGTCAGTATTGTGAAAATCTGGGGCTTGCCTAGCAGCTGTCTAAAACTTAAAAGAGAGAAAGCCCTCCTATAATTGGTTTTTTTAAGAAAGAATTCAGGCATTCGTAGGAATGTCCGTTAGACTTTGTCAACGAAACAAAAGTTATAAAAATAAAATTAAAAAAAAAATGAAAAGAAAAGTACCCTTTAGTCCCTTAACTGCATGCCTTGTGTAGCTGTAGGCAATGGACGAAAAAGGTCAAAAATCAAACTAGCGTAAATTACCACAAAAAAAAAAAAATTGGGTTAGATTTGGCTAAAATTTGGTCCAAATCACTTTGACTTTTTTACGCAAATTTAGGCGATGATAGTTTCCACAGCAAATCTAAATATTCCAAACAATATGAAATGAATGGAGTACATTTTTTAACTATAATCATTTATGTGTTTTTTTCCTAAAAATATCTTCGACTGAAATTATTGAAAGTAAACTTATAAAATTGTAAACTAGCAATGCTGCGGTATATATACATATATTTAACTTAAAAGTAGTGCTACAGCTAGCTACAAAATCTTATAAAATCAGCTGCAACGGCATATGACAAATTGTGATTGAATAGCTTTAGTTCAATTCGTTCCTGGACACAGTTTAACCTCAATTACAATTTACCACATTCATTTGTAAATTAATTCATGTGTAGCTCTAGCATTTCTTTACTTAATTGAAGCGATCGCTTTCACTGAAATCGGTGAAACTACTTGATTAATTACATGGAGAGTTATGTAGACCAAGTCTAAAAGAATCGCTCTATTTCATCTCGAAAATTAAACTGCTCTAAATATTGTATTCCATAGCTAGCTATTTTTACAAAGCACTAAGCAATTAAGAAAAAATTGTGGAGCTAGCGGGCAGGTACTCCAGTTTGTAGTAAGCGCCTGATTAGAAAAGCGAAGGCCTCGCTCGAAGACGTACGCGTAATTAAGCGCAACACCGAAGAAAATGAAATGGAGGTGCGGGGAAAGGCAAAAGCAAAGACCCGGAAAATGATTCATGTTGAAATCAAAAGTACGTAAACTGCCATGAAGCTTAGCCGGCCTACGACTCCGTTGCATGCAAATTTCATGTTAGCTTATTATGTATATATATACACACACACACACTACTCCCTGCAGAAATAATAATTAGTTACGATTAATACTTGTGAAATTGAAATTGGAGCAGAAATTCTGAATAAAAGTAAACCATGCGCTAGTTTCACGATTCAACCCTTGACCGGCTGGCCTTGTCCTTTACTTCAATTCCCTCCCCCTCTCGCCTCTCCTCTATTATATATAATATATGTTCTAACTCCAAATCCTATGCCTCAATTGCTTCTTCCCAAACCCGAATTTCATTTCTTAAAATTTAGAACAAGCCGGCCAGCAGCCAGCAGGTAGCAACTACTGACATTTCAATTAAATTTCACTTTGGATCTCTACTCTACTTTCATCGTTTCTTTCACCCAACTCCCCTAGCTACGTCGCTCTTGCAAGAAATGGACTCCCCGACAGCAGCTCAATTTCCATACCCGTTGCAGCACTGCAAAATACTTCACCTGGTAATTAATTATATATATGTTTGTGTATGCGCTCGCAATTCATATATATTAACTTAATTATTTCGTATGACCTTGCTAAATTTTTAAGAATTCATTTTTCACAACCGAGAACACAAACACACACACACACACATATATATATATGAACTTGTGTACTGATGATCAGGTGAGGCACGGACAAGCGATGCACAACGTAGAAGGAGACAAGAATCGCGACGCCTTGCTGTCTCCTCACCTCTTCGATGCCCAACTTTCTCCCCTAGGCTGCCACCAGGTAATTATCGATCGCCTGCTTCTCTTTGACTTGGTTTATAATTAATTAGCTTTTTCTTACGAAAAAATTTGTTCAAATTAGTCCTCTCTCCCGGGGAAAAAACACACACACTTCTTAATTAGTTATTCTTTTGCTTCACTCATTTTCTCTAAACATATACATAATACTAATTAACAATTATACAGGTTGAAGAACTGGGGAAACATGTTCGCAGTTCAGGGTTATTGAAGAGGGTTGAGTTAGTCATCACCTCTCCATTGCTAAGGTAAGTAATTATGGTTCGATCTAATAATTAAGTTCAGTTGAGCTGGGTCGCATTTTCTGTTTCTGTACATGGTTATTAAATTTGATCCAATTTAAGAATTGCATATATAATTAATTCATTAGCAGCTTAGTTACCATGCTTTTAATTATGGTTTGGGGTTGAGTTAAGGACCATGCAAACGGCAGTCCGAGTATTTGGCAGCGGACGGGAAGAAGTCCCAGCTTTTGCTCCATTCGCAGCGGCGCCCAACAATTCAGAGATGAGTTCGAATGTCTGCTTGAACGGCCCAGGCCCAACGATTATGGCAGTTGAGCTCGCCAGGGACCGCCTCGTACGTCGTCGTTTCGTCATCCATAGCGTTAGCTATTTTTTAACCTATAAATTAAAATCCATAAAATCCGAATTCTTGGTTTTTGTGTTGTTCTCACGCGCGGTTGCAAAGTTTCACAGGGTGTTCGTCCCTGCGATATGAGGAGGACAGTCAGCGAATGCCAATCTCTTTTCCCTTCCATTGATTTTTCAATGGCATGTAGCTAGCTAATCTACCTAGAATTAATTTGGATTTATATTATTATTATTTTACTATTCTAACTTTTAGTTTATGTCAAATTCAAAATATTAAAAATAAAAATAAAAAAAATAGATGGACGGTGAGGAAGATAACCTGTGGACGCCTGATGTTAGAGAACCCGACGAAGAAGTTCAAGCCAGGGGACGGAAGCTTATGAAATGGTAATTATATTGATCACGGATTCACTATCATATTTACTACTAGTACATACGATTTCAGTACCAGTATTATGTTATTCCTCACTCACTCCTCAGCCATGGTAAATTCTGGTAATTTCTCAATATAAACTCGGGCTACTCCAGGTTATGGACGAGATCGGAGAAGGAGTTTGTGATTGTGAGCCACGGCGTCGTTTTACAGCACATCCTCAACATTCTCGGGAATGACTCTCATCCCTCTGTTAGGACAGCTTTATGCAAACGGTTCGTATTTTTTACACTAATAATCTTTTTATTAAAATTTATGTAATTATACCTGTACTAGTATTATTTAATCAACATCACTCTAAAGCTTTCTGGCCACTTCTACTTTCAGATTTGCCCATTGCGAAATTCGTTCAGTTGTGGTTGTAGATAAAAGGTGAACATTTGGGGTTGTGTTTTTCTTTTTTCACCCTTACTTTGTGGATTTGAGGCAATTGAAGGCTGAAACTTATACTAATCAATCAACAATCATCAAATTGGCAGGATCTGAACGGCTACAGACCATCAGCACCACATCCAACAAGGTTCCAAATAATCAGCATGATCGTCATAGAAATAATCCTGTTCCTTTTGTTTCTTTGTCATATTTTTTTATTCGATCTATATAGCTCAGGTTCTTTCAATTCGATTCCCTGTATAAAAAATAACACAAGATTGACTTGTGAAATGTTGTATTCTTTCTCACAAGAAAAACAAAATAAGAATGTTTCCGTTCAAAACTGAATCTACTTGATGCTAAATGTTCCACGATTTTCTTTTGAACATCTACTTTTAATAAGCCCACTTTCTTAATATATAGCATACTTGAAACTATTGTTCCGCTAACTATCATCTAGTGACAAGAACGTAGCCAAGAATGATGGAGAGAAGCAGGAAGAGAACAGCAGCAATCATATTGGTGTTTAACGCGTTCCCAGCTCTCTGCCTGTTCTCAGATCTCATGTTTTGCACACTCTTTTCCGAGGTGTTAGATGTTGATGAGCAGGACACAACTGCATCCCAGAAAGATTTTGTAATCAATCTTGGAGCTTCTTCTTCTGGTTCCAAGATTTTTGAATCAGCTGTTAGTGCCTCCATAGACATCAGCTCGACACAATGATCTTTAGCAACCTAGTTGAGCATGAAATAAGCTAATCAACCAAAGAACTTCTGCTTGGACACCTAGAGATATTGGCAGTTAAAAGTCTGCTATCAAACAAAAACTCATAGGCCTCATTCATCAATGTCGTCAAATTATTTCTTTTGCTTACCTCAAGCATCTCCGATGGCTGTAGATAATCACTGATGAATGTGCCCGGCAACCATGGAATAAATACTCTCCGGGGAAAAGAAAGACTGCTTGTTTTCCTGTTTTCCATTTCATACAGTCAAAATGCAGTAAACTAAGGCTGTGAGGTACCATTCTACAATAAAGACCAACAAAACTAACACACCTCAATGAACGCAAGACAAGCTGGGAAGGTGGCTTTTCAGAAGATGACTCATTGATTGCTTCCCCGTTTCCATCATCAGCCATACCTCGATCTTCATCCGCCTCATCAAGTATGATATCTAGCCTGCTGTGCAAGCTCCTGATAATATCTTCCTGATCAGAAACATCTATTAATGCATGATTTAATTAATTGGGAAGTATGAAGCGACGGATTTATTAGGCATAGCCCATAAATATTTACATCTCAAAGAAGTTTCAGAGTGGTAGTCTTAGTATAATCAGGTTAAGTGGTTATCCTAGTATAATACATGAGACACAGTAAGCCTCCATCTCTTGTATACGCTTATTATATGAAAAAATTTTTGAGACCCTTTACCATTTTTCTAATATTGGTTACAAAGTATGCACAGAAAGTGGAAACTTTTGATGGACAAGGATTTGTCAACGCAAGCCTTTACATGTTAGGTTACTTTGGCAATACTAAAGCGAGGATCGATTTTCATTCAAAATCAAGAAATCTAAAAACTGCTTGGAAATGAAGTTAATGACAACCTTTATATCATCAATGGCCTGTGAAATTGGTTCCTTGGAATTTGAATAGGCAAAAGAATGTACCGACCCAGAAAAGACAAGAACACCAACAACGTCTTCCTGCCTGCATGCTTTACAAATATAACAGATCATATTGAGCGAGAAATCACACACAGAATGGTCAGAAGAATTTTAGTAAGTTTAAAACTGAATTTCAGCAAGCACCTTTGACATATTCATCTTTCATGAAAGGCAGGTGCAACTCAACTTCATGTGGACCACTTGTTGTACATGTCTCAGCATTTAAAACCTATACAGAAATGTGGAAATCCCATGAAACACATCATGGAATACACCTAAAAGGTACAGGAAAGGAGTTCTGTGGAAAAAATGAAAAGGGGAAAAAAAACAGCAGTGTGACTACTGGTCTCCTGTGGCATGTGAAAGAAAAGATCCTCACCAGTTTTCCGTCAATCACAGCCTTTGCATTTTGCATTTCCTCTGCGTGAAATGAAATTCTATGATGAAGAACATCACTTAGAGTCTGGAAATTGGATTCACACTCACGATATATTGGAAAACTGCAGAAATATTAACATCCATGAGATGCAAGCAACTGAAAAAGTCCAGTAGTTCTTGGTACAGACAGTTAAATTCAGTTGTAATTCTAAACCTGAAATCCAAGAACTATAGTAATGAAATGATCTATAAGATTAAAAAAAACCCTTCAACATTTTAAAGGAATAGGCGTGCGAATCAACCTGATATCAAAGTTGTACAAGCACTTGAACATTTGAAGGTTACTTAAGACTCTTCCCATCTTAAAATCACAGGGTCGCAAGCTGCTTGACGTTACATTTGAGGATAGCGTAAAGTATCGGCATGTCCACCTACATAAACCAATTGCTCATCAACACCTGAATACTCTTCCTAAGTGTAAAAATAGTAGCTGGAACAATGTATAACCAATGTGAACTACCTCCTAGGACTGTAGCTTATATGAATAAGCAATCTCTCATCAATGCTAGCCTCCAAGGGTGATGCTGCTTCTGCAACTCCTCTTGCAGTCTACAGAATCCATGCAGAAGACAACAAATTAACACCTCAGACAGGAAAACTGGTTTTGGAGGAAATCCAGCACAGAGCCAAAAGAATACCTGGCAAAGCACCATAGTCGAATTTTTGAAAACAGCCTCACTAGCCCACACATAAACGCCAATTACCTGAATTCCACCCACCAGCATTCTAGAAACCTAATATCCCAAAAAGTAATATCAAGTAATATATCAACACAAAGCTTCTAAACAGGAAAAAAAAAAAAAAAAGAATCAAACTGCATGAGCAGGAAAATTTCGCACTGAATCTACAAATTACAATGTCAGGAAGTAAAGAAACCAAATTGGAAAAAAAATAAAAAAGACACAAAAACCTACCTGGCGGGCGTGTTCGGCGACCCAATCCTGGTCAACAAGCAAGGAGGAGACATCAGGAGGCTGAGATTTCGATTTGGGTGCCTTTTTCTTGTCGTCTCTGTGCGCCTCCGCGAGCGAACAAGCAGCCAAGCCGGCATCGTTTTGAGGGGTAGGAACCAAATCGAAAACAAAGCCTCTGTCTAGGGTGGAGCTAAGCTTTCCAATCACCAGACCCACCTGCACACAGACGCAGAAGGATCCAATTCAGAAACACAGAAATGTAATGAAAAAGTAAATAGATCGACAGAGAGAGAGATAGAACCTGAGCAGGAAGAGAGGAGCGAGAGATGCGGTCTTCGGCCGGTTGCAGTTGGGTTTCTTCTCCGACCACAGCCTTCACCATGGCTGTGATCTTTGACTTCAAGCAGAGCTGATGAAAGGGCGGAAAATTCAGCAGTTTCTGCGCCTCCAACTCCCAAGTTCCTTACGGAGAAAGTGGACACCAAGGCCGCTTGATTTTGGGCCTGCCCTAGAGCTAGAGTCCAGGAATTGGATTGAAGCTACAGTAGCCCAGGATTACAAATGATATTAGGTGGGCCACTTGGCGGAGAAAATCAATGAAGCCCGTAAGGAAAACCAACTGCCGGAGGGGGAGCACTTCTAAACAATAAATAAATAAATAAGCTTGGTCATGCCAGAGAAAATCACCGTTGGCTTCTCCTAGCAAGATTTCGGGCAAGTCTCTAGTATATTTCATGTATTGCATATTTTGTTTTAGATTATATTACATTCTATTCAACCCCAAAAAAGAATAACAAGTTTAGGTGCCTTGTTTATCTAAAAATAAATAACAACCTAACATATTTTTATAAATGAGAGTAATGCTCATATATTAAGGAAAGGACCAAATACTGAAAAAAATGTAACATAGTATTAATATATTTTTAAATTTGTGAAATAAACTATTCTTAATTATTTGAATTTGATAATCTTCTGGGAAACTTACCTAATATTTACTATATAACCATGCTAACTTTGCTAAGTACCTCTTGTGAATTACTTATTATTTTATGTAATGTTTTGGTTACTAACATTTATTAGATAATAAATTTGATGCACTAATTATGCCAATTTTACACATTGATTGTGTAATTTAATTTTTTAAATAAAAAATAATTATAGAGTAATTAGAAAAAATAAATTAGTATAAATTAGCCAAATCTTGTTTGTTAGATGAACGAACAACTAGGCTTTAGATATATAACTTCGAGTAATTTTAATTATGTCCATTACCATTTTAATCTTTTATTTTGTTTATTTTATTTTTTATAACAAAATAAATTTCTCATGCTATCTAATATTTCTATCATTTTTGCATTACCAGTGATGGATTTGTGCTTTTTTCTAGGAAAAGCCTAGACAATAGGTTGGAATTAGTAATTATAGAGCTTCTTTGATCATTTTAAAACTTTTTTAACTCACTCTTTAATATCAAAATATTTTAGAAACCTTTTATCTACATTCCATTATTTAGATTTTTATTGTATTGACATTATTATAAATCTTTGTTGAGTTATAATTTTGTCCTTATCTTCTATTTTCTATCCACCTTACACATAATTCTAACTATTAAAGTACACCAATGGATTTATAGTTAATAATTTACTCACTTGGCCTACCAATTTAATGATTGATATAATTGAAATTTTTATGGGGGTTTTTTTCTAGAGTTTTTGTTACCAATTAAAGTGTTATGGTAGTAATGTTATAAAAGTTACTTATTATTTTATTTAATATTTTGGTCACTAATACTTATTAAGAAATATTTTGGTCACTAATTCATAGTAATTAGAAAAAAATAATTAGTATGAATTAGTCTAACCTTACTAGTTAGAGGAAGGGAAAAAAAAAACTTTTGAGTCTATATGATGCTAAAAGATTAGGCTTTGTATATATAATTTCAGGTAATTCTAATTATATCCATTGTCATTTTAATCTTTTATTTCTCTTATTTTATTTTTTAAATAAAAGAAACTTTTCATACTATCTAATAGTTCTGTCCTTTTTGTATTAGTGGTGATAAATTTGTACTTGTTTTGTATGATAGTTTCAGTTGCTTCATAAAATTGTTTGAGATATGATCAGGTACAATTAATTGTGTTATTTTTAATTTTACTACACTAATCTTTTCTCCTTTGTTTAGCTGTAAAAATATAATATATTTTTACAATTTTCATTTTCCTTTTTATCCTTTTTGCCTAGTAACAACTAATTTAAGTAATTTTTTCAAATAATTATTAATATAAAAAAAGTATAAAATATCTTCTCAATCACATATATTTTATTTTTACCATTCAAGTTTGAAGAATTAATTGAAATTTACATTTCTAAGTCTGATGATTAGGGATTAATGTTCTACTATTTATCTAATTTTGTAGGAACTTAAAAAAGAAAAATGTTAAAGATCAAATTCACTTTTTAGATTTTAAAAGGATCATTATTCATATAATCATTATATTCATTGCTTTATAAAAAATTAAAAATAGATAAATCTTATTAAGTTTATGAAATATAATTTTATTTTCAATATCATATACTCCATATTATTATTATTATTATTATTATTATTATTATTATTATGAGTAACTAGGTAAATTATAATGAACTAGTTAATGAATATTATTATAAGTAAAACCAAAAGTCATTATCTTGGTTTTTTTCTCTCTCATAATAAGTGAAATAAACAAGAATTTAATTTCATCACTAAAAAATTGCAGAGCAAGTTGGCATGTTGGAAAGTGGATTATTTACCATTAGCTTATATAACTACTATTAGACGTTCATTGTTTCTACGATTTCATATTATTATATACAGTTTATGAAACTCTGGACTCACACTCTTAATAAAATTGACAAGATCAATAGAAATTCCATCTAAGGCTTTACTTATGACAAGAGGAAACTTAATTTGATGAATTGGGAGAATGTTCCTAAGCCCTAATATGCATGAGTTGTAAGGATTAGAAAAGTTATCTATCTAAATTAAGACTCATCAATGTTTTTGTCCAACTTCCTTTTAATTTTAGAAAACAACAATCTTGTCCACCTACTATCTATTTTCCTCTTTTTAGTAATTCTAACTATCAGTTTGCATCTGACAATCTCTAGCAAAGTCATAATAGGTTTATCTTTAAAGTCTAGGATGAGTCTGTTAAAACATTCACACATGTTATTGAGAAATATATCACATTTAGGAAACGTTTAAAAAAAAAAAGCCCTAGACCAATATGATGGATCAACCCCATTCATCCAAGCCCATGCATTAGCATCATAAACCTTAAGCAACTTCATCTTCCTTTTAAACTCATTTAATAACTGCTTCTTATTGTATACCAAAGTGTATCCCTCATAGTTTCTCCTATGTAGCTTGCCTTGAAGTTAGTGTATAAATGTATCACACAGAATCTTTTATCAGCATTAGGAAAGTGTTCCTTAATAGTAGGAATTAAAGCATACATTATTCTAATTAATGAATTCATGAAGCACAAGAAGATATACAATCAATTATACTAAATAGAACCATACTTTTTTGCTGTCTGACATGAAAGTCCAATACTTAAAGTCTGTGATTCCAAGTGCTAGAGTTAGGAGATATATGAACCACCCCTAAGATTTTATGGATTCTATCTCCTCCACTGCAAAGGCAATAGGTCATATGCAGTCATTAGCATCGATTCCTACTGTTGTCAATATTTGTCCGTTATATCACCCCTTCATAAAACAATAATCTAAGCTTATAATAGGTTTGTACTCAGCCAAAAAGCCATTCTTGCACCCACTAATACATATGAATACCCTCTAGAAAAACAAATTATCTAGCCTCAACATAAAAACAGTTTGATCATTCGTTTTCTTCAATTCCTCTTTATAGTAACAAAGTTTTGTGTATACTTCTGTTCATCCCCCCTACGCCTCATTAAAACAAAAGTCTTCTCCCTTCCTGCCATGGGCCTATAGACTTTACTGTTGAACACCCTCCTTATGTAGTCAACAAGGGCTGATAATGATATTTCAGGGTGAGATCTAATCACTTCCAAATACTCATCTACAATCCATTCATATGTTGCCCATTTATTCTTCAAAACCCGTGTAAATGAATGCTAAGGGTACAGACTTTTAATTTGCAATTTCAATCTATCTCTATACTTACCAGCAATCAACAAAAATTATACCCTGACTGACATATAACCCTTTACCATTTCTTATCATATTATACCCTGACTGAAATATAACCCTTTACAATTTCTTATCATTCTTATTAAATTCTATGTCATACTTGTTATTGATAAAGAAGCTTCTCAAAGCTTTTCTCAATATCTCAAATGAAGGGAAGACCATCTTCAGTAGGAATTTTAGGTCCCTTATATCAGTCTCTATATTGATAGCATGGACATTTGTATCCTCTTCATCATTTTCTTCATGCACACTCTCCGATTTTTCACTGGAATCACCATAGTTTGAGTCTCTCTTCTCAAATGTGTAACCCATACACCAGTTAAGCATAACACAAGTACCATCTTTAGACTTGTTAGGTTGTTCTGACACATTAACATTGTCCTCCTCACAATTTCTCCCCTACATTCCACCAATCTCTTCATTAACCCTAACATTCACATTTATACACTTATCCTAGTAGAATATTTCATTGTCCGACTCTTCAAATTCAATCTCGCATCTTCCTAACTCAGACTTATCCCCACCTTTATAATCCTCATCCTTACTGTTTTGATTATCATTATGCTCATGCATAGCATCCTTCATTTCTGCCTCTGGCTATTAAACATCCTCTAGCCTAGACTTAATGTCACCCACAACATGATCAAAATCTCTTCTGACATCACTATCTTCCTCTTTCCTTCCTCTGAACTATTGTGACTGACAATCATTATCCCCACTAGTCTCATTGTTGCAATCTCTACCTTCTCTATCGTCCCTGCCGCTTCTACCATAACTGCCTTTACCCCCAACTGTAGGACAATGCAAACACAATATATTGTCCACATTTGACAATTTTATTATTTTTTTTCTTGATACATCCACCAAATCTATCATCTTTTTGTTCTATCTACTCTACCTCATCTTTATTATTTACTTCTACTTCCACTATCTTCAACTTCGGGCTTGGAGGAGGCAATGATGCATTAATTTGCTCAACCCACACTTTATCTTACTCCAAAACATCTTTTATGCTTAAATTTACCATATACACATTAATTTTGTGCTGATGTGGCAAATTGTTGTAGACCATATCCATCACATTCTTGTATGTTCTTAACTCTCTAAGTTTATCATCAAGAGGAGTTGTATCACCTATATCTACAAATAGTAGCGTGGTCCAGTAGTATTTATATATAGTCTAAAAAAATCAAACATATGTCTTAAAATGGGTTGGTGGATAGTACCCGCTTACCCATGGGGCAAGTGCTATCCAAACCTGATTACTTGATGAGAATGTTTGGGATTAAATATACCCAGCCCAAACCTAACTCATTGACATCTCTATTCATAAACCTTTCATATCTCAACTCCTACACCATCTCCATCAATATCTACCATGCACATTTTATCTAGGTAACGTTGGTTGAAATGATACTCTGCACCACTAATGTAAGCCTTCCATGGTAGGTTGTATCACATCATTGTCTATCTTTAACGTACCACATACACATTAATCTTGTGCTGATGTGGCCAATTGGTGTAGACCATGTCTATCACATCTTTGTTTGTCCTTAACTCTCTAAGCCTGTTATCAAAAGGAGTTGTATCACTTATATCTACAAATAGTGTCTTGGTCCAGTAGTAGTTCATATACCCTTCATATCCCAACTCCTGCACCATCTCATTAATATCTACCATGCACATCTTATCTAGGTGACATTATTCGAAATGATACTCTGCAACACTGATGTAAGCCTTTCATGGTAGGTTGCCAAAGTAACCCATATGATGAATTTTTATAGTGTACCAAAGATCATTTTTTACTACAGTGTAAACAAAACAAATTAGAAAACTTAGATCAAGAAATCTACGACCACAACCCGATTTGCCAAATCAGACATTGGTCCCCCACAATACACACCCTACACATACATAACATAATGAACTAAACAAAACAAGTAACAAATTCTAACAATTTAACCACTCACGGTAGTGCTAGTCGCCTTCATCGTCCTTCCTCCATCTTTATTTTTTCACTCTTAACCCCTTTGCCTTGCTTTATCTTTTATCTTTTCCCTTCATCCTTAACCCACTTCACTTTACTTAACTCTCAACCCCAAGTAAGAAAGAAAAATGAGTAACTTTAGATCAAATTTTTACTTGCTTATGGTTTAAATCAAATAAGATAGTCTTTGAAAGTTACAGTACTTGTCACTTTGATTGAAGGAAGATCACCTTATTAAATGCATTTGTTTCTTCCTTTCTACCCATAATGTTCCACAAAGGCTTGGTGGGTCAAAAAAGTGTGTAAATTAATGCCACATCATCCATCCCTGGTGACAAAAGTGCTCTACATTGGCTATATGGTTGTATTTTACGATTTAAAAAAGCTACATGATCATTTTCTGTCTATTTTCATAGGAAAATTAACAAAAAGTACATAATTAGGTTATGCATATTGAGTTAAGAGACCTTAGTAGGACAAACATGAAGTAAGGCACCAATTTGGGACAAAAAATAAGCTAAGTGACTCATAGTGGATTTTAACCCCTCACACACACACACACACACACACATGTATACATTGATAGTTTTATTTCCAATTGGATTAAAAAAAGTTACGTTTCCAGATATGTTTCTTCTTTTTGTAATGTTTCTTTGAGTCATATATTCATGTTCTATCTTTCAAAAATTTGGTCTTATATTTTTCAAAACACTTGTGAGCCTAATCAAAAGGTGGCTCAAAGAATTTTTTCATAAGGTGGTTGAATTTGCTGCTCTTGGACCTAATGTCAATCCTTATAGAAGACAATGTGTTTCTATTAATATTAGTTGGGCTCCCCGTCACCAACTTCTTTAAACTGAATGTTGATAATGCATGTCAAAGGTACCTAAATGTTGCTGGAGCAGGTCGGATTATAAAAAACAACTTGGGCTATCCTTTGGTGGCTTTTAGCAAGAATCTTAGTTATGCAAACAACCTCATGTGGAGGCTTGAGCTCTCTACGAGGGGCTTAACTTGGCTTTGAGCATGAATATTTGCCCTCTGTCAAGATGGATTCTCAAGTGATTGTACACTTGATCAGTTCATCTCAATCTTCGTATGCTAAGCTTATACATTTATTGAATGAATGCAGGTGGTTGATGTGATGGCTCAACTAGAAATTCACAACATTCAACATGTTCTTTGGGAGGGGAAACAAGCAACTGATATGCCAACAAAATGAAGAACAATGCTACAGGAAATAGATGCAAAGATTTACATGGACTGCTCCTCCCTTTTTTGTCTACGATTGTTTTGATGTTGCTTGAGGCATTTGTGTTGCCTTTTATCCCAAATATTAAGAACTCATCAAGAAAGCCTAATGTTATCTCCTTGTTAGGGGAATCAATGCAGATCTAAGCATG
Organism: Aquilaria yunnanensis; assembly: GCA_039654915.1. Taxonomy (NCBI): domain Eukaryota; kingdom Viridiplantae; phylum Streptophyta; class Magnoliopsida; order Malvales; family Thymelaeaceae; genus Aquilaria; species Aquilaria yunnanensis. The sequence goes on along the minus strand of CM077593.1, from coordinate 103,687,443 downwards.
AATTCTAGGGATGTAAAAAAAAAAAATACTCAACCCGCCTCTACCGCAAAACCATGAGTAGAGTATGGGTTTAACTAGTCCTACCCGATTCTATATGCATCCCTCCTAAATTAGTATATTTATATTTAGAACATCATTTTTCTTTAAAAATAGAATTATAATTAACATAAATTACATATATTCATTCAGTTTATGATAATTTTTAATTTTTAATTAATTGTAACACACATTATTTTGAAATATACATTTTGATTATGTCTTCACTCAATTGACATACGAATCACAAGATCAAGTGGCTAGTCAGAGTTTAAACTCTGGCTTGTGCATGAGATTGTTTCTTTTTGCAATCAGTGGATAAGTTTATGTTGGGTACAGTTGACTAGATTGTATAATATCTATTGTATCTCTTCTTTTGTAGCTTTATAAGTACAAAAAATAAAAAAAAGAAAAAATATACATAAAATTAAAAAAAATCTAAAAAATTATATATATATATATATATATTAAATGAGTTGGTGGATACATTGCTAAAAAAGGGCGATTTCCAATGAATATTTCCAACAGCCTTCCTGTTAGGAAACTAACGTGTTGATAATTGAAGCATTAGAAAAAATATTTCCAACGGCTTAGAATTAGAATATATCATTAAAATTTCTAACGGCCTACCTTAGAGAATAATTCTCAACGATTGATGGATTTAACGATTGACATATTTTTCAACTGCCAGACTGTTAGAAATATGCCAATTGCACAAGGTTGGAAAATCATTACCAGCAGAAGCTAATGGAAGTTTCCACCAAGCTGGCCACTGAATTTTAAAATAATAAAAAAAATTAAATAACTTCACAAAGTATATTTTATATATTACTGAAATAATATGTTTAGTAAAAACATATTTTATATTTTATATATACAAAAATTAAAGTTTTACTGAAATTCTCAAAAATGAATTCACAATCTTAAATTCAAAAAAATCCAAAATATACACAAACTTAAATCTGAAATATTTACAAAAAATTTGAAATATTCACAAATTCATCCTAAATTCATCAGATTCACAAATTAAAAAATCATAAATATTCACAAAAAATTAGCATCAGAAATTCCAAGAACATTCATAAATTCATCCTAGATTCACAAACATTTACCAGAAATTAACATCAGAAATTCAAAAATCACAACATAAATTTACAAATAAATTAGAAAATTCAAAAATTAGTTAGAAATTCATTAGAAGGAGAGCAGATGGTTGAACGGCCGATAGCCCCTACACCCCAATTCGGCTCGGGACTTCCACGGCAGAGCTGACTGAGCCCGAGATCTACTTCCCATATGTGGTGATCGGTCCTCTTGCCGGAGGAAAACGAGGACTGAGGACTGAGGACGGCAGACAAAATCTACACGAACGGTGGAGATCTACATGAATGGCCAAGAACTGAGGACATCGATCGGCGAGAAGCGAGAAGACTGAGGCATAGTGAGACTGAATGGCGAGGGACGGTGGAGGGAGATGTAAGCGGCGAGGGAGGCGAGACAAAGAGGGCTGAGAGATTAGGGCGATGAGGGAGGTGAGAGAGATGAGAGATTTCAGCTGGCGAGGGAGGAGAAAAACAAGTTCGGCTGAGAGATTAGAGAGGTAAGGGAGGAGAGAGACAAAGAAGCTAGGGTTCGGCTGAGAGGAGTGAGGGAAGTGAGAAAGAAAGGGGGCTTATGATGTATTTATAGACTTGGTTATCATATGTATATATGAACGAGGGTTAATTGGTATTAAGCCTAAATTTAATAAAAAAAATATGTCCCAACTTCAATAGAACAATGAGGCCAGCCCAAATATATTGATATTATTGTAGCATCAATTCATTAATTATTATTAAAATTTTAATATAGAATACCCTTTTTTGATTTAAATCCAATTAATAGAAACTTGATATGAAAATATGATATATATATTATAATATATATAAAAAATATAATATGTTCATAATGTGTATAAATATAATAATAATGTGTATAATATTTATACGTATTAATATATATGTATTAAGGTAAACATATATTATGATATATTATATAAATATATATAAATATAAGTATCAATGTAATATAAATATGCACATTATTCTTATTAATACATATATATTACTATTATTACTATGGCAAAATTATATATATATATATATATATATAATTTCCAATGACCTTGTGTTGGAAATTGAAAATTTAAGATTCCCAACAAACAAGTTTCCAATGGCTCAACACATTTAAAATTTCCAATAACAATATAGTCTTCAAATTTTCTAACGGTCAACCTGTTAAAAATTTTTCTATCATTTTTTCAATAACTTACCGCATTTAAAGACCTTTTTTTTTTAATAGTGACAGCATTCATCTATCCCCAGGCCAGATACTTCCCAAACTCAATTACTTGTAAATAGGATTTAAAATTAATTAAACCCGACTCTAATTGGTTGTTTTCTCGATGAAGTGTATTTCCACCAGAAAAAAAAATGAAAAGAAAAGAAAAAACAACCATGCTAAGGAGCCCAGTATGTATACGTGCGATGCCATGTGGGGCAACGCTAATTTTATTGCTAGTAGGATAAGAATTTACCAGATTTGAACGATTTGAAAGCATGCTCTTGCCCAGCATCAAGGATGGTATTTAATTTTATGGTATTTCGTGAAATTTAACTTACCACGGATAAGCTGCATATTATATAAATATTTTTATAATTTATTATTTTTTACATAAAGTATTATAATATATCACAATATTTTATAATATTTTATATACTATTGAGTTTTTATTGTATATTTTGTCAATTTATCACAATATTTTTGCATAGTGTATTGTGATATCCAATTACCGCGGCGCATGTTTAATTAAGATTTTATTTTCATTTTGTATCAAAGTACCATATATGTAAAATCATAAAATATAATTAATACAAATATTTCGACATAATCTTATATTTATTTACAAATAAAATTTAATTTACAAATGATGTTAACATAATTGATATTTGAAATTTGTTGCAATTCCTTCACAGTTTTATCATGTGTCTCACGTAGCATGTATAAGAACAAAATTTATATTTTATCATAAAAAAAAATTTGTCTTACACATATACTTTATTTATATTTCAAAAATTATGATGAAAAACTTAGAATACATATAAAAAAATGTAAAAAAATTGTATTTAATATATTTCATGTTAAAGCAATATTCTAATATATTTTAAAAATAAAAATAAAAATATACAATACAATATATCATATACTATACCTAAAATTTATAGAATATGGTATATTTAGTAATAGCAGTGTTTAAGTATTTAATACCTTGTGCAAGTCAGTGGTCGCATAATATCACCATGTGAATGTGAGTGGGTGTGACCAGCTTCATGTGCATCCCTTCTCTCTCTTTCTCTACATAACTAATAATTCCACTTAAATAAAGAAGATAAGAAAATGTTAACTTCATCATCCAATATTCTTATTATTACTCCTTTCTTATTAATTACAGCTATATGGTGACATTCTTCTATTTAATTATTACTAGGTAGTTGTACTAGTTTTATTATCACTACAGCGGTGGCTTTACAGCTCCTAAAGCAAAAATGATGAGCTGATATCTCGGAGAGTTTGCCGGCGGGAATATTTGCCAATCAGCGGAAAAGCCACCTCGCTTCCCAAAAAAAAAAAAAAAAAATCTCTTAAGTGTTTTCCTGGCCTTCGAGAAACAAATTGTTTCGGAAAATAATACTGTAATTTTTACAAAATTTACATCGTAGTTTTTTTTTTTTTTTTGTATGATCGAAAAATATATTTTTTTTAAAAAAAGGCTACTATGTTTTAAACCCGTACTGTATTAAGCAAAAAATGGTACATAAATGACATGTCTCATTTCGTCATTCATACCGCACTGTACACATTAGTATTAGGGATCTCGTATGTCTTGTGCCATGTTGCACTCTTTCGGAATCAGGAAAAAAAAGAAAAAGAAAAGCAAACACAAATTTTTAGAAATTTTGCACTCCACCGTCCCATGTTTTTGGTGCAATTGGTTTCAACGTACAATTTAAGTTCGATCAATTTTGTTACTTTATTCCAATTTTGCGGCCATGAAAATTTAGCAACTAAGCATTCATTTCCCAAACTTTAGTGACTTATTTGAAATTATATCAAAGTTTTTTAGTCACTTTAAAAAAAATTGAAAAATATAAAGAATTAAGATAAAACTTTTTTGAAATTTTTTTTTGTCTCAATTATAATTTTGAAGTGAGAGTTTAAAATAAAGGTAGTATGAGAAATTAAGCATAAAAACTTAATACACATAGAAATAATGTAAAATAATTTAGAATATTTCAAAATAAAAAAAATTGAATGATAAAAAATGTGGTACTAATTGAATAATAAATTGACAATCCAAACATTATCCATTAAGAGCACCACCTATGAACTAGTAACACTTGGTGGATGTTTGGGTAATTCATTTGTCATCCTTAACTTTTTGTGTTATCCTAAACAGATTTTTAATATTTATTTTATATTTTTTAAGTCCCTAACCTGTTAGAATTTTTTTAAATTATTGTCATTCTGCCAATTTCATAATTAAATTTAATGAAATCTCAAAAACAAAAATACCAACTTTAGTCCTAAAATTTTCTCTCTCACTCAAAAGGATTTCAATCACGTAAATTTAACACTTTCTCTTCTTCTCTCTCACCTATTCAACTTCCTAGAAAAACAAAATCTATAATCTCTCTCTATCATTAATCTGCTACAGATTCTTCTTCTTTCTCTTCCTCCCAAAAAAAGCAGACAAATTTGGTCCAACCTCGTACCTGTCATGATGAGAATCAGGCAATCCCTCAAGACCTGCAGCATGAAGAAGGTTATGGTCGGAACTAGCATGGCCATGGAGGTTCTGGAGAGTGGAGACAACCTTCCCCCAGACCAGCGGTGCATTCAAACCCAACATCTCTTTAATCGGGTCATGAAGCCCTTGTCAGAATTCTTAAAGCGGACCAAGTCATTCTTCTTCCTCGTCCTCTACCAGTGGTTTTATTGGTCGAATCAACCCAAAAACATCAGCTTGGAGTATGCACTTTTTTAAGCTCGAGATGGGTTGTACACAGATTCGAAGTTCAAAAGGAGAGCCCAGAAAGTCTTAACCACAAAAGAAAAGAGAAACGGATGATTTTTTCTTCCCAGTTTCAGCATCGGAAGGAATTTCTCAGATTCCTTGAGATCAGCGACGCCTCTAGTCGGGGCGGTGTGGCTGCATTATCGACGGTCGTCTAGGCAGCCACTGGGATGGAGGATGCAGCCGCTGGTCTTACCTGATTACTGTTTGAAGATCCGGGATTTCTAAACGATTTGGGCATGTCAAGATTGCTAGCAAGTCCTTGAATGTTTCAATTGTCGATTACAATTACAGACAGAGGTCGAGAGGCACAGTTGTGCCTGTTCAGCATGTCATTGTCTGGACAGATTGCCGGCCGAAAAATTTAAAGCTCGGGCTAGGAGCGACGACGGAGGAAGGGGAGATGACAAAGAAGCTTGGGCAGAGGCGAGGGCGAGCGGTGGTGAGAGTTAACACAGAAGAATCATAGTAGATTGATGATAGAGAGAGATTGTGAATTTGTTTATCGGAAGTTGGAATGGATGAGAGAGAAAGAGAAAGTGTTAAATTTACTTGATTGATGGTACTTTTAGTAGGGGGAGGAAAATCTAAGGACTAAAGTTGACATTTCTATTGAGATTTTGTTAAATTTAATTGTGAAATTGAAGGGAAGGACGACAATTGAGATAAAATCAAGCAAATTATAAACTTAAAGAAGATGAAATAAATATTAGAGACTTGCTTAAAATAACATAAAAAAATTAGGGACAACAAATAAACTTTACTCATAGATCTTATTAAAGGGTTGATAGGGATTTTTGCCGCTACCTTCACCTATTTGCCTTTGCCATTATATGTTGACACGTGTCTATAATTTTGGGACGCTAAACAGGCAACCGATTAGGAAAAGGTGAAAACTTCATCTTATTCCGTTCTTTTTCCATTCCTTTTTCTTTATCTCTCTTAATATGCAAATTCATCAATAGCTTTCAAAATTAAATATAGATAAAATTTACCAAAAAAATAATAATTTTTCTTTTTCTATCCATGTCAATTCCAGAAATCTTATTCTATCATTTTCTTCATTTTTATTGGTGTATAAGTTTTGATTTTTGTTTCGAACCCCAAACTTAAAAATGAGCATTTAGAAGAGAGAGAATTGTGATAATTAGCTTGATTTCTTTCTTTTTCTTGAATTAAGTGAGGCAAGTCTTGAGATAACAACAAAATTGAAAATTGGGATAAAAAGGCTAGCAAATGAGAAACAAGAATGAAATCCGAATTCAAAGTGCTTTGAAGGTATGCTCCAAGATAAGGTGCTTCTTGGGTTTGTGCCTCAATTTCAAGTCTTAGTGTTCACCTTGCAAGGAAGTGGATGAAAGTACTAAATCCAAATCTCACAATTCCCATTTCAATTGCCCATCTTCTATAGCCACTGCCATTACTTTCTTCTTCTTTTTCTCCCTTATGGTCGCCGCTCCAAAATCGCCATTGTTGACATTTTATGGATCAACATGCCGCCTGCCATCAACTACGACTATACTGGCTGTTAGATCTGCATCCGAAGTCTCCCCTCGCCCTTCAACCTCCATCGCCTCTCTAACTGTCTACTTGTCCTCTCTTTGACAACTTTTGTTCTTATCTCACTAACTACGACTTGTTTAACGGCCAACCCAGATCTTACTTCTATCGTATGTCTCCCTTACTACATTACCATCGACGCATTTTGATATCGGTAGAGTGCCGACGTCGATGCTAGCTCCAGCTCATGGCATGGCATTGCTTTATTCGATTGTTTCAAGTTTGAATAGCCCTAGATTTCAGGGAAGAACATGGGTCATGACCAATCGAACACTGTTTCTCATATGGAAAAATTAAATTTTAGGTTGGAGATTTAAGACCAGCAAATTCTACAAGCATCCTAGAAACAAATAGTCAAGACTTGAAAACAAGATGTTACTGTAGTCAAATTGTTGTTTAATTTTTTTTTCTTTTTAATCTTTAGTCAACATTTGAAACTTACCATACCCAATTGCAGTTGCCTGTTTTTCTTCTCAAAATTGTAGGCACGTGTCAACATATAATAGTGAAGGCATGTAGGCGAAGTAAGCCACGAAGGTCCTTATCAATCCTCATCTTATTACTATGACCAGCTCACCCACCACAATTAATTTTGTCTCGTAGCATTTGGTAGAAAAGCCTACTACTATTTAAGTAGGTGGAAGAATTATCAAAAGACAACAATTTAATGCTAGTTATATAAGTCTTTGGTTTGCTATTTATAAAAATATAAATCCTTAATGCCATGTCAATTTTGTCATAGATTTTATTTATCTTATTGTGTAAAATGTTTTATATTTTTTTCATCAATTTTTTTATATTTTTAAAAAATGTCCTTAAGTAGACACATTTTACATCTAAATGCTTTTAACTTCATGTAGTTTATTTTCAACCATTAAGATCTATATAAATATATATGAAAGTGAATGTATTGGGTAAACAGTTTGTTTACATATTTTTAAAATTTAGAAAAAAAAAATTTGCTTGATACGTGTACTTTAAAAAACACTAAAAATTGACACATGGTGATTTCCAGATCTATCCCTATTGAACTGCACACGTCATTACCTCATTTGCTGCTCATTTGACTTAACTCATTTCAACCTATATTCACAACTTTGCATAAATATTATGACTACAATGCATGTCCAATCTTACAGTTTATATTCAATTGAGAATTGACCACGTTCTCTCAGCCCAATTTTTCCCAGAACTTTTGCATTTATGTTTAAAAAAATTTATGCATATTTAAGGTTAAACCCATGTTCTTTATTTTTAGATGTTTACAGAAAACTATTGCCATATTCCCTTTCCATACCTACGTTTCCATATCCCTTTGGTGGAGGAACGGTTAATAAGAAAATGCTAATTTTAAAAACCCAAAAAACCAGCCAAAACAATGTAAAAATTTCTCCTTTGTTAGATTTGGCCTTCAACGTTCACCAATCCTAACCATTATCCATTGTTATCTTACTTTCAGTAGCACACCACATTCCATTACTTCCCGAGCAGTTATACATACACATGTACAAATACATCATATCCTAAAGCAGTACTTTTTCTTCATCTTCTAAGGAAAGAATTCGGCATACCCAGACTATATTTACAGAAGCAGTTCCACCTCATCTTCCCTGGGTGTTTTCATTCAGGTTGCAAATAGCAAAAAAAGTAGACATCAACTACTGCAAAAAACCCAGACAATCGAGACAAGGTTATATGTAATTTATCCCATCTTAAATTCCCATTTATGCATTAATTCATACTACTATCAAAATGAATCAATAACAGAAGTTTTCCCGTTTCTAGCCAAATATCAATATCAATTTCAGTTTGACTAATTATTTTTTGTTAAGATGAACATATCTAACTCGCATTTGCAACTTATACAGAATTTCCAGTTTCAAACTTAAAAAGGGTAACTACAGTAGCAAGGAGTACCAGATTTTGACACAACCATTTCACTTTCATTTTGTTTTTAATCTATCTGATATACTCATCTAACTATATGCCACTAATTTTACCAGAATCAACAGCAAACAATTTATCTAAGCAGCGTCAGGAACAGCCACAAAAACCACCAGGTAATAATTTACTAATGTTTTCATATGATGCACTGTTTGTATGTTTTGTTTATTTATGTTCTTTGTGTTATGTCTTCCAAAGTCTGTGGTACCAAAGTAATGTTAACAGTAATTATAGGGTGCTTACTCTAAGTGTAGCTAACAAAGCATTTGTTCTCCTCCACCCAAAACACTTACAACATTTATTTTTTGTTCAATCAGGTTCCATTCTATACTAACATCCAACACCACAAACCACAACTTAAAAAACAGTTTCTAGGTCCCTACTTAATTGTTACCAAGTTTTCTTCTTTAGATTTTAAAAATATGAATGTGTTTTTTAGTGAGATAAATATAGGTTATGCAAGTGTTTGAAGAAAGCATAACATACCCAACATGCAATGGTTCTAGGGTTTCCTTAATAGTTTTTTATGGAAATGCAATTTGGTTACTTTTTGAAAGCCATGAGGTCTGAATTATAATGATTTTTCATTCATTACAGTGAAGCAGAAACACCCAGGTAGCAATTTCAGTAGCATTAGATAACTTGTTCTAACATCAACAAGAAAGTAACTAGCAAACCAATTTCTAATTTATTAAGATTTTCATGTGATGCACTGTGTTTCTATGTTTTGCTTATTTCTGTTCCTTGGATTATGTCTTCTACGGTTTATGATAATAACATAATGTTCATAGTTGCTACACTTTGCCAGATTTGGCAATCGAATTAAAGTTGATGTGAATGATGAAAAACGTGTCCCCTTTGTCGGCCAAGTTGTTAATAGCCCACTATAATGCGTTCCTGCTACTCTTTAAGAAATCTAGCACCAATCCAACCTTTATTGCACTGCTCATCTTCTGATAGCAAAAAAAAAAAGTCAGGTAGAAGTTTTAGATGGAAAATATGAAATAATGCAGAAAGATGTCAGGAAGAAAGATTAAAGAAAAAAATAGTTAGGGAGAGAATGTTTTCCCCTTCTACGTACTAGCCTCGCCCGCGAAAGGAGGCGTGTGAAGCACACTCGCCGACAAGATGTCAGGGCACTCGCCACCAGTGAAATCTTGACAATCATATTTTACAGATAGGACAAGGTTTGAAAGGAAGGTATTAAAGTAAAGACAAACGCAGCAAAGAGGATTATTACCTAGGGTTTTAAACCATCACACAAGGATTTTCGAAAACAATTTGGTTAATTTTGAAACAAATCAATTTGCCAAATGTTACCGAGGAGGAGAAAGATGACCGAATACAAGTATACAACATTTGTTTTCTCTGGAAAAAAATGTCTGACACTTTATAACCCGATCTACAAAAAATAATAACTCCTTTTGAAAAAGTGTTCAAGGGAAAGTTAAAGAGGAAATAAAAATTAATTGAACCATGTAAAAATTCATAGTTTCAGGAAAAAATTTCACCAGCGTGGCGGCGCCACCGTGAAAAATTCAAACCGCATACTATTAGTGGCCGGAAAATTCATATGGACAATGATGGAAAAACCAAGAAATGTCACTAGGAAATTCAAATGGCCCGCGGAAAAGAAAATGTCCGACATTTTTGACATCTGTTCTACAAAAAATGGTGACTTTTTTAACAAAAAAATGTTAAAAATGAATTGAATCATGTAAAATATTTTGGCTTTTAGAAATTTTTCTAGCAGTATGGCGACGCAGCCATGGAAACACTCGGCTGCTCAAACCCTTCAAACCCACAACATGGAGAAAACTCTTAAGAAGAAGAGAGAGAGCTGGACGACGGAGAGAGAGAATTGAAGAGTATGAAAGTATTCTACATTTTATATTACCTGAAATAACAAAACAGTCCCTTATCTTTATTCCTCTGGTCACATATCCCGCTTCTCTCCTTAGCGCCTGTCATACACTCCTTAACCTTAGTGTAGCTACTATTTAGCCACTCTTTATAATTCAATTCTTTTGTCATGGAATGGGCCTGAGTTTTTTTCTACTATTTTCACCTTCTGGTTTATGGAAATTAGACTTGTCTAGACTTAATTACAAATGGGCTTAAATAAAATTTGTTCGGTTCGGTAGTTTACTTTTATTAGTTTTAGTGGCTTATACTGTTTTCAATTTATATAAATAAAATTGGGTTTTAGAAAAAAAGATAATAATAATAAATGGGCTTCAAAGAGTTATACGGAGTGCTTATTATATTGTATTCTAAAGAAGAAATGGTTTTTACTATTCATCTACAGTAATTACTATAGATGAACAATGCATTTTTTTTTTTTTGCTTTTGTCCCTTTTTCGGATGCGATTTACTTTTTTTTTTTTTTAATTTGATCATTTTTTAACAGTACATCATTTTTTTTTGTGCTTTTGTCTTTTTTTTTTATTATGTGATTTGCATTTTTTTTTTAATTTAACCTTTTTGCACAAGCCACTTGCCTTTTTAAGGGCCAATGTTGCAATTTGTCCGATTTTAGTCTGTTTGACATTTATTTCAATAAAAAGATAGTTTTAGTTACTAACTTTCTAAGTTTGCCATTTTAGGCCTTGAGGTACATCCGTCTTACATTTTGGTCCTTTGAATTTTATAATTATTTAATTAGATCTTCTATTTGCCCTTTTGATCCTTAAACTTTTTTTTTTGTTGTTTTATATACTATCTTTTAAAGTAACACATTGATGATCATAATTTGTTTATTTTTTAGTTAAATCATTTTTTATTTTTATTCAGTCAATTATTTCTCTTTTGTATTTATAAAACAAAAAAAAAAAACAAGGGTTGTATTTAAAAAAAAAATTGTGGGTCCTCCAGGGGGTTAAATGGCTCTCAGCAGCTTCTTCCGGAGCCTTTAGTACTCTTTGAATCTCCCATTGTAATGTTGCCCTAAATTGCTCAAACAGAGCATGATGTAGGGCATGGAACTAGTCGTCGTCCAAGGGTGCAGGGCCTTTACCCTTGCGGGGTCCCTCTAGAGCCTTAAGGGATTTAATTGGTCAACCTTTTGGCGCGCTTCTTCACTTGTAGGCCCTACGGACTCAACATGACAACGGCTCTCCTACTCATTCTCTAGTAGGTCTTGGTTTTCCAAATAGGACATCTGGGTGTTCACTATAGCTTTCCTATAGACGGTGCCAAATTGATAGTTGAAGGGATCATGTGGCCCTAGCAAATTTATAGTTGTTGGATTATGTGGGCTTGGCTCAGAAACTTGGTGAACCTTGGATTGGTAACCTATACCTGGGATGTGTCCTCGGGGGAAGCCATCTAATGCTCAAGTCAAATTTCCAGTGATCAGATAATGACAAAGAAGAGAGAAAAGTCAGAATGTCATACATTGGAATTAGCAATTGAAAATGTTTATATAGTTAGGGGAGTTTCGAGGGATTCGCTCCGGGATAGGAATCTCATAGCTTATCCTGTAATTACGGGATACTATTTCCATCCAAGGATAGATTGTCTTGCAAGTGTATTTGGGCCTCCATGTTTGATACAGCAGAAGTTCCATATTAATTATGGGCTCCGAGTTGTGCATATTTCCTACCAGTCGGTTAACCTAGTAGTTTTATGTTATTAAGATAAAATTATATTGTACTTTATAGTCTTTATAATTATATGATAAAAATCAAACAAACCGAAAACTAGAATTAGAAAAATCATAGGATAAATTACAAAAGCCCCTTTATGGTTTGATCTAATATACACTTTACCCCCTCTATTTTCGAAGCCTATACTTTACCTCTATTTTGAAATTTTAAATTAAATTGTCTGATAACTATATTTCAGTAATTTTAAGATTTTTGATATTTTCTTATAGCTAACCGACTTTTAAAAAATGCTGATATGCATTTATAGAAAAAAATACTTAAAGAAAGAAAAAACTGATAATTTAAAATATCTATTAACTATAAAAAAAATATTGAAGAGACTGAAATTACTGAAAGATGACTATCGTACAGTTTAAATTATAGTTTTAAAAATTGTTATCAAATAATATAAAAAAATAAAAAAATAAAGTACAAAATTTTAAAAATAAAGAAATAAACTGTTAGTTAAGGTAAACCTTAAGAGTAATTGTAAGTTTCTTAAAATCAAATTCATGATTTTGGTTAATATGAATTGGCTTCTTTTAGTTCTTAATTTTTCGGGTTTAGTTGAATTTCGAACCCGACCTTTACCCAATCCAATAAGGCTCCAGCTGGGTCCACTGGGACAGTCCCCTCCCCATCACGCCCCGCAGAAAATCAAACCTTTCCTTTCATACTCCTCTCTCCGCCGTTTTTTTTCCACTCCCATGGAACCCTAACCCCCCAAAACCCGTCCCCAGCTGCCCTCACCCTTTTCCCAATTCTCTCTCTGTCCGATGGAAAATTTCTCCTACTCCTCCTACCCCGATTCGGGCGACTCCTCGCCGCTTTCCCGAGAAATTGACGCCGACAACCAGTCCTGGGAGGAGCAGCCTTCCGCCGCCTACAAGGTCAAGTTCATGTGCAGCTACGGCGGCAAGATCCAGCCCCGCCCCCACGACAACCAGCTCGCCTACATCGGTGGCGACACGAAGATCCTCTCCGTCGATCGTAACATCAAGTTTTCCGCAATCATGGCCAAGCTCTCCTCCCTTTGCTCCACCGACGGTGACATTTGTTTTAAGTATCAGCTCCCTGGGGAGGATCTCGACGCCTTGATTTCGGTCACCAACGATGAGGATCTGGAACATATGATGTTGGAGTATGATCGGCTTTATCGCGCATCGGCCAAGCCTGCTAGATTGAGGCTCTTCTTATTCCTGCTCAATCCTCCGCCTGCATCTGCGGCGGCGGCGGCGTTTGGTGGTGGTGACGCGAAGACGGAACGGCAGTGGTTTGTCGACGCGTTGAATTCTGTTCAGATTCAGAATCTGGAAGGATCTTCGCCTCCGGCTGCGACTGTGGCTGGGAATCCGGATTTTCTGTTTGGTTTGGATAAGGTGAAGGCACCGGATTTGGTGACGCCGGCTGTGCCGACGGTTCCAGAGGTAGTTGCTAAGGACATCACCACCGGTTCTGATTGTGGATTGGAGGATCGTCACATGGTTGGGGAGCCAGTGTCTCCGGCGGAGATACAGAGACAAATCCAGGAGTTGCAGATGCTGCAGATTGCGGCGAATCAAGAGCAAGGCATTTTGCGCCGTAATAACGATGAATCGCTTCCTCCGAGAGCTTTTACTCAAGATTATTATAAGATCCAAGAGAAAATTGCGCCGGCGCCTGCTCCGGGATCAGCTGCTGTCCAGGTGCCAATTCCGGCCTCTTATTTCCCAGTACGAGAAATGCCATCCGGTTATCCTGTCACAGCCGCTCCGCCTCCCGGAACTGATCAACCTGTTTACTTCATCCCGTCCTCTGTTCCCGGGGTTTACCCGCCGCAGCAAGCATTGCGACCGGGGACTGGCCCGACCGGTCAGCCAATCTATGGAGTTCAGAGGGTAGTCCCGGAGATGTACAGGGAGCAGCCACAGTACAACACGGCGGCGGTGACTGGGTCGATGCAAGTGCAACAGCCCAAGGTTGGTGGATACAGTGAGGGGGTTTCAATGGTACCGGCGAGAGCTGGGGTTGATACTCAATATATACAGGTTGGGTATGACGGCGCTGGGCGGCAAGTGTATTACACGACGCCGTATCCGGCAGTGGCAGCGGTGGCGAGTGGCGGCGCGTTGAATCAGGACGGTAAGGTGGCTGTGAATGCAAAGGCTCCCCAAACATCTTCCGTGTGATTAATTATAGTCCATAAATTACGTTTTGTTGCCTTTTGTTTGTTGAAGATATGAATTTAAATAAGAAGGAAATATATAGCCATAGGCATTTGCTTGCGATTGAATGGTATTGGCGTTTTATTTTATCTATGTAACAAATTCTTTTTTCCAAATTTTGTGCGTTGGTGTTAAAGGATGTGTAAAGGTTAAGGATGGCTGATGAGGAATCTCAATCTGACATGACTGAGGTAGTTCAAGATTTTCTTTTTCGTTTCTGTCTCTTGTACTCCCTTAATAATAAACGTAGTATTTTCAAGAATTGTAGTGTTGAATTTGTTTTCAACATTTTGTAGATCCTTAGTTTTTTTTTTTTTTCAAAAAAATCATGAATTTGGTGAGTAGAATAATGTGATGACTTGAATCTAATCTAATGGCGAGGCATGAATGAGCAGATTTGGGATTAGTTTAGTTGTCTTTCACGGCAACAGACAGCCTGGTTGAGGTTGTTACTCCATTAAACTTTTCTTGAGCCTGGTAACTCAATTAGTTTATTATTGTCTGTTCCAGTGGGTTTTACTGCCTGATTTCTGGAGAAACCGATGCACCTGTTACGCCATACAAGAACAGATTGATTTCTTTCTCTCTCTCTCTCTCTTTCTTTTTTTTTTTGGTTTTCTTGTCCCTACGTTGTAAATTGAGAGCTGAAGTTCAATTTTGGATTTTTGATAATAACTCGCTAGAATTTTGATTGATAATTACGTTGTTCTGATCCATTTCTTTGAATTGAGTTATATTTATTTGCTTTGCTTCTCCCCTTTAGTTTATTTGATTTTCATCCTTTACGTTTGGTCTACATGATTAAACAACACACAAAATTAAATTTTTAGTTAAAAGATTTTCATTCTTGAAAAGTATCAACTGAACTGCAATAACAATATATTTTTGTAGAATTTTGTGCATAACAGAGTTATTTACATGGTACAATTTGTTTGTTTATCCCAACGTCATCGAAATTGTCAGAAAAGAGATGTGGAGTGGTGGGGCAGGGGGCTAATGTGCAACTTTTGCATCAGAGCTGAGCTGGAAGAAGTTATTTTAGTCCAGGAAACGATAACGCAGGGACCAAGACCTTAACGCTCGTTGGCTCGCTTGTTCAAAGATCGATAATCAAAGTCCAATTCAGACGATTAAAAGCTTGTTACTCTTTTAATTTAAAAGTCGACAAAAACAGTTGAATTTAGTATGTTTCCACACGGGAATACCAGTGGCGCCACCCGAGTTGAGACTTCCCTCGAAACAATTTAACAACCGTCAAGTCAACTGGAATATTTAAGAGAAACTTGGAAGATTCATGTGGGCTACAAAGAGTTGCAGTTGCTCCATCCCAAAGCCATATGTATTGACACTACAGTCGTACTGCAACAGAATATGAAAATAGTTATGCTTTTTTTAATAAGAAAATGCAAGTGTAACGGTATGTCTGTGCGTCCGTCATCCACTGACGCTGTCAAATAAACAGGGCCTTAACTTAACCAGTAATTAATTCCTTCTACCTGTTCCACTTGTTACATACCCCTTGCGACATATGCAGTTGCTGCCGCTTAGACTGCTTATACCATTTTGGCATCTTTCGAGCTCCGGAAATTTCATGCTGGCGCGCCATCAACACAAGAACCACAACCACCGGGTCCTTCGCCACAAGCATTGCCAATACAAGATCCGCCGCACCCACCACCACACCCTCCACACGGACTACACTCACCATTTATGTCTTTTACACCGATTGCTTCATCTCCTTTTTGCAGCGAACTGATCGGCTTGGCATGGAACTGGAGGAGTAAACGAGATGGCTATTCGTAGCTTGACAGGCTTGCTATCCAACTCTGTTGAATACGGCACCAGCTCATACCACTTTTCCGCTGAAAGCTGACGACTTGTGTTCATCAAGTTCTCCAGAGAGATTGAGATAGCTCCCAAGCTTGCTGTAGGCCTGCTCATGGCTAGCTCACAAGGGCTATGTGAGATGAGTTCCGAGCACAAGCTTGCCGCTGGGTTCACATTGGAAAGAAGCTACTTCTTTTCTACCTGCTTCAGATGGAATACTTAATCTGCCCTTGGAACTGAAGAATAAGTCTCTGGCTGTGTCTTTCTATATGTCACAAAGAGGTCTCCTTTGCGCCCCTCAGACATGTTTCTGGCCTCCACAATCTCAAGCATAATCTATAGTGAGGAAGGCACAACTGTATTTAGTTCCAGGAACAAAGAAATTTAGTAACTTTTGAGGTTAGCAGTCTGGAAAATTTTTCCCTCTGTGAGCTTTTTCTTGTGGAACTGAGTCAGAATCTGTTGTCCGTTCACTGGAGTTTGCTTCTCGCTATTGTTATTATCTATCTGACTCGAACCAAATTTTAGGCCTGAGGGAGCATTGCCTCGATACATTGCTCCTGCCCTCCAGTACCTCAGATCAAACATCTCTTCCCACCTTTTGGTGGTCGTGGAAAAAGCAATGTCCAGCTTCTTACCCTTGGTTCTGTTAGAATCTGTGTCATTATGGTCTAACACCCCGCCTAATGTTGGCTGTAAGTCATTTAAGTAAGCAGCAGGATGCAACTGGTGAGAGTGCCAGATCAGGTCAATATCATATGTTGTAACCGCGAAGAACCTCTCAGAACTTGCCCGGCTTATCTTGATCATATGTAGGAATCCCTTGTATCTTGCCACAGCTCGTTGAGAAACAGATCATTCTCCATGTGTGATCATTCTCCAGAGATACTGAAACTCATAATGACCAAAATCCGATAGCTGATCTTCAAATATGGAAGGATGGTGTATTTTGGAATACATGATAAAAGAATGGGCTTTGCATCTTGACAGCTGACACAAGGTCATACTGCGTAACTCTTCTTTCCAGAGCCCCTGGAACATGTTTCACATCCTCTGAAGAGGAGGACCCGACATTGAACTCATAGGACTCACCAGGAAACATTCTATTCCAGATTTTCTCAGTTTGCTTTGTACAGTTTCCCTGAACGGATGAAACAACATTCCGACCATTGAGTCGTCTCCCATAGAGCTCCTCACAATCAGTCTTGTATTAGACCTGAGAAAGACATCAGGCAGCAACTTTGTAATCAAATTGTTATGATTCTTGAAGCACAAGACTTCATCAGAGTTTACCGGGTTGAGCCTGTGGCAGTGCCAAATCCTTTCACAATCAACCGGCAATACAAGAGGGTGCTCTGAAACTGGGGAGTCCTCATTTTTGGCCAGCAGAGGAAGCCAACAATATTTGTACCTGAAATTGGCCGGCCCATGAGCTCAGATCCCTGTTTTTCATTAAAGAACTATCAGCCAACTTCTTTCAGGGAACGTTACTGACCTGTAGATGGCTCTGTCCAAGGAAGGGCCATCATGGGGGAGGTGGTGAGTTCTGTTGACCTCTGCCAGAAACCTCAGCTGCTGCTTTGCTGCAGCCACAAGGTCCACACTGATGCTGATCTTCTGTGCTTCTAACCACTCGATTTCTTGTTCTTTTTCCATTCTGAACCAAATCGCTGGCCTTCACTTCACACGACCATTCAGCCCTACTTACAGGATTCAAATTTTAGGTTCCGTTGGCACTGCTCGTCATGATCATGCAATTCCCCTTGGGAGCAAACTAAGTTGTCTTGAGAATTAGAAACACTAATGAAGGAGGATTGTTTCCAACAACTTCCTTGATTTGGCCTTCACATGTTTCTTGTGAAGGCTGAAGTTGTTCCTTGACGATCATTCCATTCCGCATCTAGTGTTTCTGTTTTGTTTTTTCTTCCCTAAAAGCTTTATTAAACACCACCTGTCTCAAAAACACAAATCAATTAAAAACCCCAAAAATTCGTAATCTTGCACCGAACTATACTTGCTCATGAACCGAACTCGAACACTATCTTTATTTCTACGAAGCCTTGCGCTCAGCTGCAGCTTGTTCATCAATTAATAAACTCAATTAAAATACAAGACGTTTATAACACTTACAATCAGATATAAAAATTAAGTTCAGAGTACATTTTCCCTTAAACAGCCTTTGTGAACCTTGTTTTCCAATCCGCACTCCATCATGGAGCTGTTTACATTTGCATTTACATTGCTGTTTAGTGGTCCTCCTGGGAATAACCAAACTTGCACCAAGAAGCACTTCATCAGTCCTTGTATTTCATCGTTTCTTTCTCAAAGCCTATTGTTGGAAATTGTTTCGCATATTCCTCCACCTCATGTCGGAGCTTTGTGATTTCAGATTGGATGCTCTCATCTGACCGCATAGTAGCTACAAAATCCTTCAACTTTGTGCCTGAGTCAACCATACAGAAGAACAGGTCAGTAAGCATTAGGCTTCATGCATGCAACTGAGACAATTCAATAATATTGCCTATGAATATAAGTGTATTGATGTAATAATGGTTGAAATAAGGAAAAAGGGAACAAAGACCTTTTGTCTCCGCCTTGATTTTCAATGCCAACTTGACAGCAGCATCAAAGTACTCTGCTACCTTCTCGAAGTCATCCTCCAAAAATCCTCTCGATGTGAGAGCTGGGGTTCCTGAAGCGCCAGATAGGTAGTGAGTAGAAATTCAAGTATGGCAGGCCAAAATCAAAAGGTTCTATATGATCAAAAGAACAAAAACCATACCCATTCGAATACCACCAGGAACCATGGCTGACACATCACCAGGAACAGTGTTCTTATTAGCTGCAATGTGAACTGACTCCAAGACTTTCTCGACTCTTGAGCCATCAATACCCTATCAACCAACATGAAAGAGACGGTGTAATACCTCTTGTTTAGCTGCAAGTTAACACCCTTTACAGAATGGTTCTTAATCTTTCGCAACCACAGAAACCTTATTTCATATATAATAACTTTAATAAAGCAAAGGTTTTGTACTGTGCAGGTTAAATAACTGCCAATCTGCTTGACTAAAACATTATATTCACTACAAACATCTGGATATGCATTATATCAGTTCAAGTTTGAGGACATGTACCTTGTTCCTTAAATTCACCAAGACCAAATGGTTGTCAGTCCCACCAGAGACCAAATCGTATCCCTTCTCTAGCAAACTCTGCATATATTTTGAGATTACGTAACTAGAGAGGATAAAGCACTCAAGGCTAACATCATCTCAGAGCACATATAAGCAGTGTAGATTTTGGGATGTAAATAAAACCTTGGCAAATTTAGCACAGTTGCTTAGAACTTGCTCTTGATAGGCCTTGTACTCGGGTGTTCTAACCTGTGATTGCATATAGACACCAAACCAACCACAATATAAATGGAACAATTCATTAGTATTCTATTTACTTTCTGCTGACAGTTAATACTAATTTTGCTAGTTCACACAATACCTGCTGCAACGCAACTGCCAAACCAGATATGGTGTGATTGTGTGGTCCACCTTGCAGTCCAGGGAACACAGCTTGATTAATTTTGTCCTCATAATCATACATAACCTGCAGGATGAAATTCACTAGTGGTTGCTAGTGTACTGCATGCACAGAAGCAGGAATAAACCGCCCAGATGAATGTATGAATTAAACACCCCCCACCCCTCTCTTAAAATCATAATCAGCATGGTACTCACTTCTTGGCCTTGCTTATTAATCTCCTTCAGTCCCTTCCTGAAGAAGATCATGGCACCACGTGGACCCCGCAGTGACTTATGTGTTGTGGTAGTCACAATGTCAGCATATTCAAATGGAGATGGGATAACACCAGCAGCGACCAATCCACTAATATGTGCCATGTCAGCCAACATGATTGCTCTCTGCTTGTCGCAAACCTGTAAATACATCAAATAGATGTCATAATTCTACAACATCAATTCATAAAATGTCGAAGATGGTGAATAGAACCAAGCTCTTAGCAACTTACCATGCGGATGCGAGCATAGTCATAAAGGCGTGCATAAGCACTTGCGCCAGCAACAATGAGTTTTGGTCTAAAAAGAGCACCACTTCTCTCCAACTACAAACATTTTAATCCAACTCAATCAGCATGCTGTAGGGATAAAAAGTTAGAAGCAACCTACCTAACTCTTTACCTAGTACATTTTGAGAGAATTTCATGGAACAGAACAGATACACTACCTGATCATAGTCAATATAACCTGTGCTCTCATTCAATCTATATGGCATAGTCTCAAAGAATATGGAGACAGCAGATATCTTCTTAGTGTCAGTCTGCAAAAGGCAAGTAAATATCAAACTCTAGCACTGTATCATGCTAAAGCATGGGACCAGCTTGATCACGGTAACAATGAAATTTCTACAACTGAAATTTCAAATAAGTTTAATAGAAGAACAGTGAAACTAGTGCATGGGTTAACAATACTATCAAGAACCCCAAAATTTAGAAATTGCAAAGCAAGACTGAAACCCTGTCAGCTAATCCAGTGGCAAGAGTGCATATAAGGGAGTGCATATAAGGACAGGCATGGCTGAGCCTTAAAATATTTAGAGGTACCTGATAACCATGTGAAAGATGCCCACCATGGGGTAGATCAAGGGCCATAATTCTCTCATGTGGTTTCAACAATGCTGTATAAACTTGGAAGTTGGCAGGGGAACCAGATAATGACTGCACATTAACTACAAAATGTAGAGCTAAGATTACATGCTGTTCCATAGGTAAACAAGTAACAGACAAAACCTTAGTACTTAATCAATTTCAGGCCTGATATATGAACATCTTGCCTCCATTACACCAGAATATAGTTTTCTACTTCCAAAACTTCCAAGAAAGCAGCCTTCTTTGTCTCTTTCTTTTTTCCCCCACTTGTGCTAATGTGATATTAGGGCCAACCATCACATCTTTTCTAGTACTTTCCTGTTGCAATGGAAGGAACCCTAGTTTCAAGCTACACCACAAGTGACTCTTTTCATAAGATTTCAGAAAACAAAGTCCACTTAAGCCTTTAAAATGCCGGAAAATCCACTTAAGCCTTTAAAGTGCTGGCTTTGTATCAGGTGTATTAGAATATTCTTCCCTGCGCTTTTCTTTGATGATAAGGGTCCTAAGAACTTTCTTTTTATTTCAAAATGACGAATAAGTCACGAGAAGATACCCAGAAAAACAATTGACTATCAAAGAAAAAATTCCACCTCAACCAAAAACCAAATAAGAGCGTGAAGAAAAGGTTCACCTCCCCACTTTGCAGGATCCAGCCCAAATGCGTCCAGTGCACGCTTTTGACACAAGGACTCAGCCATGTCAATGTACCTGATGCAAGTTAAAACATCAAAATGAGCATCCAGAGAAAGAGCAAGAGCATGTGTTGTATCGTGTATTCCCTTGTCAATGTGATTCCAGCAGAAAGAACAGCCACCATTTTGGTACATCGATGACCAGCTAGACGAGTACAAATAAATAAGAAAAAGTTCAGTAAGAATTACTCATTTCCACCGTAGTATCTAGCACCAGGATATCCTTCACTGTATTTGTTGGTCATTACGGAGCCCACAGCTTGCATCACTGACACCGATGTGAAATTCTCAGAAGGTATCAGTTCAAGTCCCTGTTAACACTAACCGCAAAAACTTAGATCCAACAATTTATTTGTAAAAGTTGTCGACTCTTTAGGACCGACTACCGAGGACAATCTTCCACCCCCCCCCCCCCCCCCCCCAAAAAAGGGCTACCTTCCATTGCCTGGCTTTCTCGAGCTCTATTATGTTGAAAATTTCAGGATCGATTTCCTCTAGCGGCGCATTCAGCTGCTTTATCCACTGAAAAGAAACTCAAATTTTAAACCAAAGCGAAACTAGAAAAAGTAGCTTAAAAAACAACCAATCTTTCGAGCAAAACTTACGGTGGCGCGGGCGTTCTCCTTCTCGGCGGCTGCGGCTGCTGACACAGAGAACTGCACAGGAGAAGACAGAGCAAAAGATTCAAACAAAGAAGCGGAACGGGAGACGGGCAATGAAACGACATCGTTGAGATCCAGAGATCACCATGCGTGAGAAGAGAGGCGAGATTGGACACTTTGCGGAGGCGAGCCTGCGAAGAGCCACCGCCATTGTATGGTTAACCGGATTCACTTGTGTGTTAGAGAGAGGGATACAGATTGCGGGTATGAAGTAAATCAGATGGTAAAGATGTCAGTGTTAATGGGTTGGTGGAGACTCCGACAGGACAGTGATCCCTGCGCTCGCACTTGGTGATTACAAAAGTGCGGGTTCTTTGTTGGGACTTGGGCCAAATTTACCATTGGTCCCTAAACTATATACTTATTATAAAAGTCTCCTTAAAGTAACATATTTAGCAAACATGTCATTGAAAAATAATCTGTTGCACCATTGTTCTCCTGTATCTGTATGTATTGTAGACAAATGTAAAACATCCAACTGGAAAATGTAAACAGTTAAAATAGAGTACGTCCAAAACAAAGTCTTTACTATATAAGAAACTATAAGAATAAAAATAGATAATACGTAACTGATTTGCTTACTGAATTTTCAAATTTTACTTTTTATTGTACTCACTTGTAATATAGTGGTAACAACTT
The DNA here is from genome assembly GCA_039654915.1 of Aquilaria yunnanensis. Lineage (NCBI taxonomy): Eukaryota > Viridiplantae > Streptophyta > Magnoliopsida > Malvales > Thymelaeaceae > Aquilaria > Aquilaria yunnanensis. Next base: position 103,664,456 of record CM077593.1, on the reverse strand, counting down.
ATTATATAAAATAATATTTTAATATTTTTTATTTAATATTATTCAGAAAAAAAATATCTGGTAAATCTCAATTGTAAAAGTTCTATATTTATTAATTTAACACCTAATGCAGATCCAGAGATGAAACGCAAATTTTGCACTGAATGGATTCTTTAAAAATATATATTTGCAATGTTCATTACTTCAATAAAATTTTGTAACCTGGGCATAATTAATGGAAAAATAGTGCAGTTTGGCCAAGAATATAATAAATTGCACTTTGTCGGCTAATGCTTGATGCTAATTATATTTTTGTCTTATAGAAATCTACTCTTATCTTCTTCTTTTTTTCTCAAAATAATGAAGAAAAACATTATATGTTTTTTTTTTCTTTTTGCCACTCAGAAATAAAAAAGTTGGTAATTTAAATTGCCATTAACAGAAGAAAAGGTAATAGACATCTTAAATTTATTTAAAAATAATTATTAAACTTTTTAAATTAGTAAGATTTTAAAAACTGATATCTAATAGTATAAAAAAGGTGAGGGTGAGAATAGGTTTCCAAACTTGGGTTGTAAGTATAATTACTACTAAAACTAAAAAAACGTATAATCGACGAATACAAAAGAAAAATACATTGTCCTGGTTGGTGAAATTCTTAAATTCCACCAGCAGATCTTATTTTGACATGTGTCCTTGTCTCCTTAAAAATCAACTTCTTCTAACATGTATGCACAATTCGTATATATATTTATACATTATATACAAAAAGATCTATCAAGATAAATTGGATTTAAAAAAGTTAAAAAGTGATTAAAAAAATCATGCGGGATGAGGGTATTGTTGCTTTTTCCTGTTATACAAAGTAGTTATCCCTTGCTAGTGACTGAGCGTTTAGTGTTTATATGTAATAGTTGATGGGATCGTATAGTTCTGGCCTAGAAGCTTGATGAATTATGGATTGGTAACCTGCGCACAAAGATAATGTCAAGACCCCGTGATATGTTTTTGGGGGAAACTCTCTGACATTCAAATCAGGCTTCCAGCAAGAAGGGAGTAGTAGAAGGAGAGAGATAGAGAGCTAATGTGTCATATCTTAGGATTGACAAATAGAAGAGTTTATATACCTAGGGGGAGCTACGATGAATTCGTTTTAGGATAAAAATCCTATAACTTATCCCGTGGTTTCAAGATACTGTTTCCATCTTGAGTGAAGTTTCCTTGTAGATTTATTCGGGCCCCCAACAGGAGCCTTTATTAGCTTTTGGTCCTAGATGTGGGTCTATGTCCTATCAATAGGTCCTTCCTCCCAAGAAAATGAGGCTAAGAACCCTACATTTTTCCTCTATTTTTACGTCGTCGTTTTCCAAAATGGAAAGGGAGTTCGCTTGAGGGTGGGGTGTAAGCCCTTTTCTTATATTGTATGGTTGTTATGCTTCAAGCAATGTTGTTTTGAAGGGATGGTGTGATGCCCTTTCTACTTCCTAGAGAAGCTTGGGAAAATGTCATTGTCCGGCCCTTTCCTCTTATTAGCCCTATACGGTTTTGACACATGGTAGTTGTATTGGTTGGGAATGAGGTGAAGTGATGTCTATTAAATGCACCTTAAGAAAATGACCGAATATGACTGCTTTAATGGCTGTTTGTGACCATGTGTCATTCTACTATTGAGCGAGAATTTTGCCATTATTGCAATGACAATTTCAAAGAGGAAACTCATCCATCGGGAGATTTGTCTATGAATACCGCGAGGGTTTTTACCTCATTTTTTCATTGTTTGGCTTATTTTGCTGCTACTTTGTGCTTTCTTGTTGTTTGCTCGCTACTAGTTCCTTCCTTTTTCATTAGAGTTCTCCTCTTTTACCAAGGTCACCCTTTTTTTTAATAATCTGGTAATGAGTCCTTATATTCTACTTTTGCTTTATTTTAATTTTCTCTTGGCATTTTTCTGTTTTTTGTGTGTGTTTTTTTGTTGTTATCAGTCGTTCTTTCTCCGCCCAATTATGTTGGCAGCAGCCTTGATCTACTACCTAATCGGTTTTTCCATATGGTTTCTTCAAAATCATCATCCAGGGCTGCCGCCAACGTGTCTGATTTGTCGAACGCACCATTCTTCGCTAATGTAAAGGTGTTGAGAGGGGTTGTTACTCAACACAACGATTGCATCTTGGCGATGAATCTCCGCCTATACTTTTGGCCTAATGGCGTTGTGGCCGCCTTCTCCCCTAATAAAGCATTGAAGAATGGGGGCTTAGAAGGTGGCAACAAGAGGACAAATATTCTCACTATTTTCACTAACCAGTCTAGGTAGGGCTTCATTTGCGACTCCATCTGTTAGTGAAGTAGATTTGTGAGCACTATCGGATCCTGCCATCATAGTTGATGCCTAACTCATTTACCTATATCAATGGGTTTATCATTTGCTGCGAGTTGGTGGGAGTGACCCCCTACTGGAGGTTTTCCTCAAATTTTATATGTTGTACTTGAGAAAAAACATCGACTTCTTCCACATTGCCCCTATCAACCAAGGAGGAAACAAGTCATTTGCATTTGTATCCTGTAAGGAATCGTGGGCAAGGTAGAATTTAGTGTTTCTTTTTCACACTGAGTGAACAGACCTAAGGGTTCCTACGTGAATTTTTGGAAACGTCTCAGCATGCCTTGGTAAAGTTGTTGCTTATATATGATGGCTCGAAGGGTCATCGCTCATACTTTAGCTTAATTAGCTAGTTGGAGGAAGTGGTGGAAAACAATAATTATATGGAGTTATTTCCTATCTATTACATGGAAATTGATGAAACTACCCTAAGGTGGGCTGGAATCAACAAGGCCCGCTGGTCCTACTTAAGGGTGAAGAACCTTTGCAACTGGGAAGAGGGTCAAGATGGAGGCTGGTAGAAGTTACAAAATTGCAACCAGGGTCCAGTAGGGCCCCCCAAACTAAAAAAGTTATTTCAGATGATTGTGGTATCTTACTTCTTTTGTGAAGAGTTAGCATCTAATCTTAATTGTCTTTTTTGTAGAAATGAGCAGTCGAGCGAAGGAGTTCATAAAGAGGTGCAAAGGCATTGCCAACACCCTGTCGAATGCTCGGAAGATTAATGTTCTTCCTATCAATGCGGCACATGCTGCAGGGGCCCCTTTATCCATGCCTAGCTGGGGTGGTGCAGTTTTTCGATTTCCCTTCTGAAGCCTAAATAATTCATAAGAGGTTGTACTCTATGGACCCATCGAAAGGCAATGCCCTTTATGATGATGGTAATGATAGGTCATCGTTAGACAACTTTTACCACACTGATTTTATACACTGGCAGTTATTTTGTGCTGACTGTGGATCTTTTCATCCATTAGCTTTAGAGAAGCGTACGAAGGTGTCTAGATCCCTCCCTGTTACAGAGTCACACATTGAAGTAGCATCCCAGAAGCAAAAGGTGGCTGGGGAGGTATCCCAAAAGTAAAAGGCAGCCTTGAGGCTGTTGGAGGAGGTCCCTTCCTCTTTACCTTCACTCCCTGTTAAGGTGCCAGAAAAGGTTGTTCCCAAGAAGGCCCCCTCTGCTTGATGGGGGGCTTCTTCAACTAAAAGTAGGTAATCGCTTTAAATCATGCAACTGATAATCACACAACTGATCCCTGTACAAGGTCAGACGAAAGGGCAAAATTTGGAATTGAAGGGACTTGCGCCTGACCAAGTTGTTGACCTTCAATGGGCTATGGGTATTGATGAGCCGATCCTTGATGACCAGACTAACATTACTTACCATATCCTTGAAGGGTTGAAAACTCCTAAGGATTTGCATTTTCTTGGTCATCCCCTTGGTCGGAAGGCTCCCAACTAATGAGTATGGGTTGTAGCCTTCTCCAAGTATGCTTCATGTTATTCTCACTTTGTTTTAAATGTCTTCCTTGGTTTTCTTTAACGAATTTTGTTTTTGTAGGAGGCCTTAATTGCCTATGACATGGGGGAATGATGGTTAGCCAGTGAAAAGGCATTCTAATCCCAACTTGGGTGTTTGTGAAAAAATGCATGCTCCTTAAAGAATGACCTGAATAGTGAACGCAGCACCATGAGTGCTTTTGCCAATGATCTCAAGCTAGAGAAAAAGGCGAAAGAGGGCCTCGTAAAAAAGCTAGAAGAGAGGGTGGAAGAATTGATAAAGGCCTTAAAGCTGTCTTAGGAAAAGGAAGTTAAGGTTGAAAAGGGGGCCACTTATTTGACGGCCTTGTTGAATACGGCAAAGTCAAAAATCAACATTGTCGAGCAACTTCTATCATTGGATCAATATGCCCCATTAGGCATAAGGATCATTCTTGGCAAAGCCAGTTCTAGCTCGGTTACTATTACAATGCCCCTTATGGAGTGCATCGAGCGAGTTGGCTTTATAGGTCACCAGTGCCATTTGGAGCACCAATACCTTCAGACCAAGGCTAATGCTTGAGTGATGAAGTTTTACTCACATCTCTAAAAGGTGGAAAGGGGCTTGGAAAAAATGCTTTCTTGGAGTTCAAAGAAGGTTTTCTTTCCTGCTACTTTTAGGTGGAGCTGACTAATCCGAACCTGGACCTCTCATTCCTCTTAGCTTACAAGGATTTAGATTCAGATTATGAGTCTTAGTCAAATGAAGGGGAATGAGGGGAAAGTTGGGATTCCTACCCTTGACGAGGACACGTCGGTAACATACCTTGATAGAGGCCCTCTTGCTGACGAATTGTAAGAAGCTCTACAGCTAATTTTCCCCTTTTGTATTCTTTTGAATTCCTCCTTTCCTTCTGTAATTGTAATTATTTTCAAAGTTAATAAAAAGTTGATTTTGCTCATTATTTCTCCCTTATCTGCATTATTGTACTTGTGAACAATTTTTACAATGATCTTTTAGCTGGACATTCATTAAGTAAAAAAGTAATTCTGCCATCACAATGGTTGGCACTTATTAAATAGCCTTTGTAGTAGAATGCCTTCACAGGTTTTTTAGAGAGGACCTAAGCTTTTAAGTGGTTAGAGAGTCTTAATCTACTATTTCATTTTGTAGAAATACAAATTATTCGGGAGAAGTTTCTTTTTTATTCAAGATATAGCAAAGTACATTGTGCAATAATATGATTAGGCAAAGTAAGATGATAGATCATTTGAGGATAGTTTTTAGACAACTTTGTCCCTTCTAAGTTAGTCAACCCGTAAACCCCATCTCTAAGTTTCCATGTGACAAGGTAAGATCCATCCCAATTCAGTCTTAATGCTCCATGTCTTGGGTTTTTCCCAATTTGTTCCACCTTAATAAGGGCCAGACCTCCTACTTGTATGTTCTTTTGTTTTATTATTCAATTATGAGTGAGGGTGGCTTGCTATTTGAAGGCCTTCATGCGAACTCTTGTGTCGTCCCTTAGTTTTTCCAGTAGATCAAGTTTCCCTTCAAGTGCTTTATTATTTTCACTAGGATCATAGGCCAAAGTTCAGAGAATGGGGCAAGAAATTTCTACAAGGATGAGGGCATTGGTTTCATAGACCATCGCAAAAACGTGACTTCTTTGTAGCCCTGCAAGGGGTTGTTCTATTATCTTATATGACACTTGATAAATCATTTGCCCATCTTCCCTTGGAATTTGTCTAGTTTCTTTTTTAGACTTTCCTTTATAGTCCTGTTAGTTACCTCCTCCTAACCGTTAGACTGTAGATGAGCAACAAGGGAAAAGTAAATGTTGATGCTATTTTCCTCTGTAAATTGACAAATTTATTAGGTATCAAATTACTTGCCATTGTCGGTAACAATGGCTCTTGGGTATTCGAACTGACAAATAATGTTCTTCCACAAGAATTTGATTACTTGATGAGCCGTGATAAAGGCCAAAGGCTTCACTTCCACCCACTTGGTGAAGTAATCTACCGCCATATATAATACTTGACTTGTCTCGAGGCCATGGGAAATGTTCTAATCAAATCTAACCCCCACATAGCAAATGACCAGGGGTCCACTTCTAAGGAAGCACCGGAGGAAGGTAGCCTCTGTATCTCGAGTTGAGCTGACAGTTATGGTATTACTGGACAAACTCCATGTTGTCATTTCTGATTATAGGCCATAAGTAGCCTTGGCGCAAGGCTTTGTAGGGCCAAGAAATTGGCACCAATGTGTGTTCCACAGTCTCCCTGGTGAATTTTTTAGAGAATGTGCTGCTTCTCTTGTGAGTTATAAAGTTAAGTATTGCTGCAAATGAGAAGTGAAACCTCATCTGTACAGTTCATCTCTAACAAGGAAAAATCGTCCAACTTAGATCACGATCTTTCTTTTCTCTTCAGGGAATCCATTAAGTGCCCCCGTCTCGAAGGAAAGCCTGATTGACTTCTTCCAATTGTCTCCGGGGACCATAAAGTATATTAGATAAACTGAGGGCTCTATGAGTTCTTCTATCTCGGCCTCCTTCCATCTTTTTTAGAGGGCATTTGCTTTCGTATTCTATATCCTTGGGATCTTTTGAACTTGCATGAGGTCAAACATCTTTATCAAATCATTTTCCGTATTAAGGTACTTACAAAAAGTAGGCTCTTTTGCTCCTGGTATTCTTGTGATTTGGTTTACTATTAGCTAAGAGTCACTGTATATCAGTATGCATCATACCCCCACCCAACTAACCATCTACAACCCAGTAAGGAGAGCTACATATTCAGCTATATTATTTGTCATAGGGAATAGAAACTTAACTCTGAGGGTTGTTTTTGGGTTCAGTGGACCTTTAGGTACAATCTTCGCTCCTCAGTATTCAGGTCCCAAGGCTCTGTCAACATACATTTCCCAATGGGATTTTTTTTCTTTCTTGTCTTCTTCGATTTTTTTCATCGGTGTCATTTCAGCTACAAAGTCTACTAGGGCTTATGCTTTTAAAGCTTTTTGAGGCTCATAATGGATATCGTATTCCCCTAACTTGATGCACCATTTAGTGAGTCTACCAGACTTATCTGGCTTTTGTAGGATATCTCATAACGAAAACTTTGTCCTGATAATTATATAGTGCATCTGAAAGTAGGGTCTTAGTGTTCAGAAGCCATATCGAGGGCCAGGATCATTTTGTTAAGCACAAGATATCTAGGTTTGGCCCCTTGGAGGTTCTGACTAACATAGTATACAAGCCATTTGTTTCGATCTAAGCTTCCTAACAAGCACTGCACTTGCTGAGCGTTCGATAATAGCTAAGTAGAGCATTAAGGGCTAGTTCGGCTTGGGCTATTTTAGTGTAGGGAGGTGTCATAGGTAGTCTTGTATCTGTTGGAAGGCTTCTTGACATTCGTCCGTCCATTCGAAGATCACCTATTTCTTTAATATTTAAAAGAATGGCTTACACCGATTACCAAATCACAAGACAAATTGTCCAAGTGTAGTCAATCTTCTAGCTAGCCTTTGAACATCCATTTTGTTCCGAGGATCAAGTATCATGAGGATGACCTTAATCTTATCGAGGTTTGCGTCGATCCCTCTTTCAGAGACCATGTAGCCAAGGAATTTACCTGTACTAACACCGAATGTGCATTTATTAAGATTGAGTTTCATGTTGAATTGTCTTATTCTTTGGAAGGTTTCCCAAAGGTCGTCGAAGTGCTGCTATATGCCCCTATTTTTTACAATCATGTCATTTATATAGACCCTCATATTCCTTTATATTTGGTTTACAAAGATTCAATTCATTGGCATTTGATAAGTGGCCCCAACATTTTTTAGGTCAAATGACATTCACTGGTAGTAATAGACCACTTCACCTATTGTGAAAACTATTTTCTCTTCATCTTCCGGGTATATTTAGATTTGATGATAGCCACTAAAAACATCCATGAATGATAGTATTTTGAATTTTAATGTGGTATCGACCAATTGGTCTATGGATGGAAGAGGTTATAGATCTTTTGGGCAGGCATTGTCAAGATTTGTGTAGTCGACACACATGCACCAGTTCCCATTCTCCTTTTTTACCAACATTATGTTGGTGAGCCATTTGAGGTATCGTATTTCCTAAATAATTTAAACCTTTAATAGCCTTTTAAATTCTTCTTTAACGAAGTCTCACCTTTTGGGTGCCATGTTGTGCTTTTTCTATTGTATTGGTCAAGTGGAATGATCTACTTGTAATCTATGAGTAATTTTTTCTTAGTCGATCCTGGACATCTCATCCGGGGACCATGCAAACACATATATATTTGCCCTTAAGAATTGAATAAATAATTGTCTTACATCTAGTGGAAGGTCCTTGCCAATCTTTATTGCCTTTCCGATGGCTACTTCCACGAGCTTGGTGTCCTTGGATAGGGTTATGCCAGCCTCATTTTCTAAGGGTAACTCCTTTATCATTTTAGCCTCTAATGGTACGAGCCCACTTTCTTTAGGCCTTCTTAAGGTCACCATATAGCCCTGCTGCACTGAGGCCTGAATGACAAAGATAGTTGCATCCCTGATAGGTATCGCAAAGAGTACTATGAGCCATCTAATGTCAGATTAAATGTGGAATTGCACCTGGGCTAGTTTGCTGAGTATAGCGTTGTAAGGTGATGGGACATCTAGGACAATAAATCTAGCTGTGTGGATGTCACAGGCAAGTTTCCCTTTGTGGTATTTTCCTACCAACATGAGGGGTACCTTGACGGTCTATATTGTGGGGACCTTTTCCCTTCCTATCCTAAAGGTGGGTCTGGTCATAGGGGATAAAAAAGACTTCCTGGCCCGTACTTTTTCCAATAAGTCAACGAAGATAACATTGACATTTGCCCCAGTATTTATGTAAACTCTTTCTAAATCAAAATCGTTAATGTGGGCCCTGAATATGAGTGGATACAAGTGAATGATAGCTTTCTGGGATTAGTCAGCCATTGTTAGGGTCTTGCTAAGGTCAACCGCCTCTAGGTAGGCAATTTTCCACCTTTGTCTCTTTCAAGCCGCTGAGGACTCTCCCTTGATAATCATGTGAACTACCCCAGCTGGGGGTTTAGGATTCCTGTGGTTTTTTTGGGATCGTGGCCTCTCAAGCCTTCGAATTTTTTCACGATCCTCATTATCATCTATTTTGCAAGGCCTATTTTCTTGTTTTCGACAAGGGGATGGCTATCTAAACAGATATTACTTCAGTTTTCCTGCCCAAATCATTTCTTTAAATAGGTTTGTCAATCACCAACATTCTTCGGTATCATGGCACTTATCCTTGTGATATACGTAGTATTTTTTTATGTCCTTTTGCTCCAATAAGGCATTGATGAAGGTCACCAAAGGACTTGGTTCTTATTCTCTAGGGCATACAGAATGTTTGACCTTGTCTTTCTTAGAGATGGGAGGACAGGCTCTGGCTGCGAGTTACCCCTCCCCCTTTTCTTAGACCCACATTCCTTAGCCTTCGGTTGATCTTTTGGTTCACTCAGTCAGTTAAGCTTTTTGGCATGCATACGAAACATGGCTCAATCGAGGAATTCTTCTATATCTTTTACGGGATTCTCATATAGGTCCCAAGCCAGCCTCAAGTCTCATGCTAGGCCCTAGGTGATGGCTACCAAGTGTAGTTCTTAGGACAAACCCTATACCTATACAACTTCTGTGTTAAACCTGCGAACGAAGTTTCTCAGGGGTTCATCATGACCCTACTTTATTTTCAGCAAATAAGCCACCATTTTTAGGGTTGGTTGACTTCTCAAAAAGTGTCATAAGAACACTTGGAAGAGGTTTTTAATGAGGAAAAATGGTGCCCTTAATTGGTCCCAAACCAGGAGGTAGTGACTCCTATTAACGTAGAACTAAAAGCTCTACACATAATTGCATCGAAGACCCACTCAAGTATCATGGAGGTAACATATCTTTTCAGATAGTTAACTGGATCGGTAAAGCCATTGTACAAGTCGATTTTAGGCATACAAAACCCATAGGGAATGGGGGTGTTGATTATCTCATCTGTAAAAGGTTAGAGACACAAGTACTCCACATCGATTCCATGTCCAAGACTTTTTTTTTTTTTGGCTCAAGAGCCCATATGTACTGCTCCATTTAGTCGAGTCTTTGTAAGATAACATTGATGTCATTGCCTCCAAGGCCCTTGGAATAGTCCAGGGATGACTTTTGGTCATGGACCTGCATCCTTTGGGGGGTGGTCTTGGGAAAGAGCCCGCCATGGCTCTTTGGGCGCTAAATGGCTTTCAGCGGCCTCTTTTGGAGCCCTCAATAAGGCTTTACAGATTTTCTATTGCAATGCCATCCTTAACTACTCAAACAAGGTATGTTTTAGGACCTGGAATTGGTCCTCATTTAGCGGTGCAGGGCCCTTTCTCTTACAGAGGTCCCTTTAGAGCCCCGCAGAGTCCTTTGAGGTGCTTCTTCACTTGATGGCCCTATGGACCCAGCAAAACGATGGTTCTCCTTTTCATTCTCTAGTAGGTCTTGGTTCTCCAAGCATGACCTCCAAGTATTCACCATATTCCCATAGATGATGCTAATTTGATAGTTGATGGGATCGTATGGGTCTGGCCCAGAAGCCTAATGAATCATGGATTGGCGACCTGCGTACAAAGACAACATCAAGGGCCCAAGATGTGTCCCCAGGGGAAACCTTCTGACGTTCAAGTTAGGCTTTCAGTAAGAAGGGAGTAGCAGAAAGAAAGAAAAAGTCAGTGCGTCATATCTTGAGATTCATGAATAGAAGGGTTCATATAACTAGGGACCTCTGAGGAATTCATTTTAGGATAAGAATCCAGTAGCTTAACCTATGGTTTTAAGATATTGTTTCCATCCAGGGTGGAGTTCCCTTCTATGCCTATTCGGGGCCCTAACAAGAGCTTCTAGTCATCTCTATTATTAGGGAGTAAATGTTAAACAAGTTATTCAACTAAACTTTGGAGTTTTCTATTAAAAACTGGATCAAAATAGTCTATAATGTTTGAGCTGTGAAAGTTGAATCGCTATTTAAGAGGTGAACACTAGTACAAAAACAGAAGGAAGGGAAAAATTTTATGCTTGATAGCTCCTGATACATGTATGAAAAAAGTGGTACGGCGAGTTAGTTTATAATAACTTAACAGAAAATAGAGTAGTGACTTTTAAAACACAGAGCACCCTTTCACAGCAATCCCCTTCTCAGTGGGACGACACTAAATTTTAAAACTGATAGCTCCAGAGACATGAGTAAATCAAGTGATACAGAGAATGGGCTCATCACCTCAGAAAACAACACAGATTCTCCATCCACTTGTAGCCCTTAAAACGTAGGGCACCTTTTCACAGCAATCCCCTTCTCAGTAGGACAAATGGCCAAATCACAGTGCTCACCACCGTTGCCCCACCAATCCAAGCTCTTGCCCTCAAACCCCAAGGACAAGTAAAGCAAAACAGTCATAAACGCCACCCCGGCATCCAGCGCCGCCGACAGGACATAGTTGTATCTCTGCCACCACCTCCTCCGGTACCGGAAAACGAAAAAGTTGAAAACAGTCCCAACAACGATCCACGACGTGTAGTTCAGTGGCGTTGCAGGCGGCATGTTCCCGGTGGCGCCGAGGAGGACTGGGAGATTGATGAGCGGAATCCAAGATTCGTTGGGAAAGGCCCTATGGAAGAGATAAACGATTAAGGGACCCAATAAGCCTCCGAGGAAGAACCAGTTGAGGTGAGAGTACTGGCCTTGAGAACCGAAAATTCTCTTGGGTCCGACCAAACCCCAGATCACGGAGGCATCGAAGAAGACTCTGTCGTTCGGACATGACCACGGATTGTTCAACGCTGGATCGTTATTACATATGTTCTTAACAGAATGTAGGAGCCACCAGGCTACTATCATGTTGATTGTTCCGGCTACAATTGTCCCAATGAACTGATAAAAAAGATTCGGGTTAATTAGCTGCTTCAATTGAATTGAATGAATGACAATACATAACCTGACTGAGTCATTTCCTAGGCTAGGGGCTCAATTGTAGAGTAGTTGAAACTACAAGGAGTTAAGAGCAAGAGGTGAAATCAAAATGAAAAACACTACCTGAACCAAGAACATTGACCTTGGAGGAATCTTCATGTAATGACCTAACTTGAAGTCACTGAGAAAGGCAATTGCTTGAGCCATACTCATGTATCCATAGGTCTTGAAACAGACATTAGCAATTGGCTTCCCTGGCTGGATTACTCCCATTAGGTACTCCGTAATAATATTTAGCCCTGGTGTCTACAAATTAATCACAAGATAAGGAAATTAATACAATTTGTAATTAAAGAAACGATAACGTTTTGTGTGTTGTATAGCATGGCGGCTCTCAAAAATATCTCATTATTCTCTAAGCATCCCAAATCAGTCACAAGACTTGTATTAACTTGTAGAAATCGGATTTATATACAATAAAGAGGGGACATGAATCCCGCTATTTTATAAAATCTACTGACTGGAGTATTAGATAAAACATAAAACTTTCTGATCCATTAAAAATAATTCATTATTTTAATTTGTGTTGATTCTTTGTTTATGATTTAATGCTATTTAAAAATAATATGTACCTAATCAATAATCACTTAATTTTTTTTAGAGAGTAATTAATTTTTCATGAATTTTTCCCTTACTTAGCCAAGAAAAAGAAAATTCAATAAAAAATACATAACTTTCAATTGATATACAAGTCGATCGTTATATGTTAAAATAATCACCAATTGCTTATAAAAAACACTACCGAGCACACTTGGACCCCACTTTTTAAATTTGATGCATCCGAAAATGATGATCATGTATTAAATCAGATAATGTTTAGTTAGTAAGTGTATATACTATATCATACTTGATTCGTTGTGGCAGTGATGATGCTAATAGGCAGAGTGAAGAAGAGGGCAAGGCCTGCAGCAAATATAAGTGCCCACCAAGGCATTTGGATTTCTTTTTTCAGAAAGATGCAGAGCGCCAGGGATACAATCAGTGTCCCACCCAAAAGTATGTGAAACCACCATGAAGGTATGTCCTTGTAATTTTTCATTAGCCTCGTGTGGATGTCCATCTTCTCATTTGAAGATTCTCGAAACTTACCATAAATTTCTCTGCACAATAACGGTTTCTAGTTAATACGCCAAATAAGTTAAAAACTACAAATAATTATAAGGGTCGTGCATGGTTAACCATTAGCGATAGCTATCAGTCATTACAACCGTTGATCTAAAGAAAAATTAAGCGCAGCTAAATATAGAAGTGCATATGCACAATGTAGTTACCTTCCATAGAAGAGGACAACATGAGAAAGAGTTGATGCAATAGTAGCAAACCCAAATCCATAAGCGAGAGCAAAGAGAGTGCTCATATGGATCCTTCCAAATTTACCATACGACTCTTTATCAAGCTGAAATTCCTGATTAACGATGGCATGGATGTCGTATCCCTGCCCGTCCGCTGTGAAAAGATCCGATGAATAAATCGGGAATGTCTTGGCATTGAAAAGATTCATACCCCAGTATGCAAATGGAATCACAACATTGATGAACAAGATATAGCCGAGAAAGGTGTTAACGATTGCAAAGAATGGAGAGACTAATGGACTGCCCAAAAAGGAAGCAACCGTGGTCCAATCTAAAGTTAGGGCTCCAATTGCCAGCCCGCTATTGCCGGACCCAATTTGTTGGGCCGTGACAGAATGGGGAAATGCCCAACAGACCCAAGAGATTGCTGTGAGTGCTTTGAAGAGGTAGCCTGGGAACATGCAGTAGCCGAAGCTGCACGCTAAGGCGATCAGGAAGAATTTGGCTCGTGACAGGCGACGTTTGCCATCAACATATTTCTCCTCGCTCTCATGTAATGTCCTGAAAACATTTTTTCATAATTTTAATTTGGGGAAAATCCTCCCCAATTTTCATTCCAGTATATTTGAAAAAGTGGTTTAGGAAAATATCAAAAAATATTTTGTTCTTACCTGGAAATACATTTCTAATTCTTACTGAAAACACCTTGAAAAGAAACCTTAAAGGATAATGATAAATATATTAAAATATCTAAAAATACTAATCAAGCGTGGTACAATTAGACCTGAAAAAGAGAGTGAGGTGGTTAACTATCTTTTTCATCAGATGAAGCACTAAGATTTCAATAATTTTTTTTTATAAATGTTTTAACGTGTAGAATTTTCAAACTCCACATTAAAAGAAAGAAGGAAAATTTCAAATCTAGACCTAAATTTTGGGTTCATGATCATAGATGCAATGATTAAGCTTTTAGTTAACTCCCCCACCTACCTATGGCGGAACTAACTACTTATTCATACTAATAGAACCTCACCTCGAGGTAAGTTTTTGGCCTTCCATATATAAACATAACCACACGTTTCAAAACTTAATTTAATAACAAAATGCACACACAAATATAGTTTTTCTATGCGGTGATGTGTATCGCTTTAAAAAAAAAAGTACCGAGAGGTATAGGATTAACTTAAACCATACACAATTAACTTAGAATGTTTAGTATATATTATCCTTTACTTAATATATAGCAGCTGTCTTTTTTTGTATTTTTGGAATCGGGCGAAGCAACCGCCCGTTTGCTTCCATTTAAAATTTATCGTTCTCTCTAGTCCGTTTTACAAAAGGAGGCGAACACATGGCCGCCTTGATAAAGATGGCAAGGCCTTGAATTTCCCAATCACTTTACCGTAATAAACGAGGCAAATTAAATGCGCATTTTTTATTCCTAAAATTTAACAATTTTTCTATTCATATCCTAAAATTTTTCATTTTTGAAAAAAAGATTTAAAACTTCACAACTACAAAAACAGCTAATCCTAAATTTTTTTTTTTTGTAAAATAAGTCACAAAACTTCTTTTAACTAAATTTTTTTTTAAATTACATTTTAAAGTGTTCAATAATTATTTTCCAATAAATTCAAATAGTGAAATAATTTTTTGACATTTAATAAGAAAATGCACCTTTCCCTAATAAACTAATATGCCATGGCTTTGCACACAAATGAGTAATATGCTACCCTCATTTCTAAGAGATACATTTGCGTAAATTATAGGACAGAACTTCGAGCTAATTAATCAAAGAAATGATGTCAAAGAGTACAACTACTGCTAAACCCATGATAGGAATAATCAGTTAAACTAGCTGCTAAGCAGCGACGTTACTTTTAATTCGGAGTAATATTCTCGAAAAGTGGTTTTAACTGATCGCGAAACTTACCATAGATGTGATGACTGTGAGAAGATATACACACACACACACATAAAGCAGCAGCAAGAAACAAACAAACAAAAACTTGAAAGTGGTGGCGGATTTTGCAACACAAAAGGAACAACAGATGTCTTTCTGAGAAAGCACCGAAGAGTGCCTGAACAACGATATCTGAACAAGAGTACCTGAACAACGATATCTGAACAAGAGTGCCCGGCCACCACATGTGCGCCGGCTCTACCACATACCTCCTCAGTAAACCCGCCCATCCATATCCAAGTACCTGCATACCCAATATTGATCAAATTATGATCACAGAGCGAGCTAGTTAGGTTTAGTAAAAAGAAGATTAATAATAAGATTTATATCTTAATTAGTATTAAATTCACTTTTGTTTGTAAGAATGATAGAGAACACCTGAGTGGTCATAATGAGAAGCCAACCAGCAAGGAAAGAGATGTGCCTCCCGTAGAAGGCCTTGATAATAGTGACGATACCGACGGCATAAGCCGGGCCGCTCCCAAAGGCGCTTCCGGCATTTGCGAATATAGTGATCAGAACGTGCTCCTTCATGTTAAACGGCCCTGGATTGAGCGAGAATTCTCTGCCGCCGAGGCGGAACTCCCTGGTGGGGAGGACCGACGCCATGAAACGTCCGATGGGGAGGGTGGCTACCTGGACTGTGATCGACGTTATGATGAGAGGCTCTGCCCGGAAGGAGAAAAAGGTGTTGAGAAAGGAGAGGAGCGCACAGGAAAACAACCCCAGGAACCACATGCGGAAGGTCCATACGGGAAGCGAAGGATCGTCTTTGTTGGTCACCGTCAAGCGGACTTCTTCTATAGGAGAGAGCTCGGCCTCGTCGATGTCGTCATCGCCGATGACATTTTCAGATTCTTCAGAGTGTTTTCTGAAGATCGGCGTTTCAATTTCAACAGTTCCCATTTCATAGGGACTGATGAGAGAACTCCACAAGGCTCGACGGAAGCTAGCTAGCTGGCTGTGGTTTCTCTCTTTTATTTTTTTATAGAAAGGGAATGAGGTTAAAGGGCTAAAATACCAAACAGCTCCCTATAGTTTTGATAAATGCAGTTACTTCCCCAGACTTCAAGAAATATACATGTATAGTCTCGTCATGTTTTGATTCGAATTTATCTTTTTCTGCTGAAATTGATGACAAGCTATTGGTGATTAGCTCAGTGGTTGCGCAGACAGGGAGCATTGGCAGTGACTTTCTTGGCTTCATATGGAAGTTAATTGCGTGGACGTGGTAATGGCGACGATGTGTTTAATTCGGTGAGAAAATGACAAGGAGGATGGAATTTCTTAGGAAATAGCTCTGGCATTTAGTTGGAAATGAGATTATTTTAGCTGTCACTTTGTAGTGGTTATTTTCGTTAGTAAATTGAGTCGCATCAAAATAAATTTCAATGATATAAAATTAAAATAATTATAGCCTATAAATTTATGTTAACTAATTGAAATTATGCATTTTGATTTTGAGTTTTGCTCACTTTATTTATACTATGTTCTTAATCATTAAGATCCAAACAGAAAGTTGTACATGCTTCAAAACCATGTATATTTTTTGTTATTAAAAAATTATTCAATAAAAATTTTATTTTTTATGAATTCATTTTTCTCTAAATATTAAGAAGAAATTAATTTATTTAGAATAATTTCACTTTCAATTTTAGTAATTATGTATCAAATTGCTCTATTGAATCATAAAATCTGTAAGGTAAATAACTCAAGTTACAAAACTCAATTACCAATGACAGAAAGATATAACCGAAAAACAAAATTGAATTTGTCCCATAGTCGATAGACCATCTTTAATCATTTGCGATTGGACATGTTCAATCCAAGAACAAAAGTGACCAACTGAACGGGAAAAAATGTCTGAGGACCAAGATGACAAACGAAAAACATTTTGGGGACTTAAACATTATAAAGAGAGGTTAATTGTTTGTAAGTTTTAGGACAAAAAATAAAGTGTGATATTCTAGGCGAGAAAAGGAATATATTTTATAATTTTTGGGGTAGAGGAATAGTATTTACTAACACCAATTTAAGTGTTAAGATCAATTGTCACAGTTTGCTGTCCTTATTCACATATGCTAATTCAAAATTTTGAAACATGTAGAAGTTATAGTCAATTCATTTGTCAATTTAATGTAAAATGACTTATTTTTATTATTACATTTTTTTTGCATGGAACTAATTTTATTTAAAATTTAATGTTATGTTGGTGTAATAATCCATTGAAATTACAATTTTTATAATCTTATTAATTTTTTATAAAATTTTCTTTTTAATGCCTAAAAATAGATAATTTCATAAAAATTCAATAAAATCATAAAATTTTACTTTCAAATTGATTATTGTACCTATAGAATATTAACTTTCAAATGAAATTAATTTTAAGCAAAAAAAATATAAAAAAATAAGTCAATTTAGATTAAGTTAACTTAAACTAAATTGAATTAGCTCATATATCAATTGTCATTACACAGTTGTCATTGAACAACCATATTTCAATCAAGTTGCAGCTCTTTTTCTTTTCACAGGGAAACAATTTTCATTGAGGTTTAAGCCGATTTTCAGATACAATACTCTCATAGAATCAAAATTTTCTAGTTCAAGTCTCACACTCTCAGTGAGGTTTTAGCCGATTTCTTTGGTAGTGAGGGGCTTAAAAAGAAGAGAATTTAAGGGGGAAAAAATCAGCAAAATCATGTGTTTGGGAGATTCTTTTTCGAGGTACAGCCACCCCCGACTTTACTGCTATTTTTGTAATATAAAAACATGAGGCTTAACATTCTCTTTTCTATTTGACCAGCAGACACTAGGATGGAGATGCAACCAATTTAACATCTTATTTTATGTCTTGCCTCCCCTAGTGAAATTACAAAGGGATACCCAAAAGGGGGCGAGCTTAGGGGTTTAACTTTCGCCTCCCCTTCTCTAGACAGTGACACTAAATGCTAGTTTGGGTGTTTTTTAAAGTCCTAAAAAAGCAAGCACTTCTTAATACCTATACTATAGCATATCTCCAACCCTTGCATATTTATAACAATGCTTCTATGTACAAAAAAACATAATATTTTATACATTATACACTCACACACACACACACACACACACATTACAGTTGCCTCCCTAAATTTTGGTTAATATTACATTACCTTTAAATTTTTAGAAATTTACACTTACCTTTTCTTTTTTTTTTTTTCTTTTTTACACCATTCTACAATAACTTCTAAAGTCATAATTTAAACTTTCAGGTAATTATCCACCAATAATCTTAATCTATAAAATATCAATTTTCAAATACTATCACCAATAACACCTTTTACAATCAATGGACATTTTAAATTATCATTATTTTTCTATGTAAATGCAATTTTTTAAAATTTAATTAGCTATACAAATATTAGATAATTTTGAAATTACAAAAACATAATTACTATATAATTTATAATTAGAATTCAAGGATATACTATAGGAAATTGTGAAAAAAAAAAAGAAAAAAAATATAAGTTTTTTAAATCTCAAAAGTAGTTGAATGTTAAACTAAGTTTTTTTTATTTACAAAAGGCCCTTTATTTCAATAAAAAATGAATCAATTAATATCTTATAAATCAACAATAGCATAAGACTCTAAGGACAATAGAAACACAAAACTGCCCATTAAAAGACTACTTGTTCCAATAATACCGAATGAAAGGAAGAGAATCGGATTGACCTAAATCTTCCTTGTAAACAAAAATAAATTTGGAATAGATAGCTTATAAATAACTGGAACAAAGCCTAGATAGAGAATGACCAAGTAGTCAAAATGAATAATATACAATCCAACCAAATAAAAGGCAAATCAACCTCTAATAGTAGATCAACTAATATAAAGTTTAATATAATGAATAATGAAAAATTTATACACCATCACCCAATCCATTATTTAGGTATACCTTATCATCAATGCCTGCTATTTTTCACCCTCCAGCCTTCACCTAACCCCAATACTGAAATAAATCATTTAGATTTGTTTTTTGCAGAATGCTAATGATGATACATGAGTTTTGTGAAGGAGAATGAGGAAGACGAAATGATGAAAAAAAAATGAGGGTGGTTGATTGGGTGGAATAAAGATAATAAATCAACTGGCCATACTTGAATTGGAATTCAAATCCGATCGGAGGCATGATGAAGAGAAGAGGAACAGGATGCAAAGAAACCAGTTGCAATAACCAAACCCTCTAACACTGCATGCTAATGGTGATAAACTAATTTTGTGAATGAGAATAAGGAAGAAACAATAAAAAAAGAGATGAGGAAGATTGATTGAGTGAAATAAAGACAGTAAATCAACTGACTATACTTAGATTGAAATCCAAATCTGATATATATATATATATATATAAAGACACTCTAAATTGAATCACCAGACGGTAGATAGAATTAGGCAAAAGTAGACAGGAGACCTATTGACTAGTAAGGTTAGGCTTACCAATGACAGTACTTTGGTCCAATGGCTAAAGAACTTGGATATCACAGGTCAAACTATAGATCAAATCCCACCAGCACATCATGTGTTACTATATTGCCAAATTGCTGCTTGGCGCCATCCATGTTTTAAGAAGCAAATATATTCTCTACTAACTTTAAATAGGTAATTATAAAAAAACACTTCCAAGTTAAAAAAAGAAAAAAAAGTTAGGTTTACCGTTTGTGAAAATTGACGCCAGCAAATAAGTCAACCAAAAATGAGCAAATAACTTTAGATTCGGAGCTTAAAATAATTAATATGCCACAAATCCATCAACTTGTATGAATAATCACTTCAGATTATTTCATCTGTGTCTGAAGAATCACAACGGAACATCCCCTCAAAACAAAAACTTCAACTCTTTTATGTATACACTATACTGTTTAGCCCTTAAAGGAGCAAGGACCCAACCTTATGCTGCATCTGCAAGTTATGCACTTCTTCTCTTTCATTTTCGTTAATCCATTTTATTATTTTACTTACATTTGACTTAAATGTATTATTACTATTATTATTATTGTTGATTAGATTTTTTTAAAAAAAAAAAATTATATCTAGAAACTATAAGTTTTTATTTATCATTTATATATAAAAGTTTTACATTTTATACTAAAATGTTGATAAAAAATTATAGATTAATTATTTTAAATACTGAATGGTGCTTGGGATTGAGGCAACATATCTTTATAGAAGCAATAATTAAGATTTATAACTGTTTCTATTAAGTGTAGCGTTCAATTTTCCACTTTCCCTCTACTTCTCTCCAACATACTCAAAGAAAAAAAAAGAACCAAAAAGCTTTGCAGAAGCATTCCTAGTGATTGTGCAACTGCCAGAGAGATGTGGACATTACGGAGTACGGCTTTCACAACGGCAGATTTGTCTGGACGAAATCTAATCGATCAGACAAAATTAGCAGAGCATCTACTATATCTGTTTGACACAGTTTCCAAGTATCTGTTTTGTCACTTATTTTTCGCAGACAAAAATCTTCTCAACGTGCTCATGATTCCACAACTCTGATCAGGAAACGTATCAACTGCCCTGATTATATAATTTCAAACATCTGTGTACAGCTAGCCGTCACCGAGAATGGCACTACTCAGAAGTTCCAAAACAAGAACAATCTTCGCCTCCCTCCTCACGCTCAACAGAGTCACAGAAATCAAAAGACGAAAAAGGTATAAGAATCGAGAATTTATAGACTTATGGCTTCTATTTCACCGATCTGGCAGGCGGCAACTATGAAACCTTGCTACTTCTTTCCGATCGATTTGGACGAAGGCGCAGCATATCTAGATGAGAATCCGCGTTGTGCGGAGTCCTCATCCTCGTGATCACAACAGAATTCATCGAAGTTTTGAGCGTAGCTTAAAGGGTCGTACCTAAAGCCACCGAGCGGTTTTGGTTGCCGTGGCTTGAAGGCCATGGTTATGTCTGTTATGTCACAGTTGCAGTCCACACCTCTCTGTCTTCTGGCTGTGGCTGCAGCACTTCTTGCTCGTCTTTTCGTCCAGCCAAGCTTCAGTTTGAGACGGCCCCAGCAAGACAGGAGTCCTTCCTCCTCCGTCTTCATCGGAGGTGAAGCTCTCTCCCCGGCACGAATTTTGAAGCTTCGTTTTGATAAAAATGGAGAACGTTTCTCTGTTTTGTGATGAGGAGGAGGAGGCTAGGGTGTTGTACAGTTCTAAGAAGGAATAATGTGGGGCCTGACACTAGGATTTTGTGTGTGTGGTACTTGTGAGAAAGGCCATTGGATGGGAATGCGACAAGGGTGAAGAGAGGCGGTAAGGTTGAGGGAAGATATGCTTGTCTTTTTGGCTTCCCTTCTGTTCTGTGGTCCAACAAGAATTTTTCATCAAGCTAATCGGATTCTCATATCATCTGGCTACAGTTTCAGTTAGTAATAATCTTATGATTAGTTTCAGTTTAGAGATTATGCTTGAATAGTTTGTCTAATTTATAACCTTAAATAACTTACCGTTTTCCCCAACAGAGCGTTATTCTATTGTTCTGTAGCGAGGTTAATCAACAGCAAGCGCTCAAGTTGACCTGTTTCTTGATGTCACTAAGAAAAAGTTCCCACCCTATGGCCTCTTGCAGACGATGAATCGCATTCCCTAAACTTTATCTTTAATTCCTGGTCTCCCTCTAGGATCAAATTACACTAACATTTTAAAGATGAACAATTGGTACCGTATATGAACACTGACTCAAATTTGGGCCTAATTTAGCTTGCTTCTCTATGCCAAACCCACAAATGGACAAATGCCTCTTATGGTCCCTTGATATTTATTTTCATCCCCTTTAGTCCCTGTCCTTTTCCCTCTCACGATTATACCTCAGTTTTGGAGTTAAGGTAAAATGATGACGATGGCAGGACCAGCAAATTTGAAAGATTGGGCGCTGCTACTACCAGAGACCAAAACTACAGGAGCTAAGAGCATATTATCCAATTATATTAGAAAAAGGGTTCTCTATGTTTCCCTGATGTTTCATTTTCATCCACAAACTTTGAAAATTTTCAAAATATGAAACCATCATATTATTTTGTGATGCAGGCAGCTTTGCTTCCACTAATCTACGCAACGATTATGAGCATGAACTGTTAGCACAGCGCCATGAATCTCTCTTAACACTAATTGCTGAGTTAAGTAGTATCTTTTTTAGATTTTTAGCATGGAGGAGGTATAAGGTTGGGCAAGAAAACTGTTGACCAAAAGAAAAATTATATTGAAAATGTGGGGTTGGCACTGTTCATGAACAATGTTGCTATATTTTTTTTATTTTTTTATTTTGCTTAATCGCTATTTTTCAGTCTATGAGCTATAGATCTTTCTCATTTCAATCCTTAAATTCTATTTATTTGTCTTTTTTGTTCTTTTTTATTTTTTTATTTTTACCCCTTTATTAAGTCAATGTTAAATTTAATACTTACAGTCTTTTTGTTTGCTATATTAATCCCAAACTTCACTTTGAATTTTGTGTCAATACTTAAATATCACTTTTTCTATGAGTGTTATTTCTATCTTCTATCTTCTAAGAGAAGATTTTTCTAAAACAATTGTTTCTATCATATTTTTTCCATTTCCATGGGAAAGTATTTTTTTTATCAATGGTTAAAAGTAATTTACTTTTAATCGCTAGAATTTTAATATTTTATTTATTTTTCCTTAAATTTTATTATTGAATGGTTATTTTGTTATATTTACATTAAATACTACCATTGAATGAATAGCTACAACATGTGGGTGAAAGGAAAACTCGTACGTTCTATAACTAAAAACAAATGATCATTTCATTTTTCACATTATTATTTATTTATTTATTTTTCATAAATAACCCACCTTAGAAATAAGTAAAACCATCAGGTAATTAGTTTTATTTTTTCATTCTCCATTAACTCTCTTTCAAGGAGAAGATACATTGAGTGTTTCATCACTTTTCGATGGCCTAATTTTATAGCTACAGATTGAAAAGCCCAAAATTTGAAAAAAAAAATATTTACCTATAAAAAATTAAAAAAAGAAAGAGAAAATGTTTCCAGGGCTGATAAGCCCTAAATAAGTCAAAAAAAGGATTCAATGGAAGAACATCCATTAACATAATTAATACGCATACTAACAGGAGTACAAAACAATGGCTTTATATAACCAGAAGATACAGACACAATAGGAGAGGTAAAACTCTATCCTAATCAGATAAGATAAAGGCTATATATCTTAAGGATTAGACTATTTTGAAACTGCCAGATAACATACATTGATACTTGCTAACTTCTACACTCCCCCTCAAGTTGGTGCATAAATATCATGCATACCCAACTCGCTCAAGAACTTTAAGAACACTCGACCAGTCATAGCTTTTATGAAACTAATCTTCTGACTGAACATGAGGCAGCTCCACAATTCATTCATCTAACTTCTCTTTAATGAAAAATCTGTCTACCTCGACATGCTTTGTTCGATCATGCTGGACTGGATTGTGAGCAATATCACATGCTGTTATATTGGCACAATACAATCGAATTGGTTGCTTTGGTGGACAGCCCAAATCACTTAAGAAGAGTTTCAGCGACAACACTTCACACACTCCAAGCGCTAGACTTCTAAACTCAGCTTCAGCACTAGAATGTGCAATAACATTTTGCTTTTTGCTTCTCCATGCAACCAAGTTACCACCCATAAAGGTGAAATATCCTGATGTTGAATGCCTATCATCTACTACTCTAGCCCAGTTAGCATCTGTATATGCTTCTATGCTTTGACAATAGTGTTTTTAGTGAACAAAATCCCTTTTCCAGGAGCTAATTTTAAACACCTCAAAATGCGCATGATAGCCTTCATATGTTGTTATCCCAAATTGTGCATAAATTGAGTAACAATGCTCAATGCATAGGCAAGACCTGGGCTTGTGTGAGCCAAGTACATCAGCTTTCCTACAAGTATTTGATATTTGCCTTTATCAACTAGAACTTGGTTAGACTCAATACATAGCTTAAGACCTTCTTCTACTGATGTATCAACTGGTTGACATGCCGACATACCAGTTTCTTGTAATAAATCCAAGGCATATTTTCTTTATGAAAGAAATATTCCTTTATCTGATCAGGACACTTCAATTCCAAGGAAAAATTTTAAATGACCAAGGTCTTTCATTTCAAATTCTCTAGACAAATACTCTTGCAGTGTTTTCCTTTCTTCAAGATCATTTCCTTTAACCACCATATCATCGACATATACAACAAGTGCAGTGATTTTACCTTGTCACTTCTTCAGAAACAAAGTATGGTCTGAATTGCTCTGGTGGTAGCCAAAGTCTACCATGGCTTTCATGAATCTTCCAAACCATGCCCTTAGGGATTGATTCAACCCATACAAAGATTTCTTTAACTTGCACACCTTCTGACTATGTACTTTTGATATTATGCTTCCTAGCCGGAGGTCCATATAGACTTCTTCATGTAACTCACCATGCCAAAAAGCATTTTTCACGTCAAATTGTTGTAGTGGCCAGTCCAAGTTTGCAGCCAAGGACAACAATACTCGAACCATGTCGATTTTAGCCACAAGTGCGAATGTATCAGTATAGTCGATCCCATGGGTTTAAGTGTATCTCTTTGCAACCAACCTTGCTTTAAACCGTTCAATTGTACCATTTCCTTTGTACTTCACAAAAAAAAAACCCATCGACATCTGACTGGTTTTTTTCCTGGTGGACACTCAACCAGTTCCCAAGTTTTTTTTTTTTTTTTGCAAGGATTTAATTTCCTCTTTCATAGTAGCTTTCCACCTAAGGTCAACTAGGGCTTCTTGCACACTGTTAGGAATAGATGCAGTAGATAATTGATTCATGAATGCTACATTTGATTCTAACAAACGATGGTTAGAAACATAATGACTCATAGGATATTTAGCTTTACTGGAAGGATCAAGCTCATACATAGGTTTAGGGATACCTCTGGTTAAGCAATGTGGTAGCTGTTTTCTCACTGGTTCTTGAACAACTTTGGCAGACGGTTGGTTTAGTGCATGTGGTGCGAGGGTCTTAGGTAAAGGTGGCTTAATTTCAGCGACAACTTCAGTTTCTAGATGTACATCATAACTTTGATCCAAGGATGCTTCGCTAGACGCCTCATCAAAATTCATATCGTCGCTTGTACCAAGCTCCATTGAACCATGGTCCAAAAACTCGAGAATCTGAGTTTTATAGTCTAGAGTCTGAGCTTCTTCATGGTACTCCCCCTGAAGTTCAGGCTCAAAAGAAAAATACATGGAATCCTTGTGAAAAACAATGTCACAAGTGACGAACATCCAATTCTACAAATAAATTAGGAAATAGTTTCTTGAGGTAACCAAAAGAAGGGTGTCCAAGGCATCGGTGCCACATCCAAATTTCTTGCTTTTTCTTCTCCCCCTTAGGACCATCCACCTGTAGGGCTTGTTCCAAGTTGCTCAAGCTTTTTGATTTTAAGTCCAAGTAATACAACTTTCCTCGCTTAACACCACAACCAATCGTCTGCCGTGTTCCAATGTACTTAAACACACACAAGTCATGCCAAAAAATTACAACACAAGATAAGGCAACAATTTTTTGAGAGACTGACAAGAGATTATAGTTCAAGGATGGTACAACTAAGATAGAATCTAAATTCAAAGTATCAGTGAGGGACAAGGATCCTTCCCCAATAACCGGGGTTGAAGTACCATTGCAGTAGAGACGGACATTTGTGAGGCTGGTTTAAGGGCTGAGACTTGTCTAGAATCATGTCATATGATCTATAGCACCAAAATCAATTATTCATGCACTATTAGAAACAGATGTAGATATATTTAAAGCCTTACTCCCATTACTTGCTACTGACACTAATGCCGTGACATTTCCTGCGGCTCCTACCTCCCATTTTATTTCGACAATGATAGCAGCAGAGGGTGTCTTCTTAGCATTCTTCCTTCGTGGATCACAGCTGTTATCCCACCATTCTGGGTACCCAACAATCTCAAAGCATCGACTTTCTGTATGGCCGATTTGATTACAGTGAGTACATTTATGAGGAGGCTTATTGGTACCATTATTTGCTTTACAATCATGTTAGTTCTACCGGAGTCGACTTCGACTTACCAACGCTAAAGCTTCAGATTTTTCAGAATCTCCATCCATCGTTATGCGACAAATAGATTCACGGCGAACAAGTGTATAACACTCTTCCAACTACGAAACAGGTTCCTTTCTCAAAATTTACCACGAATTTGTTCAAATTCGCCATCCAATCCTACAAGGAAAATATGCACCTGTTGCCATTGGACAGATTTCCTATAGGATTCAACATCCCTTTCATTTTCCATCACCACCTTGTCACGGTGATCCAATTCACTAAAGATTTCGGTTATTTCTCCATAACAAACAGAGAGTGCCCTCCCATTCTACTTGGCAAAGAAAGCCTTCTGATTCAAGGCAAAAACTTGCAACTCATCTGCTCCATCATAGAAGGCTTTGGAAAGAGCTTTCCAAATATCATGTGCAGTAGGTAAGCGAATGTACCGTTTCATAATTTCTAGAGACATAGACATCAATATCCATCGTTTGACTTATTGATTTTCTGCGTACCATTTTTCATATTCGGCATCCTCTTCGGTTGGTTGTGGTGAGTTTCCCCGAATAAGGAGAGCTTCTCCTTCTTAGCAATATGCATCTCCATGAGCTAGGACCAAACGTCATAATTTGTTTCGTTGAGTATGATCCCAGCAAGGAAGGGCGTACCTTCAGATTGAATAATGATAGGACCAGTCTTGCACATGGTGATATAAGCAAGCTTTCAAAGAGTAGCGCAAAAGAAAAAACGGTTTGGCCCTGATACCAAGTCGAAAAACAGATTCAATGGAAGAACATCCATTAACGTAATTAATACGCATACTAACAGGAGTACAAAGCTAGCCAAGAGATACAGACACAATAGGAGAGGTAAAACTCTATCCTAATCAGATGAGATAAGGGCTATACATCTTGGGGATTGGACTATTCTGAAACTACCAGATAACATACATTGATACTTGCTAACTTCAACAAAATATTTTTCATTTTACCTTTTTCACTGATGCCATCTCTAAACTTAGGCACATCTCACTTCGCCCCACTCCCTCCGTTCATTGCTTTTAGTTTATTTATTATGGTAGTAACAACAACACAGTCATCTTCTTCCCATCAATCATGCAAATCAAATGCAATTGAACTTAAAACAGCAACCAACAGTATAAGCATCTACTGTAATGTCACAATAACAAGTAGTTTACGCAAAAATCTGTGTTCAAGAGAAAATTACTGCAGAATAACAGGTGAGAACGTGAATTTACTCATATACTACATCACATAACTAGGAAGTATATGATCCAAGATTGCAATGGTGAACCAAGGGTACCTCATTGACTGAAGCTAGAGGAAACGTTCAGGGGACTGGAGAAAAAAACTGCAAGTATATGTCTTTCAACAGTGTTGTAGAGAAAAACTGAAAAATGACTGGATCAATTTCAGAGTCACTAATGTCAGTGCAGTGTCGCAAAGTGGAGGCAACGACAGGAGCTGCGCAGACCAGTCAACATAGAAATAAATCAAGGGCTACACCTTGATCGTAAGTTGTTCTGCTGAACTTCTCTTCAGAACTCCTCTGGAGCACAGCTCGTTTAATAAATCCAAGCCCTCAATAGCCAAACCCTCACAAGCCAGACCTTCTATAAGTGTGGTGTATGTGGATAATGTTGGTTTACATCCCTTCGTCACCATATGAGCTAAGAAATCAATTGCTCTATCTGTCTCCCGAGCCTTACAGAGACCCAACATGATATGGTTGTAGGTGGCAGCATTTGGCCTAACTCCCAATCTTTCAAAGTCATCAAAGAGCATGATTGCTTGCTCAATCCTTCCTTCTCGAATAAGTCCACCAACAAGGGATGAGTAGGTGATTATATCCGGCTTTAGACCCTTCCCACGCATCTCATTCAGAAGTTTGATGGCTTCTTCTGTTTTCCCAGCCCTTGAGAGGCCATCAATAACTGTATTGTAAGTGATCAAAACAGGAGAGCAGCCCTTCTCACTGAGCTGATTGAGAAGTTCAACTGCAACATCAACCTTCCCATCTTTGCACAGGCCTGTAAGCAGAGTGTTGTATGTCACAATATCAGGGTAGCAACCCCTGCCCACCATTTTTTCCAAAAACTCGATTGCCTTTTCCATCTTCTTTTCTTTGCAGAAGTGATGGAGCAGAGGGTTGTAACTCGAGGAATTTGGAGGACAACCACACTGGGGCATTTTCTCAAGTATGTCCATAGCTCTTCCTAACAACCCTTTTCGGCATAGGAAATTAATCAAGATATTATAAGTAACAACACTAGGAGTACAGCCTTTCTTAACCATATCAGCTAAGAATTTTTCTGCATCTGCCCACCTCCCAGTACTACACATACTACGTAAAATGATATTGTGAGTAATCACATCTGGTTGGCATCCGTATGAAGCCATGCTGTTCAATAACTTGATTGCATCCTTCAACCTTCCCTCCCTGCACATCCCATTGACAAGAACATTGTAAGTGACCGAATCTGGTTTACATCCTCTATTCCTCATCTCATCCAAGAGCTTCATGGCCTGCAAAACACCACTCTCCTTGCAAGTTGCTTCAATTAAAATCGTATAGGTGATCACGTCAGGATAACACCCTTGCTGCAATTGTCGGTTCAGAACCTCCATTGCTTGTTTCAGTTTTCCAAAATCACACAAACCGCGCAGAATTGTATTGTATGTCACAACATCTGGAGCAACACACATTCGATCCAAAAGCTGTAGAGCATGATCAATCTCCCCAGCCTTGCAGTACCCACAGATCAAAACATTGTAGGTTATAACATCTGGAACAGTCCCTGACTCCTCTATAATCTTCATAACCTGAGTTGCCTTCCTCGTCTTCCCTTTCTCACACAACCCACGAATTAAACTCGTGCAAGCGACTATATCAGGAATCTCACCACGATGGACTATGTTCTCTAGAATGTCAAGCCCTCTATTCAATTCGCCATTCCTCACAGACTTCCACAGCTGCTTCCTACTCCCCGATCCCTCTGTGCTCTCCATCAATGAACTGGAAGAAGCATTCTCGTTTCCAAAATATCCGCGAGGAAGATTCTCAATGCTTCCCAATTTTCCATCAACACGTTCTACTTTCAAAGCAGCAATGTACTTGTTTTTTCTTCGCTTCCCAAACCCATCAAAATTTCTAGAGCCTGCAAAACTAGCAGACCCAGTAACAATTACCGGCAAAGGAGTTCCACCCTCGGTTCGCCATTTCCGATGGGAGGTATTGGGAGAAGGTACCTTCGCGTACCCAGACACCAAAATCGCCAGACCCGAAGTCATATTGACAGCAAGACCGATAAATCACAAAACTAATTAGAAGGTCAAGAAACGAATACCCAAATTATGAGCCAAACTGGGACTTGAAAAAGCGGCGAAACAGGTGCAGCCACTTATGCAGCGGTAGGGTTCAAACTAGTGTCGAACTGTCTGTGAGAAGCAAAAGCACAGAAAAACACGGGAGGATGAATTAGCTAGCCGGAGTTCTAACTCGCCGCTTATGTTCAGACGATTGTCCAATAAAGCCAACAGTTTTGTCGCCGGTGTTCTGTTCAGTCTGCGAACAGAGGGGGGTTTGCTTTCTTGAGGTGATGTAGGGGAAGTTGGCAACTTTGAGGCGTTTCGTGGATTAAACCCAAAGGGGAGAGAGGCAATGTCGATGGCCGAGAAGATAGGCGAGACGCGAGAACACAGGGAGTGGAACGGCGAGGCGAAGATATCGATGTTTTTGCTCGATTTAGATGAATCATTTAGATTGAACTCCCGGAGGTTCAGTTAAACCTAAAGTTTTGTCCAATCTATTTCAAATATCAACGGTCCAACACTTACCTTGTTAAGTTAACTTTGTTATTCATTGTTACCTTAAAAAAAAAATGTCTAACTTTACTCTTCTAGCCTTCTTCCTAGGAAATTTTAACCCTCAACAACTAAAACCCTTTCAAACCAAATTAATTGATTTGAAAAAAAAAATTAAATTTTCTAAAACAACTTCAAATCAAACCAAGGAAATTGCGTGAAGCTCAACCCCATTGACCTCCACTATGTTTGATTGCGCTTCGAGGCATTGCAGGGGCTTGAGAGCCACCCTCTGGCGCTCCAGTCAACTATCTCCACGCCTATGTCTCATTCCTTCGCTTAAGGTCTTCTCTTCCTTGCTTTCTCATTTCTGTGAACCTACACCACTTTCACTCTTATTCCTTTAGTAGGTTGAAGGTTCGGGAGCCCAATCACATTGTAATTAGAGCTCCTCGATGCGTGTTATCAGAGATTAGTAAGAAACTGCTCGATGTATCGAGAAAGTTCTCCGCTCAACCGGATTTTGCCCTCGGTTTATAATCAAAGCTCTCCCATTTTCCCTTCACGGTGAGCTAGGTCCATATCAACATTGTCCCTTTCACACACACCATGAACCTTCATTGCCTCATCGTTAGGAATGATCCCAATCCAACATGTACGACACCCACCTCTTCCACCACTTATCCAACCGCCTTTTTATGAATGGCTTTTACACCTTCTCACTCCACTGTAGAGGAAGAGGATGATAGGGCCAGACCAAATTAAGGCAACGAGTGAGGGAGAGCATCTAGTTTGCTCGATTTGTTCATGGGATTGACTTTTTTGTTCATGATATGAATCAAATTTTTATTTTTATTTTTTGTTTATTCTTTGGTTTCCGACTTAAAATTGGTCCTGGTGTGTTCTAATGTATCTGAGTCGTAAGGGATAGTGGTAACTGTAGGTTTTAGAACGGGGACAATAGCAAGCACGTGAAAGGAATGAGGAGGTAGAGGATGAGGTAAATGGGGAGGAAATAAAAAAGGGAAAATGCATAAGTTGGGTGCTAAGTTTCAATGAAAAAAAGCTAGGAGGGCAAAATTAGGCATTTTCTCTTAATAGTGTTAACTTAGCAGGATAAGTGTAAGTATTTGAAATAGTAGAGACAAAAGCATAAGTTTAACTAAACCCTGGAGAAATCAATGTACGATTTAGATGCTTAAATTTATATAGTGAATCTAAATCAGATGATTTATAGTTAGGTTAATCATATATTTGCCCAAATCCAATATACAGGCAGTGCAATCATACACTCCATATATCATTTGTATTTCAATACTATCATTTATATTATAAAACATGTGTTAGTAAATTACATCACACTTTTCGCTAAAAATTAAAGATGTGTACAAACTAGATGACATATATATATGAAGTCGATGTACAAAGAAAGTGATAAATATGTAACAATCATATATGACATCTGCATAAATAAGATCACAATTATTACTTTTATATTCAAATATATACATACATACATACATACATACATACATACATACATACATATATATATATATATATATATATATATATATATATATATAAGATTAGCCATTCATCTTAAAAACACGTGTGAATGCAAATGTACTTCTCGTTAAAATCAAAGATAAATACATATCAAATGACAGATATTTATGAATCTAATATATAAAGAAAGTAAGAGATACTATACAAAAAATATAGAGAGAAGTATGTAAAAAATTTATATTTATAATAAACATGTTATTTATACTTTCATACATTTACACATAAGTTTATATTTTTGTAAATGAAATGGAAATTAGCTTTTCCAGAAAATACAACAAAAAATTCAATCAATAGTAGCACAATAATGATATATATAAATAAAGTAAAAGATATGCACAAATTATATCAAACATATGTACAAACGAGATTACAAAAATACTGCTAAGTATTCAAAAAAATTGGGGTTAACGCTTAAATGCACTTTCCTAAAAAACTAGAGAAATGTATAAGTTGAATGAATAAATATAAATGAACTAATTATACAAAGGATATGAGAAATATATACAAATTACGTGAGACATAAATACAAGTAGTTTTATATATATATGTGTTGTGAAAACAAAAGTTTTAAATTTATAACCCTTATTCATCCGCAAGTATACGATGTTATTGTGTGCAAATGGCAAATACAAATGTCGTCCCAAGAGATAGGAAGATTCTACCAAGATTCCAATTTAGGTACTCAAACCACCTAAACTATAATGACAAAGAAAGTACTTGAAATGAGTAAGGATTAAGGTTGGTTGTATGAGTGTGTGTATAATAAGTAATGAACTAGAGTGAATGAAGCTACTAACTACCCAATGAACTCTAAGATGTTATATTGAATGATTGTAAAGGTTACTAATGACAACTAAGGTGCTCTAAATGAAAAGACTATCTAGAATTAGCTAAACTAACTACAAATGAGATGACTTAGATGTGAAGACTATCTCCCTAGAATTTCACTCTTTTACTTACTACCTAAGTTTAATAAAGTTTTAAGGACATTCATTTCTTATATGGTGAAGAGATTCAAACACCAAAACTCTCTTTCTCAAGATTAAGTTTTGTTCACCCTAGATTAACTATGATATTTCTCAAGCTCATACATTAACCTAAGGTGGATTAAGCGTTAACCCATTTCCTAACACCTAATGAGTTCATAGATTATCTCTATCCATAAAACCCATTATCCTCTTTTTTTTTTTTCCATCCTTCTTCTTTCTCTCTAAAAAATAAAGTGAGATTATGACTTGTGTAAAGTGGTCATTCAACCCACAAGCATTAGGCATAAGAATAGGTAACATAAGATAATCAATATCCATGAAGAACCTCAAATAAACATTAGATAACAAGTAATAAAAGTTTCCTCCTAATGAGACATAAAAACCTACTCGATGTCCAAACTAGAACCAAACATCAAACTAGAATGCAAATAAACCATTATAAATACAAGAAATAAAAAAAATGGAAGAAGAAACCAAAAGTAAATCCTAGAAGCTTAGGTCTCCTTAGCCTCCAAGCTCCTCCTTGGAACCTTCAACAAAGCTCCTAGCTCTAGCTCCCAATGGTGACTCCCCAAGATGAAAAAGAAGAGTATAAGAAATGATGGTTGGCCAATGGAGAGCTTGGAATGAGGAATGAAGTAGGGGACCACAAAAATTCAAGAACTAGGCTAATGCGTCACCAAAATAGAGGATTTCTTGACAATGCGTCGCTACTGTGTTGAGTCATTGGCGACGCGTCGCCAATGTGACGAAAAAATGGGCAGTGGGCTGTTAACATTGGCGACACGTCACCAACGTCTTTTTCCAGCTTTGATCACCAAACTTTTGCTCCACTAGATCCCACTGCATTCCGACGCATCCACAATGCACTTCAACTGGCAAAAAAGTAAAACAAAGCAAAAAAAAAAAAACTATGAAATGTGGGATGAAATGATAAATATTAATGGTCAAAGTCACCAAAAAGTCAACAACCTTGACTGTCACATTATGCACTTATCAATAAGTTCAATTTTTAAGTGAGATGTGAGATATCTGACATAAATCTTAATGTATAAATAAGATGGTCCATATAAATCTTAACATGCAAATAAGTTGATCAGTATGTACAAATGGTTTTACATATATGGACAAATATCAATATAAACACCTTTTTTTTCATATATTAGTACAAAGATAAAAATTCTTATATAAATGTGATTTGAATCTTCCAACGTATAAGGGGAAAAAGTAGTTTTCCAAACCAAAGGGCAATATTCCAATTTTTAGAAAAAATTGAGGTGGTTTACATAATTTGGTCCAAAAGGAAGGATTTGTTTCATCCGCGATGTTCAATGCCTTCCGTCATCTCTGCTTCCTTGCCTCACCGCAAATCATAGTAACGAATCACAAGCATCTTCTCTTCCTAAGTATTATCCTTCATCCTCCGTTGTTGATGCTTGGAGCAATTGGGATTGCAATTGATGACCAACTTTGACAGGGCTGGAATGAATTTCGGTGATGGCAAATAACGACCAAATAGAGGGTGGAAGGTGGCAATTGTGAAATCGCCAGCAAACTATTTCCCCTTAAGGCAAACATGGACAGTGGCATTGTAGCGAGAGTATGGCCGACAAATGTCAATTGGTTGCGTGGTGTGTTGCAAGTCTGGTTGGAACAAAGCACAGAGAAGTGATGACTTGCTAGTGAATTTGCAATTCATGTTGCTTCTTTTTTACCATATTGCTGAAACCGAGCTAAATCATGCTAAATAATAGGTTTATCATGTTCAACTTGAAATGTATATCAAATTTTTATTATGATACTTTTATTATGTTTAGATTGAAAATAATATGAACGAATCGTAAATAAATTTTTTACTGTTCAAACTTGAATTGAGCTTGAGTTATTCATTTAAAGTAATGGAAAAAACTGAAATTAAGTTGACCTGAATAAGTAAATCAAGTTTTGTTTGAATTGTATTTTGAGATTGAGATTTTTTTAATGTTTAACTTAATAATAGTTCAGACGAATAACAAATAAGTTCTAAATTGAGCCGAACTCGAGCTGAACTTAAGGTATTTGTTTATTTCATTCTTCACTCTTATTGACTGAAGGCAATTTTAAGCTTAAAAACTAGCGAGAAATAAGTATAACTAAAACGTAATTTTATGGAAATAAAATTGCTGAACATACGAAGAAGAAGTCGGGATTTCTTGTGGGGAAAGTACGGAGGAGAAGAGGAAATTGGTCCTAGTGAGCTGGGAGCCGAAGCTTTAGGAGCCAGGAGGCTGAGCGTTGCTTCAAACAACGGACATGAATATGGCGGTGTTAGCGAAAGCACGCTGGAATATAGTGCAAAGAAAAGGCACGCTTTAAAATGTAGTAACATTCCCCTCCTCTTTATTATATATTTAAATATAAAATTGCTATTAATAATTAAACATGCATATTTTTTTGTGGTCTTTTTGTGATCCTGAAATCAGCTGGCTTGGTACGGCAGGAACAAAAGGAAAAACAGTTCATATGCATGGTAGTGTGTATCGTTTTCGATTTCCCCATTTTCTTGCATGGACTCCTGGGCTTGCCGTTTTCTTCAGTTTATCTAATCTGAAAGCCCGAAAAAGTATCAACCGAATTCGATTCGCAGCCGACTGGACCCATGCAAAACTGGATCTGATCTTTTTTGGGCCACATGGGCTTGTAAAAAATCAAGTTTACTTTAAAATAACTTATTTTCATTTTTACAGTTTTTTTTATCTAGATCAATATGATCTTCAAACTAATATCAAATTTTACTACTAAAAACAGTCATCACCAAAACAAATATAGCAACAACTTACCATCGTTACATATGTCACTACTAATTCACTTGAAGCTAGCTCACCTAACTAATCGTTGCTATTTTTCTTGCACTAGTATGTAACGTAAGTTGCAAGCGGATTAACGATGATTTGATGTCCCTAACTTAGCAATGATGGCCAAGCTAGCTAAATTTAATCGTAATAAACCATCACTAAATGGTTTTTTACCCTTTTCCCTTCGTAATCCTTCATCGACTACCGTATTATCCAATTCCTACAATTCTAATATTCTTATAGTACCAACAATTTTTATAGGCAGAAATCTCAAATTTGCCACTAATGTTTTAAGTTAGGCACAAATATGTTATTATAGTTTTTTGTTTTTTACTCAATCACTCATTAATCTTTAAAAAATGAATCAAATATGCCACTGCCTGTTAAAAAATAACAAAAAAATGGTAAAAATAGTAAATCTTGAAATCTCGAGGTCATTTTACATCTTTTAAAAAATATCAAAACTTTTTAGACTTTTGCAAAAAAAAAAAGGTTTAATCTCTGTCGTCAATATCCCAGCCCTATCACCGTCTCCGTCACCAGCACCTCAGCCCCGTCACTAGCACCCCAGCCCCATCACCATCTTCATTGCCAGTGCTCCAGCCCTATTACTATCTCTGTTACCAATGTCTCAACCTCATCACCGTATCTATCACTAGAGCACAGCTTTATTGTTACTCTCCCTCCATCTCCATCGTTTGATTTCCCTCCATTATTGATGTCCATTTTTGCTGTTTGACTCCATATTGAACCAACAATTGAAGCTGAAACTAAAAACTTTCAGCCTAACAAAGATGGATTCAAGAATAAAAATGGCAAGTCAAAAAATGAGAGGAAAATTCAATGTGAAATCAGGCTAAAAGTGAAGAATCATCAACCATTGCACTCCCCTCATCTTTACCATCTGATCTCCCTGCCAACATTTGAGAGAGACAAAGTTTAATCACAAATAGTGCGTGAAGTTTGTTAAAACTTACATTATTACCCTAAAATTCAAAAATTGTTACTTTTAACATTTTTTGTTAGCTTTTTAACAAGTGGTGACATATACATTCCCAATTTAAAACTTTAGTGACATATTTAGCCCATTTTAAAATATTAGTAGGAGATTGAAAAAAAAAATATAGTGACATATCCATGCCTAACCCAAAATATTAGTGACAAATTTGAGATTTCTGCCAGTTTTATATATCAACAAATATGTACTACATCAACAATGTCATTAAATGTTCAATTACTACTACAAGCAATAAGTACCATATACAACTATGGTTCCAAATAGTAACTAAACTAGTTTAAATAACTAGCATTGCCATGAGATCCAAAAAAATTGGGGCAAAAGATTAACAATTCCAACACATTAGCAAAAACCCCAAAATAACTTACAACTTCAAAATAAGATATCAAAGATGGAAGTTGCATTGAGTACGATAAGATAATACTCTCTCCGTCCCAAATTCTTTGCACCATTCACGTTTTAGCAATTAATCTATGATTTTTTATTTTAGACATTTTAGCATATAAATGAAAAAATTTTATGTGTGAATGATAAATCAAGACCTCTAGTTTCTAAATATATATTTTTTAATTTTTTTCTAACAAACAATAATATAAAAAAATTCAAGTCAAACTAGCCCAAAAAGTCAAATAGATCAAAGAAATCGAGACGGAGGGAGTATATATTTAAATGTTATGCAAATATTATTAAGTAAACTATTATCATCAAAATAACAATTTAAAAATTGCCAATATATCAAAACATATCATTCAACAGAGAAGTTTAAATAGAAATACTTAGTGTTGCCATAGAGCCAAAAAAGTTTAAAATAGAAAATAATGTAATAATCAATTTTAAAAAATGACCAGTAAAAGTACTATTCATCACAATTAAGGCTTTACAAATAAAAATAAATCGGTGGTAATGTATGTAATGAACATAATAAACATTAGGTGTACCAATCTACACATATATTTTCAACATTATGTGGTTATGTTGACAAAGTTTTGAATCAATATATCATTTTTTTTATACATGGCTACACCACAATTACTTAAATGATGGAAAAACTACACATAATAAATAGTCTCTTCTAGCCACTTAATTTTACCCATGAAAAAAGTTTATAAACACATTTCCAATCCTTAGGTACTAATATCATTAAGATTGAAACAACTTTTAACATGAACAAAGAAATTCACACGTGCCTCAAGAACATGTGAGTTCTCCCCCCCTTAGTTTTGATTTTATCAATTATACTAATTGTCTTCAGAGAGTTGTCTCCCATGTTTCTATGATATCTCTCATGCTTGTTTCACTTCCTTCTAAAAAATCCTAAAATGTCAATCACAAAGGAAAGAAAATGTCATTGCAATATCTTACCTCTTTTAAAAGGCTAATGTAAATAAACACAACTTCAAAATGAGCATATACCTTTACAAGTAATAACCTTTTCAAACAACCAAAGCAATATTAATACATAATAACTTGGCCCCCTTCATCCAAGTAAAAGTATTGAGGAGCTCACACTTATTTGTATACTTGTTTCAAATTTGATGTCATGAATGCCATAAAAGTTAAAATCAAAGGATGGTGATTTAGTAATATAATTTGCAAAACGGGCACAGATTTGACTTTTTGTTGCTCTCAATTGGAAATGGAAGTTTTTGTGACCTCATGGTTACATAAAAAATATAACAAAGGTATATAACTCATGTATATCCTTAACCATCTCTAAGCATAAAAGAATATGCAAAAAACACCTTTACTTGAAAATGTAAATATCAACATAAGACATATATTCTGAAAACATCAGTCTTATGGTAGCTAAGCACATACAAGTTCAAAAATTATAATCCGTGAAAGCTTAAATATTGCACTAATATAACATAATGATCTTAGATGAACACATAAATCAAATTCAGATATTCCTTAAAAGCTAAAGAGCAATACATTCTTTTAAATTTTTATCTCAGAACTTCAGACCATTCAAAAACAAAGAAATTTGTTAAATTAAAAATATTTGTATCTATATTTCAAGCTTTAAATCCAAAATATGTAAATAGGATTATACTATCACTCTAATGAAGGCAAGTAAAAAACAAAAACTCAATGAGATTCAACAGCATACCTATTCTAGCATCCTCATCAATTAACTGATTATTGATTAAGGCCCAAAAGCCAGAACCAGGTTATGTGATCTCAGCAACAATAGGTACCTAGAAAGTAAGGCCGAAAGAGTTGTTAAACCCGTGAACAGGCAAATAAAGAAATAACAACATTTGCCTTTTTCCAAACTTCAACCTGAAGCCTAATCAGAATGCAGCAAAAATTAGGGAGCTTTGGTGATGATAGGTAGTAGGTAAATGGTAGAAACAAAAGGATGAAAATAGAACAACACTCACATGTCGTTTGATGTGGTCTTTAACAACATGATTGTGTTGTATTTCCATTTTCAAAGCCAAAGTAAGCTTCTATCTCTTTGCTCTTGCTAGCTTCTATACATAAAAACTTAATTATAACAATTGCTTTAACAGTACTACATAAATCAGTATACCAATGCCCATGCTAAAGTCATAGATGCTAACACCAATTTTGAGTAACATAAAAAGAGGACACTATACTATAAAAAGTTTGCGCTGGATGGAAAACAATCATAATCCACTACAAACACAACCCTTTAACCAGGGGATCTCATTTATGTGAAAACATGAAACTTACCATTGCCCAAAATCCTTGACTCCACATAAGTTCTTACAGCTTATCCGACATATCTTCCAGCATAAAATAATTTATTAGCTAACAAAAATTTTATTAACTAAAAGGTTTATGGTTTTCATTTGGTAACATCTTGGTTGGAAATACACATAAAAGAACCAGGCCAACTACAAAAATGACCATAACCTAGTGCATGAACATAGTATGGCTCTAGAATTCTACCTCCTCATGGATTATGAGCATAGGAGGTTTGAGCAAGAATTTTTTTCAAGTGCATACAGAACCATCTTTTGCTTTAAGTGATAACTTCCCTGCACTATCATCTTTGCAGCTATAGAATTTTCCATGTTTGACAACTTCTACACCAACTATAGTAAAAATTAAAAAAGATAATAATAGTCAACTATCACTATTTCTCTTGGCATTAAAGCCACCACTGTAAGATTTAAGACCCTCGAGCGAGGAAATTAAATTTCAAAACACTACCTCCAAGTTTCTCATCATTTGCTGCCTAGAAGCATCATTTGAATGAATTTGGTGACAACATTCAATTGCAAATTAACAACTTCAAGTGAAGAAGAATAAACAAATAAAGAATTTCATAAATTTTGGAGTGCACCAAAGAAAATAAGCAAGAAAAAAAAAAGACAGGAGCAATCTAACCAATATGAGTGAAAAATACAAGTTATCTTCTTGCAAATTTAAGAGCACTAGGAACTCGAAATACAAAAAAAAAAACTCTATCTTGCAATACAATTATCAATGTATTTGAAATGTTTAGCGCACAAAACTCACCTCACCTAGAAATTTGAAAAGTTTGGTTTTATTGCCATAATAAATTGCTAGAGACCAAGCCACTCATACACCACTGTTCCCTCATTAGCCTTGACCTTCTTCATCCTACACTCACAAATGAAATACCTATCAACTATCATTCCCTTCAACAGCCTTGATCTTCTCTATGTTACGCTCTAAGCCACCGTCAATTTTTGCCGGCAAAAGTTCAATAGTCAACGGCGGCCACGGGAATGTCACTCATATGTTAAGAATTAGGATATGATAACAGTGGGGAAAGAAAATCAAGGCTACAATAAAAGATGGGTCATTGATCAAAAAGTTGAAATGAGGGTACTAGCCTGAAATTAATCGATAGAGAATAAGGAAATAACATTTAAAAAATAAAGATCCAATTCCTTGTTTTCTTATTGCAAAAGAGGGAAAGTTTTCAAAAGTTTGTGAAAGAAAAGAAAGTTAATTTTAAAAAGGAAAAAAGGAAAAATTTTATAACACATGGTTAATGGAACAAATCCTAAATAAAGAAGGTACCAATGCACACCATTTTATTAAAAGTAGGTAACGCCGTTAATAAGTTCGTTAAGTTTAATTAGGGTAAAATTAGATTATCAATTTTTGGAGGGGACTTTTGTTCTATGAAAGATTTTGAAAAGGACACGTGGCAATCAATGAAGAACTAAATTAAGGAAATTACTGAACACTCCCTTAAAGATGTCCTGCTTTATATATATATATATAACTAGTTTATATACTCGGCATTACGACAGGATTTAAAAAAAGGCCAAGAAAAAAATATCAATAATTCCTTAATATTATTTAAATTCTTGTAAAATCTTAGAATTGTACAATAAAGAATTAGAAATGCAAGTTCATGATATCTAGAGTCATGTCAATTTATACAAAAACATCTAAAAATATATTGTAGAGTCTTGTCAATACATTTTAATGCTAGTTGTGCAATTAAACTGATGATTACTCAGTGAATATTGAGAGATGTTCAAAATTAATCTTTACCTAGTTTAAACATGCTAGGCTGATAAAGCTATAATAACAAATAGAAGTTTCATATAAGAATCCACTTAATTCCATTATAAAAACATTAAAATGTATTGTACCTATCAGGAGAGTAAAGATTCTTAATAGTCATTATGAAAGAATTTGTTAAGTGATAAATGGAATGATGTCAGAACTCTAACTTGTAAATTCATGTTCAAATCTAATTAATCTGGAAGCACACATATTTTAGCAATAGATATTAATTTATACATACATACAACATTTTTTGCAACTTGTATCTCATGATTTGATAGTATAATGCCACGGGAACCAAAAAATTTGGAATAAACAAAAATATAATTAAATGTGGTAAGCATTTTACAATTAAAAATAAATTAGGACATGATATGCATAAAATTATAATAAAAAAAATAAGGAAAAGTTACAATTACCCTCTGAGGTTTATCTTAACCTACAGCTTGTCCCCTTTATTTTTCAAAACCTACACTTTGTCCCTAGTTCTTTTATACTATCTGATAATAACTTCTAAAATCGTAATTTGAACTATACAATAGTTATGTTCTAATAATGATAGTCTCTTCAATATTTTTTTTATAGTTAATAGACATTTAAACTATCAATTTTTTTTCTTTCTGTAAATGCAATTTTATTCCTATAAATGTATATCATTATTTTTTAAAAGTCGGTTAGCTATGAAAAAAATATACAAAATCTTAAAATTACTTGAACATGATTATCAAATAGTTTAATTTAGGGTTTTTGTTAGACACTATAAAAAATAGGGGTAAAGTGTAAGTTTTTTAAAATAAAGGGATAAAGTATGGGTTAAATCAAACCACATGGGACTCTTGTAATTTACCCCAAAAATAAAGTAATTAAATATTTTGGAAAATACAAAACTTTCTTTACATAATTTATTAACATTAGACTAAGCATACTAAGCTTAGGACCCCGACTCTACTCGGCTCAAGGTCAAGCCTAGCTTGGGCTTCATTTAAGGTCATGCTTATACCGTGATTATATCAGTTGATCTAGGCCTCCTCCGTCATCGACCCATGTCCAATTAAGTCTAAGCCTAGTTTAAGCCGATTTGGCCAACAACACATCTCGAATCTGGCCTAGCTATAAATCACTATAGTTATATTTTATTCACCACCCTTACCAGGTTGTGTAGCCCCACATTGCCATTTCAACCAAAAAAATTTAAAATAGAAAGTACTGTAATAATAGATAAGAATATAATTCAACATGGTAAACATTTAATAGTTGAAAATAAATGTACCTATGTCATATATAATTACCATAAAAATAAATGACAAAACTTTCATTATGTATTTGTTTATTAACATCAAAGCAAATTTGCTAGTCTAAGATCCAACTCTGCTCGACTCAAGGTCAAGCATAGCTTGGGCTCACCTAAGGTCAAGCCCATTTGATGATTTTTTTAGTTAGTTTGGGTCTTTTAAATTTGGCCTACCTATAAATCACTATAGTCATACTTTTTTTGCTACTGACATAAGGTTGTGTAATTTCCATGTGTAGCATTGACACATAATAATGGGTAAGAAAATGTTTTCATCCTATCTATCTCTTTAAATAATATAACTTAGCGTTAATGACATAAACCCATTGAAAAATGACATATACCCATTAAAAAAGGTTTGTAAAACGATAGTTATTCCATCATTCACTATGAGATAGGCCTCCATTCCCATATTCTTTGATAAATTTCACTTTTTTTACTTGTATTTGACTTAAATTTATTCATATTATTATTTGGTTTAAAAAATATATTTAGAAACTATAAGTCTTCATCTATCATTTATATATAAAAAATTTTCATTTATATAATAAAATATTAAAGATAAAAAAATTTAATATTAATTATTGTAAATAGTAAATGTCACAAAGAACTTGGGATGAAAGAGTATAATAATCTAGAACAAATAATAACAAAAAAAGTTAGGCCTATGTTTTTTTTTAATTTTCAGAAAAGTGAAATTGTGAGATATGGTTTTGTATTCATTTTTTTAGCAACTAAAGATTAATTTGGCACATTTTTAGTCTGCCAAGACCAAAAAATGTAGATATGCCATCATTACAGTTTTACAACTTTTGATCTATTTGGTTTAAAGTTTTTTCCTTGTTATACTATTAAGAAGTTTTAAACTATGGTTCTCCCATTCCAGAAGCCGAAGGCATCAAATTAGGAACCCATTTTATGCTAAGAACACATGTGAAACATTCTAATACAAGATTAGATTTGGGTGATGGTAAATATATTATAATCATTTATACACTAATTCCATCTCCTTTAATTCAAGTGTAATGTCTATTGTTTATTGTATAGCATTTAGTTTACATTGAAAGTCAATTGTTTAAATATGTTGTTTAACCATTAACTCAAATTTAAGGGTGTAATTTTAGGTGTAATTTAAATTTTCTGTAGTAGCATTCCTTTATTGAAATGGTTAACCAAAATG
Source organism: Aquilaria yunnanensis (assembly GCA_039654915.1). Classification (NCBI taxonomy): domain Eukaryota; kingdom Viridiplantae; phylum Streptophyta; class Magnoliopsida; order Malvales; family Thymelaeaceae; genus Aquilaria; species Aquilaria yunnanensis. The sequence goes on along the minus strand of CM077593.1, from coordinate 103,620,978 downwards.
GTTTCAATAATTGTTGACCAAGGCATACACTAAGCAAATGATAATTTTGGCTATATAGCTATAATCGTGATTTCGTTTATTCACATTTCTTTTTCAATTCGCTTAACCAAAATGGTTTCTAAATTATTGGCTTTTTGCACTCTTAATTACTTGATTTAAAGTTGTTGAAACGGTTTGTTTCATTGCTCAAATTGTTTGCTGATAGTTTTATTCATTTATTTTAATTAAGTTTTTAGATTTCTGTCATTTACCAACCCCACTAATTAGTCATGCTTTTATGTCAAATTTGAAATTCAAATTTGAAATTTAAGTTTCGGAATTGAAGGACTAAATTAAAGGGTCCAATTAGTTAATTAATTTGAATGATAATTTGTCAAATTTATTCCTTTCCTTTTTTGTGTAAACAAATGCATGGTTTCCATTTTATGTAAGCTTAATAATTAACGGTGCTAAAGTTTCCATTAATTTTAATAAAGGGTACTTTTAAATTTTCACTTTTCATTCCATAATATATTGTTGATTACATCATTTAAAAAATGAAAAAAAATGGTTACATGGTAATCAATAAGAATATCAATTAAGGAAAATACTAGAATCTCTCTAGAGATTGTCCTGCTTTATGTATTTATAATTAGATTAGATCAGATCCCCTATGGAAACAAGTGCAAAATTGAATTGCATTAACCGGCCTTTCACATTTTTTGGTAAAATAGTATTAATCGGGATATGGAATTAACTTCACGACTCGGTCAAAACGTAAATTACTATTAACCAGAATATATAATGGGCTGATTTAGTGCTAATTTTTGTAAATTATAATTTACTGTACAACACGTAATTAGGAAGGTATAAATCTGATTGATTCCATTTATAAAATCAAACCATATTATTTTCTATCTATTGTGATTCGTTAATAATTATGATTGTAGTCTCTTTAACTATTATACTACAATATATAGTTATTAAAAACGTGTTTTATAGTTATTAAAAAAGCATTTTAAGTCACAAAAAAGTATGTTTTTATGGCTTTAGAGATAAAAACCGTATTGAAACGCAGTAGAAACGAAAGATTGATAGAAACATGTAGAAATGCAACTCTAGTCATAGAAACATAGAAACATTAAAATTTTAAGATTTTACTTTATTAAGTTATTTAGGTTAAAAAATGAATGGAGCTACGAATCTTTTACTTTTTTTTTCCCAAGGTGGCTGACCCAAGTTACCAAACCCAAAAAATTAAAAAACTCTTTCACTCTCTCTCATCGCATTAGCTTTCTTTCACGCACAGTAACCCATTTGGTCATTCTCTTTTATTTTTTTGACTTTGTTCTTAATTTGTTGTAGCTATTTTTTATGTTCTGTCAATCATCTTCCAAATCTTTTCTCAATCTCACCAAAACCAAGTAGTGGCAATGCATGGATACCTAATTGTGAAACTTGGTTTCCTTAGTTGTATGTTCATGCATTAATAATAATATGATTCTTTGTTTATGGTATTATTGGCATTCTAGTAAATGATAATATTATGAAATATGAATTTATTAAGATATTTAAATGGTCATATTTTTTTATAATTTTTCTCTAATTTTTTTTTTGTCTTTTTGGTAGAATTTTATGACTTTTTACAACTCTACGACTCTAGAAATCCAAAACAACTCTAGGTAGAAACCCGATTTTAATAACCTTACTACAATAGTTATTATAATTTTAGCTAGGCAATTTCTTGGTATTAGTACATAATAATCGTACTAAGTTTTAATATTTTACCATTATTATGTCATTAAGTCCTGAAATAAAGGCTCATTATACTATATGCTAAAAGCCGTGTATAGCTATTGTTCAAAATGAACAGTAAAAAACAGTGCATTTACAGTTTTGCCCCTTATCAATTTTTTTTTTTGTTTTTTGCGTTCGTCATTTTTTTTTTCTGGATGTGATTTGCTTTTTTTAGAGTTTGATCATCTTTTTACAAGGCGCTGAATTTCCTGAGGATCTGTGTTGCATTACACTATGGCATCATAACGTCCGGTGATGGTGGAGGTGGTTTCATGTGTTATTTCGGTGAAAATACGGTTTCAGTCCCTAACTTTCTAATACTTCCATTTTAGGCTCGAATTTACATCAGTGTTATATTTTGGTCCCCAAATTTTATAACTATCAATCTACCTCTTTTATTTGCTCTCTTCATCCCAGGCGTTTTTTTTTTTGTTATTTTATGTACTATTTTTTAAGGAAAGACATTGGTGAGCATAATTTGTTCTCTTTATCTCTAATTTTTTTGCTATTTTTTTTATTTATTGTCTTCTAAAGCAAAATCTTGGTAATCATGGTTTATTTCTTTAGCTTGAAGAAATAACTTTTGACATTAAGGTTTTAATAATTGACTTAATAAAGGTTAAAAAAAAATAAATTGAAGATAGATTTTTCTAAATAAATTTATAAAGAATATTAAAAATTGAAATTTCAGTTAATAGGAGATAAAAAATTTTAATGAATTAATTTTTAATGAAAAATTTTATCCATTATTTCAAAACATGTACAATGTTATGTTTCATATTCATTTTCAATTTTAACAATTATGGATTGATGGATCAAATTACTTTATTAAACTCTAAAGCTTTTGAGTGAATTTTACTAAATAAATTTCTTATCGATATTAAAAATTGAAATTGAAATTAATAAGAGATGAAAATTTTTAGTGAATTAATATTATGACAAAAAATATTTATCATTTCGAAGCACATGTAGTGTTATGTTTTATAGAATTATGTTTTGATCATAATTAATCATTTTAATAATAAGAACATAACATAAAGAAAACCCAACCCAAAATTAAAATGAAGCAAAATTTAATTGATTAACATCCATTTATGAATGAGAATTTTTTAATTATTTATTATTGGCATTTGTTTTAATGTCAAAATTTATTAAAAAAGATGTTTGCTACAAAGTGCGCCTAAAAAAACTCTATATATTCTAACCACCGTTTTATCTACAGTAAACTATGGTTTCTTTCTGCTTTTGCCCTTCGGTGTTGAGCTGAGTTATGACCAGCTCTGTTGCCTGTCCTTTCTTTTTTTTTTCTTTTTTTAAGTTGGGTTAGGTTGCTTCTTTTGAAAGGTTGGTGAAATTTTCGAATGAAAATATCTTTTCGAGAATCGATCTCGCTATTTTCCTACTTTCACTTTTCTTTTTTGTGAAACACATTTTCAGTCCCTATATTATTTCCGTTTCTAATATTAGACCTTGAGTTTAATAAATTATAGTGTTTTTGTTTAATCTCTTGGTTCTTTTTTTTTCTAATGTTTTGTTTTCTAAACTAAAATATTGGTCACCATGGTTTATTTATTTTTTTAGTGAAATAATATTTTTTTTATACTTTTCCTAAGCCAATTATTAAACTCTTAATACCTAAAGTTTTTACATTTTCTCTATTGGTCCCCAAATTATTTTTATTATTTTTCTTTATTATTATTTTACTTGGTATTGTGACATTATATAATCGCCGCAACGCGTGGGTCTTTCATACTTCATATTTTACTATGCACTGATTTCTATATGAAAATTACTTTTCAAAAATAAGATTTGTGAAATAATACGTTAGCCAAGGGCATTGGAGAACTTTTCTATACTTATATTAATCTATTCAATCTTTGAGTGGTAATAAAAATGGCAGGACTACAATAATAGTTCTTTTAAATGTGTAAGTATTTTACTATAGTAATGGACCATTATTCATCAATGGTAAATTTACTTTTATCTACATAATCTCTTCCTTAATTTTGGTTTAAATTAAAATGCTAATTAAATTGTCTTCATTTTTGTTAATTTCCAAATTAATTGGATCTATTTTCATTATGGCAAGATCTGGAATTGGTCACCAATCATTAACACGGATTGAATTGAATGGCAAGATTTCAAATTTGGCAATAATTATTAAAGTTGAATTGAATTTATAATTGCGTGGTCCAAATTTATAATATTCCTTTAATGGATTCATAGTAATTCAGAAGTTTACAGATCCAATAAATTAATATAATAACTGTATGGTCATATTTTTTTTAAAATACTATTTCATTAATTTCATGTAACGGTATTAAGGAACCCGTTAACTTTAATGAAAGGTAATATTGAATTTCAATATTTGATTGACCAATACATAGTTATGCCAAAAAAATTCTTATAGAAAAAAGGACATTTGTCAATCTATGAGGGTGACAATTAAGGAAAAGACAAAAACTTTCTTTGAGATTGTCTTATTATATATATATATATATATATATAATTAAATTAGATAGCACATAGTTTAAACCATAACAATAAGAGTATAAATATAGATAGATATCATTTAAACAATGTTTCCAGGTCTAGTGAACAATGTCCCTAACCTAAGGTACTTGGAGCTGTTGGTGGGCTTCCACCTATTGCTTGCCATATGTTGGTAGTGTGCTCTTGGTGTTTGCGCTTTATCCGCTCTACACAGCTGGCGACATGAGTTATTGTGGTGGCACTCCATCTACAAAATGCAATTAGCAAACTAGTCTTCATAGTGGTGTTCCATCTACTTAGCATGCTTAGCCATGTCCTCTTAAAACTAAGCTTGCAGTTGGGTCATCCTATCAGCCACTTTATCCTCCACGTGTCGATCAACCTCCATTTAGATTTTCGGGCATTTGCATCTATAAGCGACAATGACTGGGCACTTAATAATGCTCCAGACCCATTCTTGCAACTCATGGCTTCTTTCCCTAACAACTTCGGTGAAAAACAACGCCTCATCGAAAAATCTAATACTACCTCCGTCCCATTTTAATTGAAACATTTATCTGGGCACAGAGATTAAGGTGTATGTAATTTATGTTATTTTTTTATGTAGTAAAAGTTTAAATAATAATTAAAAAAAATATTCTCTTTTGGGTTTTGTGCAGTGAGAGATTGAGTGGAGATTAAAAAAAGGATCTTTATTAGGTTTCGTGTAAAATGATAATTTAATTATTTAAACTTTTTCAAAAGAGGAAACATTTCAACCTTTTGGGACTTTCCAAAAAGAAATACGTTTTAAGTAAATTGGGATGGAGGGAGTATCACTTTTCAATTTCTCACCAAAAAAAAAAAAATTAGAAATTATGTGGAAAAAACATAATAAAGCAATTGGACATGCACATTGAAACTAAATGCATCCAAACAAATCCATTATCATGGATATTATGTTATTATCAAGAAAACAACTAACTTTGCTCATAACATTTTTTATTTTATGGCTTGCAGAAAAAATTCATAAATCACAAAATTATGCCCAAAAAACCATAGTAATTGGGCATGAGATACAAGAGTGTTCGATCCGCGCTGGCATATGTCCAGCATTAACAGAGCATTATCTTCATTATGTATCCAATTTAAGATTAAAAGTGATTACTTTAAAGTGTTTGACTGTATGAGTGTTTGACAAGAGTGTTTGGCCTGACCTGCTATCATGATCAAGTTGAACATTCTAGTATCTAATCCCACCCCCATGAATAAAAACTTGACTAAAACCCAACTCGTTTAAAAGACAGTTTGGGTCAGTTCGGTATGACTAGGTTTTATATTTATAGTGTGCAATATTATAGGAGCCATTTTACAAAAAAATAATTCACGAATATAAAAGTGATTAGCTGTTTTACATCAATTTTTATTGCAAATAATTGAACATTACCCATCAAACCTTTCTTTTTTGTTGTGTTTGGCTGATGCTACCATCAATTATTAGAATTGCATCTTCATATCCAAATGATATATGCACTTATCAATTTTTTTGTGCATCAAATTTTATTAGATTTTGAGCGGATTGTTTTTCTTTAATTGAAATTACGTGAAAAATAATAGTTATGCTATTAAAAAATTAGGCTCCAATAATTGTATAAAAATTCAACAAAATAAAAGGAATACTATTATACTTCCAAGTGAAATATTTATATTGCTTGTGTCAAGTTCCACGCCTACTAATTAACAACTCTTTGGGGCTTTAAGTCTTTCAATAGTTTTATTGTGGAAAAAAATGAGTCTACAAATTGTCAGTGTGTTGAGCACATAATATTTTTTTTCTCTAAAAGACCATTATTATGATTTTTATGAAAAAAATATTTCATAAAAAATGAATAAATTGTATTACATAGATCTATCCACATTAGTCTACTTTAAAATAAATGAACACATTCATGTGACCATTATACCTAAACATTATCAAAGAATAATCAAACGACAAAACACCAAATAATATTCAAATTGTGCCATTTAGACTTGCCAACTATATAAGATGGGAAAACATTAACATACATAGCAAATGTTTCTGGGACCAATTGAAGAATTTAAGGATTGGGGAAAAACAAAAATGAAGTATATAACCATAAATTAGGGAATAGAAGCGGGTCAATGCTAGTTAACTGGATTTCGCTTTTCACTACTTGAACTGAGTTGTGTGTATGATTGGATTATGCTTTTCACTATCCAACCTGCCCTCTAACCCACATAAAACCCGCATTGTCATTGGTTCGATTCAATTAAGGGCAGTTGGTTCCATAAATAGCTTGGGTTGGATGAACATCTCTAGTTAATAGTGCTTGGTTTTGGTGTTTGCTTTTAGTCTCTAAATATCTACAAGGTGTGTTTCAAGTGGTAGTGATAAGATAGTTTAATTATTAAAATTTTATAGTTTAATTATTCAAAATTTACCTTTAGTTATGAGATAATCATGTTATTCTGAAGAATATCTTAGTTGAAAAATCATGTAATATTTTTATAGTTTTCTACATGTTTACATATTGCCTACAAAATGAACTTGGATACATGATGTTAGACATAATGTAGATATAATTGAATATTTTACATATAAAATTATACATATCATACATAGAAATTGATATTGGATTACTAATTTTTATATTAAGTATAAAAGTATCTAACTTCACCATTTTCTATTTTTATAGCATCTAAGTGTCTAATTTTAATAGTTGAATATTTATTATAGTAGATTGAATGTCTAAGTTTTTTTTTAAAAAAGTCTTATTCACCTATGTGAGCATATGTTTTTTAACTTTTAGGTTTGTATTAGATATTTTGGGGCAACATTAAATTTTCAAATATAAAATGAGGCAAAGAACGATTTACCGAACCACGGTGTTTTTTAGTCTGACCTATACCTAAATCCTGTCAGGTTACGTGGTGACTTGCCAGTGCCACCACATTGCAGACAGGAGACCCCAGGAAAACAATTACTATGTGAAAGCGTTCCCTTCCAACAGATACTTTTCCCAATCACCAATCCAATACTGCCACAAATGTCCCCAACATCATACCAAGAAACAAAAACCGAATTATATCTTTTAGCTTCGCACGGCACTTCCACGTTGACATTTTGAACTTCGACTTCAGAAGGGTGGCGGGTAGAAAGAACTTTGATTTGACCATCGATTTTAGGTGTTGAATCAAAATAAAGTATAGGGGCTTGAAACTTCAAAAATTTGAAAATCCACTCACTATATTTGAGGGCTTATTAGCAAGTGGTTAATTTATTTTTTGTTGTTCCTTTGCATTTTCAAAAAAAAAAAAAAACGCACATCTTAAAATTTTGTTGCCAAAAACTAAATGAAAGAAATTTGTGAACAATAATATATGCTTCCAAAGAAGAATATTGCCTAGCCATTTGAATAAAATAAGATTTGGGTTTTGAACTGAAACTTCGAACAAAAGATATCTAAAGCTTTGTTTTAGGCCTGCAGACATATCTAAAAAACTAAATGAAAGAAATTTGTGAACAATAATATATGCTTCCAAAGGAGAATATTGCCTAGCCACTTGAATAAAATAAGATTTGGGTTTTGAACTGAAACTTCGAACAAAATATATCTAAAATTTTTTTTTAGGCCCGCAGACACTTTAGGTCCCTAAACTCGGGTGACTCAGACAATTACTCTCTAAACTATAAATCGGTCCAATTCACCACTTAAACTTGTTAAAATTGTGCACTTTACCCCTTATGACCCTTGTGCTCATTAAGTGATGGATGGAAAGCAATAAGTCGCATCTTGCCCTCTCCTGCTTTACCCTTCGCCCCTTCACCTCTCTTCCCCTGCGGACTTAGATCACCCTACCCTCTCCTTATTTCCCCCCAGCCCATTCAACCCTGTCCTCCACTTTCTCCTCTCCCACGCCCGGTTCTAGCTCTAAACCAAAGAGGGATGATCATCACAGTTGCTTGGTTTCACTTAAGGGGCTTTGTGTCTGGGGCCAAGAGAGGCTTTTTTGGATTGCCTTGTTGACCATGGAAAATGGGATTTTTCTAGCAAATTTGACGTCTTGTTTTCTCTGAGAGGTAGTAGAAGTGTGAGAAAGAGTCATGCAGGGCCAGATTTGGGTCTTGGTGATCTTAGTTTGAAAGATAAGGGTGGGCTTAAACCTGTAATAATGGTTCAAAAGAAGAAGCCTTCCCAGGTTCCTAGTGCTGTTGCCCATGGGAACACGAGTCCTATTCCAAAATACACAATTTTACTCTTTATCTTGTAACCCTTTTATTTTCCATTTTGGGCTAAAGTGGAAAAGAAGTTTTTCAATGGGTATTTTTTCTATGCTTGTTCTTTCTAATTGTTGCATCTTTACTCCAATTGGATGTTTTTGTGCATTCATCTACATTTTTAAGGTTTTAACTTGACTATACTTTCATTTGGTGAAAAGAAATTGGAAATTTTGGTGCAAAGCATGAACTTTGTTTCCTTGAGTTTAATACCCCGTTCTCCACTCGAAATTAGATTAGGAGAATGAGTTCCAGATCTTGAATGATTCTACTAATGCACGACGGTGGCAAACCCAATCGGAACATGAAACACTCAAGTAAAGTAACAGACATTGCAAAAATATAGATTGCAGGTAGCAAAAATGTCGAGTAAACTTGAAATTAGAATCAAACTAATTAGGAAAGGTGGGAAATGAAGAGATTGGGTAAGGGAGGGCGAAGGAAGATTAAGATGCTCGATGGGTGAGGATGAAGAACAACAGCTGGAAATGAGCTTTGGTAGGATGGAACCGGACATGGTTGATGGAATACTCCAATGAGGGAAGAGAGATGAAGGGGTAGAGGGTGGAGAACGAGACGGTGATAAGTTGCGTCTATTTTCTGTCCATCACGTGATGAGCATGGGGAGCATAAGGGGTAAAGTGCACAATTTTGACAAGTTCAGGGATTGAGTTCGGCCGAGTCATAGTTAATGGAGTAAATTGCCCGAGTCACCTGAGTTCAGGGAGTAAAAGTGCCTTTAGGGCTTTGTTTTACAATAACAATACAGTGATGCTAATAGCTCGAAAGACAGAGTAATCAAAATGTTCGCATTATAACTTGAATTCTAGATTTCACTCCTTATCTGTTTGTTCTCACATAATTTTTAAAACTCTATACTTTAAAGAAGCCTAAAAAACATTTTCAAAATGTTTTATTATGAAAAGTAATATTTATTATTAATTTTAAATCCAAGGCTAATATGAGAAATAAGGATTTATAAAAATTATTTTATCTGTCTCAAATTATTTATCGATACTTTTATTTTGGGATGTCCTAATTATGTATTCAATTTCCTTAATTAGAAGACTTCAATTTTGTATTTTGACCATTATATCCTGCATTTAATGTATTAAAAATTTTTAATAAAATATAAATACATGAAATAAGGAGTAAAATTGATACAACACTCATTTTAGCAAATAAAAGCTTTTGATAATATTAATATCAGACGAAATAAAATGTAAAAAAAGAACTTTAAAAAGTATAAACTTCTAGGCACAATTTTTTTAATGGTTGGGACTTGGGGCTACTTCTTTTAGTAGTATTAAATGCTTTTACAGCAACCAGGAAAAAGTCAACACTAGAAAAACAAACCTAATTAATTGAGATTCGAAAGGGCAACTACGTGCCGATCTTCCATTGATGTGTTTTAGAAATTATAGCCAGTTTGGCCCAGATTAACAAGGCCACATTAACGCGAATTTTGTGTTTTGCTTTTCTCCGTATATGAGTACCCACAAAAAGGAGACTTGTTTGCCCCTCATTGTTCATGGTTATTACATGGTCCTTTTTACTGGCTATTACTGGCCATCATCTCCATAGACAGATCCTATTTCGATTTTCAAAGCAAGAATTTGAAGAATGCTAAACACTTTATGATTGGATTTTGGAAACAAATAGATCAATGATAAAGAATGTTGGATAAAATTAAAGGAAACAAAAATACTTATTTTCTTCTTTCTTCTTCCCCTAACTATCTCTTTTGCAAACTTGAACTGGGGTACAACAGATCCAAGCCAGCCACCATAAACCTGAACTAATTTTATGATGTATGAGCTAGGGAATATGTAGATCTGATCCATGCCAGTTAACAAAGCTGCACGGAATATTGGAATGTACTATAACAGCAACTACTCCGGACTATTTTGAGTGCAGCTGCTCCTCAATATTGTCGATCAAGTCATGCATGGCTTAATCGTTGCATTACTTGTATTTTTGTTTGCAGCAAGAGATTGGCACACTTATAATTATGACAAACTTTGAGGAGAATAAATAAATTGGCATTCTCTGTGATAGAGCCTTGCCATAAAAATACATTAACACAGACACATTAACGACCCCCGAACTGGGCCTAAGTTACTAATTTATAGTGGTTATTTGCTTAAAATACATATAAATTGAAGTTTATACATTGGGAAGTTAGAAAATATTTATTAATTGTTTTCTGGAATATTATATTTTTTATTAATTTTTCCTTAGTTAGATAAAAAATTTATTTAAAAATATTATTCAAATAATTATTAATTAGATAAGAGTTTAAAATTTTTAATAACTTTAATTTTAGATAAAAATAAATAAACAAAAAGTGAAAATACTAGACTCTACATGATAGCCCTGTAGCATGGTATTAAGTACGGCAAGCCAACAAATGTTTTTTTGTATTTTGTTATTTTTCTCCATGAAATTCCGTGGTATCTATATCTTGGTATTTCTCATACCAGTCACTTTTTATGTATATTTTATAGAAAAAAACTATGGTATACTGCAAATGTCATGAAATATATATCACGATATTCTATTTTTTATGAGACATTTGTGAAATATTTTTTTGTTATTTTATATCAAAATATCATACATACATATGTAAAATAGTAAAATATAATTAATACACATATTTTAACATAAATATTAACTTTTATTTTTTGGTTACTTTTTCATTTGCTTTTGTTTTTTTTTTTTTTTTGTAGTCTTATAACCATGATGTATGGATCATATGAATATCCACAACAAATATATTTTTATTATTAAAATATTATTTTTTTCTCATTAATAAATTAGTTTTTTTGCTTAGCAATATTTATTTTGCTCTATATATAACATTTTTTTATATTTTTTGTATTAAAAATACCTTTTTCATATATATTTATTTATATTTGACAAATTATAATGAGAAAAATTAGAATACATATAAAAAGGTAAAAAAATATTATTTAACTTATTTTATCTTAAAATAATACCTTAACATTCTTTTACAAAAATAGTAACAATATGCGGCATAATATACCATATGGTTATACCTATCCATAACAGTATTTAATACCTTAGTTTGTATATAGAAACATGTCTGTTTCTTCATTTTAGTTGCCTATTGAAAAATTATTTTCTCTTTCATGAAATTGGGTTGCTTCGCCTTAACATCATGAATCAGCGATTCAACTCTAGTTTTCAGAATAGCATGCAATATGGCAGCTCTAGCATGGGTGTACAACTAGTCGCGGGGAATGTTTATACTATTTCATTTTTTCTATTTTTAGGTTGAGATTTTAGTTTAATTAGCATGAAGATAACATAATAGAAAAAATTTTATTTTTAAATGATAATATGATAAAATAATTTTTTAAATATAAAAATGTTATAAATATTAGAAATGATTGAGAGCAAAATATATTGCAAATAATCTGGAATAGAGTGATTAATTTATTGTATCATTTTTATGGACTTTATTTTTTAATAGTGAATTAGATGAAAGATTTTGGCAAGTGATATCAGTCATTCAAATTTTTGCCAAGTGACATTGTGGTTGTGGAGTTCTGTGGCATGCAGTGTTTTAAAACCTAGATCATTCCTCAAACCATTTAGTGTTCTGGGCTACAATTTAACCGGTTTAACCGTCGGGTCAAACACATTCTTATATTTGTATTCAAATTATAAGGAATGCCTTGATTGTAAAAAATAAAATGATATGACCTTAAATGAAAATATGAAAAAAAAAATAAAAGGACTAAGTTGATATTTTTTTTAATATAAAAGTCAATTCCAATGAGCTCTAAAAACCTAACTCATATCCAAAGTGCCACAGCTGCTCTCATCTTTTTTCACTATTAGGGGTGTAAGTGGTGACCCTAAACTCGAACCTGACCTTAATTTTAGGATTCGGGTCGGGCTTGGAGAAGAGAAAATGCAAGTTCGAGTTGGTCCAATCTAATCCGTGTTCAGAACTAAGAGTTTGGGTTGGGTTAACCCACAAAAATCCGAATCAACCCTATTTTCTAGTTAAATTAGGCCCTTTAAGCCATTTACTCATTTAAAATTTAACCCACCACTGAAAATAAGCTAAATAACTATAGGCAAAGCCCAACTATGGAACTAACCTTACCTAATTCTATTTTTCAAACCCAAAACGCCAGCCCAAGTCCCAACAATCCAATCCCTATTTTTCCTAAATGGCTAAATCAATCCGCCAGGATAGCAAAGAGCAAACCCTAGCTATCCTCTCTCTCTGACTCTCTACTTTCTAGTCCAGATGCTTCATCCCTGCGGCCTTGCCCTGTCCCGAACTAGCGATTTGTCCCCCTAGGGCCCTAGCCAAAGCAAACAACTAACAGGAATGACAATGGCATGCTAGACTGTCCTCTTCCTCTGTCCCCCTCTTCGTTATCCATCCCTCTCCTCGCTGTGATGATTGACGAACGTCAGAACTTCTGCTGTGATGTCACATTCAGTCTCCACCATCCCACTAGCCACCGATGGTGACCATCGACCCTGAACATTTGAATGTTTAGGCTTTGTTACCACTTACTAGAGTAGAGAAACGTCTGACTGTATAGGTTTTTCTTTTTAAGTTTCAACATGAATTTGATTATGGAATTTAAAAGTTTCTCTACTTTACAATAAAATGCAATTTGTTATTTCATTTTGTGAGTCTGTGATAGCCTTCAGTTTTAATTAGATTTTAATTAATTAAAATTGAGCAATTGAATGGCTCAATATATGGTTGATTTGTTATGTTTCAATCAGTATTTAAATTAGGCATATATATGTTGCTAAGTAGGCTCTGGTAAATTACGTTTCAATCAGAATTATAATTGACTCTGATATATATGTTAGCTAGCTAGGGTCTGATATGTTACCTTTCAATCAGAATTGCAATTGGCTTTGATATGTTATGTTTTAATCAAATTTAAAACCTTGTTATTTTTTAATTTTCAAATGGCCAGCAGCAATACTGATGGTGATGTTAGTGGTGATGTAAAATTTTGTTCCATTGAATTTATGATTGGTTTGTTTTGTTCTATATTTTTCCATAGATTTGGAGATCATCTATTCTGCACTTGCTATTATTGATATTGCATAGCTTGAGCATTGTATTTGTATTGGTGAGTTATGAGTATTGTTGCAAAGGTTTCACTTACAATTTTTATTATGGCTTACACCCCTATGTGATTGTTTCCTTATTTTTCTTGAAGGTTGTGACTAATGCTTCAGTGTTATTGGACCCAATAGGAGGAAACGAGTAGAAAAAGATTGTGATGCACTGATGCTTCTGTCACACCCAATTGCTATTTGTGGTTATGTTATCCTATTGCTATTAAGTTTCAGTCTTTGTTCATGTTATGACCATTGGGACATGTTTATTATCTTGTTAAGTTTGTTTATGTTACGGCTATTTCTATGTTTGTTACTTGTTATTTTAAGTGGATTTGAATGTGTTGAAGATTTATGTACGTGGATATTTTTAGGACCTAGACATATTTAAATATGTAATGGAAATTATGGAATTATGGAAACATCAAACAGAGATCAGCCTCAAAGTCTTCAAAAAATCGGGTCAACCTGACCCTAATAGGGTTAGGGTCGGTTTGGGTTATAAAGGAAATAGAGGCGGGTTAGGGTTAGGGTTAATCAGGTTATTGGCAGTTTAAAAAAGTCGGGTTTTAACCCAAACTCAACCCTATAACCCGAACTTTCACCCCTACTCACTACACACTGTTCTTTGCCTTATTTCTTTATCTTCTTCCATCTTTTTCCTTCATTTTTCCCCCAGTTAATACTGTTCCCATTTTCTTCTTCATCTTCTTTCTTTTTCTTTCCCTATCTTCCTCTTTTTCTTTCATCATCTATTTTTGTTTTGTTTTTCTGCTTTCATTGTCATTATGTTCTTCTTTTATTTTCTTCTTTTCCAGTCTTATTATTCTTTTTTTTCTTTCTTTTTTTTCTCTCCATTAGTTCTTACAATTTTCGAATGTTTGTTTCAAACTATCGGTCTGAAGGTTTACCGGTTTGATGGTTTTGAGCAATTTTTTCTGGTTTTGATCAAACATAAAAGGGTCGTTAACCAGACCATCAGGGGTGTCGGTTTGCGGTTGAACCAGACGGTCCGGGTTTTACAACACTGGTGGTAGGTGGCCTTCGTTGGATAACTTGCTATGAGCTATTATTACAAAATGCAGCCTTGTATGGCTATTACAAAAATAATTGAAAACAAATTTAGATACTTTACCATGCAAATAACAATTTCCACCTTTAGAAAGGTCTTGTGGGGAATAGTCCTTCAACATTATACACTAAGATTATGGTGATTCTAGTTGTCTTTAATGATTCCAAATTAAAAGGTCTACATAATTTTACTATTCTTACAGACAGTCTGGTTGATTTTCTACAGGTTGCAGACTATAATGTGGTCCACTTAGAGGTTGCGAGGGAGATCAATGTAATTCACCAATTGCTCAACCAATTTAAGAGGGTTTCTCC
Organism: Aquilaria yunnanensis; assembly: GCA_039654915.1. NCBI lineage: Eukaryota > Viridiplantae > Streptophyta > Magnoliopsida > Malvales > Thymelaeaceae > Aquilaria > Aquilaria yunnanensis. Next base: position 103,605,917 of record CM077593.1, on the reverse strand, counting down.
ATTGGCAGTTTGCCAATTGGTGATAGGTAAAGCTCATCACTTGGCCAATAGGGTTCTCAGGACAATTTCTCCTATGTAATGTTATTTTCTATCTTATTACAAAAAAAAAAAAAGAGAAAATTGTTTTTTTTTTTCCAGTTCGGATATAAGAATTCCCCCAATTTTTTACCTAAGTATGTGTGAAAGCTACCCATTATCCGCGTTTAGTATTAGCATCAATGATTAACATTAAAATTTTAAAAAAGTTATCCAATGATAGTTTTTAACTTTTAACTTCAACAATTTTATCTCCATTGTTAAATACATTGTATAAAAGTGTAACGTTAATTACACAAGCTGTTCCCGAACGGGGCCATCTCATTTGTAACTTGACATACGGAGAAAGGGTTCAAGAGCTGATCAAGCCGGCTCAAAATCACACAATTCTTGTTGTTGCAAGTTTGTAGCATAACAGCTGCCAATAAAGCTATATGAGAAACCATTATTGGAAAGGGAGACTATTTGTTTAGACTAGTCGAAGCCAAGCTATAAACGAACCAAATGAACGTGAAATGTCATTGTTAATTTTCATTTTTTTAACTTTAAACGAATACTAACACAAATCCAAATAATAAATGAACACATTTTATGTGTTTGTGTCCATTCATTTACAAATGAACATATTCATGTTTGTTTATGTTCGTTTGTTAACAATAATATTGTCGTGATCTAAACGAACTAAACAATTGATATGTTTGTGAACACCACTAATTGGACATATTTGCAAACAATATAAACTAATGCATTTGTGAACAGCATAAACAAACAAAAGCAAATATTAGAAATAAATGGACTAAAAAAAATAAATAAAATTAGTGCATAAATGAACAAACAAACCAACAAAAAATAAACTAATGAACATTAACTGAATTATTCATGAATAAAAATGAAAGAATGACACATTATAATTTGTTCGTTCATTTAACTTAAAATGAACATTAAATTATGTTTGTGTTCACTTGTGTAACTAAATAAATGAGGGTAAAATCCACTCGTTGTTCCCTAACTTTAACGTTTGTCCTAAAATAGTCATTTGCTCCATCTTGTGTTACCATAAAATTCCTTACCTTCTAATGTGCATTCTATTGAAGTCCATTCTGTCAATTTTTCAATTATCTCAGATGAAAATTAATGATGTGACAACTTGAATATTTATGTAACAGTCCCAAAATACCTCATGAGATCCCCTCTCATTACAACAAATTGTCATATTGAAAGAATAAAAAAGCGTGTCAAATACATAATTTTAGTGATTTAAACATAAATTAACCTTAAGTTTATATTCTTCCCCCCAGATGTTCTAGGTTTCACGGTGCTTTGTGGTTCCGGTTTGTTTTCGGGCAATAGCGGCACCGCATCAATTTATCTTTTTCCAAATTTTTTTATTTATTTACATGATTTCACTCATCTCTTTCTTTTCTTTAACTTTCATTAAAGAAATTTCTTCAAAATCACAGACAATTTTTATTGATTGCTATCTGAACTTTTGAATTTTTTGCATACATGCGACCTTCCAACCCTTGCCATCTTTTAAACACCCAGCCCCGCAGCCTATTTACCTACCGCCGTCGCCTCCCTTCTTTTCCTTGTCCCTCCTCAGCCTCGACTTCCAGCCTTCCCGTAGCCACGTCAGCAGCGATTCTTGGCCTTTCTTCCCCACTAATGCTCTTTCCCTCACCAGCCCTAATTCACGACCTTCCCCCACCAACTTCAGCCCCGATTCTTGGCCTCCTTCTCCATAGAGGCCCTTTCCCTCCTCAACCCTGATTCTTTTACGCCTCCGTCACTTCCACCACTTCCACGTCATCACGCTCTTCGCCGATCACTGCGGCTCCATTCTCGTCCTCCCTCACCTCACCTCCCACATCTCCCTTAACTCATCTTCCCTATTCACCCTCAATTTGTGGAAAAATTGATTTGTTGGTGGGATTTTGTTTAGATTCGGGGAAAGTTTTAATTCGGCGGGGAGGGAGTAATTGGGTAGAAGTTGAACTTATACCAATACATGTTTCAAATACCTAAAATTATGTGTTTGTGTTAATTTAATCCTATAATTTTTTATTCTTTCAGTATAATCATTTGTTATAATGAGAAAGATTGCCACATGACATTTTGTACTGTCATATCAACATCAAAATTATCACACCATTAACCTTGATCCAAGATGATAAAAAAAATTAATGGAAGAGACTATAGTAGGACGTGTATTAGAAATTAAGGGATTTTATGAAGACACAAGATAAAGTATGAAACTACTTTATGATAAATGCTAAAGCTAAGAAATTATGAATGAATTTTATCCAAATAAATTAAGATAAACAAAAATTCTAACATCTTTCCCAACAATTCCTCCATCGACTTGGATCACCAACAGTCTCCATGTTTTTCCCAAAAGCCCACTTCGCTTTTGCAATTTTGTACCATCCGTCTTGGAAGCTATAATCCCCTCTGACGTTGCATTACCACCACTAGGTCTTCTAATGAAGGTGTAACCAACAATTGCATAAATATTTTTCTCTCTCCTCCTCCCATTAAGATTCTAATAATGAGTTTTCCATATATTTTTTTTATGGAGTTTCCCATCACTTTAAACATTACTCCAATTGTTGTTTCCCACTAAAATGTACTCTTGCGATGTTAATTATCCTAAAGGAAAAATTGCATTATTAACACATTCAAGTGCATACCTCACTTTTATATCCATTTAATGCTTTAAATTGTAGTCATGTAGCACATATAAAATAATATGTTCAACAAATTAATGCCTCATTAAAAATTAGCTACAAGTCAAGTTAAACAATAATCAATCAATTTTAGTTTTTCTTAATTAGATCTTAATTAATTCATTAATACTATTATTATTCTTAATTTTCAGTTTTTTTTATTAATTAGTATTCAATTGAATACTAAATTGCATTATTTCATTTTCTAAATTCCTTATATTGTTGTGATTATATTCATTGCATTTCAAAGACTCCAAACTATTTGTTTTTTTTTTAGATAACTTGATTTCCTAGCTCTTTATATTCTTTACAGAAACCAGACTCAAATTTTTTAGCTAAGGTAATAGATTAAAATATTCCTTTTCTCATTCTTCTTTTACTTTTATAATTTGAGACCAAACTTTGCATATTGATGCAAATTAGTAATGTTGACATGAATCTTGCAGCTATTACAATAGAAGTCAATAACCGAATCTTCATCTATGATTTTCTTATATTCACTTTTGCATTCAGAGTATGTAACTCCATATATATATTACTGAAGGGGAAGAGTCAAGGTTTCAAGGTTAGGGGAGGAGACTTAGGACATTTTAATATAAAATTTATATAAAAATAACTTTATTCAAATGACACAAAATATATTAAAGTTATAATTTGAGCCTCTATGATTAAAAAATATTAAAACTTATTGATCTCAATCTCCATAATTATGTGGAATTTGGAGCATGAGCTCCATATTATAATATGAGCCTCCCTATCTATTTGAAATAGTTAAGATTTAAAATATATACATATATGATTTAAAGTTATAGTATAAAAAATCAAAATTCAAATATGCATTATGAAATTAAAGTTGTGGTTAGCTTTTTTTTATCAAGTAGAAATAAGATTAAAGAAAAAAAAATAAACTCATGAAAATTTGGGGTGAGTAGCTTGGAGATTGAAGAAGTTACAAATAATTGTAACTTCTAACTTGCAAATAATTGTTGTGGCAGAGTGATAGTTAGGTGGTGGTTGTTAATTGTTGGGTGGGATGTGTAGCTTAGTAGTATTGATTTTTAGCTTGAGATTTATAAAACTGAGAATAGAAATGTTGATGTTTAAGCGTAAATTTTTTAAAATATATTTTTAAGTTCTTTGGATACATATAAAAGCATAAACTTTTACATAAAAAAATTTAAAATTAGTATTTTTTTTACTCTTTGTTCTCTCTCTCTCTCTCTCTCTCTCTCTCTCTCTTTATATATATATATATATATATATATATATATATATATATATATATATATATTTATAATTTTTTTAAAAATACTATTATATATATAAGTATGAAAAATTGGGGGAGGGGGAGTGGGGACACCCAGCCCCGATTAATGCTTTTTGAAAGGACCATAATTACTGTTTATTCCTCTGATTAAATTGTTTCTTATTATATTTTCCTATTTGAAAACCATCACCTATTTTTTATCATAACTAATAGATGAGCATGAGAGTTTTGTGTTGGAATAGTGAAACAACAAAAATATTCCTCGCCAATTTTACTCTACTTTCAATGGGCATATGTTTCTCAATCCAACAAAATTTGTCTGGAAAAAAGATTTAGACAGTTGTGGCTATACAATGAAATCAGTAAAAAATATTTCAACAACATGATGACTTATTGTCACAGTTACATAAAACGACATCTCAAACTGTTGTTTCATATAGGTATGAACCTATCTCTTTTTTGTGCCTTTATTTTTGGTGGTTTTTGTGCTCAATAGCATTATAAGGATAAATATGATCATTATTATTAGCATTTTATGATTATTAGCATCAACAAAATTTTATTTTGGACAAAAAATAAAAAATTATTATTGCCATTTTGTTATAAAGGTTATGTGGTCACTGGGACAAAGTAATAAATTTTGCTTTAATATATTTTAGGGTTAATTACAATTTACCTTATGAGGTTTCAATAAAATTTCACTTTGCTCTTTATTTCAGAAGTATACACTTTGTCCAATTCATTTTTAAAACAATACAATAGTAACTTTTGAAATCTTAATTTAGATTATATGGTAGTTATTTTTAAGTAATATATCTCAATTTGGATGGTAATTTTTTTACAATTAATTGATAATTAAAAATATTATTTTATATTTACATAAAAAAATGATAATTTAATATGATAATTAAGTAAAAAATTAAAATTTTAGAAATTGCTGTAGTGTATTAAAATAAACAGGGATTAAATGTATATTTCTAAAATAAAAAACGTAAAGTGTAATTTTACGCATAAGTATTGGTCACCTGCATCATTCAAACTTAAACGAATACTTTATGATTTACACAAGACGAGATTAAGCCGGGTGGGGGAGGGGAGAGGCCCACCGCATCATTCACTATATAACTATTGGTCACTTGCATCCTGTTTTAGATATTTTCTCTCCGGTCATCCTGAGCATTGCTAGCTTCTTCTTCTCGGATATGTTCTTTAATTTTCACGCAGTCGGATGAATCAGGTCTCAAATTTTCTTATCTAATTCTTCTTTTTGGTCTCCCTCCGATATCTCTTCCTGGGTCTAGGATTAAGCGCTTAGACCACTGCGCGGTTTTCCGTTTTCGACTCTGTGGTGTTTCTCGTTCATGTTTCCGGCCATCGGCCCAGATGAATGCATATTCCGTTTCAGTTCTCTTGCTTCCTATTTCCATCATGTTGCAGCTGCTAATTTTGATGCAATTCCGTTTCTAGAGTCATAAATGTAATGAACATTGTTTCGGTTCTACTTGCTTTGATGCTGAGAAACGGCTGGAGGAAGAAAGAAGAGCCATAATCCATCAAATGACGGATCACAACCAAGCAGGTTTTCTCGTTTCATGTATTTTTTCTGAGATTTTTCTTCTAAACAAATTGGTATTTTCTGAGATTTTTTGCTGCGAGCAAATTCATTCCTGTACGGGTTCGTATAATTTAGTGGAAGTTTATCGACTTGTTCATCTGCATACTGATTTCAGTTATTTTTCTTTTTCTTTTTCCAATCCAGGTATTAATCAAGAGGAAGCAGGAATTGGATAAAGGTTATGTTGTGTTTCGCTTTCCGTCTAGCCATTGTCATCGCGAGGTACATTTTCTACCAAGTTGTTTCGTCTTATCCTACAGCATTTAGTGTAATTCCCCTTTTAATTCTGATTTTGCTTTGCCCAAATGAGTTCGACCTTTTTCTTAAATCTGAGACGAAAAACGCTTATACGCATTCCACCCACTGACTCAGCTTTCTTGACTGCCTATATATTAACATATGGTTTATTCTCGTAGGACTAAATATTTATGGATTTTATTAACAATATATATATATATATATATTATTAATTTTATGTAGTATTTTTCTTTTTGGTACATAGAAGCAGAAATTAGAAGTTAAAGGTTTGAGGTCTAAGGGAAAGGGGGGTGGGGAAGCCGCGTCCCTTTGTTGCGAGTTTGCCACTACGCCAAATCACGCCGGACAATTTTATGTAGTATTAGAAGTACTTCAGAAAGTACTCGGTAATAGCGCCCCCAAATCCAATTGTTCTATGTGTAGGAAATCAAATGCATCTATTTCTATTTATTTGCAGAGGCATCTAATGGTTCAGCCATTCCACTCTATCAGTTGGTGACGAGCTCATTGTGGAACTCCTAGAAGAGCAAGATCTTTTTTTAACTAAATTAAACAATGATATCCAACTTATCGCTCTTACACACTGGTGAATCTATTAATTTACACTGCATATTTGGTTGGCAGGGTACTTTAAAATTAAACAATGAAAGACTCTTGAGAAAAGGGAAAGGGGAATGATCCTTGCCACCAAATGAATGACTTTTACTCGGTGTTAATTCGCATATATCTAAGGCATTACTGACTAGGATTGATCTTGATGCTCAGTAGCTTAGATTGTTTCATTCATCCCAGTTCTTCTTCATTGTTCATGGTCATGATGTGGTGTTGTATAAGGCGCTAGAGGTGCATTCCTCTGGCATCAGCTTGAACTATTGCGGACAATGTTGAAGTTTGGCCAAGATTTGAAAAAACGTTGGTATAAGGATTTTGAATTTTGTTTTCTCCAAAGCTGGAAGTTCTCTGATTGGTTAGATCTGCAAAGTTTTGTTTTTCGGAAAATATTTTTTATGTTTTTTATCCTTTCACCATCTCTCTGCCAATGTTAAACAATTACTCTGGGACTCGAGGGTAATCTTATTACCATATGCGGTGGAAGAACCCCTCTATTCCTTACAAATTGGTGATAGGTTTTGAGGCTCTTACAAATTCTGTTACCTCTTATTTTCTTTCACTTTTAGCTATCATCCTTAAAACTTTTAGAAGTGCTGAGTCCTTGTTCAAATAAAATATCATGGCCACTTACCCAATAGTTTAAGCTTTTAGGATGACTGATCATTAAGTATACCTAGGAAATGCAAATCTCGTATTGCAAAGAACTTGGCCCTACCCCTGATGTGGCGGTGATTGTGTATCTTCTTTGATTGCGCGCTTGTGTAGAATAAATGGTTGTGCCTCTGTTCCATGCAGGGAGTGAATTATGTTCCTTGTGAACATTCATTAGCAGTCTGCGCTGTTTCCAATATGTTCATGGTTCTCTTGCTTACTGGGAAGTTTGCTTATATCATTTCTTTTTTAGATCATTTAATCCAGTATATAGCCATGGGGTTTTTCTGTTGTCCTTTGACCTCTTTAACATTTCAGCCTGTAAATCCATTGTAATTCCACTAGCATGTATTCTTTCTTTATCGCTTTATTATTATCATTTGCATTTGTGTTGAATAATGTAAAATGGTATTTCTGTCTTCCTTTTGTGCCGTTTTTCCAGAATGTGCCTATGTTGGTAGTTATTGGTTTTGGCAAATGTGCTAAGATGTAGCCATGGTGATGCTGTAAATTTAGGAAAAAAGATCAGGGTGTCATGTTCTGTAACTTGTCTATTACTAGTGTAGGAAAAAGGAAGATAAGATTACTATATCCGCTTGATATTTCTTAATTGAAAAGTCAATTTCTTTCAGATGTTACGAGGTTTGTACTTATTTTGAGCTTTCTTCTTGTCATATGGCTGTACTTTAGATCTTGAAACATATCCCTGCTGTTATTTTTAGTCCATTGCATGGTTTGGCATGGAGTTCAATCATCCTGCTATGAACTTCATTGCTTGTTGTCGTCGAACCTGACCAAAATGGACTGCTCATACAGTTTGATTTCAATTTATCATTTTCCTTTATTACATTTAATTAATTATGCACATCTAGATGTTTGTCTCAGTTGTTACAAACATTCTTAAGTTTGTTTTCCTAATCATTGTGGACCAAAGTCCTTTCACTGAAAGGCAGTGGTTCACATACTGATATTAGAAGCATAACTTTGTGAAGAGAGCTTTTAGTTTGTAGAGACTCAGTGATAGAAGACCCAGCTTTTTGTTCGTAGAGATTCAGTGACAGCAGAACCCACTTAGTTGTGCCTTTTTGCTATTGCAGTTGCAGTCTGCTGTGATGATCAAACCAAAGAGATCCGGTATTAAAATTCTGGGAGAATATTTGCAAGGTATTTCATCAGATGGATGAAGCTATACCCCAGTTTTGTAGCGGTTGGCGGTGCCTTGTAATTCTGTTGCTGTGGTTGGCTCAGCTGGAGATTGACAGGTACATGTTCCTCCTCCTCAGTACTGAGGCCATTTGTGTGAAGGGGTCTGTTTGCACCATTTTCGTTCCTTGTTCCATAAACCTGGGATGCAAACGGTTTCTGTTAAGGGTTTGCTTTAGATCATTTCATAACTAATTAGCAGTTGATGTTAGACCATTAGAGGCTGTTAAGGATAATTAAACTTTTCATCGGTCACCAAATCTGATACCTTTTTATATAATTCCATGTTTTCTTGACGAAGTAAGTTTACCTTCTTGTAGAGTTCTACATTTTCTTGATGAATGAGGTTTCCCTGCATAAAAAGCATGATAATATTTAGTTGCTAAAGCTGAAAAGTGACATGGGAACGGACACATTTGTTCTGTCCTTGGGTTACCTTATGATTCAGTTCTTTTATTTCATCCATCAGCATTTGGTCCTAACAAAGTTGAGGGCAGAGTATAACATACGCATTAGATTTTTGTTTACTTTGGCTAGATAGATGAGAGATTTAGTGCAAAAAGAACACCTTTTTCATTCGGACACCCCGAAGACTCATTTCCAACTGGCTTTCCAGATTCTGCAAATCTTTTACTCCCAGTCCCGAAAGTTCTTGGCCCATCAGTTGCCTGGTTATGTCGTAGATCCAGATCAGATCTTTAGCTGTCAGCCCTAGCAGTATATTAACTTGCAAGACCTAGCATTATATTAACTTCCATGCCCTAGCAGATACACTCCAGACCTTTTAGTGAGTTATATGCAGAAGATGCAAGAGATTGCTAGTTCTAGTGGGATAGGTGTAGACCTTTGGTGGACACATGATTGGTTGAGGCTCTTAATAATCAAATAGATGAATAAAACCCTTAGGTTTTGTTCAACTTGGCCCTGTTATTAACAGTACATCTAATAGATTTAAAGTGTCCTGCCAGCCCCATACTATCATCTGAAGTTTTTTTTTTAATTTTACGCTTTTTGATATCATATAGCTAGAGAACAGTATCTCTAAGTTGCACAATCATCTCATTCAATATGGCAACTACCACAGATTATGCCTGAGATGATTCAAGGAAAAATGGTTATAGAGATCCCTTGCTGTAAGTTTTTTATGTTGAGGTTATAGTATGGTCCTAAACATTTTAAAAAAGCATTTTGTGAATGAGTTGTAATGCACACAAAAAGTCCTATAGGATCACGTGTTACTAAAATCTGATATCATGAAAAGTTGTTCTTTGTAACTGTTATTGATTATACAAATTTGTCAATGCGATCGGTAAGCCTTTCTTAGTGTAAAAGAGAACACTTTGCTTGTTTGAAGTACAAGGAAAACTGAAGAGGACAACCTGTCCTCAAATGCTGTAACAAATGCACTGTCAAATATTGCTGATCACTTATAGAAGGTTCTTAAGAACAACTCTTGGTGAAGCTACAAAGAAGTCAGAAGTATTCTATACCTCAAAATAGCTTTTTAGAAAGGCAGGTCTCAAGAAAAAAATGACACCGTTTGATATTTTTTTGAGGTTCTGAATGTGTTTCAAGTGGTAAAGAATAAATGCTTCATTTTTCTTTGCATACAGGCATTGCTTTGAACCTGACATATTGAGATAGTTTTAAGCAAAACAACAATGTTTTAGCAGGAGTTTGAAATTCAGTGTTTCAAGATGCATTGCTTCAGATCCTGATCATTCATGAATTTGATAGGTATAGCTGATACTTAACCATGACTGGAAAACTTTGATGTCACCCAAGGTGGTTGGGATCAAGATCCTATATTAGATCATTTTCATCTCCTTTGAATTGATCCTTCTGAATTGAGTTGCAACCCTACTAGGATCATACCCGGTGACAATCCTTGACTTAAGGAGTTTATGCTGATCTAGATCATAGAATCTTGACTTTTTAACAATCCAGATTGCAATTTTAACAATCTTGATGCTACCAAAGCTAGTCATAACTCAAAAGCAGATTCACAAATTTTAGTGGTCAGCCTTCAACACTTTCTTCTTCTTCTTCTTCTTTTTTTTTTAAATAGAAAAGTTTGTGTTTGATCAGAGAACTCCAGATGTCAGTGTAATTGCCCAGAGATTGATTTTCTGTCTAGAGAAAATGTGTTTATTTGACAGAGACCTCCAGATGTAAGTGTACTTTCCCAGAGGTTGATTTTCTGTCTAAGTTTACTGTTCTCTCATGGCATAAGCACAGGCAAAAACAAATTCCAGTATAATATATCAGAATTTTTATATACTGCAAACATACCTATGGTTTTCCTGCAAGCTTTGCAGTTGTTGACGTAGCATTGCTGCCTCCCGTTGCCAGAACTGAAAAATAGGATCAATTTTGTTAGTTTAGTAGGGACAACTTGCTTTTGCTGTTTTGCAGAGTGAAGCATCATTGATTCTTTAGGGCTTGGGTGCAAGGTATGCCATAATATATGACATTTGAAGATGCAGTGATGTTTAACCTATTGCTATATAACTCAAATCCTTTCAGATCCCTGACCAGAGAACTTTGACTTAATAAAATCATGCAAATCCTGCAAGTGTCATTCATATGATTGGGTATCTTTTAGTGTGCATATTTATGGGTGAATTCAGAGAATCTCTCTCTCTCTCTCTCACACACACACACACGTGGCGCACACACACACAGAGATGGGAACCAGGAGTCATCCTAAGGTCGCGCAAATTCAGTTACACGTGCTCTCTCTCTCTCTCTCACACACACGCACACATGCGCGTGCATGCGTACACACGCACACAGAGATGGGAACCAGAAGTCATCATAAGGTTACACAAATGCAGCTACACATTCCGTTATATCAGTAGGTTAAATGGTAATGGATTCAGATATTCCCTGTGGGCATCACACTTCTGGGACCTACATTTGTTATAACGGCCCTCAGCATATCCATCAAGGTGTGCATAATGCTGAAGAAGTTCATTTCTCTCCCTGTATGTTTCATCAATGCTGTTTTCTTCTCTCTCAAACGAGTAAGTCTAGATACACTAGTTATCTGCAGTAATCTGTTAATGCAGCTTCTTACTATGGTTTACAAGTTTTAGTTGTCAGTGTGTTTGATTTTTGCGGACTATATTGTCAGCAAGTAAGTTGAATGAAGTCTTCAGTTTCACTTTTTTCTTTGTAGGTTTAATTTCATCCTTGTCAGGTAATATCAGAATAATTGACATCTGAATCCTGAAAATACCTTGAGCTCTGAGTTTTGGTTCCCCAGTTGATGGTGTTCCTCCTTTGTTTTGTGGTATCGCTCAATCACTGATTTCATGCTGGAAGGAAAGACTTGAATAGTGTCAGTTCATATTCTGTTATTTCCAATTTACATTTACTTACAAGAGCATATCAGAAACATCAGCAGTAACAATAGAGGTAAGCAAAAAGTATACTTATTTATAAATGGCACATTTTCCCTTTGCAATGTTGCTGACCATTTTTGATTATCTTCTTTCCGTGTCCCCAGATGGTGGCCAGCCCATTCTGGCCCACCGAATTTATAAATGTTAAGTACTTGGTAAGATTTTGATTGCGCTAGAAGCACTAATTCCAATGTTGAAAGTTTCTGGATTATAACAGGTGGTAAGACGCAATAAATCCCAGAGGTATCTCTGCGTTGTCAAATAGGAGGAATGACGCACCTTTTTACAGCATGTTTTTGCTTTCCCCATCCCCCCTTTCCATCCCAGATTGCAATCAAATACAGCATGAAAAGGAGATAGATTTCGCAAGAAATGGAAAAGAATGTAATACAAGTAAACTTCACCATCCACATTTCTCCCAAAACTGAGCCCATTATTTACTAGGAGCTTGACGTACCAACTGAAGTTCATTGTCTGTCATAGCTTCAGCAGGTCATATGTAACTTCACCTGAGACATGTTTTGTTTGTGATATGAAGTACAGAAGACCAGTTGGTATTCTAGACTCCCTGTCTTGGATGCATGTCCTTGACTTAATTCTCACAGGAGTCCAACTATAGCAAATACAAAACTATTGTTCTATTGGGTCTTTAGGGGGTTGGAGCTTTGTAGGTTAGAATAATATATCTGTTGCTTCTAAGACAGGGAGTCTACAATAGTTGTGATCGAGTTGTGGCATGAGTTGGGTTATGCAAGTAGGGCGTAATATATCTACAGGCATTTTTACGCACACAAGCACAGGAATATCGAACATATTCTACGCTAAAGATTTTACTGAAAAACTTTTTTCATAAGCTCTCTAGCAAATCCTAGCTATAGGACTTTTTAGAGTATGAAATTGGTTCGCCAGACTTTAGCAATTAAGGTACAAATGTTGTTCCAGAAGTCTTAATAAAACAAGCATGCAGCTAACTGCTAATTTTATAGGTATGACTTCCTGGCCCTAGCTAATTATCCCTGGCCAAATAACAATATCGTATTTTATTTTTTGGCTGTAGCTATTCCCCGTCCTAAAGATGACAAAAACCAGTAACTGTCCTTGTTATAGCTTGTGGACATCTAAAATGAAACTAATATAATAGCTGAATTCAAAGTTTGAAATCTGGAGTTAACCATAATCTAGAGGTTGTCAGTTGAAGTGGAATAGTGACCAAATACGCAAACATACCGCAAGATAAAAGGTAAAGTCAAGCCAAGGTTGAATGTAATCAACAAGGCTAAGCCTATAGCTTCCCACTTCGCAATGAAAATTCTCAAGGTTTATGGGTGGTCTTATCCTAAGGTGGGATGAGGAAGCTTAATGCTACCTAGCAAATAGGGAAATCTAACAGTCGGGTAAGTTGATCTTGTCTTCAGCAGAAGGCTTACTATGGGCATAGGGTGTCTTTGATAGGCAAGGTTTAGTTGACAAATGATAGGCATCAAATGCATTTGGGCAGGTGTTGCTGGTGAGAAATATGAAGAACAGGGATGGGCTATAGGTTAAGGGTGAGCAAACTTGTGCTAAGATTTTTGGAGGCCAGCGGCTGATTTGACATGTTTCAAAGTCATCGTACTTCTCCAAATTCAGATGTGAGAACTCTACCAACTAGTTCACATAACCTCTTGAACTATGGTTCAAGGTGACTCACCCATTGAACTTACTGAATAACCTATTTGATTGACCAAATTGTGGTTTCTACCATAGTCTTTGCAATTTTTGTTCAAGGCCGATTTAAATGGATGTCAGAATAATGACAATGACCTATAGCTTTTAGTTTGAATAAATATTCTTGAGGACTATGGTTGATCTTGTCAAAAAGGTAGGATGAGGAAGTCAAATGATACTTAGTAAATAAAAAATCTAATTGTTGACTAGCACTGATGTCGTCTTTTCCTTTAAGAGACAGAGTTTAGTTGATGACTGATAGTGCATTGAATGAATTTGGTAAGCTAATATTGGTGACAAATACGAAGAACAAGGAAGCGTTTGTTGTAGGTGAGCTAAATTGTGCTCGGATTTGGAAGGCAAACACCTTTTCCTAGCACCAATTTACTGTGCTTGCGGTTAAAGGAACTGAACCTTCATTTGTTAATTTTTCAAACTACGGTTATTGTTGGGGTGCTGATATACTTTAGAGGGGCGGGGGTTTGGTAATTAAGCTAATAGAAATATTTTTTGAAAGGCTTCAAAGACTTGGCTTTAACATTTTCAGAAAAGATTGAGAGGAGAATTTGGGAAAGTTAATGAATTCAACAAGAGAAAGCAAGCAGTAAAAGGGGAAAAACTACAAACATGGAGGATGGCATATGTGGCATTTGGGCATTGAGCTTGATAAGCAAGCCAAGGCATCAACATTTGAAGGCTCTACTCTCAATTCTAAGAACAAATGCAAATGATGAGTCTGCTCGTACAGCTTTAGGCAGAACACAATGCAACTTGTATAACCGTCAATCAATGTGTAACAATTCTAATGTTAATTGATAGCTTGTCACCTTCACTAAAGTGACTCACTCTTTTATAGGTGGCCCTTTCCATGGGGCTCATAATTGATAGCTTGTCACATCCATCAAGGTGCCTCACTTTTTTATAGGTAGCCCTTTCCATGGGGCTCATATTTGATAACTTATCACCTTGATCAAGGTGCCTCACTCTTTTATAGGTAGTTATTTTCATGGGCATTGTAATGTATAGCTTGACGTCATTAGGTCCAAATCAAACTATTCTGATATCACTTTATATCAGCTTGCTTATATTGCCTCAAGTAGAACACATCTTTAAAATTTAGCTAAGTTGTTAGGGTGAGGATGCCTAAGACTATATGAGCACTTCTATAGCCATTTTTGTAAGTTAGGTTAGATTTTTGGCTCATATTAAAAGAAGTAATAATTGAGACATGAAGTACTGAACAAGGTCAATTAGGCTTATGAGGTAGAAGAAAAGGAAATTATTAGTTGGCAAGATGCCGATGGTAAGGTTCTAGAGATTAGAAGTGTCATGTTTGTTCACTAAAATTGAGAAAGAGAGATTAGCTAGGAGGCTGGCTAAATATCACACATATGATGACCCAAGGCTAGAACTAGTTGCTAGAACACCTAGTCACATCACATGAGCAATCTTTTGTGAAAAGAATAGACACTAGGTGATTAGGTTCTTTAGCTTAAGGTCATATATACATATCAGAAATCATACAGACTTCTTATGTGAGATATGAGGTGTCACAATCTCTCATACTTACATTGGGCAACAAACAGATATAGAATTGTGAGCCTAGTAGGTGATGGATATGAACAGTATATGAAATAAATAGAACAGAATTGTGTTGCAGCCTACATAAAATCAGAAGTATGATTAACACCATAATGGAATTAGGTTGACTTTAATACTATTTGTGACGACCCAAGTTGAAAACCGGTTCACGGAATAGCTACCCACACCACATGAATGATCATTTGTGAAAAAGATAAGCCCTGGGTGATTAGGTTCTTCAACTTAAGGTCATATATACACATAAGAGATAACACAGACTTCTTAAGTTGGTTATGGAGTGTCAAAGTCTCCCCCACTTATATGCCCAATGTCATCATTGAGCCATAAACAAATTCATCATTATAAGCCCAGTAGGTGATGGATGTAAACCGTGTACAAAATAGACAAAACAGAATCGAGCCTTGGCCTATACGGAATCAAAAGTACAGCTCACACTATCATGGAATCAGGTTGGCTTTGATAGCATTTGTGACAGCTTAAGCCTAGAACAACTGCCTACACCACATATGCAATCCTTTGTAAAAAGGATAAAGGCTAGGTAATTAGGTTCTTCAACTTAAGGTTATATTTATAAATAAAAAAAATCACATAAACTTCCCAAATGGGATATGAAGTACTACAACACATTGATCAATGAAAGAGAAAGATTCTACAACTAGGGTGTAGGATCAAATAAGTTTAAGGTTTTGTTTAATATGTGCTCTACACTTTATGTAAATAGTTGTAAAATCAGTTCATGTAAAAGTGGCTCTTATCTATGCTGTGTTATTGACGAAGTGAAACCATGCCAAATAGTTGATAGTACTACTTTCAAGGATAGGTAACTTCTTAAAGCCAATTCCCAAGCTGGAGTTGGTTAAGCCAATTTACAAGCGTAAAAATTAATTAATTAAGCCTTAATCTCAACTAGTTAATGACCGCTATATAAATTCTGTGTCTTTAATCATCTTGGTTAATAACAGTTCTTTTTATAGTCTTGGAAAAATATAATTTTTTTTTTGCAAATGAGGTGCTTTTATTCTACAAAGGTGATGTTTTCTTTATTGAAACTTTATGGCAATTTGTGTTACTATTTCCTAATTTATCAAGGTTCATGAGACGGGGCCAAGAAAAAAGTAAGATTTACTTTGGAGGAGTTGAAACTTCGCTGAAGCGTTTAATCCTTGATAAGCTTAACACCTAATTCGTTTTAACTTAAATTAATTGACTACAAAATGACTTATTTTTATTCTTATATTTTTTTTACTTGGAACTAATTTTAATTAAAAGCCAATATTATGCAGCTATAATAATTCATTGAAAATATAATTTTTATAATCTTACTAAATTTTTATGAATTTTTCTAGTTTAAAGCCTTAAAAAAAATTCATAAAGATTCAACAATATCATAAAAATTTACTTTCAAATGGATTATTGCATCTACATAATATTGGCTTTCAAATGAAATTGGTTTCATGCAAGAAAAATGTAAAGGTTAAAATAAGTCAGTTGACTTAAGTTAAAACGAATTGGTTGTAAGTTTCAGGAAGGGAAAACTCCATTTTGATATTTAGGGGTGCTTATTAGCTTATCTCAGCTAAAAGGCAGAGATTATGAATGTGCTGATTGACAAGATTACTAATAAAATCGATGCTTGGTGTGCCAAATATATGTCATATGTAGGTTGTTGCCAACTGGTGTCCTTTTTCTTTCAAAGCCTTGCTATTTTTTATATGTTAGTCTTTATTCTCCCAAAGATAATGGTGAAGAAGATAAAGATGAGATGTAGGAATTTCCTTCAGAAAGGCAAGGTATTAGAAAAGTTTAGGCCATTAATTGTATGGAAAAATGTGATTGTGCCTAAAAATAAGGGTGGCATTGGGGCTAAGCAACTCCAGGCATATAACTAGGCTTTGATTCTTCAACTGCTTTAGGCCCTTCTTAAGATGAAGGATGTGCTTTGGATTAAATGGATCCATGGCTATTACTTGAAAGGCAAGGATCTTTGGGAAACTACAAAGAGCTTGACTACTTCAGCTATATGGCAAGATTTATTGAAGATTATGAAATTTTTCTGTTTGTAGGCTGGATTAATTTCACATGCTAAGGCTGTGATGGATTCTACTGTCTTGACTTCACATTTTCAATGGTTGGCCTATGATTTGCTCAGGTTCAGAAAACCTTGTGAGGGATGGTTTAGGATCTATTGGGACTCACTAGTGGTTGCAAGGCACAACATGATTCTCTGGTTGATTATGATTGATGGCCTTCCTGTCTAGGCTAAGCTACAGACTTGGGATATTTCTTTATCTAGTAGATGTTTGTTATGTGAAAAAGCTAAAGAAACTATTGAGCACATTTTTTTGTACTGTTCCTTCCCTCTCTTAGTGTAGAAGTTAGTTGCTTCTTGGTTGTACATGAAGAAATTTCTCAAAAGTGCTAGAGGGTAGACACCTTACGCGCAAAGTTAGATATATATGTTAGTTTCTTAACTATGCTTTACTACCTCTAGTAAAAAAGGAACAAACAACTTAATGTTAAGAAGATTAGCTCTAATAATGAAATTGTGAAGAATATAGAAGTGGCATGTACGAGACTATATGGCATCCTCATGCCTCAGTTGCTAGCATATTGTTGGTGTAAACAAATTCTAAATTTTTGATCTATTTTTGTTCTTCCCCAGGTATGCCTGGGTGTATATTGTACTGAGATTTGTCCATATATATATATATGTATGTATGTATGTATGTATGTATGTATGTATGTATTTAAGGACTTACAAACAAAAATATCAGCAAATGCAATTCTAATAGCTTACCTTCAATAGGCTCAAGAGTAGCCACACAGTTTGGAACACCAATACATAAAATAAACCCCACCAACTTTTAATTAACAACACTTACATCCCCTTACTTTATCAATAACAATACAACAGTCTATTCACATATATCTTATCACTCTTATACATTGGTGCATCTATTGATTTCTTTTGACTATGACTGAAACATCTAAGGCAACCCTGCCTGATTTTATCCTCAATTGGGATACATTTCAATTTGTCATGTTTTCATCTCTAATTCTATGTGTTAGCGTATTCCTAGTTATCCACCGCAATCTTTTCATCTTTGAAACATTCATTCTTTTTGCATGCTATGTTTTCATCATTCAACATTTAGTATCATAAAAGCTTGGATAGTAGGATGACCATCCTATAATATTTTTCCTTCATCTAAGTATATAAACTTATGTGATAGAATGTTAGGCACTGTTTATGTAGATAAAAAGATTTACTAAAATTTAGACTATCCAGTAACAAGTTGTTGTGTAAACTTGAACACTCGTTTTACTAGAGAATTTGTTGTACCAACATTGTCCTTTTACTATAAATTTGTTTTTTTTTCTTCATACCTCTTTTTATCAAAATCTTCTAAAATTTGAAAATCAATAATTTAAGTGCCAAGAAAACATTAGCTGAATAAAGTTTGGGAACCCAAATCTTTGTTATATGAGTTAGAAAAAATTTTATATATGTAAGGGACGCTTTAGTTATTATCAAACATTATGAGTGTTTTAACATGATATTAAAACCTTATGATTTGCCACGTACTAAACCGTCTGAGTTGTATGTCTCTTTCATTCTTATATATCATCCCATCAACTCGCATATAAGGTGGCTTGTTAAGTGGCAAAAACTCAAATACTTAAGTCAATTAAGACGTAATATTATTTTTGGGTATAGCAACGAGTCTTAATCCTCTCTTGATAGTCGATGATTAATTTCCTTGAAGTTTTGGGTATCAAAATGAGGACATTTTTCAAGCTATTTTTTTTCATATATAAAAGTTATGGATCAAAACTAAGAACCATTTTTGTTTCTTCATGTTTATTAATTTTGAGTTTGATCCTTTAATATTTAATAAAAAAATATATATGTGAACATTCTAATAGAACGCCTAAGGTTTTCTTTCTAAGAATTTCATCATCAAACTTTTATAAAATTTACCATAATGCTAACATAAAAAGGCTTTGAGTTCGAGTTCATCTATCTCATTTTATAGCTATTATTTTTTGACATTTTTTCGTGGAAGAATATTAAGTTTCCTTTCTTCAATGCTAATGGGGCAAAGTTAGGCCAGAGGAGGTGGAGGTACTGGACTTGCGCAGGGACGAGGCTGCTTTTTAAACAATGGCTTTTGGAGGAGAATTGAGAGAAGTCAGAGGCATTGCATTAAATAATAATGGGCGAGCAATGGGGATGGGTTAATGGAAAGTAGCATGACTAGCTGCTGCTTTAGAGAATGGTGAGGACGATAGTGTAGGGGAAGTAGAATGGGCTATGAACCTAATGAGCGGTTGAACAAACGAATTACTATTTGATCTGAAGATGAATAAAACTGTGTTATACAACCACCCAGCCGACGAGATGACAAGGGTGGATGTTGGAGTGGTTCTACATATCTTTGTTGAAGTAATGTGTTTTAGATATTGCATATTAACATCGGTTACAACTTGAACTCTAGACTTAAGGTGAAAAATCGTCCATGAACTTGGGGATTGAACCAAACTTAATTTTCTTTCTAAACCAATGCTTAATTAAGGGCACAGTAAAAGTACCCCAAATTGAGAATAAAATCAAAGAGAGTCACCTTAGATATATGGTATGGTCATATTTAAAGGAAAGCGCCAGTGGATAAGAGCGGTAGAATAGATTTACGCAAGAGTAACAGAGGTAAGGGGAGATAGAAACTTACTTAAAAATAAATTTAGTACAAAAAAAAAAAATAGATTGCCTTTTTAGGGCTTCAACAGTTTGTTACTACTAACCATGAGTGCAATAGAGACACGAAAAACATGTAACTAACCGCAACTACTTGGGTAAAGATTTAGTTGATTAATCGATTAATATACACTATTAAGTTTGGTTTGGTTGAGAAAATTTTGTATAAATCCTATATATTGAAATTCATATTCAGCTGAAAAATGACATATTCCAGTGAATTGGTGCAGAAAAGGACCGCACGAAATTGATCATTTTCTTTTAATCACACTGGCGAACTGAACCAAAATTTGTGAATTATATTAAAGTCAAATAGTGATCCAATGATGGCTTTAACACAACATAAAATTTTGTTTATTTGAAGCTAGCTAGCCAGCCTTGAACACTTGCCCCCAAGTAGAAAGATATGCATATTGATGATGTTGTCCATGTATTAATTTTAAGGATTTCTTGGCCAAGCAGTATCCTTTCATACCATTCAGTTTATTATTAGAAAGTGCGAAACCAATAAAGAAAGAGACAAGAGGAAACGCAATAATCCAATTTTGAAAAAGAAAAAGAAAGAGGAAAAGAATGCGAAGCCAATAATTAGCCAAAGGAATGTATAGTTTTTTTGTGAAAGAGGGTCATTTCAAAGTTCACATGCATGACAATTTTTGCTTAGCTTTCCACCAATTTGAGCGGAAGCATTTGGCAAGTAAAAGAATGGAAATTAGCTTTTCCTCCATTTTCCCCTTTCCTTCCAAAATTTATTCACTACATGAAAGAGGAAGGAAACATTCTTTCTCATTTTCAACTTTAATGTATCTTGTATTCGTTCTCTCCTTCTCTACCTTACCAAAAACAACCTATCACCCAATATTATTTGCTCGATTAAATTATAATGCGATACAACCAACTAAATATATAAATTACGAGTTTGAAATTTTTTAATTCCCGCCTCAGATAATTAAGATCAAACAACCACTAGCTATTGATCTGTTCATTCTACAAGTATCAAGTACTATTTAAGGAACTTCATACAGCAAAGCCATTTTTAGCTGGCGATCGATCGAGCAATCACTATTGTCACTTTTTGAGCCTAAAAATCGCTCAGGGCTTAACAACTCTCCTAGATTTTACGCTTATATAATCGTTTGTATTCCTGCCACCAAAGAAGGTTCAAATTCTCAGCAAGCTATTGCGTGTACCCGTAAACCAATGGCATTTGCTTCTTAAATCGAGTTTTTTGGGTTCTAAAAGGAAATGTACGTGTTTTCTATTCAATATTATTTTCCTCAAAAACCTGACAATTTTAAACAGCACCTAATTAGCTTTTTCTAAAGACGAAATCAGCATGCAATTAGCTTTCAGCAGCCATATATATATATTTTTTTCAAATTATGTGCCCGTATACTGACATCTATAGTACTAGTACTTGACGATAAGCAACTACCGAACTACTGTTTTAAAAGTTATCTTGCCAAAGAGTGTTTTTCCAGTGCTGCAAATTTAATTAAGCCTAACAACAATCCGGTTTTGGTTCTTCAATTTGACGAACCATTTTAACTTCCAATTGACTGATCTGCTTACTTTAAAGTTTAAACTGAGCTCGCTGATATCTCAACTTAATTTAGTGATATAGAGTTGCAAACTTTTGATTATCTCTAGTGCAAATACTCTTTTAATGGCACTTTCTTAATTTACGCTTTATTAATTACTGTTTCTCAGTAGCCAGATCCTAATCAAGAGTACAGCTAAGCCAAATAGACCTCTAAATTCAAACATTCACATCTAATCAATATAACAAACTGTTGATTCCGACATAAAATCATAAAACTCGCATAGATAATTAACTCATTTAGCAGTTTCAATTTCACTACGATTTGTTCAATGCAACACTGTATATGTGAGAGCTCTGGTGTCAGGCAATGGAGATCAAGCCAAACAAATACTAAATTTGAAGTTCAGGAGTTCCAAATATTCGCAACTAATAAGGAACTATCAAATTCAACTTCAAATTCAAAAATCAAACAAGAGGAGAAAGCAGCTGCGGAGAGAGAGAGAGAGATTGAGAGTGTAGAAGCACCTGGTACTAGCAAAATCGTAGAGTTTGCCGGTGCTGGAGAAGATCATGACCCCGACTTCGGCGTCGCAGAGGATCGCGAGCTCCTTCGCCTTCTTCAACAATCCGTTCCTCCGCTTGGAGAACGTAACTTGCCGGCTCGTCGAGTTGTCGATCCTGCGTATCACAATTTTCCCTCTCCCCATAGGAAAACAATAGTCTCAGCTTCTCCAGGAATCTACACACAGAAATTTCCGAGCAAAGAATATCGAATCAGAGAAATGTTTCGCTCTCTCGATTTCTGGATCTGAAAGGAGAGAACGTTGAAAAGTGAAGAAAGCGAAGCCGAGGAATAAATGAAGACAGAGGATCTGCGATGAGGAAAAACAAAAGAAAACAAAGACAAAATCCTCGAGGTTTTTGTGTTTTCTGCTTTGGAAAAAAAACTTTCCATGAAAGGAAAAAAAAGGACTCACACAGTGAAGGATAAAGGAGACAAAACGAGGTTTCGGAGACGTCGTTTTGGTCTTGCAGAAATCGGAATCATGGGAGGACCATATAGGGAAGTTCTACGTGGGAGAGGTTTTAGTGTTTCGAAACAGCCAGT
Source organism: Aquilaria yunnanensis (assembly GCA_039654915.1). Taxonomy (NCBI): domain Eukaryota; kingdom Viridiplantae; phylum Streptophyta; class Magnoliopsida; order Malvales; family Thymelaeaceae; genus Aquilaria; species Aquilaria yunnanensis. Next base: position 103,583,426 of record CM077593.1, on the reverse strand, counting down.
GGTTTTGTTTTCTTGCAACACGTGGACTAATCAGGATGTAAAGAATTTTTTATTTTCTTGGGCTCCGTGGAAGAAAGTATGACGTATAGATCATCGACGCGTGGGCCTGTGTTTTCTTTTTTTCTTTTTTGGTGATCGGGCCTGTGGTTTCGAATTAGAATTGTACGTTTTCTATTTTCGGATTCTGTATACATTCAACAAGTGATGACAGAACAGACAAGTGCTGACAGAACAGTACTCACGGAATTTTAAGTTGCTGGATAATATAAAAATTTTCGCATTTTTGCAGCTGAAAAGACAAACAAGTAAAAGTCTTAAATTTGTCACTTTTGTATTATGCTCAAATTTGTTACTAATTTTTTTTATTCAAATCACTTCTAATGTTTTAAAATAGGACCAAATGTGTAACTAGCTGTTAAAAATAACAATATCAAATTTTGAAATCTTATGATGTTTATGCAACTTCAAAAAAATATTAAGGATTTTATGTATTTTTTATAGGTAAAAAATATCAAAATTTTCACTAATATTTTGAAGTGAGCTCAAATTGGCCACTAATATTTTTCTTATACTTACCTTGTTACTCAACTGTCACTTGCAGGTGACAGTTTTACAGTCCCTCCATGAGATCAAAATAGGGTTGTCCTTTCAGTACCGTTCATAAGCTTACTCTAAAAAACAATATCCAGAAGGTCACAATCGATCCAAGTTGTTCTAGGTTACGACTCCTCCATTCTTTCCCAACCTTGCCATTGATTCCAGTCGAGAGACTTTGTCTGTTTACCAACAAAGGAGGCACATGAATTTACACACAACCATCAATGGCTAAGATATTATCACTAATCAACAAACCCTCAAAAAGATAAATTCAAAAGTGAAATTGAAAACTCACAAAATTAAAATAAAAATTGTAGGTGCTTTTGAACTTTAAACCTTTATCTATAAAAATTTGCTAGGAACTTGAAAATATGACTTTTAAAATGTTTGAAAATAAGACAAAGAATAATTGGACCATGTAAAAACCTTTTAAATTTGAAATTTTTTTATCATTAGTCATTACGGACGGTGGCAAAAAAATCTCCAAACAATAGCTAATGGTGGCTGACTGAAATCCTCAAGAAAGAGAGAGTGATTTCTCACAACTTATTACCTAAACCCTTGAAATTTTTTAAAGGTTGCATTATTACCAAAAAATTTCAAAATTTATTATTTTTAACATTTTCCATTAGTTTTTAACGAGCAGGCATATTTACCCCCAATTTGAAACTTTTGTAGAATATTTGACTATATTTTAAAACATTAGTGCATTCAAAAAAGAAAAAAAAATAGTAGTTAATTTGAGCTTAACCCAAAACATTAATTGCAAATTTAAGACTTTTTCAAAAGAAAATATAAGCTCTGATACACAAGAACAAAACACAAAAAAAAAATTGACATTTTAATCACTACTCAGCTCTTGTAGTGGCCATTTATGGTTAGAAATTCAATCATCAAAATCTTTGTCACTAGTCGACAGTGACTAAATTGGTGACTGTATCTTTCAGGATACTTTTTTGCGATTGAACGACAACTAATTAATGATTGAATTTATAGCGACAAACAATTTGTCTATTTTCTGTACTATTCTACATCTTTCGTGTAGTGATAATATGAAGGGGTATGGTATAGATTATGCACTAGATTTTATTTTGTAATTCACTAATTCTTTGTTGTAACTAATGTGATTATACATGAAGAACAAAAAGTAACAATGTGTCATTAAGAAATTTATATAATCTGTAGTTGGCACTGGTTCCAAGAAAAATTAGCCATATAAAAATCTAGTAGCATGAATGCTTGGGAATCAAATAAGTAATTACTTTTACATTTGAAGGTTTGACCCAATAGCTCTTTAAAGTAAATTATAATTATCTCTAAGCTTAGGGTCAGGGTTTAAGCCTATTCAAATGAAAAAAAACCCATTTCCTTATTGGGTTGTTACTTCCTTCACAAAAACTTGTAATGGCTTGTATTATATTCCGAGTACAAAAAATTAAAATAAATAAATAGCTACTATATGGCATGTGTATGTTAAGCACATCTTAACTATGCATAAAAAACAAATACAGAATTTTATCTCCACTAATATCATCTTAACTTGTATAAGAGACTTTTCTTTTATAGCCAATATGTAAGTTTATTTAGTAATTATTTGTTATATCATTCCCCTTCAATTAATTTTGAGTATATGTGAAAGAAAATGCCTAAACCTAAAAATCGAACCTAAACTCAAACCAAAATTGCAAGTTAAGGTTAAGTGAGGGATTTGAAAAATGTGTTTTAGGCTAAACCAAACTCGAATTGTTATCAAAGAGCAAAAAATGGGTTAATTTTGCTTGACCCCAAATGATCCAAACTACATCATCCCAACCTAGCCCATCATCAACCCAACCTAGTAAAGTATATCCTTAACTCCTTAACCCCCTCACCCTCACTCAAGGCTTGATGTGCCATGCCCTTAGTCTTTCAATGCATTGGCCCATCGTCCTGCCCTCCCTAGCACCATCGCCATTTTGTCTATCAACTTACTCCTTAGTCCCGCCCTCCCTTCGCACTCACCATAAAAACATATTGAGCCAAGCTTTATGGATGATGCTAGCAAAGAGCCCGAGTTGCTCCAAGTCACCTTTAGTGAACCCGCCTATTACTAGATTTATATGATTCTTATCAATAATTGCCGCCTTAGCTGTTGGCACATTGGTTTGCATGATGTTGCAACCAGAGATTCTCTAGTTCAATGGTAATTATAATTCATTCTTATCATCTCTCCCTTTTTGTTGCCTATGTTGGATTTTGAAATTTGATGTCAAGTTATCTTCATAATGTAACTATGACTAAAATATTGATTAAGTGCTGAATGACTAACTAGTCTAAATAGATTTGGCATTAAAATGTGGATGAAACCCCGACCTTATTTTAGAGACATTTCTATACAAGTCTCCTCACTATTTTTTTTTTGTTTTATAGGGATCCTTAGTAATTACACTGATCCTAATGCTCCAAAAGTCTTAGTAGAAGTTAGGAAACTTATCAACAATGCAAAATATATGGAAGCTATTGAAGCATAAGTTGGATCTTACAGAAGTATGCTGCTTCATATATTTTCACTTGGCTGTAGTTGTTTTATTAGACTATGTTTTGCAGCTTTAGATTCATTGTAGGAGTCTCACTATGTTCCAGACATGTTTTACTTTTTATGTTGCATCCCAAAAACTTGACCTAACTTGAATTATTTCAAGTTAGGGCTTGTTCAGGTGAAGAAATGGAATATGTGAAAAAGCCTAATAAATTCGAGTTTGGGCGCAAACTTAACCTAATGACCTGAATTTTTTCCCTAATTTTGTGTATCAAAAAGAAAAAAAAAAAGATACTCCTTCCGTCTCAATTTAGATAAAACATATTCTTTTTCTGGATGTCCTAAAAATATTGAAACGTTTTCTCTTTTGAAAAATTTTAAATAATCAATTTATCCTCTTACTCCAATTTAAACTTTTACTACACAAAACCCAATAAAGAATCTTTTTTTTAATCTTCACTCAATCTCTCAGTGCACAAAACCCAAAAAAGAATTTTTTTTAATTATTATTTAAACTCTCATCACACAAAATCTAAAAAAAAAAATAGTTCCATGGGTAAAATTGGAAAAAATAACATGAATTACATATACTTTAATCTTCATGCCCAGAGAAACGTTTCATCTATTTTGGGACAGAAGGAGTAATTCATTTCAAAGTAATAATAATGAATCATTAAGCATTATTTTTACTTTACTTGTTTTTTTTGACCTTTTTTATCTGACACTGCAAGGTTGATTTACAATAGTGACTACTAATTCAATGGCAAAACAATAGGAGTTTTACCTTTGGGCCAACAAAAGTTTCGTTGAAACTCAGTCGCCAAATACTTAATCACTAATAAGTAGCAATAGATGTGCAACTGAAAATAGTGACTAACACATCAATCACTAATTTGAAGCTGAAGGTTAGCCACTAGTTTTAGAATCTATTTTTAAATTTTTTTGGATGGAATTCCTCCACAGAACATACAAAAGGAATAGGCTAAAAGAGATGACATTCCTCTCAGCATGGCTGCTTAGAAGAGTGAATTGAACGGAACTTTATGGCCAAACAAGAGGTCTTATGCGAATCTCTGTTCAAAATTTGGTGTTAATTTTTCTCTACAATAGCTGGAGGAAGTTCTGATGTTGTCATCCGAAAGAAAACTGACAAAAGCTTTCACCTTTTCCAAGGCAAAAAATTTCTTCCTTTCCATGATGACAACACAATTTGGACCACCTCTATAAGCATGATGAACTCTTACAATGGCTTAGTTATTTGCATGACCCAACCCAAAAAGACACAACTAGGAAAGTCAAAGTGCCAACGTCTCCCACTCCAGAAAACCATATATATGTCGGCAACATGATCATAAGCATAAATGTCGCCTTTTAGTTGTGCCCTGACAATACAAGCATGGAATTGTACTAGGGCTTTTGTTTTTCCAGAACACAAATAGGTATAAAGCTTTTAGGGTCATGAAGATGAAAATTGCAAATGAGAAAATGAGGAATAAAGAGATAAAGATGGTGTTATTATTTTTTTTTTTTGTAAAGGTAACTGAAGGGCAACTAAAATAAAGATAACCATTGAATGAGAAAAATATTACTATTAAAGGTCAACTATAGGGCAAATGAAGAAGTCAGTCATCATTTAGTCGCTTGAAAAAAAAATTAGCCCCACTCCTTATTGAAGGGACAATGACTAGAATTCAATTGCTGATTTCAGTTTTCACATTTATGGCATAATGCAAAATAAATGTTTTTAAATTAATAGTATATAGTCATGATGATTATTTAAATAATTTTTGAGAAATTAACTAAATATTTATGAGTTTTTTAACTTATTCATCCTAAAAATTAATAAAAATATACTTACCTTTTCCCACAAAATTATTCTAAAAGTACTGGCTACATGCTAGGCTCTTAAAAGTGTAGATTTTAATAATTATGTAATTATATATAAAAATACACTCCATCAAAATATAAGTGCACTATTAATAGATCATTACTGATCGAGAATGAACCGACCTAAAGCCTTTTAGTTTCCAATCTAACCATAATGAAAAATATTACTCCTATTAATTAGAAAAAGAAACTCAAAATAAATGGCAAGAAATTAACAAAGGTTTTAAGAGAGATCAGATGGATACCGTAAGCAATCCACAATGATCAAAGCCCCTTTTTATTCACAAAACGCAAACAAACAACCAACAAAAAATCCCATAAAAAATCAAGAAAAGTAAAAATCGTAAAAACAAAAAATATAAAACTCGCTGGCGAATTAACTACCTACCTCCACCAAGCTTGGCCGGCCCTTCCACCACCCCTACAGCCGATCAACTCAGCCAAACGTTACACTTGCTGTTGAGAGAAAAATCTAGGTCCAAGGAGCTGATTCGAGGCAAACAAACGTATAGTTCAATAGAGGGGGAAGAAAGGGAGAGATGGTGGATAGAGTCAAATTTCCAGCCATCGGGAAACACGCCGGAAGGGCAGAGCATCGTTGGTAAAAAGGAACTGGGCGGTGGCAATCGCGATGGCTGGAGGAAGGTAGGAAGAAGAACCGAAGAAAAAGTTTTAAATAGAAGTGATAAACAAGAGATAAGTGAATTAACTACTACAGATTTTCTTTCCGTACAGAATTTCTCACATCACATTCACCGTTATAAGTTCATCCATTAACGGGAAATGTTAAAGATAACAGAAAGCCTAGATCAGTGCATATTAGAGCCAGACATATAATTAAGAGGAAAATGTATCTTAAATCTAAACAAAATAATCTTAATTTTAAAAAATTTTACATCAAAACTAGACAAATTAATATATCTTAAAATTAGGCAAATGGATCTAAAAAATAAATATATAATCAAAGTGAAGCAAATACATCTAAAATCTAAACAAAATGATCTCAATACTAGACAAATACATATTATAACTAGATAAATGCATCTTAGAATTGAATAAATGAATCTTGAAATCAAATATATATAATAAAGAGAAACAAATGTATCTCAAACCTATATAATTGTTTATCAAAACTATACAAATAAATTTCAAAAATAGATATACAATTAAAGTGAAACAATTGTGTTTTTGGAACCTAGAAAAAATAATATCAATCTTAGATAAATGCACCTTAGAATTATACAAATGTTTCTAAAAAATAAGCATCCAATCAAGGCAAAATAAGTATATCTTAAATCTAGATAAAATGATCTTCATTTTGAATATATGCATATCATCAAAACTAGATAAATACATCTTATATAAAATTAAACTAATTATTATAAATAGATGTTAAGTTGGAAGACAGTGTTACAATAATATTAAATCATAAATATAAACTAAACTAAACTAAACTCTGTGAGCATAATATATAATAATCCAATGCAACAACAACCAACACACACTAAAGCATGTTGGTTGTTGGATGTTGAAATTTTTGAACCCGAGGTGAGTCTATTTCACGGATGTTCTAATGGAGCGGTCTATCAATTTTTTATTTTCTATTTTTCCAGACCCTGGGCAATGTGTTAAATGAACTTAATTACTTAAAAGGCGATTTTATTTGCATATTGATCTGTAAAATACATAAGTGAAGACAATCAGTTGCTGATAATTCATATTATAATATAAAGATGTGATTATGTGATGATCCATGCACGTTTATTATGGTAATGAACCGTTAAGTTATCTTTTTCTTAGAATACATGTAATGATCTTCTGTAATAACTTATTCACACTTTCTTTTGTCATAAAAATTACTTAACTTTTCCCAGTTCTGGAATGGCTACTGTGTGCCGCGAAGCGACTGAGGTCTGAGATATTGAGTGTGGGCTGAAGTGACACCGACCCTGCCAGTGGAAAATAGAAGGCCGGACCTCAAAACTGCAGATTCATTTCTGTTTGTTTATTTTGGCACTACACGTTGCAGCCTTTGAATGGAAATTTTCATTATGTTTGCAAACAGTTTTTCTTTTTGTTATCATCAATGGCGGTTTCTGTATTTTTAAAAGTATGGACTAAAATAAATATTTTATAAATTCTAATTCTTATAAAAGAATAATCAATTTTAAGATGGTACTGTAAATTATCCTTAAAATTAAGGGACCATAATTGGGATTCTACCATTTTGGGGAAGACCCCTTCTAGGCCTATGATTAGTATGAGGACTTGGAAAATCTTCCCTTTCATAAAAAAACTACCATGTAAATTGGGTTTTAGGAAATTGACATACAAACCACTATATCGTGTGGTCAGTCAGGATTTGAATTCTGACTTATGTAGGAGATCAATTATTTCTCTTTACAGTTAGTGAGTGAGATTTGATTTGGTGGGATCAGGTATAGGTAGATTAGGTTATAAAACATTTATTATATTCATTCTCTTGTAACATTCTGAATACCAAAAAGAATAAAAAAAATCTTTAGAAACTTAACTTGCGAATAGTTAAGATTAATCTTTTAAACCAAAATCCCCTTAGTTATTTTTTAAAAATCTAAACCTAACCGATACTTCTCATACAATATCTATTTCCATATAGGCAAATCACCAATTGCCTATGAACTTTATCGAATAAGGCGAGTCGGACAACACATGATCCAACTGGAACTCAAAGTCTCAATAACAATCTAAGCGAAGGGGTCAACATGTGTTGAGTTCTATCTATTTTGAAAGCCAACTTGCCCGATTCGACAAAGTTAAATGATTTTTACGCAGTTTGACATTTCGTTAGTCACGTAAGCACTTCTCCAGTCTGCTATCTAGTTTGCCAAATTGTGTTTCACATAGCTAGTCTAGCCCGAAAAGTGCAAGGAACACTACAGAAACAGCCCTGGTTCAAGCAGTGTTGTATTCCCCTTCAGCTTCAGCTCCCAACAGTGGCAAAATATGGCCGATGTCTTCCACAATGTGGCCGATGTCCTCTATCTTTCGTGCAACAACCACTTTCCCCCTAGAATTGTCATGTTATACTATCTAACTCTTTGTACTTGTAATGCTTTTAAATATTAAAAAAATGCTAATTAGGTTGATTTTTTTAAAGTTTTCGGTATCATAGGTGGCCGCTTTATTATGTTGATTAAGAGAATTTCAGTTGTCTTTCTTGTTTTTAATTCTTCCATACAAGCTTATTAGCTAACTAATTTTCTTTATTTTACGCATATAGCAGCATACAGATGTAACTTATAATCAGGGCTGGACATGAATGTTCAGCCAAAGGGAGGCAGGACCTCCCATAAAGGCCTCATCATATAAAGCAGGTCGCCTATTTTCAAGGTTGAAGGCAACTCATGCATGGATGAATGGGCCTATTTAAAATGCAGCATTTGATTGGCAATGACTACTGACTAGTGGCAAAACCAGGGTATTATTTTAGTTGGGGCAATCAGAATTAATTAGTGGCAAAAGATATTATTTATGTTCACAATTGTTATTGATGAAGTTTCATATATAGCTAAAAAACATTTGATGATTATTTCATTTCTTATATCACTACTAAAAAAATGAAATTTTCCAATAGCCTCATGTTGGAAAATTCAATTTTTCAACGGCTAGTCGTTGGAAACAGTGCCTTAGCCAAATCAAGTGAGTGAAACAAATTTTCCAACGGCTCAAGGATTTGCCGTTGGAAATCGTTTGAAAATGAGCCGTTAAAAATTTCCAACGGCCCATCTTTACTTGAGTGTTTCCAACTGCTAAACCATTTTCCAACGGCTCAAGCCAAAGGAAATTTCCAATAGTCTGACCGTTAGAAACTTGTTTTAAAAAAATAAGAAAAAATTTAAAACACATACAAAATATTTTTATATTTTATATTTACTAAAACCATATTTAATAATTTATATTCATGAAATTTAAAATAACAAAAAGTCAGCAAAAAACCTAATAAATTTTATTATATTATTACTAAAATTATGTTCTATATTATTTACTAAAAAATATTTTTAAAATTTATACTATAAGAAAAATACGTATACTAAAATTATGTTTTCCACATACTTAAAATTCACAAAATCTACAAAAATCAAGAAGTTCACAAAATTATAATTCAATTTATACAAAATCATAAAATTTAAAAAATAAAAATAAAAATCACAAAAAATCACAAAATAAAAAAATTCAATCATCAATCAGAAAATAACAACACACAAAATAAAATCAATCCTTAATCACAACAAACAAACACAAAATAAAACAACTCAGACCCATTCAATCTGTTACATCCAATGACTAAATCTAATCCAACAACCAGATCTGATTCCAAATCAAATTTAACAATAAAAAATCAAATAAAAATACAAATCCAAGATCACAGAACTCAGATCTAATAGGAAATACAAATTGGACGATGGTCGAGTAAGGGAACAACAGCTATAGAGTAAGGAGAGCCATGTCATGGTAGACGACGAGTAACAACGACCACGATGAGCCATAGTAGATAGACAAACAGGCGAGGCTCAAGGCGAAGGAGAAGGGTGAGGCGAACGGAAAAGGAGAATGACGAGCCACGATCAACCATGGCAACATGAGAAAGGCAAACAAACAGGCAAGGCTCACGGTGGAGAAGAAGACCGAGGCGAACGGCGGAGGGAGAAGAGCAAGAAGGGCGCGGCGAACAGTGGAAGGAGAAGAGCGAGGAGGGCGAGGCTCATGGCGGAGGATAAGTGAGATAGGTGGAGAGACGGTGAGAGAGGGGCGAGAGAGGCGATGAGAGGCGGAGGCAGGTGAGAGGCAAAAGAGGGGTAAAAGGCGAGAGGCAGGTGAGAGATGAGAGGCAAAGGAGAGAGGTGGGTGGGTTTATATATTTAGGATTAGGTTAGGTTAGGTTTGGGCTAAATTAGCCCAATAGACACTTTTATATGGGTTGGCCAACCCAATAAATCTACTTTCCAAAATTGTAAAATAAATATGATAAATAATAATATTTTTATTTCTAATAAACTATATATCTAAATGAATTACTATTATTATTGTTGTTGTTTATAACAAAATATTTTCAAAATACTAATTTACTTTCTAAAATTGTATAATAAAATGATAAAAATGATATATATATATATATATATATATATATACATACAAATATACAAACATTATATAAACATATATAAATTTATCAATTTGAATATATATAAATATAAACATCAATGTAATATAAATATACATATTATACATATTTATATTGATTATTATATGATTATTGTTACATATTGTAAATATTATTATTGTTAAATAATTATTATATGATTTTATTAGTTTCCAACGGCCTTCACGTTAGAAAATTGGCTATTGAAAATTTTCAACAGCCATCACGTTTGAAATTTCCAATGGCCGTCGAGTTGGAAATAACGGCTTGCACGTTAGCAATTTTTCCAACGGCCTGGCCGTTGGAAAACGTTGTCTTCAAAATTTCCAATGCAATGGCCGTTGAAAAATTATCTTCACTAGTAGTGTATTGCCAAATGCATCATTCTCATTATCAGTCATTAGTGGTATGTGATGTAGAAAGATGATGTTCAAATTTGTTATGCGATCTCATTTTTCTCACTTTTCTTATATCTTATAGTGCTTACGTTTTACAATTGAACATTATTGCTCGGTTTCTATGTATTTAGGAAACTAATTTAAATTTGTAAGCTATTAATTTAATTTATGTATAATTTTGATGTTAATTTTTTGATTTATTAATAAATAAATAATTAATATTTAATAATTTATTATGAGAAGTTAATAACTTTTTCTATAACGAATCTTGTGAAAAGTCATGTGCAAAATCGAATAGGAAACAGTTAACAAATGATTATAACTTTGGAAACTACATGCATTTCTTTTATTATACCAAGTAATTTTATTATTAGAATTATTTTTATTTTAGGGTGGGAGAGTAAGAACAATTAATTGCTAATTCGTTTTAACTTAAGTCAACTGACTTGTTTTTACTTTTATATCTTTTTTACCCAAAACTAATTTTATTTGAAGGCCAACATTATGTAGATACAATAATCCATTTAAAAGTAAATTTTCATGATGTTGTTAAATTGTTATGAATTTTTCCTTTTTAATACCTTAAACTAAAAAAATTCATAAAATTTTAATAAGATTATAAAAATTATATTTTCAATGGATTATTGTAACTACATAATATTAACTTTTAAATAAGATTAATTTTGAGTAAAATAAATATAAGAATAAAAATAAAAATAAATTATTTTAAAATTAATTAATTTAAGTTAAAATGAATTGGATTTAAGATCCACAAATGCTAACTGGTGATGAGGGCATAAAAATTAAAAATATTTAAAAAAAAAAGTTAAATTGTAAGGTTTTAATAGTGGTTGGTTATCTTGATAGATATTGATGGAAGCATGACTGAATGGTGGTGTACTGGTGGACTTGAGTTTTCCTTTCCATAGTTTCTGCCGTGAGTGGGGTCAATAAACAAATTTCAGTGGGGCCAAAATAATTAAAATTTTAATGAAAAAGCATAAATCATTTATATTTTCTCTCAAAACTGGAATTGAATGGCACCACCTCTGGCTCTCGTGATGTCATGGCAATGACAAGCGTACTATATATATATATAAAGAGTTGGTTGTGGCTTAATCAGACATTTTTAATCTAACTTTGAATAAACTATTACTACAAAAAAAAAAGGGCGTTTTCCTAATGGAGATTTTTAATGACTTTGCATTGGAAATTTAAGTTTTTCAACAGCTGGTCATTAGAAACTAGGTTATTAGTAAATCAAGTATTGGAAAAAAAAATTTCAATGGCTCTATGGTTAGTCGTTAGAAAGTGAGCTGTTGAAAATTTTCAATGGCCCAGACACATAGAGTTATTTCTAACGGTTAAATGGTTTTCCAATAACATAGCCATTGGAAATATACCAACAGCCTAGGCTGATAAAAGTAGCTATTGGATTTTTTTTCTTCAAAAAAATAAAAAAATATATTAAAAATAATATTTTATATTTACCAAAAATATATTTTTTATTTATTAAAATCACATTTTATATTTACTGAAAACGTATTATATATATGAGAATCATGTTCTATATTTTATATTCACAAAAAAATATATTTTTCAAGAATAAGTTACTAAAATTGTATTTTATATTTTCCTAAAATTAACTGAAATGTACTAAAAATTCAAAAAAAATAAATAAGCATTATTAAAAATTGAAAAATTTACCAAAAATTAGAAAATGTCACTAAAAATAAAAACCAGATCAAGAATCTAACATGATTTGAAAAAAAAAAAATTCAAACACATAAGGCACAACAAGATTCATTAGATCGAGCATTCAACTGCCAAGAAAAAAAATCAGATCAAGCATTTGGATGGCAAGGAACGGTAATTGATGGGGACCAATGATGAATGATATGGTGGCGAGGAGAACGACAACAATCGGATCAAGATGACAACAACTATACTCAAAATCCGATCTATAAAATCAAGCACAAAATTTAAAAACTACGAACAAACGGATCTACAAAACCAAACTAGGATGTACAACAACCGGATCAAGGCGACAACAAACTACAAACAAACGGATCTACAAAACCAAACTAGGATCTACAACAATCGGATGAAGGTGACAATAAACTATGAACAAACGTATCTATAAAACCAAACTCACATCGTTGGTGACAAGCTAGGAGATTAAGGCGTCGCGAAGAAACAGATGAGGAAAGGCGATGGAGAAGAGAAATGACATTCGCGTTGAAAAATTGGTAGGTAGAAATTTCAAATATTCTTCCAATGACAGCTTTAACGTTAGAAATTTTCCAACAACCTTCGTGTTGGAAATTTTCCAACGGCCTAGCCATTGAAAGCTACTGTCTTCAAAAGTTCCAACGCGAAAGCCATTGGAAAATGGTCTTCACTATTTCCAGCGGCTCTTCGCATTGAAAATTTCCAACTACTTGACTGTTGGAAATTTGGCCGTGGAAAAAATGAGTTTTTTTAGTAGTGATATATGAGCTGATATATTCATTCAAAGCTAAGCTTGATTTATTCATTACTCAATTCAACTCAGTATAATTTAGTTTTAGTATGACACCATTTATTTTTGTTCATTTTAAAGAGTAGTTGGAATTTGACTTGAGTTCAACTTGGTCTATAGTTGATTTTTGGTTCAATCTAAGCCAGAACAAGTTATCAAGCATGTCATTCATTTCAAGTAAAATTTAATCTATTTATTAGGTTGGCTAGATTTAGTTTCATCGTTACATAATGAAAGTGTTTACTTTTATCACAGGGTGGTTATTGCAATATCTAAATAAATATATCACTATATATATATATATATATATATATATATATATATATATATTCATAAGAAACAACGTATAGTGTCTAGAGTTCACACGTATACAACGAAAAGATAATTAGGGTACTGGTTCGTTCGTTAATTGTTTGGCAATATTATATATCATTTGAAAGTGGAGTGGACCATATTATGTCATTTGAAAATTTTAGTGGCATGGGCCATCTATTATATAAAGAAAGCAGATTGAAACGAGTAATAGAAAAGTTGCTATTAAACCATTGGGCATTTTATTAGTTTACAAGGGGCTTTTCGGCATATCAGAGCATTTTAGTGGCATGGACCCATATCCAGGAATAAAATATAGTACTGCAAGCGTCCCAAAGATTATAGCCGTCGCATGCGTCACCACGCGTCCGTACGTTTTAATTTGCAGGTGTGGAGAATGGTAAAATCAAAGTCGGGATTTCCTGTTAGTATTTCCAAATTTTAAGGTTGGTTTCCGAAATAGGAAAGATAGAGGCCTGGCGTTGTTGGCCAGAATCTCCTGGTCGTTTGCTTTATTTCCGGGATATGTATATATGAATAATATAAGAAGACAGAGCACGATAGGCATAGGATAGGAACCTCATCCTCGGTCTCTCTGTTCTTTTTTTTTTTTCCTCACAAAAATTAATAATCAAGTTCCCAAGCCATCTTGGCTCTGCAAATATCATGTTTTTTCGAGTTTACATACAAAAGAAACTGACCACCCTCTTGAAATTAATTATAACAAGAACTCAGAACTATTTCATTAAACGTGTCCTCACGTCAGTCTTTTCAGGGTCCTCAAACTGATCTATGTTGCATTGCATGTACGTATAAATAAAATTTTCTCCTAAGATCAGATTTGTAGTTCAATTTGCAGTCTCTCTTTTTCCCTTTTCTTATAACAAAAGAGGAGATCAAAACGAAAATAAAGTGGAGTCACACTTTCCACTTTATTTTTCAGGTAATACCTTTTAAAAGTTTATATGTTGGACAACTTACCGAGATATGCCCACTAGATCGATCATGTCCTAGAATACGTCTACTTTTCTGCAACAAGTGAAAAATTACTTTTTTTCCCTGGGCGTATTTTTTATGCTAATGGACAGTGAGGCCATAATAGGTCCATAACCATTACGAGGATGTATGCTCGTTACCCCACGTTGGGCACGTGAAGGACTGAATGGGAAGAATAATAAATCTCAAATAAAGATGGGACGATACCTGTATCTATCTATATTGCAAGTAATTTTAATGTGCACATTATTTTTTATATTCATATATATTTGTATTCAAATACTACTGTTTATAGTATAAAATGAGTGTAAATATATCAAGTTTTGGTGTCTTCTCAAAATTAAAAATATGTATAAATTAGATACTAAATATGTTCAAACTCGACATACAAATAAAGTGAAAGATATGTACAAATAATGTGTGATATATGTATAAACGAAATCGTATATATGTTTCAGTAGTATATATGAGTTCAATATCCAATAAAAAAGGGTATAAACACGTCAAATCCCATATCTCACCAAAATTAGAGATATACACAAGTTGAATAACAACTATATTTGAAACTCGATGTATAAAGTAAGTGATGAATATATACAACACATGTGACCAGTGGCGGATCAAAGAATTTTACAAAGAGGGGTCCAATTACATATAATACTAAATACTTCTTCCGTTTTGCATTAGTTAGTGTTTTACTTTTTTCTAACTAAAGTTTGACTTAAATATATTTATATTAATATATATTCAATTTTTTTAAAAAAAATTATAATATTTAAAGTTTTATTTTCCTATAAAAAGTTTATATTTTTTAATAAATTTTGAAATAAATAAATTTATAAATTAATTGTTGTGTGAATTTTTCTATATGTTTAAATAGAAAAAAGAGTGGCAAAAAATTTTAAATGTTGAGGTGGAAAAATATAAGAAAGTTTAGGGGTAAAATTAGACTTTTGTAATTAGAAAATAGTTTGTAGTGAGAGGTAGAGGCTGACCTTTTTTGCTTTTTTTGAGGTAAAAAATGTTCATTTGTGCGTCCCATAAATGTTATAAAAATTAAGGGGGTCCATTAAACAAATTAAAAGGTTTAATTACTAAATTATATACCTATTACTAACAATTTTATAAAAAAAGGAGGGTCCATGGACCCCCATATTAGACAAATGAATCTGCCACTTTGTGTGACACATATGTTCAAGGAGATCAGATATATGTTATAGGTATGTCACATTTATTAATATACTAGTTCAAAGATAGCAAGTCTTATATAAATACGATTTAAATATGCAGTTTAGAGGAGGAAAAAGTAGCTTTTTGAATCCCAGGGTAATATTCCAAGTTTTAGATAAATTTGGCGTGGTTTTCATAGTTTAGCCAAAAAAAAAAAAAAAACAAGAAGAAGAAGAAGAAGAAAAGGCATCAGTTCGTTCAGCCCGTGTTCGCGTTCGACTCCGCCGCAATTGCTTCACGCCTTATCACTTCACGCCGTCTCCGGGCGACTTCCAAACGTCACAACCACCTACGGTCACTGCTCCGCCACCGCCATCCGTCCTAACCTGCCCAGATCGTCCCGCCTCGTCCAGTCTCGCGTTTCCAGGTGCCACCGTCGTCTGCACGATCCGTTCTCTGTCTCAGATCTGCCTCCGTCTGTACCGCCACACGTCGTCCGCTTGTTTTTGGGTCGCCGGCACAGTTCCGTCGTGACCCAGCCGCTGTGAACTCCACCTGTCACCGCCGTTGTGAATCTAATAGAGGAGGAGAAGGTGCCGTCGCTGCCGTGTGATTCAAAGAGAAGAAAATGGGACATGCTTGGGATTTTTTCCTTTTAATGAGGATAGAAGGGTAATTATAAGGGTAGGGTATACAACTATACCCTAAAGTAGGGTGTATTTAAGACATTTTCCTATATTGGTATTTATATCAATCTATATTTATATTTATATTTACAATCTAATAACAAGTAAGAATATATGCTAAATGTGACTCGGCTATTTTTTATTTCAATTATAGTATGTTTTTTTGTTTTAGTTAGGCCTAAAATTAGGCCAAAATGCGCATTTGCTCCCCCAACTTGACCAACTCTAACAAGTTAATTTTTTATGTTTAACTCAGTGTGAGTCAGTCCTTCAACTTTACAAAATTTGACGAGTTTGTCCAAATTGGATGGAGGGGTAAATGGAGTTAGATATATTGCTGATGTGGCAAAAAGCTGTGCTGAGTTGGTCATGCCACATCAGCCCATTTTTCCCACATCATCTCGTCTTGTCTTTCTCATTGTTCTTCTGTTTTGGCAAGGTACTTGAATAGATAAACATGCATCCATGTTCGAATCCCTCCAACTTTGAACAGACAAACAGGCAACCACATTTGGATTGAATCGACAGATCCCTCAAGCTTCTTCACTTTCAGATCCCTCATGTTTGAATCGATGTATTGATGGACTTTTCACGGCCGAATCCTCACCGAATCGCCGAATCTTGCTACAAGACTACCTGATCCACCGCTCTCAACGCCTTCAGCTGAATCAACGAACTTTTGGGGATTTTGAACCTTTCGCTACCCTCAACACCTTCCACCAAATCATCGCCGCCTCTGTGACCAATTTCTTCTCAACACTCGGTCAAGACTTCACTGAATTGTTAGACATTAGGGATCGTTCGCCGTCTTTGCAAAAATTGCCGGCAAACCACAAAAGCATTTACTCCATCACTGTCTCCGTGACTGATCTCTTCCCTAAACTCCATCAGGACTTCACGAAATCATGCGACATTAAGGATCGTCTGCCGCCTTCACAAAGATCGCCACTTGATCGTCTGCCACCTGATTTCTTCCTTACCCCTCTCCTTACTTGACGAACAAGCAGACTTGAACAGACGAATCGAGCCTCTATTCGTTTTAATTTTACATCCAGTTCCTCACCTAATAGAGACAGTGTTTTCCAAGCTGACCGCTTTCCGTTACAAGCTGGACTAAACCGTTTAGTTTAGTGAAGTTTATGGACTAAAACACTAAATCTGGAAAGTTAAAGGACTACCTCACATTGAGTCAAATAAAAAGGACTAACTCGCTCGAATTTGTCAAGTTGGAGGACCATATGCACATTTGGGCCCCAAAATTATCATTGTGCATTAATTAGAGATAATATTAGTATTAGGAGTCTAAAAGGGAAAAAAAAAACAACATGCATTCTCCTATTTTTTTCCCTTAAGCATTTTTTCTTAGAAAAGAATTTCAATCTAACTAATAATAAGTCAAACGATATCTAAAACTAATGGTATAAATCACTTAAGAACAACATGAGCATAATAAGCCACCAAATGAGCCGTTAATGTCATGGTTGTGAAATAGAATGTAAAGGAAGACAACTGGATTGAATCTACTACTTCCGTCAAAACCAGGATGAACATGAAGGATATTGAAGAAAAAGGAGAAGGAGAAGGAGAAGGAGAAGAAAATTTTATGAGGAAGAAAAGAAAGATGAGAGAGAGAAAAAAAATGAAATTGTAATGGAAGATGATGGTTTTATAATGGTCGAAGAAGATGAAAAATTTTAATTCAAAATAAAAAAAATTTAAACTTTTAGCATGAGAATTTAAAGGGAAAATTTTCATTTTTCAATAGATAACCATCGGAAATTCTATTAAAAACATTAAATTCAAAAAATCTCATTTTGGAGGGCCAAGAATTTGGAAGGGAGAAGTTCGCTAGAGAATTTTCTATGGCTGGCCATCAAAGAATGTTGCCAGACAATTTCTAGCAATTAGCGGTTGAAAAAGTATCCATTGAAAATTAAGAAAATTTTAGTAATGACATGTCTGTGGTGCTAATTTTTTAGTTTCAAAATTTAGGAAAAGACTTTTTTAATGCCGCTATAGTTAAGCTTTTATAACAAACATGCATGCCCTCAAATTTTGATTAGTATTAATCAAGCCGTTTAACACTGTATTTTAATTTTTATCAAATTAATAACCTTTGACTTGAGTGAAATTAAGAATATATTGTTAAAACTTAAAAATTACAAATACTAATATTTAAGTTGTAAATTTTAGTTACAATTAAACTTTTAATTTTACTTTTATATATGGATGTTTTGTAGGTTTTCCTTAATTCATATGTCATTTTGCTATTCTAGGGTCTTTTTGGATAGAGTAATAGGAGCAGAGGAGGGCAATAATTAGTCTGATTGCACTGGTTGGTAGTAAGAGATAAAACGGAAGGGAGAGTGGTTATCCCGCACTTTCCTCTTTCAAGCAAGTTTGGGGTCATGGTTTGAGCCCTAGCTTAATTGAGAAGTCATCACAGGACAGGCTGAGCGCTTTGCCAGATCAAATCATGTAGCAGCCTGTCATTCGTCACCACAAGAGATGCGGCAAGAAGCTCTGTGTTGAAGATTGCCTCAACTTTGTTCTTAACCTTCATCCCACATGGACTAGGAAACAAAGACTTAATGCCTTAGCTCCATATTTCACCATTCATCCCACATTGGCCATAGAAAGGGCCTTGGTACATTCAACTCCTTATATAAGGAACTTAGTTGTGACAATTAGAATTCGTCCCACAATCTAGTAGTCACTTAGATTGTATTCTTCTTCTTTCTTAGTGAATTCTTTCTTCCGGCTTGCCGCCCGAGGTTTTTCCCCAATTTGGGGTTTTCCTCGTGTATTCTTGTGTCTCTTTTCTTTATGCTTACGTTCTGATTCCTAACAAACTGGTATCAGAGCCAATGTTAGGTTAGTGATAGCTGTTTATAGTATGCTCTGTGGTTGCCCCTAATAGGCGGATCCTCCACATCAGAAATAAGTAGTTTATCAATTCATCTTGTGGTGTTGGGTACTATTCTTGTATACAGTTACTATTCCCGTATACGATCATTATTCCTGTATATGGTTACTATTCACATATTGTTTTTGTATATGAGTATTATTTCTGTATACGATCACTATTCCCGTATACGGATACTGTTCCCATATACGGTCACTATTCACGTGTACGGTTACTATTCACGTGAAATTGTCAGAGCTTATTTTTGCTCAGGGCTTGCCGCCCGAGGTTTTTCCCCGATTTGGGGTTTTCCTCGTGTATTCTTGTGTCTCTTTTCTTTGTGCTTACGTTCTGATTCCTAACACTCTGTTCTGTCGGCCCGGTGGAAACTGCTTTTTGCCTGGCTCACTAACTTCGACCTGGGCAAAGTTGCTCTGGTGTCTGGATAATGACTCCACAATTCGTTTCATGGAGGGGCTATTGCTCTCTCCTTATGGTGTTAATGTCAAAAAATTTTCATCTCAAATCATACAGTGTTAGCTGCAGTGGTTCTAAAATGGTTTCAAAAATGTTATGTAGTTGGATAGAAGCTCTGTTATTGTTCCATGAGATTGAAGAGCTTGGCTTATCTTTTTAGAAACCTGGTTTACTTTTCCAGTTGCCTGATTGTCTATTTACATGCAAAATGCTGGTTTACTTTTCTAGTTCTCGAGGATATTGGCTTTTCTTTTTCCAGGCCAGAAGGTTCTTAATTCATCTTCAATCCATAGAATTCAAGGGTGAACCCGTAGCAATTTTGAGGTTTTTTTGCCTTATGTTGGAAGAACTGATCTTGGAGTTCTGTTGGCGGATGAAGAATATTAGTGATTTGACGATTTCTGGTTTAGAATACTTAATCCTACGCTTAACAGACTAACAATGATCCATTGCAGTTTCTAAGAGCTTGTTCCCCAAACGCCCAGTCTCGTTTACTTCAGTTATGAAGGAATCTTCAAATATGAACCTGTAGAATTTTCTTTCCAGAATATGCAGGCGCTTGACGTGCCTTGGCATGGTACGTCTTCTTCAGAGATTTTGATTTAATCCATGAAATTAGCCATGTTAAATCTCTTCACGTAGTGCTTGGTGCTTCTATCAAGGTAATGAATGGAACAACTTTCGAACCTTCTTGAGGGACTAGAATTTCCAAGTCCTACTTGTAGTACATATGATACGTTGTTGTTATTGTCACAGTTTCTCCTGCGTACCGATCAAATTTATTCGTCTCACATCCTGAGAAGCCTCATCATTGAGTATGATCAGAGTCATGTTAGTCTCGATGAATTTGAAGAAATATTTTCACATTTGTTCCAGAATTCATCTTTCTTTGAGCATTCAAGTGGTGTTAGGCGTACTTTTGAATTTTTTTTTCGCTGATAAAAGTTTTGAGTGTATATAGTTTGTTTTAAGAATGAAAAAATTTTATTTCCTAAATTTTCGAAAACTAATATGTTAAAATGCAAAACTTCTAATTAAATAAGATTTTCTATTTTATAACATAGTGTTCCAAAATTTAGAAAATAAGATTTTCCACATCTTTCAAACAAGTTGTGCACGTAAACTTTTGTCAAGTAAAATTTGGAAAAGAAAATAAATTTACTTCCTGCTCAAGCCCGTTCGGCAGGACCTGAATATTCAGCTATATGTGTTATACTTTTGGTTTAGTGAGCAGAACTTTAAATTCAGTGACTAAAATGAACTTATGATAAGTCAACAGGAACTGATCAAAATAAAGGAGTAAGTGAAGCGCTAAATACTAAAATAACAAAAGAAATTAATTCCTTCACTGAGGGAAACTGTGGTTCTGGATGCAAGTTAGGATTGAGGTTAAGTAAAGGTAATTAATTTGCTTAGAATATGAGAAATCCCAATTGGGTTTTACCTGGGAGGTGGAGAGCTTAGAACCGAGAAGAGAACCATTCGTTATAGTAAGTCAAAGTTGGTTGAAACTGGACCAAAAAGATGTCCATGCACCGGAAGCAAGGAAAAATTAAAAAATAAAAACAAAAACTCAACCTGTTGAACATAGTGTGCTTTGACGATTGAAGAGAGAAATCATCGTAACTGAGGGTTAGAGCTGATCCTTAATTCTACCACTTGTGTTATGTGTTACTAATAGATACTCCCTTAGTCTCGCAAAATTTATTCTCTTTAATTACTATTTATAGTAATTAATTTATAATTTTCTTTCTTTCAAAGGTTCTTATAGAAATATATAGTATTTTTTTATTTGAAAATGATATTTTAAAGGCTATAGTTTATAAACATAAATTTTTCAGATTTTTTTTTATAATACAAATTATATGAATATATGTAAGTTAAGTTTTGTTAAAAAAAAGATCAAAGGGGTCAAATTTTGTGAAATGGAGAGAGTATATAGGATGAAAAGTGTTTGTGGAAGACCAATTTGCTGCTCTTGCATTTAAGGATGGCAATTGAGTGATTCGGTTAAATTTGGGTTAGATTATTTAGGTTCGGGTCTAGTCAAATTATCATAAATTCGGGTCTAAGTTAGGTTCAGGTTGAATTATTTTGGTTTGGGTTGGGTTGGGTTTAGTTTATTTGAGTTCGGGTTTACAATAGGTCGAGTCAATTTCAGTTTCAAGTAATTTTAAATTAGGTTTCTGATCAAATTCGGGTCAACCTTTTTGTTTGCTCGGGTTATTGGTGTATAGGCAAAAATGATTGAATATATTCATTTTCTTTTAATTTTTGTTAAAATTTAAATCAAAAAATTTGATTTTTTGTATGATTTAATTTAAATTAATTTTTCTATTTTTAGATATTTAATCAAAATATTCATAAAAATCTTCTTCATTATAGTTTAATGCATATTTCGGTAATTTAACATTGTTGATAATATTTGATTGCTTTTATAAACCCATAACCTTTAACTATCACTATACAGGTCATTTAGATTTTCACCCAGCTATCACCCAGATGTACACTACGGTAATTTTGTTATGCTTATATTCCAATGAATTTTCTTTAAAATTATTATAAAATGCAACTCAATTTCACTATTTCTGTCAGTGGTTAAATTGTAAAATTTGAAAATTTTTGTGGAAGTGCAAAAATTTCAAAAGTTCAGGGACCCATGTTGAAATTTTTGGGGATGACTAAAATGAAACTTTTTAAAATTTAGATACCTTATAGCACTATACTTAAAAGTTTATGGATGAATGTTGCAATTTTGACAATTGCCTACCAAAATCATTAAACTTACTAAATATAAAAGTTATTCGTTTTGGAAGAATTCAAATATACAATTTACTAAATATGGAAGTTCGTTCCCCAAACATGAGACTTACAAAATATAGAAGTCCTCGGAAAATGAAAGTTATTAAATATGAAAATCTCCTTTTAAAATATGAGAATTATTAAATATGAAAGCAAAAAAAAAAAAAATGAGTTACTAAATATAGAAGTCTCATCTCCAAATATAAGACTTACTAAATATGGAAATACAAAAAAATGGAAATTACCATTTGCAGAAGTCATTTTTTTCTAAATATGAGATATATTGAATATGAAAGTCCTAGAGAATGGAAGTTACTAAATATGGAAGCACTATATTTAGGACTTACTAAATATGGAAGACAATGAAAGAGAAAAATTAAGGTTTAGGGTGAGGGTTAAAATTGGATGTTATCGGGTTTAGTTATTGGGTCATCTCGAGTTCCGGTCAGGTCAGTCTCAGGTTTATGTCATTTTGAGTTCAAGTTAATTCAGGCTCGGCTATTTCAGGTTTATGTCATTTAAGTTTAGGTTTTCTCATGTTTACCTTTAGTCAGGTTTGGGTTCAAGGCAAGTTAGGCATAATTGGATTTAGTTCATTGACTTTTTTTATTAAATTGGGTCAGGGCAGGCTTACGTTTGGGTAGGTTGGACTAAGTTATCAGGTCAGATCAGGTTTTATTATCTCTACTTGCATTTCAAGTATGCCTTGTATACCATATATATGTGTGTGAGATTCATCTCTCATTGTTGTGACTCTGCCTCTAATTCATGTTTACGGAGTTGGCAAGAGAAGAATGATAGCTGCTGATCTGATATTTCAAAGCTAACTGCTGCTTGTTTTTGCGCGAGTACTGCATGCGCTTGTTCCGTAATGGTAGCTCCGTCTACGGTTTTTTGGTCTGAAAGCTCAACTGATTTCAGGTGTACCATTTCTCACTGAAGTCAATAGAACACTTATGTTTAGCTAGGTAAGTGCAACGCAGAGTCTGAGAGCTTAATATATACGTCTTTTTCAGCTCAACTTTTCCAGTTACTACTATTTCTTTTCATATCTGTTAGTAGTTTGTTTAGAAAGAATCGTCAGCATCAACAGATTTGTTTTATTCTCAGCAATAGCCAAACGCAGTTCCTTTCTACATCTCACTCCCTATATGCAAGAAATGGTATGGCCTTAAACCTTTCTGTGAAGTCGCAGCCCCCAAAAAAGAAAAAATCTTACGGTTCAACCACAAATTAAAGATGCAGGAACTCTAGCCCTGCAAGTATAGACGCTTCAAAGTTCTAAAACAATTGAAGCGTCCCACAGACATTGCTTCCAAGAATCAAGGTCGTACATGACAATCAGAAGCACCATAAGAATGAGAAAGATTTTTGCATCAAAGGTATGTATCGAGGCTTGTTTAGGTCCCATCATGGCTCGAACTCGACTAAACATTATGTCAAAAATCCCATTTTCGGTATACTTTTGTCTTTCTAGAATTCATTTATTTATTACTGTTATCATTGTATGCATAGATATGAAGAGCACTTATCAAAATTCAAGGAGGAAACAGATCTGTTCCAGTTAAGGACGGACCAGGTAGGAATAAAAAGAATTGTGCATTTATATTCCAAATATTTCTTTTTGTGTCACTTGTTTTAAAGTTTGATTTTGTTACAGCCACCATCTAATTTATTCAAGCTCTCAAAAATGGTCGGTCCTATTCTACGAAGTCAATACTCGGAATAAGCTTTTTCGGTGGCCAAAATGTGTACACCATATCTTGAGATGTGGCCAAGCATATCTGATGTAGTTAGATATAGCCACTGATGACATAGCGGAGCATAGTTCAAGGCTCCGCAAAAACTGTTTTAAGACAATGATGCATTAAGTAATATCAATACCTTGAAGCTGGTAACTTTTTCAACTTCGTTTCTGAAATCTAAAATCAGTCGAACTTAATAATTAATATCAGCCTTCAACTGACCAAATTTACCCACTTCAACATGCCCTTTTTTGCCAGGGAAGTTACTGCTGAAACAGAAATTGATTCAAATTTGGCTTCTGAGAGCAGAGCAAAAATTTGGAAATCTTGGGCAAATAATTTATACTAGTAACTTTCTTGTGTTCCTCAGGGATGCCAGACTCAGGAATATGGAACAATAATACTTTCATATGATTACACCCAAGAAAACAAGAAAAATATCTTAGACGTTAGTCTTACCAGTATCAAGAAGTAGATAAGCAGGTTCCCAGCAGATCAGAAACATCCATTGGTTATAGAAATTGCTGACCTGATCCTCTTTTGCAGCCAGTTCTTCAAGCAGCTGAAACATGGGTAGCAGCTTCCTCTATCTGCTGTTCAATTCCACTAACACTTGTTGTCTGGTTTAAACCCAACCTCCGCCAGTCCAAACAGCGCAGTTACCGCACCATCTACCATCCCGGCTTTACAAAACTGAATCAGCAACTCGTTCGAAGTTGCATGATTGGCTGGAAATTCCCTATCCATCAGACCCAGCATATGCTTTGCCTTGTCCAACTCATCTTCTTGGCACAACAGACTAAGCACAATACTATAACTTGCTTTGTTCAGATAAGCCCCCTCGTAAGGCAGATTTCTCAAGCATATCAATAGCTTCCTGAAACCTAACATCCCTGCAAAATCCAACAAATCCTACAAAAGAAAAACAATTAATGTAGTGTACCCAACTGTATCCTAGCCTCAAACCAAGATTCTTAATCTCCTTGAAAACGTCTCTAGGCTCCCTTAAGCTTCCCTCCTTGCGATCATCGCGGAGTAATCGAACAGAGAAGCCTTACAGCCATTATTCTGTGCGAACTCCATTTTCTTCTTATCCTGGTTAACTTTCCCTCCACGGCAGAAGCCAGCCACAGGTCAAAATATTGTAGGTTAGACCATCTAGTGGAAATCCAATGCATGGCCACCATTTCTATAAACAGTTCCATAGCTTCTTTTAGTCTTCAACTTCCGCAGAGACCTTCCATTAGACGTGTCACAAGATTCGGATGAGTTTTGGCTTCTTCACCTCCGCTACAACCTGATATGCTTATCTAACATCCGTTCCCATTCTTACAACCCAAGAGGGGAAATCCATGGCAGAGAAGATGCTGACGCTGAAGAAGCTGAAATAGAATGGTGCTGAAGGAAAGAATAAGCCCTCACCAAATTCATGCCACCACTCTCTGTTGCCACAAAGCTGGAACCATCTGAAGAGAAAATGTACAAAGACAAGCTCCGCAAGACGACTGTCTTTGTCATATTGCACCAAGACCTAAAGAGCTGAAGTAACTGACCCAGCGACTGAAATTAAAAGAGGAACTGGAAAAACAATAAGATTTATCAAAGGATAGTCAGCGAGAACGAATTGTCGTTCAAATGATCATTTGCTATAGTTTTAGCATGTTGAATTTTTTTCAACCCGTTGAATCAGCTTCTTCAGGAGCAGATCCTCGGTTTCAGCCTTTCAAACTACCCGATTTCAACCACTTGGTTCTTCCAATATATTACTTATTTTACAAGCAAGACTTGGAACAATAAAACTAGTTGAAAGACCAATGAAAACACTTTCTTTTTCTTGAATAAAGCTTTGGCATAATGTAATCAAAGTATTTGATATGAATAACCTGAATATGTTTTGTAATAATCAAAATAAAGAATTATGAGTGGAAAAAATCTAACACATTTCATACTGCATTTCATCGGTCTTATATTTTAGATTCTTTATTTTGGGTTTTTCCATTCTAAAGCTGGTTACGTCGATCGGTGTCTCATTGAATTTTCTTTGTCTCGGAGTCAGCGTGCGCGTGCATGTGTGTAGATTGTTGCAATCAAGCAACTTGATGAAATTGGTTTCTATAATAAAGTTGGGGAATTTCTTGTTAAGGAAGGTACACCATGACCAGTGGTACCTGATCATTCCTCGTTACTGCAAATACCATTGTTCCATCCATGTTCCCCATTTCTGAAAATAGACAGGGGAAGATGGACTGTGACCATATCTCCAACAAGCTGGTTCTTGGAATCTTACTCCTATTCATACAAGCGGGAAGCTTTCTCATTCCTCATTACTGCAAATAGCAATCTTGCATCTGTCTGTGGTCCTCATTACTAAGAGGGGAAGGTGGACTCTAATAACCTCCCAATTCACTTTCCACCTGCAGGACAGTCCTAAACGCGTAATTCTTTGCATTTTCAACTTCATAGCTTCCTTACATATTGCTTATTTGTTGGCTCTTTTCTTTCACTCTCAGGACATAGACAGGTGAGAAACAGATAGAATATACCTCAGTTCATGTAAATCTTGTATATTAAAGAGATGAGCTGATTTCGGTTTTTAACATTATGCTTGGGCTACAAACATTGGTGCTAACTGAATCTGCCTTTTGTATGACCATTCGCATTGCACAATCTAGACTGTTGCAATCAAGAAAATCGATCGAGATGCTTCCGAGAGAGTTGGATTTCTTCTTGAGGAAGTTACATCAAGACCAGCAGTAGCTGATCACCCAAATCTTGTCAAAGTGCTAGGATTTTGCTTCGAGGGTGACACGAGGCTACTGGCCTATGAGTACGTTCCACGAGGACCATTGAACAAGCATTTGCACGTTATGAGAATTTGGCCTCCATGTTCTTATAATGTCTAATTCATCTGTAGCTTAGCCTTAACGATAACGCACCGATGGAGCTAAATCTGGCCTATTTGCACAGTGAGACGGATCCACCCTTTGTACGTGCTGCTCTCAAGTGTTCCAATATTTCGCTTGTTGAGGGATACCAGCCTAGCTTTTCATATTTCCCCTCTGCCAAAATTGTTAGTCATCAGGACAAAATTGTAACCCGTATTGAAGGACCAGGACATGGCGCACCGGAAGTGTACATGTATGGCCTATGGACAGTTAAATCAGATGTTTACAGCTGAGCTTCGGGGTCCTCCTCTTGCGAACTCGAGAATGTTTAAGATGCTCTCTTAGTTCCATGGCACTTGTTTGAAATTGTTTTGGTTTGTTCAGGCAAAAAATCTAATTAATTTTTTATTCAGATCGGTTCTAAATTGAACCAACCGAATGCTCACCCCTAGTTGTTGGCTTCACGTATGCAGTATGTTAAAAGGATGTGTGGTTTTCCGTATATGTATGCTATGAATAGTAATGGAAGATAAGGGGGTCTTGCTTTCTTGTGGACTTTAGAGGTTGGAACGCAGCTTCTTAGTTTCTTAAAATTGCATATTGACTTGAGAGTGGAGATGCAGGGGTAGGCGAACTGTGGAAAATTATGGGTTTTTATGGGGAACCGAACCAAAGAAAGCATGGTGAGTCATGCCGATTACTCTAAAGCCTCAAAACGGCATCCCAACTTCCCTGGATCTGTGGAAGAGATTTCAATGAAATTCTGTAACCTAGTGAGAAGAAGGGATCCGAGCCTCATGATGACAGATTGATAAGTGATTTCCAGGATTGTCTGGATGAGTGTAGCTTGAAGGACTTGGTTTTTCTTGGGTCAGTGTTTACATGGTTAGGTGTTACTCATAGAGATGAGGTGGTTTGGTGCTGATTGGATCGACAAGTGGCCTCATCAGGTTGGTTGGCGATGTTCCTAGTAGCTCGGGTTTATGATTGAGTGACGTTTGTTTTTTTTTATCATATAGCTTTGTACTTAAATTGTGGAGGTAGGAATGAAGGAAGCATGGGAGGAAACCTTTCAGGTTCAAAGAGATATGGCTCTAATCAGCTGAATGTGAGCAAATTCTGCATGGCTACATTGTGGCGAAGATTAGCCAGACAAACTCAAAAGGGTTACTCAGGTATTGCAGGTATGGAATAACACAAATTTTGGTAATTTCCAGGGAATAACACAAATTTAGAAGGTGGAGAAGGAGTTGGTGGTGGTCCTAAATTTTGAGGAGTCAGTGGATAATTTCACATTTCCAATGTGCTCAAGAGCTTCTGAAGGATTTGTACGACTAGCTCCATTAGAAGGAGTTGATGTGGAGGCAAAGGTTGAGAATGACACTGCTACAAGATGGGCGCAAGAATACTAAGTTCTTTCATTCTTATGCTTCGAGTCATAAGAAGAACAACAAAATTGTAACAATCAGAAACAACACTGGAGCTTGGGTTGAAGATGATGAAGGGACTGTTATGGTGGCCCTGAAGTACTTTAAATCGCTATTTTAGATGGAAGTTGCCCAAAGAGATATAGTTTTCTCGAATTTGGAGTTTCCAGCTTACTTTCAGGCATTGTCCCTTCCTTTTGATGCTGATGAAGTTAAGAATGCGCTTCTGGAAATGCATCTGACTAAAGCTCCTGAGCTGGATGACCCATCGGCTTTGTTTTATTAGAAGTTTTGGTCGAAGGTGCATTCTAATGTTGTTAATTTTTTCTTAAAAGTTTTAAATTGTGGTGAAAGTGTACAAGCTATTAACAGGACTAATATAGTTCTTATCCCGAAGGTTAAGTCCCTGGAACCCATGCCCCATTTCTACCCCATTACTCTCTGCAATGTGATCTATAAAATCATCTCTAAAGTAATGGCGAATCGGCTCAGAAGAATTTTACTTGAGCTTATATCAGAAGAGTAGAGTGCTTTTGTTAAAGGCCAGTTGATCTCAGATAATATCTTGGTGGCGAAGGAGTTGCTTTATAGCTTACGGGGTCATCGGTGAGGTAATAATGCTCTATGTGCTTTGAAGTTGGATATGTCAAAAGCTTATGATAGGATTGAGTAGAGATATGTGGAGTGCATGTTATGAAATTTTGGGTTCCCCGGCCACTTTGATTAACATTATTATGGAGTGTATTTCATTTGCCTCATATTCAGTGACTGTGAACAGGCAACAATATAGTTGTTTTCACTCTAGTACAGCCCTCAGGTAGGGAGATCCTTTGCCAAACTATTTGTTTATAATCTATGCTGATGGCCTCTCCCGTTTGCTACGTGCAAAGATGCAGTCATGATCGATTTTAAGGGTGACAACTTCTAGAGGAGGGGCTTATGTCTTTCACATTTTTTTTATTGACGATAGCCTAGTTTTTGGTAAAGCTACTCCAAGAGAAGGACATAGGCTAATGGAGGTCTTAAAGATGTATGTGTGAGCCTCAGGTTAGAAAAAAAATTCAGCAATCTAGAGTATTTTTTAGTTCGAATGCCAATCAAGGTCAAAGGCGGCTTTTCCTGAATATCTTTAGAGTGGAAGAATGTCTTTAATGTCAAGAGATATTTGGGGTTACCAACTGTGTTAGCTAGAAGAAGAAATGAGTTTTCAATTTTTTGAAGGAATGAGCTCAGAAATATATATATATCAGCTTAACACATTAACACATTGATGAAATAGGATAAGGAAATTCTTATTAAAACAGTGGCCCAATCTTTACCCACCTATACTAGAGTGGTTTTTGTATTCCTCTGACGATGTGAAGGGAGTTAGAAATTACTATGAATACATTTTTCTAGAATCATGGAAAATTTAGGTAAGGGGTAACTAGATGCGTTGGGATCGCATGATGCTGCACAAAAAGGAAAGTAGGATTGGTTTCTGGGATCTCTTGGGTTTTAATGTGGCAATGCTTGCAAAGCAGGGCTAGAGATTGCTAACAAATCAAAATCTTTGTTCGCCTGAGTTCTGAAGGCTAAATATTTTCTTACTACTTTTTTTGGATGCTCAGGATAAACTCAATTCATCTTTTACCTGGCAAAGTATCTTTGGAAGGGAAAAAAAATCCTCTTGAAAGGCGTATGATGACGAGTAGGCTAGTGGGAGTTGGTGCATATTTGGGAGGATGCCTGGGTCTTGGGAGCTGAACCTTTTAGACTTTCGACTCCCTCCTCCTACTTGGAACCTTATGCAATGGTTAATCAACTAATTTCAGGCAATTCAAAATCTTGGAATCTCCCTTTCCTCCAACAGTTGTTTACTCCAACCAAGGTGGAATTAATTCGGCAAACCCCTTTGCATGTAGTGGAGTCACAGGACTTTATGGTCTGACATTTTAACTACAATGGTGTGTACTTGGTGGTCAATGGATACTATGTTTATATGCATATGGTGCTAAGCAGGGCACACCTAGCTAACCATAATAAACGAATATGGAAGGATATTTGGCATTTTAAAGCTCCGAGCAAGTACAAAATCTTCCTATGGAGAGTGGCACATAATTGCTTATCGACCTGAGACAATTTAGCACTTTGGAAGATCATTTAGGATTACCGCCATCCCCTTTGCTCATTTCTACTGGAGTCCATCCTTCATGCCCTTTGAGACTACTCTTTTTCTCATCTACTTTGGAATGTTGAACGTTTATTTTTTTGTGACAAAATTGGGTGAAGATTCAGCTTGTGAGTGGTTAACAAGGGTGGTTAATGCTTTTTCATCAGAGGAATGGAGAAATTTTATGATTGTGGCCTCAGTCTTATGGTAGCATAAAAATTCAGTAGTTCATGGGGAGACTTGCTATCATGTTGATGCTCTTAAATGAAAGTGTTGGAAGCTTGTAAATGATCTCCTCATCCAACAGAGTTTCTGCACTATGACTCCTCAGCCTGCAACTTGGTTGAAGCCTTCTACTAACTAGTATAAGTTGAATACAGACATTGCAGTGGGATCCTTTGGTACTCTTTTGTGTTGGAGCAATGATTCGAGATGACAATGAGGAAGTTTTTATTGCTCTGGCTGCTAGAAAGGTGGGACTGATAGAAGTCTTTTCTGAAAAAAGTATGGCCTGCTTGGAGGGACTAAAGCTGGTTAAGGACTTGGGTCTTAGTAGGCTAGTGGTTGAGATTGACACTTCGAAAATGGTTCGGGCTATGTTAGCGAATGAGGAGGGATGGTCCGAAGCTTTCTATTGCATTGAACAAATCCGAGCTCGGTTGGCAAAGCAAGATGATTAGCTTTTCCTTCATACTTACTAGGGGGCAAATGAAGCCGCACATCACTTAGCTCATGTACCTCTTTTTTGTGACAATTTTTCTTTTTGGACAGATGTTTTACCGTCTCCATTGTTAGCCATTGTTACCAAAGACATCTTGGTTTAATGATAATGATGATATGATGCATTCCATTTTAAAAGAAAAAAAGAAAAAAAAAAAAAGCGACTCCTAAACTATATAAAAAAAAAGTAAATGCAACAGCAATTTTGCGATGGAGATAGTAGTTATGATTTGTTCAAGTCTATAATTAAGGTTATTCACTAACCTTGATGGCCTCAACTCTCAAGTTGACGCATAACGCATTCGTGTCACGTTGGGAAATGGATTAAAAAGGCTAGTGGTGTGACCTCATTACGCACCAAGTGTAGTGATCAAGCTCGTCAAGCACCAAGTAGTTGTAATACGAATTATAGAAAAGGTAGCTAGTTGTGATTAGAACTCGAGCCACTTACCACTGATAGAGGCGATTAAATTATTTTTCTTTATGATGAAGCAGTTAAGATCTGATCAGCGATATCAAACTCATAAATAATGTCTTAGAACTAATCTTTAAATCACAATTACATTTTGAAATAATTAAAATTAAAGGTTCCCTTATTTGGAAAACATCTTATTAGGAAAAGATTAAAAAAAAAGTCATATAACTTTCACAATTTTTCTAAATAAGTCCTATCTCTTTATGATTTTCTATTTGAATCTCATGTTTTTTAAAACATGATCTTTATTAGTCCTTCAGCCAGAAAATTTGATAGAATTCCTATGTGGTAGATAGTAAATGTTAAAAACAATGAGAAATATTAAAATTAGTTATCTAACTCCGTAACTTTTCTAATGAAATCATCAGGTCTTTATTTTCTTGCAATTAACCCTTAGGCTCAAAAGAAAATCAAGACTGTATAATTCTAATTGAAATGTACATATTAGGTTATTGCTTTTGTGCCTGAAATTTTTGAAAATGTTCAAAATAAAAAATTTCTTCTTCTTCTCTTTTTTTTCCTGAATAAACTATCTATTTACAATGTTTTGATACCGTTGATCACCATTACATCAATGGAATATGCCATGAAAATGGAGATACTACATCACTTGAGCTATTTAAAAACTAACACTTTATCCACTTAACAATCAAATGAAAAATAAAAAATATTAATTAATAATAGTATATTAAACAGCTTATTACTTAATATTTCACAGTCAATTTTGTAATATTTCATTGTGTATATATTTCATTGTACTTTATGGATTTGATGATAAAACGATACAATCTTCTTCATATCAATTCTTCATGTTTTTATACAAGCCTGAAAGAATAAACTATAAAATTTTACAAAAATAAGCCATAAGTATACTACAAAAAAGGATATATATGTATTGGCAATAACAGTGTAATGATGATGGTTTCATTGATGATAAAAAAAATTCATTTATAAACTAATAAATATGTAGATAAATAGGAAGATTAAATAATTACAAATTATGAGGCAATATAATCAAACCATCAACATCTTGATCGGGATTGAGGTCATTCAGCTCATGCTTTTCCACCAGAACATGATCCATTGGTTGCTTGGTGGGAGTTTTTTGATCCACTTCTAGCTGGAAATTCTCCATTTCCAGAAGCATTGTATATTTTTAACTTTTGGATTATGATTAGTGTTATCACTTAAAATTCTATTTTTTTTTATTAGGAAGTATAAAAATTGTTTCACGTTATTTACTCTCAGGGAGGAATGAGAAGAGAAAATGAAACAGGTTTGTGCTTGAAGAACAACAACAACAGAAGAAAATATTTAGAGTTTTGAGGGTGAGTTGCAAGAAAATAAGAATTTGATGACTTAATTATAAAAGCTATAAAGATAGATAACTAATTTTGATATTTTTCCTTTGTTTTTAACATCCATTACCTACCACATAGAATTTCTCTCAAATTTTCTGACTATAGGACTAACAGAGATCAAGTTTTCAAAGATATATAACTCAAATAGAAAATCATTAAAAAAATATGACTTACTTAGAAAAGTTACAAAAATTATAGGATTTTTTTTACCTTCCGGTCGTTTATCACAATATCTAGTATGGAAAAATATTAACAAGTGAGCTTAATGTCTAATTGAATTATGTACGAATTAATAAACCAACAAATTTTCAAATGGCCAAGAGCCGGCTCCTGATCAATTGAATTATTTATTTTGTTTTCAAATTCTTAGGAAAACATGAGAGTCATGAATCCTTTTGGAGATTCGAATCCAACCACTGTACCAATAAGTTGCATAAGAATATGACCATATACACACCCAACTTACTGTGCCTGATAACAGTTATCTTGGTAAGGATCGTATGTTTTGCTTTTTAAGTGTTTAGATTTGTTTCCCTCAATTGGCCGACCACATCTTCATAAATGACTGATAGACTTAAATTATTTTTTTATAATTTTTTTATTAACTATAGTAAGTGGTATGATATTTATAAAAGAAAAAGGAAAGATAATAGACTTAATTAATTTAATATGAAATTCTGATGACCCGCATATTATTGCAGGGGCTTAATTCGATAAATTTTACAATAAAATAAATTTTTATTATAAGTAATTAAAAATTTTTCACTCATAAATTCACATTAATCAACTAAAATTTTACTTTATTTTAATTTTGAGTTGGGTTTTATTTATATTATATTCTTATCATTCAAATGATTAGTTATGATCAAAATATAATACTGTGAAACAAAAAATTGTATGTGCTTTGAGTCTATACATATTTTCTTTGTTATTAAAAAATAATTTACTAAAATTTTCATCTTCTATTAATTCAAACTCTAATTTTTAATATCAATAAAAAATTATCTAGAAAATTTTACTTTAAATTTAAGCAATTATTGACCAAATTATTTTAGTAAACTATAGACCTTAAAGTAAATAATTTATGTAGCAAAATTCAATCATCAATAATGAAAAAAATGACCGAAATATAAAATTGTATTTAACTTATGTCAATCAATTAATGGTTTAAATATTAAATTAATAAAAATAAAAAGAAAAAAAATAACTTAAGCCAAATCAACCAGAACCATAGTCAAAAGTAGATAAATTATAATGATTAAAGTTTCATTTCAGAAAGCAATAATAAAGAAAGCTAATAAAAAAAGTTTGGACCAAGAGAAAAATGGGAAAAATTTTATATATTAAAGGTTTAATAATTGATTTAATAAAGTCAAAAAATAATTTAACAAAAAAATAAACAAATTATGGTGACTAATGTCGTAGTTTAAAAGATAGGATATAAAAAACAGCAAAAATAGTTTGGTGACCAAGACAACAAATAGAAAAAATCTAGTTCAATATTTATTAAATTTGGGGACCAAAATGGAACATGGACAGAACTTGGGGACTAACTTCAGAAATAGTGAAAATTCAGGGATTGAAATCGAGCTTTAACCAAAACAAAACATAAAACAAACTAAAAATGGGAAATTGCAACACATGTTCTAAAAAAGACAAATGTCTTATGAAAAGGGGATCAAATTGAAAAAAAAAATTCATACCATCCAAGGTAAAAAAAAAAAGCACTATTTATGTACAATAAAATTCACCATAGATGAATAGTACAAACACTGATCTCTCCTAGAAGTAAGCAAGGTATGTGGAAACCGGTGTAATAATACAAGTTATTGATGAAATAATATAAAAAGATAAGATGTACTTTGACATTAAAAAAAAATTAAGTATAGATAATTGTAAATACACAAAATAGCTAAATAAAGATGTATTTACATTAATCATTATAATTTACCTACTTTTAGCATGGTTCTAGTTTTTTTCTTTAAATACAACCTTAGTTTTTTTTTGTTTTATAAATACAAAGAGAGAAATAATTGACTTAATAAAGATAAAAAATATTTTAACTAAAAAATAAATAAATTTTGATCACCAATGTCTTACTTTAGAAGATAGTATATAAAAAATTAAAAAAACAAAAGTTTAGGGATCAAAAGAGCAAATAGAAGATCTAATTAAATAGTTATAAAATTTAGGGACCAAAATGTAACATGGATCTAAATCAAGGACTAAAATGAAAAAAATTATAAAATTAGTGACTGAAACTGTCTTTTTACTGAAAAAACGTGAAACAGACTTAAAACTGCAAAAATTACAACATTGGCCCTCTCAAATATGAGCGTCTTGCTAAAAGAGGATCAAATTAATAAAAGAGTAAATCGCATCTGAAAAAAGACAACAAAAAAAAAGGGACAAAAGCCCCAAAAAAGGTGATGCATTGTTCATCTACTATAGATGAACAGTAAAATTCATTCATTCTTTAGAATATAGTATAATTTACAAAAATCAAGACACGGATACTCATAAAATTCTTCTCAATAAGGATTTTCTTCTTCTTCAAGAAATCAGGATATCAAACCTCCACAAGATAAATATTTGCGAGTACCTTCGTCCAAGACCTCCAACATGGGTTTGATGTTGGGTGGATAGGGAGACCAATGTTATTCTTTAAGTTATCCAAGTTGGTGGAGCTCGGAATTCAAGCTCTGTAGAGGAGCTACAGGTTGAGCGATAATTGACCCTCTTTTATTATTTGCCTAGAGAGTTCAGTGTTTCTATAGGAAAGCGCCTCTCGGCCTTGTTCGTGGAAGTAGGCTATTATGTGTGCTCTTTGGAAAGCTTTGGCTAGCAATTTATGCAATATCATAGTCCTTACTGATAGACTGCAGGAATTCCTTTAAATTACTAATTATTCTCTTGTTAGTTTGGAAATTGAAGATGTCAGGGAAATTCGTCGCCTTATCAGCTAGTTCTAGAATATCATTACTAGTAGTGTATCATTCAGTGGTAACTTAAGCTCACCATGTGGCTATATGGATCTTGCATTGCTTTTACCCTTTAGTTTCATTTCCTTTTTGAATATGAAAAAAAAAAACATACTTCTTCCATCTTGCGAAGATTATCTCTTTTACAATTCATCACAATTGATTTATGATTTTCTTTCTTTCAAAATTTCTTATAGAAATATAAATTTTTTATATCAAAATTGTACTTTAAAGGCTTTAGTTAATAAATATAATTTTTTAAAATTTTTATAATATAAATTAAGATAAATATATTTAAGCCAAATTTTAGTAAAAAATAAAAATAAAAAAGGTCTTTTTTACGAAACTGGGGCAATTAAAATCAAGGCAGCGCAACCTGTTCCACTGCGGAGGAAACGAATGGTGAGGCAAATTCACATCGGGCATCATAACAGACACGCAAGGCGCATTAGATTCGGACAGGTAGCAGCTGTAGCAAACTGTTAATCTATAATTATGCTTTCAATCCACGAAACCAACTCACGTAATCCTTTTAGATAATAAAACTAATAAATGATGATATATATCCGTCTACCTCCCCACCCTTGTCATTAACACATTAACAACGTGGAAAAGTCATATGGTGCAATTCGTTTCAAGAAGTTAACTTAATTAATTTAGAAGGACTTTTTTATTTTTACATTTTTTATCTGAAATCAATTTTATTTAAAGATTAATAATATATTGGCATAATAATCCATTCAAAATAAATTTTTTATAATATTATTAATTTTTTTTATAAAATTCCTTTTTTAATACCTAAAATAAGAAAAAGTCATGAAAATTTAATAATATCATAAAAAAAATTATAATCAATGGATTATAATACCTATATAATATTGATCTTCAAATAAAAAAGTTTTGAGTAAAAAAAATATAAAAATAAAAATGTAGTCATTTTAAATTAAGTTGGCTTAAATTAAAATAAATTAATTTATAAAAGAAAGGGTTAACTACACTTTACTTCAAGGTTTATAAAAATTATAATACTTTTTCTTGTGAATTCATAAATTATATTTTTCACTCTGATTCTTTAACACCGTTATATTTAATCAATGAACTTACATGTTAATACACTATCCTGAAAGATAAGTGGAATTCGTTCCATGAAAACACTGCGGGAGAAAAGAAGAAAGAAATATTATAAGACCGATCTATATGGGCGCACGTCTTTCTTTCTTTTCCTTTTCTTTTTCCCTAGGTGAAAGCGCACGTATTTCTTAGACAACAATTTATTGATGTACTTTTGTGCATTGCCTTATAATTTTACTCGGTTTAAT
Organism: Aquilaria yunnanensis; assembly: GCA_039654915.1. Taxonomy (NCBI): domain Eukaryota; kingdom Viridiplantae; phylum Streptophyta; class Magnoliopsida; order Malvales; family Thymelaeaceae; genus Aquilaria; species Aquilaria yunnanensis. The sequence goes on along the minus strand of CM077593.1, from coordinate 103,545,910 downwards.
GATCATCATACTACTCAATACTAACATATTTTATTCAAGCTTTGGGATAATGGCAAAATAAAATATGGATTTCGTGATTGAGAGGCAACTGTATGACATAATAAAATATAGATGGTATATTATGTAAGTTGAAAAGGACTACTTGCAATTTGTTCCCTGAGGTTAGACAAATTCGAATTTGCTCCATTTGTTTGAATTATATACGGTTTGCTCCCCTGAACAAGTGAAAAACCACTATTTGACATTTAGATAATAAAAATTTGATAATTTAAACAAAAAAATTATTGAATGTATAGGAAGATAGATATTAGATAGTTTAAACTAGAAATTGAAAGGTTGATATCAGATACTCCTTTCGTCCCATATTTTTTGTACCATTCATTTTTTAGAATTAATTTATAATTTTTTTATTTTCAACATTTTTGTATATAAATGAATATTTTTTATATAAGAATGATAAATCAAGACATATATTTCTAAATATTTTTTAAAAAAATTTTCCTAACAAATACCAATATAAATAAATTTAAGTCAAATTATATAAAAAGATCAATTAGTGCAACGAATATATATAGGACAAAGGTAATACTATATAATAAATGTCACATTTAAAGGGTAAAATAAATATTTTTCAAATAAAAAGAGATAGGGTATAATTTTACTCAAACCTCATAAGCATATAGTAGGTAGCTCTTTAAACAGTCCTAGGGTGAATAAATGACATTATTTTGTTAAAATGCAAGACTTCTTGTGCCAATGCAAAACCCAGCCGTACGTTGAAAAATAATCAAAAGTAGAAAAAAAATTAAAAGTATAAAATGTGTGTTTTCTCGAATGATAAATTATACAGAGAGTCCTAACCTCTAAATTTTATAGTCCTAAACTCTAGTTCGTGAATGATTTTCTTCGTAAGTTTTTTATCTTAAACTTTTCTGAAATATTTCTTTTTCATGATCTTTATGGAGGAATCTATTAACCTTAATGAAAGTTATCATATAAGCGTGGACAACACAGTAAATCTATTTTTTTTCCCGTGGTAAAGACTTCTTTTACGTTTAAAAAAAGTTGATAATTTATGTCAAAAAAAAAATATTAGGCATGTTAAATTTACTAAAGATAATAAATATACAGTTTAGTTCGATATTTTAAAAATCATTGTCACACAATTACTTTGGCTTTCTAATATTTCATCAAACAAAAATTATACACAAGATCCTACTTATAAGAAATAATTATAAGAGATCTTGGCTGCATTATTGACACACATCCTTATGTGTTTATCTGTAGAAATTAAGGTTATTCTAATGCTACCCAGATGCGCAGCAGTAGCCACTCAGATAACATCACAATATTCACTGTCTCCATTCTTTCCTTCAAATCATGGATCATCTGGTTAACCAATTTCAGAAAGTTACCACGTTGGTGATTCGCTGTCTCGGAGTTGTCCAGGCTCACCGATTGACCATTAAGGCTCTTAGGTTTTCCCTTCTTTTGTAGTTCTTTCCTTTCAAATAAATAAAGGATAAATTACAAAAGCCTTCCTGTGATTTGATCTAACCTACACTTTACCCCTCTATTTTTAAAAAGCTACACTTTACCCCTACTTCCTTTATAGTGTCCAACAACAACTTCTGAAACCCTAAATTAAAATATATGATAACTATGTTCCAGTAATTTCAAGATTTTTTATATTTTTTTCATAGTAACTGACTTTTAAAAAGTATTGATATATATTTATCGAAAGAAAAATGTATTTAAAGAAAGAAAAAAATGATAATTTAAAATATCTATTAACTATAAAAAAATATTGGAGAGACCAACATTACTGAAAAATGAATATCGCACAGTTTAAATTATAATTTCAATAGTTGTTATCGGATAGTATAAAAAAATTAGGTATAAAGTGTAGGTTTTAAAAAATAAAAGGAGCAAACTGTATGTTAGAATAAACATCAGGAGGATAATTGTAACTTTCCTGAATAAATAAAATATTGGGAAAAGTAAATTTAGGGGAATTTTGTTTACTTTGAGTAAACGCACTATTGGTCTTTGAGCTATAAACGCAATTACAATATGGCCTCGAGAAATATTAAAATTTTGTCTATTGTTTGCTTAAGTCTGTTAATCGTTGCCAAAAATCGTACATGACATCAATCTGGTATCTAATAATGCCCTTATCAATGTGAAGACCCCCTTGAACATTATAAATAAGATCAACCTTTCTACTATCACCCAACTTGACCATCGTATATCCTTATTCCCAACCACAAGTGTTCTTAAATCCTATAAAAAGTAAGGGATGATGAACTTATGTTACTTTTTGTCCCATTTTTTTTGTAAAAATTTATAAATAATGTACCACTTAAACATATAGGCATGTTTATCCAAGGTTATCATTTGCTAAATACTAAGATTACAACAATAAGCACTTATAACCTCTACGTACCCTCGCCTCACCATTGTATGTCAGCGTACATACTACAATGGGGTACAAGTTGTCGTCCTAATCGACGCTAGCTCATGATCTCCCTAAACGACACTATATAACAAGGATCATCATATCCCCAAATATGCTCTCACTTCCATCTCTTAGAATTCTCATACACCTTTACCAAAAAACTGACTTAAGTGTCAGAAACTCCTCCAAATAAACACCTAGTTTGAGGCTCCCTCCTCTATTATTTCTTCAGTGTAATTTGCAGGTTCACCATAGTGGCACTCCCATTAAAAATAACCCAAGCTAGCAACACTCATTGTCCTAGCACTCCGAGTTGGTTTGCCACCAAAATGTAAATGAAAATGTAAGATACAAAAATTTTAAAAGATACACGTATTATGCTCATCTTGTCCAAGGGGAATTTCATGTTGACAGAAAACCGTTAGATCGCAAATTGATACCACATATAATTTTCATCAACTCCAAACAACATGAGCACAATTACAGGGCAATTAAGTACTTGTGCAACAAATTCACACTTTAACGATGCTGCAATGTTTTTTTCTTGTAAAGGATTAATCTGTACCAATGGCATATTCACATTGATGATATGAGGGTCTATGGATCCCCTTTCTTAAATAAAATTTTTAATAATAAATACAAATTTTAATAATTAGATATTCTTTAATTTTTTTAATAGACCACCATAATTTTCATACCATCTAATGGATTAAAAAAAATGAGCATCTTGTATCTCAAAAAATACAAAAAGGGGGTAGTCTCTTCTTATTGGTTCCTATATTTCCCCACATAGACCTTGAATATTTTTCACCACTTTCTTTTCTCTTTGAATATAAAAAAATTGAGAAGTTAGTTAGGCACAAAATCAATAGGCCAACAGGGAAGAAACACATAAGTTTAATGGGTAAATGATGACCTTTGTCTTTTACATTTTATAGGATACACATCGCATCTATTTTTCTTTGTAATTCGTTTATTAATTTTATAACTCTAGTTGAAGCTGTTTGACCAATAATAATAATAATAATAATAATAAATCCTAAATCTAAGCATATTTTTCTTTTTCCTTCTAAAAACCATTTTTATCATTGTTTTTATTATTTAATATTTATATATGCAAACAAATTCACATCTATAAAATTTATGAATCCGTAAAGTGATGCACTTCAATCCAAAAACCTTGTTTTTCTTTTGGTCTTTTGATAAACTCTTATGTCAATGATATACTCATAAGTTTTTCAAATACTTATAGAAAAGTACGTGAAGAAAATTAAGGTAAAGTATATTAAAAAAAATACTTTGTAATAGGTAACCTAAATATTCTATTTAAAGGAAAAAAACCTAACTATGAAAATGATAATTTGAATTGTAGTATAGTAAAATAATTTGCTAACTATGAAAATATTGTAAATATTTAAGATTATTAAAAAATAGAATATGTTACAATAATTTTGGAATGGAGGAAATGTGAAATTATGTTTTTAAGAAGACAAATCACAAAACCATGATTATTAAATTTGAGTTTTTATTTAGAGTTATTTTGATTTTTCTATAATCGTAAAATTATAAAAAGTCATAGAGTTGTAAGATTCCATAAAAAAATTCATAGAAAAGGATGAAAAAATATAATAATCTAAATTATCTTAAAAAGTTCATATTACACAATATTTTCAATTATTAATACTCTAATACAACAAAAAAGTGTCATGTCATAAACATACAATACAAGAAAAACAAGTTCTTCAATCCACAATTTATAATGAAAAGTTAATAACATTTCAATAATCTAATGAAACATATGAGACACCATGACCAGCGACAATATCAATATTAGCTTCTTCAAAGTTCATATTTTTATCTTCTTTTCTTGTCCTTTCATCATCTAAGAAATCAAACTCATTTATACGAACACTTGTACCATCACTAACATTTTCTTCATCTATATTCACATTTATATAAATTTGATAACTAAGATTATCAGAGTAATAGTGGAAGAGAACAATCAAGTGACATAGAAATCTTGAGGAAAAAAACAAGAGATAATTTATTTTTTATTTTTATTATTATCTTTAGGTTTTCTTTGTGTGTTAACTGTAAATGAGTTAAGTTTGACTATATAAACTAGAAAGATTGAGTTTGTTAGTAGATTTATATATTTTCAGTTTGATATCATTTTTAACCTAATTTCAGTAAATCAAATCTGATAATGTAGAATGTAAGTTCTTAAAATTGTTGAAAATTTTAAAACTAAAACTAAAACTCTACTCATTTTTAACCTGTGTATAAATTTTTACTACAACTTGAAACGTTGTTTTATTTCTAAAGCTATAGAAACGTAAGCTGCCATGACCAAAGTTATCAAAGTCAGGTTTCTACCTAGAGTCGTTTTGGTTTTTTTTTTACAGTTATAAAATCATAAAAAGTTGTAGAGTTATAAGATTCTACAAAAACGTTTTTAGAAAAAGATTAAAAAAATATAATCATCTAAATTATCTCAGGAAGCTTATATTATATAATATTTTCACGTACTAATACTTTAATACCATAAAAAAATGTCACGACATGAACATATAATATGAAAAAAAGAAAAAAATTTCAAATTCACAATTCATAAATGAAAAGTTGAAAACATCTCAATTATTTAATGGAACACATGGAACATTATGACCAATGACAGTATCAATATTATCATTTTCTAAATTCATACATATTCTTTTTTTATAGTTTTATCATTTAATAAGTTAATCTCATTTATGTAAATATTTTTATCATTATTGGCATTTTCTTCATCTACATCCACATCTACATAAACTTGATAACCGGGATTATTAAAGTCATAATGAAATAGAGTAATCAAGCGACACTGAGAGTTTGAGGGAAAAAACAAGAGATGATTTATGTTTTTTTTATTATCTTTAATAGTTTTTTCTAATTTTAACTTTAAATAAGTTGAGTTTGATTGTATAAAGATTGAATTGGATAATAAATTAATATATCTTTTTTTTACTATTATTTTTTACCCCAATTTCAGCAAATTTAACATAATAATGTAGAAATGTAAAATCATAAAATTTTTAAGCTTTTAAGATTAAAGTCAAGATTCTACTTTATATCTACTCGTATATAAGTTTATACTAAGCCTTGAAACATTTTTTATTTCTAGAATTATAAAAATATAAGATTTTAAGACTTAAATCAAAATTTTAATAACCATGGCCAGACCATTCCCCTGCAAATTCTAGCTTCTTTAGGAGCTGGGCGGATTGCCAAATACCCACTGCTATTTCCTGTAATCCCACTGCTATTTCCTGTATTAACTCCACTAGTTCAGCTTCCCGTACATCAGAGCTCCCGCTGCTGATAAGGGTAAGCACTAAGCAGGTTAGGCTCTAAAGCTTGTTTGCTCGTTTAGCACATCTTCTTTCCACAGGGAAAAAAAGGTAAACTTTACGGTGGGTCACCTAGCTTATTTTTTTATTTTAATTGGATACCTGACCTTCAAGTTATCCTAGTAAGGTACTTTTCCTCTGATTGTGCGTTTTAATCAGCTACTTTCCATCCATTTCCGCATTAAATTTAACAGAAATTGCTAATGTGACATAAAAAAGACTAAACTAAATTATAAAATAACATTTCTAGTCTTCTAAGTTTCCCTACCAACAATTTTAAACCCTGAACTTTTTTTATGATCTCCTTTGTCCCTCTTCTCCTTCTCATGCTCTTCAATGCCACCTCCTTCTGGTCTCCGGCCACCACCACCGCCATAGCTTGCACACGGTACTTGGATGCCGGTGGTGAGAGGAAATCGAAGAGGAATCAAGCCGGTGACACAGTGGGGATCGAAGAGGAATCGCGATTCGCAACCTCTCAGATCCGTTGCTGCCTATTCGCTGCGAAGGCAGCCTGGGCCCGATTCGCTGTGATTGCTCAGAGCCGCTGCCGCCGACATTCTCACCGCCTTGCTCTCCCCCACTAGAAACCTCCTTTGTTCCCTAGTTCCTCTACTCTTCACCGCCGCGCTGGCACTCTCCGTCCCCTGCTCACCGCCACCTCTACTTCCGTCACCGTTCTTCGCCCTCAGACCGATTCCCCTTTCGGCCAACCCATCACTTCCGCCTCTGCCTCCTTTCGCTTCTCCCTCCATCGTTCCCACATTCACCGAGGAGTGTCGATTTGTCCCCCCTAGAGTTCATCCTCGCCTTCTTGGCCATTATCACGATTCCAGCCCTGATCTACGCCTTCGTCTTCGCCATCAGGTACCTCTGATGGTAGTCACACGATAACCCTCGCCGGAGACAAGGGGGAGAGATCCGTCACGGAAGGACCGGAGCCGGTGGTTTTCGGATCTGGGTGGAGGCGGCAGTATACCAAATTTCCACCGGCGTATAACTAGTATATTTAAAACTTTAAGGGTCTAAAATTATTGATAGGAAGAGTAAGAGGGCTTAGACTGTTATTTTAGGATTTATTTTAGAATTAATTAATGTCATATCAGCATTTTCCGTCAGGCTTAACCATGAAATTTATGAAAAATACTCAGTTAGGATGTGCAATGAGATGTAAGATATTTCATTCGGATAAACTGAAGTTTAAGTACCTATTTAGGACAAAAAAAATAAATTAGGTGACCTCCGGTAGATTTTAACCAGAAAAAAATATCTTCCATCCACACAACTCTATATTCTATAGCAGTACCATTCTGTTTTGACAGATGCCTAAACGGCCGATGTTGGCATGTTGCTCCGTCTTTCAAGGCTTATTTTCCTCTTTGAAATGAATAAATATAATAATTCTCAATTATTAATAAAAAAAAACCCCCGTTTCTGTCTTCAATGCGCAAATAAACCTCCCCCACCAGTCATGCTAGAGAAGGAAAGCCCTTAAAAACCACTAATTTTTCCCCTTTGGATCAATTATGCACTCAACTTTTGCTTTTGACAATTATACCATCAATGTTATTAAGTACTCCCACGTTGCAATCATTACTAAGTTGGTCGAATTATGTCATCAATGTTGCTAAGTTAGTCCAATTTGACCACCGATAGTTAATATGTTGTACAATCCACTTCTTTTATTTTCTATATTTTACATGTTACATTTTTCAATAACGCATCACAAATTCAAGTCACTTTTAGCAAGAAAGAGCGCTGATTGACAAAGAATAGCAGGAGGGAAAGAGCCAATGTAGACTACCATAAGCTCATCGCTCATCAATGCCCATCTTAAAATCACCAACTTCATCTCCAATATTTTTTAGGGAAAATTCAGTCCTGGAAGATGTGAATTATACAATGAATCAACGAATACGTTATAACTGAATCAATTTAGTAATATTGATTACATAATTCGTTAAAATTAAAGTTGAGTGGCATAATTGAGTTGGAAATCAAACCTCAGTGTTTTTTTTTTCTTGGGAGGGGGGATAATTTCTGCCGCTTACAGAATATGGGAGCACTATTCAGACACAGTTGAGGCCACAAATTTCCACCAACACCAATCAGCATCAATTTTCATCAGACAAAACCATTCATAACTATACACACACCTTCACCGCTCTCCCTGCTTTCTGTTACTCCTGTTCTATCCACCATATCCATTAAAGCCTTAAATTTCCTTCCCAACAATCGGTTACAATTTTATCTTCTTCAAGCCTCCATCTTTATTTTTCTTCTCTTCTGAATTTAATAAGATCTTGGTTCGACGAAACAAGGCAAGCTGTCCCAGCCGTCTTTGCAATTTCACCAGACTTGGTGATTTCCCTTATTCTCAGGTCTTTTGAGTTTTGACTCAGTTTGCTTTGATCTCTGTTGGTTGTGGCTTGCGTGTTTGGGTTTCCCATATTATTTTAGTGACTAGTTTATGATATAAGTCTTGGAATCTGTCAATTTCTCCGGTGTTGTCACTTGTCACCTAGTTGAAATCCAGCTAGTGCTTTGCAAGATTTGTGCACTGTATCCCATTAGTGTCTCTTAACTGCAGAGGGGCTGATCTGATTTACTTTCTCTGACCTGGGACCTTCCCATCTGGTTCCTCTTTCAATTTGTCTAAAAGGTGGCATCTTCACACTTCTTGATTAGTTCTTCGTTGGCTGCCGATTCAATCGTTATATCCCTGAAGTTCCTGTTCAGTACCCTCAGCTGATCAAATTGATAGCCAAGATGCAAGCTTTTGCCATTTTGGTTCACTTCTGTTAATGGGTTTTGAAGTTAAGGTTTCTTTTGGTCTGGTTGATAGAGATTCATCTGTTGTCGCACCAAAATCCTGTATTTGAGCTCATCCTTGTAGTTTTGTCTTTGTTGACTTGATCTTGAGTCTTTACTATGATTGGTTACAGAGAATGTCAATTCCCCATCGTGTTCTTATTAGTCTTGTGCCTGGTATGCTTCTGTTGGGGATTTAATCCTGCAGATAATTACCTTGTTGATTGTGGGTCTTCCACCAATACCACTGTGGGTGATCGGGTTTTTGTGTTTGATGGCTTCTACTCGAAGTCCCTTTCTGCTCCAAAAAAAATTTTTGCAAACACTTCATCTGTTAACGCAGATGATTCTACACTCTATGAAACAGCTGTAATCTTCACTGATGTCTCCAAGTATGCATTTTCAGTCAGCCAGGGTAGGCACTGGATTCGCCTTTATTTCTATCCGTTTGTGTCTAATGGTTACAATATGAGTTCAGCAGCTTTCTCTGTGGCCGCCCAAAACTACATGCTCCTCAGCAATTTCGGCGCCAATGGTCCTATAGTGAGAGAGTTTTCTGTAAATGTCACTTCAAACAACCTTGATATCACTTTCACTCCTTCCAGTGGTTCATTTGCCTACTTAAATGCCTTAGAAGTTGTCTCAGTCCCTGATGAGCTCATAACAGATGATGTTCAACTGGTTCGTCCTTCAGGGAAATTCCAAGGTCTGTCATGGCAGGCTCTGGAGACGGTGGCTAGGGTGAACATGGGAGGGCCTAAAGTCTCCTCTGAAAATGATACTCTGTGGCGAACCTGGATTCCTGATGGCAGTTTCCTTGTAGAAAAAAATGCTGCTGCAAATGTTACAAACATTGGAGCTGTCAATTATGTAGCAGGCTTCGCCACCCGGAACACTGCTCCAGATGTGGTTTACGGTACATGCACCCGAATGAACTCAATGAATGACCCTAAGAGCAACTTTAATGTAACTTGGGAATTCAGCTTGGAGCCAGGATTCCAGTACTTGGTTAGATTCCACTTTTGTGACATTGTTAGTCGTTCTTTGAATGAGCTATATTTCAATGTCTATATGGACACAACATTGATTGTTCCGAATCTGGATTTGAGTAGTATTTTGTCTAATACTTTAGCTGGTGCATATTATATGGATTATGTGACCACATTAACCACCAGCACCAAGCTTCGTGTAAGTGTTGGCCCATCTTCCTTAGATAATGTTTATCCTAATGCCATACTGAATGGCCTGGAGCTCATGAAATTGAACAATTCAGAAGGAAGCCTTGCTCAGGGTCAGGGGTCCATCACACCTTCTAATACAAGTAAAAAGAATGTCGGCATGATTGTGGGTGTGACAGTTGGTATAGCTTCTGCATTATTACTGGTTGGTCTTTTCTTGTTCTTCAGAAGAAGAAGACTGTTGAGGCAGGGCCATTCAAAGACATGGATTCCTTTATCTGTCAATGGACATTCTCACACCACGGGCAGCAAATACTCCGATGGAACAACTGCTACCATCAATTCTAATTTGGGATACCGCTTTCCCTTTGCAGCTGTTCAGGAAGCCACAAATAATTTTGATGAGAGTTGGGTAATTGGAATTGGTGGATTTGGTAAAGTGTACAAGGGGATTCTGAATGATGGGACGAAAGTGGCTGTTAAGAGGGGTAATCCAAAATCACAGCAGGGACTTGCTGAGTTCCAGACTGAGATTGAGATGTTGTCTCAGTTTCGTCATAGACATCTGGTTTCACTGATTGGTTATTGTGATGAAAAGAATGAGATGATCTTGATTTATGAATATATGGAGAATGGAACTCTTAAAAGTCATCTGTATGGCTCAGCACTTCCTAGCTTAAGTTGGAAACAGCGGCTTGAGATATGTATTGGAGCAGCAAGAGGGCTCCATTATCTTCACACAGGCTATGCAAAAGCAGTCATCCATCGAGATGTCAAATCTGCCAATATCTTACTTGATGAGAACCTCATGGCCAAAGTTGCAGATTTTGGCCTGTCTAAGACGGGACCTGAAATTGACCAGACTCACGTGAGTACAGCGGTAAAAGGAAGTTTTGGGTACCTGGATCCAGAATATTTCAGAAGGCAGCAACTGACTGAAAAATCGGATGTGTATTCTTTCGGGGTGGTTTTGTTTGAAGTTCTTTGTGCAAGGCCTGTAATAGATCCGACCCTTCCAAGGGAAAAAGTGAACTTGGCCGAATGGGCAATGAAATGGCAGAAAAGGGGGCAGGTGGAACAGATAGTTGATCCAAATCTCGCCGGACAAGTGAGGCCTGATTCACTTAGGAAGTTTGGTGAAACTGCAGAGAAATGCTTGGCTGATTTTGGGGTTGATAGACCATCAATGGGTGATGTCTTGTGGAATTTGGAGTATGCGTTGCAGCTTCAGGAGGCAGTTCTTCAAGGTGACCCTGAAGATAACAGCACAAACATGATAGGAGAGCTCTCTCCGCAGGTGAACAATTTCAGCCAGATCGATGACAGTGTTTCAGCCACACAGTTCGAGACACCTGGTGTCGACGATCTCTCAGGTGTTTCCATGAGTAGGGTGTTCTCACAACTGGTGAAGTCCGAAGGCAGGTGACTTTGAAATTCGTCCGCCTCTGACAAACTTGTGGTGCTTGACCTGGTAGGATCAATGTCTTCATTTATTCAACGAAATAGTTATATCTCAAGATGTCTTGCTTTGTCGGACTAGTGAATTTGTTATCCAGTTTCTTGCTATTGTTGGTTTGCTCAGTTATCAGATAACAGGAAGAGAATCATCATCATAATCAGACCTCCAGACTGAAGGCTCGGCGTCACTCATCAGAACTGGAAAAGGCTTTCCTAGGACATCTTGTACAGTGTTGATGTTTGGTGTTTGAACTGAGGTATTTTCAGCATATCATATCATCAAAAAGCTTGGGACATTGAATTTTGTTTGGTAGCTTGTTTCTCTACATCTGAATTGTCTAAAGCAGCTCTATTGCAGGGCGTATTTCCCTGCGGCTTGACTTTATTTGTATTACTGGTTCTCTGTCGTGTACTTTCTCTGCTTGTTAAAATAGCTAAATCGTTGTCAGGTTTGTCTGATATGTAAGTTCAGTTGAGTTAGTATTTGTGGTGAGATTTCGTTAGAAACGAATTGATTAGGAATGGGAAATTCTGGTTCTGATTCGGAGGAGATAAGAAATCATTTGTATATCTCTCTGTCCTCGGGTCAGGTATATGATTCGGACTGTCGAGTCCGGACTTCCCGCAACGTTCTGTGTCGAATCTGCCAGATCCATAGATATATGTCCGTTTTCCCATAACCTCCCCAACTCTAAATGCACATAGCAACAAGCTATACGAGTGAGAAGCCTTTGAAGTTTTAAACTCCCTCCGTCCCATTTTGTTTGCGTACAGAACAAAACTGATGCCAAGTGACCAGCCATGAACGGGTAGCATTGCGAAGCAAGGGAGAGGAAAATATGACGAAGACGCGAACGGGCACGATGAAGCTTGAAAAATCTCCGATTGTCTTCGATGGACTACTAATCCATGATGGAGAGAAAATTCGGAAGAAATTTGATTTGGAAGAAAATCGATTGGTGGCTACAGCTCTGGCGGCGGAGGCAGGCGAGGAGGGGGTGGATATAGCAGCTATGGTGGTGGCTACGGAGGCGCGGCGATTCTGCGCGTGAAAATCTTCCTCCACCTAGGGCCTTTCCACGCTCAAAGTGCTCTCTGGTCTCTTTTGATTCTTGGTCCCTCCTCGTCGATGCCAAACTTGTTTCAGTTTTCATGATCGAGAGGCTGTTTTTGTTGGTTTCACTTTTAGCTTCTTTTAGCCAACAAAATCTCTTTCAGCTTTTTCCCTTGCTGGGTTCATTGTTAGTGTCATTTTCCAGGTTTTCATTGGCTTGGAAAGAGGGCCTGATCGGACTTTTAAGAAGTTTGATGAGTATTTGATTACGTGTTCAGAAAGGTTTTAGTTAATGTTGTGCCTGGGGTGATATTTTGTGTTAATTGAATTAAATTCTATTTTATGAAATTAATTTTTTGCAACAACACTAATCAGTATTTTTTATTGATATTATTAACAATATAAATGTTCATGTAAGGTAAAACATAAATGATTTGAAATTATATTTGTTTATATGAATAGCACCTATCATGGTCAGCGAGAAGACATATTAGAAGTCTAGGGACTTATCTACACAACTTTGAAACCTCAGAAAGTCAATATCGGCATTTGAGCCAATAATATTAATGGCAAGAGCAAGAGTAACCGAGCTTAACAGTTGAGGGGTAAGTATATGTATCTCATAAAGAGGGATGACAGTGTAAATTCAGGTATACCTTAAGGGGGATTAATGTACTTGTCCCAATACTTTAGCCATCGCTAGTATAATGCAGTGGCACTTTTTTTTTTTTTTTTTCATGTGTATGTGTACGTACAGTACATGCACCGGATTATGACAATTGTATATTAAACTTAAGCTATATAAATTATATAATTCTTTTATTTTGAGTTAACACTACCACTCTCAACTAACATTTTCATTTTATTTTTTATAATATTTTTACTTACTTAAAATTTTTTTTTTAAAAAAAGGCTCTCCCGCTCTCATTTCTGCTCTCTACTACTAGTTTTGGGACACTTTGTTTGACTTAGATTATAATTATATATTAATTGTGGATGTAAGCACTCTTCATAAACGGTAGCTTTTTGTCTTTTTTTGCTCTCTAAGTAATAGTCTAATCCATTTTCCAGCTTGTGCAAATTTCCTTTCTTTTCATTTTGGTTCCTAAATTGTTCCATCTCACAGTTGGGCCTTGAGAGACAATACCGGAGTAGTAGCAAGGTTTGATAGGTCACAAGTTTGAGAACTACAACTACCAAAGAGAAAAACTATAAACACTTTCTCCAAGTTTTCTCTATCTCACATTTTTGTGTTTAAATCTATTTTAGTTCTTGAGCTATTGTTTTTATTTTAGCCACTACATTGTATTTGTTTGCAATTTTAGTCCTTTTTTGTCTTTATTAAGTGAATATTAAACCTTACTAACTATAGTATTTCTATTTTACTCTGTTGATCTTAAAACTTTACTTTAACTTATGTGTCAATGTTTAGACACTACTTTTTTGTGAGAAGCTTATTTCTATTTCCTAAAGAAAAATTTTGGTTATTATGGTTTGTCTGATTTTGGATATGACTTGAACTATCCCCAGTTTTTTACTTGGACTTTTTTTTATTAAACCCACAATCCGTACCATTTTATTACTTTATTTTTTTATGTTAACGGTTAACCATCACTTTTAGTTGCTAAATCCCGCTCTTTACCATATTAATCTCAAAACTTCATTACATAGAGATTAGATCATGATTTTAGACCAACTCCAAATCTCGGTTTACTAATTTTTGTGAAAAAGTTTTTGTATCAATGGTTAAACTCACTTTTAATTGTTAAAACTTTAATCTTTTCTATTTTCATCCCAAATTTTTGTTATTTAATAATTATTTTATTATATTTATATTAAGTACTACTACAAATTGAACCACCATAATAGGTGAGACAAATGAACCTCGTGTGTAACTAAAAAGGAGTTCAAGTTCTCTATTCCTCAACAGTGATAGGCTTTTCATGAACAGTAAAGCCTAAGAATGTAGCCTAGTCTAGGTGGGGATCGATGGTTGTCTAATTTGGCCTGGTCTATTAAGAAACGACATCATTTCCTATGAGGTAAGTATTTTCCTTGTTTCCCTATTGAAGCTACCTCCTAATCACTTTCTCACTTCCAGGTCCCTTGGCTCCAAGTCATCACCTTCTTTAGCACCTAACATCTGTCACAACCAACTCCATTTTTAGACCAATTCCCATGTAAATGCCCATGTGCCTTTTTAATTATTTCCCCATAATACTTTCATATACCAAATTGTCTCCCGTTACACTGCTACCATGCTTACCCATCGTCACCCACTCCACCATCCACACTCATGGCTTTCAGCAGCCAAACCATTCAAGCTTGTTTATGTGCCACCACCAACTTATAATAGGACTTCATTACCAAGGTGATTGCTCTACATATCATCAAGGGTTGCCTCCATGGTGTCTGCGACCAATTCGATGAAATTGTGTTTAATTGTGTAACTTTTTTCACAATGACTGGTAGGAAGCAAATTCTTGATGCAACTAAATTACTGTTGCCAGGGAGAAAGCAAATCCCCCTTGATTTTCCATGGTTGATTGAGCTTAATTGAGGCTAAAATTTGCTTTGGTTATGGAGGTTTTGGAAGAGAGGAATTTCAGGTCTCGGTGGATTTAGTTGTCACCACTTCTCATCTTTTATCTCTAATTGCAACAAGTCTAAAATTCTAGGACTAATTCCAGCATTCTCCCAAGCTCAATTCCTTCTTAACTTAATTACATGATTCTACCTCAAGCTTTCTGAACTATGTAATTAAGTCACCAACACTTCCTTGGTTTCAGTTTAAACAACCTAAGGACGATAGAGTTAATAAGCATTTTATTTGTAAGACAATGCAAAGGCTAAATTTTTTAATAGACAATCTATACTTTAATATTTACATATATGTTCAAAAGTAATGATCTTATAGTAACCCTCAAGTTTGACTGCTTAATATTAAAATTGTTCATAGTTGTGTTTCTTTTTTTTTTCCTTATACTTTTTGTTCAGTGCATATTCTAGCTTCCATTATTGTCTCTATTTTTTTGTCAATGAGTAGAAGATATGGTAGTAGGTAAAATAAATATTTTTTCTAAAATCTAAAATAATGAATTTTTTAATATGTTAAATGACACAATTGCCAAGAAAATACTTCTATTCTAGAGAAAATGAGAACCAAGTATTATTTCTTTTTGTTTCTGTGGTTTAGAATGATATGGCTTATCAAAATAATGTTTTATGTATTTTAGTTAATTTTTCACCATATATTATCTTCCTCTTTCTCTGGATTGTGAAAGAATCTTTTTGGTAGAATGTATGGAAGTCTAAACAATGAAATAATTTTTTTTAATAAAAGGTGAAATGATGAATCTTTTTTTATATATGAGATAACATAATTATAAAAAAAGTACTTCTAGCCAAGAAAAAAAATTATGAATCAAGTATTATTTCTCTTTATTTCCTTTTTGTTGTGCGTTTTAGAATAATAAGACTTATCAAGGTGATGTTTTGTGTATTTTGGTAATTTTCACCATATATTATTTTTTTTCTTTTCTTAGGATTGTAAGAAAAAGGTTCTGGTGCTTTTTTTTTCTGTTTGGCTGCTTTTTCATTTCTCTATTACTAAGTCCATGATGTTGTTTTTAGTTGATGGTGATTACTTTATTGGCATTTGGTGTGCGGATCTTTTTTGTGGTTAGTTATGACGACTCTCTTGCAACTATTTTATATTCTCCTTTTTATTTTTATTTTTTATTTTTTTTTATCTTTTTTATTGTCTTTAGTTTTCTAAGTTTTCATTCTTCCTTTTTGTTTGTTTTGTTGTAGTTGTGTTAGGTCCACATGATCTTTCATTTGGAAATTTTATGTTTTGTTTCCTTTTTTAGTGTTCTAATAGTTTTGTTTTGCTATTTACTAAACTAGAACTCCTTTTTTGTTGATGGAGTTTTATTTTATTTCCTTTTCTGTCTTTTTTATTTTTTTTCTTTTTATCTCATTTGTTGTCATTAGTTTTCTATGTTTTTGTTCTTTCATTTTCTTTGTTCTATTGTGTGTTCTGTTTATTTTCACTATAATATCAGTTTTCACCTTGCAGTTTCTTTATATCAGCATGATCTATTTTTACCCATCTGTCAGTTTTGCTATAATTTGTTCAATCTATATTATCTTTTGTTTTGATTATATAGTAATCTCATGATAAAGATTTTCTAATATTGATTCCATCTGTAGGTTCCTATTTTTTTCTTACATTTTGTTTTCCTTTTATTTTTGTTTTCTTCATAGGGTTCTGGGTTTGTTATTCTTTTGCAATATTTCAATGCAGTTATTTGTATTCATCTATTCTAATTCACTAGCTAGTTTTATCTTTATTGTTTATAATTTTGAACATTTATTTGACAACAGGGTGCTAATATTTATTTGTTTTGATTTATATGTGAAAACAGCTGCAATATTATTCTTACAACTTATTCACCATATTTATGGATCTATTATATGATTGGATCGTTATGTCTTTAATTTATTCAAAATTTAACATTAGACATAGCTTTTTCATTATTTGCGTCATTTTGCTCTACTTATATTCTTTAAATTTTTTCTATTTTTTGTTTCATTTTTTCTTTAGCATCATCATTTAGATTTTTGTCTACTATCTTTGGCACCAATTCATCCTATTGATCTTTTTCTACCATCGGTCTATATTACAAATTTTTTATTCATTAGTTTATGTTAATGAATAACAGAGTTATAATATTGGATTCTTTGTTCACTAGACAACAAATTGTTCACTAAAATCTAATATTGATTATATCTTTTTGTTCTTCTTGCCCTCTTAGATGTTACTTTCATTTTTTTTTTGTTCATAGCTCTTCCTCTATATCTTTTTTTCCATAACTATTAGTGTTCATCTACTCTGCACCATGGGTGAGTTCAAATATCATTTATTTATCATACATCACTTTCTACATCTGTTAAACATGAAAATGGTAATATTTCTTTATTTTTATTTATTTGTCAAAGCAGATGTGTCATTGTTCATATAAGTTGCTCTCTATATTTTGCTAATGTAGTATGTGATTAGGTTGTTGTATCTTTCAATTCAGCCATATGTTTAACATTATACACTTGTCATTATTTGTATCATTCGGTTCCACATTTGCTATCAAATTTTGTTTACTTTTTTTGCTCATTTTCTTTTTATCACCTTCGTTCAGCTTTTTATCTGTTATCTCTAACATTAGTTGTACATGTTCATCTCTTTCTCTCTATCCATAAGTATTACACTAAAATTTTAGATTTTCATTGGGTTTTATTCATTTAGAAGGAAGCAAATCCATTATGATCATTTGCATCTTTTTAGCTTTGATTTTTGTTTTACATTTTGGTTTCTTTTATGCAAAATATTTTTAATTAATCTTGTGTCGAGGGTGTTTCTTTGGTTTTCTTTGTATTTCAGTTAACCTATTCATGTTTTTTTGTTGTTCCAATTTTCATATCTTCCAGTAGCATCAAAAATTGAAAATCATATTTGTATTTCACATTATTTTTATCATTTAGTTGGTCAAACCATTATTCACCCCCAATTCATCAAAAATTTTCTATTGATTGCTCAACAACTTGTTTATGTTTGTTGTTTCTATTATAATATCTCTTATTGCTATTTTAAATAGAACATAATCTTTGCATTTCCTCTTCCGTTGTAGCATCATCGTTCAATATTATGTTCAGTAATTCTATCATCAACTATTGGTGTTATACTATTTCATCTCAATAGTTAATGATGCCATAATTATTTCATAATATGTTAATTCATGTGTTCATTGTATTGCAGAGTCATCATGGATATTTGCCATTACTGTTTTAGTATTTTTTTTTAAGATGATTTATTTTTGAAATTCTATTTTCACTTGTTTTTGCTACAACAATTCCAATCAATTATTGGCGCATTTTACTTTCCTATTTTTATTCGTATCCCACTATTTTGCTCAATCAGTAAGTCTTATTATTCTTTAGGACATTTATCATTTTTTTCATTTGTTGGATAACAAGATGGTCGTATTTGTTGTTGCTTATTTGTTTTCCATTATAGCAACGGTCTATTTGCTCTCAGTTGCTATTCACATTTTAACTTATAGGTATGTTATTAAATATCTATTTTTATTCATTAGTTTCAATTAAACAATTGAATGCAATTTTCTAATTTGTTTTGCAATCTTTTTATAAAATGGTTTATACATATGCAATGATAAACAATGCATGATCTAAATATTTTTTAATTAAAAATGTTGGACTACCTTATGTATATAACAGATATAGCAATTCAATATAGGCATACAAATTTTAAATTTGAAATGAAATAAAAAAAAAATTTCATATGAAGCCTGAAAGTAGTATAACAGTAGATATAGATCATTATCTACGTTTTAATTGTTGCTTTAGTTATAAATGACCAATGTGTTAATATGAAAACTTGTTGGTCCATTAGAACTTGTGTTCAACAATTTAATGTTGGCACACCTTTCCTGATTTAGTAATCTCAAAATGAGGCAAACTTCTAATCACAAGCAAATACAAAATTAGATCAAATTTTATGTAGAAGTAGCAGATAAATAACGCCCAAGTTTATTCTATATCACAGTGCTAAATACTTTACATTTTTCTGGTGCATCTTTTAAAACACATTTTAAATCAAAAGAGATTTATTGTTGAACAAAATTATATTAAGCAATTTAGTTCTACTCCATGCTTTATAAATGAAGTGCACAAATTTGTAGTAACTATATCAAATTAACTTAAAACCCAGAGGACTATGGGAGGTTTACTACTCAGTTGCCAAGTACCTCAAAAAGGTCCTAGGCATCATAAACATGTTGCATAGCCTTGTTAAAAAGGCAAAAGGATGAAGATTCCTCTACCTCTCTGGCTTCAGAGAGTCTGACTACTAATGTCAGATGGCCTATTTCATGCCAAGGGCATTGGAGAAAGAGTTCCTTATAAGTACACAATTTAGAAGCCTTCAAGGCTCATGTACCTTATTGGAGGGACTTAATTGTTGCATTGAAAGCATGGATGGGAACTAGTCCTTAAGCTCTAAATGAATAAAAAAGCAATTTATAAGGACATCTCCCTTGCATTAAGGAATTGTTACGACAATTGTCCAAAGAAGAATCTACAAAACCTCAGCATCTCTCATTCATTAATGGGAAGAATGTGCTTAGTTCCGACGATTCAGGCAACCCCTAGAGTAAGAGCATTCTCCATGAATGCACGATATAATGCAAAGACCCCTCTAACCCTGCATTCACTAGGGGGAAGAGCTTGTTGATACCCAAATGAGATTCGTTGGATTAGACCTAAAGGTGCCAGATCACTGGGCTTATAGCCCAATTAACAATAGATGTTTACGATAACCTATTTAGGCTCAGAAACTATGGCATAGGCTTATTAAGCCCATCATTTAGCTATATATACAAACAGTATATATTTACACTTTCCTAAATGGGAAACTATCGTAATTTACTAACTTAGGAGTTCGAGAGATCTCCACAAGAATCTTCTTGGCCATGTCTTCTGTCTTTGTATGCAGGTAACTGGTATGGCTAGATTCTGTCAATGTCTGCTACTCACCGGATCCAAGGGTACTTTGGGTGACACATATATTTTTTTTTTTAAAAATAGAAAAGTATATTTTAGAAAAAGTACGGATATAATCATGAACAAGTAAAAGATAAAAATAAAATTAGAAAGAAAACAAAAACTTGGGAATGTACAACATAAACTAAGAAAAATGTAGAGGTGCAAGTGAAAATGATGCAATAGCAACTGGGCCAGCACTGCACGAACACTTCTCAGTTTTTTGGCTAGTATATATATATGGTTAAAGTAGTACTCTGCAAGAATATAAAAAGCAGAAGAAGATGCCCGAATCCCCACCAATACCATTCCAAATATAGTGTGAAACGATGACGATTTAAGTTTAGGGCTTTAATTCGATGTCTCTAAGTTTATCCTTTTATTTTTGGTTTCTTTTTGTTCTTGTTTTCCTAGTTGCACATTAAAATTACACGATAACTACAATAATTTTTCATGCAAAGTTTGTCATCTCTTTTCTTTAGTTGTACCCCTGTTAAAACAAAAAATTAGAAAATTATGAAATTTTGGTAAAAATAAATGTTATAATGAACATCAAATTTATGTTTCAGTCATATTCAATAAGGATAAAATTCCCACTGATTGGATCATAATCCAATTGACATGCAAACCACCATATCACATGATCAGTCATATTTAAATTCCGGTTTGTATAAGAAATTACTTCTCTTTATAGTTAGTAGATGTGTTTAGGTTGGATGGGGTAAGGTCTAGGATAGGCTAAGTTCTCTTATAATATACTGGAAAAAAAAATACAAAATTCCCAAATGGCTATTAATCTTTTTCTGGTTCTGGCTGTTACCTGTTAGCCCCCTAACATTTTCGCTGTTCCCCATCTGCTCATTGAACTTACTTAATTCTGCCCACTTGGTCAATAAGATACTAAAGTCAACACTTCGTCTGCGTTTGTGTGAAAAATATACTTTAGAAAGATTGAAAAAGATTTAGAAGTAGCTGCTGTGACTTGAAATAATATCAGTGTAGCAACATATATTGTGCTTATTGTGGGTTTTTTTGTTAAAGATTTGGATATAGAGATTGCAAATTATACAAATGTAAAGCCGATTCATCTGGGTCCACTGAACTTAGATTATTGTATTTTACTAACTTTCATCTTCTTGTTTTTCCAGTGCAAAACAAAGACTTCTAATTGGCTAACTACTAAGCCGGATTATAAGCGTTCCTTATGTACTGCGTGTTGTCAACAAGTTTTAAATATAATTACTTATCATACTAGGTATATTTGAGAATGTTCATGTGCACATAGCAATTAAAATAAGTTCAATGAGCCGATCGTTATACAATTCTTTAAATTTGATGACCGTTTGCAATTTTTAGCTTAACAACAAAATAACAAAACAAAACAATTCTTTTCATAACAATGTTAATGCCTATCATTAGAGCCTCAGGAAAACCATCTCCTCATAGTTTTCTACATCAAATGTTGAGAGTTGTTGCCGTAAATAACAAATTATTCCCAATGTTGACGGTAATCATAAAAATCATGATTTTGTGTTGCTTTGAAGTTTTTTTTTCTTAAAAAGGACGACAAATAATTTCAAATATCTCTAAAAAAATATTTTTTTATGAATTTTTTTTTATTATTTATAGGTTATACGACATTATCAATAAGATATAATGTTGAACTTAACAAAGACAATATGCTCAACTCATGTTATTTATAATGTAATTGCAATAACGTATTACACATAAAATTGTACAGAATACGTAAGTATACTCAGTATTTGAACCTACAGACTAATAAAAAACCCTAAAAAATAAGGAACATAGGCTTAGTATAATGTATGGACAGACAAACAAACAAACGAACAATAACACTTAATCTACTATAAGAAAACAGATCAGCCGACCTCATCAAGTAGAACCTCCTATTGGCATTTCTTCAATATGCAACTTCTTCGCTTTGTCTAATAAATAGAATAAAGCTATATCTTAAAAAAGTGAAGAAAAAAAACTCCACTTATAAAAAAGACAATTAAATGAAGAAAATTAAGGATGAATGTCTAACTCTGATTGAAAAACTAGCTAAGATTCGGTCAATTAGGCCAAAGTTAGATGGACTTTTTTTAGATAAATGGTGGAGGGTTGAAAGATTATCTTAATCATTTATAAATGATATTAGTTTCAAATGTGAATTGCGAATATAATGTTAATAAAATAAAATTAGTATAAGCTGAAATATTATGAAAAAAGACGCGGTAAAATTCATTCACAGTCTCTTAAAAAGACGAGGTAAAATTCATTCACCGTCCCTTAACTTTAATACTTATCCTAAAGTGGTTTTTCACCTCAACATGTGTCATAATAAATTACCTTATCTTTTTTAACACACATGTTACGTAAGTCTCTTCTATCAGTTTTTCTATTATCTTAGACGGAACTTAATGATGTGGTAACTTGGATGTTGGTATGGCAGTATTACACACATTGCTTGGGCCCGAAATCTCACATGACCTTCTTTTTTATAACAACAAATGATTATATTAGAAAAATAAAAAAAATTTAGGCAAAAATTAACACAAACACATAATTTTGAAGACTCAAAACATGTATTACCCAAACTTTATCTTATTCCCCGAATCTTTTAATGCATAAAATAAAAATTTAGTAGATAAAATAAATATTTCAACAAAAAAAGTATTAGTTTTAGATCTTGGTTCTCATATAAAAACACAGTTTACTTTGGGTATGTTCGCCATCGCTGGCCAAGATTTTAAATACCATTACCGCTAGGTATGTTGTACCCTAAATTTTTAAGGTATACCGCATGGTATACCGCGCCACATACCGTTATTGTTTTCACAAAAAAATAAATGTTAGAATATTATTTTAAGATGACATAATTTATTTAATAATTTATTTTTACACATTTTATATGTATTCTAATTTTTCTCATCATAATTTGTCAAATATAATAAAATATATATGATAAAATATATTCAGTTGAGGTAACATGCACTAGAAATCTAATTGAGGGATATTGTTCAACACCACAGGGACCTTTAAGTTGTTACCATCCATTAAGATTTTATATTAATTAAAAAAAGTAACAAAAAATAAAAAGCAAATGTTTATTTTATGATATGTGTATTATTTATATTTTAATATTTTATATATTTATGATATTTTTTATGTAAAATGTAAAAAAAAAAATAGGTGCAAAAAATAAAATACTGCAGTACGTACTACACGGTATTTTGTGGTATACCGCAGTTCTTTTACAAAATGCATACAAAAAATGAGCGGTATATGGTATACCGTAAAATACCACAGTATACCGAGAGGTAAAATAATAAAACGAGAAAACGTTTGTATCATATATCTGTAGTAAACGGTATATCTCAGTATTTAACACTATGCTGCTAGCTTCATCCTTTTCAGAATAACCCCTTTAATTCCGTCACACGAAACCCTAATCACCATTTTTCTTACTTTTCAACTCCTCCATCTTTTACTTGTTTTGAATCTTCAACTCCATCAGTACATTCATCTTATTCAAGTACAGCCTTAATCTGTTCATGTCTAGATGTTCTATCACCATCAGAACCACCACCTAAAAGATGGCTTCACTACTGATGAACGTCTGCGATTATCCGTTCCCGATAAAAACTCTATTGGGAAAGAGAAGATAAAGATTTGGAATGGGTAGTAGGCAAATCAAATTTAGGAATTAAGGGTTTTGGAGGAAAGGATGACGTTGAAGATAAAGGAAATGTAGGTAGAGTTAACAGAAGTGGTGAGGTGAGGTTGAGGTTGACCCCAAACTACTATACTACTATGAAACAAACTTTCCCAAATATCCATCAAATTGACTCCAAAGTGTGTTTGCTAGATTGTATCCAGCAAAGTTCAATTAACATGGTATCTTGCCCAACAACCAAATTCATCAAACTGTAAATTACATTTGTGCACATTTGGTTGTGAGGATAAATGAGGTTGTTGGATGTAGAGTCGTATTTCAAGGTTGTCATGTACTTGGTTTCCAAGTGCTCCCACAAATTGATTTGATTAAAGGTAACTTTTAGTCTAATTACGTTGAGCATTAACCTCTCATCAGATTCTAAGGTTTTTTTTTTGTTAACTTTTTCCACATGTACTTGTTCAAGTTCAAAACAGAATCTATGAGTATTCAGTACTTAAAATTTTGACCTCAGCTTAGCAGTTTTCAATTGGGTTTTTGTAATATCAGGCGCCCAATTAAAAGGCAATGAAACGTGGTTAAAGAATGAGGAAATGTGGGCAAAGGGAACTCATGTTCCTTCTCTTTTTAGAACTCATGTAGTGATTTTAGGAAGAAGATGAACTTCATGCTAATCTATGTTTAAGTTCTTAAAGTTATGTGTTTTTGTCTATTTTTTCCTTAATTTGTTGTTATGAAAGAAGAGACCGCATGTCATTTGCGGCGCACATTAAAAAGTATGAGATTTTATAATGACATAAATTGAGATAAGAAACCACTTTAGAATGGATATTAAATTTAGAGGACCACATATGAATTTTACCTTAAAAAAGATGCAATCAATCTTTAATTTTACCCCGAGAAAAGATGCAATCAATCTTTGTATTCAATTAATCTTTGAAATGTATATATGTTTTTGGAAAATTTTCATTTCAGAAAACTCATAAGTTTTAGTGAATACTTCACTTGTCCCTATATTGTCTGGGAATCCTCCACTTTACCCCCGAGGTTTAATAGCTCATTCACTTACTCCCTTTTCATTATGTTAAGGACCAAAATGCCATTTTCTTGTCTCTTTAGATAGGCTAAACTGACCATAATACACCTAGGAGGCAATAACACTTTGCTAAATTAACTAAAAACTTGTACAAAATTATATGTGACAAATTATTTTTTCGATTATCAATGAAACTTTAATGGTCAAACTTAGTATAAATAACATTACTCTTTTAGAATTGTGCCTCAATTGTACTATTTGAAATAAAGTAAAAAATCACAGTATGTACTTAACTATGAAATATGTGAGATATATCAGCAATTAAATACATTTTTTTAATAACTAAAAGTGTCTGGCAAAATATTTTTTACATTAAGTGAGAAGTAAATTGTTCACCAAGAGCATAGTAGCAATAGCAGCAGTAGTAGCAGTAATAATAATAGTAGTAGTAATCTCAACCAATTCAATAAAGAATAAGAACAAAGAAAAAATTTATAAGATTACAATAAAAAATAAGTTATGAAATATAAAAAGACGGATGTCATTAGACGAATTGAAGTGTCTGTTACAATGATAAAAAGTCAGACACTAATATTAGTAGACCTCTCTTCTTACATTTCACAACTCATTTTTTTTTTCAAATCTTATAAGTAATTTTTTTCTCTGTTCTCATTTTTTGTTGAATTGGTTTATTTTATTATTTTTATTATTGTTACTATTGTTGTTGTTGTTGTTGTTGTTGTTGTTGTTATTGCTAATAAAAAATGATTTTTATCACATATAATTTTATACAAGTTTTTAGTTAGTTTAATAAAATGTTATTGTTTCTTAGGGGCATTATGGTCCTCACAATTATGGGAGAAGGGTAGGTGAAGAATCTTTTAAACCTCAAGGGGTAAAGTGGAGAACTCTGAAATAGGATGGGGTGAGTGAAGTATTCACTAAACTTCAGGGGTTTTTTGAAAATTTTCGTATGTTTTTTCTAGTAAAATATATAGCTGCGAAATTGGGAGGAAATTTCCTATAGAATTAATTAATCCATACAATACAATGTCAATCGTCAGCGAACTGAGCGAAGCAGCGAAACAGAGAAGAAATTTCGTGGAGAAGACTAAACAATTATTTTAATCAAATAAAGGAACGATGGTTAGCGATCCACTACGGAAAGCCCCACGTAGATCAGCAAAAAGCTCACTGTTATATGAGCGCCACTGCGCCAGGCATCCCACGATGTGGCCCGTCGTCATCTCTTTTCTGACCTGGCGCAACCCCATTGGCGTCACCCACGTGGAATCTTGTGACTTCCCAAAGCCAATGCCACACATTAAAACAAACACGAACTACGGAAACTTTGCTGCGGTTGAATCGCTCTGTGAAATTTTTTATACTCTTCCAGTTTCCTTCATAGAATTCAGATCTCTCTCCTTCCCTCTCTCTCGCTCTCGCTGCCTCTTCTTCCCCGTTTTTATTGACGCGCCGTGAGCATTTCTGTTGGAGGGAGTGCAGGAATTGGTTGCGGTGGTTCATTGGCGGGCTCCCGATTCCGGTGAGTTGGAACCCTAGATCTCGACTTGTTTTACTTCGATTCTCGAGACGGAAGTGTTTGTTTGGTTGCTGTGAAAATCTTGAGTAGGAAAAAAGTAGGATGGTGGTTGATAGTTGGATTCCGGATTTTTATTTGGCTGTTTTCTGTGTGGAATTGTACTATTTGATTGTGGGATTTAGTTGTTGGTTGTGATTTTTGTTTCAATTATACGGGTTCTCCTAGTCTCAGTGACCAAATGGTCTGGTACAGTTTTCATTTCTGAAAGAGTTACTGGTTTGGTGTGTTGATCGTGATAATTTTCTCTTGATTCGTTTCAGGTCGGAGTGTTGGGGAGAAGAAAATTCTGGATCTTGCTATCTTTGAATTGGTGATCGACTGATTTTTCTTTCAGGTTTTGAGGAAGTGCTTCCTCGCCATTGATTTTTTTTTTCAATGGGGAAAGGAGGGCAAAATTATGGGAAGAAGGAGAGTGTTGGTGTTAGCACATCGAGTCGAGATACTTTTCCTGCTTGGGCAAGGGACGTTAAGGAGTGTGAAGAGAAGTATCAAGTAAGCCGAGAGTGTGGATTGTCAAGCGAAGAGGTTCAGAAGAAGCGCCAAGTTCATGGATGGAATGAGTTGGAGAAACACGAGGGAACATCTATTCTTCAACTGATTTTGGAACAATTCAATGACACATTAGTCAGAATTTTACTAGCTGCTGCAATAATATCATTCATCCTCGCTTGGCTTGATGGCGAGGAAGGAGGGGAAATGGAGATAACTGCATTTGTTGAGCCTCTTGTGATCTTCCTAATCCTGATAGTGAATGCTATTGTGGGGATCTGGCAAGAAAGCAATGCTGAAAAGGCACTGGAGGCTTTGAAAGAAATTCAGTCTGAGCATGCTAATCTAATTCGTGATGGAAGGCGGATTTCGAATGTGCCTGCAAAGGAACTGGTTCCAGGGGATATTGTGGAGCTCAGAGTTGGTGATAAGGTTCCCGCAGATATGCGAGTCCTGAGTTTGATAAGCTCAACAGTAAGGGTTGAGCAGGGGTCCTTGACTGGAGAGAGTGAAGCAGTGAGTAAGACTGCAAAGAGTGTCCCAGAGAATTCGGATATCCAAGGAAAGAAATGCATGGTGTTTGCTGGAACTACGGTGGTCAATGGAAATTGTATCTGTTTGGTTACGGAGACTGGAATGAATACAGAGATTGGGAAGGTGCATACACAAATTCATGAAGCATCGCAAAGCGAGGAGGACACTCCGTTGAAGAAGAAGTTGAATGAGTTCGGAGAAGCCCTGACCATGATAATTGGAATAGTATGTGCAGTGGTTTGGCTTATTAATGTGAAATATTTCCTTGATTGGGAATATATTGATGGCTGGCCAAGGAACTTCAAGTTCTCATTTGAGAAGTGCACATACTACTTTGAGATTGCTGTGGCATTAGCTGTTGCTGCTATACCTGAAGGTTTGCCAGCAGTTATCACGACATGTTTAGCCCTTGGCACACGGAAGATGGCCCAAAAAAATGCACTTGTGAGAAAACTGCCGAGTGTTGAAACTCTTGGTTGCACAACTGTTATTTGTTCTGATAAGACAGGCACTTTGACTACAAATCAAATGGTTGTTTCACAACTTCTTGCTATGGGTTCTACAGTTGGCACTCTCCGGCCATTTGACGTGGAAGGGACAACCTATGACCCTTTTGATGGGAAAATAATAGGTTGGCCTTTGGGTCGACTGGATGCAAATCTTCAAATGATTGCAAGGATTGCTTCTCTTTGCAATGATGCTGGTATTGAGAAATCTGGAAATCGTTTTATTGCAACTGGACTGCCAACTGAGGCAGCATTGAAGGTAAATGTGGATCTTTTTTGTGCTTCATTCTACTCATTTCATCTGATTATCTGTCATTCGATTACCCCATTCCTGTGGCATTACGAGGAGCTGAAGCATAATTTGAAAAAAAAAATAATTTTCTGAGAACGTCTTCAGCATTTATTCCCTTCTTATGAAACTGCTGATGCGAACAAAATGTTTTTTTTTTCTTTTTTTGCTTTGTTGGATTTATATCTAACACTTCTGAAGTTTTTTGAGATACTCAGTTTATATGGAGTCTTAATTCAAATGGTCCTTGCCTTGTAATTCCTACCAGGTTCTAGTTGAGAAAATGGGATTACCTGATGGATATGGTTCTTCATCAAGCAGTGAAGATCCTACATGTATGTTCCATGTCTCAACTATTTATGTCACTGTATATGCTCCAATCTCCAGAGGGTGGTGTTTATAGATATCAGTCTAATTTTCTACTCTATGCATGTCCTTTCTCTGAACTTTCTTGTTTTTATTTGTGTTCCACATAAGGCTGTTCAAATCATTGGAGAAAATTGGATCAACGGATTGCAACTCTAGAGTTTGATCGTGATCGGAAGTCCATGGGAGTTATTGTGAATTCCAACTCAGGAAGGAAGTCATTGCTAATAAAGGTTCGGTTGTTTTCTGGAATTTATTTATTTTCAACAAGGCCTATCCATTATATTTTCTTATCACCCATGGGATCACCTGTCATTTTTTTTTTTAAAATTCAGCCCATTACCCATACGGCACTCAAACAAGTGTTTCATATGTTGCAGGGTGCGGTAGAGAACTTACTTGAGAGGAGCACTTCCATCCAACTGCTTGATGGTTCTATTGCTGAACTTGATCAATATTCGAGGGAAAATATAATGGATAATCTTAAGAGCATGTCATCTAGAGCATTACGTTGTCTGGGTTTTGCATACAGAGAGGATCTGCTAGAATTTGCTACATATAATGGCGATGAAGATCATCCAGCTCATCAGCTTTTACTTGATCCGTCAAACTATTCTTCAATTGAAAGCAAGCTCACTTTTGTTGGCTTGGTTGGGATTACGGTAGGCATTTATTTGCTGTTTGCAGTTTCATTGTTCCTGCATATTTCAACATGCACTGATAATGTTTTCAAAATTTGAAAGGATCCTCCAAGGCATGAGGTTCCTCAAGCAATAGAGGATTGCAGAGCTGCTGGAATTCGGGTTATGGTCATAACAGGAGACAACAAGCACACAGCAGAAGCTATTTGTCGCCAAATTGGTGTATTTGGAGAACATGAAAATATTAGTTCTAGAAGCTTAACTGGAAAGGAATTCATGGAGCACCCTTATCAGAAGAATCACCTAAGACAGAGTGGAGGCCTTCTGTTCTCTAGGGCTGAACCACGACATAAACAAGAAATAGTGAGGTTGCTGAAAGAGGATGGCGAAGTGGTTGCCATGACTGGAGATGGAGTGAACGATGCCCCTGCATTAAAATTGGCTGATATTGGTGTAGCTATGGGAATCACTGGGACTGAGGTATGTGTCTGTCCTCTAATTTATAATGTCATGACTTGTGATAGCTTGGCTTTTCTCTCTCTGCAAAATGTCTTTAATGCACCTTTAGGGTGAACATTGAATTGTGAGTCAATGAGAGCCTCTCCGTCGCATCACTTTTCTATATTGATTTTTCTTTTAGTAGAAAGGTAGAAGAATAAAGATGATAGCATGATAGTTTGGAAGGTCTTCAAAATGATTCTGCCTGCTGTCGTTCCTTCTCTTTTCCTTGTCATATGTGATTTGCACCAACGGTTTTGTTTTCCCAGGTTGCAAAGGAGGCCTCTGACATGGTATTAGCAGATGACAATTTCAGCACTATAGTCGCAGCAGTAGGTGAAGGCAGATCCATTTACAATAATATGAAGGCCTTTATCAGGTAATTGTGCACTC
The DNA here is from genome assembly GCA_039654915.1 of Aquilaria yunnanensis. Lineage (NCBI taxonomy): Eukaryota > Viridiplantae > Streptophyta > Magnoliopsida > Malvales > Thymelaeaceae > Aquilaria > Aquilaria yunnanensis. Next base: position 103,515,911 of record CM077593.1, on the reverse strand, counting down.
CATAGTTTAGGCCTCCTATTTAGTGTCTGTCCTGTATTGCCTTCCGAAGAGCTATGTTTTCTCTGAACTTCCTGACCTGTGCTTCTGCTCGTTGCAAAATTCTAGGTACATGATCTCATCCAACATTGGGGAGGTTGCATCAATATTTTTAACGGCTGCATTGGGCATTCCAGAAGGCATGATCCCCGTTCAGCTTCTCTGGGTTAATCTTGTGACTGATGGACCACCTGCCACAGCTTTAGGTTTCAACCCGCCTGACATTGATATCATGAGGAAGCCACCCAGACACAGTGATGACTCATTAATCACTCCATGGATCCTGTTCCGTTATCTGGTAATTGATGTTTCCCATGCTTAAACAATATGTGCTATTTTTGCTTTCTTATAAATTTATTGGTATTCTTATTGCTCCATTGGTTCAGGTGATTGGTGCCTATGTTGGTGTAGCAACAGTTGGTGTGTTCATCATATGGTACACACACCACACCTTTTTGGGCATTGATCTGAGCGGAGATGGACATAGTGTTGTATCATATTCTCAGCTTGCTAACTGGGCCCAATGCTCAACTTGGGAGGGTTTTTCGCCTTCTCCCTTCACAGCTGGGTCACAAGTGTTCAAATTTGATGCCAACCCATGTGACTATTTCCAAGGGGGCAAAATCAAAGCTTCAACTCTCTCCCTCTCGGTTTTGGTCAGCATTGAGATGTTTAATTCGCTTAATGCTCTATCCGAGGATTCAAGTCTGTTAACCATGCCCCCATGGGTAAACCCGTGGCTTCTTCTAGCAATGTCAGTTTCATTCGGCCTGCACTTCATGATTCTCTATGTGCCGTTCTTTGCTCGAGTGTTTGGGATTGTCCCTCTCAGCCTGAACGAGTGGCTGCTGGTCTTGGCTGTTGCTTTCCCTGTTGTTCTCATTGACGAGGTTCTCAAGTTGGTTGGAAGGTGGACAAGTGAATGGCGGTATTCTCAGGCAAGCAGAGTAGCAAAGGCAAAAACTGAGTAAGCTGCATCTGAAGGTTCTGAGTCTGGTCCTGAATAACCCTGTCGTTGTCTGGACCTTGAAATTATTTTTTTCACATTCATCTGGCAGGAGCTGTGATAGAATGATATAGTATTTGTTGGGACATTAGTTGCTAAAAATCCAATTAGTTTTTGGTCTCTTATCATTGTCGGTAGTTTGGTGGGTGTTGTTACGACACTAAACGGATGACTGAAGTGTCTTCTAACGGCGGCTAAAGTTTTCGTATGGATTGCTGGATGATGAAAAATCCATCAAATTAAGGCCAAGCTTATATCGCTTGCTTTCAAATATGATATGCTTCGGATTCATCAAATTAAGGCCTAGGACTTGGTTTGATACATCTCTCTTGTTCCCTTCTAAACCCTGAAACCTGCATTGTAAGGTAAAATGGGTAATTTTGCCATTAAAGGATAGAGTCAAGACTAGTTTTGTGACTAAAATTTTATTCTGGGGAAATTTGTCATTAACGTTTTTTAAATGGTCATATTAGCCATCAATATTTTGGAATAAAGGATATTTATCACTATTGTATTTAATGGTGAGAATATTTTGCAATTACAAAGAATATTTCATTAGAGTGGGGACAAGTTGAATAATTTGCAGCTATGTTAGTCAATATATAGCATATTTGTTATCAATATTTTTGAAACAGATAGTTTTGCTATCAATATTTTTGAAACAGGTAGTTTTGCTATCAATGTTTTTGAAATAGACATATTTGCCATCAAGTTTTAGCACTAGTGATGGTGGTGACATCCAGGAGAGGCAAACAAAGTGGGGTGGCTGTTAAATGACAGCAGATCACTCACAAGACGTCACACGTAACAATTGGTTGGCAATTACGGTGGACAAGCAACAATTGTCTAGTAATTAATACCACTAGAGCTAAGCAAATCCATGAGTTTGAATTACTGCTATTAGAGTTAAGGCTGGGATTGAGAGTGTGTCGATTGTGTGAATGAGTTGAAAGGAAATTGTGGTAGAAGAATTCATCAGTGTACTTCTTTAGCGTTCCATTTTCAGCAGGTTGAAGAAGATAAGTTGAAGATTTTGGCTTTTGTGTTAGAGATAAAAAATTAAGGTGAAAAATAGGAAAAAAAACATACAACTTGAGTAACTATACAATAAATTTTTCTTTTTACCATTTTCATCTGTGCCTCCACATTTGTTCCATGTTGACAAAATACTACTACATCATCACTCTGTTAGCATCCCTTAACATGTCACTAATAGCAGTGGGAAATATGCTTATTTCGAAACATCAATGATAAATTTCTCTGAAATAGAACTTTAGTGGCAAAACTACTTATAGCCCTATGTTTTAGTGGAAAAATTGGCCCTTTTACCTATATTGTAAGTATCAAAAAAGAAATGATATGCTTTTTTTTTTTTAAATAATCAGAAACAGTTTTACAATGTACAAAGTTATGAAGTACTATATATTTTAGGCACAAAGAGAAATGTCTGTTTTTTTTTTTAACCTAAAAGATACTTTAAACTTGCTTTAAGTGACATTTTATAGGGAAATGGTGGAGGCCAAAGTCAAACTCCGGACCTTCACCCGTGCCCTTTTTGCCACTTTACCAAGGGACTAGGTCAAAACTTAAAATTGATATGCTTCAAATTCGTCAATTAGTTCTACTCAAATCTGGTTTAATATAGCGAACACGTGCATGTGTGTTCACTTGTGTTTCAGTTTATACTTCCTCCATTTGAATATGTTTTACTTTTCGTTTCTTTATTTTTTAATCCCAAAATGTTTGTTTACTATATTTATTTATTCAACTTCTAAAATTTGCCCAACTCTCTTAAATAGATCATATTATATTTTAAGGTGTTAGGAGGCAACATGGAAGGAACACGGAAACTTGGAATGAATTTCATTCTTCCGAGTTGGTTTGGCATTATTTGGGGCTTTTCACCCAATATCATTGCGATCGTTTCTAGATTTTTAGAAAGATTCAAAAGTAAGTAGGTTATTTGTCATTGGCTACGGTTAATATTGAAAACAAAGATATAACATACTTGTATCCAATATTTATAATTTATACAGAAAACTAAAAGTGACAAATATTTTAAAAAAGTGAGTATCAGATACTAATGTCATACTTGAGTTTTAATATAGTAATCGTAGATATTCTGAATAAGCTTGCCACCTAAGTTGTGTCGAAGATCACGTATATCTTTGTCTCCAAGGCCAAAGTGCAGTGTAAGATAATGGCACCTTGTCGTAGAATGGGCAACACAGTAACCCCTAATTGGATCCAAGTAGTCGCACCCATACCAATCCGTCCGCACTCATGCTCCATCAACAACAAGATCTCTGGGTTCCAATCAAGCTTGGGAGTTGCCTTGTGCCTCAACTGTGGCAAAATGTATTTGAGGGATTAAAAAAGAATATGGAGTTTTGAGTTTCTCTAAAGATACTGATTTGTTAAATTAGACAATCTCTCCATGCAATTAGTAATTGGGTGTGAAATCGTGCATTTTAGAAGATACACTCATTTTGATCCAACCAAATTACCCAAAGTGTAAAGGCTAGAAAAGTGAACCATCCATTCAGCAAGTGTTTGTGGTTTATTACTATAAGCATTATGGACAACCACACTTCAAAGGACAAATATGCATAACACAACACGAAATTATTGGTAATGCATTGCATATGAAACTGCCCAGAAAATTTTAGGAAAATTTCAAAAGTGACGAAAGAACCTAAGGGAAAATATTTCATATTTGTATAAAAAGGAAAATATTAATATTATAAGGAAAAACAAGATGAAAAAGGCTTTCCTTGAGAGAGAAGTTGACTTCTTGCAAACTTTAGAAACAAGTTGAAGCTGCTGTGTCGGCCTCTATCCTTGACGATGATTTGGTTCCCAAGGCAACCAACGACCTCTGGATAGCCTACTAGATGTTAGAGAATGAGGTCTTCCTTCTAAAAGGATTCAGAGAAGGCAAGGTCCCAGAACTTGATGATGATGAGAGGGTGGAAAGGAAGATTGGTGGTGCGAGATGGACGATACTATAGGAGCCCTTTTCAAGTAGTGGAGCATTAACCCAAATTATGGGGCACATCTCGATATGGAAATTGGGCGGGAAATATAAAAGGTGATGGGAATTATATCGAGGCTTCATTTGGGATCAACATTAGCATTTAGTGTAAGAGGTTAGGAAAGCTATCCAATAATAGCTTTTAGCATCAAAAGTTTAAAAAAGCTATCACAACACTTGATAATTTATTCCAACTTGTAATGTTAATTTTAGACACTATTTCTAAATGGATCCAGAAAGAAAGAGATAAGAGGGCTAGGCTATTGTATTGGTCAATCCCAAACTTGGTTGAGTACATTAAGTTAGGCTACTTTTTAGTTATTACACTATGGACATATGCCTAATTGCATATACTAGCCTACATTCAAGTATTCATACATAGCCCACCACACTAGTTCAATAGTATGAGAAAATTGACCAAATTGTCCACGAATGAATATTTCCTTCTTCCTTCAAAAACCCCACATTGACTGTTATTGCCTTTCATCTTTCATTTCTTCCACTTTGCTGAAACCGTTCAATGAACTTGATGGAATGCTTGTTACAAGGCCAAAAATATTATGTTATGGTGTTCTCCAGCTAGCCATCGCCTTTAGATTCCATTTTTGGTGCCTTACTCCAACACGTTCACACTATCTTGACATCATATCTAGAAAAAAAAAACACTTGACATAACCTTGTAGTACATTATTCGCCACTCAACCCTAAGATCACCATTTGCTACAAAGAAACCTACACCACCCCCTTGTCGCTACCACCAAATTGTGCTTAGAATTACAGAGATCTCACTGAAACAAGCTCACTCAATGGATATAATTGGAGACCTCTCCACTTATTGACCAACCATGACTTTTGATTGCACAGGTCTTAGAAATTGTCATGATACATCTTTGTATTACATGTAGATACTTCTTTACCTCATCAATTTTTTGAAACTCCATTTGCTTTCATTCATATGCTTTAAGTCATAGGAAAAAAAAAAGATGTGTCTAAAACAATAGGTAGATATATCTAAATTTTATGATGAATGTGTTTGAACTAACAAGTAGATGTGTTTATGCACTTTATAAAGACAATGACCTTGTTAAGAATGTAGAATCACAAGTCTTAAAATGAAGATATGTTTGAAACGATAGGTAGATGTGTCTAAATTTTATGCCAAATGTGTCTAAACTAACATCTATATGCTTTATATATACAACAAAATTATCATGGATGTGAGCTCACAAATAAAAAAAAATGAAGATATGTGTGAAACAACAGTTAGATGTGTCTAAAATAACATTTGGATGCATCTATGAAGTTTATAAGCACTATAACATTATTAAGGATATAGAATCATAAACCATAAAAAATGGAAATGCATCCAAAACAATAGGTAGATGTGTCCGAATTTTGTATCAGATATGTGTAAACTAATAAGTGTATGTGTGTTCACACTTTGTAAAAGTTACAGTATTATTAAAGGTATGAAATCACAAGTTACTAAAAATGAAGATGAGTTTGATCAATAGCCAAATGTGTTAATTTTTAACTAGATATGTCTAAAGTAACATGTAGGTGTCTCTACACTTTCCAAACATGTACACATTACAATTGGCTTGATATAGATTTAGTTTGGTCATGATACGAACACATATCTATAGTTCTTTTGACACATCTTATAGTTACATTTATGTCTATAAGGATGAGCTCAAGTTGAATTTTGCGTGGCTTTTTGGGCACAACACATCGCTAGCTCTGAGATTCTCTTCCTCAGTTTGCACAAGGTGATGTAGTTTGAGCGGGGTGCGGCTTGAATTGTTTGCAACAATGAGCCTAGGTCTTAATCACGGTTGAGAGGCAAAGGCCATGTCACAAGACAACAATAGGTATGACACAGTGGGCTTCTCTAGAGTTGATTTGGACAAATGCCGTCTAGATATGACGATGACTAGTGTCTGGTGGCTTTAGTACAATAGTGCCGTGATTGTGGGAGTGAGTCATCGGAAACATTATTTAGAGGTGGTGATTGGTTGGAGAAGATGAAGATTTCACAATCTTGGCTAGGGCGTATGATGGGTCTTAGTTAGCTGAACAATTAGTAAATTTGGAATGTGCATGAGTAGGATAGACATGAATATTACTTCCTTTTCAAGTCACAACATAATTTCACAACAATGTTCCATGTGAGGGCTTGATGTAAGTATCAGTATCAATTAATTCCCAATCTAATCCTCATTTCCTAATTGCAAGTTTTCATAGTACGATGAAAAATGTGCAACATTTCGAATAACTCGAGGGGCCACTAGACTTGGACTCGTCCAAACCTCTTGGGCCAGGCTCAAAACAATGGGCTATGGCCAATTTATATAGCAACATCCTTGGATCTCTATGAAAATTTACACTCCCTCATTCAATTTTTTTAAAATAAAAGGAAAAGGGCATTTGAAAACCAAAAAAGAAAGAAATAAAGAAAGAAACAAAACAAATAAAAAGCATGTCTCATTTGCTTGGTGGTATAAAAGGCTTGAATAGGACAAGTAGAAGGACTAGGGATTTCATAAAATTTGATTATCTCAAGTGTGGTCCATCCGCCATCATCCACGCCGACATCCAAACTAAAATTCCTGTTTTGTAAATTAAAAACCATGTAGCCACAAAAAATATATGAGTGTACATATTATATATTGGGTATATATATACTCTCTCGGTCTCATAAAAGCTGTCCTCTTTGCTATTTGCAGCAATTAATTTATAATTTTATTTATTTTAAAATTTCTCATAAAAATATGAACTTTTTACATGAAAATGAAAATTTAAAAATTATAGTTTCTAAATATCATTTTTTAGAATTTTTTTTAATTCATATTAATATAAATATGTTTAAGTCAAACTTTAGTAAAAAAAAAAAGTAAAATGGACAACTAATATGAAATAGGTATCTCATATGTTACAAAATCTTATTAAATCCAGTTACAGTTATAGTTATAGATGACTTCACCAGAAAAGAAGAGAAAAGAGATCTTACCAGCCAAAGTATCCATAACCGACTCTATTCTCCTGAATGATGACGAAGGTACTGGGGAAGCAAACAACAAAGTCCAAGTCATAATATAATTCAATTCATTAACACAAATGAATGGGGCAACTTGAACAAACTCGAACCGATTGGTACTTAATCCTGTTCTACCACTAGATATTCGAAAACTGACAAATTTCCACTACTGAAAAACATGCAAGTGGATTCCTCAAAGAAGGAAATGTTTGCTATTCTCACCAGAATCACAATTTGTTGTGGAATTGAAGCCACCACACATGCACAACTGCTTGACGCCGTCGCTCCCATACCCGCACGAGCCACCGGTGGCTTCGCAACCACGGCAAAACTCAGCGTTGCCTTGGACTGAGTACTTCACCCGAATCCCATAAGCCCAACCGTCCGGTCCATCAAGCCTCAATGGAGCCAAGCTATATGCGCTGCTGTACCCTTCACACTCTAGCCTGCTAAGATTAATAGCCCTAATAGCCTCAAACGATATAGCGCAGCATTCCGGTGGGCCTGAACCAAAAACATCGCCCATTTTCTTGTGCCCCATCATGGCCCAACCTGGGCAGCCATAATACTCCTCGCATCCCATGCCCGAGACATTCCGGCAAGGCAAGTGCTTTTCCGGGAAGCCTTGGAAGAGTGGGGAGGTGGAGGAGCAGCCAATGAGCATGAACACATTGTCAGTGGTGGGGTTGAAGTAGGCGGTGCGCCACGGCTCCACCTCGAACCCGTTACCTTGGCCACCAAGCACAATGGTGTCACATGTGGACATGTGGGGATCATGTAACGTAAGTGACTCATAGGCATAATCTATGTCAAGGACTCTGTAGGAGCCAGAGCTAATGTGGAACATCAAAACATCGTTCATGCAAAACAAAAGGTCTCTAAAGCCCGGGTGGCCACAGCCGGATTGGAGTGCAAACGGGTAGTCTATGGTTATGTTTCCGCAGTACGATCGGCAGTTTGTCGGGTGAGGAAAGGAAGATACCTCAGCTAAAAATGAAGATAAGGTGATGAAGACCAGGAAGAGTAGACTCATGCTGGCTTTGATTTTAGGGAGATTGAAAGAAAAATGGGCAAGCGAGAAAGGGAAGGGGTTTGGGAAGAAAATGATACTTTGCTTGAATATGGAGGGTTACGTTTATTTTAAGATAGCTAGCTTCATATTCACTTGTTATTGGGGTTTAGTGAAGAATCCAGTTGAATTGTTTATTGGGTTTTCTCACTTCTTAACTGCATTATTTGGTTTGCTTTTCTGCTCTGCTTTAACTTTGCTTCATATTCAAGCAAATCCAACCATCTCGAATCAAGATACACATGATGGTTTCCTAAATACCCACAAAATTCCAGTTTACTAGTTTAGTAGTAGTTGCTCGTACTTTGAGCTTATACGTGGCTAAATCAGCTGACAAAATGGAATCTGACTAAAATTTTGCTAGGCAGACGAATTTCCAGATGAGATTTGATACTTGGCTGAATCACTTGACAAAATGGGAGAACATAAAACCCACGATTTGCTTCATCAAATATGAGTTTCTAGATTCATTCGAAGAGCAATTAAAAGCAAGAGTTACAAGCTACGCAGAAAACACGAAATGGGCATAAATAAAATGCTAGCGCCAGAGTCTAATACTAATCACTAATTACAAGCATTCTTGACAGCAAGACTTCAATCCCCGAATTCAGACCTGAAACCCTAATCCTAGCATTAACCGCCGAATCCATACAAAGTCCTGCCCTGCCTCTTCAGCGCGTAGACCACATCCATCGCCGTCACTGTCTTCCTCCGGGCGTGCTCGGTGTAGGTCACGGCGTCGCGAATCACATTCTCCAGGAAGATTTTGAGCACGCCGCGAGTCTCCTCGTAGATGAGGCCGCTAATACGCTTTACGCCGCCACGGCGGGCAAGGCGGCGAATCGCCGGCTTCGTGATCCCCTGGATGTTGTCACGGAGGACCTTGCGGTGGCGCTTCGCTCCGCCCTTTCCCAGACCCTTCCCCCCCTTTCCTCTTCCTGACATTTTCTGGGATTCAGACAAGCTTCCAAGGAAAGTTCAAAGTTGATTTCTGCTTTCCCCTTTTTCAGATTTTGGTCGTCTGGTATTTACGGAGGCTTTTATAGATGGAACTGAGTATTTGACGATCCTCGTGAGAAGATCCTGATAGATGTGGACCGTTGATTTGTTTAGATGAACGGTTCACATTATGAGGTGGGTTTGTATGGATCGCTGACATGGTTCGATGACCTTAATGGGGTTAACTCTCCTGCTTTACACACAGGGACTGAATTCGATCAGATTTAAGTACAGGGGTTTAAGAGTCCAAATCAACTAATTTTAAGGACTAAACATGAGTTTACGCTTATCTAAGCCTAACACATGCGTGACTGACAGATAAAAACTTTTCTGGTAAATTAAATATGCAGTCTATCAACATATATATATATTCGGACTTGGGCCTGACATTAGACTTCTCACGCATGGTAGATGACAGACACAAAATCAAGTAAATAGTAGGCCATTTGCAGCTAAATCATTCACTTCAAAGTTATTCTCACGTAAAGGACATGGCCCTGTTATTACTTATATTGCTTCCCTATGTATATTGATTTTTCAAGGAAATGATCTTTACTTTGCAGCTTCTGAAAGAACTTTCCCATAATGAGGTTTCATCACTCACTCTCTCCTCTCTTCTTCCTTACACTCTTCATGCATCAAAATTCGATTACCTCTAGCACAAGCAAGCCGCAGAAGCTTATCGCTAGATTAGCCCACCATGGTTTTGTCAACACATACTATTCTGATAAAAGCTCCATGGCACGTTATTGGTACTTGCAAGCGAAAGCCGGGACATCTAGATTCAATGACAGCATTCAGGAAACCATTTTCCCTGCTCTCCATGGTGAAGTGTTGCTAGCCAACATCTCCATTGGACAACCCCCAATCCCACAAGAAGTTGTGGTCGACTCAGGCAGTGAACTATTATGGATCCAGTGTGTCCCATGCAATGGTCGTCCCCATCAAAACTTTCCGTTGTTCGATCCTTTAACATCTTCTACTTATAAGCCATGCCGTTTTTCTCCACATGAGTGCGAGTACACCGAGCAGTATGCGGACCACACCGCTTCTAAAGGTGAATATGTTGAAGAGCAACTTACACTGGAGACTTCTGATGACGGCTTCGTTCAAACGCCTCCTGTTATCCTTGGTTGTAGCCACGAAACGTCCACACCCATTTCTAGATTATTCCCGTGGAGTGGGATCATGGGGCTTAATGCTGGACCTAAATCAATAGCTTTACAATTGGGTGATAAGTTCTCGTACTGTCTTGGTAGCTTAAGTGATTCAAGCTATGAATACAATCACCTAGCCCTAGGTGAAGGAGCAAAACTCGAAGGCTCTTCCACACCATTTTTTGTGAGAATCAATAATTTATTCTACATCTCCCTGGAAGGGATCAGCATAGGTGAAAACACGCTTCCAATTCATCCAGACACATTCATGACTCAGCCTGACGGAAGTGGTGGGGTTATCATCGACTCAGGAACAACATTAACATACTTGAAAGGAGATGTTGTCGATCTGCTTAAAACCGAGGTTGAGGCTCTGATGACCAATGCAGGTCTCGCAAAAATGGAACATCCAACAGAGCCGGGGAATCTCTGTTATGAAGCGAACATGCAGCGCGATTTAGTAGGATTTCCGACAGTCACATTCCATTTGGCTGAGGAAACCGACATAGACCTGGACAGTGCAAGTATGTTTCGACAATTTAGAGAAGATGGCAGAGACACATTTTGTTTGGCGGTGGTTCCAACCCAACAAGAGGGGCATCTCTCTATTCTGGGAATCAGGGCTCAACAGAACTACAATGTTGGGTATGACTTCAAACAACAAAGACTCTATATCCAAAGAATCGACTGCCAACTTCTCATGGATTAAACTCTAAAGTTCCATTTGTAGTTCAAGCTCTTCTGATTACCATCTTTTTTCTTTGTTCCCTCTTTTTAATCCAATAAAAAGTACATAAACTAGATATCCAATTACAAATTCATACCACTAAATGAATAGCTTCGTTAACAAAAACCTACATTCTTCCGGTATACTAGTAGTTGCTGGTCTTTCGATCTTATACTTCACTGGATTTGCTCTGCTATGGCCTCTTCTAATGTTGGGGTTACGGAAATCCGGACTCCAATATACCTTCTCTCGATATTTTGGCCAAGGTAGCGGTAGCACTGTACTAACCATTGCAAAGAAACTACTCAAATAGCCTCGGAAAAAAGATCCGAATCATTTAACCGAATGGAATCCAATAAAAATTCTGATGTAAGAAAACTTGTGAGAGAAACATAAGACCCATAATTTGCTTCATCCAAGACGGATTCCAGATGCCTTAGAACAGAAATCAAAAACAGGAATTGCAGGCCACACAGAAACAGGAATCGGGCACAAAACACTAGCACAAGGGTCGAACACCTACTCATTAATTACAACTATTCTTGACAGCAAGACTTCAGTCCCCAAATTCAGAGCTGAAACGCTAATCCTAACCTTAACCGCCGAACCCGTACAAAGTTCTGCCTTGCCTTTTCAGCGCGTACACGACATCCATCGCCGTCACCGTCTTCCTCCGGGCGTGCTCGGTGTAGGTCACGGCGTCGCGGATCACGTTCTCCAGGAAGATCTTGAGCACACCGCGCGTCTCCTCGTAAATGAGGCCGCTGATACGCTTCACTCCGCCGCGACGGGCCAGGCGGCGAATCGCCGGCTTCGTGATCCCCTGGATGTTGTCGCGAAGAACCTTGCGGTGGCGCTTCGCTCCTCCCTTCCCCAGACCTTTCCCTCCCTTCCCTCTTCCGGACATTTTCGGAGACTCAGAAAAGCCTTTCAAGGAATAACCGTAGTGCTACTGGATTTCGTTTGACAATGTATTCGTCAAGGATTTAGGAAGGGTTTTATACAAGGAAATGAGTTTTTGGCGATCCTCGTGAAGTGATCGTGCTCGATACGGACCGTTGATTGTTTTAGATGAACGGCTGAAATGGTGAGTTGTGGTAACACGGATCTATGACCTAAATAAGGTTCGTCTAACCCATCTTACAATAGCATGGCATGGCACTAGAAGCTCGCACCTTGTCACGGCTATGTATTATTTTACTAAAATAGATAAAGATTTTTTATAATTAATTTATTTTTCAAACTTATGAGCTAATCAATTTTAAATGAATATGGTTGATGGTGAAAATATACAGAATGATTGATTTTAATATACATAAAAGATATATAAATATATGAGTAAAGTTTGCATAAAAGCTGTTATTTGTTATGGGTTGATCAACAAAGAGATAAATTTTTCATGTCAAATACATATATACTCTATAGTGAAAGAAATATTAAAAAATTATGACTTCAAAATTAAGTCACAATTAATTTAAAGAGTTTGGAAAACTTGAAACATTTCAACGTTACTAATAACTAATTTGTTTTGTAACTTATTTGTAGTTTAGGGTCCAAAAACATAAAAATTGAAAGTTCAGAATATTTTCTGTATTTATTAGAGTTAGAGTACTAGAGTGATAAAAATACCTAATTTTAAAATTTGAGGACCAAAAGATATTACTATACATTAATAGGATATTTATTATGTGGTATTACCTCTTTTTTTTTTTTTTACTTTGGACATATTTTGGCCCAACAAAAAAAAAGGGGCCTAACCCAAAAAAATACTGTAGGAGACGTGCTACTAGCTACTAGCTAGACGATCTGTGAATATACAAAGGAAAAAAACAACCCAAGTGTTAAAGGAAAAAAAAAGGAAACAAATCAAGCTTCAGCCCACATAAAAAAAACAAAAGGAGTAAAAGACAAAATTCAGCAAAAAGAAAAATAAAATAAAAGTACTGTAGGAGATGATGGTACTGTTACTTACGTCGCTTTGAAGCCCACTGCTTTAGTGTATATAATAATTAGACGCTTTAAAGTGACCGAATAAAATCCTAAAAGGCAAAAGTATAAAAAAGTCACTATAGTTATGACATTTGATATATTTGTCACCATTTTTAAGTGGTGCCAAATTCATAGTTGAAGTTTTAGTTCGTATCTCATTTTATCATTAGGCTGTTAGTATTGATGACATATAAATAAAATGGTGATTTGGCTAATGACTTAGCATTGCTTATCCAGCCAAAAGTAGAAGGTAGAGCATCTAGGGTGTTAATAATACTTTTTGGTGAGGAAAAATCTCTAATTTGGTTTATTGAATGATGTTCATTAGGTGAGATAAATCAAAGCCAGTTTCCTAGTTTGGGATCAGTGGTGATAAACAACAAAGTCTAAACCAACGAAAGGTGATGAAGAATTACTCAGGTAAGCAACCGGGACTAAACCAATGGAAGGCGATGAAGATCAATCAGGCTTTGATGATGTACTCAGCCCAAACGCCATCGCAATTTCTCCCAAAACCTTCAATTCCATTTCTCTTAAATTTCCAATTTCAACTCATAAAGCCTAAAATGTAGAAATCCCTAGTTTAGTTAAATCCCCAAAATTCCCAATTGCCACATAAACCTTGCATTTTGTCTAATTGGCATATTATTTCATCGTTCATTGCCACACAATTATCCTTCAAGTGCCACGTAATCATCTTCTAATAAAATATTGTAGCATTTGATGGAAAGTTTCCATTGTTAGTTACATTGGTGGTGTGATTGGTCCTATTGCAAAACATTGATGCTTGGTTCGGTACCAAACTTTGTTTTTATTGATGAATTTGGCATCACTTAAAAAAATGGTAACTAAATGTGTCTGGCGTCATAACTATAGTGATTTTTTTTGTACTTTTATCTTCCTAAAATTATGAAAAAGGGATAAATTCCAAAAGGCTAAAATACAAATTTACCACTGTAAACTAATGGAAGGTGTAAATTTTTCACCCATGTTTCCATCGGCCTAAATGAGTTGCTTAAAACATTCTAAAGCCTAATGTTGCCACTGACGTTTTTAAAGATGTTTGTTTAGTTGAAACGGGGTTAGAACCAATCCAAATAGGTTAATCTGATTAATTTTTCATTCCCATAAAAATAATCCAAACCACGAGCTTACATGTGAAAATCGATCGGAATCATCTGATTTAATTTGTTTGATTTTCATCAAAATTATAATTAATTTTATTCAGTTTTTGTAATTTAATATTTTTTTTGAAATTAAGGACATGGTAATTAAAAAAAAGAATTTTTTTTAAAGAAGATAATATATTATTAACAATTAGAAAAGACAAAGCAAGTCCAACATATGAAGTATTAGCCAGCTTCAATCCTAAGGCCTATAGCTTAGATTTATGGTCCTCCCGCTCGGCTAAGACGATGGTCAATGATGCAAACAGTGAAGCTTCGTAAACGGCCGGTGGTGACAAAATCGAATATGGGAGCAGCAAATTTGGGTGTACTTCTTTGAATCAAGCATCGATAGCATCTAACATGCTCCAACAGCGTGTGCGGGCGGTAGCAGGCATCAGATCGAGAGCAGCTGTGGTGGGCGGCAATGAACTTGAAATCTGGGATTTGTGTTTGGTTTCGGAAAAAAACAAGCATCAGAGCCGTTGGATTCTAGGATTTGGGTTTTGTTTTTAGAGGCAGTGATTAGTGGCAACGAACTTGGGTGTCCAAATGTTGACGGAAGGCAGAGTGGCAGTTACGGGTAGGGGCAAAGTTGGATCTAGAGTTGATCATCATAAGAATGGGATGAGTCTGGTTAAAGTTGGGATGGATCATTAGATGTGGAAGTTGGTTATGGGAGAATATTAAGAAGGCAAAATAACCATTTTTCTCTTTTATGTAAAGACGGTAAATGTAGGTAAGTCTAGGTATGTTGATGTTGGAGGGGGTATGTATAGATAATGCTAACTTTTGAGAGAAAAACACATATGTATTTAAAATAGGAAGTACACAAGTATAGGTTTCGACTAAACCTCATGGCTTTTTGGTAATTTTTCATTTAATAATTACTCTAATTTTGTAGTTGTTGCTGAATTATTACTTATGTATTTTAGTTTGATCAAAATAAAATAATTCAAAAAATAAAATAAAATAATTGAATAACTTATGTATCATCAGAAAAAATATAGTTACTGGTATTGCAGTAATTTAACAAATTGAATGATTTTTTATAATTAGTTGCTAAACTTATTTATTAGGTCTAGATTTTATTGAAGGAAATTTAGTACACAATTAATCAGCACTTTAATTTCCATGATATAAAATAAATATGAAAATTAAGACGTATTTAGTTATCACTGAAGAACCAAGTGATAGTCTCCTTAATAAAAAATGTCTCTTTAAATATATTGCGGAAGAAGTGACTTGTTGCGTGAACACTCAAGATCAGATATTTAATTAATTTAAAAATACAAGCAACTAAATATGTTGGTTCACACACAATACTTAATCATAATTCTCTTTATGGTGATAGAGAAGTGTGTATAACGAAATAGAACAAATAGAGCCTCTAGAAATTATGTTCACAATCACACTTTGCACAATTCTATTTTCCTTTATTTATAAGGGATGAATTGACACTTATGAAGGGTTATGACGCTTCATAAAAAAGTTATAACTCTTCATAAAATGTTGTACTACTTCGCCAAGAGATGCCTTTATCCACCCATAACCTCTTCCCTTAAATTAAGGCAATAACTACCCTTAGAAAGAATGTGTTGGTTTGGCCATAGAGTCACAACTCTTCTAAGAGTTGTGTCTCCTTAAATCAAGGTCATAACTACCTTATAAAAATTGTTAAATTCGCCTAAAACATGACCATTCACTAAAAGTCATATTATTTTATTAATTAGGGTAGTTATGGTGCATAACTACCTCCCGAATGGTCATATATATCGGGATAGACATATCCTTTCATTTAAAGGTCATATCATTTCATAATATGAGTGGTTATAGAGTAGTTATTAAATAATTATTTCATGTGTCAAGGTATACATGTACACCAACATATGATATGACTACATCAAATAGTAGTAAAACAAGTATATCTTAATGCGTATATAGAATTTAGTAATTATTCTTGACAACTAAACTCCAATAGCTCTCACTTACACTAAATATACTTGATGGAACACATGAATAATGATTAAGGGATACCTGAAACACACTATAACAAAAGAGGAATTGACATATCCAAGTTTGGGTGTGTGACCCTAAGCATGACAATAAATTACCTCACTATGTAGTGGTTAAACATACATAGAAGAATTGTGTTCACCACAAATTCTTGAACTAATCAAAGATCCTGGAACAAATCAAGGTTCATTAATAATACATATATTATTAATCATAGCTATATGCGTCAAGACTTTGTTAATACATAGTTTGGCTACAACACGTCTCTTTTATGAGTTTACTGATGAATACTTATAAGTGCATTGTTATTAAGAGTTTAAATCATCATTATACACTGTGAGTATGATTAATTTATATATTCTGAGTATTTTTCCACCGGGTTACTATACACGGGTTTTTACTATTTACACACGTTTTGACTATTCATGGTTACTATTCACTGACTACTGTTCATATGCATATTTATGTACATACGTGGTTTACTGTACATTAATATTAAAAAATATATATGAAATAATTATTTTTTTATGTAGGTAAAATTATCACCTTGCAACCCTTTACGAGAAAAATCATATCTGGAGCTGTAGACATCGGGACTGAGTGATTCTAAATTCATCTGAAAGCCAACACATGGATCTTCAACTCTACTTCATTTTGCGAGCTAGTTTGATCATTTTCATTGTCAAAATCTGATTATAGATGGAATCATTCGTTCTTTTATGTGCTAAAGAGCTATTTCGGTAGAAAAATCATAACTTGAGCTACGAATATCCAATTTGAATGAGTAAGCTATCGATTTGAAGCTAAAGAAAAGATCTACAAGTTTCGTGCTTTAAGAAAGAGCTGATTCGATGTCTATGATGGTTGAAAAATTAAAATAAGTTGTAGCCCACCTATGTTGATTTGTATTTACCTACATTTTACTATTTTACCATTTCACCCACTCCGAAAACTCTATAAATAGGCACCTTGGGGGGGGGGAGGAATTCATGCCTTTTTTTATGCCTCATTTATGTTCTTGTATCATCTTTAGCATTTCTTTTTTAGTTTTGTTTTAGTTTTCAATACCGAAACTCTGTCCAAGTGTTTTCTCGTTCTTCTTCTTGTTCTTCCTTTGATTCTTCTTGTTCTTCCTTTGATCTTTCAATCCATGTTCATTTCATCTTTCTACATGTTGTCCACTTTTATTATGGCTAACTAATCTTCTTTTTGCTAAGGTGAAAAAGTGAAGCTTTTGGTATAGAGTTTATGATTGATTTGAATGGATCACAACGTTAACGGTATTTTCTTCCTTAATCTATTTAACTTCCCTCCTTGTTAAGTGAAAGTCTTGATTCATTATAGTCAATCATTGGCACAAAAGCTACTTGATTCCCTCTGTAGAATATGACTTTGCCGGCTATATTAGAATATTGAGTTATTGTTGACAAAGGTTGGCAAGATGAATACTTGAATTCATTAGCAAGTGTTGGCGTTTTAAGATCAATGAAAGTTAATACTAACTAAATTTCCTGATCTCAATTGAGTGGTAAGATAGACTAAAATTAATCATAACCGATATACTAAAAGTAGATCCCTTAACCTTAGCTATTTATTTGAATTTGAGTTTTGTAATCAACACCTGTTCACACTTTGCACCAAAATCTTTTTTTATTAAATCTTTGTAATTTGTATTTCTTAATTCACTTCCTTGTGTTTCGACACTCAGACTCCCGAGATTTTATTACTTGCGATAACCTACACTTGGGTTCCAACTGTTAGAGTGCAGCATTTATTAATAAAATTTCTCTCACATACTAAACTCAGGATGCACCCATTTTTAAAGTCACTTTTTGCTTGAATCATGTAGTACACTAAGTAATACAATATTACATCAAGTACTACTTATGAACACTCGTATTCAAGTATAGATGACATTGTATCAACTATTTCATTTATAACATATACAATCAAATTGTAATTTGTAACAATTTACAAACACATTATAAAATATTTCTTATCGCACTCACTATATAGTAACGTAATACCTAGTGATTACCAGATTACTCAATGAAAAATATATCTGGTCGCATTATCAGTGATATGAAGCTCACCAAAGTAATACTATGATTTTAAATCACTAAATAGTAGTGATGTGGTATTGTTTATATACAATATCACTAAAGAGTACACAATTCTTGTTAATGCTTTCCAACTAAGTTGAGATGTGTGCATGCATCGACTACCTTTATAACTATGTACATACTACTTGAATCTTGTTGATAATTATTTCATACTTATGATCAAATCATGAATGCATGATCAATCAGTATCATATTTGCATTTTGTCAAAATGTTCAGAATCAGGCACAAAAATTGCATCAAAATGCATACTGTCAATTTTAGACATTTCTTGGTTCATCTATATCAAGATAATACTAAGTATGCCTCCCTCTCAACCAAAATCAACCATTTTCCTTTATGGTATAGTTATTTACTTGAATATTTCAAGATAAACCAATAAGGAAAAAACATATTGATCTTGCACATTTGTATGATTATTTTGGCATTTGAAGGGTATTGAGTAATCGTGTCATAAGCATATTTCCTGATGGTGATCATCAATATAACCATCATAATCATACTCATGATGATTTTGATAACCAACATCTTTATTTTCAAGAAATGATAATAACAATATATTTGCCTTTAGCCTCAACCATTCCCATACAATTTCAGTTGTATCTAACACTCTTTGAGTATTAGATTTTGTAAACTCAAAACCTCTTCCACGGAATATTTTTTATAATAGAAAGTATGAAGTAAAATCTAAGTGATTATATATAGAATATAAGCAAATTGCCTAAGAGACATGCCACTTGAAATATTCTCAAAACATGGTCAATCCCAATTACTTTCCACATATGCAAAATAAATACATTTGTAATGCCACTTCATAAAAAGAACCAAGTGAATCACTTATGACATACTAGTATTTCATAGCCTAAATGTGCATTATCAGAATATCACTTTTGATATCCAAGGGAAAAAAATTACTAGAATTTATGGAAAAATTAGTCACTAAGACTATATGGCCATAATTTAAGAAACAATGAATTATTGTCATTATCACTAAGATAAAAACATCATATACAGGGAAAATTTACATGGTAAACAAAATCTGTACAAAGAATGAACACATTATCTTAAACTAAATACATATTACATAACTAATATATATTTTTCACTAAAAAGTCTTGCATGACAAACTCTTTATCTTCAAACTTGAAGTTTTGTTCACTAGAGACACAGATGTTCTTTTGAACAATCATTCTCATAATAAATGTGAGTTTTGACCCATGAATCACTAATTCACAAAGAATTTTAATTCGGCGAAAATGTATATACTATATATAATATAAAGTTTGAAAAGAATGAGAAATTTTGTATAGTAATCGCTAAGCAAGCTTTTGCTTAGATTTTTTGGTAGTTACGAACCAAACACTTAGTTTGTTTTTTTTTTCTTTCATTTGCCTTTTTCCAAAAACTTTTAAACATGATGAATAATAACTACATTTCACTTAGCACTTCCTGAAACATCTTTGTACGTGATGACCTTTTTATCATCATCAAGTTTCAGATCAAAACTTAGTTCATTTATAACTCCACTTATGAAGTTAGCAATCTACAATATGTAAAATTAGTACATTAAATAGATGCATATATTATCACAACAAGGCAATTTCAAGCACAAGTAAAATAAAATAACTTATCCATGCCAAAACAAACCAACAACATACGCATGCATATGTAATCAAATTTGTTTTGACAAATTTTCATTATTTTAGTTTTATTTGTCTTAAATTGCCTTATAACATTTAAAAAGCCATTATTGACACAAAGTCTACACCAAAATACTTTATATGCTCATAACCATAAGTTTTTGTTAACTTAATGTATGTACCAAGTTTAAACATGCATATAGATTTTAGACTTAGTAACCAAAACTAAATTCCAACACATAAATTAGAGTTAAGGTCGATCATATTGGTATTATATGTAAAAGGTTTTTAAATAACCTAAGACTGTCTTAAGGAAACATGTATATTGAACCTATAGGCTCTGATACCATTAAAGGAAATTTAGTGCACAACTAATGAGCACTTTAATTTCTATAATACAAAATAAATGTAAAAATTAAGACGTACTTGGTTATCACTAAAGAGCGATAGCCTCCTTAATGAAAAATGCCTCATTGAACATATTGCAGAAGACGTGACTTGTTGTGTGAACACCCAATATTAGATCTTTAATTAACTTGAAAATATAAGTAACTAAATATGTTGATTCACACCCAATACTCGACTATAATTCTCTTTATGGTTATAGAGAAGTGTGTATGGCGAAATAGAACAAGTAGAGCCTCCAGTTCACAACCACACTTTACATAAATCTATTTCTTTCTATTTAAAGGTGATGAATTGACACTTATGAAATGTCATAACCCCTCATAGAAGAGTCACAACTCTTCATAAAAGGTTGTACTACTTTGCCAAGAGGTGCCTTTATTCACTCATAACTTTTTTCCTTAAAATAAGGTAATAACTACCATTAGAAAGGATATGTTGGTTCGGCCATAGAGTCACAACTCTTTTAAGAGTTGTGTTTCCTTAATTCAAGGTTATAACCACATTTTAAAAGTTGTTAAATTCGCCTAAAACATAACCCTCCTCTAAAAGTCATGTTATTTCAATAATCAGGGTAGTTATGGTGCATAACTGCCTCCTTAAGGATAATATATGTTGGGATAGACATATCCTTTCATTTAAAGGTCATATCCCTTCATAATATGAGTAGTTATAGGGTAGTTATTAAATAATTATCTCATGTGTCAAGGTGTATATGTACACCAATATATGATGTGATAACACCAAGCAGTAGTAAAACAAGTATATCTTAGTGCGTATATAGAATTTAGTAATCATTCTTGACAACTAAACTCCAACATTTATGTCATATATTATGGATGGTGTTTTTATGGGATACCCTTAGTATGGAAAAGAAGTAAGCTTCACTCTTTTGTCAAGGAAAAAAGGCATTGCCGCATATTTAAACTCTTTCCAAGCATGACCATTGTATAAATTGTTTGTTAAATCATTTACAAAATTTGGGTAAATTTCATTTATCATCCTTAACCTTTTCACGTCGTCCTAAATAGGTCCTTAACCTTTATTTTGTCCTCTTAAAATCCTTAACCTTACTATTTTTGTCCCATTCATGGTCATTTCATTAATTTTATTATTAAATTTGATGGAATTTTAGGAAAAAATTTTAACTTTGATCCCTACATTTTTTCCTTGCACTTAAAGCACCCTCATTCTTTTTTGTTTTGAGAATTCTCACACACTCTTTCTCATCAATTCGAACTTTCTAGAACATCTTCCTTTGTCGCCACCAGCCACTGCCCTACCTCCATCAACAGTTTCTCTGCCCATATTAACTACAATAACCAACTACGATGGCTTCATGGCACACCATATGCCACAAAAGTGGTCAGAGAGAGCCCGATCAAAGGTTAATGATCAATTCAAGGCATTGTTTGTTTGTTTGGTTGAATTTTGCTTGTTTTTTCTTTAATTTTTTGTCATTCCTATCATTCAATTCAATGACCGAATAGAACTATAAGGGTTAATGGGTTCAGATTTATGAAGAGAGATTTGGATTTTGAATTTAAACTTCAATCATTCTTTGTGTGTGTCTGATCTAAGTTGACCTTGAGCCGACGTGGACAAATGTAGTGGTAAATTGGCCGACTTTAGGCAGCAAATGGGGACAAAGATACAAGGATATGATTTCAGGTAAATAGGCTGGGATCGTGGTAGCAAAAGATGGTAAGAGAGGGAGATGGGGGTGATGATGTTTGTATTGGTAAATTTATTAGAATGAGGGTAATTTGAATAGGAATAAGAAAATGTAGGACCAATATTGGCATTTTTCACAGAAATTCTGTCAAAGTTAACCTTGAAAATGATGGGAAGACTATGATTGAGACAAAAATATGTTGGTTAGGGACTTTAAAAGGACAAATAAAGGTTAGGGACCCGTTTAGATGACATGAAAAGTTTAAGGACCATAAATGAAATTTACCTTTAAATTGTGGCTGTGGAGTTGTCATCTGTGGATGAGTTTTATCCAACCCAACTCGTTTGAAAAATGGATAGGATATGAATATGGAAATTATCCACCCACAAGTGACGGGTATGGCATCCAACTATCAGTTAGGATATGGGAATACCCTTATCCGACCTATCGACATCTCTATCTCTAAGGAATGAAAGCTCACTCATACCAAAAGGTGTAGGACACTCACTATGTTTACAAATACTTGTAATATATGAAAAAAAAAAAAAGAATGTCATGTTTTTCAGAACCCTAAGTGCATTAGATCAATATTAGTAATATTTTTTGGGAATTCAGTATTAGTGGAATTAGTTGGGGAATTGGTAGAGGGTTAGAGATTGACCGAAGTCGAACTCCAAACGTCCACCTTGTCCCCCTAACTGCTTTGCTTGGTGTTTGGGGATGAGATTCTTCCTATCAATTTTAGAGACTTTCAAATTTTGAATTTTTAACTGAATTATGATGCCTGTTCCCAACAAAAGGGTTGTGCGTGCTTTGCCACTAGTATTTTCAACATTTTCTTAAAAAATACTCCTCCCGCTTCATATTAACTATCTCTTTTACCTTTTTTAACTAAAATTTGACTTGAATATATTTATATTACTATGAATTGAAAAAAAAAATCTCAAAATTGATATTTAGAAACTATAATATTTAAAGTTCCATTTTTATGTAAAAAGTTCATATTTTTATGATAAATTATAAAAGAAATAAAATAATAAATTAATTGTTGTAAATAGTAAAGATGACAGTTTTTGTGAAACAGATGAGTAATTGAAAAAATTGCTAATTTAATACATTAAGAATATTTTGAGACTTTTTGTTAGACTTTAGGGAGAATATTTAATTTGGTAAAATAGAAATCAATTTAATAAAATAAGAATCCAATTTCATACAATTGCTGTCAATTTAACACATTAATAATTCAATTTCATATTTAGAGAGTTTTCATTAGAATTTATGAAGAATATTCAATTTTGTAAAATAAAAACTCAATTTGATGTAATAAAAATCCAATTTTGTACAATTGCTACTCATTTTCAAACAATAAGAATTCTATTTTATACAAAAAGTACTCATTTTCATACATCGACATTTAAATTTGGTATAATAAACACTTTACACTTTTACAACATAATCTTAGTTTCATTTAATACAATCAGTTGCATGTGTATATTATCTCCAGACTCTATATTTATATAGAAAAAAATGTACTTAATTTCACACAAATAGTTCGTAGTTTCATACCAATAAATCCTAGTTTCATACAATCCATTTTCAATTTATTTCACTATCAAAAGTCAAACCTGTTATAGTAAAAGTATAATATCTTATATACATATATGAACTCAATTTCATACAAATCATTTCCATTCCGTATAATAGGAACACACACATGTATGTTATTTACAAACCCATAAAAAACCCAACAAAGTGAAACTTATCTGATATGCAATTGACTTTATAGGTGGACCGTGGTAGAAATCCGAGGCCTCCCCGCATGATTTTCGTTGGAAAATAAGCCAAGAACAACCAAAAAGCGTAGAGGCTAGAGTAATAACGCTGAGCATAGATTTTTAAAAAAAATTAGAAGACAATACTGAATAACTAGAAAATCCAGATAAAGGAAGGATTTTTTTTTGCTACAAGATAAAGGAAGAAACTTAAATCACAGACAAGCACAGAAGTTGTACAATGGAACAAGTCGATGAAGTCAAGAGAAACAATAGAAGAGGAAAAAACCATGAGACAAATAAAGTAGCAATAAATTAGGAAGACTAGATTAGTACCCATTGGCTCTTACTTCTTAGACATAAATCTGCTGGGAGTATTTTATAGGGTAGTAGAGAGACAGATGAGTGGCATGGGACGATTAGAAGCAAGACAAGAGCAACAAAAGAATATGAGAGAAAGAAAATGGCATGAATTAAATAGATAATTACAAAGTTTACTAATTTGTAAAAGGAAAAATAGTGGTAATTATCACAAAAAAGGTTGATTTATCCTAATTAACTCAATTAAGTTTCTTTTTAAACCCAAACTGTTGCCACTCTCCCTCCCTAACGGCGTGAAATGGGTGTTTGTGCATCTAGATGCATGTCAGACTTCCGCCGGTGTAACTGTGAAGCTGCGGATAAGACTGTAATCGAATCAGACAAGATTCCACAAGCTATGAACTTATCCGCCCAAGTATTTGAATTTGATTTGTTATTATGCTAAAGTCTCCTGCCTATCTTGCTCTCTCTTATATGGAGTTTTAGTTCGTACTTAGTCGCCTCAAATTAAACAGGCAAAAATATGCGGATAAAAAGAAGGGATTATATATGTGATTTTGCCAAAGGCTTTAATTAAATACTGACAATTCAAGAATATCTAACTAATAGCTTGATAATTAACAATTTCAGCTCCACTTAAAGTTTAGTATCAATAACCTCTACACCCGTAAGGTTTGATTAGAATTTACTTTTATATTTTGTAACATCAATTTAATTTAAAAATTTAAAACTATGCATTAAATTAAACTTTTCCCAATAAATTTAAACAGTTAAGAAATTAATTCTGTACAGCTATATAACATGCAATTCCAATTATCGTAGAATTGTAAGTGGTACCAAACATTAATTGTTCAGTCAATCCATGATTCCAACTCCAACTCTGTATGTATATAATTATATATATAGAGAGAGACTGCCCTTCCCCTTCCTCTCGTCAAGAATCATCTCATCATGGCTTATCAAAGCCCTTCCCTTCCGGCGGCTCGTGTCCCTCTACTGGATGGCTTCGATCCGAAATCTGGCTCTCGTTCCGCCGTCACCCGACGATCCTGCAAACGGCGACTCATTCTTGTCTCTGGTCTTTCCTTGCTCGTGTTCTGTTTTCTTCTTGCTTTTGTTGGATACTGGAAAGCTCTTCAGCATCGGAATCAAGTTCTGTTGCACCTGGAAGCAAGAAGACGATTCATTGGTCGTCTCCCTAGTTATTGGGGACGTGGCCGCGTTATTTATACAAGTCTTATTCGTATAATATTCACGGATTATTTTTTTTTTTTAAAGTGGAATGGATTTCATATATTGAAAATCAACCATTATCGACATGAATAACTTCTGCCAGTAGAAGTGGGTATGGTGGATCCCACACAACACAAGCCGTTAACAGAGATACAATACAATACAAGATTATGAGCTATAGAATTGGCAGAGCAACGGATAGAAATAAACTTACAAAAAGTGAAAGTATTGGCTAAAGAGATAATGTCATTATGGACTACTCTCTCTCTCTCTCTCTCTCTCTCTCTCTCTCTCTCTATATATATATATATATATATATATAATGTGATGGTTTGGTATACAATTGACTAGTGCATTGACGTACGGCAAGTTGGGAGTCAAACCGAAGGAGTATAATTTCACGCCAATCCTTCGAATGTGCTTCCAGCATATATACCTTTCCATACGGCCAAAGTCTCAAAATAGGAAATATCGCCGACATAAGGTATCGTGTATGAGATTGCCAACATACACAAATATTGATTCTAGAAATAATTGAAACTAATCATGCCCATTTGTTTGATTGCTTCTCACGAGTTATTGACCCTATTTGGCATTAACATTAATGATTTAAAAGTTTTTAAAAAACCTAGTTAAGAATAATAATTTTTAACTTTAGATTTTTTTAAAGTTCTAAAAAGACTATTAAGAATAACTTTTATCTATTAACTTTAATGATTTTATTTTGACCAAAACTCTAATATTAATTTCAAAACAGAACTTCTCCCAAATAAGCAATCAAGGGCCGAAAAGGGGTTTACTATGACTCAGCGATTTCTTTCTAATAAATTACGAACGGATGGGCGTCTTCGACTAGAACATTAATATATATATATATATGTGCATCTATGATCGAGTTTCAAGTATACACAAGAGTCACTTCCTTCCTAGAGCAGTAGGATCAAATACTTTGGAAATATTTGCTTGGCCTACATTTAAGCTATTAATCAAGTGCCATTACTTGCACCGAAAGCCAAAGGTAAACGTTTGGTCTGTCTCCAATCCCCCAAGATTTTGCTCCTCACAACTAATTCATGAAAATGAGCTTCAAGTGGACAGCCATAAAGCTGTCAAACATATGATTCAACAGCCAATTGGCTACACATGCATATTTTTAATTCAAGAAGGACATCATAAAATTGGTATACAAATTAAATAAATAATGACTATCTATATATATATATATATATTTTGGACAAGAAAACAATTGACTATCCCCACCGGAAACCCCTCTCCATTGGAGGCTCTGCCACAATCATCCTTGTCATTGCCACTTACCAACACACATCTACAACCCATCGCCTGCCTCCTTTTCGTACCCTTAACGGCAACTCATCCGACACCCTCAGCGATGGCGCACAGCTGCAAACATCATCTTCATCTGATTTGATGGGGAAGGAGACTGCAATTTTTTATCCATTTTTTTTCTGATCTAGATGCCCATTTTGAGATTTCAAATTGTGAATTGTCATGTGAGATCAATTTGATTTTTCAATTGGATGATTTAGTTGCTTAAATTTATCAATTTGATTTTTCAACTGGATGATTTAGTTGCTTAAAATTTTTTGGTCATCTTTCTTTATATGAAATTGAGTCTGAAGAATCTCCCCAAAATAGCCATGATCAAGAACATAGAGATGAGAATCAACAGGCATTTGCTGCTGGAATGAAAGGCCGAAGAAGATGATTTCAGAGAAATTTACAATTTAAGCTCCTATGATTATTTATTTGTGCCAATTTTAACTTAAAGTTTCCTTTTCTTCTACTACAATCATCCACATGGCAATTTGGACCCGCCATGAAAGTAGCAAATTGTCACATAAGCAAGTTCCGTCCAAAATAACGCCAAAACTAACAATAGAGACCAAAATAAGACTCACTAGATGAGTTAAGGAACTTTAATTGGCACTTTTGGAGTTAAAGGACCAATTTAGGAGAAACATAAAAGTTAGAGGACCAAATTTGGATTTCACTTGAAAATGATACTATTTCTTTTTGGAAAGAGTAAGAATTGAAACCATTCTGATAGTTGAGCATATAAACAAGATCCATGATCGAGTTCAAGTTATAAACAGGAGAACTTCCTACAGCAGTAGGATCAGACACTTCTTCAGAATATATGCCTAACCAGCATTTAAGCTATTAGTAAAGAGATATTACTTGCTCAAAAAGCAAACAACACAAGCTTGGTTAAAAGCTTGTAGTTGTACTGGCACCCTAGCCATGCATCAGCTCAAAAGTAGAAGCCAAATTCTCGAGCCAATAAGAACATCGTTGATCTGACCAACAAGACTAACGTCTTCCCTTGATAAGATTATCAAGTAAACAACTGTTTATTATGCAGAAAGGCAGTGGTCAGAGCAGATTTAGAGAGAAAGGACGCGCCAAGAAGAAGCCGAGCCTGCAGAACAGGAAAACGGGTGAATGAGTTGGTAGTTCAACTGAGCAGTAAAGTGGTAAATGTCGTGATACCAACAGCGTGAGACACAAGTTTCAAATTCTATCGAAAAAAACTACAAAAACTGCAGGGAACAAACATATGGATTGCTTAATGAGAGTATCGAAATGTTTATCAACAACTGAAGATGCTGTAAGTGCTTTTATTTTCTTGCATAACTGGTGCAATTTTTACATGTTCCTAAATATGAAGCACATAAGTTCACTAGGAAGGAAGAGATCTTTTAATTTCAATCAGAAGAGGGTGCTTATTTGTCATCAATGTTCAATAAAACGAGTCAAAATAAATGAAATGAAGTTGGGAATTGAAATCAAAGAGCTAAAAATGTTAAGTTACTTACCTCCTCCTTACCCACCTGCACAGTGCGCTCTTCTATATCACTGGAAGGCACCTTCATCTTGCCAAGAATAGACAAACCAGATATTGAGGACAAAGGTGTTATGACAAGGTCATCAGTCACGGTAAATGATGTTGGCCCAAGCACAAAACCATTCCCATTTTTATCGTCAACATAATGAGACTTGGGATCCACGACGGTCAAAGCTGATGGTTTAGTTGAGCCAGTATTACGAAGAAGGGTTTCATCAGAAGTCAGTTCCGTGTAACGTAAATGGTACAAAGATGGGTGCATCTCTTCTTCAATACTCAAAGGTTGGCCCTCATAGCCGAAACCTGGGGCAAGCTTAGGGCGGACTAACATCAACTTCTTTTCCTTTGATTTCAGGTACTGCTCAGCATCAAGCCCATAAACACTATTATACAGCTGATTTATGCAATTTGTCATTGACCAGCCTTGTGTTTCATTCACTATAAATCCGAGTGGAACAGTGAGGAAGCTGAACAACAAACTAACAAAATTTTCATCTGCCTCAGCGTAGCAAACCTCATTCCTGGATTTGCTGACCATGAGCTTGACACTGATCTTTTCATTTTCATCTGCTGTTGGTTCTACCTTAATGCGCTTTCTTAAACTTCCTTTCTCAACTCGCTCAACATCTTCCTTAGTCAATTCAGTCACCTGATTCTTCTTTAACAGAGCATCTGTCAATGGTGTTGTTGATACCAGTGAGCACTTCAGCAAATTCCGAACCTGAAAAGATACATCAACATATCGTTCTGATTATCTAGAAATTCAAAGACCAGTAAATTTGACAAATCGCAGTAGTTACCTCTTCTACGTCAATATTGAAGGTCCTCTCTTCCAAATCACTAGCATCCATGATCCCAAGCTCAGAAAGTAAATTAAAACTTGCAGCAGTTGATGATGGTATCACTTTTAAGTCTTCTCTCATCATCAATCTGCTAAGTCCTTTAACAAACACCCCTCCATCTCGTTCATAAAAAACCGATTGTTTGGACTCCTTACCTTTTACTGTCATTCCACAGTTCATAGGGTCTCCACAACTACATTTGGCCAACCTGTAAAGACTTAATAGCTTACACTCTGAAGATCTGAAAGTCTTTTCACAACAAAAATAATGTGAGGTATCAGTAGATTCAACTTTTAGTTTCAGGCTCTGGCACTGAGCTGCTGCAACATTTTGAGGGTTCAACAACATTTCCTTGCACCACGTGGTTCGCAAATGCTTCTCACCAAGACTGTCAACACTATCATATAAGTTGTTCATGCAACCCACCTTCTCTTTAATTGGCAGATTCCGGGTGAGTCTGATTATCGTTCCCATGGGTAATGTCAAGAAACTGAAAAGAATATCCACAAAGTCTTCATCGGATTCAGCAAAAATAATTCTGTTGCTCGTCTTGCTCACCAATGCCTTCAGGCTGACACGAGCCCCCATTGAGTAATGAGAACTCCTGTTTGTGCTAACAAGTTACCAGCATGCAAAATGAATGGATCTATACCAGCTCATAGCTTATACTCTGCTATTGTCACTTGCAGCAATTACCAGTACAACGAATTTACATAAGCCCAATTTACCACACTCAACATAGCCTCAAAGAACGAGAAGATTTATGGACAACGAACAAGGAACTGCCTGCTTGGAAACATTGAAAAAAAAAAATAGCCACAAAAAAAAAAAGGAAAAAAAAAACTTTTTCTAAGATTCAAAAGTGAAATTTTTATAAATTTGAAAAGCTGTTAAAAGAGAAGACTCAATAATAATGAAGCCTCAAGCTGCCACCATGTTATAAGGCATTCACTACCCAAATAGTTTAACCTTCTCGAGCAGCATTAACGAAGCATTTGTCCCCTTCTTTTCTGCGAAAAAGCTTATTCCTTTCAAATTCAACCACCTTCATCCCAAAAAATTCTCAAAAACCTTTTTCCCAAAAGCTTTTTTTTTGGGTAATTTCTCCTGCATTTTTAAAGGAAAGGCACTTCTTCAAAAATAATAATAATAATAAACTTCACCCACCAATAGCTCTTTGATTCCGGCAATTTTAACTCCTTGGCAACTTGAATTTCACATATTTTAGTTGGTAAGTGAAAAGCTTATTGTCTAAATGAAACTCTTTACTCTGGTCAACATTAAAGCGAAACAAACACATAATCCACATACAACGCAAAGAATCCAATGCAATTGCAGTGGAATAGCAAATAAATCGCAGATAATTGATGTGGGTATCTTTCAAGAAACTACCTTTCACCGATACATGAAGAAATGGAAAATCTAGAAATAAGTTTTTTTTCTTTTATCTTTGCAAAGACATGAAAAACCCAAATACATGTCAGGGGTGAGGACGAACCTGGTAGCACGAGATGAGACAGAGACCGACATATGGTGAGAGGCGGGGAGGCTCTGCGGCGGAGAGAGACGGCTAACGGGGTTCCGGTGGAAACTGGAAGAGAAGGGGGGCGGCCCGGGCGGGGACAGGAAATTCACAGTATAGGGTTTTTTATTTTTTAATTTTTGGCCAGACGCAGTATTAAACACGCTAATTCCCAGGACAAGCCAGCCACCAATAGCGCGGGAAAAGGATCTCACGAAAGGTTGGCTTATTGATTATTTTTTTTATGTCAGCTCCTCAAACTTTGTCTTCGAAAAAAATCCTAAAAAACCACTGACAATTGCCCTTTCGATCGATTATACCACTTAAGTTTTATTTTTACCAAACATGCCATCAATTTGATTAAGTTAGTTCTATTATGTCACTATTGTTAGTGAGTTGGTTCAATTATACCACCAATATCACTAAATTGGCCCAATTCAAATATTGTCATTAATAAGTGGTATAATTTATTGGTAGAAATGAATAAAGCTCTTATCAATTTGTTCGAGCTCAAGCTTGATTTGTTATTATCAAATAGATATTAATAAGCCTCAAGCCCAAGCTTGAATTGTATTTTAAGTTTGAAATCTTAACAAATCAAACTGGATTCCAATACTATTCAACTCGAACTCTTACAGAATGAGTGATTTTGGAGGCTTATAAGTTACAGTTGAGGAAGCTAATCCACCTGATGCCTGTTGGTTTTAGGCTTGTTGGTACCCAGAAGTGTGTAAATTCCTACTTTCTATCATATGTTTTAGTACAGTTGATAAAAAATTTTGGAGCTTGGACCTATTCGAAAAGTTAGAAATCGTAGTTTGGATGGCTGAAATCTACTACGTTGTTTACTATCCCCAATGTTTCCATGTAATACCCTATTTCCTAACATGGTACTTATGATTCATTAGTCCATGAATGAAGGTGTAATCAGGATGCACTATGGCTAAGATTTTCAATTTATTTTGAGTAAAGTAGTCAATAATTTTGTATCAACAAATAAATATCAAGTAGCTAACTCGCATTGCTTTTTTGACATTGTAATTCATGCCTGTGCTATTGCTTATTATATAGCAAAAGATTTGGGGTTGTGTTGGTCAAGATAATAATGGCGTCAACTTTTGAACAATTACTAAAGCTTCTCTCCTATTGTATTTTCATCTATTTCAGGGACACCTATAATTCTTTCGACTGCAGGGACTTGCAGAACAATAGAGTTACTCTTCATGAGTCTAACCTGGATTATTAGACTTGAATGATGGGCAAAATCCATCGGGGGTACCTTAGCTTTTTTTTTTATTCTAATTGGATATCCTACCTTCAATTTGTCCTATCAAGGTACCTTACCTCTTAATGCATATCCTATCGAAACACTTTCTGTTAATTTCAGAGTTATATTTGATGGAAAATGTTGATGTGACATAAAAAATGTTAAAATAAATCATAAAATAACATTTGTAACCCTTTAATTTTTGAAAAAATTGTAAAAAAACCCCACAATCACTAAAATGCTTTTAAGCCAAACCAAATAATCTGGAAACCCATAAACAAGAACAAGGGAAACAAAATCAAAATTGGAGAAATGAAATCAGAACAAAAGTAAGAGCTTTGAAACGAAATCAGAACAAAAGCAAAAATGAAATCTGGGCAGCAACCCTACCATCATATCTCGTCAGAAATCCCCTTTTGTTCTTGTCGTCGAACCTACTCATCACTTCAAACTCCATCTTCAACCACTTCGACAACGATCGTGATTGCACTGCCAATTGTAGGCATTTCGGTCAGAGACAAATCAGTTTCAGTTAAAGACAAAGTAGATCCTGTTGATTTGGGTGCAAATCTTCTCCAGTTTCGCATCATAACTCTTCCCCCAAATTTTCTCCTCATCTGCCTCTTCATCTCCACTGACTTTATCATTGGGCCATGTCTCTCCGTTGATCTCATCCTTCATCGGTCATCCTATTCGATTTTGTACTCTATCGGTCATCCGTTGATCCCGTCCTCCATCGATCAACCCTCAATCTTATTGCCTTCGTTAATCCCCTGATCGTCGGTCATCCCTACATCTCATTGTCTTCGTCAATTGCCTTTTCGCCTCCATTAATCGCCTCGTCACCTTCGTTAATCGCCTTGTTGGCTCATTGCCTTTGTTGATTGCCTATTCTATCTTCTTTTGTTTCTTCATCTAGTTGTCTTCTCTGTCTTTATTTGATTCGCAGGTACGATTGGGCTTCAAACGCACCATTGGCAGCCTTTCGGAAGAAGGTGGCTTGGCTTGAGCATCGGATGCGTGAATGATGGTCGGAGGTTGAGATGAGGTGGTTTCAATGAGCATCGACATGTGAGCAAAGAGTGAGAAGCGAATAGCAATGGCAGCGGCGACGAGCAAGGATCAAGCAGCGGTGGCGGTGACGAGTGAAGATCGAGATGTGGCTGTGGTAGTGACAAGCAAGGATAGAGCAGCGGTAGCAACAGCGACAAGCAAGGTGTTGCGGCGATGAATCAGAGAAATTAGAGGTCGAGAGTTAGATTTAAAATGTTAGAGTTTAGAATTATTTATAGAAAAAATTAAATAATTGCAAGTGGTTTTTTACAATTTATTTTAACGTTTTTTACGTCATGCCAGCATTTTTCATTAAATATAACTCTAAAATTAACGAAAAGTACTTAGATAGAACACGTGTTAAGAGGTAAGATACCTCACTAGGACAAATTGAAGGTAAGGTACTTAATTAGGATAAAAAAAAAAAGTTAAGGTACCCCTGGTGGATCTTACCCCTTAAATGACCTATATGTTGGCTTCCGCTAATATGGATTGATGCTATTTCTTTTTTTTGTTACTAGGAATTGGAGCAACTAACCAATTATGATTGATTTGCTTCTGGTCTATTTAATTGCCCATAGTTGCAATAAATTATTCAAGTTGTATGTTTTTTTTTGTTTCTTATGAATTTTAACCAATTATTTGAATCAGGCTTTGCATTAAACTTGAACCTCAATTGAGCTCAAATCAAGCTTCGTCATCTAAATGGAAGTTCAAACTTATCAATCCACAGAGACAAAGCTTTTCAAGCCAAAAGAATGTGGCTGCAACTCATTCTTCAACTCTTCCTTTATCGTTTCTTAGTGTGCTAGTGATCGTTGTTTTACCCTTAACTAGTTTATGTATTTGGCGTTGCCACGGAAATTCTAAATTATATTTCACAATTCAAAACAGTATATACTTAAATGATAAACAAATATTATTATGAAAATTATTATCATTAAAACACAATTAAAAAAACTAAATTAATCACAACATGGTCTTAAGTATCATCGACAAAATCAACCATTGACATTGAACATTTATGTTAAAAATCAAGTAAATTCATTAGGGTAAATTGTTATCTTCTTCATACGTTGCTTGAGTTTGGTCATTATTCAATAGACCACAATAATGATTTATACATACAAATGTAATGTTGTGGATAAGTATGGAGAACAATAATCACTTTAAAAAAAGTATAACACATGTGGAGATTCAATGAAATTAATTGTCCCTCATCTCCTTTTCTCGATTTGCCTAGGCATGAAGCAATGTATCACTCTCCTTGATTGTTCTTAATAAAAAAAATTATTGTGACCAAAAAAATAAAATAAAATAAAATAAAATTAATTACTTCAAATAAACAATTATTTTTAGGAAAAATATATTAATGGTATTTATTTTTTAAATATTGCAAATTGAGAGTTTAATTAATAGGAAGGAAATTTTAAGAACCAAAACTGTATTAATTGGTATTATATTATTTTATGTTTAAATTATTGTATCAGATAATATTTGTTTTGTAATTTTAGATTTGATTATTTTATTTTTAAACTATATTTATCTAAATTACAAGTTAATCAATTAAATCCTAATTATTTTATCTGTAATTCAAAATTTAAATGAAAGTAAAAAAAAAATGACAGTTTTGACTACCACATGTCACAATTGTATTGTATCAAAGGGTTAGCGGCAAGTTTGGTAATCCACGTACAAAAAATAGCGATTAACTTACTAAAAATAGAAAGTCTATCACGTATCGTCTTTAGAGTGCGTCTGTTATGAGAAATGTCAATAATACCATACTTAGATGTTTCTAGTTTATATACAGGGGCGGAGCCAGGATTTTAAGTTGGAGGGGGCCGGATTTTATTTTGAAAATGTTAGAGAATTAAGAATTAGATGTATTTCTACAATGTAAAAAGAAAAAAACAAAAATAACCTAAAATTTATTAACATGCTATACTTATAGGTTATACACTTTCAAAATAACAAGTAAAATTTACTAAATCTTAGTTTTCATCCATATAATGAATAAGTGATTATAAGATTCAAATCTATATCAAATCACGTGTTTTCCTCTCAATGAAAAATTAGTTATGTTATTATACATGTACACATGTTCAATTAATATCACATAGCAAATAAAAACATAATATTTTGTGCATCTTGAAGTGGGCACATCTTTCTTTAAATGCATAAAAATCATCTATTTTCTTGTCTATTAAAAAGATCCCAACAATCTCTCTTTCAATATAAACAATTAAGTGATTCTTAAGAAAAATATCACTCATGCTATTATGAAGTCTTATTTTCACAATTTTCATTACTGAAAATGCTCGTTTTGTTGTTGTAGTCAAAACAGGAAGAGTCAATATAAGACGAATCAATCTATCCACCCAAGGATAAATTTCTTACTTTCTTATTTCATTTGGTCCTCTATACAATCAGTAATTATAAATACATTTTTTCAATTGTGGATGGTAAGGCACATCAAACTCATAATACTGCAGCTAATATTTCAAATGAATCTTTTCTTATTCAGTGAAATCTGAAGGATAAAAATTGTCGGCCAATCTACATATGTTCTCAATATTAAAGAACTTATAAGAATTTCTGGGATCCAAAACAACACAAAAAAGAAGAAGTTCATCATTTGTTTGCTAAAGTACTTCCTCTGTTTCTCATAAAACATATCTTAGTTAATGCAAAAATTTGCAAAAGAAACAAAAAAGTTATACTTTTACATTCCTAACCTTTTAGAATAGAACTAATTATTTTTTATTAAGAGAGTAAAATTAACTGTTTGATGTTGGACTTTTCCTATATTTCTCACACAAATCAACCACATGCATTTATGTATAGTTTTAGTGAGATTGAGAAAATTATTACCATTATATATATATAATTCTTAAAAATTATTTTTATGTTTTATAATTTTTTTATCATTATTTTTACACACACACATATATATACATAATTTGCAAAAAAGTTGGGGGGGACCCCCCACCCCCCTATTGGCTCCACCACTGTTTATATATATATATATATATAAAGAGAGAGAGAGAGAGATTTGTCCCAAGTCCTTTTTCTTTTTCCTACAATAACCCTGGCCCTTCAACAACCTTAAACCCTAGTTAATTCCTTCTCTCTGTTAGATCAAGTAAAGAGTATATATATATTCTAAATTAATTATCAGGAAACGTCTAATTTCATTCTATAACAACATCAATGCATGCAGTTAGTTAGGTCGAAAATAATTAGTAAAACAAGTTGCACCAGAAACGTCAAAGTCATGAGTGAAACAAACGAGTGACTAAAGTACTCAAACAAATAAAACATTAGTAACCAAAACAATCATGTGGAACGAAATAGCAAACCAATTTTGTCCTTCTACCCAAACAAATCGAGTGGATTTTACAAGGAGAATTACAGTGTAAATGTGAAGGTGCGGATGAGATTGTAATAAAATCAGACAAGATTCCATAATCTATGAACTTATCCGCCCAAGTATTTGAATTTAATTTGTTATATGCTAAAGTCTCCTGCCGATCTTGCTCTCTCTTTTATGGAGTTTTAATTCTTACTTATTTGTCTAAAAAATGTGCGGCTAAAAAGAAGGGATTATATATGTAATTTCACCAAAGGCTTAAATTAAATACTGACAATTCAAGAATATCTAAATACTAACTTGATAATTAACAATTTCAATTCCACTTGAGGTTTAGTATCGATAACCTTTACACGCATAAGGTTTGAGAATTTAGAAAACAAACTGGAGACTAAGAGTTGTTTCCAAACATAAGAGTAAAATTGTAAGTAGAGCCAAACACAGTCAGCCGATCCATGATTCCAACTCTAATTCCAACTCCGATTCCTTATATACATATAGACCAATATATATAGAGGGAGAGAGAGAGAGACACACACTACCCTTCCCCTTCCTCACATCAAGAATCATCTCATCATCATGGTTTTTCAAGGCCCTTCCCTTCCGGCGGC
Source organism: Aquilaria yunnanensis (assembly GCA_039654915.1). Lineage (NCBI taxonomy): Eukaryota > Viridiplantae > Streptophyta > Magnoliopsida > Malvales > Thymelaeaceae > Aquilaria > Aquilaria yunnanensis. The sequence continues at coordinate 103,478,974 of CM077593.1, read as the reverse complement.
TCGTGTCCCTTTACTGGATGACTGCGATCCGGAATCTGGCTCCCGTTCTGCCGTCACCCGACGATCCTTCAAACGGCGACTCGTTCTCATCTCCTGTCTTTCCTTGCTCGTGTTCTGTTTTCTTCTTGCTTTTCTCAGCTACTGGAAAGCTGATCAGCATCGGACTCAAGTTTTGTCGGACCTGCGAAGAAGCCGAATGATTTATGGACGTCATCGTTGGCTGGGACCGCGGGAGTACAGTAATTCCGTTTATTGAAGAATGATGAATGGTCGTGGTAATTAATTAGGCTGCAGTTATCTTTTTCTTTTTTGAGTAATAACTCCCTAGAAACAAAGCCTATATGATTAGTTTATAAATTCGATTCTAGGATACTCGGTTATATCGCGTGTAAATTTAGTTTACATGCTGATTTGTTTGTGTTTCGGTTGTTTTGATATATTTCTTCATATTTTAATTGTCGGGATCACCCTAAATATTTATAGAAGTTTTATTCGTATAATATTCATTGAAGTTTTATTCTTGGTACATCATATCTTTACTAAACTTTAGTAAAATTCAGTTATTTAAATATATATATATATATAACAGGATACATCTAAGAATTCTTTTGTCTTTTTCTTAATAACAATGATTGTTGAGCTGACACATAGTATAACTTCAATTTTTATTAAGTAAATGGTTACTTTTTACATTAATTAGGACTCTCAAAAATACCCCTCAACTATCCAATTGAATATAATGCTGACACATTGCACACAAAATTTTGAAAGTTGCTTGACATGATAAATTGGATTTTATTTGAATTAGATAATTAAGATAATTAGATATATTTACTGAAAATCACTTCCGATTAGATTGGATTAGGGTCATCAAATATATTTCCATCTATCCCTACCAACCCCAGAAAAAACATAAAAACCAGTACGTACGGACCTAGCAAGCTCAAGTGACAACTCTACCAGGGCGTAGGGCATTGTTCTACATGGTGATGTAGCGCCAGAGTGTTGAAGGGCTTTATGGAAACGAACCCGTTACAAGTTTCTGAATGGTGGCACCAACTTCGTCTCCCCTGCCTGAACCGAGGGTGACAACCTCGATCTGAGATCATTGGCACATTCGTCCTCGTCCACACCGTGTTCTCTGCCGCCGATGCTAAGCGCAACGCTCGTGAATCCCATGTCCTTAATTGTATGTTATTTTACCTCGTAAATTGTCCTTGTTAATGGTAAATTCTTAATGATCAGTCATTTCACTAGAATTTGTCTACTGAAATAATTGAATTTGAATTTATACGTGTTGCTTCTTTGGTTTGGCGGTTTTAATATGTCTTGAGTTTTTCGTTGTTCATTCTCTTCTATTTTTGTTGTGTTCAATGTAGGACTGGATGCTTGGGCTGATTCCCCCCCTTTTTTCTTTTTTTGGGCTGTTTTAGTAATATCATTATTTGTCTTCTTTCAAGGAAAAAAAAATTAAGCTACCAACTTGATCAGATCAGAATGATATCGTCACTGACTTCCTAGGCTAGAAAGAACTATTTACATATTTGTTTCTTAGCTAGGCTAGATTGCTTTAATATCAAAAGGTAAAAGAGATAAATTAATCACTCGTCTTAGGTTAAAGGAACAATTTTTTACCCACTGTTGTATATTTTTTAAGAAAACTATTCTACATAGTTTTTGAAAAAAACAATTACCTCACACATATAATGAAATTAGGGACAAATTACTAGCTCATTGAAGAGTGTTAACGATCAGAAACTTACCCCTAATCTAGGTTATTACTTAACCATTAAGCATCTCCAATTCAGTTCCATTTTACACGAATTATCCCCACGAAGTCACTGTTTACCATGTTGGGTTAATTAATTTGCCGAAAATGAGATGGAAAAAAAAAAGTCACGAATTGAAAGTAGATCCTAATTCTTAGGGTTTTGGAACTTAAAAAGTCTATAACTGCAAAAACGATAAACTCTTAAACGATACACCTAAAAAAAAATCAGATAAAAGGCTTTAAAGCTCGTAATCTCATTAATTATCACTACGAACTTAAAAAAAAAAATGTTTAACATATCTTGCCTAAATTATTAGGATAATAAATCGAAATAAATTCAGTCGTGTATCAAAACATAATCAAAATGTTTACTTTATCTCAACCAAATAGATAAGTATCCTGAATTTTAAATTACCAATATATTGATAAATCCTTAAGTTTTAAATTACCGATAAGTAGAACAATCCAAAATGTTTAATTAATCACGCCCAAATCATTAGGATAATAATTCATACAAAATGATTGCTTTCATATATATATCAAAATGTTTACTTCATCTTACCCATACAGGTAAGAAACATGACTTATCTTAATTTTTACATTATTGATAACTAGAAGATTTATTTCTGACAATATATATACTCAGTTTATAAATTATTGATAGTTTCAAATTAAATAAAATTTTAATTTTTAAAATTCTAATGATTAGGAAAAATAGAAAAATGATGCACTTGATTAAAATTTATACCACATATATCATGAAAACTCTATACCCAAATAAAATTTGAGTTAAAAGAATTTAAGTTCAAGTATAATAAATATAATAACGTTGGTCATATAAATACATCGATTCTATTCCTCTAACCTAGCTTCAGCTTCTGAATTCATAGAGTAAGAATGACTTATCAAATTTTAATTGCTTTTATTTTTCTTTAATCTCTGTTTCATTGACCTAACCCCATTTGCAATTCTTACTACAAGATATACGAATCAGTAGAACAAATACACACACATATATTGAGCATGATGTATCATCATGCAGGCCCAATCAATTTCTCTTATTTTATTATTATTATTATTGCATTATTAAGAGATAGATCAATATTCATTGAAACATTATGACATAGTTTATATTTCTTTTATATCATGTATACTTTTAAAAATTACGCAAATATAATATATTCATCTAAATAAAAACTATCCATTGATATCTAAATAATTAATAATTACTTTACAACATTATAGAAGTTTGTTACGCAAGAAAAAACATAAGAAAATTATACTCTTTCTCGCAATGGTAAAATTTCATTATAAAATAACCGCATTAAAAAAGCCAAGACTTATGGATGCAAAAGTATATGCAAAATGGCTTTAGTGTCTATGATCCAACACTCCAATAGCAATATGCGCAAAAATCATGAGTAGGAAATTGCTAATAATTTTCATTTGATGAAGTTTTTAGGGCATTAGTTAGATATTTGTTTTAGATTTAATATTCATGATAATTGTTAACTTTGAAAATTAAAGTTAAAATAAAGTTATTATAATATTTCTAATTCAAATTATAATACTTTATTATTACCAGAGAAATTAATAACTTTAAAAGTTTTTATGTTTTCTGTACAATACAATGTTGCAGACTTTGTTAATTAATAAATTTCTAAATAATAAAGTTTGCACAATGGATAAATTTATTGGTGATACTCAATATAATGTTGGAAGAATTTGCTACTTTTAAAATTTTTGCTTTTACTATAATATTTTTATAATACTATTTCTATAACATTTAAATATGTATTGTTTTCTAAAATTTAATACAACTTAAAATCCCATAGCAACGTCAGATATGTAAACTAGTTTTTCCAACGGCTGTTACCAACAGTTTCAGGCTAGTAATTTTGAAATTACCAACCTGAAATTGTTAGTAATTAATGCGTTGAAATTTTTTTTACCAACAACTAAATGTTAAGTCGTTAGTAATTTCTAATGAGTACCAACAGTCTAAGATTTGATACTTTGTACAAATGGTCGAACTTTTACCAACATTTAATTGGGGACCATAAATAAAATTTACCTTATTTAGGACAACGCAATAAAATTAGGGATTATAACTGAAATTTACCCTTAATATATACATCTATGGTCAAGCTCCATGTATACACAAGAGCCACTTCCTTCCTAGAGCAGTAGGATTAAATTCTTTGAAAATATATCCCTGGCATGCATTTAAGCTTTTTATCAAGAGCCATTACTTGCATCAAAAGCCAAAGGCACTAGTTTGGTCCTTCCCCAGTCCCCAAGATTATGCTCCGTACAACCCATTCTTGAAAATGAGCACCGAGAGGACGGCCACAAAGTTGTCAAACATATTATTCAACTGCCAATTGACTATGCATGCATATTTTTAATTCAAGAAGGGCATCAGAAAATCTGTATACAAATTAAATAAATAATGATTGTCTATACTTTTTTTGAATAATAAAACAATTTACTACTTTATATCATGATAACAAATTACAAATACTAAAACAAATCTAGCAAGAATCTAGACATACATATGTATCCTCATATTACTGCCTAGGATTAGCATCCAATCTAATTAAAGAACTAAATTAATTTAGTTTTTTGGTTTGGGTTTTTTATTTTCGGTTCGGTTTCGGTTAAAATTAAATTTCTTAAAATTGGTTTCGGTTGAAGGAGTCAGTTAATTCGGTTTGAATTAACAGATTTTTTTTTTTGTGTGTGTTTTGGGCTTCTATTACTTCCCATAGTCTGACTCTGTCCCTTCTTATCTATTTAGGATTTTTAAAATTTGGCTGGATGACTACTTTATATTTTGTTGAACTGGTATATTGAATTTCTTAGCTAGTGCATTTTTAATGGATGTAATAAGGGCTTCATGAAATTCGGTTATTTCGGTCCAAAATTGAACCGAACCAAAACAATTCAGTTCGGTTTTGATTGGTTTTCATTTCATGTTCGGTTAATTCAGCTTTTAATAATCAAAAACTAAAAACCAATTTAACTGATTAATTTGGTTTGGTTCAAACAGAAATAACCGAATGCTCAAGCCTAAGAGGGGAGAGAGTTACTGGAGACAACAGGGGAGGATTGATTTTAGAGGGTTCTGTTACTGGAGTGCAAGTTCAATGGCTTATTAAACAACAAAGAAACGGTGTTAAAAAATAAAGAGACACGTGATCCACACATGGGAGAAAAGGATTAAATGCACCATTTTATTAAATTGAGGGGCTAAATTGGACCAAATTAATATTTAGGTCCTTAGCCAATTAAAAAAGAAAAACAAGAGAGAAATTTGACAAACTTTTTACTCTGGCTGCAAAATAAACCCCGTTCCCAGAACCTTAAACCCTAATCCTATCTCTCTGTTTCTGGGGTTTACGACAGGATGGGATTCTTCGACTTGAACGTTCCCTACCTCGAACTTCCCCCCTCTGATTCCGCCGTAGCCACCGCTCAGAAGACCAATCGCATCAAAATAGTGATCAAGGCCATGGAGCTCGGCTTCACCGGAGTCGCCTACAACCGTACGATCAAGGGCGTCATGTCCGACCGTGACCGTTGTTCCATCCCACTCCTCTCCCTTTCGTGTCTCCTCAAACTGGCTCCCTTCCTCTCCTCCTCCGTCGAATTCCACCGCGACCTCCTGGGCGTTCCACGCGCCTCCCCTTTCCGCCAGTACACTCGCCTCACCGTCTGCGTCGAAAGCTCTGCGCAGTCGCAGGCGTTGAACTCCGGCAATCCCGTTTTAAAGAGCTACGACATTGTCGCTATTCGGCCTTTAAATCAGACCTCCTTCGATCACGCTTGCGAGAAAGCCGATGTGTGTTCAAAATTTCAGTTAAAGTTGAATTTTTGATATTTGTGTCTGAATTTGGCCAAATAGCCTGTGGTTGTTTGTTCATCTGAAGTTCAAGCTTCTGAATAATAGGGTTGATTTCGATTTTTACAGGTGGATATGATATCTATCGATTTTTCAGATAAGCTGCCGTTTAGATTGAAGCAATTCATGGTCAAAGCTGCTATAGAGGTTCATTTTGAACCACTCCTTAGATATTCTGTTTAGTTATATAATTTTCCTATTTCAGTTTTAGTTGTTGGATGAAGTTGTTTGGCTTCTGGGTATGCAGCGTGGGGTTTATTTCGAGCTGGTGTACTCTGATCTTATAGTGGATGTTCAAGTGAAGAGACAAATGATATCCAGTTCCAAGGTGAGACTGAAAATTCTTTTGAATACAATAATGGTTTATTGTAAGGCTCATGTATTTTGTGGCAATAAATCATAAAATAGGCCTAGCATTGCTAGCATGCACTAAAATTTTTTGAGTGAATCGGATAGCATGAATCTGTAATATGCCAGGGAGAGTTGTTCAAATTGAGTGATCGGGTTGATTTCTTCTGAATTGGTGCTGATATTTGCTTCTAATTAGCACGGCGTTGCTTCCAGTAAAATAGCTTATTTGCCATTGTTGCTTTCAGTTGTTGGTGGTCTGGGCTCGAGGAAAGAATCTCATTATATCAAGTGCTGCACCATCTGTTTGTGAACTTAGGGGTCCAAATGATGTGGCCAACTTGGTCTCATTGCTTGGTCTCTCTCCTGAACATGCAAAAGCTGCTCTATCAAAAAATTGTAGGTGCGCTGACCTGTTATCATTAAAGTAGATTTTTTTGAGAGCAGGTGAGTTTTCATAATTACAATTTTCCCCCCTTTTGCAGGAACCTTATTTCTAGTGCTTTGAGAAGAAAACACTTCTATAAAGATGCCATAAGAGTCGAACATGTATCTGCTGAGCATTCTGTTCCTGATAAGTCCTGGTCTGCTGACTGGCTCAAGTGGGATCCTTTGTCCAGTGGTGAAGGCGATTTGTTACTGGATAATATGGCTGATGCCTTCTCTGCCTCCAACAAAGTGTCAAATTTGGCAGAAGCCATTGATTTTGCTTCTGTAATTGACACTTTGCCATCTCATGGTTTCCAAGTCAAAGATTTTATATCCAGACCTGAGGAAGTGTCCCAATCCCTTAAAATTAACAACCTATCTTCAGCCACCCTTAAGGCTGATAAGGTGTTTGTTGAATCTAACAGGATATCTGAATCGCCCATCATGTCTATTGATCTTTCTGGGAGAAATGAAGCTTTGATAGGCAGTGCTCCATTAGATAATCAAAATTTGGCATTTGAAGATTCACCAAAAGTTGGCCTAGTGGCTGATGCGACAAAACATTTCACATCAGCCAATGTGGCTGAGGCTCAAAAGGTCACTCTTGAGAATGAATTTGAGAGTGCAAAAGGGCCAAGCTTGCTTCCTTCTGCCGAAAGGTGTGATGTGAAGAAAGAAACTGGTGGTAACAAAAAGACTGAAGTGTTGCAAGTTGAGGTTAGAGATGATCAAGGATCTAACTCAGACTTAAATGTGGGTATGCTGGACAAAAATTCGACATATCAAACATTAGTCAGGTGTGATGAGCTTGGTGAAAACTTGAAAGCTGATTCTTCTTTGGAGGTTACAGCTCCCTCCAATGCAACTAGTTGGAGGAAAGAGTCTCAGGTTGCCAGTAACATTGACGTGGGTTTGCTTCCAGGAAATGACAGAATGGATGTGGATATGGATGTGGAGGATCTAAGAAGTGCATCTGTTTGTAGTTCAGAAAAAGCTCGATACACTGAATCTGGGAGTATTGTAATAACTCCTGATCCAATTTCATCTTTGAAGTCCAATGACAAAATGAGAATGATTGATGACTCTGCAGCTGCAAATGCTGAAGAAACTGAGGTGAACATGATGGTTACAGGTCAAGAAACGGGTGGTACAAGCTCCTCTCTCAATGAGACATTGGATGGAAATTCACTGGAAAGAGAAGCAGTAAGTGTGGATGAAAATTACATTTTTCTTGCTGGTGAGGTTCCAGTTGCGGAATTTGATCTGTTGAAAGCTAACAATGATGCTTCCACATCAACTAATGAAGCTCAAGGGAAAGCATTGGACGTACTAAACCATGAAGGACATGGTACTGAACGTAAGTACACAAGTGGGGTTGAATATTTATCAGGTTAGTTTATGAGCAGCATCAAAATGTCTGCTCTCTCTCTCTCTCTCTCTGTATATGTATGAGTGTGTGTGTGTGTTACTGTGGATTTTAGCTATAAATCTGATTTTGTGAGTATTTTTCCTCCTAACTAGACTGATGTTTTCTTAATCCCATGTCTATCAGATTTAAAAGCGGGAAGAGCAAGAGCAAAGCGGAGACCCAAACAAATCCATGTATTCTCTGGTTTTATGCGGTTTTTGCGTCCAGTATTTTTGAAGAGGAAAGCAAAAATACACAGGCACAGGTGAAGATGGTTTAGTCAGCTGATTTTGTACCTTCGATTATTCTGGCAGCAGGGCTTTGAAGTCGTCCCAGTATGTCAGAATTCTTGTTTACCATTGACATCAGCCTTCTTTTAATACAGCAACACAGAGGAAATCAGTTTTTTGAGAGAGCCGTCATTATAGTCATCAGGTATTTTATTCGATTGTTTGTTTTCTTTTTTGGTGGAAATTCGATTGTTTGTTTGTTTGTTCGAACCCATAGCTCTTCCCTCTTCATATATTATAGTTATTTTTAGCAAAAGATTGCGTCAGAATTGTGAGAAGAGCCCTTCAATAGTAGAGGGAATCATCAGCAGGTTCGAATTGAATATTGGAACCCTTCTTTCTATTTATGACAGGAAGAGCAATAGAAAGTTGAGATCTTCATTCCAATTTTTCCATTCGGTGGAAATATTCATTTCAAGCCTGATCTGTGATTCAAGTAGCAACTGATTTTCTTTACTTAGGAAGTGGTCCACTTCAGTTCTATTGTTGAAGTCCTATCCTTTTGAAGTGAGTTTATGTCCTAGCCTAGAACCTTTTCTACCCAATTGTTTGGAGCTAAATCGTTTTAAATTATGTCAACTTAATCCAAAGTGTTTTTTTTTTTACATTTTTTTAACTCAAAACTAATTTTATTTAAAAGTTAATATTATATAGATGGAATAATCCATTGAAGATAAAATTTTTATAGTGTTATTAAATTTCAATGAAATTTTCCTTTTTAATGATTAAAAAATAAAAATTCATAAAAATTTAACAGTATCATAAAAATTTTGCAATCATTGAAATTGTTCTTTAATGAATTGTATTTTGATTCTCAAGATAAGTTTGCTCTGGTTACATGGGATTTTTGGCAATCAAGTATTACCCATTTTTTTCTCTGTTGATCTTGAGCAATCCTCAATAGAGGATTCAAATGATGAAAAATGCACTTCAAATCTTAGAAAATGCATATTCCTTTGAAATTAGAGAGATCTAAGGCTGTCTTCTGCGTGGCTTAATCGAGTGTTTGAATATTTGAATCCAGGCAATACCAAGTTTTAGGATTCTAATTTTTTTTTTAATGGAAGGATTCTAATGTTTATTCCTTTGTCTCATTTGTGTGTGTGTGTGTAAAGCTCTTTTTAGATGCTGAAATAACAACATGACCAAACTAACCTACTCCCAGAAAGGTCATAGGTGGCTCTCTTCCACTACCGATTATTATTTTTTTTAAAAAAATACTCTCTTTCATTAAAAAAGAATGTTGCTTTTGAATGATTGTTAGTGCACGTATCAGTCCATGAAGCATTGTGCTCGTCAAAAGTACCAGGAGCCTTTTTATCTTGTTTTTCATATGAGAGAGTTTGCATCACAAAAGCCTCATCAGATAGATTAATAACTAATGACATGATAATAAATTACCCTACAAACCAAACCAACTAAGCTAGAAGACAAAAGTAACTATCACTCAAATCAATCTAACGACTTGCATTAGATTACAAGTGGGGTTGAAATGACATGATCAATCATACAGTATGTTTTAAGCACTCTAGTCTAATCATCCTAAAGCAAGCTAATGCCTGCATCAAACAGTACTCATGAATGTGACCCTCCATCACCATTACTGTAATGTGGAATTCTTCTGAATTGTCAGGTGCATCACATTACTGTTTCCATTTAATCACGGTCCATCCCATGACGAATATTATTAATTGTTGATGTAACTGGCCGAAAATGAATCAAGAAGATTGATCCAATTCTCTTCATTTTCTTCTAATTCTTGATCATTCTCAACCCCATCCTTTTGGTTCCATTCATGTACTTGATCGCTGTCTTCGTTTTTGGCAAATCGTCCCCTCACACGCGGTCTACTATCTGCTAGTGTCTTCCTGCACTCATACTGAAAAATTTACACTGATTAATGCAACAAAAAGAGGGGGGGAAAAAATGACACCAGGGAACAAGTTTAGCATTGAAGAATCTGCAGGTTAATTGTATATGGTCAAAACCTTGATCTTCTTGTTGAAATTCCTTAGACTTCTCTTGCTTCTATATCTCTCAATCCTTTCTTTCTTCTCCTCTGGGCTGTATGGGCATGCTTTGCTCATGCATTCAATTATGAAATTGCTCTCACTTGATAATGGACTCTCTGACCTTCTTCCATGTTGCCGCACGTTCGTCTCCTAATCAAATCCAGTCTCCATAGTTATGGTCTCAGATACAAAATAATATAATATGATTCTAGAACTTTTAGTTATTTAAGAGTAGCCTTTACAGAAAAAAAAAAAAAAAAAAAACTGATCATCATTAATAAGTTTTTCAAAAGTGTGGCCTTAATTGCAAAGCCAACAGAAACACTTTCAGGAACCCAAAAGAGAATGATTAGAATGAAATTTCAAAAAGAATATTGTGACCTTTTCTTAAAATAGAATGGATAATTATGCGCCATTTCTTTTGTACCTGGTGCAAATCACCATTGCCGAAGGCCCTTTTGACCGGGCCATAATCCGGGTCCAGAAACTCGTTAGGGCCCAAAGCGAATTGACCATTAAGCGGCGGCTGCACGCAACTAGCCGGGGAGCTCAGCGAGTCATAGCTGCTACTCCCAGTGCTGTACACGCCCTCGCTCACCAGCTCGAACTCGGACTCCGACAGCTCGGGGAACGGAAAAGCCGACGGCGTTACGGCATCGGGAGACCAAGAGTCGGAAAAGGAGACCGGAACCGTAGGTTGGTGACCGTACATGACTTCTCTTTTTTTCTGTATGTGGATTTTTTTAATGCAAAATGTTTGATATTTTTCTTCCGAAAAGAAACTGGGAGGAAAGTGAAGTGAGGTGTGAAAGGAGGGAGAGGCGGAGGGGAGGTACTTAAGGGAGGGGGGAGGAGCGCGGAAGGAAAACAGGAAGCCGACGTGGATGATGACGTCATTGTAAGTTGACCTGCTAGAGGTTGTGTTTTGTTTCGCTACAGTTGACTTGTTTGTTTCTCTCTTGTGTTTCATGCGTCTTCGATTGTCATATCTCAAGATGCCCTCCTTTCATCTTCGAGCACTACTAACTCAGTACTCACAAGCCAAAACAGACATGATTATTTTCTCAATCAGGAAATCAATTAAATTTTAATACAATTATAATCAATAGCGATCATTGATCAAATTTTTTTTTCATGAAAGTCAAGTAACACAGATTTTAATTTGACTTAAAACTAGGGTTCTGCCATTATACAATAAAGGTTTTACAAGTTAACAATGGTATTCAACAATCTTGACACAAAAAAGGGAAGAAAAAAACAACAGAGAAAAAAGCAAGAGTTGGACGCAAAAGGTCAAGCTAAAGTTTGGAGACTAAGAAAGCTAACAAAAAGATTTTAAGTATCAAGGTTTGAAATCAACTTAATAAGGTTTTAAAAAAAGTGAAATTAGCTAAAAATTTATCAACCTAAATTACATGAAAAACATACAAACCTTTGCAACTAAAGTTTTGTTTTAGAAGAGAGAAATAAAATGAAAAAATTAATAAAATAAAGCAAAGGGTGGAATTTCAAATAAAGAAAAGTGAGGTTTAATGATTGACATATAAAAAATAAAAAATAAAAAAAGAAAAAAGCATCTTCCCACCAAGAGAACAAATAGAAAAACTCCAAGTATTAACAATTTAATCATTAACTTAATAAAGCAAAAATAAAGTAAAAGGAAAAAAAACTGGTTAAAATTGAATCAACCTAAATCATACATAAAAGTAAAAAATCATACTAACTTAAGTTTTGTTTTAAAAAATAATAAATAAAAACAACAAAAACAAAACCAAGTCACTATGGTTGATTGAGAAAAAAAATAGAAACAAACCATGGTAACCAATGTTTTACTTTATAAGATAGTGAATTGAAAAACAACTGGGGAAAAAAATTGGGGGCGACAGAACAAATGGAAAAACTTTAATTATTAAGTTCGGCTAAAATAATAAAGAGATAAAATCTAGGGACTAAGTGGGAAATATCAGAAACTTAGGGACTGAAAGTGCATTTTAACCAAAACAAAATATGAAAGGGACTGATACTAAGGCGATAGCGGAATAGGCCCTAAAAAACGTGATTTCCTTGAAAAAAAGGGAACCGAGCTTCAAAAAAAAGCGATCACGTCCGGAAAAAAAAAGCAGAAAATGCAAATGAAAAAAAGGACATGCACTATTCATTCAACAATGATTTTGTTCAATATTTAAATATTATATATATAAAGGAGAAACCTAGACAATAGAATTGAATCATTAATTATGAAGCTTATTTGATCTTTTTAAAGTTTTTTTACTCACTATTCAATTCCAAAATATTTTAGGGACCATTTAACCACACACTATTATTTGGATTTTTATTGCATTGACATCCTCATGAATCTTTATTAAATTATAATTTGGTATTCATCTTCTATTTCCATCCATCTTAAATATAATTCTACCTATTAAAGTACTCCAGTAGTTTTATAGTTAATTATTTACTTACATGGCCTGGTAATTTAATGATTGATATAATTGGACTCTTTATGGGATTTTTTTCTAGAGTTATTGTTACCAACTAGAGTATTATAAAAGTAATTCTATTATAATTATTTCTTATTTTATTTAATATTTTTGTTACAAATATTTATTAGGCAATAATTTTGACCTACTAATTATGCCAAATTTATACATTAAATGTGTAATTCAATTCTTTAAACTATAAATAATTACATGGTAATTAGAGAAAAATAATTTATAAGAATTTACAAGGAATAGAGTACCAAATAAATAATAGAATATAAAACTTATAGGGAAGATAAAATATGTACAGTTAAGATGATATTTTTTTATTTTTATTTTTATATTAGTAAGTATTTAATAGAAAAATTACTTAAATTAGTTATTAGTAGGCAAGGAGAATTAAAAGGAAGATGGAAATTGTAAGAATAGATTAAATTTTTTTAGCTAAATAAAAGAGAAAATAATAGTGTAGTAAAATTGGAAATAACACAATTGATTGCATCTAACCATATCTCAAACTATTTTCTAAAAAAAATGAAACTATTATATAGGAAAAGTATATATCCATCACCACTAATGCAAAAAAAAAAAAAAAAAAGAAGTATTGGATAGAGAAGTTTCTTTCAATTACAAAAATACAATAAGAGAAACAAATGATTGAGATGAATATGGATAAAATTAGAATTACCTGAAGTTATCATTAATTATGGAGCTTATTTGATCTTTTTAAAGTTTTTTTTACTCTCTTTAATGCCAAAATATTTTAGAGACCCTTTAACTACATCTTATTGTTTGGATTTTTCTTATGTTGACATCCTCATGAATCTCTGTTAAGTTATAATTTGGTCTTTATCTTCTATTTTTGCCTATCTTTTGCGTAACTCTACCTATTAAAGCACATCAATAGATTTATAGTTAATCATTTACTTACATGACCTATCAATTTAATAATTAATATAATTGGACTTTCTATAGGGTTTTTTTTCAAGAGTTATTGTTACCAACTAGAGTATTATGGTAGTAATTCTACTATAATTATTTATTATTTTATTTAATCTTTCCATTAGAAACATTTATTCGACACTAATTTTGATCCACTAATTATGCCAAATTTATACACTGAATGTGTAATTCAATTCTTTAAACTAAATTAATTACTACCCTCGTCTCACAAAATTTGTCATCTTAACTTTCACAACAATTAATTCATGATTTTCTCTCTTCAAAATTTCTTATACAAATATAATTTTTTTATATGAAAATAATACCTTAAAGACTATAGTTTGTAAATATATTTTTTAAGAATTTTTTACAATAAAAATTAATATGAATATATTTAAGTCAAACTTTAATTAGAAAAATGTAACAGGGCCAACCTTTATGAAATGAAGGGAGTACATAGTAACTAGTGAAAAACAATTAGTATAAATTAGCCTAACCTTGTGAGCTAGAAGAAGGAACAAAAAACTTTCAAGTCCATATGATGCCAAAAAGGTTATGCTTTGGATATTTAATTTTATGTAATTCTAATTTTATCCACAGTTATTTCAATCATTTGTTTCTCTTATTTTATTTTATTTATTAAAAGAAACTTTTCATACTATCTAATACTTATATCCTTTTTGCATCAATGGTGATAGATTTATACTTTTTCCATATAATAGTTTCAATTGTTTTATAAAATAGTTTGAGATATGGTTAGATGCAATTAATTGTGTTATTTTTAATTTTACTACACTATTATTTTCTCTTTTGTTTAGCTAAAAAAAGTTAATCTATTTTTACAATTTCCATTTTTCTTTTAATTCTCTTTGCCTACTAACAACTAATTTAAGTAATTTTATATTAAATTCTTATTAATATAAAAATAAAAATAAAAAATATCATCTCAACTGTACATATTTTACGTTCCTTCTAAGTTTGATACTTTATTCTTTGTTTGGTTTTGGGGGAACTTAAGAAAAATGTTGAAGAGCAAGCTCACCTTTTAGATTTTAAACAGGTCATTATTTTTTAATTGTTACATTCATTTATTTATAAAAATTGAAAATAGCTAAATTTTATTAAGTGTATGAAATATATATTTATTTTCAATCTCTTACATATTATTATTATTATTCTAAAAAAATAATTATTTAACTATATATACATTTAAAATATATAAAAAGTACATCGTAAAGAACTTGTTTAAAATATAGTAGTAATAGTAATTAGTTGAAGTTGAATACAGTTGAAACTGAACACTTGTTAATTTCCAGATTTAGTTGATTGGCTAATAAAATGATCATCACTAATTTGCTTTTTGTCAATGATTCGTGAGCAGTTATCATTGTATGATTGCTAAAAACTAAAAACCCAAATGTTATTTCCACTCTTTTCAATATCTCATAAAGCAATTAAAATTAAACAACCGAATGGAGAATTAGTTTCATTTTATTTTATTTTCATGAAAACTCTTTTTCATTTAATGCACGTTAAACAACATCTATTAATAGGGTACAATACTGAACATATAGAGATAAATATGCTCAAGTATGATGTTCATAGTATCTTTGCAAAGCCCTTAAAAGAAAGGAACATAAACCTACTATAAAACTTGGACTGATGAACAAATAAATAAACAAATAAAAAAAACATGCAAACAACTAGCCCATTCAGAAAAAGCAAATTGGCCAATTCCATCTAGCAGAATCTCCAACAACTACACCTCCCGCCACATCTTCAATATAGGACTCATCTGCGCTGGTGTTGGGAGAGGAAGTGAACCACATAGAGCAAACAAGGCAATGAGACAATCATTAAAAATGAGATTGATTATTTGATGAAAAAAGTATATAATTAAGGAGAAGTTAGAAAAACCAGCCGAATCCGGCCGATTATAGTCGTTGTTTTGAGAGATTCTGAAGAGTGTTTGTGGTTTTGGAGTTATCAAAAAAATGGAGAATTAATTTCATTTCGCTCGATATAGAAGTTATAGTTTTGAGTCGGGTTTGCTGATCGCATTTTTAGCCTTACATTAATTACTTTTCTATTTTTTTTTTTTTTTTTCAGGTTGATTTGCTTGTGAGAAGCCAACCGAATTCTTTGGACTATTTTTTTTTTATTTACAAATAAGAGAAACCAAAAAATAAAAAATAAAATAGTTGGGTTGCTTATAGAGATGCTTTTCTTGTGGTGAATGGAATCGAGAGACAGACTACTAGTGCACAGCTAACAATCAATTGACAAGCCGGTGCTGGAGGGAGCTCGACCCCTCCAATTCTATACGCCAAATTAATTTCATGAAAAATGTAAACATATTAGAACAGGGTTTGATGGGAGCGTCTTTTCCAATAATCGTATTCTGGGAAGCACATCATTCCCACTCGGGACTCTGGAAATGCAGTAAATAATACTCCAGTCGTGAAAGAGAGACCGTGGACAAAATCGCACAAAAAGTGATGGATTAGGAGCACAATGAGCAGGCTCACTACATCCTCGAAAATTTGAGGGATAGAATAGTACGTTGAATTGTGAGTTTTACACTTTTTTGTTACGGTCAACACTCTAGGGCCAAACTAGAGCCAGAGGGGACATACGAGTCTAGGCCCCACTTCCGGCTTAATGCATTTTAGTTTTTCTTTTTTTTTTTTAAAAGAACCTAATTTTATTATAAAGATTAGAATTTAGAAAAATATCTATTTCAATTCATATTTTATAAAAAAGATAGGTCCGCTACCAACGCATTGCACTACTATGGGGTTAATTGCACATGTGCCCCTAACTTTTTATTATTGTCCTATTTTCGACCATAACCTTAAAACCTCACACAAGAAATTTTTAATTTTAATTTTATATTCCACTTTAAATACTTAGATGACAGAAAACATTAAAATTGATGGAACTGACCACATGGCATGCCAGCATGAAGTGACTTGCCTCAGTGGCACACCAGTATGGAGCGGCTTGCCAAAATGGCACAATAATTAACTGTTGGTGATGATGTGGAAAGAAAGAAACTAATAAAAAATAATAAAGACGTCGTTGCTCATCCATTCACACCTTCTATGCCGCCTGTTTGAATTGCTGTTCGTCCTTCCACGGCGTCTAAATCATCAAATTGCCATCCTTCCACACCGTTTGAATCATCGAATCACAGAATCGTAGTTCGTCTCAAAATCGAACGCCCTCTTATCTCTCCTAAAAAATTAGCAAATGAAATCGGAGATTCGCGAATGAGGCGAACAAAACTGGATCTCTACCTGGTTTTTTAGGCAGTGATGCTTCCAAGACAATCGAGGAACTGCCTCAGGCCAATCCACCTCCGCCATATCACATAACCTTCACCCAATCTCTATCTATTGTCGAATTGCAAAACCTTCTGTTCTTCAATTAGTGTCTTCGACGGCTAGAACGGCTTTGGAGTGATGACTTGAGGTTAGGGGAACTGTTAAATGAGGGTTGAGCAGCAAATGACAGTTGATTAGCGACAGTGATAGCTTAGGACGCAGCTGAAAGCATCAAGTAAAGTTAGGCTAGGGCTTTCAGTTTTTTATTTTTTTTTTCTTTATTTGCCACATCATTACTAGGGTCCATTCATTGTTTCACGTGGCAAATCATCCTAAGCTGGCATGCCACGTGGCCAATTCTATCAATTCTAACATTTTTTGCCCTCCAAATGTCTAAAATGAAATAAAAAATTGAGGTTGAAAACTTTCCGTGCAAGGTTTTGGGATTATGGTCTAAAATAAGACAATAATAAAAGATTTTAGGCCACAGATGCCATTTACCTCATTACTATGCCTTTTTTTTTTCAAGTGGGAAAAAAGGTAAAATTTGCTGGAGGTCACCTAACTTATTTTCATATTCTAAATGAGTATATGACCTTAATATTAGCATATCAATGTACCTTACCTTTTATTGCGTGCTCTAAATGAGTGCTTTACGTCAATTTCATCGGACTAATGGAAATTGTTGGTGTGAAATAAATTAATATTAAAATAAATCTTAAAATAGCAATCTAACCCTCTAAGTTTTTCCATCAATAGTTCTAAAACTTTAAACTTCTAAATTTTCTATCTAAACTCCTGAATCCTAATAGATCAACAGAATGAAAGAGATGGCAAAGAGCAATAGGCGAAATCACCATTTTGTCTACCTTGGACCTATGAATTGATAAAAAACCTGTTAAGAAAAACCTCCATGTTGTCATCTCCACCAACCTTTTTAACTATTTCACCACCCATCTCATTGAATATAGCAGAAGAATGTGAGAGAAGGTGTAGGAATTGGGTGGTGGCAATTGTTGCTGCTTCGTTTTCAACCATACCCATCGCTAATTTCCTGACATGCACAATTAAATGCTACGGTGGTGACATTAGAAGAAGCAAAACCAACAAAGTAAACCCATTTTAGAGAATACCCAACACTATCTCAAAATTGTTTCAAAAAACGCAATTGATGGTAACCATTTACATATCTACCAATCCATAAGCAGTCAAGATTGAAGAGCTCTAACAACTTTACAGCCTCTAGAATTTGTTTGGCCATAGATTCCCGAAAATCAACCTAGAAAACGTTTGGAATGAAAAATTGATGGAATTGGAAAAGCTCCAAATTGTTGGATAATATGGTTTTGGTGAGTGGCATCAACAAATCCAACAGTAAGAATGAAGAATTGATGGACTTGGGGAATGAAGTTGGGTCAAAGCGGGAAGACGAGAATGTTCTAGTTCAATTAAAACCCCAAGCTGGATGAACTCAAATTAGCACTTATGAAGGTGTTCGATGGCTAATTCCAGTAAACAATTTGGTTGTTAATGTTCCATATCAAATTAAAATTGCATGATGTAAAGAGATTAAAAAAAATGACCAAGATCTTAGAACCTTGTCAACAATGAAATTCTGCAATGGAAGAATGGTGTCTGTTGGTTTTTAAACGACAACCATACCTCGACACTACCATTCGCTACTAGTTGTCAGTTCCCCAAGTCCTTGGGAGAAACGTGGGTCACACCATATTCAGTGGTATCGAAGCTCAAAACAATGGCACTAGAGTCGTTGGTGAAGTGGAGGGCACTTGAGAAGAAAAACTAAAAGGACTGGCTAGAAAAAATAATTTCGATGCCACCGCTAGCAGTCCAGACAGGGATGTCGTAAGAGTAGGAGATGATGACAAGATAGGAGGAAGATGAGGATGAGGTACAGACGAAGGAGAAAGAAAAGGTGGAGCCGGGCGAGGACCACTAGGCATTGTAGTTGGGAGCAAAAAGGGTCAAGCCGAGAAGAATAGTTTGTTGAGAAGAAGCTAAGAAAGGGAAGAAGGAGTGGGTCAATCACTAGCTTCAGAGTACCCGACGACCGCTATGAAGGTGAGTGAAGTCATAGTGGCATTTGCAATGGTTGAAGATTGTAGAGGTTGCATGATTTGGGTTCAAAATTCAAATCATTTCTTCAATTTTTTATTTTTAAGGCTTGTTAATTAGAAACCAAATTCCCAAATTTTTTGGGGAAAATAAATGTTGAGATTGGGGCAAGAGGAGTCTAGGAGTATAAAGACTAGATTTAAAACTTAAGGATTTATAATGTTAATGTGAAAATTAGAAGAGGTAGATTGTTATTTTAAGATTTATTTTAATATTAATTTATATCACATCAATAATTTTCATCAGATTTTATGATGAAATTGATAAAATGTGCCTAATTTGGTCGTATAATAAATAATAAGATACTTTAAAAGAATAATTTTAAAATTAGATACCTATTTAAAACATAAAAATAAGCTAAATCACCTCCCGCGAATTTTACAGAAGAAGAAAGTGATTCAACTTGCCTGCTTTTCATTTTCTTACCCCAGTAACCAGGCCCACCGGCCACCAGGCACCCAATGTAACTTATTTTTTCGGTGCAAAAGAGAAGAAGCTGAGTTGATATTTGATTGAATTGATTTCTCGAAGATTGACACAACATGCAACAAAGCTTTTTATATTGACCGTTCTCGTCCTGAAACAAAGTGCTTTCATCTTTGTTTTTTCTTTTATTTTTCCGCAGGGACATCATGAGGGATGAGGGGGAGAGTCAAGATTTTATACAACACCCTTTCTAATATTTATTTCTTATCTCTCAAATTCTTTGTATAATTTTTTATTAATTAATTTATAATTTTTTATTTTTAACATATATAAATAAAATATATATATATATATGATAAAGTAAGACCTATAGTTTCTAAATATATATTTTAGTATTTTTCTAACAAATAATAATATAAATAAATACAAGTCAAACTATTTCAAAAAGTAAATGCAATAAAAATAATGTAACAGAAGAAGTATCATTTTAGGTCATTTTAAATTTTTACAATCTTTTCATATTTAATAAATTATTTAACGTATTACTCTTCAAACAATCATTTTTATATTCCATTTCTGAATAAATTATTTAGTCTTGGCGTAGTTCGACATAAATAAAAATTTATGGGGTTTATCTTGTTTTTCTTTTTTGTTTACAATAGAATCAAGGAATTATGCAATAAATTACACGTACTGAGTTTGTTATTTGCAGTTACTCAAACTGAGGCTAAAGGTCTGCCAGGCGTATACTCCAACGGAAAGGATTAGCGACAACAACATTATAAGTTCTATACTTCTACTTCTAAGTTGCAAAAGATGCAATAAAAAGTTATTGATAGATAACAAATATAATTAGATTAAAGCAGGCGGAGCCAAGATTTCAAGTTAGGAGGGGGGCAGGGGTGGAATTAAGGAATTATATATATATATTCTCTTTTTGGTACAGTTAGAAAAAATATGCTAAAATTATAGTTAGAGCTTTTATCATTAAAATTTTTTAAACTGACCAATTTCAATTTCCATAGTCATGTAGTCATATAATGATTTTAATATGAAATTCACTAAAAACAATAATAAAATACAAAAGATAAAAAAAATTAAAAAATTAAGTCACATAAATTGGGTGATAAGCAGTGTAGAGAATAGAGAAATTATAATGGCAAGTTCTAACTTGTAAAAAATATTGTGATAGCAGTGATACTTTTTTTAATCAAGCTCAGTAGTAGGGATTATGTATTGTTTGGAAGAACAAAAAAATTTATGGTCAAATCCACTCAATAAAATCAATAAAATAGAAGTAAAAAAAAATGAAAATATAAATTACTGCTTGATGCTTTATGACTCTCTAATGTTGCAAGCTATTTTCTTTTTCACAGTTTTGTTAGATCTCTTTGCCTGGATTTCATACGCCCCCAAAATAAACTAAGTGACTTTTGATGTGAGCTAATATGGTTACTTATCTTTTCCTCACATCTTAATCCAATTCCAAGTTAGTTTTAACAAGCCATTTGGCTAACATGGCAATAAGAATATAAAAAAACTAATTCAATTGCAAGTAAAAAACCTAGGTTAATATATTAATATTGGGAATAAATTTTACATAAAAAATTAAAAATCAATATTTTTAATTTTTTTTCACTATTTGTGTTGTTATTATATTTTTTTTACTAGTTATAATTCATAAAATACACATTATATATATATGATTATGCAAAAATATTAAGGGGTTAGGGGGCGAGACACCCCAGTCCCCTTGTCTCCACCCCTGGATTAAAGCAAGTATAAATAGTGATTTAGTTGAAAATTAACTTCTATCTAAAACTATATATATTGCACTAGCATCTTATCTATAGATTGATTTTTCATAAGTCAAATGTTCCGCGCTAGGGTATTTTATGCCATATGTAGTCAAGTTTTTCATACTCTTCAAATCATTAGTTCTGTGTATGACAATTGTTTAGTGGCAATTGAAGTTTTTTCAGTCGTAAAAAGCAATGTGGATAAAAAAATTTTAAAACAAAATATTATTGTTGACACCCAATTTCGTCCGGGTGTTTTAAAATTTTGAAAAAAATTTTATTAAAAAAAATTAATTAAAAAAAAAAAATATATTACTATTATTATTAAAAAAAAATTAATTAGTTTAAAATATATTTTTGTTTTGTGAAAATTTGATTTAAAATGATATATGTGTGAATATGTGTATGTTTGAAATAAAATAAAATTTCATGAAAAAATGACAAAAAATTAAAAGTTTGAGGTAAAAATGACAAAATTGAGAAGTTTCGGAAAAAATTGACAAATTCTAAAAGTTCCAGGAGCATTTGGTAGTTTGTCACATAAAATTTTGAGCCTGCCGACGTTTTTGGCTCAAATTGACAGAAAACGACAAAATTGTCAAAATCAGAAGCTTCAGGAACTTATCCTGAGGCTGAGAGACGTAAAGGACTAAAATTGTCATTTTACCAATTTAAGAGATAAGTTTGAAATTTTTTATTAATTTATCCATCAACAGTTCAGCTAAACTTCCTCTATAAATAGCCCCCCAAATTTTGTGCTGAACATAGAAAAAAAATAGAAATGAAGCTTAGAGCTCCGTTTTGAAAAAAGAAAAAATTATAGCCTAGGTCCCTGGCCCTCTTCTCTTCCTCTCCAGAAAACCTAAACCTTCTCTGACCCTTTTTTTTTCTTTTTTTTCTCTCCCCCCGCGCACGTGCGTTCTGTTCTTCACGTTTCCAGAATTTCAAATTCAGTTTTTAAGGGTACAACTCTCATTTAATCCTTCATCTTTTCAATTTTCTTTCACTTTGGTCACTAACCTTTTATTTTGTTCTTGCAGAATTAATTACTAACCCTTTTAATTTTTACTTGTTTGTTTATTATTTGTTTATTACTAACCCCTTTTTTTATTGTTGTTATTAACTTACTAACAACTAACTTTTAATACTATTATTGTTACTAACCTTTTAATTTTTGCATTATTACTAACTTTTATAATTGTTGTTAACAATTAATTAACTTGGCTAACTTTTATTGTTGTTAATTAATTAATTTAATTAACTTGGCTAACTTTTATTGTTGTTAATTAATTAATTTAATTAACTTGACCAACTTTTTATTATTGTTGTTAATTAATTAATTTAATTAACTTGACTAACTTTTTATTATTGTTGTTAATTAATTAATTTAATTAACTTGACTAACTTTTTATTATTGTTGTTAATCAATTAATTTAATTAACTTGACTAACTTTTTATTATTGTTGTTAATCAATTAATTTAATTAAACTTGGCTAATTTTTATTATTGTTGTTAATTAATTTAATTAACTTTGCTAACCTTTATTATTATTTATTTTTAAAGTGGATGGCCAAAAAGCCCCACTTTATTATTATTAATTTTCCTTTATATAATTTTTTTATTTAATTCACCTTTACCCTTACTAATAAATAAATAAATGAAAATTAAAAGAAGATTATTTTTTTAATTAATTATTAAGCCTAATAAAAATCATTTTTCAAAAATCCAATTATTTTTATTTTTCTTTTATAAATTGAATAATTATTTAAATAATAAATAACTTTCACTAAAAAAAACACTAAAAGAAAGATAAGAAAAAGATAAGAAAGATAAGAAAAAGATAAAAAAAAAGAAAAGAAAGAAAGAAAAGAAAAAGAAAAGATAAAAAAAGAAAAGAAAGAAAAGAAAAAGAAAAGAAAAGAAAAGAAAGAAAAGAAAGGAAAAATAAAACTAAAAGAAAGATAAAATCAATAAGAAAGAAAAGAAAGAAAGAAAAGAAAGAAAAGAAAAGAAAATATAAAGAATAAAAAATAAAATTTTTTAGATTATTAATAAATCTAAAATTTTCATAAACAAAATACTTACAAATTAGTAATAATAAATTCCATAAAAATAATAATTATATAACTAACAATTAATTAAAGTAATTTCCATATCCGGATGATCTGGCAGGATCTACGGTTTGGAAAATATTAACTTTTTTTTTAACTAAATAAATTAAATAAATATAAAGATAAAAATCCATATTTACAATATGGATAAAATTGTTTAAAATTTCACCAAATTCCGTGTCCAAATGACTCGGCAGAGTCCATGGTTCGGAATCAAAATCTTCCGTGTCCAAATGACTCGGCAGAGTCCATGGTTCGGAAGTATAAAATTTTATACAAATTAACTTAAAAATCCACATTTCGACTAATTCAGTTAAAATCTCTAAATTAACTGAAAATTATTTAAAAGCAAAGCGAAACAAAATTAAAATCAACTAAGGTGCCAATTTTTGGGCGTTTTAACAAAGTTGTTTTAACGTAACCGTACTCCCGAACCCCCGAACTCTCGCAGACCAATATTTAAGGTGACCAATCGACCTAGGTAAACAGATTGGTGGCGACTCCCGAAAACCCGACGTTGCCACAGCTTGGCGACTCCGCTGGGGACTCCACGTTAGTGAGTCGAGCCTAAAGTTGATTTGTTTTGATTTACTTTGCTTTACTATTGTGGCAACGTCGGGTTTTCGGGAGTCGCCACCAATCTGTTTACCTAGGTCGATTGGTCACCTTAAATATTGGTCTGCGAGAGTTCGGGGGTTCGGGAGTACGGTTACGTTAAAACAACTTTGTTAAAACGCCCAAAAATTGGCACCTTAGTTGATTTTAATTTTGTTTCGCTTTGCTTTTAAATAATTTTCAGTTAATTTAGAGATTTTAACTGAATTAGTCGAAATGTGGATTTTTAAGTTAATTTGTATAAAATTTTATACTTCCGAACCATGGACTCTGCCGAGTCATTTGGACACGGAAGATTTTGATTCCGAACCATGGACTCTGCCGAGTCATTTGGACACGGAATTTGGTGAAATTTTAAACAATTTTATCCATATTGTAAATATGGATTTTTATCTTTATATTTATTTAATTTATTTAGTTAAAAAAAAAGTTAATATTTTCCAAACCGTAGATCCTGCCAGATCATCCGGATATGGAAATTACTTTAATTAATTGTTAGTTATATAATTATTATTTTTATGGAATTTATTATTACTAATTTGTAAGTATTTTGTTTATGAAAATTTTAGATTTATTAATAATCTAAAAAATTTTATTTTTTATTCTTTATATTTTCTTTTCTTTTCTTTCTTTTCTTTCTTTCTTTTCTTTCTTATTGATTTTATCTTTCTTTTAGTTTTATTTTTCCTTTCTTTTCTTTCTTTTCTTTTCTTTTCTTTTTCTTTTCTTTCTTTTCTTTTTTTATCTTTTCTTTTTCTTTTCTTTCTTTCTTTTCTTTTTTTTTATCTTTTTCTTATCTTTCTTATCTTTTTCTTATCTTTCTTTTAGTGTTTTTTTTAGTGAAAGTTATTTATTATTTAAATAATTATTCAATTTATAAAAGAAAAATAAAAATAATTGGATTTTTGAAAAATGATTTTTATTAGGCTTAATAATTAATTAAAAAAATAATCTTCTTTTAATTTTCATTTATTTATTTATTAGTAAGGGTAAAGGTGAATTAAATAAAAAAATTATATAAAGGAAAATTAATAATAATAAAGTGGGGCTTTTTGGCCATCCACTTTAAAAATAAATAATAATAAAGGTTAGCAAAGTTAATTAAATTAATTAACAACAATAATAAAAATTAGCCAAGTTTAATTAAATTAATTGATTAACAACAATAATAAAAAGTTAGTCAAGTTAATTAAATTAATTGATTAACAACAATAATAAAAAGTTAGTCAAGTTAATTAAATTAATTAATTAACAACAATAATAAAAAGTTAGTCAAGTTAATTAAATTAATTAATTAACAACAATAATAAAAAGTTGGTCAAGTTAATTAAATTAATTAATTAACAACAATAAAAGTTAGCCAAGTTAATTAAATTAATTAATTAACAACAATAAAAGTTAGCCAAGTTAATTAATTGTTAACAACAATTATAAAAGTTAGTAATAATGCAAAAATTAAAAGGTTAGTAACAATAATAGTATTAAAAGTTAGTTGTTAGTAAGTTAATAACAACAATAAAAAAAGGGGTTAGTAATAAACAAATAATAAACAAACAAGTAAAAATTAAAAGGGTTAGTAATTAATTCTGCAAGAACAAAATAAAAGGTTAGTGACCAAAGTGAAAGAAAATTGAAAAGATGAAGGATTAAATGAGAGTTGTACCCTTAAAAACTGAATTTGAAATTCTGGAAACGTGAAGAACAGAACGCACGTGCGCGGGGGGAGAGAAAAAAAAGAAAAAAAAAGGGTCAGAGAAGGTTTAGGTTTTCTGGAGAGGAAGAGAAGAGGGCCAGGGACCTAGGCTATAATTTTTTCTTTTTTCAAAACGGAGCTCTAAGCTTCATTTCTATTTTTTTTCTATGTTCAGCACAAAATTTGGGGGGCTATTTATAGAGGAAGTTTAGCTGAACTGTTGATGGATAAATTAATAAAAAATTTCAAACTTATCTCTTAAATTGGTAAAATGACAATTTTAGTCCTTTACGTCTCTCAGCCTCAGGATAAGTTCCTGAAGCTTCTGATTTTGACAATTTTGTCGTTTTCTGTCAATTTGAGCCAAAAACGTCGGCAGGCTCAAAATTTTATGTGACAAACTACCAAATGCTCCTGGAACTTTTAGAATTTGTCAATTTTTTCCGAAACTTCTCAATTTTGTCATTTTTACCTCAAACTTTTAATTTTTTGTCATTTTTTCATGAAATTTTATTTTATTTCAAACATACACATATTCACACATATATCATTTTAAATCAAATTTTCACAAAACAAAAATATATTTTAAACTAATTAATTTTTTTTTAATAATAATAGTAATATATTTTTTTTTTTTAATTAATTTTTTTTAATAAAATTTTTTTCAAAATTTTAAAACACCCGGACGAAATTGGGTGTCAACAGCTGCCCCCCTTTGCATGCTTCATGGGACATGATGTATGCAAAGTCGTTACCAAATTTCGTCCGGCTTAGGTAGGCATTGAGAATGTTCTCGCCGCCCAAACAGTAAGGTTTAAGGAAAGGTCCTTAAAACCTCTAACGATAGGAAAGCTCCTATTGTTGTAAGATGGACTGATTGATTGATTATTTGTTTGAGGTTAAGGAAAGGTCCTTAGAACCTCTAACGATAGGAAAGCTCCTATCGTTGTAAGATGGACTGATGGATTGATTGTTTGTTTTAGGTTAAGGAAATGTCCTTAGAACCTCTAACGATAGGAAAGCTCCTATCGTTGTAAGATGAACTGATTGATTGATTATTTGTTTTCGAGGCAAAGGTTACATCCTTAAAACCTCGGATTGATTGATTGATCTCGAGGCAAAGGTTCTATCCTTAAAACCTCGGATTGATTGATTGATCTCGAGGCAAAGGTTCCATCCTTAAAACCTCGAATTGATTGATTGATCTCGAGGCAAAGGTTCCATCCTTAAAACCCCGGATTGATTGATTGATCTCGAGGCAAAGGTTCTATCCTTAAAACCTCGGATTGATTGATTGATCTCGAGGCAAAGGTTCCATCCTTAAAACCCCGGATTGATTGATTGATGTCGAGGCAAAGGTTCCATCCTTAAAACCTCGAATTGATTGATTGATGTCGAGGTAAAGGTTCCATCCTTAAAGCCTCGAATTGATTGATTGTTTTCGAGGCAAAGGTTCCATCCTTAAAACCTTGATGATGAAAATTGATGTCGAGGTAAAGGTTCCATCCTTAAAACCTCGAATTGATTGATTGATCTCGAGGCAAAGGTTCCATCCTTAAAACCTCGGATTGATTGATTGATTTTGAGGTAAAGGTTTCATCCTTAAAACCTCGAATTGATTGATTGATCTCGAGGCAAAGGTTCCATCCTTAAAACCTCGGATTGATTGATTGATGTCGAGGCAAAGGTTTCATCCTTAAAACCTCTGATTGATTGATTGATGTCGAGGTAAAGGTTCCATCCTTAAAACCTCGAATTGATTGATTGATCTCGAGGCAAAGGTTCCATCCTTAAAACCTCGGATTGATTGATTGATTTCGAGGTAAAGGTTCCATCCTTAAAACCCCGGATTGATTGATTGATGTCGAGGCAAAGGTTCCATCCTTAAAACCTCGAATTGATTGATTGATGTCGAGGTAAAGGTTCCATCCTTAAAGCCTCGAATTGATTGATTGTTTTCGAGGCAAAGGTTCCATCCTTAAAACCTTGATGATGAAAATTGATGTCGAGGTAAAGGTTCCATCCTTAAAACCTCGAATTGATTGATTGATCTCGAGGTAAAGGTTCCATCCTTAAAGCCTCGAATTGATTGATTGTTTTCGAGGCAAAGGTTCCATCCTTAAAACCTTGATGATGAAAATTGATGTCGAGGTAAAGGTTCCATCCTTAAAACCTCGAATTGATTGATTGATCTCGAGGCAAAGGTTCCATCCTTAAAACCTCGGATTGATGAAAATTGATTATTTTCGAGGCAAAGGTTCCATCCTTAAAACCCCGATGATGAAAATTGATTATTTTCGAGACAAAGGTTCCATCCTTAAAATCCCGACGATGAAAATTGATTATTTTCGAGGCAAAGGTTTCATCCTTAAAACCCGGATGAAAATTGATTGTTTTCGAGGCAAAGGTTCCATCCTTAAAACCCCGATGATGAAAATTGATTATTTTCGAGGCAAAGGTTCCATCCTTAAAACCCCGATGATGAAAATTGATTATTTTCGAGGCAAAGGTTCCATCCTTAAAACCCCGATGATGAAAATTGATTATTTTCGAGGCAAAGGTTCCATCCTTAAAACCCCGATGATGAAAATTGATTATTTTCGAGGCAAAGGTTCCATCCTTAAAACCCCGATGATGAAAATTGATTATTTTCGAGGCAAAGGTTCCATCCTTACAACCCCGATGAAAATTGATTATTTTCGAGGCAAAGGTTCCATCCTTAAAACCCTGATGATGAAAATTGATTGTTTTCGAGGCAAAGGTTCCATCCTTAAAACCCCGATGATGAAAATTGATTATTTTCGAGGCAAAGGTTCCATCCTTAAAACCCTGATGATGAAAATTGATTGTTTTCGAGGCAAAGGTTCCATCCTTAAAACCCCGATGATGAAAATTGATTGTTTTCGAGGCAAAGGTTCCATCCTTAAAACCCTGATGATGAAAATTGATTCTTTTCGAGGCAAAGGTTCCATCCTTAAAACCCTGATGATGAAAATTGATTTTGAGGCTAAGGAGCTTTCCTTAGGACCTCGAGCGAAATTTATATGAAAGCAATTGAAATTGGAATAATTTTCTTCGAAAGTGTGAATTTTCATAATAGGCGAGCGCAAAGAATTAGGCTTCGATAAAACGAGTGAATCTTGATGATGACAATAACACTGACAAATTATGTAAAGGGAACGGATGTTTGGAATCAATATTCAAGGTTCATCTAATATTTTCTTCAGTAAATATAGATTCCCTTGTGAGATATGTCATCCGAATAAGGTTAAAGCTTAACTACCCCAAAATGTTATGCCTAGTAGACCTAATAGGATGCGTCTCAAGAGTAACAAAAATTACTCTTTACTCAGCCATTCCAACCTAAAGGCATTGTCCTATGGTTTTAATATCAGCCTGGACGAAACTATATTATAAAAAAAAAAGAAATTCCCTGAAAAGAAAAACTGAAACGCGAAAGAAAATGCTGATAATAAAACTAAAGGACAAGAAAAACGGATCAGATCGCTTCTTTCTTCCACAATACTTCAACAAGGTGAGTAGAGGACCATTATGGGAGTGAACTGGTCGGGAAAGACTGTCGTGTCCAGTCTATCTGAATCATTGCTGGATCTGGTTCAGGAACAAAAGCTTGTATTTTATCTAACAATTCTTCAGCAGTTGTTGCGGATATTATAATTCGCCGTGCCACTCTTGATATGAAATTCTTCTGCATAGCATAATCCATAAAAGCTATCAGACCTGTAAAGAAATTGTTAACATTTAAAAGCCCAATGGGTTTCCTATGCAAATTAAGTTGGGCCATGGAAGCAATTTGAAAGACTTCTCCCAATGTGCCAAAACCACCTGGTAGAGCGATAAAAGCATCAGCATTTAAAAGCATTTGTAACACACGCTCTTGCAAATTTTTAACCACTAATTCTTCTCCAATCGTGTCCCCAGAAACAAATTTCAAAGGTCTAGGGATGATGCCCAAAACTTGACTTCCTCCTAAAGATGCTGCTGATGCTACACCTCTCATTAATCCGACACTACCTCCTCCATAAACTAAATGTATTTTTCGCTCAGCTAATACTCTACCCAAATGGTTGGCTGCTTTTAAATACTCTTCATCTTTTCCAGGAAAAGCCCCAGAAAATACACAAATACTTCGGGATTTACGAGTTGGGGTTTTCTCCATTCCTATCCTTACCCTTGTGAGAAAAGAGGATATATTTATAGAGATGAAGAGATAAGGCAATAATTTTATTTTCAAGAATGGATACATTATTACCAGCTATTCACAGTAGTCACGAGTATGACTCTGGTCAGGTATGGGTACACTATCGTTAAAAGAGGAGGAAAATTTTCAAAATAGCTGCTAGCATGTACAGTAGTCACTACTGTAGCTTACGTCAGGAGTAGGTACGTGATTGTTGGAAGAGAAGGAAAATTTTAAAAAGTGGCAGCTAGCATGTACAGTATTGTGACTATGGCTCATGTCAGGAGTGGATACATTATCGCCGAAAGGGGAGGAAGATTTCAAAAGCGACAGCTAGCACGTACAGTAATCGTGACTTTGGTTCACGTCAGGAGTGGATACATTATTACCAAAAGGGGAGGAAAATTTCCAAAAGCGACAGCTAGCACGTACAGTAATCGTGACTTTGATCCTCGTCTTTCACTGGCTTTGCGTCCAGTAATGGCTTCAATGCTTTCTATGAATCGGTGATTTGCATCCCATCCAGTTTTCTCACAAACTGGCAAACTGGGTCGTTTAAAGTAAGATTCCCAAGACTATAACGATCTCGTTCTTTTTGGAAAATTATCCATAATCCAACAACCTCAAATTGCACTATTCCGCAAGAATGCGCTTCAAGAACCTCTCGAATATCTTCCAGAGATTCCTTACGCAAGCCATTCTTGATGAATTTTATTCTATCATTACGATTTCTGGTGATCACTCCTGGAGAACGACATTTATTGCCGCAAATCCACCATCCACAATTATGACAAACGCCTAGCCTCTTTGCTCTTCTTTTTTTGGCATAAGTGCTTTTACCAAAGCCGGGCATACGGGGAAAGAACGTTTCGGGAACTTCACCAGCTGAACGAACCTTAGCTTCAATTAGCCACCGCACATTATCAGGGATGCCTTTGTGCATAAATACTCTGAATCGTTCACATCTAGCTTGATAAATCTTTTTAAGAACATTTATTGGGAAGGAAGGAAAATACTTTCGTAAGGCGGAAAGAGAAGACTCCATTGATGAAGGAGGCAAAGAAAGAAATTAGTGATTGTAGGAAACGAAAATAACTAACACATATTTATAGTGATGAAAGGGATAATGCGTTAATTACACTTACAGAAGCAAGTACATTATTGTCAAAAGAAAAGACAAATGACAGCTTATATGTACAGGAATCATGACCGTGGCTCTCATCTTCCACTGATTTATGTCCAGTAATGGCTTCAATGCCTTCTATAAGTCGGGGATTTGCTTCCCATCCAGTTTTCTTACAAACTGACAAACAGGGTCGTTTAAAGTCACATTCCCAAGACTGTAACGATCTTGTTCTTTTTGGAAAGTCCACCATAAACTGATAATTTCACCTTGCACTTTTCCACAAGAATGCGTTTCAAGAGTCTCTCGGATATCTTCCAGAGATTCCTTACGCAGGCCATTCTTAATGAATTTTCTTTTATCTTCACGATTTATGGAGATGTATCCTAAAGAGCGACATTTAGTAATACAATTCCATCGCCCACATTTATAACACACGCCTAGTCTCTTTGCTCTTCGCCTTTTGGCATAACGGCTTTTACCTAAACCGGGCATGCGGGGCATAAATGCATCTGGAACTTCACCTGCCAAACGGACCTTAGCTTCAATTATCCACTGCACATTATCGGGAATGCCTTTGCGTGTAAAAACTCTGATTCTTTCACATCTAGCAAGGTAGATCTTTTTAAGGACTTTTATTGGAAGGGAAGGAAAGTATTTTCGCAGTGTAGAAAGAGTAGAATCCATTGATGAGAGAAGAATTTGAGAGAAGAGGGAAATGAATCAGTTATTGTAGGATACTGGAATAACCGACTTTAGAAGTCACGAGGTATCTTATCCGCTGCTTAATCAGAAGGAAGAACACGCATTTATAGTGATGAAAAGGGATAACGTGTCGATTACACTTAGGGGAGCATGTACATCTGTCAAAAGAAAATGCAAACTTTTCCAAATATAACAAACTGTATGTACAGTAATTGTGACTGTGACTCACATCTTCCACTGGCTTTACATCTAGTAACGGCATTAACGCCTTCTATGAGTCGAGGATTTGCTTCCCATCCAGTTTTCTTACAAGCTGGCAAACAGGGTCATTTACAGTCAGATTCCCGAGACTGTAACGGTTTCGTTCTTCATGAAAAATGCTCCATAAACCAAGAAGTTCACGTTGCACAGATCCACAAGAATGCGTCTCAAGAGTCAATTGGATATCATCCAACGAGTCCTTACTCAGGCCATTCTTAATGAATCGTATTTTATCTTCTCGATTATCAGAGATCATCCCTAAAGAACGACATTTAGTATTACAAGTCCACCGTCCACATTTATGGCAGACTTGTAACCTTTTCGCTCTTCGCTTTTTGGCATAAGAGCTTTTGCCTATACCAGGCATGTGAGACACAAATGCCTCTGGGATTTCACCTGCTAGACGAACCTTGGCTTCGATTAACCACCGCACATCTTCAGGGATTCCTTTGTGCATCAGAACTCTTAATCGTTCACAGCGAACTTGGTAGATCTTTTTGAGGATGTTCATTGGGAGAGAAGGGAAATACTTTCGCAAGGCGGAAAAAGTAGGATCCATTTTCTAGGAGGAAGTAAAAGAAAGAAGGGGTGAAGGAATCAGTTATTATGGGCAACTGAGAGAACCGACTTGAGAGTCACGGAGTACCGTATCCGCCGTTTAACCGGAAAAGTAGATCCTACTTCATTTTGATAGATATTTTTTTTTTTTTATCCGTTGATCCAGTCCTCGATTATTGAATCCATTGTCCGCTTTTGACAAAGTTTCAACGACAATATTTCTTGATGTCTGCCTTATCTTTGACCACAGCTATCTCTTATCTTGGATGCTGCTAAGCTGGCATCAATCCTGTCCTTCCAGGTGTAGCTTCGATTATTGAATCAATTGCCAAGCTTTTGACAATATTGTCTACTTTATATATTTTTTTTATATCTGCCTTATCCTTGGCTATAGCTATCTCTTATCTTGGATACTACTAACTGGCGTCAATCCTATCCTTCCAGGCGTAGCCTCGATTATTGAATCGGTAGCCAAGCTTTTGACAATATTGTCTACTTTATCCTTGAATTCCTGATGCGGGTTGGTCCCGCATATTAGCTGTGTATCCAGTGATAGATTGGTAAGAGCTGATGACATTGAGATCTAAGCTTATACTGCTGTAACTGTGCTGTGAATGTGATTCCCGTTTGGTCCTTGTTATGTAAAGGCTATGTATGCATGATATGAAATGCATGAATGCAAAGCATGTGTAATTGATGGTTCTTTTTTATTTTTATTTTTATTTTATTTTTTATTTTTGGTGAATCTAGTTCTTCATGTCTTTGCTTTACTGGATCTTCTTTATGATTGCCTTCTTGGACTATCATTGAATCTCTTTATGCTTTCCAGCTTTTGTTCACTGCCTCAAAAGCCCAACTCTTTTCAAAATCCTCTTTCTTTGACTTGTTCTTTGAATTTTGGCCTCAATTTCTTTAAGGTTGGCCCACCTCATAATTTATATCTCTTTCGAATACTCATCCTTTGTCATGGATTTGATACCATCAAAGGCTTTACTTTCAATGTCTGCTTTGCCCATTTTCTTGTGGCCATGCCGACACTTGTTTACCCCCATGTTACAGTCCGAATGATTGCTCTTCCTTAGACTCAGGTTCTGATCCATAAGACTTGTCCCCTTATCTATTGAGCTTCTTTCTTGGCAGTACTTTTCTTGCGCTTAGTAGAGACTACTTTGCCCCCTTGATTATGGTGTTTATGTGGAAAGAGATATCATCTCGCCTTTGATTTAACAGAAGGTTGAGGATTTCTAGACCTTTGTGATGGCACTTGATCGTAAATTTCTCTTACAAGAACCACATCTTATTAAAGAAAGACTCAAGCTATCTCCTTACTTTTAAGTCTACATACATTAATGAATAATGGTTTGGCCTTAAAGAAAAACTTTCATCAATTTTCAAAGCTTGACAAAGTAATTTACGGTCTTTGTTTTCAATTAAAATGCCCTGCCATTCTTCCCTTTCCAACTCGAAGACATAAACTGTGCAAGGCAATAAGGTAGAAACATGATTCACAATAATAGCCTTTTAACTGAATGAGGATGATATCGAGAGGTAAATGTTAGGTGTAAGGAAAGTTAAGTTTGAATGTTTTTTTTTTTTTGTGGCAGTCTTTTAGCTGAATGAGAATGATATTAAGAGGTAAATATTAGGTCTGAATAAAGTTAAGTTTGAGTGGTGTGAAAGAAGGGTCTTTTAATACTACTCGTGAGCAAATTTGATTATGGTGAAAAACTCAATAGTGATGACCTCAAACTTGCCACTCTTTCCAGAAAGTTAGACCTCATCTGTTGCCCCCCAACTATTGTGATCTTTATGCATGCTTGGTTTGAGGGTTGCTTTTGTGTTCTAAACCGCCTTTGCAGGTTTTCAGTCTAGAATCCATAGCTCACTTTTTTTCTTTTTTTTTTTTTTTTTTTTTTCTAGTTTGAGCCCTTTTTCCTCTTTTTTTTTTTTTTGTTTTTTTGTTTTTTTGTGTGAGCTATGGTGATAACATACTTGATAACTCTCTTGAAGTGAGATGACTCAAGTGGCCTTGCTTGCTCGTGCTTGTTCTCAGTTCTTTTTGGTTTTGAATTTTCCCTTGTTGGCTTTTTGGTGGAAGGGATGAACTTTTTCCTTTTCGGAGTTTTTGTTACAGAGAACCGAGATCATAGCCTTCTTGAAATGAGATGATTCAAGTGGCCTTACTTGCTTGTGTTTGCTCTCAGTCTCGCTTTTTTTGGTTTTGAATTTTCCCTTGTTGGCTTTTTGATGGAAGGGATGAACTTTTTCCCTTTTTTTTTTTGGAGTTTGTGTTATGGAGAACCGAGATCATAGCCTTCTTGAAGTAAGATGACTCAAGTGGCTTTATTTGCTTCTCAGTCTCTTTTTTTTTTTGGATTTTTTTTTCTTGTTTGGATTTTCTCTTTAATGGCTTTTGATGGAAGGGAGGAACTTCTTTCCTTTGTTGGAATTTGTGTTGTGGAAAACTGAGAATTTTTTTTTGTATTGAGCATTTGTGAGAATTGGGAGGCCACTGAAGTCATTTAATATGAGAGCTAGCTTCTTTAGAAGTTAATCCCGGACTCCTTGCAAGGATGTTGATAACCACTGTGAATTCTTTTTGAGGGTTGAGGTGCAACATATGAAATCCTTCTTACTAGATTTGGCAGCACTTTCAAGATCATTACTATCAAATTTTCCTTAACTTTTTATTTTCACCCACGAGTAGTATCATTTAGAAAGCAAAGTATGATAGCAATAATGGATAGTATAATGGAAAGGAGTGAGAGATGGATGTAAAAACAGAATTTTTGGTAAGAAGTGATAGAATGTGTAGGTGTAATAATTGAATTTTTGGTAAAAATTGGTACAATATGTAGATGTAATAATGGAATTAAAAAGTGGTATAATGTACACGTAACATCTTTTTGTTAGAGAACAAAAAGAATTACCAGTTGTCAAAAAGTAAAGTGTGATGGCAATAATAGATAGTATAATGGCAAAGAGTGTAAAAATGGAAAGTAGTAGAATGCACGCATTACATCTTTTTGTTGTACCAGAAAGAATACCAGGTGTCCATCTAACAAAGACTACACCCTAGATTCTGGACTAAATCTAGGAGATTTTTACTATTAGATTACTTTTGCAAGCTTTCAAAGATACAAGTTTATTCAAAGGATTCCCTGTCATTCGAAAATGTATGCGGACTGTTAGGTCAGATCTGACTTGGAGCCCTTCCAAAATCAATGTAATTCCAGCTCAAAATCTTCACTTTCAATTACCAATCACATCGGGCCTAGCAGCTTGACCTCGGTTTTGTTTGATTTGTAGAGGAATGGCCTTGGGACTTGACGGCTTAAGAGTAGGTTTTGAGATTGGTATAGCATTGACTTCTTGTTCTTTAATGATCACATTCACATCATCATAAAAACGATAAGTTGGGATGAGTCTATGAGTCTTTGCAGATTCTTACGGAATTCTGAACATTCTTGGATAGAATGACTCTTACTGTCATGAAAGTTGCACCATTCCTCATCTTCAACTTCTTCATGTCCAAAAGAAGGCTTTCCCATGATAATCCCTTCTTTCACAAGGCATGAATATACATGCTTAAGAGGGGTTATGATATCATTGACTGACTTTTTCATCAGCCGGTGTTCTTCTATCATATTGACTGGTTTTTCTTGATGAGGCGGCAATGGATTGTGAGTGACGTTCGGTTCATCGGAAAAGTCCAACCACTTTGATTCGATTAATTGTTGGACTATACGTTTCAATGCTGTGCAATTTTCCAAGCCATGGCCTGGAACGCCATCATGATATGGGCAAGTTATGTTGGGGTCATACCACGTTGGATATGGGGGTCCAAATGGATTTGTAGGAATTGGACGGATAAGTTGACTTTCTATGAGTTTTGGATACAACTCAGTGTAAGTCATGGGAATTGGTGCAAAAACTTCTTTTGGTCTTCGTGTGGGTACTGGAGGAGTCAGAACAGGTGGCCGTAACTGATTAGGCCTGTTGAGAGGATAATTGTTGGGCCTATTGGGAGGATAATCATTAGGCCTATTGGAAGGATAATCATTGGGCATATTGGGAGGATAGTCATTGGGCCTATTGGTAGGATAATAATTGGGCCTTTTGGCAGAATAGGATAGGCGAGGACCTGTAGCCACAGTACCTACGAGGGGAATCCCTCTTTCGCGTCCTATTTGTTGTACTTCTTCATCTTTTGTTCTAGATGGTCCTCCTCTTTTCATAGGATCACTAAAGGATTCAGCAATATTCCCAGTCCTAATCTCATGCTCGATCCTTTCTCCAGACATGACAACATCGGAGAAATTAGTTGCCGAATTGCCAATGAGTTTGTCATAATATGGGTATTTCAGTGTCTGGACAAACAAAGTGACCATTTCTTTTTCTGTCATGGGTGGCTGAACTTGTGCAGCTAAGTCCCTCCACCGTTGGGCATATTCCTTGAAAGTTTCTGGCTTTTTCTTCTCCATGTTTTGGAGAGTTTGGCGATCCGGAGCCAAGTCCATAACATGTTTATAGTTGCCGATGAAGGCCTGAGCAAGGTCATTCCAAGTTTTGATGTTTCTTGGTCCTTGACTTAGATACCACTGCAATGCTGATTTTGTGAGACTTTCCTGAAAAGGTGCAATCCACACCTTTTCATCTTTTGTGAGTGGTTGTAGTCTCCTTAGGAACAGTGTGATGTGAGTGATGGGATCACTCGTTCCGTCGTATTTTACGAAATCCGGTACTTTAAAGTCCGTAGGGATTATGACGTCTGGCACTAAGCAGAGGTCATCCACTGAGAGAGATCCGAATATATTACCTCCTTCAATGGCTCGCAGTCTCTTCTCTATTGTTTCGAGTTTTTGAGATTCTCCTTCTTCCTTTGGTGGTGTCTTCTTCTCTTCATACACAGTGTCTTGTTTCAGGTGAACACTAGCAGACTGTCCTGATTCCTGAAACAGGTTTTCTTGGACTGAGACTCGTTGCGGAGTGAATCCCGGAGGATAAGTGGGATCTTGTGCTTCTTTGATGGGAACTTGAGTTACTTTCTCCTTGATTAGTTCCATGAATTGTCTCATCTGTTCTGCCATACTTTCTATCTTGGACTCCATCTCTATAAGACGTCCTTCGGCTTGTTCTGCCATTAATCTTGTTTGAAGCCGAGTTGAATATCGGTGTTGAGGTCCAATTTTACCTTTTTAAAGGAATATTTATTTTATTAGATTCTATGCGTATATGATTGATGTGATGAATGCATGTATGCAATGTGAGATTATGTTTTTATCAGACTTTGTATGCACGTGATTGATGTAATAGATGCATGCAACATAAAGTGAGATTATGTTTTTATCAGACTTTATATGCACGTGATTAATGTAATGCATGCATGCGATGAGTGAGTTTGCTTATTCATTATCGTGGAACTTCAAAACTTTTAGTTGTCATTATAAAGACAAAAAAGTTAGCATAATTTGATGCGTGGTTTTGATGCATGAAGAATAATTGCACAAGAAAGATAAGGTTATTAATAAGTTAAATAGCAATTAACAACTCATGAAGTATTATGGATAAACAAGTTAAAACCATACGAAGAAAAGTGTAGAGTAACAACACAACATAACAAGGATATGCTTATGGCGTTGGTAAAATGGTAGAAATTCTATGGTCAGTTCTATGGTCAAGTGGGGAGTTCTATATGCATAAGGTGGCTTATCAAAAAGGCAAGGGATAGTTCCCGAATCCCGTCACTAAATCATAGTGACGGCCCGATTCCTTACCCTCTAGGGTTAATGTAAGGAATGGATTAATTCGAGTCGTAGCTTTTCGTGGGCCCATGCAGAGACTAACCGTCTCAGAAGGCAATACACTACTTTGCTACTTTGAAACCGGTGAAGGCTTGGAGACCATGGCCTCACAAGGACAGCAACACCAATTTCGCTTAGAAAGAATCGTGTTTGATTTAAGGAAGCTCGGGTATAGAGCTTCATTTTGTGAATGCATTATGCATGTTTACTTAAGTAAATATAATATATAAATCCACATAATAGTTGTTGACACCCAATTTCGTCCGGGTGTTTTAAAATTTTGAAAAAAATTTTATTAAAAAAAATTAATTAAAAAAAAAAAATATATTACTATTATTATTAAAAAAAAATTAATTAGTTTAAAATATATTTTTGTTTTGTGAAAATTTGATTTAAAATGATATATGTGTGAATATGTGTATGTTTGAAATAAAATAAAATTTCATGAAAAAATGACAAAAAATTAAAAGTTTGAGGTAAAAATGACAAAATTGAGAAGTTTCGGAAAAAATTGACAAATTCTAAAAGTTCCAGGAGCATTTGGTAGTTTGTCACATAAAATTTTGAGCCTGCCGACGTTTTTGGCTCAAATTGACAGAAAACGACAAAATTGTCAAAATCAGAAGCTTCAGGAACTTATCCTGAGGCTGAGAGACGTAAAGGACTAAAATTGTCATTTTACCAATTTAAGAGATAAGTTTGAAATTTTTTATTAATTTATCCATCAACAGTTCAGCTAAACTTCCTCTATAAATAGCCCCCCAAATTTTGTGCTGAACATAGAAAAAAAATAGAAATGAAGCTTAGAGCTCCGTTTTGAAAAAAGAAAAAATTATAGCCTAGGTCCCTGGCCCTCTTCTCTTCCTCTCCAGAAAACCTAAACCTTCTCTGACCCTTTTTTTTTCTTTTTTTTCTCTCCCCCCGCGCACGTGCGTTCTGTTCTTCACGTTTCCAGAATTTCAAATTCAGTTTTTAAGGGTACAACTCTCATTTAATCCTTCATCTTTTCAATTTTCTTTCACTTTGGTCACTAACCTTTTATTTTGTTCTTGCAGAATTAATTACTAACCCTTTTAATTTTTACTTGTTTGTTTATTATTTGTTTATTACTAACCCCTTTTTTTATTGTTGTTATTAACTTACTAACAACTAACTTTTAATACTATTATTGTTACTAACCTTTTAATTTTTGCATTATTACTAACTTTTATAATTGTTGTTAACAATTAATTAACTTGGCTAACTTTTATTGTTGTTAATTAATTAATTTAATTAACTTGGCTAACTTTTATTGTTGTTAATTAATTAATTTAATTAACTTGACCAACTTTTTATTATTGTTGTTAATTAATTAATTTAATTAACTTGACTAACTTTTTATTATTGTTGTTAATTAATTAATTTAATTAACTTGACTAACTTTTTATTATTGTTGTTAATCAATTAATTTAATTAACTTGACTAACTTTTTATTATTGTTGTTAATCAATTAATTTAATTAAACTTGGCTAATTTTTATTATTGTTGTTAATTAATTTAATTAACTTTGCTAACCTTTATTATTATTTATTTTTAAAGTGGATGGCCAAAAAGCCCCACTTTATTATTATTAATTTTCCTTTATATAATTTTTTTATTTAATTCACCTTTACCCTTACTAATAAATAAATAAATGAAAATTAAAAGAAGATTATTTTTTTAATTAATTATTAAGCCTAATAAAAATCATTTTTCAAAAATCCAATTATTTTTATTTTTCTTTTATAAATTGAATAATTATTTAAATAATAAATAACTTTCACTAAAAAAAACACTAAAAGAAAGATAAGAAAAAGATAAGAAAGATAAGAAAAAGATAAAAAAAAAGAAAAGAAAGAAAGAAAAGAAAAAGAAAAGATAAAAAAAGAAAAGAAAGAAAAGAAAAAGAAAAGAAAAGAAAAGAAAGAAAAGAAAGGAAAAATAAAACTAAAAGAAAGATAAAATCAATAAGAAAGAAAAGAAAGAAAGAAAAGAAAGAAAAGAAAAGAAAATATAAAGAATAAAAAATAAAATTTTTTAGATTATTAATAAATCTAAAATTTTCATAAACAAAATACTTACAAATTAGTAATAATAAATTCCATAAAAATAATAATTATATAACTAACAATTAATTAAAGTAATTTCCATATCCGGATGATCTGGCAGGATCTACGGTTTGGAAAATATTAACTTTTTTTTTAACTAAATAAATTAAATAAATATAAAGATAAAAATCCATATTTACAATATGGATAAAATTGTTTAAAATTTCACCAAATTCCGTGTCCAAATGACTCGGCAGAGTCCATGGTTCGGAATCAAAATCTTCCGTGTCCAAATGACTCGGCAGAGTCCATGGTTCGGAAGTATAAAATTTTATACAAATTAACTTAAAAATCCACATTTCGACTAATTCAGTTAAAATCTCTAAATTAACTGAAAATTATTTAAAAGCAAAGCGAAACAAAATTAAAATCAACTAAGGTGCCAATTTTTGGGCGTTTTAACAAAGTTGTTTTAACGTAACCGTACTCCCGAACCCCCGAACTCTCGCAGACCAATATTTAAGGTGACCAATCGACCTAGGTAAACAGATTGGTGGCGACTCCCGAAAACCCGACGTTGCCACAATTATCAATTAAATAGGATTTATTTTAGTTATTAATCACAAGTATTAAACAGCATTATTAGTTAAAAAGGTTAAGGGCCAATTTATAATGAAATAAAGGTTGAGCAGCGATTTACAATTACAACTAGGAGTTTGGAAAATAGTGCTTTCCCCAATTACAAGTAGAACCGAAAAGAATTTAACGGTTGAAATTGAGTCCATGTTCCATAATGCTTTATTAGACCTCCAATTAATGTCTTCATTTACAACTGTTATAATATGAGAAAACTGCGGGAGAAGTCCGTAGATTATGCTCAACTTTGCACTTGGAGTATCAAACTATGAAATGTTGCAATGATAGTATTATATTATTATTATTATTTGTTTGTTTGTTTGTATTCATTACAAAAGGCTAGTAGATAACCACAAAGTCTGCATATAAAACATTGGTGGAATAGAAAATAACAAAAAGGTCTAAGATCACATAAAAACATGTTATCGAGAACATGCATTCATTTAACATTAGATGTTGTTTCTATTAACATATACCGGTATGACACATAGCCTTTATAGAGACAATACAAGATGATTAATTGACAACTCAAACTCATTCATACTTTTCGGTGATCATGTACCTTTCTACTACCATGCGTTCTTCCCAAACTACAGCACTGGATGTCTAGTTGTATTAGATTCACAGGACTAGTGTTTCAACATTTCTTGTACTTAGGACCAAATCATGTAACATTTCACAGTTCAAGGTTAAAAGTGAAACTTAAGATATAGTTCTGGGACTTTTCATGTCAGTCACCAATTATAATAACATAATAACCCACAACCCATAAGCATGTAGGAACGTTTGTGAACTCCTCTGACAAAAGAATCTAACATGTGCGGGAGCCGGGACCCGGGAGGTTTGTGAAAAGTGGAGAGTTAGCAAAGATCATGGGAATGGTGAGAATATTACGCAATGATGAGCACGTTGAAAAATTAGCTTCCACCCAAGAGACGAAATATGGGAGGAACGCTTTGTAGTAGGTCCATCGGAATCATCTAAGAACTCGGCTCATCGGGGCTCGTGGCAAGCCCATTTGCTATGTAACCGAAAGAGGGACGGCCTTTATCATCTCTCAATAATTTTATACTCGATCGTCACACTAAATATTAAATATTTTATGCTGGCTCAAGTCAAAGATTTCGACGTCGTTTTAACGAAGATCCATTTGAATTATATATAGCTTGTCTCTACCACGTCGCACCATTTACGTACATGTCATCCGATGGTCACGTTCATTTCTAGCCTGTATTTTTCTTATGGTAAAGAAGTAGAAGAAGTCCTTGTTTTCGTCTAAGGAAGTTAAAGAATGAACTTTACCAAATTAAGATTCGATGACCCTAACCCTATGACCCAACAATCTTGAGATCGGCATGTATAGGCTGGTGGGTAAATTGCTGCCTCAGAACAGTTTTGGCCACTACTTATGGAATGATTGATATAGAAACTTTCAGAAAAGTCGAGCACTAGGTGTAGCAATCCCGCTCCAGCTTTCTTTATTTCACTTTCTAAAATGTTTTGTTTTTGACTAAAATGCTAGTCCCTAATCTTTATCTTGTCAAGTTTGCTCCCTAACCTCAAAAGTCATCTTTTTTTTTTTTTAATCCGAAGTTTCATCCTCTTATTTTCATTTAAAGATTAAATGATGAATAGTTAATAACAAATGACAAGCAGTTGCTTGATGAATATCATCACAACAGTATGTAAGACCAGTTTCTACTACAAAGAACACAAATCAGTTTTTGAATGCTGAACATCATAATATTGTTCAAGTTTGTGCTCACTTTTTAATGTCAGAAACAACCAAATTGAATGATGAAACATCAGTTTCAACATATCAGAACACTAACACTACTAAAAAAAGAGTAATTTCCAATGAAAATTTTCAACAGTTAGCCATGCATTTTCCGGCGGGTAGCCGTTGGGTTCTAATACGTTGGAAAAAAGATTCCTGATAGTGTAATCAGAAAATCCAACGGACGGCAGCCGTAAAAAATCCGACATATAGCTTTCTAAAATTTTTTTTCTAGAAAAAAGAACATTTGTCCAAAGTTGCAAATGCTAGTTACTTCAATGGCCTAATTCAATGATTTGTCTTTAGATTTACGTGCCAAAAGTTTTGGACTCAAACATTCATTTTTCAGCTCTTGTTTTCTTCATAAAATTAATTATACACATAGCCTCCACCTCCCAGAACTGAATAGTTTGGTCCCAAGTTTTGTACGGGTTACACTTAAACCACCCCTTGGCATAAATTTGTGAGAAAGATAGTAAGGAATAAAAAGAAAAATAATAAAAGGAAGTAGAAAATGGTGAGAAAGAGGAGGGAAGAAGAAGAAGAAAAAGAGAAAAAAGAAGGTAATGATAAGAAAGAAATAAAAGGAAGAAAAAGAAGAAGGTAATGTTACGGAAGAATGAAGAGGGGAGGAGGAGGAAGGAAGAGGAGGAGAAAATTTTGAGAGAAAGAGAAGGGAGATGGGAGGAAAAAAATGAGGTTTTGATATAAGAGGATGATTTTATAATGGTGGAAAAGAAGGGAAAAATGAAACTTAAAATGAAAAATTAAAATTTTTATGGGGAGAATTTGGAGAGAAATTTTTTCAATTTCCGATGGATAGTCATCGGACATTTTGAATTCAAAATTTTTTATTTTGACGGCTAATGTTAAGCAAAATTTTCTTTCATTGGCGGGAATGTGGCAGGAAAATTTTGGATAGAGAGAAGCTTGTAAACAAAAAAATCCAATAGCTAACATTCGGAAAATTTCACTAGACGATTTTCAATGATAGTAAACCGTTGAAAAAATGCCTGTCGGGAATTGACAAAGTTTTAGTAGTATAAACATCAATGTTGTTTACTTTTTACTGTTCACAACGACAGAGTTGTAGAATAGAACATGATTTAATATTGCATAGAGCATCACATTGCATATCCGGACATTGGATATTATATATTGATGCTTATAACACCGTGTCATTAGTGTTGTTCCCTTATAACTAATCAGAACATCAGTACCTTTCAAGGCCTAGAACGTCACTTAGTATTAGAATATTGTTCAATTTTTAGTGTTTAAAACAACAAATTTCATGCATGGAACATTATTTTGCATTGCCCAGAACATCATATTGTACATTCGACAACGAAGATCAGAATTGTTCAGTTTTTAGTGTTTAGAGAAGCAGAATCAAAGCTAGCTAGGAACATCGGCTTTGAGTGCTTAAAACAGAAAATTTGGCTTCTGAATGTTGAATATATGTTTATTCAGTTTTTAGTGTTTAGAACAACATTATTTAAGGATGAAAAATCACTTTTTTATGTTCAGGACAACAAATAGTAGGTTGAAACATGGAACATGTGACCATACCAAATTTGAACATTGGATGTTTTATTACCTGCATGTAAGCTTCAGTTTTTATATTCAAATATTTAACTTGGAAGCATGTAACGTAGCGAAGAGTAACGTAGCCGGGAACATCACATTTGACAGTCGGCAACGAATTATGCATCCAAGCATCAGAACTGA
The DNA here is from genome assembly GCA_039654915.1 of Aquilaria yunnanensis. NCBI lineage: Eukaryota > Viridiplantae > Streptophyta > Magnoliopsida > Malvales > Thymelaeaceae > Aquilaria > Aquilaria yunnanensis. The sequence goes on along the minus strand of CM077593.1, from coordinate 103,434,425 downwards.
GCAATATCAAACAAGTTAATTTACCGAGCATTGTTTTAGAAGCTCACACTCTGTTTGGCTTATTGGTAGACATTTTGCGAGAACTACTTCGTTGATGTTTGACTGCTTGTTTTGTATGTTGTCCTTGTTGCTGAACTTGTTTTGCCTTGAGCTTTGAGGCCGGTGGCTTGGTTTTCTATTTTTCTGTTTCTTCTTAATTAGCGTCGCTTACTGTTCTTCGGCAGCCTTGCCTTTTTTTTTTTTTTTTACCTAATTTTTTTTTGGAGAAAAAAGAAATTAAAGAGTAATGTTGGTTACAAGGAATAGATTATAAATAGTAGAAGGAAGAATGGAGGCAACGAATCTGACCAGAGAGTAGCACTGCCGGAACGAGTTACGAGTTACTGCCAGAAGCGTTAAGCTACTCCTAAGTCCTAACCACATCTGCCACTAACTCTTTCATATTATTTACAAAAATTACCCTTTTGGTTGTCATAATTCTTTACAATATTTAATATTTAGTAAATTATTTTATCAAATTAGCTTTCAAAATATGATTTTAATATTTATTTTTGTATCTTTCTTAAGTTATGTGTAACAAGTAAAAAAAAAAAATTTGAAACAACACACAAATTTTTTTTCTCCTTCCTCAGTCTTTGCGCCAATCCTATATGTATTAAAAAAGCGGGGGCAGCGACAATCAGGTGGTGACATGACATGAATATTTTTTTTTCATTTTTTTCGGTAAATAAGAATATCTGTTTGTAGTCACAGTAATTTTATTGTCACATATGCTTGAAAAAAAATAAATAAATAAATTGAAGAAGCAAATTTTGTTAACAATTTTTCGCAATGTGCTAAAACTTTTACAAAATTTTAAGTGGTAGAAAAAAATTGGATACAGAAAAGCTAACCGTTCTCACTTACTTTTTGATCTATCAATTAAATTGTGTCATGCAAGATTTAACTAAGTCTATTATATTTTTTAAGATAAAATCCACCAGAAGTCTCTTAACTTATTTTTTTATCTTAAATGAGTACCTTATCTTAATGTTGTTTTATCAAAATACCTTACCATAGTTATTATGTCCCAATTGGGCCATTTCCATCAATTTCAGTATCAAATAAGATGGAAATTGCTGATGTGATATTAATTAATATTAAAATAAATGTAAAATGATAATTTTGGTCCTTAGGCTTTTTCAATCAATAATTTTAACCATTCCAAACTTTCTAAATATCAAGAATGAGCCCGAACTTTTGATTTTATCCTTCCAGACACAAAACCTGAGTTAGCTTGGTGGAGATGAATCATCAGAAACACCATTGCCTTTTTTACGATCTCCTCCCAAACACCGATCCTGGCCTGTTTGCAGTGGCCATCGCCATGAAATCGCCAACACCACAAGATCTCCACTCTGCTCACCGTCTGATCGGGTTGGTGGCCGTGAGTTGCCGATGACAAGGCAATGATTCAGCCTGGCTAGATCTTCGATTTCTCCATGAGATCAAATTTGTCACTGATATTATTACCTCTCGATGCGTCCGACACGGTGCCTTGAGATCTCCGGTAAGGAGATGAATTGTCATAAATACTGCCGCCTTCTTCATGATCTCCTCCCAAACTCCAGTCTTGGTCTGCTCGTGGTAGTCATCGCCACAAAATCGTTGACATCACGAGATCTCCACTCTGCTCACAGTTCGATTAGGTTGGTGGTCGTGAGTTGCCGATGATGAGGCGATGATTTAAGCTGGCGAGATCTTCAATTTCGTCGTGAGATCGGATTCGTCGTTGATATCACCACCTCTCAATGCGTTTGACACGATGCCTTGAGATATCCAGTAAGGAGATGAATCGTTAGAAACACCGTCGCCTTCTTCAGGATCTCCTTCCAAATCTTGAACCTGGTCTGCTCATAGTGGTTGTCGCCACAAAATCGCTAGCACCACGAGATCTCCACTATGCTTACCATCTGATCAGGTTGGTGACTGTGAGTTGCCGAAGGATCTTTGATTTTGTAGTGAGATCGAATTCGTCGCTGATATCACCGCTTTTCGACGTGTTCGACACAGTGCCTTGATATCTCTAGTTTGCTCGCTATCAAAGATGATGGAGTCTGGCGATGAGGATGCCCCAGATCTAGTTACTTATCTGCCTCTTTAGAGCTTCGACAACAATGAAGTCCTGCGACAATGGAGTTCACCCAAATCTGGTTGCTTGTTTGCCTATTTTGAGTTAATTGTTTTGTAATTTAGGTTAGTTTTTTTATATTTTTATGGTTAGAATGAAAAATTTTAAAAATTTGGGTTTAATATTGATGTTTAGAAAGTTTAGAAGGTTTAAAATCATTAATTGGAAATGTTTATGGACCAAAAATATTATTTTAAATTTATTTTAATATTAACTAATGTCACATCAGCAATTTTTGTCCCATTTAACACTGAAATTAATGGGAAATGACCCAATTGGGATGTGATAACTTAGGTAAGGTACTTCAATAGAACAACCTTAAAGTAGGATACTCATTCGAGATAAAATTAAAAAAAAAAAAAGCTAAAAGACCCCTGATGGATTTTACCATATTTTTTTTAATACGTGTAGTGCCATTCTTTTGTTATAATTAGGGCCAAGATACCATAGGGGTCATTTAACTTAATTAATTTACACGAGTTAGTCCTTCAACTAAAACTCGGTATAAGTTAATCCTTCAACTTCGCAAGGTGTCACAAGTTTGTCCTTCAAGCCACTTGAAGCGGCACGTGACTAACACTTCTTCTATCATCATCTATAACCATCTTTGGAGAAAAGGAAAGAATGAAGAATTTTATAATCTGTCTCATCTCTTGTTCATTTTCCCTATTTTCTATTTTGCTTCTTTTTCTGCTCGCGTTTCTAGCTTGTAAGTCTGCATAAATTTCGGAATCCTTTTCTTCCTTCTTGCATTCCCTGACCTACAACAAACAAATCCTTTCATTTCCAGGTTCAATCTGATTTATAATAAACCACTTGTAATCGTCTCGCAATTACCCTACAATCATCTCACAATCGCCTATAATCGTCTCGCCCCAATTGTCTAGCAACTGCTGCCACTGTGCTCCCCATCGCCACCACAGAACCTAGCTAGAAAAATTTTGTCCTTGTCCTTTCCTCCTTCACTCTCATTCTCATTTCGATGTCAAACTGGTCATAAGCATCATCGAGAACCAATTCGTGCTGTTGACATTTGATTCCAATGAAACGGTGGAAAACATGGCTCAATTTGGAAAAGCTCACAATGTACCTTCGCGCTCTAGTTTCCCGAAGGCAAAGACATCTTATCACAACCTTCCAAGGTAAAACGTTCAGTATATAGACACATCTCCACTTGCACTAAGCAAGTTCTCTTAAAAACCAAGCCATAAGACAATGAAAACTCGGTGAAGAATGATTTGGCTTTCAGAGACAGGACTAGGTACGACCCAACACATACGAGACTCAATTGAGACATTAAGTCATACACCCCATCTGCAACCAAACCCGTGACTCCCTTCCCCATAACAATATGCTCAATAAGAAACACGATTGTAGTGAAAATGAAGACAAAGCTTTTAGTGATGAGAAAAGGGTTGATGTTATGGCATAAAAGAAAGAGAATAAGGAGTGCCCAGAAGAAAGTGAGGAATTAAGACTGCCGAAAGAAAGAAAATCAGGTAAGCGAAGAATGAAAGGAAGACGCAAAATTGGGCAAATGACGTAATTAGGAGCGCGATCAAGAGAAGCCAGATTTTGAGGCCAATTAGTTGATTAGGTTTCTATGTTCTTGCACACTAAATATAATAGAAATGAGGTTCGACAAGAAGAACAAAAAATTGCTTTGACGACGTTATCCTCAGAGGGACATATGGCACTCCAACTCACTTTAAGGATTAAGTTTTTAAGTTTTACCAAGTTTGAGGACTAACTTAAGCCAATTTTTGGTTGAAAGACCAACTCGTTCGTGTTAGTTAAGTTCAGATATTAAAAAGGTACTTAGGCTTATAATTAGTGACTCTTAGCAGGGGGCCCTAGGTTTTTAATAAATGAGGGGTGGTCAAAATAAATTTTATCCTAAACTATAATTTTTATAAGAAAATTTGACCAATTTTAAGGAGGAGTCATAATACATTTTTCTTTAAATTTTAAAGGAAATTCAAGGTATTTTACAATTTTAGGGGGGGTCGAGACCCTTGCTAGCCCTCCTCTAATTCCGCCAATAACCCTTAGTATGCGTGTTATTTAGTTTACATAGCATGAGAATTATTAACTATACATCAAATTAGTGTTGACATGACATTTTCAGTCAACTTTAATGGAATTCGCTAAAAAGCACTAAAATAGGACAATATATAATATGGGAGGCTAAATGGATACACTTTCAAGGTTATGGTTCAAAATAAAATGAAAATTTGCTTGGCCATGAATCTCGGGGCCACGCGGCTCTAACCAAGCACCAAGATCTCGAAAATCTTGGACTCCAAGATTTCGTTCTCTATATTGATAGATCTTTGCGGCGCTATGTCAAGCTTGATAGTCGAAGGTTGAAGCAGTCTAGCAACAGCCTTAAGAACTTCGGCCACAAAGATAGACAAGTAGCTTATCATTTTGAATTTTTGGGCTAATCTAATAATTTAAGTCTTTAAAATGATGTGTTTGTATCAAATTTAACCTAATGTTTCTTGTTCCTCTAGTAAAATCATTTATTGTTATAAAAAAAGGGAGGTTACATGGAAAAGTAGCTACCACTTAAACAATTTCCATCCAAAATAACAAAAAAAATTGATGGAAGTGACTCCTGTAGAACACGATATATAAGTTATAGGATTTTAAATTAACATCAATTGATATAAGGGACAATATTATGACAACTATTATAGTAAGAGGATCATATATAAATTTTACCCTTTCTCAAACAACACCTCTCAAATTTGTCAATTGGTTACAACTTAGTTCCTTAGGCTCTTAAGTCAAGGATATGAACATTTCAAAGATCTTGGATAATGTGTGTAATGGGGCATTAAATCTGTCTAAGACAAATAACTACTAGCTAACCATTAACTTTTTTGATAAACTAAGAGTCAATTTATTTTAATTCAAGTCAACTTAATACAAAATGATTTATTTTTATTTTTAAATCTGTTTTGCCTTAAATCAATTTCATTTGAACGCTAATATTATGTAAATATAATAATTCATTTGAAAATAAAATTTTGTGGCATTATTAAATTTTTATGAAATTTTCTTTTTTAATGCCTAAAGCTAGAAACATTTGTAAAAAAATTAGTAAAATTATGAAAAATGTCTTTTCAATGGATTATTACAAATAAATAATATTGACTTTTAAATAAAATTAATTTTAAATAAAAAAATATGTAAAAATAAAAATAATTTATTTTAAATTAAGTTGAAACGAAGTAGTTTTAAAAGTTTCTTTGATACACCCACTTTTCGAGAGAATAAAGATAAATTTAACCTGGTTCTTATGAATAGACCAAAGGCAAAAGTACTGCTACTTAAAAGAAACATTCTGAAAAGTGAAACATAAAGAAATTTGGGTGAATGGCTGAAATGTGATAGAAACGTGGATTGAACTGATGTTAGAAACATTGGTAAAAAAGAGTTCAATGAAATGATCGAATTGGAACTAACCTACGGAGAGGGGGTAGATGAGTAGAATTGTAGTAAAAGTTTATGGGCCAATTTAAAATTTTAACTTTGTTAAATTTTACTGGTCAACTCAAGCTGAAATCCATATATGAACAGGAAAATTACAAAATTTCTTGTAATTTAGTGTAACCTATACTTTATCTTCTTTATTTTAAAAAATGTATACTTTACCTTCTGTTTTTTTAATAATATTTGGAAATAATTATTTGATAACCATATTTCAGTAATTTTAAAATTTTTAATTATTTTTTTATAGCTAATTGATATTTAAAAAATACTGATATACATTTACTGATCGGAAAATGTATCTACAAAAATAAAAAATTAATAATTTAAAATATCTATTAACTATAAAAAAATATTAGAGAAATCAAAATTTTTAAAAGATGACTATTATATAATTTAAATATAATTTTAAAAATTATTATTAGACAGTGTAAAAAAAATAGTAAATAAAATATAAATTTTAAGAAATGAATGGGGCAAGCTATATGTTAAAGCCAATCTAAGGGTAATTGTAAGTTTTCCTATCCGATAAACAACGGTTCCTCGCCTTCACTTTTCCTCAAAAAATCTCCTAGCTCTTAAATTGTGTCCCCATTTATCTTCCTTGTTCAGATTCAGTCTAACTAGGATGGAAATGCTAATGCAGCTTAAATTATTATTAAAATAGACCTTCAAAAGAACAGCCGCAGTCCCCCAACATTCTCCCTTCAAATCATTAGCTTATAAACTTTAAACTTCAAAATCTTGTCCAAATGCCAAAAACCTTTTCAAAGCCTTGCCCACCACGCTCCAGCCACTGTCACCACCGTCCACCCATCCTCCACTATCATCACCAGCAATCAATGTCGCTTCTGGTAGCGCCGTATGGCTTATCCCGGTGTGTGGCTAATCGTCAATGATGCCAAATTGAGGGTTTCACAAAGCTCCATATCGTGCCAAACAAGTGATCAGGTGGACAAGAGGAAGAGAAACAGCGGAAGTGGTGTAGGATCAATTTTGAAATGAAGCGCTGTGATTAAGTCAGAGAAGATAAAGGGAGTGTGATCAAACGGTCCAAAATCAACAAAGGAGCTTAATGGGTGGGATTAGAGAGTGTAAAATGAGATTAATGCATAGGATGCTACCTCAAGAGAAAAGTCAAAATTTGGGGAAACTCTCAAGCTTTCATCGTGAGCCGTGGGGTTGGCGGAGGAGGAAGAGGACGAGCCACCAAGCCACTGACGACGGCAGCGGCGAGAGAGACCACGGTAGAGATAGAATGCGATGCGAGGATGGAGGGAGAGAGGCGACTGCGGACAGCCGCTTGGCTGGCGAGCAGCCTGGTGGCTATAGACGAAGGTCCAAATCACTATCCCGGGGGTTTACATTTTTTTTTTAGATTTTGGCTCTGTGTCTGGCTATTCAATATCGGAGTCTGATGGAAAAATGCTCCATGTATTGCTGGATTTTGAAGGCGAATTTATCAGACTGAGCTTTTGGTGATTTTTGGGCGGTTAGCGTTTCGAACGGGGCACCTGGAGGAAGGAGATGAAATTCTTGGCTAATTTCCATTTTAAGCGATCAAGCTAATGTGTTGCTATTATTTTTGGCCTCAGGTTTGATATTAGTACATTATAGTCACCACATCTGCAACTTACATTCAAGATGACATTAAGATTGATCGAAAGAACTACGATTTGAATAAAATATATGAGTTATAGGGCTTTATAAGAACAAAGTTGAGGTAAAGATTCACCTTACGACAACTGTAAAAATTAAAAAACCATAAATGGATTTTTGCCCGATTAATTGATGACGGGCTTTTTCTATAATTAATGAAGGATTAAAATTAATCTAACAAAAATATACTACACCCAAATTTATCTATTTACATTATTTAATAAAAAATGTGATGTTACTAGGGAGATTTAATGGAACTCTGTTACATTATTTAATCTTACGAACCTCGGTTTCTTTTAAACGAAGTCTAAGCCAAGTAGGCTTTCAATTATGATGAGTAGACACTTAGGTACCTTCCACTGTGTTGCATTTTCGGTGGTCAAACCCTGACCCAGCGAAAAAATTTGAGGTGAATTTCCATATCAGTTGTCATCTCTAACAAAAAGCACTTTTTTGTAACTAATTCCTTCTACTTCTGTCCAAATTATTTGAAATTTTTTTTTTAATTTGGCGCATATATTAAAAAAAGAATTATCTAGCATTTTTAATTACTTGGACCATAATTATTCGGGCAGGCTATATTTATTTTTTTAAATTACAAATATATCTGGGTCATTGGTGAAAATATGGCCTACTTCAAATTTCATGGTTATATTTGAATGGATGATATGAGATGTATTTGTTATGACAAAATTCATAAAAATAAATAGTCACATACCAATTGTCCTTTATACTTTCAATCTTTAAGGACCTTTTTAAATGTAAATCAAGAAAAAAATTTAAAATTAAATATTAAAATAATAATTTAAAGAATATAGTAAAATAATTTATTGAATATAGAAATGGTAGGAAGATTTATTGTCAATGACAGCTATACAATGAGGTATTATTGCAAAAATACGGCCCAAAATAGTAATACTGTAAAAAAAAAAAAACCGTGGGACAGGCGAGTTATTAATAATTTGTAGACTACACTAGTGCAGCTAAATCGATCTGTACGCCTGCCTGGCTACTTCCTCTGTTGAGCACTAGCAAATATCGGGCGAGTGAAATTGAAAAGTCTAATTTTTACAATTTCTATGAGTGGATTGCAACATTAAATTAAAAACACTTTTCTAGGATGCGACATTTTAATATTGGTTTGCTTTCTGTTTTATTTTTTCTATCAATAAAAGGATTTTAATATCAATAAAAGGAGTTTATAGTCGTTTGTTTTGTGTTTTACTTTTACTCTTCATTTAACAGTACCAAAACGGAGTTTTTTTTTGTCACATTTTTTATTAAATGGATTAACTCCTCTTCTACTTTCTGAATGTTTTATCTCAATCATTTTATTTTCCAAACTCCCCCATTCGGGAAAGGACCCTCGCTCACTGTGGCAGATGAAGAACAAGGAGTTTAATTAGGAACTATAAGTTATAAGAATTTTTTAAATTTTACAGTATTCATGAATCTTAATTTCTAATTTAGAATATATAATACCATTAATTGAGAATTAGAATTTCTACATATCTTAAAATTTAAAAAACTCTTATATAGTATTTTTTTTTTTTAATTTGAAAGTCTCTCTGAATCTTAATTCTCTATTTAGGATATAAGATACCGGATTCAAGATTCTACATACCTTAAAATTTTAAAAACTCTTATAAGTTTTTTTTGTATATTGATGGAGTTTTTGAGTTTTAATTTCTAATTAATGGTATCAAATTTTCATAATTAGAAATTAAGATTTATAAATACCCTATATGAAAAAATTATTTTAAGATTCTAAAATGAACATCTTATTGTTTTAAGATAGTTGCCTCCATACTACTTTTTATGTTAAGATAGTTACCTTCATGCTTACTCATTCTTACTACTATATTATCATTAGTGCCTTCAATGATTAATTTAGTGATGTGCTGATGAAAATGCCGAAAAAGATACATTTTAAACTAAAATTAACATGTGTCTAACAAAGCCACGTAAAGCACGGGTGGGATCAATCTGCTAGTGTACATGGAAAGCGCTGATAACGTGGACATTGGACAATATATGGCAAACTCCACAGAATGTTTTCCCTTTAATTAAGACAACGTATTTATTTTTGTTTTGTTTCTATATAGACATAAATAATAACTTAAGCATTGAGACATGAAAATTTGACTAGAAATTTTGTTTCTGTAATAATAATTCACTATTTTTAAAGTTGAACCAACTATATATATGTATATATATTGTGTGTGTATGTGTGTTCAGTGTTCCTCTAAAATTAATTAACGATTTAGTGGAAAGTTGAAAAAATAAATATAGCGAGTGATCGAGAAGGATGTGACAAATGACCCTTGTCAGGATAACCCTATGACCCGCATTATTTGTAGTAGTCGGTTTGAAAATTTTTAATGCTTGCTTGTGTAGTTTTCATGCAAATTGCGAAAGAGAAAGATGAAAGATAGATCTGCTGGGGTCGGCTTCAACTGGCTTCAACTTGGGTTGTTGGTTAGGTCTGTAGCTAATCACAACAACTAGATTATTGGGCTAGCGTGTGAAAAGATTATTGGGCACATCTGCCTCTTCCTACATCTTCATCTCTCGCACGAAATTTCCACTTCAATAGATTTAGATTATTTCTAGCTCACGGCGTAAAATTTCTCATTGTTAATTAGGTATTTTTAACGCCGGAAGACCAAGGGAAACTTTACCATCAATTTGTACGTCCTAGATGGTTAAAACTCACGAGATTTTTCTCATTTCCCCTCTCTTAGAACATATTATTTGTTTGTGGTTTGGATGCCTAAAAAATAAAAATAAAAATATATTAAGTAAATTACATCATTACCCCCAAATTTTTTATTATTGTTTTATTTTAAAATCTAACATAAAAATCATATATGAAAGATCATTGATTTTAATTCATTGTTCTGTTTTAGATTTGGATAATGAAAAAAGTTAAAATTGATTGGACTGACCATATAACATGTTAATGGAGTATTTTGCCACGGCGACAATATAAATCAATTACTATGAATGATGTGAAAAAGTAAGAAAAAAATTTAAAAAAATAAAATAAAATAAAAAGAATCTGATCGATTCTCGCCGTTCACCAACTAGATGTCACTCTATTTGCAGCGTTCACGGCGGTGGACGGCCAACATCCCTAACCTCCGGCGAACATGAAAGTGACTATTCGGCCAAAAATCCTCAATTGAACAAAGACCCTCAAACGATTTCATCCTTCGTCAATTTCATCGTCAATTGAAACCCACGATTCGGCCAAAAATCCTCAATTCAAACCCACGATACCCACCGGCCTTTACGACGTCAACAACAGGGGATGAGGCGATGGCGTGGTGGATCTGTTTGTGAACAATCGAAGATGAGTCAACGACGGCGGCATGGTGGATCTGTTCGTCGACGGCGAAATCGGATGAAGGTGAATTCTTGCGATGGCATGAAGCGAATGAGGGATTGGTGTGAGGCGGCAGACGAGAGGATTGGCTGGCGAGGAAGGAAGGTGGGTATAGAGGATGGGGTAGTCGGCTATCTGGCGGACGAAGGTGGACTGTGTGGGATGAAGGTGTCGGACTGTGCGACATCGGGCCTGTGGGCAATGAACTAAGGGCAGTGAGCCTTGAATTTAAGCGAAAGGATTCAATTTCAAACAATTTTGGTCAGGCTTTAGCGTCGGTGAAATCAGTTAGGCGTGGCTGCGGCGAGGCCAGCTCGTCAGCGGGGTTTTCCGTCTATTTTTCCATTTTCTTTCTTTTTCTTTAATTATTTTTCTTTTTTCATTAGTTTTATTTCTTTTCACACCATCGCTAGTAGTTGATTATTGTGACAATGTGGCAAATTGTCTTACGCAAGCATGTCACGTGGCCAGTTTTATCAACTTTAACGGTTTTTATTCTCTAAATGTCTAAAATAAAATAATAAATTGAGAATGAAGACTTTTCATACAAGATTTTGAGGTTTGGGTTCAAAATAGAACAATAATAAAAGGTTATAGGCCACTAACGCAATTTACTCCTTTTTTATTCTTTTTTATTAAAATTTGACTTAACTAATTTTATATTAATTTATATTGTAAAAAAAATTTAAAATTATATTTATAAACTAAAGTCTATAATGTACCATTTTTATATAAAATTTTTATATTTTTATGAGAAATTTTGAAAGAAATAAAAAAATTATATTTATATGTATGAACCCTGGCCTTCAATTATTGTTCTTATAACCCTAATCTACATTTTGTTTGTAGTATGTCCTTAAAATAAAAATAAAAAAGTTTCATTTTGGCAATTTTTGGATAAATTTCGTTATGTTTAATGAAAATGTAACATCAACATAGGATTATAGATGAAAACACTAGTTTTAACCTCTAAAAATGTTTTTTTTTTTCTGGCCAAACACACCTTGCTTTTTCATCTAATAAAAACCTCCTTAAAAATGCTTGGACCTTCTAGCCTCTTATTGTCGGCTATTGTCAGCCTCCCTCTCTGTGCCACCCTCTCCCGCTTCTCCCTCCACTAGCCCTACCCTCCAACCACCTTGCTCCTCCATCCCCTTTGATGTCCTTCTCTCCTCAGTGCCTACCTAATTCATTTACCATTCCTTTCTTCCCTTTTCTGCCTCATTGCCATCAACCCGTGTTTCTCTTTTGCTAGTGCTACCCACCTCCTCTGTTGACACATAAAAGGAAAACGAACCCCAAAACCCAAAATTGTAAGAACGAAGAAAACACGATATAGAGCTTCAACAGATTTGTCTTCTTATGGTTGATTTGATTTAGTGGTTTCTAAACATGAAAAGAAGAAGCAACTGAGCACAAAGATTAAATTGAGAACTGGCTTGAGAGTAAGAATTTAGAAGCAGCGTAAAAATCAGGAAAGGAAATGAGATCAATTTTTTCAAGGCTTCAATCACCAAACTAACCAAAATAATTAACAATCTTCCCATATCTAGCCACCTAAGTTAATTTTGTTAGTATTGTGCCCAAAAGTAAATCATGAGATAATTGTATTTTGCACATTAAATTATGATATTTTATTAAGACATTATTCTAATAGCTGTGTTTGTTATTTGTTTCTGTGTAACATAATCAATCATAATTATAACCCTAGAATAATAGTATTCTTAAATATCCTTGGTATAGTATTATTTTGAAGTGAGTTACAACAATATATAAAGACTAGCATGTATAGAGACTAATATGAAATATGTAGTTTGCATATGGCTACAAGTTGGAGAACTTTAGTACTATATTGACCCATCATGAGAATGCTACATGGATCACTATATGAGTGTCATAAGTAGTTCTTAGAGTAATCATGGTATATGTAGTTCTTTGATCTGAGGTCATCAAGGTTCCCTACATGTGAGTCATATACTTTGATACTACTCGTTGTTGCTTGTAACTGAATCAACACAAAGGTGATAATTGGGTAGTGATATCTCTGGATTCATTGATTAAATAAGATTGAGAAAATGCAAGACCATGCTCAAGTAAGTTTATATGAGATATTAATGTCATCGATTTAATCATTTAGCTAGAGAATCAAGAAACCATAGATTGATCTATACGAGAGTGACACACTTCATGTCTTGTGCTCGGTCTTGATATCTTGGACAAATGGATGAAGGCATATACAGATAATGATTATAAAGGTTTTATCGAATCACAGACTATCTTGTCACTTGGATAGCAATGATGTGTTGCTAGACACTACTCATTATTTATAATCATAAATATGATTTATAATCATTGTTAACTTAACAAAAGCTTACAGGGTTGCATACTTAGAGCCAATTTGATTATTTGAGTGCATGAGTCAAATTGTTTGATTATCATTTCATGTGATTTCAGATTAATTATTGGCCCAAAAGTTGAGCTCATTTTTTAGCCTAAAATTAAGCCTAATTAGGTTAGGGTTTTGAAACCTGCTTTGATTAGGATTTTTGCATCACAATAAACAGAGCTATATAATATACAAAGTTTAGGATTTTCCTTAAAAACACTATTCTAGACGAATTCAGGAGGTTGTTCTAAAATATTAGTCGCATTCTCTTGTTTTACCTTGGACAATACAAGCTAGTACTGCAAGCACAAAGAATAACGTTCCTGTTGGAACCTGGAGGAAACACGGTGATCCAACTGGTTTGTGTGAATACCATGGAGAACTTAAACACGTCAATTGTTCAAGTTTTATGATTTTGCTCAACAGTTGGGTAAAAAATCTTAATGTAATAGCTACAAAAAATTTTGAACACCTGATTTACCCAATTTCACATAGATTCTGGAGTTGTTTCGGTTCATTTTCACTACATTGATTTGACTCCAAAAAGCCCACAAAATTTCACTTTTTGAGTGATAATCGATTCTCCAAGTGGGGGAAGAGATCGAGATGGTGGCTCAGGTGGAGAGTGCAGTGGTCAAATTCTCCAACATGTTCTTGTTCAAAATGGATCTAGATTGCAGCATGAACGAAAGGCAATTGTATAATTTGTCCTAAAGACACTGCTATAGGATGAGGCTTCATCGCCCTGCCTATTCCTTGCCAAGACTAAGGATGGGCATGACTAGGGACGGTAGACGGGTAGGCAAAATCCGTTACCCGCAGATATCTGTCTGTGATGAATAGGTAGATGGGTAAAAATACCACACGATTGGGGTAAATATGGGTAGCAAAATATACCCATCTAGTGGGTACGGGTGGGTGACGAAATTACCCGTTATACCCGTGAAGTTAAAATACCTAATATACCCTTTTTAAATCTTTAACCCTATTGTTTTCCTTCATCACTTCTACATATATATTTTTATGACATCTCCCATTTTATGTGGTTCAAAAACTCTTCTGTTCTCACAAATTTGATTTAAATCACCAATATTTTCTTACTTTCTCCTTACATCGGTAATCCCTCATATTCTTCTTCCCAATCTAATTCTTTGTTCTAGAATATAAAACTCCATTTTTTCAAGGTGCCAACAAATACTTTAGGAGACCCATGGCAGCCGGCTTCCCTCGATGGCAATAGAATAAGTTGAAGTGAAATTCTGGATGAGATACTAGATCATCTCTACTGTAAAGAAAACAAAATGAGTCAACATTAGAGAGGCACTTGCAGATAGCCTACGATTTTCTTCTACTTACCCATTGATTTTATGAGAGTTAGAAAAGAAGATCTCACTGAGAACAAATTATTCTTTATAACTCTCTCTATACTTTTCTTTTATTAAGATCTTCCCTCGAATAATGGTTTGGAATTTGATTTGAATTTCTCCAAATTGGAAATTTTTTGCATGAATTTTCACTCAAACTTAGCATTGTTTTTCTTTCTTCCTCGTCTAGATTTAATTTGAATTTTTTCCTTTGTTTTCATGATTATGTAGTGCTTATTTGTATCTATGTTTGAGATTCTTTCATAAAACTCTACCCTTATTTGGTGGGTGTGGCAACGTACGGGTCGTTTTCGGGAGTCGCCACCAATCGGTTTTTGCTCAGGTCGATTGGACACCTAAAATATGGTCTGCGAGAGTTCGGGGGTTCGGGAGTACGGTTACGTTAAAACAACTTTGTTAAAACGCCCAAAAATTGGTACCTTAGTTGATTTTAATTTTGTCTTGCTTTGCTTTTTAACAACTTCAGTTAATTTTCAAAATTAGAAAATTTAACTGAATTATTTAATCGGATGCGGATTTTTGGTAATTAATTTGTGTAAAATTTGATACTTCCGAACCATGGACTCTGCCGAGTCACCCGGACACGGAAGTTTTTAATTCCGAACCATGGACTCTGCCGAGTCACCCAGACACAGAATTTGATGAAATTTTAATCCATATCGTAAATATGGATTTTTATCTTTGTATTTATTTAATTTATTTAATTAAATTAAAATTTTTTGATATTTTCCAAACCGTGGATCCTGGCGAATCATCTAGGGGTGTAAACGAACAGAACGTTCGGTGAACCGTTCGTGAACGGTTCGGCGGGAGTTCGTTTATGTTCGTTTATTTAGTTAAACGAACGAACACGAACAGATTTTTATGTTCGTTTAGTTAAATGAACGAACACGAACAAAGTCCCGTTCGTTCATTTACGTTCGTGAACTGTTCGGTTAATGTTCGGTTAGTGTTCGTTTATGTTCGTTTATTTACTCGTTCGTTTATGTTCGTTTGTTTGTGTATCTATGTATTAGTGTCTAGTTATATATTTATTGTTATATATATTTTATATATCGTATATAATTATTATTTATGTTCAAAAACGTGTTCGTTCGTTTGTGTTCGTTTATGTTCGTTTATGTTCGTTTGTGTTCGTTTAAGCTTGTATAAACGAACGAACACAAACGAACACGAACACATACTAAAACTAAACGAACGAACACGAACAAGGAAAATGTGTTCGTTTATTGTTCGTGTTCGTGTTCGTGTTCGTTAAACATTAAATGAACGAACACGAACAGGGCTTGTTCGTGTTCGTTTGGTTCGTTTACAGCCCTAGGATCATCTAGACATGGAGTAAAAATTTTTATCATAATTTTTATTATTTTATTTTATTTTTAATTTTCTATTTTTTTCTTAAATTCTTAAATACCATTACTTCAAAGATATATTTTAAAAAAAATTGATTTGTATTTTTTGGAATTATTTAATTATGATTTTAATAAAAAAAATAAAAGGTTAACTTTTTGTTGTTTAGAAATAATAAATAAAAACATGTGTTTCAAAATAATAAAAGATGATTGGCTTTTGTTAAAAGTGGTTTTTATTATGCCTAAAAAAACAAATAGGTAACTATAAAAGAATCTTCTTTTAGTTAGCTATTATTTACTTATTTATATTATTTTCTTTATGGTTAATTTCTTTCTTTAAATGAAATGAGTTTAACCATAAAATAAAACTTTTTGCGTAAAGTAAATAAAAGAAAATTTGATGACGATAAATAAACAAAGTAAAAGTTTTCTTTTGTTGGTTTAGACATCCATTTAAAAATAAAAGATGCATAAATTAAATAACACATATAATAAAGAGAAAGCATATAAAGTAAATAAAGGAGAGTTAAAGGTCAATAAATAATAAACAAATAAATAAAGTGGGGCTTTTTGGCCATCCACTAAAAATAATTAAATAAATAAGAGGTATAACCTTCCATGAATAATAATAATAATAATAATAATAATAAAAGTTAGCAAAGTTAGTAAAGTTAGTTGTTAATAATAATAATAATAACAATAAAAGTTAGTTGTTAGTAATAATAACAACAATAATAAAAGTTAGTAAAGTTAGTTATTAATAATAATAATAATAACAATAAAAGTTAGTGGTTAGTTGTTAGTAATAATAACAACAATAATAAAAGTTAGTAAAGTTAGTTGTTAGTAAAGTTCTGCAAAAATTAAAGGTTAGTGACTTATAATGGAATAATAATAATAATAATAGTAATAATAATAACAAGTAAAACAATTGCTAATTTGTAAATCAGAACAATATTAGGGTCTCGAATAAATGAATCAAATAAGATCTAACCAGCTCACACAATTATATTTAATATTAATTCTTTAAGTTTATTCATATTCTTAAATAAATGAACAAACAAAGACATAAAAGAAAATAAACATTAGTAACCAAATTGTAAATCCAAAACAGCTTAAAACTCTCAGAGAATCAAATTAAATAAATTGAGTGACAAATTATTTATTAAAAAAAATATTTATATAACCTAATCATGTAATTAATCTTAATGTTAATTTATGCCTTTAATTTAGCTGAACAAACAAAAGCATATTGGAAAAATAAGTAAATTAATGACTTAATTGCAAATAAAAAAAACAACATTAGAGTCCCAATTAGACAAATCAAATAAATCCAGGGACAAAATTATAATTATGCCAAAATTGTGGACTTTTGAATCAGATTCTGGGTTGAGAACGGGTCGATTTGCAATCTGAGTTTCATTATTTAATTTTTTGCTTTTGTTTGCTTTAAATAATATCAATTGATATCCAAACCATGGATTCTAACCGAATCATCTGGATATGGATTTTTTTATTTACTAGTTGTGATTTGGATTTTTTCTATTTAATTTTAATTAATTAATTAATTGTGTTTGTTTTTGTTTGCCTTAAATAATATCAATTAAAAATCCAAACCATGGATTCTAACCGAACCACCCGGACATGGATATGATCCGTCTTAGGATTTTATCAAACCTACTAAGAACGGATTCGCAAACATTTGAATGCTTCTTAACCAGTAATTTGGTACATATTTAATATATTACAAGAATGAAAATTAAACTATTCTAAAATCCAATAAATATACATGAATATACATATCAAATCAACATCCTATGTTATTCTTCTATGTCAATTTAATGACCAAATTTAATGTAAGGGCAAGCCAATAATAACAAAGAAAACAAAGAAAAGTACAAACAATAGAAAGCTTGCTGTCAGTAACTAATTTGCAAAATAAAAGAAAGTTAGTGACTGAATGAAAGAAAATAAGAAAATGGACGATTAAACGAGGGTTTTACCAATAAAATTTTAATTTCGTGAAACAGAGTTTGTCTTTTTTCTTCTCTGTTTCGCGAAATTTCGGAGGGGAGGGAGATGGACTTAGCCAACGGCGACGGTGGCGCAGGAGAGGTGGCGACGGTAGCGTGGGGCGGCGAGCTGGTCGTCGGCGGTGACGATGGCGTGGGGCGGCGAGATTGGGCGTCAGCGGCTGGCGAAACGGGAGGCAGACGGAGAGGAGACCGAGGAAGGAAAAGGGGAAGAGAGAGAAGGAGGCCGACCCGAGAGAGAAGGGGAGAGAAGGAGGCCGACGCGGGAGAGGAGGAGAGAGAGGGAGGCCGATGCGGGAGAGGGTGTATGACGGAGGTTGGCGGCGGCAGAGGTGCAAGAGAGAAGGAAAGGAAGAGAGAAAGGTCTGGGCGAGAGAGAGAGAGAAATCAAGAGCTGAGAGAGGGAAAGAGTTAATTGAGGGAGAGCCAGAGATTCCCCCAGAGGGAGATGAAGAAGAAGCAGAAGAAGAGCGAAGCGTGATCTGCCAAGGGAGAGGAGAGAGAGAGGAGATTTTTTTTAGAGAAAGAGGAGAGTTCCCCCCGAGTCCGTCGGGAGCGAGAGAGAGAGATCAGATAAGAAGGCGAGAGAGAGGCCCCCAGATTGTTCTGGAATTTGCTAGCTGGGGGAGACTAATTAATTAATTAATTAATTATAATAATTTTTTTTTAATTTTTTTTATACATATAGATATATATATATACATATATATATATATATATATATGTATATCTATTATTTTAAAACTAACAAAATGCCCCCTAAACTATCTAACTAATTAAAAAAAATTCTTTTTTTTTTCTTAATAATAACAATAATAATTAATTAATATTTTTTTTAAGATTAAAGTTTTTTTTAAAGGGTCGGACGAAATTGGGTGTTAACAGTGGGTGTTTCCCATAACTCATTAAACAAAAAGGTTCTTTTTATGTAATAAATAGGTATGGATTATTCGTGGGTACAAGATACCTGCGAGTGTGAAATTTCACCCACTGGCGAATACCCATGAAGTGGCGGGTATAAAAAAAATCCATAGGCATGGACAGCGGGCATAGGGTACCTGCGCCCGATCTTCTTTGTTACTATCTTTAAGTAGGACGGTGCCGGTGTAAAGAAGGGTGTTGATGGCTCGGTGAAAGAGTTTGAGAAGACAAATAACCTATTTAACAAGAGGATGAAGAGTATTTGATAATGAACAAGTGGTACAACAGGAAGGCAAACAAGTCAAGAATGAATTCACAGAGTTGTTTTTCGATGGTAGATCTACCGTAGGAAAATCAACTATGATGTTGAAGCCTGAAATATATGTCTATTTATTTATTTTTATAAGGTTAGCATTTAATCTGTTTGTGTTTAGGTTTTTAGAATATGAAAATTTTTAGTGCTGGTATTGGTTGTTATTACGGAGAGGTTAGAGGGGATGGAGGATGGGTGGTGGGTGGAGGGTGGGGGCTAGTAAGAGGGAGGTGGGGTAGGGTTACATGGAGAAGGAGGCTGATAATGGCTAGGAATGTGAGGTTAAAGGACCAAGCGTTTTTAAGGAGGTTTTTGTTAGATCTAAAAGGTTGAAGGTGTATTTAGTAAAGGGAAAAAAAATTTGGGCCTAAAGCTAGCATTTTCTTCTATAATCCTATGTTCACATAACATTTCCCGTCCAACATAATTACTCCATATTAAAAAGAGCTAAAATAAAATGCTTTATTAAAATAATGGACACGCCATGAACAACATGCAAATTGAGGTTAGAATAGAAACATAGTAAAAGATTAGAGTCTACATGTGTAATCAATTCCTTTTGAAATTGATGATGCCTTGGTCTCAAGTAAAATATGATGACGATGCTAGTTGTTTTTCTTTTTAATTCTAGGCTCCTGATTTGTCTAGGTAAGTAATATATGTAAATCTTTCTCTTTCTATTTTTTTTTTGTAGAGAAAATCATATTACTAATAGAGATAATGGAGATAATACTTAGCATTTTATGTTGTTTATCTAGATCTTTATCGCTCTCTCTATTTCTTGTTATTATCCAACTACTGCTCATCCAATCCTATGCACTTTATTTAAAGTATGGTTGGCAATGAAACAGAATCAATGTTCTTCTTCCCCTCAAACCTCGTTATGGTATCAGAATGGGAATCCTAGCCAAAGCAGGCATGAATGAAACGGAGGATGATAACTTATCCTCCCCAACCAAAATGTCAACCTCCTTAAAGATAGAAACCCAACTCTCACATATGAACCTTTCTTCTCAAATGGAGAAAAAAAACTCGTCTTTATCAATGTTGCATCCCAAGTCTCAATCAAACTTTTTCGTCACAACTTCCCATCTTGGAAAGCGCAGTTTGTCCATCTTCTTATAACATTTGGCCTGCTGGAATTTATTGATGGCACCACCACCATCCTTTTTGAACTCATCAAGGAAGTAAAAACTATGGTCATCGATTTGGAGTACACATTTTGGCAACGCCAAGACCATACTTTTGAATGCCATCTTTGCTTCGACATCTGAATTAGTCCTAGCCCTTATTGTAAATGCCTTCACAAGATGACAAACCTGGGGGCGCATCCAAACATTATTTGCCAACAAATACCACTCAAAGTTGATGTCATTGAAGGAGAAACTCAGACTTCCGAGGCAAGAAAGTCTGTATCAGAGTATATACAATCTCTCAAGGCAATGGCTGATGAACTTGTAATCATTCAACACCCCGTTGACGAACACGATATGGTTCTTTATGTTCTAGATGGTCTGGGTAATGACTACAAAAAAATTTCAGCCGCCATTCGGGCTTGAGAGTCATCCATATACTTTTAAGAATTACATGATAAATTAATAGACTATGAACTGTTTCTTAAGTGGCACGATACCTCTAATAATAATCTTGTTGTTGCTACTGATAATGTGTCTACACAACAGGGACAAAAGAAAGATCAATCATGATCATCTGGTGGTTAAAGACAGGGATACAATCGAGCGCCCTCTTTCTCTCAATGACCATAGAATAACAAGAAGCCGAGGCAACATAACTCATTACACCTAATAAAGTCCCTAGATGTCAATTCTACAACAAACTTAAGCATAAGGCCAATATATGTTGGCATGCGAAGGTGAATGAGTAAAATCCTCCACCGCCTCTGAGAGCACATATTACAGCCGCACAACCTTCACAAGGATGGATTGTGTGATTTTGGTGCTAGCTATCATGCCACCTCAGATCTTAACAACCTTACTACCACAAACGAATACCTTGGAACTGATGAACTTGTCATTGGAGGATGGTGCAGGTTTATCCATCACTCACGCTGGTTCTACTACTCTTCAAACCTCAACTAACACATTTGCTTTAAACAATGTTATTTGAGTTCCTAAGCGTACACAAAATCTCATTTATGCCTCATAATTTTTTCTCAGTAAGAATGTATCGATTGAACTGTTTCCTTCCCATTTTCATGTCAAGGATCTTTATACCAATGAAGTACTCGCAAGTGGGCTGAATAAGCATGGTTTGTACCTATTTCCAACTAAACCTACAACATCCTCCGTTATTCAACCTACAACCCTCACTAGTGTCAAGGCCTCCTCAATCACCTGGCATCGTCGTTTCGGTCATCCCTCTTCACATGTTCAACAAGTCATTTCTCAGTTTGTATCCACTATTCTTCCTCCCAAGTCAAATTCTCAGTGTGATTCTTGTAAATGTAATAAGAGCCATCAGCTCCTCTTTGGCACTTCAATTATTAATAGTCATCGACCTTTTGATATCATTTATACTGATGTTTGGGGACCAGCTTCTAACACTTTCATTGATGGTTTTCACTACTACGTAGCCTTTGTTGAACACTTTATAAAATACATGTGGGTGTATCCAATAAAACTCAAATCGGAAGTGATTTCCATTTTTACAACCTTTAGAGGACTTGTTGAAAAAATCTTTAGGGTTCTCGTTACTACTCTTCACTCTGATGGAGGAGGTGAATTTATAAAACTTCGTCATTTTCTTCAAAGCCAAGGGATTTCACATCTTACTACTCTTCCTTACACCCCACAACACAATGCCATGGTTGAACGCCGTCATCGACATATTGTCGAAACTAGCTTAACACTTTTTCACCAAGCTTTCATACCACCAAAATTTTTGGTCTTATGTTTTCATGACTGTGACTTATCTTCTGAATCATCTTCTTAAACCAACTTTGGCCAATAAGTCTCCTTATCACATGATTTTTAACGTCAAACCAAATTACTATAAACTTAAAGTTTTTGGATGCTATTGTTATCCTTGGCTACGTCCATACAACAAACACAAACTTGAACCCCATTCACGACCAGGTATCTTTCAATGTTATGCTCTTCATCAAAGTGCTTATGTTTGCTTAAACAAATCAATAAACAAAATCTTTCACTCTAGACATGTTGTGTTGGATGAGTCAATCTTTTTATTTGTATTTAAGTCAGTGTTGCCTACCTTCTCTCCCTTGCCATGTCCAGTTGATTTCAATTCCCACGGCACACTTGCACAAGTATCTCCATCTAATCCTAACTCCTAATTAGCTGTCCTTATCCTTTATCCTGATACATCTGCGCCTTCTTTTCCTTCTCATCCTAACCTACCTCCTTCCACCAACACATTTCCATCACAGCTTCTCATCTCTTTCCCTCCAATGACCACACCAACTCAAACCAAGATCAAGCCTCCTCTCCTACTCCCCTCGATGAATCCACCACTTCACCACAGCATGCCCATAAAATGATTACTCGGTCTTAAAACAACATATTTCATCCAAAATAATTATTTCAAGTCATTGTTCACCTTCTTCCAAAAACTCTCGAACCCACAACTATTTCTCAGGTAGCTTGAGATCCTCGATGGCATGCTGCCATGACAGTAGAATATGATGCCCTTTTTTGGAATGACATGTGGGACTTAGTGCCTTCAACCCGCCACCAAAACATTGTTAGTTGTCGATGGATCTTTCGTGTTAAATACAACCTTGATGGTTCGGTTCAACACTTCACAGCCAGGCTAGTTGCCAAAGGCTTTCATCAAAGGCTTTTATCAAAGGCTTGGAATTGACTATAAGGATAACCCTATTATTAAGCCAACTGCAGCTCGTACGATGCTTTCCATTGCTGTCTCCAACAACTGGCCTTTTATGCAACTAGATGTCAACACTTTAAGGAACGCTTCAAAATGAAGTCTACATGGAACAATCGCCTGTTTTCATTGATAAAACTCTCCCCGATTATGTGTATTGATTGAAGAAGGCCATCTACTATCTCAAACAAGCACCTTGTGCATGGTAGACTTCTCTCACCTCTTTTCTCCATTCCATCAGATTCAAGAACTCCTAGTCATATGCTTCTCTATTCATCTATCAGGTAGCCAAAGTTACAACATATATTTTAGTCTTCGTTGATGATATTATTGTTACTGGTAGTGATAATGACTTTCTCTCAAGCTTTGTTTTAGCCTTCGCTACTAGGTTCTCCATCAAAGACCTTAGCACTTTTAATTGCTTTCTTGGAGTCGAAGTTGTTCACACAACTTAAGGTTTCTTCCTCTCCCAACATAAATACATCTTGGATGTGCTTGAACAGGCCAATATGGGTTGTGCTAAAAACATCAGCACCCCCTTGTCTCATTTTATTGCTTTCCATGAAGACACTTCTGCTGCTACTTTGAATCTGTCTGAATTTCGCCAACTAGTCGGTGCCTTGCAGTACATTTGTTTCACACGCCCTGATGTTGCCTTTGCTATCAACAAGCTCTCCCAATACGTGCACAAGTCGACCTCCCTGCATTGGGCTACTCTCAAGTGCCTTCTTTGCTATCTGAAGTTCACAGCATTTCATGGTCTTTTGGTCTCTCGAGCTCCTTATTTAAGTCTTCAAGTTTTCTCTTATTCAAACTGGGTTGGAGATCAAGATCGCAAGCTATCCACTTCTGCTTACATTGTCTACCTTGGGACAACACATATCTCCTGGAGCTCTCGGCATCAATAAATGGTTGCTCGCTTGTCTACTGAAGCTGAATATTACTCCATCACCACCATTGCCTGTGAGCTAGAATAGCTCTCCTCCCTCCTTACTAAACTTGGCGTCTGACCAACTGCAGCTCATGTCCTTCATGGCAACAACCTTGTAGCCACTTACATTTGTGCCAATCTGTATCTCACTCTCGAATGAAACACCTGGCTATTGACTTCCATTTTGTTTGAGAACGTGTCACTGCTGGCACATTTCACGTTCAACACATCTCTACTAAACATCAACTTGCTGACGCTCTTACCAAGCTACTTTTTAAAGCTCGCTTTATTACCTTACGGGACAAGATTGGAGTTTACGATGGATCCTCCATCTAGCATGGGCGTAATAAATATAATAAAGATAATACTTAGCATTTTATGTTGTTTATCTATATATTTATCGCTCTCTCTCTCTCTCTTTCTTTGTTATCCAATTACTACTCATCCGATCCTATGTACTTTATTTAAATTATGGTTGGCAATGAAGTAGAATCAATGTTTTTCCTCCATTCAAACCTTGTTAATTACAAGCTATATTAAAATTAAGTGAGAGAGATGGATTATATAGCAAGAGATTTGTAAAAATGCCTCCAACAGCATTTGAACTTATGTACTTATTGGGTTTTCACAAACTGCATGAATTTTGGAGGTTTGTCACTTCTCATCATGTTTCCTTTAGTCTGTATTTGCTTTTTCTTATGATCTATGGTCTGGTTTGAGTTAATTATCATTAGTATCTTTACATTAATTTGTGTGTTTTTGTTCCTCTTATTTTTGTTGTCATTGTGTTTCAATCCTCGTCATATTCCATTGAGTTAAAATGAATGAGTTGTCTAGTAGCAATGTTAATTAGGGGAAGAAGGGTAGAGGACTTAGAGGACATTGGTTATCCACTTCATTTTATATGATTGTTACCTTAGTTGGTTCACCATCAAATGAAGACTCTTGGAACAAGGGCGATCCCAACTATTTTGGTTCTAATTCACGGGAGCAGGATTTTTTGTTTAGCTTCTTATAAAAGATGAAAAACTTTGAGCTAGGAAGCTTGTTATGATCGATAAAACTAAGTGGGCAAAAGCCAACCACCCGATTGTCTTTAATAAAATTATGCAACTTTTTATTCGAAAGTAATATCCCCTATATATGTTATCTTTCAAGCATTCCGACCGTTATCAAATGTTCCAAGATTTTTCAATTGGAAGGTGAAATTTCCAAGCTCAAATATGATTTCGATAAGAATCAACCAAGTCATAAGTTTTTTATAATAAATGATGGTGGCCAAAAACAATAATAACAAAAAAAAATAAAGGACTAAAACAGGGATTGTGCATAAAAATATATCACAACTATCTTTTTCTTTTTGTGATAGGATGAGATAAGTGGTGTTTTGATTTATTGATCTTGGAGTTCTAGAGTATCATTGACTATTATTAAGCTGCTTTACCATGTCACATTCAAATTCACTGTAATTCATTACCTGAAGAGAGAGAAACTAGTGTAGCCCTCATCTTGTCCCATTACTTGACCTATAAATTGTGGGCTACGATGATAATGTATGAAGGACATTGAGATGGTATAGCATTTCAGCTAATAGAGTGGTAGACATGTTTGTGTTGCCAAGCTGGTGTATTGGAAGCTTTCTTTTAGTTTTCTTTAAGACTAACTTTGTAAATTGCAACTGTTGTCAAAATTAAAAATTAATTTTGATTAGGCTAGTTGTTTAAGTATGACTTGACTTGAATAAGAATTAGCAAAGTAAAACACTCATATATATAGAAGCTTGAGTAATAAAAATGGTTACAAGAAAAAATCTAACGAGATTTAATGGGGAAATGGAAGTAAGTAATTTAGAATTGTAATTAGAGTTATAGGTTACAGTTAGCATTAATTTGATTTGTAGGTTATGTCATTTTAATTAATATATAGTATTCAAGTGGTTATATATAATAAATTACATTAGTGTAGGTCATGGTTTACTCATTAGTTACATTAGTTAGAATTAATTTATTAGTTACAAAAATTGAATGCATAACCTAGGATGATTTTGTTGTTTGTTAACATTTGGATTCATTTATTCCTTTTAAGTTTGTTAACCCAGGTCATTTTTGTTGAAAGAATGAAAAATAAAAGGTAAATTTGGAAAAGAGAAAGAAAATAAGGCTTTATATTGTAATACTATCATTAACAGGATAAGAAATTAAAATTAACAAACCACCTTACCTAATTCACTTGGGGATATAAACTTAAAAAATTACCAATGTCCTAAAATAATATCCTCAGGAATATTGCTAAGATTTTTCCTTTATATAAAAAATTATTACTCGAATGTGTAAAAGATGAAAGTTAAAGAGATATAAAATAAGACATAAGGGTCCAAAAAAATTATTACTTAACCATTAAATTATATTATTATTGTTACATATGTAAAAAACTCTAAAATACTACAAATGAAATATCAAATTAATACTATTAAGAAGTGATTGAGGGGAATAAAAAAAATTAATGCTAATAGAAGTAGCTCAAAGAAATGGAGAGGTTTTCCTATATATTGTGCCTATTTCAAGAGATATGTATTTATGAACGGTTATGTTTATGTTAGGGGAAAGTTGTGTTTCCAATTTTCTATATAAATAAGTCATTTCACCAAATTTAAGAGAGATTTTTTTATAGAGTTCTGTTATATCTTTGAGACATTCATGGGTTAGACCTTTATTTGATAGTTCAAGCTTGAGCTCAATTTAAGCTGAGCCAGAAAATGGGCCATATATTTTAAAGGTCTAAACTCGAGATTCTAAATACTCGGCCTTCTTTTAACGGGCCAAATGACCTTTCAATAATAGCATACATAATATTTTAATTATTTAACTAATCAAATAGTTATTTATTTAAATATATAAATTGAACATAATAAGTTCTGTAAAAGGCCGTTCAATTAAGCCTGACGGGTTTTTTGCCGAGGTTGAGCCTTCCTCAAGCTGTGCTTAAACCTTAAAATTCAAGCTCAAACGTAGGTAGTATTGATAACTTTAAGGGTCATGCTTAGCTTGACCCCTTAACTCCCTTGCTTTGGAATGTAAAATTATTTCACTTTTCAAATTAATCCTTTTTTCATCTCTATTTTTCCTTATTTTTCTAACAAAAGATATGATAAACTGTTGGCAACTAGGTTAGACAATGGACAATCTCTCAACCATGTTAAGTCAATTAACCCTTGCAAACACTTCAGTGCAAGCACATTAGAAGTAAAGATTCTTTATCCATCCAAGGAGAGACGTTGGATTAATTTCAAAAGACAGAAACATTAGTGCTATTTGCTTGAGTTGCAGGTTGGCTGCGTTCGCTTTCATTATGTTTTCATGTAACATATGGTGATAAATTCACTTCAGGTGTTAACTGGTTTATTCAAGAAAGATCTTGTGAGGCTCATTCTTATCAATATTATACATCTGCATGCAAGACCTCATAAACCATGATAATTCTTCTCAAAGAGCTAGTGTTCATTCTTAGGACCAAATGGACTATCAAGATCAAACTTCATTTTAGCTTTAAGCTTGCTTGTCAACTAATCAAAAGATGCTAAAAAAGAGGAAAAAAGATGATGAAGAAGAATAAGAATGACAACAAGAATAAGAAGTTGCAAGATACTGAGCTTCATCATCAGGAAAGAAGCACACCAATGATTCTGTTGGCACGTTTTACCATAAGACTTATCCTCATACTCTTGGCCAGCCTACATGGTCTAAGAATTCTCGTAGTCTAACTTATTTAAGTTAGAGATGAGACTAAGGTGGTGTTTGGGTGTGAAAACCAGTTTCTTCTTCATTTTTCTTTTTCTAATTTTTATTTTTTATATATAATTTTTTAAAATACTTTGTAGAAAGCAAGCTTAGTTGTTTCAAAAATAAAGTAAAAATTATTTTACATATACCAAAATTAAAATGCTTAATTCCTTAGTTGAAAATTGAAGAAAAGTATGTACACTTATACCAAGAATTGTCTTAAATCTATTAGTTTTAAAAGTTACAAGGAAAAAAACTTTCAAGTTGCCTTTTGTCTGTTCTGCTTAAATCTTAACCACCCATAAGTTTGCAGATCCAACTCAATGACCTTCAAGTTCATTAGACTATGTTTGAGTGTTGGATAGGGGTGAACATGAATTGGGTTGGTTCAGTTTTCTTGTGGAATTGAACCACCGCAAAATAATGTTAGTTCAAAAAAAATCCTACCAAACCTGAGAATCAAGAACTGAATAGAACTAGAACAATGAGTCTGGGTTTCTTAGTTCTGGTATCTTGGGTTTTTTTAGTTCGTATCGTATACATGTAACAATTAACAACTTTGTATTTAATAAGATTGTATTCATAACCAACTTAAGAAAAGGTTTATTACCCGGTTTGATGTAGGATCCGTTATCATTACCGGACCAATCAATGTTTGCTTTTCTAGTGTTTGAGCACAAATTAAATCAAATAGTCTTGTCTATCCCTCAGTCTACATGGCAGTGCCACTAGCCTGCCATGGTGCCAACTAGGGTTCGAGACACCTAAAGCCTTTTCCCTTGATACTCCAAACCCTTTACTTGTAGTATAGTTAGTTATGAGTTAAAAAAAAAAAATCAAATACTCTTATTCAACCTCAAGCTCTTATCATCTCAGCTAAAAGGCGTCAATTCATCCATGACCACCATTTTTCTTCCTAAATATGAACTTTCTAATTCCACTAAAACAAATGAAGCCCAGTCAATGATTTACATTATGTAACCATCAATTTAGTGACATAGATTATATGTAGGTTTGTTTGCAAAGGATTTTAGACTGAAGCCCGCTGGCAAATTGGCTCTAAAGGCATCCTCGTGGAACTCCACCTCCATCTCAAACTTCAACTGCCATCAATCCAGTTTTAGATCTCTTTTTTGGTAGTACGATCAAAATGGTTAGTTCAGTGTCAAGCTATGGTGGCCCGATTAAGAATTGGTCTAAATTCCATGATGAATAATCATATGCTATGGTGGAGAGAATAATCACAATAGAAGTATAAGTTTGAAGAAAGAGGGACATGCTGTGGATAGAGGTGGGTAACAAGGCAAGTTGACTTGGCTTAGACTGGGCCCGGCTCGTTGTCAAACCCAACATTGACTGGTCAAGGCCCGATTCAGCACAGCCCCAGGTAAGGCATGAGTAATAGTAGGGCATATATGGGCTTGGAGGAGAAGTAGACTGGATTTTAGCACGACACGACCTAAATTGGAAAAAAGGCATGGCCCAAGCATGACCAGTCCAGGCCTAATGGTAACAGCACCTTGGCTCCTATAGTCAAGTGCAAATTTTTTTTTTTAAAAAGGATAATTACATAACAGGCCCTCCGAATAGATTTCTGTAGTTTTTTTACCTCAAAATTACATTTTTATCCCTCCTAATAGTTATAATTTGAGGGGTTTTTTATCCAAAAAAATATATGGCCTCCTCTATAAATAAGGAGGCTCATATCCACTTCATCCTCACACCAATAATTGTAATCTATCTTCTTCTTCTACTACATCCTTTTTTAGTTTCTCCAATTTCTTAAACATTTTTGCTAATCTTTTTTAATCTTTTCCTAATCTATTCCTAATCACTTTTTTATCACTACTATTATTCTTTCACTCATGGCTTCAAGATGAAAGGGTAAGGTTGCGGATAGCTCTTAATCCCAAACCACCGGCCTTCTGGGGTTTTTTTCGTTGTCGATCTTGGTCGTTCGATAAAATGGTCCATATCAAAGATGTGCACAATGATGACCAAATTGACATGTCAAATTATGATTTGAATCTCAACAATCAATTATTAGACAATGACGTTGAAGAAGTGGAGGTGACGCTGGTTAATATTGCTGGAGAGGACAAGACCCAACTAATGCTGATGAGCCATCAACCCAGGGCCAAGGATTCACAAGCACAGGATAAATCCTTGAGGCTAATGGCTTGGGTGTGAAAGCATTATGACATTGTTTGGGAAAGAGGAATCAATGTAAGGGAAGTGCAAACATTGCAACAAAATGTTGCCCACAAAAAGGACTTTGGCACTAGAACGCTGCGGCACCATATAGAAAATCACTATACTAATCTCCTTATCGGTGCGACCATAAGTTCTAGAGGATAAACACAACTTGTGAGCACCACTGGCAGGTTAGGTATCTTTCGGTTTAACCAACAATCTTGTAGAGAATGTATGATTAATTGGATGATCCTTATTGAAAAGCCACTTTTACAAGCTAGGGATGAGCACTTAGAATTTTGGATTAGATCACAATTAAAGTACTGTTAAGAGAAAGAACTTCAAATCATTTGAAGCCTAAAAATCAAACTTGCAAGCATATTTCTCCGCTCTAGATTATTGTACGGCATTTATAGGTGACATGTGGATATCGCCTATAGGACAATCATTTTACTGCTAACTACTAATTGGATTGATGATAATTTGGTGGTGCAAAAATGTATTCTATCATTTAGGTGCATAGAATCTGATCATACTGGATTTCACATCTATAATTGTATATATGAAATTTTGCATGAATATTTTTGTGCTAATAAAATTCTGTGCATTTCATTTGACAATGCATTAAACAATGATGTCGCTGTTTGGCTTTTGAGTCAACATTTAAAATCACTCCTTGAAGATGCACTATTTTATGTTAGATGCATGTGTCATATTTTAAAAATGTATGCACAAAAAGGTTTAGAAGTTTTGCAAATAGAAATTGTGCCTATTCAAAATTTATTACAATATTTGAAATCAAAATCGAAAGAATATTATGAGTTTAATAGGTTTTATTTTGAAAATGGAAAAAAGTTTTCCCATAAACATTTTAAAAGGCTCGATTAAGGCATGACCCAAACCCGACACACTTTTTCCTAGGTTGTTCCAAGGCCTTGCCAACCTAGGCCCAGGTCGGCCCAATGACCACCTTTGGCTGTTGACGATTGAAAATTTTAAAGTAAAAAACAGAGATCCATGTTTTCAAATTTTTGAAAAATTAAAATAGATTAAAATCATTGTTTTGCATTTCTTAATTATATGGAAAACTACTTTCTTTGATGTGGGAATGAAAAATGTTTATACTAAAAAGTTACTATTACTAGGACAAAGCTTTAAGTGCATACATTCCTGACTTTGTTAGTCATTCAGCTCCATGCTACCTGCCTCCTTTGCTTGCTTGCACTTTTCCAAACCTTACAAAGTTATAATGGGCTACCCAATAGGCATTGGTCGATTGGGCTCAATTGAGGTCATTAACACATCTATCAAAATGGGGCAAAACCTTTCTAAACCTGTCACTAATTTATGGGCCACCCACTAATGTCGGTACCAAGAAACAAAAACATGGAGCCTAATATTTATTTAAAAAAGGTCCCAAAATAGAATAAATATAAGAAAAAATTTCTCTTGTAATGATGTTGAGCAAGAAATAAAATTATATATTTGTGATTGTCAAGAAGATTCTTTAGTTGATGGCACTAAATTGTCTTACAATAAACTACAATCCAATGTAAAGTAAACAAGTAAACGTAATTCAATTGAACATAATTTTTAATATTGAATTATAAACAATTAAAGCATATTAATAGGATAAAATCCACTGGAGGTACCTTAGCTTATTTTTTTTTTGTGTTAATTAGGTACCTTATCTTCAAATTGTCCTAGCGAGGTACCTTACCTCTTATTGTGTCTCCTATCTAGGTACTTTCCATTAATTTCGGAGTTATGTCTGACGGGAAATGCTGATGTGGCATAAAAAAATAAAAAAAATAATAAAATAACACTCATGGTCTTTATATTTTTGAAAAAATTACAAAAAACCCCCAAAACTATTAAAATGCTTTTAAATCCTATTGTTCCCATGTCGCCCCATTTTTCCAGCATCGATCTTATCGAATTTGGACAAATCAAATCAAATCTGGTGGCAGCGCATCTCCCTTGGGTGCAAGTTTGTTCGTCTTCCCTAACCCTTCGATCGATGTTCGAGTGAACTTGAGATCATCGGATTTGCGAGCAAAAATCGTCCTAGCCGGCGGAGATCAACTGAATCATCGGCGATTGTCTGAATCATTTGAACATCCGACAAATAGGACTCAAGTAAGAAGAAAAGTTAAAATTGTCGGGCTTCTATAGCGAGGCTTCGAGGAAAGGAGACTGAGGAGGGATCTGAGGAAAGAAAGGAAGACGAATTCGGAGAGGTGTCAGATTCTGAGGGAGATGACTCGATTGATGCGGAGGAAGAGTGAGTTAGTCTTGGGGACAAGAAAGTTGAAACGCTTGGAGAGAGAGCTGGCAGTTGATGAGAGCCTTGACGTTGGAGATTCGATGAGATCGATATCAGAAAACGGGGTGGGGGGGAGGGTAGAGGGATATAGGGCGATGATCTCTTCCTCTGATATTTCGGGGGTTTTTTTTAATTTTTTCCAAAATATAAGTACCACATGTGTTATTTTATTATTTATTTTAATAGTTTTTATATCACATTATCATTTTTCGTTAGATATAACTTTGAAATTAACGAAAAGTACTTAAATAGGACACACGATAAGAGGTAAGGTACATCGCTATGATAACTTGAAGGTAGAGTATCCAATTAGGATAAAAAAATAAGCTAAGATACCCTTAGTGGATTTTATCCCATATTAATATGAAACTTTTTTTGGAATAATTTTTTTTTTAAAGTAGGTGTTACAAAAAGTTGTATTACTGTATACGTGCTAGGGGTGTAAGTAAATACCCGAAACCCGAAACCCGACCCGAAACCGAACCAATATATCGGGTTAGGGTCGGGTCATAAGGTAAAAAAAGTTCACTTCGGGTTAACCCGAACCCGACCCGATATAAAAATAAAAAATTGGGTTGGTTCGGGTCCAACCCGAATTAACCCGAATGACCCGAAATTCATCCTAAATAACTAACTCCCTACCAAATAACTTGAACCCAAGCCCACTACCTAAGCCCAACTCTCATAAGCCCTAACCTTAGCATCCCCCAACCATCCTTTTATGCCCTCCTATTGACTATTATGTGTTATGAAGTTGCATTTAGGTGTAAAATGTGCATTTTTTTAATACATTTTTATTTTGCATTTTTCAAAGTTTCAGACCCGACCCAACCCGATCCGATCCGTTTTTTTCGGGTTATGGTCGGTTCGGGTTGATGATGTAAATCGGGTCGGTTCGGGTCCTAAATTTCGGATGACTATCTTAGTTGATTTTTTCGGGACCCGACCCTAACCCGAAAATTACACCCCTAATACGTGCAATGTTGATTGTTTAAATTAGAAAAGTTCCGGTGAAAAATTTCTAAATAAGAAAATTGCACAAACTAACCAATATTAACACTAAATAATAATCACTCTATTCATTTTATTATAAACGAAGCTTCTTATCAAGAAAAATCATTGATATATTTTTCTTTTGGATTTTTCAGAAATCTCGTTGCTGCAAATATCTGTTGAAACTTCAAACGGACAAGTGAGATTTTGAGGCGGAATCTTGTTGTCTGTTCTAAGCGGAGAAAGGATGGTTAAATCGTAACGACGTCGGACGAGAAATTAGAGCCTGAAGGACCCAAGATCCAACGGTCAAAACAAGCTCATCATGCCTGCGACTCTCTCTCTTTCCCCTTCTCCGTCTCCTTCCTCCGACTCGCCCCTCCGACTCAGTGAGTCAGCAAGTCACCTTCTCTTTCTCTTCCTTCTCCCGTTCTTTCTCTTTCTACCTCTGCGCTTTCGTTTCTGCCCTTTTTCGTCTTTTTCTTCGACTTTCTCTCTGCCCAATCAGACGCCTCTCCTGATTCCACGTCACCACCGTCTTCTTCACCCTTCGTCTTCTCTTCCCACCTCCTCTCTTCCATCTCCACGTTTTTCATCTTACTATTTAACCGACTTATCGTCCCTAGGGTTTCTCATATTCACCCAATTATTCGATCACGAACGATTTCTCAGCATTGGCAGTGGGCGGCTTCTGGAGATTCGGTTCCTCTGCTTCCATCTGTCTCCAGGTGATTTTTCTATTGTCTCTATGTTCTTTCGATTGGGCTTTGTTAGAATTGTGATTTTGGACCAAGTTCGAGTCGTTTTCTGTGATCTTTGTTGATCCTGCGAACTGGGTAGTTTTGGGTTTTGAGAAATTCTTTCGTTTTGGTTCTGTTTGTTCGTTAGGGTTTGCAATGTTTCGGCTCTGTCCTGTTTGGCCTGGAGAAATTTGAATTTCGGAGTTTTGTTTGTGGGGTGTTGTAACCAGTTTTCGTTCATGGCGATTGAGAAGAATAACTACAAGGCTGCGAGGTTTGAATCGGAGTTTTCGCCGGGAAGCAGGGACACTTTGTCCAGTGACGATGAGGAGCTTCAGCTACGGGGTTCAGCTGTTGGTTCGGACGACGAGGATGACGATGAATTCGATGATGCTGATTCGGGGGCAGGGTCTGATGATTTTGATTTGTTGGAGTTAGGGGAAACTCATTCTGAGTTTTGTCAGGTTGGAAATTCAACTTGCAGTGTCCCGTTTGAGTTGTATGATCTACCTGGTCTGGAAGATATATTGTCTGTTGATGTGTGGAATGAGTGCTTGAGTGAGGAGGAGAGGTTCAGTCTCTCCAGGTACTTACCTGACATGGATCAGCAGACCTTTGTTCATACCTTGAAAGAGCTCTTTGATGGTGGTAACTTCCATTTTGGAAGCCCTGTCAAAGAGCTGTTTGAAATGTTGAAGGGAGGTTTGTGTGAACCTAGGGTTGCACTTTATCGGGAAGGTTTGAAATTTTTTCAGCAGCGACAACATTATCATCTTTTGAGAAAGCATCAGAATAGTGTAGTTAATAGTCTCTGCCAGATAAGGGACACTTGGCGTAACTGTAGAGGATACAGTATAGAGGAGCGGCTTCGTGTATTGAATATAATGAGAAGTCAGAAGAACTTAATGTCTGAGAAGCGGGAAGATGCTCAGCTGGAATCTTCAGAAGGAGAGGAATTTGATGATGCTTTTCACAGGAGAAGGGTCAAGGCGAAGAAAAGTATTAAAAAAATGGGGGTTTCTGGCTATGGAATTGATTCCAATTTGGAATACATTCCACAAGGACAGTTGGTGGCTCTGGAACGTGCAAAACAAAACCGAAAAGGTATACCGAAGATGGGGGCTTCAAAAGTGCCTCTGGATAAAAAGATTGTGGGACGTTTTGCCCCTTCTTACCCTGAACTGGATATAAATTATGATTACTATGGTTCAGCAAGTACTATTCATCGCCAGAAGTATGATTTAGGGGAGACATTTGGGTCCAGGGATTCGATGGAGTTGGATGATGAGGATGATGAAGAACCTGTATCTGTAACTGGTCTGCGACAGGATCCAAATATTGCGCGTGGCAGCAGAATGGACAAATCTGGAATCTTCAGAGTTAGTAGGAATTATGACATATTGAGGGGTGAGGAATCAGGAATGGATGGTTTCATGCGTTTACCTCCATCTTTGAAGAATGATTCTCAAGCCCATGGTAGGAGCAGGAACGCAAATCAGTTGCTGGATGAAAAGTTTATTGATGCAAAGCCACTCAACAAGAGAACATCTAAATATCCTGGAAACATACAAGAAGTTACTGCTGGAAAGCAGGTAAAGACTTTGAAAGGTCAAGCTTCAGCTTTCCTGTCCAAAGGGAGTCAACTTGATTTGTTGAATTCTGAACTCTTTTGGCATGACAAGGCTCAAGGGGAGATTTCGTCTATGGATCCTTTGTTTCCACCCGATAACTTGAATGTTAGAAGCAAAAAGTGGAAGTCAGGGAGGGAGTCTCCTAATCTTGTCTTTAACTCATATAAAGATTCCTTGCCACAGATTGGTGATAGATCATTAATTCAAGACTACAAAATGAAGCCATCATATGACAACATTAGAGGAAGCTATGTACAAAATGGAGGACCTCTTCCGAGTGTGTCAAAAGGTGGTAGAATTTACCAAAAGAACGATGATACTGAATCAGACTCTTCCGAGCAATTTGATGGTGATGATGATGATGAGGATGACAAACCTCTAGCTCGAGGCAAGTTGCAATACCCTACAAATCTCATTAAAGGTTCTCAGTCATATTTTGTGAACTCAGGCCTGGATTCTAAGACGGTTAAGTCTTCTAAGAATAACACAAGGGAGGAGGTACGGGCTCTTGATGGAATTGCTTACTTATCTAGAAAAATGGGCAGGTTTGGTGAAAATGTGAGTGTAGCCAGAGAAGAGTACTATCCAAAAACAAAGCAGAAGAATAAAATGCATGAGAGCAATCCCTTTACTGGGTATAGATTTATGGGGAATGGACCACACTCCAAACTGGGGCAGTTTCTGGATGATGATAGAATACCAGTATTAAGCAAGAATGGCCTACTACGAGGAGAACAAGGTGATAGATTGCACATGTCCTCAGTTAAAGCCTTACGAACTGAGAAGCGGCAGAAAGGTGAAGCTTACGATCATCTGATGTTGCAGTCGGGTTATGGACATGATTATTTTGTTGAAGACAGGGATGATTCTGCTGAAAGACAAATAGTAGCAGATGATAACAGCAGGGGGAGGAAGAAAATCCATGGCATGGGATCATATGATCGTCGGGAAAAATCTGGAGCCTCCTTGCTAGGCTGCAATTTGCTGTCAAAGAAGAGAAAAGGGAGGGATTATGTAGCTGATATTGATGGAAGAGATGAAGATCATGAACGGCTGTCCGCTTTACGCTTGCAGACTGATGATTCTCCTCCTGCAAAGAAAAGAGGAAAACGGAGAGTGGAAGCGGATGCTGTTACCTTAGATATGGAAGCATTGGAGCCATTGCAGACAGAAATAAGAGCTACAGAAGTGGAGGTGGAACCTAAACCGCAGAAAAAAACCTTTACTTTGATTACACCCACTGTTCATACTGGCTTCTCTTTCTCAATCATACACCTTCTCTCAGCCGTTCGCATGGCAATGATAACTCCTCTCCCTGATGATACACTGGGAATTGGCAAATCAGGAGAAGAGCAGAATGGGAAGCAAGAAGTTGGTGTCAGTGGAGCTCTTTCTTGTGATAATGTGTCTGCTGGCGACTCTAATCAGGCTTTTCAATTAAATACACCTTCACTTACTGTTCAGGAGATTGTTAATCGTGTGAAATTAAATCCCAGAGATCCTGCTATTCTCGAGACACAGGAACCGCTTCAGGATTTGGTTAGAGGAGTCCTGAAAATTTTTGGGTCAAAAACAGCACCTTTAGGTGCTAAAGGTTGGAAACCTCTTATAGCTTATGAAAAATCCAATAAGAGCTGGAATTGGATTGGGCCACTGTCTCATAACTCAAATGATCATGAGACGATGGAGGAAGTGACATCCCCTGAAGCATGGGGCCTCCCTCACAAGATGCTTGTCAAGCTGGTTGATTCTTTTGCAAATTGGCTGAAAAATGGCCAAGAGACTCTTCAACAAATAGGAAGTCTTCCTGCTCCCCCCCTTGAATTGATGCAAGTTGGTTTGGATGAGAAAGAAAGATTTAGAGACCTGAGAGCTCAGAAAAGTCTTAACACCATTAGCGCAAGTTCTGAGGAAGTTAGAGCTTATTTCCGAAAGGAGGAGCTCCTAAGATATTCTATTCCTGATAGGGCTTTCTCTTATACAG
Source organism: Aquilaria yunnanensis (assembly GCA_039654915.1). Classification (NCBI taxonomy): domain Eukaryota; kingdom Viridiplantae; phylum Streptophyta; class Magnoliopsida; order Malvales; family Thymelaeaceae; genus Aquilaria; species Aquilaria yunnanensis. The sequence goes on along the minus strand of CM077593.1, from coordinate 103,396,882 downwards.
CTGCTGATGGTAAAAAGTCTATAGTCGCTCCTCTGAGAAGATGTGGTGGCAAGCCAACTTCCAAAGCTCGAGATCATTTTATGCTGAAACGTGATCGACCACCTCATGTTACAATTCTCTGCCTTGTTAGAGATGCTGCTGCTAGGTTGCCTGGAAGTATTGGCACCCGCGCAGATGTTTGTACTCTGATTAGGGACTCACAGTATATAGTTGAAGATGTGTCTGACGCACAAGTTAATCAAGTTGTGAGTGGAGCATTGGACCGTCTGCATTATGAACGTGATCCTTGTGTACAATTTGATGGAGAGAGAAAATTGTGGGTTTATTTACACAGAGAAAGGGAAGAAGAAGATTTTGAGGATGATGGCACCTCATCAACAAAGAAATGGAAAAGGCAGAAAAAGGATACTGCTGAACAGTCGGAACAAGGAGCTGTAACAGTAGCTTTTCATGGGACTGGAGATCAGTCTGGATTTGATCTGGGATCCGATCTCAATATTGAGCCACCTTCTGCTGATGAAGACAAGAGCATGAAGATGGTTGATAACGATGTGAGACAAAATATGGATGAAAATGAGACCAGCCATGGTTCTGAGCAAGGAAATGAGCATCACAATCATCCTTCATCTTGGGATCAACTAGACCCTAATCCATTGCAAGGAGATGGATTGATATGCCAAGAGAATTCCACGAATGAAGATTTTGACGATGAAGGTTTTGGACGAGAAAGGCCAATCGGGCTCCTGAGTTCAAGTTTGTTATGATCAATGTTCTGGTAGGTTCCAAATTTTGTGCATGTAAATGGCATTAGCTCCTCTCAGTAACGTTGTTACTTATTTGAAAGTCAATTTTATTCCATATATTTATTGTTATTTGTGGCTGTGATATATTTTCTCTGGTTTTCCTCTTTGTTTTCTGTATGAACAAACTGTTTTTTATGCGACCAAACTTGATCTTTTAGATGATAAATTGAAAACAAAAGAGTGTAGTTGGTTGATTAGTGGGCAGTTGGAGTCTCAAAAGTAGTTCTGTTAGTCACGACTCAGTGAAACTGAATGGATTTTGCAGACATGTTATTGGGATAATGTGAAGGAGGTCTAGCTCTATTACAGGCTACCATCATGTGATATGTGCTTCTTGATAGACTATATGAATGCTGAATGGGTTTCGTATGATGTTTTCTCTGGTATGTATGAACCTGCTTTGGAGAATCAACTGAGGAAGTAGTCAGCTGCAAGTTCTGTATTTAGTTATACATGTTTATTCACGAGGCAGAAACAATGTTTTAAAAGTTAAGATGATGCACAATGATGCTTTAGCATCATCTATAGCCTAGTACCTTTAACTTGAGGATGATGGTTTCAGAGTTTAAGGTTCTTAGAGTTGAGCAATGATCTAGGTTTAGGGATATGATGTCATTTCAGCCATTTTTATTCTGATTCATGGAATTAGGTGGTTAAAGATTCGGTTGATGGTTGCTAAACTACCAAAAGATTATCTTGCCATATCTGATCTGATTTATCGCATTCTGCTTTCTGGTTCTCCTTTGATCCCTCTTGAGGATTTAAGATGTCCCTATCTCACTGACACAAAGACATGACTCATTTTGCAGCTTCGAGACCACATGGTAGCAGGCATGACTTTCATTTCCCTTGAGGGCATGTCATATATCCAAGGTTATGTGTACAGTGAATCTCATGCGAAATGTAGATTAGATAGTGAGCTTATTAATGCCCACCATTCTGTTTAGCATAAAGTTGATACCTTTATTATGTTTTTCATCCCATAAATTTCTTCTACTTGGTTGTCTTCTTCTATGGAAATATAGTTTATCACTTTCATCAAGCTGTGCAAACTTGCAGAACTTTCTCTATAATGTGGCATGATGAACAACGGCCTCCCTATATGATCCAAATTGATGGATCATGGCAGATACAGGTGCCTCAGCTTTCCCCACCCTGAGTCTGGAGGAAACCATACTGTATTCTGTTCATGTCCTGATGTGTTTTGTCGTCCTCGCTCTGGGCCCATTCTTTTTGGTTTTGTCTCCGTTCTGCTGACACCATAACGGAGTTTTGCTAAGGAACGACGTTCTTTGGAACTGAAGTAGAGGCACCGGAGAATGGTCGCTTTTAGAGTTGACTATCTGTAAAGATAGTTTTGTTTGGTCTCCAGAAATGACCAAAGTAAGAACTTGGTGGAATCTGCGCGCCTGCCTATTAATGTGGGGAATCATTCCTCAATTTTAAAATGGAGATACTAATTAATCCTTATTGTCTGTGTAACGTATTTTTCAGATCACAAAGCTGAGTGGTGCTTGCACCAATTTTTTATTTTGATCACCCCCAAGTGAATCCCTTGTCTCCAGCTAAATCCTTTGTTTTTGTACTCTACAGTCTACTGGTAAGCTCCCTGTGAGCCTGTATGTATTTGTGATTTTGTGATTGTGTACTTCACTTTTCTCTGTCGGTTTAGTTTACTCGCACCTGGACCCAGAGGCATCAGGCAAGTTGCGGACAAAAATGTATGATTCAGAAACAGAGCAGAAAGAGGGACGAATTCTTCTTCTTCTACTGTTTTTCGTCAAGGGTTTAAACCGAGGTGATCTCATACATTTCCCTTTAACTGCCAAAATAAGTCATACATGCGACATCTGCACAAGAACCTTGGTTGTTCCTGTACGTACAAGAAAGAGATACATAGAAACATCTGGGTGGCTATGGTCAATAATCTGGTGGATGCCAAACCACTAAACCCAAGTATATACGAAAGTTAACAAATTACCACGAGCTTTGAGAAATCTTAAGCATTCATTTGTTGCTAATATTGAAGTCAATTATACACCAGTATAAAGACGACACTCTTGCACAATCTCCACTCTGCAGCAGAAATTGCATCTAACGTTTGGCTCTGCAGAACACTTTTCTCAATTCTCAGGCCCTACCAGAATCTTTTGATGCAAAGAAACAAAAGTCTTTTCCATGAATCTCTGCTGCTATTCGCTCGGAAGTTTCTGCATCTGGTATCTACCGCTGGAAAAAATAAGATGGGACCTGATCTGACGCTTCACTTGCTAGAGAACAATCACAAATCTGAAATCCAAGCAGGCCAACTTGTCCATTTAAGTATGTCTCCCTATGAAACCAGACCTCCAGCACCTAGCCTTCATTCCACTTCAATGAACACTAATGGCGCTTCCACACAAGCTCCTTTCTCCTTCTCTGTTTGTCCGTCCCTACTATTGGCCTCCCAATCCTCGGGCTTTGTAGCTGCAAACTCAAAGCTCTTCTGGGAGCACATAGGGGCAAATTTCAAGAATGTGACATTTTCAGATGTCCCTATACACCCAAAAGTCCATTTCCATTTCATTCTGTCATTTGGCATAGACTATGACACCTCTAACTCTCCCAAACACACCAATGGAAAGTTCAACATCTTTTGGGATTCTGCCAACCTCAGTCCCTCCCATGTTTCTTCGATCAAAATAAACCACCCCAATGTCAAGGTGGCTCTGAGCCTTGGAGGTGGTCTGTGAGAAACAAATTAGTTTATTTCCAGCCTTCGACTGAGAGATCTTGGGTCTCAAATGCTGTTACTTCTCTCACACGCATAATCAGACAAAACTAAAATCGACCCAACCCCCCACAATTGTAGAGACGAAAGCTAGAGTAGCTGTTTGAACATATGGTGAAGCCATAGTAAAAGAGCAAATAAAAGTACAAATTCCGAAAGCATAATAATATATGCAAGAGCAGGTGCAGTCTCTTAGCTTGAGGGAGATTTCTACAGTGACTTTTAGACAGAACGATAGCTGCCATTTTCACTACCTCACCAAACATGGAAAATTGTCTGCTGAAATTACCTTGACAATTACTGTTATTTTCTCTTTCCAACGTTTCAATTATCAGTTGGCATCTTCGATAGATCTTGGCATCAATACGATTCTACACTACTCAGTCCTTCCATATTAATCACATGATATGCATTACTAACAAAGAAGTCTGTTTGCGGAAGTAGACGTAGGTTTGATTTGAAAGGAAGAAGGTCAAGGCCAGGAAATTGGATTATCTTTGGGGGCACTCTAGAGTTGTTCTAACAACTGGTCATTTCAAATGTACCTCTCCGTTCCCAACTGTATTACTCTAAATTATTCTACTCTCTATTAATGATCAACTAGTATAAATATAGCAGCCCTCTGTCTGCTTTCCAACATACATACATACAAAGACTACTTCTTCAAAGAGTAGAAAAGGATAGGCTTGCGCAAAAATGGCAACTTCCATACCTCCATCAACAGCATTTCCAAGTGTGCTTGTGCTTTTGTTGTTCACGACTTGTCGCATTGTTCAGCCTGTTTCTGGGATCACCAGGCATTACAAGTTTGATGTAATGCGTATTTCTGTGCTGTTTTTCATTACTAACCGACGGTAATTAAGTAACTTGATTAATTAGTTAATTGTTTGTATGATTTGCAGATAAAGTTGCAAAATGTGACTCGGCTGTGCCATACCAAAAGCATTGTGACAGTGAACGGACAGTTTCCTGGGCCACGCATTATGGCACGTGAGGGTGATCAGCTCCTCATCAAAGTTGTCAATCATGTTTCCAATAACATCTCCATCCACTGGTAATCTAATGAATCAAAAAGTATATACGCTTGTTAGCTACTTAATTTTGGTTAAACATAGAACTGTTCTCAAATACTATGTTGATATAATAGGCATGGCATTCGACAATTACGGAGTGGATGGGCTGATGGACCGGCCTACGTGACACAATGCCCTATTCAAATCGGACAGAGTTATGTGTACAACTTCACCATTACAGGGCAAAGAGGCACCCTCTTCTGGCACGCACATATCTCATGGCTTAGAGCAACTGTTTATGGCCCTCTTATCATTCTTCCAAAGTTGGGTGTGCCTTACCCTCTCACCAAGCCTCACAAGGAAGTTCCCATTATCTTTGGTGAGTACTAAGTAGTACAACATGATTATACATCAAAACTGAATTCTACAAACCAGCAAATTCTAGATATTGTTGAAATACAAGAATCGGTTTGTTGGAATCTTTTGTAGATGCAACGCTATAATTGAGGTTGAAATTAAAAAATGCAATGCAGGTGAGTGGTTCAATGGAGACCCGGAGGCGATCATAAGCCAGGCCCTACAGACGGGAGGCGGCCCAAATGTGTCTGATGCCTACACCATCAACGGCTGGCCAGGGCCTCTCTACAATTGCTCCGTCCAACACACTTTCCGGCTGAAGGTGAAATCCAACAAGACGTATCTGCTCCGCCTCATCAATGCCGCCCTCAATGATGAGCTCTTCTTTAGCATCGCCAACCACTCTCTCACCGTCGTAGAAGTTGATGCCATCTATATCAAGCCGTTCCAAACCCAGACGCTTCTAATCGCCCCCGGCCAGACTACCAACGTCCTTCTCACCACCAAACGCCACTTCCCTAACGCTACCTTTCTCATGACCGCCCGCCCTTATGCCACCGGTCAGGGCACTTTCGACAATTCAACCGTCGCCGGGATTCTAGAATACGAGCTTCCTCCGCACTTTATTCGCTCCATCAACAACCTGCCTCTGTTTAAGCCCATTCTTCCAGCACTGAACGAAACAGCATTTGCCACTGCTTTCACCGCCAAACTCCGGAGTCTGGCGAGCGATCAATTCCCGGCAAAAGTGCCGCAGACGGTGGACAGCAAGTTCTTCTTCACGGTGGGATTGGGGACATCGCCGTGCCCGAAAAGCCAGACATGCCAAGGGCCCAATGGAAGCATGTTTGCGGCTTCCATCAACAACGTCTCCTTCGCGATGCCCACCACCGCCCTCCTACAAGCCCACTATTCCGGCCAGTCCAGTGGCGTCTACAGCCCTGATTTCCCAGTTGATCCGCTGAGCCCGTTTAATTACACGGGCAACCCGCCGAACAACACGATGGTGAGCAACGGGACGAAGGTGGTGGTATTGCCGTACAACGCAAGCGTGGAGGTGGTGATGCAGGACACCGGCATTCTTGGGGCGGAGAGCCACCCGCTTCACCTTCACGGCTTCAATTTCTTCGTGGTGGGTCAGGGATTCGGCAATTTCGACCCGAAAAGGGACCCGGTGAAGTTCAACCTGGTTGACCCTGTGGAGAGGAACACGGTGGGTGTGCCGTCCGGCGGCTGGTTGGTGATTCGTTTTGTGGCGGACAATCCAGGTAATGGAAGTGGCAAGAAATATAGACATAATGAAGATTAAGATGGAATTAATTAATTAATAATTGTGATTAACAATGAACAGGGGTTTGGTTCATGCATTGCCACCTGGAAGTGCACACGAGCTGGGGATTGAAGATGGCCTGGCTTGTCTTGGACGGCGAGCTTCCCAACCAGAAGCTGCTTCCTCCTCCTGCTGACCTTCCAAAGTGCTAGTTCTTAATTTTTCGGAGTTTTTTTTTTCTATTATAATATTCGTCAGTCTCTTTTTTGTTAACTCGGCAATAAGTATTTTTTTAAGCATTTGAAATGTGATTGGGAGAGTTTTATGTAATAATTGAATTTATTTTTAATAATTTAAATATTCGATTACTTGTCAAGAGTTTATTATATATCCAGCTCAAGGAAATAAAATTGTTGCAAAAGGTGGGCTCGTGATGTGTCAAAATGGGTCGACATATTGATATAGGTAGAGGATAAAATACTCTCAGATCAGGTGCTACACCTGTATTTTCATGATATTTATGAAACAGTAATCACACCCTGAACAACACATGCAACACTTTATGGAGCATTACATTTGTTTGAAGGGAACAACATATTTATCTAAAAAGAATGATTACTTCATAGAATAATAGTTTTTTTTAGGGAACAACATTTCTTATGCTAATTCAAATAATATTATTTACAGACAATATTTCTTTTCAAATTAACAATATTTTACATAACACCAAATTTGTACTAATGGAATCGTAGAAGATGTCGTACTCTATCGTCTCCTTCAATTATGTGGCCGATGATGAGTCTGAGTGAGCGTGAATCAGACGCATTATAGGAATATATCTGATAAATAGGAGATTGAAGAAGACAATGCTGCAACGGAGGCAACTCTAGCAATGAAGGTTGTCGTCAGTAAAAGTTGGCTGAATGAGTACATTGACTGTAGTGTTAAATGACTCAGTTTTTATTTAGAACCAAATATAGTTTTATTTCATAATGCTGTTTCATTCAGTGATAAATATTGTTCTATTCTTATAAATTTATTGTTCTATAATATGCTGTTCATTTCATAAGATGTATTATTTGTAATAAGTGTTGTTCCGTTCAATAATAATTATTGTTCCATTCAGTAATAAATATTATTCCATTCATATAAATATGTTATTCATTTAATAAGATATGTTATTCGTAATAAATGTTGTTCTATTTAGTAATAATTGTTGTTTTATTCAGTAATAAGTGTTGTTTTAATCATACAAATGTGTTATTCTGTAATATGTTGGTCACTTCGTAAGATGTGCTATTCGTATTAAGTGATGTTTCGTCCAGTAATAAGTGTTGGTTCGTTCATACAAATGTGTTATTCTGTAATATACTGTTCATTTTATAAGATGTGTTGTTCATAATAAATGTTATTCCTCTTGGTCATAAGTGTTGTTCTTTTTAACCATAAGTATTGTTCCTTTCGGTAAGAAGTGATGTTCTATTCTTATAAATGTGATGTTCTGTAAAATATTGTTAATTTCAAAAGAAATACTGTTCATAAATAATGTTGTTCGATTTAATGAGAAATATTGTTTGATTCAAATAAATTTGTAGTTCTATAATATACTGTTCGTAAACGATGTGATATTCATAAATGATATTGTTACGTTCAGTAATAAGTACTGCTCTATTTTTACAAATATGGTGTTCTATAAAATATTATTAATTTCAGAAGGAATACTGTTCATAAATAATTTATTGGGATTTTTACAGAGTTTCATACTATTAAATTATCATGTACCCGGATCAGATCATAGGAATAATTCCATAGGTACCTTATTTTCAAATTCCACAAACGTAGAATCTCCAAGTATTACACGCACTAATTCTTTACTCTTCCTAATTTTACTTGAAGTGTGACTTTTCTAGTGGAGAGAAACTCACGTACATACCCTGTATTGTATTGTAGTTGTAACAATTTACAACTTTCAACTCTTATTTATAGGCAAATTTGGGAAGATATTATAATGTGGCGTGAGGCCCATTGAGATCTCTTTATCATGTCGAATTAGTCACAAACTAATTTATTGTTTACAGGTTAGTACTTTATTTTAGACAAGTTTGCAAAATCAACCAAGAATTTACAAATTTTGTCACAAGTATCTATATAATTTATATTATCCCATTCACTAACCAGTATTTACATATGCTCCGAATTAAACCTACTAGTTCTCATTAAGATACTGTGATTTGGAAGCTCATATATTTATGTCTCAATGTGATTTGGATATAAAACAATTTAGAAAATATTTGAAATATATATCATATATATATATATATATAATTTTATATACTAAAATAATATTTAATAAAACATTTTCCAGGTTGTCAACCGGTGGATTTCTAATCCGGGATCATAGAGACATATTTTCCATATATTCTCTTTTTACAATAGGAGTGGTGAGACTATGAACATTACTGTATTAATTATGTGATCCAACATACCCAAGTATATCCTGTAATAGGCATCATTGGTTGATATATCAAAATTACATAACTACCACATAATATTCATAACATTGTCAGGTCTATGGATTAATATAACTCGAACTCTTTTCTTGACAGTTTTTAAGTGTAAGAGTTCTAACCTTTTTTTCCTATTCAATATTTATCTACCAAAAATACTTACATGTATTAAGAGTCTCAACTCTAATCATTTGAGACATATTATCTTATCACTTATAATAGTACTCACGTGACAACATTTTATGAATATGATCTCAATCTTATACTCATAAGTTGTAAACCAAGCTTTAAAGTTATAAAATAATAAAATCAAGTCTCAATATTGATAACCTCTATTATCAATTTGATTTTATTCAATATAACATTTGGATAAATTCACATGATATCTTATACCAATGAAAACCATACATTACACAAAAGCTTATCGTGACATCTTTATGTCATTCTCTTATATATATCATCATACATGTAGTATAACCTCACTTATGTCACACAATACCCAAAAGTGCATGTGATTAATATATGACTTATTATCTAATAATAAATCATTAATTGACTTTATGAGCATATATCTTTCATAATTTTATTTGATTTAATAAAAAATGTTTGTTCTCTTTAGATAAATGTGTTGTCCTATGAAGCAAGATTCTTAAAATTGCGATCCTGATTATTGGATCATAGGATCCTAACATAGAAAACCTTGTCAAAATGTTGTAGGATCAAAGACATGATAGGATCGCTGTAGGATCAAAGGCTAGGATTGTAAGATGGAAAGATCCTACCGATCCTACCTTGGTATTAATTTTTGTTACGGTAAATTGTATGGATGATTCCTAACATTTAATTATCATTTTTTTTCATATCTAGTTTATTAAATGTTTTGTTTAGATCCAAAACCTATTAAAAACATTATATTTTTTTGTTCTAAATACATTAAAAACATTACATTTTGGTCCTCAATTGGACGAAATTTGTTAACACAAGGTAACTGCCTAGTAGTAACTTTTTAAAGCATAATTCAAATTATTCAGTATCTATTTTATTGTAAATTTAATGTATATAATACTTTTTTTTATAGTTAATGGACATTCAAATTACCAGTTTCTTCTCTTTGTAGGTTGAACTTATTTCATTTAGGAAGAAAAAACTATTAATTTTAAATTATCTACTTATTGTAAAAAAATTATTATACATTTTAAATTTATTTGAATTCAATTACTGAATATTTAAATTATGGGTATTGTACTATCTTTTGTTTATCAATAATGTGTTTATTCATTAATTTCTTTTAGACTTGTGTTGATTATTTTATTGGTTATGTTGATATATACGCTATTAAAGTTTGAACTTTACTTGTATTGTATCAATAATTATGTTTTATCATTGTTATAACACTTAAATTTTACTTGAGTTTATAATATAATTAGTCTTTTATATAAATTATATTATTTAGACAAGAAATTTTAAACTTTTGACAGGATCTTATGATCTATGATCTTATCTTACGATCTCGATCTTGCATGAAAAAAAATGATCTTGGATAGAATCCCGATCTTGATAGCCTTACTATAAAGTGATGTTTCCTTCGAACAAACATGTCGTTCTTTTCAGACAAATGTACTGTTCTATATGATGGTGTTCTATTAAAAAAAATGTGTTGTTTAGAATACGATGACATTTTTGTAAATAATGAAAAATAAAAAGAGTAGCGAGTTACACCAGGTGTACCCTATAGTTACTCTTGGACATATTACATTTAAAGATAAATTGTCGCCTTAATTCAATTTGTCCATCACAGGCACAGTTGGTCCAAATTAATGTATCTAACTTTAAGGAAACAGGTGAGGGAGGTTCGTACTTCCAAGATTAATTTGCATTGATCAACCCCCTATCAACTTGAACTTGGTCGAATTGATGCGACTTCTGAGGATCAAGGAAGGAACTAAAGGGTGAGAATTTGGAGGAGCAAAATAAAATAAGTATTAAGCCTGAAAATCCCGAAGATAAAATCATTATTTTTTGCTACAGCCAAACATGAAGTCACCAGCTCACCTAAGACTAAGATTTTGTTTATAGATAACAAAATATGACTCAACCCGATGACTTGATTAAACCCATCCAAATATACCCGATTTGACCAGAAAAGTCAATGACCCGAACTCGATTGTAACCCACACAAACCCGATTGAAGTGAAATCTAAACCCAAATAATCAAAACCCAAAATGACTCGAATCTGAAACTAACATGGCTTGAACCTGAAATAATCTGGTGACTTGACCCAAGATAACTTGATTTTAATCCACATCAACATAAAATATATGGTCGGCAGACTTTTACTATAAACCTTAACTTTCCTATTTTGTTACCTTCCATATTTATTGTTAGCTTCCATATTTAATAAGTTTTATATTTGGGGACTTCTATATCTAATAACTTCAATTTTTTATGAACATTTATATTTAGTAAGTCTCATATTCAAAGACTTTCATAGTTAATAAGTTTCATGTTTGAGTTCTTTTAAAATAAGTAACTTCCATATTTAGTAAATTTGATGATCTTGGTAGACAATTCTCAAATTACAATGTTGGTCCCAGAACTTTTAAGTATAGTGCAACAAGGTACAAAAATTCTTCAAATTTTCTTTTAGTCACCATAATATTGACTATATAGTTACATGGGTCCCTAAACTTTTCACACTTTTACATTTTCACCCAAATTTTTAAAATTTTACAATTTAGTCATTAATAGAGTAATAGTGAACTAGAATTATATTTTGTAACAATTTTATAGAAAAATTTGGATATCACAACAAATTTGTCAGAACATAATTTAGCATACTAAGAAAAGAAAAAATTAACTTATAAAAATTGAAATATTTAATTTAAATTTTAACAAAAACTAAACAAAAAATTAAATTGAATAAGTGATTTCAACTTTTATACCAGTAACCCAAACAAACCCTACTGTTTAACCCAAGTTTAGACTAAAACTCGACCTGAAATTAATCCAACCTGTATTAAACTTGAACCCAAACAAACCTGGCCCGACCTAACTTGAATTTGAAACGCATTGCCCAAAACCAAATGACTTGACTTAAACCTGACATAGACACAAATTCATACTAACCCAATTAAACCCAAACCTAAAAAATTGATCCAGACTTGACTTGACCCACCTAATTCTCAACCTTAATTTGTTATCGTATACACATAAATAATTCTCTCCAATCTTATATATACTGACAGAGATAGAAAAATGCTGTTTGATAATCCTAAGTAAAAGTGCATGGCTCATCCTCTTTCTTGTGACATGGCAACGGACAAACTAACAAGTCAAATCTTTATAGCGAAGTCTTTGGGTCGATTTTATTTATTTATTCAAGTATGGGAACTAAAATGATTTTTTTTTAAGTATAAGATGAAATTACAATTACATAAAAAATAGGACATTTAAAGTATATTTGAACAAATTATTACAAGCATTGGACTAAAAAGAGAGTATTAATTAATCACTTTTCTTCAATTATTTTTTGGGTGGATTCATTGACCATTTCAAAGATGGTCCTTCGGGAATATCAAGCACTCGAAAGAATGAGAAGTCTAAGTTAAGATACTTAGAAAGAACCTGATGACGGGCAAGGCAGAACCCATCTTGAAATGAGGACTTAGTCACCTCATTAGACTTGGCCTTTTCAGCCTTCACATCATCCAGCTCCTTCTTCAAAGCCTCAACTTCCTTCTCCAACTTCTTCTTCTTTTCCTTCTTTAGCTGCTCGATCTCGGTGATGAAATCGGCGTTGATCGCCAATGCCTTAGTGAGGTCGACAATAACATTTTCCTTTTCGGTCCGAAGAGCATCACCCTTGGTAGACAGTCTACGACCTTTGTTCCGAGATCTGAAATCTTGGAGGTGAACTCCTCGACCAACCCCTGCTAGTTCTTCACCGTTTCCTCCCGAAGACTGGCCAGGTCCTCCTTGGCGATTTTGTTGAGCTCGCCATACTTAACGACCAAGCTCGCAAACAGTTCCTTGGCCTTGGCCAAATGCTCCTCCGACTGACTTTGGATAGAAGACTGTTTGGCTGCCCAAGCTTAAAAATACCCACCGTACGCCAAAAGCTGCAAAAAGGAGGATTCCGAATGTGGGTCAAAAGCAACAGGAACTCAAAATTTTTTCTAAGTCATAAAGGGCTAAGGTTTACTTGGGCAGCATGCTCGGTCATCCTTGCGGCGGGGACCTCCTCATTTGGGCACTCTTTCATCAGAGTTTGGAATGAGGCATTGGTCATGATGCCCCATGCCATCTAAGGGGCCATCTTTTGACTATCTTTGGAGAACAGATCCAAGTCCTCCGTGAAGATCCAAAAGTGCTTTTTTAGGACCTTCCCTTTCGGAATTTTTGAGTCCCGAAGGGCCCTCTTCCGAACATGCTCAACCATCCACTGAGCCTGGGCTCACTCATCTGCATTGATTAATTTACTAATTGAGCAGTAACATAGTTGATTTTTTTCTCAAAATAAAAGTGAAAGGATTAACCTTTTTAATTAAAACTACCAAAATAATACTCATGAAAGTTAAATACTATACAGTTCATGATGATTTGTGTGTTTATTAAAGGCATCCAAATAAAAGCGAAGTTTCATTACAAGAAACATGCAGAAAGTGACTGATTTTCCAATCGGGTCAATCACAATAAGCGAGTAAAGATGTCAGCAGATAGGTTCAAACGCTCCAATTATGTAACACTTCGATTAAAGTGAGTAAAACCTTTAGTCATTCATACCAGTGAGTGAGAATCAGTCACTCATTTATTTTGGTTTTGTTTTGTTTTATTTATTTCTAGGTATTAAAATCAACATGAAATTAATTATTCTAAATATTCTAAATGGATTTATAAACTAATGAAGCCAAAAAATTGAAATGAAATCAATTTAGCATGAAATTAACATGAAATTAATAAATCTAATGACCTTGACATTTGAGAAAGAATAAAGAAGATAAAAAAAACTTTATGCTAAAGGAGGAGGAACAAGGAGGAGTTGAAAATGAAGCATCAACTCATTGAATGACGCATGTGAGAAGAAGAGCCAATAGCATCAAAATACAAACAATCCCCTATTAATCCAAAGCTGCTCCATGGCTTATACAAGCGCATGCTGAAGCTAATTCTGGCCAGCAATGGTTCCAAGTAGGAGTAGAGCTAGAGCAACACCAAAATAGCCATGGCCAAAAACTAAACTCTTCCATGGCTTGTACAAGCACATGTTGAAGCTAATTCTGACCAGCAATGGTTCCAAGTAGGAGTAGAGCTAGAGCAACACCAAAAATAGCCATGGCCAAAAACTAAACTCTCACAATCTTCATTTATGTTTTTTTAGATCTTCTGAACCTAAAAAGAAAAAACCCAAACAACTTGCTTCATTCTCCTATCTGGAATGAATTTCTTTTGCTGCTTTTGATTTAAATGGAATTCAAATAGAATTGTGGAGGAAGAACAAAGGGTGCTTATTGAGGAAGAAGGAGACTATTTTGTTGTAGGGGCAAATGAGTTTAAAATCGATAGTTAGAGTGACAAAGGAGCAATTGAAGCTCAATTGCTCATGTCAGTTGCTTTTATGAATTTTTCTTGTAGTGTTTATAATATAGTATTAATTTCAAAAGTCAAATAATCTATATATCTATGTAACACATTAAAGGACAGGGGAGGAAGGATGAGCCAACAACTATCCAAGGATTAGGGGGTGTCAATGTCAATTTTGGTTATAATACTAAAACTATTCAATTTACCAACGACCATTACCAACAGTCTTATGTTGGTAATTTTAAAATTATCAAAGTGAAATCATTGATAACAGGATCTTAGTAATCAATGAGTTGGTAATTATTTGCCAACAGTCAAGTGTTAAGTTGTTGATAATTTTTAATTATTGGCTGTTGATAATGAAGCTATTGGCAATTACCAACTGTTCAAGGTCTAACATTTTTTAACAACGGTTAAATTTTTATCAATAGTCTAGACCAATTGGTAACTACTAATACATTGGACCATTGGTAACCACATACTAACGTGTTAAACCGTTAATAATTTACTAATAATCAAAACCATTGGTAACTACCAATGCATAAAATTACATGTTGGTAAATTACTAAAGGTCGAAACCGTTGGTAAAGTTCTTTGTTTTGAAAAAAATAAAGCATTTTCCAACATCAAATTGTTGGAAATATATTTAAAAAAAAAGATTTTCATATAAAAAATAATTAAAATATTTTTTTAGCAAATATAAATATTAAATTGGGGATTAGTTGTTAATAAAGCTCGTATACTTATCTTCTTAGGAAGACCTAGCTACTCCATCAAGAAATATATAAAAACTTAAAAAACAAGACCTACATATTTCAGCAAATCACAACTCATCAGCAAACACAACCGTAACAACACAAAATGCCAAATGTTTTAACGAAATTATAGAAACATATCCACCAATTGAAATAGAACTATAAACAAAATATATTGCTTTTGCAAAAATGGGACCATTTCATTTATTTGCCCGACCCATTTCTCGAGTCCATATCTTTTATTTACCTGGCCTATTTGCTATTTCTCCATCTAGTCAACATAACTCATTGTACCACCAGAAGCCACCGCCGCCAAGCTTTCCTGGTTCGCCAATGCCATAACTTTTCCACCTTTGCCCCCATCGTCCTACTTCCAACACTGTTTTGACTTAAACAAATATAGATCCAAAGAACAACAGTGTTTTGGTTCAACACACATAGGTCCGAAAGAACAATAGAAAGTAAGAAAACAACCGATTAATCAAACCAAGGACAGTCTTGATACGATGAGACAGCTGGTGCACGCGGACAACATGGCTGGTTAAGCGTGGCCCTCACGCTCCGCTCAACAGCTGAGCACCACCGCCGCTGGGTCTGTTCCATTCCTCTCCAATCTGGCAACAACATACTCCAAAGGAAACCTGCCAAAATAACAACCCAAAATTCAGAAATAAAAAAAAAAATTGTACTTTAAAACTTTGAAGCGTGATCTAAAAAAAATGGTTAAGTTTATGAAAAAAAATGGCGTTAGAGAAGATTAAAGAGGAGGAAACGAGGAATCTGAATATCTAATCCAATTTAAAATCTGGAAAAAAAAAATTCCGGCAACGGACACTGCCACCGAAAAACTCATCCTGGCGGCGGCGATGCTGCTCCAGCCCAGAACCCGGCATATGTGTGTGTCTGTGTAAGAGGGGGAGAGAGGCAGAGAGAAGAAGTGAGGGAGAGAAGAGGAAGAAAACGAAAGTACGTGAGGAGAGAGGGAGAGGAGACGAAAATGAAGAGTACGTGAGGAGAAAAGAAGAGAGTAGAAGTAAATCTGGAAAGTTACGCAGAAGAGAGGAGAGGAGAAGAAGAAAATGAGGGGTTCTGCATGTAAAGGAGTTTTACCCAAAAAAAAAAAAAAACATCCACTTTAGTCCCACATTTCTCATAGTCAATTCAAAATGGTCCCTGCTTTTAGATTTTTAATGATTTAGGCCACTAGTAATATAAATTTCACTTACTAACGGTTCTTTGAATTGGTAATTACTAACGATTTAAACTATTGAAAAGTTATCAATAGCTTAACCATTAGTAACAATTAAATTTTATTACCAATGATCTAATATGTTGGTAATTTATAACGGTCTGACAGTTGGTAAAATAGCAGTTGGAAATAATACTTATTTTAGCAATGTCATCAAGGTTGTGTCATGTCATATTGTATACTGTATTTTCAAAGGTAGAAGTTGCATCTGATTTAGAATGATGACATGTGTCTTGCTTTTATTGTTTCAATCTAGATGGAAGTCCTACAAATTTGGTTCTATTGCAATTTAGGCCATTAATTCCTTATATGTTGCAATTATATTCCTAATAAAAATGATAGTGTTGTGGGAATTTTGAGTCTTGATTTTTCTGATTGAGGGCTTCTTAGGTGTTTATATTGTAGGCTAGAACGTATGTTCACTGTAGGTTGTGCCTTATCATGTTGTTCATTTGGAATTTGACATGGGTTTATATGTTAGGGGGAAATTGTTTGGGGGTGATGTGTGTAAAGAGTCATGTTTATTGGGATAATTGAAATCAAGGTACTGAGAAGTTTACTTTCTTATGGTTGAGGCTCTCATTGTGGAATCTTAGCTGCTTGGTACAAAAATAACAATAAAAAAAACATTTTCCCTAGTCTATAGCGATGGGTCTTCCGCTAGTAAGTATATGTATCATTAGATCGAGGCTTTCAGGAATTAAATGTGTCACATTTTATTTTTTAAAAATATTAAGAATGTTACAGCATATACATATAATATATATTCTCTCTGTCTCACAATTAATTCATGATTTTCACTATCAAAATTTCTTATAGAAATATAAAAAGAAAATGATATCTTAAAGGTTATAGTTTATAAATATAATTTTAAGAATTTTTTAATAATATCAATTTATTTAAGTCAATGTTAGTCAAAAAATGTAAAAGAGCAAAGTTTTACAAGGCGTGGGAGTATGTTTTATATATTAGAACCATCTTTAAATATATATGTTGCACAATGAAAATGAAAATTATTTAATTAAATATATGAGGATAGAAAAAATTGGAAAATAAATGTATAGATATGAAATTGTATTGTTCCAAAAAAAACGTAGCAATAGTTTTGATGTATCCATTATTATGCGACTTTGAGAGTAAAAAAGAGGTTAAAAAAAAATAGTAATTAAAAAAATAGAGAAATAAAAAAGGGGGGAAAAAAAGAAGAGAAATGAGCAGGCCCATGCATCCCCTGCCCCAAAAGAAAGAGAAATAATCGCATTCAACTTCGTTCGTTCGCATAACAAAACCCCTTAATTTCAAGCCACAAGAAAACATGATTACAAACACAGATCAGACACATTTCATCACCACTCCAAATTAATTACCAACTTTCATTACAATCTTCTCTTTCTCTCTCTGGATATCTCTCTCAAACCAGATCCGAACATTTCTCTCTCCCTACGTCCCCTTTCTCTCTCCTCCATTGATGCATGCTTACTCACAAACATCATCATCAACCCCGAAACCAGGCACAACCTAATTAATTAATCTTAACCAATCGTCGAGTACCTGTTTTTATTATAGCTTTTATGGTCTTTGTTTTGTCGCCCCTTTAGTTATTCTTCTTCCTCCACATGAAGCAGCAAATGTCACCGCAGACCAGTTTCAGAAACGCCATCACTTGCTTCTTCATGTTAATGGCGCTTATTTACCTCCTCTACACCAACCTCTTGCTCTCCAGCAATGGCTCCTCCAAGGGCTGCTCCAATCTCTCCCTTAAAGAATCTTCCTCTTCCTCAGCCGCCAACACCTCCTTCTCCGAACCCGAAACCGACACGGTAACCACCGACGCCCCTGCCGCGGACTCCCCACTTCTCCACGACGTCCAGCGCTATGACACGGAGTTGAAACACGTTGCATTCGGCGTCGCTGCGTCGGCTCACTTGTGGGAGACCCGGAAAGAGTACATAAAAACCTGGTGGCGGCCCAAGGAGACCCGCGGCGTTATCTGGATCGACCAGAAGGTGAAGACGAGAAGAAGCGATGGCTTGCCGGAGATTCGGGTGTCGGAGGACACGTCTCAGCTCAAGTACACGAACCCGCAGGGGCAGAGGTCGGCGCTGCGGATCTCGAGGGTGGTATCGGAGACGCTACGGCTGGGGATGGAGGACGTAAGATGGTTCGTGATGGGGGACGACGACACAGTGTTCGTCGTCGACAATGTGGTGAGGGTGTTGCAGAAGTACGACCATACGCAGTACTACTACATCGGAGGCTCCTCGGAGAGCCATGTGCAGAATATATATTTCTCTTACGGGATGGCGTTCGGCGGCGGCGGGTTTGCCATCAGCTATCCGCTGGCGGTGGCGCTGGAAAAGATGCAGGACCGGTGCATCGATCGTTACCCGGGTTTATTTGGCAGTGACGACCGCATGCATGCCTGCATGGCGGAGCTCGGTGTGCCTCTCACCAAGGAACCTGGATTTCATCAGGTAATATTAACGTATATATTGATGCTTAAGTAATTAGGAATATAAATTAATCTAGAATCGAATCTGTTACGTGATTCTGTTTGTTGTTGTTTATTTGAATTAATAATTACAGAAGTTTATCGAAATTTTCATAATTATTCACGGTGCAAGTCTTATTAATTATTTGTTGCAGTATGATGTGAACGGTAACCTAGTAGGGCTACTAGGAGCACATCCTTTGGCGCCTCTGGTATCACTTCACCACATAGACGTTGTGGAGCCTGTGTTCCCCAACATGGGAAGAGCCGAGTCCCTGCAGCACCTACTGGATGCTGGCAAGCTCGATTCAGCGAGTCTAATGCAACAATCAATCTGCTACGATACACATCGCTACTGGTCAGTATCGGTTGCCTGGGGGTACGTGGTACAAGTCATGAGGGGAGTGATGTCGCCAAGGGAGCTTGAGATGCCCTCAAGAACCTTCCTTAACTGGTACAGAAGGGCAGACTTCATCTCCTACGCCTTCAACACTAGGCCAGTGATGAGGCACCCCTGTGAGAAGCCCTTCCTTTTCTATGTCAGCAAGGTCCGTTATGACCCAGTGAGGAACCAAACTATTGGGATTTACTACCGGCACAAAGCTGAAGTTCCACAATGCCGGTGGAGAATGGAATCTCCAGAGAGGATCAACTCTGTCGTCGTAATCAAGAGTCCCGATGACCGGCGCTGGAACAGGGTAATTAACTTCCACCTTCCCTTAGTCCAACGACTCCTAACAGAGTTCAACACAAATCCTAATCTCTAGCTGCCACTAACACCGTGTTAAAATTGCTTTTGCAGCCACCAAGAAGGGACTGTTGCAAGGTTCTGCCGTCAAAGAAGAACACATCACTGTTCGTATGGATCGGGAGTTGTCAGAAGGATGAGGTTATTGAATTCCAGGAGCCACAATCAGCATAGATTGTGACTTTACCTGTAACCTTTTGCTACATTCCCAGAGAATATATAGGACAAAATTCATGTGCTTAGACTACTAGGACAAAAACAGATATCAGGTGTAACTTTTACCTTTTCTCTCATAGCTGCAGTCACTCCAACAAGCCTGCAGACATGAGTTTAAACCATCATGAAATGCATATATGTGTCAATGTGTGTATTTTGTGTTCAATTTTGGGACAACTGCTGTGAAATTTGATACAAGTAATGGAGATTTACTGTGGTGAAATTTGAGGATGAAAAGCTAGCTATTACTATCATATGAGAAACAAGTTCCTTGAAAGTTGCTTACGTACACATGGGGCCCCCTCAGATGTACAAGGGTAAAAAGAAATGAACATATTTCCCGTATCTAACGAACAAGGATTGAAACAATGCCTGTTACCATCTCAGAAGCAAAAACTGATAAACAGGCATTTCTTGTATTAGCACCTTCACGAGGCACTGATCTTGTATTCCCTAGTTCAGTACTGCTGGCTCGGTCTACTTCGGACTAGTCTTGTCGCTCCTATGTGTCGCCTTGGAACCATCATCTATTAGTAGCCTTTTATCATCACAATCTGCAGAAGAAGTAGAGGACTTTCGGGAGCTTCGAGCGGAGTGATACGGGTCATACTTCTGAGATGCCAGAAAAGTAAGTGCATTGACCACATCGCTTGTGATTGGCCGCATATTTGGCTGCTCCTGGACACACATAGCTGCAATGGCAAGAGCTTGGTACAGACCTCTTACAGGGTACTGACCATGTAAATTTGGATCAACCATATGGGCAAAATTCTTCCGATCCTTGAACAAAGGACGCGCCTGCAACATCCAAAATTATTTAGTGCAAGGCTAATATGAGGGGCAGGTGACTTGAAAAAAATTCAATTTTTAAAAGAAACTATAATCCCGGCCAATATTGAGTTGAAGCTATGAAGTATTGCAATGATCTGAATGTCCTAAAATGATTGTTTAAACTCCTTAGAAACATGATTGTGGATGTATTACTTCAACCTTGTAGGTGCAAACTGATTGTATTGTTCATAATTTATCTGCAATGTTCACAGCATAATAACTTAAGCTGCAGCCTGCAGGCTTCGAGAGGGATAGCAAACAACATACTCCAGGCGTAGAAACAACTCACTTCAACACTTCAATATAATGCCAGCCAAGTATTTTATTGATTAATTCATCTGAATAATGAAAGTAACCATTTCATCCTTGTAAAAGTTTTAGTGAATTAATGTTGTTCTTTATGCCTTCTGTTTGAAAAACCATTCAAAAGAAACATGGATGATCCCTATGATGGTCAGGGAGTCTGGTTCAGATTGTGCCCCCCCTAAATGGATATGATATGGTTCAATATGAAAATTGGTTCCGAACAACTAACGGAAGATCAAAGATATTTAATTGAAGCAAGTCAATAAGTTATATCTTACCCATGCAACAAGGTTTTGCTCGTTCCGGTCCCTTGTAGAATCTATTGCTCTCCTGCCAGTAATTAGTTCTAACAGTACCACACCAAAGCTATAAATGTCTGATTTACATGACAGCTGGCCAGTCATGGCATAATCTGGGGCACAATATCCGTAAGTGCCCATAACCCTTGTAGATACATGAGTCTGATCCCCACTTGGACCCACTTTGGCCAAGCCAAAATCTGATAGCTTTGGATGATATCCCTCTCCGAGCAAAATATTTGAACATTTCAGATCACGATATATAATCGGAGGCTTAATCTCCTCATGCAAATATTCCAGACCTTTTGCTGCACCAGCTGCTATATTCATCCTAGTATTCCAATCGAGAGCTTTCCTACCAGGCTTAAGATCTACACCCAAAAAAGGAAACAAGTATCCATAGGTAAAATCCATGGCATGGCAGGCATGTGGCATAGAAGGTAAGCAATCAAAGTAATTAGATATAAGGGCCGGACTCAGGATCCTTCATACCATGCAAATGGTCTTCCAATGAGCCTTGGGGCATATACTCATACACCAATAGTCTTTGATCACCCTCAGCACAATATCCAAGCAATTTGACAAGATTAGGATGATCTACTAGACTAAGTGTGCACACTTCAACAACAAATTCTCGGATTCCCTGGCAACCATTACGATCAAGTTGCTTGATAGCAACAACCTACATAATAAATAGCTATATTCAGCTTAGACCCCAACTTCCTCAATCAAGCAAATGAGTAAACAAGAAACAGAAATCAATTGCTCTGATTTACATCCATTATAACCATGTTTTGTGACAATATTATGTTCACTTGTCTGGCTAACACCAGCAACATTGAAAACATATTGACAAGTAAATCAGGTAACCAACCTGGTTTATTCTCTGCAAATGCCCCTTGTAAACCTTTCCAAACCCTCCTTCACCTAAACAACATTCGGGCTTAAAATTCCCAGTTGCAGCAGCAAGTTCTTCAAATGAAAATGTAGGTGCCTCAGGGGTTTTTCCATCGTTGGAGACCTCATTTAAATTCAAATTCCTTGCATCCAAAGATAACTGATCGTCCTTAGCTACACAATCCTTCTTTTCATCCCGATAAGGACTGACCTTCAATGTATCTACAACACATGGACAAATCAATGCCACGAACAAAACAACGAAAAAGACCTAAAAGATAAGACATACGACACATGAATTTGGATCATTATCATCATGAAGCAACCAAAACCATCAAATTGTGAAGGCCTAACAAAGACAGACGAGGACAAAATTCAACACCCTGTACGGAATTTGGATCTTTATCATAACGCGAAAAAAGAAAAAGACAAGAACCATAAACACGAAAGCTACTAGTCCTCTGAACAATTGGATTGGATTGACGGATGCTAATAATTGAAACCCATGAAGCCTTGGAACAAGAAAATCAAACCTCACCACCAAAAATAAATGTACAGTCGGAGACAGTCAAAATCCAGTCGCCTTCCACCTCTTAACTTTGGAAAAACAGAACAGACAAAAGTAGAAAAATAAAGTGAACAGCAACACCGACAAAGCAGAGAAAATGGTTATTCAGGAAAAATAAAGGGACACCGGGAAAACAAGAAAAAACAAAAGAAAACCTTTCAATCATTCGTTCGCAAAGGAAACAAATTAGAACCGGTTCTTCCACAATAATCACTTAGAAGGATTGCCATTGATTGATACAAAGAACTGAACTTTTCAATTTTCTGATACGAAAAATTGAAATACCTGAACTGGGTCTTGCTTGATCACGTTGCTTATTCCTATCATTGCCGTTGTTACTTCCAAAATTGGTCTTATCGTTTCTCTTCTGATTCTTCTCTGACTTTCTGCTCGATTTCCTCGAGCAGCAAAAACAACCCATATTATTAAATAGATACACGAAAAATACAGAATTATCTTTTCCTCTCCCTTCCCCTCACTTCCCTTCCTTTCAACAGCAAGAACTCAGAACCCAGAAGTACGAATCGGAATCCACAGAAAGTTTAAGGGATGAGAGAGAGCGAGAGATGGTAAAGAACGTCACAATCTAGAGAGAGAGAAGGGGCCTGAGACTGCGAGAGCTAGTTCCCATTTATAATCTTCCGTTATATATTTTCCAGATTTTGTTCAGGTAGAACAGGAACTAGAAATTTTTCTGCAACCAAGGCTACAGAGCGGGGCCACGTCACCAAG
Organism: Aquilaria yunnanensis; assembly: GCA_039654915.1. Classification (NCBI taxonomy): domain Eukaryota; kingdom Viridiplantae; phylum Streptophyta; class Magnoliopsida; order Malvales; family Thymelaeaceae; genus Aquilaria; species Aquilaria yunnanensis. Next base: position 103,373,489 of record CM077593.1, on the reverse strand, counting down.
ATTAGGGGCAAATTTGTCTTTTTCCGAAAATTTTGATTTTAATCAGGTGCATGAAATGGCTGTCAATAAAGCAAGTGGGGACTGGGGGCAAAGGATGGCTTCTGGGGTCAACTCGTTTTAAAGAAAGGTTGTCATTTTATCAAGGAAAAAAGAAAAAGTAAGAAGAAAGGTTGTCATTTTCTTTGTCGTTTTGGGTTTGAGTATGTGCCGTTTGGATGACGTGGCGAGGCAGCTGCTGTCCCACCATGATTTACTTGAGAATTGGTCTAAAACAACAGATCTTTGTCCCTTTTATATTCTAAAACCAAGATTATCGGTTCGACTGAATTTACTCCATTTCGCCCTTTAATTATCGTTATTATTGAAATTTGCCATCAAGGTTTAATACTCATCACACTATACATTAGTATGTTGACTCACCCAGATCCGTAACAAAATCTTATGAAGTTTTTTTTTATTTTTTTTGTTTGTATGGTCTTATTCCAACTGAGCTACCAGTGTAATACAGAAAGAATGTGATACTAATATTTATTCCTACCTACTCAATCTGTACCAAACCGAAAATGTTATTTTCTTCTAAAAGGGCGTGTGCAATGAATCATACCTAAATATTACATTTTGGTAAACAAATGGAAAATTAATTAGGTAACAAGCATAACAAGACTTCACATACTGAGGCAAAACTTGTGTCTGTTACAAGCAACAAGCCTTCATTTAAAGTACTGGTGTTTAAGGAAAGAAAACAAAAAGAAAAAAGAAAAGAGGATTGCCTACGTTTCATGGTCGACAAAATTTTATAGTTTGGCATAGAGGTAAAAGATCGACCTATCTAGTGTTCATGAAATGCCAGTAAACTTGTAAAGATGAACTCCAAAGTCCAAACCTAACATTTCAATCCTAACCCTCAAAAGTACAAGGAGCGAATTGACATGTTTCGAAACTCTAGGGGTACATACAATAGAACACATTCAACCATGTGGCGGATAGAGAATTTATACTATATTTTCCGATGTATCATCACCGTCAACGTTTGCACTGCATGCGGCCTTAATCACCGTCCGATTTGAATAGCAAATGGGAGGTCAAATATCTGAAGTGCGATCCATCTAGATGCAGGCGCTAACATTTGAAGCGGGAACTTCAGTATGCCTACGCGTTTTCTCTATCCTCTGATTTTAAACCTTGAACGGTGGTGATCCACGCATCGGCACCACACAGTGGACCAATAAGCTTTTAGCATTGAAAGAGTAAGAATGGTGTCCGCCAACATGAAAGTCTGAAATGCACCTACGTGCGTGTGCATATATTAGATGGCGTTAGAAAGGAAGAGTTTTCGTTTGGAGTATTTATGGTAGTTTTGTTTGTTAGATTATTAGATTTTACTGAATAATTTTTAGGAAATTAACTTTATTTAAAATTTATAATTATGATAATTTAGTTTGTATATGTTTTCTTTTTTATTTGATTTCTTTATTTTCATTTCTTCTTCTCCATCTCAAGTTCGCCAATTCTCTATTTGTTTTTTTTTAAACCAATTGTCATCATATTCATGGTTTCATTTTTTTTTTTACCAATTTTCACTATATTCATGATTTCAAGTAGGCAGTTAAAAGATCTAAGTAACTATATTATTAGACTTGAACGAGCAACATAATCCCTATTTGTTCAACGTGGGGGTGAAGAGCTTAAGGGAGGCAATGGTGTATGTATTGGTGATGTTTGTCATGAGGATCTTATTGTTGCTTATGACGATGACGATGTTGATTATGGTATTGGTGGTAACAATGAATTTGGTGATTTTATTTTTTGTGGCAATTTCATTTTCTCGTGTGATGGTTTTGCCACACAAATTAATACATTTCATTTCCAGTTTAATACATTTCACACACAGTCTAATACATATACCACACAATTTAATACAATTTACTTTCAGTTTAATACATATCCCACATAGTTTAATATATTTCACTTCCATTTTAACACATATCCCACACATATTAATATAATTCACTTCTAGTTTAACATGTATCCCACACAGTTTCAAACATAGCGCACACAATTAAATACAATTTGTTTCTAGTTTAATACATTTTGCATCCAGTTTAACACATATCTCACATGAATTAATATAATTTAGTTCAAGTTTAACACATATCCCACACAATTTTATACATTTTCCCTACTGTTCCATGTTTCATCCTTGCTCCGATCCTTTTACATTATAGATTTGTTGTCACATTTTTTTTCCCTGTACTCGTCTCACCATAATTGGTGAGCTTATGAGAGGTATCTTACAAACGGCGATATTCTCACAACATGGTACAAAAACAACATTTCATCCAATATCTTTCCACATTTTCAAAATTACAAAACATACAAATAGGCATTGTGAGCAATGATGCCCTCTTAATTGCTTGACTCATACTCTTCATTGTTTGACAATATCCAAATTACATTAAATTTCTAGAACCTGCTGCAAGATTCCTTACAATTTAACACATATTTCGGCATACAATTTAGACACAGAAGCATACAGATGATTCTATAAGACTTTAACATACATTTGAGTTCCATAAGCATACATCTTGGTCACATAGTAATACACAACACAAACAACATTCCCCAAACTGTACATGCCCATAAATAACCAAAAAAAAGCCACAAACATACAATTTCCACATACAGGTCCACTTGATTGAGCATTATAACATAAAAACATAAAAACGCAATTGAAACGATTATTACATACAAATTCGCACTTACCCAGACAAATTGCATTACTGCCTCTAAATCCATACAAATAAACCACAAGACCACACAAAAAATCATACAATTCCATGTAACATAACAATACACAAATAGCCTAGAATAATATAAATTCAAAAGATCACACATTAAACAGACCATACCCAGCGAAATTGCACAACTTCTTTCTTTGTTTTGCCCCAGTTCAATCACGTAACAAACTCTATGCTCCCTAAATCCATACAATTCCCTCACAAGAACACACAAATAAATCCCACTGAACAATATATAGCATGAACCCAAAAATAACAACTCACAAACACAATTTCGGGCGTACTTAGTGTTCTTTGTAGAAATCGCACAACTTGCTTCTTTGCTTCTAGCCCGATTTGGAGCAATGGAAAATGGTCTCACTTTTGGTAACTGCCTGATTTTGTACTAGATTATTCGTGCATCACCTTCTTTTTTCAAAAATGTAAAAATGGCTAGGAACCATCAATATGCTAATGGCGTTACATGTGTATATACATATATGTGTATAATATCAAATCTTTCCGCGAACAGCCAGTAATCCCCCATGGGTGCTAAAATGACCCGTTGGATCTTTAATTAAACTCAACGGAATAGCTATAAATTTTATTCGTGCACAGAAATTTCAAGGAATTTATTTCTCCAAACAAAATCAAAATATCATCTTGTTTTGTTTTTTTTTTTAATTTAAAAAAAAAAAGAAAATACAATTAAAATAAAATGAATATTTAAATACTTTTTTTTGATGTATTTGTTCAATGTAATAGTACTACTTTTGCACTTTTAATTAGGGGTAGAAGTCAAACCCATACCAAAATTTTTGGATTCAATCAAGTTGAAGGTTGAAATAAGTAAAATTCGAATCAACCCAACCCAAACTCAAATTTGTATGAAAAAATGAAGTCAATTAGGGTTTAACCCGATCAAATCAGACTAACCTATTAATAAACCTTACTCCATGTTTCCGTTAACAACATCAATCATCTTGCCTATGAAGTCTCAATACTGCCACAATCTTTTCTCACTCTGATTTTCTTTTTCCTTTTTGGCAAGAGCCTATTGTCACCCTTTAGCTTTGATCTTCACCCACTGTCATCTCTTTCTCTCCCCCTCGTATGCACAAATTCCCCATTGATACTTTATCTCCTCAAACTCATGTAGTCATGCTACACTCGACATAGCCTCATGGCCTATCATTTACCACCTAACAAACTCAAGAGCCACAAGTAAGACCAGGTTGCCAACGGGTTTAGGTAGGATACGGGTTTAGCCCACCTGCTCCACATCCGACCCATATATGTATGTGTACGAGTATGTATAACATATTAGTATTAGTTATGTGTTGAATATAAAAGTATAATTAATAAGTTATATGGAATTAAAAACAAACATTAGTTGCTGGGTAAGATATGGATGTAAAAATTATGGTTATGGAGGTGTAGTGGATGGATGGATTTTACCTCACCTACCCTATCTAAAAATGGGTAAGATATGGATGTAAAAATTGTCCACCCAACAGGTGAATGGTAAGATGCCAGTAGAGCATTCAAGGTCATGAGTAGGATGTAGAAATACCCTCATCCAACCCAAATCTGATTCATTGATATCCCTACGCTATATGTTGCAAAAGACTTTAAAAGGACAAATTGAAGAAAATAGGGTCATTTAGGATATTAAAATAAATAAAGGTGATCCCTGATGAAATTCACCAATTTAATTAGTAGCAATCCTTGCCTGTAATGTAAAGGTAAAAATAATGAATAAATCACTAACATTTCTAGGTTTGCCCTATTCAGCCACCAATATTTTTTTCGGGCCAAACAAACCACTAAAATTACTAAGGTAACTCAAATCGACTACTTGATATAATTTAGTCAAATATTCCATTTTTAGATGAGATATTTTGTTTGTAAAAAGATAAAAAAGATAATGAATAAACCATTAAGGGTTGGCTCAATTAGGTTGGTGATGTTTTTGCTCTTTTGCTAAATAAACTACTCATATTTTCAAATAAGCCAAATTATCCATTTTTTATTAGAGCTAATTTTTTTACCTACATTTTATGGAGACTAGAGTTGGCATTTTACAGAGAAAACAAAAAAAAATCAATAATTTGTTCATTACTTTTGCCTTCTATTAAAATATGAGATATGTTGTTTAAATAATCCCTACTAAATTCCTTCATTTACCAAAATGAGACAAGAGTTCTATAATACCTATAATAGGGTCATTGAAGCTAATTGAAACTAAGAATCATCATCCTTAATCATAGCCATTATCTACAGCTCCATAATGGTTAGATTTAGCTCTAAGTTTACATTTTCCGTCCTTAAGATCTAATACCGTCATTGGGGAGATGTAGTGTAGTCAAGGATAAAGGGAAGACTAAATAACAAGGTTTTAGATATTAACTCTAGAGTACTTAAAGAAAATGGTTCACAATTAATCAAAACATTGACTAATTTAACATTGAGTAAGTGAGTTGGGTGATTAGAATAGCGCTAGTGATTTATGTAGTCATTTGAATAACATTAGTGGTTTATACATATAAATTTAGATTTTGAATAAACAAGTTTCTATTAGCAATTTGTATGCATTAAATTAAGGATGAAAATGTATATATATGTGTACAAAACAAATTTTAGTTGCAACGAAATAATGTCAACATACATAAAAATAATACTACCTCCATTCCATTTTAGTTGAAACGTTTCTCTGGGCACGAAGATTAAGATGTATGTAATTTGTGTTATTTTTTTCAATTTTACCCATGAAACTAAAATTAATTTTTCTTGGATTTTATGCAGTGAGAGTTTAAATAATGATTAAAAAAGAAAAGATTCTTTTTTTGGGTTTTGTGCATAGAGAGATTGAGTGAAGATTAAAAAAAGATTCTTTATTGGGTTTTGTGTAGTGAGAGTTTAAATGGAGGTAAGAAAGTAAATTAATTGTTTAAAATTTTCTAAAAGAAAAAATGTTTCAACCTTTTTGGGACATCCTAAAAAGGAATACGTTTCAATTAAAATAGGACAGAGGGAGTATTACTTTTAGATAAACATATAACCTATAGGTAGTGAAATGGATAATATTTATCCATACTTATAATCAACTAGTTTGCTAATTTCCTTATCCATAACATTGATATTTTAATTCATTCTCTATTTATTTCTCTCTATAAAAATCAAATTGAGGTGTATAGTTCTAATTATGCTTTGGACCTTAAATCTTGACCTTGGTATCAGTAAAATTGGCCCTGATCCATGAGTAGCAGAAAATGGGTTGAGATAGGTATATGCAAAAGATGCTCTAACGTTCAAGTAAGTAAGGATTCAAGGTGAGAGAACTCAAGGGAAAACAGGTGTTGTAAGAGCCCAACTGGGCTAGTCGGTTCGACTGTAAACCATTGCCTTTGACAATCTAACTATCCACTCATTAGATATTTGCCGCCTAAAGTTGTTCAAACTAGTAAACCATGAACCAAAATGATTTTTGTTTAGGATGGTGGCTAATAATCATGATTATTCTTTAAGGGTGAACCGACAGTCTAATCGATTGGACCATGAATCAAAGGTTTATTTTGTTCTCTTTACAATTCGGTTCTTACAATAATAGGGAAAACAATCAATACTCATATATGAATAATGTGGCTTTTATATAAATTTTGGGGGAAGAGCTTCATGCAAATAGGGTGGTTAATTGAGGCAACATATCTCCGTAGCACAAGTACAGAATAATTCTTTTACATATAACCTACAACATAGTAAAAAAATTGACTAATTTATCTTGGGACCAAAACTCATCATCACCCCTTAAAACCCTACCTTGTTATTGTTGTGGCTTCCTCCACCGCCACCGCCATCACCTCCGGATCTCGTCAGCGCTTGCTACCCCTTGCCTCTGTTCGTGTTGCCACTCACTTGCTGCCTCTTGCATCTATTCACGTTGCCACTCGCATCCATATCTCGCATCGTCGTTCATCTCTAGATCTTGACATTGTCGATTGCCGGATTGCACCGCTCATTGCCTTCTGGTCGAGTCACTCATTACTTTCGAACCACATCAGTCATCGCCACCCAAACTTAAGGGTGTTTATCCAACCTGCTCAACCCGCGAAACTGCACAAACCGAACCGAATCAAACCGTTGATTATTTTGGTTTATGTGGGTTATGGTGAGGTTTGAGTTCTAAAAACTAAAAATCGATGTATATGTGGTTTGATTCGGATTTTAATTTTGAAACCCGGTAAAACCGGACCGAACCTGCATCTTTAACAACTTGGTAGAAACTTTAAGCCCATTAGCCCATCCCTTTTTTTACCAAGTTATTAAAGGTACGGGTTCGGTCCAGTTTTACCGGTTTTCAAAATTAAAACCCGAACCAAACCACATATACATCGGTTTTCTAGTCTAGGCCTAAGTTCAACCTAGTTATATTATGTATGGTCCTTCCTTATTAAGTGTTGGCTATAGCCGCACGATCTGCTCAGTTGTCCTTCTATAGTTCCATCATCGCATTCTCAGAATCTCAGCCTCCAGGCCCTCCACACCTTTACCGCACGCCCCACATCTGCGTTGCACGCATTTGCCCTTCATTTACTTTGTCTCAGTCTCGCATCTACTTTTTCAACCTCTCACTTTTTCACTCTCAAGTCGCAACCTCTCTCAGCTTGACCTTTCCTCTCTTAATCTCACGTGGAGGCGTCGGCACTCGTAGTCGCAGGTCGCAACCTCATATCTTTCAGGTTTCGGCCTCTTTTCTCTTCCTCTCATAACGGCTGCAAAATGGATATTTTTCTCAAGGTTCATTCTATTAAGTACTCATTTCATGAAAATAATCGATTTTGTTTGGATGTTTTGGGATATTTGAATTAACTCTTCTACAAACAACTTGAGGTTGCTCAATTTATTTTGATTGATGTTGTTTGATCACCGTTTGCTTGATCTGTGTTTTTGACTGGTGCCACTTGAACATTTTTTAGCTGATCAAATCTGAGTTTAACACAAGGATTTGGCAATGAGCCATGCCACTTATCTATGCTCTTCCCATTTTCATGCTCATATCTCTTCTCAACTGCAAGACGAAAACAAATAAGCGGAGAAAAAGGAGAGCCAATTGATCAAATGAAATGAATTGAACAGATTTGGGTAAACGTAAACAAATTAGGCTATTTTGTGTTTGTAATGTTTTAAAATACGAAATTGTTGATATTTTATAAAACTATTTAATTTTCATAATAACGTATTAACATTAAAACAAGTATTATGAAGTAGCTTAAATTGTTTGACAGGATAGAAATGATAAACTGGTCAAACTGAACCGCACCGAACCACATTTTATGCGGTTTGGTTTTCAATTAGAGTTTGCGGTAAATGGTGCGGTTTGGTTTTATAATATGTAAACCGGTCACATATATGGTGCAGTTTGGGTTTATGGTGAAATCGGTTGAAACTGCGCCACGAACACCCCTACCCAAACCTGCTACTTGGCCGGTCCTACCTTGCCTTCCCCACCGAACTATTTATAGAAATAACCTGTAGAACTATCAAAGACAAACATGAATAAATGTTTAACACAGTGTACAAATGTATCTACATTAAAATTAAATATGTCTAATACAATATGTTAAAGTGTCTGCAAAGTAATATAAAAATAATTTATTATAATAAAAAATTAAAAATGTCTGAACCGATAAAAAATTGTCTAATTGAATATTGAAAAATATTTAAAGAAATATATAAAAGTGTTTGAACCAACTTGTTAACAATTTATTATCTTTAGAAAATAACTGTTTGAAATAATAAAAAAAAAGTATCTGATTAAATATAAAAACGTGTTCAAACCAAAATGTAAAAACATCTAAAACAACATATAGATAAATAAATGTATATGATTTAATAAATAAAAAACTATTTAAATAAATTTCTAAAAATGTCTAAAGTGATATACAAAAATGCGTTAACAATAAATAATAAATAAAATTTATTTGTTTATTTGTTTTTTCGTTTGGTAAAACATCACAAAGCGTCTTCTTCGCTTCTTTTATCTCTCCTTCGCACATCAATCTCTTTTTTTCTCTCACCGCCGCCGTCTTCTAATGGCCATGCTTACAACCAACAAGCCACATTAGCCAAGCCAAGACTAGATCGGAGATCTGAAGCTCTCTTGGTCGCCACCGTTCGTTCAATAGTCCTCATGTCGCTCATCGTCTGATCGTCCGATCATCGCCGATCGTCTGTCGTCCTCCTGTCATCAATCATTCTCTCGCATCTCGCCGTCGTTCGTCCAATCGCCCTCTTGTCGTCGATCGCTCTCCTGCATCTCACCACCGTTCGTTCGATAGCCCCCGTCACTCACCTCCAACATCTCATCGTCTGTTCAGAAAGAGTGGCGGGACTGATTGGAGGAGTGGAAGTGCAGCAATAAGTCGATGGAGCGGCATGTGGAGCCGATCTAAGAGGGGGCGACGGAGGAGACAACGCTGACAGCAGGAGAGGGAATTGACGGCAAGAGCATGAGAATTGCTCGAGGTCCTCAGGAAACAAGATCTGGGGTGTGGTTGAAATTACTTGGGTTAGTCAGGGTAGAATCGAAAAATCATGTATTATGTCTAATTAGACATATGTTCACAGTAGCAACTCATTAAAAGGGATGCATATGCAAAAACATAACATGCTCAAATCCATGAAAAGCACTTAAAAGATTTTCAAAATCTACCATAAAAAGGAACAGAAGTTGTGCATTAGGAAATGAAATGGATATCAGACTGTAATTAGAAGAACTAAAAACATCAGAAAGTTTTCTATCACTAACTACAAAAAAACATTGGAACAACTAGCATTTACCTGATTTGCTCCACATTTCAACCCCCAATTTATCATTAAATATGCATCTCTTGCTGCTAGTTATGCTGTTAATTATATCTGTTTCCACATCAAATGTCCTCCTTTCCGGACGGTAGCCATATTCACCAGTATCACAGAGGGTTCAATGACATAATAGAAATAGATTCCCAAGGGCTGTGACAAATGGGTACTGAAAAACTCAAGTTCACCATCTGAGCACCTTTGTTCCTTGTTACCAAATATCATCTCCTCATGATAAAGGTAGTAGTTTGAAGGAGGATAAATAACAGGTTAACTTCAGTAAAAAGTGTGTAGGAGTAATTGTCAAACTAAAAATCCTCTAGGCCTTCAGTGACCTGGACACAGTATAAGACTGGATCATGGTCAAGTCAGTTCTGATATCATCAACGTCAGAGATCAAAGCATCTGAACCAGAACCAGTACCTACCCATTTGATTTCGTCCACTAACTCCCCAAGTCTTTGATATATAGCTTCACAATGAGAATGAGAACGATCTTCAGCATTGAAAGCATGTACTTCATTCTCAACTTCTAACCAACTCCAACCTGGAACCTTTTTCACCCCCCTCTCCCTCATCAACCGAGTTACACTAGCTTTCTCATCCCATTTTTTAAGACGCCCATACATGTCAGAAAGCAGAACATAAGTGCTATGCTCTTCAGGCTCCAGCTCTAGCAGATGACTTGCCACCTGGCTAGCTAATTTGATGTTCCCACAAGCCCGGCAAGCACCTAACAAAGTCTTCCAGACCATTCCATCAGGCTTAAATGGCATGGATTCAATGAGAGCTTTAGCCTCATATAGTCGCCCGGCTCTCCCAAAAAGATCAACTACACAAGCATAATGCTCCATTCGAGGAGGAATCCCATAGTTTTCTTCCATGGTTTTCAAAAGATTCCAACCTTCTTCTATTAGACCCATATGACTGCATGCAGTAAGAACTGCAACAAAGGTTATATGATCGAACTTTACATTTTTGTCTCTCATTAAGAAGAATAAGTCAAGTGCAGATTTCCCCTGCCCATGTTGTGCATATCCAAAAATCATTGAATTCCAAGTAATTGAGCAGTCTTTAGGGGTCTCCTCAAATGACTTCCGTGCGTATTCAATAAAACCACACTTCGAATACATGAAAATCAATGCACTTGCAACAAAGGAATTCACCTCAAAGCCTAATTTAATAGCTAACAAATGAATCTGCTGACCCAGCTGGAGTGTTGCCAAATCAGAACAAGACCTAAGGACAGCTGAAAAGGCATAGTGATCTACCTCCACCAGTGAATTTCTCATTTGTCTAAAGAATTTCAGGGCATCTTCACTGAAAACCATCTGGGAGAAACCAGTGAGAATGGAATTCCATGAGATACGATCTTTCCGCTCCATGGAATTGAATATGTTGAGTGCATCTTCCATTGATTTATTATTGGACTTAAGATACATGGTTATCAATGCATTAGAAACAGGCACCAACTGTTCAAAACCCCTTTTTATCACCATTGCGTGAACACACTTTCCATGATTTTTAGGAGCTCTCTCAAAACATGCGCTCAATATGCTAGTGTATGTATATATGTCTGGTTCAAACCCGAGCCTTTGCATTACCAGGAAAAGTTCAAAAGCAAGCTCTGCCTTCTCATGAAGAAGATAAGCAGCAAGCATAGAGTTCCATGTTACCAAATCTTGCATGCCAATGACACCATCAAAGACCTTTCTGGCATCAGCTATTGCACCACATTCTGAATATGAAGTTATCATGGCATTGAACACCGTGTTCTCAAGTGCCAACCCATGCTTTACAGTCTTACAATGAACTTGCATCATGATAGTATAACTCTCAGGATCAGCAAGTAATGTGAGAAGAGGAGCAAACGTTCCATCATCAACTAAGGCCCCTTCTCTCTCCATACATTCTAAGAGCCAAAACGCAGTGTCACACGCACTCAGCTGACAAAAACCTGCGATCATTGCATTCCATGAGATAGAATTAGGCTCTGGTATGCATTCAAATACCATGTAGGCATCCTCCATTCTCTCACATTTGGCGTACATATCCAGAAGTGCACTTCCTGCATACACATTTAGCTCATACCCAGTCCTGATGATCATTGAATGAACCTGTTGGCCAACATCCAGTCTACAGGCAGAAGCCACCCCTTTAAGCACACTCCCAAAGGTATAGCCATCAACATCAAGGGCACATCTTTGCATAGCTTTTAGCATCTCCCACGCACTCACTAAGTTCCCACAATTTACATACCCAGCGATCATCGTGTTCCATGTAACGTTGTCTCTGTGAGGAATTTCGTCGAACAGCCATCGAGCATTGCATAACTCCTTGCACTTTACGTACCCGCCGAGGATGTTGTTAGCAGCGTAGACGTCAAAAATGGTTCCTGACTTGACGGCGGAACAATGGGAAGTCAAAACCTTATAAAACGCGTAGGCCGAGCTCTGCATTAGCGACTGCAATCGCTTCATCCAGGAGTACTCATCATTGCTTGTTTTCCAGTGAATCAACGGCGTTGAACACTTGGAGACCCGCCGGAAATGGCACCATATCTGCGGGACTGTATCGTCTTGAGATCCACTGATTGACGAACACGGCAAGCTTTCATTAGCTTCTTCAACTGAGTGCTCCCTGTCGGATTTCTGCACATTTTCTGCCACAAAATTTGGCATCAAGAAGATTAAACGGTGTCGTTTCAAATCTCAAACGAGGCGTAAATGTGTTTCCAAGGAGTAAATTTTATAAATAGTCCCTAACCTTTAGTTATTGTTTCCTTTTAGTCCCTAAACTATTGAATATTATGTTTTAGTCCTAAATTATTAAAACGTTTCATTTTAGTCCTAAATTTATTGAAAATGTTTCATTTTGGTCCAAATTTGATGAAATTTGTTAAATCAAAGTATTTGTTTGATAACAACTTTTTAGATCATAATTAAACTATTTGGTAATTGTCTTACAATAAATTTAATCTGTATAATAATTTTTTTATAATTAATAAAAAATTTAAATCATTTTTTTATTTTTGTAAATTAAACTTATTTCATTCAGAAAGAAAAAATCATTAATTTAAATTGTCTATTTACCTTAAAAAGATATTAAACTGTTTAAATTTACCAAAAGACAGTTACTGAATACTTAAATTAGAATTTTAAAAGCTTATGTCAAATAATTATTATGAGTTAATGAATTTCATTAAATAAGGGACCAAAATAAAACAATTTTAATAGGTTTAGGACCAAAACAAAATATTCAATAGGTTAAAGATTAAAAGCAAATAATGAATAAAAGCTAGGGACCATTTTTTGCAATTTACTCTATTTCCAAGCTTTGACTTCGATCCAAACCTTATAGATGGGTTCGTGTTGATGCTTTCTAATTTCTTGGGGCAATTTTTTTTGTGTCTATATTTAGATCCATTGCCAAATTTCATTTTGTAGTTAGAAGCATAAAAAATATAGAGGTAAAGAGAGAAGAAAAGTATCAAATTCATGCACTAAAGAGACTCACTCTTAAGGTACAACCAATATATTAAATACTGTTACCGCTAGATATATCGTACCCCAAGTTTTTAAAGTATACGACATGGTCACCGTTACCGTTTTTTTTTTTTGTAAAAAATAGATATTAAAATAGTATTTTAAGATGACATAATTTGTTCAATAATTTATTTTTACATATTTTATATGTATTCTAATTTTCTCTCATCATAATTTTTCAAATATAAATAAAATATATATGATAGAATATATTTTTTTAATACAAAAAACATAAAAATATATTTTATATAGAGCAAAATAAATAATACTAAAAAAATTAATTTATTGATATAAGAGAACAAAATAATACTTTAATAACAACAATACATTTTCTAATACCACATTGAGTTTCTAAATAGCTTAAAGTATAACACTTCTTTCGTAACTTGTTCTGCAAAATCAACATATTCATCCATTAAATTTTTATATTAACTAAGAAAAGTAATAAAAAATAAAAGTAAATGTTTATTTTATAATATGTGTATTATTTATATTTGGCCTAAATACCTATTGCTCCCATGAATTTTAGTAACTCGGACAGTTTAGACCTTGAACTATGAACCGCATCAATTCAAACCTAGAACTTTAAGAAACCGGTCACTTTAGTCCTTCAACTCAAAAAAAGCTTCACGTGAGTACACATGCTATGGACAATGTAAGTGAGTTAATGGAAGAGCAGAGTTCTTCACAGAAGCTCTTTCCCCCGCCCCTCCTCCGCTCTTCCGACAGCTCACCAACCACAATCCGACTTCCGCTTCCTCACCCTCACCATTCATTCCTACCTTTCTCTTTCACCTTCCTCTTCTCCCACCTCCACAGCAGTAACCCCCTCACAGGCATCCCTTCCCCCGCCTTATCTTTGGCCTCGGCCTCCACTTCTGCATCCATATCAGTAACCCCCTTCTAGCGTCCCTTTCTCCTCCCCATCTCTGCCTTCCAACCTCCTCCTCCATAGTAGCAGCCCCCTCACAGCGTCATTTCCTCTTCTCCTACCTCCACACCACTAGCCACATGTCGACCTTTGATTCCTCACCTTTCCTCTTCTCTTGTCCAGACATCAAGTACAACGAGATGCTTGATCCAACGCCACCTTCAAGCACTCCAAGATTGTCGCCCATGCCCCCTCCCCAGCCCCCTATTCCGATCTCTAGTCTAATCAAGCGAGGCTTCTACTCAGGTTCTATTAGGTGGCGCTCTAATTGGTTCCGATCGTGATAATCGGCAAAAATTCAAGATTTCCCAAATAGCAGTGGACGAGTTCTTGATCGATTGAATGGAATCGGAACCTAGGAGCAAGTAATGTCATGAATCACGCCCCATGAATCAATATTCGATTAATAACAAAGGGTGCGGTGGTGGAAGAGATTGCTGGATACATGGAGATGGTGGTTTGAGTGTTGGAGATAAAAGTTTAGGGTGAAAAAGAGAACAAATATAATTTATGTGACTATTACATAATTTTTCCTTTTTATCAATGGATAGACATTAATCATAACGTTAGATCAGTGAGTCAAAGGGCTAAAGTGACCGATTCTTCAAAGTTTAGGGTTCAAATTGATCCATTTTATAGTTCAAGGGTCAAACTGTTCGAGTTACTAAAGTTCAGGGGAGCAATATGTATTTAGGCCTTTATATTTTAATGTTTTATATATTTATGATATTTTGATGTAAAATAAAATAAAATAACCAAAAAAGTAAAGTATCACGGTATGTATCGCGTAATATTTTTGAGGTATACTATGATTTTTTGACAAAATGTATACAAAAAAATAGTAGTATGTAAAATACTGTGATATACTATGTAGTAAAATGACAAAATGTGAAAACATTTGTATCATGTATCTGTTGTAAACAGTATACCGTGGTATATTGGGGTGTTTAACACTATGGGTACAACTACCACTAAACAATGTAAAATTTTATTCATTCAAGCAATTGTTTGTTAAGTTGCGCTCAACATCATAAGTCTAAGAAGCAAAGTACTACAAAATGCAGCAAAAACTTGCTTATAATCAGTTAGAAAGGTAGTAAATTGAAGTTTGAAATGATGAGTCACTTGAATAGCTCATGTAAAAGTTTCAAGTTTCGCCTGTGATGAAAAAAATAACAAGGGATTAAGTGTCCATCATTTAATTGTTGGGAGTATTAATGCCTTCCAAGCCTAGGCAACTGCTCCCAACTCAAAAATTTGCACCATGCTCCATCAATAAGAAAGATGTTTGAAATTTGAGGAAGTTTCAATAATTCCTGAGTTCCCTATGAATGACTAAGAGAATTTGGGGTATTGAATAGTAGTGCAAAAGAAAGAACTAGGTAATCTCTAGTATGGGTGAGTAAAATTTCGGTTATATCTGAAATAATTAAATAATGAATTTTTTTTTTTTGATTTTAGGTTATCAATTTTAGAAATAATTTCGGGATATAGAAATTTGGTTCAGTTTTCAGTTTGCCTCAACTAAAATTCGGTTAACCGAAATAACCAGATTTTTATTTTACTAGTATTTATGTTTGAGATTTGGAAATGATTATGTGTGTGATGGGTGTTTGTTATGTGTATGTATGTAATGTTTGGAATTGGAATGAATTATAGATACTTGCCATGTGATTAGAATGTGTGTTTAGATTGAAATATGTTATGAATGTTTGAAGTTTGAGATGTGTATGTGTATAATTTGGTTATTTCGAATGAAAAATGAATAGCTGATTTTTTTTTATTTCTATTTTCTCCTATAATTTGGTATATTTGGTTATTAGTATATAAGAGTGAAAATTGAATAAATTCGGTTATTCAGTTTAAGTTAAAACTAAAAAAATTGAATAAGCACCCCTATTCTCTAATAGTAATAAGATATTTATAGAAAGTATTTCTTATTACTATAATAGACTAAGTATGAAAGATGGCATTATGAAAAACATACTCATTCTGACCCAGTCATATAGGCAAAAGAGCATAGACTAAACATGATGGCTACTCAAATTGCCATTTCAGTTGAAACGCTAAAAATCATTGTAAGCCAAGAATAAATGATGAAATTTGTAAATGGGAGGAATATAAACTACCCAAAACTTTTATAGCGCCTGCACAATACCAAAACATGCACTGTTGTTTCCTTAGCAATCCCATTCCAAGTATGTGTAAGGCTGGAGAGATATTTGTGAATTCTAGATTATCCATCATGGGTAGTGCATCGACTAAGTGTTTCCAAACAAAAATCTTAATATTCTACGGAATCATAGAAATCCACAAATGCTTGACAACTTTAATAAAACCAAGACTAGGATTTTGAAGTAAGGATTAGAGGTGAGCAAGGATCTTGATCGTGTTTCTTTTTTTAACTAGCTCCAAAGTGTACCCTTTTTTCTTTGCAATATAGGCACCAAAAGGGTTTCCTATACATCTAACTACATCCATCCTTCTATACCTGCCTGAGGAGGTCAGCTTAGGATCTTATTAGTAAATGTCTTTAAAAATGTCTACAAAAATATCTTTTCTATAAAAAGAATATGCCACTCTCCAATATTTGCCCTAGCAAGATGAGACACTCTAAAGGTGAAGTTATGACGCACATGTTAATTTCACTCAATATGACACTACCCATATTTATATGTCTAGCCATTTTTACTTTTGTATAGGAAAACAGTCTGGTGCTTTATTACTTTTTGATGATTCTACATTATTAGGAAGATTTTTTTTTTAAACTTAGAATCAGCTATACAAAGCTACAAGGTATAATAAGATATCTATATTAAAGGAAAAATGGTGTCTAGCAAGCATTTGGAATCTCAAAAGACACTAAAAATAACACTTAAGGCATTTTATGATATTAGGAGAAGGAAGAAGAGAACTCAAATTCAACACACTAGATTCAATGTACCCACAACCAGCGAAGGGCCTATGTAGAAGCAAGGGGTGCCGTTGCCTCCCGAAAATTTTGAAAAGATTTAAATATAGGTACTTAATTGGTTAATTCAAGAAAAATTGGGGACTGAAAATGCATTTTTGTTCCCTGGAAATAATGGAAGAATATGAAGATGGGGGGGAGGCAATGAGGTAGACGCTAAAGAAAGTAGTAACCAAATGAGTAATTATTCCCTCTAGCATTAAATAGATATTTGAACATGGCCTAAATGCATCATTAGTCCTCTAAAGTTTCTAACTTGTACGAGTTACACCCTAATCTTTGAATTAGTACGACTTAGTCCCAATCTTCAGCTTTGCTTTGCCACAATGCCGTCCCTCTCCTCCAGGCTCCACCCCCAGAACCAAAAATCCTGATTCTACCACTGCACACAACTTTTGCTGTTTTGAAGACCGGACGAGGACGATTGGAAAGATTGTACCCACTGAACAACATCCTTTCGTATATAGAAGAATGAGCATTTAAGAAAATGGCATAATTTGTGGCTTTTATCACTTTGCCATCTATTCTATATTCTTAAAATAATCGCGGGTGCACCAGAAAGAGAGAGAGATAGAGATTGCGGGCAGCAACAAATTGACTTAATTCATTTTAGCATTGGTGGATATCAATTTATCAAACCTGAAAATTGAAACGACCAACGGACCAAGTAGCCCAAAGATCGCCCGGGGGCTTCAGAATACTTATGTTGAGATTTTTTGCAATTTCACATTTCAATTGAAACTTGACATTTAAGTGTGAAAATGGAAAGATAAGAAAAGTCAATTATTAGGGAAATAATGACGGTGAGGTTAGCTTTTTATCATTAAAAAAACAAGAAACATGATTGGTGGAAAGAGGTCGGTCACAACACTCAATTTCAATAGTTTTTCAAGTAAATTGGTTGGTTTGGTTGATGCTACAAAATTTCTTTTTAGTATCACTTTTTCAAATCTATCAATTATTTTGGAGGGTCGGTAAATAAGCCTTTTCCATTAAGACCAAAATGAGTTGCACCACATAAAAATCTCTATCCATTAAATACCATAGTTTATGCGATTTCAGGGATAACTAGAGGTTCAAGAAGACAAATGGAAATCTCAAGACGTTTTATTGTGAAAGAAAGATAACAAGGTAAATAACTACAAATATACTCAGCAATTTCTCTGACATCTTGTTGACAACACAAGAGTATAAGAATTGATAAAAGAAAAAAAAGGAAAGAAAATGAAAGAATAATGTTACATATGAAATTGACTGAAACTTGAATGACTAATAACTAATCATGAACTATTTTTAGTAGCGTTCTGATAATTTTCTTCACCTTTCCAACTTCTGTGGTGAGATAACTTCTATACTTGCTTTTTTTCCCATCAGAAACTAATTACTTCCCATTTAAAGGACAGTATTCTAAAGCCTACGTGCACATCAAAATACTCTGATTTTGATTCCAAGGCTGGACTAATGGCTTAAAATTGAAATGATCTCAAACCAATACAAACAATCAATAGAATGGCTCAATTTTTTTCTAGCAGTGCAGAGAAACATCTTTCTTGAGGCAGAGAAGTTACCCTCTTCTCAAAACATCTTTCTTTCCTTTTCTTTTGAAATTTGTTTAGGACAAGTTCCCTTTTTGCAGCCCTGCCATCATCCATTCCACTCAAGTTGATTTCCCAGTTACAATATGTTTTCCATTATCACCAGTAGCCCCATTGTCACTCTCCAAAAAGTTCTGCTCATTCGTATTTCGTATTGGTGTTGCTACTGTTTGGTCCGTTGCTGCCGTAGTGACTCCTGGTGTCACTCCCATAGCCACTGCAGCTTACAAGGTTAGACTCACAGGATCCTCTCAATGCATCTGATACTATAGAGTGTGGAGGAACTGTTGATATATCCTTCACTGAGATATCATTGTTGAGCTGCTGCTTTGAAAAGCTGGTTGGGACTTTTCATTTGTGCTGGGTTGGCAGGAGCAGGTAATGATTTTTTAGATGGACAAATATGGCCATTTTGCAAAGTTTGGAAGGCAGATGAGTACAAAGGTTTCAGAACTAATGCTGACTCTGGCTGGTCGTTTAAACCAGTCCTTGCAGTGGTTGACACTACACGATTGTTATTGCAGCTTCCATCTCACTCATGGTTCACAATAGGCCTATTTGTATGTGCTTGAAAATTTTGCACTGTTTTGGTCATAGCTGCAACACAACTCAATAGGGTCTAACATTCTAGAGAAATTTTCATATTTAATACAAAAAATTATATGTAGATAAGAATTGCTGGTTTAAAATCTGCAGCAAAGAATCTCTCCCAAGAATGTGACAAGACTAGTTTGATAACCTCCGCCGATGCTCACGTCTCTCTCCATATCGCTGCAAAGTGGCAGCTGTTGAACACACTATCATGTTCATGTGCGCCTGAAAATTAAAGTTTATCATCTCTAACTTGTTCAACTCCTCCGTCGTCAATCATCTTACTCGACTGGAGCACGAATTTTTGTAATTTTTTAGTCCAAAAGAATCAACAAAAACCCAATAAGAATTTTTGAAAATTTTTGTAATTTCTGAATCATTAGAAAGTTCGTAACACGTTTTACTGCTTCTAGATCTACTTCTGTTTCTTATTTTTATCCTGTTTTCGCAACAAGTTAATGCGTCCCCTGTTTAGGTACTCGCTTTTGTTCAATTTAAGGAATAATTACAATTTGTATATGAGGTTTAGGTGAATTATACTTTATTTCTTCTTGCTTAAAAAAACTACACTTTACCCCCACTATTTTAATACAGTGAGACAGTAACTTCTGAAATTTTAATTTAAATATTACAGTAGTCATCTTTCAGTAATTTCAATCTGTATGGTATTTTTTTTATAGTTAATGGACATTTTAAATTATTATTATTTTTTTCTATTTCTTTCAATTTTTAAAACAGTATTTTTTTAATATTAATTAATTGTAAAAAAAGTCCTTTCCCTCCCCTCTCTCCTCTTTCATTGACAAATTTTTCCAAACAAAAGTTTATATGACAACCTTCACACATTACAGACTGTGAAATCTTTAGTGAGGCTTGAACTTGATCAAGCTTCAAAACAATCCGACACCTTGTGACCTGTGACCTGTGACTGTGAGAGCTGTCGTGGACCTTCCGCAAATAGTACTCGACAATTGATTATAAGCAATACTTCATCGGGACGGGAGGATAAAATTTTAATATTAAGCATACTGCAAGGACGAATATGCAATTTACGCGTCTCTATGAAGACGCGGCAGCAGCGACAGAAGTCCAGAAGAAATGGCGTTGATGAGATCAGTAGCAGCAAGAGCAATACTCGGCCGTTCATGGAGCTCGGAATATTGCCGTTTGAGGGCTCCCAGCCAGACAAGGACGTTCTCGGCAATCATGTCTCCGCCGTCCAAGGCCGTAGTCTACGACCAGCACGGCCCGCCGGACACCGTCACCAGGTCCGTACCCCAAAACTCTTGTTATTCTTTCCGGTGTGAAGATTTAGAATCAGTTCACTGTTTCGTCTCTGCAGGATGACCGAACTACCTCCAGTGGAGGTGAAAGAGAACCAAGTTTGTGTCAAGATGCTGGCTTCTCCAATTAATCCTTCCGATATTAACCGTATTGAAGGTTAATCTCTCTAAACGATTTCCTTGATGGGTTATTGTTTTTTTGTTAATTTGAATCCATTGCACCTGGTTGAAGGGTTTATGTTGTGGAAATGGTTGAATTGCTCAAATGATGTCGATTAACTATTAAGAATCATTTGGAATTTCTTGCCACCAATCCTAGCATAGTTGGATTAAGGTGTAGTATGATCATGATGATGATGATAGTCGATCTGTTTTTGGCTATGCTGGTGCTTCAGGAGTTTACCCTGTGAGGCCAAATGTGCCAGCAGTTGGAGGCTATGAGGGTGTTGCTGAGGTGTGGGCTATTGGCTCTGGAGTTGAGGATTTGTTGCCGGGTGACTGGGTTATTCCTTCTCCACCTACCTCTGGTAAATTCTTCAACTATTTTTGGTGTATGAATGTGAATGCTTTAGACCTGTCAACTTTTTTATATAATCCTCCAATGAGGGAATCCATGCTATTGGAGAACATTGTTACTTTGCTTGCGCATGAATTTATGGTATCTATATGACTTCAAACAAATGCTGACCCAAACATAGTTGGGATCACGGTGTAGTATGATCATGGTGATGATGGTGATGGTGATCCAAAATAGCAGCTACTTCTACCTGTATTTTCCTATGTGATTTCTAAGTAAATTTTTTCTAAATATCCTATTTGTAAAAACTAAAAATTAATCAGGTTTTTCACAACTTCTGTTGTATTTTTATGAGTAAATAGATAGAGACACCTGGGTTCTGCTTGACTATGACTGCAAATTGTTTCTATCAGGTACATGGCAAACTTTCGTTGTGAAAGAGCAAGATCTCTGGCACAAAATTAGTAAAGATGTACCTATGGAGTATGCTGCAACTATCACTGTTAATCCTTTGACAGCATTACGAATGCTTGAAGATTACACAACCTTAAATCCAGGTATAGCTCCAGATAACAGGCTTGTTAAGCTTTTACTTGCTGCCGTTGCTGAGATTCTGAAAATAAGCAGGCGATTCTATCGTGCAAAGTGGAGCCACTAGCATTGTGGGGCAATGTGTAATCCAGCTTGCTCGGCTTCAAGGCATTAAGAGCATTAACATCATAAGGGACAGGTCGTGCATGAAACTCTTAGCAGCTTAGAATGTATATGAGGTGCATAAATGTCTGAATGAAGATTGCTTTGTCAGTTCAAGTAAAGCTTTAAGGAGGAGATAATTTGCCATAATTGCAAGTCTCAAATGTTAAGGACTAAGTGGGGCCATCTTTTTAAAATAAAAATGAAATGAAAGTCCTTCAAAGTCCTATGCTTTGTATTATGATTTCCTCCATGCGATAGGCCTGGTGCAGACGCAGTGAAGGAGAAGTTAAAAGCCCTTGGAGCTGATGAAGTTTTTACTGAAAGCCAACTTGAAGTGAAGAATGTCAAAGCTCTTCTGGTATCATCATAGAGGCAGTTGTACTTCATCGCATAATTAATTACATATTAGACATAATTTAGTGAGAATGAAATAGTTTGACAGAAAGATTATTCATCTTACTAATTTTTCACGCATCTCCTTAATGCCTTCATAAATTTTATTTTATAGAATAAAATCTCATTTATAAAAAAAATTAGAAATAAAAGAAAAAAAATATTCCGCATTCATATTCCTGATTCTGAACATTTGATTGGTTTTCCAGTCTGGTATACCTGAACCTGCACTGGGCCTCAATTGTGTTGGTGGAAATGCTGCTTCTTTGGTTCTCAAATTCTTGAGGTGGGTAATCTATTCAACTACTAAACGAACTCTAAGGAATCTAGATTTTACAACCAGACAAAGCAAATTCATATTATTAAGTTCTGCTTTTTAGACAAGGAGGCACAATGGTCACATATGGTGGAATGTCGAAGAAGCCCGTCACTGTAGGAACTTCATCCTTCATTTTCAAAGTAAGTAGCCCATGTAGTTGATTTTTCATTTGCCAATTAAAATTTGTAATAATCAGGTATGGATTTCTATGTTCTGTGCTGCCCAGTACCTGGAGTACTATGCTAAATGTATTAGGAAAACCCCTTGTGCATTATAAGGTAGGCATGCACTCTTGTAAGCAGATTGATGCATGGAGGTTTTTATCATCTTTAGATAACAGTTAATTTTCACATGGGAGACGTCAATCAGGTAAGATACATGCACATAGGAAAATGGAGTGGGAGAGAAACCCTCACTAAAACTTGGTGATAAGGCGCTATTTCCTGAACACAGTGAACATGAGAAAAATACCATTATTCTTCTGACGAGAGTAGGTAAAAGATAAAAAATGGATCAAGGAAAGAGTTGAGCTGTGGACAAGAAAATTCTAATCTCCCAAACAATTTGTTTTGGGGTTAAGAAAGCACTTCATGGCTTTGTTTCAGGATCTTTCATTGAGGGGATTCTGGCTGCAGAAATGGTTGAGTTCAGATAAAGCAAAAGAGTGCCGGGTAATGATTGACCATCTTCTGGCATTGGCACAAGATGGGAAGTTAAAATATGAGTATGTCCTTCCTACTGTTTATGTCCGTATAAACTGTCTGTTACTGAATGGATGGTATTTTAACTAATATTGTTGTTGCAGGATGGAGTTGGTTCCTTTCAAGGATTTCCACGCTGCACTGGACAAGGCACTGGGGAAACTGGGAAGCCATCCTAAGCAAGTGCTCAAATTTTAGCCGTTTAGATTACACCACAAAATGCAGTCTTGAGTTTCAATATGCAAATGCTCTCACAGAGGTCTGTGCGTTGCAATTTTTCATTCATTCCAGGGTGGTAGAAGCATTGTCGAGACAACTGACGATCAGAATCTCTGAAGAAAACATACCAAGTCATCTATCTTAGGTAACATTACCCTGAATTATGTAGAGTAGGACAGAGAAGCCATCGAGGCTTCAAGTATATTGAAGGGAGCGGTTTGCATTGTGTCAAGCAGGTCAGATTACCATTGAATGGACATGGACAATGCCTTCACTTCAACTGGCCGACCAAAGACTGTTATCATTTACAAGCCGTTGTATTTGATTAGTTGTTGTTTTAGCAAGTGACTGGTTCTTCCATAGCAAATACAACGAATTATGTGTTAACCATGACTTAGCCAACCATTCTCTGATTCTAGAGCTCCAGAAGAAGTACCAATCTTTATTAGCGGATGAAGAATACTTGTGGGCTCAGAAATCAAGTGTGCATTGGCTGGCCCGGGGTGAATCCAATACCATATTTTTTCACCTGACTAAATTTCAGCTCCAGTCAGAGGATGAATCGTGGACTTATGAGGACGAGGAAATCAGAGAAGTGTTGCATCCGTATTGCTGTCAGTTGTTTACTGATTTCAATGCCTCCATTTACAGAGGCTCAAATAACTCTATGCTCATCTATTACAAAACTTTGTCTGAACAACAAATAGCTTTGTTGCTTACCCCCTTTTCAGCTAAAGAGGTCGGGAAAGCTGCCTTTGAATTAGGAAGTTTGAGGGCCTCAGGCCCTGATGGCCTGGCTTCACTAGTTTTTCAGAAATATTAGCTTATAATGAGTAACTCAGTTACAGAAGCTGTGTTACCATTTCTTAACGGGGGAATTATGCTCAAGTAGATTAATAGGACTTTTATCACCCTCATTCCAAAGTTTAAAGGGGCCCATAAAACGGCTGATTTATGTCCTATCAACCTCTACGACTCTTTATATAAAGTGATCGCCAAGGTCTTGGTCAATAGATTAAAACCAGTGGTTTTTTTCCTTAGTATCTGAATTCCGTAAAGCTTTCATTTCAGGATGCCACATCCATGACAACAAATCATTGTGCATGAGATTCTTCAAGCAGTCAAAAACACCAATAATACCAGTGGCCCAAGAGGCTATAAGGCTATCCTCAAGTTGAATATCAGGAAAGCTTATGATAGATTATAATGGTCTTTTATGGAAAAAGTCCTGAAATGTATGCATTTCCCATACAAGTAGATTAACCTTATTTCGTAATGTATTACCACTATTATTTTCAGCAAGAATGTTTCTCAGGATTTAGTACAGGAGTTCTGTACAATCTTGCTTTTTCCGGTTAACAATGGAATTGAAAACTACCTGGGAGCCCCATTGAGTTAGGATCTATCTAACACTTCCTCGTTCCAATTCTTGCTAGACAAGTTTTTCAGCTTGGCAAAGTAAACTGTTGAACAATGCAGGTCAGCTGGTTCTTATTCAATCCACTCTTTCACTACTACTAGTATATGTTGTCCCTTTTTAAGGTCCTGATTACTTTATCTGATAAGCTCTCTGGTAGAATGGCTAAATTTTGGTGGTTAGGTACTTAAGATTGCCGGGGCTATTATCTGAAAAATCAGTTGCTATTAATATTGCTGAAGAATATGGGGGTCTTTGAATAAAAATACGACTCTTTAACCAAGCTTTCCTAGCCAAAACGTTCTGGAGAATTTTTACAGGCAGCACTAGTTCCTTGCTTTATAAAGTGTTAATGGCCAACTATGGGTAGTGTTCTCAATCGATATGCGCAGTCTAGAATAAGAGTAACTCATCCCCCATTTGGAGGAGTTTGCTTTTCAGGAGAAACCCGATTAATTCATATCAGAGTTGGAAAACGGGAGATGGGCAATCCATGTGGGTCTAGTATGATCAATAGATGCTGGGGCTAGCGCCAGATCTACTGCAAGCTTTGAGTCCAACTTTCCAATCATATAAAAAACTCAAAGTAGCAAATTTGTTATCAAATACTGCTCAAAGCTGGAATGGAGACTTGATTCAAAATCTATACCCTACTCAAATTTGGGAAGTCATCTAGTCTCTATCCACCCCTTCAACCACTGCAGATATTGATAAAGTCTATTGGAATGAAGATGCTTCAGGCCACTATTTGGCTAAAAATTGCTATGTTACTCATTTATTGAGAATGCCCTCTATCCAGCATAATGTCCAATATAGCTAGCATGGACTTGAGCAAAACCAAAACTTTTCCTCTGTTCTTAAAAGGGGTTGACATAAACTCATGCTCCTCAAATCTTTATAGTGGATAGGGCATGGCGGACCTCTTCCAAGCTTGAAGCAACGGCCTAATTATGGATGGGCATTAATGCCTCACCAGTTTACAAAGAACATTACCTGCTTCCCAGCTATGCATCAGCACCTGAAGCTGAACTCAAAGCCATTCAAAGGGTAATTCGAACAGGCATCAAGTTTGGTTTTTCCAACATCACAATTCTAACAGATTGTTCTCAAGCTTTAATTGCTTTGTGAGGTAACTTATCTCTCAACATTACGCTCATTGGCTTAGTTCAGTCCACCAAGTCGTTTTTGGAGGCTTTGCATTGTTGTGCCCTGGTTTTAGTATCTCGCCAACAAGTTGCTCCAGCTCACAACATTGCATCTTCTCTCTTCCTTTAGTCATTTTTCCTAAATTTGTGTATTAAAAAAAGTGTTAACCATGCATGTTTAAGGCTAAAACCAAATTGCGTGTGTTAACAGGTCCCAAGGCAATAATTTGTTCAAGTTTGAATTGAAACATATATGAGCAAATCATAAATAAGTTTTTAATGAGTTGAGTTTTGGCCAAGTTCAAGTTGGTTGTCTAGAGAAAAACATTGTATGATGCAAAAACCAAACTGTTTCGAGTAGTAAGTCAAGATCAACTTGAGACGAATATTGAGCCTAACTATTTGTTCAAGCTTGGATTCAATATAATATGAACTTTCCCAAGGGAATTTCAAAGTATACTTAATTCGTTTTAACTTTAACTAACTTCATCTAAAATGATTTATTTTTACTTTTATATCGTTTTTGTCAGTAACAAATTTTATTTGAAAGTCAATATTTCATAGATGTAATAATCTATTCAAAAATAAAATTTTTACAATATTGTTATTTTTTTATGAATTTTTTATTTTTAATATAAAATAAAGAAATTTTCATAAAAAATTAATAATATTATAAAAATTTTATAATCAATGAATTGTTAAAATTATATGATATTGACTTTCAAATAAAATTGATTAAAAAAATGTAAAAATAAAAATAAGCAATTACAAATTAACACAAAAAAAATGTAAAAAACAGAAAAAAAAACAATTCCAAATTAAGTTTACATTAAAACGAATTGGGAGTTGAGATCTAGTTAGTCTCAGCTGACCAAATCTTACATGACATCATTGTTTTTTCTCCAGTGCTCTTCCCTAATACAGAAACAGAAATTGGAAAAACCAGAAACAAAAAGGTTACAGTATTCAAAGATGACAGTGACACATCTTTTGGATGGAAGTCGTACAGCATTTCCAAAACAATTTCCGTCAAATCTTCTCATTCTCATATACTTAACATATACAAATCAAACGGGCTATCTGGAAATTGTAGCCATCTCTTCTACAGCCCTCATCATGGACTCTCAAACAAAAATCCACGAGTCTGAAACAAAAGTCTCCAAGCCCAAACCTCAAACCTAGTATATAGAACGTTTCTTTCTTCTTCCGCTTTCTGCTTCTGCAGAGCTAGTCATATAATACACACGGAGGATCCCCAACTGGCAGCAATATAGCAAACAACACAAACCAATCATGCATAAAACCAGGAGTTCATTCAACGATATTGTCCGCATTGAAGTTTAAGGACTCCCTCCATATGAGCTCCTTTATATCTTCTTCATTCAAGTTTGCTTGTTCAAAATCAAAGACGAATGGAGAGGGGCAAGTAGGCTCCTCGTTGATCTCATGAAGGCTTAACAAGTATGGATGATTTAGTGCTTCCTCGACTTTACGGCATCACACAAAAGGAGATTTATTGTGAGGAACATGAGCACTTAGTAAAAGAATTAGTTTATCAAAAATGCCGAAGAAGCATACCCGTAATACGCTTGGATGGATCAAAAACCAGCATTTTCTCTGCAAGATCAATTGCCACAGGAGAAACATCTGGAAACCTTTGAGAAAATGGCTGCTTTGGAACATGTGGAAGCTGCTTAACATACTTGCGAGCATTATCACTTCTCAGGAATCCAAGTTCAGAATCATCAGGCGAACCTAGTAGCTTTGTTTTTTGCAGAAGGAAAAGCAAATTTCAGCCATCTGAGTATTTTCATATTGTATTCACAATACCCGAAAAGACATGCATATATCATGAAACTTCAGAAAAGAAACCATACCTCAGTTATAAGCATTAGTTGTTGAATATAGTCTTTCCCCTGGAAAAGGGGCTCCCTTCTTATTATTTCCATGAAAATGCAACCAACTGACCAAATATCAATAGCTGCCGTGTACTCTGAACAGTTAAGCAGCAACTCAGGGGCTCGATACCATCTGGTTACAACATATTCTGTCATAAAGTCTGTCTCTGATGTGGTTCTCGCAAGCCCAAAGTCACAAATCTTGAGGTCGCAGTTTGCATCAAGGAGAAGGTTGCTTGGTTTTAGATCTCGGTGCAAAACATTTGCCGAATGTATGTACTTCAAGCCACGCAATAACTGATATAAGAAATACTGCAAAAAAGCAAGAAAGTATAATTGTTAACTCTTCACTGGACCCCTGTTTCAACTGCCTTTTAAATTAAGTTACCCAAACTATGGCCTTAGTCATTTTGCTAATAAAATTCAATCTGAACGATTATAATATAGCACTTCAATTCAATAACCAAATAAGAAACACTGTAACATGATAATACAACAAAGCATTTCTGTCCTTTCTCAAACCTGCAAATATATGTCGATATGAAGGTATCACATTGTAGATTCAAGCAGTGGTCTCAAAGGGGATAAACAGCAAGTTAGCAAGCAATGTAGCTGTCGATACAAAATTTTAGCATGTAAGGATGTCATGAGGTCTACAGGTTGAGGTCTTGGGGAGGTTTCACGAAACCAACAGTTGCTAGATCTTATGCTGCCTAAAATACTTATATTTCATGAGGTAAATCTAGGCAAATAACTGGCTTGAAATAGTAAAGAAGTGAATACAACAAAACTAACCTGACAATGATCATCAGTCAGAGGCTGGCTAGACCGAATTATTTGATGCAGATCAGTATCCATTAATTCATACGCGATATACACATCATTGAACTTTTCCCTCTCGGGTGGTGTTATTATGTCCTTGATTTTGATAATCTGTGACATATTGGGCAACTTACGTGAGTCCTACTGCATAATTCAACACGAGGAAGTGAAATTTAAGAACGAAGAATTTATCACTGCCACCAACAAAGTTCTCAAGTACATTATCATGATCCATATGACGCAGCAGCTTAATCTCGCGAAGTGTTCGCTTTGCATCAATCCTGTTGTCAAACGCATTCCCAATCTTTTTTATGGCCACCTCTTCCTTCGTCTCAGAATTAGTTGCACAGCTGAAACAAACAACAACCATCAATTTTTGCAGACAGTTATGTATCAATCTACCAAATCAAAGAATATTATTCAAGAACAATCAATCAAATCAAAACCTAAATCTTATATCCCTTTAATCCTAGTACCATTAACTTTTGACTACATGTAACGACCCTCCAAAAGCATCCAAACGCAGAGTCATGATATCAACTCTCCAGGGCTGTAAAAGCCCAAGGAAGAAAAAACAAGTCATTCATCGATTTGATCAAGCAACCACTAGCTATAAAGTTCGGGAGGAAGAACAAAGATGAATCAATCTGAAAATTAGAACTTTCTCTCCAATAAAAAAAAAAAAAGAGATGAAAGGCAGTGAAGAGAGTGAACATTAAAAAAAAAAAAAAGGAACGAACTTTGAGAAGCAGAGATCCGATAAGATTACCAAACGATGCCATAAGCGCCGCGACCGACAGGGTGAATAGGAGGAACATACTTGGAGGAAACCTCAAAGATGTTGCCCAGAATGTTGTACCGAACATATCTTCCTCCGAAAGTCGGAAGCCCTTGTCCCTTCGCCGCCTCAATCACCATTTCTTCTTCATTCTCCATATTTCACAACTGGCAATGTAGGTTTCTTTTCTTCGCTACCCAGAAGATACCAAAGAGATGATAAAGAAAGTCTTTTTTATGCTCGTTTTGTGAGAGAAAAGTAAGAGAGAGCAGAAGAAGGGGGCCATTAAAGGCGTGGTCTTTTGTGCTTTGATTGTGGGTTTTTTTGGGGTTTCATGAGTTTGAATTTTGAAAATTGGGGGAGAGGAGTTGAGATTGGAGGTTGACGGTCGAGAAAGGTTACAACTTTGAATCTTTGATGATCAAAGGGCTACAGTCCAGGTGGCCCAAAGACTTGCCAAGTGCCAACCATCGCATTCTCATTGGCCATTACCTATTAACTCGGGCGAAGTTTCTGTGCGGAAGACAAGTGTGAAAACTGAAGCTCCTGACCAGACCAGTGTTCAACCTCCCATTGGGCCTAAACCTCTTTTGTCCCCAACCTTTACCAACTCATACGTTTTACCCCTTAAACTTCGAACCGGGTCGAATCACCCCTCAAACTTTGTGAAGTGGAACATTTTATCCCTCAACCCATTAGAATGAACATGCGCGGCCACATGCCTAACTGCCGTTATATAAATGATGCTTTTGGTCATGTGAGGACCGAAATGAAAGATAAATGCAAAAAACACTTTTATTTAATGTATTATGCTTACTTTTGTTGATTTTTCACTTAACTTGTAGATCAGTTTAAACTCTATAATTTAACAAACCCAAAAAGCATTTAATTTTTTTTTTAAAAGTACTTCTATTAAATTTTCCTTTGCCCCCATCTCCCTACTACCCAATGTACCACCATTGGTTCCAATTACTGATCCATCACATTTAGCCTCTCCAGCATGCTACTGCAATCCCACTTTGCCTTACATAGTTGTTCTTGGGCATCACCAACTACCAAAGATGACAAAGTGATTGGAGATAGTGAAGTAGGCTCTCCAATGATCATGGTGATAGAAGGTGGCGTAGAAGGTAGTGCGGATAGGGCACCACTCTAACAAAGGAATGGGTGGATAGTGCAATTTTTGGTTGTTGATGTAGAGGGAGAGAGCCATACCAATTCAAGTCTGTTAACGCCATTGAAAACAAAAATCCATTCCTATAGAACTTGAATGACAGTAGCTAGCTGAACTTGGACTAGTAATTGATGATGTAGATCACTCGCATCTTCTCAGCTGGGCGTGTTTAAAGTGCTCCTTCACTTTATATTCTTTATTAGATTGGACTTCATCATGCTAACTTAAACTAAACCCTAAAACCTCTATGACTAATTTTTAAGAGGTAAAATTCATTTATCGTTCCTAACCTTTTCGTGATGTCCTAAATAAGACATTACATTTCATTTTGTCCCCTTAAAGTCTCCAACATGTCAGATTGTGTCTTAATTGTCATCTTTCCATTACTTTTGTAGTTCAATTTGATGGAATAACAGTGAAAAATGCCAAATTTGATCCTAAATTGTTTCCTCTCACTCAAAGCACTAAGCACCCCAAACTAATTGATTTAACACTCCACCATTAATCCCACCCTAAACTCATTACCCAACACTATTAACCCCATTCATCTCCACCGATGGTGCATCTCCGTCATCAAGCCCCCTCATCTCCTCCCTCCCCCTAATCATTTGCCATCCCTTCACCTCTGATTTAACCTCTTTGGTGACAACAATGCCTCCAGATCATGACACCTCAGCTGGCTCAGCAGCATGAACACCAGGCTTGCCATCAATTTGCAAGGATGGTGATTGTAATAAAACCATTCACTGACCAGCATTTTTTTTTCTTAACCATTGTTGGTATTGCAAATTGAAGAAAAATGATATATCATTTTTTAGATGCAACTCTCACCACCATCTTTGAAATGAGATGGGGGCAACGTTGGCTATCAAGCCAGTGGTGCATGAGGGTGGCTTTTCTCGCCAAGCGTGGGAAATGAATTCTAGGTGACTCAAAATTGATGGCCATTACAAAATCATGGAATGACTTCATGAGTTTTTAGATTAGGGAAATGATTGTCCAACTATGAGATTGATCAATGTCACAACTTTTCAATCATCTCTCTGGGTAATCACAAAGAATTAACGATGCTACATGATGAAGATGGAGGGTTTTGTTGGCAGCGCCATCCAAGCCATAAGGGGATAGGGGAAGCTTAAAAGGCCCGTCATCCACAGCAGAAGCAAACCTTCCATTGTTAAGGTGGGCATCACCCAAAAGCCACAAACTACTTGAAGTAAGATTGGGTAATTGGGATTAGAGAAAAATCTGACTCAAAGTTCAAATCTAAGCAATGAAGGAAGTTTGGATAGTGGTGAGTCGACAAAAAGTCAAAATCTATAATGGGTCATGATGGTGGAGAAGTAGTGAATAGAGGAAAGGATTGTGGTTAAGGTGTTAAACTTATAGATTTGAGGGTTTCTTTGAAAAAAAGAAAATATAGGGACCAAAGTTGGTATTTTTCATGTAGATTCCATTAAATTTAACCATAAAACTGATAGAAGGATGATAACTAGGACACAATTTGGCACATTGAGGACTTTAAGAGGGCAAAATAAAAGTTAAATACTCATTTAGGATAAAATGAAAAGGTTAGGGATGACAAATGAAGTTGCCCAATTTTGAAGTATTAGCTCTCTGCCATAGCATCACCGTCCTTTCTCATCTGAGTAGCTTTTTTTTCTTGTGTTCCATACTCAGCTTTGAAATCGCCTCTTTAATTTCTCACAATTTTTACTTATTCAACATAGAAAAGAAGAAACACATGAGTTGAGTGAATGATAGTACACTACAAGCACACATGAGTTGAGTTACATGAGTTGAGTTAATGCTAGTACATTTCAAGCTCATTGTTTCATGCCTTAGCAAAAGGTCTAAGACACTTATAGTTTGTTTGGATAAAATTAATAAGTGCAGAGAAGGAAAGGGGAGGGAAGGAAAGACATGATGAGGGATGAGTAATTTCTCTCTAATTTAGAGGAGTGAAAAAAACATCTAATGAAGGAAGTGAAAGAATAATAACCTTTCATCTCCCTATATTTCCTCCTATCCAAATGAAGTCATACTAATTTTCCTCCTCCTCCCTTCCCATTCCTTCAATTGGGTTTTTGTTAGAAACATATTATTTAGCTCCTTCATCTTTCATTCTTCTTTCATTTCCATCCTCAAATAATCAAAGGCATCATTTCTATAATGCAAGTTAGGCATTTGACCCACATGTTTCATTTAAATGGGTTGAAAGACTAAAATGATACACTTTACAAAGATTGGGGGTGAGCCAACCCAAGAAATTCAGGTTATTAATGCGTCTACGTTTTGGTTGGTTAATTGAGTTAGGACAACCAAATTGAAGAAAGTAGGCATATCAGGTTGGAACACCTAGTGGAGACTCCTCCAAGAGCAAACAATTAATCAGCTGTCCAACGTTCACAACTTCACATACTGTTGTTTTGCTTTCTCAAGTCTATTTCAACATGTAGTATTGTTCAAGTCTTCAATTGGTCCTCCAGTGTGAAAATCAAAGAAAATATAGGGTTTGTTACCGCTTGCAACTCTAGAAAAAGGGGTGCTATTTGGCCTGTGATAGACAACGTACGGCTCACTGGAATATCCATACCTAGTGAAGTAGGTAATCTCGATCGAGCAAGGACCAAAAACCGAAGATCTAAAGCCAAAACTACACGGTTGAGATTCCAAGGACTTGGGGTACTTGAGCAACTTTAAACCACAGTTGTGGAACTTAATGGGCTACCTTGTGGGATTAAAAATAGTATTTTATCTCTATCTTTCAGAGCTTTTAATTTCTATATATGAATTTGTGAAGTCACAAAAAAAAAAGCTTGAAGATAGTGAGTGACTGGAGGGTTCTCGAAATCCTAATTAGGGGTGATCAGTATTCGGTTCAAACCGAAAAAACTGAAAAATTGAAATAATTTTAAAATTCGGTTCGATTTCAGTTGAAATCGAATAATAAAAATTTCGGTTTCGGTTCAATTTCGATTTTAGAATTCGGTTAATTCAGTAACCGAAATGACCAAAAACTTTTTATTTGTTTCATGAACAATAATGCTACCAAGTAACCCAAATTAGCTTGGATTCTTATTTTTTTTCTTTCCATGGACAATGAATCTTCTATATTGAATGGAATTTGAAAAGAAAAACAATACCTTTATCTCATTTAATCTTTTATAGAATTTAACTACCATTTTTTCGGTTAATTCGGTTTGAACCAAACTGAACCGAAATATTTCAGTTTAGTTTGAATTCAATTTTATATACTAACTAGTTTCATAACTCATCTAACGGACGGGAAAATAGTTTATATAAAAACATCTGCCATGATTGCCATTTAGAAAAGATATTAAATAATTTCTTTGACAGCTATAATATCAAGAGTTGTATGTTACAATAGAGGGAAAGTCATATATTAGAAGAATCTTCTATTTTTTTAAATTCTGTAGCAAAATTGAAGTTTTCTACAAATTTGATCATGTGAACATAAGAATTATGAGTTTGATGTGCGACGATTTAGATGTTTAGGTAAAATGTCTATGCTTTGATGGCTCAATTTTGGTACGTATGTGCCTATTCAAGAAGGTATATAGGTCAATTACTATTAAAAGCCTAACAACATTTTAATGGCCTGCCGGGGTGGAATAGGAATAAAAGTTTGGCACTGTCATTTAAAGAGCTCACAAATGAATGAACAAAGTGAGTAAAATGTAACTTTGGTAACTACAATGACATTATGACAGAACCTTAGGAAAATTGGGTTTTAATGTAACACGGAACAAAGGTGAGAGCCTTTCTTGCAATTAGTTGAAATATATAACGAAAACTTAGGGTTTCTTCTCTTTTAGCCGTCCTGTCTCTCACTCTCCACTTCATCCGTTCTCTTCATTCTCCCTAAAAAGCCTCAACGTCTTCTGGGTTCATTAAGGATTTTCATCATAACGTTGAGCTTGGCAACGTGGTCTCCGGAGCTAACAATCTCTAGGTGTTCGTCTGCCGTTAGCATGAGTTTGCCAGCCAAATTCCATGGTCAGTACTAATTTTCCTACGGTGGCTCTGCCGTACCGGCAAAATTTTTTCAAGAATTTTTAAAACCCTGCCTCAATTGAAAGACTTTCATTTCCTCTTCATATTTCTCTAAATCAATATTTTGGAAATACCTACGGCTTTTCATCGATTGAGGTTCAAAGTGTCAGTAGTCTTTTTTTTTTTTACGAGAAAAGCTATGTAATTCACGTCATCAGGATATGTCTTCTCTCTATTTCCTCCATCTCGCATCTTTTTTCTTTAAAAATGTTGCCAACTTCTGGGTTTTTTAGTGATTGGTTGCTAGGTGATTGAGTTTTCGGCGACTCTATCGCCGAGTGTATGAGTTTTCTGGTGGTTTGCCACTGTGATGTTAAATTTGTCGACCAACAACCGCCACTATTGTGAGTCTTTTTAAATCCTAGCAGATTAGGTTCATGTTAGAAACTGGTTTAACCTTGTCTAAACCCTTTTTGGCCAGAAACTGCATGGGCTTTTACAGATCTGTTCTCTAAGATTTTGGAGAAAATTTCTTTTCTAAGAAAGACTAAAAGGTTTTTTTTTTAATTCAATGTGTCGGATGGATTATGTATCTAGTTTGGATTTGGACTTGAATGAATTCTCGTCCTTCGTTGCCTTCTGATGTTTTGTTTACGAACTCGTCAAGAGACGAATGGCTCCTTTAGTGGGAGTTCACTCATAGCCATAATAGTCCATCCTCGTGAGAAGCCACCTTCCCCGGCAGGGCTGGTAATTTCTACTACTTACTGATCTTGTTTTTTTTTTGTTCAAGTATAGGTAACATCGACGTCAGCCTAACTATTTTTTTCCTTTTATATTTTTTGAGGCATACAAAATTGGATGGTGTATTTGGTTTTGGATCTGGGTAGGAGTTGCTCAGAAAAGGTAATTTACTAAATTTATTCATATTTTTTTTTCCTTTAACCTTACTTGACATTTACATCGGCCAAATAATTTTTTTCATCCCATTTTTTCCGAGGCGTACCAAACTGGACAAGTATAACAGACGAATCAAAAAGAACGTGAAATTGATGGAAAATCGCATTAGGAAGGTACGGCTAAACCTTTAATCACCTAACCATTATTTGTACTTATTGCTGTGTCTATAGATGCATGCATTGTCTGTCTAACACTTACTTTTCTTCTGTAAATGTATGCATCAAATAGATACTAAGAACACTTATTGACAAAGAATAAATATCATGCCTATAAAAGTTTTAGGATATTGAAAATACAATATGGTTTTCTACGTGTAAATTAATGTTATCCTGAACCGATGATTTGCTTAATGAATCCATTATTTGACATGGTCTTTATATTAGGACACTGGTAAAACCGATTATATTTTGATTTGGGAACATTATTCAGAAAAGTGAACTCTTTCAGTTTGTAGGGCTAAAATATGTTTTATAGCAGTTAAATAACTTAAAGAAAAAACATTTTATGTAAATAAATATTATAGGAAAAAAGACCATGTAAAAGAATGGATTGCATTTCCATACTAAAGCAGTTAGGGCCTGATGGAATTCGGACAAATAATGTCTTGGAGTTACTATTAGTTGTAAGTACTTTATGAACATACAAGAAACCTATGATTCTAAATATATGGCTGTAGGTCTAGATGTGATAATTGCATCTTTTATGGGTACTTTATGTTTTGTTTAAACACTTCCACAACATATCTGTTTCACTAACAAAACATTCCAACATATAATTCAATTATAAAATAGAAAATTTGCTAATAATTAATCGGGAACCTGGATATATGCATTGTCAATAGATAATGGAACCTGCAACTTCAGTAAAATGTAGTTAGTAGCTGCTTTTGGTGGAAAAGAAGCAATTAAACACCTATGGAAATAGGTCATTTTACCTTTTTGAGGCTAAAATGTGGATGCAAACTTGTTGATTTCTGGATCCTAATAGTAGTCTGCAAACATAATTGGCTGATATTTTTTCATTGCAATATTAGTCATAGAAAGACATTGAATCACATGAAAGAATATTAAACTGCAACCTGGTAGAGTTTGATGTTGCTATTACTGATTCTGGTCGGTGTCAAATTGGAACGTGGGTGTTTGTTGCTTCTCTACGATGAATAAGTATGAAATATGAATTAGATTTGATGGGGGGCTTTAAACATATAAGAACTTGTGCTGAGTTTAATAACCTGTCTCTATTGTGTGTCCCTGTTTTGAGATTTGCTCGTGCTTCCTACTTCAATTCATTGCGAGTGTTGCAAAATTGCTTGTATCATTTGGAAATTGGAAAACTGTGTTAGATATCTAACTGTAGATAAAAGGTTTGTTAGGAAAAAAGAACATTCATACCTGTTTTCAGATTTCAGATTTGGTCGTCCTCACTGCTGCACTTCCTGTGTTACTTCAAAATTGGCATTTCTGTACACCTTAAACCAACATTTGAAGTGGTTGAGATGAGTTCGTTGTTGCTGATTTTGAAAAATTGAATTATGCATAGTAAGACAACTTAGATAAGTATATTGAAAAGTTTGATCACAAAAAAGTTTATGTAAAATACCTTTGTTCATATTTTCTGCTATTTCGTACTATAATTTTAATGGTTGGTCTTCATGATTTTGCTGAAATAAGTTTTCTGTTGCTGATTCTGAAAAAATTGAGTTATGCATGGTCAGACAACTTAGATAGGTAGACTGAAAAGCTTGAAAGTCTTTGATCTCAAATAAAAAGCAAGTAAAATACCTGTGTTGAGATGATCTGCTACTCTTTGCTGCAATACTTTTTGCTACAATTATCTGTTAGTTGAAAATTGGAAATTTATTGTTTGTTTTAGAAAAATATATAGTGATGGTAAGGTTGTACTTATTAGTGGTGCAGGTGAAAGCTGGACAACAGAATTATGGTGCTTCAACTTGCTTCCTCATGGAACACAATATTTCTTGTCTGTTTTTGAAAGGTTGCTGGTGCAAGATGAGTGAACCGAGAATTTAAGAAAGCAAAAAACTGTAATTGTCTGTAAAATATATATCCTTAGTTTATGTAACTGAAACGATGTTGTTGATAAGTAGAGTAGTGGGCACGCAACATATATTGGGTAACTGCTCTTGGAGGTGGATTATAAAAATAAAGGTAACTGTAAGGGACATGGGATGTGGGACCTGGGAAAAAAAAGAAGAAAAAAGTTCAGGGAACCGGGGTTTAAAAGCAACGCTGAAATAAAAAAATTATTGATCTTAGGTAGTTTCAGTGCACGTGTCTTATGCGTAAGCTATTGGTCTAACTTGTAAATATGCGTTAAACTATACAATGCCAAATTGAGAACAAATCACTTTTGGACACGTGTATACCTTGAGGGGTAGTATTGGAAATTGCCACGTGTCACTTAGTCATTTAGTCAAATGTACAGGTGTTATCTAGAGAATTAATTTAAAATTTTAAAAATATGTGAAATGACCATATGGCCAATTTACTTGCTTTCATATCTTTTTATAGATTCGGTTAATTCGGTTTCTTAGCATTCAAAACCGAAAAATGAATAAACTGACTAATTCAGTTCGGTTTAAACCGACAAACCAAATAATCAGCCCTAAATTCCTAATATACCACGCAACTTTTACAGCATATATAAGAACTTTCAGAATATATAGAGCAACTTTTATGAAG
This sequence comes from Aquilaria yunnanensis, assembly GCA_039654915.1. Taxonomy (NCBI): domain Eukaryota; kingdom Viridiplantae; phylum Streptophyta; class Magnoliopsida; order Malvales; family Thymelaeaceae; genus Aquilaria; species Aquilaria yunnanensis. Next base: position 103,335,178 of record CM077593.1, on the reverse strand, counting down.
TAGGAGTACTATTTTTTTTTTGTCGGTGTTAGACCCTTGTTTACATTCCAGACTTGTCAATGACCCCCAGAAAAATTACTAAGAAAGAGAGAGAGAGAGAGAGAGAGAGAGAGAGAGAGCACTATACTCCAAATTAATCAGGGATCGATAAAAATATTGACAAGAAGCAAGCAGGATCTGCTCAAGCTCGGGAACGTATCCAAGGTCGATAAGGCAGAAAGGAAAAGTGTGAAGGAGACGAAAAAAGAGGGCAGCCATGGTGATGATGTAGAGATCATAATCTATACACATAGATGAAAGGGGAAGTAAGGCAGCCGCCGCTGGCGTTGGGGTTCAATGCTAGTTTGAGTCCTTCCGCTTCTTAGGTTTTTATGTTCTAGAGAGTGTAGTTCCGGGTGTTGCAAGTGTCTATGTTGTGACAGGTGTAGGACGCTTGCTGCTTCCATATTAGGTGTGGGCGTCCATTTCCTCATTTATATATTTCATTAAGCCCTCTGATGAGATTGGCTATCAACTGTTATATATATCCTTCCGATTAAAGAGTTGTTTTTTATTTGTTTTAGCATGAGGCCGTTGTTGAATTTCATTTCAGTGTTATGTTAATTTGTGTATGTATTTTCAGCTGTTTTCCGATGGGCGGTTTGTTGTGGTTTTATATGGAAAGTGTGAAAAGTTGTGGGGCAGAACCAGCCGAATACTTTTATTATTGGGTTAAAGACGGTGGTGGGTCTTGATAAGTTTTCACAAATATGTGGTAGTCATCGATGATTAGAAGGTGACAGGTTGCATGCTGCAGTAGTCTTTTGTTGTTATTTCGCAGAGTTATAATCATTGCACATTACACTTGCCGCAGTTGTGTTTGTTTGTTATTATTAGGCGCCACATAGAGTTGCTACTTGGACGTTTCAATTGTGGGGGAGAGTTGAAGGGTTTCTTTGCATGTTGGTTGGTAAGGTTTGTTATATTATCTTTATTGTTAAATTGTTAACTAGTCATTTTCCTACAAATAATAATAAAGAAAATATCTTACGACTTAATATATATTCTTAATTTCAAAGATAAACTCAACAATATTAAAACAGATGTATACTATAAACAACATTATATTCAGCAAGAGGAGACCAGATCGTGATATAGAAGGAGGATATTATATCACTATAATTGGGAAGCAATCAGCACTTCTGGACAACAAATTTTACAAAAGTATCTTCTTCAATTATATGTAGATGACGTAGAGATCAGATTTATGTATAGTTATCTTTGAGTCTATATAAAGATGTAAATATATATTAACAAAGCTATTAATGATTATTAGACTAGATTATCTTCTGTAAATTTATAGTAATTTCAATAAAAGCTCATTTTATTACAAACTATAAATACACATTCTATATTCATATTACTTACAAATCTTTCAAACTAGATCAAAAAATTATGTCCTAAAAAATATATAGATCATGTATATATTTCTTGAAACAAAATGGCACAGTATTCTTTCTACCAAAAATAATTATCCATGTTCAGGACCTATATAAAGTTACAAAAAGGCTTACTTATTTTTTTTCCCACGTAAGTACTTATTATCGATCGGCCCATATATTATAAAAACTATTATTACATAAATAATATAAATAACACGAATTGTCCCCAAATTGACTGATCAGACTTAAAATCATTGAATTTCACACCAACTACTTTAAGGTGTTAAAAATATGTATTAATTATATTAATTCAATATATATCATATTTAAATTTATCTATATATATATATATATATATATATATATATATATATATATATATATATATATATATATATATATCTCATGTGCGAGCGAATAAATATATTTGGAATCAAGTCTAGCTGCTTCTAAAATATTCTATCTACATATTCACATTATAATTCAAACTACTGGACTATACAATTTACATTGACCCTAGCAATTATAAGCTTCAAATAGTTGATTGTATAATTTATTGTTTATATAAATTAGACACACACGCGCGAAACATCAAAATAAATCTATTTGATAGGAAGCTTCACCTACTTATAAAATCACTACTAAAAAAACATACAATTTTCAATAGCTAAGATTCAAGCTACTAAGCTGTTAGAAATCAGGCTGTTGGAAAACTTCAAAACCGTTAGAGAAAATGCTACATGATTAAGCCGTTGGAAACTTTTAACGATTCATATTCCAATGACTAGCAGTTTATAATTACCAACAGCTAGCTCTTGAGCCGTTGAAAATAATTTTTTTTTATCAATAGTGAATATTCTATCTATATGTTCAAATTAAAATTGAATATATTGGAATACTTACTAGCCTCTTCTCTCATCACCCAACATCCAACATAGAAACTCTCTCCTGCAACGAAGCGTGGGTGCGTTACCTTATATGTATAAAAGACGATTCTGCTTTTTGAGACAGTTGCCATGAAACATTTTATATCTTAGAGAGAAAAGTTAAACAAGAAATAAAAGTTTAGATCTGAAACTCATCCATCACCTTTAAAATGAATGACAAAGCACTTAAACTCTTGTCTTGGTGGAAAACTTGCAAATACATGCATCGTAGGCAAATTTGAGTACTTGGGTTTGAGATTGGCAGAAATAAATTTTCCGAAGCTTCCTCAAGTATTATACTTTCTTTATCAACTTTTAAAAACTTTATAATGATTTTGAATATTCAAAATATGAATAATGACATGTAATTGTACAGTTGTAAAAACCTTAAAGTAATTGTAATAAATTTATAAAATAAAAGCAGATAACCATAATATTTATTAAAACTGAGACGTTCCTTTGAAAGAAAGCCCTCACAAGCCTTTTCAAATTATCTCATGTAATAATTATGCAAAGTTCAAGTATTAATGAACTAAATGTCCTAAAATGTTGCAACAAAAAATGTCCTAAAATGTTTGCTCTTGTATCATGTTGAAACCCGAGGGGACACTTTCTGGGCTGAAGCTAAATCATGACAATTTGGTGAGTTGTGCATGAAGAGTTAGATGGACTCTTTGTTGGGACGATATTTGGACTTCTGGGCCCATGGTAGTTGAACCATAACATAATTAATTGACCCAAAGCATTAGAAGTTAAGGTTGTAAATGAATAAAAGATATGGTGAATTTTTTGTAAACAGTTCGACAGAAATTTATTTATATTTAAGGTAAATTTATTTGTGGTCTCTAACTTTTTGAAAATATCCTAAACGGTCACTAGCCTTCATTTTGTACTATTAAAGTCCCTAACCTCTCTATTTTTGTCCCAATCGTAGTCCTTTCGTTAATTTTCACAATTAAATGTGATGGAATTTTGGAAAAAAATAACAACATTCATCTTACATTTTCTTATTCCCACTCAAATTACTAAAAATCTAGTAAATATAACTCTTCAACCACTATCTCCCTCTCTTTCCCTCCCTTACCATGCCCAGCCACCACCATCTGCGACCAACCCCTTCTCTACCCTCTCCGGCCACATTTGCAGCATCTACTGCTATTGTTAGCCCACTTTGATCATTACCAATGCCAAGAAAAGGTATGGGAAGCATCTACCTTTCCTTTTACAGTGATTGCTCCACGTTCATCTCCTCTGTGAGATCCCTGACATCATCAACCGTTGACCAGACGATTAAAGCTGTGATGCTGATCATCGAAAAATGGAACCCGGAGACTTCATCCATGAATCAGGCTCAACTAGACTATGAATCGGTGTCCGTGTCCACCAGATCGAGCTCAACTGGACCTTCTACCCAGTCCAACTCGTCGATGGATATTGATGTTGAGGACTTGTCGGAACCTGTCGCTGGTGATTCCAGTCCTAAGGCTGAGAAGGTTTCATCTGTCACCATGGACGATCTCAAGTCCATCACCTAAAGTCGGTCATTAACAAAGGAATTTACTAGTTATGGGTCAAAAGAATTGGTTCTTTTCACAGGAACAAGATGGAGTGGAATTTACCGGCTGGGAGTTGAAAGAAATTTGGGCGACATGGGATGATGAAGGCAGATGGTGGCTGTTGGGTGGGAGAGAGGTGGAGATAGTGATTGAAGAGTTAGATTTATTAAGGTCATGGTGATTTGAGTGCGAAAAAGAAAATGTATGATGGATGTTGTTATGTTTTCCTAAAATTCCATCACATTTAACTGTGAAATTAACAGAATGATCACAATTATGACAAAATAGGGAGATTAGGGACTTTAATGGTACAAAATGAAGGTTAGGGACCCATTTAAGACATGTCCAAAAGGTTAGGGACTATAAATAAAATTTACCCTTTATATTTATTTATTTAGTTAGATAAATGAACACTAATAGAATTTTATATTCATTTAAATTAAATAAATGAATACAAATGAAGTGTTGTTTGTTTATTTATATTCACAAATGATTCAGTTAATGTTTGTTTTTGTCCATTTGTTTATTTGTTCATCTCTTTGTTCATTTGTTTGTTTGCTTTTTTTTTAAATTTTATTTATCTATACTATTTTGCTCTTGTTTGTTTGTTCATTGATTCATTTATGCTTATTTATGTTGTTCACAAACTCTTTTATTCATGCTGTCCACAAATATGTACATTTGATGGTGCTCAAGAATGCGTTTGTTTGTTCAATTTTTTTGATTCATTGCAGCATTATTGTTACGAAAGAACACAAACATGTTAATTTATAAACGGAGAAACACAAACAAAAAAATGTGTTTATTTGTCATTTTTATTCATTTGGTTCATTTATAGCCTTACTAGAAGTCTTATCATCAAAAGAAGAAGCTTAATAAGATACAAAATATAATAATCCATCTGTCCTAAAATAAATATTGTTTTCAGTACATAAAAGCTTATAGTGGAAAGAAATCACAAAAAAAATGTAGTTTTTCATTCATCAAACTAAATACTATACTAATCTTAAATCTCATTTGTATATCTATATTTTTTGTGTTCTAACTTTTTCAGTATAAGCTTTTAAGTGCATAACAATTAAGATATTAAGTTGAGTCTTTTAATTATAGAAATGCATAATTAAAATCAGATAACTCAAAATGAAAATATGGACAATTATTTTGGGACTAAGGGAGTTCTTTACATCCTATATGCATATTAGGGGTATTTTTATAAGATCACCCATTTCCAAATAATAACAACATAAGAATAATAAAAATCATTAAAAGAGTAACATGATGGGATACATTTGAATAAAAAAACTTAGCCATATTTTGATATAAAAAAATTAAATAATATACATAAAATATAGGATTTTTTTACGGTTATCCCCCTAAACTTTAAGTGATATTACACTTGTCCCCTTGATGTTTGAAAATCTATGCATACTCCAGGCCTTTTTAATGTCATCAGTTAACCATCAGTTAAAATTATAACCAGCTACCTTGAGTTTAGTCTGGTTTACAATTATACACAAAACTCTTGAAATCTACAAGTTTTCAATATTGTCCTTCCCCTTTTGGTCTTCTCGTCTCTTTACTTCTATTCTTTCTTCATGCCTTCTTATTCGACCAACCTTCTTGCTCCATTGCTTCCTTCCCCAATCTCATCCCCAAAATCATTTGTCTTCCTCGCCTCGACCCATTTAGATTCACTAAATATCTCACCTATCCTTTAGTGGATCGATGCAAATCGAATGAGAGAAGAGAAAAACCAACTCTTCAATATCTCCAGCTGCTTCAATTGATTTTTTTTAATCTAGAGCTATATCATTTAAATATCCAATTAATAATCACTTTGCTAATGCTTTTAGAAAATAATATATCTAATTAATAATCACTTGAATACTTTTTTTAGAAAATATTTTTTTTGTAGCTAACTAAGAAAAAGAAAAATTAAGAAAAGATACCAAGATTTTCCAAAAAGTGTTAAAAAATACTTTTTCAACTTTTTAAATATAAAGTTTCAATTGCTATTATTTAAGTTGAGTGAATAATCTCTATATATCAAAATAATTACTAATAACTTATTTGTTAGATCATTGGCAAACATGTAGCAATGTTGCTTTATCTCATATTTTTAAAATAAATTGTCTTTCAACATTTCTCATTTTAATTATTTTATTTTATTTTAAATTCACTACATGAAAAACTAGCTTTTGAGACAAATGTAATGGGGAAAATAATACATTTGTCTCCAGTACCTATATCTAAAATTTGAGGTAAAAACTTAGAAGTATGTATATTATATTTGTCACTAATTAATATACATTGAAGACAAATAAAATGAATCAAATAAAATATTTGACTCCATATACTCTATTTAAAATTAGAGGCAAATAATTGGAACCAAATATTATATTTTTGATAATTAGAATATGATGGTACAAATAAAAAATTTATCTTTAATAATAAAAACTACACACATCAAAAGGGCAAGTGTAACATTACCTAAAGTTCATGAGGTAACTATAAAAAAAAATCCTAAAATATAACATCGATCGAGTACTTTATAATTTTATCTTGCAGCACAAGTCAGTGAATTATTTTAACATAATATAAGTAGTTGCTAAGCGTTGACTGTTGTGCTTGGATAATAAGGAAAAGAAACTTTCAAACAGTCAAACAGGAAAAAAGCAGGTGGTTTCGTAAATCCTTAGTCACTAAGAAACCAAATAAAATTGTTTAAGGTGTGTAAGAAATTTGGGAATGCCCATATGTTTTTGAATCAGGACAACCAGATTCCTGCGTTCACCATCCCCAAAATGCTTCTGTTTAATTTACTAGCGTATAGCTTTGGCTCAATTATTTTGTGAAAGCTCTTCAAGTTGTCCAATATTGCTCCTTAATTGAGGGATGGACTATATACATTATTGAATTTAGGGCTTTAACATAGTATATACATAGTCAAATTCTCAAGTTAATGAGCTTCTTCTAACCTTAACCTTGAGTCTAGAGTTTGAGTTATAGCATAAATAAAAAGATCGCCCTCATTGTAAAATACTAAAAATTTCTCTGCATTTAACTCTTTCCGTGATGGTAATCCAAAACCAAACAAAAAAAAAATTATGCTGCCAATGCTAACCAGTTTTTGTGATTAAATTATTTTCTCAAGAAAAAAAAACGAGAAGTCAACTTTAGTTCCAGAATTTTGTAACTCAACAAGAAAGGAAAGTAGATTTGGGACGGGACTGGTGGAGCCGCCAGGAATAAAGAATCAGCTCTTCAATGTTTAGATACTGCTCCTTTCCTTCTTTGCCACTGGCATAAGTCTTTGCAATTAGCCTAGAGCTAAATCTACATATATCATTTTTCGTTATTTTGCTTTGTAAGCATAGGAGTGTTGTTGGTTGCTTCAGCTACAAAGTAAATAAATAAGAAATGCCAAAGATTTTACTAAATGCACTAAAATCGCCAATTATAACTTGTAAGTCCTTAAGATTTTAAGAAATGGATAAGTTAACCATCATCCTTTACAGACACACAGGCCTTCATTTATAAATGTTTGTAAGGTAAAAATAAAATAAAATAAAATCCCAATTGGTACTTATATTTCATGAGGCTGCCTTGACTAGGAACATAACACTACCTTACTCTCCCAAGTCCCACCGCCCAGTTGATGCCATGAAAACGTGTGGGGACTCGTTAGAAATTGACATTTCTAACAACCACTCAAAAACAACAACCCAAACCAATCAAATCAACGTTCATCAAAAGTCAAAAAGGTCAATTTTGTCTTCACTAGGCTTCTTTTTCTTTTCAATCGGTCCTTATTATTAAATGCTATAGATTTCAAAGATGAAATATTTAAATCTAAAATTCTTACCCTCAAAATAATTGTGAGATCTAGTGTATGTACGTTAGTATTGAGGAAAAATGAGTCTGTAACACTCATCATAAATCGGAGCCCATTAGATGAACATAAACTCGTCTCTTTTGTGAGGCAGTTCCATTGTATGGACCTAAAACATATATAGAAATTTTCTCATACTTGACGTATACTACTTGTACTGGAAAAAAGTCCTCCTGATGGTGATGTCTTGAAAAGACAATAATTACTTACTTGCGGAAGAAGCACAATCAATGGAGCGCATAATCTACCATTTTTTGTTTCATTCACGTGATCAATTGTACAAGTTCAAGCTTGACTTGAAGCATTCAACGCTCACCAAGTAACGTTCCTTTAAAACAGAAATCACTTCCCTTGCAATGTCAAATTTAGCTCTCCATATTGCCATGCTAAGTAACATCCACCAAAATATAATAATGCCACTGTCCCATCAATGTTACTTTATTTAATTTAACAAAAAGATTAAGAAAAAAAAAATTAATGTGTTGTTTTCAATTTTACAACAATCAATAAAGTTAAAAAAAATAAATATAAAAAAGACAATTTGAGTGGTGGTATAGCAGAATAAGTTATCAAAAAATGAAATACTTAAAGATTTGAAATTGACTAAAATAGAATATATAAATAGTTTTCGGACAAGGGATTAATTTACTACTTTTTTTTATTTTGAAAAAATTTAAATAGTGTTTGAGTTTTTTATAATTTTATAATCATGAATATTAAACCCAAACACTAATGCCAAAAAGGTTTAACACAAAGGCAGACATAATTCAATTGGCAAACGGAAGTTGTTACTTGAAATTTGAGGTTTCTCCATCTCCATCTCTCTTGAGCGTCCATTCTAAATTTGTGAAGTTGAATGGAACTTTTATGCTCATTAGTGGCCAAAAATAATTCGGAAGTATTTTATCTCTCTCTCTCTCTCTCTCTCACACACACACACACACACACAAACACACACTACACACACACAAAAGACAAGCTTCTAATTACCACTAAAGTATTTGTAGCAAACTTTTGAAGTTTAGACCTTTATTGGACTCGTTTGAGGCGCCATCTAGCCTTCATTTATCTGCCGGGAAAAGGCTGGGAAACAGAATTGAAAAATCCTACTAATAGATGCATGCTCATCTGAAATTAAAAAGTGCGAGGATGTCAAATTCAAAGCAAGCAACCTGAATTACAGAATTTAGAATTAGAAAAGCAAACCAATTCTTACTCTAAATCTAGAAGATTCATCACAACTCATTACTGCTTTTTTTTTTTTTAATGTTGTCCTGAATCTCTCCGTCATACTTTTGCTTTTTATATTTCATAACCGCGATGACCAAAACATTTGCTTGCTCCCTAAGAACAAAAGTGCCACGTTATTAGTGAGCGCAATAGTTTATGAACGATTAAAAAGTTTATTTTGTTCATCCTCTTGAATCTTATCCCCCATATTTTATATGGGTAAATTATAAAATACCCATCGATATTTGGTATGAGAAAAATTACAGATTGGATTGTAGTGCTTTAGACTCTGTTCCAAAGAAAAAGAAAGAAAATAACGTAGAGGCAAAGCTGAAGATTACTGGATAATAATCACAAAAATAACTACATGACGAATGGCACCAAAACTGAGAATACATACATTGTAACCTAAAATAACATATCCCTTTCGATTATTGTATCCAAGACCAATAAGAAAGGGAAGTGAAGGAAAAACGGCAAAAAAATTATGTTGATAAGAACAAAGTCCTGTACAATACTCCACAAGTCACAGGTTTTTCAGAGTCAACACAGCAAGTCAGGTGATCCATCTGAGTTGTACCGAGCTGGGCTCGGAGGCGGAGTTGCACAGCTGGAGCTAAGACCATCAAATTCCCCACTCTTTCGTCGAGCCCCTGTGGCAGCTGTTGAAGACGAAGCTATTGCCACCACCGATCTGAAGAGAACCTTGATCATCTTGATCTTAATCTGGCCCCGCCTAGGTGGAGGCCGGCGAGATTGCTTTTGGCTCTGCCCAGGAGCCGCCGATTCCATGTCTGATGAGTGACGTTCAATCGATTTCAAAGAAACAGGGGAGAAACAGAGCATTACAGCGAGAAAAAACAAAGCCGAGACAGAGGGTTTCAGAGAGGGAAGAAAAAAACAGAGGACTTGAGGCGGGTGCTTGTTGATGGTTGGCTTGCGAAGGAAAAGAGAAGTAAGGGGTTTTTATTAGCAGGAGAGGATCGATAGAGCCACACTGAACGAGTCAAGACTCAACTCAACTTCTAACTTTAGTTCCTTGCTCTGCAAGATCAACAGGTGGAGAATCAAATGCTCCGGGAAATACAATAAAAATGGACAGGCAATTTTTATAGCTTCTAACAAAATTTTTTTATTTTGGGTCACCAATCATACTCTCGTGTTTCAATACTTGTTCCCAATTATAGCTGTGATCTCATTTTTATAACATGTTTACTTATTAGAGGCTATTTGGCAAATATTAATGCATTTGTGTTGATAATTTTTTTATGAATCGTTATCGACATGCACGCTAGTTAAAGAAAAATACTCTCATTTTTTACACTAAAGTTTATGTTAATTACAACTGTCACCAATCACGTGGGTTTTCAACATTTCTTGTTAACTCAAACTTACCTACTTCGGGAAGCTACTAGAACCGGTAGACATGGCGTCAGGATTTTGAATTAAGGAAGTCAGACTTTATTTTAAAATTACTTGAGAAATAATATATATACTTAATTTTAATACTTTTTTAGAATTAATATAATTTGAAAGTTAATATCTTACTTATCTAATATTCACTTGAGTCATATAGGTTTTTGAAAAAAAAAATTTTTTGATGGACTCTTTTTTCATACCCAACTTTAAAAAATTAAAAATCAATAAAAATATCTTTGTCTTTTGTTAAAAAAAAAATTTTAAGAGTTGTTTTTTAGGGCTTTTAAAGTGTAGGGCCCCTAGTAGTGCATTCAAGCAGAGCAAATAATCTACATACATAAAACAATCACTAATAATTATTTATAAATAATTTTCACCAAATGCAGAGTAAGAAACAAACACAAAAATTGACTAAGAAATGGTCCACCTAAGGTAAATAATAAATAAATTATTATTTTAAAATGAGAAAAATAGAAATTTAAAATGATCTATCCTAAAAAAACTAAAATTTAATATATTATTTGTCATAGGTTATAAAAATGATAATTACAAAACTTCATGAATGGATTAAACATAAAAATTACTAAAATAAAGACCATCAAATTATCTATTGGGATAGAAAATAATAAAAAATAATTAACTTTTTATGTTCCAATTCTTACAAAAAAAAAAAAAACAAGGTATCAGCATGTATGAAAAAAAAAGTTTGAAGAGAGAGTGTGAGTGTATGTAGGTAGGGCAAGCAAGAATGAAATGGAAAATCATCTTCTTACATTCTCAAATATTTCAAAAGCATAAGATAATTAATTTTTTATTGAGATAATAAAACTAATTATTTTATATTAGATGTTTTTAATATTAGCCACAAAAATCAAGTATATTTATAGAGAATGTCAAAAAGATATAACATTGTTAAATTGAAATATTATTTTTATTATTTAAAATTATTAGAGAACACTTTTTAGAAAAAAATATGGGGGCATGAGAGTGGGGAAAATGTTATATAAGTTTCATCATATAAAACATATATACATTTTATAAAAACTTAGGGGGCAGGCACCCTAGGCCCTAGCCCCAATTGGTGGATGGGAGTTGACCTGACTGAGGGAGGGGACGATCTGAGCCCTCCAATGTAACCTTCGTGGCGGTTTCACTATCTCTGCAGCTACGATGCTGAAGATGAAAACTGGTTCTCTGGTAAAAGTGTCCTCATTAGGACAAGAAAGAAACTAATATATTCTGTAAAGTGGTTTGACCCTAAACTGTAAATACAATGAACTATGGGGTTGTTAGCATTTTAACTAAACCTAAGGCCACACTTAAAAAATAAAACACGTTAATACAGCTATGTTAAATGCATCTGAACTGAAACGTACTTAAATTTTAAAATATGATATTATTTGATTCTTTGCTCTTACCCTCGCTCTCACTTTTAAGATATTTTGTGTCATTTAAATCCTCCACACCATCGCATGCATATTGTTTCACTCTACCTTTTTCTAGTTTCTACCAACCAGTACCAAAACAACTTTTGTGAACTAAATTCATAGCAATGATGCAGTAAATTACACTTTTATGTACAATTAGTTACACTATTCACTTAATTCAACCGTGCAATTTTTCCTTAATAATATTTTTACAATATTTATTATCTTGAGTCATATAAATCAATACAATATTTATATTTAGTAAAATTAATTTAGCATATCACTCTTTTAATTATTATTTTAATATTTACTTTTTTATCTTTTTAAATTTACATACAAATGATGAAAGACAGAAGTAGAAACAAACTCAAATGTGTAAAAGAACCGGACACACGGACTAGTAACATTTCTTGGAAGAGTGTTTCTATCGTGAACCATGGTTTAAAGAATGTAGATATACACAATTGTATCTATATCATATTCATAAAATTACAATATTTGATGTTCTTATATCTAGTGCTCATATAAGTTGAAGATGTTGATACTTGACAGATATGGAGTTTGTACCTTATACACCAGTTTACGTGAATTCATACTTCAAATCAATATGTCGATAGTAAAATTTTGAGAAAATAGACAAATAAGCCACTCAAGCTTTTGAGATAGGCAGATTGGCTCCATTTTTTTTTTTTACAGTTAAATTTATTATCAATGTTATATTATTTGTGTAATTTGGTCATTCCCGTTATGGTCATCAGGTTGGCGCGAATGTGGCAAATGAAGATGATGTGTCAGGTATATGTGGAAGATGATGTGGCACATGCTATTCTAACTTAGCCCTTGAATTTTTGTTTAATACTACAAATTCCCCAAAACTTCGTTTCTTCTCTCGTCTACCAACCTCTTCCGGCCAAAGTCTGCTAATTCTGCCTTGCTAATTCATTCGCTCTTCTCTCATTTGCTATTTCATCCGCTAATTCTCATCTTCTCTCATCTGCTAATTTATCTGTTCTTCTCTCATCGTCTTTTCCCTCATCTACTAATTCATTCTAATCTTTTCCTCTCCTCTGGAAAAATACTCTTTTATTTTCCATTTTGCAACAGTAGAGTAAGCGAGAATGTTGGAGAAAAGAAGAGAAGAATCGGTGACTCAGAAAGAAAATTTTCAATAATTCGCGTCAGTCTTCCTTTGCATTGCTTCGGTAATAGATTCAAAGCTATTGTCTGAGAATGAAAGGCATAATGGCTTGATTTTGAAGGGAGATCTGTATTTGTTTTCGATTTGATTCGAAGGATCGAATGGAGTTCAAAATGGATCTGTATGAGATCTTGGAGCAAATCGGCCACGGTCGTCGGTGGCAGGACCCTTCTGTGGAATGTCTCCAGCTAGGACCACTGCTCGTGGGCTGGCGTTAGGTGCCAGCAGAACGCCGTAATGGGCCTCCGGTTGACGGGTGTTGCGCTTTCCAGCAATTCACCGATGGGCATTTTCGGCAAGTTGACTCGGCTACGAACGCTGAGTCTCATCTCAACTCATTGTCGGCCCAACTTCCTTCAAATCTTGGTTGCTGTGCTGGTCTCCGGAATGTTTGGCCCCGTTTGGCATTAGCGTCAGCGATTATCATTAGAGTTTTGAAAAAGCCATCTAAAGGTAGCTTTTAGCTTTTAGCTTCAGCATTTTTATCACAACAGTTAAATAAATTATCCAAAACTCTAATGCTGATTACAAAAGCTATTTCCAAACAGGGCCTTTACTTGCAAGGAATGCTTTTTTTCGGTGAAATTCTGGATGGAAACAACTTTTTTGGAGGTATAGTTCATCGTTTCAACAACTTGACCTGCTTGCAGACTCTTCTCCTTCAAAGTAATCAGCATTCTGGGCGGGATTCTCTTTAGCTTGATTATGGGCATGAGTGACAAACAATCAAAATTAGAGAAGAAGAAGGTTCTTTTTTTTAGTTTAGGGATTAGTGTGCAAAAGAGCATTTAGTTCAGGGATGAATTGTGTAATTTTACCTCTTCAATCAGCTATTACACTTCACAGAATATTCCATAATTCCAATAATATTCCATTTGTTAGTCTCTTTAGTAGCTAATTTGTCACGGTTGTAAACATTAATGGGTAATATAACTACAAAGCAAACTTAGATGATGAATTTAATTGTAAAAAAATAATAGTGGCTGATGTGCGCTATGAGGCAAACCTTAGTGGCTTATTTGCCCATTTTCCAAAATATTTTTTACTTTTGTTATGAAGATTTTGAACTGAACTAGCGTGAACACCACATTTCGATTTGAACATTATTAAGTATTCATATTCAACAAATAAACAAAAATTCCGCATCGCCACAAAATGACAGTGCAAATGACACTCATAGATAATGTTAGAATTTGAGGAGTGACACACACTCTAGATAAAATAGATGGTTAGAAGTGGACTAATTAAAATATAGGCTTTTTAAGGTTCGTGCAATAAACCTTTTCACCCCTAAGTTTATAACTGTCCTCTCTTATCCCTATCCTTATAATAAATTGTGTTAAGTTTTGTGTAAATAAATAAATAAATAAAAGAGTAAATTATGGTAAGTTTCAGAGACACGACTCATTCGAAAATTAGTTTTTGAAAGATTCATTAACGATAAGATAAGGAATATAATGTTGACGATGACCAAGAATTGACAAGATTCTTTATTCTTGCTGCATAAGCCATGATCTCAGGATTTTGGTTATAGAGACACGCCAAAGGTTGAAACTGTCAACCTCAGCAGATAACATTCTTTAATCTTCAAAAAATTATATTAATTTGTTTTAAGTAAGTTATATTATTTTAAAATATTTTAAAGTTTTTTTTTATCTCAATCCAATGTTATTTGAAAATTATATTATATATAAGTATGATAATTCATTTATGTTGAGTAAGTAAAAACTTTATAAAAATATAATTAAATTATGAAAAAAATGTTATCAAATAGATTATTATATCTATAATAGTATTACATTTTAAATGATATTAACTTCAAAAAAAATGTAAAAATAAAATAAATCATTTAAAATTAACCTAACTTAAATTAAAAAGAATTGACATTGTATAATGTAAATATAGAATTAAACAACTATATGTAATGGTAAATAACGTCATCTACTAATATATATATATATATATATATATATATATAAAGGCAGGTAAACTGACAAAACTGACTTTTAACATTTTCCAAAAAAAAAAAAAATTATGGCAACGCAACAAGTGTTATGACAAACTGTTGAGAAAGTGACACTTAGCGATTTTCACTTCTACCCCTCTTTAAATACGCATGTCATGGTATCATTGGCTTGCTGTTTCACTTTAAGAGATTTATTCAATATTTACAACTTTACTAGATTCATTATGAGAGTGGCATGTGTCCATCAGAACAAAAACTATTTAATCTCACGTTTTTTTTTCTTTTTTGACATTCTCCCAATTTTTTCCAGTTATTTTCAAACTCATGTTATCTGCTATTTTTTTCACGTTGTACATCATCACACCCAATTTTTCAAAATACTAAACCAGTTCGGTAGAAGTTAATTGGATAGAATTAACGTGTTTTTTGGACTTCAATAGGGGCCTAAGATGAAATGAAATATGATTTGCCCATAGATTTTGCATTATTTACATGGGGAGGACAAATCAGACATCTTAAGTTTGGTCAAACTTGGTTTTACAAAAGGTCATTGCCACGTCCACACTAACCTTCATTTGCAGTCACTGCAAACATAGACGAACAAGGAGCAGAGATGGGAGGATAAAAGACTGGCTGACGCCGAAGCTCAAGCCAAAGATGCCGAGATTTCCAGAAAAGCTTGATTCTTCCTTCATCATCTATTCAATCATGTCTCACTCTCGCATTGGGATTTTGATTCTTCTCTCATTATTTGTGAGAATCTATTTTCCTGTAATTTTTCTATTTATGATTGAGTTAATCAATCTTTTAATTAGTTATGTTTCTCAAATCGGGCGTTGATGTTCTTCTCTTGTGGTATTTTAACTTTTAATCAGCTAAATTTGACACAGTAGTTACTAATTAGTTGTTCATGTTCTAATGTTTTATTATGGTTAAAAAGATTGGATTTTATGTGTAAAAATATAGTTTTGAGTGTTTGAACTGATGGATGAATTGTTCACTTTTCATAAACTTTGATACTTCATTCGGCTGACTACCAGCTAAAAACCGCGATTTTGTGGCGACACAGCACAACCGATCTCTTGTTATGACACAGACTAAGCTGAAACAAATGAATTGGGCTAAGAAATAGATAACCAACATTCCCAGGGGGACTAGTAGCTGACGCAAGTGACCAGAAATTGGAATTGGTAGAGCTCCGTAAACAAATTGAACTTTAGTGGCAATAATGATAAGGAGATTGTGACCCCACATGGAAACAATGGTGAGAGGAAAGTTTACAAGGCACATTTTGTATTAAGATCTTATGCATACAATGAATACAAGACACATTTTCATATGAAGTATTATCTCGCTCATTAGGTGGGTTATGAAACTAGCTTGCTAGTAACGTCAGATTCGATCATAAAACTTTCCAACTTGAACTATTAAACATCTTTGGCCTAAATAACATAGGGGTGTCTTAACTTGACTAACTCGCATGAGTTAATCTCTTATTAGAATTTGTAATGGTCTTTATTTTTGGTCTTTTTACTCTGTAAATTGTCATACCAACTAGCCCATGTGCCATAACGTCATAATCTTTTTCTGAATGTTTAGAATATTTGGGTCTAAAATAGTCAATAAAGAAAAAAAAACAAGGGTTAGCAAAGTATTTTATGCTTCCCAACACAAAAATAAATGAGTAAATTTCATGAATGGTCAATAACTTTTAGTTATTATTTTCTCTTAGCCCCCAACCTATTGAATATTTTGTTTTAGTCTCAAACCTATTAAAACGTTTCATTTTAGACCTAAATATACTAAAAATGTTTCATTTTAGTCTCAATTTGATGAAATTTGTTAACTCAAAGTATTTGTCTGATAATAATTTTTATATTATAATTTAAACTATCTGGTAACTATCTTACAATAACTTTAATTTGTATAATAATTTTTTATAGTTAATGAAAAATTCAAATCATTTTTTTTCCCTCTCTGTAAATTGAACTTATTTCATTTAGAAAGAAAAAAAATATTAATTTAAGGGTAAAATCCAAATTTAGTCCTCTAACTTTAAAGGTCATCGTAATGTAGTCCTTTAACTAAACAAGTGACCATTAAAATCTTCTAACTCAACTTGCGTGTCCTATTTTTGTCCCTACCACCAGTTTAGACGTTATTTTGGACAGAAATTGCCTATGTGGCACCCCAACTGCCACATGGCATTCTCGTTTATGACAATAAGTGACAATACTAGAAAAATAATAAATCTCAAAGGTAGAATTGACACAGATATATAATCCTAAAGACATAAAATGCACATTAACCCAATCTTCTTCTCCTTCCCAAAATTGTCCCTGATTTGCAGGTGGCGGCAGCAGCATCCAAATTTGCTAGGTAAGGCAAAGGTCAACGAGGCAAAATCGAAGGACCGAGAGGACTAGTGAAATTGAAGAAGGGCAGTGAAATCAAAGGGCCAAGATGATGGGCGATTGAAGGAAGGCAAAATCAGAGGGGAGAAATTGGGATAGGGAAGAGGGGAAATCAGGGATGGGGAGGGGAAAATCGGGATGAGGAGAGGAGTAGAGAGGAGAAGGGGAGAAATTGAGGACAGGGAGGGAGAACGGGATGAGAAAAGAGGATCGAGATTGGGACAGGGACACGGGGGGGTGGGCAGGAGAAATAAAAGAGAGGAAAGGGCAGAGACCAGCGTGGAGGAGGACACAAGCAGTGGTGGGAGTGAGGGCGGTGAGATGGTTGCCGGCGTGGGTGGGCGGGCATGGTGAGCAGCGAACGGTGAAAAGGTGAGAAGAGGATAAAATTTTGATTAATCAAACTTTTAAGTCTTGAAAATTATTTGTCTATATTTATTCTACCCTAAGATTTATTATTTTTCTAGTCATGTCACTTATTGTCAAAAAAGATGATACCACATGGCAGTTGGGGTGCAACCAATGCAATTTCTGTCTGAACTAATGCTTGAATTGATAGTATAGACCAAAATAAGACACATGAGTTGAGTTAAGGGACTTTAATAGTTACTTTTTTCAATTAAGGAACTCATTAGGACAACCCTTAAAGTTAGAGGTCTGAATTTAGATTTTTACCCTTTAATTTAAATTGTCTACTTACTGTAAAAAAAAGTATTAAACTGTTTAAATTTACTAGAAGACAGTTGCCGAATATTTAAATTAGAATTTCAAAAGTTTCTATTAGACAATTGTTCTAAGTTAATGAATTTCATCTAGTAATGGATCAAAATAAAACAATTTTAATAGGTTTAAGACCAAAACAGAACATTTAATATGCTAGAGACTAAAAGAAACAGTGACTAAAGGTTAGGGACCATTAATGCAATTTACTAAAAAATAAACAGAGACACCGAAACCACCAAAGCTTGCCGCCGACCGCCGGCAGATGGTATCAGCGCTGGAAGCGTAAGCCTGATCAGGCGCCGCCGCCAGAGAGGTGATTAGAAACCGCTTTTCAAATGATAAGGCTTGAATGTACCGCTCAAAGACGAAGCTTCAGACAAGGCCCGTATTGCCATGTGGATGTCTGCCTGAAGCATTCTCTCCGACTGGCCTCTGGACATGGACGTCGACAGTGGTAGTGAAGATGATCCGTCATCATTTTGATTGTCCCAGAGGTTTTTCTCGTTTTGGGTCTTCTATGCTTGGATAAGTGTCCATCATTTTTATAGTTAAACTTCCCCGTAATTATTTTTTATAAATTTATACTGTTTAGTAATTTTTTTATAATTAATGAATCATTTTATTATTATTTATCTATAAATTGTATTCTTATTTATTAAACATTCAGGACTAACTGTTAACATTTTAATAAAATTTTAGAACTAATTTAAAAATCTTAGAACTCAAATAAAAGAAATAGGACAAATTCTATAATTTAAAAGTGAAACTAGTTTTATCAAAGTTTTTTCTAAGTACTAAAATTTCTTATTTTTCTAAATTAGTTCTAAAACTTGGTTAAAGTGTTAATAGTTAGTTGTATATTGGCAAATATCAGTATATCACAAGAAAACAATTACCATTTTTGACTTGGCCTAAAGTGGCCACTATTATTTTTTCCAACTCAAATATATGCAGCATTCATGTTTTTAAATAGACCAAATTAGCCACAATCTCAATTAAATCGTAAAAATATCTCTGTGGGAAATAAATATATTCTATAAAAAAATTTGCATGATAATATTCTAAATGAAATAAATAGGATTTGTTAGAAATTAGAAATTGTTATAAATTAGAAAAAAAAACTAGCTTTTTTATAGCTTGTTGAATATGTTAGGATTTAGATAAAAATTAGGAAATGATGTAAAAACTAAACAAAGGTGTCTGGAAGTGATTAACTGCTATCAAACTTTAGAAACAACAATTTAATAATAAATTGACCACTAAATTTAATAGAGAAGCTAATTTAGTCAATTTAAAAAAATATAAGTGATATATTTAAGCTAAAAAAGAAACGATAGTGGCCTACTTGGACCGAGGGAGAAACATTGGCTTCTATATTTACTGAACAAAAATATGATTTATAAAGAAAAATGCTGAATAATCTAAAATTAATTGCCAAAAATTTATTGACAATGTGAATTCACTAGAAAATGTTTATCGGATATAATCAAAATTTTAAAAAATTTGGTTTCAGAAAAATGATTAGTTTTAAGACTAACTATTTTTATAATTATAAAATTTTAGGATTTATTTAGAAAAAACAATATTTTAAAACCAACTGTTCACCAAAATTGGAAATTTAGGATTAATTTAGAAAAGTAAAAAAAAAAAAAAATTAGAGTGAAATGATTCTCTGTCTCTGTTTTTTTTTTTTGAAAAGAGAAATACTCCGCTAGAATCTCTCTTCTGACAATCTGATCTGTCGAAAGCTCTCGAGCGTCCCGGACCAGTTCTAACCGGTCTAGCTTGTTCCTTTTGCACTTTCTAGCGGTGCTTTTCCTACACATTCTACCGGCGCCCCCTGGCCTTCGTCATCCCCCACTTCGACCTCCTCCCCTTGTCAATAGCTTCGGGGCCATTCATTAGCCAATTGATTTGCTTTCACTTCCGCCACGCCCACCTCCGCGGGAGGTCTGCAGTTGGTTGTGGTTTCACAGCTACCCCTCAAACTCATGAGCACTGGCCGCTTTTCGGTGATGGGTTGGATCCTTCGGCACCGTTTTTTCGCTCTAGATGCAACGACGAATGGAAATTAGGAGCAAGGAGGCAGCAAACTTTGGAGGGGAAAAAGCTGGTAACATTAAGAGAGACGCAGCTAAGACTAAACAATAATTACCAAAAAAAAAAAAAAACAACTGCAGAAAGGTTATCATAAATCACCAAAACTGATAGAATCGGAGTTGCATTGAAATGTACATAGTGGTAATGTTACAAAATTTCCCATTCAATTATTGTATATCCACAACCAATAAGTAGGGAAATGCCAAAAAGAAAAAAGGGAGAAAGAAATTAGGTTGATACATCTAAGTTCTGTACAATACTCTCACAAGTCGCAAAAGGAGCCGGAAATCGGAAGGTTCTGCCTGCCGTGTCAATTCAGAGAGTCAAGTGACCCATCCGTGTTGTACCAAACCGGACTTGGAGGTGGAGTTGCACAGCCGGCGCTAAGGTCATCATCGAATTCCCCACTTCTCCGTCGAGCGGCTGCCGCTGATGCAATTGCCGTTACAGATTTAAAGATACCCTTGATGATCTTGATCTTGATCTGGCCCCGCCTAGGCAGAGGTCGGCGAGATTCCTTCTGGGCCTGCCTTGATGCCATGGATTCCATGTTGTCGGAGAAAGAATCCATCGATCTTACAGGAACAAAGGTTTCAGGGTAGGAAAACAGAGCCAGATAAGGGGGGTTTGAGAGAAACAAAACAAAGGAATTCAGATGGACTTCGAGAAGGAATTGAAAGAGAGGAAAAGATGAGTTAGCAATTGTGGATGGGTGACAGGAGTAACCGGGAGGAGAGTTTTATAAGCAAGCAGGGCAGGAGTGGAGGACGGATGGGCCCTACAAAGGCAACAACCATTACTTAGAGTTCCTTGCTCTACAAGCTCAAGACAGGGAGGCGATAGAAAATTAGAAATTGATGTGCAGCATCTGACATCAACACTGACGCCAAGTTTATCGGCCCACAAGTCACGTGAGATATAACCTCAAATTGATACCGACAAAGTTTCGGACCTCAAATTGTGAAAAGGCTTATACGTATCCGTAGAAAATTAACACAACAGTACGAAGCAAAGGCTCCGGTCTGGATAGACCAAAATTTAGGGATAATTTAGTTGGTCCAACCAAACAAAATTTGGGGCATTTGAACAAGCCTCCATAACATTAGATTATGAAATTACATACCGTAATATATTGTAAAATATACTGCTTACCCCGGACAAATAGTATGGGGAACAAATGCTTTCATTCTTTTGCATTTTATCTTATAAAATACCGTTGTATACTATGTTAATTTATTGTATTTCACATATCGATAACTTTTTATGTACATTTTGTTAAAAAAAACATCCGTATACTGTAAATACCGCAACATGTGTATTGTGATATTTTATTTTTTGTGAATATGTGTGAGGTATTTTTTTTATCATTTTACATCAAAATATCATACATAAATATATAAAATAGTAAAATATTATTAATACACATATTTTAACATAAATATTTACTTTTATCTTTTGGATACTTTTTATTTTACTTTTGCTTTTTTTTTTTGTATTAGAAAATATATTGTTATTATTAAAGTATTGTTTCTTTTTTTGTTCCTTTTGTATCGATAAATTAGTTTTTTTGCTGAATAATATTTATTTTAGTCTCTATATAACATTTTTATATTCTTTGTAGGCAAAAGAGGCAAATAAACCACTTATCTTTTCTCCTTAGCATATATCACCTACTATTTTTTTAAAAATTAAATCACCCACTAATGTTTGTGATAGGATAAAAGGCTTTGAAAGATTTCCTTTGCTTATGGAGTTTAGGCAGGTACTAGATAAGGCATATAAGGCAGCCACTAGCTGTTTATGTTCCCCCTTGCCCATATATTTTTTTATCTATTCTTTCTATTTTGTCTTTACGCTTATCAAAAAATTAAAAAAAAAAAAAGTAACCTTAAATTTTTCAAGCTATAATTGAATAATGGGATATTTTCCTCATATGGGAAAGTTTTAGGATTAAAATCGGGGATTTTCGAAACATATGGATTTGTGTAACATCTATAAAAAGTAATTCACCTTTTCCTAAAAGGAAAATTACCTAAACATTGTAAGATTCCACACCTCATTTAAGAGCCTACCTTACTTCAATGTAGAAGCAAATTATGGCTTAGACAAGCATTTATACATATTGGTTATCTAGTTTACACATATCATCGCTATGTTACTAGAAATTAAACTTCTTTCTTTTTTTTTTTTTAGAAAACCTAGTTTCCATTTCATGTAGAAAATGTAAATTTATATATAAATTATATGAAAAAAATAGTAGATTAAAATGAACATAATTTTGGTATATATCCCTCAGTGTTGTGTGCATGATTTTTTTTATAGTTTCTCCCGCTTTTTTTTATATATTAGATTCATACGTATCTATGATCTGATTTATATATATTTTGGTTTTGATAGAAGTGTGTTTTGAAGTGTTCACACTCATTTTTAGAAGGAATGGTTAAATTCATATATACAATTAAATATATCAAAAACATATTTGTAATCTTAATTGTACATTTGTTTCACATGATTTGTGCATATTTTTTAGTTTCTCTATACATGAAGTTCATAGATATCTATCATCTGACTTATACATATCTTTAATTTAAATGAAAAATAAGATTTAATATATTCACACTTATTTTATAGCATGAATGATAGTATTGGAATAAAGATATATATAGATGGCCTGTACTAGACTTTTTTAAAAAATGGCTTTTCTGCAATGATGGGTGATACCATAATTATGAACAGATTTTATAATATTCGTTTTAGATTATACTATAAAGTAAATTTAATCTTATAAAAAATTAAAAATTTTAATTATATGAAAAAAAAATTCAAAATCTTTAGGTTAAAGTTTTTACTGTCATTAAAATAATGGTGAATGACTCTTAATGTAGAATAAAGTGAATAAGATTCACTTTTTTTTTTCCCGAAAGTTTCATACTAATTACTTGTACATCCAGATTTGAAATTTTACCATTACCTTCTGCCTTTTTTAATAAAACATTATTTGATATCAAATTTTGAAACCATAATTTAAATTATCTGATAATTCTAATAAGTTTATTGAATAATTTAAATTGTAATTTCCCTTTGTTAAATGTAAAATAACCATTTTCGTTAGAAAGCCCATCGGTATTAAAAGCTATTGTTTATGGCTCCTGATCAAAGCAAGGATGTTATACTAAGTTTAAAGCATATATCCAACTGGTGATAGGTGTGTTTTTAAAAGCATGTAAACAGCAACGTTAGAATTCAAAGGTCTACATTTATAGTTATATTTGTGGCCATTGTTTAAGTGGTCCACAGTGAGTTGCTGTCTGTTTCATATCGCCATTCATTCGTTACTTTCCCATTACTTATGGATGGCGTCTCTTTCGTATCTTCATTCGTTAGTTACTTCATTAATTAAAGCCTCTTACGGTCTTCTTCCCAAAAATAAATAAATAAATAAATTACAAGCAGGGGTGTAGCCATGAAGTAATAGGGTGGTAGTCCCCCTTAAAATTTTAAAAAATTTGCGCTGGTGATAGCTAAATATCAGATAAAAGTGCAGAACTGTAAAAGTTAGGTCTTTAGCTATAGAATTCAAAATTAATAAGAGATCTAGGTAAACTCCTAAATGAAATTTCAAATAACAAAAAATTGGAGAAACAAATTAGGATTTGGTTTGCTGAAATGGGGCTTTAGAATTTGGTTAGAGGATGTGAGTTCAATCAAGTTATAGGAAGTTCAGATTAACTTCTTTTTTTGGAATCTTTTTTTTATTTAGGTTCAAATTAACTTATATTTGAAGGATTTCCGTACATAAGGGAAAACAGTAAAGTTCATCTCTTATTCAAAATTCATAGCTCTTCGACGTATTAACCACAAATGAGAGCAGCAACTACCAATACAAGTCATGGTTGTCAGAACCGGATGTGCCGTCCGGTCTGACAGATTCAACTGCGAACCGCATCCCTTGTCAGCTCTGGTTGCGGCTTATATATGATTCAAGTCAAAACCGTTTCAGACCTCTTAAAAATGGAAAGAACCGTTGACCTATAAACCGCTTTGATCCGCGTGTCAAATACCAACAAAAAAAATAAAAAACAAATAGTGAAGAGAAAAAGGTCTCTCAATTCCTTCTCCAACGGACCCAGACAAATCCTGGTTCAGAGAGATTAAGACTCAATTTATTTATTTTATTGATCATAAATCAGCATAAATAAGAGATGGAGGATCAAAGACGTCGACGTTGGACCTAGGATTAGTGCTTAGGGAGGGTGGGGTGAAGGCGTTGGTGTGAGCATATGATTCGTTTATAGTTTGCCCTCCTTTATTTTTTAAAACCTAAACTTTGTCTCATGTTTCCTTTACACTGTTAAATAATAACTTCTAAAATTATAATTTAAATTATACAATAGCTATATTTTAATAATTTCAATCTCCCATTTTGTAGTTAATAGATATTATAAATTATCAGTTTTTTTTTCTATAAATATATTTTTATTTTTGTAAATACATATCAATATTTTTTTACAATCAGTTAGCTGTAAAAAAAAATACTCCCTCCGTCTCAGTTTACTTGAAACATATTCTTTTTTAGGATGTCCCAAAATGTTGAAACGCTTTCCCTTTTGGAAAAATTTAAACAATTAAATAATCTTTTTACACAAAACCCAATAAAGACTCTTTTTTTAATATCTACTCAATCTCTCACTGCACAAAACCCAAAAAAGAATCTTTTCTTTTTTAATCATTATTTAAACTTTTAGTACATAAAAAATTAACACAAATTACATACACTTTAATCTCTGTGGCCAGTCAAATGTTTCAACTTATTTGGGACGGAGGTAGTATAAAAAATCTTGAAATTTCTGGAACTTTAATATTAGCTAGTTTAAGTTATGATTTTAGAAGTTATTATCAAACATTGTGTAGGAATAAGAGTATAAAGTGCAGGCTTCTGAAAATAAAGAGGACAATGTATAGTTTAGACCAAACCATAGGGGATTTTTATAATTTTCTCATTAAAATTTCTTATTTACGTAAAGCATTTAAAAAAGGATAAAATCCAACAAAGCCCATTATTAATTTTATAATTTACAAACAAGTGCCTAACTTTAAAACTGTTACAATTTTATATTATATTAACTACCACTAATAAATAATTTTGAAAACTCTACGTCCCTGCTGGGAAGGCTGGCAGTTTATTCTAGAGTTCAAGAAGAAAAAGATCAGTGGATTGTGAAGGTGGAAGTAAAAAAAAAAAGCAAGCAAAGAGAGGCTAAAAGAAATCAAGGCAAAAACTGGAGAAGCAGTGGACGATAAACGGAGGAAATGAGAAAAGTTGAAGTAGAATGGAGCTCTGGCCCGCTGCTGGAGAGAGAATGAAGGAGAGAAAGGCAAAGTTGCATTTGGCGTGTCTGAAAGTGGATGATTAACAGAGTGAATCCTTACATTATGCCAGAGTTGTCGTTATAATTCGTAATATTTTTTAAATAACAGTAAAGTCACTGCTAAGTTATAAAACAAAAACACGGAGGTGGCTCTGACCTGACGGTCGAACCAATTAAACTGGTTTAACCGTAAACCAAAAGTCCTTTCAGTTTGGCTAGCGGTCCAGCTTTAAAAACACTGGTACGAGTCGCCCTCTAGCTACGCATTCTGAATGCACTGTGTTACGAGAAAGAAAGGAATGCAGTACATGCGGCCTTAATAAAAATCGGTTTGACATTCCCTTGGTTCTATTTACTCCTATTGCCAAAAAAAGTAAATAAGTAGTTATCTGAATATTTGTTTTACTCATGAATTTCTAGATACTGCTTAGGTGTTTGAATAAACATGATCTAGCCGCCATTCTCTCTCTCCATTCTCTGCATCGACTTAATTTTTTTTTCTCTTTTCAGTAAATCTGGCCAATATTGGATTTTAATCTCAATCTAAACCTAGCCAATTAATTTATTATCATTATTTTATTCAATTAATTATACAAATATTTTTTTTATTTTTTATTTAATAAAAATATCATCTGATTTATCTAATAATTTAGGGCTGATAAATTCAGATAATTTGTTTCAATATTAGTTGATTGAGTGGAGTGCTTAATGTTGTGAGATATCTTTCAGGTGTTGTTATTTTTTTATTTTTTTATCTGTTTGACCCATTATTCATATTTTATACTTAGGTGGTTTATTAGTTCAACCATATATTGTTATGTTAGTCCAAAAGAGTATTAGTTTATTAGTGTATTAGATTACTTTTTCATTTTTTTTCTTGATCTATCTCTTTTATGCTGCAGGCTCAAATACTAGTAGATCTGTTTTAGTTGTTAATTTTACAGTATCACATAAATTGAAAAATATATAAAACTTACAATTGATCGGAGCCAAGCATTCCTCATTCCTTCTCTGTGCTATATTTCTACTGTATATATTATACGTGCTATAAGATCTTTCACCAAAAAGAAAAATTGAAAGATAATGATAAATCGCTAAAGTTGATGATACATACACCGTGATGGTAATAATGGTTACAATCCAACACAAAAAACATTGCCTCTCCCTTGTCAACTCAGAGAGTCAGGTTTTTCATCCGGGTTGTACCCAACCGGACTCGGAGCTGGAGTTGCACAGTTAGAGGCTTAGAGCTGAGACCATCATCAAATTCCCCACTTTTCCGTCGAGTTCCACCTCCAGCCGCTGCGGTCGACGCAAATGTAGCTACAGATTTAAAGATAACCTTGATGATCTTGATCTTTATCTGGCCCCGTCTAGGCGGAGGCCGGCGAGATTCCTTCTGGGTCCGCCTTGAAGCCGCGAATTCCATGCGGTCGGAGAAAGAACCCATCAATCTTACAGAAACAGGGAGGAAACAGGGGTTCTCGGAGTTAGAAGACAAGAGCCGAGACAGGGGATACTAGTGAGAAAACAGAGGAATTCAGATGGACGGTTTGAGAAGGAAATGAAAGAGAGGTTATTGATTGTGGTGTGAGAAGAGTAGCACAACGGAGGGTTTTTATAAGCAGGAGGGAGTGAGGATCGATGGAGGCCCCACACAACTGACAGCTTCTGCTCGAAGTTCCTTGTTCTGCAAGGGAGGCAAGAATCAAGTGCAGTCAGGAACACGGAGAAGTATATAGGCATCATTTGACATCAGGGTAAAATTCATTTGTAGTCTCTTAGCTCTTAAGTTGGTCCTAAAGCAGTCCCTAATCTCCAAAAATGACCATTAAAGTTCCTTACCTGCGTCTCACCAGAGTCCATTCTATCACTTCTTTTGTTATCTTTGACGAAAGTTGTTGATGTCGCTGTACCCAACTCCATTCCTGACCCACAAAGTCATGTGACCCCTTATTCCTTAGCAATAAATGACTATACTGAAAGAAAAAAACAATTCACACTAAAACTGTCACAAGCATATAAGTTTAGGAACTTAAAATACAGATTAGGCGAAATTTCATCTTCTTCGAGAAATCCTCTCTGCGAAAATTGATTTCTTGTTGAATCCATCTCTACTACGAAAATTCCGAGGTGCTGATACCTAGTCACCTGTTTATGGATGAGTTCCCCTATGACCTCAACTCTCTAGACTTTTTTATTATAATTATTTAGTTTTAGGGGCTAAATACATTCTTTAAAATGCACTTAGATATACATTAATATATGTAATTTGTACTATTAACCAATAGATGTGTACCATGTGATAAAGGAGCACAAGGACCTTACCACACAGGATAATTTGGAGAAGTGAGATATCTCTTGGAAAAGACATATTGTTTCGGCAATAAAAGATAAGAATAGGTGGTTATTGAGTTAAAAAATGTATATATACATAACTACTCCCTCTTCTCTTCATCACTCTATTTTTTTCCCAAGACTTTTGACTCTTCTTTGTTCTCATTATCAAATAGAAAAGTTAAATAAGGATTGTGTGTTCAAGTATGAACAATATAGGACCTTTTCACTCCTATCTTGCATCAATTTGCTTCAAGATTATGAGAAGATCAATTATTGTTTCTTCATTACTTGTTTGGGACTTGTTAGAATTATTTAACTTAAGTGGCTAAATACATTCTTTAAAACGCACTTAGATATACATTAATATATGTAATTTGTGCTATTAACCAATGGATGTGTGCCATGTGGTAAAGGAGCACAAGGACCTTACCACACAGGATAATTTGGAGAAGTGATACGTCTTTTGGAAGAGACATATTGTTTTTACAATAAGAGATAAGAAGATGTGGTTATTGAGTTAAAAATGGTATATATACATAACTACTCCTTCTTGTCTTCATCATTCTCTCTTTTTCCCAAGACTTTTTACTCTCCTTTGTTCTTATCATCACATAGAAAAATTAAATAAGGATTGTGTGTTCAAGTGTGAACAATATAAGACCTCTTCACTCCTATTTGGCACCGGTTTGCTTCAAGATTATGAGAAGATCAATTATTGTTTCTTCATTACTTGTTCAGGACTTAAGGTATGTCCTTAATTTCTAATGTTTAAGTTTCTTTGAAACTTTCAAATGGTATCAGAGCCAAGGTTATGGAAAACATTTTTTCTACCAAACAAAATAACAAAACGTAGAAAATAATTTCTAAAAATTTTGAACATTTAATATGATGTTTCTTGGGATGTCAGAAGTTGATCTGGAAATTTTTATACTTTTTGGAGTTTATTTGATTAAGTTTTAAGATTAATATTTTTTCGATAAACAGAAAATTCTGGTATACTGACAATTACAGTTATTAAAAGTTAAAATTTTTTTAACATTGTAAATGTTATCTAAAAATTGTGAAATTTTAACAAAAAATTCCTAAACATTTAAGGAGGTAATGTGAATAGTTTCATGATTTTTGGAGATAATTTTGTTCGAGTTTAATAATTTTGTGTTAGAACTAGTATAGTGACTGTCAAATAAAGGCAGTTTTCTTAACTCCAAAAAGTTATGTTGGTTAAAATAGCAAACAATGTCAAAAATTCGTCAAAAAAATTTAACATGTGCTTTCTGGAAATGGTATGTATGTTTCTGGAAATTTTCATATTTTTTAAACATTGTTTGTTTGGATTTTAATAATTTGTTTATGGAGATGGCAGTTTAACCAGAAAATAGACAGTTAAGAACATACTTAATATTCTTGGGGTTTGAGGAAATTAAAAAATTATTAAAAAAATACTACACTGTTCATAAATGTATATCAGATCTAAATATTAAAATTGACATTAATTAGAGTCGAATTTAATTGATAAATGCCTTAGACATTATTGAATGTTCAAGTCTGTCAATTTGTGCATACTTGTGAATGAATTAAGACCATGCTTATGTGAATTAATGAAACATGTTATGACATATCTAATTGTGTGTTAGAATGCATGCCTTTGTTATGTTATAGCATGAATTAGTTGATTCGTGTTTGCTTGGTTCTTGAATTAGTCTTGTTGTGGTTAAAGTGTATTTACATATTGAATATTGCATAGATGGCTTGCAAGAATATCATTGCTGAGTTAAATAAAGACCTTAAGCTTGATGGAGATAACTACCCCATTTGGCAACAAAAGGTCCAATTCATTTTAATTGAGTAAGATGCAATTGATGTGCTCACAAAGGTGGAAGAACCACCAGCCAATGGATAGGACCCTAGTGCCCATGAGGCATATAAGAAAAAGGATACCATGGCTCGCATCACATTGTTAAGTACGATGGTAGATGAGCTCATGGTGGACTTTTCAATGCTTAAGTCAGCCAAGGCAATTTGGGATACTATCAAGGCTAAGTTTGGGGATGTTTATTTAGAAAAACAAAGGTCTATGATTCTTAGGTTTGAGAATTATATGAAGAGGCTAAATCATGCAATGACCATTCATTTGCGTGAGATGTCACGCATAATCTCCCAACTTAAGGGGGCTAGTCATTTTCTCACAGATGAATAGCAAGTGTAGGCCATAATCTGTTCCCTACCTGATGAAGAGTGGCAGTTGATGAAGGTCAACTTGTACCATAATAGTGAAATGAAGAATTTTGATGATATTGCTAGACATCTACTTTTGGAGGCAGAAGTCATGGCAATAAAGGACCACTCTAGGGCATATGTTGCCAAGACTTTTTTTTTCCCAAAAGAACAAGAAAATGTTCAAGGGGAAGAAGAAGGAAAAAGGAAAAGGGAATGGACCCAATAAGAAGAAGTTCAAGAAGAGGCATAAGAGTAAGCTCAAGTGCTTCAATTGTGGGAATAGGGGACACTTTGCTAAAGAGTGTAAGGACCCACCTAAGGTACATGTTTTCGATGAGATTCCTTCTTTAGTACATGTTATGTCATGTGCTAACCTTATTGAATCTAATTCTTTGTGAATTATTGATTCATGAGCGACGGACCACATAGCTAAAGAAAGAACATGGTATGTTGCCTATAAAAAGTTGCCTAGAGGGGTAAGGACTGTTTCTGTGGGTAACAATACAAGTTTGGTTGTGAAAGGGATTGGCACTTGTAGGGTCCCATTGGAAACATATGATTTAATACTTATTAATGTATTATATGTACCTTGCATGACTCAAAACTTGATTTCTATTAGTTCCTTTATGAACTATGGATATTCTATGAACTTCTCAAATAGGCTTGTAAATATTATTTGTGGTAATAATAAGATTTATTCTTGTTTAGTCTATAATGGCTTGTTTTAGTTAAATATAAATGTTGCCAATGGTAGTTGCCACATTGCTAATGCCATAAGTCCAATGACTTGGCATGATAGGTTAAGGCACATTGGATAAGAAAGAATGAATAAGTTAGCCAGGAGTGGCTTAATTGAGTCTTTGACCAATGTTTTCTTACCAAGTTGCCAATCATGTCTTACGGGAAAAGTTATAAGAAAGCCTTTTGGTAAGGCAACTAAGTGTGGTGATCCTTTGCAATTGATCCACTCTGACTTTTGTGGCTCAATGAAAGTATCATCTAGACTTGGGTTTAGATATTTTATTACCTTCATTGATGACTGTACTTGTTATGCCCATGTATTCCTACTAATGCATAAGCATGAAACACTTAGGTGTTTCGAAACTTATGTAAACTTAGTGGATAATCAATTAGGTAAGACGCTCAAGTCTTTGAGGACTGATCGTGGAGGTAAGTATTTGTCAAATGAATCCAAGGCCTTCTATGATAAGAAAGGCATTGCAAGACAACTTACCCTTCCAAGGACATCCCAACAAAATGGAGTGGCTGAAAGGAGGAATAGGACTCTCGTGGATATGGTACATTCCATGATGGCTAGGGCCAATATGGACATTACTTTTTGGGGTGATGCCTTGCTTTGTGCAGCATATATCCTTATAGAGTGCCTTCCAAGTTTGTTGATACCATACCTTATAAGTTATGAACCAAGAGATTATCTAATCTAGGTCATTTACGCTACTAAGGATGTGCTGCATATGTTTACATTGTAAATCATCCACTAGGAAAATTAGGACCTAGAGCAAAGAAATGTGTTTTCCTTGGTTACTCAGAACATTCGAAGGGTTATATATTTTTTAGACATAACTCATAAAGGTGGGAATGTCTTTGAGTCGAGGGATGCTAATTTTATGGAATTTGAGTTCCCAAAAGTTGATTAAGGTAATAATATGAACTTTTTGGAAGAGGCCTATGAGATAGGTCAATCTAATGCCCTAGAAACACTAGATACCACACATCCTAGGGGTAGTGTTCCTCCCATGGCAATTCCATTGCCACCACCTCATGTGTTTGATCACCATGAAAACCAAGCATATGTTAATCATGAAGAAGATCAACATCAAGATGGAGGAATGGAACAAAAGGTACCCCAACTTGAGCCACAAGAAGAGGCTCCACAAGAGTCACATAATAATGCACCATAAGATGAACTGGGGGTACATGATGATGTTGTACCTCCTCATCAGCCTAACTTGAGACGTTTAAGTAGACAATTTAGACCACTTAGGCATTGGGATCAATGGTGGATTCTAGATGAAAGTAAGGCGAACTTGGTTTCATTTATGGTTGATGAACCAAGCAATGTGCAAGAGACTTTTGAGGGTATAGATAAGAATAAGTGGATGGCTGCCATGCAAGAGAAGATAGACTTCATGCATAAAAATAAGGTCTGGGACTTGACTGACTTTCCTCATAGCCGTCAGACAATTGGGAATAAGTGAATTCTCAAAATTAAGACAAATTTTGATAGTTCAATTGAGAAGTATAAGGCCCATTTGGTGGCCAAAAGGTTCACTCAGAAAGAAGGTGTTGATTATAAAGACACTTTCTCTCCTGTTGTGAAATTCAATTCAATAAGGTTGTTACTAGCTATTGTTGCACATTTGGACCTAGAGTTATATCAAATGGATGTAAAGACCGTTTTTCTCAATGGAGAGTTGGGAGAGGATATTTACATGAAACAACCACAAGATTTCATTATAAAGGGTCAAAAGCACAAAGTTTGTAGATTAACGAAGTCTATTTATGGTCTTAAGCAAACTTTAAGACAATGATACTTGAAGTTCCATCATGCCATTGCAAACTTCAGTTTTGTGATGTTGCATGAAGACCATTGTGTTTATATGCTCAATAAAAGGTCTGAATTTACAATATTGACGTTATATGTAGATAACATACTGATAGCTAGTAGTGGCTTAAGTTTGTTAAAGACCATTAAAGAATGGTTATCTTCTATGTTTGATATAAAGGACATGGGAGAAGCTGCTTATATCCTTGGAGTTAAGATCTTAAAAGATAGAAGAACTAAGTTGCTAGCATTGTCATAAGAGCCTTATATAGATAAGGTCCTTGCACGCTTTAACATGACAAACTCAAAGCCTATGAACTCCCATTTGGCTGCAGGTTATAAGGTCAATGAGGCTATGTGCCCAACTACTCCTTAAGAGAAAAAGAAAATGGAGAAGGTTCAATACCTTAGTGTCATAGGTAGCTTAATGTATATCATGCTTTGCACAAGGCCTGACATATGTCAAGTAGTGGGTCTAATGGCAAGATATTCTTTAAATCCTAACCCTGGGCATTGGAAGTGTGCCAAGAGAATCCTTAAATACCTTAAGGGTACAAAGGATTGTTGGCTTTGTTGCCAAGGAAAAGAACTTAGCCTACGTGGATACTGTGATGCTGATTGGGGGTGGAGACAGAGATAATAACAAATCAACTTCAGCCTATGTCTTTATGCTTAGAAATGGAGTCATCGCATGGAGTAGCAAGAAAGAAACTTACACATCATTGTCAACGATGGAGGCTAAGTTTGTTATAAGTGCAGCTGCTATGCAAGAGACTCTATGGATAGGTTCTTTCCTAGAACATTTAGGGTCAATAGTCATCATTAAGAAGCCAATCACCATATACTGTGATAGTATAGCTATTTTGGCTTATACCAAGGGCCCTAAGTATCATGGAAATACCAAACATATAAGCATGAAGTATAACTTTGTTAAAGATGTAATAAAAGAAAGAGAAGTTAAGATGGAATATCTATCTACATATTTGATGGTGGCCGATCCTCTCACAAATCTTTTACCGTCAATTCCTTTTGCTAGATATGTCAAAGCAGTGGCCCTCCGTAGATTATGATAGATGTTGGTGTGATTATTCTCCTTCTTGTGTCTACTAAATATGAACATGGATTGTATGATATTTATTTATTAGTAAAATACATATATGACGATTCTAAGTTAAGTGCATTTCATCTAGATACCACAATGAAAATAAATTCATGAAAGACATGTCAAATCATAGGCTGAGACTGATCTTCTCACACGGGTCATCCGCTCTTACATCTTTGTGTAAGCGCAAGGATGAGACCACTACAGTCTTAAATGTGTGTTATCTCTAAAATGTAGAAATATGTGACATACAAGGGTTATACATTTAAGTGGGAGTCACATCCACCAACATATGACAACTTCAATCTAATGGTTGTCTAGATTTACATAAATAATCAAGGTAAGATGATATTGGTCATCAAGTTTGCATGTCCACCCCTGCATTCTATCCTATGGTTGAGAATTGCTTTCTTATATGTAAAAAAGTATGATACTTCATGGTTTAATTTTTGACATTTACTCCAATTATAAAGAATAGTGAAAAAAACACATCTACCTGTTTTAACAGGAAAAAGTGACATACCTCCCATAAAGTAGTATTGTAAAACATTTAAAGATGTGTAATTAGAAAGGCAATATATGATACGTCATGACTAACTTACCATGAAGTTTGACCAAATAAGAGTATGAGAAAGTTGTCTTTTGTCTTACTCATGTGTGAGATTCTTCAATTAAAACCCTTAATGACTATAGTCAAATATTAAGGGCTTTGGGTCATTATGGTTACTTTGATTAGTCACCTAGGGCTTGAGTTGAACTAGCCTGATGTGTCATCTTTTTGGATAACCATGTGATCTTTTTAAAGACTTAATATATTGGACTGAAGGAAATATATGAATGTAGTTGCATGAATTGCACACTACGTAACTAATTGCATAAGTTGCATATTACATAAGAGATACCCTATAACATTGCTTAATCATGGGCCCATAGAAAATAATTTGAGTAATGATAATGATATTCAAATATTAAAAAGCGCACTTGAGATTTAGTACAATTCAAAAGTTTCTAATGCATGAAACTCATAAAAGAGATTGAATGTGGCTAAACAAGTGTATCATCTTATATTGGGGTTTTATAAGACATGACTTGAGTACTTTAAGAATAGAGAGTTACATAATTCTCCATTGTGAGTCTAACAACCACAATGTAAGAAGTTCTCGGTAGCATGTCGAGGGTCACACGCTTGACACATAAATACTATGTTTGTTGATGATGGAATTAAAGTAATATGTGTTAAGGTAAATATTAAGTATATCAGTGCAAGTAGGAGCTTGTTAGAATTATTTAGCTTGAGTGGCTAAATAAATTCTTTCAAATGCACTTAGATATACATTAATATATGTAATTTGTGTTATTAACCAATGGATGTGTGCCATATGGCAAAGGAGCACAAGGACCTTACCACACATAATAATTTCCTAGTAAAATATTATAGTCATCATATATAAGTCAAATAATAAAGCCCATAAAAATCATCATGCATGCATTCTAACACACAATTAGATATGTCATAACATGTTTCATTAATTCACATAAGCATGGTCTTAATTCATTCACAAGTATGCACAAATGGACAGACTTGAACATTCAATAATGTCCACGGCATTTCTCAATTAAATTCAACTCTAATTAATGTCACATTTAATATTTAGATCTGAGATACATTTATGAATAGTGTAATATTTTTTATAACTTCTAATTGCCTCAAACCCCAATAATATTAAGTATGTTCTTAACTGTTCATTTTTTAGTTAAACTGCCATCGCCACAAAATACATTATTAAACTCAAACAAAATTAACTCCAAAAATCATGAAACTATGCATGGGTGGTAATTAATGGGCATTTTTAGTAATTCAAGTTGTTGGATATTAATGAATTACTAGTTGTTCATGTACTTAGGTGTTGAAGTACACTTAAGATTACGAGAAGATCAATTATTGTTTATTCATTACGTGTTCGGGACTTAATGTATGTTCTTAATTTCTAATGTTTAAGTTTCTTTGAAATTTTCATATTTCACCTCCTCGCTTTGCTCTGTTGTAGAGTCAACGGACTCAACAGAGTGTGAAACCTGTAACCAGGATGAGTTCTTCACTCAGCCGACTCGCTGTCCCCACTCGAAAGCTAGTCTGCTTCTGGCAATGTAATGACAGCTCGAGCTAGACGTCCCAAGTCCTTTTCACCTCAAACGACGCCGTTCAGCAGGTAAAATGACTCCTAAATATGTAATTGTAGGTCAGGTCGCTAAGTTGAATATGAGCGACGAATCTCCCAAGTTTGTGGTTAGGAGCAATTTTCTGGCTCCCTTAAATTTTTTGGTAAAGGATTTAGAGGATTTTCTTTGTTCTTTCAATCTAGGAGGTTCATTGTATGATCAAATCATGATTTCATGAAGAGGGGGGTGAAGAATCCCTAAAAAATCAAAGGCATATCAAGAGTCAGACACATGGTTAATTGTGTCTTTAGAGGGTTTGGTCAAGTGGACTGGATTATCAAGGTCGTAACCTCCGGTGGCTACGTCATGGAGCTCTATGACCCATCACCAATGGCGAAATCAAGTTTTTAGGCTTGGAGGGCTACGTGAAGCCAAGACTAGCAATAGCCAAAACTTAGGAGAAAAGATTTACTTAAATAATTATTTATAAAAGTTAAATTTTATAAATAATTATTTAAAATATTTACTTTTTATTGTAAACTCATCCCTAAGTTCTCAACTGCTGTATATTTGTCTTAATTCCATCACTAACAATGTTAACTATTGGTTAAAGGGTAAATTTGCAATACCAGACAATGATTTGGGATGAATATGTAATAGTTGAGAAATTAATGACAAACTTTAAATGAAAAGTAAAGATTCAGAACTGTTGGTGTTATTTACCTTTTCAATACTCTTCACCAATTTAGGGGAAGGATTGGATTCGTAGTTGGTCCTTAGCTTCTTACAAAATAACCAGCTTAGTACCTAATATTTACAAACTTTCAAATTTTTATTTTTGGGGAAGCGGGGGCGCAACACTCTCCCGCCTCTATGTGGCTCCGCCACTGCCCATCACCACTGAATGCATCATCGGGGTAGCTGACAAAGATTTTGCAACAGGATGGCTGATCGAAACCGTGAGGATGGTGGCCAAATGCGAGAACCAGGGTTTTATTAAGTCTCCAGCAAACTACAACAATTGGAGTGTGGCTAGTAGTTAGAAGCTATAATTAATTACTACAGAAAAAAGATGATTAATGGTAGCGTTCTTCATATTTAAAAAAGATTTGGTGAAGAGAAAAGAATTGGTTGATTTTTCCTAGCAGTGAAGATTCGTGGAAGAATATGAGTTGGGCTAATTTGTGCTTTAAGCCTTTACGATTATGCGTTTGTGCCAGTTTTAGTCTCATATTTTTTGTTTTTTTCACTATAGTCATGTGTTTTTATGAAAGAGGAGACCACATGCAGTTGGATACCACATTAGCCCAAAATGTGCTATGTCATCAATTTTTGTTAAAAATAACAAATAAAGTGACGAGAGGGACTCGGTTAAGACACTTTTTAAGAGGTAAGGGACTTTAATAATCGCTTTTAAAGCTAAGGAACCACTTTATGACAAACATAAAAGTTAAAAAATTGCGAATGAATTTTACCCCATGACATCAAACTTATTATGGCCTGAATACCAATTACTCACGTGAACTATAATGACTCGATCAGTTTGCTCATAAACTATAAAGTGGATCAATTCAACCCTAAACTTTGGCGAATCAGTAACTTTAGTTCTTTGACTCATGATCTAACGTCTGTCCATTAATAAAAGGCAAAAATTATGTAATAGTTATACAAATTATATTTGTTCTCTTTTTCATCCTAAATTTTATCTTCAACACCCAAACTACCATCTCCACCTTATTTTCCTCAACCTATCAGAAATGGAAGCCAAAAAAGTGCACCAACCGTTGGGATTACAGATTCAATCATTGCTAGGGTTGGTAATCAAGGCCAAATTTTGAATAACAAACATTCAATTCTGCCAACTCGATGATCTTTTCCACCATCGCACCCTTTGGTGCTAATTGAAGATATCATGGGGCGTTTAACGACATCACTTGCTATTGGGTTTCAATTCCACTTGATTGATGAAGAACTCGCCCGCCACTATCTAGGAATTATTCTATTTCCATCGATCCTCACGATTAGGTCCAAATTATAATGTACAATTATCGGGATTTGAGAAGAAGCCTCGCTTGATTGGATTGGAGTGCTCGAATGAGGCATGGGCGATGAACTTGGAGCACACGAAATGGCCCCAAATCGAGTGCCTCACTATACTCGGTGCCTCGATAGGGGAGGAGGAAGAGGTTGTGGAGGACTGGGAGGCAAAGATGGGGCAGAGGAAAGGATGGAGGAGGAACAGGTTGTAAGCTGCCAGACAAGTAGAGGAGGGGTGGGGGAGGGGGCATGTGCGAAGAAGTAAAACCTTGGTCCTCCGTTAAACTACTCACACCATCCATAGCATGTGCACGCATGTGAATTTTTTTTTCTTCTAATTTAAAGGACCAAAGTGGCCGGTTTCCTAAAATTTAGGGTTCAATTGATGTTTTTCATAGTTTAGGGTCTAAACTGTCTGAGTTAATATAGTACATAAAAGCAATAGGCGTTTAGGCCACTTATTATTATTAGTACTATTTTTATCCTTCCATAACAACAATCCATCAACCCACGTGAGACGTCATCTTTTTTCTACCGACATACGCAATGGCCTCTTGTAGCCCGGCGCGAATAATATTTTTATTTTTATATTTTTATTTCAAATTAAAAAATACTATTCTCTTCATCCAAAAAAGGGATTAATTACAATTTGCCACCCAAGGTTAAGGTGATGTTACACTTTGCCCACTTTATTTTAGAAATATACACTTTGCCCACAACCTTTTTTTACACCGTAAAACAACAACTTTTAAAATATTAATTCAAATTATATGATAATTTTCTTATAATAATTTCAGTCTGTTTGCTGCTTTTTTTACAGTGAATGAAAATTTTAAATTATCAATTAAAAGTAAAAATAAACTATTTTAGATTAATCAAACATATTTCCTTCTTACTTTTTGAATTTTCTTATATTTCTGATTTTTCTTAAACATTGTATTCTAAGCAAAAGCTTTGATGCATAAAAGAATTTAAGAATTATATAAAATGTTCTCTTACTAAAACATGTGACAGATAAATATAGAATTCTGTGCACAAGTCACTTATAAGCCTGACGCAGTGCTTAGGTTTGCATTATTCTGTACAATAAATACTGAAATGGAAATAATGCATTTAAGCATAATTTAGTAAAAATTTTGACCAAGTGAATCAAATTTTGATAGTGGGGAAAGGGGATTCCGGGACCGGCCCATCTTTATGCTACTGTGCTGACCACCGCCGACCACAGGAAGAAAGAGAGCCTCCGATCTGTGTGTGAACGGGGACTTTGGTGGGTCAGGGACAGGCTGGCTTCACACTTGAAACTTGGGCCTCCTGATTTCTCCGAGACCAGTCCCACGTCCGACCACGTCTACGATCCGCCCAACTGAAACCCAACAAGGATGCACAACTGTATAAGCAAGTTTTCAACAGGAAAATACTTCCCTCACTGTCCGTCATTGCCGTCAAGAATGACGGATGATTGGACGCCGTAAGTTACATCGTGAAAACACAGGTTAGGGTTTCTACTCTACCTTCTAAAATAGAATATTGAGAAAAATTGAAATTTTTTACAAATCTTACATATTACTTTAATAGATATAAAAGCAATTGCTTGCCCATTCCTCAAAGTCCAACTCGTCTCCCTCTCCCAGCAGTGCTCCATCCTTACTTAAACCCTAGTTGCGAACCAGACAATCTTTGGGCTGAAACTTTAATTGAGCGAATCTGTGAGTACGTTGTTATGGACGAGATGGAGCCCGCAAGTCTCTTTTAAAACCTTTTGTTTTCTACTGCAAGCACTATTGAAGTATCCAATTGCCCCTTCACTCTTCTTGAAGGCCAAATTTTTTTCAAATTGCTAGTAGTTTACATTTGTATTTGTTGTAATTAAATTTTCTATTATAACATCTCATAGTTTTCAAAATGTCCACATATAAATTGAATAGTTTCAATCAAGGGTTTGAAATGCCCTGAGATATATAATTTTGACTAACATTTAATAGATTTTATATGGACACATCTCATAGTTTTCATAATGTTGATATATAACCTAAATAAAGAGAACCAAACTACACAATTGTATAATTTTCATTAACATTTAGTAGATTTTCTATTGACACGAAAAAAAGTTTTCAAAATATTCATATTTCTAAAAGAATACAATGACATTTGATACAAAAAAAATACATTTGTATTCTTAGTAAGACTATATACAATGACAGCACGAAATTAAGTCTGATGTTCTAAAGAAATACACTGACATTTATTAGGAACTAATGCATCCTCAAAATGATGCAAAAAGAAAAAAAAAAAAAAAAAAGAGAAACCATTACATTATGTTAGTGAATTAATCGTCACAAATAAAACCATGAGTAGGTCTTGTGTATCTTTTGCATAAAAATTTATATGAAACTAAATTATGGACATGATTGGAAACAATCACGATGAAAATTATGGCAATATCAGCAACCGTTAGAGCATCTCCAACAACTTCCCCATTTTACAGTTTTTCTTCATTTTAGGGAATATGAAGTCATTTTTCACTCTAACAGTTTCCCCATCCTATTCTCTAAAATGGGGAATGAGATGAAAGAAAAGATCTTATTCCCTATTTCTGCAGAAACTCCAAAATTTTTTGGGGAATGAAAAATAACATTCTCTCTTTTGCGTAAAGGTTGTTTTATTTATTATTCACAATAATTAATTCATAATTTTGTTTTCTTCAAAATTTTTTATAGAAATATAAAATTTTTATATGAAAATGGTATCTTAAAGAC
Organism: Aquilaria yunnanensis; assembly: GCA_039654915.1. Taxonomy (NCBI): domain Eukaryota; kingdom Viridiplantae; phylum Streptophyta; class Magnoliopsida; order Malvales; family Thymelaeaceae; genus Aquilaria; species Aquilaria yunnanensis. The sequence goes on along the minus strand of CM077593.1, from coordinate 103,294,356 downwards.
TCTATTTTATAAATTTATTTTTTTTAAAAAAATTATAGTACAAATTAATATGAATATTTTTAAGTCAGACTTTAGTTAAAAAAGTTAAAATAGTCATTTTTTGTGAACACAAAGGTAGTAAATTTTTATATTTTGCACAATATTTAATTATCAACAATTATTTCATATTTTTTTTCGAAATTTCTTATAGAATTATAATTTTTTTTATGAAAATTGAACCTAAAGACTCTATTTTATAAACATAATTTTTAAAATTTTTATAATATAAATATATTTAAGTCAAATTTTAGTAAAAAAAGTAAAAAAGTCATTCTTTGTAAAACGGAAGGAGTAATTTTTTTACATTTTTAATAATATTTAATTATACAATAATTAATCTAGTCATTAATTTGAATTTGCTTTAAATTTATAATATTTAATTGCGATGTAATAAATACAAAATTCTACAAAATAGAAAAGCTGTTGGAATTTGAGTAAAAAAATTATAGAGATTTTACTTTTTACCTCCCCATCTTAAAAATTTTGAGAAAGCTATTAGAGGTGCTCTTAGCAGGCAAGACTAATATCAAAGTGTTAACGGGGATGAACGATAAACGGTGGAGGATACTGGAAAGGACGTCTGATTCGGAAAGCTGGGCTAAAGTTACTGAGGAATATTTCTGGAATCAAAGAATTGGGTCTATATTATGTAGGTCCATGATAGATGAATTCGAGCCAGGCAATTCTCAAGCAATCCAAAGTTCTACGTGATCGGCTCTGTGCCGCTGCTGATTTTAATTCATACTTCAGTCCAAAATTAGCTTGCAGTTGAAATGCCAACAACTTGGCTAACTATTACGATGTTTAACATCCTATAAAATTCAGTATTTTCTCTACCAGTAGAGCAAGCCACGCTCCCGGGGGGGAAATCTGTATAAAGTTTCTCAGGACAATAGAAACATAAAATATTTACGTCCACATGAACACAGTTGCGACTGTAATTAAATTGGACTCGGTATAAGAAGCAATGATGGTTACCCATTCATGATTTCCCCATACATGTGTCCGAGGTGCATCAAGCCTTAACAGAAATGATTTAAGTGCTTCGACCTCACCATTCCACATTAGTTGCTAGTTGCCCAAGCAAAGACCAGCTAGTTGATGAACCAGATTTACCGCCAGGCAGTAACTTGCACCAAAACCCTAAAACCCTCTCCACCTCAGGAATCAGGATGATCAACATGGCTACTTGGCTCATACACACATCTGCACCAAGTGCAACTATTTGGTGCAGAATCGCATGTAATTTTGCAAAAATACTGCTTTCCAAAATAACAGAAGCCAAACCACCGGGCATGAGCATTCTGTTTTCATCTTGCCTGGGCCGGCTTGGAACATATCTTTTGAACCCGAGTAGTAGAGATCATTTGATCATTGGCTAGGTTCCCATGACCATTAGTCACCATCCCATCCTTGCTTACAATGCATTCAACCAACATTGCCACCAATGAAACGGTAATAACCCAATACCCTTCAAACCCCAAATGTTCGACTGTATAGATCACCAGAATTTGGCATCCTGAACTTAGATTCTTCATAGCCATTGTAGAACTTGTTAAATCCAAGCCTCTCATTGTTCCTGAGCAGCTCTGCCATCCCCAAACCATTTCCACCCTGAACATCATTCCAACCATCCCACTGGCCACTTGGCAAATGAGAACTCCTTGACTGCTGGAGAGATAACTGAGCGAATTGAGAAATGTTCACTTGAGGTTGATCAATCATCTTCGAAGTAATTCCATAAGAGTCATTAAGAGAAGCAAAGCTATCACCATCACCATATCTTAAATTTTGGTGTGGAGAAAGAGATCTCTGCATCAACAAATGGAGTCTTGCCTCATTTTCAAAAGCATTTAGCTGGGGTGCTGCATTGGATCTCAAGTCTATTCCAGACCCATTAAGTCCCCCTTGAAGTCTCCCTTTACCAACAGCCAAGATAGCAGGATCCATGAATTCAAGGTCACCTGGACTGCCTATACTAGCACTAGAGGGTGACTGATATGAATTTCTCAGAAGCGGGGAGGGGTTCAGCAAATGATTTCCTATAACAGAAAGCATATAGAATTAGCAACAGAATGTGAACATCTCAGATGCATCAAATGAATCCAACTTACCATGTAAATTGCCAAAAAACTGGTCCCCTCTACTATGTGAAGAAAAGCCAGGGGGTGGTGCTCTACTAGGGACAGAAAATCCAGGTGGTACTGAGACTTGATTTCTGGAAACTGGACAAATTACCAAAACACATGGTAAGAAAAAATGAATCTGTAGTTAGAGGCTCATGTTTTTGCAGAAAAAATTACCAGACAAAAGGTTACAATAAAATCAAGTTTAAAACAGCACATTTGTCAGGATGGAGGGAAGTGCCCATTTAATGTAGCATCAATACTTTTTTAAAATGTACCATAAAGTAAACCTTAAGATGTTATTCCTATATTATGTGATCATCACCTGATCACAAAATTACACTCCCTCTTTCCAACAATCCCATTCTAACAAATTCAGCCTAAACGAGTATCAATAGAGAAACCAACAATGAAAATAAAGTGTAAGAAGAAAAGTAGGGCAGTATATATCACATACTTGAGCGAAGAATTGAAGTGCCAGATTGCACGAAAATACTACTATCATTAAGTGCATAAGGTGGAGGAGAAAATTTGACTGGGAATACCAGTACATGCCTACAGTTATGAGTACTATGTGAAATGAGTAAACTTATAAGACATGCAATTTTTTGCCCTCCCTCCCTCCCTCTCTCTCTCTCTCGGATAGGCAAGACATGAATTAATGATATGCTAAACCCTAAATGTTAGTACAAAAATTGAGTATATTGAATCAACACACATAAAATACGCTGGAACAAAGAAGGCAGAGTTTCATAGCGCAATTCCGTGAAACATAAAAAACCAAATATTTAAAGAAAAAACACAAAAGGTAATGAATTTCATAAAATTGGCTGACAACTAACCTGGAGGCTTGGAGGAGGAGATAGGACTGCTGTTAAATTTGTCAAAACCCTCAAAATTACTAGATGAATAACCATTATGAAGACCAAGTTTGTCCAAAAGAACATCTCTGTTATCTGTATCATCTTGGAAAAGTAAATTGTTCTTCGGAACCTGTCCACTGAAACCAAATGAGCGATCTAATTCATACGAATGATTCTCTTCCTGCCTTGCAAATGAGAATCTGGACTGGTTATTGTTTTGAGCTTTCCAACTAGGTAATTTCAGGGACACTGGCTGCTGTTCTGTATCACCCAGCAATTTAGCCAAATTCTGAGGTGAAGTCAGGGACTCATCCCATGTATCAAAATCCATTGACAACATATTTGAGATAATACTGCTTTCCCCTATGTCTGTGGTAGGATTGCTTTCAATACCAAGGAGTCTCATTTGTTTTTCTCTTTCTTCATTTCGAGTAAAATCAAGACTGCCATTCCTTATCAATTTTGTTGGATGTCCACCAGACATCATGGGAACATCTAATCCATGCACACCACCAAGAAAATTATTGGAATTCAAGTTAACACTACCAAATCCATCACCATGCAGTGGAGAACATGCTCTAGGATGATTTGATAAGTAAGGTGAACTAGCTGAATTGGGAACATATGGCAAGCGATTAACTTCAGGATCTTTAGTTCTTTGATTATCAAATGATAACACATCTTCCTCTATTTCGGAACTGCTATTTACTGCTGCATCTACTTCCTGTCCTGTTCTTAAATCAAAGCCTTCTGTTCGAACAGATACACTATTCAAAGATGTAGACCTTTCATCTCCAGCTGAATTTAGTGATTGTTTACTTTGTTCAGCATAGGACTCAGTGCCAAGTGATTTTATCATTCCGTAGTGCGGAAGTGGACTACTCTCTGAAACTACACCAGATTTTTCAAATGACTCCTCATTACTAGTACTCAACAAGGGCAAATTGGAACATAAACCCTGTATCTTCTTGACATCGCCCTCTCTCTCCCCAGCAAAGCAAGGGTCCCTAGCAAGGTGTAAAGAGGAGCTCGAACCATCTGAAACCACTTCATTGCCTTTCTCAAAGTATTTTGCTGCTGATGCACAAGCCAACCGACCACCAACAGATGCACCTGTAGAATCCCCATCAAGTGAATCAAGTCTCATTGGCATTTGAGAATTCAAACCAACATCCTGCTTCAATGGTCTTAGTTGATCAGGTCTACCCTTAGCATGCACAGTTTGACTTTCCTCAAACGACTTCTTAACCACATCATTATGCAATGTAGAGGCATGATTTGTACTTTTAACAACTGATGAAGATGCAGACATGCCACATAATGTGTCATTTTTTTGTTTGGATGGTCCATTGGAACATGGCAAACTAGTCTGTTGTGGATGATTTGAAGCACGCATTCCCCTGTCATCAGGCATCATAACATTCAGCCATTAAGTAACAGAAGTAAGATCCAATTTTAAAAATTTGAACAATCCAGCTAATTGCATCAATTTCATACAACATGAAAACCACAGAAAGGAAGACCAAATAGTATACCATGATGCTCCAGCAGGCAGAGATCGGCATGAACTTCCATTTGGTGGACTTTTTGTGATTCCTGCAACTGCAGTCTGCAACATAATCCCATGGCTAATCAGGCTGTGTCCATTAATAGTTCATTCTGTTCTTCCTTTTAAGTTTAGAAAAGCATAGTGACACTATTATCTTATGCCTTTGCAAAATGGGAAAGAAAAAAAACCAATACAATGAGCCAACAGGAGCAGAAAGTAGTTCTCTCAAATATCTGTCATTCCATCCATCAATTCTCACACAGGATTTGAATAAAGAACAGTTATTGAACTTACAATTGGACCATTTTTTACAATTGGTTTTGCAGCAGAGGCAGCACTTTCATGGGAGAGATCATCTATTGGTGGAGGTAAGACATTTCCTGAACGCCTTTGCATATTGTTTGTTGCACCCGTTATTTGCTGAACCCTACTCCTTTAAAAGAGAGAGAAGGAAAAGACTTACAAACGGATGTAAACATGAAAGAAATCAAAGATAGGAGCAGCACAAAAGACTAGCTTTAGATGTAGACATGTTATGCAACTTATCACTATAAATGAACCACAATAGCCTCCACACACTTAGAATGTACCTGTATAGTGCCCCAAGAATTAAAAAACAGTACCTTAGCAATTAGCTTGGTCCAAAAACCCCCCCACTCCCGTATCACATACAAAAACAAAGATAGGCAATGGGTTGTTTTACAGGATCAACAGACTAATAAAAGCTTAAACTGCTTCATAAATTATAGACATTTTCTTTTTTCTAATCTTCCATATTCTGTATATGTTAGCATCTATGAAACAAGCATTTGAAGAAGCAATTAAGGGTATTTTAAATTTATTAATATGCCTTTATCAGAATATTTTTGCTTCTCACTTTTCTAATCATTTGTATTTGTACCCATAAATGTTGCCCCTGTAAGGTAAGCTGATATAATCAGCTTCAACACACACCATACAAGTTAAACACCCCTGGCAGCTGCTGTAGCTCATGCGCTATGATTAGATGTTAAAATCTGCAAAATGCGCTAGTGCATTCTTTTCTTGAGTCATTGCTAGAGTAAACTATTCATTGCATATGCACTCCGTCATCCCTAGGTTGCTATTAATCATTATACATCAAGATGAACATGCTCCTAACCTTCTTGACTGAATCAAGCCATGCACAAAAGAGAACTAAATAAAGAAAGGGAAAAAGAGGAAAAAGCTTACAATATACAGCATAGAGCACAATAATTTACCTTGTATAAGCTGATATAATCTCATCTTTAGTAAAACTATCCTCTTGGGAACCAACCTCATGCAAATATAGACAATCAGGATTGGTGCATGGCTGAAAAGAAAATGAAAATATATTCTTGAGAACCAAAACGTACAATATCCCAATATTTCTTGAAGATGACCTCAAACAACCAAAACAAGAACAACAATTGAGCTTAAGCACATACCACATTTCTTAGCCATGCATGACAATACTTTGTTGTACCAAAGCATGCCCTGGAAAGAATAAGGGTTAGAGACCATATACAAAAAAAAAAAATGGCATGAGGAAATAACTGTTTGACCACACCCTAACATAAACAGGGAGAGTAAAAAAAAAATACATCACGTACTTTAATGTTCTACCGTCCAACACAAATCCATGTACAGACTGAATACAACGAACTGCTTCTTCTTCTTTCAAGTATGTAATATATCTGAAATCAGGAGAAAAAAATTAAAAGTAAGTTGAAAGCTTCACACAACCAACACTTCCTGTATAGTAAAGCCTTCATTCAGAAATTTTGAAGCCACAGCTGAATGTAGCATCCATGATTCTACTCTGTAGCAAAAACTTCTGTGTCAACAACATATGTATGATAAGTTCAAACTTACACACTACAAGTACTATTAGGGAATTGCTGGATTACACCGGCAGCTGTCCGAGACATGGAAACTTTTAGCACCTTCCCATACTGACCAAAATACTCTCTGCGCTGGAGAAGCTGTGTGAAAACGGACGGAAAAGAGCAGCTAAGTATGACATACCAATGTTACATAGGGAACATTTATGTGTAAGTAAAAGAAGGAAGGAACATTACCTCTTCATCAGCCAGATTAAGAGGCAACCCAACTATATACACAAGATTCCGCTGAATCACTCTCACACTACTCAGTTGCTTCCTTCCTTCAGATGATTTAGTCTTTGCCCGCTGTGATTTCATTTTTTTCTCAGAACTTATTTCAGCTACCACTCTGTGAAAAATAAAATTCACACTCAAAAACATTAGAACACTTACCACTTCTTAACGAAACATAAGTCCCATTTTTTTCATTAACAGAATTCACAGTGAAACAACCTCTCACAATTAGCAGCCATCCCTACAATCTTGTCCTTGTCGTATGGGGAACGGCAAGCAGGACATCGGCCCTCCGTATCATCTTTCTCCGCCATGTCCATGATGTGATGCCAACACCAAACACATATCTAACATAAAGGGCAAGAAAACATATATCAATGTAAGTGCACCAAATTGAAAATCAATATAGGGGAAAGGTACCATCATGCAAAATGCATTACACAAAACAGAGGGATCAGGCTTAGAGAAAAAAAACAGACACATTGGAACTGCAAAATCAAACCTCATAGCCACATTTGCAAGGCTTCAGTTGTCGATCAGTCAAATCCATCTCCTCAGCGCAGAGGGGGCAAGTTCTTTCTCCTTCGTCACTCATGATTGCCTGACCGAAACATGGGGTTAGCACAGAAAAAAAAAAGATAAATCATTTTCAAGGTATAAGATAGTTATCTACAACAAAGAGGAGACCTGCCTCTAGTTCCGAATGTGTCAAAATAAAACAATGATGCATTCCTTAATTTTCCTACAAATCCACCAAATATGCATGAACTTCACGTCAACCTCAAGTGGGAAGAATTACATAAGAATACTCCAACCACAAGCTAAACTACAAACAAAATTTTAGCGCCATTTCACAGTCAGATGTGGGCACGAAAATAACAGATCCCCACAAATTGCCAAAAAAATCAAACAAGCCCTAATCAACTGGGGAAAAAGAGGTATCCATAGCTCACACCCTAGTACAAAATGAACGACAACCAATCAAACCCCGGTAACCTTTCTGCTAAAATGCAAGAATTTTTCACAAATCAGACCCAAAAATCATAAACCTCTCAACATTCAAAACCAATATACCGGAAATCAAACAGCTTCGGACAGAGGGCAGATCGAAATGACCAACGAAAATCCAACCCGATAATCTAACCCCCTAACCCCAAACGCCCAAGAATGAAATCGATCAATCAAATCGGCCAATCAAGATACCGCAACAACCCAGAAAAGTAGATCGAAATCGAGGATCTAGAAGCCAATTCCACTCCAGACCCCGCCCCCGCCCCCCAGCAAAGAAAGAGGGAAAACACACAGGCATCTAGGGTTTAATCCGGGTCAGCGAGACCGATAAGCTAGAATCGAGACCAGAATGACTCACAGTTGGAGGGGATCCACGAAGCAGCCTAATCTCTGTGAAGAAGACGAAGACGATGAGATTGTGCGATTGAGAGAGCGCGATGGAGAAAGGAAAAAACCACAAGGTGAAGGCGAGGCCTTTTTAAACAGAGCAAAGAGATCGGCTTAAGGCTTTGTTTGGCTGCTGGTTGACGCTGCCCCGTCTTCGATATGCGTCGCTGTCAATTAAATATTACAAACTTCCAATCTATGCCCTCGAATTTACGATTATTTACCACTTTTTCATCCGGTTTTGTCGATTTTCTGAGCCGAAGTTTGGTTCGTGCCTCTCCGTTGGGTTTGGTTGGGGGAAGCCGGATGCCTGCCACGTTAGTCGGGCTTCGATTGGACGGTCCCGATTCATCCCTTTGAGACCCCACGTTGGTTTGATAATTCCCCAGCTGGCCCACCTTCCTGCTTCTGTAACTTACGGCAGTGTTTGGACACACCACAAGCTGGTTGTTAACCAGTTGATTAGTCGTTTTTTTTTGTTTCGAGGGGAAAAGAGCTCGTGAGTTGTTTTTAAACAGAAGGAAATATTGTTAAGGATGAAAGAACATCTTGTCCACGCGTGAGAATAGGAAAAGGCACGTTGGCTTTTAGCCTATAGAGAAAGTCTTACACCCTGTTTGTTTTAATTTAAATGAATTTGCTCTAAAATAATTTATTTTTTTTATATATTTTTTATCTAAAATTAATTTTAATTAAATTTAATATTATGTAACTACAATAATCAATTAAAAATATAATTTTTGTAATTTTATTAATTTTTTATAAATTTTTCTAGTTTAAGGCATTAAAAAAAGAAAAATTCAAAAAAAATTAACAGTATCATAAAAATTTACTTTCAAATGAATTATTGTATCTATATAATATTGGCTTTCAAATGAAATTGGTTTTAGGTAAAAAAAGATGTAAAAGTAAAAATAAGTCAATATTGACTTAAGTTAAAACGAATTGACTCTAAAAAACTTCTTTCTATAATAGGAAATGAGGATTTTGAAGTGTTAATTTGATTATGATCTTTATGCATTTGAAAGGGTTTTACAATGGTTAAAAAGAGAGGAAATCATTATGGATTTCTCAAAATGGCAAGGAGAGATAGGATTTCTTGATATGGGATTGAATTAGGGAGACAAATGTCATGGATTCTATGATAAGAGTTTCCTAGCATAGAATTTAATTTAAGGTTGAACGTTGAAAATCAACTTATAACTCTGCTAAGTAGATGCTCAATGCAAGAGATTTGTGATAAAAAATAAAGGAAGTTTTGGATTCCACATGATAGGAGGTCAAGAGGCCATGATTGTTGGAAAGGAAGAAAAAAAGAAATCTCTAGGGAAATCCATACTTGAATAGTTTTGGTAATTGTGAACTTTAGTGTTGAGTACTTACATGAGAACATTTTTGTCTATGTGATGAAGAGGTTTTTTTTTATTCAAAATCATTACAAGTACAGAGTATGAAAATCTTCTACAGAAAATTTTGTAGGTGAAGTGTCCTCCCCACGAAACTCAACCGAATTTAAGTTGTAATTTGACCACTTTAGGATTGTCTAATTTTTGTAGAGAATGCAATGCCACTTAAGCCCTGAGTTGTTGTCTGTAAGGTATCATCTACAGCCAACCCACATAAAGAGATGAGGACGATGAATATGTTCTTGAATGAAAGAATTATTGGAGATTAGAGGTTAGAAAAAAAATTAACATTAACTTTTAATGTGAGAGTTTGGGAGGTTTGATATCCATCATTTATAAATTATATTAAATTTTAGAGTGTAGCTAGGGGAATTGTAGAATTGATTATTAGTAATTATTTTAAAATGTGGTGATTATTTCTTTGTCTTGTATAGTAATTAAAGCTTAAGAAACCATTTGGGTAGACCATTTGGATAACCGGAATTGGAGTGCATCATTTTTCTGCTTGATTGGAAAGACTATAACAGGCTCTGTTCAATGGGGGCCACTGTCCCATAGGTTCCATTCCAATTGTCATACATCAAGTTTGGGTTCATCATTTTCTCAATGTAAGACCCTAATCTTAATTTGAGAGGCCCTAGCGTTAATGTAAGAGACTCTAGTCTCAATGTGAGTGACACTAATCTCGATGTAAAAGGCCATAGCCTCAAATGCAAAAGACCCTCGTCTTAATGCGGGAAGCCTTAGCCTCAATGCCTGCTCAAACCCTTAGCAGACTTCTCCAAGTCCCATGGGTCTCCAATGAGCAAATAATGTGTGACAAATTTCTTAGGCAAAGCTTAAAAACTTCATTAAATGTCAAGAGTCAAGTACATAAGTGACATTTGTCCACCAACATAAGTACACAAGTTGTCCATGCCTTATTAAAATAAACAAATAAATATCATCGCAACATTGTTAGTGTAATAATGGTCATTTTGAACTAAAAATTTTTTGTCTAGGTAATTTATTTTACTAAATATTTATAAAATAATTGTTTGGACTATTGAATCATGGTGGAATTAGAAGGGGTTGGGCACCCCCAGCCCCCGATTAGCTCTACCATTGAGTAGGTTAGTATAATTTTCATATACTAACTGCATGGTAAATGCTCTAGCCATATCCTTGCCCATTATATCCATAATGGTAAGATTTTTCTATGCATCCTTCCATTTATTACTGGGTATAAAATTTCAAAAAGTTTTAAAATTATACCTTTTTTAAAATAAAACTTGTAGTTCATATAGGATATTGGTATGTGCCTATGTGGACTATGAATTCATGTCATATCTATTGTCCAATAGGTGTTTTTAAAGTAAAACTCATACTCTAAAATCATACTTTCTTTTATTTTTATTTTCGAAGCTAAAAATTAAAACGGGACATACATGAATAGAGAGGTTTTCTAGGGGATGCTAGTAAGTAGAGGTGGGACCTGACCCGGCTCAAACCGGGACCAGACCGGAAGTCAAACCCGGCCCGACCCCATCAAACCCGCCCCGCCCCGCCCTGGCAAAATCCCGCTAAGATATGGGCCCTAGAGGAGAAAGAGATGCAAAACGGACCACCCCGGACCAGAGGCTAACCCGTGAACCGTCCCGCCCTGCCAAACCAGACCGGGCCTGGCGCCCAACGACTTCTGCGCACAACGGAAACCTGTGCATTTTTTTAAATGGGTTAATTACATAGCAGGCCTCCAACGGTTTTCTATTCCAATATCAACTGTCTCATCCAAGGCAGCATTTAGTGCTGGAAAACGGGTGATATCAGAGAAATGATCAAGATTGACACCTAACATGGTGGAAGTATGCGTGTACAACCGAGATTGGGGTCTCGCAGCACTCCGGCAGCAAGACTAAAAGAGTTTGGATGAGGAGGTGATATTCGATACGAAGACTTGAAATTTTTTTTCAATCATACATGTAGTTTGTATTTGATCTGATTATGTTGTTCAGCACAGATCATAAGTTTCTATTATTCATCATTTCCGGAACATTTTTGCCATTTCAAAATGTAAGGCCCGTTCCGATTATTTGTAAGTGCCATTTGATTTTTTAACTTAATAAAATTTATACAATGGATGGTGTTTTTTCTTAAAATATTTATGATATATATAATAAATTATATTTCTAATTTTTTAAAAAAAGAAAAAAACTCCAAACCCGCCTCACCCCGCCCCGCCCCGGACCTGGCTCAAGATCGCCCCGACCGATCGGGCCCAAGCCTGTCCCGGGTCGGGCTGACCCGGTTCCCACCTTCTACCAGTGAGTGATTTCCACCTTAGCTTACCACTTGCACTTAGAGGTGGGAACCGGGTCGGACCGGCTCGAGACCGGCTGGTCCTTGGCCTGGGTCCTGAGGACTGAGCTCAAAACGGTTGTAGGCGGGGCGGTTCCGAGCCGGTCCTGAGGCGGGGCGGGGCGGGTTTCATTATTTTTGTTATATATATATATATATAATAGAACAATTATTAATTATATAAGTCATAAATATTTTTAAGAAAAAACACCACCTCCGATGTAAGTTTTATTAAGTTAAAAAATCAAACGGCACTTACAAATAATCGGAACGTGCCTTATATTTTGAAATGGCAAAAACGTTCCGGAAATGATAAATAATAGAAACCTATGATCTGTGTTGAACAGCATAATCAGATTAAATACAAACTACATGTATGATTGAAAAAAAAAAATTCAACTCTCGGTATCGGATATTACCTCATCATCCGAACTCTTTTGGTCTTGATGCCGGAGTGCTGCGATGCCCCAATCTCGGTTGCACACGCATACTTCTACCGCGTCGAGTGTCAATCTTGACTGTTTTTCTGTTATCACCCATTTTTCGGCACTAAACGCTGCATCGGATGAGACGGTCGATACTGGAACGGCAAGAATCTCTTGTACGATTATTGACAAAATCAGAAATCTTGATCTCTTTTGTTTCCACCACTTCAAGATGTCGAGGTTGCTTGTCTCGAACGATGTGTTGAGATAGTCATCAACCTCAGCTAATCCCGATGTCATCGGTCGGGGTCGTTTTAGCATTTAGAGTGCCGGGTTGAATCTTGAGGAGATTGATCTTCTTGGAGGCTCGGTTTGAGGAGCTTCGGATCTTACCTTATCCGAATGTCGCTCACAATATAACTTGTATAAAGAATGCAAGTACTCGGAAGCAGAAGCAGATATAGCCAAAACATTTATATGAGACATTTCTAAATAAGTATGAAAAATTCCTTCAAGCAGTGTTGTTGTGCCTGTTAATTTTACATACGGGTCAAATAAAGAAGCGACTAAAAAGATAGGTGGAATGTTTGAGAAATATTGAAGTCACTTAGCCCACATGGCTTCGACAGTCGATTTTAACAACTCATCATTTTTAAACTGATGTAAAGCATATGTGATGTTCACTAAATGAAACAAAACTTGATGACTTGTTGGGTAGTAAACACCAAAGAAAAATTCACCGGTTTTGGAACATTTCTCCCAAATTTCAGTCGTAAGAAATTCAAAACCCATTTTTAAATTCATGAAATGTGACAACAAATTTGCATACGGTAATGCATCTTACAACATAAAAAATGTAGAGTTCCAGTGAGTTGGCCAATCCAATTTAAACCGTTTCCAAGAAAATGATGAGTTTCGAATACAAAAGCTTTTAAATTCACGAAAAATAGCAGGTCTGGACATCAAATATTTTAATGAGTTTTGAATATGCAAAATCTCATTTTGGAGAACTTCTAAACCCTTTTGCACACAAATGTTCAAAATATGGCACATGCATCTAACATGAAAAAATGCACCGTTGAGCGGTGGTTTTAAGTTTTGACTCAAAAGGCGAGCGGCAATATCATTATTTGAAGCATTATCAAATGAAATGCACAGAACTTTATCAGTACAAAAATAATCACGTAAAGTTTCTAAGATACAATTAAATATTTGAAAACCAGTATGATCTGTTTCAATAACCTTAAATGACAAAATTCATTTTTGCATTATCCAATCAGAATCAATCCAATGAGAAGTAACACAATAAAATGATTGACCTATAGGTGATGTCCACATATCAGAAGTAAATGCCACACAATGATCAAGAGCAGAAAAATATGCTTGCAAATCTGATTTTCCAGTTTCAAAATGCAGGATTTAATTGTGATTTTATCCAAGATTCTAGGTGGACATCTTCAGCTTGTGAAAAAAGTTTTTCGGTAAGTATCATCCAATTTACCATACATTCTCTACAATATTGTTGGTTAAAACGAAATATACCTGGTCCGTCGGCGCCGGTTGTAGACCCAAGTTGTGTTTGTCCTCCAGAACTAGTCCCGGTACTAGGGAGGACGTTAGTATGTTGATTTTCAAGATGCCGTTTCAGCGTTCCAGTGCCGGAATTCTTTCTATGCACAAATTTTTTCCCACAATTTTTGTATTTTCCGTACCTCGACTCCCCTTCGTTTATGAGCTCATAATGCTCCAAAACCCAAGTAGTTAGTCTCGTGGATTTACCTTGTGCTTAAGTTCCCTCCACGCGCGGGTTCATGACTTGTAGGCGTCGGTTCTGTTAACGGATTCCCGGACGCCATCGCATCCAACTCTTCCACTTCATCATCGGATAATTGATTGTCAAGACCCAAATCGTAATTCGTCATATCGATTCCGGCATCATCGTCGTGAAACTCTTGAATTGAAATGCCTTTATCGGTGGGCCGAGATCGGCAACGGAACAAGGCTCGGAAGCCGGTGTTGCGGGAAGATGAACTATCTGTTGACTTGCCCTTTCCTTTTGAAGCCATGCCTCACGTACTAATAGTAGTGATTAATGCAAAATCAAGAGAGGATTATGAAGATATTAGGGAGAGATTAGTAAGAAATTTGGAAGAGATTAAGAAAATAAGGAGAATGGTTGAGAAAATATAGTAGATGAAGAAGAGAGGTTGAGTGATTGTGTGAGGATTGAGTGAAAATGACATTGGTATTTATAGGGGGAGGGGAAAAATTAGTTTGACCAAAAAGTCCTTAAAATTTAGTTGTTGGGAGGGACAAAAATGAAATTTTGGGGGCTGAAATGGAGCAGAAAGCTGTTGGAGGGCCTGCTGTGTAATTAGCCCTTTTTTAAAAAAAAATTCACAGGTTAACGTTATACGCAGTAGGGAGCCGTTGCGGCGCGTCGGCGGGGCGGTCCGATCTGGTTTGACGGGTTCGTCTGGTCCGGGCCGGTCTTTTTTGCGTCTCCCTCCTCCTATTGATCCCATACTCGGCTCATAATATTACGGGCTTCTTGTGAGGCGGTCCGGGGCGGGTTTGACCGGCACGGCGGTCCCGGTTCGGTCACGGCCAACCCGGCCCACCTCCCACCTCTACTTGCACCATAAGTTTGAGGAAAAAAAAAACATAGGGGAGTAGGACAAATCCAGCCCTTAACTGTTCAACCTTCGTTACACAAAAAAAGAAAAAAGAAAAAAAAACTACACATGTCGAAATAACATTTTTCTTCCTCTAATCTCTACTTACAGTGTGTGGTTTTGTGAATGAAGCAAATTAGTTGCTTGGGTGTAAAGTTTCAGTCATGAACAGGGTTGCCAGGCTGCAGCATCTCGTACGATAATGCCCCCATAGTATAGGAAGCTACAAGCTGAATTCAGATGGGTTGAAGCTAAAGGATGGCAGTGCAGCGGCAAGTGGTCTATTGTGAAACTGAAGGAAACTAGGTTTGAGGTTATTCCATGATGTTAGCAGATGTTTCAGTTGTGCAGGCAGAGCTTTTAAGTTTGTGAGAAGGGTTGAAATTGATTTAACAGTTTCAGCTGTTCGGTGCTCAAGTGGAGGTAGATTCCTTGACCTTGGTTCACTTGCTAAACAACTACAATAGAGAAAACCCCCACTTCAATATTGTTACGGATTGCAAAGGATTGATGGGGCTATGAGGCATACGAGCAGTCAATCATATTCTTCAAGGAGGAAATAGTTGCGCCAACTTTATGCCATCCATTTTCTTTCTATCCAGAAAGTTTTTTGTTTTTTTGAGACCCCCGCCCTCTGATGAGCTTAGGCCATTCTTTTATGGCCTATAGGCAAGGCGAGTATTTCATCCGTGAGTAGTTTTTTTTTTCTCTTATATCATTGTTGTACCAAAAAAAAAAAAAACTTTTGACCTCCTCAGCAAGCTTTCCCTCTCTGTTAACATTCTTTTTTGTTGAGTGGCGTATCGTTAGTTAAGGGATCTCGAGCCAAGAGGTTCAGCATTTTTGCAAAAGCCGGAGGCTGCATCGTGCCTGAAGCAGCGACTTTATCTTGATTGATTGCTTCCTGTGGGAGACCTTAGAAGTAATCGCGAACTACCTTGACCAGAAGACCCTCGCCATTGCCTCCTGCGTCTCCAGGGAATGGTTCTCATCCTTGTCCTCCGACCACCGCGGGGAACCACTCTGCGCCGACTTCCCTTCCCTCTCGGCTCTTCGTTCCTGCTTCCCCGGCGCCTCTTATCAGCAACTCTACGACCTAGGCCTCACCGCTTCCAAGCGCCGCCATAAGGCACCCCTTCCTCCTTGCATTTCTGTCGCCGACCTCGTTTTCGCGGTCGAGATACAGACCAAAAGCGGGGTTATTCTCACCCTGACAGAGCCAGCGGGCAAGTTTAGTGAGAACCAAGCCTTCATGTTCGAGATAAAAGTGATGGATGCCAAAAAATTTGGGAGGTGGCAGCGGGGGAGGAGGTTAAAGTCACGTGGAACGTGGTATTAGGACCTAAGATGAGAGCCGCTTGTATGATGATGGAATTGGAGGGGAAGGTGGACGGGTGGTTGTCGAGCGAGCTTCCGGGGACTGGGTACAGAGGCGGCGGAGGAGGAATGGGGAGTGCGTTGTCGTCGGATGTGAAGCTGGGGCTGGAGAAGGTTAGGTTGGGGATGATGAACCAAGCGAGATTGAGGTACATGGGAGTGGACGATCCTCATTGTTACTTGCAACATTTTCTTGTGCCTCGTGGTTGGTGCCTCTGCGCTGGAGATTAGTTTTTGAATTGAATTGTGCTAAATCCAGTTTGTACCCAAAGTGGAAGTACAAAAATTATCTCTTTCAATGTCAATAATGAATTATCACTTGCTGTCGGCCTGTATAATTTTCAATAATGAATCATGATTTTTATCATGCAAATAGATATATAGATAATTGCTTATTTTATATATTGGATTATTAATTGTTATTTTACAAATTTTTCAACAAATTTCAATCCTATATATATCGATGGCTGATGACCTGCTTGACAAGATTTTTGTTTTTGGTGCTTTTATGTAGGCTGTTTGTGATAATGACTATTCAACCAGATGGCAAAATTGATTTCGGCTCTACTTGGATAAGAAATACTTCATTTCATTTTCCCATTCAAATTATACTATTTTCGTCGACATTATCATTGCTGTTGTGGTATTATATTACTCAGTCTCAATGTACAATTTTTTTTGTCCATTTATACATTGTATCGATTACACTTTCATCTCTTAAGTTTCAAAACTCACTTTTAACTATTACTAGACACTCCACGTCATATACATATGTAGCACCAGCGAAAAAAAATAAGATACTGATACATTTGAGGATAATAACTACCTAAAAAAGTACAAACCCAATTCTGTCAGCCAGATCACTTTAATACTAATTAATTAACTGGTCCATTTTTGTTTTTCATGGATAGTACAATATATTCTAATTTGGCCCAGTAATTAAAGCTTATAATTGTCAAATTTCAATCTTATTTAAAAAAAAAAAAGAGTACAATTTATTCTGAAATATTTTTTATGATAATTTAGTGAACTGCACAATAAAAGGAATTTGTAAAAAATAGATGGAATGAGATGCATGAAGGCAACGCATTGCGGCGGTTCATATAATCATTGCATAAATTTATGAAAAAAACGTAGAGACTTGATATAACAAAAAAAATATGCTTTCAAGTTTCAGCCATTGTAATTTTGGAGCAAAATAATGTTCATACCTTACTAGTTAGAGGCTAGAGTAAAAAATGTTACTACTAGAAATATAAGAGAAACAAATTATGGTTACCAATATTTTGCTTTAAAAGACAATAAAAAAATGACAAAAAAATTAGATATCAAGAGAACAAATTGAAAGGTTTGGTGAACCACACATTGTAGTGAATTTTTTTTATAATAAATTTTAATAATAACAGTGTGACACAAAATATATTACATACTTCGAAACAATGCATATTTGGTTTGTTAATTAAAAACAATCCAATTAAAATTTTCAACTCCTATTAACACAAAATCTAATTTTTAATATCAATAAAAAATTTATCTAAAAAAATTTACTCTCAAATTTAACAATTATGGACCGAATTACTTTATTAAACTATAGAGCTTGAAATAATTAATTGATGCTACAAATCTTAATAATCAATAATGAAAGAATAATGATAGAAATAATGATTAAAGCTTCATTTTAGAAAACAACAATAAAGAAAATCAATAAAAAAAAGTTAGGATCAAGACAAAAAAATGGAAAAGCTTTAGGCATTAAGGATTTAACAATTGATTTAATGAAGATAAAAAATGGTTTAACTAAAAAATAAATAAATTTTTACTAAAAAATAAACAAATCATGGTTATCAGTGTTTTTCTTTATAAGATAGTACATAAAAAATAACAAAAAAAAAACTTAGGGACCAAGTTTAATTAAATAGTTATAAAATTCAGGGACTAAAATGTAACACAGATCCAAAAAATAAAAAATTAGAAAGTTTGGGAATGAAATCATGTTTTAACCGAAAAAAAAAATGTGAGGCGGAGGAAAACAGGAAAAATTGCAACCTAAGCCCTAAAAAAGGCAAATACCTTATGAAATGAGATAAAATTTTAAAAAAAGTAAATCGTATCCTTAAAAAAGGGGGAAAAAAAGAGTCAAAAGCCCAAAAAAAACTGCTAAATTATGGCCCAAAACCAACTAGGCTCAACTAGCCCAAAACTAAGTTACTGTTCATTTAATAATACCAATGTTGATATTTAAAAGTATAGTGTAATATTCTCTTTTTCAATTCTAGCAAAAAAAAAAAAAAGGAAGAAGAAAACTATTATTTTATATTTATAGATAGGACAAATCAATAATTCACTACAAGAGAGTTGCAAAATCAAGACTGCAAATTCAATCCCGTTTTAGTCACTATATAAGTCAGAAGCAATTGCTTAACGACTGTGAATGGTTGTTGGATTTTTTCAAGTTACTAATAGTTCGTGACTGAAAGTCAACTTTAGAAAGCAACTAAAACACTCAGTCAATAATCAGTTGTTAAGATTGTGGGTCACCTTAAATCTGCAAGTCTACAATTGACTACTTCAATCACTAGTTGCCATGGTCAGTTGCTGTATTAGGATTTTTATCTTTTAAACAAAATACATTATTATTTAATATAATTGTTATTTAATTAATATTATTTAATTTAATTGGTTATTTATTTCATTTGTTATTTAATTGATACTTACATTAAATTGGTATGAATATTAACGTATTTTAATTATTAAAATACAAAATAATCAAATAATGAAATTAACATAATTGAATAATTGAAAGTGAGATATGATGAATGAATTCAAAAAACAAAAACCATAGAAACTCATTAGATCTGCACTAAATACAGGCTCAACAATGGACGAATTTACAAACTTGAATTTACAAATGCTGAGGAAATCAATCAAATCGGCAAACAAATGCCAAGAAAGCCAAGGAACCACAAATGGCGAGACAAGGAACCACAAATAGCAAAGCAAGGAAAGGTAAATGGCAAGGCCAAAGAGGTGAACGAGCAAGGGGAACAATGATGGTTGTGGAGGCAGCAGTTGTGGAGGTGAGAAGAGGGGGAACAACAAGGCCGAGGAAGCAGACAAGTGACGTAAATGGGTGATGACGAGGCAACAACTGTGGATGGAGGGCAACTATAGAGGTGAAAAAAGGAAGAACGATTAAGAGATAAGACCGGCAGAGAAATGAGGAAGAACGGCTAAGAGATAAAAGGGAGAAGATGCTGTGGGTATATGAGGGAAAACTGTTGAGGGGTGAGGTATGAGGGTATATATAGTTAGGGTTAGGTTGGCTCAACAAGCATTTTTATATGGGTTGTGTTATAATTTATATATATATATATATATATATATATATATATATAAAGCCGGACAATTTTAAAAGAGTATTTTTGGTTTTTTTCCTTAATTAGGACAATACATGTGTCATTTTTTCTTTTTTAATTTTTTTGTCATATCTATATATTAGTCAATGAAAACTTGAAATCTAAAATTACCCTTCACTAAACTTAACGGATTTTTTAACACTGTTACATGAAATTAATAAAATAATTACAAAAAAAATAATTACCATATGATGATTAAAGTGGCAATTTGATTAGGAAAGTCCTCAATTGTTATAAAACAAATAAAGGAATGTTAGAATTTAAGACCATGTATTCACAAATTTGATTTGCTTCTCACAAATATAAAGAAAAAGAATCAATTAATTATGAATTAATTGTGAAAGGAAAGAATATCAAAATAAAATCAAATTTTCAACAAAAATTAAGTTTTTTTTTGCATTAATTAACAAGTATCAAAAGAAGTAGATGAATTATAATAAATTGTCAAACGCAAGAATAAAATTAGATCAGAACAATTTAAAAGGACTTGTTTGGACTAATTATACCTTTTAACACGAAAACGCAAGATGACATTTGAATTGTTGCCAAATTTGTTCTTGAAAATAAAAAAGAAAATGTTCGGTTATAATTGTCTATTTACAATACATACCAAATTAATACACAATTTATGCAAATGGTGGAACAAAGGGCACACTCAAATATAAATTTACCATTCATATACACTACACAACAACTATATAAATCAATTTAGTAATTCACTTTTTATACCATCCAGCTTCATTCTTCACTTATTGAATGAAAACACAATATTTGCAACCTCATTCAGTTTCATTCTATTATATGAACATCTTAAAACATTTTTCCTGCATTTTTTTTTGTAGGATATCATACATTAACAGAAGAGTATATGGTAAACCAGTTAATTCATTTAGTGTACATTTCATTTAACAATATTGAGTGCTATAATTTTAATCTATAATTTTTTTTCATATTTCATATTTCAAAAGCAATAGTCATCTTTTCACCTATTTGTTCATAAAGGTGAGTTTTTCAATCTTTTTAATTTTAGTATTCTATTCAAATCATTAAATGCTAGATCTAATTAACATACCAATTCATAATATTTAAGTTAAATTAATGTCTATATATATATGTGTATGTGTGTGTGCACGCGTGCACACACACACACACACACACACACACACACACACACACACACACACACACACACACACATGTATTTATAAATTGTTCAGTTTAACAATGAAAGAACACAGAAAACTTCATAAAAGAAAAAATGCAAAAGATTTATTTTGAAGGAAATTTATTTTCACAAATTAATTGGTTACTCATTTGGGACTAATTTAAGTGACACAAAGCATCTAAAAAACAGGAGTGAGAGCTAGAGTAGAAAAGCGTGACTTTTAAAATTTAAATAAGTAAAAATATTGTGAAAATAAAAGCAAAAGCAGCAGTTGAAAGCACAAGAGTAGGAGCGGGAGCAGGAGCAATGGCCCAAAAGAGAAGGATTATATGACTTAGTCCTAATACATTATGTTTGACAATCAGGTCTAATAAATTAATTGGTTGCCCATTTTAGGTCAAATCTAAGTTACATAAAACATCCCAAAAGTAGAAGTATAAAGAAGGAGCTAGATTAGGAAAACTTAACTTTTAAAACCTAAGTAAAAAGTTATAAAAATGAGAGCATGAATGACAGTTAAGAGTTAGAACAGTAACCCAAAAGAGAAAGATTATGTAACTCAGTGCCTAATGCATTACGTTTGACAATCTGGCCTAACAAATTAGTTAGTTATATATTTAGGACTGATCTAAGTTATACAAAGTGTCTTGAAAACAGTAGCTAAAAGCAAGAGTGAGAGTTAAAAAACATCACTTATATAATTTAAGTTAGTTAAAAAATCGTTAAAATAAGAGCATGAGTGGTAGTTGAGAGCGGGAACAGAAGTGCCAAAGCAGGAATGGTAACCCACAAGAAAGGGATTATGTGACTTAGGTTCAATGCAATATGTTTGACAATTAGCCCCAATAAATAAATTGATTGCCCATCTGGGCCCTATCTAAGTTACACAAAGCATTTTGAAAGTATGAATGAAGAGCGGGAGTGAGAGTAGGAAAATATCACTTTTAAAATTTAAGGGAAAATGTTGAAAATATGAGAGCGAGAGCGATGACTCAAAAAAGGATGATTATGTAACTTAAGGTCCAATACATTATGTTTGATAATCAGGTCCAACAAATTATTTGGTTACCCATTTAGGCCCAATCTAAGTTATACAAAGTATCCTAAAAGCATGAGTTAAAATGAAAGTAAGAAAACATCACTTTTAAAATTTAAGTAAGTAAAAATGTTATAAAAGTTAGAGTAAAATCAGTTGTTAAAAGCAGGAACAGCAGCCCAAAAGAGGACAATTATGTAACTTAGGGTTCAACACACTATGTTTAACAATTTGGAGCGGGAACGAGAGTGTCCTGAAGGCTGGAGTAGAAAGTGGGAGCAAAAGTAGGAAAACATTATTTTTAAAATTTAAGTAAAAATGTTATAAAAATAAGAATGAGAGCGGCAACTAAAAAGAGAATAGTCATATAACTTAGGCCCAATGCATTATGTTTGGCAATTTTTTCCATTCAATTAACTACTTTTTATTTTATACGTATATACCAAAAAATAGTAAAGTCTTAAACTTGAGCTTTGCAAGTTTATTAGATATCCTAATTAGACTCAACCCAATATGTGCTAACAGATACTCCATCCGTCCCATAATAGATGAAACATTTATTTGGACATAGAGATTATCAGATTAAGGTGTTTGTGTAATAAAATTTTAAATAATTAATAGATTCTTTTTTGGGTTTTGTGCAGTAAGAGTTTAAATAAAGATTAATAAAAGATTTTTTATTGGGTTTTATGTAGTGGAAGTTTAAATGAGGGCAGTAAGGTAAATTAGAAGTTAAAAATTGTCTAAAATGAAAAACTTTTCATTCTTTTTAGGATATCAAAAAAATGAATACATTTTATTCTTTTTTGGACTGATGAAGTATATATTAATCAAACATTTGAACAAAACATGGTAACAAGTAGTTTGGGCCCATTTAACTATAAATTAACTAATAGTGCAATGTTTGTTTTTTCCTTAAAAAAATCATCACAATAGTTTTCCATACAATTGAATTTTTTTCCTTAAAAAAAATTATCACAATAGTTTTCCATGCAATTAAATCTTACACCTGGTGAATATGGTCAAAGGTTGCATAATCAGTTACATTTTCAATAACTTTAAATTTTGTTTTGAAAATCTAATGGAAGATAGGCATATTAATTAAGCATGTACTAAACTGCAATTATTTTTTAAAAATATTGAAATGTCTAATATTATTATATTAAAATCTAATGCATTGCTAATATTATTATTACAGTTGTGTTATTTTTAACTTTCTCATAAACATATTTAGAGTCTAAGTTGAAGTGTTTTTTTTCTTAAAAAATAAGAGTACTTTAATGGATGCTAGAGAAAGAATAACTCAACATAAAGATGTTTGTTTTGATTAAAATTTATTAATCTGCATTCCTATTTGATTTTTAATAGCATTTATCTTAGATAAGATCTTTTACTAGGGGTAAAAGTATTTATTGTGTTATTCTTTTTTTTTTAATATGTTAAATAAATCTAATATTGTAAGTGTTATATTTTTTTTATTGACTTGTGTCTGGTGACTTATATATCGACAAAAATAATACTGAAGATATTCCCAAAACTATTATATGATTGTTTGTTTAATTACATAATTAGAAGTTCTATTTAGTTCACACAACACTTTATTTCATAAATTATTAATTTTTAGGAATCACTTTAGATAAACTAGACTACTATTTCTATTTTTTTTTTACTTATTGCTTTTCATATGTCTTTTCCATGAATAATTTAATTATTGATATGTTTTGCACTTTTATTTTTTTTTATCCCATGGCAATACCAGGTATTTAAACTAATTATATATATAGTACAACCATGAATATATATAAGTTCATGAAAATTTCTCCATATACATATTCTAAAAAATTAAAATTAAAAAAAATTATATCACATACAGGGAAGTTATTACTATAGACAAAATAATACAGTTACCCTCATCATTCTCAGAAATGTCAATAATTATGTAACACTGCTATAAATACAAACTCTAAACCTTAAATCCTAAATACCATTGACCTAAACCCCAAATACAAACCCTAAATCATAAATCCTAAAACCTTAAACCCTAATTCTATATACCTAAACCGTAAACCTAACTACCATTAACCCCAAAACCCTGAATACAAATCCTAAACCCAAAACCCTAATTCTATATCCCTAAATCATAAACTATAAACCTAATCTACCATTAATCCTAAATCTTAAATCCTAAATACAAATCTCAAACCCTAAATTTCAATACCCGAACACTAAATTTAGTACCTTTAAACCCTTAAAAACCTTAAATCCTAATTTTATATCCCTAAACCCTACAAAATTCTCAATCCCTAAACCATAAAAAGCTCTAAATTAACCCCAAAAAAAATCCCAAAACCCTAATATTGAATTAGTTCAATACCCTAACCTTATCCAATATAATTCCATATCCCTAAACACTAATTTCAAACCTAAACCCTTAATTAAAGATCCCAAACTCTAAAACTATATTTAATACCCTTAACGCCTTAAAAACCATAAATCCTAATTCTATATCCCTAAGCCTTAAAAAAAGTCTCAAACCTTAAACCCTAAAAAAATCCCAATACATATACCCTAAACTCTGAAAAATCTCAAAACCTCAAAAAACCCTAAACTTCTAAATTAACTTAGCCACTAAAATGGGCGATTATAGTCAAATTGGGCACACAAAAAAAATTTATTTAAGTGATGATTAATTATTAATTAGATAGAGCATTAATTTTTTAAATAATTTTAATTTTAGAAGAAAACCAGTAAAAAGAAAAATAATGAATTTTTTTACTGAAAAAGTAGATAGCCCTACCCTCTCCTATGAGTTTGTTACGTAGTTTAAACTATTTGGTATAGATGTCTTCAACATAAATTTAGACGGTCTAAATAAGTTGTTTAATAGGTAATAAATAATATTATCATTAAGGTTTTCTCTTCATAAATGTAAAATGATTCAGATAACAGGCTTTATTATATCATTATACTAGGTGATAAATCGATTAGGAAAATTCAACTTAATAAAAAAAAATTTCAAGAAATGTCCAGTCCAGCACATTATGACTATTCTTAAAGTTTATTTTCAAGCACATTCTATGGGGAGAGTTTTTTTTTCATGAATTGCATTCATTGAAGCATCAATAACTAGGCATACATTCAGATTTAGCAAGTACATCAATGGCCTGGGGAAGCTCCCATTTCCAAATCATCTAGTTGTCAAGAGTAAGACCTAGCCTAGCTAGCGCATCTGTTATGCAGTTCGCCTCCTTTCCTGTATGAACCACCCACCAAGCATTGAATGATCTCAATGACCGCCTCATCTCGTCAATGCATATGCCTCAGAGAGTCCTTCGCCATCAGAATGAATAGCTAAAACCACCTGCAAAGCGTTCATTTCAAGCACAAGGCACAAGAGACCCATCTAGCATGCTAGCCGAAGACCTGCCAATGTCACTGTACACTTCGTATAAAAAGGACTACCAATACCCAGGCAGCAGCTACCAAGCCCTGCAACATACTCCCCTTGTGACCTCGAATGACAGCGCCTGTCCCCCAATGCCCATCATCGTGTCGGTGTTGAGCTTTATAGAGTTTGAATGGGGCTTGCACCAAAGTCACACAACCTTTGCTCGGTAGATGGAAGCTAGCCTGGATTGCTAGATCATTACCTTCTTCTAAACCTTCTAATAAGCTAGCGTGGAATAGGATAGACAAGGTTTACCATGAACTACTCTGTTTCTGTGGCTCCAAAGGACTAATATAATTACAGCAAAACGCTCTCAAGCAATTACTTGCCCCAGCCTTAGTAGATTATCCACCCACTCCACCAGCATATCTCCTCCCACCTCTGTCACAACTCGGAGCTGCTGGTCCCTACAAACCCGAAGGGCAACATGGCAGTCCCTGAGTGCATGAAGTGTTGTCCCTCCTTGAGTTTGGCACAATGGGCAAGTATCATTAATTATGATCCGACACAAGCACAAGTTAATCCTCATTGGGAGGCAATCATGTATCATAATACGCCACATCATATTCTTTAACTTATTTGACACTGGTAAGCTCCAAATATGCTTTTATACTCAACTAGCTCCAATCTTGTCGCTAATAGAATAAACACCATCTGCATTAAAATGCTAGATAAGTCGATCCTCTCCATGTGGGTTAGCAAGAGCAATTCGCATAATAAGCCTCATATTTGACTCTGAAAAATATGTTCGCAAAAGTTTCGCATTCTACTCTGCCCCCTTAGATGATTAATGAATAGGCTCACCTGCAAGAAATCAAGGCCTTGCAACACCGTCGTCGGTCGAAAACCTAAGGAGTCAGGAATCCAAAGATCATGCCAAACACTAATAGAAGAGCCATCACCGATACGCCAACAAAGACCTAGCCGTAGGAGTTCATGACCGTGCAAAAGGCTTTGCCACATCAAAGAGGAATTGTCTTTGTCATCACCTTGAAGGAAATTGGAGGCAAGAATGCATTTCGCCTCAAGGGTTCGCAAAACTAATGATAATTGATTTTGAATCAGTCTTTACCAATACTCTGTGAGCATTGCCTGGTTAAAAACAGAGAATACAGAGAGTTTTCGGAACCCAAGACCGTCATCTCCCTTATTTACTGGCAACCGATCCCAAGACATCCAATTGGTACTGCCTAGTGTTAGATCACTAGAATTGATTGAGACTTTGTTGGATGTCCTCCCAAATCCTCGGTAGGTATTTTAAAAACTGACATGGCATATATAAAGATTACTCAATCTTTTATCTTTTACACACGCAAATCACTGCATTTTAATTTCTATCTTTTAAATACCGTTTATTAACATCATTTGGCTAATAATAAATCCTATTTTAGTTGTCATTGTAAATGTTATTTAAACATATTAATGTTTTGTTTTGGATGATTTTAATGCTAATAAATTTATTATATTAATTGTTTATAATTTACAAAATTTTATCTTTGGGCACGTATACTTTGTCCACATATTAAGAGTACCAGAATTGTTTTATTACAATAACATTTCTATTCTCAACAATTTTCTAACAAACTCCATGAGATCTAAATTAATTCCTACTATTTATTCTTATAATTAAATTTTACAATATTATGTTGTATAAATTGTCTTTTCCTATTTGAAAGCTACTACCCATTTTTCATTATAACTAACCTAGATGAAAAACTTGTGTTGGAACGCATGGAACAACAAAAAAAAATTTTCCACCAATTCCTACTTTGTCTTTCAATGAACACATATTTCTCAATTTTATAAAATTTGCTTAGAAGAGATATTTAGTCACAATAAAGCCTGAAAAGAAAAAAATTTCAATGACAAGGTGGCTATATGTATGGTCGCAAGGAACAAACTAATAAGTTCTACCTTAATATATTTTACTACTTATCATCATTCACTCTTATCTTTTTTTTTTTTTTTACCTCGTGCCGTTACATCCCCAATTTATTTCTTAATATTTTCTTTCAACACCCATATCAAATGGAATAACAAATATTACAACTAATAGAAAAAAAAAGAGCCTAAATGACTAATACCCACTAAATTAAACATTGCAGTATACTACTTACTGCAAGTACACGGCACGCGGTACAAATGTTTTCTTATTTTGTCATTTTACCTCGCGGTATATCACGATATACAGTATACCGCGCACTTTTTATATGTATTTTGTCAAAAAACCGTGGTATACAGCAAATACCACATGGTACGTACCGTAGTATTTAATTTTTCGCACCTATTTTTTATTTTACATCAAAATATCATAAATATATTAAACATTAAAATAAAAATAATACACATATCATAAAATAAACATTTATTTTTAATTTTTTTGTTACTTTTCTTAATTAATATAACAAATTAATAGATGGTATTATTTATATTTATAGTATATCAATAAATTAGTTTTTTTAGTAATATTTATTTTGCTTCATATATAACCTTTTTTATGTTTTTTTGTATTAAAAAAATATCTTCTATCATATATATTTTATTTATATTTGACAAATTATGATGAGAAAAATTAGAATGCATATAAAATGTGTAAAAATAAATTATTAAACAAATTATGTCATCTAAAAATAATATTCTAACATTTATTTTTTACGGTAACGGTAACGGTATGCAAAGCGGTATACTATGCGATATACCTTAAAATTTCAGGGTGCGGTATGTTTAACAGTAACGGTATATAACATTTTGCCAATACATAACACAAAATCTTACAAAAAATATGGAGACCTATGCATTACACAGGTAACACAACTAGTATATATTATAAAGCAAAACCTAAGGATGATTTAGTAATTGCATAATTAATTGATAGGCTAATTAAATACCATACCAAATTTTTATATAAAACCCCAAATTTACCCCATAAGTTGTTGACTTAATTTTGACCACACGACACCTATCTAACTTCCAACTTTCACGACAAACATTTAGAATAGGAAGGCTACATATCTTCTTCCCACATAACTTTTGGCTGGATTTATCGCAGCTTATAATTGGCATGAAAATCTCCCTAAATTAGCCTTAATTGCTTTCCATGTAAAAGTGTTTTAATTCCATTAAAGCCCATGAGCTTTCAAAATTGAGCAACAAAAAAAAAAAATGCTCACCTTCATAATTTGAAACAGCATACCCCTTACATTTTGACCACAAAAACAAATAGCTACATATCAAATGACAAAATTTTATGTTCGCTTATTTTTTTTTGCAACTGGTTCCTCAGTCATAAATTTTTTTCCAATATAGAATTACCTATATATGGTTGACTATTATATATATATAAAATGACTTGTATAATTATAATACAAATAAATTTTATTATTAATTGTAGATTTCACTCAATATATTAAGTGCAATGATGAGATCGCAAAAAATAAACCTAAGTCAAGTAATTAGGATAATTAAAATAAAATGACGATAAATGCATGACTTTAGTTGCAATTAATTATATTTTTAAGTTAAAGAGATTGAATATATCTCAATAAATGATTTACATAATATTAAAATAAGAAAATTATAATTTTTAATATATGTGGTGAAAAATTATATATAATTAATACGCTTTTATAGAGTAAAAGTACAATAGTAATAATCGATAGAGAGTATAAATTTGTACGTCCATGTGATTCAAATAATGTACTATCTACAAAAATAAAACGATTATAAATTCCTATTTATTTTTTATTTTGACGTTGAATAAGTTATTTAGAACTTGTAGCTAGCTGTATGATTCTTATAAGTTGTTTTATATTCTTCTTAATATGTACTTTCTCATTTTCATTTTCATAAGCTTCTTTGCCAATGCACAAATTATTAAGTTTTATTTTTAGTTTTATTACTAAAGTACCTAGAGAAAAAAATAGCTAAAAATGGAAGACCTAAATTCCTTAAAATAATGTGTCTTATTAGCTTTTTTTTAGGTATTACAATTTTATTCTATTTTAAGATAAAGGAGTCCCTTATCTAGTGATTGATTAATTATATTAAAGGAACAATGAATAAGAATAGCTTTCAAACTTCATCGATGTAAGTGTAATTTCTAAATTAAAAGTCAAGCATTAGTTACGTATAATTAAATGTCTTTGTAAAAAAAAAAAAACAACTCAATTTTTACTTATCAAGTCTATACTATGACATCATGTCTATATTTGTATTATAATTATTAAAATAAATTTTCTTTTACTTGAGTTTCTTATTAAATGTCAAATCTATTTACTTTATTTCTTTTTTCTTTTACCTAACCTCAAAAAATTTATTGAAGACCTAGCTTATATTTCTTAAAAATGCCAAAGTTATGATAACATATGAATGGTAAACCTATTTAATTGCAATATAAGATCTTCATTTTGATCATTCGCTTTTTGAATCAAAAGTATAGAATTTAAGATAAAATTTGCTAACTTAACTTTTAATCAAATTTCTAAATACATAATAGCATTAATTCATTAAATTAAACACTTTTCTTAACAGATTGCATATTATTATTATTATTTATACTAAACATAAATATAATACAAGAGCAGTCTATTATAACTAGTTTCATAACCCGTCTATTGGACGAGATAGAAATTCATATTAAATACCAAGTAGTAATTGACAAAAAAGAAACAATCTTGGAGAATAAATCGCAATAACAAAAAGAATTGTTTGAGAAGTAGGAAGTCTAGAAGATAACATTAACTTATATCTGGTGAGGATTTATTTGTGGAAATTCAGCAAGAACATCGCAATCTTCTAAAAGTTATACCCTGTAAAAAAAGTGGCAGTGTAGATTAAAAGTGCATTATTTAATATGTTAAGAGAAGTTTAGATTTACAATATATATGTACTGAAAGAGACAGTATGTGTAGAGGGATAGTTGTTACCATTCATGTGCTGCAATGATGTGGGAAGCGAATTGAAGGCCTAGAGTTGAAGTGGAGGAGGGTGGAGCACTTTTTTGAAGGTCCAATATGTAAAAATGTTAGGTTTGAAAAGTAAGCTTGAATTATATGATGTAAGGGTAAGGGAAGATTATTTTGACGAAGGATGTACAGAATCGAAGCAACTTCGACTTCAGTGGTCGATGGGACAGCAAACGTCGATGCTGGAGCATATGCATAAGTTGGAGTAGTTGGTTCCCTGTAATACAAAGAATAGTGCGTCATAATAACAATAAATGTTAAAGTTGAAGTAAAATGGAATTTGGAAAGATATTGCATGGTAGATTAGATAATATTGAGTATTAATTTTGAAAGTTTAAAAAAGAAATAAAATTTATGTAAGACATTGAAAAGGTATATTTAAATAACTGGTTATAAATAGGAACTGCTACCAAAGATTAAAATGGAAAAAGAAAAAATTAGATTGTGAAAAGATAAAAGTATTTTTTGACCACATATAAATTTAACTAAGGTGGCATAATATTTTTTAAAACCAGATATGGTTCACTTGTTAATAAACCGGGACAGAAGTTAAACTTATAAAATGAAATTGCGCATTTTCATTAAAAGTAATATAAGTTGAAAAGTAATACTACCCCCATCTCATAAAAACTGTCCTATTTACTATTCATAGCAATTGATCTATGATTTTATGTCTTTTAACATTTATCACAAAAATATATACTTTTTACATGAAAATGGGACTTTAAAGATTATAGTCTCCAAATATCATTTTTGAGAATTTTTTTTCAATTCATTTTAATATAAATATATTCAAGTTAAGCTTTAGTAAAAAAAGGTAAAAGGAACAGCTAATATGAAACGGAGGGAGTACATTTTTTTGTACTTCATAATTACTTAAATGCATATTTTTAAAAAAAATAAGAAGAAGAAATAGAATATTTAAAATCAATAGTTAGGTAAATAGAGTAGTTTCTATGAAATAATTGTGGACATACTCAAATATTGAAGAATATTTGAAATAAGTAATTATTTAAACCTTTGTTGAAATAGGGAATAAAGTGGCCTAAATTTTAACAATATGAGATTAAAAAAAATATGGGTTGCACGAACAGGTCAATAAAATATGTGTAATTAAAAATTGAGGGTGCCGGATAAATTCGGTCCCATAAGGTAATAGAGGAATTAGCCCATCCAAACAAAAGACGTTGGAATTAGTGTAAATAATTAGGAGAAATGACTCAATGGTAAAAGTTTAGACTTTAAAATTTCAGGGTGACATTGGAAAGAAACAGAGAAAATGGGACCAATGGTTAAGATTCTCATCGAGCGGCTAGTATGCAAAGAGGCCTTTTTCGGCCTGCTGTGTGATTTTTAGTATGGATAAAATTAAAAAATATGAAAAGTAATTTTATTTTTAAGAAAAATACCTTAAATATTATATAATATGAGAATTTGCTAAAATTATAATAATATTATGATCTTCCAATTTATGAAGTCAAAATTAGTAGTTTGATCTGATTGGGCTTAAACACTAACTGGTGTTGAAAAATGACTATTTTTTATAACATTAATAATTTACAATTATGCAAACCCAATAGATTGTTTGAAGCCCATGTTGGACTAACGCAAACCAAATGGACAATTTCTGAAATTTTTTAGCCCAAAATTAATGTTCCAGATTACCCTCGTTCTCTACCCACCTAAACATGTGGCAAAAGCCTAAAAAAAATCACAGCTGCCCATGCGTTCTCTCTCTCTACCTATCCCATACTCTCTCTCTCTCTCTCTACCTATCTCACCCCCTCCCTCCCTACCTCCCATGTTATGCCGCTGGTTTCTGGGGTTTTCTTGGTGGTGCTTCCTGTCGGAGTCGGTCGTATGAATTTCCCGCCAACAGTTTGTCGCTTCAATGAATTTTTCGGCATCGGCGCCGCCGTGCCGGAATTTTTTTTTTTTCCAGATTTTAAAGATTCTTACGCCATTCGATTCCTCTTTTCCTCACCTTTATCTTTCTCTAAAGGCATTTCTTCAAAAAATCATTAATTTTTTGTGGATTAGGATTCAAAACTTTGGATCCATTTTTTTTTTTATGTCAAAAACTTGGTTTGCTTACATTATATTGATCCTCCCATTCTATTCTTTA
This sequence comes from Aquilaria yunnanensis, assembly GCA_039654915.1. Taxonomy (NCBI): domain Eukaryota; kingdom Viridiplantae; phylum Streptophyta; class Magnoliopsida; order Malvales; family Thymelaeaceae; genus Aquilaria; species Aquilaria yunnanensis. Next base: position 103,261,887 of record CM077593.1, on the reverse strand, counting down.
AGGCATTTTAAAGGCATCTTTGCAAAATCCCAACCATTTCTGCTTATTCAAAGTTCGAAAATTTTGAAACCCTATTTTTTTTTTTTTTTCATATTTTTTGGGTTCTGGGTTCGTTTCCTATGGTTGGTTTGTTCGAAATATTTTGATACCCTAAATTTTTATACTCTAATTTTTATTTTCTACATTCCTGGGGTTATCATGACTTATATGGGTTTGAGGAAACATTTCATACTCTGAAATGATTAGGGTTTTTGCAATAGATCTGGTTTCTTAAAAGAATTGTGTTTTTCAAAAGGTCACGGTTATGAAAGATTTCCTATCCTAAAACGATTAGGAGTTTTCAAAAAATCTGGTTTTTGGGACGATTTAAGTTTTCATTTCGGGTGTTCATCTGAATCGTTCTCATGATGTCTGATAAGGATTCCAGATCCTCCCCCTCCGATGGTGTCTAGGTAATTTTTTTTTAGACATTTCCTTTATTTTTCTTCATTTTCACGTTCATGTTATTACTACACGAGGCTAATGAAATTTTTTTTTTTTGCATGAGGCAAACACTGCCTATGGATAGGAGCGATATGTACAGATGAGGAAGAAGGTATATTATTTTCGTGTCATATATTTTTTTTATTGCACACTTACTAAACTGAGGAACGGATTTGATGGGTTGCTTTTTATGCTGCTGGCCTATAAACATTAATACTACGAAGTAAGATAGTTAAGTTGTGAAATGAATTTAAGTATTATCTGAGTAAAACTTTACCTTATCGTCCTGGTCCTTCTTTTTTTTCCTAATCAAAAGCTATTGTGTAAAAGTGCCTTTAATATTAAATGGTTTAAGATGTTTGGGGAAATGCAATCTGGGTAAGTTCTTAAAACAGACTTAATAGGAAACACAAAAGTGATAAATAAGATTGAATAGAAAACATAGAATTGATAAATAAGAATAGGCAGGGAAATGGGAAAACACTGATTATACTTACGATTAACATTGAACTTTAAAGACCTAGTCATGTCTGAATAAGAACTATAAAACCAACCAACTAAAACTAAATATGGTGCTTAAAATGAAAAAGAAGCCCCCTAGTCATACAAATCATTGTCGGAAGTATGAGCTTCCGAAGGATCTGTCTCAATAGAGTCCCCTTGCTCCCCTCCAGCTGCCCCTTCCTCAATTCCATGCATTTGTAAGTCTGCCTTTAGTGTGGCTACCTCTTCGTCCAGCTCATGAATCCTCTCAAGGTAGAAGTTACTAATAGTGGCATGGCTAAACTGAGCCAACTCCATCTGGTAACTCAGCCCATTGTTCTCAAATTGAGTTTGTGTCATTTTTTCCGTCAGCTCCATATTAGCATCAAAGTTAATATCATGGACATAAAAATTGTAAAAATTTTTCAGCCTATGAATTCCTTTTTCAGCTGCTGAGTCCATTGCAAATCCTAGATCCTTAGAAGGTACTCCTTTGATCTTCACCAAATTTTTCTCCCCAGATTTAGTCTTACCAAGCTCCATCTGAACTGTAAACCTAAATTTAGCTCCTTCTAGCTCATTTGTGTAAACAGGAGGTTCTGTTTGAAGCTTTGAACAAAAAAGGTCGAGGATTTTGACGAAGGGTATTGGCAAAACTTCAATGACGTCCATTGTGACTGAAAAAAAATAATTTTAAAATATGGGTTAAAAGGGAAAGGAAAAATTTGTTTGTTTTTAAGACAATATTTAAGTTGGAACAAAAAATGGACCATATTGCATTTCCCCAATTTAAAAATATTTGAATTATGTTTCAAACTATGTTACTACTCCTAACAAACACATCTTATTTTTATTTGGTAGGGAGGTGTAAATATTTGGAGTATGTTCAGAACAATGCAACACAAATTTGTATTTAAAAACTGGAAAGTAAAACTCAGCTTTAAATTAGAACCTGGTTTTGCTTGTTGTTAAAATTAGCTCTTGTTCGTTGATCCTCCAATACACTGTTCCATAAAAAAGAAAAAAATAAGTATTAAACACATACATACTGATGCGCATGATATCATAAAGAAGATATTATATAACCTTGTGTTCCCTGGTTGCAAATTATTGATCCTTGTTTAGATACTCCAATTATCTGCATGAAAAATGAAATGAACATTAGTTGAAATGAGCATTAGTTGGTTAACTGTTCAGAAAAATGAAGAATAGATGCTGCCTTTCTCAACCTTTGCAGATGCACTTATGGGTGACAGAAAAGTGGGAGAACAAATTGGTACTTTCTCCTTGACAAAGCAAAAAATTGGCCGGGCAGCTTGGGATCAAGAGACATTCCAGCTGCAGCGCACAATCTTCAGCAGAGATTAACAGCGACGGAGAGAGCAATTTAGACGGACAAATGTGGCGGCAAAGAATAGTATGATGATTTTGCTAAGGAAATGTATTGTGAAATGTAAAAAGTCAGTGTAAATGTGGAGTATTTATAGTATCATGTAGTTACTGAAGTAGATAATGGGAGTTGAAAGGATAATGGGGAGTGGGAGTTAAACGGGCCAGGAAAAAAAATGCTGTAGGAAGAAAATGGATAACGTGGTGCCAAGAAATGGGTAACTGCATGTAACTGATAAAAAGTGGAGTACGTGGGCTAGTTTGTTTTCCTTGAAATGGGTGGAAATTAAAAAAAAGTTGTGGCAAACTTGTAAATACTCAAAAGAAATTGGTTTGTTCAACGCCGAAACAGGTGGATGCATGTAACACGTGTTCTTAAGTAGGGATATTTATGGAAATTGCCACGTGGGTGTCCAATATGCATTGCTGTTAACATGTGTCAGGTTGTTATAATTTGTTGAATTTTAAGTAATTATGAAAAGACGTTTTTGGGCAAATGACCTGATTTCATATATATTAATAGATGGATAGCGCTAATGACGACAGCTATAATGAAATATTCTAGTAAAAAATATATATAGGAAAAATACAAACATAAAACTAACAAAAAAAATAAATCTAAAGAAAAAAATAAAAAAAATAAAATTATTGGTGCTACTATTTGAGTCTGCGAACAGTTACTGTTTGTGTGCGCTCGTGTATACAAAAGGAAAACCGACATCCATCCCCATTAAACGACTTTCATTTATGAAAAACAGGACGATATTATTCTTCTTGGTACAGGGTGTACAAAGAAATTTACAAAAAATCACAAAACCGCATTACAAACAATTAAAAAAGGCTTCAATATTCAACAGATGCTATGAATTACATTCTTATAAATACAAAGCAAATACAGGAGCATACACAAGAAGGAGACTAACCATGTCAGTCTAAAATCAAATGGACAGCCCTCCAGAATTCATCTGCAGACAAGAAAATGTTGATCTCAGCCTCAACCCCCCCTGTGTTGACCTTGTGAGTCACTGCCCAGTTTCCGGTTCAGATTGCAGAACCACCATGAACTTTTACAAGAATTCAAATAGCTGCTGCATCGGAGTGAAACACTAAATACGCTTTTCATCAACAATATTCAGGATTCAGAGCCAAAGCCTCTCTATATATCATCTCCTTCATCTGCTCTTCTCCTAGAGGTTGCTGCTCAAATTCGAACGAAAATGGAACTGAGCAAACTGGTTCATCAGCTTCATCGTGTAACCTTTCAAGATATGGATGTGCTAAAGCTTCTTCAACTGTAAACAAAAAACAAAATTTCACATTTAGACCAGAGTAGGCGGATCAATCAAGTTCTGTCCCTGTTATGCTCAGTTGGAGGCAAGTTCCTGCTTAAACCAGACGAGCAATATCCTTTGTATTACCCGATCAAAGTAAGTTTACATATACCTTTACCTCGTTTACCTTCAACGTGTACCTCATCACTTTTATGCACTAGCACATTTACCAGTCTATGCTGCATATGAGTAAACCATCAAGTTGACGGCTTTGTCTTTGACAAGACTATCGCTTCTTGGTCCTACTTATAGTAAAACCCACTAGATTCTAATGCATTTCTTCACAGTTCTAATTCATGATTCGATCCTTCTGGTTTAGAAATATGTCACCACGTCATCAAAGTTAACACATACCATAGAATTTTATCTTGAATATATATAGCAAGCTCATCCACACTAAGTAAAATGGGGAAAAAAAAGTAATGAAATAATCAACAATACTATTCTTCAATGTGGTATGTTGACATGTTAGAACCTTCTAGGATTTTGTAGAAATTAGGTGTAATCAGCCGATAAGAAATTTGCACAAACAGATAGACTTCACAGTTAAACCAACTTGATGATGTAGGTGAAATGAATCTCTAATAGGCCTTAGGCGTGAAAATAAGACGAAGTGGCCAAAGTGGTCAAGGGGACAAGTATCCCTCAAGTCCTAAAGTACCGGTATGATTATAAAGTAAATGGAGTTTTTATTGTTGTAAGCAGCAAGTCCCACTGTTCCAAAAATGAAGATTAAACCACGGCAGCATAGATTAGAAATGAGTTCATCTGCAACAAGTAGTAGGATTCTGTAGTTACCAGTAATTCTTTTTGTGGGATCAAATGTCAACATTCTATCCATTAGATCTATCGCCGAGGGGTTAACATGAGGAAAAACTTGCGCCAATGGCTGACGAGGATGTGTGGGAAGTTGCCTGATATACCTCCTTGCATCCTCATTGCGCACAAACTCGAGATCAGATTCAGATGGTGTTCCAAGCAGCTATGAAGAATTTAAAATAATAAGAATTAGAAGCGCAATTAAAAAAAAAAAAGACAGAGAAGTAAGAACCATAAATATATTGAACCTCCCTTCCTAATCCACTCGAAATTTGTTTATAAAAGGTCACCTAATCTTCTTACCTCAGTTAAAAGTCTCATTTGATGAACATGATCTCTGCCAGGGAATAATGCCCTCCTGTTCATAAGCTCCAGATAGATGCAACCAACAGACCACACATCTATTGCAGCGGTGTAATCCGAGGAGTTCAGCAATAGCTCCGGTGCCCTGTACCACCTTGTTACTACATACTCTGTCATAAACTCATTCTCTGAAGTTGGCCGAGCAAGGCCGAAATCACAGATTTTGAGATCACAATTTGCATTCACCAAGAGATTGCTGGGTTTCAAATCTCTATGAATTACATTTGCAGAATGTATGTACTTTAGCCCTCGGAGTATCTGGTACAAGAAATACTGCACATGACACAAACTAACATCAATATCTGGAGCTGACTTCCACATGCTAGCATCTGAAAACAGAGAGATCAATATACCTGACAATGTTCCTCAGATAAACTTTGATTGGATCGAATAATTTGGTGAAGATCAGTATCCATAAGTTCAGTTGCAATGTAAACATCAACAAATTCTCTTCTAACAGGTGGAGGAATCACATCTCTAATACCTATCACCTGCAAATCCTTCAATATGTCAGCATCCGCTAAATCTCAATCCCAAAACACCAACTTTGAAACCAGAAAATAAACAACGAGAAAAAAAAAGACAGACAGACAAAAATAACGACGACGTTAAACATTACCAATTTACCAAACCATCTAACGTACGAATAATCCAATTTTGACGAACCAAAAAAGGAACAAATAGTCAATTTTCATTTCTTAATGACCAGTTTCTACTCCTTTTGGCATTACCCCATATGTGGAAACAAAAGAGTTCCGGAACATTTGTTTGAACAGGTAATTTCCATAAAAGTTGCAAGCCTGGTACAACTTCAATGTTACTCCTTAGGTAACATTTGGACCAAACATGGTTCTTTATGTTAGTTTCAAACCGTGAGCAAAAAGGGGGAAAATTACATTTTCGTGATCGAAATGCCGAAGAAGCTTAATTTCTCTAAGCGTTCGCTTAGCATCCATGTGATTATCAAACGCGTTCGCGATCTTCTTGATCGCCACCATCTCGTTTGTCTCCGAATTCAACACCGAGCTTCAGAGAGCCAAACAATTGGACCAATAAATAATCAAGTGGAATATTCATTGAATTAAAAGGAAAAGAAAAAGCAATCGGAATCTGCGATACCAGACGATTCCGTAGGCGCCGCGGCCGATGGGCATGATCGGCGGCCGGTACTTGGTGGTGATCTCGAAAAGGTTACCGAAGATGTTATACTGGATGTATTGGCCGCCGTAGGTCGAAACCGCCGGAAAATCTCCTAGTTGACCTCCAGCTGCCATTTTTACTTCTCCGATTCTATTGACTTCACCGATTCTTATACAGAGGAATAATTCTGAAGGATTCTATTTAAAGTGTTATTGAGGATAAGAGTTAAGCGTTGGTTTGACCTCTGCGTTGAGTTCCAGAGTTCCGAGCAACTGCGACGAACGAAAAAGGAAAGCGCTCCACGGGATGGAGGGCTGAGATTTGAGCCGCCTTTGATCAGACGGTTGATTTTGCTTTCATCTTTGTTAGCAGGGGGCTATTGTTATGTTAACAAACGTGTTCGTCGGAGTAAATGTGGACAAGTAGACGTAGAGCATGATTTTTTTTTCTTTTTAGATTTTATGATGAAAATTCATTTTTTGTGGGCGTCTGTGAAATTTTTATTTTATTTTTTTAGTATTAAGAAATATGCTTATAAGTATGTAAGAAAAAAGATATTAGTATTCATGTAGAATGTAAGATAAGAGATATTAGTATTCATGTAGATGAAGAGAAATGCCACTTTTTTTTAGATTTAGAAAATAACATAATCAGTTTTGTATATCATTTTTTAGGTAGAAAGTAGGAAAGCCAGAGCAGAAGCCCAGATTTTTTCACAGTATCTACAATCCATTAAGTCAAACCCACAAAAATGTGAAATTTTTTATTAAAAGGTTCATCATGACTATTCCAAAGTCATGTAAACATGTCTAACCACGCAATTCCACAACCATTTCTATAAAATTTAGGATCCATCACACAATTGTTTTTTTTTCTTTTTTATTTTAAAAGTATAATTCAGTATTGGTTAATTATCAAGGTAAGTCAAAGCTACGCTCTACCCTTTATATCCATATACATTTACATTCCAATACTACCATTTATAGCATAAAATAAATATGAACACATCAAATTTCATATTTTCCTCTAAACTTAAGATATGTATAAATCAGATACCGGATATGTACAAAGTCGATGTACAAAGAAAATAAGAGATATGTATAAATAATGTGTAACACATGTATAAATGACATCACAAATATGTTATAGGTTCAACATCTCATTAAAACAAATAGATGTAAACATGTCAAATCTCAATTTTTCCCCAAAATTTGAGATATGTACAAATGAACGGCAAATATGTATAAAACTCAATGTATAAAATAATTAATAGATATATACAAAATACGTCCTACATATGCATAAAAAAAATCAGAGATATATTACAGATATATACAACTATATATAGGAGATTCATATTTTTGTAAATAAATAAAAATTAGGATAAAAATTTAACTAACAGTAATATAACAGTGATATGCACAAATCATATATAAGATATGTATAAATCTGATATAGAAATAAGATTAGAAATATGTATAAATCAAACAATTGATTTGTGTAAAGTGAGACATGTGTACAAGAAACTTTTATATATAAACATGTGTAAGAAAATACAAGCTTATGTAAAAGGTGAATAAAATTTTATATAAAAGTAATATTTGGGATATTATTTGTGCAAGTAAGTTTACTCATTTATATATATGTGATTAAATGTTTTGTACAAACATTAGTGACTCAAACATAGAGAGAACAAAAAACAGAGGGGCTCCAAGCAGGTTTCCACCTCCATTTGTTGAACGGGTCGAGGGCAGCTCAAACGGGTCACAAAAAAGGGGTTTGCCTCCAATTCGCTCTGCAGCGACGGCGATTAGGCGATCGGATGGCTGAGCGTTGGTGGCGGTGGCTCGTGCGAACTGTGGGCGAGCGGAAGGCAAGACAAAGATGTGAGACGGTGGTGGGATCAAACTCGGATCGCGGCAAGTTGGAACACCGGGAATGCCTACGAACGACTGGAGCCTGGGAACGCCTTACAAGGACAGCAGTGGTGAGATGGGAATGATGGCGGCTTGCTGAACTCACTGGCGAAGAAGGGAGCGAAGAGTCCGAGGAAGGCAGTGGGACATGGGAGAAATTATGCAATTTAAACGGGGACAAATAATTTTGCGGGTGTGCCGCAAGTATCATAAGGCATATTTTTTACTGATGCTAATTCTCATCTTTCTCTGTATAGAGAGAGATAGAGAATATTCAGATTTGGAATGAAAAACAACTAGTAGTAGTCGATATAATAGCAATAATTGGAAATAAAAAAACATAAAAGTTTAATTCTTTATAAAAGATGTGGTCTATTCTTTTGGTGCCACCCATGGGCCATGGATAGTTTTAAAAAATATTGTGCTTTTAAAAACTCAATCTATTGAAGACGTACAAAGCAAACCACATTGCATTATTCTATCAAATGATTATAACATAGCTGAATTTTATATGGAGTTATTTCTATGCATTATGAAGCATAAAATTTTTTCAAGTACTAACATGAGGAATTAGTACATGCATAATATATTTTCTCATTTTAAAACCTTTAACCTTATACATGCTATGCCTTGCTCTATTAATATTTCACCTGCTTACCCAATCATAGTATTGCTACACAACAAAACTTTGCATCAAATATTACCATCCAACATTTGAGAAGGAAATGGCAGTGCTTCATTTTGTAGAATGGATGTTTGAGGTATTGATGCCTTGTGAAACTGGAACAGGTATAAATAGTAAGACTTAGTTCCCTGCCTGTTATTACTCCACATTAGTGAAAAGAATAAATAAAATAAGCTACTTGGTTTGCTGCAAGTGCTACACTTTTTTTTTTTGGTGAGATTTTCCTTTCCATCCTTTTTTCTAACTCTAGATCTTGCTATACATGGTAAGGTGTTAAATACCGTTACTGTTAGGTATATTACATCATATATTTTTAAGGTATATTGTACATTATACCGCATTACATATTGTTACTATTTTCATTTAGAATATTATTTTAAAATGAAATAAATGAGATAAAAAAAATTTTCACATTTTTATATGGATTCTATTTTTTTTTCTCATCATAATTTGTCAAATATAAATAAATTGTATATGATAGAAGATATTTTTTTTATACAAAAAAGCATAAAAAATGTTATATATAAAGCAAAATAAATATTATTCAACAAAAAAATTATTGATACAAGAGAAAAAAAATAAAAAATATTTTAATAATAGCAATACATTTTCTAATATCCAAAGAAAAAGAGAGCAAAAGTGAAAGAAAAAGTAACCAAAAAATAAAAGTAAATATTTATGTAAAATATATTTATTAATTATATATTTATTATTTTATATATTTATATATTATATTTTGATGTAAAATGACAAAAAAAATCACATATGTCCACAAAAAATAGAATATTATAGTACTTATACCATAGTTTTTTGACAAAATAGTATGCAAAATATTGCGGTGTTTGTGCAAAAATACGACAAAATGTGAAAATATTTGTACCGCAGGTAAGTGATATGTCGCAGTATACTGCGACATTTAATTTCATGATACACAGGAGTTGAAAAACAAATGAAAAGTTATTTATTTTTCAAATGAAACTTCTAATAGACTGACTTCTAATAGTTGGAGCATCAAGAAAACAAATGAAAAACCAAATGAAAAGTTGGTCTATTAGAAGTTAATTCCATGATTTTCGAGTTTCAATGTTTTCTTGATGCTCCAACTATCTGCAAGATTTGGATGAGTTAATTTATTGTCAAAGAATCTGTCCTTTCTAATAATAGAGCCTTCCTTGCTTTGATTCCCTGTTGCACCTCCTGCTTTCACATAGTGCAGATGTGAGAAGAAATTGCGTGAGAATGTTTTATTGGTTTGGAATAGAACAAAACTCATGAGCCAAAAACAAGAGGGAAAAAAATAATCGAACACTGATTTTGTGGGCAGGTAAGGAAAAAAAATCTAATGGCCATTTTGAGAATTTAGGCCAATTTTGAAAAAAATAAATAGACGTGGGTTAATTAGCTTAACTCTTCCAAGTTCCAACTTTAATTCTATTGGGGGCCTAAGAGTTAGTAGAACCAATTATAGTTTACACATTACATTAGCAATTTACATTGCATATCCTACAATGTTAAAATTTTTCACAAGCGTTATGGCCTCCGGAGGTTTCTATCTTCCTCCACTGACTCCATTGAACTTGCCATGCTTGTCTCTGTCCTTGGCGGTATTGGTGAAGCACCAGAAGGGATGGCAGATGTGGATAGGGAACTGCCAGCAGAAAAGGGTAATGAGGAATTGCTCGGTCGAAGAAGTGGGGATGGAGCATGGATTTCACTCCAGGCATGGACCTTTTGGATGCGAAGACTGACATTACCGACAGGTGCTGGAACTGGTCTGGTTGCAGCGCTGGCAAGTCTTGCTGATCTACGGAATGTATGCTGCGAATGAGGATCTGTTGTCCGTGTGGTCGATGCTGGATCAGTCTCGCCACTAGCTGCAGGAGAGATGTTAGAAGGCATGTGAGGAAAAGTGGAAGGCCTCGGGGTGCTGTTCTGTGAAGTAAGTTGAACCAGTAGTTGAATGATAGAGCTCTCTCCTGCCAGAAGAACATGAAAGATGAACTCAAAGGGAAGAAGGTTGAAGAACGGCAATGGTGATGCAACGTGAATGTTTTGAAAGTGAACTAAAACCAACGGTAAGAAAATCACAAAAGGCGTTCAAGTCACACAATATCATCCAATGCACAGAGGGATGTATGTCGTAAACAGATAATGAAACAGGTTTGATCTTTCGGTACAAGTCATGTCATATTTCAACCCAAACGTTTACCACCACAAAACCCAGATTATTAGTTCACTTGATTTATATTTCATCCCATCCCCCACTACCCCAATGATTCTGCTACTTTTTTTTTTTTTTAATTATTAGAAAAACCTAGAGATGAAACCAGTACAGGACATTCATGAGAGGAGGAACACTTTTTATTCCAGGATCCAGCATTAGCAATGGATAACATTTAAAAGTACCTTGATGCAAGTCCGCCACCTTGAATTCATTGCTACCCACGCATTTAGACCTGAAGGCCTCAGCCAAGTTCTTGTTCCTGAGAACTCGATCATGATTTGAATCCAGCTCCTCCTTTTTTAGCAGGAAATCAGCTTCTTTCTCCTTTAGTTTAGCATCATATTGTTTGCGAATCTGGGAAACCACCTTTTCAATCTCCTCCTCACAATCAGCTTTCAGCTGTTGCTTCTGTGAAAAATAGGCACAAGTAAATAGAAGAGTAAAAAAGAATGTTTGTACCAAATAACTGCCAAGTAAACAGTAGCCTCACAATTTCTTCATGGGTTTTAACAATTTGATCTGTTTCCTTCCTTATTCTTTCCAGTTCAACTTCAAGTGGATCATGAAACTGCAGGAGAGGCATTTGGGACAATAAATCACTGCTTCTTCGTGTATAATGACTACTAGAACCAGAAGTCAATGCAGTATGTCTTAGAGATGCCAACACATCTGGATTAGCCAGCTCAAATGCATTTCCAGCAAGCAGGCCCCTAGCCTGTGAAGTTTGGTTTGAATTTTGCCTTTCACCACTTGGCTGATTTTCACTCGCTGATGGTAGATCAGAAAGAACACTAGGAGGTGAACCCCCGGCAAGGGACTGTTGCACCTGCTCTTCAAGCCCTACAGCTGGTTGGTCAAGATCTGGGCTACTACAGGTCAGGTCAATAACAGCATGAGGTACTGAAGTTTCAGTGTCATGGAAAGCACTGTCTCCCTCATCATCTGATGCATCTCGAGCTTGTACATCAGAGGTAATAGATGGTAGTGGCCCCAAAACTTGGGTTACCTATGAACATAAGACATATCAGTAGAGCAGAATAAGATATCTCCCTTCTATGCATTTTCCTGACTGTACTTTAACAGGTGAATATTAAAAGCTATCAATTTTTCATGGCTCTAACCTAACACAACAATCAACAGGGACAGTTGATAGGAGTAAAAAAGGACAAGAAAGTCAAAAGTTAACAAGAAATAAGGCGCACTACCTGGTCTGATGGAAATGAAACGCCTTCTACTGCAGGGGGCCCATTCTGCATCTGAGGTATGCATTCCTGAGATTGACATTCCTGATCGACAGTTCCACCTGTTTCACTCCGTGGGTTAACTTCGAGAATGATTTCTCTCCTGGTGTCATCACCAACAAATATGTCAGTAACACTTTCAGTTCCCTCCACACCATGATTTTGCTTTTCAGATGAAGGGAGATGCACAAAAGTGCTACTTCCCAGTACTTGGGGAAGGCTTTCAGCACCTGCTGGTGAAACCTGTCCATTGGGCACACTTGACATGGCCACATCAAGGATTGGTCCCTCAGATGCAGGGAGATTCACTGCCGTAACATGTTCCTCAGATACAGGGAGATTCACTGCAGTAACATTCTGCAGGCTATTCTTGGGACCAACAGTTGCAGATGCTGGAACCATAACATCTGGATTTAACATTCCAGCATGCTTTTCCCCAGAGAGATGTGGAACAACACAGTTAACACTTTCCTGACCAGCTGTGGAGTACACAATCTCAAGTGCTGGCAAAGGAGCTATTCCTTGATCATTTCTCTTGCTTAATGCAGGTACACCTGGAAAATTTTCTCCAGATGCAGGTGATCCTGCAACTGCAACGTTCTCTGGACCATCAGAGGAAGATATAGTCTCAGGGGCACTTTTTCCACCAGAAGTGCTTGATGCAACACCATTACAAATATGGTCTTCTGACAAATATATTGTAGGCAACACATGGTTTGGGACATCAACTGCCCTAGCCCCATGTAGGCCGCCTCTATAAGACATAACCTCAGCAGGAGTCTGCTCAGCAGAACCAGGCTCTTTGGAATGGAGCTGTCTGTCACCTTCTGTAACTAATGCTCCCCCAGATGCAAAACTGCTCAATTCTGTGTTCTCAGAATCATGTATATTACATGAAACAACCTCATTACTAGCAACTTGATACATACCATCCCCAACTACCATGCTACACACTGGTTCAACATTGCTCAGCCTTCCTGAAAGATGGACTTGCTTAAGAGGTGGCTCCAGCAATTCGTTTTTGGCCCAGTGATTGACAGCTTCTACCCAACAAGCTTTTCTTTCACGAATCTTGTTTCTTGCTACCATATGGATGCTCTCCAGATCTTTTAGGCATTTGTTGCTCTGGAATCTGAGTACTTCGAACTTTTCTTCATATTCATTATCCAACTTCTTGAGTTCATCACTTACTAGCGAATTTCTATGCAGACGAATAACAGCTTCTTCTATTCTCTTCTTCCTCTCCAACAGTTCCTTTTCTTTAACACATTTCCTACTAAAATCATCCTTTTCTTCCTTTTGCTTCTGACTTAATTTTGTCATTTGCTTCTCACATTGTTTGCGGATCCATTTTGTACATTCCCACAAATCTCTCTGAGCCATTTGAAACTCCTGTGTTGACACAGATTCTGAATTGCCTACTGCAAATTCTTCAGTTCCTAAATAATTTTCAACACACAATTTGAACTTCTGTGAATTAGATAATTCACTGGGTATGTCAGTGAATAGATTAGAGCCTGAGACCATCGACTTCTTAACATCATGCAGGAACACTCCTTTCAGACAGCATAGCAGCGAATAGGCAAATTCTGCTTCTTCTTTCTTGCAGCTATAATTCAGATGCTCTTTCGCAAGAGCCACTGATTTTGCGCGCTGAATGTTGTGACCCAACAAATTTGCTACAGTCCAACACTGAATTTTCAGATGTTAGAAGCATCAGATGACAATTATACAAATATGCATGAAAAACACAGCATTTGGACTTTAAACTAGGGGTAGATGCACATATAGGAAAGAGCACGCCACTAATTCTATAAGCATGTGATGAATTTTCATGTAAACATGATCAATCGTATCTGTTACATAAGGTTTCTACATAAAATAGGAAAGTAGATTTGTTATTTATTATTTAGATATCAATCCTATAGTTGACTCTCCATGTATGATGGTTCTCTTATTATATATAAAGGCAATAAGGGTCTTGTGTGATTATCTCTATTTCTTTCTCTGATATTGGTTAATATGGTATTAGAGCCTAAACCCTAGCCTAACTCTTGCCGTAGCCAGCCACCAGAAAATCAAACCCCCTTTTACGTTCCCATTGCCCTGACCAATACCCTTATTTCTACTTAATTAAACCAAAAACCAAGAACACAGGCACACCTAGGAGTCGCTGGTGACCAGAACAGTACCGACAGGGTCGCCAGAAAACCTCTCATGCGCCAGTGCTTGGGCATCACGCACCGCTGTCCAACAATCTCCGGCGACGGCATTTTGATGGGTTTGCTCGCCTTCTTGGCCTAAATAAGTTTATGGTCTTGATTCATGTCAATTATGACCAGAATTTGAGTTTCTTTGCCATCTGCTTAGTCTCTTGTATGTTGCAGTGCATCGTCAACAAGGTCTGTGATCTCTTTGTTCGTCTCATCAAGGAGAATGTCAAATCATGAGTAGAAAAATTTCCAATCAAGTGTTCTGGCAATCATCTCACCAATGGGTTCCTCTACCCAATTCAGTAGTATTCGAATTACCAAACAATGTTTGAATGACAATAATTACTCTTCTTGGACCAGGAAGGTGGTATTGTATTTTACAGGTCAACGGAAGATGTAAAATTTTACTGCAGATTCTCCTACCAACCAAAGTCAATGGGAAAATTGACAAGCTAATGATGCAAAATTGTAGCACTTGCTCTTTGAGTCCATGAAAGCTAAAGTGTTAGATTTATTCTATCATGTCATCACCTGTTAGCAGACTTGGGATTATGCCAAACTTCTTTACTTTACTAATATGTTGCACATGTATGATTTTTCTGATGAGTTGCTTCATGCTAAATAAGAAAATAGTCTCACTGATTACTTTGCAAAGGTAAAACAAGGGTTTCAAGAGTTGAATGCTTTGCTACCTATTTCATCTCATGTCCAAGAGAAGCACCGTCAGAGGGAGCATCTGGTGATAATGACTTTTTTGGCTGGACTAAAAACAAAGCTTGAACCAATCCGTGCATTAGATCCTTGGGGGAGTAGAACTTCCTTCATTACCTGAAGTGTTCTCTTGACTTTCTCATTCTTTTGCTATGGAGAATCCGACAAATTACAGTTCGGATCGGTCTGCTCTTATGGTTCAATCCAGTCCACAAGCAAGGTTCGGCTTGGAAGACAGAGGAGGTCTTGGAGGTAGACGTGGTGGTCATAGTGGCAGAGGTGGAAGTGGTCAAGGCCCACATCCTCATTGCACGTACTGTGGAAAATATGGTCATATTGAGGATACTTGTTGGGATAAGTATCCATCATTGCGAGCAGCTCATATGACATCAAAAGAGGACCTTCTTCAACTATTGCCTTACAACTGTCTATTACTTTATCTTAAGAAGAGTACACTAAATACATGCAGTATCAATCAGCACAACAAGACGTTTCTCCTTCTATGGCATCTGTTGTCTATCAAGGTAATCCAACAACTTGTTATTCATTTAGCCTTCCTAAAAATCAATCTTGGGTGTTAGACTCTAGTGTCATTGACCATATTTAAGGTAAAATAGCAAATTTTGATCAAATATCTCCCCTAGCTTCATATTATAGTAAACTCACCATTTTTTTTGGATCTACCACCACCATTAAACGTGTTGGATCCACTTGACCTTGTCCTTATCTTACTTTACCCTCTACACTCTATGTTGCAAGCTTTCCATTCAATATTATGTCTATGAGTAAATTGACCAAACAACTAAATTGTTCTGGATGTTTCTTTCTTGATCATGTCATTATGCAGGATTTGAAGACCAAGAAGGCGATTGGAAAAGGGCATGAATCGAATGGAACGTATTATTTTTATGGATTACAGCCCTCAGTTGCTTGTCATGTTCCAGCTTCTCCTCTTCTAACTCATAGTCACTTGAGTCATCCATCTTTGGAGAATCAAAAGAAATTAGTCCCAAATTTAAGTTCAATCTCTACTTTAGAATGTGAGTCTTGTTGGCTTGGGAAGCACCATTGTGCTCCCTATTTGTCCCGAGTCAATAAACAAGTTGATAAACCTTTTATGCTAATTCATACAAATGTTTAGGGTCCTAGCCATATCAAGTCTAAATTAGGGTTTTAGTATTTCGCAATTTTCGTTGATGATTTCTACTGAATGACTTGGTTATATTTAATAAAAGATCATTTAGAGTTATTTTCTATCTTCTGCGCCTTTCTTGCTGAAATTCAGAATCAGTTTCAAGCCCGAATAAATGTTCTTTGTAGTGATAATGCAAAACAGTATTTCTCCAACTACATGCAGCAACTGGGTAGTCCACCAATCCTCCTGCCCACACACATCTCAACAAAATAAAGTAGCTTAGAGAAAAATCCAACACATTGTTGAAGCAGCTCGTACCATGTTAATTCACATGAATGTACACAAAAAGTTTTTGGGGAGATGTTGTGCTGTGCTCACTACCTGTTTTCATATCAATCGTTTACCATCTTTTATCCTTGTGGATAAAATTCCCTTTTCTATCCTTTTTTCCTGTCAAGCTCCATTTTCTTGTTATTCCTCGTATATTTGGTTGTGTCTGTTTTGTTCATCAAAACTAGCCTTGCACAGATAAATCAGACCCCAAATCTCGAAAATGTGTTTCTCTTGGATACTATAGTTTGCAAAAAGGGTACAAGTGTTTTAGTCTTTCCCTAAATAGCATTTTTGTTTCTGCTAATGTTACATTCTTTGAAACTATACCATAGTTTTATGATACTTATTTCGTGTCTTTTGATATTGATAACTGTCAGCCTTTACCCTTTGTACCTGTCCAAATAGCTCCTACCGATATTAATGTTCCAGTCACTGATCTTGTTCCTTCAGAGCTCATTCTTAACAATAATTTGGCTTTTTGAGAGCGTCTTTCTTATCATGATTTGCAGGTTTATACTCAACGTCTTCATCAAGAAGTACCACAACAAGATTCATGCTCATCTCCACTGCCTTCTTCAACTTCATCGGCTAATGATTTAGATATTCCAATTACCCTTCGCAAAGGAAAAAAGTCTTGTACACTTCATCCTATCCCAAATGTAATATCTTATAATTCATTATCACCACCATGCTCTGCTTTTGTCTCTACCTTGTCTTTCATTCCCTTACCTAAGTTTGTTTCAAAGGCTTCACCTTGGATGGAAACAAGCCATGAAAGGAGATGTTAGCTTTGCGGGCTAATAATACATGGGATTTAGTTCCAGTTCCACATGATCAAACAGTTGTGGGTTGTCGATGGGTGTTTAATGTTAAAGTTCACCCTGATGGCATAGTTGATTGGTTGCAAGCTCGTCTGGTGGCTAACAGATATACACAGGCATATGGCATGGACTACTTAGAGATGGTTTCTCTAATAGCTAAAATGACTTCAGTATGAGTTGTCATTGCGTTGGCAGCCACAAATCAATCACCTTTACATCAATTAGATGTAAAGAATGCGTTCCTCCACGGTGATCTTGAGGAGGCTATTTTCATGAAGCAACCAGCCGGGTTTGTTGCTCAGGGGGAGGTTGATTTTGTGCCGCCTAAACAAGTCCTTGTATGGTTTGAAACAGCCACCATGAGCATGGTTTAGTAGCTTTAGTGCAGTTGTTGTGGAGTTTGGTTTGCACCAATGTGACGTGGATCACTGTCTTTTATCAACACTCCAGAACTGGTAAAATTATTTTGATTGTCCATGTTGATGATATTGTTATCACTGGTGACGATAATGGTATTCAGTTTTTGAAATCCTTCCTGCAAATGAAATTATAGACAAGGGATCTTGGTTCGTTAAAATACTTCTTAGATATTGAGGTAGCAAGGTCCGGAATGGGGATCTACTTGTCCCAAAGGAAATATGCCCTTGGTCTTTTGGAACAAACTAGCTTATTGGGAGCCAAGTCAGTTGATAGCCCCATGGAACCAAATGTTAAGCTTGATGCTAATAAAGGAGAATACTTGGAAGATCCCGGTAGATATTGAATGCTTGTTGGCAAATTAAACTATTTGACTGTCACTTGGCTAGATATTTCATTTGCCACTAGTGTAGTAAGTCAGTTTATGGAGTCTCTATGCACTGGTCATTGGGATGCAGTAGTCAAAATTTTGAACATTCATCACTTATGGAGTTAATGTGTGATAGTTAAGCAACCACTCACATTGCTTCTAACCTAGTCTTCCATGAAATAACCAAACATATTGAGATTGATTATCATTTTGTCTGTGAGAAGCTTCAAGAAGGATTGATCAATACTCCCTATGTCAAATCAAAAGATCAACTTGCTGATTTATTTACTAAGTCTTTAGGAGAGTCACGAGTAAAGTCTATGTAGCAAGCTTGGAGCTTATGATATATATGCTCCACCTTAAGGGGGAGTGTTACATAAGGTTCCTACATAAAATAGGAAAGTAGATTTGTTATTTATTATTTAGATATCAATCATATTATTGACTTTCCTTGTATGATGGTTCTCTTATGGGTCTTGTGTGATTATCAAGCCCTCTGTTTCTGGTATTGGTTAAGAGTATCATGATACACCGGTAGCCAAAAAATTAGTCCACGCTAGTGGAAAACAACAAATAATGTACAATTGGGAGTTATGAACTTCATCTCATCATTCCACTGTAATAGGATTGCATTCGCAATAACGTCTGAAAAAAAATCAGCCTGATTTGCAAGGATTATAGTCAACGACTCAAAAGTATTGACCATACAAATTTCATAACACTGATCCCAACTTGGTCTAGCTAAAGTGCAAATTCAGAATACAAAATTCTGATAAAAAGATGATGCTCTTAATTTTAGTGCCTCTTCCCATAATACATACTTCTATTCTTTTCAGTCAGTATTCTACTTAGGGCATGTGATTGAAGAACCTGTCAATAAGATCGTGGAACACAGTTTTGCTAGTTTCAGGTGCAAGGCCGTCACTAAACATGCTAGAAAATAGCTCCACACACGATATTCAAAGTCTCAAATCAAGTCCATAAACAGATTGCAATATGGCGGATCTTATTTTGGCATTTGGGAATGCTACATGATTGATAGTCTTAACCAGCGAAGACATGGCATTGGGAATCACCGAGACTAGTTAGACAATGTTGTTTGGAAATGAAACATTAATTTCACTCTTAAACTATATGGTGGAAGATACCCTTGGAAAGACTATAAAAAGTAATTAGACACCATCAGAAGCATGCATTAACTTATCTCTTTTCTTTTCCCTTTTCTGATATGATATCCATATCCAAGAGCTAAAGAATATCCGAAATATCTGATGATAGAGGTCTAAAATGTATACTGAACTTCATTCAGCATATGAAATACACTGCTCACAAGAAGAACAACGCGACACTCTGAGGTAAAAGAATCATACCAGAGATATCTGGAAAGCCTGCAACCAGGCTTCTGGTTCTCCATTTATGTTGTTGTCAATTGTGAAGGTAAATGAGTTCCTGTTGACATTATGATTATGTAGGACATATTCAAGAAAACTTCCAACCAGAGCTTTGACATCTTTCTGCAATAAGTAAAAGGAAAAATCAATGTTTGGCAAAACATGGACTATTATAGCTAATAAATAATTTTTTTTTTCAACACAGAATTAATAAATAATTGTTTTTTTCAACACAGAATTAAGTGCTGAGAAAATAACAATGCTTGAACACTAGACAAGCAAATTGTGATTCAGTCAAATCTAGTTCTTGGCAGAATAGTGGTGAGGGATTCAAAACAAGAAGAAATGCCACGATAAAATTATGAGTAGTTTATTTAAAGCTCCTTTACTGAAAAGCCAATTTGGCAGCCCTAAGCAATAATTCATATGAACAACCACATATATTGTCTGTCTTACCTCAATGAAATACTATCCCACAGCTAATATCCTAATCTTCAAAAAATTATGCTAGGCATGCAGAAAATCAATCCAAGGCGCAGGATTAACATACAGTTAAATTCAAAATAATTGAAGCCCCAGACAATGCAAAGACAAATGTCCCTGCTGAACATCTCTAACCTAGCAGAGCCGCAGTCACTGCCAAGGATCAACTGTTCTAAAGCATGCTCAACCCTATAAGCAAAAGGCTAAGTCCAAACATCCATTTCATAAATATGTAATTTTTCCAGAAAAGAAAAAAGAAAAAAGAAAAAGAAAAAGAAAAATGCTGCTTACATGACCATGTAGTAATTGAAGCTATACATACACAACAAAACAGACAAGTTGCCGGTGGGCATACCTGAACAGCTATGGAGGAAAAGGTGAGGCAATTAAGCATGTTTAGGGGTACTAATCTATAAATGGGCAATAATTGGCAGACTTGGCTACAATATTTAGCATATATATTTTCCTCTAATGTAAGAAAATGACCCAGTACAATCAGCAAACTTTTTCCCTAAGAGTAAATTTATAAAACCATAACACAAGACAGATGGCAAAAAAGTATGGAACTAGGAGTTGCAGTCACCATATAAAAAGCAATGGTTACAGTATACATGACTACATATGGGAAATGAGACCGTACCGGGAGCTTTAACACATCACTGAGTTTTGCTATCTCTGGCTTCAAGCGAATATGAAGAGCCTTTTCACATTTTTGCATTTTGTTTCCCTCATTTCCAATCACATCAACATCTGAGACAGCAACTTAACATTAGCAAGATGAAAAAACATTTGAGAAACTCGATAAGGTAAAACAAGCACAGATCCCCCTACGCACTGAAAAAAGACCAAGAAGAAAGGAGCAGGAATCCCATTCACTGAGAAAAGTGGAGAAGAAGAGTGTTTATTCCAGAAGAGGACTCTACACTCAATGGAGTGGAGAAGTTCAGTGAGGTATGGCCCAGTGAGGGCAGAGAGTTGACAGGAAGAGGCTAGAGAAGAAACATCTCCACCAACAAAATGACCAGGGTGTTCAGTTTCTCAAAGGATAAATTTAAAGGAAATGGACTCAGTCTGAGCAGTGCATGCAAAGAAAGTTTGACTTTGCACTTTACCTCCTGTCTCTCTCAGAGATGGCCCGCCTTGTGAGCCAGTTTTTAGCATGTTTTCAGGAATATTTTCATCGACTACTGTCTTCTGCTTTTTTACAACTTCAGAATTATCAGAATTTAGGTCCTTGTGCTGCTCATTAGAATCTTGAACCCATCCTCGTTTTCTTGGAGTAGAAACTGAAGAATATTTCCATTTTGGATCCTTTCCCTCAAAAAGTTTTGCCCAAAATGTATGAGGTGATTCTTCACTTGTCACTTGAATTTTCTGCTTTCCCAAAGAAAGGGAAGTCTGCCTACAATAAGCTTTGTCATCAGGTTTGACTTGTGAAATGAGAGACAAATTGACAAGTCCATTATATTCCCTACTTTGAGCAAGTATCTTGTGAAATTCGAGAAGCACATCCTTCAGATGTGATTGATTAGAGGCATCAACCGTTGAACTGGCATTCTCAAGAAAATTGTGTAAATTATCAAATAGGTATGATGCACCCCACATCAGAAGCACACGACTCATACTGGGGCCTATCTTGTCCTCAAAAATCTTCCCTTGTGTCGCAAGGATCAAAACTCTTTCCTCTATAGTACATGATAAATACAGACGGAACAATTTTATATGCTCAAACTGGGAATCCAGTGTCATCTTCTGCAAGGTACGCAGATCCCTCTTCAGGTTGAAGTCACTATCAAATAGAATAATAGCATCAAGAGATGATATTTTGATCATTGGACTAGCAGCACGTTTTTCTAATAATAAAACAAATCTCCTTCGTTCCCTGTTGAACTTCATCAGAGCAGAAAGCTTCTCTGAACGGACAACAGCACTATCTATGCGTACATAAGAATCAGGACCAAATCTTTGCCACAGAAAGTCATCCAAAATATCTCCCATCAAATCCCTCCCAGAATCAATGAACTGTCAATTAAAATGTCCATATGATGACCAAAATAAAAAGAGTGAATTTGAGTAATGGAAACATTTTAATGAAACAAAAAAATTATAAAGGAAAAAAACTGTGCACATTGGAAAGGGAGGATAGCAGCAACCAGCAAACTTCAACCTTATTGTCCATCACAAAATTTTCATTTCTGTTAGCTGGCCAAACTATAGTTGATGCCTCTTTCCAGATATACTATGATACATGGGCAGGTATACCAGTATCAAATAGAGAGATAATCCAAGTATAGAAGTCCCCAAAACTCAAAAAATCACAACTACCTATGCACACTGAAATGTGGCGCTTTTGCCTTCTTAACTATGGAATCTTGTGCAAAAAGTGGCTCTTTACAAGCAGTTTAGCTATTTGTCTTACCTAAAGAAAACATACATGTCTTCCTATCAAATCTTGCTTCTTACTTACTTATTCTAAATAACTCTGCTCCCTATTTGTCAGTTTGGGCTCGGCATCTTGCTTAGTGGGAAAAATGCACATTTCTTATTATAATTGTTGTATTTGCTGGCTCTTATAAAAAAGAAACCCCACCCCCCCATTAGCATCTCCAGTGAGACATGATTCTTGCACACTAACCAGCCTTTCAATGGATGAGCTCCACAAAGGAGCTAATAGTACTTTCTCCTTTTCTTTCATTGTTTCCTTTTTTCCTTTTGTTTTGGCACATATGAGAATGGTCAAGGGGCAGTGGAGATTTGAACCTTAGACCATGTGATACATCCCAAACATTCATCAAAATAATTATGTCAAGATGTATTTCCTATCTTAATTTTATTGTCGTAATTCTATTGAGGGGTAATTATTACTATATTTAATTGAGCTTTAGTGAGTTAATATGAGTCCTAGTTGGTTATGATATTGATTAGATATTTTCTAAGAATCTTTTCCTTTGAAAGGTGTCTAGAGGAGTAGACGTTTAGCTCACTAGGGTGTCTTTTAAGGCAAAAGGGGTGAATCTGCCACTAAAGTTTATGGGAGTGTAATTTTGCCACCAGACTTTTTTGTAGGCAAATTTGTCACTCACTTTTTCGTTGTAGGCAAATTTTCCACTAGCCGTTAAGTGGCAGGAGTATTCCATTTGTTCAAAGAACATTCCATCGCACAACTCTTAAATTAGTCCCTGAAAGTTTTCTCCTTAACCCTAGCTATCCAAATCTTTCACAACACCTAAATGAGTCAAAACCTTATGTTTAAGCACACACCCTTATTGCTTAGCCTTCTTGTTTTCACACTCCTCATTGTCGTTGAGCAACTCTCAACTGCCGCTGTCATCAATCCTTTATTCTACAACTGTAGCACTTTTGGATTTAGTTCCACCTGCCTCAGTCGAACCCTATTTGGTCAGGGTTTGTTCTAAGGAGTGTTGTCAAGATGTGTGGAAGAGTTGAGGTAGCACCGGTGGCAGAAAGGGTCAAGAGTGGTGAAGGGTACGGGGCCCACAAGGGGTTGCTGGAGTGAAGACATTGGTGAAAATGCTAGATTCAGAAACTTATAGGCCAAGGTGTTAGGTAAAAAAATAGGAATTGAAACTAGCTTTTTTCTTATTTCTTCACGTTTACCACATTGAGCAATTTTAATGGCTAATGGAAAATGTGCTCCAGAAACAAAATATGATAGCAAATTTGCATCTTTCAAAAAGATTAACAGTGAATTTGCCTACAAAAAAAAATCAGTGGCAAAATTACTTCCCCCATAAACTTTAGTCGTAAATTTGCCCCTTTTGCCATTATAAGTATGCACGGTACGTCCATAGCTAGACTATTATCAATAGTATTACAGTTTATTCCTCACAAGAACGATTCTCTCATTTCTTGAGATCTAGCTTTGTCGTGTACAAACTAATACCCTTTTACACATTCGTGGCCATATCACCTTGGGTAACAAGCATATGCTTTAACGTTATGCCAAGCCACAACAATTTCTTTTATTGTCTCTAGAGTCTTCCACCAAACAGTTGAACTTAATAAATCAGACCATTTTCTTATGCTCTTTCTTGCCTATCACCATGTCTATCAGACACTACATTACTACAACATATCACATCAATCCTAGCTATATTGGTGCCTATTAGCTACATAAAAAATTTAAAAAGGCAAGTCTAATGAATATTCCTCACTATTGCCAAGTCATGCAATCAAGATACTTACGCCTAAAAGGCCAACCAAACTAGCATAGAATTGTTTATATCTTTCCAATTATATGATGAAAAAGAATATGAATCTTTCCTAAATTCGGAAAGTGCCTAGAATCACAAGCAGCAGACAGGAAAGAGCCATTTTCAATTATTCTAGCAACTAAAAAGTGTTTATCTTGCTCCTAGGGTGTTTAAAAATCAGAAATATACAAACTCCAGACATAATAATGAACATATGAAATCCACACACCTGAAAAAGGATAATCACTTTTAAATGTTGTCCCTTCATTTCTGAAAGCATTGCATCCAAAACTTGCAGTTTACCACTTGCTTGTATTCCAACATCCAAAGGTTTAGTTCCTTTGAAATCTTTGGCAAGCAACATTTGAAGGGATGGATCCAAAACATACGGATGATCACAACACTGGAAAAAGTACACGTAATTGTGATGATAAACAAACAAGCAACACAATCATAACCAATCTTATACTGACATCCCGAGAAACCAAAATAAACCTAACCATATTATTGATACTGGGGAATTAATATTGTTGATAAAAATACAGAGACTCCAAAGAGCTGAGGAGATTGTGAAAACTGAAGTACTGACAAAATCAGAGATCTACTGTGCAGTTAATTCATCAAAACCATAAGTGACTCAATGTTCCAAAAATTACAAGGTAACACCTTTTGCTAACTTGGTTAACTAACTTTCTGTCTGACATTTCTCACATTCAAAAGTTTATGGCAACAAAAGTCTCACCCTAAGCTATATGATTCAGATCTAGGAATATAAATGTAGAGACAAACTCAATCAATCTATCAACTGAGCACAACTAGTTGAGATTGGCTACTTGAATCATGTGTCTCCATTCTACTTGGTCAGCAGCAAGCTCCTCCGGAAGCCCTAAAAGGGCTATATTTTTTGGCAATAAATCTCTCCAGGTAAACTTAGGTTTCCCCTTATCTCAGTTACCCATCTATATCTATCTTATCGATTTACACTAGATGCATCAAAATCAATTTCTCTTAGATATGGTCATACCATCTAAGGCAACCCTCACTGATTTATAGTCAATTAAAGCGACTTTTACCATGTATCTAAAGTTTGCACTTGTAATTCTATCCCTTAGCATGTGTGCACTCATCCACCTAACATTCTCAATACTTGTAAGAATTGATCCAAGCTAGTTCATGCCAGCTACATGGTTCTGGACTCAACTCTATCCAAGAGCTAATGTCAGTAAAAGCAACAAACCAGATATTTTTATAGAGAAGAAACCACACATTAGTTGACGCAATAGGGTGAAGGGCTGAAAATCAACATAAGTATTAAAATACAAAGAGCATTTAGTTTCAAGCAATTATGAATTTGATTTCCAAAAGCCAACCTTTCGAATAGCAGTAAGAAGATTATTCAAAGCATCGACATTCTCAGTTTTTGAAGATGAGCAGAGAAACAAGGAGTTCGAAAACAGGGTAGCACAATACTGCTCAAGCTGAATATTTGATATCTCTACAGGGATCCAATATTCGATGAATTCATAGAAGTACTTCCGTTCATAGGCAATGAATTTTGCTAATCTATCCTTCAAGTTGCCCATAATTTCATCTGAATCAAGTTGACAACTATCCGCATAGTTTGGAGAGCCATGAGAATTAAGAAGAGAAAGCACATTATGATAGTCAACTATGGTTTCCTGCAAAAAGTTAGAAAACATTGCATGATCAACTGACTGCAAGAACTAGCCAGCATCCGCAAGAACATTGAATGAGAAGGGAAAAACCTTTAGTTTTCCCCTTGCCAATAGAAGCCTCATATCTGCACGTAACTTCTTAATCTGTTCGAATTGTGAGGAAACCCTGGAACATTGGCATTCATCAATTACAATAACCTCCCATTCAATGCAGTCAAGCACATACAAATCCTGCAAAATTAAAATTCAATAACATAATCATGTGGCAAGTTAAGGAAAGGTAGATAGTTGTTGCCAAGTTCTACGTCCTCAAGATTTTTAATGGTTTTGAGTTTGATGTTCTAGTAAGGCATCAAAGGTAGGTTTGTTGTTTTCTTGCCAAGTGTTGTTATCCCCATTTTGAAAGTCCACATAACAGGCCCAATCTCAAGTGCTTTGTTTAACTTGCATGTGATGAGGCATGTCAATTTGTAAACTCAGATGGCTAAGTTTAGGGGTATTTTGCAGCTTTTTATTGTGGTATGATCTCTCCACCCATTGTCAATTAGTTTTGAGTAAGATGCATTCATAATATGAAACTATAATTTCCAAAGTGGAAAGTTATACCAAAATTAAAGAAAAAGTATTGCCAATTAGTTTCAGATTGAATGGTTTAACACAACCCATAGAAAACGCTTCATGGATCTTGACTTCTTCCAAGTATAGGTTTTAGTATTACCCAAGTTAGGCCTTGGCTTTGGCTTCACATGCAAAGCTGGTCGGGATTTTGCATGAGGAAAAATGTGAGCCAATTGGCTTTAGTTTGGAAGCTTTCACAATAAAAAGAAAATGAAATTATCATTTATCATCCAATGCTAACACCTCAGGAAAATTAATTGCATGGTGAGAGAGGTGAAGAAACTAAGTGAATTAATCATAGGAGCAGAATTTTAGTGCTAAAAGCAAAGTTGTCTATTTCGTGCTATTGACTACTGCCATAACATATCTTTAAGATTGTTAATCTAGAAGTACCATAAGAATTTTCAAGAATACCTCATAAATAACATCAGGAGATGTTATAAGAACTTCAAACAATCTGCAGTTCTTTTCGTTGTAGAAGTCTAGCTTCCTAATCTGCTCTCGAACTTCTCTTTTTCCACTATAAACCAATACATTCATAGATTCTGCGAAATGCAAGAACTCCTCTTCCCATGACTTAAGTGTTATTGAAGTTGCAATGATCATAAAAGGCCGAAAAACTTCAGAGGAAAGAGATCTAATGAATAATATAATCTTCACCATGCGTGCCTGAAACAGATTTTGTATCATATAACATAGCAAAAACACCAAAAAAAGTTGTGAACTACTAAGCATATAACTGGGGCGTGAATGCCAAACGATCCAAGTACAAGTACAGCTTCTCTTCCAAGTTAGGGAAGGAGGATGTTGTCAAAACATGCACGATTCACCATCATAAACTCGCTGCTTATTGTTGTTAAATGCCAGCTATGCCATACTGGAAACAAAAACAATCAACCACAGAAAAACAGAAGGCAACAAACTCAGAGATACTAGACATACATGTAATAATTTTGCTATAGTCACCATGCAAAGAAACAAGCAACTATACATTGAAAAGTGCATGTTTGAAACATCTTACAATAGCCAATCATGGCAAACACAAAATGCAACAAATGTTTTTGAAATACAAAACAGGAAATTGCATATGGTGTGTTTAAGGGGGAACACTTCCTTTAGGAGTAGATTATTCTAATCTGTTGTCTTTGGATTCTAAGACTCCTTAGTATTCTATTCGGTCTATTGCTGTAGAAGCAAGCATGCATATTTATGATGTTCCTTTTCCATTAAAGCCTCCAACTCAAAATCAATTGCCAATGGCTGGAGAGACCTCACCACAATATAATGCCTTAATTGACCCCTTGACTTAAACCATGTTGGATATTACCACTTAAGACGCCCCTCATGTGTAGGCTGGTGGGACGACTGAAACAGGCCTATTTCATGGACCAAGGCCGTGACATACTTATGGCTTAGCTACCATATTAAAGCATCCAACCCAAAATCAATTGGCAATGCTAGAGAGGCCTCACCAAAACATAAAGCTTTAATTGACCCCTTGACTTAACCATGTGAAATTTTATTGCTTAACATTTGCAATCAGCATTTGCAATTTTCCACATGCAGGCAATTTTTTCCCAGATAGTTCATTTGAGTCACCAACAAGGACCTTTGATCAATAAATTGACCATATATGCAGTATAAGAGAGCAAAGCTTCAGCTAGTAGAGGTAAGATGAGAGCATGACTGGGTAAACTCACATGATCATCAAATATGATGGCATTTTTGCCTCTGTATTGATGAAGCTTGCTTACAACAAGAAGATTCACATCCAGTTCAGATGAGCCGCTGCCAGGTAATTCTGGTAAATTTATTGACATTGTACCCTGCCATGACAATTGCTAGTCAACAGCATAACAAAACAGGTCAAAATCACTAAATGTGGACAAATGAATGACATGAGCACACATTCCTTTTCTTATCAAGCAAACCCCTGATGCAACATGCTGGGATTTCGGGTCCATCTTCAGAAATGGTAAAATTCATATAATGAATCTAAAATGAGGCTCAAAAGGCTAAGATGTTCGCATCCCTTTTTCAATGAACAAAAAGTGTATTAATTAACATCAATGGCAAAAAGACTCATGTATATAAATTATTATCAACAAATAAAAAAAATGAAAAATAATATAAATTACATATCAGAATAGCCAAAAAATGATGTTACAATATTTAGAGTTTCCTGAAGACCAAAAAACCTATGCCTAAACATGGCTAAAGGGCTCAGATCTTTATAATAAAACCGTCCTCTCCTGTTCTCTGAAAACAAACCTCAACATAGTTAAAGGGATCATCCTAATAATTCTTTACTGGGGGCAATGTTGTGCCCGTAATTCTTCTTCAGTTGGTGTTATCATAGTGTAAGGCAATCCACAATAGTAAGAACCGAATGTGACAATAGCTCATCCTGTGTGAAATGTAGGAGTCGTCTTGTAAATTCTACCACCTCCTTACCAATGTTTCTAAACGTGCAAAGAACATCTATGCATAGCCAAGGGCCAAGGCACTAGCATGGTTCAAAATGAAGTAATGCACTTTCAAATTAAAAAGGACTAGAATGAAGCAAAAATATGAAATAATTGCCATAAATTCTTGAAAACGCCATATATTATTTAAAATAGATTTTCTTTTTTTTTTTCCTGTACTTCATTTGCTTTACGGCTTGTAGGATGAAATTATTGGGCAATTCACAGTAAATGGATGACAGACACAAATCAAGAGAAGTTAGAAATTTTTTTGCAGAAAATATTTGGTAAAAGAATCACTCTCTTCTTCCTCCTTTCATTTCCTTCCTCTCCCATTATCCTTTGATACTTGCCCCCATTCAGCCATAGGCACACACTTGACAACCTATGAAGTTGTCTTCTGTCATCCTTAAAAATAGAAAGCTTCAAGATTCCTTTGGTTTTCAGATAGCTCTCAAGCAAAGATCCACCTTACCCTCCATCAACCTCTGGTTGAAAAGATGTTCTGCAAAGAACCCTAGCAAAATTTGCAATTTCTTAAGGCCTCTATGGTTAATATCTCAACTAGAGCGCTATCTGTTGCAGGAATTCACCATGGAAGTAATGTCCTTGTTATTTCCATTCCAGATCTATTCTGGTTTCTCCAAACCAAGTGATGCCAGAAGAGAAAATTTTCAGAGTCCTGTGACACCCTCTGGCTTAACCATGCAGGATTACACCACTTAATACGTCCTCTGCTATAACATAAGGCATGCTTTAGGTTGTTCAGTAATTCGAAATCCATAAGCAGATACCATTAAAAATATCTTAAAGGGATTACTTCAAATCCAAACATAAAACTTTCATGCTAGACTAAAGGCACCTGGTCTGATTTACTGAAGCATGGACCTTTCTTCAATCTATGACAAATTTCATAATCTTGAATAAGGCTTTGACCCTGTGGAGAGTGAATAAAAGAAGAAGTTTCCATCTCCCATGTAGCTTGCTCATGATCAAGCCCATGCCACTTTACAAGCCATTCATGCTTGCCAATGAATGTATTATTAGCACATGGCAATGAAGACATTAACGGTCTTTTCCGTAGGAGACATTGCGGTATTGTCCAGTCTCGCTTCCATACTGAACCCTAGCAACACATGGTACAATAATCAGTACAGATGTATCCATATTTAACAGGAAGGTTAAGAAAATAAGAGGATAAGGGAAGACTGATTGACCAGGAACAAGCTAGTGGTGGGTACAAACCTGGACCTTTTCCCTTTCGTGAAATTCTGCAATAAGCACTGGAGCTTCACGTTCAAATAAGATAAGAGACTCTGCTACCCAACGATTATGAACATGAGCAAGACCTTTGTATTTGACAAAATACTGCTTTTCCACTCTTGATCCTGTTTCCAAGAGTGAAAAGAATCTTCAATTACATGAACATCTAAAATTGCTTTAGCCAGAAAAAAAAAAAGTTCAAGATGAAAAGTTGCAACTGTGAAATAAACAGATAAGAAGATAGCTTCAACATAACTAACTGGCTCATACCAATGTCATCCAAAGCATTCACCTCCCGAACACCCCAAATTGACTCAATGCCCTTTGAAACAGCATGTACACCCACAATTATTTTCTTCCTGACACATGCTCGACAATGCCACACTCCAACAGGAAAATCATCCAAGGAGGGATCTATACAAGAAAGATGATACCTTCTATTGCATCCTTTTCCATCACAACACCTGAAATTTGAGTGGTTGTAGATGTCTTTCTGCTCCATGAGAACTCATGAAATAACACCATAATTTTCATTCATTGCACATCAAGAACATATAGAAGTGCAAAATGTAACCCCCAAGATTTTTTATCACCAAAAGGATTGAAATTTTAACACATATATTAATAAAGATTAAGAAAAGAACCATATAAAAATCTCAATTTTTTGTGTAAAACAGTTTATTACCCCCCTTTCATTATAACTTTAGGAAATATCACACATGCTTATATTCGAGACTACTTACAAAGTTTGTTGATTGTTTATCTTTATGCTAAGACTTGTTAAAGGCAGTGTGTGAATGTAAATGCGTGTGTTGTATTCACGTACAAGATTCATGTGCATGCAGGACTAACACTTAAACATGTGAGAATATGAAATCTTCCATTTTAAAGCATCCATTATGTGTATGCCAACGAAATTACCTAGAAATTGAAATGACATAAAACATATGCTCCGCCCAACTCAATTTACTTTACACTTGTTGTACCCATACTAATTATTAACATGTTTTCTCTTAATCTTACTACATATGTTTCAAACTCATAGACAGAAAACTACAATTAGATATCAAGAATTATTTAAACTATATAACTTAATTGGGAAAAATTAAGATCAGAGAAATTTCAATTAAAAAAAGAAAAGCAAAACATCAACTGAACCAGGAAGGCATATAAGCCAATGGAGATAGGGTTACAGACAGAAGTTTGCCGCCATGATTGCACAAAGCACACATGCCTCCATGACTACTATCTCGGTCCCCTACTGAGGATATGTTTTGTTCCATATTGACTTTTCAGCTGGTCTTGGTACAGTGATGATTTCCTCTCTATCCTAATGCAATGAACAGGAAAACGATGGTTATTACAATTTTCAATGAGTCAATCACAATATGATACAACCCACTAATCGATGAACTATAAGGCAGGTAAGAACCAACAGAACATTTTATTTATCCTTCTAAACAACAACAAGAAACCACCAAAAAGACCCACAAGTAAATAGTCAAGGAACATCGTTTTTTTTTTTTTTTTGCTCAATACAAGTCAAATTCAGATTGACCGAAGGCTAAAATGATTCAAAACTAGTACACAGCACAAAGAACGGAGCATAGGGCATTAGAGTAATCAAGAATGACAACTTTTATCCATCTGCTTAAGCGTGAGTATATTTACTTCCATATTTCATTGTTTTTTAACCTTGCAATAACTCAAGATTCGGTCGCAAGGGATGATATGTGTGTTTATGATTTCAATGCAACGAAACACATCTCAATGACACACGATAAGCCACATACAGCAGATAGCGCACATCTATCTCAAATCTGTTCACTGAGTAAAAAATCTCTCTTCCTTCAGTCATTTGAAACTATGTCAACTGCCACAACTGGACAAGTGATACTCATGAACTACCTACTGCAATAGAAAAGCCTTTAGCCTTAAAATGAATTTGTCAAGTTGAGATGAAAACCATGGGCTTTCTAGTAGACAGTTTGCAATTGCTACAGAGCAACCCTTCAAGGCAGGCCAGTTCTTGTAATATACCTCACCTTCCCAGCCTTGTCTCAGCCCAATGTGATAGGCCCAGTCTAGCAACTTCTTCCATCTAACCAGCAGGTCCAGATCAAGTATCGGAAACAAATAGAACTTAAAATAACAAGAGATGACAAACAAGAGTTAAAAATACCATATGTGGCCTTCATTATGTGTAAACTCTTCACTCATAGTCGTTTGGTTTTAAGCCAGCGTGCCAAACGCAGATGCTTCAGCATTTTAATGCTTAAGCTTGTTTTCCCCTATTCATTCCTCATTTTTATGGTCCAAGCAATAGATCATCCTTATTTGTTCCAATGGGCTTGCGGAAGAGGAGCATATTAAGTGATACTGTCCCAATAATTAGTGACTGGGTCTCTTGTGGCTTTCTATTGTGAAAAAACGACTTCGTATACTAGTAATGAGTTTGACTGAATGCTTCAAGTTAAAGCAAGAAAAATAAAAGAAAATGTTACATGTTTATATTTTTTAAGAGATATTAGTACTCTAACGTGTATGAGGATGTTAGGAAGCCTAGAACATCCTACAAGCAAAACAACAGTCATGGAAAAGGGCATTCTGTTTCTCTCTTCTGCAAATGTCATCCTAATTCTGTGAAGCCAATCAGTCAAATGAACCTTAACCTCAAGTAGTTGGTGCCTGCTGAACAAATCATGTGTCCTGCACAGCTAAACAAGTTCCTTTGTTAACTCTACAAACTCTATAAGAGTAAGTTTAAGCCTATCATTATCTCCTTGCTCCCTATATCTAGCCTATTCCTCTTACATGTTGATGCATCTATTGGTGTATATTGGATATACTCATAGGACGACCTCTAGCCTCTCGACATTTTAATAGGGAAACCATTACCTTATCCCCCATGCTCGCATTTCCAGCGTGAAGCTACTCAATCAACAAAAGAGAATTTTCTCTCCTGCTCCTCAAGAATCGTGTACTATGTTATGCAGAGCACTACATTAAGCAAGATTAGACTAATTCTTATTCTACACCAGTTTCGGGCAGCTAAGTTGAACAAGATGCAATATTCCTTTTCGAAAAAAAAAAAGTTAGGCAAAGTATCCTTGTTTCTACGTTAATGAAAATTCTACCAATCCAATGTACATCTCTTCAAGCATAGAGCTGTTCGCTTCTTTCTCATTGAAAGAAAATCGATTATTTTCATGAAATGGGTACTCAATAGGTTTTCCCGGTACAGACGAACCTTGAGAAAAGCTTGCACTTTTCAGCCGTTACAGGAGGAAGAAAAGCTCTTTTTTTGCGTCAATCGCAGAGAAAGAAGAGGAGACAAAAGATGAATAGGAATCACCATGAGCCGCGCTGACGAACACTCCGGTGGAGCGCTCCGGCCGGGTCCTGCGTAGCTTAAACCGGGCCGGACTGCCGAGGCTTGTGCCGTTTATTTTACCTCATTGGACAAGAAGTGGGAAATTATCTGAGCGGAAACGCTAACACGTCGGATTAAAGTTCGGTTCGTTAAAGATTAACACATCTCAGTTTGAGTTCGACAAACTCTGTGTAAATAAAACTTAAAATTTTAGTTTAAAAGACCTTGAGCTAGGGATATATGTAAAAGGTTTGGGTTGAGCCCAAGTTTATTAGATTCAAACTCAACCCCTTAAGTAATTGGTATTACCCAAGTTTTAACTCAAATTACTTAAACTGAATTTTGAGATTCAAGAAAGATTCAAGCTCAGTCTCAAAGCCAGCCAAACCTAAATGAAATGTTTTTTACATAACTTATTATATTTAATTTAGTGATTTAAACCAATAATTTTTTTATTAGCTAGATAATTAAAATATTATGTTATTAGTAAAGGCTCATTAGGCCTTTTAACAAAAAGGGTGGGGTACTTACAAACTCAAGTTCGGCCCTTTAATGTATCAAACTCATTTTCAGGCTCGAGCTCAAGCTTGAGCTCAATAATGCCTAGCTTAATGAGCCCCAAATCGAGTTCAAGCTCAAGCTATCCAATAAATGCCCAACCCTGTTTTGCACCTCTAGCTTGAGCTCAGCTTAGTGGTTTAATATGCTCAAAACTTACGACCTGTTAGATTGGAATTAAACCAACCCTGTTAACGTGTTTTGTTTAAGGGCGCACAAATTTATTCCTTTTTTATCCTCATTTGTCTTTTCCCCAAATTCCCAAAACCAACAACTAGACTCATCTACGATCTTCCTCCTATCTTGCTCGTGGAGGAGCTTTCTCCAATCATCTCTGATCTTGATGCAATCTTGCTCCGATTATCTCCGACTTGCTTTTAATCTTACTCTGATCATCTAGATCTTATTTCAATCTTAATACGATCTTGCTCCGATTATCTCTGACTTGCTTCAATCTTGCTCCAACCATCTTTGATTTTGCTTCAATCTTGATGTGATCTATCTCTAACTTGCTTTGATCTTACTCCGATCATCTTTGATCTTATTCCAACCATCTCTGACCAAGTGGCTATTGTTGATGTCTTGCTCTTTGAGGGGCTTTGGGAGGTGGAAGGTTTTCAGATCAAGTGGGCAAGGCCAAGCGGGTCAAAGGCGGAGAAGGATGGGGGCAGAGTGGGCCGGGACCGAAAGGACGTTGGAAGAATGGAGTGGAGGCAAAGTAAAAGGATAGTGGAAGAATGAAACCGGAAGAATGGTGGAAGAACTGTGAAAGAATACAAGGTCAGTTGTAATTTCAAGTAACTTTGGGAGGTAAAATACACACTGACATAAATTTAGTCAACAAAAACACATTAATTTGGGTCCATTAACTTCAAAGGAACTGGCCCTAATTTGAGGCTTATTAGCTCAATAAAGATTTGAACTGAAGATTATCGAGCTCGAAGCTCAACTCGTTAAGTATTCAAATCTCAATATAGCTCGAGTTCAAGTTGGAGACTTGTTAGGCTTAGTTTAATAACAAAAAAATCTAGCTCAAACTTTTCGATAAGGAGCTCAACTCACTTCCACCCTAATCAGGATTTCACTATTGGATGTGGAAATAATCAGCGCATTTGTCCTATATTATTTCCACTTTTTCTACTTCTCAAATACTGCATCATACCACGTGAAATACCCTTATTGCATGTATGTTGTATGTGGTACACAATTTTCTTGATTTGTTACATTACTGTGTGAAATACTGCCAATTGCAGAATGTCACTTACTGGTACTTTTTTATATGTATATTTTTTAATTTACTTCAGTATACCGTGTAGTATGCTCTCAATAAAGAGTGTACCATGGTTAGGATTTTTTTTTTCATTCTACATCAATGTACAACATACATACATATATTTTGACATAAATGTTGATGTTATTCCATTTTTATTATATAAATATAAATTAATTTGTAAATGATGTTAACATGATTGATATTTGAAAAATTATTATAATTATTTTTTTCATTGAAACTTATGAAAATTATGATGAAAATAATTAAAATATTTTCACTTTAAAATAATATTTTAATTTATATTAGTTTGCGAACTCAATAATTATATGCAATGCAATATACCCTGCAAACTGTATACGGGATATCTTGCGGTAACGATATTAAAAATCTTGAGTATTGTAGCAACACATTTAGGATTCGCCACTAATTAGTTTATACTTATATCAATTAGACACCTTGTATAGTCTACAAAAGATTATAAATTAGTGAGTTTGTTATGTTAAAGCAAGACTAAGTACCCTAACACTCAAAATTGGCACTATCGATTCAATTCTTTGCCTCTTCCTAAATTTTTGTTTCTTTTAATGTCTAATCTTTAATAAAATAATTTTTATGAATTTCATCTAGTTTTTTAATGGTTTTTTTAGTTTCAAATTAGGAATTTTACTGGACAAATTAGATTTGAAATTTATTTAGATATCCTTGAAAGCTCAGCCAAACCGTATATTTCACTCCACATATGTTTTTTCAGGAGGTGATAAACTCCGCAATAACCGGGCAATTAATTGTTCTCACTTCTCACATGATCGGACGAGACGAGGGCACCGGCAGCAGCCGGAGGGCGGTGCGAGCAGTGACCACTAGGAAGAGTGAATGGCTGCCGACTTTTGGGATTTCACAAAAATCAGCAGCAACCAATTTTGTTAAAAAATCCAAACACTGAAC
This sequence comes from Aquilaria yunnanensis, assembly GCA_039654915.1. Classification (NCBI taxonomy): domain Eukaryota; kingdom Viridiplantae; phylum Streptophyta; class Magnoliopsida; order Malvales; family Thymelaeaceae; genus Aquilaria; species Aquilaria yunnanensis. The sequence goes on along the minus strand of CM077593.1, from coordinate 103,225,554 downwards.
AAGATTGGCAAGAGGAGGAGAGCTGGGCCTGGCATCTACTTGAATCGTGTTTCTCTAGTCCAGAGATCCATTTTACAGCAACAAAGTTCCTTAGTATCATTGTGTCCCACTCGGTCTCGAACCATACTGCCATAAAATTCAATCAAGTGGAACCAAAACAAAAAGAATACAAGACAGTTCCTTCCTTCCTCTGAAGAAAAACACACATTCCAAAATAAGATTACAGAATAAAGAATTTACTTCCACCACAGAGCAGCTCTTGCAACCATGTCTTAGGTTCATGGAAGTGCCCTGCTGCTTCTGCTGCTGGATTATATGTATCACCGTCAAACTGATTGATGAGTTAGCTTCAGCGAGAAGATGCATGTCTTGTTCCTACTGTCCAATACAAGGGCCTACAAACTCCTGTAGTCTATAACCGTAACTTCATCTTCCGGAGCATCTAGATCTTGATAACTGGACAATTCAAAAGCAACAAAATATGGTTTAGTTGAATCATTTCAAGCCGAACAACAACTAATCTACGTTAATCAGTCAAAACGGTGAAATGTATTGCATTGCATTAACAAACGACCCACCTGAAGGGGCAATAAAAGTAAGAACAACATCCCTCTATCTAGAAACCTCTGTTTTACAAATTTCAGATACTCTCCAAGAAAAATGGGAGCTGTACTTGGATGCTTAAGCATATTTTTCTCCAAGAGTATTCCCAATCCATTTTTAAAAAAAAAAAAAAAGACAGCAGATACTAGCAAATCTCCTGCTGTCACATAGAAGGCTCTTCTCTTTTTATCCTTTATCTTTTTCCCCCTTTCCTATGTTGGCCATTTTCTGTGCTGGCTTTTCTTTACCACCTACATGCATATCTTGACACATATCTGCTCTGCTTGAAAAAAAGATCTAACCACAAAATCCTATAAGAAGGTTGCATATTGTTTTGACTTTTTTTCCACATGAACAATCCCAATTTTAGAAACCATATTTGAGATTACTTTTCAGTATTAGGGAAGTTTACAAATATCTAAGCAACAGTATGTTTGATTCAGTACAATTGGTAAAGCAGCAACAATAATAAAATATACCTTCTTAAACGCCTTGGATCCTGTCGAAATCCTGGAGGCAAGAGAAAAGGGGCTGGGCCAGGCCGTCCACTTCTATTACCTCCTTCAAAAGGAGGAGGACCACCACGTTCCCTGAACACCTGCATTGCAACTTCGGGTGGAGCTGGAACAAAGGGACCCAGTGGTCTGCAATCATACCAGAGCAGAAAATCTTCAGACAGCTGAAAAGAACTAACTGCTGCTACATCCGCGTATACTAGAAAGATCTGCATTACAGAAGGAAGAAAGGAAGCCTACCCAGCTCCAGGAACAGGCATCAATACTGGTGGAGGTGGGATATCAGATGAAAAGGGAGCAACAGGCATCCCTTGTCCACCAAAAGCATCAAACATCTGTTCATCAGGATTGGCTCCATCAGGAACATCACCTGACTGAGGGTTCTCAGCCCTATCATATCTGTCACCATTAGCTCGACTGTCACGTTCTCGACGATTGCCTCGTTCATCTTTCAGGCGATCATCAATCTTACGCCTTAAAGGCTTGTTCCTCTGGCATTGAAAAAGTAAAGAAAAAACTTAATACAAAAGTAAAAGAAAAATTAATACAAACAGTGGATGGACTTCAATTTGGGTGCTGGCATACATATTCTTTTCCTACTACAGGGAAGAAAATGGAAAGTAAATATTTAATCAGCTGTCGCCTCCACAATCAATAAAGTTCTCTACAACATCCTTCCTCAGACAAAGAAAAACATACAAATCTTGATACTCCAGAAAATTGTTTCTTTTCCACGTTTTTTAAATATGGACATGATACAGAACAAGAACTGCTAAGGCACTGCCATGCATATAGTTGTAGACACAGTAAACAAACATGCCTAGCCCATACCATAAGCGGCTGCTGCATAACAGGTGTGCTACCAGGTGCATCTGGATCACTGCCAATGGTAACAGCAAGGAATTACATATTAGAGCACCAATATAACCAATATCTTAAATGAAACAATGAGTCACTTACTTCATGTAATTCTGGAAATAAAGCTCCTCGCGCACTTTTGAAGTCAGCTCCAACACCAGTTCAGGATGCTTAAGTTTAAGATGCTTGTGGACAAACTCTGCAGCATGAAAGAGCTTCGTGCAACCCTTGGCACCACAACCATACTTCCACCCATACTTTTCATCTCTAATCTTCCGGACAAAAGGATCCAAAGCTTCAGCAGCAGCAGCATCTATTTTCTCTTTGGCAGTCATGACTTCCAAGGGATCTTGACCTTTCAATCGCTCTTGCCAGCGAGAGTCAAGTTTCTTTTCCCACTCAGCCCCATTGTTAGCTGCATCAGAACTCTTTCCTTCAGGTCTTACATGCCTAAGACCTTTAGCTTCACTCATTTCCATCATCCCATAATAATCTAAGCCATGGACACGCCACAGATAAGTAAGAAGAGTCTCCAAAAGCTCAACACCCTCCAAGCCTTTTACAGATGTCAAGCCTCGCACAATAACTACTGGGCCGGTTGAACTACCATGAGACTTCTCTCTACTCATCTTGTCATTCTCAGGCCCAGCTAAGATATTTTCCTCAACCCCTTTCTCTAGGTCCAGCTTACAGACAAGAGCCTGCGCTTGTTCAATGTCAGCTAGGATTCTTCTAGGTTCAGAACTGATGTTATGAGCCTTTGGAGCAGCTGAGATGTCAATTTCTTTAGCCTGTCCCTTATTCTGTCTCCTCCGTTTGCCTGCAGCGTCTACTTCATCATCTGAATTTGCATCACTAGCTTGCCCAGATTTATTCGAAGACTGTGCATTGACACCAGGACCTCTGCAGACGAAATTGAAGTCATCACCTAAAGCAAGCTGGAGCTGAAGATATAGACCAAATGATGCTGAAAAGAAATGTATTGTCTTACAATTCCAATGTTCCACTCTGTAAATCAAGCAAGAAATCCTTTGCCACCTTCCGTGCAAGTTCATTTCTCCTAAAAATATCAACAATGAAAGGTTTAGAACAAAAGCACTTCCAGAAGAACAAGAATAACACTGAGTAGAAAAACCAGTTGTCACCCAGGGAGTAAAAAAGCTGCAAAAATGACATTAGCCTAACTTCCACAACTAAGGATAGAGGTTTTGAATCAAAGAAAATTTTGGAGTTCAACTGCTACTATGAAGTCCCAAGAGAAAAAGAAAACACCATTTACTTCAGTATGCTAATCCGAGCTGACAATTTTTAAAGCATGCCAAGAAAACTGACCTTTCTATCACCATGACCAGATTAGTTGGATGGTATCTATCTTTCAACCTACAAAAAGAGCAAATCAAATTAGAAGAATGAACATAATGAAACATCCATGAATTTGCCAAGAAAAGCAAATAAATTGTACCATTCCTCATCTTTATGAGCATCAAAATATGCTCGCTTTTGAGTGGAGATATATTCAGACCTGTATTCCTGATATCTACAGATGAAAGAGGCAGAGGTGGCATTATTTATTCAGGCACAAATGTCAAACACAATTGACTAACAAGATAATAGCAGTGACTACAAACCTGCGTTCTGCTTCAGCAGGCAAAATATCATCTTCAAGCTCCTGAATGAATTGCTTATATGACATCAAACCTTCCCTGTCAAACAAACCACTAATTCACAATTTTGACAGAGACCAAAACACGAATATATAAAAACAGAACAAAGAGTTTTTATCAGTCAGTACAACGCAATTGGCAAAGGATGAGACTCTTAAGTACAAGCAAACAGTGTAAGCATATACCATTCACTAGGTGTCAGCATAATCAGATTAGAATTTTTTTTTTTTTAATCTGGGCTCAATCAATTAGGTATTTCACTCACACTAACAGCTAAACAAAACAGTAGATATATACATCATCTACTACTGCTGACCTTTGATTCCCCCCTGGTCCAGGCACATCACTGTAGCCTTCACGTCCCAAATCCCAGTCTGCAAAAGTTAACTCACTAATCAATATATGAAATATTAAGAAACATAGAGTCCCTCATACTCTATCCTAACATCTGTGAGGACAGCTGAAACCTATGCTACACTGGGCTCCACACTGCACACATGGGGTTATTGTACCCACAGTGACACAACATGATGCAAGTATGGACCCCGAATATGGATCAGAGATGGCTTCTAGACTACGGGAAAAGCTTCTTCCATAAATAGACAGGGTAGGAACATGACTCTATAGAAACTCAAAACAAGGCAGTTTAAATGAAACAGAAAGGCATCAGATGCTGCTCTGTTTCAGGCATTCATGGAGATGCTAGTTTCAAGTTCAACTGAGCTTGGTGTAACGAGTAATCAACTGATTAGAACACAAAATCAGACCTTCTTAAGTCTCAACTGGCCAATCTCAAAGGAGTGCATTTATATTTTATGCTCTGTACTCTGTTCTGATTGTGGGCTTTGACAGCTTCTGAGCCCATGTTATATTATAGACCATAACCATTTCAAATCCACTCCAAACTAATATTAACTAGAGTAGCCAATCACCAGCACATGAGAACAAAAATCACATAGAAATATAGGCATAATCAAGTAAATTTGTGAAATTATTAAAAGATTAAGAAATTCGATGATTTTATGCATATCAATTTTATGCAGTAATACTATACAAGTTATAGAACTATAATTGCATGAAGTATCCCTGTACCGAGGTCCCAGGTCCCGTGTCCCATGTTCAAACACCTCTACAGCACAACCTTGAAACCAAAGATTTTCAAAAAGCCAGTCACAGGGACACGGACCTTGAATGCTACCTAGCATTCAATTTGCTAAATGTAAAGCTGCTAGTAACAATTTAAAAGATGCTATTTTTTTACTTAGAAGAAAAGCAGAACTCAATCACGTTTTGGTACTAAGAAAGATTCATAAAATTCCCTGGTGAGCTTTGAGCCATGAAGCTCCCTAGAACTGAAGCTTTCCACGCAAATTAGCTAAATGTAGCAAAACATAGAAATCACGCACCTAAAAAAACAGAATAAAAAATAAAGCTTCACAGGCATGTGCTCACACATGCTCAAGGAACAATCTAACTGCAGTTCTTATCACAACACCTTAATCAAGAAATAAACCCAAGTTCTAACACTAAAATGAAAATTCTCATTCTCAACAAGTTTGCAGCTTAAGACAATTCAAATTTAAACCTACTTCTAAAAATTCAAACAAAGATGGACCTTAGAAGACATAATGATTATCTTGAATTACTATTATATATAGACAGAGGGGGGGGGGGGGGGGGGGGGGGGGGTTCTCAAGCAAGACCAGCAAGCCCATATACCTTGATAACCTCCAGAACGACCAATGTACCGGCCATGAGGTCTGTCTTCATCATAGCCAGGCCTGCCCCCCATCTCATGACCATATCCTCCACTGTAATCATATCCAAACCTGTTTCAACAAAGAGGCATTTCAATGATGAATTTTGAAATGAAAAATTCACCTTGTTCACAAACAAAGTTAAGCTATCAAGTCTGATGTAGTAAAATACAACAATTATGGGTCCTAAAAAGAAGATACACATTGCAGACAAGTTTGCAGCTGAGAGTCATGACTTCCATTTATTTCATAGCACTTTTTCCATATGGTTTTATCAAAGTATATTTTTCTATATTTAATGAGCAAGATTTTGCATTAATGTAAAGACTGGGGGCTTTCCAGAGCACAGGAAAATAATGATTGGTCATAAAACCTCATGTTGCGCCATAAGTATACAAAATAAAATCAAGAGAACTATCAGCAGCGCATGCACAAAAATATCTTTCATAGACAACAGCAAAATCAGACATTGCAGACCAAACTTGAGAAAGAATTTATTAACTACTAGCTAGTGAGTAGTGATTCTAGTTTCCAATACACTCCAGTAGGTAGCATTTAGTTTGGCAACAGAATTGAGAACCTTTTACAGCGCTTAAATGGCCCAAATATCAATCTCATAGATTTCCAACATAATGTGTATTTTGGCTTAAACATCTCTAAATTTACCCAAATAACTGAAGCAAGACCACATTACGGCCCCTGAACCTAACTTTGCTCATACAGAAGCTAATCAAAAAATAACCCATAAAAAATCACGAGTTTAAAGAAGTTGGGTCAGCAAGTCTAACGCATAATCAAATACCATGACAGGAAAAGTGTTTGAAGTCACCCCATTTATCTAGATAGATTATTTTTATATTAAAAACAAACCAGAAAACTGTACTTCAACTTCTCAACTCTAACTGAACTTCAATTCCTAGTCCAAATCGTCAAATCCAAACCCACATCATATCCAGAAGCTTCAAAACCTATCTAGCGATCCCATTCGTTTCCAACGCACAAACAAATCAACCAAAGTACAAACGATTACCTTCTGTCACCAGGCCCATATCGCGGGCTCCCCCTCCTCCCCTCATAACCTCCATCCTCCCTCCTAGACCTCTTATACGGCGGCGACCTACGCGGTGGTGGCGAGCGTCTCCTGTCTCGGTAACCCAATTGAGGCGGCGGAGGACTAACGCTGCCACGCCTCTTGTGGTCCCGTTCCCTGGGAGGCGGCGGCGGAGGCGAGCGGTTGCGATCGTAATGGTCGCGGTCCCGACGCTCACGGGCGTCCCGGTCTCGGCGACGGTTGGGGGGCGGCGGAGGCGGAGGAGGAGAAGCAGAGTTGCGGTCTTCAGATTGCTTGCCGCTATTGTTATTGTTGCTGTTCTCTTTGCGGTCACCGCGCCGGTCAAGCGAATCGACTGGCATGTTAATGACTTCGGCCATCGGAACCCTAGAGAGAGAGAGAGCAAGAGAACACAGAAGGAGGTAATCGGAGACTTTATTTGGGTTTGGGTTTGGATTTCCGGGGACAATAGAGATGGGGAAAGGGAGAGTCGTAGCGATTGCGAATTGTTACGAATAAATGGTCTGATTTGCAAATAAGTGAAAAATCAAAATGGGGAATTATAATTATAAAAATTTGTAAGCATATTTACAATTTTTTTTCTTTCTTTTTTTTTTTCGGAATTATATAGGAATGGGCTTAGTTTGGGTAAATTACGTCTGTGGCCCCTAACCTTTAATTATTATACCATTTTAGACCCTAACCTCGATTTTATCCATGAAAAATCCCTAACCTCATATAAGTGTTCCGTTTTGAACCTTTTATTGATGAAAAACGTTAGTATGAATGGAAAATGTCATATGGCATGCCAACATAGATGATCTACCACATGACACAATAAATCAATTGTCATGAATGATGTGGAAAAGTAAGAAAAAATTAAAAAAATAAGAAAAATTAAAAAATATATAAAAATTAAAAAAATATTTAAATGGATCATGGTTGTTGGTTGCCCGCCCCATCGTCATCCCCCTTGCCCAACCACCCTATCATCCAATGTTCTTCCATCTCCCACTTGATTTGCATAATCCACTGCTCCTCCATCCCCCCACCTGATTTGTGTTGTCTGCGTCCCCTCTGTCCCCTACTTGATTCACATTGTGAACCACTTCTTTGCCCGCCACTCAATTTGCATCATTTGCCTAAGCCTAGTTGTCAAGCCTCCACTCAATTTGCATTAACCTCAAGCCCACTGTTGACAAATAGATCCAAGGGAAATGCTAAGCTGTCAACATATAGATGCGAGCAATGAAATGGGTGACCAACGGTAGTGCGGTGGCGCTAGTGGAATGGTGACAAGGTGGCAGGGCAAAGGAATTGATTTGGGTACCCGATCCATTTGAATATTTTTTTTTATTTTTTTCTTCAATTTTATATATTTTTTAATTTTTCTTAATTTTTTTAATTTTTTCTTACTTTTCCACATCATCACATGGCAATTGATTTATTGTGCCATATGGCAAATCATCTACATTGTCATGCCATGTGGCATTTTTCGTCTATACTAATGTTTTTCATCCATAAAAAGTTCAAAATGGAACACTTAGGTGAGGTTATGGATTTGTTATGGATAAAATTGAGGTTATGGTCTAAAATGGTATATTAATTAAAAGTTAGGAGCCACGGATGCAATTTACCCAGCTTAGTTTGTTTGACGAGGTTAAAAATAGATGGACCGAGCTGTTCTGTCTTCTTTCTGCTGGGTTTCCAAACCTTGGGGTTGAACCAAGTGCATTTTGGATGCACTTTTTTTTTTCTTATTACTACTAACTTCTAAAACCTGTGAGGCTGCCATTATTCGTTCTATAGAAAACTACAGTACCCTTACTATTTTGCCCATTTAGGTTGTGGCACTCACACATCAACTGCTTTTCTCTTTTTTTTTTTGCTTCTTTTGAAAGTTTGATGAGATTTTTTAAAGACAATAGCTTTCTTGAGAGCCTATCTTGCTATTGTCCCACTGTTATATTTATTTTTTGTGAAGCATGTTTCCAGTCCTTACATTATTTCCATTTCCTATATTAGACTTTGTCTTGATCAGTTTTGCGTTTGGTTCCTGAACTCAATAACTACTTAATTATAGTAATTCACCATGGTTTTTTTTTCAGTAAAATAAAGCTTTTTTCTTAATTTTTATTAAGTTAATTATTAAACTCTTAATACCTAAAGTTTTTACATTTTCTCTCTTGGTCCCCAAACTATTTTTATTGTTTTTCTTCATTATTGTTTTCTCAAATAAAACTTTAGTCACTATGATTTGTTATCTTTAGTACAATTTCGATTGATTCCACTTCAGTTAATTTATTTTTTTTCTTTTTCTTTTACCTTTACTATGTTAATGGTTAAACCATTCATTGATTAACATAAATTAAACAAAAAAAATTCTTCTTTTTTTAAATGATATATTATTTTCTAAAGTACAACATTGGTTACCACTAACATAGTAAAGGTAAAAATAAAAGCTCTATAGTTTAATAAAGTAATTTAATTAATAATGCCTAAAACTGAAAGTAAATTTTTCTAAATAAAATTTTCATCTATATTAAAAATTGGAACTTAAATTGGTAAGAGATAAAATTTTTTAGTGAATTATTTTTTAATGGCTAAAAAATATCCACCATTTCAAAGAATGTACAATATTATGTTCCACAGTTTTATGTTTTAATTATAACTGATCATTTTAATGATAAGAACATAACATAAAAAATACTTAACTCATAATTAAGATAAAATAAAATTTTAATTAATGAACATAAATTTATGACTTAGAATTTTTAAGTTATTATTATTGATATTTATTTTAATTATAAATTTATTAAAAAAATACTCGTTACAATGTGCGGTTCAAAAATAACCTTATTACTTCTTATGAATAAAAGGTCACTCCTTAATAATTTATAGGTAGGTGGACATCGGATTGCATTGAAATTAAGGCAAATGGGGTAAATTGCTAACTCAACTTTTCGTGATAGGTGGATTGCCCACCAAAGTATTTTTACATTTAAATTAATCACCAATGTTATCTTTTCACTGGATATTGGCCACTACCGTCACTTTTGTCTAGCTGTATAATGATTTGGCATATTTTGATGATGTGGTAATATACATGACATGTATACATGACAAACTAATGTACAAAAAAAGATTTAGCCCCTAATCTTTTTTCCAACATTACAAATCCTCAGTAGACTTTATTTTTCTCTCTTTCCCCTAAATGTTCCACTAATGGTGAAATTGCCAAGTCGTCAAACAATACTGGACAGTGTCGTGGATGGGGTAGTGGTAAGAAAGGAGAAGCTTCACAAGCTCCTTCAGCGCGATGATATCGGCAAAGCAGCTCGTCTTTTTCCGGCAAACAATGCCCATGATTCAATCTTAACAAAGCAACTCATGGTGACTACATCAATTTATTCAAAGCAACTGTTCTGATTCATTCACGGCAATTACTTTGATTCATTCACGACTGGTTCATGTCCTAAGTCCTTCATCTATACTCTGATTCTAATGTTGTCCGTGACCTCCATTCATCGATTCATTCACATCTGCACTCTAATTCCAAGGTTGTCCTCCATCCGCGCTAGTCTGTGTCTCCATCCACTCTGGTCTAATTATGCTGCCATCCTCCAATTTATTCACAGTGAATGCTTTGTCCGTGCTCCCACTTCCGACAAGCAAATTGGCTTCCAATCCCAATGAGCAAATCGGCTCCCAGTCCCAAACCTCCACTTCATTTTTTAATTGAGGGAGTAGTGTGAATAAGAGTATATAGTTTAAGGATAAATTTTATAATTTATCATTTCAATCAACCATGTTATCAACATAGTTGATAGAATATTCTATTCATTAACACCAATGATGGCTCATTCTTCTATATCGCGAACTTTGAAGGCCAATACCATAACCTATAACAACTTAAATGGCCTTTTTAGCTAAAAAAATAAAGTTTAGTGGCTGATGTCCGGTAGGGCAAAAAATTGAGTGGCCAATTTGCCCATTTTGCCTTGAAATTAACTAAGATGCTATTTATTTTAAAAGAAATGAAAAATATACAACTTTTTAGTGTTGAGTATTATAATTTATGTATTTATTAACCCATATTTCTTATTTTGTTGGAATATTCCAATGTTTTAAATTGGAAACACATGCTATGATTTTTTCAATTACAAGTTATATATATATATATATATATATATATATATATATATATATATATATATATATATAAAGGGTATGGAGGGAAGAATGATGCGCCACATGTTTTGAAACGACATCATTTCTATTCGATTAGTGTTTTTCATGGCTGAGGCGGCGAACATTTCAGTGAGAAGTGGTCAATTGCATGTTTGAGATGGTAGCTAGGCAGGAAAAACTCGTGACCTGCTGATATTCATCCACACAAACAAGTTTTTGGTAAAAATACTCTTGACAAAATGGACATGAGTAAAAAATCTTGCTTGTCTAGTGAGTATAAGAAAGTGGCTGGTTTGGGGGATCCATGACGAGTAACCTGTTATACTCATGAACAATGGAATTATGTTTATATCCACCCAAAGTGTGCCCGTATACATCCCAACTCCCTTTTTAAAGTCGATAAGAGTCCATCGTTATCAACTTCCAAGATTTCATCTACATTCATTTTGAATTTTAAAGCGAACTCATTTGAGTCGTATGACAGATCTCTTCAATTGAGATTTTTTTATCAATGAAGGTGATTGTTAAAGTGGAAGTGAACAAAAGGTTAGGGAATTACGTGACAGAAAGTAAACAAATCAAGGTCAATATTGATTTTTTCTCCTTTTTAATTAAGAACATGTTGACCATATGTATTTACACATGTAAGCACGGATACTCATGGGTCACAGAGATGAGTGCAAAATATTATCCACTAATGGATACATGCAACTTCATAAGTGAAAAAATACATGTGGGCAAGGGTGTCAAAAATTGCACACCGTGCCCAACCCTATCCATTGTCATCCATGCATCAAACTCTTGTAAATCAAGGCTAAACAAATAGTAAAATAGAACTAAAGTCATTTATTAATTCTAAAATTTTCAAGTAATGACTAACGTTTATATTTATACAATTGTGTTTCATATTTAACTATCAACTCCCAAGAAAATTCAAATTTTTAGGGAGCAACTGCCACCCATATCCTTGATAGATATACCTTAACTGGTTAGTCAAGTATCGATATTGGCAAAATAAGTGTTCATTCAACCCACTTAACCCATGACATCGATTGGCATTAATTGAATATATTCAATGGTCATGCAGGTTTTAAGTGAGTTAGGGTCAGCTTGGGTAATAAAAAAAAATGAAATCCATTATAAATGTGGGTCAATTTAGGCTATAAAAATAGATACTTGGTAAACCCAAATTGACCTTATTTGTTAAATTTTAGATTAGCTTAGCCCATCATATCCTAAAAAAAAATGATCTTAACTTCTACCAGCTTAATTCCTAATCCTAAAACCTAATTGTTTTTCTAGTCTCTCCTCTGACATCTTTTTCATTGGACCTGATTTTTTTCATCTTTTGCTAGGCTTATTCTTCTCAATATCAAACCCAAAATGAAACACAAACCAACATGAAATTGAAGTGCGTAACCTAAAGAACTATGTCTTCAAACACTATCGACTAACTTTAGAAATTTGAGTATTGCCATTGACCCTATTTTAGAGCTTTCTTTTCTTCATGTGATATTACTGAATAACCATAATTTTGTTGTTGGTTTCTAAATTTTAATGGTTTTGGATTTTAATTTTAATTTTTTTGGTGGAATAGTTGAATATGTGAAGAAGTTATTTTGGATTTTGATTTTAACCTATTTTTAATGTTTTGATGTGTTGTTTACATGTTTCACATATTGAATGTTTTGTTTGGAGGGGAAGTTAAAACCCAATAATTTCAAACCGACCCGAACCATTTTATATGTAGGTTGAATTCAATTGGGTTTCACAGACATGCAAGTATGATTGGGTTTCAAATTATAAATTTTGTGATGGATGTGTTTAGAGCCGGGTTTTGATTAAACAAGCTGAAACTCTGACCAAAACAATGCTTAAAAATGATGAGGATTGATGTGGGAAGGTTTTTAGAGATATGAGCAAGCTAAGTTGAAGAAACTGCCAACATGAACTAAGTTTTTTTTTTGCCAAATAAAAAAAAATCCTTAGTTCTTATTCGCTGTCTCTTGCATCAATCCCCATCATTTTTATGCATTATTTGAGTCAAGGTTTAAGGAAACTTGGAAAACTATGGGTAAATTGAACGCATTAATCCCAATTTTTTAATTCAGTTTCAAATCTAACCATAGCCTACAATTTGTTCATTACACCTCTTTAACGTTGTTAAAACATTTCATTTTGAACCTTTTTTGGATGAAATTCATTATCTCAGATGAAAAATGTCATGTCATCATAAGATTATAAGGAAAAAAAAATACTTGTTTTAACTCTTGTTGCCAAGAAAATACCATAACTTTATCCAATCAGCCTTTTCCTACCTCTCCTCACTCTTTGGCCTCCCCATCTCGGAAACCTCCCACTCTAGTAAAGCTTATCCTACCTTTTCTCCTTCTTCAGCCTCATTTCCACAGTGAAGGTGATGAATCGGTCATCTCTCTTGCAAATCCAGCCTCCCTTGTAAAAATTCCTTTTGTGAATCGGACGAACCACATAACGGATGGAGGATCAATCGAATGAATCAAACAAAAAAATGGGTGAGCAACGAATTAGACAAATCATCTTCTCCTACCTCTCCTCCTTCTTGCGATGGAATCGGACAAAGCAGGAGCTCAATCTCGTTAGGCAGATCAATTTCTGTAGGATTTCATGTGGCTCACTAGAGATTCCATCTTGCAAATCGGGAATGGGTGTCTCATTATCAACGGTGATGATAGGGGTGTTTATGAATCGGGAGGCGGTGACCATGAATTTGCTGGTGATGAGGTGTGCATTAAGGTGGGTGTTTGAAGTCTGCCCGGAGGTGAGGACAACAATTTCGGTTTTGAAGGGCTTGTTGTGGGTGGTGATGGGTGAACCTGCTTGTGGGGAGGGGTAAGTGATGGTAGGGATAGGTGAATAGAGGTAGGGGTGGGTGGCTGAGGGAGTTTTTGTGTTAGGTTTCAATGTTTTAAAGATTCTTTGTTAAAAGGATAAGTTTTTAGGAGTTAAAGTTAACATTTTCTCCTACAAGAACATACTGACGTGACATTTTTCATCTAAAATAACAAATTCCATCTAGAAAAAGGTTTGAAATGAAACGTTTTAACCACGTTATGGAGGCGTAACAAACAAATTGCAGGTTGAGTTATAACTAAAACAAAATTAAAAAGTTGGGGTTATCGCATGTAATTTATGCGAAAAACTATTGTTGGGCATTTATTCCCTATTTTATTTTCATTTTTTATTTATTTTTATCAATTTGATTTCTCACGACCTCCCATAATCTATTTCACATTAATAAAAATTTGAGATTCTATTCCCTAAAAGAAAATTATCTTACTGTTTGAATGTGGTATTATGGAGGTAATTATACTATATTCTAGAGAAGAAATGGATTTTTCTGTTCATCTACAGTAGATGGCAGTACATCGTTTTTTTTTTTTTTTGGCTTTTGTCCTTTTTTTTTTTTTGGCCCATTTTCGAATGCGATTTGCTCTTTTATTAATTTGATCTTATTTTAGCAAGGCTCTCATCTTGGTGAGGGCCAACATTGTACTTTTATTGGTTTTAAGTCTGTTTCACATTTATTTCGGTAAAAAAACAGTTTCAATCCCTAATTTTCTAAGTTTTTCATTTTAGACCTTGAGTTACATCCGTGTTATATTTTGATCCCTAAATTTTATAACTATTTAATTAGATATTCTATTTGCTCTTTTGATCCCTAAACTTTTTTTTATTGTTTTATGTACTATCTTCTAAAGTCAGATATTAATGATCATAATTTATTTATTTATTAGTTAAACCATTTTTTATCTTTATTAAGTCAATTATTTCTCTCTTTGTATTTATAAAACAAAAAAAAAACTAGGGTTGTATTAAAAAAAAAAACCAGAACCAGGCTAAAAGTAGTCAAATTATAATTATTAACGTAAACACATCTTCATTTATCTATTCTGTGTATTTACAATTATCTATACTTGAATTTTTTTTTAATATCAAAGTATGTTTTATATTTTTATATTGTTCCATTAATGACTTGCATTATTATACGAGCCTTTACGTACCTTACTTACTTCTAGAAGAGACCAGTATACATTAACAATGCTTATTTTTTATTTATGGTGAATTTCATTGTACATTAACAGTGCCTATTTTTTATTTCCCTTTTTCTTGCATACTATTAACTCTATTTTTCAATTTGATCATCTTTTTATGAGGCACTCGTCTTTTTTAGAACATATGTTGCAATTTTTCATTTTTAGTCTGTTTCATGTTTTGTTTTGGTTAAAACTCACTTTTAATTCTTGAATTTTTATTATTCTTGAAGTTAGTCCCTAAGTTTTGTCCGTGTTCCATTTTGGTCCCCATATTAATACATATTGAACTAGATTTTTTCTATTTGTTGTCTTGGTCACCAAACTATTTTTGTTGCTTTTTATATCCTATCTTTTAAACTAAGACATTAGTCATCATAATTTGTTTATTTTTTCGTTAAATCATTTTTTGACTTTATTAAATCAATTATTAAACTTTTAACACATAAAATTTTTCCAGTTTTTATCTTAGTATAAACTTTTTCTTTATTATCTTTTTTTATTATTGCTTTCTGAAATGAAACTTTAATCTTTATAATTTGCCTGCTTTTGACTATAGTTCTGGTTGATTTGGCTTAAGTCAATTTTTTTTCTTTTTATTTTTGTTAATTTAATAGTCAAACCATTAATTAATTAACATAAGTTAAATACAGTTTTATATTTTGATCATTTTTTTCATTATTGATAATTGAATTTTGTTGCATAAATTATTTACTTTAAGGTCAATAGTTTACTAAAATAATTTAGTCAATAATTGGCAAAAATTTAAAGTAAAAGTTTCTAGATAATTTTTTATTGATATTAAAAATTAGAGTTTGAATTAAAAGGGGATGAAAAATTTTAGTAAATTCTTTTTTAATAACAAGAAAAATATGTATAGACTCAAAGCACACACAATTTTTTGTTTCACAGTATTATATTTTGATCATAACTAATAGTTTTAATGATAAGAATATAATATAAAAAGAACCAAACTCAAAATTAAAATAAAGTAAAATTTTAGTTTATTAATGTGAATTTATGAGTGAATTCTTTTTAATTATTTATAATAAAAATTTATTTTATTATAAAATTTAACGAATTAAGTCTCTGCAATAGTATGCGGGCATTAAAACCTCGTGATAACTATAATTGTTGTCAAAGGAATAAAATTTGTGCCATGATCAAATATAATACTAACATAAAATAATTTTCAGTATTACTTACAATGGTAAAACGTAAAATAATGAAGAATTGGATTTATGTAGGATTAGCTGCCTTACTATAGCAATTAGCAAGCAACTAAAACCTACCATAAATCCACATCATAATTACAATCCCTGGACAAGATCTTAGATGACGCCGTTAATTTATTCACCGTTACCTACACGTCACTTTAACGGTGATTCTCCAAGTCTGGATGGAGCGAACCTTTATCTTCACCGGCGCTCTGATCCTCAGCGTAAACGCAACTTTCCCTGCTTATACGCATTTAGAAGCGCCTTCTCGGCGGCGCGTGTCAGCTCGATCGTGGAGCCCTTCAACGCCGTCGAAAGAATTGTCACGTTATTCCTCGGCTGGCAGAATGCCGGCGGAACGCCGTCGCAGATGGTGGTTCCGTCGTAGTCGATCTCAACGGAGCTTCCATCCTCGTAGAAGATCCCGATCTTGTCATTCGGATTGCTGGCGCGCACCGCAAGGTCAAATTCAGGGCAGATTGGAGCGGATGACGTCAGATTGAAGCCCTTGATTGACCCGCTCGCTACGGTGTAGCTCGGTGAATCTGGCTTGAACGCGAAGTAGAAAAACGCGGCGCAGATTGCGGCGGGGAGAATGAGAACGAGAAAGATGGTGCAGAAGCAACAGCAGCTGCGATGGGATTTGCGTTTGGAGAGGCTCTTGTGGCGGCCTGGCGTTTTCCGACGACGGAACACGGTAGACTTGGTCTTTGGGGATCTGAATCATGTAAGTACTTGGCTGTGGGACGGTTTTCCGGGAGACGAAAGAGACGGCTTCTGCGTGGCAAGAACATCAGAAGGGGGAGAACCGCGTGGGTGAACTCGATCGGCCATTGAATCCGGACGTCACTGCATAAGAGTGAATTGGGAAGTGAAAGGTGAAAGTTTAAAGACGTCTGTTACGCGGTATGGGGTTATATTCGTAAATTCTTAAAAATTTTCCAGTTAGAACTAGGATTGGGAGTGGAGAATTTCTGAAACCTCCCTTAGAGTGTAGTCTAATTTACACTTTTTCCCCTTATTTTAAAAAATTTACATTTTACACCCTGAAACATTATCTCTGTGAATATCAGGGCGTCAAGCCAAAAAAGGAAAAAATCCAGATTTTTCATTACCCTTATCCTCATAGAAACTTTGACCCCAAAAATTTCACATCTAACTTGCTTAAGTGACAAATCTTTTTGTAGTATTTCTTCACCCTCAAGTCAATCATTTCGGAACTTCATAAAAAACTCTCCTTCATCAACCATATCCCAATTGATTTTAATCTCTATGAAGTCAGTCTCATCATTGTCATAGTTAAAATATTTTTATATCGTCAATTTTAAGATGCCTATTATTCTAGTATAACTATGTCATCATTATTCCCTTCAAAGATCAAATCCAACTATAATATCTTATTCTGGGATGCCTGAATTATATTAACAACAACCTCATTAATTTTCCCCCTTCTGTTGTTCCTTTAGTTTGTGAACTGCTCTATCCAGCATCCTTGATGCTCCATTCATTTTTCTTCTAAACTACTATTATTCTCTTGATTCACATCAATAACGCTACCTAACTCTTCCAATTTCATTAGTAAAAAATTGTTATCATATTTAGTTTTTAACATTTCATCCTTGTTCTCACCTTCAAAGTTCATGCTACCCTATGCTCTCCCTCCGTTGCTGTTCCGTTCTCCACACGACAGAGGACCAAATCGGCCTATCAATTGAAGTTGTTCCCATCCGGGAAAAGACCCTTACTGTTCCCCTTGGTTTTTCTTATTATATTAATATAGTGATTTTTTTTGTTTGATTATTCATTTATTATTTTTTAATACACCTAAATTGTGCATTTGTTGAAGAAATACATTTTAAGAATTTATGACTTTTAAAACATTGTATCTAAAAAATAAGTATACTTTATTAATATTTTTCATTAGGTAGGCTAAAAAATATACTGAATCAATGATATAATGATATAATTATGAACTTAATTAATATATAATTTATATTATGTGTTAAAAAAATTATAGAATATCTAGACTTCTTTCCTATATTAGGAACTAGTTTTTAAAGTAAAATGAGATAATATGATACTAATATAATGATCATCTTAAGTGTTAGTACTTACAATGGAAAAACGTAAAAGAATGAAGAATTGGATTAGCATTTTGCTGCCTTACTAACTCTAGAAAGCAATTAAAACCTACCATAAATTCACGCCATAATTACAATCCTCGCACAGATCCGTTCTAATATCTATGAAGACAATTTTGTCATTATGATAGTTAATATATTTTCAGATTATTAATTTTGGTATGCCTATTATTCTAGTGTAACTATGTAATCATTATTCCCTTCAACGATCAAATTACAATATCCTAGTTTGGGAATGCCTAATCTGTCCAGCATCCTTGGTGCTCACTTAAATTTTCTTTTAGGCTATTATTCTCCTGATTCATAGGAAAAATTACAAAGATTTCCTTATGATTTGATCTAACCTACACTTTATCTTCTATATTTTTAAAAATCTATACTTTACCTCCTATTTGCTTTACAGCGTCCAACAACAGTTTCTAAAATCCTAATTTAAACTATCTGATAATAATATTATAATAATTTTAAACTTTTTTATATTTTTTTCATAGCCGACCAATTTTTTAAAAAAAGATAAATTTGTATTTATAGGAAGAAAAATACATTTACAGAAAAAAATTAATAATTTTAAATATCTATTAACCATAAAAAAATATTATAAAGATTAAAATTACTGAAAGATGATCATATAATTTAAATATAATTTTAGAAATTAATTAGACAATGTAAAAAATATGAAATATAAAATATAAAATTTTAAAATTTTAAGGAGCAAATTGTAGGTTAGGACATACTATATAGTTATTGTATAGCGCTACCTGACTCCTAATTTCATTAGTGAAAAATTCTTATCATATTTGGTTTTTAATATTTCATCGTCGTTTTCACAACCTTCAAAACGTTCAGAGTCCATGTTACCTGAGCTCTCCCTCCAATGCCATTCCATTCTCCATGAGAGAGAGAGAGGAGGCTGGCCACATCACCCTATTAATTGAAGTCGATCCCAGCGGAGCAGATTGGCCCCTACTGCTCTGCTTGGTTTTTCTTATTGTATTAATAGGGTGACTTTTTTTGTCTAAATTATAAATTTATATTACTTGAAGCAATACATTTTAAGAATTTATGACCTCTAAAATGTTGTATGTAGAAAATAAGTATAATTTATTAATATTTTTATTGGGTAAAATTCACCGGGGGTCACCTAACTTATTTTTTTGTCCTAAACGGGTACCTTACCTTCAAATTGTCCTACCGAGGTACCTTACCTCTTATCGCGTGTCCTGTCTAACTACTTTCCGTTAATTTCAGAGTTATATCTAACGGAAAATGCTGATGTGGCATTAATTAATATTAAAATAATTATAAAATAGTAATTTTAGTCCCCAAACATTTCCAATTAATGATTTTAAACCTTTCAAACTTCCTAAACATCAATATCAAACCCAAAATTTTAAAATTTTTCATTTTAACCACAAAAATATCAAAAACTAACCCAAATTAACAAACAATTAACTTGAAATTGGCAAACAAAAACCAGATCTAGTTAGTGGGAAACAAAGAAAGAAAGAAAAAAAAACAAAAAGGAAAACAAAGAAATAAACTTGCTATCAGTGATCTGCAATAAGGAGGAAAGTCAGTGGCTTATAGGAACAAAATCGAAATCAGATCGGTTTCGCAGGTTGAAAGCGGGTCTCTTCCGATTCGGCGTTCCTCCGGCGACGATAGAGGGGGAGGCCACCTGGGCTCCACCCAGCTGCGATGTGCCGACCTCAAGGGGAAAACGACGACGCAAGGCTTGGAGCGCACGGGTGTGGGAGACTTTCGGAGACGGCGGTGGCTGGCATGGCGTGGAGGGCGGCGGCGGCACAGCTGGAAAGCTAAAGCGCCGGCGATTGAGGAGGTGAAGCGTCGGCTGGAAAAAGGGAAGGCGAAGCGTCGGCAGCAGAGGGGGACAGGGGTGACGGTGGCGAGGGAGGAAGCTTGGGGTTCCTGGGAAGAAGGGATGAGAGGCTTGGGGCTAAGACTGCTGTTTAACCTTCGATTTCTCTTCGTTCGCTCTCTTTCGAGCTCGAATCAATGGGATTAAAACCTTTCCCTGAGCTTCCTGACATTTTCAAAAACTAGATCTGGTTTTTTTTTTGTCAATTTTGAGTTAATTGTTTGTTAATTTGGGTTAGTTTTTGATATTTTTGTGGTTAGAATGAAAAATTTTAAAATTTTGGGTTTGATATTGATGTTTAGGAAGTTTGAAAGGTTTAAAATCATTAATTGGAAATGTTTGGGGACTAAAATTACTATTTTATAATTATTTTAATATTAATTAATGCCACATCAGCATTTTCCGTTAGATATAACTCTGAAATTAACGGAAAGTAGTTAGACAGGACACGCGATAAGATGTAAGGTACCTCGGTAGGACAATTTGAAAGTAAGGTACCCGTTTAGGACAAAAAAATAAGCTAGGTGACCCCCGGTGGATTTTACCCTATTTTCATTAGATATGCTAAAAAATTATTTAATATGAATTACCATTTGACCAAAAAAGTGTACTTAGTTAATGATATAATGATATAATAATATACTTAATTAATAAATAATTTATATTATGTTTTGATAAAAAATTATAAAATATGTAGATTTCTTTCCATGTAGAGAATTAATTTTTAAAATAAAATGAGATTAATTAAAATATATTTGTCCGTTTATTTTAACAAATATGATACTGATATAATGATCATCTTTAGTACTAGTACTTACAATGGGAAAACGTAAAAGAATGAAGAACTGGATTAGCATTCAGTTGCCTTACTAAATCTAGCAAGCAATTAAAACCTACCATAAATTGACGCCATAATTACAGTCCTTGGACAAGATCTTCGAAGACGCCGTTAACTTATTCACCGTTATCCTACACGTCACTTTAACGGTGATTTTCCAAGACTTGACGGAACCAACTTTTATCTTCACCGGAGCTCTAATCCTCAACGTAAACGGCACCATCCCCTGCTTCTCGGCATTCAGAAGCGCCTTCTCGGCGGCGCTGGTCAGCTCGACCGCTGAGCCCTTCAATGGCATGGAAAACACCGTCACGTTATTCGTTGGTTGGTAGAAAACCGGCAGAACGCCGTCGCAGATCTTACTTCCGTCGTAGTAGATCTTAACGGAGCTTCCCTTCTCGTAGAAGATCCCGATCTTGTCATTCGGATTGCTGGCACGCACCGAGACGTCGAATTCCGGGGAGATGGGCGCCGATGACGTCAGATTGAAGCCCTTGATCGCCACGCTGTCAACGGTATAGTTCGGGGACTCCGGCTTGAACACGAAGTAGACAACCGCAGCGCCGATTGCGGCGGCGAGGATGAGAACGAGCAGGGTGGTGCAGAAGCAACAGCAACATCGGCAGCAGCCGCTGCGATGGGACTTGCGTTTGGAGAGGTTGTTATAGCGGCGGGCGTTTTCCGGCGGTGGAACACGGTAGACTTGGTCTTTAGGGACTTGGATAACATAAGTGCCCGGCGGTGGGACGGGCTTTCCGGGGGACGGAAGAGACGGCTTCTGCGTGGCAGGAGCGTCGGAAGGGGGAGAGCCGCGTGGGTGAACTCGATCGGCCATGGAATCTGGAACTGGAAGTCACCGCAGACGAGTGAATTGGGGAAGTGAGAGGCGGTGAGGGTTTATGTAACGGCATATTACGCGGTTTCACAATTAAGATTTCCAGTTGTCCGTTCGTGTGTGGAAGGATTCATTTGCTTGTTTTTCCAAAAGTTGGGTGGGGTGAAGTCGGTAGAATATTCGTGTGAAGATTTTGTTGGTTTGGTTTGTAACCTTACGCCTAAGAAACAGACTAATATTTATTCTTTTATATTTCATGAATTTCAGCTGTGCTCAGTTTTGCTTATTTATGATAATTTAGTAGTTTAATTGTTAAAATAAAATCATGTTATGCATCAAAGTGAATAAAGGAAGGGTGTATATTGCCTGATAAATCAGGGTTTTTTGAAAACGCTTTTAACAGTTGTTATAATCTTATTCTTGGATTAAACCACGCTACATAAATTTGTTATTGAAGCAATATCTCGAGTTATAGTTAATTTATTTTTGGAATAAAATGAATTTATAATTAAATATATTTGCAATACAATGGTATAAAATTAATTTTAGTTTTTACTTCAAATTTCTATAAAGTGCATATCATAAATAATTTTCAACTAAATATTACAGCATCATAGTTCAAAGTCATACTCGTATACAATGGATATGCATAAACATCTATTTTGTTGCTCGTTATCAATAGATAATACTAATAATTTGCCGCACTTTGTTGCGGATCAATCAATAAAAAAATATAAATCTCTCATATTGATTACGTTTGAAGGGAACGAAAAGTTTTTAAAGAAAAATTATGAATTGAAAACTAAGTTATGATTAATTCAGTGGTTTTGGAAAAAAAAACTAAAATGTTTAAATATAGTGGATTTGATATTAAGCAAAAATTAAGGCATTAACTATAACTTATGAAAATTCGAAAGTCTAAAATATAAAAAATAAAAAATAAGAACATATTTTATATTCATTGAGATAGAGTTGTAAAAATGTATGATTTCAAGTTTAGTGACCCACAAATATCACCATACACGAAAAAGGACGTATTTTATCCATTGTATTTGTTTCTGGACATTTGTCGCCCAAAAGTCCAAAACGGCTAAGCTGGAGAAAAAAAAAAAACAAAAACAAAAACAAAAGAAGGGTTAATAGTGTCAAATCAAAGCTTGTCACTTTAATATATATAATTTGTGTATAAATTTTCAATTTGAGTTTATGCAACAAATAACAGGATGTAGGGAAAAAAATAAGTTTATTATCTAGTAGTAATTCTTTTCCGCGTAAATGTTTTCCCTAATTGAGATGTTAACGCGAAATTGGAGACGTTAGTCAAATCTGCTTTTGACTTTCTGAAATTCTTGTGCTGCTCTGTCCACGTATGGTGGCAGGTGACAGCTAATTGCGCCTCCTTTGATAATGTACCATAAGTAAATCAAGCAATCAACTTCTTTACTAACAGGGGTTAGGATAAGGATAGGGGTGTAAACAGAGTAGGGTTATTTTTTTTTTCGTATTCAGACACTTGCTCATAAGTATATATATAAGGGAAGAGGTTTTAGTATTTATGTAAAATAAGAAAAATATCAATTTTCCTTTAAGATTTATAGAACAATCAAACCAGCTTAATACGATTTTTTTTTTAGAGTCGAGCACAAATGGATAAATGGAATGAGTACTCTAATAAGTTGAACTAGAGCCTAATAGTACTTGACTCTCAAACGTATCGAGCTTAATAAAGGCTTATGAAAAATAAAGTTAATTACACCAATCCCCTTAAAGTTATAACACGCTTTCACATACCCCTTAAGGCTTCAAAAAATTTTATTGCTCCATTGTCAAAAGATTACTATTATATATGGAAATGTCTAAGATTACCCCCTAAGACAAAGTCAAATTTATATATAACCCCTAATGTTTGAAACGTTATAGGTAATTGTTGAAGCAATTGAGTCTGTCGTGTTTTCAAGTTGAGTTTGAGTCTTATTATAAACTATAATATCCATACTAGGGGCTAATTATATATATATATATATAACCCTTCAGAGTTTGAGCAAAATCATAGTTTGCCCTATTTATTTTGGAATATGCACTTTGCCACCTGAATATAAGCATTTTTTTTACAATTTACCATTTTTTCAAATTATAATTTAAACTCTATATTATAGCTTCACATTAAATTTAAAAATTCTAATAATTAATTATCTGTTTAGATTATCACCTTTTCTATTAGATGTAAAATATTTTTTTCATCTTATTTCATGAATCAAAATGTAAATGTCTAAACAAAAGGACTAAATCATACTTTGATCCAATGTTGGGGGATGTGTTTGTGGCTCACACTTACATTTCTTTTTTATACTCAAAATCATTACAGGAGGTGCAGGGGTTAAAAGGCATCATAGAAAAGTTACGGGGTGAAGAGAAGTGTCTATTGCGTGAAACTTTAAAAACCTTTGGTTGCAATTTGACCACTTTTAATTTCTAGTATTTTTGGAATGCAACACCACTCAAACCTTAATCTTCTATCTAAGATATCTCAATCCGTTGTCAGTTGAACCGATAATGCAGAACTAGCCTATGGTCTAATAACATTGGAGCTTGTGGTAAAAGATTTTTTTTTCCTTTTTTCTTTCTTTTTAACAAATAACGGTTTTATTTTCTTCCTAAACGGAAATAGATTAAAGTGTTTTTTTTTTGTATGGCCAATAAGTTGGGATTAAACGTTAATTTCCTTTATATTTGGCTCAGTTTGAAGTAAATCCCCAGAGAATTTTTTTTCCAGAAAGTAATGCCTTTCAATATTAATCTAAAACCCCATTCTATCTGCTTCTCTGTATTAAAAAAAAAAAACCATACCATCCATGTTTAATATATCCGAATAATATAAGTTGTTCATTCCTGTGAAAGCGTCTCCGTTGACATCATCATAAATGGTGGGTTTAGGTAAAGCAGTGCAAGGTACATAGTAGCTGATAATAAGTTGTGAAAATCTCGTTTTAAATATTTGAATCCTATGGTTTTATGATTTGACATAAACTAAATTATTGAATTGTATTCTACATATTTATAAAGACATTGAAACACAATTTTTAATCTGAGGAAAAAAAATTTCATGAAACAAAAGATCCTGGTCTGCCACATAAAAAATGAACTAAAATTATATTTACGGAGTTTAAGATGTACATAATTTACATTATTATTTCTCCTTTTGTCACTGAAGCTGAAATTCAAAAGGAAGCTTTTTTTCTTGTAAATCACACAATTAATGAATGACAGAGAAGAATTATGTATAAACTTGCCGAACTGAGTTTTATAGAAAGGAGAAATTAAGATGAGGATTAAAGAGAATGGAATATTGTATTTGTATGGAGTAGAGTTCATATTTAACTAGTTTCCCGACTTGTTTAATGGATATAATAGTACTTCATATACAAATGTGTTTAGTAAATTGTATGTAAACAACAACTTAAGGATTGAGTTAGAAAATAAATCCAATAAGTTCAATATTACATCATATGCAAAAGAAGCAAAGTAATACATTCTAAAGATAATATTTTTTAGAAAAAAAAAGCAAGTACCTCAAAGTTTTCTACAAATTCAATTATATGAAAACAGTGAGCATAATAGCTAAATTAAGAAAAGAAAAGAAAAAGAAATGATACAAAAATTCAAAAGTATTAAAAATATTTACTATTAATGGAAATGTTAATGTCAAGATGATCTCAATCCATTATCTTTCTGACAAAACGAAACAAGCGATAACAGCAACAACAACTCCTCTATCTTTTGTTATTATGTAGTAACTTTGATGCATCATTTTCGTCAACATTAGGATACAATAAAAAAACTAATCTCCCTAAGCACAGTGACAACGTGATGTGATGGGTCAACTCCCCCGGACACCGCTGGGCTTTGACTCGCTTCTTCACTGTCCCAACTTTACCAAATACCAGTTGGTCTGATTTGCTTATTTGCTAGTATTCCCCTGCTCACATACTATAAACTAATTATTTCAAACCCTATAAATCTCTATACTTGGTTCTGAATACTGATAAAAATAATAAAAAAACTACTCTCTCTGTTCTAAATTATTTGCATCATTCACTTTTCAATAATTAATCTATAATTTTTTATTTTAGACATTTTAGCATATAAATGAAAAATCTTTATGTGTGAATGATAAATCAAAACCTATAGTTTTTAAATATATATATTTTTAATTTTTTTCTAACAAACAATAATATAAATAAATTCAAGTCAAATTAATCCAAAAAGTCAAATAGATCAAAGAAATCAGGACAGAGAGAGTATTTCTTTTGGCCAATTAAAAAAAAACCATTGGCTTTTGCTGATGGCACTATAACTAAAATCAAGAACCAAAAGCAGTCTTAATATATAGGCGTACACACAATGTCTTTCTTTTTTCTCCGGTAAGAACCAATGTAATATAAAAAGTAGTACTTGATTTGTCTAATAATCAAGGCCTAAAGTCACTTTTGGCCCTTGAACTTGGTAAACTCGGAAACTTTACCCCCTGTACTTCAATTCGGTCTAACTCACCCCTTTAACTTGGAAAAATGGTACACTTTATCCCTTTTTTTTTCTAAGTGACAGTCATGTGACCCATCTTCAGCTAACACCACTTGCAAGACCGTTTCATAATCGCTGCTTCCACCCCTTGCTGCCATTCTTGGTTTTTTTAGAGTTCCCAATAGCAAAAGCGTTCAGTTTCAAAATCTCTAGATTATGAAACAAAATGCACTATGGCATGGTCCTTCTAGGTGTTGCGGTTATGGCTCCAATCCCCTCTGCCATTGGCTGATCAATGTTGAATCAGTGCTTCTTGTGATTGACCAATTTGCTTCACTCTCAATTCATTTCCTCTCTTGGCTCATATCCAGCTTAGTTCTAGTGTTGATTTCCCTCTTTCCCCCTCCCCCCCAACTAAGCAGCTCCGGACCTTAAAATTCTCCTCCAAACTTTCTCTGTCTTCATTATTCCCCCTTCCCCTGAACTTTGCTTCCATTTCTGCTTCTGGGTTACCGAGTTCCTAATCCGAGGTAGCTTTACTTCATTCCCAATATGTTTATATCTTTGTATAATTATATTTCAATTTTCATTTGTTGCCTCAAATTTCTTTCTCAGTTTGATGTTTGTTCGAGTTGTAGGTTCTCTGTTCCATTTTTCCAAGTTGGAGGGGCAAGTTGGACCGAGTTGAAGTTCAGGGGGTTAAGTATCTGAGTCTACCAAGTTTAGGGGCCAAAAATGGATTTAGGCCAATAATTAATGTAATTAATTTCAAGTAAATTGCATAAATGGTCCTTAATTTTTAGTCATTGTTTTCTTTTAATCTCTAACCTATTGAATATTCTATTTTGGTCCCAAATCTATTAAAATTGTTTCATTTTGGTCCTTCACCAGATGAAATTCATTAATTCAGAATAACTGTTTGAAATTTTTTTTTGAAATTCTAATTTAAATATTTGATAACTACCTTCTAGTAAATTTAAACAGTTTAATATTTTTTTACAGTAAATAGACAGTTTAAATTAATAATTTTTTATTTCTGAATAAAATAAGTTCAATCTATAGAGAGAAAAAAAAATAATTTGAATTTTTCATTAACTTTAAAAAATTATTATATAGATTAAATTTATTATAAAAAAGTTACTGAATAGTTTAAATTATGATAATAAAAAAATTTTATCAGAAAAATACTTTGAGTTAACAAATTTTATCAAATTGTGACCAAAATGAAACGTTTTGAATATATTTAGGACTAAAATGAAACATTTTTAATAGGTTTAGGTGTAAAACAGAATATTTAATATGTTAAGGACTAAAAGGAAACAATAACTAAAAGTTAGGGACCATTCATGAAATTTACTCAATTGTTTTCAGAAACTAAATAATTTTCTTTTAATTATAAGCACATAATTTACCACAAGAATATTCAATTGGGCTCTTTGCCTCTTTGCGTCTCTAACTACAGGTTGAGGCAGATGCAGTGTGCAAGAGTGGAAGAACGGTTTTTGTAGGAAAAGTGGCAGACTAAATTTCCGGAGTGGGTGAATAGTAGTGAGACACAAGACCTGGATGCATTATTTCTTCTCAGAGTTAAAACATTTATCCATTTCAGTTCCACGTGCCAGGAAGTTGGTAAGCGATCCCCCTAAATGAATATGCCGATCTTCTGAGGCAATAATCACAAATTCCATTTTGTTGCTTCGTCATATATAATCCACCAACTGAAGCGAATGGGAGTCGATCAAATTGGATAAATCTTTGACAATGAAAGAGCCTTCATCATGTCCAAGGCTTCTCCATCATTCATCTTTTGTACCAGCCTGACATTGAATATTTTGCCTTGGGGATTTAATATTGTCAATTCTTGAGCTCACTCAAAGCTCACCTAAACCGTAAACTCAACACCATTACAACTCTGGACTTCTAACTCAATAACTTTGCAACCCTCAGCTCACGTGCACTTCCTGGTGGCAATTCATGAACCAAACCCCTGTTCATTGTTAATCACAATTATTAATGAATTATTTAATTAATTACATCTCAATCTTCATTATGTTTATACTTCTTTATCAATTCCTCTTGCCACTTCCATTACCTGGATTGTCCACCACAAAATGAATCGCCACCCAGTCACCGGACGACATGCCCACGGTGTTCTTCTCCACCGGGTCCGCTAGGTTGAACTTAGCCGGGTCTCTATTCGAGTCAAAATTGCCGAATCCCTGACCACCACGAAGAAATTAAAGCCGTGCAGGTGAAGCGGGTGGCTCTCCACCCCAAGAATCCCGGTGTCCTGCATCACCACCTCCACGCTCACAATGTACGACACCACCACCACCTGAATTCGTCCCGTTGCTCACCACCGTGTTGTTCGGCTAGTTGCCCGTGTAATTAAACGGCTCAACGGATCAAATGGGAAATCAAGGCTGTAGACCCTACTAGACTGGGCGGAATAGTGGGCTTGGAGGAGGGCGGTGGCCAGCATCGTGAAGGAGACATTGTTGATGGATGCTGCGAACATGCCTCTGTTGGGTCCTAGGCATGTATGGTTATTTGGGCACGGCGATGTCCCCAATCCCACCATGAAGAAAAACTTCCTGTCCACCGTCTACGGCACCTTTGCTGGGAATTGATCACTTGCTAGGCTCCGGAGTTTGGTGGTGAAAACAGTGGAAATTCAGTGTCAATCAGCACAGGAAGAACAGGCTTGAACAAAGGCAAGTTCTTGATGGAACGAATCGAGTGTGGCGGAAGCTCGTACTCTAGAATCCCAGCAACGGTTGAATTGTCAAAAGTGCCTTGACCGGTGGCATACGGATGGGTGGTTATACCATCTACGACAGTGAGGGAGTCGTTGGCAATGATGAAGAAGAGCTTGTCTTTTGAGGGCTGCATTGATGAAGCGGAGCAAATGTGTCCTGTTCGGCTTCACCTTCTGTCAAAAAGTGTGTTGGGCAGAGTAATTGTACATAGGCCTTGGCAAGCCATTGATGATGTAGGTCTTAGACACATCTAAGCCACCCCCGTTTGTAGGGCCTGGCTTATGCTCGCTTCTGGATCTGGATTGAATCATTCCCCTGCATTGCATTGCATTTTTTAATTTCAACCTCAATTATCGCGTTACATCTACAAAAAAAAAAATCCTACAAAATGATTATTGTATTTCAAAAATATAGAGAATTTGCCACTAATAAAATGTGGTTGGTTTGTAGAATTCAGTGATGTATAGTCATGTTGTACCACTCAGGACTCACCAAAGATTATGGGAACTTCCTTGTGAGGCGTGGTAAAAGAGTAAGAACACCCAAGTCTGGAAAAATGATATAAGGGGCCATAAACAGTTGCTTTGAGCCATTAGATATATACATGCCAGAAGAGGGTCCTCTTTGCCTTGTAATGGTGAAGTTGTAAGCATAACTCTATCCTATTTGAATGGGGCATTGTGTCACATAGGCCGGTCCATTAGCCTACCCACTCCGTAGTTGTCAAATGTCATGCCTATTATATCAACATAGTATCTTAAAACCATTATGTGTTCAACCAAAGTTAGTTAAGTAGTTAACACGTGTACATACATATTGATTCATTCAATTACCAATGGATGGAGATGTTACTGGAGACATGGTTGACGACTTTTATGAAGAGCTGATCGTCCTCTCGTGCCATAATGCATGGCCCGAGAAACTGTCCATTCACAGTCACAATGCTTCTGGTGTGGCACAACTGAGTTACATTTTGCAGCTTGATCTGCAAATCATACTATACATTAACTAATTAACAAAGATACTCGATTGCCCTTTGGTTAGTAATGAAAAACGGCACAGAAATATGCATTTCATCAAACTTGTAGTGCCTAGTGATCCCAAAAAACAGTCTAAACAATGAGACAAGTTGTGAACAACAAAAACAGAAATACACTAGGAAATGATGTTGATGGAGGTGTAGAATTTGCCATTTTGGCGCAAGTGTATCTTTTTCAACTCTTTAAAGTAGTTTTCTTTTCTGTGTATTTATGTGGAAAACATAAGAAGGGCTACTATATTTATACTAGTTTATCATTAATCAAAAGTAGAATAATTTAGAGTAATACAACTTAGAACGGAGAGGTACATTTAAAATGACTAGTTGTTAGAATAACTTTAAAGTGCCCCCAAAGATAACCAAATTTCATAGACTTGACCTTTTTCCTTTCAAGTCAAACTGATGTCTACTCTTACAAACATCCTTGCCTTATCTTGTTCTATTACAAGCTTTCATTTGGGCATCGCATATAACTAGTTTTGGTGATCATATTCTATGAAAGATGCAAATAACTTGGAATGATTGGGTCAGTGCTCCCATTCTGAGAAGTGGGTAATGTAGAATCACATCGATTCATAGCTATTGGCACATATGTTAGTTTGAGTAACATATAACTTTTGATGATTCATGATTTTAGGAATACAGTGGTGCCAATATCTATCAAAGATGCTGACTGAAAATTGAAACATTAGAAAGAGAAAATAACAATATGTGGTAATTGCGGATAAGTTCTTGATTGATATTTTTTGGTGAGAAAGTGAAAATGGCAGCTATCATTCTATCTAAAAGTGGCTTTAGAAATCTCCCTCATGCTAAGAGACTTATTCTGCTCTGCATAAATTTTTCTTTCGTTATGTTTAATTGTCATTCTTTTATTTTCCTTTTCTTTTCTTTCGTTTTCTTAAACCATAGTTGCCTTGTACCTCCCACCAGCCTTTTTCCCTATAAAGTATGTCATAATTACAAACAAAAAAACAAAATAAAGCTTTAATATATTAGTCAAACAGCTACTTTAGCTTTTGTCCCTTAAATTCCATAAGGGTTGGATGGATCTAAATTTTGTTTGAAAGCTTGAAGATACTTTTCTCAAATATACATCTTAAATAAGAGACTAGATTAATAGAATTAGTTATGTTTTCCTTTTTATTGAAAAAAAAAAAGAGAACAACGAGAAGTTGGCCTTGTGAAAACATTGACTAGTCTCAAAGGTTGATAAAAGCTTTCCCATGATAGCTTTTAGCATTAAAGGCATCAAGAATTTATCTCAAACCTTAACATTCATCATAAAAGTTTTTCGTAAGCAGGTGTATCAAATTCCCCTTAGTTTGAAAAAGCTTTTCAAGGATTAAAGAAAAGACAGTAGAAACTAAAATTCCACACATATTACATGTCATATTACACAAAGACTTCCCATAAGACAGTATTCAAATAGGAGAAACTACATTACTTGAAACAAAGCATTTGCCACAAATCAAATAGCTGTTAATAGTTGTTGAGATTGTTTGTCATCGATGAAACCTTCTGCCTTGGAGATATTAGTTGCCCAGACAAACATGTTGTCCCTGCCTCTTAAGAACATTGCAGGCAATGAAGAACCCGTCTTTCGGAGTCCAATCTCAATCTCCACTGCTCTTAAAACTAACCAAAACTTTACCTCCAACATAATTAGTACTCTGGTTCTTATAGTAACTCAAGAACTATGGCACGGTTGTTGATTGATTGTACGCATAAAACTAGAAGTTCATATAGTCTATAAAGTGTCCATATTTCCTCTAAAAAGCCAAGTAATACTTTTAAACTTGATCATCATCATATGGGGCTATTGTTGCAAAGGAGATGAGTCTTCTACTCTTTAGGGTCTTTATGAACAAACCAATGCAATCTACAAAAGTTACAGGGTCAGCATGGAAGTTCTCATAATCTATGACAATTCTTTCTAAACCATACTCTTTGATGATGCTTGTGACAAAAGCAACAACATTTGAGACCCAATATCCTTCAGTTGAAACCTAGAAATAAAATTGTGAAGAAGCTCCATTAATGTTGAATGAAGTGAAATGAAGGTTAGGTGTTAGAGGCCTAGTTTTATAGCATAGAAAGTTACTAGGTTTTTTAACTCGTGCATTGCAACGAGAGAAAAAAAAACATAATTTTAAGAAATATAGGAATGACCTAAAAATCAAAATAAAGTTTAGGGATATCTTAATCTATACTCAAAACCAGATAAATCATAATGACAAAGTTTTATTTTAAAAGATAGAAATAATACGGGAAAATTTGGAAACTAAATTGACAAATAGATAACATTTAGCGTTTCAAATGAGAAAAATTAATAAATCAAGGGCCAAGATGGATTTAGACCAAAGAAAATATGGAAAGCTCAATCGTGGAAAGTAACAATATAGGACCCTGTGGAAGTGAGCACTTAGTCAAAAAACGATTAATGCTAAAGAAAATAAAGTGATTGTCTCTTAGGAAAGGAATCACGTAGAGAAAAAAGAACCAAAGAAAACATAAAAATAAAAAATAAAATGACATTGTTTTATTCATAGTTTATTAAATAATCCTTAAGCATTTAATATATACAAGGAGAAAAGAGGGAAAACTACTATTAAATCAGGCAAAAAGCTCAGGCAAGTAAAAAGTATCATTGTTGATAAAAAACATAAAAAAAGAACGTAATAAAATTTATTACTATTTATTATAAGAGTATGGATACAAATGAATTATCCTAAATCTATGGGGTGAAAAAGTTTGCTGCTGAAAACTTGGAGGACCTAAACTGTAATAAAACATTGCTTCTTGTGGCACTATTCAATGAATAATGATTTTGCTTTATACATTTAGTATATATGAGGTACAAAAAGCTGCATCTTGCAGCGGATTCATCTTCTTATAATATTAGGCATGTGTATGGTGAATAGATGTTGTTAACCCCAAATATTTATATAAACTATAAGTTCTAAAAAATAGAGATGTAAAAAAGTACTCTATCCGGCCCTATCTTGTAAAGTCATGGGGAAGATATAGGTTCAACCTATTCTACCCGATCTTACCCGCATCTTCTTAAATTAATATATTTATATTCAAAATATGATTTTTTTTAAAAATAAAATTATAAATTAACAAAAATTATCTTATATTACTTTAGCTTATGATTTTTTAAGTATTAATTAATTATGAATATACATATTCTTTTGAAAATATATGTAAATATGTAACAAATAAGTTTAAAAAAATCAAACATATGCTTTAAAAAAGGTTGGTGGGTAATATCCGTTTACTCGCTCTACCTAAACCTGATTACTTGAGGGGATGATTTGAAATTAGCTATACCAAACCCAAACTCAGTCGGTTGACATCCTTACTAAAAAATGAGTAGAGAAAATACTTCTCCAAAAAGCGATATTTGTTCTACTAGAACTTGCAACCTAAATTACAATATACTTGAAAATAACTCTGTTCTCATTATTTTGACCATCAAAATTTGAACCTTCAATCAATGGCTTCTTGAAGGTAAAAGTTGTTGTAGTTGAGTATTGCCAAGCCCACCAAAGCCTGGGAAACACAAACCATCCTACGCACAGATACACTGTCTTTGAGTGGTGGAGCAAACCAGCAAAGGGCTCTATAAAAATCAATGTGGTGACTGTTCGTAGTGGTAGCTCTTTTGGGATGACTTATCTGGCTAAAGATTGGCAAGGGAATGTTATGCAAAATCAGGCTTTTTTTGCTACTGGCATCCACAAAAGAGCAGCCTTAGCTGAAATGATAAGGAAAGGACTTAAGGATTTACTGAGACTTGGTCATACAGCTGTAGAGGTCGAGTCTTCTGACAAGGAAATAATTGCCAATCTAAAGGATCATGAAGACTGGAGGATAGGTTCATTAATCTCTGACATTAAAAAAAAAAAAGAGAATAACTTAACAAACAAAAAAAAAAACAAAAGAATAACTCAACAAACAAAAAAAATAATTTCGGTTTGCAAGGGTTTGGCGGATGAGAATAAACATGTGGTGTTAGGTAGAGGACTTAAACAGGAACAAATTACCGAAGCACTCATAAATCGTGTACTATTCATTGAACAGTAAATCTATTCCATATTTAGAATATACGAGGTGCATGGAGGCCGCATGTTACTGTGGTTTATATGATCATTGCATAAATTCGCGGAAAGACGTAAAGACTGGATATAACAAAAAAATATGCTTTCAAGTTTTAGCCAATTGTAATTTTGGAACAAAATAAAGTTCACACCTTACTAGGTGGAAGTTGGAGTAAAAAAGGCTACAACTAGAAATATAAGAGAAACAAAACATGGTTACCAATATTTTGCTTTAGAAGATAATAAAAATGAAAAAAAAATTAGAGACCAAAAGAACAAATGAAGAGGTTTGCTGACCCACACATTATAGTGGATATTTTTTGTAATAAATTTTAATAATAACAGTGTGACATATAATACGTTATATGCTTCAAAACAACATATCTTTGGTTTGTTAATTAAAAACAATTCAATAAAAATTTACATCTCCTATTAACACAAAATCTAATTTTTAATATTGATGAAAAATTTATCTAGAAAAATTTATTTTCAAATTTAACAATTATGGACCAAATTGCTTTATTAAACTATAGAGCTTGAAATAAATAATTGATGCTACAAAACTTAATAATCAATCATGAAAGAATAATTATAGAAATAATGATTAAAGCTTCATTTTAGAAAACAACAATAAAGAAAATCAATAAAAAAAAAGTTAGGATCAAGACAAAAAAAAATGGAAAAACTTTAGGCATTAAGGATTTAATAATTGACTTAATGAAGATAAAAAATGGTTTAACTAAAAAATAAATAAATTTTAACTAAAAAATAAAGAAATTATGGTCACCAATGTCTTACTTTAGAAAATAGTACATAAAAAACAACAAAATCAAAAACTTGGAGGCCAAGAGGACAAATAGAAGATTTAATTAAATATTTATAAAATTCAGGGACTAAAATGTAACACGGATGCAACTTAGGTCCAAAAAATAAAAAAATTATAAAGTTAAGGAATGAAATCGCGTTTTAACAGGAAAAAATATGCAATAGATGAAAACCGAGAAAATTACAACCTAGGTCCTCATAAAGGCAGGCTCCTTATGAAATGAGATAAAACTGAAAAAAAAAAAAAAGTAAATTGTATCCTAAAAAAAAATCAAAATGAAAAAAAAAAGCTACTGAACCATGACTCAAAACCAACTTGATTTAACCAGATTAAAACTGAGTTACTGTTCATCCAACAATAGCAAATGTTAATATTTAGAAGCATAGTACTATAGTGTAAGAATAATATATAATATTTCAAGGGACAAGTTGGCTTGCTTGGATTTCAGAGTCGTGCTTATTCTTTAGTAGTATCAAGTCAGGTCCCATATTACATTTTGAAATTTCCCGGAGGTAGATACCAGATGCAGAAACCTCCAATCCAGGTGAATAGCAGCAAAGATTCATAAAAAAGATTTTTGTTTCTTCGCATTTTTTGGTTTGTGAATGATACATTTTTGCCTCCAACTTACCTGATGCCTTTAGGTCCAGGGGCAAGTAAACTAAACTGACAGAGAAAAGTGAACTACACAATCACAAATAAATACAGGACACAAAGAGTTTACCTGTAGACTATAAGAGGACAAAAACAAAGGATTTAGCTAGACGTTGTAGGGGATTCACTTAGGCGTGATCAAAATAAAAAATTGGTGCAAGCACCACCACTCAGCTTTGTGATCTGAAAAGTACGTGTCTGCTTTTTAAAATTGAGACATGATTCCCCATACTAGTAGGCACAGACATGATTCCACCAAGTTCTTACTTTGGTCGTTTCTGAAAACAGTCAACTCTAAAAGTGACCGTCCCGTCCTTCGGTGCTTCTCCCTCAGTTCCAAATAATATTGTGATTTAGTCATTGCTGGTACTGTCGTGCGATAAATAAGAAGCTGTTGCCTCGAATCATTAATGTTGTTAATAATTTGCTTATGAGATGTGGCAGGACATGCCGGATAACTGAATCATTTTGGGCGAGCCCTACACACCATAAAGAGCTGATCAAACAATTCCTTGCTCCAAATCCATTATTGGGTGCAGAATAGCCACCGGCCAATTAAGGGAAAAAACAATGATTTATGCCAAACCTCATAACAGATGGAGGAACATATGGTCAATCGTTTCAATGGTAAAATTATAACAGATGCATAATGGGATCCGGACACACACTTGTGTTTGCAAGATTTCCTGCTATGAGTAATATCTTTGGCAGTCACCACCATAAGAACATCTTATAAAATTTATAAGGGACGTCCCTATCGAAGTTTTCTTAACCAACTAATTGCTGTCTTCTCCGTCCCAAAATAATCACCAATAGACAAATGCTCATGGCTTAAGAAACTCGTAATAAATGTAATCTTTTATTGTTCAAACTAAGTAGTATTACAAATCTTAACCCCCATTTAATGTATTTACGTTTTCGTATCTCACTTTTTCCAAATTCCAATGTAGGCATTTGATGGTATAATAGTCAAGGTATTCTAATTTATATTTTATCTTTATTTTTTTGGGTGAATTTGTATTTATGTTTTGGTACATGTGTGGTGAATTTGTATCTTATCTTGACTTGTTTTGTTCAAGTCCAAACAGGACTCATGGAATAAAAGAGAAAATTAATATTTTTGCGAAGTTATAGAGTTCTAGTTGTTAATTAATTTTTGCATATATGTATGTATATCCCTTATCACTTTTAAGTTAATTATGACAAAGGCATGGTGGTGCTTATGATGTGTGCGAGAAATAATTAATTAGGATAAAATCAATAAGAAATAATTAATAACTAAAAAATGTATGTAAATATTAGTATAACACAATACTTATATATCTAGTAAAATAATACTATGAATTAATTAAAAATTAAATTTATTATTTCATGTAAATTACATTTATAGGAGATGCTGAAATTAATTAGGTATAATGAATAAAATATTTTTATACATAATTGAGGCGGATCATCTATCTCAATGGTGTTAGTTCAAGGGCGTAGGAGGTATTTAGGGCTTTATGAATCATGATTGAGGCCAGGACTTGATTTGCTGTTATAAATAAAGGCTAAGTGACCCACATGACATCACGTGATTGTTTTAGGGATTAAATTATTTAATTTTTAATAATTAGAAGACTGAGTCATAACAAGTCATAGTTAAGAGGAGTCATCTATTCGAATAATAATAGTTCAAGGTAGCGGAAAGAACCTAGGCCTTTGTTTAACGACATTGTTATCATAATAATTTAAATATTACTGAATTATTATCACCATCACCATGTTACTCTTAAAAGGAATTGGACATCTTGATAATGTTATCTTTTAATTAGTATACATGTTTCATAAATAAGTACTTTTAATTACTTTTTAGTAATTTCCACTTGACTCACTTGGCTATTTTAATAGTAGTTTATTATGATAAAAATACCATTCGATCTTGTATAGTTAGTACAAATTTAATGTCAATATTTAATAGTAGCTTTTTATTCAAATTAACCAAATAAAATAATAAATTAATAGCCCCAAATTTGTATCCTATATTATTTATTCCAGCAAGAATAAATATATGTGTGTGTGTATGCATATGGTTACGGTTCGAATCTCGGAGACTCCTTTTCCGCTTTTGTAAGTTATTTAGTTGCGGTTGAGTATGCTGATGTGGAATATGATGTGGCATAAAATAGCTACTTTAAAATTAAAGAAAAAAGATTCTTATCTGCCTTTGGTTAAGAAAAACTCAAAAATAATTGGCTACCAGGAATTAAGATTGGAACTGTATAAACGGGCTGCAAAGTAGAATATTCCACTGAGAAACTTTTGCGATGTTAATCTATTATTAATATATAAAGTAGGATCATATCAAGGGTTAGAATAGTATTTTTCTTAATTTAATTTGATATGTTTTTACTCTCACATTGCCACATTTCATCTTTTATACTGATGTTTCAATTTTATTCTTTCATTAGCTATAAAATTACATTTCTTCTTTTTTTAATTACTATGGTATTTAAAAAGAAAGTCAACTATATATTAATTCCAAAATTTATACATATAAATTGAATTTAAAAACTCAATCTTTTAAATATATAACTTCCATAAATAAATACTCTATAAATTTTATTAGCCACATGTTATGTAACCTATTTTGGAAAATTGATGTCTTTCCTTTCATATTTTTCTCTATATATATTAACACATAATAATCTTACAAACCCTACACAAATGTAAGCATCTCCCCTCTTTTTATTTAGAAAAATCATATTTTTCAATATCAAAATTATGCATTATTCTTTGTCATTGATGTCTTGGATTCATGTTTCTTCTTCTTTTTCTTCTTATCTCTCTATGTATGTGTGTGTGTGTGTGTGTGTGTGTGTATTATTTTAGTTTGGGAGCCTATTTTGATTGACACAATATTATTGTAAAGTGATACATATCAGTCCTACAAAATTTTTATTTTATATGTTTTCAAGATTTGAGTTATGATATTTTGTCTTTTGGATTGCAATTCTAATTAAAATTTATCTATATTGTTAGATCTTCTTTTAAAAATTATTAATTTTTCATCATTTTCATAGTCAGGGATAAACTTGGAAGTTATGTCATGGAAGATACAAAGACAAGATAGAGACATGAAAACGAGTTAATGGGAGAACAGAAAAAAAGAAAAAAAATCTATGTTGTATAATCTATGTCAATTTTTCATTTATATTTGATAATATGTTACTTTTCATTTCTTTACATCTTCTAAGTGTATCATTTTTATTTTGTAAAACCCATAAATTCTTATTATTCTAATTATACTATTTAGTCGGTTTAGCCTATGATAAATATAATTATATAAAGCTCATAATTGTATAATGGTCATGTCGTCACTGTAAAAGACATTTTTTTGTATACTTTTTCATTTACTAATCAATATCAAAATTTTATAATTTTGGTACTGAAAATATCCATCTTAATACTTTTAGGAACAATTTTTTCAATAGTC
Organism: Aquilaria yunnanensis; assembly: GCA_039654915.1. Classification (NCBI taxonomy): domain Eukaryota; kingdom Viridiplantae; phylum Streptophyta; class Magnoliopsida; order Malvales; family Thymelaeaceae; genus Aquilaria; species Aquilaria yunnanensis. Next base: position 103,186,552 of record CM077593.1, on the reverse strand, counting down.
CTTTGTCTCATTTCCAATCTCTCCCACATTAACATATTTAAAATAGATTTTTATAGCATATTTTCTCATATAAATTCGCACATTAACTCCAAATGAAAAGGGAATCTCTTCAAAATATTGTACATATAATGTAATTAGTAAGAAAACATTAATTTTGGTGATAATATCATAACCATTAATATTTATTCTAAAATCTCCATACAACTTCTCTATTATAGAAATTTAATGGACAAGATATTTTACGTAACAAGAATAATTTATTTACAAGAAAATATTTTATTATCTAAAATAAAAAGATCACATCAATTAGCACCTATTTTCATAAAAATAAAAAAATTAATTTTTCAAATAATTGTAAATTTGAATTGCTTTCTAAAAAAAATGAGAATGTCAACATTAATTGTTTCCAAAATAAAATCAAATTGACATTTATTACCATTGAACTCATTTTAGGAAAATTTAAAAAAATACTTTAACACTTACCAAAAATAATTTTATTATTTTCATTGGTAAAAGGTATTAGTCATTTATTTAATTTTAAAGGCTTGAATTCAATCTAAAGTTATTGTATGATTTTCAAAATTGTGTTTTTTTGTTGAACCAATGCATCAAACTAATATCGGCATTTTTTTATTTTAAATTTATTTGGTCAACTATGCATTATACACAAAATTTAAACTGTATTATGATGTGTGTTAATATTATTACCATTAGTACATCTTAAACTTTTCTCATTTCTATTTTAAGTTTTCCCATATATATGAGTACATATTGAAAACCAAATCTAAACTAATAAACAATTGTAGACATGTTCTTTGTTCCATTTTTTTTCTTTTCATTCAATATTTTGATTTTTTTTTAGTGGTGTGGTTGGTTACTATTAAATTTATTTCTTATCATTTATTTTTTAATTTTTATTGTATTTTTTCATTTTAACTTTATAAATATATTTTACATTAGATGGTGTTATTCTTATTTTCATCACTCAATCATGTTAATTTACTATAAATATATGACTCTTGATTTTAGGTTTTTTTATGTTAGCCTCAAATTATAACTTTCTTCGATTATCTTCATATGTTTTCTTTAAATTTTTGTTTCTTAAATTAATAATTAAGGAAATAAGCTAACACTATATTAAGGGTTAATTAATATTGGCTAATACTATATGAGGGAGATAGTCGAACATAAAATGTAATAAAAAAATTAACATCAAGTTAAATTTTTTAGGCTAAGTCATTTTGCTAAGTCATTTTCTTTGGTGAATAGCTCAAATTCTTTTATTTTTATTTGTTAATTATAATGATCTTTATTAGATTAATATTACTCTAAATATTATTAGTTTATGACTTTATTATTAATACTCAATGTCTAGCTAAATATTTATATCTTAACCATAGAGCTGGAAAGTAATTTCCCCTTTATTTTTTCATGAGCTTATTAATTGTTATCATTATCAATTTTTTGAAATAGAAATTTTCCAATAGTTGGGATTCATCCAATATATGATTGTTATCAAGTTGTGATATTGATAAAAAAGTTTCAGTCAAGCTTGAGCTAAAGGTGTTTGGGTTTGGCTTGACTCGATTAGAACCTTAAACTATGTAACGGATAATTGGTTTTTTAAATAATCATCTTAAAAATTTATGAACATTTTTTATTTGCAAAAAAAAAAAAAATTTCATTAGAGTGCAAATCTTTTGATATAAAGTATGTATTGATTTTGATAGAACTTTTTTTTGAAGTGTTCGTTGAGAGGGTGGGTTAGGCCAATCATGGGTCAATGGGTCTTTCCTGGTAGACAGAGATGTGAAGAAGATTCAGGAAGAATATTGCTAAATCCAAACCATCTCAACATGTACGTAAGTTCATACTCGGTTCCCATGGGTAGATAGGATATATATCATTTTTTCTATATATTTTATGAATGTTTAAAAAAAATATATATGTCTACAAATAATTAATAAATAAAAATTTATAAAATCAAGTACCATAGAAAATTTTACACTAGATTATAACTTTATTTTGAGATAAAAAAATTTAGAAATAAATATACTAATTTATGAGGAGTAGGATGCAGTAAAATTAGTAAAACCCTATAACCTTCCTAAAGTTGTGTGGATAAGGTCAAGTTAGAGTGGCCTGGTTTAGAAAGGGTAGGGGCAATAAAATAATTCCATCATCCCTATTGGTAGGGACAAGCTCGGTCAATCATACTTAATCTTATATTTGATTTATTTTATACCAAAGCCTATCATTTGAACATTTTGATGTAACTATGTTCCTTTTCGTAATAAGTTGTTGTAAAGTATGATAAGTAACTTATTGATTTCTCAAAACTTAGATGGCATATGAGAAAAAAATGGCAATTTGGGGGAGTTATAATCAGGTTTATGTCCCTTTGCGGTAGCTGTGTTAGAGGGCCGAGACTATATTCTTGGAGGTAATAGTTTTAGTAGTTTGATAATCCTCAATAAATTTGTTTTCTTGTATTTCAAGTAAAATTAGTAAAGCTCATAACAAGCTTAGTGGATAAGGTTAAATTTGGATGGCTTGGATCGGTTAGGGTGGGGCCAGTAGAGTTATTTTTATAATCTTCATTAGTAAGGGTAAGCTAAGTCAATTATACTTAGTCTTATAGCTAATTTAACCTATACCAAAACCTACCATTTGAACACCTTGATGTAAGTATGTTTCTCCTTTCAATAAGTTGTTATAAAGTATGTTGGCTACCTTGCATGTTTCTCAAAACTTATAGAAATATGAGATAGAATTAACAATTTGATGAGTGCAATCGGATTCAGTGTCTTCTGGCGGTGTTAAAGAACTGGGACTATGTTTGTAGAACTAATACTTAAAATACTCATACTTGTTTTTTTATTTTTTCCGTATGTATTTTAGTAGCTTGACACACCATAGTAAATCTGTTTTTTTTTCTTACATATATATTCTTTTCATTTTCCAATTCAAAAATTTGTAAACAGTGCATAAAGATAAAATTTTATATCACCTCTTACTAACGTCTAAACTATGCTTAAGGATTTGTTAATTGTTAATTTTTTTGTAATGTCTCACATAATTATCTTAATTTAGACATTCTATAATTTCCTATCTAATTTATGTTTTATTACTACTATGAACTATATAAAAATTAAAATAATATACAATATTAGTAGAATATTGTATTCATTTTGAATATAATTTCTTACTAATTTACCTAATAACACATGATTATTAATTGTATAATAATGTATTTTTATTTAACTACTACATATACTATCAAAACACATATTACTACCACTTTATTTTACTTGTAAAATGTTCGTGTTGGTGAATAACATTTTTATCTATTATTTTATTTAAAATTATCATTGCATTATATTTATTATTTCTAACATTTTTTGTTCTTGTGGTAATACCAAATATTTAAATTATTTGTTTAATATCCATATATTTTGTATTTTAAATTTGACCATAATATCTTTATAATTTAATCCCAAGGCAATGCCAGGTATTAAAGCTAGTTATTTATATTATACATTAAAGGAGAAGAGGTGCATTGGGTTCTAACAAGTGGCGTGATATATGTGGGTTAATTAAAGGGTTGGTCTACTGGTTTTTGTCAGTTGGTGCATCTAGCCCGGAGGTTCATTATTTGTTCAATTTTAGCCCCCTATCAGTGTAGGCTATCTATCTCGGTGTGGGGGGATATTGATAGCAAGAGTTTTTTATTTGTTTTAGTTTATGTTGTTGGTTAGTTGATTGGGTTTTCTGACGTTAGTATTATATATACCTAGGGTGGTTTCTCTGTTTGTTGAGTGTTTGTTTTGGGATAATTGGCATTGAGGTAATCATTGTACTAGTTGCATTGCCCCTTTGTATTTGTCTATGTGTCATTTTGACGAAGTGTATGTTGTCTAACATTGCTACTAGAGGTAAAATGAGGTGGTATTTCTATCTTAATAATAATAAATCTTTTTATTTTTATTAACATTGGCCTTGAACAACAACATGTGTCGACTTTCTATTTGTTGTTAGTTTGATGTGTCTGCTAAAGAATACGTTAAGGGATAGGTGGACGGAGAGGGATCAGTTGTATGCGATGAAGGGATGGCTTTATTCGACTGTTGGCTTATAAAATTAAGTGAATCAGCCGTAGAGTTTGGATATTAACCGTGTGTTTTTTATGAATAATTGCTCCATTTACTTGGTCAGTATATATAGGTGTCACCGGTTAATAGGGGAAGTAGATTGGTAGTTTTGTTTGCTATTTCCTTTTCTTATCTATGGTTGGATTACTATGTAGTAGCAGCAAAACAAATTCAAGTGAAAGGGAAAAGTTTTGGGGCATCTTGCAAATTGAGACTAAGAATTTTGGTAAGACGTGGACAAGAATAACATTAATAGATGAGTATAACCTCATGAATCTGCCAGGACACTCGCAAGCAAGCTAACATTTCCCAAATGGGTGGAATCGTGCCCCAACTTACGCTTCTTGACTAAAAAATTGGTACTTTATAGCACAACGCTTCATTTGCTCCGATGGCAGATCTATGATTTTTATAAAGCGGGGTCCAAATACATGTATAATTCTTAATCTCTAACATTAAATTATGAAACTTATAAATTTTCATATACTATAATGTAATAAAGAAAAAAAATAAAAGAAAATTTGAAAAAAGATCTCATTTATCTTTTATTTTTTCCTATTGTAGATCAAACTACTAGAAAAATATATAAACTACGAAGTATGAAGAATATGAGTGAAATATTCATGTTGTATATAATTTAAAAGACAAATTTTTTTTTGGCTCTTATATATACGTAAGAGAAAAGGAATGTAAAAAAAAGTTTCAGGTCTAGATAGGAAAATGTGTGAAAGTTAAAGGACCACTATAGAGCTTTTTCCATTCTCTTTTTTTTTTTTTTGGTGAAGCACACAAACATCCATTATCCTAATTGTCAGTGGAAAGAAAAAACTGACTTATTTTCTATCTTTATTAAGATAAGAGAGACATTTTATTTTGCTCCAGTGAATATTATAAAAATTATAGGGGTCCATCAAAAAATTTAAATGATCTAATTACTTAATTATATATATCTTATTAATATTTTTCTTGGGAAAGGGGGGTCCATGGACCCCCATAACTTCTATATGGATCCGCCTTTGATTTGCTTTATATGGCCTTGTAGATAATGAGGTAAAGAATTCGTTTCCTGTTTCTGAATTTTTGTTACCATAGAGCGTTTTATATTGGGGGTTTCAGCACAAGTTTCCGTGGTTTTTTTCAGTAGGATAATAGTGCTAGTTTGATCAGTATAGGAGGTATGCATAAACTCTAGGAGTTTCAGGTAAATAAGATATTTTGAAAACTTGAGCTACTGCTTGGTTTTTAAAAAGATTAAAAGGACCAAATTAGTGTTTATGTCTGTATCATATATCCCATAGTTGCCGATAATTTAGCTCTATTACATGCAGCCTAAAAAAATTGTGTAGAATAAACATTGAAAGATTGGAGGAGAAGATTCATAGAAGAATAAGTTGAGATTTTCTTAAACTCCTCTTCGCTCTTTATGAATGGAAGTTTTGGTTTTTTATGGTCATTATGATGTGTGAATACTATCTGGAAAGTCTGTTCTAGAAACAATACGAGCATGATTCTATTTAGCTTTAGTCTGTCTTCTATTTACTCTTTCACATGTAATAAATACAAACAATATGCAGATTTTGAACAGCGACATGTATGTATAATGGAACTTTGTAAGACAAAATATGCATGCTACAATCTTTAATCTCTTCACCTGGCCTCTAATACTAACATCATTTCTTACAGCGTTGCACGAGCAATTTGCCTGGTATAAACATTTACGCGGAAGAGGAGATGACACGTGTCCCTTTGTTGATGGGCTAATGACGATGTTGGTCCTCCATCTTTTGTAGCTATGGTGAAGTAGTGCCTCTTGTCTGGAGGTTTGCATTTGGACCTGAGTACAGTGAGGACACCTGTCTTTAGGAAGCTGGATTAATTTGATGAGGAACCTTCCATTTGTGCTGATTTTCCAGTTAAGTCATTTATCCTTTAATTGTTGTAGTATTGCTGCTATTAAAACTCACCACCTTTAGGGTTGTTTTTTTCCATCCCTCTTGGTGTTGGAGTTGTAGGGGGTTAGTACTGTAGTATAGGAGGATATGTTCATGGTTGTTTTTCTTTTATCGTGTTGCTGCTGTATGATTTGGTATTGATATTTTTATAATGAAGAAAACTTTGGGGAGTGATGAGATGTTAGACACCTCTTTATTCGAATAATTTAGATCAATACCTTTATAAATTTATCTGATATCAGTTGAGGCTCTCAGTGTGTGAATTATGTATGATAAAGATCGTCGACTGTGTGTTATGAGGAATAAAAGAGATTATGTGGCAAATTCTTATTCTATAGAGACATAATTATTAGGCTTGAATCATCATTACTATGGTCCTGCTCTTTTCTTATTCTCACCATCTTTCTTAAAGTATATGTGTCATGGATATGTTTCATCTTTAGAAATAAGATTCATTTATGGTAAGTACTAAAAAATTATACTAAATTTACATAATGTTTTATTTTATTTTATTGTTTATATTTTATTATTTTTTCTAATATACTATTCCTCCCTCTTAACCAACATTTATTATTAAGTAACATTTGTAGCCACACTTTTACATTGAAAAGAATACTAAGTCATATCTACAGCAACACACGGACAGTTGCCTCGTGTTCTTTAAAGGTGGTAATGAGTTTATACTTGTGTCACTTTGTTATTCTCCATTAGCGCAAAAAAGGAAAAACAGCTGACTTTGTCTTCTGAGCCTTCATCCACAATAACTTTACCCCCAACTTCTGCATCTGAACAAAAATAACGAACCAAAACCCAAATCTCAAACCGGAATCCTGCAAAAATCAACAAAGCGATATCTCAACCGGAATCAGAACTCAAACGAAATCACAGATTCGATTGATTTCGAATTAATAGATTCGATTTTAAATCTCAAATCAAACTAGAACCAGAACTCAAACTGCCTCCCTTGTTGCCTATTTCAAAGCTACATCTACAAAGTTGCCCAACGGAAGCGAGCAAGGCAGTGGAAAGAGATGGGTCAAGGGCTGAGCTGTGCGGCGAAGGAAGACAATGGTCAAATTGAGTTGCCTATTTGAAAACCGCTCACCATAGCTGCTCTCGATCCGCAGCATGCCGCCACCCACACATGCCGCCGGAGCATGTCTAAATCAGTCCTCCTCGACGACGATGCCGACCCCAAATCCTCCAAGCCTGACTCCTACTCCGAACCCGACTTTTCCACCGTGTTCCAAGTTCCAACTTTACCGTCGAGGAACAGAAATCACAGAGGAATCAACCTCAGAGAAGCAAGGAAGTGCAGGCGTCGATTCCCTATCTTCCCTTTCCCGAGGCAAATCAAGTGGCTCTGGCTTCTGCAGAAGCTCCCTTGCCTAGGTCCTCGATGACTCATTCGAGCAAAACCCAGAAAGTCTCCCATCGCTGCTGTTTTCCATCGCTCGACACCATAGTTTTCTCAGTTGCCCGTCCCCGCCTCGCACGATTCCCATTGCCATCAGAATCGCCGGTCACCAACGCTTATCGACTGGTTACGGCTTATACAAGAAATGGAGGATTTGGAGAAGAGGGGATTTGGGTTGGGACTAGATTGGGAAAATAATAAAGTTAACGCTAAAATTGACATAAAATAATTTTAGTGACCTAAAAGCTAGTTAACCCAATCTTCCCTCATCTTTCCCAATCCCGCCGCCATGCCTCCCCAATTCGATCCTCGCTGCCCCTTTGCACTGCTTCCAGGATGGCTGCGGCGCTCGCCAAAACATTGTTGAGGGCCGCCGATTCCTTGTCCAGGCCAATGTGCGTGAGCTAGCGGCTGTTCTATCTTCCACCACCACTTCGAAGGCCGGATCTTGCTCCTGGATGACACGGAGGATGACGAAGCGAAAGAATGGCCGACGAAGTGAATCGGAATGGACACTTGTTTCTGAGGATGATGGAACGCACTCTCAGGCTGCGCCTGTACCAGGATCGGCTTCGCGGCCAGCGGGTAGTGAGGACTGGCGAGACGGAGGGCGGCGAGATGGTGGATGACGATGAAGTGGCCGAGTGGGTATCAAAGCAGATTTCCGGTTGGCAGCGGGTAGGTCGGAGGTGGTCGGCGACGGCCAGCTCGAATCCAAGAAGATTTGGGGAAGATAGGAATTAGAGATTAATGTCACTTAAAGTCCTTAGAATTATGTGTTTCATCAATTTTAGCCTATTATTTATTGTTCTTTTATTCTAGCCACTTATTGTTATGACATAGGATGCCACGTGGCAAAGTAAGTGTGACATAGGTAATTTCCGTCAAAGATAACGACTTAATTGACAAAATGGACCAAAATAGGACAAGCTAAGAGAGATAAGGGACTTTAAGATGCACTTTTGAAAATAAGGGACCACTTTGGGACAACCCTTAAAGTTAGGGGACCAAATTTGGATTTTACCCTAAGTGTAAGTATTTAAAATAGAAGGAACTAGCTTTAATACCTGACATTGTTTTGGGATTAAATTATAAAAAAAATATGGTTGAATTTAAAATATAAGGTATATGGATATCGAAAAAAATTTAAATACTTGGTATTGCCATGAGAAAAAAAAAGTTAGAAATAATAAATAATGCAATGACAATTTTAAATAAAATAATAGCTAAAATGTTATTAAAAAACACAAACATTTTACAAGTAAAATAAAGTGGTAGTAATATGTACCTTGATAGTATATGCAATAGTTTAACTAAAAATAAATAATTATATAAGTAATAATCATATGTTATTAGGTAAATTAGTAAGAAATCATATTCAAAATGAATACAATATTGTACTAATACTACATATTATTTTAATTTTTATATAATTCATAATAGTAATAGAACATAGATTAGATAAAGAATTATATAATATCTACATTAAGATAATTATGTAAGGGATTACAAAAAAAAAAATAACAATTAACAAATCATTGAGTATACTTTAAACATTAGCATGATATGATACAAAATTTTATCTTTATATACTGTTTATAAAATTTTGTATTGGAGAGTGAGAAGAATATATAGGCAAGAAAAAAACAATTTACTATGTTGTGTCAAACTATTAAAACATGTACGAGAAATAAAAAATGAGTATGAGTATTTTAAATATTAGTTATACAAACATAATCCCAATTCCCTTGCATCGCCAATGGACACTGACCCTGGCTGCACTCCCAAAATTGTCAATTCCATCTTATATACCTATAAGTTTTGAGAAATATGCAAGTTGACTCACATACTTTAAAAAAACTTATTAAAAGGATAAACATAGCTACATCGAAATGTTCAAATGATAGGCTTTGATATAGGCCAAATTAGATATAAAACAAAGTACAATTGACCTAGCTTGTCCCTATCAATGGAGATGACAAAAATAACTCTACTATCCCTACTTTACCTAAGCTCTGCCACCCAAACTTGATCTTACCCGTAAAGCTTATTATGAGTTTAACTAACTTTACCTGAAATGCAAAACAATAGATTTATTTTGGAGTATGAAGCTATTAAAATATGTATGGGAAAAGTAAGAAAATAAAAGGATGAGTATGAGGATGAGTATTTTAAGTATTAGTTTTGGGAACATAGTATTGGCCCTCTAGTGCAACTACCGCCAAGGGACATGGATCCTACTGCCACTTCCTTGAATTACTAATTTTGTCAAGTGTGCCCTCTAAATTTTGAGAAACTGGTAAGTTACCTATCACACTTTACAACAACTTATTAATAAAAGAAACATAGCTACATCAAGATGTTCAAATGGTAGATTTTGGCATAAGATAAATCAAATATAAGATTAAGTATAATTGGCTGAGATTGGCCCCTACCAATAGGGATGATAGAATTACTCTATTACCCTTACCCTTCCCAAACCAGGGCACTCTAGCTCAGCCCTACCCATAAAGTTTTGGAAAGGTTACAGGTTAAGCTAATTCTACTGCATCATACATATCATAAATTAGTATATTTATTTCTAAAAATTTTAATTTTATCTCAAGATAAAGTTATAATTTAGTGTAAATTTTTCTATGTTATCTGATTTTATAATTATTTGTAGAACTACATATTATTTTAAAACATACATAAAATATACAGAAAAATGAAGTTTGTGTGTGTGCGCGCGGGTGCGCATATTCATATGCCAAATGGGTAAGAATGTGTTACTTGCCTACCCGTAGGAGCCAGGTACGGATTCACTTACATATTGAGAGGGTTTAGATTTAGCAATATCTTACCCAAACATTTTTCTTCACATTTTTATCTATTAATGAAGGCCCATGACCCTTGATCAACTTAACTTACCCCCTCAATGAATACTAAATAAAACCTTTCTATTAAAATAAATACATACTTTATATCAAAAGATTTGTACTCTAATGAAAATGTTGTTATCTTTTTACAAAAAAAAATGTTCACTACTTTTCAAAATGATTGTTTAAAAAACCAATTATTTATTATATAAGTTAGGGTTTTAATCGAACCAAGTCAAGCCCAAACATCTTTAGCTCGAGCTCGATTGAAACTTTTTATCAAAATCACAATATGATAATAATCATATATTAGGTGAATCCTGCCTGTTAGACAATTTCTATTTTGAAAAGTTGATAATGATAACAGTTTTAGGGACATGAAAAAAAATAAATGAGGAGTTGATTTCCAACTCTATGGTTAAGATATAAATACTCAGTTAGGTGTTGAATATTAATTATACAGTTGTAAACTAATAATATTTAGAGTAAAGTTAATCTAATAAAGATTATTATAATTAATAAATAAAAATAAAATAATTTGACTTATTCACAAAAAAATGAGTTAACCTAAAAAATTTAATCTGATGTTAATTGTTTTTTATTACATTTCATGTTTGACCATCTCCTTAATATAGTATTAGCCTACATTAATTAACCCTTAATATAGTACTGGCTTATTTCTTTAATCATTTTTTTAAAACACTTTTAAAGAAAAAAATAATAAAGGTAATGGAAGAAAGTTATAATCTGAAGCTAACAAGGAATAGCTCCAATCAAGTGTCATGTATTCTTAGTAAATAAACTTGATTGAGTGATGAAAATAGTAATAGCACAATCTAATGTAAAATATATTTATAAATTTAAAATGAGAAATACAATAATAATTAAAAATAAATTATATAATAAAAACATTTAATAGTAACTGACCTCACCACAAAAAAATCAAAATATTGAATAAAAAGAAAAAATGGAACAAAGAACATGTCCACTATTGTCTATTAGTTTATTTTCAATATATACTCATATATATGAAAAAACTTATAAGAGGAATGAGAAAAATATAAGATGTAATAAAGGTAATAATATTAACACAAATCATAATTCAGTTTATCTTATGTATAATGCATAGTTGGCCAAATTAATTTAAAGCATTAGTTTGATGCATTGGTTCAACAAACAAAGTATAATTTTGAAAATCATACAAGAATTTTATATTGAATTCAAGCCTTTATAATTGAATAAAAAACTAATGTATTTTACCATTGAGAATAATAAAACTATTTTTGCTAAGTGTTAATGTATTTTCTATATTTTTCTTAATTGAATTAAATGTTAATAAATGTCAATTTGATTATGTTTTGGAAACAATTAATGTTGACATTTCTATTTATTTTATAAAGTGATTCAAATTTATAATTATTTAAAAAATTAATTGTTTCCTTTTTATGAAAATAGGTGCTAATTGGTGTGATCTTTTTATTTTAGATAATAAAATGTTTTCTCATGACCAAATTATTCTTGTTACGTAAAATATCTTACTTATTATATTTCTATAATCGAGAAGTGGTATGGAGGTTTTAGAATAAAATTAAATATTATGATATTGTTGGCAAAATTAATATTTTCTTGCTAATTGCATTATATGTATAAGATTTTGAAAAATTTCCCCTTTTTTGTGTGAAGTTAATGTGTGAATTTATGTGAGAAAATATGTTACAAAATCTATTTTAAAAGTTTTAATGTGTGAGAGATCGCAATGAAGACAAAAGAATATTGAAAATTTTGTTCCAAAAGTATTAAGATGGATTTTTTTGTACCAAAATTATAAAATCTTGAGTATGCAAGAAAAATGTTTTTTACAATGACAACATAACCATTATACATTTATGGGCTTTACATAATTATATTTATCATACGTTAAACTTACTAAATATTATAATTACAATAATAAAAATTTATGGGTTTTACATAATGAAATGGATACACTTAGAAGGTGTAAAAAATGAAAAAGTAACATATTATCAAATACAGACACACACACACACACACACACACACACACACACACACATATTTTACAACATAAATTTTTTTTCTTGTCTCCCATAAATTATTCTCCATGTCTCCATCTTGTCTTTGTAGCTTCCATGATATAGTATCTAAGTTTATCCCTGAATATGAAAATGATGAAAAATTAATATTTAAAAAAAAAATCCAACAATATAGATAAAATTTAGTTAAAATTGCACTTCAAAATGAAAAATGTCATAACTTAAATATTGAAAACATACAAAATAAGAATTTCATATACCTGAAATATTTCACTGCACAATAATATTGTGTTAATCAAAATAGATCTATAAAATAAAAGAATGCATACATACATACATACATACATACATACATACATATGTAACATACATACATAAGTGTAGGTTTGGTCATATGGGGGTTTTGGTAATTTTACCTATAAATAAATGGCCAAAATGCGTGGTTAGTCCTTCAACTTGGCAAACTCGCACGAGTTAGTCCTTTATCTTTAACTCAGTGTGAGTTAGTCCTCTAACTTAGTAGATTAAGTATTTTGGTCCCTCAACTTTGCTAAATTAAGCGAGTTAGTCCTATGTGGGATGGAAAGCGTCCATCTGAGGTAACGTCATGTGGGGGGTTATCAAAAGTCCTAGTTTCACAGAATCAATAATTTTCAAATTTGGTAAGCGGCGAGCGGCGGTGAATCGGCGAGGGGTGAGATGATATTGCAATGCACGAAACCTAAGAGAGAAGAGGCAAGATAGGATTACAGCACGTGAGGGCGTATGAGGGTGGTGGTGAATCAATGAGGAGTTAGAAGTGGCGAATCGCCAATAAGGGCAATCCGATGGTAGAGTTGGATTCAATGGAGGTGTGAAGCGAATCGAATTCTATGAAGGCGAGGAGGCGAATTGGATTCAATGGAGGAATCAGATTTGACAGAGGCGAGAAGGCGAATCAAATTTCACGGAGGTGAGGAGACGAATTAGATTCGACGGATGAGTTGGATTTCATGGAGGCGAGGAGGGGAATTGGGTTCGACAGAGGTCTAATTCGACGAATGAGCTAGATTCGATAGAGGCGATGAGGCAAATAGGATCCGTCAGAAGTTCGATTCGATGGAGGAGAAGAGAGACGGTGATGTCGGTGGAGGCAGAAAAGGAAAACAGAGATGCCCCTGCCACATTAGCAAAATTTAACACCATCTGGCCTACTATCCATTTTGGAGTAACTTGCTAACTTTTTTTTCAAAGTTAAGGGACTAACTCGCACTGCGTTAAAGATAAAGGACTAACTCGTGCGAGTTTGTCAAGTTGGAGGACCAACCACACAATTTGTCCTAAATAAATTAGTTTAAGTGATCCGTGGACTGTGGAAGAGGAAAACCAAGGCAAGCGAAATCGGTAAAAAATGCACGAATAAGCGCAATAGAGGGAAGCTGTGCTCTTCTATTTCTACCATTTGCTTTCCTCAGATGGTTCTTTCTCTGTTTGCAAAGCTTCAGATTTCATTTCATCCTCACCCCCTTTCATCGAGTCGTCCAACATTTTCAGTTCGGGCTCTGGCATAGGAGATGTGCCGCCACCAGAGAACATCCCTGGCATTTAGCTCATGAAAAATTCTCTCAAGCATTTCCATGAAAACACCTTATGGGTGTGTGTTTGAGTTACCAAAACAAGCACATTAGGATAGTTAAGCTCGTAAATGAATGTTAGACATGTTAAGAACATGCTTAAAGACAAGTTTCAACCAATCAATCCACACTTCGATTCCTCACTCATGATCACAAATGCACAAACAGGAGAGAAAAGGAAAGATAGACAAATCAAGAGAAGAATTTGCAAGGAAGAACAAACTACTAATAGAAATCACCATTAACATAGATAAATCATCCATTAGAGACCTTTAGGATTTTTAGCTTCCGAAAGCTCTAGACTTCTAAAACTAAGTCTTTTTAATGTTGTAACGCCTAGAAATAAAGAGATAGAACTTTATGTTAGCACTTCATTTTAGTGGTAATTATTTGGCATTTCTCATAGCTTATGGTATTAGACTTTTGCATACTTTATTTTAGTAGTTTGGCATCGACTAGATTATTGACCACAGCTAGCTAGATGTATCAATCTATCACACTATTGTATTTAGAACCAAGGTTGTTGTGTAGAAGTCATATGCATGACTTATTTAGTAGTAAAATGAAAGTGTTTGACGGCACCTTATCAAAAATTTTTGCAAGCGCCATTCAGCTTTGTGTTATGGAAAAAAAACATGACACAAACAACAAGGATTGAATATTCATTTTAAAATTGAGACATGATTAAAATCAGAGAAAATATGTCACAAATCTTGGCCTCCATATTTTCCTGCCTCATAGTTTAAGATGGTTTAAATTTTAGCAAAGAAATGGTAGTAAAACCGTGGCAAGTTGCCCCAATTTTATTTGTGGGAAACAAAATTGTCACAAGATTGTGGCAAAATTGGCTATTGATTGATCAACACTTGGGTGATTTGTTGAGTGATGATTTGGCTTTGTCTCGAATTTAATCACCACAATTGGTCGTGGGAACAACCTCTCTTTTTTGTAGTGATTCCCTACATTAATGGGCAGGAAAACTAAATCATTAATGACAAGTGAAAATCTTTCTTTACTTAACAAAATTTACAATCAAGTTGAACTTGTAAATGAATTCCTCTAATCATAATAAAGAGCATGCATTGGTTCCCTAAATGCACGCAACCTAAATGCAACTACATGTTTCTACATTTATCCACTATATGTCATAATAAGGAAAAGAGATATGATATGCATGTAATGTCATAAGAAAAGAAAAAAATCACCAAAAACTAATCTAAAAGAAAGAACAACAATTAGATGTCAAGTTTTAGGAAAACTCTCAAACAAGTATCATCCACAAACACATTTATCCCCCAAACTTAAAACCAACATTGTCCACAATGTTGACAAAAAAAAAAAGCTAGAAAGGAGATTGTGATTCAAGAATTATACCCGAGAGGCGGATGTTCCCGCCTCCAATTACTCCCACTCAAACTCTTAGTGAGGGTGACACTTCATCTTTTCATGTTTACTCTTGATTTTTCCATCATGCACCTACAATAAACACAAAGAGTAATTAAGAGACATTTTCCCTAAAACTCAACTTATTGAAAAGACAATTAAAAACACAAAGGTGAGAAGAAATGTTGGGGTGCCTCCCAACAAGCGCTTGATTTATTGTCTCTAGCTAGACACAAACTCCTTTGTTTTAGGCACTAGGGTGGGTGATGTGGCTCCACACCCTCTCTTTTATAAGAATGCTTCCAATGTTTGAAAAGTCCAATATGCATCCAACAAGATGTGCTCTTTTCCATGCTTGAGTTCTCATTTTTTTCCTCTTTAATCATTTTGGGATTCTTTACATTTCCATTCCTTGTTGCTACCCATTCCTTTTTCATTGTTTTCTTCTTCTTTTCTTCCATCAAAGAGTGTGTTGCCTTATCTTTTACTTTTTCCTTGAGATTTGGGGGCTCAAATTCATGGACTTCCTTTTGGTCGCCACCCATAAGAAAAGTAGGAAAATTTCCTTGGTTGGATTCTATGACCACATCAACCATGTATACTTCCATCTTAGGAAGCAGAGTGCTAAAATCAAACATGTTAACCTCAACTTTTTCATCCTGTAATTAAGTTTTGAAACCACTATTCCGCAAGTGCACGGTAGACGTGTAGATGGGGTGAATGGGTATCATTCCCACGAAGATTGATTAAATTGATTGCCAAGTACCACTACTCAAAGTAAACTTTAGCTAAACAATCAAAGTTGGATGAAAATGTAGGCAACTTAAACAAGTGACTAACCTTAGCTAAATAGAATACTATTATCCTAGAATGCAAGTATGCAATGTAAAAATTGTAGTTTTTATCAAATCATGAAAGAACACTTCCTATGGGTTCACTACTTGTCTTAATTTGTTGGTGAACTTAGGTGAGTGGGTTAATTTCCAATGTATGTTGATAAAGTTATTCAACTAAATTCTTACTTTTTCAAGTGAAAAAATTAATCTCTCTAATCTAAACTTAATAAGGATTTTCATCCGAGTACAAGATTAGAAAGAGGCATTAAAGCTCAATTTACCTTTACCTAATGACTTAGACTAATTTTCCAACAAGTCCATAGCCATTAAATTCTCCTCCTAGGTCCAATTACTTCTAATATTTTCCAAGAGTTTAGAGGCAATTTATAGTACAACCAATTATGGCCATCAACTAGCTAGCACAACATTAAGCTCACGAGAAGAATAAACATACATTTAGTAGAAGACTAACATCACATAACCATGAATTCATCCAACATAATCACTCCAAGTAGCTACATCCATAGAAAGTACAAAAGAAGACTACTCCATAAATAAATAAAACATAATCATGAAAGTAAACATAATAACATCCATGAAGAACTACAAGGAAGATGAAAGAATAAACCCAAGATGGCTAGAAGATCTTGAATCCAAAGTCTCCAAGCTAGTCTCCTTTAGCACTCCAAGCAATCTCCAAGCTAGCTCCAATGGTGACCAAGAAAAAACTAAGGAAAGCTAAAAATCTAACTATGGTGGATATATCCAAACTAGTTCTAGAAAGCCAAGATGAAGATGAAGCTCTACTCTTTTTATTAGTTCCAGATCCTTCTACCCTTTGGAGGTGTCCCTTTCACTCACCAAACCAATTGGATAGAAATCCTTGGCCAATAGCAAGCTTGAGTTCAAATTTGAGGTAGGGGACCATTTTCCCGGGTGACTGGTGCCTAGGCCTCAGGAGGGGGTGCCTGGGCGCCTAGGCCCCAGGAGGGGGTGCCTGGGCGCCTAGGCCTCCAGGCTTGAGGACTCTCTGGCGCCTAGGCCCCATGAGGGGGTGCCTGGGCGCCTAGGCCTGCAGGGTGCGTTTTTTTGGCAGGAACTTTTGTATTGTGGCACCTAGGCCTCGCTCCTGGGGCCTAGGCCTCAAAGTTATAATTTCCGTTGACTTTTGCATTCCCGTTTTTCGTTCTGCTTGTCCCGGTGCTATTTCAATGCTATGGTCCGCTTCTCCAACCTACAAAATAAAGGATCAAAGCAAGAATTGGCCAAAATATTGAGTGATAAGGTAGAAAATTGTAGTCAAAGTTGACAAAAAGTCAACATATTTGACCACAAAATTAACATTTATCAATGGATGTAGGGAGAATTTTAATAGTATTTTCCTTTTATAAAAGAAGGAAATAGGCCATGGATTTATGATTGTGGTTGGTCAGATTTAATATCAAAGTTGTTGGTTAAGGCCATGAAATTGTTGCGATGAAAATTCCTTACAATTTATGCATTGTTCATAAAACTATGGAAGCAAAGCAAGACAAATCTTTCAACAAATTATTCATAGGAGATAAAAGTTAATCTCCTGAGGTCAAGGTTTAACATATTAACCGCTGTAATCCATAACCTGACCAATAACCCCTCATGGCTCGCAATTCTTAGGAAGGGTAGGTTCATTGGTAAACCATGCGATCATTATTTGCATTCTGAAAATGTCGGCTTAAAAAATTCGGCCCAACAGCATAAACAACAAAGAATCATGTCCAGATTAAAAAGCCGTTTGAAGCCTAATAAACAAGTATTACTCAATCCGCCTTCGTCCGCCTCCCCCACCCTAAAAAAAAAAAAGAAATTCTCTATCACTATATATGCAGTATTATTGGGCTAAAGTTTCTTCCATTGATTATTCACATTGTTTAGATAAAGTTATTTAAGGGCAGGAAAAGATATATACTTTATTTTTTTTGAAGGCGTTCACTAAAAAATAGATAGAAAATGAATTTAACTATCATTTTAATTTTACCCTTGTTTTAACCATTGAACATATATATATATTTTCAATACTGCAATAAAATTGTTAGTACTATCAAGGTTTCTGAATACAACCGATCGAGTCAAAAATGAGAAGTGATAAAAAGTCAACAAAATCAATAGCAAACTCGGAGCAGTGAAAGTGGCACACAGCTAGATCTAACAAGAATAAAAAAGAAAAACACAATAAAAGAATGAAAATTTTTAAGGGGAATATTGAAATTCTATCTTGGACAAAGATACTACATATATATGCTACTTCTGCAAAAATTATATGGGAAAAGAAAGATTAGAAAGCTAGGCCTGGCTACATTTTGGCGTTAGTTGTGTTGATGGATTCCCGGCCACCATCGTATCCAACTCTTTAACTTTATCATATGATAATTGATCGTCGAGTCCCAAATCATAATTCATCATATCAATTCCGGCATCATTATCGTGCAGCTCTTCAATTGAGATGCCTTTATCGACGGACCGAGAATGGCGACAACAAGCCTTGGAGGCCGGTGGTGCAGGAAAATAAACTTTCTGTTGCCTTGCTCTTTCCTCTTAAAACCATGAGTCACGAACTAATAATAATGATTAATGCAAAATTAAGATAAGATTATGAAGATATTATAGGGAGATTAGTAAAAAATTTAGAAGAGATTAAGAAAAAAACTCAAATGCTTGAGAGAATATATTAGAAGAAAAAGAGAGATTGAGTGGTGGTATTAGAATAGAGTGAAAATGACATTGGTATTTATAGGAAAGGGCCAAAAATTATTTGGACCAAAAAGTCCTTAAAATTTAGTTGTTGGCAAGGGTGAAAATGAAATTTTGCGGGTTAAAATGGAGTAGAAAATGTTGAAGGACCTATATTGTAATTAACCCATTTTTTTAAATTTTTTTTATAGGTTACCGTTTTATAACTGTTTGAGCCCCAGGCCCGACCCCGCCGGTCCTGGGCAATCCGCGAGGGTGGGTCGACTCCACAATTAGGCCGGGGTGGTTCGTTTTACGCCATCCTATTCTCTCATGCCTATATTCAGCCCAAATTTACATGATTTTTTGGCGAGACGGGGTGGGTTTGACTGCCAAGCCGGTCCTAACCCAGCCTGCATCTCACCTCTAGTGGTAGGCCCTCTAATTATAGAACTCAAAAAAGATAATATAAAGAAAAGGAAAATTACCTAAACCCATGAAATATAGTTAAATTAAATATACACTTGTGTTACTTTGTCATTCTCCATTAGCAAAAAAAGAAAAAAAAAGGAAAATAATTTACTTTGTCTTTTGGGCCTTCATCCACATGAACTTTACCCCCAACTTTTGCACCTGAACATAAACAATGAACCAAAACCCAAATCTCAAATTGGAATCCTATAAAAGTCAACAAAGCAAAATCTCAAACCAGAATTAGAACTCAAATGAAATCACAAATTTGATTGATTTTGAATTAACAGATTCGATTTCAAATCTCAAATCAAACTAGAACCAAAATTCAAACTGCCTCCCTTGTTGCCTATTTCAAAGCTGTATCTACAAATTTGCCCGACAGAGGTGAGCAAGGTAGTGGAATGAGATGGGTCAAGGGCTGAGCTATGCGACGAAGGAAGACAATGGTCAAATTGAGCTGCCCATTTGAAAGCCACTAACCATACCTACTCTTGATCCGTATAGCATGCCACCACCTACACATGCCACCAAAGCATGTCTAAATTAATCATTTTCGATGACGACACCGACCCCAAATCCTCTAAGCTCGACTCCTACTTCGAACCCGAATTCGTGAATGTGTTCCAACTTTATCACCGAGGAATATAAATCACATAGGAACTGCCCAAAAAAGTGAGGAAGTGGAGGCGCCGATTTCCTATCTTCTCTTTCCTGAGGCAAATCAAGTGGCTCCAGCATCTACAGAAGCTCCATTGCCTAGGTCCTCGATGAATTATTCTAGCAAATAGAAATGTTGGCCCAAGTGCAACCAAGAGGGGGTGAATTGGTTGTATTAAAAACTTTAGCAAAATCAAATTTTACAACTAAATTTACTTAATCAAAAATCAAGAACAAACTAAGCAAGTATAAGGAAAATATATCGTAAAATATAAAGAGAGACAAGGAAAGAATGCACTGGGATTTATAGAGGTTCAACTCCACTAACCGGAGTCTACATCCTCTCCTCAAGCTTACCCACTTAAGAGTTCCTCCACTATCTCTTGATCAAGAATACAATAGTATTTTCTTCAAGGTTTACACCCAACCAATCTCTAATTGTCTCCAACGTTCACTAGAAACCACTCTTTAGTTTTCTTCAAGGCTCATTAGAAACCACTTCACACTTAAGAGATTATAAGGCTTGAAATGTTTACAAACTCACAATCTCACACAATAGCACTCTTGCTAGATATGCAAGTGAAAGCACAACCACAATAATGAATTTATCAAGATAAGGTTTTTTTCTTGGATTTGATGATGAATCCTTGATCTTATGGCCAAGAGTTATCTCCAAGGTTTTTCTCTATATTTTTATACTTATTTAGGAGCCAAAGAGATGTTAAAATCTGCTAAAAAAGTCTGGAAAAGGTCCTGAAAAATTGGTGACCGTTACTTTATTTTTCATGCAAGAAAAGTTTCAAATTTCGTGTTAAGTTCTGGGTTTAACACGTTAAACTTGATTTCGTCCTCCAACGGTAAAAAATGGCTAGAGAGACGGGACATTAAAAGCTCTGCCAGAGTCTCTAGATGGTATCCTTTAATTTGTCCAAGTCATATTTCAAATTTTGACTCAAATCGCAACAGTTAAAGAATTTGGGTGAAAGCTTTCAAACTTGCGATTAATAGGTTAAAACCAAAGTTTAACGCGTTACCTGATGTCTCAAAAATTTCCAGCAACTCCAGACTACGGATTAAACCATATTTAACGTATTAAAGCATAACCTTGGGAGCTGAATAGACTTAGGTGATGCAAAAACATGTTAAACTGTTTCTTTAATGGATTAAATATGAAACAACTTAGAAAAACTTGTTATTTTGAAATCAAAGTTGATTTAAACACTACCATATTTTGATATCCTATTAACTTTTCTTCAAAATCAAGTTTTCTTAATAAACTTAAAACATATTTTTTGGAATAACACTTGAAATACTTGAAAATTAAACACAAGTTTAATAAATTTTATTTTGACCAAATGAAGTGATATTAAGCACACTAAAACAATACACTTATCATCATCAAAATTAAATATTTGCTTAGAACAAATCCAACAAGAAAGTCTCCCATCATTGTTGTGTTTCATTGCTTGGCGCCGTAGTTTTCTCAGTTGTTGATCCCTGTCTTGCACGATTTCCATTGCCATCAAAATTTCCCATCACCAACGCTCATCAACTAGTTATTGCTTCTGTTAGAAATGGAGGACTTGGAGGAGAGGAGAGTTCAGTTGAAAATGGATGAAGGTGGTCGAGGAGGGGTTGTTAGGTTTGGATTTGGAGATAGGTATTGTTGACAATGAATGAATAATTGATTTTGGTTTTTGGTTAATCAGATGTAAAAGTTTAGGGCCAAAGTCATCTAATGGAGATGGTTTTAGAGGATAAAATAGAGTTTTTATTTTTTTGTAATAACCGCCACAAATAAAGTTAAATTTTAAGGAAGGCAGGTGTAGGTATTTAAAATAGAGAAAATATAAGTGTAGGTTTGGCCATACCTGGGCAAGGGATATTGGTAATTTTATCTAAGGAAAAGTACAAAAAAACTCATCACGGTTATCTGTCTAGACCGATTTGGCCACTACAGTTTTGGTTTATTCCAATTGCATCATTGAAATCATAGTTTGAGCCTAAATTGGCCACTAATATTATTGGTACCAAACATGTCACTGGCTGTTAAAATCCTAACGATAAATGCGGGAAACTGTTAGTTTTGAAATCATGGGGTACTAAAGCAACTTTTAACAAACTTTAAAAACTGTGTAACTTACTATTTTCATTTTTTTTTGTGCATCAGCCACTACATTAGTCATTACTAGATCTACCACTGATGATGAAGCCAATACTAAAAGAGGTAGCATTGGACATTACAATTTGAGAACATAAAAACTGTTACACTAAGAATCAAATGATCAAAAACACTTTGATATTGAATGATTAAGTTTCATTTAATTGAAGTTTGGGTTATATGTAGTATCAAAATGCCATGAGTAATTTAACTATAGTTTCTAGAGGGACCAATAGTGCATCTGATTAGGGATAGAAGTGGTTGTTGCATAAAAACATGAAAATGGTAAATTATATATAGTTCTTGATGTTATGTAAAAGTTACATAAATATATATAGATTTCAAAACCAACAACTTCCCATGTTTACAATTAAGGTTTTAATGGCAGATGACATATTTGTTACTAAACTATAACATTAGTAACCAATTTATGCCTAAACTATGACTTCAGTGATACAATTAGAACCATCCAAAACTATAGTGACCAAATCGGTTCATGCTGATAACTATGGTGGTTTTATGTACTTTTCCCTTTTTTCGTGGGACAGTGAAAGAAGAAAAGCAAGGCAGGCGAAATCGGTCAAAAACGCGCGAATAAGCGCGATAGAGAGAAGCTCTGCTCTTGCATTTCTACTATTTGCTCTCCTCAGATGGCTCTTTCTTCGTTTGCAAAGCTTCGGATTTCATTTCATCTTCATCCACTACATCGAGTCGTCCAACATGTTCAGTTCGGGCTCTGGCATAGGAGATGCGGCGCCGTCGGAGAACATCCCCGACATTGGAAGATCAAGTCCAGTGCTGCCGGGACAAGATAATCAAGGCTATACTGGCTTCCCGATCCACAAAACTGGTAAAGTCATTTAATTGATCGGCTCAGTTAATATCTCATACTAAGTCAGATCGTGTTTCTTCAGCGTCCCCATCGGTGCAAGATCCTCCACTGCTGGTAGGGCATCCGATGAATCTCATCAACAACACCAACACCGCAGGAGTTGGCTCATCCCAGCTGCCGCCGGAACAGCCTTATTATGGTAGGAACTTCCAGATCCAAGGAGCCAAGCCAATACACGAATAGCAATTAACTAGCTCTCTGCGTGTCTTGTATGCACAGGACCAAATCCTTTTGGCGGACTGGGCGGTTTCTGGTCCGAGGGAGATGATTATGACCAGATCTCAGAGTTTGAACTCGGCGGCGTCACGGCTCCAAACTTGCAGAGCGGAGATTCGTCTTACTCCCTGCAGGGCTCTGGTGAGCAATCGTTGAGCTGAGCCCAGCCCTGTCCATATTCCTATAAATGGGCGAGTTGGTAATGAAATTGTTTTGTTTTTAAGATCCGGGGGGGATGCAGAGCCGCTTTCCGGCACGACTGGGAGTCAGTAACTTGCAAGGAGCTGGTAAGACAATTTGATGACCTGTGTATGTTTATCAACAGAGCTAATATGACTACTAGTAAATTAATTATATTGTTCCCCAAGATCTGGTGGCCAAAAGTTAGCTAGTTTTAATTTCTTCAGCCGTCGAAGTTGCAGCGCAGGGAGATCTGTCTATTTCACTTGATGAACTCCTCGGCAACACGGAGGAACCGAGAAAAAGGAGAAGAAGAAGAAGAAGCCCCGACAGGGATGATAGTCCCGGCATAGCTCAGCCTCAGATTCCAAAGCCCCAGGGACTTACCGTACATCAGAAGTATTGGGCTCGGAAAAAGGTTACTAAAAGCTCTAGCTTCCCACTACTAATGCCACCATTAAACATCTTCTCAGTTGATTTTTCACAAGTGAGATAGAATATTCATGCGATGACCTTCATTCAATTAACAATGTAATTATATATGTATGTATGTATGTATGTATGCATGCAAAAAATGCAAATTTTCTGAGATTGGGAGACATGACCTCGATCAATAATTACTAGAAACATCTTTTGATACCTTGCCAGTTTATGGCAGAAACAGTACTAGATAAATCTTGAAAAACAATATTATATTGTCTTTCATATCTTAAAATATGTAATGTATACAAAAATGTCGTAATTGCACTCTTTTAATTGCTTTATTTTTCAGATAATAAGTGTATTAAATTATGATTATGCATTATTTACTATGCCTCGATGAACATTAATTAGTTGGATTGTTTTTCTTTTTCCTTTGTGCATTTTGAGAAGTAAAATTAATGAGAGCATAACAAATCTTAGTTATGATTTATTGTATGTATACTCAATAAGTTGTTTATAATTGTTAATATTTTATATAGAGTATAGTATATTTTTGCTGGGAAAAAAAAAGGCTTGGATGTGAAAAGGTAAGACTGAATCAAAACTACTGAAGCATAACCATATATATAGTATATTATTTTTGCACTCTATAGCTTAGCTTCAGTTTCATTACTTATCAAATTGATTCAATTTGAATGTGAAGAATTAATGCTTTTACAGCCCTAGATATTCATTTTGTACATTAATTGCGTGCAGGCGAAAGAGGGAGCGAAGGACGTGGAGCTGCTGGCGTTGCGAGAAGAGAGTGTTCGCACGCGTGCAATTTGTGAGGGCGCATACCGTGAACTTGAGAAAGCCCAAAAGAACATAGCCCACTTCCAGAAAAACAAACAAGACACTGCAAATAAAGTGCAGGCCCATTTGCTTGGACTGGTAATCACTCAGTCCATAATATTCATCATGCCCACCTCCTTCTTTTAATTACTACAATTTACAAACAATTTATTGAGGTGTTTCCTTACAAATTACTAGCTAGAGTTGTTGCCAAGCACCAACTTTTATAAATTGTTTTTGGCCATGCGATACGTTATGGCTAGCTAGATTGACAATCTTTGCCTCTTCTCTTCTAATTATATATGTCATTAACTTCATTCAGGCTATTGCACCCTCAGTTGAGCAACGGAAGGATAAGGAAGAGTGGAGGAAAGAAATTTTCAGCCAAAATGGGAATCAAGCCTTTGACAGTCTCTGGGAGATGTACATGTCGTTGAAGAATCAACACATGAGTACTCTGCAATTGCTCATTGAAGCTGTAAACATGAAGGGCGGTGATGACATTGGCGATGGTGTGAATTGATCCACGAGGTCTAAGCTCTTTCACCATCGGATTTATGTGTTGGACGATCGATCGGCCTATGAGCTGCGCTCATGCTCCATGCACTATGTTAATTGCATAAACATATACCTATTTACTTATGTTTCTGGGACTTGTTTTTCATGTTGAACGATTGGATAGCTTGTCATGCTCCATTATTTATGGTTGGATAACCATGTGTACTTACACATCTTTCGGGGTAACTTTCACACATGGACCCCTACCTTTAATTATTATTCCATTATCTTGATGCATGGTGATTGGAGTGTATGCATATTATGCAATTACCTCAAGTTTTTAACCCTCCAAACCTAATTCACAGGTGCACAGTTGTCATATGTAGAGTCGTGAGTAGGAGTCGAGCCCATAGGGAGTTTGGTGCTCAACTAAGGCCATATTGTAGTTCCCAGATGAGTAAATGAAAATATGCTTGAAATGAGTTTGTAAGTGAGGAAATAAGGAAAGTGAAGAGATATTGTAGATAACAAGGAAGCAACAAGAGTAATTATAATCAACCAAGTTAAATTATCAACTAACATAAGGACACAATTTATTCGAATACAACATAAACAAGTGGGTAAAAGCAGACAACCTCTTAGGGAATGGGCTAATATTTCATGAATGGGCCCACTTGCTGCATGTTCTAACCATTCTAAGGTGATGGTTTCCAAGTTGACTCTTAGAGCTATCTTTAGTCTAGAAAAGCCTTCCAACACTTGACCATGGCATCTTGCATGCCTCTGCATCAAGTGCTAGAGCTCCACACTATACCTTCATCCACCAAGAAGATTCCTAGGACAATCTCATGTCTTTAGCAAACCACGTATGTCCATTCTATAGGTTTTAGCTCGTGAAAAATTCTCTCACGCATTTTCGTGAAAACACATTATTGGTGTGTGTTTGAGTTGCCAAAACAAGCACATTTGGAGAGTTAAGCTAAAAAAATGAACATTAGACATGCTAAGAACATGCTTAAAGACAAGTTTCAACCAATCAATCCACACTTCACCCAAAGCCTAAGGGGTTTAAGTGACTACTCACTCATGGTCACAAATGCACAAACAAGAGAGAAAAGGAAAGATAGACAAATCAAGAGAAGAATTTGCAAGGAAGAACAAACTAAAGAATAGAAATCACCATTAACATAGATAAATCATCCATTAGAGACCTTTAGGTTTTCTAGCTTCCAAAAGCCCCAGACTTCTAAAACTAAGTCTCTTTAATGTTGTAAAGCCTAGATATCAAGAGATAGAACTTCATTTTAGCACTTCATTTTAGTAGTAATTATTTGACATTTCTCATAGCTTGTGGTATTTGGCTTTCGTATACTTCATTTTAGTGGTTTGGCATCCACCAGATTATTGACCATAGCCAGCCAGATGTATCTATCTATCTCACTCTTGTATGTAGAACCATGGTTGTTGTGCAGAAGTCATATGCCTGACTTATTTGGTAGTAAAACGAAAGTGTTTGACAGCACCTTGTCAAAAATTTGTGCAAGCACCACTCAGCTTTGTGATCTGAAAAAAAAAAAAAACATAGCACAAACAACAAGGATTGTATCTTCATTTTAAAATTGAGACATGATTAAATTAGGGAAAATGTGCCACAAATCTTGCCCCTTGGATTTTCCCGCCTCAGAATTTGAGATGATTTAAATTGTGGCAAATGAATAGTAGTAAACCGTGGCAAGTTGCCACAATTTTATTCATGGGAAATGAAATTGTCACAAGATCGTGGCAAAATTGGCTATTGATTGGTCAACACTTAAGTGATGTGTTGACTTTGTGATGATTTGGTTTTATCTCGAATTTAATCATCCCAGGTGGTCGTGGGAACAACCTCCCTCTCTTATAGTGATTCTCCACATTAATAGGCAGGAAAATTGAATCATTCTGGACATGGATGAAGGGAGAGTTATAATAACATTTCCTTTTTATAAAAGATAAAAATAGGTCATGGATTTTTTATTGTTTATTGTGGTTGTTCAGGTTTAATATCATTAATTTTGTTGGTTAAGGCCATGAAATTGTTGTGATGAAAATTCCTTGCACTTTATGCATTGTTCATAGAACTATGGAAGCAAAGCAAGACAAATCTTTCAACAAATTATTCTAAGATAAAGGTTAATCTCCTAAGGTCGAGGTTTATAATCGTGAATATAATTCAACCATCATATTAACCGCTCCTGGCTCGCAATTCTCAGGAAGGGTAGGTTCATTAGTAAACCATGCGATCATTATTTGCATCCTGAAAATGTCGGCTTAAAAAAATCGGCCCAACAGCATAAACAACAAAGAATCATGTTCAGATTAAAGAGCCGTTTCAAGCCCAATAAACAAGTATTACTGAATCCGCCCTCCCACCCCAAAAAAATGGAAATTCTCTATCACTATTAACGCAGTATTATTGGGCTAAAGTTTCTTCATCTGATTATTCACATTGTTTGGATAAAGTTATTTAAGGGGAGTACTTTATTTTGTTTGAAGGCGTTCACTAAAAAAGAGAGAGAAAATGAATTTAACTGTCGTTTTAATTTTACCCTCGTTTTAACCATTGAACCTATATATATATTTTCAATACTGCGATAAAATTGCTAGTACTATCAAAGTTTCTCAATAGAACCTATCGAGTCAGAAATGAGAAGTGATAAAAGATCAGCAAAATCAATAGTAAACTCGGAACCGTGAAAGTGGCACACAGCTAGATCTAACAAGAATCTAAAAGAAAAAACACAATATTTAAAGAATGAAAATTTTTAACGGGAATATTGAAATTCTATCTAGGACAAAGATACTGCATATACATGCTGCTTCCGCAAAAATTATAAGGGAAAAGAAAGATTAGAAAGCTAGGCCTGGCTACATTTTGGCAGGTCCCTGAGATAGCTGAAGCCGATGATGGGTTCTGGGACCCGGCTCCTGCTCCATTCCATTGACTGCCGGCTCATCCTGTCATCTTCCGTCTTCGTCTCCATCTCTCTCTCTCTCTCTCTCTCTCTCTCTCGCTCTTTTTTCTGCGTCTTTGTATCAAAAAAATCAATGAACTCTCCTCCTTGGTTTCGAATAATCTATTTATGTAGAAATCTAGATGAGAAAAAAAATTCAAGAAAAAAAGAACTTATTAATTACAATTGAAACCAAATGAATCGGTTTTGTCCTACTTGTCTCTGTTTTTTCACAGGTGCAACGTTGGTCTATTAGGGTGAATACAAAATTAGGTTAATCAAAGAACCTCGAAGAATTAAATTTTTTCTTTTTTAATTTAAAAATATGATCTAAATTTTCACCAAGATAGATCGATGAAGACATGTTTGATGGATACAGATAATTAAAAAAAAAAAAAAAACTGAGGGATGTGATGTGAGGGAACAGCCCAATCCCTCTTTACTTTAAACAAGGAAAAGAAGGAAACGCTCTCTCCCTTCTCCGTAGAAGGCATATTCCAAGGCATATTCTCCCTTCCCCGCAAGTGGTAGGTTGTATTGGAGAACATAAAGCTTCTTCATAATAAACCCCAAGGCTGAAACACAATTGAGCCTTATGAAAAGCAAATTTGTGGACCACGTCTGAATCGACAGAAAGCTAACCAATGAACATTCGTCCTAATTCCATTGACCCATTTATTTATTTTTTTTTTTACATTGTTTACCGTGATTTGAATCTTTTTGCATCAGACCACATTAATTATTTAAATTTCAAAACTATATAAAATGCTTTTTTTGTGTCATCCTATTTCATAACATTTTATGTAATTTTTTCATCAAATAAAAACAGTATATTTTTTAGTACAATTTAAATCTATGATTGTATTCTCGTTGCTTCAAAAACCTATACTTATCTCACTTTAAGCTTAACTATGTTAATTACTGTTACTATTGAAAAGGAAAAAACACCTGATTTAGCCCTCTCAATATTCACCCATAGAAACTTTATCCCCCAACTTCTTTTGCATCTAAAAAAAAAACAAGAATACAAAAAAGAATAAAATCAAAACAAAAATGGCAGATTTCATAAACGAAATCAAAACAAAATCTTCTCTACATCTTTCTCTGCTTCTTTTCCTGCCACTGATTCACATGGATCGTAGACGGTGCTCAATGACGGTGCATCCCAGCCACCGCCCAAACCCTTCCCTCAGGCCTCAACCCAGACTTTGGTTGCCCACCTTTCTCTGCCCTTCCAGCAATGCTCACGGTCAGGCAAATTTTCAATTCTTGGACTACCCAGCATTTTCCTTGTCGAGCCCAAATCAACATCTCTCACCAGCTTTCCTCCGTCGGCTACCCACAGATGAATCGTATTTTCCTCTACGAGCGTATATCAACTTTAAGGGTTATGGGCGGCGAGATCAGGTGGATGGATGAATTGAATCATGACTCTCCAGGTTTGTTGGCTTCATCCGGTTCATTGGGTTCGTCGGGTTCATCGACTTCAATTTGCTAGCTCTCTAGTTCGCCTCACCAAGTCAACCTCTCCAGTTCGCCGACGATCAACGGAGCACTGCGGCCGGGCTTACAAGAGGACATTTCAGCCACGTGGGTAGCGATTCCTGAATCCCTCTGATCGCGCCATCCTCATCTGCAACATGGTGAGTGGAGAAGTCGAGGGTCGAACATTTCGGCGCCAGTAGTCCGTGGCAGTTGGACCACATTGCTGTAGCGGCACCGGTTATTGGCAGAGATCCCTTATGGCAGACCAGAGCAACTCGGGGAGATTTGTTTTTTCTTTGTTTTCATGGTGAATGACAGAGTTAACTCAACAGAGGTAAGTGTAAGTTTTTGAAACAGTAAGATACAATTGTAGGTTTTGACAAACCTTAAGGGCTTTTATAATTTTTTTTCTTATTTTTCCATCTATTTTACCTAGAGCCAATTTCATTTAAAAATTAATATTATATAAGTATAATAATTCATTTAAAATATAATTTTTATAATTTTATGAAAATTTAATATTTCTTCCTTTTTAATGTTATGAAAAAATTCATAAAAATTATTATTTTAATTTTTTTAAAATTAATTATTATATTTACATAATATTAGTTTTTAAATAAATTATTTTAAATTAAAATTAAAATGAATTGGCTAGTAATAAATTACGAGTAATTATTTTTCTAAGCATATATAGTATGTCGTTAGACGATGGGTTAAGATGGGAAATGGAAACTACATGTGGTTCGGTGCACTTGACATCAGCAAAATAAGAAAACGTGCGATACTTTCTGAGGGTTATGAATAAATGAATGATTGATACTTGACACAACAGTTTGTGAGTTGTGACGCATCTGTCACTTTCCTGCCGACGAGCCATCTCGGTAGCTTTATCTGGGGATGGCAATTGGGTGGGTCGGGTCAGGTTTGGGTCAGGTCATTCAGGTTTGGGTTTATTCGGGTTAGCATGAATTCAGGTCCAGGTCGGGTTCAAGTCAGGTTATTTGGGTTTGGGTTGATTTCAGGTTAAGTTAATTTTGGGTTCGGGTTGGGTTGGGCCAGGTTTATTTGGGTTCGGGTTCACTTCAGGTCGGGTAATTTTAGTCTCGGGTAACTTCAGGCCAGCTTTCGGGTTAAATTCAGGTCAACCTTGGTGTTCATGTGGGTTATTGGTATAAAGTCAAAACAATTGAATCTATTCAATTTTTTTTTTAAATTTAAATCAAATAATTTAATTTTTTGTGTGATTTAATTTAAATTTAAATTTCATTTTTTAGTATATTTAATTAAAATATTCATAAAAATCTTCTTCATTATAGTTTAGTACATATTTAAGTATTTTAACATTGATAGTAATATTTGATTATTTTTCTAAACCCATACCCTTTAACTATCATTGTACAGATTATTCAGATCTTCACCTAGCTATCACTTAGATATATACAACGACAATTTTGTTATACTTATGTTTCAATGAATTTTCTTTAAAATTACAATAAAATGCAAATCAAGTTCATTATTAGTGACTAAATTGTAAATTTTAAAAAATTTTGGGTGAAAGTGCAAAGATTTCAAAAATTTTAGGATCCATGTTATAATTATTCTGGGTGACTAAAATAAATTTTTTTAAAATTTAGGTACCTTATTGCATTATACTTAAAAGTTTAGGGATGAATGTTGTAATTTTAATAATTATCTATTAAGATCATTAAACTTACTAAATATAAAAATTACTTCTGTTGGAAAAATCCAAATTTGGGATTCACTAAATATGGATGTTTTTTCCCCAAATAAAGATACTTGTAATATATAGAAGTCCTAAAAAAATAGAAGTTACTAAATATGGAAATCTTTTCTCAAAATATGAAAATTATTAAACATGAATATCTTAAAAAAAGAAATGAAACTACTAAATATGAAAGTTTCATCTCCAAATATGAGACTCACTAAATATGGAAGTGCCAAAAAATGGAAGTTACTAATAACGGAAATTACCATTCCTAAATATAAGACATACTGAATATGAAAGACTCAAAAACTGAAAGTTAATAAACATGGAAACTTTCATATTTAGTATTGACTTAATATGGAAAATAATGAAAAAAGAAAGTTAAGGTTTAGAGTGAAGGTTAAAATCGCGTATTATCGGGTTTAGTTATCGGGTCATCTCGGGTTCAGGTCAGGTCAGTCTCGGGTTTGGGTTATTTTGGGTTCGGGTCAATTCAGACTCGGGTCATTTCGGGTTCGGGTCATTTGGGTTCTAGTTTTCTCGGGTTTCCCTTTAATCGGGTTCGGGTTCAGGTCGGGTTGGGCACAGTCGGGTTCAGGTCGTTGACTTTTTTAGTCAAATCGGGTCAGGTCGGGCTTGGGTTCGGGTGGGTTAGTCTAGGTCATCGGGTCAGGTTCGATTTTGCTATCCCTAGCTTTATCCTCCCATCTCATAAGGCCATAACATATTTAAATCGCAAATATTAATTCTATAAACTTAAAATCACAAAAAAAATTTACAAAAGTTTTTAGAGGATTGTATAATGTATCCTACAATTCACTACTAATTATATTCTTACTACTTCCCAGGTGCTATATTTTTTATATCTATGAGATTGGTGCGAAAACTAAAGAAGATGAAAAAAAAATTGGGGTAAAATTCAAATTTAGTTCCTTAACTTTGAGAGTCGTTCTAATGTGGTCTCTTAACTCAAAAAATAACTATTAAAGTCCCTTAACTTAGCTATTGTGTCCTATTTTAGTCCTTACCGTCAGTTTAGTCGTTAGTTTAGACAAAAATTGCTTACGTGGCACGTCAACTGCCATGTGGCATTCTCTTTTATAAAAACAAGTGACAAGATTGAAAAAAAATAGATATCAGAGTAGAATTGAAAAAAAAAATAATTCTAAGGATCTAAAACATACAATAACCCAGGCCATCCTACACGACTCTGACAGTAGATGGTGGTCCTACAATTCGGCGGCAGCGACGTTCAAATTTGATGGGCAAGGCAGATGTTGACAGCCTGAAATCGAGAGGGAGAAGAAGGGGAAATATGGACAGGGAAGAGGGAGAAGACAAGGAAATTGGGATGGGGAAGAGGGGGAAACCAGGGCAGGGAAGACGAGGAAATCGAAACGGGGAAGAGGGGGAAATCGGGGATGATGAAGAGGGAGAAATAGAGACAAGGAGAGGAATACAGGGGAAAGGAGATGAATTAAAGAGATACGAAAGCAGAAGGGGAGAAATTGGTGCTTGGTTGGGGGGGATTAGGAAGAGGACGAGGAGTTGGTGGAGGTAGGCGTTGGGTGGTGGCAAGATGGCTACGGTGGGCATTGTGCATTGGGTGGTGGCCAAATGGTGGGAGATGGTAGTGATTCAAGGGAAGTGGCGTGAGGTGGAGTAAGGATGGCGTCCTAGGAACCGTTGGCGGTAACGATTGGGCTTTGGTTAGAATTGGGGAAGAAGAACTTCAGGTTATTTGTGTTTCTAGTCCCTAAGATTATTGTTGTATCAGTTTGGGTTTTAATTTTCATTTCTGTACAGTTTGATCATCCATTTTAGTTAAGGATGAAATCACGTGATAGTGTGGATGCTACGTAGGCAAATTTCATTCGAAATAATACCTAAACTAACGGTTGAGGTCAAAATAGGACATGTTAGTTGAGTTAAGAGACTTTATTAGTCATTTTTTGAGTTAAGAGATGACATTAAGACGACCCTCAAAATTAGGGGACTAAATTTGGATTGTACCAAAAAAAATTGTATGCATGTTTTTCCCTTTTCTTCACGTAATTGAAGAAAGATGAAAAATTGGATAATGAAATAGTATTTCTAAAAATAATATGGTAAAGTAATTTATTCAATATGAAAATGTTATAAAAATTTAGGACAATCCAAAATAGTAAAATTAGAAACTCAATCCTTTTCTCTTATTGTTTTAACCCTGATAGGAAAAAAAT
Organism: Aquilaria yunnanensis; assembly: GCA_039654915.1. NCBI lineage: Eukaryota > Viridiplantae > Streptophyta > Magnoliopsida > Malvales > Thymelaeaceae > Aquilaria > Aquilaria yunnanensis. The sequence continues at coordinate 103,152,828 of CM077593.1, read as the reverse complement.
GACTTTGAGAAGTTGCAATTTATTTGTCAAAAATTTACTGATTAAATAGTGTGGCTTTCCGGTAAGATAAATATTATATTATTTAAATTAGAATTTAAAAATTGATGTGACACTAAATAAAAAAATTGTGTTTGACTGAAATTTTCCTGATCTCAAGGGAAAGTATTAATCCTATGCAGTACTAATAATTAAAAACTACTGACGGAAAACTATGTACAAAACTCACTATAAATTAATTTGTCCAACTAAAATTTGACATATAAGTTTGCTACATTCACGTTAATCACCACTCCTAATGGCATATTCAACACCTTAATTAATTGCGTTTTTAATTATTTCTGGTATGGTATCTTTCACTTATAGGTCAAATATCAGTTAGTGTACTTAATTTCTCAGTTAGGTCAAATATTATTGTATTCAGATAATCACCGAATAATTGTACAGTACAAGTCAACTAGATATATCTGATATTTTTGTATTCAGACTAACGTCAAGTGGAAAGCAATAGCACAAAAGCTAAATTCAAATTTTGTTACAAGTCTAGATGTACGAAAGACAAAATCGCTACATATTTTTTTTAAAAAAAATTTTCTGGTACGTTTCTCTTCTCTACTCTTGAGACTTTCTGGGAAGAAACAAATACGTCTTTAGAAATACTCAGTTTTTTGCTCAGTCCATCATAGCAAGCAGAAACACACTTATTCAGCAATTTACTGTAATTAACTAGATACTACCTATCATGTTTTTCACAGCTTAAGAATGATCTTTTGAGCCCTCTATGTCATTCTTGTGGTGCAAGAAAGTTTAATTCCTCTTTCTACAATTTAAAAATCTTGGAGTATGAAGTAGATCTTCTAACTTAGTTGCAGTTGCTTGGCGTTCGATGGGGTCAAAAAATCTGCCTCGGATCAAAGAAGGATTTGTTTTACAAAATTACTCATCATCCCTTTAATTGAGTAGAAACAATTATGCTTTTTTGGAGCAGTTCAAACTGCTATTAAGCATTCAATTTTATATGGTCAATTAAAATGCATAATGGATTGTTCGCAAATCCTTCATGCTCTTTAATGAGTCAAAGAAATCAGCCTTCCATTTGTAAGTTTGGTTTGTCAAATTATTTGTACATGAAGAAGTTATATGTTACTCGATCGGTAGTTGCAATGTTATAGCGTGTTTCTCTAGTTCATGACCTAGACTCATCTCTTTTACCCTGAATTACCTCCTATATTTTATTATGAGTATAACAAATTATTTATTATTAACTTGGATTAATATTATTGTTAGGGAAAAGAATGAGGTGATACATATTTAATTTCGTACGGACTACACTTCCCTCTCAGATTTAATTAGTGATACTTACTATTATGCCCCAAATAAAAACATACTTTAGTTCGTGCTTGTTTTATATTGTTTGAAATCAACTTTGAATTTAAATTTTCAAGTACAAGATAATTTTTTATACTGGTGCTAAGGAAAAAAAAAACTTGAGTTAATTAAGAGTATGTTTTTAAACTTTGGTGATGAAAGTATAATTAATAGTATTAAATATCAAGTGAGAGATTTGTTTGTTGAATTGTCTTATGTTTTTAAGTCATAAATATTTTTTTCTTTTAGAGAAACTCTTTTTTAATAGAAAATTTTATAGAAGTTAAAACACCTAAACTGATTTCTTATAATTAGGCAAAGTGCTTCAAAATTTTGTAGAACGATTTCATTGTGTTTTTAGTTAATAGATTTAGGTTGTCTTCATATTGTTGTGTAGCCGACGAAGGTGCCAATGTTTTTTAAAAAAAAAAAACATATGAGAAGAAGATTAAAGATAATAAAGTGATTAATTAAGATATTTTATGAATGCTAATTTTTATAATTTACTTAATTGCAGCCCTTAAAAAGTATAAGTCATTCTGAATTGCCTGACCATCTGATTTTTTTTATGCAGTTTTAACAGTTCCATTGTACAAGCGATGAATGGTGGACACTGGTAAATGGTAGCGTTTTTATACTATCTGCCACTATTCACCATTTATATTTTCTTCAACGGATTACAAGGTACAATCTCCTAAAATTAAATAAAAAATCAAAAGATTAAATAATTTAGAATATAGAGAAATATTTTTCCTATACACAGTTAATCCTGTGATGATAGACAAACATGTCATTGTCCTTGGGATCAAAGCGTGTGTGTGACATTGATCAAAATGATAGCAATACATTTTTTATGGTCAAGGTTTTCAGTGTTGTTACATCTAAATATACCATACTTTGTAAATCATAATTATATTGCATGATATACAGCATTAAATACTAATTTTACAAAATAATATATATTAAAATATTATTTTAAGATGCAAACAACAAATATATTTTTATTTTTATTTATATTCTAATTATTTTTATCAAAATTGTTTTAATATAAATTAAAATTATTGTCACAAGTGCAATCAAGAGTGGTTGAATTGGTTGTTTTTTGAAAACTATTGAAAATGAGCTTTTGATTCCTTCAAGCAAAAATATAATCAAAGAACACAAATGAGCCTATCCAACCAGAAAAATCTACCACAAGAATTCTAAATTTTATTTTGAAAACTATCTTTGAAGAGATTTAAAATGTAGCAACAATTCACCATACGTCAAGTAAGAAAAAGAACACAAGTAACTAAGTAATAAGTAAGTAAAAATAGAAAGGAAAGCTTGGATACAAGTTTTTTTTATAGAGTTTATATCTCTCTTATCAAGAACCTACTCCTCTTATCAAGTTTATCACTTAACAGTTTTTTCTCCATTAGCAAAACAAGAGCCTAAGAGGCCTTACTCTTTGGTAGCTTTCTCTACTACCAACTTTCATTAGTTTTCTTATAAACCAATTTGTAACCTCACTAGCACCTTCATTAATTTTCATAAAGGCTAACTAAAAACCTCAAAAACATCTTTTTCCTTAGAAAGGAACAACCAATATTACAAGGTGAACAATTTGGTGTTTACAAAGTTGTCAGAACAATTGAAGCATTGTTGCTAGATGAGTAAGTGAAAGCACTATATCCAATTCATTTTAACTTAATTCGACATGGCTTACTTTTATTGTTATAACTATTTTTTCTTAAAATCAATTTCATTTGAAAAACTAATATTATTTACATGTAGTAATCCATTTAAAGTAAATTTTTTATGATGCTATTTAAATATTTATAACTTTTTCCTTTTTATTGCTTAAAAGAAACAAATTCATAAAAGTTTAAATAATATCATAAAAATTTTAATTTCAGTATATTGCTACACTTACATAATATTAGCTATCAAATAATATTCGGTCCAAGTAAAAAAAGATATAAAAGTATAAATAAGTCATTTTGTATTGAGCTGACTTAAATTAAAATGAATTGGGTCTTAAACTCTTGGTTAATCTCAACTTTTTGGCATTTTAATTTGAGCATTGAAGATGAATTCTTACTTCCAATAGCTAAGAGTTCTTCCAAAAATGTTTCTTGATGTCTTTCTATTATTACGGGAGTAAGATAGTCATTGTACATATGAGAAGAAGATTAAAGATAATAAAGTAATTAATTAAGATATTTTATGAATGCTAATTTTTATAATTTACTTAATTGCAGCCCCTAAAAAAGTACAAGTCATTCTGAATTACCTGACCATCTGATTTTTTATGTAGTTTTAACAGGTCCATTTGTAGAAATGATGAATGGTGGACACTGGTAAATGGTAGCGTTTTTATACCATTTGCCACTATTCACCATTTATATTTTCTTCAACGGATTAAAAATACAATCTCCAAAAATTACATAAAAAGTAAAAAGATTAAATAATTCAGAATAAAGATAAATATTTTTGCTATATACAGTTAATCCTGTGATGATAGACAAACATGTCACTGTCATTGGGATCAAAGAATGTGTGTAACATTGATCAAAATGACAGTAATACATTTGTTATGGTCAAGGTTTTTAGTGTCGTTACATCTAGATATACCATGCTCTATAAATCATAATTATATTGCATGGTATACTGCGTTAAATACTAATTTTACAAAACAATATATATTAAAATATTATTTTTTGAAAACTAAATTATTGTCACAAGTACAATCAAGAATGGTTGAATTGGTTGCATTTTGAAAACTATTGAAAATGAGCTTTTGATTCCTTCAAGGAAAAATATAATCAAAGATCACAAATGAGCCTACCCAACCAGAAAAATCTTTCATAAGAATTCTAAATTTTATTTTGAAAACTTGCTTTGAAGAGATTTTCAAATGTAGCAACAATTTACCAAACGTCAAGTAAGAGAAAGAACACAAGCAACAAAGTAATAATTAGTAAGTAAAAATGGAAAGAAAAGCTTGGATACAAGTTTTTTTTTATAGAGTTTATATCTCTCTTCTTGAGAGCCTACTCATCTTATCAAGTTCATCACTTGAGAGTTCTTTCTCCATTAGCAAAACAATAGCACAAGAGGCCTCACTTTTTTGTATCTCTCTCTACCATTAACTTTCATTAGTTTTCTTATAAACTAATTTGTAACCTCACTAGCACCTTCATTAGTTTTTATAAAAGCTAACTAAAAACCTCAAAAACATCTTTTTCCTTATAAGAAAACAACCAATATTACAAGGTGAACAATTTGGTGCTTACAAAGTTGTAAGAACAATTTAAGCACTAGTTGCTAAATGAGTAAGTGAAAGCACTATATCCAATTCATTTTAACTTAATCTAACATGACTTTTATTTTTATACACAGGCCGTACTCAGCCCTTCCATCATCCACCGCCTCCACAGCTTCCATGTCCTCCTCGCCTTATGGCCTCCATGCCTTCCTCGGTGGCCGGAAGAGATTTTGCTGATCGTATGCTTGATTTGGTTGATTTCATTGATTTGGTGTTATATCTGTTCGGATTTTTAACTTGGTGTTAGATTTATTCAGATTTTCAATTTGGTGTTGGGTTTGTTAGGATTTTCTTTTTTTTGTATTTTGTTTAGATCTATTCAGATGTCTGATTTTTGTTTAGATCTGATCATATGCTTGATTTGCTTGATTTGGTGTTAGATTTATTCAGATCTTGTATTTTTGTGATTTCAAATTTTTGTAATAATGTAAAATAATAATTTTAGTAAATAATTTTAGTAATAATAATTTAATTTTTTTTACTAATGTAAAATATAATTTTGCTAAATATAAAATAATAAACATAAATTATTTAATAATATAATTTTTTTAATTTTCTGAAATGAGTTTCCAACGATTTGGCTGTTGGAAACTTTCATCTGCTTAAGCTGTTGGCAAATTTCCAACAACCCTGGCCATTGGAAAAATGTTTCACTGTTTAAAAAAAACTTCAGGAAGATTTGTCCGTTGGAAATTTTCAAAGGCCGATTTTCCAACGGCCAACATTGGGCTGTTGGAATTTTTTTTTTCTAATGCATGATTTGCCAACGCGCTGGTTTCCAACTACTGGCCAATGGAAATTGTAATTTTTCAACTTGAGGTCGTTGGAAAAAAGACTTTTTTTTTGTAGTGTATATTGAGTTGATTTAAATTAAAATGAATTATAATCTAAACTCTTGGTTATTCTCAAATTTTGGGCACTTTAATTTAAGCATTGAAGATGAATTTTTACTTCCAATAGTTAAGAGTTCTTCCCAAAATATTTCTCGATGCCTTTCTACTATTACAGGAGCAAGATAGTCACTGCACATCAGCTGAAGAAGTTTGAAAACACCACGAAATCCATTACTCTATTTTTTATGCAAATATTCTTGCAATTAACCAATGAAAATTTGAGATTAATCAATTAAATTGAAATTTGTTCTTTGGTCATGAAATGTTACATAAATTCAGACTAGCTTGTTTTAAATAAAATATGTTGTAATAGTTTTGAAACAAATAGAGTGCAAGATTTCCTAACAAATTTGAGCTCTTTCTTTTCAAATAACCCTTTAGAAAGCTTGGAACTAAATTCACACGACACAATTTTGACAAATCCATTATAACTTTTTAAGATGAGATTAAACAAAGTAAAAGTTACATTTGCTATCATCAAAATTAAACATTTAATTGGAACAAATCAAACAAAAATTAAAGAAAATAATTATAACAATTTTTAAATCTCAATCATGTTAATATCATTTACCAATAAATTTTATTTTCAAATAAAAAATAGAATAACACCAAAGTTTATGTTAAAATATGTATTATACAGCCTCTGAGGTGTTTCCTAAAAAAAATATGTGTAATAGTTATATTTTTGTCATTTTTATATACTACATATTTGGTATGTTGATATAAAATATAAAAAACAAAATCCTAACCCTTAGTTTCTGGTATACCGCATACTTGACGGTGAACTGCAATAAAATAGGAAAAAAACATATAAAAATACATCAATTTAAGAAACACCTTAATGTTTCATGTAGTAACTGGATAGATTATGAAAGCTTATATATACTACATACTAGTTAAATAAATATTATTTCGCATGGTATAATATGGTATTTAAGACAATGGTTGTCGTGGATGACAATTATCGTACGATGCCCTTAAACAAAATTTTAGAAGGGTTAATTACAATTTAACCTACAACTGGACTTTCGAGTGTATACGGACATCTAAAAATGTCAGATTCTTGAAATATGCCCCTATGTACTCCCGGAAAGCTTTGTGTTTGCAGCTACGTGTTAAAAAATATAATTTGTAATTTTTTATGAAAGAGTCGGCATAGCAATTTCTTTGCAGCCAAGGAATATGGTGTCGTAGCTGAAAAATTCAAGAGTTTGCTGCCAGCCGTAAACTCTATTGAAAAGTCAAAAATTTCGGCTAGTAAATGGTGGATAGAAGGTTGCAATAAAGGTGAAGTTATCCAGCCAATGGGAGAGAAGTATTAGCTGTCAAGGAAACCAACAAGTACTAAAAACTTACATTTCCATCCAAGATTCGGCTGTACTTAGCTTTCAATGGTTAGATTATTAGCTGTTTAAGTCGGCTGTGTAGGCTCTATAAAAAGCCTTCTATGTAATTGTTCTTGTAATGAAAAATTATGTCTTCATAAATTAAAAAGATTTCTCCTCTTCTTCTCTGCCTCTCTGCCTAAATATTTCCAAAAAATCACTTTATCATTTCTGTAGCACCCAACACTACGAAGCTTGAGAATTGGGAGGCCGATAGTAGGGACTGAAGAACAGAGAAGTTGAGCCTGTGAATGAAGTGAAATGAAGGTTAGGTGCTGGAGGCCTGGTTTTATAGCATAGGGATGTATGTTTAAATGGACAAGTTAGCCTGCTTAGATAGATTTCAGAATTGTGCTTGTTCTCTAGCAGCTGGACGGTCAGTTCTGGTCCCGTCTTACTTTTTGAAATTTCCCGGAAGTAGATTCCAGATGCAGAAACCTCCAAGTGAATAGCAGCAGAGATTCATAAAAAAAAAAAAATTGTTTCTTCGCATTTTTTTGTTTATGAAAAATACATTTTTGTCTCCAACTCGCCTGATGTCTCTGGGTCCAGGGGTAGGTAATCAAACTAAACTGACAGAGAAAAATGAACAACACAATCACAAAGAGTTTACCTGTAGACTGTAGATTGCAAAAACAAAGGATTTATCTGGAGGTAGGGGATTCATTTAGGCGTGATTAAAATTAAAAAAAAAAAATTGGTGCAAGCACCACTCAGCTTTGTGATCTGAAAAATACGTGTCTCCATTTTAAAATTGAGACATGATTCCACCAAGTTCTTACTTTGGTCATTTCTGAAAAAAGTCAACCCTAAAAGCGACCATTCTTGGGTGCTTCTCCATTTGGAACTGTCGTGCCATGTACATATAAGAAGCTATTGCCTTTGAATCATTAATGTTGTTAATAATTTGCTCATTGGATCGATGTGGCTGGACATGCCAGATAACTGAATCATTTTGGCCAAGCCCATATACACCATAAAGGGGTAATTAAACAACTCATTACTTATTCAAATCCGTTATTGTGTGCGGAATAGCCACCGGCCAATTAAGGGAAAGAACAATGGTCTATGCCAAACCTCATGCGAAGTAGGACAATAAATGTATTACCGATCTTAACCCCCATTTAAGAAAGTCGTAATAAATGTAATCTTTTATTAGTCAAATTAACTAAGTGGTATTACCAATCTTAACCCCCATTTAATGTATCTATGTTTTCGTATCTCACTTTTCCAAATTCCAATATTGGCATTTAATGGTATAATGGTCAAGGTATTCTAATTTATATTTTATCTTTTTCTGGGAGAATTTGTATCTTATCTGGACTTGTTTTGTTTAAGTCCAAACAGGACTCATGGAATAAATGAGAAAATTAATATTTTAGCAAAGTTATAGAATTTTGGTTGTTAATTAAATTTTTTATATATGTAGTTATATCCCTTATCACTTTTAAGGTAATTATGACAAAGGCATGGTGGTGTGCGGGAAATAATTAATTAAGATAAACTCAATAACAAATAATTATTAACTAAAAAATGTACGTAAATATTAGTATGACACAATACTTATAGATCTAGTAAAAATAATACTATGAATTAATTAAAAATTAAATTTATTATTTCATGTAAATTACATTTTTAGGAGATGTTGAAATTTAATATAATAAAATAAATAAATAAACATATTTTTATACATAGTTGAGGGGGTCGTCCACCTCAATGGTGATAGTTCAAAGGCATAGGAGGTATTTAGGCCTTTATGAATCATGATTGAGATGGGGACTTGATTTGCCGTTATAAATGAAGGCTGGATAACCTACATGACATCAAATGACCGCTTCAAAAGCTAAGTTGTTTGATTTTTAATAGCTAGGAGACTGAGTTGTAACAAGCAATGGTTGAGGGGAGTCATCTATCAGAGTGATAATAGTTCAAGGGAGTATAAGGTATTTAGGCCTTTGTTTAATGACATTGTTATCATTATAATTTAAATATTGCTGAATTATCATCACCATCATCATCATTATTGAAATTAGTTTGTATTTTAATGATAAAATTTGTGATTGTGGACTGCATTCGGGTAGGAGTAAAAAAATGGTTGCCATTGTCTTGTGTAAATATAATTACCACTAACTTCTAAAAGCCATTAAGGTGCATTGTTCAAACTACAGGAAATAATAGTGTTTGGATGGTTTTGCCCTTTAGTGTGTTAGGTTGGCTGTTTACTGTTTGCTTTGGTTGTTAGGTTTATGTTTTTTTGGGCTATGTGTTGTTTCTTTGTATGGTGGGCTTGGTCTAGTTTGTTGTGGGCTGACTTAGTTTCTTTTGTGGTGGCTTTTTCGGTCTATGTTTTATTCTTTTAACTGTTGGAGTGGGTTGACAAGTGCTATTGATCGGCAGTTCTGAAAGCTTGGTTAGATTTTTGAAACAGAGTGGCTTTTCTTAAGGTCAGGTCTAACTATTATCTCACTTTCATTTTGTTTCATGTTTCTTTTTTGTGAAACACATATCTAGTCCTTGCATTGTTTCCATTTCCCATCTTAGACCATGAGTTTGATTAGTTTGGCATTTCGGTCCCTTAACTTGATAACTAATTAACTTAGTATTTTGTTTGATCTCTTGGTCCTTTTTTATATATTGTTTTCTAAACTAAAATATTAGTAACAATAGTTTGTTTGTTTTTTAGTAAAATAGAGTTTTCTTTCTTAACTTTTACGCTCTCCGTCCCATTTATTTTGCTCCAGTTAGGTTTGCACGTAGTTTAAGAAATTTTACTTTTTTCATGCATTTTCCAACTTTGCCCTCCCATCTCAGCCTCCCACCAGCGTCTCTGTCCTTCTTCTAGCACCCGCCATCTCCAGCGATTCTTCGGGCTCATCTTTCCTTTTGCCTCGATCGTCATCGTCCTTCCACCTGCCGCTTTGTGGTCGTCCTTCCCTCGAACTCAGTTGTGGTCGTTCGATTCACCTCAATCGTCGGTTGTTGTCGATCACTCACCGATTGTCGCTTGATCAATCAATCGCTTAATCGTTGCTCGATCGTCACACAGTCGCTGCTCGATCACTCGCCGATTGTCGCTCGATTAGTCAATCGCTCAATTGTCACTCCATCGCCGCATAGTCGCCGATCGCCTCTCGGACACTGCTCAATCGCCACTCGGTTGCTGCTCGGAAGCCACTCGATCACCTCTCAGTCACCGTTCAATCACTGCTCGGTTGTCATTTGATCACCGCTCTGTTGCCCCTCAGACAGACAAAGAATATAAATTGGAGAAAGAGAGAGATTGAGAGTAGATCTATTAGGAGGAGAGAGGGAGATAGATGAGTTAAATCAGGGGCATAATAGTAAATAAGGTGTAAAAAATTACTGAAAAGGGAAATGGTGCAAGAGTTTTGGGACTACCAAAAAAGGAAAATGTAATAAAACTTTTGGGACGAAGGGAGTATTAACTTAGTTGTTAAACTCTTAATATATCAAGTTTTTCCATTTTCTCTTTTGGTCTAAAAATATTTTTGTTGCTTTTCTTCATTAATGTTTTTTCAAACAAAACTTTAGTCGCTATGATTTATTATTATTTTTTTGGTATGATTTTGATTGATTCCGCTTTAGTCAATTTATTTATTTTGTTTTCTTTTTGCCTTTACTACATTAATGGTTAAATCGTTGATTGATTGATATAAATTAAACACAATTTTGTGTTTTGGTCATATCTTTTCATTATTAGTAATTGATTCCTTCATATGTTTGATTGTTTTTACAAATTCATTGATTTTTTTTCATAAGTTTATGTTGTAATCATGTACATTTCATATATGCAATTAAACTATTCATATTAGATATCTATAAAAGTTGTGCATATTGAATATTATGCATATTGCCGAACAAATCAGTTGTCCATACAACTATTATGATTTCCTTCCCTTTACATCTATTTTATGTTATGTAATGATACCACCAACATAGGTTCTAAATGTCCATGCAGGCACTGGGTCAAAATGAATATATTCCTTATTTACACTTGATATTGTAGTATTATGTGACTGCTGCAATGCGGGGGCCATTTTCAACCTCATGTTACTCTATATTCTAGATTATTGCTTTGAGATTTTTTTTGGCCATAAAAATAATTTTTTATAAATTTTTCATGTCTTTAGAGGAAAAGTATAAGAGTAAAATTTATTTTGTTTTTCATAAAAAAATTGGACATCTTGGTAATGTTATCTTTTAATTAGTATTCAATTTTCATAAATAAATACTGTTAATTGCTTTTTAGTAATTTCCACTAGACTCACTTGGCTAATTTCCACACACAAAAAAAAATTGGACATCTTGGTAATGTTATCTTTTAATTAGTATACAAGTTTCATAAATAAATACTTTTAATTGCTTTTGAATAATTTCCACTAGGCACACACACTCCAACTAGTGCGCACAAGAAGTTTATGGTTGGGTATGCTGATGTGGAATTTGACATGGTATAAATTAGCTACTTTAAAATTAAAGAAAAAAATGACTCAGAAATAATTGGCTACCAGGAATCAGGATGGGAACTGCTCTTTAAGGTGCTACTGTTCAACTGCGAATATTCAAAGAATCTTTGGGCGGTGCTACTGTTCTTTAAGGTGGTAGGACTAGGCACTCTTATTAAAGTATTGATGCAAATTAAAAAAAAAAGAGAAAAATCAAGAACATTCTAGAATTACTTAGAGCCTAAGAAATTCTAGACATATCTTAGATAAAATCTAAAGAAAGGATAACAATTAATTTAAGAGATATTTTGTAAGAAAAATCTAGAAAAGTGAAAATAGACAAAGATGGGTGGCTAGAATGTAGAAGCTTCTATAACTTTGTCGTTAGAAGTGGTTTAGCGCAAAAAAAAAAAGAAAAAAAAAATCCAACTGGGCATGTCGGCTGGATACTACAAACTAGTATAAATATGGGCTTTTGGGGGGGAGGGGGGCGGTGTCTTGTACTTCTCTTACCACCTTCAATAACAAAACCTTTCAATTAAGTCATTTCCTATTCAAAATTATAAAAGTAGTCCTTCAGCTATTCTAAATTATTTTCTAACTATTCCAACTACCCTAAACACCAACTAACCAATCCCAAAAAATTCAAAAGTAGTATTAGAGCCTCGTCCGGTCATCTACCTGGGAGTAGGTCAACCAAAGCTTCCCATATAAGCTCCATAAACAAAAAAAAATACATCATTGATTGCTACCTCAAAAAACAACCAAACTGTCCCTTTGCCGGTTTTTTTCTAGTGAAAACTATGATTATTGGAATATCAAAATGAAGACCTATTTTGTGTATAAAAAATTATGGAATATTGTGCAAAAAGGAATTAATATTCCTGAGGATACTTCCATGTTAAATGTGACACAAATTGCGAAGTTGGAGGACGATGAGACAAAGGACATAAAAGCACTGTTCAGCCTATAATAGGCAGTGGTAGACACAATTTTTGCAAAAATCATCAAGGCAACTAGTGCAAAACAAGTGTGGGATATCTTGGAAAAAGAGTTTCAAGGATCTTCCAAGATATGTGTCGTACGACTACAAAGTTTAAAACTGAAATAGTTAATCAAATGAAAGCCTATGAAGAAAAAATCCCGTATCAGAAAATTATTGGGAAAATATTAAATTCTATCCCAGAGAAATTTGAATTGATAATCTCTATGGTGGAAGAAACAAAAGATTTATTAACATTATCTGTGTACAAACTCATAGGCTCATTTGAAGCAAGAGAAAAATAGACTGAATATGCATCATGAAGATCCATTTGAGAGTGTCTTTCAGTTTAAAAATCAGTCTCAGAAATCCCAAAGTAATAAAAAAATATTAAGTAGAAATTTTCATCAAAGAGAAAATCCAAAGAAATCAACAAATCCTCCATGTAAAATTTGCAAAAAAGTAAACCACTTGGAGAAAGATTGTTTGTTCCAAGGACAACCAAAATGTCATAATTGCAAAAGGTTCTTGAAAGGAAGTAAAAATCGTCAAACTAGTTACTCTGAGGAGCAAGAAAATGAATAAAATATCTTTTATGTCTACCAAGCTGCCGTTGAACAAAGCAAGAATGTGTGGCTGATCGACAATGCCTACAGCAATCACATGACACCAAATCAAGAGGTGTTCTCCAAGCTAGACACCATCTATAGTTCGAGAGTGTAATTAGTAGACAAAAACTATATCAAGATCATGGGTAAAAGCATTGTAGCAGTCCAAACAAAGAAATGTGCATGCTACATACATGATGTCCTATAGGTTCCAGATCTGGCAAAAAATTTACTAAGTAATGGCCAGATGATGGAGCATGGATATACACTCCACTTTAAAAGAGGCTACCACACCATCTATGATAAGGAGGACAAGAATCTAATCATCGCTAAGATCAAGATGAAGAGAATAAACTTTTCTAGTCAATGGAGGTACACAACTCAAACTGCCATCAAAGCACAAGAGAACAATTCTTGGTTATGGCATAAAAGGTTCGGTCATTTTAACTATCAAGGGTTGAATACTCTTCAACAACAAACCATGATCAAGGACTTACCAAAAATAAAAGTTATAAGAGATACATATGAAGGTTGTCTGCTCAAGAAACAACACAGACAACCATTTTCATCTGGAGCTTCGAGGAAAGCCAAAAAGCCATTAGGACTGATGCATACAAACGTATGCGGGTTGATAAGGATAATCACTTCAAACAAAAAAAGTACTACATTTTATTCTTTGATGATTTTAGTAGAATGACTTGGGTTTATTTTATGAAAGAAAGATAAGAAGTATTTAGAATATTCAAGAAATTCAAACATATGGTGGAGAAATAAAGTGGTCATCTCATCAAGATCATAAGAAGTGATAAAGGAAATGAGTACACATCAAGAGAATTTGACAAGTTATGTAAGGAGGAAGGAGTCGATCAACAACTCACCATTGGTTATGCACCAAAACAAAATGTTGTGTCTAGAGGAAAAAAATAGAACTGTGATAGAAATGGCGGAGTCAATGCTAGCAGAAAAATGCCTGCTAAAAACATTTTGGCAATAGCTGTTTACACTGCTGTTTATATACTCAACAAGTGTCCAACCAGGGTTGTAGATGGCAAGACACCAATTAAAGCATAGAATGGACAAATGCCTTTAGCCAAACATCTTAGAGTCTTTGGTAGCATATGTTACATCCATGTTTCACAAGAAAAAAAAAGGTAAGCTTGATACCAAGAGTGAAAGAGAAATATTTTTGGGCTTTAGTACACAATCAAAATGATACAGAATCTATAATCGAGAAACAAAGAAGCTGATAATAAGCTGTGATATGAAGTTTGAAGAAGAAGCATCCTGGGATTAGGATGAACAAAAGATTGAGAAGAAGGCAAAAATAATATACATGTTATCTCTATCAACTCAAAGTGAAGAACCAAAAGATAAGAAAACTGGAGATGGGGAAGGAACATCATCCCAGCCATTAGCTCTAGAGTCTTCATCATCTGTAGATTCTGGTGATTCAGAATCAAGGCCTAGAAGGACAAAGTGACTAATAGAACTATATGAAACTTGCAGCTTCATATTGGTAGAACTTGGAAGTTATGAAGCTACTGCAAAGCAAAAAGAATGGGTAAAAGTAATGGAGGATGAGATTAGAATGATCGAGAAAACCCAAACATGGGAGTTGGTTGATTAGCCACAAGACAAAGAAATCATCAAAGTTAAGTGGGTGTACAAAACAAAACTTAACCTCGATAGAACTTTACAAAAACATAAAGTAAGGGTAGTCACCAAAGACTACCCAAAACAACTAGGTATTGACTATACTGAAACTTTTGCTCTAGTCATAAGGTTTCGAGCATTAATTGCTCTAGCAGCCCAAAACAAATGGAAAATCTATCAACTAAATGTAAAGTCAGCATTCCTTAATGGAACCATTGAAGAAGAAATCTATGTGAAACAACAACCGAGATTTGTGGCCAAAGAACATGAAGACAAAGTCCTTAAACTAAAGAAACCTCTATACAGGTTAAAACAAGCATCACAACCTTGGTATAGCTGCAACGATGGATATTTTATCAATTAAGGATTCAGGATGAGCTTGAGTGAACTAATGTTCTATATCAAGACCCAAGGTAAAATCATTCTTATTGTTTCTTTATATGTAAATGATTTAATCTACACAAGGAACAACGAAAGTATGATTCAAGACTTTAAAGAGGACTTGATGAAGACGTTTAAAATGAGCGACTTAGGTTTGATGCACTACTTTTTCGAGATTGAGGTAAGTTAGAAAGAAGAAGGAATATTTATATCACAAAAGGAATATACAGAAAACCTCCTGAAGAAGTTCAAAATAGACCATTGTAAGTCCGTCACTACTCATCTAGTTGCAAATCAAAAACTACAGAAAGAAGACAACTCCGGAAAAGTGAATGTCTTTCATTACAAAAGTCTGATTGAAAGCCTACTATATTTAATGGCTACAAGACTAGACATAATGTACGTAACAAGCCTACTATCAGGGTTCATGCAAGAGCCAAGCGATATTCACTATGGAGCTACCAAGAGAATACTTAGGTATCTACAGGGAACTAAAGATTTCAAAATCTGGTTCGAGTCTACTACCGACTCAAGTCTGCTCGGGTATACAGATAGTGATTAGGGAGGATCAGTAGATGATTTAGAAAGCACTTTTGGCTATGGATTCACACTCGGATCAGGATGCAAGACTTAGTGGCATAATCATCTACAGAAGCAGAATATGTAGGAGCTATGGGAACCATAAATCAAGTTATATGGCTATGATGAATTCTAGCATACATGGGTGATCTATAAAAAGAGCCAATAGAGACTTTATGTGGCAACAAGTCAACCATATGCATGACAAAGAATCCAATCTGCCATAGCCGCATAAAACATGTTGCAATAAAATATCATTCTATTAGGGAAGCATCAGCAAACAATGATATCAAGCTGGAACACTGCACAATGGATGAGCAAATTGCATATATCTTTACCAAGGCACTTTCAAGAACAAAGTTTGAGTATCTATGAACAAAGCTTGGAGTTCAACAAATTTGCATCAAGGGGGAGTATTGAAGAATTGATGCTGTTTTTTTTTTTTTGAAAAAAAAAATCAAGAAAATTCTAGAATTACTTTGAGCCTAAGAAATTCTAGACATATCTTAAATAAAATCTAAAGAAAAGATAATAATTAGTTTAAGAGATATTTTGTAAGAAAAATCTAGAAAAGTGAAAATAGAGAAAGATGAGGGCTAGAATGTAGAAGCTTCTATAAAGTTGTGGTTAGAAGAGGTTTAGCACAAAAAAAAAAAAAATCTAGCTGGGCATGTCGGCTGGAAACTAGTACAAATAGGGCTTGGGGGGGGGGGGGGGGGGGAGAACCCCCATAGTAGCCTAGACTAGTCTTGCACTTCTCTTTCCACCTTCAATAACAAAAGTCCTTTCCCCATTCCAAATTACAAAATTAGTTCTTCAACTACTCAACTATCCCAAACACCAACTAACCAATCCCAAAAAATTCAACACTTTTTTTTCCTGAGGCAAATCAAATGGCTTTGGCATCCACAGAAGCTCCATTGCCTAAGTCCTCGATGAATTATTCTAGCAAACAGAAAGTCTCCCATCATTGTTGTGTTCCATTGCTTAACACTGTAGTTTTCTCAGTTGCTCATCCCTGCCTTGCACGATTTTCATCGCCATCAAAATTTCCCATCACCAATGCTCATCAACTAGTTATTGCTTCTATCAGAAATGGAAGACTTGGAGGATAGGAGAGTTTGGTTGGAAATGGATGAAGGTGGTCCGGGGGGGCGTGTTGTTGGGTTCGGATCTGGAGATAGGTATTGTTAACATGAATGAAAAATTGATTTTGGTTTTTAGTTAATCACATGCAGAAGTTTAGGGGCAAAGTCATCTAATGGAGATGGTTTGGATGATAAAATAGCGTTATTATTATTATTATTATTATTTTTGTAATAACGGCCACAAATAAAGTTAAATTTTGAGGAAGGCAACGTGTTTGAAATAGAGAAAATATAAGTGTAGATTTGGCCAAGCACATGTTGGTAATTTTATCTAGGTAAAAATAGCAAAAAACTCATCATAGTTATGGATCTAGACCGATTTGGCCACTACAATTTTTGTTTGTTTTAATTGAATCATTGAAGTTAAAGTTTGAATCCAAGTTGGCCGCTAATGTTACAGTTTGGTACCAAACATGCCACTGGTCATTAAAATCCTAATGATAAATGCAGGAAGCAGTTAGTTTTGAAATTATGAGGTATTAATGCAACTTTTAACAAACTTTAAAAACTTTGTGTAATTTACTTTTTTTTTTTTGTGCGTTAGTCACTACATCAGTCATTACTATATCTGTCACCGATGACGGAGCCAACACTAAAGGAGGTAGCTAATGAATACTCAAAAGTGTATTGTTATTAAGGGTTTAAATTATTATTATACACTTTAAATGTGATTAATTTCTCTAATTTGAGCATTTTTTCACCGGGTTACTATTTATGTATTTACTATTCATTTGGGTTACTATTCATGTGTATTTTCTATTCATACATGGTTTATTGTTCATTAATATTAAAAATATATATTAAATAATTACTGTTTTTATATAGGTAAAATCATCACTTTGTGACCCTTCACGAGAAAAATTATATTTGTAGCTGTAGATATCGAAACTGAATGATTTCAAATTCATTTGAAAGCCAACACATAGATCTTCAACTCTACTTCTTTTTTAGATCTAGTTTGATCGTTTTCATTGCCAAAATCTGATTATAAATGAGATCATTTATTCTTCCATGTGCTGAAGAGTAGTTTCGGTAGAAAAATCATAACTTGAGCTACAAACGTCCAATTTGAATGAGAAAGCTAGCGATTCAAAGCTAAAGAAGATTTCTACAAATCCCGTCCTTTGAGGAAGAGCTGATTCAATGAGTACGATGGTAAAAAAAAATTAAAAGAATTTACAATCTGCCTTTGTTGATTTGTATTTATCTACATTTTACTATTCTATTTTACCATTTCACTCACCCCAATACTCTATAAATAAGCACCTTGAGAGGAGGATGAATTCATGCCATTTTCTAGGCCATTTTTATGTTTTTGTATCATTTTTAGCTTTTCTTCTTTGGAGTTGTTCTTATTTTCAGTACGGAAGCTCTTCGACGTGTTTTCTTCTTATTCTTTGTTTAATCTTTTAATCTATGTTTATTTCATCTTTATACATGTTGTCTACTTTTATCATGATTAACTAATCTTTTTTTTTCTAAGGTGAAAAGGTGAAGCTTTTGGTATAAAGGTTATGACTGATTTGAATGGATCGTAACTTTAATGGTATTAACTTTCTCAATCGTTTTAGCTACCCTCCTTGTTAAGTGAGAGTCTTGATTTATCATAACCAATCATTGGTAGAAAAACTACTTGATTATCTTTGTAGAACGTGGCTAAGTCGGTTATATTGGAATCTTGAGTTATTATAGATAAAGGTTGACATGATGGATACTTGACCCCATTAACAAACGTTGGCATTATAAGATCAATGAACTACCCTCCTTGTTAAGTGGAAGTCTTGATTCATCATAGTTGAATCATTGGCACAAAAGCTGCTTAATTCCCTCTATAGAACGTGGCTTTGTCGGCTATATTAGAATCTTCAGTTATTGTGAATAAAGGTTGACATGATGGATACTTGAACCCATTTACAAGTGTTGGCGTTTTAAGATCAATAAAAGCTAATACTAACTAAATTCCTTGATTGGGACATCCTTTATGTGCAGATCCCAATTAAGTAGCAATGTAGCATGATGGGCTAAAATTAACCATAATTGATATACTAAAAGTGGATCCTCTAACCTTAGCTATTTCTTCGAATTTGAATATTAATCCACACTTGTTCACATCTTGCATCAAAACTTTCTTTTATTAAAAATCTATAATTTATACTTTTTAATTCACTTCCTTGTGGTTCAACATTCGGGTTCCTGAAATTTTATTATTTGCAACAACCTATATTTGGATTACAACTGCTAGAGCGCAGTAGTAGCATTGGACATTACAATTTGAAAACATAAAAACTGCCACACCAAGAATCAAATGATTAGAAACACATTGATATTAGATAAGTAAGTTTCATTTGATTGGAGTTTGGGTTATATGTAGTATCAAAATGCCATGAATAATTTAAATATAATTCTTAAAGGGACCAATAATGTATTTGGTTGAGGATAAAAGTGGTTGCCGTACAAAAAAATGAAAATGATAAATTATATACAGTTTCTGATGTTATGTCAATGTTACATAAGTACCTAAAGATTTTAAAACCAACAACTTTTTGTGTTTACCATTAAGGTTTTGATGGCAGATGACATATTCGGTATCAAACTATAACATTAGTGGTAATTTTTGCCCAAACTATGACTTTAATACTGCAATTAGAACTACCCATAACTACGGTGGTTTTTTTGTACTTTCCCTTTTACCGTGGGACAGTGGTAGAAGAAAAGCAAGGCAAGCGAATGCGAAATCGGTCAAAAACGCGCGAATAAGCGCGATAGAGAGAAGCTCTGCTCTTGCATTTCTACTATTTGCTCTCCTCAGATGGCTCTTTCTTCGTTTGCAAAGCTTCGGATTTCATTTCATCTTCATCCACTACATCGAGTCGTCCAACATGTTCAGTTCGGGCTCTGGCATAGGAGATGCGGCGCCGTCGGAGAACATCCCCGACATTGGAAGATCAAGTCCAGTGCTGCCGGGACAAGATAATCAAGGCTATACTGGCTTCCCGATCCACAAAACTGGTAAAGTCATTTAATTGATCGGCTCAGTTAATATCTCATACTAAGTCAGATCGTGTTTCTTCAGCGTCCCCATCGGTGCAAGATCCTCCACTGCTGGTAGGGCATCCGATGAATCTCATCAACAACACCAACACCGCAGGAGTTGGCTCATCCCAGCTGCCGCC
This sequence comes from Aquilaria yunnanensis, assembly GCA_039654915.1. Lineage (NCBI taxonomy): Eukaryota > Viridiplantae > Streptophyta > Magnoliopsida > Malvales > Thymelaeaceae > Aquilaria > Aquilaria yunnanensis. Next base: position 103,132,885 of record CM077593.1, on the reverse strand, counting down.
GGAACAGCCTTATTATGGTAGGAACTTCCAGATCCAAGGAGCCAAGCCAATACACGAATAGCAATTAACTAGCTCTCTGCGTGTCTTGTATGCACAGGACCAAATCCTTTTGGCGGACTGGGCGGTTTCTGGTCCGAGGGAGATGATTATGACCAGATCTCAGAGTTTGAACTCGGCGGCGTCACGGCTCCAAACTTGCAGAGCGGAGATTCGTCTTACTCCCTGCAGGGCTCTGGTGAGCAATCGTTGAGCTGAGCCCAGCCCTGTCCATATTCCTATAAATGGGCGAGTTGGTAATGAAATTGTTTTGTTTTTAAGATCCGGGGGGGATGCAGAGCCGCTTTCCGGCACGACTGGGAGTCAGTAACTTGCAAGGAGCTGGTAAGACAATTTGATGACCTGTGTATGTTTATCAACAGAGCTAATATGACTACTAGTAAATTAATTATATTGTTCCCAAAGATCTGGTGGCCAAAAGGTAGCTAGTTTTAATTTCTTCAGCCGTCGAAGTTGCAGCGCAGGGAGATCTGTCTATTTCACTTGATGAACTCCTCGGCAACACGGAGGAACCGAGAAAAAGGAAGCAACAAGTAAGAAGAAGAAGAAGCCCCAACAGGGATGATAGTCCCGGCGTAGCTCAGCCTCAGCTTCCAAAGCTCCAGGGACTTACTGTACATCAGAGGTATTGGGCTCGGAAAAAGGTAACTAAAAGCTCCGACTACTAATGCCATCATTAAACATCTTCTCAGTTGATATTTCACAAGTGAGTGTGAGATAGAATATTCATGTGATGACCTTCATTCAATTAACAATGTAATCCAATTAAACCTATATATATGTATGTATGTATGCCAAAATGCAAATTTTCTGAGATTGGGAGACATGACCTCGATCAATAATTAGTAGTTCTGATTCCTTGCCAGTTTATGGCAGAAACAGTACTAGATAAATCTTGAAAAACAATACTATTATATTGTCTCTCATATCTTAATTAAAATACGTGATGTACACAAAAATGTGGTAATTGCACTATATTAATTGCTTTATTTTTCAGATAATAAGTTTATTAAATTATGATTATGCATTATTTATTATGCCTCGAGATTGTTTTTTTTTTTTTTGTTTACCTTTGTGCATTTTTAGAAGTAAAATGAGAGCATAAAAAATCATCTTAGTTATGATTTATTGTATGCATACTCAGTAAGTTGTTTATAATTGGTAATATTTGATATAGAGTCTAGTATATTTTTTTCGGGGGAAAAAGAAAAGGCTTGGATGTGAAAAGGTAATACTGAATCAAAACTACTGAAGCATGCATAACAATACAGTATATTCTTTTGCAATATATAGCTTAGCTTCAGTTTCATTAATTACTTATCAAATTGATTCAATTTGAAGGTGAAGAATTAATGGTTATACAGCCCTACATATTCATTTTGTACAATAATTGCGTGCAGGCGATAGAGGGAGAGAAGGACATAAAGCTGGATGTGTTGGAAAAACAGAATGTTCGCACGCTTGCACTTTATGAGGTCGCATCCAGTGACCTCAAGAAAGCCGAAAAGAACATAGCCCACTTCCAGAAAAGCAAACAAGATACTGCGAAAAAAGTACAGGATCATTTGCTTGGACTGGTAATCAATCACTCCATAATATTCATAATATAATGCCCACCCTGGCCCTTCTTTAAATTACTACAAACAATTTGCTACGATTTGTTTCCTTACAAATTTCTGGAGTTGCTGCCAATCACCAACTTCTATATATTATATTGTTTTTGGCCATGTTATACGTTATGGCTAGCTAGATTAACAATCTCTATCTGCCTCTTCTCTTCTAATTATGTATGTAATTAACTTCATTCATTCAGGTTAATGCCTCAGTTGAACCACGGAAGGATAAGGAAGAGTGGAGGAAAGAAATTTTCAGCCAAAATGGGAATCAAGCCTTTGACAGTCTCTGGGAAATGTACATGTCGTTGAAGAATCAACACATGAGTACTCTCGCATTGCTCATTGAATCTGCATACATGAAGGGCGGTGATGACATTGGCGATGGTGTAAATTGATCCACTATGGAGGTCTAAGCTCTTAATTCACCATCGGATTTATGTGTTGGGCGATCGGACCATGAGCTGCTCTCATGCTCCATGCACTATGGTTGCATAAACATATACCTATTTACTTATGTTTCTGGGACTTGTTTTCGTGTTGAAGGATTGGATGGCTGGTCATGCTCCATTATATATATATGGTTGGATAAACATGTGTACTTATGCATCTTTTGGGATTAACTTTCACACGTGAACCCAACCTTTAATTGTTATTCCATTTTGAACCTTGTTCCATGGTGTTTGAAGTGTATGCATATTATGCAGAGTAAAATTCAAATTTAGTCTCTTAATCTTAAGGGTCATCTTAATGTGGTCTCTTAATTTAAAAAGCAACCATTAAAGTCTCTTAACTAAACTTGTGTTTCCTATTCAGGTTCCTACCATCTATTCAAGCGTTAGTTCAGAAAGAAATTGCTTACATGGTATCACCAACTGCCACGTGATATCCTCATTTATAATAGTAAGTGATAAGACTTAAAGAATAATAGATTTTTTGGAAGAATTGTTACAGAAAAATAATTTGAAGGACTCAAAAGGTTTAACCGTAATCTCATCCTTTCCGTCTCCTTGTTTCCCAACCTACGTTGCCACAATCTCACCATCTTTCTGCTGGCAACCGCTCCCAATCGGTGCTGTGCCCAATCTTCTAGCCTTGCAGTCCAAACAAGTAAATGTTGGCAAGTTAAAGAGCCACGAATCACAGAGCCAATTGAATTGCACCCAAACCCTGATGACGATACACCCAACGCCATCAAATCACACCCATTGAAGAAGATTTGAGCCCATTGAAGCGGCATTTGAACAAGATCATCTGGGTCAAACAGAGACAAGATGGGGTAGGCAGTAGTCAACGGGGCATCTTCCACGAGATGACAATCAGTTAGTGAATCCGAATTAAGGTTGACCCAACGAGAAATTTGGGGATTGTCGAACCTAGACTAAGGTCGAACCTGGGCTAGAATTGCAAGGATGATCCTGAGAAGCGGCTGCAGAACGGTGTTGCCACAACGGTAATGGCGCTGGAAAAAATGAAGCGAAGACCAGGGGGAAAAGATGAAAAGTTTGGGTTAATCTGAATTTTAAGTCACTAAGGTTGCGTGTTTGTGCCAAGTTTAGCCTGTATTTATTGTTCTTCCATTATAATCACTTAGCCTTATGAAAAATGATGCCACATGGCAGTGTGAGCTACCGCTGGCATCTTTAAGGTTGCCACATCAACATCTTTGTTAAAGTTAACAATGTAATTATCAGAAGGACCGTAAGTAAAACACAATATACGAGTTAGGGGATTTTAAGATGACAAAGCTAAGTTAAAAGGCTACATTAGGACAACCCTTAAAGTTAGGGGACTAAATTTAGATTTGGCCATATTATGCAACTATCTCAAGTTTGTAACCCTTGAAACCTAATTCACAGGTGCACAGTTGTCATATGTAGAGTATGAGTAGGGGTCGAGCCCATGAGGAGTTTGGTGCTCAACTAAGGTTATATTGTTAGTTCCTAGATGAGTAAATGAAAATATGCGTGAAATGGGTTTGTAAGTGAGGAAATAAGGAAAGTGAAGAGATATTGTAGATAACAAGGAAGCAACAAAAGTAATTATAATTAACCAAGTTAAATTATCAACTAACACAACGATACAATTTATTCAAATGCAAGATAAACAATAAGGTAAAAGCACACAACCTCCTAGGGAATGAGCTAATATTTCATGAATGGCCCACCTGCTGCATGCATGTTCAAAGCATTCTAAGGTAATTGTTTCCAAGTTGACTCTTCTAGCTATCTCTAGTTTAGAAAAAGCCTTCCAACACTTCCAACACTTGACAATGGCATCTTTTATGCCTCTGCAACAAATGCTAGAGCTCCACACTATATTTTCATCCACCAAGATGATTCCAAAGACAAGCTCATGTCTTTAGCAAACCACCTTTGTCCACTCTATAGGTTTTAGCTCGTGGAAAATTCTCTCAAGCATTTCCATGAAAACACATTATGGGTGTGTGTTTGAGTTACCAAAACAAGCACATTAGGAGAGTTAAGCTCAGAAATGAACATTATACATGTGTTGACACCCAATTTTATCCGGACACTAACTTTTGTTTAGTTCTAAGTTAAGAAAATTAGTTTAGGGACATTTTAATCATTCTTGTCATTTCAGGGATAGTTGGTTTAGTCACATTGATGTTACATTGTTGTTCGTGTCATAAATCTTTAGAAGTCTAAAATGGTCATTTAGGGTCAAAATAGAATTTAGTTTTATTTAGGTACTAATTTTGGGGTCCTAAAGGTTTTTGGGGGTTAGTTTAGAGAAAAGGGAAGAGTTTGGGTATGAGTTGAAGGTTTTTAGGAAGTTGCGGGCAAAATTGAAAATTCTAGGGTAAATCTGTTTATCCTATAAAGTTTGAGCCAAATTTGGCAATTCTATGAAATTTTGGGAAAATTTTGGTTATTTTTGAACAGCTTTAGGCTAATCTAACAAATCCCTAGAAGGTTGGGCCAAATTGAAAATTTGCATTAAACTGGGGACCAGATTAGTAGCCTAAAAGTTTTATTGGATTAAAATTAGTAGTTTGGCCATATTATATCCTAACAGATAATAATCACTTCAAATTAGATTTGGATAAGTTTTTAACTCTCAAAAACCATATTAACCACGTTTTCAAAATCTTTTACTATAAATATGGGTCACCATTAGGAGAAAAGTGTGAAGAAAAATTGAAACTATAAGCTCTGTCAAAAAAAGGTCAAACTGCAGCCTCGGTCCTTGATTTCTCGCAACTCACTCCCAGAAACCCTAGTTTTTCCCTTGAAGCCACCGCCACCCTCGAAGCTTTCGTTCTCTGCCTCAAAGCTTCCAACCTCTGCCGTTGGCCGAGCTCGCCTCCCCTGCTTCCTCCGACCCTGCGCCGCCGTCCCCGAAGGCTTCCCGTAGCTGCTCGCGTTCACTCCGAGTCTCGTCCACCGCCGCCTCGTTGTCTTCAGTCGTTGTCTTCGCCTCACCCAGGATTGCCACCACCCCCTCATCCAAGCCCCGATTGTCGTTTGCCGCGACATAGCCGGAGGACAGAGAATTGAGAACGATTCCAATCGCAACCCACGAACCCGACCCGGTTCCGATTCGCCTGATCCAGTCAACTCCCCCTTTTCGGTAAAACTTATGTTTAGCCCCTCAGCTTTTTATTTCGCTCAATCGAGTGCCTGCTTCTTCTCTGTTTTACAATGCGGTCACCGACAGCATTGATTTATATTTTTTCTTTTCCTTGGTTCTTTGTTTTACTCCTTTTAGGACCATGAATTAGTTTTGGTGATTAACACTAGGTAGGATTATAGGACTAGGTTAGATGGGTAATTTTATAAATAATACGAATCAAAAATTTATTTGATTTACATAATGCATCTAAAACAATCACACTTATGAAACTTCATTCCGTGTAGGTTTAATAAAACCCTATGATGAATTTAGGATAGTAAATAAATTTTAAGATCTATATCCGGCCGATCCAATAGGATCCATGGTTTGGATGAACAATTATCTAAAATTTTTAATAAAAATAGATTAAGTTTAATATCCATATCCGGGTGGTCCGTTAAGATCTATGGTTTAGAAATATTAAAATTTCATACAAATAAATAAAATCAAGTAGGAAGGTTTAGATATCCATATCTAGGTGGTTCTATTAGAATCCATGGTTTGGAAAATTAATCAAATTACTTAAAGCAAGCAAAACAAAATTTAAATCAAACTAAGGTGCGAATTTTTGGGGGCTAAAATAAGGTTGTTTTAGCGTAACTGTACTTCCGAAGCCGTTGAACTCTCGTACACCATTTTAAGGTATCCAATCGACTTAGGTATAAACCGATTGATAGTGACTCCAAAAAACACATTACTACAACATGCTAAAAACATGCTTAAAGACAAGTTTCGACCAATCAATCCACACTTACCTAAACCATAGGGGTTTGAGTGATTACTCACTCATGATCACAAATGCACAAACAAGGGAAAGAAGGAAAGATAGACAAATCAAAAGAAGAATTTGCAAGGAAGAACAAACTAGAGAACAAAAGGCACCATTAACATAGATAAATCATCCATTAGAGACCTTTAGGTTCTCTAGCTTCCAAAAGCTCCAGACTTCTAAAACTAAGTCTCTTTAATGTTCTAAAGCCTAGATATCAAGAGATGGAACTTCATTTTAGTGGTAATTATTTGAGATTTCTCATAGCTTGTGGTATTTTACTTTTGTATACTTAATTTTAGTGGTTTGGCATCAACCGGATTATTGATTGGTCAACACTTGACTTTGTGATGATCTGGTTTTGCGTCAAATTTAATCACCACAACTAGTCATGGGAACAACTTCCGTCTCTTATAGTGATTCCCCAGAAAACTGAATCATTCTGGACATGGATGAAGGGAGAGTTATAATAACATTTCCCTTTTATAAAAGATAGCAATAAGTCATGGATTTGTGTTTGTAGTTGTTCAGATTTAATATCAATGTTGTTGGTTAAGGCCATGAAATTGTTGCGATGAAAATTGCTTGCGCTTTATGCTCTATTGATGGAACTATGGAAGCAGAGCAAGACAAATCTTTCAACAAATTATTCTAAGATAAAGGTTAGTCTCTTAAGGTTAAGGTTTATAATTGTGAATATAATTTAACCATCATATTAATTGCTGTAACCCATAACCTGAGCAATAACACCTTTCCGCTCCCAATTCTTAGGAAGGGTAGGTTCATTGGTAAACCATGCGATCATTATTTGCATTCCGAAAATGTCGGCTTAAGAAAGTCGGCCCAACAGCATAAACAACAAAGAATCATGTCCAGATTAAAGAGCCGCTTGAAGCCCAATAAATAAGTACTCCCTCCCTCCCAAGTTTTCTGCTTCATTTGTGTTTGGTGCGAAGTTTAAGAAATGTTGAAAATATGTATGTTTGGACAATTATACCCCTAGCCCTTCTTTTCTTTCCCTGCCTACCACCACCCATTTGGCCAACTCCACCCTCGCCTTAGGCCGTCCACCGTCCATCAGAGACGCGTTTTCTCGGTGATGCACAATCTTTCGGCGTCGGATCGCGTCCTTGGCATTCGATCGGATCGCGTCCTTCACCTGTCTCACGTATTCATGTCCTTCATCTCCTTCATGTCCGATCGGATAGCCTATTGCCTTCGAATCTCTCGCCCGTCGTCCGTTTTTGTCGGCGTCGTATCACCTCCTCTCATTTCCTTTGCGTTCGATCACTCGCGGCAAATCTCTCACCTATCATCGTTATCGTCTCTCGTTGGATCTATGGAGTTCAATCGTCGCATCCGATCTTTCGGCTATCGTCGCCATCATCTCTCGTCCGATCTCTCACTGCAATTGTCGTCGAAGAAAAGGGTTCACGATTTCGGTGACAATGAGGCGATGTAGAGAATGAACGACGTCGCAACGGCGACAACGGTTGCGAGGCCAGCAACGGCGACGGCCATTGAAGAAGAGAAGCAACGAACAGCCGAACATCGAATTAGAAAGTGAAAGATGAAGGGTATAAGTGTAAAATTAATTGGTGAAACTTACTAAAAATGGAAATGGAGCAGAGAATTTGGAACTGCCCAAAATGACAAATGGAGCAGAAAACCTGGGACGGTGGAAGTATTACTCAAATCCATCCTCTTCCGGCCCACTCACCAAAATAATAATAATAATAAAAGGAAAACTTCTATCACTATATACGCAGCATTATTGGGCTAAAGTTTCTTCCTTTTATTATTCACAATGTTTGGGTAAAGTTATTTAAGGGAAGGAAGAGATTTAAACTTTATTTTGTTTAAAGGCGTTCACTAAAAAAGAGAGAGAAAATGAATTTAACTGTCGTTTTAATTTTACCCTTGTTTTTAACCATTGAACCAACCTGCACATATATATATATATATATATTTCAATACTACGATAAATTGCTGGTACTATCAAAGTTTGTCAATAGAAATGAGAAGTGATAGAAGATGAGCAAAATCAAAAGCAAACTCGGAACCGTGAAAGTGGCACACAGCTTCTAACAAGAATTTAAAAGAAAAACAGAATAAAAGAATGAAAATTTTTAAGGGGAATATTGAAATTCTATCTTGGACAAAGATACTGGATATATTATATATGCGGCTTCTGCAAAAATCATGTGGAAAAAGAAAGATTAGAAAGCTAGGGACTACATTTTGGCAGAGACAGAATAGGTGGTTCCTGATGTGGCTGAACTCGATGATGGGTTCTGGGATCCCTCTCCTGCTCCATTCCGTTGACTGCAAAAAGAATGCCGGCTCATCCTCTCATCTTCCATCTTCGTCTCTCTCTCTCTCTCTCTCTCACCGATTTTTTCTGCGTCTTTGTATCAAAAAAATCAATGAACTCTCCTCCTTTGTTTCTAATAACCTATTTATGTAGAAATCTAGATCCAACAAAAAAAGGTATTTATTAATTACAATTGAAACCAAATGAATACAAAATTAGGTTAATCAATTAACCTCAAAGAATTAATTTTTTTCTTTTTTAATTTAAAATTTTGATCTAAATTTTCACCAAGATAGATCGATGAAGAGAGGCTTGAGGGATACAGAAAATCAAAAAAAAGAAAAAAAAAACTGAGGGATGTGATGTGAGGGAAGGCTCCAGTCCCTACCTAATCTCGCCCCTGTTTTTGTCCAATTTAAACAAGGAAGGGAAGGTAACGCTCTTCTCCCTTCCCCGGCACAAGGCTGAAACACAATTGAACCAAATGAAAAAGTAAATCTGTGGACCATATCTGAATCGACAGAAAGCTAACAAATGAACATTCGTCGTAATTCCATTGACCCATTTATTATTATTTACATTGTTTACCGTGATTTGAATCTTTTTACATCGGAACACATTAATTATTTAAATTTCAAAACTATATTAAATGCTTTTTTTTTGTTATCCTATTTCATGATATTTTTTGTAATTTTTTTATCAAACAAAACTTATACTACATTTTTCAGTATAATTTAAACCTATGATGGTGTTCTCAATATTCCAAAAACTTTGAAAAGAAAAAATAACGGACTTAGCCCTCCCAACATTCACCTATAGAAACTTTATCCCCCAACTTCTTTTGCCTCTAAAGAAAGACAATAATACAAAAAAGAATAAAATCAAAACAAAAATGGCAGATTTCATAAACGAAATCCAAACAAAATCTTCTCTGCATCTTTCTCTGCTTCTTTCCTTCCACTGATTCACATGGATCGTAGACGGCGCTCGATGACGGTGCATCCCAGCCACCGCCCAAACCCTTCCCTCAACGTAGCCTTCGATTGCCCACCTTTCTCTGCCCTTCCGGCGATGCTCACGGTGAGGCAATTTTTCAATTCTTGGACTACCCGACATTTTCCTCTTCAAGCCCACATCAACCTTTCTAACCAGCGCGGCTCTGTCGGCTACCCACAGATGAATCTCGTTTTCCTCTACGAGCCCGTATCAACTTCAAGGGTTGTGGCCGACGAGATCAGGCGGACGGATGAATCGAATCACGGCTCTCCAGGTTTGTTGGCTCCATCTGGTTCATTGGGTTCGTCGGGTTCATCAATTTCGATTTGCTGGCTCTCTAGTTCGCCTCACCAAGTCAACCTCTCCAGTTCACCGACGATCAACGGAGCGCTGTAGCCGGGCTTACGGGAGGACGTTTTAGCCATGTGGGTGGCGATTCCTGATTCCCTCTGATCGCGCTATCCTCATCTGCAACATGGTGGGTGGAGAAGTCGAGAGTCGAACATTCTAGCGCCACTGGTCTACGTAGTTGGGCCACATTGCTGTGGCCGCACCGGTTATTGGCAGAGATCCTTTATGTCGAAGGAGAGCAATTAGTGGATAAGTTTGGATTTGGGGCAAAGTTATTGAGCAAAAAAGGTTAGGAGGGTACAAGAGAAGATTTCCTTTTTCTTTGTTTTAACGGTGAATAGCAAGTTAACTTACTAGGGGTGGGTGTAAGTTTTTGAAATACCGAGGGCACAATTGTAGGTTTTGAAAAATTTTAAGGATTGTTGTAATTTTTCTTTATTTTAACATCTATTTTACTTTTAACTAATTTCATTTAAAAGTTAATATTATATATATGTAATAATTCATTTAAAATATAATTTTTATAATCTTATTAAATTTAAAGATTTTTTTCTTTTTTAATGCCTGAAAAAATTCATTAAAAATTGATGTTATAAATTTTTTTTATTTAAATGAATTATTATATTTATATAATAATAATTTTTAAATAAATTATTTTAAATTAAATTAAAACGAATTGACTAGTAATAAATTGGGAGTAATTATTTTTCTATGCATATAGGATGTTTCTAGACGATGGGTTAAAATGGGAAATGGAAACCACATGTGGTTCGGTGCATTTGACATCAGGGAAAAATCAGAAAACACTTGTAGTAATGTCAAACGTGCGACACCTTCTGAGAGTTACGGATGAATGAATGATTGATATTTGACAAAACAGTTTGTGAGTTGTGACTCATCTGTCACTTTCTTGCCGACGAGCCCTCACGGTAGCTTTATCCTCCCATCTCATAAGGCCATAACATATTTAAATCGCAAATATTAATTCTATGGGAAAGTTACAAAAACTCCCCTGTATTTTGGTCAAACCTACAGTTTTCCCCCTCTATTTTGAGAAACCTACACTTTGCCCCCTATGTTTTTTATGCTGCCTGATAACAACTTCTAAAACTATATTTAAACTATATGATAATCATCTTCCAGTAATTTAAATCTGTCCAGTATTTTTTTATAGTTAATAGACATTTTAAACTATCAGTTTTTCTTTTCTGTAAATATACTTTCCCACCTGTAATTATTTATCAATATTTTTTAAACGTTGGTTGACTGTAAAAAAAATATCAAAAATCTTGAAATTACTAGAGCATTATTACCATACATTTTAAATACAGTTTCAAAAATTGTTATCAAGCAATATGAAAAATAGAGGGAGCAAACTGTAGGTTTCTCAAAATAGAGGGGGCAAACTGTAGGTTTGACCAAACCACAGGGGGGTTTTTGTAACTTTCCCTAATTCTATAAACTTAAAATCGCAAAAAAAAAAAAAATACAAAATTTTTTAGACGATTGTATAATGTATCCTACAGTTCACGACTAATTATATTCTTACTACTTTCCAGGTTCTATATTGTTTATATCTATGAGATTGGTGCGAAAATTAAAGAAGATGAAAACAATTGTATGCATGGTTTTTCCCTTCTCTTCTTCATTTTTTACACGTAATTGAAGAAGGTCGAAAAATTGGATAATGAAATAGTATTTCTAAAAATAACATGGTAAAGTAATTTAATAAATATGAAAATGTTATAAAGATTTGGGACAATAAAAAATAGTAGAATTAGAAACTCACTCTTATTCTCTTATTGTTTTAACCCTGATAGGAACAAAAATGGCTTTGAGAAGTTACAATTTATTTGTCAAAAAATTATTAAATTATTTGACTTTTTCCGTAAGATAAATATTAGATTATTTAAATTAGAATTTAAAAATTGATGTGACACTGAATAGAAAAAATTGTGTTTGACTGAAATTTTCCAGACCTCAAGCGAAAGTATTAATCCCATGTAGTACTAATAATTTAAAACTATTGAAGGAAAACTATGTACAAAACTCACTATAAATTAATTTTTCCAACTAAAATTTGACATATAAGTTTGCTACATTCACGTTAATCACTCCTAATGGCATATTCAACTCCTTAATTAATTACATTTTTTATTACTGCTGGTATGGTATCTTTCACGTACAGGTCAAATATTAGTTAGTGTACTTAATTTTTCAGTTAGGTCAAATATTATTGCATCCAGATAATCACCGAATAATTGTACAAGTCAACCAGATATATCTGAAATTTTTTTTTTATTAAAAAAATAGAACACTAACGTCAACTGCAAAGCAATTGCAGAAAAGCTAAATTTATATGGCTATTAAGCATTCATTTTTATATGGTACTATATTAATAGATTGTTCGCAAATCCTTCATGCTCTTTAACGAGTCAAAGAAATCAGCCTCCCATTTGTAAATTTGGTTTGTCAAATTATTTGTAAATGAAGAAGTTAGATGTTACTCAGTTGTTGCAGTCTTACAGCATGTTTCTTTAGTTCATGACCTGGCTAGAGTCATCTCTTTTACCCTAAACTATCTCCTATATTTGATTATGAGTATAAAAAATTATTTATTATTAACTTGGACTAATATTATTGTTAGGGAAAAGAATGATCAGGTGATATAGATTTAATTTTGTAGGGACTGCACTTCCTTTTCTCAGATTTAATTAGTGATACTTACTGTATATTATGCCCCAAATAAAAACATACTCTTAGTCCGTGCTTGTTTTATATTGTTTGAAATCAGACTTTGAAGTATTAATTTAAAATGTTAGGTAATTTTACTCTAGTAAATTTAAATTTTCAAGTACAAGATAATTTTTTATACTGGTGCTAAAGAAAAAAAACATTAGTTAATTAAGAGTATGTTTTCAAACTTTGGTGATGAAAGTATAATTAATAGTATTAAATATCAAGTGAGATATTTTTTTGTTGAATTGTCATATATTTTTAAGTCATAAATAATTTTTTTCTTGGAGGGAAACTCTTTTTTTAATAGAATTTTTTGTTTACAGAAGTTAAAACACCTAAACTGATTTCTTATAATTAGGTAAAGTGCTTCAAAATTTTGTAGAACGACTTCATTGTGTTTTAGTTAATAGATTTAAGTTGTCTTCGTATTGTTGTATAGCCGACGAAGGCATCAATGTTTTTTTGTTTTTAGGACAGAAATATGAAAAGAAGATTAAAGATAATAAAGTAATTAATTTAGATATTTTGTGAATGCTAATTTTTATAATATAATTAATTGCAGCCTCTAAAAAAGTATAAGTCATTTTGAATTGCCTGACCATCTGATTTTTTTATGCAGTTTTAACCGGTCTATTTGCAGAAACGATAAATGGTGGACATTGGTAAATGGTAGCATTTTTATACTATTTGCCACTATTCACCATTTATATTTTCTCGAACGGATTAAAAGACACAATCTCATAAAATTACACAAAAAGTCAAAAGATTAAATAATTCGGAATAGAGAGAGTAATAGTTTTGCTATATACAGTTACTCCTGTGATGATAGACAAATCTGTCACTATCCTTGAGATCAAAGCGTGTGTGTGACATTAATCAAAATGATAGTAATGCAATTGTCATGGTCAAGGTTTTCAATATCATTACTCTAGATATACCATACTTTGTAAACCATAATTATATTACATAGTATACCGCATTGGATACTAATTTCACAAAACAATATATATTAAAATATTATTTTAAGATGAAAACATCAGCTATATTTTTAATTTTCATTTATATTCTAACTAATTTCATCATAATTGTTTTAATATAAATTAAAATTATTGTCACAAGTGCAATCAAGAGCGGTTGAATTGGTTGTTTTTTGAAAACTATTGAAAATGAGCTTTTGAATCCTTCAAGAAAAAATCTAATCAAAGAACACAAATAAGCCTAATCCAACCAGAAAAATTTACCACAAGAATCCTAAATTTTATTTGAAAAAATTGCTTTGAAGACATTTTTAAATGCAGCAACTATTCACCATATGTTAAGCAAGAGAAAGATCAAACACAAGCAACCAAGTAATAAGTAAGTAAAAATAGAAAGAAAAGCTTGGATAATGGTGTTTTTATAGAGTTTATATCTCTCCTCTTCAGAGCCTATTCCTTTTATTAAGTTCATAATTTGAGAGTTATTTCTCCATTAGCAAAACAATATTACAAGGGGAACAGTTTCGTACGTACAAAATTGTAAGAACAATTGAAGCAATAGTTGCTAGATGAGCAAGTGAAAGCACTATATCCAATTTATTTTAATTTAATCTGACATGGCTTACTTTTATTTTCATAATTTTTTTTTTGCTTGAAACCAATTTCATTTGAAAACTAATATTATTTACATGTAATAATCCATTTAAAGTAAAATTTTTATGATGCTATTTAAATATTCATAAATTTTTCATTTCTAGTGCTTAAAAGGAAAAAATCATAAAAATTTTACTTTGAATATATATTTACACTTACATAATATTGGTTCCGAGTATATATATATATATATATATAATAAAAATAAATTATTTTGAATTTGGCTGACTTAAGTTAAAATGGATTGGGCCCTAAGCTCTTAGTTAATCTAAACTTGTGAGCACTTTAATTTGAGCATTGAATATGAATTCTTACTTCCAATAGCCAAGAATTGCTCCCAAAATGTTTCTTGTTGTTTTTCTACTATTATGGGAGCAAGATAGTCACCGCACATCAACTAGGGAAGTTTGAAAACACCACAGAATCCGTTACTCTATTTTTTATACAAATATTCTTACAATTAACCAATTAAAATTTGATTTTAATCAATTAAATTGAAATTTGTTCTTCGACAATTATTAACCGCTAGAATTAAGCATCAATGGCTTAACTAAAACTTCTAGGTGTTATCATTTGATTCTTCTGGATTGTTTTTAAAATTTGGCACCTATAACCCATTCGCATTAGCTGAGAAAATTAGGTGGAGGTTTTCAAAACTGCGAGTTGATAAGTCAAAGTTTTAACAGGTTAGCAAGTATCGTTAATAGAGACAGGAGCTCCAAACTTCAAACTAAGCAAGTTTAACTACTTAAACCACAAAAAATGGGAGCTATGCACACATAAGTGACAAATTAACAGATGAAAGGCACTTATTTGATAGATTAAAGTTGAACCTTCCTAAAAAAAATTTTTATTTAAAAACTAACTTTGGCTCAAACATACTCAGTTGACTTACAAATCTATTGTGAAGTACTCCATCCACTCTTTATCTATTGAACCATTTGATTTAGTGTAGAGATTAAGAAAGCAAAAAAAAAATGTGTTGTTTATACTTTTGAACTCAACTTTTTACACATAAATTGAGAAAGTTAACATAAAAAATGAATATGGAAATGATAATTTGAATGATAGTATGGTAAACAATTTACTAAATATGAAAAGTTACATAAATTCAGGCTAGATTGTTTTAAATAAAATATTTTGTAATAGTTTTGAAATGTATAGAGTACAAGATTTCCTAACAAATTTGAGCTCTTTCTTTTGAAATAACCCTTTGGAAAGCTTGGAACTAAATTCACTTCATACAATTTTGAAAAATCCACTATATCCTTTTAAAATTAGATTAAACACAATAAAAATTACATTTGCTATCATCAAAATTAAACATTTAATTGGAACAAATTAAACAAAAATTAAATAAAATAATTATAACAATTTCCAAATCTCAATCATGTTAACATCATTTACCAATAAATTTTATTTTTAAATAAAAAATGGAATAACACCATGTTTATGTTAAAATATGTGTACTATACACCCTCTGAGATGTCCCCCCCCAAAGTGTATTAATTATATTTTTGTCATTTTTATATACTACATATTTGGTATGTTAATATAAAATAAAATAAAAACCCCTAACCCTCAGTTTCAGGTATACCACAATCATACTTGACAGTAAACTGCAATAAATTGAAAAAAAAACATATAAAAATACATTAATATGAGAAACATCTGTGTTTCATACAGGTAACTTGACAGACTGTGAAAACTTATATACTGCATACTATTTAAATAAATATTATTTCGCATGGTATAATGTGATATTTAAGATAATGGTTGTGGTGAATGACAATCATCGTACTATGGCCTTAAACAAAATTTTAGAAGGGTTAATTACAATTTAACCCACAAGATTTGAGTGATATTACACTTTATCTTTCATGCTTTAAAAATATACAATTGGCCCCTGTGTTTTTTACATTGGTCACCAGTAACTTCTAAAATTTTAATTTAAACTATATGGTAGTCACCCCTTTGAAATTTTAGTTTGTATGATACCTTTTTTTTTATAGTTAATGGATAATTTAAAATATCAATTTTTTTTAAAATGTAAAACAATTTTTTAAGAGGATACACTGTAAGGTAAAGGCAAACATATATTTACGAAATAAGATGGGGCAAAATATAATACCACCTGTACCTCGAGGGTGAATTGCAGTTGATCCAATTAGAACTTCTAGGCAGAAAGTATAATTTGTGCCCTTGGATGTGCAAGTTCCATCACCCCTGTGCATCTCCAAATTTAAAATATATATTGAAAACTCTATTAATGATATATTCTGATTCGGCTTTACTTTATATCTTTTTGTTTTTGTTGTTGTTGCAGTCGCCCTGGTGCATGCACTTGTATTATATATGCTCAAATACAAGAAGAGGATCCAATCCACAATGACAACTGACAAGTTTTCTTTAGGTTAATTTCGCCAACTTATTTTCTTATATTTGTTCTATCGTTTCAATTCTCAATTATTTGTGAGTCTATCATATATGATTTGGTCCATTACGTTTCTTATTTTTTTCCCCTTTAATACAGAAACATTACATATGGGCTTAATGTTAGATGAGTTTCCTTGCTACCGGATCACTTGAGCTGATTCTGTTATTAATTGCTCTTCACTAAATCGTCATTTTCTTTTTTTTGTGTTCGGTAACCTTAAATAGAGAACAACTAAAATTCAAACGCAAAACTTTACATGGGTGCAATTTTAAAATTTAATTATAATTATACAAATTTAAAGATTATTCAATTGGAGGTTGTACCTTTCCCCATGAACTGCTTTATTTGTTTCTAACTCAGATTCCAATACGTATTATCCCCGTGTCCTATAATATGCATAGCTTTCTGATTCTTTCTGTGTCTGAAGCTTTTTTCAAGTGTAACAAATATCTCAGCCATTGTGTACACCCCAAAATTTTAATCTCCATAATTCTTACAAAGAAAGGTCAAAGTTATAAGTGTTATGTAACGGAAAGTAGAAATTACTCGGTCAACCGGTCAAATGGGTGATGTCCTGAATTAATGGGAAGAAAAGTCTCTAAGGAAGAGGTGAGCATAAGTCCGGTTAAATCAGATTTTTGTGAAAATTGGACCAACCTTAAAATATGTGTAGTTTAAGAAAAATCTAACTCATCTAGAATTATGTGTTTGGATTTTTTCGTTCTAGCTTTTGGTTCTTTTCGGTTTGTATTATATATCTGTAATGACTACAAAATTCAATAAAATTTTACCCAAATAACAGTTGAAGAGTTAAAAATAACTTGACCCATCAACATTTACTACATTAAGAAATATTTTACACAATTCATCACTACATCCAAGTTCATATACACATTTAATTAGTACAATTTAGAATAGTAGTACATTAAGTTACAAAATTCATTAAGGAGATGATAACCGTATTTTAGGTTACAAAACCACCATAATATGGTTTTAAATAAACAAATATATGAATAAATATGTAAAATAATAAATCTTATAACATATTTAAATCTATACTTTCAGTTTGATTTCATCTCTAATTAGTTTTAAACGGAGTTACGACCAACTTGAGAATTGATGATTTTTCAGCAGTACAACCAATCAGCTGCAACCTACCGTCAATGTTTACCATCCTCAATCCAACTAAATATAGATTGTCCAGGTCGGGTTTTAATTTCATACAGTCCCATGCTCACCCTAGACGGAGCCACTTCTTGAGTTCCAACCCTTTGGTTTTAGTACAAAAAATATCTTGCCAGCACTTGAAGGTTTTTTTACCTCTCCTTTTTAAATTTTACTAAGCATTTGAGAAGAGGGATAAAAAAAAGGTCAAATATATGAAGACCTCCCGATTGAACTGAAAAATTATACTTGATTAGACAAACCAGCTAATTGTTGCTTCCAACTTCAATTTCAATGATGGCGGCACCCTTGAATTTAAGCTACACTCCACTAATTAAAAAAATCATATTATTAAATTATTAATCAAGTCAATACCCCATGTGATCAAACCCCCATGTCTTTCTTTCTTTGAAGAAAGAAAAGAATAAAATTAGCCAAGAAAACCTCCCCCACAAACTAGCACTATTAATGCATAAATTAAGCAAACCAACCTTGAAGTTGAAAGCAATAGCCCTAACTTTACGGGCACATCTCTTTTGGAGTTTTGTGCTTTCTTTTCCTCTCCCTACTTTCCCTCTCTCTCTCTCTCTAGTGACCATGATGAAATGATAAGTCCCAAACATTTGAAGACTCAAGAACAAAACAAGTGGCATGAATCTGGAGGACTAGCCGCCTTGGGACAGATGTTGCCAGCATCTCATCTGTCATCTCCTTGGCTTTTGCATCAAATTTCCATCATCACTTTGGAGGCATGCATGACAAAGTAGTACACTTCACATAAATTTTTAAAATTCATTTTATATAATTATTTAAGCCACAAATTATTATACAAATCATTTTAATCTTATATTTCTTGGGAAAAATATCTTTATGGTTTTCTCAAATTGATCCTCTTGTATCTCGCCTTGTGAGTCTTTGTCACATATCACATGGGTCCTGGGTGATGACCAACCAAGAAGGGCACTGAAAGACATAATCTTCAATCAACAGAACCGGCCAATATGTACCCAACAGAGGACAAAACATGCTCAATCAGTTTTTGTAGCCACAACAAGATAAAACAGAAAAATACAGCCAGAACTTATTTACCAGTATATGATAGTAAAAGAGTAATATCTATGCTCAGTAATGCCCCATGGGGCTCCCCAGTTTGTGTTGAGGCCCCTTCAGGTTCCTAAAGTCTACAACATAAAAGTAACCTCTAGTTAGTGAGCGTAGGGACTAAAGGTGCTAGTCCTCTCCATAAGAACAAATTGCTGAAACAGTTTCAATGTGATCTTGTGCTTTCATGCTGCTATTGAAACCAGATTGAAGCATCCTGCTTTGGCAGGGTATCCACTGCAATGGTTTGTAGTTCGTCCTTGTAGTTGAAGGATGCGAAGTTGAATGGAGACCCGAACATCAACTGAAAGCCATTTTGATTGTGGTTGGCCTCGAATGGAGGATTTGAGACCTTATATCGATCAAACTGACCTTCTCCTCTTGAAACCATCTGATGATTGTTCTGCATGCTTGTTTCTTCGAAAAAGTTGCCTTCCATCATGACCCCTTGACACTGGCCTCTGAAGAATTCATCCCGCTGTTGAATTTTTGGTTGAAGAATATGTTGCTGACCTTCTTTGACTGCAACAGAGTTGCTGGTAGGATTACAGTTGGGCTGAATATTGTTATCATATACAGACATCAACTCACTGATCATCTTTTGCCCATCCTCTGGAACTCCAAGCCCAGACAGATCAAAAGATTGCTGAACTGTGTTCACAGATGGAGCAGCTGGATTTGATTGCCCAAAAGTTTGTTGAAAGATAACAGGCTTGACTTCGTCAATACTAAAGTTCGAAACCCCAAACTGTGCAGAAGTGCTTCTATATGGACAAGCTAACTGATGGTTATCCCTGGCAGCTCTGTCATTAAACCCCAAGTGAAGTTCACTGTAAGGGCAACGCTGATTTTCGCAAGTATAAATCTTCTGTTCAATAAGATCAGCTGATGGCTTCCTCTTTCCAATTAAGCGCAAGCTACTGAACATATCACCATTGCCTGGATATGATGGCTGTTGAACCTGCCTCGGCCTCTCAATCCCAAAGTTGGATGAGTTCAGATTCGGTGGTTTGAAATCTTGCACATCGAAGCTTGGCTCATTTTCAACTCCTTCAACATCATATTCAGTACAATCATTGATAACAAGAGAGCCACTTCCTCCAGTTGAAGATAAAGGCAGGCAGGCTTCTGGATAAAGCTCCCGGGCCAAGACCTCCTCCTGATTAATAATGGCAAGCCAGGTGGTGCTTTCTTTTGCTGTCATCTTGTCCTGTAAGCACTTAGACTGTCGTACAAGCTTACGAATCTTGGCAATATCAGGTGACATATGCTTAATCACAGCAGTGAGAACACCAACTTTCCATGCCTTCTTCAAATCGTGTGGCTTCTTATACGGAAGGGGGCCTTGATCTTTCGGCAAACCCAGTTGAGGCCACCATTCCTCATTTCCATTTGGCCACCATGGAGGGGGTATACCTTTTTCTAGTGGGAAGCGTCTCTGAGGAGGATCACAGTGCTGCATCAGCGCTGACAAGAGAGAACCAAGAGTTGTATCTTGTAGCTCTTGCAGTGTGTGCGGTGTGGGGCCAATCGTATTGCATCCATCAGTCTTGCCAGGAATAGAGTTGTCCGCTTGATACTTTGCTATGGCTGCAGGACCATTTCGATCAAACCTGACCTTGTCCTTCCACCATTCCCGGAGATTGTCAGATGCTCCAGTTACCGGCTTTCCCTTCTCAGGGATAATCCCGTAAACAAAACCTTGTGCCTTGCAGACTTCCATCATCTTCAACATGTACTTCAAAATTCCATCTTGAGCCCTTGACATCTTCTTTCTCCTGGCTTGTTCTTGTGATTGGCGCTGCTTCACCATATCAACACCCTCCCTGCTCTTGTTCTGTTCTTTCAGCCGCTTGAGACGCATTTTGTCTCTCCACATCCTCCTCTCAAGCTCATCAACATCAATCTCATCATCAGTATAATCATCCTCCACGGTAGCCTCTGGTTCATTTTGCAGACAACCCAAATCTTTTTCCGGAAGTTTACCCGAAAAGAACTCCATATCACCACAGAGCCCTATATCTTCGAACATCATCATCACCCTGTAACAGAATTCCAAAATACAGGCTACGATTTCAAATGGAATCAGAAAAATAAAATAAAATAAAAGGACAGAACAAAATCTGGAAAGAAACACTCAGCTATTAAGGCCTCAACTATGAAAACCTATAGTAAGGAGCTACGAAGAAGTGCGGAGGCCTAAACAGAAGCATGCTGAATTTAACAGGAATCGACAAATCAAAGAACCAACAAGCACAAAAAAAAAAAAAAAAACCCGATATACGCCTGATCACTGAAGGTGAAAAAGATAATTAAACAACACATAATTCCAGTTCAAAGTCCCCATATCAATCGTTCATCCACAAACCGGCACAAGAAAATTTCCAGTCAGATTTAACTGAGAATCAAACCAGGAGCGGTTGATTATAAACTAAAACTACTACTATACAATATTCAGAAAGGAGATCCATCACCGTCACATAAAAATTCAAGCCAATTCGAATCTTAACTCTTAGCAACAGCAAGTTTATATCTTTTCCAGCAAGGATTGAATTGACTAGATCTGATCAGAAACCAAAATCTCAACTTTCTCAGTAAAAATTCGAAAATCACATCAAACAACTAGCAGAGGACAAACGCTGCCAACTTTCCGATCACCAGCAGCTAAAGACCAGCAAAAACCAGAAGAGAACTTGAAACCTCCCCCGACGACAGAAGATAAGTTAGTGGCAGCACGAACATAAATTGAAGAACACAAGAAAACGGGGGAGCAGAAAACAGAGAAGGAACACAATCAGAAAGAGTAATCTTACCAATAAAAATCGAGACAGTTCTTTGCGTTCAAGCTCGAAGAAGTCAATACCTCAATCCAGAACAAACAAAGAGAGAGAGAGAGAGAGAGAGAGCGAGAGAGAGAGTTATCCAACTTCTGAAATGGAGTGGCTGGCTGCTGGTGAAAGTAATAAGAGGAGGTGAAGAGGGTGGGGAGGAGCGAGGGAGATAAAGCCTAGTTTTGTGGGGGAGGTGGACAAAAATTGGGGTCAAATAAAAGTAGACAAAAAACATGAGGGAAGAAAAACGGCTGATGGACAAGAGAAATATGAGTAAAAAAGTAGTTACTTAAAATAGGGAGATTAATTAAAAGTGAAGAAATGAAGAGGGAATCGGATATGGAATGGAAGAGTGAAAAATGAAGGGAAGGGCAGATTAAATCAACCGGAATATTGGGATGGGTGTTTTGTTTTCAATTTCAGGAGAAAATTAAAAGCGGAAGAAGTAAATAAAGGAGGGGGAGAGAGAAGAGAGAGGAGGCAGCGTGGGGGCCGTGTCTCACAAGGCACCACCACTACCTTACCAAATTATTCGTGGGAATGCATTCAATTGGGAGGGGGTAGGCGAGGGGACTGTTATCCATCCCATCTCCCACCCTTAATCTCTCCCCTTTTTTGGCCACCATGTTTATGTTTATCGTCCGCCAAACAAACGATTTAAGACAATGATCTCGTCATTATTTACCAGAGTAATTCATAAATTAGGATCATTTATTTTCTTGTTTATGAGATTTGTTTTGGGTAGAGGGTTCAGAAGGGTATGTCACTTTACAGATGGTTATTAGTCCCAAATACTCCCAATCCCAAACTCTCAACCTTTCGGGCTTTGATGATTTGTTTAAATAAAATATTTAAATATTTATTTTGGCTACGCATATAACACACTATACTTTTACTTATGGTATGTCAATGTTATTTGTGAAATAATAATACATCATTCCTACACTATGCTGCTCCATTGCTTACTCCAATTACTAATGATATGACAATTCTCTGATTTCTTTTGGGATTTTGCCAGAAAATTTCATTTCAGGCTCTTCAGCTAGCCCGTCTCTAGCCCCAACGGGATTCCACTAACGGTTAATTTCCCTCGAGATTGATGTACTTGGGGTTGGACTAATTTCAGGCTTCCTACGGGATTTCATTGGAAAGATCACGCGTCTAAATGTCAAGCATGAAGCCGCCCGCTTCTGAAATTGCTATTTATGAGATTCAGATAGCAAAGCACCCAAGGCATGTGCCAAGAGAGATTCTCCGTCCGCCCTAGTAAGGAATCGGTGGTGGAAACTCCTTCCTCTCCGCCATCCCCCACCACAAATTCAATGTCATTTCACCGGAAACTCATCGATAGATGATTCATGAGATCGGAACTTGTGGATCAAGTAAATGTGAGTCGGAACAGAGCTAGATACAGAGTGAGAGACTAAACAATACAAAGACCTGCAAATCTGTCTTTCTTTTTATTTTAGTACTCAATTCCTCATATCTTCAAAAATAGCCATAAAAAATTACCAACCAATTCAACAACAATACCAATCACATAAATAGCAAAAACAACTAAAGGAACAACAATTGTGAAGGGACAAAAGAACGACAGTATCAACCAAAGGAATAGCAATATCAGCCAAATTGACAACAATTGTGAATATACAAGGGAGCAACAATGTTAACAGAAAGAACAACAATATCACTATGAACAACACAACTAGATAAAATGACAACAATGTCAACAAAATGAATAATAAATAACAATTTCGATAAATATTCCAAAGACACACACATATAAGAAAATAATATTTGTTCTTTAGGTTTGATCATAATTGTCCCCATATACCAATTGTTATTTTTTTCTTAGTAACAAATATTGTCGTATTTTGTAAGAATTTACTGTTCTATAAAATGTTGTTCACTTCGTAAGAGATGTTATTCTAAATATGTAACAGTCTTATATTCCTTTCGTCCTACTTTCTTTGCTCAATTTGACTTTTTTGACAAGTTTAACTTAAATTTATTTATATTATTGTTTGTTAGAAAAAAAAATTAAAAAATATATATTTATAATCTATAGGTCTTGATTTATCATTCATATATAAAGGTTTTTTTTTCATTTATATGCTAGAAACATTATACTATATACTAAAAGCCGTGTTCGGATACTGTTCAAATGAACAGTAAAAAACAGTGCCTTTACCGTTTTGCCCCTTATCAGTTTTTTTTTTGGCGTTTGTCCTTTTTTTTTTTCAGATACGATTTGCTTTTTTTAGAGATTGATCCTCTTTTTGCAAGGCCTGAATTTTTTGAGGATCTGTGTTGCAATTTTATGTTTTCAGTCTGTTTCATGTGTTGTTTCGATGAAAACACGGTTTCAGTCCCTAACTTTCTAATGCTTCCATTTTATGCTCGAATTTACATCGGTTTTATATTTTGGTCCCCAAATTTTATAACTATTAATCTACCTCTTCTATTTGCTCTCTTCATCCCAAGCTTTTTTTGTTGTTGTTTTATGTGCTATTTTCTAAGGAAAGACATTGGTGAGCATAATTTGTTCTTTTTATCTCTAATTTTTAGTTATTTTTTTATTTATTGTCTTCTAAAGCAAAATCTTGGTAATCATGGTTCATTTCTTTAGCTTGAAGAAATAACTTTTGACATTAAGGTTTTAATAATTGACTTAATAAAGGTTAAAAAAAAGATAAATAAATTGAAGATGGATTTTTCTAAATAAATTCATAAAGAATATTAAAAATTGAAATTTCAGTTAATAGGAGATAAAATTTTTTAGTGAATTAATTTTTAATGAAAATTTTATCCATAATTTCAAAACATGTACAATGTTATGTTTCATATTCATTTTAAATTTTAACAATTATGGATCGATGGATCAAATTACTTTATTAAACTCTAAAGCTTTTGAGTGAATTTTACTAAATAAATTTCTTATCAATATTAAAAGTCAAAATTTAAATTAATAAGAGATGAAACTTTTTAGTGAATTATTTTTTTTAGGGTAAAATTCACCATGGGTCACCTAGCTTATTTTTTTGTCCTATCCGGATACCTTACCTTTATTTTGTCCTAGCGAGATACCTTTCCTCTTATTGCGCATCCTGTTCAGCTACTTTCCGTCAAATTGATCGTTAAATTGGATGGAAAATTATAAAGTGGCATTAAATAATACTAAAATAAACTTAAAATAACAACTTCAGTTCTCAAACTATTTCAATTACTAATTCTAACCCTTAAACTTTGCCCCACAGAAATTTTGCCCCACAAACTTCTTCATCTAATAACCGAACCCTTATCCAGTCAGTCCCAGATTTGTCTTCCCGTCCTCTGTCTTCAATCCACCGTCGGCCTCCCTCCATACCTCTCCTCCTCCTCCTCCTCCACCTCCCTCCTCCGCCTCCGCCTCTATCCCCACCCCCGCAGCCCCCCTCCTTCGCCAATCGCTCCTGCAAATCACCAGCCACAACTGCCTTCCTCTGCCTCATTCCTGCAAATCACCAGCTACAAACGCGCCTGCAAATCACTACCCACAACCTCCCTCCTCACGCCGGCAAATCGTGCTGCCAACCGCGGCGCCCCCTCATCCTCTGCCTCTCCCTCCACCTCCGCCGCCCCCTTCCTCCTCTGCCAATCACGCCTGCAACTCACCAGCCACAACCCCCCACTGCTCCGACTAGTGCTCCGATTCTTCATACCCAGGCGTCCAGCCAGAGACAAGGCTGAGAGCAACTTTAGCGGTCTTCTATTCGGCTAGAATCAGAAATCGGAAATCGGAATCGAAGGAGGCTGTGCCACACGATAGTGAAGAGAGAAATCGGAAATCGGAATCGAAGGAGGCTTTGCAAATCTGTCATCCCCGTCCTCCGCAGTATCCTCCGATTTGTCCTCCGTAGCTTTCAATTCGAGGACTGCGAGGGCTGGATGCGGCGACGACGTGGGAGCTTCCGGCTGCGCACGGGCGATTGGGCGGCTCCGGTTACGCACGGGAGGCTGGGCAGCTGGTGGTGCCTGGAGGCGACGAACGGCGTGACGGAAGACGAAGCGCCAAGGGAAGAGAGAGATGATGAAAAGGCTTTTGTCGTTAGGTTTAGGTGGATCCAACAAAAAATAATGATTTAGGTGTTAGATCTGTAAATTTTAGGGTTAGAATTAGTGATTAGAAAAGTTTAGGGTCCAAAGTTATTATTTTAAGTTTATTGTAGCATTAATTAATGCCACGTCAGCAATTTCCGTGAGACTTAACGACGGAATCAATGGAAAGTACCCAAACAGGACACGCGATAAGAGGTAAGGTACCTCGGTAGGACAATTTGAAGGTAAGGTACCCGTTTAGGACAAAAAAATAAGCTAGGTGACCCCCGGCGAATTTTACCCATTTTTTTTATGACAAAAAATATTTATCATTTTGAAGCACATGTAGTGTTATGTTTTATAGAATTATGTTTTGATCACAATTAATCATTTTAATAATAAGAACATAACATAAAGAAAACCCAACCCAAAATTAAAATGAAGCAAAATTTAATTGATTAACATCCATTTATGAATGAGAATTTTTTAATTATTTATTATTGGCATTTATTTTAATGTTAAAATTTATATATAAAAAATATTTGCTACAAAGTGCGCCTAAAAAAATTCTCTATATTCTAACCATTGTTTTATCTATAGTAAACTATAGTTTTTTTTTCTGCTTTTGCCCTTCGGTGTTGGGCTGGGTTGTGACCCGCTCTGTTGCCCATCCTTTCCTTTTTTTCTTTTTTTTTTTATGTTGAGTTGGGTTGCATCTTTTGGAAGGTTGGTGAAATTTTCGAATGAAAATATCTTTTCAATGGTCAATCTTGCTATTCTCCTACTTTCACTTTTATTTTTTGTGAAACACATTTTCAGTCCTTATATTATTTTTGTTTCTGATATTAGACCCTAAGTTTAATAAATTATAGTGTTTTTGTTTAATTTCTTGGTTTTTTTTTTTTTATGTTTTATTTTCTAAACTAAAATATTGGTCACCATGGTTTATTTATTTTTTTAGTGAAATAAGATTTTTTTTTCTTAACTTTTTCTAAGTCAATTATTAAACTCTTAATGCCTAAAGTTTTTACATTTTCTCTCTTAGTCCCCAAATTATTTTTATTATTTTTCTTCATTATTATTTTATTTAATATTGTGACATTATATGATCACCGCAACGCGTAGGTCTTTCATACCTCGTTAATTACTAAAAAGTGAATTGTGTAAAAAATTTAAGACAGAGAAAGTAATTAATAAGTTATTTATAGTACACTGATGGCAAGGAATAATAATGAAAGACATTTAATTATTTGTGTGATGAATGATATAAAGAATACTAATACAGATATTTTATCTGGTGAAGGATATGAAAAATGCCAATGATTATTGTGAAGATTTAGAAGTTTAATTTCATTTAGAATCACCACGTGCGATAAGATGATAGATTTTTCTTCCCCTCAAGTGGTTTTTTCCCCCTCGAGTGGCAGTCACATATCTAGGGAACATATAATATACAGTCCTGGACCCCTGAGACATGTACCACGTTACAAACTTGGCAAACTCTTACCTTAGCCCTAGACTTTCAAATTCATTACCAAAATGCCAGTGAACTTCTTTTATACCAGCCGCACATCAAACTTTTTGAAATTCAGAGCAACAATTCAACAAATCGAAACATTCAAAGACAATCATGAACAAGAATAAGTTTAGGGGTTATTCTGACAAAATTTTTAAAGTACAGGAGCTAAATAGGAAATTTTTTCTTACGAATTTTGATATGTATTTTCTAGTTTGGCCCAAATTGCAATTGCTAGCACAGTTTAGAGATGAAATTATGTAATCTACTCCTAAGTACGGTACTCACTGTTTTCTTTACGATTTAAGTAATAGTTTATGTCGAATAAGTTTTCAACCTATTATAGTTTGTATTGATCTAGACGAAAATGACATATTAAAGTTAGATTTTGTTCAATTATGTCAAGTCCCTTTCCAATTAGATCTTAAGAGGTCTATCATCCAAGCTGTTTCTTCTGTCAAAGACATTCGCTTACCCCTTTCTGATCGAATATTTGTCAGATATGTAAAATTTTTATTAAATGGTTATAAAAGTGAGTACACGAAGATGATAAATGATTTCTGAAGAAAAATTGCACGTGTGATGCTCTCAAATCTAATCTATTAAGTAACTACTTTTTCGTGTTTTTATTTTTTTTTTAGTTAGAAATATTTTTACAAGTGCTAGTGCATGTGGCATTTAAAGGAAAAATTGTGGAGACGCAGTTCAAATTTCGAGTTTTATTGGGTACCTATCACACTTTAACTACTATGTCAAGACATTGAGAATATTTAGTAATTAGTTGACACATGACACTTTGTAAGTGGAGTGATAATATTTTATTCCTGCTTAAATAAAAAAAACCACATGTTCTACTCATAAAATATAAATAATATCCCGTTTAGAAACAACTTTTGTAACTAGTATCATTAATTTGGATGATTTATTAATAATGAAATTTAATTGGATGATTTATTAATAATGAAATTTAACTTTTTAAAACAAAATTAAAACCTACACTATATATATATTTCAAAATTCTATGTAATTACTAATATTATTTCAAGACTAGATCAATATCTTCTGGACTTTATAATTTGAGCCTAACTATCTCATTAATAAGTGACCACTCACGGTATCACCTCAAAAGAGGCATCACCATATCTAGCCCCAATTTTTGTGTTTAATGGCTTCAATTAAATCAACTCAATCAAACCAATCCCTAAAATTCAAGGATGTAATTTGATCTTGCGACAATCGGCAACTTATATTGACACTTGAGAGCTACTTGGACATAAAAGGAAAAGTTTGAGGGGTGTCTGGGAACACACTTTAGATTAGTGGCCAAGAGGTTATAATTGTGAGTGTTTGGGGCCAAATTGAGATTTTAGCCATTCAAAATTAATTGATGTGTCTAAATTCTCTAGTAATTGCCAGGCTTAAACCTGAGTACATGGGGGTTTTTTTTTTTTGTGAAATGTTGGCGACATATTTTATGTTGAATAAACAAATTATTGATGTTTAGCTTTCTCTTTCATAATTCTGAAATTAGCCCTTCAAAAATCGTCTGACGAGGATCACAACAATTTTATAGTGGAGTTTGGATTTTGAAGATAAGCCTTTTGAATTCGACCTAAAATCTAATAATTGAGTTACTAACTTCCTTATAAGGAAGTTCTTATCTCATGATAGTGAGTCGTTTTATTTTAAGAAAAACTTTTGGTATTGGTTGGTCATGCCATTTATGTCCATTAACATTTTTTGGGTCTTTTTAACACTTTTCTTTTGACCCCCCCCCCCCCCTCTCTCTCTCTTAAACGAAAAATTAACAAGATATCTCATCAAGGATTTTGAGCAATAGTTCTATATAATATTAATATAACTATTAAGATTATATAATTAATAATAATATAAAGGCCTAAAGCTATTTTTGGTCCTCAAACTCGAACAACCCGAACAGTTAGCCCCCTAAATATCAACTTGGTCCAACTCACCCATTCAACTTGAAAAAATGGTACACTTTCGTCCTTTTCACTGTCGTGCTTATCACGTGACCTTGCTTTTCTTAACGGCGCTTGTTTACTGTTATCGTTCTGAGGAGAGGGCAAAGCCTCCTCTGTTGCCACCACCGCTGACCATGACTGGCAATTTGCCTATTAGAGCAATGCTCTTCCATTTTCTCCCTCTTCATCCCTCGACGAATCTAATCATGCCGCCCTTCGTTTCCTCTCCTACCCCTCCGCTTATTTCTCCTCGGTCCTCCGCTCTGTCACCCACATCCGGTTCTGGCTCTGATCCCCTCTACCTTTGGCTCTACTACACCTTCACCTCCTCTGATCCCAATCTCTGTCGCCTTGTCCTATTTTTCCTTCCTCTTCGAGGCCTTTCACTAGTCAATTACTTTGTTTAAATTCTCTTAATCATCATTCCTCAAAACTTCCTTTACCAATACGAGCTCTTCTGGCTTTGTTAACACCAGATACAAGCAATTACACCCATGGGCTTCATGGAATTACAGAAATAGACCAGTTCATGAGAAACGGTAGTGAGTTTCTTAGTTTCATGAATCATAATTCGGTCATGTTTCCGTGTTTGCTTATTTTTCTCTTGACTGCTTTTTTTCTGAATATGCTACCGCCTGTTTTCTGGAGACAAGCAACTTTGACTAATTGGAAATTAACTGGGTTTTGTGTTCTGTCTTCTTTGGAGCACTGGAACTTGATAATTGATATAGCTTGTAGGTGCTTTTGTTTTGACGGATTTGTTTGTGATCTGTTTACTAAAATCAAAATCTGGCCTTTGGTTTTGTTCTATTTAGAGGTTGAAGTTTCAAGAATTTTGATTTCTGGGTTGGGTTTTAGGTTTTGGTGATTGGAATAATGAATTTAGGTCTTTTTGGTTTTTTGTTGGCTTGTGATTGTTTCATGCTTTATGGAATAGGATTTTGGAGATGATTTTAAAAGAAATGGCCGAGTCAAGGCATCAGGGTGGGTGGGGGTGGCCTCTTTAGGTTGGTTGACTGTGTTGTTTCCAATCGAAGGATGATTGCTGGACTCTTCAGGCCAAGGCAACCTTCAAGGTGTTATGGTGGGTGCCTAGTACGCAGCATGTAGTTACAACTATAAGCGCCGTTCGTTTTCAAGCTGTTACATAATGAGCACGTTTACTAGAAGGGGTAAAGTGTCCCCTTTTTTCAAGTTTAGGGGGTGGATTGGACCGATTCATAGTTTAGGGGGTAAATTGTCCGGGTCAAATGAGTTCAGGGACCAAAAGTGCCTTTAGGCCTAATATAAACCTAAAAAATTTGACGCAGCCGCTAGCTCCCCTTAGATCTTCTAACCTCTCATTGCCGCTTCACTCAACCGTCAACCCTCCGCCTTCATCCTCGTCGTTCACATTGTTCCGGCGGTCCGCCCTCTGCCCTCATCCTCGTTCTCTCAAATCGTCCAAGTCTCCAAAATCCAGCCCCTCCGCTGTTCGCCACACTCTCCCCTAACGGCAATCGGTCGCCCCACTCTTTGAGCATGGGTTAGTGCCGGATCTTCCGATTCTCCCAGCTCTTAGCTCGCTTCGTTCCAGCCTTTGCCGCCGCCTACACACGGGCAGGGCTAGCTGATGGAAAGTGCTGCTTATTACCTGTTAG
The DNA here is from genome assembly GCA_039654915.1 of Aquilaria yunnanensis. NCBI lineage: Eukaryota > Viridiplantae > Streptophyta > Magnoliopsida > Malvales > Thymelaeaceae > Aquilaria > Aquilaria yunnanensis. The sequence goes on along the minus strand of CM077593.1, from coordinate 103,102,031 downwards.
AATTCAAATCCAGTAATCCCCCTTCCAGTATGACTAGGCTCAGAACTAAGCATTACTTCACTAAATCGAGGCGAGATATTCTTCATTTTCTCTAAAGCAATTCACAATTCTGTTCTTATTTGCAGGGGAAAAAGTGCTGAAATGACTATTATTTTGTGTGTATTTGTGTCCGTTTTATTTCCAGGTAAATGTCCTAACGAGCCCGAACTCGAGCATGCTTTGTCAAGCTCAAGCTCGAACATGTCTTTTTGAGTTCAAGCCGAGCAGACCTATCAAGTCTTTTCAAACATGTATCAGCCTAACGATTAACGAACATTAGAATCAAGCCCGAATATTCATCGAGCTGAACTCGAGCTTGAGCCTATCTATTCACTTTTCGACCCAAGATTAAGCCGGATATGTTCGGGCTCGGTTCAGCTCGGTGTCACTCTTAATGTTACCTAGGCGCTAGCCACCTGCGCCAGTGCGCCACCACCCCAATAAAAAGTTGCCAAAATGGAAAGGGATAAGATAATAGTCAGTTCTGAAGTTTTACCGTTTTGCCAATTTAGTCATGAAACTTATTATCTTGCCAAAGTAGTCATAAAACAATGAAATCGTTAGCTCTGTTAGTTATAATTTGGATGTCTTGCAGCTCTTGCTAGCTGGCCTACAAAAAAGCTGATGTTGCAATTAACAGACATTAAAAGGTGGACTTAATTGATTTTTTTTATTTGATGGATAATTTTAGGAATTGAATTGCTCAAAACAAAACAACAGAGTGACTAAAACATTATTTCCCCACTTTTGAGGACCCTTCTCGGAGCATCCAAAGCACCTTGGCCCTTATCTCCTACAAATTAAGACGATGTTTTACTCAATTCAAAATTATGGAATGAATATTTGGAGGAACTTCGATATAAAAGGAATACAACAAGGCAAAAAATGAAGAAACCGAAGTTGTTCAGATTTCCTTCGTAAAGCTGAACGAACCAAAATATATGACTCAAGTTTCTGCACACCTGGAAAACAATATGACAGGAAACACTCGACAAGACAGAGATTGATCAAAACCCCAAATCATGAAACTTTGGAGGAATCTGAGGATTCTGAAACAAACCCAACAAGTGGTGACACTAAAGGTCACAGCTTTTTGTCTCTCAAGCAACCAAATCCCACGGAATCATGGCAGCAGATGAGTTCAAAGCAAACAAAAAATAAGCAAACATCAGAACTAACATGGGTCAGTGTCCTTCAGTAGATGGTTGAGCAGAAGAAATCAAGGAACAATAATGGGCACAGAAGTAACGGATACATAGGTTAAAGAACTGCTGTAGACTAACGTACCAGAGCCGGAATCTGAGTTTGAGAAACAGGAATATTCCAGCCAAAGAGCTTGAAAGCTAGATCTTCATCGCTCATCTTTGGCATCAGGAATTTGGAATTGTGGTTAGCTTGGTAGAGCAACAACCATAACTCTGAGGAAAAAAGAATGAATAAGACGGATGAGGGCCTGCATCTCTGCATCGAGATGCCTGGGCTCGGGAAGGAAGATGTGAAGGTGTTTGTGGAGCAGAACACTCTGGTAGGCAAAGGGGAAGGGGCAATCGAATCGGAGGACCAGGCGGATGGGTCTCCTGGGCAATGAATTTCAGAGATTGATTTTCCGCTCCGCTCTGCCCAATTCATGGCTCTCCGCGAAGTCGCGTCATACATGTCAAATGTGCCGAAGGAACTATCATTTACCTAGCGAGCTCATCATCTGGTCAGAGAGAAAGAAGAGAATCGAATGAGCTCGGGCAGAAGCCGCTATGGAAGATGAGACAGCAGACGAAGATGGAGGCGAAGAAGTTGGATGATCAACTGGTTTTCCTCCATTGCTTCTTACTGATTCTCGTTTTTAAATTCATCAATTCACTCTCTCGGGTCCAATTGCTGACCCTTTCCAATCATTTACCATTTTTCCCAATTTTCTTGAAACCCTGACCACCGGAGCTCATCTCCTCCATGCCCATCAGCACCGCAAACACGTCATGGTCGAAGAAGATGACAAAAAAAGTGGGGAACAATGTTTTAGTCACTCTAGTAGTTTGTTTTAAGCAATTCAATCCCTAAAAATTATCCATCAGATAAAAAATGGGAAAGTTACAAAAACCCCCTTATGGTTTGGTCAAACCTACAGTTTGCCCCCTCTATTTTGAGAAACCTACACTTTGCCCCCTATATTTTTTATACTGCCTGATAACAATTTCTGAAACTGTATTTAAACTATATGGTAATAATGCTCTAGTAATTTCAAGATTTTTGATATTTTTTTCACAGTCAACCGACCTTTAAAAAATACTGATATATAATTACAGGTGGGAAAGTACATTTACAGAAATGAAAAACTGATAGTTTAAAATATCTATTAACTATAAAAAAAATACTGAACAGATTGAAATTACTGGAAGATGATTATCGTATAGTTTAAATACAGTTTCAGAAGTTATTTCCAGGTAGCATAAAAAACGTGGGGGGCAAAGTGTAGGTTTCTCAAAATAGAAGGGGCAAACTGTAGGTTTAACCAAACTGCAGGGGGTTTATGTAACTTTCCCTATAAAAAATCAACAAGTCAGCATTTTAGCGTATGTTAATTGCCACATCAGCTTTTCCGTAGGCCATTGGCAAGATATTCAAATTAGAACTAATGGAGAAAACGATTTCATTGTTTTAGGACTAATTTGGCAAGTCGATGAGTTTTAGAACTAAATTGACAAAACGTGAAAAGTTTTAGGACTGACTAATCTCTTATCCCAAAAGACATTCGGCCCAACTTCTTAACCGACGTCAATAAAAGCATCCTAAACTTACTGGATAAAATCCCTAAATCGGCCGAATATATGACTTCCAAAGCCCACACCACTGAAATACTTGTCGCCCCAACTAAGCGGGATTCCACTTTCCATGGTTGCTTTTAGCTACTACCAATGGAGGGATTTCAACGCACCAAGTGTGTGGTGACTCTCACACAATGCCTTTCATTTTCATCAATTTCACCTGAATCTTATTCCATTTGGTTGTCTAACACTAAAAACAAACTTTAATTCTTGAAATTCAGTCTTAAAAGACTGATTTAATTCTTGACACAGTAGGTTTTTGAAGAGCTACACTTACTCTACAAAGCCCGAACATCTGAATTATGATTGTTGTTGCCCTATTTTCATGATCATCTCAAGTCCACCTGAACCTTAACCTATGTAAAAAAATTGACTTTTGGTATGGCTTCCACAGCTACCTCGGCCAAAGCAAAACCATTGCCAACCACCAGTGGTCTAGTGGGAAGAAAAAATCCCGAAAGTTTGATGGGTAGGCGTGAACACCAAAAAAAGAAAGATTGATGGGCAATATGGAAAAGAATGTGAAAGTTTGATGTCATATTAGGATTTGATAGCAGTAACAAACAATTTTAATTGTTCTTTCCTCTATTAACAGATACTAGTTTGTCTCAAGTCTTAGTGATGTTTGTTCTTCTTATGGTAGTGGTAGCAATCAATCCACAAGCCATAGCATCATCTGGGATCTCATCAAGTTTTTCAACAGCCTCAGCAAAAACAACCCCCATCCCCATTTGCAGATGTGCCTCCATGTGGCAATGAAATGCCCAAACCCCTGGATTGTCTGCCACAAACCTCAAAGCACAACTGTGTTTTTCAAGGGTGGGTTCTCCAAATTGAAACTCTTCTCATGTTTCTCTGCCTCAAACCTCCCCTCTCCATACCCCAACACCCAGACATCATGCACCTGTAGATGCCATGAGTAGACCTTGCTATCTATCTTGTTTAGGACATTTGCATTTTGAAGTATCATATCGACAATCTCATTGTATCCAAGCATGTAAAGAGCATTTCCATACTTTGTGTTGGGGTTTTTTGGCCGGCTTGATATGTTGTTGTCTTTATCAAAGTCTTCGTCTGGGCTATTCTGCCCAACTTAATAGCACCTAGACAGGGTGTGGAAGGCAAGGCCAAAGTGACATTGTTGATTGACCATTTGGTGTTGCCATTAATGATGTTTTGTGTGTTAAGAAGGATGATCCTGTGACTGCAAGTTTTAAGGGGTGTATTAGTATTGTTCTCTGGGGCTACGATTTTATTGGTTAAGGACTTACTGTGGCTATAGTCATTCTAACCAAGGGTAATTGGAGGTTGGCTGATGGGTAGTATTGAGGCAGAGGTTGGACGGTAGTTTAAGATGGTTAATGCTTGGGCTGTGTTTTGCTTTCTCCCTCTTACTCTAATGGACATCCAATAATTCTCGGTCGGGTCTTGATCGGATTTTACCAAGACCAAGTGACTTTCACCTGAGTAAATGTCCAAATCATCCACCTCAAATTATTGCACATAACTCCCATTAGCTTCTACCACTTGCATCTTATGTTCCTATGTCGCGAAAATTCGTTGCAAAATGTTGTATCTGTACTGATAAATCTCAACAACAAAACAAGGAAAAAAACTCCAATAGATAGGCTCCAAAATTTTTACTACTTGTCCCCTTCTGCTGACTATTGCTAACTCCATGATCTGTTGTTTGTTTAAGGTAATCTTTATCATGAAAAAGGCAAAGATGTAAAAGGTTACGAAGATAATCTTCATGAAATCGTGTAGAATCCTTATATATATATATTTTTTATTTTTCATCACTAAGCTATAGACATAGACAATTACGGTAATATCATTTAGACAAATATTTCCCATGGTTTTCCTTTCTTGGTTATCAAGTATATATAATATTATTTTGAATTTTAAATATTTTTCTTGTAGTTAATCTCAGGGTAAATAGTGCTAGTGATCCTAAACCTTTACTATTTGCTACAAAATCCATCCCTAACCTATCAACTATTTCATACCTATTCCAAACTTTTGCCCGGCGTTGCAAATTCATCTTTCAACCAACAGTCAATGTAGTCAATAACAAAATTGGGATAAATATACAATGTTTGAGAGGTTAGAGATAAATATATAATAAAAAGTAAAGTTTTGGGGGCCACTAGCACTATTTACCCATACCTATACTTCAATTTTTTCACTTTTTTCATCGTGAAAAAGAAAAATGACAAAACAAACTCCTCCAGTAACTTGGCAAAAAAAAAAAAAAAAAGCACTACCATAGCAACTGGCAGACATGCATTTTTATTTTTCTTTTTTCTTTTAGCCAATCAACATTTTTTTTATTTTCTTTTTAATACATATGAACAAGACAACATCCTGAAGGCTAGCTTACTAAAAATTGAATGAATTTTAGTAAATGTAAAATAATCATATACAAAAATTTGTAAAAAATTTATTAATGTGAGAAAATTTGATTAAATGTAGAAATATTAATAATACCTACTTAATTTTTTAACTATCAACCAAATTGTATCATGTAAGATTTTTTTTTATGATCTTATACACTACTCAAATTCAGTAGGATTAATTCTTCTATAATCAATTAGTATATCATTTCGGGTGTTGGCATTTCATATAAATTTTATTACTTTTCTAAAATTAGGAATATGTAGAAATTTTACTTTCATTTACACATACGACATTATTCGAGAGTAAATATATATTACACCTTTCCAAGGCATATTATATCATTTCAAAATTCTTTTTGGAAAAAAGCTACATTTACTTTTGGTAGATATTTTTTTAGTTGAAAGAACTAAATTGCAATCAAACTGATATATTACTTTGAGAAATTAAATCAAATTTAATTACGTTAATTAATGTTATCGTATGCCTTTTGTCAGCATTGCAATGTTACTGAATAGTTATAACGTCTAAGTAACCATACAACCAGAGGATAAATTTGTGTGAACAAAAATGTAAAATTTGAAAAAATACCTTTAGATGGAAATTGTTACAAAAATAGTGAAGTTAGATGTACTGCCAATTTTTTGTTGAAACCTGGACTAACTATATTCTGGAATATTATTTTTTGTTAAAGCCTAGACTACTTATATTTTAAAATATTATTTTTTTGTTGAAACTTGGGCTATCTAGCAATGAATTTTGCAGTCGGGAAAATTACACCTATGGTTTGGTCTAACCTATATTTTTCCCCCTCTATTTTGGGAAACTTATACTTTACCCCCTATTTGTTTTACAGTGTCTGACAATAACTTCTGAAACCTTGATTTAAACTATATGATAATAATGTTCCAGTAATTTTAATATTTTTAAAATTTTTTTTCACAGCCAACCGACCTTTAAAAAATACTGATATGTAATTATAGAAGGGAAAATACATTTACAGAAAAGAAAAACTGATAGTTTAAAATATCTATTAACTATAAAAAAATACTAAAGAAATTGAAATTGCTAGAATATGATTATCGTATAGTTTAAATACAATTTTAGAAGTTGTTATTAGGCAATGTAAAAAATATAGGGGGCAAAGTGTACATTTCTCAAATAGAGGGGGCAAAATGTAGGTTAGACCAAACCGTATGGAGATTTTTGTAATTTTCCCTTTTGCAGTCAGTAGCTAAACTATAGTAAATTAATTTATTAAATTAAAAAATAGTGTAAAGACTTCTGACCGCTAAAAATAAAATATGTTGTAAAGATTTTGGGATAGATGTCATATTATTTTATTTTATTTTTCAAAGAAACTAGAAATGTATTCAAAAATATTTTTCAAAGAAAATTAAGCTTTTTTTTATTTTTATTTTCATTGATATAAGTATGAGTAAAAATACACAAAAAATTAATTACTTTTTAAAAAATTATTCAAATAAAAGAAAAGGGGTAAATAGTGAGCTACAGCGAGACGTTGAGACTTGAGAGAGAAGCGCCGTTAAAAAACCAGGAGAGCGGAGGAGAGGAAAAATTAAAGAAATGGGTAAATTGCGCCAGGGTTCCCAAACTTTTACTTTTTATTCTAAGTTCGTCCCTAACCTCTCAAACATTGTATATCTGTCCAAATTCCATCACTGGTTACGTTGGCCATTAGGTGTTGCCATTAATGACGTTTTGTGTGTTGAGAAAGGATGATCCTGCGACTGCAAGTTTTAAGGGGTGTATTAGTACTGTTCTCTGGGGCTACAATTTTATTGGTTAAGGATTTACTATGGCTATAATTATTCCAACCAGGGGTAATTGGAAGTTGGCTGGTGGGTAGTACTGAGTCAGAGGTTGGACAGTAGTTTAAGATGGTTAGGGCTTGGGCTGTGTTTTGCTTTCTCCCTCTTACTCCAATGGAGATCCAATAACTCTCGGTTGGGTCTTGATCGGATTTTACCAAGACCGAGTAACTTTTACTTGAGTAAATGTCCAAATCATCAATCTCAAATGGCTGCACGTAATTTCCATCAGCTTTTACCACTTGCATCTTATGTTCCTATATTGCGAAAATTTGTTGCAAAATGTTGTATCAGTATTGATAGGCTCCAAAACCTATCAACTGTTTCATACCTATTCCAAACATTTGCCGGTCGTTGTAAATTCATCTCTCGATCAACAGACAATGTAGTCAATAACAGAATTGGGACAAATATACAATGTTTGAGGGGTTAGAGATAGATATACAATAAAAAGTAAAGGTTTGGGGGCCACTAACGCTATTTACTCCTACCTATACTTCAATTTTTCAGTTTTTTCATCATGGAGAAGAAAAATAACGAAAAAAACTCCTATAGTAACTTGGCCCAAAAAATATAGCAACTGGCAAACATGCATTTTTATTTTTCTTTTTTTTTAGCCAATCAACATTTTTTTATTTTTTTTAATACATATGAACAAGACAACATCCTGAAGGCTAGCTTACTAAAAATTGAATGAATTTTAGTAAATGTAAAATAATCATATACAAAAACTTGTACAAAATCTATTTATGTGAGAAAAATTGATTACATGTAGAAATATTAATAATACCTACCTAATTTTCTAACTATCAATCAAATTGTATCATGTAAGATTTTTTTTTATGATCTTATACACTACTCAAATTCAGTAGGATTCATTCTTCTATAATCAATTAATATATCATTTCTAGTGTTGGCATTTCGTATAAATTTTATTACTTTTCTAAAATTAGGAATATGTAGAAATTTTACTTTCGTTTACACATATGACACTACAAGAAAACAAGGCATTTGAGTCGGGAAAAAATGTAGGAAAACCGTAGGAAATAGTTATTTCGTACAATTAAAATCGTCGGAAAAAACCGTAGGAAAAAGTAGTGTTGGAAATAAAAATCATCGGATTCGTAAAGCATTTCTACGCTTTTGTGATCAAAGTAGTGTCGGAAAAAGTTTATTATTATTATTATTATTATTATTATATAACAATTGATCAAAGTAGTCAATAAATTTACTATACATAAAAGTAATCAAATTTTACAGGACAAAGTTAATTACAAAAAACTGAAGGTCTAATATAAAATCAATGGGATGCAGTGCCGGGCCAATCATCGTTATCTCGCTGGCTACGATCGTCGTCATGATGCTGAGTGGAGGATCCAGTCCATAGGTCGTCTGAAAGCGCCAATGCAGGTATAATCCTCTACTGGATCAACCTGTTAAGCATGGCGCTCATTGCAGCCTCGGTCTTTCGCTGAACCTGAGTGCGAACGTCTGCCTATAACCGCATAAAATCAGTCCGTAACTGGGTGTTCTCAGCCCTTAGCTGAACAATCTCATCCAAATCAGCACGTGGAGCCTAAAAATTTTTGTAAGTAGCAATTAGCAATGTAAAAGTGATAAAAATAATTAATAAAGTTAAATACGAATGAAAAATACCCAATTTGGTCCAAAGGTTTGGGGATCAGTGAGTCAGCGTGGAACACCCGGTAGTCGGCCTTTTTTTGGTGGGCCTCGTACCTCGCTCCATACGTCTGCATCGAACTGCGGGCGGTTATCCGGATTCTGATATTTTTCTTGAATCCGCTGGAGATATCCATCCTACAAGAAAAACAAATTAGAGTTAGTAAGACAAATATTATATTTTTAAAACATTGTTTATAGTGGTAAATGAACATTTATTACCTGCAGCTGCTGTGAAATTAGATCGGTGGGCTGATCGGTCTTCTTCTGTCTATGAGTATGAGACCACCACTCATCAAATGATGGCTCAACTCCATCATTTGCTTTTGTCTGCACAATTTTAGATATCATTAAAAATTTAAGTAATTAATAAATCATAAAAAAATTATAATGTATGGAAGGTCCAAGTTGGTACCATACGATCCCAGTGCATCTCGCCTGGGATTGAGCCCATCGTGTGCTTCGGAACAAGGCCTAAGCTATCCACTATGTGCTTGGCATGGGAACTAACCTCCGATAGCTTCTTCCATCGCTCCTGCTCCCACTGGTCACACAACTGATTCCATACCTGCTGAGTGTAGAAGGGTGGAACATGTGGTCGCAGTAAATTGTAGTCAGGGTTGTCGAAGAAGTCGGGAATCTTTTGAATCGCGACGGACCTCCAATGATAGACACGGTTTCGTATGGACCGTGAACAGTAGTCGAACACAATTCGGCGGATGGTGCCGAAGTCTCTAGGGTCCCATCTATAGTAGTTCTACAATTTCACAAAGAAGAAAAAATATTATGAATTAGTCCATATACAAAGTATTGTTTAAAAATGTATAACAACCAATTACCTCTAACGTGGTAACGTGCTCCTTTCGTGTAGCTGGAGATGCATATGACCAAGCTATAGAACTTTCCTCCCACAACCTCACATGAATAGAGGCTACGGTGGAACGAATGGAGTTATCAGTGAGTAAGTTGTAACAAATGATGATTATAGGAAAATATATATATATAAACTGATGTAACTAAGAACAACGTATAATTATATCACAATTAATTTTGTAAGAGTCAGTAACACTTACTCTCGAGGGACGATCAGCGGACGGTCCTGCGAAGGTGGAGGTGGTGGTAAGTCAACTACCCGTGGGCCTCGCCCTCTAGGTAATGGGGTCCCATCAGCTGGCTGCAGGTCAGGTGCGACCGCTGGGCCACCAGTGGCCGGGCCTTGCTAAGGCGGCTGCTACTGATGCTGACTCGGGTGTACGTCAGGTAGATGATGAGTGGATATACCGAGCTGATCTGGATCAAGGAATGAATTAGGATCGACATCCCATGTGGGCTGCCCAATCCCTGTATGCTGGTACTGATATGACCCGGATATTCCGCTCATATTCGGGTAATACGCATCAGTTTGCGTGTCTCGAAACTGCTGAAATGCGGAGCTCGATGTGCCAAACGTCTGGGGCACATAAGGTCGTGGCACTAGAGTATATGGCAGCTGGGTCTGTGGCACCGGTGCCTGAGCCTGGGTATCTGGCACCTGGGTCTAAGTCTCAGTTTGTGACACCTGTGTAGGTGTCACAGCAGGGTGTCGTCGACCTCGACTACGTCGCGGATCATGTACGTCCTTGGCCGGGCCTTTGCCCGAGCCAGACTGTCTGGGGCAAACCATCTTAAAATTAAAGTTTAACATGTTTATTACATATACATGTAATACTAAATTACCATTACGTTATAGTCTTTTATTTATAAATGACCATTACTACATTAACATTTACATATTAAATTTCAGTATTTTAGTAAACTCATTAATTTTTAAATTGCCATCATTTCAATACCATTTGTGCAGTAACACTTTTTAAAATTGTCAATTATTCGATATATACTTATTTATAAAATGAAATTATTAAACTACCATTAGCTGATTATACTAACATTACTGAAGTAACATTATTGTTCTAACTTGAACTGCTTACACTAACATTATTGAAGTGATAACAATATTACTCTAACAATATTCACGTAATAGTTTTTTATATTAACCACATATATAGTAACATGCTTTTGTACAAATAGAACTAACCATTATTACATAAAAAATTATTTATAACTAACCACATACATATTACTAACACCATATATAAAATTACCTAAAACATACTACCTCCGTCCTAAGTTCTTTGAAACAGTTGACTTTTGGCTCTAGTTTGACTTGAATTTATTTATATTATTGGTTGTTAGAAAATTTTTTTTAAAAATATGTTTAGAAACTAGAGGTCTTTATTTATCATTTATATAGAATTTTTTTTTTATTTATATACTAAAAATTGAAAATAAAAAATCATAGATTAATTGCTAAAAAGTGAGTCTTTGAAAGAATATGGGACAGAGGGAGTATAATATAAAAACTGGCTTTGAAAAATATAACATGCAATACATGCATTATATATGTAAACAACAACTATATGTAATAACAAACATTAATTATATATGAAAAAGTACTTAAAAATTAAAAATACCTAGTTTAAATAGCTCTGGAGGGGATTTTGGGAGTGGGTTTGGAAGAGGGCGTCACAGAATAGAAGGAATGGAGTGGTGAAACTGAAGAACTCCCACGAATTTAAAGGGAAGGTCTGGCGATTCAGCTACCAATTTGACCTACGATTTTCCTGCACTTTTTAAAAATGTAGGAAAACCGTAGCAAATTTTCCTACGGTTTTCTTACGAAAAATATGAAATGTATGAAAACCGTAGGAAACGAAAAACTTAACCTTCCCGCCATTAATTGGTTTCCCGCCTTCCTTCCTACGAATGTCCTACGGTTTTGCTACTTTATTTTCCAACGGTTTTATGACATCTACCTTTTCCTACAATTTTGCTACTTAATTGAAATTGACTCAAAACCGTCGGACAACGCGCTACCCTAGGTGATTATGGTCCTACATCTTTCCTGCGATTTTTTTAAATGTGTGAAAACCGTCGGTCCTTTCCTACACTTTTTCTACATACTTTAAATATTAACTCAAAACCGTCGTACATCACATTGCCCTAGGTGATATATTTCTACACATTTCCTACGATTTTTAATGACTAACTTAAAACCATTGGACAGAGGGAATATCAAATATTTATATATAGATATATATAATTTATAATGTGTATATATATGAACTAATTACTATATATATATGGTTGGAAGTTAATTATTTAACTTTTTTTAGTTGATGAATAAATGAAAATATTTATATTTGGAAATTAAATATATGGATTTAATGTATATGGTCAGATTGAATCTCCCAAATTTATTAATATTATTTTTTTTTTAATAGCATGCAATAATTTTTGGTGAGATAAAAAATGTATATTTTCATTTCAACGACACAGGGGATGACAAAATCGGACCTGACCCGATGACCTGGCCCAATCCACCCGAACCCAAGCCTGACCTGACCTGATTTGACTAAAAAAGTCAACGACCTGAACCCGACGGTGCCTAACTCGACCTGAACTCAAACCCGATTAAAGGGAAACCCGAGAAAACCTAAACCCAAATGACCCAAACTTGAAATACCTGAACCCGAAATGACCCGAGCCTGAATTGACCCGAACCCGAAATGACCCAAACCCGAGACTGACCTGACTTGAACCTGAGATGACCCGATAACTAAACCCGACAAGACCCGATTTTAACCTTCACCCTAAACCTTAATTTTCTTTTTTCATTATTTTCCATATTAAGTCAGTCCTAAATATGGAGGTTTCCATGTTTAGTAACTTCCATTTTTTGAGACTTTCATATTCAGTATGTCTTATATTTAGGAATGGTGACTTCCGTTATTAGTAAATTCCATTTTTTTGGTACTTCAATATTTAGTAAGTCTCATTTTTTTAGATGAGACTTTTATATTTAGTAGTTTCATTTCATTTTTTAAGATATTCATGTTTAATAAATTTCATATTTTGAGAAAGGATTTCCATATTTAGTAACTTCTATTTTTTTGGGACTTCTATATATTGCAAGTATCTTATTTGGGGAAAAAACATCCATATTTAGTGAATCCCATATTCGGATTTTTCCAACATAAGTAATTTTTATATTTAGTAAGTTTAATAATCTTAATAGGGAATTATTAAAATTACAATATTCATCCCTAAACTTTTAAGTATAGTGCAATAACGTACCTAAATTTTAAAAAATTTTATTTTAGTCACCCATAATAATTACAACATGGATCCTAAAATTTTTGAAATCTTTACACTTTTACCCAAAATTTTTTAAATTTTATAATTTAGTCACTGATAATTAACTTGATTTGCATTTGGTTGTAATTTCAAATAAAATTCATTAAAACATAAACATAACAAAATTGTCATTGTGTATGTCTAAGTGATAGCTGGGTGAAGATCTGAATAATCTGTACAATGATAGTTAAAGCTTATAGGTTTAGAAAAACAATCAAATATTACTCACAATATTAAATTACTTAAATATGTACTAAACTACAATGAAGAAGATTTTTATGAATATTTTAATTAAATATACTTAAAAATGAAATTTTAATTTAAATTAAATCACACAAAAAATTGAATTATTTGATTTAAATTTTTTAAAAATTGAATTGATTTAATCGTTTTGACTTCACATCAGTAACTCACGTGAACACAAAGGTTGACCCGAATTTGACCCAAAAGCTGGCCTGAAGTTACCCGAGACTAAAATTGACCCGACCTGAAGTGAACCCGAACCCAAATAAACCAGGCCCAACCCAACCCGAACCCGAAATCAACTCAACTTGAAATCAACCCGAACCCAAATGACCTGACCTGAACCCGACCTGGACCCGAATTCATTCTAACTCGACTAGACCCGAACCTGAATGACCTGACCCAAACCTGACCCGACCCACCCAATTGCCATCCCTACTGAGGTAATTAGATATGTGATGATTAAATTTCATAATTTTTTTCCTTTTTTGTCCAAAACATAAATTCATTCAAAGTTATATTACGATTTCAAATAAAACATGCACATGTTTTGAACAATTACACTTAATCAAACATCCTCGCCTTCATCTGACTCTAAATTATCGAGCGATGCTTCATCATCTGATGTATCCCCATCGGCTTGTGTGACCTCGATGTTCTGATCCATGTGTTGCACGATTCCAGGATAACACGTTCTATCGACAAGTATGTTAATCTCATCAAGGGCAATGCCATCAGTTGTTACCATTGGTACTTCACTTGAAATCACTTCTTGGAACGGCTCATCTGTGGTTTCTAACCGACATGTTTGCTCATAAGACATTTCCTCATTGTCGTCAGATCGAATACTAAATTTATTCGATGAACAATCGATGAAAGCTCGTGGCTTCGTCTTAACCACCGGCCACCACTGATGAAAAATCTTGTTAGGGTACTCACAGTAGTAAACTTGTTGAGCCTGTGTCGCAAAGATAAATGGCTCAGGTGGTGATAATCTTGACTTCCATTTAATGTCAACAACACCAGTACGTGCGCAACTTCGAACACCACGTGTTGGATCAAACCAAGTACATTTGAACAGCGTCATGACTTTATTCCCACTCCTGTGATACTTAATATGTATAATCTCATCAATAAGGCCATAAAAATCATACCCACTGGATCCCCATGTCTCACCCTTCACACAAACACCATAATTCTGTGTCATTTTGTCTTTGCCGTAGGATTGTGTGGAAACGAAAACCATTCACAATACATCCATTGTATGAAACGGCCACTCGAATAGGACCACGGGCTAATTGTACAATACGATGATCTAATTTATCCATAAAACGATTAACCTGAAAATATAAAGTTAATATAATAACATAATTGCACAGTATATTCAAACAGAACACAATTAGGAACATAAAAATTATCACGTCATGAAACTCACGTATGATGAGAACCATTCGGTCAAATGTTGATCCCGATAACTTTGTAATTCACTTTCACCTAATTGAGGAAATCTTGTTGATATATAAGAGTCAAAGTGCCTGAAATGATAACTAGTCAATAATGAATTAAAGCAATTAGATTGATATAAAAACCCTCACAGTTGTTTACATATATGTCACCTGACAATCGGTATAATCTCATTGCAGTTTGGCAAAGTGTGGATATGCATTTGATGTTTCTCAGTGGGATCAAGTAAGCGTTGTCGCCCGCAGTGGAGTATGTTATGACATGTTGTATTGAAGATAGATAACAATTGATCATCGACATCAGCCACAGGAATAGCAATATCATCATTTCGTGGGACCCTGTTTAACCGTGTAGGGATATTTACTTCAAAGTAATGATTACAGCATGTAGACATTTCCTGGACCAAGTACGCTTCCACAATTGATCCTTTAATTGCAGCTTTATTTCTAGCCTTTCGCTTCAATGACCGCATTAGTCTGCCAAGTTAAAAAAATATAACAATTAATGACATATAATATGCGAAAATTATTGACATATAATATATGAAAATTATTGACAGAAATATGAATGCAAATTAAAAAATTACCTTTCAAATGGATACATCCATCGAAATTGAGCTGGACCACACAACTTTGCCTCATGAGGGAGGTGGATAACAAGATGTTCCATCGAATCAAAAAAGGCAGGAGGGAATATATGTTTTAGCTTACATATGGTAACCACTATATTCCGCTCCAACTGTTGTATGTCATCAAATCGAATCGTACTTGTGCATAAGGTTCTGAAAAATGAGCAAAACTAAAAAATCGTCTCCCATATAGGACCTGGCATATACCCACGTAATGCAATAGGAAGCAACTTCTGCATTAACACATGACAATTGTGACTCTTGAAGTTATAGAATGTACCGTCACTCAAGTTAACCGTACGGCCCAAGTTCGAGGCATACCCATCAGGCATCTTTATCGTTCTCAGGCACAGAGTAACATCTCTTATATGTTCCCGACTTAACGTATAAGATGCTTTTGGTTTTATACATTTCCCTTAATATTTCGTAAATATAGTTCACGCAGCATATTTTTTAACTCCTGAAGTGAAAGGTGAGAATTGGAGTTATCTTTTGTTTTCCCACGTATATCCATAATAATATTAAAAATATTCTCGAAATAATTTTTTTTAATATGCATGACGTCCAAATTATGGCAAACTAGCAAATGCTTCCAGTACGGTAACTCCCAGAATATAATCCGCTTTAACCAATTATGCCACTCTCCAAACCTCGCAATTCAGTGTTTATCATATGAAGAGCCAAACGGAGGAAAACAATACCCAACCAATATAGCATGTATTTCATCACCTGACTTATATGGACTAGCGACAGCACTAACCTTCTTCCCTAGGATGAACGATGTTACATTCGAATGGAATGTGTGATTATGCGGTAAAAAAACCCTGTGACAATCAAACCAACATGGCTTTATGCATTTCTTCAACATAAATGTGTCAATTTCATCAATGCAATATGGGCACACAAGCTTACCATGGGTACTCCAACCTGAAAGGTTTCCTAGTGCAGGAAAATCATTAATTGTCCATAATAAACATGCCTTCATAAGAAAATTTTGTTGTCGATGACTGTCCCATGTAATAACCTCTTCCGACCATAATGTTTTGAGCTCCTCAATCAATGGTCGTAAAAATACATCAATGTTGCGTCTTGGTGCTCTAGGACCAGGAATTAGGAGAGTCATAAAGATGAAGGGTTCTTTCATACACAGTTCTGGCGGAAGATTGTAAACAATTATAAAGATTGGCCATATCGTGTATGTTCCACCAACAACATTATTCGGGTTAAATCCATCGGTACACAATCCGAGCCTAACATTTCTAATTTCATCAGCGAATGATGGGAATGTTCGATCTACATGATGCCACGCTTCAGATTGACATGGATAACCCATACTTTCATCATTGCATGATTTATTATAAGCATGCCAAGTTATGTGAGTCACTGTTTTTTATGACATGTACAAGCACTTTAACCTGCTTGTTATTGGTAGATACCGTAACAATTTTTTGGGAATCAACGTCTTTCTTCCGGAGGTTACTCTTTCTTTATATCTACTGCTTCCACATTCACGACAATGTGTTAATTTCTCATCTTCCCGATAGAATAACATACAGTTATTCTCACATGCATGAATTTTTATATATGGCAACCCAAGTCCTTTTGTGAGTTGTTTCACATCATATAGGGTGGATGAGAGTTTATTACTTTCAGGCAACATTTTTTTCATAAGCTCCAGTACTCTATCAAAACAACGATCTATCATATTAAACTCACTTTTGCAACTTAGCAATTGGGTCATTGCAGACAATCGTGTTTGTTTAGTGCACCCATCCTACAACGGTGCATTTGCATCATCCAACAAATTATAAAATTGTTGTGCGGTCAGATTAGATAACCCCTCTTTCATTTCAGATAGATCAAATACATTATCATTATTATCACTGCCATTATCAGCTTCTTCGACATCAGCATCAATAAACTCTTCATCCACCAACATTCTTTCACTATTTTCAGATCCTATATTCGATGATAACGGACCCATTGATTCACATACCATCTGTTCATACGCATTTACACTACTTGATTATCCACTTATCCCTCCATATAACCGTGATGAAAAATAGCTACGGGTTATATTGAAATTGTGCATATTGCTATCATATTGTTCATTGTGATAGTGCCATATGTAATAGTTTGGCGTAAATCCATATCGAAACAAATGCTTTCTCACTTTCAGCTCTATTCTATAAAATCTGTTATTACATTTACGACAAGGGCATTTAATCATTTCTGACTCCTTCCCACTAAATGCAAACTGTAAAAACTCATTAAGACCAGCCATAAATGCAGAATTCATATATCCATTTGTATCTGTCCTCTGGTACATCCACTCACGTCCATTAGTAGTCATTTTGGTTTCCTTGTAAAATAGACAGTAAAAACCCTCAACATAAATACGTAATATATTTATTACATTTCATATAATATAAATATAATGAAAATGTAAATGAATTACTTATATATGTCATGCATACATGTCAACCTTCCATAACTAAACTACTTACTCCATTAAGGTAAGGGCCTTACGTCATTGAAAGTTGTATAAGCAGTAAATCATTTTAACTGTTCCATGTTAATAGCATTTTATGTAAATTTCGACAGTATTTTTCTTCAGTTCCCGTTCACAATGTTTCTCAATAATATCAACTTATTGAGAAACACACGACGGAAACAATTTGGGAAATACTCTACCAAAATTCACAAACTGCTACTACGACAAGAACACATTAACTGAAATACTGCTTATACAAGTTTCAACTATCCAACTTGGACAATCCATGATTATGTTAATTACAAATATAACTTAATCAAATACATTTTGTTTGCCAACAATCTGAATCGAACCAATATTATATTTGTCATCAACATAATCATGGATGGAGAATCTAAGGTATAATAAATAAATACTTTTTATGCAACTACATGCTGTGATAAGTCAGCTACCTAAAACAACATAAGTATATCTTATAAAAAAATAAATAATTACCATTTAAATCACTAACTTCTAAAGTCAGCTACCTAAAACAACATAAGTATATCTTATAACAAATAAATAATTAACAGTTAAATCACTAATCTATAAATTAATTTTTAATACCTCTATTGAGTTGAAGAAGATGTTGAAGCGAAAGTGAAAATGGATGTAGAAATTGTGGCTGGGACGAGCTGGAGAAGAGAGGGTGAGAGGTATTTATAAGCAAAATCTATTGCAATATCGTAGGTATATATGAAAAATTAAACTGTAAGAATAGTGTAGGAAATTTGTAGTAAATAACGTCAAAAAAATGTAGGAAAAAGAAACTATAGGAAAATTGAAGGATTAAAATTCCTACATTTTTAAGACGCCAACTCTTTTTTTTTTTTTTTGTCTTAAAACCGTAGGAAAAAAAATGCAGGAAAACCGTCGGATATTTTTTTGTTTCAAAACCGTAGGAAAAAAAAATGCAGGAAAAGCGTCGGATAATGTATCCGACTTTTTTCCTACATATGTGGTCCCTACCCATTTATTTTGCATTAAAACCGTCAGATGAATTGGCGCCATTAATTCCCGCCATCTTACTCTGACATTTGTCCTACGTTTTTTTGTGTCAGAAATTTATTGAATGAAAACCGTCGGACATAATATTTTGTCCGACGGTTTTCTTACGAATAATTTTCCTACTTTTTTTTTTCGTAGGAAATTGTTGTGGCAAATAATCCTCATCCTTGTAGTGCGACATTATTCGAGAGTAAATATATATTACACCTTTCCAAGGCATATGTAATATATCATTTCAAAATTCTTTTTGGAAAAAACTACATTTACTTTTGGTAAATATTTTTTTAGTTGAAAGAACTAAATTACAATCAAACTGATATATTACTTTGAGAAAATATTAATTACATTAATTAGGGTTATTGTGTGCCTTTTGTCAGCATTCCAACGTTATTGAATTGTTATAACTTCTAAGTAACCATACAACCAGAGGATAAATTTGTGTGAACAAAAATGTAAAATGTTAAAAAATACCTTTAGATGGAAATTGTTACAAAAAGAGTGAAGTTAGATGTACTGCCAATTTTTTGTTGAAACGTGGACTCACTATATTCTGAAATGTTATTTTTTGTTAAAACCTAGATTACTTATATTTTAAACTATTATTTTTTTGTTGAAACTTGGACTATCTAGCAATGAATTTTGCAGTCACTAGCTAAACAATAGTAAATTAATTTATTTAAATTAAAAAATAGTGTAAAGATTTCTAAATGCTAAAAATAAAATACGCTGTAAAGATTTTGGAATAGATGTCATATTGTTTTATATTATTTTTCAAAGAAACTCAAAATGTATTCCAAAATATTTTTCAAAGAAATTTAAGCATTTTTTTATTTTATTTTCATTGATATAAGTAGGATAAAAAATACAAAAAAAATTAATTACTTTTTAAAAAATTATTCAAATAAAAAAAAAGGGATGAATCGTGAGCTACAGAGAGACGTTGAGACCTGAGAGAGAAGCGCCGTTAAAAAACCAGGAGAGACGAGAAGAGGTAAAATTAAAGAAATAGGTAAATTACGTCAAGGTTCCCAAACTTTTACTTTTTATTTTAAAGTCGTTCCTAACCTCTCAAACACCGTATATCTGTCCAAATTCCATCACTGGTTACGTTGACCATTGGTTGATGGATGAATTTGAAACACTAGGCAAAGGTTTGGGATGGATGTGAAAATGTTGAGAGGTTAGGAATAAATTTACAATGAAAAGTAAAGATTTGGGACCCTAGATGCTAGTCACCCTTAATCTTAACTGAAAAAAACAATTATTGTGCATGGCCTATATTTCGTGCGCCGGCTACATATTGCGATATTTGCTTCGATTTGAAATTTTTTATCACGTGTTTGGGTTTCAAATAATTTACGAACACGGGAAGGAAAAAAGAAATAAACGATCAGGAAAGATAGATGGGAAAACAATTAAATAAAATAAGAAAATTGTTTATTAATAGAAGAAAAAAAGTGTTTATTAATTGCTCTCTCTTTCCCCATATTTTTTGAAACATTCACTTTTTAGTAATTAATCTATAATTTTTTATTTTCAATTTTTAGTATATAAATAAAAAAAAATCTATATAAATGATAAATAAAGACCTCTAGTTTCTAAACATATTTTTTTAAATTTTTTTCTAACAACTAATAATATAAATAAATTCAAGTCAAATTAGAGTCAAAAGTCAACTGTTTCAAAGAACTTAGGACGGAGGTGGTATTACATTTGGCGTTGAGGTTAGCCTAAAATTACACTTTGTTTTCCCTCGTGATTTGTGAGCCGACATCTTATAATTGATTAGTTCAGGTTAGTAACTAACTTGGAAGTTTGTTTACTTGAGCAGAGAAGTAGCAAAAATAACATTTTAATTTACACTTCCAATAGGCAATAACAATTTGCCCGGTAAATTATCATTCATTTCAAAAGCTTGAATGAATAAATGATGTTAAAAAAGTTTTTGAAACCATATTTAAGGTAATTAAGTTGCAAAAATCCGATTAAGATTTCATTAAAAAAACTTAATACAGTTTGACACTAGTATTTTGAGACCTACACTCTTAGTACTCTTTAATTACCACCCAAATGTGAGAATTTTTCTTAATAGCCTGGCAGTAGTTTTTTTATTGACTACACTCAAAATTTGAAATTCCAATATAAATAAATGTTTCATATATATTTTTAGATAAATTTAAAGTGTTAAAGAAAATAATTTGACTATTAGTACATAGTTTAAATTATCAAACTTTCCTATATTTATAAGGCAAACCTTTTTCTAAAAAACAAATTCTAATATCTAGATTACTGTAGTTCTAAGCAATGTGTTAAATACTGTTATCATTAAGTATATTGTACTTCAAATTTTTAGGTATACCATATGGTATATCGCGCCGTATATCGTTACCGTTTTCACAAAAAAATAAATGTTAGAATATTATTTTAAGATGACATAAATTCAATAATTTTTTTACACATTTTATATTTATTCTAATTTTTTTTCATTATAATTTGTCAAATTTAAATAAAAATATATGTGATAGAATATATTTTTTTAATACAGAAAACATAAAAAAATGTTATATATATATAGAAAAATAAATAATACTCATAAAGAAACTAATTTATTGATATAAGAGAAAAATAATAATATTTTAATAATAACAATACATTTTCTAATACAACATTGAATTCCTAGGTGGCTCAAAATAATCAATAAATTTTTATGTTAACTATGAAAAGTAACCGAAAAAATATAAGTAAATATTTATTTTATGATATTTTGATGTAAAATGACAAAAAAAAATATCTCACACATATCCGTGAAAGATAAAATACTATGTTACATACCTCATGGTATTTGTTGTATACTGCATTGTTTGGACAAAATGTATACAAAAAGAGAGCGATATGCGAAATACCATAGTATACCACATTATAAAATGACAAAATATGAAAACATTTGTACCGCTTACCACTTACCCGTGGTAATGATATAGCATGCGGTATACCGCTTTGTATTGTAGTATTTAACTCAAGGTGCTAAGAAATCAAGTATGGATTCTTAAAACAGGAGCTACTAAACTTACCCATCAAATTTGGCCTAAATTTAATTAACTCAGAGCAAAATGCTCGAGGTGAGGAATACGGGCAACAACTACTTTCTAGATATATAAAAAGATATCACCTCCACAACTTATATTCCATTGCCACTTCCACCTTCTAGAATCATGCAAAATGTTCTGTCAGTGTGATTATTATAAATAAACTACGAAGGGTGTCAGTGTAAAATTTTTTAATTATTTTTATAAAAATTTGAGTATATAACCTGTTTTCTAAATTGTAGAAAACTCATTATAACATAGAAAATTTTGTTTTAAATATTTTTCATTTTAACACATAAGTTTTTCAAAATTTAAAAAATAAGGTTTTCCACATCTTATGCTATCCACTCAAATTTTTATTAAAATAAAGTTTGGAAAAAAAAATATTCCTCAACTAAATACCACATAATATTAGTATATTGAAAATATTGTTACCCCAATTTGAAGGTTGAGTGAAGCAAGGGCAGTGGCGATGGCAATCCTAAGCCTGTAGGGCTTGTTTGGATCAACATGTAAAATTGGGGGAGCACAAGTCCCATTACCCCTAAACTTGCATCTTCTCAAGGATTTTTTTCCTCCCAAGATTTCTCTCATCCGATCAAAGAATGATTTAGAAGCAGCCAGATAACAGTCAAATTGGCATCTCCCATTGATCAGCAAAGTCTGTTAATTGGACAAACCAAACACCAAGAGAAGAAGGAGCAATATTACACATACCTTGTGATATTTAAAAATATATTTTTATCTCATTGTTTTTTTTTTCACATTGTCAGTGAGCTGTTAGTTAGTTGTTATGTAACAAAAATAATATAAACAGTTAAACTGAATGTTTTAATCAGTAAATCAGGAATAACAATGTTTACCTTGATTCAATTTACAAACTATATCAATTATGCCGGAAAGAAATTTAAAGTATCGCAACTTATTAATAAAAAATGTGTTTGAATAGTTTCATGGTCAGCCGCAGTTGCTGGGATGAGATGATGCAAAAGAATAAGTGCACTTAATGTGGAAACATAAGTCACGATCTTCAACCCAGATCTTGTGCACTAAATGCGCATCTACTATATTTTTTATACAATTTATTTTTAGTAATTAATATATAATTTTTTTATTTTTAATATTTTTATAAATAAACAAAAAAATTTATATATAAATAATAAATTAAGACCTATAATTTAAAAATATACTTTTAAATATTATTCTAATAAATAATAATATAAATAAATTTTAATAAAATTATTTTAATAAATTAAATGGAGCAAAGATAGTACGACAGAGAAGCAGATCCTTAGTCCTTCTTAACTAAATGGAGCACCCTTTTCAGTCCTATTCAAAAGTCAAAACAAATTACTGTAGCAAATGTGAATTGAATGCGGCTTGGATTGGAACAGATCTGCGAGCAAACGTGCGGCGGCGGGGATGGTTTGATTGGTCCAAATGCACTTGGTGTTGGTGAGGTCTCAGCTCAGGTCTACGCTAGTTCCACCCATTACCCATATATGAATATGATCCCCTCCATGTGCTTTTCTTGGAAACTAATCGTACCGGGTCCGGGTGTCCTTCCCAATAGTTAAATTTTATTTTATTAAGGTTTAGGAGAATAATTTCACTTCTATTCAGTACATATTGATGATTCTGTAAATAATTATCCTTTTCTTGTTAAATAATGTGAATATATATAATATGATAGAAGATAATTCTGTAAATAATTAACTCAATTAGATTTAACAAAACATTAATAAAAAATTGGCTTACCAACATAACTGCCCCCCCACTTGTCCAGCTCCAAGGAGCTGCTGCCGAGCCGGTCCATGACTTCCAAGCGAGTGTAAGTTAGAGGGCCATTTGAGTAGTTAAGCAATATAAAGTGCTTAGAATTTTTAGCATAATATTAATAGGTAGCATACACTTCTTTGGATTGCTTTTGTTTTTTGTTTAATCGTGGGATCTTTCATGGCGCTTCAACATTAAATCTTTGGTGGCTTACACTTACCACACACACTGAAATCTTGTCAAAATGGCACTTTCATACATTCTTTTAGCATCTATTATGCCATTATTTATACCATTAGCCAGCAATAAGAAAGAAATACTCTATCTTTAAATACTAATATTTTTTATAAAAAAATAATAACATAACTCTCTATTAGTAAAGGCTTCTTGTTTACGAGTAAAATAGTACCTGCAGCCACATTAGGATCGGATACAGTTTTTTGAACCATGATATAAAAATCCAGTTTCTACTGAATTTTGAATTTTCTTTAGTTGGAAGGCAAATAAGTTTGTGTATTTAGAGTTATTAAATAGAAAACAAAAACACAATATCACACTATTTTCTCTCTCATCTTTTTTTTTTTGAACTAATTTCGTTGGTGCTTTTTCACTTCCTTCCCAAACTTTCATGATTATTAATTACATATATATATTCAAAGGAAAGAAATTATATGAAATTGTTTTTTTTCCAGTACCTCAATTTGAAGGTTGAGTGGAACAAGGGACGTGGTGCTGGCAATTTGGAGCATATATGTCTTGTTTGGATCAACGTATAAAATTGGGGGTGCACAAGTTTCAGTTCCCGTAAACTTACATTTTTCCAAGGATTTTTTTGCTCCGAATAATTCTTTGATCCGATCAATGAAGGATTTAGAAACAGCCAGTGAACAGTCAAATTGGCCTCTCCTATTAATTAGCAAAGTTTATAAATCCCACAAAACAAACCAGAGAAGCACAAACAAACAAAAACAGTGAGCCAAACACAGTAAATTAAATATTTTCGTTTGCACTTTGCGCAAAAAAAAAAAAGTCCTCTGTTTACTTTGTCTTTTTGGCCGGAAAGTTTTCAAATCTTAATTAAACCTAACAAGGAAAAAGGACAGGAGAAGCTTAGTCTTGGGTTGGGGCAGAAGGACAGATGAAACTGCAGTGAAAGTTTTCGAATCTTTATCACACCTAACAAGTAGAGGTGAGTATGGGTCGGGTTGGTTCAGTTTTATGGTGGAACCGAACCAACTCGAAATGGTCTCGGTTTCAAAATTTTTCTACTCAACCTGAGAACCGAACAGAACCAGAACCATGGTTCTGGGTTTCTCGGTTCTGGTTCTCGGGTTTTTCGGTTTATACCATATACCTATAACAATACTAAAATTCAATAAATTTACATCCATAATCAGTTTTATGACATATTCAATATAATATGAAATTAAATTAATATTTAAATATATGTATTTAGATACATTCAAAAGAGTTTAAAAATTGTTATTACAAAAATGGTTCAAAAGAGTTGCTTGTGGGGCATCTTTCATCTCAACTAGTTTATTTCCTTTCAGTAATTCCAATATTGGTATGACATTCAATTTGGAAAACTGAGCCTTTAAGACCATTTTCTTCAGTATCAAAATCTAAAATATGTTGATATCATGAATTTTTAATTTTGCATGACTCATAAATGAAAAAATATCATAATTGTGTCGTAGAGAGTAGTTTGGAATAAAAGATCGAAAGCAAAATGATTTAGGAGTGGTGGGTCTATGAAGTAAAGTGATTTAAGTGAATATAGAGAAATTTCGTAAATGATCCCATAACTTCCATACTGTTTCAATTTGGAACATCAATTTAAGAGTTTAATATAAAAACACAAAATGACTATCATAATACTTCAAATAAATGTGTGTGTGTGTGTATGAATATATTAGTAATACTATAATTTTTATTATATAATTATATATATATCTCGGGTTTGGTTCCACCTCGGGTTGGTTCCATATGGAACCAGAATCAACCCAAAAACCGTCGGTTCTCCTATATGTGGAACCAACCCGCGAACCATGATCAATTTTTATCCAACAAAACCCAACCCAATAGGGGTGGTCTGGGTTGGGTTTCGGGTTTACCCAACCCATGCTCACCCCCACTAACAAGTACCATTCACATGCCTTCTTTCTTTCTTTCCCTTTTTCTGTTTATATATGGGTAAAATACACTGGGGGTACTTTAGCTTATTTTTTTGTTCTAATTG
Organism: Aquilaria yunnanensis; assembly: GCA_039654915.1. NCBI lineage: Eukaryota > Viridiplantae > Streptophyta > Magnoliopsida > Malvales > Thymelaeaceae > Aquilaria > Aquilaria yunnanensis. The sequence continues at coordinate 103,076,051 of CM077593.1, read as the reverse complement.
GGTACTTTACTTTCAAGTTATCCTAACGAGGTACTTTACCTCTTATCACGTATCCTATATAAGTGCTTTCCGTTAATTTCGGAGTTATGTTTGACGGAAAATGCTGATGTGGCATAAAAAATATTAAAATAAATAATAAAATAACACTTGTGGTTTTTATATTTTTGAAAAAATTACAAAAAAACCCCGAATTGTGCCTCTTCGTCGACCAGATTCGCTCATCTCTTTTTGTCTATAGCCGTTGGTCACCGCCACGCCAAAATCTACCTTTGCCGCCACGGGGGCCGCTCCTCGCAGCCAAACCCAAATTGCGCATTGCCGCCATCCCAAGATCTTGCATCGTTGTCATCCAAGAAACGACCGTCACTAGTTGCCGAGAATCATCCGCCGTATCAGTCGCGTCTTCGTCCTCGTCCGATAGCCCGTCATCTGAGCCCAGAGTAGAATTTTTTTATAGTCCTGATGATCGTTTCTCTCTCAACCCTTCCCTCTTGTCTCTCTCCCAGCCTTTCCGAATATCTTGATTCACAGAGGAATCAAAATCAGTGATGAACTCCACCACCGCCTCTCCTTGCTTCATCGATTTCGTCCTCCTGGGTTCAAATCGTGGGTTAGAATCGGTGATTCGGATTCTACAGCTTGCCTCGACTCAGCTTCCTCCATCACCCTTGCACATCGTGCCCCATAAAATCTAAATGGTGTGACCCAAATCGGACAATGGATGAGGACAGATCAAAAATCGTGGCAGGCGGAGCAAATTGTGGTGGGGTTGCTGCCTTGGCGACAGTGGAGTTCGTGGGGGTATTGCTGGCGTCATGCTAGCCGAGTTAAAACCCCCCCCCCCCTCTCTCTCTCTCTCTCTCTCTCTCTCTCTCTCTCTCTCTCTCTCTTTCTTTTTCTAATTCTCTCTCTTTCAAATCTGACATTAAAAATATTTAGAGAACTAGAGTTAGTGATTGAAAAAGTTAAAGGACTAAAGTTGATATTTTTCAATTTATCTTAGTGATATAAATGCCACATCAGCATTTCTCATCCGTTTTAACAGTCAATTTGATGAAAAGTAGTTGAACAGGATGTATATTAGAAGGAAAGATACATCTCCAGAACAAAATAAAGATAAAGTGCCCGGATAGGATAAAAAAATAAGTTAAGGTACCCTGGTGCATTTTATCCGTTTAGATATATATATATATATATTAAAATAGGGAAAATGGTTAGAAGGGCTCTACGACAATGAGTGGGAGGTGTTTTACATTAATTATGGCTGAAAGACCTTAAAATGATAGGACCATTATGCCAAAATCCCAATTTCACTTTTATTTTCCCTGGTCGGGCCGGTTTATTTGGATTGTTATTGTTTATGTATGTAGCTAGCGTTCTAATTGAAAAATTATATCATGAGACTCTGTTATCATGATAGATTGTGAAATAATCATATATAACTGGTTCTACAAACCAAAGAAATTATATATAACTTGAAATCATGATATTGTATAACTGGTTCTAATGAAATGATTATTTTTTTTCAAGAAATTAACATATTAATTAAGAGATTAATTAATAATTAAGAAAGAGAAGGAAGTGAAATTATAAATTGGAAGGTATTAATTAAAATATTACTTGGGGTTCTCCAATCCAATGAACAGGGTTTGAAGAAAGGCGAACTTCTTGCTTATGAGTACCCAAGTGCCACCAATCACTTAACAACATATTGATCTCCGAATTGTAATGAAATGGCTCATTCTCCTCATCGCCCACATCAACTATTAGTGACCCATAAAGCTCCGTTAATCTTTGCATCCCATAATGCCCATGGTAAAAATATGTTCATGCCTACTCCATCCAATATATATATGCAAATTAATTAACATCTACTCTATAAGAAAAATGATATACACTATGTGAGAGAGAGAGAAAGAGAGAGTTAACAAAAGACAAGAAATTAAATATGCTAACAATATGCATTTTTCAAAGTAGTATTAAAAGCGTGTTTTCGTTTGGGCAAAAGAGGCAAACAACTATAGTATTCCTCATAGATTGATCGGCAATTATATATAGGTTTTTTTATAGTTAAATTGATCATTGACGTTTTCATTTGAGTGGAAATTCGTTACTACCGTTAAATTTTTTAGTTGTATGATGATGTGAAACACTTGAAGGTTCCTACATAGTGAGTGCTCTGAAAAGAGAAATTAATAAGATGAATTTAAATGACAATATTGTGGCTACTTCAACTTGCTAGAACAACCTGGTTCCTTGAAAAGTCAATATATTCGCATGGAAGGCATTTCATGACAAGCTTCTAACAAACTTGAATCTTATTATGCGAAATATGAAGCAGTCGAATCCTCTTTGCCCTTTATGCAGCAGGAATATTGAAGATTTAACTCATCTTTTCTTAAATTGCTTGGAGGTCTTGCAGATTTAGAGCCTAATTAATTCCTAGTGGTTAATTCCAAATTGGAATACAAGCATACTTCAAAATTTAAAGACAAGTTGAGCAAACAAGATTTAGTCTATAGTCATACTCATCTTGGCTTGGATTATCTAGAATGAAATGAACACAAAGCTCTTTTTGGGTAAACCTTTTAGCTTCAACGAAATTTTCCATAACATTCATTTCAGACATTTCACTTTGCTTTCAATTAGAAGCAAATCCTTTCTATGTTCATCGTCTGATTAGTGCCAAGAGCCTGTTTCGGCTCTCAAATACTATGGCTTCTAAAAATTTTATCGAGACTTTAGGAGATTTGTTGCAAAATCATTAGGGACCCGAATGGCTAATTTTGTTAAGGAATGTTTGGTTTCTGTTATTCTTCTTGAGCTTTGTGGGATCTCTTGCTTGAATCTTTGCCTTTTGGCTCTAGCTTCTTACTGGAATACAGTATCTCCTTTTGATTTTTATTATTAATATCTTCCCCTTGGCTGTTAAAACAAAAATGATGATGTAGCCAAAGATGTGACATGCATATGTGATAAGGTAACTTAGCGCCTAAACTTTTGTCCAATATTGTAAAGCTTGAATAAGTTCTTACATCTGACAATTTTAGCTACCTTTAACTCTTGTCAAGCTCGTGAGGGACAATGATTTTCAAGTAAGTCAGAGTTTGCATCACTCTTGATGTCATCCTCCACTTCATATAGCTGAAGTAGTTGTAATTTTTTTAACACCAAGCATCAATGAAAGCATAAGAACATAAATATGAACTTCAATTTAACAAAATTCATCCCAATATAAGATAGACAAAATTCATGTCAATCAATGAAGTGAGTGATCAATTCAACAAGATGGATCATGAGGTTTGGCTGAAGGCCCGAAACTAAAGCGGAGCTAGTAGGAGCCCGGTACTTCCTTAAAATTGTAAAATACATGGAATTTTTTTTTTATAATTTAAGGATAAGTGCATTATAGTCCCTCTTTAAAATTGGTCAAATTCCTCTGTAAGAACTATATTTTAAGAAAGTATATGTTTTGGCCCCCTTTTATAAAAAACTTGAGTATGCCTTTGATAGCCTGTATTGTTATTAGTTTGAATGGTGCCATGATCAGGTGTTAGTTATGACAAATTGGTAATTAAGCTAATGAGGATGTAAGCACTTTGGTTCTTCTATTACCATACTGAAGCTATTTGTAATTGGCGCAAATTGTCAGTTTTCTGCTGAAATCTGAGTTGGTACTTTTCCTATCTTAATACATATTTTTTTATTGCAGTTCAAAACAAAAGGGCAAAAAAAAAAAAAAAGAGAAACAAGCAGTAACAAAATTTTGAGCCTTATCGCTTGTTAGCGCCCCATTGTCTCCTAGACCATCTCTCATCAATGTTTAATTTAAAAGAAAAAAAAAACAACAGTGCTCCGATAGAGAAAGGGACCTGCCAATTGCTGGCCCAGGCTCCCATTTCACCTCTTTAACTCTTTTCTCTGATTTGCTAGATGGACGTGAACCACGCTTGATTAATATTCGAATTCTGCCATGTTTGTTTCATGGTTGTTTGGACTGGTGTACGCGTGTGTACATGTGAATATACTTCATGTTAGTTGATTTCTTTTAGCTTTTATTTCTAAAAAGGAAACATTGTATAGGATAGTAATATGTAAGAGGGAAATATAAAATCATGATCACCTTTTACATTGTAGAGAAAAAGGTATAAAAATTCTGAAACTTTAAAGAATTAAAATGCTTCTATTTCTCATAATATTGGTCATTTCTACTTTTTTTTCGTGATAAACTTTTAGATATAAATTTTTGTGTCACTTTTAGACAATAAAACTACTGTAATTTCTAACGAATAACTTTCTAAACTATTATAATGACAATTAATATATAAAAGAAGATTGTGTCAAAAGCAATTTTAAGAAGTACAAAAATGATATACATCATGAGAGAGAGAGAGAGAGAGAGAGTCACAAAAGACAAGAAATAGTACATCCTACCTCCCTGCACATTGGAACAAAATATAATACCCACTCAAGAAAAAGAGATAATGGTACCCCTCCAATCTTAGCATTTCATTTTGGTTGATGGAATATATGGGAAATGGGGGGACAGGGTAAGCCGGTTAGGGGAGAGAAAAAGAAAAAGAAAAAGACAGAGGAGGGAGGAGAGAGAAGAATATAGACAGGCAAAGCAGCCGCACGGTAGAAATAAAAAAAAAAAGAGAGAGGCGAGAGGAGAGAAGAAAATAGAGAGGAAACAAAAAGCATTTACAGGAGGGAAGAGAGAGAAGGAAAAATAGGAAAAATAAAAAATGGGGAAAGAGGAGAAAATGAGAGGAAAAAAAAAAGAGAATATATGTCATTGGGTACAAATTTTTAAAAAGAAGTAAAAAAATTTAAAAAAAATTATCTGTGTAAAAAAATATTAATTGCTGAATAATATACTTAATAAAATACTTTTTTGTACATATGTCAATGATTCTCAAAATATAAAATATATGTATATTGATCAACTTAGTAAAAAAAATATTTATTGCATTTTAGAATTTTTATCACTTTTTTTTTGTTTTTAATCACTTTTTTAAAATATTTCCCATTTTTTAACATTTATCACGTTTGTTTATATTTTATCATTTTTTTATATTTAATCACTTTTTGTAGTTTTAATCACTTTTTATTTATTTAATTAATTTTCTAAAAAAACGTTTGCTTTTTTTTATTGCTTTTTTTATTTAATCAAATTTTTAAATTATTTATCACTTTTTCAGTTTTTATTTGCCTTTTAAAAATATTTACCAATTTTTTAACATTTATCACATTTTCTTTATTTTATCATTTTTTTTATACATTTAATCGCCTTTTTTTTTTTAAAATTTTATTGCTTTGTTTTACATTTAATCGCTTTTTCTTACATTTTATCGCTGAAGTTACATTCGTTATGACCGGGTCACGTTGAAGGTAACCTAAACAAGTGACCGGGTCACGTTGAAGGTACCTTGGGTGTGACCGGGTCACATTGAAGGTAACCTAAAAATGTGACCGGGTCACCTCAAAGTTACCATCGATATGACCGGGTCATATTGAAGGTAACCTAAAAATGTGACCGGGTTACCTCGAAGGTACCTTCGTTATGACTGGGTAACATTGAACGTAACCTAAAAATGTGACCGGGTCACCTCGAAGGTACCTTCGATGTGACCGGGTCACATTGAAGCTAACCTAAAAATATGACCGGTCACGTTGAAGGTGCCTTCGTTGTAACTGCGTCACTTTGAAGGTAACCTAAAAATGTGACCGGGTCACATGGAAGGTTACCTTCAAAGTGACCCGGTCACAATAAATGTACCTTCAACGTGATCCGGTCACATTTGTAGGTTATCTTCAAAGTGACCCGGTCACATTTTTAGGTTACCTTCAATGTGACCCGGTCACATCGAAGGCACCTTCGAGGTGACCCAGTCACATTATTTTCAATTCTCAGTTCCACCCGAATTATATTTGTTTATTTTTTTCGTAGTCAGCTTCACTCTCACGAAAACCTAACTGACTATTATTAAATTTATATTAACATCACCCCAATTCTTAAATATTAACCATGTTCCAATTAATATACAATGATTATTTAAAAAATATTATTTTAATAGTTACTGTGGCAACATCGGGTTTTCTGGAGTCGCCACCAATCGGTTTCCTTAGGTCAATTGGACATCTAAAATATGGTCTGTGAGAGTTCGGGAGTTCGGGAGTACGGTTACGCTAAAACAATATTGTTATAGCGCCCAAAATTGGCACCTTAGTTGATTTTAATTTTGTTTTGCTTTGCTTTTAAATAATTTTTAGTTAATTTTCGAAACCAGGAATTTTAACTGAATTATTTAGTCGGATGCGGATTTTTGGTAATTAATTTGTATAAAATTTGATATTTCCGAACCATGAACTCTGCCGAATCACCCGGACACGGAAGTTTTTAATTCCGAACCATGGACTCTGCCGAGTCACCCGGACACGGAATTTGATGAAATTTTAAATAATTTAATCCATATCGTAAATATGAATTTTTATCTTTGTATTTATTTAATTTATTTAATTAAAAAGTTGATACTTTCCAAACCGTGGATCCTGCCGGATCATCCGGATATGGAAATTATTTTAATTTATTGTTAATTATTTAATTCTTATTTTTTATGGAATTAATTATTAGTTTAATTACTAATTTATAAGTCTTTTTATTTATGAAATTTTAGATTTGTTAATGGTCTTTAATGTTAAAAAAAATCGTTCTTATTTCTTTTTATTATTCTTTTCTTTCTTTCTTTTTATTTTTTTATTTATTTATTTTTGTTTTACTTGTTCTTTTTATTTTCTTATTCAATGAAAGATCTTTATTATTTATTTTAATTAATTAATTACTCAATTTATAAAAGAACTAAAAAGTAATTTTTTTTTAATATCAAGATTCTTTATTTAATAAAGAAACTAAAGAGTTATATAATTTTAAAAGAAATCTTGACATTCATATATTTTATTTTATGTTTATTCTTTTTATTTGATAAAGTAACTATAAAAAAAAATTAATTTTATTTTATACTTATTTAAAAAAAATATATTTTTCGTTCTCCAAACCATGGATCCTGGCGGATCATTTGGACATGGAGTTAAATTTTTTTGTTAATTGTTTATTTAATTAATTATTAATCTTAATCATAATTTTTATTGTTTTTATTTTTCTATTTTTCTTAAATTTATAATAATCATTACTTAAAAAATATATTTAAAAAGAATTGATTTTTATTTTTGGAGTTATTTAATTATGTTTGTTTAATAATTTTAATAAAAAGGGAATAAAAGGTTAACTTTTTGTTGTTTTCAACGAAATAATAAATAAAATATGTATTCCAAAATAATAAAAGATGGTTGGCTTTTGTTAAAAAAATGATTTTTGTTAGCCCTAAAAAATAAATAGTATAAAGTTAATTATTCACATAAAGACTTTTTTTTTATTTTGTTATTATTTTATTTATTATTTATTATTTTATTTTATGACTAAAGGTAAAATAAGTGAAATAATTTTTAACCATCTACATAATTAAAATTTGCATAAATTAAGCAAAAGGAAAATTAAAGGAAAATAAAGTGGGGCTTTTTAACCATCCACTTAAAAATTTGCACAAATTAAATAACATATGCAAATAAATAAATAAATAAACAAATAAAAAGCATATAAAGTAAATAAAGGAAAGTTAAAGGATAATAAATAAATAAATAAGAATAAAGTGGGGCTTTTTGGCCATCCACTTAAAAATAAATAAATAGGAGGTATAACCTTCCATGAATAATAATAATAATAATAATAATAATAATAATAATAAAGGTTAGCAAAGTTAGTAAAGTTAGTTGTTAATAATGGTTAGTTGTTAACAAGTAAAGTTAGGTTAGTTGTTAATAATTAATAACAATAATAATAAAAGTTAGTGAAGTAAAGTTAGTTGTTAACAATTAAAAGGTTAGTAACTTATAATAATAATGATAATAATAATAACAATAATAATATTAAAAGTTAGTTATTAGTTCTGCAGAAATAAATGAAAAAGTTAGTAACCAAAATGAATAATCATGGAAAGATGAAGGATTAAAGCAGAGTTTTACCCTAAGAGTATAATTTTGAATTTGATAGAAACGAGAACAGAGCGCGACGCGGGGGACGAGGAGCAACACGGCGGCCAGGGGTGAGCACAGCGGGCGCACGGGCTAAGGCCAACGGCGGTGGCGGCGTGCGGCGTGGAGGCGAAGGTGGCGAACGGCGGTGGCGGCGGAGCGGAAGGAGGAAGGAGAACGCGTCGGAGGAGGAGAAGAGAAAAGAAATAGGTGCGGCGACCGAGGCCGAGCAGCGACGAGCGGAGGTGACAGCGGCGGCGTGGGCGACAGCGGTGGCTGGACGACGGCGATGTCGACGGGATGACGGCGTGACGGAGGCAGGAAGGAGTGACGGCACGCAAAGGGAAACGGAAGTGTGAAAGGGGGGAGTTAAACGGCAGACAGGAAAAAGTTATAGTGTTCTGGGAATAAGAAAGATAGGCCAGGGATTAAGGCTGAATTTTTCCTTTTCTTTTTAAAACGGAGCTCTAAGCTTGATTTATTTTTTTTTCTCATTTTCTCTTGGTTGAGCCACAGATTTGGACCCCTATTTATAGAGAAAGTTTTACTGAACTGTTGATGATTAAATAATAAAAAAAATCAAAACTTATCTCTTAAATTGGTAAAAATAACAGTTTCAGTCCTTTACGTTTCTCAGGCTCTGGATAAGCTTCAGAAGCTTCTGATTTTGACAATTTTGTCGTTTTCTGTCAATTTGGGCCAGAAACGTCCGTTTTGGCCCAAAATTTATGTGAAAAACTACCCAATGCTCCTGGAACTTTCAGAATTTGTCAATTTTTCCCAGAACTTCTCAATTTTGTCATTTTTAGCTCAAACTTTTTAATTTTGTCATTTTTTATGGAATTTTCATTTTTACTTCAGACATACACATACAACCACACATCAAATCTTCACAAAACAAAAATGTATTTTAAACTCATTAAATTTTTTTTAATGGCCGGACGAAATTCGGTGTCAACAGCTGCCCCCCTTTGCATGCTTCATGGGACATGATATATGCAAAGTCGTTACCAAATTTCGTCCGGCTTAGCTAGGCATTGAGAACCTTCTCGCTGCCTAAATTATGAGGTTAAAGAATCCTCTTTTAGAACCTCTACGATAGGAACTCTCCTATCGTTGAAGATTTAATGAGGCTTAAGGAACTCTCCTTAGAACCTCGACGATAGGAACTTTCCTATCATTGAAAATTTGATTGAATGAGGCTTAAGGAACTTTCCTTAGAACCTCGACGATAGGAACTTTCCTATCATTGGAAATTTGATTGAATGAGGTTAAGGAACTCTCCTTCAACCTCGACGATAGGAACTTTCCTATCGTTGAAAGTAAAATTGATTGAATGAGGTTAAGGAACTTTCCTTGAACCTCGACGATAGGAACTTTCCTATCGTTGAAAGTAAAATTGATTAAATGAGGTTAAGGAACTCTCCTTGAACCTCGACGATAGGAACTTTCCTATCGTTGAAAGTAAAATTGATTGGATGACGTTAAGGAACTCTCCTTGAACCTCGACGATAGGAACTTTCCTATCGTTGAAAGTAAAATTGATTGGATGACGTTAAGGAACTCTCCTTGAACCTCGACGATAGGAACTTTCCTATCGTTGAAAGTAAAATTGATTGGATGAGGTTAAGGAACTCTCCTTGAACCTCGATGATAGGAACTTTCCTATCGTTGAAAGTAAAATTGATTGGAGGAGGTTAAGGAACTCTCCTTGAACCTCGACGATAGGAACTTTCCTATCATTGAAAGTAAAATTGATTTGATAAGGTTAAGGAACTCTCCTTGAACCTCGACGATAGGAACTTTCTTATCGTTGAAAGTAAAATTGATTGAATGAGGTTAAGGAACTCTCCTTGAACCTCGGCGATAGGAAGTTTCCTATCGTTGAAAGTAAAATTGATTAGATAAAGTTAAGGAACTCTCCTTGAACCTCGACGATAGGAATTTTCCTATCGTTGAAAGTAAAATTGATTGGATGAGGTTAAGGAACTCTCCTTGAACCTCGACGATAGGAACTTTCCTATCGTTGAAAGTAAAATTGATTGAATGAGGTTAAGGAACTCTCCTTGAACCTGGACGATAGGAACTTTCCTATCGTTGAAAGTAAAATTGATTGAATGAGGTTAAGGAACTCTCCTTGAACCTGGACGATAGGAACTTTCCTATCGTTGAAAGTAAAATTGATTGGATGAGGTTAAGGAACTCTCCTTGAACCTGGACGATAGGAACTTTCCTATCGTTGAAAGTAAAATTGATTGGATGAGGTTAAGGAACTCTCCTTGAACCTCGACGATAGGAACTTTCCTATCGTTGAAAGTAAAATTGATTGGATGAGGTTAAGGAACTCCCTTGAACCTCGACGATAGGAACTTTCCTATCGTTGAAAGTAAAATTGATTGGATGAGGTTAAGGAACTCTCCTTGAACCTCGATGATAGGAATTTTCCTATCGTTGAAAGTAAAATTGATTGAATGAGGTTAAGGAACTCTCCTTGAACCTCGACGATAGGAACTTTCCTATCGTTGAAATTAAAATTGATTGAATGAGGTTAAGGAACTCTCCTTAGAACCTCGACGATAGTAACTCTCCTATCGTTGGAAATTTGATTGAATGAGGCTTAAGGAACTCTCCTTAGAACCTCGACGATAGGAACTCTCCTATCGTTGGAAATTTGATTGAATGAGGCTTAAGGAACTCTCCTTAGAACCTCGACGATAGGAACTCTCCTATCGTTGGAAATTTGATTGAATGAGGCTTAAGGAACTCTCCTTAGAACCTCGACGATAGGAACTCTCCTATCGTTGGAAATTTGATTGAATGAGGCTTAAGGAACTCTCCTTAGAACCTCGACGATAGGAACTCTCCTATCGTTGGAAATTTGATTGAATGAGGCTTAAGGAACTCTCCTTAGAACCTCAACGATAGGAACTTTCTTATCGTTGGAAATTTGATTGAATGAGGCTTAAGGAACTCTCCTTAGAACCTCGACAATAGGAACTTTCCTATCATTGGAAATTTAATTGAATGAGGCTTAATGAACTCTCCTTAGAACCTCGGCGATAGGAACTTTCCTATCGTTGGAAATTTCATTGAATGAGGCTTAAGGAACTCTCCTTAAAACCTCAACGATAGGAACTCTCCTATCGTTGGAAATTTGATTGAATGAGGCTTAAGGAACTCTCCTTAGAACCTCGACGATAGGAACTCTCCTATCGTTGGAAATTTGATTGAATGAGGCTTAAGGAACTCTCCTTAGAACCTCGACGATAGGAACTTTCCTATCGTTGAAAGTTTAATTATCGTTGGAAATTTAATTGAATGAGGCTTAAGGAACTCTCCTTAGAACCTCGATGATAGGAACTTTCCTATTGTTAGAAATTTGATTGAATGAGGCTTAAGGAACTCTTTTTAGAACCTCGAACGAAATTTATATGAAAGCAATTGAAATTGGAATAATTTTCTTAAAAAATGTGGATCTTAATAATAGGTGAGTGCAAAAATTTAGACTTCGATAAGATGAGTGAATCTTGATGATGACAATAACACTGACAAATTATGTAAAGGGAACGGATGTTTGGAATCAATATCTAAGGTTTATCTAATATTTTCTTCAGTAAATATAGATTCCCTTGTGAGATATGTCATCCAAATAAGGTTAAAGCTTAACTACCCCAAAATGTCATGCCTAGTAGACCTAATTGATAGCCAAAGGCTATTGCCTCCTCGGTAGTAACTCCCCGCCAGAATATTGGCCGAGGAGTCTGACGTCACCCAAGAGAGGATCTTTTCATTGACCTCGGAAGGTGCGAAGTCAAACACTATGAGCTCGAGACTTTGGTTAGCTCGTCAGGAATTCCGAGGACAACACCGTCTCCATCGAGGGGCCAAACTGACCGTCTTCGGGTAAGAGAGTCATCTCTCTGAAGCAAGGGAGAATCTCCCCGAAGGCAGAGGCCCCGAAGAGGTCTTCCCCGAACAAGAAACACCTGAACAAGGGAATCCCCGAACTATGGGTGTGAGTCCCGAAGAAGGTGTTCATCAAGGGAACTCCCAGAACTATGGGATAGATCCCGAAGGAGGTGCTCGCACCGAAGGACGGATAGAATCCGAAGAGGGTGCACGCACCGAAGGGCGACCTCGCCCAGGGGACCTCGGGAGTACGGTATGAGCATTTAAGGAGCCTCTGACATGCCGCCCACAAGCCCTACACGTCACATCAGAACGGCGAACTGACACGCCGTAGCCGCCCCAGTCCTGACACAACCTGTCCGGGTCTGGGGCTAAAGGAGGCTGCAAACGGCTGTCTGTCCCCTAGGTCCAAAAGTACAGATCAAATCCGACCGAACACGTGTCATGATCTGAACGGACCAGCTACTCCTATAAATACTAGGAAATGGGACTGGGCAATGGATGGCCATTTTCCTCCCTCTGAGAAAACACAAAACAGGCAAGACACTTGATCCCTTAGTGTTCTTCCTCCACTTTCACTCAGAAAACTGACTTGGGCGTCGGAGGGTCCTCCCCGGAAAAGCAAACCGGGGACCTCCTAACCTCTTCTTTGAGCTTTTCAGGCACGCTCAGCTGGGAAACCAGAGCTCCAGGCGCTCGCCTCCTCAGGAAGTCTCTCCACCTGTCAACATGACAGCAAACGAAGATGCCTTGGGGCATCACTAATAGGATGCGTCTCAAGAGCAATAAAAATTACTCTTTACTCAGCCATTCCAACCTAAAGGCATTGTCCTATGGTTTTAATATCAGCATGAACGAAACTATCTTATAAGATAAAGAAATTCCCTAAAAAGAAAAATTGAAACACGAAAGAAAATGCTGATAATAAAACTAAAGGACAAGAAAAACGGATCAGATCGCTTCTTTTTCCACAATGCTTCAACAGGCCGGGTAAAGGACAATTATGGGACGGAACTGGTTGGGAAAGACTGTCGTGCCCAGTCTATTTGGATCATCGCTAGATCTGGCTCAGGAACAAAAGCTTGCATTTTATCTAGCAATTCTTCAGCAGTTGTTGCGGATATTATGATTCGTCGTGCCACTCTTGATATGAAATTCTTCTGCATAGCATAATCCACAAAAGCTATCAGACCTGTAAAGAAATTGTTAACATTCAACAGCCCAATGGGTTTCTTATGCAAATTAAGTTAGGCCATGGAAGCAATTTGAAAGACTTCTCCCAATGTGCCAAAACCACCTAGTAGAGCGATAAAAGCATCAGTATTTACAAGCATTTGTAACACACGCTCTTGCAAATTTTTAACCACTAATTCTTCTCCAATCGTGCACCCAGAAACAAATTTCAAAGGTCCAGGGATGATGCCCAAAACTTGACTTCCTCCTAAAGATGCTGCTGATGCTACACCTCTCATTAATCCGACACTACCTCTTCCATAAACTAAATGTATTTTTCGCTCAGCTAATACTCTACCTAAATGGTTGACTGCCTTTAAATACTCTTCATCTTTTCCAGGAAAGCCCCCAGAAAATACACAAATACTTCGGGATTTACGAGTTGGGGTTTTCTCCATTCCTATCCTCACCCTTGTGAGAGAAGGAGAAAAGAGGATATATTTATAGAGATGAAGAGATAATTTTATTTTCAAGAGTGGATATATTATTGTCGGAAAAGGAGAAAATTTTCAAAAGTGACAGTTATACATATTAATCGTGACTATGACTCATGTCAGGAATGGGTACATTATCGTCAAAAAAGGAGGAAAATTTCAAAAGCAACTAGCATATACAGTAGTCGTGACTGTAGCTTACGTCAGGAGTAGGCACGTAATTGTCGGATGAGAAAGAAAATTTCAAAAGTAGCAACTATATGCAGTAGTCATAAGTGTACCTCATGTCAGGAGTGGGTACATTATTGGGAGGATAATTTCAAAAGCAACAGCTAGCATGTACAGTAATCGTGACTTTGGTCCACGTCTTCCACTGATTTTGCATCCAGTAACGACTTCAATGTCTTTTATGAATCGGCGATTTGCATCCCATCCAGTTTTCTCACAAACTGGCAAACTGAGTCGTTTAAAGTCAGATTCCCAAGACTATAACGATCTCGTTCTTTTTGGAGAATTATCCATAATCCAACAATCTCAAATGGCACTATTCCGCAAGAATGCACTTCAAGAACCTCTCGGATATCTTCCAGAGATTCCTTACGCAAGCCATTCTTAATGAATCTTATTCTATCATTACGATTTCTGGTGATCACTCCTGGAGAACGACATTTATTACCGCAAATCCACCATCCACAATTATGACAAACGCCTAGCCTCTTTGCTCTTCTTTTTTTGGCATAAGCGCTTTTACCAAAGCCGGGTATACGGGGAAAGAACGCTTCTGGAACTTCACCAGCTGAACGAACTTTAGCTTCGATTAGCCACTGTACATTATCAGGAATGCCTTTGTGCATAAATATTCTGAATCGTTCACATCTAGCTTGATAAATCTTTTTAAGAACATTTATTGGGAAGGAAGGAAAATACTTTCGTAGGGTGGAAAGAAAAGACTCCATTGATGAAGGAGGTATTTAAGAGAAGAAAGAAATTAGTGATTGTAGGAAACAGAAATAACTAACACATATTTATAGTGATGAAAGGGATAATGCGTTAATTACACTTACAGAAGCAAGTACATTATTGTTAAAAGAAAAGACAAATGATAGCTTATATGTACAGCAATCATGACTGTGGCTCTCATCTTCCACTAATTTATGTCCAGTAATGGCTTCAATGCCTTCTATAAGTCGGGGATTTGCTTCACATTCAGTTTTCTTACAAACTGACAAACAGGATCGTTTAAAGTCATATTCCCAAGACTGTAACGGTCTCGTTCTTTATGGTAAGTCCTCCATAAACCGATAATTTCACCTTGCACTTTTCCACAAGAATGCGTTTCAAGAGTCTCTCGGATATCTTCCAGAGATTCCTTACGCAGGCCATTCTTAATGAATTTTATTTTATCTTCACGATTTGTGGAGATGTATCCTAAAGAGCGACATTTAGTATTACAATTCCATCACCCACATTTATAACACACGCCTAGTCTCTTTGCTCTTCGCCTTTTGGCATAACAACTTTTACCTAAACCGGGCATGCGGGGCATAAATGCATCTGGAACTTCACCAGCCGAACGGACCTTAGCTTCAATTAACCACCGCACATCGTCAGGAATGCCCTTGTGTATAAAAACTCTGATTCTTTCACATCTAGCTTGATAAATCTTTTTAAGAACATTTATTGGGAAGGAAGGAAAGTACTTTCGTAGGGCAGAAAGAGTAGACTCCATTGATGAGAGAAGAATTTAAGAGATGAGGGAAATGAATCAGTTATTGTAGAAAACTGAACCGACTTTGAGAATCACAAAGTACCGTATCTGCTGCTTAACCGAAAAGAAGAACATGCATTTATAGTGATGAAAGGATAACGTGTCGATTACACTTATGGGAGCAAGTACATTATTGTCAAAAGAAAATGTAAATTTTCCAAATATGACAAATTGTATGTACAGTAATTGTGACTGTGGCTCACATCTTTCACTGGCTTTACGTTCAGTAATGGCATTAACGGATTCTATGAGTCGAGGATTTGCTTCCTATCCAGTTTTCTTACAAGCTGGCAAACAGGGTCATTTACAGTCAGATTCCTGGGACTGTATCGTTCTCATTCTTCATGAAAAATGCTCCATAAACCAAGAAGTTCGCGTTGCACTGATCCACAAGAATGCGTCTCAAGAGTCAATTGGATATCATCCAATGAGTCCTTACTCAGGCCATTCTTGATGAATCGTATTTTATCTTCTCGATTATCGAAGATCATTCCTAAAGAACGACATTTAGTATTACAAGTCCACCGTCCACATTTGTTGCAGACTTGTAACCTTTTCGCTCTTCGCTTTTTGGCATAAGAGCTTCTGCCTATACCAGGGATGTGAGACACAAATGTCTCTGGGATTTCACCTGCCAGACGAACCTTAGTTTCGATTAACCATCGTACATCTTCAGGGATTCCTTTGTGCATCAAAACTCTTAATCATTCACAGCGAACTCGGTAAATCTTTTTGAGAATGTTCATTGGTAGAGAAGAAAAATATTTTCGCAAGGGAGAAAGAGTAGGATCCATTTTCTAGCGGGAAGTAAAAGAAAGAAGGGAGGAATGAATCAGTTATTATGGGCAACTGAGAGAACCGACTTGAGAGTCATGAAGTACCGTATCCGCCACTTAACCGGAAAAGTGGATCCTACTTTATTTTGATGTGATTGATATTTCTTATCTTTGATATTCCATCCAGCTGACGTCGATCCTGTCCTTGTGCATGAAGCCTCGATTATTGAATCCATTGTCAGCTTTTGACAAATTGTCAACGACAATATTTCTTGACATCTGCCTTATCCTTGGCCATAGCTATCTCTTATCGTCGATCCTGTCCTTCCAGGTGTAGCCTCGATTATTGAATCCATTACGAAGCTTTTGACAAATTGTCAACGACAATATTTCTTGATATCTGCCTTATCCTTGGCTATAGTTATCTCGTATCTTGGATACTACTAGCTGACGTCAATCCTGTCCTTCCAGGTGTAGTCTCGATTATTGAATCGATTGCCAGGCTTTTGACATATTGTCTACCTTATCCTTGAATTCCTGATGCGGGTTGGTCCCGCGTATTAGCTGTGTATCCAATGATAGACTGGTAAGAGCTGATGTCATTGAGATCTCAGCTTATACTGCTGTAACTGTGCTGTGAATGTGCTTCCCGTTTGGTCCCTGTTATGTAAAAGCCATGCATGCATGATGTGAAATGCATGAATGCAGAGCATGCATAACTGATGTTTTTTTTTTTTTTGGATTTTTGGATGGATCTAGTTCTTCATGTCTTTGCTTTACTGGATCTTCTTTGTGATTGCCTTCTTGGACTATCATTGAATCTCTTTATGCTTCCCAGCTCTTGTCCATTGCCTTAAAAGCCCAACTCTTTTCAAAATCCCATTTCCTTGACTTGTTCTTGAATTTTGGCCTTAATTTCTTTAATGTTCGCCTGCCTCATACTTTATGTCTCTTTGGGTACTCATCCCTTGTCATGGATTTCATAGCATCAAAGGCTTAACTTTCAATGTCTGTCCTTTTTCTTGTGTCCGGGCTGACACATACTTATCCCCATGTTACAATCTGAATGATTGCTCTTCTTTAAACTCAGGTTTTGCTCGATAAGACTTGCCCCCTTTGTTTATTGAGCTTCTTCGTTGACAGTACTCTTCTTACGCTTTGCAAAGAGTACTTTACCCCCTGAATATGGTGTTTATGTGGATAAAAGGTATCATCTCGCCTTTGATTTAAAAGAAGATCGAGCATTTCTAGACCTTTGTGATGACCCTCAATCGTGAATTTCTCTTACAAGAACCATATCTTCTTAAAGAAAGTCTCAAGCTATCTCCTCACTTTTAAGTCTACACACATTAATGAATAATGGTTTCGCCTTAAAGAAAAACTTTCATCAATTTGCAAAGCTTGATCCAGTAACTTACGGTCTTTGTTTTTTAATTAAAATATCCTGTCATTCTTCCCCTTTCCAACTTGAAGACATAAACTGTACAAGCCAATAAGATAGAAACGTAATTCAGAATGATAGTTTTTTTATGAATGAGGATGATATCAAGAGGTAAATGTTAGGTCTGAGGAAAGTTAAGTTTGAGTGGTTTTTTTTTTGTGGTAGTCTTTTAGCTGAATGAGGATGATACTAAGGGGTAAATGTTAGGTCTGAGGAAAGTTAAGTTTGAGTGGTGTGAAAGAAAGGTTTTTTAATACTACTTGTGAGCATATCTGATTACGGTGAAAAATTCAATAGTGAAGACCTCAAACTTGCCACCTTTTCCAGAAAGTTAGACCTCATCTGTTGCCCCCCAACTATCGTAATCTTTATATACGCTTGGTTTGAGGGTTGCTTTTGTCTTCTAAAACTGCCTTTGCAGGTTTTCAGTTTAGAATCCATAGCTCACTTTTTTTTCTTTCTTTTGTTCTAACTTGAGCCTCTTTTCTTTTCTTTTTTTTTGTTTCTTTTTTTGTTGTTGTTGTTGTTTTTTTTTGTGTGAGCTATGGTGATGACATACTTGATAACTCTCTTGAAATGAGATGACTCAAGTGGTTTTGCTTGCTCGTGCTTGCTCTCAGTCTTTTTTTTTTTTTTTTGGTTTTGAATTTTCCCTTTAATGGCTTTTGATGGAAGGGAAAAACTTCTTTCCTTTTTGGAGTTTGTATTGCGGAGAACCGAGATCATAGCCCTCTTGAAGTGAGATGACACAAGTGGCTTTTGTTGCTTGTGCTTGCTCTCAGTCTTTTTTTTTTTGTTTTGAATTTTCCCTTTAATGGCTTTTGATGGAAGGGAAAAACTTCTTTCCTTTTTGGAGTTTGTGTTGCGGAGAACCGAGAACCTTTTTTTTTTTGTGTTGAGCATTTGTGAGAATTGGGAGGCCACTGAAGTCATTTAATATGAGAGCTACCTTCTTTGGAAGCTAACCCGAGACTTCTTGCAAGAATGTTGATAACCACTGTGAATTCTTTTGTTTAGAGTTGAGGTGCAACATTTGAAATCCTTCTTACTAGATTTGGCAGCACTTTCAAGGTCACTACTATCAAATCTCCCTTAACTTTCATTTTTACCCACGAGTAGTATCTTTTACAAAGTAAAATGTGATGGCAATAATGAGTAGTGTAATGGCAAAGAGTGAGAGATAGATGTAAAAATGGAATTTTTGGTAAAGAGTGGTAGAATATGTGGATGTAAAAATGGAATTTTAAGTAAAAAGTGGTAGAATGCACACATTACATCTTTTTGTTGGACAAGAAAAAGAATACCAGGTGTTCATTTAGCAAAGACTACACCCTAGATTCTGGACTAAATCTAGGAGATTTTTACTATTAAATTACTTTGGCAAGCTCTCAAAGATACAAGTTTACTAAAAGGATTCCCTGTCATTCAAAAGTGTGTGTGGACTGTTAGGTAGGATCTGACTTGGAGCCATTCCAAAATCAATGTAATTCCAGCTCGAAATCTTCACTTTCAATTACCAATCACATCATGGCCTAGGAATTTGGACTCGGCCAACTGTTGGACCTTGAGTTTCAGTACCACAGAATTTTCAGTTACATTTGGGATTTGGGTCACACCAACTTGGAAGAGAAGGTCACTTGGCCTTTGCTACCGTTGATATGGATGATAGCAGAATGTCTTCATCAGTAAAGACTGTGATTAACTTTCCTTCAAAAATGAATTTCATTTTTTGGTGTAATGAGGAGGGAATTGCTCCGGCCATATGAATCCATGGTCTTCCCAACAGACAAGTATAAGAAGGATTAATGTCCATAACTTGGAATGTGATATGGAAGACACAAGGGCCGATCCCTATTGGTAGCTCTATTTCTCCAACAACATTTCTATTCGTCCCGTCAAATGCTTGAATAGTGATATGACTGTTGTTGAGGTATGATGAGTCTATACCAAACTTGTGTAAGGTTTCAAGTGGCATTATGTTTAGAGCTGACCCACTATCAACAAGAACTCTAGCCATAATTCGATCTTTATATTTAACCGAAATATGTAGAGCCTTAGAGTGACCCCTTCCTTCTGCTGGTATCTCATCGTCAGTGAATGTGATGAGATTCTGTGCGGTGATGCTGTTGACGAGGTGGTCAAAATTATTCACTGAAATATCTGGCTCAACATAGGCCTTATTCAAGACTTTGAGGAGGGCTTCTCGATGATCATCAGAGCTTATGAGTAGTCAAAGTATGGAGATCTTTGTTGGCAGGTGGTTTAACTGCTCCACGGTGCTGTACTCACTTTGCTTCATGAGTTTGAGAAACTCAATAGTTTGTTCATCTGTCACCTCTCGAGACATCTCTTGCTCTTTGGATGTATCTGTGTCCTGAGGCTCACTTGTTGGGTCTGTGACGTTCTTATCTTGTCGAAGCTTGTACATTTGCTCTAGAGAGTAACATGGACCACTTCTAGTCATACTCCTAGCTTCTAACGGAGTTGATGTGATGTTGGAAGTGTAATCATGGCTCCATGGAACAGCCTTGTCTGATTTGTAGAGGAATGACCTCGGGACTTGAGTTCTTAAAGGCTTGACAATAGATTTTGAAATTGGTATAACTAGTGGTTTTGGCGTAGCATTGACTTCCCGTTCTTTAATGATCACATTTATATCATCCTCTTTATCTGACATAAAAATGATGAGTTGGGATGAGTCTATGAGTCTTTGTAGACTTTCACGAAATTCTGAGCATTCTTGGATAGAATGACTTTTACTGTCATGAAAGTCACACCACTCCTCATCTTCGACTTCTTCATGTTTAAAAGAAGACTTCCGGATGATAACCCCTTCTTTCAGAAGGCATGAATATACATGCTTAAGAGGGGTTATGATATCGTTGACTAACTTCTTCATCGGCCGGTGTTCTTCTATTACATTGACTGGTTTTGATTGTTGAGGCGGCAATGGATTGTGAGTGATGTTTGGTTCATCGTAAAAGTCCAACCATTTTGACTCGATTAATTGTTGGACTATACGTTTCAATGCTATGCAATTTTCCAGGCCATGGCCTATAACGCCATCATGATATGGGCAAGTTATGTTGGGGTTATACCACCTTGGATATGGGGGTTTGAATGGCTTTGTAGGAATTGGACGGATAAATTGTCTTTTAATGAGTTTTGGATACAACTCAGTGTAAGTCATAGGAATTGGCGCAAAGACTTCTCTTTGTCTTCATGCAGGTACTGGAGGGGTCAGAACAGGTGGCTGTAATTGATTAGGCCTGTTGAAAGGATAATTGTTGGGCCTATTGGTAGAATAGGATAGACGAGGCCCGGTAGCCACAGTACTTACGAGGGGAATCCTTCTTCCGCGTCCTATTTGTTGTACTTCGTCATCCTTTCTTCTGGATGGTCCTTCTCTTTTCATAAGATCATTAAAGGACTCGGTAATCTTCCCAGTCCTAATCCCATGCTCGATCCTTTCTCCAGACATGACAACGTCAGAGAAATTAGCTGCTGAATTGCCAATGAGTTTGTCATAATATGGGTACTTCAGTGTCTGAACAAATAAAGTAAGCATTTCTCTTTCTCTCATGGGTGGCTGAACTTGTGCTTCTTTGATGGGAACTTGAATTGCTTTCCCCTTAATTAGCTCTATCAATTGTCTTATTTGTTCGGCCATACTTTCTATCTTGGACTCTATCTCTATGAGACGTCCTTCGATTTGTTCTGCCATTAATCTTGTTTGGAGCAGAGTTGAATATCGGTGTTGAGAGATTTATTTTATTAGACTCTATGTGTATGTGATTGATGCAATGGATGCATGCATGCAATGAGTGAGTTTGATTATCCATTATCATGGGACTTCAAGACTTCTAGTTGTCATTAGAAAGACCAAAAGTTATTATAGTTTGATGCGTGGTTTTGATGCATGGAGAAAATTGCATAAAACAGAAGTACAACAAAAGAAAGATAAGGTTATTAATAAGTTAAATAACAATTAACAACTCATGAACTATTATGAAAAAATGATTTAAAACCATAAATATAAGACACGAAGAAAATAAAAGTGTAGAGCAACAACATAGCATAACAAGGACATGCTTATGGCGTTGGTAAATGGGAGGAATACTATGGTTGGTTTTATGGTTAAGTGGGGAGTTCTATATGCAAAAGGTGGTTTATCGAAAAGGCAAGGGATAGTTCCCGAATCCCGTCACTAAAATATAGTGATGGCCCAATTCCTTACCCTCTAGGGTTTATGTAAGGAAAGGATTAATTCGAGTCGTAGCTTTTCGTGGGCCTATGCAGAGACTAACCATCTCGGGAGGCAATACACTACTTTGCTACTTTGAAACCGGTGAAGGCTTGGAGACCATGGCCTCACAAGAACAACAACACCAATTCCGCTTAGAAAGAATCATGTTTGATTTGAGGAAGCTCGGGTATAGAGCTTCATATTGTGAATGCATTATGCATGTTTATCTAAGTAGATATAGCACATAAATCCACATAAAATAAGCAAAGCAAATAAAAACAAATCAACTTTTAGGCTCGACTCACAAACATCGGTTCCCCAGTGGAGTCGCCAAGCTGTGGCAACGTCGGGTTTTCTGGAGTCGCCACCAATCGGTTTCCCTAGGTCGATTGGACACCTAAAATATGGTCTGCGAGAGTTCGGGGGTTCGAGAGTACGGTTACGCTAAAACAATATTGTTATAGCGCCCAAAATTGGCACCTTAGTTGATTTTAATTTTGTTTTGCTTTGCTTTTAAATAATTTTCAGTTAATTTTCGAAACCGGGAATTTTAACTGAATTATTTAGTCGGATGCGGATTTTTGGTAATTAATTTATATAAAATTTGATATTTCCGAACCATGGACTCTGCCGAGTCACCCGGACACGGAAGTTTTTAATTCCGAATCATGGACTCTGCCGAGTCACCCGGACACGGAATTTGATGAAATTTTAAATAATTTAATCCATGTCATAAATATGAATTTTTATCTTTGTATGTATTTAATTTATTTAATTAAAAAGTTGATACTTTCCAAACTGTGGATCCTGCCGGATCATCCGGATATGAAAATTATTTTAATTATTTAATTCTTATTTTTTATGGAATTAATTATTAGTTTAATTACTAATTTATAAGTCTTTTTATTTATGAAATTTTAGATTTGTTAATGGTCTTTAATGTTAAAAAAAATCTTTCTTATTTCTTTTTATTATTCTTTTCTTTCTTTCTTTTTATTTTTTTATTTATTTATTTTTGTTTTACTTGTTCTTTTTATTTTCTTATTCAATGAAAGATCTTTATTATTTATTTTAATTAATTAATTACTCAATTTATAAAAGAACTAAAAAGTAATTTTTTTTAATATCAAGATTCTTTATTTAATAAAGAAACTAAAGAGTTATATAATTTTAAAAGAAATCTTGACATTCATATATTTTATTTTATGTTTATTCATTTTATTTGATAAAGTAACTATAAAAAAAATTAATTTTATTTTATACTTATTTAAAAAAAAATATTTTTCATTCTCCAAACAATGGATCCTGGCGGATCATTTGGACATGGAGTTAAATTTTTTTGTTAATTTTTTATTTAATTAATTATTAATCTTAATCATAATTTTTATTGTTTTTATTTTTCTATTTTTCTTAAATTTTTAATAATCATTACCTAAAAAATATATTTAAAAAGAATTGATTTTTATTTTTGGAGTTATTTAATTATGTTTGTTTAATAATTTTAATAAAAAGGGAATAAAAGGTTAACTTTTTGTTGTTTTCAACGAAATAATAAATAAAATATGTATTCCAAAATAATAAAAGATGGTTGGCTTTTGTTAAAAAAATGATTTTTGTTAGCCCTAAAAAATAAATAGTATAAAGTTAATTATTCACATAAAAACTTTTTTTTTTATTTTGTTATTATTTTATTTATTATTTATTATTTTATTTTATGACTAAAGGTGAAATAAGTGAAATAATTTTTAACCATCTACATAATTAAAATTTGCATAAATTAAGCAAAAGGAAAATTAAAGGAAAATAAAGTGGGGCTTTTTAACCATCCACTTAAAAAATTTGCACAAATTAAATAACATATGCAAATAAATAAATAAATAAGCAAATAAAAAGCACATAAAGTAAATAAAGGAAAGTTAAAGGACAATAAATAAATAAATAAGAATAAAGTGGGGCTTTCTGGCCATCCACTTAAAAATAAATAAATAGGAGGTATAACCTTCCATGAATAATAATAATAATAATAATAATAATAATAATAATAATAAAGGTTAGCAAAGTTAGTAAAGTTAGTTGTTAATAATGGTTAGTTGTTAACAAGTAAAGTTAGGTTAGTTGTTAATAATTAATAACAATAATAATAAAAGTTAGTGAAGTAAAGTTAGTTGTTAACAATTAAAAGGTTAGTAACTTATAATAATAATAATAATAATAATAATAACAATAATAATATTAAAAGTTAGTTATTAGTTCTGCAGAAATAAATGAAAAAGTTAGTAACCAAAATGAATAATCATGAAAAGATGAAGGATTAAAGCAGAGTTTTACCCTAAGAGTATAATTTTGAATTTGACAGAAACGAGAACAGAGTGCGACGCGGGGGGCGAGGAGCAACACGGCGGCGACGGCGGCCAGGGGCGAGCACAGCGGGCGCACGGGCTAAGGCCAACGGCGGTGGCGGCGTGGAGGCGAAGGTGGCGAACGGCGGTGGCGGCGGAGCGGAAGGAGGAAGGAGAACGCGTCGGAGGAGGAGAAGAGAAAAGAAATAGGGGCGGCGACGCCGGGGCCGAGCAGCGACGAGCGGAGCTGACAGCAGTGGCGTGGGCGACGGCGGTGGCTGGACGACGGCGATGTCGACGGGATGACGGCGTGACGGCGGCAAGAAGGAGTGACGGCACGCAAAGGGAAACGGAAGTGTGAAAGGAGGGAGTTAAACGGCAGACAGGAAAAATTTATAGTGTTCTGGGAATAAGAAAGAGAGGCCAGGGATTAAGGCTGAATTTTTCCTTTTTTTTTTAAAATGGAGCTCTAAGCTTGATTTACTTTTTTTTTCTCATTTTCTCTGGGTTGAGCCACAGATTTGGACCCCTATTTATACAGGAAGTTTTTCTGAACTGTTGATGATTAAATAATAAAAAAATAAAAACTTATCTCTTAAATTGGTAAAAATAACAGTTTCAGTCCTTTACGTTTCTCAGGCTCTGGATAAGCTTCAGAAGCTTCTGATTTTGACAATTTTGTTGTTTTCTGTCAATTTGGGCTAGAAACGTCCGTTTTGGTCCAAAATTGATGTGAAAAACTACCCAATGCTCCTGGAACTTTCAGAATTTGTCAATTTTTCCCAGAACTTCTCAATTTTGTCATTTTTAGCTCAAACTTTTTAATTTTGTCATTTTTTATGGAATTTTCATTTTTACTTCAAACATACACATACACCCACACATCAAATCTTCACAAAACAAAAATGCATTTTAAACTCATTAAATTTTTTTTAATGGGCGGACGAAATTGGGTGTCAACAGTTACAATTATTATTATGGTAAGAAATACGTGATATATAAACATGACTAACGGAAAAAATTTTCCCTTACTTATATAAAGTTATTATTTAAAAAATATTATTTTAAAAGTTAGTTTGATAGAATAGATGAAAAAAAATTACGTAGTTTATGTCAATCAAGATTTGGCAAATAATATTTTCAAAAACACTGATAAAACACTAAAAAAAATGAATTCTTAAAAAAAAATGATTGAATAAAAACAAGCGATTAAAACAAAAAAAAAAAGTAATAAATGTAAAAAAAATTGGTAAATATTTTTAAAAAAATTATTAAAAACAAAAAAAAGTGATAAATAATTCTACAATGGAATAACTAATTTGAAAAAATGATTAAATTAAAAAAAAGTGATAAAAAACTAAAAAAATTTGAAATTTTTTTCAAAAAAGTGATTAAATAAAGAAAAAAGTGGTTAAAACTAAAAAAAAAGTGAATTTTTATTCAAAAAAGTGATTACATATATTTAAAAAGTGATTAAATATATTTTAAAATAGTGATAATATATATATATATATATAAAAGTGATAAATGTTAAAAAAATTGGTAAATATTTTTAAAAAGCTATTAAAAACCGAAAAAAGTGATAAATAATTCTACAATGGAATAAATAATTTTAAAAAATGATTAAATTAAAAAAAAGTGATAAATACGGTGCGTTTCGTTTGTTTACTAATTTAGTTTCACGGTCCAGAGACTTCAGACTCCAGAGCTCCCATGAATCGCAAATCTAGGAGACTAGGAGCACGCTGTACGCCGACTCGAAGGCGAGGCAGTCGCCGATTGTGATTTGTGAGGAAGAAAGCAACCCAACCGCTAGTGTCCGCCTGCCGGCCACCCCCACCTGCCCTCTTCGAGACTTGGACTCTTCAGTCTTCGCTCTTCAGACTTCAGGCAATCAGGCTGTCAGCAGCTTCGGTGATCTGATTTTCCATTACACGATTCCACTCCAGTAAGTGAATCTGAAGGTCTAAACTGAGGTACCTTCGTGTATCTTCTACTTCTCGAGTACTAGTCAAGTCTCGACATTGTATATTTGACAGTACAAATTCAAATTTAATGTATTCATTGTATTGTAAAATTATTGATTTCATTTAATTGATATGTTAAATTGATTTTGTAAGACTGAAGGGATCGATTGTTATTGCTGTTGCCTATTGCAGGGCCCTGTTGGTGTTGCCGTGTTGGGTTTTGGGTTAGAGGTCCCCCAAATCCAATTCACTTTTTGCATTGCTCGATTGCTCGTCTTTGGTCTACAATTTATTTGAGTGCTCTGATTTTCCAGCCTTTCAGGTAAGTGAAGCAACTTGTCTCTACGTTTTTATTGTTCATTACATTGAATTGATTTAGTTAGTTGGTTTCTTGAAGAGGGAAGAGAAGAGTTGATTGTTGTTCATTGTTGATTTGTTGTTGGGTTAGACTAGAGTTCGTCAATTAGAGCTTATGAGTAGTGACTATATTAGTTGCTACCACAGTACGTGTTGAATTGTTCTAAGTGACTTAAAATTCTTTTGAAGAGGAACAGTTTGGGCGCTCTAGGTTGATAACAACATCATTTCATTTAATTAAAATTAAAAAATATTTACAAATTACAAAACAGTAGCACTAAATTTAAGATAGATATTTGTTAGTAATTGTATGAAAGAGCTTGCCATTTACTTTTGCAGGTTGACAGAAAATTGGACAGCTGCAAAACCGTGGCAAGCAATGCAAATACTGTAGTGGAGTGTTTAAAATGGAGGGAGATGACCAATCAAAGGAGTCACATGGTAGGAAAGCTTCAAATAGGCATTCTTTGAAGCGAAAAAATGCCTATAACAGGTTCATGTAAGTTTTGTTGTATATTACGTGAACTTTGGTATGACCATTTAATGGATATGGTAGTGATTGAAAATATTTCCACTATTTTAATGCAGTAGCAGGAAAAGGGCAAGATTTGAGGAAACTCATGGCCGTCCCATGATGCGAGATGTAAGTCTGAAGCTTATACAGAATCTTTCATATGGTGTAAGTACTGTGTGAATATGGATAAGGAGATGCATT
The DNA here is from genome assembly GCA_039654915.1 of Aquilaria yunnanensis. NCBI lineage: Eukaryota > Viridiplantae > Streptophyta > Magnoliopsida > Malvales > Thymelaeaceae > Aquilaria > Aquilaria yunnanensis. The sequence continues at coordinate 103,048,775 of CM077593.1, read as the reverse complement.
TTGATAAATTGCAGGAGTGGACGGATATGAGTAAGCGGTGGAAATCTGAAGTTGATGACTAGAGGGAAAGATTGGCTGAGTCTAAATGTAGTATTAAGGCCACGGTGGTAGAAGATGGTTGCTGGAATATATCATGTCGGGCTAGGTGCTTTAGTAAGCATGTTAGAGGGTTGAGTGAAGAGCAGAAAAGGCTGGCTTATGAAACTGGACTGGGGAGCTTATTAGAGAACCAAGTATGGAACTTGAAGACTGATCTCATATGTTGGCTTGTGCGATCATGTGAGTTGGGAAGCATGACCTTGTGTGTTCATTATAAGAAATTTCACATTACTGCGGCTGATGTAACGGCTGTTATGGGAGTATCTGATGGATCGACAACATTTGATCTAAAGAAGAAATCAACTTTGGTGCATAAATATTGTAAGTATGTGAGTCAGCACTGGGTGATTGATGAGAACGGAATCTTTGAAAAGTTGACAGGATCCAGTGGTGTTGAATTCAAACGCTTGTACATACTTCTTAGCTTGGCAACAGTATTATGTCCATCTAGTCGAAAATATCTTGGATCACAGTTTGTTAATTGTGTTGAAAATGAGGAGTCATTCAATGATGGGCAGTGGGGGACACTTATTTTTCAACAGCTTGTGCTTGGTATGAAAAAAGTGTTGCAGGATGGTGTGAAATGTCTTGGTGGGTGTGCATTATTTTTACAGGTAAGTCACTTTGATCACATTAGGTACTAAAAACATATATATTATTAGTCAATTTCATAATAAAGTTATGTAATGTAAACTAAGCGAACATAAGAGTATCTATTTACTCTTGCAATGATTCATGAGCAATAACGTTTAGGCTAGTGGTCACATATATACATTTAGACTTGTGTTGAGGGGGGGGATGAACTAAAACTGAATTTTTTTCCTATATTCTTTGTTGTAACATCATTTGTCCTTCAATTTTAAACATTGCGTTGCTGGAATTCATTTGTTTGAAGGGCTGTGATTTGAAAAAAAAAATTTATTTATGTGATATTTTTGTCCGTAGGATGACTAAAGTCATCCAATTGGTTGAGTCAATTGTTGGTGATTTGTGCGGTCAAAAAATTTGTTGCGGTAATGATTTGGGTTAACATACAGTTTATATCCAATGCAACCTGTTTGTTACAGGCACATTTATTTTTTTCGAGTATGGAAGGTGTTATGTCTGAGAAGACAATTACATCAAATTGTTGATGTTAGAAACCAAAAGTTGATGTTATATGCCCTTTATTGTTTAACCTGAGACTTGCATACTATTTGGCCATTGATGTTTTAGGTTTTCTACATGCATCATGTATTACTTGGAGGACAAATGGTGGATGTAAGCATTCTTCCCATAACTTATTTCACAGATAGCAAGATGAAAGAGATTCGCAATGGCCGTGTCTTAAATGAAGTTAATGAGGTTAGATAGTAGTAAAATGTGAAAATATTTTCTTCTGTTATATATTGTTCCATGGTATGAAAAGGGGCGTTTCTTCTAATAATCTGTTGTTGCTGTAGGTAAGTGGTGATGAAGGAAATGAATTGAAGCAGCATGAACTTCAATTATTGAAAGGGGAGCACAAACATAAAGATGTGGATGGTACCGACGATGTAAGAAATGAGTACAATAGTGATAGTGAAGAGTTAGATAGTCAATCTGAGGATAAAGGGACCTCACCAGTTTCAAGCGAACAATTTGATAAGCTGGTGGCAGTTGTTGGTGCCTTGTGTACAAAAGTGTTGGATTTAGCATCAACAGTTGAAGATATTAAAGCAGAACAAGAGTGGCAACACCGTCAATTCACGGAAATTAATGGAAAGGTTGGGATATTGATTGAGGCATTGAAGAGCAAACGGGTGAAGGACACTCCTCAACCACAGAAGATGCGGAGGGAGGATACTCATGCCTCAAATGCACCGTATGTTCCGACAATGTTCTGCACCCCTCAACCAGTTACTAGAGCCACTGAAAAAAATGTACCAGTTGAGAGTGATGGAGTAGATGATGCAGCTGGGCAGTTTGATTTTCTGAATGAATTGGGTGATAACAAGCCTATGAACAGATCACCAGTTGAGAAGGATGATCAACCACCTGAAGAGGAGGTGATCTCACCAAGTCAAGGCAAAGGTTTACAGGGTAAGGGACATGCAGAGGTAGTAAATTTACATTTCCACAAACCCGATGTCGCGATTATTGATCTCTTTTCCGAGTCTCAACAAAATGTTGAGGGTAAAGGCGAGGTATGTATCCTGGGTACCTTCACCCGTAGTATGAGGTTAGTTTAAACAATAATTTCCTTTTTAGTTAAATTTTGTAATTGTGATTCCATGTTTCAGAGAAGACGTGTGAAACGGAAGGGTGTTGATTCAATAATGGAAGACCGGCGTCAACGAATTCCTTTGCTGTCGAAGCTACATACCTCACCATTCATTGTATATACGAAGTCTAAGAGAGGACTGAAATGTCACCGATTTGCTGCGGGACCCTATGGTATTTTCCATCCTCTTTCTCAACGTGAACTCCAAGTGCTTATGTATGTGTTTGGTGCATCAAACAATGACTGATACATGTAGTTTACTTAAATATCATATTTCTTTAATCGATGTGTATAATAACCTAAAAATAATTCGTTTCGACAGTGAGGTTCTTGTTCATCCAGGTGGCCCTTATCAGATTTGTCGTACTGAGATGCTAACATTGAACCCTTGTCAGTGAGTGATGAATGTTATTATCAATGTGCGCGCCGTAATCCTTACTCTTAGAGCTCGTGCAAAGTCATCTTCTGTCAGAAATTGGTGGTTACCCATTGACTTCACTGTATGTTGGGTTAGTTTTTTTACATTTAACTATTATATGTCAATATAAACATGTTGCAGTTTTTTTCAATTTTTTGACTATTGCCTATTTATATGACACGGTTTGTGGTTTTTGTGTGTTTGTTTATGTCTGAATCTAGCTATTTGGGTTCGTAGTCTAAGGACATGTTGTTTCAGTTCTATGCCAGTTCCTAACATGCCTAAAATGGGTTTCCACCAGTTTTTGGCAATGCGCTCACGCGATGATTTGCTTCAGTGGGTTAAAAATTATCATGTGGAGGAGCTATTGTTTGATGACATATCAAACTGTGATAAGGTGTGTATCATTATTTTTGCATATTGAAATGCAGAATAATTTTACAAGGTTATTTAGTCCAGTTACTGTATGCTTAACGCTAGAATTGGATCAAATATTTTTACCCATTCATGAAGATGCGCATTTTTATTTGCTGGTTGTGGATACGACCCTGTTGACAATTTCAGCATGGGACACTCTTGGTAAAGGGAGAAGACTTGAGTCATATGTGCCTTGCATGGAATTACAAGTACGTTCTAATTCTAGTTGGATGACTGCTTATTTGTACTTGTTATTGCCATTTTGATTGCGTATTAATTCATGCTTCATTGAATTTACATTACAAACTCATTTTTCTGTAGTGTGCAGCACTTGATGTTGTCCTTAAGCCTGACAATTTTAACTTTACTAACTTCAAAAAAGTGAAACGTGACCCATTCCCAAAGCAGCCAAATGGTTTGACTGTGGGATGTTTGTTTGCTACTTTATGGAAAATCCCACTAAAGTGACAATGCGGCCACATACAGAGGTATTGATGTCGACTTTCTCTCACATTTATTTCAATGTACTTGTATATTGTTTTTTTCCTGAAATATAGCATTCACTTTGTCTACAAGTGGGACTCGGACGAGGAAAGGTGCCGACTCCTCCTGGATCTAATTATGTGTGAAGAAAACCAGTTGAGTACAGTGGTGGAAGAACGTGCAAAGGTCTGGTTTGAGGCGGAGCAAGAACAAATCCGTAATATTGATTTCGGAAAGGATCTTATTTTCTCTATGGATAAGGTGGGTACGGATACGAAGATAACTGCTACTCCAAAAAGAGGTGCAAAGCGGAATAGGAAGTGAGGAGGAGTTGGATATACAGGTTTTGGAGTTTGACTAGGAAGGAGTATTTTTTGGTGTACACATGAATTTTGTATAACGGTCGTATATATTGTCATTGTCAGCTTGTAGGCCGCCGGTTAATGTCTGTGTTTTTCAGTAACTGTCAACGCGTGTACGCGTAGGTTAACCAACCAGACTTGTACATAAACTCATTTTGCAATGAAAATGTTGTTTGAAGGAAGCAATAAAAAGATATGGACCAAGTCTTGAACCGAAAAGAAACCAATTCATCTGTGCAATTACAAATGCGCGTTTTTTTTTAATGGATTGTGTACTTGTTACTATCACATTTGAGGAAAATTGCTTTAGTTTAATTACTCTTGCATTACTGATGGTACAATAAGAAACCTAATACACAAATTATTTGCATAATTAAGCAGGAAAGTGTGTACGCATTTCACTCAGTCCAAACCAATTGTTTCTTGGTTGAAATCTGAATTTGAAAATCAACCAAATTTGGATAGACTGCATTATATTAGTAAATAAGGGGGCTTTCAAGTATGAATCTCTTTTAAATGCAGCAAGCCAAATCCATCTACTAAAGTCTTTGAAATATGTTATTGACAGTATATATGCAGTAGTCAAAATAATTCATACACCATCTCATGCTCAAGTCTCGTAGAAGGAAAATATAAATCATTCCGGAAACACAAAACATCATAAGAAATTATAGCAATGGACTTATGTAATTCCAATAATCAAAATCAAATGTAACTCAAGTAAAGTGTGACTATGAGACAAGCATGGTATTTAGGATATCACTCACATTGTTGCGCTTATAGAATCAATGTATTGATCGCTCAGGTTCAAAAATGTAATGAAAAGAGTATAAACTATTATCTGATCCTAATTTAACCTCCAAATGGATTGATTCAACTGGAAAATTATAACATCCATCTTAAACCCGCTACCAACAAAACTGACAGCATTGCGTACTCTCACGCCAATAACCATAACTTTTTGTAGAAAAATTGAAATTGAAATCCGTAAAATTCTTATTAAACTAGACTTCTCAATGTATAATATATATTTTTTTCACAATTTTTGGTTCAGCGAATTGATACAGTTTATTGTTCAACTTGCTGTCTCAGTTCAATCCCTTAAATTCAACGATGCCCAGCAAGAATGAAATTAACTCCTCACTCACGCCTCCAACTCCAAATTTTTTGAATTCTATGGTAAAGTAAACTCACCGACCATTGAGATGATATATTATAAGCCTTGGTTTCAGTCACATTTGCTGTATATGAACAACCGCATGCTTCACTCATGCCTCCAACCTCCTCATGTTGTCTTTTAAACTTTAAAAAAAATCAATGTATTGATTGCTCAGGTTGAAGAATGTAATGAAAAGAGTATGAACTATTATCTGATCCTAATTTAACCTCCAAATGGATTGATTCAACTGGAAAATTATCACATCCATCTTAAACCTGCTACCAATATTTCTGACAGCATTGCGTACTCTCACGCCAATGGCCATAACTTTTTGTAGAAAAATTGAAATTGCAATCCGTAAAATTCTTATTAAACTAGACTTCTCAATGTATAATATATTTTTTTTTCACAATTTTTGGTTCAGCGAATTGATACATTTTATTGTTCAACTTGCTATCTCAGTTCAATCCCTTAAATTCAATGATGCCCATCAAGAATGAAATTAACTCCTCACTCACGCCTCCAACTCCAAACTTTTTGAATTCTATAGCAAAGTAAACTCACCGACCATTGAGATGATATATTATAAGCCTTGGTTTCAGTCACATTTGCTGTATATGAACAACCGCATTCTTCACTCATGCCTCCAACCTCCTCATGTTGTCTTTTAAACTTAAAACAAAATCAATGTATTGATCGCTCAGGTTGAAGAATGTAATGAAAAGAGTATGAACTATTATCTGATCCTAATTTAACCTCCAAATGGATTGATTCAACTGAAAAATTATCACATCCATCTTAAACCTGCTACCAATATTTCTGACAGTATTGCGTACTCTCATGCCAATGACCATAACGTTTTGTAGAAAAATTGAAATTGCAATCCATAAAATTCTTATTAAACTAGACTTCTCAATGTATAATATATATTTTTTTCACAATTTTTGGTTCAGCGAATTGATACAGTTTATTGTTCAACTTGCTGTCTCAGTTCAATCCCTTAAATTCAACGATGCCCATTAAGAATGAAATTAACTCCTCACTCACGCCTCCAACTCCAAACTTTTTGAATTCTATGGTAAAGTAAACTCACCGACCATTGAGATGATATATTATAAGCCTTGGTTTCAGTCACATTTTCTGTATATGAACAACCGCATTCTTCACTCATGCCTCCAACCTCCTCATGTTGTCTTTTAAACTTAAAACAAAATCAATGTATTGATCGCTCAGGTTGAAGAATGTAATGAAAAGAGTATGAACTATTGTCTGATCCTAATTTAACCTCCAAATGGATTGATTCAATTGAAAAATTATCACATCCATCTTAAACCTGCTACCAATATTTCTGACAGCATTGCGTACTCTCACGCCAATGGCCATAACTTTTTGTAGAAAAATTGAAATTGCAATCCGTAAAATTATTATTAAACTAGACTTCTCAATGTATAATATATATTTTTTTCACAATTTTTGGTTCAGCGAATTGATACAGTTTATTGTTCAACTTGCTGTCTCAGTTCAATCCCTTAAATTCAACGATGCCCATCAAGAATGAAATTAACTCCTCACTCACGCCTCCAACTCCAAACTTTTTGAATTCTATGGTAAAGTAAACTCACCGACCATTGAGATGATATATTATAAGCCTTGGTTTCAGTCACATTTGCTGTATATGAACAACCGCATGCTTCACTCATGCCTCCAACCTCCTCATGTTGTCTTTTAAACTTAAAACAAACAGGCATATTACACATAATTTCAGATTCAGACATTGATTCGTTTCCGAGTACCTTTAATAGATTGGTACATATACAAAATGTCAAAAAATTACACCAATTATGACATAATTTGACCTACATGTATTTTTCAGTTCATACCGGTTACAATGTACCCACTTCAAATGCAAAAACATCATACAAAAAGTCTGTATGCTTCGCCAGTGACTTGTCTCCAACATCTTACTTATAAGAGTACTTTAGCTTGCTTGATGAGTGCATTCCCCTAACGCAGGGCGATAGGCAATTATGGCCATTAATTGTCACTAAAAATGTGGCTGGAATGAGGTAGGGTATGATTCAAATGGCCATGATGAAACATATGTAGCGGTTGTGTTTGTAGCACACACTGAAATCGAAAGGCCAGATATTTCCAACGGTTCCTTAAATGGTCATGCGGATGACGATGAAAAGGCCAAGGTTGTAGGCACCTCAGGTTTCGATGACATAAAGCTACACCATCGCGAAGGGTGGGGGGGAGATACTTTCTTATCCGGTGCATAACCCAAACCACTCATAGAATTTGCATATGACCCTTTATCAACTAAAGATTCATCTTTTACATTGGATGTTCCTTGCTTCAATGGACATGAACGACTTGTATGCCCACTCTTCCCGCACTTTCTACATTTCCTTGAAGGTGCTTTCTTGGTGGACCTTACCTCAACTTTTTTACCTCGTACTCTCAAAGGATCACGTACAACATTTGGATGAACTGGGTGTGCAGCACTCTGATTATTGTCTTGTTTTTCTCGGGCTTGGAACAACTCAGTAGCTCTCAATGTTAACCGCCCAATCTCCCCCTTCAATTCTGTGTACCCTTCATCGTCACACCGAGATGCAAAATATGTTAACTTCTGGCATATGTTCCCAATTTGTGCACGCCTCGCAACAAATGCCGCTTCCATTGGATCGGGAATCACTCATGCAATGTATGCTGGCTCCTGCTTAGCACTTTTCGTCCACCTTTTGAGTATCAACTTATCAGGAATTTTCATCGGATTCTCAACCTTCATCACAGAGAACATATGGCTACAGGGGAGGCCTGCATTGAACCAACCACAAAGCAAATATTAAACCTTACTATTCAATCGAAGCAGTAGTACACACACCAGAAACCATAGTACCCAGAATTATTTTCCTGAATTAATGCTTAAAAAGAAATTGAAAAAGTGTCCATGCCTTCTACGTTGAGTTTACCAGTGTAGGTTAGTAACGTGCATGTGCAATGCATGAAATTGTGGTCACCATTGAAATAAACCACGTAAGTTTCTGTGGGAGACGCATATTTGGAGACGAGATATCGATTTTTATCAGTCAGAGTGTCAGATCGAACCGCATTGTACAGGTGCCCATCATGAATTTGTTCCCGGACACGAACCAAGACATTTGGCGTGTACACATCACCTGCATGTTTCTCTAACAATTTAAGGTGTGTTAGCATTTGTGGTTCTGTGTGTGTACTGTTGAAGGTCTGATGCAGTTCTGCCTCACGTATACGATCACTGGCAACATCCACTCAGCGCACAAAGTCAGACAACTTCATTTGGCTGCCCAGGAATTGTTTTTGAAAGGAGTGCATGCCCTCTGCCCTCTGTGTACTTGTCATACCCGCGAAGAAATTGCTTTTCAGGTGCGCAATGGCCCATGACTTGCAATTATCCCATGTCTCACGCACCCACTGATTGTCCTGTAGTCCAAACTTTTCCACTGCTTCTTCCCGTTTAGCTTCTAACTCATCAGGGTCTTCAACATGTAACATCATGTGTGCAAATGCACCCGCAAAATGTTCTGCCTTTTTCACATTAGTCTTGCAATTTCTCGTTAGGTGCCATGAACAAATTCTATGTGTGGCACCTGGGAAGACAGACTCAATAGCTTTTTTCATGCTTGGGGCTGCATCTGTTATGACTGATTTGGGCAACTTGCCATACATACAATCTGTAAAACAACTTAATAATCATATATAGCATTCTTCAGACTCACTAGTTACAAGTGCACAACCAAATATGGAAGTCATATAATGGTTGTTGACCCCCAATATGACGTCATATGGGAACCTATATCCATTACTGTTGTATGTAGCATCCATACATATGACATCACCGAAGATTGAATAATCCATGCGCATCCCACTATCGGCCCAAAACATACCCTAAAGTGTATTTGAGTTATCTACGGCGTAACGACAATAAAACTCAGGGTCACACTGTGCAGTCTTCGTCAAATGTGCTATAGCTCTCTCTGAATCTGTTGCAAGCTCATTTACTCTAGTATCAAAGTCCACCCAATTGTAAAGATCTTTTCAAAAGAAACTGACATTACTGTATCCTCCATTTACAATAACCATGAAATCCATTATGCGGGTAGTCTCTACACCTACCTTCCTCATTGTTTGAGCTTGCTCTTTTACAGAATCAACCACATATCTATGTAACCGTATGAAATGGACGTCACTTTCGGAAGCTAGCTTGTGGTTATGAATATGCTGGAATTCACCCATTTGGTACATATTCGATTTCGCCTTCATATGTACCTGAAATGCAGCACGACACCCACACCTTGAAATGCGTCGAGGCTCCCTTTTCCGTTTATCAGGAGTAAGCTGAAACTTCATATGACCCTCTTTTGAACAAACCCACCTTCTTCGTTGTATTACATTTAACTTTGTATTCATCCTTATATCATCTCTTCTCACACCAAATCCCAGAACATATGCATATTTACGATAAAATTTGTCCGCCTCGTCAATTGTCTGAAATTCTACTGTTTTGAAGTCGTTGAACACCCACTCAGTTACAGGTTTTTTAATCTTCATCACTATCTCAGACCAATCATACTCTAGATTGATCTCACAACCTTTTAATGTACTGTCTGCTTTCTCACACAAAATAGCATCTGTATTCGAACTGAGCCCAATGTGGACTGCGTTCTGGCTGTCCATTTCAACCTACGCAATTCGCCAAAGAAATCGGAAATGACAATTTGCCACAACAATATGACAAACATTGAAACCCATATGAAAAATATGACACAGTAATAGAGGACCAGTACATTGATTTCTTCTAATAGAACGATTGCTATAGTTGATGTGTAGTGAGAGAAATAAAAGACATTTCCACCAACTAAAACCCTTGCCCTAAAATGGAAAAAGTAAACAAGAATGTACCTTCCTGAATACAGCAATGCCCAGTTGTTTACGCTCATGAACACAGCAATACCCAGCCGTTTGCGCTCCTGTGCTTGTACGTTTTGTGCTCTGTTTTTCGTCACAAGCAATTTCCTTGGAAGTGGGGTTGAAAGAAAACAATTTCCAATTCTTAACTATGAAATTGTGTTACGTCATATTTCCATAACCACGTAATTTTTTTATTATTAGTTATACCTTGAAAATATCGAAATTAGTTTTCACTAACTTAAAATACATAAGTGTTATCTGTTAGGGAAAATATATCATATTTAATTTATTTTTATTTTCAAAACTAATTTTTACCATATGAAATAAATCAAAATATTCTACAATTGATCAACCACACATAATATAAATAATATTGTATTTAACAAAATAATTAATTTTAATCATTATATGATTAATTAAGCACATTTATTTGCGAAAATGGTATTCTATCCTTTTCAAAGCTTATAGCCTAACCAATGAAAAAATTAATAAGTTATACTTATTTATTTTAATAAAATCCAAATTCATTTTCTGAAATTAATTTAATATAACTTAATTTAATGTACTACACTTAAAAGTTTATGTATCAATGTTGTAATTTTAACATTAATCTGCCAATATCATTAAACTTACTACATATGAAAACAACCCATAAACTCAAAACTTAACTTTATCCCTAAACCCAACTCTAACCTTAAAATGGGGAAAGTAAAAAAAAATTCATGAATATTTTTATGAGAAAAAAAATATATTTTTACTAATTTTTTTCCTTTTGGGAAAAAATTTGAAATATTTGCAAAAAACAAAATAAACGTTCATGAAAACAAATATTGGACATAAAACAATGATCCATTTTATTTAAATAAAAAGAAGTTAGTGGGTTTTGTCTGCCTCAGAGACGCTTGAACTTTGGCCTCAGTGCAAGGGGTTACCCCAGTTTAATTCAAAGTGATTATTTACAAAAAAATAAATATCAATTTACTATGATTTTAAACTGAAACAATTCCAAAAATATATATACACTTTCTTTGAAAATAAAATATTTTTTTATTAGTTTCTATCATCTTAATTTATTTAAGTTAAAAATTTTCAAAACAATTACTTTCTATAACCCTAAATCTCATACCCTTATCCCATGTCACAAAACCCTAAAACCAAAACATAAACCTTAAATTTTAAGTACCCTAAATTTAAAAAATTTAAACATTACCCCTAAGCCTAAGTTAACATTAAAAGATTAACTTAGCCTTAACCCTAAACTTTGCCTTAACTCTAATAGAACGCCCTAAACTTATAATAATTATAACGGCGATTACAAATTAAAAAATGCGATTACAAATAACAAAAAGGTGAAAATAATTGAGAAAAAGTGATACAACTTAAAAAAAAAAGCGATACATCTTAAACAAAAGTGATTATAAGCAACACAGTGATATAATTGAAAAAAACGATAATAGTTTTGAAAAGAGGATTTACAATTAATAAATTTGATAATAATTGAAAAAAGTAATATTTTTGAAAAAAAAATGTTATTAAAGTGAATAATAACAATATTATTATGGACATTAGAGGGAATAAACATGAGTTACATATAAGTTTTTAAAGATACAGGTAAAGTTGTCAGTTAAATTAAATATTGGAGAGATATTGTAATTATCCCATTAATATGTGTCCCACATATTAAATTTTTGGCAACCATATTTTCACTTCCCCCGACCACCACCCTTATTTTCACTTCTCCAACTACCCTTTTAAAGTTTAGCATCTACTTTCACTTCCCAAACCACTCAGGTTAAATTTTACCATATAACTCTGTAAGTGAATCATTTATTACCTATCCTACAACTACAACTCCAAATCTTTCTCATTTGTTACAATTACATCAAGTTACATTTTTTCCCTCTACTCAATTTCCTTATTCCTACCTTTCATACAGAATTCTACAATGTCTCACGGTGGTACCGGCGATTATATTAAGCAATTACCATACGATTTCAGGCCATCAATGATCAAGAGACTAACTTCTCGCAAGAAATCTCTTCCTTCAACAAGTATCTACTTTGAACCAGAGTCTCACGTTTCTCATCCAAAGTATCCAATGAGTTTATATTTTACTCTAATTTTATTATTTCAAATTTAACTGCTAAATTTACTGTTATGTTAGTTAAATTTGTTGTCATGTTTACAATTTAAATGATAAAATTACTGGTAAATATTTTTGGATAGTTTATATTTCAGGGGAATGTATATGTATGAAGTTAGGGAAACACAAAGTATGTTAGGGTATTTTGAAAAAATGGTTACTAGACTTATCAATGTGATAAAAAATTAGATAAAAAATTAAAAAGTAATCATTGTTAAACAAAAGCGATAAAGGACTAAAAAAAGTGATAAAATTTTAGAAAAAAGTGATACTATTATAAAAGAAGTGAATAAATATTTAAAAAAGTGATAAAGTATTAAAAATCTGATGCGAAATTTTTTTTAAGAAGCTACTAAAAGATGAAAAATTGATAAATAATTATAAATTACAATAAATAAATACAAAATCGATTAAATAGAAAATCACTTACATTAAAAAATTGTAAAATTTTTTTAAAAAAGGCGATTAAAAAAACAAAAAAGCGTTTGAAAAAAATAAAAAAGCGATAACCCTAAAAAAACTATAAAATAATTAAAAAAAAGCTATTAAAAATGAGAAAAAATGATTAAAAATAAAAAAAATGATTAAGATTAGAAAACATAGAGATTACTAATTGGGAAAGTTTAAAAAAAAATTTTGAAAAGCAATCAAATATAAAAAATGTTATTAAATATGAAAAAATAAAAAAAAAAGGAAAAAAAGCGTTTGGAAAAAAAAGCATTCGGAAAACAAAAAAAAGTGATACAGCATTAAAAACAGCGATAAAAAATAATAAAATGATTAAAATTTAAAAAAAGTGATTAAATATACAAAAAGTGATAAAATATAAATAAAAAAATTGATGATTGTTTAAAAAATAGAAAAAAATTTTATATTGCGATTAACAACATAAAATTGATACCAAACGTATAAAATGCCATAAATATTAAAAAACACGAGTTAAAAAAAAGGAGCGAAATAACATAAAAAAAATTGAAAAAAAATATAAAAAGTTATTAAAAATAAAAAAGTGAGTAAAATTGGAAAAAGGGAAATAATTATTAAAAAAGTTAGCAAAAATAAAAAAATAGTGATTAAATATACAAAAATCCATAAAATAATAAAAAAAATTAGCAATCTTTAAAAAATTTAAAATATTTTTTTTTGTTGCGATTGACAATAGAAAATTTATGCAAAACCTATAAAATGCAATAAATATTTGAAAATGCCAGTAAAAAATGAAAATAGCAACATAATTGATATAAAACTGATTAATTATCAAAACAAGCGATTAAATATAGAAAAGCGATAAGAGTGGAATAAAAGTTTGTAAATATTTGTGAAAAGCTATTAAAAAATGAAAAAGTTTTAAATAATCGTAAAATGTAATAAATATTTTAATAAAACCATTAAAAAAAATAAAGTGATAATAACCTACAAAAAAGGGAAAAGTATTAGGAAGACTGATTATATATACAAAGTGATAAATAATTGAAAAAACGATAAGTAATTACAAATTTTAAATAGGCGATAATAATTATTAATACGTGACTATTATTTTACAAAAGGGTATAATATTTTAAAAAAATGATACAGATTTTAAAAATATCATAAAACATCTAAAATTGTGATAACAATTATAAAAATTACAGAATAAAAAGGTAAGAAAATGCTATAATATTCATTATGAAAGCGGTCACATAATTGAAAAGAATACATGAATGTTATAAAAGCCAGTAAAATATAACTACAGTGAGAATAATTTTAAATAGCGAAGTAACTATGAAAAGCGATAGTATTATAAAAATGCGATAAAAATTCAAATAATGCGATATGTAAATTAATACATGGAATATGTGATATGTAACCGAATACATCGACTTTATAATTTTAATATGTAATTTTAAAAGAGATAATGTTATCAAAACTCTGTTTAAGAATATCTCTGTCAAACAATTGCTATTTTATGTTAGATTTCAACATATTTTTCAGATTTTATAATCTTAATTGTAATTTGATATTTATAGAATAGGCTAAGTGCATACCGTGGACATGGAAGCGTGAAGCCATTGTTGGAGTGGTTTGATGGGTTTCCAAAAACTGTGAAAGATATAATAAGAAAAATGGGTATTTTTAATGCAGTCAAAGCATTAAAGTCCACATACTGCGACGGACACTTAATTCGTGGACTTAGTCACTTTTGGTGGGATACTACACACACATTTCACTTCCCATCTATCGGAGAGATAACCATGACACCTGTAGATTTTGCGGCAATAACCGGCTTGCGTTGCAGTGGCGATCCGATCCTATTGATATGGAAATATGTGCAGATGCCTCCCGCCTGCAACTATTAGTCGGTGATGGTTGGGAGATATTCCATAAAAAAAGAAAGGTGACTTTTAAGTTAGTACTTGACACGTATAGAGGTTACAGATCAAATACCATGGAGAGAAAGAATCATTTGGTTCGTGTTTTCCTAGCAACTTTTCTTGGGACAACTATATTCTATGATACAAGCATGAGTAGTTTTTATAGATGGTGGATTTCAACTGTAGCAGATACATCCCGACTGGCAAAGTATAATTGGGGAAGTGCCGCATTGGCTAATCTTTACTTATATATGGATGGTTTGAGCAGGGGTGCTTAAGGGAGTGGTGGGTTTTGGCAGTCATGGTAGGTAACTATTATATACGTGAATTACTTTATTTCATTGTATACACCAGTTACATTTAAAATGATTATTAAATGATCATGTTCAATATGAATTATTTGTAATCACAGACATGGGCTTGCGAGCATTTCATGGACATTGGGCCTAACCTAAATTTGAGTGGAGATGAGACATATCCTAGAGCAAAGTACTATGCTGAGGGACATTTGGGGGGGCATGCCATATGATACTGAAGTGTATATAAAGCTATTTAAAACAGTACACAAGGCGGCGGTGAAAATGTGGCCATGGGAGAAGTACGTGGATGACCTACCACAGTACGTTAGTGAAAGTTTAGGTGCAACAAGGCGTCGAATTTTACTAGAAAGCCCATGTGGTCGAGCCTGGTTTTTAGGTGAGAGGGTGTTCAGACAACACATTAGTTATCGGCAAGTGCATGACAAGACCATCCCGAACCCGCCACCAACATCTATGTTCAACCAAAAGTGGCACGGTGCAGAACTGACAGCAGCAGTTGCAGGATCATTATGGGATAATAATTCAACAATTCTGTTTTCTGGTACATTTCAGTTGTGGTGGGAGGGCATGATGAAGGAGCTTGCCGAAGCCATGAAAGGTGGGGACCCAGGTGCATCTACCAGTGGGTTTGGTGGGACATCTATGTCAACTGTTGCACGAGAAATAGACACTACAGTAGAAGGTTCTGAAATACAGCTACCTGCTACATCTATGTTGCTCCCAGATCTTGAAACAGGAGAGGCTAAACTCCTAAAAATTCCAAGCATTGAGGATGAGGATGTCGAGGGTCTATCACTTGATCCTTCGATAAAATCTGTAAGTTTGTAATCTTATACGTTGTTGTACTCAATCCCATTCCACGCTGATCTTTTGTTTTAAAAATGTTATGTATAGGTGAAAAGGGACACTGTGGAGAAGTTACTGCGTTTGGTGGCAAGTCTAAAGAAGGCTGTAACGGACAAAATGTGGAAGGATGCAAAGAAATTATCTTTCAAACAGTGTGTAAGTCTATAGTCTATATAAAATTTTGTTGTCAATTATGACATATTAATGATATATTCATTTGATTGCAGGTGTCATGTGGGGGAATAACTAGAGACACTGGCTTGGAACACAAGCAACATCGTCGTCGTGGGAAAGAAGTGGTGCAGGATGAAGGTTCCATCAGTGATGGAGATGAGAGCGGTGAAGTTGGTGCCGAATCTCAATCAGAAGGAAATTATGCGGAGGATGATGTGCAGCATGAAGACATTGTTGGTGACGAAGGTTTAGATTCTGATGGTTTGATTGAAGAGGATGAGGAAAACGAGGAAGATGACTCAGATGCAGAGTCAGATTATGAACCTGGGTCAGAGTCAGATGAGCCTACATCTGATAGATGCGTCAAGAGCCGTACTAAGCACATGGAAGATAGGCCTGCAGCTAAGAGGGGAAGGAAAAGGTAAATGGCGTTAAAACTACGATAGTTTTGAATTTTCTTTCAAGAAAATATGCACGCGTTTTTTACTATCTTACGTTATATCGATGTATCGTGGATGCTAAAATGTTATTCCTCTGCATGTTTATATAGACTGAAGTATGATATATTTATTATTACTTTCCTCTTGTTTCCATTAATATGTATTTGTATACAAAAAAAATAGTTTTATCAACATATTCTCGTATTTCAATTACCAATATCATTTTTCCACGTACACTTAACAACTATGATGAATGACAGGATGAGGTAGTAGTAGAATCATAGTTTGAGCACGATTAATGCAACGTTGGCAAGTTTGAGAACAATTAATGCAATAATATCATAGTTAAATTTGAGTTGACGATTAAGTTTACTTGAGTTACTAGTACATAGGCTGAAATGATTAGATTAGTCCAATTAACTGTTGTCCATAGTACTAAATTGTATGATTTCAAAATTTTGGGTGAAAATGTACAAAATTTTAAAATTTTCAAAATTTAGGTATTTTATTATACTGCACATAAAAGTTTTTATATCAATGTTATAATATTGACATTTTACTATCAAAATCATTAAAATTCCTACATATGGAAGGATACTTGTTTTGGAAGAACTAATAAATCCAAAATTTAACCTTATCCCTATACCTACCCCTAACCTTAAAACGGAGACAGTCCAAACAAATTTCTCAACACTTTTTATAGATAATAATTTTTGGCCAAAAAAAAATTGCTCACTAATTTTTATCCTTTTCGGTTAGTTAAGTTAAAAAAACTTACCAAAAACTACTTCCGACAAGAATATCGTAAAATTACATTTAAGACATCTTGAGGTGCAAATTTTTAAAAAATTATAATTTGGGCGAATAATTACCTTCTATAAAATTAAAATACAATAATACACTAAATTAATGCAATCCGACAAAACCTGTAACGCAGCAATAGTAGTAAAAGTGTGACCAGCTTACGGTGAAGGTGCCTTCGTTGTGACCGGGTCATGTTGAAGGTAACCTAAAAATGTGACCGGGTCACGTGGAAGGTACCTTCGTTGTGACCGGGTCACATTGAAGGTAACCTAAAAATGTGACCAGGTCACATTGAAGGTACCTTCGTTGTGACCGGGTCACGTTGAAGGTAACCTAACAAAGTGACCGGGTCACGTTGAAGGTAACCTAACAAAGTGACTGGGTCACGTTGAAGGTACCTTCAATGTGACCGGGTCACGTTGAAGGTACCTTCGTTGTGACCGGGTCACGTTGAAGGTAACCTAAAAAAGTGACCGGGTCCTAAAAAAGTGACCGGGTCACGTTAAAGGTACCTTCGTTGTGACCGGGTCACTTTGAAGGTAACATATAAATGTGACCGGGTCACGTCGAAGGGACCTTCGTTGTGACTGGGTCACTTTGAAGGTAACCTAAAAATGTGACCGGGTCACTTTGAAAGTACCTTCGTTGTGACCGGGTCACTTCAAAGCTAACCTAAAAATGTGACCGGGTCACGTCGAAGGTACCTTCGATGTGACCGGGTCACTTTGAAGGTAATCTAAAAATATAACCGGGTCACCTCGAAGGTACATTCGCTGTGACCGGGTCACATTGAAGGTAACTTAAAAATGTGACCGGGTCATCTCGAAGGTACCTTCATTGTGACTGGGTCACTTTGAGGTAACCTAAAAATGTGACCGGGTCACCTCGAAGATACCTTCGTTGTGACCGGGTCACTTTGAAGGTAACCTAAAAATGTGACCGGCTCACATCGAAGGTACCTTCGTTGTGATCGGGTCATTTTGAAAGTAACCTAAAAATGTGACCGGCTCACGTAGAAGGTACCTTCGTTGTGACCAGGTCACTTTGAAGGTAACGTTCAAAGTGACCCGGTCACAACGAATGTACCTTCAACGTGACCCGGTCACAACGAAGTTACCTTTAATGTGACCCAGTCACATTTTTAGGTTACCTTCAAAGTTACCCGGTCACAACAAAGGTACCTTCTATGTGACCTGGTCACATTTTTAGGTTACCTTCAAAGTTACCTGGTCACATTTTTAGGTTACCTTCCAAGTGACCCGGTCATATCGAAGGTACCTTCGAGGCGACCCGGTCACAGCGAAGATACCTTCGAGGTAACCGGTCACATTTTTAGATTATCTTCAAAAGTGACCCGGTCACAACGAAGGTAACTTCAGCGGTAAAATATAAGAAAAAGCGATTAAATGTAATAAAAAATGATAAAATTTTAAAAAAAGGCGATTAAATGTATAAAAAAGCGATAAAATAAAGAAAATGTGATAAATGTTAAAAAATTGGTAAATATTTTTAAAAGGCAAATAAAAACTGAAAAAGTGATAAATAATTTTAAAAATTGATTAAATAATAAAAATGATAAAAAAAACTAAAAAAAGAAAACATTTTTTTAGAAAATCAATTAAATAAATAAAAAGCAATTAAAATTACAAAAAGTGATTAAATAAAAACCCTAACAAAAACCGATAAAATAATAAAAAAAGCTATTAAAAATAAGAAAAATAGTTTAAAAAAAAGTGATTAAGATTAGAAAACATAGCGATTACTAATTGGGAAAGTGAAAAAAAAAATTTTAAAAATCGATCAAATATAAAAAATGTTATTAAATATGAAAAAAAATTGAAAAAGCGATAAAAAATTTTTAAAAGCGTTTGGAAAACAAAAAAAAGTGATTAAAAATTAAAAAAAGTGATTTAAAAATAAAAAAATGATTAAATTTTAAAAAGTGAATAAAATTAGAAACAAAGCGAAATTTGCTTTTTTTGTATTTAATATGTGACTTGAGAAATTTTATTTACTTTTTTTGTATTTAATCATTTTTTTATATTTATTTGCTTTTTTTAGTTTAATCGCTTTTTTTAAAAAATATTTCACTTTTTTAATTTTATCACTTTTTTTTATTTAATCAT
Organism: Aquilaria yunnanensis; assembly: GCA_039654915.1. NCBI lineage: Eukaryota > Viridiplantae > Streptophyta > Magnoliopsida > Malvales > Thymelaeaceae > Aquilaria > Aquilaria yunnanensis. Next base: position 103,029,435 of record CM077593.1, on the reverse strand, counting down.
TTTTTAAAATTATTTATTGCATTTTAGAATTATTTATCACTTTTTCGGTTTTTAATAGCTTTTAAAAAATATTTACCAATTTTTTAACATTTATCACTTTTTAAAAAATTTTGTTTAAATTTTTTTTTTTTTTACTTTTTAGAAATATTTATTGCATTTTAAAATTTTTTATCACTTTTTTTTCATTTCCCTCCCTCACCTGTTACCCCAGTCAGCCCGTTTCTCTTTTCTCTCTCAAACCAAGATCAACGGTCAAGATTGGAGGGGCATGGGTACCCCCTTTTCGGGGTGGGTATTATAGAAAGTTCCCTGCACATTCAACTTTGAAAATACATGATGGGGAATTATATGATTTTTTTTTCCGCAAAGCATAGTTTTAAATTTCAATTACATAATGAAGGGAATGTCAGTTTTGTTTTCAAATTAGGAAAATTGCCAAATCATCATTATTTTTTTTTGGTTTTTGAAGTTTAGAAAAATAACAACATAACATCTTCGATTCTAGACATTCTGTCCAACTATTGCTTTTTCCCTTGCTCCCCCCATTTTCCTGCTGTTTTTGGTTTTTAGTCGACCAAGACTGGCAGTCCACTCATTTAACTACTTTTGTACCTCATTTCCTTCACTGGGAATTTCCTTGCCATTTTTTCCTATTGTTGCCCTTGCATTTTGGACACTACGATTGGTGGTGTGTGTTAATATCATCATTCAAGTCTCATATGGTAGTCGATTTTCAAGTAAAATGGGTCTTAAGCTGGTTTGTGCGCAATTCTAACTAATTCTAGCCGCATTTAATTCTCCGGTACAAATTAATGTATTTATATCTAAAATATGACTTATATCCTACAATAAAATCATATTTTAAGGCAAGTTGTCATAAATTACTTTATTTTATGACTCATTAGTTATTAACTATTGTAAATGTGCACATTTCTTTAAGAAAGACATACATGAAATGTCAAAAATAGGAAGCTTATATATGGAAAGGGTTTGAGTTTAGCTAAACCAGCCCCAAACTCTTCTATATCTAGTGTTTAAGTCAATCATTCCAAAAAATGAAGGAAAAAGAGAGAGAGAAACCTCCACAATAACATCTATATATAGAAGGCATTTCAGGGCCTTCTTAATATAACAAGCTTTTTTTCATCCACCAAGAAGCTGAAAAGTCAAAAGAGTAGAAATGGAAAAATTACTTGTATGTATTAAAAATCATACTAAATTTAGTAGTTGTAAATATTTTATTAAATGGATAAAAGTAAATCATGCTTGCTCACTTTGTTTTGGGCCGAGATAGCAGCATGTTAGTTGAGAGAAAAAAAACTTCACCCATCTACATGCATGCCTAACCTAGCTTGTTATCAAGGTCGAAATTTGATGGCTCGATCAGCAGCAGTAATCGTCCAGTCCAGATGCCCCAAAGCCTGCACTTGCTCTTACATTGAATTCGCCTCCACCTGTAGTCTTTGAGTTGTTCCTAATTGGCTATTGTCCGTGTTTCCTTCAAGCCTCTTTCTTTGGACGAATAAGAATTATATATTACCCTTTCATAGTACACTAAGCAAACAGCTTGAAAACAAGCAAGCTAATTCCGCACTGCATAGTGATCACTCTCATGCAATGCTATGATATTCTGTCTAAACTACAAAGTAAGCAGAATATACTAATAGAAAACATAAACTTGATTTATAAATATAGAAATATATTATAAATTTAGAAATTATTAGTAAATTTATAAATATAGATATTATTCGAAAGCAGAAAATTTATTAAAAATATGTTATATATTTAGGAAAATTTGGATTGGAGATGACATGAGATGAATGTTGTGGTCAATTTGCTTGATTTGCAAGGCAATGCTAATTCCTTGTTATTTTACTTATTAGTTTGTTCCACGTTTCTATTAATTATTAGTTGTTAAATATCTTGCATGTTTTCATCTTATATTGTATATACATGCATAAATATAAAATATGAACTCTATGCACCAATTCTAACATACTATGTACTAAAACATTATATTTAAGTACACTGCATCATCATACTATGTACCGTGAAAATTAACATACCATGTCATCATACCTGTATCAAGAACTCTATTGTACCCCATATCAAACAACTATGAATGCGATGATGGTGATGGTGATGTTGGCAATGAGAGACCTGACCAACCTCGCAGAAACCCAAGTAGCCCAATCCCTTGCCATTGGCTAAGACTTCCCCATTTACATTGTGATGGTCAAGAATGATAGGACGCAAGCGATTGTTAGAGACTCGATTGATTCTCTCCTATGAGTTTTGGTTAGGGCAATGTGTTAATAGAACTTTAAGCAATATCGTTTTGAATCAAAAAAATCACTCAAAAAAAAAACCCATTCTTGTTTCTCCCTTTGTTTTCCCTCTTTCTATCCGATTGCAAAAATCCTAACCCTAACCCTAACCCTAGAGTAATCCCTCTTGCCTTTTCAGTCATGCTTCACTCTATTATCCTCTTTGCTCTGAACTTTGATCCACCAACCACTCAAGTAAATGCCGTTGGTCACTGCTACGAGTTGTCCACAAATCACTTGAGTAAATGTTGTTACGGTCGCTGCTACGAGTTGCTTTCTACTTTGAACCATGAGGTATATGGTCTTCTTCTACTTCTCTTTAAGTGATGTAAGACAGGTCCTGAAATGAACAATGTTTAAAATTCTTAGGAGTCAAACTGGTATTTTTTTTCTAAATAGGAAAAATGTTTAAAATTTTTAGGAGTCAAAGAGGTATTTTTTTCTAAATGGGAAAATAGAAACAATGTCACAAGTGGGATTTGAACACACGCTCGTTAGAGAACCAGAACTTGAGCCTGGCGCCTTAGACCACTCGGCCATCCTGACTGTTTTTATACGCTGGACAATGTACAAATTATAGATTGTATTGTCTGGCATGTTCACCTAGTTCTTAATCTACCTCTACCTTCGTTTTTTTAGTTTCCCCCGAGCAAAACGCCAACATATCTAAGATACTCTCTATTTCTTGTTTTTTGAGAAGATGAAGTAAATTTTTTAGAACAACCTTTGTTTGCAATATGAAACTTTCTAAAACAAATTTTAAAATTCACAAAAAACACACACACATATATAATATCAAAACCAGACTTATATAAAGAGAGGAAACAAACAACTACAACTAGAGTTATATAAAGAGAGGAAGCAAACAACTAAAACGTAGGCTGGAGAGGCGTTTCTCAAGTGACAATAATCACCAAGCAACAAGCCAAAAACTCTATCCAAGTAAGAGCTCTTCAGACCATCAACGTTGCTTTTGGACTTTTCACCAATTGATTCTGTAAAAGCTTGAAGGACCATCAGAAGAAGCTATTGAATCATTCCAAAGGGCATCACTGTTCAAGAAAACCTGAGATTCCCACAAACGCTATTAAGACAATTATTTGTTAAATTTTTAAAATATAAAAATAAAACATCAATAAAATTTTAAGAAGCACAAAACTTTTTTTAAAAAAAAAAAAAGAAAAAAGAAAAAAAGAACACGAAAATCATGAACGACATCTTAACTAGTCTTAACTAGTCTCCAATATCATTGCATCAATAACATCCAACATCTTAGAGAAGCAACAAACCATGAACGACAGTTGATCAAGTACTACGATTTACAGACACCTTCACAAGCCATACTCGAACAAATCCCATTCTTCTATAGAGTATTACAGTTTCAATTTTGCGGATACACTTCTACCCAGAACCTTCAGGGTATGCATTGCATTCACGAATCACGAGCAGTTCGTATCATAACTTGCAAGTCCCAGCAATTCCGGACCTTCAAGCCGTGGATTGTTCTCAAAGCTGCAAAGGAAGTACTTTGTCAGTAAAGATCATGCTTCAAAACCCAGGCCGAGGCAGAAACAACCATTTGCCAGTCCCAGCAATTCCGGACCTTGTTCTTGACATCTTGAGCCCCTGACATCTTCTTTCTCCTGGCTTCAAAATTCCATCTTGAGTCCTTGACATCTTCTTTCTCCTGGCTTGTTCTTGTGATTGGAGCTGCTTCACCATATCAACACCCTCCCTGCTCTTGTTCTGTTCTTTCAGCCGCTTGAGACGCATTTTGTCTCTCCACATCCTCCTCTCAAGCTCATCAATATCAATCTCATCATCAGTATAATCATCCTCCACGGTAGCCTCTGGTTCATCTTGCAGACAACCCAAATCTTTTTCCGGAAGTTTACCCGAAAAGAACTCCATATCACCACAGAGCCCTATATCTTCGAACATCATCATCACCCTGTAACAGAATTCCAAAATACAGGCTACGATTTCAAATGGAATCAGAAAAATAAAATAAAATAAAAGGACAGAACAAAATCTGGAAAGAAACACTCAGCTATTAAGGCCTCAACTATGAAAACCTATAGTAAGGAGCTACGAAGAAGTGCAGAGGCCTAAATAGAAGCATGCTGAATTTAACAGGAATCGACAAATCAAAGAACCAACAAGCACAAAAAAAAAAAAAAAACCCGATATATTCCTGATCACTGAAGGTGAAAAAGATAATTAAACAACACATAATTCCAGTTCAAAGTACCCATATCAATCGTTCATCCACAAAGCGGCACAAGAAAATTTCCAGTCAGATTTAACTGAGAATCAAACCAGGAGCGGTTGATTATAAACTAAAACAACTACTATACAATATTCAGAAAGGAGATCCATCACCATCACATGAAAATTCAAGCCAATTCGAATCTTAACTCTTAGCAACAGCGAGTTTATGTCTTTTCCGGCAAGGATTGAATTGACTAGATCTGACCAGAACCCAAAATCTCAACTTTCTCAGTAAAAATTCGAAAATCACATCAAACAACTAGCAGAGGACAAACGCTGCCAACTTTCCAATACCAGCAGCGAAAGACCAGCACAAACATCAAATTGAAGAATACAAGAAAACGGGGGAGCAGAAAACAGAGAAGGAACACAATCAGAAAGAGTAATCTTACCAATAAAAATCGAGACAGTTCTTTGCGTTCAAGCTCGAAGAAGTCAATACCTCAATCCAGAACAAACAAAGAGAGAGAGAGAGAGAGAGAGAGAGCGAGAGAGAGAGTTATCCAACTTCTGAAATGGAGTGGCTGGCTGCTGGTGAAAGTAATAAGAGGAGGTGAAGAGGGTGGGGAGGAGCGAGGGAGATAAAGCCTAGTTTTGTGGGGGAGGTGGACAAAATTGGGGTCAAATAAAAGTAGACAAAAAACATGAGGGAAGAAAAACGGCTGATGGACAAGAGAAATATGAGTAAAAAAGTAGTTACTTAAAATAGGGAGATTAATTAAAAGTGAAAAAATGAAGAGGGAATCGGATATGGAATGGAAGAGTGAAAAATGAAGGGAAGGGCAGATTAAATCAACCGGAATATTGGGATGGGTGTTTTGTTTTCAATTTCAGGAGAAAATTAAAAGCGGAAGAAGTAAATAAAGGAGGGGGAGAGAGAAGAGAGAGGAGGCAGCGTGGGGGCCGTGTCTCACAAGGCACCACCACTACCTTACCAAATTATTCGTGGGAATGCATTCAATTGGGAGGGGGTAGGGGAGGGGACTGTTATCCATCCCATCTCCCACCCTTAATCTCTCCCCTTTTTTGGCCACCATGTTTATGTTTATCGTCCGCCAAACAAACGATTTAAGACAATGATCTCGTCATTATTTACCAGAGTAATTCATAAATTAGGATCATTTATTTTCTTGTTTATGAGATTTGTTTTGGGTAGGGGTTCAGATAGGTATGTCACTTTACCGATGGTTATTGGTCCCAAACGAGGTATGGAAGACTTGTGAGTTATGGCAATTATATAATGTCATAATATTAAATAAAATAATAATAAAAAATAAAAATAAAAATAATTTAGGGACTAAAAGAGAAAATATAAAAATTTTAGGCATTAAAAGTTTAACAATTGACTTAGAAAAAGTTAAAAAAAAATCTTATTTCACTAAAAAAATAAATAAACAATGGTAACCAATATTTTAGTTTAGAAAATAAAACATAAAAAAAACCTAAGAGATTAAAAAAAAACACTATAATTTATAAAACTCAGGGTCTAATATCAGAAATAGAAATAATACAGGGATTGAAAATGTATTTCACAAAAAAGAAATGTGAAAGTAGAAGAATAATGAGATCGACCCTCAAAACGATATTTTCATTCCAAAATTTCACAGACCTTCCAAAAAAAGCATCCCAACCCAACATAAAAAAAGAAAAAAAAGGAAAGGACAGGCAACAGAACGGGTCACAACCCAGCCCAATACTAAAGGGTAAAAGCAGAAAAAAACTATAGTTTACTGTAGATAAAACGGTAGTTAGAATATAGATAGTTTTTTTAGGCGCACTTTGTAGCAAACATTTTTTTTATAAATTTTGACACTAAAACAAATGTCAATAATAAATAATTAAAAAATTCTCATTCATAAATGGATGTTAATCAATTAAATTTTGCTTCATTTTAATTTTGGGTTGGGTTTTCTTTATATTATGTTCTTATTATTAAAATGATTAATTGTGATCAAAACATAATTCTATAAAATATAACACTACATGTGCTTCAAAATGATAAATATTTTTTGTCATAAAAAAATGATTCACTAAAAAGTTTCATCTCTTATTAATTTAAATTTAAATTTTTAATATCGATAAGAAATTTATTTAGTAAAATTCACTCAAAAGCTTTAGAGTTTAATAAAGTAATTTGATCCATCGATCCATAATTGTTAAAATTGAAAATGAATATGAAACATAACATTGTACATGTTTTGAAATGATGGATAAAATTTTTCATTAAAAATTAATTAACTAAAAAATTTTATCTCCTATTAACTGAAATTTTAATTTTTAATATTCTTTATAAATTTATTTAGAAAAATCCATCTTCAATTTATTTATCTTTTTTAAACCTTTATTAAGTCAATTATTAAAACCTTAATGTCAAAAGTTATTTCTTCAAGCTAAAGAAATAAACCATGATTACCAAGATTTTGCTTTAGAAAACAATAAATAAAAAAATAACAAAAAAATTACAGATAAAGAGAACAAATTATACTCACCAATGTCTTTCCTTAGAAAATAGTACATAAAACAACAAAAAAAAAAACTTGGGATGAAGAGAGCAAATAAAAGAGGCAGATTAATAGTTATAAAATTTGGGAACCAAAATATAACACTGATGTAAATTTGAGCCTAAAATGGAAGCATTAGAAAGTTAGGGACTGAAACTGTGTTTTCACCGAAACAACACATGAAACAGGTTGAAAGCGTAAAATTGCAACACAAATCCTCAGGAAATTCAATACCTTGCAAAAAGAGGATTAAACTCTGAAAAAAGCAAATCGTATTCGGAAAAACAGAAAAAAAAATTGATAAAGGGCAAAATGGTAAAGGCACTATTTTTTACTGTTCATTTGAACAGTACCCGAACATGGGTTTTAGTATATAGTATAATACTCCCAATCCCAAACTCTCAACCTTTCGAGCTTTGATGATTTGTTTAAATGAAATATTTAGATATTTATTTTGGCTGCGCATATAACACACTCTACTTTTACCAATTGTATGACAATTCTCTAATTTCTTTTGGGATTTTTCCAGAAAAATCCATTTCAGGGTCTTCAGCCAGCTCATCTCCAACCCCAACGAGATTCCACTAACAGTGAATTTCCCTTGAGATTGATGTACTTGGGGTTGGACTAATTTCAGGCTTCCTACAGGATTTCATTGGAAAGATCACGCGTCTAGATGTCATGCATGAAGCCGCCCGCTTCTGAAATTGCTATTCATGAGATTCAGATCATCCGAGGCATGTGCCAAGAGAGATTCTCTGTCCGCCCTAGTAAGGAATCGGCGGTGGAAACTCCCTCCTCCCTGCCATCCCCCACCGCAAATTCAATGTCACTTCAACGGAACTCATTGGTAGATGACTCATGAGATCGGAACCTGTGGATCAAGTAAATGTGAGTAAGAACAGAGCTAGATACAGAGTGAGCGACTAAACAATGCAAAGACTTGCAAATCTGTCCTTTTTTTCATTTCAGTACTCAATTCCTTAGATCTTCAAAAATAGCCATAAAAAATTACCAACCAATTCAACAACAATACCAATCACATAGATAGCAAAAACAACTAAAGGAACAACAATTGTGAAGGGACAAAAGAACAACAGTATCGACGAAAAGAATAGCAATATCAGCCAAATTGACAACAATTGTGAATATACAAGGGAACAACAATGTTAACAAAAAGAACAACAATATCAACTATGAACAACACAACTAGATAAAATGACAACAATGTCAACAAAATGAATAATAAATAAAAATTTTGATAAATATTCCAAAGACACACAAACATATAGGAAAATAATATTTGTTCTTTAGGTTTGATCATAATTGTCCCCATATACCAATTGTTATTTTTTTCTTAGTAAAAAATATTGTCATATCTATTAATAGATATGAAAGCAGGAAGAATGGCAATATAGAAAACTCACGTTCTCATATTTTTTATTCCAATTGTTAATTATTTGCCATGTGTACTTTCAAGTGTTTCTTACCTATTTCACCCCTATATATGACACATGTCATTTTAACATTTATTATCTTTTTCACTTTTTTACCACAAATAAATTTTTCCCGTGTCTGAGACGTGGGTCTCATCCAGTCCATCACCTTCCCTTCTAGAATCCACGTTTTCTCTTCTATAGCTATAAAACGTTATCCACGACAAACCCATTACTGCCAGTTATAGATAGAGTTATATAGCCACTACCACGTTTAAATACATTACAGGAACTACTGATGTCGTTTGCGTTTTCATTTCTTCTCTATCATTTCCGAACAAGCAATGCACATGAAGTATTGAGTAACTAAGATCTGCAGCATTGTGGAATAGGGGATCACTCCAGTTCTCCAGATGCATTGTGTGGCAACTTCTACATAGAAGGTAAAACATCATCAATTACATTCAAGTACGCTTAATTCTTTATTCTGCTTCAAAATAAAATAATTTTGAAAACTGAAATTACCTTTTGCCATTTTGACAATAGTGTTCCAGCAAAGCCAAGGGAAATGTATCAACCTCAACAAATCAGGTTGTGAATTACCAATTTCCTCGAACTTTTTTAATGCTGCAAATTGTTGAAATAAGTTCACTGACTTGAAATTATATAAATTGTTCAACTAATTGTTCAACTAATGCAGGGATAAACTAAACACATCAAACTCTAGGAAAGAAGCCCGTCCAGCAATCAAATCGAAAGCAACTGTCCCCTATAGCTTTTATTAACAGGAAATAATAACACAGACTTCAAAATTTTCCACTCAAGGAGAACTCAACAAACAAAGCAACCAGCAAATTCAGCAGATTAGGTACTTCTATATGCTTTTAATATTTTTTCCAGAAATTAAACTGGTTACTGGTGCTTAGTCTACATGTATGTGAGATTTTTAATGTGAGTAGAATGCGTGTATTAGGGTCTTGGTTGTAGATCTCAAGCATATTTCCAATTGTCATGATCAACTGATTTTACTAATACGCTATGTTTCATATGTTATTCCATGATAAATATACACCTTAAACAATATATTTTCCATTTCACTGACTTCTAATTTTTCAAAACTATTCTTACTTCAGATTTTTTTAAAAAAAAGTACAACACACTCCAGGAAAAAAACAGGTCCAGTAACCAAATCAGAAGCAAGTAACCATGCCCATGTTTATTCCATTTTCCCCCTATGGCTTATTAACAAAAAATAACAACACTGACATTAAAATTTTTATAACTTTGCAGGACTTTTCAGAATCCAAGGTTAACTCCGTAAACAAAGTAACCAACAAAGAAGTCAAGTGAATTCATTAAATAAGGTACTTCTATATGCTTTTACAAATCCTGCCTAGCAATTAGATGGGGAGCTATGTGCAGTCTGCTTATTCTTTATGTCTGAGGGAATATGTAAGTACAAGTTTGGAGATAGCAAAATGATACTTGTGATAACACTCAATAACAGGCTAATGAAAGCATCGAGGTAACTTCATACATGTTTCTGTAGGACCAACCAAGATTTTGACTCACCATACTTCTTTAGAAAAAAGTCCAGAAACCAACAAAAGCAACTCAATATAACCACATACATGAAGGCATAGAAGCAAGGGTTTTATCCCAAAGCTACCAAAGAATCCAAGGTTTTCTTCTTCTCTAGGTAAAATTGACAAAGCCAATAGTGAGCCCTAAGATGGAAATATTAGAAAAGAATAGCAACAGTTTTTACATCAAAATTACAAATTAGTTGAGATTTACCATATAAAAAACTCCATATGCATTTTGTAAATCAAGAAAAATCAAGTGAGAAGCATACAGACACAAGTTCATGTAACTCTAATGGGTTGAAATCACATGTTAATTTACTGAAAGATTATTTTTTGTAATATTGTTAACACTTTGTTAACTTCAAGATTACCAACAAATGTGAGCCTCCACAATAATCTCAAACAACCAAGTTTTTTAGAGAAAGATATCCTTTTTGTCAAAGTTAAAAAAGTTTAACTTTTCAATAGGAACAACTTTTATTTTTTTGGGAAATTTTCTCTCAGATAAATCAATATAGCCTACTTCAGACGACTTTTTTCAGAGTTTATTTTTCATCTTTTGATTGGCATTCTTCACAGACCTAATTCTTTACAATTTTGCTTGGTAAAAGTGGCATGGAATGCCTTTAAAAAGTGAAAAGGTTTTACAATCATATATTGTAAGACAAAAAAAGAACTAAATGAAAGAAAAACATAAAAAATACATAATTAAGTTAAAACCATGGGTAGCCCTTTAAATGAAAAGGCCACAAACGTAACATAAGAAATACATCAATTAGGAATCTAGCACCAATGTGGAATATGGATAATACACGCTAAATCTGAAATATTTAAGCAAGAACAATAGAATGCATTCTAAAAGCTAAGTATACATGGCAAAAGGCTATTCAATCAAGATACTTCAAGTAATTAAACAACAGCAGGTTATTTTTTGCAAGTGGAGTTGTATTATCGGTACTAAAGTTTTGTACCAAGGTTAGAACCATTAATTTATACTGAAATAAAGTTGATTAAGAAACTCCTTTAAAAATAATAAAATGAGTTTAGTACAGGTACTCATCAGATACTTTGGATATACTTTACAGACCTATAATAGTGATATAAAACAATGGCAAAATGCATGTATTTAGCACAGATGATACTATGAAGTGCAAATATTTAACAATGGTGGAATGCATGTTCGGTGACATATTGTTAGGTAGCCAACATAGTACAAAAGTTCATCATAATATGCACATAAATACCATATTAAACAAACATAATAACATTTACATACCACTTTGACAGAGAAGGTCAACGCAGGCCTAACCCTTTCTCTAATTGAACGGGGCTCATTTCTCTAAAAAGTCTAGCTTTTTTTATATTCCTGTTATTCCTGAATGCCCATATCCTTTCGCAAAATAGAAGAAACAAAAAATAAAAGATGGTTAGGGTTTTAAGATTTAAAAAATACCAAGAGACAGTCTAATAATGTTTAATAGCGCTCAGAATGAGGCTGTAAAGAACAAATAAAAAAAAAGGAAAAGCTTACGTCTGGTCTATCTGTTGACGGCAGAGGCGCGTGTACTTCCCGCTCCGACACTTCCCGCTCCGACACGAAGGTGCAACAGCCACCACTAATTGAGGACTTTTGCTGGACTCGATCCCCACAACAAATCTATTCGAAGGAGGGAAGCCAGCAAACCAACGAAAAACAAAAAAAAAAAGTGGAAAATAAGGAATTAGGGTTTCAAAGTTTAGACATCAATTTTTTGCAAATCGGATCTGTTTTTCAACACATAGGCTTCGTAAAAGTTGATCAGGAAAACGAGAGGACAAAATCAATGCAAATCAAAGTATTTTCCAAAGGGAAAAAAAGTTCACCCTAATGTTTTTGTCCGATCTACGGAAAACGGTAGCAATTTTGAAAAAAAAAAAACATTAGAGAAAGGCGTAGAGGAGAAGGAGAAGAATAGAAAGATGTAATAATTTTTAAAATCTGGAAAAATGAAATCTGGCAATACAAGTTAATCGTTACAGCAGTGACGCTGTCAAAACCACCAAGGAGTTGGCGAGAGGAGAAAGAGGAAACACTTGAAATGGGGCTGCCAAGAAAAAAAAAAAAGGTTCTTATGCCCATTCGAAATATTACAGCTTAGTAGCTCAACTAACCTTTAAATGCCATCTAAATCCCATCGTTTATAAAGTGACATTGGTAATAGCTACCGTATTTTATTGTTATTATATTAGTTTTGGTCCATTATCAACGAATAAATGTTGTTACTATATTTCAGACTTGTAATGGTCTACTGCTTAATTTATTCTCCATATGTAACAAATATTTTCTAATATTTTAATTTTTACATGCGTATGAGTAAAAAAAAATCAATCCAATTCATTCTTCTTATTTATTGTTAACTTTCATGGCTATACTTTTAATAATAGATAATGTATTATACAACAATGACCTGTCCATAGGTGATGAAGATCGACAACGGAAACTAAGAGAAAAGGGGCGAGAGTAAGATAAATGTGGGGTTTTGTGAAACAATGGTTTTTTTTTCTATTTTAAATATGGGTTAAGCCAACTTTCTCTTGTTTTGCCTTCATGTGTCAGCATTTTTATTTCACTCCTTTATTGTTATAGTTATGCGGTGTTGTATGTTTTAAAATAAACCAATCGGCCTAATTTATGCTTTACTTTCTTCAAGCTTGTATTTCTCATACTTTAGGTTTCACATGTTTGGATTTAGATGTTAAATTAAGCCCAATTATAGTTTATTTCTATTTATTGCTTATGATATAGTAATATAATTTTACTAATTAATTATGCATTGACTTAAAAAATTGTTAAATTCACCATTTTTATTTAAATTGATTATCTGAACAAATCATAATTTTTTTAAAAAAATTTATACATTAACAACAAATAAAAAATACTTGCTTTCAATAAAAATATTATAATTATATTTTGCCTTTCGTAAGGTGTAAGGTTTTCAAAATTGATTATTTTTTCATAAAAAAAAATTGATAATTTTAAAAAATAATCACTCTATATCACAATAATTCACAATATTGCATCAAGTTTAATTGCATCCATACTAATGCACCACTTCATATTTTTCCTCATCAATTACAAGAGATGGAAAACACATTCTTCCGCAATCCCATATCCAATTGAGATCTCATCCACTTTAAAATGAGTGTAAAAGTTCGTAATTTGATAAACAAAAATTATATATATATATATATATATATATATTGTGTTCACAAGCATTACAAGTATAAGAAGCTAAGTAGTACATTAGAAAAGTTAGGTGAGAAGTAACTGCTACATGAAACCTATAGGACCTCGACTGCATTTTACTACTACAAAGGAGCCAAAGCTGGAGGAGAGTGTTGATGCTGCTGCTCTAACTTTGGTCTTCTCTGTAATATTCTTGACACTTTACCAACTAAACTAGCGGAGCAACAAATTATACATTGAATCTATGATCCTGTCCTTTTCATGTGATATAAAATATTTCTTTTTGAAATAGTAGTCTGTCCGTTAGACGGGTTATGAAACTAGTTTTGTAAGAATTTCCTGTTTTATAAAATGTTGTTCACTTCGTAAGAGATGTTATTCTAAATATGATAACAGTCTTATATTCCTTTCTTCCTACTTTCTTTGCTCAATTTGACTTTTTCGATAAGTTTAACTTAAATTTATTTATATTATTGTATGTTAGAAAAAAAATTAAAAAATATATATTTATAATTTATAGGTCTTGATTTATCATTCATATATAAAGGTTTTTTTTTATTTATATACTAAAATGTTGAAATAAAAACTCATATATTAATTACTAAAAAGTAAATAGAGCAAAGAATTTAAGATAGATAAAGTAATTAATAAGTTGCTATAAATATTTATAGTACACTGATGGTAAGGAATAATAATGAGAGACATTTAATTATTTGTGTGATGAATGATATAAAGAATACTAATACAGATATTTTATCTGGTGAATGATATGAAAAATGTCAATGATTATTGTGAAGATTTAGAAGTTTAATTTCATTTAGAATCACCACGTGCGATAGGATGATAGATTTTTTTTCCCCTCAAGTGGTTGTTTTCCCCTCGAGTGGCAGTTACATATCTAGGGAACATATACGATACAGTCCTGGACCCCTGAGATATGTATCACGTTACAAACTTGGCAAACTCTTAGCTTAGCCCTAGACTTTCAAATTCATTACCAAAATGCCAGTGAACTTCTTTTTATACCAGCCGCACATCAAACTTTTTGAAATTCAGAGCAACAATTCAACAAATCGAAACATTCGAAGACAATCATGAACAAGAATAAGTTTAGGGGTTATTCTGACAAAATTTTCAAAGTACAGGAGCTAAATAGGAAATATTTTCTTACGAATTTTGATATGTATTTTCTAGTTTGGCCCAAATTGCAATTGGTAGCATAGTTTAAAGATGAAATTATGTAATCTACTCCTAAGTACGGTACTCACTGTTTTCTTTAGGATTTAAGTATTAGTTTATGTCGAGTAAGTTTTCAACATATTATAGTTTGTATTGTTCTAGACGAAAATGACATATTAAAGTTAGATTTTGTTCAATGATGTCAAGCCCCTTTCCAATTTGATCTTAAGAGGTCTATCATCGAAGCTGTTTCTTCTGTCAAAAATATTCGCTTAGCCCTTTCTGATCGGATATTTGTCAGATGTGTAAAAAGTCTAAATAAATATTTTTATTAAATGGTTATAAAAGTGAGTAAACGAAGACGATAAATGATTTCTGAAGAAAAATTGAACGTGTGATGCTCTCAAATCTAATCTATTAAGTAATTACTTTTTTGTGTTTTTATTTTTTATTTTCTTTTAATTAGAAATATTTTTACAAGTGTTAGTGCATGTGGCATTTAAAGGAAAAATTGTGGAGACGCAGTTCAAATTTCGAGTTTTATTGGGTACCCATCACCCTTTAACTACTATGTCAAGATATTGAGAATATTTAGTAATTAGTTGACACATGGATAATTTCAGTAAAAACTTTGCAAGTGGAGTGATAATATTTTATTCCTGCTTACATAAAAAAAACCACATGTTCTACTCATAAAATATGAATAATATCCCATTTAGAAACAACTTTTGTAACTAGTATCATTAATTTGGATGATTTATTAATAATGAAATTTAACTTTTTAAACCAAAATTAAAACCTACACTATATATATATATATATATATATATTTCAAAATTCTAGGTAATTACTAATATTATTTCAAGACTAGATCAATATCGTCTAGACTTTATTATTTGTGCCTAACTATCTCCTTAATAAGTGACCACTCACGGTATCACCTCAAAAGAGGCATCACCATATCTAGCCCCAATTTTTGTGTTTAATGGCTTCAATTAAATCAACTCAATCAAACCAATCCCTAAAATTCCAGGATGTAATTTGATCTTGCGACAATCGGCAACTTGTACTGACACTTGAGAGCTAGTTGGACATGAAAGGAAAAGTTTGAGGAGTGTTTGGGAACACACTTTAGATTAGTGGCCAAGAGGTTATAATTGTGAGTGTTTAGGGCCAAATTGAGATTTTAGCCATTCAAAATTAATTGATGTGTCTAAATTCTCTAGTAATTGCTAGGCTTAAACCTGAGTACATGGGTTTTTTTTTTTTTTGTGAAATGTTGGCGACATATTTTATGTTGAATAAACAAATTATTGATGTTTAGCTTTCTCTTTCACAATTCTGAAATTAGCCCTTCAAAAATCGTCTGACGAGGATCACAACAAGTTTATAGTGGAGTTTGGATTTTGAAGATAAGCCTTTTGAATTCGACCTAAAATCTAATAATTGAGTTACTAACTTCCTTATAAGGAAGTTCTTATCTCATGATAGTAAGTCGTTTTATTTTAAGAAAAACTTTTGGTATTGGTTGGTCATACCATTTATGTCCATTAACATTTTTTGGGTCTTTTTAACACTTTTCTTTTGACCCCTCTCTCTCTCTCTCTCTCTCTTAAACGAAAATTAACAAGATATCTCATCAAGGATTTTGAGCAATAGTTCTATATAATATTAATATAACTATTAAGATTATATAATTAATAATAATATAAAGGCCTAAAGCTATTTTTGGTCCTCAAACTCGAACAACCCGAACAGTTAGCCCCCTAAATATCAACTCGGTCCAACTCACCCATTCAACTTGAAAAAATGGTACACTTTAGTCCTTTTCACTATCGTGCTTATCACGTGACCTTGCTTTTCTTAACGGCGCTTGTTTACTGTTATCGTTCTGAGGAGAGGGCAAAGCCTCCTCTGTTGCCACCACCGCTGACCATGACTGGCAATTTGCCTCTCAGAGCAATGCTCTTCCATTTTCTCCCTCTTCATCCCTCGCCGAATCTAATCATGCCGCCCTTCGTTTCCTCTCCTACCCCTCCGCTTATTTCTCCTCGGTCCTCCGCTCTGTCACCCACATCCGGTTCTGGCTCCCCTCTACCTTTGGCTCTACTACACCTTCACCTCCTCTGATCCCAATCTCTGTCGCCTTGTCCTATTTTTCCTTCCTCTTCGAGGCCTTTCACTAGTCAATTACTTTGTTTAAATTCTCTTAATCATCATTCCTCAAAACTTCCTTTACCAATACGAGCTCTTCTGGCTTTGTTAACACCAGATACAAGCAATTACACCCATGGGCTTCATGGAATTACAGAAATAGACCAGTTCATGAGAAACAGTAGTGAGTTTCTTAGTTTCATGAATCATAATTCGGTCATGTTTCAGTGTTTGCTTATTTTTCTCTTGACTGCTTTTTTTCTGAATATGCTACCGCCTGTTTTCTGGAGACAAGCAACTTTGACTAATTGGAAATTAACTGGGTTTTGTGTACTGTCTTTTTTGGAGCACTGGAACTTGATAATTGATATAGCTTGTAGGTGCTTTTGTTTTGACGGATTTGTTTGTGATCTGTTTACTAAAATCAAAATCTGGCCTTTGGTTTTATTCTATTTAGAGGTTAAAGTTTCAAGAATTTTGATTTCTGGGTTGGGTTTTAGGTTTTGGTGATTGGAATAATGAATTTAGGTCTTTTTGGTTTTTTGTTGGCTTGTGATTGTTTCATGCTTTATGGAATAGGATTTTGGAGATGATTTTAAAAGAAATGGCCGAGTCAAGGCATCAGGGTGGGTGGGGGTGGCCTCTTTAGGTTCGTTGACTGTGTTGTTTCCAATCGAAGGATGATTGCTGGACTCTTCAGGCCAAGGCAACCTTCAAGGTGTTATGGTGGGTGCCTAGTACGCAGTGTAGTTACAACTATAAGCGCCGTTCGTTTTCAAGCTGTTACATAATGAGCACGTTTACTAGAAGGGGTAAAGTGTCCCCTTTTTTCAAGTTTAGGGGGTGGATTGGACCGATTCATAGTTTAGGGGGTAAATTGTCCGGGTCAAATGAGTTCAGGGACCAAAAGTGCCTTTAGGCCTAATATAAACCTAAAAAATTTGACGCAGCCGCTAGCTCCCCTTAGATCTTCTAACCTCTCATTGCCGCTTCACTCAACCGTCAACCCTCCGCCTTCATCCTCGTCGTTCACATTGTTCCGGCGGTCCGCCCTCTGCCCTCATCCTCGTTCTCTCAAATCGTCCAAGTCTCCAAAATCCAGCCCCTCCGCTGTTCGCCACACTCTCCCCTAACGGCAATCGGTCGCCCCACTCTTTGAGCATGGGTTAGTGCCGGATCTTCCGATTCTCCCAGCTCTTAGCTCGCTTCGTTCCAGCCTTTGCCGCCGCCTACACACGGGCAGGGCTAGCTGATGGAAAGTGCTGCTTATTACCTGTTAGAATTCAAATCCAGTAATCCCCCTTCCAGTATGACTAGGCTCAGAACTAAGCATTACTTCACTAAATCGAGGCGAGATATTCTTCATTTTCTCTAAAGCAATTCACAATTCTGTTCTTACTTGCAGGGGAAAAAGTGCTGAAATGACTATTATTTTGTGTGTATTTGTGTCCGTTTTATTTCCAGGTAAATGTCCTAACGAGCCCGAACTCGAGCATGCTTTGTCAAGCTCAAGCTCGAACATGTCTTTTTGAGTTCAAGCCGAGCAGACCTATCAAGTCTTTTCAAACATGTATCAGCCTAACGATTAACGAACATTAGAATCAAGCCCGAATATTCATCGAGCTGAACTCGAGCTTGAGCCTATCTATTCACTTTTCGACCCAAGATTAAGCCGGATATGTTCGGGCTCGGTTCAGCTCGGTGTCACTCTTAATGTTACCTAGGCGCTAGCCACCTGCGCCAGTGCGCCACCACCCCAATAAAAAGTTGCCAAAATGGAAAGGGATAAGATAATAGTCAGTTCTGAAGTTTTACCGTTTTGCCAATTTAGTCATGAAACTTATTATCTTGCCAAAGTAGTCATAAAACAATGAAATCGTTAGCTCTGTTAGTCATAATTTGGATGTCTTGCAGCTCTTGCTAGCTGGCCTACAAAAAAGCTGATGTTGCAATTAACAGACATTAAAAGGTGGACTTAATTGATTTTTTTTATTTGATGGATAATTTTAGGAATTGAATTGCTCAAAACAAAACAACAGAGTGACTAAAACATTATTTCCCCACTTTTGAGGACCCTTCTCGGAGCATCCAAAGCACCTTGGCCCTTATCTCCTACAAATTAAGACGATGTTTTACTCAATTCAAAATTATGGAATGAATATTTGGAGGAACTTCGATATAAAAGGAATACAACAAGGCAAAAAATGAAGAAACCGAAGTTGTTCAGATTTCCTTCGTAAAGCTGAACGAACCAAAATATATGACTCAAGTTTCTGCACACCTGGAAAACAATATGACAGGAAACACTCGACAAGACAGAGATTGATCAAAACCCCAAATCATGAAACTTTGGAGGAATCTGAGGATTCTGAAACAAACCCAACAAGTGGTGACACTAAAGGTCACAGCTTTTTGTCTCTCAAGCAACCAAATCCCACGGAATCATGGCAGCAGATGAGTTCAAAGCAAACAAAAAATAAGCAAACATCAGAACTAACATGGGTCAGTGTCCTTCAGTAGATGGTTGAGCAGAAGAAATCAAGGAACAATAATGGGCACAGAAGTAACGGATACATAGGTTAAAGAACTGCTGTAGACTAACGTACCAGAGCCGGAATCTGAGTTTGAGAAACAGGAATATTCCAGCCAAAGAGCTTGAAAGCTAGATCTTCATCGCTCATCTTTGGCATCAGGAATTTGGAATTGTGGTTAGCTTGGTAGAGCAACAACCATAACTCTGAGGAAAAAAGAATGAATAAGACGGATGAGGGCCTGCATCTCTGCATCGAGATGCCTGGGCTCGGGAAGGAAGATGTGAAGGTGTTTGTGGAGCAGAACACTCTGGTAGGCAAAGGGGAAGGGGCAATCGAATCGGAGGACCAGGCGGATGGGTCTCCTGGGCAATGAATTTCAGAGATTGATTTTCCGCTCCGCTCTGCCCAATTCATGGCTCTCCGCGAAGTCGCGTCATACATGTCAAATGTGCCGAAGGAACTATCATTTACCTAGCGAGCTCATCATCTGGTCAGAGAGAAAGAAGAGAATCGAATGAGCTCGGGCAGAAGCCGCTATGGAAGATGAGACAGCAGACGAAGATGGAGGCGAAGAAGTTGGATGATCAACTGGTTTTCCTCCATTGCTTCTTACTGATTCTCGTTTTTAAATTCATCAATTCACTCTCTCGGGTCCAATTGCTGACCCTTTCCAATCATTTACCATTTTTCCCAATTTTCTTGAAACCCTGACCACCGGAGCTCATCTCCTCCATGCCCATCAGCACCGCAAACACGTCATGGTCGAAGAAGATGAAAAAAAAAGTGGGGAACAATGTTTTAGTCACTCTAGTGTTTTGTTTTAAGCAATTCAATCCCTAAAATTATCCATCAGATAAAAAATCAACAAGTCAGCATTTTAGCGTCTGTTAATTGCCACATCAGCTTTTCCGTAGGCCATTGGCAAGATATTCAAATTAGAACTAATGGAGAAAACAATTTCATTGTTTTAGGACTAATTTGGCAAGTTGATGAGTTTTAGAACTAAATTGACAAAACGTGAGAAGTTTTAGGACTGACTAATCTCTTATCCCAAAAGACTTTCGGCCCAACTTCTTAACCAACGTCAATAAAAGCATCCTAAACTCACTGGATAAAATCCCTAAATCGGCCGAATATATGACTTCCAAAGCCCACACCACTGAAATATTTGTCGCCCCAACTAAGCGGGATTCCACTTTCCATGGTTGCTTTTAGCTACTACCAATGGAGGGATTTCAACGCACCAGGTGTGTGGTGACTCTCACACAATGCCTTTCATTTTCATCAATTTCACCTGAATCTTATTCCATTTGGTTGTCTAACACTAAAAACAAACTTTAATTCTTGAAATTCAGTCTTAAAAGACTGATTTAATTCTTGACACAGTAGGTTTTTGAAGAGCTACACTTACTCTACAAAGCCCGAACATCTGAATTATGATTGTTGTTGCTCTATTTTCATGATCATCTCAAGTCCACCTGAACCTTAACCCATGTAAAAAAAATTGACTTTTGGTATGGCTTCCACAACCATCTCAACCAAAGCAAAACCATTGCCAACCACCAGTGGTCTAGTGGGAAGAAAAAATCCCGAAAGTTTGATGGGTAGGCATGAACACCAAAAAAAGAAAGATTGATGGGCAATATGGAAAAGAATGTGAAAGTTTGATGTCATATTAGGATTTGATAGCAGTAACAAACAATTTTAATTGTTCTTTCCTCTATTAACAGATACTAGTCTGTCTCAAGTCTTAGTGATGTTTGTTCTTCTTATGGCAGTGGTAGCAATCAATCCACAAGTCATAGCATCATCTGGGATATCATCAAGTTTTTCAAAACCTCAGCAAAAACAACCCCCATCCCTATTTGCAGATGTGCCTCCATGTGGCAATGAAATGCCCAAACCCCTGGATTGTCTGCCACAAACCTCAAAGCACAACTGTGTTTTTCAAGGGTGGGTTCTCCAAATTGAAACTCTTCTCATGTTTCTATGCCTCAAACCTCCCCTCTCCATACCCCAACACCCGGACATCATGCGCCTGTAGATGCCATGAGTAGACCTTGCTATCTATCTTGTTTAGGACATTTGCATTTTGAAGTATCATATCGACAATCTCATTGTATCCAAGCATGTAAAGAGCATTTCCATACTTTGTGTTGGGGTTTTATGGCCGGCTTGATATGTTGTAGTCTTTATCAAAGTCTTCGTCTGGGCTATTCTGCCCAACTTAATAGCACCTAGATAGGGTGTGGAAGGCAAGGCCAGAGAGACATTGTTGATGGACCATTTGGTGTTGTCATTAATGATGTTTTGTGTGTTAAGAAGGATGATCCTGCGACTGCAAGTTTTAGGGGGTGTATTTGTATTGTTCTCTGGGGCTACGATTTTATTGGTTAAGGACTTACTGTGGCTATAGTCATTCTAACCAAGGGTAATTGGAGGTTGGTTGATGGGTAGTATTGAGGCAGAGGTTGGACGGTAGTTTAAGATGGTTAAGGCTTGGACTGTGTTTTGCTTTCTCCCTCTTACTCTAATGGAGATCCAATAATTCTCGGTCGGGTCTTGATCGGATTTTACCAAGACCAAGTGACTTTCACCTGAGTAAATGTCCAAATCATCCACCTCAAATTATTGCACACAACTCTCATTAGCTTCTACCACTTGCATCTTATGTTCCTATGTTGCGAAAATTCGTTGCAAAATGTTTTATCTGTACTGATAAATCTCAACAACAAAACAAGGAAAAAAACTCCAATAGATAGGCTCCAAAATTTTTACTACTTGTCCCCCTCTGCTGACTATTGCTAACTCCATGATCTGTTGTTTGTTTAAGGTAATCCTTATCACGAAAAAGGCAAAGATGTAAAAGGTTACGGAGATAATCTTCATGAAATCGTGTAGAATCCTTATATATATATATTTTTTATTTTTCATCACTAAGCTATAGACATAAACAATTACGGTAATATCATTTAGACAAATATTTCCCATGGTTTTCCTTTCTTGGTTATCAAGTATATAAAATATTATTTTAAATTTTAAATATTTTTCTTGTAGTTAATCTCAGGGTAAATAGTGCTAGTGATCCCAAACCTTTACTATTTGCTACAAAATCCATCCCTAACCTATCAACTGTTTCATACCTATTCCAAACCTTTGCCCGGCGTTGCAAATTCATCTTTTAACCAATAGTCAATAACAAAATTGGGATAAATATACAATGTTGGAGAGGTTAGAGATAAATATATAATAAAAAGTAAAGGTTTGGGGGCCACTAGCACTATTTACCCATACCTATACTTTAATTTTTTCACTTTTTTCATCGTGAAGAAGAAAAATGACAAAACAAACTCCTCCAGTAACTTGGCAAAAAAAAAAAAAGAAAAAAGCACTACCATAGCAACTGGCAGACATGCATTTTTATTTTTCTTTTTTCTTTTAGCCAATCAACATTTTTTTATTTTCTTTTTAATACATATGAACAAGACAACATCCTGAAGGCTAGCTTACTAAAAATTGAATGAATTTTAGTAAATGGAAAATAATCATATACAAAAATTTGTAAAAAATCTATTTATGTGAGAAAATTTGATTAAATGTAGAAATATTAATAATACCTACTTAATTTTTTAACTATCAACCAAATTGTATCATGTAAGATTTTTTTTTATGATCTTATACACTACTCAAATTCAGTAGGATTCATTCTTCTATAATCAATTAGTATATCATTTCGGGTGTTGGCATTTCGTATAAATTTTATTACTTTTCTAAAATTAGGAATATGTAGAAATTTTACTTTCGTTTACACATACGACATTATTCGAGAGTAAATATATATTACACCTTTCCAAGGCATATTATATCATTTCAAAATTCTTTTTGGAAAAAAACTACATTTACTTTTGGTAAATATTTTTTTAGTTGAAAGAACTAAATTGCAATCAAACTGATATATTACTTTGGGAAAATAAATCAAATTTAATTACGTTAATTAATGTCAGCATTACAATGTTACTGAATAGTTATAACGTCTAAGTAACCATACAACCAGAGGATAAATTTGTGTGAACAAAAATGTAAAATTTGAGAAAATACCTTTAGATGGAAATTGTTACAAAAAGAGTGAAGTTAGATGTACTGCCAATTTTTTGTTGAAACCTGGACTAACTATATTTTGGAATATTATTTTTTGTTAAAGCCTAGACTACTTATATTTTAAAATATTATTTTTTTGTTGAAACTTGGGCTATCTAGCAATGAATTTTGCAGTCGGGAAAATTACACCTATGGTTTGGTCTAACCTATATTTTGCCCCCTCTATTTTGGGAAACCTATACTTTACCCCCTATTTGTTTTATGGTGTCTAACAATAACTTCTAAAACCCTGATCTAAACTATATGATAATAATGTTCCAGTAATTTTAATATTTTTAATATTTTTTTTCACAGTCAACCGACCTTTAAAAAATACTGATATGTAATTATAGAAGGGAAAGTACATTTACAGAAAGAAAAAACTAATATTTTAAAATATCTATTAACTATAAAAAAATACTAAAGAGATTGAAATTACTAGAAGATGATTATCGTATAATTTAAATACAATTTTAGAAGTTGTTATTAGGCAGTATAAAAAATATAGGGGGCAAAGTGTACGTTTCTCAAATAGAGGGGGCAAAATGTAGGTTAGACCAAACCGTATGGAGATTTTTGTAATTTTCCCTTTTGCAGTCAGTAGCTAAACTATAGTAAATTAATTTATTAAATTAAAAAATAGTGTAAAGACTTCTGACCGCTAAAAATAAAATATGCTGTAAAGATTTTGGGATAGATGTCATATTATTTTATTTTATTTTTTAAAGAAACTCGAAATGTATTCAAAAATATTTTTCAAAGAAAATTAAGCATTTTTTTATTTTTATTTTCATTGATATAAGTAGGAGAAAAAATACAAAAAAAATTAATTACTTTTTAAAAAATTATTCAAATAAAAGAAAAGGGGTAAATACTGAGCTACAGCGAGACGTTGAGACTTGAGAGAGAAGCGCCATTAAAAAACTAGGAGAGCGGAGAAGAGGAAAAATTAAAGAAATGGGTAAATTGCGCCAGGGTTCACAAACTTTTACTTTTTATTTTAAATTCGTCCCTAACCTCTCAAACATTATATATCTGTCCAAATTCCATCACTAGTTACGTTGACCATTTGGTGTTGCCATTAATGACGTTTTGTGTGTTGAGAAAGGATGATCCTACGACTGCAAGTTTTAAGGGGTGTATTAGTACTGTTCTCTGGGGCTACGATTTTATTGGTTAAGGATTTACTATGGCTATAATCATTCCAACCAGGGGTAATTGGAAGTTGGCTGGTGGGTAGTACTGAGTCAGAGGTTGGACAGTAGTTTAAGATGGTTAGGGCTTGGGCTGTGTTTTGCTTTCTCCCTCTTACTCCAATGGAGATCCAATAACTCTCGGTTGGGTCTTGATCGGATTTTACCAAGACCGAGTAACTTTCACTTGAGTAAATGTCCAAATCATCCATCTCAAATGGCTGCACGTAATTTCCATTAGCTTTTACCACTTGCATCTTATGTTCCTATATCGCGAAAATTTGTTGCAAAATGTTGTATCGATATTGATAGGCTCCAAAACCTATCAACTGTTTCATACCTATTCCAAACATTTGCCGGTCGTTGTAAATTCATTTCTCAATCAACAGACAATGTAGTCAATAACAAAATTGGGACAAATATACAATGTTTGAGGGGTTAGAGATAGATATACAATAAAAAGTAAAGGTTTGGGGGCCACTAACGCTATTTACTCCTACCTATACTTCAATTTTTCACTTTTTTCATCGTGGAGAAGAAAAAGAACGAAACAAACTCCTATAGTAACTTGGCCTAAAAAATATAGCAACTGGCAAACAGGCATTTTTATTTTTCTATTTTTTTTAGCCAATCAACATTTTTTTATTTTGTTTTTAATACATATGAACAAGACAACATCCTGAAGGCTAGCTTACTAAAAATTGAATGAATTTTAGTAAATGTAAAATAATCATATACAAAAAATTGTACAAAATCTATTTATGTGAGAAAATTTGATTACATGTAGAAATATTAATAATACCTACCTAATTTTTTAACTATCAATCAAATTGTATCATGTAAGATTTTTTTTATGATCTTATACACTACTCAAATTCAATAGGATTCATTCTTTTATAATCAATTAGTATATCATTTCTAGTGTTGGCATTTCGTATAAATTCTATTACTTTTCTAAAATTAGGAATATGTAGAAATTTTACTTTCGTTTACACATACGACACTACAAGAAAACAGGGCATTTGAGTCAGGAAAAAATGTAGGGAAACCGTAGGAAATAGTTATTTCCTACAATTAAAATCGTCGGACAAAACCGTAGGAAAAAGTAGTGTTGGAAATAAAAACCGTCGGATTACCGTAAAACATTCCTACGCTTTTGTGATGGCCGTGGACCCCATTTTATCCGACGGTTTTGAGATGCATTAACTCCTACAGTTTTCTGACATAGCTATTTCCTACAGATTTGTGACGCCAACGTCCTACGGTTTTGTGACCTCACTGTCCTACATTTTTATGACCCCACTATCCTACGGTTTTCTGACCCCTTCGTCCTACGTTTTTGTGACCCCACTGTCCTACGTTTTTATGACCCCTCATGTCCTACGGTTTTGTGACTTTACTATCTCCTACGGTTTTCTGTCATGAATATTGTTCCTACGATTTTGTGACAATGTGAAGATTTTAGTAAATTAATTTATACACAAATTAAAAACATATTATATTGCATTATATAATAATAATAATAAAACATAAATTATTATTATTATTATTATTATTATTATTATGTTAATAGTTTATTATTATGTTAATAGTTTATTATTATTATTATATAACAATTGATCAAAGTAGTCAATAAATTTACTATACATAAAAGTAATCAAATTGTACAGGACAAAGTTAATTACAAAGAACTGAAGGTCTAATATCAAATCAATTGGATGCAGTGCCGGGCTGATCATCGTCATCTCGCTGGCTACGATTGTCATCATGATGCTGAGTGGAGGATCCAGTCCATAGGTCGTTTAAGAGCGCCAATGCAGGTATAATCCCCTGCTGGATCAACCTGTTAAGCATGGCGCTCATTGCAGCCTCGGTCTCTCGCTGAACCTGAGTGCGAATGTCTGCCTGTAACTGCGTAAAATCAGTCTTTAGCTGGGTGTTCTTAGCCCTCAGCTGAGCAATCTCATCCGAATCAGCACGTGGAGCCTAAAAAATTTTGTGAGTAGCAATTAGCAATGTAAAAGTGATAAAAATAATTAATAAAGTTAAATACGAATGAAAAATACCCGATTTGGTCCAAATGTCTAGGGATCAGTGAGTCGGCGCGGAACACCCGGTAGTCGGCCTTTTTTTGGTGGGCCTCCTACCTCGCTCCATACCTCTGCATCGAACTACAGGCGGTCATCCGGATTCTGGTATTTTTCTTGAATCCGCTGGACATATCCATCCTACAAGAAAAAGAAATTATAGTTAGTGAGACAAATATTATATTTTTAAAACATTGTTTATAGTGGTAAATGAACATTTATTACCTGCAGCTGCTGTGAAATCAGATCGATGGGCTGACCGGTCTTATTCCGTCTATGAGTATGAGACCACCACTCATCAAATGATGGCTCAACTCCATCATTTACTTTTGTCTGCACAATTTTAGATATCATTAAAAATTTAAGTAATTAATAAATCATAAAAAAATTATAATGTATGGAAGGTCCAAGTTGGTACCATACGATCCCAGTGCATCTCGCCTGGGATTGAGCCCATCGTGTGCTTCGAAACAAGGCCTAAGCTATCCGCTATGTGCTTGGCATGGGAACCGACCTTCGATAGCTTCTTCCATCGCTCCTGCTCCCACTGGTCACACAACTGATTCCATACCTGCTGAGTGTAGCAGGGTGGAACATGTGGCCACAGTAAATTGTAATTAGGGTTGTCAAAGAAGTGGGGGATCTTCTGAATCGCGACGGACCTCCAGTGATAGACGCGGTTTCGTATGGACTGTGAACAGTAGTCAAACACAATTCGGCGGATCCCATCTATAGCAGTTCTACAATTTCACAAAGAAGAAAAAAAATTATGAATTAGTCCATATACAAAGTATTGTTTAAAAATGTATAACAACCAATTACCTCTAACGTGGTAACGTGCTCCTCTCGTGTAGCTGGAGATGCATGTCACCAAGCTATAGAACTTTTGTCCCACAACCTCACATGAGTAGAGGCTACGGTGGAACGAACGGAGTCATCAGTGAGTAAGTTGTAACAAATGATGATTATAGTAAGATATATATATAAACTGATGTAACTAAGAACAACGTATAATTAAATCACAATTAATTTTGTAAGAGTCAGTAACACTTACTCTCGATGGACGATCAGCGGACGGTCCTGCGGAAGTGGAGGTGGTGGTAGGTCAACTACCCGTGGGCCTCGCCCTCTAGGTAATGGGGCCCCATTAGCTGGCTGCGCGTCAGGTGCGACCGCTGGGCCGCCAGTGGCCAGGCCCTGCTGAGGCGGCTGCTGCTAATGCTGACTCGGGTGTACGCCAGGTAGATGATGAGTGGATATACCGCGCTCATCTGGATCAAGGAATGAATTAGGATCGACGTGCCATGTGGGCTGCCCGATCCCTATATGCTAGTACTGATATGACCCGGATATTCCGCTCATATCCGGGTAATATGCATCAGTCTGCGTGTCTCGAAATTGCTGAAATACGGAACTCGATGCGCCAAACGTCTGGGGCACATAAGGTCGTGGCACCGGAGTATATGGCAGCTGGGTCTGTGGCACCGATGTCTAAGCCTGGGTATCTAGCGCCTAGGTCTGAGTCTCAGTCTGTGACACCTGTGTAGGTGTAACTGCAGGGTGTCGTCGACCGCGACTACGTCGTGGATCAAATACGTCGAGCCAGACTGTCTAGGGCAAACCATCCTAAAATTAAAGTTTAACATGTTTATTACATATATATGTAATACTAAATTACCATTACGTTATAGTCTTTTATTTATAAATGACCATTACTACACTAACATTTACATATTAAATTTCAGTATTTTAGTAAACTCATTAATTTTTAAATTGCCATCATTTTAATACCATTTATGCAGTAACACTTTTTAAAATTGCCAATTATTCGATATATACTTATTTATAAAATGAAATTATTAAACTACCATTAGCTGATTATACTAACATTACTGAAGTAACATTATTGTTCTAACCTGAACTACTTACACTAACATTATTGAAGTGATAACAATATTACTCTAACATTATTCACATAACAGTTTTTTATATTAACCACATATATAGTAACATGCTTTTGTACAAATAAAACTAACCATTATTACATAAAAATTTATTTATAACTAACCACATACATATTACTAACACCATATATAAAATTACCTAAAACATATAATATAAAAACTGGCTTTGAAAAATATAACATGCAATACATGCATTATATATGTAAACAACAACTATATGTAATAACAAACATTAATTATATATGAAAAAGTACTTAAAAATTAAAAATACCTAGTTTAATAGCTCTGTAGGGGATTTTGGAAGTGGGTTTGGAAGAGGGCGTCGCAGAATAGAAGGAATGGAGTGGTGAAACTGAAGAACACCCACGAATTTAAAGGGAAGGTCTGGCGATTCAGCTACCAATTTGACTTACGATTTTCCTGCACTTTTTAAAAATGTAGGAAAACCGTAGCAAATTTTCCTACGGTTTTCTTACGAAAAATATGAAATGCATGAAAACCGTAGGAAACGAAAAATACGTATAATTTGAACAGCGTCATGACTTCACTCCTGTGGTACTCAATACGTATAATCTCATCAATAAGGCTATAAAAATCATACCCACTGGATCCCCATGTCTCACCCTTCACACAAACACCATAATTCTGTGTCATTTTGTCTTTGCCGTAGGATTGTGTGTGGAAACGAAAACCATTCACAATACATCAATTATATGAAACGGCCACTCGAATAGGACCACGGGCTAATTGTACAATATGAGGATCTAATTTATCCTTGAAACGGTTAACCTGAAAATATAAAGTTAATATAATAACATAATTACACAGTATATTCAAACAGAACACAATTAGGAACATAAAAATTATCACGCCATGAAACTCACGTATGATGAGAACCATTCGGTCAAATGTTGATCTCGATAACTTTGTAATTCACTTTCACTTAATTGGGGAAATCTTGTTGATATATAAGAGTCAGTGCCTGAAATGATAACTAGTCAATAATGAATTAAAACAATTAGATTGATATAAAAACCCTTACAGTTGTTTACATATATGTCACTTGACAATCGGTATAATCTCATTGCAGTTGCGCAAAGTGTGGATATGCATTTGATGTTTCTCAGTGGGATCAAGTAAGCGTTGTCACCCGCAGTTAGGTATGTTACGACATGTTGTATTGAAGATAGATAACAATTGACCATCGACATCAGCCACAGGAATAGAAATATCATCATTTCGTGGGACCCTGTTTAACCGTGTAGGAATATTTACTTCAAAGTAATGGCTACAGAATGTAGACATTTCCTGGACCAAGTATGCTTCCACAATTGATCCTTCAATTGCAGCTTTATTTCTAGCCTTTCGCTTCAATAACCGCATTAGTCTGCCAAGTTAAAAAAATATAACAATTAATGACATATAATATGCAAAAATTATTAACATATAATATAAGAAAATTATTGACAAAAATATGAATGTAAATTAAAAAATTACCTTTCAAATGGATACATCCATCGAAATTGAATTGGACCACACAACTTTGCCTCATGAAGGAGATGGATAACAAGATGTTCCATCAAATCAAAAAAGGCAAGAGGGAATATCTGTTCTAGCTTACATATGGTAACCACTATATTCCGCTTCAACTGTTGTATGTTATCAAATCGAATCGTACTTGTGCATAAGGTTCTGAAAAATGAGCAAAACTCAGAAATCGTCTCCCATATAGGACCTGGCATATACCCATGTAATGCAATAGGAAGCAACCTCTACATTAACACATGACAATCATGACTCTTGAAGTTATAGAATGTACCGTCACTCAAGTTAACTGTACGGCCCAAGTTCGAGGCATACCCATCAGGCATCTTTATCGTTCTCAGGCACAGAGAAACATCTCTTATATGTTCCCGACTCAACGTATAAGATGCTTTTGGTTTTACACATTTCCCCCTAATATCTCGTAAATGTAGTTCACGCAGCATATTTTTTAACTCCTGAAACGAAAGGCGAGAATTGGAGTTATCTTTTGTTTTCCCACGTATATCCATAACAATATTAAAAATATTGTCGAAATATTTTTTCTAATATGCATGACATCCAAATTATGGCAAACTAGCAAATGCTTCAAGTACGGTAACTCCCAGGATATACTCCGTTTTAACCAATTATGCCACTCTCCAAACCCTGCAACTCGGTATTTATCATATGAAGAGTCAAACGGAGGAAAACAATACCCAACCAACATAGCATGTATTTCATCACCTGACTTATATGGACTAGCAACAGCACTAACCTTTTTCCCTGGAATGAATGATGTTACATTCGAACGGAATGTGTGATTATGCGGTAAAAAAACCCTGTGACAATCAAACTAACATGGCTTTCTGCATTTCTTCAACATAAATGTGTCAATTTCATCCATGCAATATGGGCACGCAAGCTTACCATGGGTACTCCAACCTGAAAGGTTTCCTAGTGCAAGAAAATCACTAATTGTCCATAATAAGCATGTCTTCATAAGAAAATTTTGTTGTCGATGACTGTCTCATGTAACAACCCCTTCCGACCATAAAGTTTTGAGCTCCTCAATCAATGGTCATAAAAATACATCAATGTTGCGTCTTGGTGCTCTAGGACCAGGAATTAGGAGAGTCATAAAGATGAAGGGTTCTTTCAAACACAGTTCTGGTGAAAGATTGTAAACAACTATAAAAATTGGTCATATCGTGTATGTTCCACCAACAAAATTATTCGGGTTAAATCCATCGGTACACAATCCGAGCCTAACATTTCTAATTTCATCAACAAATGATGGGAATGTTCGATCTACGTGACGCCATGCTTCAGACTAACATGGATAACCATACTTCCATCATTGCATGATTTATTATAAGCATACTAAGTTATGTGAGTAGCTGTTTTTGATGACATGTACAAGCGCTTCAACCTACTTGTTATTGGTAGATACCGTAACAATTTTTTGGGAATCAACGTCTTTCTTCCGGAGGTTACTCTTTCTCTATATCTACTGCTTCCACATTCACGACAATGTGTTAATTTCTCATCTTCCCGATAGAATAGCATACAGTTATTCTCACATGCATGAATTTTTATATATGGCAACCCAAGTCCTTTTGTGAGTTGTTTCGCATCATATAGGGTGGATGAGAGTTTATTACTTTCAGGCAACATTTCTTTCATAAGCTCCAGTACTCTATCGAAACAACGATCTATCATATTAAACTCACTTTTGCAACTTAACAATTGGGTCATTGCAGACAATCGTGTTTGTTTAGTGCACCCATCCCACAACGGTGCATTTGCATCATCCAACAAATTATAAAATTGTTGTGCGGTCGGATTAAGTAACTTCTTTCTCATTTCAGACACATCGAACACATTATCATTATTATCACTGCCATTATCAGCTTCTTCGACATCAACATCAATAAACTCTTCATCCACCAGCATTCTTTCATTATTTCCAGATCCTATATTCGATGATAACGGACCCATTGATTCACATACCATCTGTTCATACGCATTTACACTACTTGATTCTCCACTTATCCCTCCATATAACTGCGATGGAAAATAGCTACAGGTCATACTGAAATTGTGCAGATTGCTATCATATTATTCATTGTGACAGTGCCATATGTAATAGTTTGGCGTAAATCCATATCGAAACAAATGCTTTCTCACTTTCAGCTCTATTCTATAAAATCTGTTATTACATTTACGATAATGACATTTAATCATTTCTGACTCCTTCCCACTAAATGCAAACTGTAAAAACTCATTAACACCAGCCATAAATGCAGAATTCATATATCCATTTGTATCTGTCCTCTGGTACATCCACTCACGTCCATTAGCAGTCATTTTGGTTCCCTTGTAAAATAGACAGTAAAAACCCTCAACATAAATACGTAATATATTTATTACATTTCATATAATATAAATATAATGAAAATGTAAATGAATTACATATATATGTCATGCATACATGTCAACCTTCCATAACTAAACTACCTACTCCATTAAGGTAAGGGCCTTACTCCATTGAAAGTTGTATAAGCAGTAAACCATTTTAACTGTTCCATGTTAATAGCATTTTATATAAATTTCGACAGCATTTTCCTTCAGTTCCCGTTCACAGTGTTTCTCAATAATATCAACTTATTGAGAAATTGAGAAACACACGATGGGAACAATTTGGGAAATACTCTACCAAAATTCACAAACTGCTACTACGACAGGAACACATTAACTGAAATACTGCTTATACAAGTTTCAACTATCCAACTTGGACAATCCATGATTATGTTAATTACAAATATAACTTAATCCAATACATTTTATTTGCCAACAATCTGAATCGGACCAATATTATATTTGTCATCAACATAATCATGGATGGAGAATCTAAGGTATAATAAATAAATACTTATTATGCAACTACATGCTGTGATAAGTCAGCTACCTAAAACAACATAAGTATATCTTATAAAAAATAAATAATTACCATTTAAACTACTAATTTCTAAAGTCAGCTACCTAAAACAACATAAGTATATCTTATAACAAATAAATAATTAACAGTTAAATCACTAATCTATAAATTAATTTTAAATACCTCTATTGAGCTGAAGAATATGTTGAAGCAGAAGTGAAAATGGATGTAGAAATTGTGGCTGGGACGAGCTGAAGAAGAGGGGGTGAGAGGTATTTATAAGCAAAATCTGTAGCAATATCGTAGGTATATATGAAAAGTTAAACTGTAAGAATAGTGTAGGAAATTTGTAGTAAATAACGTCAAAAAAATGTAGGAAAAAGAAACTGTAGGAAAATTGAAGGATTAAAATTCCTACATTTTGAAGACACCCACAAAAATGCAGGAAAACCGTCGAATATTTTTTTGTCTCAAAACCATAGGGAAAAAAATGCAGGAAAAACGTCGGATAATGTATCTGACGCTTTTCCTACATATGTGATCCTTACCCATTTATTTCGTATCAAAACCGTTGGACGAATTGGCGCTATTATTTCCCGCCATCTTACTCTGACATTTGTCCTACGCTTTTTTGTGTCAAAAATTTATTAAATGAAAACCGTCAGACATAATATTTTGTCCGACGGTTTTCCTGCGAATAATTTTCCTATACTTTTTTTCGTCGAAAATTGTCGTAGCAAATAATTCTCATCCTTGTAGTGCGACATTATTCGAGAGTAAATATATATTACACCTTTCCAAGGCATATGTAATATATCATTTCAAAATTCTTTTTGGAAAAAACTACATTTACTTTTGGTAAATATTTTTTTAGTTGAAAGAACTAAATTGCAATCAAACTGATATTTTACTTTGAGAAAATAAATTAAATTTAATTACGTTAATTAATGTTATTGTGTGCCTTTTGTCAGCATTCCAACGTTATTGAATTGTTATAACTTCTAAGTAACCATACAACCAGAGGATAAATTTGTGTGAACAAAAATGTAAAATGTGAAAAAATACCTTTAGATGGAAATTGTTACAAAAAGAGTGAAGTTAGATGTACTGCCAATATTTTGTTGAAACGTGGATTCACTATATTCTGAAATGTTATTTTTTGTTAAAACCTAGACTACTTATATTTTAAACTATTATTTTTTTGTTGAAACTTGGACTATCTAGCAATGAATTTTGCAGTCACTAGCTAAACAATAGTAAATTAATTTATTAAATTAAAAAATAGTGTAAAGATTTCTAACTGCTAAAAATAAAATACACTGTAAAGATTTTGGAATAAATGTCATATTGTTTTATATTATTTTTCAAAGAAACTCAAAATGTATTCCAAAATATTTTTCAAAGAAAATTAAGAATTTTTTATTTTATTTTCATTGATATAAGTAGGATAAACAATACAAAAAAAAAATTAATTACTTTTTAAAAAATTATTCAAATAAAAGAAAAAGGATGAATCGTGAGCTACAGAGAGACGTTGAGACCTGAGAGAGAAGCGCCGTTAAAAAACCAGGAGAGACGAGAAGAGGTAAAATTAAAGAAATGGGTAAATTACGTCAGGGTTCCCAAACTTTTACTTTTTATTTTAAAGTCATCCCTAACCTCTCAAACACTGTATATCTGTCCAAATTCCATCGCTGGTTAGGTTGACCATTGGTTGATGGATGGATTTGAAACGTTAGGCAAAGGTTTGGGATGGACGTGAGAATGTTGAGAGGTTAGGAATAAATTTGCAATGAAAAGTAAAGATTTGGGACCCTAGATGCTAGTCACCCTTAATCTTAACTGAAAAAAACAATTATTGTGCACGGCCTATATTTCGTGCGCCGGTTACATATTGCGATATTTGCTTCGATTTGAAATTTTTTATCACGTGTTTGGGTTTCAAATAATTTACGAACACGGGAAGGAAAAAAGAAATAAACGATCAGGAAAGATAGATGGGAAAACAATTAAATAAAATGAGAAAATTGTTTATTAATAGAAGAAAAAAAG
Organism: Aquilaria yunnanensis; assembly: GCA_039654915.1. Taxonomy (NCBI): domain Eukaryota; kingdom Viridiplantae; phylum Streptophyta; class Magnoliopsida; order Malvales; family Thymelaeaceae; genus Aquilaria; species Aquilaria yunnanensis. Next base: position 102,994,326 of record CM077593.1, on the reverse strand, counting down.
TGTTTATTAATTATTACATTTGGCTTTGAGGTTAGCCTAAAGTTACACTTTGTTTTCCCTCGTGATTTGTGGGCCGACATCTTATAATTGATTAGTTCAGGTTAGTTAACTAACTTGGAAGTTTGTTTACTTGAGCAGAGAAGTAGCAAAAATAACATTTTAATTTACACTTCCAATAGGCAATAACAATTTGCCCTGTAAATTATCAGTCATTTCAAAAGCTTGAATGAATAAATGATGTTAAAAAAGTTTTTGAAACCATATTTAAGGTAATTAAGTTGCAAAAATCCGATTAAGATTTCATTAAAAAAACTTAATACAGTTTGACACTAGTATTTTGAGACCTACACTCTTAGTACTCTTTAATTACCACCCAAATGTGAGAATTTTTCTTAATAGCCTGGCAGTAGTTTTTTTATTGGCTACACTCAAAATTTGAAATTCCAATATAAATAAATGTTTCATATATATTTTTAGATAAATTTAAAGTGTTAAAGAAAAATAATTTGACTATTAGTACATAGTTTAAATTATCAAAATTTCCTATAATTATAAGGCAAACCTTTTTCTAAAAAACAAATTCTAATATCTAGATTACTGTAGTTCTAAGCAATGTGTTAAATACTGTTATCATTACGTATATTGTACTTCAAACTTTTAGGTATACCATATGGTATATCGCGCCGTATATCGTTACCGTTTTCACAAAAAAATAAATGTTAGAATATTATTTTAAGATGACATAAATTCAATAATTTTTTTACACATTTTATATTTATTCTAATTTTTTTTCATTATAATTTGTCAAATATAAATAAAATATATGTGATAGAATATATTTTTTTAATACAGAAAACATAAAAAAATGTTTTATATATATATAGAAAAATAAATAATACTCATAAAGAAACTAATTTATTGATATAAGAGAAAAAAATAATATTTTAATAATAACAATACATTTTCTAATACAACATTGAATTCCTAAGTGGCTCAAAATAATCAATAAATTTTTATGTTAACTATGAAAAGTAACCGAAAAAATATAAGTAAATATTTATTTTATGATATTTTGATGTAAAATGACAAAAAAAAATTATCTCACACATATCCGTGAAAGATAAAATACTATGTTACATACCTCATGGTATTTGTTGTATACTGCATTGTTTGGACAAAATGGATACAAAAAGTGAGCGATATGTGAAATACCATAGTATACCACATCATAAAATGACAAAATATAAAAACATTTGTACCGCTTACCACTTACCCGCGGTAAATGATATAGCATGCGGTATACCGCTTTGTATTGTAGTATTTAACTCATGGTGCTAAGATATCAAGTATGGATTCTTAAAACAGGAGCTACTAAACTTACCCATCAAATTTGGCCTAAATTTAATTAACTCAGAGCAAAATGCTCGAGGTGAGGAATACGGGCAACAACTACTTTCTAGATATATAAAAAGAGATCACCTCCCCAACTTATATTCCATTGCCACTTCCACCTTCTAGAATCATGCAAAATGTTCTGTCAGTGTGATTATTATAAATAAACTACGAAAGGTGTCAGTGGAAAATTTTTTAATTATTTTTATAAAAATTTGAGTACATAACCTGTTTTCTAAATTGTAGAAAACTCATTATAAAATAGAAAATCTTGTTTTAAATATTTTTCATTTTAACACATAAGTTTTTCAAAATTTAAAAAATAAGGTTTTCCACATCTTATACTATCCACTCAAATTTTTATTAAAAGAAAGTTTGGAAAAAAAAATATTCCTCAACTAAATACCACCTAATATTAGTATATTGAAAATATTGTTACCCCAATTTGAAGGTTGAGTGAAGCAAGGGCAGTGGCGATGGCAATCCTGAGCCTGTAGGGCTTGTTTGGATCAACATGTAAAATTGGGGGAGCACAAGTCTCATTACCCCTAAACTTGCATCTTCTCAAGGATTTTTTTCCTCCCAAGATTTCTCTCATCCGATCAAAGAATGATTTAGAAGCAGCCAGATAACAGTCAAATTGGCATCTCCCATTGATCAGCAAAGTCTGTTAATTGGACAAACCAAACACCAAGAGAAGAAGGAGCAATATTACACATACCTTGTGATATTTAAAAATTTATTTTTATCTCATTGTTTTTTTTTTTCACATTGTCAGTGAGCTGTTAGTTAGTTGTTATGTAACAAAAATAATATAAACAGTTAAACTGAATGTTTTAATCAGTAAATCAGGAATAACAATGTTTACCTTGATTCAATTTACAAACTATATTAATTATGCCGGAAAGAAATTTAAAGTATCGCAACTTATTAATAAAAAATGTGTTTGAATAGTTTCATGGTCAGCCGCAGTTGCTGGGATGAGATGATGCAAAAGAATAAGTGCACTTAATGTGGCAACATAAGTCACGATCTTCAACCCTGATCTTGTGCACTAAATGCGCATCTACTATATTTTTTATACAATTTATTTTTAGTAATTAATATATAATTTTTTTATTTTTAATATTTTTATAAATAAACAAAAAAATTTATATATAAATAATAAATTAAGACCTATAATTTAAAAATATACTTTTAAATATTATTCTAATAAATAATAATATAAATAAATTTTAATAAAATTATTTTAAAAAATTAAATGGAGCAAAGATAGTACGACAGAGAAGCAGATCCTTAGTCCTTCTTAACTAAATGGAGCACCCTTTTCAGTTCTATTCAAAAGTCAAAACAAATTGAGCCCTGAGACTATGCACCTATGTATACAAACACCTACTTAACACCGTTAAGTTTCCGTTAGTTTTAAGTATAAATGGTAAATTTTACCTCTTAGGATAAGCCATATTTAATTAGGATAATTATGGAATATATTAAACTTATTCAATTTGTTAACTATGGGAAAGTTTTAAATTTGAATTCATTTGAAAATAAAATACTAATGAAACAAATAAATATAATATGATAAATATGGTAATTATTTAAAAACAAGTGAATTGTATTAAATTCTTTAGGCTATGTATTATACTATATGTGAAATAAATTAAACTAGAAGTCAAATGTATTAATCTGTGCGCAAATTATTCACACAAGAAAATAACATTGCCACGAAAAAAAAAAAACAACTAAACTAATCATTACACCGGTATTATACTCAATATTATCATAGCCATCAACTGGATGCGAAATGTATGTACTTGAAGTAAAACGTATTAAACTGTAAGTGAATTGTATTAATCTATGCTGGATGTGTTAAACTGGAAATGAAATGTATTAAACTGTGTAGAATATGTATTAAACTGGAAGTGAATTGTATTAAATTATGTGGGCTATATGTATGTAACTTTAAGTGAAATATATTAAACTGTATAGGATATGTATTAAACTGTAAGTGAATTGCATTAATCTGTGTGGGATGTGTTAAACTGTAAATGAAAATGTATTAAACTGTGTAGAATATGTATTGAAACTAGAATTGAAATGTATTAAACTAGAAGTCAAATGTATTAATCTATGTGGCAAAACCATCACATGAGAAAATGACATTACCACAAAAAAATAAAAACATAAAAACTCATTATCACCACCAGTACCATAATCAAGCTGTCGAGGAGGCTCTTGAGGAGCAAGATGGATCCCGGTGTTGGCAGCACTATTATGGCAGCGGCAGCAGCGTCGGTGCCAGTGAACATACCAGATCGGTCAAAGATTCTGCAGGGAGAATATGGTGAGCATCTCGAGCGGGGGAGGAAGGAGAGCGTCGGCAAGGAAGACGACGGAGAGGACGTGAGGGTTTCGCCTCATGAGTATCTGGCGTGGCGATGGGGGGCATTGTCCTCGGTGCATGAAGGGATCAGGAGGACGTTGAAGGGGAGAGATTTGAGAAGAGTTAGAAATGTGATTTGGCAGAAAACTGGTTTTGAAGATTAGATCGAAAAAAACTTCTCGGATCGTTTGATTGAAGCCTGTTTGGAAATTTCAAGTTGAAAACAATTTTGAATTTTGCGAGAAGGTGAAGCAGCTGGTTAAATGTATTTTGAAAATTACAGGAATTAAATGGTAGTTACCAAATTTACTAATTTATAAAAGAAAACTTAGTGATAATTATTTTAATTAGTACCCAATTAAATCTTAAACACTTAAATGCACAAAACCTATCATAAATGGTCCAAATTAAACGGGAATTGGGTCCAATTTCACGCCATCCACTGAGAGCACATACACTTATGTGCATGTCAGATTTTCGCAAACAAATTACTGTAGCAAATGTGAATTGAATGCGGCTCCTGGATTGGAACAGATCTGCGAGCAAACGTGCGGCGGCGGGGATGGTTTGATTGGTCCAAATGCACTTGGTGTTGGTGAGGTCTCAGCTCAGGTCTACGCTAGTTCCACCCATTACCCATATATGAATATGATCCCCTCCATGTGCTTTTCTTGGAAACTAATCGTACCGGGTCCGGGTGTCCTTCCCAATAGTTAAATTTTATTTTATTAAGGTTTAGGAGAATAATTTCACTTCTATTCAGTACATATTGATGATTCTGTAAATAATTATCCTTTTCTTGTTAAATAATGTGAATATATATAATATGATAGAAGATAATTCTGTAAATAATTAACTCAATTAGATTTAACAAAACATTAATAAAAAATTGGCTTACCTACATAACTGCCCCCCCACTTGTCCAGCTCCAAGGAGCTGCTGCCGAGCTGGTCCATGACTCTCAAGCGAGTGTAAGTTAGAGGGCCATTTGAGCAGTTAAGCAATATAAAGTTCTTAGAATTTTTAGCATAATATTAATAAGTAGCATACACTTCTTTTGGATTGCTTTTTTTTTTTTTTGGTTTAATCGTGGGATCTTTCATGGCGCTTCAACATTAAATCTTTGGCGGCTTACACTTACCACACTAAAATCTTGTCAAAATGGCACTTTCATACATTCTTTTAGCATCTATTACGCCATTATTTATACCATTAGCCAGCAATAAGAAAGAAATACTCTATCTTTAATACTAATAGTTTTTATAAGAAAATAATAACATAACTCTCTATTAGCAAAGGTTTCTTGTTTGCGAGGAAAATAGTCTTTTATTTTTTTTATGTACCACTAAATAACAGTTTGTTTGATGGTGTTTGAGAAGAACGGGAAAAGGTTGGATTTTGAAAATAAGTGAAGTGTAATGTGTTGATACCCAATTTTATTTGGGTATTAACTTTAATTTTAGTAATAGGTCTCACCAAGCTAGTTTAGGAGCATTTTATTTTCTATGGTCAATTAGGGGTAATTTAATCATTTATTAGGCTAATTAGGGGTCACTTTGGTCATTTTAGAAGCTAAGTAGTTGATAGGATCATGTGCATCTAGATTATGTTATGTTATAATTTCTTAGAAATTTATAATGATCATTTATGGTCAAAATAAGAATTAATTTAGTTTAGATATTAATTTGAGATCTCAAAGGTCTTTTAGGGCCAGTATAGACAAAAAGAAAGAGTTTGGGTGTTTGTAGAAAGTTCTAGGGAATATTGAAAATTTTGGGGCAAAAATGCTAACTCCCAAGATTTTGAGGTAAATCTGGCAAATTTATGAATGTCTGGCCAAAATCTGGAATTTTTAAAAATTTGTTGGCCTAATTTAACAAGTCCATGAAATACTGAGTCAAATTGTGATTTCTCAAAAAATATGGGGCCATTGCAGCAACTGAAGAATTTTTATGCACCGGGACTAGAATTTTGGCTAGAGAACATCCTTACCTAAGAGATTTAGAGCGACCCAACCTGGCCTGTTGCTCCCTTTCAGCCCACTCCACTAGCAAATCAGGCCAGATCCAAAATCTAGACCCAGCAAGGATAAACTTTTAGTTTAAATACATTTTCAATCCTCGTTTTTCTCGCATCATGTCTATTGAGTCACTAGCTTCGTTTTCCTTGCAGTTGGTTACTGAAAATTATAATTTGTTTGTGCAATTTAATCACTGACAGTCTTTTTATTTCAGTGATGAATTGCTTCAAAAAAATTAGTACTACATAAAATTATGAGTTAAGTTAGTTACTTAATTATTTAAATAATTTAATCAATTTCTTTTTAAGGCTTTAGAAATTAATTGAATTAAAGTGATAACATTCTCAATAAATATTTATAAAAAATATTTTTGGTGGATTTGATAAAATCTCACGATAAATTATTTATTCAAAATCTATTGGTCTGATAAGGCACACAATTTTGAGCAAATGTTCCTTTCAAATTTTTGATAAATTTGGTAAAACCTTGAGATTTCAAGGACATATAAAATTCTATAATTGGTTGGTCTGGGAAGATTCATGATTTAAAATTCAGGAAAAAAATGATTAAAATAATTAAATAAAATTCATAAAATTTATTTTTATCAAAGGTTAGTTATTAAAAAGAAATTAAAAAAACTCAAGAAAAAAAATAAAATTGAACTCATGGTACCAATTTTTGGGCATTAGAGGTGTTTAGTCTTCTTTTAGTATAACTGACTTATGATCTTAGAATCTTTTATAAACTATAACAAATATTCAATCGATGTATGTGTAAATTGATTAGTAACGACTCCTAAACACGTTGCACAATATTAACTAGTTGTCATGAAGTAAGTGGAACATTACAGGTTTAAGATTTTGAGGACTTTTCTCTACTATTAAACTGAATAAAAACTAAGATTTACTAGTATATTTTTAATAATTAATAAAACTTAATACCATTTATTTATTTTGCATAATTAAACGTTTATTTTAGCACTTTAATTGTTGTAGTTCTTTTATTATGCACATATGTCTAATTAGACATACTAACCTATCCCTTAATCTTCTATATATAAGGCATAAATCATCAAAAAAATTGACAAAAATACCCTTAGTTAAAATATTTTTCTCTAAAAAAAACCTTAGCTTGCTACTGCTGTCTTATTCGGTGCTGGTACCAGCATCGGCACCGGTGCCGCTATCGAACTGTCATACATCATGATCTTGCCGTATACGTCATGTCATATTCGGAAAAATGAAAAGTGTCTGAATGGATACCGAAAAGTGTCTAAAGAAATATTCAGAAGTGTCTAACCAATACGTAGCCAATTTACTCTATTAAAAAATAATTAATTGAAACAATAAAAAAGTGTCTAAATGGATACTGAAAAGTGTTTAAAGAAATATTTAGAAGTGTCTGATCAATACGTAGACAATTTATTCTCTTAAAAAAATAACTAATTGAAATAATAAAAAAATGTCTGAATGAATATGTAAAAGTGTCTAAAGAAAAGTGACAAAATGTCTAAAGCAATATACAAACAATTTATTTTTATGATAAAAAATGTATATGAAATAATAAAAGAAGTGTCTACATAAAAATTTAAAAATGTCTAAATCAATATTTAAAAGTGTCTAAATAACCATTTAAAGTGTCATGTATAAGAGTATATAAATAAAAATTACAAAATGTCTTCTGCAGCGTTCGCATCTCACCTAGCCTTGGTTCTCTGCCGCCGTGGTTCCTCCTTTAGTCACTGGTCCCAGATCTGCTTCTTCCGCAACCCTCCCTCCACAACCCCTTGCCCCTACAGCTCGCTCTCCCTCCACGCCCAGCCTTCCCTCATCACTCAACTCGCTTCGTCGTGCCTTGACTAGCCTCACTGCGCCTCTCCTCGCCGTTCGTCTCCTTGCCGCTAGCCTCACTTCGCTGTGCCTCCACTCACCTCGCCTCCCCGTGCCGCGTCAAGCCTCGCCTCTCCTCACCTTCGATCAGATCTTGTCGTATTGCTTCAGATCACTCCACCTCATCTCGAATTGCGCCGCCACTCCTCGGATCATCGCCGCCTCGCTTCAAATCGCTGATTCTTGTCACCAATCTTCTTCTCAGATCCCCGTCCTCCGCCTTCTCCGGTCGCCGCTCCTGGCTTTACCTCCTCCAGCGCCATTACTGCCGTCGTCTTGCTCCGGTCGGCACTTCAGCTTCATCTTTGGTCAATGGGAGCCGTGGTGGCTCTCGTGAAAGGGTAGGGTTTAGAGTGTCCTCTTGTCAGAAATTTTTGACAATAGTAAAGGGTAGAAATCTAAAATCTATGCTATGTCTAATTAGACATATATGTATTATATCCATTGTATAATTGTAGCTTTGAAAGAAAAACTGGTAGGGAAAGAGGCCTGCTAGTCGGTGGCCCAGGCCATTCTACCTCTTGCGTCCTGCTTTTCATATCCATTAAGTCATTCAACTTAATGACCATCAGACTTTGATGAATATTCCTATCAAGTCATTGAACTTGTTTCTCATAGCGACTCACACATCAACTTTCAAAAGTGTGCCTATTAAACACATTTCATTAAGGCCTGAATAGATTCGGTTCATAGGTACAAACAACCAAGAGTTGATACAACCACCACAAAGAAAAAAGGAAAACGACAAGAAAACAACATGCGGATGTTAATGTTAATGTCATGGCTTAATGAGCTCGGTGCTCTTGATGGCAGTAGTAGCTGTCAATCCACAAGCCATAGCCTCCCCTGGGACCTGACCGATTTTTTCAACGGCCTCAGCAAAAACAACCCCCATACCCATATGCAAATGTGTCTCTATGTGGCAATGAAAGGCCCAAATCCCTGGATTATTTGCCACAAACCTAAAAGCCGTCCACCCGTAAGGAAAAATCACAATTGTCTTCTTCAACGGTGGATTCACCAAATTGAAGCTCTTCTCATGTATCTCTGCCTCAAACCTCCCCTCTCCATACCCCAACACCCAGAAATCATGCCCGTGTAGATGCCACGGATGGATTTCACTATCCATATGGTAGAGGACATTAGCATTCTGGAGTACCACATCAACTATTTCCTCGTGTCCAAGCACGTATGAAGCGTTGCCATATTTGGCGTTGGGGTTTGTTGGTTTGCTCGATATGTTGTAGTCTTTACTGAAGTCTTCAGTAGGCTTATTTTGATCAAATGCGTGTTTAAGCCCAAATTTGATGGCACCCAGGTAAGGTGTTGAAGGCAATGCCAAGGATACATTGTTGATGGACCATTTTGTGTAACCGTTAATTGTGTTCTGAGTGTTCAAAAGGATGATCCGACGGTGGTAGATCGTTAGGGGTGAATTATAAGTGGAGCTATTTAAAAGGCCAAGAGATTTGTTGGCGAAGGATTTACTGTGGGTATAGTTATTCCAGAGGGGGGTAATTGGAGGTTGGGTTTTTGGAAGATTGTCCAAGGCAGGGAGTGGACAGTAATTTAGTATGGTTAGGGCCTGTGTCGTATTGGGCTTTCTTCCTCTTACTCCAACGGACACCCAGTAATTGCTGCTCGGATTTTGGTCGGTTTTTAGTAGAACCAAGTAACTTTCACCCGAGTAAATGTCCAAATCAGTTACATCAAATGGCTCTACATAATTCCCATCAGCTTCCACCACTGTCATCTTATGATTCTGCAGTGCAAAATTTTTGTTGCAAACATATTAACTAGTTTGTTTTTTTCTTTTTTTTTTCAAAATAGAAAAAAAAATAACTTTGCTTATATACTCTTAGCTAGCTAGATTAAGTTATCAACCAAATAAATGAAAATGTCTCATTTAATTTTCGTTATCATCAAGTTATCCGAGTAAAGCAGTGTGAGGCAAAGCATATATCAGACTCATGAGAAGCGACTACACGACAGAAGAAAAAGGAAGGCAAAGAAAATATAGTACCTGCAACCTTTAGAGACAGTTTTTTGTATCATGATATAAAAATCCATTTCTACTGAATTTTGAATTTTCTTTAGTTGGAAGGCAAATAAGTTTGTGTGTTTAGAGTTATTAAATAGAAAACAAAAACACAATATCACACTAATTTCTCTCTCATCTTTTTTTTTTTTTGAACTAATTTCGTTGGTGCTTTCACTTCCTTCCCAAACGCCCATGATTATTACATCTTCTTACAAACCTAGGAAATACTCCCCTCCTGTACCAGAAAATCTCCTTTGACTTTTTCTGGAGTTTAATTTTCAAAAAAGACAAATGAATAGTAACAATAATTTTTTTTTATAAGAAAAGAGGCACAAATAATTTAAGATCTCCAAAAAGGAAATAACGGCCGGATATTATGAGACGGAGTTAGTAATACTTTTATATGTTGTTCCCTGAATATACATACGTACATACATACATACATATATATATATATATTCAGAGGAAAGAAATTATATGAAATTGTTTTTGTCCACAGTACCTCAATTTGAAGGTTGAGTGGAACAAGGGAAGTGGTGCTGACAATTCGGAGCCTATATGTCTTGTTTGGATCAACAGATAGAATTGGGGGTGCACAATTCTCAGTTCCCATAAACTTGCATTTTCCCAAGGATTTTTTTGCTCCGAATAATTCTTTGATCCAATCAAGGAAGGATTTAGAAGCAGCCAGTGAACAATCAAATTGGCCTCTCCCGTTAATCAGCAAAGTCTGTAAATCCCACAAAACAAACCAAAGAAGCACAAACAAACAAAAACAGTGAGCCAAACACAGCACTTTTAAATATTTCCGTTTGCACTTTGGGAAAAATAAAAAGGGTCCCTTGTTTACTTTGTCTTTTTGGCCGGAAAGTTTTCAAATCTTAATTAAACCTAACAAGGAAAAAAGACAGGAGAAGCTTACACCAAATTCGTTTTAACTTTAGTCAATTGACTACAAAATGGCTTATTTTTTTTTTATAGTTTTTTTACTTGAAACTAATTTTAATTAAAAGTCAATATTATGTAGTTACAATAATCAATTGAAAATACAATTTTTATAATCTTACTAAATTTTTATGAATTTTTCTAGTTTCAAGCCTTAAAAAAGAAAAATTCATAAAAATTTAACAACATCCTAAAAATTTACTTTCAAATTGATTATTGTATCTACACAACATTGGCTTTCAAATAAAATTGATTTCAAATAAAAAAGATGTAAAAGTTAAAAAAATTAGTTGACTTTAGCTCAAATGAATTGGTCTTAGTCTTGGGGCAGAAAGGCAGATGAAACTACAGTGAAAGTTTTTGAATCTTTATCAAACCTAACAAGTACCATTCACGTGCCTTCCTTGTTTCTTTCTTTCCCTTTCTTTGTTTATATATATATTAAAATGGGGATAATGGTTAGAAGGACTCTACAACAATGAGTGTGAGGTGTTTTACATTAATTATGGCTGAAAGACCTTAAAATGATAGGATCATTATGCCAAAATCCCAATTTCACTTTTATCTTCCCTGGTCGGGCCGGTTTATTTGGATTGTTATTGTTCATGTAGCTAACGTTCTAATCGGAAAATTATACCACGAGACTCTGTTATCATGATAGATTGTGAAATAATCATATGTAACTGGTTCTACCAACCAAAGACATTATAACTTGAAATCATGATATTGTATAACTGGTTCTAATGAAATGATTATTTAATTTCTTTTTCAAGAAATTAACATATTAATTAAGAAAGAGAAGGAAGTGAAATTATAATTAATTAAGTTGGAAGGTATTAATTAATATATTACTTGGGGTTCTCCAATCCAGTGAACAGGGTTTGAAGAAAGGCGAACTTCTTGCTCACGGGTACCCAAGTGCCACCAATCACTTAACAACATGGTGAGCTCCGAAATGTAGTGAAATGGCTCCTTCTCCGCATCGGCCACATCAACTATTAGTGACCCATAAAGCCCCGCTGATCTTTGCATCCCATAATGCCCATGGTAAAATATGTTCCTGCCTGCTCCATCCAATATATGCAAATTAATATCTACTCTATAAATTTTAATTACTAAGCAAAAGTTTAATTAGTATTATTAATTGTATAAATTAAGTGACCTGTATGTACGAACGAGCTAGCTAGTACGTACCTTGTCAACTATGAATCCGTAGGTAAATGTTTCTCCAGGGTTGATAGGGCAGTGTGAGATGGATGCAGTTCCATCTGCCCACGGAGTACCCAACTATACACACACACACACATAAAATTAGGACAGAAAACAAAAAAAAAAAAAAAAAAAAAAAGAGAACATATTCATTAATAATAAACATATATAATAAAGTACAACACCAAGAGTTAATTATCATAGATTATATTTTTATAGGCGAAAGTAGTTGAGACATGTCTGAATAAATGTGTGAACCTGTCTAATACCATGCCAGTGAATGACTATGCCCTCTGTGTGGAGCTTGTTAGTGACATTGACTTGAATGGTGTCCCCGGCCTTTGGCCGGATGGTCGGTCCCGGAAACATACCGTTGATGCCCATAACTATGCTTTCCTTGCAGTCTGGAGCCCATTTCATGTACTCTACGTCCCAGCTCAACTGCTGGAGTACTTTGGCAGCAGATAATTCAACATTATTGGCCATCATCAGAGCCAACAAGGTGCAGAAAAGCACCAAACATTTCAACAATTTCTCACCCATAATCCTGTAGCTATACTAAGTACCTCTTTGCTTCTGCTACTTGTTTGTGGAGTTATAGCTGTGGCCCTTAAATATTTATAGATGTGGAAAGTTATGCACTGGTGAGGAGCTATATATATGGTTGTGCTTTCCGGGTCGATCGTGATCATGAAAACTGTGATAATAATAATAATAATAAGTGACTTGGCATGTGATCAAGGGAAAGAAGTATAACATGTCAAAGAAAAAAAAAATACTCAACATTATTTATTTTGCATAATTAAACGTTTATTTTAGCACCTTAATTGTAGCTCCGAAAGCAAAAACTGGTAGAGAAAGAGGCCTGCTAGTTGGTGGCCCAGGCCATGCTACCTCTTGCATCCTGATTTTCATATCCATTAAGTCATTGAACTTAATGACCATCAGACTTTGATGAATATTCCTATCAAGTCATGGAACTTGTTTCTCACAGCGACTCACTCATCAGCTTTCAAGAGTGCTGCCTATTAAACATGTTTCATTAAGGCCTGAATAGATTTGGTTCACGGGTACGTACAGACAACCAAAAGTTGATACAACCACACCGCCACAAAGAAAAAACAAAAACGACAAGAAAACAACACGCGGATGTTAATGTTAATGTCATGGCTTAATGAGCTTGGTGCTCTTGATGGCAGTAGTAGCTGTCAATCCACAAGCCATAGCCTCCCCTGGGACCTGACCGATTTTTTCAACAGCCTCAGCAAAAACAACCCCCATACCCATAAACAAATGTGCCTCTATGTGGCAATGAAAGGCCCAAACCCCTGGATTATTTGCCACAAACCTAAAAGCCGTCCACCCATAAGGAAAAATCACAACTGTGTTCTTCAACGGTGGATTTACCAAATTGAAGCTCTTCTCATGTATCTCTGCCTCAAACCTCCCCTCTCCATACCCCAACACCCAGAAATCATGCCCGTGTAGATGCCACGGATGGATTTCACTATCCATATGGTAGAGGACATTAGCATTCTGGAGTACCACATCAACTATTTCCCAGTGTCTAAGCACGTATGGAGCGTTGCCATAATTGGCGTTGGGGTTTGTTGGTTTGCTCGATATGTTGTAGTCTTTACTGAAGTCTTCAGCAGGCCTATTTTGATCGAATGCGTCTTTAAGCCCAAACTTGATGGCACCCAGGTAAGGTGTTGAAGGCAATGCCAGGGATACATTGTTGATGGACCATTTTGTGTAACCGTTAATTGTGTTCTGAGTGTTCAAAAGGATGATCCGACGGTGGTAGATCGTTGGGGGTGAATTATAAGTGGAGCTATTTAAAAGGCCATGAGATTTGTTGGCGAAGGATTTACTGTGGGTATAGTCATTCCAGAGCGGGGTAATTGGAGGTTGGGTTTTTGGAAGATTGTCCAAGGCAGGGAGTGGACGGTAATTTAGTATGGTTAGGGCCTGTGTCGTATTGGGCTTTCTTCCTCTTACTCCAACGGACACCCAGTAATTGCTACTTGGATTTTGGTCGGTTTTTAGCAGAACTGAGTAACTTTCACCCGAGTAAATGTCCAAATCAGTCACATCAAATGGCTCAACGTAATTTCCATCAGCTTCCACCACTGTCATCTTATGATTCTGCAGTGCAAAATTTTTGTTGCAAACATATTAACTAGTTTGTTTTTTTCTTTTTTTCTTTTTTTGTCAAAATAGAAAAAAAAATTAACTTTGCTTATATACTCCTAGCTAGCTAGATCAAGTTATCAACCAAATAAATGAACATGTCTCATTTAATTTTCATTATCAGGGAGTTATCCGAGTAAAGCAGTGTGAGGCAAAGCCTATATCTGACTCAAGAAAAGTGACTACACGACAGAAGAAAAAGGAAGGCAAAGAAAATATAGTACCTGCAGCCACATTTAGAGACAGTTTTTTGAACCATGACATAAAAATCCATTTCTACTGAATTTTGAATTTTCTTTTGTTGGAAGGCAAATAAGTTTGTGCATTTAGAGTTATTAAATAGAAAACAAAAATACAATATCACACCATTTTCTCTCTCATCTTTTTTTTTTGAACTAATTTCGTCGGTGCTTTCACTTCCTTCCCAAACCCTCATGATTATTACATCTTCTCACAAACCTAGGAAATACTCCCCTCCTATACCAGAAAATATCCTTTGACTTTTTCTGGAGTTTAATTTGCAAAAAAGACAAATGAATAATAACGGTAATTTTTTTTATTTTTTATAAGAAATGAGGCATAAATAATTTAAAATCTCCAAAAAGGAAATAACGGCCGGGTATTATAAGACGGAGTTAGTAATACTTTTATATGTTGTTCCCTGAATATACATACGTGTGTGTGTGTGTATATATATATTCAGAGGAAAGAAATTATATGAAATTGTTTTTGTCCACAGTACCTCAATTTGAAGGTTGAGTGGAACAAGGGAAGTGGTGCTGACAATCCGGAGCCTGTATGTCTTGTTTGGATCAACGTATAGAATTGGGGGTGCACAAGTCTCAGTTCCCGTAAACTTGCATTTTCCCAAGGATTTTTTTGCTCCGAATAATTCTTTGATCCGATCAAGGAAGGATTTAGAAGCAGCCAATGAACAGTCAAATTGGCCTCTCCCGTTAATCAGCAAAGTCTGTAAATCCCACAAAACAAACCAAAGAAGCACCAACAAACAAAAACAGTGAGCCAAACAAAGGAAAAAAGGTCCCTTGTTTACTTTGTCTTTTTGCCCGGAAAGTTTTCAAATCTTAATTAAACCTAACAAGGAAAAAAGATAGGAGAAGCTGAGTCTTGGGGCAGAAAGACAGATGAAACTACAGTGAAAGTTTTCGAATCTTTATCAAACTTAACAAGTACCATTCACGTGCCTTCTTTCTTTCTTTCCCTTTCTCTGTTTATATATATATTAAAATGGGGATAATGGTTAAAAGGACTTTACGACAATGAGTGGGAGGTGTTTTACATTAATTATGGCTGACAGACCTTAAAATGATAGGACCATTATGCCAAAATAGCAATTTCACTTTTATTAATTTTCCCTGGTCTAGCCGGTTTATTTGGATTGTTATTGTTCATGTAGCTATCGTTCTAATCAAAAAATTATATCATGAGACTCTGTTATTATGATAGATTGTGAAATAATCATATATAATTGGTTCTACCAATCAAAGAAATTATAACTTGAAATCATGATATTGTATAATTAACTGGTTCTAATGAAATGATTATTTAATTTCTTTTTCAAGAAATTAACATATTAACTAAGAAAGAGAAGGAAGTGAAATTATAATTAATTAAGTTGGAAGGTATTAATTAATATATTACTTGGGGTTCTCCAATCCAGTGAACAGGGTTTGAAGAAAGGCGAACTCCTTGCTCACGAGTACCCAAGTGCCACCAATCACTTAACAACACACTGAGCTCCGAATTGTAATGAAATGGCTCCTTTTCCCCATCGCCCACATCAATTATTAGTGACCCATAAAGCCCTGCTGATCTTTGCATTCCATAATGCCCATGGTAAAAATGTGTTCCTACCTGCTCCATCCAATATATGCAAATTAATATCTACTCTATAAATTTTAATTACTAAGCAAAAGTTTAATTAGTATTATTAATTGTATAAATTAAGTGATTTGTATGTACGAACGGCCTAGCTAGTACGTACCTTGTCAACTATGAATCTGTAGGTAAATGTTTCTCCAGGGTTGATAGGGCACTGTGAGATGGATGCAGTCCCATCTGCCCACGGAGTACCCAACTATACACACACACACACACACACACACACACGCACAAACATAAAATTAGGATAGAAAACAAAAAAAAAAAAAAAAAAAAGAAGAAGAGAACATATATATTCATTAATTATAAACATATATATATAATACAGTACAACACCAAGAGTTAATTATCATATATTATATTTTTATAGGTGAAAGTAGTTGAGACATGTCTGAATAAGTGTGTGAACCTGTCTAATGCCATGCCAGTGAATGACTACACCCTCCGTGTCGAGCTTATTAGTGACATTGACTTGAATGGTGTCGCCGGCCTTTGCCCGGATGGTCGGTCCCGGAAACATGCCGTTGATGCCCATAACTATGCTTTCCTTGCAGTCTGGAGCCCATTTCATGTACTCTACTTCCCAGCTCAACTGCTGGAGTACTTTGGCAACAGATAATTCAACATTATTGGCCATCATCAGAGCCAACAAGGTGCACAAAAGCACCAAACATTTCAACAATTTCTCACCCATAATCCTGTAGCTATACTAAGTACCTCTTTGCTTGAGCCACTTGTTGTGGAGTTCTAGCTGTGGCTCTTGAAT
Organism: Aquilaria yunnanensis; assembly: GCA_039654915.1. Taxonomy (NCBI): domain Eukaryota; kingdom Viridiplantae; phylum Streptophyta; class Magnoliopsida; order Malvales; family Thymelaeaceae; genus Aquilaria; species Aquilaria yunnanensis. The sequence continues at coordinate 102,977,586 of CM077593.1, read as the reverse complement.
ATTAATAGATGTGGAAAAGTTATGGACTGGTGAGGATCTATATATATGGTTGTGCTTTCCGGGTCGATCGTGATCATGAAAACTGTGATAATAATAATAAGTGACTTATTGGCATGTGATCAAGGGAAAGAAGTATAACATGTCAAAGATTAAAAAAAAAACAATTAATTAATAATGTATAAGTTTTGTAATTACAGTACTTTGGTCAAAAGCTCCACTCAAAATAATCAATGGAATCTAAGATTATTAATTAAGAAAATGAAAGGTAATTTTCTTATGACTATTGATAATTTGACAAAAAAATTAATCATGATTTAGTTAATTACCATCTATTTGGATATGGCGAAGTGCTCCCACGGAAAATATTTTTTTGATTAATTTTCAATTTAAACCAAATTAACAATTTTTTTTAGTTAAAAATGGGTTGTTTCTATAAGAAAAAAAATGGTATGAATAAAAGTATTTTAGTGAGTAAAAACATTACTTTTTTGGCTTTCAAGTAAATAACTATCATTTTGTGTAAATAATTTAAGCAGTTAATTAGTAGTTAGCAATTTAGTAAAATTGATTACTCTACAAGTTATTTGTGAATGAAAAGTCTTGAATGATGTGGTGTCTTTGCGGAAACAAGAGACAGAGAGGCTGGGGTTCTAGTTTACTATAGAAGCTGAGGAACTAACTCGCACAATTTTAAAAAATTAAAATATTAACTCATATAAAAGCTGAGCGATAAAAATAGGGGGAGGGACGAAGGCGCATGAATTGATTTAGGATATTTTTAGAATGTGATTTTGGAATATTTGATTTTTTTGTATATTCCTGAAATAAGCTAGTTGAATAGACCGTATAGACGTGATTAGCTTGTTCTTGCCTTCATTATGTGGAAGAAAACAAATTGTACTAAAGAGATCACTCAATTTATCACTGTCCCAGGGTCCCAGCACGTTATTTCACCTCTCTTTTGTCCTGAATTTGCCATGCATGTGAACCACGTTTGGTTAATATTCGCCATGTTTGTTTCATGGTTGTTTGGACTGGCGTTTACATGTGTGTGAATATACTTCTAGTTTGATTTCTTGCCGATTTCTTTTGACTTCTTCTCAATTTTTTTTAACAAAAAGATTCTTTTATTTCTAAAAAGAAAAGAATATTGGAGAAATATTGTAACGGGACAAAAAATATGAAATCATGATCACCTTTAGCTTTGTAGAAAGGGATAATATTCATTAAAGGCTTCACCAAATGGGTGCGTTTCAACTAATTGAAAAACATGTCTAAGAATCATGAAAGCCCGACCTTGAAATAGCACCAGCCTCATCATGTTATCTTAATTTTCCACCTTTTGAGGTCTAAAGTAGTCAAGTACTGGTTTATCCCTTCTCCTTGCACCATTGTCATTACCTCTTCCATGTCCATTGTTCATAACCTTATCTTCACCATTAAAGTTTATAGGATTTGCATTTCCTTCCCTTCCTAAATTCCTCATGTTGTCTTCTAAATTTTCCTCTATGTTGACGGAACATAAAGCACTAAAGCCTTCTTACACAACCACAACCTTGCTTCTCAAATGATGTTCCCTTAAGCTCCTATCAATCTTTGGACAAGCGGTACCAAATGAGAGCAAGAGCTTCAGGTCATGCACTAAAAGAACCTACAAAGAAAAAGAATACAACAACTAAATACAAGAAAAAGGAACAAGTAGGCAAGAGTAACTAACAACTTGAAATCCAAAGTAAAATCAAATCACATTCCCCGGCAACAGTGCCAAAAACTTTGTTGTGACAACAAGAGTTTAAAATTTTTAACCCCTAATAACTCCAAAGTGTACGATTCTGGTGTGTGCAAAAGCGAATAAAGGTGTTGTCCCAAGGGAAAGTGTGATCCTACCAAGAATTTGAATCCGAGCTACTCAAGCCACTTAAACTATTAAAGGAAAAAGAATGAATGAAACAAGTAAGACTTAAGGCTAATTGAGTATATGTGTGAATGAAGAGTAAAAAACTAAGATGAATGACCCCACAACTACTAGTAAACTTTAAGATGATAAGCTAACTAAATGCACGGGTTGCTAAGGAAGACTAAACTAGAATGCTCAAAGTATAAAGGTTATCTCCCTAGGAATCCACATTTTTACTTGCTATCCAAGTTAAATGAAACCCTAGGACCATTACCCCTTGTGTTGTGTAGAGGCCCTAAGTTCAAAAACCCACTTTCTCAAGCCAAGTCTTTGCTCACCTAGAATCAAGCAAGGCATTTCTCAAGCTTATGCTTTAACCCAAGGTGGATTTAGCTTTAACCTCCTTCTAAACACCTAATGAGCTCATAGATTATCTTTAATCTACAATACCCATTATACTCTATCCTTCATTTCGACCCCCTTCTTTCTATCTCAAGAACTAAATGGGATTTTGCTTTGTGTGAAGTCGTCATTCATCGCACATATATTTAGCATAAGAATAGGTAATACATGATGGACAAATCTATGAAAAGAACATTAAATGATCATTAGATATCAAATAATAAAAGTTTCATCCTAGAGAGATACAATGTTCTACTCTATGTCCATTTTATCAACAAACATCAAACCCAAAACCAAACAATCCATGAAAATTTCACAAAATAAAAGAGGAGAAGAAGAAACCCAAGATAGATTCTAGTGGCCTAAGCCTCATTGGCTTTTTCTTTAAGCTCATCACTTTGCTCTAATGGTGGCTCTCTAAAAAGACATGAGAAGAAAAGTATGGAATGTCTTCAATGTGGTTACCTTCTTTTCTATTGAAATTTTCCCTAAAAATCCCATTTTTCCTTGTCTTATGCTCCCAATCCCTTAAAGGATAGAAATCTCTGCTCCAATTATAACTCACCAATGACAGCTCATCAGGTGGGAAGACATGAGTGACCATCAAAATATGAGGCTTGGGTGAAACAGGAGAATGTTTGGTGGCGCGTTGCCAGTTGGGTAGTGTTACACCCGGAAAGTGATGAATGATTAATTACCGGGTTAAGTGGATTAGTGGCATAAATAGTTTCCTAATTTGGAAACTTAGCGAAATTATTTGTAGAGACTTTGAATTATTTATGGAATGGGCATTAATGAGTGTTGGACACTCTAAGAATTATGCTTGGCTAAGGCCAAAAGTTTGGGTGATAAAAAAATGGCAAGTTTGGAAGTTGAGGGACTCAATTGCAAAGTTGGAGAAAGATGGAGGACCAAGTGAGTAATTTGGCCATTTTTCATGAAAAATATATGCATGGCCAGCCACCCCATGTTATCAATTTAAAATTGGCCTACTACACATTCCACTCATAATTATTTAATCCCTCCACTACATCCTCCACTCACCAATTAAATATTACCCCACCTACTTTTGTCCCCCACTTTCCCAATTTGACTATTCTATTACCCATGCCTTGTCTCCCACTACAAATCCCACTCACCATATTTTAATCACCCACTTACATTGTCTCCCACTTACATTAAAATATTGGCCCATCATTTTTGACTTATTCTCCTACCTTTTTCATTCAAAATTCGTCCATACCTCCAAATTATGCATTTGATATGCATTTTGGGTGCATTTCACTTCATTTAGCACCATGACCACCCACCTTCTTTGAATATATGTTTAATGCACATTTAGAATGCATTTGAGTTTCATTTCTCTTTCATTTGCAAGTGCATAACCAGCCATCACTCCCACTTTCATTTCATTTTCATTTCCACTCTCTCTCTAGCACCAAAAGCTCTCCCTTCTCTCTAAGTTCCAGCCATGGTGTTCTTCAAACTCCATCTCCTTCTTTCTTCATCTAAGATTCGGCCATAGCTAGAAATGCATGTTCTTGCACATGCAAACACATTTTCTTGAAGCTTTCAAGCTCCTAAACCCATCTAGACCAAGAACAAAGTGAGAAATCAAAGAAAACCCATGAAGAAATGCTTGTGAAGTTTCGGCCATATGGATAAAATGGTGTTCTTGAGCTCACCTCAAGAGCTCCTTACATGCATGGCATTTCTAAGCCATGAAGAGCAAGAAGATGAAGACGAACTCCAAGAAAGTGAAGCTCAAGTTTCGGCCATTTAAAGGTTGTAAGTGAACCAAGTTTTTCTTGGTAGTTTCATGTATTTTGAGCTAGATGCTACTCTCTAATGACTTGGCCATGTTGGATTTTTGCAAGGAAATCAAGTGGATATTTCGGCCATGGAAGGATATTGTTGTTCTTGAGCTCAACTCAAGAGCTCTTTATATGCATGGCACTTTTAAGCCATGGAAAGCAAGGATGGAGGTTTCGGCCATGAGTATACATGGCATTTGGAGGCATGAAACCAAGTGTTCTTGGTGCCTCGAGGCTTGTATGGCCATTCCAAGGAAGGAAACAAGCAAAAGATGAAAGAAAAGCAAGAAAAAGAAATGATGGGGCTATTTGGGCCAAAAGTTAAATTTGAAGACCCAAATTGAAAACCAAGTGTTCTTGGTCCATAAATTATGAAATGGGCTATTTTGGGCCATAATGGCATTATTGGAAAATGGGCTAAATCCTGAAAAGGTTAATATAGGCCCAAGTCCTGAAAAGGTTAATATGGGCCTCAGTTCACAAAAAGGCTAAGTGGGCCTTTACCTCCTTAAGTGAGGTCCATTAAGGAAATGGCAAAGTTCCAACAACAAACAAAGCAAAGCAAAGGCAATAAGCAAAAGGTTACACCAATGGTGGTAAGGGTCCTTTACTCACTTATTGCATGGTATACTTCCATGATATTGTTTGTGAGTATAAATGCCCCTATGTGATGGTCATAGAACCAAGTGACCATAGGTGTGCAGCGGGTTAGTTGTTCTTTGTGTGAGGGCTCATGTTACTTTCTTAGTTTAATAATTGGGCACGTAAGTGCATAATTGATGAGGTATCGTTGCTTCGGCAACTTTGGGCACGTAAGTGCATATTGGACGAGGATTGTTGCTTCGGCAACTATGGATATGAATAATGGGCAATTGTGGATATATATGGTTTGATTAGCTAATCAATATAAAGGCAAGTGTTAGAGTTTATAGTAAGAATGGCCAACTTACTATGTAACTCGGAGCTCTAGGGGAACGGGTGGTATGATTAAGAAGGAGAATTGAGGTTTAAAGCCTTGGACACTTGCCAGGGGTGCCAGTGGTGCCAGGGGTGCCATTGGTGCCAGTACTGCCAGTCTGGCCAGGAGTGCCAGTAGTGGGTGGCAGTAGTGATTGCCCAGGAAAACTTGTGGTTGAGTGCGTGTGTTGTGTGCTTCTCTGAACCGTTGTTGTTTGTGCATGCTGACCCAAATTATTATTATTATTGTTGATGCTGCTATTGTGCTGTATCTTGTGTTTTCTTTGTTTTAGTGTTTTCCTTTGCAGGAACAGGATTATTTGCCATGATATTCTTGGCATTGGATTTAATTGCCATGACATTCTTGGCTTAAGAATAGGCTTTGGAAGCCATATGTGACTACAAAAGTCACGAGAGATTACCTCATTCTGATTTGGCATTGCCATTACGTTCTTGGCACAATTTTGGCTTTTTAAGCCGGATATGACTATGAAAGTCATGAGTTACTTACCTCACACCTGGATCCTTACTGAGTTTTATAACTCACCCGCCCTTCTTTACTTTTTTCAGGAAGTGGATTGGATGGCTTGATAGATCAAGTAGGGAGTACTAGAGTACTCGTTATGTTTTGCTAAAGGGTTGGGTATGAGTTTAGTGTTGCTTAATATATTCATTTGACTCTAAGTGACTTATGTGGTATATTTTGCTTGCGGAACAAGCTAATGGTTTGGACTTCCTTGTGCAGGCTTGTGGAGTCTAGAAGTTGTGGGAACAAGGTCTATTAAGCTGGAATGAGTTCCAGGTTATGAGTTAAAGTTTGGGTAGACATAAGAACTTGGTCTGTAAAACCTAAACTTAACTAGTTATGGACATATAGCATCCTTGGTATGTTTTCCAAGTAGGAGATGCTTGTTAGATGCACATTGTGATCATGATTATCTTAGGATGAATTTTGATGAAATGCCATGATGGATATTCATGTTATGTGTACTAGACTTGGCTGATGCTCATGGATATATAAATGTGGTTTTCAAAGTTGAAAATGAGATGGGCTTCTTTGTTGCCATGCATTGGATTAGTACACTTGATGGACACACATCCTATGCACTTAATGGATTAAGTGTATGCTTTGCTTGAATTGCAAGTATGATTTGCTGATTATGTGTGTAACTAAGGGAAGACTTCCAGTGAATCTGGATTTATTGGATTTTGTTGAAATGGCATCTAAAGACTTGTGTGTGTAACCGGCTAAGTGGTAAAGTCCATAAATGGAACACTAGAATTCCACATAGGTATTAGCTCGTTCCTGGAGAGCACCCTGACAACACATTGAAAGTATTTAAGTAACAAGCTAGTACCAGAATAGATCCTGGAGTCACGCCATAGGTGCTCATAACTAGCTAATAAAGCCCCTTCAGTATGAATAACTTCCGCTGCATTAATCTGATAATCGGGCCCAGATGGGCCAGGGGCAGTTTGGGGCGTGACAGTTTTTGGTATCAGAGCATGGATTTGCTTTGGAGGACCAGTGTTCTGGTCGTTGATGGTTATAGTATAGACTTGTTCCCACATAGGAAGTCCATTAGGTTGAGTCACTTATGAGTATTGAGCATATATGTGTATCGTGCTTTGATTTGTTGTTGTGAACAGGATGAGAACCAATGATGTGAACAAGAGGCCCAATGAAAGTGAGAATACTGGCTTTGTGCCAATGAAAATGAGAATACTGGCTTTGTGCCAATGAAAGTGAGAATACTGGCTTTGTGCCAATGAAAATAAGAATACTGGCTTTATGCCAATGAAAGTGAGAATACTGGCTTTGTGCCAATGAAAGTGGATACACTAGCTTTATGCCAAGGAAAGGGGATTGTACTGGCTTTGTGCCAGAGGACCAAGTTGAGGCCTAGTAACAGACCTTGAAGCCCTAAGAAAAGAAATATTGGAAGCAGTGTCAATGGTTATGATAACCATTGAGCATACCAGACCTTTTGTCAAGTATGAGTCCCAGAAATTGCTGGGCAATAAAGAGAGCTAACAATGAGGAAAAGAATAGAAATAAAATATATGCTATGAGATAAAACCAGTGGAACTGGTGACTATGATAATGATGATGAAAGAAGAGAGTTCAGAAGCAAAGGAACTGGACATGTTGAAATTAAAGACTATGACCCTGGAGCAAGAACTCCAGAAATAAGCCATGAAAGGCTAGCAAGATGCAGAAACCATCTAAGAAATGAAGCAGAAGATACTTGGTATATGAACCAAGAATGAGTAATAAAGTAGTCCACATGATAAATTCTGAGAGACCTCGAGAGTACCAGCAAGATGAAAAAGGTATCAAGAGGAATAGATGGTTAAAACTTGGCACGTGAGCCAAGAAAAAGATGGCAACAGAGAAAAGGAAGGCAATTATTATGAATTCTCAGGCGAGACTAGAGGAAGATTTTTTGGCCAAAGGCCATGCTATATGATCATGGGCAGTAATCTTAAGTACAGTGTCCAGAAGTTCATGAGGACAATGTCCAGAATTACTTGAGTGCATCCAGAATTACTAGATAGAAGATTGTACTGCCTAGAAAGACAGAAGACCCCATGAGGGATTGTAGCAGGTGGATCAGGACTAAAATATGAATTATGGATTCACCATAGTATATTCTGGAGCAGGAAAGGAAAATTTAGTATACTGGAAGAGTATTCCAGATTGAGGGTACAAGGAAAGCCTAAAAGGAAATATTGCAGGGCAATATGTCCTGATTGATAAAAGGCATGGAAGACTTGGCTAGAGGCCAAGACCAATGCAAGGAAAAAGTCCTAGCCCAATGAAAGACTTTTCCTCCTTATGATTAAGTTGTTGAAGTGAAAATAGAAGAAATAGAAGAAAGCCTGGCAAAAGGCCAGCACATGAAGGCCAGTTGAGTAATTACTAGATAATCAAGCAGAGGAAAAAGCTTATGTGAAGATGTTGATAAAGAAATGGGCCAGGTCAGGGTCTTTCAAATAAATCCTGACAGGTATTTTTTTTACTTGACAGTATTAAAGTACCAATTTTAATACTAGTGCATCTATGGTAGTTAAAGGATGAACTGGAAATATGATACGAAGCATGCATGGATAGAGCTATCAGGAATGAAATTTATGAATAATAGATGAGGAGAAAATTGGCATGCTTAGCACTAGTAGAGTAATCACAGACATTGGTGCCAGGAGCTGCACCAGCACATATTACTCCTTACAGGATAGTTATTCCTGAAGTTATGGAGCTAAGTAAGTATCGGGGTAAATTGGCCTTGAGAAATCATTGGCCAGGTATGGTTACCTGGAAGGCATCTATACCTCTATAATGGAGGAAACTAAACCTCGAATCTGGATATTTCCAGCTGAGAATCAAGAAAGAGCACCCAAGAGTGGTGCCCAGCCTAAAAAGGAATAACAGTTGTATGGCAAACTAAGTGCCAATTATGGGCTAAGGAAGTTGAAATCCTTTGATTATCTTGGAATGGAAGAAACCTTTGATTATGAGGAACTGGAGAACAGATTGACTGCAGCCCAATACTGGTTTCACCAGATATTACTAAAAAAATATTAGTTAATTATTGATGGGTTGGGATGAGTCTTATGAAAAAGGGGAAACAGGCTATGACTTGTGAATCAAGGCAAATAAGACTTTATGAGGAGAGCTATCCAGCATATAATCTGGAGTTAAAAGAGAGAGTTGAAACAAAAGGGGGAGATGAGTACTTATATGGCCAAGAAGGAGGCTGCTTGATAATTAAGGTAGTCCACCAGTGTTCTGGTAATGAACTACAGATTACCTGAGTATGAGATTTTGGACTCCTAGGAAATTTGGAGGACCAAATTTCTTAAGGTGGGGAGTGTTGTTACACCCGGAAAGTGATGAATGATTAATTACCGGGTTAAGTGGATTAGTGGCATAAATAGTTTCCTAATTTGGAAACTTAGCGAAATTATTTGTAGAGACTTTGAATTATTTATGGAATGGGCATTAATGAGTGTTGGACACTCTAAGAATTATGCTTGGCTAAGGCCAAAAGTTTGGGTGATAAAAAAATGGCAAGTTTGGAAGTTGAGGGACTCAATTGCAAAGTTGGAGAAAGATGGAGGACCAAGTGAGTAATTTGGCCATTTTTCATGAAAAATATATGCATGGCCAGCCACCCCATGTTATCAATTTAAAATTGGCCTACTACACATTCCACTCATAATTATTTAATCCCTCCACTACATCCTCCACTCACCAATTAAATATTACCCCACCTACTTTTGTCCCCCACTTTCCCAATTTGACTATTCTATTACCCATGCCTTGTCTCCCACTACAAATCCCACTCACCATATTTTAATCACCCACTTACATTGTCTCCCACTTACATTAAAATATTGGCCCATCATTTTTGACTTATTCTCCTACCTTTTTCATTCAAAATTCGTCCATACCTCCAAATTATGCATTTGATATGCATTTTGGGTGCATTTCACTTCATTTAGCACCATGACCACCCACCTTCTTTGAATATACGTTTAATGCACATTTAGAATGCATTTGAGTTTCATTTCTCTTTCATTTGCAAGTGCATAACCAGCCATCACTCCCACTTTCATTTCATTTTCATTTCCACTCTCTCTCTAGCACCAAAAGCTCTCCCTTCTCTCTAAGTTCCAGCCATGGTGTTCTTCAAACTCCATCTCCTTCTTTCTTCATCTAAGATTCGGCCATAGCTAGAAATGCATGTTCTTGCACATGCAAACACATTTTCTTGAAGCTTTCAAGCTCCTAAACCCATCTAGACCAAGAACAAAGTGAGAAATCAAAGAAAACCCATGAAGAAATGCTTGTGAAGTTTCGGCCATATGGATAAAATGGTGTTCTTGAGCTCACCTCAAGAGCTCCTTACATGCATGGCATTTCTAAGCCATGAAGAGCAAGAAGATGAAGACGAACTCCAAGAAAGTGAAGCTCAAGTTTCGGCCATTTAAAGGTTGTAAGTGAACCAAGTTTTTCTTGGTAGTTTCATGTATTTTGAGCTAGATGCTACTCTCTAATGACTTGGCCATGTTGGATTTTTGCAAGGAAATCAAGTGGATATTTCGGCCATGGAAGGATATTGTTGTTCTTGAGCTCAACTCAAGAGCTCTTTATATGCATGGCACTTTTAAGCCATGGAAAGCAAGGATGGAGGTTTCGGCCATGAGTATACATGGCATTTGGAGGCATGAAACCAAGTGTTCTTGGTGCCTCGAGGCTTGTATGGCCATTCCAAGGAAGGAAACAAGCAAAAGATGAAAGAAAAGCAAGAAAAAGAAATGATGGGGCTATTTGGGCCAAAAGTTAAATTTGAAGACCCAAATTGAAAACCAAGTGTTCTTGGTCCATAAATTATGAAATGGGCTATTTTGGGCCATAATGGCATTATTGGAAAATGGGCTAAATCCTGAAAAGGTTAATATAGGCCCAAGTCCTGAAAAGGTTAATATGGGCCTCAGTTCACAAAAAGGCTAAGTGGGCCTTTACCTCCTTAAGTGAGGTCCATTAAGGAAATGGCAAAGTTCCAACAACAAACAAAGCAAAGCAAAGGCAATAAGCAAAAGGTTACACCAATGGTGGTAAGGGTCCTTTACTCACTTATTGCATGGTATACTTCCATGATATTGTTTGTGAGTATAAATGCCCCTATGTGATGGTCATAGAACCAAGTGACCATAGGTGTGCAGCGGGTTAGTTGTTCTTTGTGTGAGGGCTCATGTTACTTTCTTAGTTTAATAATTGGGCACGTAAGTGCATAATTGATGAGGTATCGTTGCTTCGGCAACTTTGGGCACGTAAGTGCATATTGGACGAGGATTGTTGCTTCGGCAACTATGGATATGAATAATGGGCAATTGTGGATATATATGGTTTGATTAGCTAATCAATATAAAGGCAAGTGTTAGAGTTTATAGTAAGAATGGCCAACTTACTATGTAACTCGGAGCTCTAGGGGAACGGGTGGTATGATTAAGAAGGAGAATTGAGGTTTAAAGCCTTGGACACTTGCCAGGGGTGCCAGTGGTGCCAGGGGTGCCATTGGTGCCAGTACTGCCAGTCTGGCCAGGAGTGCCAGTAGTGGGTGGCAGTAGTGATTGCCCAGGAAAACTTGTGGTTGAGTGCGTGTGTTGTGTGCTTCTCTGAACCGTTGTTGTTTGTGCATGCTGACCCAAATTATTATTATTATTGTTGATGCTGCTATTGTGCTGTATCTTGTGTTTTCTTTGTTTTAGTGTTTTCCTTTGCAGGAACAGGATTATTTGCCATGATATTCTTGGCATTGGATTTAATTGCCATGACATTCTTGGCTTAAGAATAGGCTTTGGAAGCCATATGTGACTACAAAAGTCACGAGAGATTACCTCATTCTGATTTGGCATTGCCATTACGTTCTTGGCACAATTTTGGCTTTTTAAGCCGGATATGACTATGAAAGTCATGAGTTACTTACCTCACACCTGGATCCTTACTGAGTTTTATAACTCACCCGCCCTTCTTTACTTTTTTCAGGAAGTGGATTGGATGGCTTGATAGATCAAGTAGGGAGTACTAGAGTACTCGTTATGTTTTGCTAAAGGGTTGGGTATGAGTTTAGTGTTGCTTAATATATTCATTTGACTCTAAGTGACTTATGTGGTATATTTTGCTTGCGGAACAAGCTAATGGTTTGGACTTCCTTGTGCAGGCTTGTGGAGTCTAGAAGTTGTGGGAACAAGGTCTATTAAGCTGGAATGAGTTCCAGGTTATGAGTTAAAGTTTGGGTAGACATAAGAACTTGGTCTGTAAAACCTAAACTTAACTAGTTATGGACATATAGCATCCTTGGTATGTTTTCCAAGTAGGAGATGCTTGTTAGATGCACATTGTGATCATGATTATCTTAGGATGAATTTTGATGAAATGCCATGATGGATATTCATGTTATGTGTACTAGACTTGGCTGATGCTCATGGATATATAAATGTGGTTTTCAAAGTTGAAAATGAGATGGGCTTCTTTGTTGCCATGCATTGGATTAGTACACTTGATGGACACACATCCTATGCACTTAATGGATTAAGTGTATGCTTTGCTTGAATTGCAAGTATGATTTGCTGATTATGTGTGTAACTAAGGGAAGACTTCCAGTGAATCTGGATTTATTGGATTTTGTTGAAATGGCATCTAAAGACTTGTGTGTGTAACCGGCTAAGTGGTAAAGTCCATAAATGGAACACTAGAATTCCACATAGGTATTAGCTCGTTCCTGGAGAGCACCCTGACAACACATTGAAAGTATTTAAGTAACAAGCTAGTACCAGAATAGATCCTGGAGTCACGCCGTAGGTGCTCATAACTAGCTAATAAAGCCCCTTCAGTATGAATAACTTCCGCTGCATTAATCTGATAATCGGGCCCAGATGGGCCAGGGACAGTTTGGGGCGTGACAGGTAGAGTTTACAGTGATGCGTCATCGCTGATGCAAAAATTGGTAGAACGCTGATCACGTTGTCAACGCATCGCCAATGCTTTTTCTTCAGCTTGATCCTCGCAGGTCCAATTTTTATTTCGCTTAATGCCACTCCATCCCAACGCGTCCACAATACAATCCCACCTACAGGAAGATGAACAAAGACAAGAAAAACTGAAAGAGATAGGGTGGAATGATAGAAAATGACGGTCAAAATTGCCAGAAAGTCAACAATTTTAACTATTATATTAAGTACATATCAGGAAGCGACACAAATTTTTATTCTTCTTGATTTTACAGTATCCAAACAATAAATCACTACAATCAAATCTGAACAGAAGCAAGGAAATCATAATTAGAATCAAGTACTTAAAAGAAATTTTCAAATAATCCAACAATATCCAATAATTTTCCAACCAAGCAATTGAACTAATAGGAGTAAAGATTAAGTGGGTTACCTTAGGAGAGGAACAGAAGTAGGTTACCTTGGCGAAAAAATCAGATCAGGAACCTTTCAATTGATTGAGCTGTTGACCATCAATAGCAGAAAGGCATTGAGCACACTCTGAAGCGGCCTCTTTGTTGTAGATGCCCATCCTGCCAAGCTGACCCCTATCTCACTTTTTCTCCTTCTCAAGTCATCGAATGATTGCCCAAATCGTGGGATGAGAGCAGCCACGTTCTTCTATTTTGAAAAAGAGCAATGAGCAAAGTTCTGTTTGCCCAAATCGTAAGATATGGCAGAGGTGCTTTAAAACATTTTGAACCAAGCAACGGCTAGATGTTACTAGCACTAGCTATGAGTTAGTGATAGCCAACCTTCGCTAAATTAGTGAGAGTAAGTCGTCACTACCTTTCGCTATCATTTTTAAAACTTTATTTAGTTATAATTTTTATAAAAAAAGTGTGAATTGTATTTAAGGTTTTTCTCTAAATACAAATAACTAATATTATGATCACTAATCAACAGATTAATATTCCCAAGGCCTGGTGGAAAAATCAGTTATCATTTAAGAGTTTATTGCCTCTTTTTCTCTTTTCTAGAAAAATAATTGAGATGAATACATTTTTTAACCTAAATTATAATCTAAATTATAATTAGCTTTTAGCAATAGCTATGTGTTGTAAAATTTGGCTACAACTTAGTGAAGGCTAACCGTTTCTAATATTTGGGATTTTAGAAAGGGCAATCAGTCATTAAATTTAGTGATTGCTAACCGTCGCTAAATTAGCGAGGGTAAGCTGTCGCTAAATTTAGCGACTACTAACCATTGTTAAATTGGTGAGAGCAAACTGTCACTAAATTTAGCAACGGCTACCCATCACTAAATTAACGAGAGCAAGCCTTCACTAACCATGACCATAAGTTAGTAACGGCTAGCCTTCGTTAAGTTAGTGAATGGTCATAAGTTAGTGATAGCTAACCTTAACAAGTCTACGACCAATTAGCGAGGGCAAGCCGTTACTACCTCTAGCCATCACTTTTAAAATTTTGTTCGTTCAGTTTTAGAAAAATAATTGAGATAATGAAATTTTTAACAAAAAAACAAATTTTTTTCTTTAAATTATAATTTTTTTGTTACACACACATGGATGGATCTATACATCTTCATCAGAAAAAAAAAACTGAAAGCAATTGAAATTTATCATTACCGAAACAAATGAAAAGAAAATGGAATAAAAATCTCATCAACTAGTGACAGTTAATCGTCACTAGTCTTTGGAATATTGCCAAAGGCAAGTAGTCGCTAATTTTTGAAATATTAGTGAGAGCAAGCCATCACTAAATTTAGCAACGGTTAACCGTCACTAAATTAGCGAAGGCAAGCTGTCACAAAACATTAATGACAGTCAGCCGTTGCTAAACTTTTACTAGACTTTTAGGTACAAAAATCACCTACATTACATTTATTAGAAAAAATTATCTATGTTAAAGGGGATGGCAAGTTAGCATAAAAAAATGCCAAAAACGCGAGGGTAAGTCGTACTCAATTTAGTCGAGACTTAGAAACAGCTAATCGTCGCTAAATTATCAAGAACAAGATTTCACAAACCATCGCTAAATTAGCAAAGACAAGATGTCATTAACCGTCGCTAAATTAGCAACGACAAGCCGTTACTAAATTTAGCCGAGACTTAGTGATGACTAACCGTTGCTAAATTAGGACTTAGTGATGACTAACCGTTGCTAAATTAGCGAGGGTAAGATATCGCTAAAGTTAACAATGGCTAACCGTCGCTAAATTAGCGACGGCAAGGCATCACTAAATTTGGCCGAGACTTAGTGACGGCTAACTGTCGCTAATCACTAAAGTTAACGACGGTTAACCGTCACTAAATTAGCGAAGGTAAGATGTTACTAAACTTAGCGATGACTTTTAACGATATATAACCGTCATTAATTTTCACCAAACTTTTAGCGACTGTTTACCGTCTCTAATTAATAGTGATTTTTGACAGTCACTAATTCTGTCATCGCTAAATCACTTTTTTCTAGTAGTGTGAAGTGAGTGATCATTTCAACAAGATGGATCTTAGGGTCTGGCTGAAGGGCCGAAACTAAAGTGAAGCTGGTAGGAGCCCGAGTCCTCCTTAAAATTGTAAAATACATGTAATTTCCTTTAGAATTTAAAGATAAATACATTCTAGTTCCTCATTAAAACTGGTTAAATTCCCTTGTAAGAACTATACTTTAGGAAAATATTTATTTTGGCCCCTCTTTTATAAAAAATTTGAGTTTGCTTTGATAGCTTGTATATATTGTTATTGGTTTGAATGGTGCCATGATCCTATATTAGCTGTGACAAATTGGTTAAGCTAATGAGGATGCAAGCACTTTGGTTCGGCTATAACCATACTGAAGCTATTCTGTAGTTGGCTCAAATTTTCAGTTTTCTGCTAAAATCTGAGTTGGTACTTTTTCTATCTTAATACAAAAATTTTTTTATTGCAGTTCAAAAAAAAAAGAAAAAAAGAAAAAAGAAAAACAAGCAATAACAAAATTTTGAGCGTTATTGCTTATTAGCGTCCCTCTGTCTCCCATTTAAAAGAAAAAAAAAGTAGTGGTGCTCCGATGGAGAAAGGGACCAGCTGTCAATTGTTGTCCCGGGGTCCCATTTCACTTCTTTTCTCCTGATACGCTATATGGATGTGAACCACGCTTTGATTAATATTCGAATTCTGCCATGTTTGTTTCATGGTTGTTTGTACTGGTGTAAGTAGCGTGTGTACATGTGAATATACTTCATGTTAGTTGATTTCTTTTGGCTTTTATTTCTAAAAAGGAAACATTGTATAGGATAGTAATATGTAAGAGGGAAATATAAAATCATGATCACCTTTTACATTGTAGAGAAAAAGGTATAAAAATTCTGAAACTTTAAAGAATTGAAATGCTTCTATTTCTCATAATATTGGTCATTTCTACTTTTTTTTCGTGATAAACTTTTAGATATAAATTTTTGTGTCACTTTTAGACAATAAAACTACTGTAATTTCTAATGAATAATTTTCTAAACTATTATAATGACAATTAATATATAAAAGAAGATTGTGTCAAAAGCAATTTTAAGAAGTACAAAAATGATATACATCATGAGAGAGACAGAAAGAGAGAGAGGGTAACAAAAGACAAGACATAGTACATCCTACCAACCTGCACATTCAACTTTGAAAATACCTTATGGGAATTATATTTTTTTTTTTCTACAAAGGATAGTTTTAAATTTCAATTACATAATGAAGGGAATGTCAGTTTTGTATTCAAATTAGGAAGAATTTCCACATCATCAGTTTTTTTTTTTTTGGGTTTTTGAAGTTTAAAAAAATAACAACATAACATCTTTAATTAATTCTCAATCCGTCTATTGCTTTCTCCGTTGCTCCCCCGAATTTTCTGCTGTTTTTGGTTTTCAGTCGACCAAGACTGGCAATCCACTCATTTAACTACTTTTGCACCTCATTTCCTTCATTGGGAATTTCCTTGCCATTTTTTCCTGTTGTTGCCCTTGCATTTTGGACACTACCATTGGTGGCATGTGTTAATATCATCATTCAAGTCTCATATGGTGGTCGATTTTCAAGTAAAATGGGTCTTAAGCTGGTTTGTGCGCAATTCTAACTAATTCTAGCCGCATTTAATTCTCCGGTACAAATTAATATATTTATATCTAAAACATGACTTATATCCTACAATAAAGTTATATTTTAAGGCAAGTTGTCATATATTACTTTATTTTATGACTCAATAGTTATTAACTATTGTAAATGTACACATTTCTTTAAGAAAGACATACATGAAATGTCAAAACAAGAAAAAAAAAAAGGCTAAAAAACAATGTATATGTCTTAAATGAATTGGTTGGTGGGTAGTACCTTTCAAACCCATGCGGCTGGTATGATCAGAACCTGCTTAAATATGGGGAGGTTTTGAGTTTAGCTAAACCAGCCCCAAATTCTTCTATATCTAGTGTCTAAGTCAATCATTCCAAAAATGGGGGGGAAAAGAGAGAGAGAAAACTCCATAATAACATCTATTTCTAGAAGGCATTTCAAGGCATTCTCAAGATAACAAACTTTTTTTCATCCACCAAGAAGCTCAAAAGAGTAGAAAATGGAAAAAATGCTTGTATGTATTAAAAATCGTACTAAATTCAATAGTTGTAAATATTTTATTAAATGGATAAAAGTAAATCATCGTTACTCACTTCATTTTGGGCCGAGACAGCAGCATGTTAGTTAAGAGAAAAAAACTTCACCCAGCTACATGCAAGCCTAGCTTTGTTATACAATATAAGTAGTTATCAAGGTAGAAATTTGATAGCTCGATCAACAGCAGTAATCGTCCAGTCCAAATGCCCCAAAGCCTGCACTTACTTTTACATTGAATTCGCCTCCACCTGTAGCCTTTGAGTTGTTCCTGATTGGCCGTTGTCCGCATTCTCTTCAGGCCTCTTTCATAGTGCACTAAGCAAACAGCTTGAAAACAAGCAAGCTAATTGCACACTGCATAGTGGTCACTCTCATGCAATGCTATGATATTATAGTATATTCTAAAAGAGAGAGGAGTTTTACTGTTGATGAACAGTAAAACTTGCTGAATTTTTTTTCTCTTTTTTCAATTTATAGTCAAAACCCTCTTTTGGTACCTGAATATTTCATGTCTGCTATAATGCTCCCCCACTTTTGCTTGCTGTTGCCAAATAGAAGGTGGACCATTTGCTGATGGTGACATATTTGTATTATAGCCAAAATAAGCATTATAAGGACCCAAGAGTATTTTGTCCCTGTTTTGACACGCCCGCACATTGTTTTAATTTTTTTTTACTCTCCTACAGAATGGTCAAATGTCTCCTTTAGTCCCTAGATTTAATATTTCCGCCATAATGATCCCCAGCTTTCATGATCTGTCATAAACTTTTTTCTTTCTCTTTTGCTAATTAAAATTTTTGAATATACTATAAGTCAAAGGTTTTTAAGGAGAAGGGAAAAGGACTATCTCAATCTCTAGTCACGGGTATAACAAGCTCTTCGATACCTGACATGAACTTTTAGGAAAATAAAAATTTTGATGACATATTTAAATTTAAGATGATAAAACCTTAAATGAAAGTGAAGGAGATGATTTTATTAACCATATTAAATATCAACATTCTTTTCTTTTGCATGATTTGCCTTAGAGTTTTAATTATATAGGTTTGATTCAAAGTTTTAATTAGTTGAAACAAATGCACACTTTTCATAATGTATAAATGTTCTACACAGATTTGATTTAGAGTTTTGATTAGTTGAAATAAGTGAACAATTTGTATTATGTATGAGTGCACGATTCTTATAAGGTTTTATTTTACCACTAATTCATTAGTGAGTAAAAATTTGGAAAACCTATGCATGTATATTATGCAATATTATCCTACACTATAAACGCCAAAAACTTTCTTTCTCTTAATGGTTTTCTTGAATTGATTAATAGAATTAATTTAATCATTTTTCGTTTGTTATCTTTAATGTTTTTTTGACACTAAATAAATACATCTTTAGTTGACTACTCTGTGTGTTTATAATTATTTATACGTAGATATTACTTAATGTCAAGGTAAGCCTTATCTATTTGCATTGTTCCATTAATAACTTATATTGATTATATTACAACTAATGTTGATATAGAATTTACCCATACCACACGTTGATCCCACATACCATGCTTACTTCTAAAAATCATTTTCACTGTTCATCATTGAAGCGATTTTTTTTCTTTTTGTGTTTGCCTTTTTTTTTAAGACACAATTGATCATTCTTTAAGTTTGAATTCCTTTTCACAAGATGCTTGCAATTTTTAAGGCCTATTTTGCAATTTCTCCAGTTTTAGGTTGTCTGGTTAAATGTCAATTTAATCCCTAAACTTCTACTCTTTTCCATGTTAGTCCCTATTTTACATCCATGTTTTATTTTAGTCCCCAAATTTAATAAATATTTAGCTAGATTCTTTCTATTTGTTCTTTTGGTCCCCAAATTTTTTATTGTTTTTATGTACTATATTCTAGAGTAAGACATTGGTTATCATAATTTATTTATTTTTGTGTTAAGCCATTTTTTACATTCATTAAATCAATTGTTCAGTCTTTAATACCTAATATTTTTTCATTTTCTATCTTGGTTCAAACTTTTTTTTTTTTTGCTTTTCTTTAATTTTTTTAAATAAAAATTTAATCATTATAATTTACCTACTTCTAGCTATGGTTCTAATTTATTTGGTTTTAATATTATTTTTTTATTATTTTTATCTTTATTAAGTTAATGGTTAAATTGTATATTTATTAACATAAATTAAGTACAAATTTGTGTTTCAATCATATTATTTTGTTATTCATGATTGCATTTTGTAGTATGAATTGTTCTCTATAGTTTAATAAAATAATTTGGTCCATAATTGCTACAAGTGAAGGTAAATTTTTCTAAATAAATTTCTCATTAATATTAAGAATTAGAGTTTAAGTTGATAAAAGAGTGAAATTTTTAGTGAATTATTTTTAATGAAAAAATTATAAATTATTTTAAAATACATATGATGTTATGTTTCTATTTACCTAATTTCAGTTATTGTTCAGGTTAGTTCGGCTTTAATCAAATTTTCTCATATTTTTAATTATTTATTATTTAAAATTTTCATACTAAATTTATTATAAAAAATACCCGCTACATCGTGCGGCCCAACATACCTCGTTCTGTCTAAACTACAAAATAACGATAGTATACCTTGTTCTTTTACCTATTAGTTTGTTCCACGTTTCTATTAATTATTAGTTGTTAAATATCTTGCATATTTTCATCTTATATTGTATATACATGCATATATATAAAAGATGAACTCTATGCACCAATTCTAACATACTATGTACTAAAACATTATATTTAAGTACACTGCCTCATCATACTATATACTATGAAAATTAACATACCATGTTATCATACTTGTACCAAGAACTCTATTGTACCCCATATCAAGTAACTATGAATGCGATGATGGTGATGGTGATGTTGGCAATGAGAAACCCGACCAACCTCGCAGAAACCCAACTAGTCCAATCCCGTGCCATTGGCTAAGACTTCCCCAATTGCATCGTGATGGTCAAGAATGATAGGAAGCAAGCAATTGTTAGAGATTCTCTCCTATGAGTTTTGGTTAGGGCAATATGTTCATAGAACTTTAAACAATATCGTTTTGAATTGTAAAAATTACCAAGAAAAAAAAACCCATTCTTGTTTATGAGTCAACCCAAATCAATTATTCTTGTTTCTCTCTTTGTTTTCCCTCTTTCTATCCGATTGCAAAAATCCTAACCCTAACCCTAAAGCAATCCCTCTTTGCTCTGAACTTTGATCCACCACCACTCAAGTAAATGCCGTTGGTCACTGCTACGAGTTGTCCACAAATCACTTGAGTAAATGTTGTTGATCGCTGCTATGAGTTGCTTCCTACTTTGAACCATGAGGTATATGGTCTTGTTCTACTTCTCTTTAAGAGATGTAAGACAAGTCCTGAAATGAACAATGTTTGAAATTCTTAGGAGTCAAACTGGTATTTTTTTTCTAAATAGGAAAAATGTTCAAAATTTTTAGGAGTCAAAGAGGGTATTTTTTTTCTAAATGATAAAATAGAAACAATGTCAGAAGTGGGATTTGAACCCACGCCCTCGTTAGAGGACCAGAACTTGAGTCTGGCGCCTTAGACCACTCGGCCATCCTGACTGTTTTCACACACTAGACAACGTACAAATTATAGATTGTATTCTCTTGCATGTTCACCTAGTTCTTAATCTACCTCTACCTTCGTTTTTTTAGTTTCCCTGGAGCAAAACACCAACATATCTAAGATACTCTCTATTTCTTGTTTTTTGAGAATATGAAGTAAATTTTTTAGAACAACCTTTGTTTGCAATATGAAACTTTCTAAAACAAATTTTAAAATTCAGAAAAAAAAACACACACATATATAATATCAAAACCAGACTTATATAAAGAGAGGAAACAAACAACTACAACTAGAGTTATATAAAGAGAGAAAGCAAACAACTAAAACGTAGGCTGGAGAGACGTTTCTCAAGTGACAATAATCACCAAGCAACAAGCCAAAAACTCTATCCAAGTAAGAACTCTTCAGACCATCAACGTTGCTTTTGGACTTTTCACCAATTAATTCTGTAAAGCTTGAAGGACCATCAGAGGAAACTATTGAATCATTCCCAAGGGTATCACTGTTCAAGAAAACCTGAGATTCCCATTAACGCTATTGAGACAATTATTTGTTAAATTTTTAAAATATGAAAATAAAACATCAATAAAATTTTAAGAATCACAAAACTTTTAAAAAAAAAGAAAAAAGAAAAAAGAAAAAAAGAACACGAAAATCCCGTAGCTTCAGGAAAATCAAACAAACCAATAATATAGGCCGTTAGTCTTAACTAGTCTCCAATATCATTGCATCAATAACATCCAACATCTTAGGGAAGCAACAAACCATGAACTACAGTTGATCAAGTACTATGATTTACAGACACCTTCACAAGCCATACTCGAACAAATCCCATTCTTCTATAGAGTATTACAGTTTCAATTTTGCGGATACACTTCTACCCAGAACCTTCAGGGTATGCATTGCATTCACGAATCACGAGCAGTTCGTATCATAACTTGCAAGTCCCAGCAATTCCGGACCTTCAAGCCGTGGATTGTTCTCAAAGCTGCAAAGGAAGTACTTTGTCAGTAAAGATCATGCTTCAAAACCCAGGCCGAGGCAGAAACAACCATTTGCCACATGATAGTTCAATAAAAGCCAACCATGGGGAAGCATAATCTCTTATAGCTTCGTAGAAAATGCCACTTTTTTTTTTTGGCCGCAAGCTAATGTCCCTTTGCAAAAACCTCTTAAAGAAAAAGATTCAGAAATGGAGCTCTTCCCCTGGATGCATGAACACAGATGTTCCTATTCAGTTCTGTCTGTGTTCTGCTGGAAGCAAAAGCTAACCCGAAAGATGCAAAAAGTAACGTGCATTTGTCAGTGACTACTGACAGGAGACAGACAAGGAGTCATCAACTTGGAAAGTTATCAGATTGCAAATATCAGAAAGTTGAATCTTTAGAAAATTCACAAAGTTTGGATGCTCAAAGTTATAAAGGAGTCAATCTTATCTTAAAGGAACTGTGTGGTATTGCACATGGATAATCAGACAAAGGAACACCCTAGTAACCTATAACAACATGTGCCTGAATAAACGATGAAGCAGGTAAAACAAAATCACATGAATTTTAATGCTTCATTCCCGTATACAGAAGGAAACTGAACCCGTTAAGCATTACATAATGCAAATATGAATGTGAGAACCAGAATTTACAAACACTGTTTGTTTGAATTACAGTGATGCCCTATTCCCCAATCATGATGCTCCAGGAAGAAGAGAGAGGTTACGGCCATGGTTTTGAGTGCACAATAAAAAGGACAAGGGTTGCACAACTAGCAAATCTGCAGGTATAGTCCTATTAATGGTTATTGACTAAACATCTTAAACTAAACCATGAAACCGGAAACTGAAAATCGGCAGTACCTATCAGGAAGTAATCAGGAACATAGCTAGAAAGAACTATCGTAAAAGTCTATACTGGTTCTCATAGTTCAGCCGCACTCTAAAGGAAGATTGCATTCTAACAGACTTCCATCATGACTGCCACACCTTATGAAGGGCCCAAATGTGGCTGTCATGATGACAGTCTGTTAAGTACCTATGCCCCACAATAAATGTCTGCAGTATTTGTGTCCATTAACTTAAAATCATCAGGGTAATCTTTGTGTACTGGCATAAAACACAAACATTCACGTGAAACAACAAGATAAAAGAAAAACAATAATATTAAACAATGAGAAACAAACCCACAACAATTACCCATTGAAAATGCCAGCTTTTGCAGATGAGTACAAACTCTAAATGAACAAGAGAAAATGTGTGGTGCTGGAAGAAGAGAAATAAGCTCACTTGTCAAGAGGAATATGCTCAAACGGTCCACTGGTGGGAATTGTTCCGCATAAATTATTGTTTGAGACATCCCTGAGGAGAAGATAAAAAAATTTCAACAGATATAAATACTTCCCAAAAATAGAGCTCTGGCATTACGGTTATGAAATCAGGGCAAGTTATAAGGTTACTTACAGAACTTTGAGGCTTGAAATACCAGTTAGTTCCCTGGGGATAGGTCCACTTAAGTGGTTGTCATTAAGTCGTCTGTCAAAACGTGAAAAGCACAGTGAGAGCTGACTGATGTAGGGCACAGGCAGATATCCAGTGCCAGGAAAAAAGAGAGCATCAAAGGAAGAGGGAGAAGCGAGTGATGGTCTCATAACTCAACCTGTTTCTTGAATATTTATAGTAGATATTTTATTTGTGCCTTTGCTGATTTGCCTAATTACTTGGGAAACTAGTAGTTGTCTAGTCACTTCTCAAAGTGTGTTTACTGACCGGTACAATTTACTGTTCACTGAATCTTGGGCAATTAAATTGAGCTGATGCAAGTAGCAAGATGATACAACTCATATTCAGCAACACAAGCAAAAGAAAATAGACAATGGACTGGATCAAACTTACAAGAATACAAGAGACTTCAATTTCCCGAGTGAAGGAGGAATGATCCCTGAGATGTTGTTGTTATATAAGTCCAAACTAATCAGCTTCCTCAAGTTACCTAGCTCAGCTGGGGTAGTTCCCTGGATATTATTTTTGTAAAGCTCCCTGCATCAGGAAACAGTCAAGGTCCTGGGATAAGTGACTGCAAAACTCAAGCTTATAACGTAACAAATATTGGAAGAAATGTGTTAGAACAACATACAAGTATTGTAGATGCTCAAGTCTCCCGAGTTCAGGTACCAAATGTCCAGATAAGTTTGAATTTCCCAGATCTCTGCAAGTTGCACCAAAAGAGTAGCAATTTATGCACTGAAAAGCTGCTAGATGAATCATAACTCACCAGTAACTACTCTAAAACAAGCATATCAATGCAGGGGATGACCCTTATGATAAAGTAAAACTCTAAGTGAAGGAAATCACTCAATCAGATAAATGAAGTGATGCTCCATACAAAGAACAAAAATAAAACAACATATCAATCAAAATGCTACCCATGAATGTTGGAAGACGTCATAGTCGAACAAAATTAACAACTGGCAACTCTATTAACTCCTGACTGTAACAACTAAGTGAGCTACTATAAGTACTCCTATCACAAAAGCTAGGAGCTACCCATCTATATACTTCCTGATATTCTCTTAACATGACCAGATTCTTCAAAACTACAGTAACAATCCCTTAAACCTCATTTTTCAAGGCATCAAGGTATATTTTGGTCAGAATCATTTGTAAAAGAATCAAACAAATGTTTAAGCAGAGAAATCAATAAATTCACATCGATTTACCACCAAATTTATAGCAATTTAAAAAACTGAGAACACGGTGGTTATTGATAGACAATAGAATAAAAATTATCAGGAATGATATATGATGTGACGAATCTCCACCAGACCAGTACAATGATCTAAAGTTTTTACAGTGAACTATCCCATCACATATACGCTATTTCAGTTGCCTCCTAAATCTTCACAATAGAGCGAACCATCCGACCAACACACTTAGGAACTGAAAAAGACCAATAGAGTCAGCCAAGTGAAATAGCCCCACTTCCCCAAACACAACAATTCAAACAACCATTTCCCGGAAAGAGGAGTAGCTGAACCCTAAAAAGATCTTCAGAACCAAAAGCCAGAAGAGAGAAGAAAGAATCATACACTCTGGTAACCCGATTGTCTCGATTGCAGGTGACGTGGAACCAAGTGCAAGGATTCACAAGGGTCGGATCCCAGCTCTGGAGCACGTTATCGGGGTCGGTCAGGCTTCTTCTCAGCGTGTAGAGAGCGTCTCCTTCTGAATTCGCGTTGACCATCAATTGTAGAGGCAGAGCAGCAAAAAGAAACAAGAACCAGGTCGCTGCCTCCATGGAGATGGATTATGGAGTCAACACCTGCGTCTGGGGTTTGGTTCCGATGATATTGTTTGGTTCGTCGGAAAGAGTGGAGAGAGAATTTTCCACTTTTTTTTGTCTGGGAGGAAAGTCGATCGACCTTGGAAATGGCAGAGTAAAACATGGCCATCTTCTTTTTAGGTGGGGACAAATGACACTTTTTCCCTATGCTTTACTAGACGCTTCAATTATTTGCCCATAGTTCCATCATATCCATTTGCAGGATTTGGTTTCATTGTGCGAGTTAATCCTGTTTAGAGTGAAGCCGGTAATCGCACCACATAGTAAATGATTTTACAATTTAGAAGCCATAGTCACACCATTTTGTATATAAATTTGAAAAAAATCACACCGCATAAATATGGTTCGATTGCAATTTGATTGCGGTTTTTTTACGTCATAAATATATCATACTAAATTAAAATAATTAATATAAGAACATAACATAGATAACAAAATAAAAATACATCTCAGTCCATAAAACCAACACATATAAGAAATAAAAATCTTAAATAAGTCAAAATTATCATCTTAAATACTACGTACAAAAGAAACCTATTGTCTATTTTTCATCACCAAAATACAAAAATAAAAAACTTCTTATCTGCAACATTTTATCACCATAGACCGTCAAAGCAAAGGCTCCTTCCTCAAACCTCAATACTTGCACAATGACACAAAAAAATATCCAAAACTAAATATAATAACATCAATTTATCATAATTGAATGAGTTAGAAAAACAAAAGTAAAAAAATATGCATCCTTACCTAAAAAAGGAAGGCACGAATAACATTTTGGTTACCATTGGCATTAGTAGGAAAAGAAGGACTTAGGTGGTTTCGTGGAAAACTCTATAAAAATGTGAAGTAAATGATATCAATAAAATATTAATAAATATCAATATAGATTGGCGCTTCCTTTAAGTATTGGATTTTAATTTTGGGTCTAAGAAATTAGTTTTAAATGATAGAATTAGAAATTAAAAGGGAAAGAGAAATAGCTAATTAGGTATATAATTTTAATTTATATTGAATTAGGTCGCTCCTATCGGGTTGGTGCGGTTTTTACCAATTTTGACATTAAAAAACCGTAATCACAACATATGATATTTGGTTTTAAAATTTCTAAACCCGAACTATAACCGGAATCACTTAAAACCCATACTATCAATTTTGTACGAATCAGTTTAGCAGTTTTGTGGGTTGACCAGGTCCTGTATACATACAAATCAATTTATGCGGTTTTACAAGTTGACCGGGTCCTGTGTGCACCCCTAGTTGGCAGCATACCATTACCATTTACCATGGCCATCCTCCTTGTGCATACATATGTATCACTTCACTTAACAGCTGTTAGTGATAGTTTCAAACAAGATACGAAAGAGTGAGTAAATTCAAGCGATAAAGAGTATCTTATTATATAAAATTAGAATACTGATGTACGAAGCAACCATTTTATAGCAACCACAATTTTGCCAAAAACCGCATGCTACAGCCTTTCTTTCCATTCTTTCTCTCATTTTGTTTGATTTCTCGCACAGCACCCTATGCCATTACCGTATAGGGCTATTGCATTCTAGTACACAGATCAAAACGTACTCT
Source organism: Aquilaria yunnanensis (assembly GCA_039654915.1). Taxonomy (NCBI): domain Eukaryota; kingdom Viridiplantae; phylum Streptophyta; class Magnoliopsida; order Malvales; family Thymelaeaceae; genus Aquilaria; species Aquilaria yunnanensis. Next base: position 102,950,863 of record CM077593.1, on the reverse strand, counting down.
AAGCAATGTCATTCTCGTACACCATTGTATTCAAAACTTATAGTCGTGATATTAATTTCGACGATGGGATTGACTTTGTTATTGGCTTAATTTTCATGAAGAGATTCAATCAACTCGCTATCGAGCTCAATTTTTTTTTTTTTTTGTTTGAAAAGGTTAGGTTCTTCAAGTTAAGAGTAGGATTCAAAGATTTCTTCCCAAAAATTATTTTGTATCGTAGTTTCTTGCATTTGGTTGACTCTATAGCATGAACTATTGATTGACTTCAAAACCTTAGTTCATTTGATTCCTATATGAATTTGGGTACTTATAGTGTCAGTTTGGAGTTTTTAATGTGTTGCATAGGTTTGATCGAAATTGACTTGCATATGTATGAAACCGTGGTGGTAGCATATAGTTGTAAAGTTTAGGTAGTTATTGTATGAAACTGGATTCATATATGTATCAATTCGGGTTTTGACTTTTAATAGTATATGAAATTAATAATTATTTATATGAAGCTAGGTCCTATTTATGTGGAACTGAGTAAACTTTTTGAAACATAATATGCAAATATAATAATGAAATGTGAAGATAACCTAGCATGTTCAATTGGTGAGGTGAGAAAACATAGTGCTAAAGCAATTCATAACTGTAACTCAGTTTTTATTGCATGAAATGGATATGTTATGTACAAAATTAAGTCTCTATTATATAAAACAGGCTACCTATTGTGTAAAACTAAATTTGTATTCTAAAAAAGTGGAATTCCTATTATACAAAATTAGAATGTTGATGTATAAAGTTAGGTTTTTATTACATGACATTGATATGCTAATATATAAAATTGAGGTTCTATTATTTGAAATTGGGTTCCTATCACGTAAAATTAAATCTTTCACAAAGTTCTAGCGAAAACTCTCTAAATACAATTATTTATGGCAAAAAATGAAATGAATGATATGGTTTTTTATAACTACATTGGGTGGTGCACTACTCATCGATAAAAAAGAAAAAAGAAAAATGCTCAGCGGCACTTATATCAAGGTCAGGGTGTACATCAACCATGTTTGTTATTTTGAAAAATATTTTTTTTACAATTGACACATTTACCATTCTAAAAAAAAAAAAGTTAGGTTGACTTTTAAAACCAAATCCCCAAAATTTGGCGGCTTATCCTAGTTAAACATGATCTCCCTTGAATTACTCTAACTAAAATTAACGAAAATTTAACCCTATCAACGTGGAATATATACTCGAGGTGTATTCCAGAATTAGCATGCATTTACGCTTCTAGTCAAAGTTGGTCAAATGCTAGCGCCGCTCTTGGATCATGTTGCGGATGGTGAGGGAACGTTGTATATTCTGGAATGAATACTTTGCTCCATTAATTTGTGTTTTGTTTAATTATGGTTCTCTCTCTCTGTCTCTCTCTCTCTCATGCAAGTAAGGAAGTGATTCGTAGAGGCTACAGAGCAAGAGATCACAAGTTTAATTAGCTGAACAACGACAAGTATCTACTACTCTCCGTGTTCACGATGAAATCTTTGTTGTTTGTTAACTTAATAAAGCTTCTAATCTGGGGAAATCAGTTCCACAACACGCCCATTCAAATCACGTGCTAAACTAGCTAGGCATATATAGAAACAATAAAGAATGAGCCAACAGAAGCGGCAACTTCCCAGTTTCACTACAGTTGGGAGTAGAGGAAGTGGTTAAGCCAGATGATACATTGGTGGGACTAATTGGTAAATAGTCAACAGCACGGACTGCAACCTTCATACACATCTTGTAGCTTGTCTCATTCACTTGTAGAACGTCGTGCACATGCTTGTCGAGCCCAAAGTCTGCCAAGATGCTGTCAGAAATGGGAAAAATCACTCAACCAATGCTGTTATTACTTGTCGAGAGGAACATACAGAGCCACTCACCCACGTAGAACTTCTCATTATTTTCCCATTCAGTGTAGTTAACCTTCAGTTTCCAGGTGTGTTGTCTTGTCCTCCACCAGGTTACGGCTATCAGTAAGTGGTAATACCACCACTGCCAGCAGGAAGAGGAGGAGCATGACATTTTTCCTGGGAACTCCCATTTCTTGCACTGATCTTTCCTGCTTTACTCAGATTGGTTTGATTTACCAGGAACGATAAATTGAAAAACAACCAAAGCATGTACATCTCGTTCATTCGGGAGGAGGATTTTTTGTGTAACACTTACCATGATCCATGAAGAGGAGAGCGACAGGTTCATAAAGCTTACATTGGCCACGACAATCCTGTGCTGTCTGAAGACATGTTTCATACGATCCCGGGCAAGGGCAACAGAGAAGTTCGAAGATTCAAAAACATACCCATCAAGATAACGGAAGCAAACTGTCTGCAGAAGAAACTCGATGTCATAATATTAAGCACCGGTTCTCTTATTCTTCAATTTCACATGCCTGAAAATAAGCTTCCTTTTTACCCTTTCAGAATTTTTCTGAGTTTTTTTTTTTTTTTTTTTGTGCGCGGGGGGGGGGGGGGGGGTTATGTACAACACAATGCTCGGGAACGAGCTGAAGTGATCAGAGCAGACACCTCTATTGGCTAGAGAACAAGAGCAAAAATAATGCCCTTACTGAGCCCAAAGAACAAAAACAAAAGCCTCGACATTTGCAGCCACAGAAGGGTACAATTTCCCCAGATATGCAATATACAAACCCTTTGCTCCCGCGGCTGCAATTCATTTCCAAAATTGAGCAGTGATCACGCCAAAATGGTGCAGAAGAAGGAAAACATTAGCTGTAGTTAGCGGCTGTCTTCTTTCATGTTGTTCTTCTCTTTTGCACGGAAGTCCTCCAAACTATGGTATTCTTCTCTCAACAGCCTATCTAATTCGGGGTGCTTACTTAAGGGCTCTTTATGATCACGTGCTTCACGATAATGATGGAATGCCCTGGAAAATTCACAAATTCACTTTACATTTTTTTCGGGGGGAAGAGGAGATGTGCACAGAAAACTACACGCTTACCAATATTTTTCGAGGCCATAAATATTGCCTTTATGGTAGAAATCAAGAGTTAGCTGCTCAAAATCCTTGTACAGATCTTCCCGGTATTCCTTCTCCAATCCGTAACTGCATCCAAAAGAATTATGTTAAAAATAAATGAGTATATATGATGAACAATTACATCAGTATCAAGTAAATGCAACAGTGCATTTAGGTCATTAAGAAAACAACAAGATACGACGAATAAGGATAACAGAACGCAGCTCTAAAAAGGTCACTTCCAGGACATTACTAGTAATCATCTTCATCAGCATCATTATACCTAATATTAGATGGCAGAAATCCATAACTCTACCTCTGCCTCATAGTGTCTGTCACTTTTTGGTTTCTGGAAATTGAGTTTGAATTGGTAGATCTTTTTGAAAATAACATGTAAAGATATAAATTAGCATGCAAATGTGATATAAAATCATATAGTTTCTTGCTATATTTATTTAAATTTTTTGACAACTAATTCAAGAAAATTTTGGGTCACAATTTCAAGAGGTCAAAAAATGAAAAACATTATGGGGAAAGAGGGAGTATTAGCTGATATGATATTGAGAATTCATGCACTTAACAAAGTCCCAACTTTAAAGTCGGATGCATCCAAATGCAACCCTCTTGTAGAGAGTAGCAAGATGAAACTCGAAAGGTTATCTTGGTATGCTTTTCCGATGGAAATGTTTCACAAGCAGGTAGTGAATGAATATGCTACTTCATTGTTCCATCAAAAAGATTGATGTCATCAAAACAACTCATTCAACAAGGCAACACAACAGTCCAAGGCAGTGTGCGAGAGAAAAAAGACTGACAACAGCAGATGCTACCTGTAAAATCTGAAAAGACACTCAATGCCATAATAGTACTTAGCATCTGCATCTTCAAGAGCATATCTACGGAACTCATTGTACATAGATGGAACAAACACATCCCTGATAAAATACGACCAAAATCTGTAGAGTGTATTCATTTCCTGCATGAGTGTCAATATAGGGCAATGAGAATGAGTGAAAAATTAAATTTTCGTATACAGAATTTCCACGAAGAAGAAGAACTGTGATGACTAAACATATGCTTGAAGAAACATATAGATCAGGGTAAGGGAGAAAGGAGAGTGATAGAATCCTGCGGATCAATGCCTGCAAGTCTACACTATACATAGCATGTCAAAAACAATACAGAAACCCTTTCAAGTGTTATATCATCCAGCATGAAAGTACCATTGATATACTTAACCCGACCTCACAAATGGCCATTTTTCCAAAGGGAAGTGCAGGGCAAATGGGCCATTTTTCTTGTCCATTATAACCCTAGAGTAGCATGTAATGCCATCCAGAAAAGGCTAAGAATAAAAAGTTATGATTTCCAAATGCAAATTATATGCTTACCCTTCGCCAACTACCAAACAACCAAATAACATGATTTTGTATTACGAAGAGATGGTTATCAAAATTACAAGTCTACCTCACTGCAGCCGATCCCCATCTTCTTCCTCTCGTTTAGGCAGCGCTTGCGAAACTTCAAGTACCTAGATGTGATAAGGAATAGTGAGTAACTTCCAACATGATCTCTCTCCCCTCACCTATGCACTTTTACATGAAGCACGCATACAGTAAACACAGATTCCCACTTCCCTGAAATGATCAGGAAAACCATGGCCATTCTAAGTAAAGATAAGACAACTTATTGTCCCCTTACTTCTGTTGCTTAAAACCATTTTCTTCCAACAACTGATGGCTTGGATGCTGAAAAGGGGGAAAAGATTTTGGCAGGGAGCCAACAGGCGGACTACTTCCAGAGAGCATTCCATGCGGCGATCCACTTAATTTAGAAGACTTAAGGCTGTAGATAAGATTCACGTGTAAGTAGAAACAAGAGAAGAAAGTCAAACTAAGCATGTACTTCATCATCGTCAACCAGCTATCCCAACCGCATTAGAGATTCTACAACCAAGTTAATTAACTTCAAAAAGTTACTTTTACATTCTAAATCCATGCAAAAGAACAGTTTCATATGTTTTAATGGCAGTGCCTTCAATGAAAACTGTTTTGCAAGGAATGCTACCATGAGAATTTCGATATCACCATTGTATGTTTCCCCACTTGAACAGAATTTTTAATTAGACGGAGATGAATAAAGATGTGTACTATAGGTCTGATCCATCACACGTTTGATATAGAGAAACCAGCCCACACAACATAGCAACGTTCATAAACGGTTTCACTTCCATGAAAAGATTGCTAAGTTTTTTCTTTTTCTATACTTGAATATTGATGTGATCGCCTTAAGTTACAAATGCCAGAAAGGTACTACAGTCATGGTGCAGGTAACAATTACAAAAACAATGTCAACTACAAAAGCATGACAAATAACTATTAAAAACTGACCCACAATGAAATTACTAGTCATATGAGTTCTTGATCTGCCAAACTTCTTTAGTTATACAGGCAGAACTCAACCTTCATATTAACCTATTTGATCCAAATGCTTTCTTTATCTGTTTCTATTCTCAATACTAGTTTCCCAACTAAGGCCCTATTCCATACTGCTAAGTCCAACAGATCCACTCCACCTTGTTGAAAGTGGACCTTTTGTACCCTTTCTGGCTGAAAGAGCACAAGAACCTACAGCAACTAACAGCTTATCTAGTCCAACACCACTTTAGGCATAAGGAAAACTTGAGACAATATATTAAGCTTCTAAGGCAGTGCAAAGGAGGAAGTTAATGGACTTGTGTTGCAATTCCAAAACAAGGTTTATATTTGTTAATCCACCATGAGGACAGCGTTTCAAAAGTAGCTTGTCAGAATTTAAACCCACCGGAGCATCAGATGGTTGCACGGTTTGCTTTTCTAAATAGGTTGCCATTGAAGGACAGGATTCGTAAGTACAAGCAGTGAAGTACTTTTATATTTTGGTAACAACAGTGGCAGAGCTAGTGAAGGCCTGCTTGAATTGGGAGAGGAGAGGAAAGCAAGATTTAGGAGGGCTTTGTTTGTCACCACAATTACTTGCAGAGCCAGGATTTTAAGGTAAGAGGGCCCATACTTCATTTTGGAAAAGTTAGATTGGGGGGCCCACAGTAAAGATAGTGGGATTTCTTGAGCTTTATCTTTACATGTACAAATGGGTAAATATACATAATTTGCAAGAATTTTTTTTTTTTTGGGCGGGGGGCACTACCTAGTTCCCCCACTCCCTCCACCTCTGACTACAATATAGTGGATATAGGAGGGGAATGCAAGAATATTCGGAAGAGTGTCATCCCACAGAGCTAGTAGAAGGAATCAGAAAAAATATGTAAGTTACTGTATTCTATCCAGAGCAGTGGAAAAAAGGTATATACGAATAAGATATTTTAGTAGTTTGGCTGTCTTTACATGTTTTAATTGCATAATTTACTCTGGTTTCACAGCCCCCCTTTCCTGAATTTGGATTTTATGATGTAACGGGGTGGAGCTTTCAATGTAGGTGCAATTGGGCATTCGACAAATATAAATGATTGACCTTTTTCAAAACGTAACGGAAAGAAAAGAAAAAAGCTAACCAATGATTATCTGGCGGTGTGGAACCAAAGAAGTATCCAACTGAATTGCTTGGTGGGCTTTCTGATACAACTCCAAAAGAGTTCCGATTTGTTCCATGATTCTTAAAGTTACTGGAGAAAAATCTCTGCTTATGTGATGACTGGTGCTTGGAAAAACCTTTATTGCTCTTTCTTCGTGAATTAGCACTTCCAGACTCATCCAGGCCAGTGGTCCCAATGGTATGTTCCTTAAAATCTGAAGTTCCAGGAGCACTGCTTGGAGACCTGGTGTTACCATCTTTATTCCCATGACTGGATATATTCTTTCTACGATTAGAGCGCTTAGTTTTGAGTTCCTGCCAGGAGAGATCCATGCCAAAGAACTCAGCAGGGAAATAAAAAACTTGAACACATACAATACAGGCAAGTACAAACGCACGAACAGCAGTTCTGTTAACCTGCTCATAGAAGTAAAGGCCATCATTTATTGTTGCAGCAAACTCAGAACTTTTAGCTCCACTTTTTGAACCTCCGGTGATCTTATTATTCTGCAGAGACAGAAGCTCTTCATCATGAGCAGCAAATATTTGTACTTTGCAAACCCACTATTTGCTTCACATATTTGTCAGCAAATGTATATGCAACAGTATGGTTGATGCAAAAGGCACGCTAAGTTGCAATGATTCTCAAAGAATGAGGGGCATGTCTTTGGAAGTAATGTGGCAAGCATATTTTTTACAACAATGAAACACAGATAGAGAGCTATGATGTGAAGACCATCACACAGTTTCATCATAAGAATTGTGAAAAGTCCAACTCCAACATTCTTTCTTTTTTTCATGATTTCTTGTCCAACTCCGACATTCTTGCTTTTTTTCATGATTCTTCTGCTATAGTAATTAAGTCAAAGAAACCAACACCCAGTTCGTTTTAGCTTAAGTCAATTGACTTCAAAATGGCTTATTTTTATTCTTACGTCTTTTTTACCCGGAACTAATTTTAATTAAAAGCCAATATTATGTAGTTGCAATTTTTGCCTTAAACTAGAAAAATTCATAAAAATTTAACATCATAAAAAATTACTTTCAAATGGATTATTGCATCTACATAGTATTGACTTTTAAATGAAATTGGTTTCAGGTAAAAAAGATATAAAAGTAAAAATAAGTTAGTTGACTTAAGTTTAAACGAATTGACCCCAAGACTCTAATCGCAAAGTCCATTGACATATTAATATCTTCATGCTGTTACAACCCCATTTTTATTACTTGGAATCAGCAACTAAAGTTCAAAGACATACAAGAAATCAATCAAGTAGGAAATACTCTGTTCAGGTGTAAGAACACAGGTGATATGTAAGAAGTTAGGACAGTCCAAGGCCCAAAACTTAGGAAATAATATTTGATCCATTACAACAAGGTATAACACCAAACAGAGACTACCTGTGTAACTATTACAAGTCTTTGTACATCTTGATCATTGACAACCATCTCATCATCTTCGTCATCCATTCTGGAAAAAAGTGTAGAGCATGAACTTTAGAAGAAACAAAGATTAAGCTATGAAATATTTTGCAATTGAATTAAGATAAAATCATGAGACCAAAATGAAACAAAAATACCTAGACTCAAACAGCTTCTGAAATTTTCAAAATGCTTGATTTTCTTAAAAATGACACTCAACTTATAGAAAACCAATGAATGCACTAGTCAGCTAATCACAATAAATAAAACCTCCACCAGATATGTAATTCTATCTCTCAATTGTTTTAACATTATACTTAGTTATGACAATCCTAGTAGCTGCAATAATCAGCTCATCAAAGGCTAGCCAGGGATGAAGCTTTCCTTATTTTACTATTACCATGAAACTCAATCCTCAAACAAAGTAAACTACTGTTAGGATAGACACATCAGTTAGAATGAATTAGAAATTATGAGGTCCAATTGAAACAGCAATACAAACTCAGTAACTGGAGAATATACTTGATATTCTTAATCTAACAACAAAACTACATACTGATTAAATGGCCTCCAAATTCAAAGTCGGTATCTATTTTATTCTCTGATGACATTAAGAGCAAAATGAAGTGGTGAAGCATGACCTCTGACATCAAGACGTTCAACTTGTCAAAAATAGAAGCATTGGGAAGCTATTTGTCAAAAACAGAGACATTGGGAAACTAATGGAGCCCACTATGACCCAATTGCCTTTTTCTTTTTATCAACAAACTTATATAATCCATAAGTGGCATCAAGTATAACTCCTCATAAATGAATTAAAAGCTACAGTTGTAATGACAGAATTATGTATTACCTATGAGATGTGGAAAGGACATCCTTCTTTCCTGTTTTCTGCTCAAGCTCTAGCTCTTCATCAAGCATAAATGTATTAGCAAAATCATTTGACAGGTCAGCAACACTGTGCACAGTCAGATCAGACAATCCTTTAACATTCCTATCTTTGTCATTGAAAATCCCAGGTAGCTTTTCTCTCGTCTCCATGTCTATCCACAAAACCAGATTCAGAAATTACTATGACTGATCATTGAAAAACATACCCCTTTTCAACCATCTCTTTTTGGTAAGAATACTTTCTCAACTATCTAGTACAACAGATATTCACCATTTGCTTTTATTTTCACTTCAGAACAATCTTCACTGAGAGGTGCATGCTCTGAGTTGTCAGGGACAGGTTGAATTATGTCATTTTCCTTGGCAGGGTCCTTTGAATCATCTTCATCGAGAACATCATCATAAGAATCGGTAACATTGTGTTCAAGCTGGTCCTGTAAAGCCCTGGCTTCAGATGGTATTGTAGCCTTTGCACTATCTGGAATCCACTTCATCCACTCACCACATCTTCGTATTTTGCCATCCTGTAATCTCAAGACTGAAATTCAGCCAGCCGAGAAGAGAACAATACTATAAAAAAAAGGATACAACTCTAGACGGAAAATTGTATTCAATGCTAAAGATTTAATGACTATCTTTGTAGTCCTAGAATTTTTGTAGTCCATGCTCCCACCTATTATCTTGATATACCAAGAAAGATGCCGGCTCAAATGAGCCTTCTACACCCATAAAGTATAACCCTCAGAGCAATGGATTTTGCTGACAGTTCACCATCCAAACCGAAAAATTGCTCCATCCCCCAAAATCCAATCCTTGTGGACAGACAATAAGGTCTATAAAATCAGTCATAAGCAAGCTATGATTCCCAAGACTAATAGGTTTTTTCACAAGTATCGGACATCAGATTATCAACAGCATTCTGCTGAAGAGCTATGAGAAATTTATGCAGTAAAGAACAATACTAATTGAAAGGTTCAAAAGAACATAGTTCCCTTAGTTTTTCTACGACTCCACCTCACCTTCTGAAGAAATTGAATTTCTATCAGAAAGAGAATGGGAAAAGGACTGGTGGAAAATCCAAGAAAGATTGTGGTAACTGAAATATGATTTTAATCTTATCCTCATTCTGAGTCTTGCCAAGAGACACACTACTAATATTTCAAATAATAATCCTTACCACAAATGCATTTGATTGTACATCTTTATACTATCAAAATGTGAAATTACAGATTCCGGAAAACATGATGAATTGCCACACTAGGACTCCTACAAACATTTGAGGTGATAACCACCATCAAGAATACATTTGGTTTTACATTTTTATACAATAAGAATCTGACAATGTATGTTCAGGAAAACATTATGTACTGCTACACTGGGACATTTCATGCATCACTGAATAATTGTTTATTTTGCATGCCCATGCGCTCTAATCACAGAAGAAGAAGTGAGCAGCAAATATATTTCTTAAATTAATAATGTTCAAAGAGAAAACAGTTAAAAAGTTTCAAGGAGTTTTCTGCAAGAATGAGAAGCAGATATGTCAAGGACTTAACAGCAACACTACCCTGAACCTATTCCAAAATTTCAGCAATTCAGCAAGACCAATATCTTTTTCTGCTGAGATCAGATTCTGGGCGTCCTCAAGGCACAAATTTGGTTAAGTCCACCATATCTTCTGAGTTAAGTTGATATAACTTTGCCACCAAAAAAACATTCGTAAGCAGAAAATGAAGGTTCACCTGTCTGCCAAAGGAAATGAATAAAAAAGAACACCAGGAAGAGTTATGAAAGCTAACCTGCACTTCAATGATATTTGAGCTCATCAGTGAATCAACTATGAATTGTATGTCTGTGCTCATTCTCTTAACCTGTGACACATCAACATACAGCCATAAGCTATACGGCCTCATTTAGTTCCTGGGATTAGCCAGGATAGGATGAGTTTAATCTGCTGAAACATCCTTAGTTTGGCGTGACTAAAGGATGGGATACGGCTTATCCTTCCTGACATTTCAGTCCCACATACATGGGACTGTTGCATCCACAGAGACTGAAGGATGAGGAATTGTGGGATGGGATGTCGAAAAAAACAAGGGGTGGGAAGATAAAACAAGACTCAGTCACTTCACAAAACACACTCTCACTTCACAAAATAGAGACTCTCATCTGCGCAGCCAAGAAGCTTGAGGACCACAGGGCACAGCTCGCCAACCGGCGACTCCATATCATTGACACCAGTTAGTTTCATCTTCCAATTCTTCATTTTTTTGTGTCTTCTTGTTCCCGATTTTGTTGTTAGATTTTAAGAATTTGTTCAGTTCGCCGGTGCCATCAACCATTGTGTCTGGTCAGTGTTCATCTTACAATTTTCAATTTCTTTTTATTTTTTGTATTGCTTTTGTATTTGCCACTTGGGTCTTCAACCCAATATTGACCATAATTGGTGTTAAACATGGATACTTTTGTTTTTCTTTTGAGTGTTTGACATTGTTTATTGTTGGATGTTGTTGCGTGATTGATATTTGGAACTGCTATGCATTATTAAAAGCATGGAGATTTCTCCACTATGTTTTGCTTGGGTGAGCCATGTAGGATAAATGCTTGCTTGTTCTTTATCCTATTGCAGAACACCCAATGAACATCTCAAGCCATACTGCAATACATGAACTGAACCTCTTGAACTATGGTTTCAGTAGTTTGTGCTATGTCCGTTTCCTCGTACTTTATCTTGTTGTATTCATTTAGGCTGCTGTAGTTTTTTTAGTCTCAGTAGCTGTCGTCTCTGCAGACTAGGCTGTTCATGTATTTCTATTTGGCTATTTAATATATTTGATCTTAAAATAGAGTGAATTGTTGTGTATTAGCTGATCATGATTACTTCTTAATCAATTTTTCTTGAGATACCAAGAGGATAAGTCTCTAATGAACGGCAATATCCTCTTCAACTTTGGTTACAATAGTTTGTGCTATTTCTTTTGCTTGTACTTTATCTTGTTGTATTCATTTAGGCTGCATTAGTTTCTTTAGTCTCAACAGCTGACTTCTCTCCAGACTAGGTTGTTCATGTATTTCTATTTGGCTATTTAATATATTCGATCCTAAAATATGAATTGTTGTGTATTGACTAATCATGATTACTTCTTAATCAATTTTTCTTGAGATACTAAAGAGGCTTAGTCTCTAATGGACAGAATGTAGAGCACCTTATTAACCCCAGCCATTTATGTTTCTATTTTTTGCTTGTTACTGTTTTTTCTTTTTGGTGCAATTGAAAGTGCACATGTTCTTTGAAAATTTTAAAACTTGTTGATGGATATATGGTTCTTGGACTTGGATGATACAGTAATGTGATAATTTATTTCAATGTGTCAGATAAAAGTTATCGATAGCTCCTATTCTAACAAGATGGATTTTTTTTCATTTGTAGAATTAGCAGGATAGATTAATGGTGGTTAAGCTTTTATCTTTGATATTGCAATAGGAATTTTTTTTTGGTACAATTGCAATTGCAAATAGAAGTTCTATGTGAGAATTTGTACTGGTTCTACTTATAAATGAAACAAATTAAAAAAAAAAAGAGTTTTAAGTGTTATATATATGTATGTATTCAATTTACACCATCCATCAAAGCATCCAGACAAAAGATGGGATGAATTTTTCAATCATGTGTGCAACCAAACATGGTATGGGATATTGTAATATCCCAGCCCTTCCAGTCTGACATCATCCCATCCCATCCCTGCATATCCTGGCAGGTACCAACCACATACATGGTGTTTGAAAGAAAAAAGTAGCAAAGCACACATTTCGCAGCACTCCAAGCAGAAAGATTATGAAGTAATGAAGAAGAATGTACCCTCTTAAAGTCTGCAATTGTAACAATTGGAACCCAGCCTTGATTATCCATCAGAGAAATTAGGTAATGGTCGTTTTGCAAATTTTCATCACTACAAATGGAAGTTGATGTGTCAACATATCTAACATTATAACTACAACCATATCGTTCAGCCAAAAGAACTATCCACCACATTGACACAACATTAAATGATGAAATAGCTTGATAAAGTAAAAGCAACAACTCCTGTGATTTTGGTGAGCCATCAACAGTAAACATTTTCCAACTGTAAACCCAGTCCAAGAAGGCAAGACAGCCAACATTGTGTACAAAAATGCCTCACAAGTGAAGCATGCATGCCAATGAGAACATTTGCAACTGGCAAAATGAAAATGCTATACTGCAAAGGGAAATTTGCTACATCTGTATAGGAGTGAGAAAATTTAGGATTCAACCCAAAATTCTACTATAAGCAGGCCATCTAGCAAAGGATGTTTAGCAAGAGACAATTTATACTCAAAGGCAACCTTCTTACCATGACTCACCTGAAATAATACTCTATCTGTTTTACTATATTAGAGCTTAAGTCGAGTAACTCTGGAGAGGGTGTAGGAGGTCCCTGACTTGTAGGATATGGAACTAAGCGTGGAGGTTGAGGTGCTCTCATAGAGCCAGGAGGTGCAAGAGGGACATAGTATACAGGCCCTGGAAGGTTAAATACAGTACTTCAGCCACATTCTCTAAGCTTTAAAAAAAAAAAAATTGCCACATCTTAGAATAAGCAGTAGGTTTACCTTGCTGCCAAAGAAGTCACTTATAAGTAAGTTCAAGCTAAAAAAGTGACAGCAACCAATACATTGTAAACATTGTACTATTCTATATGAAAGCACTATTGCAGCAGAATCAAGCCATTACCAGGGAAACCCGGACCAACCATGAACCCTGGAGCAGGACTAAAGAACTGTGGCCTAACAAGCATCCTCGGTCCAGTACCTGGTTGCACTGGAATGCCTCTAGGATTAAATGCTTGTTGTTGATGCCACCAGTGGTTCAACTGGCCACCAGGCTCTTGCATGTGAGGACTCCTATTAGAAAAAGAGGCAACAGAAGCATCTGGATCTCCTCGAGGAGGAGGCTGCACATTCCTGCCGGAATCAATACTTTGAACTGGGGGTACAAAAGCTTGCATTGCAGACTCAGACCCAGATTTTACAACTTGATTTTCAGTGCTACGAAAAGGACCAGGATAAGGTGGACAAACATATCCAGGAATAGGAATATGTGGTGGAGGTACCATACCAGGAAAAATAGGAGGCATAGAAGGGTGCTGGTAAGGTAAAGGTACAGGAAAGGGAGGCATAACATTTGCATTGCGCTTAGAGCCTGACTTTTGATGACGTGATGCTGAGTGTCTATGAGAGTTGCCACTTCCAGACCAATTTGACTTATGCTGCCCACCTTCTCCCTGGAACCAAAGAAAAAAACTTTATGTTTAAAATGTCCCTTCTCTTTCACATGGCATAGATTAACTATCGATACACCTCCATCTTATAATCCTGATCAATTTATTTATTTCACCTCCATCTTATAATCCTGATCAATTTATTTATTTCTTTTTCTTCGTTTTTTAATCCACTTCAGATCCATTTCTGATGCTAAAGCAGCTGAAGAAAACATTCTTCCTATCATCATTGTTTCTCTTTCCTTTCTAAAAGTTAAAAACCAAGTAAGATGGCAAATACATGAAAGGAGGACAATGAAAATAAAAAGCCGACAGACTTTTTGAACGTCAATCCTTCTTGAACATGAGATTAGTAGGCAAGTAACTTTAACAGCCAAGACCCAACGATAATAGAATTCCACGCACCTTAAATCCATCCAAATCTTTGCTATTGGCTCCGCAAACAATTGGAATTTGCTACTAACAATAGCTTCTGATAAGCACTTCCGACTCTCCATTTATTCTATTATGTTCAATATCAATCTCCAGATATCCTTATTGCGACTACAATTACGTCTACCGCTAATGACAACGCTATGATCATGCCTTCTTCGGACCAGCAATTAAAATATGATTAGTTTAGTTAGACAACCACTAAACCCCAAAAAGCAGAATCAATGAAAAATAAACTCCTCCTGACCTGCACAGCTGGCGAAGATGGAGCTGGAGCCGGAGCCGGAGCCGGAGAAGGAGCTGGAGCCGGAGGATTCCGGGTGCGCTGGGCGGGGGCAAGCGCGGGCCAAGTGTCAGCCCCCATGACCGAAGCATCGGCTGACTTCTCACCGTCGATCGGGGGCGTCTTCCACGGAGACTTCAACTCCTTCTGGTCATCGGCAGTCTCATTCTCCGCCATCGCCATAACCATAACAAGGAGACGGCAGCGGAAGGTCCAAATGGCAAGAGAAGCAAATAAAGCTGAAGCTTCGCTTTTTATGGGATGGAAAGAGAAAGAGATTAGGGTTTTCTTGGGTTTAAGAGCGAGAGAGGCAGTGAGGAGTGGGATGACAGAAGAGAGAGAGAGAGAGATTGACAGTTGCAGAAGAAGAAACTGTTGGAAGGGAAAGAGAAAGAATCGTGTTTGTCTGCGGCGTTTTATAAGGTGGCCACTGAGGAAAGCTCCTGCCAGAGCAAGATTTACTATTCCCAGGTCGGGGTGCAGGATTAAGCAGGAGATGCTGGTTGGATGGAGTGTGGAAGTAGCCAAGACCTGGGCTTGATAAAAGTTACCTGCTGTGGAAACTAATCTCAAAACCCTAGATCACATGGTGGGTAGGGCCCATGACATGCTTACTGACCTTCCAAAGCAAAAGCAAGAAAATAAATTTGCATTAACACACGTTACACGAGCTCAGGCTATAAATCCTTATGCTTTTGGGCTGGGCCCATGGGGTTTATATTCGGATTGCCTGCTCACAGGCACTTTTTTCTCAATATTTTTCTACAAATTAAAATTACTTTTTTATACTCACAAGTTAAAAGGCCTTGAGAACTAAAAAAAGGCTAATAATATTTTTTAAAATAGTTTGATAAAAGATGTTTTTGGAATGAGATCATCCACACGGTGCAGTTACTCCATGTTAAATCTTTGTATCAGGTGTTATCAGGATAAGTTAGCAAATTTAGGGAATTTTTTTTATAAGTTAACATAATTTATTGCAAAAAATAAAAATAGTATTTACCAAAACAGATATTTTCAAGAAAATAAACACGTAATTTTCATGTACCAAAAAAAAAAATACGGGATTATCAAAATATATATATTTTTTGTTCACTTTTCTTGCTATAAATAATTGTGTTCAGAGAGTTTTCATTATACATTTTGAGAAATTCTTCTTCATGTAATGAGAACTCAGTTTTGTACAATAGTAACTTAGTTTCATATAACAAGAATTTAGTTTTGTACATTAACCTCTCAATATTGTACAATATATACATAGTTTCGTGTATCAAGATTTCAATTTCATATAATAAGTACTCAATTTATCATATTAGCATCTAAATTTTGTATAATAAAGACTCCAAACTATTAATTATAAAAAAATGTTGTTGATTCTTTTTTTTTTTCATTACAAACAATTTTATTTAGAAATTTTTCAATTTCATCCAAGCTTTCCACAAGCTACTTCACTACTATCGGAAATGTTTAAAATCATACAATATGAAAATCAAATTAGCACATTACCATTTTCAGTTCCCATACCTAGTTTCATACTTAAGAACCTAGCTTCTTATATCATCTTCTCAATTTTCTTCAATGAAAGCTCTATGCTCATATAATAGGAACCCAGTTTTATATAATATAAAAAAAATTTCTTATATTAATATCTTAATTTTGTGCAATAAAAGCTTAGTTATGTAGATCAACATCTTTATTTTACATTGGAACCTTATTTCATACAATAAGAATTTGGTTTCGTATAATAATAATTCAATTTCCTAAAATATAACTCAGCTTCGCATGTAGGAACTTGTTTCATACTACACACACACAACACACACACACACACACACACACATAAGTAACTAGTTTTATACAATAAGAACTTGTTCCATACAATAGCAAACCAGTTTTATACATATGAACTCAATTTAATATGGTGGAAATTTAATTTCATACAATAGCAATTCAAATTCCTACATTGGACTTCACATTTTCAAAACTCTACATTTATACATTAGTATCCAATTTTATGCATATATAAATCAATTTTATGATTCAAACATATATGTCAAGGAAAAATGGGCAAATAAGCCACTTAGGTTTGTGTCATAGTGCACATTACCTACTATTGTTTTTTTTAGTTAAATTCATCATCCAATTTTATTTTGTAGGTATATTTGTCACTAATGTTTGTGAATTAAGACAAATTAACCACTAAGGAAACTAATGGCAAGAATATTTTGTTATCTTATAAAATATTCTGTGAAATGTGTTGATGACTTGGATTATTAAAAGGGTAAATTACACAATTTGTTCTTGAACAAAATATTCTTATGCACACTAATCCCTAAACTAAAAAACAAAGAAAAAGAGCTATCTTATTTAATGATCTTGTGTTTTCAAATATGCAGGATGAAGTTAAAAGGCAAATCTGTCTATGAAAGAAAGAATCATTTAAGAGATTCTTGCCTTCCTTGCCTATCATTTTCCTCTTACTACCTGAGTTGCACTCCCAATTTGAATTGTGAATCTTACTTGGACAAGTTTTTGCAAATTTGTATCTTAAAATAAAAAAAATTAAAAACATTAAAATTGGATATAGTTATAATGATTAAATTAAAAATAGTGCAATTCAGTAAAACACAGACATGCAAGATGCAACATTCAATTCCTAAGCAAGTTACACCTATTGTTGAAAGCTACATTATGTTCTAAAAAACATTATTTCTTATATTCTTCATAACAAAAAAACAAAAATAGATCTAAGTACTTACTTTAGGAAAATTTGACATGTCAAGTTCTAAAAGTGTATTTTTACTCAAAGAATAAACTAGGGACCTAGAAGCATAAGGAATATTTAGCAATAAAGACCAAATTGAGTTAAGTACATTTATCCCATGTATTTCTTCTATGTAAGCTAACATTGATAACAAGACACGAGTTAAGAAAACATATAATGGCTGAAGCCTCCAAATAGAAGCTTGATAAACAACAACAGGCTCTTCTTCTTCAACATAGCCTTCTTGCCCAATTACTTGACCTAACCGCCCCTGGTTTATTGCTGCTCGTTTGGGCTCTAGATTAACCCCAACTTGTAGCAAGAATGACTAGGTCTGTTTTAGCTTGATAAACACTTAAAATGGGAAATGATGCGAAAAAAGAGAGTGAAAATTGAGTTTTATTCATGAAAACTATATAATTATTTGGATGAAGCATAAGTTGCATGTAGTAGGTTAAATTTGTAGTTAGGAAAGAAAGATAAGGTTTCGAAGAAAAAAAGGATTTATGGTTAGGTTTAGTGCATGAAGGACATATCCGAAGAAGTGCACGGTATTGCTTGGGGTGGGTTTGTCAAAGATCTAAATGGATTCTATAATTCAAGGAAGAATAAGATGGTTTTTTTGCCATAGTTTCTTCAATTGAATTGAGGGTGGTCATATTTTTTACTAACGGAGAAGGATTTTTATAGAATACATGAGTTTGATTTAAATCACCACTTTAACGTTGCCATTGATGACTTCACCACCATTTATTCCTCAACACCTTTAATTGCATTATCTGTTTATAAAGAAAACAAATCAACCAAAAGTGAGAATTTCTACCCATTAACTGGGCTTGGCAAAGTGCAAACTAAGCACCAAAACATAAGGAAAATAGAGGGAAAAGAGGAAGAGGATTGTAAAATAGAGAAAAACAAAATTTTAGGAGATTTGTAGTATTAGACAAAAATTTAGGGGCTAAATTAGGATAATATATGTCACATCATCTCCACATATGCTCGCCACATAACCTTTATTCACCATATTTGTGTTTAACCTGGGAACTGTATCGAGAGTAGCCAAATTATGCTGATAACATAAATATTGATAATGGATTTAACTGCATAAAAATAATATTCACCAATCTGACTATCTCAAAAAATTGAGTGACTTATCTACCCATTTAAACTAAATTTCAAAACCAATCAACATTCCATGTTATAAAATCAAGTTGATTGTAACTTGATACTAAATCAATGTATTGACCACCCAAATCTCACATACAAAAGTGAACAGAGCATTCCAAACCTCTTCCCTTTACCATTTTTCCCTTTGATTCTTTTCTACCAAAACTCTTGCTCTTACCTCTATGGATCTTTCTTTAACCTCTACCTTTTTACCTTTAAAAAATGGGCTTATAAACTAGTGTCTTGTTCTTAAACTAGATGAAAACCTAAATTTCCATAACCTAAATTGGTACATTCTCAACCTAAAGACAAAGGCCTTGTAGTTGTTTCTCCATTGCCAACAAAAACCACCTATTCATCCCCTTAAAATTAATGAACCCTAATCATGATTTTTTAAGGCACTAAACCAAATCGCCAATTTCCTAGAAAATCAAATCAATATGATACAAAATGTTACTCCTACACATCAAATTAGCCATCTTGATCTTGATTCCTCTTTTAAGTTATAATTCTCTATTAAATAATTTCAAGAATCATCTTCTAATGTTTCTTAAGAAAAGCATGTTGTTTTCATGATTCAGTATGATCTTCAAGCATCCATAATTGTTAGAACTACCGATTCAACATTTTAACTCATACAAGTGTTCCTCTTATTGATGTTTATGAAGAAAAATAAGATGTCGATGTTAAATATGCTAATCTTTCTGCTTGGAATCCTTCAATCACTAAAGTAAAATTCACATTTAATTACATACCTTATAGCAAATGGCATAAATTGGCTTTTGGATATGCATCCCTAATGTCAAACCCAAATAAATCATGAAGGTACTATTGCTGCTCGAGTTATTGTGACATTCATTATGCATGTAATTGAAACTATTAAGGAATGATATGTATATCTTAGAGAATACTGACAAATCCAGCTACAAAATATGGTCAATATTGATACTTGCATATAAGTTGTATATAATAAATTCATTTGTGATCATACATATAATTTTGATACTGCTCGTGAAGAATATTTCAAGATAAGATATTGTTCTTATCATTTTAATGATCTTGACTGATATTTCCAATGATGATGTAATGATACTATCTTATTCAAAATGATTATGATGATAGTAATATTGAGCAATATTACTTGAATTCAGTCTCAGAAACTATTACTTAAGAAACTCTATGTTTTAAAATAAAACCGAAAGATGTTAAATGTTAGGAGAGTCCTTTTTTAGTTGAATGCATCAACTTATGATTATTGCCTTGCAAAAGATGTGTGACCCTCATAGATTCTTTAAAAAATTAGAGTGTATGACCACATAAATCTTTCTATCAAATAAATGGATAAAAATGTGTATCATTGTTCAATTAAAGAGAAGCATTATCAAAGGAAGTTTTCTTTTAGGAACTTCTTATGATCAAAGTGATAGAAAAGATTTTTTGTTTATAAGAAGAGCTCAAGTAAATAAAAAAAATGTTTTAATATATTATCAAAAAATGGCATTTTATGAAGAATTATCCTAAAAAAAGTTCAAAAGTTCAAACAAAAATAGTCAATGCCATCATTCAGTCCATGATAATAGATTTAACAAATGATTATATTGAACCTTTTTTTTTTTCAAAAGCTAATAATGAAGCTACAACAATATTCACATTTGATACTTATTCTTTAGATTCTGATGGTTCAATATTCATTTTCCAAATAGCCTTAACTCTAGCCCCTATTTTTACATCACTGGGGCATGGTAGTTTTTAGCTTTAATCATACGCAAACAAATAGCTATATTACTTGTTGACAAGTATACAAGCTAATTCAAGCCATTGCATCATTAAATACTGGAGTTTATCAAATGAATGTCAATCCACATACTTTGCCTAATAATGTATTACTTCATTATAAAGTGAGATTAAAGTTGTTTTGGTAAATATTTATACTATAACAACATCAATAATCCAATTAGGATTTATCTCTTTCCTAACAAGTATGCTGTTGGTTTTTTTTATGGAGCCTTTGAGCTTGAACGAGATCTTATTATTGGCTTTAATCTTACTATAAACTTGAACATATCAAGTGTATAAATAAGGGTTTCAAAATCAGAAAATATTTCATTCCATATGTATAAATTCCAAAGGCTCCACACCATCGAAGAACAAATTCTACAAGTGTCAACATAGATATTTGATGAAATGATTGGTCAAGTTATGTAATTGATCATTTCCAAGTCTTGTGTCGACTCTCATTCAAAGTTCAAGAAGAAATGCTCTCATGTTCACGTTTACCATGGGGAAATGGTAGCTTATGAGGATTGCTTTCTGTCAATCTCCATTGACTTTCAACTTTGTAACTTATAAACTTGTTTCAATCTAGTATTGTCTAGATAGCTCAAAAGTACAAATGTGATATACAAGTAAGGTGTGTCCCTTGAAAAAAATACTTATTATGATATAGTGCATTACTTATGAATGTTAATTGCAGCTAAATAATTAAATGTAAATAAGTGATACAACCCGAAATACATAGAGATTAACCATAAGCCTGCAATTAACATTCACAAACAGACATAGTGGGTGTTTCTTTGGGGACACACCTCACTTATATATCAAATTTGCAAATTTGAACTATGCAAACATACCATATTAAAACAAGTTATAAGCCATAGAGTTTAAAATCAATGGAGACTAGTGGAGAACAATCCTCGTAAGTCACAATTTCCTAGGGATATAAAAAAATACGGGACCCACCCCTACCTGCCTCAAACCCAGCCACTCAAACTCAAACCTGTCTTTGCCTGCAAAGCTATATGGAGGATATAGTTTAACTAATTATACCTGACTTTACCCAAACTAATTCCAAATTGTATATTTATATTTAAAATATGGTTTTATTTCAAAATAAAATTATAATTTAACATAAATTACCACATATTGTTTTAGTTATTTATTTATTGTAAATATAAACATTCTTTTGATAATATATGTAAAAATATAAAAAAGATATAAAAAAAACTAAATATATACATTAAATGGGTTGATCTATAGTATCACTTACCTACGGAAGTTGGATGGATACTATCCGAACTAGAGGTATAAATTGGTTGATGCTTGAGCTTGGCCCTTTAGCTAAATGGCACTATTCTGACTTAAGCTCAAGCTTGAATTTCTCAAGCCCAATTTTTTATACTTGAGCTCAACCTGAAGGCTTGCCAGGCTCGAATAACACATATAAATATTTAATATTAGAATTAAGACTTAGATGAGAGATGGGGACTGAATCTGTAATCCTTTGCTACTCTACCTTGATTTTGTAAAATTCATAAATGAGTCATCATCTTCCTCTACTAGCTATCACGTTAAGCTCGAATGCAAAATCTGTAGCAATTGCGATAGAAGGATCTAACATACGGGGACTGTTTTGTTTGGTCTTATTTCTACTCTTAATCCCCCTATTTTGCTTCTCTTATTAAGGTTCCTATATCAAAAACAAGATTAAGGCGATGCCTAGGTGAGGTTAAGGTGAGGTCAGCCATGGTAAGGTGGGTTACGGTTGAGGCGAGGTTGAGGATGGTGAGGTAGGTTGAGGTTGAAGCAAGGTCGATCATGGCGAGGTGGCTGAGGCTGAGGTGAGGTTCAAGGTTGAGCCTTCGAGGCGAGGGCAAAACTAAGAGGCAAGGGGAAAAAGAGACCAAGAGCCAGTTCGTTTCATATTAATTGGCTATCATTATTTTCTTGTTGGGCCGGGTTTATCACGGGTTGGGAAAATTCATGGGCTAGTTTATAAAAATGGCCCCAGTTTTCATTGTATTTAAAATGCTTTGCCATGCTTATCCTCTTTTGTTGTGAACACACCAGTCATTCCCTCCAGTAGCCGCCCAAAATGAGCCAGTCGGAGCACCATTTTCGTTGACTTGTGGTGTTTGATCCCCTGATCAGCTGTTGAATCCATTCATATGAACAGATCTAGGTGTCAGATGGACGAGCCATTTTGCAATGGAGGAATGGGGCGAAGCTATCGTGAGGAGGCTTTATGGGCTAAATCCAAGCTGATCGGTAAATCCAATGATGATTCTCCAGATACAAGGCGGTAATGATCGCACGACATGTAAATATGAAGAATGGGAAGATTCGGCGGAGGACTTCTAAATTTGAGGACAATGCCCCATCTCTGGTGTTATAGGCAGCCAGAAGAGGAGATCGTGCTTTGCCTAGGTGCTTCGACGGCGATGAATGAAAAGTACGGGGTGAGCAGCTCATTCTTGTTGAAAGCCTGAGATTTCTGGCTATAACGACCAAACTTTTTGGATTTTAATTGATGGCACCAATTAGTAAATAAGCCAAACACTAACCCTAATTTCATATTCTAAATTTGACCAGCTTTTGACTAGCCAATTAATGTGGTCCAATTAATGAGATTAAAGCAAACTGAACAGGCCTCAAGTGAGTTAGAGTTTCTTTTTGGGCTGAAGTCACATTAGAGTTCATGTTCTCATGGGAATTAGGCTTAGAGAGATAATATGTGAAGGCTCGATTGGGCTTGAGAGGAATTAGGGCCAAGTATAACCAGGTCCAAGCTCGGCTCATTTAAATACTGAGCTTGAGCTCGAGCTCGATAAGGTTTGAGCCAAACTCGAGCTTGGGTAGCCTCATAAAACCCCACAATTTTGCATCCTAATCCAAAGCCAATTACTTGTTAAAGGGTTTAGGAATAAGGAAATCTAGCCGTTCACATCTCTACCATTTTGCACTAGGCCAAAATATGCCTGCAGCCCCTGAACTCGGTCGACTAGGGCACTTACCCCTTGAACTTGAATTGGGGCAACTCAGCCTCTGAACTTAGTAAAATGAGTCAGTCAACCCCTTTGACTAGCACATGCTATTATGTGACTCAAAAATCTTAACATCGTTTGTTCACTCTCACTATTTATGTCTTCTCACATCTTTGACCCCTTCTTTTTCTCTCTCATCCATTTTACTGGCGCCGTCCACCACCACCCTTTGCTGTTATTGAGAAATTTCTTTTCTTCTTGTCCTTAACCTTGGCTTCATCATCAATAAGGTCTATGAGATTCCATTCAACAACTTTGACTATGGAACCAAAGGGTTTACAGTGGTGGATGAATCAAGGATGAATCGGTGATTTTAGGCATTCTCCAAGAGTAATCCACCATGGAATATGTAGAGGAATATAAAGAAGATGCTCACAATGGCAGAATCGTCGACTGAGTACAATCACTCACGAGGAAACACTATGAGGGCTATAAAGAGTTCTTGGAAAGAGGTTTTCATTCTTTAACAACTACTCCAGGTTCTGGGTAATAATTTATTCACCTTCCTCTTTCTGATGCGTCTGATTTCATCTTCATTCTAAGTTTATTGTTTTGGGTTTTTGTTTCATTTTGCCTATATGGATTTGCCCATTTGTTCAAGAATATGTTCTTTTGGAGTTTATTGTTCTGGGTTCTCGATTCTATTATCATAAAAATAGTGTAATTTTAGTTTATTTCAGCTCTATATGGTTTTTGTCTCTACATTAATATGAAACATAGTTGATGCCCGAAGAAAGAAAATGAATCGAGTTTTAGTAAAAGTCTCAATTTGATCTTTGGCAATATAAAACATGTTTCTATGATTTTCGAGCTTCTAGGGATTTAAAAAGGGGATTGTTCAAATTGTTTGTTTATACACAATGGCTGAGAGCAAATGAATGACATTAAGGTTTTAAAGGTCACGTGATGACATGTGTTGGTCAAAGGGCCTAACTTGCCCACTTTACCAAGTTTAGGGGCTGAGTTGCACCGAGTTCAAGCTCAGGGGGGGGGAAGCGTCTTAGTTGATCGAGTTCAAGGGTTGTAGATGTATTTTGGCCTTTTGCACATTAAAAAACTAGAAATGGGCATACAAGGGGTAAATTGCACCTATGGCCCCTAACATTTTATTGTTGTTCTATTTTAGACCTTAACCTTAAAACTTTATATATAGACGCCCTTAATCTCAATTTTTTGTTTTATTTTAGACCTTTAGATAACAAAAAGTGTTAAAAATAATGGAAATGACTATGTAACATGCCAACTTGGGGTAGTTGCCCATGTGGCACAATGAATCACCAGCTATAGATGCTTACAATTAGCCACATCAAACATTTAGGGCTTATGTTACAAACAATGAAGAAACTTAGAGCCTATACAGGGTTAGCCCACATCTCTCATTCCTCCTCCCTTCTCCGCTGCTTCAGCTTTTCCTTGCCTCCTCCTATTGCACAATGTTTCGATGCCTTCCAGCCTCCATCCGCCGCCATCAGCCATCCTAGCTGGCCGTCCTCGGTCTGCCCAACATTACACCACACATCCTAGATGTTGCTCTTTCGCTGTCCGCGCCAAGCGGAGGGAGAAGAAGGGAAGGATAATTCGCGTCCATCTTGGCTGCTTCTAGTTCACTAACTGCCTACTCCTAATCATACCCATTTCACGACGCCGCCACTGAAGCCCGAGCAACTGTTGTCCTCCGTTTAGTCGTCTGGCAAGTGAATTGAAGTTAGACCCACAACCTGACCTATCTCTCATTGTCAACCTAGTGAAGCATTTGGGTAAATTGCACCCGTGGCCGAAATTGAGGGTTGGAATCGGACAAAATCAGGGGTTGAAATCTGAGAAAATCGAGCAATAATCAGTCGAGGTCAGAGGAGGCAAAGGAGGGCTGGAGGCAGCGGAGGAGGGAAGAAGAAAGATAAATGTGGGCTAACCCTATACAGGTCATAGATTTCTTCATTTTTTTTGTAATATAGGCCCAAAATGTCTGATTTGGCCAATTTTGGCCATTTGCCCTAAGTTAGCATGCCACGTGATCATTTCCATTATTTTTAACACTTTCTGTTTTTCAAAGGTATAAAATGGAATAAAAAATTGAGATGGAGGATGTTTTATGCGAAGTTTTGAGGTTAGGGTCTAAAATAGGATAATAATAAAAGGTTAGGGCCATGAGTGCAATTTACCCGGCATACAAAGCACCAAAGCCACACTGTATAAGTACATTTGGAAACCAATGGAGACTAGAAAGCTAGAGCCAGTTCGTTTGAAATTATTATGGATTAATGAGATCCTATTTTTAATGATTGGGGTCGGGTTTTCTTGGGTGAAAGTGACCCGTTCAATTAGTATCTCAAGTGACCTATGTTTTTGTTTTATTTACAATAGACGCCACTCCCTATTGGCCCAAATCTCGGATTACCAGGTATCTCGCCCACCACCAGCCGAGACCTTCAACCATAGCCATCTGCTCCACAAGCCACCTATTCGAGTCTCTTTTAGCGTCAATTGTCAACCCAAACAATGAATCGGGTAGCGAGCTGCCCATCTGAGGCTCCTTGGTGCCAATCATCAACCCTAAGAAGGAATCCGGGTAGCGAGCCACCTGCCCGAGGCTCTATTAGCGCAGATCGTGATCCCAACAATGAATTGGGCAGCGAGCCACCCGTCTGAGAATCTTTCAATGCCAATCATTGACCCCAACAATGAAATCAAGCAGCTAACAGGCGAACATGGCTGACAAGCTTTTCTGACCTTCCTTGGCAAGTGGCACATGAAGTAAATTTTCTACAAAAGCTATCCTATTTCATAACCTAACCCATCCTGATGTTAAAACTCCCTTTGACCCGCGTTGACCATAAATTAATGCAGCCTCATTAATTGGAAATAATCTCATCCGAGCTGGCCCTTAGAGTTCTTCAGTACCGGAAACAGAAAGAGCGGGGCCCACCTTCTCTCGTCGGGAACTAGGACGAGACATTTCAGATGGAGGAGAACGGAAGAGCGTTGCTGGAACAAGGAAGAGAGCATCAGGAGAACTGCCCAGGTTGTCGAATGGAACGTCTCAAACAACATCAAACTGGGATTCCTTTCAAACACTTATCCTTCATCTGGCTCGTCTCTCTCTGCACAGGTTTGCTCTTTCTTCTGACCACCTTTTCGGGTTCAGAATCTGGGTTGCAAACTGTCTGTCTTACTGTTACCTGTATCCGTTCTTGTTTTGCCTTCTTCAGCTTTGCCAATTCAGTCACTGTTACCTGTATGTTTACTGAATCTGAGGAGCTTCTTAGATACATGTGAAATTTTTTATGGGCAATCCTTTTTTCTTGTCTATGTTGCTCGGAGATTGCATATATAATTTTTCCCACGCTGTTGTTTAATTTTGTTAACCAATAGCTGACATTGACTTCTCAAGTAAAATGAAGGTCGGAGTGACATGGCTTTTGTGTGCTTGCACGTTTTCTGGTGACAGATAAGAGACTTCCATATAACCAAAAGGGAGGAAGACATTGGTTACTATGTCGGAATGATGGGTAATTTAAGTTTGAACTCCATGTTCGGTCAGATTATATGTTTATGAATCATATTCCTTCCATCCCAAGAATATGAAACTTTTTTTCACTGCCATAAAATTTAAGGATGTTTTGTTGCATCACCTTTAGTATTGATTTTAATTGCAGTCAGTTATCGCATTTGTATACATGCTGCATGAGTATCGGTTTCGCAGTTAACATTTTTATGGTAAAGTTTCATTCTCTCTGGGATGGCGAGAGTGATGAATTTTAATTTACATTGTTTGGAATAAGTGGAAGTGAAATATGTTACTCTAGGGTCTTCATTTATGATCGGAAGAGCTCTGACATCTATTCTATGGGGAATGATAGCTGATCGATATGGTCGAAAACCTGTTATTTTGATAGGGGCATTTTCAGTGTGAGTTGCTGTTTATCTATAGACACTTTCTTAAGCGAAAGATGGAGTATAAGGTTTTCTTCAGCCAACGCTTTGGATTTCAGGTTTGTGTTCAATGCTCTGTTTGGACTCAGTGCAAACTTCTGGATGGCTATTTCAATGAGATTTCTTCTTGGGTGTTTCAATAGTCTACTTGGCACCATTAGGGTAAGTTCATCTATTGGTAAAATGCTTCTAAATCAGTTTTTCTAATCTTAGCCTAGCTTAGTTTTACAAGATTTTACTGCAGGCCTATGCATCTGAGGTCACTAGGGAAGAATACAAGGCTTTGTCACTCTCAGTTGTAAGATAATCAATCTGGCCATGTTTTTTTTTTATTTTTTTATTTTTTATATGTTCTTATGTATTATGCTGAACAAAATAAATTAATTTTTATTTCAAGGTTAGTACATCGCGTGGCATAGGACTTGTTATTGGTCCTGCAATTGGTGGTTTTTTGCACAGGTACTCTTGTCCTTTTCTTTTTCTTTTGGATGATTTTGCTTTTGGTCGTTTTAAGATATGGTTCATCATGGAAATGCCTTCATTTACCCTTTTCTTTTACGTATAATGTACTGCCATGGTTTAGACTTCAAATTTCTGTACTCGGTTTTGTTTTTTACGTTTCATTGACGATGGCGCATTCTATTGATTAGCCTGCAGAAAAGTATCCCAATGTATTTGCTAGAAGCTCTATTTTCGGGAGGTAATTTTATCTACTCGTTTGATTAAAATTTCTTCCATTTTCTTTTTATTATCTTTTGTTTCATTTACCTATTTATGACTACAATTAATACATGTGAACTAGCAGATTTCCCTACTTCTTACCCTGCCTTATGATATCACTATATTCTCTCGGAGTCGTCATTGCTTGTGGGTGGCTACCAGTAAGTCTCAAAATTTATGAATCATCTATATTCTGCTAGTAAGTTTCTAAGTCTATGGTTTTGATTCGGCTGCAACATCATCAATGTCTAATTAACAGTATTAATGTGCAACCTTGGAACATGATTCTGGAGCCGGAAGTGCATTCTGTTGAAATTTTTAATAAACAGTTCCTGAGATTTTATCATTTGTAGTTCAATTTGCCATAACTTTATTGTGTAGAATGGCTTTATAGGACATATTTTTATTTCTGTTCTTGAACTTCAAACTTCATAGATGTAATAGTGGGTTAAATTTATTTTAGAAGTTGTATGAGTAATATTTGTCGGGCTCTTGTTTTAGATCTGTTACTTCTCCAGCATTCCTTAATATTCTCCAATTAATTGGATCTCTTTTTGCGTCCAGCTGGCTTTTCAACCGAGTTGTACCCAAATTGTTTATTAGATCTTTTACAGTGTTCCACTCTTCATGATTTCTAGTAATACATCAATCTTATTGCAGGAGACAGTACACATGCATGATCAGAATGGGGATGGTAAATATGACAAGTCTGGTAGGAAGGGCAACTATGTAGAACTTGAAGAAAATAAAACCACTAATAGATGGAGTCTCTTGGAGAATTGGCCGCTCATGTCTGCTATTCTAGTTTATTGCATTTTCTCTCTTCAAGAAATAGCTTATTCTGAAGTAAAGTCACTTTCCTTCATGTGGTATTTTAGTTTATTTCTTGCCATAGTTTTCTTCTGCTTCCATTACTTTCTTATCAAAACTAGTTTGATAGCTTGTTTAGAAAAGAAACTCTATTATGCTGGCAAAATGACCTCCTGTTTCCGCTTCAGATTAATTTCTGATCTTTATATGCACTTCAGATTTTGTAACAGTGAACTGTAATTGCTTTTTGTAATATGCCATTGGTCCCTAATTGATGCTAACACTAGACACTCTGTACCTCTTTTCAGATTTTTTCTTTGTGGGCAGTTAGTGATAAAAGGTTTGGAGGATTGAGCTTCTCGTCTCAAGATGTTGGTGAGGTTCTTGCAATATCTGGTTTGTGTGCCAACTGCTCTTCATGAATAGTTTCCGAAGAATCCAGTGTAGCTTGTTATTGTTGGTAGTGGAAAGTTTTTCTTGGAAAAAAAAACCATTGCAGTCTAATGGCTGAATATTAGATAGACATCAGCTGCCATGTGAAAACTTTAGGGGGAGAGGAATAGGAGGGTTGTACCTGCAGGAAGCTGCAATGCGTAATAGCTTTCATTCACCAAAATCATGTACATTAATTAATTATCTGTAGGCATCGGGCTGCTACTTTTTCAACTATTACTATATCCGCCCATTGAGAGAATCCTTGGTCCAGTAACAGTTACACGTTTTTCAGCGGTATGAGTTTTGCTAATGCACTTCTTTTGCTCTTTTCCCCACACTGAATTAGTTGGTTGATTATATCTATAACTCCTGTCTTCAGGCATTATCAATTCCATTGTTGGCAAGTTACCCGTATGTGGCTATGTTGTCTGGAATAGTCCTACATTTGGTGATAAATTGTGCAGCAACATTGAGGAATTCGCTCTCTGTAAGAAGCATTTATTCTGTTACATCATTGCTTAAATTAAGTGAACAGGAAGGTAAAAGCACTTAAAAGGGCCCATTTTAACACATACTTAGAAGAGTTGGGTTTCTTGGGTTTCTGAAGAAATTGTAAGGGGTAGCTGTATCAAGTCAGGTGATGCCATGAAAGTTTTCTTCTATTCCATACCAAAATGAACTAGAGTAGGTTTGCTAGATAGTGGATGGCATTTCTTAATTTTCAGTTTTCCTTTTTCTTTGTGATGGTTGGATATTATATCTTGCTATATTTTTGTGATACTTTTTGTAAGAGAAGAAATGTTTACTGAACAAACTTTACGTTGTTAATATAGATTTCAGAACTTTATAACTGTCATTCTGTTTACAAGTCAAGAAAATTTATCCTCTATTCTTTTATTTGCTGACTATGGAGGGATGCAGGTGCATGTTGTTTGTTTTGATTTGACATAGAACTTGGCACTTGGCATTTAGTAGGTTATATGTGATCATGTGTCGCAGAATTGTGCTAGAACTATTGCTTAATCTGTTTCAATAAAATCCTCTTTCCCACCAAAATCATAGTCGAAAAGTGCATTCTCTTATGATCCACTTGAAATAATGCATTCAATGTTACATTAGGTGAGGTGCTCAGGTTCTTTTAGCTGACATTTTGCTTAGCCTGATAAACTCTCATCCTTTTGCACTTCAAACAAGGTATTTTTTGTCTCTCATTTTATGAGCAGGCTTGGATTTTTCTATTAATCCTCCACATCCAAGCAATTTAGCAGTCAATTGTATCAAGCTGGCACCTCCATAAGAGTTTCACTGCAGAGTCTATTAACTGGTTCCTCTGAAATCATGCGGGTATCAACTATAACAGGCTTATTCATATTGCAGAACGATGCAGTGGTATGTTCAGTATATGCTGCAGGAGTTCTTCATAAAAGCAGGGCAATGTGTTTGAATTTCTGTTCATATTTGGAGATGTAATTGGGTTTTCCTACTGTCCTTCCGCACAGCCTCAAACGCAGAGGGGGGCTGCTAATGGAATTTCCATGACTTTAATGTCTATTTTCAAAGCATTTGGACCTGCTGGTGGAGGTGCTTTGTAAGTTTCTTGCTTCTGTCTGCAAATTTATACGATTGTTCTAGGTTTACAGTCATCAGCTTTGGGTTGTTGCTGATTCTGGCAGAGGTTTCATATCCATGTGAATGATTTTCCTCCTGGGAATAACTGGATCCTCCTCTTTACCTTTAGCATCTCGATGGGAATTCATACTTCTAAGGCACCATCACCATCACCATCACCACCATGGCTGGGATAGGAACACTGAGCACTGTTCATCTATAAAGTCTTGTGACATACTGACTGCTACTTTCTGATGAAATTATAGGTTTTCTTGGGCGCAAAAGCGGCAGGTTGCAAGTTTTCTTCCAGGTAGGTTTCAAGTGCTTGCAAGAATTCTTTGGAAACATGTTTAGCTCGAGCTTATTTCCGTGCCTTGTATAACCTCAGAAAGCATGGCAGTTACTAGACTAGTTTACAGTGTTTACCTTTATACCAAGTATAGAAATCCTTCGTCTTGGTGAATACAGGTGATCAGATGGTTTTCTTCATACTCAACATGATTCAGTTCATCGCTCTGCTGATGACATTCAAGCCATTCCTGGCTCAACCCAATTAATGAAAATCAAAAGTGGGAATTAATACTACTACTTTTAGCTACTCCTGGTCCTGATAGACCAAATCATGTTTGCCATACGTTAAATATGAGATCCTGTGGGATCCTGATAGCCAAATCATGGATGTGCGTTTATGTATCAGATAAATAGCACCTTTGGTCCCAAATCTTTAATTGGCATCGCAAATTGGTCCTCAACCTTCATTTCATTGCAAATTGGTTTTAAACCTTTATAATTTAATGCACACTTGTTCGTAGCCAGAAATTCGATTGATATAGAGAAAAAAAACTGATAATTTAATTTCTCTATTGACTGTTAAATCATTATGGCAAAGTTTGAATTTTTTAGAAAATAGTTACCGAACATCTTAAATTAGAATTTGGAAAGTTGATATAAGGTATTTCCTCTGTTTTGTATTAGTTGGCTTTTTTAATATTTTTTTTACTAAAATTTGACTTAAATATATTTATATTAATATGTATTGAAAAAATTCTTAAAAATGATATTTAGAAACTATAATCTTTAAAGTTTTATTTTCATATAAAATAGTCATACTTTTATAATAAAATTTTGGAAGAAATAAAATTATAAATTAATTACTGTGAATAGTAAAATGGTCGGTTTATAAAATGAAGAGAATAGTTAATAAGAATAAAGGATAGATATAAGCTTAGCTTAACTCTTCACAACTTAGTTAGAATATAAACATTTACAATTTAGTTGAAGTAAAAACGCTCACAACTTTGATATAATGGAAATGTTCCTGATTAGCAGATAATATTGAATGCTAGGTCATCTGTAACTCCCTAAACTTTCACCAATAAATGGAATTTATGTCTGAAAACGTAAAGCAACTCGTTGGTAAAGGAGTTTTTTATTTTTTAATTTTCGGCGAAGGTTATTTACAAGTCACTCAAAACTAATGTGAGGGGAAATTTTATAACAGTATAATAAAAGAAATTATACAAATATTCTAACCTATTCGTGCATTTGCTTGCGAGCACGAATATTTATTGATACCAATCGGTAAGCCGAGATTCTAAACCAATTTTTATTTATTTTTTAGAGAAAGGATATTAAAACAATCTTTATGTTTCTAGCGTCACTATGTTTTCCACTATGTTTTAAATTGGTTTATTGATACCCGACTTAAGGGCTGAAGTGAAGAAAGTGGCTAAGTGGGTGGTTATTGGAAGTTCGGCTCATTTTTCTTTTCATAAAAGTTAATAAAAGTTATTTTCTTTTCATAAACAATATTGTAAAAATTAATTTTGGACTTCTTGAAGTGTAGGGTCTTAGGGTTTCAATAAATTGATAATTAATTTTAATAAATAATTTCTTATACAAAAATAATGTAAAATAATTTATTAAAATTAATAAAAAAAAGTAGTGACCTAAAGCGCAAGAAAATACTGAAAAAATACCTTCTGTTGTGCATGTTAATTAAAGTTTTGCTGGAAAAACATGAATAGGTTCTGAAGTAGACCCTAAAAGAGAAAAAGTAAAGAAAACTGAGCTCGATTATTGAAAGTTCAGGGAGTCAAACTCTCAAACTGGTAAAACAAAGCTGGCTCTTCGTGAAACCTAGCGGCTAGCCGGCCAGAGTCTAGCAGTCGCAGAAGAGCAATGGCTTCCACTGCCACTGACGAGCCACCTCAGACCGGAATCGTCGAGCCCCAAATCGGCGGCGACAACTCGACGCAGAGCAAACCTCAAGTAACCCATAAAGAAGAGCCAACCAAGTCCGCTGATTTCCAGTCAAAGGACGAAGCCCAAGCGGGCGAGAAACGCAAGCGAGGGGACCCCGAACCGACCCAGAACCCCCTATGGAAAACGAGCCTCTGCTCTTACTTTAGGCGGACGGGAGGTTCTTGTAGCCACGGTAGCGCGTGTAAGTTTGCGCACGGTGAGGAGGAGCTGCGGCCGCGGCCGGATAATACATGGGACCCGACGTCGGAGCGAGCGAAGAAGTTGAAATGCGACGCGAGGGAGAAGGAAGAAGAAGAGGAGGGGATCATGATGACAGAGATGGTGGTTGATGGCGAAGAGATTGGGGACCTTCAGCTTCGCAAGTGTTTGGTCCATTTGCCGAGGAAGTGGAGCTCTGATCAGCTAAGGAAGTTCCTTGAGGAGCAAGTGAGTTGTTTTGTATATTTGCAAACATGAGTTTTTTATTCTCTTTCTGTCTGGTTTTTATGAGAAAAAGCAAGTGTTTTAGTTTGTTTGGTTATGTTGGGAGTCAATAAGCTGGAGTGGTTTTTTTGAACAAGTCTTTGTAATTGTTTTTATCCCCTCTTTTGCTGAACCAGGGGATTCTTTCCAAGTCAGCAAAGAAGAAGAAAGGCATGAGTGTTGGTTTTGTGACATTTGAGACTGTAGAACAAATGAAAGGTGCAATTGAGGTATACCTGTTTTATGTTTGTCAAAAATTTCTGTGGCTTCTTAATTGTGAGTTCTTTCATATTTGACTGTTTATAAATTTCGTTATGGAAGGAACTGGAAGGAAAGTCTGTAGGCAACAAGAATCTAAAGGTTGCAGATGTCATTCCCCGGTCATTTGAAAGGAGCATATCAGAAAATGGGGCTGATGACAGCAGTAAGGATGATACTGTCAATGGGGATAGTTCCACACCTGATGATTTGGCCTCCAGGGAAAGAAGTGCTCGTGATGCTGTGGCTCCTTTTTCCCGCATGACTTATAGTGATCAGTTGCAGCACAAGAAGAGCTCTGTCAAGCAAATTCTCATAAAACTTGTACGAAAGAAGAAAAGTTTCATAGTTCAGTTTTGTTATTACCTCTTGGTTTATTCTTTTTAACCAGCCAAATCGGTATTGCTGTCTTTGGCCAGACTAGAAATGCACGTAAGGCTTGTCCCAAAGGTGTTCCACTACCAGAATGGGTTCTTAAATCTAGGGAATTAGGTATGCCTTTGACTTTATACTTACTGACTTTGTTGTCTAAAATCGAATACAAGAATAGTATTTTGTGTTAGGAACTGAGATATCATTTATAATGGAAATAATTTCTGCATACTTGAGTGAAAAACTATATACTCTTTCCTTTGGTATTTTCTTCTACTTTTAAATAGGATGCATTTGTTAAAGTTCAGTTTCTTATGTCTTTTTTATCACAATGCTTGCAGGTGGGCTTCCATGTGAACTAGAAGGTATAATTGAATCACCAGTTGTAAATGGATATCGTAACAAGTGTGAGTTCTCAGTTGGATATTCTCGACAAGGCAAGCCAACTGTTGGGTTTATGCTTGGAAATTTTAGGTAACCCAATTGTTAGCTCACAAGAATTCTTGGATATTGAAATTTGGCTCCTTAAAGTCTAATATATCCAGGGAAGGTGTGACAGCAGTTGAAGAGCCTTTGGATTGCCCAAATGTCTCAAAAATCGCGATAAAATATGCTTCAATATTTCAGGAGTTTTTGCAGCACTCAAGCTTACCAATTTGGAACAGATTTGAAAATACAGGATTCTGGCGTCAGTTAATGGTACGATATGTTTGACATGGCATTTAAAAAACAGTTATGAACCCTCATACCTCTCTCTTGAGGCATCTGGGGTCAATAGAGTTCAGTGTAAAGTTTTGTTGCAGTAAGTGATTTTGAATGTGAGTGTGGTATGATTATCTCTTGAAATGCTTATTGATATGCTCAAGATTCATATTCTATGGTTGCAACGTTAAAAAGGTCCGAGAAGGAAGATCAGCTAAGATTGCTGATGAAAATGAGGGCTTCAATGTCTCGGAGGTCATGCTTATGGTTCAGGTTTGTGCCTAACAACTTCTACATTTTGGAGCATATGAAAGGTTGCTTTAGAATGAACTTGGTGTCTAAGATAGTCCAACTTAGTTGATTAAATGTGAGTACCCTGATGCTTTTATCTGTTGGAAACTCAGGACAAAGAATAAGTGAAACTGTGCTTTTGCAATTGTGTAAGCATATTAAAAATAAGATGGTCAAATTCTGACTAATTTGCTTGCACAGGTTTGCACAGCAGGCTTTGATGATGCAACAGTAAACAGTGAATTTGAGAGAATGACACAAGCCTTTGTAGCAGTTGGTGCTGCAAGCTCTCCTTCTTTGCCTCTAACTGCATTGGTTGTGCAGGTACTGATTGTCGTACTAGTTTTAAGTCGTAAGGTCATGCATGCCTAAAATCTAAATATGGGAATAGTGATACACCTGTACTCATAGCCTTCTCTTTTTTAGGTTGCTCTAGTAAATAATCACTGCAGGGAATAAAATTGAATTAGAAGGTGCTTTAGTTGAAATGCATCTCCTTCGGCATAATCTGGAGTGGGCTTGTCATGTTGAGAGTTTCTGTATACGGACAAGTATCCATGTTGATTGCGCTAAATCCAATCGTCACTATGATATATAACAATTTCTGCTCTGCTTACTTTCCCACTAGAGGACCATTCTCTCAAAGACTGTTGATTTATTTACAGGATCACCAAGGAATATCTAATGTAGCGCCTCCTGATGCTCCACTGCGAGTTCTACCTTTTCCAAAAACTGGAAACAGATCTGAACAAGTGACTTCTCATAATGCTTCTGAAGCAAGAATTTATGATCATATAAGCAATCTCAAATTCTCAATATCACCAACAGCATTTTTCCAGGTCTGAATCTGAGGTGGTTGTATTTCCAAGTCAAAACTGATTTACTTGTCAGGTTTTCGATTTTTCAGCATGCAAATATTGCAGGTTAACACTCTTGCTGCTGAGAAGCTATATTCACTTGCTGGAGATTGGGCTCAGTTGGGACCTGATACACTGCTATTTGATATATGCTGTGGGACTGGAACTATTGGTCTCACATTAGCTCCTCATGTTGGCAAGGTAATAAAGCTATCTATTTTTTTGTCATATTTCTTGTTATGAAAAGATTGTGAGATTAGAATCATATGGTTATAACAACCAAGCTTTAGGCTAACGTTTAAGCTTATCAAACCACAAAGTCCAACATTCAATTTTTCATGTGCCAGAGAAAAAAAGTGAATCAGTTTGTTACATTTCATGGGAGATTGATTGATAATTTGATAGTTTGTGTTTTGGTTAATGAAATAATAGCATCTATGTAGATCTAATATTGATAAATTGTTATTGATTGATGATTTGAAAAATGGAGAATGAAACACCAAGTTGTGTTAATTATGTACCATCTACTAAGTCCAATGATTGAAATTGTTTTGGATTTAAATCTCCAGGTTATTGGCATTGAAATGAATGCTTCAGCGGTTTCAGATGCTATTAGGAATGCTGAGATCAATGGGATAAAAAATTCTAGATTTGTTTGTGCCAAGGTGAGATTAGCTTTTTGCCATTTTGTTTGGTTGGTTTATCTCTTCTTTGGTGATTTGAGGTGTCTTTTTTTTTTTTCATTAAGTTATAGAGGGGAAAATTATGCTTTGAATCCTTGTGAGGGTTAAAAGATAGCTCATCAAGTTAGGAAGCATGCACCTTTTATATGGGGCCAAATATCCACATCATTTTGGAGTTGGTAGCTATATGGATTCTTACAGTTGCTTAACTCTTTCTCTTTGTTGCTTTTGTTTTTGGTTCTTACAAGTGTTACTGATTTGTGACTTGTGATTAACCTTCTTGCTTTACTTGTCTGCATGTGCCAACTGTTAAAAGCAGGCAGAAGATGTTATTGCGTCTTTATTGAAAGAGTACCTGAATGTTTCTCAGAAAGAACAAGCCTCAAAAAGTGATGAAGAGACCATATCCTGTGAAAATAGAGATCCTTTGATGGGAAATGGTCAATGTATTGAAGAAAATACCACTGAAGAACTTGAGAGACAACAAGACTGTTCTGGTAATTTAGAAAATGCAGGACAGGAGCTTGAAAATCAGCTTCAAAATAACTCCACCGGGGAAGATGGATATTCTTTGTCACAAGAGTTTAAGAATGTGGTTGCCATTGTTGATCCTCCACGTATGGGACTGCATCCCATGGTGAGTTGCATTTGCACGTAATGTTTTTCTGGAAGTTTATCAGTTTCCTAACATTTTCATCTGCTGGATTAACAATGTTCTGTCATCAGTGACTGTTGATGGCTGCTAATTGGACCTTTGCATATGTGGTCAGCGTGCACATATTTTGTGCTACATATCCCCCTCCCCCAAAATAATAGTTACAGGAATAAAAGCAAAATGCTCAGTCATTTGGAAAGGCGTGACATTTTGTTAAAATAATGAACTTAAATTTCGGCAGTATTATCAAGAGAATCAGTTGACTTTTTTTGTAAACCATGTTTTACATGAACTATTATCCTTTTCTTAGACACTTCAGTGTCATTGTTGCTTTTTATGGTTCATAGGTGATCTGACGTACATATTTGTGATATATAATGCTCTTGTTTTGACACAGATGTGTTTTCAGCTGAGCTAGCCAGCAAGGATTGAGTTAATGACATGCTTGTACTGTTCATCATTTTGGATGCAGGTGATCAAGGTTTTGAGAACACATTCTCATCTACGTAGGCTAGTGTAAGTTCTTCTAAAATTATTTCAACCATTGTGTGTGGTTGTCATTTTCTTCTCTCCAATCATTTTCTCTCAACATTGTAGGTACATTTCCTGCAATCCTGAAAGCTTGATAGCAAATGCAATTGAGCTCTGCACGCCATCTCAGCCAGCCGAAAAGGTGAACAAAGACAACAGGAACTGGAGGAAGATGAGTAGTGCTGGTTTGGCGCGACACAGATTGAAATCTATGCCTGATTCAGAGCCTTTCCGACCTGTTAAAGCTATGGCAGTCGATCTCTTCCCTCATACCCCACATTGTGAGATGGTGATGCTCCTGGAGAGGTAGATTGTCCTAACTTCTGGTCAGCACACAATTTTGGTTAGACCAACTTTTAACGCAAGAGTAGGCAGCCTTATGTCGACAAACCCAAATTATGCGTTGCTGCTTTATTTATAATATAGATACAGGAGGATGATATATATTTTCAAGTGATTAGACATTTCCCTTATTCCCTTTGTTTTTAGGCGAGTTGAGGTTAGAGCTCCTTTGAATGTAACTCCTACTGTATGGTTTCTGTTGACACCCAATTTCGTCCGGCCATTAAAATAATTTTAAAAAAAAATTAAATAAAAAAAATTAAATAAAAAAATGTATTATTATTATTATTGTTATTATTATTACTAAATTTTTTTTTAATTAGTTTAAAATATATATATTTTTTTTAAGATTTGATATATGTGTGTATATGTGTATGTTTGAAAGAAAAAAAGAAAACTCCATAAAAATGACAAAATTTAAAAGTTTGAGGTAAAAATGACAAAATTAAGAAGTTTCAGGCAAAATTGACAAATTCTGAAAGTTCCAGGAGCATTTGGCAGTTTGTCACATAAAATTTTGAGCCTGCCGACGTTTTTGGCTCAAATTGACAGAAAACGACAAAATTGTCAAAATCAGAAGCTTCAAGAACTTATCCAGAGGCTGAGAGACGTAAAGGACTAAAATTGTCATTTTACCAATTTAAGAGATAAGTTTGAAATTTTTTATTAATTTATCCGTCCACAGTTCAGCCAAACTCCTTCTATAAATACCCCTCCAAATTCAGTGATGAACACAGAAAAAAATAGCAAAAAAACTTAGAGCTCCGTTTTAAAAAAAAAATAAAATTACAGCCCTTAGCCCCAGCCCTCTTCCCTTCTTCCCCAGAAAGCCAAAACTTTTTTTTTCTTTTCTCTGTTCCGTCTCTCTCTCTCTCTCTCTCTCGCCGTGCCCACCACCGCCGTCCGCCGGCCACCACGCCTCCGCCCAGCCGTCCTGCCGCCGTCGTCCGGCCGTCCCGCCGCCGTCGCCGTCGTACCCAGCCTGACGTCCGCCGCCGCGCCGTTCCCCTTTTCTTCTTCTCTCCCTGCGCCGGCTGCTGCCCGCCGCTCCTCCACCGCCCTCCGCTTCGCGCCGTTGCCCCTCCGCCCGTGCTCGCCGTCGCCCTGCGCTTCCGCCCCCACGCCCTTGCGCCCCGTGCCCTCGCCGCCGCTCGCCTGGCTGCCCCTCCCTCCCCCCACGCCGTCCGTGTCGCGCCTCTTTCCTGGGATTCAAAAACAAAAACTAAAGGGTATAACTCTTGTTTTGTCTTCTATCTTTTCAATTTCTTTCACTTTGGTCACTAACCTTTTATTTTGTTCTTGCAGAATTAATTCCTAACTATTTTAATTTTTACTTGTTTATTTATTTGTTATTATTACTAACCTTTTTTTATTGTTGTTATTAACAACTAACAACTAACTTGACTAACTTTTATTATTATTGTTATCACTAACTTTTATTTTTGTTATACTAACAATTAATTGTGCTAACCACTAACTTTTATTATTATTGTTATCACTAACTTTTATTTTTGCTATACTAACAATTAACTGTACTAACTTACTAACTTTATTATTATTATTGTCACTAACTTAATAACCTTTTATTATTGTTATAATTGTTACTAACTTACTAACTTTTATTTTTATTGTTGTTATTATTGTTAACGATTAAATCAATTAACATCATTAACTTTTATTATTGTTATTATTAATTTTAACCATTAACTTTACTAACTTTTGATAATTTTTATCATTGTTGTTAACAACTAATTTTTTTATTTTATTATTATAATTATTGTGGATGACCAAAAAGGCCCACTTTATTATTATTAATTGTCTTTTGGTGGTTAAATTTATTTCACTTTTAATTATAAACAATAATAACAAATTAAAAATTAAATAAAAAGAATTTTATGTGAATAATTAAATTTATTAAGGTTAATTAAAAATCATTTTTAAAAGCCAATTATCTTTTGTTATTTCTAAAACATATATTTCTTAAAAAAAAAAAAAGAGAACAACAACAAAAATTTAATCTTTTATTCCTTTACTAAAATAATTGAATAAACATAAGTAAATAACAACTAATTAAAAGAAAATCCTTTTATGTGAATGATTAATTTTATTCTTTAAGACTAGCATAAATGTTTTAAGAAAAAAAAAAAAAAGCTAATTATCTTTTATTATTTCTTGAAGGAGCAATAAGAAAAATTAATTGACTTTTTATCCCTTTTATTAAAATTAATAAACAAACATAATTAAATAATTCCAAATATACAAATCAATTCTTTTTTAACATATCTTTAAAGTAATGATATTAAAATTTAAAAATTCAAGAAAAATCCAATAAAATTATAATTAAAATTAATAATTAAAAATTAAAAATTAAAAATTTTTAAAAATTAAATTCCATGTCCAAATGATCCGCCAGGATCCATGGCTTGGAAATATTTTTAAATAAAGTATACAAATAAATTTTTCTTTATTAAAAATAAAAACTTTGGACTAATATATTAATTATTTAATAAAATATAAATTTTTAGCTTTCTTTATTAATAAAAAGAATAAAGGAGTAAAAATTTTCTTGGGCTAATATTTTACTTATTTCTTTCAAAATAATAAAAGAAAAAGATATAACATTTTTTTTTTTTTGTTTCCTTTATTAAATAAAATTTTATTCAAATGATTTCAAATAAAGGTAATAATAAAAATCTTTTAGCAAACAAAAAGAACATAAAAAAATCATATAAATATCAAAAACTTTTTATACATATAAATCTTTGATTTCTTTAATCTTTTTTCAAAATAAATTATATAAATATCAAAACTTTACTTTTATTTTCCTTATTAAATAATCATTTTTGCTTAATTTTTTTATCAAAAATAAAACAAACAAATATTAAGATTTTTATTTTATTTTTGAAATATATATATAAATTTCCGGTTTCATCATTAAATAAGTAAAGTTTTGTTTACTTTTTGATTCACCTTTTATTAAATAAAATATTAAGGCTTCACTTTTATTTTTAAAATATACATATAAATCTTTAGTTTTTTTCATTAAATAAACAAAACCTTGATTAAATAATTACTTTCTTGGTTCATCTTTTATCAAATCAAAAAAAATAAGCTTAAAAAATAAATATGTATAAATATCAAGACTTTCTTTATATAAATCTTTTCTTTATTATTTTATTGAATAATTAATTTTGGTTAATCTTTTAAATAAAAAATCAAATACATGAGAATTAAGATTTTATTTTCAACTCTTTTGTTTTCTTTGGTAAATAAATAAAATCCTGGTATTAAATAATTATTTTTATAAAAAATTAGTTCATGGTATATTGGCTGGAAACTGTCTCGTGCCCGCTTTTGAGCTGCTTCACCTGGTGAAGAGGGTCTGGCTGAGTAACAACGCCCCGTACCATGATCAAAGATTTTTTTTCTTATTTTTTTTAAACTCTTTGATTCCTTTAAATTAACTTCTTATTAAATAAAAAAATTAATTTCTTTTGAATTCTTTTATAAATTAAGAAAAAAATCAGATAAAAATAAAAGAAAGATAAAAAAAAAGAAATAAAAGAAAGATAAAAAAAGAAATAAAAAAAAAAAGAAGATAAGAAAAATAAGATAAAAGATAACAAAAAAAAAATAATAAAAAGAAAGAAAGAAAAGAAGTAAAAAAAATATAAAAAAAAAAAGAAATAAACAAATTTTTTTTTTTAAATTAGTTAACATTAAAGATCATTAACAAAAACTCTAAAATTTCATAAATAAAAATAAAAATTTATAATTTAGTAATTAAACTAAAATTAATTCTATAATAAATAAGAATTATATAATTAACTATAAATTAAATCAACTTACATATCCGGATGATCCGTCAGGATCTGCGGTTTAAAAAAAAATATCACCCTTTTAATTAAATAAATTAAATAAAAAAAAAGATAAAAATCCATATTTACAATATGGATTAAATTATTTAAAAGTTCACCAAATTCCGTGTCCAAATGACTCGGCAGAGTCCATGGTTCGGAATAAAAAATCTTCCGTGTCCAAATGACTCGGCAGAGTCCATGGTTCGGAAGTATAAAATTTCATACAAATTAATTAATTTAAAAATCCACATTTCGACTAATCCAGTTAAAATTTCTAATTTTGAAAATTAACTGAGAATTATTTAAAAGCAAAGTAAAACAAAATTAAAATCAACTAAGGTGCCAATTTTTGGGCGTTTTAACAAAGTTGTTTTAACGTAACCGTACTCCCGATCCCCGAACTCTCGCAGACCAATTTTAAGGTGACCAATCGACCTAAGAAAACTGATTGGTGGCGACTCCCGAAAACCCGACGTTGCCACAGCCTGGCGACTCCGCTGGGGACTCGACGTTAGTGAGTCGAGCCTAAAGTTGATTTGTTTTTATTTACTTTGCTTTACTATTATGTGGATTTATATATTATATTTATTTAAGTAAACATGCATAATGCATTCACAAAATGAAGCTCTATACCCGAGCTTCCTTAAATCAAACACGATTCTTTCTAAGCGGAATTGGTGTTGCTGTCCTTGTGAGGCCACGGTCTCCAAGCCTTCACCGGTTTCAAAGTAGCGAAGTAGTGTATTGCCTTCTGAGACGGTTAGTCTCTGCATGGGCCCACGAAAAGCTACGACTCGAATTAATCCATTCCTTACATAAACCCTAGAGGGTAAGGAATCGGGCCGTCACTATGATTCAGTGACGGGATTCGGGAACTATCCCTTGCCTTTTTGATAAACCACCTTCTGCATGTAGAATTCCTTACTCCACCTTAGAACCAGCCATTAAGAATTTCCCATGCCTCGGTTCCCATTTCCATAGGTTTTGTTTTATCTATATGTTTGTATGATCCTATGTGTTATTTTTTTTACTAACTCTATTTTTCCTTATTTTTCCGGCATATACATTTCATCATTAAAGATAAGTATTTGGTGAAAGAACTATTATCATGGATATTCTCGATTATCTTCCCACGGCTGTTACTGGATCATGGAATGACACGGTAATCGAAACTCAGCCTGAAGCTATGGAATATTCCGAAACGGCTCAAAAGCTTCACGGAGATGCTCTGACATCCCATTCTCACGTACAGCTTAAGGACCAGGTATCGGTCCGGATAAATCAGAACGACACCACGGAATTGTTGCAAGTCTGGAATAGTTGGAATTCTACTGATCGGGAAGCTTTTACGGCAAAATATGGTCACATCACTTGCCTACTAAAGGTTACCGTTGATGCATCACTTGTCCGGGCTCTAATACAATTTTGGGATCCATTTTATCGATGCTTTTCTTTCGATAAGATGGATCTGGTTCCAACCATTGAAGAATACAACAGCCTCTTGGGTTGGTCCTCCGACTATCCAATCGAGACTTATCAACATGATAGAAGAACGGAGCCTCATCGAGCCCTAGCAAAATTATTGGATATGCCAGCTTCCAGTCTTCAAACCAAGTTTGCAACAAAAGGATCTCGAAAATTTATCAGTTGGATCGACTTAAAACAATTAAGTCACGTTCTCCCTCAGAAAAATCAACGACGCAAGCTTTTCGCCTTGGCGATATATGGCCTGGTAGTCTTCCCAAGAATCGTCGGATTCATTGAAGGAGACATCATTACACTATTTGAGCAAATCTGCAATGCTCAAATAAATCCGACCTCAGTAATATTATGTGAAACTATCAGGGCATTAAACTTTTGTCGCCAAAGAGGGGGCAAATTCATAGGATGTTCACATCTCCTCAACATTTGGATCAAAAGCCACCTTCCTTGTGAGAAGCAACATTTTGGAAATCGCTTTTCAAAGGACTTCATCCCAATCGAAGCCTTTTTGAAAAGTGAAACCATTCATCACGACAGCAAGGAAGCATGGGTTG
This sequence comes from Aquilaria yunnanensis, assembly GCA_039654915.1. NCBI lineage: Eukaryota > Viridiplantae > Streptophyta > Magnoliopsida > Malvales > Thymelaeaceae > Aquilaria > Aquilaria yunnanensis. The sequence continues at coordinate 102,906,388 of CM077593.1, read as the reverse complement.
ATTATTTCAAGAACATCACCGAATTCCAAATTGAATGGAGAGCCCCCTGGTCTACCTCCACCCGCGTTGTCTACCGTTGCGGCAATTGCCCGTGGGTTCCTCTCTTAGGTATATGGGGAGGAACAAGTTATGCCCCAGCTCAAGTACGAAAACAATTTGGGTCTATGCAATTTATACCCATGACGCATAATCTGAGTAAGTTGGAATTTTCACACGAAGATCCAAATTCAAATAAGCTCGCAATGGGTATTTCAGTTGCGTGGAAAAGAATTTTCATATTGAAGTCGGGGCCTATTATTTCTCCCACTGCTTATTATGAATGGAGAAATAACCGGAAGGAAGGAATAGTTCTATCTGAAGAGGTCATCAGAAAATTGGCGAAAAGAGAGTTGGAGAAAGAACTAGAGGAAGAAAAGGAGAAGAACAAGAGGATGCTCCTTGACATGCAACAGCTCGGTCACAAAACACAACTCCTCGAAGAGAAAGTTGAATACCAAAAACAAGTCATCTCCCAATTGGTTGATGAAACCGATCAAAAAGAGATGAGAGTCAGATACTGGGAAGATCAATACAGATTTTCTCAAGATCAATTGCAAACATTTTTGGTAGAAGTCAGAAAAGTTACAGAACAAGCCCAACTAATGGGCGAAGAAGCCAAGGAGTTAGAAGAACTGAGCTGTCCTACTCCATCAGTAAATGTTCAAAGAATGATGGAGTTCATATCTAAAGCCAGAAAGCAGTATTGTACTTTGGGTCGTTTCTTTTAAACAAACCTTTTGCTGAATGTAATTGAGAAATTCCATTATAGTTTTTCTTTCACCAAGTATTTACAATATTCATGCATGCATCCATCACATCAATCATACACACATAGAATCTAATAAAATAAATATTCCTTTAAAAGGGTAAAATTGGACCTCAACACCGATATTCAACTCGACTCCAAACAAGATTAATGGCAGAACAAGCCGAAGGACGTCTCATGGAGATGGAGTCCAAGATTGAAAGTATGTCAGAACAGATGAGACAATTGATGGAATTAATCAAAGGGAAAGCAACTCAAGTCCCCATCAAAGAAGTACAAGATCCCACTTATCCCCCGGGATTCACCCCGCAACGAGTCTCAGTCCAAGAAAACCTGTTTCAAGAATCAGGACCGTCTGCTAGTGTTCACCTGAAACAAGACACTGTACAGGAAGAGAAGAAGACATTACCAAAAGAAGAAGCAGAATCTCAAAAACTCGAAACAATAGAAAAGCGACTGCGAGCCATTGAAGGAGGCACTATATTCGGATCTCTCTCGGTGGATGACCTCTGCTTAGTGCCAGACGTCGTAATCCCTTCAGATTTTAAGGTGCCAGATTTCGTGAAATACGATGGAACGAGTGATCCCATCACTCACATCACATTGTTCCTAAGGAGACTACAACCACTCACAAAAGATGAAAAGGTGTGGATCGCACTTTTTCAGGAAAGTCTCACAAAATCAGCATTACAGTGGTATCTAAGCCAAGGTCCAAGGAACATAAAAACTTGGAATGACCTTGCTCAGGCCTTCATCGGCAACTATAAACACGTTATGGACTTGGCTCCGGATCGCCAAACTCTCCAAAACATGGAGAAGAAAAAGCCAGAAACTTTCAAGGAATATGCGCAGCGGTGGAGGGACTTAGCTGCACAGGTTCAGCCACCCATGACAGAAAGAGAAATGGTCACTCTATTTGTCCAGACACTGAAATACCCATATTATGACAAACTTATTGGCAATGCGGCAACTAACTTCTCCGACGTAGTAATGTCTGGAGAAAGGATCGAGCATGGTATCAGGACTGGGAAGATTACTGAATCCTTTAGCGATCCTATGAAAAGAGGAGGACCTTCCAGAAGAAAAGATGAAGAAATACAACAAATAGGAAGAGGAAGAGGGATTCCCTTCGTGGGCACTGTGGCCACCGGACCTCGCCTATCCTATTCTGCCAATAAGCCCAATTATTATCCTACCAATAGGCCCAATGATTATCCTCCCAATAGGCCCAATGATTATCTTCCCAATAGACCCAACAATTATCCTCCCAACAGACCTAATCAGTTACGGCCACCTGTTCCAACTCCTCCAGTACCTGCACCAAGACCAAGAGAAATCTTCGCACCAATTCCCATGACTTACACTGAGCTGTATCCAAAACTCATCGAAAGTCAACTTATTCGCCCAATCCCTACAAGGCCATTGGAACCCCCGTATCCAAGGTGGTATGACCCTAACATAAATTGCCCATATCATGATGGTACCGTGGGCCACGGACTGGAAAATTGCATAGCATTGAAGCGTATAGTCCAACAATTAATTGAGTCAAAGTGGTTGGACTTTTCCGATGAACCAAACGTCACTCATAATCCATTGCCTCCTCATCAAGCCAAACCAGTCAATATGATGGAAGAATACTGGCCGATGAAGAAAACAGTCAATGATATCATAACCCCTCTTAAGCATGTATATTCATGCCTTGTGAAAGAAGGGATTATCATAGGAAAGTCTTCTGGAAATAAAGAAGTCGAGGATGAGGAGTGGTGCAACTTTCATAACAGTAAAAGTCATTCTATCCAAGAATGCCCAGAATTCCGTAAAAGTCTACAAAGTCTTATGGACTCCTCCCAAATCATCGTTTTTATGTCAGATAAAGAGGATGACGTGAATGTGATAATTAAAGAACAAGAAGTCAATATCATGCCAAGACCACTAGTCATTCCAATATCAAAATCTGCTCTCAAGCCTTTAAGAATTCAAGTTCCAAAGCCATTCCCGTACAAATCAGACAAAACTGTTCCATGGAACTATGGCTATACTTCTAACATCACATCAACTCCGTTAGAAGTTGGGGGCATGACTAGAAGCGGTCGGTGTTATTCTCCCGAGCAAATGAACAAGCTCCAACAAGAGAAGAATGTTACGGATCCAGCAAATGGACCTATTAACACATCTAAAGAGCAAGAGATGCCTCGAGCAGTAACAGATGAACAAGCTACTGAGTTTCTCAAACTCATAAAGCAAAGTGAATACAGTATCGTGGAGCAGTTGAACCGTCTGCCAGCAAAGATCTCCATACTTTCATTACTCTTAAGTTCTGATGCCCATCGAGAAGCTCTTCTCAAAGTCCTGAATAAGGCTTATGTTGAACAAGATATCTCCGTGAACAACTTTGACCACCTTGTCAACAACATCACGGCACAAAATCTCATCACATTCACTGACGATGAGATACCAGCAGAAGGAAGGGGTCACTCTAAGGCTCTGCATATTTCGATTAAATACAAAGATCGGATTATGGCCAGAGTTCTTATCGACAATGGGTCAGCTCTAAATGTAATGCCACTCGAAACCTTACATAAGATTGGTTTAGACCCATCATACCTCAACAACAGTCATATTGTTGTTCGAGCATTTGACGGAACGAAGAGAGATGTTGTTGGAGAAATAGAGCTACCAATAGGGATTGGTCCCTGTCTTTTCCACATCACATTCCAAGTCATGGATATTTGTCCATCTTATACCTGCCTGCTGGGAAGACCATGGATCCATATGGCCGGAGCAATTCCTTCTTCATTACACCAGAAAATGAAATTCATTATTGAAGGAAAGATAATCACGGTCTTCGCTGAAGAAGACATCCTGCTATCAAGACCTGCGGATGCTCAATATGTCGAAGTCAATGAAAATATACCTGATTGTTCCTTCAGGTCTTTTGAGATTGTCAATGCTGCTTATGTCAGCGAATATGGAGAAGAACCCATTCCTAGCATCTCTAAAACAAGTCGCATGGTTGCCAAACTCATGATAAAAGGAGGATACTCACCGGGGTTAGGACTGGGACAAGATCTACAAGGAATCACAGAACCATTGAAAATCACCACAAATGAAGGGAAATACGGCCTAGGCTTCACACCGACAAGACATGATAAAATGAAGGCAATAGCTGAAAAGAGAGAAAAGAGGATTGCACGATTAACAGGGCATCCTCTCCAGGAAAGAAATCTGGATATCCCTGAAATCACCGAAACGTTCGTGAGTGGTGGTCTCATTCCAAAAAATGACAATGAAGGCAAGCTGACTATCAACATCAACAAGTCTTTTGAAAGTCTTTCTATTCAGGCAATCATCAGCGATTCACCTGAAGAGGAGGAGCTTGTTCAACCTTGTGGCCCACGGGATGTGCTGAACAATTGGGAGGCGATAGAACTGCCTGTTATAATCGAAAGCTTTCCAAAGTAATCTAATAGTAAAAACCTCCTAAAGAAAGGTTCAATCAATAGGGTGTAGTCTTTGTTTAAGTGAACCTTTTAGTTATTGCTTTTTATTCCAATAAAGTTGTGATTTATGCACATTGTAAATAAAGTACCAGTTTGCATCCATCTCATTCGTGCCATTTTTTTTTTCTTCTCTTTCTTTTCTCTCTGGATAATGCAGACCCAAAACTCTCTTTGATGACAATGAAAGAATGAACTTTGATAATCCTGTAAACACTACCGACTCGGATGACGAAGATCTTCAAGTATCTCCTGAGCTATTAAAAATGATTGAGCGAGATGAAAAAGAAAGAGCAACAAGTCAAGAACCAACTGAGGTATTCAACCTGGGAGACAGTCAGGATGTAAAAGAAGTCAAGATTGGCACTTTATTCCCTCCTGAAGAAAAAGAAGAATTAGTCCATTTATTGAAAGAATATGTGGATGTGTTTGCTTGGTCATACCAAGATATGCCTGGCTTAAGCTCAGACATAGTACTACACAAAATACCCTTGAAACCTGGAGCGAAGCCTGTCAGACAAAAGTTACGAAGATTAAAGCCGGATCTAATCTTAAGAGTGAAAGATGAGATTCGAAAGCTGTGGGATGCAGGATTCCTTAGGGTCGCTGAATATACAGAATGGGTGGTTAACATTGTTCCAGTCGAAAAGAAAGAAAGCGGGAAACTAAGAGTTTGTCAGGACTACCGGCCATTGAACGAAGCCAGTCCTAAAGATAACTTCCCACTTCCTCACATTGATACGCTGGTGGATAATACCGCAGGAAACTCCTATTTTTCCTTCATGGATGGCTTCTCTGGATACAATCAAATCAAACTTGATCCAGATGATATGATAAAAACTGCCTTTATAACCCTTTGGGGTACCTTCTACTACAAGGTGATGCCTTTTGGGTTAAAGAATGCTGGTGCTACATATCAAAGAGCCATGGTTGCATTATTCCATGACATGATGCATAAAGAAATTGAAGTATATGTAGACGACATGATCGCCAAAACTTTCACTGCTAAGGGGCATCTAAAAGTGCTAAGAAAACTATTCGATAGACTTCGCAAATATCAACTGAAGTTGAATCCTGCCAAATGTATTTTTGGAGCCTCTTCAGGAAAGTTATTGGGTTTCATGGTCAGCAAGGATGGGATTCGAGTTGACCCGAGTAAAGTCAAAGCAATACAAGAAATGCAACCCCCGAAGACTCCAAAACAAGTAAGAAGTTTCCTGGGCAGAATCAACTTCATAGCAAGGTTCATTTCACAATTGACATCCAAGTGTGAACCTCTTTTCAAATCACTGAAGAAGAACAATCCGATCGAGTGGAATAACGAATGCCAAGAAGCATTCGAGAAAATCAAGCAATATCTATCAAATCCACCAGTCTTGGTACCACCCCGATCTGGAGAATCGTTGATTCTATATTTATCCATACAGGATTCTTCATTAGGATCCGTATTGGGTCAACGTGATGAGACAGGCAAGAAAGAGCACGCAATTTACTATTTGAGCAAGAAGCTTACCACATATGAAGCGAAATACTCAATAGTAGAAAAGTCCTGTTGTGCCCTTGCATGGGTAGCACACCGACTACGACACTACATGCTCAACAACACCACATTGCTAATCTCCAAGACTTATCCCATTAAGTACATTTTTGAGAAACCAGCTTTATCAGGCAGGATCGCAAAATGGCAAATGCTGTTGTCTGAATACGACATACAGTATGTCACCCAAAAGGCTGTAAAAGGGAGTGTGATTGCTGAATATCTGGCTGATAGAGCATTGGATGATTATGAGCCAATGAAAATGGAGTTTCCTGATGGAGATATAATGACGATAGAACAGGAAGTCTCTAAAGATGATGAAACATGGAAAATGGCATTCGATGGAGCATCTAATGCTTTGGGACAAGGGATTGGAGCCATACTCATCTCTCCAAGTGGAGAGCAATTCCCTCTTACAGCAAAAATTACATTTCCTTGTACCAACAATATAGTAGAGTATGAGGCATGTGCTATGGGACTCCAAATGGCACTGGAATTGAAAGTGCGAGATCTCCGAGTTTATGGGGATTCCGCATTAGTCATATATCAAATCAACGGAGAATGGGAGACAAGGGATTCAAAATTGATCCCTTACCAAAAGCTCATACTAGACTTGGCTCGAAAATTCAACAGTATAAGCTTCCATCATCTTCCAAGGGAAGATAATCAAATACCGGATGCTTTAGCTACTTTGGCTGCTATGTACAAGATCAGTGACCCCGAGCATACTCCTGTGTTCGAGATGAGAATAATAGATTCTCCAGCTTATTGCATGAGCATCGAAGAAGAATTGGATGGAAAGCCTTGGTATCACGATATCAAGAAATACCTCCAAGAAAGAGTATATCCACCAGAAGTATCAGAAAATGACAAGAAATTTCTACGAAGATTGTCAATGGGTTTTCTTTTAAACCTAGACATACTTTACAAGAAAACCCCAGACTCGATGCTACTTCGCTGTGTAGATACTCATGAAGCACGAAAGATCATGGAAGAAGTTCATTCTGGAATATGTGGAGCACACACTAGTGGTCATACTATGGCAAGACAAATAATGAGGGCTGGTTACTATTGGCTCACATTGGAAAGTGATTGCGTCAATCACGTAAGAAAATGTCACAAATGCCAAATATATGCCAACAAGATCCAAGCTCCACCTGTTCCTCTTAATGTAACAGCAATACCTTGGCCTTTTGCCATGTGGGGAATCGATGTTATTGGAGCGATTACCCCTAAAGCTTCCAATGGTCACAAATTCATCCTAGTTGCAATTGACTACTTTACTAAATGGGTAGAAGCTGTGTCTTATGCAAGCGTAACTCAAAAGGTGGTATGCCGGTTCATTAAGAAAGAAATCATTTGTCGCTATGGACCGCCAGAGTGTATCATCTCAGACAATGCCACGAACCTGAATAATGCAATGATGCAGACTTTGTGCCGGCAATTCAAAATCAAGCATCTCAATTCAGCCCCTTATCGACCGATGATGAATGGTGCAGTAGAAGCGGCCAATAAAAATATCAAGAGAATTGTTGAAAAGATGATCGTCACTTACAAGGACTGGCATGAGATGTTACCTTTTGCACTGCATGCTTATAGAACTTCTACCCGTACTTCTACTGGAGCAACACCTTTTTCTCTGGTATACGGTATGGAGGCTGTATTGCCTATCGAAGTTGAAATTCCTTCATTAAGGGTACTAATGGATACTCAATTAGGAGAAGCAGAATGGGTCAAAGCTAGATACGAGCAATTAAATCTAATTGATGAAAGAAGAATGATAGCCCTCTGCCATGGGCAACTTTATCAAAGAAGGATGATTCGTGCTTACAACAAAAAGGTTCGCCCACGACAATTTCATGAAGGTGACATAGTGCTCAAGAAAATTTTACCCATGCGACATGATTCAAGAGGAAAATGGACACCAAATTATGACGGGCCATATGTCGTGAAGAAAGCATTTTCAGGAGGGGCACTAATTCTGACAGAAATGGATGGACGAGAATTACCGAAGCCAGTAAATTCGGATGCAGTAAAGAAATACTTTGCATAATGAAGAAATTTTCGAACAGAAGGGGAGAAGTGGATACAGGGTTACCAAAGTTTATTTGATCAAAGTTGTCAAAGAGAGCTTTCTTCCCTTACACTTTCATTATCTATCTGTACCTAAGATTTTCATATTCTTTTACCCATAAATAAAAGCCAATTCTCTTTAACTTACCTTAGATTCTCACGTTCAAAATGCTAAAGTCGCTTCTATCCAGTTCTTTTCCTTCAAATCTCACATTCCTACTAGCCTTAAGTGTGCAATAAATTGTGACTTTTGAAGGAAGAATAGTAATAATTAAAACTTAGAAAAAAAACAAAGACCGTAGATTACTTTGATAAGCTTTGTGAATTAAAACAGGTAAGATTGAGGTCCTGCTTTGCGAGCAGCACAGAACATAGGCTAACAAAGAAGAAGGAGTAACAAATCTTTGGGAGATAGCCTTGGTGGTAGCCTGAATGATCATTTCAGAAGTCTTAACATGTCTATGTCAGCAGGAAAGAATCATGCTCACGAATATTTCAACAGGGACAATTATCCAGAGAAGCATAAAATATGAGGCGGGCATTAAAGAAAATTGAGGTCAAAATTCAAAAATAAGGCAAGGAAAGAGGATTTTTGAACAGAGTTGGGCTTTTGAGACAATGGACAACAGCTGGAAAGCATAAAGAGATTCAATAATAGTTCGAGAAGGAAATCACAAAGAAGATCCAGTAAAGTAAAGCAAAGACATGAAGAGCTAGATTAAAAAAAAAAAACATCAGTTACACATGCCTTGCATTCATGCATTTCACATCATGCATGCATGGCTTTTACATAACAGGGATCAAATGAAAAGCATGTCCGCAGCATGATTGCAGCAGTATAAGCTGAGATCTTAATGACATCAGCTCTTACTAATTGGACGCATAGCTAATACGCTGGACCCAGCCCCATCAGGAATCCAAGGATAAAGCATACAATATCGTCAAAAGCCTGGCAATTGAGGCTACACCTAAAAGAACAGAATTGATGCCAGCTTAGCAGCATCCAGGATGAGTGATAGCTATCGTCAAAGATAAGGCAGACATTAAGAAATATTGTCGTTGAAAATTCGTCAAAAGCGGACAATGGATTCAATAATCAAGGACTGAATCGACGTCAGCTGGATGGAATATCTATCACATCAAAATAAAGTAGGATTCACTTTTCCGGTTAAGCAGCGGATACGGTACTCCGTGACTCTCAAGTCGGTTCTCTCAGTTGCCCATAATAACTGATCATTTCCTCCCTCCTTTCTTTTACTTTCTCCTAGAAAATGGATCCTACTTTTTCTGCCTTGCGAAAATATTTTCCTTCTCTCCCAATGAACATCCTCAAAAAGATCTACCAAGTTCGCTGTGAACGATTAAGAGCTCTGATGCATAAAGGAATCCCTGAAGATGTGCGGTGGTTAATTGAAGCTAAGGTTCGTCTGGCAGGTGAAATCCCAGAGGCATTTGTGTCTCACATGCCTGGTGTAGGCAAAAGCTCTTATGCCAAAAAACGAAGAGCGAGGAGACTAGGCGTCTGTCATAAATGCGGACGCTGGACCTGTAATACTAAATGTCGTTCTTTAGGGATGATCTCTGATAATCGAGAAGATAAAATACGATTCATTAAGAATGGCCTGAGTAAGGACTCATTGGATGATCTCCAATTGACTCTTGAGACGCATTCTTGTGGATCCGTGCAACGTGAACTTCTCGATTTATGGAGCATTTTTCATGAAGAACGAGAACGATACAGTCCCGGGAATCTGACATTAAACGACCCTATTTGTCAGCTTGTAAGAAAACTGGATGGGAAGCAAATCCTCGACTCATAGAAGCCATTAATCCCGTTACTGGACGTAAAACCAGTGGAAGATGTGAGCCACAGTCACAATCACTGTACATACAATTTATCATATTTAAAATTTTCCATTTTTCTTTTAATAATGTATTTGCTCCCGTAAGTGTAATCGACACGTTATCCATTTCATCGCTATAAATGCATGTTCTTCCAGTCGGTTATCTAAGTTTCCTTCAATAACTGATTCATTTCCCTCTTCTCTCAAATTCTTCTCTCATCAATGGATTCTACTCTTTCTGCACTGCGAAAATACTTTCCTTCCTTTCCAATAAAAGTCCTTAAAAAGATCTACCTTGCTAGATGTGAAAGAATCAGAGTTTTTACACGCAAAGGCATTCCCGATAATGTGCAGTGGATAATTGAAGCTAAGGTCCGTCTGGCGGGTGAAGTTCCAGATGCATTTATGCCCCGCATGCCCGGTTTAGGTAAAAGCCGTTATGCCAAAAGGCGAAGAGCAAAGAGACTAGGCGTGTGTTATAAATGTGGGCGATGGAATTGTATTACTAAATGTCGCTCTTTAGGATACATCTCCATAAATCGTGAAGATAAAAGAAAATTCATTAAGAATGGCCTGCGTAAGGAATCTCTGGAAGATATCCGAGAGACTCTTGAAACGCATTCTTGTGGAAAAGTGCAAGGTGAAATTATCAGTTTATGGAGGACTTACCATAAAGAACGAAACCGTTACAGTCTTGGGAATGTGACTTTAAACGATCCTGTTTGTCAGTTTGTAAGAAAACTGGATGGGAAGCAAATCCCCGACTTATAGATGGCATTGAAGCCATTACTGGACATAAATCAGGGGAAGATGAGAGCCACGGTCATGATTCCTGTACATATAAGCTGTCATTTGTCTTTTCTTTTAATATACTTGTTCCTGTAAGCGTAATTAACACGTTATCCTTTCATCGCTATAAATGCGTGTTCTTCTTTCCGGTTAAGTAGCGGATGCAATACTCTCTGACTCTCAGTTTCCTACAATAACTGATTTCTTCATCTCTTCTCTCAAATTCTTCTTTTATCAATGGATTCTACTCTTTCCGCCATGCGAAAATACTTTCCTTCCATCCCAATAAATGTTCTTAAAATGATTTACCAAGCTAGATGTGAAAGGATAAGAGTCTTTATGCACAAAGGCATTCCTGACAATGTGCGGTGGCTAATTGAAGCTAAGGTTCGTTCAGCTGGTGAAGTTCCAGAAGCGTTCTTTCCCCGTATGCCCGGCTTTGGTAAAAGCACTTATGCCAAAAAGCGAAGAGCAAAGAGGCTTGGTGTCTGTCATAAATGTGGACGATGGAATTGTAATACTAAATGTCGCTTTTTAGGATACATCTCCAGAAATCATGAAGATAAAAGAAAATTCATCAAGAATGGCCTGCGTAAGGAATCTTTGGATGATATCCTATTAACTTTTGAAACACATTCTTGTGAAATAGTGCAATGGGAAATTATGGATTTATGGTGGACTTTCCGTAAAGAACAGGATCGTTACAGTCTTGGAAATCTAACTTTTAATGACCCTGTTTGCCAGTTTGTAAGAAAACTGGATGGGAAGCAAATCCCCGACTTATAGAAGGCATTGAAGCCGTTACTAGACATAAATCAGTGGAAGATGAGAGCCACAGTCATGATTGCTGTACATATAAGCTGTCATTTGTCTTTTCTTTTGACAATAATGTACTTGCTTCTGTAAGTGTAATAAACGCATTATCCCTTTCATCACTATAAATATGTGTTAGTTATGTTCGTTTCCTACAATCACTAATTTCTTTCTTTGCCTCCTTCATCAATGGAGTCTTCTCTTTCCGCCCTACGAAAGTATTTTCCTTCCTTCCCAATAAATGTTCTTAAAAAGATTTATCAAGCTAGATGTGAACGATTCAGAGTATTTATGCACAAAGGCATTCCTGATAATGTGCGGTGGCTAATTGAAGCTAAGGTTCGTTCAGCTGGTGAAGTTCCCGAAGCGTTCTTTCCTCGTATGCCCGGCTTTGGTAAAAGCGCTTATGCCAAAAAAAGAAGAGCAAAGAGGCTAGGCGTTTGTCATAATTGTGGATGGTGGATTTGCGGCAATAAATGTCGTGCTCCAGGAGTGATCACCAGAAATCGTAATGATAGAATAAGATTCATTAAGAATGGCTTGCGTAAGGAATCTCTAGAAGATATTCGAGAGGTTCTTGAAGCGCATTCTTGCGGAATAGTGCAATTTGAGGTTGTTGGATTATGGATAATTTTTCAAAAAGAACGAGATCGTTACAGTCTTGGGAATCTGACCCTAAACGACCCTGTTTGCCAGTTTGTGAGAAAGCTAGATGAGATGCAAATCACCGATTCATAGAAAGCATTGAAGCCATTACTGGACGCAAAGCCAGTGGAAGACGAGGATCAAAGTCACGATTACTGTACGTGCTAGCTGTCGCTTTTGAAATTTTCCTCCCCTTTTGGTAATAATGTATCCACTCCTGATGTGAACCAAAGTCACGATTACTGTACGTGCTAGCTGTCGCTTTTGAAATTTTCCTCCCCTTTGGCAATAATGTACCCACTCCTGACACGGACTACTGTATATAGCTGCTACTTTTGAAATTTTCCTTCCCTTCCAACAATCACATACCTACTCCTGACGTAAGCTACAGTAGTGACTACTGTACATGCTAGCAGCTATTTTGAAAATTTTCCTCCTCTTTTAACGATAGTGTACCCATACCTGACCAGAGTCATACTCGTGACTACTGTGTATAGCTGGCAATAATGTATCCACTCTTGAAAATAAAATTATTGCCTTATCTCTTCATCTCTATAAATATATCCTCTTTTCTCACAAGGATAAGGATAGGAATGGAGAAAACCCCAACTCGTAAATCCCGAAGTATTTGTGTATTTTCTGGGGCTTTTCCTGGAAAAGATGAAGAGTATTTAAAGGCAGCCAACCATTTGGGTAGAGTATTAGCTGAGCGAAAAATACATTTAGTTTATGGAGGAGGTAGTGTCGGATTAATGGGAGGTGTAGCATCAGCAGCATCTTTAGGAGGAAGTCAAGTTTTGGGCATCATCCCTGGACCTTTGAAATTTGTTTCTGGGGGTACGATTGGAGAAGAATTAGTGGTTAAAAATTTGCAAGAGTGTGTGTTACAAATGCTTTTAAATGCTGATGCTTTTATCGCTCTACCAGGTGGTTTTGGCACGTTGGGAGAAGTCTTTCAAATTGCTTCCATGGCCCAACTTAATTTGCATAAGAAACCCATTGGGCTTTTAAATGTTAACAATTTTTTTACAGGTCTGATAGCTTTTATGGATTATGCTATGCAGAAGAATTTCATATCAAGAGTGGCACGGCGAATCATAATATCCGCAACAACTGCTGAAGAATTGCTAGATAAAATACAAGCTTTTGTTCCTGAACCAGATCCAGCAATGATTCAGATAGACTGGACACGACAGTCTTTCCCGACCAGTTCACTCCCATAATGGTCCTCTACTCACCCTGTTGAAGTATTGTGGAAGAAAGAAGCGATCTGATCCGTTTTTTCTTGTCCTTTAGTTTTATTATCAGCATTTTCTTTCGCGTTTCAGTTTTTCTTTTCAGGGAATTTCTTTTTATAAGATAGTTTCGTCCATGCTGATATTAAAACCATGCGACAATGCCTTTAGGTTGGAATGGCTGAGTAAAGAGTAATTTTTATTACTCTTGAGACGCATCCTATTAGGTCTACTAGGCATAACATTTTGGGGTAGTTAAGCTTTAACCTTATTCGGATGACATATCTCACAAGGGAATCTATATTTACTGAAGAAAATATTAGATGAACCTTGAATATTGATTCCAAACATCCACTCCATTTACATAATTTGTCAGTGTTATTGTCATCATCAAGATTCACTCGTTTTATCGAAGCCTAATTCTTTGCGCTCGCCAATTATGAAAATTCACACTTTCGAAGAAAATTATTCCAATTTCAATTGCTTTTATATAAATTTCGCTCGAGGTCCTAAGGAAAGCTCCTTAGCCTCAAAATCAATTTTCATCATCGGGGTTTTAAGGATGGAACTTTTGCCTCGAAAATAATCAATTTTCATCATCGGGGTTTTAAGGATGGAACCTTTGCCTCGAAAACAATCAATTTTCATCATCGGGGTTTTAAGGATGGAACCTTTGCCTCGAAAATAATCAATTTTCATCATCGAGGTTTTAAGGATGGAACCTTTACCTCGACATCAATCAATCAATCCGAGGTTTTAAGGATGGAACCTTTGCCTCGAAAACAATCAATTTTCATCATCGGGGTTTTAAGGATGGAACCTTTGCCTCGAAAACAATCAATTTTCATCATCGGGGTTTTAAGGATGGAACCTTTGCCTCGAAAATAATCAATTTTCATCATCGAGGTTTTAAGGATGGAACCTTTACCTCGACATCAATCAATCAATCCGAGGTTTTAAGGATGGAACCTTTGCCTCGAAAACAATCAATTTTCATCATCGGGGTTTTAAGGATGGAACCTTTGCCTCGAAAACAATCAATTTTCATCGGGGTTGTAAGGATGGAACCTTTGCCTCGAAAATAATCAATTTTCATCATCAGGGTTTTAAGGATGGAACCTTTGCCTTGAAAAGAATCAATTTTCATCATCGGGGTTTTAATGATGGAACCTTTGCCTCGAAAACAATCAATTTTCATCAATTCGGGGTTTTAAGGATAGAACCTTTGCCTCGAAAACAATCAATTTTCATCATCGGGGTTTTAAGGATGGAACCTTTGCCTCGAAAACAATCAATCAATTCGAGGCTTTAAGGATGGAACCTTTACCTCGACATCAATCAATCAATTCGAGGTTTTAAGGATGGAACCTTTATCTCGACATCAATCAATCAATCCGGGGTTTTAAGGATGGAACCTTTGCCTCGAGATCAATCAATCAATCCGAGGTTTTAAGGATAGAACCTTTGCCTCGAGATCAATCAATCAATCCGGGGTTTTAAGGATGGAACCTTTGCCTCGAGATCAATTATCAATCCGAGGTTTTAAGGATGGAACCTTTGCCTCGACATCAATCAATCAATCCAAGGTTTTAAGGATGGAACCTTTGCCTCGACATCAATCAATCAATTCGAGGTTTTAAGGATGGAACCTTTGCCTCGAGATCAATCAATCAATCCGAGGTTTTAAGGATAGAACCTTTGCCTTGAGATCAATCAATCAATCCGGGGTTTTAAGGATGGAACCTTTGCCTCGAGATCAATTATCAATCCGAGGTTTTAAGGATGGAACCTTTGCCTCGACATCAATCAATCAATTCGAGGTTTTAAGGATGGAACCTTTGCCTCGAGATCAATCAATCAATCCGAGGTTTTAAGGATAGAACCTTTGCCTCGAGATCAATCAATCAATCCGAGGTTTTAAGGATAGAATCTTTGCCTCGAGATCAATCAATCAATCCGGGGTTTTAAGGATGGAACCTTTGCCTCGAGATCAATCAATCAATCCGAGGTTTTAAGGATAGAACCTTTGCCTCGAGATCAATCAATCAATCCGAGGTTTTAAGGATGGAACCTTTGCCTCGAAAACAAATAATCAATCAATCAGTCCATCTTACAACGATAGGAGCTTTCCTATCGTTAGAGGTTCTAAGGACATTTCCTTAACCTAAAACAAACAATCAATCCATCAGTCCATCTTACAACGATAGGAGCTTTCCTATCGTTAGAGGTTCTAAGGACCTTTCCTTAACCTCAAACAAATAATCAATCAATCAGTCCATCTTACAACAATAGGAGCTTTCCTATCGTTAGAGGTTTTAAGGACCTTTCCTTAAACCTTACTGTTTGGGCGGCGAGAACATTCTCAATGCCTACCTAAGCCGGACGAAATTTGGTAACGACTTTGCATACATCATGTCCCATGAAGCATGCAAAGGGGGGCAGCTGTTGACACCCAATTTCGTCCGGGTGTTTTAAAATTTTGAAAAAAATTTTATTAAAAAAAATTAATTTAAAAAAAAATATATATTACTATTATTATTAAAAAAAATTTAATTAGTTTAAAATATATTTTTGTTTTGTGAAAATTTGATTTAAAATGATATATGTGTGAATATGTGTATGTTTGAAATAAAATAAAATTTCATGAAAAAATGACAAAAAATTAAAAGTTTGAGGTAAAAATGACAAAATTGAGAAGTTTCGGAAAAAATTGACAAATTCTAAAAGTTCCAGGAGCATTTGGTAGTTTGTCACATAAAATTTTGAGCCTGCCGACGTTTTTGGCTCAAATTGACAGAAAACGACAAAATTGTCAAAATCAGAAGCTTCAGGAACTTATCCTGAGGCTGAGAGACGTAAAGGACTAAAATTGTCATTTTACCAATTTAAGAGATAAGTTTGAAATTTTTTATTAATTTATCCATCAACAGTTCAGCTAAACTTCCTCTATAAATAGCCCCCCAAATTTTGTGCTGAAGATAGAAAAAAAATAGAAATGAAGCTTAGAGCTCCGTTTTGAAAAAAGAAAAAATTATAGCCTAGGTCCCTGGCCCTCTTCTCTTCCTCTCCAGAAAACCTAAACCTTCTCTGACCCTTTTTTTTTTTTTTTTCTTTTTTTTCTCTCCCCCCGCGCGCGTGCGTTCTGTTCTTCACGTTTCCAGAATTTCAAATTCAGTTTTTAAGGGTACAACTCTCATTTAATCTTTCATCTTTTCAATTTTCTTTCACTTTGGTCACTAACCTTTTATTTTGTTCTTGCAGAATTAATTACTAACCCTTTTAATTTTTACTTGTTTGTTTATTATTTGTTTATTACTAACCCCTTTTTTTATTGTTGTTATTAACTTACTAACAACTAACTTTTAATACTATTATTGTTACTAACCTTTTAATTTTTGCATTATTACTAACTTTTATAATTGTTGTTAACAATTAATTAACTTTTTATTATTGTTGTTAATTAATTAATTTAATTAACTTGGCTAACTTTTTATTATTGTTGTTAATTAATTTAATTAACTTGTCTAACTTTTTATTATTTTTGTTAATTAATTAATTAACTTGGCTAACTTTTATTGTTGTTAATTAATTAATTAATTAACTTGGCTAACTTTTATTGTTGTTAATTAATTAATTTAATTAACTTGGCTAACTTTTATTGTTGTTAATTAATTAATTTAATTAACTTGACCAACTTTTTATTATTGTTGTTAATTAATTAATTTAATTAACTTGACTAACTTTTTATTATTGTTGTTAATTAATTAATTTAATTAACTTGACTAACTTTTTATTATTGTTGTTAATCAATTAATTTAATTAACTTGACTAACTTTTTATTATTGTTGTTAATCAATTAATTTAATTAAACTTGGCTAATTTTTATTATTGTTGTTAATTAATTTAATTAACTTTGCTAACCTTTATTATTATTTATTTTTAAAGTGGATGGCCAAAAAGCCCCACTTTATTATTATTAATTTTCCTTTATATAATTTTTTTTATTTAATTCACCTTTACCCTTACTTAAATAAATAAATGAAAATTAAAAGAAGATTATTTTTTAAGCCTAATAAAAATAATTTTTTAAAAAGCCAATTATTTTTATTTTTCTTTTATAAATTGAATAATTATTTAAATAATAAATAACTTTCACTAAAAAAAACTAAAAGAAAGATAAGAAAAAGATAAGAAAGATAAGAAAAACATAAAAAAAGAAAAGAAAGAAAGAAAAGAAAGAAAAGAAAAAGAAAAGATAAAAAAAGAAAAGAAATAAAGAAAAGAAAGAAAAGAAAAAGAAAAGAAAAGAAAAGAAAGAAAAGAAAGGAAAAATAAAACTAAAAGAAAGATAAAATCAAAAAGAAAGAAAAGAAAGAAAGAAAAGAAAGAAAAGAAAAGAAAATGTAAAGAATAAAAAATAAATTTTTTAGATTATTAATAAATCTAAAAAACAAAAGACTTACAAATTAGTAATAATAAATTCCATAAAAATAATAATTATATAACTAACAATTAATTAAAGTAATTTCCATATCCGGATGATCCAGCAGGATCTACGGTTTGGAAAATATCAAACTTTCAAAATAAATAAATTAAATAAAAAGATAAAAATCCATATTTTTACGATATGGATTAAAATTTTCACCAAATTCCGTGTCCAAATGACTCGGCAGAGTCCATGGTTCGGAATAAAAATCTTCCGTGTCCAAATGACTCGGCAGAGTCCATGGTTCGGAAGTATAAAATTCTATACAAATTAATTACCAAAAATCCACATCCGATTAATTCAGTTAAAAATTCTAGATTGAAAATTAACTGAAATTTATTTAAAAGTAAAGCGAAACAAAATTAAAATCAACTAAGGTGCCAATTTTTGGGCGTTTTAACAAAGTTGTTTTAACGTAACCGTACTCCCGAACCCCCGAACTCTCGCAGACCAATATTTAAGGTGACCAATCGACCTAGGTAAACTGATTGGTGGCGACTCCCGAAAACCCGACTTTGTACATATTTGGTACTTAAGTACTGTTGACACCCAATTTCGTCCGGCCATTAAAATAATTTTAAAAAAAAATTAAATAAAAAAAATTAAATAAAAAAATGTATTATTATTATTATTGTTATTATTATTACTAAATTTTTTTTAATTAGTTTAAAATATATATATTTTTTTTAAGATTTGATATATGTGTGTATATGTGTATGTTTGAAAGAAAAAAAGAAAACTCCATAAAAATGACAAAATTTAAAAGTTTGAGGTAAAAATGACAAAATTAAGAAGTTTCAGGCAAAATTGACAAATTCTGAAAGTTCCAGGAGCATTTGGCAGTTCGTCACATAAAATTTTGAGCCTGCCGACGTTTTTGGCTCAAATTGACAGAAAACGACAAAATTGTCAAAATCAGAAGCTTCAGGAACTTATCCAGAGGCTGAGAGACGTAAAGGACTAAAATTGTCATTTTACCAATTTAAGAGATAAGTTTGAAATTTTTTATTAATTTATCCGTCCACAGTTCAGCCAAACTCCTTCTATAAATACCCCTCCAAATTCAGTGATGAACACAGAAAAAAATAGCAAAAAAACTTAGAGCTCCGTTTTAAAAAAAAAATAAAATTACAGCCCTTAGCCCCAGCCCTCTTCCCTTCTTCCCCAGAAAGCCAAAACTTTTTTTTTCTTTTCTCTGTTCCGTCTCTCTCTCTCTCTCTCTCTCGCCGTGCCCACCACCGCCGTCCGCCGGCCACCACGCCTCCGCCCAGCCGTCCTGCCGCCGTCGTCCGGCCGTCCCGCCGCCGTCGCCGTCGTACCCAGCCTGACGTCCGCCGCCGCGCCGTTCCCCTTTTCTTCTTCTCTCCCTGCGCCGGCTGCTGCCCGCCGCTCCTCCACCGCCCTCCGCTTCGCGCCGTTGCCCCTCCGCCCGTGCTCGCCGTCGCCCTGCGCTTCCGCCCCCACGCCCTTGCGCCCCGTGCCCTCGCCGCCGCTCGCCTGGCTGCCCCTCCCTCCCCCCACGCCGTCCGTGTCGCGCCTCTTTCCTGGGATTCAAAAACAAAAACTAAAGGGTATAACTCTTGTTTTGTCTTCTATCTTTTCAATTTCTTTCACTTTGGTCACTAACCTTTTATTTTGTTCTTGCAGAATTAATTCCTAACTATTTTAATTTTTACTTGTTTATTTATTTGTTATTATTACTAACCTTTTTTTATTGTTGTTATTAACAACTAACAACTAACTTGACTAACTTTTATTATTATTGTTATCACTAACTTTTATTTTTGTTATACTAACAATTAATTGTGCTAACCACTAACTTTTATTATTATTGTTATCACTAACTTTTATTTTTGCTATACTAACAATTAACTGTACTAACTTACTAACTTTATTATTATTATTGTCACTAACTTAATAACCTTTTATTATTGTTATAATTGTTACTAACTTACTAACTTTTATTTTTATTGTTGTTATTATTGTTAACGATTAAATCAATTAACATCATTAACTTTTATTATTGTTATTATTAATTTTAACCATTAACTTTACTAACTTTTGATAATTTTTATCATTGTTGTTAACAACTAATTTTTTTATTTTATTATTATAATTATTGTGGATGACCAAAAAGGCCCACTTTATTATTATTAATTGTCTTTTGGTGGTTAAATTTATTTCACTTTTAATTATAAACAATAATAACAAATTAAAAATTAAATAAAAAGAATTTTATGTGAATAATTAAATTTATTAAGGTTAATTAAAAATCATTTTTAAAAGCCAATTATCTTTTGTTATTTCTAAAACATATATTTCTTAAAAAAAAAAAAAGAGAACAACAACAAAAATTTAATCTTTTATTCCTTTACTAAAATAATTGAATAAACATAAGTAAATAACAACTAATTAAAAGAAAATCCTTTTATGTGAATGATTAATTTTATTCTTTAAGACTAGCATAAATGTTTTAAGAAAAAAAAAAAAAGCTAATTATCTTTTATTATTTCTTGAAGGAGCAATAAGAAAAATTAATTAACTTTTTATCCCTTTTATTAAAATTAATAAACAAACATAATTAAATAATTCTAATTATACAAATCAATTCTTTTTTAACATATCTTTAAAGTAATGATATTAAAATTTAAAAATTCAAGAAAAATCCAATAAAATTATAATTAAAATTAATAATTAAAAATTAAAAATTAAAAATTTTTAAAAATTAAATTCCATGTCCAAATGATCCGCCAGGATCCATGGCTTGGAAATATTTTTAAATAAAGTATACAAATAAATTTTTCTTTATTAAAAATAAAAACTTTGGACTAATATATTAATTATTTAATAAAATATAAATTTTTAGCTTTCTTTATTAATAAAAAGAATAAAGGAGTAAAAATTTTCTTGGGCTAATATTTTACTTATTTCTTTCAAAATAATAAAAAAAAAAGATATAACATTTTTTTTTTTTTGTTTCCTTTATTAAATAAAATTTTATTCAAATGATTTCAAATAAAGGTAATAATAAAAATCTTTTAGCAAACAAAAAGAACATAAAAAAATCATATAAATATCAAAAACTTTTTATACATATAAATCTTTGATTTCTTTAATCTTTTTTCAAAATAAATTATATAAATATCAAAACTTTACCTTTATTTTCCTTATTAAATAATCATTTTTGCTTAATTTTTTTTATCAAAAATAAAACAAACAAATATTAAGATTTTTATTTTATTTTTGAAATATATATATAAATTTCCGGTTTCATCATTAAATAAGTAAAGTTTTGTTTACTTTTTGATTCACCTTTT
Source organism: Aquilaria yunnanensis (assembly GCA_039654915.1). Lineage (NCBI taxonomy): Eukaryota > Viridiplantae > Streptophyta > Magnoliopsida > Malvales > Thymelaeaceae > Aquilaria > Aquilaria yunnanensis. The sequence continues at coordinate 102,885,347 of CM077593.1, read as the reverse complement.
ATTAAATAAAATATTAAGGCTTCACTTTTATTTTTAAAATATACATATAAATCTTTAGTTTTTTTCATTAAATAAACAAAACCTTGATTAAATAATTACTTTCTTGGTTCATCTTTTATCAAATCAAAAAAAATAAGCTTAAAAAATAAATATGTATAAATATCAAGACTTTCTTTATATAAATCTTTTCTTTATTATTTTATTGAATAATTAATTTTGGTTAATCTTTTAAATAAAAAATCAAATACATGAGAATTAAGATTTTATTTTCAACTCTTTTGTTTTCTTTGGTAAATAAATAAAATCCTGGTATTAAATAATTATTTTTATAAAAAATTAGTTCATGGTATATTGGCTGGAAACTGTCTCGTGCCCGCTTTTGAGCTGCTTCACCTGGTGAAGAGGGTCTGGCTGAGTAACAACGCCCCGTACCATGATCAAAGATTTTTTTTCTTATTTTTTTTAAACTCTTTGATTCCTTTAAATTAACTTCTTATTAAATAAAAAAATTAATTTCTTTTGAATTCTTTTATAAATTAAGAAAAAAATCAGATAAAAATAAAAGAAAGATAAAAAAAAAGAAATAAAAGAAAGATAAAAAAAGAAATAAAAAAAAAAGAAGATAAGAAAAATAAGATAAAAGATAACAAAAAAAAATAATAAAAAGAAAGAAAGAAAAGAAGTAAAAAAAATATAAAAAAAAAAAGAAATAAACAAAATTTTTTTTTTAAATTAGTTAACATTAAAGATCATTAACAAAAACTCTAAAATTTCATAAATAAAAATAAAAATTTATAATTTAGTAATTAAACTAAAATTAATTCTATAATAAATAAGAATTATATAATTAACTATAAATTAAATCAACTTACATATCCGGATGATCCGTCAGGATCTGCGGTTTAAAAAAAAATATCACCCTTTTAATTAAATAAATTAAATAAAAAAAAAGATAAAAATCCATATTTACAATATGGATTAAATTATTTAAAAGTTCACCAAATTCCGTGTCCAAATGACTCGGCAGAGTCCATGGTTCGGAATCAAAAATCTTCCGTGTCCAAATGACTCGGCAGAGTCCATGGTTCGGAAGTATAAAATTTCATACAAATTAATTAATTTAAAAATCCACATTTCGACTAATCCAGTTAAAATTTCTAATTTTGAAAATTAACTGAGAATTATTTAAAAGCAAAGTAAAACAAAATTAAAATCAACTAAGGTGCCAATTTTTGGGCGTTTTAACAAAGTTGTTTTAACGTAACCGTACTCCCGATCCCCGAACTCTCGCAGACCAATTTTAAGGTGACCAATCGACCTAAGACTTCTGAAATGATCCTGCTGACATAACCCAAATTATGCGTTGCTGCTTTATTTATAATATAGATACAGGAGGATGATATATATTTTCAAGTGATTAGACATTTCCCTTATTCCCTTTGTTTTTAGGCGAGTTGAGGTTAGAGCTCCTTTGAATGTAACTCCTACTGTATGGTTTCATACCCTTGATGGGGCCCACCTCACCCCAACGTTGGAGTAAGTTCCCAGGATCTTATGGCATGTGTAATGCTATTAGGAACTTGATCCATTTAACTTGCATTGTACCATTATAGTTGCTTGTGGGGTAATTAAACCATTTCTTGTAAGAAACAAGTCCTAGTCATTATAAAGCTTTATTATGGCTTTGGGCTTCAGCCTTAATTTCAAAAATAAAATATAGGTGGCAGCTGCTTTCAAACACATATTTTCTCCGTTCCATATTTTTTGCACCATTCACTTTTCAGCAATTAATTTATGATTTTTTATTTTTAACATTTTAGTATATAAATGAAAAATTTTTATATAAGAATGATAAATCAAGACATATGGTTTTTAAATATATATATTTTTAATTTTTTTTAATAAATACTAATATGAATAAATTGAAGTTAAACTATGTGAAAGAGTCAAATGATGTAAAAAATATGGGACGAAGAAAGCACATATAAAAAACCTTTGCCAAAACCATACATTTGACTTATAAAAATACAAGTAAACATTCGGCATATACAAGAAAATATCAACACAAGTAAAAGCAAGTGTTTACATGACCATAGGCCTGCCTCGTGTACCTCCCAGTACAATAGTATCCTTTGGTGCCTTGACTTCCTTAGGTGCTCCTCAAACCCTCAACTGCCCACAGGTCAGAGACATTTGTTTAGTTAGTACACTAGCATTACCATAAACCATAACACTTGCTTTATTTACAAAAGACATTACCTGTAGCAGCGGTGAGCAAACAACTCTAGGGGTTGTTAGGTTCCTCAACACCATCATTATTTGCATTATATAAGGGATGAGAATTTAGTGATTCTAGTAATGTTTCTTCAGGGTAAATTGTATCCTTTGACCCCAACTTTTAATTATGGTTTTGTTCTAACCTTAACCTTGAATTTGTTTATAGCATCTCTCTAATATAGTTAAAATGTTTCATTTTAGACTTTTTTTTTAATAAAATTCGTTATCTTAGATGAAAAATGCCACATCATCATAATATTGTAGCAAACTATATTTATTTTAACCCCTGTAAAAATTCTCCTTATTCAAAAACGTCTTAAAACTTTCAAATTTAACAAAAATTTCCTTTGCAAAAAAAAAAAAAAAAAAAACCTTAAAACTTTCTCCGGCTAACTGTCTCCTATCTCTCCTCCCTCTTTGGCCAACTCTCTCCAACCTTCTCTGGCCTCCTCTCCACAGTGAGGGTGATAAATCAAGGCTTTCCTTTCACGAATCATGCATCATTTTCATGACGAAATTGAGCCGAGGGCAATTAATTGGACAGAATTAGGCGATGAATCAAACAATGGAATCAAGCAGATGTTAATGAAATCATGTGATGGTTCAGATGAATCAGGCGACGGTTTGGGTGTTGGGGATAAAATTAGGCATTGATTTGGATGTCATTGAATTACAGGTCTTGATTTGAATGAAATCGGGCGATGGGTTGAACGTTGGCAACAAAATCAGGTGATGAAATCAAGCGTAGATTTGTACGTTGTTGAATTGCAGGTGGAGGAACGACGAAATTGGGTGAACAGCGGTGGAGATGGAGGAAAGGAAGCGCGTAAGAGACGATAGGGATGGGTGAGTGGTGGTGGAGGTGGGTGACCAATGATGGGGATGGGTAAGTGGCGGTAGGTGAGGAAAGGGTATGGAGGAGAGAGTTGGCTAGAGATGGAGGCCGAGATGAGGAGGGGAGTTATTTGTTAGATTTGAAAGTTTTAAGGCTTTTTTTGGCAAAGGAAATTTTCACAAAGGTTAAAACAAGCATTTTCTCTTACAATAATATGATGTTGTGGTATTTTCCATCCAAGATAACATATTCCATTAAAAAAAAAGGTCCAAAATAGTACGTTTTAATCATGTTATGGAGGTGCTATGAACAAATTCGAGGTTGGGGTCAGAACAGAAACATGATTAAAAGGTTGGGGCTAACACGTGCAATTTACCTTGATTCTTCAACCTACAAACAGTATAAAATATAAGACATGCATAATGTATAATTTATATACATGCATCATACTATGAGCTCATATAGTTTTAAAGCCTAAATATTGATCAATATTCAAGGTCCATTTGAGCACCTTGTTTCTAAATCGTGGCCTTATTAAGAGAATGCACTTGGTGCTTTATACCATCTTGGTCATACTATCCTTCGGCTAGTCATTGTTCACTTCCCCTATAATGTATAGGAGCAAGCTTGTTTGCTCAATTTCCCATTGTATTTGCTTTTTTTTATAAATCTGCTTAACACCCCCTGAATTGCAGGACACACACTAGCCAACACCTTGAACACACTCATTGCATAAATGGTAATGAATCAAGCCATAACAAGATCTCCCCACTTACTTTTGATAATTTTTTGTTTAACCACCTCTCAGTAATAATCTTCTGGGTCTGTTCCATCAAAGAAAACCCAAAGAACTTCTTTTGGATAGTAGACAACCCCAAATATTTTTCAATTTGTTTTGCCTCTTGTACTTTGAAAAGCTTCAAGAACTTCTTTATAAAACATGAACAACCTCTTAACATGATGACATTCATTGGTACCTTAGCAAATTTGTCTTTATGACCTAACCTTTTTTGGGTACATGTGAACATCATAGTGCCCTCCTAGGTACCCAGTTTATTAACATTATATTCACTCCTTAGGCAAGTATTAGTGAACATCTTACCAAACTATGGCCATTTGAGATCTTTAGGGTAGTATTGCACCAAATGCACCTCAAGTGCTCTTAATGCCATGGGTCGCTGCACAACCAAATGGACCCTCATAGGCTTCCCTTAGTTGTAGCTTTGCTTACCCTGATTTGCTCTAGTTGTGCCATGTCTTAAGCACCACTGCTTCTACCCAGCCCATGCACCCCATGGCATGTTGGTGCACAATTATGTCTCGTGCACTAGTTAATAGCCCTGGGAGGCCTAATCCTGTGCATGTCCTAGAACACAACATAGAAGCTATTGGCCACTTAAGAGCCATCCTACATAGTTTACATTGCCCACATTACACTACACATTGGCATATAGTTTGGTCCAACATTATACCAAATCCATCCTTGAGCATCATAAACAAATATTGCTCACTAAATACCATATACTTGTCAAATGCATATATACACCATAAGTTGCTTATGACACAAGCATCATAGCTACCACATTTAACATAAAATCATCACAAATTGTAGAAAATGCCTAAAATCATGACTTTGCAAGCATACACCAACACACTAGCCTCTAGTTCAGATTCTCTTATAGGGTTCTTAAAGTGACATTGGGTTGTTCCTTAGCAATTGGTATCTGAAGTGAGACAAAAAAAAAAAAAAACTTTATTTAGCATATTAGCAACTAAGCTCAAGGTTCAAATGACTCAAATCTTGAAACCTCACCTTAGGCACCAAAATTGAACCCTTTTGGCCCTTATGCACCAACCATGCTCCTTTGCTTGCTAGTTTGGGTTAATGCTAGCATATAAGCAAAAGAAATAAGTCTGAAACCAATTCCATAACTCTCTAAACCATACCAAGCCATAAAACTCAAACTCAAACAAAATCAATGCTTCTTACCACACTAATCAAAGGTTAAAACTAAAGCTCCCTTGATTAAGGTTCGCACTAGTTTTGTCTTGATTCAAGCTCCCGTTGCTTAGAACTTGATGTAGTTGATCTCCTTTAAAATAGCTAGAAATGGCGTGGAATGGCTTAAGGAAGAAAATGAGAAAAGCTTAAAAGAGTCTTACTTCTAGAAAGTTAGAACTAATTCATTTTAACTTAAATCAACTTAATCTAAAATGACTTATTTTTATTTCCTTTTTGTCTGGAACCAATTTCAATTGAAAACTAATATTATGTAGATACAATAATTCATTTGAAAGTAAATTTTTATGATGTGAATTTTTCCTTTTTAATTCATAAAACTAGAAACTTCATAAAAATTTAATAAGATTATAAAAATTATATTTTCAATAGATTATTACACATATATAATATTGACTTAACAATTTTTAAATAAAATTAGTTTCTAGTAAAAAATTATAAAAATAAAAATAAGCTATTTCAAATTAAGTTAACTTAAATTGAAACAAATTTAAAACCAACATTCTAAACATTCTCATGCTCATCTCTAACAAAAGACATCCAAAACATCGCTCTTCCCCATTACACATTTTGTCCTAAAGTAAAAGTGCACTAAAGGTCCAAGGTTCTACGGTCCTATACATATATCATTTTGTAAGGGTTAAATGGTAATTTTACTTTATCTCATAAGTGAAAGTAGATTTAGATATGTTATTTACATATTGAAATGACCATTTTCATCATCTGCATCCATTAATGAAATAAAAAACAACGTGTCACAACAAATTTCCAAAAGATCCCTCATAACTGGCTTAGTCAAATTGACCAAAATTATATTCATGTCACTAAACCCCACTAAAACCGAGAATTACCTTACAAATAATATTCTAAGTACGAGAATTTCAAATTATCCCGTAATTACCTCAGTAATCTAAGTCATCTCCTAAAGGGCCATTACAGTTGTTGTTGTTGAAGTAGAATCAAAGATGGGCTATTCTTCCCTCAATAATTTTATGCAGACAAAAATAAATAAAGTAGAATTGCTGTGTGACTGCTATCACCTGTTTTAGAGTGACGGACAAATCTATGTCAATTGAATTCAATAAACATGGGTCTCAAGAGATTTCACCAAAACAAACATCATTGATGCAGGGAGACCTAAGTAAGGTCCATAAGAGAGTTAATCAACCTTGGTACTTAATATTCATTTCTCTGTTGGACTCCGTGGATGGCGTCGTTCTGAGAAAACATTGCGCCTGAATTTTCTTGTCAAAGACCCAAACAGAAACCAATATGCTACAAAAAAGGAAGGACCAATTCGTAAAATCCAATTCAATTCCAACTCTTTGATTGCTGAAACATTTATTAAGAGCTTTCAAAATCAAACATCCACAGAAGTAAGCAAGGGGTACTTGTTAAGAGATTTCAAAATCAAACATCCAATAATTGGCAATTGACACAAGTATATATATTTCTCAAGTGAGAGGCCCTGCCATTTTGTGTGGTGACCCTTGCCTTGCCCAGCCCATGCCAACTTGAGAAAGCTGTTTGTCAATTGATAGGATAGCTGAATTGTGATGGAAACGTGGCTTGGCTATCACATTTAAGTTTCATGTTCTAATTTTCACATTCATAATTGATAAGGTTACCTCTATATCATATATAAATTCCACTATTCATATTATAAAATTCTTTCTATTACATATTATGAAATATATATAAACAGTATCTTTTCTTAGTGTTAATTTTCTTCATTGGTTTTTACCTACGTTTGGGAGCGGCCTCAGTGTAGAAGCAGCAGCTGCAACTGCCCTACTATACGTTTTAAAACTCTTGAAGGTTTGGCTTAGCGTATATACTTTAGAATCCCTTCTTGTAATAACAAGCATAACTTCTAACTATTAGCACAACAATGAAGAGACCATTGTCAGAATTTGAAAGTTATATCTCAAAATTAAAAAAAACTTCAAAAATCTGGTGGTGGAGAGACTATATGAGATTTAATAGATGGTCGTTATAATGCGACCCTAGTCACGCATATGTGTGTGTGTGTGTATGTATGATCATGATAAGGTAATTCAAGTGACAATTAATAGCTTTGGTGGAATATCTTTTTCAATTGCTTATCCTGGCCTTTCTCGAATGCCAGCAATTGTGATAGCCTTAAAAGCGATTTATGTTATGCCCACTGGCCACTTTATGTGCTCCCCCTGATTAGACATTTATTCTGTACCTTGCTTCAACCCTATTTTCGGATAAGCGCAAAAAAAATATTATTTCAACCATCCTAAACAACATATTCTATTTTGTATTACCTTCATATTTAAAATATTTTCATATTTATTAAATTATTTTATTATATTATCCTTAAAAATATTATTTTAGTAATATTTATTTTTTTGATCTTTTTTTATTTTGATGCAATAAATGAAATGTAAAAGTGAAAATGATACAAAATTTTCTCTTTCTTAATCTATATATAAAACTCAAATATTTCAACCAATTCAAATAGGAGAGAGTATTATTATAAATAAAGGAAAAAACAACGTAATTGTTAATTAAGTTGTTTTTTTTACATATAATTATAATAAAAATTGTAAAACAAATATATAAAGATAGCAAAAATATAAAAAATCCCCTGAAGTTTGCCTTAACTTATACTTAACCCCATACATATTTTCAAAAACCAATACTTGCCCTGGAATTGTAAGCTCTGTCACTATCCCTTCAGCCAAAAAAGAGACAAAACCCAGCTTTAATATCAATTTTCTCTGTTTAGAAACACTAGTCCATATATTTTCAAATCTAACAAACAAGCCCTTGTCCTTAACTAACCAATCTTACGGTTTAATTCAAAAACTGAAAAGAAAAGCAAAAAGAAATATAAAGCTCAAGCTCCACTCCCCCAATACGTCAGCAACTTGGATTCATCCAGATGAATTTCTTGGTTGCCCTCTCCACCCAACTCAACCTTTGATGAGATTGAGATGTGGGTCGATCTCAATAGCTCCATCAATTGACAGGTTGACAACAAAATGGTGGCTGAGATTGAAGTGGAGGTGGCATGTAATTGAGTGGTGGCATTTGCCACTGCTGAATTTTGATTATATATATAACTAGTACATGAATTTTTAAAAATATATATTTTGCCCATATATAATTTTTTTTATGCCTCTACTAACTTAAAAACTTAGCTCTAATTAATAACCAAAATAGAAATATGTAAAAGTTGATGGCCAAGGTACAAGTCCCAAGAATTATTTGTACAACCATACAACACACATGGCATAACAAAAGGGGAAACTTACGTCTCTACTTTCTTTCATGGGACCACATGCCCACATGCCAAAAAATTAAAAAAATACTAAGACAAAGACAAAAAGTAGAATAATAAAAAACTCTAACATAACCAAAATAGAGTTACAATTCCTTTGAGATTTCATCTATTTTCTCACATAAATTGTTGACAACTTTTCATCGAAATACAAAGTAAATTGCTTCAGCCAGCCTTTTCCCTTCTTTTCAACAACCAATGCCTGCCCGTAGCACGCATAGAACAAATCATCGTCTCACATCTTGACTCTCAGTATTCAAATATCAAAGTTAACCTTTATCAGCAATTTAGCATTGTAAATTGCCAATTTCAAATTACATTGTCTTTTGCTAATTTCAGGTAATTTTGAAGTTTTAAAACCCTAATATATTAATTTATAGATTACAAAGTAGTATATATTATTATATAAATTTCAAATTTATAATTTTTATGTAGTTCATGTTATGAAGAGATACTTGAAAAACATACTAAAGGAAGCACAGTTCCCTCATGGAACAAATGTTGGTTTTGAAAACAATCATTCAAAGCAAGCATGAGTTGAGATTAATTTAGAAGAGTTTACTAGTGATTTGGGATTAAGAAAAAAAAATTCTGAGTATCAACTTGATCAGCGTGACAAAATTAGGAGATATTATTTACAAAAGGCCCATGTTAACCTTAAAATCATAATTTTCCTCATAAAACAATTGGTTGGAGTATAGTGAATCAAAATATGCCACTTACTGTCTATGTTGTTATTTATTTAAGGCTCATTATGAAAAGTAATTTGGTGGTGATGTATTTATACTTGAAGTATTTACAAGTTGAAATAAGCTAGAAAGATTGAAAGAACATATAGGGTGCCATGATAGCACCCACAATAAAGTTTGGAAAAAGTGTAAAAATTTAATGAATCAGAAGCAATCAATTCAAAATGCTTTGCGCAAACAATCAGATCAAGCTGGAAGTGATTATCAAATTCATTTGAATGCCTTTGTTGATAGCATTTGATTCCTTTTAAGGTAAGGATTAGCTTTTTGTGGCCATGATGAATCAGCAAAAAATCAAGGTAACTTTTTTGAGTTTTTACATTTTCTAGCAAATCATAATGAAGCTATCAATCAAGTTACTTTGAGAAATGTTCCAAACAATGAGAGATTAACAACACATGAAATTTATTCTGATATTATCAATTTTGTAGCAACCAAAACAACCAATGCAATTATTAGTGATTTGGGAGATGACTTATTTTTTATTTTAATAGATGAATCTCGTGATATTTCTTCAAAAAGAACAAATGGCAATTGTTTTATATTATTTGAATAAAAAATAAATGGTGATTAAAAGGTTTTTTAGTATCACACATGTTTTTTATACTAGTGTTTTGTTATCGAAAAAACACTTGGCATAACTTGAGCTTATCAAGGTTGCATAGATAAGGATATGATGAAGCTAACAATATGAGTTGGTAATTTAATGGACTAAAAAACTTGATATTGAGTGAAAATAATTCAGTATATTATGTACATTGTTTTACACGTTAGCTCTAATTAACACTAATGACGATAGTGAGGAATGACACTTCTATTACATTATTTTTCTCTATTGTAATAAATTTAATAAATATTGTTGGGGCTTTTTATAATGTTGAGATATTCTTCAAGAAAGTCAAGCTGCAAAAGTTGTTAAGGCATTACAAAGTGGAGAGCTTAAGAATGGTTAGGGATTGAAAAAAAAACAAGGTCCTCAATGCCCAGGCTATACAAGATAGAGTTCTTACCATGAGACTCTAATTGGTTTAATTGTTTAGTTCTCAACTATTACTGATGTGATTGAATATATTGTTGAAGAATGATTGAATTTGGAGCAAAAAGCTGAAGTTAATGTTTTATTAGGGCCGATGCAGTCTTTTAACTTTATATTTAATTTGTACATAATGAAAGATATTTTGGAGATTACTGATGAATTATCGAATGTGTTGCAGAGAAATGATCAAAACATTTTGAATGCGATGGAGTTAATAGAAAGTGCAAAAGAAAGATTGTTGAAAATGAGAATTTGTGGGTAAGATGATTTAATGGCAAAAGATTTGTTCATTTTGTGACCAACATGATATTCTTACTTTGAAGATGGATTACATGTTTGTGTTTCCAGGAAGATCTATTCGTAAAGCGAATAAGGTAACAAACGTACATCATTATCAAGTAGATTTATTTATTAAAATTTTGGATAGACAATCATAAGAGCTTGATAATTGATTTATAGAGACAAGTACATAATTGCTCATTGTATAGTATGCTTGAATCCTGATGACTCATTTTCAGCATTCAACAAGTAGAATTTTCTTGGTCAGTTATACTCATAAGAATTTTTTGCAACTGAGCTTATGACATTTAATAGTCAATTAGGCACTTATATTTTTTATATGCACTCTAATGACAATTTTCAAAAATGCTTTTACTCAAAAGTTGGTTCATAAAAAGAAATATACTGTGTATTCACTTGTATATCTGCTTGTGAAGTTGGTCTTAATTTTGCTGGTTACTACTATAAGTGTTGAAAAAGCTTTTTCCGGATTGAATATCGTGAAGAATCGATTGCTAAGTCGAATGAGCGATCAATTGATAAATGATTATCCAATTACTTACATTAAAAAAATGTATTTAGTAGCATAAGTAATGAGATGACCCCGTAATGTTTTCAAACTATGAAACCTTATCATGAGCAATTATAAATGTGGACAAATTTTATTAATAATATTTCTTTTATTGTCTTTATTGACAAAATTTTCTAGCTCTGCCCTAGATCGAAGAGAGGGAACCCTAACGCGATTGGATGCCTTCTTCGAGGTGGGGATTCAATGCGGTCGACGGCGCACTTGGCAGATGCAGTGGAGTCATTGCCGAGGCCCAGGACGGTCATGAGCTCGACTTTCTTGAGCTTGTCTTGGGCAAGGAGAATAGGAGCGATAGCGTCCGAGAGACAGAGAAGGGAAGCTCGGAGATTAATTTGGAATTTAGACCAGAAGAGAACAAGAGTGCTGCACGGTGACGGTGGAGGAGTCGGATTAAGTGAAACGGCAGGGGTGGTGAGGTTAGTGGTTGACGATGACGGAAAGCACACAGATTAGCAGAACCAAGAAACATTATGGATTTACCCCCACCAAAAAGAAACCCCACCCTCCCCCAAAAAAAAGAGAAACATTATTAGCTGGGTTTATTTTTGGGTGTGGCAATGGGGCTTTCTTTGTGTTTTTTTTTTTTCTGTTATTTTTTTATTTTCAAACCACGTAGCCGGTGAAATTTTAATTGTGCTGCATGGTTAGTTTTTTTTCTTCTATAATTTATTTTTCAATTTTGACACCGACTATTTGCAGACGCTTAATTACTCTTAATATATTAATTAATTTACCAATTTGTAATATCTTTATGATAAAAGATATCTTTTAATAAAAAAATTAGGGCATAAATGTTTTATAATATATGCTGCTTAAATAATAAGTAGATTTATTTTATATATAGTGAGAATTAATTTTGCTCTCAATAATTAATTTTTTAAGATGATGAACTAAAATATATGTTCTATAATACATGTTGCTCAAATAAATTGTAGAATGTATAGATTTGTTTTCCATATGTGAGAATTAATTTTTTGAAATGATCAACTAAAATATATTTATCTCTAAAATACCATTAAATAAAATATACTTCCTCCGTCCCATATTCTTTACTCAATTTACTTTTTAACAATTAATCTATAATTTTTTATTTTCAACATTTTAGTATATAAGTGAAGAGCTTTTATATAAGAATGATAAATTAAGACATATAGTTTTTAAATATATTTAAAATTTTTTTTGAACAAATATTAATATGAATAAATTCAAGTCAAACTAAGTAAAAAAGTCAAATGGTGCAAAAAATATGGGATGAAGGGAGTATCAATGTTAATCAGAAACATATAATATGGAAATTATTAAGGAACTCAATGTTTTTTGAAATATATCAAGGGAAAATTGGGTTAGAGGAGGCCTAAAAAAATTATTGGAGTTTATTTGCAGAATTCTGAAACCTTTATGGGTAATAAGAGTATTCGAACCCACCATTGTCACAAATAGTAAATTTTTTAAAGTAAAAATAGTAAATTTTACGGCGGCCTCTGGAGTTTTGTAATTTTCCAATAACATAAAGAGATTGTTAGAATAAATTTCAAAAGTTCACAGTTTTGGACTCTGGACTTTGGCATAAAAAGTCTGATACTTAGATTAATGAACCATTTTTACCTTTAGTTCTAGAGTTTGAACCAAAATAGAAGCAAAAAGTCCAAAAAAAAATCAAACTTTTATATTAACAAATATTACTTTAACTTTGAGATGATAATATTTGCAAATATTACTTTTTTCCTTTGTTTTTTTTTTCAGAAAAAAGAGGAGTCTGCAACAGCCGGTAAAGTGGTAATATGCTCGGGCATCCCCGGCCATCAACTGCTGATCTGCAAGTATCTTCAAGAGCTGCCCAACAGTCTTCGAGCATCATCTAAAGAGCCTGCAATTTCTTCCAACCCAGATGGTATAGAAAGAAGCATTAAATATTGATCTCCTCAATTTAGATTCTAAAAACTTCCTCTAGTAACTTTAAGCAACACACTTGATCCCGCACATCAGGAGCGTTTTCAAAATTAAAACGCAACAAAGCTTTCTTAAGGACTTGATAGGAATAGAGCAGGTGAAAAATTAAAGAGGCGGTCTTGGGTTTCTTCATGACGAAGGCACAGAGGCATAGCTCATTGTTAACAATAGTGACTTGGATAATCTATTTTAGTTTGGTAATCTCTTAATAGCTGCAATCAGGTGATAAGAAAATGTTTAGGCATATGTAATGTAAGTGACCCAAACTGGCTTCTTCCAAAACACAGAATCAAAGTAAAATGTAAAGGGGAATAAAATATGAATAAATTTACTAGCTTTGTCATATTTAAAGTCCAAATATACAGATCGCTGAGAGATACTTTACAAGCACTGAGATGCACAGTTTCATGAACTTGCAATATTCATTTGGAATTTAGTTCCTTTTTTTTTGCCCCTCTAAGTGAAGGGAATCCATTAATAAAAATCTCTCAGGATATTTGATTTGAATCTATAACAGTCTCCAATAGTTTCTCCTTCTCCTCTGATTGTAAAAGATATTTACTCTCATCCTCATAGATTGCTCCTAGACGTTAAAGACCCTTCGGAAGGTAGCAGTTTCTGATTCTGGTTTATCTCATTTGGTGCAATCATGGAGTTAAATACAGTGGTATACAGTAAGTAGTATGCAGTATAAATATTTTTATATTTTATCATTTTATTATATGATATACCGCGATATTTCACATATTACTTACCTTTTGTGTATATTTTATTTAAGAACAACCGTATACCGCAAATACAGTGAGAAATGTACCACGTTATTTTATTTTTTGCGGATGCATGTGAGATTTTTTTTTTTGCCATTTTACATTAAAATATCATAAATATATAAAACATTAAAATATAATTAATACATATATCATAAAATAAACATTTTCTTTTATTCTTTTGGTTACTTTTTTTAGTTAATATAAAAATTTAATGGTTACTTTGAGCCACCTAGAAACTCAATGTGATATTAGAAAAATGTATTATTATTATTAAAGTATTATTTTTTTTCTCTTATATCAATAAATTAGTTTCTTTCTGAGTGTTATTAATTATTTTGCACTATGTATGTAACATTTTTTTTAATGTTTTTTGTATTAAAAAAATATCTTCTATCATATATATTTTATTTATATTTGACAAATTATGATGAGAAAAATTAGAATACATATAAAATATGTAAAAAAAAAATTATTAAACTTATGTCATCTTAAAATAATATTCTAACATTTATTTTTTTGGGAAACAATAACAATATATAATGTTGTACACCATGTAATATACCTTAAAAACTTAAGATGTAGTATATCTAGTAGTAACGATATTTAACACCTTGGGTGCAATCAATTGTCACTACTATGGAGCTTTCGAATCATTGTGCTGGCCCTTGTTCCTTGGCAGTGTATTGCACCAGCTCATTCTCATGCTGCTTTCTTTCTTCCTTAGTATGTTTATATCTCTACTTCTGCTTCTGCTTCTGTGTATAAAATAAAAACAAGAAGTGTATTTACTCCTATTTTGCCGTATATATGTATATATCAATTGCAGCCATACACTAAATTGTTATGGCTATAATAATCTTCTGATCGCTAACTCTTTGTTTTCCTCTTTGGTTTTTTGTCTTTGTTTTTCATTTCATACGAGGTAGGTATTTTTTTCTATGATGAACTAGCACCATTTTTAGTGATCATTAACATATATAGCTGCTGGTTATTTGTGAAGGACTGTTTCAATATTTTGTTGTTTAGGGATCGACGTTCAACATTGTGGCTAATTTATGACCAATCCTTAACAATCAGAATCTCTTTTGTAAAGCAAAAGCTTAGGCATAAAGGTTTTTATGCGACTTTTAATTTCCTTTAGGCTATATAGGTATTACCATGGATACTTGAAAAAAAAAATTGACACTATGAAATGTACTGAAAACCTGTATAAAAATCATAGAAATTTTGTCATAAGTTGTAAGTTGTAACCCTTCAACCGCTCAAACCTTTTTAAGTCCACTTTGTTGCATGTTAGCTGTTTAAGTTGTAAAATTGTAAAGTAATAAGATTATACCTCAGGTCGCACCTCCCTTGGACATGCTCTCTAGCCTCCGACCAACCATGGCAACAATTTTCGTTTACCATATGCTTATCTTTACTCTCTATAAAAGGTAGGTCAAAAATACATCATACCATTTATATCCATTTATATTTACATTTTAATACTATCATTTTTTTAATGGTAAACAAAAATTAAAGAACGAACAAAATACAACCAATTGTCAACTAGTTACTGGACATCTCTTTTCTCCCAACCCCTAATCTCCTAAAACAAAATCCCTTGCCTCAACTTTTTAAAACTAGGGGTGTAAACGAACAGAGTATTTGGTGAACCATTTGACAAGAGTTTATTTATGTTCGTTTATGTAGCTAACTAAATGAACATGAACAGATTTTTCTGTTCAATTAGTTAATCAAATGAACATAAATAAGGTCTCGTTCATTTATTTACGTTTACGAACCGTTTAGTTGTTGTTCGTCCATATTCATTTATTTATTTGTTCGTTTATATCTATTTATTTATTTTTATTTGTTTATTTATATATTGGTTGTACATTTATTATTATTATTATATATATTTTATATATCATATATTTTTATTATTATTCACTTATTATACACATACATGATTATGCTCCAATGTCCCTTAAATTAATCTATTATCTTTGTTTCCCCAAACATAATTAGTCATTTTCTACACAGCGTGAACCTGCTGTAATATTAAGGCGAGTCCCATAACCCTAACTCATAATTTCTCTCACCGTCACTTATTGCCATATCCGTCATTGCTAGACTTACTCTAATTTAGATTGGTAGCAATCACTAGTTTTAATTGTTCGTGCTCGTGTTCGTGTTTGTGTTTGTTTATTATAAACGAACGAACACAAATAAAGAAGTTGTGTTCGTTTATTGTTCGTGTTTGTTAAAAGTTAAACGAACAAACACAAATATAACTTGTTCGTGTTCGTATTTGTTCGTGTTTGTTCGGTTCGTTTACAGCCCTACCTAAAACCCCAATTCCAACCCTTGAAAATAGATCCCTCACTCCCACTTCTTAACACCTCGCTTCGAGATCCTAGGAAAAATCCAAACTAACACTAATATTCCACTCTAATCTTCTCAACTCATTCCTCAAGTATAAGTTTCTCCTCCGCGAACCTAAATTTCATGACTCTTTTTTTCTACTTTTAAAGACATCCAATTCATTATATAATTCAAGAGCCAACCCTTCACATCCATAAAAAAAGAACCCAACCATTTTACTGAATTTATTAACACAACTTTTTTAACCAAGCAAACTTTGTTTGAACTGTAAAAGCTATTTTCTAGAAAGCTATCGACAATGAGCAAGACTTTTCTGAAGTCCTATCCAAATTCCTCCATTCTTGCTCCCTAATTTTTCCAAGCACTTTAGAATTGGTGGGATTCTTGGAAAAATGAGATAAGAATCTCCCTTATCAGCCAATTTTCCCACTACTAAATCCTTCTTAACAACTACCCCCATGAAGTTAGAAATCTCACCAATGGAAATAGCCTTCATAGCAAGGATAGAGGTAGAACTAGTTTTTTTTTTATCCAACCCCAAAAAATGCCTCATGTGTAACCCTAAAAAGTTGTGCCTCACCTACAACTGATTCCACAACAAAACCCGAGAACCTTTAGCCAAAATTTGATCAATTTGTCTACCCGAATCCACCCGAAACTCATTATGCCCTTGGTCACCAGCAACTTCACCTGGGTCATCTCCATTTGATTTAGATACACCTAAAACTTGTTTACCTTTTATGAATCGTCTTCAACTTGAGCCAAGCCAAAATTTGAATCAGATGTTAAACCCAAAATCGACTCCTATAGGACATAGGGTTTTTGTGAAGAGTTGTTAGGAGCAATCTCTTCATTGAACTCTAATTTTAATTCCGCCCCAACACCCTCTTGAATTACATTGCCATTAACAACCACACAAAGCAAATAAGTATGGACATATCAAATCTTATGTTTTTTTAAAATTTGAGATATGTACAAATCATATATCATATATGTATAAACTTGATGTATAAAGGAAATAAGGGATCTGTAAATATAATGAGTGACATATGTATAAATGAGATCACAAATATATAATTATCAACATATTCAATAGTAAAAAAACTGGTTTGAGCACTCCAAATTTTGTTTCCTCATTGAATTGGAGATTTGTATAAATTATATGATAGACATGCATGAAACTCAATATGCAAATCAAGTAATACATGTGACATATATATATAAATGAGATTAGAGAAATGTTACAAATATATTCAATAGTATGTAGAACTTTAATATTTCATCCCCAAAATAGGTGTCAGCGCATCAAAATGTGTTTACCAGCAAAAGTAAAGATATGTACAAATTAGATAATAAATATGTTTGAATTCCAATATACAAATAAAATGATAGATACAATTGAAAAAATAAATCTTGGAAGACCTGTATACAAATAAAATTCTAAAAACTATTGTTGATATATTCAACTATATGCATATTGAATATTTTCATACTCATTATTTCATATGCATATATTAATTAGACTTCAATCCTTTAAATATTCAATTATACACGCTATTTCATAACTTGTGCATATAATTTTATCTTATTTGCACATAAATGTAAATTCATTTGAATATATACTATTTATATATTCATACAATTTATGCATAGATTTATATATATATTAATTTAAATGAAATGAAAATTAGGACAAAAGTTTAACTAATAGTAACATTGTAGTAATATGTACAAATCAGGTATTAAATATATATAAACTTGATGTACAAACAATGTTAGAGGTATATACAAATCAAATAACTAATATATATATTTGGTATTAGAAATTTGTATAAATTATGTGAGACATGTATAAAAATAAACTTTTGTATATAAACATGTGTAGATACATATAAGCTTATATGTAAAAGTGAATAAAATTTTTGTATAGAAAAAATAACATATGTGACTTTATTTGTTCAAATGAATTTACTCATCTGTAAACATGTGATTAAATCTTTGTACAAAGGTTATTGACTTAAACAAAACGGGCAAAAGAACAGAGGTTCTATAGTTGGATTTGACCCGATCTCGTCTGGCCTTGGTATTTTGAATGGGTTAGATGTTAGTCAGACGATTTGCAAAAATAGGTTCACCTCTGATTCCCTATGCAACATTGGTTGTTAATTAGACGATCGAACAATAGGCTTTGGTAGTAGTGCTTGGTCCGCTTGGGTGAGTTGCCAGAAATTGCAGTAATGGGGCCCGTCTTCGTTTATGGTTTAATCCTTAAGATATTCGCTACGCCGTCAACTTCCCAATACAAAAATTCTTAACTGTCGAGCGCCTACTTCTCCACCGCCATACTGGTGATCCATCTCCTACTGTTTTGGCTGGCCATCTACAAGCTGGGGCTGAGGTTATTGGGTGCTTCACTGGTGTTGAGCTTGTCGTGGTGGATCATCATAGTGGCTTAGTTTGTGTACATAGTTAATAGTGAGAACTGCAGGTATACTTGGATTGGGTTCTTTGTTCAGGCCTTTCCAGGCTACCAAGGTTCTCCAAGTTGTCAACGGCATTTGCAGTGATGCTTTGCTCAAAGACATATGGTGAGGTGGGATGGCAAAGCAAGATGGGAGTGAATTAGTAGAGAAATGACATGACAAGGATTGATTTTTTTAATAGGGGCATATTTATCTTTTTGCACATAGCACGCACCTAAGGTCAGGTGCAAATGAGGAAGGCCGTTCTATAACATGTGATAGCTCATAGTTTTGGAAACCAATTTGCCATTAATCAAAATGAATTGTACTTAAAAAATTATAGGATGAACCCTAACTAAAATCTGATCTGATTGAGCGCTTCATGTAACAAATCGAATTCAAATAAAGCAAGGATTGTGCCACACAATGCCCATAGGGTTGAAACCCCCTGGCGTTTGCTGTTGTTTGATCACATTTGACCATCCAAAATGTGGTGCAACCTAGTGGTTAGACCATGATTATTAAAGTGAGTTTTCTATCTAAATTCATTTCGGTGTTTTCTACAATTTTAAAACGTCATACAATTGTAATAAAAAGCTCTTAGAAAAATATAAAAAAATGTAACAATTCAAATTAGGGATGAAAATGAGCCACGTTGAGTCTGAACACTTCAGGCTCAAAGAACGGCTTGTTAAGGATTGATTCAGCTCAAGCTCAAGCTCGAACTTGACAAGCTTGGAAAATGGGGCTCAAAGCTCGACTCGAAAAGGTTTTGGTTCAACTTGGTGGCTTAATAAACTTGAAACTCAATTTAATGTTCGAGCTCAATTCAAAGTTTGTGCTTAATTTGAGGAATAGAAATTAAAATTTTTGACTTTAGATATTTTAAAAATTAAAATAATAATATCTTTATGTTAAAAATATTAGACTCGTTAAACTCGATAAGAATTTGAGCCGAATAATACCAGGTTCAAAGCTTAGCTCGAGACTCATTAGGCCCAGCTCGGTAACTTAAAAAATCAAGTTTGAACTCAAACTGTTTGATAAGTAATTTGGCTTTTTTTCACCCCTAATCTAAATTATCTTAGGAAGTTCATAGTACACAATATTTTCACTTATTAATACTTTAATACTATACACAAAATGTCATGATATGTCCTAGCCACTCTAGCAAAGTGGCAAAAGGACATGAACTCCAAGCCTCCATCATTTCCCTGTAAAATACTACTTAATGCTAGTTCGGGTACCTTTCAGATAATGAAAAAACAGGCATTTTCCTCTTTTTCTTAAATGCATGGTACCTACTAACTTTATGCGTTGTAAAGCTACTTCTGATTATAAAAAAAAAATGTCATGACATGCATATACAACATACAAAAAATTAGTTTTACAATCTTCAGTTCATAATGAGATGTTGAAAACATCTCAATCATCTAAAGAACCAAATGAAATATCATGACCAATGATAATGTCAAAATTATCATCCTCAAACTTTATATCTTTATCTTCTTCTCTTGTCATTTTATCATTTGAGAGGCCAATCTCATTTATGCCACACTTGCACCATCATTAACATTTTCTTATCTATATCTATATCTACATAATTTTGAAAACCAAAGTTATGAAACTCATAGTAAAGGAAAATCAAGTGAGAAGAAAGCTCAAGAAAAATAAGATGATTTGTGTTTTTGTTTTTTGTTATCTTTAAATGAGTGGGGTGTAGTTGTATAGAGATTGGGCTGGGCAATAAATTTATATATTTCAGATTTCTATTTTAGCAGATTTAACATAACAATGTAAAAACTTAAATCTTAATAAAGTTTTTTGAGTTTGTAAGACTAAAGTTAATACTCTACCCATTTTTACATACATGCAAGTTTTTACTAAAATTTGACACATTTTTTACTCTATATAGGTACGTTTTTAAAATTCAAATATCCACTTCAGTAACTAAGGATTAAACTGTGTTATTGAGGGGCTTAGACAGTTCATTTTTATAAAGTTTGACAGGCCGAAGGGTTAGAAAAGTAGGACGGTTGTTTGGAGATTTAAGCCAAAAGTAAGGTTCTACTGTTGCTTCCAATAATCAATCAAATTAAGACGAACATAATTTCATAACGTATTTATACAATTATTTTATTACAGTAACCTTATATGAAACAATATTCATATATCATTATTTGGTTTAGAAGCGTGCATTATGTTTTTCAAATAAAAAAGATTAGTTGAGGAGGAATGTCAGAATACTACACCCATGTTCATTTTAACTTTATTTAATTGACTTTAAAATAATTTATTTTTATTTTTATATTTTTTTAATCTAGAACTAATTTTAATTAAAATCTGATATTATTTAGCTGTAATAATTTATTAAAAATAAAATGTTTGTAATCTTACTAAATTTTTATGAATTTTTCTAGTTTAAGGCATTAAAAAAATAAAAATTCATAAAAAATTTAACAACATCATAAAAATTTACTTTTAAATGGATTATTGCATCTAGATAATATTAAATTTTAAATAAAATTAATTTTAGGTAAAAAAATATAAAAATAAAAATAAGTCAATTGACTTAATTTAAAATAAATTGGTTATTTCTCACAATTGGCATGCTCAACGTTCTTGTGAATTTGCCGCCTACCAACATTCATCTGATCACGTGCCACATTGCAATCCACAAAAGAATAACTCGAACTACTTGAAATTATTTTTAAATTTTGTTATATATAAAACAATTTGACTAAAACTTGTATAAAATTTTATGTGCCAGGATATCATACGGCAGTTAAAAGTAGTTAGTACATTTAGTTGGTAGTATGCTGTATGAATATATTCTTTGAGCGAAAAGGACCATACTACCACGCTAGGAGACAACGAAAGAATTTTTTATGTACTCAAGGAGTAACAGAAGAGATCTTACTGCCATACTAAAATTAATCTACTTGACGTAGTGTTGAGCAAAAGAAAAGAAAAGGGGGGGGGGGGGGGGGGGGGGGGGGGGGGGGGGGAGGGAGGAAACATAAATTAACAAAAAAAGGATATATGCTATCTCACATGGTGTACCGTAGTTTAAGTACCAACTTATGTAAGAGATTTATTTATTGTCAGAAGTCTCAAATTTGCCACTAATATATAGGCAATGATGCAGACTTGTCACTATGGTCCAATCTCCCATTAATATTTTAAAATTGACTTAAATATGCCATTAAAGTTTTCAGATTGGGAGTAAATATGCCATTACCTGTTAAAAAACTAACAATAAATGTTAAAAGCAACAAATTTTGAAATTTTAGGGTGATAATGTAAGTTTTAACAAACTTAAAAAATTTTAGGTAACTAGTCTTTCTTTCTCTCAAAGGCCATCTGCTACCGCCGCCTTTTGGAGCTTCTCTTGCCACCATCTACCCTGTCCACCACCCCACCTCCATACCCTCCACCATATTTGATGCTTCCCTTAGTACAAAAGCACCCACTTTCCTTTTCATCGTTGGGCTTTGCCAGAGGTTCTTTGGTTTGAAGGCTCTGCCTCTTCTTCTGCCACTGCCGAAAGACGACCCCTCACTCCTCCTCCCGACTTCCCGAGTCAACTCGAAGTCTTTGTTAGGGACCCTTAAAAAGATTGCACTTCCCTTCCTCATGATTACGCTGCTTCCATTTGTGCCACTTTGGGAACTTAACTTATGTGACCCTCATTCACTTTCAAAAGAGCTTCATTGAGATCATGCAGAATGAAGTGTGGACTTACAATAGGTGGAGGGTGTGTGGATCGGATATGATGTTGTCGGAGGTGAGGCCATCTGCATTTTTGGTTTGTGTCGCAGTTTTGGAGTCCTTCCCCAAAAGATTGGTTTCGATGATGGAGAAAAGCATGAAAATGTTGGTTTCGGAGGTGTAAAGTGTTAGGCTAGTCATGGAGGTGACCAGAGAAATCTCAATATTTGAGGTAAGTCTAATTACCCATGGCTCTTGAAATTTTTTTAAAAGTTATATTACCACCATGAAATTTCAAAATTTGTTACTTTTTATGTTTTCCATTATTTTTTAACAGATAGTGGTATATTTGAAACTATTTTGAAACATTAGTTAGAAATTGGGCAAAAGGAAAAAAAAAACTATACCGGTAGGTCTATGCCCTGGCCTAAAGATTAATAACAAATTTGAGGCTTCTACCTTTATTCCTTTAATAATAAAGTGGATTTAATAGGGTGTTGATAAGTGTATTACTTTTAAGTTTAGTAATATTTCTTGAATGCTTCTCATAAAAAATACAAAAAAAAAAAAACCTTTATAAGGGCTTGGGATATGATTTTTTATAACATAAAAAAAAATCTTTTTGATTAAAAATTATTACTTCCATCCCAACAATTTTTTGTTTTATTTTAGTTTTTTTAATTTAACTTTGACTTAGACTTATTTATATTATAATTTGATAAATTTTTCTTAAACAAACTGTATTTAAAAATTTTATGTCTTTTAATTTTTAAATATAATTTTATAAAGACTTTTTGGTACATAATAATATAAATAAATGTAAGTTAAATTTAAATAAAAAACCAGTAAATTTCATTTATGGTCCTTAACCTTATCGTGTTGTCCTAAATGGGTCTCTAACCTTAATTTTGTCTTCTCAACGTCCTTAACCTTTCTATTTTTGTCTTAGTCGTGTTCCTGACGTCATTTTTATGGTTAACTTTGACGAAATTTCTATGAAAAATGCCAACATTGGTCTTACATTTTTTTATTCCCACTCAAATGCCTTAAGCTAATTGTTGACACCCAATTTCGTCCGGGTTTTTTTTAAAAAATTTTTAAAAAAAAAAAACTAATTAAAAAAATTATCATTATTATTATTATTATTGCTAAAAAATTTTAATTATGTGAATTAGTTTAAAATATATTTTTATTTTGAGAAGATTTGATTTAAAATAATATATGTGCGAATATGTATGTGTTTGAAATAAAAATAAAATTTCAGGAAAAAATGACAAAAAAATTAAAAGTTTGAGGTAAAAATGACAAAATTGAGAAGTTTCGGACAAAATTGACAAATTCTGAAAGTTTCAGGAGCTTTGGGTAATTTTTCGCGTCAATTTTGGGCCTAAACGGACGTTTCTGGCCCAAATTGACAGAAAACGTTAAAATTGTCAAAATCAGAAGCTTCTGAGCTTATCCAGAGCTGGAGTAACGTAAAGGACTGAAACTGTCATTTTACCAATTTAAAAGATAAGTTTGATATTTTTTATTAATTTATCCGTCTACAGTTCAGCTAAGCTCCTTCTATAAATACCCCCCCAAATTCAGTTCTGAACACAGAAAAAAATAGCAAAAAAACTTAGAGCTCCGTTTTAAAAAAAGAGAAAATTACAGCCCTTAGCCCCAGCCCTCTTCCCTTCTTCCCCAGAAAGCCAAATTTTTTTTTTTTCACTGCTGTTCCCTCTCTCTTTCTCTCTCTCTCTCTCCGCCGTGCCCCTCGCTGCCCGCAGCCGCCGCCGTCCCTCCGCCTCGCCGCCCTCGCCGCCGCGCCGCCTCGCCGCCCCGCCGCGCCGCCAGCTGCCCCTACCTCCCCCTCCTTTCGCGCGCGCCTTCGCGTCTCTGTTCTTCAGATTCAAAAACTTGTTTTGAAAGGTGAAACCTTGATTCCATACTTCATCTTTTCAATTTCTTTCAATTTGGTCACTAACCTTTTATTTTTGTTCCTGCAGAATAAATTACTAACCTTTTTAATTTTTACTTGTTTATTTATTTGTTAATTATTGTTATTATTACTAATCTTCTTTTTATTGTTGTTATTGACTTACTAACAACTAACTTTTAATATTATTATTGTTACTAACCTTTTAATTTTTGCATTATTACTAACTTTTATAATTGTTGTTAACAATTAATTAATTTTTATTATTGTTGTTAATTAATTAATTTAATTAACTTGGCTAACTTTTTATTATTGTTGTTAATTAATTAATTTAATTAACTTGGCTAACTTTTTATTATTGTTATTAATTAATTAATTTAATTAACTTGGCTAACTTTTTATTATTGTTGTTAATTAATTAATTAATTTAATTAACTTGACTAACTTTTTATTATTGTTGTTAATTAATTAATTTAATTAACTTGACTAACTTTTTATTATTGTTGTTAATTAATTAATTAACTTGACTAACTTTTTATTATTGTTGTTAATTAATTAATTTAATTAACTTGACTAATTTCTTTTTATTATTGTTGTTAATTAATTAACTTAATTAAACTTGGCTAACTTTTATTTATTGTTGTTAATTAATCAACTTAATTAAACTTGGCTAACTTTTATTATTGTTGTTAATTAATTGACTTAATTAAACTTGGCTAATTTTTATTATTGTTGTTAATTGTTAATCTAACTTTACTAGCTTTTTTTATTGTTATTAACAACTAACTATATTAATTGTGCTAACTTTTATTATTGTGTTATTAAAGTGGATGGCCAAAAAGCCCCACTTTATTTTTTTTTTTAACTAAAAGATAAAAAAAAAGGAATTTTATGTGAATAATTTCCTAAAGGCTAATAAAAATTATTTTTTTTATAAACAAACATAATGAAATAAATAAATAAATAAATACAAATTTTTTTTTTAAATACATCTTTAAAAGTGATGTTTTTTTTCTAATTAATAATTAATAATGAAATATAAAAAAGAAATTAAATTCCATGTCCAAATGATCCGCCAGGATCCATGGCTTGGAAAATATTTTTTAAATAAAGTATATAAATAAATTTTCCTTTATTATTAAAAAAATAAAAAAAAAAAACTTTGGACTAATATTTTTTATTTATCTCTTTATCCAGCAAAATAATAAAATATAATTTTTTTGGTTTCTTTATTAATAAAAAGAATAAAGGAGTAAAAATTTTCTTGGGCTAATATTTTACTTATTTCTTTCAAAATAATAAAAAAAAGATATAACATTTTTTTTTTTGTTTTTGTTTCCTTTATTAAATAAAATTTTATTCAAATGATTTCAAATAAAGGTAATAATAAAAATCTTTTAGCAAACAAAAAGAACATAAAAAAAATCATATAAATATCAAAAACTTTTTATACATATAAATCTTTGATTTCTTTAATCTTTTTTCAAAATAAATTATATAAATATCAAAACTTTACCTTTATTTTCCTTATTAAATAATCATTTTTGCTTAATTTTTTTATCAAAAATAAAACAAACAAATATTAAGATTTTTATTTTATTTTTGAAATATATATATAAATTTCCGGTTTCATCATTAAATAAATAAAGTTTTGTTTACTTTTTGATTCACCTTTTATTAAATAAAATATTAAGGCTTCACTTTTATTTTTAAAATATACATATAAATCTTTAGTTTTCTTCATTAAATAAACAAAAACCTTGATTAAATAATTACTTTCTTGGTTCATCTTTTATCAAATCAAAAAAAAATAAGCTTAAAAAATAAATATGTATAAATATCAAGACTTTCTTTATATAAATCTTTTCTTTATTATTTTATTGAATAATTAATTTTGGTTAATCTTTTAAATAAAAAATCAAATACATGAGAATTAAGATTTTATTTTCAACTCTTTTGTTTTCTTTGGTAAATAAATAAAATTCTGGTATTAAATAATTATTTTTATAAAAAATTAGTTCATGGTATATTGGCTGGAAACTGTCTCGTGCCCGCTTTTGAGCTGCTTCACCTGGTGAAGAGGGTCTGGCTGAGTAACAACGCCCCGTACCATGATCAAAGATTTTTTTATTTTATTTTTTTTAAACTCTTTGATTCCTTTAAATTAACTTCTTATTAAATAAAAAAATTAATTGCTTTTGAATTCTTTTATGAATTAAGAAAAAAATCAGATAAAAATAAAAGAAAGATAAAAAAAAGAAATAAAAGAAAGATAAAAAAAGAAATAAAAAAAAAGAAGATAAGAAAAATAAGATAAAAGATAAAAAAAAAAAAGAAAAGAAAAGAAAGAAAAAAAAAGAAGTAAAAATATAAAGACAAATTTTTAGTTAGTATTAAAAATCATTACCTTTTAAAAAATTAATTTCAGGAATTAAATAATTACGATTAAGTAAATCAATTTCCATATCCGGATGATCCGGCAGGATCTACGGTTTGGAAAATATCAATTTTTTTAAAATAAATAAATTAAATAAAAAGATAAAAATCCATATTTTTACAATATGGATAAAATTGTTTAAAATTTCACCAAATTCCGTGTCCAAATGACTCGGCAGAGTCCATGGTTCGGAATCAAAAATCTTCCGTGTCCAAATGACTCGGCAGAGTCCATGGTTCGGAAGTATCAAATTTTATCCAACTTAATTACCAAAAATCCACATTTTCGACTAATTCAGTTAAAATATCTAAATTAACTGAAATTTTTTTAAAAGCAAAGTAAAACAAAATTAAAATCAACTAAGGTGCCAATTTTTGGGCGTTTTAACAAAGTTGTTTCAACGTAACCGTACTCCCGAACCCCCGAACTCTCGCAGACCATATTTTAGGTGACCAATCGACCTAAGTAAACTGATTGGTGGCGACTCCAGAAAACCCGACGTTGCCACAGCTTGGCGACTCCACTGGGGAGATGCGACGTTAGTGAGTCGAGCCTAAAGTTGATTTGTTTTGATTTACTTTGCTTTACTATTATGTGGATTTATATAAGTAAACATGCATAACGCATTCACAAAATGAAGCTCTATACCCGAGCTTCCTTAAATCAAACACGATTCTTTCTAAGCGGAATTGGTGTTGCTGTCCTTGTGAGGCCACGGTCTCCAAGCCTTCACCGGTTTCAAAGTAGTAAAGTAGTGTATTGCCTTCTGAGACGGTTAGTCTCTGCATGGGCCCACGAAAAGCTACGACTCGAATTAATCCATTCCTTACATAAACCCTAGAGGGTAAGGAATCGGGCCGTCACTATGATTCAGTGACGGGATTCGGGAACTATCCCTTGCCTTTTTGATAAACCACCTTCTGCATGTAGAATTCCTTACTCTACCTTAGAACCAGCCATTAAGAATTTCCCATACCTCGGTTCCCATTTCCATAGGTTTTGTTTTATCTATATGTTTGTATGATCCTATGTGTTATTTTTTTTACTAACTCTATTTTTCCTTATTTTTCCGGCATATACATTTCATCATTAAAGATAAGTATTTGGTGAAAGAACTATTATCATGGATATTCTCGATTATCTTCCCACGGCTGTTACTGGATCATGGAATGACACGGTAATCGAAACTCAGCCTGAAGCTATGGAATATTCCGAAACGGCTCAAAAGCTTCACGGAGATGCTCTGACATCCCATTCTCACGTACAGCTTAAGGACCAGGTATCGGTCCGGATAAATCAGAACGACACCACGGAATTATTGCAAGTCTGGAATAGTTGGAATTCTGCTGATCGGGAAGCTTTTACGGCAAAATATGGTCACATCACTTGCCTACTAAAGGTTACCGTTGATGCATCACTTGTCCGGACTCTAATACAATTTTGGGATCCATTTTATCGATGCTTTTCTTTCGATAAGATGGATCTGGTTCCAACCATTGAAGAATACAACAGCCTCTTGGGTTGGTCCTCCGACTATCCAATCGAGACTTATCAACATGATAGAAGAACGGAGCCTCATCGAGCCCTAGCAAAATTATTGGACATGCCAGCTTCCAGTCTTCAACCCAAATTTGCAACAAAAGGGTGTCGGAAATTTATCAGCTGGACCGATCTAAAACAACTAAGTCACACCCTCCCTCAGAAGAATCAACGACGCAAGTTGTTCGCCTTGGCAATATATGGCCTGGTAGTCTTCCCAAGAATTGTCGGATTTATTGAAGGAGACGTCATCACATTATTTGAGCAAGTCTGCAATGCCCAAGTAAATCCGACCTCAGTGATATTATGTGAAACTATCAGGGCATTAAACTTTTGTCGCCAAAGAGGAGGCAAATTCATAGGATGTTCACATCTCCTCAACGTTTGGATCAAAAGCCACCTTCCTTGTGAGAAGCAACATTTTGGAAATCGCTTTTCAAAGGACTTCATCCCAATTGAAGCCTTTTTGAAAAGTGAAACCACTAATCATGATAGCAAGGAAGCATGGGTTGACTACTTCAAGAACATCAGCGAATTCCAAATTGAATGGAGAGCACCCTGGTCCACCACCACCCGCATAGTTTACCGTTGCGGCAATTGCCCGTGGGTTCCTCTCTTAGGCATTTGGGGAGGAACAAGCTATGCTCCAGCCCAAGTACGTAAACAATTTGGGTCCATGCAATTTATACCCATGACACATAACCTGAGCAAGTTGGAGTTTTCACATGAAGATCCAAATTCAAATAAGCTTGCAATGGGTATTTCAGTTGCATGGAAAAGACTTTTCATATTAAAGTCAGGCCCTATTATTTCTCCTACTGCGTATTATGAATGGAGAAATAATCGGAAAGAAGGAACAGTTCTTCCCGAAGAGGTCATCAGAAAATTGGCAAAAAGAGAGTTGGAGAAAGAGCTAGAGGAAGAAAAGGAGAAGAACAAGAAGATGCTCTTCGACATACAACAGCTCAGTCACAAAACACAACTCCTCGAAGAAAAGATCGAAAGCCAAAAACAAGTCATCACCGAATTAGTTGATGAAACCGATCAAACAGAGATGAGAGCAAGATATTGGGAAGATCAATACAGATTTTCTCAAGAACAGCTTCAAATATTTTTGGCAGAAGTCAGAAAAGTGACTGAGCAAGCCCAACTAATGGGCGAAGAAGCCAAGGAGTTAGAAGAATTGAGCTGCCCTACTCCATCAGTGAATATTCAAAAAATGATGGAGTTTATTTCAAAGGCCAGAAAGCAATACTGTACTTTGGGCCGTTTCTTTTGAAAATAATAAGCTTTTGGTGAATGTAATTGAGAAATTCCACTATAATTCTTCTTTCACCAAGTATTTACAATATTCATGCATGCATCCATCACATCAATCATACACACATAGAATCTAATAAAATAAATATTTCCTTTAAAAGGGTAAAATTGGACCTCAACACCGATATTCAACTCGACTCCAAACAAGATTAATGGCAGAACAAGCCGAAGGACGTCTCATGGAGATGGAGTCCAAGATTGAAAGTATGTCAGAACAGATGAAACAATTGATGGAATTAATCAAAGGGAAAGCAACTCAAGTCCCCATCAAAGAAGTACAAGATCCCACTTATCCCCCGGGATTCACCCCGCAACGAGTCTCAGTCCAAGAAAACCTGTTTCAAGAATCAGGACCCTCTGCTAGTGTTCACCTGAAACAAGACACTGTACAGGAAGAGAAGAAGACATTACCAAAAGATGAAGCAGAATCTCAAAAAATCGAGACAATAGAGAAAAGACTGAGAGCCATTGAAGGAGGCACTATATTCGGATCCCTTTCAGTGGATGACCTCTGCTTAGTGCCAGACGTCGTAATCCCTTCAGATTTTAAGGTGCCAGATTTCGTAAAATACGATGGAACGAGTGATCCCATCACTCACATCACTTTGTTTCTCAGAAGACTACAACCACTTACCAAAGATGAGAAGGTGTGGATCGCACTTTTTCAGGAAAGTCTCACAAAATCAGCATTACAGTGGTATCTAAGCCAAGGTCCAAGAAACATAAAAACTTGGAATGACCTTGCTCAGGCCTTCATCGGCAACTATAAACATGTTATGGACTTAGCTCCGGATCGCCAAACTCTCCAAAACATGGAGAAGAAAAAAACAGAAACTTTTAAGGAATACGCCCAACGATGGAGGGACTTAGCTGCACAAGTACAGCCACCCATGACAGAAAGAGAAATGGTCACTTTGTTTGTCCAGACACTGAAATACCCATATTATGACAAACTTATTGGCAATGCGGCAACTAACTTCTCCGACGTAGTCATG
Organism: Aquilaria yunnanensis; assembly: GCA_039654915.1. Taxonomy (NCBI): domain Eukaryota; kingdom Viridiplantae; phylum Streptophyta; class Magnoliopsida; order Malvales; family Thymelaeaceae; genus Aquilaria; species Aquilaria yunnanensis. The sequence continues at coordinate 102,854,774 of CM077593.1, read as the reverse complement.
TCTGGAGAAAGGATCGAGCATGGTATCAGGACCGGGAAGATTACTGAGTCCTTTAGTGATCCTATGAAAAGAGGAGGACCATCCAGAAGAAAAGATGAAGAAATACAACAAATCGGACGAGGAAGAGGGATTCCCCTCGTGGGTACCGTGGCTACCGGTCCTCGCCTATCCTATTCTGCCAACAGGCCCAATTATTATCCTACCAATAGGCCCAATGATTATCCTCCAAATAGGCCCAGTGATTATCTTCCCAATAGACCCAACAATTATCCTCTCAACAGGCCTAATCAGTTACGGCCACCTGTTCCGACTCCTCCAATGCCTGCACCAAGACCAAGAGAAATTTTCGCACCGATTCCCATGACTTATACTGAGTTATATCCAAAACTCATCCAGAGCCAACTCATTCACCCAATTCCCACAAGGCCATTCGAACCCCCATATCCAACATGGTATGACCCTAAACTAAATTGCCCATATCATGATGGTGCCGTGGGCCACGGACTCGAAAATTGCATAGCATTGAAGCGTATAGTCCAACAATTAATTGAGTCAAAGTGGTTGGACTTTTCCGATGAACCAAACGTCACTCATAATCCATTGCCTCCTCATCAAGCCAAACCAGTCAATATGATGGAAGAATACTGGCCGATGAAGAAAACAGTCAATGATATCATAACCCCTCTTAAGCATGTATATTCATGCCTTGTGAAAGAAGGGATTATCATAGGAAAGTCTTCTGGAAATAAAGAAGTCGAGCATGAGGAATGGTGCAACTTTCATAACAGTAAGAGTCATTCTATCCAAGAATGCCCAGAATTCCGTAAAAGTCTACAAAGTCTCATGGACTCCTCCCAAATCATCGTTTTTATGTCAGATAAAGAGGATGACGTGAATGTGATAATTAAAGAACAAGAAGTCAATATCATGCCAAGGCCACTAGTCATTCCAATCTCAAAATCTGCTCTCAAGCCTTTAAGAATTCAAGTTCCAAAGCCATTCCCGTACAAATCAGACAAAACTGTTCCATGGAACTATGGCTATACTTCTAACATCACATCAACTCCGTTAGAAGTTGGGGGCATGACTAGAAGTGGTCGGTGTTATTCTCCCGAGCAAATGAACAAGCTCCAACAAGAGAAGAATGTTACGGATCCAGCAAATGGACCTATTAACACATCTAAAGAGCAAGAGATGCCTCGAGCAGTAACAGATGAACAAGCTACTGAGTTTCTCAAACTCATAAAGCAAAGTGAATACAGCATCGTGGAGCAGTTGAACCGTCTGCCAGCAAAGATCTCCATACTTTCATTGCTCTTAAGTTCTGATGCCCATCGAGAAGCTCTTCTCAAAGTCCTGAATAAGGCTTATGTTGAACAAGATATCTCCGTGAACAACTTTGACCACCTTGTCAACAACATCACGGCACAAAATCTCATCACATTCACTGACGATGAGATACCAGCAGAAGGAAGGGGTCACTCTAAGGCTCTACATATTTCGATTAAATACAAAGATCGGATTATGGCTAGAGTTCTGATCGACAATGGATCAGCTCTAAATGTAATGCCATTAGAAACTTTACATAAGATCGGTTTAGACCCATCACACCTCAACAACAGTCATATTGTTGTTCGAGCATTTGACGGAACAAAGAGAGATGTGGTTGGAGAAATAGAGCTACCAATTGGGATTGGTCCCTGTCTTTTCCATATCACATTCCAAGTCATGGACATTTCTCCATCTTATACTTGTCTACTGGGAAGACCATGGATCCATATGGCTGGAGCAATTCCTTCCTCATTACATCAAAAAATGAAATTCATCATTGAAGGAAAGATAATCACAGTCTTTGCTGAAGAAGACATTCTGCTATCTAGACCTGCGGATGCTCAATATGTTGAGGTCAATGAAAATATACCTGATTGCTCCTTCAGGTCTTTTGAGATTGTCAATGCTGCTTATGTCAGTGAATATGGAGAAGAACCCATTCCTAACATCTCTAAAACAAGTCGCATGGTCGCCAAACTCATGATAAAAGGAGGATACTCACCGGGGTTAGGTTTGGGACAAGATTTACAAGGAATCCCAGAGCCATTGAAAATATCCGCAAATGAAGGGAAATACGGCCTAGGCTTCACACCGACAAGACATGATAAAATGAAGGCAATAGCTGAAAAAAGAGAAAAGAGGATTGCACGATTAACAGGGCATCCTCTCCAGGAAAGAAATCTGGATATCCCTGAAATCACCGAAACGTTCGTGAGTGGTGGTCTCATTCCGAAAAATGACAATGAAGGCAAGCTGACTATCAACATCAACAAGTCTTTTGAAAGTCTTTCTATTCAGGCAATCATCAGCGATTCACCTGAAGAGGAGGAGCTCATTCAACCTTGTGGCCCACGGGATGTGCTGAACAATTGGGAGGCGATAGAACTGCCTGTTATAATTGAAAGCTTTCCAAAGTAATCTAATAGTAAAAACCTCCTAAAGAAAGGTTCAATCAATAGGGTGTAGTCTTTGTTTAAGTGAACCTTTTAGTTATTGCTTTTTATTCCAATAAAGTTGTGATTTATGCACATTGTAAATAAAGTACCAGTTTGCATCCATCTCATTCGTGCCATTTTTTTTTTTTTTTTCTCTCTTCTCTTTCTTTTCTCTCTGGATAATGCAGACCCAAAACTCTCTTTGATGACAATGAAAGAATGAACTTTGATAATCCTGTAAACACTACCGACTCGGATGACGAAGATCTTCAAGTATCTCCTGAGCTATTAAAAATGATTGAGCGAGATGAAAAAGAAAGAGCAACAAGTCAAGAACCAACTGAGGTATTCAACCTGGGAGACAGTCAGGATGTAAAAGAAGTCAAGATTGGCACTTTATTCCCTCCTGAAGAAAAAGAAGAATTAGTCCATTTATTAAAAGAATATGTGGATGTATTCGCTTGGTCATACCAAGATATGCCTGGCTTAAGCTCAGACATAGTACTACACAAAATACCTTTGAAGCCTGGGGCGAAGCCTGTCAGACAGAAGTTACGAAGATTAAAGCCGGAGTTAATCTTAAGAGTAAAAGACGAGATTCGAAAGCTGTGGGATGCAGGATTTCTTGGGGTCGCTGAATATACAGAATGGGTGGTTAACATTGTTCCAGTCGAAAAGCAAGAAAGCGGGAAACTAAGAGTTTGTCAGGACTACCGGCCATTGAACGAAGCCAGTCCTAAAGATAACTTCTCACTTCCTCACATTGATACGCTGGTGGATAATACCGCAGGAAACTCCTATTTTTCCTTCATGGATGGCTTCTCTGGATACAATCAAATCAAACTTGATCCAGATGATATGATAAAAACTGCCTTTATAACCCTTTGGGGTACCTTCTACTACAAGGTGATGCCTTTTGGGTTAAAGAATGCTGGTGCTACATATCAAAGAGCCATGGTTGCATTATTCCATGACATGATGCATAAAGAAATTGAAGTATATGTGGACGACATGATCGCCAAAACTTTCACTGCTGGGGGGCATCTAAAAGTGCTAAGAAAACTATTCGATAGACTTCGCAAATATCAATTGAAGTTGAATCCTGCCAAATGTACTTTTGGAGCCTCTTCAGGAAAGTTATTGGGTTTCATAGTCAGCAAGGACGGGATTCGAGTTGACCCGAGTAAAGTCAAAGCGATACAAGAAATGCAACCCCCGAAGACTCCAAAACAAGTAAGAAGTTTTCTGGGTAGAATCAACTTCATATCAAGGTTCATATCACAATTGACGTCCAAGTGTGAACCGCTTTTCAAATCACTAAAGAAGAACAATCCGATTGAGTGGAATAACGAATGCCAAGAAGCGTTCGAGAAAATCAAACGATATCTATCAAATCCACCAGTCTTGATACCACCTCGATCCGGAGAACCATTGATTCTATATTTATCCATACAGGATTCTTCATTAGGATCCGTATTGGGTCAACGTGATGAGACAAGCAAGAAGGAGCATGCAATTTACTATTTGAGCAAAAAGCTTACCACATATGAAGCTAAATACTCAATAGTAGAAAAGTCCTGTTGTGCCCTTGCATGGGTAGCACATCGACTACGACACTACATGCTCAACAACACAACATTACTAATCTCCAAGACTGACCCCATTAAGTACATTTTCGAGAAACCCGCTTTATCAGGCAGGATTGCAAAATGGCAAATGCTGTTATCTAAATACGACATACAGTATGTCACCCAAAAGGCCGTAAAAGGAAGTGTGATCGCTGAATATCTGGCTGATAGAGCATTGGAGGATTACGAGCCCATGAGAATGGACTTTCCTGATGGAGATATAATGACTATAGAACAGGAAGTCGATGAAGAAAATGAAACATGGAAAATGGCATTCGATGGAGCATCTAATGCTTTGGGACAAGGGATTGGAGCTATACTCATCTCTCCAAGCGGAAAACAGTTTCCCCTCACAGCAAAAATTACATTTCCTTGTACCAACAATATAGTAGAGTATGAAGCATGTGCTATGGGACTCCAAATGGCATTGGATTTGAAAGTGCGAGATCTCCGAGTCTATGGGGATTCCGCATTAGTCATATATCAAATCAATGGAGAATGGGAGACAAGAGATTCAAAATTAATCCCTTACCAAAAGCTTATACTAGACATGACTCGAAGATTTAACAGTATAAGTTTCCATCATCTTCCAAGGGAAGATAATCAAATCCCAGACGCTTTAGCTACTTTGGCTGCTATGTACAAGATAAGCGACCCTGAGCATACTCCTGTGTTCGAGATGAAAATAATAGATTCTCCAGCTTATTGCATGAGCATCGAAGAAGAATTGGATGGAAAGCCTTGGTATCATGATATCAAGAAATACCTCCAAGAACGAACATATCCACTAGAAGCATCAGAAAATGACAAGAAATTTCTACGAAGATTGTCAATGGGTTTTCTTTTAAACCTAGACATACTCTACAAGAAAACCCCAGACTCGATGCTACTTCGCTGTGTAGATACTCATGAAGCACGAAAGATCATGGAAGAAGTTCATTCTGGAATATGTGGAGCACACACTAGTGGTCATACCATGGCAAGACAAATAATGAGGGCTGGCTACTATTGGCTCACATTGGAAAGTGATTGTATTAATCACGTGAGAAAATGTCACAAATGTCAAATATATGCCAACAAGATCCAAGCTCCACCCACCCCTCTTAATGTAACAGCAATACCTTGGCCTTTTGCCATGTGGGGAATTGACGTCAGTGGAGCCATTACCCCTAAAGCTTCCAATGGTCACAAATTCATCCTAGTGGCAATTGACTACTTCACTAAATGGGTAGAAGCTATGTCATATGCAAGTGTGACTCAAAAGGTGGTATGCCGGTTCATTAAGAAAGAAATCATTTGTCGTTATGGGCCGCCGGAATGTATCATCTCAGACAATGCCACGAACCTGAACAATGCAATGATGCAAACTTTGTGCCGGCAGTTCAAAATCAAACATCTCAATTCGGCACCTTATCGACCAATGATGAATGGTGCAGTAGAAGCGGCCAATAAAAATATCAAGAGAATTGTTGAAAAGATGATCGTCACTTACAAGGACTGGCATGAGATGTTACATTTTGCACTACATGCTTATAGAACTTCTACCCGTACTTCTACTGGAGCAACACCTTTTTCTCTGGTATACGGTATGGAGGCTGTATTGCCCATCGAAGTTGAAATACCTTCATTAAGGGTACTAATGGATACTCAATTAAGAGAAGCAGAATGGGTCAAAGCTAGATACGAGCAATTAAATCTAATTGATGAAAGAAGAATGATAGCCCTCTGCCATGGGCAACTTTATCAAAGAAGGATGATTCGTTCTTACAACAAAAAGGTTCGCTCACGACAATTTCACGAGGGTGACATAGTGCTCAAGAAAATTTTACCCATGCAACATGATTCAAGAGGAAAATGGACACCAAATTATGACGGGCCATATGTCGTGAAGAAAGCATTTTCAGGAGGGGCACTAATTCTGACAGAAATGGATGGACGAGAATTACCGAAGCCAGTAAATTCGGATGCAGTAAAGAAATACTTTGCATAATGAAGAAATTTTCAAACAGAAGGGGAGAAGTGGATACAGGGTTACCAAAGTTTATTTGATCAAAGTTGTCAAAGAGAGCTTTCTTCTCTTACACTTTCATTATCTATCTGTACCCAAGATTTTCATATTACTCATAAATAAAAAGCCAATTTTCTTTAACTTACCTTAGATTCTCACGTTCAAAATGCTAAAGTCGCTTCTATCCAGTTCTTTTCCTTCAAATCTCACATTCTTACTAGTCTTAAGTGTGCAATAAATTATGACTTTTGAAGGAAGAATAGTAATAATTAAAACTTAGAAAAAACAAAGACCGTAGATTACTTTGATAAGCTTTATGAATTAAAACAGGTAAGATTGAGGTCCTGCTTTGCGAGCGGCACAGAACATAGGCTAACAAAGAAGAAGGAGTAACAAATCTTTGGGAGATAGCCTTGGTGGTAGCCTGAATGATCGCTTCAGAAGTCTTAACACGTCCATGTCAGCAAGAAAGAATCATACTCACGAATATCTCAACAGGGACAATTATCCAGAGAGGCATAAAGTACGAGGCGGACATTAAGGAAATTGAAGCCAAAATTTAAGAACAAATCAAGGAAAGAAGATTTTTGAAAAGAGTTAGGCTTTTGAGACAATGGACAATAGCTGGAAAGCGAGACAATGAACAACAGCTGGAAAGCAAGACAAGGAACAACAGCTGGAAAGCAAGACAATGAACAACAGCTGGAAAGTGAAACAATGGACAACAGTTGGAAAGCATAAAGAGATTCAACGATAGAAGGCAATTACAAAGAGGATCCAGTAAAGCAAAGATATAAAAAATAAATCCATCAGTTACACATGCTCTGCATTCATGCATTTCACATCATGCATGCATGGCATACAGAACAAGGATCAAATGAGAAGCGTATCCACCGCACAGTCACAGCAGTATAAGCTGACGTCTCAGTGACATCCGTTTTTACCAATCTACCGCTGGATGCACAGCTGATATAGTGGACCCAGCCCCATCAGCAATTCAAGGATAAAGTAGACAATATTGTCAAAATCCTGGTAATCAATTCAATAATCGAGGCTACACCGGGATGGACAGAATTGACGCCAGCTTAGCGGTATCCAAGATAAGAAATAGCTATGGTCAAAGATAAGCGTGGATATCGAGAAATATTGTCGTCGAAAGCAGACAATGGATTCAATAATCAAGGACTGGATCAATGTCATGCCTGATGAGATATCAAAGATAAGAAATATCTATGATACTAAAATAAAGTAGGATCCACTTTTCCGGTTAAACGGCGGATACGGTACTCCGTGACTCTCAAGTCGGTTCTCTCAGTTGCCCATAATAACTGATTCCTTCACCCCTTCTTTCTTTTACTTCCTCCTAGAAAATGGATCCTACTTTTTCCGCCTTGCGAAAGTATTTCCCTTCTCTCCCAATGAACATCCTAAAAAAGATCTACCAAGTTCGCTGTGAACGATTAAGAGCTCTGATGCATAAAGGAATCCCTGAAGATGTGCGGTGGTTAATTGAAGCTAAGGTTCGTCTGGCAGGTGAAATCCCAGAGGCATTTGTGTCTTACATGCCTGGTGTTGGCAAAAGTTCTTATGCCAGAAAAAGAAGAGCGAAAAGATTACAAGTCTGCCATAAATGTGGTAGGTGGACTTGTAAGACTAGGTGTCGTTCTTTAGGAATGATCTCCAATAATCGAGAAGATAAAATACGGTTCATCAAGAATGGCTTGAGTAAGGACTCATTGGATGATATCCAATTGACTCTTGAGACGCATTCTTGTGGATCTGTGCAACGTGAAATTCTTGATTTATGGAGTATTTTTCATGAAGAACGAGACCGTTACAGTCCCGGGAATCTGACTTTAAACGACCCTGTTTGCCGGCTTGTAAGAAAGCTAGATGGGAAGCAGATCCTCGACTCATAGAAGCCGTTAATGCCGTTACTGGACGTAAAACCAGTGGAAGATGTAAGCCACAGTCACAATTACTGTACATACAGTTTGTTATATTTGGAAAAATTTGCATTTTCTTTTGACAGATGTACATGCTCCCCTAAGTGTAATCGACACGTTATCCCTTTTCATCACTATAAATGCGTGTTCTTCCTTCTGATTAAACAACAGATAAGATACCCCGTGACTTCTAAAGTCGATTATTCCAGTTTCCTGCAATAACTGATTCATTTCCCTCTTCTCTCAAATTCTTCTCTCATCAATGGATTCTACTCTTTCTGTACTGCGAAAATACTTTCCTTCCCTCCCACTAAAAGTCCTTAAAAAGATCTACCTTGCTAGATGTGAAAGAATCAGAGTTTTTACACGCAAAGGCATTCCCGATAATGTGCAGTGGATAATTGAAGCTAAGGTCCGTTTGGCGGGTGAAGTTCCAGATGCATTTATGCCCCGCATGCCCGGTTTAGGTAAAAGCCGTTATGCCAAAAGGCGAAGAGCAAAGAGACTAGGCGTGTGTTATAAATGTGGGCGATGGAATTGTAATACTAAATGTCGCTCTTTAGGATACATCTCCATAAATCGTGAAGATAAAAGAAAATTCATTAAGAATGGCCTGCGTAAGGAGTCTCTGAAAGATATCCGAGAGACTCTTGAAACGCATTCTTGTGGAAAAGTGCAAGGTGAAATTATCGGTTTATGGAGGACTTACCATAAAGAACGAAACCGTTACAGTCTTGGGAATGTGATTTTAAACGACCCCGTTTGTCAGTTTGTAAGAAAACTAGATGGGAAGCAAATCCCCGACTTATAGAAGGCATTGAAGCCATTACTGGACATGAATTAGTGGAAGATGAGAGCTACAGTCATGATTGCTGTACATATAAGCTGTCATTTGTCTTTTCTTTTGGCAATAATGTACTTACTTCTGTAAGTGTAATAAACGCATTATCCTTTCATCACTATAAATGCGTGTTCTTCCTTCTGGATACGGTACTCCATAACTCCCAAATTCAGTTATTTCCATTTCCTACAATCACTAATTTCTTTCTTTTTCTCTTAAATGCCTCATTCATCAATGGAGCCTTCTCTTTCCGCTCTACGAAAATATTTCCCTTCTTTCCCAATAAATGTTCTTAAAAAGGTTTATCAAGCTAGATGTGAACGATTCCGACTATTTATGCACAAAGGCATTCCTGATAATGTGCGGTGGCTAATCGAAGCTAAAGTTCGTTCGGCTGGTGAAGTTCCAGATGCGTTCTTTCCCCGTATGCCCGGCTTTGGTAAAAGCGTTTATGCCAAAAAGAGAAGAGCAAAGAGGCTAGGCGTCTGTCACAATTGTGGATGGTGGATTTGCGGCAATAAATGTCGTTCTCCAGGAGTGATCACCAGAAATCGTAATGATAGAATAAAATTCATCAAGAATGGCTTGCGTAAGGAATCTCTGGAAGATATCCGAGAGGTTCTTGAAGCGCATTCTTGCGGAATAGTGCAATTTGAGGTTGTTGGATTATGGATAATTCTCCAAAAAGAACGAGAACGTTACAGTCTTGGGAATCTGACCCTAAACGACCCTGTTTGCCAGTTTGTGAAAAAGCTAGATGAGATGCAAATCACTGATTCATAGAAAGCATTGAAGCCGTTACTGGACGCAAAGCCAGTAGAAGACGGAACAAGGTCACGATTACTGTACGTGCTAGCTGTCGCTTTTGAAATTTTCCTCCCCTTTTGGTAATAATGTATCCACTCCTGACATGAACCAAAGTCACGATTACTGTACGTGCTAGCTGTCGCTTTTGAAATTTTCCTCCTCTTTCAGCAATAATGTATCCACTCTTGACATAAGCCATAGTCACGATACTGTACATGCTAGCTGACGCTTTTGAAATTTTCCTCCCATAATGTACCCACTCCTGACATGAGCTATAATTATGACTACTGTATATACCTACCACTTTTGAAATTTTCCTTCTCATCCGACAATCATGTACCTACTCCTGACATAAGCTACAGTCGCGACTACTGTACATGCTAGCAGCTATTTTGAAAATTTTCCTCCTCTTTTAACGATAGTGTACCCATACCTGACCAGAGTCATACCCGTGACTACTATGAATAGCTGGCAATAATGTATCCATTCTTGAAAAATAAAATTATTGCCTTATCTCTTCATCTCTATAAATATATCCTCTTTTCTCACAAGGGTAAGGATAGGAATGGAGAAAACCCCAACTCGTAAATCCCGAAGTATTTGTGTATTTTCTGGGGCTTTTCCTGGAAAAGATGAAGAGTATTTAAAAGCAGCCAACCATTTGGGTAGAGTATTAGCTGAGCGAAAAATACATTTAGTTTATGGAGGAGGTAGTGTCGGATTAATGGGAGGTGTAGCATCAGCAGCATCTCTAGGAGGAAGTCAAGTTCTGGGCATTATCCCTGGACCTCTGAAATTTATTTCTGGGGGCACGATTGGAGAAGAATTAGTGGTTAAAAATTTACAAGAGCGTGTGTTACAAATGCTTTTAAATGCTGATGCTTTTATCGCTCTACCAGGTGGTTTTGGCACATTGGGAGAAGTCTTTCAAATTGCTTCCATGGCCCAACTTAATTTGCATAAGAAACCCATTGGGCTTTTAAATGTTAACAATTTCTTTACAGGTCTGATAGCTTTTATGGATTATGCTATGCAGAAGAATTTTATATCAAGAGTGGCACGGCGAATCATAATATCCGCAACAACTGCTGAAGAATTGCTAGATAAAATACAAGCTTTTGTTCCTGAACCAGATCCAGCAATGATTCAGATAGACTGGACGCGACAGTCTTTCCCGAACAGTTCGATCCCATAATAGTCCTCTACTAACCCTGTTGAAATATTGTGGAAGAAGAAGTGATCCGATCCGTTTTGCTTGTCCTTTAGTTTTATTATCAGCATTTTCTTTCGTGTTTTAGTTTTTCTTTCAGGGAATTTCTTTTTTTATCTTATAAGATAGTCTCGTCCATGCTGATATTAAAACCATAGGACAATGCCTTTAGGTTGGAATGGCTGAGTAAAGAGTAATTTTTATTGCTCTTGAGACGCATCCTATTAGGTCTATTAGGCATAACATTTTAGGATAGTTAAGCTTCAACCTTATTTGGATGACATATCTCTCAAGCGAATCTATATTTACTAAAGAAAATATTAGATGAACCTTGGATATTGATTCCAAACATCCGTTCCCTTTACATAATTTGTTAGCGATATTGTCATCATCAAGATTCACTCATTTTATCGAAGTCTAAAATTTCGCACTCGCCTATTATGCAAATTCACACTTTCGAAGAAAATTATTCCAATTCTAATTGCTTTCATATAAATTTCGCTCGAGGTTCAAGGAGATTTCCTTAACCTCATTCCATCAATTTTCCTTCAAACGATAGGAGAATTCCTATCGTCGAGGTTCTAAGGAAGGGCCCTTAACCTCAAATCATCAATTTTTCTTCAAACGATAGGAGAGTTCCTATCGTCGAGGTTCTAAGGTAGGGCCCTTAACCTCAAAATAATCAATTTTCCTTCATCGTTTGAAGGAGAGTTCCTATCGTCGAGGTTCTAAGGTAGAGCCCTTAACCTCAAAATCATCAATTTTCCTTCAAACGATAGGAGAGTTCCTATTGTCGAGATTCTAAGGTAGGACCCTTAACCTCAAAATCATCAATTTTCCTTCAAACGATAGGAGAGTTCCTATCGTCGAGGTTCTAAGGTAGGGCCCTTAACCTCAAAATCATCAATTTTCCTTCAAACGATAGGAGAGTTCCTATCGTCGAGGTTCTAAGGTAGGGCCCTTAACCTCAAAATCATCAATTTTCCTTCAAACGATAGGAGAGTTCCTATTGTCGAGGTTCTAAGGTAGGGCCCTTAACCTCAAAATCATCAATTTTCCTTCAAACGATAGGAGAGTTCCTATCGTCGAGGTTCTAAGGTAGGACCCTTAACCTCAAAATCATCAATTTTCCTTCAAACGATAGGAGAGTTCCTATCGTCGAGGTTCTAAGGTAGGACCCTTAACCTCAAAATCATCAATTTTCCTTCAAACGATAGGAGAGTTCCTATCGTCGAGGTTCTAAGGTAGGACCCTTAACCTCAAAATCATCAATTTTCCTTCAAACGATAGGAGAGTTCCTGTCGTCGAGGTTCTAAGGTAGGACCCTTAACCTCAAAATCATCAATTTTCCTTCAAACGATAGGAGAGTTCCTATGGTCGAGGTTCTAAGGTAGGACCCTTAACCTCAAAATCATCAATTTTCCTTCAAACGATAGGAGAGTTCCTATCGTCGAGGTTCTAAGGTAGGACCCTTAACCTCAAAATCATCAATTTTCCTTCAAACGATAGGAGAGTTCCTGTCGTCGAGGTTCTAAGGTAGGACCCTTAACCTCAAAATCATCAATTTTCCTTCAAACAATAGGAGAGTTCCTATCGTCGAGGTTCTAAGGTGGGACCCTTAACCTCAATCATCAATTTTCCTTCAAACGATAGGAGAGTTCCTATCGTCGAGGTTCTAAGGTAGGACCCTTAACCTCAAAACAATCAATTTTCCTTCAAACGATAGGAGAGTTCCTATCGTCGAGGTTCTAAGGTAGGACCCTTAACCTCAAAATCATCAATTTTCCTTCAAACGATAGGAGAGTTCCTATCGTCGAGGTTCTAAGGTAGGGCCCTTAACCTCAAAATCATCAATTTTCCTTCAAACGATAGGAGAGTTCCTATCGTCGAGGTTCTAAGGTAGGACCCTTAACCTCATTCAATCAATTTTACTTCAAACGATATGAGAGTTCCTATCGTCGAGGTTCTAAGGTAGGACCCTTAACCTCAAAATCATCAATTTTCCTTCAAACGATAGGAAAGTTCCTATCGTCGAGGTTCTAAGGTAGGACCCTTAACCTCATTCAAACAATTTTCCTTCAAACGATAGGAGAGTTCCTATCGTCGAGGTTCTAAGGTAGGGCCCTTAACCTCAAAATCATCAATTTTCCTTCAAACGATAGGAGAGTTCCTATTGTCGAGGTTCTAAGGTAGGACCCTTAACCTCAAAATCATCAATTTTCCTTCAAACGATAGGAGAGTTCCTATCGTCGAGGTTCTAAGGTAGGACCCTTAACCTCAAAACAATCAATTTTACTTCAAACGATAGGAGAGTTCCTATCGTCGAGGTTCTAAGGTAGGACCCTTAACCTCATTCAAACAATTTTCCTTCAAACGATAGGAGAGTTCCTATCGTCGAGGTTCTAAGGTAGGACCCTTAACCTCAAAATCATCAATTTTACTTCAAACGATAGGAGAGTTCCTATTGTCGAGGTTCTAAGGTAGGACCCTTAACCTCAAAATTATCAAATTTTCCCTTCAACGATAGGAGAGTTCTTATCGCAGAGGCTCTAAAAAAATTTTCCTTAACCACATAGTTTAGGCGGCGAGAAGGTTCTCAATGGCTAGCTAAGACGGACGAAATTTGGTAACTACTTTGCATACATCATGTCCCATGAAGCATGCAAAGGGGGGCAGCTGTTGACACCCAATTTCGTCCGGGTTTTTTTTAAAAAATTTTTAAAAAAAAAAAACTAATTAAAAAAATTATCATTATTATTATTATTATTGCTAAAAAATTTTAATTATGTGAATTAGTTTAAAATATATTTTTATTTTGAGAAGATTTGATTTAAAATAATATATGTGCGAATATGTATGTGTTTGAAATAAAAATAAAATTTCAGGAAAAAATGACAAAAAAATTAAAAGTTTGAGGTAAAAATGACAAAATTGAGAAGTTTCGGACAAAATTGACAAATTCTGAAAGTTTCAGGAGCTTTGGGTAATTTTTCGCGTCAATTTTGGGCCTAAACGGACGTTTCTGGCCCAAATTGACAGAAAACGTTAAAATTGTCAAAATCAGAAGCTTCTGAGCTTATCCAGAGCTGGAGTAACGTAAAGGACTGAAACTGTCATTTTACCAATTTAAAAGATAAGTTTGATATTTTTTATTAATTTATCCGTCTACAGTTCAGCTAAGCTCCTTCTATAAATACCCCCCCAAATTCAGTTCTGAACACAGAAAAAAATAGCAAAAAAACTTAGAGCTCCGTTTTAAAAAAAGAGAAAATTACAGCCCTTAGCCCCAGCCCTCTTCCCTTCTTCCCCAGAAAGCCAAATTTTTTTTTTTTCACTGCTGTTCCCTCTCTCTTTCTCTCTCTCTCTCTCCGCCGTGCCCCTCGCTGCCCGCAGCCGCCGCCGTCCCTCCGCCTCGCCGCCCTCGCCGCCGCGCCGCCTCGCCGCCCCGCCGCGCCGCCAGCTGCCCCTGCCTCCCCCTCCTTTCGCGCGCGCCTTCGCGTCTCTGTTCTTCAGATTCAAAAACTTGTTTTGAAAGGTGAAACCTTGATTCCATACTTCATCTTTTCAATTTCTTTCAATTTGGTCACTAACCTTTTATTTTTGTTCCTGCAGAATAAATTACTAACCTTTTTAATTTTTACTTGTTTATTTATTTGTTAATTATTGTTATTATTACTAATCTTCTTTTTATTGTTGTTATTGACTTACTAACAACTAACTTTTAATATTATTATTGTTACTAACCTTTTAATTTTTGCATTATTACTAACTTTTATAATTGTTGTTAACAATTAATTAATTTTTATTATTGTTGTTAATTAATTAATTTAATTAACTTGGCTAACTTTTTATTATTGTTGTTAATTAATTAATTTAATTAACTTGGCTAACTTTTTATTATTGTTATTAATTAATTAATTTAATTAACTTGGCTAACTTTTTATTATTGTTGTTAATTAATTAATTAATTTAATTAACTTGACTAACTTTTTATTATTGTTGTTAATTAATTAATTTAATTAACTTGACTAACTTTTTATTATTGTTGTTAATTAATTAATTAACTTGACTAACTTTTTATTATTGTTGTTAATTAATTAATTTAATTAACTTGACTAATTTCTTTTTATTATTGTTGTTAATTAATTAACTTAATTAAACTTGGCTAACTTTTATTTATTGTTGTTAATTAATCAACTTAATTAAACTTGGCTAACTTTTATTATTGTTGTTAATTAATTGACTTAATTAAACTTGGCTAATTTTTATTATTGTTGTTAATTGTTAATCTAACTTTACTAACTTTTTTTATTGTTATTAACAACTAACTATATTAATTGTGCTAACTTTTATTATTGTGTTATTAAAGTGGATGGCCAAAAAGCCCCACTTTATTTTTTTTTTTAACTAAAAGATAAAAAAAAAGGAATTTTATGTGAATAATTTCCTAAAGGCTAATAAAAATTATTTTTTTTATAAACAAACATAATGAAATAAATAAATAAATAAATACAAATTTTTTTTTTAAATACATCTTTAAAAGTGATGTTTTTTTTCTAATTAATAATTAATAATGAAATATAAAAAAGAAATTAAATTCCATGTCCAAATGATCCGCCAGGATCCATGGCTTGGAAAATATTTTTTAAATAAAGTATATAAATAAATTTTCCTTTATTATTAAAAAAATAAAAAAAAAAACTTTGGACTAATATTTTTTATTTATCTCTTTATCCAGCAAAATAATAAAATATAATTTTTTTGGTTTCTTTATTAATAAAAAGAATAAAGGAGTAAAAATTTTCTTGGGCTAATATTTTACTTATTTCTTTCAAAATAATAAAAAAAAGATATAACATTTTTTTTTTTGTTTTTGTTTCCTTTATTAAATAAAATTTTATTCAAATGATTTCAAATAAAGGTAATAATAAAAATCTTTTAGCAAACAAAAAGAACATAAAAAAAATCATATAAATATCAAAAACTTTTTATACATATAAATCTTTGATTTCTTTAATCTTTTTTCAAAATAAATTATATAAATATCAAAACTTTACCTTTATTTTCCTTATTAAATAATCATTTTTGCTTAATTTTTTTATCAAAAATAAAACAAACAAATATTAAGATTTTTATTTTATTTTTGAAATATATATATAAATTTCCGGTTTCATCATTAAATAAATAAAGTTTTGTTTACTTTTTGATTCACCTTTTATTAAATAAAATATTAAGGCTTCACTTTTATTTTTAAAATATACATATAAATCTTTAGTTTTCTTCATTAAATAAACAAAAACCTTGATTAAATAATTACTTTCTTGGTTCATCTTTTATCAAATCAAAAAAAAATAAGCTTAAAAAATAAATATGTATAAATATCAAGACTTTCTTTATATAAATCTTTTCTTTATTATTTTATTGAATAATTAATTTTGGTTAATCTTTTAAATAAAAAATCAAATACATGAGAATTAAGATTTTATTTTCAACTCTTTTGTTTTCTTTGGTAAATAAATAAAATTCTGGTATTAAATAATTATTTTTATAAAAAATTAGTTCATGGTATATTGGCTGGAAACTGTCTCGTGCCCGCTTTTGAGCTGCTTCACCTGGTGAAGAGGGTCTGGCTGAGTAACAACGCCCCGTACCATGATCAAAGATTTTTTTTATTTTATTTTTTTTAAACTCTTTGATTCCTTTAAATTAACTTCTTATTAAATAAAAAAATTAATTGCTTTTGAATTCTTTTATGAATTAAGAAAAAAATCAGATAAAAATAAAAGAAAGATAAAAAAAAGAAATAAAAGAAAGATAAAAAAAGAAATAAAAAAAAAAGAAGATAAGAAAAATAAGATAAAAGATAAAAAAAAAAAAGAAAAGAAAAGAAAGAAAAAAAAAGAAGTAAAAATATAAAGACAAATTTTTAGTTAGTATTAAAAATCATTACCTTTTAAAAAATTAATTTCAGGAATTAAATAATTACGATTAAGTAAATCAATTTCCATATCCGGATGATCCGGCAGGATCTACGGTTTGGAAAATATCAATTTTTTTAAAATAAATAAATTAAATAAAAAGATAAAAATCCATATTTTTACAATATGGATAAAATTGTTTAAAATTTCACCAAATTCCGTGTCCAAATGACTCGGCAGAGTCCATGGTTCGGAATCAAAAATCTTCCGTGTCCAAATGACTCGGCAGAGTCCATGGTTCGGAAGTATCAAATTTTATCCAACTTAATTACCAAAAATCCACATTTTCGACTAATTCAGTTAAAATATCTAAATTAACTGAAATTTTTTTAAAAGCAAAGTAAAACAAAATTAAAATCAACTAAGGTGCCAATTTTTGGGCGTTTTAACAAAGTTGTTTCAACGTAACCGTACTCCCGAACCCCCGAACTCTCGCAGACCATATTTTAGGTGACCAATCGACCTAAGTAAACTGATTGGTGGCGACTCCAGAAAACCCGACGTTGCCACACTAATAAACCACTACAACCATCATTTCTCATTCTCTTCCTCCCTCATCATCTCCGGTCACCATATCCCAGCCCATTTACTTGAGATCACTTCCCCGTATCCTTGTCCCTATTTGCTACCTGAAATCGGCAAATTTACCACTTTCTTCATAAACCCGAACCTATTAACCCTTTCAAGCCCTTTGCACTTCATTTCCCCTGAACCAAAAAATTTGTCTTCTCTTTTTCGATAGCCGCTGCAATTTGATGCCTCTCTCACCATTGTACCTAGATTGTCGATGGCTTACACCCCATGCTTCCTTGCTCCGATGACTTCTAGCCCCGATGCTTGTAGCTAAGAGCCCATTTGACTGACTACAGAGATTTCACTAACTTTTTTATCGGCCCGTCCTTAGGCACCGTTTTGGCCTTTGTCGCCAAATTTGTTGTGGCATTGGCAATGGTGGTCCTAGGAACCAAATCAACAATGGAGAGGGTTTGGGACAGTAAAGGGGAAGGCCATGGAGAGCATTGGGACAGTGGCGGAAGGCTGGATCATGGGTGTAGGGGAAGGTCGGTGAATATTGACGATGAGTCAGTTGGTGGAGACGTCAAGCGGCATAGTGATGCCTTGAATCAATCTCCTTGATCAACCTTTGTCGCTTTAGACCCATTCAATTTCGCTTTTCCATGGACAATTTTGTGGCTATTTTTCTAGATTTGTGCTGTCCCACATTGCGCCCAGCTTTCTCTTTCACTATGCTAGTACTTTGGCTGCTTCTATGAGACAATGTAGAAGAAGAAATCTTGATAAGGGTTTTTGGTGGTGAGATAGGGGGTTTTTATTGAAATTGGCAGCTGTTAGACCCATGAATAGATCCAATTTAGAAGCGGCATCAGAGTAGGATTGTCCGGTAAACCAAGCAGAGATATTGGGGGATAGTGGGACCAGAAGGTTGTGGGGGAGGGAGAGAGGAGGAGATAGTGGTTAGAGTTTTAATTTTATAAGTCTGAGGGTACTTTGCTAAGGAAGAAAAAATGTAAGGAATATAGTTGGTATTTGTAACTGGGATTCTGTCAAATATAACCATAAAAGTGACAGAAGGACTATGATTGGAATACAATTGGGTACATTGGGAACTTTAAGATGACAAAATGAATGTTAAGGATCCAATTAGGACAACGCAATAAGATTGAGGATCATAAATGACATTTTGTCCAATAAGAAACTGAAATCAAGCAAAAAGGTTAGGTTGGGACGAGATAGTAATAAACTAATAATTAATTATCAAAATACAAAAGAGGAAAGAACAAAAGAAAAGCAGAGATGACATGCAGCAGCGAGGTACGTTTAGCAGAAGAAAGAAAGATTTGCGAGTTGCGACTTAGAGAGAGGAGTCGCCTCGCACTGGTAACTGGCGGTAGGCCCAGCCCTTCCCGCCCCACCACCCTCTTTTACTCTTTCCGCCATTATTATGAGACCTTTCGTATTCCTTTATTATTACTTTACTTCACCCTCTTCCCCTCCTCTTCCCACTCTTTTCAAGAAATACCCTCTTCTCTACTCTCTTCTTCCAGCTTCTATCAGTTCTAAAGTTGCCTCTTGTGCCTCAAAGTTAGGAGCTGTTGGCTGCTCTGGGGATAGTGGATTTCTGGGCCTGTTTTCACTTGTTGTGAAAGAGAGATGAGTACTGGGGAAAAGGCTGGTACTGAGGAACATGAAGCAGTTGTTCCCGCTCATAAGGTTGTTTTGGGGCTGATTTTCTGGAATTTATGTTTGTCTTTTGTTTAGTTTTTACTCCTTTGCAGTTTTTATTTGAATTATCGCTGCTGTCTTTCGAAATTTCGGATATTTTGCTGAGTACTGCCTATTTTTACTGTTGCAAATGGAAGCTCCTCAGGTATACTTGTCGTTGGAAATGATAGATTAAAAAGTCGGCATGGTGCTAGATCAGAAGTACTATGACTTGCATTTGGTGTTATAGCCTTATCCAACGATAGAATATTACCAGCTATGGAAGTAGGCAAGAATCAAACGGAAGTCCTCCTCCCACAAAGAAAATCGCATATTTGACTTGTAGTGAAAAGGCAATGGAACAAAATTATATAGCCTTGGTTTGGTCTAGAAGACTAGTTTGCAGGACCAAGGACTGGAGTGATATAACTTGTGGAAAAGCCAGATAAGACATTAGGCATTAGCAGACAGTTCTTGAGGTGAAGTCTTTATGTAATGCTAAGGCCTTGTTGTTTTACAGGTTGTAGACTCAACGGGAATAACTGAGGAAACAAATCATGGACATGATCGGAAGCGGAGAAATCTCTTTCTAGAGATGCCCCCCAGACCTATGGAGCACTTCTCACCAGATTCGCATGTAGTAAAGATGCCTCCAACAACTAGTATGACTCCGAGGAAAGTAAACTTTCTCTTGACTCCCACACCTACTGATGGAAGAACAAATGCATCCCTAGGGCCTTCATCGACAAAAAGCAAAACAACCTTCAAAGCTCGCTTACCAAAACTAGGTTCTTTAAATAGAAGTTTGAGCTCAGATATTGAGAAGGCTGATATCCTTGGTCAAGATGGTTCTTGTGCTTCGTTGAAAGAGAAGTCTTCCATCACAAGGACAATTTCTCTCACCAAGATATTTACACCTATGATACATAGGGCATCATCACTTCCCATAACTCCCGTCATGCTTTCAAATGCTGAATCCACAACTGCTGGGTGTATAAGCAGTAATCTGAACTTAAGTGTGAGTTTTTTCCCTGCCTTCCTCATTATTTTTTCGTTCTTTTGGTTTGGTTAAAGTTTTTATGAACAGAATGGTAACTGTTAATTGTAAGTATAAGAGCTAGCATGCCCCCGTTTGCCAGGTTAGTTTTTGTGTACTCTTGCTGAGGGGCCTGAAGCCTGAGATCTGATTTCTGAAATTAAGTTATAGTTAAACAAACTTAAAGCTGGCTATGTAACTGTTGATTTTGTGGGGAAGTCATATGATGCTGCAGAGACTTATGAAAGACGGCACATATATTCTCTTTGGGGTTTGTTTTGGAGCCCTTATTTCCTTTTGCAGAAAAAGGACACCTCGTGGCAGATATCTCGTTCAATTTCACTCCCTTTGAATAAGAAAGAAAGTGGCTTAAGTAGAATGGACTCATTTTTCAGAGTGATTCCTTCAACACCACGAGTAGATAAAGGTGAGATCATTTCTGAGGCATCTGTGAATCTGGATGCAGGTAATTTCATTTTCCTGAGAGGTCATCACTCCTTGCATATTTCCATTTAAGAAGGACGCCTTCCACTGATCTTCAGTAGTAGCCTCATACAATGATGAGACGTGACATAATGTGAACTCTGTTCGTTTTGTGATCGTGATCAAACTTTATGTTTTAGTAAAATTTGAAGTAGTTTGGTCCTTGTAATTTGCATTAGCAAATGGAGACCTTTCTACATTTTTTTCCTCTTTTTCACCTTATTGCATGTTTACGTAAAAAGATTATTGCTCCTTGAGAGTAATTAACTGTTAATTTAATGGTAAGTCCCATTATTTAGAAAATAGCGACCCTGACGGCGAAGACATTCCTGAAGAAGAGGCGGTTTGTAGAATCTGTTTTGTTGAGTTGGGTGAAGGAGGTGAAACGCTTAAGATGGAATGCAGTTGCAAAGGTGAACTTGCCTTGGCTCACAAAGATTGTGCAGTTAAATGGTTTACTATCAAAGGCAACAAAACCTGTGATGTGTGCAAGCAAGAGGTCACAAACCTACCTGTCACTCTTCGAAGAATTCAAAGTTTACAAGCTCTGAACCTTGGAGCAAGAATAGGTCTGCAGGAAGATGTTAATGGGTACAGGTAAATCATAGTGGAGTGCTGTCATTTTCTTGTGTTGGTCAGCTTATTGACAAGTCAAAGTAGTTTACAAGTATTGAACTCTGGAGCCAAGGAAAATAAATAGCGAATATTTCCATGCTAATAAATATTATTGTATGTCCACCATTTGATAATGGTATTTGCAAGCCTTTCTATTTCTGTTCTGTAACAAGTGAGCTGAGACCATTGACAGTTGAGGTATGAAGGGCTATTAAAACTTTTGCAGAAAATTATACCTGTGAATATTAGCTGTGACCTGACAAGCATATTAAGCTTTCACTCTTCCACTGGTTTTTGCTTTTATTTGATGTTGGAACACTGGTAACCCTACTTAACTAATTGATTAGTTTGGTCTGTTCATTTGTATCCTCTGCCTCATTCCCCCCAACTTTGCATTAGCAAGCCAGTGAATCATGGTCGAACCAGCTGTACATATTATGATTTATTTTCAGTCTTATTCTCCATCAAAATTCTAAATTTGACTTGTATTGAAGTTTTTTTTCCCCATCTTTTTAAATTCTTCCTAGGGTTTGGCAAGAAGTGCCCGTGCTTGTTATTATCAGCATGCTTGCATATTTTTGCTTTCTCGAGCAACTTCTGGTAAGCTCAAGTAGTTCTCCTATAAATTCTGGTTGACATCACTGCTTCATGTCTTAATATTAACATCATATTGATTTCAGGTGGGAAAAATGGGAACTGGTGCAATTGCTATATCTCTTCCATTTTCATGTGTTCTGGGGCTCCTGGCATCCATGGCCTCATCAACAATGGGTATGTTTTATTTTTCATTGAAATCTACACATTATAGTTAAAGATCTTCTCTTGGAATTAGAGATGGTTATTTGTTCATTCATGGACTTTTCAGTGTTCCACTGACCTGACCTCATCTTCTTATCTTGTCTTCAGTGAGGAGAAGATTCATCTGGGTCTATTCATCTGTACAATTTGCCCTGGTAGTTTTGTTTGCGCATTTATTTTACTCATTGGTAAGCTGTTATTCCTCTAAAGACTCTTGACCCGAGAATTGTTGAAATTCTTTTGGTTCATGATTTTGCTGGGAAATGCCAGAATGGTGCCTTGGAAGGCTCCAAAAAGATCCGTTTCAAGTGACTTCCAAAGCATAATACTAGCTCTCTCTAGCTTTACTCTTTTACCATGTCATGTGAAATACCATCTGTAAATGGGACCTGCAGATTGGCGTACAAGCAATCCTCTCGATCCTGCTAGCATCGTTTGCTGGATTTGGTGTTGCCATGAGCGGGAATTCCGTCATTGTTGAGATCCTGAGATGGAGAAGACGTTGGCTTTCCCGGTCAGAACAGCAGCATCCTAGTTCCCAAGCAGTAACACCACCATCCGGAACCTCTTCTGGAACAGTTAATGTTGATATGCCAGCCCATCACGAAAACCTCCGAAATGAAGTTGGAAACCCAGAAGCATTCAGTGGCAGGTGAATTTCAGTTCTGGTTTGTGGTTGAAGAGGTATATGATTAGTCTTCTTCTGGGTAGTGCTTTGAAGCATATCACTAGATAGCGTGTCGTTGCCTTGCCTTGTATATTTCTTGCTTCTGTATACGAATTCAGATTTCTCTAGTCTCTTATTTTGAGTGTAACTATGAAATGGGTTGTATTCATATTATAACATACGAAAAAGAAAAGTTTTGTGCTTGTGTAAGAAAAGTTTTCAGATCATCTCTTAATATTTGTCATTTTTCATTCTATTTTTACGTCTCAAAATATGTGGAACTGGTAGTTGGTCCTGATGGTGCTCCAAATGCTCCAACTTCGATAAACGAAATTCAGATAAGATTGACCTTTTCTTGATGAGTTCTATTTAATGCAAACTTTATTGGCCTTTTCGGTTCCAAAGAGACCGGTGCATGTTGTTGTCCGTACCATGCACTTGTTACATTTCCTTCGCACTTCTTTTGCCTGCTTTATTGTTCATTTTTAGGTTATATCCTTTACCAATTACTTTATCGGTTCACTTTCGCCTTAAAGGTAGACAACTGAATTGGGGATACACACGACCCAAAACCTAACCCATGACATTAGAATAAATATTTGTGATTAGTTTTGGATAATTTATTAATGACACGGATATCAAGCATTCAAAATTTTAATAGGAAAAAAATACCAAATTTCTTACTAGAGTCTGGCTCCTAGATAGGATTGTCGACTATAGTTTTCTTAGTTTTCGATATGACCATTAAAGTTATAGTTTGTGACCAAATTAGCTGCTAATGTTAAAGTTAGGGACTAAATATACCACAATTTATTCAAAACTTAATTGTATATGCGGGCAGTTGTTGGTTTTGAAATTTTGAGGATACTTATATAACTTTTAACAAATTTTGTATAATTTGTCATTTTTCATTTTTTTTTTGTACAACAGATATGGCCGTCCATCACCAAATTCGCCACCGATCCCTCCAGAAACGATATTTCAAATTAGTCATTATATTCCAATGGCACAGATAATCCGAATTTTGATTAAATGAAACTTGCCCATCCAATAATGATATGTTTCTAATAATCGGATTCCAACTATGAAAGTAATTTTATTACAAATAATAATATCTAACGTTATTTTCTTCTGCATCGTCTGTGTCACTTAATGGTAGATGTGGCAATGACCAATGCAGTGATTGGCATATAAAAAAAATAAAATGGTAAATTACATAAAATTTTGAAGTTTGTTCAAAGTTACATTAATACCTCAAAATTTTAAAACCAATAACTTCTCGCATTTATAGCTATGGCCAATCAGTCCCACACTAGAATGTTAGTGGCCATATTGCAACTAAGGAAAAACTATATTGGCAATGAGGTCCAAGAGCCAAACTATAGTGTGAAATTTAGTAGTTTTCCCTTTTTAATAATAAAAGTTGGAGTAAATTTCATGAATGATCCATAACCTTTAGTCATTGTTTCCTTTTAATCTCTAATCTATTGGTTGTTCTGTTTTAGTCCTAAACCTATTAAAACGTTTCATTTTAGTCCCAATTTGATGAAATTCATTATCTCAAAGTATTTGTCTGAAAATAACTTTTTATATAATAATTTAAACTATCTGGTAATTATTTTACAATAAATTTAATCTGTATAATAATTTTTTATAGTTAATAAAAAAATTCAAATCACTTTTTTTTCTTTGTAAATTGAACTTATTTCATTCAGAAAAAAACTATTAATGTAAATTGTCTATTTACTATAAAAAAATTAAACTGTTTAAATTTATTGTAAGACAATTACTGAATATTTAAATTAAAATTTTAAAATTTTTTGTCAGATAATTATTCTGAGTTAATGAATTTCATTTGGTGAGGGATTAAAATGAAACAATTTTAATAGGTTTAGAACCAAAACAGAACATTTAATAGGTTAGGGACTAAAAGGAAACAATGACTAAAGGTTATTGACCATTTATACAATTTACTCATAAAAGTTGTTATAGGGCAACTCTTTTCCAACGTCCAACTTTATCCAAGTTTGACCGCCGAGCCCGTCCTACTTCCCATGTATTAGCTAATGAGTAAATGACATAAATGGTACCTAATCTTTAGTCATTGTTTTCTTTTAGTCTCTAACTTATTGAATATTCTGTTTTGGTCCTAAACCTATTAAAATTGTTTCATTTTAGTCCCTCACTAGATAAAATTCATTAACTCAAAATAATTGTCTGACAGAAATATTTGAAATTTTAATTTGAATATTCGGTAACTATCTTTCAATAAATTTAAACATTTTAATATTTTTTACAGTAAATAGACAATTTAAATTAATAAATTTTTATTTTTTAATGAAATAAGTTCAATTTATAGAGAGAAAAAAAAGTGATTTAAATTTTTTATTAACTATAAAAAATTATTATACAGATTAAATTTATTGTAAGAAAATTATCAGATAGTTTAAATTATAATCTAAAAAATTGTTATCAGACAAATGCTTTGAGTTATCAAATTTCATCAAATTGGGACTAAAAGAAAACATTTTCAATAGATTTAGAACTAAAACGAAACGTTTTAATGGATTTAGGACTAAAACAGAATATTTAATAGGTGAGTGACTAAAAGGAAACAATGACTAAAGGTTAAGGACCATTTATAAAATTACTCATTAGCTAACCATTGGTTGTCATGGAGTTGCTCACTGAGTTACGAGTGGCGACGTGAGTTGGGTGCGAAAACAGATTTTAAAAAAACCGAATAAACCAAACAACTGACTTAACTCGGTTAAAACCGAAAACTGAAACCGCTACACTAGACTCCGTTTTTTGAAGCTTTAGTTGTCAGTTGGGTTGCCCAATTACTTTTCGGCCCAGAGCTTTTATGTGCTAATATTAGGCTTCTGGCCCAAACCAAATCAGTAAGCTCTCTGCTGCACAACTATCGTCGGTCGTCGTGACCATAGACTATCTCGCTCACTCTTTCTCGGAGGCTGCCATCTCCTAGGGGCCTCCCCGGCAACTACAAATCGTACCTGCCGATAATTTCTCCCGGCGAGGGGTCTTCGGCTTTACCTGGACAAGCATGTGACAAGGAACTTCCGAAGTCTCTAGAGGCCGTCATTAGCTCGCAGTCCCCCAGCCCTTTCGCAGCTCAAGTTGGGGAATTCAGAGGAAGAAAGAGATAGAGCTTCTTTCTCATGGAAACAACTGGACCAAGAAAAGACAATTGCGCTTGCAGTTTCTGAAGATTTAAGTACAACCTTTTGTCTCTAACAAGACGAATCATACTAAAGCGCATGAGTCTCTCTAAAAGAACTGCTGCCCAATTTCCTCTTCTGAGCCGCCGTCGCCCCCTCAGAGGTACTTAATCATTGTCGTTGGTTCTTTCTTTTTTAAGACTGAGTAGTAAAATTTCTCCTTTGTTGCGTATGTATATCTGCTTCTTCTTTCCTAGGGAACACGAGGGTCTTATAAAAGTTCCCGCAGTCTGCTAGTTTGGCTTTAAAGTGAGGATTTTGTGATCGCAATTCTCTGTCTCTGGGTTTTGAGGTGCCAGTTCAACTTTGGGAACTTGTGATTAAGCTGTTGACTATGTGTTTCAGTTGTGTCCAAGTCGGGGTTCGTGACTTATCCCTGTCAGAAGAGGATATTGGTGAGGGGTTTTCAAGTGAAAATGGCTTGGAGTGTGGAGAATTTGCAATTGGGTATTGAGAGCAATTCGGGAATTGTGCATCCTGCAACGGAAGACTACACTGATGAGGCTACTGAAGCTCTCAAAGCTGGGAAAGTTATTGCTGTTCCAACCGATACACTTTATGGCTTTGCTTGTGATGCTTGGTATGTTTTTCTTGTGTGCTTGGTTTGTTTTGCTTGAGTGCGTGATACGATTTTTTTTTCTTTATTGATACATGTCACTGGATGTGTACAACTCTGTTTCGTGTCAAGCTTTGCTTGACTTGCTTGATGTTTCATGCTTGTAGTTCTGCTTCTTACTTATTGCTTCCTGTTGCTCTCATTTGTCACTTGAATGTCTTCTTGTCAAACTAGCGTGATGAACTGGCGGTGTCAAATATAAACAGACGTGATGCAGAACATTGTCATCATATGTCAACCAGATAAGGAACCTTGTCAAAGTGATCTTTATTCATGGGTTGCTCTCCTATTAATTTTTAGCTTAAAAGGCTTATCTTTTACCGGTTAAGAACATCCATGTAAATTTGGCATGGTGTGATTACATAATTGACCGTTACTTTCCTAGCGAAGCATGAACTTTTAGTTTTCAATGGAAGAAGACATGTTTCTACACATTTGATAAACTAGAAATAACAAAGAAATATGCTTAGACTGTTCACAAAGGGGCAAGTTCTATTACTTTATAGGTTTAAAAGAAATGAGTAACGGTAGTTTCACAATTAGTCACCCTGAAATTATGCAGGGTTTCAGTTTCAGCAGTTTCAGTTTATCTTAGATATTTTTTATCATTTAATTGTTCCCTTCACGACAGCTCTGCTGAAGCGGTTAACAGAATTTATGAGATTAAAGGGCGCAAGCACACAAGTCCGCTAGCAATCTGTGTTGGGGATGTATCAGACATTAAACGCTTTGCTGTCACAGACCATTTGCCTCACGGATTACTTGGCGCTCTCTTACCAGGACCTGTTACTGTCATCCTTCAGCGAGGTTCTTGACTTGCCTGTCTGTTGTCATTAACTGTATAAATAAGAAAAGAAAAGGAAAAAGTTACAATGGATGAGGGATTAATAGTTAATACCCATTTGTGACACTTAACGTGCATCATTAATTTGCTCTAGTTCTGCGAAAACTTTCTTGCTCTTTTATTGTTTGTGGTGAACTAATCTCTTCAGGAGTAGAATGGAGACAAGTTTCATGTATCCAACCAACTAGCCCGGTATCAAGGTTTAGTTGATTTATTTATGATTCTCAGGTGAATCAAGCATCCTTGAGAAGTCACTGAATCCTGGATTGGCTAGTGTAGGGGTGCGAGTTCCTGATTGTGACTTCATCAGGACTATTTCCCGTGAGGTCAGAAGCGCACTTGCCCTAACGAGTGCGAACTTAAGTGGACAAGCCAGCAGTATATGCATCAAAGACTTTGAGAACCTTTGGGAGCACTGTGCATATGTTTATGATGGTGGTGTGCTTCCTGCTGGCCGGGCAGGATCAACAGTTGTCGACCTAACTGAGCCGGGGAGGTACAAAATTGTCAGGCCAGGAAGGTAAGCATCTGGTTGTCATCCAGATTATTGTTTTCTAACACAGGAGGTCAATCAATATGTGCTTAGTAATAAAAATTAGTTGGGGATGTTGACAGTTTGATATTGTGAGTTGCTTGTGCTCATTGTTTTCAGAGCGAGGGAAGAGACTATCGCAATACTTGAAAAGCATTGTCTGGTTGAAGAACGAACAAGTGATTGAAGGAACAGTTTGGGCGTCTGGAGGTGATTATTTCATTCCCTTTGAGACTTCACTTGATTAAGGGTTCTTTCTATGGCAGTCGGAGAAGTCTCAATCGTAATGCATGTTTATATTTATAAAATGGAAGAAACTTACTGATACATCTTGAAGATTGCTGCTTGCTTCCAATCCATGTACATTGCGATTGCATCACCTGAGTAATGCTCTCCCTTGTGAGTTTGTAACGATAACTGTTATATGTACATTAAAAAAAAATTATGCCAACTCATTAAAAGAGGTATGTTGCTGTGGTATTTATTTATTGGTATTGATTCACCATGGACTTTACTGTTATAATGAATTTAACCAGAATCATTAGATATGTTTATATACATTAGTATTCTTCTTCTTCTTCGTCTTCTTCTTCTTCGTTTAACCATACATGCAGTTGGAAGTAGTATAGGTAGTTAAAAAGTCATCCATCACTGCTTCAAAACCTCCGGAGCAGACAATTTTAGGGCCAGTTCATTTTAGTTTAACCTAAGTCAGTTAACACGTTTTTTGGGCTTGGGTCTAATATGTTCACTTTTTGTTCCCTTTTGGTCCCTTTTCCAAATCCCTGCAACACCCATACCCATTCCACTTCCGATCTCCAATTCTTCCTTCCGATCTCCAATTCTCCACTGCTTCGTAGGAGGCACCGTCCTCCGCCTCGCCAAAGACATTGTCGATGACAACAAGGGCGCTTGCATCCTCGTGGTCTTTGCTGACATCACTGCAGTGACCTTTCGTGGCCCGTCTGAAATGCACCCTGACTTCCTTGTCAGCCAGGCCCTTTTCACCAACAGAGCCGCAGCGCTCATCGTCAACGCCAATCCTAACGGTGAAGACGATCGTCCTTGATCTTGAAGGGTCCATCGACGGGCACTTGCGTAAAGTGGGTATTGATTTGAAATCGTTGCAGTCGAGCCTCCGTAATCAGACCCAGAGATGCCAAGTTGGATGTTTGGAAGCTTGTCGCCGTTAGACGAAACAAAACTCCGGTTGTGAGCTCTCCGTCGACTGGATGGCAAAGACGATCATCCCCGATTTTGAAGGGTTCATTGACGGGCACTTGCGCGAAGTGGGTCTTGATCTGAAATTGGTGCGGCCGAGCCTCCATAATCCAACCCAGAGATGCCAAGTTGGATGTCTGGAAGCTCGTCACCGTTAGACGAAACAAAACTCCGGTTATGAGCTTTTCGTTGACTGAATCGTATGCACAGGATAGAGACAAGTAAAATATGTGAAATTGGGGGGCAAATAAGTGAATAAATGGTGGATCCCACAATCAATCAAAATGAATAAGCTCTTTAATGTGTTAACTTCCTCATGTTAACATAAAATGAACTGCCTGTTTGCTTCACCCGCAGCCTTTCCGGTTTCAATATATATGACTTGTTGCATTAGAGGCGTATTTTTTTAAACGCAGAATCATACCATATGCCAAGTTAAGATGAAAGGGAGACGGGCCGAAGTACTTCTCAACTCATGCCCTCGAGCTTCCCCTTATTACATGGAACTTGTAAGTTGCGCCTCGTTATAATGTTAGAACAATGAACAGATATTTGACGTGATTATAGTCTCATGTACTGATACTGAGAGAGTGAAACCAGGCTGAGCTGATGAGCATAAGTAATCTGAATCAGCAATCCCGATTCCGCGTCAATTCCCTTCCCTTGCTCTTGTTGATATTCGTAAACATAATAAGCTCCAGAAACAGGCGACTAAAGCAAAATTTCATCACCCCCAAAGCTCCAACAACCCGGAATTGGCCCCTGCTGCTTGTACATCAGCTGGCGCCCTTTCCCACCGAATAGTCCATTCTCCATGATTGAGCGCCCATAACCTGCGCACAGGAACCATCTTTAGCAAACTCAGGAACTCCTAGGAAGCCTCTAAATTCCACCTCCAAGTAAAGGCGATCTTTGCATGGGGGGGAATCTATCCTTCTGAACTGTTCTTTCTTGACACCAAAAGCCAGAATGATATGAATTATATTTCCTACAGGTCTGAACAAAACACAATAAATAACTCCACGGAGAGACAGGGTCTACAAAGTCGCCGTCTTTGAACGGGAGCAGTTAGCTTGATTCGCTTCCAAGATTTTTGACCCAAAAAATACAATTCAGGTTTATAATCCTCAAACTCATGCGCGAAACGAACTAACTTGAACATGTTATTCTTAGCATCATACACTAATGCATAACAGGAAGGGGTGACTTGTAGAGGAAGGCAACTCTAGGGTTTTTTGTGTCAAGGGATTAGACAGAATTACAAGGTACTCATCACATACTGCAGCAAAACAATGCAATCCGTTGCGATAACCGTGGAGCATATAGCTGGCTGGCATGAACATCTGAATAGTGTTTTGCTTTGAAATTCTTGTGGGAAAAGATTGCAACTTTTCGTTGGTTCCAAGAAGCAAAGCATCCTGGGATTTTCCATCGCCCCTGATTGGCTTCAATGCACCTGCTTCTGCACAAAGTAAGAATCACGTGATACGGTATTCCAAGACTTCGAGACGCATCTGAATTGCACAAGAAATTTGGTGGGTGATCCCATCAAAATCCCAGCAATGGTTACGTTCTCTGGAAGTCGGTGATGGTGCTCATGCATTGTTTGGAAGGTGAGAAAAACTTTGGACGGCGTGGTTTTGAGAAGCTAGCATTTGATCCGGCATATTTTTTTTTTTTTTTTTACTTTTTAACAGCAATGAAAGATTTTATTAAAAAATAAACAAGAAAGTACAAATATCATCTTAAAAGAAAAGATGATGAAGCAAATCCCCAAAACCCAAAACTAAAAATAGAGTGCCCCAAATAATAAACACATGTCCTAGTCCAATATCCTAGCTGCAAAAATAAAGCGCCCAGGCAAACTAAAACAACCCTAGACCCATACCCTAACACAGAACATAACCCTCGATCAAAGTTCACACCCCAAACCAAAAGCCTAAAAACCAATGAAGACTGCCCTATTTTGGAGAAAAATGAAAAACTGGCTGGCTCTTTTCCGGTGTCTTGATATCCCATTCTAATTTTTTAATTCGCAATTTAACAACGAGTCTTTTTGCCGTACATTAAAGCCTAGCAAGCTGGCTAGCGATTGATAGTATGTTTTACTTGCCAATAATTGTTGAGCTCTAATTTTAGTGGGCATTCCTGGATGTAGAGAATCTATTGTGCACATATGTGCAATTATAATAGCTGCTTTTCATCTTATTGTTCTATTAATGGAAAAAAAAAATCTTATTGTTCTATTGCACTATAGAAAATCTAATCCCGAATGAGTCAATTGTTGCTTGGATTGCAAACAAGTCAACTACCGAGTGCTTGCTGGCTCGCTTATAATAACGATTGACCAACTCAAACTTCTACTCAAAATTAAAAGAAGTCCCATTGTCCACCATTCCCATAACTGACACCACATCATTTGAACTAATAGCAAGCCTCTTCCTATAGATGAGAAGGCTCTAGGAATCAGGATCAAACGACTTGACAAGCCATGAAATTAAATCATATCGCAACCGAGTTAGGTTGTCCTCCTAAAGGCTCCCATGACTGGTTTCATGAGCCTACGTACGACCTTCCACTAGGGGGTGATTATTCGGTTTGTTCGGTTCAAATCAAACCGAATTATTCGGTTTTCAGTTTTGGATACTAAGAAACCGAAATAACCGAATTAGTCCATAAAACCGAATTCAAATCGAACCGAAATATTTCGGTTCGGTTCGGTTTAAACCGAATTAACCGAAAAAATGGTAATTAAATTCTATAAGAGATGAAATGAGATAAAGATATTGTTTTTCTTTTCAAATTTCATTCAATATAGAAGATTCATTGTCCATGGAAAGAAAGAAAATAAGAATCCAAGCTAATTTGGGTTACTTGGTAGCCTTATTGTTCATGAAACAAATAAAAAAAAAATTTGGTATAAAAAATTTCAGTTATTTCGGTTACCGAATTAACCGAATTCTAAAACCGAAACCGAAATTTTTGTTATTCGGTTTCAACCGAAACCGAACCGAATTTTAAATTTTTTTCGGTTTTTTGGTTTCAACCAAATACTGATCACCCCTACCTTCCACTGATCAATTTCGATATTACCAGCCTTGGCACCAATTATTGGTACTTCTGCTACAACTTGTACCTTTTATTCAAAATTCATCGTGTTCCACCGCTTAATCATATCAGCCCACTCTTGTAGTTCATTCATGTATAACACATATATGGCCACCACAAACAACCAACTTTCTACATAACCTTCGCACGAAAGTGAGGTTATGTACAGCTCATGTCATAGGGCATTTGTTTTTTTTTTTTCCTTAATTTGCTATTTTTTACCATTACTGTATAATTTAAAAGTGCCCATGTTAAGACAAGTGATGGCCTAAAAATGTAGATCAAACCTATTTAAATTTTTCATTAACTATAAATAAATATTATACAGATTAAATTTATTATAAAATAGTTAACTAATAATTTAAATTATTATGTAAAAATTGTTATCAGATAAATACTTTGAATTAATAAATTTCATCGAATAGAGACCAAAATGAAACATTTTTAATAGATTTAAGTCTAAAAAGTTAGGGATTATTCGAGCAATTTAGGTATAGAAAAAAAAAAAGGGAAGAAGAAGAAGATGGAGCATCCTGTGTTCGCAATTAACGGTATAAGCGCAGTGTATCAGCCGAATCTTGGCGAAGTAGAACTATATGGTAATGAAGAAAGAATAATCTTTTCTTCCTCTCACGCGTTAGCACTCGCTATCTCTAGTTGTTAGTGTGCTTTCTATTGCATCTCGGCGTTGCTAGTTTCTTCTGCTTAAACTTTTGTTTTGCAATGCCACGGATTGGCGCCAAATATCGGGATAATCTCGCTAATAATAGTATTTAATGTAAGAAATTCAGAAAACCCATTTCAATTATTTATAAATTACAAACATAATATAATTTATCACTTCTGGTTGTTTTATAAACATTGTGGATATTTGTACCACATATTAAGCACATTTCTTCAAGATTACTCATTATTAAATCATATAATTGTAATAAAGGGTATTCATATTGGCTAATTAAATATATTTTGAAATAATTTTTTAAATCCAAACATAATATGACAGAGGAGATAATTAAGTATAATTCAACCGCGTTACTTAATAAAGACTTCAGACGCGTGCTAAAGGTCGAAAAACCAACAAATTATTGGAGAATATCATGTCTAGTATGGGCGGCTCTACAATTGGGGGTATCAGGGGACTTGCCCCCACTAAACTTGTTGTGAGCACAAGAGTTTTAAATTTATAAATCTCGGTTCAACCGTAAGTGTATAGTGTGTTGTGTACAAGTGGTAAGCATGGGTGGGGATAGAGGAGATTCCGATTGGAATTTAAGTCCTAGCTACTCACTAACTCAAGCTAAATGAAACATAAACTGAAGTAACTTGATTAAGAAGAACATCACTTATAATTCGACCATAAATGTTATGTTTTTACCCAATGAATTCATTACTTCTCATAAATTCATTTGCTTAGTATCTTCTTACCCTACCTCTTTGTAAGAGTTTTTTACTTTTTTTTAAGATAAACTAGTTGTATTATTTTTTATTTATTTGTATATGCTATAATTTTTTTTATTTAATTTTCATCTGATGTTGAATCTTTAAATAATGTTTCTATTCTAACCAATTTATGAATGTCATTATTCTAACCAAGCTGTAAATGTTTCTATTCTAACCAAGTTTGAATGTTTCTATTCTAACTAAATTTGAATGTTTCTATTTTAATCAAATTGTGAATGTTTTTTGTTCTAACCAAGTTGTGAATGTTCTTGTTCTAACCAAGTTGTGAATGTTCTTGCTCTAATCAAGTTTTGAATTTTTATTCTAACTGAGTTATAAATGGTCCTATTCTAACCGAGTTACAAATATTTCTTGAAATGCAATTATAACGTATTTTAACCAATTCTTGTGAATGTTTTTATTCTAACCATGGCATAATGTTTCTATTCTAACCAACTTGTGAATATTCATTGGAATGTAATTACAATCTATTTTAAACAAGTCGTGAATATTTTTATTCTAAATAAGTTGTGAATGCTTTTACTCTAACAAAGTTGTGAATGTTTTCATTTTAACCAAGTTGTAAATGTCCCTTGGAATGCAATTGTAACCTATTCTAACTAAGTTGTGAATGTTCATATTCTAACAAAGTTGTGAATATCCTTTGTTTTTTCATCAATTCATTCATATGTTTTCTTAACTTAAAATTATATTATAATAGATATTTCCAAGAAAATAATATTGTAAATTTACTGTATATCCTACTTCATGCTACCTAAGCTAATCATTTTTACTGTACAAAGAAGAATTCTCTTGTACTTAATATATGTAAATCCTAATATATTTTCTATTTTTGTGTTAATTTCATAATTATTATTTAAAATAAAACATATTTCTCTTATATGAGTCCAACCAATAAATATTATACTTCACTCTTATAACTATCAGGTTATAAGTCATGCAATTACTTTTTATTTTTACGCTATAAATATACAATTCTCTATTTCATTTACTTCTTAAAACATAAAAAGGATACCAATTAATTGCTTTTATCTCATATTGCAATATGTCAACAATTGATAAATATCTCATAAAATACAACATTTTAGAATACACTCAAATGCAAAAAGAACAATTCCAATGGTATTAAAAAAACTTGAAAAAGAACAAACAAGCCTATTGATTATGAGTAAATGCATTTTCAAGTAAAAGGAATATCTATGCTATTAAAGGAAAAAATATAATGTTTGTATTTATGCATATAATTAGTGTGTTTATATGTCATTTAGATATAAATTAAAACAAAAATCAACCTCAACACCAACTGTGTTAAAAATATTAAAATTTTTTAATTAAATGAACCACAAAAAATCTGCCCCACACAAGATATAATTCTTAGAGCTGTCACTGTATATAAACATGTAGTATATATGTTTATCCTTTCATTTTAACATATATGTGCTACTCATAATATTAAAATACTGAAAATTTTATGATTTCTAATATCAAGGTGTTAAATACCGTTACCACTAGGTATACCACACTCTAAATTTTTAAGGTATACCGCATGGTATATTGCGCCGCATACTGTTACAATTTTTACAAAAAAATAAATTTTAGAATATTATTTTAAGATTATATAAATTCAATAATTTTTTTACACATTTTATATGTATTCTAATTTTTCTCATCATAATTTTTCAAATATAAATAAAATATATATTTTAAAAGATATTTTTTAATACATAATGTTATACAAAAATAATTATTTTTATGTTAATTAAGAAAAGTAACAAAAAAATAAGTGTAAAGCTTTATTTTATGATATGTGTATTAATTATATTTTAATGTTTTATGTATTTATAATTTTTTAATGTAAAATGACAACAACAAAAAAAAAAAAAACAACAACAAAAAATAAAATACCACGGTGCATACCTTATGGTATTTACTGTATGCCGCGGTTTTTGGATAAAATATATACAAACAGTGAGCAGTATGTAAAATATCACAAAATATCACAGCATACCACACGATAAAATAATAAAATGTGAAAAAATTTGTACCACGGTAAGTAGTATACCGCTGTACTGTATAGTATTTAATTCCATGCCTAATATCAAAACTATAAACCAAGTTTTTTCATCTGTATTGATAATTTTTTATGTTTTGAGATCATTTTGTACGAGTTTAAAGGACAATTATGGTTATCCTAATAAGTTGATGCTTAGGGCATTTGTTTTAGTAATATGCCTAGCTAGCTTTGAAAAAAAAAAAAACCTACATGCTACATCCCACTGCAGAACATGCTTCCTAACTTCCTATTGTTTATGGTTCTGTTATAGTGTTATCATGCCACGACTTCCTGTTATATACTGTGTCAAAAGTTTCTATAAATTATGATATATTGCCATGAGACCACAACTTATTCCTACATTGTTTGTTTCCTTATTTGCTTCTTTCTATTATAATTCTAATTATAATTATTCTTTTGATACATTATCTTGAGCTCTGAGACTGTCTACCTAGGTGTTCATACAAATAGTAACATCATTTGTGTTATTAATGGAACTCATCCATTAACCCAGTTGCCCACTTTAAATCATAGAAAGAGAAAGACGCAAAGTTTGAGGGAGAAGATTAGGAAGTTACCTGATTAAAGTTCTTTTTTGATACAATCAAAAACCCAAAATCTCACTAACCTAATTGCATGTTCAAAACCACCATCAAGTGCACTTGCGGTTGACACACAAGAGAGAAATTAGTGAACCCCAATTTCCCATTTTAAATCCATCAAGAAGCACTCATTCATTGAGCTAGAAAGCATACAAAATGTAATGCCCGGAAAATCCAAACTTATTAGGTCCCGGGGTAAGTGGATTGGGAGCCAAAGAATTTTCCTAATTTGGGAATTTAGCTCAATTAATGTGAGGGGACATTAAATTAAGTGTTAAGGATTCATGAAATTAAGCTTGGCTTAGGCCAAGAAAAATAATGGTGAAAATGGTGGATTTCAAAGATGAGGGACTCAATTGAACAAAGGAATTGTTGTAAGTTGGGCTCAATTGCCCAAATTCAAAAGATTGGAGGACTAAGTGGGGAATTGGCCCATTTTCATGGCCTTGGATGCCATGGCCAGCCATGTCCATTCAAAATAATATATTTTATGCCACCTCCACCTCCACCCACACCTCCACTCACCTTTGTCCCCCACCTTCACCACTTCATCATTTAACTTCACCAACTCTTCCAATTTGTCCCCCCACTTTGTCTCCCACTTCCCATTTGAATTATTACTCCACTAAGGCATTATTCCCACCCATTTTGGACACCTATAACCGGACATACACTCCCCCATTCAACAAAATACATTTCCCCACTCATCTCACCTCATTCAAGCGATTTCACTCTCTTTCTTCAATCTCTCTCTACAAACTCTCTCTCCATTCTCTCTAGTTTTGGCCAACACTTGTTCTTCTCTCCAAGAACATTTCTAACTCTTCTCCTTCCTCCAAAAATTCTGCCATCAGTAGAAATCATCCTTCCATAAATTAAAACCAAGTGTTCTTGGTTGAATTCATGCTCTAAACACCCAAAGAGCAAGAATCAAGTAAAAGATTCAAAGAAAACCAAGGAGAGAAATTCGGCCATCTTCATTTCTTGGAGGTTTTGAACTCTTCTCAAGGAGTTCTTTGTGTATATGAGCTTCTAAGCTCATTGGGAGGAAGAATCAAGAAGAAAGTCCGAAGAACATCAAGCACACAAAATTCGGTCTCACCTCCTAATTGAGGTTCCGTAAGTATGAACCAAGTGTTCTTGGTATTTTGATTTCTTTAAGTTAATTACCAAGTATTCTTGGTATTTTTATGGATTCTAATAAATCTGGACATTTTGGTTCTTATGCTAGAAAATCATTTCTAGAGCCGGCAAGCAAGGAAAACGAAGGAAAACAAGCTCCTAAGAGCTTTTCGGTGTTGGTAAGGATTCCTATACTCTTTGAGTATTCGGGCCCCTAGGTGATGGTCAAAGAACCATATGATCCTAGGTGTGCTAAGAGGGCATAAGTTAAATTATTGCTTCGGCAATTCTGTATCGCTCATGAGCTAAGTTAAGTAAGCAAGCATTATGGGCTAGGATTTAAGTAGGCCACCTTAAATTCCTATGCTAAGTGAGATCTCCGAAAATGAAAAGTATGTGAAATTAATAAAATGAAACTTGAGGGATGCTTGCTGCCCTTCTGTAAATCAAGGTGTTAAGTGGCGTGTGTTTGTGTGCTTCTATGAATTTGTTGTGCATGCTAACCCCCGATTTCGATTATTATTGTATATACATGTATCTTTGTGTTTTCTTTGTCTTTATGTTTTCTTTGCAGGATTTTTGGAATATTTATTGCCATTACATTCTTGGCATATGTTAGGCCATAAAGGCCATATGTTAGGCTTTGGAAGCCATACGGAATCCTTATTGAGTTTTAAAACTCACCCGCCCTACTCTACTTTTGTAGGTAAAAGTGTGCTCGAAAGATTGAGCTAAAAGTCTTGAGTACTCTTTTTGTGGTATAAAGGTTGGGTATGTGTATGGTATTGCTCAATTATACTAAGTATTCTAAGTATTTTAAGTTGCTTGAAAATCAAGCTAATAAGCGTGGACTTTGTGTGCAATACTACGAGTCTAGAGTTTGTGGGAACAACGTCTTAAGGTGGATAATTAGTGTTCCTTGGCACTATGATTTATGGCTTGATTTTAAGCATGTAATTTGTTGGTCTAAGTTTAGTGACCAAATTATGGACTTAGCTAAAATTCGGCCAAACTTGATTTTGGGCTTGTAAGATGGACTATGGACACTTTGGGTGCTTTTATTGCTTGGTGGACTTACCAAGGCCCATGCATGTTTTATGGAAGTATGATTTTCATGAAAATCAGAAGCATGTATAAATTGGGCTTAAATGCATGTTTTGGGCTTAAATAAGAAATTAGAAAATTTGAATATGTTCTTGGTTAATTTTGGGCCATATGCATGTTAAGTATGAAAAAGGCCCATAAGCCCATGTTTATGTTGAAAGCATGCTATGTTTGGCTTTGTATGCGCACTCAAAGAAAAACATGCAAATAAACTTGGAGAAGCATGAAATTGGATGCATGTGTAAAGATTGGCTAATAAGGAATTCAAGTGCACGTATGTGAATTAATATATGCCTAAGCATTAGTTGCATCTAAAGGCATTAAGTGATTATGTGCACTAGTGAACACCAAAACACATAAGCATGCAAAGCATATGCATGAAAATAAGTTTTCAAACTTAAGTTGGTGTTTTGGATGCCATGCATAATCTTGGCTAAAGCTTGGTAAATACCATGAAAATGAACACATGAAATCCACATAAGTGCTAGTTTGTTTCTGAGAGCACTTAAACTTAAACCTTTAATAAGAACATAACAAGCTAGTACTAGTAAGTATCCTGGGGTTTGTGCCCATAAGTCTTAGTGAGTAATAAAAGTCCCTTCGGTTTAATTAAACTTCCGCTGCATGTTTTAGATAATTGGGCCCGAATGGGCCAGGGGCAGTTTAGGGCACGACACAAAAGTAGGTGCAACCTAGTTTGGCAAAAGGAGGATATGGATTGAAGCAAATGAATCGTTGGTTAGGAGGCTAGTGAATTTTTGATGTAATACAATGGGTTTTTGTGTTTTTAAGGGCGCAAGTGTCTCGGTAAAGGATGACATGGGGATTTTTAATTTCTGGCTGTGTTTGACAATCGGATAGGAGGTTGTTGTTATATATTTTCGAGACGAATTTGTGTGTGATTTTGGGGGTTCTCAGAAAAATACATGGGTTTGTTGAATACATACATGGGAATAATTTAGGGGTGTGTAATTGGGTTTTGGGCATGTGGTTGTATGATTGTCGGATTGGGGTGTACAGTAGTCTGATGATTCATGTAGCTTGCTTAAAATCAAACAGGTAGTTGTATGTTTATGTATCCTCCTAGATTTTATTTGTATGATTCTGGGTCTGTAAAAAATACAAATATGTATGTATATTTCTGAGTTTCATTTGTATGATTCTGAGTTTATAAAAAATACAAATATATTTGTATGTTTCTGAACTATATTTGTATGATTCTGGGTTTGTAAAAAATACAAATATATACGTGTGTGCATATTATACTAAATTGGAAGTGAATTGTATTAAATTCTTTGGGCTATGTATTATACTGTATGTGAAATGAATTAAATTGGAAGTCAAATGTATTAATCTGTGCTGCAAATCATCACACAAGAAAATGACATTACCATGAAAAAAAAAAAAACCACTAAACTCATCATCACCAACACTACCATAATCAATATTGTTATAGCCATCAACTGGATGCGAAATGTATGTAACTTGAAGTGAAATGTATTAAATTGGAAGTGAATTGTATTAATCTGTATGGGATGTGTTAAAATGAAAATGAAATGCATTAAACTGTGTAGAATATGTATTAAGCTGGAAGTGAATTGTATTAAACTATGAGGGCTATGTATTAGACTGTAACTGAAATGTATCAAACTTGAAGTCAAATGTATTAATTTGTGTAGTAAAATTATCACACGAGAAATTGACATTACCACAAAAAAATAAAACCACCAAACTCATCATCACCACCAGTACCATAATCGACACCGTCATCGCCATCTGCAACAAACTGGATGTGAAATGTATTAAACTCATCCCCCCTGCTTAACATCGTCACCCTCATCCAAATCCCCTGCAAAACTTCAAATCAATAAAATGAGATATAGACAATCAAACAACCTAGAGAACTTAAAACACTAACCTTAGATACAGAAAATCTATCCCAATTGAAAACTCGTTCAAATCCAATAGCATATTCTCCAAATAGTATTGACTCCCCAGTGAACCCGATACAATAACAATAAAGTAAAAAATAGAGAACAATAGAGACTGCGAAACGAATTTTGGATACAAAGAAATTAAAGAAAAGAAAAAGAATGGAGTCAACTAAAAAAAGAAGAAACATCTATGATTGGATGCCATAAATAAAATAATGAAAGCTATAAATCCCTCAAATTATTATCCAATCAAATCTAAAATCTCAACTAACCAGATTTTCCGTTTTTAACTACACTAGTGGACTCTTCCTCTTTCTCCTCCCTATGTAACGTCACGTCAGGTATGCGGATGAACACCTAAGTGTCACTAGACTTGATCCATTATCTTTTTTTTCCTTGTTTATGTTCTATTCTAACACCATTCCTTATTGTTTTTTTTTTTGAAAATATCTATTTTCCCTATGTGAGTTAGTAGCTTGTTGTCTCATAATTTTTTGTTGCTCCTATCCACGTATTCTTATTATTTCTGTTCTCAGGCGTATTCTTATTATAATATATATCTTTTTGTTCATTTATAGTTTCTTATTGTTCTTTCTCTATATATATATATTCTATATTTGGCGTATATGATATATCTTACTGGTATGCAAGATACAACCTTCTGTTCCATATCATTCTATGTATATGTTTTAGTTTCATTCTGCTTTCTTGTTGTATGTGTGTGTACTTCTCTTTGCATTCTTAGTTTCTTGTTTTCCATGGGTATTCTTATTGTTTTCTTTCTATAACTTTGTTGTTCCCATATTAACAACTATTATTGCTATATATATCATTCTCATTCACTTGATTATTTTTCCTTTGTTGGTTACCTTTGTTCATATTTTCGTGTTCTTTGTTAACCGCACCATAACTTTCTACAAGTTATCATAGCGTCATAGCTAATAAAATGTGAAAAAAAATACTACTCCTAATAAAATGACGTTGGCTAAACTCCAACTCTCGCCGCATGACACCCAACAAGCACCACAACCATTCCGCTCACCACAAATGAAAATTATATAAATTAAATTCTCTGTGAGGATGTATAGACTAATGCAAAAATATCATAGAATAAAAAATGACACTATGTATTATTTATTTACTAATATCTAATGAAATACACACTACTAGAAAAAGCCGATTTAGCGACGGTCATTAGCGACGGCTTGCCGTCGTTACATAAAACATAGCGACGGTGTGGTTTGTTGCTAATCTACTTGCCGCTAATTTATTAACGACGGTTACCGTCACTAATTAGCGACAGCTAAACATCGCTACCCAGACTGTCACTAATTTTTCGGTGGTCAGTCGGCCGGCTTCTTAGCGACCTTTAGCCGTTACTAGTTAGTGACGCGTAGCCATCGCTAGTTAGTGACGCATAACTATTGTTAGTTGGTGAAGTTAGTGACGCATAGTCATCGCTAGTTAGTGACGAGTAGCCGTCGCTAATTAGTGACTTGTGACCTTTGCTAGTTAGTGACTCCTAGCCGTTGCTAGCTAGTGAAGTTAATGACGTATAGTCGTCTTTAGTTAGTGACGCGTAGCCGTAGGTAGTTAGTGACTTGTGACCGTTGCTAGTTAGTGACGTGTCACCGTCGTTAGTTGGTTAAGTTAGTGACGCGCACCCGTCGCTAGTTAGTGACGCGTAACCGTCACTAATTAGTGATGCTCTGCCGTCGCTAATGTTTGCTAAAATTTTTTTTCACCTATCATCCTCTATACGTGTCTATTCCATACAACCCAAATACAAAACTTGTTCCTAGTAATCAATTGTAACGTCAAACACGTCCAAAAATCATAAACATTACAATTGATATTTAGAATACATATAGTGTCACAATGTATTTTTGGCATCTTTACAATGTTAATAATTATAGTCAAACAAGTTAACGCAAAGGACAATTTCGACCTACCTTCTGACTATCAGAAAGAGAATCAGCCGGCACATACTGATCACCTGTAATGAGTCCATTTAGCTCATAAACATTGTTGAAAACAACACCTACATTTCTTGAATCATCAGTGTAGTACACATAAAGCTTCCC
This sequence comes from Aquilaria yunnanensis, assembly GCA_039654915.1. NCBI lineage: Eukaryota > Viridiplantae > Streptophyta > Magnoliopsida > Malvales > Thymelaeaceae > Aquilaria > Aquilaria yunnanensis. The sequence goes on along the minus strand of CM077593.1, from coordinate 102,812,125 downwards.
GCTGAGGACACAGGTCTTTGCATGCTCTACAAGAGCATCCCACATTTTATTTGACATACCACCTCCAAGAGTCTGCAATTATGAAACATGCATAAAGAAAAGGTCAAAAATTAAGAAAGAACAGTAATCTGAGAATAAAATTCCTTCACTCACATTACGCAACTTTTGTTGATCTTTGATCAGCAGCCTCAGAAAATCTTCGACAGTAAATATTCCAACCGCATTTAGCTTCTTGTGGAATGCCTTATCCTTTCCGATCTTCTCCAGCCGCTATACTTCATCATTCAATAATGGTGGATAGTGCTTCTTGTACACTGTAAAGGAAAAAGAAAGTTGATGCACATGGAATGAAAAATTATACAGGAAAGCAAGTAGCAAATGTGGACCAGGAGAGTTGTCTTACATTCTCCTCTGTGATCTTTGACAGTAAAAGCTTTAGTCTTTGCTTCGCACATATGTACACCTTCACAAGATCCAGACGCAACCCTTAAGCCAAGCCTGAATTTTCTGCTTCGTATCCAACTTGAATTGTTAGTAAAGGTCAATTCTCCAAGTGTTCCCACTCCCTCCTTCAGTGTTACTGTTAAATCTCCAGTCAAGAGTGGTCTTTTCCCTTCACGCTCCTTCACCACATGGCTTTCAAACTCTTCTTCTGTCCATCCTTCATCATCATCATTATTAAAATCACCCTCAAGCACAACAACATCAAGCTTTGCATTTGATTCTTTTCCAGTGGTTACAACATGCCCAGTAGTAGCATCAACTAAAACAACATGGATAGTTGCACCCTGTTCTCCTTCTGCCTTCTCTCCAGTGAATAAGAGAAGAGCCAACCTAGACCTGAACTGCAGCTACAAATTTTGTCCATGTGGACCTTCAATTCGTTTTGGAGAAGACCTGAAATAACCCAAAAAAGATTATTCACCCTACTACATCATATACAGCTTTGACAGACATTAAGCAAAATAAGAAGAAATCAACACAAAAAGGATAAAAACGCTTTTTAGCAGGGAACTGTACCGCATAAATTTGAATAAAATACAAGTCAACCAGAAAAAAGCCCATATATAGGAATAATGAATGCTATTTTATTTCAAGGATTAGAAAATAATGCTTCTAGGTAATTGCTTCGCATTTGTGCTTGAAATTCTTCTTCAGGCTCTTTCTGATATAGAAAGTCAGAGACTCTCTCGGACCTTTAACTCTGTCACTACCTTGTCGGCTTAAGAATCTGAAGATCTATCATTTTTTTCAGGTTTTGAGATTTTATCATCTTTCTGCCACTTAAGTTTAGCTCCATGTCCTACAGAATAGAATGTTACTCTCCTTCACCACCTTGCACACTTTTTCAGTTTCTAGCATCTGAATCACCTCTTCCATTCTACCATTTCTTGGTTTCCCTCGCGCCACCCCCCTTTTTCTTTTTCTCTCTATCCCTCTCTCTCTTCTGTGAAGGATTAAGTCTGATTACCCCTAGGACAGAGACATAGCCTCATGAATAGAAGCTTTATTGAATTAAATTTGTTACATCTCTCCCTCCATCATCTCAATATTTGACATAAACTTAGCCTCATGAATTGAAGCTTCCTTGAATTACATTTATTAGATCTCCCCCTCAATCTCAACATTTGATATAAATCAACCCATGAGCATCTCTATTTACTCATAGGCCGCCTCCACAAATTTTGACCTTCCGCAAATTTTGACCTTCCGTTCTGTACAGTTCCCTCACCACCATTCTATTCCTCACCTTTCTCTCAGATCATCTTTTCTGCTCTAATAAGATTTGCTGTAGACCAGGAAACTCGTCTGGGGCACTTACCTCTGCTCCCTTAAATTATTTCCTTCGTCTGGGGCACTTACCTCTGCTCCATTAAATTATTTCCTCTCTTACTTTGTCGTCCAACAATGTCAAAACCAAGTGATTTTTATAATCTTATCCGAGTTTACACAGGCTTATAGTATGTTCCTTAATTATTGTATTACCTATTGCAACTTTTCCTAGATTACTGCTATAAGAATAATTATGGCTTTAGAAGCATGATACAGAAGCCTCTTACCTCTGAAAAGCCCACATTCACTTGTTCTAGCTCTTAGTAAGTTAATAAGTGTAGCCATTTAAGAAGCCACATATGAGAAATCAAATATATATGGAATCAAGAGAGAAGAATGCAATTTTATAGCTCTTAGCTCCATAGCTTGTAATTTGTATCAAGCTAAGGAATCTCTCTCAAAGTAAGAAAATCCCGAAAGAAATTTGATCTATTCAATAAAATCAGTTGAAAATTCATTAACAGCCTAATAAAAAAACAAGGTATTGAAATCAAGCAACACCGACGTATACTGTAGCCAAGCTCCTTCATAATCAAACTGTGCCTCAAGTGAGGATTAATGCCACAAATTGTTATAGCTCTAATGGCATTATAAATGCATTGGATGGTCTTCCTATGATCATGTTTTCTAGAGAGAATAATTTGATGAAGTACCAAGACATCAACACAACGTGTTATCTACACTTTATGGAACCACTTCTGGTGCAAGGATAGTTTCTTTAGTTGTGTTCCATATGAAAAAAAAAACAATCTTGCTAAGAACCAGGTTAAGTGTTTAAAAGAGAGACTATAAACTTAAGCAGTCAGATATCGTACCTTCCATTAAGCCTAGGAGGAACCAATTTTGCGAAAGCTCATTCTACCTCCTCACTTACCTGGTAAGAACAACCAAGGAAAAAAAAGAATACATATGAAGAATACCTTAATTAGAACAGACGATTCGAGCCTTAAATCGATGTGCACCGAAAGTTATAGAGATTTACCTGAGTCAGGAGATAATCGTCGTGCCTTTCAACGGGTGGGGAGGACCGATTACCTTCGATTCGGGCTGACGTAATAGAGCAGCAGTAGAGCAAACTATTGATTCACTGCGGGAGGGGAGGCTGAACAACTGGGGCTTTCGAGCAGAGCTACCGATTTAGGCTGGGGAAAGGGAGGTAGAGAAAATTGGAGCAGGCGAGCAGAGGTTTGAAATGGAGAGGAAACAGAAGAACTCAGTGCGAAGACTGGAGGCTTCACGTAGAGACTGGAAAAAGGAAAGAAAACACTGCATTAGAGGTGAAAGAAATATAATGCATAGCGACGGCTAGTAGTCGCTTAAAAGTAGCGACTACTCGCCCTCGCTACTTGTCTTAATATCATAAAATAGTAATAAATGGTTAAGCCTCATGCTTGAATAAACTAATGGTCCGTTAATTTAATTTTCATTAAATAGATTATTTGTTAATTACTAAAAAAATATTTATAGATTTGTATCCTGAATTAATCAAATTAAAAATTATAATTATACAATTAAACAAGTGACATATAAAACGATAACTGGTTTTATTGAACTAGATTTAACATAAAAAATAAGTAAAATAAAATGTCAAAAATTGGAGGTCACATTATAAAGATTAAATAATTGAAAAGTAGTGAAGGTTATTAATACATAAATTATTAGCGACTGCTAAGCAGAGGTAAATTACCGCGGTCAAACCTTCACGGATAACTATAACTAAATTACCAATGTCAGGCAGCTAAACTTTAATCTGACTTTAAGGTTCATATCTCCACTACAAGACATATAGTCAAAAAATATATTTATGTTAAATGAGATGACAATTTAGCATAAAAAATGACTAACACATAAGAATTATTACTATTTTTTTGGATTTTGTTAAATTTAGTAACGTTTAACCTTCACTAAATTAGTGACGGTAAGACGTCACTAAATTTAGTGACGCATAACCGTTACTAAATTAGCGACGGTAAGCCGTCACTAAATTTACTGACCCATAACCGTCACTAAATAAGCAACGGTAAGACATCACTAAATTTAGTAACGCATAACCGTCACTAAATTAGTGACGTTAAGCCGTTACTAAGTTTAGTGACGCATAAGCATTACTAATTTAGCGAAGATAAGCCGTCACTAACTTTAGCGACGTTTAACAGTCACTACATTTGCAACGGTAAATTTGTCACGTAGAGCCCGGTAAAACTTTAGTGATGAATATCAGTCGCTACATAGCAGCAACAAACTAATTGTGTTGAAAAGTCTGCAGAAGTTAAACTACGTGTAATGATATTTAGCGCATGCGCATGCATTCATTTTGTATCAATATTTTTGTTTTATTATTCTGATTCTTTAAACAAAATTGTTTGTTGTAATGGTAAAGATACAGCAACTTGTTCGATAAAAGGATTTCTATAACGTAAATAAAATTCATATAATCTTAAAATTTTTTTGTGAGGAAAAAAATATCTACAATCTAAATACATTTGTATTATATCAACTTAAAAAATTTATGTTGTGTGAGAATTTGAATCAACAATTACATTTTCAGCTATAATAACTCTTACTCTATTTGGTCATTTATTATTGTACTTAAAAAGATATTTTAACATTTGTGACCTGGTACACCATTCCACATTAATATGTACTTCATACATTTTTTTGGGAAATGTTTACTATATTGATTATTTTTCTTAAATAGAGATGAAGATTTTTCTATTCCATATGAACCATGACTCATAAAGTAGTGAAAAAATTTTCATGAACAAATATGCATTAAATTAGTTTAATAAATAATGAAATTCGTTATTATTTATAATAAAAAAGTAATATTTAATTAGATATCAATAAAATAATAGCTTATCCACCACTCATTTGCCAAAATATTTTTTCTGAGTAATATCATCAAGTAGTTTATTTGCTTTCATCTTGAATACGTCAGGTAGCGGCCCATAACCCTCTACTAAACTTTTATCTGACTTTAAGGTCCACATATCAACAACAGTACATATATTTCCAAAAAAAAAATTTATGTTAAAGGAGATGACAATTTAATATAAAAAATGACTAACATATGAGAACTATTATTATTTTTTGGATTTTGTCAAATTTAGTGACGGCTAACCGTCACTAAATTAGCGATGGTAAGACGTCACTAACTTTAGTGACGAATAATCGTCACTAACTTTAGTGACGAATAAATATAAGCCGTCACTAATGTTAGCGACGGTTAACCGTCACTAAATTAGCGACGGTTAACCGTCACTAAGCCGTCACTAACTTTAGCGACGGTAAGCCGTCACTAACTTTAGCGACGATTCACCATAACTAACTTTAGCGACGATTCACCGTCACTAATTTAGCGACGGTAATCCGTCACTAATAGGTTGCGACTTACAGCCGTTACTAAAGACGGCTTACCGTCACTAATTTAGCGACGGTAATCCGTCACTAATAAGTAGCGACTTACAGCCGTTACTAAAGCTTCACCGGACTCTTAACGATTATTTAGCCGTCGCTAATTTAACCGTCACTAAATGACATTTTTCTAGTAGTGACATAAGATAATACAGGTGCATGTTGTATATACTTAAAGTGGTCAGGCAAACTGAAATCCTCAACACAAAGATAAATAATTCTGATCAATGAATCAAAGTATATGGACAGCCGTTATTAAAGTTTCACCGGACTCTTAGCGACTATTTAGCCGTCGCTAATTTAACCGTTACTAAATGACATTTTTCTAGTAGTGACATAAGATAATACAGATGCACGTTGTATATACTTAAAGTGGTTAGACAAACTGAAATCCTCAGAACAAAGATAAATAATTCTGATCAATGAATCAAAACATATGGTAGTAAAGTAATACTCACTATATATAACTAAGCCATTTTAATTGTAAAACTTCATGCGCTTATTATTCCTTCACACAAACGGATCCCTCGAGGACGAGTAACCGAATTGAGCCCTCCGGGCATTCTCTCGCCTCTTCTTGTACACTAATCCAGCAACCCCGACCACGCCCGCAGCCATCACGAGCGCCACCGTGATCCCTGCCTTCCTTCCGCTGCCCATTCCTCCGGACACCCGGCCGTCTCCGCCCACGTCCATGCTGCTGTCCTTGAAGTCATCATCTATACGCCCCTCGCTCGGCGCTGGAGAGGGGGCGCTCGAGGGTGCGTTCTCTGTTGGTGGGTTCGGTTCCACATCCCAAGGCGAAGGTGCGACGGGCGACGGTGGTGAGTCCGCAAGAGGCGGTTCTGCTTGAGATGGAGCAGGTGAATAATCGGCCAGTGGTGATTCCGTCTTAGATGGAGGCGGGGATGGCGTTGAACCGGAAAGTGGTGATTCCGACGGAGATGGAGACGAAAAAGACGGTGAACCGGAGAGTGGAGATTCGGTAAGCGGTGCAGGAGCAAGCTGGGGAGAAGAATCCACTCCGAATTGCGGCGAAGGAGCCGGAGATGGTGTATCGTCAGCGAAAGCCAGTTGGGCAACGAGTAAGAGAGTGAGAAAAGCAGCGAGTCTACGTTTCGCCATTGATGGATAGAATATCTGAAGAAAATAGGATGAAAAAATAAGGCGGTTTTTTGGAAAGGGTGGGGAGCGGGATATAAGGAGGAGGCAAAAGGTGGCCGAGCAATTACTTTTTGACACGTGGGAACAGGCAGTCGAAGCACCGGATTGAAGGTTTTGGCGTACTGGAAATTGATGGATGGGAAGGGATTTAAATAATTATTTGGGGCGAAGTAAAGGGGGGAGATTTTGACTTGTTTAGGGAATTAATTACTGGAAATTGATCTAATAGGTCACGCAAAATGTGGGGGGTCTCTCCAGATTTCATTCTTTCTGTTTCTGATGTGATACGGTCGTGATTTCTTTCCCAACAACCTCTTTTTAAATTTCCTATCCTTTTCCCTGAGTATTACGGATTTTTTATTCATTTCTCTTCTTCGCTTCTTTTTTTTTTTTTTTAATCTTTTTTCCGTTTGTTCTCTCGTTAGTTTTTTTGCTTCGTTTTTTTTTCTTACTTCACTTTATCTTTGTTTTCTTTTTTCCTTTTCCCTGTTCATTTTTCATTTTTTTAGTTTTCTCCATGTTCTTCCTTTTTCCATTTTTTTGCCTTTTTTTTTTGTTTATTCATATTTTTTTATTTTTATTTATTTTTATGTCTTTTTCCTAGTTTTATTACTTATTTTTATTGTTTTTGAGATCTAGTTACAAAAATGCATAAAAGAACAAATTCACTACCATTAAAAGAATAGATTGATAAAATTGAAAGAACAGATTGATAATTTCAAAAGAATAGATTGATAACATTGAAAAATAGATTAATAACATTAAATTGAACATTTTAAAAAGAATAAAAAATAGATAACATTAAAAGAACAGATTGATAACATTAAATGAACAAATTGATAACATTGAAAGAACAAATTGATAACATTAAAAGAATATATTAATAACATTAAATGAACATATTGAAAAGAAAAAAAAATGACAACATTAAACAAACAAATTGATAACATTAAATGAATAAATTGATAATATTAAATGAATATATTAATAATATTGAAAGAATAGATCGATAATATTAAAAACCAGATTAATAATGTTAAAAGAACAGGTTGATAACATCGAAAGAACAAATAGACAACATTAAAAGAATATATTGATAATATTGAAAGAACATATTGATAATATTAAAAGAACATATTGATACCATTAAATGAACATATTTATTAGTTTTTAGGAAAAATTAATTGTTATTTTATGAGTATTGATTTGTTCTTATTGAGTAACAATTTGTTCTTTTATGAGTTATTGTTTGTTTTTTTCGCTCAACCGGTTATTTATTCTTTTGTTACTTGAAAATTTTGAAATAAAAAAAATGAAAAAATAGATATTTTTTTTAAAATAACAATAATATAAGTAATTAAAAATGAAATAGAACTATGAATAAAAATATATAAATTAAAGAGAAAAAAAAAGAAATAAAACAATAAAACAAAAAAAAATAAAAAACTAGAAATCAATGGAAATTAATGGAAAAGAAAGAGAAAAACTAGAAAAATATTAAAAAATAAAAATAAAATATAAAAATTAAATATAAAATAAAATTTTAAAAATAAAATAAAAATGAAAAGATTCAAGGTAAATAAAAAAAAATATGGAAAATGTGAAATAAAAACTAAAAAAGATAAAAAAAACTAGAAATTAGAAAATAAGAAAAAGATAAAAAAATCCAAGCTGGATTAGAGGCCACTTGGACTCGAACACAGCAAGCCTTCCTCCCCCCAACGTGCGTACCACTTTGCCCAACCCCAAAGTTTCGTCCGCGTTGTGGAAAAATTATATAACTACTTTTCAAAGAGTGAGATCAAAATGAAAATTTTAGTTTTTTTCACGGACAGCGCATGAAATAAACCGGGTGTACGCAATTCTTAACTCAGGAGAGAATGCATCAAAGAAAACCAGAGGCCTTAGTCAGAGTCCAAGCAGAAGCCCTTGTCTAAATAATTAGAAGTCCCATAGAGAGAGGGAGGAGGGGATGTCCTAGCATGGTAAACGCCTCGCCTCGGATTGCTTTCCTCCAGGTTTAGCAATTTAACAACTTATGGACATGTAAATGTTATTACATATTTACCTGACGATTAGTTTCACGAATTTCAAGGGGTTCGTGCATTCATCCGTTAAATCCACACAAAATTTACCTTAGTGTAGTAGATCTCTTGGCAAGTGAATCGATTAGCCAAAATGTGTGTGTCAAATAAGAAGAATATAAGAAAACATCATTCATATTATTAAAAATAAGTTTGAGTGAATTGTGGGTCTATTTACGTTCTTTTAGACTTATGTTATAGTAGCTTCAGTTATACTACTCTCAGGATAAAAACAACTCAACTACCTCAATCTAGCCACCCACACACATAAATTAAATTGTTGTAGAGAGTAAGAGCTAATTCGTTTTAACTTAAATCAATTGACTTATTTTTATTTTTACATTTTTTTTGCCTGAAATCAACTTTTTTTAAAAAATTAATATTATGTATATTAAAATGCAATAATCAATGTGAAAGTAAATTTTCATGATGTTATTAAATTTTTATGAATTTTCTTTTTTTAATGCCTTAAATTAGAAATTTTCATAAAAATTTAGTAAGATTACAAAAATTGTATTTTTAATGAATTATTGTAGCTACATAATATTGAATTTTAATTAAAATTAGTTTTTGGTAAAAACAGACATAACAATAAAAATAAGTCATTTTGGAGTCAATTGAATTAAGTTAAAATGAACTCGATGCAAAGCTCTATTTGCACCCTTTTTTTCTGTTAATTATATGCTTGGACCTTAATTTTTAATTATCGTTTTAGTTTTGTCCCTAGCTTCTATTCTACTTATAGAGACACCTTATCCTCATTAAAAGGTTTCATGTAGAAGGAAAATAAAGTTGGTCGAAGATGGGAGGAAAAGGAGGAGAGTAAGGAAAGGGATGTTGGAGATGGGGCTGCTAGAGTGAGAGGAGAGGTAGGAGAGGTTGGCCACAATTTTTATTAGATTTAAAAGTCTTGACGCTTTTTTGGCAAATGAAATTTTTATAGGGGTTAAAACGAGCATTTTTCACTACAGTAATATGCTAATGTGGCTTTTTCAGTTCGAGATGACGATTTTTGTCCAAAAAGAAACCAAAATGAAACATTTTATTGAGGTCAGGGACATGCTATAAGTAAAGTGAACGTTTGAGTTAGAATAGGAACAATAATTAAAGATTGAGGGTAGCGCGTGTAACATACCCTTAAGACATTATAGGATAGATGCATCTGCACTATAGGGATAAAGGCGACAAATAGATCTCTAAAATGACGCATCTCCCAACAGCTTTTCTATGATTCGTTCTGCTCATTCAAAACCCAAGTCTTTGGATCTTTGATTTTTTAGTTGGGTATTTTCATATGAAGCTTCATTTAATTTGGGCTTAATTCCATCCCCCTCCATGTAACTCTTTTAATCTTTGACTTCGATCAAAGATTTTACAAAACATAAGTGACAAAAGTTGTGATAAGCATTGAGGTCAAATTTCATTTATCACAATTTTTATTTTCAACCAACTTACATTATGTGGCCAATAAATCTTTAATATATTCAAATTTATGATTATCATCTCATCGGATTTTAAATATGTCTTAATGATGATGCCTACGTTCATGATTTCCTATCTTATAAGATATTTGAATATACTTCAATGAATATGCATACATGTGAATTAGGGTCAATCTTATTTTTCATATTTGTTTCAGTCAATATGCATTTTTCAACAAAGCATACTTAAGGGTCCACCTTTTTCCTTTTCGTATTTCCTTCATTTTGTGTACATTTCTCAATTGAGCATAACTGTATCCCAACTTGTCCTCACATTTACTCAAAACATGAGTACATCATATAAAACAACTTTTGTGGGGTTTTTGTTTTTCGTGACATGGCTACACCATAAATGAAACTTATATTACCACATTATCCCACAATAGTGTTTAACAATTGCTATTTTGATGTCTTAATTTAGACATGTATTAAAGTCTAAGGGGTTGTTCGTTTTTCTTTAATCTCATTAATTGGACCACATTAATTGGTTGGTCAAATTTAAGATGTGAAATTGGGGCTAGTGTTGAGCTTATTTACTAATTGGTGCCATCAATTAAAATCCAAAAAGTGTGGTAGCTAGAGCTAAAATCTCAGGCTTCCAACAAGAATAAGCAGCTCGCGTACTGCTTTATTCACCACCATTGAAGTACCTGAGTGAAGCACAAACTTCTCTTCCAGTCGCCCATAGCACCAGACATGGTGCCTCATCCTCGGATTTAGTAGTCCTCCGCCAAAGCTTCCCATTCGTCAGCTTTGCAAGCCGGATGATGGTTGTAACCTTGTATCTGGAGAATCGTCGTCAGATATAACGATCAGCATGGATTTAGCCCATGGAGGCTCCCCGCGATAACTTCGCCCCATTCTTCCTGTGCAAATTGGTTTGTCCATTGATGAATACTTATAAGTGTATTACTATTAAGGGTTTAAATTATCATTATATACTTTGTGTGTAATTAATTTCTCTAATTTGAAGCACTTTTTCCATCGGATTACTATTCACCAATTTACTATTCATAGTAACTATTCACTGACTTACTATTCATATGCGTATTTCATTGTTCGTATGCATATTTATTGTACATAAATGGTTTACTGTTCATTAATATTAAAATATATTTTTTAAATACTTAATTTTTTATGTAGGTAAAATCATCACTTGGCTGTAGATGTCGAAATTGATTGATTCCAAATTCATCCGGAAGCCAACAAATAGATCTTCGACCCATCTTCATTCTGAGAGCTAGTTTGATCATTTTCATTGCCGAATTCTGCTTATAAATGAGACCATTCGTTCTTCTATATGCTAAATAGTAGTTTTAGTAGAAAAATCATAACTTGAACTGTAGATATCCAATTTAAATGATCAAGCTATCATTTTGAAGATGAAGAAGAGATCTACAAGTTTCATGTTTAGAGGAAGAGCTTATTCGATGTGTATAGTGGTCAAAAAATTAAAAGAAGTTGGAATCCACCTTTGTTGATTTGTATTTACCTACATTTTACTATTCTATTTTACCATTTCACCCACCCCAAAACTTTATAAATAGGCACCTTGGGGGGAGGACGAATTCATGCCATTTCTTATGCCATTTTTATGTTCTTGTATTATCTTTAGCTTTTTTTCTTTAGTTTTGTTCTTGTTTTCAATTCTAAAGCTCTGTCCAAGTGTTTTCTTCTTGATCTTTTTTTTATTCTTCCTTTGATTTTCAATCTATGTTTATTTTATAATTTTCAATCTATGTTTATTTTATCTTTCAACATGTTGTTTACGTTTATCATGTCTAACTAATCATCTTTTTGCTAAGGTGAAAGGGTGAAATTTTTTGTATAAAAGTTATGATTGTTTTAAACAGATTTTAAAGTAAACGGTATTTACTATCTAAATCGTTTTCACCACCCTCCTTATTAAGTGGGAGTCTTGATTCATCATAGTTAAATAATTGGCACAAAAGTTGCTTGATTCCCTCTATAGAATGTGGCTAAGCCGGCTATATTGAAATCTTGCGTTATGGTGGACAAAGGTTGGCATGATGGATACTTGAACTCATTTACAAGTGTTGACGTTATAAGATCAATGAAAGCTAATGCTAACTAAATTCCCCAATTAAGACCTCTTCTATGTGTGGATCCGAGTTGAGTGACAAGATGGGCTAAAATTAATCATAACCGATATACTAAAAGTGGATCCCCTTAACTTTAGCTATTTTCTTGAAATTAAGTTTTTAAACAAAATTGTTCACATTTTTTGTCAAATTTTTCTTTATTTTTGTAATTTATATTTTTTAATTCACTTCCATGTGGTTCGACACTCAGACTTCCGAGATTTTATTACTTGCAACAACCTATACTTGGGTTACAACTGCTAGAGTGCAACATCCATCTGAGGCATCGATCCGTGCATATGTATGGATCTGACGGCCAATTGGAGGATTAAACACCACAAGTCGACGAAAAATGGTGCTCTTACTGGCTCGTTTTGGGCGGCTGCTACTGGTGTGTTCGCAATAAGAAAGGAGAAGCATGGCAAAACATTGTAAATACAATGAAAATAGGGGCCATTTTCATAAACTGGCCCGTGGTTTTCCCCGACCCGTGCTAAACCCAACCCAACAAGCGAATAATGAGAGCCAATTAATCTGAAATGAACTGGTTCTAAATCTTTAACCAATTTCTTCACACAAAAATTTCTTAAGGCAACAAATTTTAGGGGCAGTTCGGCTACATTTAATTAGATTAATGAGATGGAATTATTCTTTGGGTCAAAGGTGGGTCAAAGTAGAAATAGGAGAAGGGTCATGCTTTTTGAGTTATTTACAGACTTTTGCCACAGAGTATGAAAAAAACACTGTCGAAAGCACTTTCTCCATGTGAATCCCTTGCCTCATTCCCCACCTGCTCGCCATCCTCTAGTCATTTCCGGTCTTCCCCGTCGGATCCGACCCTCCCTACTCCCATAGACTCACATCTTCTATGCCTTTCGTGTCGTTTCCGGTCCTCGCCGTTGAATCCAACCCTCATGTGTACTATGCTCTCAATCCATCTCTCGCCACCGAATATGTTGCTAGCTCTCAATCCGTCTCTCGTTGCCAGATCTGGCCCTCCCTACTTCCAGAGACTCGCATCTTCTGCGTCTTTCGCGTCATTTCCAGTCCTCGCCGCCAAATCCAACTCTCCTATGTACTGTGCTCTCAATCCGTCTCTCACTACCAAATCCGACACTCCTTACTCCCGTAGAGTCGCATCTTCTGCTGTTCGGTCAAATCCCGCCGTCTTTCGCGCTCAATCCATCTCTCGCTACTGTTGTCCATGCATCCATCGAGGAGAAACTGTGGACGTGGAAAAGTAGAAGCAACTGCAACAAATTATGACTAAAATCACGACATTTTGCTGTGATGGCACAAGGCTGTAATTAGGGCCAAAATCAGAGACTTTTCATAACAGATTACCTTGACTTGCAAAAAACCCGACCTGACCCGCCATTAATTGATGCTCATTAATCTGATTTAAACCGGAATGAACTGGCCCTTAGGTTTCAGCAAATGAAAGTTGAGGCAACAAGAAATTCTCTCTCAAAGATATTTTTTTCATTTTTGAAGTACAAGGCAACAAAATCATTATCTTTCATAAGAGAGATTTTCCTGGCTACCGAAAGCACAAAAGTACAAATCGTAAATAAGGAGATTTCGAAAAACTTCGAATAATCTATTCAATTATTTTTCACTAAATATTTCTTCTTCACTTACTTTTTTCCACCCTAGAAAATAGAAAAAGATTTGGGAAGAAATAGAAAAAGATTCTCCTCTTCCCAAAATCACGTAGATGACACTGAAAAAGGTTTATTCTGAAAATTTTGGGGTTTCATCTTTTCTTTTTATCAATAAATTCACGTGGTAGACCAATCTCAAAATTTTTCCTCATCAATAATCAGTACGTTCATTAACTTGAAACTTTCGTACAAAATAGGCAAAATACGCTTTGTTCTTCTTTAAGTAACGCCAATGGAATAAACGATTTTATGCATTAACAAAACTTGATCTCAATAAATTCACCCAAGAGCAAGTCTCAAAATAAGAGTCTAAGAAATATGATCAGGGAAGTTTTTCCTCCCTTTCTAAATGATTTCGGCCAGCACTATTAAAACATTCATGTATTGGGGAACAAAATTAATGTATGATTGTGAAAATGCCTGAAATGTTGCAAAGCCATCATTCAAATGTAAATCAATGACCGAAAGAAAAAATTGTTTTAGCTAAAAAACTATCAAACTCAAACTATAAGCATTTCACTTGACACGAATTTTTATTAAAGGTAAAATCTCTAAAAATTTTTATTCTTGCTTGTAAAATATTAGAAAGTTCACAAATAATAAAATATAAAATTTAGAATAAATTTTAATTTCGTTGGCGGCATGGAAAAAAAAAAAAGATGTTTCTTAACATAAAATTAGTAAATGTTACAAAGTAAAATAGGTAGAAAATAAAAAAAAAATATGACCTATACTATCAAGAATAATATATATATATATATATATATATATATATATATATATATATATATATATATATATATATATATATATTTGCACTCAGAAATAAGATATAGGTAATTAGTATAGGAGTAAGGGATGAAGGGGAGTGGGGGTAGCAAACCTCAAATCCGAGAGGGTTGCGAGCCTGCATGGTGTTCCAACCAACTGGCCTATAGGCTGGGAACTATCAAGAATAAGTTGGGTGCCACAAGTTTATCTACTCTCTTCTAGAACATTCATACTATACTGGTACAGTAGTTTCGGTCATACTACTCTCAAGATAAAACTAACCAGCTACTTTATTGTGGATTCACATATATACATGCACTATTGTGGAGTAAAGCTCCATCCACAAATTTATTTACTTAATATTATTTAAAGATAGATAGAGAAATGCTTGTGGATTAAGAAAAAAGTAGAACTTTTATATGATTAAGGCCCCTTTTCGGTGCCTTCCTGCCATTTATATATCATTTGCAAATTGCAAGTATTCTTACGAATAGTTATATATTTGAAAATGGCAAATGGGATGTCATTAAATATTTCTTTGTTGGATTTGTTCTATTCATGGCTCAAATTGACTTGATTTTGATGATAACAAAACATATTTGTTTTATGTGTTTCCAAGCTCTACCTAAAGATTTATACATTGCTCTCTTGTTCATAAAGTTTTGTTCTTTGGAAGGAAAATTGTTTCTTAAGTATATTTGAAGTATATATGATGATTCAAGCATTGCTTGCGAAGGAAGAAATCTTTTTGGAGAAAAATTTATTGAAGTTTGGAAGTTTGGAATAAGAAAACCTGAAGCTATAGTTTCAACATGGTGAAAATACTTCAACGTGATGAAACTGGAGCATTTTATTGAACCCAATAGCAATTTAGTTCTAGAACAGAAAAACACTTGAATGAAATGTTTTTAACCGGGTGAAACTGGAGCGATTTTTTAAACCCGAGAGTATTTTGGTTCTGGAACAAAAAAATAATCGAGTGAAAATTTTTCAACTGAGTGAAATGTTGATTCCAGACTTGCGCGTGATTTTCCAGTTTGAAAATTCTTTGAAAAATCTTTTTAAAAACATGCCACATCAGATTGCCATGTGGACCAGGTGCTAACATGTGATTAATGAGTAATCTAGCCGTTGGGAGTTCAAACTTGGGGTTTCAATATGAGACCGAATTTTCAAGTAAGTGAAAAATTTTCACTCGGGTGAAACTGGGCGAAAAAAATGATTTTCTGTCAAATTTGATAGTAACATTCACCATATTTCAATGAGACTTTTTTTATCATTCCAACGGTCTTCAATGTCTCTTGTGCATCCATTGGAGTATAAAAGTATCAAGAATCATCAGAGAAAAATCTTTTGGCAACTACAAAAGAGAATCCATCATCAAAGAGCTCAAACTTAATATTTGCCAAAAACTTGTTCCTTCATTTGCTTATCTAGCTTTGAGAGCTTCTATTGTTTTTATTACTTTGTAACCTTATAAACACCATTTGGTGAGATTGAGTTGGTGAGATTTCTAATTAGCGTCTAGGAAAACTAGTGCGAAAAATAGTGTTTGAGGTTTCTAGTTAGCCTCTAGGAAAACTAGTGAGTGGTTGTGGTAGAGAGAACTATTAAAGGATTGTGTACTCTTGTGATTCATAGTTCAGAAGAAAACTCTCAACTAGTTAACTTGAGGAGAGGAGTAGGCTCTCAAGAAGAGAGACCAAACCTCTATAAATCCTTGTGTGTAAGCTTATCTCCTTCTACTTGCTTAATTATTGCTTGGTGATTTGTCTTCATTCATTCGTTGAAAGTTGTTTGTTTCCAAATACACTTCAAAGCAAGCTTTCAAAGCAAAATTTAGGATTATTGTAGTAGTCATTTTTTGGTTAAAATAAGTTTATTTGAGCTTCTTAAATTACATTTTGGTTTGAGAGATTAAAAAAACTCATTTTCAGTGATTTTTTTAATTTAACCAATTCACCCCCTCTTGGTTCCTCCTTGAGCCAATATTCTTGATGAAAAGATCTTATTTGATAGAAGCCTTTTAATTGGGGTAAAATTCACCATGGGTCACCTAGCTTATTTTTTTGTCCTATCCGGGTACCTTACCTTTATTTTGTCCTAGCGAGGTACCTTTCCTCTTATTGCGCATCCTGTTCAACTACTTTCCGTCAAATTGGTTGTTAAATTGGATGGAAAATGATGATGTGACATTAAATAATACTAAAATAAACTTAAAATGACAACTTCAATCCTCAAGATTCAGGCATTGCTCGATTTCGCCCCACCATTCCCTTCCCGTTGCTCAATTTCGTTCTTCTTTGATCCAATTTCGATTTCTTTGAAACCTTCTATCTCCCCTACTCTGGATCGACTTCAGAGCAGTAGTAAAGCTTCCACCTCGCCCCTCCACCTCTGTCTGAATGAGCTTCCACATTCGCAATCAAATGAGCTTCCCGTCCTTCCTCTGCCGTCCTTGATACCCATCTCCATCTGCCACCTTCGTTTGTTCGCCTTCCAGAATTCTTCACCTCTACGTCTCTTTGTATGATTTAACCCAAATTTTTTCCTCAAGCCGTTGTCACCCCTGCTTCCTCTTCCCCCGGCGTTTAGACTTCCGTCGCACCGTTCGTCACCTCCAGGCACCGCCAGCTACCCCGCTGGCCAACCTCCCGTGCGCAGCAGGAAGCTCCCACACCGTCGCTACACCACTGACAAGCCCAGCCCCAATCACCAATCGCTCGTTCGCCGACGGAGGAGCACCGAATCGGGGGTAGATCCATTTGCGAACTTGTGACTCGATTTCGCAATCTCGTCATCTGCCAACCACCGTCCGCTCCATCTCCAAGGGTCGCCGCCATCGTCGTCTCCAGCCGCCTACCCTTCCAGATATCGTCGCTGCACCACTGACGAGCCCAGCCCCAATCACCAATCGCTCATTCGTCGACGGAGGAGCACCGAATCGGGGGTAGATCCGTTTGCGAACCTATGACGCGATTTCGCAACTTGTGACCGAGTCGTCCTGGTCGGTTATGCCAGTGATGAGGGTGATCTTGCAGGTCGAATTGGCACCGCCGTTGGCAGTGCTGGATCCAGAGGCGGCAGCATCGTTCCCAGCGGTGGGCATCGGGGATGGTTTGGTCAGATTTCGATCTGGGTTTTGGAGAAATTCAAGCAAATGAAAATGAACGCGTCTGTTGGAAATGGCGAGTATGGGACTGGTGATGGTCCGGGTGTGTGCGGTGCGACGTGACTGGTGGGAGAATGAAGGGGGAGAAGTGTGGGAGGTGGCGGTGAACGGGATGAGAGGGGTAAAATTGGCTTAAGGGAAATTTTAAGGGTTAGAATTAGTAATTGAAATAGTTTGACGACTGAAGTTGTTATTTTAAGTTTATTTTAGTATTATTTAATGCCACTTCATCATTTTCCATCCAATTTAACGACCAATTTGACGGAAAGTAGCTGAACAGGATGCGCAATAGGAGGAAAGGTACCTCGCTAGGACAAAATAAAGGTAAGGTACCCGAATAGGACAAAAAAATAAGCTAGGTGACCCATGGTGCATTTTACCCCTTTTAATTGCAAACAACAATATAATAACGAAACAAACCTCAGCAGCATCTATGCAATTGCGTTGATTTTTCGAATAAATTCTTAAAAACATTTTAGTTGATTAATCTTTTGTATTCTATCATGAATAATGTCATGAAATATTTTAAAATTTTACAATAGGATTTACGTGAAAGTCGAACAAACGTTAAGTTTTTATGTTTAAACGGTCAAGGTTATGTGGGATTTTGTAAAAACTCTTAAGATGCTGTTTCCAAGTTAACGTTTTTCTAGAGCTTTTAGTATCCACTAAAGGTATTGTGCGCCCCTTCGCTGCGTAGAATGATGTTCTTAAGGGTTAAAATTGTACGATTGATGCCAACAATCAGTGCCACATCTAAAATCTCCTTACAGCAAGCAACGATGCTTCCTATTTTGCAATTTCAATGTTAAGTTTCGAAGAAGAAAGTTGGATACAAACAGAGGTAACAAAAAGTCATTAACAGAAGGCTTAACGTGTAAAGATAGAGGAAGTAATTCCATCCTGTAACATAATTCAGCCAGTATAGTATTCGGTGATAAGTAAACCAACTCCATTAAGCAACTGGAAAAAAAAAAAAGCCTCAGGAAAATCAGACAAAAGTGAAGAAAACGAAGGCAGTTGAAGTAAAAGCAACATACCTACGTCAGAGAAAGTCTTCTCAGATTTCTGTAGAGGAGAAAAGCGGAACACCATATGTTAAAATACTTGGTTAACTGACCAACTCGATTAAACAACAACAAAAAGAATTAACTTCAATAAAATTGTTGACACCCAATTTCGTCCGGCCTTTTTTTTAAAAATTTTTTAAAAAAAAAACTAATTAAAAAAATTATTATTATTATTATTATTATTGCTAAAAAATTTTAATTATGTTAATTAGTTTAAAATATATTTTTATTTTGAGAAGATTTGATTTAAAATAATATATGTGCGAATATGTATGTGTTTGGAATAAAAATAAAATTTCAGAAAAAATGACAAAAAAATTAAAAGTTTGAGGTAAAAATGACAAAATTAAGAAGTTTCGGACAAAATTGACAAATTCTGAAAGTTTCAGGAGCTTTGGGTAATTTTTCGCGTCAATTTTGGGCCTAAACGGACGTTTCTAGCCCAAATTGACAGAAAACGTTAAAATTGTCAAAATCAGAAGCTTCTGAGCTTATCCAGAGCTGGAGTAACGTAAAGGACTGAAACTGTCATTTTACCAATTTAAAAGATAAGTTTGATATTTTTTATTAATTTATCCGTCCACAGTTCAGCTAAGCTCCTTCTATAAATACCCCCCCAAATTCAGTGCTGAACACATAGAAAATCAGAGAAAAAAGTTCAGAGCTCCGTTTTAGAAAAAGAGAAAATAGAAGCCTTAGTCCTAGGCTCTCCTCCCTCTGCCAAAACAGTCCCAAAATTATTTTTTCTTACGTTTCGACTACCTTCTTCCTCCGTTTTCTCTTTCTTTCTTTTTCTGTCGCCGTCCTATCCCGCTGCCGTCGCCCTGCCGCCGCCGTCTCGCCGTTGCCCTCGTTCCTACGCCATCGCCGTCACCATCGCCGCCGCGCCCAGCAGTCCTGCCGTCTCGCGCCGCCGCACCCAGCCGTCCTGCCGCCGTCGCCCCGCTCCCTCGCCGCCGTCGTCCCGGCCGCCGTTACCCTCGCCGCAGTCGCCCCGCGCCCTCGTCGCCGTCGCCCGGCCGCCCTGCGCCCTTGCCGCCTCCGCCTGCCCAGCCCCGTCACCCCCCCCCTCCTCCCTCGCGTCGCCTCTGATTCTTTCTCCAGATTCAATTTTAATTTTTAAGGGTAAAACCTCCTTTCAGTCCTTCATCTTTTCAATTTCTTTCTATTAGGTCACTAACCTTTTTATTTTGTCTTTGCAGAAAATTAATTAACTAACTCATTTATTTTTTTTACTTGTTTATTTATTTGTTTATTATTGTTATTATTACTAACCTTTTTTTTTTTTTGTTATTAGCAACTAACAACTAACTTGCTAATTTTTACTAACCTTTATTTTTATTGTTGTTAATAATTAATTAAATTGTCTAACTTTTATTTTTGTTGTAATTAATTAACTTAATTAAACTTGGCTAACTTTTATTTATTGTTGTTAATTAATTAACTTAATTAAACTTGGCTAACTTTTATTTATTGTTGTTAATTAATTAACTTAATTAAACTTGGCTAACTTTTATTTATTGTTGTTAATTAATTAACTTAATTAAACTTGGCTAACTTTTATTTATTGTTGTTAATTAATTAACTTAATTAAACATGGCTAAATTTTATTATTGTTGATAATTAATTAACTTAATTAAACTTGGCTAATTTTTATTATTGTTGATAATTAATTAACTTAATTAAACTTGGCTAATTTTTATTATTGTTGTTAATTAATTAACTTTTATAATTGTTGCTAACATTTATTATTTTTTTAAGTGGATGGCCAAAAAGCCCCACTTTATTAATTTTTCTTTATATGATTTAATTTATTTAATTAACCTTTTACCCATAAATAAAAAAAAACTAAAAGAAGATTATTTTGTAATTAATTATTAAGGCTAATAAAAATTTAAAAGCCAATTATTTTATTTTTATTTTGGAATACATGTTTTATTATAACAAAGTTAACTTTTTGTTAAAATTAATAAATAAACATGATTAAATCAATTCTTTTTAAATATTTTTTTAAAAATTCAAGAAAAATCCAATAAAATTATAAATAAAATTAATAACTAATTAAATAGTTAAAATCTAATAAAAATTAAAACTCCATGACCAAATGATCCGTCAGGATCCATGGCTTGGAATCATTTTTAAATAAAGTATATAATAATTTATTTTCTTTATTAAAAATAAAAACTTTGGACTAATATATTAATAATTAAAATAATAAAATATAACTTTTTAATTTTCTCTTTTAATAAAAAGAATGAAAAGAATAAAAATTTTGGGTTAATATTTTATTCAGTAATATTTTACTTATTAAAAGATATAACTTTTTGTTTCCTTTATAAAAATCTTAATCAAATAATTTCAAAATAATACAAAATAAAACAAAAATAATTGAATTTTCTCTTAAATTTTTTTTGACTTATTGATTAGATATATTTTCAGAAATATAAATTAAAATTAAAAAAAAAAAAAATCTTTCATCAAAAAAAGAAGAATATAAAAAAAATAAAAATATCAAGACTTTTGTTTTAAAATACATATAAGTTTTCGGTTAAATAATCTTTTATTCCAAAATAAATTAAATAAATATCAAAACTTTTCTTCTTTTGTTTAAAATATACATATAAATTTTTGATTCTCTTAATAAAACAATTACTTTTGGTTAATCTTTTATAAAAAAAAATAATAATAAAAAAATAATAAAATAATAAAAAAAAATAAAAAAAATTTTAGTTCATGGTATATTGGCTGGAAACTGTCTCGTGCCCGCTTTTGAGCTGCTTCACCTGGTGAAGAGGGTCTGGCTGAGTAACAACGCCCCGTACCATGATCAAAATTTTTATTTTTTAAACTCTTTAATTCCTTTAAATTAACTTCTTATTAAATAAAAATTAATAATTTTTTCAATTCTTTTATAAATTGAGTAATTCTTTAAATAATAAATATCCTTCATTAAACAAGAAAAATCAGATAAAAATAAAAGAAAGAAATAAAAGATAATAAAAGAAAGAAATAAAAGATAAAAAAAGAAAGAAATAAAAGAAAAGATAAGAAAAATAAAAGAAAAGATAAAGAAAGATAAAAGAAAAAAAAAAAAAAAAAAAAAGAAAGATAAGATAAAGATAAAGAAAGATAAAAGAAAGAAAATTAAAAAAAGAAAGTAAAAATAAATTAAAAAAAAAAGAAAAAGAAAGAAAGAAAAAAAAAAGATAAATTTTTAATTTGTATTAAAAATCATTCATGAACAAAATTATCATTTAAAAATTAATTTCATGATAATAAGAATTAAATAATTACGATAAATTAAATCAATTTCCATATCCGGATGATCCGGCAGGATCTACGGTTTGGAAAATATTAAACTTTTTTTAAAAAAATAAATAAATTAAATAAAAAGATAAAAATCCATATTTTTACAATATGGATAAAATTGTTTAAAATTTCACCAAAATTCCGTGTCCAAATGACTCGGCAGAGTCCATGGTTCGGAATCAAAATCTTCCGTGTCCAAATGACTCGGCAGAGTCCATGGTTCGGAAGTATAAAATTTTACCCGAATTAATTACCAAAATCCACATTTTTGACTAATTCAGTTAAAATATCTAAATTAACTGAAAATTTTTAAAAGCAAAGTAAAACAAAATTAAAATCAACTAAGGTGCCAATTTTGGGCGCTATAACAATATTGTTTTAGCGTAACCGTACTCCCGATTCCCGAACTCTCGCAGACCAATTTTAAGGTGACCAATCGACCTAAGTAAACCGATTGGTGGCGACTCCAGAAAACCCGACGTTGCCACAGCCTGGCGACTCCGCTGGGGAGTCGACGTTAGTGAGTCGAGCCTAAAGTTGATTTGTTTTTATTTACTTTGCTTTACTATTATGTGGATTTATATATTATATTTACTTAAGTAAACATGCATAATGCATTCACAAAATGAAGCTCTATACCCGAGCTTCCTTAAATCAAACACGATTCTTTCTAAGCGGAATTGGTGTTGCTGTCCTTGTGAGGCCACGGTCTCCAAGCCTTCACCGGTTTCAAAGTAGTAAAGTAGTGTATTGCCTTCTGAGACGGTTAGTCTCTGCATGGGCCCACGAAAAGCTACGACTCGAATTAATCCATTCCTTACATAAACCCTAGAGGGTAAGGAATCGGGCCGTCACTATGATTCAGTGACGGGATTCGGGAACTATCCCTTGCCTTTTTGATAAACCACCTTCTGCATGTAGAATTCCTTACTCCACCTTAGAACCAGCCATTAAGAATTTCCCATACCTCGGTTCCCATTTCCATAAGTTTTGTTTTATCTATATGTTTGTATGATCCTATGTGTTATTTTTTTACTAACTCTATTTTTCCTTATTTTTCCGGCATATACATTTCATCATTAAAGATAAGTATTTGGTGAAAGAACTATTATCATGGATATTCTCGATTATCTTCCCACGGCTGTTACTGGATCATGGAATGACACGGTAATCGAAACTCAGCCTGAAGCTATGGAATATTCCGAAACGGCTCAAAAGCTTCACGGAGATGCTCTGACATCCCATTCTCACGTACAGCTTAAGGACCAGGTATCGGTCCGGATAAATCAGAACGACACCACGGAATTATTGCAAGTCTGGAATAGTTGGAATTCTGCTGATCGGGAAGCTTTTACGGCAAAATATGGTCACATCACTTGCCTACTAAAGGTTACCGTTGATGCATCACTTGTCCGGGCTCTAATACAATTTTGGGATCCATTTTATCGATGCTTTTCTTTCGATAAGATGGATCTGGTTCCAACCATTGAAGAATACAACAGCCTCTTGGGTTGGTCCTCCGACTATCCAATTGAGACTTATCAACATGATAGAAGAACGGAGCCTCATCGAGCCCTAGCAAAATTATTGGATATGCCAGCTTCCAGTCTTCAAACCAAGTTTGCAACAAAAGGATCTCGAAAATTTATCAGTTGGATCGACTTAAAACAATTAAGTCACGTTCTCCCTCAGAAAAATCAACGACGCAAGCTTTTCGCCTTGGCGATATATGGCCTGGTAGTCTTCCCAAGAATCGTCGGATTCATTGAAGGAGACATCATTACACTATTTGAGCAAATCTGCAATGCTCAAATAAATCCGACCTCAGTAATATTATGTGAAACTATCAGGGCATTAAACTTTTGTCGCCAAAGAGGGGGCAAATTCATAGGATGTTCACATCTCCTCAACATTTGGATCAAAAGCCACCTTCCTTGTGAGAAGCAACATTTTGGAAATCGCTTTTCAAAGGACTTCATCCCAATCGAAGCCTTTTTGAAAAGTGAAACCATTCATCACGACAGCAAGGAAGCATGGGTTGATTATTTCAAGAACATCACCGAATTCCAAATTGAATGGAGAGCCCCCTGGTCTACCTCCACCCGCGTTGTCTACCGATGCGGCAATTGCCCGTGGGTTCCTCTCTTAGGTATATGGGGAGGAACAAGTTATGCCCCAGCTCAAGTACGAAAACAATTTGGGTCCATGCAATTTATACCCATGACGCATAATCTGAGTAAGTTGGAATTTTCACACGAAGATCCAAATTCAAATAAGCTCGCAATGGGTATTTCAGTTGCGTGGAAAAGAATTTTCATATTGAAGTCGGGGCCTATTATTTCTCCCACTGCTTATTATGAATGGAGAAATAACCGGAAGGAAGGAATAGTTCTATCTGAAGAGGTCATCAGAAAATTGGCGAAAAGAGAGTTGGAGAAAGAACTAGAGGAAGAAAAGGAGAAGAACAAGAGGATGCTCCTTGACATGCAACAGCTCGGTCACAAAACACAACTCCTCGAAGAGAAAGTTGAATACCAAAAACAAGTCATCTCCCAATTGGTTGATGAAACCGATCAAAAAGAGATGAGAGTCAGATACTGGGAAGATCAATACAGATTTTCTCAAGATCAATTGCAAACATTTTTGGTAGAAGTCAGAAAAGTTACAGAACAAGCCCAACTAATGGGCGAAGAAGCCAAGGAGTTAGAAGAACTGAGCTGTCCTACTCCATCAGTAAATGTTCAAAGAATGATGGAGTTCATATCTAAGGCCAGAAAGCAGTATTGTACTTTGGGTCGTTTCTTTTAAACAAACCTTTTGCTGAATGTAATTGAGAAATTCCATTATAGTTTTTCTTTCACCAAGTATTTACAATATTCATGCATGCATCCATCACATCAATCATACACACATAGAATCTAATAAAATAAATATTCCTTTAAAAGGGTAAAATTGGACCTCAACACCGATATTCAACTCGACTCCAAACAAGATTAATGGCAGAACAAGCCGAAGGACGTCTCATGGAGATGGAGTCCAAGATTGAAAGTATGTCAGAACAGATGAGACAATTGATGGAATTAATCAAAGGGAAAGCAACTCAAGTCCCCATCAAAGAAGTACAAGATCCCACTTATCCCCCGGGATTCACCCCGCAACGAGTCTCAGTCCAAGAAAACCTGTTTCAAGAATCAGGACCGTCTGCTAGTGTTCACCTGAAACAAGACACTGTACAGGAAGAGAAGAAGACATTACCAAAAGAAGAAGCAGAATCTCAAAAAATCGAGACAATAGAGAAAAGACTGAGAGCCATTGAAGGAGGCACTATATTCGGATCCCTTTCAGTGGATGACCTCTGCTTAGTGCCAGACGTCGTAATCCCTTCAGATTTTAAGGTGCCAGATTTCGTAAAATACGATGGAACGAGTGATCCCATCACTCACATCACTTTGTTTCTCAGAAGACTACAACCACTTACCAAAGATGAGAAGGTGTGGATCGCACTTTTTCAGGAAAGTCTCACAAAATCAGCATTACAGTGGTATCTAAGCCAAGGTCCAAGAAACATAAAAACTTGGAATGACCTTGCTCAGGCCTTCATCGGCAACTATAAACATGTTATGGACTTAGCTCCGGATCGCCAAACTCTCCAAAACATGGAGAAGAAAAAAACAGAAACTTTTAAGGAATACGCCCAACGATGGAGGGACTTAGCTGCACAAGTACAGCCACCCATGACAGAAAGAGAAATGGTCACTTTGTTTGTCCAGACACTGAAATACCCATATTATGACAAACTTATTGGCAATGCGGCAACTAACTTCTCCGACGTAGTCATGTCTGGAGAAAGGATCGAGCATGGTATCAGGACCGGGAAGATTACTGAGTCCTTTAGTGATCCTATGAAAAGAGGAGGACCATCCAGAAGAAAAGATGAAGAAATACAACAAATCGGACGAGGAAGAGGGATTCCCCTCGTGGGTACCGTGGCTACCGGTCCTCGCCTATCCTATTCTGCCAACAGGCCCAATTATTATCCTACCAATAGGCCCAATGATTATCCTCCAAATAGGCCCAGTGATTATCTTCCCAATAGACCCAACAATTATCCTCTCAACAGGCCTAATCAGTTACGGCCACCTGTTCCGACTCCTCCAATGCCTGCACCAAGACCAAGAGAAATTTTCGCACCGATTCCCATGACTTATACTGAGTTATATCCAAAACTCATCCAGAGCCAACTCATTCACCCAATTCCCACAAGGCCATTCGAACCCCCATATCCAACATGGTATGACCCTAAACTAAATTGCCCATATCATGATGGTGCCGTGGGCCACGGACTCGAAAATTGCATAGCATTGAAGCGTATAGTCCAACAATTAATTGAGTCAAAGTGGTTGGACTTTTCCGATGAACCAAACGTCACTCATAATCCATTGCCTCCTCATCAAGCCAAACCAGTCAATATGATGGAAGAATACTGGCCGATGAAGAAAACAGTCAATGATATCATAACCCCTCTTAAGCATGTATATTCATGCCTTGTGAAAGAAGGGATTATCATAGGAAAGTCTTCTGGAAATAAAGAAGTCGAGCATGAGGAATGGTGCAACTTTCATAACAGTAAGAGTCATTCTATCCAAGAATGCCCAGAATTCCGTAAAAGTCTACAAAGTCTCATGGACTCCTCCCAAATCATCGTTTTTATGTCAGATAAAGAGGATGACGTGAATGTGATAATTAAAGAACAAGAAGTCAATATCATGCCAAGGCCACTAGTCATTCCAATCTCAAAATCTGCTCTCAAGCCTTTAAGAATTCAAGTTCCAAAGCCATTCCCGTACAAATCAGACAAAACTGTTCCATGGAACTATGGCTATACTTCTAACATCACATCAACTCCGTTAGAAGTTGGGGGCATGACTAGAAGTGGTCGGTGTTATTCTCCCGAGCAAATGAACAAGCTCCAACAAGAGAAGAATGTTACGGATCCAGCAAATGGACCTATTAACACATCTAAAGAGCAAGAGATGCCTCGAGCAGTAACAGATGAACAAGCTACTGAGTTTCTCAAACTCATAAAGCAAAGTGAATACAGCATCGTGGAGCAGTTGAACCGTCTGCCAGCAAAGATCTCCATACTTTCATTGCTCTTAAGTTCTGATGCCCATCGAGAAGCTCTTCTCAAAGTCCTGAATAAGGCTTATGTTGAACAAGATATCTCCGTGAACAACTTTGACCACCTTGTCAACAACATCACGGCACAAAATCTCATCACATTCACTGACGATGAGATACCAGCAGAAGGAAGGGGTCACTCTAAGGCTCTACATATTTCGATTAAATACAAAGATCGGATTATGGCTAGAGTTCTGATCGACAATGGATCAGCTCTAAATGTAATGCCATTAGAAACTTTACATAAGATCGGTTTAGACCCATCACACCTCAACAACAGTCATATTGTTGTTCGAGCATTTGACGGAACAAAGAGAGATGTGGTTGGAGAAATAGAGCTACCAATTGGGATTGGTCCCTGTCTTTTCCATATCACATTCCAAGTCATGGACATTTCTCCATCTTATACTTGTCTACTGGGAAGACCATGGATCCATATGGCTGGAGCAATTCCTTCCTCATTACATCAAAAAATGAAATTCATCATTGAAGGAAAGATAATCACAGTCTTTGCTGAAGAAGACATTCTGCTATCTAGACCTGCGGATGCTCAATATGTTGAGGTCAATGAAAATATACCTGATTGCTCCTTCAGGTCTTTTGAGATTGTCAATGCTGCTTATGTCAGTGAATATGGAGAAGAACCCGTTCCTAACATCTCTAAAACAAGTCGCATGGTCGCCAAACTCATGATAAAAGGAGGATACTCACCAGGGTTAGGTTTGGGACAAGATTTACAAGGAATCCCAGAGCCATTGAAAATATCCGCAAATGAAGGGAAATACGGCCTAGGCTTCACACCGACAAGAGATGATAAAATGAAGGCAGTAGCTGAAAAGAGAGAAAAGAGGATTGCACGATTAACAGGGCATCCTCTCCAGGAAAGAAATCTGGATATCCCTGAAATCACCGAAACGTTCGTGAGTGGTGGTCTCATTCCGAAAAATGACAATGAAGGCAAGCTGACTATCAACATCAACAAGTCTTTTGAAAGTCTTTCTATTCAGGCAATCATCAGCGATTCACCTGAAGAGGAGGAGCTCGTTCAACCTTGTGGCCCACGGGATGTGCTGAACAATTGGGAGGCGATAGAACTGTCTGTTATAATCGAAAGCTTTCCAAAGTAATCTAATAGTAAAAACCTCCTAAAGAAAGGTTCAATCAATAGGGTGTAGTCTTTGTTTAAGTGAACCTTTTAGTTATTGCTTTTTATTCCAATAAAGTTGTGATTTATGCACATTGTAAATAAAGTACCAGTTTGCATCCATCTCATTCGTGCCATTTTTTTTTTTTTTTTTTTTTTCTCTCTTCTCTTTCTTTTCTCTCTGGATAATGCAGACCCAAAACTCTCTTTGATGACAATGAAAGAATGAACTTTGATAATCCTGTAAACACTACCGACTCGGATGACGAAGATCTTCAAGTATCTCCTGAGCTATTAAAAATGATTGAGCGAGATGAAAAAGAAAGAGCAACAAGTCAAGAACCAACTGAGGTATTCAACCTGGGAGACAGTCAGGATGTAAAAGAAGTCAAGATTGGCACTTTATTCCCTCCTGAAGAAAAAGAAGAATTAGTCCATTTATTAAAAGAATATGTGGATGTATTCGCTTGGTCATACCAAGATATGCCTGGCTTAAGCTCAGACATAGTACTACACAAAATACCTTTGAAGCCTGGGGCGAAGCCTGTCAGACAGAAGTTACGAAGATTAAAGCCGGAGTTAATCTTAAGAGTAAAAGACGAGATTCGAAAGCTGTGGGATGCAGGATTTCTTGGGGTCGCTGAATATACAGAATGGGTGGTTAACATTGTCCCAGTCGAAAAGAAAGAAAGTGGGAAACTAAGAGTTTGTCAGGACTACCGGCCTTTGAACGAAGCCAGTCCTAAAGATAACTTCCCACTTCCTCATATTGATACACTGGTGGATAATACCGCAGGAAACTCCTACTTTTCCTTCATGG
The DNA here is from genome assembly GCA_039654915.1 of Aquilaria yunnanensis. Lineage (NCBI taxonomy): Eukaryota > Viridiplantae > Streptophyta > Magnoliopsida > Malvales > Thymelaeaceae > Aquilaria > Aquilaria yunnanensis. The sequence continues at coordinate 102,782,916 of CM077593.1, read as the reverse complement.
ATGGTTTTTCTGGATACAATCAAATCAAACTTGATCCAGATGACATGATAAAAACTGCTTTTATTACCCTTTGGGGTACCTTCTACTATAAGGTGATGCCTTTCGGGTTAAAGAATGCTGGTGCTACATATCAAAGAGCCATGGTCACGTTGTTCCATGACATGATTCATAAAGAAATTGAAGTATATGTGGACGACATGATCGCCAAAACTTTCACTGCTGGGGGGCATCTAAAAGTGCTAAGAAAACTATTCGATAGACTTCGCAAATATCAATTGAAGTTGAATCCTGCCAAATGTACTTTTGGAGCCTCTTCAGGAAAGTTATTGGGTTTCATAGTCAGCAAGGACGGGATTCGAGTTGACCCGAGTAAAGTCAAAGCGATACAAGAAATGCAACCCCCGAAGACTCCAAAACAAGTAAGAAGTTTTCTGGGTAGAATCAACTTCATATCAAGGTTCATATCACAATTGACGTCCAAGTGTGAACCGCTTTTCAAATCACTAAAGAAGAACAATCCGATTGAGTGGAATAACGAATGCCAAGAAGCGTTCGAGAAAATCAAACGTTATCTATCAAATCCACCAGTCTTGATACCACCTCGATCCGGAGAACCATTGATTCTATATTTATCCATACAGGATTCTTCATTAGGATCCGTATTGGGTCAACGTGATGAGACAAGCAAGAAGGAGCATGCAATTTACTATTTGAGCAAAAAGCTTACCACATATGAAGCTAAATACTCAATAGTAGAAAAGTCCTGTTGTGCCCTTGCATGGGTAGCACATCGACTACGACACTACATGCTCAACAACACAACATTACTGATCTCCAAGACTGACCCCATTAAGTACATTTTCGAGAAACCCGCTTTATCAGGCAGGATTGCAAAATGGCAAATGCTGTTATCTGAATACGACATACAGTATGTCACCCAAAAGGCCGTAAAAGGAAGTGTGATCGCTGAATATCTGGCTGATAGAGCATTGGAGGATTACGAGCCCATGAGAATGGACTTTCCTGATGGAGATATAATGACTATAGAACAGGAAGTCGATGAAGAAAATGAAACATGGAAAATGGCATTCGATGGAGCATCTAATGCTTTGGGACAAGGGATTGGAGCTATACTCATCTCTCCAAGCGGAAAACAGTTTCCCCTCACAGCAAAAATTACATTTCCTTGTACCAACAATATAGTAGAGTATGAAGCATGTGCTATGGGACTCCAAATGGCATTGGATTTGAAAGTGCGAGATCTCCGAGTCTATGGGGATTCCGCATTAGTCATATATCAAATCAATGGAGAATGGGAGACAAGAGATTCAAAATTAATCCCTTACCAAAAGCTTATACTAGACATGACTCGAAGATTTAACAGTATAAGTTTCCATCATCTTCCAAGGGAAGATAATCAAATCCCAGACGCTTTAGCTACTTTGGCTGCTATGTACAAGATAAGCGACCCTGAGCATACTCCTGTCTTCGAAATGAAAATAATAGATTCTCCAGCTTATTGCATGAGCATCGAAGAAGAATTGGATGGAAAGCCTTGGTATCATGATATCAAGGAATACCTCCAAGAACGAACATATCCACTAGAAGCATCAGAAAATGACAAGAAATTTCTACGAAGATTGTCAATGGGTTTTCTTTTAAACCTAGACATACTCTACAAGAAAACCCCAGACTCGATGCTACTTCGCTGTGTAGATACTCATGAAGCACGAAAGATTATGGAAGAAGTTCATTCTGGAATATGTGGAGCACACACTAGTGGTCATACCATGGCAAGACAAATAATGAGGGCTGGCTACTATTGGCTCACATTGGAAAGTGATTGTATTAATCACGTGAGAAAATGTCACAAATGTCAAATATATGCCAACAAGATCCAAGCTCCACCCACCCCTCTTAATGTAACAGCAATACCTTGGCCTTTTGCCATGTGGGGAATTGACGTCATTGGAGCCATTACCCCTAAAGCTTCCAATGGTCACAAATTCATCCTAGTGGCAATTGATTACTTCACTAAATGGGTAGAAGCTATGTCATATGCAAGTGTGACTCAAAAGGTGGTATGCCGGTTCATTAAGAAAGAAATCATTTGTCGTTATGGGCCGCCGGAATGTATCATCTCAGACAATGCCACGAACCTGAACAATGCAATGATGCAGACTTTGTGCCGGCAGTTCAAAATCAAACACCTCAATTCGGCACCTTATCGACCAATGATGAATGGTGCAGTAGAAGCGGCCAATAAAAATATCAAGAGAATTGTTGAAAAGATGATCGTCACTTACAAGGACTGGCATGAGATGTTACCTTTTGCACTACATGCTTATAGAACTTCTACCCGTACTTCTACTGGAGCAACACCTTTTTCTCTGGTATACGGTATGGAGGCTGTATTGCCCATCGAAGTTGAAATACCTTCATTAAGGGTACTAATGGATACTCAATTAAGAGAAGCAGAATGGGTCAAAGCTAGATACGAGCAATTAAATCTAATTGATGAAAGAAGAATGATAGCCCTCTGCCATGGGCAACTTTATCAAAGAAGGATGATTCGTTCTTACAACAAAAAGGTTCGCCCACGACAATTTCACGAGGGTGACATAGTGCTCAAGAAAATTTTACCCATGCAACATGATTCAAGAGGAAAATGGACACCAAATTATGACGGGCCATATGTCGTGAAGAAAGCATTTTCAGGAGGGGCACTAATTCTGACAGAAATGGATGGACGAGAATTACCGAAGCCAGTAAATTCGGATGCAGTAAAGAAATACTTTGCATAATGAAGAAATTTTCAAACAGAAGGGGAGAAGTGGATACAGGGTTACCAAAGTTTATTTGATCAAAGTTGTCAAAGAGAGCTTTCTTCTCTTACACTTTCATTATCTATCTGTACCCAAGATTTTCATATTACTCATAAATAAAAAGCCAATTTTCTTTAACTTACCTTAGATTCTCACGTTCAAAATGCTAAAGTCGCTTCTATCCAGTTCTTTTCCTTCAAATCTCACATTCTTACTAGCCTTAAGTGTGCAATAAATTATGACTTTTGAAGGAAGAATAGTAATAATTAAAACTTAGAAAAAACAAAGACCGTAGATTACTTTGATAAGCTTTATGAATTAAAACAGGTAAGATTGAGGTCCTGCTTTGCGAGCGGCACAGAACATAGGCTAACAAAGAAGAAGGAGTAACAAATCTTTGGGAGATAGCCTTGGTGGTAGCCTGAATGATCGCTTCAGAAGTCTTAACACGTCCATGTCAGCAAGAAAGAATCATACTCACGAATATCTCAACAGGGACAATTATCCAGAGAGGCATAAAGTACGAGGCGGACATTAAGGAAATTGAAGCCAAAATTTAAGAACAAATCAAGGAAAGAAGATTTTTGAAAAGAGTTAGGCTTTTGAGACAATGGACAATAGCTGGAAAGCGAGACAATGAACAACAGCTGGAAAGCAAGACAAGGAACAACAGCTGGAAAGCAAGACAATGAACAACAGCTGGAAAGTGAAACAATGGACAACAGTTGGAAAGCATAAAGAGATTCAACGATAGAAGGCAATTACAAAGAGGATCCAGTAAAGCAAAGATATAAAAAATAAATCCATCAGTTACACATGCTCTGCATTCATGCATTTCACATCATGCATGCATGGCATACAGAACAAGGATCAAATGAGAAGCGTATCCACCGCACAGTCACAGCAGTATAAGCTGACGTCTCAGTGACATCCGTTTTTACCAATCTACCGCTGGATGCACAGCTGATATAGTGGACCCAGCCCCATCAGCAATTCAAGGATAAAGTAGACAATATTGTCAAAATCCTGATAATCAATTCAATAATCGAGGCTACACCGGGATGGACAGAATTGACGCCAGCTTAGCGGTATCCAAGATAAGAAATAGCTATGGTCAAAGATAAGCGTGGATATCGAGAAATATTGTCGTCGAAAGCAGACAATGGATTCAATAATCAAGGACTGGATCAATGTCATGCCTGATGAGATATCAAAGATAAGAAATATCTATGATACTAAAATAAAGTAGGATCCACTTTTCCGGTTAAACGGCGGATACGGTACTCCGTGACTCTCAAGTCGGTTCTCTCAGTTGCCCATAATAACTGATTCCTTCACCCCTTCTTTCTTTTACTTCCTCCTAGAAAATGGATCCTACTTTTTCCGCCTTGCGAAAGTATTTCCCTTCTCTCCCAATGAACATCCTAAAAAAGATCTACCAAGTTCGCTGTGAACGATTAAGAGCTCTGATGCATAAAGGAATCCCTGAAGATGTGCGGTGGTTAATTGAAGCTAAGGTTCGTCTGGCAGGTGAAATCCCAGAGGCATTTGTGTCTTACATGCCTGGTGTTGGCAAAAGTTCTTATGCCAGAAAAAGAAGAGCGAAAAGATTACAAGTCTGCCATAAATGTGGTAGGTGGACTTGTAAGACTAGGTGTCGTTCTTTAGGAATGATCTCCAATAATCGAGAAGATAAAATACGGTTCATCAAGAATGGCTTGAGTAAGGACTCATTGGATGATATCCAATTGACTCTTGAGACGCATTCTTGTGGATCTGTGCAACGTGAAATTCTTGATTTATGGAGTATTTTTCATGAAGAACGAGACCGTTACAGTCCCGGGAATCTGACTTTAAACGACCCTGTTTGCCGGCTTGTAAGAAAGCTAGATGGGAAGCAGATCCTCGACTCATAGAAGCCGTTAATGCCGTTACTGGACGTAAAACCAGTGGAAGATGTAAGCCACAGTCACAATTACTGTACATACAGTTTGTTATATTTGGAAAAATTTGCATTTTCTTTTGACAGATGTACATGCTCCCCTAAGTGTAATCGACACGTTATCCCTTTTCATCACTATAAATGCGTGTTCTTCCTTCTGATTAAACAACAGATAAGATACCCCGTGACTTCTAAAGTCGATTATTCCAGTTTCCTGCAATAACTGATTCATTTCCCTCTTCTCTCAAATTCTTCTCTCATCAATGGATTCTACTCTTTCTGTACTGCGAAAATACTTTCCTTCCCTCCCACTAAAAGTCCTTAAAAAGATCTACCTTGCTAGATGTGAAAGAATCAGAGTTTTTACACGCAAAGGCATTCCCGACAATGTGCAGTGGATAATTGAAGCTAAAGTTCGTTCGGCTGGTGAAGTTCCAGATGCATTTATGCCCCGCATGCCCGGTTTAGGTAAAAGCCGTTATGCCAAAAGGCGAAGAGCAAAGAGACTAGGCGTGTGTTATAAATGTGGGCGATGGAATTGTAATACTAAATGTCGCTCTTTAGGATACATCTCCATAAATCGTGAAGATAAAAGAAAATTCATTAAGAATGGCCTGCGTAAGGAGTCTCTGAAAGATATCCGAGAGACTCTTGAAACGCATTCTTGTGGAAAAGTGCAAGGTGAAATTATCGGTTTATGGAGGACTTACCATAAAGAACGAAACCGTTACAGTCTTGGGAATGTGATTTTAAACGACCCCGTTTGTCAGTTTGTAAGAAAACTAGATGGGAAGCAAATCCCCGACTTATAGAAGGCATTGAAGCCATTACTGGACATGAATTAGTGGAAGATGAGAGCCACAGTCATGATTGCTGTACATATAAGCTGTCATTTGTCTTTTCTTTTGGCAATAATGCACTTACTTCCGTAAGTGTAATAAACGCATTATCCTTTCATCACTATAAATGCGTGTTCTTCCTTCTGAATACGGTACTCCATAACTCCCAAATTCAGTTATTTCCATTTCCTACAATCACTAATTTCTTTCTTTTTCTCTTAAATGCCTCATTCATCAATGGAGCCTTCTCTTTCCGCTCTACGAAAATATTTCCCTTCTTTCCCAATAAATGTTCTTAAAAAGGTTTATCAAGCTAGATGTGAACGATTCCGACTATTTATGCACAAAGGCATTCCTGATAATGTGCGATGGCTAATCGAAGCTAAAGTTCGTTCGGCTGGTGAAGTTCCAGATGCGTTCTTTCCCCGTATGCCCGGCTTTGGTAAAAGCGTTTATGCCAAAAAGAGAAGAGCAAAGAGGCTAGGCGTCTGTCACAATTGTGGATGGTGGATTTGCGGCAATAAATGTCGTTCTCCAGGAGTGATCACCAGAAATCGTAATGATAGAATAAAATTCATCAAGAATGGCTTGCGTAAGGAATCTCTGGAAGATATCCGAGAGGTTCTTGAAGCGCATTCTTGCGGAATAGTGCAATTTGAGGTTGTTGGATTATGGATAATTCTCCAAAAAGAACGAGAACGTTACAGTCTTGGGAATCTGACCCTAAACGACCCTGTTTGCCAGTTTGTAAAAAAGCTAGATGAGATGCAAATCACTGATTCATAGAAAGCATTGAAGCCGTTACTGGACGCAAAGCCAGTAGAAGACGGAACAAGGTCACGATTACTGTACGTGCTAGCTGTCGCTTTTGAAATTTTCCTCCTCTTTCAGCAATAATGTATCCACTCCTGACATGAACCAAAGTCACGATTACTGTACGTGCTAGCTGTCGCTTTTGAAATTTTCCTCCTCTTTCAGCAATAATGTATCCACTCTTGACATAAGGCATAGTCACGATACTGTACATGCTAGCTGACGCTTTTGAAATTTTCCTCCCATAATGTACCCACTCCTGACATGAGCTATAATTATGACTACTGTATATACCTGCCACTTTTGAAATTTTCCTTCTCATCCGACAATCATGTACCTACTCCTGACATAAGCTACAGTCGCGACTACTGTACATGCTAGCAGCTATTTTGAAAATTTTCCTCCTCTTTTAACGATAGTGTACCCATACCTGACCAGAGTCATACCCGTGACTACTATGAATAGCTGGCAATAATGTATCCATTCTTGAAAAATAAAATTATTGCCTTATCTCTTCATCTCTATAAATATATCCTCTTTTCTCACAAGGGTAAGGATAGGAATGGAGAAAACCCCAACTCGTAAATCCCGAAGTATTTGTGTATTTTCTGGGGCTTTTCCAGGAAAAGATGAAGAGTATTTAAAAGCAGCCAACCATTTGGGTAGAGTATTAGCTGAGCGAAAAATACATTTAGTTTATGGAGGAGGTAGTGTCGGATTAATGGGAGGTGTAGCATCAGCAGCATCTCTAGGAGGAAGTCAAGTTCTGGGCATTATCCCTGGACCTCTGAAATTTATTTCTGGGGGCACGATTGGAGAAGAATTAGTGGTTAAAAATTTACAAGAGCGTGTGTTACAAATGCTTTTAAATGCTGATGCTTTTATCGCTCTACCAGGTGGTTTTGGCACATTGGGAGAAGTCTTTCAAATTGCTTCCATGGCCCAACTTAATTTGCATAAGAAACCCATTGGGCTTTTAAATGTTAACAATTTCTTTACAGGTCTGATAGCTTTTATGGATTATGCTATGCAGAAGAATTTTATATCAAGAGTGGCACGGCGAATCATAATATCCGCAACAACTGCTGAAGAATTGCTAGATAAAATACAAGCTTTTGTTCCTGAACCAGATCCAGCAATGATTCAGATAGACTGGACGCGACAGTCTTTCCCGAACAGTTCGATCCCATAATAGTCCTCTACTAACCCTGTTGAAATATTGTGGAAGAAGAAGTGATCCGATCCGTTTTGCTTGTCCTTTAGTTTTATTATCAGCATTTTCTTTCGTGTTTTAGTTTTTCTTTCAGGGAATTTCTTTTTTTATCTTATAAGATAGTCTCGTCCATGCTGATATTAAAACCATAGGACAATGACTTTAGGTTGGAATGGCTGAGTAAAGAGTAATTTTTATTGCTCTTGAGACGCATCCTATTAGGTCTACTAGGCATAACATTTTAGGATAGTTAAGCTTCAACCTTATTTGGATGACATATCTCTCAAGCGAATCTATATTTACTAAAGAAAATATTAGATGAACCTTGGATATTGATTCCAAACATCCGTTCCCTTTACATAATTTGTTAGCGATATTGTCATCATCAAGATTCACTCATTTTATCGAAGTCTAAAATTTCGCACTCGCCTATTATGCAAATTCACACTTTCGAAGAAAATTATTCCAATTCTAATTGCTTTCATATAAATTTCGCTCGAGGTTCAAGGAGATTTCCTTAACCTCATTCCATCAATTTTCCTTCAAACGATAGGAGAGTTCCTATCGTCGAGGTTCTAAGGAAGGGCCCTTAACCTCAAATCATCAATTTTTCTTCAAACGATAGGAGAGTTCCTATCGTCGAGGTTCTAAGGTAGGGCCCTTAACCTCAAAATCATCAATTTTCCTTCAAACGATAGGAGAGTTCCTATCGTCGAGGTTCTAAGGTAGGACCCTTAACCTCATTCAAACAATTTTCCTTCAAACGATAGGAGAGTTCCTGTCGTCGAGGTTCTAAGGTAGGACCCTTAACATCAAAATCATCAATTTTCCTTCAAACGATAGGAGAGTTCCTATTGTCGAGGTTCTAAGGTAGGACCCTTAACCTCAAAATCATCAATTTTCCTTCAAACGATAGGAGAGTTCCTATCGTCGAGGTTCTAAGGTAGGGCCCTTAACCTCAAAATCATCAATTTTCCTTCAAACGATAGGAGAGTTCCTATCGTCGAGGTTCTAAGGTAGGGCCCTTAACCTCAAAATCATCAATTTTCCTTCAAACGATAGGAGAGTTCCTATCGTCGAGGTTCTAAGGTAGGACCCTTAACCTCAAAATTATCAATTTTCCTTCAAACGATAGGAGAGTTCCTATCGTCGAGGTTCTAAGGTAGGACCCTTAACCTCAAAACAATCAATTTTACTTCAAACGATAGGAGAGTTCCTATCATCGAGGTTCTAAGGTAGGACCCTTAACCTCATTCAAACAATTTTCCTTCAAACGATAGGAGAGTTCCTATCGTCGAGGTTCTAAGGTAGGACCCTTAACCTCAAAACAATCAATTTTCCTTCAAACGATAAGAGAGTTCCTATCGTCGAGGTTCTAAGGTAGGACCCTTAACCTCAAAATCATCAATTTTCCTTCAAACGATAGGAGAGTTCCTATCGTCGAGGTTCTAAGGTAGGACCCTTAACCTCAAAACAATCAATTTTACTTCAAACGATAGGAGAGTTCCTATCATCGAGGTTCTAAGGTAGGGCCCTTAACCTCAAAATCATCAATTTTCCTTCAAACGATAGGAGAGTTCCTATTGTCGAGGTTCTAAGGTAGGACCCTTAACCTCAAAATCATCAATTTTCCTTCAAACGATAGGAGAGTTCCTATCGTCGAGGTTCTAAGGTAGGGCCCTTAACCTCAAAATCATCAATTTTCCTTCAAACGATAGGAGAGTTCCTATCGTCGAGGTTCTAAGGTAGGACCCTTAACCTCATTCAAACAATTTTCCTTCAAACGATAGGAGAGTTCCTATCGTCGAGGTTCTAAGGTAGGACCCTTAACCTCAAAATCATCAATTTTCCTTCAAACGATAGGAGAGTTCCTATCGTCGAGGTTCTAAGGTAGGACCCTTAACCTCAAAACAATCAATTTTACTTCAAACGATAGAAGAGTTCCTATCGTCGAGGTTCTAAGGTAGGACCCTTAACCTCAAAATCATCAATTTTCCTTCAAACGATAGGAGAGTTCCTATCGTCGAAGTTCTAAGGTAGGACCCTTAACCTCAAAACAATCAATTTTACTTCAAACGATAGGAGAGTTCCTATCGTCGAGGTTCTAAGGTAGGACCCTTAACCTCAAAATTATCAAATTTTCCCTTCAACGATAGGAGAGTTCTTATCGCAGAGGCTCTAAAAAAAATTTTCCTTAACCACATAGTTTAGGCGGCGAGAAGGTTCTCAAAGGTTAGCTAAGACGGACGAAATTTGGTAACTACTTTGCATACATCATGTCCCATGAAGCATGCAAAGGGGGGCAGCTGTTGACACCCAATTTCGTCCGGCCTTTTTTTTAAAAATTTTTTTAAAAAAAAACTAATTAAAAAAATTATTATTATTATTATTATTATTGCTAAAAAATTTTAATTATGTTAATTAGTTTAAAATATATTTTTATTTTGAGAAGATTTGATTTAAAATAATATATGTGCGAATATGTATGTGTTTGGAATAAAAATAAAATTTCAGAAAAAATGACAAAAAAATTAAAAGTTTGAGGTAAAAATGACAAAATTAAGAAGTTTCGGACAAAATTGACAAATTCTGAAAGTTTCAGGAGCTTTGGGTAATTTTTCGCGTCAATTTTGGGCCTAAACGGACGTTTCTAGCCCAAATTGACAGAAAACGTTAAAATTGTCAAAATCAGAAGCTTCTGAGCTTATCCAGAGCTGGAGTAACGTAAAGGACTGAAACTGTCATTTTACCAATTTAAAAGATAAGTTTGATATTTTTTATTAATTTATCCGTCCACAGTTCAGCTAAGCTCCTTCTATAAATACCCCCCCAAATTCAGTGCTGAACACATAGAAAATCAGAGAAAAAAGTTCAGAGCTCCGTTTTAGAAAAAGAGAAAATAGAAGCCTTAGTCCTAGGCTCTCCTCCCTCTGCCAAAACAGTCCCAAAATTATTTTTTCTTACGTTTCGACTACCTTCTTCCTCCGTTTTCTCTTTCTTTCTTTTTCTGTCGCCGTCCTATCCCGCTGCCGTCGCCCTGCCGCCGCCGTCTCGCCGTTGCCCTCGTTCCTACGCCATCGCCGTCACCATCGCCGCCGCGCCCAGCAGTCCTGCCGTCTCGCGCCGCCGCACCCAGCCGTCCTGCCGCCGTCGCCCCGCTCCCTCGCCGCCGTCGTCCCGGCCGCCGTTACCCTCGCCGCAGTCGCCCCGCGCCCTCGTCGCCGTCGCCCGGCCGCCCTGCGCCCTTGCCGCCTCCGCCTGCCCAGCCCCGTCACCCCCCCCCTCCTCCCTCGCGTCGCCTCTGATTCTTTCTCCAGATTCAATTTTAATTTTTAAGGGTAAAACCTCCTTTCAGTCCTTCATCTTTTCAATTTCTTTCTATTAGGTCACTAACCTTTTTATTTTGTCTTTGCAGAAAATTAATTAACTAACTCATTTATTTTTTTTACTTGTTTATTTATTTGTTTATTATTGTTATTATTACTAACCTTTTTTTTTTTTTGTTATTAGCAACTAACAACTAACTTGCTAATTTTTACTAACCTTTATTTTTATTGTTGTTAATAATTAATTAAATTGTCTAACTTTTATTTTTGTTGTAATTAATTAACTTAATTAAACTTGGCTAACTTTTATTTATTGTTGTTAATTAATTAACTTAATTAAACTTGGCTAACTTTTATTTATTGTTGTTAATTAATTAACTTAATTAAACTTGGCTAACTTTTATTTATTGTTGTTAATTAATTAACTTAATTAAACTTGGCTAACTTTTATTTATTGTTGTTAATTAATTAACTTAATTAAACATGGCTAAATTTTATTATTGTTGATAATTAATTAACTTAATTAAACTTGGCTAATTTTTATTATTGTTGATAATTAATTAACTTAATTAAACTTGGCTAATTTTTATTATTGTTGTTAATTAATTAACTTTTATAATTGTTGCTAACATTTATTATTTTTTTAAGTGGATGGCCAAAAAGCCCCACTTTATTAATTTTTCTTTATATGATTTAATTTATTTAATTAACCTTTTACCCATAAATAAAAAAAAACTAAAAGAAGATTATTTTGTAATTAATTATTAAGGCTAATAAAAATTTAAAAGCCAATTATTTTATTTTTATTTTGGAATACATGTTTTATTATAACAAAGTTAACTTTTTGTTAAAATTAATAAATAAACATGATTAAATCAATTCTTTTTAAATATTTTTTTAAAAATTCAAGAAAAATCCAATAAAATTATAAATAAAATTAATAACTAATTAAATAGTTAAAATCTAATAAAAATTAAAACTCCATGACCAAATGATCCGTCAGGATCCATGGCTTGGAATCATTTTTAAATAAAGTATATAATAATTTATTTTCTTTATTAAAAATAAAAACTTTGGACTAATATATTAATAATTAAAATAATAAAATATAACTTTTTAATTTTCTCTTTTAATAAAAAGAATGAAAAGAATAAAAATTTTGGGTTAATATTTTATTCAGTAATATTTTACTTATTAAAAGATATAACTTTTTGTTTCCTTTATAAAAATCTTAATCAAATAATTTCAAAATAATACAAAATAAAACAAAAATAATTGAATTTTCTCTTAAATTTTTTTTGACTTATTGATTAGATATATTTTCAGAAATATAAATTAAAATTAAAAAAAAAAAAAATCTTTCATCAAAAAAAGAAGAATATAAAAAAAATAAAAATATCAAGACTTTTGTTTTAAAATACATATAAGTTTTCGGTTAAATAATCTTTTATTCCAAAATAAATTAAATAAATATCAAAACTTTTCTTCTTTTGTTTAAAATATACATATAAATTTTTGATTCTCTTAATAAAACAATTACTTTTGGTTAATCTTTTATAAAAAAAAATAATAATAAAAAAATAATAAAATAATAAAAAAAAATAAAAAAAATTTTAGTTCATGGTATATTGGCTGGAAACTGTCTCGTGCCCGCTTTTGAGCTGCTTCACCTGGTGAAGAGGGTCTGGCTGAGTAACAACGCCCCGTACCATGATCAAAATTTTTATTTTTTAAACTCTTTAATTCCTTTAAATTAACTTCTTATTAAATAAAAATTAATAATTTTTTCAATTCTTTTATAAATTGAGTAATTCTTTAAATAATAAATATCCTTCATTAAACAAGAAAAATCAGATAAAAATAAAAGAAAGAAATAAAAGATAATAAAAGAAAGAAATAAAAGATAAAAAAAGAAAGAAATAAAAGAAAAGATAAGAAAAATAAAAGAAAAGATAAAGAAAGATAAAAGAAAAAAAAAAAAAAAAAAAGAAAGATAAGATAAAGATAAAGAAAGATAAAAGAAAGAAAATTAAAAAAAGAAAGTAAAAATAAATTAAAAAAAAAAGAAAAAGAAAGAAAGAAAAAAAAAAGATAAATTTTTAATTTGTATTAAAAATCATTCATGAACAAAATTATCATTTAAAAATTAATTTCATGATAATAAGAATTAAATAATTACGATAAATTAAATCAATTTCCATATCCGGATGATCCGGCAGGATCTACGGTTTGGAAAATATTAAACTTTTTTTAAAAAAATAAATAAATTAAATAAAAAGATAAAAATCCATATTTTTACAATATGGATAAAATTGTTTAAAATTTCACCAAAATTCCGTGTCCAAATGACTCGGCAGAGTCCATGGTTCGGAATCAAAATCTTCCGTGTCCAAATGACTCGGCAGAGTCCATGGTTCGGAAGTATAAAATTTTACCCGAATTAATTACCAAAATCCACATTTTTGACTAATTCAGTTAAAATATCTAAATTAACTGAAAATTTTTAAAAGCAAAGTAAAACAAAATTAAAATCAACTAAGGTGCCAATTTTGGGCGCTATAACAATATTGTTTTAGCGTAACCGTACTCCCGATTCCCGAACTCTCGCAGACCAATTTTAAGGTGACCAATCGACCTAAGTAAACCGATTGGTGGCGACTCCAGAAAACCCGACGTTGCCACAAAAATTAGACAAAAATGAGAAGACCAAATGCCGCTAAACTAAGACCAGAGTACGTTCTTACCCGAGGAAAGTATGCTTTCCAATTTCTGAAGAGAAGCAAAATAGAAACACCCTTGTATCAGAATATTTCGTTGACTTCGACGCACTTCATTTCACTACGAGCATGTAAAAAAACAAAAAAAAACCAATGACTTGATAAGCAAGGAACAAAATATAAGCGTATGGTATGGCACGACATAATTTTTGACGTCTACAAACAGGCAGAGCTTGTGCCAAGTGTCACAACTCAGGCTATGTGCAACCTGAAACAATCATAAACTTCAGGGGACAAAGCGAATAGAAATGGGAAGAGAAATCACAAAAATAGACATTCTCCCCCAAGGCAAAGTACACTTGGCAGTTGGCACACGTTGTTTTGTTTCGGGATTGGCTTTTATTCCCACTATATATGGGTCAGTCACTAATTCCATTATGGACCTATGTTAGGCCCACATCAGCAACCATTGTATTCTGTTTTTGTTTTTGTTTTTGTTTTTGTTTTTGTTTTTGGTTTTGTTTTTTTTTTTTTGCCAAAATGCGCATATGGTCCTCCAACTTGATAAACTCGAGCGAGTTAGTTCTTTTTGATTGACTCAGTGCGAGTTACTCCTCCAACTTTCCAGATTAAGCGTGTTAGTCCCTAAAGTTTGCCTAACTAAACGATTTAGTCCATCACCTAACGAAAAGCACCCAGCTCAGCTCTTTTTGACTTAACGTTGTTTCGTAGGTGAATAGGTGGATTAAAAACCTATAGGTCCCGTGATTTTGTTTCTTTGAGCGCGAACGTCTTCGCGAAGGAGGCGGACGATGCGGCGGAAGGCGTTGACCGATTCGGCGTCTCACGATTCAATGAAGTCTTGATGGAGTTGAGGACGGCGGTGAAGGTCTCACGATGAAGTCACAATTCGGTGGAGGGCATTGATTCGGCGAAGGTTCAAAATCCCCAAAAGTCCGTCGATTCTGCGGAAGGCATTAAGGGCAGTGGAGCAAGTCTTGTAGTGGGATTCGTTGACGAAGAGCCATCGATTCGGCGAGGATAGATGCGACGATTCGTTGATTTGGCAAGGATCCATTCAGGGAGGGTCAATGCGAGGATCAATTCATCGATTGGTCGAGGATCGATGTGAAATCCGTCAATTCGACGGTGAGGATAAATGCGATGATCGTCGATTTGGTGAGGATTGATTCATCAATTCGAAGAGTCTGTCAATTGGTCGAGGATCAATGTGAAGAATCCGTTGATTTGGCGGCGAGGATCACTGCGAAGAAACCACCGCCCCTAACGACCGGGAAGCTGACGGAGTCGGAGTCGAAGTCGGAGTCGAAGAGTAGGCCTTACCCAGGTGGGATACGCAAGGTGGTGCCCTTCATCGGGAGGGATTCAACCGTGAAGAAGAGTCCGTCGATTCGACAGTGACGGCGAGCTCAGTAGAGACGGCGATTCCAATTGCCGAAATAAACACTAAACAATGAGAGAGACAAGATGGGATGATGTGGAAAAAAATTGGCTTATGTGGCAGGACCAACTAAGCACAGTTCCATGCCACATCAGCAACAAATCTAACTCCATTTACTTTTCCATCCAATTTGGACGAAGTCGCTAAATTTTGCAAAGTTGGGGGACTAACTCGTTATAGTTAGCCAAGTTGAGGGACCAAATGCGCATTTTGGCCTTTTTTTTTTTTTGTTTCACTATGCAATAATGCAACGCTCCAGCGACCAAGAAAATAAAAAGGGAAAAAACAATAGTAAGTCACCAAACAAAACCTTCCCTTTAAAAAATTAATTTCATTCTTCGCCCTTTTTTCTTTTTAGTTTTCATTTTATATTATCGTTCATTTTTTTTTTCTTGCAATCTCGTTTTCCGTTTGCTTTCAGTTTTTTCCTTGTTCTTGCTTGGTGAGATTTGTCAGGCTACGAAATAGGGCAAAGCTATGGCGACATAAAGAAAAAAAAAATCCAAGTACCAAAGTTACCAAATAAATCCTTCCCTTCAGAAAGTTAATGTCATCTGCTTTCCTTTGCTCTTTTTTTTTTATCTTTACTCCTATAGTTCTATTTTTTAAAAGAATTTATATCAGCATCCATTTTCTTCTTAAATTTATTTTTCCATAAAAAAACAAAGTTGTTCAATCTCCTGCTGTCCAGAATTTGTTCAATGATAATTAAAGAAGCTTTGGATGATTTCTTATCTGCTTTTTAAGGCCAAGCCTTCTTTCCCCATTCCCCTGAATGATTTTGTCGGTTCGTACTTCGCTCTAATCTCTTTTCCTTTCCTCCTTTTCTTTTCTCTAGATTCTCTAATTGCTCAAAAACCGGAGCATAATTAAGATATAGATATCAATGTTAATGTTAATTTTGAACAGTTTAAAAACATCTAATTCAAAACCAATTTTGCAAAATAGATAAAGAGTTTACTTAAATATAAAAGTTTTATGTATTATACATATATTTTAACTCAAGTGGATTTGATCAATAATTGCTGTGCTACTATTTTTCTAAAAATGTTAGGGGTACACATGAATCAATGATAGGTTCAGGTTCAATTCTGTGAAGTGGGAAATAGTTTTTCCGTCTTAAATTCATGAAGATGTTCTATGAAAAACATTTAAAAAAGTATAACACACTCTAACCATTTAAGGCTTAGTAGTAATATGTTTTACTAAAGTTATGATACATATTCGACTTTGTAAATGATTACTAATGATAAAGATATGCAATGTTAAAATCTTGAAGTCAAACAAAAACAACTAAACTTAATTTGTCGGGTATATATGTTTATAAAGTTCAGTTCGTACGTAGAACAATTCAGATATGTAACACTACTTGGAAGTAGGCTGCCAGATAAAAAAGTTTCAATAACATAATATATATGTTTATAAACTTTAACTTGTGGAACAATTCACACATGTAGCTAGCACTACTCAAAAAAGCACTAGTAAACTATTAAATGAAATATCTATCTATCACATAATATAACCACAAGCGATAAGGACACTCCACTCTTAAACAGAGTACACAGATAAACCTCAAAAACAAGGACCAAACTTTAAATACAACCTATTTCCATGATAAACATTAAACATCGGCCAGCTGAACAGAGCCAGTACTAGTAACTATGTTGGACTTAGCTTTCCTAGTTTTAGTAACTACACACAAAGCTCCCATGGCAAGAAGCACAGCACATGCAACACCAACGACAATGCCAGCAACCGCACCGGCCCCCATATTCTTCCGGCCTCCAGGAGACGTTGTTGCTGCTGCTTTGTTTTGAAGCTCCGCCGCGCTAGCTGCAAACTGAGCTGCAATGGGGAATGGAGTTTTTTCTGTAGCCGTGTCTTCTGATTTTGGGTGGAAGAAGAGATAAGCTGATGGGGAAATGGCTGTGGGGTTTTCATGAGCAATGCCATGGGGTGCTCTGTCTTGAGCTCTGGCTGTGAGAAAGGAGCAGAGGATGATGAAGATAGAAAGATTTGGACTCATGATGTTGCTTGTTAGTAATGAGCAAGCGCGTGCTTTTCTAAGGGTGTGAAATTTTTGGGTGCTTTGTTGTGGGTTTTATAGGGTCTTCTTTGGAAATTGTAGTGGGTTATGTGGGATTTCAAAAGCAAAAAAATATGGTCACTAAAAAGATTATCTCAGTAAATTAATTGGTAATGATGTCTACCATTTTTTTACAATCAGTCAAAGTTAAAACCGGAGTTAAGGTTTAAGATTGGGGCATAATCAGGGGACAAGTAGAGGCTTGTGCCTTCTGTAAAATCATAGAATATTTGTAAATTGTAATACTTCTTAGTTTTTAAAGATATATTGTATTCTAGTTCTTCCTTAAAATTAGTTAAATTGCATTATAAGGACTATAACTTGGAAAAGGCCTAATTACCTAAATGACCCCTGTACTATAGTGACTTGGCCAATCGCTCCCCCAAACTTTTTGAGGATAAGAATCAAGCCCTAAACTTTGATAACCGGAACATTTTACCCACTTGACATAACTTCCATCCATTTAAAAGGGGAAAAAACCACATAACTGCTACTTAAGTTTTCAAATTTTTATTTGTTGCACCCTAATGTATTGCCTGTTTCACTTAGGCCACTATCTTTAATCCAAGTCTCTACCTCCTTCAAGACCACCACCTCCCCTCTTTGCTGCCATCACTACTACCAATTCAACCTTCATTCTTGATTCATTCACCTTTGGTGTATGTTGTAAAATGTATGTTATACAAATTGTAATTAATTTCAAAATCCAAAATTTTTAATTTAAATTTATTATAATAGAAATATGTAAATTATTTGAAAAAAATAATTAAAAATTTAAAATCTACAATTTATAATTTGATTGGCAAAATTAAAAGGTAGATTGAAATTTTTTCAAAACCTTAGTAATTAACTTGTGCTATATAAAATTTGGATAAATTCCAATATTACCAAAGAGAAAATAATACCTTACCTTTTAACAAATTGAATATTAATACATTTTTACCAAAGAGAAACATAGATGCAATATTATTTATTATTATTAATCTCATAACTTCATAAATGAGATTTATGAGTTATTTCTTGAGAATTGATGATTGTGTAATGCTCATAAAGGTGAAAGACTATGATAAGGGTGCATCTTGATGATTAAAAGGGATTAGATTATGAGAAAATTAAGAAAAATTAAAAATTTTCATACATCATTTTGGTTTATGAAATTTCATCAGTAGATCAAGATATTTCAATTGATTCTGTACTAAAATGTGAGTAATATATCATTGAAACGGTTTGTGAGTCTACTTTAACATAAAAGAAACAAAATTCAATTTGGAAGCTTGAGTAAGGAGTTATACTGATTCTCACAAGACATCATTGAAATGGCAGGTATTGCATAAGTTTGAAACTTGAGAAATAAAAAGTACCAACTGGATAAAGGAAAAATTGTGAATAAAATACATATTATAGTTTGATAAGTCTAGTTTCGTAGGAATTTTACAGATTGACATTTAGAGTTTTCTACAAAGAGTTATGGTCATTTTTGTGGAGTACACAATTCTGTCAGTCTTATTAGTGGCAGGTTAAGATGGATATTATGACATTCAAGTTGAACCAAGGATTCTAAAATGTAAATTAGACTCTGTTGATAGTTTAAGAACCTAAGTTGTCTAGCTTGAATTGGGGATACTGTAATTACAGAAATGAGAATGTGTAAGTGAGGCTACATTGAGGATGGGGACTTGGATAGTAAGAGGAAAAACATCTTGTGCAAATGATTGAAATAAAAAACTTATATAACTATTTTAATTGTAATTTAAGTCTTAAAGTTATTGGTTTGTATGATTAGAGGCCTGAATTTTTAAATTGTGTAATTAGATCCATTCCCATTACATAACTAACAAAAATGTCGGAGTTACTGAGTCATGTGAGTAAAGTATCCTGGTTATCAAAGTTTGGGGCCCGATTCTTACCCCTAGAAAAGTCCAAGGAAACAATTGGCCGAGTCATTATAGTACACGGGTCATTTAGATAATTAGGCCGTAGAAAACATCTATTTTCGCTCGTTGTCCTTTATAGAGAAAAAGAAAAAAAAGATGGGGCTGCACCTTGTTTAAGATACTCCATCCGTCCAAAATTTTTTGCTCCATTTATTTTTGGTAAAAAATTTATGATTTTTTATTTTCAACATTTTAATATATAAATAAAAATTTTTATATATGAATGATAAATTAAGACATATAGTTTTTAAATATATATATATTTTTAATTTTTTCTAATAAACAGTAATATAAATAAATTCAAATTAAAATATACTAAAAAGTCAAATGGAGCAAAAATTTTGAGATGAAGGGAGTATAATTTATGTAATAGATTTATTTTTTTTATAGCTAAGTGGTGTGTTTAAGAAGGATGATATGGAATGTATGTTAGACTACGTATTAAGATTCCTGTTATAATTAATTTGTAATTATGTCTCGTAATATAATTCTAAGGTAAAGAAGAGAAAAAAGAGTAAAACCATCCTTCCGACAAAATTTATGTTGGCCTTCCGAATTATTTTAGGTAATGCTAGACGTATCTATAAGAATGCCTACTTGGGAAATTGCATATGATGATTGTTCTTTCGGGCATGATTTGCTTGGATTGAGGGAAAAAGAGGGCAACTGAGGAAAATAGGATTTCTTCCTTGTTTGGATAGGAGAAAGGAGGGGGAGTTATTATTCTTCTATTTCCATCCTTTGTACATTTTTTATTTTTTTTATCCCTTTAAATTGGGTGAAAATAACTTATCTCTCTTCCCATTCCCTTCCCTTCATTTATTAACTGTATCCAGACATATTGTAAAATTGTAGAAGAGAAAATGCTTTTAGAAGTTAATTTATTTATAAAGCCGAATTTGAAATCAAAGGGTTAATGACAATTTTTCCCCTAATGTTTAACTAATACTACACTTTGTCTCTTTCTGTTTAAAAAATATACACTTTAGCTTATGTTTTTTATATTGTCTGAAAGCAACTTTTAAAATCTTAATTTAGATTATACAGTAGTTATCTTTCAGTAATTTTAATTTATATAATATTTTTCTACAGTTAATAAAAATTTTAAATTATCAATTTTTTTTTTTGTAAATGTAAAACAATTTCTTTTTTCAGAGGGTAAAGTGTAATGTAATGGGCAAACCGAATATTTTTAAAACATGAGAGGCAAAGTGTCATAGCACTTAAATCTCAGGGGTAAATTGTAATTAATCCACGATCAAATTTTCACACTTCTAGCCTTTCGGTCAGCTCAACCTTTTCTAAGTGTCTATTCGCATTCCCTACTTTTCCTATCGGTATCTGATGGACTGCTACCCTACTAAATGCTAAATTGAAAATATTCTGAAACTTTGATGGCAAAAGAAGCAGTTTTTATCTCGTACCGTAGTCGTATCATATTCATACCGGGTTGGGATTTACAGATCTGACATCTCATGCCGTTTGGTGTACTGGACTGTAGTAGCTAGCATCCAATGTCTCGCTTATCTACGTTGTACCTTACCATTTTGGGGCCAAGAAATTTCTTTTTTCATTTTTATGATATTTTTGACTAAATTATATAATTTCCATGTATAATAGATTAATTGCATAAAAAAACTTTCAAATATATAAAAGAATTTTATATTTTTATTTCTATTATGCCTTAAAATTATGTTTTTTTCTTATACAAAGATTGTTTATGTAAGAAAACTCTTAATAAATTTATACACACTCTGACTTCTGAGTAGTTGATACGTATGTTTTATGTGTTGGTGCGTGTGTGTGTGATACCGATAATTTGTCACGAGACAATACATATTATTACTGTACCATACAGCTGGAAAATCTATATAAGCTTTAAAACCTTGGACAAAAGTAAAGTTTGGAATACAGCCTTACTGCCACAGGAGTCCTGGAGCTTTAACAACTTGAATAACTCAATCCTTCAACTTCGGCTTAATATGACCTATGTGTAAAGTACTTTTACTTTTACTTTTTTTTTTTTTTTTGAAAAAGTAAGATGTTTTAATATTTATTTAACTCAATTGATTAATTTTCAGATGTCATTGACAACAGAGAAAAATAAGTACATTAAAAAGATTCCAATTTTCATGCACTTTCCATAAGGAATCTTTGAAAAGATAAAGATGACAAGCCGACAAGGTGGGGTTTTGCGCTAGCTAGCTTATATGATAAGCAAAGGCCAAGGACACATCGTAATTATTCGATTTGTGGCATTATAACGGGCCGTTATGCTGAGGTTGGTGACCTGCAACTTCCTTTTTTGTTTTGTTTTTGTTTTTTGTTTTGATACACTGAAATATATACAAATTACATATATTAAAGAGTTATTAAGGAAAAATTAGGATAGAGGAGGGAAAGAATTTATTTACTTCTTAAAGCCTGTAAAGCATTAAGTAATAATTTGACAAAGGGGCGCACAATGCACTTGTGGAGGGTCAAACTCCAATCACAAATAGAGGTAACCAAACACACAATTATTAGGATGCAGTGTTGCGGATCTTTTTTTTTAATTGTAAATAATATTTTTATCACTAATTTGGATTGTTCCATTTAAATGGAAGTTCTTGAACTTTGATACATTATTTAAAAGTGGAGCAGTTCCTTTTTCGCTCCATCGTACTACCTTTGTGTGACCAACAACTTTCTTTTATTGTACAATACCTCAAATATTCGATAACCACACTGGCCCCTACTATTTGATTCAAGCCACATCGAACCTTGTTTGGAGAAGTTTTTGAAAAGTATATTTCTCCTTTCATAAAACCCTATATGAGGAACAGCTATTTTTTGCACCCCTTACAAGTGTTTAATGTGATGACCAACAATTTTCTGTCTTCGCCTTAACTAATAAGAGTTCTTAATTTCAATTCTTTTTCATAACTAATTTCATTTAAGACCTTACATTTTATTTAACTAATAATTACTTGAATTATATTTTTTTTACAAAATAATTAATTTTTATGAATTATGTTGATAAAAATATTTTCTTTTTATATATAAAGATGTTTTAAAAGTGATTTTCGGGTTTCTTAAAGGCTAGGGTTTAAATTGATGCATGAATTAAGAAAATGACAACAAAAAATTAATTTTTAATAATCTTCCTATGATTATTAGGAAATCTGCCCACAGGCTTTCTACAAGTAACATACATGCAATAGCCTAAACTTACATCGAGTTCTATTAATTGGATGATTCGAAAATCAAAAGCTGACATGTTGAGCTTAAGTATAAAGGTTCGGATTTTTTATGGCATCTCAAGTAGGCGCATCCATCAGTTGTATGAAGATTGGAGTTGAGAATGGTGGCTGAGGCTCTCGATCGATCGGTTGATTGGCCGAGAAGGAAGTGGC
Source organism: Aquilaria yunnanensis (assembly GCA_039654915.1). NCBI lineage: Eukaryota > Viridiplantae > Streptophyta > Magnoliopsida > Malvales > Thymelaeaceae > Aquilaria > Aquilaria yunnanensis. The sequence goes on along the minus strand of CM077593.1, from coordinate 102,760,364 downwards.
GGCTAAGTATCTCCAATATGTCCGTTCAACTAGGCTTTGTGTCGCATTAATGCTAGCAACTAATCACCACAAAATTTAGAAGTGGTAAAATTGCAGTTCAAGTTTATTAAATTTTATATAATAAATTTTCATGTTTTGTACTTGTAATGAATTTGAATATCAATAAAAAAAATAAAAACTATTTGAAAATTTAATATTATCCACAATTTCTCGTTGGCTTTTGGAAGAGATAAGAATGTGGGTAAAATAGAAAAAGGAAAGGGCAACGCAAATCAATTGAGCTGGTTCTAGTTGTATAGCGGTCGGTACTTCCGCTTGTCACGCGGTTGTTATCTTCTTTTCCATAATTTCCTCCCGAAACAGCTTTGTTCGATGGGCCGTGGTTTGTAGGAAGGTTCCCATCATCTGGTCTCACTGCCGCAAGGCAACCACAGGAGAGGAACCCAATTTCAGAATTGGAAAGGCCATTTAACCACAAAATCAGTTTGGGCTCGCCAACCAAAACTCCCGATTTTAATTAGCCCCTGATATATTCGCTTGAGTGCAATTTGGTTATTATAGGTTTTGTTGCGTTGAATTCTATCACTAATGTTTTTGTTTGAGCGGACATTGCCACTAATGTTTTTGTTTAACTAACATTTACTTAATAAAGAGAATATTTTGATTATTACTAGAATATTCCGTCAAAAGTCTTTTACTAGAATTTTCCTACTATCCCCCATCTTGCCACGACACATTATCTTCTGTTCTTAGTTGCCAATTTCACAATGCAGTAGCTGGCTCTATGTCAAACAGTGTGAACCATCAAAACCAACAAAATGACACCGCCAGAAAACCGAACAAAAACAGCATCATACGGCGTCGTTACGACAGGAGAGGCAATGGCAGGTGTCGCATGGCAAACCCCCACAGTGCACCTTACCGCATTTTACTAGAATATGCCCGTACTCTGCTGCGGGTATTTTAGCTTCAAGTGTTTGATTATATTATGTAAAACAAAATGATCTTGCGGTACATGAACATACATGGTGCATAGGTATAGATAGTATATAAGTGAAATAGTTTAAAGATGTGCATGTATTTTCAGCATGTATATGTATTATGGATCTGTTTTCTGTTGTTGTGTTGCTACCTTGGTCATTTAGTTGGTGGGGTATGGAAATCTCTGTCCAAGCATTATTATTAATAATGATTAAACATAACATAATATTTAAAGGGGGGAAAGGACATTTTCAGTCCTATAATTTGTTCAACTTTGCCAAGTGAGTCTTGAAATTGCTCAAGTTATCAAACGAGTCCTACAATGTTAAAATCATCAACTCTGTCGGTCCTAAAACTTGTTTGATAGATGGAACTGCTGATTTGGCACTTAACGCCATTTATTTTAATGACTAAACGGACATTTCTCAAATCTTAGTTACTTACTTGGTCCGTGTTCCTAAAATTTGAGGATCATTTTAGTATTTTTTTTAAGAAAAAACCTTACTAGAAACGCTACAATTTGGATTGGATTCTTTCACCCGCCACCGCCAGTTATCCCTCTCTCTCTCAGCCTTCACTGACGCAACTCTTGCTCAGAAACCATTCCTGCAGTCTTTGCTTCTGGGACTTAATGGGGCGGTGCTCTTCTGTAGCTCCCGTACGTCAACTCCGCCGAGGACTTAATGGGACGGGAAAAAACCTGGTTCGTGGGTGAGGCCCTGGAATATGGGGTTGTTGGCGGGGGTGGCGTTGTTTTGATCTTGCTCTCTGGCTTATATGCAAATGCAGATGTGGTTGAGGTTGAGTAGATAGCTGCCTTCTCTCTTACCATCTTCTTCACACCTGCTCCCTACCATTGCGCCATGTGCAAACCTGCCAACTGAATAAATAATGCACCAGTCTCATGGCAAATATTGTTGTTATGTTGAAATCCAAGGCACTTTTTACTTTCATCCTAGGCCAATTTGTGTGGGCTCTGTAGACAATAACAATTAGTACTTCAAATTTGAGAATTCTCAAATTTCTTTGGCCTTTTCCGTAGAAAAAAAAAGTGTGAAAAGAAATATTCTCTGTCCTAATTCTCTCTGTATTAATATATTTTATTTTAATCTATCTTAAAATTTCTCCATTAAAAGTAAATGAATGATTTTTTAAATCATAAACAAGTGTAAAAATTTAATTGATATAAAATCATAAATGAGAAAAATTTTAAAAGAAAAACTTTTTGAAGTTTGATAATTGAGAAAAAAAGATGTCAAACAAAGAACATCCTATTACCTGTGTGTATTTTGATCACCTGTAAGTAGGCTACGCGGACTCTTGTATTATCATGTGGATTCGTTCCCTTTATCATTCTCAATAATATATTACCTCTTTTCAAAAAACAAAAACAAAAATTCGAACGGTTTGTATGAGAGATAACAAGCTAAAATTTTACTATTCCTAATCCACTGTGTGAAATGGGTAGCTGCTGCGGGTGTGTGGTGGCGGATTGCGTGGAAATGTTGGAGCAGGGAAGCGTGGCCCTAATTTCTTGGAAGAAAGGGAGATGTTCTGGTGATTGGAGATAAAAAATTCTTAAATAACCCTCAAATTAAACAAAAGGTTTAAATTATTACTTAAGGTTTGGGAAGTGTCAGCTTAGTCATTGAAATAACGGCGTTAAGTGCCATGTCAGCAGTTCTGTCATCCAAACAAGTTTTAGGACTAACAGAGTTGACAATTTTAACGTTATAGGACTCATTTGGTAACTAGAGTAATTTTAGGTCTCACTTGACAAAGTTGAGAAAATTATAGGACTAAAAGTGTCCTTCCCTCTATTTAAAGGTGCAAGGCTGCGTAACGCACATAAATATTCATTGTGAGGCAAGTGCTTTGATCTAAGAGTTGAAACATAATTCGTGATAACGATAAAAGTGACAGTCCCAATAAATTAAACTACAAATAGATTAATTCCTAATTAATTTCCGAATATGTCTTTCCCCTCTCTCTCTCTGTTTTTTTTTTGGCGGGGGAGAGGGGGGGGGGGGGGGACCAAGGAGAATATTATTTACTATCAGACAAATTTAGGAAGGAAGAGGGAGACTCAATTAGCGAAGGTAATAACTGAAATTCCCATCACTCTCAGACAAATTTAGGAAGGAAGAAGGGAAGCATCGAGAGTGATACCTTTTCCCATCACTCTTGACATAAAACAAGCCATGTTAATATATATAGCCTACAAATTCCAAACAAACAGGCTAATGCAAGTTATGTTGAATTGCTGCCTCTGGCTACATCTTTCACAAACAAGTCTTTCTTTTCCTTAAAAAAAAAAATAAAAACTAACATGAGCTATATATCCTATAGTAACTGAAATTATATATTTCAGACACACAGAAATGGATCCATTACTCCCTGTTAAACCATGCAAACAATGGCAGCGATTCACGTCGTCTCCCTTAATTAGCTTTCAGTCCTCCCCACGCCACGACACATACTTCTATTCTCAGTCGCCCACTTCACCATCCAACAGCTGCCTCCCTCTCCCACAAACACCTTCAATAACTCAAATTATGTCAGTGATATATTTTTTTCCCTGGCTTCATTCTCATTCTCATACACTAAAACGGACCTGTCCATGTTCTTTGCCTAGCAGCTTTCTTTTCTGGTTATATTAGCACTTGTGTTTTTCTAGCATTAGATTTTGTTTGTTTTCCATTATGTTTGTGTCGGCCTGCTCACGGTTGTGACCACTTGATGGTTGAATTATTACGGAAAAGTAATCCTCATTCTTGCAAATGAAAAATTGAACATCTTACGAATGTCTTCGTTTCGTTTTTGGTTAATTTTTTAATATTTTCGGAAAGTGCCAGCAGTGTTTTTAGCCCCTGTGCTTCCTGTTATTGCAATCGAATATTCCACTACTTTGGGTTTTTTTTTTTTCGAATTGTAATCTAATTGATTCGTTCAAGTATAGTAAAGCATTTGTTTTTTGGTTAATTATCTAGGAATATTACAACTTGGAGATTTTCTGGACAGTGTTGTGAACTATGGGCGGTGGCGGGAAGGAGGCAAAGCGTCATATACAGTGTTGGACGAAGGCGATAGTGTGGCTGCAATATTTTGGGCGGCCAGGCTATTTTGTGAAAAAAAAATATGAAATAGTACCACTTCATTTGTCATTTGTTCATGAGATAGCAATTTATTTGTCATTTTTCCATGAGACTTTTAACAGTTGTGACAGATATGGTAGATTTTACTGTAAAAGAATTAAAATGACCAACTTATGCTAAAGGGGAATCCTTCAGTGCAAACTTTCCCTTTTTACCTTTCTTTTATCTTCGAAGTTCTTAACTTCATTTCTCTACCTACCAAAGAAAAAAAAGCCTCCCTGTCAATCAACAACTGAAAACACTAATTTCTCACATAAAAAAGTTTTTTCTCTTTAGTTTTTTTTAAAGCACTTTAAAAGGTCAAATTAATCCTAAATATTCACTCCCGGAAAACCAAATTTCCGACAGGCAGCTGCTGTAAATTCTAAAGGAGCCGTTATAATGCTCGCCGTGAAAATTTATTGGACCGGGGGCAGCTAGAGCAGTGGTTTTTGGTGGTTGGCCGTCAGAAGTATTCCAACTGCTTACCGCTGGCACCTTCCGAAGGTCCGCAGCTTTTATTAGCTGTTGGAAGTTGGTGTTTTACCGGTGATCATTATTCAGTTAAAATTGAAAAAACTGAAAAATTAAAAAAATTTAAAAATTTAGTTTGGTTAATTTGGTTTTTGGGTTCAGTTTCGGCCAAAACTGAATAGAAAAATGTCAGTTTCAATTCAGTTTCAGTTATGGGTGTTTGTTATTTCGGAAACAAAAAAAATCAAAATTTTTTCAAGTCATATTTCAAGGTTTTGATGGGCTAGTTGATAGGTTTAAAAGAATTTGGGGTTGAGTGGAAGGTGGATAGAATAATGATGGCTTATTTTGGGGTTCGACCCATCATACTCTCCTCTGCTTGAACACCGGAGGAGCGTCGATCGGCACTACCGGTCTTGGCGGTTGAGTTTTGGGGACCGCAGGTGCAGGCACAGGAACAGGATTAGCTGGTTTGGGGCAAAAAGACATTGGCTGAGCAGGCTGAGTAAACAAGGAGTCTACGGCAGGCATCTCCATGTCGAACATTCTGAAGATGAGCTTGAGTTTCTGGGTAGGGCTAGCTGCGACGGCACACCCACTGGACCCTTGGCCGCTGTCTGAAAGTACTTGTGCTTGGCAACCGCTTAAATCCGGGGCACCATCAAGCATCATGGTGTAGGTTGCAAACAAGCTTGTGGTCTCCTGCCTTGACATTGTGGTCTGCCCATTACTGTCTAAGCAGGTCACCAAAACCTTGATGCCAGCAACAGAGAAAACGGGTCAAATTTTGGCAACTGAGAAAAAACAAAAAGCATCATTCATGCGATCAACCAGCAAAGAAGATGTTACCAACCCTCCACGCTCCTCCGCCATCTGCCCTCGCCTCGCCCCGCCTCCACCCTCGCGGCCTCACCTACGCCTTCTGCTCAACTTTACCGTAAGATACGTACAAATCCCAGAATAACCCACAATTTTCTGCTCAACTTCTTTCTATTTAGTTGTTTAAGCCACTGTTTTTTCTCTATGTTACAAGTGTATCACTGTGTTATAATGTGACTTTTTTTTGTTATTTCGATTCAATTTTACTCCGGTCTAGAGATTTAATTCCGTTAACTAGTTTACTACAGTCAATCGCTGGCAAGAGCTGCTAGAGACTTTCCGACAGGTTGCTGTTAGGAACATTCTGATGTCTTGCCATCGTAATCTTTTTTCCTCTTTGCGACGGCATCCTGTCGGTATCATGAGAACTTAGGACCCCGTGAGCAGCGGCTTCCACCTTCACCACCATGCCTGAATGTCCTCCAAAGTTCATTCATCTTACTCTGATAGTCCGCCTGAAGCTGCCCAGCCCTTAGCTTCTACCAGCTTCTGCTCCACACGCCTGTCAACCTCTGTCTGAAATTGAGGCATATGTGTGAAATCCAAAGATGCATGCGTTGCCAGTACCACCATAGCATATGTTTCGACATCCAGGCACATAGTATTACTTTGAACCCGCCATGCTGGGCACTCGTCCTTTATGTCGGCCCCCAACTACTTCAGCAAAAAGCAATGCCTCGGCAACCTCAACCCCTCTGTGGCAACGTCGGGTTTTCGGGAGTCGCCACCAATCTGTTTACCTAGGTCGATTGGTCACCTTAAATATTGGTCTGCGAGAGTTCGGGGATCGGGAGTACGGTTACGCTAAAACAATATTGTTATAGCGCCCAAAATTGGCACCTTAGTTGATTTTAATTTTGTTTTACTTTGCTTTTAAATAATTTTCAGTTAATTTAGAGATTTTAACTGAATTAGTCAAAATGTGGATTTTAAAGTTAATTTGTATAAAATTTTATACTTCCGAACCATGGACTCTGCCGAGTCATTTGGACACGGAAGATTTTGATTCCGAACCATGGACTCTGCCGAGTCATTTGGACACGGAATTTGGTGAAATTTTAAACAATTTTATCCATATTGTAAAAATATGAATTTTTTATCTTTTTATTTAATTTATTTATTTTAAAAAGTTTGATATTTTCCAAACCGTAGATCCTGCCGGATCATCCGGATATGGAAATTAAATTTAATTTATTGTTAGTTATATAATTATTACTTTTATGGAATTAATTATTAGTTTAATTACTAATTCGTAATTCTTTTTGTTATAGAATTTTTAGATAAAAAAATTTTATTTTTTATTTTCTTTCTTTTCTTTTCTCTCTTTTCTTTCTTATATTTTTCTTTTCTTTTTGATTTAATCTTTCCTTTCTTTTCTTTCTTTTCTTTCTTTTCTTTTTCTTATCTTTCTTATCTTTTTCTTATCTTTCTTTTCTTTTCTTTTTCTTGTCTTTCTTATCTTTTTCTTATCTTGTTTTAGTTTTCTTTTTGTTTTCTTGTTTAATGAAAAATATTTATTATTTTAGTGGATTTAAAAGTTATATTTTAAATAAATCAGTAAAATATAAAGTCTTAATTTTCATGTATTTTTTTAAACAGGTTTTATTTTTATTTTTTTATTATTTTTACTGGATAAAAATAGCTATTAAAATTAATTTTAACTTTTTGTTATCTTTAAAGAATTAAAAACATGTATATAAAAATAAAAATAATTGGCTTTTTTTAAAAATAATTTTTATTAGCCTTAATAATTAATTACAAAATAATCTTCTTTTAATTTTCATTTATTTATTAATTAGTAAAGGGTAAAGGTGAATTAAATAAAAAAATTATATAAAGAAAAAAAATTAATAATAATAAAGTGGGGCTTTTTGGCCATCCACTTTAAAAATAATAATAAATGTTAGCAAAGTTAATTAAATTAATTGTTAAACAACAATAATAAAAAGTTAGTCAAGTTAATTAAATTAATTAATTAACAACAATAATAAAAAGTTAGCCAAGTTAATTAAATTAATTAATTAACAACAATAATAAAAAGCTAGCCAAGTTAATTAAATTAATTAATTAACAACAATAATAAAAGTTAATTAATTGTTAACAACAATTATAAAAGTTAGTAATAATGCAAAAATTAAAAGGTTAGTAACAATAATAGTATTAAAAGTTAGTTGTTAGTAAGTTAATAACAACAATAAAAAAGGGGGTTAGTAATAAACAAATAATAAACAAACAAGTAAAAATTAAAAGGGTTAGTAATTAATTCTGCAAGAACAAAATAAAAGGTTAGTGACCAAAGTGAAAGAAAATTGAAAAGATGAAGGATTAAATGAGAGTTGTACCCTTAAAAACTGAATTTGAAATTCTGGAAACGTGAAGAACAGAACGCACGCGCGCGGGGGGAGAGAAAAAAAAAAAAAAAAAAAAAAAGGGTCAGAGAAGGTTTAGGTTTTCTGGAGAGGAAGAGAAGAGGGCCAGGGACCTAGGCTATAATTTTTTCTTTTTTCAAAACGGAGCTCTAAGCTTCATTTCTATTTTTTTTCTGTATTCAGCACAAAATTTGGGGGGCTATTTATAGAGGAAGTTTAGCTGAACTGTTGATGGATAAATTAATAAAAAATTTCAAACTTATCTCTTAAATTGGTAAAATGACAATTTTAGTCCTTTACGTCTCTCAGCCTCAGGATAAGTTCCTGAAGCTTCTGATTTTGACAATTTTGTCGTTTTCTGTCAATTTGAGCCAAAAACGTCGGCAGGCTCAAAATTTTATGTGACAAACTACCAAATGCTCCTGGAACTTTTAGAATTTGTCAATTTTTTCCGAAACTTCTCAATTTTGTCATTTTTACCTCAAACTTTTAATTTTTTGTCATTTTTTCATGAAATTTTATTTTATTTCAAACATACACATATTCACACATATATCATTTTAAATCAAATTTTCACAAAACAAAAATATATTTTAAACTAATTAAATTTTTTTTAATAGTAATAGTAATATATATTTTTTTTTTAAATTAATTTTTTTTAAAACACCCGGACGAAATTGGGTGTCAACAGCTGCCCCCCTTTGCATGCTTCATGGGACATGATGTATGCAAAGTCGTTACCAAATTTCGTCCGGCTTAGGTAGGCATTGAGAATGTTCTCGCCGCCCAAACAGTAAGGTTTAAGGAAAGGTCCTTAAAACCTCTAACGATAGGAAAGCTCCTATTGTTGTAAGATGGACTGATTGATTGATTATTTGTTTGAGGTTAAGGAAAGGTCCTTAGAACCTCTAACGATAGGAAAGCTCCTATCGTTGTAAGATGGACTGATGGATTGATTGTTTGTTTTAGGTTAAGGAAATGTCCTTAGAACCTCTAACGATAGGAAAGCTCCTATCGTTGTAAGATGGACTGATTGATTGATTATTTGTTTTCGAGGCAAAGGTTCCATCCTTAAAACCTCGGATTGATTGATTGATCTCGAGGCAAAGGTTCTATCCTTAAAACCTCGGATTGATTGATTGATCTCGAGGCAAAGGTTCCATCCTTAAAACCCCGGATTGATTGATTGATCTCGAGGCAAAGGTTCTATCCTTAAAACCTCGGATTGATTGATTGATCTCGAGGCAAAGGTTCTATCCTTAAAACCTCGGATTGATTGATTGATCTCGAGGCAAAGGTTCCATCCTTAAAACCTCGAATTGATTGATTGATGTCGAGGCAAAGGTTCTATCCTTAAAACCTCGGATTGATAATTGATCTCGAGGCAAAGGTTCCATCCTTAAAACCCCGGATTGATTGATTGATCTCAAGGCAAAGGTTCTATCCTTAAAACCTCGGATTGATTGATTGATCTCGAGGCAAAGGTTCCATCCTTAAAACCTCGAATTGATTGATTGATGTCGAGGCAAAGGTTCCATCCTTAAAACCTTGGATTGATTGATTGATGTCGAGGCAAAGGTTCCATCCTTAAAACCTCGGATTGATAATTGATCTCGAGGCAAAGGTTCCATCCTTAAAACCCCGGATTGATTGATTGATCTCGAGGCAAAGGTTCTATCCTTAAAACCTCGGATTGATTGATTGATCTCGAGGCAAAGGTTCCATCCTTAAAACCCCGGATTGATTGATTGATGTCGAGGTAAAGGTTCCATCCTTAAAACCTCGAATTGATTGATTGATGTCGAGGCAAAGGTTCCATCCTTAAAACCTCGGATTGATAATTGATCTCGAGGCAAAGGTTCCATCCTTAAAACCCCGGATTGATTGATTGATCTCGAGGCAAAGGTTCTATCCTTAAAACCTCGGATTGATTGATTGATCTCGAGGCAAAGGTTCCATCCTTAAAACCCCGGATTGATTGATTGATGTCGAGGTAAAGGTTCCATCCTTAAAACCTCGAATTGATTGATTGATGTCGAGGTAAAGGTTCCATCCTTAAAGCCTCGAATTGATTGATTGTTTTCGAGGCAAAGGTTCCATCCTTAAAACCCCGATGATGAAAATTGATTGTTTTCGAGGCAAAGGTTCCATCCTTAAAACCCCGAATTGATGAAAATTGATTGTTTTCGAGGCAAAGGTTCCATCCTTAAAACCCCGATGATGAAAATTGATTCTTTTCAAGGCAAAGGTTCCATCCTTAAAACCCTGATGATGAAAATTGATTATTTTCGAGGCAAAGGTTCCATCCTTACAACCCCGATGAAAATTGATTGTTTTCGAGGCAAAGGTTCCATCCTTAAAACCCCGATGATGAAAATTGATTGTTTTCGAGGCAAAGGTTCCATCCTTAAAACCTCGGATTGATTGATTGATGTCGAGGTAAAGGTTCCATCCTTAAAACCTCGATGATGAAAATTGATTATTTTCGAGGCAAAGGTTCCATCCTTAAAACCCCGATGATGAAAATTGATTGTTTTCGAGGCAAAGGTTCCATCCTTAAAACCTCGGATTGATTGATTGATGTCAAGGTAAATGTTCCATCCTTAAAACCTCGATGATGAAAATTGATTATTTTCGAGGCAAAGGTTCCATCCTTAAAACCCTGATGATGAAAATTAATTGTTTTCGAGGCAAAGGTTCCATCCTTAAAACCCCGGATTGATGAAAATTGGTTGTTTTCGAGGCAAAGGTTCCATCCTTAAAACCCCGGCGATGAAAATTGATTCTTTTTGAGGCAAAGGTTCCATCCTTAAAACCCCGATGATGAAAATTGATTGTTTTCGAGGCAAAGGTTCTATCCTTAAAACCCCGATGATGAAAATTGATTATTTTCGAGGCAAAAGTTCCATCCTTAAAACCCCGATGATGAAAATTGATTGTTTTCGAGGCAAAGGTTCCATCCTTAAAACCTCGGATTGATTGATTGATGTCGAGGTAAAGGTTCCATCCTTAAAACCTCGATGATGAAAATTGATTATTTTCGAGGCAAAGGTTCCATCCTTAAAACCCCGATGATGAAAATTGATTTTGAGGCTAAGGAGCTTTCCTTAGGACCTCGAGCGAAATTTATATGAAAGCAATTGAAATTGGAATAATTTTCTTCGAAAGTGTGAATTTTCATAATTGGCGAGCGCAAAGAATTAGGCTTCGATAAAACGAGTGAATCTTGATGATGACAATAACACTGACAAATTATGTAAAGGGAACGGATGTTTGGAATCAATATCCAAGGTTCATCTAATATTTTCTTCAGTAAATATAGATTCCCTTGTGAGATATGTCATCCAAATAAGGTTAAAGCTTAACTACCCCAAAATGTTATGCCTAGTAGACCTAATAGGATGCGTCTCAAGAGTAATAAAAATTACTCTTTACTCAGCCATTCCAACCTAAAGGCATTGTCCTATGGTTTTAATATCAGCATGGACGAAGCTATATTATAAAAAAAGAAATTCCCTGAAAAGAAAAACTGAAACGCGAAAGAAAATGCTGATAATAAAACTAAAGGACAAGAAAAACGGATCAGATCGCTTCTTTCTTCCACAATACTTCAACAGGGTGAGTAGATGACCATTATGGGAGTGAACTGGTCGGGAAAGACTGTCGTGTCCAGTCTATCTGAATCATTGCTGGATCTGGTTCAGGAACAAAAGCTTGTATTTTATCTAGCAATTCTTCAGCAGTTGTTGCGGATATTATGATTCGCCGTGCCACTCTTGATATGAAATTCTTCTGCATAGCATAATCCATAAAAGCTATCAGACCTGTAAAGAAATTGTTAACATTTAAAAGCCCAATGGGTTTCTTATGCAAATTAAGTTGGGCCATGGAAGCAATTTGAAAGACTTCTCCCAATGTGCCAAAACCACCTGGTAGAGCGATAAAAGCATCAGCATTTAAAAGCATTTGTAACACACGCTCTTGCAAATTTTTAACCACTAATTCTTCTCCAATCGTGCCCCCAGAAATAAATTTCAGAGGTCCAGGGATAATACCCAGAACTTGACTTCCTCCTAGAGATGCTGCTGATGCTACACCTCCCATTAATCCGACACTACCTCCTCCATAAACTAAATGTATTTTTCGCTCAGCTAATACTCTTCCCAAATGGTTGGCTGCTTTTAAATACTCTTCATCTTTTCCAGGAAAAGCCCCAGAAAATACACAAATACTTCGGGATTTACGAGTTGGGGTTTTCTCCATTCCTATCCTTACCTTTGTGAGAAAAGAGGATATATTTATAGAGATGAAGAGATAAGGCAATAATTTTATTTTCAAGAATGGATACATTATTGCCAGCTATTCACAGTAGTCACGAGTATGACTTTGGTCAGGTATGGGTACACTATCGTTAAAAGAGGAGGAAAATTTTCAAAATAGCTGCTAGCATGTACAGTAGTCACTACTGTAGCTTACGTCAGGAGTAGGTACGTGATTGTTGGAAGAGAAGGAAAATTTTAAAAAGTGGCAGCTATATACAGTAATCATAACTGTATCTTATGTCAGGAGTGGGTACATTATTGGGAGGATAATTTCAAAAGCGACAGCTAGCACGTACAGTAATCGTAACTATGGCTCATGTCAGGAGTGGATACATTATCGCTGAAAGGGGAGGAAAATTTCAAAAGCGACAGCTAGTACGTACAGTAATCGTGACTTTGGTTCACGTCAGGAGTGGATACATTATTACCAAAAGGGGAGGAAAATTTCAAAAGCGACAGCTAGCACGTACAGTAATCGTGACTTTGATCCTCGTCTTCCACTGGCTTTGCGTCCAGTAATGGCTTCAATGCTTTCTATGAATCGGTGATTTGCATCTCATCTAGCTTTCTCACAAACTGGCAAACAGGGTCGTTTAAGGTCAGATTCCCAAGACTGTAACGATCTCGTTCTTTTTGGAAAATTATCCATAATCCAACAACCTCAAATTGCACTATTCCGCAAGAATGCGCTTCAAGAACCTCTCGAATATCTTCTAGAGATTCCTTACGCAAGCCATTCTTAATGAATCTTATTCTATCATTACGATTTCTGGTGATCACTCCTGGAGCACGACATTTATTACCGCAAATCCACCATCCACAATTATGACAAACGCCTAGCCTCTTTGCTCTTCTTTTTTTGGCATAAGCGCTTTTACCAAAGCCGGGCATACGGGGAAAGAACGCTTCGGGAACTTCACCAGCTGAACGAACCTTAGCTTCAATTAGCCACCGCACATTATCAGGAATGCCTTTGTGCATAAATACTCTGAATCGTTCACATCTAGCTTGATAAATCTTTTTAAGAACATTTATTGGGAAGGAAGGAAAATACTTTCGTAGGGCGGAAAGAGAAGACTCCATTGATGAAGGAGGCAAAGAAAGAAATTAGTGATTGTAGGAAACGAAAATAACTAACACATATTTATAGTGATGAAAGGGATAATGCGTTAATTACACTTACAGAAGCAAGTACATTATTGTCAAAAGAAAAGACAAATGACAGCTTATATGTACAGCAATCATGACTGTGGCTCTCATCTTCCACTGATTTATATCTAGTAATGGCTTCAATGCCTTTTATGAGTCGAGGACTTGCTTCCTATCCAGTTTTCTTACAAGCTGGCAGACAGGGTCGTTTACAGTCACATTCCCAAGACTGTAACGGTCTCGTTCTTTATGGTAAGTCCTCCACAATTTGACAATTTGACCTTGCACTTTTCCACAAGAATGCGTTTCAAGAGTCTCTCGGATATCTTCCAGAGATTCCTTACGCAGGCCATTCTTAATGAATTTTCTTTTATCTTCACGATTTGTGGAGATGTATCCTAAAGAGAGACATTTAGTATTACAATTCCATCGCCCACATTTATAACACACGCCTAGTCTCTTTGCTCTTCGCCTTTTGGCATAACGGATTTTACCTAAACCGGGCATGCGGGGCATAAATGCATCTGGAACTTCACCCGCCAGACGGACCTTAGCTTCAATTATCCACTGCACATTATCGGGAATGCCTTTGCGTGTAAAAACTCTGATTCTTTCACATCTAGCAAGGTAGATCTTTTTAAGGACTTTTATTGGAAGGGAAGGAAAGTATTTTCGCAGTGCAGAAAGAGTAGAATCCATTGATGAGAGAAGAATTTGAGAGATGATGGAAAGGAATTAGTTATTGAAGGAAACTTAGATAACCGACTGGAAGAACATGCATTTATAGCGATGAAATGGATAACGTGTCGATTACACTTACGGGAGCAAATACATTATTAAAAGAAAAATGGAAAATTTTAAATATGATAAATTGTATGTACAGTGATTGTGACTGTGGCTCACATCTTCCACTGGTTTTACGTCCAGTAACGGGATTAATGGCTTCTATGAGTCGAGGATTTGCTTCCCATCCAGTTTTCTTACAAGCTGACAAATAGGGTCGTTTAACGTCAGATTCCCGGGACTGTATCGTTCTCGTTCTTCATGAAAAATGCTCCACAAACCAAGTAGTTCACGTTGCACAGATCCACAAGAATGCGTCTCAAGAGTCAATTGGATATCATCCAACGAGTCTTTACTCAAGCCATTCTTAATGAATCGTATTTTATCTTCTCGATTATCAGAGATCATCCCTAAAGAACGACATTTAGTATTACAAGTCCACCGTCCACATTTATGGCAGACTTGTAACCTTTTCGCTCTTCGCTTTTTGGCATAAGAGCTTTTGCCTATACCAGGCATGTGAGACACAAATGCCTCTGGGATTTCACCTGCTAGACGAACCTTGGCTTCGATTAACCACCGCACATCTTCAGGGATTCCTTTGTGCATCAGAACTCTTAATCGTTCACAGCGAACTTGGTAGATCTTTTTGAGGATGTTCATTGGGAGAGAAGGGAAATACTTTCGCAAGGCGGAAAAAGTAGGATCCATTTTCTAGGAGGAAGTAAAAGAAATAAGGGGTGAAGGAATCAGTTATTATGGGCAACTGAGAGAACCGACTTGAGAGTCACGGAGTACCGTATCCGCCGTTTAACCGGAAAAGTAGATCCTACTTCATTTTGATAGATATTTTTTTTTATCCGTTGATCCAGTCCTCGATTATTGAATCCATTGTCCGCTTTTGACAAAGTTTCAACGACAATATTTCTTGATGTCTGCCTTATCTTTGACCACAGCTATCTCTTATCTTGGATGCTGCTAAGCTGGCATCAATCCTGTCCTTCCAGGTGTAGCCTCGATTATTGAATCAATTGCCAAGCTTTTGACAATATTGTCTACTTTATCCTTTTTGATATCTGCCTTATCCTTGGCTATAGCTATCTCTTATTTTGGATACTACTAGCTGATGTCAATCCTGTCCTTCCAGGTGTAGTCTCGATTATTGAATCAATTGCCAGGCTTTTGACATATTGTCTACCTTATCCTTGAATTCCTGATGCGGGTTGGTCCCGCATATTAGCTGTGTATCCAGTGATAGATTGGTAAGAGCTGATATTATTGAGATCTCAGCTTATACTGCTGTAACGGTGCGGTGGATGTGTTTCCCATTTGATTCCTATCGTGTAAAAATCATGCATGCATGATGTGAAATGCATGAATGCAAAGCATGTGTAATTGATGGTTCTTTTTTTTTTATTTTTTATTTATATTCATTTTTTTATTTTTTATTTTTTTTTGGATTGATCTAGTTCTTCATATCTTTGTTTTACTGGATCCTCTTTATAATTGCCTTCTTGGACTATCATTGAATCTCTTTATGCTTTCCAGCTTTTGTTCACTGCCTCAAAAGCCCAACTCTTTTCAAAATCCCCTTTCTTTGACTTGTTCTTGAATTTTGGCCTCAATTTCTTTAAAGTTGGCCCGCCTCATAATTTATATCTCTTTCGGGTACTCATCCATTGTCATGGATTTGATACCATCAAAGGCTTTACTTTCAATGTCTGCTTTGCCCATTTTCTTCTGGCCGTGCGGACACTTGTTTACCCCCATGTTACAGTCCGAATGATTGCTCTTCCTTAGACTCAGGTTCTGATCCATAAGATTTGCCCCCTTGTCTATTGAGCTTCTTTCTTGGCAGTACTTTTCTTGCGCTTAGTAGAGACTACTTTGCCCCCTTGATTATGGTGTTTATGTGGAAAGAGATATCATCTCGCCTTTGATTTAACAGAAGGTTGAGGATTTCTAGACCTTTGTGATGGCACTTGATCGTAAATTTCTCTTACAAGAACCACATCTTATTAAAGAAAGACTCAAGCTATCTCCTTACTTTTAAGTCTACATACATTAATGAATAATGGTTTGGCCTTAAAGAAAAACTTTCATCAATTTTCAAAGCTTGACAAAGTAATTTACGGTCTTTGTTTTCAATTAAAATGTCCTGCCATTCTTCCCTTTCCAACTCGAAGACATAAACTGTGCAAGGCAATAAGGTAGAAACATGATTCACAATAATAGCCTTTTAACTGAATGAGGATGATATCGAGAGGTAAATGTTAGGTGTGAGGAAAGTTAAGTTTGAATGTTTTTTTTTTTGTGGCAGTCTTTTAGCTGAATGAGAATGATATTAAGAGGTAAATATTAGGTCTGAATAAAGTTAAATTTGAGTGGTGTGAAAGAAGGGTCTTTTAATACTACTCGTGAGCAAATTTGATTATGGTGAAAAACTCAATAGTGATGACCTCAAACTTGCCACTCTTTCCAGAAAGTTAGACCTCATCTGTTGCCCCCCAACTATTGTGATCTTTATGCATGCTTGGTTTGAGGGTTGCTTTTGTGTTCTAAACCGCCTTTGCAGGTTTTCAGTCTAGAATCCATAGCTCACTTTTTTTCTTTCTCTTTTTTTTTTTTTCTAGTTTGACCCCTTTTTCCTCTTTTTTTTTTTTTTTGTTTTTTTGTTTTTTTGTGTGAGCTATGGTGATAACATACTTGATAACTCTCTTGAAGTGAGATGACTCAAGTGGCCTTGCTTGCTCGTGCTTGTTCTCAGTTCTTTTTGGTTTTGAATTTTCCCTTGTTGGCTTTTTGGTGGAAGGGATGAACTTTTTCCTTTTCGGAGTTTTTGTTACAGAGAACCGAGATCATAGCCTTCTTGAAATGAGATGATTCAAGTGGCCTTACTTGCTTGTGTTTGCTCTCAGTCTCGCTTTTTTGGTTTTGAATTTTCCCTTGTTGGCTTTTTGATGGAAGGGATGAACTTTTTCCCTTTTTTTTTTTGGAGTTTGTGTTATGGAGAACCGAGATCATAGCCTTCTTGAAGTGAGATGACTCAAGTGGCTTTATTTGCTTCTCAGTCTCTCTTTTTTTTTGGATTTTTTTTCTTGTTTGGATTTTCTCTTTAATGGCTTTTGATGGAAGGGAGGAACTTCTTTCCTTTGTTGGAATTTGTGTTATGGAAAACTGAGAATTTTTTTTGTATTGAGCATTTGTGAGAATTGGGAGGCCACTGAAGTCATTTAATATGAGAGCTAACTTCTTTGGAAGTTAATCCCGGACTCCTTGTAAGGATGTTGATAACCACTGTGAACTCTTTTTGAGGGTTGAGGTGCAACATATGAAATCCTTCTTACTAGATTTGGCAGCACTTTCAAGATCATTACTATCAAATTTTTCTCAACTTTTTATTTTCACCCACGAGTAGTATCATTTAGAAAGCAAAGTATGATAGCAATAATGGATAGTATAATGGAAAGGAGTGAGAGATGGATGTAAAAACAGAATTTTTGGTAAGAAGTGATAGAATGTGTAGGTGTAATAATTGAATTTTTGGTAAAAATTGGTATAATATGTAGATGTAATAATGGAATTAAAAAGTGGTATAATGTACACGTAACATCTTTTTGTTAGAGAACAAAAAGAATTACCAGTTGTCAAAAAGTAAAGTGTGATGGCAATAATAGATAGTATAATGGCAAAGAGTGTAAAAATGGAAAGTAGTAGAATGCACGCATTACATTTTTTGTTGTACCAGAAAGAATACCAGGTGTCCATCTAACAAAGACTACACCCTAGATTCTGGACTAAATCTAGGAGATTTTTACTATTAGATTACTTTTGCAAGCTTTCAAAGATACAAGTTTATTCAAAGGATTCCCTGTCATTCGAAAATGTATGCGGACTGTTAGGTCAGATCTGACTTGGAGCCCTTCCAAAATCAATGTAATTCCAGCTCAAAATCTTCACTTTCAATTACCAATCACATCGGGCCTAGCAGCTTGACCTCGGTTTTGTTTGATTTGTAGAGGAATGGCCTTGGGACTTGACGGCTTAAGAGTAGGTTTTGAGATTGGTATAGCATTGACTTCTTGTTCTTTAATGATCATAAAAACGATAAGTTGGGATGAGTCTATGAGTCTTTGCAGATTCTTACGGAATTCTGAGCATTCTTGGATAGAATGACTCTTACTGTCATGAAAGTTGCACCATTCCTCATCTTCAACTTCTTCATGTCCAAAAGAAGGCTTTCCCATGATAATCCCTTCTTTCACAAGGCATGAATATACATGCTTAAGAGGGGTTATGATATCATTGACTGACTTTTTCATCAGCCGGTGTTCTTCTATCATATTGACTGGTTTTTCTTGACGAGGCGGCAATGGATTGTGAGTGACGTTCGGTTCATCGGAAAAGTCCAACCACTTTGATTCGATTAATTGTTGGACTATACGTTTCAATGCTGTGCAATTTTCCAAGCCATGGCCTGGAACGCCATCATGATATGGGCAAGTTATGTTGGGGTCATACCACGTTGGATATGGGGGTCCAAATGGAATTGTAGGAATTGGACGGATAAGTTGACTTTCTATGAGTTTTGGATACAACTCAGTGTAAGTCATGGGAATTGGTGCAAAAACTTCTTTTGGTTTTTGTGTGGGTACTGGAGGAGTCGGAACAGGTGGCCGTAACTGATTAGGCCTGTTGAGAGGATAATTGTTGGGCCTATTGGGAGGATAATCATTAGGCCTATTGGAAGGATAATCATTGGGCATATTGGGAGGATAGTCATTGGGCCTATTGGTAGGATAATAATTGGGCATTTTGGCAGAATAGGATAGGCGAGGACCGGTAGCCACAGTACCTACGAGGGGAATCCCTCTTTCGCGTCCTATTTGTTGTACTTCTTCATCTTTTGTTCTGGATGGTCCTCCTCTTTTCATAGGATCACTAAAAGACTCAGCAATCTTCCCAGTCCTAATCCCATGCTCGATCCTTTCTCCAGACATGACAACATCGGAGAAATTAGTTGCCGAATTGCCAATGAGTTTGTCATAATATGGGTATTTCAGTGTCTGGACAAACAAAGTGACCATTTCTTTTTCTGTCATGGGTGGCTGAACTTGTGCAGCTAAGTCCCTCCACCGTTGAGCATATTCCTTGAAAGTTTCTGGCTTTTTCTTCTCCATGTTTTGGAGAGTTTGGCGATCCGGAGCCAAGTCCATAACATGTTTATAGTTGCCGATGAAGGCCTGAGCAAGGTCATTCCAAGTTTTGATGTTTCTTGGTCCTTGACTTAGATACCACTGCAATGCTGATTTTGTGAGACTTTCCTGAAAAAGTGCAATCCACACCTTTTCATCTTTTGTGAGTGGTTGTAGTCTCCTTAGGAACAGTGTGATGTGAGTGATGGGATCACTCGTTCCATCGTATTTTACGAAATCCGGTACTTTAAAGTCCGAAGGGATTATGACGTCTGGCACTAAGCAGAGGTCATCCACTGAGAGAGATCCGAATATATTACCTCCTTCAATGGCTCGCAGTCTCTTCTCTATTGTTTCGAGTTTTTGAGATTCTCCTTCTTCCTTTGGTGGTGTCTTCTTCTCTTCATACACAGTGTCTTGTTTCAAGTGAACACTAGCAGACTGTCCTGGTTCCTGAAACAGGTTTTCTTGGACTGAGACTCGTTGTGGGGTGAATCCCGGAGTATAAGTGGGATCTTGTGCTTCTTTGATGGGAACTTGAGTTGCTTTCCCTTTGATTATTTCCATCAATTGTCTCATTTGTTCTGCCATACTTTCAATCTTGGACTCTATATCTATGAAACGTCCTTCAGTTTGTTCTGCCATTAGTCTTGTTTGGAGCTGAGTTGAATATCGGTGTTGAGGTCCAATTTTACCTTTTTAAAGGAATATTTATTTTATTAGATTCTATGCGTATATGATTGATGTGATGGATGCATGCAATGAGATTATGTTTTTATCAAAATTTATATGCACGTGATTGATGTAATGGAATGCATGCAATGAGATTATTTTTATCAGATTTTATATGCGTGTGATTGATGTAATGGATGCATGCAATATAAAGTGAGATTATGTTTTTATCAGACTTTATATGCACGTGATTAATGTAATGGAATGCATGCAATGAGATTATTTTTATCAGATTTTATATGCATGTGATTAATGTAATGGAATGCATGCAATGAGATTATTTTTATCAGATTTTATATGCGTGTGATTGATGTAATGGAATGCATGCAATAAGATTATTTTTATCATACTTTATATGCACGTGATTAATGTAATGGAATGCATGCAATGAGTGAGTTTGCTTATCCATTATCGTAGAACTTCAAAACTTTTAGTTGTCATTATAAAGACCAAAAAGTTAGCATAATTTGATGCGTGGTTTTGATGCATGAAGAATAATTGCACAAGAAAGATAAGGTTATTAATAAGTTAAATAGCAATTAACAACTCATGAAGTATTATGGAAAAATGAATTAAAACCATAAATATAAGACACGAAGAAAATAAAAGTGTAGAGCAACAACATAGCATAACAAGGACGTGCTTATGGCGTTGGTAAAATGGTAGAAATTCTATGGTCAGTTCTATGGTTAAGTGGGGAGTTCTATATGCATAAGGTAGCTTATCAAAAAGGCAAGGGATAGTTCCCGAATCCCGTTACTAAATCATAGTGACGGCCCGATTCCTTACCCTCTAGGGTTAATGTAAGGAATGGATTAATTCGAGTCGTAGCTTTTCGTGGGCCCATGCAGAGACTAACCGTCTCAGAAGGCAATACACTACTTTGCTACTTTGAAACCGGTGAAGGCTTAGAGACCGTGGCCTCACAAGGACAGCAACACCAATTTCGCTTAGAAAGAATCGTGTTTGATTTAAGGAAGCTCGGGTATAGAGCTTCATATTGTGAATGCATTATGCATGTTTAGAATAAGTAAATATAACATATAAATCCACATAATAAGCAAAGTAAATCAAAACAAATCAACTTTAGGCTCGACTCACTAACGTGGAGTCCCCAGTGGAGTCGCCAAGCTGTGGCAACGTCGGGTTTTCGGGAGTCGCCACCAATCTGTTTACCTAGGTCGATTGGTCACCTTAAATATTGGTCTGCGAGAGTTCGGGGATCGGGAATACGGTTACGCTAAAACAATATTGTTATAGCGCCCAAAATTGGCACCTTAGTTGATTTTAATTTTGTTTTACTTTGCTTTTAAATAATTTTCAGTTAATTTAGAGATTTTAACTGAATTAGTCAAAATGTGGATTTTAAAGTTAATTTGTATAAAATTTTATACTTCCGAACCATGGACTCTGCCGAGTCATTTGGACACGGAAGATTTTGATTCCGAACCATGGACTCTGCCGAGTCATTTGGACACGGAATTTGGTGAAAGATTAAACAATTTTATCCATATTGTAAAAATATGAATTTTTTATCTTTTTATTTAATTTATTTATTTTAAAAAGTTTGATATTTTCCAAACCGTAGATCCTGCCGGATCATCCGGATATGGAAATTAAATTTAATTTATTGTTAGTTATATAATTATTACTTTTATGGAATTAATTATTAGTTTAATTACTAATTCGTAATTCTTTTTGTTATAGAATTTTTAGATAAAAAAATTTTATTTTTTATTTTCTTTCTTTTCTTTTCTCTCTTTTCTTTCTTATATTTTTCTTTTCTTTTTGATTTAATCTTTCCTTTCTTTTCTTTCTTTTCTTTCTTTTCTTTTTCTTATCTTTCTTATCTTTTTCTTATCTTTCTTTTCTTTTCTTTTTCTTGTCTTTCTTATCTTTTTCTTATCTTGTTTTAGTTTTCTTTTTGTTTTCTTGTTTAATGAAAAATATTTATTATTTTAGTGGATTTAAAAGTTATATTTTAAATAAATCAGTAAAATATAAAGTCTTAATTTTCATGTATTTTTTTAAACAGGTTTTATTTTTATTTTTTTATTATTTTTACTGGATAAAAATAGCTATTAAAATTAATTTTAACTTTTTGTTATCTTTAAAGAATTAAAAACATGTATATAAAAATAAAAATAATTGGCTTTTTTTAAAAATAATTTTTATTAGCCTTAATAATTAATTACAAAATAATCTTCTTTTAATTTTCATTTATTTATTAATTAGTAAAGGGTAAAGGTGAATTAAATAAAAAAATTATATAAAGAAAAAAAATTAATAATAATAAAGTGGGGCTTTTTGGCCATCCACTTTAAAAATAATAATAAATGTTAGCAAAGTTAATTAAATTAATTGTTAAACAACAATAATAAAAAGTTAGTCAAGTTAATTAAATTAATTAATTAACAACAATAATAAAAAGTTAGCCAAGTTAATTAAATTAATTAATTAACAACAATAATAAAAAGCTAGCCAAGTTAATTAAATTAATTAATTAACAACAATAATAAAAGTTAATTAATTGTTAACAACAATTATAAAAGTTAGTAATAATGCAAAAATTAAAAGGTTAGTAACAATAATAGTATTAAAAGTTAGTTGTTAGTAAGTTAATAACAACAATAAAAAAGGGGGTTAGTAATAAACAAATAATAAACAAACAAGTAAAAATTAAAAGGGTTAGTAATTAATTCTGCAAGAACAAAATAAAAGGTTAGTGACCAAAGTGAAAGAAAATTGAAAAGATGAAGGATTAAATGAGAGTTGTACCCTTAAAAACTGAATTTGAAATTCTGGAAACGTGAAGAACAGAACGCACGCGCGCGGGGGGAGAGAAAAAAAAAAAAAAAAAAAAAAAGGGTCAGAGAAGGTTTAGGTTTTCTGGAGAGGAAGAGAAGAGGGCCAGGGACCTAGGCTATAATTTTTTCTTTTTTCAAAACGGAGCTCTAAGCTTCATTTCTATTTTTTTTCTGTATTCAGCACAAAATTTGGGGGGCTATTTATAGAGGAAGTTTAGCTGAACTGTTGATGGATAAATTAATAAAAAATTTCAAACTTATCTCTTAAATTGGTAAAATGACAATTTTAGTCCTTTACGTCTCTCAGCCTCAGGATAAGTTCCTGAAGCTTCTGATTTTGACAATTTTGTCGTTTTCTGTCAATTTGAGCCAAAAACGTCGGCAGGCTCAAAATTTTATGTGACAAACTACCAAATGCTCCTGGAACTTTTAGAATTTGTCAATTTTTTCCGAAACTTCTCAATTTTGTCATTTTTACCTCAAACTTTTAATTTTTTGTCATTTTTTCATGAAATTTTATTTTATTTCAAACATACACATATTCACACATATATCATTTTAAATCAAATTTTCACAAAACAAAAATATATTTTAAACTAATTAAATTTTTTTTAATAGTAATAGTAATATATATTTTTTTTTTAAATTAATTTTTTTTAAAACACCCGGACGAAATTGGGTGTCAACACCCTCCATTTGCATTTTTGGTCTATTCCTACTGCACTTGTTTGAACAGCTCCGCACTGGATATCAACTTGTGTGTCAAACTAGGTACATCCACTAAAATGTTAATCGTTGCAAAAAATACATACCACTTATCTTTCCAATTTGTTGTTCACAAGTTTCCTTTTCTTTTGCTGTGTAGCCAACTTCGAATGCCATGAAGAAGCCTTGGTCCTTCTTAGATGGAACGACTTCTTGTTGAAGCGTTAGACAATAGAAAATCCTTCAAAAGTCCCTATATGACAAAACGTGTATAAGGACCTACTACTTTTAGTCAACTTACCAGCTTGAGCACTCTAATTGCAGTAACACCGGCAGACGCCAGCGTGGTTTGGCCTTATCATTCCTCGCTGCCGTTCAAACTGCTTTCATGCTTGCTTGCATGTTCACGAACCGCTCACTTGCCCACCACTCTTTAAGAACGGCATGAGTCTTTCGACTCATCCACTTGGCCCTCTGTGCACACTCCTCCATGATCTTTCCCTTCCGGATGTATTCGAACACAAAGTCCACCGCTCTTTATTAAATTGCTAAACACATAGTTAATTAATTAAGTTACTTATAAATGATGATAATTAAAAAAAATTATGAAAAATAATTTAGAAAATTTCTAATCATCTAATAATTTATATTTTGCTTATTTTTTTAGAAATTAATTTGAATAATTTATTGAAAAGTGAAAAAAAATTATCTTTTGTGTACTCCATTATTATGTTGACCATTTATTTTATCTAAATATTTTTTTTCAGTTTTTTCATATAAAATGTGCAATATTAGGGAATTATGAATTTAGAAATCATTTTGTTTTGGGAGTTTTTTTTCTAATTAGATTTTGTGATTTAGATTTAACATACCACATCATTTTAAAGCTAATTCATTACTTGCAATTCTCATGCTATTAGTTAATATGATACTATAATTTTCTTGGTTTTTTATCATTTGTATCCAACGAAAAATTTAAAAATAAATAGTAAAATTTATCCACTTTTATCTAAGTATTAGCTAAAACTCTTACACTGAGTCTTTGAGCTTATTGATTATACAAAAAAAACTACTATATAAACCATAAGGGCATGTGTCACATGTTCCCTTCCAAATAAAAAAAGCAACATAAGGGCATGTGTCACATGTCCCCTTCCAAATAAAAAAAAAAACAAAACCATTAATAGAAATGCAGTCTTAGACTTACAAAAATCTAAAATGCACTTAGGTGTTCGACTATATAGTGGATGTTGTCAGAATGTGGGCAATTTCCATTTGGGTTGGGTTATTTATGGTAGATTTATTTGTTAGAGGTGTAAGATTTGATTGGATAATAATTGGGATATTAACTTTACTTAAAATTTTTAATTATGAAAACTTCGTTGTAAACGTTTCCTTTTATTTTTTTATTTTTAATTCCGGCACCTTCAAGTCTTCATTTGATTGGATGATTTTTAGGAAATTAACTTTGTTTAAAATTTATAATTATGGCAATTTAGTTTGTATACGTTTCCTTTTTATTTAATTCCTTCATCTTCATTTTTTATTCTCCATGTTGAGTTCACCATCTCTCTATTTATTATTATTATTTTTTTTTACCAATTGTCATTTTATCACAATTTCAAGTGGAGAGTTAAAAGGTCTACATAACTATGTTATCGGGCCTAAACAAGCCTCCTAATTCCGATTTGTTCAAAGTCAGGGTGAAGAGCTTGAGGGAGGAAATGGTGTATGTATTGGTGACGTTTGTGGTGAATATTTCATTGTTGGTGATGGTGATAACGATGTCAAATATGATACTGGTTGTGGTGATGGCTTGGTGGTTTTATTTTTTTGTAGCAATGTCCTTTTCTCATTTGATGGTTTGCCATACATATTAATACATTTAACTTTCAGTTTAATATGTTTTACATATAGTCTAATACATAGCCCACACAGTTTAATATAATTTAATTCCATTTAATACATATCCCACAAAATTTAAAACATTTCATTTCTAGTTTAACACATATCTCACATACATTAATATAATTCATTTCAAATTTAACAGATATCCTACACAGTTAAATACATTTCACTTCTAATTTAATATATTTCCACAACCAATTGTTGCTGATGGCGATGACGATGTCAATTATGGTACTAGTGGTGACAATGAGTTTGGTGGTTTTATTTTTTCATGATAATGTCATTTTTTTTGTATGATTGTTTTGTCATACAGATTAATATATTTGCCTTTTAGTTTAATATGTTTTAGATATAGTCTAATGCATAGTTCATATAGCTTAATACAATACACTTTTAGTTTAATACATATCTCATACAGTTTAATAAATTTTATTTCCAGTTTAACACATATTTCACATAGATTAATATAATTTACTTCCAGTTTAACAGATATCTTACTTAATTTAATACATTTCACTTTTAGTTTTATACATTTTGCATCCTATGGTTATTGATGGCGATGAAGATGTTCATTATGATGCTAGTAGTGACGATGAGTATGGTGTTTTTTTTTGTGGCAATGTTATCTTCTTGTGTAATAATTTGCCACACAGATTAATACATTTGACTTTCAGTTTAATACGTTTTACATACAGTCTAATACATAGCCTAAACAGTTTAATACAATTTACTTCCAATTTAATATATATCTCACATAGTTTAATGCATTTCACTTCCAATTTAACATATATTTCACACAGATTTACATGCCCATACATTGTCGTCCCTCTCACATACATACAACTTTTTAACCATAACATGGAACCACATAAATCTATCACAAGAACACACAATTGCCACATAAAAGTCCACTTTCTTGAACAATACAACATAAAACCAAAAACACACAATTGAAAAGATTACTCCACACAAATTCCATTTATATTTTTAACAAGCACATGTATTTTTTCCGGTGAAACTCACCTTCAAAGTCGTTGTCTTCTTCCTCAAATTTAACTTCACCTTCACGGTCAATCCTGTTCACCCAAATCTCCATCACCCAAATCTTTGTCACCCTAATTCTCAAAATCTCAATCATGCTCCATCCTCTGTCGGTCCTGTTCACCCTCCGTGCACACAACCATCGTTGTCTTCCTCTCACAAAGACCCCACCACGCTGTCGTCCTGATCTATGTCATCGTTTTCCTCCTGCTGTCCTGATCAGCCTTCCCAAATGGCTTTTTGTTCCCAAGTTGCCTTTGTATGCTTTTGGGCACCGTTAAAACAGAAGAAAGCCAGAAGGAAAGAAATTTAGTTTCAGTTTGTTTGAAGCGGTAGAACCACGATTGAGAATGAAATTGTGGGTTTAGGGTATATGAGAGATTTTTGGGATGAGTTTGTATAGAATCGAGGAAATCTCACAAATCTCGCTCTCATTATGTGCACTTTCATAGTCATTTCAAATTGGGTTGAAGGATAACTCCCATTAGTAACACCTAATAGTGTAACTAAGTGTACAAACACATAGGTGGATAGCGTCTAATGTCCTTAGACTTAGAATAGGTATAGCTAAAAGGAAAGAAATCTAATGTATCATATCTCTAGAGGTAGCTTGCTTGCCTTCATTTTTTTTTTACGTACATGAAAAATCACTATTTTGCGTTTTAGTATAAGGAGGGTAGCAAAGGATTGCCAAGTTTCAAGATTTGGGGATCGAAACTCCTATAGCATCCAGAACAAGTAGATTAATAGGATTCTTGTGCGTCATCGTTTGAAGAGAGTTTGAAGAGATGATGAAAGCATTTAACTTCTGTTGTAAATTGTTTATTTATTTAAAGTTTGTGACAGAGGTTTGTGTTAAGTTGTAATATATTGTGTTATGTCTTTACCAAATTTCTTTTCCGTGAGTGTATAATTCATGAACAAAACTTTTAATTGTTGATTAACCTTCCAAAAACAAAGAAAGAAATTGAACTCAAGTGAAGGAAACAGTTGCTTATACTAGAATCCATGAAGCACAGCTCAAGGAAGAAGAAACAAAGAGTGGAGAATACAAAAAGGAGATGATGATGATAAAACACACACACACACACACACAAAGAAAAGGAAAAAAGGAAAAATACCAAATGAAGCTAAGAACAAGAGGGATTTTGAGAAGACAGCCTTGCCCCGAAAATAAGTGCATCATTTACAATTCATGATCAATGGCCCCTCTTGTATTCTTTCACCAACCGTTGCAAAAGGAGACAGGGAAAGATGGTAATATTGCAAAAGGACAGACTTGACTGATCAAATTCATGTTATGCTGTTGGGGGACATCTTCACCAACTCAAAGAAAGAGAAAGGAATGGCTGAGCTCAAATTTGATCAAGCATCACTCCTGAAGGAACCAAGGGCTTTAATTGCTCCTCCTCTAAGAATGTATTGGTGGTATATGGCTGCAATGGCTGCTCCAACAAATGGTCCAACCCAGAAAATCCACTGAAAAAAGAAACATACAAATTTGATTAAAAACACTAGTATGGTATTTATTTAAGCGTCAAAGTGTAAACATATATTCTCCTATGATTGTGTAAGTTGGTAGTGTTAGGATTGATTGATTGATTGATTAATAGCTTTTGAAAGGAGTGAAATTAATTACTTGGTCATCCCAGGCCTTGTCCTCGTTGAAGATAACAGCAGCTCCTAAGCTCCTAGCAGGGTTGATGCCTGTGCCAGTGATGGGAATTGTGGCCAGGTGAACCATGAATACAGCAAACCCAATGGGGAGGGGTGCCAACACCTTCATTTCATTTGCACCGAAAAAGAAAAGAAAATACGTAAATTGGTTTTAGTGGCAAACAGACAAAAAACAAGGTCCACAATCCAGATAATTGGTTTTGAAGGGAGTTTATGAATGAGGAGAAAAGAAAGAAAATAACTCCTAATCTAACAGAATTCCAGGTTATCACTCGCAGGATAAGGCACAGTTTCATAATATTCTTTCTTTTTCTTTATTGCTTTAAACATAGTCCTTTAAGTAATGCCGACTTTACTATTCTTCCTCCTTTTTTTTTTTTAAAAAAAAAAAAGAGAAACTTTTGAGGGGCTAAAAAGGGAGTGGGGACTCCGGAGTTTAGCGTTATTTATACCCGTGAACAACTTTGGAGTTGAGCCAATTCTTAATACATTGTTAATTATGAGAATCATGCAGGTAGTTACATTGAGCGTGATAAATATCAATCTTAGCAGCTCAATTAACTTCGCCTGGTCTTGCATCAACTTAACACTAGACATGGGACTTGTGAAAATCCTTTAACCTTAATCTCAGTATATCCACTTTTTTCAATTGAATAAAGATTCTAAGTGATGTCGGAATTCAATACCAAATATTTCAGACCAACATACCGGAACATGGGAGTCTCGAGCATTCCTCTTGGGGTCGGTAGCGGAGAAGACGGTGTAGACGAGCACGAAGGTGCCAATGATCTCGGCGCCCAAGCCAGTGCCCTTGTTGTAGCCACCCGCTAGCTCGTTAGCCCCACCACCGTACCTGACGTAGTAGGCCTTTTGGAAGCCCTTCACAAGGCCGCAGCCGCAGATGGCGCCGAGACACTGCGCCACTATGTAGAGAACGGCGCGGATGAGCGATACCTTGCGCCCCAAGAACAGTCCGAATGTCACCGCTGGGTTGATGTGCCCTCCTGTAAGTAAAGTCACCAAGTGATGTGTTACTAAAAATCTTGACCTAATGACTAAAGACTTGAGAACGATTCAATCCTCCGCCCATATGTACCAACAAAAAAAAAAAAAAGGAAATTCAAGAAAAAAGAAAAAAGAACTGACCAGAGATTCCGGCAGTGCAGTAAACAAGAATGAAGATCATGCCACCGAAGGCCCAAGCGATGCCGAGAGTGCCGACGCCGCCGCACGGGTCTGTGGCGCTCTGGTTCTTATAGCCGATCACGGTCAACACAGTTATGTAGAGGAAGAGCAGAGTAGCTATGAACTCTGCAATGAGAGCCCTGTAAAACGACCACGTTGATAGCTCCGCCAAGTCTAACAGTGGTGCTGGAGGCGGGTCCTGGTAGTCCTTGGAGGAGAATCCCGCCGCCGGCTCTGCAGCTTCGACGTCCTTGGCCATAGCTCTCCGGTGAATTTGCTAGCGAAGAAGAAACAAACGATGTTTGTGGAACAGAGGACAACAGGGGAAAACAGAGAGGAATAGGGTGCTCTGTTTTGTACTTTTTTGTACTTGTGATGAGGATGAGAGTGGACTGAGTGGAGAGGGGGATATAAAGAATTGAAGGAAGTGTTAATGATTAAAGAGTGTCTTACGTGTATAAGATAATTAAATTTAATTGTGATTAATATTTTTTGCCGACCATAAGCTTTTAACTTTCATTTCCATGGCTTGGAATTGGAATGCACCCATTTATTGCGACCACTGCTTTCACCTATAACTTATTTATTCAAAATTTTATATTGCTTATTCCATTAAAAAAACTTGTAAGGTTTTACCTACGTACATATTGTGACAAAATTACATTCAACAAATAAATGAGGGTTTTGTTTGTGATTCATGCTAATTTGATTGTTACTAAGGTCATTTTGCTCGATATGATGAACTTCTACTTTCGTAATTTTTTAGCTCTATGATAAGGAAACTTACAATTATCCTTAAAATATGCTCTAATTTACAATTTATCCTCTCTATTTTTAAAAATTATAATAAATATAATACATATATATCTAATTAGATATAATATGTGATTTTTTAAATATACGCTTTATCATCTTGGTTAATTTCCATCTAACCTTCTACCCTAAATCGTATCTTCTCTAACATTTGTCAAACCCCCCATCACCAACGATCCTTCACGTTCTTGGCACCGCCATCAATGTCCGAGGAGGCCAAGTGGCAAGGCGAGTCTGAGGCAAAGGTGGAGGTGCAGTGGCGAGACGATTGCAGGAGCATCGGCCGGAGAGGCGGAGAACAGGGATTCGATCGGACGATCGGTGAAGCGAATTGACGATTCGAAGAGGCGAGTTTCAGGCGAGGCTGGAGGTGAAGCGATGAGGCTAAACGGTAAGGTGCGGGCCAGGCAAAGCCAAGCGCAATGCGAGGCAGCGCTGATCCGAGGCGAGGCGCGAGGCAGCGCTAATCCGAGACGAGGCGAAGAAAGGTGAAGCCAAGCGCGAGGCGCGGCAGAGCAAGGCGAGGCCAGGCGTGATGCAAGGAGAGCGATGAGGGGAGACCTATGAGGCAGATAGGCGATGCGAACGGGCATGGAGAGAGGGCAGGGTGTGGGGGCAGGGCTGCTGTGGAGGGATGGCGGTGGGGATGAAAGGGATGATAGGGATAAGACGCAAATGAGATAAGAGCTGCAAGACTGATCTGTTTTTCAAAAGAAAAATAATTGTTTTTTATTAGTTATTACTTACACATTTTTGTATTACACTTAAGACACTTTTAAATTTTTATTTAGACATTTTTTATTTATTAAATTATATATCTTTATTTGAATATTTATTTAAATATTTAGACACTTTTATATATTTAGTTAGACACTTTTTTTTTTAATTATTTCAGACACTTGTTTTCTAAAGCTAACAAATTATTCACAAGTTATTTAGTCAGACACTTTGACATACTTTTTTGGACATTTTTCAGTATTCAATTAGACACTTTTTTTTATTGGTTAAGACATTTTTTTTATTATTTCAAATAGTTATTTTCTGAAGATAACAAATTGTTTACAAATTAATTCTGTCATTTTTTTTAGACACTTTTACATATTTATTTAAACATTTTTCAATATTTAATCAAACACTTATTCTTATAGTTTCAGACACTTTTAATTTAACATTATAATAATTTATTTTATATTGCTTTGTAGACACTTCCATATATTATATTAGACACATTTATATTTTATTGCAGACACTTTTGTTGTTCGGAAGTAACAAGGACGCAACTTAGAGGCAACGATTGGAAGCAAGATCTGGAGGTGATCGACGTAATCCGGCGAGTGACGACGAGATCCGGCGGCTGATCGATGAGATCTGGTGGGTGACGATGAGATCCGGTGGCCGATTGACGAGATCCGGAGGGTGATGACAAGATCCAGCGGGTGATCTACGAGATCCAGCAGGTGACGACGAAATCCGATGGGTGACGATGAGATCTGACGAGATCCAGAGCCGAGCAGCTGCGAGATCTAGAGGCGGATGATAACTATAAGATCAGGAGGTGGTGACAGTTCATTGGAGAAGGAGACGGCGGTGGCGGTGGCGGTGGTAGTGGCAGAAGCGGCGACAGAGGTGAGTTTTCAAGAGTGAAGGTAAGTTTTGGTCCAGGGGCAAATTAGCCAATTTACTTATTGAATTGTGGGTTATATAGAGAGAATTAGAGCTAGATTAGTATGTCTAATTAAACATAAGTCTACAATATAATAACTCTTTAAAAACCTACATTTTATCTCATATATTTTTTATACAGTTTGATAACAACTCTTGAAACTATATTTGAACTATATTAGTATTTTTTAGAGGCATGCTGGCTATAAAAAAAATATAAAAAAACTTGAAATTACTGAAACATTATTATCATATAATTTAAATTATGGTTTTAGAAATTGTTGTCGGACACAATAAAGCAAGTAGGGGGTAAAGTATAAGTTTTTAAAAATAGATGGGCCAAACTGTAAATTAGACCATATCACAAGGGAATTTTGTAATTTTCCCCTACAACATTCCACTTGACTGGATCTCTTGAAGAAGCCACCTAAACAAATTTGTTGTTTTTTTGGGGGGATTATAATATGCCCCTCAGGTTTAGGTAAAAACACACTTTAGTAATTCTATTTTAAAAATATACATTTTACTCTTTGCCTTTTTAATATAGTCTAGTCCAACAATAACTTTCAAAATTTTAATTTAAACTATACAGTTGTGATTTCCAAAAAAATTTAATCTATGTAGTATTTTGTTTATAATTAAACTAACATTTAACAAAAACTATTTAAAAACTGAAAGACAAACAGAAAGAAAAAACTGATAATTTAAAATTTCTTTTACCTATAAAAAATGCCATACAAATTAAAATTAATGAAAGATGGCTATTGTAATATCTAAATTAAGATTTCAGAAGTTACTGTTGGACTATATTAAAAAAGCAGGAGGCAAAGTATATATTTTCAAAACAGAGAGGAACAAATTGTAATTTTACCTAAACCTCATAGGCAAATTTTAGTTATGCTGCTTTTTTCTATTGAAGGCCTTTTTTTTTCTTCCCTTTTAATCTCCATACAAGAATTATTTCACCCCAAATATAGTTATATATGACCTTTTTTGCCAATAAAAAAAAAGAAAAAAATTATCACTTTTTAATCTTTAATTTTCAAGTCGTGTTTTCAGATTATATTAGCTTTGCTGACGTTCCATTCTCTCTAAATATTATGACTTTTTTAAAGAAAAAAAAAATGAAAGATATGAAGCTTAAAACCTTTCACCATGCCTAAAAAATCTTTCTCATTTGTTGTCTTCCTCACCCTCATATATTATTTCTAGATAGATTTAAACTTTGGTCTAAATCTGACTAGTTCCTTTTTTATTTTTATTATTTTTTGATTGATTTTATACAACATCGACTATCAAATTTTATGATGAATGTAATCGTCTTCAAATCCTGATGTTTAAAAGTAGTTCAAGACTCTACAAGGCAGATCTTCCATTAGAGGTGGACAATGTTGAATCTAGGATTTCTCATAAACTCACCAGAAGATTGACTTTACTAAGATGTCACAATACTTAACAACATATATAGAGCTGATTGTATAAAACAAAGTGAGCCCTTATTTTTTAGGTTTTATAGGTAATTTTTTTATTTTTATAGATACTATTTTTCAGACTTTTTGTGTTTGGTTGATTCTAGCATTACTATGGATATAATGCACATATGTCTAATTAGACATAATGCTGATTTTACAATTTTGCCCTTTATTTTTGTAAAAATTTTCTTACAATTCTTATTTTTTCTAGAAGCACATCGTGTTTCCAAGTGAGATTGGAGTGATCCAAACCATAGGCAACACCGAGGAGATTTCAAGCTAGCAATGAGACGACGGCAATGGTGCAGTGTGGATCTCCTAAAATCCTAAGGCGATTCCAACCAATAATGATGGCACGACAGCACTTCGAGGCTAGGCGATTCAAGGATATCAGAGGCAGTTTAAACCTTGGATTGTCAAAGATCCAAGGCGAGGCGAGGCGATAAGAGAATACTGTGAAAGATGGCGATCAATGATGAGCGGCGAAGGCAGATCTAGGAACGGTTGCAGATGGAGATCCAAAAGTGGTAGTAGAAAAGCCAATTGTTTTATCACAAATATAAATCATTTGCATATTACTTTAGACATTTTATGACTTTTTTTAGATACTTTTACACATTCATTCAGACATTTTTTTATTATTTTAAATAGTTATTTTTGAATAAAGTAAATTGTTTACGTATTGGTTCAGATACTTCTAAATATTTCTTTAAACATTTTTTTGTATCCATTTAGACACTTTTCATTGTTTCAAACATTTTTCTTTATTTTTTTGATAATAATAAATTATTTGTAAATTGCTTTAGACACTTTTACATATTGCATTGGACATTTTTACATATTTTTTTAGACATGTTTGCTCATTACTTTAGACACTTTTACAATGACACATATTTTCATAATAGATGGCAATGGTGGAGGTGGTGGCAATAGCAATCAGAAGTGGCAATGACAATCAATGTGATCCAAACTATAGGAGTGGCAGCAATATCTGAATGCGAGATCTAGAAGAAGAACGACGATGGCAATGGGATTTGGAAGAACTACAAAGATGGCGAGATCCTGACATATGACATTATAGTGGCGGCGTCATTATCGGAAAAGACTATAATAGCAAGTTAGGGTTTTTGTATAGAAGAATATTTTAACTAAAGGTATTTTTGTCAATTTTTCTGATATTTTATGTCTTATATATGGAAGATTAAGAGTTGGGTTAGTATGTTTAATTAGACATAGGTGCATAATAAAATAACTATTATAGCATTGTCTAGTTATTGACAGTTTGATTTGAACTTTGTTCCAATTATCGGTGAATTCATATTTTAGATTATTCTAGTTTATATGAAAGGTTCGGTTTAATTTTATTCTCTTCCTTTTATTCGGTTTCACATAAACGAGTAGTGTTTCATGACCAGTTTTATATACCTTTTTTCCTTTATTGTCTTATACCATTGTTAGTCTATAAGATAAAGTTTGATACACTTTTAATTAGATTTGAAACATTTTTCATAAAAAAAAAAATGTCGTACATGCAGGATTCAGTAACGTAAGCAAACTTATCACAAATCATTTTGATATTTTCTTATATTATCCAGGAATGTTAAGTTTCATGAACTATTCAATTATTATTATTATTGTTATTATTGTAGTAGTATTAGGTATATTTATTGTTTAATTTATGGTAATTATGGTTTGCCATATAAGTTTATGCAGAGATCCCCAATAGTAAATAAACAATTTTTTGGTGAACCTCTAGCCGTTTAGCGATTATGGCTCAAGCTCGTTAGAAATATATTAATACAAGATATAGGCCATGTTTGAGAACATCTTTTATGATTAACGTTAGAGTTTTTGGATAACTTTTTGAACGGCTGAGATAAAAACAGTAAAGGTAAAAGCTAAAAGCTAAAAGCTACCATTAAATAGCTTTTTTAAAACTCTAACACTAATTGTTAAGATGAATACCAAACGGGGCCCATGGATGACTAGAATTTTTGTGTTATTTCCAACATGGTGTGGCCCTTGAGTCGAATAATTTATCAAAAGGAGGACTTGTTTTCACTGGGTCTTATTCCACCGAGGCCCGAGGTTGTGCACCCACACACACTTCATTGTGTTAGGGAGAAAGAGAGAGGGTATATTAAGATTAACAAAAATGCAACTTATACCACCTATGTGCACCAAAATTTCCATCACCTTCCATATCACTAATGTCATGTCATCTTTGCTAATTGACATCCAAAATCAAACATCTTAAGAAACTAAAAATCTTTTCCTACTATTTCGATTCGACGTTGTAAATTGTCTGCTAAACAAACTAGCACAACCATCCAACTCCCAAGAAAAGTTTCCACATTGCATGGAAGGTCGAGCATCCATGTGCTCATTACATAAAAGTAAACTAGAGTATGGTTTTTATCAGCTTTTCATATTTAATCAAATTATTATGCACAATATTATACAAAAAAACATTATATAAATATTTTATTTTATGTTCTAAAATGGCCATCTGACTAAAATAGACTTACAGTTGAAAATATATAACACTTTTTGCAGCCTAATTACAATTCCCTTTATTTCATATTTTTTGCCTTATTTCATTTCAGTTCATTTTTTTACTTAAGTTGGATTTAACTTTATTTATACTATATTTGCTATAAAAATTTTAAAATATTTTATTTTATAAATTAATGTTTTATTAAATATATTGTATATACAAAATTAATTATATATG
The DNA here is from genome assembly GCA_039654915.1 of Aquilaria yunnanensis. Classification (NCBI taxonomy): domain Eukaryota; kingdom Viridiplantae; phylum Streptophyta; class Magnoliopsida; order Malvales; family Thymelaeaceae; genus Aquilaria; species Aquilaria yunnanensis. The sequence goes on along the minus strand of CM077593.1, from coordinate 102,724,342 downwards.
AACCCATAAAAATTATAGATCCATCTTTATTTGTAGGACAATAGTGTTGGTTGATCAAGAGTTTTTTTTTCGGCTAAGAAAAGGTAAAATAAAATAAAATAAACACATGAGATGCCACATCCGCATGCCACTTAAGGTAGAGGAGAGGTGGTGCTTCCAAAAGGCGGTGGGTGTAGCAGGACTCTGAGATTAAATATTTGAGTTTGAATAAAAATGGTAACTCTTGTTTGTTTGGATAAGTCTTATTTGATTGAGATAGTTATGGAATAAATTAATTTTATTCAAAATTTTAATTATGATAAATTTTTTAATTTGAATTCATTTAAAAGTCAATCTTAGTGCAACAAATAAATGTAATATAATAAATTTGATAATTATTTGAAAATGAGTTAATTCATTCAATTTTTTTTTTTTTTGCACAATCTAAAGTGTTCAGATAGTGGAATACATTCGTATATCAGTTTCATGTAATTGATTACTAATTTAATACATATAAAACACAAAATCTTACATATAAAACCCAGAAACATGCATATATATGTGTGTGTGTTCTTTACAAGAAAAATTCAGAAGTATACATATAAAATTCAAAAACACACATGTATATTTGTATAGTCCAGTTGAATACATAATAAAACAATTTCAATGTCCAGATTCATACAACTATAATTTAGTTGAATACAATAATAAAACAATTCCAGATAAGGAAAAATCGATCATCTCTAATACAAAATACAATCTCTATTTGCTATAATGATAAGCACATACCAAAATTCAAGAACACACACAAAGTCCATCAATCTTCAGAACAACATCATGCATAACATAATTGTCTCAAAATGGAAAAAGGCTGATATATAGTCATCTGAAACTCCAATGTATTAGTTTGTACTTACCTTGTATTAATCTAGACAACCACATGTATTAAACTGAAACCCAAATGTATAAATCTGAAAGATGGTGGGTAGCTACTTTCTTCTTATCACATGCACACACCCCCCCTCCCCCCCCCCCCCCCCCCGCATCTCACGCCCAGAACAATATATCGGACCAAAACAATACAACACAGACAAGAGAACAATACAAACTAAACCTAATTAGTGCAGACTTAGTCATTTTTTACTAAGATAAAACTTCCAAAGTGTCTTATTCTCACCTTCAACCCCGAAATCGCAAATCCAGTCACTGTAGACTACCCACATTTGCTGTAATACCGGCTTCATTCCTTCCCTCTAATCGCAAGGCCCCGTCGCGTTTATTGCGATGCCTTCCGACTTTCACAGTAGGCTTTCCGAACGATGATTCCAGCTGCGCAAATCGCAATTACCGTCCTACTACCGATTGCTGCGAAGAAGAAAAAAAAATTTTTTTGAGGGGTAATGAGAGCGAGAAAAAAAAATAAGATTTTTTGGAGGCAGGGGAAAGGAGAAAAAGACAAAAAGAAAAATGAACGGGGAATAGTTAGGGTTTGTGGAAAATAATGATGAGGGGCCAGATTTTATGGGGAAAAAAAAAGGCTAAATGTAAATTCTATTTTTTTCTCCCTCAAATCTCGCATTTCTTATTTTTCTTTCTCCTTAACGGTGTCTAATAGAGGGGTTAATAGCATCCACTATGTGTAGGTACACATATGTGTATCTCAAAATTCTGCTATTTTGGCACCTAATTTTAGAAATGTCTTAAAAAGATTAATTCTATCTATTAAATAGAGAATACTTTGGATACATAAAAAAATTAGTAATATTATCCCATCTTTTTTTTAAAAAAAAAGGCAGTATAATGGTAAACTCCATTGTAACTTATTTTCTTGTCCTATTTGGGTCATATAACTCCATTTTGTTTTAGTGACCTTTTTAAGTTTTAACTTAGATTATTTCATGTTCTAAATGAATTCCCAACCTTAAATTTGTCTTATAAAGTACCTTATCTCATTTTCACGTTTTAATTGAGTGTTTTCTAATAACTTTAACATTAGATCTGATAGAAATTACTGACGTGATATTAATTAATATTAAAATAAATATAAAATAATAATTTTGGTTCTTAAAACTTTTTCAATCAATAATGTTAACCCTTCTAAACTTTCTGAATATCAAGAACAACTTAAACTTTTGATTTTCACCTTTTAGACACAAAAACGTTAAGAAACCAAACTTTCTGAACATACACCATGAATCTTTTAAGTTCCATTTTCAAGAAACTTTTGAGTTGTTATTTTTCAGCTAAGAGAAGTCCAACTACAACATTAACACAACCCGATAAAACCCAAAAACATGAATCAAGCAAAGAATAATTCGGACAAATCAAGTAATCTTGAATCTGCAGCTATGAATGTGGCAGGTCTGTTCGTTTTCTTCCGCTCCTCTCTGGCACCTAACTGGATCTATTCACCTCGGCTTGCTGTCCTGACGCCGAATGGTGACATCCGAAGCAGTCATGACATTTTCAAGAAAGATGGCAGAATCGGGCTTCAAATCCGTCGTCGTCCACTCGAATCCGTAGCCGTCTGCTCCAATCCATCACAGTCCACGTCGAATCCTTCCACCCTTCGCTCTCCCTCCTCCTCTCCTCTCCTCTCCTCTCCTGTCACCCTCTCCTCCACCTCGAATCTGTCCCCCTCCACCTGAACCATTGCCCTCCACTTCTCCCGGTTAACTCACCTCCGTCGACCCACTCCCTCCAAGAATTCGCTCTCCTTCGCCAGTCAAATCGCCATCAACGATACGGCCCCGGTGAACCTGGCAGTGAATCGAGCGGCAGCAGAACTGGAGAGGAAATAGTTGAAGAGGAAGAAAACTGACAGGACGCAGAAGACGACAACGTGGCAGAGGAGGAAAACATAGAAATTTAATACTGGGGTTTCTTCTCTCTTCGTCTGTTACGTGCCGCCTGCCAAAAAATCATGCTTCGTTGCCCCAAGTTCATTTTTTGGGTCTCGGTGATTTTGCCCAGCTCCTCCTCACATTCTGCCTCTCTCCTCCTCGCCGCCTCCGCAAGAATGAAATCGCAGGAACAAAACCATCAGATTTTTGAGATGAAGGATGGCAAAAAGCTACCTAGATTTTCTGGAATCCATTTGGCCATATTACTATAGAACTATTAGATTCTTAAAAAGAGCTGCAGTTTTATATAGGAAGATGATGAAGAAACAGAAGTTGTTTTTTTATCCATGGCAAGCATTTTCAAAGTAAAAAATTTTGAGATGGAGAAATTCTTTTTTCTGCGTGTTTTTTTTGTAGATTCAATTTAGCTGAAATTGATTGGTGGTGCCAGTTTCGATTTCTCAAAGAAGTTTAGATTGTTTGATGTTTTTGTGGATGAACTGAGTAATTTTAAAAGTTTGGATTAGTTCTTAAAGTTCAAGAGGTTTGAAAGGTTTAAAAATATTGATTGGAAAAAATTGATGACTAAAATTGTAATTTTAAATTTGTTTTAATAATAATTAATATCACATCAGTAATTTTCATCGATTTAATACTGAATTTAATATAAATAGCCTAATTAAAATGTGATAAATTAGATATAGTACTTTAATAAAAGAGAGGGGGGGGGGGGGGGGGGGAGTGGGAGGGAACCGATGTATAGATGATTAAAGGATACACCTAACAAACTAATACGAGTTCACTGAAAGGAAAAGGAAAATTCAATGTTCTGATTGTGTTGGGGGGGGGGAGGAAACCGATGTATAGATGATTAAAGGATACACCTAACAAACTAATACGAGTTCACTGAAAGGAAAAGGAAAATTCAATGTTCTGATTGTGTTCATTTATACCATTCTTTTGGGTCTTTCTCTGTCCTGTCGCTTGGTTTTGTATTTTGTATTTGTTGTTGCAGAGAGACCATCAAGACAGAGGGTTAATAAAGGGCGAAGATGGTGATTGACGTGGAGATAGTGATTGGGATGTTAGATTGAAAACTTTTAGGATGCTAGAAGGAGAATGAAAAAAATTTAAGGATCAAAATTGTTATTTTTGACTAAAATTCTTTCCAAGTTGACAGCTAAAATAATGGAAAAGATCATAGTAGAATGTACTATATGAGTAAAAGAAACTCATTAGGATAGAATGAAATTCCATGACCTGAATAGAATAAGAAAACAAGTTACGAAACCTAAGGCGGAGTTTACGCAAATCAAACTATAATAATTTGAATTTTACAAGAGAGGAACAAAACTAATAATTTGAATTTTACAAGAGAGGAAAACCTCAGTTGCATTGGAGAAGAGGCAGTGTCCAATTAATTTTCTAAGATAGGTCCGAGAATATTATTTCAACTAACATTAATGAAATGGTGATGTAAAGAGCCGTCCAGCTTTTCATTTTGCATTTCCAAAAGCATGTGCTAACATTTTCAGAATCCAAAGTTGTGCCACCCCAAATCCCTTGTATGATCATATTCGTTTGTTCTCAACTCTTCATACATCATTTTCACCCCCCCCCCCTCTCTCTCTCTCTCTCTCTCTCTCTCTCTCTCTCTCTCTCTCTCTCTCTAAGTGAGTATATAAGACCATGGATCTAAAACAATATCTCTTACTTAAGATGTTTGAGTCATTTCACTTTAATCAATTTGTGGTATGTTTGTTCATATATTATTAGAACATTCAATTGATGAGTTTAGGTGTATTACTCTATTTACTCACATTGAGGACTTCACCTACTTCTCAAGGTTGGAAGGAATTTTGTAGCCTTATTTCCCGCGAGAAATTGTTAAAAAGAAAAAAAACTGAAAGTTATTTATCAAACAATAAGATTCTTTGAGGGGGGAAAAAGGGACATGGATATTCAAAATTGTGACCGGAGTCCGGACCCGCTTTGCATATGGCACCAGCTCTCAATCGGACGTGTTATGGTTGGACTTCACAACAGTGCGCCGGGGGATGAGTCACAATCGTGTTGAGTTCAGAACATTAAAATAATAAAAAGAAAAACTCATTCTGAAACTATAGTGTGTTAAAAATTCCATTCCCTTAGTGGCTACTAGGATGACTGTAGACACAAACAAGACAAATGCTAAACATATTGGGTAAAGTTCACCGTGATACCCTAATTTATTTTCATATCTTAAATGGGTACTGAACTTTTAAATTTGTTGTGTTAAACTATCTGGTCTCATATTGCACATTTTAATTAGATAATTTTTTTCGATTTAACCGTTAAATTAGATATAAAATGCTGACATAACATTAAATAATACTAAAATAAAATTAAAATAACAACTTTGATCTCAAACTTTTATAATCACTAATTATAAGTAAGGATAAAGTACAAAAAAAGTGACTATACTTTTAGTTATAGATACATTTGGTTACTATTCTTTTAAGTGGTGCCAAATACATTACTAAAGACAATATTTAGTACCAAATCAAGTATCAATGTTTTGAAATGGAGCAAAATAGGTTATCGATACAATTGACAGTGGAAAGATTCGGTTAAATGTTAGAATATTCTGTTTGGATGTGATTACATGGTAATCCAATGATGACCGCTCGGCAACTAATCGTCCAAATGGCATGCAAATTATGCAAAACACAAGGATGCATGTGGCATTAAGGGGAATTCTAGGACATTTAGGGATTTCTAAGGGATTTGGCCGTATTTCTCTTCTGCCGCCCTATCCTCTAGCTAACCCGCCTCCATTGCCAACCACCTCCTCCACGCCATCTACCTTTGCCAAGCACCTCTTTCACTCCATTTGCCTCTGTGGAGCACCTCCTTGCCCAGCTCTCTAATTGTTCGCCAATTGGCACTGCCTACCTCCATTACCGCCCACTTCCTTTACCAACAATGTCACTTTATTCGCGATTTGTTCGTTGATTAGAGAGTCAATTTACTGATTAGTCATTGCCCTAATCATCGATTCACCGATTTGTTTACCGATTGTTTTTCGGCATGTTCATCGATTCACCAATTTGTTTATCACCTTATTTGTTCTTGGAGGCCGATTTGTTCGTTGATTCATTTGATTCGCATCGTAGCTAGATCTATGACAAGGCGGGCTGGATTGGTGGTGTCCTTGGAGGCTAACTTGGCAGCAGTAAAGCCCACCAACGTCTTCAACGCCATTTGGATGAATTCCAACAATAGGAGGTAGTATCATTGGAGTCATTAAGAGTTGATGAGCCAATTTGTATAATTCAATAAAGTTAAGAGTTAAGTTGATAATTAGGTCACCACATCTAGTCACCAATCCGATTACATATCAGCAAAACTAACGGTCCAATGATGAATTTGAGCCCGAACCAAAATTTCAATGATGAAATTGAAACTACTTGAAAGAATGATGAGCAAATTAGTCCGAACGCATAATTATAATTAACCCTAGAGGGTAAGGAATCGGGCCATCACTATAATTTAGTAACGGGATTCGGGAACTATCCCTTGCCTTTTTGATAAGCCACCTTATGCATATAGAACTCCCCACTTAACCATAGAACTGACCATAGAATTTCTACCATTTTACCAACGCCATAAGCACGTCCTTGTTATGCTATGTTGTTGCTCTACACTTTTATTTTCTTCATGTCTTATATTTATGGTTTTAATTCATTTTTCCATAATACTTCATGAGTTGTTAATTGCTATTTAACTTATTAATAACCTTATCTTTCTTGTGCAATTATTCTTCATGCATTAAAACCACGCATCAAATTATGCTAACTTTTTGGTCTTTATAATGACAACTAAAAGTTTTGAAGTTCCACGATAATGGATAAGCAAACTCACTCATCGCATGCATGCATTACATTAATCACGTACATACAAAGTTTGATAAAATCATAATCTTATTTTGCATGCAGGCATCCATTGCATAAATCACATACGTGTAGAGTCTAATAAAATAAATCTTACTTTTAAAAGGATAAAATTGGACCTCAACACCGATATTCAACTCTGCTGCAAACAAGATTAATGGCAAAACAAATCGAACGACGTCTCATACAGATAGAATCCAAGATAGAAGGTATGGCCGAACAAATAAGACAATTGATGGAGTTAATCAAGGGGAAAGCAATTCAAGTTCCCATCAAAGAAGCACAAGTTCAGCCACCCATGACAGAAAGAGAAATGCTTACTTTATTTGTTCAGACACTGAAGCACCCATATTATGACAAACTCATTGGCAATTCAGCAGCTAATTTCTCTGACGTCGTCATGTCTGGAGAAAGGATCAAGCATGGGATTAGGACCGGGAAGATTACCGAGTCCTTTAATGATCCTATGAAAAGAGAAGGACCATCTAGAAGAAAGGAGGACGAAGTACAACAAATAGGACGCGGAAGAAAGATTCCCCTCGTAGGTACTGTGGCTACCGGGCCTCGCCTATTCTATTCTACCAATTGGCCCAACAATTATCCTGTCCACAGACCTAATCAATTACAGCCACCTGTTCTGACCCCTCCAGTACCTGCACAAAGACAAAGAGAAGTCTTTGCACCAATTCCTATAACTTACACTGAGTTGTATCCAAAACTCATTAAAAGACAATTCATCTGTCCAATTCCTACAAAGCCATTCAAACCCCCATATCCAAGGTGGTATGACCCCAACATAACTTGCCCATATCATGATGGCGTTCCAGGCCATGGCTTGGAAAACTGCATGGCATTGAAGCGTATAGTTCAACAATTAATCGAGTCAAAGTGGTTGGACTTTTCCGATGAACCGAACGTCACTCACAATCCATTGCCGCCTCATCAAGAAAAACCAGTCAATATGATAGAAGAACACCGGCTGATGAAAAAGTCAGTCAATGATATCATAACCCCTCTTAAGCATGTATATTCATGCCTTGTGAAAGAAGGGATTATCATGGGAAAGCCTTCTTTTGGACATGAAGAAGTTGAAGATGAGGAATGGTGCAACTTTCATGACAGTAAGAGTCATTCTATCCAAGAATGCTCAGAATTCCGTAAGAATTTGCAAAGACTCATAGACTCATCCCAACTTATCGTTTTTATGATGATGTGAATGTGATCATTAAAGAACAAGAAGTCAATGCTATACCAATCTCAAAACCTACTCTTAAGCCGTCAAGTCCCGAGGCCATTCCTCTACAAATCAAACAAAACCGAGGTCAAGCTGCTAGGCCCGATGTGATTGGTAATTGAAAGTGAAGATTTTGAGCTGGAATTACATTGATTTTGGAAGGGCTCCAAGTCAGATCTGACCTAACAGTCCGCATACATTTTCGAATGACAGGGAATCCTTTGAATAAACTTGTATCTTTGAAAGCTTGCAAAAGTAATCTAATAGTAAAACTCTCCTAGATTTAGTCCAGAATCTAGGGTGTAGTCTTTGTTAAATGGACACCTGCTATTCTTTTTCTGGTACAACAAAAAGATGTGATGCGTGCATTCTACTACTTTCCATTTTTACACTCTTTGCTATTATACTATCCATTATTGCCATCACACTTTACTTTTCGACAACCGGTAATTCTTTTTGTTCTCTAACAAAAAGATGTTGCGTGTGCATTCTACCACTTTTTAATCTCATTATTACTTCTACACATTCTACCAATTTTTACCAAAAATTCAATTATTACACCTATACATTCTACCACTTCTTACCAAAAATTCCATTTTTACATCCATCTCTCACTCCTTTCCATTATACTATCCATTATTGCTATCATACTTTGCTTTCTAAATGATACTACTCGTGGGTGAAAATAAAAAGTTAAAGGAAATTTGATAGTAATGATCTTGAAAGTGCTGCCAAATCTAGTAAGAAGGATTTCATATGTTACACCTCAACCCTAAAAAAGAATTCACAGTGGTTATCAACATCCTTGCAAGAAGTTTGGGGTTAGTTTCCAAACAAGGTAGCTCTCATATTAAATGACTTCAGTGGCTTCCCAATTCTCATAAATGCTCAAAAAAAAAAAAAAAAAGGTTCTCAGTTTTCCGCAACACAAACTCCGAAAAGAAAAAGTTCATCCCTTTCATAAAAAAGCCATTAAAGGGAAAATCCAAAAAAAAAAAAGAGACTGAAAAGCAAATAAAGCCACTTGAGTCATCTCACTTCAAGAGGGCTATGATCTCGGTTCTCCATAACACAAACTCCAAAAAAAAAAGGGGAAAAAGTTCATCCCTTCCATCAAAAAGCCAACAAGGGAAAATTCAAAACAAAAAAAAAAAAGAGAGACTGAGAGCAAACACAAGCAAGTAAGGCCACTTGAATCATCTCATTTCAAGAAGGCTATGATCTCGGTTCTCTGTAACAAAAACTCCGAAAAGGAAAAAGTTCATCCCTTCCATCAAAAAGCCAACAAGGGAAAATTCAAAACCAAAAAGAACTGAGAACAAGCACGAGCAAGCAAGGCCACTTGAGTCATCTCACTTCAAGAAAGTTATCAAATATGTCATCACCATAGCTCACACAAAAAAAAAAAGGAACAAAAAAAAAACAAAACAAAAACAAAACAAAAAAAAAAACAAAACAAAAAAAAAAGAAAGGGAAACAAAAACAAAAACAAAAAAAAAAAAAAAAAGGAAAAAAAGGGCTCAAACTAGAGCAAAGGAAAAAAAAAGAAAACAAGTGAGCTATGGATTCTAAACTGAAAACCTGCGAAGGCGGTCTAGAAGACAAAAGCAACTTTCAAGCCAAGCATACATAAAGACCACGATAGTTGGGGGGGCAACAGATGAGGTTTAACTTTCTGGAAAGAGTGGCAAGTTTGAGGTCATCACTATTGAGTTTTTCATCATAATCAAATTTGCTCACGAGTAGTATTAAAAGACCCTTCTTTCAAACCACTTAAACTTAACTTTCCTCAGACTTATCATCCTCATTCAGCTAAAAGACTATCATTGTGAAACATGTTTCTACCTTATTTAATACTGCTCACGAGTAGTATTAAAAGACCATTCTTTCACACCACTTAAACTTAACTTTCCTCAGACCTAACATCCTCATTCAGTCAAAAGACTATCATTGTGAATCATGTTTCTACCTTATTTAATGCTGCTCATGAGTAGTATTAAAAGACCCTTTTTTCACACCACTCAAACTTAACTTTACTTAGACCTAATATTTACCTCTTAATATTATTCTCATTCAGCTAAAAGACTGCCACAAAAAAAAAAAAAACATTCAAACTTAACTTTCCTCACACCTAACATTTACCTCTCGATATCATCCTCAGTCAGTTAAAAGGCTATTATTGTAAATCATGTTTCTACCTTATTGCCTTGCACAGTTTATGTCTTCGAGTTGGAAAGGGAAGAATGGCAGGATATTTTAATTAAAAACAAAGACCGTAAATTACTTTGTCAAGCTTTGCAAATTGATGAAAGTTTTTCTTTAAGGCCAAACCATTATTCATTAATGTATGTAGACTTAAAAGTGAGGACATAGCTTGAGTCTTTCTTTAATAAGATGTGGTTCTTGTAAGAGAAATTTACGATCAAGTGCCATCACAAAGGTCTAGAAATGCTCGACCTTCTGTTAAATCAAATGCGAGATGATATCTCTTTCCACATAAACACCATATTCAGGGGGGCAAAGTAGTCTCTACGAAGCGTAAGAGGAGTACCGCCAACAAAGAAGTTCAATAGACAAGGGGGCAAGTCTTATGGATCAAAACATGAGTTCAAGGAAGAGCAATCATTCAGATTATAACATGGGAATAAGTAAGTGTCGGCACGGTCACAAGAAAAGGGGCAAAGCAGACATTGAAAGTAAAGCCTTTGATGGTATCAAATCCATGACAATGGATGAGTACCCGAAAGAGATATAAATTATGAGGCGAGCCAACTTTAAAGAAATTGAGGCCAAAATTCAAAGAACAAGTCAAAGAAAGAGGATTTTGAAAAGAGTTGGGCTTTTGAGGCAGCGAACAAAAGCTGGAAAGCATAAAGAGATTCAATGATAGTCCAAGAAGCCATCACAAAGAGGATCCAGTAAAACAAAGACATAAAGAATTAGATCCATACAAAAAAAAAAAAAGCCATTAGTTACACATGCTCTGCATTCATGCATTTCATATCATGCATACATAGCCTTTACATAACAAGGACCAAACGGGAAGCACATCCACGGCACAGCTACAACAATATAAGCTGAGATCTCAATGTCATCAGCTCTTACCAATCTATCACTGGATACACAGCTAATATGCGGGACCAACCCGCATCAGGAATTCAAGAATAAAGTAGACAATATTGTCAAAAGCTTGGCTACCGATTCAATAATCGAGGCTACACCTGGAAGGATCGGATTGACGCCAGCTAGTAGTATCCAAGATAAGAGATAGCTATAGCCAAGGATAAGGCAGATATAAAAAAAAAATATGAAGTAGACAATATTGTCAAAAGCCTGGCAATTGATTCAATAATCGAGGCTACACCTGGAAGGACAGGATTGATGCCAGCTTAGCAGCATCCAAGATAAGAGATAGTCAAAGATAAGGCAGACATCAAGAAATATTGTCGTTGAAAATTTGTCAAAAGCGGGCAATGGATTCAATAATCAAGGACTGGATCGACGTCAGCTCGATGGAATATAAAAAATATCTATCACATCAAAATGAAGTAGGATCCACTTTTCCGGTTAAACGGCGGATACGGTACTCCGTGACTCTCAAGTCGGTTCTCTCAGTTGCCCATAATAACTGATTCCTTCACCCCTTCTTTCTTTTACTTCCTCCTAGAAAATGGATCCTACTTTTTCCGCCTTGCGAAAGTATTTCCCTTCTCTCCCAATGAACATTCTCAAAAAGATCTACCAAGTTCGCTGTGAACGATTAAGAGTTCTGATGCACAAAGGAATCCCTGAAGATGTGCGGTGGTTAATCGAAGCCAAGGTTCGTCTGGCAGGTGAAATCCCAGAGGCATTTGTGTCTCACATGCCTGGTATAGGCAAAAGCTCTTATGCCAAAAAGCGAAGAGCGAAAAGGTTACAAGTCTGCCATAAATGTGGACGGTGGACTTGTAATACTAAATGTCGTTCTTTAGGGATGATTTCTGATAATCGAGAAGATAAAATACGATTCATTAAGAATGGCCTGAGTAAGGACTCGTTGGATGATATCCAATTGACTCTTGAGACGCATTCTTGTGGATCTGTGCAACGTGAACTTCTTGGTTTATGGAGCATTTTTCATGAAGAATGAAACCGTTACAGTCCCGGGAATCTGACTGTAAATGACCCTGTTTGCCAGCTTGTAAGAAAACTGGATGGGAAGCAAATCCTCGACTCATAGAAGCCGTTAATGCCGTTATTGGACGTAAAACCAGTGGAAGATGTGAGCCACAGTCACAATTACTGTACATACAGTTTGTTATATTTGGAAAAGTTTGCATTTTCTTTTGACAGATGTACATGCTCTCCTAAGTGTAATCGACACGTTATCCATTTCATCGCTATAAATGCATGTTCTTCCAGTCGGTTATCTAAGTTTCCTTCAATAACTAATTCCTTTCCATCATCTCTCAAATTCTTCTCTCATCAATGGATTATACTCTTTCTACCCTGCGAAAATACTTTCCTTCTCTTCCAATAAAAGTCCTTAAAAAGATCTACCTTGCTAGATGTGAAAGAATCAGAGTTTTTATGCACAAAGGCATTCCTGATAATGTGCGGTGGCTAATTGAAGCTAAGGTTCGTTCAGCTGGTGAAGTTCCAGAAGCGTTCTTTCCCCGTATGCCCGGCTTTGGTAAAAGCGCTTATGCTAAAAAGCGAAGAGCAAAGAGGCTAGGTGTCTGTCATAAATGTGGACGATGGAATTGTAATACTAAATGTCGCTTTTTAGGATACATCTCCAGAAATCATGAAGATAAAAGAAAATTCATCAAGAATGGCCTGCGTAAGGAATCTTTGGATGATATCCTATTAACTTTTGAAACACATTCTTGTGAAATAGTGCAATGGGAAATTATGGATTTATGGTGGACTTTCCAAAAAGAACAAGATCGTTACAGTCTTGGGAATGTGACTTTAAACGACCCTGTTTGTCAGTTTGTAAGAAAACTGGATGGGAAGCAAATCCCCGACTTATAGAAGGCATTGAAGCCATTACTGGACATAAATCAGTGGAAGATGAGAGCCACGGTCATGATTCCTGTACATATAAGCTGTCATTTGTCTTTTCTTTTGACAATAATGTACTTGCTTCTGTAAGTGTAATTAACGCATTATCCCTTTCATCACTATAAATATGTGTTAGTTATTTTCGTTTCCTACAATCACTAATTTCTTTCTTTGCCTCCTTCATCAATGGAGTCTTCTCTTTCCGCCTTACGAAAGTATTTTCCTTCCTTCCCAATAAATGTTCTTAAAAAGATTTATCAAGCTAGATGTGAACGATTCAGAGTATTTATGCACAAAGGCATCCCTGATAATGTGCGGTGGCTAATTGAAGCTAAGGTTCGTTCAGCTGGTGAAGTTCCCGAAGCGTTCTTTCCCCGTATGCCCGGCTTTGGTAAAAGCGCTTATGCCAAAAAAAGAAGAGCAAAGAGGCTAGGCGTTTGTCATAATTGTGGATGGTGGATTTGCGGCAATAAATGTCGTTCTCCAGGAGTGATCACCAGAAATCGTAATGATAGAATAAAATTCATCAAGAATGGCTTGCGTAAGGAATCTCTGGAAGATATTCGAGAGGTTCTTGAAGCGCATTCTTGCGGAATAGTGCAATTTGAGGTTGTTGGATTATGGATAATTTTCCAAAAAGAACGAGATCGTTATAGTCTTGGGAATCTGACTTTAAACGACCCAGTTTGCCAGTTTGTGAGAAAACTGGATGGGATGCAAATCACCGATTCATAGAAAGCATTGAAGCCATTACTGGACGCAAAGCCAGTGAAAGACGAGGATCAAAGTCACGATTACTGTACGTGCTAGCTGTCGCTTTTGGAAATTTTTCTCCCCTTTTGGTAATAATGTATCCACTCCTGACGTGAACCAAAGTCACGATTACTGTATGTGCTAGCTGTCGCTTTTGAAATCTTCCTCCCCTTTCGGCGATAATGTATCCACTCCTGACATGAGCCATAGTCACGATACTGTACATGCTAGCTGCCACTTTTTAAAATTTTCCTTCTCTTCCAACAATCACGTACCTACTCCTGACGTAAGCTACAGTAGTGACTACTGTACATGCTAGCAGCTATTTTGAAAATTTTCCTCCTCTTTTAACGATAGTGTACCCATACCTGACCAGAGTCATACTCGTGACTACTGTGAATAGCTAGCAATAATGTATCCATTCTTGAAAATAAAATTATTGCCTTATCTCTTCATCTCTATAAATATATCCTCTTTTCTCACAAGGGTAAGGATAGGAATGGAGAAAACCCCAACTCGTAAATCCCGAAGTATTTGTGTATTTTCTGGGGCTTTTCCTGGAAAAGATGAAGAGTATTTAAAAGCAGCCAACCATTTGGGCAGAGTATTAGCTGAGCGAAAAATACATTTAGTTTATGGAGGAGGTAGTGTCGGATTAATGGGAGGTGTAGCATCAGCAGCATCTCTAGGAGGAAGTCAAGTTTTGGGCATTATCCCTGGACCTCTGAAATTTATTTCTGGGGGCACGATTGGAGAAGAATTAGTGGTTAAAAATTTGCAAGAGCGTGTGTTACAAATGCTTTTAAATGCTGATGCTTTTATCGCTCTACCAGGTGGTTTTGGCACATTGGGAGAAGTCTTTCAAATTGCTTCCATGGCCCAACTTAATTTGCATAAGAAACCCATTGGGCTTTTAAATGTTAACAATTTCTTTACAAGTCTGATAGCTTTTATGGATTATGCTATGCAGAAGAATTTCATATCAAGAGTGGCACGGCGAATCATAATATCCGCAACAACTGCTGAAGAATTGCTAGATAAAATACAAGCTTTTGTTCCTGAACCAGATCCAGCAATGATTCAGATAGACTGGACACGACAGTCTTTCCCGACCAGTTCACTCCCATAATGGTCATCTACTCACCCTGTTGAAGTATTGTGGAAGAAAGAAGCGATCTGATCCGTTTTTCTTGTCCTTTAGTTTTATTATCAGCATTTTCTTTCGCGTTTCAGTTTTTCTTTTCAGGGAATTTCTTTTTTTATAATATAGCTTCGTCCATGCTGATATTAAAACCATAGGACAACGCCTTTAGGATGGAATGGCTGAGTAAAGAGTAATTTTTATTACTCTTGAGACGCATCCTATTAGGTCTACTAGGCATAACATTTTGGGGTAGTTAAGCTTTAACCTTATTCGGATGACATATCTCACAAGGGAATCTATATTTACTGAAGAAAATATTAGATGAACCTTGAATATTGATTCCAAACATCCGTTCCCTTTACATAATTTGTCAGTGTTATTGTCATCATCAAGATTCACTCGTTTTATCGAGGCCTAATTCTTTGCGCTCGCCTATTATGAAAATTCACACTTTCGAAGAAAATTATTCCAATTTCAATTGCTTTCATATAAATTTCGCTCGAGGTCCTAAGGAAAGCTCCTTAGCCTCAAAATCAATTTTCATCATCGGGGTTTTAAGGATGGAACCTTTGCCTAGAAAATAATCAATTTTCATCATCGGGGTTTTAAGGATGGAACCTTTACCTCGAAAACAATCAATTTTCATCATCGGGGTTTTAAGGATGGAACCTTTGCCTCGAAAATAATCAATTTTCATCATCGGGGTTTTAAGGATGGAACCTTTGCCTCGAAAATAATCAATTTTCATCATCGGGGTTTTAAGGATGGAACCTTTGCCTCGAAAACAATCAATTTTCATCATCGGGGTTTTAAGGATGGAACCTTTGCCTCGAAAAGAATCAATTTTCATCATCGGGGTTTTAAGGATGGAACCTTTGCCTCGAAAACAATCAATTTTCATCATCGGGGTTTTAAGGATGGAACCTTTGTCTCGAAAACAATCAATTTTCATCATCGGGGTTTTAAGGATGGAACCTTTGCCTCGAAAATAATCAATTTTCATCATTGGGGTTTTAAGGATGGAACCTTTGCCTCGAAAATAATCAATTTTCATCATCGGGGTTTTAAGGATGGAACCTTTGCCTCGAAAACAATCAATTTTCATCATCGGGGTTTTAAGGATAGAACATCATCAGGGTTTTAAGGATGGAACCTTTGCCTCGAAAACAATCAATTTTCAGAATCGGGGTTTTAAGGATGGAACCTTTGCCTCGAAAAGAATCAATTTTCATCGCCGGGGTTTTAAGGATGGAACTTTTGCCTCGAAAACAATCAATTTTCATCAATCCGAGGTTTTAAGGATGGAACCTTTGCCTCGAGATCAATCAATCAATCCGAGGTTTTAAGGATAGAACCTTTGCCTCGAGATCAATCAATCAATCCGAGGTTTTAAGGATGGAACCTTTGCCTCGAAATCAATCAATCAATCCGAGGTTTTAAGGATGGAACCTTTGCCTCGAGATCAATCAATTCGAGGTTTTAAGGATGGAACCTTTACCTCGACATCAATCAATCAATCCGAGGTTTTAAGGATGGAACCTTTGTCTCGACATCAATCAATCAATTCGAGGCTTTAAGGATGGAACCTTTACCTCGACATCAATCAATCAATCCGAGGTTTTAAGGATGGAACCTTTGCCTCGAAATCAACCAATCAATCTGAGGTTTTAAGGATGAAACCTTTACCTCGAAATCAATCAATTAATCCGAGGTTTTAAGGATGGAACCTTTGCCTCGAGATCAATCAATCAATCCGAGGTTTTAAGGATGGAACCTTTGCCTCGAGATCAATCAATCAATCCGAGGTTTTAAGGATGGAACCTTTGCCTCGAGATCAATCAATCAATTCGAGGTTTTAAGGATGGAACCTTTACCTCGACATCAATCAATCAATCCGAGGTTTTAAGGATGGAACCTTTACCTCGACATCAATCAATCAATCCGAGGTTTTAAGGATGGAACCTTTGCCTCGAAATCAATCAATTAAACCGAGGTTTTAAGGATGGAACCTTTGCCTCGAGATCAATCAATCAATTCGAGGTTTTAAGGATGGAACCTTTACCTCGAAATCAACCAATCAATCTAAGGTTTTAAGGATGGAACCTTTGCCTCGAAATCAATCAATCAATATGAGGTTTTAAGGATGAAATCTTTGCCTCGAGATCAATCAATCAATTCAAGGTTTTAAGGATGGAACCTTTGCCTCGAAATCAATCAATCAATTCGAGGTTTTAAGGATGGAACCTTTGCTTCGAAATCAATCAATCAATCCGAGGTTTTAAGGATGGAACCTTTGCCTCAGAAACAATCAATTTTCCTTCAACGATAGGAGAGCTCCTATCGCCGGGGTTCTAAGGAGAGTTCCTTAACCTCACGATTTAGGCGGCGAAAAGGTTTTCAATGCCTAGCTAAGCCGGACGAAATTTGGTAACGACTTTGCATACATCATGTCTCATGAAGCATGCAAAGGGGGGCAGCTGTTGACACCCAATTTCGTCCGACCATAAAAAATTTTAAAAGAAATTAAATAAAAAAAATTATTATTTTTATTATTATTATTATTACTAAAAATTTTAATTAGTTTAAAATACATTTTTTTTTGTGAAGATTTGATTTAAAATGATATATGTGTGTATTTGAAAGAAAAAAAGAAAACTCCAAAAAAATGGCAAAATTTAAAAGTTTGAGGTAAAAATGACAACATTAAGAAGTTTCGGGAAAAATTGACAAATTCTGAAAGTTCTAGGAGCATTTGGTAGTTTGTCACATAAAATTTTGGGCCTGCCGACGTTCTGTCGCAAATTGACAGAAAACGATAAAATTGTCAAAATCAGAAGCTTCAGGAACTTATCCAGAGGCTGAGAGACGTAAAGGACTAAAATTGTCATTTTACCAATTTTAAAGATAAGTTTGAAATTTTTTATTAATTTATCCATCAACAGTTCAGCCAAACTTCCTCTATAAATAGCCCCCCAAATTTTGTGCTGAACACACAAAAAAATAGACAGAAAGCTTAGAGCTCCGTTTTAGAAAAAATAAAAATTACAGACTTAGTCCCTGGCCCTCTTTCCTTTTCCCAGAAAGTCCCAAAAGTTTCTATTCTGACGTATAGACTATCTTCTTCCTCCGTTTTTTTTCTGTTTCTTCCTTCTCCTTCGCTGCCCGTCGCTCCACGCCGTCCCGCCGCCGCTCATCGCTCCCCCACGCTGCCGTCGCGCCGTCCCCACCTGCCCCTGGCCGCGCTGCCGCCCCGCCGCCAGCTGCCTCTCCTTCCCCCCCTGCGCGCGCGTCTGTTTCTCACGTTCCCAGCAAAATTCAAAATTAAAACTAAAGGGTACAACCCTTGTTTTGTCCTCTATTTTTTTTATTTCTTTCACTTTGGTCACTAACCTTTTATTTTGTTCTTGCAGAATTAATTCCTAACTATTTTAATTTTTACTTGTTTTACTTATTTGTTATTATTACTAACCCTTTTTTTTTTGTTATTAACTTACTAACAACTAACTTTTAATATTATTATTGTTACTAACCTTTTAATTTTTGTATTATTACTAACTTTTATAATTGTTGTTAACAATTAATTAACTTTTTATTATTTTTGTTAATTAATTAATTAACTTGGCTAACTTTTATTGTTGTTAATTAATTAATTTAATTAACTTGGCTAACTTTTATTGTTGTTAATTAATTAATTTAATTAGCTTGGCTAACTTTTATTGTTGTTAATTAATTAATTTAATTAACTTGACTAACTTTTTATTATTGTTGTTAATTAATTAATTTAATTAACTTGACTAACTTTTTATTATTGTTGTTAATTAATTAATTTAATTAACTTGACTAACTTTTTATTATTGTTGTTAATCAATTAATTTAATTAACTTGACTAACTTTTTATTATTATTGTTAATCAATTAATTTAATTAAACTTGGCTAATTTTTATTATTGTTGTTAATTAATTTAATTAACTTTGCTAACCTTTATTATTATTTATTTTTAAAGTGGATGGCCAAAAAGCCCCACTTTATTATTATTAATTTTCCTTTATATAATTTTTTTTAATTTAATTCACCTTTACCCTTACTTAAATAAATAAATGAAAATTAAAAGAAGATTTTTTTTTAAGCCTAATAAAAATAATTTTTTAAAAAGCCAATTATTTTTATTTTTCTTTTATAAATTGAATAATTATTTAAATAATAAATAACTTTCACTAAAAAAAAACTAAAAGAAAGATAAGAAAAAGATAAGAAAGATAAGAAAAAGATAAAAAAAGAAAAGAAAGAAAGAAAAGAAAGAAAAGAAAAAGAAAAGATAAAAAAAGAAAAGAAAGAAAGAAAAGAAAGAAAAGAAAAAGAAAAGAAAAGAAAAGAAAGAAAAGAAAGGAAAAATAAAACTAAAAGAAAGATAAAATCAAAAAGAAAGAAAAGAAAGAAAGAAAAGAAAGAAAAGAAAAGAAAGTGTAAAGAATAAAAAATAAATTTTTTAGATTATTAATAAATCTAAAAACAAAAGACTTACAAATTAGTAATAATAAATTCCATAAAAATAATAATTATATAACTAACAATTAATTAAAGTAATTTCCATATCCGGATGATCCAGCAGGATCTACGGTTTGGAAAATATCAAACTTTCAAAATAAATAAATTAAATAAAAAGATAAAAATCCATATTTTTACGATATGGATTAAAATTTTCACCAAATTCCGTGTCCAAATGACTCGGCAGAGTCCATGGTTCGGAATAAAAATCTTCCGTGTCCAAATGACTCGGCAGAGTCCATGGTTCGGAAGTATAAAATTCTATACAAATTAATTACCAAAAATCCACATCCGATTAATTCAGTTAAAAATTCTAGATTGAAAATTAACTGAAATTTATTTAAAAGTAAAGCGAAACAAAATTAAAATCAACTAAGGTGCCAATTTTTGGGCGTTTTAACAAAGTTGTTTTAAGGTGACTAATCGACCTAGGTAAACTGATTGGTGGCGACTCCCGAAAACCCGACGTTGCCACACCGCACTAGTAGGCGATTAATGCTTTCATGGTGAGGTTTGCGGCACCAGCTCGGTAAGGCTTCATTGGAGATTCACGACATTGGCAACATCAAAGATCGGCAAAATTGGTGGATGGAGAAATCGAAGATCTTTGACGTTGAAGATGGAGATGTCGAAGATCGGTGGAATCGGAAGAAGAAACTAAAAATAGGTGACATTGCAGATGGGCATTCAAGAGGGCGGATCAATTCGCCTAAGAGGAGGGGAGGCGCAGGTGGAGGAACCTAAGGAGAGGACAGTGCGTCCCCGTTCCCCAGGACTCAACAGAGGTCTGGTGGCCGGCGGTCTTGGAGACAGCATAAGGCTGGCGGCTGTTCTTGGAGACATAGATGAGAGGGACGGTGGAGGCGGCGTCTGTGGCCATGTTGCATTCCAGTTGTTGGACAGTGACGAAAAGGAGGGCAGTTGCGGCTGAGCCTGGGACGAAAGCGGAAACGGGGGGAATAGGGCTTAGATTAAGGGAGTAAATAGTAGATTTATAAGTTAGAGATTTAGATTATTAATAAAAAAAGTTTAAGGTTTAGAAATATTATTTTAAATTTATTTTAGTATTATTTAATATCATATTAGCATTTTTTATCCATTTTAATTGTTAAATTGGCTGAAAGTCCCAATTAAAACGTGCAGCATGAAATTAGATAGTTCAATAGAATAAACTTGAAAATTTAATACATATTTAGAATACAAAAATAAGTTAGGGCACTTTCGGTGGACTTCATCCAAAATAAATTACTTCATTAGCAAACTCTGTGAAACTAACAACAAACAGTATTCTCTAGTATAACAGCATATATATAGCCCTCGCCTTTGTTAACACATATTCCAGGGAACCCAGACTAGGAGTAAATTGAGCACTTTCTCCGTTTCGTGATTCATGATGGTTAACCTGCAAAACAAACAGGTAGCATCAAACTACAAAAATTAAACAGAACAGATGTTTTCCAATGAAGATTCTAAACAATGGCTTAGGCAAGACACTAGCATTTACCAGTGCAAGCTCTTCTGCGACACCCTTAATCCCAAATATTTTTCACAACATTAAACCCATTGCTTTCACCACCTGCAAGATGTCGTGTACACATTCAAATACAAATCATGAATAATCAACTATAAAAACTAATGTAACAGTAAAAAAAATCTGCTATGAACTTCCTCTATATCTTACTTCCTTGCATGATTGCATCAAGGAGCTGACAAGTTCCTTCAAGAGCGTAGTGGGATCCTTCAAGTTAAGCACCTTCATGTACATTTCTCCTTCCAAAATCTGATAAAGCTAAGGAACAAAGATAATAACTTTTAACATACAAATGAAAATGATAGAGCCAAAGAAGCCCGAAAGAAAAGCAGAAATGCTATTTAGGCAAGGAGAAATAGAGAACTTCATTGCCAAAAAGATAGGTCTGGCCTTACTTCCTGCTTAATGAAGTGTGCCCATGAATAAGGTGATATTTGCTGCTAAAATAATCTACAATGTGCTTCTTCTGGTCATACATGTTGAACCTTGAGAAATAAAACACAGTTTTGATATCTAGCTTAAGATTTTCTTCATTGGTGGTGATACCCATACCTAAGAAAATTGGGCTCCCATATCTAGTAATTTCTATCTGTTTTAATGGTGAAATAGATGAAAAGTACCAAATTGGGATACACATAATGAGGTAGGATACTTTAATAGGATAACCTTAAGGTAAGGTACTTGTTTGAGGTACAAAGAAAGCTAAGGGACCCTTGGAGGAATTTACCCATTTAGGGTTCGTTAACGAATGATAGTTTGTTTGTATTCGTTCGTTTAATATAAACAAATATAAAAACTTATTCATTTTTTCTTTTAATTAAATAAACAAATATAAATAAACTCCTGTTGAATTCATGAACAATTCATTAGATATTCTGTTCTTTTACAAGCATAACGTTATGTCATTAGAGCAAATAAGACTTTGATTTCTTCTATGCTTAGACTACTATTTCTCAGCCTTCATGTGTAAACATATTTTGGAATAGGGAAAGGTACATTTTTAGTGCTAAAATGTATCCTACTTTTTAGTTTGACTTGAAAACTTTTAATTTTCCTAAATCTATCCCAAAACTTTACTAAACTATTAACAGTTAGTCAATATCTACTAAAAGACAATTAGTGAACAAGAATATGATCTACAGAAAGGAAAAATCAATAACTTAAGTTGTCCATTGGTACAATAGTACAATAACCTAGTAGTACTTATGACTAGCTAGGCTGATTATTTTTACACTTTTAATAATAACTGATTAAATATACAAACGAAATGAATTGATCACTTATTGTCATAAATTGAATAACTTGTATCAATTTCACTAAAATGGGAGTGGAGGAATGCTTTGTTCATTTTGGAAGAAATTTGTAGGATCAACCTTTGCCTTGATGCGTGCCAACCTGTAGAAGTTGTTCTTGAAGTACTTGAAGCCCCAAATGCTAGCTTGTGCAAAGCTTGTGTGCCGTAAGTTCCTGTTTGTTCCAATGTCAAGATCCCTATAGTTCAGATATGCCTGTCGAGGTGATTTTGAGACATAGGGCTCCATGAAACGGTAGAGCTTCCTGTTCCAATTTATGAACCTTTGAGATTCAGCATTTTCTCCCTCTTCCCAGAACACTATATATGCAGCGAAGTACAAATTCCCAGCTCTATGCGGATAAGGAATTGCAGTTTCTAGAATCTCATCCATTTTGCCTCCAGAAGCAACAAAGTATACACTAGCGATTCTTCCCTCTGGTTCAGAAAGTCGTTCCCATATTCCTTCAATCGCGGTTTGGGGGACAGGTTTCTGCACATAGTCAGATTTCATCTTGGCAAAATACTTGTTGGCCCGAAAAACGTTTGTTGAAAGAGTTCTATTAAGCAAAGCAGTTGTGGGTGCTCCACTTGAAAGTCCAGCCATGGTCAAAACGGCTTGAATCCAACTCACTTCCTCACAATCTTGTCTTGCTAGTCCCAGCTGAGGATAATGGTCTTGCATTAATGCTATTAATACATCAACCCGCCCAAGAAAGTGGAACTGGAAAGCAGCTTGTATGGTGTTGTTTGCTTCTAAACTTGTATTCACCCGATTTAATACAAGGTAGCTAGATACCTCTTTGGGCAGATTTGGCGTAACCAATTGCCAGTCATGCATAAGTTTAGTTGCATTTTGGTCTGATGTCTTAATGGTTGTACACACGGTCATAATTGAGGGAACAGAAACTAGTTGTATTTTGAATGCAATAATGACTCCAAAGCTAGCTCCTCCTCCTCCTCGAATAGCCCAAAATAGATCTTCTCCCATGGATTTTCTATCGAGCACTCTCCCATGGACATCCACTAGTCGCGCGTCAATCGTGTTGTCAGCTGCAAGGCCATATTTGCGCTGCAATATTCCATAACCTCCTCCACTAATGTGGCCACCTACACCTACATTGGGGCTGATGCCTGCTGGGAAGCCAAGAGTTCTGCTCTTCTGAGCAATTGTATAGTATAGTCGACCAAGAGTGGCCCCCACTTGAACCCATGCAACCTTATTATCCACATCAACATCAACTGATTGAAGATTTATCATGTCTAGGAGGATGAAAGGTACATTTGAAACAAATGAAAGGCCCTCATAGTCATGGCCTCCACTTCGAGTCCTGATCTGGAGACCATATTGTTTTGAGCAGATGACTGCTGCTTGCACATGGGATGTATGGGTTGGTGTGATAATGAAGAGTGGCTGTGGTGATGTTGGCTCGCCAAACCTTAGATTATGGGCTGTGAAATCTAAAATGGACAAATAAG
The DNA here is from genome assembly GCA_039654915.1 of Aquilaria yunnanensis. NCBI lineage: Eukaryota > Viridiplantae > Streptophyta > Magnoliopsida > Malvales > Thymelaeaceae > Aquilaria > Aquilaria yunnanensis. Next base: position 102,700,565 of record CM077593.1, on the reverse strand, counting down.
ATGAGTTGCTGGGAGCATAAACGACAGCAGAGATGGATGTTGAGTTTGTGGAATGAAGAGAGAGGCAGTGGAGGAAGTTGCCATGGAGGTTGGTTGCAGCTGAAGTTGGTCTCCATGGCAATGTGAAGAAGAGAACAAGAGAAAGAAGCTGAAGTTTTTGAAAGGACTTCATGTTCATTTTCATCTAGCTAGCTACTTTCTGTCGATTGTATGAATATATTGATTTGCTCTGCAATTGGTTTGGATTGATCGTATTTATAGTTGTTTTGAACAAGAAGTTATATAAAATATTATACATATATGTGACCTTTTCATGGCAAGTTCCTTATTATTAACTTTTGAATTTGACCTTGAACAATTCGCCAAAAATCTCTTCAAGAATGCTATCTCTCTGCGCGAAGAACGGAAGAATTTTGGTTTCTGACAGTTTGTCATCTTAATTTGCCGCGTTTACTTTGACAATTAATTAAGCAAATATATTTATTTGATGGCTCGGTCTCCTTGTTTTAATTTCTTCAAAACTAGACAATACAATTGAGGCCGAACCCGTGAGCTTTGACGGAATGAATGTTCTATATACGGTAATTAATTTGAAGAAGTCGCATATTATTATGATATTATTTTATGTATGACCGGACTTGGTAATTTTTCTGTAGATACATTTATGGGTTGAATTTAAATTTTAAACACGGTATGGCTAGCGATCTCTTAATTAATCCTTCCAATGTGGTCTTTCTATTGAAGTTCTTAACAAATTGCACTCTTGTTTTTTTTTAATAAATTAAAGCCAACCTAGCTATATATAATTTCGTGGCTTACACCGTCCAAGATTTAGAAAAAATTATAGTTTGGCTCCTTCTATATTAGAAATATGCTTCTCTGTTTCTGTGCATAAAAAATATATATATATACACTTTGCCTCTTGTTTTTTTTTTTTTTTTTTTTTTGTAATTTTCAATAACAATTTTTGAAATTCTAATTTAAACTATATTTTAGTGATATTTTATTAATTTTGATCTATTGATTAATTTTGTTTACAGTTCATGGACATTTAAGTTATCCATTTTTTCTCTTTGTAAATGTAAAACTATATCTTTAAATGTGAATTAATTGTAAAAAAATATTTTAAAAATATAATGTACTGTAAATTAAATATAAAAAAAATACTAAATGTGGAAATGATGCGAAGAATTTGAAATAATCCAAAAAAAACTTTAAAAAAATGTGGGATGTAGGAAGTATTTAATTATATAATATTTATATCTTCTCAAAATCCATCTAAAACCAAATGGTGAGGATACAATAAGAACGAACCTTACCATTTTAGGGCAGATTACAGTTTTCCTACGAGGTTTTGATGAAATCATAATTTATATCTCCTATTTAAGAAATATACACTTTACTTCTTGCCTTTCCTACAATTTTCACCAATAATTTCAAAATCATAACATTGGTACCTATTTTTTTCAAAAATTACAATTTGAAAATTTTTTGGTTTAGTCCTTATTTTTTTTCAAAATTTTTAAATTAGTCCGAAAACACAATCTTCAAATTTTCGAAATTTGTCACTGAAATTTGAAAGTAACAGTTTAGTTACTGACTTTTCATGGAATAAAATTGGAAAAAATTGTAACACAATCTATCACATCTTAATTTTCATGTTAAAAATAAACGTGTCAAAAGAAGTAGAATGTACTCATTCTTATTAAATGAAATATTTCATCTTTAAATTCTTTTAAAAAATATTTCACTAAAAACTAAAAAATTCAAAAAGAAAAACAGTAAGGAGGGCACCCCCAGCCAGCACCTTCGTCAATCCTCCCTCCGCCACTTGTTTACCACCAACCTAAAAAAGTTAGATTAATTGACTTTATTTATTAAACGCAACACATTTCGGTTAAATAATTTGTTATGCAATCTTCAAATGAAGAGAGTTCCAGTTCATGGCGTCCTCGGTACATTTTTCACTTCGAATCCCAAGCTGAAAAGATTTCACTTTCTCCTAAGTTAAGAGGCTTTGGATCCTTTTAAAATGCAATGGAGTCAGGGAATTATGGAACCAATCGTTGGTGAATCATAGCAAAGTTAGACTTTACTACTAAAAATTTCATAACAAGCAATCGTAGTAAAAATCCTCGTCACAAATAGGAATAATCACAATATCAAGGTAAAAATGTGACAATTAAAAATAGCGATGATTTTGCAATGATTACGGTTTACTATGATTTTATCTCAATATTTATGTGACGATTATCACAAAATAATTAACTTTTGCTATGATTGTAACTAAATAATTATAGAAATATGAAGAAAAAAAAACCTAAACCCTATTTACATTAATAGTAGAAACATCATTTTGTGGCCGCAGTGAACGAATGTCATGCGGATGCTTATCATCATCTCCGGTCCCAGAGGCCCTAGAGGACTCGGTCCACAGTTTAACAGGTATAAAGCCGGCCGAAATAACTCCGCTCTTAATTAGCTCATAGATGATAGTGCTAACTGCAACACTTGTCTAGCAATGGATCTGCTCCTCCACGTTAGATTGGATCTGAGACAACCGATTGTTGACCTACTGTACCTCATCACATAATGTCAGGTTCTCCACCTTCAGCTGAGCAATCTTAGTTGGCTGGGCATCAGTGTGTGCCTACAAAAATATGTAAGATAAATAATTAATTTGGTACTTTTGTTGTCTAATTCGTATTAATTAATTAATTAATTACATTTTTTACCCTTAAATTTATGTTCTTTTGTCAATGAAGCACTTAAACTTCCAATAGTTACCTTTTTCCATTAATTTGGTACTTTGTCATCTAATTCGTAGAATTTCATTAATCACATATTTTACCCTTAATTTATGTTCATTTGTCAACTAAGTCCTCAAACTTCCAATAATTACCTTTTTATACATTAATTTGGTACTTTGGTCATCTAATTTGTAGAACTAATTAATTACATTTTTACCCTCAACTCATGTTCTTTTGTCAATTAAGTCTTCAAGCTAAGCAGAAATCATACTAACCCATTCCATAAACAACTCATTCCCACTTGCATTTTTTATCCATAATTCTCACTTACCCATTCCATAAACAACCCAAAATCATACTAATTCATTCCAATTAATCACAAAATAAACCAACAAATCACATAATAAACCAAGAAATCACTAAACAATAATAAATTACAATTAACCTTTTCCAATTGATCACATAATAAACTAAAATTCACATACTAAGCCAAGAAATCTCCATAAACAATAATCAATTACAACAACCCATTCCAATTAAAATCACATAATAAATCAAAGAAACCAAACCAACCTAAAGATATGAGAATCAGACATGTTGAGAGAGGAGAGATTTGGTAAGGGTAGAAGAGGAAGGAAAGGAGAGTCGACTGGGGTAAAAGAGGAAGGAAATGAGAGATCTGGCATAGTGGAATGAGAGGTCAGAGGAGACGGTGGAGATGGCGGATGCGCGGGTCAAGATGATTGAGAGGACAAAGAAAGATGGAAGATATGGAGAAAGATAGAGGAGATGGATAAGATGGAGGAAGACGAAGCAAGATAGAGGAAACGGTGGATGGGCCAAGACGATACAAAGGACGGAGGAAGACGGAAGAAAGAGATGGCATCTAAAGGTTTTTATTTGGATAAATGAAAAGGGGATCGATAGGGCAAGGTAGTTGTGATGAGTAATGAACTTTGCGATGATTAATATAATCACTTTGTATTTGCTACAATTTAGCCTCAATTAAGGCAGAATTGTCGCAAATGATAATACTGCTAAGAAAAAAATTATCGTAGATGTCCCACCCAAATTTCCCCAAAAATTTCCATCTACCGCCTAAATTTCCTTCCTTTTTGTTTAATTTTTCCTACAATTTAGCCTCGATCAGTTACTTTCTTTCCCTCGATTTACTCTCTATGTCTTATTTATTCCTATGATTTTTGCACGATATTCAACTACTACTAAACTATAAAATTTTAAAAATTTTGTATTAATTTGAAAATTAATGAAAAGTTCAGGCTCTGTTACAATAATTATTATCAATGCCTAAACATAAAATTTTTAAAATACTAGAAAACCTAATTTAATCAATATAAATAGCTTATGGACTAATGTTGTAATTTTCATAAATTTCTACAAGATTATTAAACTTACTAAATATGGAAACTTTAAAAGAAATGTTACTTTCCAAATATAGAAACTCTTAAAATGGAAAGCTAGGGGTTTAAGGTTCGGGTTAGTGTTTAGGGTTAATGTTTAGTCCCATTACTTTTAATTAAGGTTAGTGTTTAGAGTTTAGTATTTATAGTTAGTGTAGGGCTAGTGTTTAGGGTTAGGGCTATTATTAGTGTTTAAAGTTAGGATTAGTTTTAGGGTTTAAAGTTATGGTTAGTGTTTAGGTAGTTTTAGGGTTTAAAGTTACGGTTAGTGTTTAGGGTTAAGGTTAGGTTTAATGGGTTTAGGTTTTAGTGTTTAGAGATTAAGGTTAGGCTAAACTTGAAAATCTCCCCAAAGTTTGGAGTTTCTATATTTGGAAGCCTCTAAAAGGTTTGGAGTTAGGGTTTGTGTTTAGAGTCATGGTTTAGTGTTAATATTTAGGGTTCAAGTTAGTTTTAGAGTTTAGGATTAAGGTTAGTGTTTAGGGTATTTAGGGTTAGGATTGAGGGGTTTAAGGTTTAAGGATAAGGATTTAGGGTTTAGCATTTAGAGATTTAGGATTTAGGGTCATGGTTAAGGGTTAGGGATTTTGGGTTTAGGGTTTAAGGTTTAGTGTTTAGTGATTAGAGTTTAGGGATAAGGGTTTAGGTATTAAAGTTTAGCCTTTAGTATTAGGGTTTTAGGGTTTAGGGTTAGGGTTCAGTATTTAGTGTTTACGGTTTAGGGATTAGGATTAAAGTTAGGGGTTTTAGGGTTTAATTAGGATTATGGTTAGGGTTGAGAGGTTTTGGGTTAATGTTTAATGGGTGTTTAGGGTTTAGGGTTTAAGGTCTAATGTTTACGATTTAGGGATTAAGGGTTTCGGGTTTAGGAATTCAAGATGTTAGGTTTTAGAGATTAGGGTATTCGTGGCAAGATCGTAGTAGTATCAAAAAATCAATCAAGTAATAAAAAAAATTGAAAGAGAATTAGCCAGATGCGGATTGAAGTCCGGATCTGGAAAAAAATAGTATAGAATGATGGAAGACACAATAAAAGGAAATGAGTTGGAGAAGAAGAAATGTGCAAATGTTTAACCACCTGTGCATCTTCTCCCTCATCTGGACAAAGTGTAGATTCTAAATATAAAAACGTGAAGTGTAATTACAAACTATTTTCAACCCCTCAATATATGAAAACAAAAGGAAATTGTTATCGCACTTGGGCCTTATTTGGTTCATGGAATTAGTAAGGATGGGGTGAGGTTAATCTCATCTTAGAGAGAGGATAATATGATAAATGGATGGGGATATTGGTCTGTCCATCACTACTAAAATAATAGAGTTTACCAACGTGCATTTCCAATGGCTGTGCGTTGGTAAATTTGAATTTCCAATGCGTAGTTGTTGGTAAATGTGCATTGGTAAATGCGCGTTGGTAAACCATATGTTGGAAATTCAGTTGCCAACGTGCAAAATATTACTCGTTGGTAATTTCCAACGCACTCGTGTTGGTAAAACACACATTGGTAATTACCAACGGTCATGTACCAGCTCTATTTTCCAACGGGCGACAAAATTACTAACGTGTAAGCGCGTTAGTATTTACCAACATGCAAGCAGGTTGGTAATTACCAACGTGTAAGCACGTTGGCATTTACCAACGTACATGCACATTGGTAAATATCAAGGTTTCCAATGAGAAGCCGTTGGAAACTTCCAATTTTTGTTAAAAAATAATAAAATTATTATTATTAAATTATACATTATATTAACTAAAAATTATATTTAGTGAACTTTTATAACTAAGATTTTATTAGTACACAACAATTTTAATAATGCAGTAAAATTAAAAAATATATAATTTCAGAAAAAGTAACTAAAAATTCCCATAATTTAAAAAAATTTATTGAAACTCATACAAGCTTATCGAAAATTAAAAAAAATTAACAGAAAATTTCAAAAAATTCAGTATAAATTCAAAACTTGAAAAATAAAAAATATCATAAAAAGTAATTAAAAATTCACAAATTTTAAGAAATTGTTGAAATTCATAAATATTTGCCCTAAATCAACAATCAAACAACAGATCTGCAAAATCAAACAAACAAACCAGGTAATCGTACAACAGATCTAATAAATCAAACAACTAAATGTACAAATTCAGAAAACAACAAAATCAACAGAATCAAAACCGAAATTAGGGAGTCGGGGTGGCGAGGAGACGGGGATGCGAACGCGAAGAGGAGATCTGGCGTCGGGTGCAGGCGGCGAGGCACGGAGGCTGAGAGATTAGAGAAGTACGGAGGAATCTAATATATATTATAAAAGCAGGATACATTTCAGGATAAAAATAACTTTTCACTTAATAGACTCAACAAGGTGTTGACATGTGGCAATTTTTTCAATTTATGAAAGAAATTTAATAATATTTCCACTAATGTTCCAAAAATACCCAAAACCCTATTAGGCGGGTTAACAACACATTCAAATTTAAAATTTTCAACTTAAGAAGGAAACTTTAAATCACCATAATTTTCAATTATAAATGGTCAACACCAATTTTTCATTTAAATAGGTAATACTAGAAAAAAAAATGGAAAGTCTATATTTCCTATAAAAAAAAAACAATAGAAAAGGAGCCCTAACTATAACATAATTCAAGCAACGCCATTTTTCTCCTCTAATCTCTCTCGCCCACTCCTCTAATTCTTTAGAAAGCATAATATTTACCATGGCGTGCAATTGAGGTGAAGGTGTGGTGAATAGGCAAAGGTTGCCATGGACAATAGCAAAGAGAGTTCTTGCTGCTCCAGTCCTTCTTGACTGTGATTGAAACAAATTGGCATGTTCGTCAATCAAACGTGCTGCTTCTGGGTTACTGCTTGAGGAAGATAAATAGAGAAAATCAAAATCAATGTCTCACCACCAAACGAATCAAGAAGAAAGAAGAAGCAATTGTTATTGTATTAGGAGTAGAGCGAGTGTTTTACTCTCCTCGTCATCGTCTTTTAGTTGATGTGTAAGTCCGCACCTATTTTTGTTTATTCAACAAAGGTTTTTTTTATTTTTTATTTTTTTCTTGGTAGTATACATTAGCTATTTAGTAGAATTCTTATCTTCTATTGAGCCAAGTGTTTTCTAACCTGAACAAGAGTTTCATTCATTTTCCTGATTTGTTATTTCTTTGGTTGTGTAGTGTCTATGGGAAACCTAGCTATTCCTGTGAAAGAACTTGATGAGCATCTTTCAAGCTATGTGCACTAGTGCAAGTTCTACTAATGGCTTAGGTTTGGGAATTAATCGGTTTTTCTTCAAAATTTGTTGTTATTCTACCAATATGTGAATTATAATTGATATTGCAAACCAATTGGTTGTAGTGTCATCCTCGAAGATTATCACACAGAAGGGCCACAATTATATATGGTTGAACCATCTGAAATCTCATATATGAGTTTATTTTCTTAATGTTACCTTTACGTTCTCTTTTTTGTGGTTAAGGGCTCTGGTTTTGCTCTTTCAAATACTTTGCATAAATTCAGATGAGATCTAAGTTTCATTGTTATTATGCCTTATCAATTTAGTCTATTTATAATTTGGTTTCAATTTTTGCATAAGTATTTGGGTGCTGCAGAAAAGTAAGTGATGCATGTATAGTTTCTTTTATGAAAAAGATATGAGCAATCTGATAAATCTGTTCTAGGTTCTCTTTGTCCAGGTGGACCTTTTTAAATTACTTACAGTAACTAGAATCCAAGAGGCAACAAACAGGTTATTGGGCATTGTGAAAGTCGCCTTCACCTTCTTTCATTCTTTTGCTTCTTTTATTTTTTTGTGTTCATTCATCTATTATCTATGGATGATCCAACTAATTCTTTTAAAAATTCCAGACGTTGTTTTTTTTCCCCCTTAACATTCCTTTTTGTTGCTACTTCAATTGATTGTGTGAAGTGGAAAGTTTTTCATGGTAGGTTTTTATGTAATCATGTCAAGAGTAGATAAAGTTTTACATCCAACAATGGTGCTTTGTTCTTAATTTCCTAAATGCTTCTTTTAAAAAAAGAAAAAAGAAAATCTTCTAAAAAATCTGTGAGTTTTTTGTCATTTTTTCTGTTTTTTTTTCCCTTGGTTCAATTTCAGATGACAAAAGTTTTGAGGTAGCTTGCTAAATGTGTCCCAACCACTGTTGTTAGTGGAAAGTGCAAAGACAGAAGACAGTATATCAAGCGTCGTTCTCCTGCATCTCTTTTTCTCCTCTTTCTTTATTATGTTATAGGTAAATTTGAAACTAATTAATTTCCTTTTACTTTGTAAACATGAACAAGTCTGCAATTTTGTGAAGTTGGCAGAGTTGAACTATACTGACAGCCATGGTCTAGACTTTAAAATGGTCCAAGAAAGGGGCACGAAGTGCAAACAAAGTAAGTTCAAAAATCTGAACTAAAAGTCTAAATTATTCCAATTGTTTGTTGTTCACGATATGACCTAGAGGCCATTGATGTTAGCCAGGATGATCATGAGGGAGGACCAATGACACAAAACTTTGATTGCAGTTTCTTTATAGGACCATTTGCCTGCAATTGGAAAATTAATAGGAAACACTACCCATTGCCGAACATGAATAGAAAAAGGTAAGTTATTCAAATTTCACCAAGTTAAGAGTTCTAGAATTTTATTTGCTTTATTCACTTATGATGAGAAATCATTGTTTTCACACTTTCAATTTGAAAAGATTTTATATTTCTCTCCTTCAATTGATCATACAATTTAAATCTGTTAAAGGATTATCAAATTTCATTGTTATGGATTTTGGATCAAACGGTGGAACTCTGTTAAACAAGCTTTGGTGTTAATGATTGCATTATACTAGCCATTGCTTACTTTGTTTTTTCTTCATAAAAAATGACAAGGTTGAAACAAGTTCAAGAGGAGGCTATGAAAGAGATTTGTTGAGTTTCATGGTCAAATACAACGCTAGCTTTACAGGGAACTAGCAGATATATGTATTCGAGCTAGAGTATTTTTATTTTTATTTTTCAAAAAATCTATGATAACAATGTTTGTTTGTAAATGGAATTGAAAACACTAATTTTAAGGTGAAGTAAGAAGGCTTTATGCCTAGTAGATTTTACATTTCTTGGGCATGTTATTCAGTTGAGTACCAAAATGAAATTCGGCCCCAAATTAGGCCTTATGTATTTTTGTTTTTGTTCCCCCTTTTATAAGTGAAGATGAAACTCATCATGATAATTACATTTTATTGAAATTAATTTACTATTTTTTTTATTTTCTCTATACATATATTCTAATAGAAGAAATTAATTTTCATTAATTTAGTAGTAAATACGTTTTGGCCCAAATCGAGTACAGTGGAAACCAAAAAAATTTCATTAACTATCTTTTGTTCCCAATTTGGGCATAAACTATCTTTCGCACAATATTGAAAAATATGTTTACTTTTTTTTCCCCCCCACTTTTGTAAACCGAATTATTTTGTGTTTCAATAGTCTAGAACTTTGTAATAATCTTATAGTTGTGATCACAAATCCCCTTTTGTTAGCTACATCTTTTATTGAGTCTTCACATAGGTTATAGTTTTTCCTTTAAGAATTTTTTGTTCCGTCTTCTTCATATTAACAAAGTTGCAACAGTATATTTGTGTATACGAATCATTATTGTAATATATTGAATTAAGACTAACCTTAAGCAACACGTGCAGATAATGATGCTTTGTCCACTTGAATTATTGTTATCTTCAATATAATTGTTCAATGTTAATGGACAAATTTGTTAGCTTTGTTGAATACCATGTCATGATAAATTGTATTTTTTTAGTTGTTTTAATGATAACAATTTTCTTGGTTATATTTATATAATATTTAATATTTATATTATTTTTTGTTACTCAATACAACTTTAAAGCCCGTGGCAACGCCGAGCATGTAAACTAGTTAGTTAGAAATTCATCAAAAGGAGAACAGATGGTTGAACGGCCGATAGCCCTTGCACCTCGATTCGGCTGGGGACTTTCATGGTGGAGGTTGCTGAGCCCGAGATCTATTTGCCTTATGTGGCGATTGATCCTCTTGCCGGAGGAAAACGAGGACTGAAGACTGAGGACAGCAGGTGAGATCTACACAAACGGTCGAGATCTACATGAAAGGCCGAGAACTGAGGACATCGGTCGACGAGAAACGAGCAGACTGAGGCGAACGACGAAGGGCTTGGAACGGTGAGGAAGCCAGAAGCCTGAGGCGTACTGAGGCTAAATGGCGAGGAACGGCGGAGGGAAATGTGAGCGATGAGGGAGGCGAGACAGATAGGGCTGAGAGATTAGAGCAGTGAGGGAGCTCAGGGAGGTGAGAGAGGTGAGGGACGAGAAAAACAAGTTCGGCTAAGAGATTAGAGAGGTGAGGGAGGCAAGAGACAGAGACGCTAAGGTTCAACTTAAAGGAGTAAGGGAGGTGAGAGAAAAAAGGGGCTTATGATGTATTTATAGGCTTAGTTATCATATTTATATATGCGCTAGGGTTAATTGATATTAAATCCAAATTTAATAAAAAAGATATCTTCCAATTCCAATAGAATAATGAGACCAGCCCATAATAATAATAATAATAATAATAATAATTTATTATATGACATGTGTGTGTGTATGACATATATGTGTATGATGTAAACATAAATATAAATATATGTATTATTATTATTATTATTATTATAGCATAAATTCATTAATTTTTATTTAAATTTCATCCACTAGATGCCCTACGTGAAATATACTCTTTTTCACTTGATTTCCAATTTATTATTTAAATTTCAATATAGCATACCCTTTTCTGATTTAAATCCAATTAATAGAAACTTGATATGAAAATATGATATATATTATAATATGTATAAAAAATATAATATGTTCATAATGTGTATAATATTTATATGTATTAATATATATGTATTAAGGTAAACATATATTATGATATATTATATAAATATATATTAATATAAATATGCATATTATTATTATTATTATTATTATTATTATTATAATATAAAATTTTAATATAAGATATATAAATAATAATAATATTAATAATAATATATAAAATATGATACATATGATACATATGATACATTATTTGATGTATATATGTATGTATGTGTGTATCATATATTTAATGTATATATATGATATATCTTAAGTACATATTCTCATATATGATGCATTATACTATTACTATTATTATTATCATTATTACTATTATTATTATTATTATTATTATTATTATTATTATTATTATTATACATTAAAACCATAAATCTTCAATTCAGTATAAAAGCACATTCATATATCTGCTCATACACATTTATTATTATTATTATTATTATTATTATTATTACATATTTGTAACAATGTTTAAAAAATATTTCTTTACTTTCTAAAATTGATATTTTATATATGATTATTATAATTAAACATTATAATATATATGATATATTTTAAATATATATTATTATATTTTTAATTAATAATAATAATAATAATAATAATAATTAATTATTATTATTATTATTATTATTATTATTATTATTATTATTATTATTATATGCAACAGTTACCAACGTGCCAAAATTACCAATGTACACGCCCGTTGGTAATTACCAACGTGCACGCACGTTGGTAATTAATGTTGCTGATTACCTACATGCAAACTCGTTGGTAATAACGTAATTACCAACGTACAAATGTGTTGGTAATTACCAATATGCACGCGCGTTGGTAATTAGTGCTGTTGATTATTAATGTGCGTACACGCTGGTAATTACCAACGCGTTTACACATTGGTAATCTAACCGTTGGAAAATAGCTTATTTACCAACACATTAAGCCGTTGGTAAATTATCAATGCGTTTGGCCGCTGGTAAATTTAAATTTTTTTTACCAACGGCCTAATGCGTTAATAATTACCAACGGTCAAGCCGTTGGTAATTTGGCCGTTGGAAAAACTAGCTTTTTTAGTAGTGCATGTTAACAATTTTAAATGGTTAAAAAATTATTTGTAATACTATTTTTCTTTTAAGAATTTTTACCGAAATTCTATAAAAGGAGAAAAGAGTATCTCATGTGCCAAAGCATCAACAAAGTATGCATGGGATAAGTTCTCTTATCATCACTTATGCAGCCAAACAGAGGATAGGAAATTGCTCATCCCATCCCATCCCATCCTGATCCTATTCTACATCATACGACCCATCTCTACACGTATCAACAACCAAACAAGCCCTTTAAGTTTAACCAAATAGCAACTTACAAATGCAATTGGGTTGCCTTTTTGGCGTGACAGCTAGGGTTTAAACCTCTACCTAGAGAAAAAAAATCTACCAAATCTCTTAAATGTGTTGTTCCTCGCTTTCTTCCTCTCAACTTATAATCTGTATAATGATTCTAAGTATAAAACAATTAAAAAATCTCCCATGTAAAAACGACGAAACTGATATTTTCAGTATGGGTATATGTAGTCTTCAAAGTTCAAATGCGCATGTCAGTCACAAATGTTTTCTCTTCTACTGAAATTTTTAACTATAGCTGTTTCTCTGAATACAAAGTACCGTTAATATTTTCATATGTGTGGAATCTATCACTAATTAGATTTAGAGAAATTTTGACTTTATTAACAAAAAGATACTATTCCATTTATTCTATACTACTCGATTTAAGAGGTTCCTTTTTTCAAAATAACAAATACGTCATCAATATCAGCACTCTGAGTCTACCAATTGTTATTGATGTCTCTCTTGTTCACAACTACAACTTTCAATTTCTTCCATTCATTCTCTCTTCCTTCCTTCCTTTGTTCCAACTTTGACGACTTGGTTCCTGACCTGTAACATTTGGAAGACTCTAATTTCCTTGAGATCATCATCATCATCTTAATTTTTTAAATTTTGTCTTATATCTCTATATCGTTTATTACCTATATAAAATTCTTCTCTGTGTGTGTGTGTGTAATGGGTCATGAGCTTTGCTGGACTAAATAATTATGAGCTCTCGATGAATTCATTTACTTTCATTTTTTTATTGACGCAGTATATAGTTAATTTGAAGAAGTCACAGATTATTACAATAACTATTTCATGTATGACTAGCTAGCTTGGGTAATTTTTCTGTAGATGTATATGTACATGGGTTGAATTGAAATTTCGAACACAACCTAATTAACTAGCAAATCTCTGAATTAATCCTTCTAATTTCGTTGGTGCCAGTCCTTGTATCGAATTAGTCCCAGGCAAATTGCATTAATTAATGCCAATTCAAAGCCAACCAAGATATATTGACATACATATATATCACGATGATAAACAGACACATAATGGATGGAAATATTAATGATAAATTATGAATCAACCCACCATGGTGGGCTAGGTGGATTGGAACTAAACTTATCCCCAATTGTTTGAAAACCTACCGTTTCCCTCATGTAGTGGCGCACTATACAGATAGCGTGTCGGAATTTTGGCCAAGCAACGTTTATGTGAGGATTATAATAATCATAAACAAAATCATCGTATTTTTTGTAGCAATTTATTGCCACGAATTTGTTACGGTTTTGTTTCTGTTACAATTTTTGCTAACATCGTCGCATTTTTTATAGCAATTTTATCCGGATAAATTTGCTATAATTTTGTTTTTACCATGATTTTGCTATAATTTTTAGGTATTAAAATCACACCTGCGGTTAGGGCTCAAAGTCGGGCTAAATCCGAAATTTCATCAACCTATTCCAACCTAAAATCTTAACACGAACCCGACCCGAACTTCCAATCAACCCAAACCAAACTGATAAAAAAAAACCATGTTTAAAATTTAGAACTTCGGGTTGACCCAAACTTATTGCTTTGCAGTTGACAAATAGAAAGAAAACAAAGGAAAAACATAAACCAAAAAAAAATATCAAAGGAAGTTGTTAAGTTACCTAACAAATTCACAACAAAAACCAAAATACAGAAAAATTGAGAAAATATAAATGACGGCAGAGATCGGACAAATCCATGTAGAGAAGTAGAGAAAGGGGCTAGAGCAAGATTGATGGGCAATTGAAAACGAGTGTGCAAGATCGATGGAAAGGTGAGGTGCATGCACTACAAATGGAGATGAAGAGGTGGATGATGACAATGAAGATGAACAGAGTGAAAAGCATCGGATGGTGATGAACATCTTTAGTTCGCAATAAGAAACAAACAATAAAGGAAGGACAAACTGTAACTTTTAAAGAAACAAAGAAGAAGGTGGGACAGTCCCATGAGATGCATAGAAGTATAGATAGAGATGGAGAGGTGGGTGGTTCCATGCTTTTAGTTTAGTTATTGGTGGGGTTTTATTCGTGTTTAGGTTGGGTTGGGTTTGGGAGTAATTTTAGTGATAAACATGGGCTTAGAGATATTGGACTTTTTAAATGTGGTAGAGATAAGGACAAATGATTTAGGTTGGGCACGAATATTTTGGGTTATGTCAGGTTATTCGTGTTTGACTTTATCCTAATCTGAAATTTGCTCCCCTTTTTCTTAGTCAAGTTTTGAGTTTTTCTTTCACCCTTACACCTACTTCTCTTTATCCCTTCTCCTCTCTCTCCCTTCCATCTCTTTGTGGCTTTTGATTTCTGATGGGATTTGGGTATTCTTTTCTTTATTGAACATATATATATAATTGGTAATTACTGGTCTTAGCTTCTTATAGGAAACCTTTTTCAGTTGATTAACTTAATGTCCATCCATGTACTTGATTTTCTTGACTTCAGACCAAAGATAAAATATCATAGGAGAAAAGTAAGCTTAATTACATTCTCAAAGTTTTATTCTTTATTTGGATTTGTGTTTTATTGTTGGAAAGTTACCCTTCTTTTGCTTTGTTTATTGTAGGTTAATTACAGTTTTCCCCTAAAGCTTTGCTTTGTTTATTGTAGGTTAATTACAATTTTCTCCTAAAGCTTAGGTGGTATTACATTTTGCGCCTCCTATTTTAAAAATATATACTTTACCTTTACTTTACACCCTACCCTATTAAAAAAATTGTTTTACATTTACAGAAAAAAAATTGATAATTTAAAATGTCTATTAACTATAAAAAATACTATATAAACTGAAATTATTAGGAGATGATTACTATATAATTTAAATTAAAATTTTAGAAGTTGCTATCAAATAATGTAAAAAAGGCAATGGACAAAATGTATAATTCTAAAATATGAGTAGGGAAAGTGTAATATTACCTAAACTTTGGGGGCCAAATTATAATTAACCCTTTATTGTAAGAGAAAAAGCAAGAGATCTAGTATTGACAATTATGATATAGTACCCTTAGCATTGAAGCAAAACTGACTGTAAGTTATGTATCATACTTTACCCTTTATGAGAACATAGGTGGATTTCTGTCTAATCTAATCTATGGCGTGCTTAGCTAAAATCAAATCCTTCTAGCTCGAAAACACTAGATTCAAGTAATACACATGACATGTGGATAAAGGTATGTGTTATGTTATTTCAAGAATAAAATTAAGAGCTAGTTCATTTAAGTTAAAGGCAACTTGAGTTGGCCCTTTATTTTTTTTTTATTGAATGCTGACCATGACCCACCAAAATTCATTTAGCCTATGTTTTGTTAGTTTATTACAATGCTTGCCTTTGTACCTATTTTCCTTTTCCTTTGTCTGTTGAGAAACTTCCTTTTCCTTCATATGTTGAGAGAGGGAATAAATGGAGCTGGTTCTTAGTTTGGGCAACCTTTCTAAGTCTTTCTTTTTTTTTTTTGACAAATCCCAAAAAAGTTACCCAACAAAGATTTAGGCTTTTCTATCGCGCTCGCCTCCACTGCACCTGCTGATTAGAAAATCACAGCCTCTAATCCACTACTTCAGCTTTATCTGTTCCTTTTTAGGCAAGAAATT
This sequence comes from Aquilaria yunnanensis, assembly GCA_039654915.1. Classification (NCBI taxonomy): domain Eukaryota; kingdom Viridiplantae; phylum Streptophyta; class Magnoliopsida; order Malvales; family Thymelaeaceae; genus Aquilaria; species Aquilaria yunnanensis. Next base: position 102,684,476 of record CM077593.1, on the reverse strand, counting down.
GATGTTTGTTTGCTGAAGATTTATGGTGGGCATTGAGCAACCGGTTCTTCTAAAATATTGAAGGGGTTAGATGTAAACCGGGCACCGGGGGAAAGTGTTGTGATTGATGATGCTAAGGATGTCACAGTTTTGTCACCTCTTAACAACTCGGTGTCATCTTTCCAGATGGGCTTTGATATTTGAAGTAAGAGATAATCGAAGGTGGAAGGTGAAAGGGGAATGAGTATGGCACCATGATGGTGGTCGGAGGGGGTGAGGCCGCCCCCAGGGGAGGTGAACTTAGGATGGTGTTGCGAAGAAAGAAAAGTTTCCCATACTCAGACAAAAGTAGGTACAGGGGCAAACCTAAATCCTAAACTAACAAAACATGACTTAAACGAATTTTAATGGTCCATGATTAACATTCAATAAAAAAAATTAGCCAACTTAAACTGCCGATAGCTTAAACGAACCGGCTCTAAATCCTCTTGTCTAAAAAGCAACTTCACTTGTCTCATATATATATATATATATATATATATATATATATATATATATATATATATATATATATATATATATATATATAATTGTCATGTTGATTTTCATTTTATTCTTAAAAAATATATGTGTATATTTCACAAGTCTATACATAGACTATGAATTAATAAATTGGCTAAAATAAGCTTGAACACTTCGTGAGAGACTAAAACAAATATGGTATGATTTAGTACCCAATTGATAGAAGTAATGAAAATGATTTTGCATTAACCAAGGCCCAAAAATAATTCTCGGAATGCGTCCAACCACTCAATTTTAGGTAGCAAAAAAGACACTAGGCCTAGGACGAAGCTAGGGTTTGAATGCCCTATTTAGCCACTTGCACGATAAAAGATACCTCATATGGCTTGACGCTCTCCAATTTTTGAGTAATACGCAAATAATTTATTATCCTTTACAAACTATCATAAATATCATTTTTTATATACTTGTAAAGATATTTTTTAGTACGATGATGATGATGATGATGATGCCCATAATCCAATGTATTATTACAAGATCTTATAAATCTAGTCATCGAGAGATAACTTGGAAATTGAGTGATGATGTCACTAAAAAGAACAATTTCTAAGGTTACCATTGCCACCAATTTCTCAACAAAATTCTTAAATTATTAAGGATAGATCAATCGGTGGATCGATCCTTTCCATATAAGCCCCAAAGTATTAGCTCCAGACTTCCCTCTCAATAGATTGGTTGTTTATGATGTTTGTTTGTCTTTAAAAAAACAAACAAACTATTTTTCCTCTGTAAAAATGGGAATTCTAATGCTCTATCCTTTATGTTCAAAACCAGAAATAAAAAAGAAATCTTTTCATCCATGTTGACTTAGCTCAAACAAAAATAATCAACATATAGTTTAAATACAAATGTCAAATGAAACTTTATAGTTTTTATATAGTATACTTCCAAAGATTTTTTTGTTACTACAATCAGAAAAAGCCAAAAACAAGTTATAAATATTATCGGACAGATGGCCAATTAGCAGAACTCACCATTGTCACCTCTTTACCCTGTACTTCTCTACTTCGGCATAATGATGGATAAAATTTAAAGTTCTAATACACAAATGCTGCCACAGCAAAACATTTAGTAGAACTAAAACTGGATGAATGGGATCCTTGACATTAGAGGTGTACTCCAAACCCAGTTAACCCGCAAAACCACATAAATTGATCCACACCAAACCAAACAATATGTTATTTTATACAGTTCTGCTTACGGTCCGAGTTTAGATATTTTAAAACTGAATACTATATGGTGTGGTTGTGATTTTCAATGTCATAACTAGTGAAAAATGCCACTGGTTCATTAAGAGAGACCTAATCCAACATAATCAACTTTCCTTTTTGTTTTTATTGCTATCATTTAAAACTAATTTCCTAAGCCCAAGATTTAGGAAGTCCAAGAAGCTCGATAAAAGAGGCCTAATATAATCCTACTTTGTTTTTTTTTAACAGCACAATACTACTATGTTTGCTTCGCTTTCTTACTACGTATTGCTAATTTCCTAATTCCTAAAGTAGATGGAGACATGAGAGTGATGAAATGTTGCAGACAAATAGTTTTTTATTTATATGTGTTAATGATAGAAAGTAGAAAATGAGTTTCTTATGTGTGTTTCAAATGGAAACATTGGAAAGTAGATAATGACTTTCTTATGTGTGTTTGTGATGAATAGACAAGATATTTCTAACTTACATCCAAAGAACCAAATTCTTCATCGTGTAAATGAAACCCAGTACGAGAATAATATTGCCTTGAAATAAATCCAGGAATCCCTTTCTAGCACACAATGTGTTTCCTACACAAATCTCAATGTGTGTATGCTCTTGCTAACTCTAGAATTACAAGACACATTTATAATGTTAGCCCCCATATCAAATAAAGAGCCTTGTCCTTCAAACTTTAGGAATCTTATTAACCAAGTTTACCTTATGGCCAAGTAAACTTGCACTATAAAAAAAAAATCTCCTTTTTATTTAGTTCCCAAAAATACAAGCAATTTCCCAACAAGATCAATGTTCTTTAATTTTTCACAACATGTATGCAGGACAGAAAAGAAACCCATGGAACTAAGGACAAAAATAAACTCTCCTCCGATCCAAATTATTGAAACTTTCAATGACCATTCACACTAATGTTGCCCTAAAAGTTTATTTATTTCAATAAAAATATCTAATAACCAATTGAAATAAGTTTGGCTTGTTCTTTGATCATTTACATCACTTTTCTTCTATCAAAACAAGATCTTTTTGTCTTTATGTGTTTACACAGTCTTAATATTACAGTAAAAAAATTATTTAACCATTTTATTATTTTTAATGACTTGGATAAATAAAGTCAATTAGCTTAACTTTGCCAACATTCGCCTCCAAATTGGGTTAGCAGTAAATGATACTTCCTAGGCAGCTAGTCAGGGTCTAAGTGGTACTGCATTCCTTATAAAAACCAGATAATCCATAAATGGTGAAATTATAGCTCAAGCCCACTAGATTTCATGAGGCAGATATTTTACCTGATATATTTTTTTAAAGTAAATTATCATACCTTATACTTAAAAGATTTTAAATACCAAAATAAAAACTTAACTTTTTTAGATTGACCGTAAGCAGGCCAAATCGAGTCAAGTTTCATAATGTTTAAGTTGTACATCATCTTAAGGCAAGTGAGCTGAAGCTTGAAAAAAAATGCTCAAGTAGAATAACTATTTTGTTGCTTGAGTAACCTAAGTTTGTACATATTTTAGAGTTTTACAAAGCATTTGATTTCTGTTCAATTAATTTTGAAAATGAAGCATAAGGATAAGCCGAGCTCAAAAGCAAACTTAATCATTCAACAATTAAAGGAATAAGCAAACTTGAAACAAAGGAATTACTTCTTAATTAATGAATGGTGTTGAGAGCTCTATTTCTCTTCATTCATTTAACTTTGAATGAACAAATAATAAAGAAACATATTGTCTTTATTCGTGTCCACTTGTCTATAAACAAATGTGTTCATGTTCATTTGTTAATAATAACATTGTCATGAACCAAACAAAGTAAACAAATGAATACATTTGTGAACATCATTAAATGAATATATTTGTGAATAATATGAATAAAAAGCATTTATAAGCAACATAAACGAACAAAGAAATGAATGAACAAAAGCAAAATATACAAATAAATGAACTTACAAAAAATAAGCAAATAAGTAAATGAATGAATGAACAAATAAACAAAAAAATATATATAAACAAGTATTAATTAAACTATTCGTGAATATAATAAAACAAAATACATGGTGTCGTCGGTCAACGTTGACACTAAAATGCTCTAAAACCCATCATTTTTCAACAGCAACGACCACATTGTACAGCCGATACTACTTTTCATTCTTTTGATCATCCTCTAGATCCTGGGTGGATTTCCCTGTTCCACCATGGTGGCCAGTGCTGACTCCCTCAACTATGCCTTCTAAGCTCTCAGTGTTTGCATTACCGTCAAGGACATCCTCTACTACAAATCAATAAGGCCTCCAACACCAACGGTGTCCTCTTCTTTACCCACTAAAAGCCTACTTTCTATCCACTGACCATTGTGCCCATCACCATCATTACACCTACTTCGTCTCCCACTTCTCACTCCACTATCCTCATATTACCTCTTCTTTCTTGCCTCCCATAGTCTCCTCCTCTCTTTGCACAGGGTATGAAGTTTGGCACCATTTTGGGTGAGCATGGGCTGAGGTAACAATCAAGAACAAACTGACATGGCAAAACCAATATATTTTTAGGAGAAAAATAGTATAAAAAAAAGTTGGTTGCATTTTACCCATGTGTGCTTGCGATGTCAAGGATTTTCCTACTACGTAATCACCACGAGCAACAAAACGGTTTAATTGCAAGATTTGATCAAGTTTATGTTAAGGGGTAAAGTGTCTAGATTGACCAAATTTAGGGGCTAAACTCGCCACCATGCCTTTCAAAATAAAAGTAAAGTATGTAAGGAATTGTAATCCCTCCTTAACAAATTATGTGTATCTTGCACAAATATATATTCAAGTATGGACTTTAGAATATAAAATTTGAAAAGCTTCATTCTTATAAGATAGAGAGTGCAGCTTCTCTCAACAATTTACATGATAGTATTTTGCTATAATTGTCTTGGTAAAAGTATAATATTGTTGTTTTTCTCCTCTTTTGGAAAAAAAAACTAGCCTTTTGCCATCGACATGCTTAAACTCTAAATTTAGAATACTGTAACCTAATGATCTTAAATCACTTTGTGAAAGCCCAAAGGAAAAATAAAAGGTAGTACCAGAATTTAATGGGTCAATTATAGAAATAAAAAAAATGCTTTTGATCCCCGTTTAACATTAGCATCAATGATTAGTGGTGGAGTTCTAAAAAAGCTAAGAAAAAAGTAATTTAGAAATAAATTTTAATTTTTAATTTCTGCAGTTTCATTTCATTATAAATAAATTTTTCAAAACTCCAACGTTAACTAGAAAAATTGTTCTCAAACCAAAACTTTTTATTGGAAACCACCTTGGAAAAATGAAAGGCTCGGACTCTAAATGGAAAGATAGTTTAACCCAATAATCTCGAACACCTCAGAAAGCCCAAATGGGTCACTTGATAAAAGTCGAGAAAATGTTTTCGTATTGACCAAGGCCCAAAAAGAAGGCCCGAAATGTAACAAGTCCATTACTGGCGGAGAAAAATTTCATACAATCTGTCCATTCCCCCAATTTGTAACTCCCGATAGAGAGCTTGGAAACGAAGCAACACCGTCGCTAGGGCACAACGGCGCCGGCTGGAGAACAATTTCTAGGGTTTCCGTAGTCGCCGATTCCCAACGAAATTCTCGAATTATTGGGGAAATTCTCCTCTCGTGGTCGATCGATCCTCTCTATATAAGCCTCAATGTATTCGCTCCAGACTTCCCCCTGGACAGAACGGTTTTCTTTGGGTCTCTACAGAAACCATGGCTCGTGGGAAGCGAAACGTCGAATTCGAAGGAGACAGCGACCAAGAGTTCGAAGGAGAGTCCGAAGATAGCGAATATGGCGAGGATTCAAGACGATGGGCGAAGAGACGGAAGGGCTCTGCCGCCTCGGCTTTCATCGACGATAAAGCGATTGAAGTCGATGAGGACGATGAGGACGATGATCTAGATGATGCCGATGATGGTAAAATCGATATGTGTCTTTTTTCCACAATACATAGCATTGATTTACGTTATTCTATCTGAATTTGGAAACTGCAAAATTTCTAGGGTTCTGTACCGTTTGTTTTCTTCGTCGTGTTTGCGCCAGGTTTCTGTGAGAATTAATTCGTGATATCGAAGTATTGGGGGGAAAATAAGAAAGAATGGAAGCGATCTGTTCAGGGAATTGTTTCATGTTAGAACTCTAAGGGAATGAAAATACACATCTAATGCATTGAAAAATTAAAATAATGCGGATTTAGATAGGGTTTCCTGCAGATTTCGTGCTTTTCATCTTTCATTCCTAATTGGATGAATAAAGGATTAATAGTGAAAAAGATCGAGGAAAAATAAACTAGGGTTTTGAAAAACAAAATGATGGGTAGATGTTGTATGCATTGTATCCACAATAATCCACAGGAAATTGATATGGCCTTAATATGTCTTTTCCAATGCTAACTATTTATAAAATTCTGGGCTTGGCAGATTTTATAGTCCACAATGAGGATGAATTACCTGAGGAAGATGAATCAAGAATGCATCATTACAGCCGATCTTTCCCTTTACAAGAGGGTGGGGAAGATCTTGAAGAAGTTGCAAGAAGGCTTCAAGAGAGATATGGGAGGACAAGGGAAGCAGAGCTTGATCAAGATGAAGATTTATATGAGGACTTCACAGAAATTGAACAACGATCTCTATTGCCTTCCATTGGGGAACCAAAGTTGTTCATGGTTAAATGTCAGGTATGCAGCATTTTCTTATTGATGTGGTAAAAATATTTGGGACTTTCTGTCTTCATGGTCATTGTTTTTAATTCTTGGCCCTTCTGTTGTAGATTGGTCGAGAAAGGGAAGCAGCAGTTCACTTGATGCAGAAATCCATTCAAAGACCCGAGTTGCATATCTATTCTGTAATTGCCCTTGATCATCTGAGGAACTACATATACATCGAGGCAGATAAAGAAGGACTTGTGAAAGAGGTGTGTATTTGTTTGTTTGATATAATTAAGCATTATGCTTTTTTTATCAGAAGTTGAAGCTTTATAATATAAGAATCTTATTCCATATGACACCTGTCACAGGCTTGCAAAGACCTTTTGTTTCTGAGCTGCAAGAAGCTGATTATGGTTCCCATAAGCGAGATGACTGACGTTCTTTCAGTTAGGTGTAGGACAAGTGATATAACTCTCGGTCAATGGGTTCGCATAAATAGTGGCATGTACAAAGGAGATCTTGCAAAAGTAATATAAATTTACCCTCTTTTAATTTTGTTGTCTGTCTGGTCTTTTCTTTCTCTATTAACTAGTAACCTTTGTTTTTTGTGTACGTCATGTGCACATGCGTGCCTGTATGTATGTTTGCAGGTCGTAGGCTTGCATAATATTCAGCATAAAGTTACTGTGAAGATAATACCACGAATTGATTTGCAGGAGCTATCTAATAAATTAGTACGTGTGCTTTGCTCCTCAATTTCATAAAATTCTGTTTAGTTGATTGAGTATTTGAACTGATAAGGTGGTTGTATGTCATGTAAAGGCGGGTCTGCAAGTTATGAAGAAACCTTGTAATCCACCTGCTCGACGAATAATCTCCAGAGAAGTCAGGTATCATAACAATCTTTTTGGATGAGAAAAAGGAAATAAAAGGAGGGAGGGAGGATATATATTTTTTATTTTCTATGACTAGAATCTCTGCTTCATCTGTGTGACAGAGAAATGAATATCAGTGTACTGAGAAAGCATGATCCTGCTACTGGGAAGTATTTTGAGAAAATTGGCGGAATGATGTTTAGAGATGGTTTTCTCTATAAATCATTCTCCATGAGGTCTATAATCACCCGTGATATCAATCCAACCATTGATGAATTTGAAGGATTCCTAGAGATTGGGAAGCATCAAGGCAGAAGGGTTTATAGCAATTTTGCTGGAGATACAAGAAGAGCTAGCTTTATGAAGGGTGATAGAGTTCATGTAATAAAAGGTGATATCAAGAACATGAAAGGAATTATTGAGGAGGTGGTCGGAGATTATGCACACATCAGGCCAGAAATGGAGGATTTGCTGGTAGGTTTTCTGCCTCTAATATGGACATAAGAGACCGTTAATTACTTCTCTTGATGGTGACATAATCACCTCTTGCAGGAAAATGTGGTTGTAAATGTCAAGGACATGTGCAAGTACTTTGAGCCTGGAAATCATGTGAAGGTTGTATCAGGTACTCATGCAGGTGTGACTGGACTGGTTGCGAAAGTTGAGGACCAAGTTCTTGTTGTTATAACTGATTCATCAATGGAAGAGGTAGTCATTTCCCTGCTTTTTTGGACTTAGGTAACTTTACTTCAATATGCACGATTAACAACTATATTTTTGCATTTTAGATCCATGTTTTTGCTGATGCTGTTGTGGAAAGTAGTGAAGTGGCTTCATCAGTTAATATGAACAACTATGAGCTACATGATCTTGTCCTGCTCAGGTAAACTCGTGTCTTTAACATCTTTCTTTTTCAATGTGAAAGAAGCCATTTGATGTAAGATTCAAGTACCTCAGGTTTGGTTGAAAGTGGATCAGTTCTTACTGAATTTCAGCTCCAGATGCAATTATAATTCCATTGTTGGGTTTGTACTGGTCGAACCTGGAAAGAAAGAAAGTACCTCTACAGAACAATGGTGTTTCAATTCTGGATTGAAAATTAATACCCCAAAAGAAGTAAAGAAAAAGAATTCACCTTTCCTTCCACAATCCGTATGAAGTTTTCTGTTGTATCTGTCTATCTAATTTTACTTTCTCTACTTGTTGGATTTTTCACACAGTGATGGCAGCTTTGGTGTTATCACAAGAGTGCTTGGAAATGTTTATGAGGTAACAAAGTTGTAGTACAGCTAAATTCATTACAGATGACATTCACAATCGTGCATTTGTAATTTCGCTGAACAATTTAATCTTCTAGTCCAATCTCATTATCATTTCACCTGTAGGTCCTAAAGGGAATTCCACATCAAACACAAATCGAGCAAGTCAAGACCACAAATATAAATTCCAAGATTCCAAAAATGGGAATTGCTGATGATAATCTGAGGAACATTTTGTCAGTCAAAGATGTTGTCCAAATTTTGAATGGACCATTTAAGGTGAGCTATATTTTGGAAGAAGCTTAACTTAGTAGGCAATCATTTTCATTTACAAGGATGACTGGGAGCTTATAATTTTTTTTTTTTTAATCAGGGAAAGCGAGGCCCAATAAGATACATATATAAGCAAATCCTGTTCATTCATGACCATGAGCATAGCAGCTTTCTCTGTGTTAGAGCGGAGTCTTGTACTCTTCTGGGGGGTACAAATGCTAGGTTTAGCTCAGGGGTGAGAAAATTTTAGAGCTCTTCTTAATTATGACGTACTGGTTGAAGATGAATTTCTTCAGAAGTAATCAACTTACCTTTTACAGGGTCATAATATGTTCTTGGGGCACAAAAATCAAAGATCATTGGTGAACTGTGAGTTTCAAGTGGTTTCTTTACTATATGAGTTTGATCATTCTAGTATCTGAAATTACCTTAATCTTCTGTAGATGGAGGAAGGAATCAAAACCGAAGATGGCATGATTCTTTCATTGGTAGCAGAGTGAAAGTATGTCAAGGCCAATATAAGGGTTCTTATGGGAGAGTTGTGAATGTTAATGGTCAACTGGTCAGAGTTGAGTTAGAGGCACAGATGAGGACTGTAACAGGTAGTTGTGTCTTCTGTTTTTTTTATTTTATTTTGGGGGGGGGGGGGGGGGGGGGGGGGGGACAGAGCAAGAAACTTGGGATATGTTTGGTTTGCTACATTTGCATTGGACTGTTTTTAATTTCAGTTCATTCTGAGAAAGGATGAAGTGCAAACAGTGAGTCTAATGTTGTGGAGCTAAGCACAGATGCTTTGTAACAATGCCTACTTTGTAGTCCTTTTTTTCTGACAAGCAAATCCAGTTAAAAAATTTTGCCCCCATCAAGTGGATAAGCTTGCTATTCTTTCTGTTCTTAAATGTGAATTATTATTTTCTCCATATGCAGTAAATCGTATCCAGATTTCCGATAAAGTGAATGCTTTGATCGAAAGCAGGTAACTTTCACTGGGATCATTATTTGGACTGAATTTTGCAATCGTTTAACAGCATTCCCTTTTTGTTGAAGTGTATACATGTAAGAGATACAAATTTCTAATTGTCAATGTAGGGCTGAAAGTGGTGCTTTTACTCGTCCCCAAACTCCATTGCGCCCATGCATGACTCCCATGAGAGAGCCAGGTATACATAGCTTGTTGTATTCTAGATGTGCGTGTGTATTTGCGCAAGTGTGCACATGTGACACTCAAAAGACTCACGAACCATGTGGGCTGGTGTTAAACTGATCTACATGGGTGCTACTTTACCTTGTTGTGGGTTGAACCATCCCCCCAAAAATCTGAATGAGTCATTGCCACATGCCAAACCTGAAAAATACTGTTTTTCCTCACAATTTGAAACCATGTCATAGGAACTCCTATTCATGACGGCATGAGGACTCCAATGCATAACCAAGCCTGGAACCCCTGTCATGCACTTCCAAGCTCCACAAGGTTTGTCCCTTTTTTTCCCCCTTAATCGCTTTGGTGCGAAATGATTAGCGTGGAGATGCTAAGTGATTAACTAACTTGATAATACAATAATATGTTTCAGTTATCGCCTTGTGGGTAGTCCCAGCCCCTGAAATTGACAGTGTATGGTTGGACTTGGCGGTGGCCTCTGGCAGCTTTTGTGCTAATGAATGTCGCTTGCTACTGCAACTCTGATAGTTCAAAAGTTGGGATTTAAATTGGGGGTTTTCTTCCTACTGTTTTATGTCAACCTTTGCAAAACAGTAATCTGGTAATGGCAACCAGTGAAAAGAAAATGAAAAAAAATAAAATTTCATCTCAACAGTTCTCTTAACTCTGCTCATATAGTTTCTCATTTTTATGAACTTCGTACTTTCCGTTTTACTCGATAAGACAAACGTGTTGTTGGGCTCGGCTTTATGACAGTTGAAAAGAGAAGTTCGATCGCGCGATTTAATGGTTATAACAAACTCTGAACGATCTAAGCCGCTGCAATCAAACGTCTCCTCCTTCTTTGGTCTCAATGGGCTCCGCTTCGATTTCGAATCTCTTCTTCCATCAGCCGACTCATCTACCCGCTGCCCATCCAAATCACCGTCCTCCACCACTTACCCATGAATCTCGCTATTTCATCTACGTCTCCTCCTTCTTCGGTCTCGATGACTGTCACCTTTGATTCGAATCGGAGACAGCAATTAGAAGGCCAGCCTCCTTTACCCGTTGGGGGGGGGGGGGGGGGGGGGGGTGTGCTGGTTTCGGGTTTTAGCAGTGACAACGCCGGCGAGATGCGGCGATCGGTGCTGTTGCTGCGGAATTGTGGCGTGGACTTGTTTGAGGTGGAGGAGGGAAGGACGAGAAGATAGGGAGCTTATAGGGGTCGACAGACGTGCGACCGAGACGGTGCTCTGTGTCGGTTCCACCTGGTAGACGAAGGACTTGTTTGCCGAGGTTGATCTTGAAGAAGACGCCCTCGTCCTTCGCGGGGACGCTGACCTAGTCCGACGCCAACAATGGCAGAGATTCGATCGTGTTTCTGAGGGGGACATAAGTGTCAATGTACGTATTCGAAACAGGGGGACATAAGTGTAGGTTCGACTAAACCTTGGGGGTTTATAGTTTTTCGCATTAATTTATAAATAAAGTCGTGTGAATTTACAAAATCACAATATTAGCCAAGTATTTACAATAAGCTGAGCATTTAGAGAGCCAAAATTCATAAAACTATGCAATTAATTTATTAATTTTGATATGTAAGATGTGTCGATAATAACCTAAATTCATTCAATTATCAAAACATAATAGATTGCTAAATTAAATTTGGCGCCAGGCTTACGTGTGCCTGGCGCATATATGCCCTAGAACACATCAAATACTTATACAAATTTTGGTCAATTAGAAACAAGGTTTCAGTTTTGAGAGAATGGTAAAACGTCTGAGAGGAGCTGGCTTGAGAAATCCAATTAAATGGATTGCATTATTCGCGGGTCAAAGTCCAGGTTAAGACAACCTACAGGTAAGGCTGGAAAATGGGCCTAAGACTTTGTCTTATTTATATCCCGTTGGCACTGGTTACTGGTGCTTGAAGATTTTTTCTTCTCTTTCACTCAGACAAAAGCTTCTTGAACAATCCCTCCTAGGGAGCTGCTCATGATGGTGAATCTGGGCATCCACCACAGTTTCAAACTCACCGGCTTCTCTTGGCCTCTAATTCGGTTATATTTTGTCGGATTCACTTCTCTCAAGCTTCATCAACAAGATTGGCCTCATAATAAAAAAATGATATGGTTTGAGTAAGAAGGATTTGACTCTGATAAGAGGTAATTCTTTTAACTTTTAAGAGAAGAACAGCAAGTGAAGCATATGAAGACCGGAGCAATTGAAAGGACAAAGATGAAAAGAAGTGACAAGGACGAGAGCCAGGGGACGTGCCTTCGACGGTAAAATAAGAGAAAGGATGAGGGAATTGATGTTTTCTACCTAAAAATATGCCATGGCATATTTTGTAATTTGTATGAAGTCCCACTTTCTTTTCTACCCACCCACCCACATGCCCCTTGGACCATTCAAAACCAATCGTCTCATTAATCTATTGATAAAAATATTAAATTTGTTACTAAAGTTTTGGGTTAGGAGCGAATATGTCATTATATTTTTTTTTTATTTGCTCAATCTCCCACTAATATTTTAAAATAGGCCAAATATGCCACTGAAGTTTCAAATTAAGAGTGGATATGTTACTAGTTGTTAAAAATCTAATGGAAAACATTAAAAAGCCAATGAAAAATATTAAAAATAACAAGTTTTAAAATTTTATAATGATAATGTAAATTTTAACAAATTACAAAGACTTTTTGTAATTAAACTCTCTCTCTCTCTTTCTCTCTCAAAAATGTCAAAGAGGAAATTAGACAGTAGAGACAGAGAGAGAGCACCAATAGGGTTGGGGCACTGGTAAGGGAGACAGCAATAGGGTTGAAGTATTGATGGTCAAAGGTCCTAATATTTTTTGAAAGATGCATAATAACTCAAGATTTCAAAACCTACTATTTTTACCATTTTTCGGTATTTTTTTAACCTGAAATAACATATTGGGTCCATTTTAAAATATTAGTGGGAGATTAGGCAAAAAAAAAAAATTATAATGACATATTTGCTCCCTATCCAAAATATTAGTGACAAATTTAATATTTCTTACTAATCTATTTAATGACAAACGAACCCGCCCCTAGTTTTATCTATCTTTGTTTCTTCTCCCCTTCTCCGTTTCTTAACATATTTTTTTCTTTTTTGCTTCTTGTTTTTACCTCAAGGGCCTCAACTTTGTTCACCATTTTCAATGGTTCTTTTTAGCCTAGCCGAAATGTTTCTTTTTTGTTTTTTTTCCAGCCTACTGTTTCTTTTCTTTTGTTTTCTTTTTGTTCTCACCATGTTTTCATGGTATTTTTTTAATTATTATTTCAACAATAATATTTTTCCTAATAATATTTATATAACATTTAAATATATATTATTTTCTGATATTCAATATAACTTGGAATCCTGATGTGATGCTAAGTATGTAAACTAATTGTTTATTCTTTTATTGCTAGTTATATGTATTTTTATTAGAAACAAATTGTTCTTTTATAAAATCTTGCTTATTGTTTTAGAGAAACTAATTTTTTGTTCTCTTCTTACTAGTTATTTGTTATTTTATTAATGGTTCTTTGTTCCTTTGTTAATAGGTGTTTATTCTTTTGTTAATTCATGTTTATTCATTTAGATAAATTTGATGTTTGTTCTTTTTTAAGTAGTTTATTGATCTTCTATTTGTGTGTGCTCATTCTTTATCAGTTCACGTTTATTTCTTTATATGATCTAGTTGTTTTCATTTGTATTTTTATTTTTAACAATTTATTATTTTATTAGTTTCTGCTTGTTCTTTTGGATAAAGTAATTTTTTTGTTCTCTTATTAATAGTTTTTGTTCTTTTATTAGTGTCTCTTTGTTCTTTTGTTAGTAAGTATTTGTTCATATTTGTTCCTTTAGATGAATTTAATGTTTATTTTTTTATCAGTAGTTTATTATTCTTTTATTTTTATATGTTTGTTCTTTTCACAGTACTTGTTTGCTTCTTTTAGATGAACAAGCTATTTGTTCTTTTATTGATAGCTATTTTTATTTTTATTCATAACAGATTTTTTTTTCAGTCTGTTCTTTTATCAATTCTTTTTTAAACAAAGAAAGGATAGTCTTATGCTGTCCTATTTCAAATTTAATATAAGTGAGTATTTTTATCATGAATCCATAAAATTAAAAAAAAAAAGAAAACAATTTTAAAAAATAAAGAATAAAAAATGGAAAAAGATAGACAAATGGCTTAAAACAACATGAAGAAATAAGAATAATACAAAAATAAGAAAATGAAAAATATTGAGAAAAAAATGTAGATAAGAGTGGAATATGAAAGTGAAAACAATAATACAGAAAATGAAAAAGAAAAGGATAAAACCAAAAGAAGAAAATAAAAAATGAAGAGTAAACAAAAATGATAAAGAAAATAAAAAAAGAAATGGAATAATAAGAAGAAAAAAAAGACAAAAGTGGGAAGTGGAAATGAAAAAGGTAAAAGGAAAATGAAAATAAAAGAAAAGCAGGAAGAAGGCAGAAACGAAAAAAAGAAAAAAAAGGTGTTAAGGGGTTGGGATTCAAACACATGCACCCAACCACCCCACAGCAACACAGTAACGACTGCGCCCAATGGAGACACACATCGATGAATTGTAGAAAAAATATAAGAAAAGTTCCTTGTCACGGGCATGATTGCCAACTTCCTGGGAAGCAAGATGAAAATGACAATTCTTAAATTGTTCAGGGATGATGCATGGCATAAGACCGGTTCATGCAAGAGCTCCTCTTAAATTTTAGCTGCAGTTACTACTTTCCAGTTTCCAGATTCAAGTAAAGAAATTAGTTAGTGGGCGAATTCAGTTGGCAAAAATATATGGACCGTGGTGTCTCAACTACATTATAATTGGCTGCCACACTATCAGTTGCATATAACCATGCAGATGTATTTCACACTCTTTCAAACTAATGATGTCAAAATTGTCCAAAAGATTCAAAGTTATTTTTTTTTTTTTCACGAAAGGTAATTTATTCCAATCAACAAAGAGTTAAAAAGTATTTTATGAACCAACGATATAGAATTTTAAAAAATAACAATGACCTAATACTGGTCAACAAAAGGGTTACAGAGATCTAAAAACAGCAAAGGAGAGAGCCTAAAAATGGGAGATCTCGACCAAAAAAGAAGAAACGTTAAAAAGATAATCAGCTAAAACTGGCTAGGAGACCATTCCAGGTGGAAAGCACTACCAATTTGAGATAACTTGAGAGAAAAATTGGGGTAAAGAGGGAGAGAAGCACTTTCTTTCCTCTCCCAATTTCTTATTTATTTATTTTTTATTAAAGAAAGTTTTGAATGTATGAAATTTCAATTTTTGCATATCCTTATTGGAACTATCTGGGTTTTTTCCTAAATTACATAATCATTTTATTTTGGATTGTTGCTCTTGTTTTCAATTTATGTTTTCCGCTCTTATTTTTATAACACTTTTACTTACTTAAATTTTAAAAACTAACGTTTTTCTGCTTTTCACTCTTGTTTTCAAAATACTTTCTTTGACTTAGTTTTCACTGCCACTAAAAAGTTAGCTTTAATATTTTCACTATGAACTATAGGGAAAAAAAATTATCTTCCTATCAATTCACATAACAAAAACATGCATACCATATATAACGTACCCACAATACACGGTTTACTAAGATAATTGATTCGCAAGGTAAAATGTTGATTATGACTGTTAATAGAGTGAACAACCAATAAGACTTCATAGGCAGAATAGTTGTAAAAAAAAAAAACAAAGAATCCCTGGCAAAGCACGAAAACACTTAAATAAGACTGTAATTAATAGGGAGCAAAATTTTGTGATTTTCCTGAGGTAAAAATTTTAAGACTAAAAAGGTCCTTCTCCCTATTTTCTCCTATCTTAACCAACAATGGCAATCACCAGAAGGGTCAGTGTCGAGGCTGTGGCTACAGGCTACGGCCACCGGAAGCGAAAGGAAGCCATAGTCTGAAAGAGAGTTCAGACTTATGCTCAGCAATAGCGCCTCATATATTTGTGTATATAGATGTGTGCATAAATGAGGAAATGCTTCAAATTTTGTAGTCTTGAAAGATCCTTCAAGATGCAACTAACCAAATTTGCACAAATAATGTCAAATATATTATTTCTATATATAATATTTTATTTATTTTATGCACCAAAACTACCAAATTTGAGCTAGAGGCTTATTATATATGCTTTGCGGCTTCAATTTTACAGAAATTTTGTGAGATTTTAAAAAAACGATGATGATGAGCTACGGAGAAAGATGGGAGAGTGACGGAGAATATGAATAATGGTTTAGGGTGAGCATGGTTCAGGTTAGTTCGGTTTTGTGGTGGAACTGAACCAATAAAAAATGGCCTTGATTCCAAAATTTTTTACCCAACCTGAGAATCAAGAACCGAATATAACCAGAACCATGGTTTTGAGTTTTTTGGTTTTGGTTCTTAGGTTTTTCGGTTTTGGTTCTTAGGTTTTTCGGTTTATACCATACACCTATAACAATACCAAAATTTAATAACATTACATCCATAACCAATTTATGAAATATTCAACATAATATATAATTAAATTAACATTTAAATACATGTACTTAGACACATTCAAAAGAGTTGAAAATGTTGTTATTACCAAAATGGTTCAAAAGAGTTGCTTATAAAGTATTTTGTAAACGATTTAGAAGTAATCGATCTAAGAAGCAAAGTGATTCAAGTGAATATGGAGTAATTTTGTAAATGATCCCACAACTTCCATGTTATTTCAATTTAGGACATCAGTTTAAGAATTTAATATAAATACACAATATGATCATCATAATTCTTCAAAATAATAATATAATTTTTATTGTGAAATTATATATATACCTTGAGTTCGGTTCCACCTCAAGCTGGTTCCATATGAAACCGAAATCAACCAAAAAACTATAAGTTTTTCTATATGTGGAATCAACACGCGAATTATGGTATATTTTTACCCAACCCAATAGGGGTGGTCCGGGTTGGGTTTCGGGTTTACTCAACTCATGCTCACCCCTATTAAGTAGTGTCACTGCCAAATATCATCCTAACTACTCTCACCAAGGAAACTCTTGCCCACTTGTCATTTTGGCCCTTAGACTAGTATTTGTTTCAATTTGGCCACTTCACCCCTCTTCAACCATCCCTCAAAGGTCCCAAATGAAAGTTTTTCTTGTCGTTAACTTTTTTCCTTAAAGCCATTTAGCCATTACAAGATATAATAGCCCAAATTTTCATTTAGTGCATTATAACCCCTTAACTTTTACTTTTGGCTCAAATGACTAGAACAACTTATGATCTTAACTTATTTCGTAGAAAAAACATTTACATGACCTTAATTTCATAAAAAATATGGCCATACCATTGACTCAGGTCAAAATTATTAAATTTTCTTTGTTACCCTTTAGTGTCATTTCACAATTAGGAACTCAATATAGTCTTGCTTAGCTTGTTTTTCTTACTTAACAAGAAACTAATGTGAGGTATTTAAGTAAAAAAAAAATAAAAATAAATATATTTACCTAGTCAAAGCAATTCATTAACCAAGAGAGTCACCACACTTTTTATTGTACTTACAATTTATGAAAATTATTTAAAAGTTTAGACTTCACAATTTATTATACAATATATCTTTGCAAACATATAAGGTCAACTAATTGGAAGTGCAGAAAATTATAAGTTGATCAAATTTCATGTTTATTTGAAAAAATTCAATCTTTTTAATGTAAACATTTACATAAGTATCACACAAAAAAATCAAACTCCCATATATAACAAATTTACCCCGAAATTTATAATGTAATCCATAAATATTCATTAATTGTTCTTCCCTGTTTTTACCACATTTTGTCCTTCAATCCAAAATTGATATGTTCTACGTTTTAAATTGTGTTTGTCCAAGCATACATTGAATTGATCTTAATTAATTTTGGCCAAATTCCTCTTTTTTTAAACTTCACAAATTATAGTAATCATATAAAATTTTAACAGTACTACACATACCACAAGTATACAGTTATCAAACGAGTAATAAAATCAGTAAAACCGGCTCATGTCTACAGAGATCAAATACTATAGAAAACTAAGCTAATAGAAAATTGTAAAAAGAGATTAAATACTAGAATTAAATAAGAAGTGACAAAAGACCAAAACAAATAACAAATTGCAACTATCAACTATTACCAATCTATTACATAAAATCAGCTTTTGTACTGTTGTCTTACCGATTTTACCCCTGCCACTTAAGCCTCTAAACCGTAGTTGACTTTGAATGAGATATAGTTTGACTATTTTTCAAAGAAGGCATGTATGCTCTAATTTCCTTTTCCGTTTTGCAAATTAATATTTTATTCTCTTCGCCGATCATCATTATTACCTCTGCTAGCTTTTCATTCCCTAAACTAGGCTTAAATATTCTAGGGCCCCATAACTTGACTCACTCATACAAGCTGATCCCTTAACTTGAACTCAGCTTCTGTTAGTCCTCTAATATTGAAATTTATTCTTCAAGAGTTAGTCCAACTAGCTTATGTACTATAATGCAATCATCCATTTCTAAACGTTTAGCAATCTTAGGGGCTGAAATACGTAATAAAGGAAACAATATGGATTAGAAAAATACTGCACCCTTCAAAAAGCAAAAAGATATTGAGATGAATTTAACTTCTATCAAATACAAATTAATTTTAAAAATCATAATTAACAAATAATTTAATTCCCCTTAAAATTTTTGTTTACAATTTTTCTCTAAAAAGAATATCTACATAATAATGAGGCTTTTATTTTTTTTTTAAGAGAAAGTATTTGGGTTTTATTTTAAAGTAGCGTTAGAAAGTCACTAACTTTATTGCAAATTTATTGTAGCTTGATTAAATTCATAAGTTGATTATAATTTCTTTATTTTATGAATTTATATAAAATCAGTAATTCTTAATTTTTTTTATTTCCAAATAAACATGAGGATTTTATATTTTCTATTATTATACGTAATATTAATTAAAAATAATTTGCTTATCGATATTCATACTTTTCATAAATTGAAAAAAAAAAAGGAAAAAAGAACTAGAAGGTTTCAACATTAAGTCCCATATAATCGGGAGTACTTATTTAATTCATTATATTTTTTTGGTAACCATATTCGGCTTGTTAATTTTCTGATTAATGATGTATGTACTTAAAAAGTCATTTTAAACAAAAAAAAATAGAGAGACAACCCAGGATGCTATCTATGTAAGCAAATAAATGACCATTCACTCCCTAATACAATCTTTCTTTTATTAATCAATAATAATATGCAGCAAAAAATACCACGATAACAAAAAAAAAAAACAGATCAAGATTCAAAACTCGCAGATAGAACTCATTAAATAAAAAAAAAAAGATTTCATTTCTTGATATGTAATTTATTCGATGTAAGTTACCAAAATTGATGGGTCTAAATTCAACTTTGAGATAATATTTGGGGGCTCTAATCTTGGGACAGTATTGGATTGAAATGGGAAGACCAAATTCGTTAGGGAAGAGCTCATGTGCGAGGAATGACTTTGATTTCTTTGTCTTGAGAGAGGTAAAATTCTCTGTTAATCTATGATGTTTCCTTTACTGTGTATTTTAGCCCCCCAAGATTCCTAAATATCCAAAAAAGTGACAATGTTATAGCACATCAAGCAGTTGAACTAACTCATGATGAATTGCAAAGTTTGAGGACTAATGTGGCCTAAGTTTGAGATAAGAGACTAACTCGTATGAGTTAGTCAGGTTAAGGGACTTCTGATATGTTTAGGTCTAGGGATGTCATCATGTCAACGAGTCAAGTATTGCTAATTTCAAACTCTCTCATTAAGTAATCGCGTTTGGGTAGTCCCCGCCCCATGGGTAAGTGGGTACTACCCACCAGCGCATTTAAAAGCATATGTTTAATTTTTTAAAATTTTTTATATATTTGCATATATTTTCAAAAGAATACATATATTCACAATTAATTATACCTAAATCATAATCTAGAGTAATATAAGGTAATTTATGTTAAATTATAATTTTATTTTTAAAATAAAATCATATTTTAAATATAAATATACTACTCCCTCTGTTTCACAACAGATGGTCTTTTAACTTTTTTTGACTAAATTTTGACTTAAATATATTTATATTATTTTTTATTATAAAAAAATAAATAAAAATTATATTTATAAACTAGAGTATTTAAGGTACCATTTTTATATAAGAACAAGCTTTGCGAGATGGATGGAGTAATTTAAGAGAGGTGCAGGTGGGGTCCAGTAAGATAAGTAAAATTCATATATTCCCCATGACTTTGAGGATAGAGTCGGGTTCAGGTTTATGGTTGGCAGTGGTAGGTATGGTATTTTTTTACATCCCTATTTAAGCCCCCTAAATTTCTAGCATTTCCCCAAAATGATAATAGATGAACAACCCTCTCACATCTGTCTGCCGTATTGTTGCTCATCGCTCTCTCAAAGATTTATGTCATATCGATTTGTTTCACATTGGAATCGATGAACGATTTGGGAGACAAAATCATTCTGATGTTGGCAGGAGAATGAAAAGGAGATGTATGTTATCGGCAATTCTGCATCGCAGCCATTCGGACTAACTTGCCTCACCCAGGTTTAGTTTACACGTGTAGAACATAGATCAAGATGTAATTTTTTCTTTAAGAAAGATCTGAGCTTTATGGCGCTAATAGTGGTGCATGAATGGCTTGGTTTGCAATAATTCCCTATTGCAACACAAACAAAACTTTTCAAATTTTTGGGAAATTAAAGAAATAGTTGAGTTTTTTGTTCTAAACACTTCAAATACATAATTGATAATTGTATTGCAAGAAGAAGTGGTTTTTTTTTTTTTTTTTGTATTTCAAATTCCTGAGGCCCTTAAATTTGCATGAAGTTAACACTTTGAACATCCTGGTCTTAGGAAAAGGGGCATCAGGAAGTTATCCACCATCAAATCTCTTATTAGAAGCAAGATGTAAGAATAAAAAGGAGCTGTCTGCTATCAGCCAACAATGGCTCTTCCCATAATATTTTCTACATATGAAAGAAATGTTTATTTTTCATTTTCAAGTAAAAAGAAAAAAAAATCAACCAATTATGAATCCTAATAGCAACTGAAGGATAAATTAAGCTCAACAACATCTATCTCGGTAGGTAAGTTATTTGGTTATGTAAGAGTTTTGGCTTCCACCTATATGTCTAATGCATCCAATATCCATGTAATAATTGGCTTTGCTCACTCCAAGTTTGATAATTTTTTAGTATTTCACAATTGTGTTTTAAATATGATGTACGACATCGTAGTGGGTATCAACACATTCATAGTATTACTAAGCATTTGAACTTTGCATAGTCTTTTTCCCTCTTTTATACTCCAAACTTAGGAAAAGCCATTTTTACTAGGACTTCAATTTGTGGCGAGGATCACCTAGGTACTGTATCTCTGAGGGAAACTCTAAGCAAACTTGCCAGGCCTCTTGCAAATCTTCGAAATTATCAAACTTGACCATAGATTTTCTATACTTTCTTGTAAGACACACCTTTACATTAAACTTATACATAGTGTTGGATTTGTTCCAAGCAAATATTTAATTTTGATAATGACAAGTGAATTGTTTTAGTGTGCTTAATCTCATTTTATTGGGTTAAAATAGTTTTGTTAAAGTTGTGCTTAAATTTCAAGTATTTCAAATGTTATTTCAAAAAATATGTTTTAAGTTTGATTATGAAACTTGTTTTTAAAGAGCATTTGGTAGGTCATCAAAATATGTTAGTATTTGAATCAAGTTTGATTTCAAAATGACAAGTGTTTCTAAGTTGTTTCATGTTTAATCCATTAAAGAAACAGTTTAACATGTCTTTATATCACCTAAATTTATCCAGCTCCCAAAGTTATGCTTTAATGCGTTAAAATGGTTTAATCCGTAGTCTGAAGCTGCTCTCTATTTTTAAGACATCAGGCAATGTGTTAAACTCCGAGTTTAACCTGTTAATTGCATATCTGAAAGCTTCCGCCCAAATTCTTCGACTGGTGCGATTTGAGTCAAAATTTGAAATATGACTTGGACAAATTAGAGGATGCCACCTGGACACTCTAGCAGAGCTTTTAATGACCTGTCTCTAGCCGTTTTTTACCGTTGGAGGACAAAATCGAGTTTAACATGTTAAACCCAGTACTTAACACGAAGTCTGAAACTTTTTCTTGCATAAAAAACAGAGCAACGGTCACCAGTTTTTCAAGAGCTTTTCCTGACGATTCCAACAGGTTTTCAACGTATGGCTCCCAAATGAGTATAAAAACATGGAGAAACACTTTAAAAATAACTTTTGGCAACTAGAAAAGAGATTTCATCTTTAAAGAGCTTGAGTTTGAGAAATGCCAAGAGATTGAGCTATCACTTGTTTATCTAGCTTTGAGAGCTTCTATTGTTCTTACCATTTTGTAACCTTATAAACACCATTTTGTGAGATTGAGTTTGTGAGGCTTCTAGTTAGCCTCTAAGAAAACTAATGAGGGAAGAGGTGTTGGTGAGGTTTCTAATTAGCCTTTAAAAAAACTAGCAAGTGGTTGTGGTAGAGAAAACTATCAAAGGAGTGTGTACTTTTGTGATTTATAGTGGAGAAGAAAACTCTCAAGTGGTGAACTTGAGGAGAGGAGTGGGTTCTTAAGAGAAAAAACCGAATCTCTATAAATCCTTGTGTGCAAGCTTCTCTCATTTTATTTGCTTGATTATTGCTTGGTGATTTATCTTCATTCATTGGTTGAAGTTGTTTGTTTTCAAAAACACTTCAAAGCAAAATTTAGGATCATTATGGTAGCATTTTCTGGTTAAAATAAGTTTATTTGAGCTCCTTAAATTGCATTTTGGTTTAAGAGATTAAAAACTCATTTTCAATGATTTTTTGAATTCAACCAATTCACCCCTTTTTGGTTGCACTTGGCTAACACATAGGATGCAAATAAGAATGCTATAATCAATTGAGGAAAAAAAAAAGCCTTATTTTGGCAATTCCTTTATTTTTATGCATTTTTTTTATCAATTATTAATTCTGTATTTGAATTATTTGTATATGTGGGATGCAATCAAAGCATTTTCTTGATACTTTTCAAAAAGGCTTAAACTTATGAAGTAGTATATGTTTCACAAATTAAATATTGTTGTGACTATATATTCTATATTGTGTTTGGTTAATGCCTATATGTGATGCGTAGAAAATCACATGTTTGGAGTATGATTATTATATATGTTGCATGCCTGGTTGGTATGAGAAACGTGAAACTATGGTACCTTTTGTACATAGTCTAGCAAAAGTAGTGTGACTAATCAGTTGGCTTTAACAAATCATGCATGTTCTTTGCATTTGAATGCTTTGTTGTTATTTGCTAGACCTCCTCAAACTTGTAGAAGTGCTCGATCTATTAAAGGTATTGCTGATTTACAATTGGTTTTGGGAGGTAAAAATATTTCAGTAGTACATCCGACAGTTTCTGCTGGTTTATAAATGAAGTTTTAATACTAAAACTTTAACCTTGCATTAGATTAGTGTTATAGTGATTCTATGCTCTATGACCCCACAAATTGATTGATGTAGTAGGTGTTAATGTTTTAATTAAGTAATAATTTGCATGTTTCTTAAAAGTAGAACACATCAATGAAAGAAATGCTCTAGCAGCTGCAGCAATTTTTTGTGTATTGGCTGACAAGAATGTTGGCTTTGTGAGTATATATGCCGCATGTTCTGTCTTAAAAGCACATTATATGCCGTATGAAATGAAACTTGTATGTGAATTAAGTTGAGCTTATTGGGAATTCGGATAATATATATCTATTTTGTTTTTAGAGGATTGATCTTTATTTTTAGGGGAAAGTTTGTAGTGTATATATTTGTTGGAGTGAGAGAGTTTTCTTCTTATTAAGGATGATTGTCTGGACTTGGTCTGAAGGTTTAATTGTGAAATGAGGATAAAAAAGCTTACAGAGAGCTAAGTTAAGTTTTATGTTCTAGCATTTCTTTACCTTTTTCCCCCTTGAATATAGTTCTTTATTCAGTAGTGAGCTTCGTTCTACACTTAGGAATCAACGTGCCGATCGCATGGCTTAAAAGATTCTTCTTGGATTATACCTAAGTTTTGACAATTTTGGCCGTTTGCAGAGATTTTCAAATTATGATTACACCCTTGATTTTTCATGTTTTGTCAAATTGACCCCAAACCTTATTCAATTGTTTCAATTTCTTAATATATAATATGTTCAATTTCTTTTTTTTTTAATCTCAATCTTTCATAGAGAAGACAAATGGGGATCTAATCAAGCTACATAATTGATTAGTTGTGGCTCATTTTTCTTTAACTCTTACAGAGAGTCGGGGTCGCATAGGTAGATTGTTGCAGTAGTTTATATAAAATAAAAAATATATATTTGAAAAAATTTTAATGTGAAAGTAATTTATATTTTGAGACACAATAAGTTTTCAAAAACTATGAATATATATAGAAAAAATAGAATTTCATTGTAGTTCAATATCTAAAGCTTGCCGAAATCACCTTTAATGTTGGATTTTTTATTGAATCCATAGAAGCCAATGGCGTGTATTTAAGTAGGGATGTTAGGGGGTTTGTGAAGGATAGAGTCAACTTTAAATCCTTCCTGCAATGAAAAAAACCTTACCTAAACATTTCCTGCAACCTATAGCAAATATGGTTTCTCTGTCTAAACCCTCATGTGTTTTTCCAATCACTACATTACTGTAACACATTCATATGTGTAAATTATTGTTGCAATTCAGTGACTCAAGACCAAACAGAAGTAATGCATGCAGAAGATGATATATCCACTTGGATTATTGTTATTCAAAACTTAGACATTCAACATAAATAAATAAATTTGTTGATAGTACTCAATACTATGTTTGAATATAATTTGGTTCTTCTTAAATTATTTGTTTTATTGTAATGTTTCTTTTTTATAATAATATTTATTTAACAATTATATATACACACAAACACACTTTTTTGTCAATCAATTCAATCTAAGATCTCATAACAATGCTGGGTATATAAACTAGTTAAATTCTAAAAGAAACTAACACAAACTACTGCTTGCAAGCTTAATGAAGTGACTATGGGAAATAAACTCTCCTAGATCAATTGATCCTCTTGGACTCCACTTTGAGCTTGTTCGCTATTCACTTAGACCGTTTCCAATTTATTGTAAATGAAATTACCAATTAACAAATTTCCTCTTCTATGGTGAATTTATTTAACCTCTCTAATATTGATTAACAATTCCTTGTTCCCTTATAATTAAAGGATTTTAAGTTCCATGTGGTCTATTTATCTCTTATGGACTTGGGGCTCCCGCTCCTTAAGTAATTTTGACTTAATTTGTCTCTTCCTTCTAACACAAATATCTTCTCTAGAAAAACAATTTGAATCAAGAAATCAACTCATGGCCAAAAATCTCAACAATCAAGCAAGAGGGCAAACCAAACAATAAATTCAATAAATAATCTAGGGTTCAAGCAAACAATCATCAAAGCATCATTCAAGATTCACAATCATTATAGAAGATAGAAAAATTTAGCCTAATAACATCTTTGAAATAAACCCAACAAATGAACTAAAAAATTCATGTTTAATCCAAGAAATAGAGGGGGGGGAAAGTAGGAAAAGATCAAAAGAATTCTTGATTAAAGCTTCCAAATCCTCTCAAGATGAATCGTTCAAGTCTTCTTGTTGCTTCATTTAATTTCATTCAGCCTTTTCTTTTTTTTTTTTCCATCAAGCCGCCATCTATCCCTCCTTGTATGCTACTTTCCTTTTCTTCTTATATATATATATACAAGGTTTATGGTGCCCATTTTGTGGTGATTCAATCCGTGTCAACATTAAATATAAATATAAACAGTGGCAATCATTGATGAAGGAAAAAAGTTTCATAAAAATGAGAAAAAAAAGGTGACAATCGACATAAAAAGTAAAGGAAAAGTTTTGGGATAAAGAGAACTAACAAAAAGCTTGTAAGTATCAAAAGATAAACCTTGGTGGTTAAAATTTTATTTTAGAAGAGAAAAATAATATGAAAAAATTAATAAAATAAGACAAAGAGAGGGATTTCAATAACAAAGAGAACAAATGTAAAGATTTCAGGAATTAAAGAATAAATCATTCACTTAATAAAAAAATAAATGAAAACATTAACTAAAAACAAGTTATCTCGAATCATATCCAAAAGTAGACAACTCATATATACTGATTAAAGTTTTGTTTTAAAAAACAATAATAATAAAAGCAACAAAAAGAAAAGGTTAAACGAAGTCATTATGATGGATTAGAAAAAGAAAAGAAACAAACCATGGTTTCCAAGATTTTGCTTTAGAATACGATAAATAAAAAAAACCCAAAAAATTAGGGGCCAAAAGAACAAATGAAAAAACTCTAGTTATTAAGTTCTAGAATTAAAATGACCAACGAACAAAAATTAGGGACTGCAATGGAAAAATGTATAAATTCATGTACTAAAAATGCATTTAACCACAAAGAAACGTGGAATAAACTGAAATTGTAAAAAATAACAAAACAGACCCTCATGAAAGTGATTTCCATGTGAAAAAGGAATCGAGTTTAAAAAAAATCGAACACATCTAGAAAAAACAATAAAACACAAAAGAAAAAAAACATAATTTTCATACACAATGATTTCTATTGTAGATGAACAGAAAAAGTACATCCTCTTTTAGAATATAGTGAAGTTTTGATGACCACACCTTGTAGTGGGTATTTTTTTTTCCAATAAATTTAGCATTAAAATAAATATTAATAATAAGAAATTAAAAATTTCTCACCCATAACTCGTATTAATTAATTAAAATTTTGGTTTATTTCAATTTTTGACTTAGGCTCTATTTATATTATATTCTTTTCATTAAAATTATTAGTTATGATTGAAACATAATATTGTGAAACAAAATATTATATGTGTTTCGAAACAATACATATTCATACGTTATCAAAAAACAATTTACTAAAATCTTTCAAGTCTTATTAACTCAAACTTCAATTTTCAATATCAATAAAAAATTTATCCATAAAAATTCACTTTGAATTTCAACAATAATGGACTAAATTATTTTAGTAAATCATACACCTTAAAGTAAATAATTGATGCTATAAAACTTAATCATCAATAATGAAAAAAATGACCAAAACATGAAAATGTATTTAATTTATGTTAATCAATTAATGGTTTAACTATCAACTTAATAAAGATAAAAATAAAAAAATGGACTAAATTCGAATCAACTATAACCATAGTCAAAAGTTGGTAGACTACAATAATAAAGAAAGATTACAAAAGAAAAAGTTTGGACCAAGCCAAAAAATGGAAAGCTTTAGGTATTAAGGGTAATAATTATCTTAATAAAGTTAAAAAATGATTATGGTATTCATAATGCAGGATAGCATTGCACAATATACATATAATAGGTTTTTCCAGAATTTTACTTATTAATGAATCAGTGGTAAAATGAAATCCTTTAGGAATCAAGCACCTATGTATTATACAAATTGTGCATCTGTTTTAATTAATCAACACTTTAAATCTAACCTATCTAACTAAACCTTTAAATAAAACAATGTAAAAGAAAAAAATTTTGGTATTTAATATGGTTAATGAATGCATGTCTCTCATTTTCATTTAAGAATCTATCATTTTAAATTTAAACAAACCATATTTTTTTTTTCTAAAATTTTCCAACATATTGAAAAACTTGGGGCTATTATTATATTGAGGACCAAAAGGAGGATTTGACCATTCAACCTGTGAAGTAAAAAAAAAAATGAAACTACTTGAAGGGAGGTTTGCTATAAATTGAACAAATATACTCACAGTCCTATACTATTGGTCTTGGAAAGTAGTGCTGTAGTAGTCCCCAAGCTCTATTACCTACCGATCTTACCACCATCAAAGAAACAGTTTTCACCCTATCTTACGATATAAGTTGAAAGTTAGGGATCATTATGATAGACTTGAAATATTCAAAGACTAAACTAGAGGTTTCACCATAAAACCTGAAAAAGCACTCTTATTGTTATAATATATAGGTTTCTTGGTGCTGTTGCCCTAATTTTTTTTCCCAATTACTTAATGCTGTCAAACCAGCTATTGATGTGAGTGCACCACCACTGCCGTTGAGCGTTTGCTTGCCGTCAAATGTCTGCTTTGGCCACACCAATTTCTAGTAGCTCCAAGCTCCTTTGATGCAAACTTTTTCATGCCTTGAACTCTAAAAATGTTACAACTTAGTACTTTAATCTTCAACCTATACCAAGACACTAAAATAATGTTAGAAGACCACAAATTTTTTAATTAATCAAACTTAATTATGGGGTTAAATCACCATTTTTTCTATATTTATCAAACACTAATTAGTTTAGGTCAAATATTATAAAATATATATCTATGTAAACATATATGGTCAACTAATTGGAAGGTCCGAAGAATGGAAGTTGATTAAATTCTTTTTTTTTTTTAAATTTCAATCTTTTTAACATGTATATTTACATAAAAATATATTTTTCAAAACCACTATACCATTGGCTTAATAATGTAATTTTTTATTTTCATATATGAAGGATTAAAATTAGTAATCGAATTCATCTATCCTTCAAATAAAAACTTAAAAAAACAAAAATTAGTCCATCACATGGGTATAAAACTAGTTACAGTCAGGCAAAATATATATAAGAATATACCATCATAATAAGTACATATAGGTATTCATGGGTTGCGTGCACTTTGGTACAAGAGTTCCATACCTTGCTACAGGTGGAACTTATGACTAGCTAGGCCAACTATTTCAATGATGTTAACAATATCTAAATACACAAATGAAATGAATTGATCATTTCTTATAATTCCTTTTGCTTTCCTCCACTGATGATAGAGCTTACCTTCTCATTACCAATCACATAATGAATGACCTATATCAATTTCACTAGGATGAAAGTGGAGGGATGCTTTGTTCGTTCTGAAAGAAATTCATAGGATCAACCTTTGCCTTGATGCGTGCCAACCTGTAGAAATTGTTCTTAAAATACTTGAAGCCCCAAATGCTGGCTTGTGCAAAGCTTGTGTGCCCTAAATTCTGGTTGGTTCCAATGTCGAGATCCCTATAGTTTAGATATGCTTGTCGTGGTGATTTTGAGACATAGGGCCCCATGAAGTGGTAAAGTCGCCTACTCCAATTTATGTACTTCTGTGATTCTGCATTTTCTCCCTCTTCCCAATACACAATAGATGCAGCAAAGTACAAGTTCCCAGCTCTATGTGGGTAAGGAATTGCTGTTTCTGGGATCTCACTCATTTTGCCTCCAGAAGCAACAAAATACACGGTAGCATTTCTTCCCTCTGGTTCAGAAAGTTGTGCCCATATTCCTTTGATTGCAGTTTCGGGGATAGGATTCTGCACATAGTCAGATTTTATCTTTGCAAAATACTTGTTGACCCGAAAAATATTTGCAGAAAGAGTTCTGTTGAGCAAAGTAGTTGTGGGTACTCCACTTGAAAATCCAGCCATGATCAAAACAGCTTGAATCCAACTCACTTCCTCACAGTCTTTTTTTGCTAGTCCAAGCTGAGGGTAGCGGTCTTGCATTAGTGTTATTAGCTCGTCAACCTGCCCAAGAAACTGGAATTGGAAAGTAGCTTGTACGATGTTGTTTCCTTCTGCACTCGTGTTCACACGATTCAATATAAGAAAGCTGGATATCTCTTTCGGCAGATTAGGCGTAACCAATTGCCAATCATGCATAAGCTTGGTTGCATTTTGGTCTAATGTTTTGATGGTTGTACATACGGCCATAGTTGATGGAACAGGGACTAGCTGTACTTTGTATGCAATAATGACACCGAAGCTAGCGCCACCCCCTCCACGAATAGCCCAAAATAGATCTTCTCCCATGGATTTTCTATTGAGCACTCTCCCATCAACATCAACTAGTTGAGCATCGATCGTGTTATCTGCCGCAAGGCCATATTTTCGTTGCAATATTCCATAACCTCCTCCACTAATATGCCCACCAACACCCACACTGGGGCAGACACCTGCTGGGAAGCCAAGAGTTCTACTCTTTTGAGAAATTGTATAGTAGAGTTGACCAAGGGTGGCACCCACTTGAACCCATGCAACCTTGTTTTCTACATCGATATCAATTGATTGAAGATTTATCATGTCTAGGAGAATGAAAGGTACATGTGAAACAAAGGAAAGACCCTCGTAATCATGGCCTCCACTTCGAGTCCTGATCTGGAGGTCATTCTGTTTTGAGCAAATGACTGCTGCTTGCACATGGGAAGTTTGAGTTGGTGTGATAATGAAAATTGGCCGTGGTGTTGTTGGTTCGGTGAACCTCAGATTATGGGCTGTGAAATCCAAAATTGACAAGTAAGAAGAGTTGTTGGGTGCGTAAACCACGGCAGAGATAGATGTTGAGTTTGCGGAATGAAGAGAGAGGCAGCGGAGGAAGTTGCCATGGAGATTGGTAGCAGCAGAAGTTGGCCTCCATGACCACGCGAAGAAGAGAACGAGAAAGAGAAAGTGAAGTTTCGTAGACGAACTGAGAGCCATTTTCATCTGCTTCCTATAGAATGGATCTTAATTTGCTCTGCAGGTGGTTTGCATTGATCGTATTTATAGTAGTTTTGAACCAGAAATATGAAATATTAATTCGATGTATCTGACTTTTTTTTTTCCTGGCAGGTACCAGCTTTGAATTTGATCCTGAACTAGAAATCAAATTAAGGCAAGCGCAACCCGATATATCTGTTCAAAATACGATGGTTGATCTAAAATTTGGTTTCGTCATCAAACTTCATTTGTTTCTTTTCTTTCTGAGTTTTTTGAGACGTCTCTCTCGGAAATTTGTATTAATTTGACCAAAAAAATAATTAGTTGGAATGTTCTATATACCGTAATTAATTTGAAGAAGTTGAATACTATGACAATATTCTTTCATGTATGACTAGCTCAGTCAATTTTGGGTGGATAGCCACCAAAGTCTGAATTAATCCTACTATTTTCAGGTCTTTGTATTGAAGTTTCTGGAAACTGGATTAATAGTTCTTCAAAGTCGGCAACCTACAAGCTTGTGTATGTAGTGGTGATATTATTTTTGTATTCTATTCTTTCCCAACCATTTCGTTTTCGGTTGGATTCTGAGGGCATAGATTAGTTTAATTAAATAGGATATATTTTTCCTTGCATATAATATTTCACCTCTAAATTTCTCATAAAATCCTGACTCCGATTGGCTTGTTTACTGCCATTCTAAGAAGTGAGATTAATTGACTTCATTTAGCCGAGCCAAACCACTAAAGGTAGATATTGCGGTTGAATAGTTTTTTTTCTCAAACACAGCTGCTAATACAAATGATCAAAGATAAAAATTTCAATGAATTCCTAATATTTACACTCAATTAATTTGTTTTACATTAAGTTGGATAAACTTATTTTTATTTTTACAGATTTTCAAATACCATGGAATAATATTTTTATAATATACTAATTTTTTTCTTATTTAGGCCAGCATTTTAGTCCTAAATCTATTGAAAATGTTTCATTCTAGTCCCAATTTCATGAAATTTATTAACTCAAAGTATTTGTCCACTAACAACGTTTTAGATCATAATTTAAACTATCCGGTAACTGTCTTATAATAAATTTAATCTGTATAATTTTTTTTTATAGGTAATAAAAAATTCAAATCACTTTTTTTTCTCTCTATAAATTAAACTTACTTCATTCAGAAAGAAAAAAATTATTAATTTAAATTATCTATTTACTGTAAAAAAATATTAAAATATTTAAATTTACTATAAGACAGTTACCGAATATTTAAATTAGAATTTCCAAAGTTTTTGTCAAACAATTATTCTAGGTTAATGAATTTTATCTGGTGATGGACCAAAATGAAACAATTTTAATAAATTTAGGACCAAAACAAAACATTTAATAGGCTATGGACTAAAAAAAAAATTACTAAAAGTTACGGACCATTTATGCAATTACTACAGTAAGAAGAGAAAAGTAAAAGAGGCGAAAGAATCTGAAAAGAAAAGAAATATACGGAGTCGCCCTCAAAATATGATGTTTCTATCCAGGTCGCCCTTAAATTTTATCAGTGCAGATGTGAGGATGAGCGCCAGGATACGGATTGAACAAAAAGAAGCCGCTACATGAAACCTTTAACTTTAAGAGCATCGAACATGGTAAACTGTCTTCGAATATACAAATTTCTTGGTCTTGTCCAACAAATTCGTTCCTTTTAGCTATTTCCTAACAAATAAACTAGATTAAGCACCAGCAAATAAGGATATAAGATACTATTCAGAATGGTCATTGATGATGCAAAACTAGTTGAGCATTTGGAGGCAGGCTTCCATGAAGCAGGTCTACACCCTTTCCAGCACTGGGATAATCTTGCACCTTCATTTCAATCTTCTCTAGTGCAGGTGTATATCGAACAATGTACTCAACAAACTCCAGAAAATTCAGATCACAACAAGAATCATCTACCGATATCTTCTTGAGCTTTCCATGTGGACATAGAGGAACCACTAGCATAAACTCTTGATGATTTCTTTCTGGTTGATCTATCCCTGCATCCCGAGAAGCCTGTGCATAAGAGAAGCAAAACATATATCTTAACTCAAGCATTGGTTTTGTTGACATAGAACACACATCAAATAATTATACAAAGCAATGTCCATAGCTCATGTAGGTAACCAAAATTGATTCAACAACTTAGTGGGGTTTATGTTTGAGTTAGGAGAATACATCGCTGCTATCCTTAATTTGGTTTAGAAATGAAAAAAGAAAACTCAACACCAGAATGATGTAATATGACCTAGCCATGCATCGGGGGGGGAGAGGATGTTCATGCTACAGTGAGTTGACAGTACAAAGGTAATTAACCTGCATCAGTAATGTTACACGATCCCAAATATGTATGTATTGGTTTTATAAGGAAATGTGCCCTTATAATTAACAAGTTTTCATGTGATTCAAAGCGCGGCCACACCAACAGTAGAAAACATGTTTCCAAAAGCACAAGAAATCAAACTGAACTGAAGAGCACTCACAACTAAATCGAGTCGTTGCAGGAGTGGAGAGGCATTGATAAACCACACCACAACATGACGATAATATTGCCTCCAAATGCCAAACCACAGTGACAACGTTTTCAGCTTACTGAGAACTGGTATCTCCAGCAGTCTCGACCCCTGCAGACAACAATCAAAAGACAGTTGGTTGTGAGATGCTGTAAATGACAAAAACAAACAGATTAATTAGGTCCAATTCAACACAGAAATGTTACTTCTCCTCACCATCGTTAAACAAAAGTTGACATTCATGGTCAAGTACTCCAAGCCAGAGAGATATGTGTCAAACTGAGTGACAAGGTCGTCCATCGTCTGATAAGCCATACCTAGTAATCTATGTCTCGGAAGATAAGTCTGGTGAATAAGAGCCAACTCTGCTAGATGTTGAGCATCCATGACGTGAATATCTATGGTCAGCCGCCCAACATACGTAAAGGAAACAAGACTTGGAGCAGATATTTCTAAGCTCTCCAAGTGATGAAAACAATACATCTCCAAGCGTCTCAAGTGCGGAAGGGGCTCAAAGTACTTGGGCTTGATTAGCTTATTATTCATTGACAAAACCAGGCACTCAAGAATAGAGCATCTAGACAAAATCGCTTCAAAAACGTCATCCCCAAAGTCTACTCCTTCTAATTTAAGCTCTCTAAGAGACTTGAAGTGACCACCAGGGGCAAGGGAAGGGACAGCAATATCATGTGAGGGACTGTAAATGCCATAAAACAACTCCAAGTTCGATTCGATCCAATGGAGGTCCTCAAAGAGGTCAATAGGGATACAATACTGACGGACAAAATCATGGATGAAATCAACCGCAAACCTGGATACCCCAGAGGCAGCCGCAAATGCCAACCAAGATTCAATGTGGCGGCCATAATCAACATTCAAAGGATGACAGATGCTGAGCTCACGCAAGGGAGGAAGCCTATGAAGCCTGAGCACTTGATTAACCATTCCGCAAAAATCCTCTGCGTCCATGGGCGCTGAGGGGTCTTCCGATTTCACTAAATTCAGGGTTGGGAGCGAAGTCCATGAATATCGCCACCGCCTCGAAAGGAGGCTGGTGGCAACAGCGTCTTTGAGCGTCAGCCGGGACAGAATTTGAGTGATTATATCATCTGGAAGATCACTAATACTTCCACTAGCAACATTACTCCCACTCCCACCATCATCCACAGCTAAATCTCGGCAACCCTGTTAGCCAAAACCAATAAGAAAAAGCATTTATGACTCACAGGATACATACCCAAATTGCACATTCGATTTATCTATTGGTGTTCTTATCACAGACCCAAATTATTCAGAACTAGCCAGGCGTGAGAATGAGAACATAGTGACCTTTAGTGTCTGGTATGAGGTGCAATTGGATCTCCCTTTCGCCATTGACGAACCTGCTGCCATAACGAACCCAGCCTGGAATTTTTATCTTTTCGGGACATAGACATTGGTCTTGGCTCTTGAAGGTGCTGTGCTTGAACTGGAACACTTTCAGTCCTAAACGTTTGGTTGGTTCCGGTAACTCTAAACCAACATCAATTGGATTTTCCTTTTTTCTTTTTTGGGTGCATCTCGTATTGTTTCATTTGTTTGCACAATTGCACTGGCACTTAATTTTGATGCATTCAAAATATCTTATTTTCATATTTGAAGCTGTAGAATCAATATCTTTTAAAAGTAATTGATGAGCTCTGGGCCTTGGTAGAAGGCCTGAAGCTAGCAGCATACATGCAGCTCTTTCCCCTTTAAGTCGAGTTGAATTCAAAAGTTGTTATTCAATTGATGGAATCCGACAAATATTTCAACCTTGTTCTGATTCCTCTGTATAATTTC
This sequence comes from Aquilaria yunnanensis, assembly GCA_039654915.1. NCBI lineage: Eukaryota > Viridiplantae > Streptophyta > Magnoliopsida > Malvales > Thymelaeaceae > Aquilaria > Aquilaria yunnanensis. The sequence continues at coordinate 102,649,455 of CM077593.1, read as the reverse complement.
TACATGCTCATACTGCAGAGGAGTGATATTAGTAGACTGAAGTAAGGGAGTTCACAGTGCAGGTTTGACTGAGTTTATCCTAAACCCAAATCGTATCACATAAGTAATTGAGTTACATAATATAAAATCAAATTGCACCGCTTATCACGTACTCTGATTAAAACCTAAATCGAATATAATGCGATTTGGTGTGGTTTGGTTTGACTGATTTTAACTTGCCTATCCTGTAAAATAATTTAAGCTACTTCAAAACACTTGTCTTAATGTTAATACGTTGTTCTGAAAACTAAAAAATTTTATGAAATATCAACAATTTCATACTTTAGAACATCACAAGCACAGAGTAGACTTTTTGTTACAAAATATAAAGATAATATATAGAATCCAAAGCTCCTCTCACATAAGGTTACCAAAGCTCATACTTGATTAGAGTGCAAAAGTACTTCAAAATATTTTAGCTTCTTATATATAATGATCTTGACTTCATCTATATGGAAACCACTAAGTATGATTTAAAATACATTTAAAATGAATTAAAATTATGAACAATAAATTCCCAAATATGAGAACATACTTACATAGAAAAAATATGCATTAAATGAGTGGTCGTCAATCAACACCAATAACAAATTATGTTTGAGTTACCCAGAAAAATTCTGTAAAGTTATAGAATAATAAATTATAAATTAGATATATCATTATGTGTATATTATACAATATACTAACAACAAATACAAAAGAAACTATTTTACCCGATTCAATTTGTTCAAGCTCATCAATTCTTTCTTTAACCTCAAACAGAAGTTTCTATGAGGTTCTTAAAGATGCGGTTCGGTTTGGATTTACAGGGTTTCAAAATTAAAACCCAAACCGTACTACATATACATCGGTTTTTAACTTTTAAAACTCAACCCATACCATAACCCGCATAAACCCACATAGCTAACGGGTTAATTCGAATCGATATATGTGACTTTGCGGATTGAGCGGGTTTGATGAACACCTTTAGGCTAAAGCATATATATTGCATGGCAAACTTAGTGGTGGACCAACTAGCTAAGAAAAGAGCTAATTGCAGCTTCGAGGGGACAGTTGTTTTTTGGAATTGCCCAGATTTTGTTAATTATTTTGTTCAAACTAATGAAATAGGAATTACTTATTTCCCAACATTATGTGCAGGCCACCCCCTGAGTTGGGCTAAACTTTGTATTAGGTTGTTTTCTTTCTTTAATGCATCGTTATCTACCAAAAAAAATCTTTTAAAATTTTTTTTTATACTCAGAATAAAATACAATACAAAACATTACAAGGTTAAAAGAGGTAAATTGGGGATTGGGTAGGTTTGTTAATAGTTATTATATAGTTTTAGTAATCCATTGAATAATTTTTTTTAAATTTTTTTATGTTTTCAATGAAAAAAAGGAAAAAAATAAAATGTTCATGTTTTGCAATAATAATAATAATAATAATAGTACAGTATAAACTAAGATAGCTTTCCTAGTATGTCGAATTGTTGTTTTTAAAAAAAAAAAATGTATACATTCAATTAAACTTTTAACTTAGGTAAATAGCTTCGCTTTCCTACTATACACTTTTTATTGACAAATTTTATACATTCCACATATATTAAGTTAATAGTTTCGCTTTAATTTTTATTAACAAAAACTCATGCATTTACATCAAAATTGACTATTACATATGAATTTTTCCTTGACATATGTTGCATTTTTCATATTAGCCTGATAGATAGTTCTGAATTATAGAACAGGTTATTGAGTTCATTGTAACTCTTTTTCTTTTTCATTGATAGATTCGAATTTTACATTGATATATCACACACTTTTCATATTAACCTAGTAAGCAACTTTAAATTAGAATAAGTTATCAAGTTTCATATAGAAATTTTTTTCATTTACAAATTTTGACTTTTCTAGTAACATATCCTACATTATTCACATTAATCTAGTAAATAGCTAAAAATGATAAAATATGTTATTTAGTTTCATGTAATTTTTTGTTTTCATTGATAGATTGTGAATGCCTCCTTAACACATCTCTCAATTTTCACATTTACTTGCTAAATAGCTCCAAATGATAGAAAATGTTATTTAGCCCCCAAATTGCACCTTCACCAGTGTTTTTTCTATATGATTTTACCTTTATCGATCTGTCTCACATTGTTCAACTTCTAATAAATTTTATATTGGTAGGCAAAAAAGAATATTGTACACATGACCTATTCTTTTCCTTCAATTCTCACCATCAATGGTGTGATTGGGCTCAACAACAACTAGAGGCAACACCAAACTACAAAGAATAGGAGGGACACCGATGATGATTCTCTGGATTGGTAAGATATATGATTAGATGGAAAGGACAACAAGTTCGATTCCACTCTTTCGGATTGATCTTTAAGCAGAGAATCAGAAAGTGGTTGTAGTACAGGGTTAGTGACAACGGTGGGCAAAGAGCAAACAACAATGACCAGCGGATGAGATAAGAAGAAGCTGGATAGACAAGCTAGGAAGAAAAAAAATTAAAGAACGGGTAATATTGGAAGTAAATACCCTGTCCACCATAGAGATATGTCCATGGTAGAAATAGTACTTATGCATATGGTGTCAAAAACCTCAGGATCCATACTTGGAGTAGCTGACAAGGAACATGGACGCCGCATCTGTTTAGCGTATTAGCTGTTGGGAATTGTATAATGGTATGCCTCAAGTTCATGGTTTCTTATTATAGTGGTGTAATGTGGCCTATTTATATTTGTATACTTATTTATTATTTATTCATAAAATTACTAACCGTTTGATTGTTCTAGGTTATACGATATCGAATATAAAATTTTTGGTAAAAATTTTAGTTCGATATCATAAGGAAATGATTCCAGAGAGTTCTGACTTTGTAGGCTTGGAGCAAAACCTGTTGGATTTTCTAATCAGCCCGGTAGACCCAAAATCCAAAAAAAAAATAACCTTTACCAAAAAATGACTGTTACATTTTCTCTACCGTTGATCTAAAGACACGTGACACAATCTTATATGCTTGGCTCCCCTATAAGTAACCTCTACTTTGCTATTTAAAGTTCTTACACTATTTCATTTCTCGCCCCCATTTAGATTGGCTTTCACCAGGCTTTTCATTTGATATAAGTTAATATTTTGTTTTCTCTAACTTTACATTTTTACCTAGGCTATTATTTTTTATTTCATCTGAGATTTTTTCTCCTGCCAGTCCTCTGGGTTTGCTGAGTTGCTTGCTCTTCCTCCCCGTAAGCCCTTAATTATCTCATTTTCCTATCATATGTAACACTTTACCCTCTTCCACAAATAACCCTCACTCACACTTGTATTTCCCATGTCACTGTGGAATGGTTGCCTTCAATCTGCTTGAGGGTACTCTCAAGTTTCATTTTTGTGACAAAAAATTTTGATACTTGTTTGAATTCAATGTGTAGTTTTTAGGTCTCACAGCATTATACCACACATGCAAACTTGACCCAACTCATGACTTGTCTAGAATGAAGAAACAAATTTCTCTAACCGGCCACTTATTGATCTCTTTTCTTTTGTAGAAACTAAGGATATTGTGTCGTTGCATCAATAAATTAGTGCAACATTCCTCTCATTTATTGCTTTGTAATAAAAGCACTCAAGTTATTCTAGTCATGCATCTTAAGAATTGGGACAGGAAGCTCAGATTACCCTAATTGCTTCATACTTCTTTGCTACCAATTTGTTTATGCTTCCATTTGTTCTTAATGCAATGGAAACTAGAATCATATACCTAGAATTTTAGAATTAGGCCCTGAAACTTTTGCATCTTGCTTTATGAGTTCCAAGGTAGTGTTGGTGTCACCTGTTGGCTTGCTCAAAAAAAGCCTAGGCCATTCCCTCATGATGATAATAGTCATTTCTGTCCCACAAGCTCTCTGTAGCAGAAATCAGAAGCACCGTGCTTGATCTTATTCCTATCAGGCTAGTCCTGTACCTTGCTCCACAAATCACCAGCTAGTAGCCTCTATAATTATATCTATAGCAAGCCCCTAGGGCACTCGGTTCCCCACCCTGCCTCAACAAACAAACATGTTTGACCAAGCTTTTTATGTAAAGGAAATCAAATGACTCTGTTTTTTGCTTTCAAGTTTTCATATGCACTGATGCAATTATACTTCCCCATAAGAAAACTAGATCAGAACCCGCTGATCAACAATTTAAGTTATATTGATTTTAGATTATAATTAGTTAAATTGTTAGAAGTTGTAAAACTTGCATTTATATAACTCACTAACCAGACCAGGTAAAAGATGGCGGAGTCTAACCACAGATGGGCTTCAAACAACTGAGAGCAACAAGTACAAATTAGTTAACCAACTTGCATTTTTTATTAACAGCATAACACAAACATTTCACCCGGAAGTGGCAACTTTATCAGAGTAGCCGAATATTGTGCATCAAGCAATTATCCAACCTAGTAGCCTAGCCTGCATAACACTTGCAGATATTAATTTCAGAGGCAAGCAACTATATATGGCTTTAGAAAAATTATGTTCACTTCTATATTTGCTAATAGCTATGGCACAAAGCTGACAACAAAACATGTCACGCCGCGAGCCAACGTTATAATGATCAAATTTCAACAAGAAGCATGTCAGCGAAGCAATGTTGATGATAAATCCACAACTGAATCACCAGCAAAAAAGAGGGAATTAAACGGAGGGAACAGCAAGATAAGAACACATGCCTAGAGAGAAAAAGTGGAGACACCGTGAATTCTCTAATATTTTGATCTGCTCTCTCGACAACCTCCCATGGAGAAGAAAACGCAAGAAAACATCGTTCGGCACCAACCATGACAGCTCATAACTACAAGACAACGTAAGAGGCCGTCATTTTTCTGTTGAAGACGTAAATTAGAAAAGGTATAGGACTTGGATTGAAATTTGACAACTTTAGGACTGAAATCGAAACATTTTATAAGTTGTAGAACACGAGGGCAATACAAGCACGTGTTGTCTCGCGTTTCATCTTTTTTTCGTTTCCTCAATTCGGTCTTACAGATTTTTATTTTAGAGTTTCTAGTCAGATGTTCTTTTCTCCCTTAATCTTCTTCTCTTTTTTTTTTATTTTTTATCTTTTTCTTTAAAAAAATCGTTAGGCGTAAGAATATTAGCATAACTTGAAATTTTATAATTAAAAATATGGTATCGTTTTTATGTTATTGTATTTTGAGAGTTGTCCGCTAGCCTAGTCATTAAATTAGCAAATAGCATATGAAAAACAAAAATTCAAAAATTTTAATATCTTCTTCGTTTCTTATGATACAAGTTTTACAACCAAAAGAGATAGCTTGGTTATTTGCTTTTCAACACCTTTGCCTATCCCTATTTTGCTAGTGGAACCGGCGGTTTGAATAAGTAGAGGTATTCTCCGTACCGTCGTTTAATTCAAGGAGACAAAGCAGGCATCGCTAAATAAATGGCGCTTCTGAAAGTTAAACAACCATGTTAGCTTTTATTTACATTACATTATTGGCCAACAGACAGTCAGACACATTAACCGCCCCTAACAGACATAAGACGGTGTGGAAAAACAGAACAAGACTATAAGCATCAAGCCTGGGTTCAGGACGCAAAAGCTGACATCTAAACGTAATAGTTCCCATCTGTCTAGTTTCATCTGCAGAACCAGGATGGAAAAGCCGACCTGAAAACCTAGAAGTAGAGGTCTATGATCCCTGGTCGTCATCGTTTTCATCATCATGCTCGTCAGCCTCACTAATGGTCTCTAGATGGGGGCAATTAGAAGGCCTAATTGGGTAATCAAGAAGTTGGGGGACAACCTCAACCCAGGGCTTCACGATGTTCTTCAGCTCCTTGGCCATTGCAACCAGTAAGAAAAGTTACTTGCTGCACATTCAAGTCCTCCGCCTTTCACCCTTTGAGCCAGCTGAAAAGCCGAGAAAGGAGATGGATTAACAAATAAAAGCCTGGCCAATTCAAGAACTAAGGGTACCTCTTGGTCTTTACACCAAGAAGATTGTGGAGAATGGGTGGTTGAGGATGAGAAGGAAGATCCACGCATTTATATGCTGTTCTCAAAGACCAGAAACTGCACACAAACAGATTGGTAAAAAATAGGTGTTGTTTGTTAGAACTGCTCCTTCAAAGAGCTCCTTAATATGACACAAAAAGACACCTAGGAAGACCATTTCACGCCATAAATAAATGACGAACAAACCAAACTTTTGCAGGACAGAACAACCTTGTCCACAAGTACTTGTGCATCAAGATTAAGAAACAACAATTTCTATCACAGAAGATACGGGCGTTGAAATCAAACCTGCGACAAAAACCGGCAAAAAGTGTCTCTACCATGTTAACATAACGTAGCCTGCTATCCCTAAATCCAATCCATAACGTAGCCTACGGAGCAACTACAAGCAGCAGCTGGATGCCCACGACTACCTGTAACAAGAACAAACTCGAACAGCTTCACAGCGGTGGTGCAACCCTACCATAAAAAAGGTAAAGGTCGGGCATGTTTTCCCAAATAACAAATAATCAACTAAGTTCAGAAACCTACTCGTCCAGGGCAGCTAATCAATCAACCAAACCCCGACTCTGGTATGCTCTCCAAAAAGTTCATCTAAACCTTGCAAGAGACAGAGTCCCACTTAAAAAACAGAACATTTCAATCCACGAACAGAACTTTAAAGTGCGCGAATGACCAGGATGTCATAACTAAAGCAGTAAGCAAACGAGCAACTATAGTTCCCCTATAGAGCATCAGTAATCACTTCAAAATCTAGCCAACCTCCAAATTCTTCAACAGATGAAAAATTATCTCACGACTGTTCAAACGAAAATGGATGATAAATTGAAGCAAACAGACAAAATTAAAATGTTTGGACTAGGTTCTTTCAATTACTTCTTCCTCTTCTTACTCAAGCGGCACCACTAGTACGCCGTCGCTAATCTGCTGCTGTATCACCTTTGGGTTCTTGCCCTCGACGGTGCACCCTACGGAGACGCAAGTCCCCAGGATCTCTTTGATCGTCCCGCTCAAATCCTTCGCCATCGATCTTCCCCTCATGGTCTTCGCAATCTCGATGACGCTATCCAGACTGAGGTTGCCGATGTGCTTGATGTTCTTCTGCTTTTTCCGATCCCTCTCCGGTTCCTTCAGCGCCTTGATGACGAGTGCTGCGGCCGACGGGACCACGGTGACCTTCGCCTGACGGTTCTGGACGGTGAGCTTGACGGTGACACGAAGGCCCTTCCAGTCCTTGGCGGTTTCCTTGGCGATGTCTTCTCCGATCTTCTTGGGAGAGAGCCCGAGAGGGCCGATCTTCGGGGCGAGCGAACTGGCGGCACCTACTTCGCCTCCGGTGACTCGGACGTAGACGTCGACGACTTGCGACGGGTCGAACTTCGGCGGCATTGCTGTAGGGTTTTCGACAGAGAAATGGAGTAAGTACGAGCTGAATATAGCAGGAAACTAGGGTTTGATAAGACTAGCTCTTATGGGCTAACTTATTGGGCCTCCAATGACCGGAACCCATGGTGAAACCCATGACTCTTTTTTTTTTTTTTTCCAAACGCGGCATATTTGCCACCAGTAGAATCACCACACCATATAAGAATTTGGCTATTATAGTTTTTTTGTAATAAAATATATCACTAGTGTCTTTTTTTTAGCATAAATCTATTACTAATGTTTTTTATGTATGGAAAATTAGCGTCCCATGGAGAGAATAACTCTATTTTCTTAAGGGATATTCTGTAATGTGTAGTAATAGAGTGGTCAATTGGAAGGGAAATTCATCCCTAAACTATACCCTCAACTATAAATCAATTCCTGACAAAAGAAAAAATATGGTAAGAAAATTATCTTCTTCCCTAATTCTCCAACTCACCAAATGTTCGAAAATGCAAGACAAAATGCTAAAGATCCCAACTATCACCAAGCTCTACTAAGCTAGAGTAAGATTTCGATGATCAACCCAAAGTACCATTCTCATCAACATCATATTCCAATACGATATTCTATTGGTCTTGTTCGTATTGACCTTGATTTGGTCGGGGATTAAAATTGTAGGTGATTTTGGAGGTGATAACGGAGTGGTACATGCCATCATAGAACGATGATGTCTCATTCAATTGAAAAAGCAAATTTCAAAGATGATAGTGTTTTCAATTTATTAGCGGTCTAAAGATTGATACTCCAAATTTTGTTGCTCTATCACATCAAATCAAGACATTTATGGAGAATTTCCTTCACTGCTTTTTGATCATTGACCTTAGGGAGCGAGTCTCTTCCAGTTCACTAAATATCATATAATTCTTTACTTTATTGACTTTTTCTCCTTTGCTTCTTATTACAAAAAAAAAATGTTAAATGTCTAGCTTCTTTTGTACTCAAAATTCAATATAAGCATTACAAGGTTTTCTTAAATAAGGAAATATGTGACAACCTAATAAGGGGTAAGCTTTTTGCCTCTAGAGAAGCTTGAACCATGACTCTCAGGCCATGAGCAACCGCAGAACATTTTAAAATAGTCATTACACCAAACCTTCAAGTGCATCTAGCTAGTTTATAACCAACCATAGTGCACTTCCAACTAGTAAACAGAAAAAACAAATGTCTTTAATAGCCTTTTCAATATATTCCAAGAGGCCCTAACATAGATTAACTCAGCTCTCCACCCATAGCCATTACTTCAAGATGCATATATAGCCTTGTCATGCTAATGGAAAGAATTAGAGAAACACAGGAATTAGTAATTTCAACTTTTTTCCTCTCCCTTAAATGCTAGACAAATAAGATTATTCTTGTTTTCCTAGATACCAAGACTCAACCAATTCATGGAGATTTAGAAAAATATCCTTCTAACATTTTCATTTCCTCACCAATTTTACATTTAACCCATGACAAACAAATCATAAATTTATCAAAGAAAGAGCAAATAAATTAAGAAGAAAAGAGAAAGAGAATGTGAAAAAAGAGGTTTGGAACATTTTTTTTTTTTTTGCTACATAAAATTTGGACAACTTGGGTAGAAACAGAAACCAAAGAATGTAAAATGACATCACTTACAAGGTAAATGTGGTTGAAACTAAGGACCTGACTATCATATGAAAGAATTCAAGGACTAAAAAGGCAAAAAGTACATACTTATATATTGAAAAATAAATTTAACCATTCACCAAAAAAGGGGGGAACATCATTGTTGGGTTTACTATTTATGAACGGTAAATCAAGATATGATGAAATCGGAGATCTAATCATCAGATGGAGAAGTTTGGAGACTAAAAGGATAGAAAGAACATACATAGGGGCTGAAAAGGAATTTACCCATTCACTGAGAAAAAGCCAAGAAAAGAAAACCTCCTAGACAGAAACCAATGAGTGCAAAATAACGTCGCTTACAAGGTAAATATGGTTAAAGCTGAAAATCTGATCAACAGACTAAGAAATTCAGAAACCAAAATGGTAAAAATAACATACCTAGAACTGAAAAAAAAAATTAACCATTCACTAGGAAAAATTTAAAAAAAAAATCGAGAATATGATCAATAGATGGAGAAATTTGGGAACCAAAAGAGAAGAAAGAACATACCCAGGGATTAAAAGAATGAGTTTACCAATATACTACTGCTGTTATGAAAGGTTTGAAGTTAAAGTAATGACCAAACACAAATAATTAGGGTCCACAATTATATATGACTTGCCAACCAATCAAAATTGATCATCGCACTTTTTTTTCAAAATGGTAGCATATTTGGCCTAAACAATAATGTGAAGAGAAAAATACACTTTGTAAGAGAACCATAGGACAAAATTTATAATTTTTTTCTATCTTTGATCATAATAAAGTAGATAGTAAGAGAACCAAAGGACAAAATTAATCATCGCACTATTTTTTTCCAAAATGGTGGCATATTTGGTCTAAACAATAATGTGCAGGGAAAAATACACTTTGTAAAATAACCAGGGGACAAAATTTATAACTTTTTCTATCTCTGATCATAATAGAGTAGATAGTAAATAGATTTGCACGTGTCTCAAGGTAGGTGCCCCAAAGGCACTATAGAATGATCCTTTCATATATGTAATAGCAAAAAGGCCCACATTGCGCAACAGGAGCTAGCTTGTAATGTAGTGACTTAGGTATTTGGTGCAAAATAGTAACTTGATACCTAAGTAAGGTATTTGGTTGTTGAGTTTGATATGTAATGAGCATCAAGATATCTTAAGGATAAATATAACTATACTGAACTATTATATTTTCTTAATATTTATTACAAGCAACAGTACATAGAAGTAAAAGATAGTGCCCTTAATGTTCTGCTCACATTTCATCTGGTGAGTTGTTCCTCTTTTTTTGGTTTGTAGCTTTTTCATTTTATTCGTGTGATGGTTTGGAAAAACTTATACTGAATGAGGAAAAGATTGAGTAAATATAAGACTTAAAATTGATGAATATCAATGGATAAAAAGACATTTTAAATAGAGTGGGAAGTACAATTTTCATCTGATGTGTTTCAGATCTGGGTTAGCCTCTTGTTGCTCTAAGGGGGAGTTGTCTGGGGTGTCTAAAATTATGCTAGTGATAATGGTAGAATGTGTACATTACTACATTAGATGATATATATGTTGTCAAGCTACAAAGTTTAGAAGGTGATATCTTACTTTTTTCCTGTGAGACTAATGGGTGTTTCCTAGACAACACTATCTACAGGAGTATCTTATGGTGTAATGGGTGATTCAGTAAAAAGGGTTACAGCATTTGGATGCTTTAGTGATGTTAATGGATAGGTGGAGCACAATGTAGCTGTGAGGTTAAAGATTTTTAGGACTTTAAGTTGGTTGGTTTCCAAGCTTTCTATAGTCATAAATATTTGATTATAATTTGTAATAATTCATTTTATTGAGTAAAATGAGTGGAATGGATAATGATAGCCTTTATTGATTTTGAACATCTAGTGTATTATAATTAGATATAATCAGATTTTTTTTTACGTAATTGACATAAAAAATTAATTTAATAACTGGTAATTTAAAGTTGTATTATCTACAAGAAATGAGAATAGGGTTGCCTTTATTATGTGAATATATAAAAGGAAAATAGAAAAATGTAGAACCATATGTAATATACAAAGAGGGGAAGTAAGCAAATAAACAGAGCAAGATAATATATTATACACATGTGTGTATGTACACATTGTAGCTCTAACTAATGGATTATGTTTCTCTTGTTCTCTCCGTGTATATATATAGATATATAACCTAGGATTGCTGGCTCCAATTTTATTTTTTGCTAGCCACCACTTCTCATTCTATTATCTCAATCCTCTTTGTCACAGCTCATTTCTTCTTCTTTTTGCGATTCTATCAACATCAAAGCATACAATCAGCATCTGCATTCTACAACTACCCAGCGACGGCGATGCACACGTTCAGAGGATGAGAAGGCATATTGAATCAATATTGAAGAGGCTTCAAAGGGACGAGCAGTAGCCAACGAAGATGATTGGGGGAAGACGAAGGCAACACTGTTGACAAAGGAGATGCGACAGTGAAAAAGTTTAAGAAGATTAAGGGTCAAAATAGTTTAGGAAACAAGTACGGTAGTGGTTTAGACATAGATTCCACTGAAGAAAAAGCAGGTACGTATCATTTTTTAAGATCCATGAAAAAAACATCCATGATTTATGTTTTATATTGCAAAATAACATGCATTTGTATCTAAGTATGCTTACGGGTTTTATTGTATGTTCTAGGTTGTATTTTTCGAGAACTTATATGTAAGGTTTGTAAAGAACTTATATATATATATATATATATATGTGTGTGTGTGTGTATGTATGTATGTATGTATGTATGTATGCTTTTGAGGTTCCTATGCATGCTTCTGGGTTTGTAAAAATCACAAATATATATGTATGTTTTAAGAGTTTATATGTATACTTCCGTGTCTGTAAAAATAAAAATATCGATGTAAAATGTATTAAACTGTATGGGATATATGATAAATTGAAAAGTGAATTGTATTAATTTGTGTGAGATATTTGTTAAATTAGAAGTGAAACGTATTAAACCGTGTGGTATATGTATTAACTAGAAGTAAATTGTATTAAACTATATGGGATATGTATTACACTATGTGAAACGTATTAAACTGGAAGTCAAATGTATTAATTTATATGGCAAAACCATTACATTAAAAAATGACATTGCAATAAAAATAAAACCACCAACATCATCGTCACCACTAGTACCATAATTGACATTGTTATCGCCATTAGTAACAACTGGATAAGAAAATAAATTAAAGTGGAAGAAAAATATATTAAACTGTATGATATATGTGTTAAACTGAAAGTGAATTGTGTTAATTTGTGTGAGATGTTTGTTAAAGTAAAAGTCATATGTATTAAATTATGTGAAATATATATTAAACTGGAAGTGAATTGTATTAAATTGTGTGGGTTATTAATTAAACTGTATGTGAAATGAAAGTTAAATGTATTAATCTATATGACAAACCCATCACACGAGTACCAAACTCATCTTTACCACCAGTACAATAATCGACATTGTCATCACCATAAGCAACAACAAATTCAACCTTTGTTGGATATTCGTTCAAATCCAACAACATATTTTCCAAAACAATAGAAACTCCCATAGGTATTATAATGGAGTGGGAAAAAAGTATGAGTATAAAAATAAATACTGAAGACAGAGAGAAGAATAGAATAAGAGAATAAAGAATTATATTATATGTATTAAACTGTGTGAGATAATGTGTTAATCTAAAAGTAAATTGTATTAAACTATGTTGACTATATATTATTCTGTACGCAAAACGTATTAAACTAGAAGTAAAATGTATTACTCTAAGTGGCAAAACCATCACATGAGAAAATGACATATTATACAAAAATAAATTTCTATTATATGAAATTAAATATTTATAAAATTATTTTTAAATAATTACCATATTTATCAAAGTATCTTATCGTTCACTTTAGATTATTTTTCCAAACAAATTCAAATTCATAAAGTTTCCATAATAAAACTATTAATGTTTGGACAATTGAGAAAAAAAAAAAAGAGAGAGAGAACATAAATCTGTTGAAACTTACAAATGAGAGGAAGAAATCAAGACGTGGAATTAAATAAATAAGAAAACGTTTAAAACTAAATTTCCATAGCTAAAAATTTTAAATATAGTTAATATCTTAATTGGGATCCAATCAAATCTTCCACCTTAACAAATATAACTACCATAAATGATTCAAACCAAAAGGAAATTTCCCTGCTTCTAATGGCATCAAGTCTATGTACATATATATATGTGTGTATGTGCATTTCAGAATTCACAAAAAAAGAGCTGGGATCAGTGGCGGAGCTACGCTTTGCTGGGGGGGGGGGGGGCGTTGCCCCCCCGGGAATTTTGAAAAAACGTAAATATAGGGTAGTAATTTGATGATTTTGTCAAAAGTTAAGGATTGTGTGTGCATTTTGCCTCTCCAAATATTGTGGAAAAATATAAAGATGGGGGGCAATAAGGTAGGCACTGAAGAAAGTAGGGACCCAGTGAGTAGTTATTCCCTCTACATTAAGAGGATATTCTAACATAGCCTAAATGCACTATTAGTCCTCAAATGTTTCCAAATCGTACGATTTGCTCCTTGAGCTTTGAATTAGTGTGAATTAGTCCCAATTTACAGCTTTACCTAACCGCGATGTCGTCTCTTTCCTCCGGGCTTTGCCCCCCTGAACCAAAAATCCTGGTTCCTCCACTGGTTGGGATTATTGCAATTAAACAGGGACATCTATTGGTTGAACATCATAGTTGGAGGGAAGGTCTAAGCGGTAACTTTTTCCAAGTACTTGTACTCATTGATGTGTACGATCAGATCTCTAAACACCTCAACTCAAAAAGTACAAAAGAAGTGTTTCCCTGCAACAAAATTATTCTGAGAAACTACTGCTCTAACTTTCAACTTGAACGTTTTCCCCTGACCAGCTATAAAGGCGAATTTCCTACGAAATAAAAAGCCACCGCTTAATTTCTAATAGAGGAGTTACCAGACATGCAAATACACAGACAATCTATCAGCCACGACCAACGAAAATCTGACATTGCTTAAGGACCAAGAATTTGTAGTTTCCCAATCCTTAAACATCCGATCCAGAACGTCTGCTAGCTTCTAGATCCTTAAAAATCCTATTCAATATGCCTGCTTCTTCTCTTCCACTATAAACAAAAATGTTGTACTAAAATAGAAACTGCTCTCACCGCCTCACGACAAAACAGTTCCAGCCCTTGTTTCCATACAATTCCTGTAAGAGATAACAAAACCACAGCGATTACCTTCTAATCCTTCACACAAACCATTTTTAATAAATTCTTTGCTTGCCAATTAGGAAAAAAATACTAGGAATCATATCTTATCCATCAAGGCATGATATGCAGACTTCATAAGAGTGAAAAGAACAGCACCAAATAGAACTGAAAACCAAAAACGACCTACGATGTCCAAGGACTAAACTGCCCACTTTGTTGACAGAGCACCCAAACTGAAAATAGAAAAACTTATTAATGCCTTCATCCGAATTATCCTGATAAAGGTATTTCGAAGAGCGCATTACCCTCCGAAGTTTCTCCCCTCACAAATAAATCCATATTAAATCATACAATACGCACACAAGAACAGAAAACCAACGACGGACATTAAGTCCAACACTACAGTATTAGCCCAATACAACATCTATACAAAGAAAATAGGCAAAACAATTTCAAAAACAGATAATTTTTCATATATATATATATATATATATATATATATATATATATATACACACACCAAACGGTTTAAAGGTGAATTAGTCCACCACCATGCATACAAGTGCCATAAGCGCAGTGCTGACACAGCTGTAACAATTGAAATAACAGCGCATTCTGTGCCACGGACACCAAGGCTTGAGGACCAAAGCTGGTATTATCCCCCTAACAAAAGGACAGGTGGCACCATTCCCTTCTCCTTTAGGGCCAATTCGTTTGAGCTAAAACCAACTAACTTTTTTTAACTTTTACATCTTTTTTACTTAAAACCAATTTTATTTGAAAGTTAATATTATGTAGATACAATAATTAATTTGAAAGTAAATTTTTAGGATGTTGTTAAATTTTTATGAATTTTTCTTTTTTAAGGCTTGAAACTAGAAAAATTCATAAAAATTTAATAAGATTATAAAAATTGTATTTTCAATTGATTATTGTAACTACATAATATTGGATTTTAATTAAAATTAGTTTCAAGTAAAAAAAATTAAAAATAAAAATAAGTCATTTTGTAGTCAATTGACTAAAGTTAAAACAAATTGGGTGTTAGTGTATTATATAGATATAGTCATATAGATGCTTATTGTTTGGGATTTTCATATACTTGATTATGCATCAGAACTTTATCTAGATTTTTATAAGTAAATCTATTTTAAATAACTATAGACTTTATATGCAGAGTTAGATTTTCAGACTATTTTTGTTTAATTTCTCATTTTTGTACTAAATCATGAAATCAAGCGACTTACTTGTGTGATTTATCCTTATTTAGTTGAATTCGTGGATAAAAAGTGACATTCTGTTTCACTCAACAAAGTAACCCTGTTACTTTTAAACAACACATAAAGTAGTAATGCTATCATCTACGGAGGGAACGCAACAATCGATGTCATAGATAATGGGATTCAAGTACTGGTTGAGCAGGTGATGGATAAAATTTGCTTTGATATAACGTCCGAGTAAATCATTTAGGACATTGGCAGATGTATGTAGGTAATATGGGGATCCATGGACCTTCTTTTTTAGAAAAATGTTAATAAAAGATACATAATTAAATAATTGAATCCCTTTAAACTTTAATGACATCTATTTGAACAAACTATAAAATGTCCCTCTTACCTCAAGAAAATCAGAAAATGGATCAATTTTTTCTCTTCACTAACAATTAGGATAATGGAAAAAAACTCTTATTTGGCCCTTTAATTTTAACACATTTTTCTATTTAGGCCTTGAACTTTTTTTGCTCTTTTTTTCTAATTCAAATATAGGAAAATTTATGAAGCTAAATGGGCACAAGACAAAGTTAATAAGATAAGTGGAAGATGTATATAAGGGTTACAATGAGATTTTTGTCTCTTACATTTTATATAACATGAATATCTCACCCATCCTCTTCATAATTTATATATTTTTCTAACCGTTCGACCAATGACAGAAAAAAAATTGTTAAAATTAGAGTATTTTTTAAATTTTATTCTAAAAAATATTTTTCATCATTATTTAATGTTAGGATTATACACACACAGATCCCCTTTTCTAAATATTTTAGATCGGCAGCTGATTTAGAGTTGGCGTGAGCGTGACTTGTTGATCGGAGTTCATTGCTTACAGTTTCAGAGTCATGAATTTTTATTTCTGTATTATGCTATATGTCTTACGTCAAGAAATATGTAGAATGAAATAGGACCATGTATACCTTAAAAAGGTAAGGGAAAACAATGACAACCAGCTAATAAGAGTTATTGCTAGTGGCTCAACTGGAACAAAATGAAAACCCCAAGGGAACCACAAGGCGACCGTGAAAAAAATTTCATCCATTCAGAAAATATAAAAGCCCAAACCCGAAAGCCCAATGTTGGCAGAGCACCTACAGGATAGGCTACAGGTCAATAATTCGGAGCTGAACCGTATTTGCGACCGGTAGAAGCCGGCTCGGCAGCAGAAGCGCAAGCAACAACGACAATTGGTAGCTCAAGCAGTATGATGAATTGAAGAATTCATCTTTCAAAGAAGAGCTTCGTTCCACAAGAGTTCTGATCGTATCTAGAAGCCACCCTGACCCAATACTTGCTACGCTACACCCCTCTTGATCACGAAATCTGATCACCACGAGCCGGCCGGTCTGAAGGTTAAGCGACCATGTTACGCGACACCCACTGCAACTACCTTCTCCTTGTTTTGGGCATAGGACGATTTCAAGAAACAAAACAAGACGTATCAGGCATTTGAAAAGGAGTCACAACACAACTACTAAGCTTCGGAGTTCTCAACTCTATGGGCTTAATTTGCAGAAGCAGGTCGAAAAAACTGAAAGTCCAGGACTACGAGCCTAGGTCATCTTCTTTTTCGTCGTCACACTCATCTGCCTCGCTAAGTGTCTCTAGATTAGGGCGACTAGAAGGCCTCACGGGGTAATCAAGAAGTGAAGGGGCAACCTCAATCCAGGGCTTCAATATGTTAGATTCCTTGGCCATTGCAATAATCGATAAAGAAAAATCAAAAATCACCTTCTGCACACTAAGCGGATGTGGAGATTTGTGTTGTGTACGATATTAGACGGTAGCAGTATTTATGCTGCTCATAAAGGCCCAGAAAGAGAAAACAGACAGATCATTGGTAAAAAAAATAGTGTTTTCCTGTTAGAACTGCTCCTTCCGGTGCTGCTAATATGGCCTAAATTAAAACATTCCATGTCCCAAATAAGTAAAGACCAAAACAAACCCCTGGGACACACCAACCTGGAGCCGGGGATCAAACTAAATCCACAACACAAAACAGAAAGCAAGGGTGAAACGAATTCTCCACTTGCAACACTTTGGCGAATGCCTTGCGATTAATAATGACACTTTCGCCGACCAGGGGAAAGGCAAGTGTGATTCTGGATACAGTAGCAGGCATTACTAAGACATGAACGTTCATATACTACTATATCAACGCCTCTCCACCAACCAACAAGCATTAATAACAAGAGACAATACAGAGATCTAAAACTGCAAAATCCAGATGGATCCTGGAAATACCTACAACAAGAACATCAGCAGCTCCATCAGCATTCCTACCATAAACAAGCACGAAAGCTCGCAACTTTTTTCTAACCAAACCCGCCGAGTCTATCCAAATGATTCTAATGAGCGATGGGATTGCTTTCTAATCCAGTACAATAGGAAACATGAATGAAGAGGACACAACGAACAATCCAGATGTTTACATCCTAATTAGGACACCAACTCTGTAACATATCATGTAGTCTTGACGTCAATTAGCTGGAGTCAGCTACATCAATCAACTAAAGCCTAACAGGAACAAAATATGCTTTCAAGAGATTTCATCCAAACTTAGCAAGACACAGAGCTCACTTATCAAACAGAATTGGGACCCAGGGACAACAGGATGACATAAGACTCGTGTTTATCATTTTAGGATCAGTTTTTGAACATAGAAAAATAAGAATATATATACCAACCAGAGGAGGAAATAGAGGCAATACTGCATAATCCCACACTGAAGCATCCGTTATCTCATTTCAACAGTTAGCCAATATCCAAATTCCTCAACAGAGGAAAAATTGTTGCACGACTGTTCAAACGAACATAGATGGTAAACTAAAACAAACAAGCAGACAAAATTAAAATTTTTAAGTTTCGTTCAATTACTTCTTCCTCTTCTTACTCAAGCGGCACCACTAATACGCCGTCGCTAATCTGCTGCTGTATCACCTTTGGGTTCTTGCCCTCGACGGTGCACCCTACGGAGACGCAAGTCCCCAGGATCTCTTTGATCGTCCCGCTCAAATCCTTCGCCATCGATCTTCCCCTCATGGTCTTCGCAATCTCGATGACGTTATCCAGACTGAGGTTGCCGATGTGCTTGATGTTCTTCTGCTTTTTCCGATCCCTCTCCGGTTCCTTCAGCGCCTTGATGACGAGTGCCGCGGCCGACGGGACCACAGTGACCTTTGCCTGACGGTTCTGGACGGTGAGCTTGACAGTGACACGGAGCCCCTTCCAGTCCTTGGCGGTCTCCTTGGCGATGTCTTCTCCGATCTTCTTCGGCGAGAGACCAAGAGGACCTATCTTAGGGGCGAGCGAACTGGCGGCACCTACTTCGCCACCTGTGACTCGGACGTAGACGTCGACGACTTGCGTCGGGTCGAACTTCGGCGGCATTTTTCCAGGCGCGGCGGGCTAACGAGGCGGAAGAGCTTTCGGAAGAAAAAATGGGATGAGCGCGAGCTGAATATAACATGATGCTAGGGTTTTAGGGCAGAAAGGAAATGACCATTTTTGGATTGCGCTTGGGCTTTATGTTATTGGATTGGTTTTAGTTGGTTGTTGGGCTCCGAGATTTAAACTTACCGGGCCTCCAAAGTATTTATTTTGTTTTTGTTTTACGAGCCAGTACGGATTCATTAAAGGCAGCGGCGGGCAACTAGACAACGCGAGTCAATAAGGGGTACTTTTGTCCTGCCAGGTGCAAATTATTAGGAACCGGTTCGGAAATTCGGATTCAGTAGGGCCTCGTCACTGTTTCTCCTCGTCAATGAGTTGGATGTAAGTTAGATAAGTGTATTCTCAAATTGTATCCGTGACATTGAATATCATATAAATATCTTATTCATCACTCGTTTGGTGAATAATTTTTATATTTATATTTTATTTATTTTTAGATAAATTGAATTAGGTAAAAATTATTCACCCACTATATTTCATAAGTAAAATTTTATGAAACCATATCATACACAACCATATATAAATTTAATCATGCAATACTTAGCCAGACATTTGTTATCATTACAAACATTCATTGTACCTTATTTATTAAACTAACCTTGACTTGTTCTTAATTTCATACAACTTATCCATTATACTTTTATTTTTAGTGCATAACTAATGCTAATATATATATATATATATACACACACTCACCGACAAGTGAAAAAAAAAAACCTACATCGAATCCAAAACTTGATCAATTGAAAAAAAAAGGGGCTCATTTGATCAAATGCAACTGGATGCTTGTCGGACTGGATATTCATTGACATCCTTATTCATCCCTATTCCCTTCCCACTAAGTCCAAGTCGTGCCCAACCTCATTGTTCCGATACTACCCGCCATTGGCCGCTGCTTATACATGATGAACTAACCTTCCTCTGTGGGCACTGTGGTGCATACTTCCATTCTCTAGTAATAGTTACTTCAGCTTAAGCCCACCACCTATTGGTCTATTACTAAAGTGACGGATGGTTGAGTGCAATTTTCGGGTAAAATTCATTTGTGATCCCCTTATTATTTTGGTCATTATATGGTGGTCTTTTATCTTCAAAAGAGCCTTTTAAAATCCTCTACCTCTCTTAGCATATCATATTTTAGTTCATTCCTTCAATCGAGTTGTTATGAAACTTGCTTATATGACATCCACACTACCACGTGGTCTCCTATTTCTTAACAATAAATAACTATACTGGGAAAACAATAAACTTCAAACTAAAATATAAAAAAAACACATAATCATAGGCACTTTAAACACAATTAATACAAAATTTCATTTTCTTCCCCAAAGCTTTTCGCACCAGCCATGAAGAAATTAGTTCAACCATTAGGAAATGGGAGGCATCACTTCATCAATAACTACAAATTTTGCCTTTCTCCTACCATACTTGCCTTCTTACAAGCTAACTAAGGATGAAGCCACTAACCTTTAGCTCCTAGACTTATTTCCCCACCGGGAAAACATTGAAGACTTATGCCTTCCCACCCACCACGACGACAACAATATGGTTTTCATATATCTAAAGTATCTAATGGCCTTATTCATGCTGCTCTACTTCCATGGGAATGCCGTAAATATTAGCCAATTATATGAGCTATTTCTTAAGCTCAGCATCTGCTTACAAGTTAATGTTATGGGGTTTGTGTTTTATTTTGCTTCTGTTTTTGTTATTTGTTAGATTTTGTTGATTTTGCTTCTGCTAGTGCAGTATTTGGTTTTATTGATTTTCACACTTAGATGTTTTGTGTGTATTAATGCATTTAGTTTTCTTCTTTATGGTTAAATTTTGGTGGTGCATTATTTGGGAATTTCTCTTTATTTTTAAGGTTAAAGTCATGTTTTCTAGTGAGAATAATGTGTCATTTTCCCAACACGTGAACTAATAAAAGAAAAAAATGAGAGGGCAGGGAAGAAGAAAATAACCTAGATGGGTTTTCTTCATGGTCGGTGTCTTCCTAAAAAGAATTGTTGAGAAAGTAAGGCCATGAGAGTGAGATTAGGGAATCAATAAAAGTAGTGGAAAAAATTGGACCCAAAGGAAAGGCTACCCAAGGGGCACCGGCCTCAGCTATAATGTTTAGAAGATTTTGGAAGGAAGTTAAAGTTTAGGCTAATCTACATTTTAAGTCCCTAAATTTATAGGTCTATGTCAATTTTAGCCTAAATTTTATTGTTCTTCCAATATAATTTTTATGTTTAGCATAGAGGAGGCCATGTGGCAACGTGATTGCCACATTGGCAAGTTTCATCTAAAATAATGACTTAACGACAAAAAATGAACTGAAATAAGACATGCTAAGGGAGGTAGAGAATTCAATAAGGCATTTTTTGAGGTAAGAGACTACTTTAGAATAACTAAAATAGTAAGAAGACCGCAAATGAATTTTACCCTGCAATTTTCCTTTTAGTTCTATGTTGTCACTATTGTAAACACATGTAAAAACCCAGCAATTTGGGTTGCCTAATTGGTCTGCTAGTGTGACAAACTGTCTCAGCTAATTTTTCTTTTGGCTTTCTTTATTACTCGTTTTATCTCGAGTTCTCAAAATATTTGGGTTTGACACATAAATAATAATTTAAAGAGTTATATGATAATATATTATCAACTAAAGAAAATTACCAACCCCCCTCCCCAAGTTTAGGCGAACCTATACTTGTGTCCCATTTTTTCAAATACATACGTTTACCCCTTTATAAAATTAACATTGTAATTTGTCATTACAAAAGAAAAGAACAAATGCCTATTTTTATGCTTTTAACCCTGTCACTTAAAGTCTTTACTCCCAAACTTATGCATCAATACAATTATACAAGTTACTTCTTATTCTCCTATTTTAACTTTCTTTCTTTTGCTCAGTTTGATTCTCTATTTCTTCCCCTTTAAAAACTCAATGATCTTCAACAGCTTCAAATGTTTATGCATATCTCTCATGTTTATGCTTTGGGCAACAACTGCACCTCATAAACTACGGAACCTCCCTCATTAATTACCATTAAAAAAAAACTACCAAACCTCATTCATCTAGGCGATAGGTTTGGTGACGGAGAAGAACTCAAGTGTTCAGTGACGAAGTCGAACTTAAGCATTCCTGGACCCCAACACCATAACCTTAGGCTTATCGATCGACTTAATTGCCTCCAAATATGATGGCTAATTCACCTAATACCCGACAATACATGATTGTTTTCATGGTTGCTTACTCCAATTTTGTCTACCTTTGCACCAATGGGGGACTCAATTTTGCCTACCTCTGCTTTGATGGAGGACTCAATTTCATCCACCTCTAATCAATTTCATCTGCCTTTGTTCTGATTGGCTTCATCTGCCTACTCCACTATATTCAACAAAGCCAATCGTGCCATTCTCTCTTTTACAATGGGACATTCTGTTCAATCAGTTGGAACCTTTGAAGTCAATCATATTATTCTCTCTTTTGCCAACCTCAAATCCTTCATTCTCTCATTTGTGCCATTCTCTCCGTTGTTGGTTTGTTCGCCTGTCATTTGTTTCCTTTATCATTTGATTTTTGAACTTATATTCACTCACTGGTACTGGAATTGGAGGATGATCAGACCCTTGGGCTTCAATGGGAGAGTGAACGACTATGTTGATGAGGTGGTATGGGGTGGCGGGGGTAGGGGTGGGGCTAGGAGGATGGGAGGGATGAAAGAGGATGAGGCTTAGCTTCATAAATGTAAAAGTTGATGAACAAAATTTTTAGGGAAAAAAGCTATAACAGCTGCGATGGTATATTTTATTAACGGTGGATGACATAATTAATTTTCTAGGGGGGATAAGTGTTGGTATTTAAAAAAATGAGATACAAGTATAGCTGTGTAAGTTTATTCAAACCTCAGGGGTGTCCAGGTAATTTACCCTATTAAATATGAAATGTTGTTAACATTTGTGATAGCTTAAAGTATCCCTATTGCAAAACATGCAAAGATAAAACTATGGTAAAATAAATGGTTCATCATTTCATTAGAATGCAAGTTTCACTCCTCACAATTAAAAACAACTCGCAATATGTGTATGAAAGCTGCAACACTTTGATTGAAGGGCATATAATTCATTGATTGTTCCATCAAAGAAAGTGAAAATAATCCATGCATGAGAAACATAAAATAAACATTAATTCTCATCCTAGAGGACCTTAACATTGAATGAGACATAAAAGATTTTGCCAAACCTCTATTCTAAAGTAATATCTCTCCAAATTTATATCTATTTATCTATATTTTATAATTATATATGCATGAAAGAAGAAGAGAATAAGGAAAGAGGGACGTGTGTCCCTTAATTCATAGGCTAAGCCCAACTTGAGTAATTAATGTTTTGGTTTTGTTCTAGTTAGATCCTTGTGGTTGTTAAAGTTGCAGTTATATTTTACCTATTATTATGACAGGTGTCTTACAATTTGAGGCTAGTTTCTATGTAAAATGTCCAACATGTTTTTTTTATACTTTCAAACTGCCAATCATTTTAGAAAAGTAGTTATATCATTTTCAGAAAAAATCTTTTGGCTTTTTGGTGTTTTTTTTTCATTTAACCTACACCTTTCTCCACTTATGTGTTTAATGTGGTATGTAATGTGAATTAAAATCTACCCATGGATCAATGACGATATTTTCAATTCATGATTTCTCATAAACTTGCAAGGAAGGTGTAAAAAGATAGGGGAAACATGACATCAAATTCTTGGTTTTTTAAGTTGAACATAATAGAAGTCTTCAACATTGTTTTTTTATCTGTTAGAGCTAGGCTTCCAAGTACTACAAATAAAACATAATCATTACTTCTGCAATATTATGCTTGCATTTGATTCCCTTTGTTTCTACTATTGATCTAGTTTAAATTTTAACATTTTCCCTTCCCAAAATGTCCTATTTGTATTTACTAAAAAAATGCCAATTAGTGTGTGTTATAGGAAAGATCATCTGATTTATGGTACTTAAAAGTTATAAACATTTAAATGTACCATAAAACACTGCAAGAAAACAATGTTTCCAAATACATAATTTTTCCTTCATTGTGCCATTAGTGAGAAAAAAAAAACAATATCTATAACGAAGTGTAGGTGTTCCCCTGGTTTTCCTTTAAAGATTAAGTTGCTGCTACATGCATTTAAAAGATCATTATCCTCATAGGTTTTAATCTTATTGTATATTTTATCATTTTCAAAATCCTCTAAAAAATTGATATGTCCTTCTAAAACTTTTCATCATTTTCAATAAAACCATCAAATTTAAATAAAATGATTAGGTTCAATAAAATAATTCATTATTTTGTTATTTAATTCAGTTTGGACTAAAACGAAAGTTTATATTTTGATTCTTGATGAGTTATTCATTTATAAATTTAAAAGAGGATAGTAATAAATATTTTTCAATTATTCTTAATAATCCTATATATAGCAACTTCCATCTAATTTTTTATCATTCTTTAGTATTGTTGATACTCAATTTTGTCTGAGTATTAATTTTTGTTTAGTTCTAGGTTAGGAAAATTAGTTTATGGGTCATTTTCATTTTTAGGGGCAATTTGGTCAATTATTAGGACATTTGGGTCATTTTTTTTTTATTTTAAGGTTAGTTGGTCTAGTCACCTTTACCTTACATTGTTGTTTGTGTTATAAATCTTTAGGAATTTAATATGGTCATTTAGGGTCAAAATAAAAATTAATTTAGTTTAGGTGTGAATTAGTGGTTCTAGAGGTTTTTGGGGTTAGTTTAAGGAAATGGGGAGTTTGGGCATGAATTGAGGGTTTTCAGAAAGTTCTAGGTAAAGATTGTAAATTTTGGGTCAAATTTGTCAACTCTACAATGTTTCCAATAAATCCGGCAAGTTTATGAAATTATGGGAAAATTTGGAAAGTTTCACAAATTTGTGTGCTCAATTGATGAATTAGGGAAATATTGGATGAAATTGGAAATTCATGTAAAATCTGGGGCCAAATCAATATGAGAATTTTCCTTAACTTGGACTAATATTTTTACCATATAAAATTAAAAGAGGTTTAAATTTTATCAAATTTTATTTGGATGAGGCCTAACCTCTGAAAACCTAGTTAACCTCATCAAAAACCCATGGGTCACCACTTGAAAGAAGGCAAGAGGAATAAAAAATAAAAAAGCTAAAAAAAGGCAGAAAACCAAACTTTCACGCAGAACGGTAGCCCTTAGTTTCTCGTGTCCTTATTCCCTGAACCCTAAGCTTTCCCTGTTGTCGTCATTACCTTCAATACCCCTGGAAGTTCAAGCCCAGCCCACCACTTCCAGCCTTTATCCACCACCATTAGCCTTCCAAGTCGGCCACCGTCCCCTTGCTCACACCGCGCCACCATCCCTAATTATACCACGTCACCGTTTGTTCCAAACTCGATGGAGAGAAGCTGTGCACCCGAGACCCCGCGGCATTTGAGCATTGGATCCTTAAACTCCAATGTCACAGGCTGTCTTCGTCCCACTCTCCAAGGTCACCAATGCCTCTCCAGCAAAACGTAGGCATCCAATCGCCCCATCATCACCGGTGAAGGGAGAATCAGAGAGATATTCGGATCACGACCCTCTAACCAGACTTGATTTCAACCTGTTTGAGCCAGTCAAATTTTACAATGGATATCATGGACATATGTCTAATTAGGCATAGTATTGATTTTACATTTTTACCCCTTACCTTAATTTTTTTTCCTCAAACCGTTTATCTCTCTCTCTCTCTTTCAAGCCACCGCTTTGTTTTTCTCTCTACCTCCTTTCATCACCGCCGCCCCCACCGCCGCCTCTCTCATCGCCGATCACCGCTGATGATTTCGATCTCTGTCGCTCTCCTCTCATGTTCGCCGCCGCTGATCGTCGAATGTCGCTTGGGTTCCTATGATCTCCTTTGCCCTCCTCTCATTGTCGATCGTTGCTCCGGACTTCGATCTTCATGGCCCTCCTCTCATCTCTGCCACCACTAATCGCCAATCGTTGCTTGGTTTCGTACGATCTCTGTCACCCTCCTCTCATCGCCATCGCCACCGCTCACTGATCGCCGCTTAGAACTTCGATCTCCATCACGCACCTCCAATCTGAAACGTCACCGATCACCGTCACTCGTTCGCCTTACCGATCTTCGTCATCTCCGATCTCCGATCAAATCGCTCGGGTTTGTGCGCAAATTGACGGTGCAAACCACGCATTCTATTTTATTTTTACAATTTTTGGGTTTACACATTCATTTACACTTTTACACTTTTATTAAGACATTTTTACAATTTTATTAAGAGATTTTGCTTTATTTCAATTAGTTATTTTTTAAAAGAGTAAATTATCTGCGTATTAATCAGACACTTCTAAATATTTCTTTAGACACTTTTACACATTCATATAGACACTTTTTTATTGTTTCAATTATTTATTTTTTAAGGGAGTAAATTGTCTATGTATTGGTGAGACACTTCTAAATAATTCTTTAGACACTTTTCGGTATCCATTCAGACACTTCTAAAAAATTGGCACCGGCGCTGGAGAAAACAGCAGTAGCAAGCTAGGGTTTTTTGTAGAGAAGAATATTTTAACTAAGGGTATTTTGTCAATTTTTTAATGATTTATGCCTTATATATAGAAGATTAAGGGATGGGTTAGTATGTCTAATTAGACATATGTGCACAATAAAAGAACTAGTCAAAATTTTCTCTGTGGTATAAACCCTTCCTAGCCCCTATACATTGTATTTCAATCATACGCGTCCCTGACGTTTTCTTCTTTATAGTTTAAGCATTGACAACATTTTCTTTGCACATTTGAATTTTGTTTATTTGTTCAAATTAGTAGTGCATCAATTAAATAAAATAATATCATATACAGTTACATGTTTATGCTAGGAATTTAATTGTTGCACTAATTTTTTTTAGGTTTTAACTTTTAATTATGCATAATCCAATCCAAAAATTAATTTTAGAGTATTTATTCCGTGTAGGTTTAATAAAATCTTAAGATGAATTTAGGAAAACAAGTAACAATAAAATTGTAAGATCCATATCTGGCTGATCCAATAGGATCCATGATTTGGATAATTATGTAAAATCTTTAAAAGTAGAAAAAGTAAATAATAATTAAATTAAATTTCAATATCTATATCCAGATAATCTGATAAGATTTATGATTTTGATTAATAATTAATTAAAATCTTTGTAAGATAAAATAAATAAAAATAAATTAATTTTGGATATTCATATCTATGTAGTCTGATAGGATCTATGGTTTGAAAATATAATTAAAATATAAATAAAAATCAAGTAGTAGTTTCTAAGAGATCATCATTCAGGGGGTTCAATTAGAATCCATGGTTTGGAAATTAATTAAATTATTTAAAGCAAGCAAAACAAAATTTAAATCAAATTAAGATGACAATTTTTTTGTGCTAGAATTAGGTTATTTTAGCGTAACTGTACTCCCAAACCCCCAAGCTATCATAGATCATTTTAAGGTGTTCAATTGACTTAGCTACAAACAAATTGATAGTGACTCCTAAAAACACATTACTATAAGTATGACCTGTAAAATTTTACATCTTTGACTTTCTTTTTTCATTTATTATATGTTTAGATACCAAATAAAATCAATCGTTGTTGACACCCAATTTCGTCCGACCATAAAAAATTTTTAACAAAAAATTAAATAAAAGAAATTAAAAAAATTATTATTTTTATTATTATTATTACTACTAAAAATTTTAATTAGTTTAAAATACATTTTTGTTTTGTGAAGATTTGATTTAAAATGATATATGTGTGTATTTGAAAAAAAAAAAGAAAACTCCAAAAAAAATGGCAAAATTTAAAAGTTTGAGGTAAAAATGACAAAATTAAGAAGTTTCAGGCAAAATTGACAAATTCTGAAAGTTCCAGGAGCATTTAGTAGTTTGTCACATAAAATTTTGAGCCTGCCGACGTTTCTGGCCCAAATTGACAGAAAACGACAAAATTGTCAAAATCAGAAGCTTCAGGAACTTATCCAGAGGCTGAGAGACGTAAAGGACTAAAATTGTCATTTTACCAATTTAAGAGATAAGTTTGAAATTTTTTATTAATTTATCCATCAACAGTTCAGCTAAACTTCCTCTATAAATAGCCCCCCAAATTTTGTGCTGAACATAGAGAAAAATAGAAAGAAAAGCTTAGAGCTCCGTTTTTAAAATAGAAAAAATTACAGCCTTAGTCCCTAGCTCTCCTTCCTTTCCTCAGAAAATCTCAAAACTTTTCATTTTGACGATTAAGCCATCTTCTTCCCCGTCCGTCTGTCACCGTTTCTCTCTCTCTCTCTCACCTCTGCACGCTGCCCGTCCGCTCGCCGCCGTCGCTCGTCGCCCCGCCGTCCCACCCCGCCGACGTCGCCGTCCCCCCCTGCCCCTGGCCGCGCCGCCACCGTGCCCAGCCACCCCCCCTTCGCCTCCCGCGCGACGTGCTTTGTTTCCTTTTCTGCAGAATTCAAAAATTAAAATCTAGGGTAAAACTCTCATTTTGTCCTTCAATTTTTCAATTTCTTTCACTTTGGTCACTAACCTTTTATTTTATTCTTGCAGAATTAATTCCTAACTATTTTAATTTTTACTTGTTTTACTTATTTGTTATTGTTACTAACCCTTATTTTTTTGTTATTAACTTACTAACAACTAACTTTTAATATTATTATTGTTACTAACCTTTTAATTTTTGCATTATTACTAACTTTTATAATTGTTGTTAACAATTAATTAACTTTTTATTATTGTTGTTAATTAATTAATTTAATTAACTTGTCTAACTTTTTATTATTGTTGTTAATTAATTTAATTAACTTGTCTAACTTTTTATTATTTTTGTTAATTAATTAATTAACTTGACTAACTTTTTATTATTGTTGTTAATTAATTAATTTAATTAACTTGACTAACTTTTTATTATTGTTGTTAATTAATTAATTTAATTAACTTGACTAACTTTTTATTATTGTTGTTAATCAATTAATTTAATTAACTTGACTAACTTTTTATTATTGTTGTTAATCAATTAATTTAATTAAACTTGGCTAATTTTTTATTATTGTTGTTAATTAATTTAATTAACTTTGCTAACCTTTATCATTATTTATTTTTAAAGTGGATGGCCAAAAAGCCCCACTTTATTATTATTAATTTTCCTTTATATAATTTTTTTTAATTTAATTCACCTTTAACCTTACTTAAATAAATAAATGAAAATTAAAAGAAGATTATTTTTTAATTAATTATTAAGCCTAATAAAAATAATTTTTTAAAAAGCCAATTATTTTTATTTTTCTTTTATAAATTGAATAATTATTTAAATAATAAATAACTTTCACTAAAAAAAAACTAAAAGAAAGATAAGAAAAAGATAAGAAAGATAAGAAAAAGATAAAAAAAGAAAAGAAAGAAAGAAAAGAAAGAAAAGAAAAAGAAAAGAAAAGAAAAGAAAGAAAAGAAAGGAAAAATAAAACTAAAAGAAAGATAAAATCAAAAAGAAAGAAAAGAAAGAAAAGAAAAGAAAATATAAAGAATAAAAAAAAATTTTTAGATTATTAATAAATCTAAAAACAAAAGACTTACAAATTAGTAATAATAAATTCCATAAAAATAATAATTATATAACTAACAATTAATTAAAGTAATTTCCATATCCGGATGATCCAGCAGGATCTACGGTTTGGAAAATATCAAACTTTCAAAATAAATAAATTAAATAAAAAGATAAAAATCCATATTTTTACGATATGGATTAAAATTTTCACCAAATTCCGTGTCCAAATGACTCGGCAGAGTCCATGGTTCGGAATCAAATCTTCCGTGTCCAAATGACTCGGTAGAGTCCATGGTTCGGAAGTATAAAATTCTATACAAATTAACTTAAAAATCCACATTTCGACTAATTCAGTTAAAATTTCTAAATTAACTGAAAATTATTTAAAAGCAAAGTAAAACAAAATTAAAATCAACTAAGGTGCCAATTTTGGGCGCTATAACAATATTGTTTTAGCGTAACCGTACTCCCGATCCCTGAACTCTCGCAGACCAATTTTAAGGTGACCAATCGACCTAAGAAAACTGATTGGTGGCGACTCCAGAAAACCCGACGTTGCCACAATCGTATAAACCTAAATTTACTTTGGATTCTTCATATTGCTTATAACACTTAATTCGAATAATTTGGATCTATCTTATAAAATTTAGAAATTGATCAAGTTGTTATATTCAAATTAATTCCAAATTAAAACAACCAAATGCTTACTCAAATGCTTACTCATTATGGTCTTAACATATTAAAAATGTTTCATTTTTTGCCTTCATTGAAAAGAATTTGTTGACTCGGAAGTAACTGTTTGGCAACAAATTTTCTGATTGGAATTTAAACTATTGCAACAATCTTCCAATAAATTTAATTTGTACAATGATTTTTTACAAACAATAGATAATTCAGATCACAAGTTTTTTCTCTATGTAAATCAAATTTATTTTATTTAGGAAAAAAAACTATTATTCATTTCTAAATGTAAAAAACTTGTTACATTGTTTAAATATACTAGAGAACAATTACTAAATATTTTAAATTAGAGTCTTAAAAATTTGCGTAAAACAATTATTCTGAGTTAGTCAACTATATTGGTGGGCGATTAAATGAAATAATTTTAATAAATCTAGTACCTAAATAGAATAGTTAATAGATTAAGGATTAAAATAAAACAATAATTAAAAGTTAGATATAATTCTACTTGTTATAATTTTGATAGTCATTCCACCTACTCCTCTAAGTCATACATGGGGCGTTAGCAAATGGAGTTGCCAAAGAGAATCTCCATAACCTTTTATTGTGGATGGTACATGATGTTGTTCTTCAGGTCTAGGAGTAAAATACAGACTTTGGATAGATAGTGATGCATCTCCTGAGACTTAAAGATAATCAGGTCTTTCTTGAATGTGCATCCACTCTTGAAACCGAACTTCTTGCTATTTCAAGAGGCATTGAATAGAGTACTTAGGTTTTGTTTACATAATATTGTCATTCTAACAAATTATTTTGTGCTTTTTGAGGTAATGTGAATCTTGCAGCTTTGTTAGATGATTTGGTTCAATCCCTTATAATTTCAATAAAAACTATGAATTGCTATGCTCTAGTGGTGGCACCTGGCCTGCGTGTCTCTTCAACTCTTACATATGCCATATCTCTTATTTCTATAACACTATCTTAATCTCTTGCTTCTAGTCATTAAAAAAACAAAAAAAGAATCCTAAATACCAACTCGAACCAATTCATAATAACGCTTAGAACTAAATACTTGGAAAATCAAAGCCCAAAACTGAGGCCCAATGTTACCTACCGGTCAATAATTCGGAGCCCGACCGAATCTGCGACCAGCAGAAGCCGAGCAAGCAGAAGCGCCAGCGACGACTGGTAGCTGAGGCAAAGATTATGAATCGAAGGATTCAACTTTCGAAGAAAAGATTCGTCTGTCAGGAATCTTGCTCGTATCAAAACCCTAGGCGACACTCGCTAGTCACCTTTTGATCGCGAAATGACCTCCGATTCGGGTTCTTCTTCCTCATCCTCCGACGACGAGTCGGCCGGTCGGAGCCCGAACGCTAGCCCGAGTTCAGCTCCCAAGCCTCTAGATGAACAATTTCGGTCTCTGGAATTGACTGGAGCCGAAGAATCGACGGAAGATTGTCTGGAGAATGGGGATGAGGCGACGAATGGGTTGTTGGATCCTGAGAACGAGGAGAGCCGAATGGAAATTGTGGATCAGGGAGAAGAATATGTTGATAGCGAGGTGCCGGTAGATGGCGTTGGAGTGGTGTGGGGGAGGACGAACTCGGAGCTGGAAGTGGAGCGGCCTTCCAGCCCTAGTAGCAGCGGCTACGCCGGTGAGAGAGGGAGTAGCAGCGCCACGAGCGTGTCAAGAGTGGACGATGAAATCGAGGAAGTGATGAACGACGGTGGTTTGGTTGACGCAGTCTCCGATTCGCCTTCCGGTTCGTGGGTTCCGGGAAAACGCTATGGTGATGAGGTGTGTTTATCGGGCTTTTCCTAGTAATTTGCTAAAATGATTACTGATGGTGACAATTTTGTTCCTTAGAAGGAAACTAAGCTAAACAAGAAGGTAGAAAGATTTGACATTTTTTGCCTACTTATATAGTTCAGCTACCTTTTGAAGCATATCAGCATGTCGTTTAAGGATTATCCTCCGCAGTTCTATTATATTCCTGACCATCGAATTTACGGAGGTTCACAAGTAGTGCATATCCCATAAGCCAGAATCAAACATCTGGGCATTTCTTCTGGAACACCGCAAAAATTTCCCAATTCTAAAGAGTTTCCTCCTCCATAAAAACCAATATTACATGTTCTGACGAAACCCACAAATACTGTTCTTCATCACATTTAAATATGGATTTCTTTTCCACCGACCCCCTTACTTGCACATAGGATAGGTTCATTGGTAGCCTACATACTGCTACTATGCATAAAATTGGAAAATAATATGACAAAGTTTGTTGGTTGCATTCATTTCAAAATATGAAAATTTTAAGCAGTGTTTTTTATTTTTCTGGGGTTGGGGTTTTGGGGGGGTGGGGGGGATCTCAGTCCACCCTTCTGAAAGCTTTGTGTCCCGAAGTGTACAAAAGCACATGGTCTAGACGATACAGTATGTTAATATACTTTCCAAGTTTTACCCTTAGTATACCAACTAATGATGCTAGACATACAATGAGTGCAGCAGTTGGATTGTAATAAAGCACTAAATATGACAATTTGTCGCATCAAGCTTAATGTTCATCACTTATAAAACACCAGTATCCTTCTAATGATGGAGGGGGGTACTTTAATTACTGAAACAGTTAATTTTGAGAACCAGAAACTGCTAAAGGAAGGCCAAAAGTGGTTCTGAGATGCACGTTTGTGATATAGGCTACACTCATAAGGGTAATTTATAAAGGTTGACGCCCTCATTCCAAAAGCAATTCTCCAACGTGAAAATGTCCCACATGAATACTGCAGGTCCATCAACAGAACGGGGGACTGCCCCTTAACAGAATAATCAGTTGTCTCATCTAGCAGATGGATTAAACATTTGATGCAGTAAAAGGGAAGTTGGTTATTATTTAGGATAATTCTTGTATTCTAGGATTTGAGTGATTTCTATAATTATAGGAATATTGTTAATTTTAGGAATTATAATTATTCCATATCTCTTAGGTTTACAGCAATTATTAGGTTTTACGAATAAAGATTAGTTTGCCTTATTATTTATCCTGGGTTTAGTTTAGAATTAAGATGCCTATATAAGGCTCTTTATATGACGTCAACTTTTAGTTTTTTTTTATGGTATTGAATTGAGTGAAATTTCCCTCCCTCTAGTTTTCTCCTTCTCTTCCTTGTTTGTTCTCCTTTGGTTCTAGTTTCTATTTGCGCCCGCATCAACATTACTTTGTAACTACCCTTGTATCTTTTTTAAGAAATGATCAGGAAGAAGGCAATTGAAACATAATGCCAAACAGATTCTTGTATGTAAAAGAGACTTTATTCAGTGCAGCATAAGCAAGTCCATGCAACATCTACAAATAATTATGGACTTTGCATTAGATATTATGCGTAGTTTTACTAGAAAGTAATGTGTGTGCAGCTGTTCCTCTGGGTATTGTTCTCAGTCATTTGCAGTTCACGATTTTCATCATAGAATTTGCCACCAGGACTTATATATCATGCAAAAGTAAAGAAGGCTATTACATTAATAGGTCAACATTATGTAATTGTTGTTAAAATTGTGCCTCACCATTGGTCAACCCTCTAGTTTTTCTTAGTGTCTGCCATGCTTTCTTTTTCAGTACTAATGATTTCTCCAATATAATATGTTGTTTGTTTGTAAATGAAGTGCAGGATGATGCGTCTATATCATGGAGAAAGAGGAAAAAGCACTTCTTTATTTTGAGTAATTCTGGGAAGCCAATATATTCCAGGTTTCTTGCTAGTGCTCTCAATGTCTCAAAAGGTCAATGATTTGAAAACAATGTGCTGATATTTTGGTCTCATTAATGGATAGATATGGAGATGAGCACAAGTTGGCAGGTTTTTCGGCAACTCTGCAGGCCATCATTTCCTTTGTGGAGAATGGGTACTTGGCTGCATTTGCCTTACTTGTCAATGGCCATATCAAGTTTCATTAATTAGTTTCTCCCCAAGTGTGCATTGCAATTACTTCAGTTAATCTATATTAACATTTTCCAGAGGTGATCGTGTCAAATTGGTGAGGGCAGGAAAGCACCAGGTAAAATTCTATCTGCTCTCAATGGACCTGAAACTGTGATACCTTCTCTGTTACAATCAGCAGTCAATAATTTTTCTTTCATAATTTTTCTCCATGGGCCTTTATGGTGATAATATGAGATGTCCTTTTATCTTATTAACTGTTAGAAAGCATGACAATAGCGAACTGCCAAGTATATGTTAAGTTGCATTAGGAACAGTTGGGCAGCAACTAAATTGTAGCATATTACTGGGAAGGCATTCTTAGAAGCAAATTTTTTCTTGGTGAATAGTTAAGAAGGAAAATGGACTCATCCTTTGTGACATCTGGCAGGAGATGATTGTATGTTAAGACATGCATACCTTAAAAATTTTATCTCTTAATCCAACATTTTTGCTAGTGCTGTTACATGATCTTTATTTATGAAGCCTCATTGAATCGACTAGTTTAAATTGTCAGTGACCCTCTTTGTTCTAGGTGGTTTTCCTTGTAAAAGGACCAATTTATCTGGTCTGCATCAGCTGCACAGAGGAACCATATGAATCATTGAAAGGGCAATTGGAGCTTATTTATGGTCAGGTAGCATTTACATTTTTCATCCTACTTTGCTTATTGTACTCCTGGGTTGCTTCTTTGAGGATTCATGCCTATTGTTTCCAATTCATGCTCCTTTTATGTAATTTCCTGTGTGTATAAACCTTCAGTAGCTTATATGTTTCGTAACGAAATGAGTGCAGATGATCCTTATTCTGACAAAGTCCATCAATAGATGCTTTGAAAAGAATCCCAAGTTTGATATGACACCACTTCTTGGAGGAACAGATGTTGTCTTCTCGTCTCTCATACATTCCTTTAGTTGGTGCGCACCCCCTCTCTCTCCTCCCCCTCCCTTACTGTGTGTGTTCAGTATAACCACAATGTCCTTGTCTGATACGCAATGAAAAATACCTGACTGGTAAAATTTTACTCTAATAAACATCATACCAAATATAAATCTCATATGTGAATGTCTCTTGTTGATTGACCTTACTACAATGTACTGTTAGAAGAAAAGGTTGATATTCTTCCTATTCTCATCAGTTTTGTTTGTGATCACTGATTTTTCTTTATAGAAACAGAAGGTAAGGGGAGGAAGGGGAAGTGGGGTGTTGGTTTTGCAAACATTTGGTATTGTTGACATTAAATCTTAAGGAATCATGGGTTTTCATCTCTATTAGAGAAAACCTGAAGTGAAAATCCTACGGACTTATTTTTCCATTCCTGTTTCAAGTTTCACCTTGCTTGTAGATTTTGACTTTCAGAATCATTTTTTGTTTTTAGGAACCCAGCCACATTTCTGCATGCATATACTTGCCTTCCCCTTCCATATGCTACAAGACAAGCTGCAGGTGCCATATTGCAAGATGTTGCAGATTCGGGTGTACTTTTTGCAATTCTGATGTGTAAACACAAAGCAAGTTTCTGTCATCCTCTATTTGATTTATTTCTTGGTGCATCTGCATTTGGTGTTGTTTTTTTGTTTATAGCTCAACAGTGCCCAATTAGTTGAACATATTGCCTCTTTTGCTGGATAGATCTCGTAATGACTTGAATCTTGCTTTCAGGTTGTCAGCCTTGTTGGTGCTCAAAAAGCCTCCCTTCACCCAGATGACATGCTGCTGCTTTCAAACTTTGTTATTTCATCTGAATCATTTAGGCAAGTAGAATTGCTCTGTTCGAAATAAGTTTACACATTCTGTGGTTTTCAACCCCCCCCCCCCTCCCCCTGGGCCCCCCCACAGACACACACAAATGAAAGAAGAAAGACTATTGTTGTTGCTCGGATCTCAAGTCTTCAACGCTTACTTCCTGTCAAAAGCTTATTCTGTGAACAATTATGATTGAATATTGTTCAGTAATTTATGTCTCAAATTCAGACAATAGCATATGTATAAAGGCGTTGGATGGTGTATCATGTTGTTTCAATGCTGAATCTAGAGTTTGAATCTCATGTATGCTTCATGCGTTTCTACAGGACGTCTGAATCGTTCTCACCGATTTGCCTACCAAGATATAATCCCATGGCATTCTTGTATGCGTATGTCCATTACTTTGATGTAAGTATTTGGTGCCTTTATGGTGTAATAACTGTTACCTGAGGAAAATAAGCAAAAGGAGCTAACACCATCTCAAACTGTTGCAATTCTGTAAAGCAATTTCATGTTTTGCTGCAGATCTCTGTTAGATGTAGAAGTGACATGCCTTACCTTTTTGTTCCAGGCTGATACTTATTTGATGTTGTTGACAACTAGTTCGGATGCTTTTTATCATCTTAAAGATTGCAGGTAAGTTCTTTCAAACTTCTGTTTTTGTACATTGGATCACAACTCCAATTAGCTAGGTGAAAAGGCAACAACTTATTCGTTTAGGTTAAGTGTGCCTTTCAAACTGTATTTCTATCATCTAGTGCTGGTTGGGCTAACCAGGCGGTTGAACCCATTAACTGCTTGGTTTTGTAACCTCTGTCCTCAGCAAGAGATATCAGTTAATAATCTACCTGAGTCTTTCTTTCCCTTGTTCTTGCAGTCCTTTTCTCTATCGAAAGTATTGATTAATTTTTCATGAAATATATATAGGATTCGGATTGAATCAGTCCTTCTGAAGTCAAATGTTCTTAGTGAAGCTCAAAGATCCATGATAGATGGTGGTATGCGGGTTGAGGATCTACCTGTTGACTCATTGCCTCACTCTGGGTCTTTGTCTCATTTAAGTCATCACAAACTTCCAACAGAATCTCCTGAGGGATCAAGAGAACGATTTGTTGGCATTGGTGGCCAGGCAGGACTTTGGCATTTCATTTATCGTAGCATATATCTGGATCAGTATGTGTCCTCTGAGTTTTCACCTCCAATTATTAGTCACCAACAACAGAAGAGGTAGTGCTCCTGTATCTTTTTCTGCTTTTCAAAATTTTTAGCACTAATTATGTCATGTATGTGTTTCAGTTCTGTTTTAGTTTTTGTTTTGTGGAATTATTTGTTTTGTCTTCTGCAGACTGTATAGAGCTTACCAGAAGCTTCACACTTCCATGCATGACAAAGGAATTGGGCCCCACAAAACACAGTTTAGAAGAGATGAAAACTATGGTGGGTTTGTGCTTTTCCAATCTTAAGTTCATTTATTTCTTTATCTGACAAAGAGGAACTCAGAGCAGCTTCAGAGGCCCCTTTTTTTCATCTTCTTTTGACGTGCATAGGCCATGTTTACTTAATTGTATCCCACTGCACTTCCTTGAACCAAAATGAATGATTGGGAGTTGCAACAACCAAGTATACCTCTATTTTTTAAGAAAAAAAAAAACTTATTGAGAGAAACTAATGAACTGTTAATGTTGGGCGGTGGTGTTCATATATTTGTTCCATGAGTTCTCAGTCAGTTCATGGGTTCTTTTTTGCTGAACAGTCTTGCTCTGCTGGGCTACCCAAGATTTTGAATTCTATGCTGCATTTGATCCTCTTTCGGATAAGGTTTGCTTCTAGAAATTTCAATGCCATGTCATCCACTTCTACCAGTATCTCTAATGCCTAATATCAGGAGAAAGATTTACATTTGTTGATTTGAAATTGCAGGCGTCAGCTATAAAGACATGTAACAGGGTGTGCCAATGGGTTAAAGATGTGGAAAATGAAATATTTTTGCAGGGAGCAAGCCCCTTCTCATGGTGACATGCCAATTCTGTAGTACAGCATGTAGTATATTACCATCAAGTTTAACATAGGCCTTTGATACTGAATTTTATTCGACGTACTTCATTTTTACGGTATAGAAGCAGTAATCTCTCCAATTTCCGATCATCTCTACGTGATCATAAATGGCACGAGCCACCAGAGTGTTACATCCCTAGTCATAAGTCGCTGGCAGGACAAGACACTTGATTCCTGGGGAACTTGAGTAGGTCATTAGTTTTTCGTGGACAGTTTATACCTTGTTTATTGGCCTAGCAATTTTTGCCCCTTCATATACTTCAAAGAGCTGTTGCACTTAAGTTTTTTGGTTGTCCGGAACTACGTATTCTCTATCTGTTTCCAGGCATTTGCAGTGCAGAGATGGGATCATGGAAGTGTTGAGAGGAGGTATGTTTTATTGTTTTCAAAGATCAAAATATAAATGTGTGCTGTGATAATTAGTAAATCCCAAGTTTTTTGGATCCTTGAATTTGTTAAAAGCTTGAATTTTGATATCGAATTTGGAATGAATTATATCCTCGTTTGGTGTTTCTACATCTTTCCTACAAAATCTCGTTTGGTGACTGATTACACAACTCCTTTTACCTTCTTTCACAACAAAATCTCTGAAAGATGTCGCGTGTCCATTTTTCCAGGCAAGTATAGCACTGATGTTTTCGAAGTCAACCAACCCAACATCTCGCTCATCTGAGAAGTGGTTGAAGATTGTTGTACACATGAATTTTAGTAAGAATGACGTATCTTTTATTTGCTCTCTCTTTCTATCCTCTCCGTCCCGGTTGTTTCTCAATTCTTGGAGTTGAGCCTTCTCTTTTCTGCGATTCCCCTGAACTGAAGCATGCATCTATGGCCGTATCTCTTTATTGATTTCAAGGCCAAAATTTTGTGGAATTTTATATGTTTTTGTGATGAATGATATCAAACAATGATCCTGCCTCATCATATGGCAAAAGCTACACAACAATCCAAGCTGATTCTGGACGTTGGGTTCTAGCGACTGCCAGTTTTTCGATAGAAGGCCTGAACCAAGAAACTGCAAAGCACCAATTCTTGGACGACAGCAATGAACATAGGAATCTCTGCTGTGCATGAGTTCTTGTCGAGCAATCATGGCGAGCAAGCCTGAATGTTGGGGAATATACATGAAATCAATTTAACGGCTGTTTCCAAAACAAGGAGAGAAGTTTGCTCAACAAATAGGAAGCACGCAGAAGGAAATTGCAGCATTAAGGAAGATACACAATTCTTTGTTTTTCGATTAGAACAAAATGAGGAGCAAGCTGTAGTAACGGTGGAACAACAAAGAAGTCAAGCTTGATGTTGGGTGAAGAAATTTTTGCAGCAGCAACATTGAAAATCCTGACACAACGTCAGAGGCTATTGGCGTCAGTTTCAGAATTGATTGGATAAGTGAATTTACGTGACAAACTCTTTAGCCCTGTCTTTAGCAAAAATAAAAGATTTCGTCTAAAAGATCTTAAACATCAAGAACAAATTGCTAGCATCGAAGGGTTAAAGAGTTTAAAGTAACATGGCTGTGTTGACGATTATGAAGAGCGACTTGAGATTCTGTCGAGCAAACTTGTTGTCTTCTACAGAGTTTGTTGTCACTTGTTATCTGAATGGATTTGTTATCACTTGTTGTCTGAATTGACTGCAAGACGATCTACATGAATATGTTAAGAGCAACAGCACCTCGAACCTTGTATGATGCCCAATTCTTAGCTGAACTCCAACAACTAAACCTGAATCGGTTTGAAAGGAATCTGGCTACAACAGAAAGAGTACACCTAAAGCTGTAGAAGGTAATACTGAAACATCTCAAGTTTAAACTTTTGTGGGAAACATGGAATATTCACTTGAAAAAGCTGAACTTTGGGAGTCGTCTTGTAAACAGTTGCTACTCTACTGAAAAGGAAGATGAAGCTGTAGAAAGTTCAATAGGGTACCAGGAATCAGTTACCCTAGAAAGTGATTGTGGAGAAAAACTTTAGCAGACAGCCAAATTGAAGTTCACCAGAATACAAACTACAGGGAAGGGAAAGTGGGACCTAGAAAACACAAGCAGTGCTGCTGGACATGAAAATCAGGAAATGCATGACACAATTGTTCAAAATGAAGTTTATGGTACTGGCATGTAGCAAACCGAGCAAAACGGCAGCAGGATCTTCTTGGCCATGATTTAGTTAATGAAGGCCATGTGGGCTATATTGCTGGCACGTTTCATGGCCATGAAGATGATATTGTACCTCATTCAATCTTATTGATGGAAGACAAATATGTGCCAAATGGCTGCAATTTGGGGGCTGGTTAAGTTTCAGGTGTAAGGACTCTCCTTTTAAGGAGGGTTGGGGGAAGGGAAATGGGTCTCAACTGCGTCGTTTCTCTGCGAAATGGTTAAGATCTTTACAACCTTTGCTTGGGTATGTTACCTTACCTTTGTAAATTCTTAACATGAGATGAGATGTTGTCTCCACCAAACAGTAGCGAGGATTTTTCAAGTCGCATAACCAATTCAATGGCTACACAGATCCAAGGTCCCTGCTCCACGAGAGTTGTACAGCTGCATTTTAACTCCAACCACATTTAGATTTGTAGATTATGTTTATGGTAGTATTTTAATTAATTATTTTAGTAAAGAGAGGGAAATGGAGTTCCGGGAAACAAGACGCCATTGAAACTTGGGACATAACGACATGTCGCAACAGATCCAAGTTCCTGATTGCAACAATTTGATACAACGGCCCAACCCAGTTCGAAACATTTCGATTACATTCAGCTCGGCAGGTGGTGTTGAAATTCATATTATATTCCTCAGACTTTCGATGGTAAAACATTTTAAAATTTTACTAGAAGTCTAAACAACGAACTTGCAAATTTATTAAACGTTAGAATTTCAGAAGACAATTTAAAGCCTTTTAAACTAGTATTAGTTTCTCCCCTTTTTAAGGGTAAAAAATATTTTATATTAACTATGGATTGATTGACCAACTTCATTAACAAAACTCAGGGGAAAGTATGCATTCTGAAACATTGGGAAGTGAATATAGTTCGATCAAATCTTAAAGGGCATGTGTAGTTTACCCTCCTTCTATTTGCGTTCTTATGTATGCTCCCTTTCACTTGAAATAAATGAGGACTACTAAAAAAAAAAGGAAATGATTGAAACTTTTCAAAATTATTTATGTCCTAAATCATTAACTCTAATATAAATTTATACTAAAATTGGTAGAGAGACAGGAAAATTACTGTCATTGTTCCATAATATATAAGTCACTCTTATATATATATATATATATATATATATATATATATATATATATATATATATATAAAGGAGAAATCTAGGCAATAGGTTGGAATCATTAATTATGGAGTTTTTTTTTATATGTTTAAAGCCTTTTGACTCACTCTTTAATGTCAAATATTTTATAGACCCTTTAACTACACTCTATTATTTGGATTTTTATTGCATTGACAATCTCATCAATCTTTGTTAAGTTATAATTTGGTCATCATCTTCTATTTTTACCAATCTTAAACATAATTTTATCTATTAAAGTACACCAATAAATTTACAGTTAATTATTTATTCACATGACCTATCAATTTAATGATTAATATAATTGGACTCTTTATTGAGTTTATTCTAGAGTTATTGTTACTTATTAGAGTATTATGATGGTAATGCTATTACTATTATTTATTATTTTATTTAATGTTTCAATTACTAACATTTATTAGGCAATAATTTTGATCCACTAATTATGAAAAAATTATACATTGAATTTGTAATTTAATTCTTTAAACAAAAGCTAATTATATAGTAATTAGAGAAAAATAATTAGTATAAATTATCCTGACATTGTCAGCTAGAGGAAGGAAAAAAAAACATTCAAGTCTATATGGTGCCAAAATGGTTAGGTTTCAGATATATAACTTCAGGTAATTCTAATTCTATCCACAATAATTTCAATTCTTTGTTGCTCTTATCTTATATTTTTAACTAAATAAAACTTCTCAAGCTATCTAATACTTCTATATATATCCTTTTGCATTAGTGGTAATGGATTCGTACTTTTTTCATATAATGGTTTCAGTTTTTTTTTATAAAATTGTTTAGATTTGGTTAGATGAAATTAATTGTGTTATTTTTAATTTTACTACACTATTATTTTCTATTTTGTTTAGCTAACAAAATTAATCTAATTTTTAAAATTTTCATTTACACTTTAATTCTCTTTGCCCACTAACAAATAATTTAAGTATTTTTTTCTATTAAATACTTATTAATATAAAAATATAAAATATAAAATATTATCTCAATTGTACATATTTTATTTTCCCTATAAGTTTGAAGAATTAATTGAAATTTGAATTTCCTAGTTTGATGATTAAGGATTGATATTCTATTATTTATTTAGTTTTGGGAGAACTTAAGAAAGAAAAATGTTGAAAATCAAACTCAATTTTAGATGTTAAACAGATCATTATTTTTTAATTATTACATTCATTTCTTTATAAAAATTTAAAAATAGCTAATTTTATTAAATGTATGAGCTATAGATTTATTTTCAATCTCCTAAATATTATTAGTATTATTATTATAAAAAATAATTAGTTAACTATATATACAATTAAAATATATAAAAAAAATAAACCCGTACGATAGACTGTGTGTGTGTGTGTACTAGTTTTTTGTTCGTACGATTACATATTACATACACACACACATAAACATATTAGGTATATTTCACAGAAAGAAAACCCATAAGTGCATCACTACAGGCTACAGCAAAGAATATTAACAGGTTTTGTGCAGTGAAAATGACATATATTTTGGGACTAATAAGAGAATTGGAAAGTGAATATATATCATGAGATTTTAGAAAGTAAAGTACCATTTATTTTGTGAGAGGAGTATTCTCTTTATTGGATTAAGGGGAAAAAAACAAAGAAAGAAAATTGACGTTCCTAGGTGGGATACGCGGTTCACCTAAGCGCATTTGTCCTTTGTGCCTCTATTCAACAAAATAGAAATACAGAGCCGATCATCAGAACCTTCCTAACTCTTGTTCTGGTTCAATCCACCGCGTTTGGTTGCGATTTAATGCTGAATTAAATTATGGGCCGAAGAACTTTTCAAACATCTTCATTTATAACTTTGTCCACTTGTTTTTTTTTTTTTTGGGGAGGGGGGAGGGGGGGTGAATATTCATACTTATACAGGTTTGAACCCAATAAAAAAATTTACATATAGAGTTTGACTCTAATGGCATGGTATAGCGTGTTTAATTTGCTGATAATGATTTGATGCATTAAAATCAAACTACTTGAGAAAACATCTTGTTAACGAAAGTGAGTTATTGCTTACAAGATAGCCGCGTATTATGATTCATTCCTATATTACATTAGTGAGTTAAGCTTTGAGTCCTGACTCAAACTTAGATATTTATTCTTTTTTAGATGAATTAGGTGGTGGGGAACTAGATATATAGTAAGTCTTATGGATCCCCAGCTTTTGTATAATTTTAGATATCAAAATTAAAAAAATAACAACAACAACAACAACAACAACAACAATAATAATAATAATAATAATAATAATAATAATAAAAGCAATATCAATTGAGTTAATTTTGACTTCAAAATAAGATATTACGAGTTTAAAAATAACTACTGTGATTTTTCTTCTTCCTTTAATTTTTAACAAATACCCTAATTTTTGTGCCAATACCTTCGCATTCAACAAAATTACCAAAGAGTAACCCCCAGATTGTTTCAGAATACATGGTTGCATTAATCAACATGTTATCTAATCAAACACTTTTGACCCCAAGCTCTTCACCCTCGCCCACAACCTTTCTGTCTGAGAACGAGGATGAATTGAACCAGTTGCTAACTCAGTTCAAGGGCCGAGTCTCCCAAGAGTTTGACCTCGATTTGCAGGACACGATGCTGAAATCCCAATTAACTTCAATTGGATTTCTACCGTATGTTACCAAAACTGAATATATTCTATCATATATATTTTATTTATATTTAACAAATTATGATAAAAAAAATTTAAATACATATAAAATATGAAAAAAAAA
This sequence comes from Aquilaria yunnanensis, assembly GCA_039654915.1. Classification (NCBI taxonomy): domain Eukaryota; kingdom Viridiplantae; phylum Streptophyta; class Magnoliopsida; order Malvales; family Thymelaeaceae; genus Aquilaria; species Aquilaria yunnanensis. The sequence goes on along the minus strand of CM077593.1, from coordinate 102,605,224 downwards.
TTATTAAATAAATTATATTATCTTAAAATAATATTCTAATATTTAATTTTTTACAAAGATGATAACAATATGTGACACAGTATATTATATAGTATATCTTAAAAATTCAGAGTATGGTATACTTAACGGTAACAATATTTAACATTTTGTTCTTAAGCCTTCTTTACATTGCACTCGATCGTTCTATATCATTTTACCCACAAAATGGCCAACAAGAAAGCTCTCTTCATGGTGGCTATGTTATGTTGCGTATGTGGAGTTTTTTTTAACAAAAAAAAAAAAAGCTGACTGAATAATGTGTTGCGGAGATTTGCGAATAGCATAATACATTGATGGACGGTCAACTAGGTCCTATAGAAATCTCTAACCAAGCTTAAATTTTTTTTATGTGTTTATAAAGACTCCGTTCATTTGTTGGTCACTCCTTCATTAAATTGACAGGATATATTAAGGTCATTTATTTGGGCAACGGCTTCTTGGAATTCAACGGTCTTTTTTAAATGGAAAATAAAAATCATCATCTTAAATGACATATGTTACTTGAACATTTTCCTTTCTTTTTTAAATAAAATCAATTCATAAAATTTTATGTTCAATTTTTTTATAAAAAGTACTTCAGTTCAATCAAAGTAAGTCAGATTACATCTTACAAACTAACAATATATATAGGACTCTAAAAACCATTATAGACTTAATATCAGACACCGAAAAGCTACTCATCCCTACGATACTGAATAAGAGAATGAGAATCAGATCAAGTCAAATATTCCATGTAAACTAGAATAAAGTTATTATAATAACTCACAAATAACTAAAAAAAAAGTCTAAATAAAAAAATAAATAATGTTAGACTAATATACAGATACTTGATTGGACTAAGAAACCATTCAAACACAGAATGTGGATGATGACTCAAATATACAAAAAAAAAAAAAAAAGGACATCATTAACCAGTTTATTATTTAGAAGCACTTCACCTGCTTATGTCTAGCTACATTTCACACCCTACTTGATTCACTAACACTGAAATGGATTACCTGAATCTGTCTTCCAGGCGATGCTTCTACTAATAATGATAAAAGGCTGTTGTAGAAAAGGGAGGAAGAAGAATAAATAGAGAAAAGAAATGAGAGTGATTGATCAAATGAAATAATAAGAATAAATCAACCAGCTATACTTGAAATGGTATTCAAACATGGCTGAAGATGTGAATAATAGAGGAGGAAGGCCATGCAAAGAAGAAAGGAAGGGGGCGGCAGCTATGTCTTAGTTAGGATCAAGGTAGTTAAAATCGTGATTCTGATTGTAAGATCGTCTTACGATCCAAACATAGAAAATCTTATTAAAATGTTATAAAATTAAATGTATGGTGGGATCGTGATAGAATTGTGACTATGATCGTAGAATCGAAAAATCCTACCGATCCTACCTGGTATTGATTTTTGTTGGGGGTAAATTACACTGATGATCTTTAACATTTAATTTTCATTCTATTTTTATCTCTAGTCTATTAAATATTTTGTTTAGGTCCTAAACCTATTAAAAACGTCCTATTTTGGTTTAAAATCCATTAAAAACTTTTCATTTTGGTCATTAATTAGACAAAATTTGTTAACTCAAAGTAACTATCTAATAGCAACATTTTAAAACATAATTTAAATTATTTAGTAACTGTCTTATTACAAATTTAATATATATAATAATATTTTTTACAGTTAATGGACATTCAAATTACCAATTTTTTCTCCTTATAAGTTGAACTTATTTCATTCAGGAAGAAAAAATTACTAATTTTAAATTATTTACTTATTGTAAAAAATCATTATACATTTTAAATTTATTAGAAGTCAATTATTGAATATTTAAATTATGGACATTGTGCTCTTTTTTATTTGTCAATAATGTGTTTGTTCATAAATTTCTTTAAAACTTGTATTGATTATTTTATTGATTATGTTGATGTAAATTTTGTTCAAGTTTGAATTTAACTTTATTGTATCAATAATTATGTTGTACTTTTGCTATGACACTTAAATTTTACTTAAGTTTATAATATGATTGGTCTTTTACATAAATTATATTATTTAGATAAAAAAATTTAAGCTTTTAATAGGATCTTATAATCTATGATCCAATGTTATGATTTCGATCTTATACGGCAAAAAATAATTCCGGGTAGGATCCTAATCTTGACAACTTTGCTTAGGATTCTTTGTGAATGAAGGCTTACATTAAAACACCAGTTAAATGTTTGATCAAAATTAAAATAGCATAATTACAAATCATAAGATACACCTATAGTCTAACACCCGTACGCAGGTAGTATAGACAGTCAACTAAAGATTTAAATGTTCAAATGTAATTAATGTTAATTTAGTCAAAGAAACGTACTGTATTCATTTTGGTAGACGGTAACTAAGAAGAAGCAATAACTCCTTTCTTTTTTATTTTTATTTATTTATTTATTTATTCAAAAAATAACTCCTTTCTTTAGTGTAAAAAAGTTTTAAAAAACTCCCCAATTAAATTGGTCAAAACTTCACCAATTTCGAAGATTATTAAAAGAAGATTGTTCCCCACTTACCTTTGTCCACGATAGTGAAATCTTCATTATTATTAGTGCTCTATTATGCTCCATTTGAAAATGACCAAGACAACCCTCAAAACACATACCCTTCCCTTAAAGGACTGGACTATAATCTTCAATATGAAGGGCAATTCTATAATTTCCTTTGCTTAATGCTGGAGATTCCGATCCTCCTATGGCTTAGCACCATCATTTGTGAAAGAGTGCAGTATGTGGTGAGTGGAGGCCACCACATATTCATATCGGTATTAACAGGCCAATGATATTAACGGTCCGACCGAGAAGTTTGGCACGTGACCTATAATTGGCATCACGTGATTGCAGCATGACACTGCAAAAAGAATGGATGATTTTGGAGAAATCTTAAGGTTTAAATGTATAACAGTGTCCTGAACTTTATCAACTTAGTTATGTAAAGGTTTTAACTATCAACTAGCTCAACTTAGGGCTCACAGTTTTTGAATAGAGGCAGTTCAGTAAATAAACTTAAATAAAGAGTCCAATACGGTTACGTGAATGATAAATCCATAATGTTTTAACAGAGATATGATAACAATAACATTGAATTGAAGGAATCCATATCCACTGTCCTGTGTTCAAATTGTTGCAGACAACTGAACCTTTAATTGTACCGTCATATGGTCACATTGTCAATTTCTTGAATTTAGACTCTAGGGTTTTGAGTGAAATTAGAGATATTTTTATGAATTTGTGACCCTCCATTTTGATATACAACTTCACAATTAACAATTGTTTGGAGTTGGATGTCTTTCATACCATGTGACTTTACATAATGTTCCGCTGATTAATTTGCCCTCAATTTAAAAAATATGAGTCTTGAACCAGTTAATAGTTGAGGCTCTTAAGTGACCGAGTTGGCAAAGTTCATGGCATTCTTCTGCATTTAAGCCAAAGCTTAATGAGATACATTTCAATTTCAATTATAAGCTTTTAAGCTCCTTCTTTCATACTAATAGATCACATATATTTGAAGGCTCATAATTGGAAAAAAAAACATCAAGTATTTTGTCAAATTATGTTGTATTATTATAAACGTTTAAAAGTCATTTCCAACCTCAAAATGAAGAATTGAAATGCATCCAATGCTCCTAACAAAGCCTTTTTGTTATTTTCTTCTCATTTATCTGCTAAATTTGGTTTTGCGATTTTATTATGATACCTGCTCTGCTCGCACTTTTGATCAACTGTCTCTAAACTTTGATCTATCTGGCAACAATGTGGCAACGACATGAGTCATAATTTTTTTAATTAATAGATACCTCGGATTAGCAATAGTGGAGGTATAGTTTCGATAAAAAGACAAAAAAAAAAAACATGGGTGGAGATATTTTTTATTTATAAAAGAATTGCAATAATTTTCTTAAGGATAAATAAGGAATAATAGTTCTACCTTGAACCTTGGTCATAATTTTGTAAGCCGTAACTCGTAAACTTTAAGAGACGTTGCATATATAATCATCACAAAATCTGCCACTTGAAAATAATGTTCGCATTTTTAACAAAAACAATTTTCAAACACCAGTTTATGTAAGTTCATAATCAAATGGATATAGTTACTGTTTACTACCATGAGTACCAATTGATACCAGGATGAACATAATAATTTCTGCCAATAAATATTAGTTATTGATATGAGCCCGGGAGGGCATTGTAAAAATTAACATTGATGCTGCATTTGATGCAGCTTTACAGAAGGTTGGCATTGACATAGTGATAATGAGAGGCAGCCAGTTATGGCAAGAGGTTTTCATCTTAAGTGAGGCTCGTGTGGGTGAGGGTCATTTATGGGAAAGGGTAAAGTGTTACATATGAAGGGAAAAGAAAATTAGGGTTAGAGACTGACAGGGAAGAAGAGCAAGCAACTTGACAAACTCAGGGGATTGACAAGAGAAAAAGCCTTAGGTGAAATAAGAAATAATAGTCATGTGAAATTAAATGTTAAATGAAAACAAAGTATTAACTTATATTAAATGAAAGTGTGGTGAAAGCACATATGAGTATGAAGGGAAATGAAATAATAAGAGACCTCTAAATGGTGATAGAATTGTAGGAAATAGCTTCCCCCAACAAGGAAAGTAATTAAGACTATTTATAAAGAAGGTAGGTGTAGAGGATTGCGATACTTGTCATCATATCAACAGTGGTAACAATTATAACGGTCATTTTTTGGATTCTAAGTTTATCGGACTGGTTGGAAATTTAAACAAGCCTTAATTCGAACACACCAAGTCAGATTCCCTGAAATCATTCACTTACGATTTCAGATTAAAATTTCTGCCAAAAATTTTATATTCAACATCGTCTAATTTGGAACAATTAAATGCCCAATAAAATTTTATCAATAATAAATAAATAAATAGATAAATATAAAATTACCAAATTTCATTACTACAAAGCTTTGAAGAAAGTTTTGCATATGAAGCTGTTGAAGATTGATGCAGAGTCGGATTCTAAAGTATTTATGATGCTTCCAACAGCAGAAGAGGACAGTGGCAAATCACAAGATTAGCTGCAAATGCCTGAAAACTTTATCAGAATTTTGCATATTATAGGGTTTCTCACATTTCTAGAATTGTGAATATGTATGCAAATGTTATAGCATCTTGGTGTAAGAAGGATATAAGATCTTATGAGTGATCAAGTTGTTCCTCATCTCTTTTTCAAGCTTGCATATTGAGAGACTTAGTGTATGATCACCCTTAGTTGTTCAATGCAAATTATCTTCCCTGGCGGGACAAAATAAATTAATGTAGGGCAATTTTTAGCACTGGCGATTCATGTATCCATGGACTTCTTTTTTATAAATATGTTAGCAACGGATACATAATTTAACAATTAGAATCTCTTTATTTTTTTAGTAGACCCTCATAATTTTTATAATATCTATTAAAATATAAAAAAATGTGCCCCTTTTATCTTAATAAAAAAAATTGGTTAGCATTTTTTCTCCACTAATAATTAGAATGATAGAATCTAATATTGGGCTTGAACTTTTATACATTTCCCCATCTAGGATTTAATTTTTTTTCACTTTCTTTTTTTGTTCAAACATACAAAAAAATTAATGAGTTAGTTCGACACAAGATAGAGTCAATAAACTAAACAAGAAGGAATGTATAAGCATACAAGATTAAAAAAAAAAAAGAAATTTTTATCTTTTATATTCTACACAACATGAATATCTTATTCATTTTCTCTATATTTCATTGAAGCAAGTCAACAAAAAATAAAGCAAATAAATCCTAAATCAAAACATTTCCAAGTTTTCCATTAAAATATATTTTCAATTATTATATTATGTATGTGAATTTATAAGCTTCATTATATCATATTAACATTTAACATACACACAAGACCCCCTTTATAAAGATCCTAAATCTGCAACTGATTTTAAAAAAACATGATGAGAGAATGTTTTAGTACGAAAAATCCAATTGAACTTACACTATAAATTTTTTACCAGATCGCCATTGAATTTTTATGATTAAACCAACTAAGCCCTTTAGTGATTCAAATTGAACAAAAATCGAATAAACTTTCCAAAAGTTTCTCCTTCAAAAGGAACTTTGACCAGTCTCTACTTTAGTGAAGAACGTAAAAGACAAAGGGATTTTAGGACTGGGATTCAAGAGAAAAAGGAAAAACAAAATTTTTCCTAATCAAAATTCTGTAACTTCAAGTTTATATAGGTCAATCAACGCTAACTCTATTTTGATACAATAATTGCCTTTACCAAATTCCGTCTGAAGTCTATCAAAAATTTGAATTTAGTCAGTGAAAGAGCCCGCAAAAGATAACTGAAAAAATTTGACGACAAGCAGCCTAGCAGGTCAGGAAAAACAAAATGGTATTGAAGAATTCTTTGCTTCGTCGTCTTTTTATTTGTTGCAGGATTATGTACAGAGAAGCAAAAACCAATATTAGCCACAAGCCTCTTTTTGGCCCTTCAACTAGTTTCACGTTTCTGCCTAACTCATCGATAACCTTTTTCTGTAATTCAGCTGCCTCTTAAACTTCTGTAGATGTGTCTAGCTGGATATATAGTGACTCAAATAAAAGTGAAAATTGACCTACTAAAAATGAACTTCTTGTCGGAAACTATTTGGAAAAATAGCGGACATGAGGTGGAGGCCGTCTGAGGGTTAGCTCTGACCTCTACTCATTTCTCCTATAATGTTAATGTAACTGGTTTGGTAGCTTTTCAAATAAAAAAAAAAAAAGACATCATCCATTCTTTATACAGTATATTCTACCCTTGTAGGCTTATAAGAATGTTTCTATTTACCAAAAACAAAAAAAGAACTTCAAGCAATAAGGGTTATTTTAACAAACATACATGCATGCATGTTCATTTATATTTGTTTATTTATATAGTGAGAGTTCATTTATATTTATTTATTTAGTTAAATGAACTAACATTAATAAAATTTTATATTCATTCATTTAAATAAATAAACATGAACAACAGTTTATTCGTTTATCTATGCTCATAAACACGTTTGGTTAGTGTTCATTTATATTCATATGTTTATTTGTTTGTTTCTTTGTTTATTTATTCATATTTAAAATATTTGTTTGTAAATCTTGATATGTGTTTTAGTTTATAGATACTTACTTGAAGTTTCTTACTTGATTATTTTGTTTTGAAAAATGTTGTTTTCTATCAACATGTTGCAGATGTTTATGTATTTATTGGTCCGTTTGATTAATTATCTTATTCACAAACACATTCGTTTATGCTGTTAGCAAACAAGTTTTAACGAACACTAAACAAATTAATGAATATGAATACCATTATTTAACAGACAAATAAACATTAACATAATTTGTTCTTGTTCGTTCAGTTAGTTTGCATCCTACAAGTGATCATGGTTTAAATGGAAACCCACAATAGAGAATTAGCAATAATATCAATGATTTTCCCAATGTTCATGGTCGCTATTAGAAATTAGAGATAAATTTGTCTACAATTTCGATGAACTACTTTCATACTCGTACAACGTGCAATCTTGACACTTGATTTTGCAAATAAAAATTATAAAAGAGTATTACATAATTGATATGAATACTTATAATACTATTCGAGTATGACCGCCTTGTGATCTTGCAAATCCAACAGGACCTCAGGAAAATGGAATCAGCAACTCAACTTTTGATTGCCAGTGAGTACAGGTTAGGTTTCAATTAAAGTAAAAAATAGGGCTAATTAGGCATATGTAGAAAAGTTTGAGCGCCATATTGGGAACAAGAAACAGTTCAATAGCGCAAAATTTTGGAAGTCCGAGATAAAGGCGAGACAGTTGGCAAACGTTTCAATTGCTTTTTTTTTTTTTTTTTTTCAAACGCTTCACAAAATACCTTATTCGTCCACTGGCCAATTGTACACCGGAAAATTCATCAAATAATATAATTCATATCGTTAACATGAAAAGGTGATTGCCATGCCAATAAGACCATAAACTTATCAATGAATTCACTGTTTTTATGTTTCTATATATCGACTTCAAAATTTTATGAACACTGTATATATATATATATATATATATATACCTCACAGATGACCCACATCAGTTGTTTGTGACTATATAATTTTGTTCAATTAAAGCTTTTCTAGTTAACAAGCTAATCCAATGACCAAATGCATACAGACACATATACTCGCGAAACAAAAAATTAGGCAAACAAATACTTCATTGGAATATTTATTTTGGCCGAATCGTAGATATTTTAAGAAATCCTAAACATATTAAAATCAATTCACAAAAACTTACTAAATCTTTGGTTCTAGAATATAACTAGATATAAAAAAAAATTAATCGACCTCGTTTGTTTTTTCATAAACAAATCAAACTATATTAGATAAGATTTTATCAAGTTTTAATATAAGATACTTGATACATATAACATTACTTTTTTTTCAAAACTTTGTTAAACATTGTTAAATATTTTCCAAAATTTGTTTAGAAAGTAAGCATTATATGTTATTATTTTTGGTTTTTTTGTTAAGAGAGTTGTGTGTTTAATAAACATATATGTATTATGTGCAATGTAACAACAACAACAACAAGGACCCTACAGTAATAAATTGATTTGGACAAGGAATGGGGAAAGCAAAGCTAGAGCTCACTACTGGTCTGAATAATATAGCTAATTTGTGTACTTCAAATCAGAATCAGATTGCCTAGGTTGTTCTTATTGGATCTGAATAATTCTGCAGCAATTGCAAGTTCATCAACCAGTACAGACGTTAGAAATTTTCTGCAATGTCTGGATCAGATCATCTCAATTTAGATTGTTTTTACTTTGCCAAAAAAAGGTGATTTATGAGTTTTTTTTAGCTCGAGAAACTTGGATTATCATTCTTGACTTTTGGTTTGTAGTGGCAAAGCATGGATCAAGTATATTAATCTGTTTAGAGGTTGAGCAATTAAAAAACAAAACTGAGAAAATGGGTAGATATGCCAATAACCTTAGACCAAGACAAATCACAAACTATTGTATTTTTTTAGGCTAATATGCCTTCATTTTTCTACTCATTGCTATTAAAGTTATGTACTAAAATTTATATCCGGGGATATCAATTGCAGAAAATAAGTGAATTTTATTCGGTCAAACATAAGGAGTAAAAGCCCCGTTTTTTCTCCTATAAGTGTCGATTAAGAACATCTAATTAAAGATACATTTTATTTTGTTAAGGTTTTAATTAGACTTCAATCTCAAATTTGTTCAATTTAAGTCAAAACAAGTAAAATTAGAACTAAATTGGATATGTTTGAAGACCAACCTATACCAAGGGGAAAATTTTTCTTATGATTACACCCTTTAATGACTAACTTGCCTCTAATTAATAATAGGTTAGTAGATTATTTGCCTATTCATATAAGATTTGTGGCACATTTCCCTCAAACAATAAAATAATGGACGATTTTGTCCCCTTGATCTAAGACAGATAAATGGCATATTCTCTCTTTTGCCGAAAAAAAAAGAGCTTGGGCAACTTCTTTCTTTTTTAGGAGTATACGTGCAAGGAGAGTTGAGAAGCACATTAGCAAGCTTCAAGAGAAACTAGTAGGAGTAATAACACCAAAAACAAAAAAACTGGTTTGATAAAAATCTTTCACATTAGTAAGACTTGATCATTAGTCTGATGACCTCATTCTTTAATCAAATGGTTAAAGACCTAACCGGCATAACTGAAAATGAATCACGAAATCCTGTGTTTGGTTCAAATTTCAATTGAATTTATCTGATTAGTGATTGAAAGGTGAAGTTATTCACAAGTTGTAATATATAATGTAAAATATCAACTATAATCATAATTAGTAAATATAAACGTCGTTTGGTGATTGGTGATTGGTGATCCAACTTCTAAAACAATACTTTTTGGCATTAAAATATTTGTTTCAATTTCAAGTTGGCAAATGTTTCAAATTTGCCATTAATATTTTGAGTATGGACCAATTTTTCCACTAAAGTTATTTTTTATTCCAAATTCCCATCAATGTTTTAAAATCGACTCACATTGCCCACTGATATTAAAAAAACTAATGGAAAATGAGAAAATGTAACAAATTTTGAAATTTTAGTATGATAATGTAACTTTTAAAAATTTGAGGACTTTAGATAATTTATCCATTTATTATATATGAAGGGAAAGAGCAAAGATTCTAGTCCACCTTGCTTCTCTACCAAGTCACTCGGTGTATCATATAAAAGATTCAATTAATCCACGGCAAATTACCAAAAAAAACCCCTGAGGTTTAGTCGAATCAACAATTTTGTCCCCATTACTTGGAAAATTTACACTTACCTCTTGAAAAGTAACGCCATCATTCACCGTTATAACAAAAAAAAAGAAATACTTATTTTTGCCATCCTGACTTTGTTCCCTAAAACATTTGCCCCACCACCATATACATCTAACAATTCAGGCCTTGTCCTATACTTGACCCATCTTCGATTTTGAACTTTTTTCTCCAATTCACAAAAACTCTAATCACACCAACCCAACATGGTATAAGATCCAAAATCCAGAATGGCAAAACTTCCGTCTCTAATCACAAACAAAAAAACAAAAGTGAATTGAATAAAGAAAATCAAGCAGAGAATAACGACAAACCAAATCGAGTCAACATAAAATGATTCTTCCTCCGGAGAATAAGACGATAGCAATGTCACCGAATCCCACTGGAACTAGCATATGGGTCCACGAACAGAGTCCAAATGGTAAGTTTTGACAAATGAGCGGTGAAGGATGATGAGGTGTCGTCACTGTTCTCATGGCGGAAGTTGTGGTGCTTCACCTGATCGGGTTCTTGATGAACATTGCTTTTCTTGCCCTGGATAATCTTAAAAAGAACCTCGAGGGTGGGGTGATTGTTAAGTACTCGCTGCTGTGGCTTTATTGGGCCAATGGTGATAGAGCCATAGGGCTAGATCAACGTGACTCCAAGCAGGGTGGGTTAATGGTAAAATGGAAGCTTTAATTCATACTTTTCCAACCGGCGGTACATGGCAGCGATGAAGGCTCTAGTCACTCAACTTCCAATGATGAAAAGAGGATATTGGGAATCGGTGAACGGTGGTAGATCATCAGATTCATTAAGCCCTGCCACAAGTCTAATCAATCTTCCTTCACCCACCCTCGTTTTCTAGTTTTAATGTGTAGATTTCGTCCGATGAGATGAACTAAGAGAACAGAGAGATGGAGTAAAAGAACAGAGTTGATGAGGGATGAGGGATTGAGAAATAGAGGTAAAGAATAAGGAGGGACCAAAGGAAGACAACGGGGAAGAGTAGCACTAAGGAGAATTTAGAGGAAAAAGAAAATAGGTCGGAGAGATTGAGAATTTGTTTTGATTTCTGCTCATTTTGTTTTTATTTTTGTTTAGATACAAAAGTTGGGGGCCAAAGTTTTTATGCAATAAGGTTAGATGGGCAAAATAAACATTTTCTCTTCTTTGTGGTGACTGTGAATGACAGTGTTAATGTTAGAGGGACTAAGTGTAGGTTTTCCAAGACTATAGGTTTGACCAAACCTCAGTGGGTTTTTCGTAATTTTCCTTTAATTTATCCATTTTCCTTGTGGACAAACAACGCTTCAATTTAGATTAAATCTTGTAATGAAATGCTCTCAATCCCCAACCTTGGAAACTATTATCCGTCTTTATCCAGTTCATCTATTTCCAATCTTAAACGTCTAACCCAGATGAGGCGCTACCGTGACCGAAATGAGAACAGGTGGAATCACTAAACAAAAAACTGGAGGCAAAGTCTTTTTCAAGAATCGTGAGCTCTTGGTTAGAAGTCTCTGATCTACCAATGGTCATTGATTTTTCTTTCATAGCTATAGAATTTCAACTCTCTCTCTCACACACACTTTGGGATCAAAGATAGGAGAAAGAAGTTGAGATGTGGATTGAAGATTGGAAAAGGTTTTTTGCAACTTTATAACCGAAGCAGGAGCGGCAAGCAATATGGATCAGAATCCTTGCTTTTACCTTCACATTGAAAAAATAGATAAATCACCTAAAGTCCTTGAAGTTTTTTAAAAACTATATTGTCACCTTAAAATTTCTAAACCTACTCCCCCCCCCCCCCCCCCCAATTTTTTCATTAGTTTTTTTAATGGTCAGTGGCCTATTTGAGCCAATTATGAAATATTAGTAGGCAATTTAAGCCAATATGTGGAACATTAGTGCAAATTTAAGACTAAAAAATTTTTGGTGGCAAATTTGGTCTCAACCTAAAACTTACTATTACAAGTTTTAACAGCACTTATTTCCCAAAAGTAATTTATTCCTTTTACATATTAAAAGTGTAAAATTCATATATGGTCCTCAACTATAACGATCATCCTAAGGTGGTATTTTATCTTAATTAATGTAATCTTAAAATCCACTAACTCAAATATTGTGTTTTATGTAAGTCATTTACATCAGTTTCTTTGTTATTTTAGATAGAAGTTAATTATATGGTACTTTCTACTACCATAGTGGGTCCTACACTATCATGTGATCTCCTATTTTATAATAATAAATGTTTATACTAGAAGAATAAGAAATTTTAGGCTAAAATTGACTTAAACACATAATCTTAAAAACTTAAACATAGATAACCCAAACTTCACCATCCTTTCCCTTAACCACCATCGTATTTCAGTGATCCAATGAAAGCATAACATTTCTTTCCTTCTTCGACCATGACAACATCAACGATGCCTCCAAGCTTCCTCTCAATCTTTATCACCTCTACCACAACCTCTCCCACCTCTTCATGTGCAGTAGCTCCATGTAGATCATTAATGGCGATCATGACAAAAAACAGTAATCAAATGAAACAATACATGTCCAAATTCTCCATTATGGGCTTCAACGCTGATGGAGAGTTCTTTGATGACAAGGATGCTAAAGGCTTGCTGGAGTTGTCCATTAATGATTATGATAAGGAATACTCCCTTCTATCCATGCTGCCTCACCACCAAAGGAATTAGAGTAGTCAATTGATGTTCTTTGGTAAAAGATTATGCCAGCAAGAATGATGTTGGAAGTGAAAATGAAAAGACAAACATGAATAGTTTGAGGATGAGAAGAAAGTCAAGATAATTGGGCAAAGTGGATGGGAGTTTCAATGGGGAGAATAAGAGCAGGTGTCGTAACGGTGAACTGATGGTGATCACACAGATGAAAGGTTATCAGCAAGGTTGTTAATATTTCAATCTGAATCTTAGGATCCTGTGTTCCTATGATTCAATATCATTAAATCTTTCCAGAAAGAAATATGACCGATGATATGATAGGATCGGGTAGGATCGCAGTTAATATCTTTAGATCGATAGCATTTTTTAACCCTACTAATCCTATTTGGTTATGATTTCTATTGGTTACACTTGTATTTTAACCCAATTCAAAAAGTTTGAGTATTTTGGCCCCGGTTACCCAAGTTGGCCTATCCAAGTTAGTGGTTGTATTACTTGAATTGTGAAGTAAAATAAAAAGGAAAAGAAGTTCATTTCTCTATCCCATTAAACAAACCTTGAAACTTCAAAACCACTTTCGTAAGTTTGTTGTTATTGTGTTAGTTATATTTGTTTATGAATTTCTTTCAGACTTATATTGGTTATTATGTTAATCATGTTGATATAAGCTCTACAAGGGTTCAAGCTTTATTTCTGCTGTAACATTAATTATGTTGTATCAATGTTATGGTGTTTAAACTTTACTTAAGTTTTTAATATAATTGGTTTTCTATATGAATTATATTATTTATTACAAGGAATTGTGATCTTTTAGTATGTTCTTATTATCTAAGTCTGATCTTATGATCCTAATCTTGTATGATTAAAAATGCTATGGGGTAGGATCTTAATCTTAACAATCTTGATTATTAGTTTTAATAGAAAAAAAATCTCAATAAGAAGATGAAATTTTGGTTAATCTACATTTTAGGCCCTTACAATTATGAATTCATGTCAATTTTAACCAGAAGTTTCTTGTTCTTCGAATATAATCATTTATTGTTTTGAAAGATAATGCCATGGGATAGTTTGGGACCCATCATAAGGGTAAAAAGTGCCACATAAGCAACTTTCATCCAAAATATATAAGAAATTGATGGAATGAACTCACATAGAACACAATATATGAGTTGGAAGACTTTAAGATAGCACTAGTTAAGATCTGTTATAGTTAAGAGACCATATATGTATTTTTCCTAATTTAAAATAATGTTTTTTTTGTTTCAACAATAAATCGGCTAAAAAATCATTTTTAATTATAAATCCTACGAAAGATTATTAAATTGTGAGAAATTAATATACTAGAACATTGTTATCCAATAAAATAAGATTCTCTTAAAAAAAAACATACCATATTTAGCATTCTTGTAAAATAATATTCTTCTATCACCTAATTAGCAAATTATTGGTGTTACAAAATTTTTAAGATGAAATCTGATATCCAAAGTACATGGTTGGATACTTGAGACTTTCCAAGATAATCACATCTAGTTCCAAAGATAAGGTTAGAAGGGTCATAGATTTGTATGTCTGGAGAAAACTCTTTAATGTTTAAGCTAATAATGCCCGAGAGAGGAGTATAACTTTAAAAAAAAACTGAAGATTAGTATATAGAATGTACTTTATCCTCTGTCAATGTGACCCGTTTAGAGACTTTAAGTCAAGATGATAATGGGGGGAAACTCATTCCATTACATGATTATTCTTATGATCAAAGGGATTTTCTTTCTAAAGTGCTCCTTCCTTGGTTAATGGCCAACCCATTAATCTTTTAGCCCATGAACCACACTCCAATAAGCTCTTATAAGCTTAGCCAATAAGTAAACTCCAATAGATAGTCTACTGGTGGGCCGAAGCCTAATAAGATATCAAAATCATTTTAAAAAGTTTACCAACTTAAGTAATGCACATGGTCACCCCAAATAACTATTTTACATTGATCTAAGCTACCTAAAACACATACAACCATATGTATATATATACACTGTATATTAGAGTAAATTTCATTCACAGTCCCCTAGCTTTAATGAGTGTCATAAAGTGGTCACTTACCCTGACATGGTATCATCATAAAGTCCCTTAACTCTAAAAACACATCCTAAAGTAGTCATTTCCGTAATTTTTTCCATTATGTCTGATTGAACTTAGTGACATGGCATTTTCTAAGTCAGTGTGGCAATTCAAAATGCCACGTGACATTCTTTTTTATAACAACAAATGAGCATGCTAAAAGAATAAAAAATTATAGGCTAAAATTGATACAAACACATAATTTAGGGACTTAAAACAAGATTGGATTCACACCCAGAAGCTTCCATGGCTCTCATTTTTTCCTTTCTCGATTTGCTTTCTTCATCTCCACCAAGTCCCTTATTCTCCTTCCCACTATAGTCCATGAAGTGCCCGAGGGTGGGTAAAAAGAGAAAGGCATGGATTTGCAAGTCCAACGTTCGCTTCCTTTGATGATAATCGAAGAAGATGAGGCAAAATTGAATGGGAAAACCTCTAGAAGGATGAGTGGCCTTGTCCTTTTTGCGTTGGAATCAGAATCAGAAAATTAGGCAATTGAGGGAAGCAATTGATCGAAAACGAAACAAAGAACAAAAGTAAGAAGAAACAATCAAAAGACTTGGAGGGTGTAGAAGGAACCAACACTATTATATGAAGTTTACGAATTTTGCAGTTGTTGGAATCTTACCTGCACCAAGAAAATTGCTTGTTTATGAATTTTGGCTCAACATAGAATTGGTGGAGATGAAGCAGGAGAAAGAGAAAGGGCGATGGATGCTCTATGAATTGATTGTATGAAGTTTAACAATTTTTGTAGTTGTTGGATTCTTACCTACGCTAGGAAAATTGCTTGTTTATGAATTTTGGCTCAACATAAAATTGGTGGAGATGAAGCAGGAAACATAAAGAGAAAGAGAAAGGGCGATGAAAGCTTTATGAATTGATTTTTTGGCATATAAGATTTGGGAATAATATGAAATTTGAGCTAATTTATGTTTTAAGTCTCTAAAATCATGTGTTTGTGTCAATTTAAGCCTACATTTTTTTTTATTGTTTTAGTATAATCATTTTTTGTTATGAAAGATGATGTCACATGATGTTTTGGTGGAGATAAAGCAGGAAACATAAGGAGAAAGAGAAAGGGCGATGGAAGCTCTATGAATTGATTTTTTGGCATAGAAGATTTGGAAATAATATGAAATTTGAGCTAATTTATGTTTTAAGTCTTTAAAATTATGTGTCTGTGTCAATTTAAGCCTAAAGTTTTTTTATTGTTTTAGTATAATCATTTTTTTTTGTTATGAAAGATGATGTTACATGACGTTTGGACTATCACATAGACTCAGAAAATGCCACATTATCAAGTTTCATCAGAGATAACAGAAAAATTAACAGAAGAAACAAATATAGGATGCGCTTTTAGTGTAAAAGGACTTTATATTGACACTATGTCAATAAAAGGGACCATTTTAGGACAATATTTAAAGTAAGGGGATAGCAAATATATTTTACTTCTATATATTAGTATGATACAAACGTTTTTTGTTCCCCATTTAGCAATGGCTTTTATGATCGATAATAGAGTACATTTTTTATATATAAAGCTGAAAATTGGATTTTTAAATTATTGAACCTAAAAGTTGTAATTAAATAATTTTCTATAATTATAACGTTAACAATGGCATGCCTACATATATAATATGGGGGTTCATGAACCCCTCATTTTTCTAGGAATTTATTAATACTTGATAGAGAATTTAGTAATTAGATCCTCTTTTAATTTATTAGTGGACCCACATAATTTTTATAACATATAATGGAGCAAAAAAAAAAGGCCCCATTTACCTTAATAAAAAAAAAAAAGAATACGTTAGTCTCTTCTTTTTTATTAATAATTATAATGCTAGAAGTCTTACACTAGTCCCTAAACTTTCACATATTTTCACTGACCGTTAATAGTCTTTTTTTTACATATAAAACACTAATTGGTAATGTGCCAAAATGATAAAACATGATATTAGTAGCTTATACAAAAACATTACAGAATTAAAAATTCATCTCTTTTATCATGTTTAGTACCGTTCTATGTGAACTTTTATGCGTTCATTCTTAAGAGATGAATAATTGACCATCCGTCAATTTGAAAAACAACCATTAAAACGACTACTATTATATCTCAAATTCTCAAATAAATTACATGTCTTCTAAATTAAATGATAGTATCAATGTATCATATCAATGTATCAAATCAAACAAATGAAGCAACTACACCGGTGTGTGAATTTATGTTTTTTAGAGTTAATACTATTAGGGCCAATTCGTTTTAACTTAAGTCAACTGACTTATTTTAACTTTTACATCTTTTTTTTCTTGAAACTAATTTTATTTGAAAGCCAATATTATGTAGATATAATAATCAATTTAAAATTAAAATTTCATGATATTGTTAAATTTTTATGAAATTTTCTTTTTAAATGTCTTAAACTAGAAAAATTCATAAAAATTTAGTAAGATTATAAAAATTGTATTTTCAATGGATTGTTACAGTTACATAATACTGAATTTTGATTAAAATTAGTTCAAGGTAAAAAATATGTAAAAATAAAAATAAGTAATTTTGAAGTCAATTGACTTAAATTAAAACAAACTGACTTTTAAATTGTAAGCTAATTAACATCCAGTTCATTTTAACTTAAGTTAATTGACTTTAAAATGACTTATTTTTATTCTTATGTTTTTTTATGAGAAACTAATTTTAATTAAGAAGCTAATATTATATAGCTGTAATAATCCATTAAAAAAACAATTTTGTAATACTAAATTTTTCTAGTTTAAGCCATTAAAAAAGAAAAATTTATAAAAATTTAACAATATTATGAAATTTACTTTCAAATAGATTATTGCATGTACATAATATTGGTTTTTAAATTTTAACTTAAGTTAATTGACTTATTTTTATTTTTACATCTTTTTTTTTTAAAACCAATTTCATTTGAAAGTCAATATTATGTATATGTAAGAATCCATTTGAAAATAAATTTTTATAAATTTTTTCTTATTTAGTGCTTTAAATTAGAAAAAATCATAAGAATTTAATAAGATTACAAAAATTATATTTTTAATGGATTATTGCATCTAAATAATATTAATTTTTAGTTAACATTAATTTCAGGTGAAAAAAATATATAACTAAAAATAAATTATTTTAAAATCGATTGACTTCAGTTAAACGAATTGGGGAAGATGGTTAATGATTTTTTTATGAATGTGGACATCTCATCATAATTACCCATTACTTTATAACGAAATGGAGAAAATTTTCAAACTTCATTTAATACATCCACCTAGAAATCTCCCACGACTTTAAAACCACCATCCACCAATAATTCCCCATAATCAATTACCACCAAATATTTCATTAAAGAAAGAAAAAAGAAAGAGAAAATATCAATACTTCTCAAGATCCAATCACAAGCCGACTCCAGTCTCCAATAAAAGACAGAAATTCAATTAAGAAAATAGCGGAAAAAGACAAAATTCATAAATATAAAAATAGACCAACAAACAGAGAAATAAAAAAAGGAAAATATTTAAACCCTGGGAGAGAGAGAGAGAGAGAGAGAGAGAGATCATATCCATGCAGCCTAACGTTCAGTTGACTCCTTAGAGGATAGTGGTAGCAAAATTGTTTAAAAAGAGAGAAGAAAAAATAAAAAAGATATCAAATTCCCACTACAATATACCAAAAAAAGAAAAAAAAAAAAAAAAAAAAGGCCAAAGCCTCCCATCTTCAGTTCTCTGCAGACAAAATTCACTTCTGTCTCTTGGCTCTCTGCTGTTCTTTCTCTTGGCTCTCCCTCCCTCCCTCCCTCCCTCCCTCCAGCCCCCCAAATGCAAAACCCTAAAAGGCTGAAACTTGCACCGACCCATTAACGAACCAGGCCGCCCGATCCGGGTTCGATCCATTTTTCCAGTTAGATGAAGCTTGGTTCTTGAACCAGAGAAGCCATCGAGAGCGGGAAATTTCGGAGGAAGAAGAAGAAGAGATGTACAAGAACCAGCTTCAAGAGCTGGCGCAGAGAAGCTGCTTCAGTCTGCCGTCCTACACGTGCGTGAGGGAAGGCCCCGACCACGCGCCGCGCTTCAAGGCCACCGTCAACTTCAACGGCGAGACCTTCGAGAGCCCCCACTACTGCTCCACTCTCCGCCAGGCTGAGCACGCCGCCGCCGAGGTCGCCCTCAACTCCCTCTCCAACCGCGGCCCTTCCCACTCCCTCGCCGCCCGAATTCTCGTGAGTCCTTTAACAAGGACAAATTTTTCCATGTCTTCCTCTGCCCATTTTTCTTTAAATGTGTTCGGTCGGCTTCAAGCTGTTTGCTTTATTGGACCGCCGGCGGGAGGCGCCGGAGATTGGCCTGTGTAAGGTCAATTCACAGAAATGCCCTTGGGTGGTTTTGGATTTCTTTTTGGTTTTTGGGTAAAACGACAGCGGAATTGGAGGTTCGTGGGTAAGAAAGAGAAAAAGAGACGCGAAATTGAAGTAGAAGATCTAATGTTAACGAGAAAGGATTTGGATTCTGTCTACTTATTGTAGGTAACAGCTGTAGTCGGAAGGGTATATCGGTCA
The DNA here is from genome assembly GCA_039654915.1 of Aquilaria yunnanensis. Taxonomy (NCBI): domain Eukaryota; kingdom Viridiplantae; phylum Streptophyta; class Magnoliopsida; order Malvales; family Thymelaeaceae; genus Aquilaria; species Aquilaria yunnanensis. The sequence goes on along the minus strand of CM077593.1, from coordinate 102,585,462 downwards.
GAAATAAAAAATTGAAACTTCGGCTGATCTCTGTTTGACCTGCGTCGCTTGAGTCAGCTTTCCTTCTTCTCGTGATAAAATTTCATTCTTAGTTCTGATGGAACACATTTCCTTATGCAACTGAGAGGCATTGGGCTTTGGAATCTCAATGAACAGAATTGTGGGGGGGGGGGGGGGGGGGGGGGGGAATAGAGAGAGATTTTTATCTTTCTTATTCTCCTGCATTATCTACATTAGTCAGTTAGATTTTATGGGTAATAGGCATTTGGTTCTTCTGTGGCCTTAGTTGTAGAGCGGAATTTCTGTTATTTCCTCATTTTTCTTCCTTGAAATGTGACTCCTGCAGTTAGCTGATATTTTTGGAGTGGATTAAGATTTTTGCAAAATTTCGGACCTATATCCCTGTTGGTGTCTTGAATCTGCGGTTGGAGATGAGAATTGATGTCCTGATTGGGAATAAATGTGCTTGGAATGGTGCAAACTCCGATTTTAATGATATAATTGAAAAAGTGAAATAATGTCATCAGAAAATCTGCTTGTTTCTCTGAATTGTTACCCCTACTTGATGCATCTTGCTTGAAAGAGTGGGTTGGGTGCATATAGTATGAAGCCTTGCGGTCATGTTGTAGCATGGGCTTGGTGCATATAGAATGAAGCCTTTTTCCCGAATGAACCATTTGGACTTCAGACAGAAAGGTATAACCATTTTAGCAGATAACAAAATGAGTATCTTGAACAAACAAAGATTAGCCTAATGGTTAAGCATGTGTTGTTGTCCTGGTCGTGGGCTAGAATGATCGAATTGGCCTTTTGACTTTCATTTGATCATGTGTATTCACAGAAAAACCAGGCATCTTAGATTCTTATTTTGCTCTTCTTTTCAATATAGCTTGAAAGTTTAGAGTTGTGAGTTTCTGTGAGTTAGTAAAAGTTTATGAATCTTGTTCCCAGTAGCATTATGGAGAGGTAGACATGTATCATGCATCTGCTTGAAAGGGAGCTAAAAGTGAAATGGTTAACCGCATCTTACATTTATGTGTTCTAGGGCATGTGCTTTCACGTTTTAATTGAGCCTTAAGGTTGTTAAATTCTGTTGCTTGTTCAATCTTGCTGCTGATTCAGGTTTTCCTGTGGTTAGGATGAGACTGGTGTTTATAAAAATCTCCTACAAGAAATTTCGCAGAGAGTTGGAGCTCCATTGCCGCAATACACGACTTACAGATCAGGCCTTGGACATCTACCCGTGTTTACAGGACTGGTGGAACTGGCAGGGATTACTTTTGAAGGAGAGCCTGCGAAGAACAAAAAACAGGCAGAGAAGAATGCTGCTATGGCTGCTTGGACATCACTAAAACAATGTGAGCCTTTTCTCATTTCATTTCTTCAAAGTAGTTGCTATGCTAAAGATATGGTTTTCAGCATCTTGAGAATCAGAAGGGTTCTTAGTTGATGAGATACTTTTTGAAGTTCTTATCCACACATTTCTCTTCAAAAGAAAGGATATGAAATGGGATATCTAAAGTGTGAATATTTTGTCTCTTTCCACTTTCCAGTGGCAAAAGAAACTGCAAGTTCTCCTGAGACAGAGAACAACGAAGAGCTTGAACAGATTACAATTGCACGGGCATTATTGAACTACCGGTTGAAGGAAAAGATGGGTGTGGTTAATTCTTCACATGCGCCATTCCTATTTGCAAGGAAGTTTCCTGTACAAAGACCAACAAGCCCCCAGCGACCTCATGCAACCACATCAAAAATCCTTCCATTAATCTGCCCCAAAGCTGCATCACGAAGTAGATATACTTCAACAACATCAAATGACAAGCCGAATCTGCAAACATCACCAGCGTCAATGCTGGAAAGCCGTCTTGCTCAATTACAAAGATTCCCTGGTGCAGGTGCAGCTCCTTATGTTCCAATTCGTCAATTTGGGGCATGTAATGGTATTGCACCACCAGTCACAGTAAGAACTGCAGTTCCAGTTTTCTCTGCACCTCCAAGACCATCGCCTGCTGCACTTTCCCCACAACCACCAATGTCGAAAATCTCCCTGCAATCACCATCATCTGCCATCTCTCCTCAGCAGTCACCATGTGCAAGTTCTCAGCTATCTCAGTCTGCTATCTCTCGTGAAGCATCTACATCTGCATCTCCATGTGCAACTTCAGTTCAGCCATCTCCATCTGCTATATCTCCTCAGTCATCTCCTTCTGTGCCTCCTGCTAAGCCTGTGCATCAAGTTGTTTCTTGTCAGACACCACTCTCTGGACGTTCTTCACACCAACTACCATCTATGCTTTCTCCCCGAGTGATGCGATCCTCATCATCTGTAAGAATTGCTCCACCAGTTACTATTAGGCATGTGATCCCTGTTTATGCTGCTCCTTCAGCTCCTGTTTACAGACAAGATCTTTCTAGTGGTGGGAAGGAAGATATTGTTACAAGAGCAGTTCCCACATTGGCACCTGGCCAAGAAGATGAAGCTACAGCTGCATCAACAAAAAATGCACAAGAAAATGAAACAGTAAAAAGCCTGGAACAGCTCATACTCTGATTCTGTTTGTAGGATGTTCAAATGCGTAGGATGAGATTTTCAGTTTCGCGTGGTCTTAGTATGTTTTTGTCACCTCTCCTCATGTCTTCATATGGGTGTTACGATTCATATCATATCATCCTTGTTCTACTATTTGTTTATCATTTTGGTTTTTACGTCGCAGGAGCCAGGTTACATTAGTATCATTACATAGCTCTCCATTTGATAAGCAGCTATCTGGTGTTAGGATTTTGGAGAGACATCAAGAAGCTAAAATATTACTGCTGCTTATAGTATCTTATTCTATTTTGCAATTGGCATCTCTCTGTTCGTTTCTTGTTAAACCATTCCCGGATCCTTGTCCCGGACTGACAGCTGGATCATCTTACTGGCCGAGTTAAATTATTGAGTATGATCCTTGATCGGGATTTTTCTTCTGTTACGGTGATGTGGAGGTGATAAGCTCAAAGCTCTAGTTTGTGGAAGAGAATTTCACGGCCAAGCCTTAGTCAATGGCTCTGTGAGCTCAATGTTGGCCATTTTTATTAATTCTTTTTCAGATCCTTGTTTTCACATTGCCTTTTACCTTGGATCAAGAATGGTTTGTGGAGAATGAACAGATGATGAGTCTGTTCAGACTTAAATTCGGGGCCTTCAACCTCAAGTAAGGGATTCCTTGGGCCTTTGTAGGACTGCCTCCTGTCCTTATTGTGCTCCAATCCAAGTTCAGGCATTATGGCTTTGTAATTCGTATATTTGACTGCTGTTAGTTATAATTTCTTTAAATTATTTTCATTTCAAAAAAGTAACTACTTAAGTATATCTTTTTTTTATTATTATTATGTAAAAGAAATACTACAAATTCTTAAATAGAGTTATTATATATCATATATCTGATACAGCACTTAAAGTATTGCTTCATAGGTAAACTTGAAAATGCATGTGGGTCTGAAGACTGAGAAGCAGTTTTCAACAAGCATTCACATTTAACATGGCCATTTTTGGTAGGTAACTTTGTTTTCACTCAACGAGGCCCAAAGGGTTTTTTTTTTTTTTTCTTTTACCTTTTTTTTTTCATGTTAAACCATTTCACATCGAGGCAGTAATTTGAATTGACTTACTCTTTCTTCTTTAAGAAACATTCAAACCCCTATGACTCAACTTCTGTGCCTTCCCTGCTGAACAAGAGTAGAGTAGAGTGTACAGGGAAAGCCCATCATATGACTTTTTTGAGTCCTAAATTTGGAAGGCGCCAAATTAGTGTTAGGCCACTTCTGCAGGGCTGCCTCTGCCTGCCCTCACCCACTTCAGATAAATTCAAATATAGGGATACCATAATTAACTGAATCCACAATAGTATCTTAATGGTCAGGTTCATTGATTATTTTAAGCATCATTGGAAAGGGGTATTTAATTAGGACATGTTATTGTGAAGGGATGCTAAGTTCAGCATTAGGTCATGAACAAGATTCATGGTAATTGGAGTGGGGATGTGAAACCACTAGTAATACGATATCCCATTAATTAGTTGGTAAATAATCAAATCTGAGAACAAAAATGAACTGTAATAAATGATTAGGAAGTGGGGTAGCCTTGATTCTCCTTGCACAAGACAAGATTAGGCACCATAATTCTGTAATATGGGCCTAGCTAGCCCCTCCAACCATTTACCATTACTTGAATTTTACAGCTAGCCCTCAATTCGATTGTATCTGACATCAGATGATCACATGTGTTTGATTTTAAATACTATGATTTCAACTATTCTCTAAACTAAGGGGGCAAAAAAAACTCCTTTTTGTTATTTGGTAGGTAAGCTCAGACTTGTGCGATGATGAAGGTAGAGAAGACCGGGTTTTCTTCTTTGAACTTCAATTTGTTCCAAGTTTTATCTTTTACGAGTTTTCATTGCTTTGGCCAGGACAAGCCATGAATGAGGAGAGTAGAAAGCTAGCTAATGATGAAACATGGGACAAATTAAATTCTCTTTTTCGGGCCTCTAATATTAATAGTGGAACCAGAAAATGAGAATATGTATATATACAACATCATTTAGCCCATTTTATGCTTAACACCCACCTTATCTCTTTTACTTTCATTCAGTACACAGGGATTATCTTCTAGATTCTTCATAATGCCCTTTCTCATCATATATACAGAAATAATTTGTTTTTAATATTCGAAAGTGAAAGCTCGGTAAGCGCAATATATTTTTCAATTTTCGAAAACATTGACAATAATAATATGATTTCATGCTTTCAAACCAAAAAAAAAAGAAGAAGAAGAAGAATACAAACAATTCAACGAACACATGTGTCATAAAACTAAAGGGAAATATTGAAGATATGAAATGGAAATTGGGATGCAAGACAAGAGATGTGGTCCGAGCAGAATTGGGTACGATACGACTCTGAGAGGTCACTAGCCATTGGCATTAATGATGGCTAAACCAAAACATGCCAAACTAGACTTTGTACATTCACCACAAATATGTCACACCCACACCCTATACACATATCGGTGAAATAGGGTAGCTCAGCTATACACTTCATTAATTAATTTGCTTGCCACCTCTTATAATGTTTGATTTTCAAATAATAAATTTATATATAAATTGTGGAGGTGATGCAAAAATTTTATTGAATAATTCTTAGGCTAATTATATTTTTACAGCTAAAAAATTAAATAAAAACTGTAATCTCCGGACGGGAAGAATGATAAGTCTGTCACTAGTCATATTTTATAATCTAAGGGTTACTCTGATATGACGGTGTGTAATCTATTAACAAAAAGTTCTTTTTCATTTTTCTATACTACTTAAAAGCTTATACCAAAATTTATTAAATAAAAATTTATTTTGTTTGATAGAATGTCATTCATCCCATAGACAGTTGTCCAAATGACATTTACATGTACAACAAAGATAAAATACTTAAATATAGAGAATAACGGCCTTAACTGTAGGTTTTATAAAACATCCTAAAAATATTGTATCAGGAAGAAATCTTTTATAAATAATTTGAATAATTTTAATATTTCTGTCTACTGATTTAAAGGAACATCAAAATAATAAAACAGTAAATTAACTAAGACATATCAATACACCGAAGACTAACACATCACTTTTCAAACCTGGCTGAGGCTGAAATATTATTGAAAGAGCGGCTAGAGTTTTCTTTTTTCGGATTGATAATTAAATTATATTCATAAAAATTATATTAATTTTGCATGTGCACTACTCTTTAGTCTTTAAGTTTTGTCTGACATAATAAAGTTGATTCGTTAAATCTGCCGATAAAGGAAACATTCTAGCTATACACCAAGGAAAATTGAAAATTGTTAATTTCTAAATACTATATTCCATAAACTTTTGATAACTTAGAAAATTGCTATGGAAGTGGGACGTGGATTATTAGGGAAAAAACCAAAAAAACAAACAAACAAATAAACGATCTACTTGTTTTTTTAATAGAAATATAATACCGTACATATTAAAACCATCGGATGCTTCCATTCTCACTGAGAGAAGTAAAAATAATAACCCCCACTTCTAAACCCACTGCAGAATTTGCATTTAGAAGTATGTTTTATTTTTTTACAACCAATAATTATCAAGGATAAGAAAGAGCAATATGTTCCACAACGACGTTTATAAAAAAGTCGTCAGCAATTTTCAAAATTCTATTTTTGGATTATTTTTTTCAACTTATATAAACTAGGAAATTTACCACTTGGATCAAACGCGTAAAACTTTAGTTTACTTTATTACATATGTATATGCATATGGGTATTTATTTACAAGTATGGAAGATTATGGAGATTCTAGACGAATACGTACGTATTTGGCGGACCTAAAAGAAATGGTTAGAATTGGGCACATTAAACTCTTGGGACAAGCAATGCTCAAATTAGGTAGGCAACAAAAAGAAGATTAGAGTTGAAAATTTGCGGTGCCAAGGAATAGGAACAGGGACATGTGTGCTTTTTACATATGACATCAGGTCGTTATCTCATGAATTGATGGTAGCTAGCTATATTTTTGAAGAAAGAAAAGAAACCACCACCAACATCAAAATTGACTTATCCTCCTGCCGCCACCCCTCATTGCCAAATGCTGCTACTCCTTTTCCTGTTTATCAATTGAAAAATGCTAGGAGAGCATTACAGAAAGTGCTTTTGCTGCTAAATTGAATGGTAGCGATCGTTACACTTGTATGCAAATTTTTTGAAACATTGGAGAGATGAGTAATACACAATCTCAAGGATAAAAATAATTTACCCGATAACCATAAAATAATTACTTATTAGAATCTTCCAGATTTGCTTAAATAAATCAAGCTTCCATTTGAGTCCGATTGACTGGTATTAACTCCTCCTTATAATGAATGAAATATTTATCCAGAGAATATTATGGTGTTGGTAATTTATATTGTTTTTTTTCATTTTTACCCATTAAACTAGAATTAAAAAAAGTCCTTTTATAAATTTTGTGCAAAAAGAATTATATGAAGTTATTAATGTAAACTGAATATTAAAAGTTCTGTAAAGAGATAAACAGTTTAACTTACAGTTTATCTTTCTTTTTTTTTTTCTGTTAGGGGGGGGAGGAAATATAATTTACTTGAGCGGCACATCTGGGAAGCAAGAAGAATGGTAGGAATATGGAATGATACCAACTCCATCCATTCCAAATCCACATGGTGAAAAGAATAGAAGACAAAGGCATGAAGAGAGGTGAAACGAAATGATGTCAAACAGAGGGTGCTGCAACGCAAACCCCATCTCACAAGTTTGCAAGACAAGCAAAGCTATATTCGACTTTTAGATAGATCTATGCTTGTTTCATTGCAAAGCTATATTCCCGAATAATTCTATCCAGTTGGCTTTTAGTATAACCACCCGCAAGAGTATAGAAATCCATGGTTTGATCACTTGCCCCCCTCATATTTTCGAAAATATATACTATCCCCTATCATATCTCTGTGACTCATAATTACTTGCTCCCTTCCCATTTTGAATAAAATATTTGGGTTTAGCAGGAAAATTAAAAAGATGAGTTTTTTTTTTTCTTTCATGTTGGCCCTTCATTTTTTACACATAAATTAAGAAAGATGAAAAAATGGAAATTAAAATGATGAATTTTAAGGGTAATATGGTTAAGGAGATAATTACAAATTGCCTCTGTGATTTAGATGAAACTATATTTTGTCTCATCCTATTTAAAAAAATATACGCTTTGCCTCCTATCTTTTTAATACTGTCTGATAAAATTTTTGAAATCTTAATTTATACTATACTGTACTCATATTCAAGTAATTTAAATCAGTATGATATTTTTTTTATAGTTAATTGGTATTTTAATAATATTGTTTCCTAATTTATAGAAAGAAAAAATTGATAATTTAAAATGTCCATTAGTTGTGAAAAAAATCATACATATTGAAATTACAAGTCATTACTACCATAATATTTAAATTAAGATTTCAAAGGTTGCTATTGTACTATATCAAAAAAAACAGGGGTAAAGTATATATTTTTGAAACAAGAAGGGCAAAGTGTAATTTCGCCTAAACTCAATAAGGTAAATTGTAATTAAACCTATGATAAGTAATTTACTGAATATGGAAATATTGCATAATTTAAGGACAGAAAAAAATAAAAATGTTATATTCTTTTTGGAATGGAAGAAATACATTATTGTTTATTTTGGATATTGGCTGGCAACTAGCTAGCTAGTGACCAAATTGTCAAACAAAAAACACTATAACTAGAAAGAATATCTAACTAAACAAAAGATTGAATTTAAAGCCAGTTCATTTTTTGTATATACAAATGTGTTAACATGTTTTTCTAGACTAGTGGGTCAATCAAGCCACTATATTGTACTACCTCCGTTCCATATTGTTTGAAATAGTTTACTTTTGGTCATAGTTTAATTTGAATTTATTTATATTATTGGTTGTTAGAAAAAAATTAAAAAAATATATATTTGGAAACTATAGGTTTTTATTTATCATTTATATAAAATTTTTTTTATTTATATACTAAAAATTGAAAATAAAAAATTATAAATTAATTGCTAAAAAATGAGTGTTTTAAATAATATAGGACAGAAGGAGTAGTTGATTAAACAAAAGTCCATAAAATTTGCTTTATTTATGGGTCAGATCCAGTCAAAATCATTCTTCAATTTATTAAATAAGAAGCTCTTTCCGTTGCTCCTAAATGGAAAGCTTTGACCTCTGCCCAGAAGTTAATGCCTTTTAATATGCATCTTTCTTCCACTCAGGCATATTATATATGTCTTTCTTTAACTGCTCTTTGGCATTGGATTCTCCCAAGGACAATTAGCATCCTTTGGAATTAAACCCAGCATTGTCATCTGCTACTGCTCCCTAGTTTCTCTTTCCCCTTGATAAGCTTCGACCATGTGTAGGCATCCAAATTGCCTCATCATCTAGATCCTGCACACCAACGTGATATGTTGGAATTTCTTCGACTTCTTTGCCAATCCTTACCATTTCTTATAAGTAACCCAGCAAAGAGAGATGATAAATCGGTTCCTAAACATAACCCATGTCAATGATAGCCAATGATAATCAGCTACCATTATCACCTCTAGATAACAAGATGACTCCTCCAAACAAAACCCAGTTGTTGCCAACAATCATGCCTCCAAAACCACCCTCATCTTCTTCTTCGCATCACAACACTGGCCGCCACGATGTAGCCTCATCTTTTTTACTTTAGGTAGTTTCATTTGGTGAAATTGGTGACTAAACCTTGCTACTTGAATTCTTAAAGCATAGTTCCACTTTTGACAATTTGACAGTAGCAACGGGCTACATCTAGTTTGGATTGTGGAGGCATTTGGTTTGCAATTTGGTGAAGAGAAGATATTAGGATTCACTGTAAATAAGTCTAAATTTAAAGACTTTTGTTTAATTAACTGAAAGATGATAGCCTAACGGACCCCACAAGTTGAGAAAAATGTGTTGATAGAAGTATGTATACAAAAAACAAACTGGTCTTTAGTGTTTTTTTCAAAGTTAGAAAAACATAACCAATTTTAACAAATTGTTACATTTAATTGTTAATGTTTAATAAACCATCATATACAATCTAGTAGCTCGTTTTGGCAAACTTTGTGTTATGTTTGGTATTTTTAATATGGCTATAAATTAACTGAATAAACACAAAAAAGCTCTATTCATATTTGTTCATTTAGGTATAAACCTAATGCAAACACAAACATAAACAAGCTATGTTCATGTTTGTTCGTTCGTTTTGTAAAAAAAGGTGTTTGTATTCATTTATGAACAACAATAAACGAACTAAACAAGCAAACATGTTCATGAACAAAAATAAACGAATGTGTTCGTAAGTGATGTATATGAACAATTTAAATGGACATAAATGAATATATATGAGTGAACTTAAATAGACGAACACATTACATAAACACAAACAGACACATTTTGGTCTAAGCGACAAACAAAAACCTAAACTTAAAAGGTAGGGGTGTAAGCGACAACTTGAAACCCGAATCCGAACTTGAACCCAACCCTAAATTTTGGGTTCTAATTAGGTCACAATGTAGGAGAATGCTAATTCGGGCCAACCCATTCCAACTCAATTCCAAGAGCTCTAAAATCAAGTTAGATTGGGTTAACCCCAAAATAACCCGATTTTAATATATTTTGGTATCTTTTTTATGCCAAGCCCACCATCTCACAACCTACCATATCTAACCCCCAGCCTATTACATAACCTAACGAAGCCCACTTCTCCTAAACTAACCCAACCCACTTTGCACCCTTATTTTAACCTTAATTTTTTTTGTGCATTGTCTGTTCTCTTAAGCTCTCTCTTCAGCATCTTCTGTTTCTTCTCAGCTACCACCCCTTTCTCCTCGAGTCTTTACCGTTGCTTTGTCACCGTCATTCTCCCCCCCCCCCCCTCTTTCTCTCTCTCTTTCGTCATCATTCTCCTTGCTCTCTTTGTTCGCCTCCCCTTTTTACCTCTCTCTCTCCTACCTTCCTTCTCGGCTTACCGTCATCACTCTCCCTCTTCCAGGAATCTATCTCTCGCCTCCCTTTCTTGGCCATCATTCTTGTCACAATGACCTTTTTAAAGCGGTGAATCAATGCAATATGTGTGGTTATCAGGTTGTGGGCCACAAGGAGCAGTGGCATACGGACGAAGGAATGGAGCACTAAGGACAGAGCACAAGCAGAGGAAAAAATAGGTAAAAACCTGACCTTAACCTGAAAATCTTTGCGTTAAGATCGATTCGATTAGCACATTCAATTAGGGTCAGATTTGGTTGGAATTTTTCAAGTTAGAAACAAGTTGTGAACATCGGGTTTCAACCTAAACCCGACCCGTTAGCCTGAACTTTCACCCTTATTAAAAGGGGATAAGGATCAAAATGGGTATATGTATATAGGCAAAAATGGGTATATGTATTAATATAAATAATAAGTTAATAAATAAACAAACGAATAAATAAGCAAACATAAATAAACAATAATTGAATAGTTTATGAATATAAATAAACAAATGCAGGCTTATTCATGTTCATTTGTTTGAATAAACAAACAAAAAACTGTGTTCATATTCTTTCATCTAACTTAATAAATAAATATAAATAAACTCATACTGAAAAGTTTATAATTGATTTACCAAACACTTTATTCATTTGCAACTTCATGTTTTAGTAATGGGCTAGCAGGGTTTTCACGTCTAAAATGAATGACGGAATGCAACTATTTTGGTTCTAAGATTTTCTAATTTTATATTTTAGTACTAATTGAAACGGAGTTAGCAATGGGACTTATTTGGCATGACATTGCTAACGGTGAGGCTAACCTGGCAGAGAGCGGAAAAACAAGTGTTTTTTTTAACTTCATGTAACATGGAAAAGACAAGCGTTTTTTTGCCAGGTCAGCCAGCCTCATCGCTTGAAAATTAGTGCCAGATAAGCCCCACCGTTAACCCCGCTCTAATTAGGACCATCAGTTAAATTGTTCATATAATTTTTGTACTGAAATAAAAATTAAAAAGCTTGAGAACTGAAATAAAAAAGTACACGAAGGTTTAGGATTAATAGCGCTCTTTCCCCTGCAATTTATTTTCTCCTCTGACCTCTCTAAATTTGCATGGGCCCAATTTTCCACTTCAACAATACCCGTGCCTCAAAGCGTGCCACGTCATCATTCTAGGGATTTACGCAAGAGATGGGACTTTTTGTTGTGGCCTTTCTTTTCTTGGTTACGGGGTCCAGCGTATGGAGCTGGGCTAGACAGAATGGGCCCACATGATTTGGATCCAAGATGGGGCCCGACATAAGGTTGTGCAGAGGTAAAACCCCAGACGCCACCCAAGCTTTGATAAATTGTACAAGTTAACCACCCATTTCTGAATTAGTTCGTTATCCTTAAACCAGAATGTCACCCTTAAATGTGGCTTGCCAGGTGGGAGTGGGGAGTGTCAAGTTATTTTACTTGAGCGTTTCCCAACAATTTTTCAGTCTGAATATCTTCTGAGGACTAGTTGGTGTAAAGTACAAAGGTTTGTGTACAATCATGATGAATGTGTATAAAATTATGTGTACTTAGAAACTCATTTTTATAACAACCAATTCTTGTTCTAACTAAAACTAAATTGATTAAAAAAATCCAAAATTCAAGTCCTCAACTCTCATTTAACTTTTCTTTTATGTGTAAAAACACAAAAATGAAACTGACCTCAAATCTTCTACAATCTTGTAAAAATTGTCATCTAGTTTCCAAAATTTTGGAAATTGTAGTAAGGGGTGAGCATGAGTCAAGTTTTAGTGGAACCAACCTAACCCCAAATAGTTATAATTCCAAAAATTTTAACCCAATTTAAGAACAAGAAAAAAAAAATTTAAAACTAGACATATTTTTCAGTTTTTTTTTTTGCCCTTGTTTTTTTCAGTTTGCATCATACAACCTATAACAACTATAAAATCCCATAAAATTTCAAGCAATAATTTAAGAGTTATAAATAATTAAACTTATCAATATTCGCCACATTAAGAAATATTTAACATAATGCACAACTACTTACAAATTTAAACACACATGTAATTCGGACTGTGAATTCGAATTGGGAAAGTTAGCAATAGCATTAACTTAAGTCAAGTATTGTGTTTAAAACTAAAAGACAAAAACACTCTCATACTATAATTTTTAATAAATGAATATGTAATATGATAGATCTTATACTATATTTAAATGTATCTCTTCAGTTCAATTCTATTTTAGAAAACTGGTCGATTTTTCTAGTAGTGGAACCATCTAGTGATCCATTGTTAAATTTTACCCAACTCAATCCATTTCAATAAAGGTGATTCAAGATAGTTTTTTGTTCTACCTAGGGCAGCTCATCTTGATGATAGCATATAACTTTTTAAGATAAGAAGCACAAAATGAGCGAGTACCTAAAACCAAGGACATCTAAGTATTTTGCCCTAAAAGATATGGTTCAAGTGAAAAAGAAAACAGCTAAAGAAAAAAGAATTGTAGTATATTCGAGCCAATCTGTTTTAATTTAAGTCAACTAATTTATTTTTATTTTTATATTTTTTTATCAAAAATTAATTTCATTTGAAAGTCAATATTATGCAGATGTAATAATCTATTTGAAAGTAAATTTTCATAAAGTTATTGAATTTCTATGAATTTTTTAATACCTTAAACTAGAAAAATTCATAAAAATTTAATAAAATTAAAAATTATTTTTTCAAGGGATTATTGCAACCACATAATGTTGACTTTTAATTAAGATTGATTTCAAGTAAAAAAATAAAAATAAAAATAAGATATTCTAGAGTCAATTGATTTAAGTTAAAATGAACTAGGTGGAAGCCTCCTAAACATATTGAAATAAAAAATAAAAACATTAAAAACTTTGCCGTTTCTTTTAAATGAGGAGAAGATATAAAAAGTTGTGAGGATGAGAGGGGATAACGTGGGCGTATGTTAATTCTTAAAAAACAAATAAAATATACCCGTTTGACTTTTTTATTGCCATCATTTGGCCATTTCATTCTGCTTTTTGAAATATATAATGGCTTGTGGAAGTGTGTGTCTATGTATAACTTGCATCATCTACAGATTTATCAATTCGTCCATCGGATACAGACACTGGACTTATATATAGAAATTTTCTTTTTTCTGATAAAGAAAACATATCTATTATAATAGCCAAGTCATTGATGTAAAAAATTATGAAAACTAAACTTCAGTTGCATTTTCATTAGGTTTGGTGCTAATAACTATACTTTCATCCCTAGTTTGAAATACACTTTTACAGTTTTACCTACCTATAGGGGTGTGCATTGAATTCAATCAACCTGTAAAATCGATTAAACTGATCTGCACCAAATCAAACAATATGTAATTTTATATGGTTTCAGTTTTAGTGCTGGTTTAGATATTTTAAAACCAAATATTATATGGTGCAGCTACAATTTTGATTGTCATAATCGGTAAAAAAAAGGCAATGGTACGATAAAAGAGACTCAATCCAATATAATCCTCTATCCCTTTTGTTATTTTTTCTATCGTTTAAAACTAGCTAGTTTAAATACTCAGCGTTGCCTCAAGAACAAAAAAAAATGGAATAAAAAATGCTGTTATAATTGGTAGAAACATAATTCAATGTGGTAAATATTTTACAAATAAAAATAAATCAGGACATGATATGCCATATAATTATCATAAGAAAATGTAATTAAAGTTTTTACAAAAAAATACAAAACATACATTATGTTTTATTAACATTATGCCAAGTTTGTACAGTTTAGGACCTGACTCTGCCCGGCCCAATGTCAAGCGTAGCTTAGGCTTAACCTAAGGTCAAGCCTATCCCGTGACTATGTTAGTTGGTTTGGGGCTCCTTCTTCATCGACTTATGCTCATCGAGGTTGAGCCTGGTTAAGCTAGTTTGGTCAATAACATATCTCTAACCTAACTACCTATAAACCAATATAGTCATATTTTCTCCACCACTAGCACTACGATGTATATATAACCTGATGTAACCACGGGAACCAAAAAATTTAAAATAGAAAGTATTGTAATAGGTAGGAATATAATCCAACATGGTAAACATTTTACAATTGAAAATAAACCCTACATATATGTTGTATAATTATCACAAAAATAAATAATAAAACTTTTGTTATGCATTAGTTTATTAACATCAGGCCAAGTTTGTTAGCTTATGGCCCAACTTTACCCAACCCAAGGTCAAGCCTAACTTGGGCATGACCTGAGGTTAAACCTGTCCCGTGATTGTGCAAGTTGGTTTAGGCTTCTCCCTCATTGACCTATGCCTGGTTAACTTGAGACTGGTTCATACCAATTTGGCTACAAATATATCCATAACCTAGCTGGTCTATAAACTACTATAGTCATAATTTCTCCACTACTTGTACCATGTTGCTTATTTTCCATGGATAGCATCATAGCATAATATTAGGTAAAGAAATGTTTTCATTTCATCTACTAACATAAATAATATAAACTAATAGGAACAACATAAACTTACTAAAAAAGCTTTGTAATTGATAGTTTTTTTCCATAGTTCGCTATGACATATAATAATTTATAGTAAATCGTAAAAAAATAAAAAAATTATATTATATATAAAAAAACTCAACTATATTATACTACTATGAAATTCATAAAAAAGTTATGACCATAAAAAATCTAATGGACACCTGAATTTAGATAAAAAACCTGTTAATTGAGTTAAAGTTCTTAATACGACGCTGCCACAAGATTAAAAAAATTGGAGTAAAAAATATTATTTCTTTTGAAAAAAACTTTAAAAGATTAAAAGTGAACAATAAAAATGTTAGAATCAGTGTTTAACATATTTAAAGTGATAAAAAAAAAGCAATAAATACTTACACAACTATATGAAAAGATTTGTCAATGAAATTGTATTCATAATTTGTAATGATATAAAATAATTTAGCATAACTAATAAAAAAATTGGAACAAATTTATATTATCTATATAAAAATAACACACACACACACACACACACAATGATAGTTTTCTTTTACTGTAGATCTACAATGACATGGTTTTGGGCAAACTATAAATAGTAGCCTGGTCAGGTCACGATGTGCCTAAAAAAAATGGAAAACACCTAAAAGGTCCCCATAATATCACCACTTTATCTTTTTGAACCTCATAGTTTTCTTTCAGATAATTGACTTCCTAATTTGTAGTGTTTGAGTCCCTAAAATGTTGTTCTTCGTTCATCCTAGGCCCTAAATGTTGCATATTTATAATCAAGTGCTTATATAATAAATTGTTGCATCAATGTGCAGTGATTCCACCTAGTCCACTACTATACAGGAGTATCTCTAAATCTCTATCCCTATGCCAAATCCTCAACACCTAGCCTTCTGAAGTATTTGACTTACTTATGGCTTGCATCTTTTTTCGCAGTGAAGTTGTTGTGCTTAAGGTCATGCCTCAAATATATGATCCAATGGAGGTAACTAGCAGCCTTTTCCATGGGCTCAGATATAAATGATGAGTCGATTGTCTTCCTCACTAATCCACACACCTTTGTTGGTGTGCGCTTTCTCACAACTAGGAGACCCGCCCATTTGTGGGAATCAAGCAACCATTAATTGGAATTGAAAATTTGCGCCTTTATGCATAAGCAGTTATAGCTGATTTGATCCCTTTTTGTTTTCGGTTCATAGTATAAAATCATGAAATAAGGGAGAATGACAAATCAATTATGGAAATAAAAGTGAAAGATTCGAATTTGTTACTCTGTTTCTTCCTTTTTGGTGTGTCTAACGGTACTATAATCTTGTTGAATATGATTCAAGTAATGATTCCAACTTGTTTCATATTTTGGGTTTTTGATTAACCTAAAACTATAGGTACTTGTGTTTGTGTCCTTAATGGATAGCAAATGCAATCTGTATTACTAATTGCAAATGTTTGTTGACAAAAATATTAATTTCTTATAAGAAATTGTGTTTTTCTTAGTCTGAGTTGGTAGATGTTCCATTCAGTTTAAGGTAAATGTGTTTGAGTTAAAGAACATTGAGGTAAATGTGTTTTTTTTTCATTATTGTGGGTGTAATAGTCTATCTATGATCCATTTTTATTTATTTATTTTTAATTCAAGGTTTTCTATAACCTTGATATTGTCCAAGTCTTTAAGCTCCCTTGACTTGCTTTGAAACAACAAGTAGATGGTTGTTATATCTCTAATTTTTGTC
Source organism: Aquilaria yunnanensis (assembly GCA_039654915.1). Taxonomy (NCBI): domain Eukaryota; kingdom Viridiplantae; phylum Streptophyta; class Magnoliopsida; order Malvales; family Thymelaeaceae; genus Aquilaria; species Aquilaria yunnanensis. The sequence goes on along the minus strand of CM077593.1, from coordinate 102,568,639 downwards.
TGTGTGTCATAACTAAATGCAGATGATGAACAAAAGAATAGCATTGCTGGGGAAATTTCTGAGGATTAAAGTACTAGTATTGAGTACTTTATAGACTATACCATTATATTTCAACTACTTTTTTCCTTATGATTCTTGAATAGTTATTGTATGTTGCATTATTGTAGTTTTTAAGAGAAGCATCAACAATTTGTTTCTCACCAAAATTGTTTGAGGGCTTATGTTGATTTTCAAGTATTTCATTGAGAAAAAAGTTACTGTGAGTGTTTTCCTCATGCTCGTCTGTTGGTCATATAAATTCTCTGGGAATATGATTGCCCTTGCCATTTGAAAGGAGTTAAATTAATTGTTTATAGAATTTAAGTGTACAAACAATACATCAAACTAGACTTGCATATTATTGTATATTAAGTTGAGATCAATCATTTTCAACATTTTTAGTTACGCATTTTTTAGTTGTTAAAGCTTATAATAAATAAGGAATTTTGAATAGGCCAGAGAGTTGATAAAGTTATTATTCATACATAAATTCTAGTGTACTATATAAAAACCTGTTAAAAAGAGCATAAAATGCCTATTACAACTAAGTGGAACAAATTAACAAAGATTAACACATTGGAATGGTAAAAGGGAAATGTAGCAGGGGAAAAAATAAAGTAAATCTTGCCCATACTAATACTCTTCTTGATCTTAGCTCACATTCCTCATAACTCATGTCTATGGGATTAATTTTACCTTAATCACATAAAAGTGCTTACATGTATTTGAATTTTTTTCAAAGTTAATTCTATAAGCATACTGTGTGATAAGAAACAAAAAGGTAGATATGCTTTTGCACAAAAGTTAGAAAACAACTTTTGCTGATTAATAGAATATGAGTCAATTTAATCTCACCGAATGCTAGTATTTGTTTCAATATATCCCTCAAAATGGAAAATTGAAATAAGGGTTGCAAATAATTATTCAAAGATGAAATCATTGTTGTGCGTTTTCATCTTTGCCATATCAATATGAACATTGATTAAGGAACTTACAAATGGCATCTATGTCGATCACTCTACCATTACAACATACAATCCGAGTGTTAGAGCAGAAAAACCACATATTTTATGTGATGCATATTAGTAGATAAATAACAATTATTTTTCTTTGAAACTTCCGTATCTAATGCATAGTTTCTCACAGAAATTTGGTTCATTATATAGGCTATAGATGTAGGCTATTATGTGACAATATAATGCATATGATCTCCTCTTTATTGGTAAGTTTAATTAATGTACTTTGACTTGTTGACCTTTTCCCTTGATTTAAGAATTTAGTGCAAAGTTATTCTATTTTGGCAAGTGCAAGTGAGTAAGAAACAAATTTGCTTTGAGGAGTCTCATTTAGAGACAATTTTTTATTTTGACTTTTGATAGTAATTTCCATTTTCTCCAAGATTATATATGGCAGCCCAAAATTAAAAAAATGACTATAATTTGACTTCAAATATACTTATCAATTCCAAAATCCTTAAATTTGGGTGTTGGTTTAAGATGTGTGTGATGACATTCATTTTTTGAAGTTGTTAATTGAAATGGTTTTGGAATTAATGCGTTTATTTGAACATAATCATACAATTAAAAACAATGATCATGCCTTTTTATTGGGAAGCCTTTCAAAAATAGTTGCCCAAGCCTTTATTTTTCCGTTAATGATGAAGATTTGGTTGACTTATGGTAGGCTTTAATTTGTGTGTAAATTGATTTTCTGTAATTTTTCATGTAATGATAATGAAATTAATGCAATGTAATGGTTTTTAATTGAATTCCAAATATAAAATTTGGTGATGCATTCCAATTTAAATTCAAATATACATAGTTATGTTTTCCAATTTAAATTCAAATATACGTAGTTGACTTTTTTTCATTCCATTTTCAAAATCCATTTCATTTAAAGGGGTTAATACCATTGTTGACACCCATTTTTATTCAGACACTGGCTTTTGTTTAAGTTTTAGGTTAGAAAATTTATTTTAGGGAGCTTTTTTGTTTTCAGGGGTAATTTGGTCATTTTATAGCTTTGGAAGTTGCTAGGATTAGGCGCATTTAGATTATTTAGTGTTATGAATTTTAGAAATTTAGATTGGTTGTTTAGGGTTAAAATAGGAATTAATTTAGTTTAGGCATTAATTTGGAGTCCTAAAGATTTTGTAGGGTCAATTTAGGTAAAATGGGAAAATTTTGGGTGGAAGCCAAGAGTTTTTATAAAGTTATAGGCAAAATTAGAAAGTTGGGGTAAATTTGTCAAAATTATGAAATTCTAGGCAAATCCATGCAAATTTGTGAAGTTTTGGGCTAATTTGATAAATCCTGAAAATTTTGGGCTCAATTGACAAATTAGAGAAGTATTGGGTGAAATTGAAAATTTTCATAAAGGGGGGGGGCAGAATCAGCAATTCAAGAGTTTTTCTAGATTTGGACAAGAATTCTGGCCAAATTATATCCTAACCTCTTAAAATTGATTTTGGATGAGTTTTAAAATCTTAAAAACCTTGTTAACCACGTTTATAACCCTTCTAGTATAAATATGAGTCACTATTTGAAGAAAAAGCAAAAGAAATTGGCAAAACCCTAAGCTTGGTAAAGCTGCGCCTTTAGTCCCTATTTCTTCACTACCCTTCCCCAAGAACCCTGAGCTTTTTTCCCGTTACGCCACCACCCTTGAAACATCTTCTCTGTTGCCCGAAGTCTCCAGAGGTCAACCCAATCATTGCCAGCGGCCCCCTAGCTTGCTGCCTTTGGTTCGCGCCATGCCGTCCCCGTTTCCCGTTTACTCCGGTCATCCCGAAGATGCTGCCGTTGATCAAGGAGAAGCTCGCGAATCGTCCTTGCCGGATCTGACTCTTCCCGTCGCCGACCCTTCATCCCTAGCCTCCGTTTACCCCTCCAGTTAGTAGCTTCGTCATAGCTCCAAATTCGCCTGGGACACCGCCGCTGAACCAAAGCCTCGCCGCCCTTATCTTGCTACCTAGTTGCTAAATCAAAAGGAAGATGAAGCCATCTCCACCCGCGACCCGTTTCCTGACCTGGATTTAATCAGGTTGACCCCAGTCAACCATCAATCTTTGGTATAACTACTGTTTGGTCCCTAACCTTTTTATTTCATTCACCCATGTTGCTAGCATATTTTTATTTTTCAGATTAGTCACTGACAACAAGTCTTTTATTGTTTTTTCTTTTTCTTTTCTTGTTTTCATTTATTCGTTTGTTTGGGACATGCATTAAATTTGAATATTAAATTCACATAGGAATATAATTTAGGATATTTTTTTACTTATCTCTTTATTTTTTTATAAATTGTATGATTTTATTTGTATTTAAAATTCATGATGTATATTAAAATAATAACACGTAAAATTATTAGTTAGGCTAATTTTTGGATTGTTTAGATAACTTAAATTTTCCTCATCTCTTTAGAAATTAGAAAGAAATTAAATGAAGGAAATTGTAAATTTACTCAACAAATTTTTAAGAATCCATTCTTAGTGGATTTGATAAAATTGCAAGGTGGATTATTCGTTCGAATCCAATTAATCCGATAAGACTTGCAGGTTTAAACAATATGGTCATTTCAAATTCTTCATGAATTTGTAAAGTCATGAGATTTCAAAAACATCTAAGATTCCATATCTGATTGGTCTAGTAAGATTCACGATTTAGAATTAAATTAAAAATTAAGTATAACTAAATAAAATTTATTAAAATTATTCTCATCAACGATTAAGCAAAGAAACAAATTTTAGTAAAAGATAAAATCGAATCTCATGATACCAATTCTGAGTGCTATAATAAGGTTATTTTAGCGTAACCAACTCACGATCTCAACATATTTTATAGATCATAACAGGTGTCCAATTGATCTGGGTGAAGCCGATTGGTGGTGACTCCTAAGAATACGTTGATACAATTGTTAACAAATCCATTAAGTTTAATGAAAGATAAAATTGAAATATTACTTTTCAGAACAAATAATTGTACTCTGAAAAAATTAAAATGTGACACGAGCTTTTCAAATATGAGCCGAATTAAGGAAAAGACATAACACTCCCTTAAATATATACTTTATATGTGTGTGTGTGCGTGCGTGTGTGTGATTAGATTTCCTAAGCTCAAAATTAAGGAAGTCCAAGGAGCCCAATAAAGAGAGGCCTAATATAATACTGTTATGTTTGCTTTGTTGTCTTGCTATGCATTGCCAATTTCCTAATTCGTAAAGTAAATCTAAGGTAGACGGACACGCGAGGGTGATGGAATGTCACAGACAAAGAGTTTCTTATTTATGTGTGTTAGTGATAGAAAGTAGACAATAAGTTTCTTATGTATGTTTATGATGAAAACATTAAAAAGTAGACAATGACTTTCTTATGTGTATTTGTGATAGAAACATTGAAAAACAAACAAAATGTTTTTAACTTTCTTATATATGTGGGCATTTAGGATAATAAATTTAACTTATTTAAGATTTTTATTTCCCATGTATGTTGGTTTATGAATTGAATTGTATTTTTATCTTTCTTTTTTTATATTATATACCTATATTAATTCATTTAGATTTAGTATGATGGATTTATAATTCAAAAAATTATAACCAAACCGCAACTGAACCTTATTTATGTAGCGTGTGTTTTTTTAATTTGTATACAAAACAGTAAAATTATAGTTTTCAAAATATAAAACCGTTTACTATATGATGCGGCTGCGAGTTTGATTATAAATAGCACCATTAGCACGCCTACCTACTTGATTTAGGTCCCGTAGAGCAAAACAATTTTATAATAAAAAACTGATAACTAAGTGGGAAAAATATTGTTTCACGATTTAAATACAATTGCAAAAAAAATTAGAGCGCATGCCGTGGGCTCACAAAAAAGGGGTTATTATTGCTTATTTTTAATTTTGTTTTTTTTAGAACCACTGTTATTCAAAGACTATATCTATACCATATTCACCCGACAATAAATAAAATCACTCTTTTTTTCTCCAAAAAGAGTTTTTATGAATTTTTTCCTTACACGACGAAAAAGGTAAAAATGGATTAAAACACTTTTTTTTTGTGAATTATATTTTTTGTGAAAAATGTTTTGAAATGGTTTTTTAGAATTTCTTCAAATATAGGGTTTCAATTGATATATAGATTGAGAGAGCAATCAATATGTATAACATAATTACTAATAATTATTTATGAATAATCTCCCTCAAATGCAGCTCTAGATTCTAAGTGTAAAGAAGGTATATAATCATATAGAGAAATAAGAGTGTATTTTCAGACTTGAGGGGGAGCATATAAATAATATTAAACCTCAAGGGGGAATGTTTAACTTTTCACTTTTCTCCGGTTTAGGGAACTTCAATATGATGACACATTTTCTATTACTGAACAGCGAAAAAGGAAAAATGTAAAATTTATCTTGTCCATAACTATAAGAAGAAATTCAATAGCCAACCGTTTTTTCGGTATCAAGGTTATACATAATGGACAAATATCGTATGCACACTATGCAATTTTTCTTAAGCTACGCCAACAACTACATTATAAAAATAAATGCAGTTATTGTAAACTTTTTTAATGTGATATCCTAATTCATATAAAGATTACTTCCACAATAAAAGGGAACAATCAATATATGGTCCCTTAAATATAACAATTGTGTAAATGTGACCCAAGCCTTTGAATGGTCGTCCACAAATCTGCCCCTTGGCCCCCCTTCTAGCTTCCACTCTATCTTGCCTGTTCAAGTCTTGGACCCTTTCCTCTCATCCTTACCGCCTCTAAGATCTGCCATAAGGAGCTCAACTGTCTTACCATCCATTTATATTTTGATTCCATGTTGTGGTTGTCAATGATTTCCATTGCTAGCCACATGATGCCCGAAAGTCTCCGTCCATGTTTGGTGATGAAGCATATATAGGCCGCAGATTGAGTGGATGGAGATTAGGGAGCTAGCAAGGGAGGAGGAGAGGTAGGAAGGGTCGGACTAGGGGAGAGGAAGATAAAATTTGGGCTAATATACATTTTAAGTACACAAGATTATGTGTTTGTGTGATGTTTTTTAACCCGAAGTTTTTCGCTCTTCCAGTATAATCAGTTATTATTATAAAAGATAATGTCATGTAGTAGAATGGGTACCACATAAACAGTTTTCATCTAAAATAATAGATAAGTTGAGAGAAGAAACTCACATAAAACATGATATATAGATTTGAAGATTTTGAAAAGTACAAATTGAGATAATGAACCATATTAGGGTGAGTATTATAATTAGAGAACCATATACAGATTTTATCCAAAGTACTAATAATTACAACCACAATTTTGACGTACTAGTTATGACTTGTGGTTGTGAGCAAAATATTCAATGTCCAATACCCACTTCTCGTTGACACACTCCTGGTATACCCCAAAAAGAAAAAAAAAAAGTTAAATGGAAAAAACACAAACAAATTAAGCGGCTGGAGATCCTCTCCTTTAGCATATCTCGTATACAAGTCCTAAAGTCAACTAATGACAACGAACAACACTGAGACAACTCTGGGTGGAGCAAAAGGCAGTACATGAAAGAAACACTGAAACAGTTTAGGTCTGGTCAGAAAAAATCATTTGACAAAATAATTAGAATGTCTCCATGGTGAACGAGAAAAAGACTTATCACCACGTAATGCTTTATCCTTTGTCGTTTCAACGTTTCAAGCCTTAGTTAGTAATCCTTCTTGACAACTCTAATAAGGCAGAGATCCACTGACTACCCACTTAAATTAAGAGGTAGAACAGTTTTCTTCTTTTTATTGAAATTGGTGAGCAAATCCGACCAAGACACAGATTGTTGGTCGTCGAGAAAAGGAGGGGAAAGGAAAAGATTGCTTAAGAGGAGGCACCGGCTTTAAGAAATTACACAGATTGCGAATGTGTAATGTGTTGAGCAAACAAGGTAGATGTTAATTACGAAAAGTTTATCATAAATTAGTTGGTGAAAATTGATGAATGAATCACCCAGATGGTCGAATAATTTAAAGAGATTAAAATACTATTGAGCTTACCTAACCAAACTTTTTTTTTTTTGGTGAAGTATCCCTTGGTGTCTGGTAGTTACATTGAGCTTAAACTACCTTAACGTTGAGTTGGGCTAGATCCCATTTAAGAAGAAGTTCTCCCAAAGTTTGTTTCTCCATTAAAAAAAAAAATCAAATCTAAGACATTACCTAATGGAATAGGATTAAGGAATTTTCTGCCACCTACATCACTGGTGTTTGCCACACAGCAACATGTGAGTATGATGGAATAGAATTCATATTCTTTTGCAAATATCTTTGAAAAAGTTCGGATATGGACAAAAACCGAAAGTTTAAATGGGTAAACCTCACAATTAAACTCGCGAAGTTTTCATTTTTGGCTAAATATGAGGAACTGTAAATCTATTTGAAAAACAACTGCCAAATTTACAACTGATATTTTAAATGTGGCGAACTCAATCACTAATATGTTAAGAAACACGCCAAGAAGACCATTGGGTAATTGGAAGTATAATCTATTAATTCTTTCATCTAATGTTCTTTAATTCATTTCACTTTTTTAACTTAAATTTATTAATACCATTATTTCCTTTATTTTTAAAAAAATTTATTTAAAACTAAAATCTTTAATTTTCACTTACATTTAAAAAATTTGCATTTATATATTAAAATATAAAAAATTATAAATTATAAATTAATTATTTTTAATAATAAATGATGCAAAAAACTTAAAACGGATAGAGGAATTAATATCCCCAGATTATAGACTGCACATGATTTAGCAACCTAGTTCAATGGAGGGTGAAAAACGACCATTTGTTTGGGTATCAATGGCTACCTAACTAGGACTTTAATCTTAAAGCTCGTATATCCTCCCCATAATCAATCATGGACATGGATGACAACTAGGTGAGTTGGGTCATATTTAGGTTAAGTTATTTAAGTTCAGGTTTAATCGAGTTAACATGAACTAAGGTTTTGGTCGAGTTATTTGGGTTTAAGTACATTTTTAGGATCAGGTTAGTCAAGTCGGATTTTTTTAGTTCGAGTTCAATATTAATCGGGTCAATTTTAGTATCGGATAATTTCAGATTGAGTTATTCAGGTTTTGGGTTAGTTTCGAGTTTACTCATATTACTGATGCATATGATGAAAATGACTGGGTTGATTTAATTTTTTATTTGATTTTACTAAATTTAAATTGAAGAATTCAATTTTTTATGCAATTTAATTTAGGTTAATTTTTCTTTTTAATATGTTTAATTAAAAAATTATAAAAAAATTCTTAATTATGTTCCAATGAATTTGCAACGATTTCCAAGTTTCAATATAAAGTGTAACTTCAGTTCATTAGTAGTGACTAAACTGCAAGATTTTTAAAACTTTGGATGAACGTGTAAAAATTTGAAAAGTTTAGGAACACATGTTGTAATAATTATGAGTGAAATAAAAGAATTTTAAATTTTGGTACCTTATTACACTTTACTTAAAAGCTTATGTATCGATGCTGTAATTTAGACATATGCCTACCAAAATCATTAGACTTACTAAATATAAAAATCCCTAAATATGATACTTACTAAATATGGATATTTCCAAAAAATGAAAATGACTAAATATGGAAGCCCTCAAATATAAAATTTACTAAATATGGAAGGTAATAAAATAAGAAAGTTAAGGTTCAAGGTAAGGTTTAAGATTGAGTGTTAAAGTTTAGGGTTTATGGTTTTATATTTAGGGTTTAGGGGTGAAAGGTTATGATTGAAGATTTATCATTAAGAAGGACTTAAGGTTTTGAGTTTATGTTTAGAGTTTAGAGTTTAAATTTAGGTTTTATGGTAAAGACTAGGGTTAAGTATAGAGTTGGAGTTAAGGTTAAGTTTAAGTTTGCAGTTTAGAGTTTATATTTAGGTGTAAGGTTTATATTTAGGATTGAAGGTTTATTGTTTAAGTTAGGGTTAGGATTTTGAGTTTAGAGTTCAGATTTAGGTTTTATGATAAAAGTTAGGGTTAGGGTTAAGGTTATGGTTTAGGTTTGTGGTTTAAAGTTTAGGTTTCGGTATAGGGGCTATAGTTAGGATTGAGAGTTTACGATTTTGGTTAGAGTTAGTGTTTAGGGTTTAGGATTTTAGGGCTAGGGTTTAAGGTTTAGAGTTTGGATTTATTGTTGAGGGTAAATGTTAGGGTTAGGGTTTAAGGTGTAGAGTTTAGGATTTAACTAGACATAAAAAATAATAGAAAAATTACAAAGATATGTTAATATTTAATTTCATTAATAAACAAATATAAATCTCTACCAATCATATATTTTATATTAATTTTGGTTAAAATCAGATTTTTTGGGTTTAGTCATTGGATCATTTCGGATTTAGGTCTTATTAGTATTAGGTTTTGATCATTTCAAGTTTTTGGTCATTTTAGGTTCATGCCAATTCGGGTTCTGTTAATTTTGAGCTTTGGTCATTTAGGTTCGGGTTGTTGAATTTTCTAGTTAAATTGAGTCAAGTTGGGCTTGGGTTTATGGAGGTTGGGACAATTTTTACCATTCCTCATTGGCATATTTAGGTAGTCTTTGTAATGTTAGTGGTCTATTTGTCTATGAAAAGTTATCAGTTGCCGAATTGAGCTACAAAGCAAGCATGTTGTATTTTCGGTGATTTTCCTTTAAATCTCTTCAGCTTCCGGAAATGAAACAGGCCCGTGCCCGAACGAGTGAAGAAACCGAATCCCTAAAAGAGGTTTCCAGAAACATCTTTTTGTTCTTCTGGTTCCAAGCAGCAGCTTCCTTTGATTCCAACTCTCATCTACTTAGCTAAGTAAAGCGTAAAAAGCCAAAGCTAAATACTTAGCAAGTAACAAGAGAATATTTAGAAAAGCAATCCAACAAAAACTCATCACACACGAAAAAACAAATAGAAGTATCAAGACATATATATATATATTTTTCAGATTGTAGAAAATTCTTTTCATGATAAAAGAAAAAAAAAATGAAGTTTCCACAATCTGACACAGGGACATTAATTCCTGATAAGGTGATGGTCCGTTAGATGTTCGTGTGATAGACACTTTTTTATTATTCTTTTAACTAATAACATATCCCATCTGTCCCATAAATTTTGATACATTTGACTTTTTATTATATTTTAACTTAATTTTATTCATATTATTATTTGTTAGAAAAAATTTAAAAAAATATATTTAGAAACTATATATCTTGAATTATCATTCATATATAAAGATTTTTTATTTATATATTAAAATATTGAAAATAAAAAATTATAGATTAATTATAAAAAATAAATGGAGCAAAACTTTTGGGATGGAGGGAGTATGATATTACGAATCCCAATTAAACAGACGGTGATACATTTTTTATAATAACAAATTGTGATTGTTGAGTTTTGCTTTAGCATAACAAGTTGGATACCAATTCCACCTTTTGCACGACTTGTCTTGCCGGACGGAGGAAATGCAATATTTCATCATTGGACTGTTGCACATATTTCGCAGCAAGCGAATATTATGTCGCAAATTGGGGTCATTATCTCTAGTTGGACACCACCGATTTTAATAGGTTCCTATGTCCTCGAGTTATACTCCATGATTTAGGGGCTAATACGTAAGAAGTGAGATGACCAATTCTAGCTATATTTGGAAATAATTTTTATAGTTAATGTTAAATTTTTAAATATTTATAAATTAACGATGAAGATAAAATCACTAAAGTTAAATATTAAAATCTATAATTTAATATATTTTTAAAATTCTAACACTAACACTAATGTCAAATAGGTATCCATCTCCAGATTTGTTAATCGGGAATTAATTTTTAACCTGCAAATGTACCACTTGAGATTGACATTTTGGTATTCCTTCGTCCCATAATAAACGCTAATTCTTTCACTATTATGAATGAAATTTAAGTTTATTTTCTTATATTAATTTTATTAAATAACTAATATCAAGAAACTATAAGTGTTTCTCTACTGCGTGCATGTAAGTATCGTTCACAGGGAAGTTCACCAAATCAAATGCAAACGAAAAACAAAAATTATAAGGCGGCAATTATTATGGATTGAAGAAGCATGTGATTTGAATGTAGGGCAACACTTATTAATCTTTTTTTTTTTTCAGCTGATGCGAATGAAACGTGAACAAAAAGCCCATTGGCGGTTAATTTAAATTAAGGCAAAAACACCAACAAACTACTGATGTTTATATCTTTTGCTCAATTCGCGCGGTGACATTTTAACCGAATAAACCCCTAATGTTTAAATGTGGTTAGGTAAACCATAAAATATGAGAATATTGCTTCACATATTTCAACATGGTTTAGTTAAGACCTAAATCGACCTATTCTAAAACTTTCAAAGAGTTGTGGCAATGGATAGGGTGTGAGTAAAATAATGTTAGAACTACGTCCTATCCATCATGTTATGTATATTCAATTCGTATCCTATCCACCAACGTTGTTAAAAGTGCGATCTTGATTATATAATTATACGATCTTAATATAGAAAAACTTTGTCAAAAAGTTATAATATTAAAGGCATAATAGGATCGTGGTAGGATCATTCTATTTAAATCTTGAACCTATTAAAAACATCCTATTTTGGTTATAAATCCATTAAAAATATTTCTTTTTTGTCCAAAATTGGACAAAGGTTGTTAACTCAAAGTAATTTTTTAATAACAACTTTTTAAAGCATAATTTAAATTATTTGGTAATTATTTTATTATAAATTTAATATATATAATAATATTTTTTTATAATTAATAGACATTCAAATTACTAATTTTTCCTCTCTGTAAGTTAAACTTATTTTATTTAGGAAGAAAAAATTACTAATTTTAAATTACTTACTTACTGTAAAAAATCATTATACTTTTTAAATTTATTGGAAGTCAATTATTGACTATTTAAATTATGGATGTTGTACTCTTTTTTATTTGTCAATAATATGTTTGTTTATGAATTTCTTTCAGACTTATGTTGATTATTTTATTAATTATGTTAATGTATACTTTATTAAAGTTTAAATTTTACTTGTATTATATCAATAATTATGTTGTACCATTATTATGATACTTAAATTTTACTTGAGTTTCTAATATAATTTATCTTTTACATACATTATATTATTTAGACAATAAATTTTAAGCTTTTGGTTGGATCTTACGATTTCGATTTTACACAGTAAAAACAATCATGGGTAGGATCCCGATCTTAACAACTTTGCTATCCACCATCAATTGGTTGATAAATTGTAATATTCACATCTTATCAATTATAAGATAGGTAAGATCGGGTAAAACTTATATCCACAGCATATCAACATAGCCATAATATGTTATGGAACTTAGGGGCTAATATGTAAAAAGTGAGATGACTAATTATGGCTATATTTGGGAATAATTTTTATGATTAGTGTTAAAGTTTTGGATATTTATACATTAATGGTGAATATAAAACCACTAAAGTTAAATGTTAAAATCTACCCTTAGATAATTTTTTCAAAATTTTAACGCTAACACTAATGTCAAAAGGTACATCAGAATATTTCATCCAATTTTTCTTAATTGGTTGTTTGCCGAACCTAACATTATAGGAAAAAAGTGTAGGTTTCTTAAAAAATGAGGGGGTAAGAGTAGACTGGACTAAAATTATGGGATTTTTATAATTTACTATATGTAATAATACATATATATGCTGATAGGATACGGGGTGGATGTGACTAAACTAACATCTTATCCAAATCTAATATGTACAAATAAAAAAAAATGCAAATCTAATCCAAATCCACTTAATTGTAAAAAATTCTATACGTTGAATAAGATATGGCTAAATATCCACCAGGATAAATTTTTGTTGCCATCCTTAGTTGTATGCAATGGCTTCAAAAGCCATGGTCCAAAAACTTGACGGAACACCATCCGATACCCAGTACCCAAAAACCTTTAATAGCATCATAGTTCATGGGGCGAAATAAGGTGGATCTAAGGTTTGTGGCCCATAGTAAGTCAAATGCCAAACTGGCTACTATTGTCACCCTGGTTTCGATCATGGAGTTCAAATTAATCATATGTCTAGAAGTTTTATCTCGTTCCATATTGTTATTTTAATTGGTAAAGTACCGAAACATCATAGGAACGGCTCAAGTTCGAGTGATGACATTATATTCTTCTTCAATTTTGGTTACATAGCAATGATAAAATGTAGCCGAGATCACGTAATGTACTGTCTAACTCCATATACTTGTAATACTTCTAAATGAAAAAAAAAATTATATTCAAATTCATTTTTTTTAAACAAGAATTTGAACCTTTGAAGAACAACAATTGTTCTGAAGCCCGACCATCTTCTAGAACCATTGTTGTCATTCAAGTAGCATGAATCATTCTTGCACTTACTTTGAGTGTGTTGATTATGTAACATCAATGGTATAATTGGCAAATAAATATGATGAGTGCCAAATTAACCTAAAACTAAAACATGAGTATTTTTTTTTCATCATTTTCATCTTAAATCAAACAGGCAAATTTTATTCGTTGGGATTTCAACCTTCTATAATTTTTAGCACACCACGATCATGATTTATCAAACAGAAAGTGCCATTTCATCTACTCCAAAATATGGAAAGAAACAAATATTTTATATTTCAAAGACATGAAAGATTGAAACTTCCTTTTAAAGTTCGATAAAAAACATAAACAAAATAAAACCAGGCGAAAGAAATATTGTCTCACTTGGTGGTCAAACTAAGTAGATGTTTGAGAATCAAACCAAAATTGTACATAATAACATACTAAAATGAACGAGAAAAAGAACAACATGAGCGGAATTGCCAGAACTATTAGGATTAGTTGGTTTTGATTAATTGCGGAGTTACACTAGGGGCATTGCCCCTACTGAAAATTTTCAAACATTTGATTACCCATGTACATATCTTCAAAAAATTTGTCTTTAGTTGTTATTTGACTTATATATGCCCCTCAAATTCTTAAATTTTTTAAAATATTAGGATGTATGAATAATAAATATATTAATATAGTCTTTATCCTATCATATTTTACCTTCACTTATTGATCAACAAATAAAAATTTAAGGATTCACTTATAATTAACCACAATTTACTCTTTTAGATTAAACAAACTTTTCAGATAAGGCAAATACTCCAACTCTCGTCCACTCTATCTAGTCGAACAATTGTCATCACTTATGCTATGAATTCTGAAACGACTAAGGCTCCAACTCTTGTTCCTCATTCTTATTCGCCATTTCATTGCCATCAGTTGTATTTACCAATCATCAATCATCAATTGATCATCCATAATTCAAAAAATTTCCTGCCAAGTGCCCAATTACCTTATTCCCCAATTTTGTTTTCTTGGGGTATATTTTATTTTTGGTTCATATCTCCCTTACCCTCTCTATTGAAATGGTGCCATGGTTCTCGTTTGTCATGGCATATGCCCTTTGTTTGTTTAATTAAGGGCTCAGAGTGATAATTAGAGATATTAGGGATGATAACGATTAGAGCCACAATTTTCTGTTTAAAAGAAAGGGTAAGTTATTGAGCTATTTATAATGTGAAAAAGTGCAAAATATTAGAGCCATTTATGTTGGGTTTACCGGTAATTTTATTAGACTTTAGATGTCTTTAGTTATTTTTCTAAATAAGCCAAATTATGAGTGCTTATAAGAGATGAGTTTTACAGGGTACTAAAGTGAAGTGCTTAGTTGAGTACTACAATTTTACCGATTTTGTTGGCCTTATGAATTTATGATTTAGTTGATATTGAAATGATTTCAAACAATGAAATCTTTTCATAAATAATTACCGAAGAAAAATATTACTACAGTTAGTATATTATACTTTTTGATCATATATAAATTAAGATTTTACCTTTATCCTATGATAAAAAAAATTCCTTCAACTGTCACCAATTTTGATCCATCTATGCTCAGTTGGCCACCCTAAATGAATAGTTACCGGTGCAAATAGAAGGACTTTGTGGTTAACAGATAAAGATTTTGCTGCAGTTGAGAAGAAAGATCATGTCAGAGAGAATCCTTCACCTTTGGGCCTAGCATGTCATTTCAACCAAACAATAGGGACAGCCATGTAAATGCGCCGAAATGTAAAGAGAAAAACAGAAACCCACTCTGCTATGTTTGTCGGTTTGCGTGCCAATGTAATGAATCTCTTTCTCTCTCCTCCCCACAGTTTCAAGCTCAGACTTAGATCACTCACTGTCACAGTATCCCTCCTTTTCCCTTTCTCTCTCTTCATTTCCCCACCCTTTTTAATTACCTTCCTCCCCAAAACGCTTCAATTGGATCAAAATCAAACCCTCCAACAATCAGAGACTGCATCCTGTGTTTGGCTAGAAATCTACAGGGATAGATATATAGCCAATTAGCCATGAATAGGGTTCAATTCTTCCCCTCCTTCTCTGTCCCTGCTTTCATGCACTGCACAGCTAGTTCAGCTCTGTGATGCTACAATTTCTGGCTCTCTTTCTTGGGAGAGAGCCATTCTGCCATAGCTCGTTTCTTGCCTTTCTAGGTACTCATGAAAACTTTTCAAAGCTTTCGTCTTTAATCTGTTTCTGAGCTGGGTTTTGTCTCTAAGCGAGTAAACTTTTTGTTAAGAGCGTTACAAAGCTTGGATCTTTCTTAGCAAGCCAGGGTTTTGAGAGCGTTTATATTTGAAAGTAGCTTGGGCTCCCCAGCTTGATCAAACCCTTGTGAGAAAACCACCCAGTTGGCTTGCATTCACTTGCCCAAATCAAATTACCTTATTTTAAGGGCGGATTACACGAAGAGAAGGAATTTAGCTCTAAAACCAACTCAGACAATCAGCAGCTGGTTTTTTCACTTGAGGTTGCGGGCCTTGCGGCTTCCATAAACCTTTTTGCCTTCCTGCCTTTCTCTGATCAGTTCTTCATAAAGCTTCGGTTGTTGGGAAGAATGGCAATGGCGGTGGCTCATCACAGAGAGAGCAGCAGTGGGAGCAGCGGCATGAACAAACATCTTGACAGTGGGAAGTATGTGCGTTACACAGCGGAGCAAGTGGAGGCGTTGGAGAGGGTCTATGCCGAGTGCCCGAAGCCAAGCTCTCTTCGGAGGCAACAGTTGATTAGGGAATGCCCCATTCTGGCCAACATCGAGCCAAAGCAGATCAAAGTTTGGTTTCAGAACCGAAGGTAGAGGTTAACTCATTTCATGGTACTACATGTACTTTTACAGCTGTAGTTTGTATTTCCGTGATGAATTGGTGTTGTTTTAGCTGCTTTTGATTTGTCGTTAATGTTGTTGCTGAGATCGAACGATTGAGACAGTAAGTTAATAAGATGGCGTTTCAAGTTGGACAGTAGTACAGATTTGGTTACAATTTGTTTGAAATAAAGGTTAGACGAGTTGGGTAAGTTTTTGGTTGACATCATCGTAATGTTATTATTATTAGTTTGAGGTCTTGTAGCATTTGGTTAGGCGTGACATTTGTTGCTGGGAACTAGGATATGTTTTAGATTTACGTGCTTGGAAGAAAATGCTTATTCGTTTTAAGGGCTTTGCAAGACTGAGTAGTGAAAGCATATGATTGGGAATGCAGGTGTAGAGAGAAGCAAAGGAAAGAATCTTCTAGGCTGCAGACTGTGAACAGAAAATTATCAGCAATGAACAAGCTGTTGATGGAGGAGAATGAGCGTCTACAGAAACAAGTATCTCACTTGGTTTGTGAGAATGGTCATATGCGGCAACAGTTGCACACTTTAAATGTATTGTTCCTTACTTTTCACTGGTTGATCCCTTCCAGTAATCTCAATGAGTTTTTTAATGCTGTATACTATGGGAGAAGCAATTTTCCTTTCCACGTTGTATTATATATTTCATGCTGAATTTGGGCAGCTCATAAATCAGTCTAGTCTGTTTTTGTAGTATTTTTAATGTTCTTGTTCTTTTAATTTGAATAATTGCTGAGGGTCCTCGGGGTTGAGTTAATCCTCTATTGATCATCCTATATTGTCCTTTCAGTGAGTTGATTAATTATGCATTTGGAAGCTTGCAATATAGTAATATTTGCTGACTGATTTTATTGCATTCTTTCTGTCTTATAATGCGGTGTTGACATGTAAATGGCCTTTCGCAGGTATCAGGAACAACAGATGCTAGTTCTGACTCTGCAGTTACCACGCAGCATTCAACTAAAGATGCTAGTAACCCGGCTGGGTAAGTTCTAGCTGTGATTGATGGTCTAATTGCTGTCTTACTACCTTGGGAGGAAACATGCTGAGGAGAAGGATCCAGCTTCTTTCCAGCCCAATGAACTATCTAGTGGCCTTTCTTTCCCCTCTTTCTTTTTTGGCTTTTTAGTTCAGGGTTGAACCAACATGTAATCTTGTTTTTACCTGTTAGTTCAACATTGATCTGAAAAGCAAAAAATGTCATTTGACTGTTCAATAGACTGGAGAAGGTCTGAGTCTTTAAAGAAGCTATTTTCTGTTAGATGACCTTTGTTGTTGCTTTGTGCTTTTTGGCAGTCTTCTCTCCATTGCAGAGGAGACCTTGGCAGAGTTCCTTTCCAAGGCTACAGGAACTGCTGTCGATTGGGTCCAGATGCCTGGGATGAAGGTAGGTTATTGCCTTAATTTATCTTTTATTTAAAAAAGCAATGATTGATTGTTTACATGCTCATTATTCTTCTATTTCAGAAATCAAACTTTATCTGCGCTAACTTTGTTTTTTGCGTGATCAGCCTGGTCCGGATTCGGTTGGGATCTTTGCCATTTCTCAAAGATGCAGAGGAGTGGCAGCTCGAGCCTGTGGTCTTGTAAGTTTGGAACCTAATAAGGTATGCATTCTAATGCCTTTCAAATATAGTATGCTTTTGGTGGAGTATGCTTGTGGTGGCATTTGTTAGCTTAAGTAATGTGGAATACTTTGAACTGTGAACAGATTGCAGAGATCCTAAAAGATCGCCTGTCTTGGTCACGTGACTGCAGGAGCCTTGAGGTTTTCACTATGTTCCCTGCTGGAAATGGTGGGACAATAGAGCTTGTCTATACCCAGGTTAGGAAGACTATTTTTGGTCATTTTGGTTTCTCTCAGTCCAGTTTTTGCATTTATGAACTAATATAAGGAGGGACGTTTCAGACATATGCTCCAACTACTTTGGCTCCAGCACGAGATTTCTGGACATTGAGATACACAATAGCTTTAGAGAATGGTAGCCTTGTGGTAAGAACGTCTTTTAGTTTGTGCTCAGTACTTCTATCTGCTTGCATGCCCTTTAAAAAGGAATGCTCATAATATAATTAACATATTGAGCTAGTTTTCTATTTCTGGTTGGGGTATGGGAGTCTGAATCCTCTCCAGTCCACAGGAGGACTGGTGGTATAAATTCTTGTCAGAATCTCTGTAATTAACCCTTGTTTGGAGGTTAGATGTTTTGTCAAAGCTATAATCATGACCTAAATTTAAGGTACTTCAATTTGGTGACCAGAATTCTTTAGACCTGTGGCCTTCTGACGTGTGTTGTTTGTGTTGTGATGAAGACTGTTGTAATTCTCTCTCTAGTACCCAATCCTTTTAGGAAGATTTCTGCTTCCTTAATTAAACATTTTTGTTTTTGTGGTTCTAAGGTCTGTGAAAGGTCACTTTCTGGATCTGGAGCTGGCCCAAGTGCTGCTGTTGCTGCTCAATTTGTGAGGGCTGAAATGCTCCCAAGTGGCTATTTAATTAGACCTTGTGAGGGTGGCGGGTCAATCATTCACATTGTTGATCACCTTAATCTTGAGGTAGGATTTTCCATCTGTTTTCCCCCTGAGTCTGCTTCTTGCGGATTCATTTATTGTGTATTTAGTGCAGGCATGGAGTGTACCAGAGGTGTTGCGCCCATTGTATGAATCGTCTAAACTAGTAGCTCAAAAGATGACAATTGCAGTGAGTAGATCAAACTTAACCTGTTAGCATTTTGAAATTTGTTCTTATGAAGAACCAATGTTGTTGGTTTATTGATCTTCTGAAGAGGAATCCTAGATGGAATTGACCATGCCCGAGTATTATTTTGACTAATGCCCTGGTTGATGGGCATTTATCCTGGTTCCTACTATGCAGAAAGTGCTAATTGGTGGACATATGTACAGGCCTTGCGCTTCATCAGGCAAATTGCTCAAGAAACCAGTGGAGAGGTAGTCTATGGTTTGGGCAGGCAACCGGCTGTCCTGAGAGCTTTCAGCCAAAGATTAAGCAGGTAACCACATGACTGCCTTTCACTCTTGTCTTCACTTTGTTGCATGATCTTTTTTTTTATTCATTTATTAGGCATTACATATTTGTTTGTATGTTACGTGCCTGTCTAATTTTGAGCATAAAAAAATATCAGACCAAGTCTACTGTAACTACCTCCTGTTGTTTTCTTGTAGAGGCTTCAATGATGCTGTCAATGGATTTAATGATAGTGGATGGTCAATAATGAATAGTGATGGTGCTGAAGATGTAATAATAACAGTTAATTCAGGCAAGAACTTGGGTGGTACATTGAACACCACTAATTCGCTTTCATTTGTTGGAGGTGTTCTCTGTGCAAAGGCTTCCATGCTCATTCAAGTGAGTTCTGAAAATCATTTTTCCGTTTGTTTCAAGTACTCCTTTGCATTATTCTGTAGCAGAAATGATGGGAAGCTTTATTTCTTTTGTTGTTAGAATGTTCCGCCTGCTGTACTGGTTCGTTTCTTGAGAGAGCATCGATCAGAATGGGCCGATTTTAATGTTGATGCATATTCTGCTGCATCACTGAAAGCTGGAACATATACTTATCCAGGGATGAGGCCTACAAAATTTAGTGGCAGTCAAATTATTATGCCATTTGGCCACACAATTGAACATGAAGAGGTATCACGTCTGTTCATAATATCAAAATTGGTTAACTTGATAGGTATAATAATGTGAAATTGCACCAGTTGTGATAATGAAGTAGGTGGTTTTCCTGATAAAGTTGCTTGTAACACTTCTCAGTTGCTTGAGGTGGTTCGCCTTGAAGGACATTCCCTGGCACAGGAGGATGCCTTTGTTTCTAGGGACATTCATCTCTTACAGGTGCTTGTTTTAGCTTCTTGGTCCAAAACATCTATGTCATACACCATTCTTTATTTATCTCACCAAGTTATTGTGGTCTTGACATAATCATTACCATTTTCCATTATTGTCCTGATTTCTGATAAGATTGTATTTGGAATTGTGACCAAACTCTTATTTCTTTTACCAAGTTTATTTTGGTGTTGGCATGCTTGTGCCATGTAAAAGACATTTCTATATTAGTATTTTGTTCTTAAGAGTGAAATGGAGCCACATCACTAAAGTTAATCACAACTGGTTTGAGAGAGGCAGTGTTGATTGATTGACTGGTTGATCTAGGTTGCGTGGGATGGGCGTTATTTTATCTACCCAGGTTAAGGACTGATAAACTTATGTCATTCAATACTGCTAGAGATGAGGTGCAATTGGAGCACCTTGGTTCCAGGCCTGGTGTGCTTTTATCCGTTTGTTTTTGTTGGATTTGAGTGTTCTTTAAACTGCAAGTTCTGCATCCTTGATGTAGTTTGGGCTTCTATTGAGTACAGAATTTGGATGTTTTCCTCATCCAGTTGGATAATTGTCTGTTGAGATTAATGCCATTAGAGGAAATTCAGTAGAATAGAAGTATCTGGAAACCTCAAATGAACTGTTTGAATTATTTCTCTGATGACTGCCATGTTTCTGTCAGGTATGCACTGGTATCGATGAGAGCAGCGTTGGTGCCTGTTCAGAACTTGTCTATGCGCCAATTGATGAGATGTTTCTAGATGATGCTCCACTGTTGCCTTCTGGGTTTCGCATTATTCCGTTGGATTCAAAAACAGTCAGTACCCAGAAACTCTTCTTGCTATTCTCTAGCTCTTCCTTTATTGTTGTCTTTTGCTTTGAACTATAACCCCAAAGGGCTCAGAGCCACCATTTTTTTTTTTTTTTATGAAAGGTGGTGCAGATCGGAGCCACCATAGTATTTGCTCCTGATCATTGTTGAACATGCATTTCTGATTCTTAATCTTCAGATGAGATTTACGGACTAGCTTGATTTATGTAACTTGTGTTAGGATAATATGCTTTTGTGAGATGCTAATTGCCTTTTCTTTCAGTCAAATATGCAGGACCCGTTGTCCAATCGGACCCTGGATCTAGCATCGAGCCTTGAAA
Organism: Aquilaria yunnanensis; assembly: GCA_039654915.1. Taxonomy (NCBI): domain Eukaryota; kingdom Viridiplantae; phylum Streptophyta; class Magnoliopsida; order Malvales; family Thymelaeaceae; genus Aquilaria; species Aquilaria yunnanensis. The sequence continues at coordinate 102,547,351 of CM077593.1, read as the reverse complement.
TGGGATCCGCAACAAACAGTGCCAGTGGAGATGCTTTGTCATGTCAAAGCACACGATCAGTGTTAACAATAGCCTTCCAGTTTCCATTTGACTTCAGTCTGCAGGATAATGTCGCAACCATGGCGCGCCAGTATGTTCGTAGTGTCATTTCTTCGGTCCAGAGGGTTGCAATGGCCATTTCTCCATCAGGATTGAATCCAATCACAGGACCGAAGATGTCACCTGGTTCACCAGAAGCTGCCACACTGGCACAATGGATCTGCCAAAGCTATAGGCAAGCTACTTTAAACTTCTATACCCCTCTGTGGCTGGCAGCTATATTTCTTAATACGGTTTCAGATTCTCTCTAGTCAATTGGAGGGTCTGGTGGTAAAAGTTTCCTTTTAGACCAATGTATGTATGACGTTCATAACTATATCAGCGATATATGAGCTTAAACTTGAAAAGTAACTGGTGGACCCTTGAATGGACCGGGGGGGATCCAAACCCTTCCTTTATTCCTATAAGAACTTTCAGCCTGTAGTTAACTGCTTATTGGACATGGGATTTACCCCGTGTTCCATTATGCCTTGCTTACATTCCTGGTTCGTAACTGATATGTCCTGCTTATTATTCCTCAGTTTCTATATGGGATCAGAACTTTTGAGGCATGACAGGCTTGGAGGTGACTCTATGTTGAAACACCTTTGGCAGCATCAGGATGCTATATTATGTTGCTCATTGAAGGTGGTTTTTTTTTTTTTTTTTGTTTTTGTGGTTTCATATGGCGATCTTCACACATTGTGTACTATTATGATATACTAGTGTATGTAAAGTAATGCCGTTATGATTATGCAGTCCATGCCTGTTTTCATCTTTGCGAATCAAGCTGGTTTAGATATGCTGGAGACAACCCTTGTGGCGTTGCAGGATATCACACTGGATAAGATATTTGATGAGTCTGGCCGTAAAGAATTGTTTGCCGACTTTGCCAAGTTAATGCAGCAGGTAAACTTTGCGTTGAAGCAGTTCATTGTGTGGCAATTTTGTTTGCATTTCTATTGTTCAAGTTAAAAAGGAAGAACACATCTCTCATTTTGTGCGCTGCTAACTTAATTTTGTGTCTTGGGAATATTTCACAAGATAAATGTTAACTGTTATGGGATTTCTTCTTGACAGGGATTCGCTTACCTTCCAGGTGGGATCTGCATGTCAACGATGGGACGCCATGTTTCGTACGACCAAGCGGTGGCTTGGAAGGTGCTTGCTGCAGACGAGAGCTCTGTCCATTGTATGGCCTTCTCTTTTGTGAATTGGTCGTTTGTGTGAACCGAAAGCAAATCAAAGTGAAGGAGGAGCAGATTTTGTGATATTAAACACCCGGTCTCGCCCTTGCATTGCATCACATTAATTTAATTGAATTCATTGTCCTTGTAAATCGTCCCTTTTTTTTTTCTCTGGGGAAAGAAAGAATTTCGGGTTCTTTTGATGTCCAGTCATTTGCTGGGGACAGACAGCCCAGTTGAATTCTGCTGCTCTGTTTTGCAGAAATTGATGTGTGTTTGCAGCCGCCTGTAAACTTGTTGCTTAGGATTTTCTAATGAGTGTGCAATTAAATTATTTTGTAGAATTATCACTTCAGCATGTATTTTAAGTGCTGATGATAAGTCATATTTGCAGCAGTATGTTGATGCATTCTAGATTGTTCGAATTGTTGAACCAGATGCAACACAACGATGAGAGTAATTTACTTGGTTTCCCCTTTTACCCCTGCTCTGGTGAGTGCCATTATTTTTTGTTTTTTTTTTTCTATTGGCTAAAAACACATTTCGCCTCCTAAACTTTGTTGTACTTAACTCACTTTGTGCCCCTTGAACTTTGATTAGAGTTGACTCATCTCTCAAATTTTGAAAATCGGTGTATTTAACCCTTTTAGTCCTTTCAAATGACTCTTTAGGTTAAATAAGGATTGAAAAGGAAAAGGAGCCAAAGATAAAAGGCTAACTAGTCATTTTTTTCACATAAACTTTTAGTTATGTAAACAAGTTTTGAGTATTAGAATCAAATAAATTATATTTTGGTATAAAATGTTGGTTGAATCATATCAATTATATAAGGTTGGTGGTTTTCCGAATTGTTCAAATTGGAAAGATTGAAGCAGATAGTTGGAATAATTATAAAAATCTGAGCTAAATGGTTAAATAGCTTTTAATCTTTCATTTTATCTTTATTTTGGTCCCTATAGAACTTATACAATCATTTAAGTGGGCCAAGAGGGTAAAATGTATTAATTTTTTAAACTTGAGAGGTAAGTAAACTTGAGTCAAAGTTTAGAGAATAAAAAATCCAAGTTGGCAAAATTAAGAGGTGAAATGGTTTGTAGCCCTCGAGTGGGGGTGAAATGGATTACACTTAAGCAGATAGTTAGAGTTGGCAAATTTAGGCCATTTTGTTCTGATTTTTTCTAGATTGAGAGCTGTAAGTTATATTTCTTTCCTCCCATAATTCATAAATAATGCTACTCCCGTTTTGCAAACCTTATCTTCTTTAATTATGAATTAATTGCTATGAAATAATGAGACATACCTTTGTGAAACGGAAGTAGTAGTAGTTAAAAATCAAAGATTTTGCTCCAAATTTGATCATGGGGTTGGATATCACTTATTCCTTCTTATTACTTATGTTTATTTCACGTTTTCCTAGATTGGTTATGGTTTCCTAATATTTCAAGGTTAAAAAATAATGTCATATCTTGAGGATAGAGTAGGATATAGCACGATTTAGTACATAAATATGACAAATTTTTCTTCTTTTAAGTACTTTATCTCATTCAATTGTATAAAGGAATTCTCGTTCCACATTCTCTTACCAAGAAAATTTTTTCTCCAAAACCGAACAGGAGTAGATCGATTACTACTTGCGTTACTATTGCTTTTTGGGTTAGGTGAAACACGACGAAAACTCATTATTAAGCTTTTGTCAATTGAGGTCAATTGTCTCTGTACCGGATCCTTGGTTTAGCTTAGCCTACCCACAATCATGCCATCTTAGGTGTGGTCTTAAACATTAAAAAGACAATGTAGCAAATTACGCTTCTACCATCTGTCTGATTTCCTCTGGCTACAAACCCCTCGGTTTCGGGTGTTCTCATCTCTCTTCGCAGTAGTCATTTTTATTTTTCACAAACAAACAGCACGGGCAGAAGCAGCAGAAGGCAAAAGGTTTCACCTTTTACTAGGTAAACTTGTTATTTTTAAGCAGTAAAAGTTCTGAGCTGAACTGGTGGAATGCAAGATAGAGTAAATGCGGAGAATCATTACGATCGTGGTCAAGAAAGTGATGTTGGGCAGCAGAAACATTAACCCACCTTCTGTCTGTTTCACACCGCTTTGATCAACCATACACATGCTAATTTATTACAGTACCTGTCGCCCTCCTAAATAAACTCATCTTTTCAAGTCTTCATGCTTCAACTCTTTCTACACCAGCTCTTCCCCACTTAATTCCGTTACTACTCTTGACTTGAAGAACAAATCTTCCAGGTGACCAGTGTAGGTTCAACCCATCAAGACGTAATAAATGTAACAATCACAACTTTTTACAGCTTGGTCATGGGGCATAGAATTACTCGATAGCTGTATCACAGAATCATATTTTTGCAAGTAACCATTGCTGCACTCGAACACAACAAGCGGTCAACTAATACTAACACCCAAAGAAAATGAATACATATCTTTCAAGTGAAATGGTAGCAGGAAGAGGTGTGATCGATCAATCCCCTCCTAGTCAAAACAAGCTAGAGCTAATCAGATATATGTTCATCACAGTCACGTTCACATGTGCACGGTACCACATGATTTACAAGCTATACAAACAAGAAGCTACAGCACATGGTCTATATGAGCATGTTCTTTGAATGTAAAAGGGGGGAAGAAAGAAGAAAATTTTCTCAAAGTTGCTTTACCCTTTTTCACCGAGATGCCAGACACCAAAAGTTTAAGAGGAATGACGGCAATGCAGCAAACCAGCTAATGAATGCCATTGCCGTAGCTGTTTCAAACTGGACACAATGGTTGTGAGAACAGCTGTTCAGATCATTGTCTATGAGGACTGTAATGCCAGCAGAGGCACAAGCAGCAGCAAACATCAGTGTGGAAGTGATCTGCAAATATACGAAAATGCCCAGATAAAAATAAAAAGTAGCCATGAAGGATACTCCAGAAAAAGTTTATAAATGATAAATGCTTTCTTCTTGTTCTTTTTGGTTTATCCCTTTTTTTTTTCTTTTTCGGACAGTCACATTAGAACTTTGAACCATATAGAGTTCAAGATGATATGCAAGGAAGACAAGAAGAAAAGGGTCAGAGACATTTGAGCTCAATGTTTTAGAATTGGGAATTAGTTGAATCATCACAAAAGTCCCAGCTAATGAAATAAGCGTCCAAAAAGATCATAGAACTAAGCAAATTCACACTTCCAATATTGTGACAGGAAACTTTGGTTATATTGGATCATTGAAACAGAAAACACAAATGCCAGCTGAAACCATCAAAAGCAAAAGAAAAACTCAAATCATCTACCAACCAACAGAGGAACATAAGCAGGGGAATTAATACAATCATAGTATTACAGTGGTTCAGGATGTTAGATTAGTATCCTTGGTCATTTCAAGCATTAATAAGTTATCAGGAATCAAGCTTAGTTTACTATATTTTTACTAATTTCAAAAGAATAAGGGTATTCTGGTAATTTTCCGGATATAGACTCTGATAACGAGAAATGATTCTAGTAACTCTCTTCATTCATCACCATTTCATGTAGTTTTTCCTTGCAAAAGTGTGTGTAGGGAATACAGATCTGGCAGAAGAAGTTGCAAATTACAATCTATCAATTTAGATTCATGGATGTGCACTCACTAGATAGACACTTCTTAAAACTGGAACTGAAAAAGTATTCGTAGCAGACCACAGTAGAATGATGTCATCATGACATAGCACTGATGCTTTAAGCTATATTTAGAGAACTACAAAACCACTGGGCTTAATTCAAAGCCATCCCCTATTTATTCTAAAGGTCCATGCTAGGCCCAGAAAGTTGTAAGAAAATTTTCCAAGGTGAAAAAGGATGGGCCCAACATAGAACCCCAAGAAATCTAACAAACGCATGCAGTCCACAACCTTTCTATAGTGCTCACACCTTACAAGCTCTTGTTCGTTAGTGCTTTAGTTTGAGGCACTAGCTTACTGATAAAATAGGACTTTTTCAGTTTGATCAGAATCCATTCTATGATTGAATATCAGAATGTGCTATTCAATAGTAGACAATAAACACATGGACTTTATGCAAAAGATATAGGGATATGGGATGTTGATGTAGATGGCAAAACTCAAAACTGGAAGGAATTAGAGAAAACCAAACTGATTGGGTCTGAGGAAGAAGGGTCAGATGGTAAGGATTGAATTGGATGTCTCACACTTGATTACTTGCCCGTTCCATTTCTGAGATCATGAGTTCCGAGGCTTGATAGAGGCTTTGATGGATGGTCCATCTAGTTTGTTGAAAGGGGCACTTGGGCGGTAAAAATTGTGATCCAACTACCATTAGCCTGCCCACGCCACCCCAGCAATACTTTGTCTCCTCTAAACCATTTCCAGCAACTAAACTTACTCACCCTTAGAAATCTAGACATATATTGACCATGATTCGTTAATAGCCGGTACTTGAAATTTTTAAGAAAGCAAAACACAGTTATTAAGCAGAATTTGAAGCTTCGAAGTTCTGAGAGAGGAGAAATTGGTCTGTAAACGCCAGAAAAATGGGAAATGGAAGGGAAGAGAGAACTGATAAGTGTAAATTCATAATAGTATTTAATACCTTCAATTATTAGAAGAACAATTAATTAATCACAGACCAGTGGACTTTGATAGAGCTTACAAACCTCAATGAAAGTTACACTTCATAAGAGAAATAACCAGACAGGGTAGAGAATATTTGTCAGTTTTCTGGAGAGTCTAAATGAAAAGTATATCCTTGTACTTTGGTTTAGTTAAAAGAATCATAGAAGGGAATTACATCCATATAAAACTGGCGAGATCACTAAGCTACAACGACTACATAGATCAGAAATCCTTCTATATTTGATGATGATCATGATGACAATTATGGAGAACTAACTTCACAAATAAAACAACTGCCTTACCCCATCTCCAATTGCAAACAGACAAACAATCTGAGGATTCTGCAATGAGCGTTTCACCAAAAGAGCATAGATGTCCATAATGGCAAGTGAAAGGCTCCACAAACTTTGCAATCCAGAGGCAGCAACCAGGTAGCTGAAGTACCAAGTAACAAAAAAGCTTCATGTTACAAGACAGAGTAAATGTTAAGATAAATTTATGAACTAAACCCATATCTTTACACCTATGCAGCAAAGCTACCGAGTTTGCAGGAAGATCCAAGAGAATGATGTCAAAGACTGAAAGAACTATAAATGGATTATGTATGTTATCTGAAAAGATTCAAAAACTTTTGTTATTTGTGGCAAATACAAGGGACATAGATTATGAGAACATAGTACATCAACCACTTGCATGAAAGATCCCAGCCATAGTGTGCAAGTACCATTTTTCCTCATCCTCTCAAGAAATGTTTCCAAGTAATACTGAAACAACAAGAAGAAAATATAATGTCCATATGTTGAGACTTGGGATAAAGCATTGGTTGACTGAGTGATCCATCTATGTAGCTTTTAGACACTTTCTCCAATCCCCCACCATCCCCCCCCCCCCCCCCCCCCCCAAAAAAAAAAAAAAAACTCCCCCATGGATGATACTAACAAAGGATTTATATACAATTATTTTTTTCATCTACTTGAGGTTAGACTTTAGGAGCAAGTAATTACTTTTAACTTTTAGGGCAGAATTTTTGTCTCTTGCAAGGACATTATCTCTGTGTAAGTCCACACTCTTTTCCTTGTTTTTTTTTCTCCCACCTCATTAGCAAGAACAGCAAACTGAAAATTCAGACCTAGATGCTTGGCATTTGCCTTTCAAGCAGTTGCTATGATGCTGCACCATCAACACCACTAAATTAAACAAAAAAAAAACATAAGTTTCAGCTATTATTAAAAAAGAAAAAGACAAAAGTTTCTATGTCTAGAGCACACCCTTGCATCAGTTATATACTCTACACTCTACCCCAACAACATACTGTAAAAAGGATACCATTTTTCAAAGTGATCTCATTATGGATGATGGACATCAAAACTCTGCTGGTTCGACACAACACGCATGAATCACAATGCATCAGAATTCTCAAGTCAGCCACTACAACTAAGCTGAGCGGGGAGTAAATGACACAGAAGATATGGCAGAACCACAGATCTTAATATGAATGTCAATTCAAGATAGTACCTGCATCCTGATTTCTGCTACAACCATCGATTCCATTCTCAATCCCCAACTCAACCAAAACCCAGAACCCATTCACAAAGGACAATGACGGACGGCCTATCCTTACCAAACAAAACCACAATCCAACTAGCGGCAAGCTGAAACACTCACCAAAAAGCCGTAACAGTAGGGAAATCACTAGTGGTCGCCATGACCAGAAGCGCGGCAGCAGCAAAAAGAAACTGAAAGAATCGCAAAGCAACGCCTCCGGCCGTCCCCGGCATGCCTTGTATGTCCTTCATCCTCACTCTAGGCGGATTCTCGTTTCCTCCTTCAGTCGTAGGTAGATCTTCCACTGGATGAACCGTCGCATGGCTCACACTCATCTCCTCCGCCACCGCCGCTTCAGTTCATCCTCACCGCCACCTGACTCGCCAAATCCGATGGATTCAACAGCCTCCTCTCACTTCATTCACAGATCAAACAGATAAAAAATTAAACAAAGAAAAAAAACACAAAATTCAGCGGCTTAAAAATCAAGCAATTTGTGCATCCTTGACACCGGCAAGTAGCTTTAAAACCAATTCTTAGAATCTTTTTGTTTTTCAAAATCATAGTACCAACCAAGGTGAAAATTAAGAAATTACCAAATAATATGCAGAGCTCAATTAATGCAGAAGAGCCCGAAGAATTAGGGAATTGTTGTGATGAAGCGCGGTTATTCAGCCCAGACTTCGAGTTGACGAAATGAAGGTTGAGAGGAAGGTAGAAGATGACATCGACTTTAAGGTTGTTGTTTTCGGTTTTCCGTACTCGCGACGGCATTGGTTGAAAGAAAACTAAAATACGAAGGATTAAATATTGCCCGTACGTGTTCTTACGCGCGTGTTTTTACGGTTGAGATTTGTCCTAAGCGAGCTTGCAGATTGCAATCTGGCCGGGCACGCCCGGTTCGTTGTGGTGTGAAAGGCTTAGATCCCCAATGGACATTAAACTTTGTATTTTTTATCCACTAACCCCTTAAACTTATTTCTCTATGCATCAACTCATTAAACTCTTTTTAAGAACATATCAGGCCATTGGGTTAGCGAATGGTAAACGGTGAACCTCTACCCGTCAAGGAGGCGGCAACTGCTGTATTCCGGTAACATATTTTCAGTTTATAGTGAAGGTTATTGGATGTATATACCTTCAAATCATTCTTGCTGGCAGGAGATCCGGAATCCCGGATTCCTTTTTCAAGATTCTTTTATAAAAATATTCACTTTCTTCGTAGAAACCTCAAAATTTTGGAAGATTGTCTTGTTGATAAATATATATATATATATATATATATATATATATATATATATATATATATATTTAGTATGGGATTTTTCAACTAATTTAACTGATAAAGATTTGTGATGGTGAAATTAAAGTTTTGAAATTCACTCCTAGCTGCAGTTTAGTTGGAAAAGCTGAGGCAGAGAAAAGGGCTACCTCCCATTACATAACCAATTATGTCCCCTTGACTTTCAATGTAAAAAGAAAACATTAACATTATCAATTCTGTTTGAACTCAAGTATGAGTGGAACCCAAATATCGAAAGGTTTGAAAGTCAGCATAGAAGAAAGCTTGGTTATTGCTTTATTTTTTAGTCGGCTAAAAATTAATATGCTTGTGTCCTATTGTAAAATACTAGAAACTAACATGGTCCAAATATCATCTAATGTCCACAATGCTCATTTTAATTATTGAAAGTTTGAACCCCCATAGGCTCCAATCAGAGACCCATGAACTTTTATGGTTTTCATTTGCCGTTGGACATATATCATGTGTATGACATAATTTGCAAATTGTATCAAACAACTTAGATAAATTAATTATGACAAATTCTTGCATGCGCCTAGCCCATATATGTCTCAGGACATGTTTAACTGCTAATACAATATTCAATTTCAAACAAACTCATAGGCCCTCCGGAGTGATAATGTGTGTGGGAGAAACCTAAGGGAGCAGAGGTTCATATCCTAATGTGCCCCCCTTCTATTTTTTTTTTTATTTTCATTTCTTTTTTCGTTACTTTTACGTTTTTCCATTTTATTATTATTCTTTTTTTTTTCTTTTCTCTTTACAGTTTTTTGTTTTTCATTTGTTGTACTTTTAGTTTTCATTTTTTTCACTTTATTTTCTTTTTAGTTTTATTTTTTTGGTTTTCCTTTTGTATGTTTTTTTACTTTCCATTTTTTTCTTTCCGACTTTTTCCATTATTTTTTACATTTCCATTTTTTGAACTGATAAAGCAATTTTATTTTTGTTTGCCCAGCCATTTTATTTTATTGATATGTGTTTTTTTCTTTTATTTGTTCATAGTTGTTTCTTTAGAAAACTAATTTTTTGTTCTTTTATTGTTAGCTATTTGTATTTTTGTTAGTAATAGTTTATTATTTTATTAGTTCCTAATTGTTCTTTTAGAGATAATAATTTTTTATTCTCTTGTTACTAGTTATTTGTTTTTTTATTTGTAACTCTTTATTCTTTTATTAGTAGTTATTTGTTCTTTTATTAGTTCGGGTTTGTTTTTATAGATAAACTTAATGTTTGTCATTTTATTATTTGTACTTTTATTGATAACACTTTGCTCTTTTATAAGTTTCTGCTTGTTCTTTTAGGGACATATTTTTTATTCTTTTGTTATTAGTTAATTTTTTTATTAATAGTTATTTGTTCTTTTATTGGTAGGTATTTGTATTTTTATTAATAAAAGTTTGCTATTTTATTAGTTTTTGTTTGTTCTCTTAAGAGCATATTTTTTATTCTTTTGTTACTAGTTATTTGTTTTTTATTAGTAGCTCTTTGTTCTTTTATTAGTATGTGTTCATTCTTTTGTTAGTTCATTTATATGAACTTGGTGTTTATTCTTTTATTAATATTTTTTTATTCTTTTATTAGTCTATGTTTGTTTTTTTATCAGTTCATGATTCTTTATTTAGATAAACTTAATATTTGTTCTTTTATAAGTAGCTTTTTGTTCTTTTATTAGTATGTGCTTGTTCTTTTGTTACTTCATATTTGTTAATTTTAGATGAACTTGATGAATAAACAACTGTTAGTAAAAGAATAAATAATTATTGATAAAAGAATAAATAACAACTAATGAAAAAATAAACAACTACTAGTAAAAAAACAAACAATTACAAATAAAATAACAAAATTTACTATATCAACAAGAACAAATAGAAACTAATAAGAAAAATAAAAAAGCTACCAATAAAATAAAAAATAAAAATAGATAATTAATAAAAAAATGAATAAAATTGGAAATAAAACAATTGACAAAACTGGAAATTATGCAAATAAAATGAAAAATAAAATGGGAAATTGATAAAATATAAGAAAATGAAAATGAAAAATAAAAATGAAAAAATTAGACATAAAATAAAACTAGAAAAAGAAAATAAAAATGAAGAGGTGTAATGTAAATAACAAAAACCGGGTAAATAGAAAAAAAAAACTAAGAAGGAGCCATGGCTTCTGGTATTCAAACCTAGCGCGCTTCCCCTCCAAGCCATGCATTAACCACTCCACCAAATCCAGAAGTTTGTTTGAAGTGTGTGAAAATAATATAAGTGTTCTATGTGCTTAGGGTCAAAATGACAATTTTTAAATTCTCCAGGGATGACACATAATATAAGCTAGGCATATCTAAGATGGACTTATTAATTATTGTTAGATTTTACATAACTTAGGGTGAGTTCGGTTCTCATTTTTTATTAATTAATGAGTCAACATTATCCTTCAGGTCAACAGAGGAAGATGAATGTGATGGAAAAAAAAGGGTTGATTAAGTTAAAAATTACAAAGTTATGCCATGAATATTTAAACCCTTCAGCATCCCATGGCTTTCCACTAGTACTCGCCCCACCTAGTACCCCCAGTCACTACCTCTGCCTACAAGGTGCGTGGGAAGTGGAAGCAGTCAGCCAACCACCACCTGATGGGGGATTCGGGTCCCTTTTCCGGATTCGTCAGAGTTCTGCCCCGTCCCTGCCTTAGTCTTCAAATCCACCGACCCCGTCCATCCAACAGCTTTTTTCTTCTACAAACCCTCAATATGTCAAGGTATAGTCCGAATCGCCTGATTTTTTTCCTCCCCCAGTGTTTCTTTTCTTTTTATTTCTCATGGGGCTTCTAGTATCACACTAGAATAAGGCGCATCCTTATAGATGCTTTTTTTAATTTTACTTCAACCGTTGGCATAAATGTTGTGAAGTTGAATCTATGGCTTAATTTTTTGGGGTAAAATCGTAGCATATCTTGTCCGCTAATCTTGCTTTATCAAGCTAGCGGCTGAAGCTTTATGGTATGCCGTATGCACTCCAATCATTCTCCATGCGCTTCAATTTTTTTCTGAAAATGAAATATTAACCATGCCAGGTGTTATTGTGGATGAATTGTGGTTGATTAAATTGGTTTATTTGTATTTGTAACAATTGCCCAAGCTAACAACAAGCTTTGATTAAGCGTAACTAACTTGTGAGAATGTTGAGATTTAAAAAAGAAAAAAGAAAAGAAGAAACAAAGAAATGGAAGAAACTCATAATTTTATAATGTTGTAGTTCTATTTTGATTCATAAATTATGTTATATTAAATTATTGGCAGAGATGCTTATGACATATTGGCATATTCATTGTTATGTATGAAATTTGTTACTACAGTAAATGTTCAAGGGAAAAAATGTCATTGGGAGGAGGCAACTGGGGTGCCCAAATGGGTGAAAACATATACATTGACATTCCTGCATCTGGGAGGAGGCAAATGGGTGAAAACATATACATATACATTGGGAGGAGGCAACTGGGGTGCCCAAATGGGTGCCCAAAAGGATTGAGTGACGGACGATTCCTAACCAAATATGGGTTGAAGTTATTTGCTGAGAAGATACAAAATGCTACTGGCTACCCATGGAACCTCTACTACCTGCAGCACAAATGGAATACGTTGCATCAAGAGTACGAAGAATTGATGAATGTCCTTGGCCCCATGTGATGGATGGACATATGATGACACTACTGGACTCATTGTAGCTGCTGATAAATGGTGGGTGGAGCAAATTGAGGTAAGTGATGGTTTTCTCATCCAATTGTTGTTAATTCATTATGATTTTTCTTGTATAGATTTTTTGGATAATTTTTGGTAATTTCATAATGGCCCATTGGTTGCTAATTTATACACTAAATTGTTGCCCAACCTTAACACGATGACAGTGCTGTTTTCTGAACCAACGGATTCATCACATGTTGGGTTGCAGGCGAAGGGTTGTGAACTGGATATCCACCATGGTGGCGAGATTGTTATCCAGATTCTATCTGACTCATCGACACCTCAGTGGCTGCCAATCACTTCATGTTGCATGTAGAAGGATCGACTAAAATCAATTGTTTCACCTGCAGAAACCAAGATGACTTAGTCCATATCTATTGGGCATATCATGCAACTTGTTGGCCAACTACCAGGCATTGTTAGTCCACATCTATTGGACATATCATGCAACTTATTGGCCAACTACCAGGCATTGTCGAGGGTGACTTTTTTTGGATACGAGCAGCTCGATACCTTATCCAAAATGAGGTTACTCGCAAAATGTTTGTCAATTGCACTAAAAACCCAGTTGTCTGTATAGTATGGTTGCACATGGAGTTGCAAATCCATAGGTTGTAGGTGTGGTCCAAATGTGGTATCTTTTTACGCCTATGTATGTGCTATATGTTAAAAAACATGGTCTACACCATTGTGGTTGTTAGATGTGGCTTGTATTGATCCCTTCATGGTGTCATATTTTTTGGTTGCCTGGATGGCATCCTTGTTTTTTTGTTTTGTTGGATATGTTGGAAAGGTGTTGGGCGGTCAAGTGTTGCTATTAGGGGCTGGATGTTGTACTATAACTTGTGTAAAAATCAACTTGTAGTAAAACTTGTCTTTTATTTTGAGTAATATCCTTCCTTGCTTAACACTAAATTTGCTTCATTTCATCACACGTATGCCCATATTACGTAATACATGTAATTGAATGGGTGAGTCCAAATTTGTTACAGGGCTACCTGTTGATGAACATATTGTTCGACATAATTAAATACTATATAATGTTAAAGGGTCATCAAACGTGGTCTAAGTCATCTCCCCTAGCGTTCTCCATTTCATTTGCAGTGTGCAACCATTACGGCCGCTGCAATTGCATTGCGTGTCTGTGCCATAGTCAAGGTCTCCTTTTGCAAGTCGTCTTCAGCTAACCATTTTGCCTCTAGTTGCTTGGTATTTGGTGCATACGCTCCAATGCTATCATATACAACTTGTTATGGGTTCTTATTTGAATGGCAACGAATGTAGTTGTACAATGCACAACAGGCAACAACTATTTTCTTCTAAATGTCTGGTGCGAACCTACGTAACCTGATTAAAATGGGGAATTTTCCCTTAACCCCCTATGACATGTTCCACCACATTGCGAAATGATGCGTGTGCCTAGTTGAATAATTCAGGAGGACCCGCTATGTGTTGGCCACCAAATTCATTATGGTGGTATCGGTCTCCTCGGTACAGTGCTAGAAATCCCTTCATGTTCGGGTATCCGGAATCTACAAGATAATACCTCCTCGGATTAAAAAAAATGGTAGTATATAAATTTATTAACTAATCAGTAAATTACATGGATGTGTAATGCTTACCAGGGGTGCTTTTGGAAAACGGGATCCTGGTTTGTTAAGACATGTGCGTAGAAAAAGGCTATCATGACTACTACCTAGCATCCCTGAAAATGAAAATACATATGTAAAGTACATGTAAAAGTCAACAGCGACCATGACATTTTGGGATGTGCTCCCTGATTGGCCACGATAGTACTCTCTATTAAGACCCCCATAAATTCCATAAACATGTGTCCTGTCAACCGCACTAATCACCCCTAAAAATGCTCCGCCCCATTAACTAACGACTGAATGGTGTGGGTTTTTGAACAGTGAATCCTCTGGTAGGGCAAAATTTTTTTTCAAGATAAACTACGCATTCTAATAACTTTCTGAATTAACGGCATATGGTATCAGTTGAGTGTTCGAACACTTGCTTAACATCGCTATACTTCTACCCGTGTGCAAGAACCGTCAAGAACATTGCCAAACCCTCGCACGCAGAAATATTGCGCGTCCCACATAAAAAATAGTTGTCCCACAAATTGGTGTGGAGGTCCTAAAAGCATTGTTGTGTCATCCGCATTCGTGCGTAAAATTCATTTTCACTTTCAGGTAGATACAACAAGTACTGTGTTTTGGTTACCAGCTTTTCACGTCGAATTGGTGTGCGCTGCCCATATGCATGCCTATTGGAAGAGCGACAAAATCACAAAAGTGTTGGTAACCCAGATAGGAGAACCAACATATGATGTCGACGTTGCATACTCTAGGCACGAATGGATAGGCAAGATCTAGATGGTGTCTTGGGTGGTGAAGAAAGGGGACTATCCCATTGAATGTTGACGTCAAATTTGATAGCATTCAAACTTAATGGGACCCTGTCTGACCAAACGACTGATCGCTCCTCCATTACTTGTCAAACACATCATCTATCAAGACAATTTGAAACGTATACAGATTTCATGCTATCATGGTAATGCATGACAAGGTGTGCGTGATCATGAATTTGATATCTTAACCATACATTATCAAAAGCCCAAACAACAACTTGCAAACACAACACAACAATAGCACGCAACATATGTTCCTGATCACAAAGCCCATAACCTTTGCATTTGCATTCACCTTATTGCATTCGTTCTCATAGCGTACCACGTGTTGCTTTGTTTTTTGTATCAAAACCGGTTACCACTTAAAGTAAGTGGGAAAAGAAATTTTACAAGTGGATGTAGTTTTGTTAAACATTTTTTATTTCTCAAAATCTCAAATTAATGAAAGCTTTTCGTAGTGAAGTAATTAATAGAAGTTATGTTTTTTTTTTCAAAAATTTTCTGCACCAAAATAATTAACTAAAGTTTTTGTTATATTTTTTCGTGGCTATAAAAAAGAAAACCCTTCCTAACTCTTTTAGGAAGAAATTTTTTCTTTTAATTGCAGAAAATGTTTTTTTCCCCAAATAAGTGGTATCAATGAAATATCTTATAGGTTTAGATTAAAGCAAATTCATTTAATTTAAATCAATTTAATCTAAGCTGACTTATTTTTATTTTTCATTTTTTATTCAGAACCAATTTCACTTGACAGTTAATATTAATTAAGTGTAATAATTAGGCTATTTTACCAGTAATGTTTTTTTGTTGTAAGTTTTCCACTAATATTGTTTGTTGGGAGCAATTCTGCACCAAAGAAATAAAAATTGAAAAGATACATAGTGAGATGAAACAAGAAAGTATTAAAAAAAACAACAGAGAAGCAATTGCACTTAGTGGAATGGTAGATTGGCAGATGCCAAGCACCGCTTTTTTTTGTAAAAAAATTCAAAACATTTAAGAGTAATAACTTTTTATGTTTTTAAATAAAATTAAAAATAGGAGTAGATAAGAAACCTAATAGATAAGAACAAAAAATTTAGAGAAAAAAAAAATAAAAAAACCTTTAGGATAAATTAAAATTTAAAGCTAATATATAAGAGTTAAAAGACGACAACGACAACTATGGACACATTAAATAATCAGATTAGCATATGATTTTATATATTTATAAAAAAAATAAACTTAAACAAAAAATATTCTAAGGTTAAATATTTAGTAGAGATATAAATAAAAATAAAATAGGATCAAATTACAAATTTAGGGTCAATTTGCACATTTTTAAAGTTTTCACATGTAATAAGAGCAGTTGTGCCCACCAATGCCCAATCTCCCTTGGTCTCTCCTCATCCTAGAGTTTGCAATGACTCAATAGAATCACACACTCATCATCATCGTCCACGCCCTAAATCCCATTCCTTGGGTAATTGTTTCTTCATTGCCATTTTTTTGAACAAATTGATAATATTGTTGGCTAAGGATGATTTGTTTCCTGTGCTTTTGGTACAAGTTAATTTCCAAAATAAGTATTCATACAAACTTTCCCTCAAAATACAATAACTTGCTTTTGCTTTAGTTTGGTTATGTGAAGAAATCAGTTGACCAAACTTTGGTATAAGAGGTAGTTAGTTACCAAGATTTATATACAAACTTGTAAAATGTCTGCAACTTGTTAATTTCTAGGTGTAACTTAGAAATTTGTAGGTAGGTATCTAGGGAGTTTGCATTTTCATTTTAAACAATATTGGTTATTTAACGGGAGAATGGGATTCATGAAGTTTTGTATTACATAAATGTTCTCAATCTTTTTTCTTCTCTTTCAAGGGTTGGTAAGTCCTTTATAGCAAGATTGATTTCTTGAGTTATTTGAGTAGTAGTTTATATGTCTTTTTAACCATTATTTTTTTCTTTTGTTTACTCATTTATGCTTTAGGTAATCTATACACTTTATTAGTACCATAAGTGGAGGTCATTTGATAAGTTATTTTCTAAAATTCTTTTCTTCCTTTATGTTTGAATGAGAATGACCAATCTCATCCAATTGCCTCAAAACCTATTCAGCCAAACTTGTCCACATTGTTATGGAAAATATAATACTTGTGTTGTTTCTTTTTTCTGGTTTGATTTTTTTCCTTTTGCTCAAAACTGCAGTGGACTTGATTATTGACTAACATTCAACTCAAGCAGTCGTTAATTTACCTATTTAAGTTTCTTACATTTCCTTTGTAGAGACATCTTGTTCTTGAGTAATTTCTTAGATTATTAAGGTAAATTCCTCTTTTATCAATCAATCAAATGACTTTCTATCCTCAACCAGCTTCATAAATATTAATAACATTTCTCTTTCCTTCTTATAGATACAACTTTTGGCAACCTTAATTTATGATTCAGTTATGCGAATTGCCGTTTGGAAAGAGTTACAAGGTTTTTAGAAGGGGAATTTGGTTAATATTCTTTGTACAACCCTTTTCAAAACTATATTGTATTTATGCATATGATACTTACCATAATCAGTTTCTTGGTTACTCTATTTGCTGTACTCTGCTGAAGTAATTATATTTTGTTGAAGGTAGCATGTATTTGTGTTCTTTGTGTGTTGTTTGGCTTTGCTTCAACATATTGTACAAAGGTAAAAGTTACTAAATTTATGTATCATATGGTAGGGGCTACATGGCGTGACATCGATAAACTTCAATTCTCATTTTTTTCATTTGTTTATGACTTTATTCTGGTATATGAACAAAAATTAGGCATTTACATAGTATATGATAAGCTCATGCAATATTTACTTGTTATGGACCAAGAACATATGTTGTGTGCTATTGTTGTGTTGTGTTTGCTAGTTGCTGTTTGGGCTTTTGATAGTGTATGGTTAAGATATCAAATTCATAATCACGCACACCTTGTCATGCATTACCATGATAGCATGAAATCCGTATACGGTTTAAATTATCTTGATAGATGATGCACTTGACAGGTAATGAAGGAACGATCAGCCGTTGGGTCAAACGGGGTCCCATTAAGTCTAAATGCTGTCAGATTTGACGTCAACATTCAATGGGACAGTCTCCTTTCTTTACCACCCAGGACAACATTCAGATCTCGCCCATCCATTCGTGCCCAGAGTATGCAACGTTGATATCATATGTTGGTTCTCCTATCTGGGTTACCAACACTTTTGTGATTTTGTCACTCTTCCAATGGGCACGTATATGGGCAGCATGCACCAGTTTGACGTGAAAAGCTGGTAACCAGAACATAGTACTTGTTGCATCTACTTGAAAGTGAAAATGAGTTTTATGCACAAATGCGGATGATGCGATAGTGTTTTTGGGACCTCCACACCGATTTGTGGGACAACTATTTTTTTTATGTGGGATGCGCAATATTTTTGCATGCGAGGGTTTGGCAGTGTTCTTGACGGTCCTTGCACACAAGTGGAAGTATAACGACGTTAGGCAAGTGTTCAAACACTCAATTGATACCATATACCATTGGTTCAGAAAGGTATTGGAATGCATAATTTTTTTTTTGCAAAAAAAATTGTCCTACTAGAGGTCCCACTATTCGGAAACCCACATCATTCAGTCGTTAATCGATGGGGTGGAGCATTTTCAGGGGCAATTGGTGCGGTTAACAAGATTTATGTGTATGGAATTTATGGGGGGTCCTAATAGAGAGTACTATCGTGGCTAATCGGGGATCACATCCCAAAATGTCATGGTCGCTGTTAACTTTTACATGTACTTTACCCATGTATTTTCAGGGATGCCGGGTAGTAGTCATGATAGTCTTGTTCTACGCGCATGTCTTAACGAACCAAGATCCCATGTTCCAATAGCACCCCCTGGTAAGCATTACACATCCATGTATATTTACTATTTGTTAATAAATTTATATATCACCATTTTTTTAATCTAGGGAGGTATTATCTTGTGGATTCCGGATACTAGAACATGAAGGGATTTCTAGCACCGTACCGAGGAGACCGATACCACCATAATGAATTTGGTGGCCAACGCCCAATGGGCTATCGTGAATTATTCAACTGGGCACACGCATCATTTCGCAATATGGTAGAACGTGTCATAGAAGGTTAAGGGAAAATTTCTCATTTTGATCAGGTTACGTAGGTTCACACTAGACATTTTGAAGAAAATAGTTGTTGTCTGTTGCGTATTGTACAACTATATTCGTCACCATTCAAGTAAGGACCCAAACCAAGTTGCATACAACAGTATTGTAGCGTATGCACCAAATACCGGGCGACTGGAGGCAGAAGAGTTAGCGGAGAAAGACTTGCAAGAAGAGACCTTGATTATGGCACAGACACGCGATGCAATTGTAGTGGCCATAATGGTTGCACACTGCAGGTGAAATGGAGAATGCTAGGGGGGATGACTTGGACCATGTTTGATGACCCTTTAACATTATGTAGTATTTAATTATGTCGAACAATATGTTCATCTACAGGTAGCCCTATAACAAATTTAGACTCACCTATTCAATTACGGGTATTACGTAATATGGGCATTGCGTAATGAAAGGGGGCAAATTTAGTGTTATGTAAGGAAGGATATTACTCAAAATAAAAGACAAACTCTACTATAAGTTGATTTTTACACAAGTTATAGTACAACATCTAGCCCCTAATAGCAACACTTGATCGCCCAACACCTCCTCAACATATCCAACAAAACAAAAAAACATGGATGCCATCCAGGCAATCAAGAAATATGACACCAGGGACAACAAGGTTGGTCATTCCTGCATATGAGGGGATCAATACAAGCTACATCTAACAACCACAATGGTGTAGACCCTGTTTTTTAACATATATCACATATATAGGCGTAAAAAGATACCACATTTGGACCACACCTACATCCTATGGATTTGCAGCTCCATGTGCAGCCATGCTATATAGACAACTGGGTTTTTAGTGCCATTGACAAACATATCGTGAGCAACCTCATTTCGGACAAGGTGTCGGGCTGCTTGCATCTAAAAAGAGTCACCCTCGACAATGCCTGGCGGTTGGCCAACAAGTTTCATGACATGCCCAATAGATGTGGACTGAGTCATCCTGGTTTCTGCAGGTGAATTAATTGATTTTAGTCGGTCTTTCTGCACGTAACATGAAATGGCTGGTGGCCATTGAGGTGTTGATGAGTCAGATGGAATCTGGATAATAGTCTCGCCACCATGGTGGATATCCAGCTCATGACCCTTCGCTTGCAACACAACATGTGACGAATCCGTTGGTTCAGAAAACAGCACTGCCATCGTGTTAATGTCGGGCAATAATTTAGTGCCTAAATTGGCAACTGATGGGCCATTATGCAATTACCAAATATTATCCACAAAATCCATACAAGAAAAATCATAATGAATTAGCAATAGTTAGATGGAAAAATCATCACTTACCCAATTCGCTCTACCCACCATTCATCAGCAGCTACAATAAGTCCAGTAGTGTTGTCATATGTCCATCCATCACATGGGCCAAATACATTCATCAATTCCTCATACTCTTGATGCAACGTATTCCATTTGTGCTGCAAGTAGTAGAGGTTCCATGGGTAGCCAATAGCATTTCGCATCTTCTCAGCAAACAACTTCCACCTAGATTTGGTTAGGAATCGTCCGTCACTCAATCTTTTCGACCACACTTCATTTGCTAAATGCAGGAATGCCGGTGTATATGTTTGCACCTATCCGGGCACCCCAATTGCCTCCTTCCAAGAAGAATTGACATTTTTTCCCTTCGACATTTACTATAACAACAAATTTCATACATAAAAATGAATATGCCAATATGTCATAAGCATCTCTACCAGTAATATAATACAACATAATTTATGAATCAAAATAGAACTACAACATTATAAAATTATGAGTTTCTTCCATTTCTTTGTTTCTTTTTTTAATTTTTTATATTTCAACACTCGTGCAAGTCAGTTATGCTTAAGCAAAGCTTTTTGTCAGTATGGGCAATTGTCACAAATACAAATAAACCAATTTAATCAACCACAATTCATCCACAATAACACCTGGCATGGTTAATATTTCATTTTCAAAACAAAATCGAAGCACATAGAGAATGATTGGAGTGCATACGACATACCATAAAGCATCAGCCACTAGCCTGATAAAGCAAGATCAGTAGACAAGCTATGCTACAATTTTGCCCCAAAAAATTAAGACATGGATTCAACTTCACAACATTTATGCCAACGGTTGAAGTAAAATTAAAAAAATACTCCCTCCGTCCCGTTTTAATTGAAACATTTGACTGGGCACGGAGATTAAGGTGTATGTAATTTGTGTTAATTTTTTATGTAGTAAAAGTTTAAATAATGATTAAAAAAGGAAAGATTCTTTTTTGGGTTTTGTGCAGTGAAATGTTGAGTGGAGATTAAAAAAAAGAGTCTTTATTGGGTTTCATGTAAAAGGATTATTTAATTGTTTGAACTTTCTAAAAGAGGAAACGTTTCAATCTTTTTGGGACCTCCCAAAAAGGAATACGTTTCAATTAAATTGGGATGGAGGGAGTATATATCTACATGGATACGCCTTATTCTGGCGTGATACTAGAAGTCCCATGAGAAATAAGAAAAAGAGAATCACTGGGGAAGGAAGAAATCAGGCGGTTCGAACTATACCTTAACGTATGGAGGGTCTGTGGAAGAAAAAAAATGCTGGACAGACAGGGTTGGTGGATTTGAAGACGAAGGTACGGTTGCGGCAGAACTCCGACGGATTCGGAGAAGGGAGTTGGATCCCCCGTCAGGTTGAGGCTGGCCGACTGCTTCCAACTCCCACGCGCGTAGTAGACAGAGGTAGTGACTAAGGGTACCAGGTGGGGCGAGTACTAGTGGAGAGCCATGGGATGCTGAAGGGTTTAAATATTCATGGGATAGCCTTGTAATTTTTAACTTAATCAACTCTTTTTTTCTGCAATCACCCTCCTCTATTAACCTGGAGGATAATGTTGACTCATTAATTAACAAAAAATGTGAACCGAACTCGCCCTTAATAAATAAGTTATTTGTTCCTTTATATTATGAGGAATCTCTTCCACTTATCATCATTCTATTTTAAATTTATAATATTTTAACAAATACACTAAACACGTTACAAGAGAAAATGTGAGAAAATAACTGAGAAGGGCGATTGAAATTCAGTTTCTAGTTGGTGGGGCTCATTTTTTAAGTGAACTGAAATTTTTAGTCACTTTTTAGTTACTATTTAGTTCCAGTCAGTTGCACTTCAATAACTATGTCTATTTCAATCGCTCACAATCATTCGTATAAAAAAAAAAACAACACATCTATCTTTTCTTCTTCCTTATTCGTTCATTTTCCATGTTCAATTTGCTTCCTTTTCTCTTTCTCCTTCTTTCGCTTTTCTTAATTCTTCCATGTTCAATTTCGATTTAAAGTCCCTCCTTCTCTAGTTGAGATTTCATAGCAAAATCCCAATGTTTTACAGAAGCAAATCACACCAATAAGTCAGGACATGCAAATAACAAGTCAAAAGACCAAATAATTTAAAAGTGAATCACAAACAAGAGCAAATCAAAAGTTTCAGCAAGAATAGTAGCTATGATAAATTGTAAACAATGACAAGGCTCTTAACATTGGAGATGAAGTAAAGCACAATACTAAAGGGAGGAAGGTAATATGGCATGTGAAATAGAAACCAACACCCAGTGAAGGAGTTGATTAATTATTGGGTTCTTGAGATTGGCGGGTAACTGAAGGAGATATGAAGAACAAACAAATAAATTGGTTTTTTCTACCAATTAAATTAAAAAAAAAAACAAAATAATGGAAGATGGTCATTCACTCACATTAGGGCTTTAGCCAATAGGAGCAACTGAGATATTTTAATTGCTTCTTTTAGCCATTCACCAATAGTGATTAAAGTAAAAATAGCTGACATTTTCAGCCACTTTTGCAATTAATTGTGACCAGGACGTCATTTACTGTTGTGCATTTTTCTTGTAATGATACCTGTTTATAAATTGTAGCCTTTTATTACAGGTCATGGAATTCTTACGAAAATGGGTACACCACCCACACTCCCACGATTCAGTTTGTACATGTGCGAAAAGAGGAACTATGATGGAACGTCTTTGAAGTACGGTTGATGCAATGTTATTCAACAAATGAATCACATACTAACATCATATACTATTCGAAAAAACAATATTAGTACCGGCTATAAATTAGGTCTTCAAAAAAAGGTTGCCAGCCAATTTTCTTTAAAAGATATATTTCATGAAATTTTAGATGGTTTTAAAGCGTATAATTAAAATAATATACTACGTTAAGATGAAATAAAATACTAATACCCCACACCATTTTTTTGAAATATTTGAGTTTAGTATGAATATTAAGAAAAGAATTTTTTTTTATGTTGTTCCCACTTGTGTCATTTATTTTTTAAAAAATAAATCAAGAAATGTAATAAATATAAAAATATTATTTTAAAATGTAATACAATAAAATAATTCACTAAATATGAAAATATTCAAAAATCGTAATAATCTAAGATGGAAAAAGTTTAAAAAAATGTGGGGTGGGGTTATGGATAGGATTTAATAATAAAGTACTACAAAAATAAATGATAAAGAAAGAGTTCTGCCTCAGAAATGCTCACAATGACAACAACTTAAACGATAAAAGAAAACCACGGCAAGATCTTTCGGCCGGCGACAAGCTTGCCGACTTAACATTAATATTTGTTATGTACCGCTTCCCGTCTTCGTGCCACCATCTCTAACTCTGATTACTTTGAAAAAAATAAAAAAGAAAGAAAAGAAGATCCTCTGGCTCTTTTCTCCTGACGCCAACAGACGCCTTGTTTTGTCGCCAACGAACAAAGGTCCCCCCTTCCCTTGGGTTGGATACAAGTAATGGGTGAAAGAAACGAAAAAGTCCAGTTGCCAGAGTAATTTCTACCTTACATCTAAAAACGATTATCTCTTTCCACAGTTGCGTGCTCAGGAACGGCATCCACAAACTCAACTTCGTCTCTCCCCTTGCACAGAAACTATGGAGGTTATTAGCAACAGATACGTCACGATCAAGGCCCATGTGGATGGTATGCCAGAAGAGTCCAATTTCGAGCTCAAGTCCGAGGATGTTTCTCTTATCTTGGAGCCAGGATCGAAAGATGTTGTTGTGAAGAATCTCTATGTCTCGATCGACCCTTACCAGATCAACCGGATGAAGAGCTTTAGCTCTTCTCAGGCGGCTTCAGCTTTTTCTCAACCTATTGTTCCAGGACAGGTACATGTGCATAAAATTAATGCATTTTTTCTGAAACAAATTTTCAACCCAAATAATAATAATAATAAAAAGAACCCGGACAAGAAGAAGAAGAAGAAGCTAGCTGTGATCCTACGGTGAGCTAAACCTGAAACCCAAATTTCTGCAATTTTTTCCCCGCTAGTTTAAGGTCGTTTAATTAATTTTAACATAAAAAAACATATATATCTGGAGTCGTTGACATCACTTTGAGTCACATGAGATTTTTATGAACTTGATGTTCAACTTTCATGGGTCTACCAAATCATGCCCCTGAACAATAATTAGTTTCAGATCACATCCTATACTTTTTACTGCATGCCAACTAGCTCCGAAGTGAAAATCGCCACCGAAGTGAAAATCGCCACCTTGAGTGCTCTAAGTTTGAGGTGTAATTAAGGATCACTTTTGTTCAGGTGTCAGCTGGACAGCTTTAAGAAAGTATGGGGGCTGAGTTGGTTTTGTTGTATTCAATGAAATAGATGGTAGGTTGGTCGCTTTTCAAAATGGGAAGGGGAAGACTAAATTTGGATAACAAAAATATAAAACTCGGTAAGTGTAATAACACAAGTTTAGAATTAGTCAACGAAATATCTGTTCATATCACATAAGCTATTATTTGAAAAAAGATAAGAACTAGATGTTTATATTTTGATACTTGAATTTATATATTCATACAAGGTCTTTCACATTTCTCTTATGTTGAATATAGGGGTATAATAGCAAGACTACATACTAGTTTACTACATTTAAGGACTCATATCAATTCGTCATAATGATGGATTATCAGATATTGTTTTTTTTTTAATATAGAGAAATAAGGATCATGTAACAAATATTTTTATCATCATACACGTTAATCATATTATAAGTCAAAATCAACTAAGAACCGATTCATTTTCACTTAAATTAGGTTAATTCAAAATATTATTATTATTATTATTATTATTTTGTTTGGAATCAGTGTAATTTGAATGATAAAATTATATAAGTATAACAATTCATTCAATAACATTTTTCATTGTGTGATTAAATTTTATTGATTTTTTTAAGTTCAGTAAGCAAACAAGCTCCTAAAATTTAATTAGATTGTGAAAAAAAAAATCAAAGAATTATTATATTTATACATTATCAGCTTTCAAATGACATTTAGGACAAAAGAATCATAAAAAGATAAGCCATTTTAAATTAGTTTAACTTAAGCTAAAATGAATTGACCCTGAACCATATATTCCTGTGAGAAAAATATTATGTTTCCTTTACAAGGTGAATTTAGTTAATCTTTTATTTATCTTTTTTTTTTTTAATGTTTTGCTTTGAACATATTACGAGGTATAGTGTCTGTAAATATATATACCGATGAATTTCGTATTCGCATGTAATATAGTGTCCACATTGTGGTAACCATGATTTTTGGTAAACACATAAAATAATTTACATAGCATAGAAAATAATTCAAGGTTTGAATACTGATTTTTAATAACAGCTCTATGTGGTCCAACTTAAAATCTATTTTGTTAAGCTGAAAAATGGCAACTTTAAAAATTTTAGAACCAATTTTTTATGGCTTTCATGTCCAAGACCATTATTATTTGAAAGCTAAAACTATATAGGTATAATAATCTATTAAATAACATTTTTTCTAATGTAATTAAAATTTTATTAGTTTTTCTCTCTTTTTTAAGTTAAGTAAGTAAAAAATTCATAAAAATTTAATTAGATTATGAAAAAATGATATTCAATAGATTTTTATATATCTATGTAGTATTATCTTTCAAATGACATTCTTTTCAAATAAAAATCATGAAAATAAAAAAAATTATCTAACTAAAGTAAAAATGAATTGACCATTCATTTATACTTATATATCTCTATTTTTGGTTTCTATAAAAAAATTTATTGATGCATTCATCCTATCTTAAAAAAATAAATATTATATTATATTTTTTTTTTGTGTTATTATTTACTGTTTAAAAAATATTAATCTATCTTCGTGAATGATATGAATTTTTTGGAGAAATAGTTAATATCTTATAACACATGATTTTTTTTAAAGAAAAGGTGCTTAGAATTGAAGTGTTATTTTTTAGTTATTGCATAATATAGAAAAAAAAATGCAAGTACACGTCAAAGTAAACACTTTTAATCACCCAAAAAATAGTCTAAGAGAAATCCACATATACTTAATCAAAGAGGTACAATAGTCTAAGAGGAATCCACCTATACTTAACCAAAGAGGTACGTATAGCTTATATAGTATTGCAAAACTAATAAATTGAAGTTTTTTAATTGTACCAATTAATCAGTTCCGTTCATTTGTTTTCTTGGCAGCCTATTGAAGCATATGGAGTGGGGAAAGTTGTGTCTTCAAACAATCCTGAATTTGAAAAAGATGACCTAGTAGCGGGGTTAATAACTTGGGGAGAGTATAGTGTTAGTAAACCCAATGTTGGAATGCTGAGAAGATTGGACCCTTTGGGATTTCCTCTGTCTTATCATGTTGGACTTCTAGGTAATTTATCAAGTTAAACAGTAAGTTATCTAATTTTCAAGAATATTTCTTCTTTAGATTTATTAACAAAAGTTTCATTCTATTGATTTTTTACTGTAGGTTTTAGTGGATTGACCGCATATGCTGGACTATTTGAAATATGTAAGCCCAAAAAGGGGGAAAAAGTGTTTATATCTACTGCTTCTGGGTCAGTTGGAAATTTGGTCGGACAGTTTGCAAAATTGTTTGGGTGCTATGTGGTCGGATGTGCTGGGACAAAAGAGAAGGTGCTTGTTTTTTTTTTTTTTTTTTGTTTATTTTGTCCCAAATTTTAATTTCTCTTATAGGCTTGATTCAATACTTATTTCTTAATGTTACTTTATTAGTATTACTCCATCTGTCCCATATTCTTTGAAACATTCACTTTTTAGTAATTAATCTATAATTTTTTATTTTTTATTTTTAGTATATAAATAAATAAATAATTTTATATAAATGATAAATAAAAACTTATAGTTTCCAAATATATATTTTTTTAATTTTTTTTCTAACAACCAATAATATAAATAAATTTAAGTCAAATTACGGTAAAAAGTCAACTATTTCAAACAATATGGGACAGAGGGATATTTTTTATCTTTTGGATTGGCCCTGATTTTTTGTGGGTTTTACTTTTAATAGAAATTATGCTTTTCATTTTATTAGGCCCAAATATAATTGAGCCTAAACGATTGTGCTCTTCAAAGTGCAGGTAGCTCTATTGAAAGAAAAGCTTGGTTTTGATGACGCCTTTAACTACAAGGAAGAAACGGACTTAAACGCGACTCTTAAAAGGTTAATAATTTTATGCAAATGAGTAAAATAGTGTTTGTTTGTTTGTTTTTTCACTATTTATCATCAACCATTTTGGCTGAAACTATTTCTCATTTCATGAAATAAACCTAGGCACCGACTCATAAGTAATTGAACCTTAGAATTTTCGAAAACATAGTGGCAAATAAGCCATCAAGTTGAAAGATACTGGATTATCAACAAAATGAAAGCGAACTTATGGTCAAGGTTAATGATTTGGCAGGTACTTCCCAGAAGGAATTGATATATACTTCGACAACGTTGGAGGGAAAATGCAAGAGTCAGCTGTTGCCAATATGAACTTGTTTGGAAGAGTAGCTATTTGTGGGGTAATATCTGAATATACCGATGTAGCTAAAAGGGCAGCCCTAAACATGGTGGACGTAGTTTACAAAAGAATCAAGATACAAGGATTTTTAGCTGGAGATTTCATTAATTCCTTTCCAGAGTTTCTGTCAACAACATGTGACTACATTCGATCTGGTCAAATTCTCCCACTTGAAGACATTTCAAGTGGCATAGAAAGCCTTCCATCAGCTTTCGTTGATATTTTTCATGGCAATAATGTTGGCAAAAAGATGGTTAAGATTGCTAAATAGTGACATGAAGCATGAGGTTTTTGTTAGTGTATGTGCTAGCATACATGTGTTTGTTTCTTGTATGTAGCTTATAGCTTGCATGCATGCGTCTGTTAGTCAATAGTTGGATTATAGTAGTTCCCTAGTTTGATCGTTATCTTGTAGCCATTGTCTTCATCTTGTGCACTAAGTAGGGGTTCTGAACTCATATATATGTATCAAAGTCTTGATCAACACGATTTATGGGAAACATATTCCACCAAATTTACCTGGTATCAGAGTGTGATCCATAAACCCTAAAACACAACTTGTTGATCTTCCACTTATACAATGAAAGACAACAACAACAAGAAAAACATTAGGGTAGGTTCCTCCCATGTTCTTCCTGAGAATGATCCAGCCTTTTATTTATCTTTGAGCTCATCGGATAGTCCAGGATCGACCTTAGTAACTTGCTTGTTGAAGAGAGAGAATTATCCCACATGGAGGTGTGCCATGATGAATGCATTTTGAACCAAGAACAAATTAGCTTTCATTGACAGGTCTATAAGGAAACTAGAAAATGATCATTCATAGCTAAAGTGTTGGGAGAAAAGCAATTCTATGGTAATATTTTGGATCTTTAATTCTTTTTTTCTTGAATTACATGGAAGCATTGCTTATGTTAATACTGCAAGAGAAATGTGGTTGGAACTTCAAGATAGGTTCTCTCATGTCAATGCTCATCGAGTCCATGAGTTAAAGAAAGAAATAACACTCATACAACACAAAGAGTCCTCGGTGGTGACCTACTATATGAAGCTAAAAGAGCTCTGAAATGAGCTTGATACTTATAACAACATACCACCTTGCACATGTGGAGCCGCAAAGTGAATGGTGGTAGAAAGAGAGAATGAGAAACTATATCACTTTTTCATGGGATTTAATGAATAGTTTGGCATCATTCGATCCCAAATGCTTAACATGGAACCTTTTTCATCAATAAATAAGGCTTATGCTTTGGTCACCAAGGAAGAGAGGCAGCTGAATGTCGCCACTCTTCAAGCTTTTGTGGCAAAGAAAACACAAGTTAAGAACGCCATAGAAAAAAAAGTTAAAGGTCCATGCAAACATTGTAGGAATAACGGTCACGATGCAAAAAAGTGTTTTGAGATCATAGGATATCTAGAATGGTGGCCTGGAAAGGCTAAAATTGCTGGAAACTTGAAAGCTAAGAAGACACCTTAACCTACAACTAACAAAGTGTCAGTAAGTTTAGTAGATGGAAGTCAGACTGAGGCTTTTTTTTCTCAGGCGCAAAAGCAAAACAACCATGCAAATTATATTATAAGAAAAACTCAAATTGGGTGATGGACAATGGAGCATCAGAACAAATGATTTGTAGTAAAGAATCTCTTTGCAAATCTCAACGTGCTAAGGGATTAACCATTGTTAAGTTACCTAATGGAAATGACCTCACTATTGACTCAAGTGGATCAGTCAAGTTAATGTCACACATAGAGCTACATGATGCTCTATTTGTTCCTAATTTTACTTGTAATTTAATACTGTTAGTAAGATTACACAACAATTCAACTGTTTAGTGAACTTTTTCCCCACCTTTTATGTAATTTAGGACTTGACCTCGAGGAAGCTGATTGGCAATGGTAAGATGTAGGATGGTCTATACTATTTTTGAAAAATCAAGCCTTCATTCATTGCCTTAATAAATAAATGTGCATCCCCTGAAGTCTGGCACAGGAGTTTAGGTCATGTTCCTTTCGAAAAGTTGTCAACCATAACCTAACTCTTTGAAGTTTTGTTCAAACATTTCAATAAATTATGTGAAGTTTGTCATCAAGCTAAACAGACTAGAAAACCCTTTCCTTTAAGTTCTAGCAGGTTAAGTAGTGTTTTTTAACTTGTTCATATGGACATCTGGGGTTCTTATAAGACTCGTTCATTGTCTGGTTCACATTATTTTCTTACCTTAGTTGATGATTTGAGTCATTGTACTTGGACATATTTGATTAAGAGAAAATCTGATTCTTTTTCTTTCTTTGTCTGATTTCATGCCATGATGAAAACTTAGTTGATAAATGATATCCAGAAAGTTAGATGTGACAATGCCTTTGAATTCAAAGCTGGTCACATGTTTATTTTCCTATAAGAAAATGGTATATCTTTTCAAATTGCATGCATTAAAACCCCTAAACAGAATGGCATTATTGAGAGGAAGCATAAACATCTCTTAGAGGTGGCTAAACCCTTGAAGTTCCAAGCTAATCTCATCCATTAAATTATAAGGAGAATGTATTCAAATAACTACTAATCTCCTCCATTAAATTATAGAGAGAATGTATTCAACTAACTACTTATCTGATAAACCATACACCAATTCCAAAACTATCAGGTAAAAGTCCTTTTAAAGTTCTTGTCTCAAAATCTGTTTCACTTGATCATTTAAGGGTGTTTAGGTGTTTATGTTATGTTTATAATCAGACCAATGATAAATTTGAGCCATGATAAAAAACTTGTGTGTTCTTAAGGTATCCCCTTCGACAAAAGGGATACAAAGTGTAGGACATAGAAAGTTAGAAACTCTTTGTATCAAGAGATATTGTCTTTTATAAAGATCAATTTCCTTATAAAATACAACCACAGATTCTTTCTTTGAATTATACTAGCTCTTAAGAGAATATACTAGACGCTTCTGAAGAGTTAGAATTAGTCCTTTTAAATCCTGAAAATCACGTTGAAATGCCTGAAGTCCTTGAAACTCTTGATCACCCTATTGTTTCCCTTAAGTCTAGACCCAAGAGAGAAATGAGAACACTTTCATACCTAGATGAATCTGTGTGTGATTTTCCAAAATGGACAGGACATCCTCATCAACATTTGATGCCCATGCAGTGACCTCAGGTAAAGCATATCCTATCTCAAACTATTTGTCTTATACTAGACTAAGTCCCAAGTATAAAGCATTTGTTGCAGCTAAAAAAAAATGGGAACTACATCAGATGGATGTATAAAACGTTTTCTTGCATGGTGATTTACTTGAAGAAATTTACATGGCCCCACCACCTGGAATTTTACAACGTAGAGATGCTTGAGTATGTAAGGTAAAAAAATCCTTTTATGGCCTAAAGTAGGCCTCCAGGCAATGGTTTGAGAAATTTACAATTTCTCTTATTCAATGTGGTTTTGTTCAATCTAAATATGACCACTCTATGTTTACTTACAGGCAAGAAACCAAGTTTATGGCAGTATTATTTTATGTTGATGACATGATCATTGTTGACAATGATTCAACTGAAATTCAAAAGCTCAAGGACTATTTGAATGACAAATTTCATCTTAAAGATTTAGGTCAGCTTAGATATTTTCTCGACCTTGAAACTGCCAGGTCTTCCAACAGAATCTCTCTTTCACAAAGAAAGACATTGGATGTGTTAAAAGAATATGGAATGCTTGGTTGTAAACCAATTGGAGTACCTTTGTAACAACAACATCACTTGGCTTTCAAAATAGAATATAAGCTCTTAGATCTAGGACTATAAAAGACTCATTGGAAAATTAATCTATCTTACTATAACAAGGCCGGACATTATTTATTCAGTAAACTTTCTCAGCCAGATCATGCAAAATCCTATGCAAGCTTATTGGGATGGTGTTATGTATGTTCTACATTATTTGAAAAGAACTCTAGGCCTCCGCTTGTTCTTTCCTTCAGCAGTTGATCTCAAACTTCGAGCTTATTGTGATGTTCATTGGGCAAGATGCCCACTCACCAATAAATCCATTACGGGATACATTACTTTACTTGGGGTAGCACTTTTTTCATGAAAGTCTAAGAAACAAGCTACGGTTTCTAGATCTTCAATTGAGGTGAAATATAGAGTAATGGCTTCCATAACCAGTGAGATTGTATAGTTGAAAGTTCTTCTGAAAAATCTCACTGTTATACTGTCAAATCTTGTTCAGCTCTATTATGATCACTTAGCTGCAGTTCAACTTGCTAATTTGTTTACGAAGGCACTAAGCAAAGACAAATTTCATCATCTTACATCCAAGTTGGGCGTTCGGGACATCTATGCGCCAACTTAAGGAGGGGTGTTAGTGTATATGCTAGTGTACATGTGTTTGTTTCTTATACATAGCTTACAGTTTGCATGCATGTGTCTGTTAGTCAATAGTTAGATTAGAGTAGTCCTCTAGTTTGATTGTTATCTTGTAGTCATTGTCTTTGTCTTATACCCTAAGTTGGGGTTCTAAACTCATATATATGTATTTAAGTCTTGATCAATAAGATTTATGGAAAATATATTCCACCAAATTTATAGTTTTCTTTGGTACCCTAGCTTGAACTTGTTGATCTTAAAGATGTTCTTCTTATGTGCTCAAACAACATTGTTATGATGAATTCCAAATACATTAGAATGCTTGAAGTTTTCTTTCAAGTTTCAATTAAGAGAATAATAAACTTGCCTATCAAGAAGAATGACCAAAGTCTATTTTTATATTAATAAATATTACAAGGAAAAGCTTAGAATAGTATAATAACAAAGGAGAAAAGGGAATTAGGTGGTATGCCTCCAACCCAAAGTGGGCAGGGAGGCAACTGTTGTTCACATTAATTGGCATTGGGAACATTGTTCAATTTTTTTATCTTTCGATGATTTCACTTTTTTGTTTGTCAATCTCAATAATGTATATGCATTCATTCCCTATTCGATAACAGACATAGATTACCTTGACATGGATGTGAGGAAATCATTAGTCAACCTTTAATTAACAATAAGAAATGACTATTTTGAAAACACATTAACAGTAGTGGGTTGATTAAAATGTTAGAAGTGAATGATATGTTTCAAAAGTTTGATAAGGAAATGCAAATTTGGTAGAATCAATTGATTATTCGATTTGTTTTTTTTTGGAACATTACAACATTTACGACTATGATTATATGACCATCATCATTTTTTTAAAAAAGGATAATGCTAAAAATGCTAATTTGCTGGTACAAAAATTCCATAGTCTACTCGGGAACAATTTTTGTGACATAGTACTTGACTAGTGCTTTATTAAATACTAGTTCTATACCTATCATATATACAGAACTTTTTGTTAAAAAAATATTAAAGTAAAAAAATGTTCTATAAATGATAATTGAATTAACATAAATAAAATTAATTTTAATTTTTATTCTTTATTTACATATGAAAATTGATATATTTAAATTTAATCCTTTATCTGGAGACCTAAAGTCTAGTTTGTTGTGAAATATTGATACCTATAGTACATGAAAAATATAAATGAAAAAACTACACAGATATATCATTTCGTGTGACCATCTTCACTATAGATACAAGTCAAAGTTATGAGCCGAATCTTATTCTCATTCGACATTCAAACATATAATGTTGTACTCATAAACCTAATTTTGCATTATGGTAAAAACTTCAAAATTTTGTTTGCTTGGGTTCAAATCATGATCATTCATTTGGTCAGTCTAAGTAAACACCATTTTAGAAAACTATATTTGATATCCTAGTTATATATCCCCATTTAACAAATTGGTAATAGGAACCATTATTTGAAAAGTGAAGTAGAGATTTGACGCTGATATTATAATATTATCCACACTAATAACCTTTTCTTTATAATGAAAATTGTGTAGGAAATATCAAGTCATTTTATTTTAACAAAATAATAGTTTTATAAGTAGGAAACAACTTTACCGATGATAACTTAGTACTAATAAATAACATCTACTACTACTACTACTACTACTACTACTACTACTACTACTACTATTTCATGTATTATTTAGGCATTTTACAAATAAAATGCAATCATTTGACTTTTCATTTCGAATTTCTTCAAATAGCATGTGTGTACGGTTAATAATTGTATTTAATTACTGTATTTAAAATATTATGTTTAACTACAACTTTTCGACGTGCACCTTAATGTGAGATAATCATGCTTGCTTGTATTACATATATTTAAATTTTTAATTTCTCACCCACAAAAGGTAATAAAAAAATTTATTGTAATTTTACTAAACAAAACATATTAATTAAGTATTTTAAAATATATAATTTTTCATGACGTATATTAAAAAATATATTGTTCTTATATATTATAATATTATGTAAATCATTTACTAATATATATTTAGTTCCTTTAACTTAAAAATATAATTAATTCAACTAGAGTCATGCAAATTTGATGTTGCAATTATCGTCATTTTATTTTAATTATCCTAATTAACTTTTGTTTATTTTTGTAATCTCATCATTGCACTTGTTATGCATATATGTTGCAAAATTTATTAAATACAATTTTATTCATTTTTCTATTTTCAAGTGGTTACATAATAAGCTTGAGTTGACTTTTAACTAAAATAAAAATTTTTATCCCTTTTTTCTACAAAAATATAAGGGAACTGAAGAAAAAAAAATTATATTTTTGCAATTATGAAATGAAACAAAATTTCGTCATTTGCTATAGAGATATTTATTTTTTGGTCAAAATGTAAGGTTGTGATGTCTCAAATTATGAAAGTAAGAAATTTTTCTTGCTCAATTTTAAAAGCTCAAGGGCTTGGATAGAATTAGAACACTTTTACATGGAAAGCAATTGATGTTAATTTGTTGAGATTTCCATGCCAATTATGGGATGAGATAAATTCATCTAAAACTTATGGAGAAGAAGGTATTGCTGCCTTCCCAAATTAAACGAATGTGTGAAACTTGGTGACTAAGTGTTGTGTGGTCAAAATTGAGCCAATAAATTAAAGGATAAAATTGGCTTTTAACATAAAAGTTTAAGGTAGCATTTAATTAGTCTGTCAATTAACTTTACAATTACTAAATCATCCTTAGTTTCTGATTTATAATATATATAATAGATTTGGAGGTGAAGATCATACATTCAAACTTCTCATGTTTTTTTTTGTACTCATAAGTGTATTGTAATAGATGGTTATAAATGAAATTTTATTATAGAGTTTACGGTGCATCTTACTTTACCTATTTTATAGTTGTAAATAGGAGAAACCTCATGTGCAGACAGAGATACCATCCATGTTCTACCACAAGAAATGGTAAGCATTGCCATATTATTTGAGCCTAAGATCTTTAAGGATATTATTCAACTATGTCTTCAAATTACCAATAGTACAAATCATAATCCGAAAGGATAGATCAAATGATGTAAAAACCTAGTTAGGTCTAGAAAATGGCTTGCACATCCTTGCAGGTTGATCAACAAAAATATAAAATTTTCATACTAAATACATTTATCTTGAAAAAAAAATGTTAACAAAGGTATGAATTCAAAACTAAGCTATAATCAATTTAAAGATTTTTTGGAAAACTTAAAATGTTTTGAAGTTATTGGTAACCAATTTGATTTGGAATTTAAGCACAAGTGGGCTCTTGATTATAACCCATGCAAGTTCAGGGGCCTAAAGTGTAAAAATAAAAAATTTAGGACATTTTTGTGTTTATTGTGGCAGAGTGATAAAAATGCATATTTTAAAAATTTTAGGACTAAAAAAAATAATCATACACAAATAATTACCTATTTCATAATTTTACCATTTTTATTCTGGGCATCCTTCGGGCTGAAAAGAACAAATGGGCTTAACCCAACAAACAACTGCAGCAGAAGCACGGTAACTAACGTCACTTCAATGGTTTTGGTTAATAAAATGTGCAATGTTTAAGATTTAAATTCCTCCACGATCTCCCGAGCTAGCAGCAGTCACAAACAGAAACAGTGAAAGAAAAATTAGTCTGACTTATTGGATTGGAGCACCTTGTAATAGCATTTAAAAACGTTAATCACTAATGCTTTGGCGAGATGTGCCAAAATTCTGCTTATGGAAATTTAACAGTTACTTGCAAAAAGATGAGCAGAATCAATTAATTTTGTAGCAGCTTGATAATTAAAATTCTATAACATTTTTGTCTAATTTTTAGTTAATTAAAGTGTTTATATGACCATCATGATGGTGATATTAATATCATCGACATAAAATATAGCATTTTCAAAAGTCGGGGATCGTCATTTGTAGTTTTCCACCACACCACCTTCTATCATTTTTGTCTCCAAAACAAAAAAAGAAGAAAAAAAGGGAAGAGCGAAAACCTCTTTGCAGTATTACTATTTTATTTTCTTTTCCGACTTCCAATTTTCGGCCATCGATCTTCAGACGTAGCTTCCCCTTTCTTCTCTAAATCGAACCCTCTCTCTAACCCAAACTTCCCCAATTAGGGTTTCTTTCCTGTTCTCTCGAATCTCGCGCCTTCTTATTTCAGCCTGATTCTGATTCCCTTAGGGTTTACAGATCCGTTTGATAGATCCAGCTGATTATCCCTCTCAGCCATGTTTTGGAAGCTTACTGCTCTCTCAGCGGCTTCTCCCGTGAGTTAATTTGCTCGAATTCGTTCTCTCAATCGTTGATTTCGATGTTTTGGATTTTGTGCGGGGCAACGCATTTATTTTATTCAGGATTGATTCGATATCTCCGTTATATTTGGGTTGGGGTCTTCTGTTCCACGTTTGTTGGAGTTGCTTGTCATTAGGATTTCTTTTGTGTCGCCGAAGTTCGGTCATTCTTGCATTGAATGCGTTGAAAGTGAGTGAGAAATGCTGGTGTTTTCGTAGTCTACGTACGTGGTTCGTCCGCGTTGTTTTACAGTGCTGGAATTTGCCGTTCATGAAGTAGAAACCCAGTTAATTTTCATTTGCGTTAGCGGAAGTCATACGGGAGAATCTTGAATCAAGATTTTGATTCTTGTGCTATCTATTTTGAGTTCAATTAATGGTTTGCTGCGCCCTGGAGCATTTTCATCGGTCAGTCTCATCCTGGTTGGGTTTCAACTGCTATCATGTTATGGCAAATGATGTAACATCTTCATTGGGCACTGATCTACGTTGAGCTGGTCTTGTTAATGTGATTTTTGTTTTGTAGCATAAATGTGGGGAAATGCCATGGTTATCTTATGTTTTGAGTGTAATATTGAGAAGATCAGTTTTCTAATGACTGCTTTGCTTTATCCCGCGTTGATGTTTTTTGTAGGTTGAGTCCGTTCTTGACAAGGAAAACTTTACTTTGGAAGAGCTTCTGGATGAGGAAGAAATAATTCAAGAATGCAAAGCTTTGAATAGTCGACTCATTAATTTGTAAGCAAAAGTACCAGGAGGTGCATTCATCCATATAAAAAAAATCATATACTGAAACTTATGTCAGGAAAATTTTTTGGAATTCTGTATCATTACTGTGGTAATTTCATTTAAGGTGACAGAGTCCAGCTGCCTTTGTTACGTTTGGCTTTTGGGATCTCTTTGTATAAGCTGTTTTCTTCTGGTTGTTTGGCCTGAATCATGCACAAGATTACTCTTTGGTCTAGCTAGAATTAAGGTCCTATGGTTGAATTTCTGGATTTTTTTATTCTGATAATTTAATTGATATTCTCCCCTTTCTGATTGTGCATCAGTCTAAGAGATAGAGCCCAAGTGGAACAATTATTGAGGTATATCGTTGAAGAACCTCCAGAGGAAGCTGAAAGCAAAAGAGCATTCAAGTATGCTATTTAGGTTATGTAGAGACAATATTGCTTTGTCTTTTGTTACAATATTATATTCTTTTGGCTTCTAATCACTCTTGTACTGATATCTAGGTTCCCCTTCATTGCCTGTGAGATATTTACATGCGAAATTGATGTTATACTGAAGGCTTTAGTTGAAGATGAAGAGGTAAAATTTGTAGTCTGCTTTATTAATATCTGGTTAAGATTCTAATTTGACTGGGTCATAAAGGTCTGTTCTAGTTGTCAAATTTATTCTTTTTAATGTCTTTCTCCCATTTTGGTGCAAACACAATTGGTAATTATGGCTCAACTTTAATAGTTTTATTTTGTTTCTATTTATTGCAGTTGATGAACTTACTTTTCTCCTTCTTGGAACCAAATCGTCCTCATAGTGCTTTACTTGCTGGTTATTTTAGCAAGGTATTATTATCCATTCTCTGCCTTCCATACTCCTATTGTTGTTAAATTGAACTATTCTTCATTATAACTGCTGTATACCTGATAGATATCTGTTCCTGTTTAGGTTGTTGTATGCCTTATGTTAAGAAAGACAGTCCCACTCATGAACTATGTCCAGGTATACTAGTATTGTATTTCACTAGCATTTTTATTTATCCTTTTCTTTTTTTTTTAACATTTCTGGGGGGTGAAATGCTTTTTTACCTTTTTTTTTTTTTTTTCTGTCATACTACTACCTGCCTTGTGGAATTTATGGATTAGTGTTGGAAAGTTGTAAGTGCCTATTCAGTTCTAGACAATGATGAATTTGAGTGTTGATAAAGTATGTTGTAGAAAAATATGTATCATATCCTTTTATTCTTTTTTATCTACATGTTAGGGTAATTATTTGTTATCTTTGCCTTACTTAAGGTCATGTTTTGTTAAATTATAATTGCAACTGGACCATTATTTTCGCACCATGAAGTTCATCTCACAACCTTGGGATTGAGTGGTGCAGCCCCCTGAATCCATGGTGCCTACTATGGCAACCTGTAAAATGCATATTTCCTAGTGTTTGTATTTACCCTAAGGTCATGGGGAAGTTCATGTGGGTGCATCAAAGTGCAACCATTTATGTGTACTTGAAATTGACTGTTGATGTCCTTATTTGGTTATGCTGAATGAGAATGTCTCTCCAAAGTCACTTGACATGCCACATGGGTGTCCCATCTCTTGAGGGCAGTTCCTTGTCTGAGAAATCATGGTTTTCTGGGGGTCTTCTTCCTCATTTGGTACATGTAATATCTAAGAATACTCGGCTACCATATCTGGCTTGCTTTCTCTGTTTGAGCCCTCATGATCTACTATTATCTAAGTTGAGTTGGTCTGGTAACAGGCGCACCAAGATGTTCTCCCTCGACTGGTCGATTTGATAGGAATCACTTCTATCATGGAGGTAAGCGGGTGCTTTTTTCTCACCTTTCTAATTTGTTTTGGTTTTTTGTGTAACTAAATGTATGTGTTTGAATGTTATTCGACCTTATCCAAAATGACCTCTTTATCTACAGGTTTTGGTGCGGCTTGTTGGGGCTGATGATCATGTTTATCCAAATTATATTGATGTGATGCAGTGGTTGGCAGATAGCAATTTGTTAGAAATGATCGTTGATAAATTGAGTCCATCTGTAAGTTCGAAAAAATACTGACGAGTACAACTGCCCTAAAAAAATAATTTTGAAAGTTCCCCAGAAGTTTTTTGTCATCCTTTTTGGAAGAGGAGTTTTGATAAGTGCTTTGCATTGTTTTGCCCTCGTATCCACATCCTTCCCTTTTGAGAGACAGCTTGAGTCTTGCATGGTCAAAGTATTAACCCAGCAGTGCTGATCAGATCTGGCTGATCAACCATAATCTCCAAATATGAACTGTCATTGGAGATATTATGTTTTTGGCTTGCTTCTTTCATTGCAAATTGTACGGCTTCTGATTTAACAAATGTAGTAGTTTTCAATAAAGTTACTTTGTAGGATAATTTTGCATTACTTTCATTTAGCCAGTCATGCCCTCTGCATTATTAGTTAGATATATAGTTCTCAATCTGTATACCATAGTAAGCATTGGAAAACGTTTTACTGCATTGACCAGGGTCCCTCGGAGGTCCATGCTAATGCAGCTGAAACATTATGTGCAATCACTCGAAATACGCCATCGGCCTTAGCAACTAAACTGTCCAGTCCCAGGTTTGTGAGATATGGCTGCATTTTGCCCCTTCCCTCCCCTTCAACTAATGTGAGTGTTTCCTGGTGTTCTTGTGCAGTTTCGTAGCAAGGATATTTGGTCATGCACTGGAGGATTCACATTCAAAATCTGGGCTTGTGAACTCACTTTCAGTGTGTATATCACTGTTGGATCCGAAAAGGTCGGTGCTATCATTGCCCATGATGCATTCTTTCCGGAATCAACATATGTATGAAGCTCCAATTCCTGTGAACCCTGAGACCGTTGGTGCTATGTTGCCTAAACTTGGTGAGATATTTGCTGAATGCTGTGTGTGATATTTCCAATAGTTTTACTGGTCGTTTATTGTTTTAATGTGCTTCCACATCAGATATATTGTGAAGATTGACCAAATCTTTTGTAGGTGAGTTGCTAATGCTTCTGAATGTCTCCTTGGATGAGAAAATTTTGCCCACTACTTTTGGAGAATTGAAGCCCCCCCTAGGAAAACATCGTTTGAAGGTTGGTTTTTCTTACCGTTTATCAAAACTAATTTCATATTCCTAACACATGAATATGTTTGTGAATTCATGTGAATTCATGTTTTGGTAAGTGGGATTCCACAGGGTGTTGTTTGTTTTTGTAAGTGTTGTAGCTGAAGCTTTCTGTTTCAGATTGTAGAGTTCATTGCTGTGCTATTAAGGACTGGCAATGAAGCTGCCGAAGAGGAATTGGTCAGCTCTGGAACCATTCGAAGGGTTGTTGATCTTTTCTTCGAGTAAAAGCTTCTTTCCTTCATCCTGATTTTAACATTCAGTTTCAGATACTGAAACGGGAAAGACTGAAGATGAAGCTTATATGCTTAGGAGAGGTACTGTTTTCCTTTCATATGTAACATGATCACTTTTGGTTGAATTATGCAGGTACCCGTACAATAATGCATTGCATCACCATGTGGAAAGCATAATATTATCATGCCTGGAGAAAAAGAGTGACAAAATTGTGTTTCATCTACTCCGAGAATGCGATTTGATCGGGAAAATGCTTCAGACTGATAAAAATCCCCTTTTGGCTAGTAACAGTGATCAGGTAGAGAGAGCCATCTTCAACATCTGTTTTGATGTTTTCACATGGAGTTCTTCAGTGGATAGGGTCATATTACTTTTATAAATCGAGTTTATACAAATGAGTTCAAGAACAGAACAACATTAATGTGAAACATGTATCAGTTAAGAGTCTCATAAACTAAGAGAGACATTCTTTACTGTGCAGCCAACTTTACCAGCAGCAGAAAAACATGCTCCCCGGGCTGGAAACATCGGACACATCACACGAATTGCAAATAAACTTATACAATTGGCGAACAACAACAGCTCCATTCATGCATGTCTCCAGGTGTGTAAGCTGTTGTATATTTGCTATATTGCTGATTGTATGGCATATAACTCAGTGAGGGACTGCTCCTTCAAATTGTTGCACTGTTACAGCCACTAGTCTGCTTGTTTGTTCTCTCATTCAACCTATTCTAGTTCATCTGATGCATGTTGAAGTACTTTATAAGTAGATTGTCTAATT
Organism: Aquilaria yunnanensis; assembly: GCA_039654915.1. Taxonomy (NCBI): domain Eukaryota; kingdom Viridiplantae; phylum Streptophyta; class Magnoliopsida; order Malvales; family Thymelaeaceae; genus Aquilaria; species Aquilaria yunnanensis. Next base: position 102,505,891 of record CM077593.1, on the reverse strand, counting down.
ATCTTAAGCCATTCTTTAAATACGTGGTTGTTTTTATTATGCATGCTACTAGGATCATGTTGGTCTAATGTTTTCTATTGTGATTAGGCTCCAAAATACTTTGGGTATAGCTTCTTAATTTAGCAAGTAAACGTTTGATCTTCTTTTTGTACTTGGGCCAAGTTTAAGGGAATTGGTAACTTTGTGCATTGATAACTGTGTTGAATTTACATCTTCAGCATGAGCTTGCAATCCTTTAAATTCATGCTAGCCATTCAGTTGTATTGAATGCCATGTACCCAGTCGATAACCTAAGTTCATTGTCCTTTGTAGGAGAATAGCGACTGGACTGAGTGGCAAGCTAATGTCTTGCAGGAGCGCAATGCAGTTGAAAATGTTTATCGATGGGCATGCGGGTACTTTTATGCTTCATAGATGTGTTATGTAGAGTATAAGCCTAATTAGATGTATGAATCATGAAATTGTTGATTCAATGTTTGATGGTCATTTTTATGTCCTAGCCATGTGAGAGCTCCCTGACTGCCTGTTTGATTGTATAACCTGAATTATTTTCAAGGAAAGTTGACAATTTGTTGCAAATTTAATTTTGTTGGACTTGGATTGCGGTTTTTTTTTTGGGGGAAAGTATGGCCCTACCTGAGTATAAACTGCAGATGTGTTTTTCTTATTTCATTTAAATAATGGTCTATTAAAAATTTCCTATTGAAATGTAAAAAAAGAAACATAGTTATCTTCTAAATGCCTTTGTTGATTTATCTACTTTTGGGGCCTCCACCCCCCAACAAAAGATAAGAGATTCAGATAGATGTGTTATTCATTGTTGAGAATTTTGCAATCATCTCTTTTCTGAACAACACCCACTAGAGTGCACATTGCACCTGGCATGGTTGTCAATTCAAGCCTGTTTACAAGAGGTGAATGTTTTAGTGAAAGATCTCTTATAATTTGCAGGCGCCCGACAGCATTGCAAGATAGAACAAGGGACAGTGATGAGGATGATCTTCATGACCGTGATTATGATGTTGCAGCTCTGGCAAATAATTTGAGCCAGGCTTTTAGATATAAGATCTATGGGAACGATGATACTGAAGAGGTAAGTGCGGTAAGTGCTTCATCTGTTGGATGGTTTGCATTTTAGTTGCTGTGCTTTATTAGTTGTTTGTCTCCCCGTACAGGATCATGGAGCCCTTGATCGAGATGATGAGGTGAAGTTTTGATTCGTCTTTTAAGACTCTGGAATATGATTTCCCTTTTTCTTTTAATTGTAAGCTGTCAATGTACTCTCTTATTATAAGTTACAAGAGGAAAATACATAACATGTACCACCAGCTTGCCTGCTGTTCATGTGTTGCTGTTGAATGTAAACGGCATAATTGAGACTGGAATGAGTGGATAGATGACATAATTAATTAAATAGCTAGGGAAAATCTAAGTAAGATCATTGCTAGCAAGATCGGTGGGGCAACTGGAAAATAGTTGAAAGGTAACATTTGTTTCATCGAACTGCTTCTGACATCCATTGTCTTCTTTTCTATCATGTTCTGCTTGCAGGATGTATTCTTTGATGATGAATCTGCTGAAGTAGTGATATCATCCCTGAGACTTGGTGGCGACCAAGGAAGGTGAGTGGGCAATCAACTTAAACTTCTTATATCACATTGCTTGTGGATTGATGTAAAGTTTGCTTCCAATTTTTCCATAACCATAGCTATCTGAGGCTGTGGATTGATGTAAAGTTTGCTTCCTATTTTTTCATAACCATAACTATATGAGGCCCCAGTTCAAGCTCTACTTATTTTATACACCAGAATATTACCTATTCTTCTAAGATTAGTATGAAAATTTGGCTACCAAATTGGTGCTTTAGTATGGATTTTGAATAGTTTTCAGCATGTGAACATAAGTAGAGCAGATCATAAATTCCTCATACTACTGCCCTCATTAATTGATCATATAACTTCGTGATTGAGGGCTGAAGTGACTTATGTTTGGCTACAATGCTGCAGCTTGTTCACGAACTCCAACTGGTTTGCATTCCAAGATGACAGAATTGGTGATGCGTCTGCTGATGCAACCCCGACTGAGATGATGGATGATATCAACTTGAATGGGGCTGCAAATGGAGTTAACAGTGATAATGATGATGAGGTTGTAGTTGGAGAAGATGATGAGTTGGCGGAAAGCAAAAAACCTGGTGATGGGGCATCAACTTCCAAACCTTTAGATGAAGTTACTGGTAGCAATCTCACAAACAGTGGTGAGAGTGAGAGAGCAGATAACTCTCAGGGCGTTGGCTGCTTTGGGCTTGACTCAACGAACAATGAGGATTTGTTTGGGGATAGGCCCTTACCTGAATGGGTGAGATGGGGTGAATCACCAAATATGCAAGATGGGACTGGCAAGAATCCGTTTCTTGATAACGATCTCCCTGAGATCAATGTAGCTCGTCCGGCTGAGCCAGTGGATCCTGACACTAGCTCCACATCAAATGGAGAACCAATGCTTCCAAATGGTTCCCCCGATTCCGGAACTTCTAGTGAAGGATCATCAAATTCCTCATCAAGTCAGAGATCCCCAAGGGTGCCATCTTTGTTTGAAGATGATGTTGAATTTGTGGGCGTGGAATCAGAAGGTACGGAGAAGGCGATGGAGCAGGCCCTGAAGGAAGGGATCGTCGGGGAGGCAGGGCCACTAAAGAAGAACATGGTCCCCAGCAAGGCAGCGGAAATGCCGAAGTCTGATGACGATGGAACGGGGATGAAGGAATTCAATGATGCGAACTATTGGAGGGTGGATTCTGAGACTGCTGTGGTTGAGTGATTGACGGGGCTTGAATTCTTTCGGTTGGGTTAACCTAGAAGCTTGGATCTGACCATGGATCTCATTTCTTTCTGTTGGCAAGGGCACGAAACATATGCAAGCAGTCGTATGTACAGTAATATTTTTGTTTTCCAGATGGGATTTCAAACCCAAGGTAGAGCGTGGGACGGTTAATTGTTTGTTGTTATAATGTTGCACTTATTTTCCTTTTTCTTACACATTATTACTACTCAAGGTTTTGTTTCTTGTGATGCTGATTCATGGGGTTACTCCTGTCAAATCAGGATTTATTTTCAGTTCTTTTTTGTTGTCTTCTATTTTGTCTACCCACTTCTATTTTTATTTTTTTCCCCAAGATTATTTATCTAATTTGACCAAGTGTAGAAAAGTGAATTTTTGTTTTTCCTTCTCTGGAAAGTATTTTCACCGGTATGTCGTATTTTTTTTCATTTAAGCATTCGCCCCATATGAAATTTGTAATTGCTTACTATCACACCTGTATGTAACGAGGTACTCCCCTGGGGCATTTTCTTTTTAACGACTTTTAGGGGTAGTGGACTGGAAATAGTTTCTTCTCCACCTAAGTGGGCTTGAAACAGTTAGATTAGGTTATCTCATAAAAAACATTATTGCTGTACTTCTCTTCGTCGGCAATTGCCCTGTTGCCGTTATCGCTATCCAAGCAAAGGGCAATAGAATATCTGCAGCCTGCTTGTACAGTCTGGTTACCCATTTCCAGCAAAATTAGAATAGGGCTGTTAGCAGTCTGTTTAGGCCAGTGGCACCCTCATTCCCGCTGACTGAGTTCTTGGAGGGGCAGCGCTGTGAACCATGGCTCATATCTTGTACGAGAGGCATCCACAGAAGATTGTGTTGCCAGATTGTCCACTCCAATGTGGTTCGGTCGCAGCTTGTTCTTCTTGCAGTCACCAGACTATCCTGATCTCATTCTTGTACGTACTCTTCTCTATTAACCAAAGTTTTCATATCTCCTTTAACGTCATTACCTTGGACTACGTGGACTGGTCAAGTTGCTTCTGGCGATCTGAGTTCAATCTACCTTACCAATGCGCAAAAGCTGCCCACAATGGAGCTTTTTTTTTTTTTTTTCGGGTCTTGATAACGAGTCACCAGACTCAGCACGTCCAATCTGGTAGGCCACTGATCCGAGCAAACTCCCGCCATTGGCCCCCATAAAATTTACTCATGCAAGCAATAAATGAGTAGTTTTCGATCATTTGAGATCGTGCATTAATGCGTGCTCATCATTACGTAGTGTTAAAATGGTTTAACTCGTTGGTCGTGTTAGAATTATTTAGCCTGAGTAGCTAAATACATTCTTTAAAAAATGTATTTAGATATACATTAATATATGTAATTTGTGCTATTAACCAATGGATGTGTGCCATGTGGTAAAGGAGCATGAGGACCTTACCACACAGGATAATTTGGAGAAGTGAGATGTCTCTTGGAAGAGACATATTGTTTCGACAATAAGAGATAAGAAGAGGTGGTTATTGAGTTAAAAAGGATATATATACAGAACTACTTCCTCTTCTTGTAATTGCTCTCTCTCTTTTTCAAAAGACTTTAACTCTCCTCTGTTCTCATCATTATATAGAAAAGTTAAATAAGGATTGTGTGTTCAAGTATGAACAATATAGGATATCTTTATTCCTATCTGGCATCGGTTTGCTTCAAGATTACAAGAAGATCAATTATTGTTTCTTCATTACTTGTTCGGGACTTAAGGTATGTCCTTAATTTCTAATATTCAAGTTTCTTTGAAACTTTCAAACGGTATTAGAGCCAAGGTTATGGAAAACGTTTTTTCTATCAAACAAGAACGTAGCAAATAATTTCTAAAAATTGTGAAAATTTAATATGATATTCCTTGGGATTTCAGAAGTGGATCTGGAAATTTTCATAATTTTTTGAGTTTATTTGATTAAGTTTTAAGATTAATATTTTTCAGACAGACAGAAAATTCTGGCATGCTGACAGTTACAGTTATTAAAAGTTAAAATTGTTTTAACATAGTAAATGTTATCTAAAAATCGTGAAATTTTAACAAAAACTTCCTAAACATTTAAGGAGGTAATTTAAATAGTTTCATGATTTTTTGAGATAATTTTGTTCGAGTTTAATAATTTTGTGTTCAAACTAGTATGGTGACTGTCAAAGACAAGCAGTTTTCTTAACTCCGAAAAGTTGTGTTGGTTAAAATAGCAAACGATGTCAAAAATTTGTGAATTTTTAATATGTGTTTTCTCGACATGTTATGTATGTTTCTGGAAAATTTCATGTTTTTTAAACACTTTTCATTGGATTTCAATAATTTGTTTACGGAGATGGTAGTTTAACTAGAAAATGGACAGTTAAGAACATGCTCAATATTCTTGGGTTTTGAGGAAATTAAAAAATTATAGAAAAATGTTACACTGTTTATAAATGTATCTAAGATCTAAATATTAAATTTGACATTAATTAGGGCCGAATTTAATTGAGAAATGACTTAGACATTATTGAATGTTCAAGTCTGTCCATTTGTGCATACTTGTGAATGAATTAAGACCATGCTTATGGGAATTAATGAAACATGTTATGACATATCTAATTGTGTGTTAGAATGCATGCCTTTGTTATGTTATAACATGAATTAGTTGATTCATGTTTGCTTGGTGCTTGAATTAGTCTTGTTGTGGTTGAAGTGTACTTACATATTGAATATTGCATAGATGGCTTGCAAGAACATCATTGCCGAGTTAAATAAGGACCTTAAACTTGATGGAGATAACTACCCCATTTGGCAACAAAAGGTCCAATTCATTTTAATTGAGCAAGATACAATTGATGTGCTCACAAATGTGGAAGAACCACCAGCCAATGGACAAGACCCCGGTGCCTATGAGGCATATAAGAAAAAGGATACCATGGCTCGCATCACATTGTTAAGTACGATGGTAGATGAGCTCATGGCTTCTCAATGCTTGAGTCAGCCAAGGCAATTTGGGATACTGCCAAGGCTAAGTTTGGGGATGTTTCTTTAGAGAAACAAATGTCCATGATTCTTAGGTTTGAGAATTATATGAAGAGGCCAGATCATGCAGTGGCCACTCATTTGCGTGAGATGTCACGCATGATCTCCCAACTTAAGGGGGCTGGTCATGTTCTCATAGATGAGCAGCAAGTGCAGGCCATAATCCGTTCCCTGCCTGATGAAGAGTGGCAGTTGATGAAGGTCAACTTGCGCCATAATAGTGAAATTAAGAATTTTGATGATATTGCTAGACATCTGCTTTTGGAGGCAGAAGTCATGGCAATAAAGGACCACTTTAGGGCATATGTTGCCGAGACTTCTTTTTCCCAAAAGAACAAGAAAATGTTCAAAGGGAAGAAGAAGGAAGAAGGCAAGGGGAATGGACCCAACAAGAAGAAGTTCAAGAAGAGGCACAAGAGTAAGCTCAAGTGCTTAAATTGTAGGAACAAGGGACACTTTGCTAAAGAGTGCAAGGACCCACCTAAGGTACATGTTTCCGATGAGATTCATTTTTTAGTACATGTTGTGTCATGTGTTAACCTTATGGAATCTAATTCTTCGTGGATTATTGATTCAGGAGCGGCAGACCATATAGCCAAAGAAAGAACATGGTATGTTGCCTATAGAAAGTTGCCTAAAGGGGCAAGGACTGTTTCTGTGGGTAACAATGCAAGTTTGGTTGTGGAAGTGATTGACACTTGTAGGGTCCCATTGGAAACACATGATTTAATACTTATTGATGTATTATATGGATCTTACATGGATAGAAACTTGATTTCTATTAGTTCCCTTATGAACTATGGATATTCGATGAACTTATCAAATGGGCTTGTAAATATTATTTATGGTGGTAATAAGATTTGTTCTTGTTCAGTCTATAATGGCTTGTTTCAGTTAAATATAAATGTTGCCAATGGTAGTTGCCACATTGCTAATTCCATAAGTCCAATGACTTGGCATGATAGGTTAGGGCACATTGGACAAGAAAGAATGAATAAGTTAGCCATGAGTGGCTTAATTGAGTTTTTGACCAATGTTTCCTTACCAAGTTGCCAATCATGTCTTACGGGAAAGGCTGTAAGAAAGCCTTTTGGTAAGGCAATTAGGTGTAGTGATCCTTTGCAATTGATCTACTCTGACCTTTGTGGCCCAATGAAAGTATCATCTAGACTTGGGTTTAGATATTTTATTACCTTCATTGATGACTGTACTCGTTATGCCCACGTGTTCTTACTAATGCATAAGCATGAAACACTTAGGTGTTTCAAAACTTATGTGAACTTAATGGAGAATCAATTAGGTAAAACGCTCAAGTCTTTGAAGACTGATCATGGAGGCGAGTATTTGGCAAATGAATTTAAGGCCTTCTGTAATAAGAAAGGCATTGCAAGACAACTTACCCTTCTAAGGACACTCCAACAAAATGGAGTGGCTGAAAGGAGGAATAGGACTTTCATGGATATGGCACGTTCCATGATGGCTAAGGCTAATATGGACATTACTTTTTGGAGCGATGCCTTGCTTTATGCAGCATATATCCTTAATAGAGTGCCTTCCAAGTCTGTTGGTACCATACCTTATGAGTTATGGACCAAAAGATTACCTAATCTAGGTCATTTACGCTTCTGGGGATGTGCTGTATATGTTCACATTAAAAATCATCCACTAGGAAAATTAAGACTTAGAGCAAAGAAATGTGTTTTCCTTGGCAACTCAGAACATTCGAAGGGTTATATATTTTTTGACATAACTCATAAAGGTAGGAATGTCTTTGAGTCAAAGGATGCTAATTTTATGGAAGATGAGTTCCCAAAAGTTGATGAAGGTAATAATATGAACTTTTTGGAAGAGGCCTATGAGATAGGTCAATCTAGTGCCTTAGAAACACTAGATACCACACATTGTAGGGGTAGTGTTCCTCTCATGGCAATTCCATTGCCGCCACCTCATGTGTTTGATCACCATGAAGATCAAGCATATGTTGATCATGAGAAAGATCAACATCAAGAGGGAGAAACAGAATAAAAAATACCCCAACTTGAGCCACAAGAAGAGACTCCACAAGAGCCACATAATAATGCACCACAAGATGAACTGGGGGTACATGATGATGTTGTGCCTCCTCATCAGCCTAACTTGAGACGTTCAAGTAGGAAATTTAGACCACCTAGGCATTGGGATCTGTTGACACCCAATTTCGTCCGATCATAAAAATTTTTTTTAAAAGAAATTAAATAAAAGAAATTAAAAAATTATTATTTTTATTATTATTATTATTACTAAAAATTTTAATTAGTTTAAAATACATTTTTGTTTTGTGAAGATTTGATTTAAAATGATATATGTGTGTATTTGAAAGAAAAAAAGAAAACTCCAAAAAAATGGCAAAATTTAAAAGTTTGAGGTAAAAATGACAAAATTAAGAAGTTTCGGGAAAAATTGAAAAATTCTGAAAGTTCCAGGAGCATTTGGTAGTTTGTCACATGAATTTTTGGGTCGACCGACGTTTCTGGCCCAAATTGACAGAAAACGACAAAATTGTCAAAATCAGAAGCTTCGGGAACTTATCCAGAGGCTGAGAGACGTAAAGGACTGAAATTGTCATTTTACCAATTTAAAAGATAAGTTTGAAATTTTTTATTAATTTATCCGTCCACAGTTCAGCCAAACTTCCTCTATAAATAGGCCTCCAAATTCAGTGCTGAACACAGAGAAAATGAGAAAAAAAACTTAGAACTTCGTTTTGAAAAAAAGGAAAAAATTAGCCTAGGTCCCTGGCCCTCTTCTCTTCCTCTCCAGAAAACCTAAACCTTCTCTGACTGTTTTTTTTTTTTTCACCCCCGCGCGCGCACCTCTGCTCCGGAATTCAAAATTCATTTTCAAAAGGTACAACCTCATTTTTTATCCTTCATCTTCTCATATTTATTCATTTTAGTCACTAACCTTTTATTTATTTCTACAGAATTAACTAATTACTAACTCTCTTTTACATTTTATTTGTTTATTATTGTTATTATTACTAACCTTTAATTATTGTTGTTATTATTATTATTAACTTACTAATTTACTAACTTTACTAACTTTTATTATTGTTATTATTATTGTTATTAACAACTAATTCTAACAACTAACTTTTATTATCTTTATTATTATTATTATTATAATAATTCATGGAAGGTTATACCTCCTATTTATTTATTTTTAGTGGATGGCCAAAAAGCCCCACTTTATTTATTTGCTTACTATTTATTGATCTTTAACTTTCCTTTATTTACTTTATGTGCTTTTTATTTGTTTATTTATTTATTTGAATATGTTATTTAATTTTTAAAAAAGTAGAAGGTCAAAAAGCCCCACTTTATTTATTTATTCTTTAATATTCCTTTATTTACTTTATATGTTTTCCCTTTATTTATTTACATGTGTTATTTTATGCATTTTTTTATGGATGTCTAAACTAAAAAAAAAATCCCCTTTACTTTACTTTATTTAATTTTCCTTTTATGCCAAAATTTTACTTTATGATAAAATTTATTTCACTTATTTAATAATAAATAAAATCAATAAGTAAATAATAATTAATTAAAAAAAAAGAAGTTTTATGTGAATAATTAACTTTCTTCATTTTTAAGGCTATCAAAAAAAATCTTTTTCAAACAAAAATCCCCATCCGTCGTTATTTCAAATCTTCATTATTTTGAAACATCAATTTTTATTTTTTTTCATTAACCTTTTATTAAAATTATTAAAAAATTATAATTGAATAATTCTAAAAATACAACAAAAAATCAATTCTGTTTTTTTAAAATATATTTTTTAAAAGTAATAATAATTAAAAATTCAAGAAAAATAATAAAATAATAAAATAAAAATTATGACTAAAATTCATTAAATAAACAATTAATAAAAAATAATTTCCATATCCGGATGATCCGGCAGGATCTACGGTTTGGAAAATATCAATTTTTTTTAATTAAATAAATTAAATAAATACAAAAGATAAAAATTCATATTTTATGATATGGATTAAATTATTTAAAATTTCACCAAATTCCGTGTCCAAATGACTCGGCAGAGTCCATGGTTCGGAATCAAAATCTTCCGTGTCCAAATGACTCGGCAGAGTCCATGGTTCGGAAGTATAAAATTTTTACCCGAATTAATTACCAAAATCAACATTTTCGACTAATTCAGTTAAAATATCTAAATTAACTGAAAATTTTTAAAAGCAAAGTAAGACAAAATTAAAATCAACTAAGGTGCCAATTTTGGGCGCTATAACAATATTGTTTTAGCGTAACCGTACTCCCGATCCCCGAACTCTCGCAGACCATATTTTAAGGTATCCAATCGACCTGAGCGAAAACTGATTGGTGGCGACTCCAGAAAACCCGACGTTGCCACAGCTTGGCGACTCCACTGGGGACTCCACGTTAGTGAGTCGAGCCTAAAGTTGATTTGTTTTGATTTACTTTGCTTATTATGTGGATTTATATGTTATATTTACTTATTCTAAACATGCATAATGCATTCACAATATGAAGCTCTATACCCGAGCTTCCTCAAAACGAACACGTTCTTTCTAAGCGAAATTGGTGTTGTTGTCCTTGTGAGGCCATGGTCTCCAAGCCTTCACTGGTTTCAAAGTAGCAAAGTAGTGTATTGCCTTCTGAGACGGTTAGTCTCTGCATGGGCCCACGAAAAGCTATGACTCGAATTAATCCATTCCTTACATAAACCCTAGAGGGTAAGGAATCGGGCCGTCACTATAATTTAGTGACGGGATTCGGGAACTATCCCTTGCCTTTTTGATAAGCCACCTTATGCATATAGAATTCCCCACTTAACCATAGAACTGACCACAATATTCTTCCCATTTACCAATGCCATAAGCATATCCTTGTTATGCTGTGTTGTTGTTCTACACTTTTATTGTCTTCGTGTATTATATTTATAGTTTTAACTCATTTTTCCATAATAGTTCATGAGTTGTTAATTGTTATTTAACTTATTAATAACCTTATCTTTCTTTTGTTGTACTCCTGTTTTGTGCAATTTTCTCCATGCATCAAAACCACACATCAAACTATAATAACTTTTGGTCTTTCTAATGACAACTAGAAGTCTTGAAGTTCCATGATAATGGATAATCAAACTCACTCATTGCATGCATGCATCCATTGCATAAATCACATACATGTAGAGTCTAATAAAATAAATCTCACCTTAAAGGGGTAAAATTGGACCTCAACACCGATATTCAACTCGGCTCCAAACAAAATTAATGGCAGAACAAGCCGAAGGACGTCTTATAGAGATTGAGTCCAAGATAGAAAGTATGGCCGAACAAATGAGACAATTGATCGAGCTAATCAAGGCGAAAGCAATTCAAGAAGCACAAGTTCAGCCACCCATGACAGAAAGAGAAATTGTCACTTTGTTTGTCCAGACATTGAAGTACCTATATTATGACGAACTCATTAGCAATTCGGCAACTAATTTTTCTAACATTGTCATGTCTGGAGAAAGAACCGAGCATGAGATTAGGACTGGGAATATTGCTGAATCCTTTAATAATCATATGAAAAGAGGAGGACCATCCAGAAGAAAAGATGACGAAGTACAACAAATAGGATGCGGAAGAAGGATTCCCCTCGTGGATACTGTGGCTATCGGACCTCGCCTATCCTATTTTGCCAATGGGCCCGATAATTACCTTCCAAATAGGCCCAATGATTATCCTCTGAATAGGCCCAATAATTATCCTCCAAATAGGCCCAATGATTATCCTTCCAATAGGCCCAACAATTATCCTTTTAACAGACCTAATCAGTCATGGCCACCTGCTCCTACTCCTCCAGTATCTGCACCAAGACCAAGAGAAGTTTTCACACCAATTTCCATGACTTATACTGAGTTATACCCAAAACTCATCGAAAGACAATTTATCCGTCCAATTCCTACAAAGCCATTCAAACCCCCATATCCAAGGTGGTATGACCCTAACATTACCTGCCCATATCATGATGGCGTTCCAGGCCATGGCTTGGAAAACTGCATGGCATTGAAGCGTATAGTTCAACAATTAATCGAGTCAAAGTGGTTGGACTTTTCCGATGAGCCAAATGTCACCCACAATCCATTGCCGCCTCATCAAGCAAAACCAAGTCCAAGTTGCTAGGCCCGATGTGATTGATAATTGAAAAGTGAAGATTTCGAGCTAGAATTACATTGACTTTGGAAGGCCTCCAAGTCAGATCTGACCTAACAGTCCGCATACATTTTCGAATGACAGGGAATCCTTTGAATAAACTTGTATCTTTGAAAGCTTGCAAAAGTAATCTAATAGTAAAAATCTCCTAGATTTAGTCCAGAATCTAGGGTGTAGTCTTTGTTAAATGGACACCTGCTATTCTTTTTCTGGTACAACAAAAAGATGTGATGCGTGCATTCTACTACTTTCCATTTTTACACTCTTTGCTATTATACTATCCATTATTGTCATCACACTTTACTTTTTGACAACCGGTAATTCTTTTTGTTCTCCAACAAAAAGATGTTATGTGTGCATTCTACCACTTTTTAATTCAATTATTACACCTACACATTCTACCACTTTTTACCAAAAATTTCATTTTTACCTCTATCTCTCAATCTTTGCTATTGCACTAACTATTATTGCCATCATACTTTGCTTTCTAAATGATACTACTCGTGGGTGAAAATAAAAGTTAAGGGAGATTTGATAGTAATGATCTTCAAAGTGCTACCAAATCTAGTAAGAAGGATTCCAAATGTTGCACCTCAACCCTCAAAAGGAATTCACAGTGGTTATCAACATCCTTGCAAGAAGTCGGGGGTTAGTTTCCAAAGAAGTTAGCTATCATATTAAATGACTTCAGTGGCCTCCCAATTCTCACAAATGCTCAACACAAGAAAAAGTTCTCAGTCTTACGCAACACAAATTCTCAAAAAAAAAAAAAAAAGAAAAAGAAAAAAAGTTCCTCCCTTCTATCAAATGACAACAAGGGAAAATTCAAAATCCAAAGCAAAAAGAGACTGAGAGTAAGCACAAGCAAGTAAAGCCACTTGTGTCATCTCATTTCAAGAGGGCTATGATTTTGCTTCTCTGCAACACAAATTCTAAAAAAGAAAGAAGTTCATCCCTTCCATAAAAAAACAATAAGGAAAAATTCAAAACCAAAAATGACTAAGAACAAGTACGAGCAAGCAAGGCCATTTGAGTCATCTCACTTCAAGAGAGTTATCAAGTATGTCATCACCATAGCTCACAAAAAAAAAAGGAAAGGGAAACAAAGAAAAAAAAAACAAAAAAAAAATAAAAAAGAAGAAAAGAAAAAAGGGCTCAAGTTAGAGCAAAAGAAAGAAAACAAAAAAAGTGAGCTATGGATTCTAGACTGAAAACCTGCAAAGACGGTTTAGAAGACAAAAGCAACCCTCAACCCAAGTGTACATAAAGATTACGATAGTTGGGGGGCAACAGATGAGATCAAACTTTCTGGAAAAGGTGGCAAGTTTGAAGTCATCACTATTGAGTTTTTCACCATAATCAAATCTGCTCACGAGTAGTATTAAAAGACCCTTCTTTCACACCATTAAAACTTAACTTCCTTCAGACTTAATATCCTCATTCAGCTAAAAGACTATCATTGTGAATTATGTTTCTACCTTATTTAATACTACTCACGAGTAGTATTAAAAGACCCTTCTTTCACACCACTCAAATTTAACTTTACTCAGACCTAATATTTACCTCTTAATATTATTCTCATTCACCTAAAAGACTGCCACAAAAACAAAAAAAAAAAACATTCAAACTTAATTTTCCTCACGCCTAACAGTTACCTCTCGATATCATCCTCATTCAGCTAAAAGGCTATTATTGTGAATCATGTTTCTACCTTATTGCCTTGCACAGTTTATGTCTTCAAGTTGGAAAGGGAAGAATGGCAGGATATTTTAATTGAAAACAAAGACCGTAAATTACTTTGTCAAGCTTTGCAAATTGATGAAAATTTTTCTTTAAGGCCAAACCATTATTCATTAATATATGTAGACTTAAAAGTGAGGAGATAGCTTGAGTCTTTCTTTAATAAGATGTGGTTCTTGTAAGAGAAATTTACGATCAAGTGCCATCACAAAGGTGTAGAAATGCTCGACCTTCTGTTAAAGGCGAGGTGATACCTTTTATCCACATAAATACCATATTCAGGGGGCAAAGTAGTCTCTACGAAGCGTAAGAGGAGTACTGCCAACAAAGAAACTCAACAGACAAGGGGGCAAGTCTTATGGATCAAAACTTGAGCTCAAGGAAGAGCAATCATTCAGACTATAGCATGGAGATAAATAAGTGTCGACAAGGCCACAAGAAAAGGGGCAAAGCAGACATTGAAAGTAAAGCCTTTGATGGTATCAAATCCATGACAATGGATGAGTACCCGAAAGAGATATAAATTATGAGGCGGGCCAACTTTAAAGAAATTGAGGCCAAAATTCAAAGAACAAGTCAAAGAAAGAGGATTTTGAAAAGAGTTGGGCTTTTGAGGCAGCGAACAAAAGCTGGAAAGCATAAAGAGATTCAATGATAGTCCTGTGGCAACGTCGGGTTTTCGGGAGTCGCCACCAATCAGTTTTCTTAGGTCGATTGGTCACCTTAAAATTGGTCTGCGAGAGTTCGGGGATCGGGAGTACGGTTACGTTAAAACAACTTTGTTAAAACGCCCAAAAATTGGCACCTTAGTTGATTTTAATTTTGTTTTGCTTTGCTTTTAAATAATTCTCAGTTAATTTTCAAAATTAGAAATTTTAACTGGATTAGTCGAAATGTGGATTTTTAAATTAATTAATTTGTATGAAATTTTATACTTCCGAACCATGGACTCTGCCGAGTCATTTGGACACGGAAGATTTTTGATTCCGAACCATGGACTCTGCCGAGTCATTTGGACACGGAATTTGGTGAACTTTTAAATAATTTAATCCATATTGTAAATATGGATTTTTATCTTTTTTTTTATTTAATTTATTTAATTAAAAGGGTGATATTTTTTTTAAACCGCAGATCCTGACGGATCATCCGGATATGTAAGTTGATTTAATTTATAGTTAATTATTTAATTCTTATTTTTATGGAATTAATTATTAGTTTTATTACTAATTCGTAATTCTTTTTGTTATAGAATTTTTAGATTCATTAATAATCTAAAAATTTTTATTTTCTATATTTTTCTTTCTTTTCTTTCTTTTCCTTCTTATCTTTCTTATCTTATCTTATCTTTCTTATCTTTATTATCTTTTTCTTATCTTTCTTATCTTTTTCTTATCTTGTTTTAATTTTCTTTTTGTTTTCTTGTTTAATGAAAAATATTTATTATTTTAGTGGATTTAAAAGTTATATTTTAAATAAATCAGTAAAATATAAAGTCTTAATTTTCATGTATTTTTTTTAAACAGGTTTTATTTTTATTTTTTTATTATTTTTACTGGATAAAAATAACTATTAAAATTAATTTTAACTTTTTGTTATCTTTAAAGAATTAAAAACATGTATATAAAAATAAAAATAATTGGCTTTTTTAAAAATAATTTTTATTAGCCTTAATAATTAATTACAAAATAATCTTCTTTTAATTTTCATTTATTTATTAATTAGTAAAGGGTAAAGGTGAATTAAATAAAAAAATTATATAAAGAAAAAAATTAATAATAATAAAGTGGGGCTTTTTGGCCATCCACTTTAAAAATAATAATAAATGTTAGCAAAGTTAATTAAATTAATTGTTAAACAACAATAATAAAAAGTTAGTCAAGTTAATTAAATTAATTAATTAACCACAATAATAAAAAGTTAACCAAGTTAATTAAATTAATTAATTAACAACAGTAAAAAGTTAGCCAAGTTAATTAAATTAATTAATTAACAACAATAATAAAAAGTTAGCCAAATTAATTAAATTAATTAACAACAATAAATAAAAAGTTAGCCAAATTAATTAAATTAATTAACAACAATAAATAAAAAGTTAGCCAAATTAATTAAATTAATTAATTAACAAAAATAATAAAAAGCTAGCCAAGTTAATTAAATTAATTAATTAACAACAATAATAAAAGTTAGCCAAGTTAATTAAATTAATTAATTAACAAAAATAATAAAAAGCTAGCCAAGTTAATTAAATTAATTAATTAACAACAATAATAAAAGTTAGCCAAGTTAATTAAATTAATTAATTAACAACAATAATAAAAGTTAATTAATTGTTAACAACAATTATAAAAGTTAGTAATAATGCAAAAATTAAAAGGTTAGTAACAATAATAGTATTAAAAGTTAGTTGTTAGTAAGTTAATAACAACAATAAAAAAAAGGGGTTAGTAATAAACAAATAATAAACAAACAAGTAAAAATTAAAAGGGTTAGTAATTAATTCTGCAAGAACAAAATAAAAGGTTAGTGACCAAAGTGAAAGAAAATTGAAAAGATGAAGGATTAAATGAGAGTTGTACCCTTAAAAACTGAATTTGAAATTCTGGAAACGTGAAGAACAGAACGCACGCGCGCGGGGGGAGAGAAAAAAAAGAAAAAAAAAAAAAAAAGGGTCAGAGAAGGTTTAGGTTTTCTGGAGAGGAAGAGAAGAGGGCCAGGGACCTAGGCTATAATTTTTTCTTTTTTCAAAACGGAGCTCTAAGCTTCATTTCTATTTTTTTTCTGTATTCAGCACTAAATTTGGAGGCCTATTTATAGAGGAAGTTTGGCCGAACTGTTGATGGATAAATTAATAAAAAAATTTCAAACTTATCTTTTAAATTGGTAAAATGACAATTTCAGTCCTTTACGTCTCTCAGCCTCTGGATAAGTTCCTGAAGCTTCTGATTTTGACAATTTTGTCGTTTTCTGTCAATTTGGGCCAAAAACGTCGGTCGACCCAAAAATTCATGTGACAAACTACCAAATGCTCCTGGAACTTTCAGAATTTGTCAATTTTTCCCGAAACTTCTTAATTTTGTCATTTTTACCTCAAACTTTTAAATTTTGCCATTTTTTGGAGTTTTCTTTTTTTCTTTCAAATACACACATATATCATTTTAAATCAAATATTCACAAAACAAAAATGTATTTTAAGCTAATTAAAATTTTTAGTAATAATAATAATAATAAAAATAATAATTTTTTATTTAATTTCTTTTATTTAATTTCTTTTAAAAAATATTTTTATGGTCGGACGAAATTGGGTGTCAACAGCTGCCCCCCTTTGCATGCTTCATGGGACATGATGTATGCAAAGTTAGTTACCAAATTTCGTCCGGCTTAGCAAGGCATTGAAAACCTTCTCGCCGCCTAAATCCTGAGGTTAAGGAACTCTCCTTAGAACCCCGGCGATAGGAGCTCTCCTATCGTTGAAGGAAAATTGATTGTTTCTGAGGCAAAAGTTCCATCCTTAAAACCTCGGATTGATTGATTGATTTCGAAGCAAAGGTTCCATCCTTAAAACCTCGAATTGATTGATTGATTTCGAGGCAAAGGTTCCATCCTTAAAACCTTGAATTGATTGATTGATCTCGAGGCAAAGATTTCATCCTTAAAACCTCAGATTGATTGATTGATTTTGAGGCAAAGGTTCCATCCTTAAAACCTTAGATTGATTGGTTGATTTCGAGGCAAAGGTTTCATCCTTAAAACCTCGGATTGATTGATTGATGTCGAGGTAAAGGTTCCATCCTTAAAGCCTCGAATTGATTGATTGATGTCGAGACAAAGGTTCCATCCTTAAAACCTCGGATTGATTGATTGATGTCGAGGTAAAGGTTCCATCCTTAAAACCTCGAATTGATTGATTGTTTTCGAGGCAAAGGTTCCATCCTTAAAACCCCGGATTGATTGATTGATCTCGAGGCAAAGATTTCATCCTTAAAACCTCAGATTGATTGATTGATTTCGAGGCAAAGGTTCCATCCTTAAAACCTCAGATTGATTGGTTGATTTCGAGGCAAAGGTTTCATCCTTAAAACCTCGGATTGATTTATTGATCTCGAGGCAAAGGTTCCATCCTTAAAACCCCGGATTGATTGATTGATGTCGAGGCAAAGGTTCCATCCTTAAAACCTCGAATTGATTGATTGATGTCGAGGTAAAGGTTCCATCCTTAAAGCCTCGAATTGATTGATTGTTTTCGAGGCAAAGGTTCCATCCTTAAAACCTTGATGATGAAAATTGATTATTTTCGAGGCAAAGGTTCCATCCTTAAAACCCCGATGATGAAAATTGATTGTTTTCGAGGCAAAGGTTCCATCCTTAAAACCCCGAATTGATGAAAATTGATTGTTTTCGAGGCAAAGGTTCCATCCTTAAAACCCCGATGATGAAAATTGATTCTTTTCAAGGCAAAGGTTCCATCCTTAAAACCCCGATGATGAAAATTGATTATTTTCGAGGCAAAGGTTCCATCCTTACAACCCCGATGAAAATTGATTGTTTTCGAGTCAAAGGTTCCATCCTTAAAACCCCGATGATGAAAATTGATTATTTTCGAGGCAAAGGTTCCATCCTTAAAACCCCGATGATGAAAATTGATTGTTTTCGAGGCAAAGGTTCCATCCTTAAAACCCCGATGATGAAAATTGATTCTTTTCAAGGCAAAGGTTCCATCCTTAAAACCCTGATGATGAAAATTGATTATTTTCGAGGCAAAGGTTCCATCCTTACAACCCCGATGATGAAAATTGATTATTTTCGAGGCAAAGGTTTCATCCTTAAAACCCCGAATTGATGAAAATTGATTGTTTTCGAAGCAAAGGTTCCATCCTTAAAACCCCGATGATGAAAATTGATTCTTTTCAAGGCAAAGGTTCCATCCTTAAAACCCTGATGATGAAAATTGATTATTTTCGAGGCAAAGGTTCCATCCTTACAACCCTGATGAAAATTGATTGTTTTCGAGGCAAAGGTTCCATCCTTAAAACCCCGATGATGAAAATTGATTGTTTTCGAGGCAAAAGTTCCATCCTTAAAACCCCGATGATGAAAATTGATTGTTTTCGAGGCAAAGGTTCCATCCTTAAAACCCCGATGATGAAAATTGATTATTTTCGAGGCAAAGGTTCCATCCTTAAAACCCCGATGATGAAAATTGATTGTTTTCGAGGCAAAGGTTCCATCCTTAAAACCCCGATGATGAAAATTGATTATTTTCGAGGCAAAGGTTCCATCCTTAAAACCCTGATGATGAAAATTGATTCTTTTCAAGGCAAAGGTTCCATCCTTAAAACCCTGATGATGAAAATTGATTATTTTCGAGGCAAAGGTTCCATCCTTACAACCCCGATGATGAAAATTGATTATTTTCGAGGCAAAGGTTCCATCCTTAAAACCCCGAATTGATGAAAATTGATTGTTTTCGAAGCAAAGGTTCCATCCTTAAAACCCCGATGATGAAAATTGATTCTTTTCAAGGCAAAGGTTCCATCCTTAAAACCCTGATGATGAAAATTGATTATTTTCGAGGCAAAGGTTCCATCCTTACAACCCCGATGATGAAAATTGATTATTTTAGAGGCAAAGGTTCCATCCTTAAAACCCCGAATTGATGAAAATTGATTATTTTCGAAGCAAAGGTTCCATCCTTAAAACCCTGATGATGAAAATTGATTATTTTCGAGGCAAAGGTTCCATCCTTACAACCCTGATGAAAATTGATTGTTTTCGAGGCAAAGGTTCCATCCTTAAAACCCCGATGATGAAAATTGATTATTTTCGAGGCAAAGGTTCCATCCTTAAAACCCCGATGATGAAAATTGATTGTTTTCGAGGCAAAGGTTCCATCCTTAAAACCCCGATGATGAAAATTGATTATTTTCGAGGCAAAGGTTCCATCCTTAAAACCCCGATGATGAAAATTGATTTTGAGGCTAAGGAGCTTTCCTTAGGACCTCGAGCGAAATTTATATAAAAGCAATTGAAATTGGAATAATTTTCTTCGAAAGTGTGAATTTTCATAATTGGCGAGCGCAAAGAATTAGGCTTCGATAAAACGAGTGAATCTTGATGATGACAATAACACTGACAAATTATGTAAATGGAGTGGATGTTTGGAATCAATATTCAAGGTTCATCTAATATTTTCTTCAGTAAATATAGATTCCCTTGTGAGATATGTCATCCGAATAAGGTTAAAGCTTAACTACCCCAAAATGTTATGCCTAGTAGACCTAATAGGATGCGTCTCAAGAGTAATAAAAATTACTCTTTACTCAGCCATTCCAACCTAAAGGCATTGTCGCATGGTTTTAATATCAGCATGGACGAAACTATCTTATAAAAAGAAATTTCCTGAAAAGAAAAACTGAAACGCGAAAGAAAATGCTGATAATAAAACTAAAGGACAAGAAAAACGGATCAGATCGCTTCTTTCTTCCACAATACTTCAACAGGGTGAGTAGAGGACCATTATGGGAGTGAGCTGGTCGGGAAAGACTGTCGTGTCCAGTCTATCTGAATCATTGCTGGATCTGGTTCAGGAACAAAAGCTTGTATTTTATCTAGCAATTCTTCAGCAGTTGTTGCGGATATTATGATTCGCCGTGCCACTCTTGATATGAAATTCTTCTGCATAGCATAATCCATAAAAGCTATCAGACCTGTAAAGAAATTGTTAACATTCAAAAGCCCAATGGGTTTCTTATGCAAATTAAGTTGGGCCATGGAAGCAATTTGAAAGACTTCTCCCAATGTGCCAAAACCACCTGGTAGAGCGATAAAAGCATCAGCATTTAAAAGCATTTGTAACACACGCTCTTGCAAATTTTTAACCACTAATTCTTCTCCAATCGTGCCCCCAGAAATAAATTTCAGAGGTCCAGGGATAATACCCAGAACTTGACTTCCTCCTAGAGATGCTGCTGATGCTACACCTCTCATTAATCCGACACTACCTCCTCCATAAACTAAATGTATTTTTCGCTCAGCTAATACTCTTCCCAAATGGTTGGCTGCTTTTAAATACTCTTCATCTTTTCCAGGAAAAGCCCCAGAAAATACACAAATACTTCGGGATTTACGAGTTGGGGTTTTCTCCATTCCTATCCTTACCCTTGTGAGAAAAGAGGATATATTTATAGAGATGAAGAGATAAGGCAATAATTTTATTTTCAAGAATGGATACATTATTGCCAGCTATTCACAGTAGTCACGAGTATGACTTTGGTCAGGTATGGGTACACTATCGTTAAAAGAGGAGGAAAATTTTCAAAATAGCTGCTAGCATGTACAGTAGTCACTACTGTAGCTTACGTCAGGAGTAGGTACGTGATTGTTGGAAGAGAAGGAAAATTTTAAAAAGTGGCAGCTATATACAGTAATCATAACTGTATCTCATGTCAGGAGTGGGTACATTATTGGGAGGATAATTTCAAAAGCGACAGCTAGCATGTACAGTAATCGTGACTTTGGTTCACGTTAGGAGTGAATACATTATTACCAAAAAGGGAGGAAAATTTCAAAAGCGACAGCTAGCACGTACAGTAATCGTGACTTTGATCCTCATCTTCCAATGGCTTTGCGTCCAGTAATGGCTTTAATGCTTTCTATGAATCGGTGATTTGCATCTCATCTAGCTTTCTCACAAACTGGCAAACAGGGTCGTTTAGAGTCAGATTCCCAAGACTGTAACGATCTCGTTCTTTTTGGAAAATTATCCATAATCCAACAACCTCAAATTGCACTATTCCGCAAGAATGCGCTTCAAGAACCTCTCGAATATCTTCTAGAGATTCCTTACGCAAGCCATTCTTAATGAATCTTATTCTATCATTACGATTTCTGGTGATCACTCCTGGAGAACGACATTTATTGCCGCAAATCCACCATCCACAATTATGACAAACGCCTAGCCTCTTTGCTCTTCTTTTTTTGGCATAAGTGCTTTTACCAAAGCCGGGCATACGGGGAAAGAACGCTTCTGGAACTTCACCAGCTGAACGAACCTTAGCTTCAATTAGCCACCGCATATTATCAGGAATGCCTTTGTGCATAAATACTCTGAATCGTTCACATCTAGCTTGATAAATCTTTTTAAGAACATTTATTGGGAAGGAAGGAAAATACTTTCGTAGGGCGGAAAGAGAAGACTCCATTGATGAAGGAGGCGAAGAAAGAAATTAGTGATTGTAGGAAACGAAAATAACTAACACATATTTATAGTGATGAAAGGGATAATGCGTTAATTACACTTACAGAAGCAAGTACATTATTGTCAAAAGAAAAGACAAATGACAGCTTATATGTATAGGAATCATGACCGTGGCTCTCATCTTCCACTGATTTATGTCCAGTAATGGCTTCAATGCCTTCTATAAGTCGGGGATTTGCTTCCCATCCAGTTTCCTTACAAACTGACAAACAGGGTCGTTTAAAATCACATTCCCAAGACTGTAACGGTTTCGTTCTTTATGGTAAGTCCTCCATAAACTGATAATTTCACCTTGCACTTTTCCACAAGAATGCGTTTCAAGAGTCTCTCGGATATCTTCCAGAGATTCCTTACGCAGGCCATTCTTAATGAATTTTCTTTTATCTTCACGATTTATGGAGATGTATCCTAAAGAGCGACATTTAGTAATACAATTCCATCGCCCACATTTATAACACACGCCTAGTCTCTTTGCTCTTCGCCTTTTGGCATAACGGCTTTTACCTAAACCGGGCATGCGGGGCATAAATGCATCTGGAACTTCACCCGCCAAACGGACCTTAGCTTCAATTATCCACTGCACATTATCGGGAATGCCTTTGCGTGTAAAAACTCTGATTCTTTCACATCTAGCCAGGTAGATCTTTTTAAGGACTTTTATTGGAAGGGAAGGAAAGTATTTTCGCAGTGCAGAAAGAGTAGAATCCATTGATGAGAGAAGAATTTGAGAGAAGAGGGAAATGAATCAGTTATTGTAGGAGACTGGAATAACTGAATTTAGAAGTCACGGGGTATCTTATCCGCTGCTTAATCAGAAGGAAGAACACGCATTTATAGTGATGAAAAGGGATAACGTGTCGATTACACTTAGGGGAGCATGTACATCTGTCAAAAGAAAATGCAAACTTTTCCAAATATAACAAACTGTATGTACAGTAATTGTGACTGTGACTCACATCTTCCACTGGCTTTACGTCTAGTAACAGCATTAACGGCTTTTATGAGTCGAGGATTTGCTTCCCATCCAGTTTTCTTACAAGCTGGCAAACAGGGTCATTTACAGTCAGATTCCCGGGACTGTAACGGTTTCGTTCTTCATGAAAAATGCTCCATAAACCAAGAAGTTCACGTTGCACAGATCCACAAAAATGCGTCTCAAGAGTCAATTGGATATCATCCAACGAGTCCTTACTCAGGCCATTCTTAATGAATCGTATTTTATCTTCTCGATTATCAGAGATCATCCCTAAAGAACGACATTTAGTATTACAAGTCCACCGTCCACATTTATGGCAGACTTGTAACCTTTTCGCTCTTCGCTTTTTGGCATAAGAGCTTTTGCCTATTCCAGGCATGTGAGACACAAATGCCTCTGGGATTTCACCTGCCAGACGAACCTTGGCTTCGATTAACCACCGCACATCTTCAGGGATTCCTTTGTGCATCAGAACTCTTAATCGTTCACAGCGAACTTGGTAGATCTTTTTGAGAATGTTCATTGGGAGAGAAGGAAAATATTTTCGTAAGACAGAAAGAGTAGGATCCATTTTCTAGAGGGAAGTAAAAGAAAGAAGAGAGGAAAGAATCAGTTATTATGGGCAACTGAGAGAACCGACTTGAGAGTCACGGAGTACCGTATCCGCCGTTTAACCGGAAAAGTGGATCCTACTTTATTTTGGTATCATAGATATTTCTTATCTTTGATATCTCATCAGGCATGACATTGATCCAGTCCTTGATTATTGAATCCATTGTCCGCTTTTGACAAATTTTCAACGACAATATTTCTTGATGTCTGCCTTATCTTTGACTATCTCTTATCTTGGATGCTGCTAAGCTGGCATCAATCCTGTCCTTCCAGGTGTAGCCTCGATTATTGAATCAATTGCCAGGCTTTTGACAATATTGTCTATTTTATATATTTTTTTTTTATATCTGCCTTATCCTTGGCTATAGCTATCTCTTATTTTGGATACTACTAGCTGGCGTCAATCCTATCCTTCCAGGTGTAGCCTCGATTATTGAATCGGTAGCCAAGCTTTTGACAATATTGTCCACCTTATCCTTGAATTCCTGATGTAGATTGGTCCCGCATATTAGCTGTGTATCCAGTGATAGATTGGTAAGAGCTGATGTTATTGAGATCTCAGCTTATACTGCTGTAACTGTGCTGTGAATGTGATTCCTGTTTGGTCCTTGTCATGTAAAAGCTATGCATGCATGATGTGAAATGCATGAATGCAGAGCATGCGTAACTGATGTTTTTTTTTGTATGGATCTAGTTCTTTATGTCTTTGTTTTACTGGATCCTCTTTGTGATGACCTTCTTGGACTATCATTGAATCTCTTTATGCTTTCCAGGTTTTGTTCGCTGCCTCAAAAGCCCAACTCTTTTCAAAATCCTCTTTCTTTGACTTGTTCTTGAATTTTGGCCTCAATTTCTTTAAAGTTGGCCCGCCTCATAATTTATATCTCTTTCGGGTACTCATCCATTGTCATGGATTTGATACCATCAAAGGCTTTACTTTCAATGTCTGCTTTGCCCCTTTTCTTGTGACCGTGCCGACACTTACTTATTCCCATGTTATAATCTGAATGATTGCTCTTCCTTGAACTCATGTTTTGATCCATAAGACTTGCCCCCTTGTCTATTGAACTTCTTTGTTGGCAGTACTCCTCTTACGCTTCATAGAGACTACTTTGCCCCCCTGAATATGGTATTTATGTGGATAAAAGGTATCGCCTCGCCTTTAACAGAAAGTCGAGCATTTCTAGACCTTTGTGATGGCACTTGATTGTAAATTTCTCTTACAAGAACCACATCTTATTAAAGAAAGACTCAAGCTATCTCCTTACTTTTAAGTCTACATACATTAATGAATAATGGTTTGGCCTTAAAGAAAAACTTTCATCAATTTGCAAAGCTTGACAAAGTAATTTACGGTCTTTGTTTTCAATTAAAATATCCTGCCATTCTTCCCTTTCCAACGCGAAGACATAAACTGTGCAAGGCAATAAGGTAGAAACATGATTCACAATAATAGCCTTTTAGCTGAATGAGGATGATATCGAGAGGTAACTGTTAGGCGTGAGGAAAATTAAGTTCGAATGTTTTTTTTTGTTTTGTTGTAGTCTTTTAGCTGAATGAGAATAATATTAAGAGGTAAATATTAGGTCTGAGGAAAGTTAAGCTTGAGTGGCGTGAAAGAAGAGTCTTTTAACACTGCTCGTGAGCAGTATTAAATAAGGTAGAAACATAATTCACAATGATAGTCTTTTAGCTGAATGAGGATATTAAGTCTGAAGGAAGTTAAGTTTTAATGGTGTGAAAGAAGGGTCTTTTAATACTACTCGTGAGCAAATTTGATTATGGTAAAAAAAACTTAATAGTGATGACCTTAAACTTGCCACGTTTTCTAGAAAGTTGGACCTCATCTGTTGCCCCCCAACTATCGTAATCTTTATGTACGCTTGTCTTGAGGGTTGCTTTTGTCTTCTAAACCGCCTTTGCAGGTTTTCAGTCTAGAATCCATAGCTCACTTTTTTTCTTTTTCTTTCTTTGGCTCTAACTTGAGCTTCGTTTCTTTTCTTTTTTGTTTGTTTTTTTTTTCTTTGTTTCCCTTTCCTTTTTTTTTTGTGAGCTATGGTGATGACATACTTGATAACTCTCTTGAAGTGAGATGACTCAAGTGGCCTTGCTTGCTCGTGCTTGTTCTTAGTCATTTTTGGTTTTGAATTTTCCCTTATTGTTTTCTGATGGAAGGGATGAACTTCTTTCTTTTTTAGAATTTGTGTTGCAGAGAAGTAAAATCATAGCCCTCTTGAAGTGAGATGACACAAGTGGCTTTACTTGCTTGTACTTACTCTCAGTCTCTTTTTGCTTTGGATTTTGAATTTTCCCTTGTTGTCATTTGATAGAATGGAGGAACTTTTTTTTTTTTTTTTTTTTTTTTTTTTTGAGTTTGTGTTATGGAGAACCGAGATCATAGTCTTCTTGAAGTGAGATGACTCAAGTGGCTTATTTGCTTCTCAGTCTCTTTTTTTTTTTTTTTTTGATTTTTTTTTGATTTTCCTTTTAATGGCTTTTTGATGGAAGGGATGAACTTTTTCTTTTTGGAGTTTGTGTTGCGGAAGACTGAGAACCTTTTTTTGTATTGAGCATTTGTGAGAATTGGGAGGCCACTGAAGTCATTTAATATGAGAGCTACCTTGTTTGAAAGCTAACCCCAGACTTCTTGCAAGGATGTTGATAACCACTATGAATTCTTTTTTTTGAGAGTTGGGGTGCAACATATGAAATCCTTCTTACTAGATTTGACAGCACTTTCAAGATCGCCACTATTAAATCTCCCTTAACTTTTTATTTTCACCCACAAGTAATATCATTTAGAAAGCAAAGTATGATAGCAATAATGGATAGTATAATGGAAAGAGTGTAAAAATGGAAAGTAGTAGAATGCACGCATCACATCTTTTTGTTGTACCAGAAAAAGAATAGCAGGTGTCCATTTAACAAAGACTACACCCTAGATTCTGGACTAAATCTAGGAGATTTTTACTATTAGATTACTTTTGCAAGCTTTCAAAGATACAAGTTTATTCAAAGGATTCCCTGTCATTCGAAAATGTATGCGGACTGTTAGGTCAGATCTGACTTGGAGGCCTTCCAAAGTCAATGTAATTCTAGCTCGAAATCTTCACTTTTCAATTATTAATCACATCGGGCCTAGCAACTTGGACTTGGTTTTGCTTGATGAGGCGGCAATGGATTGTGGGTGACATTTGGCTCATCGGAAAAGTCCAACCACTTTGACTCGATTAATTGTTGAACTATACGCTTCAATGCCATGCAGTTTTCCAAGCCATGGCCTGGAACGCCATCATGATATGGGCAGGTAATGTTAGGGTCATACCACCTTGGATATGGGGGTTTGAATGGCTTTGTAGGAATTGGACGGATAAATTGTCTTTCGATGAGTTTTGGGTATAACTCAGTATAAGTCATGGAAATTGGTGTGAAAACTTCTCTTGGTCTTGGTGCAGGTACTGGAGGAGTAGGAGCAGGTGGCCATGACTGATTAGGTCTGTTAAAAGGATAATTGTTGGGCCTATTGGAAGGATAATCATTGGGCCTATTTGGAGGATAATTATTGGGCCTATTCAGAGGATAATCATTGGGCCTATTTGGAAGGTAATTATCGGGCCCATTGGCAAAATAGGATAGGCGAGGTCCGATAGCCACAGTATCCACGAGGGGAATCCTTCTTCCGCGTCCTATTTGTTGTACTTCGTCATCTTTTCTGGATGGTCCTCCTCTTTTCATAGGATCACTAAAGGACTCAGCAATCTTCCCAGTCCTAATCCCATGCTCGATCCTTTCTCCAGACATGACAACATCGGAGAAATTAGTTGCCGAATTGCCGATGAGTTTGTCATAATATGGGTATTTCAGGGTCTGGACAAACAAAGTAACCATTTCTTTTTCTGTCATGGGTGGCTGAACTTGTGCAGCTAAGTCCCTCCACCGTTGGGCATATTCCTTGAAAGTTTCTGGCTTTTTCTTCTCCATGTTTTGGAGAGTTTGGCGATCCGGAGCCAAGTCCATAACATGTTTATAGTTGCCGATGAAGGCCTGAGCAAGGTCATTCCAAGTTTTGATGTTTCTTGGTCCTTGACTTAGATACCACTGCAATGCTGATTTTGTGAGACTTTCCTGAAAAAGTGCAATCCACACCTTTTCATCTTTTGTGAGTGGTTGTAGTCTCCTTAGGAACAGTGTGATGTGAGTGATGGGATCACTCGTTCCATCGTATTTTACGAAATCCGGTACTTTAAAGTCCGAAGGGATTATGACGTCTGGCACTAAGCAGAGGTCATCCACTGAGAGAGATCCGAATATATTACCTCCTTCAATGGCTCGCAGTCTCTTCTCTATTGTTTCGAGCTTTTGAGATTCTGCTTCTTCTTTTGGTAATATATTCTTCTCTTCATGTACAGTATCTTGTTTCAGGTGAACACTAGCAGACGGTCCTGATTCTTGCAACAGGTTTTCTTGGACTGAGACTCGTTGCGGGGTGAATCCCGGGGGATAAGTGGGATCTTGTACTTCTTTGATGGGGACTTGAGTTGCTTTCCCTTTGATTAATTCCATCAATTGTCTCATCTGTTCTGACATACTTTCAATCTTGGACTCCATCTCCATGAGACGTCCTTCGGCTTGTTCTGCCATTAATCTTGTTTGGAGTCGAGTTGAATATCGGTGTTAAGGTCCAATTTTACCTTTTTAAAGGAATATCTATTTTATTAGATTCTATGCGTATATGATTGATGTGATGGATGCATGCAATGAGATTATGTTTTTATCAAAATTTATATGCACGTGATTGATGTAATGGAATGCATGCAATGAGATTATTTTTATCAGATTTTATATGCGTGTGATTGATGTAATGGATGCATGCAATATAAAGTGAGATTATGTTTTTATCAGACTTTATATGCACGTGATTAATGTAATGGAATGCATGCAATGAGATTATTTTTATCAGATTTTATATGCATGTGATTAATGTAATGGAATGCATGCAATGAGATTATTTTTATCAGATTTTATATGCGTGTGATTGATGTAATGGAATGCATGCAATGAGATTATTTTTATCATACTTTATATGCACGTGATTAATGTAATGGAATGCATGCAATGAGTGAGTTTGCTTATCCATTATCGTAGAACTTCAAAACTTTTAGTTGTCATTATAAAGACAAAAAAGTTAGCATAATTTGATGCGTGGTTTTGATGCATGAAGAATAATTGCACAAGAAAGATAAGGTTATTAATAAGTTAAATAGCAATTAACAACTCATGAAGTATTATGGAAAAATGAATTAAAACCATAAATATAAGACACGAAGAAAATAAAAGTGTAGAGCAACAACATAGCATAACAAGGACGTGCTTATGGCGTTGGTAAAATGGTAGAAATTCTATGGTCAGTTCTATGGTTAAGTGAGGAGTTCTATATGCATAAGGTAGCTTATCAAAAAGGCAAGGGATAGTTCCCGAATCCCGTCACTAAATCATAGTGACGGCCCGATTCCTTACCCTCTAGGGTTAATGTAAGGAATGGATTAATTCGAGTCGTAGCTTTTCGTGGGCCCATGCAGAGACTAACCGTCTCAGAAGGCAATACACTACTTTGCTACTTTGAAACCGGTGAAGGCTTGGAGACCGTGGCCTCACAAGGACAGCAACACCAATTCCGCTTAGAAAGAATCGTGTTTGATTTAAGGAAGCTCGGGTATAGAGCTTCATATTGTGAATGCATTATGCATGTTTAGAATAAGTAAATATAACATATAAATCCACATAATAAGCAAAGTAAATCAGAACAAATCAACTTTAGGCTCGACTCACTAACGTGTCGTCCCCAGTGGAGTCGCCAAGCTGTGGCAACGTCGGGTTTTCGGGAGTCGCCACCAATTAGTTTTCTTAGGTCGATTGGTCACCTTAAAATTGGTCTGCGAGAGTTCGGGGATCGGGAGTACGGTTACGTTAAAACAACTTTGTTAAAACGCCCAAAAATTGGCACCTTAGTTGATTTTAATTTTGTTTTGCTTTGCTTTTAAATAATTCTCAGTTAATTTTCAAAATTAGAAATTTTAACTGGATTAGTCGAAATGTGGATTTTTAAATTAATTAATTTGTATGAAATTTTATACTTCCGAACCATGGACTCTGCCGAGTCATTTGGACACGGAAGATTTTTGATTCCGAACCATGGACTCTGCCGAGTCATTTGGACACGGAATTTGGTGAACTTTTAAATAATTTAATCCATATTGTAAATATGGATTTTTATCTTTTTTTTTATTTAATTTATTTAATTAAAAGGGTGATATTTTTTTTAAACCGCAGATCCTGACGGATCATCCGGATATGTAAGTTGATTTAATTTATAGTTAATTATTTAATTCTTATTTTTATGGAATTAATTATTAGTTTTATTACTAATTCGTAATTCTTTTTGTTATAGAATTTTTAGATTCATTAATAATCTAAAAATTTTTATTTTCTATATTTTTCTTTCTTTTCTTTCTTTTCCTTCTTATCTTTCTTATCTTATCTTATCTTTCTTATCTTTATTATCTTTTTCTTATCTTTCTTATCTTTTTCTTATCTTGTTTTAATTTTCTTTTTGTTTTCTTGTTTAATGAAAAATATTTATTATTTTAGTGGATTTAAAAGTTATATTTTAAATAAATCAGTAAAATATAAAGTCTTAATTTTCATGTATTTTTTTTAAACAGGTTTTATTTTTATTTTTTTATTATTTTTACTGGATAAAAATAACTATTAAAATTAATTTTAACTTTTTGTTATCTTTAAAGAATTAAAAACATGTATATAAAAATAAAAATAATTGGCTTTTTTAAAAATAATTTTTATTAGCCTTAATAATTAATTACAAAATAATCTTCTTTTAATTTTCATTTATTTATTAATTAGTAAAGGGTAAAGGTGAATTAAATAAAAAAATTATATAAAGAAAAAAATTAATAATAATAAAGTGGGGCTTTTTGGCCATCCACTTTAAAAATAATAATAAATGTTAGCAAAGTTAATTAAATTAATTGTTAAACAACAATAATAAAAAGTTAGTCAAGTTAATTAAATTA
This sequence comes from Aquilaria yunnanensis, assembly GCA_039654915.1. Taxonomy (NCBI): domain Eukaryota; kingdom Viridiplantae; phylum Streptophyta; class Magnoliopsida; order Malvales; family Thymelaeaceae; genus Aquilaria; species Aquilaria yunnanensis. The sequence goes on along the minus strand of CM077593.1, from coordinate 102,475,147 downwards.
ATTAATTAACCACAATAATAAAAAGTTAACCAAGTTAATTAAATTAATTAATTAACAACAGTAAAAAGTTAGCCAAGTTAATTAAATTAATTAATTAACAACAATAATAAAAAGTTAGCCAAATTAATTAAATTAATTAACAACAATAAATAAAAAGTTAGCCAAATTAATTAAATTAATTAACAACAATAAATAAAAAGTTAGCCAAATTAATTAAATTAATTAATTAACAAAAATAATAAAAAGCTAGCCAAGTTAATTAAATTAATTAATTAACAACAATAATAAAAGTTAGCCAAGTTAATTAAATTAATTAATTAACAAAAATAATAAAAAGCTAGCCAAGTTAATTAAATTAATTAATTAACAACAATAATAAAAGTTAGCCAAGTTAATTAAATTAATTAATTAACAACAATAATAAAAGTTAATTAATTGTTAACAACAATTATAAAAGTTAGTAATAATGCAAAAATTAAAAGGTTAGTAACAATAATAGTATTAAAAGTTAGTTGTTAGTAAGTTAATAACAACAATAAAAAAAAGGGGTTAGTAATAAACAAATAATAAACAAACAAGTAAAAATTAAAAGGGTTAGTAATTAATTCTGCAAGAACAAAATAAAAGGTTAGTGACCAAAGTGAAAGAAAATTGAAAAGATGAAGGATTAAATGAGAGTTGTACCCTTAAAAACTGAATTTGAAATTCTGGAAACGTGAAGAACAGAACGCACGCGCGCGGGGGGAGAGAAAAAAAAGAAAAAAAAAAAAAAAAGGGTCAGAGAAGGTTTAGGTTTTCTGGAGAGGAAGAGAAGAGGGCCAGGGACCTAGGCTATAATTTTTTCTTTTTTCAAAACGGAGCTCTAAGCTTCATTTCTATTTTTTTTCTGTATTCAGCACTAAATTTGGAGGCCTATTTATAGAGGAAGTTTGGCCGAACTGTTGATGGATAAATTAATAAAAAAATTTCAAACTTATCTTTTAAATTGGTAAAATGACAATTTCAGTCCTTTACGTCTCTCAGCCTCTGGATAAGTTCCTGAAGCTTCTGATTTTGACAATTTTGTCGTTTTCTGTCAATTTGGGCCAAAAACGTCGGTCGACCCAAAAATTCATGTGACAAACTACCAAATGCTCCTGGAACTTTCAGAATTTGTCAATTTTTCCCGAAACTTCTTAATTTTGTCATTTTTACCTCAAACTTTTAAATTTTGCCATTTTTTGGAGTTTTCTTTTTTTCTTTCAAATACACACATATATCATTTTAAATCAAATATTCACAAAACAAAAATGTATTTTAAGCTAATTAAAATTTTTAGTAATAATAATAATAATAAAAATAATAATTTTTTATTTAATTTCTTTTATTTAATTTCTTTTAAAAAATTTTTTTATGGTCGGACGAAATTGGGTGTCAACAAGTCCAAGAAGGCCATCACAAAGAGGATCCAGTAAAACAAAGACATAAAGAACTAGATCCATACAAAAAAAGCCATTAGTTACATATGCTCTGCATTCATGCATTTCATATCATGCATACATAGCCTTTACATAACAAGGACCAAACGGGAAGCACATCCACGGCACAGCTACAGCAATATAAGCTGAGATCTCAATGTCATCAGCTCTTACCAATCTATCACTGGATACACAGCTAATATGCGGGACCAACCCGCATCAGGAATTCAAGGATAAGATAGACAATATGTCAAAATCCTGGCAATCGATTCAATAATCGAGACTACACCTGGAAGGACAGGATTGACGTCAGCTAGTAGTATCCAAGATAAGAGATAGCTATAGCCAAGGATAAGGCAGATATAAAAAAGGATAAAGTAGACAATATTGTCAAAAGCCTGGTAATTGATTCAATAATCGAGGCTACACCTGGAAGGATAGGATTGATGCCAGCTTAGCAGCATCCAAGATAAGAGATAGCTGTGGTCAAAGATAAGGCAGACATCAAGAAATATTGTCGTTGAAACTTTGTCAAAAGCGGACAATGGATTCAATAATCGAGAACTGGATCAACGTCAGCTCGATGGAATATCCAAGATAAAAAATATCTATCACATCAAAATGAAGTAGGATCTACTTTTCCGGTTAAGCGGCGGATACGGTACTCCGTGACTCTCAAGTCGGTTCTCTCAGTTGCCCATAATAACTAATTCTTTCCTCTCTTCTTTCTTTTACTTCCCTCTAGAAAATGGATCCTACTCTTTCTGTCTTACGAAAATATTTTCCTTCTCTCCCAATGAACATTCTCAAAAAGATCTACCAAGTTCGCTGTGAACGATTAAGAGTTCTGATGCACAAAGGAATCCCTGAAGATGTGCGGTGGTTAATCGAAGCCAAGGTTCGTCTGGCAGGTGAAATCCCAGAGGCATTTGTGTCTCACATGCCTGGTATAGGCAAAAGCTCTTATGCCAAAAAGCGAAGAGCGAAAAGGTTACAAGTCTGCCATAAATGTGGACGGTGGACTTGTAATACTAAATGTCGTTCTTTAGGGATGATCTCTGATAATCGAGAAGATAAAATACGATTCATTAAGTATGGCCTGAGTAAGGACTCGTTGGATGATATCCAATTGACTCTTGAGACGCATTCTTGTGGATCTGTGCAACGTGAACTTCTTGGTTTATGGAGCATTTTTCATGAAGAACGAAACCGTTACAGTCCCGGGAATCTGACTGTAAATGACCCTGTTTGCCAGCTTGTAAGAAAACTGGATGGGAAGCAAATCCTCGACTCATAGAAGCCGTTAATGCCGTTACTAGACATAAATCAGTGGAAGATGTGAGCCACAGTCACAATTACTGTACATACAGTTTGTTATATTTGGAAAAGTTTGCATTTTCTTTTGACAGATGTACAGGCTTCCCTAAGTGTAATTGACACGTTATCTCTTTTCATCACTATAAATGCGTGTTCTTCCTTCTGATTAAGCAGCGGATAAGATACCCCGTGACTTCTAAAGTCGGTTATTCCAGTCTCCTACAATAACTGATTCATTCCCTCTCCTCTCAAATTCTTCTCTAATCAATGGATTCTACTCTTTCTGCACTGCGAAAATACTTTCCTTCCCTTCCAATAAAAGTCCTTAAAAAGATCTACCTTGCTAGATGTGCAAGAATCAGAGTTTTTACACGCAAAGGCATTCCCGATAATGTGCAGTGGATAATTGAAGCTAAGGTCCGTCTGGCGGGTGAAGTTCCAGATGCATTTATGCCCCGCATGCCCGGTTTAGGTAAAAGCCGTTATGCCAAAAGGCGAAGAGCAAAGAGACTAGGCGTGTGTTATAAATGTGGGCGATGGAATTGTATTACTAAATGTCGCTCTTTAGGATACATCTCCATAAATCGTGAAGATAAAAGAAAATTCATTAAGAATGGCCTGCGTAAGGAATCTCTGGAAGATATCCGAGAGATTCTTGAAACGCATTCTTGTGGAAAAGTGCAAGGTGAAATTATCAGTTTATGGAGGACTTACCATAAAGAACGAAACCGTTACAGTCTTGGGAATGTGACTTTAAACGATCCTGTTTGTCAGTTTGTAAGAAAACTGGATGGGAAGCAAATCCCCGACTTATAGAAGGCATTGAAGCCATTACTGGACATAAATCAGGGGAAGATGAGAGCCACAGTCATGATTGCTGTACATATAAGCTGTCATTTGTCTTTTCTTTTGACAATAATGTACTTGCTTCTGTAAGTGTAATTAACGCGTTATCCTTTCATCACTATAAATACGTATAAGTTATTTCCGTTTCCTACAATCACTAATTCCTTTCTTCTTCTCTTAAATGCCTCCTTCATCAATGGAGTCTTCTCTTTCCACACTGCGAAAATATTTTCCTTCCCTTTCAATAAATGTTCTTAAAAAGATTTATCAAGCTAGATGTGAACGATTCAGAGTATTTATGCAAAAAGGCATTCCTGATAATGTGCGATGGCTAATCGAGGCTAAGGTTCGTTCAGCTGGTGAAGTTCCAGAAGCATTCTTTCCCCGTATGTCCGGCTTCGGTAAAAGCGCTTATGCCAAAAAGAGAAGAGCAAAGAGGCTAGGCGTTTGTCATAATTGTGGATGGTGGATTTGTGGCACTAAATGTCGTTCTCCAGGAGTGATCACCAGAAATCGTCAAGATAGAAGAAGTTTCATTAAGAATGGACTGCGTAAGGAATCTCTGGAAAATATTCGAGAGACTCTTGAAGCGCACTCTTGTGGAATGGTGCAATTTGGGATTGTCGGTTTATGGATGACTTTCCAAAAAGAACGAGATCGCCACAATATTAAGAATCTGACTTTAAACGACCCTGTTTGCCAGTTTGTAAGAAAGCTAGATGAGATGCAAATCACCGATTCATAGAAAGCATTGAAGCCATTACTGGATGCAAAGCCAGTGGAAGACGAGGATCAAAGTCACGATTACTGTACGTGCTAGCTGTCGCTTTTGAAATTTTCCTCCCCTTTTGGTAATAATGTATCCACTCCTGACGTGATCCACAGTCACGACTACTGTACAGGCTAGTTGTCATTTTTGAAAATTTTCCTTCTATTCCAAGAATAATGTATCCACTCCTGACATGAGCAACAGTCACGATTACTGTACATGCTAGCCGTCGCTTTTGAAATTTTCCTCCCCTTTTGGTAATAATGTATCCACTCCTGACGTGAACCAAAGTCACGATTACTGTACATGCTAGCTGTCGCTTTTGAAATTTTCCTTCTCCTTTGGCAATAATGTACCCACTCCTGACACGGACTACTGTATATAGCTGCCACTTTTGAAATTTTCCTTCTCTTTCAACAATCACGTACCTACTCCTGACATAAGCTACAGTAGTGACTACTGTACATGCTAAAAGTTATTTTGAAAATTTTCCTCCTTAACGATAGTGTACCCATACCTAACCAGAGTCATACTCGTGACTACTGTGAATAGCTGGCAATAATGTATCCATTCTTGAAAATAAAATTATTGCCTTATCTCTTCATCTTTATAAATATATCCTCTTTTCTTCTTTTCTCACATGGGTAAGGATAGGAATGGAGAAAACCTCCACTCGTAAATCCCGAAATATTTGTGTATTTTCTGGAGCTTTTCCTGGAGAAGATGAAGAGTACTTAAAGGCAGCCAACCATTTGGGTAGTGTATTAGCTGAGCGAAAAATACACTTAGTTTATGGAGGAGGTAGTGTCGGATTAATGGGAGCTGTAGCATCAGCAGCATCTTTAGGAGGAAGCCAGGTTCTGGGTATTATCCCTGCATCTCTGAAATCGGTTTCTGGGGGCACAATTGGAGAAGAGCTAGTGGTTAAAAATCTGCAATAGCGTTTGTTACAAATGCTTTTTAATGCCGATGCTTTTATCGCTCTACCAGGTGGTTTTGGCACATTGGGAGAAGTCTTTCAAATTGCTTCCATGGCCCAACTTAATTTGCATAAGAAACCCATTGGGCTTTTAAATGTTAACAATTTCTTTACAGGTCTGATAGCTTTTATGGATTATGCTATGCAGAAGAATTTCATATCAAGAGTGGCACGGCGAATCATAATATCCGCAACAACTGCTGAAGAATTGCTAGATAAAATGCAAGCTTTTGTTCCTGAACCAGATCCAGCAATGATTCAGATAGACTGGACACGACAGTCTTTCCCGACCAGTGCACTCCCATAATGGTCCTCTACTCACCCTGTTGAAGTATTGTGGAAGAAAGAAGCGATCTGATCCGTTTTTCTTGTCCTTTAGTTTTATTATCAGCATTTTCTTTCGCGTTTCAGTTTTTCCTTTCAGGGAATTTCTTTTTTTTTATAATATAGTTTCGTCCAGGCTGATATTAAAACCATAGGACAATGCCTTTAGGTTGGAATGGCTGAGTAAAGAGTAATTTTTGTTACTCTTGAGACGCATCCTATTAGGTCTACTAGGCATAACATTTTGGGGTAGTTAAGCTTTAACCTTATTCGGATGACATATCTCACAAGGGAATCTATATTTACTGAAGGAAATATTAGATGAACCTTAAATATTGATTCCAAACATCCGTTCCTTTTACATAGTTTGTCAGTGTTATTGTCATCATCAAGATTCACTCGTTTTATCGAAGCCTAATTCTTTGCGCTCGCCTATTATGAAAATTCACACTTTCGAAGAAAATTATTCCAATTTCAATTGCTTTCATATAAATTTCGCTCGAGGTCCTAAGGAAAGCTTCTTAGCCTCAAAATCAATTTTCATCATCAGGGTTTTAAGGATGGAACCTTTGCCTCGAAAAGAATCAATTTTCATCATCGGGGTTTTAAGGATGGAACCTTTGCCTCGAAAACAATCAATTTTCATCATCGGGGTTTTAAGGATGGAACCTTTGCCTCGTCGGGGTTTTAAGGATGGAACCTTTGCCTCGAAAACAATCAATTTTCATCATCGGGGTTTTAAGGATGGAACCTTTGCCTCGAAAATAATCAATTTTCATCATCGGGGTTTTAAGGATGGAACCTTTGCCTCGAAAACAATCAATTTTCATCATCGGGGTTTTAAGGATGGAACCTTTGCCTCGAAAATAATCAATTTTCACCATCGGGGTTTTAAGGATGGAACCTTTGCCTCGAAAATAATCAATTTTCACCATTGGGGTTTTAAGGATGGAACCTTTGCCTCGAAAATAATCAATTTTCATCATCGGGGTTTTAAGGATGGAACCTTTGCCTCGAAAACAATCAATTTTCATCATCGGGGTTTTAAGGATGGAACCTTTGCCTCGAAAATAATCAATTTTCATCATCGGGGTTTTAAGGATGGAACCTTTGCCTCGAAAATAATCAATTTTCATCATCGGGGTTTTAAGGATGGAACCTTTGCCTCGAAAATAATCAATTTTCATCATCGAGGTTTTAAGGATGGAACCTTTACCTCGACATCAATCAATCAATCCGAGGTTTTAAGGATGGAACCTTTGCCTCGAAATCAATCAATCAATCCAAGGTTTTAAGGATGGAACCTTTGCCTCGAGATCAATCAATCAATTCGAGGTTTTAAGGATGGAACCTTTACCTCGACATCAATCAATCATCAGGGTTTTAAGGATGGAACCTTTGCCTCGAAATCAATCAATCAATCCGAGGTTTTAAGGATGGAACCTTTGCCTCGAGATCAATCAATCAATTCGAGGTTTTAAGGATGGAACCTTTACCTCGACATCAATCAATCAATTCGAGGCTTTAAGGATGGAACCTTTACCTCGACATCAATCAATCATCGCGGTTTTAAGGATGGAACCTTTGCCTCGAAATCAATCAATCAATCCGAGGTTTTAAGGATGGAACCTTTACCTCGAGATCAATCAATCAATTCGAGGTTTTAAGGATGGAACCTTTACCTCGAAATCAATCAATCGATCCGAGGTTTTAAGGATGGAACCTTTGCCTCGACATCAATCAATCAATCCGAGGTTTTAAGGATGGAACCTTTGCCTCGAAATCAATCAATCAATCCAAGGTTTTAAGGATGGAACCTTTGCCTCGAGATCAATCAATCAATTCGAGGTTTTAAGGATGGAACCTTTACCTCGACATCAATCAATCATCGGGGTTTTAAGGATGGAACCTTTGCCTCGAAATCAATCAATCAATCCGAGGTTTTAAGGATGGAACCTTTGCCTCGAGATCAATCAATCAATTCGAGGTTTTAAGGATGGAACATTTACCTCGACATCAATCAATCAATTCGAGGCTTTAAGGATGGAACCTTTACCTCGACATCAATCAATCATCGCGGTTTTAAGGATGGAACCTTTGCCTCGAAATCAATCAATCAATCCGAGGTTTTAAGGATGGAACCTTTACCTCGAGATCAATCAATCAATTCGAGGTTTTAAGGATGGAACCTTTACCTCGAAATCAATCAATCGATCCGAGGTTTTAAGGATGGAACCTTTGCCTCGACATCAATCAATCAATTCGAGGCTTTAAGGATGGAACCTTTGCCTCGAAATCAATCAATCAATCCGAGGTTTTAAGGATGGAACCTTTGCCTCGACATCAATCAATCAATTCGAGGCTTTAAGGATGAAACCTTTACCTCGACATCAATCAATCAATCCGAGGTTTTAAGGATGAAATCTTTGCCTCGAGATCAATCAATCAATTCGAGGTTTTAAGGATGGAACCTTTGCCTCGAAATCAATCAATCAATTCGAGGTTTTAAGGATGGAACCTTTGCTTCGAAATCAATCAATCAATCCGAGGTTTTAAGGATGGAACCTTTGTCTCGAAAACAATCAACAGTAGGACTGCTCCTATCGCCGGGGTTCTAAGGAGAGTTCCTTAACCTCAGGATTTAGGCGGCGAAAAGGTTTTCAATGTCTAGCTAAGCCGGACGAAATTTGGTAACTAACTTTGCATACATCATGTCCCATGAAGCATGCAAAGGGGGGCAGCTGTTGACACCCAATTTCGTTCGATCATAAAAAATTTTTTTAAAAGAAATTAAATAAAAGAAATTAAAAAATTATTATTTTTATTATTATTATTATTACTAAAAATTTTAATTAGTTTAAAATACATTTTTGTTTTGTGAAGATTTGATTTAAAATGATATATGTGTGTATTTGAAAGAAAAAAAGAAAACTCCAAAAAAATGGCAAAATTTAAAAGTTTGAGGTAAAAATGACAAAATTAAGAAGTTTCGGGAAAAATTGAAAAATTCTGAAAGTTCCAGGAGCATTTGGTAGTTTGTCACATGAATTTTTGGGTCGACCGACGTTTCTGGCCCAAATTGACAGAAAACGACAAAATTGTCAAAATCAGAAGCTTCGGGAACTTATCCAGAGGCTGAGAGACGTAAAGGACTGAAATTGTCATTTTACCAATTTAAAAGATAAGTTTGAAATTTTTTATTAATTTATCCGTCCACAGTTCAGCCAAACTTCCTCTATAAATAGGCCTCCAAATTCAGTGCTGAACACAGAGAAAATGAGAAAAAAAACTTAGAACTTCGTTTTGAAAAAAAGGAAAAAATTAGCCTAGGTCCCTGGCCCTCTTCTCTTCCTCTCCAGAAAACCTAAACCTTCTCTGACTGTTTTTTTTTTTTTTTTCACCCCCGCGCGCGCACCTCTGCTCCGAAATTCAAAATTCATTTTCAAAAGGTACAACCTCATTTTTTATCCTTCATCTTCTCATATTTATTCATTTTAGTCACTAACCTTTTATTTATTTCTGCAGAATTAACTAATTACTAACTCTCTTTTACATTTTATTTGTTTATTATTGTTATTATTATTATTAACTTACTAATTTACTAACTTTACTAACTTTTATTATTGTTATTATTATTGTTATTAACAACTAATTCTAACAACTAACTTTTATTATCTTTATTATTATTATTATTATAATAATTCATGGAAGGTTATACCTCCTATTTATTTATTTTTAGTGGATGGCCAAAAAGCCCCACTTTATTTATTTGCTTACTATTTATTGATCTTTAACTTTCCTTTATTTACTTTATGTGCTTTTTATTTGTTTATTTATTTATTTGAATATGTTATTTAATTTTTAAAAAAGTAGAAGGTCAAAAAGCCCCACTTTATTTATTTATTCTTTAATATTCCTTTATTTACTTTATATGTTTTCCCTTTATTTATTTACATGTGTTATTTTATGCATTTTTTTATGGATGTCTAAACTAAAAAAAAAATCCCCTTTACTTTACTTTATTTAATTTTCCTTTTATGCCAAAATTTTACTTTATGATAAAATTTATTTCACTTATTTAATAATAAATAAAATCAATAAGTAAATAATAATTAATTAAAAAAAAAGAAGTTTTATGTGAATAATTAACTTTCTTCATTTTTAAGGCTATCAAAAAAAATCTTTTTCAAACAAAAATCCCCATCCGTCGTTATTTCAAATCTTCATTATTTTGAAACATCAATTTTTATTTTTTTTCATTAACCTTTTATTAAAATTATTAAAAAATTATAATTGAATAATTCTAAAAATACAACAAAAAATCAATTCTGTTTTTTTAAAATATATTTTTTAAAAGTAATAATAATTAAAAATTCAAGAAAAATGATAAAATAATAAAATAAAAATTATGACTAAAATTCATTAAATAAACAATTAATAAAAAATAATTTCCATATCCGGATGATCCGGCAGGATCTACGGTTTGGAAAATATCAATTTTTTTTAATTAAATAAATTAAATAAATACAAAAGATAAAAATTCATATTTTACGATATGGATTAAATTATTTAAAATTTCACCAAATTCCGTGTCCAAATGACTCGGCAGAGTCCATGGTTCGGAATCAAAATCTTCCGTGTCCAAATGACTCGGCAGAGTCCATGGTTCGGAAGTATAAAATTTTTACCCGAATTAATTACCAAAATCAACATTTTCGACTAATTCAGTTAAAATATCTAAATTAACTGAAAATTTTTAAAAGCAAAGTAAGACAAAATTAAAATCAACTAAGGTGCCAATTTTGGGCGCTATAACAATATTGTTTTAGCGTAACCGTACTCCCGATCCCCGAACTCTCGCAGACCATATTTTAAGGTATCCAATCGACCTGAGCGAAAACTGATTGGTGGCGACTCCAGAAAACCCGACGTTGCCACAGGGATCAATGGTGGATTCTAGATGAAAGTAAGGCTAACTTGGTTTCATCTATGGTAGATGAACTAAGCAATGTCCAAGAGGCTCTTGAGGGTATAGATAAGAATAAGTGAATGGCTGCCATGCAAGATGAGATGGACTCCATGCATAAAAATAAGGTCTGGGACTTGACTGACCTTCTTCCTGGCCGTCAGGCTATTGGGAACAAGTGGGTTCTCAAAATTAAGACCAATTCTGATGGTTCAATTGAGAGGTATAAGACTCATTTGGTGGCCAAAGGGTTTACTCAGAAGGAAGGTGTTGATTATAAAGACACTTTCTCTCCTGTTGTGAAATTCAATTCAATAAGATTGTTACTAGCTATTGTTGCACATTTGGACCTAGAGTTACATCAAATGGATGTAAAGATCGCTTTTCTCAATGGAGAGTTGGGAGAGGAGATTTACATGAAACAACCACAAGGTTTCATTGTAAAGGGTCAAGAGCACAAAGTTTGTAGATTAAAGAAGTCTATTTATGGTCTTAAGCAAGCTTCAAGACAATGGTACTTGAAGTTCCATCATGCCATTGCAAACTTCGGTTTTATGATGTTGCATGAAGACCATTGTGTTTATATGCTCAATAAAAGGTCTGAATTTGCAATATTGATGTTATATGTAGATGACATCCTGATAGCTAGTAGTGGCTTAAGTTTGTTAAAGACCATTAAAGAATGGTTATCTTCCATGTTTGATATGAAGGATATGGGAAAAGCTGCTTATATCCTTGGAGTTAAGATCCTAAGAGATAGAAGGACTAAGTTGCTAGCGTTGTCACAAGAGCCTTATATAGATAAGGTCCTTGTACGCTTTAACATAACAAACTCAAAGCCCATGAACTCCCATTTGGCTGTAGGTTATAAGGTTAGTGAGGCTATGTGCCCAATTACTCCTCAAGAGAAAAAGGAAATGGAGAAAGTTCCATACCTTAGTGCCATAGGTAGTCTAATGTATGTCATGCTTTGCACAAGGCCTGACATATGTCAAGCAGTGGGTCTAATGGCAAGATATTCTTCAAATCCTGGCCCTAGGCATTGGAAGTGTGTCAAGAGAATCCTTAGATACCTTAAAGGTACAAAGGATTATTGGCTATGTTACCAAGGAAGAGAACTTAGCTTACTTGGATACTCTGATGCCGATTGGGGTGGAGACAGAGATAGTAGCAAGTCAACTTCAGGTTATGTCTTTATGCTTGGAAATAGAGCTATCTCATAGAGTAGCAAGAAACAAACTTGCACAGCATTGTCAATGATGGAGGCTGAGTTTGTTGCAAGTGCAGCTGCTGTGTAATAGGCTCCATGGATAGGTTCTTTCCTGGAACATTTAAGGTCAATAGTCTCCATTAAAAAGCTAATCACCATATATTGTGATAGTATGATTGCTTTGGCTTATACCAAGGACCCTAAGTACCATGGAAAGACAAAACATATAAGCATGAAGTATAACTTTGTTAGAGAAGCAATAGAAGAGGGAGAAGTCAAGATGGAATATCTATCTACGGATTTGATAGTGGCCGATCCTCTCATAAAGCCTTTACCACCAATTCCTTTTGCTAGACATGTCAAAGAAATGGGCCTCCATAGATTACGATAGATGTTGGTGTGATTGTTCTCCTTCTTGTGTCCACTAAATATGGACTTGGATTGTATGATATTTATTTATTAGTAAAATACACATATGACGATTCTAAGTTAAGTGCACTTCATCTAGATACCACAATGAAAATAAATTCAGGAAAGACATGTCAAATCATAAGCTGAGGCTAATCTTCTCACACGGGTTATCCGCCTTTGCATCTTTGTGTAAACGCAAGGATGAGACCGCTGCAGTCTTAAATGTGTGTTATTTCTAAAATGTAGAGATATGTAACCTACAAGGGTTATACATTTAAGTGGGAGTCATATCCACCAACATATGACAACTTCAGTGTAATGGTCGTCTTGATTTACATAAATAATCAAGGTAAGATGATATTGGTCATCAAGTTTGCATGTCCACTTATGCATCCTATCCTATGGTTGAGAATTGCTTTCTTATATGTAAGAAAGTATGATACTTCATGGTTTAATTTTTGACATGTGCTCTCATTATAAAGAATAGTGGAAAAAACACATCTACTTGTTTTAAGAAGGAGAAGTGACATACCTCCCACAAAATGGTGTTGTAAAACATTTAGAGATGTGTAATTGGAAAGGTAATATATGATACATCATGACTGTCTTACCATGAAGTTTGACCAAAGAAGAGTATGAGAAAGTTGTCTCTTGTCTTACTCATGTGTGAGATTCTTCAATTAAAACCCTTAGTGACTATAGTCAAATATTAAGGGCTTTGGGTCATTATGGTTACTTTGATTAGTCGCCTAGGGCTTGAGTTTAATTAGCCTGATGTGTCCTCTTTTTGGGTAACCATGTGATTTTTTAAAGACTTATTATATTGGACTGAAGGAAAGATAAGGATGTAGTTGCATGAGTTGCACATTACGTAATACACTATAACATTACTTAATCATGGGCCCATAGAAAATGATTTGAGTAATGATAATAATATTCAAATATTAAAAAGTGCACTTGATGTTTAGCACAATTCAAGAGTTTCTAATGCATGAAACTTATAAAAGAGACTGAATGTGGCTAAACAAGTGTATCATCTTATCTTGGGGTTTTATAAGGTAGACTTGAGTACTTTAAGAAGAGAGAGTTACATAAGTTCTCCATTGTGAGTCTAACAACCACAATGTCAGAAGTTCTTGGTAGCATGCCGAGGGTCACACGCTTGACGCACAAATACTATGTTTGTTGATGATGGAATTAAAGTATATGTGTTAAGGTAAATATTAAGTATGTCAGTGCGAGTGGGAGCTTGTTAGAATTATTTAGCTTGAGTGGCTAAATACATTCTTTAAAAAACGCACTTAGATATACATTAATATATGTAATTTGTGCTATTAACCAATGGATGTGTGCCATGTGGCAAATGAGCACAAGGACCTTGCCACACAGGATAATTTGGAGAAGTGAGATGTCTCTTGGAAAAGACATATTGTTTCGGCAATAAGAGATAAGAAGAGGTGGTTATTGAGTTAAAAAGGGTATATATACAGAACTACTCCCTCTTCTTGTAATTGTTCTCTCTTTTTTTCCCAAGACTTTAACTCTCCTCTGTTCTCATTATCATATAGAAAAGTTAAATAAGGATTGTGTGTTCAAGTGTGAACAATATAGGACCTCTTCACTCCTATCTGGCATCGGTTTGCTTCAAGATTACGAGAAGATCAATTATTTTTTCTTCATTACTTGTTCAGGACTTAAGGTATGTCCTTAATTTCTAATATTCAAGTTTCTTTAAAACTTTCAGGTCGTTGCCATTTCCAGGTTGCTTGCTCATGTCGAGCGATTGTACATCCGATGCCTCTTGTCGGTTAATGTGTCACGATATCGCTTGGCATGTGCCTCTATCTATTGGGGCTAGTTCAACCTGTTGCTTTTTGTAGTCAATCCCATCACTAAAACCCTAAATTGAATCTGGTAATCTAATTCAAGAAAATACAAACTAAATAAACCAAGAGGATTAATATGAATTGGAATCCCGAAGAGTATAGCACAAATTTATCAACTATTATTATTGAATAAATTGGAGTTCGTATACTTATGTGCTGTGTCAAAATAGTTTAAATGTATTAATACCATGGCATTTTAGGTGTTTTGCCAATAGGTTGCACTTTTTTTAGCTTCACTGACACATTGTCATTAAATAAACGGATAATATATTATGCTGTTAAATACAAGGATAATTATACTTGTATCAATGTTATTAGTTTCATATCTCATTTGAGTTGGAGGACGAAACGTCTACTAGCTAGAAGAATTCCATTTGGATTTTGTGAGAAACAAAAATCTCACGAGAACAAAAAAAAAAAAAAAAAAAAAAGGCACGAGACGGTCAGATCTGCAGTGAACCCCGGATGCATCACATGGCGTCTTTGGTCCCATTGGCCATCATTAAACGTATCTTTAATAGTTCAGGTGGTGTGCGAAGTTGAACGTTTATAATTGGACCAAGAAAACATTGTGTGCCCTAATTGGCCCAATGAGCAGAAAGTGGTGGTTTATTTGCTATTTTTGGCATTATGTTGGTTTCCTACAGGATGTGGAATTCTCCATACTTAATGATGCACTTGCTTGAAGCACAAGCCTAGTTCTATTCGGATCCGCAGTGCCTTGCCCTGCCTATAAATATATGAACACACAAAGCCTCGGTTCAGCATTGCCTCATCAGCCGCGTAAGCTCTCTGGCCAGCAGGATGACGGCAAGTATGACTACTTCTCCGCTCAAAGAAAGCCGCCTTCCGTGGGTGCTCTACAGGTACGGCGACGACCTGGAGATGCAGGCCTTCTACAGAATGGACGACGGAGAGACGGAGGTGAGAAGTTTTCCAGAGTTGCACGGAAAGAGGGTAAAAATCGGAGGCAGCTCCCACGGCTGGATAGTTGTCTTCCGCGAGATTGAGAATCAGTATCTGCTCTTCAATCCCCTCACTCGGCAGTCAGTAAGCCTCCCGCCCCTGGAGCTCGAGGATGTCTCTGAAAAATACGAATACTACTCCTGGTTGCTGACGGCCCCTCCTGCTGCAGGGTGCGACCAAGACAGCTTCTTTCTGCTGTTCAACCGAGAGTCGCTTACTTCCATCTTGTCGTGCAAGGTGGGAGACCAATGTTGGAGGCGACAGTTGCTGGACGAGGAGATCCTGGAGAAAGTACTAGTGGGCGGTTGCTCAGCCGGGCAGCCCGTCAGCTGCAACGGCAAAATATATGCTATGGTTCACGGGAAAAAGCTGTTAGTCATTGAACGAGTCGTGCCAGAATTGAGCGCCCACATCTTAGAAATTGGCGGAGCAGCTGGTACCCTGGAACCCTGTACCTGTTGTGAGGGTTGCATGGTAGAGTCCTGTGGCGAGCTTTTTCTGGTATATCGTGCCATTGGAGGAATGAAGTTCAACGAGGTGGTAGGAGTCGAGGTTTTCAGACTGGATTTGTCAAACAAGGAATGGATAAAGGTGAAAAGTATTGAGGGCCGAGCAATTATCGACACTTGCTTCTCCTATCCCGCGTCAGCCACTGGGAGAGAGATCGGAGCGAACTGCATCTACGTGTTGAACAAGATTCTATACTCGTTCAACTTGGAGACAAACAGCCTTTCGGAGGTGCATCTTCCTCTGCCAAAGCTACCAATGCCAGGGCGTTCCAAAGGCACTTGGTTGGCGCCGGACTTAAGGAGCCTACAGATGAGCAGGCAATCCACAAAGGGACCAGAGGAATTAGGAATACAGATGAAGTCCAGAAGCGAGGAGGCTAACACAGCTGGATCGATGACTATGAGGCTTCCCCGGGAAATGCTGTTTGAGATCTCAAGGCGCCTCCAATTGCGAGACTGCTTAAACTTTCGGGCGGTGAACAGACTGTTCCGATCAGTGGCACCATCACTTCCGCTGAGAGATTACTTAATGGAGCAGCGATGTTCTCTACCCGACCCGTGGCTCATGTCTTGCAGAAAGGAGATGGGTGCTTGCCTTCTCATTGATCCCTGGAGCAGGGAGAGGGACAAGTATTTCATGAGCCTTCCCACCCCAGACTATGTAATGTGCTACTCAAAGGATAACTGGTGCGTGATGCTAGAAGGTACACAATCCATTTTCCTCTGGAATCCTTTCACAAATTCAAGGATTGAACTGCCAGATTGTCCACATGAATGGAGATCAATCGCGGCATGTGGCTTCTCACATTCACCCCTCTCTCCTGATTTCCTACTTGTACTCATCTGTGTTTGCCTCCACCCTGATCATTACCTTCAAGTATATATTGACATCTTGGATGGCGATGAATGGTCGAGCGATCTTGCTTTCAGTTGGCATTCGGAGTTTGAGCAGCCCTATCATTCTGCTCTGGCTCTCTACAGGGGAGATTTTTATTGTCTTGATAATCACCAAGGAAGACTTTTGGTTATTCGGCCAGCCGAGGAGCATATCTCTTGGGAAGTGCTAGAGAATCCCATGTTGACCCTCCCTCCTCATCACAAGAGGAGCAATCTACTGGAATGTGATGGGAACCTCCTCCCTGTCCTTACAACTGTATCAGGACACGATATCCAAGTCTTTAAGTTGGATTTCACTGAAATGAGTTGGGTTGAGCTTCAAGATTTGGACAACTTTGTGCTTTATGTTAGCCATTTTTCATCCTTCTCCCGCCCTGTTACGGCTCCAGAAATGGGCAACGTGATTTATTTTCCTAGATTCCTTGACAACAAGTTGGTCCCTTATTCTCTTCGTTCTAAGACGTTTCACTACCTTGGTGGTGAACAAGCCCATATTTCTAAAGTCAGTTCAAATGGTTTTCAAGTGGGGATTGAAGAACAAATGCTTTGTGCTTGGATTGACCCTAAATGGTTCTAGTTGCCCCGGCCCAATTGCAATTGGAGGAGATTGTAACCATGGAAACTTATGCTAGCTTCACTTAATTAAATTTGGTTTTTTCATTACAGTCCATATATTTCTACCAATTCCATTTTGGGATTATAATTTTAAGTATAATAAAATGTTTTCTTTATTATTAGGGGATTTTCTTCTACTGTTCCCTTGTAGCAATATTTTTCAAATCTCAATTCTTAGGCCCCCACCCACAAAAGGACTAGTGGATGTTTTGCTATTTATGAAATTATTAATTCTATGAAGAGTGGGGAACCTTTCACTGATTTTTAGAATTTGACATCAGAAAGTGCTTTCACACCATCGACCGACATCAACTCCTCCAAATTGTTAAGGATGGGTGCTGCACTCTTACAGTTGTAACCTAAGTGTAGGTTGTCGCAAATAATAAAATTTCGGGAGTCCAAGTGTTAAACCATAGGAAAGTGAATTAAGAAATATAAATTACAAATTTTTAATAAGAAAAGTTTTGGTGGAACGTGTGAACAATTTTGTTTAAAAAATTAATTTCAAGAAAATCGCTATGATTAGGGGATCCACTTTTAGTATATCAATTATGGATAATTTTAGCCCATCTTGTCACTCAATTTGGATCCACACATAAAGGAGGTTCTAATTGGAAAATTTGTAAAACGCCAACACTTGTAACTGGGTTCAAGTATCCATCAGACTAACCATTAACCACAATAACTCAAGATTCCAATATAACCGGCTTAGCCACGTTCTACAAAGGGAATCAAGCAGTTTTTGTGCCAATGATTCGACTATGATGAATCAAGACTCCCACTTGACAAGGAGGGTAGCTAAAAAGATTGAGAAAGTTAATACCGTTAATGTTACGATCCATTCAAATCAGCCATAACCTTTATACCAAAAGCTTCACTCTTTCACCTTAGCAAAAGAAAGATTAGTTAGTCATTATAAAAGTAAACAACATGTATAAAGATGAAATAAATATAGATTGAAAGATCAAAGAAAAAATAAGAAGAAAACACGTCGGACAGAGCTTCAGTATTGAAAACAATAACAAAACCAAAAAAAGAAAAACTAAAAATGAAACAAGAACATAAAAATGGCCTAGGAAATGGCATGAATTCATCCTTGCACCAATGTGCCTATTTATAGAGTTTTGGAGTGGGTGAAATGGTAAAATGGAATAGTAAAACGTAGGTAAATACAAATCAATAAATGCGGGCTACAACTTCTTTTAATTTTTTGACCACTGTACACATTGAATCAGCTCTTCTCAAGCACAAGATTTGTAGATTTCTTCTTTAGCTTCGAATCGATAGCTTGCTCATTCAAATCGGACATCTGTAGCTCAAGTTATAATTTTTCTACCGAAACTGCTTTTCAGTAGATGAAACAACAAATGGTCTAACCTATAATCAGACTTTGGAAATAAAAATGATCAAACTAGCTCTTGAAATGAAGTAGAGTTGAAGATCTATGTGTTGGCCTTTAGATGAATTTGGAATCACTCAGTTCTGACACCTACAGCTCCAAATATAATTTTTCTTGTGAAGAGTCGCAAAGTGATGATTTTACCTATATAAAAAAATAATTATTTAATATATTTTTTAATATTAATGAACAGTAAACCACGTATGAACAGTAAACATGCATATGATCAATCAAATATGTGTGAAGAGTAAGTTAGTGAATAGTAACCCGGTGGAAAAAGTGCTCAAATTAGAGAAATTAATCATACTCAAAGTGTTTAATGATGATTTAAACCCTTAACAGTAATACAAGTATTTATCAAAAAGATTTACGATCCCAAGTTCTTTTACCTCATTCAAAACGTCTTTTGAATACTTTTGTCATAAATTCTCGAAGTTGTTTAGCAAGTGTGTCAACCAGGGCAATGCATAATGGCTTGGCATCATCACATTCCTCTAGCTTATTACCTTAATCACTAAAATAATCATGTATATAATTTTTTTTAGAACCAATATCATTTGAAACTAATTTAACTAATAATCAATAATAATATCTTTTTGACAAAGTAATTAATTTTTACGAATTTTTTTCTTACCGAACTTTAAAAAATAATAAAAAGTACTTATATTTTAAGTGATTTGTGAGCCTCTTAAAGTATAGAGTTTAAATTAATATGCAAACTAGCCAAATACTTCGATATATAAAGATAATTATTGATAATCACTCAAATAGTTTCCCACATGGACCTCTAGTCTTTTGTTTTGGCATATTAAATTTAAAAGGATCACCGGTGGTTTTTATGGTTTCTAATTGCATCACACTTTTAGCATGTTTTTACATTCACATATTTTTCAGATGATTATGGTTCAATTATTTGATTTTAGTAATGATAATCTATTATGTTGACATGCAAATGCTGAATCAACATCCAGTTTTATTGTATAAAATGACCTTTCAAATATGAGATTCATGAACATATGGTCTTGAGACACTTTTGGAGCAATGCATTTGTAGTTGATGTTTCTTAATCGTCTATGAAAAATTGAAGACGAATTTAGAATTTTGATATGTTACAGAAGCCAAATTTTGAGAATGCTAAAGATGACAAGAAGCTTAAAAAGGAAATCAACTACTGTTGAGTTTCTTCTTTTACTCCTTTAGATATGTGTGACCAATTTCATTCAAAAGCAATTGCTTTACTTTATGTTAGAATGATTTTCTTCTTTAGTTGCATGGATGATAAGGTAAAAATAGTTGAATAGATATTTTTAGTTAATGAGAGAGAGAGATTGAAGAGGTTGGATTGCATAACTAGGGGGCTTCCCGAATCATTATGCTTCATTTTTTCATTTTTTCATTGCTTTGAAGCTTTTTATATATCTTGGAAGCCCTCTAAAATTTTAAGGTAGTAAAGAAGATTAGTTCAGTCTTATTACCTAGCTTCTATAGTAGGCAAGCCTTGATTTTTATGATATTACAGCAAGCCTGAAAGTGCATCTGCCCTTTTGCAGCCGTAAGTTGACCCTATGGACCTATTTCACCTTAGAGACCATCTATTTGAGTGAATATTCGCCAAATGTCTTACTTATCAATGCTTATCATCCCAAGGAAGGATATAACCAGATTCAAAACACCTTTAGCTTCTAGCCATGGAACCCCTTCTCCGCAACTTTGATAAGTAAAAGAGAAACACAACAGAAAGAATGCATTCTGAACACTTCAACAAAAACTTACCAATGTCAATTCATAGGAGCTTCGCAGCTTCTTCTTGCAAAAAAGCTTGGCTAAAAAATAACTAGAAAATTGACGCTCCTAGTGAAAATTTGCAATCCTTTTGTGAGTTAACAAGTCAAACTATTAAGGTTGAAAGCTTAAATCAGTCGAAATCAATGTGTTAAATACCGTTACCGTTACGTATATCGCACTTTGAATTTTTAAGGTATACTGTATGATATACCACATCGCATACCGTTACCGTTTTTACAAAAAAAACAAATGCTAGAATATTATTTTAAGATAATATAATTTTTTCAATAATTTATTTTTACACATTTTATATGTATACTAATTTTTTTCATCATAATTTGTCAAATATAAATAAAATATATATGATAGAAGATATTTTTTTTAGTACAAAAAACATAAAAAAAATGTTATATATAGAGCAAAATAAATAATACTAAAAAAACTAATTTATTGATATAAGAGAAAAAAAATAATACTCTCTCTGTCCCAAAATTTTTGCTTCATTTGACTTTTTATTGTATTTTAACTTGAATTTTTTCATATTATTGTTTGTTAGAAAAAAATTTAAAAAATATATTTAGAAACTATATATCTTGATTTATCATTTACATATACATATTTTTCATTTATATATTAAAATGTTAAAAATAAAAAATTCTAGATTAATTGCTAAAAACAAATTGAGCAAAAATTTTGGGACGAAGGGAGGTAGTAAATATTAACCTTTAAGTTGCCACCATCTATTAAATTTTTATATTAACTAAGAAAAGTAACAAAAAAAATTAAAGTAAATATTTATTTCATGATATGTGTATTATTTATATTTTAATATTTTATATATTTATGATATTTTGATTAAAATAAAAAAATAACCGTAAAAAATAAAATGGCGCGATACATACCATGCGGTACTCGCGGTATATCACAGTTTTTTTACAAAATAAATACAAAAGTGAAAAGTGAGCGATATGTGAAATACCTCGAAATAATACTGTATACTGAGCGATAAAATGATAAAATGTAAAAATATTTATACCACATATCACATATCTACGATAAACAATATATCACTTGATATACTGTAATGTCGTGCAGTATTTAACACTATGGTTAAAATTCCATGAAAATCCCTTTGTTTGAAATTAGGAAAGCCAAATAATTGAAATAGAATAAAAACCGGTCATGTCACACTACAAGAAAAGAGATTTGTTTGGCAGTCATTACCTGTTGCCGACTTTTGGAAAAAGAGCAATTCCAACAATAGATTGTCGGAAGAGGTCCCCTGCAAAAAAGAATTCTGACAGTTTATTGTCGGAACTTTAGACGACACCATTGGCAAATGATCAGTCAGAAAAAGGCCCAGTGAGGCCTCATAGATTGGCACAAAAAAACGCGTGGTCAGAACTTTCTCAACGGTGGTTCCTCGGTAACAGTTTTCTAGCGGATAGCCGTTAGGAAATGTTGACCGAAAAAATTCCGCAGGATAACCATCCAAAAAAGTTGTCATCGATAAAACGGGTTTTCCAGTTATGTCAATTGGTAGCAGCTCCACATCTTTCTACTGCATAAAAGCTTGCCCCGAAAATAACCAGAAAATTATAACGCTTCTAATTTGATGAAATAGTCCCATTTACATGCTAGCAGACAGAAATTCAACACAGTTATAAAACAGTAGCAAATTTAGCTTTAAAAGGTAGGTCTAGGTGGATAGTTTATCTCTGGTTTTTCAAAAAAAAAAAAAAAAACCAACTTTTGTATGCACAATTTAAACACCAAAGAAACTTGTTGTTGGGGTTTGATAGTTTTGGTTCCAATGATCAACTTCTGTTGGTGGCCTGTGAATTTTGTTTTAACCCCAATAACAAGTTTCTTTGGTGTTTAAAACAAATATGCAAAAGTTAATTTTTTTTATTTTTGGAAAAGACAGAACTAAACGACCCACCTAGATCTACCCTTTAAGGTTAGTTTTGCTACTGTTTTGTAACTATGCCGAACTTTGTCTACTAATATGTAATTATGAGTAAATTATATAAATGGTCCATAACCTTTAGTCATTATTTTCTTTTTGTCCCTAACCTATTGAATGTTCTGTTTTGGTCCTAAATCTATTAAAATTGTTTCTTTTTGGTATTTTATCGGATGAAATTCATTAACTCAAAATATTTTTTTGACAGAAACTTTTGAAATTATAATTGAAATATTCAGTAATTATCTTTCAGTAAATTTGAATAGTTTAATAATTTTTAACAATATTTAGACAATTTAAATTAATAGTTTTGTCTTTCCGAATGAAATAATTTTAATTTACAGAGAGAAAAGAACATGACTTAAATTTTTCATTAACTATAAAAATTATTAAACAGATTAAATTTATTGTAAGACAATTACCGGATAGTTTAAATTATGATCTAAAAAGTTGTTATCAGAAAAATATTTTATATTAACAAATTTCATCAAATTGGGACCAAAATGAAACATTTTCAATAAGTTTATGACTAAAATCAACCGTTTTACTAGGTTCAAGACTAAAACATAATATTCAATAGGTTAGGAATTAAAAGAAAATTATGAATAAAAATTAGGGACCATCCATAAAACTTACTCATATAATTATGCATCATTTATCAAATTATAAGCATTGCAATTTTTTGGTTATTTTCAGGGAAAGCTTTTCACGAGAAAGTTGTGGAGCTCCAGACAATTGACAAAACCAGTTCTTCTTCTATTTCAATTATTTGGCCATTATAATTTCAGAAAAAGGTATTTTTGTTGAATTTCGAATAATTTAGACTTTGCACATTGATAATGTGACCTGTTAACTCACAAAAGCATTGCAAATCTATTAATCTATTAATAGATATGAAAGCAGGAAGATAGGCACTTCCTATTTTTTTTTTGTTTGTTCAATAGTCAAAATGATATCATCTGAACTTTCCACATATACTGTTTCTTTTTTACCCACATTTATATGATGTGTCAACTATACGTTTAACCTTAGACCCACTTTCACATGGTTAAAACTTATTTAAAATTATTGACTTTTTCCTCCAGCAACTTCCTATAATGAAGAGACCGTTTGTTTTTTGTGCGATTAATTTATCCTCTATTTTGGAAATAGATTTTTTTTTGTTCGTTGCAACCACTGCTACTCCTACTTTTATTTTCTACTGTGCCAATATTTGCAAATGAACCAATAGTTGCATAAGACAGCCATCTGTCCATTTTTTTTTATCTTCAGACATAACTCGCGTTACAGTGGGACTATTTTTATTAGTTTGTTGACTTTTCAAATTTTAACTTCCACTAACCTATTTTTGTTGCGGTTTATTTTAACAACCATACTTCCAGTATCTCCCTACTTCGTTCCCCATATTAACCTCCCCATTCCACTAGCACAATAATAACTTCCCATTACCCATTTACAGTTACAAGTACAGAATATAAATAGGTGGGGTAAAATCAATATTTAGTCTCCTAACTCTAAGGGTTGTCCTAATGTAGTCTCTTACCTCCTAAAATGACTATTAAAGTCTTCTAACTCAATTACCGTGTCCTATTGTAGTCCTTACTGTCAATTCAACTGTTATTTCTGATGAAAATTGCCTACATGGCACTCATATTGCCATGTGTTTGTCACTTTCATGACAACAAGTGACTAAACTGAAAGAACAACATAGTTCAGACTAACTTGATGCAAACGCATAATCATAAGTCCTAAGACATAGTTTCATCCAAAATCTTCTTCCCCAAATCTTCTCCGATTTCAACTTTCTAGCCACCGACTCCACTATCCATGCTGCCGCACACCACGGCCTCTCCATCGCTTTGTCTCCACGTCTCTCGGTTCGCCTATCTACCCATCTCTGTCTGCCCAAATGCAGCCACACCTGCCATCTCTCTTTGCGAAGTGCTTCTCCCTCTCCATTGTCGCACCTTGTCGATTACGCTCACCGCCCCCATTTGCCAATTACTCCCGCCACAGCCCATTGCCGATTACACCCACTACCGCCTACGCCAACCGTTTGAACTCGTTTTAGAATCGAAAGAACCATGCCAATTACTGCTGACCACACTAATTGTTTGAACTTGTTTTAGAATAGAACAAACTTGATGCCTTTGTGTTCTAGGTTCTTGCTCGATTTTGATTCGAGATAAAGATTTTTTTATGTGTCTGATTCCAGCGCCAACAATCGAAGAGGTGGCAAGGATTGAATTAGAGGGCAAGGGCGGTGGCGGGATTTGGGAAGATGAAGGAAGATTAGGTTAACTAGCCTTTTAGGTCACTAAAATTTCTTTATGTGTCAATTTTAGCTTAAACTTTATTGTTCTCCCAATCTAGTCACTTCTTATCATAAAAGAGGTTGCCACGTGATAATATATACACTATGTAGACAATTTTCATCCGAAATAATGACAGAACTGACGGTAGGAACCAAAATAGGATACGGTAGTTGAGTTAGGCGACTTTAATAGCCATTGTAAGAGGCAAGGGACCAAATTAGGACAAATCTTAAAGTTAGGGGACTAAATATGAATTTTACCCTAAAGAGGCAAGCAAACTACAATTTTGGTTTCCACTTTCCAACAAGCTTTTCAATATGCAAAAATATATTCCCTCCTTCAATTTCAACTGCATGGTGACTGAAGAAAGAAATCTCTCTGTTTGTCTCTGACACCATCTCTGTTAACTGTAGCTGCATCAAACGGTGTTTACTTCGACTACAGCTTCCTCTCGGCCCTAATCCTGCAGTCAGGCAGTAACTTTTTTCAATTTCTAACTGTCACATATTTTGTACAACATACAATATAGTATACTAAAGTTTTCCACCTTAATAACTTTTCCACAGGAACTCGTGTTCACGGAGACAAAATTGTAGCTTTCTGCCATCCCTATTCCTGTAGTAAAAAGGTAATGTTTTCTAGTTTAGATGTATGATGTATTTTATACAGCAGAGTATATATTATACTGATTCAACTTTTGCATCATTCACAATTGTTGTAGCGGAAGTCAGATTTGGCATGCAACAATTGGGATTTAGTGTATCCTTAAAACTTGGCAAGCAAAAATTTAGTGTGCCTATTAAAGCAGCAAAGGAAACAACCAATTTTTACCACCAACAAATAGCAGGTTAGATTTTATTTTTCCAATAATATGATTACTTGCACTTTGTTTATGTTCTCAAAACTTATTTTTTTTACTTCATTTTCCCCACAGTTAATTCAAACATTAAAGGAAAAAGGCCCATATTACTAGCACCCAAAACCAGGTTCAATTTTAAAGTTTTAATAATCTGTCTGCCGGTAATGTCTTCATTTTTTCGTTGCATTTTGTACATACATTTTTTTGTGTGAATTTTATTAAGATAGTTGAGATATATGCCTATGCCTAAAGCTAAAAATAAGATGCATTTGTTGTGAATCCTAGGATGTATTAGGATACTGTGGATGGTAACTGAAAGCTTTTATATACAGAAAATGCAATGTGCTCTACTTTTCGTTGCCCATGAAATGTTGTTTTAAAAAGAAACAATTTTTTGGTTTTAATTTTAACCAATAATTTTAGTTTATTTTTCAGTTATAATGGACATGATAGAGGTCTTACCAATCCCTTTTGTCAAAGTCCTAGATAATTTTTATTCCAACCTTAAAAAAGACCCTCCTGTTTACACAAAGGAACTAGCTAGAATGGGCAAAGTATAGGTTTATGGTTGAGATATAGCTTCAGAAGACAGATTCTGGTGACAAAAAAATTAATGAAGGTCAAATATTGCCTTCTAAAGACCTGGCTAAATCAGCAGCTAAAAAGGGAATTCATAGGCTTAAAAATTTTCATAATTTTTATGTTCATGACATTAATTTTGATGATAATTTGGCCCTGAGGAAGCGACTCACACAAGCCAAATATGAAAATGATGGCCTGAAGTACCAGATGGAACTGGTTCAATTTAGCTAGACACATATCAGAACCATTTACCTTGAGAAAATTCGTGACTTAAAGGAAGAAGTTGCTGTGCTGAAGGCACAGCTTTAAGCTCATGGACAGGAAGGAGCGGGTGGAGCAGAGGAAAGGGAAGCTGTGGAAACCAATCCTTCTGAGGCTTTTTACAATGATCTTTATGACTAGGGGCCTTGCTTATTATTTACACTAGAAAATTTGGTTTTATTAGGTTTGGATTTTAATGTTTATTTTTATAAGATATGGTCATTTTCATTTACACTTTTTACCTTACTAGATGCACTATCTCAGGCCTTGTCCCATTATACTTATTTATGAAAGCCATGTTTTTTATATAATCCATTTTCAACAACAAAAGCATAGCATTTTTCCTAAATTTTCAAAACATTTTATGACTAAAAGTCCCTCTTAGTCAATAGCCTTCAGTAAGTTTGTAATGGCATAAAAATTTAAAATGTGTAGCAACTTTATGATTTCAATTCATAAGCTTAATATTTTTGGTTTAATAAAGTTGAAAAAATATAAATTAGTTACTTATTACTGGTGAAATACATAAAAAAAAAATAAGTGACTAAAGGAAAATGCCTTATGTTTTTTCCCAATGCCCAGATAGCGATTCAATCCTTTACTCATAGTCAGTGTTTTCATGTTGGAAAAAATGGCTTTGAACATTGGAGTAGAAGAAAAACATGGCAGTAAGAGGAAGACATCAACTTGCAGCAAAACGGGTTCGGAAAGTATATACAAAGTTAGTAAATGAAATTTTTTATGGGATATCTACCAAAAACCGTAAAATGTTTTAAAACTTACCTGAATAGATAAAGAGGTAGGAGATGAATCGAACTTATTCAGACTGAATACAATTGTAAAAAAAAAACGGATCTGGGATGCTTCAGTCAGATCTACATATTCCTAGTCATTCAAACCAAATCGAAGAGAAATTAAAATCATTCATATCCGAATATTTAGAGCGAAGTGAAATGTTTGGAGAAAGCAGAAACATTTATGTTTGTCATTAACGGTGCACCCTATCGCAAATCACTGGAAGAAGTCTACGGCAAGGCGAATGGGACAGCTAGGCAAAACGAAAAAAGGATTAGAAATTAAATAAAGAAGTGAATTAAATATAAAAACCTGCCCATTTTGAAAAAAAAAATGATTACTTTCGCCGTATTTGAGGGTTGCACCGCCACTAACATAAGGATAGTTGCCAGCTCACAACGAACGCCAGCATATTTACTAGGGCAACAAAAAATGAGGGACATTGGAGACTTATGCGGACGGCGAGAAAAGGAGTAATAGTATAGCTAAACTAGGGTTCAAACAAGGCATAATATTTATAGGTCATCTGAAAAATAAAATTAGACCTTGGTCATTGATCTATCATCACCTTGCCAGTTTATCCTATTCTCAGATTTTGTAAAAAAAAAATTTAGCCCATTAAAGTTTGGTCAACTTTTGTTCTCTTCCCAATCTGTTTCACTTTTACAAACTTGGGCAGATTACCCCAAATGTCTTTGCTGCAGTGGGCGTTAATGTTTTCTGGACCATGAAAATAAACCTTCCTTTATTTACTTACCAGATAAAAGTTGCCCTTAATCTTTTCCCTTACTTTTAATTATTTATCTTGGACATAAAAAGTTGTTGGCCTTTTTCATACTTTTTCTTCGTATTCTAGCCCATTCAACTTTTGTAAGAATTTGTGTTTTAATATTTCTTATCTAGGTGAGAGTTATATATTTTTCAAACAGTTTTATTTTTTCTTTCCCCCATTCAACTTCATAATTTAAGCTATATTTTGTATCTTACTTTTGGTCATATTTTGGCCAAATTTATTCTTCATTCGAGTAAATACATTTTATTTGTCGCATTTGTTAGAGTTTATAGTTTTAGGTTAGTGTCCAGATAGTTAGAGTTTAGGGTTCTCAATTTCCCTTGTAAATAGATTTCCAATTAATGAATTATGGTGACGATCTGTCCTTTTATACAATGTGTAATATTAGATTTTGTTTATCATTATCAAACATTTTACATTTTTCTTTGTTCTCATTTAACGTTTACTTTGTTTTATACGCTTCAACTAGTAGATATATTTTAATATGAACTATTGACCCGTCCGTTTGACGGGTTATAAAACTAGTTTTCCTAATAGCATTACAATTTTCTAGTTGTTTTCAAGCCAAAGATTTTCTACAGGAGGAAGCTGTGGAGCTCTTAGCAATTGACATTGCTAAGTTTTTGTCAAAATTGCTCTGAGGGGGTTCTAAGACTAGAAGTTGATGTGTTTTGAATCTAGGGATATCCTTGCTTGGAATATTAAACATTAACGGTGAGACATTTGGTGGATATTCACTCAAACAGATGATCTCTTAGGGTGAAATAGGTCCATGGGGTCAACTTGTGGCTGCAAAAGAGCATATGGAGTCTTAGGCTTGGCGTAATGTCATAAGAGTGAAGGCTTGAGGAATAAGAATGAACCAACTTTCTTTATTAACTTACAAATAAGGTGCCTTTAAGATTAGTGGTGGCCAATGGGCCGGGTTGACCCGGGACCGACCTGGTCCCGACTCGGGTCAAACCCAGGTTCGCCCCAGCACTGATAAGGCTCAAGAGGTGGCGGGGCAAACATGGGTCTGGAAGAAGATGGAGGCCTAAACTAGCACGGACTGGCCCCACTCGCCATCCAAACCGGCTCAGCCCACTACTCGGCCGAGCCAAGCTAGGCTCGGACCGGGTCGAACATTTCCAGAAATCCGTTGAGTTTTCAAAAAATTTAAAAAAAATGGTAAAATAACAGCCATCCCCCTTAGTGGCTCCAGACTTTTTTACCTTTACTCAACAGCCACTAACGGCTAGTTTTTTAGGGCTCTTTGGGTAAAACCAAAATTTTCTTCCCCTATAAATAACCAACCTCCTTCCCACACTTCCTCACACCAATCATCTCTTCTCCAATCTCCTACAATATTCTCTAATTCTCTCTACTATCTCTCTCCAAGTTTATTAATCTTTTACTAATATTTTCTTAATTTTCTCCTAATAATCTCTAAATCTCTTCAATTATTTTCTTCCATTAATGGTTTCACGAGGGAAGAACTCCAGTAAGGGCAAGGGTGCTGCCCCCTCCTCCTCCGCCACCAGGGTCGGTGCATTTTTACGAGGACGTTTTTTCCACACAAACTAAGGCCCACATTCACAACAAATTGACGACAACGATCCCAACATCGACATGGTGGCATATGACCTATGCCTTGACGATCAACTCTTTGATGATGACGTTGAGGAAATTTCACCGACCGAATGTGGCATTGAAGGGTCCCAACCGACACTACAAAGCGAGCAACCCATGCAGACTCAAGTCAAGAGCGGGAATTTGAAGGGTTTTATTTGAGCCCATTTTGAGCAAGTTTGGGAAGATGATACGAGGTATATCAAGTGCAAACACTGCAACAACAAATTTGTACACAAATTGAACTCTGGGACGGACACCCTCACGCGGCACTTCAGCAAAGTCCATGGAGACATCGGTGGCATATCCGATGGACAAACACAATTGACGAGAGTTGGAAGCTTTGGCGGTCCAGGTATTTTTCGATTTAATCCAAAAATTGCTAGGCAAGGTTTAATTAATTGGATGATGATTATGGAAAAACCATTTAGACAAGCTGAAGATGAACACTTAAAAATATTCATCAAAGAAAACTTAAATCCTGCTTATAAAAAAACATCTAGGCAAATAGCTAGAAGAAAAAGCTTTAAACTTTATGAAGCTACGAGAAGTGATTTGCAAGCATATTTTTCTACCATTGATCATTGTCTGTCATTTACATATGATATGTAGACATCTCCAATAAGACAAAACTACTATTGTGTCACTGCTCATTGGATAGATGATGAATGATTTATTAAAAAACGGATCATTGCTTTCAAATGTATGGAATCTGATCATACGGGTTAGAATATTTTCAACTGCATTATTAAAAGTTTACGTGAATTTTTTTGTTGCCGATAAAGTTTTGTCCATTTTTTTTTACAATGATTCGACGGTGAGAGAATTGATAAAAGAAATAAAACCACTGCTTGATGGAAATTTTTTTCATATTCATTGCTTATGCACATTTCGAATTTATGTGTTCTAAATGGTTTATAACAACTGCAAAACCAAATCAAGCCAACTCGGAATGCTTTACTTTTTGTTAAAACAATGAACAAATTGGCTTGTGAATTTAAAATGTTTTGTATTAAAAAAGAGGTGAATTTTTCTTTGAAAATGTTTAAAATTGATTGCCCCACCCGATGAAACTCAACATTTGAAATGTTAAATAACACTTAACTATGGGCAAATCTTTTGACTTAATTTGTGAACTCAAAAGTGCAAGATGACTGGCTAACGGATGAGACTTGGAAAAAATGTTTTAAGTTAGTTGAGTTGTTTAGATATTTTTACGAGACAAAATACTTTTTCTTTGGGGTTTATTACCCAACAGTGCACCAAGTAATATTATATTTTGTACAAATCGTCTATTTTTTCCACCAATACAAGGACGATGAGTTTTTTAAACCAATTGTTGAAGCAATGCAAAAGAAATGACTTAATTATTTTTAACAAATCCCGCAAATTTATCTTATTGCATGTGCATTAAATCCAAATGTCAAAATCACTGGTTGTCTGCAATTGTTAGAAGTATAATATCATACATATTTAGGTCAAGTACAAGTTTCTGCACTTCCTATTTCTGCTGAATCTGACCACAATTTGAGAGAGTTATACAAACTCTACTCCGTTAAGTATTCTGATAAAGTTAGGTCATCCGATCTAACACCCGCCAAACATTTCACCTCCTCCTCATCATCAAGGTTTAACCCAGCGGCAAATATCCTCAAACGACCGAGACCCACAAACTTGGGATTGACAGAATGAGATGATTACCTCTGCACTTTATTTGAAAGCAATGAGGAAGACATTCTCGAGTGGTGGAAGAACAAAAGATGAAGATTTCCTATCTTATTCATACTGGCACAAGAGATCTTAACAGTTCCAGTCTCTACCGTCGCCTCCGAGGCTGCCTTTAGTGCCGAAAAACGAGTCATCTCGGAAAAACGAGTAAGGCTCACACCTAAGGCCGTTGAGGTTTGTGTCAGCAACAGAGATAAGGCCTTTGCTGCTCTAAGGAAGCAAGATATAAAAAACTCAGATGATGAAATCCCTTCTGATAATGACGTGCAATAGTAGATTGTAAGTTTATTTACAATTTAAAGAATATAATCGATCTAATTATGCTGTTAAGTACAGATCTTAAGTTTTACCTTCTCTTTTTTTCTTTTTTGGAACGTTTCGTCATTTTCAAGTGTAAGACACGTTTCAAATTATTTAAGTACTGTTTGGCTTTTTCATTAATAAAAATGATACTAACGGTGGTGTTTTTTCTTAAAAAGGTATATATTTCATAAAATTATTATCAAAGAACGATTGCAAATATATTAAAACATATCTTTCATTAATCGCACAAACTCGGCTCAGCTCAGACCCGCCCCGCTTTGATACGGGTCATGCCTGAGTCCAAAAAAACCAACTTAGGCCGGGCTGGGTTGGCCCACC
The DNA here is from genome assembly GCA_039654915.1 of Aquilaria yunnanensis. Taxonomy (NCBI): domain Eukaryota; kingdom Viridiplantae; phylum Streptophyta; class Magnoliopsida; order Malvales; family Thymelaeaceae; genus Aquilaria; species Aquilaria yunnanensis. The sequence goes on along the minus strand of CM077593.1, from coordinate 102,443,259 downwards.
GGCTACCACTATGTAAGATATATGGAAAGCTTTTAAGCAAAGTAAAAATGGAAAATTGATTTGGAAAGCCCCCTAATTTTATAATCCAACCTCTCTGATCTTTCTGTCATTAATTGAAAATATTTACGTCAACCATTTTTGCCTTATCATTCATGCAATGGAAGAAGAAAAACACTTTTAACATAAAGAAAAACAATTGTAAGTTTTGAATGAGAAAGAAAATAAAAGAAGGAACTCAGCTTTTTAAGCATCTGAGCTGCTGACTTCTATGTATGCAGTAGCCTCGCCGTTATTGTCACTCAATATTTCCTAATTTCAATCCATTCACAACGCTAGGAGAAAATGATTCAACATCCGGACCTAGAACAACAAATAACTTGAGAAATTAGCCACAGAGAAACAGCTGATTTGTGTGCAAAAAGGCTAATTGAAGCCGCGGGATCGTTTCCACCCTAAAACGCGTCATGTCTGTCTTCCTCAAAAGCCAAAAACTTTGACAAATAAACGCACAGAATATCAGATCCAGTGAAAAGTAAGATACTAAAGCTCGAAAAAAGCAGCCATCTTTCAAAGACGCTGAGGAATCCCCAAATAAAAACAGAACATTGATGAACGAATAATAAGTTAGGATGAAAGCAGATTGGAAACTCACCCAAGTAGCAATCTATTGCTTTTTGATGCAGGGGTGATGAAGTCCGCCTGGAGAGATGAGATGCGGCTGAGCCTGAGATGGAGCGTTGAAGACCTGGCAATGAAACACAACACTTTGGTCATCTTCACCGCGTGTTTATCGGACTTGTTTCACGCGCGCGGCCTTGGTCTACTGCACTGCCTGATGGGCTTGGGCTGTCATGGGCTGGTCGTCATTTTTCTTCCATTCCATGTAGAAAAACTTGTGTGATTTGTTCTCACACACATCCATGTCCATCACTCTTGATATCTTTTCTCCGAGGCCCAGCAGAGATCGGTGATCGATCTTCTTTCTCACATGTCAAGAATGAAGGTGGAATTCCTCCATTGATTGAGGAACCGGCAAAAAGAAGCCGTGACGAAGCGAAAAAGGATTTTATAGGATGAAAATATTGTTTTGTCTGATTCAAAGGTTCAAGGTGGCTGATTATGGGCTGGGTTATTCGTTTTGGATTATTCGGTAGGATAAACAATTCAATGAGATGGATTACTGTTGTCAATCAGTCCATTGTTGAAACTTCTAATTAGGAAAAATTACAAAAAACTCTCATGTGGTTTGGTCTAAATTGCACTTTACCCCTCTATTTTTAAAAACCTACATTTTACCCCAATTTGCTTTACAGTGTCCAATAATAACTTCTGAAATCCTAATTTAAATTGTCTGATAATAATGTTTTAGTAATTTTAAGATTTTACATATTTTTTTCACACCCAACTAACAATTAAAAAATGCTAATATGTATTTACAAGGAAAAAATACATTTACAGAAAAAAACTGATAATTTAAAATACCTATTAACTATAAAAAAAATATTAGAGAGACTGAAATTACTAGAAGATGATTATTGTGTAATTTAAATACAGTTTTAGAAACTGTTATTAGACAGTGTAAAAAATATAAGCGGCAAAATATAGGTTTCTAAAAATCAAGGAGACAAACTGTAAGTTAGAACATATTTTAGGAGGCTAATTGTAATTTTCTCCTTCTAATTATGGAGTTTGTCGTTTTGTGGAATCCAAAGCCATAGTTTGATGCTACAATTCTCAGTGGCGTTCTTCATACCTGAGAAGGGTTAATGGCGTTCATGCCACTAACCTTTAATTATTGTACTATTTTGGACTATAACATTGATTTTTTTGTATAAAAGTCTCTAACTCTGTTTAAGTGTTCCATATTAAACATTTTATGGATGAAAAACATTAATGTGAATGGAAAATGCCACATTGCACATCAACGTGGACGATTTGTTATGGTGGCACAATAAATCAGTTACCATCGATGATGTGGAAAATGAATAAAAATTTGTAAAAAAAAGAAATTGCTTCTCTAGACACCCTTTCAAATTGCTTCTCTAGCCGACCTCTATTGCCGCTTCTCTAGCCGCACTCTCCTTCTCTACCTAACCAATCGAACCCCTTTCGACAACCTCACCACCTCCTCTTCCTTCCCTCTATTCTCCTCTTCCAACAATCTCACCATCTTCTTTCATTCCTCGCCCAGCTTGACGCCATCATGCTGCATCACGTCAACATCACCCCTCCAAATCTGCTTGATCGAAGGGGCAAAGAGGAAGTCAATTCTTCAAATCAGGCCGAGATTGGAGTTTATAGAGGAATGGTGGATAGAATAGTGGTCAATCTTGTTCTTGTGCCATTGACCTACACTCCGATTGGCCAGCAGTTATGTCATCCCTGTGCCAACAATCCACACTCTGATTACTTTAGCTCTCTTTGGACTTCGCTTGACGATAAGTCGTTTGAATCTCGGATGCATTAAAAACCCAATACTTGTATTTGAAGCCACCACATCTCATGGAGACACTATTAGTCGTATTGTGATGACATAGCCTATCATGAGGGATGCTATCGGTCAAGTTAAGAAGGCATGACTTGGCAGCACGAGCAATTAAAATTAAGAGTAACCCTAATTGATTTCCAAGCGACTTAGAAATGTTGTACACACAAACTGAGCTCTTTGTCAATATTTTTTTTTTGCTAACAAGGATTTTATATCTATTGGATTGCCATTATTTGTTCCTTTGAAAAGCCCAATTTTGTAAATTAGTAATTATTGTTAGAAAATAGGTAGAAGCATCATGGTGAGGTTGCCAAAGGGGCTTCAATCGATTAGACGAAGGAGGAAGTATGGCCAGAGAAATAGTGGCGAAAGGTGTGGTGGAGGTTTCCCAAGAAGCAATGGCAAAAGGCAGCTAGAGAAGTAGTTTTTTTATGATTTTTTTCTTCATTTTCCACTTTATTAATGACAATTGATTTATTGTGTCACTATGCCAAATCATCTATGCTGGCGTGTCATGTGACATTTTTTATTTACATTAAGGTTTTTCATCTATAAAAGATCCAATATGTAATGTTTAAACGAGATTAAAAAATTTTTATACAAGAAATAGAGGTTATGGTTTAAAATAGTACAATAATTAAATATTATAAGGCCATGGACGCAATTAACCCTATCTGAGAGCAATTATGCTTTTGTTTTGGGTAAAAATATCAACCTTCATATCATGTTTAGTAGTCATTTATATTGACATCATTTACAGAATTTTCAATAATAAAGTTTGAAATTTTGTAATAACAAATGATGCAAAGAACTTGAAACAAATAGAATACACTTTAACTAAAACAATAAATTTAGTAATAAATTTTAAAATTTACAAAAATTGAACTTGTCATATTGATTTAATTCAAAATTGATAGGACATTAAACATTTGTAGCAGAAGCAAAAAAAATAATCCACTATTTTTTTCTATAAATTTTTTCGAACTAACTTTTCCATTTCTTTCCACTTAGTTCTTACAGGGAAATACTATTTGAGTGATTCTAAAGGGTTAATGCGCACCTCTAGCGGTAGAGGTGGGAACCGGGTCGGACCGGCCAGTCCTGGGCCTGGTTTCTGAGGCCCGGGCACGGACCGGCTCTAGGCGGGGCGGTCCCGGGGCGGGGCGACGCCGGTCCCGGGGCGAGGCGGGGCGGGGCGGGTTTCATTTTTTTTTTGTTAAAAAAAATATATATATAAAATAGAACAATTATTAATTATATAAGTCATAAATATTTTTAAGAAAAAACACCACCTCCGGTGTAAGTTTTATTAAGTTAAAAAGCTAAACGGCACTTACAAATAATCGGAACGTGCCTTACATTTTAAAATGGCAAAAACGTTCCGAAAATGATAAATAATAGAAACCTATGATCTGTGCTGAACAGCATAATCAGATCAAATACAAACTACATGTATGATTGAAAGAAAAAAATTTAACTCTCGGTATCGGATATTACCTCATCATCCGAACTCTTTTGGTCTTGATGCCGGAGTGCTGCGAGGCCCCAATCTCGGTTGCACACGCATACTTCTACCGCGTCGGGTGTCAATCTTGACCGTTTTTCTGTTATCACCCGTTTTCCGGCACTAAACGCTGCCTCAGATGAGACGGTCCATACTAGAACGGCAAGAATTTCTTGTGCGATTATCGACAAGATCGGAAATCTTGATCTCTTTTGTTTCCACCACTCCAAGATGTCGATGTCGCTTGTCTCGAATGATGTGTTAAGATAGTCATCGACCTCAGCTAATCCCGATGTCATCGGTCGAGGTCGTTTGAGCATTTGAAGCGCTAGGTTGAATCTTGAGGAGATTGATCTCCTTGGAGGCTCAGTTTGAGAAGCTTCGGATCTTACCTTATCCGAATGCCGCTCACAATATAACTTGTATAAAGAATGCAAGTACTCGGAAGCAGAAGCAGACATAGCCAAAACATTTATATGAGACATTTCTAAATAAGTATGAAAAATTCCTTCAAGCAGTGTTGTTGTGCCCGTTAATTTTACATATGGGTCAAGTAAAGAAGCGACTAAAAAGATAGGTGGAATGTTTGAGAAATATTGAAGCCACTTAGCCCGCATGGCTTTGACAGTCGGTTTTAACAACTCATCATTTTTAAATTGATGTAAAGCATAGGTGATGTTCACTAAATGATACAAAACTTGATGACTTGTTGGGTAGTAAACACCAGAGAAAAATTCAGTTGCCTCGTAAAAAAACTTAAGCAATTCACCGGTTTTGGAACATTTCTCCCAAATTTCAGTCGTAAGAAATTCAGAACCCATTTTTAAATTCATGAAATGTGACAACAAATTTGCATACGGTAATGCATCTTGCAACATAAAAAATGTGGAGTTCCAGCGGGTTGGGCAATCCAATTTAAACCGTTTCCAAGAAAATGGTTTTTGATTTTCAATACAAAAGCTTTTAAATTCACGAAAAATAGCAGGTTTGGACATCAAATATTTTAATGAGTTTCGAATAGGCAAAATCTCATTTTGGAGAACTTCTAAACCTTTTTGCACACAAATGTTTAAAATATGGCACATGCATCTAACGTGAAAAAATGCACCGTTGAGTGGTGGTTGCAAGTTTTGACTCAAAAGACGAGCGGCAACATCATTATTTGAAGCATTATCAAATGAAATGCACAGAACTTTATCAGTACAAAAATAATCACGTAAAGTTTCTAAGATACAATTAAATATTTGAAAACCAGTATGATCTGTTTCAATAACCTTAAATGACAAAATTCGTTTTTACATTATCCAATCAGAATCAATCCAATGAGAAGTAACACAATAGAATGATTGACCTATAGGTGATGTCCACATATCAGAAGTAAATGCCACACAATGATCAAGAGCAGAAAAATATGCTTGCAAATCTGATTTTCCGGTTTCAAATTGTCTAAAGCTTTCTTTCCTAGCAGTTTTCCTAGATACTTTTCTAAATGCAGGATTTAATTGTGATTTTATCCAAGATTCTAGGTGGACATCTTCAGCTTGTGAAAAAGGTTTTTCGGTAAGCATCATCCAATTTACCATACATTCTCTACAAGATTGTTGGTTAAAACGAAATATACCTGGTCCGCCGGCGCCGGTTGTAGACCCAAGTTGTGTTTGTCCTCCAGAACTAGTCCCGGTACTAGGGAGGACGTTAGCATGTTGATTTTCAATATGCCTCTTCAGCGTTCCAGTGCCGGAATTCTTTCTATGTACAAAATTTTTCCCGCAATGTTTGCATTTTCCGTACCTCGACTCCCCTTCGTTTATGAGCTCATAATGCTCCCAAACCCAAGCAGTTAGTCTCGTGGATTTACCTTGTGCTTGAGTTCCCTCCATGCCGGGTGCATGACTTGTAGGCGTCGGTTCTGTTGACGGATTCCCATACGCCATCGCATCCAACTCTTCCACTTCATCATCGGATAATTGATCGTCGAGACCCAAATCGTAATTCGTCATATTGATTCCGGCATCATCGTCGTGAAACTCTTGAATTGAAATGCCTTTATCGGCGGGCCAAGATCGGCGACGGAACAAGGCTCGGAGGCCGGTGTTGCGGGAAGATGAACTATCTGTTGACTTGCCATTTCCTTTTGAAGCCATGACTCACGTACTAATAGTAGTGATTAATGCAAAATCAAGAGAGGATTATGAAGATATTAGGGAGAGATTAGTAACAAATTTGGAAGAAATTAAGAAAATAAGGAGAATGGTTGAGAGAATATAGTAGATGAAGAAGAGAGGTTGAGTGATTGTGTGAGGATTGAGTGAAAATGGCATTGGTATTTATAGGGGGAGGGGAAAAATTAGTTTGACCAAAAAGTCCTTGAAATTTAGTTGTTGGGAGGGGCAAAAATGAAATTTTGGGGGCTGAAATGGAGCAGAAAACCGTTGGAGGGCCTGCTGTGTAATTAGCCCTTTTTTAAAAAAAAAATTCTGTAGGTTTACGTTGCGCAGAGCCGTTGCGCGCGGGTCGGCGGGGCGGGGCGGTCCGGTCCGGTCCAATCTGGCGGGTTTGTCTGGTCCGGGCCGATCTTTTTTGCGTCCCCTTCCTTCTATTTGGCCCATATTCAGCCCACAAAATTGCGGGCCTCTTGCGGGGCGGGGCGAGTTTGACCGTGGGGCAGTTCCGGTTCGGTTCGGTCCGGGCCAACCCGGCCCACGTCCCACCTCTATCTAGCGGTAGAGACATTTTTTGAATTAAAAGATTTTTTGGATTTAGCTTTACAGAACTGTTTTCATATCTTATGATAATTAATTTTCATAGGTGATAACTCACATTAAGAAAATGGCATTAATATTCTCATTATTAATGGAATTTTCATAATTGTGAAGTTTGTCTTATTTATATCTCTAATGAAAAATGACTTTAAAAAAATCTACAGACGTGCTTTTCAAATTGTCCCTGAACTTCATATTTTTTTTATTTAACCACGACATTTTCTATTGGTGTCCTTAAACGACTTTTGACAGTTTAGTCCCCAAAATCTCTATAAATTTTTTGTGTGTATTCGAAAACTATTGAACTTAGCATCTTCACTACTGAACCATCTTTTTAAGATTTTGAGTGACTTGAAGATTGTTTTGAAGCAAGACACGACAAACGATTGTAGCTGAAGGATGACCTAGCCTCTTATGTTACTAGTCAATACTGACACATTCACCAAGGAAGGTAGAGACTATAGGAGAAGAGATGTTGTTTTAGGGAAATTGGTAGAGCTCATTCTTACATGGCCCTTGGAGTAGCTTTTTCCTCATTGCCTAATCCTTAACAAGAAAACAGTTCGGATGAAATTGGACAGAAACTTTGGTGTCATTGGTTAATTTGCTATTTGAGACAAGGTTTTTCTTTAATGCTAGGAACATGAACCACATTGTTAAGGTCTAAAGGAGTGGTAGAAGTAGTAGGAATTATAGTGACCAATATGTTGTATAGACAAACCTACCCAGTTGCTAATTTGCTCTATCACCACCATTGTATTTTTCACTAATGTCAAATTGTCGAGGTCTGTCATGATGGGGTCATTGGCATACCAGTTTGGATCAATTTGGTATGATGAAGTGGAAGCGACTACAGCAAAGCGACCTTGATCTCCTTGATACGAGTGATCGAACCTGTGATAGCACTGTAGTGCAAAATGCCCAAGCTTACCACAAACTTGACATGTGACTTTATAATTATTACGGTTCCCTAAATCTCGCTGATTTGTAAAACCAGATCCAACCCAACCACAGCCTCAACCTCTCCCTCTATTATTAGAGTTTCATCCATGACCTCCTTGACTTGAAAAGATTTTTTTGGTTGCCACATTAGTAGAAGAACCATCAATGTTTTTGGTGTTGGTCAATTCATAATTCATAACTTAACAGGTGGCCATATAAGTCATTGAGACACATAGGATCAACTCGAGTTGTCACTGCAGTGACCAGCGGATCATATTCTGAACTGAGTCTGGCAAGGATATATGAAATAATTAATCTCATAGTAATCGATGATAAGGAGATTCTTCTTTTTTATGGTGGAAGGTTGGTATCGAATCTGGATAATCCAAGCACTAGAATGAGAAGCAAACATCTTGATCAACATAGTCCAACTTCATGACATGTTGATAGATTGATCACATGTGCAAGAATTTCCTCCGAGAGCAAAGAAATCAGTACACTTAGAATCATTTGATCTTGCTGAAACCAGCTTTCTTATATTCCAGATTAGGGATTAGATTGCCTTCTTCAGTTGAGGAATCAGGCAAGAATTGATTAGAGAATGCAACGGTGCCACCAATGTAACCTGGAAGACGTTAACCTCTTAGAACCGCGCTTTCCATAGGAGATAGTTGTCTCTTGTCAACCGGATTGGATTGACTGAACGAGCTGGTAATAGACCAGGCAGACCATTGAGGGAAGAGGAAGGAGGAATGGTGGTAGAAGAGCCTTCGGTTGTCATTGGACGTGAGTTGATTGGCTCTGATATCATAAAAGAAAAGTATTTGCTGCTGCACTAATAACTCTATTGTTGTATAGTATTTATAATGGAGAAATACATGAGAACTGTACAAAAAACCTCCTAATCATTTGTGATAAGGATGAGAGCATACAAGAATAGTTACAAGTGAACCAACTATCTCTAACAGACTGCACTATGAATGGTGGTGGAAAGGACCTTCGATTCATTTCGAGATGATGCGTCTTTGCTGGATAGTTGGGCTGAAGTTTGTGAACCTGCTCTTCAATCCCCTAACCCAGCACTCCATAAGCTCCCTCCCGCCTATGGAGTCAGAGGGTGACGAGGATGTCACTGAAAACTACGAATGGCTACTAACCGCTCCTTCCTGGTGCAACCAAGACGGCTTCTTTCTCCTGTTCAACTGAAAGTCGCTTACTTCCATCTTCTTGTGCAAGGTGGAGACCAATGTTGGAGGCTATAGCAGCTGGATGGGAAGATCCCGGAGAAAGTACCGGTGGCGTATCTGCCCGCCCCATCAACTGCAACGGTAGAATGTATGCTCCGGTTCAGCGGTCAAACTCATTGAACAAGTCGTGCCAGAATTGATCGCCCACATCCCAGAAATTGGTGGACCTCATCCCCTGGAACCCTGTCTAGGTCATCAAATTTACATGGTGGAGTCTTGTGGCGAGCTTTTCATGATTTATCGTGTCATTGCAGGGGACTGGAAACACAGCAACAGACCACGAAAGGGCTGGAGGAATTAGGAACAAGGAGTCTACAGATGAAGACCAATAGCGAAGAGGCAAACACAACAGCTCCTTGCCCGTGGCAGCACCAGTCCCGTTGACAGATTACTTAAAGGAGCAGCAATGTTCTCTTCCTTGCCCATGGCTCATGTGTTGCATAAAAAACATTGACGCTTGCACAAGGAGAGGTACTTGATCACCGTTGGTGATTATAATCCCAAGACCTCATCGGACCCTGATGCTGCAATATGCTACTTGAAAGATAGCTCGTGCGTGGTGGTACAAGGTACATGATCCATCTTCCTCTGTAATCCTTTCGCAAAATAACGGATTGCCTGCATGAATGAGGACCAATTGCGGTATGTGGCTTCTCAAAGTCACCAAACTCCAAGTACTAGAGTCCCATACTGAACATCCTTCCGAATCACAAGAGGAGTTATTTAGTGGAATGTGATGGGGACCTCCTCGCTGTCCTTACAAGCGTATCAGAACACGATACCCAGAATGTATCCTACGACGATATCCAAGTTTTTAAGTTGGATTTCACTGAAATGAATTGGGTTGAGGTTGAAGATTTGGACAATTTTGTACGTTGTTAGCCATTTTTCATCCTTCTCACCACGTGTTACTTACAGCTCAAGGAATGAGGAACAGAAATAATGAAAAATTTTGCTTCAATCTAATGAAATATATATATATTCGAACAGTATTTTCCGGACTAATACTAGGAAGAAAAAAAAAAGTTGTTTCTTGCTTAGGGATTATCTCATAAAGGGAAGAAGCAATGTTTTTTTAACTGTTTGTGAAAATTTTCCTTCAAACCTTCCGACATTAACATCTCATGAAGTCTGATTCTAACTAGTAACTAGCCTTTCATCACTTCCGTAATTAATAGTGACTTTTACATAAGAACCTTTTATCAAGCACGTTTTTGGAAATAATGCCAGGAAAGAAAAGGACCTTTTAATTAATTCCATGACGAAAATTGCTTTCCTGCTGAGGAAACCATGATCTTTTAAAACTTTCATATCTCATCTCAGTTGAAGAACCAAAGATCTACTGACAGAATTTAAATCTAAATCCTCTTTTTGTTGCCAAACAAGAATTTCACGAGAACAGAGGAATGGCATCTAACAAGAATGAAAGAATAAGTAGATCGAAACCATTAATCTGTTAAAAGGACTCTGGATGAAAGAGTGACTAATCGTGATCTGCGAATCCCAGATTCGACCCATCCTCTTCCATTTGAGATGTTCCGAGCCCACTCGTCTCCTCTCCACAAGCTAAGTCATTCTCTAAGTTCCTACTTATTGATCAAGGTATACATGAACATATGAAAGCAAAAGGACGAAAAATATGAAACATTAAACAGACCCTACAAGAAGACTTGTTGACTAAGTTAGTGGATATGCCATCAAGTCACGTTTTTGGCTAAAGGTGAGAACATGGCCCGAGAGAAAATCGCACCTGTATCCACTGCACCCTTGTTCCTCAACTCTATAACTTTCTTGTGAGAATTAGAGTGCATTGATGGGATGAAAGTAGGGCTTGCAGCTGGACGATACTCAGGGAAGAGACGGCCAGATCTATAGCGTACCCCGCATGCATTACATAGCGTCTTTGGTCCCATTGGCCCTTCCCTCCACTGTGGAGTCTTTGTAACTTGACAGTGCGTACACTTTCTCAATGCAACTTGTTGGTAAAGAGAAGATTGTGAAGTCTCATCCATACCTGAGATCAATGTCAACTTCTTTTTCATTTTCTGCTTTATCTTGGCAGGTTCATCAGAGTAGTGGCTTTCAGGTTCTGATCCATGAGTAGCCACAAACTGAGCATCTCCAGCAGCAAATGAAGAGGAGAATGGGAAATGGTGAACAGGATGAAGATTGAATGTCGATGCTGGTCTACGCTTGTTGCTTCGAGCACGCTTCTTCACAGGGAAGTTAAGTTCAGAATTTAGGCGATTGCGATTTTCACCTGAGCAAGAGCTGCTACTTTCAAGCACAGATGTTGGGCTGGAGGTCTGGTAAAAGATCAACTCACTCACATCCACAGCATTGCCATTGATGAAGATGCTTCTTTGCGAGTAGGCTTCAGCAGCACATCCCTGCAGTTTAAGCTGAGAAGATCAGTCAACCCGAATGAAGAACCATGAAGGGACGTGAAGAAATGGTCAAATAGTGACACTCTTGTTTATAATTCGGAAAAAAAAAAAAACATGGTAGATGAATGTATGTCCAACAAAAGGTGATAAAGCTGTCTATCAGTTCCAAATTACAAGAGTGCTCAAAGTGATCATGTAGAACATAACATAATACATCATCAAAATAACTTATAACCCTAAAAAGAATACTAAATGATTTTTAGAAAAAAAAATGGTAAAAGATTGTATTGCAGAAGCATGCTCTCCGTGAGGCCATAACTTGGATATAGGAGCTGTATAATAAGCACAGTTATTTGCGTGTTCTCATTGTTCTCTAGTTAGTTTTAGCAAAGGGCATGTAACATGCGACCACAGGAGATGTCACATTCTGCAGATTCAGGCCAGGTGCAAATTGAAAGTTGATCAGCATAACAATACAAGCAAAACTGAGGAATATAATGTAAAGTAACACCCTCAAGTAATGATCCAAGCGAAGCCACAAGTTATCTCTCAACTTACAGATATGTTCAATCTACAGTCTATATCATCATATTCTACAAATCAGATCACATTATCAGGAAAATATTATGGTTAAATATGATGGCTCTGTGATAATTTTGAACCAACATAATTTTCATAGCTTTCGTTATTGATTTATAATTACGAGCACCTGCACCATTCTAAAGAACTTACAGTTCACGTTAGGGCTCAATCATCAGCCCCTTTCACAAATGAGTTATGCAAGGCCAATAGCCATTCAAGGGGGCGTATCAGAATGCAAAGACACCTGCTTCATGCAGCGCACAAGAGCCAGCACCATGTGTGTCCCATGTTGCAAACTATGGCACATCTCAGTATCATTCTTGTGTGGAATGATACTGAGATTTGGGCCATTTGGCACCTCAACCAGTGATCGAAAACACAAATTTTTTTTTTCAACCCTACAAGGGAATTGTCAAGGCTTTTTGTGGGTGTCAGGTGGAGTGTGTTTAAGCTATGTGTAGGTGGATTTAATCGAATAAGACAGCAAAAAGTCCTTGGCCAAAACTTTTATAAAAGGAAACTATGTAAAGAATTAATTTAAAAACAAATTTCTATGCCTCTCAAATTTTTAATGTCAATAAGCAGAAAAAGAAATCAGAAATATTGGGCTTAACTCTTTGGAGTGAATATCCTGAACAATTTACTACAACAATGGATGGTTGAATATGTCTGGAGGAATATATTGAACTCTTCTTCAGAACCATTCTACAAGCATGAAAAATAGCCTACGGAAAGAATATAGATCAAACCTCCTAAAACCTAGAATTGCTATTCAAAGTTTACTCCCACTACTGCACCAAACAAACAGGCATCTCCATGTTAATATAGCTACCAAACCCAGAAACCATAAGGATGCAACGAGAGAAACAGAAAGCTAGGAAACTCACAGCAGGGAACCTTTTGTCCAAATTTTCGCCGCGAAAATCACCATGAAGCCCGGAAGACAAACTTGTCAAAACATTTTCGTGCGCAGCCTCTATGCCTTGAAGGCTGTCCCAACCTTCTCCTCCAGTCACATTGTTGGGTTCCAGACTCCCCATGGGGAAATCCAAATACTTAATAGCTTCATCAAACAAATCATCCGACACGCCACTAAATATTTCCTCCAAAGACAGGGAATCGTTCATATTGCCACTCCTCTTGATTGCTACAAGCGAGAAACCCAATATAAACAAGTGGAGCAGAAAAACATATATAAAGAGGCGCTTCAAAAAGGGATAAGAAAACCCATGACCGAGTAAAACGCGTAAAAAATTGCAGGCAGTAGTAAAAACAGAAGCACTAGTTTCAGGTTCCTACGTAATTAACTTATCCAACCAAGATTTCGGTTCTAATTTGGCAAGAAAATCATAGATAATAAAGGACTCTCCAAGCTCAGAATATCCCGGTATCCCCCTGCAGATTAAATTTACATGTTTTTCATTTTCAAACAACGAGTCATTTTCCGGGTTAGGAGAGTCAGCTGCGTCGTCGTTTCACCATGATTTTGACCGCTAATCACAATTTAAAATTTCGAAAATAACCAATAAGATCAAATATTTAGAGAGCCGACTTTCCTAATTTCCCATCACTTTTCCATTTGAATAACCGGAAACATAACAAACGCACAGAGTTCAAAGATTTTCCCCGACTTCTCCTCCATCTCCTCGTCAAACAAAAGCACACGTAAAACTGAGAAACTTGAAACTGGAAGTCAAAATGCAAAAGCAAAGAAGGTTTGGAACAAGAGTTCAGAAACGAAGGGAAAACGAGCTCGAAAAACTGAGTTGAAACGCTTGAAAACACAGACAGGGAGGCAGAAAATAAGGTTAAAATGGTGGAGGGAGGGAGGAGGAGAAGGAGACAAGGACAGACTAGAGACCTTGTCTCGGAGAGAGCGACGTCAGAGGGAGCGTTGAAGAACCGCCATTGTTGGATAAGAAGTCAGAGAGAAAATTGCAGAGAGGGGCTTTTGAATCTGCATGTGTTTGAGAGAAGGATTGGGATTGGAATTTCTAGGGATTTTGTTTTACAAGGCAACGCAAGCATGGAACGAGAAAATGCTAACGTGTGTGGCAGCACATGGAGCCTGCCCTGAGGATTACCCTCCAATTACCGTTTATCCCAAATCAAACTACTCCATTTTTCTTTTCTTTTCTTTTTGTTTTTCTTTAAAAAAATGCTTTTAACTCAAAATCATGCGCATAGGTACCAAAAAAATAATAATAAATTCATATGCATAGTAATTTCTTTTTTTTTTTTTTGTGAAGGGAAAGTAAACAAAAGCCCTGAAAATTTATTTAGTGCAAAAGTCTTATTAAAAGATTGAGTAAGCTCTATCAAAACTTATTTGAACTTGAAATTTAATGCAATGATGATTAAATACTATTTTATATATCATAATAATGTTACTGTTGATGATAGATTATGGAAATTACAAAATGGTCCATAATCATCTATCACAATTTTAGAGTCTTCCAAGTAGAAAGTGTATTAACTTTTAGATCATGCTTAGTTTATTATTTATGATGACTGTCAGTTATTAAGAATCGTCAAGTGGTAAGGGCTTCACATTAGAGGTGAGAACCGGGTCAGCCCGACCTGAGACCAGCTGGTCCCGGTCCTTAGTCATGAGGACCGGGCTCAGCCCGGTTGCAGGCGGGGCGGTCTTGAGCCAGGTTCAGGACGGGGCTGAGCGGGTTTAGAGTTTTTTTAAAAAAAAAATTAGAAACATAATTAATTATATATATCATAAATATTTTTAAGAAAAAACACCACATCCGGTGTAGGTTTTATTAAGTTAAAAAACCAAATGACACTTACAAATAATCGGAATGAGCCTTACATTTTAAAATGGCAAAAACATTCTAGAAATGATGAATAATAGAAACCTATGTTCTGTGCTGAATAGCATAATCAGATCAAATACAAACTACATGTATGATTGAAAAAAAAAAATTTCAAGTCTCCGTATTGGATATTACTTCATCATCCGAATTTTTTTGGTCTTTCTGTCGGAGTGCTACGAGGCCCCAATTTCAGTTGCACATGCATACTTCTACCGTGTCGGGTGTCAATCTTGATCGTTTATTTGATATCACCTATTTTCCAGCACTAAACGCTGCATTGGATGAGACGGTCAATAATGGAATAGAAAACCGTTGAAGGACCTGCTATGTAATTAACCCATTTAAAAAATATATATTTTTTTGCAGGTTTCCGTTGTGCGCCAAACCCGGTCAGGTCCGGTCTTGCAGGGTAGGGCAGGGTGGTTCATGGGTCGGGTCCTGGTTCGGGGTGGTTCGTTTTGCACATCCTCCTCCTCTCTGGCTCATATCTTAGTGATCTTTTGCTGGGGCGGAGCGGGGCAGGTTTGACTTCCTGTCTAGTCCAGGTTTGGGCCGCGTCGACCCCGCCTAGTTCCCACCTCTACTTCACATATTGCAATGAGTCTCACCATTTAATTTTTTACCTATAATCATGGATAGTTTTGCATTTTTTTTCATAATTTTTCTTCAAAATAAAGTATGGAAAAGTTACAATAACTTATTGGGGTTTGACCTTACCTATATTTGCCCTTTAATTTTTAAAAATTTACACTTTACCCTTATGTTTTTTTTACACTGCTCAGCAATAATTTTTGAAAATCTAATTTAAATAGTACGATAAACATCTTCAATAAATTTCAATCTTTCCAATATTTTTTTACAGTTAATAAATATATTAAATTATCAATTTTTCTTCTCTGTAAATATAATTTTCTCATTATAAATGCAAATCAATATTTTTTAAATCTCATTTAACTATAAAACGATGTTAAAAGTTTTGAAATTACTTGAAATATAGTTATCATACGGTTTAAATTATGATTTCAGAGTTATTGTTAGATAGTGTAAATAAAGTAAAGGATAAACGCATGTTTTTTTAAAATAAAATGATAAAATGTATGTTAAGTCAAATTACCAAACGGTTTTGGAATATTCCCAATAAAGTACATATAGACGAAAATACCATATGTATGAACTACTTTCTAGAATTTTATTTTGCCAAATGATATGCAAGTAAGAATGCAACTACTTTAGATTTTATGTACATTTTCTGTCTTTAAAAAAATATATAAATTGGAAGTATAATGTGTGTTTTGTTGTTGTAAAATTGTAATATTTACCGGCTATACATGTCACATCTTATTTGTAACAAAAAGTCTCTGATGAATCATTTCTCAGTAATATGCACAGCAAGGTAGATCTGAATGGTTTTGTAGTTTTGTTGTGTGTGTAGTATTTTATATAGTCCAAGCTTAAACAGGGAGATCACCGACGCAGCTAGGAGAAGATAATGTCATTGTCTTTGGTCGTTGCAAATCGGGTCCCCAAATTATTCTCTTCGACCTTCTCACTTCACATGGTGGCCCCTCACATTTTCTTTTTCATTTATCTTGTTCCGAAATTTTCATAAACTTTCTTTTCGCCATTTATTTACAAAGAAATAATGGAGGGCGATACATTTTAAGGCCTTTCTATGCACAAGACAAACTTTCTTTCAAAGAAAACAATCAACTGGTTTCTCTAGGCAGAAATCGCAATTTTGACCTCTAAATTTTTTATATTTGCAGAACTAGCTGTCAAGGAAAAGTTGGTCCACGATCACACCTCAAACTTTGTGAGAGACACAAAAGAAGTCGTTATGAAGGAGAAACATAAGTCTGATTTTCTAATTGTTCCATAAAATCAAATTGCATCTTAAAATTACGAGCGAAAAAAAACAAATTTAATTAATTACATAAAAGTAATTGAGCATAAAGTAGGGCTGGATATGATTAGACTTTGGGTCAAAAGGTTGTGGTTGAAACTTAAAAGTCCCTTCAAAGCACCGCTAATCGCTATGGCTGGAAAAGGGGTCAATCTTGCTTCTAGTTCTGAAGTGCAATAGCAAATGAACTCCTATTCAAGAGCCAGTTTGGCAGATTTGTGAAGTTAAGGGGTGAAATTGAGGTCTTAGGCTTTTCCTCTGTAAAAATGAATTTTACTAGTACAATGAGGCTTTCTTATAAACAACCTTTTACTTGTTGATTAAGTTTTGGTGATTTCACTGCCAAATGAATCGAAGGCCCACTCTTTAATTCAGTTACATATCATACATAAAACCATGAAAACTGGCAACTAAATAAATTAAGAAGATTAATGTATGAAATTGGAATCTCAAGGAATAGCACAATGTTTTATGTGCTGTTGATTGTGATTGAAGCAAAGAGATGGATAGATTTGAGTAGAGGAATCTTAGAAAGCACGGAACTGAACTCTCAGTACTAATTAGAGTGGTTAATATCAGCTCAGGTGGTTTTCTTATTGTTTGGCTCTGAAATATTGGTAATAAATAATTGCATTAGTCAAATCATAGGTAGTAATTGCCAACCTAATATTGCTTAGTCAGACTCATCTGTAGATCTGTGGATGGACAATATTTGTACTTTATAATAGCTTTGGAGATTTGGGTACCCCCACCATGTTAGGGAACAAACCAATTTTGTCTCATAATATACTAATTAATTTATTTTAATTTAACAATGCTACTGGTGAAACTGCTCATGATCTGTAGACAACTTTCAACTAATTAATTTTGTGGGGTTTGCTTGTAATCACCACTTAAAAGATAAGGCCCATTAAGCCCCTGAAAAGGAGACACATAGTTTCTTAAGAATACTTTATTTCTGTTTATTTTTTTTTGTTCGAAACATATAATCATCCTATAAGTTAACATCAAGAGAGAAGAGCTCTTGTCTATTGAGATACTTGTAAAAATGCCCCCAACAGTCTCCAGAACCTCGTCTCTAGACTAACCCAAGTTGTATGAACTCCCAAGTCTGGCAATAAGGTTGCAGAACAAGATATCTTGTAATTCAAGTTACATTGTTTTTTTCAATTTTTTAAGTTTAAATTTGATGTCAGCTAAGAAACTTGGGTCCTTTGTAACGCTCGAGAGAGCGGGGGAAGTTGGCCCATTTTTCTCGTTTGCATAACAGTTTTATTTATTTATTTATTGCTTTTTGTAAATATTTAAGGTTTGAACTTCAATTATGTCTGTTGTAATTCGCAGGTAAAGAGTGAATTCAGATGCTATAGACTGAGAAATCCTTTTTTTTTTTTTTGGGAATTTCGCTCATTGCTCTAGTGAGTTACAAATCCTACGACTTGACCAATATATGATACAATGTTTCTATGTTGAACTTTTCTTTTGTTGCACTGTTTCCCTTCAATCTGTCTAGACCGTAGAAATCATCAATCAACAAAGCAAATCTACTAAAAGAATAAACCATGAATTAACAGAAATTGTGAAATTTCAGAACTTGGAGCATCGATGTGGGAGACCAGTTCCATGATCAACAACTACTATCTCTGTCTTGCCATCACACCCCAAAACATCTTTCCCCAACTTTGCTCCTGCTGCCTTGAGACCCTTAAGTGAAACCGGCCGGTTGAAAAGATTAATTGTTGGCAACTTTGAGGCTGGTGGCAACTTCATGTTAGGCAACATGGTTCTGAAATCTTCCTTCAGTAATGGAACCTCATAATCTACTTTTTGGTGCTTCATCTCCTTGTCTTTTGCCCTAATGTGAGCACCAGGTTCCATATGGTTGGTCGAAAAGCTTGACTGGTTCGGGAAATTGGGGTACAGGCTAACATATCCTCTCAGGTACATCATGTCAATGAGGAACTTTTTCCATGAAGATTTCCAACCATTGGATTGAGATTTGGGGATTTGAACTGGGTTTGCTTTGGGGTCTTCAGTAAACCTTGTGTTCATGTATGCATAGAACTCTCTCCATTGCTTGGGGAAGAAGACAGCTCCCCAACTGCAAGGCAGCTGGTGAAGATAAGGTGTGTTTGGATGAATTTGCTCTAAAAATGCTGTTGCATTCCATTTAGGCCTTTCTTTCAGCACTTCAATCAACCTAGGAGTGTAAAGAGAGATAGAGGAGAGTTCTGGAAGGGAGACTTGAGGGTCATAGTGGTAAGCTAAGAGAGAGTATTTGATCCACAGGTAGTAGTAAGGAGAGACTTCGATGTCATCTTCGAGTAGTAGCCCGAAATCATCATTTGATGATGGGTACCAACTCTCACTGACTGCTCTAATTAGGCCTGCTTGAACGATTCTTCTTCGCAGGATTTTTGGGCCATGAGGCCATTCAAAAGAGTTCACAAGCCTCACAGTTGCCTCATCCACTTCACTGTCCATGTTGAAGCTAATTGAAACTTCATCACCAATATAGAGTGCATTACTTAGAGATTTGAGAAGCCTGCTCAAGGAATGGGCACGCTTATGGGTAATTATGTTGACAGATATCCTCATCTTATTCCAGTCTGCAAATAATAACAACTTTTACTAGAAAAGTTACAGAAGTGTTTAATCAACATGTAGACACTTAGGGAGAAGTTGAAAGTCTTACTTGGCAGTGCTGTTGATTTTATATCAGCCATCCATAGAACTTTCAAGACAGAATTCCTTGGCAAATAAATTAGTGCAGGACTATTTATGCTTGTTTCAGAAGCCATTTTCAGAGCTCTTTTCACACCAGAATCCGTATCTGCCAACGCTATCACGACACTGGGACTGTGAATTTTAATAAGTCCTTTCATGCTAGAATGCACAGCATGAACTACTTGCACCTCAGAAGCAGAAACCCCAGAATGTGTCCCGATTGCCAAATCAAAAATCTTAAACCGTCTTTCTTTGCAAGCCAGCTTAGGCCAGTTCAGCGCAGCTGCAGCCTCTTCACAGGGACAGTAGGAACCTCCAGAGATTACAATGTACGCCTTCTTCCCCTTACTAGACCTGAATTTCTCGAGGAGTGGTGCAAGAACCTTAACTTCATCTATTGAGTGAGCATAAAAGAGAGCGTCAATTTTCTGAGGGTGCACCACAGCCCATTGAGTGACATAGCCGCTGGACAAGGCTCTCCACCATTGTTCATCTCTCATTTCAACAATTTCCTTGAAGATCACAGTGGTTTCTGACACATAAGCAAGCCGGTGCTCGCTATCACCCCATGTTTCTTTGTCATTTAGATCCACTGGGAGAACATATGAATTTGCACTTAGGTGCTTCTGAAGCTGGTAGCTGCAAACATTACAAATTAGTTTTAACACAATATGTAATTTGGGCATGGACTATGGCTAACTTTAGAAACCATGGACACAGGAGAATACCTAAGGTGCAAATCCTCTCCGGTCATGAAAGTGAAAGGGGTCTCGATGAAGAGGGTCTTCACAGTTTCAGCCGGCAAAAACCAGGAGCTGCAAAGAAAATCCACCTGAACAATTCTGTTAACAGTAATATCATAAGCAGGGTCAGGCAAATAAAGTCCTGCCTCCTTTGATCTAAACTTTCTATAGCTTGGAAATGTTAAGTCCTTCTGCCTGAACGGCAAGATCCTTCCAATGCTTCCTAAAACTGAGTTCCTGTACTTGTCAGTCCCAGACACATGGGACAGAATCTGTAACATTTTCTTTCCGGGAATCATATCATCATCAAGAATGTATATGAGATCAGCATCTGTCTGAAGTGCCATTTGGAACCGACCAAAGTACTTAAAATCATAGCTGGAGCTAATGAAGCTGATTCTTGAATCATTGTAGCTATCAACAATTTTCTTCAAGGATAGCTCATTAGGGCTACCAAATGCAACCACCCAAAGGCGATGGAAGGGAAGTGTCTGTTGAAGAAATGAATCAAGCTGAGCACAAAGAGTTCTTCTCTTGAAGTGGTTCAAGATCACCGTCACTTTTGGTTTGTTTGGACCATGGCAATCCCAGTTAGACTTCATTGCCATCAGCTCAGCCAAAGTCTCGATGCCAATTGATTTTCTCTGGAATTCTGTTACCTCTTGATACAGCTCCCTCTTGAGCTTTATCATCCAAGTATCATTTGACTTCTTCTGCAAGAAATCAATCCCCTCACTCTCACAAACGTCAGATGGTCTAATCTGTGGCACGTCAGCTTGAACCAGGGAATTTGCAGCAGCTTGATAACACCTTACAACATGGTGTGGGGTTATCAACTCCTTCATGTTTCTAGCAAACCTTGTCGCCCAAGGAAACTCTTGCTTACTCGTCAACTCTACCGCTGGTGCTGGGCTCATGTGGTAGAGAAGAAATGTTGCATACACCGCACATGCAAATTGCAGGCAAGTGAAAACAGCTACAAGCTTGACAGAGGCGCTCCTCGGGCTCTTTGTTTTCGCTTTCTCTCCTGCAGAATCAGCCACCATCCCTTCCAGATGATCCCCACTTCTCAAGTTGGGACTTTGAGTCAGCCCCATTTCATAAATTAATACAGAAAAGGATTTTGGTACACCTGCCAAGAATGTCACTACAGACATTAACGTCGAACTATAGGGAACTTTGTCAGATTAAAAAAATGCAGTTAGAAAGCTACCTCACTATCTACTTCTCCTTCTTCTTCTTCTTTTGCTGCCGAAGCAAGTGAAATGTCTTCCAAGTAACCTCTTTCTAATGGATCTCTTCAAACTTTCTTAAGGTGAAACCTAGCAAGAAAAATCTTTCTTGAACATTTCCGAAATGTGAAACTAATTTGAAAGACAAATTTGAAGAAAAATAAGTTCTCCTTGCTGTCCGAAGCTATCGTCTAAGAACTGAGGGTGGAAAAATCAATTTATAATGATTAGATTGAAGAAATTGGAGAGGGTAGATTAAGAAAAAGAGTTATGGCAATGACCATACAGAGAAACTCACATTTATAATAGGAATCATATTCAAGAAAATTCGCAAGGTTGTTGCAGTCATTCCGTTTAGAATGAAATTTGTAGAATAGACTTCTGCCATATTTGCTTGGCAATAGGATTAATTTTTTTGAGGACTCCGAAGATCATGAGGGCACCAAAAAAATAAACAAAATAAATAAGAAATAAAAAGGTTTATGGACAAAGACACTTACCCTTCAGAATTGACCAAAACTACAGATAGAGCCTTGTAGATTGACAAGATACACTTGCCAAGTTAAAATGGGCTTTTTAGGCCATGTGATATTTCTGTTACCTTTTCTTGCTACTAAGCTTTTGCAGCAGGTTTGTAAATTTTACTGGAATTGGCGGTATTTGTACGACAGCCGTTAGTTTGACTAAGTGAAACCGTAAATTTGACATAATATTTAATACTGTGAAAGATTTTGTAATTCATTAGCAGCTCACAAAAATTCATTTGTACTTCAAAGGAGGGTAATGTGTATTCTTGAACTACCCAAAACAATATGTTACTATTTTATAAGGGATAAATTTTATCGGTGGTATCTTACCTTATTTTTGTATCCTAAATAAATATTAATTATTTTACTTTTATTCTATCAAACTACCAAAATTCATAATGTATGTCTTAATGAGGTATTTCCTTGACTGCCAGATTAAATGAAAATTGTTGCATGTCATTAAACAATACTAAAATAAATTTAAAAATAACAATTTCAGTCTTAAAATTTTTTTCAATCACTAATTTTAACCCTAAAATGTATAGATCTAACACCTAAACCACCGCTTTATGTCTTCCTCGTATGTCTTCAAACTAATTTCGGTCCTCAACCTTCAACAAAACCCATTAATTTGTGGTTATTGCCACAGGAATTGTCCGCCATTATGGCTGCCAAGCGTGTTGATCGACAGGCGCCACTGGTCGGGGAGCAATTCGTAATGAACAAATCGAGACCACCTACACCCGTCCAACCTAGCTGTGACGCTCTATCAAAAAAACAAAAGGAGCGTGACAAAAACATATCGTCGCGTCTTGCCGACCTTTTAATCGCCGGTGTTCCATAACTGATAAGGAAAGGATGAGAAGCGGTCAGAGGCGAGCAACGAAGTATAACCACTGGAGGGAACAAAAGTGTCGATGACTGAGGAATTGGGTACTAAGGTTTGGTGCAAAGATTTTAGAGTTCACGAAGAGCGAGTGGATGGTGGAGAAGTGCCTGAGTAAATTTCGTATCTATTGATTATCTCAATTTTTTTTCCCCAAAACTTGGCCACCATCCACTGTTGACAGAGAATTGCTATGGACCATGCGACTGGGCTGGATCGGGTGGAGATGATGGCAGCTTCTGGGTTGGCGGCAGCAGAATTAAAGTTGTTTATTTAAATTTATTTTACTGTTATTTAATGTCATTTTATGTTTTTAATTTGATCATTAGATCAAATTGACGGAAAATATCCGATTGAAACGCATATTATGAGTTTTTTTTATTCAATGGGACAAAAGTAAAGAATTAACGCCTATTTAGGGCAAAATATAAGATAAAGTACCTGGGTTGAATTTACCCATTTTGTAAGTGTATGGGAAAGACTCACTTGGAAGGAGTTAAAGTTGAAACAAGCTGAGCTGAATTGTATAGTTGGCTGATCATATTCAATTTAAAAAATCTAATAAGATTGATGTTTATTTATATTTGGATTGAAATGAATATGAACAGGATTTTAACCGATTGAGCTCGAATCGTCATCAAGTTGTTCAATTAGATTAAAGGGAAAAAAAGCTAAAATTGAGCTAAGCTGATCCTGAGTAATAAGTAAATCAAAGTTTTGTTTAAATTATGTATCGAGCTTGAAATTATATTCAGGCTTGTCTTGATATCAATTTGAACAAGCTACAAATAAATTTGAAACTGAGCTAAAATCAAGCTGAGCTCGAGTTGTTCGATCATTTTCACCTTTAAAAAAGTCTGCAGTTTAATACCTAACAATACTTTGAGGTGATAAATGTTCACTTTAGAAAATAAGGATACTCCAAAAAACCAAAAAAAATCTCATATTAGCATATACGGAAAATGAAGAGAGATAATTAAAGAAATTACAAGCCAAAAAACAAAAAAAAAAAATCAATATCACAAGACAATATGACTACATACAGAAGCCAATAGCTAATTGCATGATTAGTCTCATACATAGAAAAAAATCATCGCCATTACTGCATATTTATTTTGCATATATACATGAATGTTTTTTTACTGGAACTGCTTTACCAGTCCCCCAATCCAAATGGCCGTTTTGGACTAAAATTTCTATATTTGTTCTCCCCAAGGAAAAGAGGGATTAAGAACCGATTATAACGGAAACACAACAAAATAAAGCGTATTAGAACTCAGATCCGCTACAGTTATGTGGAAATTACATTTCTTTTCTGTGTGATTCAAAACCTACATCTTCATCACGGAAAGTAATTAAACTTCTGTAGGATGGTTTGGCGGTAGATTACTGCCATGCTCAAGTTAAGATGGGGTAACAGTGGTTTTGGGTAAAATTCATTTGTTTCCCTAATTATTATGCTCGTCCCACAAGGCCACAAACATTAATTTCATCTCTGTAAAGTCTCTTAGCTAATATATCATGTCAAATTTGTAGTTGTCCCCTTAATTTTATTGTTATATTTGATGGTAAATAATGGTGTGACAACCTTCAAGGATTTGTTGGGACCCCCTACTACCACCATAGCTTCCTCTTTAATTATAATGGATATTCATATTGTGCAACATAAAACATCAATTCGGAACTTACATAACATCTAATTATTTTTTTTACTCAAAATCAGCCATACAAGACTATAGAGTATATTGGGGTATCTATATTATATGGAGAGAGTGCCTCACAACATTTGGGACCTCGAAAGGCAATCAAAGCAGCACCGAATACATTTGTTGGATTGAGGATGAGGAGAGGAGACTCCGGGTGAGTCCCCAACACTTTGTCATTTTGCAAATGGTGCAGGGACAACTTCTAATCAGTTAAATTAGGGCATTTGCCTCTTAAATCTAACAAAAATACGAGATTTTTTGAAGGTTGTCCATCTTTCTATTGGAATTTGACTTTGTGGAATTAAAAAAACAACTATATATTGTCCCATTTGAAGCCAATGCTCATTTGATATTAACGCCAACTATTAGTGTTACAATTTTGAAAAAGCTATCAAATGAAAAATTTTAGCCTTTAGTTTTAGCAGTTTTATCTTGATTGTGAAATAAATTATCTAAACTCTAACATCAATTATAAAAGTTGTTTCAAATAGGGTCCAAGTCCTCTTCGAGCTGGCTGGCACATGTCACTCAACCTTTCTTTCTAAAAAGAATTGTTACATTGCAAATCAAACCAAAACAACAAATAGCATTAAAAATTGTAAAGCTTTTTTATGTACCTAACATCCAATTTGTTTTAATTTGAATGAACATAATTTGAAATTAGTCTTTTTTATTTTAGGAAAAACTTATTTAATTTGACAGCTAATATTGTGTAGATAGAATAATCCACTGGAAGTAGAATTTTTATAATATTATTAATTTTTTATAAATTTTTATTTTTTAGGCATTAAAAAATTTATAAAAATTTAAACATTGTAAAAAATTTATTTTCAATGGATCATCAAACCTAGGTAATATTGACTTTTAAATAAAATTGGTTCCGGATAAAAAAAATATAAAAATAAAAAAGTCATTTTAAATTAAATTGTTGTAAGTTAAAACAAGATGAATCTAATTTGTTGGACACCGATGTCTAAGTAATTTTAAGCTGTTAGATCCACTAAGTTTATTGAAAACCATAGAAATAAAAAGCCTTTTAAATTTTGAATTTTTGTTCATACACAAAAACAACAAAAGATTAATGGAAAAAGGAAAAAGACAAGTTGATGTGTCGGAGTAATGCGCTGGCAGGGCACTATGACCACCGCCTAGCGATCCAATGACTCCATCATGGTTCGGATGGCTTGAGCTAGGGTGACCAAAGCTGGTGCCAAACCTACAGTACTGTGCAAAGACTTTAAAGTATTAAAACAGTCAATAAGGATTTTAATGTGTTATAAGCCAAAACTAACAAGTTGTCCAAACTACTCCTTGAAATTGCTCTAAGTTCAGCTTCTAAGGTTGTTGAGTAAGTGGTCAAAAGATACCCATCAGAATATAAAAAAGAGGCATGGATTCTCATCCAAATTCAAGTAGTTGCCCCAAGCTGAAAGGAACTTCTCTATGCTTCATCCACAATAAAAAAAAGCTAGGGTACGTCCAATTTGATTCGTAGGAGTTCTAGAACTCTAGACATGATAGAGTGGATCCAGGGGATTGTTCTTGGAAGTGGAATTCCTTAATTTAATAGATCTTGCGAAGAATAATTGGAGGATTAAATCATCCCTTCATAATTGCGAGGAAGGAACATTAAAAGGAGAATTCTGAAACACCATCTCATTATGCCCAATCCAAATATTCCACATAGTAGAGACTAGAAAAAGAAGCCAATTCGGGTTCCAAGTACTACTGGAGGCCAATAGGCTGAGTACCTAGATGGCAATTAGGTGGGTCAGGTCAGGTTTGGGTTAGACCATTCAAGTTCAAGTTTAATCAGGTTAACATATATTTGAATCCAAATTGAGTTATTTGGGTTCGGGTTGGGTCAGGCCGGGTCTATTTGGGTTCAAATCCAATCAAGTCAATTATCAAGTTTTAGACCAGATTCAACTTAATTGTCGAGTTTACTCAGTTCAACGAATAATCTATGATTTTTTATTTTTAACATTTTAGTATATAAATAAAAATAATTATATTAAATAATAAATAAAGACCTATGGTTTCTAAATATATACTTTTTAAATTTCTTTTCTAATAAATAATCACCCTCTGTTCCATTTTCTTTACTCCATTTAACTTTTCTGACTAGTTTGACTTGAATTTATTTATATTATTGTTTATTAAAAATTATATTTAAAAATTACAAGTCCTGATTTATTATTCATGTATAAAATTTTTTTATTTATATATTAAAATGTTGGAAATAAAAAATTATAGATTAATTGTTAAAAGGGTAAAATCCACCGAAGGTACCGTAGCTTATTTTTTTTTTCTAATTGGGTACCCTACATTCAAGTTGTCCTAGTGAGGTACCTTACTTTTTATTGCGTTTCCTATCTAAGTACTTTTCGTTAATTTTGAAGTTATGTTTGACGGAAAATGCTGATATGACATAAAAAAATATTAGAATAAATAATAAAATAACATTTGTGGTCTTTACATTTTTGAAAAAATTACAAAAAACCCCCAAAATATCGGAGGAGGAGATCGTCGCCCCATATCCTACTGCCTCCCCCTCCGTCCTGTTTTCCAGCATCGATCTCATCAAATCTCCGACGTCAAGAACCTCATCAGCTGCCGGCTCCCTCTCCAAGCATTTCAACTCTTTTGTCCCCAAGACCAACTCGCTTATCTTCCAGATTGATCGAGTCATCTCCCCCTGAATCGGATGCCTCTCCAAATCCGTCTTCCTCTCCTTCCTTAGATCCCTCTTTGGTCTCATCTCCTCAAAGCCTTGCTGTAGGAGCCCGACAATTTCAATTTTTCTTCTTACCTAAGTTATATTCGTCGGATGTTCAAATGATTCAGACGATCGCCAATGATTCAGTTGATCTTCATAGACTATGATGATTTCCGCTTGCAAATCCAATGATCCCAAGTTCACTCGAACCTCAATCGAAGGGTTAGGGAAGACGAACAGACTCACAGCCAAGGTAGATGCGCCGCTGCTAGATTTGATATGATTTGTCCAAATCCGATGAGATCGATATCGAAAAATGAGGCGATGGGGGAGCAGCTAGATTTAAAAACATTTTAGTAGTTTTGGGGGTTTTTTGTAATTTTTTCAAAAATATAAGTATCACAAGTGTTATTTTATTATTTGTTTTAATATTTTTTATGTCATATCACTATTTTCCGTTAGACATAACTCCGAAATTAACGGAATATACTTAGATAGGACACGTAATAAGAGGTAAGACACCTCGCTAGGGCAACTTGAAGGCATGGTACCCAATTAAGACAAAAAAATAAGCTAACGTACTCTCGGTGGATTTTACCTATTGTTAAAATATGAATGATACAAAGAATTTGAGATAGGAAGAGTAATATGAATAAATTCAATTCAAACTATTTGAAAAAGTCAAATATTTCAAAAAATATAGGATGAAATGAGTACTATACTTTCTAAAACTTAATTATTTTTATTTCTCTATCACCGTTTCACTAATTGTTTCTCATAACTTACACATGTTCGCTTTATAACACAAAACAGATCAATAGAATAGAAGAAACCTATTCACATATATTAAATCATAAATTTTCTAAAGTCTTTGTCAACCATGTATTTTAGGTTGATTTAAGTTAAAATTGGGTCTTATCGGGTTTAATCATCAAGTCATTTTAGGGTCTCGAGTTTCACTTCAATCTAGTTTAGGCTTGGGTCGTTAACTTTTCTGGTCAAATTGAGTCATGTCAAACTTGGGTTCGGGTGGGTCAGGTTAGGTTTTTTGGTCGGGTCAAATTTTATCATTCATCACTCTTATATGATAAGAGGGTCAAATAATAAAGGGTTTTGGCAGAAAACACCCCATAAATTTGTAGAGTCAGTGCATTTCCAAAAACGATAGAATGATGATTTCATGTGTAGGGCTAAGATTGGGGCCTTGAGATGCCAAATTGAAACCGGTTGATCAGGCTTTAATAAAAGAAATTAACAGAATAATAAAAAAGATTCAGATAAAATATAAAGTAAATAAATCGAGGCTTCCTACATGGCCTAGCAAGAAATCTCTTGCGCGGACTTTCCCACCACGTCCATCCACGTAGGTAGCACAACAAACTCCTCCGACCCTGAAAATCTCTCGTTCTATCGCCACACAATTTGCAAATTCCTACGTTCCATGCTCGACATCATCTCATCGACAAAGTAAAACATAAGAGAACATGAATCATAGATACCTATTGAAACCAAGGTCAGGGAAAATTTGCTCGCGTTTAATAAATGAAAGTCTATTATTAATTCACTTTAAATTAAGTTAGATTTATCTGAAATAATTTATTTTTATTTTTAAATTTCTTCTTATTTGGGGCAAACGTCATTTGAAACTCAATATTATATAACTATAATAATCAAGTAGACCATAAATTTTTATAATGTTATTAAATTTTTATAAATTTTTATTTTTTTAAATATTTACTTCCAAATAACATAGGTTCTAAATAAAATGATGTAAAAATAAAAATAAATAATTTTAAATTAATCTAACTTAAGTTAAAAATAATTGAATTTTATTCCATAAAAATCGCTTGATCAAAGGTTTGTAATCTATCCCAAGTGCCTCTGCTAACGATTAAGGCGTAAGGGATACTTTGAGGCTTTTGAGTAATAAACAAATATATTTGCAACGCTTGCCTTTGCTTGTTATTCTTTTGTTTGATTATGTTGTTTGGTCCTTTTTTTTTTCTTTTTTTTGCAGAGGTTGTCTGTGTATGTGATCCATGCATCGGATAGCATAGATGCGTTTGCCACATTCAGGATCTATCACATAATATATATTATATATTATTCTTTTCTATTTCCAAAAAAATAAAAATCCTATTGTCAAGTTCCAAGGTACTACTTGTAACATAACTGAATTATAACTCTTAAACGGTCTTTCTTTGAATCAAGAAGCTAATTTTTTATCCTGCGCTATCTGGTAAAATGGCAAAGCACAAGGAACACAAACTCCTTTCACCCGCTTTGTCCCGGGTTTTGTGCCTTCCTTCTTTCTTTCCTTTGTCGCAGAGCCACTATATAGGCCAAGGGGCCATATCTCACTAAAACCTTTAGGATTTGATGAATATTTTAGTTAAATCATGATATAAACCCTCATTTTTTATACCATCTCCATTTAGGTTCCTAAAGTTAGAAGGTAACAAATCTAATCAAATGTTAGAAATAGCAGAAAAATAAAAGATAAAAGGGCAAATATGACACGTATCTTATGCTATAAGGAGAGACAAATCACCTACTATTGTATTTTTTCTTTTTTTTGCAAATATGACACATGTCTTATGCATTTATATTGATCTATTATAGGTTTTTATTTCATTATCTAACTGGTTACAGTATAAAAAAAGGTCTCTCCTCAAATATTGTTTTCATGTCTTTTATATATTTTTATGTTATCGATCTAATTAGATAATACTCAAAAGTTTCATAAATTTAGAAGCTCAAACCTAAATGTTTTTCCTGAATTTGAATGTACTGCTGTTTTATAAGGAGATCAATATCTTTAAATTAAGTTTCTTCAGAATCCTAAATATTTGAGCATCCTTTTCGGCTTATCCCTTAATTATTTTTTACCCAAAAAGCTCTCCATTAAGGAAAACAAATGGCTTCATGTTGGCCCCAATGAAGAAATCATGGCTCCACCATTGCCTTTCCGTATGCCCTAAGTCCTATTGTAAATTTTGAGTACCGAAAAAAGAATATCCAATTTTTAATGCATAAAACATCTCAATCAAACAAGATTTTCAAGTAGCAAAACTTTTAGCAAATCTGAAATTCTTTTGGTAACTTGGTTAAAAATTCAGCTTAAAACATCAACAATTCTTTAGAAGCAAAACGTAGGTGAATATGCTTGTACCTACTAGTTTACTGCATGTTTTACCGCAGAATTCCACAAGAAACTGAATGTATTTGATTCCAATCACGATGTTACGGTGTTGATGAATTAATCTTAAAAGCTAGGCTAAACACAATAACAGTTTTGGGAAGAATATGAAGTTCTAATTAATCTGCATTTAGAGTCCCTAAAATTACATGTTTACATCAAGTTTGACAGAAATTTGATTGTTTAACAATATGATCATCCATTGTAATTATAAAGAAAGACATAGTGGCGATGCGGACTTATGTAAGTCCTTAGAGACAACTACATTAGCATTTTCTGTTAGAGATAATGCTAAAACTAATAGAAGGACTATAAATAAAATGTCAATACTGTAATTTTATAACAAACCGTCATTGTAATGGTTCAATCTGGACTATTTAAAAATGGTGGTGTCTTCTATAACTCAAGATCTCATGTCATTAGACTGCACAAATTGGACCGTCCCAATAACAGTCTCTTCATCTAAAATCAAATATATGAGCTATGATGTTATGGATAAAATATTGATGTCATGATTTTTACAATAGACCATCATTATAACGGTTCAATCTAGGTCATTCAATGATGATGAGACCCTTAAGGCCTCTAGGACTCAGTGACCCACATTATTGGACTGTTCAAATTGAAACATTCCAATGATAGTCTATTCATCTAAAATAAGATACAGGAGTTAAAAGACTTTACGATAACACAGATAAGCTAAATTATATTAGGACAGTCATAAAAATATATAAGAAAACTACAGATATTTGGGTTCCCTCTGAAAAGGGTTGCAAAAAGGTATTGTGTGTAACTTTGCGGCGTGGTTTGTGCATGAGCTTGCAGCGTCCACTAACTTAAAACAAATAATTACACTATGAAGTTCATGAACTTCATGTCACTGACTTCAACATTGTTGAATTAAAGTATAATATGATGAGATGGAGTACTTATGTGTATACAGTGGAACAAGGTAAAAATGTCCGTTTCATCCCGGGAAATAACTTGAAATTGGAGCAATCGCATCTCAAAGAGATAAGGTAGGCGTCGCGAAGAAGTAAAAAGTTCTTCACATAATCGGAATTAGGGAATCAAATTCACATATTAGCAGCAGCGCTTCAATTTAGCTGCATCAGGAAACAAGGTGCCGTTTTGCCGTTTTCATTTCCTTTTTGATAGAAGCATCTCCTTTCTAAATCAGTAAATCATTCTCATTCTCAGCTTTAATCCCAGAAAGAGTGATACGAGAACACAAATAAATACGTGCTCATAAACTCTTGTTTATTTACATGCTTTCTTCAGAATAGGTTAATAGTTACCAACATTTCCATTAAGAACCCATAGGGTCGACTTTGATAAATAGGAACATGAACGACCCTACAAAATTATAAAAAAGATGTATATACCCTCCCCCTTAAAGTATCAAGTTTCTAAGCTAACGGTATTTTCCACGACGGTTGCCTCTCAATATGTACGTCACCCTTTCTCAGTTGTAGGTCAAAAATCTTTTCAGTCACCTGCAGGTGGTAACAAGAGAACTCCGAACTCTTCATGGTCAGTAATCAGCAGTTACTCATCGTCAGATATACACAATATTTGCAGCTTCATTTGGTTGTGTTGGATAAGATGGTAATGTCCTCCGTATCCCAGGTCCT
Source organism: Aquilaria yunnanensis (assembly GCA_039654915.1). Taxonomy (NCBI): domain Eukaryota; kingdom Viridiplantae; phylum Streptophyta; class Magnoliopsida; order Malvales; family Thymelaeaceae; genus Aquilaria; species Aquilaria yunnanensis. Next base: position 102,411,243 of record CM077593.1, on the reverse strand, counting down.
TGTTGAACCAATGAAGGTGGGTTTAGACCATGATAGAGTACGCTGTTTGGTGTATTAAGATTTGCCACCGAGTTGTTGCGAACCTCCCTGACATAATCCAATGTATATACAGAGGGTTCTAGATGTCGGTTTGCTCCAAGAGGCTGGCATGCATTTTGTGCTGTTCCCTGGATGAAGGGATTAATATTTGATTGAAACAGAGATGGTGTAGCTGCAGGAGGATTGGAGCACGTAGATTGAACATGCAATGCTGAAGATCTAAGTGGCTGAAGATGGTGGGCAGGACCACGAACCTCACTCCAGGCAGGGATGTTTCCTGCAGGAAGGCAGACACTGCTGATGTAGGGTTGTCTAGCCGGACGATCTGAAGAAATTTGCGAACTACATTGCATGGACTGCAAATAATAATGATTCATCCGGGGGGTCAGCATAAAATTATTCTGCAAGCGACCTGCAGGTGGACCACGGATCTCCGTTTGCCCAGGGATGTTTCCTACAGGAAGGCAGATATTGTTGATGTAGGGTGGTCTAGCTGGATCATTTGAAGAAATTTGAGAACTATGTTGCATGGCCTGCAAACAGTGATGAACTGTTTGGTGGGTTGGCATAAAATTATTCTGCAAGCTGGCTGCAGGAAGACCACGGATCATCCTTTGGGCAGGGATGTTTCCAACAGGAACAAAGACATTGTTGGTGTAGGATGGTCTGGTTGGAGCATCTGAAGAAACATGTGAGCTATGTTGAATGAACTGTAGATACTGATCCATTGGTTGGGGAGTAGGCAGCAAATTATTCTGCAAGCTAGCTGCAGGAGCGAAAGCCTGCAACATTGAAGCTGGAGCAACTAGCTGCGAAGACAGTTGAACCTGCTGTTGTAATGTACGGGAGTTTGCAACTGGCAGAAGACAAATAAGTGTCAACTCATGACACGAACCAAAGTAATATAGAGCGAATATTTGGTGCCTGCAATGGGGTGAAGCATGCATAATTTGGCATATTTGATTTTGTTCTTGTGTTGTACTGTTTGGGTTTCATACTCAAGTCAAATTTATGCTGACCCAAACATGGCATGCAAACACAAAGAAGAATTGGAACCATCACTACCTCAAAAAGGCAATTCTTTGAATCTGAACTCCAAATTGAATTAGCCACAATTGAAAAAGATAAGTACCTTGATGCATCCCCATCACCTGAAAGGCTTCACCATCCTTGCAATGCAACTGAATAACCTCAGCCAAAATCTTGTTCTTGAGAGCCATGCTGTGATTGGAATCCAACTCGGCATTTCTGAGCAAGAAACCAGATTCAGTCTCCAAGAGTTTAGCTTCATACTTCTTACGTGTCTGCTCCATCTCTTTCTCGTAATCAGATACCAGCTGTAACCTCTGAGAAAAAGGAAGATAAAAAACCACATCAAAAGTAGATAAAAAATCCCCTGGAGCTCGCCCAAAATAGATAAGCAACCAAGCAAAGATGAGGCTCACAGTATCTTCATGGGTCTTGGAAATTATTTCTTTTTCTTTGCATAATCTTTCAATCTCATTCTGCAGTGGATCATCTGAAAGATGCAGAGGGGTCTGAGATGATGTGTCATTCGTACTACCTGCATAATGACTGCTAGAACCAGAAGGAAATGTAGCATTTGTTGGAGAACTAAAAACATCTTGATTGGGAAGCTCAGTCAGGTTTTCCTCAAGCTCTTCGCAAGCCTGTGAACTTTGGCTTGTAGTTTGGCTTTCACCATGTGGCCAATTTTCACTCACTGATGGGAGGTCTTGAAGATGGATCCTAGGTGATTCTGAATCTACCAACTGTTGTATGTGCTCTTCAGGTACTGATGCCAGTATTTCAGGATCTCTGCAGCTGAAGTTTATTAAACCAGCAGCAGCAGGAGAAACTGAAGTTTGAATCTCTTGAGGAGCAGTCTGCATCTCAATATTTGATGCATCTTCAGCTAGAACTTCAGAGGTAGCAGATACCAATGAAGATAAATTTTGAGGCACCTACGTAAAGAAAGATGATTTAAGTATCTTAGAACACAATAATTATCCAACATTGATGGGACCCAAACAGACACCTGATAAATGTTTATTATTTTCAACTGGGGAGTAGCAAATGTATAAGTTTTCTTGGCATAAATAATATAGATAGTAATAGAATAAATTATCAGCAGAAATCCCAACTGGAAAGCAAAAAGAAAACACTGATGCTAAAGGATGTAGCAACATTACATACTAGAGATGTTACCCGATTAGACGGAAATGATACCCCTTCAGCTATATTGGGCACATCATGCACCTGAGATAAGTGCTCTGCAGGCTGGGGTCCCTGCTTGGCAGTGCAACCTATTTAATTAAAAGAAAAGTTAAAGCTATATTAACAAAACAGTCAATAATAGCTTACCAGATTACAAGGAAATGAGGCACTTTGGGCATTGGGACTAGGGGACAGATTTTGTTCTTGAGGAGCATCTTCCTGAATCTCAGATACATGAGAGACAATTTCCCTCGTTTCATTTTGGTGGTGAACTTCAGTAACAAATCCGGTATTGACATGACTGCCCTCAAATATGTCAGGACTGCTTTCAGTTCCCACCAATTGAATCTCTTCGTTGGGATTGTTGGAGCGGGATACACAATGCAATTCCTTTTGAGATGAAGGGGGAATCACAGGGGTGATATTTCCCAGAACTTCAGCATTCTGCTCTCGAGGTGCGTCTTCCTGAATCAAAGATACTTGAGAGGCAGTCTCCCTCATTTCATTCCATTGGCAAACTTCAACACCAGATCTGGCATTGGTATCACCACTCTCAAATATGTTGGGACTACTTCCAGTTCTCAGCAATTGAACCTCTTCAGTGGGACTGCAGGAGTGGGATACACTAGGCATTCCCTTTTCAGATGAAGGGGGAACCACAGGAGCCATATTTCCCAGAACTTCAAGGACCGCGTTCTGCTCTTTAGTTGCATCTTCCTGAATCTCAGATACTTGAGAGACAGTTTCCCTCATTTCATTCCGTTGGCAAACTTTGACACCACATCTGGCATTGGTGTCACCACCCTCAAATATGTTGGAACTACTTCCAGTTCTCACTAATTGAATCTCTTCAGTGGGACTGCAGGGGTGGGATACACTAGCCACTTCCTTTTCAGAACTAGGGGGAATCTCAACACCAAATCCAGTGCTGGTGTCACCACCCTCAACTATATCTGGATCATTTTCAATTCCCAGCAATGGAATCTCTTTATAAGAACCGCAGGACAAGGATACACAAGGCCCATCCATTTGGGATGAAGGTGGAAGCACAGGAGTGATATTTTCCAGTACACCAGGAATACATTCCTCTCCTGCCAGCATAACCTGCCCATCAGGCACACTTGATTTAGTGGTATCAGGGAGTTGTTCAGATCCAAGGATTGCAGACGTAATCTTCTCACTGGAACTAACAATATTGGACTCCCTATGTGGAATAATTTCATCTGACACACTAGCAATATCGGATTGATGAGGGATGACAGAAAGGACATTCTCCTGATCTTCTCTGGAACCATCAATCTCATGTGCTTCAGAAGGAACCTTTGCACCGCCATCAGTCTTGCTTAATACAGTTGCCCCGGGATCTTTCGATGCAAGTGGTTCTGTAGTTTCAGGGTTCTCAGCACTACACGGACGAGCAACATGGTAAAGAGGTAGTGGTGTTGCCTCGCTTACTGGAATGCTAGGCACAGGTTCAACACAACTCAAACCTCCTGAACAGTGAAATTGACTCATAGGTCGTCTTATCATCTCAGCTTGGGCCCAAGACCTGACTAATTCTATCCAATAGTCTCTGTCCTCAAGAATCTTGTTTTGTGCCGTTATTTGCATGGTCTCTAGATTCTTCTGCCTTTTGTCCATCCTTAGTTTAAGTTCATTAGATTTTTCCACAAATTCATTTTTCAATTTCTTAAGCTTATCACTAACTGTCATATGATTGCTATGCAGACGAACAACTGCTTCCTCTGCCTTCGTCATTCTCTCCAATGATGCCATTTCTTCCTCATATTTCCTTCTGAGATCATCATTTTCTTCCTCATGCTTCTGAAGCAACTGCCTCCATTTCTTAGTACATTTTTTTTTAATCCATTTTACAGTTTCTAAAAGTCCTGTCTTTGCTGTCTGTAACTCAGGCATGAATCCAGATTCTGAAGTGCCATCTGAATCTGAAGTCTCTTTAGGTAGTGATGGATATTCAGCATCTATTTTGAATCCCAGGGGCTTTGATGATGTACAGGAGATGGCACTGCCAACACCTTTAGTGCATGATTCGGCAGAAAGAGATGAGTGTGGAAGCATTGGCCTCTGAATATGGTGTAAAAACGTTTCTTTCAGACACCTCAACATTGAATAAGCAACATCTGCCTCTTTTTTCTCACAGCTATAGTTGAGATGCTTTTTAGCAAGCACCATTGATACTGAGTGTTTAATTTTGTGATTCAACAAAGACGCTGCAGTCCAACACTAAATTAACAAAGAAAAATGAAGCTAGAAATTAGAATCAAAGTGGTTACTAGCATACATATGCATGCAAAACAAACATTTAACTAAGGAAATTGGACATTAAACGCAGAAGTATCATAAGATAAAGTACCACGGAAACATAACTGGGAATGGGGGGAAGCAAACAGCACAAGTACATTTGAACATGCCATTTTGACTGGACCAGCCTCACCTCCCGACATGAATGTATGTTGCTAAATTTGATATTAAACTATAAACTAAGAGACAGAGAAAGGAAACACAATGTGGCTTGGCCACACCAGCCTACAATCACAAATAAATCCCCAAAACCTAAAGAATTTGAAAAATTTTAAGATTATAATTGGGCCCAACTTCATTGTTTCAAAACAAATAAATATATTAAAAAATGGAGGCCAAAGCCTCCTCATGATTTTTGCTCTAGTGTTGTGCAACATAGTAATGTTCTGAAGAATTCTAAGTACTGTTCCTGCAATTTACTGTAGCTGGCGTGAATGCATGCTGCCATATTGATTTTCTTCCGATGTTTATCCAGTTTCAATATCTCTTGTTTAAATTGATTATAACTAGGTTTGATCTGTTCTTTATTTGCTATAGAGATTTACTCATAATTAGCATCAAAAGGTCCAACTCATAACCAATTGGTAACTCATAACTAACTGGTAATGAGTGCAGACGTGATTTACAGGCAATATGAAACTAATTACATCATATGAAATTACGTAAAAAAGAAGCAAATTGTTACAGCGTGAAGAGCTGTATAGCTTGATTATAGGAATTGATTAGGATTCTAATTAATTCTCTTTCTTTGTATAGAATTTCCTTCCTAATATAGGATTGATACGTTTGTATATAAACATAGCCTAGAATGACGAACAATATAAAAAGTGAGAATATTTTTCTTCCTCAATTATGGCTTCATGGTATCAGAGCCACGAAATTGAGAAGTAGTTCGTCTGCTGGGAAATAGCAGACTAGGGTTACAGTTTGGGTCACCCATCTAGGGTGACATCCTGTTCTCCCCTCCGACCTAGGGAGGGTTGCTAGCCGCCGATCGGCCTGCCACTGAATCAAAGCACGTGAGTGACACGCGCCGGAAGAAGCTCCTGCCTCCCATCCACACGCCAGCACATGGCTTGCCAGAAAATTCTCTGGTCTTTGTTTTTTGGTTTGCCTGAGTCTCTACGTGCTCTAGGTGTGCCTGGTTGAGTCAGCATCCATACGGGTGTGTGATCTTCTTTGACATAGGTTCACGTTTTTTTCGATTCTCTTCAACTCTCGTTGCCTATGTGTCTGCATTTGGTACTATGAGTGATAAAAAGATAATTGTTACGTCTGACGTAATTCTGGTGATGTCAAGAATCACGAAACATAAACTCAATGGCTCTAATTATTTGGATTGGAGTAAGACCGTTCGCCTTTATCTACAGAGTATCGACAAGGATGATCATATGACCAAGGATTCACCCAAAGATGATTCCAGACAGGCATGGCTAAGAGAATATGCTCGATTATTCTTGCAGATATGAAATTCCATTGACAGTGAGGTAATTGGGTTGATCAATCACTGTGAATTTGTTAAAGGGTTGATTGATTATCTGGAATTCTTGTATTCTAGGAAAGGAAATATTTCCCGCATCTATGAGGTTTGCAAAACTTTCTACCAAGCAAAAAAACGAGACAAGTCTCTCATGGAACACTTCATGGATTTCAAGAAGACGTATGAGGAGCTCAATATGTTGCTGCAATTTAGTGCGGAAGTGAAGGTTCAACAAAGCCAAAGGGAATAGATGGCTGTTATGAGCTTCCCAGCGGGTTTTCCTTCTGAATTTGAGACTGCCAAATCCCAAATTCTTTCTAGTTCTGAGATCTCCTCCTTACAAGACATATTTAGTAGAATACTACGGACAGAGAGTACTCCACCTGTTCAGTTCAGTGGGGCACTTGCTAGCCGAAATAATAACTATGAGAATGGGCGATCATAGTATAAAAGTGATAACAGAGGAAAGGAGTCAAACAGTTTTGACACTCGGGATCCAAAAGTAATTGTGTGTCATTATTGCCACAAGCCAGGACATCTTAAGCATGATTGCAAAAAGCTTCAGAACAAAACTCAGTGAACTCAGTCAGCCCATATTGCATCCACAAATGACACACCTGAGAAATTAGTTACCAAGAGTCATTAAAATCCTCATCTACTCAAATCACTGCTATTGCTGATTCAGGTAAACCAAATGCATGTCTTATTTCCTCATCATCCAAATGGGTCATTGATTCTGGTGCCACAAATCATATGATAGGTAATTCTAGTCTGTTTTCTACGTTTCAGTCACATAAATCAACCTCTAATGTTACCTTGGCCGATGGATCATCATCCCATGTTCATGGGTCTGGCACAATCACACCAACCCCTTCTCTTCCTTTGTCACATGTTCTACATTTACCTCAACTATTCTTTAATTTGATTTCGATTAGCCAACTTACAAGCAATCTCAACTGTAGCATCTCATTTTTTCCCGATTACTACTCATTTCAGGATCTTTTGACGAAGCAAATTATTGGTAGAGGACATGAATCTGGAGGACTCTCGTTCTTGATCCTCATATACCCAAATCCATTGTTTGTTCAGGTGTCACTTCTCCATTTGAGGCACACTGTCGGTTGGGCCATCCTTCTCTTCCCTTGCTAAAAAAAGCTTTGTCCACAATTTAGTAAGGTGTCTTCATTAGATTGTGAGTCATGTCAATTTGGTAAACACCATCATCTTAGTTCTAGTCCAAGAGTCAATAAAAAAGCTAGTTTTCCGTTTGAATTAGTTCATTTTGGTGTTTGGGGTCCTTGTCCAGTTCCGTCTAAAACTGGATTCAAGTATTTTGTTACTTTTGTTGATGATTTCTCTCGTGTGACTTGGTTATATTTTATGAAAAATCATTATGAGTTATTTTCTCATTTTTGTGCCTTTTGTGCTGAGATTAAAACTCAATTTCATGTGACCGTTCATACATTGCAAAGTGATAATGCTAAAGAGTATTTGCCAGCATCTTTTCAAATATACATGGTACAACATGGCATCCTTCATCAAACTTCTTGTGTTGATACACCATTTCAAAATGGAGTCGCAAAACAAAAGAACACACACTTTCTTAAAATCAAAAGAGCCCTTTTATTTTAAATGAATGTTCCTAAACCATTTTGGGCTGATGCGATTTCGACAGCATATTTTTTAATTAATCGCATACCTTCGTTTGTTTTGCAAGGTGAATCCCAGTACAATATCCTTTTTCCCAATAAGTCATTATTTCCTATTGAACCTAAAATATTTGGAAGTACTTGTTTTGTCGGGATGTCCGTCCGCATGTCACTAAATTAGACCCAAAATCTTTGAAGTGTATCTTCCTTGGCTATTCTCGTCTTCAAAAAGGATATAGATGCTATTGTCCTAGTTTGAATCGATATTTGGTCTCTGCCGATGTTACTTTTTTGGAGAACACTCCGTATTTTCCAGCATCTATGTCTACATCTAAGGGGGAGGATGATGATCTGTTAGTCTATACTATCACATCCTCTGAGCCCGTGTCTGAACCAACTCCTGTTAAGCCTCCCATACATCATGTTTATTCTCGACGACTAAACCCTCTTGATATGTGTCCTGCGCCAACTCCTTCATCATCAGATCTAGTTCCAAGTGATGATCTTCCTATTGCCCTTCGTAAAGGTAAACGTCAACGCACTCACCCTATTTCATCATTTGTGTCTTATAATCACTTCCCATCATCTTGTTATTCCTTTATTGCATCCCTCGATTCCATTTCTCTTCCTAAAAGTGTTCATGAAGCCCTATCCCATCCCGGATGGCGTAGTGCAATGATAGAGGAGATGAATGCTTTAGAGAACAATCTTACTTGGAACTTGGTAAACTTACCTACAGGAAAGAAAGCTATTGGGTGTAAATGGGTGTTGGCTATTAAAGTAAATCCTGATGGGTCAGTGGCTCGATTGAAAGCCCGTTTTGTTGCTAAGGGTTATGCTCAAGTTGATGGTGTGGATTATTCTAACACCTTTTCCCCTGTTGCTAAGTTAACATCGGTCAGATTACTAATCTCTATGGCAGCCACCCACAATTGGCCTCTGCATCAGCTAGATATAAAAAATGTCTTCCTTCATGGAGATCTTCAGGAAGAAGTGTACATGGAGCAGCCTCCTAGTTTTGTTGCTCATGGGGAGCATGGGAAAGTCTGTCGTCTTCGTAAGTCTTTGTATGGTTTGAAACAAAGTCCTCGTGCTTGGTTTGGAAAATTTAGTCAAGCGGTTGAGAAGTTTGGGATGAAGAAAGCAAATCTGATAATTCTATCTTCTACAAATAGTCTGAAGCTGGCATCATTCTGTTAGTCGTGTATGTGGATGATAATGTCATTACTGGGAGCGATGCTATAGGTATTTCATCTCTTAAATCCTTTCTTCATGTTCAGTTTCACACTAAGGGATGCTAAAGTATTTCTTCGGAGTTGAGGTAACAAGAAGTAAGAAAGGAATCTTCTTGTTTCAAAGGAAATATGCACTTGACTTATTGTCTGAGACAAGGAAATTAGGAGCCAAACCATGTAAAACTCCAATGGTCCCTAATTTGCAACTTACGAAAGAGGGTGAACTGTTTGAAGATCCTGAGAGATATAGAAGATTGGTTGGGAAGTTGAATTATTTGTGTGTGACTTGTCCTGATATTGCATATTCAGTCAGTGTTGTGAGCCAATACATGTCCTCTCCAACAGTTGATCATTGGCCAGTTGTAGAACATATTTTGTGCTATTTGAAAAGAGCTCATGGACGCGGCATTTTGTATAAAAATCATGGTAACACTAAAATTGAATGTTTTTCAGATGCTGATTGAGCAGGATGTAAGGAAGATAGAAGATCTACTTCTAGTTACTGTGTCTTTGTTGGAGGAAATCTGGTCTCATGGAAGAGTAAGAAGCAAAATGCTGTGTCTCGATCAAGTGCTGAGTCAGAGTACAGAGCTATGGTGCAATCTGTGTGTGAAGTGATGTGGATATATCAGCTTTTGAATGAAGTAGGCCTTAAGGCCTCAATACCAGCCAAATCGTGGTGTGACAACCAAGCTGCTCTTCATATATCTTCCAATGCTGTATTTCATTAACAAACCAAGCACATATTGACCGTCATTTTGTTCGTGAGAAAATACAACAAGGTTTGATTTCCACCAGATATGTAAGAACGGAAGGACAGCTGGGAGATATTTTCACCAAGGCTCTAAACGGGCCTCGGGTTGATTATCTTTGTAACAGGCTGGGCATGATTAACATCTATGCTCCACCTTGAGGGGTAATGTTACAACGTGAATAGCTGTATAGCTTGATTATAGGAATTGATTAGGATTCTAATTAATTCTCCTTTGTATAGAATTTCCTTCCTAATATAGGATTGATACGTTTGTATATAAACATAGCCTAGAATGATGAATAATATAAAAAGTGAGAATATTTTTCTCCCTCAATTCTGGTTTCACAAATAATAATTAAAATATACCTTTATACTATAAACTATGCCTAAAATAGTATTTCCTGAAGTTTTCAAGTGTTGCATCCCCACTTGAGTGACATTAGCCCCCACCCACCCCAACCACATACAGGCCCAATATACATTTGAGAACTAGCTTGATATAAGCCCTGTTTCTACAGAGATAAGAACAGATAAATGGGCTAATGACAGACTTCAGTTCTGATTACAAGATGGAATTTCAAACCAACCACTTGGCCATAATAAGTGGACAGTTCCAACAATAAAGGGCACTTGACACACTGATGACTGGAAATGAATATAAGTTGCAGCACTAGCTCTCTAGTTGGTTCTTTGAAACATGGACTAGAATGCACAAAAGGCACAACAACATTCATTTTCACAGTGGAGCAAAAGAACGCTACACCAACAAAGCAAGGATGATTAAAAATTTTCTTTCTTGATAAGCCTAATACAGGACATGTGAACTGCAAAAGAAAAATATATTACAAAGAAACCTTACAACAGTGGAGCAATGCCCCAATGGATTGCCCCGCAATAATACCTATGGCTTCATATAATAGATTCCCATTTCCCACCATACGATACAGGAGCAACATATATAGTGAATTGCATTACAAATATATTGATTAAAGAGAAAAAAAATATATGTGAAATTTAAGGATCAACAAATCATACCAGAGATATTTGGAAAGCCTGCCACCAGGTTTCTGATTCTGTATCCATACAATTACTATTTTGATAAGCATCTCCTAATGTAAAAGAGTCCCTGCTCACATGATGATTATTAATGACATATTCAAGAAACCTTCCAGCCATAATTTTTACATCTTCCTGCAATGAAAAAAGGGGGGAAAACCATTTTATGCCACATGGATACAGATTTCCACTATAATAGCAGAAATTTTGCATACAACACAAAATAGTCATTGGCTTCTCATAGAATCAATAGTTTCATTTCGAGGATATCAAGCAAGAGCAAGAAGAGCATAATTTACTATTACATGGCTGCTTATAACATTGTTTCGATCACATGTGCTAATGTAAATGATATATTATATTCATTCAAAATTAAAAAAAGTGTATTGGTGGCAAGTTTGGTTTTCAAACGTGTATTTGGCGGAGAGCTTCAACTTTTGGAATCCTGTACGGCCTGTGCAGTGTTTCTTGAAAGCCAAGTTTGGCTTCCATGACACTCACTTTGCAGACTTAATGTTTTTTTCCTTTTTTGTATATTTAAGTTTTAAAGTGAAGGTTCAAATGGAGTTAGTATGGTAAATTTGATGTGGAAAACTTGCCAAATAAGGAAATGATGCAAAAGACTTGGGATGGTTCAAAAAGGACTATGGTGCATAGAATATGGGACATAGGGAATATTATTAAGATAGCTTTGGAACCTCGTTTTATTATTTTATAGCTACTTGGTTTTTAAAGAATAAAACCTCACTTCTTCCATGCAAAATAATATAGACTACCAAGTACTTACCATGGTTAACATTTTCTTTTTTTCTGCCTTCTGGATTATCATTCCCTTACATAAGAGGAGAAGAAATGGACTTTACAGATAGGCCATGGCAAGATTGGGAAAAGAAATTATCAGGCGTGTGAAAGTCTTTTTTTTTTTTTTTAAGAAAAAGGAATATCAAATCTAGCACACCAATATTTGACTATTCTCAAATTGAGCATGGGAACACATACTGGGAGATGTAGAACTTCACATAGTTGTGCTAGCTCTGGCTTCAAACAAATGCACAGACTCTGTTGTGAATCATGTAGTTTCCTACCCTCAGGTACCATAACAGTATCATCTGGTACATGCGACATAATATTAGGAAGATAAAAAGACTTGGTACACAAGAATATAACCAATCAAACAAATACAGGAAAATAACTACAGATTAAGAGAGATTGCCCTAGAATATGAGAAACTTCTTGAAGAAAAGAAGAAAAAGAAATTCCAATTCATGGAGCCAGAGATCTTATCCACTACCAATTTTTTTGAAAAGTGGACACTAAGGTGGAGGATAATCACAAAAGATGAACAGTTTTCCTGAGAGTTACCTCCCTTATCTTTCGCAAAGATTCCTTCTTGGAGCCCTTCAAGAAAATCTTGTTGAACATTAATGCTGGATACCTTTCTAAGTTTATTCTCAGCTTCACCACCCTCAGAATTTGGGTTATCCTCCAACTCATCAGAATATTGAACCCTTTTTCGCTTTTTTGGAGTTAAATCTGCAGAAAATTTAAATTGTGTATGCCTTCCCTCCAAAAGTTTCGCCCAAAACATATGAGGCAAATCTTCATCTTTCAGTTGCTTTTTACGCTCACCAAACAAAGTGTTATTTGTACAATAAGTTCCAGAATCCAGCTTCACTTGCAAAATTGTAGATAGACTGATTGACTCATCAGTTTCAGTTTTTTGAGCAAGTATTTTCAGGAACTCCCGAAGCACATTTTCCAAATGTGGTTTCTCAATAGTATCAACTGTTGGACTATGAAACTCATCTAGTTTAGTGAATAGGTATGAAGCACCCCACATTAGCAGAATCCTACCTGTATTGGGGCCTATGTTTTGTACATTGCCTTCAAGAGGCTTTCCTTTAGTTGAAAGAATCAGAATTTTCTCTTCCATGGTACATGTTGAATATAAACGGAACAAGTTTATCTGCTCAATCTGCTTATCAAATGTTATTTTCTGCAGTGCCCGTATATCATTCATAGGGTTCCAGTCACTGTTAAATAGAATAATAGCATCAAGTGACAATAATTTAATGCTGGGAAGACAGGCATGTTTCTCCAACAGTAAAACAAATCTTCCTTGTTCTGTGTTGAACTTATCCAAAGCAGATTTCTTCTCTGAAGGGTCAATAGCAATATCAATGCGTCCATATGAATCAGGACCAAATCTTTTCCATAGCAAGTCATCTAAAATGTCCCCCAGTAAATCCCTTCCAGGACCATCACCTATTACCTGCCAATTAAAATATTTGGAAGATTACCCAATAACTAGATCCAAGATTGCAAGAAACGGGAAAGATAATCGTAGACAGAGTAGCATGGAGGGACATTATACATAAGGCACACATGTACCTTGTGTTCCATTACCTACTGTCATTCGTTTATCTTACCAAATATATTTGATGCCTCTAAATACACCTATGTTAGGCAAAGTTGGCACCGCAGTGGTATCAAATGAAGACACAATCTAAACATCTTATTTCCAAATTTCAAAAAATTCAATTGAAATGCATGTTATGGGGATCAGTTGGGCTATCCACCTTAGCAAAAGCTATTCAACTTGGTCGATTATGTTTAGTTTGTATATTAAGAAAGGCACAGTTATAAACAGATGTAATACCAAGTTTCTGGTTTTGACTTAGCATCTTAAACTAGAGCATGTTCTTCTTCAGCAAAAGGGGCAAATTTGCCACTAAACTATAGGGGGCAGAGTAATTTTGTCACTGAACTTTTTTTGCAAGCAAATTTGCCATTAATCTTTTCGAAATATGCAAATTTGCCAACAATGTTTTTCACTGGAGCAAATATACCACTGGCCGTTAAATCTGCTTAACGTGGCAAACGTGAAAACAAAAGATGAGAAAAATATAAGTTTCAATTCCAAGTTTCCTCTGCCTAACACCCTAGCCCCTAAGTTTTTAAATCTATCATTTTCACCATCGCCTTCGCTCCAACAAGCCCCTGTACCCTTTGCCACCCTCCACCCTTTCTGTAATTGGCATTACCTTCACTCTTCTACACATCCCCGCAATGCTCCTGGAAACGCTCCTTAGAACAAACCCTGATCAGATAGGGTCTAACTGATGCAAGTGGGACTAAATCCAGAGGCACTGCAAGTCTAAAATAAAGGATCCACGACAACGGCAATGGAGGGTTGCTTGGCGACAATGAGGAATATGAAAGCAAAAAGGATCAATAATGAGAGTGCATGGTCAAAGTTCAAACACAAGGTATTGACTCATTTAGGTGTTTTGAAATATTTAGGTAGTTGGAGGTTAAAGAGAAAACTTCTAGGGACTAATTTAAGCGTTGCGTCATGGAATATTCTCTGAAAAAATGGAATATTCCTACTATTTAACGGTTAGTGGCAAAATGGCCCACAATGAAAACATTTATGGCAAATTTACATGCAAAAAAAATTTAGTGGCAAAATTACTTTACTCCCTATAGTTTGATCATTGATGGCAGATTTGCCCCTCTTGCCGTTTTCTTCCTAATACAATTTGTGACGCTGTAAGCATCCATCAATATCCAGCTTTGTCTTTCATCAACATTCACTTTTCTTCTTCAACAACAATTATAGATTGAGGCGATAACAATAACATTCACTTATTTTATGTTCTTGTTCCCTTTTCCTGGCAATTTTACTCCATCCTATGTGCCCACTTCACAAACTGTTAGAAACTAACAACAAAGAAGCAAGCACATCAGGGAGGGATGTAAAGGGGGTTCTAGAGACAAAGGAAACAAAAAGAAATTCAAGAAAATGTCATCATTTTTGCTCTACAACCATGATAAAAGATATACAAACTAGGAAGAGGAAAGAGAGGAAGAGACAACCACAACTATATTCTATACAAAGCTTCACCATAATTCAACTATAGAAAAACACCCATAGAGAAGATAAACAACCTATAATAAAGCAAATCTATACAATGGCAGCAGATGTATAAGGTGATAAATTATGCCAATCAACATGGTTGTGATAAATTCCTCAAATTATTCTAAACTTCAATGTTAATCAAAGACAAACTAAGACAACTGACCTATTGCATAGCCATGACCAAAGTTGCACAAATAGGCTACAGGTTTTCAAGGTTAGCTTGATAAGTTCAACATAGAACTTGACATAGTTTCCTAACCTTAATAAGAAAAAAGAAATGATATGAAACCTCCTAGAATATTTAAGCATCACAAACAACTAGAATATTTAAAAGCTATATGCATTTAGCAGGAGTTTACAATCCCACAATTATGTCAAGCATATAGTATTTAGCATTAAAAATAAACAAGACCCAATAAAAATTATGAAATAAGATATCACATGCCTGAAAAAGTACAAGCACTTTTAATCCTTGTTTCTTCATTTCTGATAGCATTGCATCCAGAAGAATAAGTTTACCACTTGCTTTTATTCCAATATCCAAATACTTTTCCTTTTGGTCTTCAGTGAGCAACGTTTGAATGGATAGATTTGCAACATAAGGATGATCACAACACTGCAAAATTGCATGTAACCATAATATTAAACTAGATGTAGAACAAAATGATAGCTAAGAGATTATCCTAAAAAACACATAACTTTGAAGTACAGATAACTTAATAAAACTAGGGCTCTATATGATTCCACCCACCACTATTTAGATAGTAATCAATAGTTTGATGGTCCTTCAAAATAAAGCTGGTACTAAAATACATAATTGGCATTATTCTCTTTTAGTCCCTGTTTATTTAAATCTCATTGTTAGCCAAAAAATAAATAAATAAAAAAGACTAATAGTCAAATTTTGATGATGCATCTTATTCAAGTTGAACGTATATTAGATGATGCAATGAAAAATGGAATTCAACAAGACAGTAGAAAAATTAGAAAATTATAATTGCAAGCAACCATGTTGACGTAGTTATGTGAGTTCAGTATGAACCTTTTGAAGAGCAATGAGGAGATTGCCCAGAGCCCCAACAGGATCACTTTTCGAAGATGAGCAGAGAAACAAAGAGTTACGAAGTAAAGTATGACAGTACTGCTCAAGTTGTACATTCGATATCACGGCTGGAATCCAATACTCCACAAATCTAGAGGACTTTGTTTCAGAATCATAAGCAACATATTTTGCTAATTTCTCCTTCAAGTTGCTAATAATGCAATTCGAATTTGGTGGCAAGTTCACACTACTGATCGAGTCACCATAAGAATCAAGAAAAGAAAGAATGTTGATATATTCAGCTACGCCACCCTGCAAAAAAATCAGCAGCATTGCATTATCAGCATAGAGTATACGTAACACCTACACTGCCATGAGAATTTAAGAACATTTAATGAGAAAGGACCAAACCTTAAGTTGACCACTAGCAACTAGAAGCCGCATACCAGTGTGTAACCTTTTTAATTGTTCTAAACATGAAGCAACTCTGCAACACTGACATTTATCGACCACTATAACTTCCCATCCAATGCAGGCAAGCACCTCCAAATCCTATGAAGCCACATCAAAGTAAACTGGATAAGCATGCAGCATTCCAGAAAAGACGTACATGAACATTGAATTTCTCCTGATCTATATATGCTTGTAAATAATCCAACTCCAAACAAATTGGCAATGGAGGAAAGAGCTGACCAGAACATAAGGCCATTCAAACCCCCCCTACGTTAACCAACTTGAGATAATACTGGTGACACCCCTCATGTGTAAAGTTACAAATTAAATTGATCTGCCACATGGATTAATTATGAGAACATGCTCATCAGAAAACCTAGGAAATAACACCACACAAAGGCAACTATGTGTTCTAAAACCTTAGGCTGATATGGGAAGGACCACAGAAAAAGTAAGTTTGGATACCCTCTAGCACTGCCCTGACCACAACTCAAAACCCAACCAAAATGAGGCAGCAGAAAAAACATAGAATTTATTGAAAAAAAATGGAGCCCCTACCATTTGAGGACCAATAATGGGTTTCGTATTACATTAAAGCATCCAATTTAGAACCAATTACTAGTGAGTAGAGACTCAACTCAAATATAAGCAAAAGAGTTCTAAACCATTGCAAGATAAAACCATGAACAACACTAAAGCAAATAAATAATACAACAAATGGAGACACAACACAAAAGCAATAAACTTGAACCCATAAATAATAAGAGAAGAACTCTAAAACTCAAAGAAAAGAATACCTCTATCCGTCTATATTAGCCAAGTAAATTAGAATTTCCAGCGATTTTGTAACATCAAATGAGTCAAAAACCTTGATGCATACCTCAATAAAATGAGTCAAAAACCTTGATACATACCTCAATTACAACCTCAGGAGAAGTCAAGAGAACTTGAAACATAATGCAACCATTCTCCTTATAGAACTCCAGCTTCCTAATATGTTCACGAATTTCTCTATTTTCACTATAAACCACCACATCTACAGATTTTTCCAAAGATAAGAACCCCTCTTCCCATGACTGAAGATTGGTGGAAGTTGAGATGATAAGGAAAGGCTGACAGGTGTCAAGTGAGAAAGATCTAATAAATGAAATAATCTTCATGATTCGAGCCTGCAAAAAGATAAAATCTTTTAGAATCAAGACACATAAACTAAGTCATAAAATCCAGTGAAACTACAATAACTTGTGAATGTTTAAAAGGTCAAGTAGAAGTATATTCTCTCTTTGATTTGGAAACAGGGGAACACGATCACCAAAGCAGTTTAATTGTATTCACTGATTAACAATACATGCAGTTTAGGTTTAGGAAATGTATTAATATCTAGAAGGATAGCTCTAGCAGGAACTGGATTTAACATCTGCCACTGGACAATCAATCTCTATACCATGCTATTTTAGGGCAAGTGTAAAGGCAAATAGTTGGAAACCAATGGCTCCTCTCCAATTGCATACGCACGTCCGGGATATTGATTCTCAACCCCCAAACTTTTGCACGGAAACATGATGTTGTGGCAACGTGGGGGTTTTTGGGAGTCGCCACCAATCGGTTTCACCTAGGTCGATTGGACACCTAAAAAATGGTCTATGAGAGTTCGAGGGTTCGGGAGTACGGTTACGTTAAAATAACTCTATTGTTTTTTAATTATTTTTTTTTTTTTATAACCGGACGAAATTGGGTGTCAACAGATGTGAAAGCTTGAAGAAGCACCTTTCTATTTCTTTTTGTGCAATAGCTAGGAGCTTATATTACAACAATCTTGAATCTTGGTTTGTTGTTGATAAATGTTTGATTAAAAGGACTAATCTGTAGTTTACCATATCAGCTGGAAATTCTAGAATTGTAACCTTTCAAGTCATTATGACTTCTCTTAAGGTTCTAGAATTGGCCAAATAGGTCCACAACATTCCTTACTGCCCTAAGTTTTACATGGGAAAGATGTCTGAAATTATATAGTTGAAAGAATAATGCTTGCGGAGACCTGTAATATTTTAATATCTGTGCAGCTTCTTTCAGGAAATTGAAGAGCACAACCATATACCTTTGCAAAGTTTTCTTTAAAATAGTCAGCAAATATAACAGCATCACAAGAATTTAAAAAAAATACAAAGAAAAAACGAAAAAACATTACTAAGTTTTTGTACAGAAGCTAACAACCCATTGGTTCTTAGCACAACATATCTGCATGCACTAACAGATCTAGATTAGAAACTAAGAATACCTAGATGTGAGGTGAGGAATTTTTTGCAAGTTTTCTTCAGTTCAGCATTCCAATGTTCCAGCAATTAAAACTGGAATCCCTAGTCCATCAACCTAAATCCAGCTTTCCTCATTCATCAATGATGCATGTTTGTGATTATTTAAGTGCAGCGTGAACAAGACCACACTAATCTATTCATAAACAAGCAATTATAATACTCATTTGTCAGATCAAATGCTAAGAATTATGGATATGATAATATGGTACAGTATCCATACATGTTTATTCGAGAGCATTTAACAGGACTGTACATTTGGTGGAATATCATCAGTAACCCGCAAGTGTGATTTTCACATGCATATGCTTCCTCATGCAAGTGAACTTCTTCCAATAACAACCTACTTGAGATCTATAAAATGTATTCACATATTGCTTTATGCAAGTTAATGGGAGGGGTTAATTCAAATGAATTGGCTGATCAAGCTTACCTTATCATCAAAAATAATAGCATTTTGGTCTTTGTACCGGTGAAGCTTTTTTACAACATGAATGTACTTATCCAGCTCAGATGAGCATCCACCTGGCAACTGAGATAATTTTGTTGAGGGGCACTTCTCGCTAGGTCCCTAGTGGCTCACAAACCAAGAAAACATATGTTATCAGGAAAGGGAACAAATCAAATCTATAAGTAGAATACAATATCCAATTGTCCCCGAATCAGGACAAGTACACTAAATAACTAAAAGATATCCTTCCACGGAGTCTAGAATATAATTGGTTATCCATATCGAGGAAAAACAATCTCGGATATGTTGCAAATCCTAATGTTACATGTATTGCATGCCCAACACTCCAAATTTTGAAAAGCATAAAAGGAAACAAGCATCAAGCTATAAATGTAAAATGTTTATTAGTACATGTATAATAATTTTTAATTCTCGTCTGAATCACCAGCAGTTGAATCCTAGATGTCAGTTAGGGTCATGATTGAACTCTACTTATTGAAAATAAAAGAAAAGAAGGAAGAGGGGAAGAGAGATGAGATGATAGAACAAGAGTTGGACTATGTTTAGTATTTATTGATAATGAAAAGTAGACTAGTTACAAGGCATACGTATAGAGTAGTGACATGTTACTCCAATCACTCTCTCAACTAATCACTCACAAATCACTCAATAACTGTCATCACTCTTAATCAAGTCAATCACCCTAATCACTCATAATTAGCATAATTACTCAATCAAACAGATCTTTTCCACAATTCTCTAACACTAACCACCAAACTAAAGCATGGTTTGTAGTACTTCTACAATCATTTGATACAGTATACGAAACATACTCCATTTCTTAGGTTATTCACAGGGGATATTATCAAATAGTAGTTGTTGTTGACTATGACACAAGTCAAATCTACTAGAAGAACTTTAAAATGGAATGGTTCAAGTTAAATCAGAATAATGTCACATTTGTCTACAAGTGCCTCATCGAAAAATGGAGCTTCGTTTACTTTTTTATGGCGAGTGTAATAATTTTGGATGAGGCTTTGCCCATCTGGACAACATAAAAATTGAGAATTTTCCAACTCCCAAGTAGCATGCTCATAACCAAGCCCACGCCATTTCACAAGCCATTCGTGTTGGCAATTTGACATGCCATGTGCATCCTTGTCATGCTCCAAGGAAGAAATCAATGCCCTTCTCTGTAAGAGACGCTGTGGCACCATCTGATCATGCTGCGTCCTTGACCCCTAACAAACATAATACATACCAGTCAGTAGGGTTATCATCAAAAAGAAAAAAAGAGCAAAAGAAAATTAGAAAAAAAAATAGCTAGTAATCAGCAACTAGCAACCTGATTTCTTCCATCCAAACAAGAAAGCTCATAGCTTGCTTCACATCTTTTTCCATTACAATACCTGAAACTGAATGAAAGAAGACCATGTATAAGTTAGTATGCACATCTCTAATGCATTAAAACTTGTAGATTAACTTTCATAACATATCAGAAATAGTTGATCACAAATTAGGGGATCAGGATTATGGAGTCCATTGACGAGGCTTATGTTGGTGCAAAAATTTGAAAAGATTAACTAAGACATTAATGCAACACTAGATGAACATTCACTGAGCTTCTAATCATGGTACATTAAAATTTTTTCTTACTTTGTAAAGTTGTTGGATCAGAGAATCACCTTTGCCATTATCAAGGGTGTACAATTATAAACTAAAATTGAGGATAACCCCATCCACCCTAAGGAGAGAACACTTACTTTCCTCCCATACAGTGAGTGTGTAAACCAGTTTATATACACATTGAAGCACAAAACCAATAACCTGTCTCTGTTTCCTTCAGTATTTCTGAGCTCTTCTCTCCCATCTAGACTGGTAGTACTCTCTCTATTACATAGTCTCCTTGCAGCAAAATCTTCTTCAATTCCCTCTGTCCTCTGGCCTTGATTGACAATATGATGAACCGGCTTATCATTATGTGCATGATAAGTGATACTTTTAGATGGAGAGTTATCTGCATTGTCCAAAGGCATAATAACTCAGAATGACACAATAACAGTAAAGACATGATTTTTGCAGCCCAATTACTCTCTGAAAAGGAAACGAGCATTTACCTGTCATGTTTGACTTCTTTCTCAAGTTCTTGAGCCATGCCTGATAAGAACGAGCATTCACTCTCTTTGGCATACTTTGGGAGCTTGGACTCGTTCTTCTCTTCAACGAAGTTTCCTTATTTGACTTTCCAAGACGAGACATCGCTCGTGGCACAGCAACAAAACTTGCCGACGATTTGCTGTCACCTCGGCTCTCTTTTGAACTATTTCCTCCTTCATCCTCAGCTTTGCCACTATTGAGGTTACCGTCCGCCATTCCTTAGTCTGAAAATCACCCAAGAGAAGGGCATCAACACAAACAAGAACTGTAACTACAAATTCTGACTCAACTTCTAAAACCCAGGCCCTAAACGCACTGAAACTAACAAATTCCCTAAAATTACGTCAAAAACAGCTCCAAAATACGCCCAGTTCAACTAACAAACACAGGCAGTACTGAAGAAAATCCTAACTCAGAAATTACAATGATTCGGACTCGGTTCGCAGCATGGCAAATGAAAGTGGCGACGACTTACCCCCAGCCGCAGCGAACTAGAACTTTGCCGGAGAAGTGAGATGACTTGACAAGGAAACTGCTGCGCCGACGAGCTTCTGGGTGGCAACCTTGAAGAGCACGAAAAATTTCCCGAACAAGTGAAAAACGGAACCGTGCCTTGCAAATGGATTTTGCTTGGTGTTTGTTTTTCATGGGGGTGTTGGCCCTTTACTTTCTCTTGTCCTCAGATATGACTTATCAATTGAAACATGATTGAAATTATAGTGACTAAAAGTGCATTTTTCGCATTCTTATGAGTGCGTTCTCCATGTTAGAAAAAGTAAACACCATTAACTTTCAAACTTTTGAAAAAAAAAGACAAAAAACAGTTTAATTAAATTATTTGTAATAAGGAATATAATTAATATAGAAACATAATCAAGATAATATGGGACTTATCTTTTTACATACGTAGTTAGATTTGACTTTTTCAATAATAATCTTGTTGGATATCTCGAAAAAAAAGCTGCTTGATATTAATTATCTATTACAAAAGTTATACAATGGATGTCATAGATATATGTTTAATTATACATAGTAGTTAATTTTACAATTTTACCCCTAAATTTAAAACAGTTCTCTTTTTCTCATCGCCGTTCTTTGGTCTCTCTCTTTGATCTCTCTCACCGTTCTTTAATCTCTCTCCCTTGATCTTCGATCTCTCTCACTACTCTTCGATCTCTCTCCACCGGCTCTCCAATCTCACTCCGCCGACTCTCCAATCTCCGATCTCTATTCTCCACAGGCTCGTCGATCTCCGATTCGCTTCGAGTTACTCCAATCTCTATTCTCTGTCGGCTTGCTGATCTTCGCTGACGATGACGACTCTGATTACCAGGCACGGCCAGGCATGAGGAGAGGCAAGGACTGAGGCGCAACGGTGCAATGAGGTAGATTGGTGCGGCAAGGCGAGGCGAAGCCAAGCCCAAAGAGAAGTGAAGGCCGAGGCACGGCGGTGCGAGGCGAGGGCAAAGGCGCGACTGTGTGAGGCAAGGGCTGAGGTGCGGCGGTGCAAGGCGAGGCGTGGCAGCGCAAGTGATGAGCCGGAGTCTGAGCAGGATGGAGGGCGGTCTGTGGTGGCTAAGGGTTATGGAATGAGGGTTGCGCGTACTTTATTTAGACTATTGTTAAGACACTTTTCTATTGTACTTTAGACATTTTTAAAATTTTGTTTAGACACTTTTTTAGATATTGAATCATATACATTTATTTGAACATTTCTTTAAATATTTAGACACTTTTACATGTTGATTTGAATACTTTTATATATTTAGTCAGACACTTATTTTAATTATTTCAGACATTTATTTTCTAAATGTAACTGTTAACACCCAATTTCGTCCGGCCATTAAAAAATTTTTAAAAAAAATTAATTAAAAAAAATTATTATTATTACTAAAATTTTTTAATTAGTTTAAAATACATTTTTTTTTGTTTTGTTTTGTGAAGATTTGATTTAAAATGATATATGTGTGTATATGTGTATGTTTGAAAGAAAAAAGAAAACTCCATAAAAATGACAAAATTAAAAAGTTTGAGGTAAAAATGATAAAATTGAGAAGTTTTGGGAAAAATTGACAAATTATGAAAGTTCCAGGAGCATTGGGTAATTTTTCGCATCAATTTTGGGCCAGACTAACGCTTCTTGTCCAAATTAACAGAAAATGACAAAATTGTCAAAATCAGAAGCGTCTGAAGCTTATCCAGAGTCTGAGAGACTTAAATGACTGAAACTGTCATTTTACCAAATTAAGAGATAAGTTTGAATTTAATTAATTTTTAATTTTTAACAGTCCAGCACCCCTTCCCATATAAATAGGGGTCCAAAATATGTGAAGAAGATATAAAAAAAAAAAATAAATCAAGCTTAGAGCTCCGTTTTAGAAAAATGAAAAATTATAGATTAGGTTCCTAGCTCTCCTTCCTTTCTCCAGAAAATCCCAAAATTTTGGCCTTTTGACGCTTTGACCATCTTCCTCCTTCCGTTTTCTTTCATTGCCGTCCCATGAGCGCCCCTGCCGTCGCCATCGTCCTGCCCGTCGCCGCCGCCGTCGTCCCGCCATCACCGTCATCATGCTGCCCTCGCCGCCAGCTAGCCTCCGCCTACCGTCACGCCATCCGTCCATACCCGCCGTTTTCCCTTTCGCCCTGCCACGTTCACCTGCGCGCCCCTGCCGTCGCTGCCCGTCACCGTCGCCGTCGTCCTGCCCGTCACCGCTGCCGTCGTCCCGCCATCGCCATCTTCCTGCCGCCCTCGCTGCCAGCTAGCCTCCGCCTACCGTCACGCCGTCCGTCCATACCCGCCGTTTTCCCTTTCGCCCTTCCACGTTCACCGCCGCGCCCCGCCACGCCGTCGTCACGCCTTGCCTCCCTCACCCCCGCCTTCGTCGTCATCTCCTCCGCTGCCGCCAACCCCGCCGTGAAACCTTCCCCCTTTCCTCGCCCGCGTCAACGTCTGTTTCCTGGGAAATTCAAAATCCTTTTCCTTAGGTATAATTCTACTTTAGTCCATCATCTTTTCATTTTCTTTCTCTTTGGTTACTAACCTTTTCATTTGTCCTTGCAGAAAAAAAACTAATTGCTAACTTTCTTGTTTATTATTTATTGTTGTATTATTATTAACCTTTACTATTATTATTGTTATTGTTAACAACTAACATTACTAACTTTTATTTTTATTGTTATTAACTTACTAACTTACTAACTTTACTAACTTTTATTATTATTGTTGTTATTATTGTTAATGATTAACTCAACTAACATTACTAACTTTTATTTTTATTATTATTAACTTACTAACTTACTAACATTACTAACTTTTATTATTATTGTTGTTAACTTACTAACTTACTAACTTTACTAACTTTTATTATTATTGTTGTTATTATTGTTAATAATTAACTCAACTAACATTATTAACTTTTATTTTTATTGTTATTAACAACTAACTTTACTAACTTTGCTAACTTTTATTATTGTTGTTATTATTATTGTGTTATTAAAGTGAATGGCCAAAAAGCCCCACTTTATTATTATTAATTGTCTTTTTTTTTGTGGTTAAATTTATTTCACTCTTAATTATTATAAAAAATAATAATAAATTATTATTAAAAAAAAAGAATTATTAAGGCTAATAAAAATAATTTTTAAAAGCCAATTATCTTTTATTATTTTGGAATACATGTTTTTATTATTTAACTTTTTATTCCTTTTGTTAAAAATTAATAAACAAACATAATTAAATAATGCTAAAAATATATAAATCAATTCTTTTTTTTAACATATCTTTAAAGCAATGATATTTAAAATTTGAAAATTCAAGAAAAATAATAATAAAATTATGATTAAAATTAATAGTTAATTAATTAATTAAAAAAATAAAATTTAATAAAAATTAATTCCATGTCCAAATGATCCGCCAGGATCCATGGCTTGGAAAATATTTTAAATAAAGTATATAAAATATTTTAAATAAAGTATATAAATAATTTTTTTTTATTATTTAAAAAATAAAAACTTTGGGCTAATATTTTTACTTATCTCTTTATCCAGCAATATATTACTTATTTTTTTTTAAATAATAAAATATAACTTTTTAGTTTCTTTATTAATAAAAAGAATAAAAGAGTAAAAATTTTTGAACTAATATTTTACTTTTTTTTCCAGTAATATTTTACTTATTTCTTTTAAAATAATAAAAATATGTAACTTTTTGTTTCCTTTATTAAAAAAAAATAAAAATTTTAACCAAATGATTTCAAATAAAGGTAATAAAAATAAATAAAAAAAAGAACTAATTTTTTTTTAAAAATATTTTAGACTTATTAATTAGAAGTATTTTTTTAGACTTATAAATTAAATAATTACTTTTGGTTAATCTTTATTCAAAAAAAATAAATAAATATCAAGACTCTTCTTTTTGTTTAAAATATACATATAAATTTTTGGTTTCTTATAAATTAAATAATTACTTTTGGTTAATCTTTATTCAAAAAAAATTCAATAAATATCAAGACTCTTCTTTTTGTTTAAAATATACATATAAATTTTTAGTTTCTTTATTAAATAATCACTTTTGGTTAATTTTCTTATCAAAAAAATAAAACAAATAAATATCAAGACTTTTCTTTTATTTTTGAAATATACACATAAACTTTGAATTTCATTATTAAATAATTACTTTTTGATTCACTTTTTTATCAAATAAAATATTAAGACTTTTCTTTATACATATAAATTTTTTTTGGTTTCTTTATTAAATGAATAAAATCTTGATTAAATAATCACTTTTTTAGTTCATCTTTTATTAAATAAAAAAAATAAACATAACATAAAATATATAAATTTTTCTTTTATTTCTTTTATACATATAAATCCTTAGTTTCTTTGAATAAAACTTTAATTAAATAATTTCTTTTTTGTTCTTCTTTTATCAAATAAATAGAATAAACATAAAATAAATGTCAAGATTTTTTTTAACTCTTTAGTTTCTTTATTAAATAAAAGAATCTTGATATTAGATAAAATTAAAAAAAATACTTTGTGGGTCCTTTATAAATTGAATAATTACTTAAAATTAAATAATAAAGACCTTTCGTTAAACAAGAAAATAAAAGAAAAGAAAAGAAAAAGAATAGGAAAGAAAGAAAAGAATAAAAAAAAAAGAAAGTAAAAGAAAAGTAAAAAGTAAAAGAATAAGAAAGAAAAAAAACAAATAAAAGAAAAGAATAAAGAAAATGAAAAGAAAGAAAGAAAAGAAGTAAAAATATAAAAAATATAAAAAAATAAAAAAAATGTTTTTAGTTAACATTAAAGATCATTAACAAGTCTAAAATTTAATAAAAAGACTTATAAATTAGTAATTAAATTAATAATTAATTCCATAATAATAATAAGAATTAAATAATTTCCATATCCGGATGATCCGACAGGATCTACGGTTTGGAAAACATATATATATTTTTTAATTAAATAAATACAAAGATAAAAATTCATATTTACGATATTGATTAAATTATTTAAAATTTCGTCAAATTCCGTGTCCGGGTGACTCGGCAGAGTCCATGGTTCGAAATTAAAACTTCCGTGTCCGGATGACTCGGCAGAGTCAATGGTTCGAAAATATCAAAATTTATACAAATTAATTACCAAAAATCCACATTCGACTAAATAATTCAGCTAAAATTTCTAATTTCAAAAATTAACTGAAGTTGTTTAAAAGCAAAGCAAAACAAAATTAAAATCAACTAAGGTGCCAATTTTGGGCACTATAACAATATTGTTTTAGCGTAACCGTACTCCCGAACCCCCGAACTCTCGCAGACCATATTTTAGGTGTCCAATCGACCTAGGTAAACCGATTGGTGGCGACTCCAGAAAACCCGACGTTGCCACAGTAACAAATTTTTTAGAAGTTATTTAGTCAGACACTTTTATATATTTCTTTAGACATTTTTTAATATTTAATTAGATAATTTTACTTATTGATTCAGACACTTTTTTTATTATATTTTAAAAAAATAAATTGTTCACAAGTAATTCTGTCATTTTTTGTTCAGCAATTCTATCATTTTTTATTCCAACACTTTTACATGTTTATTTAGACATTTTACAATATTCAATCAGACACTTATTCTCATAGCTTTAGACACTTTTAATTTAACCTTATAGTAATTTATTTTATATTACTTTGTAGACACTTCCACATACTATATTTGATACATTTAGATTTTATTATAGACACTTTTGCTATTTGAAAGCAACAAGGACGCACATGGAGGAAACGATCAGAAGCAAGATCCGACAAGTGATCAACGAGATCCGGTGGCCGATCAATGAAATCCGGCGGGTGATCGACGAGATCCGGTAGGTGACGACTAGATCCGACAAGTGACGACAAGATCCGGCAGTAACGATGAGATCCGACGTGTAATCGACAAGATATGGCAAGTGACGACGAGATCCGACAAGATCTGGAGCCGAGCAGCAGCGAGATTTGGAGGCAGATGATGACTATAAGATCTGGAGGTGATGATTATTTATCAGAGGAGGAGACGGTGGCAATGGCGACAACAGAGGTGAGTTTTCAAAAATGAAAGTGAATTTTGGTCCAAGGGCAAATTAGTCAACTTATTTATTGAATTGTGGGTTATATATAGGGAATTAGAGGTAGATTAGTACGTTTAATTAGACATATATCTACAATATAATATCTAAAAAAGTCATGTATGTGTAAGAGATGAGCATATATAAAGATGGCAACGTAATCTATTACTATAATGGAAAATTTGATTGTGGTAATCTTTCAAATCTTAATTTACCTTGTTTACTTTATCACTCTTTCAAACTCAATGTGAATGTTAGACAATTAAATATATAGTTATCTCTTGGCAAATTGGCATTGATACCCATCATTCATTATGACTAGTCAGTATTTGAGGGATTGGAGTCAGTAGAAGGTGCAAAATCTATTTATTTATCTTTTGTATCCTTCTTTTCGTTGTACTAAATGAAAGTCAAGTTTTAGTTTAAGTTTGGACTAACTTGCATTTGACATTTGCTACAGTGATTGTAATGTGATATGTTTAGATCACCTTGACCTCGAGTATCATATAAGTGAACTGAACAAGTCACTACCAAGGGTAATGGTTGTCTTGCAACCTTTCAAGGTCAACATTATAATTCGATTGCACTTTCACTTTTTTTTTAGTTCTCATATTGGTTAAATTCATTTCATATTCTTTATTTTCAAGTAGTTACTACCAACCTTGATAGACCTTGATGCAAAAAGGTGCCCTAATGCTAAATCAGATGATACATTAGCATTCTACAAAGTGAGGCCTTGTGTGGATGTCATATTTTATGGCAATGATCCCTCACAATATCGGTCTGTAGACTCTGTAAGATGTTTGATTTAGTCAAGTGACTCCCAACTGCAATTGACTATACTTCTAAATGAAAGATTCCAAGGATTAACTATGGGTAGCTTCTGGAAAGTTAGTCCTATTAAGATAATTTTTGTATATGTTGCAAGCAGATACTGATAATCATATATGCATTCCCTATAAAGCGCATTGATGAATTGGCTGATACCAATGAAACAACCTTGATATCCATGCCAAATGTGACCCTTCCAAAAAATCCAAGTGCAAGGTCCATTTTCCCTACCCATTTGGTTTGTATGTACAGTTTTAAAAGATTGGTTTGATCTATGATAGTTTCCAAGGTAGCCACATTATTTTGTCTATATGAATTTTTGTAATTTTATCATATCGATTTAATAGTTAAGTTTGTTGATGATATCAATATATATAATTAAGATTAATTTAGCCTCATCAGTTTAAAAGCATTCTAGTTGTCGTTCCTCCCACTCCGCCAATCGACGCCTCTACATTGAACAATCTTTGGCCAATTGTTGCCTTTCAATCACAATGTTTGTTGCCTGTCTCTAGCTGATCGTCTCCTTCTGATTGTGCCATAGCGCTTGACTCTAGATTGTTCCACTATCGCTTTCCTCTAACTCGCATTACCATTACCTACTTTTCAGGTTGTGCCGTCATTGCTCACCATTGTTAGTTGCCTCCAAATCGCGACATGTATCCAGATCTCGCATCGTCACTCACCTTCAAATATCATCATCATCACTTGCTGGATCACACCATTTGTCGCCTTTAAATTTTATCCATATCGTTTGGCTCTGAATCAAGCCATTTTTCCCTTGCCTCATCTGATGGATTGTTCGTAGAAATAACATGAATAAGTGTCTTTGACAAATATGAATTGTCTAATAAAATGTATAAAGGTGTCAATAATAATATGCAGACAACTAGTTTCTACACTCAGCATTGCACGGGATATATAAGGATTAAAATTATAGATAGAAAAAAATATGAAGAATGAACTAAAAAATTGAATGCCTAGCATGGGTATAGACTAACAACATAGAAAAGAATACAAGGTACAAAGTGCCATCACACTGTGATGAAATCAATCAATAGTAACATTTTAAGGTAAATCCAAAATATATCATTAAGTCAACTTCAAAATACAAATATTTTTAAAACAGATAATTTGAAGTATAATTTTGAGGCAATAAATATATTTTTTAAATGTCATTTAAAGTATAATTCATTTTAATTTGAATCAGTTTCATTTAAATTTATTTGCATTATATTTTTTAATCAGACAGCACTGTCATGATGATTGGTTTTTTGAATAAAAACATGATCCAATGATCATATTTTAGCTATTTTGTGAAGATTCTCACAATAACTTGGTTTCATCTTATTAGCATCAATGTTTCCTAGATCACTACCTGTTAAGCCTTCTACATTGGAAGAAATATGAAAGTGTACAGACCAAATATGAAATTATATCATTTTATTTATTAAGGCTTAATATTTTTTACACAATATTTAATTTTTCTAAATTTTTTCTTACCCAGCCTAAAAATAAAATAAATAATAGTAGTAATAATTATGAAAATATTTAAAATTAAATAATCTTCATGTACAAAATATAACTTAATTTTTTAATCTCCACCAATTATAACATAAAAATTAGTTAGGATACAAAAGAAAAATTTTGTCACAGTAAATTGATGTGTTGAATTAAATATCATGAATTTATTGAAAATTTTAGTGGCATAAGAAAAATATCATGGATTTTAAATCAGAATATGTTAAGATATTATTCATCAATTTATCCAAAAACTAATGATAATTTTGAATTTAAAAATCTTGCTCTATTTATCTTGTACATATAGTTCAAATAAAATATGTATATATCTGGTTGCATTATTTTCTTTATGCCACTAAAATTTTCAATAAAATTAATATTGGATATTTATATTAAATTTTTTGTATTAAATAATATCTATATAATCATTTAAAAAAAACATCATAATATTTAATTCAAAATTTTTTTGTAAGTAAAAATTACGGTTTTGATTATCATGTGTCGCCATCATATTACATTAGAGGACTAGGGGTATATGTGGTAAGCCATGTGAAAAATTTTGCAATTAATCTGCTAAAAAAGGAAAATGTGTGTGTGTGTGATGTGTGATGTGTCTGAAACAATATCTCAAAGTGTCTAAACTGTATGTCTAACTAGTTATACATACTCGATGTTCCTACGAGATTCTAAACAATATTTAAGATGAAAAGATAATATGTTATTAAGAAAAATGTTATTATCATAAAATATAAAAACCAGACTAGAATGCTTTTTGTTTTCAATTGCATCATATTTAAAATTTATAGCACGATGCTTTATTTGTTAAATATTGGACATCACAACTTTAATTGTAAACCATTACATAAGTAAGTTTCTTCACATTCTAATGTCGAATGTAAGTGATACTAACCAATTCCACACAAATAAAAATCAAACAATCACATTTTCTTTAAATAATCAAGCAAGTAAAATGTCAATCATTAGGATCACCGATTTCATACCATCTAATTGCAGTTTCACACTAATCATAAACCAATTTTGCATAACCTAATCATAGTTCCATACTAAATATATACCAGTTATTAGGATCTAATCACATATCTAAACCTAAGTATAACTAATCATATTACATCGAAGCCTGACTAGCAACCTGCTATTTTTGTCTAATATTTACTCAGTTTCAAATAAGTCAATATCAATCACACATTAAAATAATCAAGCCTATAAAATTATCTATTATTAATATGATTACGAGTTTCGCACAATCCATTCACATGTTTCATTCTAATCATACACCACTTTATACAATCTAATAACAATTCTTGACTAAAGACACATGACTTAACAGAATTAAATCACAAATTCATACAACAATTTTAACTATTCATATTACATTAAAACAAGGCTATCAACCCCTAGTTTTATACAATACCAGCTCAGTTCGAGATAAATCAAAATAAAAATCACAATTTTTTTTTTGGATAATTAAGCTTGTAAAACTTTCCATAATTAAGAATCAGTTTTTGGAGTAAAGCTTCTAGACTTTCTATTTTTTTATTTTCCCTTTCATTTCGTGTATTTTTTTTACTTTTATTTTTCCATTTTTTTATTTTCTTTTTCATTTTTTGTATTATTCTCTTTTCTTTCATGTTTCACTTTTATGTAGATTTAATATTTCAATTTTTATAGCTTTTTGTATATTATATATATATATATATATATATTTGGTTTTCTTGTCCCAATTTTATTTGTTCACTTTTCCAATTTTTTTCTCCTTCAATTTTTTCCATTATTTTTATCTTCCCATTTCCACATCTTATTTTTCATATTTAACTTTGTTTGTTACTTTGTTGTTTTTTCCTTCATTTTTTTTAAGTTTGTCAACAAATAAAATAACAAATAGTTAGTTGAGCAAAAAAATGAATAGTTAATAGTGAAACAATGTTTAGGGACTGAAAAAGAACATAAAAAACATAAAAATGAAAAAATTTGTAAAAGAACAAACAACAATGGATAAAAAGACATATATGAACTTAAAAAAAAGATATATAAGAATTAAAAAAGAACATTATTGTAAGAGAATAAACATCAATGCATAAAATAACATATAGAAACTAAAAAAAACATGAACAAAAGAGCTTGAAAATCAGTAGCATAAGAACAAATATAAGAACATTGAATTTTCTTTTATACTAAATATATATTCTTTTAAAGTACATAGATGTTCTTTTAGAGATAAAGGTATGCTGGGAAAATAACAAGTAATAAACAGTTCAGAATAAAAGAACTAATATTATTCGATGACAAAATAATGAAAAGATAAAAACAAACGAAGCATCAAAGAAAACATATAGAAACTAAAAAATAACATATATCAATGTATAAAAGTACAAATAGAATTTATAAAAGATTATATTTGACAAAAAAACATATACGAACTAATAAAAGAATACAAGTGCACACAATACTTACTCGTTGTTATTCCTTTTGTACTTTCTTCTACTAACCTTTTTTGTTAAAAATTTTAAGTGCTCGTTTACAAGCTGTAGAAATCAATTAGACAAATTCATAGGAATTCCATACAGATTTTCAAGTAGAAAAAAGTAATATCGACAAAAAAAGGTATCAAAGTCAATTTTGTAATGCATATTTTGTGAGTTTTCATTCAAAACTTAGGTGTCAAAATATAAACTATACAAATATAAACCTGGTTTATAATATCAATTGGCTAAATTTCACTTTGGGGTAATTCGATTCCAGTTAATTTGTATTAATGCAATGAAATTATTTCCAATTTGTTTCAGGTTAGGAGACATTTCAGTGCTTTACTAAGATCTGCCAAGACCCGATGCTAACTGCCCACTATTCATGTAGTATTCACAACTTCCAATTGAGCTATGAAAAAAGAAGTAGAGCATACCTTGAAAAGTTTGAGGCCTGCTTGAAAACAAGAAAAAGTTCATATGCGAGTTAAGTAGAAATCTATGCAACTTCTGCCCTTCTTTGACTGGCCCCAAAAAAATGACCCACTGGTGGGATTAACCTCAACCAAACTACCCAAGTTAATTTAATTTAAAATAATTTATTTTTATTTTTATATTTTTATGTGAATTAATTTTATTTTAAAGTCAGTAGTATCTAGTTGTAATAATCCACTGAAAGTAATACCTATTGGGTTTCAACCTATCAGTTACAAGTCTTATTGAAGTTTTACTCATAGGTTGGGCTTGGAGAAGCCCATTGGAGCCTGGCTTGTGGACTAAATGGCTAATGACTTGACCGCTAGCTAACTAGGAAAAGGTCACATTAAGAGGGAAATCCCCTTGATCACAGTAGTGATCATGTAATGGGAGGAGTTCCCCCTTGATTACCATGACTTAAAGCCTATAAGAGATCTTCTTGATGAAATGACGAGGTACATTATGTATACCGGCCTTAAGCTTCCATTAAGTTATAGACTCCTCTCTCATGCCACACTAACTTAAGTATTGATGAGTCTTCTTCATATACATAACTCCAAGGCCCCCTGACCATATCTTTGGTTTCCAGGTGTAGCTGTCTATAATGGTTTTGAGCATCTCACTAAGTACTTCGGATAACATAAAGTAAAATTTTTATAATATTATTAAATTTTTACAAATTTTTTTAATACCTAAGAAAAAAAATCATAAAAATTTAATAACATAAAAAAATACTGTTAATAAATAATTACACCTACATAATATTATCTTTCAAAGAAAATTGATTCTAGGGAAAAATGATATAAAAATAAAAACGAGTCAATTTGGATTAAGTTGACTTAAGTAAAAACTAATTACTTTCATTTTAACTTAAGTCAACTTAATTGAAAATGACTTATTTTTATTGTTGCATTTTTTTCCTAGAACTAATTTCATTTTAAATTCAATATTATATAGGTGTAATAATACATTTAAAGTACAATTTTTATAATCTTATTAATTTTTTATATTTGTTTAATGTGTATAAAAAGAAAAATTCTTAAAAATTTAATAACATCATAAAAATTTACTTTCAAATGAATTATTATATCTACTTAATATTAGTTTTCAAATGAAATTGGTCTTGGACAAAAAAATTTGTAAAAATAAAAAATATATATTTTTTGTTAAATTGATTTAAGTTAAAATGAATTGACTCTTATTTTCTTCATCAAACCTAGCATCCCATTTCCTTGTACGGTGGTCAAGATTTGGTCTCAAAGTGATTTATGTATGTAACAACTCCAAAGCTTCTAAACATGAATAATTTAGCTACTAAACATTACAAATGTAACATCCTCTAGAGTGTATAGTAACTAAAGTGGTCAGACTTTAAATTTCGGAAGATTAAGTGTGAATTTATGGCGAAGAAAGAAAGAAGGCAGAAATAAGTTAGTGCGGAAATGTCACGGGTATAAGTAAAACAAAGGGGACGTGGAGATGTGTTTGTGACATGCAAGGAACTAGGCGGACGAAGTGGGATTAATACCCCACTCAGTGCATACGTTTGTTGTGTTGTCAAGGAGAGCATTCGCTTAGCAGATGCAGATCCATCACCTGGTCTGATTTCTGCTGCAATTAGGAAGACCAGAGGCAAAAACAAGAAAGAAAAACACACTTAGAATTGAGATCAGGCTCGGGGATTTGAGGAGTGTAGAGAAAGGGAGATTTGTTGTTCGAGGAGGAACTAGCTGGATTCTAAGGCTTCATCTGCAACCCGAGGTGATTCAGGTGAGGAAACTAGTATATATCTTGAACATTTATGGTTAATCGGTGAATTTTGTGTGTGTAAGTGACGCATTTGTGGAAGAATCGGTGTTGCAATATTATAAAAGGAGTGGTATATCTCGGAGATTAGCCAAGGAATTAGTAAATACAATCGTGTTCTAGTGCAGTGACTACAGAGGTAACTTGTTCTCCAAATCAGAGCCAAGTTAGTGAAACCAGATTGCGAGAGGTCTTGTGATTAAGTGAATCAGTGACTTGTGTTTAAGACATTGCAGTGTGTGCTTGCTATTGTGATCTGTCTGTGGACTGTAGTTTGAGTTTGCTTACTAATTAAGAACTCACCCTTTAGTTGTCCATCATTTCAGGTCAAGAACAAGAGCAGTAGCCTGTTCTTGTGATGTAGTATGATATTTTTTGGGTAAAATCCACCGGGGGTCACCTAGCTTATTTTTTTGTTCTAAACGGGTACCTTACCTTCAAATTGTCCTACCGAGGTACCTTACCTCTTATCGCGTGTCCTGTCTAACTACTTTCCGTTAATTTCAGAGTTATATCTAACGGAAAATGCTGATGTGGCATTAATTAATATTAAAATAATTATAAAATAGTAATTTTAGTCCCCAAACATTTCCAATTAATGATTTTAAACCTTTCAAACTTCCTAAACATCAATATCAAACCCAAAATTTTAAAATTTTTCATTCTAACCACAAAAATATCAAAAACTAACCCAAATTAACAAACAATTAACTTGAAATTGGCAAACAAAAACCAGATCTAGTTAGTGGGAAACAAAGAAAGAAAGAAAAAAAAACAAAAAGGAAAACAAAGAAATAAACTTGCTATCAGTGATCTGCAATAAGGAGGAAAGTCAGTGGCTTATAGGAACAAAATCGAAATCAGATCGGGTTCGCAGGTTGAAAGCGGGTCTCTTCCGATTCGGCGTTCCTCCGGCGACGATAGAGGGGGAGGCCACCTGGGCTTCACCCAGCGGCGATGTGCCGACCTCAAGGGGGAAACGACGACGCAAGGCTTGGAGCGAACGGGTGTGGGAGACTTTCGGAGACGGCGGTGGCTGGCATGGCGTGGAGGGCGGCGGCGGCACAGCTGGAAAGCTAAAGCGCCGGCGATTGAGGAGGTGAAGCGTCGGCTGGAAAAAGGGAAGGCGAAGCGTCGGCAGCAGAGGGGGACAGGGGTGACGGTGGCGAGGGAGGAAGCTTGGGGTTCCTGGGAAGAAGGGATGAGAGGCTTGGGGCTAAGACTGCTGTTTAACCTTCGATTTCTCTTCGTTCGCTCTCTTTCGAGCTCGAATCAATGGGATTAAAACCTTTCCCTGAGCCTCCTGACATTTTCAAAAACTAGATCTGGTTTTTTTTTGTCAATTTTGAGTTAATTGTTTGTTAATTTGGGTTAGTTTTTGATATTTTTGTGGTTAGAATGAAAAATTTTAAAATTTTGGGTTTGATATTGATGTTTAGGAAGTTTGAAAGGTTTAAAATCATTAATTGGAAATGTTTGGGGACTAAAATTACTATTTTATAATTATTTTAATATTAATTAATGCCACATCAGCATTTTCCGTTAGATATAACTCTGAAATTAACGGAAAGTAGTTAGACAGGACACGCGATAAGAGGTAAGGTACCTCGGTAGGACAATTTGAAGGTAAGGTACCCGTTTAGGACAAAAAAATAAGCTAGGTGACCCCCGGTGGATTTTACCCGATATTTTTTGAAGGTAGTCTTGGTCCATTTCTGTATGACGTGAACACTGTTGTTGTGTTTCAGAACTGCATGAACTAATTAATGTTTTACTTGGATAGTGTAGTGTGCTACGATGGGGAGTAAGCAGCAGCTTGTGTAGGGGGCTTTGTTACCAGAAACAACATTTCGAGCAAGTAAGCGCTCTAGTTAGTGATGGGTAGATATATTTTCTGGTTTTGAGACAGTTTCAATCTGCAATTCCTGGAAAATATATGTGTGGAAGTGTTTCGAGTGTATGGTATGCAAGTGGAGCTCGTAAACATCAGACTAAAAGCTTTGTGTTTGAATGTGTATGTGTGAAAGAATTCTGAATATCAAAGAAAAAAAAAAAAAAAGAGGTGATCCAAGAGGACAAAGAACAAGAAGAGAGGGGCCACTTTCTTTATATCCTTCCATGTTTAATATCCGTAGTAGCTTCTACATGCTAGTATTTTCGTAATTAACTCCGAATTAATCAGTTTAATGGGGCAGGTGGTTCGGCCCGATGTAAAAGGGTTTTGAAACAAAATGGGTTGGGAGGTTGAAAAAATTGCAAAGCGTCATCAATTCCTCCATGACTGTTATGTGCTAGCAAGAATCGCGAAGGTGGATTCACGGTAAGCAATAAAAAGGGGGCGGGGGTGGACTGGGGACACAGCTACTGAGTTATTTTATTCAAACTCAAATATACTCTTATTTATTCATAGGCAACACTTCCTTCTCTTATTTATAACATGGAAACATATAAACGTCGAGTGAAAAAAAAAAATTCTATCAAATATATATTAGTCGTTCCTAATAATAAATTCCAGTGGTAAATAGCATATATCTCATACGATAGAAGAAAAAAGTGTATATGTTGAATTAAATTAAACCCAGGCGTATAAATCAAGTTTAATGCTGCTCCTTGTGGTCTGGTCGGTAAAGCTGCACCAACCGATTGTTAATGGGTTGAAGTGGCCTTGCGTTTGTATCTGATTGCTGCAAATATTAATAAAAACAATTTTTAGTGTTAGAGACTTGTTTAAAGGAATAATTAAAAAATCATTAATTTGCAATCTTCTCTCTTAGATAACTCACGTCGTGAACAGCAACTCGAAGCAATCGTATTTGCTCCCTGGATGCTGTCCTCACCTGGAAAACCATAATGAAGTTTAATTAGTTACAATTACAAAGACAAGTTTCCCCCGGCCAAGGCCAACAACTTTACGGTGGCATCGAGAAAAGTAATACTCCATATTTAAATAAATAAAACCAATTACCTTCCAGATAACATTCCAAACAACCCCCTCGGTGCAGGGAGGTGTAGTGAGCGAGCCAAGGTACCTATAGTATTTTCTGCTCCCGAACTTTATTTGCCTTGGATCCACGAACCCTACCACCCGCTCGGCTTCGGTTGTGTTAGTAATTTCTGATAAATCTTTCATCAACTGCTCCCACAAACAAATTCACCCCTCAGACTTTCTAATTATACCATACTAATTACTCGCTTAACAAGGAATACTTAATAATAGCACTTCTCTAAAACACAACAAGGATTAATATTTTAATTAGTTTTACCGATGACAAGAATGAATCCGGTCTTCCAAGTTTGTACATGATCCCAATCACTGTAATTTTGCCATCTGTACTTTGATGAACCATGTGTAGCTCCAGATTGTACCTGCAGTAAATATGTTAGCAAGAGAATGTACTATAACTTAGGAGTTAGGACGGGAGAATATTAGTTTATGTGGATGGGTTTTTTTTTTCTTTTCCAAATTATCTCTCCTGGGTACGAAAAAAATACTGACAATATATTGGAGAAAAATAAACAACATAAATAGTCACCTTCTGCCATCGATGGTGTGCTCAGAGGGAGAGTGCCAATGGCATTGTCGCAGTAAATATTCAGTACCATTAATCTCTAGGCTTCCAGCTGCTTCACCTTCCCACCTCAGCTACAAATAGGAAGGAGGAATTTATTGCCATCCAATATTGTAATTAACTAATTACATGTCGTTAATAAAAAAAACAAAGACCTTTCAGCTTAGAAAGATTTTTTAATAGCACAAGTTACATTACAGTGGTTTGCTCTTAGGAGAGTCTAAACTTAACTTGGCATACTAAAGCAGTTGGCTTAATTAAAATAATAGTGTTTTTTCTAATTTTTATTTGAATAATTATCACCATTATTCAAAAATTTATGAAGAGGAGAGTGATTTATTTGCTCAAGCAATACTTCTAATAAGACTTGATAAAAAAAAAAAATAACATATACCTCGATATCATGGCCTCTGTTTCTGAGAGTGGCGTTGGCTGGCCTGTAGCTCCTTCTAAGCCTCCCCAGATAGGAAACAATTTGAACTCTCTCGTTCATCAGATCAATTGGAGATTGCATTCTTCCATTGCTGCAGTTTCTCCATTCTGGGCGAATCTCTCCCCAGTGTGCTGGCCCCCTCCCACTTTCATCATCATAGTTGAACTCACTCTCATCCTCTGATCAGTAAAAAAATAAAATGTTGTACTTGTTTAAACAATCATTTATACCAATCAAAACAAATTTTAATGTATAAAAAAGACCATCTAGCGAGAGAGAGAGAGAGAGAGATCGAGCGTACCAGTTTCTTGAGAAGCTACACGGCATGGATGTTGCAAGACAAGAAGGAAAAGGAACAGGAAAGAGAAGATGATCTGTAGCTTTGCCATGTCTTTTCTTTTGTTGCTTTTCTGGTCTGATCGCAGATCTACAAGTTTCTGAGGGGAGGCTGCTTATATATATATATTGTAAAATACAGAGGTATCCGAAGAGAGAGATTTCAAAGATGGACCCTGACTTTTCAGTTTTTCCTAGTTTCTTCCTGCAGGGTGTGGTGCCGCTGACAAGTCTGAACTTGAAGAATTCAGCAAGAAGTTGATCTCCCAAACTTTAATTTCTCATTAGTCAGATTAATTAAAATGATCCTAATTAAAATCAAAAGCCAATCATTTTAATTTAATTTAATTTAATAAAAAATAATTTATTTTTATTTTTATATCTTTTTTTGTTCGAATCAATCATATTTAAAAGTAAATGGTAAAGCATTGACCATATCATGAGCAAGTGATTTGTTTACCCTTTGGTTCTCGAAAAGGCTAACATTTCCCTCATTTTACTTAGAATACTAATTCCTCTGTCTTTGTATACTTGTAAGCATACTTTTAAATATATTAAAAAAATTAATATTATGAAAAAATATAATAATTTATTTGGAAGTAAAGTTTCATAATATTATTAAATTCTTACGATTTTTCTATTTTTAGGCACTTAAAAGAAACAAAGTCATTAAAAATTTAGTAAAATTATAAAATATTTATTTTTAATGGATTATTACACTTAAATAATACTCCCTTCATCCCAAAAGTTTTTCTTCATTTGTTTTTGGCAATTAATCTATAATTTTTTATTTTCAAAATTTTAATATATAAATAAAAAATATTTGTATATGAATGATAATTCAAGATATGTAGTTTCTAAATATATATTTTTTTAATTTTTTCTAAAAAATAATAATATGAATAAAATTAAGTCAAAATATAACAAAAAGTCAAATGTATCAAAACTTCTAGGATGGAGAGAGTATTATCTTTTGAATAAATTTGATTTAGGACAAAAAATATATTAAAATAAAAATAAGTTATTTTAGATTAAATAGACTTAAGTTATTAGCCTCTCCTCTTCATGTCTTTTTTGATGAAAATTTTAAAGATGAGGGAAAGATATGAATAATGTCTTGATTATTATTAGGTGCTTCCACGACATTTTTGAGCTCATATTACTTTTTCTTATATATGTATATATACAAAATTTTAAAATTTTTAGAAATTATTAAATAATTTTTAAATGGATCTCACTGAAATTTATGAAATGATTCCATTAATTTTAAAAAAATGAAAAATGAAATAAAAATAAATAAATAATTTTTTTCCTGATAAATATATTGAAATTAAATTAAAGTTTCATGTTTTCCTTTTATAAGTATGTTGTACATAAAAAATAATTCTATTTAGACCTCATAGAATAAAATTTCTAGATCTGTCTATATGGTTATTTTCATTCTAAGAGGCAAAGTTTTTTCCTTTTTTTTAGGGTACATTTTAAAGGGCAAAGTTAAGGCTTAGCGTCCATGCACACCTTTAACTCATTAATAAGTTCTTTCTTATATGCAAAATAAAAATGATATCTATTGTAACGTCTTGATTTAGTTGTTTATATTAATTAATTGATGAGATCAAGGCTTAAAACAAGGACTTGACTTGATGGGCACTGATCACCTAACCAAATTAATGCCCAGTATTGAACTAAGTGCCTAACGTACTAACTGAGTTAAACTTGTTGTGCGATTTAGTCGTATATTTTGGCTTTCAATTCATAACCAGTACTACTGCGAATTGTGATCGAGGACCGCTTCAAATTGTTAGAAACTGTATAGCACCTTACTTCGCAATTCGCATTAAGAAATTAAGTGTTACTCAAATTTTGATCCCCTTACCAACCCACCGCCAGCCTCCTAGTTACTTCTTTTCTATTGGATCATTAATCCTCTTTAAGCGTTTGGTACTTAATGTAAACCTTGAAGACTTGTTTTTTTGGAAAAAAAAAATCAAGATAAAAATGACAATAAAAGAAAACAATGTTGATAATTGTTTTCTTCCCTGACTTTTTTTTTTAAAAAAGTAGTTCTCCTAGGGAACAAATTTATTCCGAAAATACAAGAGCCCAGGAAAACTAGGAAGAGTAAGGCAAACGGCCCGCAAACCCCAAAGAGTCCTTAGCTAGAAGATGTGCACATTAACAAACCTTCTAACGAAAAAAAAAAACCCTTAATATTTTCCATAAAGTATTTTTTGTTTAGAAATAACCTTTGCAATTAGCATTAAGGTTTTAGATAATTTATTAATAATAAAGATAAAATAACTGATGCATGATTATCAGTTTGATAAAAGGAGAAAGAAAACGCGTTTTTGGTTTTCTTTTTCCATGGCCAAGCTTTTTCTAGAATTATGTACGGAAATATACCGGATGCCAGGTCAAAAATGAAAGTTGGTAACCGACCGGTGCTAAAAGTGTCTTCTATTTTTCTCAATAAAACATTGTTTTCTTTGTTTTTTAAAGGGATGAGCTCCGGTCCGAGTAGCCGATTGGGAGGGTTAACTCTGCCATTTAAAACAGGCTCGGAACATAAAGGTAAGTTTGTGATAACTGGTGTGGGTGAATGCGTACAAGTTTTATCACACAAGCAATTCTCAAACATCGAGTGTTTATAAAGTCAAAAACTCACACAATTGGACACTTGTTAAATTTACATGTGAAAACATAAATTTTGAATATTTGTTTAAGTGATGAACGCTTTGAAGCATAAATCTGGGCCCCTCATTCAAATGATAAGATTTTAATGACTATTTGATGATGAATTTCAATCAAATTGCTAAGTACACTATTCAAAAATATGTTTATTTTTTTTTAATGTATTTTCACCCTTTTGAAAGTAACAGAGCCATTAGATAGTTATTGGAGAAGTTAGAAAACTCCCATCAAATCTAGTGTATGTTACTCGGTGAAAAGCGTGAGGAAAAAAAACCCGTATAAAGTAACATTAAATAGTGTAATTAATTTTTTTGGCCAACAGTGTAATTCATCATTTTAGTACCTAAAAATTCTGAAACAATCAGCGGAGGAAGGAATACTATTCTTTTGGTACATAGCTGGAGATAATAGAAAGGATTAATTGTTTTAATAATAAAACGTGATCAACGAGGTAGGGAAAAAAAAATCGTCCATCTCAGCCATCCGTACAGTTGTCAAAAGTGTCCACTTTTTTAATAATAACAACGTAACAAGAGTTGTTCATACGACCTTTTCCCCTTTTTCTCCGTTTGGTGCGAAGAAGGTTGTCTACACTTCCATGGCCAAGCTTTTCTAGAAATTAGTGCGATGCTTCTTTTCGTTCGGTCGCGGGAGCAGGAAACATTTTTTTTTCTTTTTTTTTTTTTCAAAAAAATATTGTTACAGAGGAATTTTTTTCATTGCCAGATATGAAAAAATATATTTCTTTATGCCCGTTTTGATGGCTTATAGATTTTTACGAGGTTCAAAAAGATTCCGCGTTGTGGCGGTTACATGATCTCATAATATTAAATAAAATAATAATAATAAAAAATTAATAAAAATAATTTAAAGGCTCGAATAGAATGTAAAAATCTTATGCATTAAGAGTTTAAAAATTAACTTAAAAAAATTTAAGATAAAAAAGCTCTATTTTAATAAAAAAATAAATAGACCATGGTGACCAATGTTTTAGTTTATAAAACAAAATACCATTAAAAAAATCAAGAGATTAAATAAAAACATTAAAATTAAGTAGTTACTAAGTTTATGGTCCAAAACGTCAAGTTAATCAAAATGAGGGTCTAATATGAGAAACGAAAACAATACAGAGACTAGAAACACGTTTCACAAAAAAAAAACGTGAAATAAAATGAAAGTGAGAGAATTTCAAGACAAGCCATCAAAAAGCTACCTGTTTTTGAAAAGCTAACCAAACTTCTAAAAGAATCAATCACATAAAATAAAATAAAATGTCATCCGATCTAGCCCAAAGCCAATGAGCAAAACCAGAAAAACACTATAGTTACTGTTCAAATGAACAATAGCCAAAAACAGCTTTTAGTATATAGTATAATGAGAGAAAACGTGTTTTTGGGAAAAGATTTTCTGGTTCTTTTCACTTGATTATAGTTTGTACATACATCAGAACACAACCAAAATCCTTACACAACTAAAAGACCAAAGAGACCAAATCCCATCCTCCTATGTACAACCAGGAAACAAATATCTACACACAAATATTTACACAATATCCAAATATTCCAACACCTTCCCCAAGTTGGAGCATGTAAGTTGTGAATGTCCAACTTGCAAATAAAGTATTCAAACCAGTTTATGCCCAATGCCTTGGTGAAGACATTAGCCAATTGTGCGTTAGTTGAGACATAACTCGGGCGACGGATGTTACTATGTTGAATTTCATCGCGAATAAAGTGACAGTCTATCTTGATATACTTTGTGCGCTCATGAAACATAAGATTCGCTACGATGTGTAAAGCGGCCAGATTATCATAATATATTTTCATTGGATTTGAATGTTCCACGCCAAGTGCCTATAAAAGCCCTTTCAACCATTTTAACTCGCACGCAGTAGTAGCCATAGATTGTATTTAGAATTCATGACACTAATATAAATTTCACTGTCCACCAGTCCTCTTATACTACAGCGTCATCTGGAGGTTGCATCAGCAATCCACCGATGAAGCCAAACTTCTTCTTGGCCCAAAGCGCGGTCCTTTTAGCATATGCC
This sequence comes from Aquilaria yunnanensis, assembly GCA_039654915.1. Lineage (NCBI taxonomy): Eukaryota > Viridiplantae > Streptophyta > Magnoliopsida > Malvales > Thymelaeaceae > Aquilaria > Aquilaria yunnanensis. Next base: position 102,367,357 of record CM077593.1, on the reverse strand, counting down.
TATTCGTCAAAATTATTGCCTTTTTTCTTCTTGTCATCAGTCATGGCAAAGAGACTTTGATACCATGAGACAAAACATATTTTTGGGAAAAGATTTTCTGGTTCTTTTCACTTGAATAAGGTCTGTACATATATCACAACATAACCAAATCCTTCCACAACTAAAAGACCAAAGAGACCAAATCCTATCCTCTGATGTGCATCCAGGAAACAAATATCTACACACAAATATTTACACAATATCTGAATATTCCAATATTTTACAAGAAAAAATTAAATATGACAATTTTGATTGTAAAAAATAATCACAAATATAACTCAAGAAATGAGTCTTCAGATTATTAGAAAACCACCTAAATAAATATTATATATTAACTAATAATCGGGATGTCTCAAGTAATATTTTTTTTTTGTTTTTATAATGCTGCAAGGTCAAGAAGATTGCTTTCCCTGAAGCTAAACTTAAAGAAAAATAAAAAATAAAAGAAAAAAATTCATTTTGATTGTTAAGGAAGTACTTAGATTAGAATTATGTGTAAGTCATTGTTAAATTAGGGTTGCTACCTTTCTTTTTTGATAGTTACAAAGGAAATAAAACATAAAAAAAAAAAAGAAAACATTACAACGTATAAGATACCCTAAGGGCTCCAATGGCCAACCAATGCTCTTGGATAACTATCGAGCGACACACAACGAGGATGGAAATCTTTTTAAATTGTCTTATTAACTAGCGAATAACTTTAATTTCTTTCTCGACCTCCTGATGGACCAGGCTATTGTTAGCAATTTAAAAGAAGCTTACCAAGCGATCAGTGAGAATAGTAATATTGTCCATATGCCACATTCTAATGTCCTTCAGACCATCCAATATTGTTATGATCTCTGTCTAGAAAGCTGAAGGGCATTTCCTAACCAAACAATAATGATCCAAAATTACAGATGAAACTGGGTCTCAAAACTGCAAAGTCACTATACCCATTGTAGTAGACAGGTTCCAAGCTCCGTTAGCTTGGACGATAATTGGATGAGGCGCAGACTAATCAATTACCCAGCATTTGATGTGTGGAGGCTAACGAGGTTGAAGAGAGAATTGCTACTTAAAATATATGTTTTCTTGTTGTATATATGCACGATGAACTCATGCTGAATAATAATAATAATAATAATAATAATAATAATAATAATAATAATGTGAATTCTTGGAACAAACGCTTCATTTTTGTGTTGACTTAAATGGGTTCATAACCTTCATTTTATCTTATTAAAGTCCTCAAAGTACAAGAACGTGCAAAAATTTGTCCCAATTATGGTCCTGTTGTTAATTTCATAATTAAATCTGACAGAATTTTTGGGAAAATTTTAGCCTTAATTCTTATATGTTCTTCCTCTTACTCGAAGAACCTTAAGTTGCACATTTAACACTTTCATCCCTGATCTTTTATTAATTGAATATTGAATCCGTAAATCTCCACCATTCCTCAATAGCCCTGCCTCAACCCAGAATGTCCGTCATCTCATTGTAACTACCCCATTGCAATCATGTCTCTCCTTTTTTGCCTTCTCTTCGCACCCAACAACTCGGACTTGGGGTTGGGGCCGGAGCCAGCAAAGGGCCGGTGTCCATGGCATCGTAGATCTGGAGCGCCGGAGGAGAGCTGGGCAGGGACGGTTGCACTGGCTTCTTGAGCCGATGGGTTTCTTTAATGGATTTCTTTAAATTCGTATTCTCAAACGACCTAATCCCAACCCCGTTCGCCGGACAAGTACACAATTCCCAATTTCTCCCCCTACCTACCCCAGTCAAATGCCAATTCCAATATCGAACCTTGGACCTTCGGTGGCCTCATTTGAACCCTCACCACCCAATCTGAGTCTGTGATTGAAGACCTAACGCCGGGATCTCCAGGAGTTCGTCTCAGGCTTGAAAAAGGAGATCCAGGTGGCTCAGGGCTCACTCAGGACAGTGGGGACTGCCATTGATGATTTGGGGATCTCTGTATTGAAAGGGACTGCCCAGATCATCGCCCAGGGGAAGGAAGTGATTCTCGCTGGCAATAATGAGCCAGATTCGTCTTCCGATGCTAATGGCGAGAGATATGGTGTTCAACAGTGCTTGAACCCTAAACGTTTCAGCCGGATAATAGAATTAGGTCATTAAATACGAGCAGAAGAAAGGAAAAGGGAAAATAATTTTTAGTCGTATTTAATTACGTGGATCAGGTAATCATGGAAAAGGGAATACGAGCAACATATGCGGGCAGACGAGAAGAGGGAGGAGGATGGGGCGGCCGAGTCGCGGCGGAGCAGGGAGGAGTAAAATAATTGTTTTTTTTTTCTAGGAAGTTGGAATGGATGAGACATGAGAGATCGAGAAATTGTTAAATTTACAAATTAAGGGTGCTTTGAGTACGAGGAAGAAGATGTAGGGATTAGAATTGACATTTTTCACAAAATGCTGTCATATTTAACTGTGAATTTAATGAAGGATTATGGTTGGGACAAAAACACAGTGTGACACGTTAGAGACTTTATTAGGATAAAATAAATATTATAAACCTATTTAGGACAAAGTAAAAAGATTAGGGATCACAAATAAATTTTACCCTGATTATTAATTATTTAGAAATCTGTGAATCAAATTTTATTTTAATATTTTTTTTGTAAAAAAATATTTTAGTATAATAACTGGGAGTAAAAAAATAAAATGAATTATTTATATGAAAAATTAAAATTATTATAAGATAAGTAGAATATTAACTTCCAAACAATACTAGATTCACGTAAAAATAAAAATTAACCCAATATGGAATTCATCACATTTTGTCAATCTCACGCCAACCAACCTAAGAGATTAATGAAGCTTCTTCTCTGGTCGAAGGAAGCTCAGGACGTCATTGCTGAAAAAGACACTAGGGCCCCTCAAGTCTACTCGTCTTGGTCTTCCTCTTCAACGAATACAAGTTGCCAGCGATCGCAGGAGGCCTTCCATTTCCAGGAGTCCTTCTTATGTAAGCCTGGGGCAAGCCGTGCGTTAGGATATGTGGAATATTGATTATATATCTATATATTGTTTACATAACTAGATAAAGATGGTAGATATAATTGGTATGGAGAGTGTATGATAGTGGATTGTGTAATGGGTTCAATTCATCATTCTCATATTTTTCTTTTTCTTCTTTCTTTGCACAACTCGTTATCTTTGTTTGTTTCTTTTTTTTTAATTAAGGATTCCCACATTTTACCTTTTCTTCTTTCTTTACCCAGTTTTTTTTTAATCTTCGTTTCATTTCTTTGAATTATTCCCATTTTTAAAAATTTTATTTTTTTGGTTTTTTCCTTTTCTTTTTCATTTTATGTATCATTCTCTCCTCTTTCATATTTCACCTTTATCTAGCTTCCCCCCCCCCCCCCTAATTTTTATTCAATTTACTAGCAATTGTTTGTTTTTTTATCAATTCATATTTATTTTTTTATTCTTTTATTACTAGCTATTTGTTCCTGTATGCATTGCTTTTTCATTTTTTTAATTTATAGATTAACAAAATTCGTGCAAACAACTACTTTAAAAAAATAGAGACATAGTTAGAAAATAATATGTGCATATAAAAAAAATATGCGAATGAAGAAAGAAACATATAAAAGTAAAGAAAAGAACATGTGAATGTGAAAAAAAAAAAAAGAACGCACATGTTAAGAAATATTTATTCATAACAAAATTACATGTATATGTGCATCTAACACTCATGTATAAATGAATATATGGGTAGAAAGAAAAAAGAAATGAACATATGTAGATAAAGCAAAGAACATATATGCAGTTATATAAACTACAATGAAAAGAACAAACACATATATATGAAAGAACGTGTATATGTAAAGAAAAGAACATATGCTTTCAAAGAAAACAAGACATACTTTCAGAATATATATATATATATATAGAGAGAGAGAGAGAGAGAGAACAAATATCAAAACATACATGTATAGGGGAACATATACATTTAAAGAAAAGAACTTTTGTAAGTAAAGAAAAGAATATATATCTACACAAACTAAATATAAAAACACATTATGAACATACATATATTATACATATAAAGGAAAGAACATGTGTATGTAAAGAAAATAACACATACATTCAAAAATATCTATTCATAACAAATTTGAATGTATATGTGCATGTATATACACATATGTTTAAACAAGGGCGGAGCCAAGATTTTAAGTTATGCATGTATATACACATACATTCAAAATACTAAGGGCTAATTCGCTTTAACTTAAGTCAACTGACTTATTTTTACTTTTATGCATTTTTTTTTACCTAAAACCAATTTCATTTGAAAGTTAATATTATATAGATGTAATAATCCATTTGAAAGTAAATTTTCATGATGTTTGTTAATTTTTTTTTTTATGAATTTGTCTCTTTTAATGCCTTAAATTTAAAAAAATCATAAAAATTTAGTTAGATTACAAAAATTGTATTTTCAATAGATTACTGCAACTACATAATATTAAATTTTAATTAAAATTAGTTATAAGTAAAAAAATGTAAGAATAAAAATAAATCATTTTGAAGTCAATTAACTTAAACAAAAACGAACTGAGTGTAAAAAATCAAGGGGGGGCATAGTAAAGATAATGGGGTGTTTTAGCCTTAGGTGTTTTAGCTTTATTTTTAAATATATACATGGATCATATATATAATTTATAAAAAAATTTGGGGGGCCGGGCACCTTGTCTACGCTACTGTGTTTAAAAGAACATACACGTAAAATGAAAAGAACATATTCAAATAAAGCAAGGAACATAAACATAGTTACATAAACTATAGAGAAAGAAACACACACACACACACACACATATAAAAGAACATATTTATATTAAAAAAATAATATATGCTTACAAAGAAAATAACATATATATTAAAAATATATATATACAGAACAAATATTAAAATATACATGTACAAAGGAACATATGCATTTAAAGAAATGAGTATATGAATATATATAAAAGAACATATACCTTCACATATATCTATACGGACAAAATATTATAACACATTGTGAACATACATACATACATATGTAAATGAACATATATACATGCAAAGAAAAAAACATAAATAAAGAAAAAAGACCACAAAATTTAAGTAGAAAGTAAAAACAAAAATAACATGAAAAAATGGAAAAAATGAAAGAAATACAAAACATAAATAACAAGGAAAAAGATTGAAAAATATAAGAAAAACAACAAAAAAAATGAAAAAGGAAAAAAAACTGAAAAAGCAAAAACTTGTTAAAAAGAAATAAATGAAAAAACTGAAGGCAGGATGTACTAAAAAAAAATGATAAAGATGTGAAGAGACGACAACAAAATGAAAGGAAAAAAAAAAAAAAAAGAAACATGGAAGCTACGAAGACTTGAACTCACGCCTGCTAATCTCCAGGCTTCCCACATCAGCAAGTTTATCATTCCACCAAGTATAGAGATTGTCTGAACACTGCAAAACTTATATAAGTTCACTTTTGTCCCCAGACTTACATGTACGCCAGACGTACACAAGAATTCCTCCATTTCCAGGTATGAGAAACAAAAATCCTAAAAATTTCAACTCATGCCTCAAATACTTGCTGTTTTATTTCATAAAATTTGTTTGATTCATAAGCATGCTTATAAGTATATAAAGAGAGAGATATTAGCAGCTTTCTGTGGTATTTACAAGGAAGAGGATAAAGAGGCCAGATTCAAACCCTTTTCCTTCCCATAATATCCAAAACGTTTTAGCCATTAGGCTAAACTTGCAGGGGCTATAAAGCCTTTATTACAAAATCCTTGCTCTTTTTTGGAAGTTTCAAATTATTCGTCATGCTTTATAAAAAGTAAAAAAGTTGTAATTATTTTCCTTTTTCTTTTCTTAAAAATCAATGAAAATTTTCTTAATATGAGGACATGAATCTTAAAACGGAGAAAAACATACTCCCAAACTACTATCTTTTGCACTAGAATTTGGCATTTGAATTTGATGGAGATAGAAGACTTGAAAGGTAATAAAAGAATAACTCCATCTTTTCCAAATTATTTGTAATATATTTAATTTAATTTTATTTAGTAGAGGTGATTAATTAGTTTTTTTAGTTTTAACCAAAATTGATTGTCAAATTTTTTTCAATATTCTATCTTAAGTAAAATAACTGAATAGGCAGATTCGGATAGAGATACCAAAAACGAACACATCGCACTACAACAATGCTCAAACAAAATTCCACCAATTCGTTGGACATTTTGAGATTGAAACCAAATATACCAACTAGTAATAAGTTATTAAGTTTGCTTTAACATTATTCATATTGATATTCAAAGTTGTTTCCCTTTAATTTTAGATAATATTTTGTTGTCCATTCTCTAGTTGCGGCTATGAAATGTAATAAGTTTTTACCATTCTGTAATTTCAAATGATTCATTATATTATCATGCACTCAAATAGTCAGATAAAAAGGAATTGAAAATTGATGGGATCAGTCCCAGTCTCCAAACTCCAAACATATACTCCTTCCACCTGGGTTTGGGGTTCGTTAAGCAAATTTCACAAACTGTTTTTAACTTTTAATCATTACTCTATCCGTATGAAATTCTTTGCATAATTTATTTTTCAACAATTAATCTATAATTTTTTATTTTTAATATTTTAACATATAAATAAAAAAAATTATATATGAATGATAAATTAAGACTTATAATTTCTAAATATATATATATTTTATATATTTTTATTTTTTTTCTAACAAATAATAATATGAATAAATTTAATTCAAATTAATAAAAAAAGTCAAATGGAGTAAAGAAAGTGGGATAGAGAGAATATTACATTTTAGTTTCTTTTTTTTGTAAGTTGTCAATTAATTTGGTAGCTCCATCCGAATCGGATGGAGGGACAACCAAAGTTTTGGCCAAATTTTTGTGAGTTGTTTGTATTTCCTTGTATATGAGACCTATAAGCAAGGATTGAGGCCGTATCGTATGTTGTAACTTCATAACCATTAGGATGTACTTGACTTTAATTAAATTGATCAAGATGTTTGTGCCCCATCTTAAGGTTGGAGATAAGTAAAAGGATGCATATTTGCTCCAAGCGGATGGAGAAGCCACCGTACTCTCAATAAAAAATATTTATAGATCCACTCTAAAAAGCTCTTAATTGTGTGTACATATAAATTTGTTTTAACTTAATCTAAAATAAATTATTTTTATTTTTATATTTTTTTTATATGGAACCAAATTCATTTGAAAGCCAATATTATGTATATATAATAATCCATTTAAAAACAATTTTTCATAATGTAATTAATTTTTTTAATGAATTTTTATAGTTTTAGGCACTAAAAAAAGAAAAACTCATAAAAATTTGATAAGATTATAAAAGTTATATTTTCAATCTATTATTACACCTATATAATATTGGTTTTTAAATAAAATTAGTTTAAGGTAAAAAAAATATAAAAATAAAAATAAATAATTTTAGATTAAGTTGATTTAAGTTAAAATAAATTAACTGTAAAACTTTCTTTCGCTTACATTATTTTTTTAACTCTCGTAAAATAAATTCATTCTCATTCTCTTGGAAGAAAAGGGGACAAATTAATGTTGACAAAATTAGGGATATCGACATCAATGTTCAATACCAACGTTGCTTTATGTTGGGAAAAAAAAATCCGTTACCAAAAAGTTTCTTTTTTTCTTTTTCTAAAAAAAGAACCATATGATAAATACACATAGATATTTCCAGTTGCACCAGTGGAGGATCCAAAAATTTTACAAAGGGGGTCCGTGTGTGTATATTAAACGATAAAATTATAAAATAAAATTTTTTTATTTAGCATTTATTTTTTCTAATTTTTTTATTTATAAAATTATAATGATTGTAAAAAAAAAAAGAGGAAGATCTAAAAATATTTTGATTTAGCATTTATTTTTTCTGTATTTAATTGACTTGCTTCAATGAAATATGGAGAAGATGAATAAGATGCCCATGTCATACAAAATATACAAAATAAAAATTTCCTTTTATCCCGTAAACTTTAACATTTCTTCTCATTTGGCTCATTTGATTGTATCAAGTGTCCAATTAGCTCCTTAATTTTTTCATATGTTTGAAAAGAAAAGAGAGTAACAAAAAAAATTTAAATCCTAGGTAGGAAAATATGTGAAAGTTTAGAGACCAATCTCAAAATTATTAATAAAGAGAAGAAAATAACCTATTCTTTTATTTTTATTAAGGTAAATGGGATATATTTTTTTATTCCATTATATGTTATAAAAGTTGTGGGATCCATTAAAAAATTAAAGAAGGTCTAATTATTAAATTATTGATCAGTTATTGACAATGTCCTAGGTGGTCGATGGGCCCATACTGTATATGTGGGTACGCCACTGTGTGGCATGGGCATTATGTTGTAAAAATAAGAGACATACAGTCAGTAGTAGGGACACATCGAGCATAAAAATAAAATAAAATAAAAGAGTTATCCTTTTCTGGTCAAGAGTTACCTCTGCTTTTTTATTTTATTTATTTTTTCAGTTATCTGGAGAGTGGAGACTGGTGACTCGAGAAAAGTGCATAAATTGGGCTTTTTTGGCCCAACTACAATGGAGGATGCCTAAATTCTAACTTGAAATTCAAACGGCAGTGTCTACCCCCATAAATACCATCGAAGGGCTCCTTGCCTTTCGGCTTTCAGCTACGAAAACAATTTTCCTTTTTTGGGCCTGTCTGGCTTAAATACAATGGAGGATGCCTAAATTCTACGCAAACTTGAAATCCAAACGGTCGTATCTTCTCCTGTAAATAGCATCAAAGGGTCCCTTAGCTTTCGGCTTTCAGCTGCGGAAACAATTTTTCTTTTTCTTTTTGGCTAAGGTTTTAAGCTTGGCCATCTCTGTAGGCGGAGAAGCATACTGATACCAAAGGCTACGAAGAAATTAGAAAATCACTAGTCATTCTGAAAATAATTTCCCTCGATCGATTCAGTAAGAATTTTGCTCCTTCGGGTGGATTTATCTCTAATACACGGCATCACCCTTCATCAGGTATTATTTGCATGATGATTCGGAGTAGGTTCTTTTTTATTCTTGGCCATCTTTGTACATCTTGATTTCGTTCTATGATTTTGTTAACCTTCGTGTTTTATTGATGGGTGGCTAGCGAAAAATATGGGATATTGGATTGTTTCTTTGCTATTAGTTGCGGTGGGTTTTCTGGTTTGCGATTTGTTTCCTTCTAGTTGCGATTTTCATGATTCTGAGTTGGTTTGCCTTTGTTTGTTGGTTTATGATTTTAGAAAAGGTTCACTTCTGTAAACAAATATATACCAGTGAACCAGTGGTAAAGGATATAGAAAGGAGGTTGGTATTAATAACTACTTACGCATATATTTTATGCATCTCACTTTGAGAAGACTTCTGGGCCCATTACCATGGGATTCCTAGTAGTAGTGCCGGTAACATTGAGTAAGGTTTCTGGTAGAATTGAACATGCAATTCCCAATGGTGGTAAATGTCTACTTTAGCTTACTTTCATGTGTATACATAGAGAAGGCTATTGGTCACGTTTCAATGTGATTCCTACTGGTAAGGCTGCTGGTTGCGTGAAATGCAATTCCTAGCAGTGGTGAGGCTACTGGTCAAATTTAAATTTGATTCCTAGTAGTATTGTATGGCTAGAGAAGGCTACTGGTCATAATTCCAATGTGACTCCTAGTGGTAAGGCTGCTGGTTACATTGAACTGCAATTCCTAGCAGCGAAGAGGCTACTGGTCAAATTTAAATTTGATTCCTAGTAGCAGCATATGCTTAGAGAAAGGCTGCTGGCTGCATTGAATTGCAATTCCTAGTAGTGAGGAGGCTACTGGTCAAATTTGAATTTGACTCCTAGTAGCGGCGTACTCCTAGTGATTGTATACCATGACCTATTTTAATGTGTCTCTTTCGAGAAGGGCACTGGTCACATTTCAATTTGATTTCTAGTGGCAAGGCTGCTGGCTGCATTGAATTGCGATTCCTTGTATTGAGGAGGCTACTGCAAAAATTTGAATTTGATTCATGATGGTAGTGTACAGTTAGAGAAGGCTACTGGTCACAATTCCAATGTGACTCCTAGTGGCAAGGTTACTGGTTGCATTGAACTGCAATTCCTAGCAGTGATAAGGCTATTGGTCAAATTTAAATTTGATTCCTAGTAGCAGCCTACGCTTAGAGAAAGGCTGCTGGTCATATTTCTATGTGATTCCTAGTTGTAAGGCTATGGTTGCATTGAATTGCAATTCCTAGCAGTGATGAGGCTACTGGTCAAATTTTTATTTGATTCCTAGTAGCAGTGTATGCTTAGAGATTGTCTACTTCAGCTTATCCTTAACGTGTTCCTTTTGAGAATGCCACTGGTCATTTTGGGAATATAATCCCCAATAACTGTGGTACTTGGAGGTAGAAAATATTGTTGGTTATGGTACATAAATGGTTATTCATGTTTTCTTATGCTCATCTTTCAAGTTGGCTACTGCACATGTATAAGATGATTCTTGGCAATACTTGTAGATACAGTTATGCACATCAGCAGGTACTTCCGTTTATTGCTTTCTCACTGAGGGAAACGGTTCACTTTTTTTAAGATTTTTGTGTAAGTGCATCAGTAATAACTGAGTACCCAGTTGGGTTGCTTTGTTGCGTTGAACAGGCGGTTCTTATCATATTTGCACAATTGTCTTCTATGGCTTTTCTAATGTTCCCTTTTGACAAAGCTATTGGTCAGGTTTATATGTGATTCACAGTGGCCCTGCTACTTGCTAGTAATACATGTTGCTGGTTGTTACCTTTGCTTAAAAGAGATGCAGAATGTTGAAGATGATCTTAAACAAGTCAGGCACATATGCCCAATATTAACATTGACATATGGTCTTAAACATCATAACCTTGAAATACTCTTGCCCGTTCGTGGCAGTAGTTGTAGGTACGTACTGGCAGTACTTGTAAATACAAAGAGGTTGTTGGTTATGCACATCAATATCTACTTTAGTTTGTTGGTTTCCGAATTTGGAAAAAGTTTCAATTTTCTCAAGATTTTTGTGTAAGTGCATCAGCGATGATTGAGCTATAAATACTACTGCCATGTATAGCATGGTTCGTGGCAGTACTTGTAGACAAAAAGGTTGTTGGTTATGCACATCAATGTCTACATCGGTTTGTTGGTTTCTGATTTTGGAAAAACTCTCACTTTTCTTAAGATTTTTGTATAGGTGTATCTGTGATAATTGAGTACTAAGTTGGATTGTTGGCTGCATTAAACAGTCGATTCCTATTATATTTGCATTATTGTCTGCAATGGCCTCACCTTTTAAGAAAGCTATTGGTTAGATTGATATGTGATTCCTATTAGAAAATGTTTCTGGTTGTCTACCTTTGCTTACAAAGGCAATCCATAAATTTGAAAATTTGAAGATGATCCAGAACGAGATCAGATTCATATGCCCAATAACAAAGTTGACGTTCAGTCCTAAAACATGACAAGGTACAAAAAGAATTTGCATTTCATATGGGATATATGTGGTAGTAAGCAAGCATCTGCCATGGATTTTTTTCACATGGTTCCCATTTGAGAAGGGTCTCGGACAATTTACATCTCCAGCCACCTTGAGTTACAGAGTGTATTATCTGTCCAATCAGTTAAGATATACATACTATTGGACTACAAATTATTCCTATTTTTTTTTCTGTATTTTTAATAAGTTTGTACGAAAAAGGCAATTTTTTGGAACTTTCTTATCAATCCCAAGTCAGATATCATATAAAGAATTTAAAGGTAATATCTTCTCAGCGTATGTAGCTGTAGTCGCTTTCTTTCATTTTGTTACATTCTGGATTCCCTTTTTTGATTAACTATATATCGAATATATTGTTGTCTTTAGCTGCAGGATGGTATAATGAATCTAAGGTTGTCAAACATGACTGAACTGGTGGAGTCAATATCCTGTCATATGGATGGGCTTCAATTGGGAGATCCTCTGTCTTGAAGTTTATGGAAGTATTATTTCTCCTGGACAAACTTATGAGTGCTCATCTGTTTGCTAACTTCCTTCCAAATCATAAAGTTTACTATCGCAAAGATAAGTAGTAATGAAGCAAATCATTATTGTTATATAAAGATTGCCTAACTAGAAAGCCAGGGAAACATGTATTTTTCCCAGAAGATAAAGAGTGGAAAGTTGCTGCAAGAAAATAAAACTATGCTTATTAAGTTAAACTATAGTAACAGAAATATGAATTTCAGTAGTTTATACCTAGAGGTCCAGTAGGTACAGAGCGGCCTTATCTTCTAAAAACTACAGTTTGTTTGTTTTCCTGTTTCTGCCATAGATTACAAATACAATAGTTAATCCACTAGACTTACGAGTCCTCCATACTTCTGAACATCTTTTTCACTTCTGTCAGGTTCGGTAGCTACTGGTGAACCCAAAATGAATCCTGGGCAATACTTGAAGCATCTGAAATAACATCTTGGTTAGGTATTTGAAACTCATCAGGCTTCTACACTCTTGTTCACACCTATTAGGCTTGGTAGCTACTGGTAAACTTGGCATGAGTTCTGCTCCAATACTTGCTCAAACCACTTGAAACAACATCTTTATTAGGTATTTGAAACTTGCTGGTATGATCAGAGCAAGTATGTTAGATAACCAGAACAAGTGCCCACCACGAAAGTTCTATAATTGCACCTGCACTTGCAAGAGAGTTTAAGGCTGATCTTCAACATGATCTGAATAATTAGAGGCACAAAGAGGGAGATAAACTTATCTTAGTAAGAATTCTAAGTTAACAACAGCAATCATTAGCCACACACACAAAAACCAGAAAGTCAACTCAATTCTGTAGGTTTAACGAGCAATATAAGCATTTAGTGTCAAATGATTCTTAGTGGTAAAGGGATCAGTTATAGCAATTCTTAGGGGTTGACAACAGCGTATGATCACAACATTCGTGTAGCAAAATGCCTTCACAACCTTCCTAAATATATCAACACTACTTCACACTACATGACATACCCAACTTAAGTAAAAAGGTCTCAGGACCACTTTTTACACCCAAGAATGCATCAGGACATGTATGAACCCTGTTAAGGGGTTTATTTCCCGAGAACATAACAGTTAAACTGAAAGAAATGTGATTCTAGAAAGTCAGGCTTAAAGGACTCATTACTGTTGTTCATTTTGCATAATGCCCATCTATTAAACATATTCTCTATCAAATGTTCTCACAAACTAAGACTAGCCACAAATTAAACATACATTTAACTACATATATGCGAATTTTCAGGTTAAACAAGCGGAAAGAGACAATGAGGTCAGTGCTTAATCAAACTGATCAGATTCTGCAGGTTATCCTAGACCTCCTTTTTTGCAGTTTATGCAACTCAGCAGGTTTAGGGTACCTTAGCTAAATGCAGGGTTCATTACAATTATCATTTCCAAAGCCTACACAATCGAGGTGTAGGTGTGATAAAAATCTCTGTAAGGAGTCTTTTCATACAGTAACATTACTGTAATAGACTTTAGAAGCCTGCACAAGCTTCTGTGAGCCTTTTACTAAGTTATACTCTAATAACAATACAATCCTAAAGATTTGCGGTCCTAATACATCACAGACTGTAGGCTTGATCTCAACTTTGATAGCAGCTAGGTCCCTTTTACTGTCCAGGTAAAAGTTCCTACTGAACTACTTTGGTATCTTTATAAAAATTTTAGCAATTTGAAAAAATGAGGGCATGCATTTTACAAGTTATCATGCACCATTTAAAAACAATTACGGAATCTATTTTATGCAGAAAAAGTTGGACAAATATAACTGCAGTCATAGGCAGTTAAAGTTAAAGGATAAAGGTGGACTCTTCCTTGGCAAGTTATTGAAAAGTTTGAAAGTTCACTGAATTGATAAAGCAGTTGGATGAGGTAGAATGATTTGTAGGTCAAATAGTTTCCTTATCAATTTTCACTCATCTTTGGGATGTTTATCAACGAAACCTGCATAAAAGCTACTCCGAGTGATTGCTTTATCTATTTGGTATACATCTATCCACATGGCTGGGTTGAGGAAACTCATTGGTTGTGTTGGTTGTGACTAAACATGAATCATTTAGATAGTTTATTCTAGGCATTGAACTCGGTAAATTATCTTGGTTGTACGATAGATTTTTGGGACTATTTCACCTTACTTTCTTGTCTGAGAACTTTTGTTTGACTTTCTTCTTGCAATGTTCAGTTGACCATGGTGCCTAAACGAATGAAATCAAATGCCAGAAAATGATGTTTTTGAAGTGAATTTATAGTGTCATACAAATTATATTTGGCCATGTTGTGGTTGGTCCAAGTTAATGAATACTGATTTACTGATGTTTCAGACTTTCAGTGAGCAAGACAAGAACTGGATACTTTTATTACATGATGTATCTTTGTATTCATCTTCTATTTCTTTTTGCGTATCCTAAGGACTGGTGACTTGGGTTCTGATAATTGAGCTGAATGAGCAAATAATTTGTGTCTTCTATTCAGGAAATTAAGGGCTCAGGGATTTAGTTGCATCCTTGCGATGTATTTCAGAAATGTGATTTTGTTGTGGTTGTGTGGACTATTCTAAGAATTTTCTTGCTTTCCCTTTGTTGTTTTTGGTTTTGGTGCAAACACTACACAAGAGAAGAGAGCTTGAAGAAGAGGGAAAAAGAAGGCCTGATCTGACTACCAAGCTTCCAGGTAGGTTGCTTTTGAGACAGATTATGATCTTTGTTTTAGGCTTCAAGCTTTAAGGACAGTTTCGCTTGAGTTTGAGTCTGCTTGAATTGTCCCTCCTTCACCCTCTCTTCCACCCAACTCTCTCTCGAGCACAGTTTGGCATGGTTTTGGTACAGTCTACTAGTATTAGGTCTTTAGTTAAGCCTGCATGACCCTCCCTGACCAGAGCCCTCCCACTTAAGGTTGCATTAAAATAGAAGCCTTCTAGCTGCCAACAGACACAACTTCATCTGGACCAAGAGAAAACAACTCTAACGGTCTGTTTAGCTACAACAACACGATTGTTTGATTCATGCTTAACAAACTCAGTTACCTTGCTTAAATTAACTGTCCAAGTACCTTCTCGGCAAATCAGACCTCCGCTGTCTCAGCAACACATTCTGATCCTTGCCCGGGGTCTTGTGTGCTTTCTGACCTGAATTCTCTCAATATTCCACGCTCTCTCTATTTGCTCTTCGTTTAGCACTCACTCCTCCCTTTTAGTTTGGATGTAGTTTAGTTAATTATGCTGCTAGGAATTGCAGATAATCTTTGACATTTCTAGAACTTGTTTATCTGTAATTCAGTTAGACAATTAGGTCCTTATCGTTACACTAAACTCACTTCTTAATCCACTTCTATTTCTTATCTCCTCACTATCTTTCTTAATTTATTGAATTAAGTCACTATGGATGTATTATTTCTCATTCAATCCTAACACTCACTGTTACCTGTTCAGTAGGGTTCACCTCACTCCCTCTTTACTTATACATGACGAGAGGAGCAAACCCACCCCCCCCCCCCCCCCCCCCCCCCCACAAATGGGAAACAAGGGGTTCCTGTTTAAACCATTTTCTATTTTTTTTTTTTTTGGTTTTGTATTTTTGTCAAATTAATCCCTAACATTTTTTTAGATACGCACAAAGTCATAAGATTATAAAAATAAAAATAATTTAGCAACAATTTTAATATCAAAGTATAACATTTAAAAATATGTAAGAACAATTTTATACAAAAAATTTGATGATATATCATACTAGTATTGTGATCTCACATTTGTATACATGTCTTAAGCAATTTTTATATATCTCTCACATTCTTTGTAAATAAGTTCATACATTTCTGGTACTTGCTTATACATATCTCTATTTTTTTGTGGAAGCATGTCTTGTCATGTTTACATCAATTTTTTGGTATCGTGAATATTTTTATGATCTCTTTTTTATAGATGTCTTACATGTTTATTTTATACCCCTAACTTTATTCGTACATCTATTGTACATATGTCATTGAGTCTGTATATATTACTATTATGCTGCTACAAATCAATTTTTTTTTAACTTTTTAAAAACCTAATTTTCATTTCATTTATGAAAAAAATATACTTTTATGTTGTATGAAAATATGGATAATATGTTCAAACAAATCAAAGTTTTATGTACACATAAGATAAATAATATGTATAAGTTATGAAATAATGCACATGAAAATATTTAAATTATTGAAGTCAGATATAAAGTTGAATGTTAATAATAGTTTTTTTTTATTTCATTTGTGCATATGTTTCTAAAAAATTTTACTTGTCCCTCCTATTATTTAATGATATTTTTTCATTTTCTTTATATATTAAATAGATACATGTCTGTCATCTGATTTGAACATATCTATGATTTTTCCAGAAACATATTTTGATGCATTCCCATATATTTTTCTTGGAAGATTGAATCATACATACAATTAAATATATTAGCACAATATATGTATATGATCTCATTTGTACATATCCCTCAAATTATATATCTGTTATTTGACTTATAAATATCTCTCATTTTGACACCAAGCACAATTTGACTTGTTTACATACTTATTTTATACTATGAAAGATAATATTGGAATATAAAAATATATGAATATAAATGGTATGATCCATATTAGACTTACTCTGGATTAGTTGTTCTCAAATCATAGTAGTTTGAGAAAAAAAAACATTTAATTACCTATTAGCTTTTTCTTCTTGGGATACATAATCAATTATACAAGCTACAGGGTCGAAGGTAAATATCTACAACGTAGGGAGGGGGATGCTTGGTGTGTATTTACTATTTAGGATTTTGGAGGACAACCAAAGTAGTGTTGTGGAAATTGAAGGAGGAGGGAAGAGTTTAACCCAAGACTTTGGGTTCCATGTCCCTATGCCTTTGTTGGCAAATCTGGCGGAGTGGGACTCATCTCAACTTCTTTTGGGTTCGAGTTTCACATATTTGGATGAGAAAATGTACAAATTTACCATTGGCACATTGACCATAGAATTTTTTTTTCATCTCAAATTTACTATCCATCTTTTCTGTTTGAACAGTTTTATCACTATCCCTTAAAAACGTTAGTTGCAAATTTGCGATGAAAAAAAAAAATGGCAAAATCACTCTATGGCAAAAACGAGAGGGATAAAATTGCTGCAACAGAAAACATAAATAGTGAAGACGAAAACATGTTTGATGACAAAATCACTCTATGACCAACATGTCAATGGTAAATTTACACTTTTTCCCTATTTTGTATTGATAAGGTTTGGTTTAGCTATCTAGGCACTATGTTTTCTGTGCTCAAGGGGATGAAATGGGAAAGAACAAGCTTTTTTATCTGCTACTACTTATCTTCTTTTGTTAGTTTTATTGTTTTAATTTGACTAGCACTAGCTCTGCATTTGTTTTGTAGGCCAGTAACATCAACTCTTTGTTCATTCTTCTGTTAGTATGTGATGGAAAAAGATGTCGGTTATGTACCTGAATATGCTTTGATGGCATGTCAAGAATGTGGTTGTAATGCGTTTGCTTCTAGTTGTTGGTGCCAATAATACCTAGCTGAAAACCTTGCTTCATTTTTTTTAACTGAAAAGAAAATATTGAATGATCCATGAACTTGCTTCTTTGTCTAACTTGTATTTACTGTTGAACTTGGATGGGCTTGCTTAACTATGTGCTTGATTGCATTTGATTGTATAAGTTGTATGTTTTTGTTTTTATTTTTTATAAAAAATTTAATAGGTTCTTCAAATTGAGTTTAAATTTCAAATCGAGCTACATTATCTAAGCCAAGATTTAATGCTATCAAACCAATGAACTAAGTCCAAGCTTTTTTAAGTTAAGCTTTAAACACCATATATTGAACTTGCCGAACTCAAACTTGAGCAAAACTAATCCCTCATAAGCAGAACTTCGAGTTTGACATATTTAGGCTCGACTTAACTCATTTCAATCTCTAGTCCTTACACACGAAAAATAAGATAAGGAAGAAGAATGTGCTCCAAGGGGAGACTAATGTATCTCATGCAAGGGTAAATTATTATGAGAATAAATTAATATTATGTAAAATCAACTATTATAGCCTCCATATGATCTAATCACTTTTCTAAATTTTTAGACCAAAGTCACTTTTTCTGTGAAAAAACTTATTAGTCTCACAGTAAAACCAAAAGCAATAGCTTTTATAGCTACCCTTGAAATTTTGGTGTAGGGTTTACATTTTTAAAGTTTGAAAACATACACGTTTCCCCCGGTTGTTTACACTATTTAGAAAAAAACTTCTGAAATTCTAATTTCAACATTATGATAGTTAAACAATTTTGATCTGTAAAAAAAATTACATTTAAAAAAAGGAAAAACTGATAATTATAAATGTCCATTAACTGTAGGAAAAATATCAAATAGAGCAAAATTACTAAAAGATGAAGATCATAAATTTAAATTAGAATCCCAGAACTTTTATAGCAAGAGTGTAAGAAAAAAATGGAGACATGTGTGTATTTTCAAATCTTAAGGGCAGCTGTAATGTAATACTAACTAAATTTAAAGGGGTAACGCTAACGTGCGTATGTTATGTAACATGAAGTATAGTTTGGGGAATAATGATGGAACTTCTACCTCAAGTCTAAAACCGCTAAAACCTACTCCTCGCTCTCACTCTCCCGACCTCTTGTAATCCCCAATTAAGTCCTTTCAACTTTGCCGGAAAATTTTCCCAAGCAACAAGATCCGGAAGATTTCCAGAGAATAAAAAGAAATTTTGAAGATGATGTATCGGTTTTATCGCTCTATTTCATCACCTTCCGCTCAACGTTCCACTTCAACTAGAAATTTTGTTTCCAGGGCAACTCGCATCCATCACATATCCAAACTAAAAAATTCTCCCGCTTTCACCTCTGTTTCTGATCAAATCCTTGGGAATGCAAACACAACTCCATTTCAAGGTGACCCATTTTCTCCCTCAGCTGTTTTTTGATCTTTCTGATTCGCTCTGATTCCAAATTGTTAGCTTTGCTTGGCATGTTTTCGTTTAATTTTTTGCTTTAGTTTATCTTTATGCAAATTTGATTGTTCAGAGAGAGTAAAAGTGAGGCATTTCAGGAAAAAAATAATGTCTTTTCTTTATGCAAAAACGTCGCTGAAACGAAACAAAACAGTAACTGAGAAGTGTTTGGGAGGGGGCGGGTGAAGGTCAGTTAATATAGACTTTATTATTATTATTGTTGTTGTTGTTGTTGTTGTTGTTGTTGATGTGCTTGTGGGTACTTCATTGAATTGGTGTTTGAAGAAAACTTAAAAACAGAGACTTTATTCAAGTTGAATTGTCAATTATCTAGCCACCCCAATCTTTCTAAACTTTGAATTTAGCAAAATGGCTTTTGAATAGACAGGTGATGTTGGTGGATATATAATTATGTATTCTATATGATCAGTGAGATCCTTGGCCACCAATGCTGAAGCATCTTCTGGCTTTGAAGAGATGGTCACTGGGATGCAGCGCAAGTTTTTCTTCTTGGGTGGGAAGGGTGGTGTTGGGAAGACAAGCTGCGCTGCTTCTCTCTCCGTAAAGTTCGCTAGCCATGGGCATCCTACCATTGTGATCTCAACTGATCCTGCTCACTCCTTGAGTGATTCTTTTGCAAAGGTGTGAACGACCTGTTTTTGTATGAACCTATTCGTCTGAAATTGTTTGTGTTCAGAGTGCTGTGTAACAATGCAGTATCTCTTATCAGGATTTGAGTGGCGGTGCTCTTGTTCCTGTTGAGGGATTAGATTCTCCTCTTTATGCTCTTGAGGTGATTGATTTGTGAATCCTGATGTCATTGCCTTTCTAGTTATATGTTGGCAACTTCCCCTTATTTTTAATTTATGTGTTCACATTTTAGTTTCATGGCAGATAAACCCCGATAAAGCTAAAGAGGACTTTCAGGCTGCAAGTCAAATGAATGATGGCAAAGGTGTCAAAGATATTATGGAAGGCATGGGCCTTGGGATGCTGGCTGATCAGGTTGAGCATGCCAAATGTTCTTTTAAGATACCATCATCTAGTGCCTGTAGACATTTTCTTCTTCACACAATATCAAATGCCAACTTCCTTTTGAGTTCAATTATGTTAGTTTCAGTTGGTTCCTACGGGATGGTTTATGATATGAGGCGAGTGGATAGAAGTCATGGTCAATGAAATAAAAGTTAAACTTGTGGTTTTACCTTTTGAGGTTGTATGTGGTTGCAACATTAGTTGGCATAGAAGTTCTTTGTCAAATTTTGCTTTTTACCAGTTACAGTTCTTATTTGTGGTATCAACTCATAATTTGATAAACATAGCAGCTTAGTTTCTGCTCTTAACATGTTTAGGTAGGAGACCTTAAAATGGATGAGCTGTTGGATTCTCCACCACCTGGTTTTGATGAAGCTATTGCAGTATCCAAGGCATGTAAGAATTGCCTCATCTGTTTCTAGCAAGTTTTTTTTTATATGTTTGTTATGATTTTGCATTTGACAGGATTGTTCTTAGTTTTCAGGTTATGCAATTTCTGGAGTCAACACAGTATAACATGTTCTCTCGAATAATTTTTGATACTGCACCAACGGTTAGTGATGTCTAATGTCTTAGCAATCATTAAGATGAAGTAAATTCAATACATCTTTTTCCAACTGTTTCCTAAATGATTGATAGGGTCACACACTTCGGCTTCTGTCACTACCAGATTTCTTAGACACATCCATAGGCAAGATGCTGAAGGTATGATTATACAATTAAGTTCAATTCTGCACAATGGACTGTGATTATGCAGTTAGGAAGTTTGAATCTAGATTTGACCATGTTGATGAAGACATTGCCATTAAGGTAAGAGCATATTGAAATACTATATTTGTTCAGATTCTGAAGGACTTCCAGTCAAAGCGAACTTTGAGTAAGTTGAATCCTTCTTGAATTGTACACAAGCTTGCGTGGTGCACACATATATAGAACTGAATACAAACGGTTCCTTGTGATAATTTCATTTTCCTTTTGGAGGCATACATCCTGAGGAAGTTTCATCATGAAAGCCAGATTTTTTAGCTGTTTAGTACTAGTTTCTTTTCTGTCCTATTGAAGTAATGACTTTCAGAACTTGTTGAAAATTTTCAATTGATGTTTGCGATCCAGCTAAAGAAGAAATTAGCTTCAGCAGCTTCAGCTCTCCAATCAGTTTTTGGGAAGGAGAAAAAGCAGGAGCATGCTGTGAGTAATAACCTTGTTTTTGCATGTTCTATTGCACTTTCAAACTCTGAGCTGTTTGAGCTCTGTTCTGCAGTATGACAAACTTGAGCAATTGAGGGAAAAGATGTCAAAAGTGCGTGATCTTTTCCGTGATTCAGATGCCACTGAGTTTATCATAGTCACTATTCCAACGGTACGATAAAATTTGTGGTCTATTCGACATTGATTGTGATTCTTGACACAAAAACCAAAAGATAAGCTCCTCCTGTGTCGATGAACTGATGATACATAAGGATTGCTTGTTGTTGAAGATTGCCTCAACTTTGTTCTTAACTTTCATCCCACATGGACTAGGAAACAAAGGCTTATTAATGCCTTAGCTCCATATTTCACCCTTCATCCCACATTGGCCATAGAAAGGGCCTTGGTACCTTCAACTCCTTATATAAGGAGCTTAGTTGTGACAATTAGAATTCGTCCCACAATCTAGTAGTCACTTAGATTGTATTCTTCTTCTTTCTTAGTGAATTCTTTCTTCCGGCTTGCCGCTCGAGGTTTTTCCCCGATTTGGGGTTTTCCTCGTAAATTCTCGTGTCTCTTTTCTTTGTGCTTACGTTCTGATTCCTAACAAACTGGTATCAGAGCCAAGGTTAGGTTAGTGATAGCTGCTTATAGTATGCTCTGTGGTTGCCCCTAATAGGCGGATCCTCCACATCAGAAATAAGTAGTTTATCAATTTATCTTGTGGTGCTGGGTACTATTCTCATATACAGTTACTATTCCCGTATACGATCACTATTCTCGTATACGGTTACTATTCACATATTGTTTTTGTATATGAGTATTATTTCCGTAAACGATCACTATTCCCGTATACGAATACTGTTCCCATATACGGTCACTATTCACGTGTACGGTTACTATTCACGTGAAATTGTCAGAGCTTATTTTTGCTCAGAAAACTCGTTGCAGAGCTGTGATGGCTTCGACATCGACAAAGCTTGATATAGCACCACTCACGTATAGCACAAAGTTTTCAATTTGGAAAATCAAGATGAAAGCAATTCTCATAAGTCTTGATTTGGATGAGGCACTACTCGGGATGGAGAATATGTCTGGAACAGAGCAGGAGAAGGAGAGAAAGAATCTGAAGGCACTTGCTCAAATTCAGTTGCACTTATCAACGGAGATTCTTCAAGAGGTCAGTAAGGAGACAACTGCTGCCAGCTTATGGTTGAAGCTTGAATCGCTTCTTATGACAAAAAGTCCAGCAAGTCGCTTGTACGCTAAATCCAGGCTGTACTCGTATAAGCTGTCAGAAAGTAAGTCTATTAAATCATATTTTGAAGAATTCAGAGAGATCATCAATGATTTAGAAAATCTTGATGTTAAGACCGATGGTGAGGATTTGGCTATGCTTTTATTATATCATCTGCCAACATCATACAATAGTTTCCGTGATACCATGCTTTATGGAAAAGATACAATAACTTTAGATGAAGTTTGTTCCAGTTTATTGTCAAGAGATAGAATGGACACTTCAAAGCATGAGGAAAGCGGAGAAGGCTTGTATTCAAGAGGCAGATCAGTTGAAAGAAAGAATGATAGAGGATCATCTTCAAGGTCCAAGTCAAAACATCGGAATCTTTATTGCAACTATTGTAAGAAGAAAGGTCACATTAAGGATGATTGTTACAAATTAAAGAAGAAGAACCAAAATGCTGGAAATGGAGACAAGAACAAGCAAAGGCCACCAGATGAGGCTAGTATTGCCACCAATGAAGATGATTTTGCTTTAGTTGCTGAAAACTCATCTATAAACAGCACAGAAGCTCATATAACTGCACAAGCAGAAAGTAGCAGGAGTGGCGAATGGACCATGGATTCTGTTTGCTCATTCCATTTGACTCCCCATAAGGACTGGTTTTACACATATGAACCGGTCAATCGAGGAGTAGTCATGATGGGGAATGATAATGCATGTAGAATTGCAGGCATCGGTGACATCAAAATTCGAATGCATGATGGGATAGTGAGAACACTATCAAATGTTCGCCATGGCCCTGATATGAGAAGAAATTTAATTTCTTTGAGTACATTGGAAGAAAATGGTTGTTCCTTTATTGGCAGAGATGGTTCGCTGAAAATCGTCAAAGGATCATTGGTAGTCATGAAAGGCCAGCGGAAAGGAAAGCTCTACATTTTGGATGGCAAGACCGTGGAAGGCCAATCTGCAGTTGCTGAATCATCTATGTCTGATGAGGAGGTGACAAAATTGTGGCACATGAGGCTAGGCCATATGAGTGAAAGAGGCATTTCTGAGCTGAGCAAAAGAGGACTACTCGGAGAACAAAAGGTCAGTAAGTTAGATTTTTGCGAATATTGCTTATTTGGAAAGCAAAAGAGAATCTCTTTTACTACTCCTGCAAAACATAACACTAAAGGAACTCTTGATTATATTCATGCTGATGTTTGGGGACCATCTCGTGAGGCATCTCTTGGTGGAGCTCGTTACATGGTTACCTTCATTGATGATTTTTCAAGGAAGGTTTGGGCATATTTCTTGAAGTATAAGAATGAAGCCTTTGTCGCATTTAAGCAGTGGAAGACTCTGATCGAGAAGCAGACCGGGAAGCAGGTGAAACGGCTAAGGACAGATAATGGTTTGGAATTCTGTTCGGGAGAATTCAAACAATACTGCAAGGATCAAGGTATAGTTCGCCATCTGACCGTTCCAGGGACTCCACAACAAAATGGTGTAGCAGAACGGATGAACAGAACCTTGTTGGAAAAGGCAAGATGCATGCTTTCAAACTCTAGATTGGGGAAGAAATTTTGGGCAGAGGTAGTCTCTATAGCTTGTTTTCTGGTAAACAGATCTCCTCATACTTTTATTGGTTTAAAGACACCTGAAGAAGTTTGGTCGGGCAGTCCGGCTAACTATAATGATCTTAAGATATTTGGATGTCCTGCTTATGCATATGTGAATGAAGGGAAGTTAGATCCTAGATCGATTAAATGTGTCTTTCTAGGATACACTACAGGAGTTAAAGGGTATAAATTATGGAATCCTCATACTTCCACAGTTTTCACAGCCAGGAATGTTATGTTTGACGA
This sequence comes from Aquilaria yunnanensis, assembly GCA_039654915.1. NCBI lineage: Eukaryota > Viridiplantae > Streptophyta > Magnoliopsida > Malvales > Thymelaeaceae > Aquilaria > Aquilaria yunnanensis. The sequence continues at coordinate 102,342,918 of CM077593.1, read as the reverse complement.
GACATCCATGTTGCATTAAAAGGAGGAGTTGACTGTCGCTGATCCAAGCATTGAGAAGGAAAAGATTGGAAGCAAGGTGGAGCTCCAAATACATCCTGAAAGTCATGATCAGGATGTCAAGGATACACAAGTTGAGGTGGAGCAACAAGTCTCAACTGATGACATTCAGCCTTCTCATTCTATTGCTATCAATCGTCCCCGTCGTAGCAATCAAGGTATGCCTCGAAAGAGGTTAATTGAGGAAGCAGACTTTGTTGGGTTTGCTTTTGCAGCTGCTGAAGAGACAGAGAGTTGTTTTGAACCTGCAAATTATAAAGATGCAACTAACTGTCCAGATTCTTCTAAGTGGGTTGTAGCTATGCAAGAAGAGATGGAATCGCTTCAAAAGAATGACACTTGGACACTAGCTAAACTACCCAAAGGTAAAAGAACTGTCAAGTGCAAGTGGGTGTTCAAGAAGAAAGAAGGAATTTCCGGAGTTGAAGAACCAAGGTATAAAGCTAGACTAGTTGCAAAAGGCTTTAGCCAGGTACCGGGAGTTGACTTTAATGATATTTATTCTCCTGTTGTGAAGCATAGTTCTATCCGACTGTTTCTTGGTCTTGTTGCGTTAGATGATCTTGAGTTGGAGCAACTTGATGTTAAAACAGCTTTTCTGCATGGTGATTTAAAGGAAGAAATCTACATGGAGCAACCCGAAGGTTTTAAGGACGAGGGGAAGGAGGACCATGTCTGCAAACTCCAGAAGTCATTAAATGGCCTCAAACAATCACCTCGACAATGGTATAAATGCTTTGATATGTTTGCTTTGAAGCTTGGTTTCAGGAGAAGCAGTTATGATTCATGTGTCTACATGAGACCGGTTGGAGATGGTTCATTCACATATTTACTGCTTTATGTGGATGACATGCTTATCGCAGCAAGGAGCAAGTCAGAAATTGCCAAGATTAAGGCACAATTAAGTGTAGAATTTGATATGAAGGATTTAGGTGCAGCAAAACGCATCCTAGGCATGGAGATCAGGCGTGATCGTAAGGCTAGGAAGCTTTATCTTTCACAGGAGGGTTATGTACGCAAAGTTCTGGAGAGGTTTGACATGAGCAAAGCCAAATCAGTTTCTACACCTCTTGCTGCACACTTCAAGTTATCATCGCATCAATGTCCGACAACAAATGAAGAAATTAAGAAGATGGAGAAAATACCATATGCAAGTGCTGTTGGGAGCATTATGTATGCAATGGTTTGCACGCGTCCCGACTTAGCACATGTAGTTAGCGTTGTGAGCCGTTACATGGCTAATCCAGGACAAGAGCATTGGCAAGCAGTAAAATGGATATTAAGGTATCTAAAAGGTACAACTACGGCTTATCTTGAGTTTGGCGGTTCTAAAGCTGGATTGATTGGATATGTGGATTCTGACTACGCGGGTAATCTTGACACTCGACGATCCACATCAGGTTACATTTTTACATTCGGTGGTTGTGCTGTGAGCTGGAAGGCTTGCCTACAAGCAACAGTTGCTCTTTCAACTGCAGAAGCAAAGTATATGGCAATCACTGAAGCAATGAAGGAAGCAATTTGGCTTAGAAATATTTATACAGAGCTTACTCAAGATGATCGCAGGCTGAAGATATATTGTGATACCCAAAGTGCTATTTTCTTGACAAAAGATAGCATGTTCCATGAGCGTACTAAACATATCGGAGTCAAATATCACTTTGTTCGTGAAATTGTTGATAAAGGTGATATTGTGATCATGAAGGTTAGTACGCTGGATAATGCTGCTGATATGATGACGAAGACTCTTCCTGGATCTAAGTTCAAACATTGTTTGGACTTAGTAAATCTTATTTGTTGATTATCACTTATTTGGAGGTGGCTGTGAAGATCAGAGAAGAAGGTTACAGATCAATTTGGTATGAAGGTGGAGTTTGGTTCATGTACAACAAAATTGATGCAAGGTGAAGATTGTTGAAGATTGCCTCAACTTTGTTCTTAACCTTCATCCCACATGGACTAGGAAACAAAGGCTTAATGCCTTAGCTCCATATTTCACCCTTCATCCCACATTGGCCATAGAAAGGGCCTTGGTACCTTCAACTCCTTATATAAGGAGCTTAGTTATGACAATTAGAATTCGTCCCACAATCTAGTAGTCACTTAGATTGTATTCTTCTTCTTTCTTAGTGAATTCTTTCTTCCGGCTTGCCGCCCGAGGTTTTTCCCCGATTTGGGGTTTTCCTCATAAATTCTCGTGTCTCTTTTCTTTGTGCTTACGTTCTGATTCCTAACACTTGTCATATTCTGTAGATTGTATTGGACTATTTCAAGTACAAGTCTAGCTGTTTCACCACTGTCTCTTTCTCCAATATGCATGCAGAAGACCAAAATCAGCTTGATATGAAGTAGGAAAACAGTTATTCAAACTTAAAAGTCTTACACTGGTAAAGAAGATTCGCTTCATGAAAAAGGATTCTTTGGGTACTAAACATGGAAAGACTAATTAGTTTGTGTTCTTGTTCCTGTTTTACTGCTTCTTGAAACTTCAATTTGTCTTGATATTGTCTGAGCAATGAATAGAAGAAACATGATGAGCAGCTGTTCTGAAAGCTAACAACTGCACAGTCACTGTCCCAAAGATTACTGTTTTGTTGGATGATGTGAATGCGCATGTACCTGCCTGATGTGATCTTTTGTGGACTGATCTTTAGGTTATGGCAATAAATGAGTCATCCAGGCTTCATGCATCATTAAGGAAGGAAGCGGTTCCTGTTCACAGGCTTGTTGTAAATCAAGTCTTACCTCCATCTGCCTCTGAATGCAAGTTTTGCGTGATGAGAAGGAAGGTCAGTCAGATCATGCAATCCTAGAGAAGAAATATCAAACTTACATAATTATTATTGTATATCAAATGCTAACCTTGGTTTTGATATCCACTACTACAGAAGTTGACAAGTGATTTTGCTGCATATATCATCACAGTTCTAAGTATTGAGTTTTCAAATAAAAATGCTTCTGATTGATACAGGATCAGATGCGTGCCCTTGAGATCATCCAGCAGGACCCAGGGCTTGCCAGTTTGAGACAAATCCAGGCACCCTTGTTTGATGCAGAGATAAGGGGCATTCCAGCTCTTAGATTCATGGGGAACATGGTCTGGAAATGACAATCTAGTCCTGGGAATCTAAGCTCGGTAATTTTCTTCTTGCCCTTCATTGCTTATAACCTGACTTGTCAAAACCTATAACTTAGTTGCTTCCATCCTGTTAAATCTTGAATCACACATCAGATTGGAGGATAGGTGTATGCATTTGTTATTCTTAGTGCATATGATAGAAAAGCAACCTAGCTAGTTCTCTTCTGACTGTTTTTTCATCAGAATAGGATATGGGTGGGAAAAACAGTCGGAGATTAGGGCAGATTGGAAGATGTGAATCACCGGATAAACAAATGTCTTTCACCCACAGAGCTACTCTTAGTTCTCGTCAACCTAATTCTCAACCGTTTGCATACAGTAAGACTAGTTTGTAGACTGTTGCGGAATTATTGGCGTTCTTGAACAAAAGAAATAATGTTTAGTGTACATCTTTTTATCTCTTTATCCATTTGCTGGGCCTACCTGAAGAACAATATGTATGGTTTAATGCTTGGTTTGTGCTTGTAATTAATTACCTTTGAGCTTGTTTGCGCTGACTAGTGAATGTGATCTTGTACATGAAAATTGGTTTTCAGGATAACTGTCTTCAACTCTGAGAGGCTTGCTGTGGTGGCCAATATATCGGAGGGCCAATCCATATTCAACTAATGTTGGTTGTAGGTGGCTTCGGTCGGGTACAAAAGCTGAATGTTTCCAGAGAAAAACATTTAATGACCATGGATGGAGCTTTCTTTCTGTTAACATGACTTTAGAGAAAAGATAGGATCTTGCCTTGGCAGAGTTTGTCAAATGCTTGTCTGGCATGTTCTTGACGTGAAGACAATTAGTTAGTGACTTGCTATTGTATGATATGAGCAGATGACTGAGAGGATGGTCATGAGATTTTTGTCCAGATGTACTTGTGAAATGAAGTTTTATTCACCAGAGGCAGGTACAAACTATTTTATTTTCAGAACAGACCTCACAAAATCCTAATTTTATCCGTTGAAGTCTAGTTTTGTCAAATAAAGCGTTATCGTCTGTCTCTAGAATACTTTAAAGTGTGTGAAGGAACCGAATTAACTTGAAAAACCTCGATTCGACAAATATCCTATCTAACCTGAAAATCAAGAATTGAACAGAACTAGAACCGCAATTCTAAGTTTCTCTTTTTTGGTTTTTAAGTTTTTCGGTTTATACACTTATACTTTGACATATCAAAATTCATTGAAAATTCGTCCAAAACTAGTTTATAAAATATTCAACATAATACATAATAGAATCCACATCAAAATACACGTGTACTTAGTAAAATTTAAAAGAGTTGCATACATTCTTTCAGTTTTTGATATTTCATTTTAATTACATGTGATTTTAGTAATGCACCTACAAACCCTAAATGATTACTTTAGAGAGAGAGGAATCAGAATATTTCATAATTACTATAAATATTATATATGTAAACTTATAAATTTTATAATATATTAATATATACATTAGTTCAATTTTTTATCATGTTGGTTTCTATATGGAACCAAAACTAACACAAAATTATATGATTTTCTAAAAAATTGAACAAACCCACAAATTATAGTCAATTTTTATCTAACCCTACTCAACTCAAACCCCCTATTAGATTAAGTAAATACATGATTTTACCCCACTCGTCGTCATCGTAGTGCAAAACCATTGGTCATAGGTTGTAGATTGTTTTCCGCTTGATATATGCTAGGTTCTTGTTGCCTGAATGACATCTGTGGCTGGTTATATAATGATTTTCCTAAAATACATAACTAGAGATGTCAATGGATATTCGGCCCAGCGGATATTCGACTAAATCCTATCCGACGGATAGGATTTAGTCGAATATCCGCTGGATAGGATTTTTTTTACAATTAAATGGATTTGGAGCGGATTTGGGATTTTTTTTTTTTTTTGTATCCGCCAGATGTTGATAGGATATGGGTTTAGTCCATTTGCTCCATATCCTGCCTATATATATATACATACATAATTAATTCGGTTAATTGTGGCTGGACTTTACAGGTTGATATGGCCGAATCATTCACACACACATATATACACATAAGGGTAATATAATTTGAACATATATACAGAATCATTCACATATATACATATATTTTCTGTAAACTTGTTCTTATTTCCTTCAGATTTAAACATTCTGAGGAGTTGCATTAGTGCGTTAAAGATTTCTGCAGGTATCATCTTGATTTGTCAATTCAAGAATGGTGCAAATTGCAACCATATGTTTAATTTACCGGATTGTATCGTATGAGTACTAGACATTGTAGTTGGATTTAGTTATATCAGCGTGTTTAAATTATCTGACTGTTGCACTTCATTATGTGTCTCTTATTATTGATATTGTTTTGCTAGATGATCAATTTTAATATTTTTTAATTAGTTATTCTGTTACAAAATTATTATTTTTTTATTATGACAGATAGCACGCAGTGGGTTGGTGGATTTTATCCAAATTCTACCCGCCTTAAAATGGGTAGGATATGGATGTGAAAATTATAAAACCGATGGATGGTGGATAGGATATGGATTGAATATCCAACATAATGAATAGGATATGGGTTTAGTACCATCCTACCCAAATCCTATCCATTACCATCCCTATACATAACTAATACTCTTCCGCCCCAAAACCTCCGCATCGTAGTTTTAGGTATTTTGCTGTTTTCACGCATTTTTCAAGTTTACCCACCTCCTTCGTTGTTCTGGTCTGATCTGGTTAAGGCGTCCTTCCTTCTTCCTTCGTTCTGGTCTGATCTGGTTTAATTCGCCGATTTCGCTCGCCGGCCTCGCTCCGTCCTCGTTCTCCGTCGTCGATCGTGCCATCCTCGTTCGCGCCATCCTCTCCGCTCCAATCCAGCCCCTCCTCGTCTTCATCTCGTCCCTCCCGCAGAGAATCGGAGCTCCGTTGTCAATCGGTCGTCCATTATCCATCGTCGTTGATCGGTCGTCCTCGATTCGCCATCCTCTCCCCTTCAATCCAGCCCCTTTCGTCTTCTTCGCGTCGATTCCCGTTCCATATCCGATTCCCGTCGCTTCCTCGTTTCCGGTCGCCGATTCAATCCGGCCTTGATTCAATCCGATTCGCGTCGCCCCTCCTGTTAAATTAATGGCATGAGAGAATTACAATTTACCTTTCTTTACCTTAAATTAGACTTTACTCCTCCTTTTTCAAAACTTTCTTAGGAGCCTGAGGTTTTAAGAAAACTATCCTTACCCCTGTCATGCAGTTTTTTTTAATATTAAAATCATTGAATTAATTACGGTTTGAGACTCTAACTCTAATTCTTGTTTATCAACATATAAATTATTTTTATTACTTATTTATTTTAGATAATATATTCCCTCTATCTCAATTTAGATGAGTTGTATTTTTCTTTTTTTGAATGTCCTAAAAAGGTCGAAACATTTTCTCTTTTAGAAAATTTTAAATAATCAATTTATCGTTTTATCCACATTTAAACTCTCATTGCACAAAATTCAATAATTTTTTTTAATCTTTACTCAATCTCTCACTACATAAAATTAAAAAAAAAAATTAATCATTGTTTAAACTCTCACTACACAAAATTAAAATAATAATAATAATAATTTTAGTTATATAGGTAAAATTGGAAAAAAAACAACATAAATTACACACACCTTAATCTCTGTGTCCAGAGAAACGTTTCATCTATTATGGGACGAAGAGATTAAATATAATATATTTATATATATATATTGTTCATTTCAACTTATCATCTCCCAATTATTTTTTTTTCCTTATGATTATGTTTTTGTTTATTTTTCATTGTTTGTACGTTTTTTTATCTTTATATTTTTAATTTTTAAAATATTTCTAATTAAGGATATCATTTTTATTTTAAAATTGATTGTATTTATTTATTTATATTTAGAAGCTTTACAAGTGTCTTTCTCATTTTTTTAAAATTATTATGATAACTATTAAATCTAAAATTGAAGAAATGATAATACTTATATTTACAATAAAATAAAAACTTCAACAATTGCTTTCGTTAATACATAAGTGATCATTTTGTTAAAATTTTAATTTTATATTTTTATTCATTATTTAATTGTTCTATAAAAAGGTCTTGTTCAACAAAGTGCTTACAAATAATAAAAAATTTTCAAAGGTGCTTAGATAATTTCCAACCATAATTTTTTGACTTCATCTTTGATGTTAAGTAAAATTACTATCTTTTAGGTTATAATTCACAAACTATTCACATTTATGTTTCTTTAGAAAATCTTTTTTGTCATTCTTCTTGCTCAAGAGATGATATTATTCAATGAACATTATTGCTCTTTGTTGTATTTCATTTTGTAGTAGTCACCATTACTTTAAGGGCTGGTGTTTTTTTAGTTAATTAAGGAAATAAAAAAAATATTTTACTAAATGAGAGCCTCTTAAAAAAATTAATTAATCAATAAATATATAAAAATAAAATTACATTAAAATAACCAAATGTTCCATTAATTTGAACAAAGTGAATTTTAAAGTTTCTATACGATTATAAAATGAGCAGTATCATTTCCTTGATTCTTACTTTAATAGTTACCATTACAAGTTTTGGAAAAGGTGAAGGGGATAAAAAGTCACAACCAATTTTAAAAATTTAAAAAATATATTATTAATTAGATGTGATTAAAAAATTAAAAATATAAAAAGTACAAATAAACAATAAAAAGTAAATAAAAATTGAATCATAAGAAAAAAAATAATATGGTAAGTAAAAAGGAACAATACATATAAATATATCATGTCATTTAACAAAAGAGTAATGAAACAATTTTTTAGTTTGTAAAATTAAAAGTTGGGGTCTCAATGTGTAATTAATCCGTTGATTTTAAATTCCAAAATAAATAACAGGGGGATAAGTGTAAATTTCTTAAGGGGCTTTTAAGAGGTTTGTAAAATAAGAGGAGGTAAAGTGTAATTTAGAATAAATGTGAGGGAAAAATATAATTCACCCTCAAAAGATGCAATAATAAAAAAATTACAAGATGAGTGAAGAGCTTATTTCCACTTTAGGCCTAGTTTGGATCAATTTAATAGAGTGGAGTTAACACGTTTTTTGGCCCAATTGATCAAAATGTTTTCATTCTGCCCCCCAAAAAGCCATTAATTGCACTTTTTACTACACCCAACTATTAACCCTAAGCTAGGACATTTCTTGTCCGAGACGACAAAGTATGGTGGTGCACAGTGTCAATGGATGTTGGGAGGATGTGATCGAGCGGTCGCGAGAGTGGGCTGGCTAATAACAGGGAGATCAGAATGGCACGATTTTGGAAGTGTGTGGTGAATCGACGAGGGGAGTGGGTGGTAGGGTGATATCCAAGAGTGGAGTGGTAATTCGACTACAAGAGTGAGCAAAAGGGAAGATTCAGATGCGGTTAGGGGACAGCACGATCTGAGGCAATTAATACGATTAGGATGTGTTAGTGTGACAGCGGGGTCAGGGGTAGGGGATGTGGTGGTGGGGTCGGGGCAAGGTGCGACTGTAGGGTAGGGGCGACAGCAGGGTTGAGGCTACGGCGGCAATGACAAGGTCAAGGGTTAGGGGTGATGGCGGGGTAGGGAATAGGTGCAACTAGGGGCTGCAATGGCGGGGTCAAAGGTAGGGGTTGTGGCGGCGGGGTTGGGGCAAGATGCGACTGCGGGGTCGAGACTGCGACGGCGGCGACAGGATCAAGGGTTAGGGACGATGGCGGGGTAGGGAACAAGTGCGACTAGGGGCTAGGACGGCGGGGTTAAAGGTAGAGAGGTGTAAATACAGGCAACTTTAAAGAGGATTTTGTATTCATTTTAAATTTAAAGCATAAAACACATTAATTCAAATGTATTAATTAGAAACGAACAAGCAGTTGGAAAAAAGGAAAAAGTTGATGATAGAGTGACATAACTAATTAACACGTATATAGACACATACGAAAATACATAGAAACTTTATACTTCTTTGAAAATAAAATCATGATGATTCAAATGGATGCATTACACCCACATGTTCCGACGGTCCATAACTGTTACACACCATTATGAAATAATGGTCCTAATTCTTACAAGACAACTAATAATTAAAAAACCTTAACTATAATTTATTAAGATTTTCTCTAGTTGAGGAAGAAGCTAGCAAATATCATTCCTCATTTCCACTGTTGGTGTTGGCATCGGAGACCGATAACCCGTCTGAAGCAGGTGGTGGTGACTGCAGCAGAGGGTTAGCTAGGACAGGGAAAGGGGGATGGAGCTCGTAGAGAGCTAAAGGCGGCGGAACCTCAAGCACCTCCGGCGGTAGAACCACGCCGACTCTAGAGACGGAGGCAGCGGCCTGACGGAGGAGCCAAGCAATGGTCTCCCCATCAGTCCTATGCCCAAGTCGTCTAGTGATTTGGAAGACGGCGGCCGCGCTGTGGGCGGGCAGCCTCACTCTCCGGTCCCGGCCGTCCTCCTCCCTTGCGCCGGCCTTGCGTTTGGAGGAGCTTCGCTTGCCATCTGAACTGGGGTCTGGTGACGGCGCCTCCATATATGTTGTCTCTCCTTGTTGATGGTTTCTATGTGGAGAGGGAGCAAACAAGAAGGCTGTCTCAAATATTTCTATGGCTTCATTTGCTCCCCTTTTCGCCATCTTGGGTTCCAATTTATAGGTGATTTCATCATGCTTAAAGCCTTTATGGTATAAAAAAAATTGTTGATTATTGCTAAATAATACTAGTTTATAATCTTATGTCGGGATGCTTGATTCTAATTGATTTAGTGTAAAAAATGATTATTTCAATTGGAGAAAATTGTCCATCAATAAAAAATCAGCTTCCTTAATTAAAATCTTTCTTTCTGAAGATGATGTGTACCAGACTAGACTACCAGCATAAGTACCATTTTTCTTACCAAACGAATAAAGATTCATATCCGTTATGGTATTTATAACTTTGACCTGAGGTTACCATATATGGCTCTTCCTTGGACTAGGGTTCTGTGGAATAGATATTCCAAAATCAATGACTTCCCCAATGGCCAACCATGTTTGGTAATTATTTTTTATTATATAAAATTCTTCACGGCGAAAAGCGCGCGTTCAAATATATTTGCTCATAATTATTCGTTTAATTTGAGAAGTTATCTGTTTGCATATCTTATTAGTTATATACTAATATTAGTATGTGTTTAGTGTGGGAATACAAAATAAAGAATATGCATTCCCCACTAATTATAACTTGTTATAAATCGAAATCAAACCCATAAAAGGCTAGAAAATTAGCTTAATTAGTTAGTTTAATTAGCTGATAACTTTTTGATAAATTGACATGATACTCACTATTTTTTGTGGTCGGCTGAAGTTCAAATCTTGATTTGAGTAAGAAGTTTTTTTTTTGTTTTTAGCCAAAGAGTATACTTATTAATAAAATAAAAATCATCTTTTATCCCTCCTACCGAAAAAAATAATTTAATTAAAAAAAGTGAACCCTTGAGCCAAGAAAAAAAAAAAAGAAAAATGGAATTTAGAACAAAGAGTTGAAATTGTTCAAAGTAAATGAAAGCGCAATAATGGGAATTTTATTTTTCTGACAAAGCTTCTCAAAACCCAGATATGCATGGTTAAAAAATCGTGAGTTACAGAAAAAGCTGACCAAAAGGGCAAAAAAAAAAAAAAAAAACGACAGCGAAGGTTTTTTGCTCATTAAAAAAAAAAACAAAAACAAACAAAACGAAGAGGATTCTCCACAATCCTGTCCCTTGCTTGCTTGGTTGCTTTTTTTCATTTTTCTTTTTAATTATCGCCCAACAAAGAAAATTTTTATTAAGACAGGAATGTTTATATTTATTCTCTTTACTGTGCATTTTTATGTGCTTTAAAGTTTAAACTCTTCCAGTTCGTAGTTCAACTAACTACCACATTCATGGTCGTTACAAAGGTCAAAATTTTTTTTGTTTATTTATTGGGGGTCTCTATCTTTGTTCGTATGGTTTTTCCTCATCTTTTGAAGTCCGAACAAATTATTATTATTATTTAAAAAAAAGCGGGCTAGTGGAACAATTTTTACTTCTCATTCTCATTAATTTCTGATAGATTCCATAGCAAGTCAATTAGTTTATTAATTCTGTCTCAGAGGTGAACTAGAACCTCTTCTTTCTATTAATTAATTTTTTTTAATTTGCCGATCAACAAAAATAAAGTTAATTTGAAGGCACACTTGAGAGGGCCCAGGGCCTCCAAAAGACAAACATTATCTGTAAAACCTTAGCCCAACGGCTAAGTGTTAGGACATTCCCAGTTTGAACCTCCATAGGTGCATTGTGTATCCCTCTACTAATTTGTTGATAGGGGTGATTATTCGGTTTGTTCGGTTTAAACCGAACCGAATTAGTCAGTTTATTCAGTTTTCGGTTTTGGATGCTAAGAGACCGAAATAACCGAATTAGTATATAAAACTGAATTCAAACCGAACTGAAATATTTCAGTTCGGTTCAGTTTAAACCGAATTAACCGAAAAAATCGTAGTTAAATTTTATAAAAGATGAAATGAAATAAAGATATTGTTTTTCTTTTCAAATTCCATTTAATATAGAAGATTCATTGTCCATGGAAAGAAAGAAAATAAGAATCCAAGCTAATTTGGGTTACTTGGTAGCATTATTGTTCATGAAACAAATAAAAAAAAATTTGGTATAAAAAATTTCGGTTATTTTGGTTACCGAATTAACCGAATTCTAAAACCGAAACCGAACCGAAACAGAAATTTTTGTTACCGAATTAACCGAACCGAATTTCAAAATTTTTTCGGTTTAAATCAAATACTGATCACCCATATTTGCTGATATGCGGCTTAATGCCCTGTAAGTTTCAAGAAACAGGCATATTCTCCCCCAACTTTGATAACTCTTTAAATACCCTAATATACTTGTACATGCTTCTAATTATTTATAATAAAAAAAAAGACAAACATTGAATTAGTAATTATCCCATAGGTACTTTTGCCGCAATTTTTTTTTCTTGAAAAAAAGAAACAATGCTAAACCGGCAAGACCTGAACCAGAAAATGGATATCATAGCCAAGGTCAAAGGATATCTAGTCATAGTGCCTGTAAAAGGAAAGGAATTTGAGAATGGCCACATTGTAGCATTACTCATACGGCAAAGCACTGAGTTACAACGATATACTACCTCCGTCCCAAAATTTTTGCACCATTTTCCTTTTTAGCAAGTTTTTATAATAAATTTACCACATTATCTCTATTTTATTTTTTACTTTACTCTTTTACTTAAGAAAAACAAAATTCATAAACCACCTCGATTTCCTCTTCTTCGATCCCTCGCTCCACCCACGCACGAACCATGGCTGTTGTTTCTACGGCCAATCGGCTGCCCAGATCTGCTGCTCAATTAGGATCCGAAGAAGGCAGAGAGGAGGGAGAGGAGAGAGGAGGAAGGAGGCGAAAGAAGGGAGATTGACGCGGGCTTGGGGCAAATGGGTGTCTGAAATTCGCTAGCTTCGGAGGGAAATCGACACGGCATGGAGATCGATGGAGAACGAGGACCTCGATTCTCCCTTTTCGGTAGCACTGAGGTGGAAGGCCACCTGGGCTTGGCTTACTGGTGGCAGGCGACCTTGGGGAGGGTGACCGGCAGCTGGTGGCGTCGAGGACGGTGAGGCGGAGGGAGGACGAGATTGCGATCCATCTCTTCCTCACTGCTTCGACGTTTGACGGCATAGCGAGGACAGAGGACTGGCGAGGGGGAAAATGGGGAGAAGGACGCGAGGACAGAGGAGGAGCAGAGGTCGGGGCAAATTTAAAAGATTTGCGTAAAAACGCTGCTTTCCTAAAACCACATGCAATACCAAATGGAGTAGAAATTACGGGACAGAGGGAGTAACTGATAAATGAACACCATGACTCCTTATAATGATTGGGCGCCTATGCTTGCAAATTGTTGCTGACCCGATCGACAAGGATTTAGTAGTTGTCTCTGGTCTCAGTTAAAACCGTGCTTGTCAAGTCGAATGTGAACAAAAACGGAATAGAAAATCAGGTGGGAGATTGCTCTTGGTTGGTGAACACTGTTGCCGGGGAAAATGGAAGCACGGCGTTTAAGGGAGGAACGCTTTATGATCCATGTAAAGGTTTATGTGCTTGGGAGAATGAGATGCGTATTCCTCCGTTCCATAAACTAGACGAAAAAATAGAACGCTCATCTTACATTTAGCATACCAAAACCAAATGTTGGAAAAGGAGGGGGGAAAAAGCTATAAAATTACCCCTGAATTTGTGTAAACATCAATAATACAAGCTCCAACAGTCGGCCTTCTGCCTTTAAAGTGAATCAGGATCAAAAGATAACACAGGAGAAAAGGCACGTCTGATCAATAAATACCTGTTTTTGCTCCAAGTGCAGATACACTATGGCACGTCCACTGGAGGTTTGTTTTCATAGGCTACTCTTGCTTCTAGCAAATCTGGAAGATATCGATCTGCGAGGATGTCAACTTGCTCAGAGAATGACTTTTCCGCATAGTGTCCAATGTAGCGAACCATTTGATCCCACCGTGCTCGACATACATCACCTGACCTATGCTCAAGAAGATTGTCCCAGTCAACATCTTCAATGCAGCACGCGTCCACCTTTGAAAGAGCATCCAGCAGGCGGTAGTCATCAGAATCAGCCCATATACCCTGTGCGACCATTGGGGATGACAACTGATTATACCATTTAAGGCAGCAAGATGCAAAGGCTCTGGTTGAATGCTTGTCACTGATCACCCCCCAACAAATATTATCGCGTAGCATGCCATACTTTGCTTTCTTCTCTTCAGAAGCTTTCAAACGAAGATCTTGATTTACCAAGTCAAACAATTTCTGGTACTCTTCCTGAGACCACCGACCTCTCTTCCTATTAATCAATTTGATTCTTCGCCATGTATCCTTTACATGAAACCTGTGTTTGCCAAGTTCCTCGGCCAAAGCTTTCCACTGAGGTCCATGCTTTTCAACATGCCCACGGACAAATTCACACTCTTCAGGAGTCCATGAACGTTTCTCAGATCTTTCAAACATAATATGGGCTCTGGCGTACACACTTACACGAGGTCTCCAAGGTAAGGCTGCACCTATTTCCTTCCAGCAGTTTTTGACTTCAGGGTATTTTTTGCAGTGCAGTACTTTGTGTAGACCTTCTTCACCTAACCCATGACCCTCAATGTAGTTGTGAACAGCATTCCTAATCAACTCATCCTCCTCCTTTGAAAACCGCTTTCCTTGCACCAATTCCTCTCTTCCACACTGATCTGCATCACTAGTTCCATCAGATGAAGGAAAAACCTGAACATGTCCACTGAAACTAACTCTCTTCGGCTTCGCATTTCCTCTGGCCTCACTTTCAGAACCATTCTTGACAGCCTTCTCTTTCTTCTTTTCCTTCTTCTTTTTCTTGTCCCAGTTGCCACTTTCTAAACCATTTTCGTCATTCTTTTGACTGTCTACAAACTCAGGACCACTAGCTCCATTGCTTTTTTCGGAATGTTTAGCTTCAGCACCCACAGATTCCTTCTCTATTTGCTTATTTTTGTTCTTATCCTTTCTTGAATCATCAACATGGTTCATGACGTTGTCACTTGATGGACTCCTCTTCTGTTTCACTTCTTCTCCAGTATACATGTCACGCTTGTGCTTTCTCTTCTTTTTCCTTTCCCCCAGATCTTCTTGTCTTACATTGTTCCGGTTCTCATCTTGGTAGCACTCTTGGATGCTACCACAATCCTTTTCATGCTTGTGCTTTCTCTTCTTTTTCTTTTTTCCCAGATCTTGTTCTCCTACATCATATTGGTTCCCATCTTGGTGGCCTTCTTGGATGCCACCCCAATCCTTGTCATGCTTGTGTTTTTTATTATTTTTCTTCTCTTGAGAACCCTCTTCTTCATGTATAAAACCAAAACTATCTACACTTGATGGCCCCTTCTCTTTTATTTCTTTGTTCACATTGACACTGTTTGACCCAGCATTGGCACCGGCATCAGTCCCATGCTTGTGCTTTCTCTTGTTTTTCTTCTTTTGAAAATCTTCCTCTTTTTCTATAAGAACAGCATCATCTTGCTTCTTACCTTGATGGCCTTCTTGGATGCCACCAGAATCCTTGTTACGCTTGTGTTTTTTCTTTTTTCTGTTCACCTGAGAACCCTCTTCTTCATGTACAAAACCAGAACTATCTTTACTGGATGACACTTTATTCTCTCTGCCAACTTCCGTATTAATTACCTCATTGATCAAACTGTCAGCTCCATTACCCTCTTCACGCCCTCGCTTTTCCTTCTTTTTCTTCTTTTGAAGATTTTCTTCTTTTTCTACAACTGCAGTAACATCTTGCTTCTTGTCTTGATGACCTTCTTGGATAGCACCACGATTCTGGTCACGCTTGTGTTTTCTGCCTTTTTCATTCTTCCAACGAGCTTCTCCTTCGTATATCACACCAGTACCACTTTCTTTTATGGGGCTTGAAGATGAAGACATCTATGGTAAAGAGAAAAACAAAGACATAGCAACACATGTTAAACCACTGCAATGTAAACCAAGTTTATTGTTAGTTAATTCAGTAAGAACCAAGCAGTACCCGTCAAAAGTATGCAACTAGAGAGGAAAAACAAAAAAAAAAAGAGAAAATAATCATCATGGAAATGAACTTCTGAATTTAAAAAAAAAAAAAAAAACAGTGAACATATATTGCATTTTCTACCAGTCGCAGATTGTTTTTAAGAGCTTTTCTTTTTCTCATTAAAATACCCTCTCAATGCTCACCTACAGAAACAAAAAGGAACTAAACAAAACATCAGCAACAAGACAACTTTCATTTTGCACCAGTTGAATAGAATATAAAGACAACTTCATGCCGTGATTTGCACTTTCCTCTAATTTCTGCGCCGCAAGTATTTAGAGCACCACGATCAAATGGAACCCAGACATAAAATCCAAAAAAACAAAATTTGCACAAAAAAAAAAATGCTTCTGTACTATCATATAACCAGTTTCGTATAGGTAATCAGGATCATATAAACCAAACACTTAGAAATAAAAAATTACAAAATTGGCATGAAGGACACTTACTATACTAACGTCTATTCAACTATGACAATTGGAAGATATAAGTAACGAATTCGGTCGGTGCCAAAGTGCCAAACTTGAAACCCCTATCAGACCACTCCTGGGTTCCGCAAGATGCCAATCTCGAAAGAGAAGGGGGGGGGGGAGGACCTTAACGTGGGAAAACAGAGACGAGAAACGGAGTGGCCTTTTACTTCGCGGAACGAGGGCGATTAAACTGGGAAGTGAAACGGCTTGAGGTGGTGGCCCGACGGTGAGCGACGACGGATGGGAGATGTGAGCCGATTAACGGTGGCTAATTTCTAGGATGGCAGTCTGGTGGTTAGTTGTGTTGGGATTGAGCAGAGGCTGAGTTAAGCCGTGTCCAAGGCGAGACAGTTTGGGTGGGCCGATCTTGGGTTAGTTAGTCCAGCAAAAAGCCCAAAACATTTTTTGGGTTACTGGACCCAAGTCGCATTTAAATTTCTGGTCGAGCATTCCGGCATTTCTCCTAGTAGGAGAATCAATTTCTGCGCAATGTTTAATCAAAGCCATGGATCTTCAAAATAATTACAAGAAAATAACAAATTCAGGAACAAATCCATAGTGTTAAGTGACAATGCAAAGTGTTTCTTGTATGTAGCAAGGTGTATTCTTTACCAACCTTCCAGGCCCTTTATATGCATTTTCCATATATTTGATTGATCCACAAACATAAGAGAGAGCCCCAGTTCCAATGCAATCCAATCCCTTAAGCCTCAGTCCTGTTTTTGTGGTCGGCCAAATGAATCTTATGCCTCCAGTTCACAAGTTTTTCCGAAATCTCTATTATAGCCAAATTCTTTTTCACTAACTCTACCCAAATCTCTAACAAGGAAGAGGTAGCATTCTACCCAATATGGTTACCATTAAGTAATAGAACCGGCTCCTAGCACTTGACAAAGGCATCGCTAGAGTTTTGAACGAATGAAAAAGCCCCAAAAGCAGGAGCATAATACAAGAATCGGAATAACAATCCCACATGTTTAACCAGTGATTCGAAAGAATTTAGCTTATGGAGCTAGACTGGAGGGGAAATGGCCAGCCGGGACTAGAAGAGAATTTTAGATTGCGATGGTGGATTTTGGATCGCAATACTGGCTGATGCTTGACGATGAGACTATGAGGTGATGGCCGGTGGCGGTTATGGGTCGACGGTGGCCGGTATAGATGCAGTGGCGGATCCATGATCCTTGTACCTACATGAATGTTGCTTTCTTGAAGGTAAATACATGTATGAAATAATTATAAAAAATATATGAAATAAGTATAAAAAAAGTTTATGATTAAAAATCAAACGCATAATTCACTTGTATGAAATATAATAGAAAAGCTTTTTTTTAGAAGAAAATCTTGAATACTTGAACTACTTTATTGCAATTAAGAAAATTATTGATTGTGCCTAGACATGTGTATGACTCAATGCAAAGTAAAGGTAAAAGTTCCCTGTTAGCTCTTGAACTTGTATATATATACCAATTTAGTCCCTTAACTTTATCTTTTGCTTAACTTATCCATGTGTTTGATGAGAAAAGTAAGTGGCGAAAAAGTCTAAGGTCTAGGTGGGAAGAAATATGAAAGTTAATGGGCCAAATTTTCTAATAAATAACTATTTGTAAAGAGGTATATTTTTTTTAGGTAAAAGATACTCACTTTTTTGTTCAAATAGATGTTATTGAGTTTAGGGAATCCCTAAGAAATAAAAGAGTTTGATTACCAAATTATATATCTTTAATTAATAATGTTTTAAAAAATCATAATCTATATGTAAAACTACTTGATATGGATGGGCCATGGCAATGAGTGACAATGGTGGTTATGGTTATTAGGTCGGGTTTTGGTTCTTCAAGTACTATCCACTATTGAGAGAATGATCGAATGAGTATGAGATGAGTGTATTACTATTACCATTTCAGGGTAAGATACATTATATTATATTAATTTTCATATTAAACTCATTAGACTTGATAAAGATTTGAACTGAATATTATCAAATTTGAAACTCAATTCATTAAGTATTTAACTATTCAATACTCATTAAGCTCGATTAGTTAAAGGGAAAAAAAATTGAGTTTGAACTCAAATAGTTTTATGAGGAGCTTTGTTCACTTGCACTAATATCTCCAACTAGAAATAGACATTTAGAAAGAATGGGTAAATTTCACTATTAGTCTTAAACCTATAATTAGCATTGCAAATTAATCCCCAGCTCCGTTTTGTTGCATACTAGTCTAGTACCTTTAAAATTGATTGCATATTAGTCTTCTAACTATGCCAAATTTACTAACTTTGACATAACTTTAAAATGCCAAATTTTTAAGTTTTAATTTAAACTATTTGATAACTCCTTTTAATAAATTCAGTCTACGTTGTAATTTTTTTTATTTTTTTAGTTAATAAATCATTTAAATTGTCAATTTTCTTTTTTATAAATCAAATTTTTGCACTAACTCAGTATTCTTATAGAGCTAATGACAAACATGCAATATTTTATATAAAGTTTAGGACCACCATATAACAAAATAAAAATTAAGAAATAATTTATAATGATAATAATGGGTTTGCGATTAATTATGCGATTTACCCAGGGAAGGATCTTACAATCTTACAAGTGACTTGGCTTTAAGGACATTACAAGGGCTGTGAGAAAACGTACACATCTTCATCTTTATTTGTTTAAAGCCTTTCTTCTAGGACTCCACAAAAACTTACTACAACATTTGACACATCAAATCCATTGTGAGAGGTCATGTCCCAACTAAATTCATTCAGAATCTGATTTTCATTTCCTTTTCCCGGTAAGTACCTAAGCTGTATAGCGTGTCTTACACTCGAAGCCTTTTCTCCAATCTTGTAGCTGTGAAATTCTTTTTCTTATTACATATGACAAGAAATTGCAATCTATGCGCCAATTCTGCCAACAAGTGCTTAGGATGAAAAACATGTACTAAGGAAGGAAGTGAGATTAATGGCTATCTCTTCCTTTTTTCTTCCATCCATACAGTGAAGTTATGTCAACTATCTTTTCTCTTCCCTCAATC
The DNA here is from genome assembly GCA_039654915.1 of Aquilaria yunnanensis. Lineage (NCBI taxonomy): Eukaryota > Viridiplantae > Streptophyta > Magnoliopsida > Malvales > Thymelaeaceae > Aquilaria > Aquilaria yunnanensis. Next base: position 102,323,588 of record CM077593.1, on the reverse strand, counting down.
CAAGCAGAAGAGTTTACTTTGATTAGTTAAGAGAAAGCGAGGGGATGTCAGAAATAAAGTATTTCCAAATTTAAAAGATAGAAAATATGTACGGAGAAGAAAACTTGAGAGATATTGACTTTCACTTCTACTCTCATTCTAATTCCTCCTTTCAACTAGGGTTTTGTCATTGTTTTTAATTGGGTTAATTACAATTTCCCCTAAGGTTTAAGTGAAATTACATTTTATCTCATTCTGTTTAAAAAATATACACTTTACCCCATGTCTTTTTAATATAATCCAACAGCAACTTCTGAAATATTAATTTAGGTGTACGGTTGTCATTTTCAAGCAATTTCAATCTATATAATATATTTTTTTATAATTAATTGACATTTAAAAAATGAAAGAAATACATAAAGAAAAAATTGATAATTTAAAATGTCTATTATACATATTTAAATTATTGAAAGATAGCTACCGTAATGTTTAAGTTAAGATTTCAGAAGTTACTGTCAGACTGTATTGAAAAGACATGGGCAAAGTGTATATTTATGAAATAGGTGGGGCAAAGTATAATTTCACCTAAACCTTAGGAGAAAAATTGTAATTATTCCTTTTTAATTTTTTAAAATGTTATATGGATACTATAAATGCTTTCTTCATGATAATTATTTCAATTAGAAGAAGAAAATATCTAAATGAGCAATCAAATTTATGATATGTTGGTATTTATTTATTTTTGTATAATTAGAATATAATATAAGGTATATAGGGATGAGGTTTTTTTTTCCTGATTTTGATTAATATTATGCGTAATTAGTTACTCCAAAAAATTATCATGCATAATTAAAACCTCAAACTGGTTTAAATATTTGGCGTTACCACGGGATAAAAAAATAAAAAATATATTAAATTGTTTTACATATGAAAAATATTTATAAAAATTAAGAAGTGAACAACAAAATATTAGAAATGTGACTTAGTTTGTCTAAGTTAATTCTTAAAAATTAATAAAATGAAATAAAAGGTAACCTAACACGTCTGCTAATTGTATACTTACACAACAATCATATAGTATTTTTGGAACATCTTCAACCTTTTATATCCAAAAAGCTACAGTACACTATGAAATTCACTAAAAAAATTTAGATCATAATAAACCTAATATGTTAACCCAAATTTGCGTTAAACCCAATTAAGCCGTGTAGAGTTCACTTGAAGTGGGAAAATAACTTTATTACATTCACTTTAACATAAATCAACTTTAGCCAGTGCAATCAAAATATTAAACTAATATATAACTTAAATTGTTCATTAACATTAAAAAATTAGTAAATAATTAAAAGATAGTTGGTAGAACAGTTTAAATTATAAGTTCAAGTTGTTTACTCCTTCATCTATTGTTATACCCTGCCCTCCCAAAATGGAGCGACCAAACCTTCCCTTATGTGCAAAGTCTTAGAGATTGTGCAACTTAAACTTTTCATACTTGACCTTACTTGTGCCTTCTCAATTTAGTACATTTATCTTTAAAATAAGGTTTTTATTCCAAAATAAATTCACAATTTAATGTAAATAGAAAACGAATTAACCTATTTGATTTCACTTGAAATGGGAAAATAACTTGAATCATTTGACTTAAACATAAAAAATTCTAAAAAAATTTTTAAAAAAGATGTAAGATAGTTTAAATTATAATTTGAGTTTGTTTACTCTTTTCTCTATCGTTATACCAGGCTTTGCCATGAGCTATAAATGTTTGAATAAAATAAATGTAATAATTAGATCAAGATATAAACATTCATGCGAATGATACAATTTTGGATGTTAAATGATACCATACCCTCCCTAAACACAGTCACCCAAACCTGCCCTTATTTGCAAAGTCTTGGAGATTGTACAACTTAAACTTATCATACCCATCCTTACATGTGCTTTCCCCATTTAGTATAGTCATATTTAAAATAAGATTTTTATTCCAAAATAAATTCATAATAATCTAAATTAAGAAAAAGAATTAACCTATTTGGAGTTCACTTGAAATGGGAAGATAACTTGAATTATTTGAGTCAAACAATGATAAATTTTGCCCAGTGCAAATTAAAATTAAATTAATATATAACTTAAATTGTTCATGTAAAAAGTTATTGAACAATTGACAGATAGTTGCTTGAACAATTTAAATTATAGCTTAAATTTATATGAACGATACTCCCTTCATCCGAAAAAGAATCACAAGTATTTCTTTTTGGGTTGTAAAAAAAAAATGAGTTGTTTCGTAGTTGAAAAGTTTTTAGTATTTAATTTACCTTACTACACTTATTTAAACTTTCCCCTCATAAATCCCAAAAACTACATAAAACCAAAAAATATGTATTTTCTTCTTCTAATCTTCAAACTTTGATTACACAAAATACCAAAAGAAATTATTTTATTTTAGTTTTAAGGGTAAAGTTAAAAAAAATCATATAAATTATATATATCTTAATTTTTGTGCCCAAAGAAATGCATTATCTAAAATAGAAAGGAGAAATTACAAAAGTTGACATCAGGATCAATAAATAGACAACTGGAAGGTAAAAACAATAACAATAGGAAAACAAATAATGAAACTAAGGAAGCCGAATTGTTATCTTCCACCTCAGAGGCACATCCATCTCCTCATTCCTCCCAAACGAACAATCCAACTCCTCCCACCCCTCTATCATTCCCCATCGAAACCTAGAACTACTGCTCCCACTCCTCTTTCCTCCGCAATAAATTAAAATGCTTCTCTCCCTTCTCTTCGCTCTGCCTTTTCCATACAGCTACCTTTCTTCCTCCCTTCCGCCCTCCCTCCTATTTCTTGATCGATATTAATCGACCTTTGATCCTGGTCCAAGTGATTTTGGTGAAGGCTCAGTCTTTGACATGACACGGTACTGCTTGCATTGCAGCGACAGTGGCCACAAGTCTCGTACCTATCTTGCGTTTGCTTGTGGGGTCGGTGCTAGCAGCATCAAGTTTTTTGGGGTCCAAATCCAATTGATAGACCGCCTTTCCAACAACTTTAACTGTACACATATTACACATTGAGTAAGAAGCTGGAAGTAATTGTGGCCACTGGGTCGGATCGACCCGGACCGCGCTTGAGTCAAACTCGGCCAACACAGTCAAAACCGGGCCCGGCCTAGAATGGATTGGACTTGGACGAAGGCGGGGCGAGTTTGGGCCTAGAAGAGGAAGGGAGCCTAAAGTTGGTGGACCGGCCCACAATTCGCACAAACCCGGACCGGCCCACAACCCGGCTGAGTTGGGTCAGGGCCGGGCTAGGTCAACCGTTCACATTCCGTCGTCAGTTTCAGATTTTTTCAAAAAATGGCAAAATTACACCCCCCGCCAACGACTCCAAACATTTTTTTGACCCCCAAACTTTTTTAACCCCAGTCAACAGTCACTAACGGCTAATTTTTTAGGGTTTTTGGGGGAAAATGAATTTTTTCTTCTCCTATAAATAGCCAGCCTCCTGCCCACACTTCCTCACACCAATTTTCTCTTCTCCAATCTCCTACAATATTCTCTCTACTATCTCTTTCCAAGTTTATTAATCTTTCACTAATATTTTCTTAATTACCTCTTAATCATCTCTTGATCTCTTCAATTATTTTCTTCCACTAATGGTTTTACGAGGGAAGAACTCTGGCAAAGGCAAAGGTGTTACCTCATCCTCATTCGGCACAGGAGTTGGTTCATTTTTCCGAAGACGTGTGTTTCATAAAAATCGAGGCTTATATTCACAAGAAATTCCCGACAATAATCCAAACATCGACATGGCGGCATACAACCTTGGCCTTAATGATCAACTCTCTGATGATGATGTTGAGGAAATTCCACCAACCCAAGTTGGTGCCGAGGGGTCTCAACCGACGCCACAAAGTGAGCAACCCGAGCGGAGTCAAGTGAAGAGTGAGAATTTGAATGCTTCCATTTGGGCGCATTTTGATCAAGTTTGAGAAAGCGAAACGAGGTATACAAAGTACAAACATTGTGACAACAAATTCATACACAAATTAAACTCCGGGACGGGCACCCTCAGAAGGCACTTGAGCAAAGTTCATGGAGACATCGGTGGCATTTTCGGTGGACAAACACAACTGACGAGTGTTGGCAGCTCCAGCGATCCAAGTATTTTTCGATTTAATCCAAAAACTGTTAGGCAGGGTTTAATTAATTGGATGATGATTACTGAAAAACCATTTAGACAAGTTGAGGATGAACACTTAGAAATATTCATCCAAAAAAATTTAAATCCTGCTTATAAAAAAACATCTAGACAAACGGCTAGAAGAGAAAACTTTAAACTGTATGAAGTTAAGAGAAGTGATTTACAAGCATATTTTTCTACTGTTGATCATTGTCTGTCATTTACATCTGATATATGGACATCTCCAATAGGATAAAATTATTATTGTGTAACTACTCATTAGATAGATGATGAATGAGGTATTCAAAAACGGATAATTACTTTTAAATGTATGGAATCTGATCATACGGGTTGGAATATTTTTAACTGCATTATTGAAAGTTTGCATGAATTTTTTATTGCCAATAAAGTTTTGTCTATTTATTTTGACAATGCTTCAAACAATGATGCGACGGTGAGAGAGTTGATAAAAGAAATAAAACCACCATTTGATGGAAAAAAATTTTATGTTCGTTGTTTATGTCACATTTCGAATTTATGTGTCCAAAATGGTTTACAACAACTACAAAACTAAATTGAGCCAATTTGGAATGTTTTACTTTTTGTTAAAACAAGGAATAAATTGGCTCATGAATTTAAAATATTTTGTATTAAAAATGGGGTGAATTTTTCTTGGAAAAGGTTTAAAATCAATTGCCCCACTCAATGAAACTTAACATTTGAAATGTTAAATTACGTTCAACCATGGGCAAATCTTTTGACTCGCTTTGTGAACTCAAAAGTTCAAGGCGATTGGCTAACGGATGAAGTTTGGGAAAAATGTTTTAAATTAGTTGAGTTGCTTAGATATTTTATGAGGCAACAAACTTTTTCTCTGGGGTTTATTACCAAACAGTGCATCAAGCAATGTTATATTTTGTAAACATCATCTATATTTTCCACCAATACAAGGACGATGAGTTTTTGAAACCAACTGTTCAAACAATGTGTGGCAACGTCGGGTTTTCGGGAGTCGCCACCAATCAGTTTTCTTAGGTCGATTGGTCACCTTAAAATTGGTCTGCGAGAGTTCGGGGATCGGGAGTACGGTTACGTTAAAACAACTTTGTTAAAACGCCCAAAAATTGGCACCTTAGTTGATTTTAATTTTGTTTTGCTTTGCTTTTAAATAATTCTCAGTTAATTTTCAAAATTAGAAATTTTAACTGGATTAGTCGAAATGTGGATTTTTAAATTAATTAATTTGTATGAAATTTTATACTTCCGAACCATGGACTCTGCCGAGTCATTTGGACACGGAAGATTTTGATTCCGAACCATGGACTCTGCCGAGTCATTTGGACACGGAATTTGGTGAAATTTTAAACAATTTTATTTAATTTATTTATTTTAAAAAGTTTGATATTTTCCAAACCGTAGATCCTGCCGGATCATCCGGATATGGAAATTAAATTTAATTTATTGTTAGTTATATAATTATTAATTTTATGGAATTAATTATTAGTTTAATTACTAATTCGTAATTCTTTTTGTTATAGAATTTTTAGATAAAAAATTTTTATTTTTTATTTTCTTTTCTTTTCTTTTTCTTGTCTTTCTTATCTTTTTCTTATCTTGTTTTAGTTTTCTTTTTGTTTTCTTGTTTAATGAAAAATATTTATTATTTTAGTGGATTTAAAAGTTATATTTTAAATAAATCAGTAAAATAAAAAGTCTTAATTTTCATGTATTTTTTTTAAACAGGTTTTATTTTTATTTTTTATTATTTTTACTGGATAAAAATAACTATTAAAATTAATTTTAACTTTTTGTTATCTTTAAAGAATTAAAAACATGTATATAAAAATAAAAATAATTGGCTTTTTTAAAAAATGATTTTTATTAGCCTTAATAATTAATTACAAAATAATCTTCTTTTAATTTTCATTTATTTATTAATTAGTAAAGGGTAAAGGTGAATTAAATAAAAAAATTATATAAAGAAAAAAAAATTAATAATAATAAAGTGGGGCTTTTTGGCCATCCACTTTAAAAATAATAATAAATGTTAGCAAAGTTAATTAAATTAATTGTTAAACAATAATAATAAAAAGTTAGTCAAGTTAATTAAATTAATTAATTAACAAAAATAATAAAAAGTTAGCCAAGTTAATTAAATTAATTAATTAACAACAGTAAAAAGTTAGCCAAGTTAATTAAATTAATTAATTAACAACAATAATAAAAAGTTAGCCAAATTAATTAAATTAATTAATTAACAACAATAATAAAAAGCTAGCCAAGTTAATTAAATTAATTAACAACAATAAATAAAAAGTTAGCCAAATTAATTAAATTAATTAATTAACAACAATAATAAAAAGCTAGCCAAGTTAATTAAATTAATTAATTAACAACAATAATAAAAGTTAGCCAAGTTAATTAAATTAATTAATTAACAACAATAATAAAAGTTAATTAATTGTTAACAACAATTATAAAAGTTAGTAATAATGCAAAAATTAAAAGGTTAGTAACAATAATAGTATTAAAAGTTAGTTGTTAGTAAGTTAATAACAACAATAAAAAAAGGGGTTAGTAATAAACAAATAATAAACAAACAAGTAAAAATTAAAAGGGTTAGTAATTAATTCTGCAAGAATAAAATACAAAGTTAGTAACCAAAGTGAAAGAAATTGAAAAGATGAAGGATTAAATGAGAGTTGTACCCTTGATTTTAAATTCTGAATTCTGAGAAATGGAAACAGAGGGCGCGCGACGGGGGGAAGAAGATGGCTTAATCGTCAAAATGAAAAGTTTTGAGATTTTCTGAGGAAAGGAAGGAGAGCTAGGGACTAAGGCTGTAATTTTTTCTATTTTAAAAACGGAGCTCTAAGCTTTTCTTTCTATTTTTCTCCGTGTTCAGCACAAAATTTGGGGGGCTATTTATAGAGGAAGTTTAGCTGAACTGTTGATGGATAAATTAATAAAAAATTTCAAACTTATCTCTTAAATTGGTAAAATGACAATTTTAGTCCTTTACGTCTCTCAGCCTCAGGATAAGTTCCTGAAGCTTCTGATTTTGACAATTTTGTCGTTTTCTGTCAATTTGAGCCAAAAACGTCGGCAGGCTCAAAATTTTATGTGACAAACTACCAAATGCTCCTGGAACTTTTAGAATTTTTCAATTTTTTCCGAAACTTCTCAATTTTGTCATTTTTACCTCAAACTTTTAATTTTTTGTCATTTTTTTCATGAAATTTTATTTTATTTCAAACATACACATATTCACACATATATCATTTTAAATCAAATTTTCACAAAACAAAAAATATATTTTAAACTAATTAAATTTTTTTAATAATAATAGTAATATTTTTTTTTAAATTAATTTTTTTAAAATTTTAAAACACCCGGACGAAATTGGGTGTCAACACAATGCAAAAGAAATGACTTGATTATTTTCAACAAATCCCATAAATTTATTTTATTGCATGTACATTAGATTCAAATGTCAAAATCACGGGTTGTCTGCAATTGTTAGAAGCATATTATCATACATATTTAGGTCAAGCACAAGTTTCTACACTTGCTATTTCTGCTGAAGCTGACCACAATTTGATAGAGTTATACGAACTCTACTCCGTTAAGTATTCTGATAAGGTTAGGTCATCCGATCCAATACCTGCCCGACATTCCACCTCCTCATCATCATCAAGGTTCAACTCAGCGGCGAGTATCCTCAAACGACCGAGACCCACAAACTTGGGATTGGAAGAATGGGATGATTACCTCCGTACTTCATTTGAAAATAATGAGGAAGACATCCTCGAGCGGTGAAAGAACAAAAAAGGAAGATTCTCAATCTTATCCATACTGGCGCAAGAGATTTTGGCAGTTCCGAGGGCACCTTTAGTGCCAGGATACGAGTCATCTCGGAGAAACAAGCAAGACTCACACATGAAGCTGTTGAAGTTTGCGTCTGTAACCGGAATTGAGTGCTTACTGCTCTAAGAAAACAAGATATTAAAAGCTCCGATGATGAGATCCCTTCTGATGATGACCAACAAGTGTCGATCATAGGTTTTCATTACAATTTAAAGAATGTAATTGATCTGATTATGCTGTTAAGCACAGATCTTAAGTTTTACCTTTTCATTTTTTTCCATGAAACGTTTTGCTATTTTCAAGTGTAAGACATGTTTCAAATTATATAAGTGTCGTTTGACTTTTTTATTAATAAAATTTATACCGGCGGTGGTGTTTGTTAAAAAAAAATATATATTTCATAAAATTACTATCAAACAACAATTGAAAATATATTAAAATGTATTTTTTTTTAAATCGAATTAACTTGACCCAGCTCGGACCCAACCCAGGCTTGGGCTAGACTCGGCCCAGGCCCACCCCACTTTGACACGGGCCGTGCCCAAGTCTGGAAACTCCGACCCACCGGCCACCACTAGCTAGAAGAATTGGTTAATTTATAGCAGTACAAAATGTATTCAGTTGCTCCCCTCCCCTCTCTAAATGAATATAATGGATTCTGACACCAATCCCTCATGAGTAATTAAACTTTGACCCAAATATAGGAATACAATTGAATTTATGATACTAATCTTTGTAACAAAATTCTATTAGCATTGAAAACCACATTGTTTCTCTCTTTCTAGACTATCTAGGCTGAGCTGAGGCTTGAACAATTGCCTGCCATCCTTGTAATTGTAAATTTAAGCTGCATTCTCTAGGTCGACTACTCAACAAATCCTGAATACACACAACTAAAACGCGAAACAATCTGGCACCATCGATTGTCCACAAAGAATTAAAATACTCCCTCCGTCCCAATTTACTTGAAACATATTCCTTTTTGAGAAGTCCCAAAAGGTTGAAACATTTCCTCTTTTGGAAAAGTTTAAATAATTAAATAATCCTTTTACATGAAACCCAATAAATACTCTTTTTTTAACCTCCACTCAACCTCTCACTGCACAAAACCAAAAAAAAAATCTTTTATTTTTTAATCATTATTTAAACTTTTACTACATAAAAAAATAACACAAATTACATACACCTTAATCTCCGTGCCCAGATAAATGTTTCAACTAAAATGGGATGGAGGTAGTATAATTAAACTTTCTTGTTGACTTTGACAAAACGGACAGCAAACATCTGGTATATTAACTCCTCTGCTTACCAAGTTAACTTTCATTGGTATCCCATCTTAGGCTCTCCACATCACTCCTTGGTTCACGTAACCAAGATGCATCGTAGAAATTTTAAGATGCATAAAATTATAGGAATAGGAATAAGATACTAAATAGAAATGCTAAGATCCATGAATGTTACAGCGAATGAAAAAGATGATGATTTTATAGTCTTGATAAACTATGACTTGCGTTTCTTGCTCTAATTAATTTTTTACTTTAATTTTTCAATAATTTGAAAAGTAACATCTATAAATCATTTTTTGTAAGTAATTTGATGACACATTTATGAGTGAACGATATGCTATATCATATACATATATTATTTTGGAATGTAGATCATTTTTGGTAAGTTATGGTCTACACGGAAATAAAGTAGCTTTTAATTGTATTATAGTTACAGAAAATCCTTAATTTTAGGTATAATTTGAATTTTTATACTATTATATGTGGCAAGTGGCAACCAAAATTTTATGGTGTTAAATCTATAAATAGATATGAACGCAGGTATATTAGGCAAACGATTTTTTCACATATTTTTAAAATCCATAAAAAAAAATTTATACGCGATACATGTACTTTCAAATGTACTAAAAATTAACAAGTAACGATTTCCAGATCTATCCTTATTAAACTACACATGTCATTCCCTCATTTACTGCTCGCTTGACTTCGCTCATTTTAACCCTGATTCACAACTTTACCATAAATATTATGATTATGACACGTGTCCAATCTTACAATTTTTTTTTATTGAGAATCGACCACGTTCTTTCAACTCCATTTTTCTCAGAATTTTTGCATTTCTGTTTCTGAAAAAGTTACGCATATTTGAGGTTAAACCCACATTCTTTTATATTCAAATGTTTACAAAATAATGTTGTCATATTCTCTTCCCATACGAGCCATACTTACGTTTCTATATCCTTTTAGTGGAGGAAAGGTTAATAAGAAAATGTTAATTTTAAAAAGGCTTAAATATGAAACAATACCCCAAACTTTGCTTACTGGGTCACTTAAGGACTTGAACTATGAATCAGCACAACTCAGGACTTGCACTTATGAGTTTGAGGCGATTCAGTCCAGAAGGTGAGTTGGTTCGTCAAGTGAAGCATACATTCAAATACTATTTGCTACCGTTTGAGTCCCTTTACAAGCAATGATGTGACTGACTCTATCAGCTTAGTTAGAAGGTGGCAAACGGTGGTGTCCGAATGCATGACTGTACTTGACTGACTAACTCATTTGGTGGACTAAACTGCCCCAAATTCAAAAGCGCAAGTTTTGAGTTGTGCCGGTTTATAGTTTAGACCTGTAAGTGATCTAATAGGCAAAGTTTGGGGTACGATTCAGTATTTAAGCCTTTTAAAAACCCAAAAAACTAGATAACACGTAAAAAATTTCTAATTGGTTAGATTTGACCCTCAACGTTCACCAATCCTAATTATTACCGACTAGTATCTTAATTCCAGTAACATGCCACATTCCACTACTTCCCAAGCAGTTATACATATGCATGTACAAATACATCATGTTTTAAAGTAGTACTTTTTCTTCATATTCTACAGAAAGAATTCGTCATACCCAAACTACCTTTACAGAAAGCAGTTCACCTCATCTTCCCTGGGCATCTTCATTCAGTCTGCAGATAGTGAAAAAAAATGGATATCGAGACAAGGTTAAATGTAATTTCTCCCATCTTCAACTCCCATTTACGCATCAATTCTTACTACTTTAAAAATGATTCAATAACTGAAGTTTTCCTGTTTCCAGCCAAATATCAATATCACCAATATAAGCAACTTCACATATATATTATTGGCAAGACAAGATTTTGGAATAGATTCTACAATTTCAGTTTGACTAATTTTTTTTTGTTAAGATGAACATATCTAACTCGAATTTGCAACTCATATAGAATTTCCAGTTTCCAACTTAGACAAGGTAACTGTAGTAGCAAAGAGTACCAGATTTTAACACATTCATTTTACTTTCATTTTATATTTAATATATCTTATATATTTATCTAACTACACGCCACTAATTTAACCAGAATCAATAGCAGACAATTTATCCCAGCAGCATCAGGAACAAGTGAACAACCACAAAAACCACCAGGTAATAGTTAACTAATTTTTTCATGTGATGCACTGTTTGTATGTTTTGTTTATTTCTGTTCTTTATGTTATGTCTTCCAAAGTCTCTAGTACTAAAGTAGCGTTAACAGCAGCTATAGGGTGCCTATTCTAAGTGTAGCTAACAAGCATTTGTTCTCCTCCACCGAAAACACTTACTTACAAAATTTATTTATTTGTTGAATTAGGTTTCATTCTATACCAACATCCAGCACCATAAACTGCAACTCAAACAACAGTTTCTAGGTCCCTACTTAATTGTTACCAAGTTTTCTATTTTAGATTTAAAAAATATGAATGTGTTTGTTAGTGAGATAGATATAGGTTATGCAAGTGTTTGAAGAAAGTATAACATACCCAACATGTAATGGTTCTAGGTTTTCCTCATACTGTTTTATGGAAATGTAATTTGGTTATTTTTTAAAATCCATAAGGTCTGAAATATAATGATTTCTCATTCATTACAGTGAAGCAGAAACACCTAGGTAGCAATTTCAGTAGCATTAGATAACTTATTCCAACATCAACATGAAAATAACCAGTAAACCAGTTTCTAATTTACTAAGGTTTTCATGTATTGCACTATGTTTCTATGTTTTGCTTATTTTTGTTCCTTGGCTTATGTCTTCCACAGTTTGTGATAATAACATAATGTTCATAGTAGATACACCTTGCTAGACTTGGTAGTCAAATTGGGGGTTGGTGTAACTGTAAAAAGCGTGTCCCTTTTGTCGGCCAAGTAGCCAATATGCCACTACAGGGCGTTCCTAATACCATTTGAGAAATCCAACACCAATCCAACCTTTATGGCGCCGCCCATCTTCTGATAGAAAAAAAAAAGGTCAGGTAGAAGTTTTAGATGGAAAACATGAAACAATGTAAAAAGAAGTTAGGGAGAAAGGTAAAAAAAAACACTTAGGGAGATAACATTTTCCCTTTCTACATATTAGCCCTACCGAGGAAGGAGGAGTGTGGAGTACATTTGCCAACAAGGCGTCTAGGCCCGTGCCACCAGCGGAATCATGACAATCATCTTTCGTAGGTAAGATAAGGTTTGAAAGAAAGGTAGTAAAGTAAGGACAAACGCAACAAGGAGGATTATTACCTAAGGTTTCAAACCATCACACAAGGATTTTTGAAAATGATTTGGTTTTGCAGCAAATTAATTTGCCAAAGGGAAAGTTAAAGAGAAAATAAAAACTAATCGAACCATGTAAAAGGTCATAGTTTCTAGAAAATTTTTTTGTCGGTGCGACAGTGCCACAGTGAAAAATTCAAACCAGATGCGACCAACAACAGGAAAATTCATTTGGACGGCGGCAGGAACATTAAGAAATGTCGCCGGGAAATTAAAATGCCCTGTGAAAAAGAAAATGTCCAACACTTTTTAACACCTAATCTACAAAAAATGGTGATTTTCTTCAAAAGAATGTTTACAGGAAAAATAAAAAAGAAATAAAAATGAATCAAATCATGTAAAATATTTTGGCTTCTGGAAAACTTTCTAGCAGCACGGCAACGCAGCCGCGGAAACACCTGGCTACTCAACCCTTCCAAACCTAGAAGACAGAGAGAATACTTAGGAAGAAAAAAACGTTGGCCAGCGGAGAGAGAGAAATGAAGAGTTTGAAAGTATTTTACATTTTATATTACCTGAAATAACAAAACAGTCCCTCATCTTTATTCATCTTGTCACCTATCCCCCTTCTTTCCTTAGCGACTGTCATACACTCCTCAACTTTAGTATAGCTACAATTTAGTCACTCCTTATAATTCAATTTTTTCATCATGGACTGGGCTTGAGTTTTTTTGCTTTTTCCGCCTTTTGGTTTATAAAAATTAGAGTTGTCTGGACTCCACTACAAATGGGCTTAAACAAAATTTGTTTGGCCTAGTAGTTTAATTTTATTAATTTTGGTGGCTTATATTGTTTTCAATTTATATAAATAAAACTGGGTTCTCGAAAAAAAAAAAAAAACGGGCTTCAGAAAGTTAAACGGAGTGCTTATGTTTATTAAACTTGGACATTCTAGCCTGCAACTGTTGATCATATCTTTTCTATATTTTAAGTGTATTATTAAAAGTTATACCTTATTAAAATTATCAACTTATTAATTGGGCGATTAGGCCATGTACTTGATTTTACATTAAATTGTTGATTCAATATATGATGTCATCTTGTGCTTTAGTTTTGAAATAATGACTTGTCGGTTAGACGGGTTATGAAACTAGTTGTATTATAATTTCAAAGCTCGGTTAGAACTATTAAATGCATTCCTATCTCAAACGACTTTGTTGAACTATTTTCTTTGGTGTTCCTTTTTGAAAATGGTTGATCGAGGGCATGTGCAAAATGATTTATTTTCAATTTATTTCTCTCATTTTATCTTTAAAACTCAAAATCAAACTATTAATGACCTAAATTTTCTCATATAATTGAGTATTATTAACATATTTATAATGATAGGTAAATTCAAAATATCACTTTTCCAAATATACCAATTATACTATGAAAGATTTAAAAAGTGTCACATGGTAATTTATCATAAATCGAATTAAGAAAAAAACACAACTCCTCTAAATTTGTGATGATTTACATATATATATAATTAGATTACATTAGATATGGTAATAAATAGTCCTTTTCTTTTCCATCTCCTGATTTCCCTCGGATCTCCAGGTTAGAGGACAAGACGCAGACAAAAAAGGCACCATTGGCTCCTAATGCCCCTCCAACTTCACAAAATTAACAGCCACATCACTCCTTGGTGCGGTATAAAATCTCACCCGTAAATCCTGACCCTTCGCGAGGACACGTTGGTCATTTGAACTGCATCGAGCCATTGTCGCTTTTGCAATAAAAGCGACTCGTGGAGGCCCCGGGCTTTCGCTGCGTGTAATGGCGGTGCCACGACGGAATGGCGAGACCGCGTCGTCGTCTTCTTCGTCCTTACTTCAAATTCGATCCTCTCTCTTCGCCGGCATTGATCTTTTAGATACTCTCTGATCCTGAGAGGTTCGATTTCGATCCGTCATCGCTGCATTGCGTTTTTCGCTGGTTGGAAGTGATTGATTGTAACTTTCTATTGGTTTGGGGCTGCAGAGTCGACTATGGGGGAGGTGGCGAAGGCACTGTACATAGTGGTGGTCGACGGCGTCAGGGAAGGAGAGACGCGGACCGAGAAGGAGGAGGAGGAGGAGTTGAAGGCGTCGTTCCGGTACACCAGGCCCGTTTTGCAGAGCACTCTCCAACTCATCGGCTGTAAACCTCGTCACGCTTTTAAAGTATGTATCTTGTTCTTCCTTTTTTAGATTTTGCTAATCTGGTTTAGCTTGTTAGATTTCAGGGAATGTTTGATTAGATTTGGTTTCTTTGATCAGATCTAGATTGCGTTGTCTGCACCTTCTGAATATATTTTTTTTCATTTAGAAGATAGGAATTGTTTTCTTCAGCATTTTCTTGGAGAATTGAATATTTTAACTGATCTACTTTGAATTTCATACTTGTTCGTTGGAAATAAGACCTTGGAGGGATTTGGTTCTGGGGTATTGGTAGCAATGTGAAAATGATGCACCGGGTGGCTTTGGAATCCATTGTTCAATTGCATGTTCACGTTGTACATGATGCATAGTTACTTTGTGTTTTAAAGGCTGCACGTTGAGCAGTTGTAAGTTGTAATGTGCGATGTTGCAATGCTTGATCGATCCTTTGTCTTCAATTTAATGCTTTAGTTGATTGACTGAATGTTTTTTTGTTCAATAGGCATCTGCTATAGTTTCTTGTGCTCATATTTTCACTTGATTTGTCAATGTTAAGTGGCTAAGAGGTCCTTCTTCTTGTGCTTGGTTTTGGCACTCTTTTTTGTAATTTTTTGATGCTGGAAAGCTGGAATATCCTTAACTGATGAATTACCTTCTCATCAGATTAGTAAAAGGGTTTTTGAATTGGTGAAAAATGAAACGGCCTCCTATGGTCAGCTAAAAGAAGGTGTAGAGACATTAAGTTCTGATGCTTCCAGAGAAAACTCTGCAAAGGAACATGAGAGTGTTTCCAGTGGTGAAAATCAGAAGGCTGAAAAACAGCTTCATTTTGTCTCAGAGAAAGGAGGTAGACAAAAGAGGATACCATTTGAGTTGTACAAGAGGCGCACCACTCTAGTTGTTAAGCGGGAAACTTTTCTCAATGTGGTATGCGGTGCTTTGTCTGAGTACAAGTATGTGGGTCCTAATCAGAGGGCAGATTTGGTATTGGCATGCAGGTACTCAACTTCTTTTACCTAAATGTTTGTGATTCTTGAACGTTGATAGCAGCATATGAATGTGGCATGGCATTGTTTGGTAATTATTGAATCTGAACTTTGTTCACTGAAGATGTAGTTTTGCTTTCTGCTGCTGGAGCTATGTATAGATATCATGGCTGTGTGGGTACTTTGTGGTTTAACACTTGAGATATGTTCAACAGTTTAGCTTAGATATTTTACCATTATTATTGTGTTTGGTTTACATCCCTTTTGGAGATAGCTATTTAGCTATTTTTCTTCTTATTTCTTCGCTTTTCTGTATTTTTCTTCTTATTTCTTTGCTTTTCTCTCCTGCAAATATATAGATAGTTTAATTTCAAGTTATTTTGGCTGAAATTGGAGTATGAACCGTTTTTCAGAAATAGGAAAAGAGATACAAGAGCATACTTGACATATAACAGCAACAGTTGACCACTAAACTGGGGAAAGATTACTTATTTGGTGAGCTGTATGTTGCGTGCCATGATGAGTTAACTTTTTCAATTGAAATGGAGGAACTTTAAGTTCTACTTTCATCTAGTGTATGATTAAGCTGGTTTAATTGACTGGGAATGGACTAGTGGAGTGTTGCTTTCTACCCTAGCTGCTGAGGTCCAATACAGTTTATGTTCCACTTGAAACTGTGTGCTTTAGCTATTCATGGTAAATTCAAAGTTCTGTTTTCTTTCCTCTTTATTTGCATTGTCGCTTCACTGCAGAATCCGGGAGAGGAAGGAATCTGTAACTGTTCTGTTGTGTGGCACTAGTGGCTGTGGGAAATCTACTCTATCTGCTTTGCTGGTATCCTTGCTGTCTGAACTAGTTTTACTTTTACTGCATTTCCATGGCATAGCCAGGACGTTACCTCTTGCTATTGTATGACTGAATCAAAGGACGGTACAGATTCTGCAAGTGAGATGGATTTCTGTAATTGATTTGTCTTCTACAATAAACAATCATTTTATGCCTGTGCTTTCTCTGCAGGGTAGCAGGCTGGGGATCACAACTGTGGTATCAACCGACTCTATCAGACACATGATGAGGAGTTTTGCTGATGAGAAGCAAAATCCTCTACTCTGGGCTTCAACATACCATGCTGGAGAGTGCTTGGATCCTGTTGCTGTAGCTGAAGCAAAAGCTAAAAAGAAAGCCAAAAAATTGGCAGGAGTTGTGCAATCAATCCCCAAGGGTGAAGTACCCGAGAGCTCTTCAACTAAGATTTCTGATGCTGGACCAACAGTTGCAAGTGCTAGTGGAACTGAATTGATCAGTCCAAAACAGATGGCTGTTGAAGGATTCAAGGCACAGAGTGAGATGGTTATTGAAAGTTTAGACCGACTAATTACTGCCTGGGAAGAGAGGAAAGAGTCTGTAGTTGTTGAGGGTGTGCACTTGAGCCTTAATTTTGTTGTGAGTATGGTCTTCTCCACTTATTTACTCTGTAAGAGTATTTTATATTGTTGTTATCTTCACAGTTCTGGCGTTTATCTGCAGATGGGCCTCATGAAGGAACATCCTTCGATCATACCATTCATGATATACATTGCAAATGAAGACAAACACTTGGAACGGTTTGCTGTACGTGCCAAGTATATGACGTTGGATCCTGCAAAGAATAAATATGTTAAATATATACGTAATATTAGAACCATACAGGAATATCTATGCAAACGAGCTGACAAGCATCTTGTGCCCAAAATAAACAATACAAATGTTGACAAGAGTGTAGCCGCAATCCATGCTACTGTCTTCAGTTGTCTCCGTCGACATGAGGCTGGGGAGAAGCTTTATGATTATACAACCAATACAGTTGCAGTTGTGGATGAGGAGTACAGAAATCAAGTTGCGGCCAATTCATTGAGCTCAAAGGGGATGTTTCAGCTAATTCAAAGAAAAGGTTCTTCTAGGCACCTTATGGCTCTGCTCAACACTGATGGGTCTGTAGCAAGAGCCTGGCCAGTTGATCCTGTTGCCTGTAATGGAAAGCCTTCTTCTAGCAATGGTATAGAGAATGGAGTAGGGAATCCCATGTATGGACCCCTGAAGATTGGTAAAGCTGAACCCGTCAATCTTCAATTTGGTCATTTTGGAATTAGTGCATGGCCTAGTGATGGTGGTACAAGCCATGCCGGAAGCTTTGACGAGTTGAAAGCGGAGTGGACTGATACGGGAAGTAGATATTACTCTTCTTGTTGCAGCTCTCCTAAGATGTCGGATGGACCCGCCAAGGAGGTACTGAATTTCTTCTTTTCCTCTCTCAACTCTTGTGTTAAGATATTTTCTTGCCTGGCTGTTATACTGTAGCAATGCATTATGAGCTCCTTTACCAAAACTTGACTTGAACTTTTCACCTGGATGATTTTGAATCTCTCCCATTTTTAGCCCAAGGAGGATAATTCGGTGCATGGCAGTGATGAGGAGGTTGATGATCCACCTGAGGTGGACAGTGACGAGGACCTAAGTGATAGAGACAAAGATGTTCATGAAGAGGTATTTCTCTCGAGCTCTGCAGTAGTCCAGATGATATGTAACTGGCTTTCTTGCTGGTTGTTCTTGCTTCAGAAAAACTGTCATAGCCAGGTTACATTACTTGTTTGCG
The DNA here is from genome assembly GCA_039654915.1 of Aquilaria yunnanensis. Lineage (NCBI taxonomy): Eukaryota > Viridiplantae > Streptophyta > Magnoliopsida > Malvales > Thymelaeaceae > Aquilaria > Aquilaria yunnanensis. The sequence continues at coordinate 102,305,223 of CM077593.1, read as the reverse complement.
TTTTGCAATGGTTGCAGGTAGGTTCGGTTGATGAAGAATCGACAAAGACAGACGAAGAGTATGATGATCTTGTGATGCAAGACATGCTGGAGAATGGCTACTGGACAGACTACGAGGATGAGCTGAGCCCATTCTCAGGGGATCAGTCAACCAGCGGGAGAGGGAAAAGATTTACAGAAAACCTGGATATCTTCCTACCCGGTAGCAACGAGCAGCCAACCGAGCTGCCTAGTGCCTACTCTGCTGCGCTGTTTAAGCACAAAAGTGAGAAGAGATACGCGAGTTTACTAGGGAGTGCTAAAATGAGAAGACGTTCATTAAGTATTCCAGCCCTTGGGAAGCGCGGCTCTGTAACTGTAATCAAAGATCCTAGTGTTCTTTCTGGAGCCCTCCAGAAATAGCAAAATCATTTTGTTCCACTGATCTCTTTCTGTTACGTCCCCATTTACCCTCTCTTCCAACACATTAGGCTAGCTAGCAAGGGTTAGCATGTATAGCGACTATTTAACTAGTTGAATTCAGTGATGCTTCGGTTCGGTGTGATCAACGTTTGGCTCCTGAAGTCTGCTTAGCGGATTTTAGCAATCTTTACCCTTGACTGCTGGCATGTCCAGAAATTTCCTCATATGTTCTCTTAAATCTTCCCTTCAGATATACATATATAACACGTTTTTGCAACCTATCGACACAGTTCAGAGTTTAAATATGCCGATTAGTAATTTGAAATTATGGACAAAATTGGGTCGTTCATGCAAGTTATTCACTTGAAATTCAATGAGTTCCACTTCCATAATTTTTGAAACAGAAATCACGGAATCATTTTGCACTATAAAAGGAATACTAGTCCTGTAGATGAGCAGACTGTACTTATGAGCAGTGGATGACAAAAATAAACGAGAGAAAAAAAAAAAAAAAAGAGAGCAAAAAGTTGTTATTCAGAGCTTGGGGATCTGTCTTCTTCCCCCTTTATTGTTTTAATCATTAATGCTGTTTGCCTTATGTTAGGCCTTTCTTTGGGAATGGGGTTTATGCACTTCAATGCTACCTGCAAAAGGCTCATCATTCTCTCTTCACTTGCACCTTCTGAAATCAACAACTTGTCAAACACTTGAACCGTCCATTCCTCCTTAACAACTGAGTGCACCCATCTTGCCAACTCTAACCCATTATTCTGCACCACCTTTCCGGTTAGAAGCTCCAACAGGATCACCCCAAAACCATATATATCTGCTTTGAAGCCATCTGACCGAGGAAGGGCCGCCTGCTCTTCATTGTCGACTAGCATCAGACCATACTCGCTCAGGCATGGCTCCATGTTCTTGTCGAACAGTATGTTTGTTGATTTTAGATTGCCGTGAGCAATCTCGTCCCTGCCAAGCTCCTCGTGCATGTAAGCCAATGCTTTTGCAATGCTCGCTGCTGTGTTTAGTCGAGCCCCCCAGTTAAATTCTTGTCCATTTTGGGATGCTGCAATTAAGCAAAATGTTGAGTTCGTGTATGGGATTTCTTGTGAAAGAAGGAAAGAAAGAATTAACAAGATCATGGGTGTTAGTGTTACCACGGAGAAGCCCAAAGAGACTTCCATTTTGTTGATATTCAAAAACTAAAAGCCTTTCTTGTTTGGAGCTGTAAAATGCTATTGCTGACAATACATTCGGATGCCTCACTTGGTCCATCCTCTGCATTCTAACCTTGAAGCCTTCACTCGAAATACTCCAACCCTTCACCCTCTTCACGGCCAAGGTGACACCGCTGTCTAGCATAACCTTGTAAAGGCTTCCATGCTTTCCTCTTCCAAGCAATTCAGCAGGAGCTCGAAGCAAGTCCTCGAATCTCAGATCCTTCACCGTCAGACTTGTGAGAATGACAAGAGGTGTTGAGCCAGATCCACTTTCCGCAGATGTTAGAGAATACTCTGACCTTGACTTCCCAGTCCTGAATTCACTAGAGCCGCTGGTTGGCCTAATGGTGGGGGAGTCTTGTTCCAATGCCTTTCTCGAAGCATCAGCTTCCTGCCTTTGCTGCTCCGGTTTTCTTCGGCAGACCAATAACAGCTTTACAAGAAGTACTGCAATGACCAGAAGCAGGACTACGTAGCCAGAGATGATCAGCCAGTTGTTGGTGGATGATTCCTTTTTTTTGGGCGTTGATGGAGGAGGCGCGGGAAGTGGAGAAGGCGGAGGGCAAGCATTTTGAAGAGGTGCCCCACACAATGCTGGATTGCCTAGAAAACTATCAGCAGAGAACTTGCCACCCACATCAGGAATTGGACCGGTGAAGTTGTTGTTGGAGACATTGAATCGCTTCAGATTTTCGAAATCAAAATCCGGTATCCGTCCAGTAAGGCCATTGTTGTGGGCAAGGAAAGCTGAGAGGCCTGAGATGGGAGCCAGATCCGGAAGCTGACCGGAGAAGTTATTGCCTGATATGTCCAACGTCTTGAGATTATTCAAGCCTGAAACAGAGTGTGGAAGATGGCCGGAAAGGCGGTTCCTGCTCAAATAGATGTGACTCAGCTGGCTGCAGTTTGCTATCTCCTCCGAGAGCTGACCCGAAATGCTGTTGTGGTTAAGACTTAACACAGCAAGAGAATCGGCGGCGCAGAGAGAGGCAGCGTCAAGACTTCCTGTGAGGTTCTGATCATCAAGAACGATCCTCCTCACCAGTTGCCCGCGGGAATTGCACCGGACGCCCATCCAGTTGTCGGTGCAGGGATCTGAGGAGTTTGTCCAGCCCCATTCTGCTGCCTTCCCACCAGAGAGGCTGTCCATGAAGTTAACAAGCGACAATATCACCCGCTCGTCCTCACAACGCGTCGCGAAGAAGAGGAGGAAGAGGAGGAACACAGGGATTGTGAAAGCCCGGTTGGGAGGTAGCTCCATTAATTTCTTCCCAGAATTGGAGTGGGAGGGAGCTTTCATCTGTTGCATATATTTTTGCAGACACATATTATATACGGAAGCTTTGCTTTGCTAAGATACAAGAAGAAAAAAAGCAACAAGTCGTGCTGCCAAGCGGCGAGGCTTAGCCAGCCCGAATTCACAATAACAAATTTGGTATCATTCGATGGCGACTTGCGCAACAAGCCAAACTGCCAATTTCACCTACTGCACTGCCGGCTTATATTATTGAACCGGTCACCCCATCGTTCACAAACTCCATCACAACCACAAAGTCTAGTCTGGTTTTATCAATTTTACTCCCTGCAATTGTACTTCTCTAAATCCTGCCTTCCAAAGTTCATGACACGCATTAACAAATGCGATTTGAGACATGTCCTAGGAAATACATTAACATTTACATGAAAAAAGTAAAACACATATCATTATTTTTTGTTATGGAGTGACTATTTTAAAAATTATTTCCACTATTCAATTAACATGATTTGGTTTTGATATTAATGTTCAACTATCCACTTAAATTAAGCATCAATTTGTTCCAGAATAAATTTTACGTATTATTATTCTTATATAAAGTGATTATTTGCTTAATTATCAATTTATTGTCTAAAAACTTATTTTAGAATATTTTTCCTTAAAGGTAAGTACCTTTCATTAAATTCTTTTTTTTTGTTCAGGTTGAATGAATTAAAAAAAAAAAATTCCTTCTTTTTACAAAAAGTATGCTTTGAAAATTGTATTTTAGACTTCTCAAAATGTAATGTTTCAATAAACTAACAATTGCATAAATAATCATTTTATATAAGAACAATGCATAATAATACATCAAATTTAATTTGAAATGAATTGGCTTTATGTTTATCTATATAGTTTAATTTATAATCACAACTGTAGAAAGATCTTAGTTGGAAAAATATTCTCAAATACCATAGTATACTGCTATTGCAGATATATAGTGCACAAGTTTTCACAATTTGCCATTTTACCACATGAAATACCTCAATGTATCATGATACTTTTTGTATATAGTGGTACACCATGTTTATTTTTTTTACATTTTACATCAATGAACCCCATATAAATATATACATATTTTAACATAAATATTGATGGTATTTCATTTTTTATTTAAAATTAAACTTTAATTAGTTAGTGATGTTAACTTGACTGAGATTTGGACTTATAATTTTTTGCTTTTGTTTTACTTTGTAATAGGAAAATTATGATGAAAATAATTAGAATAAATATAAAATTGTGCAAAACAAATATATTTAATATTTTTCTTTTGAAAATAGTATTTTAAAATACATTATTTTGCCAGATCGATAACAGTATGCGGACGTTCTCTATCATGTTATCACATATAGAATGCATTACCCAGAAATAAGGGTATTGAAAATCTTGGCTGTACCCAGTAATATATAGCACAAACATTAACTGCCAAGTGTAACATGTGTTTGGATTTGTATTGCTTTTAACTCCAAATGGTCGTAGGATATTGCACCCTTGACGCCTTCGCACTTACCTTGAAATGGCTGATGCTTCATTCACTTCCTCTGCCTGTGCTTTCCTCACCCATTTATTCATAACTAGTCGGTCTTTCAACTATTCAAGCAGGGACCATGACCATGACCATATCATTTTCCTTCTGGGACTGGTGTGGTGTCCTTGGAACGGAAATGAACAAGTGTTTTACTCCTTCATTAGTCGTAGTACTGAACCAGCAAAACGAGGAGATGATAAGATCTATAACACTTGTATGCCACCAACATCAATTGTTATCAACCAAGGCAGAAATCTTCAAAGCAGCGAGAATTGTGCCATTGGCTGACAATTTTCTCAGAGGATCAGTACCTGGTTCTTGAAGTCAAGAAGCTCACTCCCATCCTGTCAACCATGTACAAAGCGACTTTCCTCTCTTACTGTAATTTATAAGAATGACAGCAATTGCTTCCCTGAATCACTCCCCAAATGCGGTCCAAACCCTGCATGGACATGGCCGCACTGGCCAGGCCATTTGTATGAGTGGGAGGACCATCCTTAAGATTGCTGCACCAAAATTGATCACATATAGACCCAAGCAATCACTGGCCAAAAAAATCTGCTGAGTGAGCAAAGCTCATCATGTCAGTGTTAATACCTGTTTTAATCACTATGGTCAGCAACTTCTTAGCTTCCTCCACTAGACCAGACCTGCATAACTCTGATCCCAGTCTATTGCATGTGCGTAGATCAACATCAAACCCTCTGATCACCATCTCAGCTTGCAATTCAAAAGCCTCTTCAACCATCCCCCTGGAGCATAATGCAACAATTAGGATATTAAATGTATCCTCGTCCAACTTGAATCCCTTTTTCTGCATCTCAACAATGTGACTCATCGCCATTTCCACCTCCCCAGCATTACAAGATTCATGTATCAAAGCCGAGAATGTATCAATATCTGGTTCCACACCTGCCTCAACCATTCTTGTATACAGGAGTTGCACAGCCTCCATCGATCTATATTTTCCGAAACACTTTATCATCATATTGTACAAGTAGGCCTTGACTTTAAAGCCCTTCTCATGCATATTCTCGAGCAACATTTCAGCTTCACCTATTTTTCCATAGCTGATAAAACCTGAAATCAAAATTTTATAGGTGTTGACATCGAATTCCTCTCCCTCCCTCTTCATCAAACAGAGTATCATTTCCTGCTCTCCGAACTCCCATCTCCTCGCACAATAATCCAACATTATGTTATATGTTACTAGATTAGCTTTAATCCCTCTTTTCATCATCTCCTCCACTAATGCCCTCGCTTTCTTAATCTCCCCAATTGTGCACAAAGCCTGAACCACAACTGTCAACGAATAGGCAGAAATTTCAATCCCAGCTCCAACCATCAGATTGAAGAAATCTAGAGCCAAATCCACTTCATCGAATCTCTTCAGATTGTGCAAATGTATGGTGCAAGTTCTTTCATTAATCCTAATCCCATTTCTGTTCATGTAACCAAAAGTTTCTAAAGCTTGCCCAAACTTCCCACCAAAAGAGTATACATTAAGCATCGAATTGAAAAACTTGGCCAGAGTTTTAGCATCGAAACCGCATTTCTCAACACAAGAGGCGATGACTGGAAAAGGGTACCTGACATTTTCACCAACAAAGACGTGTCTTAGCAACCTCGTAGCGGGCAAGAATAATCTGGCCTTAAGAAGCCGGCAAATGACGGTCAAATGGGACTGAAGGTCGAGCTGGAAAGAGATCAAAGACTGGTTTTTGAGGATGAAATCGAAGAAATCGAAACATTTGGAGGCTGTGAGATGTGGGTCGGAGAGGATGAGCTGGAGAGTGGAGGGATTGAGATCGGGGAGAGCGGAAGGCTCGAGGGTTTTGTAGGCGATTAAGGTTTTGTGAGTAAGATCTGGGAATTCTTCGGAGATTGGATTTTGGGGAGAAGGGATGGGTTTCTTGATGGTCTTGAGCGTCTTCACAAGACTTCGGATTGGGAGGCTCGAGCGACGCATTTGAATCAGAAGCAACAGAAGGCAATTCGGAAACCGAACACATGCGGTTGGAACTTCGAACTTCGGAGCTGGAGGCAAACTGCGAAGACAGAGGTGACTTATCACATCAACTACTTATCTGCTGGGCCTAATGGGCTTGTTGAATATTGAAGACTAAGGCCATCCTCATTTAAAATGTGGGCTTGGACCTCGTGTTGCCCCCACACAATCAAATTTGTGGAGAAGAAGGGGGGCACGTAATCGAAACAAACAAAAGGTTAGGACTGGGCCAACTAGTTGGGAAAAGTGCATTTAAAGTTCTAAAAGTTTGAATATTTTTCTATTTTAGTCCTATAATTTTTTACCTTACTAAATGAGTCCTAATATTTAATAACTATGTAAATAGTTAGTTTTAAAATTGATCACTTTCCTAAAGCTAACTTTTTTTTCAAAATTAGAATTTAAATCGGCTAATAACTATCTTCTAATAAATATAAATTGTGAAATGAACTATTAACATTTAATGGATCATTCAAGTTATCATTTTTTGCTTAATGTAAGTCGTATTCTTATGCAGTAATGGTCTTTCAATAAATATAGAACTAACTATTATAATTTTAACAAAGTTTTAGAACTAATTTAGAAAATTTAAAAGATTTAAAAGTAAAAAATGAAACAAGTTTTAGGACTAAAAATGCACTGGCACCCAACTAGTATGATGATTTGATTGGCCTTCATCAAGTTGTCATACATGAGTCATTTTCCATTAAACTTATTAAAAATTACAAAAATTTTAATAAATTATAATTATTAGTACATCATTGAGTTCATACTGGTTAGTTGGCTTTATTTATTTTTTAATAACTAATCACAATGTACGTATAGAATTTAATAGAGTTCATGTGAGAAAGTGTTAATATATATAACATTATTCTTTTATTGGTGATACCCATCCCAATGTCATTGGGCTAGAGCAAGCTCAAAAGGCCCAAATTGACTTAGAGTCTAAAATGACCCATAAGAGCTAATACTCCTACAAAAGGCCCATAGCACATTCCTTTTAGAAAAGGTCATTCGTTGGTCGGAACTCAGGTCAAGGTATTCCACTAATCATACGATTTAAAGGATACAAAAAGCAGTTGTGCTAAGGTATGAAATTGTATGTCCACAAATGATTATGAGACTATAAGTCTTTGAATGAGGTATGCTCAATGAGGTATGAGAGCATATGTCCAAAGACCTTAAATCTAAAGTGCACCATCACCATAATCTATAAAAAAGGTTGTCATTATTTATTTATAAGGTATGAGACCACTTCCTTAATATTTTCACCCCACTAACATCTTTCTTTAATTTTCTCATCACCCATGCTTTTACTATTTACGCTGATATGTTGACCTTTTAAGCTGTAGTTGAGATCTTACTGTCTCTTCAACGTAACTTGGCTTGATCCCAAGGTAAGAATAGATCATGTTCTAAAACTACTTAGCAATCCATAGTGTATGTATACCAGAAATCTTAAAAACCTTTGGACATGTATGAGTGGGAACTAGTGTCTTCACCATGAACTATTTCTTCCTTAGGTGCGATGCTCCTCAATAGAGGCAAAAACCATCCAACCACAATGCTCATCCCTACATTTCACCCTTACACGAGAAAATTCATTCTTCACAAACTTGTAATCCTTTTCTCATTCACTACATGCTTCTTCAATGCTTTTTCAATTTGCAAGTGATTTGTACACTATTGTCCAATAAAGAACTTGACCTTCTTATCATTTTCATCAAACCTAGAAAACTATCAGTTTTTTTTTTCTGTAAAGTAAACTTATATGGGTGCCTAGGACTAGGAATCAATATGTAATAAATTATAAAGATCTATGTCTAATTTAGAATAAAATGGAGATTGAGGACCAATTTCCAATGACAATTAGAGATCAGGGACCCTTGTGCTATCTGCCCGGTTTATGTTCCATCCATCAATTCCTATTTTTCTATGCTGCGAGAGCAAAGCACCCGAAAAAGTGGTCTTTCTTTTTCCTTTCTTTAGCTGCTTCCACCCAAATTGATGAATCTATTCCTAAGATACCGTCAAAACTTCAACCATTTTTTAAAGCTTGATTTTTCGGCCTAATTTGCTGCTTTATTGCTGGCTTTTAATAGAAAATCTTCAAGAGGGTCGGATTCTCTTCTTTGGCGGATTCTACCAGAAAAACAGTCTCGAAGCTTTATTTGGTCTCCTACAGCGACATAGCTCCTGCCCACTCTCTTTCTTTCCACATTTCGCAGAGACTCTTCTTGTTCGAGGTGAGTTCTTTTCTTTCTTTTTTTTAATAGTTCCTCTCTGTGGAAAATTTTCTGCTTTTTCTGTTCGAACATTGGATTCGGTAGTTATTTTAATGTTTTTCCTTTGGGTTTTATTGTTTTGGACTCAATTGTTCGTTGTCTGCTGCTTGGAGATTTGTAGGGTTTGCTTTCTAGGTACCGGTAATTTACCCTTTTTTCTTCGGGTACATTTTGATGATCTATCTGCGGTCTTATTGTTTGTTGGGATGCATTTGATACCATCTGGGTAATTCAAAAGTTTGGATGTTTTTTTTTTCTTTTGAAGAAACTATTTGACAATTGCAATTTGCAACGAGGTAGCTTCAAAGCAAAGTGGCTCGAAGGGGCTGCGGCTTGATTATTGAATTTTTTACTTTTCTAGAATCACTTTTGTTGATGTATCAAGCGGTCTTTATCTCAGTTTTATGAACAATCTATTCTTCATGAACGAATGCTGCTTCCGGAGTTTTTTTCTCTCCCCTTTGAGCCCTAGTCTGTTTCTTCCATTAAAGTTTTGCTACAAGTATTCCTCAAGGTAGATGATGTTTTCCCTTAAAGTTTTGCTACAAGTGTTCCCCTTAAAGTATCAATACAAGTCTCATGGTGGTAGTAGTAGTAGTAGTAGTAGTATCTGAAAAGAGAAATATGTTGCAATTAAATATTGGAACTTCCAATAATTTGGGATTAAAGATAGCAGACCATAAGATGCATGCATGGTTTTTTCTGTGTCAAAAGAAGGATTGGCTCCAGATGTTGGTAACTTTAGGTAGTATACTCTCTTCCTTCTGCACATTATATTGTCTGATCATACAGTTGAGGAAGGTGAGGTAATTGGGAATATGATGTGCTCAGTTTCATATGAGGTTTTTAACTTGTATCCGGAATGTTGTGGGATTGGTGCATAATTGCATGAAACTGCTAAACTAAACACTGCTTTGTATTCTTGTATGGATTTTGATGTGACTGACTCCTTCATGTCGCTAGATTGCATTTCCCTTTTGGATTTAATAATTAAGGTCGAAGTGGGAGCATTTGCTTTTTTGTGTTTAAGGATACTTTTCAATCAAAGGAACTTGGGATACAATCACTTCAAGATAATGCACCTGGTGCATGTTAAGCGTCCAATTAAAATCAATTTTGCGTTGACCCCGGCACCCCACCTGCCAACCTCATGTTCAAATCTTGAAATAGAGTCTAGGGTCTTGTATTCTTAACGCTTTATATGGAATTTTACTATTACATTTACAAGTTAGCCTACAAGGGTGTATCGAGACAAGATTTCTTGTTTGTACTGGAGTTGGATTGCTTTTGGTGCTCTTTAATTAATTCTTAGCTGTCAAAGAGATATAGTCTTTATATCTGTTGACCTTAGTTAGACTGTGATTCTGTTAGGCATACAGTTTTAGAATCCCCGTCTACCTTACTGAAGCATGGTGGTTGTGACCACCTAGAAAATAAGGCTGGTCAGGCATAAGATAGCACTGCCTTTTTTTCTTTTGTCACAACCCAGCCAGCAACTGGAAGCAACTTGTTTCTATTGGTTATTCCAAACATCTAGTTGAACCAATGCTGCACTATTTGTATCCTTTCTTTGATGCATAGTTGTTTAAGCGTAGTATAAGTTTCCCCATCCCTAGATCAGAGCATTGACACTGCCCAATCTGGGCATCGCCAGCTGACGCAACCATCATCAGCATTACATGCTGAACTTTGCTGCTAAGAGATTTTGGTTGTTTAAAGATCTGCACTAGATAGAATAGGCCATTAACACTCCTTGGGCCCTTTACCTGAGCTCTTATTCCTTTGTAACAAAAAAATGGACATGGATATCAACAGTTTGTTGTAGTTGCTTGGCTGTTTAGTGAGTTATGGACATGGATAGTGCATGTTGCTGTATCTCATTTTGAAATGTTTACAGGATAATTCAGTCTCCAGTCAAGCTTACTCTGTTGCACTATGAGCCAACAGCTTGGAGAAGAGCATGTAAGTAACTTGACTTTGTTCTGATCTATTATGCCTCAACCTAAGTTGACTCGAACATGTGTTCCTTTTGCAGGAGGAAGCAACCGTTATGGGGTTTGAAGTTCCAAGATCACCAGATTCAAGTTACAATAATGCATATCCTGGAAATGAAGATGATGCACGTGACCCACCAGCTGTGCCGCCACACCTCCAACATACATTGCTCAGCTATCCAGCAAGTAGAGATACTTCCGGGGGCCTACCATTGCCGCAAAATGTGGTGCTAAATCATCTTTACATTGAAAGTCGAGAAGCTCCCAGCTCCGTTGTTGCACTTGGTTTTTCACACCGATTTCGTTCCAAATACGTTACTGTTGTGCTATACAAACCGGTTCCGAAAAGGGGGAGCACCGCTGCTTGACAGGAATGGAGATTTTCAGGAAATGCTGATTTATTGCGGGCATGATTAAATTAGCCATGGTAGACTAGAAATACAAAGTTAGCTCATAGAACATTTATCCACCTAGGGAGCAGGTGATTATCGGGATGTTACATCGCTGAATATTAATCTTGAGATATTAATCGTGCTATATGAAGGATAGAGGGTTTTACTGGTTAATTCTGTGTCCTTTGATATTAAACTTTTGATATTGCAATAGATGGCTCCATTGATCAATGGGGTCATGACCAATATGGCCTTTTAGGAAAGCCTCTTAAATCCAAGAAGTATGCCTATTGAGTGGGTCTTGCTTGCCCTTCTTATTTTTTCCCTCCCTTTTCCTTTTTTGGTCTGGCCAGTTGCTTCATGAGCTTGTACGCTATCCAATGGTTGAGGGAACTAAGATCATTGACTAGAGAATGTGTAATTTTGGTGATTAACAAAAGCAGTATCTATTAATCGGTATCATATCCTTAATCTTTGTCACAAAAAAGGCGCTGATGGTGAATTTTGGAAGGCTAATCATTAATCCATAAATTATACCCTCTATTACAAAGCGATCACTGCCCTTGAAAAACATTACAGAGTAGTCCTTGAACCGTATATTGGTTGCACACAAATCGTCCTTCCGTCTCTTGTCCTGTACAAGCTTTTCGTGATGAAAAAACAAATAAAAGTGACGTTGGTTTATGTGGGATGTCTTCCATGTCCAATCTTTTCATGACTGATGGATCCTCTCTAATCCCCTTGTCATGGATCTCCAAAAACAATATTTCATTTATTCTAAGATTGCTTAAAGGTTTAAAATTTACGAAGCTTGTTTTGTACTCTGCATTTTCTTAGGAGGAGTCATTCATTTGAGACGTGGGTAACTCCCATCCTAGCAAATCAAAAGTCATATTTTCTGGTCCAATTCTTAATCTCAACGCTCTCATTACTAGACGAGATGATCTTTACAATCAACTTAGTTTGGTCAGAGATTACTAGTTATGGTTTTCCTTCTTTTCGTTCAGTTATCTCCCTCCTTTATGTTATATATGAGGTTCCTGGAAGAATCAGTTGTTGAATTTTTGACCTGAAGTTTTCATCACCGACGGCGCCTGGTGTCAATTATCTGGCTTAGGTGTAGCAGCTTGGGTTTCATTGGGAATCAATGCTCCTTTAAGGTTTTGCTATGGCGTTCTCATTCCACCGGGGTATCTGCCTTGTAAGTACAATTTCGTGCAATTTTGAGCGCTCTTTCCTTGACTTCCAAGATGAATATAATTTTGTTAATAATCCACACTAATTACTTACATGTTCTATAAGTGGTTAGCGGTCTGTTGAATCTAAATTAAAATGTCTCCAACCTCACTTATTAAATTACAGTATTTTTGGATTCTTTGCCTCGATATTTTATAGTTGTGTTGGGGGCTCTCATTACAACATGTTAGTGGTTCACCTGCTCATTGCTTCTCTTTTCTATAAGTTACATAGTTTTTTTTTTATTTTGGGTAATTGTTCTACTCTAGCTCTTACTTCTCTCAATTGCTGTTATTATTCTCAGTTTTAGAATATTTTTACTTAAATTTTATAAAGTGATATTTTTTCACTCTCATTTACGATCTTCACTCTTACTTTCAGAACATTTTAAGTAACTTAGCATATAATCTTTTATTTCGTATTTCGAGAAAAGAAAAAAAAAATCTTTTCGTGAAGACAAAAGAGGAGTAATAAAATAACGTAAACTAAAGGCGAACTAGAAAAATTATCTTCTTTCTTTCTTTTGTTTTTTCGGCAAAGGGGGCTGTGAAAGGTTGGTTGCATTATGAAATGACCTTTTGTCTATCGTACATCAACTTGTATCATTTGACCACACAAGTTGGAAATGGCAAGTAGGTGGCTCTTCAGTCTTTTCGACCTCCAAACCGATCCCCCCCTTCCGGAGTGAATGCGACTGTTTTGGGAACCCATCCACAAGGCAGAAGTGAAAAGGTAATATTTTTTTTGTTGGGTTTTGGGGAGGGGGAATTTGAGAGGGAATTTTGACTGAAAAATAAATAAGGAAGAGAATAAAAATAATGGTGTGATTTGTAAATTTTTAAAATTAATGAGATAATTATTTTGTAAAAAAATAATAAAGAATGAAAATTTAATATTAATTAGTAATAAAAACACACTCTTAACAAGTGTTATGAGACATGCGTTAACATAACTAATCATGAATAGGTATTTGTTCATTGAGTTTTTTTTTGTCCTTATCGTCTATTTTTGGTGATAAAGAAGCTCCAATAATAGCACTTTGAGACGTGCAGATGCAAAAGCACGTTGAATATTTCCAGATCCTATCCATAATTAGCTTGTAGGCTGACTCAAGCTGCCTTATTTCGTTTCAAATTGGTTTTTTCTTATTTTTGGAACTAAGGAAGATAGGTCAATGAGAGTTGGGATTTCTTTTTTCGATATTTAGATTATAAGTTACGATAGGATGATAAGAGAACAAGAGATATATAAGTTCTTTCAAAAAAAAAAAAAAAAAAGGGAGAAATATAAGCTTTTTTGTCTTTAAGAAAACTTGAACTACAGACCTTCGCCTAAGGGTTATGTGCTGCTAACTAGGAACGTTAGTACTGCTCAATAATTGCTTTAATTAACAGATTAAGACTTTGATTACTTGATTCGTTTAATTATTTTTAATTGTTGCTACAACTAATTAAGTCTTGCTCCACACATATTTTTTATTTTTATTTAAAAATATAAGCAAAGGAGCGTTGACCGGCTAATGTTGAAATAAATATATAGATGTATATTTTACTTCGAATATATGATGTAATCAAGAGCCAGTATTACTACTTTCAAGTTGTTCATGGAAGTATGAAACAACTTGGGGGCACAGAAATTACATATACAATTTCTGTTTTTCCTTTTCTCTTCATTTTGTCAATATTCATTGTCTTTAATTTGGTGCCTGTCGTGTTTATTAAAAAAATAAAAAGAGGTGTGTCCTGGCCCCTGGTGGCATGTAAAAAAAATTATTTTATCTATCATGGAGTTTATATAGTTTTTTGGCTAACATTTTATTATGAAAAGACAAAAATACTTTTTGATCCATTGAACTATCGTGCCGCATGATTCAGTTAATTTAGTCTTTTGAACTATTAAAAATAGAATACCTTACCTTTTTGACTTAATAACTTAGCCAACTTGATATTAATATGATTAGATTTTTAACAGTTTAGTGACCTGATCATAGACGTTCAAAATTTTAGTCATTAAATCACAAAATACGTAACTTGAAGTACTTAATGATAATCAAACCTAAACCTAAACTCACATATCTTCACTGCCATCTCCACTGCCTCCTCCCTGCCGCCATCACCAACTCCGCCCCTACTTCCACCCTCCAAATCTTCCTCTCCTTCGTCTTTACCTCTAACCTCCAGCATCCTCCCCACCACCTCTGCCATCTTCCACTCCCACTCCCACCTGAACGATTGTGGTCCTTCATCCTCCACCCCGTCCTTCATCCTTTGTTTTGTCCGGTCCTTCATCCTCCATTCCATCGCCATCATTGCTTATGAGCAAGCTCAGGTCGCTATCATCACCATTGCCTTTAGTGGATAGGTCGGATTTGGAGGCGAATTTCATTTTTCACCCTGTCGGGCCCTTCATCCTCTGGGATCTCCACCATCTCCTATTTGAACCAGAAGAAAAATAAAAATTATATTTTTGGTAATTGAATATTTTTTGTTAATTAATTATATTTTTAATATTTTTTACCTTTTATTTTATTTTTTAGAATTTTTTAATAAAAAAATAAAATTATTTTTTTAATTAATTATATTCTTTTAATTAATTTAATTTTTTTTTTCTCATTCGAACTTGAAGAAAAATAAAAAAAACTTGTACTTGAATATATTTGTGTTGATTAATTATGTTTGTAACATTTTTTTCCATATTTTTTTTTAAAAATAAAATTTATTTTGTAATTAACTATATTTTTATAATCAATTGTATTTTTGGGTTCTCTTTTGAGCTTTAGGAAAAATAAAAATTAAAAAATTTTATGTTTGGAGCTTAGATTTTACGGTTGTTAAAGTATAAGGTATAAAATTGAGAAATTAAAAAGATGACCGATTAGATACACAATTGTCTCTTTTTTATAGGTTAGTCAAATAACAGACTTTTTAGTCAAAGGGATAAAGTGTAATTGGGAGATGGAGTTGCACTACACCAAACTACAAGAATCTCTTATCATGGAATCATTATAGCTCGAAAGACCGTAAAAAAATTTGGCCTTATGAAAATAAATTAGTGCGAGATGAGATTTTCAATCAATTCAAGATAATATGAGAGTGAGAGTCCATTAGTGTCCTAACCAACAACACCATAAGCAGCTCAATGAAGGCCCTTTTAGCGTAGCTCATCCACATTCACCTTGATGGCGTAAAGGGCTTGGACCACACTTTGTAGCCAAAAGATTAGAGTAGGCCCCTATTGTTGAGGAAGGCCACGCGCTTGGATATTAAAGGTCACCCATGCAGGAATTTGGCAACAGAATTGATGGACGGCCTTATTCCGATTGAACCAAACAAACCAACAAAAGATAGCACAACACAAAATTGAACCATCCCCCCTGAAGGAAAGGGCATGTGCCAATCTTCTAGTAGCTCTGAAATTTGTTGACCAATCAAGTTGCCAACTGTTCGTGAAAAAAGGACAAACGAATGACAGGGAAGTATCCAAGGGATCATGAAAAATAACCTTTATCTCTGTCTCCTTCCAAGAGAAGGAAGTATATATGTTCGATAAGGTTGGCCATAGTAAGAAAGATTGTTCAAACCAGGGAGATGAGCCATAATTAGTTTCTTTTGAGGACCAGGTTTCCAATTAACATCCCAACTTGATACGTTAACCCCGTGACCAATCTGCTAAAAGCCTCTAGAATGGAGCACCTCTTTGCCAGCCAAGATACCTGGCCAAATATTAGAGAAATGGGGCAAAGAGCAAGTAAGAAAGATGTGAAAAGAAAATACTTTTATCGAAACACTCGGCACACTAAGCTGTTGAGGTTGTGAATAAATTGCCACCCTTGTTTTGCCAAAATGATTGAAGGTCATGAAATCCAAACCCACTAGCCTGCTTAGACATACATAGCCTATCTCAGTTGCACCAAGCAACCTTTCAAATGTAAATATTTGAGGACCACCAAATTTTGGTAGATAAAGATCTCAATTTATTACACACCTCAGTGGGAATTAAAATGCAGTTTATAAGATGGTTAGCATTGCCTTAATAATCATTTTAATCATCGTAACCTATCCCGCTTGAGATAGTAGAGAAGTCTTCCAATAAGACAACTTATTAGTCACCTATTCAATGAAATATTCAAACTAGGAGGTCTCCTTGTGCCCTATAAGCCAAGTGAACAACATAACGATCAATCGTAAGACAATTAGAAATCCCCAACAATTGTCAAAAAAATTTGTTTTGATGTTGGACGATATTCAGTTTGAAGAAAATAGAGTATTTGCATATACCTGGCCTCTAACACACTCATAAACCTGTAAAATATATAGCTAGCAGGTGCGCTTAAAAATTTACCAATAATCATTTTTCAATAGTTTCTATAGATGTAGCCTTATCATTTAAAATGTTGTTTCTTCCATCCCAAAATCTTTGCAAACATATTCTATTTTGTGTAGTGATAAATTTTTGTAATATTTTTATATTTAGTAAATTATTTTATTATATTACGTTTTAAACTATTAATTTAATATTTATTTTTTTAGCTTTCTGAATGTATACATATAAATTAAGGATGAAAGCAAAAACAGTATATTAACTTTTTCATATTTTTGAATTTCCGTTCTTGGATATTATTACTATATTATCGTTGTTGCAGACGTTGGTTGCACATGCAGCTGACATGTGGTGTCAGCTGTGGGCCCTCCCAGGGAGGCAAATTGATCCTTGGGATATACGACGAGACCAGCTCCTTGCTGATTGGATTGTGTTAGATGCGGCTAAGCGAAAGATTCTGTTTCTTGTTAGTAGCAATTTTTAATCATGATTAACCATTCGAATCATCCATGAGCTCCTCCTTAAACTCTAAAAAAGTCAACCTCAACCTATATAAATACTTGTTACAAAACACGATATTTCTTCAAACAAACAAATAGCACTACTACATTTTAGCTCTACGCCAGACCTACAGCCAGTTTTTACTACTCTACGATCCCTCCTTAATTTCATTCACATATACAAATTACCAATATCTCGACCAAACAAATTTACTTATGGCGGACATAGAAGGCTGTCCCGGAAGCTCCATGCACGGAGTGACGGGGCGCGAGCCTGTAATGGCGATGTCCGTTGATTCCACCGCGGTTCCGACCGATATCACGGGGAAGTTCGCTTCGCCGGTGGACTCGGAGCACAAGGCTACGGTGTTCAGAGTTTTCTCTCTCGCCAACCCCCACATGCGAACCTTTCACTTATCCTGGATTTCCTTCTGCACCTGCTTCGTCTCCACCTTCGCAGCCGCGCCGCTCGTCCCCATCATCCGCGACAACCTCAACCTCACCAAGCAGGATATTGGCAACGCAGGGGTCGCCTCCGTCTCGGGCAGCATTTTCTCCAGGCTCGTCATGGGCGCCGTCTGCGACCTCATCGGCCCCCGCTACGGCTGCGCCTTTTTGGTCATGCTATGTGCGCCGACTGTCTTCTGCATGTCGCTCGTGGAGGACGCCGCCGGCTTCATCGCCGTCAGGTTCATGATCGGGTTCTGTCTGGCGACGTTCGTGTCGTGCCAGTATTGGATGAGCACGATGTTCAACAGCAAAATCATCGGGGTCGCCAATGGCACCGCCGCTGGTTGGGGAAACATGGGAGGCGGCGTCACCCAGCTGTTGATGCCCTTGGTTTATGACTTGATACTTCGGACTGGGGCGACACCGTTCACGGCCTGGCGGATTGCGTTCTTTATACCTGGTTGGCTTCATATTATTACGGGGATCCTGGTGCTGACGCTCGGACAGGATTTGCCGGATGGTAACCGAGGTGAACTTCAAAAGAAAGGTGACGTTTCGAAGGACAAGTTCGCAAAGGTGGGTTTTATTTTGTTACAGTTGGGTCACAGGCTTTCAAAAGATAAAAATATTTGGCGCCTAACATTAAATTAATGTTTTGATTTGATTTGTTTGTGTCTCGATCAGATTTTGTGGAATGCAATCACCAACTATAGAACCTGGATCTTTGTCCTCCTCTATGGCTACTCCATGGGAGTCGAACTCACCACTGATAACGTCATAGCTGAATATTTCTATGATAGGTACAAATAAAATAATTAAGAAGATTAATTTGCACAAAATTTTATGTATAGCAGTTTGATGGTATATATTTAGTACTCTTAATTAAGCTAAGACGTACTTAGCTCTTCATGAATGTTATTGCCAAGCAGGTTTCATCTTAAGCTTCACACAGCCGGCGTGATCGCAGCGAGCTTCGGGATGGCGAACATAGTGGCGCGTCCCTTCGGCGGCTACGCCTCTGACACTGCAGGGCGTCTATTCGGCATGAGGGGTCGCCTCTGGGTACTCTGGATCCTACAAACCATGGGAGGCTGCTTCTGCATATGGCTAGGCCGCGCCAACTCCCTGCCACTTGCCGTGCTTTCCATGATCCTCTTCTCCGTCGGAGCTCAGGCCGCCTGCGGTGCAACCTTCGGGATTATCCCCTTCATCTCCCGTCGCTCCCTTGGCATCATCTCCGGCCTCACCGGCGCTGGCGGGAACTTTGGCTCCGGGCTAACGCAGCTCATATTCTTTTCAACGTCAAGGTTCACAACGGCTGAGGGGCTGAGTTATATGGGGGTAATGATCGTCGCCTGCACGCTGCCGGTGTCTCTGGTGTACTTCCCGCAGTGGGGAGGGATGTTTCTGCCGCCGTCAAAGGACGAGACCAAGTCCACGGAAGAGTATTACTACGCCGCCGAATGGAATGAAGACGAGAAGAAAAAGGGGTTGCACCTCAGGAGCCTCAAGTTCGCTGAGAACAGCAGATCGGAGCGTGGCCGCAGGACGGCGTTGGCTTCGGTGCCTACCCCACCAAATGGGACCCCTGCGCATGTTTAATATTTGGGGCCTGGTTGTTTTGGAAAAGATTGAGAAATTTGAGGGAGCAAGCTGTGTAATTAGCCCTTAACATGAAAGTAATCAAGGGCTTGTTATGGTTGAAATTTGGAAAACTTTTGGTATTTTCGGTTGGTTTTCTATAAGCGATTATGTCATAGAAAAGATGCTATACATGTAAAATATGATTATGTTAATCAAAACTACTATTAAAATAATAACAAACTCGAGATACTTTGAGGTGAAAAATATTCTAAAACGAGTCTTATATAGATGAGGAAAAGAACTTGTTTTTGAAAAAGAATTCTGGCTCAGTGTCTCACAGTATTTGAAAGATATATTTTCACTTTCCAAACAAATAATATTTCATATGAAAAGAATATACAAAAAATTAAAAAAGGAAAAACAAGGAATGGATTGGATTTTGTTTTTCTGCAAGAATGATGGAAAAATTTATACTTTCTACTAATTAAGTAAGAAGCAATCAGTGGAATCTATACATATACATGAGAGAAGAAGTAAATGAAGAGGTGGTGTGGGTTGGGCGTGACTGCCGCTTTTCTTTGTTAACCTTTCGTTTTGGTTGATGGTGTTTGTAATGTTGCAGATATCAGAGAGCCCGGATTGTGACAGGTAGCGGCTGTGTGTTATAATTCCCGTATTAGTCCTCTATGTGCTGGTTGCGTTCATTTACGTCCTTACCTATTTGGCAGTGGCAGCTGTAACACCGTGCCAGAAGATTTGTTGTTTGATTTTTTTTTTTTTTTGTGTTCATTGTGATTTAGTACATTACGTATGTCATGTTAACTTTCTGGGGGTATTCAAAGGACCGTTCTAAAATACATGGTGGGTAATAGTGCCTCCCCTCCCCGTTTTCCACCGTCCGATCAAAAAATTGGATTTTGGTTTAAAATACTCTTCACAACTATACTTTTATATTTTTGTCGTTTTAGTCCCAAATATTTATTTTGTTTTTCCTAGACTATTCCGTTCAGATCAAGTATGAATAAGTTTTAAAGTAATCTACTTTTGCAGGTTATAGGTAGTAACTCTAAAAGTGCGACCAGTCTAACCTAAAAAAAAAGCGATAAAAAACTAAGAAAAGTGAAATATTTTTTTTAAAAAGCGATTAAAACTAAAAAAAATTAAATTTTTTCTAAAAAATCAATTAAATATTAAAAAAATGATAAATGTTAAAAAATGGTAAATATTTTTAAAAAGTGATAAAAAAATTCTAAAATAATATAAAGATTTTTAAAAAGTGATAAAAAAATTAAAAAAATTGAAATTTTTTTAAAAAAAGTTATAAAATTTTTTTAAAAAAGTGATAAATGTTAAAAAATTGGTAAAATTTTTTTAAAAGCTATTAAAAACTGAAAAAGTTATAAATAATTATAAAATGCAATAAATAATTTAAAAAAATTATTAAACAAAAAAACAATAAAAAACTAAAAAAATTGAAATATTTATCAAAAAATTGATTAAATAAAAAAAAGCAATTAAAACTAAAAAAATCAAAAATTTTTTTTAAAAAACAAATAAATATAAAAAAATTGATTAAATATAAAAAAAAACTGATAAAATATAAAAAAAAGTGATAAATGTTAAAAAATGGTAAATATTTTTTAAAAGTGATTAAAAACCAAAAAAGTTATAAAAATATCTAAAATGTAATAAATATTTTAAAAATGCGATAAAAACTAAAAAAGTGATTTTTTTAAAAAAAAGTGAATAAAATTTTTAAAAAAGTAATATTTATTTTATATAATTATAGACATTATTGATATCATTAGTTAATAATTATACTTTTGTAGGTCTAAAAAGAAATGATTTATTCGTTTGAATATATTTAATAATATGTGTGATTATTACATTTAATAAAGTAAATATCATTAAATATAAATCTATTAATTAACTATACTTTTTAGTAAATACATATTTATACTTATTATTATATTAGTATTTCATATTATGAATACATATTTTAAATGCAATAAATATTTTAAAAAACAAAAAAAAGTGACAATTTCTTAAAAAAAAGCGATAATATGTTAAAAAAAGGTATTACATGTTCAAAAAGGCTATTACATGTTCAAAAAAGCTATTACATGTTAAAAAAAGCGATAAAATTTAAAAAAAAAGTGATAAATTTTTAAAAAAAGGGTAAATTTTTTAAAATGCTAATAAAAAATAAAAAAGTGATAAATAATTCTAAAGTGAAATAAATAATTTTAAAAAAGGATTAAATTAAAAAAAATAAGAGAAACACATCTACAAAAAGTGATATTTTTTTTAAAAAAAGTGATTAAATATACAAAAAAGCTATTAAAACTAGAAAAAGTGAAAAAATTTTAAGAAAGTTGATTAAATATTAAAAATATGATTAAATATAAAAAAAAAGCAATAAAATATATAAACAAGTGATCAATGTTGACAAAATTGTCAATATTTTTTAAAAAAAATTAAATACTAAAAAGGTGATAAAAACATCTAAGATGCAATAAAATTTTTAAAAAAGTGATAAAAATATAAAAAAAAGTGACATAATATAGGAAAAAAGTGATTAAGTATAAAATAAGCGTTTAAATATAAAAAAGTGGTAAAACTGGAAAAAAAGTGAAAAATGTTAAAAAAATGGTAAATATTTTTTAGAAGCTATTAAAAAACAAAAAAGTGATAAATAATTCTAAAATACAATAAATATTTTACAAAAATGTGTAAATAAAAAAGAAGTGATACAAAACTAAAAGTAGCAAAAAATTTTTCAAAAAAGTGATTAAATATAAAAAAATGATGAATAATTAAAAACAATAAAAATTAGTACCAAATTGATTATCACATCCGATTAATTTTTAATAATTTGTTTAAAAATTACAGATATCTTCCTCTAAATTTATAAACATATTACAAAATCTTATAATGACCTAAACCTTAATCTCTAACCCTAAACATCAATCCTAAGCTCTAACCCTAACCTTAAACCCTAATTGTATATTGAGTGACCTGTTAAATGAAAGAACTCTAACACTACAAGTAACCCTAGCTTTAATTATAATCCTAATCCTCAACCCTAAATGAATTACTAACCCTAACCTTAAATACCTAAACATAACTCTAACCCAAACCATAACCATAAACCCTAAACCCTAAACCCTAAACCCTAAACCCTAAACCTTGACCTAACCTTAATTCCTGATCCCTAACCCTAAACCCTAATCCCTAATCCTAAATCCTAATATTAAATCCCTAACCCTAAAAGTAATTCTAATCCTAACCCTTAATCCTAAACCCTTATCATTAACCTTAACCATAATCCTAACATTAAATCCCTAACCCTAAACATAATCCAAATCCTAACCTATTAATCCTAAAACAAAATGCCATAATCATCTGGATTAATATTTATTTTATATAATTATATACATTATTGATATCATTAGTCAATAATTATACTTTTTTACGTCTAAAAAGAAATGATTTATTGGTTTGAATATATTGAATAATATATGTGATTATTACATTTAATAAAATAAATATCATTGACAACTTAATTTGATACCACAAAAACCATAACTTAAAACCACTAGAACCTTAAACTGGTACCACTTTACCTTAAATTGGTACCAGAACAACCTTAATTTGGTACCATTAAACCTTACTTTGGTACCAGTAGAACCTTAAGTTGGTACTAGTATAACCATAATTTGGTACCACTAGAACCTTAAACTGGTACCACTTTACTTTAAATTGGTACCAAGACAACCTTAACTTGGTACCATTAAACCTTACTTTGGTACCAATATGACCTTAAGTTGGTACCAGTAGAACCTTAAGTTGGTACCAGTATAACCATAATTTGGTACCACTAGAACCTTAACTTGGTACCATTAAACCTTACTTTGGTACCAATATGACCTTAAGTTGGTACCAGTAGAACCTTAAGTTGGTACCAGTATAACCATAATTTGGTACCACTAAAACCTTAAACTGGTACCACTTTACCTTAAATTGGTACCAGGACAACCTTAACTTGGTACCATTAAACCTTACTTTGGTACCAATATGACCTTAAGTTGGTACCAGTATAACCATAATTTGGTACCACTAGAACCTTAAACTGGTACCACTTTTCCTTAAATTGGTACCAGGACAATCATAACTTGGTACCATTAAACCTTACTTTGGTACCAATATGACCTTAAGTTGGTACCAGTATAACCATAATTTGGTACCACTAGAACCTTAAACTGGTACCACTTTACCTTAAATTGCTACCAGGACAACCTTAACTTGGTACCATTAAACCTTATTTTGGTACCAATATGACCTTAAGTTGGTACCAGTAGAACCTTAAGTTGGTACCAGCATAACCATAATTTGGTATCACTAGAACCTTAAACTGGTACCACTTTACCTTCAATTGGTACCACCACAACCTTAACTTGGTACCATTAAACCTTCCTTTGGTACCAATATGACCTTAAGTTGGTACCAGTAGAACCTTAAGTTGGTACCAGCATAACCATAATTTGTTACCATTAGAACCTTAAACTGGTACCACTTTACCTTCAATTGGTACCAGTACAACCTTAATTTGGTACCATTGACCTTAAGTTGGTACCAGTATAACCATAATTTAGTACCACTACAACCTTAAGTTGGTACCAGTATAACCATAATTTGGTACCACTATAACCTTAAACTGGTACCCCTTTACCTTAAATTGGTACCAGTACAACATTAATTTGGTACCATTAAACCTTACTTTGGTACCAATATGACCTTAAGTTGGTACCAGTAGAACCTTAAGTTGGTACCATTATAACCATAATTTGGTACCACTATAACCTTAAACTGGTACCACTTTACCTTACTTTGGTACCAATATAACCTTATTATTATATTAGTATTTGATATTATGAATACTGATTTTAAATGCCGTAAATATTTTTTAAAAAATGATATTTAGCAACAAAAGCGATAATTTCTTGAAAAAAGTGATTAAATGTAAAAAAAAGCGATTACATGTTTAAAAAATCTATTAAATATATGAAAAAGTGATAACATTTAAAAAAAATGATAAATGTTTAGAAAAAATGGTAAATTTTTTGCAATGCTAATGAAAACCGAATAAGTGATAAATAATTCTGAAGTGCAATAAATAATTTAAAAAAAATGAGTAAATTAAAAAATAAGCGAAACACATCTACAAAAAGTGATATTTTTTTCAAAAAAAGTGATTAAATATACAGAAAAGCGATTAAAACTAGAAAAAGTAAAAAAAAAAATTTAAGAAAAGTGATTAGATATTAAAAAAATGGTTAAAGTGGTAAAGAAATTATTACGTACAATTATATTTTTCAATAAATATATATTTATATTTAATACCCATAATACCTTAAAATAAATATATATTTTATATTTACTTTACCCATTTCAATAATTTCCCATTCTTTTTCCTCTGTTCCTGCCAATCGCTTCTCCCTTGCAACTTGTTACCGGATCAATACGTTGCATTTTACTCTACCAGCCTAATGGTCTTTTTACTACTAATTTCTAACTTAGGTACTTAACTGAAACATTCTAAAAAGTTTGAGAAATTCTAAAAAACGGGGGTATCGATA
Organism: Aquilaria yunnanensis; assembly: GCA_039654915.1. Lineage (NCBI taxonomy): Eukaryota > Viridiplantae > Streptophyta > Magnoliopsida > Malvales > Thymelaeaceae > Aquilaria > Aquilaria yunnanensis. The sequence goes on along the minus strand of CM077593.1, from coordinate 102,280,372 downwards.
TCGACCGGGTATTTTAGAACGGTCCGTATTCAAATGTCATATTCTGTCCAGATTGGAGAGTTCATATCGGTCTTAAATGATTGGGGGGAAAAAGAAGGGGGTTAGAAGGAACTCCGTATTTATATTATTGGGTTAATTCATTAATCGGCCTCCACGAGTTTCTGGAGTTGCCTTGTCTGTCAGTATGTACTTGCGAATTCAACAGAGAAATCTCCCTTATGATTATATATTCCTTAACAAGTCATTTATTCTCCCAAGCATAAACACAGTAGCTTGAACTACTTATTGTTTTCTTCTTCTCGAATATAAGCCCATCTTCTTGCTCCAAGTGTTATAAAAGCCCAACCACAAACCGACACCTATGACGGTTCAATCAACGGCCCATTTTATATTTGGTTAAAACTGAAAAAATCAGCTTAAAACAATTAAATTGGTAAACCTTCAAACTATGATTTGAAACAAATATTTGAAAATTGTAAGAACTGATGAATAATAATAATAATAATAATAATAATAATAATAATAATAATAATAAAAGAATAACAAGATAGGAAAAGAAGAAAACAGAAGAAGAACAAAATGACAATGAAAGAAAAAGAACAAAACACAAAAAAAAATGATGAAAGAAGAAGAAGAAGACAGGGAAAGAAGAAGAAAGAATAAGAAAGATAAAGAAGAAAATAGGAACAGTATCGACCAGGGAAAAAAAAGATAGGAGGAAAAAGATGGAAAAAAAGAAGAGAAATAAGACAAATGACAGTCTGCAATAGGGGTGAGCATTCGGTTATTTCGGTTTAAACCAAACCAAAATAATCAATTTTATTCGGTTTCGGTTTTAGATAGTAACAAACCGAAATAACCGAATTGATGAGGAAACCGAATTGGAACCGAACCGAAATATTTCGGTTTGGTTCGGTTCAAACCGAATTAACCGAAAAAAACCTGCTATGCATGCAACATGGATACATTCTGGAAAAAAAACGTTCGTTATAGTCTTGATTCCTGAATCAAGTCAGGGAACATTCTGCTGTGCAACTGATAAAATCCTAAATTCAAGTAGACAACTAGACAACAAATACATAGTACTTAACAGTAAACATCCGATTTCTAATATAACACTACTAACATATAACAACTAATCATTGGCTGGAAGTCAATGTTCAAAATGAGCCAGCCAAGAAACTGAAACCAGCTGCTACTAAATGCTGGAGTCGCACCTGATGATGATGATGATGAGCCTGAGGAACCCTCTTTCCTCCTTAAGCCTGCCATACCCATTTCCAGCTTAGTCCTACTCCCAGAAACCTGAATATATATATTTAATCATTGAATAAACTTAGAAAAATTGATCAGGAAAATTAATTAAGAAGAAGATAAGGCAAATAGGTAATCCTGAAACAATCACTTTCACATTTGGGAATTAACGTTTGGGAACAATTGTGGCATTTACCCCAATATGGTTATTATGTGTTTCTACTCTAAATCCTGTACATGTTTCTGAATCTGGGATCTTCAACTTATATGCCTATCATGCACATCCATAATACTAGTGTTAGGTCTGAATCAAAACGCATATTGGTCCCTGGAGAACACTTTTTAGTAAAGGATGTTTTCTTGCTCCGTCCATGTCTTGCCATTCCAAGCTTAAGATCTCATGTTAGGAAATCTAAAGGAGAAAAATAGTGAAGAAGATTGGTGGTGGAGACAAACACGAACATCTTATTGGTCAGTCTAAATCTGTTTAACATGATTATTGAATGGTTTACACCAGAAAAAATTATCAATTTTGTTTATTGCTAGCTCTTTTGATAATTAAAGCAGGGAGGCTTTCTAGGTATTTGCTTTAGCTGGTGAACTATTGATAACCATGGTACCAAGGACATATGTACTTATGCATCTCTGCTTTGCTTTAATTCTTTATGAAAGCTGACTATGTACCAGCCAATTGTTTGCTTGAAAAATGTGAAAGTGATTTCAGGAACTTTTAGGTTATGTCCATCATCTATAGGTTTATTTAAATGGAAAGCAGCAAACATGTTCAGAGAATGATAATTTCTAACACACTGAGACAATCAAACCATTAATGACATTGCCTACAGAAGGCAGATACTTCAAAAAGATTTTACTAAAATTCCACTTCACAGGCATTTATACGTGCAAAATCAGGATTCAATCAACCAGTTGGTGAGTAGACTCAACTTGTGGCTGCTGCTTAACTCAGTTTTGACATTTGTGAGTGAGAAAGAATAAATAACAAAGATAAACAACAGTGTCATTGCCTAATTCAATTAAACATAAACAATTAGGCATGAAATCTTTTCATTTTCTCATTAATGTATCAGTTGCCTTCCTTTTCCTACAATTACAATTTCTAAGCTCATGTTCTTATCACGAGCCTAACATCAGAAGAATGATCCAACACCTTAGCATTAAATTATTATGAAAGCATATGGCAAATGATAAGAATCCTTCATATATTTCTTCTGATAGTCACAAGTAGAAAATATAAATAAAGCAAGAAATAACTGATTTTTATTTCACAAGATCATATGTATAGAACTCTTACATTACACTTTGCTCGGCGACAAGCAACAACAGGGGAGGTCTCCGTCAAACCATATCCATTTTGTATTTTAACATCAATAGCCTATATGTACATGACAATGGCATAAGCAAAAATATATAGTAATCAACATATCTCCAGTAAGCAACAAGTATAATAGCAACCTAATATTTCATGGCATCTGACCTCAAAAAACTTGTCCACATAATTTGTGGACCTGATGATAGGAATATTGATTATTTAGAGTTATGAATTGAAAAAAAAAACAAGTTTAGTAATGAGGTAATACCTACTTTAAAAGTTCCAATCAACTCCTACATATTATGAACTGTATTCCCTCCAGTTGTATCTCCTCCAGTCTTCTTGGATAACTCTAAAAAAAAAAAACACATAAAAGTTAATCTTAACAAGATAATAAGAGTATACAAACATAACAATAAATTGAAGACTAATGCAAGTAAAAATATAATAAATATTACCCTCTTCAATTTTTTCAAGTTCCTCCAAATTTTCCTCCACACTAACTCATAGTCTACTTCTAAGCCAATCTTGTGCGCAAATAAGAGCTTGCACCGTTTTAGGAGTTAAAGAGCTTCTAAATAGATCAAGAAGCCGTCCTCCTGTATTAAATGCAGACTCTGAGGCAACAGTAGAGACAGACAGAGCTAGTATATCACGCGCCATAGCTCCAAGTATAGGGAAGCGGTGACAATTAAACTTCCACCACTCTAACACCTCAAATTTAAAGGAAACTGGTTCTCTTGGTTCCTCTAGATACCTGTCCAACTCAGTTTTATTCCTAACACTTCCAGAAACATTTTCAAATTTCTTCATTCTTTCCTCTGTCACTGAGTACTTCCTTTTCTTTTGACTTACTAGATCAACTTGCTCCGGCATTTGAGTTCTCAAATTTGATTCAGCAGATTGAGGTTGAATAATTTTTTTATACTCTTCAAATAACTCAGAAATGGTACTCTTGACCTTTATTTTCATGTTAGTCCCCACATCTGTTTTTTCAGCATACATGTCTTCCAATGCAAATTCAAGAAAAGCTAACTTGTATTGAGGATCAAGAACTACAACAATATAAATCAACATGTTCATCTTCTCAATATTTCCCCAATACTTTTCATACTTCTCCCACATTCGCTTCGCCATCGAAGCAAATATAACATCCTCACTACTTTGCCACTGTTGTAGCAAGCCATCAACCTCACTAATCTCATGAAAGAATTTATTGGCAGTGACATATAGAGAACCTGATATTCTACATGTGAGTTCATAAAAGCTTTCAAGAAAACTCACTAAAGACCTAACATTCTTCCAATCCTCTTCTGTAGGAACCCTATTGTTCTCAACAAGTTCAATAATGTAATTTGGATCATTAAGACGATATCTAGAAAAGACTCCCTCAAATTTTTGTGCCGCATCTAACATCAGAAAAGTTGAGTTCCATCTTGTGCTCACATCAAGATATAATAAAGCTTTACTTTTAATTCTTTCAAATTAAGCACAATTTTTGAAATTGGCCAACCTAGCAGGTAATTGCCTAATATATCTTAAGGCATATTTCACATGAGCAACAGATAAATGAAATTCCTTCAACCCATCATGAACAATCAAATTCACAATATGTGCAATGCATCTCATATGAATGTATTTGCATTTGGCAATTCCAGTTCCCCAACCAACAATCACTTTTTTCAAATATTCAACAGCAACATCATTCGAGCTAGCATTATCAACTGTGATTGTAGATACTCTCTCAATTTCGCACTCACGCAGACAATTCTCAACAGCCATACCAATTGCTTCACCTTTATGACTAGTAATTGGACAGAAATTTAAGATTTTTTTTTGTAGCTTCCAATTGTAATCAATGTAATGAGCAGTAAGACACATGTAATTAACCCTCTGTATAGAAGTCCAACTATCAGTAGTAAGACAAACCCTCTGAAAACTAGATTTGAAATATGCCTTCAACTTATTTTTTTCATCATAGTAAAGATCAAAACAATCCCTAGCAATTGTATGACGAGATGAAATGCAAAACCTAGGACATGCAACAGACATCATATGCCTAAAACCTTCATTTTCCACAAACTTGAACGGAAGCTCATCCACAACAATTATAAAGCAAACAGCTTTTCTAATAGCCTCTCAATCAAATTTCCAACAACCAAGAACCCCTTCCCTTTCATTAGTCTCACCATACAAAAGAGATTGTTGGGATTTTGATTGTACCTCAGGATTCAGAGAGCATGATCGAGTATGAGCAAGGGCCGAACTTGTTCCATTACTTTTTGGATCCGCTGCATATTCTTTTCCACAGTACTTGCACTTAGCCTTCTTGTTACCTTTCTCATCCTCAAACTTTATGAAATGCTTCTAAACATTTGATCTTGGCTTCATTGATTTCCGTTTAGCAGCTTCCCTTTTTTGTTTTGTTACTCTCTTCGATTCTTTTTTATCTTCTATTGTGGATGATGAACGAGGATTTGGAAGACCAATCTCTTCAACCGAATCATCTTCTGTAGAACTAATATCGGCATTTGGATCCATCATCTACATTAGAAACATGTAATAATCATTTACAAAACAAGTGAAGTGAATGCGTGAAGTGAATGATTAAATATAAACATCAAAATCAATAAGAAAACAATAAATCAATTAATCTTACATTGGCTGTAACTGATTCTTTTGTGGAAGCCATTTTGAATGTCGGGTTCTACACTTCAAATACCTTGAAGAGCTTCCACTTTCCAGATTAAAAAAATTCTGTTCATACACAAACCAAAGTTACCAAACTATAAATCATCAAAAAAATAAGCCGACGTACAGTTACTACTAGGAATTGAATGGTTACATATTACAGCACGGTCAGATGCATTCTCTCTGTTTTTAAGATGCTCAAGAAAATGCTAAAATATAATGTAAAAGGAACGTAGTATTTATATCTGGGTTTCCCCTGATGTTGGAGGATCATTGTTGTTTGTGTTGCAGCCTAAAACTAAACTATAAGACAACTATAAGTTTTTACAGACTGGTATAAGAGAAATATTTTTGGTGCTTCCCATCATTTTGCATTTTCCTTGTTTATAATCTCATATATTATTGTGTTCTAAGCTGCTGCTTATAAAATTTCTTCCTGCAAATCCATGTTCAGGTTCATGGGATCAAATGTTTGAGGTTTCAGTTGGGCTCTACTTGGTGGGAACTGTGGTCTGGAATGTTTTCTTAACTGGTGAGAAAATAATCGAATGACATAAATTGGTACGAGGCTCCTAGCAGCTTAGGGCCCCTAAAACTTACATCCAGACATCAGAAAGGTCCGTCCATTAACCGGGAGAAGATAAAAGCTTTTGAAGTGAACCCAGCTTTCACCTGGAAGCTTTGAAGAATCACATTCCTTGGTTGAACTGTGGTACAAATATTTCTACCCCAGAAAATGCCATTCAATCCTCCTTATAATGAACACCTGAAAATTACTTGTCACTGGAGGAAAATTTTACATGTATAGGGAGAGCAGTAGGAGCCTGTAAATGTTGTACACAATTCACTATGGCCAAAACTTTATTGATTCATGCCTGCCTCTTTTTTTAACTTTGGAAGATTAGATGGGTATAGAACAGAACTTCAAGCATTCCCTTTCTGGTCGCCTCTTCACTATTTTCACATACCAAAGTAACCAAACCTTGGGATTCCATTTCCCTGTATTGCTCCAAGGACTGCTGAAACTTGAATGGTGTAAAATAAGCGTGTCCAATCTTTTTAATTACTGTGATTTCACCTTGAGGTAGAATCACTTGTTCCTAATCCTATACTCATTGAAAACTTCCCAGGAAGTTACATGAATCAAAGTCAAATGGTATCCTAGCCAAGGTATAGTGCTGCGGTTTGACTTGATTTTATGTAGTAAGTACCTTAAATTAACCTGGCCAAGTAAAGAACTTTAGCTTTGCACATTTGGCTCATTGAACATAAATAAACAAAAATCTTATTAACGAAAAAATTGAGTCTTTAGTGGCAGATTTCTTGAGCCCTATGTATTCATCAAAGTAATTTGAGTTCACAACACCTTAGTCTCGAATCAAAAAAACTCCTAATCAATAAAATGCAACCTAATTTCAGAGAACATATTAACCGAACTCACAAAAAAAAAATGAAAAAAAAATATAAATAAAAAATCCAAGCTAAAATTTTACCTGAAGCCGATAAGGATTTGCCGCTGCGAGAACCGGGATAGCCGAACGAGCAAAGCAGCAGAGCTGAGGCCGACACCGGCGAGCCGAGGTTGGGAGCTGTTTGGGCCCTGGGGCGAGTAAACAGCGGCGGTAGCCGGTAGCGCAAGGGGCAGGGAATCACCGATTCAGTGATTGACTGATTGCCGGAGTAAAAGAATGGAGACGAGCGAGTTGCGACCGAGAGTCCGAGACGGCGAGATAATCAGAATCAGATGAGCGCTGCGGCTCAAGCTCAACTCGCAAAGGGCCAAGGGCAGAAGGGCTGGTGCCTGGTGAGTGGCAAGTGCCTACTACCTCTGCCTCAATGCTTGCCTGTGCCGTGAATCTCGTGATCAATCAATGACATTCGAAGGGGTAAAGGGCCAAAGGCTCAAAGAGGATGAGTAACTGGGTAGGGGTAGCTGGGTAAGGTTTTATGGCCCAACATCAAACAGAAAACGAAAAATGGGCTAAAGTCCAAAATATTTAATTCGGTTATTTTGGTTACCGAAATAACCAACTTATAAAACCGAAACTGAAATTACCTTTATTCAGTTTTCACCGAAACCGAACCGAAATACCAAAATAACCGAACCAAAATTTTAAAATATTTCAATTTTTCGGTTTGACCCGAATAGTGATCACCCTTAGTCTGCAATGAGAGGAGAGGAGAGCGGCTGGGGTGCTTTGATATGAAGTTAGGTTTTTACAATTAAGGCACTTTTATAATTGGAATACAAATATAAAAATATGTTTGAGCCGACTGTTAAACCGGTTAAACCAATTAAACCGTAAGCCAAAACACTTAACTGTTTTATGAACGGTCCGAGTTTTAAAACACTCCTCCAACATCACATATCCATATTGAGCGGCCACTTGTCTCCTCCTTATTGCTCTTTCTCCTTCACTTTAATATCAGATTTATTTCTACAGTAGCAATTTCACAGGCTTGACTTACTTCTTCGACATATATAGTTCCATTGTTTCTCTGGAGAACTTCACTATGCTTCCATTACACTTTACATTTCTGACTTTTTGTATCTCACATCCATCTGAAAAATTCCCTCACTTTTTGCTGTTTCTTTCCGATTTTTTGCTTTGAGTGATGTGTTGCTCTAATAAACTCTTGAATTTCTATTATAAATATTATTTTCTCCTCTCTTACTCACTTATCAATTTGTTAATATCTCATTTCTGATTGCATGTTCTCTATTAATCTTTGTCATGTGGTCCAACCACTTACTCCTTATTCCACCATACAAAATCTTATGAGGGTAAACTTCAACAGGATTCATCTAATTTTTTTTATTTTAAATGGGTATCTGATATTTATGTTATCCTAAAAAGATAACTTACCTCTTATTTTACATTCTAACTATTTATTTTATATTAATTTCAGCATTAAATTTGACAAAAAATATTATTAAAATGAAAAAAAAATATTAAATAAATTTTAAAATGACATTTCTAGCACTATAAATTTTCCCATCAACAATTTAAATTTTAGGGAAAATTTCAAAAACCCCCCATGGTTTGATGTAACCTACACTTACCCCCCGTCTATTGAGAAACCTATAGTTATCCCCTCTGAGCGAATTGCCGTCTTACCCTCTGTTTAGTTGATGGTGAAAAGACTTAAAAAACCCTATCTATAAGGCACGAAGGTTCCCTCCCAAACGAGATATGACACACAACTCTGTTTGATTCCTAGTTCACCTTTGATAGGGTTTGAAAATCTTAGGAAGACAATTGCTGTGATTATAAATAAAACGTTGCTCTAGAAATTAGTTCAATAACGTTAAGTGGAAGCCCCGGTCAGTGTTATTCAAAACTAAATTTTGTGGGATTGGGTGCTTTGGATGCATGGGTTTCAGGGCTAATTTTACACAATCTTTTTGTATTTGTTAGATTTATTTCATAATTTTTCTTGTTCCCGTCATAAAAAGATGATATTTTTGAAATAATGTGGTATGTTGTGTTGCATTTTTGTATGATCGGGTATGTGTAGACCTTCTTTGCCTAGTTAAATAAGTTTGAAATGGTTGAAAAATAGTGCTATATCATTTAGAGGTACTTACAATTTGTTTTTTGTGTATTTTTTTTGTTTTGGTTTGTAGTCCAAGAAGCATGCGCCATAACATATACTATTATGAAGATGACGATGATGGTGTTGGGGCACCTTTGTTTGTTCAAAAGCTGGTACACTCTGATCAATTTTCTTACAAACAATTGGTGGATGTTATTCGGGAGAATTTTCATTCCAATTTAGCAAAAGTCATCATAAGAACTGGTCTTGGTTCTGATATCACAAGTGATAGAGATGTAAAAAATATGTTCAACGCTTATGAAGATATAGAAGAAATTCCTATATTTGTAAAGTTAGATGAGTTGCCCCCTAAAGAAGCTATAGTGAACAGAGGCTCTAATTTCCAGCTACAAAATGTTTCAGAGATTGTTAATATAGATGGAGATGAGGGCTCAAGATCACGAGATTTTGGGGTTGTAATTATGAGTATAGAAGGCTTAGATGTTGAGTTCAAAGAAAACTTGTATGAGGCAAGTATGCATTCTGCCGTTCCATCCAATGAATTTGTGAGGGGTAATGGCAATGATGAGCAGGGAAGGCAGAGAGTGTATCATGATGTGAATGGAAAAGAAAGAGGTAGAGGGAGAAGGAGATGTATGGATAGTGACAGAGGTTCAATAGCGGCCAGTAGTATGAGTAAAAAAATAAAACGTAGCAGGCAGTTAAGTTTTCAACTAAGTGATGTGAATGATAAGGAGAATGTGAGTTATCAACGTGGTGATGATGTGCTTCATTTGAGTGGTGAAATATTTGAGTTCTCAGATGACAATGATGATGAATGGTTCATCAAAGGAATAGGGCAGCAGAGGAATACAAGTTCCGAGGATGATATTGATGGTATTGTCGAGGCTGAGAGAGATAACGATGAACATGAGCTAGTGATTGCGGGAAAGATTCATCGCATGATGGATATTGCACTGATGAGAAGACAAAAGAAATTGTTAAGAAGAAGGGCAAGCGATTTGACAATTACTTGACAACTGTTGTGAAGGTATTCAAGAGAAATGATCAAGGTAGAATTGTGTTTGAAAGGTACCATGTGTTTCGGGATGTGTACCATTTTAGGGATGTGTTAAGGGACTATTCTGTTGAAGAAGGGTATGAAATTAAAAGAGTGAAAAATGAGTCATACAGGGTAAGGGCAAAATGTATGGGTGATGGATGTAGCTGGGAGATTCTTGCGTTAAGGCTGCCAGATATGAAAACATTCATGGTAAAGACACTATCTGGGGAGCATAACTGCATTAGACCAACAAAGAACTCAAATGCAAATGCAAAGTGGATTGCCCAAAAACTTGATACATTCTTGAAAATAGAGCCTGATATGAGTTATGCTTTGATGTTAAAGCATTTGGAAATTGAATATGGAATCGATGCTGGGGCAATACAGCTATATAGAGCTAGGAGGAAGGCGATGGATGAAAATGAGGGCTTACACTTAGAGGGTTATGTAAAGTTGAGGAAATGGTCACTACTTGTGATGGAGCATAATCCAGAAACTGTAGTGAAAATGGAGTTTTGCCTTGGACCTGATCCATTAGTGCATCAGCCACAATTCAATCAAATTTTTGTGTGTTTTGATGCCTGCATTAAGGGATTCTTGAACGGTTGTAGACCTTTTATAGGTTTAGACGGTTGTTTCCTCAATGGTCCTTACGATGGAATTTGCTTGGCAGCAGTTGCAATGGATGGGAACAATGGGATATTGCCGTTAGCGGTTGTTATTATGGAATTGGAGTGTAAGGATAGTTATTTGTTCTTCTTAGAATGCATGCAAGCAAGTATTGGGTCTGGAAGTTTTACGTTTATGAGTGACAAACAAAAGGTATGCTACTAATCTATAGCTTGTGACACTATTTAACTTGCTGGTTTAGTTTTGCCATGATTTTGTGTTTTGTTATTTTACTTATGTTCTCAAATTCCTGTAGTTACTGGTTCTTTGTTGCATTAATATCCTATATGGTATAAAGCGTTGAAGTTAATATGTATTTTGTAGAAAATGCAAATCATAAATATGATGTTTTGTTTTGCAAATGCTCCCTCAAAAAGAAATGAACCTAAAGCCTCATTAGTTATTTTTAACCAAATGGGGAACAAATGATAATAATTTAACCAAATATTAATAGATTAAAGAATATGCTTTAGTAGGCCTACTTCTTTTATATTGCAGGCTATTGTTGTAGGTTATAATTAGTGGTTCCTAGCTAGTTGAGAGTTCAAAATTTATATTTTTATAATTGTTACTTTATGCTTAATTATACAGTTGGAATAATTATTAGTACCCTGGAGATTACTACTGATAGTTACTGTAAGCTTATGGATTTATTGGTTTATGTTTGTGTTAGGGATTGATTGAGGCAGTTGTAATGGTGTACAACTAAGGCAAGTTTGGAGGGTTACAATTAAGGCAAAACTTCTGGAAGGCTGCTAAAGCCTACAACATGAGAGAATTCAATATTTACATGCGATCAATACATGATACAGATAAGGGTGGAGCTGCATAGAAGTGGCTCATTGAGAAACTTGCAGCTACATGGTCAAGGGTAGGATTTGATGATACTTGTAAGGTTGAAAATGTCACAAATAATGTGACCGAATCATTTAACAGTTGGATTGGAAATATTAGACGTCTTCCGATTCTTACTTTGCTCAAGAGATTGAGATTGAAGGTCATGTCCAGATTTCACAAACGATATGCAGTTGGATGTTCTTGGACATCAAAATTGACACCATATGCGGTAGCAGAGTTGGATGTGCGCATTAAGGAATCACGCAGTTGCAATCCTTTACCAGCTGGAAGAGGCGAGTTTCAAGTAATGATGGGCTGTGAAATGGATACAGTGAATTTGAACTTAAAGATATGTTCTTGTAAGCAATGGAGGCTGACTGGTATTCCTTGTAAGCACGCTGCTTCCTGCTTGAAGTTTACTAGGGAAAAGGATGAGGACTATTGTCATCACTTTTACTATGTGGAGACATACTTGAAAGCATATAGTGACATTATTCATTCGTTACCTCAAATGGACCTTTTACCAGAAGATCCGAGAGATTTTGTTCTTCCCCCACCGTTTAGAAGACAACCGGGTCGACCAAGGACAAATAGGAGAAGAGAGATTGGAGAAAAGCCATCTAGGAAAAAATCAAGCACTGTTTGCTGCAGTAATTGCTCAAAACTTGGACATAATTCAAGGAGCTGCAAGGGAAGTGCACCAACAGGGCATTCTGCAGCAAAAAATGTAAGTTTGCTTCTACATTATTTCATACTTTTAGTTGACATGATAAAAATATTAAAGTTACTTTAATTTTCTGTTATCAGGGGAACAATGTGGCGACTTGAAGTAGCTGGTCTGAAATGAAGTACTTTTGAAACCAGAACTGCAAGTGAAGTTGTATGGAAGTAAGACTAGGTTTATTTTGCTTAGCTGATCCTATGTGTGGTATTTATGCAAAGAAAGGCTTTTTTTTTATGTTCACTTGTACTTCTAGATTATGTCCACAAACTAGTTTTAGTAAATGGAAAAACTGCTGTCAACAAATTGATATTGATATATGTGTAACTGGAGGAACAAGGCTGTGTCTAAAATTATGATGATTGAAAGGAAGCAAATATGTCCCAGGTGTGAAAACATTACATATTGTTTTGATTCATGCAAAAATTAACTTGATATTTTTTTGCAAATGTCTCAGGCAACACAAGGATGCCTATTGCTTTGATTCATGCTTCATGTTTTTCCTTGCTTCTCTAGTACTTTTGTTCAATAATACTTACGCTTATGCTAGGTTTATTGTCATCACTTGTGTTTCTATAAATCAAATTATATTTGCAAAAAGTATTGTGTGTCCGTATGCCTACAAGAAAAGCACGCTAATGCTTTATTTGCAAACCACACAAGCGAGCAAAAGCAGCCATTATTAATGCATTATTTTTGGACTAACAAGGTAATGCTTTTTCTGGACAATTCAATTCTTCAACTTTATAACCTGAAAAATGGACATATTAATATAGGAACCACAATACCAAACTTCTCATATTTCTCAGCATCATAACCTCAAAAACACAAACAATCCAGGAACCACAATAACATATTTCATTCAAAATCTTATAAATCCAACTTACACACATTCATCTGCCAATAAGTATCAAAATAAACTCCTAAACCTCATACTATTTCAATGCCATCAACAGAAGCCCAATCACAATAGGAAAAGCAAACCCAATTACCAATAAGCTCAAAATGAGTCATTCCCTTGTTTTTAGCATGACAACTACAAGCTTATCTAATTTCACAAACAATCTATTAACTGAAACCAAAATTTCACTTCCTTCTACAACTCTAAGGGCCACAACCTCTTCATCTATAGCTTCATTCCTTCTTGAACTTTGTGCACTGAATTGTCTCTGTCCCTTTGTTTGGATCATGTTCATAGGCAAGCACCAGCCCCAAAATCCACACTTGTTTGGATTTCTTTCAGATTTAGAAATCTTTACTGCAACTTGACGCCCACAGCAACACTTATTGTTCTCGTATAGTTGACCTTCAACTCCAAAGTGATTGACACTACTCATAGACATATGCACAACAATACTTCACAAATTCAACAATAATTCATTACACCAAAACCCAAACATCAGATTCAGGACAAGAGAACCACACAATACTGTGTACATTTTCAGTTTTGTATTTAAAATTTAATCTCCAACAATATAAATGAGAATAAGAAGAAATTATCCAACGCACAAAAACATGATTTCTTGAGAAAAATGGACTGCCCTAGTTAATAGGATTGTGAACACCACAATAGATAAGACTGAAAAACACAACACTGTTGCCAATTCCTTTCTATACCTACTTAGGGGTTACTACTTAGCATTATTCAAAAGTTTCACATTTTCATTGATTGCTTCATTAATCAGATAACTAAGAAAAATGTAGAAACATTAAACATAAGTTTAGGATTAAATACGTTTTCTCAAGTATTTAGGCAATGGGATGTATGATGCTCTAATTATTATACTTACCCTTCAATGAATTACCAAGACCAATACTCAAAAGTCATTGTAAGAGAGTATCACACATCTAAGACTACTGTTACTATTTACCTGCCATTCTTCCTCCACATTTTTCCCTTCTAGATTAACAATGATTTGAATGATCTCTAAGATCTCACATGCATAATTTATAGAAAATGTTGAAAAGCATTTTAAATTTTAGGAAAAAAGTTCTAGACACTTGTGTTTTTAAGGCAGCTTTAAACCAAAGAAGGTTCTTTACAAAATAATTTTACAAACTATTGTGCGGATGATGATTAAGAACATGATAATTTTATGGATCCCTTTCTCTTCTTTGTAAATATATATAACACAATTCTTTTTTTTTATAGGAGAAATGGGTAACAACCCCACCCTAAATTGTACCCAAATCCTAAATTGAAAACATGGTTAAATCAAGATATGGGGTTACCTGATTTCGCTTTCATGGTGATGAATTATTCCCGTATTTGGTCAGTCTCCTTCCTCGTCGCGATCTCCCTCAACTGGCTCTGTTCTCCCTTTTCTTGGTATCCCACCATCGACGATTCAAACGGAGCGAGAACTAAAACATTGTATTCTTATTTCTGTTGTGATTCCAAGGGCAGTAGTGGCTTCAACAAGTTTAAGTAGTTGTGGGACCTATCAATTAAACGAAGGGTAAGACGGCAGTTTGCTCATAGGGGGGTAACTGTAGGTTACATCAAACCACGGGAGTTTTTTGAATGTTTCCCTAAATTTTAATATCGCTAACTTTTCCTCTTCTTCAGACTATCGGCCCAGATCGTCCTGCTGTCATCAAATTCTGATTCATCGGCTGCCTCAACCACCAAAGGGTTGAACCCAGTTAAGAAAAAGGGGTTTGAAGGTGAATCCCGACCTGTCCGATCTGCTACCGGAGATCTGTCCGATCTATCCGATCCTTCATGATCCTTCGCGAACTCATCCTTCACAACAACGAAGGCGAGGGACAGATCTGCTCCTGAGTTTGACGCCGGTGTCGAGAAACTATGACGAAGGCTGCTTATGTTCTTGTTACCGGCCGCAAATGGCGCTCTTCGGCCTTAAAAAAAAAAGCTCCGAGGCTGGAATTGGTGGAGGAAAGAATCCAATCGATGGTGAGCTTTGATGGATTGGTCCAGGCTGGAACGGCGGCAGCAGTGGAGCTGATTCGGAGGGACGAGAGGATGAAGGTCGGCGGCAGAGGCGGCGTTTGGTGGTGGTAAAGCGAAGACAACATTCAGTTGGCCAAAGAACGGGTTAGGGTTTTTACTTTATAGGTTAGATAAGTTCTGATGCCACCCTCTGTGGAAGTTGAGAGGGTTCAATAGTCTTATAAGCAATTCCGGGTGTGAAACTGAGTTTTCTCGTTTCTTCCCTTCCTCTAGCTATCTGTTTTATGTGACCTAAAAGTCGGGTAAGCATAGCAAGTATTTTGCTGCTATTGACGGTTGTTTCCTTCTGTTCATTCTCGCAGGGAAATCAAGATTCAGACATGGAAAAAAACAATGCAGAATATTGAATAGTTTTGCTTCAATAACAATGGCTTGCCCTGGGCTTTAGGCTGCTGTAGTTTGAAGAATGGCAGTATTAGTGAGACTAAAGGGATCATGTACTCAGCTTCCAAATGCTCTCTCTGTCTTTTTCTCAGCAGCTTACACATCATCCTGTGAGATCCAAAAGATAACCAAAATCATCAACGATCATCCATTTCCTGAACAACTTCTTCAGCCCACCCTCTGTAACCATATTCCCCCAACCTTGCTCTCACCAGAGTTTGTGGAAAATGTTTTGGGAAGCCTCTTTGCAGCCCATTCCAATGGTTTAAAGGCCCTGGAGTTCTTCGATTTTTCTCTGCGTCAATCAGAGGCACCCCCCACTTCTGATGCTTTTGAGAAAACCCTTCACATCCTCACAAGAATGAGGTATTTTGATAAAGCTTGGGAACTGATGATCCGAATGCGACAAAGGCACCCTTCTCTGCTTACGCTTAAGTCCATGAGTATTATGCTCTCCAAAATTGCCAAGTTTCAGTCGTATGAAGATACTCTTGAGGCGTTCAAGAGAATGGAGACTGATATTTTTGCTGAGAGGAATTTCGGTGCTGAAGAGTTCAATGTTTTGCTCCGAGCGTTCTGTACTAATAAGGCGATGAAAGAAGCACGCTCAGTTTTCCATAAAATGCATTTGCGATTCTCTCCGAATACCAAGACCATGAATATTCTGCTCCTCGGTTTCAAGCAATCAGGGGACATTACAGCAATGGAGCTGTTCTACCACGAGATGCTTCGAAGAGGGTTTAAGCCCAACCCAGCTACCTATAATATCAGAATTGATGCGTACTGCAAAAAGGGTTGCTTGGGTGATGCTCTGCGACTGCTACAAGAAATGGAGAATTTCAACTGCTTCCCTACAATTGAAATTATGACCACATTGATTCATGGGTCAGGTGTTGCTCGGAATACACTCAAGGCAAGACAGTTGTTTGATGAAATTCCTAAGAGAAATTTGCAGCCTGATATTGGAGCATACAATGCTTTGATCAGTTCATTGATTAGGTCAAGAGACCTAAAGTCTGCAATGGAATTGATGGAGGAGATGGAAGAGAAAAAGATTGGGTATGATGGTGTGACATATCATGCCATGTTTGTAGGAGCAATGAAATTGGCTGGAATTGAGGGTGTGCAAGAGCTGTTTACTAGAATGGTTGAAAGAAATTTCCTTCCAAAGACACAAACAGTGGTGATGATAATGAAATACTTCTGTGAAATTGATCAACTTGATTTGGGTTTGAGTTTGTGGGAGTACCTTATACAAAAAGGGTGTTGTCCTCATAGTCATGCATTGGATCTTTTGGTCACAGGACTGTCTTCCCGAGGACGATTCAAAGAAGCTTTTGAGTGCTGCAGAGTAATGTTGGAGAGGGGGAGACAGCCGAGTGAGACAGTATATAATATGTTGCGGAGGCATTTAGAGCAAACGGAGGACACAAAAAAATTGAGCAAGCTCAACAATATGATAACTAAACTGCAATCCGTTTTGCCTGCACCTGCAAATCGATCCATTTATGTTTCCCCATGATAGATATAGGGCAGAGTGCTTCTTGACTTCTTGTAGATACATATATCTCTCCCTTGGCTTCATCTCCAAATTCCTTTTTACCCAATATTTCAAGATCTCTTGTATTAGAGCTTGATCTTATAATTGTTGGCTTCTTGCCACTTAAGGAGGATGCATATCTTTCTCTTTAGAAACAGTAGGGGGTGCTAATTGCACTTCTTTTGGTTGCAAGAAAAATTGAAGTTCAAAGTGCTTGTTCCCTATTATGCTCTCCTGTAATAACGCAGGAGGAGGCAAATAAATCCAAACCAGCCTGCACATAAGCATTGTGATTCGTACATTTTTTTGTTGCACTATTATATATGCTTACGCTTTGCTAAATGATAGTAAGAATGCTGGCTTTAGGTGGCTAAGAGAAGCATTCTGAAAGAACTCGCTGAGTGATCCATGTATAAACATGGACAAACATAATGAACGAGGAGGACACTGATCTCGAGGGCAATTCTTCTCTCTTTCTATCGGTGGACTATGTCATGATGGGGCAGCTAGGCAGTGTATTTCCTTCCGAATGTTCACAGGTTGGTCCCTCCCCTTTCTCTTTACTGTTATTTTTAATTGAACCTGATATTCTTGTTTCATAAGCACTAGAAGAGATCTAAAAGCAAACATTTTGTTTATTGAGCACTTATTCCTGTGATGATGATCCAACTCCGGATCTTAATCCTTGCGATGGAGGATTCATATACTAGTAGTAAGTGAAACCGATCCTCTTAAAGCTAGGCAAGCTAAATGATAGTGTTTCTTCCGTGGTGGATCATTTAGGAGTGTTCATCTCTTTTACTAGATGAGGGCCATGAGGCCAAAAGGCACTAAACCTTTTAGTTTTCTTCCAGGAAAGGAGGCTGTTGTGCGAGTAAAAACAAAATAAGATTCTACACAATCCACTGTACGATGCGCAATGCTGCTGTGGGGCCCTAAGAAACTGGGGTGACAGTGACATTGAGCCCAGGGAGGATGGGTTTGGCGTGGCGGTGAAAAGGAGCTTAATGGTGGCGGTTGCAGCGGATAGTGGAGGCTGAAGATGGATGGTTAAGGCCCTGCATTTGGACACTTTCCTGTCGGTCATCAGGAGCAAGGTGAGCGGCAGTAGCAGCCAAATACAAGGTAGAAGCCAGAGCACCCGGGGGGAGCTGCAGTGGAATTGGAGTTCGTATTCCAACAACTAAGAACCTCAAGCACTCCGGTGGGAGCACGAAGCCCAACCTGCAGATGGAGCGAGTGGCCTGGAGGAGCAGCCAAAGGATGGTCTCACCGTTGGTTGTTTGGCCAAAGTCAGCTGGTGATTAGGAATGAAGGTAGTTGCACAATGCGCCCGTAGCCTCACTTTCTTTCAGGTTTTGGCCCTTGAAGCAGAAACGCGAAGTGTTGGGTAAAAGGAGGTGGCAGACAGGATAGCCAGATCCTCCGGTCTCAGGCGTCCCCTTGCATGGCATTCCTCAATCAGAAATTTGTGTTTGGACTTCATATCTGGGCATATTTTGTAAGAAAAATGTATTGCTCTTGAAAGTTCTTTTGAAAAAGATTCAATGGCATTTTGTAACGCAGGTTTGATTTTATTGATTAAATTAATTTTTGTGGAATTATGTATCTTTAATCTCGTATTCCACTCATACCAATTCTCGAAAGAAGAATAGAATAGTTCTTAAATCTAAGTGCTCTCTGACCTCTAACTATGGACAGACATGGCATATGGTAACTCAGCAAAACCATTAGCTTTTCCAACTCCAACCATTGATATACGGTAACTAAGTACAACTACATATAAATTCTCCGACCGTCAACCATGAAAGGATACGGAACATTACCGGAGATCAATAGTGTAGAAGAAACTTAGGAGCCAGATTATGGGATGGAGACACGCTCCAGAAGAACGATATCCACCGAGCAGCGAGATAGAGTCACAATAACATATGTGATTTGGTGTGATAAGCTTACCATTTTCAATGTTGTTAACGTGATGCTCATGTCCTCCTTCCTTGATGTGGTCTAACGGAAGTTCAACAAATATTTGAGATTTCGGAGAGGTAATGGGGAGCAAATGAAATTTTTTTCTTTTTTTGCCTAAATCACTGTTGGTCTCTCAAATTGACTCAGACATGTTTATCTCATTTTTAGCATGGTGTCATTTATTTTTTTAACTATATGTAGTAGGACACTTTTCTCCTTTAACTCAGTAATTTGGTCAACTTGAAGTCATATTACATTCTTTGTCAAATCTCTAACAATTTATTGACATGATTATAAGAATTTAAAATCTTAGTCATTATATCACAAAAATGCATAATTTGAAGCACTTAATAATGATTAAATGCAAAAGATAAAAAGTAAATAATGCTACATTTACCTCAAGTAATTTAATCAATTACGAAATCAATTGTGGTTTTTTTAGAATCAATGTCATTTAAAACTAATACTCTCTTTAACTAATGATCACTTCAATCAATTATTATTTTTCAAGTAACTAATTTTTATGAAATTTTTTCCTTGCACTTGCTTAAAGAAGAATTTTTTTTTTTAAACAATGTTTTAAAAGTGGTTCTTTTGGCTTAAAGTATAGGATTTCAATTAATATATAACTTGAGCAAATAACCACTACATGTAAGAACATAGTTTATATCAAATTTAATAATTGCCCCGAAACACCTTAAAATTAGTTTTTCCTATTTTTTTTTCATTTTAAATTGAAGTAATCAATGAAAAAATAGATACGATCCTCCACTAAGGATGACAATTGATTGGGTCGGGTCAGATTTAAATCAAGTCATTTAGGTTTGAATTTGATCAGGGTTAGCATGAAATCGGGTTAGTTGAGTTCGGGTTTATTTTGGGCTAAGTCGATTTTAAGTTCGGGTTGTATTGGGTCAGGTTTATTTAGGTTTTGATTAAATACAGGTCAGGTTTATTTTAGTCTCGGGTAATTTTTGAATTCACTTGAGTTACTGGTGTTGATAAATGTTAATTTTGTGGTCAAATATGTTGACTTTTTATCAACTTTGACCACAATTTTCTACCTTGTCACTCAATATTTTTGGCCGATTCTTGCTTTGATCCTTCATTTTATAGGTTGGAGAAGTGGACCATAGCATTAGAATGGCACCAGGACGAGCAGAACGAAAAATGGGAACGCAAAAGTCAATGGAAATTATAACTGTGAGACATAGGCCCCAGGAGCAAGGCCTAGGCGCCATAGTACAAAAGTTCACTGCCTAAAAAACGCACCCTGGAGGCCTAGGCGCCATCTTAGGCCTAGGCCCTAGGTACCTGCGAGCCTGGAGGCCTAGGCGCCCAAGCACCCTCTCCTGGGGCCTAGGCGCTAGTGCACCCTCGAGCCTGGAAGCCTAGGCGCCCAGGCACCCCCTCTTGAGGCCTAGACGCCAGTCACCAGGGAAAGTGGTCCCCTACCTCAAATTTGAACTCAAACTTGCTATTGGCCAAGGATTTCTATCCAAATGGTTTGGTAAGTGAAAGGGACATCTCCAAGGAGTAGAAGAACCTGAAACCTAGCAAAAGAATAGGGCTTCATCTTCATCTTCTCTTCTTAGAACTAGTTTTTGCAAATCCACCATAGTTAGTATTTTTAGCTTTTCTTAGTTTTTCTTGGTCACCATTGGAGCTAGCTTGGAGATTGCTTGGAGTGCTCAAAAAGACTAGCTTGGAGACTTTGGATTCAAGAGCTTCTAGCCATCTTGGGTTTACTTTTTTATCTTCCTTGTAGTTTATCATGAATGTTATTATGTTTACTTTCATGATTATGTTTTATTTAGTTATGGAGTAGTCTTCTTTTACACTTTCTATGGATGTAGCTACTTGAATTGATTATGTTGGATGAATTCATGGTTATGTGATGTTAGTTTTCTACTAAATGTATGTGTATTATTCTCTTGAGCTTAATGTTGTGTTAGCTAGTTGATGGCCATAATTGGTTGCACTATAAATTGCCTTTATACTCTTGGAAAAGATTAGAAGTAATTGGACCTAGGAGAAGAATTTAATGGCTTTGGACTTGTTAGAAAATTAGTCTAAGTCATTAGGTAAAGGTAATTGAGCTCTAATGCCTCTTTCTAAGCTTGTAATCGGATGAAAATCCTTATTAAGTTTATATTAGAGAGATTAATTCTTTCACTTGAAAAAGTAAGAATTTAATTGAATAGCTTTATCAAGATACATTGGAGATTAACCCACTCACCTAAGTTCACCAACAAATCAAGACAAATAGCGAACCCATAGGAAGTGTTCTTTCATGATTTGATAAAAACTACAATTTTTACATTGCATACTTGCACTCTAGGTTAATAGTATTCCATTTAGCTAAGTTTAGTCATTTGTTTAAGTTGCCTACATTTCCATCCAACTTTGATTGTTTAGCTAAAGTTTACTTTGAGTAGTGGTACTTGACAATCAATTTAATCAATCCTCGTGGGAACGATACTCATTCACCCCATCTACACGTCCATCATGCACTTGCGGAATAGTGGTTTCAAAATTTCGTAACAGGTGTATAGACTAAAATGATTGAACTGATTCAAATTTTTGTTGCAATTTATGGTTTAGGTTAGGTTTTGTGTTTAGGGTTTTACAGTTTAAGGTTAGGGTATACATTAGATATAAATTAAAAAATTTAAATAAAATATTTGACTACCTTAACTGTATTCAAAATTGCAGGCAAATAATTGAAAACAAATATTATTACTTTTTTTAATAATTAGAATACTATTAAGACTTCTAAACTTGTAAATCCAAAAGAACCCTAAATAATCCTAGAAGACCCCTAAACAAACTAAGACAAGTTATTTTGTTAATTTATTCTTTAAATTCCATATGATCCCTAAACAAAAATATTTTGAAGTATTTTTAAATTTCTTAAATTTTGTAGTCATAATTGATCTAAAATTTAAATAAATGATGTTCACTATATATATCATATTTCTTTTTAAATCTCTAACTCTACAGATCATATATTTTATGTTGATTTAGGTTAAAATAAGGTCTTGTCGGGGTTTCGTCCTCGGGTTATTTCAAGTTCAGGTCAGTTCAGTTTTAGGTTTAAGTCATTTAGGGTTCAGGTGAATTCAAACTCAGGTCATTTTAGGTTAGATATTTCGTGTTTGGATCATTTGAGTTTGGGGTTTCTAAGGTTTTACTTCAATATGGTTTAGGTTCAGATTAGGTTAGGTACAATCAGGTTCAAGTTGTTGGCGGCTTTTCTAGTCAATTTGGGTCGAGCTTTGGTTTAGGTGAGTCAAGTCATATTTTACCATCCTTATCCTCCACTTTGGCCTTCAACTCTTCTATCCCTAGGTCCGAAACATCAAGCATGACCATGTGCTGTTCTGGCCTTTCATTTTTGTCCACCCTCGAGGCGATAAGGCCATGCCTTTATCACGCTTTGTTGAGTGGGATTTGATTCCGGATTCTGAAGGGGTTCGGGGATGAAGCGATTTGTGTTCTAAAGATTCGTGAGTAAAGTGCCAATTAGATCAATCAACAACCAAAAAAGATGAGTTGACTTTGAGTAATAAGCAAACCAAGAGAAAAAGAAAAAAATCCATGATCAATCTACCCTTTGCCGTTGTTGCTAGCTAATGCTTGCTTCGATCAAAGAGTCAATAGAATATCTACAACAACAAATACAAACAAGCAGGAATTAAGGAGGAGGTATAGATGTGGAATAAAGGAAGATTAATTGGGGATGAGGGCTTATAGTAGATTGTACAGTATATGATATAAAAGAGAGAAAATAAAAAACTAGGTGGCTGGACACACAATTTTCTTTTCTTCTTATGGTTAATCAATTGACAGACATAAGGTTATATGGGTTAAGTGCTCCACATTTTATAGTTGGGGAATTGGGTTGCACAACACCAAAGTCCAAGGACTCGTTTGAATGAGTTGATAAAGTTTGTGAGACCAAAGGTTATTTATGCCTTTTTTTAATCACTTTTACTTGAATGGACGGCTTTTATTTGATGTCCGCATACTAAATCTAAACACCATTAATTATACAGTATTCTAAAAAAGGAATGGATTTTACTGTTCATCTATTGTAGATGAACAGTTCATCATTTTTTTTTCTGGGTTTTTGTCCTTTTTATTTTTTTTTTGCCCTTTTTCGGATGCGATTTGCTCCTTTATTAATTTGATCATCTTTTCGCAAGGCGGTCACATTTGTGAAGGCCAATGTTGTAATTTTTGTGGTTTTAAGTCTTTTTCATGTTTACTTCCGTAAACAGACAGTTTCAGCCCCCAATTTTCTAAGTTTTCCATTTTAGGCTCTAAGTTACATCTGTGTTACATTTTGGTCCATGAATTTTATAACTATTTAATTAGATCTTCTATTTGCTCTTTTGATCCCTAATTTTTTTTTTGTTATTTTATGTATTATCTTCTAAAGTAAGACATTGGTGATCATAATTTATTTATTTTTTAGTTAAACCATTTTTTATATTTATTAAGTCAATTAATTCTCTCTTTGTATTTATAAAAAAAAAAAAACTAGGGTTGTATTTAAAAAAAAAAAGAACCAGGCCAAAAGTAGGCAATTTATAATGATTAATGTAAACACATCTTTATTTAATTATTATGTGTATTTACAATTATCTATACTTGGATTTTTTTTAATGTCAAAGTATGTTTTATCTTCTTATATTGTTCTATCAATGACTTGCATTATTACACGAATCTCCACATACCTCGCTTACTTCTAAAAGAGACCAGTGTTTGTACTATTAATCTATGGTGAATTTTATTGTACATTAACAATGCCTCTTTTTTTTGCCCCTTTTCTTGGATGCTATTAGCTCTTTTTTTCAATTTTATTCATTTTTCATAAGACGCTCACTTTTTTTAGAACATGTGTTGCAATTTTTCATTTTTAGTTTGTTTTGGTTAAAACTCGATTTCAATCCCTAAATTTTCAATCTTTCTGAAGTTAGTCCCCAAGTTTTGTCTGTGTGCCATTTTGGTCCCCAAATTTAATAAATATTGAACTAAATTTTTTTATTTGCTCTCTTAGTTGCCAAACTATTTTTGTTTTTTTTATATACTATCTTTTAAACTAAGACATTAGTCACCATAATTATTTTATTTTTTCATTAAATCATTTTTTTACTTTATTAAATCAATTATTAAACCTTTAATACATAAATTTTTTTCAGTTTTTATCTTGGTCTAAACTTTTCTTTTATTATCTTTCTTTATTATTGCTTTCTGAAAATGAAACTTTAATCATTATAATTTGCTTACTTTTGACTATAGTTTTGGTTGATTTGGCTTAAGTCAATGTATTTCTTTTCTTTTTATTTTTATTAAGTTAATAGTTAAACCATTAATTGATTGACATAAATTAAATACAGTTTTATATTTTGGTCTTTTTTTTCATTATTGATGATTGAATTTTGATGCATCAATTATTTACTTAAGATCTATAGTTTAGTAAAATAATTTGGTTAATAATTGCTTAAATTTAAAGTAAAATTTTTGAGATAATTTTTTTTATTGATATTAAAAATTCGAGTTTGAATTAATAGGAGATGAAAAATTTTAGTAAATTCTTTTTTGATAACAAAGAAAATATGTATAGACTCAAAGCACACACAATTTTTTGTTTTACGGTATTATGTTTTGATCATAACTAATCATTTTAATGATAAAAATATAATGTAAAGAGAACCCAACCAAAAATTAAAATAAAGAAAATTTTTAATTATTTAATTTGAATTTATGGGTGAAAATTTTTTAATTACTTATGATAAAAATTTATTTTATTACAAAATTTATCGAATTAAGTCCCTGCAAGAACGTGCGGGTCATCAAAACCTTGTTTATGTCTAATTAGACATATTAATCTATTTTTAATTCCCATATATATCCCATAATCTAATAAAAAAATTAAATAATTTACCCTTGGACCAAAACTCACATTTACCCCTGAAACCTTGACTTTGTCGCCGCTGACATCATTGCCGCCTCCTCCAACAAACCGTCACCGCTTCTAGATCTCACAGCCGCTCGCGTCCAGATCTCATCGTCATTCGCCACCCTTTACCTCCGAAACGCGCTACTGCTCGCATCCAGATCTCGCACCGTTGCTCACCTATAGATCTCGGTATTATCGCTTTCTAGATCGCGTTGATCGTTGCCTCGCAGTCAGGTCGCTAGTATACTACTAAGTCTAAACGCCACTAATATACCACAATTGTTCCATTGCTCTCACACAAAAATTTAACACGTTTTTAAGACAAGACACCGAAAAAAAAAACAGTTATGGGACCTAATTTGTCACTAAATTTATTTTGTCCTGATTTGTCATATAGTCTGGAACCAAATGTACTACTCACAGTTAAAAAATAATGAAAATTGAAAAAATTGGAAACTTTTGAAATCCTAGAGTCATTAAGTAACTTTCAGCAAATCTCATGGACTTTATGTGATTTACTATTTATTTTATTGTGAGCAATTAAAAAAAAGGTTTGTTTCCTGAAAACAAAAGGTCAAGTTTTGTAAAAAGAAAAATATGAAAACCTTGTTCTCAAAGTTTTTTGAAAATATATTTTAAAATTGTAAAACATAACATTTCAATTGATTTTTCACATTTAAATTTACTAAAATTATACCTTTTTATAATTTCATAAATATGAAAATAAAACAGAAATGAAATTTTCAGAAAAATAAAACACAACAAAGAACACGAAAGGTTAGCAAACAACCGCTAAACAAGTTTTAAAGTTTGCAGTTCTAAACATTTATTAGTATAATATTGTTTTCATTCACTTCACTTTTACTTTTTTTTTAAAACATGTTCTTTTAGAAATGTAATTATTTTTAATTTGCAAAAGGACTAAATTACATAAAGTCCCTGAGATTTACCAAAAGTTACATAGTCACCCAAATCTTTCAAAGTTTGCTATTTTTCCCATTATCCATTAGCTTTTTAATGTTCAATGGTACATTTGATTTGATCCCAAATGATAACTCTAGTGGCAGATTTGGTTCAAGAAAACACTTTAGTGGCTCGTTTGCTTCAATCTCAAAATATTAGTCATAAATTTGACTTTTGCCAATTTTAATGTGCTACGGTAATAGTGTTATTAAAATCATAACAGACCAGCCGGTCCAACCGTGAACAATCTAACTCTACGGTCCGGGTTTCGGCTCAATTACACGAAAGTCAAAATCATCAAAACCGGTAACAGTTAGAAACAAAAAAACAGCTCTAAACTGGCTCTAGAAAAACAAAAAAGAAAGAAATTCTGAGACATGTGGAGCAGGAGTTGATAATTCGATTTTCTCCTTCCGTTTCCATTCCAATATCCTTCCGTAAGAAGAATTACCATGGGTCTCTCAAGGGAACAAGACATAAAAAGGATAAAGGCCTAAATACCTATTGCTCCCCTAAACTTTAATAACTCGGACAATTTGGCCCCTAAACTATAAAGTGGATCAATTTAAACTTTAAAATTTGAAGAATCGGTTACTTTAGTCCTTTGACTCACTGATCTAACGTTGTGATTAATGTCTGTCCATTGATAAAAAGGAAAAATTATGTAATAATCACATAAATTATATTTGTTCTCTTTTTCACCCTAAACCTTTATCTTCAACACTCAAACCACCGTCTCCATGTATCCGGCAATCTCTTCCACCGCCGCACCCTTTACTATTGATCGAATATTGATTCATGGGGCGTGGTTCGCAACATTACTTGCTCCTGGGTTTCGATTCCATTCAGTTGATGAAGAACTCGTCCACTACTATTTGGGAAATCTTCAATTTTAACAGGTTATCACAATCGGAACCAATTAGAATGCCACCTTATGGAACCTGAGTAGAAGCTTCACTCAATTGGACTAGAGATTGAAAGAGGGGGCTGGGGAGGGGGCATGGGCGACAAACTTGGAGCGCTTGAAGGTGGCGCTAGATAGAGGACCTCGTTGTACTCAATGTCTGGATAGGAGAGGAGGAAGGGTGAGGAATCAGAGGCTGAAGCGGCGCTTTAGGAGGAAGCGGCGCTAGGAGGGGGCTGCTGCTGTGGATGCGGAGGCAGAGGCTGACGAGCAAAGATGAGGCGGAGGAAGGGACGCCTGGGAGGGGGCTACTGCTGTGGAGGTGGGAAAAGAGGAAGGTGAAGGAGAAAGGTAGGAGTAAATGATGAGGGTGAGGAAGCAAAAGTCGGATTGTGGCTGGTGGGCTGTCGGAAAAGTGGAGGAGGGAGCGTGTGCGAAGAACCCTGCTCCTCCGTTAACTCACTTATGCCGTCCATAGCACGTGCACTCATGTGAAGCTTTTTCTGAGTTGAAGGACCAAAGTGACCGATTTCTTAAAGTTCTGGGTTTGAATTGATGCGGTTCATAGTTCAGGGTCTAAACTGTCCGGGTTACTAAAGTTTAGGGGAGCAATAGGTATTTAGGACAAGAATAAAAGAGAGACGTCGGAAAGTAAAAAGGGGGCAAGACAAAAGGGGTAAAAAAAGGAAGTGAAAGGAAAAGAAAGAAGTGAGCAAGACATAAAAAGGGAAAAGAAAGATGTTGATGCTGATCGCTGATGCGGTACTAGAAATTTGTGGGCTCCTGATATCTAAAACCAGGGTTTGTAGAGAGTTGCATACAATCTTTGACAAAATACATATTCAGTCCTTATATTGTATGTATATTTTCATTTTAGTCCTATTCTTTTCATATGTACAATAAACCTTGGCACTCGTAAAATGCAAATGCAAACATTCAATGGATGGACGGTTTAACTGGTTTAATCAGTTGAGCCGTAAATCAAAGACACTAACAATTTGAAATACAGTTCGGTTTTAAAAACATTGTACAATAATAAGCAAACAAATATCGAGGAGTCGAAGGGAACGCAATGACAACCAGGGAGCAAGGAGGAACCTCGAAGAAACAGTTTTTGCTTTTTTGTTCTTTCTTTTAAGGTTTGGAATTTTCATGCAGCTTTGAGAAGGGGTTTTGTTTTAAACCCAGCAGCTCTTCAACCCCAAAACAAGAAAAACTGACGTTGCGTTATTCAATTTAATAATATGCTGTTGTCGGCAGTTCAATGAAAAGGCAACAAGTACCGTAGCAGATAGATTTCGATGAATTCTTTTGCTAGTTGTTTTTTTTTCCTTTTTAATTATTCATTTGGTATAATTTATTAAAAATTATTCTGTCTCAAGTTCTTTACATTATTTCAGTTTTTTTATTTAAATTTGACTTAAATTTATTTATATTAATATTTATTAAATTTTTTTAAAAAAATTATATATAAAAACTACAAGTCCTATATTTTTAAATATAAATTTTTTAAAGATTTTTAACAAATATTGATATAAAAATTTAAATCAAACTCAATTAAAAAAACTGAAATAGTACAAAGAATTTAGGATGGGTAGCAATAAAAAGTAATATATATAATTTATACAAATATATCACTAAAATTTTACCCAATTATAAACTTAACACTTCTTCAAGAACCTCCAAAATCACTTCCACTTTATAATTTATTCTTTTTCACATTGCAAAACTGTAAATATTGTAGCATTCAAAATTTTAAAAATATAATTTACTACAATAAACATAAAAAATACTTGTCTTACATTTAAAGGGACATAAAACATCACTATGTTCAATATCAATATTTTTTATGGATGTTCATTTCAAGTATTAATCTTCCTTTAATATTATAAGAAGATTTAGGGCTAATTCATTTTAACTTAAGTTAACTGACTTATTTTTACTTCTATATTTTTTTTTCCTGAAACCAATTGCATTTAAAAGCCAATATTATGTTGATGTAATAATCCATTTGAAAGTAAATTTTTATAATGTTGTCAAATTTTTATGAATTTTTCTTTTTTAATTCCTTAAACTAGAAAAAATCATAAAAATTTAGTAAGATTACAAAAAATATATTTTCAATAGATTATTGCACCTATATAATATTAAATTTTAATTAAAATTAGTTTCAAATAAAAAAATGTACGAATAAAAATAAGTTATTTTAAAATTAATTGACTTAAGTTAAAATGAACTGGCACTTAATATTGAGTTATCTAAGACATTGATAATTTTATTGATCTATCATTTAAGTTGTGTACAAGTTTAACTCTATAATTTAAGAAGCCCAGAAGTATTTTCAAAATATTTTCTGAAAAAATATTTTTAATAAATTTTATTTTAAAAATTTTAGTGTAGAAAAATATTTTAAGAAATTAATTAATTTTTAAAAAATTTATCAAGTGATTATTAGGAAGATTGAATGTTAAGTTTCAAATGGTATTATATTTTTTTTACAAAGAATCAACAAAATTAAAAATAGTGAGTTTTGTGTAAGATATGAAAGCTATAAAAACGATTGAACTTATCCAAAAATATTCTACAAGTGCTTTCAAGCTTCTTGTTTTTATCAAGGTTTGGTTTGTGTAAGATTTTTTTTAATCAGAATAAATAAAAATAAACACTTTTAATTACTTATAAAAGGCTCCACCAAGTATAGTCGTAAGCTAGTTTTATAATCAATTTTTTACAAAGATATTATTTACTAGTGAAAGAAATAGCATGTAATTAAATAAATTTTGCATGTTCATGGGCTAAATCAATCTAAAATCAACTACTATAACCTAAATATGGAGAAAAGAGAAACTGGGGATCATTGTGAATTTTTCCTCCAACACCATGAGTTGGCTTCGACCAACTAATACAATTTCTCAATCCTTAAGGACTTAAATGTACTAACTTGGAGTTGAGGGTTAATGCATTTTAGTTAGTTAAGTTGGAGGGATTTTAGTGCACTTAGGCCTAGTCAAAAAATGAGTCGGCCCCATCCTCATCCTTCACCCTTGTAGCTACTATTAATCTCAATAAATCTCATTTTGTTGATTTTTTTTATTTAAGCCAATGTGCAACTCATATTCATTTTTGTTGGGAAAAATTCTCCAACCACCCATCACATGTAGTGGAACAACAAACACAATCAAAGAAACATACAAGAATTTAACATGGTTCAGCTCTTAATTAGCATACATCTACGGATGAGAAAAATCTACTCAAACAAAATATATAGATTATAATAGAGGTATGCCCTTGGTGCTCACACTAGCTTATGAATCCCCTACACGCCACTGATAATCCCAATATTTTTCCATCACATAAGTACAAGAAATGAGAATCGCAGAAGGTTTCTTGTCTTAACCCTTTCTGACCTCCATACCTCTCATCCCTCCTAAAACTTTCATATCTTGCCTCTTCACAACATAAATTTTTCTCTTATACTCAAAACCTTAACACAAAAAGTCCTTTTATAGGCCACACACAAACCCAAACCTCATAAAAATAGAGAAACCAAATCCTAAACAAATAGGAAAATTAACACTAAATCCTAAACGAACTGAATTTCTAAAGTTTATTAGATTTGAGCCAACAAACCCAACAATCTCTACCTGGCTCAAATTCTTCACCATAAACATGAAGATCACAAACGCATAATCATGTGTGACTTGCCAGAAAAGCCGTTGGAAAACCACCGGTCGCAAGCCAGGGGGTAGCTGGAGGGACAACAAGGGGGTGGTGGTGGGTGGCGGTCCACCCATAAGGCAGCACGATGGACAACCCCAACAAGCATGAACACCACGAACGTCTCTAAAACACGAGCACAGCAGTGAATGCAAATGACTATGAATAACATGAACATGACTATGAACATCAACACCACCAAGACATGAACAACAATGAACACAAATGACCATAAACCGAACATCACAAACATCAGCATCATGAGCATTAACACACACAAACAAAATCATCAATTTTTTAATTTGTACCGAGTCGTCAGTACCATGTTACAACCACTGTCAAATACCCCTAAGGTGATTCCCTAGGGCTTTACCAAACAATCCAAATGCTCTACCATATCAAACATCAAACTATTCGTGTCACCATGTTAGGAACATAACACAAGCTCCACCTTACAAAAATGCATCGCACGGTCCACTATGTGAGGACCATACCATAAGCTCTTATATCACTAGAATAACAAACGTGATCAATTAAACGCACAAGAATTTTAAAGTTATTCAGCTCTTAATTAGCTTACATTCACAAATGAGAAAAATCAAATCAAACAAAATATATAGATTACAACAAAAGTACGTCCTTAATGCTCATGCTGGCCTATAAATCCCTACAAACTACTGACAAATCCAATACTTTGCCATTATATAATTACAAGATATAAAAATCGTAAAAGGCTTCTCTTCTTAGCCTTCTTTAGCTTCCGAACCTTTCCTTTCTCTTGAAACCCTCACATTTTGCCTCTTCACTATATTGACTTTTCTCTCACACTCAACACTCTAACATAAGAAGTCTTTTTATAAGTCACACACAAATTCAAATCTCATCAAAATAAGAAAATCAAATCCTAAACAAATAGAAAAATTAACACCAAATCCTAAACAAACTAAATTTCTAAAACTTATTAGATTTGAGCTAACAAACCAAACAATTTTCCTTTGATTATTGAAGATTCTTAGATCATGTAACAAATTATTTGCTCCACATTTTATATCATTCCCTCAAATCCTAATGCCCAAATCCTTTTTTTTTTTTTCTGAAGGATGATGTCCAAATCCTAAATGCTGGGCACTTGGGTGCTTGTATTGGGTTAGTAGTTACTAATGTAGAAATTAAGGCTGTATTGGGGGTAATGGTTACTGGTGTGGAAATCAAGGTTTTAAATTTTGTATCTAATGGTGTATAGTTTTTTAATGATGTGATACAATATCGTTATCATATCTTATTATTTCTAATGTACCAATTTTAAATAATTTTGATATATATACCTATATGAAAATAAAATATATATAAATATAACATATAAACATATAAAAGATACCAAAATTTGAGATTGTAAGTGAATGAAGTGATGGTTACATGTATGTACATTAATTAAGAGTTTTTCTCATATAAATATTTCATTATGTATAATAAAATTATATTTTTTTAGAGTGGGGAAAAAAATAAAAGTACAATTTTTTTTTCAAATGCTATAAATATTTTTTTATGAAATTAATCAAGTACACATACTTCTAATATATTTTACCAAAAATGTCAAAAAAATTAAAAAAAATAATATTTGACCGACACCAAGGTAGTACAACTAGTACGGTGCGAGACGGTTGGTACAATATGATACCAAGATAGTATATCTTTTGTCTTGACTGTCTCGTAACATCTCTGCGCAGTGACCAGTACGTACCACTTGTACTAGCTGATACAATATATTATTCAAAAGCATAGTACAAATTGAGAAAAGTAATAAAAATATTCTATCGTGGAGACTTTGAATATACATATATTTCAGAATTGTAGATTCTATTTGTTGCTCAAATTTATTACATGCATAAGTAAAGTTTTCTTAAAGGCATAAAGCCATTTTTAATCCCTTAAATTTCAATGACCCAGACACTTAAACAATTCAACTCAGAATTAGTCTAACTAGCTCCATAAACCTCCCAAAGCAGGACACTTTATCCCTTTTTATCCCATGTGCCAAATGCAAATCATATCAATCTTTTTCTCCAAATGTCGTTTTCTTCGTTTGTTTCTTTGACCTTTATTCTTCATGAATCAGGGCAAAAACCATAATTAGAGATTTAGGCAAAATTTAGAGAGGTTTCCGATCACCATTACAAACATGAATGATTCTCTTAAACGAGGTATAGATATAATGCATTTGTTCTCATCCAATAGGCTTAGAAGAAGAAATTTAAAGTAAAACCATAAAAATTACTAGTAAGGCATTTTGATTAGGATTTGAGACAGTGAGGGGAGGTGTCACAGACGGAGGATGAAAATTGAAGAGAGGGGATGACAGTGGGCATGGATGACGGGGCACTTTGACTTGAATTGACGGTCTGAATATATTTCATATAACAACCACTCGTCAGAAGAGGTTGAAGGAAGAAGGTAGACAGATACAAAAGAATGAGCATTGAAATACAAAAGGCTTGAAAATGGTTTGTTATTGTGGATCGGGCATTGGAGAGATTGGTTGCTAGATCTCCTTCATAGAAAAAACTCAGATTGAATTGATTGTGTCAATATGGTGCTTTACCACTTGATGATTTGAGCTCCCCAAATTGGAACATGCTCACTTAGCCTATCAAAGTTGGCTGCACAACCACAGGTTGATCAAGAACTGGATCTAATTCTGGGTTTTGCGTCATTTTCGCTCTTCGAAGAAACAACTTGATCGTAATGCTGACATAAAGAACAAATCTTTTTTTTTTTCCTTATCTCTCAAAAGGTTGAAGGAATATCATAGTATTTGGAACTTGAAAGGCTGGCCCAAGCTCCGGGAGACTCTGAGTTAAGAAGAGACATCAATGTTGAACTTGATTCTAATTGAAAATTCCAAATAAGCAGGAATTAAGTAGCCACCACAGAGCAATCAATAGCACAATTCGATTCTAATTCCCCATACAAAAAAAAAAAAAAGCCATTAATCAGGGCTATCAATGGATTATGTTGTAACCTGGTGGAAAAAGCAAACGGAGCAAATGACTTTTGGAGAAAAAGGCTCACATGTTGCACACATGGGGTAAAAAAGGGTAAAGTGTCAGACTTTAGGAAGTTTAGGGGTTGAGTTAGACTGATTCTAATTTGAAGGGATTAAATGTCTAGGGTATCAAAGTTTAGGGGGGGAAATGGCTTTAGGCCTTCTTAGATTCCTACATGAGCTCTTATTGAGTCAAACAAACTTCAATAGAGCTTAAATCAAACTCCAAAATCTAGGCAAAGCTTCAAGTCTATCGAATTACCGAGCTAAGCCCAAGCCTTTGCAAGCTTAGTTTTGAGCCCCTTTCATTAAACTTGTCGAACTCAAGCTCTAATTCATATCATATAAATCCTTGACGAGCCAAATTTCAAGTTAGGGGCTTGCTAGGCTAATTTCCATCCTAGGTTGCCCAAAAGAAAAGCATACATCTCAATCATTAAATTCAGCGCACTTTCAGCTATAAGCACACATTGAAAATTACATGAGGTTGGGAAAATCTATACATTGTATTAAATTTTATGTGGTATTTTTCGTAAAATGATATGCAATATATAAATTTTTGCGTTTTATTATAATTATTTTTTTTTGTGAAATATCTCAGTGTGCCATGTATTGGTGTTGTTTTTTGTGTTTTTTTTTTTCAATTTACAGTAATACGCCCTATATGTTTTTCATTATAAAATAATATTTTAATATTTTAATATATGTATTTTTTAATGAATTCGATAATGGTTATCAAGGTTAATCTACACAAGGATTATAAATGAACTTTTTATGTCATTTATGGGAAACCAATTGCCCCCATGAAAGCAATGCCAAATGCCTAACTCCATAAATAATATTCAACCAATTTGGCCGCGGCATCTCTTACACCTCTACCAACCAAACTAGAACATTCCAATTCCTACCTTATAAAGAGATCCACCGAAAACTAGAAATAGTAGTCCCTCCGCCACACCACGCATAATCTAGTCCATAAATATATCCTCAATTTTTTGCATAAATGAGAGAAAAAAAAACAATTACCTCCACGAATGAAACTAAAGCTCCATGTGCCTTATTGGCTTTTGGTATTTTCAAATGAGTGAATGTAATCGAGCTTCTCAATTAGCAGTAACAATTCTCTCATCTATATAAGGCATTAATGGATAACAAAAGTAAGAGATTATGACAAGTGTCCTTGGGATGATGGTTTGATACTATATTTAGTCTTTAAAGTTTTCGGTTTATTTCATTTAGGTTGGTGAGTCATGGTTAAATTGGTAACACGTGTCCTCACATTGATGATCTAATGAAACTGAGATTCTTTCATATATGTTGTGCTTGCATTTACTCCTTGCCTTTTTAAATGTTACAATCATAACCCTGTGTAACGGTGATCAATTTTTTTTTTGTTGTACAAGTTCTTGAGTGTTAATATTATAGATTAGTAAAATTTTAAGGGATAACGAGAACATAAAACTGGTGACAAAAAGGTTATTTGTTCTTACGACATTGAATGAAGAGAAGAGAATTGGAACAAACTGAGTTTTCTAGATAAGCCAAAATAAATCTAAAGTACAAAACTCATAAGTAACCGAAATAAAGTCCAGATGAAGCTAATAATAATCAAATAGTGCTAGAACTAACCAGCCCTAAATAAGACTATTTACAAAAATAAAAAGATTACCTATAAAACTTAAAAAAATAAATATTGACTTTATTCTATATAATCGCCTCCATATATGTTGCTAAGCTTCAAGATACTCTAATAAAGCCGAGATTCCGGTGAACTCAAAAGAAAACTTAGATCCATCGCTGCCGCATTCAATTGAAAATTTACCCTACAAGAGTCTTGAATCATGCTTGAATATTAGGATTTGAAGAAGATTGTATCTACCATAAAATCCAATAAATAATGTTGTATAAGGTCAATTAGACAATAAAAACATTGAAAAAAACTATCCAAATTCGGACGGAAGTCCAAATCTAGCCGGAAATGATAGAGAAAGAATGAAGAAGACAACATAAAGGAATAGCTTGGAGGAGGAAAGGCTAGGCAACTAGATTTTTCGACACGGATGTAGTTGTAGTGAGGAAAACTTAGGGGAATAATAAAATATTTGAAATGTGTATATTGGTTTAATTCAAAAAAATGCATTGATAAGTTCATTTGGTTGCAGTTGATGCTTTCATTCTTCAAACTATACAGTTTACTAATATTTGTAAGCTACATAATATTTGTCTCCAAAAGAATGGGGTCTCTGTTAGTTTTCTTAACCTTTCCCACCTGTAATACCTATAATGTATATATAGGATTTAGGGTTTAAAATTTCTAAGACATTAATTTTATTTCAATGCTAAAAATTATTAATACCCTAATAACTTCATATATATATATATACACACATTAGGAAAGGGAACTTTTTGTTTCTATAAACAAGTTTATACATATTTTAACAGAACCATGGATATTATACACATATGTCAAATTAGACATAGTTAACAATTTTACAAATTTAACCTTAACCTTCCTTTTCTCAAACAATCTCTATTTCCCATCGCCACTCCTTTTTATCCCGACGAAGCTCAGAACCTCCTTTCAGCCTACATCGGTGGCTCTTGGGATAGGAATATTGTTTTTGACAACAAGATCAATGACGGCATGAAAAGTCAGTTGTGTTTTAGAAAGACCTAGATCTATGAGAAAATCAAATCCTCTAGTGTATGAGCCGTCATTTTGGACAATTTCTCACATGAGAAAAGGGAGATCAAAGCGACATCAGAGAAAATGCGCCCTGTAATCAACGAATCACCATCTTTGGTGGTGCCGAAGAATGACTCATTCAAGTAATGAAGTAGAGTTTGGGTAGAGTCTAGCTGATTCGTTGGTCACGATATATGTGGCGGGGATGTCGCTGAAAAGGAGGAGAATGCTGTTGAGCATGGAGAAAATGAGAAAATAGAGTTCTCTTTCCCCATGATAAAGCAAGAATCCACATTTTTCCCTATCAAATTGAGACCAGAGACAAAATTTCTAGCTTTGGGATTCTAGACTTGGTATTCGAATGCTCCCGGTGATAGTGAATGCCCCTGCTGTTCTTCACTTGAGCAGGGGTACCGACTTTGACCTTCTTGTTACTAATGCTCAAACTAACAAAGCTTGGTCCTGCTTTCTGTTAGATTTACTTCATTGGTTCACGATTTTGAGGAAAAAGAGCTGTGCAATGTTCTTAATTTCTATGAGATTAGTGATAGTTAAGAAAAAGAATAAGTCCCTTTCACATTTATATCCATTTCTGCATTACAAGAGAAAAAATATATATATATCCAAGTGTCTGAAAATACATTACATACTTTTATACATTTGTTTAGACATCTTTATTTGTTTATTTATTTGTACTCTTTGACTTATTCTTTCAGATACTTTGAATTTTGAATATAACAAATTTTTTACATGTTGTTATAGCCACTTTTGTATCTTGCGTCAGACAGTTTTATATATTTATTCAGACATTTTTATTTATTATTTTAGACACTTTCATTTTTTAAGATAATAAATTATTTGAATATTACTCCAAACGCTTTTACGTACTGCCGTAAACATTTTAGCATATTCATTCAAACATTTCTATCCATTTATATATCATTTTGGCAGAAAATAAATAATTTGCACATTATTTGATAAGAACAAATAGTATGCATGTTATATCAGACACTGCATGTTATATCAGATACTTATACATACTTGTTCAAACACTTTTTTAAATAGTTTCAAATATTTTGCATATTTATTTTTGATACTTTATGTAGATGTGACATGTGAGTAATGACGAAACATTTGAAAGAGGGAGCGACTAGAATGAAGTAGGATTTTTGAAGAGATAGAGAGTTTTCATCAAGTACAATTTTGTCAATTTTTTTAACAAAGCTGAATTATATATAAAGAGTTAAGGATGAGTTTATATATATATATATATATATAATAACTATTTTAACAGTGTATTTTGAACTCAATTTGTTTGAAGATTTGAGAGATGCCTTGTTTTTTTTTTTTTTTTTTTTTTTTGTGGTACTCATGCACCGTTGCTTTTGAATTAAAGAGCATTTTATTCAAAGGGATGAGAATAGAGAATATACACCAATTGACGCCGTTACGCGGTCTTCCGTCAAGAAAATTTTTAAAAAAAGGGGAACGCGCGATAAACAGGGATACGATGAGGCAGTTACCTCTTTTGATTCCAAATCCCATACAAAAACCTCCCACCAGTCCCACAACCCTAAAACCGACGATTGAGCCCTCCTTGAACTCAACTGCCGACTCACCGGAAGTCAGGAAATCGGGGAAGACGCTGCCGTCTGCCTGGAGAGTTAAGGACGCCGCCTATCTCCGGCATCTACGAAGGGGCTGCGCAGGTGAGCAGGCATCGGGATAGGGGAGTCGCGTCGCGACAAGGAAGACAGAGCGATCGCGATTTTTGCGAAGGTGAGATTCAAAGTTTTTTTCCTGGAATTGTTGCATGATTTTTTGGTTTATGAGTGTGTGTCAATTGTATCAAAGTATTAGAAACTCTATGGGTTCAGCAGATGATTTGCGATTTCTTTGAAATTATCATGTATTGTTCTGAATCTGAGATGTTATAGTGGGTGGAAGAACAAAATGTATGAAATTAGTGTTGTGATTATCTGATTATAAAATGTATGGCACTGAGTGGGATATGTATTAATGTGGGAGAGAACGAATGGGAAACAGAATCGCTTACGCGTTGATACATTTGTACTCCAGTTCAATGCACGGGTGTAAAAGAAAGTGAAGCAGTAGAATCAGAAGAGGATGTGGAGAAAACTGATAGGTATTAAACTTGATTATACGTTTGGGGGATGATCTTACATTGCAAATTTCAAAAGTAACCTTAACTAAATAACTTGCATTGTTTCATCTAGGTTTAATACACATTGCTCACCCCGACAGATCACAAAGGTTTTTGAAACGATATTAGCATCTGAGAAACATGTGCATGTTGTTGAAGACATGGGGTTCGGAGACATTTTAAGGTTGCAATGTAGGTGGGTGTGTAAGGATCTGATAAATTGGATGG
Organism: Aquilaria yunnanensis; assembly: GCA_039654915.1. NCBI lineage: Eukaryota > Viridiplantae > Streptophyta > Magnoliopsida > Malvales > Thymelaeaceae > Aquilaria > Aquilaria yunnanensis. Next base: position 102,241,731 of record CM077593.1, on the reverse strand, counting down.
TTGAAAGGTTTAACCCAGTCAGCATGAGTATTGATCTCGGTTCTAGAAGGATTGAGCTGGTGGATGATGATGTCCGTTTAGTTCTTGGGTTGCCAAATGGAAACATACTGTTTGGTCCTAAGACATATTCAGATGTCCAGGAGGCATTTGCAGTGAAGTGGCCAGAATGCAATACAAAGAACAAAGATGGACTGTATGTATCTGCAATCGACAAAGCAGTTGAGGAAGATAAGGATGCTGGAGAGGAGTTCAAACGAAATTTCATTGTCTGTCTTGTCTCAAGGTTACTGGCACCCGCTTCCCGGGCACATTGTAACTGGAAGTTCTTGAGATTTATCAGAAACCTTGAGGATGTTCCGAAGATGAACTTTTGTGCGTTTACACTGGCAGAGTTGGGAGATGAAATGTACAAGTGAAAACAGGAAACTAGGCCACAGATGTTGAATGGGTGCCTACTTTTCCTGCAAGTAAGCTTGAATCTCTTATCATTTACTTTGAATTGCGGTGGTGATATTATGTTAAACTGGGTGAACAATGTAGTAATGTAGAGACAATATGTAGTCATCTATGAATTATATGTGTTTATGAGTATGCAATTATGTTTATGAGGACTAATAGATCTAGTATGTCTGGAACTACGTGTTAACTGTATTAATGTGGATCCTGAATGTTTAAAACTGATTGAATATTATCATTTTGTCCATACAGATGCTATATCTTGACCGGGTTGTCCCTTTTTATCGGCGGATGATACCTAGAGAAGTACCGCGTATAATTGGATGGACACATGATGCGGTACTGAGGCGGCTATTGCAGGAAAGGAGAAAAATTGGTGGATTTGGACACGGCCGATTGGCTCCACCCAAGGATACTGATGAAGCAAATAAAGTAGCTGAATACTTAGGTCAGAAAGGGGATAAAAAGGCGGTGGATATGCCAGACTCCTCCGAATCTTGGGAGAGTGAAATGAATCTCCTTATATCATATGGGAAAGAGACAAGCGAGGTATACAAACAGTTCCGGTCTCAAGTTGAGAGAGTGAGCAGTCAATTCCCACAGATGGAGAAGGAATTGCATCCTTTTCTGAAGCCAATAGAGGAAGGAAATGTTAGCAGCTCTCAATTTAGCCAGTTTACGGATGAGTCGTTAGAAATGATTCACCAGATTACGCAGGCTTGTTGTCAGCTGTTGTACGAATCTGCAGGTATTTGTTAATGCATAGTTTTGGTTATTATCTCCATATGTTATACTAACATGTTAAGATAACATAGGCAATGTGTAAATGTGGACAGGGATGAAGCAGGCCGAAGAGCAGGAAGGAATGAAGGGAAAGGAATCTGCAGACATTGCAGTTGACAAGGAACAACATGATGCACGCGATTTAGATTTGGATCAAGGTTTCAAGGCGACAACGGTTGTGGGGGTAGAAGATGTCGGGGATGAAGATGCATTAGGAAATGCTACTGTCAAACTTCAAACAATGAGGCCACATAGAAAGAAATTGAAGGCTGCATGTTTACGGTCACCGTTCATGCAAGGAATGGGGAAGGACGGTGCTAAGTATCAAATCCCCAATGAAGATGCAATCCTTGTAGATTATGGGATGCGTGTGGAACTTGATAAATCGTAAGATTTCATATGTGATAATGTCAAAAGTATAATGAATGAACGTGCATTGTCTAACAACTCTTTTTTTACTAGGGAATTACTATATGATGATGGCCACAACCATGTAGTTTCTCGGGAATGTTTTCTAACTTTGGGAGATAAAAGCGAAATAGACATTACGATCATGGATGCATGGTGTTTGGCCCTTAATGCAAAGGAGCGTGAACAATCAGTTCCAAGACGATTATTCTTAAGTGCACATATCTGGGTAAGACATGTATTATTATGTGTATAATATGTATTATTCTGTGTGAGTATACATGTATTAATAGCAAACCAGCTTACACCGACTGTTTTTGGCTAAACATATGTGGATAATACATGTATTACTCTGTATAAGATATGTATTATTCTCTGTGAGAATATATGTTATTGTCAGTATAGTATGTATTATTGAAGCTCTGATTTTCTGTACAAAATGCAGCTAGTTATTGGGGGTTATCATGTTGGAGTTGAATTGAGCAATGAAGAGGAAGGTGAGAACAAGAGCACCGTTGCGCATTTGTCTGAAACCATTAATGGTTGGCTGCTCGCGAATAAGGTTCCCTCCATCACACCATATGAGCTGGTATAGAAAAACTAGATATGTTGGTTGACAATTGCCATCTTTTGTTTATTCTTACCACATTTAGAGGTAACATTGGACTTTACCACAGGTTTTCCTACCAATATTACAACACGGACATTACTATGTTGTCTGCATAGACTTCAAAGACGAGATAATACATGTTATCAACAATTTGAAAGAGGATTTCAGATTGTATGGTGAGTTGGAAGGGCAAACGGTAAGGCATTATAGACATTATAGACATTATATGTTACGTTTCTCTTTTTTTTTTCTGTTGGTAGCTCTGCAACTTGCAAAGTGAGTAATTCATATTTACAAAATGAAAAAACAGACAATCCTTCTAATGGAGTACCTTCACTCAATCAAACACCCAAAATGCTCGGTGTTCAAGAACTTTGAATGGGGACATATGACACCAAAATGGAAGAAAAGAATGAAAGGCAAAGCATATTTGTCGAATAATAAAGACTGTGGGGTGTTTGCTATGAAACATATGGAACTGTTCGAAGGGGAAGAGTTTGACAGTGATCTTGGACCGGTAAGTTAACCGTTATGTACTGTGAATGTGAGTAAAGATTACAATATCGACTTAACTTAGACTTCGTTTCTATGTTGTATGTTGACTACAGGATAGGACATCACGTTACTACCGGCGGTCGATTGCAGCTGAAATTATAAAGGATGAGACCAATAGAATCAGGGTTGAGGTGATGAGGAAGGCAAAACTTGCTGCAGAAGAAAGTCCTTAGTATTAAGATATTTTCTTTTTCTCTATGTTAGTATTTGAATATTAGATGGTTTACTAGTTTATTACTGGATGGTTTACTTGTACAGACATATTTTGGAGACATGTTTAAGCTTAGTACTTGACAGTAAACATTATCTGGCTTAGTGATACAACCATATTCCATATTCATACAGACATATTCCAGAATTAGACATTCTTAATCCAGAATTGTACAGACATCTTACAAAATGGAAAAGCCATATTCCAAAAGAATAATACCATACGGCCAAATAGTAAACTAAATATTTGATGGTTTACTAACTTGGTAACATTGATATATAGCTTCATTACTGCATGTAGGTTAACATGTCAAACGTTATGTAGATATTTCAGCTTCATCCATGACGTTTGACATCATGTGGCAGAATGATACAATCATATGGCATAATCTTACAAACATCTTCCAGAATAATACATTCAAAGACCATAATCCTACATAGATCGTTCAGAATGAAAGAACCATATTCAGAAATAATAATACCATACTGTGAAAGATTAAAATAAATTCATAGAGAGTATTCAATCCATCTTGAGTGAGAAAAGTAGGAAAAATGAAATAAAAAATACAAAAATAAGTAACAATTTCTATTTCCTCTTCCTTCCTCTTGACTTTCGAGCTTTCTCAATTACACTTTTCAACCTTTTCCGACCAAAAGTGTTGGTTTTCACAAACTCTGGATCATGGATACGAGTCCCTGTCCCAATAGTCGTAGCAGAGCTAGAGCCGAGATCAAGATCTACTTGCAACACCATTCGCTTCAAAACTTGAAGTCCGTCATTGAAACGCGTCCTTGCTGTGGCATCATTAACACAGTGATCAAGAAGATTAATACACTCACGCATAGAGTTTGTCCACCAACAGAACTTTTGTAAGCGCTCTTGTCCCACTTCATTACTTTCACATTCAACCAAGTATAACCTGGCATTTTTAGACCAACGCCTTAGTGTGGCAACGTCGGGTTTTCTGGAGTCGCCACCAATCAGTTTACCCAGGTCGATTGGATACCTTAAAATTGGTCTGCGAGAGTTCGGGGATCGGAAGTACGGTTACGCTAAAACAATATTGTTATAGCGCCCAAAATTAGCACCTTAGTTGATTTTAATTTTGTTTTACTTTGCTTTAAAAAAAATTCAGTTAATTTTCAAACTAGAAATTTTAACTGAATTAGTCGAAATGTGGATTTTTTAAGTTAAGTTGATATTTCCGAACCATGGACTCTACCGAGTCATTTAGACACGGAAGTTTTTAATTCCGAACCATGGACTCTGCCGAGTCACCCGGACACGGAATGTTGATGATATTTTAAATAATTTAATCCATATCGTAAAATATGGATTTTTATCTTTTGTATTTATTTAATTAAAAAAATTTGATATTTTCCAAACCGTAGATCCTGACGGATCATCCGGATATGGAAATTATTTAATGTTAATTAATTATTTAATTCTTATTTATTATAGAATTAATTATTAGTTTAATGATTATTTTGTAATTCTTTTGTTTATGAAATTTTAGGTTTTTTGTTAATGATCTAAAAATTTATTTTTGTTTATTTTTTTTCTTATATTTTTCTTCTTTTCTTTCTTTTCTTTTTCTTATCTTTCCTTTTTTTTTATTTTTCTTGTTTAATGAAGGATATTTATTATTTAAATAATTACTCAATTTATAAAAGAATTAAAAAGTAATTTTTTATTTTTATTTAATAAAAAGTGACTTTAAAGAAATTAAAGAGTTAAAAAATCCTGATATTTATTTTATGTTCATTCAAAAAAAATAAATTAATCAAGGTTTTATAACGGAAAGATTTATATTTTTATGTTATGTTTATTTCTTTTTTTTATTTAATAGAAGATAAACCAAAAAAAGAAATTATTTAATCAAGATCTTATTTATTCAATAAAAAAAACTTTTATGTATATTTCAAAAATAAAAGAAGAGTCTTAATATTTATTTTTTTTATTTTTGATAAAAGATTAACAAAAAAAAATGATTAATTAATTAAGAAAACCAAACATTTGTATATATATTTTGAACATAAAAGAAAAGTTTTTTTTATATTTATATAATTTATTTTAATAAAGGATTAACCAAAAAGTGTTTATTTAATGAAGAAATTAAAAACTTATATGTATATTTTAAACATAAAAGAAAAGTTTTGGTAATTATTTGATTTATTTTTTATAAAATTGATTATTTAATAAAGAAACTAAAAATTTATATGTATATTTTAAACATAAAAGAAGAGTTTTGATATTCACTTGATTTATTTTTGATAAAAGTGATTATTTAATAAAGAAACTAAAAATTAATATGAATATTTTAAAATAAAAGTAAAGTCTTGATGCTTATATATTTTATTTTTTGTTTGAAAATTAATCAAAAAGTGATTATTTAATTTATAAGTCTAAAATAAAATACATCTAATTAATAAGTCCAAAAATATTTAAGAGAAATTTAATTTTATTTACTTTTATTTATTTATTTTATTTATTTTTGAAATCATTTGGCTAAGATTTTTTATAAAGGAAACAAAAAGTTATATCTTTCCATTATTTTAAAAGAAATAAGTAAAATATTACTGAATAAAATATTAGCCCAAAAATTTTACTCTTTTTATTCTTTTTATTAATAAAGAAAACTAAAAAGTTATATTTTATTATTTTAATAAATAATTAATATATTAGTCCAAAGTTTTTATTTTTAATAAAAATTTATTTATATACTTTATTTAAAAATAATATTTCCAAGCCATGGATCCTGGCGGATCATTTGGTCATGGAATTTAATTTTAATTATTTAATTAATTATTAATTTTAATTATAATTTTATTGGATTTTTCTTGAATTTTAAATTTTAAATATCATTATTTTAGAAAAGTTTAAAAAAAATTGATATTGTATTTTTTAGAATTATTTAATCATGTTTGTTTATTAATTTTAACAAAAAGGTTAAAAAGTTAACTTTGTTATCTTTAAAGAAATAATAAAAAACATGTATTCCAAAATAAAAAAAAATAATTGGCTTTTAAATTTTTATTAGCCTTAATAATTAATTACAAAAGAATTTTCTTTTTTAGTTCTTATTTATTTATTAGTAAAGGTGAATTAAATGAAATAAATTATATAAAGGAAAATTAATAAAAATAAAGTGGGGCTTTTTGGCCATCCACTTTAAAAATAAATAATAATAAATGTTAGCAAAGTTAATTAAATTAATTATTAAACAACAATAATAAAAAGTTAGTCAAGTTAATTAAATTAATTAATTAACAACAATAATAAAAAGTTAGCCAAGTTAATTAAATTAATTAATTAACAACAATAATAAAAGTTAGCAAAGTTAGTAAAGTTAGATGTTAATAACAATAAAAATAAAAGTTAGTAAGTTAGTTGAGGTAACAATAATAAGGTTAGTAGGTTAGTCATAATAATAATAATAATAAGGTTAGTCATAATAATAATAAATAAACAAGTAAAAATTAAAAAAGGTTAGTAATTAATTCTGCAAGAACAAAATAAAAAGTTAGTGACCAAAGTGAAAGAAATTGAAAAGATGAAGTATGAAATAGGGGTTTACCCTTAAAATTTTGAAATTGAATTTTTGCTGGGAAATAGACGCGATGCGGCGGCTTGGGGGGGGGGGGTGCTGCTGGCGCAGAGGAGGAAGAGGAAGGGCAGGGCGGCGACGGCGTGGGGCGGAGCGGCGGCGGGCTGCTAGGGCGGCGCAGCAGCGAGGGCAACGGCGGCGAGGGCGCGGGGCGGCAGGGGGAAGAAAAAAAAAAAAAAGGATGACGGAGCGCGGCGGCGGAACAGCTGGGCGGAGGGGCTGACGGCGGCGGGACGGCCGGACGATGGCGGCAGGACGGCTGGGTGGAGGCGTGGCGGCCGGCGGCCGGCGGTGGCGGGCAACGTCGGAGAGAGAGAGAGAACGGAGATAAACGAGAGGAGGAAGACGGGGGCCAAGGCGTCAGAATAAAAAATTTTGAGATTTTCTGGAGAAAGGGAAGAGAGCCAGGGACAAGGGTTATAATTTTATCTTTTTTTAAAATAGAGCTCTAAGCTTTTCCTCTATTTTTTTTCTGTGTTCAGCACTAAATTTGGAGGCCTATTTATAGAGGAAGTTTGGCTGAACTATTGATGGATAAATTAATAAAAAATTTCAAACTTATCTTTTAAATTGGTAAAATGACAACTTCAGTCCTTTACGTTTCTCAGGCTCTAGATAAGCTTCTGATTTTGACAATTTTGTCGTTTTCTGTTAATTTGGGCCAGAAACGTCCGTTTAGGCCCAAAATTGACGCGAAAAATTGCCCAAAGCTCCTGGAACTTTCAGAATTTGTCAATTTTGCCCGAAACTTCTCAATTTTGTCATTTTTATCTCAAATTTTTTAATTTTTTCATTTTTATGGAGTTTTCTTTTTTCTTTCAAACATACACATATACACACATATATCAAATCTTCACAAAAGAAAACAAAAAAATGTATTTTAAACTAATTAAAAAAATTTAGTAATAATAATAACAATAATAATAATAATACATTTTTTTAATTAAATTTTTTTTTTAAAATTATTTTAATGGCCGGACGAAATTGGGTGTCAATAGCTGCCCCCCTTTGCATGCTTCATGGGACATGATGTATGCAAAGTCGTTACCAAATTTCGTCCGGCTTAGCTAGGCATTGAGAACCTTCTCGCCACCTAAATTGTAAGGTTAAGGAATCCTCCTTAGAACCTCGGCGATAGGAGGAGTCCTACCGTTGAAGGAAAATTGATTGTTTTTGAGGCAAAGGTTCCATCCTTAAAACCCCGACGATAGGAGCAGTCCTACCGTTGAAGGAAAATTGATTGTTTTCGAGGCAAAGGTTCTATCCTTAAAACCCCGACGATAGGAGCAGTCCTACCGTTGATTGTTTTCGAGACAAAGGTTCCATCCTTAAAATCCCGACGATGAAAATTGATTGTTTTCGAGGCAAAGGCTCCATCCTTAAAACCCCGACGATAGGAGCAGTCCTACCGTTGATTGTTTTCGAGACAAAGGTTCCATCCTTAAAATCCCGACGATAGGAGCAGTCCTACCGTTGATTGTTTTCGAGACAAAGGTTCCATCCTTAAAATCCCGACGATAAAAATTGATTATTTTCGAGGCAAAGGTTCCATCCTTAAAACCCCGATGATGAAAATTGATTGTTTTCGAGGCAAAGGTTCCATCCTTAAAACCCCGATGATGAAAATTGATTGTTTTCGAGGCAAAGGTTCAATCCTTAAAACCCCGATGATGAAAATTGATTATTTTTTAGGCAAAGGTTCCATCCTTAAAACCCCGACGATAGGAGCAGTCCTACCGTTGATTGTTTTCGAGACAAAGGTTCCATCCTTAAAATCCCGACGATAGGAGCAGTCCTACCGTTGATTGTTTTCGAGACAAAGGTTCCATCCTTAAAATCCCAACGATGAAAATTGATTATTTTCGAGGCAAAGGTTCCATTCTTAAAACCCCGATGATGAAAATTGATTATTTTCGAGGCAAAGGTTCCATCCTTAAAACCCCGATGATGAAAATTGATTTTGAGGCTAATGAGCTTTCCTTAGGACCTCGAGCAAAATTTATATGAAAGCAATTGAAATTGGAATAATTTTCTTCGAAAGTGTGAATTTTCATAATAGGCGAGCGCAAAGAATTAGGCTTCGATAAAACGAGTGAATCTTGGTGATGACAATAACACTGACAAATTATGTAAAGGGAACGGATGTTTGGAATCAATATTCAAGGTTCATCTAATATTTTCTTCAGTAAATATAGATTCCCTTGTGAGATATGTCATCCAAATAAGGTTAAAGCTTAACTACCCCAAAATGTTATGCCTAGTAGACCTAATAGGATGCGTCTCAAGAGTAACAAAAATTACTCTTTACTCAGCCATTCCAACCTAAAGGCATTGTCCTATGGTTTTAAAAAAGAAATTCCCTGAAAAGAAAAACTGAAACGCGAAAGAAAATGCTGATGATAAAACTAAAGGACAAGAAAAACGGATCAGATCGCTTCTTTCTTCCACAATACTTCAACAAGGTGAGTAGATGACCATTATGGGAGTGAACTGGTCGGGAAAGACTGTCGTGTCCAGTCTATCTGAATCATTGCTGGATCTGGTTCAGGAACAAAAGCTTGTATTTTATCTAGCAATTCTTCAGCAGTTGTTGCGGATATTATAATTCGCCGTTCCACTCTTGATATGAAATTCTTCTGCATAGCATAATCCATAAAAGCTATCAGACCTGTAAAGAAATTGTTAACATTCAAAAGCCCAATGGGTTTCTTATGCAAATTAAGTTGGGCCATGGAAGCAATTTGAAAGACTTCTCCCAATGTGCCAAAACCACCTGGTAGAGCGATAAAAGCATCAGCATTTAAAAGCATTTGTAACACACGCTCTTGCAAATTTTTAACCACTAATTCTTCTTCAATCGTGCCCCCAGAAACAAATTTCAAAGGTCCAGGGATGATGCCCAAAACTTGACTTCCTCCTAAAGATGCTGCTGATGCTACACCTCCCATTAATCCGACACTACCTCCTCCATAAACTAAATGTATTTTTCGCTCAGCTAATACTCTACCCAAATGGTTGGCTGCCTTTAAATACTCTTCATCTTTTCCAGAAAAAGCCCCAGAAAATACACAAATACTTCGGAGTTTACAAGTGGAGGTTTTCTCCATTCCTATCCTTACCCATGTGAGAAAAGAAGAAAAGAGGATATATTTATAGAGATGAAAAGATAAAGTAATAATTTTATTCTCAAGAGTGGATACGTTATTGCCAGCTATACACAGTAGTCACGACTATGGCTCAAGTCGGGAGTGGGTACATTATCGTCAAAAGATGAGGAAAATTTCAAAAGCAACTAAAATATACAGTAGTCGCGATTGTAGCTTATGTCAGGAGTAGGTACGTGATTGTCGGAAGTGAAGGAAAATTTCAAAAGTGGCAGGTATATACAGTAGTCCGTGTCAGGAGTGGGTACATTATTGCCAAAGGAGGAGGAAAATTTCAAAAGCGACAGCTAGCATGTACAGTATCGTGACTATGGCTCATGTCAGGAGTGGATACATTATCGCCGAAAGGGGAGGAAAATTTCAAAAGCGACAGCTAGCACGTACAATAATCGTGACTTTGGTTCACGTCAGGAGTGGATACATTATTACCAAAAGGGGAGGAAAATTTCAAAAGCAACAGCTAGCACGTACAGTAATCGTGACTTTGATCGTCGTCTTCCACTGGCTTTGCGTCCAGTAATGGCTTCAATGCTTTCTATGAATCGGTGATTTGCATCTCATCTAGCTTTCTCACAAACTGGCAAACAAGGTCGTTTAGGGTCAGATTCCCAAGACTGTAACGATCTCGTTCTTTTTGGAAAATTATCCATAATCCAACAACTTCAAATTGCACTATTCCGCAAGAATGCGCTTCAAGAACCTCTCGGATATCTTCCAGAGATTCCTTACGCAAGCCATTCTTGATGAATTTTATTTTATCTTCACGATTTCTGGTAATCACTCCTGGAGAACGACATTTAGCACCGCAAATCCACCATCCACAATTATGACAGACGGCTAGCCTCTTTGCTCTTCTCTTTTTGGCATAAGCGCTTTTACCAAAGCCGGGCATACGGGGAAAGAACGCATCTGGAACTTCACCAGCCGAACGAACCTTAGCTTCGATTAGCCATCGCACATTATCAGGAATGCCTTTGTGCATAAATACTCTGAATCGTTCACATCTAGCTTGATAAATCTTTTTAAGAACATTTATTGGGAAGGAAGGAAAATACTTTCGTAGGGCGGAAAGAGAAGACTCCATTGATGAAGGAGGTATTTAAGAGAAGAAAGAAATTAGTGATTGTAGGAAACGGAAATAACTAACATATATTTATAGTGATGAAAGGGATAATGCGTTAATTACACTTGCAGAAGCAAGTACATTATTGTCAAAAGAAAAGACAAATGACAGCTTATATGTACAGCAATCATGACTGTGGCTCTCATCTTCCACTGATTTATATCTAGTAATGGCTTCAATGCCTTCTATAAGTCGGGGATTTGCTTCCCATCCAGTTTCCTTACAAACTGACAAACAGGGTCGTTTAAAGTCACATTCCCAAGACTGTAACGGTTTCGTTCTTTATGGTAAGTCCTCCACAATTTGACAATTTGACCTTGCACTTTTCCACAAGAATGTGTTTCAAGAGTCTCTCGGATATCTTCCAGAGATTCCTTACGCAGGCCATTCTTAATGAATTTTCTTTTATCTTCACGATTTGTGGAGATGTATCCTAAATAGCGACATTTAGTATTACAATTCCATCGCCCACATTTATAACACACACCTAGTCTCTTTGCTCTTCGCCTTTTGGCATAACGGCTTTTACCTAAACCGGGCATGCGGGGCATAAATGCATCTGGAACTTCACCCGCCAAACGGACCTTAGCTTCAATTATCCACTGCACATTATCGGGAATGCCTTTGCGTGTAAAAACTCTGATTCTTTCACATCTAGCAAGGTAGATCTTTTTAAGGACTTTTATTGGAAGGGAAGGAAAGTATTTTCGCAGTGCAGAAAGAGTAGAATCCATTGATGAGAGAAGAATTTGAGAGAAGAGGGAAATGAATCAGTTATTGTAGGAGACTAGAATAACCGACTTTAGAAGTCACGGGGTATCTTATCCGCTGCTTAATCAGAAGGAAGAACACGCATTTATAGTGATGAAAAGGGATAACGTGTCGATTACACTTAGGGGAGCATGTACATCTGTCAAAAGAAAATGCAAACTTTTCCAAATATAACAAACTGTATGTACAGTAATTGTGACTGTGACTCACATCTTCCACTGGCTTTACGTCCAGTAACGGCATTAACGGCTTCTATGAGTCGAGGATTTGCTTCCCATCCAGTTTTCTTACAAGCTGGCAAACAGGGTCAATTACAGTCAGATTCCCGGGACTGTAACGGTTTCGTTCTTCATGAAAAATGCTCCATAAACCAAGAAGTTCACGTTGCATAGATCCACAAGAATGCGTCTCAAGAGTCAATTGGATATCATTCAACGAGTCCTTACTCAGGCCATTCTTAATGAATCGTATTTTATCTTCTCGATTATCAGAGATCATCCCTAAAGAACGACATTTAGTATTACAAGTCCACCGTCCACATTTATGACAGACTTGTAACCTTTTCGCTCTTCGCTTTTTAGCATAAGAGCTTTTGCTTATTCCAGGCATGTGAGACACAAATGCCTCTGGGATTTCACCTGCCAGACGAACCTTGGCTTCGATTAACCACCGCACATCTTCAGGGATTCCTTTGTGCATCAGAACTCTTAATCGTTCACAGCGAACTTGGTAGATCTTTTTGAGAATGTTCATTGGGAGAGAAGGAAAATATTTTCGTAAGACAGAAAGAGTAGGATCCATTTTCTAGAGGGAAATAAAAGACAGAAGAGAGGAAAGAATCAGTTATTATGGGCAACTGAGAGAACCGACTTGAAAGTCACGGAGTACCGTATCCACCATTTAACCGAAAAAGTGGATCCTACTTTATTTTGGTATCATAGATATTTCTTATCTTTGATATCTCGTCAGGCATGACATTGATCCAGTCCTTGATTATTGAATCCATTGTCTGCTTTCGATGACAATATTTCTCGATATCCGCGCTTATCTTTGACCATAGTTATTTCTTATCTTGGATACCGCTAAGCTGGCGTCAATTCTGTCCATCCAGGTGTAGCCTCGATTATTGAATCGATTGCCAGGCTTTTGACATATTGTCTACCTTATCCTTGAATTCCTGATGCGGGTTGGTCTCGCATATTAGCTGTGTATCCAGTGATAGATTGGTAAGAGCTGATGACATTGAGATCTCAGCTTATACTGCTGAAACTGTGCCGTGGATGTGCTTCCCATTTGGTTCCTATTATGCAAAAGCCATGCATGCATGATGTGAAATGCATGAATGCAGAGCATGTGGAATTGATTTTTTTTTTTTTTTTATGGATCTAGTTCTTCATGTCTTTGCTTTACTGGATCTTCTTTGTGATTGCCTTCTTGGACTATCATTGAATCTCTTTATGCTTTCCAGCTTTTGTTCACTACCTCAAAAGCCCAACTCTTTTCAAAATCCTCTTTCTTTGACTTGTTCTTGAATTTTGGCCTCAATTTCTTTAAAGTTGGCCCGCCTTATAATTTATATCTCTTTCGGGTACTCATCCCTTGTCATGGATTTGATACCATCAAAGGCTTTACTTTCAATGTCTGCTTTGCCCCTTTTCTTGTGACCATGTCGACACTTACTTATTCCCATGTTATAATCTGAATGATTGCTCTTCCTTGAACTCATGTTTTGATCCATAAGACTTGCCCCCTTGTCTATTGAACTTCTTTGTTGGCAGTACTCTTCTTACGCTTAGTAGAGACTACTTTGCCCCCTTGAATATGGTGTTTATGTGGATAAAAGATATCATCTCATCTTTGATTTAACAGAAGGTTGAGCATTTCTAGACCTTTGTGATGGTCCTTGATCATGAATTTCTCTTACAAGAACCACATCTTCTTAAAGAAAGTCTCAAGCTATCTCCTCACTTTTAAATCTACACACATTAATGAATAATGGTTTGGCCTTAAAGAAAAACTTTCATCAATTTGCAAAGCTTGACAAAGTAATTTACGGTCTTTGTTTTTAATTAAAATATCCTGTCATTCTTCCCTTTCCAACTCGAAGACATAAACTGTGCAAGGCAATAAGGTAGAAACATGATTCACAATAATAACCTTTTAACTGAATGAGGATGATATCGAGAGGTAAATGTTAGGTGTGAGGAAAGTTAAGTTTGAATGTTTTTTTTTTGTGGCAGTCTTTTAGCTGAATGAGAATAATATTAAGAGGTAAATATTAGGTCTGAGTAAAGTTAAGTTTGAGTGGTGTGAAAGAAGGGTATTTTAATACTACTCATGAGCAGTATTAAATAAGGTAGAAACATGATTCACAATGATAGTCTTTTAACTGAATGAGGATGTTAGGTCTGAGGAAAGTTAAATTTAAGTGGTGTGAAAGAATGATCTTTTAATACTACTCGTGAGCAGTATTAAATAAGGTAGAAACATGTTTCACAATGATAGTCTTTTAGCTGAATGAGGATGATAAGTCTGAGGAAAGTTAAGTTTAAGTGGTTTGAAAGAAGGGTCTTTTAATACTACTCGTGAGCAAATTTGATTATGATGAAAAACTCAATAGTGATGACCTCAAACTTGCCACTCTTTCCAGAAAGTTAAACCTCATCTGTTGCCCCCCAACTATCGTGGTCTTTATGTATGCTTGGCTTGAAAGTTGCTTTTGTCTTCTAGACCACCTTTGCAGGTTTTCAGTTTAGAATCCATAGCTCACTTGTTTTCTTTTTTTTCTTTTGCTCTAGTTTGAGCCCTTTTTTTCCTTTCTCTTTTTTTTTTTGTTTTTGTTTTTGTTTCCCTTTCTTTTTTTTTGTTTTGTTTTTTTTTTTGTTTTGTTTTTTGTTTTGTTCCTTTTTTTTTTTTTTTTTTTTTTTGTGAGCTATGGTGATGACATATTTGATAACTTTCTTGAAGTGAGATGACTCAAGTGGCCTTGCTTGCTCGTGCTTGTTCTTAGTTCTTTTTTGTTTTGAATTTTCCCTTGTTGGCTTTTTGATGGAAGGGATGAACTTTTTCCTTTTCGGAGTTTTTGTTACAGAGAACCGAGATCATAGCCTTCTTGAAATGAGATGATTCAAGTGGCCTTACTTGCTTGTATTTGCTCTCAGTCTCTCTTTTTTTTTTTGTTTTGAATTTTTCCTTGTTGGCTTTTTGATGGAAGGGATGAACTTTTTCCTTTTTTTTTTGGAGTTTGTGTTATGGAGAACCGAGATCATAGCCTTCTTGAAGTGAGATGACTCAAGTGGCTTTATTTGCTTCTCAGTCTCTCTTTTTTTTTTTTGGATTTTTTTTTTGGATTTTCCCTTTAATGGCTTTTTAATGGAAGGGATGAACTTTTTCTTTTCAGAGTTTGTGTTGCGGAAAACTGAGAACCTTTTTTTTTTTGCATTTATGAGAATTGGGAGGCCACTGAAGTCATTTAATATGAGAGCTACCTTGTTTGGAAACTAACCCCAAACTTCTTGCAAGGATGTTGATAACCACTGTGAATTCTTTTTGAGGGTTGAGGTGCAACATATGAAATCCTTCTTACTAGATTTGGCAGCACTTTCAAGATCATTACTATCAAATTTCCCTTAACTTTTTATTTTCACCCACGAGTAGTATCATTTAGAAAGCAAAGTATGATAGCAATAATGGATAGTATAATGGAAAGGAGTGAGAGATGGATGTAAAAACGGAATTTTTGGTAAGAAGTGGTAGAATGTGTAGGTGTAATAATTGAATTTTTGGTAAAAATTGGTAGAATGTGTAAAAGTAATAATGGGATTAAAAAGTGGTAGAATGCACACGCAACATCTTTTTGTTAGAGAACAAAAAGAATTACCGGTTGTCGAAAAGTAAAGTGTGATGGCAATAATGGATAGTATAATAGCAAAGAGTGTAAAAATGGAAAGTAGTAGAATGCACGCATCACATCTTTTTGTTGTACCAGAAAAAGAATAGCAGGTGTCCATTTAACAAAGACTACACCCTAGATTCTGGACTAAATCTAGGAGATTTTTACTATTAAATTACTTTTGCAAGCTTTCAAAGATACAAGTTTATTCAAAGGATTCCCTATCATTCAAAAGTGTGTGCGGACTGTTAGGTCAGATCTGACTTGGAGCCCTTCCAAAATTAATGTAATTCCAGCTCAAAATCTTCACTTTCAATTATCAATCACATCATGGCCTAGCAACTTAGACTCGACCAACTGTTGGACCTTGAGTTTCAGCACCACAGACTTTTCAGTTACATTTGGGATTTGGGTCACACCAACTTGGAAGAGAAGGTCACTTGGCCTTTGCTACTATTGATATAGATGATAGCAGAATGCCTTCTTCAGCAAAGTCTGTGATTAACTTTCCTTCAAAAATGAATTTCATTTTTTGGTGTAATGAGGAGGGAATTGCTCCGGCCATATTTTCTATCCTGGACTCTATATCTATGAGACGTCCTTCAGTTTGTTCTGCCATTAGTCTTGTTTGGAGCCGAGTTGGATATTGGTGTTGAGATCCAATTTTACTTTTTTTAAAGTGAGATTCATTTTATTAGATTTTACATGTATATGATTGATGCAATGGATGCATGCAATGAGTGAACTTGATTATCAACTATTGTGAAACTTCAAGACTTCTAGTTATCATTATAAAGACCAAAAAGTTAGCATAATTTGATGCGTGGTTTTGATGCATGAAGAATAATTGCACAGAACGGAAGTATAACAAAAGAAAAATAAGGTTATTAACAAGTTAAATAGTAATTAACAACTCATGAAGTATTATGGATAAACAAGTTAAAATCATACGAAGAAAAGTGTAGAGTAACAACACAGCATAACAAGGATATGCTTATAGTGTTGGTAAAAATGGTAGAAATTCTATGGTCAGTTCTATGGTTAAGTGGGGAGTTCTATATGCATAAGGTGGCTTATCAAAAAGGCAAGGGATAGTTCCCGAATCCCGTCACTAAATTATAGTGACAGCCCGATTCCTTACCCTCTAGGGTTTATGGAAGGAATGGATTAATTCGAGTCGTAGCTTTTCGTGGGCCTATGCAGAGACTAACCGTCTCAGGAGGCAATACACTACTTTGCTACTTTGAAACCGGTGAAGGCTTGGAGACCATGGCTTCACAAGGACAACAACACCAATTCCGCTTAGAAAGAATTGTGTTCGATTTGAGGAAGCTCGGGTATAGAGCTTCATTTTGTGAATGCATTATGCATGTTTAGAATAAGTAAATATAACATATAAATCCACATAAAAATAAACAAAACAGAACAAAATAAATCAACTTTTAGGCTTGACTCACTAACCAGGATCCCCAGTGGAGTCGCCAAGCTGTGGCAACGTCGGGTTTTCTGGAGTCGCCACCAATCAGTTTACCCAGGTCGATTGGATACCTTAAAATTGGTCTGCGAGAGTTCGGGGATCGGGAGTATGGTTACGCTAAAACAATATTGTTATAGCGCCCAAAATTGGCACCTTAGTTGATTTTAATTTTGTTTTACTTTGCTTTAAAAAAAATTCAGTTAATTTTCAAACTAGAAATTTTAACTGAATTAGTCGAAATGTGGATTTTTTAAGTTAAGTTGATATTTCCGAACCATGGACTCTGCCGACTCATTTGGACACGGAAGTTTTTAATTTCGAACCATGGACTCTGCCGAGTCACCCGGACACGGAATGTTGATGATATTTTAAATAATTTAATCCATATCGTAAAATATGAATTTTTATCTTTTGTATTTATTTAATTAAAAAAATTTGATATTTTCCAAACTGTAGATCCTGCCGGATCATCCGGATATGGAAATTATTTAATGTTAATTAATTATTTAATTCTTATTTATTATAGAATTAATTATTAGTTTAATGATTATTTTTTAATTCTTTTGTTTATGAAATTTTAGGTTTTTTGTTAATGATCTAAAAATTTATTTTTGTTTATTTTTTTTCTTATATTTTTCTTCTTTTCCTTCTTTTCTTTTTCTTATCTTTCCCTTTTTTTTTATTTTTCTTGTTTAATGAAGGATATTTATTATTTAAATAATTACTCAATTTATAAAAGAATTAAAAAGTAATTTTTTATTTTTATTTAATAAAAAGTTACTTTAAAGAAATTAAAGAATTAAAAAATCCTGATATTTATTTTATGTTCATTCAAAAAAAATAAATTAATCAAGGTTTTATAACGGAAAGATTTATATTTTTATGTTATGTTTATTTCTTTTTTTTATTTAATAGAAGATAAACCAAAAAAAGAAATTATTTAATCAAGATCTTATTTATTCAATAAAAAAAACTTTTATGTATGTTTCAAAAATAAAAGAAGAGTCTTAATATTTATTTGTTTTATTTTTGATAAAATATTAACAAAAAAAAATGATTAATTAATTAAGAAAACCAAACATTTGTATATATATTTTGAACATAAAAGAAAAGTTTTTTTTTATATTTATATAATTTATTTTAATAAAGGATTAACCAAAAAGTGTTTATTTAATGAAGAAATTAAAAACTTATATGTATATTTTAAACATAAAAGAAAAGTTTTGGTAATTATTTGATTTATTTTTTATAAAAGTGATTATTTAACAAAGAAACTAAAAATTTATATGTATATTTTAAACATAAAAGAAGAGTTTTGATATTCATTTGATTTATTTTTGATAAAAGTGATTATTTAATAAAGAAACTAAAAATTAATATGAATATTTTAAAATAAAAGTAAAGTCTTGATGCTTATATATTTTATTTTTTGTTTGAAAATTAATCAAAAAGTGATTATTTAATTTATAAGTCTAAAATAAAATACATCTAATTAATAAGTCCAAAAATATTTAAGAGAAATTTAATTTTTATTTACTTTTATTTATTTATTTTATTTATTTTTGAAATCATTTGGCTAAGATTTTTTATAAAGGAAACAAAAAGTTATATCTTTCCATTATTTTAAAAGAAATAAGTAAAATATTACTGAATAAAATATTAGCCCAAAAATTTTACTCTTTTTATTCTTTTTATTAATAAAGAAAACTAAAAAGTTATATTTTATTATTTTAATAAATAATTAATATATTAGTCCAAATTTTTTATTTTTAATAAAAATTTATTTATATACTTTATTTAAAAATAATATTTCCAAGCCATGGATCCTGGTGGATCATTTGGTCATGGAATTTAATTTTAATTATTTAATTAATTATTAATTTTAATTATAATTTTATTGGATTTTTCTTGAATTTTAAATTTTAAATATCATTATTTTAGAAAAGTTTAAAAAAAATTGATATTGTATTTTTTAGAATTATTTAATCATGTTTGTTTATTAATTTTAACAAAAAGGATAAAAAGTTAACTTTGTTATCTTTAAAGAAATAATAAAAAACATGTTTTCCAAAATAAAAAAAATAATTGGCTTTTAAATTTTTATTAGCCTTAATAATTAATTACAAAAGAATTTTCTTTTTTAGTTCTTATTTATTTATTAGTAAAGGTGAATTAAATGAAATAAATTATATAAAGGAAAATTAATAAAAATAAAGTGGGGCTTTTTGGCCATCCACTTTAAAAATAAATAATAATAAATGTTAGCAAAGTTAATTAAATTAATTATTAAACAACAATAATAAAAAGTTAGTCAAGTTAATTAAATTAATTAATTAACAACAATAATAAAAAGTTAGCCAAGTTAATTAAATTAATTAATTAACAACAATAATAAAAGTTAGCAAAGTTAGTAAAGTTAGATGTTAATAACAATAAAAATAAAAGTTAGTAAGTTAGTTGAGGTAACAATAATAAGGTTAGTAGGTTAGTCATAATAATAATAATAATAAGGTTAGTCATAATAATAATAAATAAACAAGTAAAAATTAAAAAGGGTTAGTAATTAATTCTGCAAGAACAAAATAAAAAGTTAGTGACCAAAGTGAAAGAAATTGAAAAGATGAAGTATGAAATAGGGGTTTACCCTTAAAATTTTGAAATTGAATTTTTGCTGGGAAATAGTCGCGACGCGGCGGCGTGGGGGGGGGGGAGGGGGGGGTGCTGCTGGCGCAGAGGAGGAAGAGGAAGGGCAGGGCGGCGACGGCGTGGGGCGGAGCGGTGGCGGGCAGCTAGGGCGGCGCGGCAGCGAGGGCAACGGCGGCCGGGACGACGGCGGCGAGGGCGCGGGGCGGCAGGGGGAAGAAAAAAAAAAAAAAGGATGACGGAGCGCAGCGGCGGAACGGCTGGGCGGAGGGGCTGACGGCGGCGGGACGGCCGGACGATGGCGGCAGGATGGCTGGGTGGAGGCGTGGCGGCCGGCGGACGGCGGTGGCAGGCAACGTCGGAGAGAGAGAGAAAACGGTGATAAACGGGAGGAGGAAGACGGGGGCCAAGGCGTCAGAATAAAAAATTTTGAGATTTTCTGGAGAAAGGGAAGAGAGCCAGGGACAAGGGTTATAATTTTATCTTTTTTTAAAACGGAGCTCTAAGCTTTTCCTCTATTTTTTTTCTGTGTTCAGCACTAAATTTGGAGGCCTATTTATAGAGGAAGTTTGGCTGAACTGTTGATGGATAAATTAATAAAAAATTTCAAACTTATCTTTTAAATTGGTAAAATGACAATTTCAGTCCTTTACGTTTCTCAGGCTCTGGATAAGCTTTCAGAAGCTTCTGATTTTGACAATTTTGTCGTTTTCTGTTAATTTGGGCCAGAAACGTCCGTTTAGGCCCAAAATTGACGCGAAAAATTGCCCAAAGCTCCTGGAACTTTCAGAATTTATCAATTTTGCCCGAAACTTCTCAATTTTGTCATTTTTATCTCAAATTTTTTAATTTTGTCATTTTTATAGAGTTTTCTTTTTTCTTTCAAACATACACATATACACACATATATCAAATCTTCACAAAACAAAACAAAAAAATGTATTTTAAACTAATTAAAAAAATTTAGTAATAATAATAACAATAATAATAATAATACATTTTTTTAATTAATTTTTTTTTTAAAATTATTTTAATGGCCGGACGAAATTGGGTGTCAACACTTAGAATATATTGTTTGGGAATTTCCTCCTCACCCTTAACATCTAGCACCCGGATAGCATGAGCACACAGAAAACCTTGTTGCATGAAGAATTTGCAAGAACAATCAACTGACTTTGTAATCGGATCATACGTGACCAAAAACTCACGAGGGTCACGGCGACCCAACGACACTTGAAATGTTTCAATGGAACCGGTAGTGTGCACAATATTAAATTTTGCACCAACAGCAAAACTCAATTGCTCCTGAAAGTCTTTGAAAATTCTAAAACTGTAAACATTAGAAGCATGAATCAACAAGTCATTTGGGATAGCTACCTCATACTCCCCATAGTTGCTATAATCTTTCTCAAGCTCATTGTGCCTCCATTCCTTCACCCTAAGCTCAATAGCTTTGAAAATATCAAGAAGACCTGTCTGCTTATTAGCCAGCGATGTTAATACACTATTAGTGCTCTCACTACGTTGAGTAGCAAGCGTACCTGCATCACCAGAGGTACATATCATTACTATATACTCACATAACTAAGTAAACAATCACCACCCATTAACATACATACTATATACAGAAGTATACATTGAAACAGCAGATGCATCCATTGCCTACCATACAAAGAACACAATATAGATCATATACAATTTTATGAAACACTAAAAAAAATTTCATGAAAAGTACCTCCAGAAAAAACATCCCTACATAAATACGAAGCCCATCTTTCACGCACCCTCCATAATGACTGCAACCAACTTTCGTCAGTGCACCCAAATTCATCTAACATTCCATTCCATGTCTGATACAGCTCCTCTTCCGTCAAACAATCATATAGACATTTCATGAACTTGTCTCGAAATCCAGGACGACAATACAAATGACGAAGCTTGGTAGGTGCCTTCTCCGCTATATGCCACAAGCACAATCTATGTTTTGTCTCCTTGAACACTCTATCGAAAGCTTGTAAAAATGCATGGTCTTGATCTGAGAAAAGTGTCTTCGGCTCAATTTCATCCATGCTCCTCAAGAATGTCCTCAATAGCCACTCAAACGCCCTGGCCTTTTGCTCCACTAAGAAAGCACAACCAAACATTACATTCTGCCGGTGGTGATTTGTACCAACCAATGGTACACAGAACATGTTGTATCGGTTCGTCCGATAAGTCGTGTCTATCGACACAAAATCCCCAAATATTAAGTAATCAGCCTTCATTTGGCTATCCCGCCAGAAGAAATTACTCAATCTACCCATTTCATCAATTTCAATCGCATAAAAAAACTCAGTATCAGTTTTAACCCGCTCTTTGAAACATTCAACGAGTGACGCAACATCACCTTTCGCAGCCACTTTAGCCCTTTCCATCGCTACTTTATTGTAAAAAATTTTCTTCTTTAACCCAGACTGCTCGAGCCCCCCTGCTTCATTGTTGAACACCCTAACTGTATCAATTATCCGAATTCCACTATTCACCAATGTCATAACTGTCCCAAACTGCTCCTCTGACATCTCTTTGCAAGTGTTCAGCAAATGTCGCATTTGAATTGGCAGAATAGGATGGTTATGCTTTAGAACATGACGATCACATACCCACTGACCCTCTTCATTGCACTTAAACCTTATATATGCACCACATCCACAACGCAAAGAATGTTTACGAAAAGAAAGTGCTTCTACACTATTCTTCGCTAACTTTTTGAATCCTTGCCGGTGACAACAGTACTCTACAGAAATTACTTGATTTTGCCTCCAACGAAGCTTATTCCGACGAGCCTTGAAACCATTATTCACCGCATACCGACTAAAAAATGAATATGCTGCTTCCATACTCTCAAAACCAACACCTTCGAAGGATACATCTTCGAACCCATTATCTCCTTTTATCATAGAGTAGTCGACAATATAATCTGAAAATAGATAAAAAATATACTGGTTTATACTGCATACAACCATTAGCGTACAACTATATCACATTTTAATACATACTATTTACAGTTTAATACATATGCCACACAGTTACATACAAAATTGCAGACAAATGTGAAAACAATTTCACACAGAATTCAAAACACACTATCCTAAATTGCGAGAATTTAAACACTGTTCAGTTTCACCTTCCTCGACTCCAACTCCCTCATCACCACCATCGACATCCACTTCTTCATCTCCTTCAGCATCGATTGCTGCATAAAAAAAACATCTTTAATGCCATTACGAAGTTACAGTGTAACACATATATGCATATAAATTAGATAAAAACCTCGTAATTCTTCTCCATAATTCACACAGTCATCAGCGACCTCTTTTCCCTTTTCAAAATATTGAACGTTTACTCCGCAACTATTTTCTTCATCACAACCGCAAATTACTTCCCCCTCTCCTTTTCCCACCTCAGCACCACTATACACTTCTTCAACTGCTGGGCTTTCGTTTAGGTCAAACATCATTTTATACGAACTTTCAGAAAAAAAAAAAAGAACTCTATGGACAAAAAAATTATCTGATGCTTGAATAACGAGAATTCTTGGATGCAAAAAAAGAGTTTGAACTTTGTGAAGAAGGAATTGCCGCAACTCAAACTGGTATGAAAAATATCCATTTTGAATATTATATAAATGGTAAATTGATTACACTAATCGTGACTTCCTAACTGAACCATGTTTCTATATTCTGCCTACTTAACTGTAACTTTCACGTTTCCTAACCAGGTGTATGTCCACCCGGTGGATCCAAGAATTTTCGCAAAGGGACAGTGTCTGGTCAGGGAATTTAAACAAGGCACATTAAGCATCAAGATGAGCAAACTTTAATATTCGCTCTACTATAATTAATGCAGCACTGAAGCCAAAAAGATGGCTCTTGCCTCTTTCCAATTTATTGACCTTATCCACAAGATATCAAAGAGCCTGAAATGGTTGAGATTCTTCATGTTATAGCCTAGTTAATTTGTTGGCGAGCTAGTTAGGATCACCTACTGACTAACAAAAACATTCTTGTTTAGAAAGTAAAAATTGATGTCAATTTGACCACTTCCAAATTTTTTTTTCTCAAACATTACATTTCATTGGGAGGCGGACAAATATCATTTTATTTCACCTGCAAGCATTTTAATAGTAACATTTATTTCACATGCATATATATACTAAATTTTTTATGCACTGTTACAAAAAAAAAACTAGTGGTTTTGTTTAAAATAAGTTGTTTCTCCTTTTTCTTCCTGGTACTCGAAATCGCTTGCATGAGAGAATTATAAAAGAAATCATAGTGCATAATTTACCTTATTACGCACCACCTTATCTCTCATCATACCTGGGACGTTTGGCTGCAAAATTGAAGAAACCTGTGATTCTAGCAATAACCGAATAGACATATATGTGTGTGTGTGTATGTGTAAATGTATAGTAATTTCAATATCCCATTAGGTTCAAACTTGTTACCCTACCCCTAATTAAAATTTTAAATTTGAGGAGGGAGCTAACAACTGAGGAGAAGAAAGCTCTTGATGATTCACTGGCTTCATATAACCAAAGTTATTCAAATTTGAAAGAATCATTCTTTAATTTAAGTAATTCAAGACTTGAAGCAGTAAAGAAAGTCACGGGTATTTTCTTATCCTCCATGTAGTTGTGGGGTTATCAGCTAATTATGAGAAATTCCTCGAGGGAGCTGCACGAGAACTATTCGGCTTTTCATAATTTCAAGAAAATGAAAAGAAAAAAAAACAAAGAATTCTTAAATTAATCTTACAAGAAAAGAAAACCACTATGTGGGTTACAAGTTAATGCGTTTAATTAATAATTAGTGAATATTTCAACTTGGAGTACATATATATTGATATGTAAATTTTACTTTTTAATTTCTTTTGGATCCCTGCAGATGGATTTTTTTTTTCCTTGTAAAATCTCCATCTCCGAATTAAACAAAATTGAGGTATATGAAAAATTCAATTTTAAAGAAAGGGAAAAAAAATACATTCAACAACAATGGTGCAAATTATTGTTATTTACTATAAGATGGTCATATATAGAATGACAGCTTTAGGTAGCTTCAGCAATTTAGAGAAGAGAAGATGATGAATTCTATTACAACAAATAGTAATTGCAATTTAATCATCCAACAAATTAACCCTGTTGTTGTACGTACGTACCAGTATATATATTACCCATCACTTTTATGGTCAATGTTCCTACATATTATAGGTTGGTTGGAGAGAAGTTTTTCTTCAGAAATTATTGAATATATAGAATAGATGTCATTAAATTAATATCCGGAAGCCATATCATATGAGGGAAAACATAAATGATACTACTACAATGGTACTGGCTGGCTGGTACTGGTGCTGGTAGTACTTGAAGAAATTAGTATCCGAACCCAATAAAAATTCAAAAGCAACCACCCAAAAGCCTCTCACCACCCTAGCTATTTAAAGTTAAAACCCTCCAAAAACCAGTCCACTAGTACTCCACCTCCTCACGCTCACACAAACCGAATTGAAATGGCTCCTAATAAACTTTCCACCTTCACTAAACTCCTGATCTGCTTGCTTCTACTGATCTCTTCCTCCTCGGCAGCACGTAACATTCCGACCAGCGTTCCCAGCACGATGATACCACTGTCCTACGAGTACGACTACATGAAGGTTCATCCGCGACCTGAGGATACGCAGAAGAAAGCTTACCGTGGGAAGGATGTCAATGGCTGCATGCCAAAGGGAGCCTCACGTTCCTCGGCACCAAGCAGGTCCGTTAACAATCGACCTCTTGGCTCCTGTAATCCCAAGCCCACTCCTTGAAATCTACCCAAAGCAAACATGGTAAAGTTTTGTATGAAATATTATATAGATCGAATTTTTAGGCTTCTTTTTTTTTTTTTTTTTCCCTTCTTTCTTTCAATCAAACAACATGCACTTCCATGATCTAGCTCAGACTTGTATTCATCATTCATTAAATTTGAATCTCCCTTGAAGTTATCGTCCAGTTGGATAAAAAATTAATTAAAATTTCGAGCATATTTAATTACTTGGTCGAATCGGACTACATCAAAGATTTAATGAACTCGACACAACTCAACCAAGTCTATTGGAGATTCATGAGCTTAGACATGCTCCAACGTTTAAGCCGAGTTTGAATTCTAAAACGAACAGAAATGTTTGAGTTTGTCGTCTTACGCTTGAGCTCCGATGCATAAACAAAAATGAACATCTGTTCAATAATCCAGGCAACCTACAAGTTTATTTCTTATCTTCAATTTCTTGTGCATTTTTTTCTTCTAGGGTACTCGCCTGTTCATTTCTTATGATAACGTTACGTACGTGCATATTTATATTTTGGTTAACAAGTTTGCCATTTTGGAGTCGATGATTGATTGGCTTATATTGCATAGTGTTTCCTCTATTTGGATTCAGGTAGGAGTTAACAACTCTTTTTATGATCAACTATTTCAGTGACATCAAAAAACTTCCAAGCAACCACCAACAGAAGCAACATCTCAACTAACAAGCTAGCATATCCTACATACCGAACAAGACATAATTACTGAAGCAAGAAAACCACCAACATAAAATCTCAAATCGAATCATCCCGACGACAAGGGCTTATTGGGAACAATTATTTTAATTAGCATTAAAATTTTAAATAATTTATTAACAATTGAGATCAAATCACTCAAGTGAAAATAAAGCTAAAAGTTACATTTAAATAGTTTTTTTTTCAAAACTCTTAACTCTAATCACAAACATTTATACCAAACATGCCCAAGATCCAAGATCAAGAATTGTTAAGGTCTTGACAAAATAGATCATTTTCTTTTAGAAAATTTACAATTACCCCATGAGGTTTGCCCTTACCTATACTTTGTCCTTTTATTTTTAAAAATTTACAATTTACCTCTATTGCTATTATACTGTACGATAATAACTTCTGAAATTATAATTTAAACTATAAGATAGCTACCTTCCAAAAATTTCAATTTCTTCAATATTTTATTCATAGTTAATAAATATTGTAAGTTATTAGTTTTTCATTTCTGTAAATATAATTTCCTCCCTATAAATACATATCATTATTTTTTAAAAGTCCATTAACTGTGAAAAAAATAATAAATCTTAAATTACCAAAACATAGTTATCAAACAATTTAAATTAAAATTTCAGAAGTTATTATTAGACACTATAAAGAAAATAAGAGTAAAGTATACATTTTTAAAAATAAAGGGGGTAAAGTGTACATTAAACCAAACTATAGGAATTGTTGTAATTTTCTCCTTTCTTTAAGTAGATTTGGAGGGCAATGGTAAGGACTCCGAAAATCATCATCGAAGTCTTGTGGCTAGTAGGGGTGAGCATGGGTCGGGTTGGTTCGGTTTTATGGTGGAACCGAACCAACCCAAAATGGCATTGGTTCCAAAATTTTTCTACCTAACCCAGAATCGAGAATTGAATAGAACCAGAACCATGGTTATGGGTTTCTCGGTTCTGGTTCTCAGGTTTTTCGGTTTATACCATATACCTATAACAACACCAAAATTCAATAAATTTACATCTATAATCAGTTTTATGACATATTCAACATAATATACAATTAAATTAATATTTAAATATAAGTGCTTAGATACATTCAAAAGAGTTTAAAATGTTATTCTTATAAAATTGGTTCAAAAGAGTTGCTTGTGGGGCATCTTTTATCGCAACTAGTTTACTTCATTCCAGTAATTCCAATATTGGTATAACATTCAATATAGAAAACTGAGCCTTTAAGACAATCTTCTTCAGTATCAAAACCTAAATATGTCAATGTCATAAATTTTTAATTTTACATGACTCAAATGAAAAAAATATCATAATTGTGTCGTAAAGAGTAATTTGGAATAAAAAATCAAAAGCAAAATGACTTAAGATTGGTGGATCTATGAAGCAAAGTGATTTAAGTGAATATGGAGAAATTTCATAAATAATCCCACAACTTCCATACTGTTTCAATTTGGAACATCAGTTTAAGAGTTTAATATAAAAATATAAAATAACTATCATAATACTTCAAAGAAATATGTGTGTGTAGATATATTAGTAATACTATAATTTTTATTATATATATATATATATATATATATATATATATATATTGGGTTCGGTTCCATCTTGGGTTGGTTTCATATAGAACTAGAACCAACCCAAAAACCGTCGGTTCTCGTATATGTGGAACCAACCTGAGAACCATGATCAATTTTTACCCAACCCAACCCAACTCAATGAGGGTTGTTCGGTTTCGATTTCGGGTTTACCTAACCCATGCTCACCCCCAGTGGCTAGGCAACCGAACGCGAAGACGGCTTCATCTAAAGGGTGTAAACGGAAGTTTCACAAGCTTCATATGCTCAATTAATAACCAAAACTAATACTCAAACGTCAAATCTGTCTCTTTCTTTCCCTGATTCCATTCATCTAAATAACGATTGTAAAACAGAGCCAAAGACGGGAGAATATAATACTTCATCTTCATGAATGAAACCATCACAGGCAGCAAAACCAAGCACAAACATTCAGGGCCTGTGTTAGGCATCATACAGTTTCTTCCTTCTGCTTCTTCGATGTTCTCTCATTCACATTTCCCATCTTAGCTTCACGGCGCTCTCTCTTAACCCCTTTTGCTTTGTTGGGCAGAGACATTTCCCCGATCTGAAACACAAAAATACACCATAACAATTATAACCATTAAAAAGAGAAGAAGTATACCTATTCACACAATTAGACAGTTGCATGATCCACCAACGTATCAAAGACAGGTGAATATTCTAATTTTACCTTCTGATCAGGAACATATATCTTCCCAACCTTCCCTTGTATAATATCTTGGCTGACATTCTTCACCTGCAAAAACAATCCCAAAAGAGGATTATATAACAGAAGGATGTAAAGTTGAGAAATATGGCACATTCACTGGTTCAAATTAAGTTTGCTCACTTTCTTCTTAGGCTTATCTTTAGCAGTCCTCAAAGCTTCCTTTCTTAGGCCATCATTTGGTGGTCGATGACGACGGACTACCAAATCCATTGAAGGGCCAACTTCTACCAACTCCATCCTTGGAACAACGGTACCAGACTTTTTCAGCCTCAGAGCACAGTGCGTTAGGAGCACCTTGTTCGAAGAAATTGCTGTACATACATAAGCACGGTCCAGACCAGCAAGATTCAAATTCTCCACCACCTGCAAAATTAAAGTGGTACTAACTTCGGTAATTTGCTTCTCCCTTTTCCCCACTTTAAACAGAAAAGAAAGATTGTTGCAGAGACAGACCTCTCCCTTGAACAGATCAAGCAGAACTTCCTTCAAATGCTTGAGCTCCTCTACATTCTCAAATCCTTCTCCAGAAAAAAGAATGAAAGGTTTTGAGCCCATCTTTGGGGCCAGTTTCTTGTCATAACTAAATGAACTAATGGACTTGTAATTTTCAACTCCAACCTCCACAAGATCGTAGATGTGGTGATCAAATGTCCGGCCAATAACAAGATTGTTTGGTCTCTTTTTCGAGTGAGAACCATACTGCATAAGAGGTGCAAATGTTCAAAAATCATTAGTATATGCCAGCAGAAGAAATCTTCAGGAAGACATAAAATCAGGCTATTGAGATTAATTGACCTGCATCATCCCGCTCAAACTCATTTAACCACTCACATTCTCACTTGCTTTTCAGCGTCTGGGAGCTTATTGATCCCAAAAAAACCACACAACAATCGCAAACATCTATACCCAAACAAGAAAACCCACGATCACTTAAAATTTGGCATTGTATAGAACTCCAACCATCCAATTCTACACATATTTTTCACCAGTCCAATAGCTTTACAGGATGAACTCTAGCACTATCATGCTCTCAAACATTCTGCAAATTGACAAATAATTCAAACATTCGGCCTCACAAGCATATGAAACAATGATAAGTACCCAACCAAAGAAAGAAATAACTAGGTTTTCCCTGAAATTTCATCCATCCGCCTTAAAATTGAGATAGAATTATCAAACAGGCCTAGGGGAAAAAAGTTACACAGAAGAGTTGTCTACTTACGACAAAAATACTGCAATCAGTTTTAACAGAGAAGAACTCCAGGGAAGTTTCTCCGCCACTCTCAAAAGGCCTGATATTATCGTTTTTGCGAGTGTAGCGCAGCGCTCCGCCTTTCTTCAGGTGGTAAATATCCGTGAGAATCGAATTCAAAGTGCTGCTCGTCTTTGTGCCCTGAAGTATCAGCGTCTTCTTCCCAGTTTCGACCTGCGAATAGAAACAAGTCAGCCGCCAGCCGGTTCCTTTCGAGCATTTTTCTCGACGGTGAAAATTAGAAAACTTGACGAGATACGTACGAGCTTCGGAGCTCGCTTCTCGAGCTCCCGCTTCGACCTCTGGTTCTTCGGAGTTCTTATCTTCAACATGATCACAGAAAGCCGGGCGGTACCAGTAAGGAGACGTGCGAGAGGGATTGAGCAGCGCCGACGGCTATGTTTCCCCCGTTAGGTTAATAAACAGAACACAAGGGATACTCTTCCCCAAAGAAAAGGCCAAAATTCTTTTTTGGCCCCTGAACTCGGTTGAGCACGACACTTAACCCCTGAACTTAAACTTGGACTAACTCAGCCCCTAGATTTAGTTAAGTGGGTCAGTCAACCCCTTTGACTTGCACATGTCATCACCTGATTTTAAAAAGCAAAACACCATTCTTCCTCCTTGGTCAAGTGACACATATAAATCTTTAGGGTCAGAACTATAGCTTTGATGAACTGTGGGAAGTAAATCCATGATTTTCTTGTGAGAGAAGACAAATTATCAAACATATCCCAAACGTTTCGATCCTTCACTGCTATACCCTCATTCTAGAAACTTTTCAAACAAGCTATCATCCTCCTCAAGCCACCAACATCATCTGTTGTCTCAATTTCTGGGTTTTGAATGCTCTGAAGATTCTCGTCTAGCCATATTTCCTTTAATTATTCTCTTTGAAAAAGAAGACAAAGAATCCTTACATTCTCACCTTCAACTAATAATGAGAAAAAGCAAAGTACAATAGGAAAATATGGACCAAGATTACGGAATCCATCAAAAATCTAAATAAAGAAAAGAACCAAACATGTTGCTTTCAACGCCAATCTTCAATACCCTCTTTCACCGTGGTCAAACCGATGACAATAACTATGGACTAGTTTATCTTTTGCCTAGTTTCAAAGATTAAGCAAAAATTAGTTGGTGCAAAAAGATTTTAATTAGAAGAATAAAATGATCACACTTTGCATACGAGAAAAATCCATGGTATATAAGTGCCCTGGAAAATTATATGGTTAACAAGAAGGAAAAATCAACTTTAGCCTTTAACATATACAAGGATAGATATTAATTGGAGTATAAAAAATTAAAAGAATCAAAGGGACACTACCTAGGCCACCATCAGCTTCTTCAATTAACAACACCAAGGACAAAATCCTTGTAACTAAAAAGTAGAAATTAGCCACTATTCTAAATTGATCAAAAAAGGATTTGGGCAATAATGTAACTGAAGTATACTTGGTTGGAACATAGTTGTCATTGTATAGACGACGGTGAAGGCTTGTTGCTTGAGGGTGGCAAATGCTGCACTCTAGCAATTGTAACCCAAGGATAGATTGTCGCAAGTAATAAAATTTCGGGAGTCCGAGTGTCAAACCATAAGAAAGTGAATTAAAAAATACAAATTACAAATTTGGTAATAAGGAAAGATTTTGGTGCAATGCATGAACAGGTGTTGATTAAAAACTAAAATTCAAATAAATAGCTAAGGTTAGGGGATCCACTTTTAATATATCGGTTATAATTGATTTTAGTCCAACTTGCATCTCAACTAGGATCCACACATGGAAGAGGTCCCAACCGAGGAATTTAGTTAGCATTAACTTTCATTAAATTTAAAACGCCAACATTTGCTAATGGATTCAAGTATCCATCATACCAATCTTTGTCCACAATAACTCAAGATTCCAATATAACCGGCAAAGCCACGTTCTACAGAGGGAATCAAGTTGCCTTTGTGCCAATGATTGACTATGATGAATCAAGACTCCCACCTAACAAGGAGGAAAGTTAAATAGATTAAGAAAGAAAATATTGTTAACATTGTGATCCATTCAAATCAATCATAACCTCTATACCAAAAGCTTCACACTTTTACCTTAGCAAAAGGAAAATTAGTTGGCCATGATAAAAGTAAACAACATGTAGAAAGATGAAATGAACATGCATTGAAAGATCAAAGGAAGAACAAGAAGAAGAATGAGAAAACACTTGTACAGAGTTTCAGTATTGAAAACAAAAACAAAACTAACGAAGAAAAGCTAAAGATGATACAGGAACATAAAAATGGCCTAAGAAATGGCATGGATTCATCCTTCCCCCATGGTGCCTATTTATAAAGTTTTGGATAGGGTGAAATGATAAAATAGAATTGCAAAATGTAGGTAAATATAAATCAACAAAGACGGGCGGCTTCTTCTTTTAATCTTTTTACTACAGTACATATCAAATCAACTTTTCCTCAAACCATGAAATTTGTAGATCTCCTCTTTATCTTCAAAATGATAGCTTTCTCATTCAAATTGGACATTTGTAGCTCAAGTTATAATTTTTCTACCAAAACTGCTTCTCAACATATAGAAGAACGAATGATCTCATCTATAATCAGATTGTGGCAATGAAAATGATCAAACTAGCTCTCAAAATGAAGATGGATCTAAAATCTATATATTAGCTTCCAGATGAATTTGGAATGACTCACTTCCGACATCTACAGCTTCAGAGATGATTTTTCTCGTGAAAGGTCGCCAAGTGATGATTTTACCTACATAAAAAAAATAATTATTTAATATATATATTTTAATATTAATGAACAGTAAATAACATATGTATAGTAAATACATGCATGAATAGTAAGTCGGTAAATAATAACTATGAATAATCACCAGGTGGAAAAAGTGCTTCAAAGTAAAGAAATTAATCACTTTCAAAGTATATAATGATAATTTAAACATTTAACAGTAATACATTTATGAGTATTCATCAGCGGTTGGTGCCTGATGGTTTTCTTTGCTATGCAGACAGAAGCAAATGTCGTTTGCTTTTAACCTATCACATGATGCATGTGGGTCAGTCAAAGGGTTGACTGACCCATTTACGCAAGTTCAAAGGTTGAGTTGGCCTAAGTTGAAGTTCAGAAAGCTAAGTATCCAGGTCAACTGAGTTCAAAGGCTAAAGAAGTATTTTGGCCCAAAGCGAAAATGAGGGAAGATATGAGTATCCTTTTGTACCATTAAAAAACCTTATACATTTCATATTTGTCCCATGTATTGCTTTCTTTTATTGTTGCCATCTAATTGCAAGTCACTATGACATTGAGTACAAAACCTCCAAGATGCAATGGAACCTCCAAGATGCGATGGACATAGTGAACTCTAATTAATTTAGATCAAATTACATCATATCTCATTTAAATGAAAACATTCTTACGCCTCTTTCCTTATTTAGAATACTCAAACTAAACAATGGACTAACTATATCATATTTTCAGGGATGAAGCCAGAAAATATATTCATTGAAGTCATAGAACTCAGCTCTATCATGTGGCTCGTCCTAATTTCCACTTCTAGCACAATCTTTGTTGGAGATCGTTGATGTAATGGCTCACAGAAAATAAATTAAGAGTTTTGAGTAGAAGAATAAAGACCAAAATTGCATGTCCCTCAATATTTCTAAATCAAATGAGTTGATCCTTTAACTTTGATTTAGCATGACTCAGTCCAACAACTTTGAAAATTAAGCAAGTGAGTCTCATTATATGGAATGACTGACGTCATTAATCCTTTTTCTCCTTGCCACCAGTCGTTGTCCATTTTCTCCATTGAATGTATGCCCCGTTTGGCATTAGCGTCAGGGATTAGCATTAAAGTTTAAAAAAGCTATCAAATAGTAGCTTTTAGATTTTAGCTTCAACATTTTCATCTCAACCGTTAAATAAATTATCCAAAACTCTAACACTGATAATAAAAATTGTTCCCAAACGAGCCCGTAGTGTCATTGTTTGTCGTTGGCCTTTTCTTTATTAAATCCAGCCTCGCCCCTAGCTACAATATCTTCTCCTACCTTGCCCCTCATTGTCAGCCTCTTCTCCTTTAAATCCATTGCTTGTCGTTACCTCCATCAACCCCTTGCTAGCTATCTTTGAATCTGAAATGAACTAACGACAATGTCACTAAATCTGTCTCACCCTTTCCGCTGCATCTAGGAGATTAGTCACCA
Source organism: Aquilaria yunnanensis (assembly GCA_039654915.1). Taxonomy (NCBI): domain Eukaryota; kingdom Viridiplantae; phylum Streptophyta; class Magnoliopsida; order Malvales; family Thymelaeaceae; genus Aquilaria; species Aquilaria yunnanensis. The sequence goes on along the minus strand of CM077593.1, from coordinate 102,207,678 downwards.
CTGCTTGCTCCTAGATACCAACCTCCTTCCTTCACTTGCTCTCCTCCTACCCTAGACAACTCTACTCCACCATCCAGTGCATAATTAGAAATCCCTCACCAATGTCGTTTAGGTCACATGACTCCCTAGTTCACGCTTTCATCAAACAAGGGATCAAGTCCCATAGTTTACTAAAGTTTGAGGGTTAAATCATACTAATTCAAAATTTAGGGATCAACCCGTTGGAGGACTAATGGTGCATTTTGGCCATTCATAACCTATATATGCAGGGGTTCTCCCGATGGATCCAAACCAAGGTCCAAGTACTTCCTCTCTGTCTCGCGATCTCGGTGACTGGCGATGTCGCATATTTACATACTGCCTTTTCACCACGTCCTTGTGAAGCTTGTTAACTGCCTTGCTTGCGCCTTCAACTCTGACGAAACCTCCGTTCAACCTTGCTGAATCACCGGTGCACTGGTGTGGCTTAATCGCCTCACCTTCGACCACATAGCCGGCCAACCGCTCGAACCGAACCTTCCACATTCAGGGTCTGTCTCCACCGTTGGCGTTGGAACTTCCCCTTCATTGCCGTCTGGCTCAGTACTCAGGTAATTTTATGGGAGTGCCATGATTTTGATCCGATTTGTTGTCGCTTGGTCTGTTGTTAATTTTTTTAACTTGTCTGCACTTTTTTTTTTTTTGTGAGAATTTGCTATGTTGTGTTCAAATTGAATCCATGGAACCGAAAATGTTCTGTCCTTGAACAGAAATTGGTCGCGAATATAAAAGCAGGTTTTCCAAACTGTACGGATTGGAAGAAATCTTCTATTTACTAGCTTAAGAACTGAAATTCTCAAAGAACCAAGTGGCTAGGCAGTGATTACACTCACAGCAATCCGCAAGCCCTTTTGGATTGATAAGCATCTCCTTGTTTTCATCAGAATGTTGTGGCCTCAAAACTAAGATAAAACAGCCTTTTCTGTCAAGATTATAATGGAAATAAGCTGTAAAATGGTACTCCTACAAGTTAGGGACTGACAAAACCTGCCTAAGTTTATCCTCTCAGAAACAAATGCCCTGCTTGTAGGTGAGGAAATTTGTTATACCATCTAAGTGGTCTAAATTGCCTCTGGTTTGTCGAGGAAAACAAAAGACAGATTAGGAAGATGTAGGAATGAAAGATACTGAGAAATAAGCGAATCCTTCTGCTTGAATCAAGGAATGGTTGAGAACCATTAAGAGATAGAGAAGCTATAACGGCAATACATAATGCCACTCCAACTGGTTTTCTAATTATAGGACATAGGCTTCTTCAAGCATGGAATGAGCTTGAAACTGTCTATTGCTGCGTAACTATTATTTGTCATTGACGTATTCATTTGCAAAAAAGGATAGAGGATAGAGCATCCAGGATGGTGCATAAACTTAGGGATGGGCATGGAGTAGATCGACACGCTCTATGAAGTGATCCACCCTTGCTCCACCACCCCCCCTACGCTCACTTATGGATTAATTCATGACCCGCCCCATCTAACTTGTAGATATTCATGGTAATCTATGGATATCCAATCTATGATATTTTGATAGATAATTAAAAAAATAATTCTTTTAGCTATTTCAAATATTTTTGTATAGAGACAAAGAAACGCACAAAATATGACCTTTAATATATATTTTTGTAATAATGTAAACCCAAACACCAACTTAGAGCTATTAAAACATAATTTAACACAAGGTTGTCAAAATTGTGATCCTAATCGTAACCTTTTCAACATGTAACAGGATCGCTGATAAGCTAGGATCGTACGAGATCACTAGCAGAATCGTAAAATCCTATGTAATATTAATTTATATTGGATTTAGGATTATATTTGGCCCAAATTATAAAACCTGAGTGATTGAAAACGGATTTTTCTTGAAGTGGGCTGTTCTACTGGGCCAAATTCAAAATATAGGGCAAAAAATTAGCCCACTTGATTAAAGTCTCTCGACTCTCTTCGGTCTTCGCATCAGGATTAAGCTGCTGTCTCGACTCGTTTCTGGTTTGCCTCTTCTCCGTAGATGTGCTTCAAGATGAAGCTCGGCAGTCGTGCTTCATAGGGTGCTCCGGCATCCGGCTGTGTCTCGTGCCGACCGTCTCCACCAGTTGCGCTTCAGTAGGTGCTCCGGCCTCCGGCTGTATCTCGCGCCGACCGTCTCGCTGCTGTGTGTAGTTGCGCTGTATCTGGCGATTTCTTCCCCAAGTTCCACCATTTCGTCTCGCCTTATCTCCCACCGGCGCTTCTCCATCGCTCGCACCGACTGTCTCCCCCAGGCTTTGTCTCTAACGTCTCGCTGCTGTATGTAACTGCTCTGTGTCTGGCGATTTCTCCCTCAAGTTCCACTGTTTCGTCAGGCCTTGTCTCCCACCGGCGCTCCTCCATCGCTCTCCCTCTCGGCAGAAATTGTAGGCTCGTCTCATCAATCAGAAGAATTAAGGTCAGAAACTCAGAATCTTTTAAATTTCTAATTTATTCGTTAAACTTAAACCTAAGTAGCGTTGAAGTGTTGAACCTTGAGCAGTTTGCTACTTTGCTTGTTAATTCTATATTTGTTTCATAAAATATGCACATGTTAAAGATTTTGTTGGAAATCATGAAATATGCACATGTGATTGTTAATAGAAATTTTGTTGAGCACATTTGTTCTGTTTGAACTTGGAATTGTCTATGCTGGGTTGCCCTAAATCATATTAAAAGATTATGTTGTATTATATCATTGTTATAGTACTTAAGCTTTATTTGTGACTTCAGTTTAATTGATTTTTTTCATGAACTATATTATTTAGCTAAAAAATTTTAGATATTGGTAGGATCTTACGATCCATGATCCAATCCTGCAATCTCGATCTTGCACAGTAAAAAATAATTCAAAGTAGGATCCTGATCTTGACAACCTTGGTTTAACAAGCACAACTATCAAAATCATGTATCAAATACCAAACAATTTCGTACTAAATCAATACAACCTCTCGTAAGTCTTGAAATCACATAAACAAAACCCTAGTCTTGAAATAAGTTGGTATCCATCTTTAATTCTTTTTCAAAAACATATTAGCCAACATAGAGTTTGATTACCAATGGGATCTTCAACATTTGCTTCCTAGGTGACAAATAGCAAAATCATGTTAACAGTAAGCAAATAAATAGGGAATTAAAATTAACAAATAAATATTACCTATTAATCATCTCCAACATTCAAATCCTCCTCATCATTACTGCTATCAAGTTCATCACATTCTTCAATATCTTTCAAAAAAATTTGGGGGATTAGTTGGGCTTTGTTTTGGCTAGGTTAATTTGAAAACTTTTTGTTTTATTATGTGCAGATAATTTTTTTTTATTTGTAGTTCTATTGGAAAAAATATTCTCTTCTCCCCAAACTTTTCTGAAAGATATTGAAGAATGTGATGAACTTGATAGTAGTAATGATGAGGAGGATTTGAATGTTGCATATGATTAATAGGTAATATTTATTTATAACTTTTAATTCCCTATTTATTTGCTTATTGTTACCATGATTTTGTTATTTGTCACCTAGGAAGCAAATGTTGAAGATCCCACTGGTAATCAAACTCTATATTGGCTGATATGTTTTTGAAAAAGAATTGAAGATGGACACCAACTTATTTCAAGATTTGGGTTTTGTTTATGTGATTTCAAGACTTACTAGAGGTTGTAGTGATTTAGTACAAAATTGTTTGGGATTTGATACATGGTTTTGGTAGTTGTGCTTGTTAAACTATTTGTTAATGGCTCCAAATTGGTGTTTTGGTTTACATTATTACAAAAATATATATTAAAGATCATATTTTGTGCGTTTCTTTGTCTTTATAAAAAAATATTTGAAATAGCTAAAAGAAAGTGTTTTTTAATTATCTATCAAAATATCATGGATTGAATATCCACAAGTTATGTGGCGCAGGTCGTGGATCAATTCATAAATGAGTGGGGCGAGTTGTGGATTGATCCATAAAGGAGTGGAGCAAGGGTGGATCGCTTCATAGAGCAAGTCGATTTGCTCCATGCCCATCCCTAGGTTTATGCACCATCCTGGATGGTCATACTGTTCCTGTGGCCCCAGAATCTCTAACACTTGGTGCATAACAAATTCATTGACAGAGTGATCGAAGCATGACACTGTTGAAGAGGTATGGTCTGAGGTTATTCATGTCTTTAAAGTACATCACAGCAAATGTTGTGGATAGAAACAATGGCCGGATAGTGGCAACAGCATCAACTGTTGAACATTCCATCAAGAACTCACTAGAATGTGGACGGTCTTGCAATGCCAAGGCAGCAACAGTTGTTGGTGAGGTTCTCGCCATGCGACTCAAGGTGGAAGGCCTTGAACAAGGGCAAGGAAGAGGGATACATGTCAACGTAGACAAGGAAATCGAGAAGAAGGGGTTCAAGAGCAGAACAAAAGTCTGGGCTGTGGTCAATGCTCTCAAGAACAATGGTGTTAAGATCGTTCTCAATGATCATGACGATAATCCGTTTTGGTCATAAGCTACTTTTTCTCACTCGCCTGAAAACACTTCTATTGCCGTCTATGTTGTGTGTGCCTTTGCACCTGCGATAAAATACCTTGGACCCTAGCGATGACCTGTGACTAGAATTTGAGAGCTTGTGAACGTATCAAAAACAGGAGCAGCAGAGGAAGTTACCTCTTTCCTGTAAGCATGTTAAGCCCATAAATTAGCTGAAGCTTCTTTGCCGTTACTCATAGGGTCTTTTAGGTTGTGATGACTTTTTTGGATGCACTTGACTACTATTAGACGTACCTCTTTTATCTTTTTCACAGAAGTGGTTGATTTAGTGCGTGAGTTAGAATCTAAAAATTACTTGTGTTAATAATTAACGGAATATGTGAATAAGAATTGTTTGTTGTAGATGATGTTCTTTTTTAATTTCTTTTTTGATGCTAAGGTTGAAGTCTTGGAGATGATCTATTTCATCCACGAACTTAAAAACTTCAAATTCCAAGGGCAGAATAGAACTGAAAATTCTCATTAAATCAACTCGAAGAACTCAACCTCACGGGTCTACACAAATTCATCCAGAGACTGGAAAGGGTCTTATTCGTTAGTACCCTGCTTTTCCAAACACGTGTTGGATGCCCCATCAAATCATGCTTCGTACAATAATTCACGAAGGACAGTTGCTCTTAATTATTCATACAAAGTATTATGCAAGTTAAGCACTAAAATTAAGAAAAAGGGCAAAATTGCTGTTTTTGTTTGCTCGATGTCACAATTTTGTCACTAATGTTAATTTTATACAAAATAGCCATCGTAAGTCTAATAGCAATAACATTTCATTATTCTGTATTACACCAGCAACACGTTAACAATGACCAAAGTGAAAAGGTTGGAAAAACTCTTAATCTAGCTTCTAAAAATTTTCTCCTTAACCCCAACCTTGGATTTACTATTTTGGTTATCCTCCTTGTCAAGTCCCAGCAAGCCTCCTCCAGCAACATGTCATTCATCATAATCGCTATGAGTATTAGTTTGAGCCTTTTTCAAAGATGACCAGCAACCTTTAACAATGAGTAATAGTGACGTACGAACACTAAGGTGGCATGATTAACTGAGGAATCAAAGAGGGAGTGGACTTACGATTGGGGTGTCCTTCCTTCACCAATTACCATTATTGGTGGTTGTTGACATCTCATAACAGAGGCGTGGATCAAGGGAGAGAAAAAGCAACGATTTAGAAATAATACTTGGTGAATATGGACTCAGGGGTTGAGTATGTTGAAGATGATAGTAAAAATAATATATTTACAAACTTAAAAGGCTAAGATTTCAGTCAAAAGAAACTTGGAATTGAAATTTGGATTTTTTACATTAATTAAATGAAATTGATAAACATCGGTGATAAATTTAGGATGTTTGTGGCTGTGGCTCCCCTGTAAAATTCATCATTATGGACAGTCCAAATTCATCACTGACACACTATAAGGTGAAAGAACATTAGCGACTAAAGAAACAGTTGCAGTCAATTGCATGGTGCGACTAATATGTAACTGAATGAGTCAGTTGCATAACTCATGTAACTAACTTACGACTGAAACTAGTAGTCACACCTATTCTAATACACATTAGATAAGCAACTAATGATATCAGTCGCAAGCAGTGACTAAAAGTCAGTCACTTAGCTTTATTTATATTTTTTAAATTTTCATTTTTGATTTGTTATATTTGATTTAAAATATTTCCTATGATTAATGTAATAGTATTTATTATTTATTTTTTTAAATAAATAATACTATAATTTTTATTATGGTTATTATAATTATTATAAATATTAAGATATATAACAATTAATAAGAAGAATAATAATTGAAGAAGAAGAAGAAGAAAAAGCCTAGGAGAAGGAGCAAGGCTAAAAAGAAGAAGTAGAGACCATAGCAGAAAAGGAAAAACCAAAGGAAGAAGAAGAAATGAGCAAGAAAGGTAGAGGGGGTGAATTATAATGAAAAAATGACTGAAATAGTAACTATTGTTTTTTCAGCAACTGATATGCAATTGAAAGTCAATTTTTTGAAATTTGTCATTGGGATACAACTGGTGAAAAATAATATTTTATTCTGTGTGACTAATTGCAACTGAATTTTTTTTTTCTTAATTATGCAACTTAGATGTGGCTGTTTTTCAGTTGTTAGACCTGCCATATGTTATTACCATGCGATTGACCTTTTATGCTACTAAAATCAATCGCGCATATCAGTTGTTCGGATTATATTTTCTTATAGTTAGGGCTGTAAACGAACCAAACGAACACGAACAACTCCTGTTCGTGTTCGTTCATTTACTGTTTAACGAACACGAACATGAACACGAACAATAAATGAACACATTTTCCTTGTTCGTGTTCGTTTGTTTAGTTTTAGTATGTGTTCATGTTCGTTCGTGTTCATTCGTTTATACGAGTTTAAACGAACACAAACGAACGAACACATTTGTGAACATAAACGGACCATAAACGAACGAACACGTTTGTGAACACAAATGAAATTGTTTGCGAACAATATAAACGAACACAAATAAAAACAATCAATCTAAAGCATTCATGAACTACTTAAACGAAAATAAATGATCACAGTTACTAATTTAGGTGCTAATCTGGTGTGTAGGGTGTATGTAGGGTAGGTAATAATAAACATATAAGGTAATAGGTTATAATAAATATATAATATACGATATATAAAATATATATAACAATAAATGTATAACTAGTACATAGATAAACAAACAAGTAAATAAACGAACACTAAGCGACCACTAACTGAACAGTTCACGAACCTAAATGAACGAACAAAACTTTGTTCGTGTTCGTTCATTTAACTAAACAAACATAAAAATCTGTTCATGTTCATTCGTTTAATTAAATAAACGAACTCCCGCCGAACCGTCCACGAACAGTTCACCGAACGTTTTGTTCGTTTACACCCCTACTTATAGTGACATATGTTGTTGATGATAATATAATTTATCAGAGAGAATTAATAATTTTTTTTTAAAGGAAATTCAATTTAATGATATGTAGTTGATTGGTGTAATATATGATAATGACACGGACAACCCAAATCCTAAAAACGAAAAATAAAGGTACAGTTTTGAGTACCAAAATTTAGGACAAATCAATAGTTCTTGATTTCAACTTTCAATATATTTTTATTTTTGATATTCTAAAAATATTTTGAACTGGAAAAAGGCAGGAGCGACATAGGGAGCGAGCGAGAACTTGTCCACGAAAATACCGAGTCTTCACCTTTTAATCCCACTTTTGGCCAAGTCTTATCGGTTTCACATGGGATTGAGCTCATGCAATCATCAACTCTATAGATAGGATTCAAAGAAGGGAAAGTTACAAAAGCCCCCCTGTCGTTTGGTCAAACCTACAGTTTGCCCCTCTATTTTAAGAAACCTACACTTTGCCCCTTATTTTTTTTATACTGCCTGATTACAATTTTTGAAACTGTATTTAAACTATATGGTAATAATGCTCTAGTAATTTCAAGATTTTTGATATTTTTTTCACAGCCAACTGACCTTTAAAAAATACTGATATATAATTACAGATGGGAAAGAATATTTATAGAAAGGAAAAAATGATAGTTTAAAATGTCTACTAATTATAAAAAAAATGCTGGACAGATTGAAATTACTGGAAGATGATTATCATATAATTTAAATACAGTTTCAGAAGTTATTATTAGGCAGTATAAAAAACATAGGGGGCAAAGTATAGATTTCTCAACATAGAGGGGGCAAACTGTAGGTTTGACCAAACCACAAGGAATTTTTTGTAACTTTCCCTTCAAAGAAAGGGAACCTTACCTCCTCACATGCTCCTAGAATCTTCACATTCTTGCACCAATTTCATAGATCGATTTATATACACCTGTTTGTATTTTCTTCTTTTCAATTCTTATGAGGTGTTTCCATTTATAATGAAATGATTATAGTTTCACCGGACTGACGTATGTGTAATTGAATTGGGTAATGGAAGAAAGCTCACTTGAGTTACATCACATGTAGCTTAAGCAATGTATATGTTGGGTTCGTTCCTCACCCGAAGCCGCACAAAATCCACACATCAATCACTGGAATGTAATAGCCCTGCATGCGCAGTCAAGGACCAGGTCTAGTTGGATACAAAATTAAGAGTTCATGGGACATTTGGGAAGTGGCTTTATTTCAAGGCGCCAGAGTCATATTGTTTGTAGTTTAGGGGCGAAATAAAAGTTAACAACAATATTAAGTAGCCAATATTGATAAATTTCTCTCATACTAACCATCTGCCATTCTTTCCCAACGGTTCCCATTCTCTTTCCTCAAGGCAACAACAGGGGTAGAAAAAATTGAGTCTGAATTGGAGAAAATAAATTTTGTGATCACCAAAATACATTTCTTTTTTAATTTTTACTTTGCAAGGAAAATGTTAATTAGGAGTAGTAAAAAAGAAGTCTTTACATTAATTTGGAATTTATAAAGTGGATGTGGGGGCAGATGAGTGACATGTAACATGGGTATGATGTTGCAAACCATGTTACATGCATGCCAACCCCATCATGAACTGCACAGTTTCAAATGCACCACTTCACTTCCCCTGCTACACTGCTTCCCAATTGCATGAAATTGGAAATTTCGTTATTTATTTCCTCCAAAAAACATAAAACCAACATCAAATAACTTGCAAGGAAAAAATCCTGTTTTGGCCTAGTGACTCTGGTCAAATAGAGTGGCCAAATGACATCATATTTATATCTAGAGGCAGCAAAATTTGAACCCACCCGAAAATTTGAACCGATTCATCCAAATCCAAAGTTGACCTAATCTGATTTTTACAAAAAAATCAATGACCGGAACTCGATTATACCAAACCAGACATGAATTCAAACTTGATTAAAGTAAAACCTGAAAAGACCCAAAACCCAAATAACTCAAACTCGAAATACCTGAACCCGAATGAAACTGAACCCAAATTGCACCCGAACTCGAGACTGACCTGACCCAAACTTGAAAAGACCAAATTCTAAACCTGACAATACCCAAATTTAACTCAAATCAACATAAAAATATATAGTCGACAAACATTTAAAAATTCATGATTTTTTTTATATTGATTATTTATCTAAAGTGTACATTAATTATGACTATAAATTAAGAAATTCAAAAAATACTTCAAAAATATTTTTTGTTTAGGTATCTTATGGAATTTAAATAACAAATTAATAAAATAATTTGTCTTGGTTTGTTTAGAGGTCTTCTAAGATTTATTGGTTGAGAGGACTTAATAATTTTCAGTATGCTCGAATTTTAGTATAATTCTATTAAGTTACTAAATCAAACTTTGATTCTTTATAATGTGAAGGACTTATTTCAGCGTCTATCATCGTTAGTTGCTTTCTACATTTGATAGCAAGATTAAATTATATAAAATTTTAATTCAAAGTACTAGTAAAGAACGCATTGGTTCGAGATGATTTGATTTTACATAATTCGCATAGACTCGAGCTCAAATTACTCAACGCATTATTTCCCATTGAAAACCAAAAAATCCTAAAATCATGAACAATAATCTAAATCCTGAAGCAACATAACAAATGATTCCAATATCAAGTTTTGCAACTAAATAAAAACATCAAAATGAAAAAGAGTATGGAGACAATATGTCATGTCAAAAGTCTCAAGCAACAAAGCTAATGACAAAGTCTGAACTTCCTGCTTTCAAATATTTGTATTTGCCAGACCTATGAATTGCCAAAATAATGGTAGTTAGTGAAATACCAAACCAAAAATATAAAGTTGTTTATGCTAGTTATAAATTGAGTCATTGTTAGCATTGTCTAAAGTGATAGTTATGCTAGTTATAAAGTTTGCATACTAGTCATATTGCTAACATTGTCTAAAGTGATAGAAAAAATTTTGCTCTCAATCCGCCAATCTTTCAAGAAGCCAAATATTTTTTCATATAATATGTTAGAATTATGAGGTGGTTCAAGATGTTGAAAAGTCAAAACTTTACTCATTAACTTCCAACCAATGTCCACATAATGTGCAGTGACACAAAGATAACCTTCATCAATCATTGAAATCTATATATCGTCTATATATCACTAGTTAAGCAAATCCTTCAAGAAAGGTTCCTTAAAGACAATTTAAGTTGTTTCCCTAATTTCTTATGGAACTTAACAATGTCACTTTTATGGGTGTTTCGACACACATGTTTAACATTTGAGTTTAGATATAAATTGTAACCATGCACCTCTTTATATTCAACATAAGAATATGGTAGGTCATACTTGATTGTGATCTTACACAGTCACTCTCAACAGGTTTGTTCAAGTTTAAACGCATCCAATTTCAATTAGAAAGGGTTTGGACATAATTTGGTCAAAATATTAGTTTTGGTCCAACAACTCTCTTAGGTTACTGATCAGATCCCCAATTTTATGCCAAATTTAAATTTAGCTCAACTTTTTCCTGATTTGTCAAATTAGACTCAAACTTTGTAAAAATAACCAGATTTTCCCAGAATTTAGTGCTTTTGCCCCAAACTTTTCAATTTTAATAGATTTGCCTCAAACTCTCTAAAGTTTACACTTTCATTTCACCTACACTGACCGCAAATGACTTATAGGGCTCAAAATTAGTACCTAAACAAAATTTAATTCATTTTTTGACCCTAAATAATGACTTTAAATTCCTAAAAAATTATAACTTGAATTGGCATCATAATTTAAATGCTCTGATCCTACCAACTGCTTAAGTTTCAAAATGACTGAGTTTATAGTTTCATGAATTGAATTTGCAAAGTTCAAAATTAGGTATTTTTATTAAAATAATTGTTTATTAGATTATTTTTTATGCTTAGCAATTTTTTAGTTATGAGGCACCTAAATTTTAAAATTTTCATTTTAGTCATCCATAGAAATTGCAATATGGGTCTCCAAACTTTTCAAATATTTGAATAAAAAATCAAATTGTTTAATTTAATTTTTAGCAAAACCTAAATAAAAAATTAAATTAATTCAATTATTCTAGCATATGCACCAATAACCCGATTAGAGCCGAATATAAACCCGAAATCCAAATAACCCGACCTGAAATTAGCTGAGACTGAAATTGACCAGACCCGAGTTAAGTCTGAACCCGAATTAGCTCGACCCAAACCCAAAATTAGCTCAACCCGAAATCAACCCCGAACCCAAATTGATACTGACCCAACTTAACCCGAACCCAAATGACCTGATCCAAATACAACCCGACCAATTCAATTGTCATCTCTATTTATATTGCTCAACCTCCAAAAAAATGAGGGGGAAAAAAAGCGTATTTTTCCACCTCTAAAATAAATGTTAGTAAAACAAACACTAAGTAGTATTTAAAGAGGTTATACCCACCCGCGTGATGACAGGTGTCCGGTTAAATAGCAATTATTTTTCCTGAGGTAGATGTTTTACGTTGAAATCAAGTTTCTGAAGTCGATTACCTCGTGTAACCTGATAACGTGCGTCTGATCAGCTCCAGGAGCAAAAGAGAAGGTAAACCAAAGACAGAGAGGCAGCCAATTAATGGAGCGCCTGAGCAGGAACTGGCGCACCAGGGCAGACCCAGAGGCAGACCTGGCTGGTTCCACAACAGACAGAACAGAACAAACAGCAACAAAGCAAAACCGAAAACCAACCAAAACGCCCTGCAGCTGCCCCTTCCTTCCCTTGAGGCGCTCGGGCCACAGCTCAGCCAGCCACCAGGGGCACTGAAGGACAGAACACCCTAGTACTAAGGACACACCCTTTAAAACTTAAGGCTAGGACCTTTTAAATTAAATGCCCATTTTTGTCCTTTCATCTGTAGTTGTGGTTGTAGACTAGGCTCCACTCGTCATCCTGTCTTTTTCGCCTTATCGTTGCCGCTTTATTTTATGATGTGGGTCCTTCTCAACTCCTTTGTCGATTTTCTCCCTCCAGCATTGCAATGTGTTTATTGCAGTTCTTATGTGCCCGGTTTTAGGCTTTCTTGCATTTGATGTGATGCAGGACTAATTTAAGACCCTTCTTGACAATGATTTCCATTCACCCATTTGGGCATTCACCAGATTCTTTTAAACACACACACGAGGGCCCAATCACCTTTTTATGTTAAGTACATTTTCTCACTCACAAACCACCAAATGAACATATAATCAAACTCCTCAGATGCTTAAGAGGTTTGCTAGAACTATAAATGAGAGCTTTACGAGATAAAGATGTTTGTTTGTAATTAGAGTTAGAGCGCAATGGCTTACAAAAAAATAATGTTAGATTGTAAAATCTTTCAACTTCGTTATAACTTACCATAATTGAACAACTATTCTTATTATAAAAAATATTGCCTAGCTTTTCTGGTACAAATGCAACACATGCAATGCAATCTTGCTATGTTACTAACTCCCAAAATCCGTTTTCTAGAAACTTATTGAATTGGGACAATTCTAATTCCCTCCATGAACTCATAAATTATTAGGTACTTTGATTTGGAGTGTGTTGAACCTAATCAGCAGATGATGTCAAGACACACATAATCACAAACCATCCAAATTTTCTTGACATCAGATAAAAATATTACATATTAGTAAGTACTTACTCGGTCCAACGTTTTTTTTTTAATATTAAAAAAGAAAAAAAAATGGGACAGTTGCGGTTATTTTTGCCACACGAAGATTTGCATATTTGAAAGCAAGTTTTCAGTGTGTAAAGTGAGACAACAAAAGGCTAGGTCCGCTAGGAGTATTAAATTTGCGAGGGAAAACATTAAAAGGAGTGACTGATTGGTAGGTGGGGCTTGAGACAAGTTTTTTATGACAAGAGAATCTGCCCATAGAATCAGAATAGATGCAAACATATAGAAACACATACCCGTGGAAAAAAACCTATTCCTCTCTTCTTGGTTGGAATTGAAATGCTAGTAAATTAATTCCAGCATGACTTGTATGTCGATGTCCATATCCACTTCAAAGTTGTTACCCATCACAGCAGGGTAACCCTACAAAATGAAGGACACTTTTCACCACATTTATTGTCACTCCACGTTTCTGAGCTTTTCCCTTCAATTGCCTCGACAGATGCAGATTCCCCACTAAACCCCCACATGCCCCCTCAAAATTTACAAGCAAATTAACACGCAAAGCCCACATATCCATCAAGAAAAGCACCAAGCTTTAATAGCATTGAAGTTCCAAGCTTTAACCACGAAACCTCAGGACCCACACAAGAATTTAGACCTTAGAGTCAAAAACAACGTTTTTACACGGAAAGTACTTGAATTTCAGCATTGAATCTTCCGAGTTCTCAAAATTAAACTAAACAAAAAAGTGGGATATCATCTAAATGGTACTAATAAGCCTACCATGTACTGATCTGATCTCTTAGTAACAACTAACCAAAACTTTCTCATCTCCCTATTATTTACATTTCCCATTTCAAGTCTTCAATTACCTAAATACTGTTAATTTACTTGATTAACCTCAGTCAAGGTCTCCAGCTCACATGACGCAACAAGCATTCGGGTTATCGTCGCTGAACAACTGGGGCGCGTGTACCGGAGCCGCGTAACCCGAACCGTACCAGTAGCCGTACCCATATTCTGCAGCATTAACGGGCATGGTCTTGTATCCAAATTGCCCCATCTCTGCAACGGCAATCTGACCACCTTCCATCTCGCCACGACCGACTTCACCTGTCTCCTCATTCTTGTTCTTCTTCTTCTTCCCACCACCGGCGGTGCCATTGCCACCTTCCTCGACGGCGCCTTTCTCCTTCTTCGGCGGCACAATGTCCACCGGCCTCTTCAGCTTCTCCTTCAGTTTTTCCGTCAACCCTTTGACGTCCAGTGTCCCTTTAACGGTGACCTGATCCTTCTGCTCGTCCATGGTGAAATCGTGGACTCCTGAAATCAATCAATCAAATCGATTTAATCCTATTTATTGCACCATTAAAGCTGACGGTTCATTGAAACGGAACAGAGTGCAAGAACTGTAGAAAGAAATAAGACAGAAATCAATCACCTCGAGTCTGTGAGACGATCTTACGGATCTTATCGGTACAACCATGGCAGTGGAAGCTTACCTTCAGGACTGTTGTCGTCACCGGTGTCTATAAACGCAGAAAAAAAAACCGGAAAACCCAAAACACAGAATAATCAAGCGGCATTCAACGATAAAAGCGACAGACGAGCCCAGAAATTTCATCAAACGATCACCGTCCTCATGGAAATCAGTTTTTCAAAGAACAATTCAGGAAAGCAAGTGGGAACCTCTTTGGGTTTCTTTTCCGTCTCCTGATTTTTCTCTCTTTTCTCCTGATTCTCCCCTTTCTTGGGCTGTGGAGAGATCAACTCCACATTCTTTTTCGTGCGCCTCTGGAGCTTCTCTTTGATCTTCAGAGGTTCGACAATTCCGTTAACCGTGACCTTATTCTGTGTAAGGTCGACGTTCACAGTCTCCACGCCTAAAACAGAGGAAAACAGAGTGAAAACAGGGGAATCGAGAAAATCCCAGAAACGGATACAAGAGAACGTGTCCTCGTTTTACCCGGAAACCGAAGAAGGAACTTGCATATCTTCATAGTGCATCCTCGGCAATGCATGTCAATCCTCAGGACGATGGATATGAGCTTCTTCTCTTTTTTCTCTCCATCTCCTTTCTTTTTACCTGCCTCGCCATTCTCCTTCTCTTTCTAAAACAAACGAAACCGAGAGAAAAACACGATCAGAGAGCTGGAAACAAAATGGAAGCGAAAAATATTCATGGGTATAGGGCGATTCCACTCACTGACCTCGCCCATTGAGTCAAGTCCGTTTCTTGTGGGGGTTGGGGAGTGAGAATCTGAGACTGAGAAGGCCGAGGAGGAATAGGAAGGTTTGTTTTGGTTTATATAGCTGGATGACGGGGGCGGTTCCTGTGCTAATGATGACGAGGATGACGCGGAATAGGTAAGAACGTCGAAGTTTGGGTCTTACTGGGCTTTCGTGGACTTTTTCAGCCTGGCCCAATTTGATTTGCAGCTTCCATTTTGTGCCAAAATTGGGCATTTATTGAGATGCCCGCACGGCCGCACATGCCAAAGGGTAGAAGTAAAATTATTAAGATCAGGATACTATCCTGAATTATTTTTCGTTATGTAAGATCTTACAAAATTTTAAAACTTTTTATCTAAATGATATAGCTCGTGTAAAAGATCTATTATATTATATTAGATATCCATATAAAACTCAAGTATCATAATAATATTATAATACAACACAATTATTTTCCAAAGTGAAAATAAAAATATTTTTATTTAGCAAGCCCATAATGTCATCACCATATGCCGACAAAAAAGGGAAATTTGTTTTAAGAAAAAAGCACCATAATCACCAACTCAAATAATCGTTAAAAGATAAATGTAGATCCAATGGTGGAAACCATCCATCTAGATAGAAGTGAGTAAAATTTCGGTTATATCCAAAATAACTGAATAATAAAAAAAAATTATTTTCAGTTACCATATTTAGGTATAATTTTGGTTTTCGGTCATAACCGAAAACTGATATATAATTTTAGTTCAATTTTCAATTTGTTTCAATTGAAATTCGGTTAATCGAAATAATCAAATTTTTTACTCTATTGGTATTTATGATTGAGATTTGGAAAAGATTATGTATATATTAGATATTTGTTATGTGTATGAATGCGATGTTTGAATTTGAAATAAATTATAGATGTTTGTTATGTGATTAAAATGTGCGTTTAGATTGAAATATATGATTAGATGTTTGATGTTTGGAATACGTATGCATAAAATTCGGTTATTTTTTATTGAAAACCGAATAACTGAAATTTTTTTCGGTTATTTCAGCTCTCTCCTATAATTCGGTTTATTTGGTTATTACTATATAAAATTGAAAACTGAGTAAATTCGGTTATTCGTTTTCAGTTAAAACTAAAAAAATCGATTGATCACCCATACATCTAGATTCAACAGTCTAAAATAAACACCATACTAAAAAAAACCGTGTATACGTGTAAGAGAGAATTAACAAGTGGGAGATGCATTGTTCTTACTTTTGACTTTTCTCAAACCCAGTCTCTTTGTTTCCTTCTTGATCTCACCATTCAAATCCCAAATTTTGGACTATTGTTTCTTAGTTTCCGCCACTGCTTGACTTCAAATAACTCCGCCCTGAACCCACCGCCTTTCTCCTCCGTGAATGACACCTTTAAAAACTTCACCAGCTTTTTTATGTGTCCCTCCGATTCTTCCTTTATTGCCTTATACTTTAACATTTCATTTCTGGAGACAAGGATCTTATACCTTGTTTGGGAAGATAGCCTCCTAGAGAGTTGAAACCAGAGTAAGAATAAGAGCCCAAGTCAGAGAAAGACGAGCAATGGAAGCCCGGACATAGTGATCAAATAGGATTGGTGGGATTTTACTTTCCTATGATACAATTCTAAATGAGATCTCACTACAATCCTACTATGATTTGGATAGTCTTTTTGGATCCAGATCATATGATCTAGATTGCATTTTTAACAAACCTTGGTTAGAAAGCTCCGTCTAAAAAATATTAAAATGACCTTCAAATTTTGAAAAAAATTTCAAGTGAGTAACTAAGATTTGAAAGTGTTAGTTTAATCACTAAAATAAATGGTGTTAATTGTCATGTTAGCATTTTTGTCTGCCAAACAACTTTTAGGACTAACATAATTGAAAGTTTTAATGTTTTAGGACTCGTTTGACAATTTAAGTAATTTTAGAACTCAGTTGGTAAATTAAAAAAGTTACATGATAAAAAATGCCATTTCTCCAATAATTAATATTGCTAAATATTGAACCATGTGCGACATATATGGATAATATAAACTTATGTCTAATATGAACTTATGTCTAACTAAACATAATTGTTATTTTATAATTTTACCCTCAAATTTATCCCTCCCAAATGCACTCTCTCTTGATTTTGGTTCCAATATTTACAAAATCCAATCAATTTACCATTTAAAATCGAAGAGTCATCTCTTCCGATAATGGAAAGATTTACACTAGGAAGCCGAGGAGGCCGAGTGACTCCATTGAAGAACAACGAGAAACGAACGGCAATGTAAGGCCAAGGGAACTCTGAGGAACGCCAAATGATGAGGAAAGATGAGGCAAAGGCGAGGAGGTAGATAGGAGAGGGGAACAAGCGTGGATGGAAGGCAGCTGAGAGCAGTGGATGTGGAGGGAGGGATGGTGGGCTACGGAGAAGATATAAGATGAGAGGGATGAGAGGGAGATGAAAGATTTATTTGTTTTCCTGATGAGAAATAATTTTTTTCATTTGTTATTGTTTAGATATTTTTATATTGCACTTTAGATATTTTTAAATATTTATTTGGACACTTTTTTATTTATTGAATCTTATACTTTTATTTAAACACTTCTTTAAATTTCTAGACATTTTTACATTTTTATTTTAGTACTTTCACATATTTAATTAGACACTTTTATAATTATTTCAAACACTTATTTTCTAAAGATAATAAATTGCTCACAAGTTATTTAGTCAAATATTTTTACATATTTCTTTAGAAAATGTTCAGTATTTAATCAGACACTTTTTCTTATTAGTTCAGACACTTTTTTTTTATTTTTTTAAACAGTTATTTTCTAAAGATAACAAAATTTCAAAAATTGTTTCAGACATTTTTTGTTCAGATACTTTTACATATTTCTTTAGACAATTTTTAATATTCAATCAGATACTTATTCTTATGGCTTCAGATTTTTTATTATTTTCAAACAGTTATTCTCTGAAGATAATAAATTATTCATAAATTGATTCAAACATTTTTTGTTTAGACACTTTTACATATTTATTTAGATATTTTTTAATATTCAATCAGACACTTATTCTTATAACTTCATACACTTTTAATTCTACATTATAATAAATTATTTTTATGTTACTTTGTAGACACTTTTACATATTATATTAAACACATTTATATTTTATTACAAACATTTTTGTGGTTTGAAAGGAACAAGTGACGTGACATGGAGACAATGATCGGCATGATCCGGCAAGTAGTAATGCCGGGATCTAGAGATGATCAACGGTGCGAGATCTAGATATGAGCGGCAACACGATCTAGTTGCGATGGGCGGTAAATGATGATGAGATTTGGATGTGAGTGCCTATGAGATCTGGAGGCGGATGATGATGGCAAGATCTAAAGGTGGTGACAGTTCGTCAAAGGAGGTAGCGGCGGATGCATACGTGGTGACAGTAATGAGGTAGGTTCTCCAAAAGTGAGGTTAAGTTTTGGTCGAAGGGTAAATGTCCAAGGGTAAATTAGTCAGATTTTTTTACTGGTTTGTAAGCTATTTATGGGGAAATTAGGAATAAATTAGTATGTCTAATTGGACATAGGTTTATAGTATAATAATTAGTGTGCGACCTCTTGATCTTTGATTAATCTATGTTATAAAAAGAATATATAAATGTTGGCCGGTTGCACAATGAAAATATCTTTCTAGCAAGAAAACAAATCATTTTAGGTAAATAAAACAAGTTTGCTTGATATTTAATGCTCTTCCATTACACTGGCTTTGCTCAATTTGATTTTTTTTAATATTTTGACTTGAATTTATTCATGTTATTGTTTGTTAGAAAAAATTAAAAAAATATACTTAGAAATTATAGGTCTTGATTATCATTCATATTTCATTTATATACTAAAATGTTGAAGTTAAAAAATTATATATTAATTGTTTATTGTTTATTGTTATAGACATTTGAAGCATAATTTGAATGATTTAGGGACCATTTTCCTATAAACTTAAAAATAAACATATATAGATATACACTTTTTATCGCATAAAAATATTCAAGAAATCTACCACGTATGTTTGATTAGATATAGGAGTAAACTAAATGACCGTCGTATTTAGAATTTTGTAATGTTATTTATTAAATATTTTGTGTTTTAGATTGCGTTTTATTTCGCAATTATAATAACTGCTATAATTAAACTTTCCACCATGTAAAATCTTCAAATTCCAATAGGAAAAAGGGGAAAGAACACATTTAGTCCTAAATCTTTGACCTCTTTTCTATTTAAGTTTTAAAAGTTTGTAAGTTTCTATTTGAGTCTTAAAACTTTCAAAATGTGTAAACAGTTGGTCCTAAACTGTAGCCACTTGCTCTAGGGATTAACTTTGGTGTTAACTTTAGGATTAACTATTTATACATTTTGCAAGTTTTAGGATCTAAATGAAAATTCATAAAGTCATATGACTTAAATAGAAAAGTTGCAAAAGATTTAAAATTAAAAGTGGTTGTTCCCCTTTGTTCCGTTGGTTTTTATTTTATTTATTCTTTTGAAAAATTTCCAAACTCATTAATAAGGGTCTTATTTCTGTATGAGTTGGGTAGTAATTATTTTCTAATAACTAAACATATTTAAAATAAGATATCTTTTGTTCTTTGAAAATTTTAATCACTCTTTAAGATATTCAAAAAGTATTTTTAATTTTTCATTTTGTGAAAAAATGTTTGTTTAATATTTTTTTTTCTTCTAAATTTGGATACCTAAAAAATTATAAATGAAAAACTCTCAAATGAAAATTAAAAAATTATAAAAAACTCTTCTATTTTTTTTTTTTCAAGTCAGAGGGGAAAAGATCACTTTCAATCTTAAATTTTTTTCAATTTTTTTATTTAAATCCTAAAATTTTTCAATTTTCTATTTGAGTTCTAAAACTTGTAAAGCATGTAGACAATTAGTCTTAAAGTTAACCTTGTAATAGGTGACTATTAGTTTTGGACTAACCGTTTATATATTTTAAAAATTTTAGGATTCAAATAAAAATTTACAAAATTTTAGAACTTAGATAAAAAGGGGGTAAATTCCATTTATGATCCCTAACCTTATCGCGCCGTCGTAAATGAATCCCTAATCTTCATTTTGTCTTCTTAAAGTCCCAAACCTCCCTATTTATGTCTCAATCGTAGTTCTTCCGGCATTTTCATGGTTAATTTTGATAGAATTTTTGTGACAAATGCCAACATTGGTCTCACATTTTTTTATTCCTACTTAAATAACCTTTAAGCTAATAAATTTATCATTACAACCATCATCTCCCCTTTTCTTCCTCCTTCATAATCTCCCGCCACCACATCTTTCTTCCATAGATTTGCGAACTTGGAATCGCGGTTGTATCTAGTCTGAGGAGGAAGCGTAGAGATGTAGCTCACATTGTAATTTATAATTTTAACTCACATTTTCAGATGCATTCCTAGCGGAGGATCTGATGCAGTAATCAACTCGATCGCTGGTCAAACCGACGACCATCATGTCTCTGCTTGCTTTAGGGACGGCATTTTTTAAGTCCCGGCCATCAATCTTCCCCGTGCGTGCAAGCTATATTCTTCAATCTCTTATTTCTCTCTGCCCCAATTCCCAATCCTCATTTTCTTGGCCCTTGAATGTTCGTATTCTCTTCAAGCTTCTCCATTCTTCCTTTAACTCTTGCAATCCACCAAATCTTCTCAATCTCTACATGGGCTTACTGTGGCAACGTCGGGTTTTCTGGAGTCGCCACCAATCAGTTTTTTTCTTAGGTCGATTGGTCACCTTAAAATTGGTCTGCGAGAGTTCGGGGATCGGGAGTACGGTTACGCTAAAACAATATTGTTATAGCGCCCAAAATTGGCACCTTAGTTGATTTTAATTTTGTTTTACTTTGCTTTTAAATAATTTTCAGTTAATTTAGAGATTTTAACTGAATTAGTCGAAATGTGGATTTTTAAGTTAATTTGTATAAAATTTTATACTTCCGAACCATGGACTCTGCCGAGTCATTTGGACATGGAAGATTTTGATTCCGAACCATGGACTCTGCCGAGTCATTTGGACACGGAATTTGGTGAAATTTTAAACAATTTTATCCATATTGTAAAAATATGGATTTTTTTATCTTTTTATTTAATTTATTTATTTTAAAAAGTTTGATATTTTCCAAACCGTAGATCCTGCCGGATCATCCGGATATGGAAATTAAATTTAATTTATTGTTAGTTATATAATTATTACTTTTATGGAATTAATTATTAGTTTAATTACTAATTCGTAATTCTTTTTGTTATAGAATTTTTAGATAAAAAAATTTTATTTTTTATTTTCTTTCTTTTCTTTTCTCTCTTTTCTTTCTTATATTTTTCTTTTCTTTTTGATTTAATCTTTCCTTTCTTTTCTTTCTTTTCTTTCTTTTCTTTTTCTTATCTTTCTTATCTTTTTCTTATCTTTCTTTTCTTTTCTTTTTCGTGTCTTTCTTATCTTTTTCTTATCTTGTTTTAGTTTTCTTTTTGTTTTCTTGTTTAATGAAAAATATTTATTATTTTAGTGGATTTAAAATTTATATTTTAAATAAATCAGTAAAATATAAAGTCTTAATTTTCATGTATTTTTTTTAAACAGGTTTTATTTTTATTTTTTTATTATTTTTACTGGATAAAAATAACTATTAAAATTAATTTTAACTTTTTGTTATCTTTAAAGAATTAAAAACATGTATATAAAAATAAAAATAATTGGCTTTTTTTAAAAATGATTTTTATTAGCCTTAATAATTAATTACAAAATAATCTTCTTTTAATTTTCATTTATTTATTAATTAGTAAAGGGTAAAGGTGAATTAAATAAAAAAATTATATAAAGAAAAAAAAATTAATAATAATAAAGTGGGGCTTTTTGGCCATCCACTTTAAAAATAATAATAAATGTTAGCAAAGTTAATTAAATTAATTGTTAAACAACAATAATAAAAAGTTAGTCAAGTTAATTAAATTAATTAATTAACAACAATAATAAAAAGTTAGCCAAGTTAATTAAATTAATTAATTAACAACAGTAAAAAGTTAGCCAAGTTAATTAAATTAATTAATTAACAATGATAATAAAAAGTTAGCCAAATTAATTAAATTAATTAACAACAATAAATAAAAAGTTAGCCAAATTAATTAAATTAATTAATTAACAACAATAATAAAAAGCTAGCCAAGTTAATTAAATTAATTAATTAACAACAATAATAAAAGTTAGCCAAGTTAATTAAATTAATTAATTAACAACAATAATAAAAGTTAATCAAGTTAATTAAATTAATTAATTAACAACAATAATAAAAGTTAATTAATTGTTAACAACAATTATAAAAGTTAGTAATAATGCAAAAATTAAAAGGTTAGTAACAATAATAGTATTAAAAGTTAGTTGTTAGTAAGTTAATAACAACAATAAAAAAAGGGGTTAGTAATAAACAAATAATAAACAAACAAAAAATTAAAAGGGATAGTAATTAATTCTCCAAGAATAAAATACAAAGTTAGTGACCAAAGTGAAAGAAATTGAAAAGATGAAGGATTAAATGAGAGTTGTACCCTTGATTTTAAATTCTGAATTCTGAGAAACGGAAACAGAGGACGCGCGACGGGGGGAAGAAGATGGCTTAATCGTCAAAATGAAAAGTTTTGAGATTTTCTGAGGAAAGGAAGGAGAGCTAGGGACTAAGGCTGTAATTTTTTCTATTTTAATAACGGAGCTCTAAGCTTTTCTTTCTATTTTTCTCTGTGTTCAGCACAAAATTTGGGGGGCTATTTATAGAGGAAGTTTGGCTGAACTGTTGATGGATAAATTAATAAAAAATTTCAAACTTATATTTTAAATTGGTAAAATGACAATTTTAGTCCTTTACGTCTCTCAGCCTCTGGATAAGTTCCTGAAGCTTCTGATTTTGACAATTTTGTCGTTTTCTGTCAATTTGTGCCAGAAACGTCGGCAGGCCCAAAATTTTATGTGACAAACTACCAAATGCTCCTGGAACTTTCAGAATTTGTCAATTTTTCCCGAAACTTCTTAATGTTGTCATTTTTACCTCAAACTTTTAAATTTTGCCATTTTTTTGGAGTTTTCTTTTTTTCTTTCAAATACACACATATATCATTTTAAATCAAATCTTCACAAAAAAAAAATGTATTTTAAACTAATTAAAATTTTTAGTAATAATAATAATAAAAAAAATAATAATTTTTTTTTAATTTAATTTCTTTTAAAATTTTCTTTAAAATTTTTTTTTTTATGGTCGGACGAAATTGGGTGTCAACAGCTGCCCCCCTTTGCATGCTTCATGGGACATGATGTATGCAAAGTTAGTTACCAAATTTCTTCCGGCTTAGCTAGGCATTGAAAACCTTTTCGCCGCCTAAATCCTGAGGTTAAGGAACTCTCCTTAGAACCCCGGCGATAGGAGCTCTCCTATCGTTGAAGGAAAATTGATTGTTTCTGAGGCAAAGGTTCCATCCTTAAAACCTCGGATTGATTGATTGATTTCGAAGCAAAGGTTCCATCCTTAAAACCTCGAATTGATTGATTGATTTCGAGGCAAAGGTTCCATCCTTAAAACCTTGAATTGATTAATTGATCTCGAGGTAAAGATTTCATCCTTAAAACCTCAGATTGATTGATTGATTTCGAGGCAAAGGTTCCATCCTTAAAACCTCAGATTGATTGGTTGATTTTGAGGCAAAGGTTCCATCCTTAAAACCTCGGATTGATTGATTGATGTCGAGGTAAAGGTTTCATCCTTAAAACCTCGAATTGATTGATTGATCTCGAGGCAAAGGTTCCATCCTTAAAACCTCGGATTAATTGATTGATTTTGAGGCAAAGGTTCCATCCTTAAAACCTCGGATTGATTGATTGATGTCGAGGTAAAGGTTTCATCCTTAAAACCTCGAATTGATTGATTGATCTCGAGGCAAAGGTTCCATCCTTAAAACCTCGGATTGATTGATTGATTTCGAGGCAAAGGTTTCATCCTTAAAACCTCGGATTGATTGATTGATCTCGAGGCAAAGGTTCCATCCTTAAAACCTTGGATTGATTGATTGATTTTGAGGCAAAGGTTCCATCCTTAAAACCCCGATGATGAAAATTGATTGTTTTCGAGGCAAAGGTTCCATCCTTAAAACCTCGATGATGAAAATTGATTATTTTCGAGGCAAAGGTTCCATCCTTAAAACCCCGATGATGAAAATTGATTATTTTCGAGGCAAAGGTTCCATCCTTAAAACCCCGATGATGAAAATTGATTGTTTTCGAGGCAAAGGTTCCATTCTTAAAACCCCGGTGATGAAAATTGATTTTGAGGCTAAGGAGCTTTCCTTAGGACCTCGAGCAAAATTTATATGAAAGCAATTGAAATTGGAATAATTTTCTTCGAAAGTGTGAATTTTCATAATAGGTGAGTGCAAAAATTTAAACTTCGATAAGATGAGTGAATCTTGATGATGACAATAACACTGACAAATTATGTAAAGGGAACGGATGTTTGGAATCAATATTCAAGGTTCATCTAATATTTTCTTCAGTAAATATAGATTCCCTTGTGAGATATGTCATCCGAATAAGGTTAAAACTTAACTACCCCAAAATGTTATGCCTAGTAGACCTAATAGGATGCGTCTCAAGAGTAACAAAAATTACTCTTTACTCAGCCATTCCATCCTAAAGGCGTTGTCCTATGGTTTTAATATCAGCATGGACGAAACTATCTTATAAAAAAAGAAATTCCCTGAAAAGAAAAACTGAAACGCGAAAGAAAATGCTGATAATAAAACTAAAGGACAAGAAAAACGGATCAGATCGCTTCTTTCTTCCACAATACTTCAACAGGGTGAGTAGAGGACCATTATGAGAGTGAACTGGTCGGGAAAGACTGTCGTGTCCAGTCTATTTGAATCATTGCTGGATCTGGTTCAGGAACAAAAGCTTGTATTTTATCTAGCAATTCTTCAGCAGTTGTTGCGGATATTATGATTCGCCGTGCCACTCTTGATATGAAATTTTTCTGCATAGCATAATCCATAAAAGCTATCAGACCTGTAAAGAAATTGTTAACATTTAAAAGCCCAATGGGTTTCTTATGCAAATTAAGTTGGGCCATGGAAGCAATTTGAAAGACTTCTCCCAATGTGCCAAAACCACCTGGTAAAGCGATAAAAGCATCAGCATTTAAAAGCATTTGTAACACACGCTCTTGCAAATTTTTAACCACTAATTCTTCTCCAATCGTGCCCCCAGAAACAAATTTCAAAGGTCCAGGGATGATACCCAGAACTTGACTTCCTCCTAGAGATGCTGCTGATGTTACACCTCCCATTAATCCGACACTACCTCCTCCATAAACTAAATGTATTTTTCGCTCAGCTAATACTCTTCCCAAATGGTTGGCTGCTTTTAAATACTCTTCATCTTTTCCAGGAAAAGCCCCAGAAAATACACAAATACTTCGGGATTTACGAGTTGGGGTTTTCTCCATTCCTATCCTTACCCTTGCGAGAAAAGAGGATATATTTATAGAGATGAAGAGATAAGGCAATAATTTTATTTTCAAGAATGGATACATTATTGCCAGCTATTCACAGTAGTCACGAGTATGACTTTGGTCAGGTATGGGTACACTATCGTTAAAAGAGGAGAAAAATTTTCAAAATAGCTGCTAGCATGTACAGTAGTCACTACTGTAGCTTACGTCAGGAGTAGGTACGTGATTGTTGGAAGAGAAGGAAAATTTTAAAAAGTGGCACCTATATACAGTAATCATAACTGTATCTCATGTCAGGAGTGGGTACATTATTGGGAGGATAATTTCAAAAGCGATAGCTAGCATGTACAGTAATCGTGACTTTGGTTCACGTTAGGAGTGAATACATTATTACCAAAAGGGGAGGAAAATTTCAAAAGCGACAGCTAGCACGTACAGTAATCGTGACTTTGATCATCGTCTTCCAATGGCTTTGCGTCCAGTAATGGCTTTAATGCTTTCTATGAATCGGTGATTTGCATCTCATCTAGCTTTCTCACAAACTGGCAAACAGGGTCGTTTAGGGTCAGATTCCCAAGACTGTAACGATCTCGTTCTTTTTGGAAAATTATCCATAATCCAACAACCTCAAATTGCACTATTCCGCAAGAATGCGCTTC
The DNA here is from genome assembly GCA_039654915.1 of Aquilaria yunnanensis. NCBI lineage: Eukaryota > Viridiplantae > Streptophyta > Magnoliopsida > Malvales > Thymelaeaceae > Aquilaria > Aquilaria yunnanensis. The sequence continues at coordinate 102,181,093 of CM077593.1, read as the reverse complement.
AAGAACCTCTCGAATATCTTCTAGAGATTCCTTACGCAAGCCATTCTTAATGAATCTTATTCTATCATTACGATTTCTAGTGATCACTCCTGGAGAACGACATTTATTGCCGCAAATCCACCATCCACAATTATGACAAACGCCTAGCCTCTTTGCTCTTCTTTTTTTGGCATAAGCGCTTTTACCAAAACCGGGCATACGGGGAAAGAACGCTTCTGGAACTTCACCAGCTGAACGAACCTTAGCTTCAATTAGCCACCGCACATTATCAGGAATGCCTTTGTGCATAAATACTCTGAATCGTTCACATCTAGCTTGATAAATCTTTTTAAGAACATTTATTGGGAAGGAAGGAAAATACTTTCGTAGGGCGAAAAGAGAAGACTCCATTGATGAAGGAGGCAAAGAAAGAAATTAGTGATTGTAGGAAACGAAAATAACTAACACATATTTATAGTGATGAAAGGGATAATGCGTTAATTACACTTACAGAAGCAAGTACATTATTGTCAAAAGAAAAGACAAATGACAGCTTATATGAACAGGAATCATGACCGTGGCTCTCATCTTCCACTGATTTATGTCCAGTAATGGCTTCAATGCCTTCTATAAGTCGGGGATTTGCTTCCCATCCAGTTTCCTTACAAACTGACAAACAGGGTCGTTTAAAATCACATTCCCAAGACTGTAACGGTTTCGTTCTTTATGGTAAGTCCTCCATAAACTGATAATTTCACCTTGCACTTTTCCACAAGAATGCGTTTCAAGAGTCTCTCGGATATCTTCCAGAGATTCCTTACGCAGGCCATTCTTAATGAATTTTCTTTTATCTTCACGATTTATGGAGATGTATCCTAAAGAGCGACATTTAGTAATACAATTCCATCGCCCACATTTATAACAAACGCCTAGTCTCTTTGCTCTTCGCCTTTTGGCATAACGGCTTTTACCTAAACCGGGCATGCGGGGCATAAATGCATCTGGAACTTCACCCGCCAAACGGACCTTAGCTTCAATTATCCACTACACATTATCGGGAATGCCTTTGCGTGTAAAAACTCTGATTCTTTCACATCTAGCAAGGTAGATCTTTTTAAGGACTTTTATTGGAAGGGAAGGAAAGTATTTTCGCAGTGCAGAAAGAGTAGAATCCATTGATGAGAGAAGAATTTGAGAGAAGAGGGAAATGAATCAGTTATTGTAGGAGACTGGAATAACCGAATTTAGAAGTCACGGGGTATCTTATCCGCTGCTTAATCAGAAGGAAGAACACGCATTTATAGTGATGAAAAGAGATAACGTGTCGATTACACTTAGGGGAGCGTGTACATCTGTCAAAAGAAAATGCAAACTTTTCCAAATATAACAAACTGTATGTACAGTAATTGTGACTGTGGCTCACATCTTCCACTGGTTTTTCGTCCAGTAACGGCTTCAATACTTTCTATAAGTCGGGGATTTGCTTCCCATCCAGTTTTCTCACAAACTGGCAAACAGGGTCATTAAAAGTTAGATTTCCAAGACTGTAACGATCCTGTTCTTTACGGAAAGTCCACCATAAATCCATAATTTCCCATTGCACTATTTCACAAGAATGTGTTTCAAAAGTTAATAGGATATCATCCAAAGATTTCTTACGCAGGCCATTCTTGATGAATTTTATTTTATCTTCATGATTTCTGGAGATGTATCCTAAAGAGCGACATTTAGTATTACAATTACATCGTCCACATTTATGACAGACACCTAGCCTTTTTGCTCTTCGCTTTTTGGCATAAGCGCTTTTACCAAAGCCGGGCATACGGGGAAAGAACGCTTCTGGAACTTCACCAGCTGAACGAACCTTAGCTTCAATTAGCCACCGCACATTGTCAGAAATGCCTTTGTGCATAAAGACTCTAATCCTTTCACATCTAGCTTGGTAAATCATTTTAAGAACATTTATTGGGATGGAAGGAAAGTATTTTCGCATGGCGGAAAGAGTAGAATCCATTGATAAAAGAAGAATTTGAGAGAAGAGATGAAGAAATCAGTTATTGTAGGAAACTGAAATAACCGATTATGAGAGTCAGAGAGTATTGCATCCGCTACTTAACCGGAAAGAAGAACACGCATTTATAGCGATGAAAGGATAACGTGTTAATTACGCTTACAGGAACAAGTACATTATTGTCCAAAGGTAATGCAAATTTTTCAAATATGACAAATCGTATGTACAATAATTGTGACTGTGGCTCACATCTTCCACTGGCTTTACGTCCAGTAACGGCATTAACGGCTTCTATGAGTCGAGGATTTGCTTGCCATCCAGTTTTCTTACAAGCTGACAAACAGGGTCGTTTACAGTCAGATTCTCGGGACTGTATCGTTCTCGTTCTTCATGAAAAATGCTCCACAAACCAAGTAGTTCACGTTGCACAGATCCACAAGAATGTGTCTCAAGAGTCAATTGGATATCATCCAACGAGTCCTTACTCAGGCCATTCTTAATGAATCGTATTTTATCTTCTCGATTATCAGAAATCATCCCTAAAGAACGACATTTAGTATTACAAGTCCACCGTCCACATTTATGGCAGACTTGTAACCTTTTCGCTCTTCGCTTTTTGGCATAAGAGCTTTTGCCTATACCAGGCATTTGAGACACAAATGCCTATGGGATTTCACCTGCCAGACGAACCTTGGCTTCGATTAACCACCGCACATCTTCAGGGATTCCTTTGTGCATCAGAACTCTTAATCGTTCACAGCGAACTTGGTAGATCTTTTTGAGGATGTTCATTGGGAGAGAAGGGAAATACTTTCGCAAGGCGGAAAAAGTAGGATCCATTTTCTAGGAGGAAGTAAAAGAAAGAAGGGGTGAAGGAATCAGTTATTATGGGCAACTGAGAGAACCGACTTGAGAGTCACGGAGTACCGTATCCGCCGTTTAACCGGAAAAGTAGATCCTACTTCATTTTGATAGATATTTTTTTTTTCCGTTGATCCAGTCCTCGATTATTGAATCCATTGTCCGCTTTTGACAAAGTTTCAACGACAATATTTCTTGATGTCTGCCTTATCTTTGACCACAGCTATCTCTTATCTTGGATGCTGCTAAGCTGGCATCAATCCTGTCCTTCCAGGTGTAGCCTCAATTATTGAATCAATTGCCAAGCTTTTGACAATATTGTCTACTTTATATATTTTTTTTTTATATCTGCCTTATCCTTGGCTATAGCTATCTCTTATCTTGGATACTACTAACTGGCGTCAATCCTATCCTTCCAGGCGTAGCCTCGATTATTGAATCAGTAGCCAAGCTTTTGACAATATTGTCTACTTTATCCTTGAATTCCTGATGCGGGTTAGTCCCGCATATTAGCTGTGTATCCAGTGATAGATTGGTAAGAGCTGATGACATTGAGATCTAAGCTTATACTGCTGTAACTGTGCTGTGAATGTGATTCCCGTTTGGTCCTTGTTATGTAAAGGCTATGTATGCATGATATGAAATGCATGAATGCAAAGCATGTGTAATTGATGGTTCTTTTTTATTTTTATTTTTATTTTATTTTTTTATTTTTTATTTTTGGTGAATCTAGTTCTTCATGTCTTTGCTTTACTGGATCTTCTTTATGATTGCCTTCTTGGACTATCATTGAATCTCTTTATGCTTTCCAGCTTTTGTTCACTGCCTCAAAAGCCCAACTCTTTTCAAAATCCTCTTTCTTTGACTTGTTCTTTGAATTTTGGCCTCAATTTCTTTAAGGTTGGCCCACCTCATAATTTATATCTCTTTCGAATACTCATCCTTTGTCATGGATTTGATACCATCAAAGGCTTTACTTTCAATGTCTGCTTTGCCCATTTTCTTGTGGCCATGCCGACACTTGTTTACCCCCATGTTACAGTCCGAATGATTGCTCTTCCTTAGACTCAGGTTCTGATCCATAAGACTTGCCCCCTTGTCTATTGAGCTTCTTTCTTGGCAGTACTTTTCTTGCGCTTAGTAGAGACTACTTTGCCCCCTTGATTATGGTGTTTATGTGGAAAGAGATATCATCTCGCCTTTGATTTAACAGAAGGTTGAGGATTTCTAGACCTTTGTGATGGCACTTGATCGTAAATTTCTCTTACAAGAACCACATCTTATTAAAGAAAGACTCAAGCTATCTCCTTACTTTTAAGTCTATATACATTAATGAATAATGGTTTGGCCTTAAAGAAAAACTTTCATCAATTTGCAAAGCTTGACAAAGTAATTTACGGTCTTTGTTTTTAATTAAAATATCCTGCCATTCTTCCCTTTCCAACTCGAAGACATAAACTGTGCAAGGCAATAAGGTAGAAACATGATTCACAATAATAGCCTTTTAACTGAATGAGGATGATATCGAGAGGTAAATGTTAGGTGCGAGGAAAGTTAAGTTTGAATGTTTTTTTTTTGTGGCAGTCTTTTAGCTGAATGAGAATAATATTAAGAGGTAAATATTAGGTCTGAGTAAAGTTAAGTTTGAGTGGTGTGAAAGAAGGGTATTTTAATACTACTCGTGAGCAGTATTAAATAAGGTAGAAACATGATTCACAATAATAGTCTTTTAACTGAATGAGGATGTTAGGTCTAAGGAAAGTTAAATTTAAGTGGTGTGAAAGAATGGTCTTTTAATACTACTCGTGAGCAGTATTAAATAAGGTAGAAACAAGTTTCAAAATGATAGTCTTTTAGCTGAATGAGGATGATAAGTCTGAGGAAAGTTAAGTTTAAGTGGTTTGAAAGAAGGGTCTTTTAATACTACTCGTGAGCAAATTTAATTATGATGAAAAACTCAATAGTGATGACCTCAAACTTGCCACTCTTTCCAGAAAGTTAAACCTCATCTGTTGCCCCCCAACTATCGTGGTCTTTATGTATGCTTGGCTTGAAAGTTGCTTTTGTGTTCTAAACCGCCTTTGCAGGTTTTCAGTCTAGAATCCATAGCTCACTTTTTTTCTTTCTTTTTTTTTTCTTAGTTTGAGCCCTTTTTCCTTTTTTTTTTTTGTTTTTTGTTTTTTTTTTGTGTGAGCTATGGTGATAACATACTTGATAACTCTCTTGAAGTGAGATGACTCAAGTGGCCTTACTTGCTCGTGCTTGTTCTCAGTTCTTTTTGGTTTTGAATTTTCCCTTGTTGGCTTTTTGGTGGAAGGGATGAACTTTTTCCTTTTTGGAGTTTTTGTTACAGAGAACCGAGATCATAGCCTTCTTGAAATGAGATGATTCAAGTGGCCTTATTTGCTTGTGTTTGCTCTCAGTCTCTCTTTTTTTGGTTTTGAATTTTCCCTTGTTGGCTTTTTGATGGAAGGGATGAACTTTTTCCCTTTTTTTTTTTGGAGTTTGTGTTATGGAGAACCGAGATCGTAGCCTTCTTGAAGTGAGATGACTCAAGTGGCTTTATTTGCTTCTCAGTCTCTCTTTTTTTTTTGGATTTTTTTTTTATTTTCCCTTTAATGGCTTTTTGATGGAAGGGATGAACTTTTTCTTTTCGGAGTTTGTGTTGCGGAAAACTGAGAACCCTTTTTTTTTTTTTTTTGAGCATTTATGAGAATTGGGAAGCCACTGAAGTCATTTAATATGAGAGCTACCTTTACGTCTCTCAGCCTCTGGATAAGTTCCTGAAGCTTCTGATTTTGACAATTTTGTCGTTTTCTGTCAATTTGCGCCAGAAACGTCGGCAGGCCCAAAATTTTATATGACAAACTACCAAATGCTCCTGGAACTTTCAGAATTTGTCAATTTTTCCCGAAACTTCTTAATGTTGTCATTTTTACCTCAAACTTTTAAATTTTGCCATTTTTTTGGAGTTTTCTTTTTTTCTTTCAAATACACACATATATCATTTTAAATCAAATCTTCACAAAAAAAAAAAATGTATTTTAAACTAATTAAAATTTTTAGTAATAATAATAATAATAAAAATAATAATTTTTTTTTTAATTTAATTTCTTTTAAAATTTTCTTTTAAATTTTTTTTTTTTTATAGTCGGACGAAATTGGGTGTCAACACTTACTTTTTAATTTGTTGCCTACATTGATCTGAAAGTTTCCCACTTCATAATTTATAATTTCTAATTTATTCAAATATCCAGGGCATAATTGATTCAAAAATTAATTGGAGTTTCTAGTTCAGATCATATCCATGGGGAACCACGCCAGCAAGATGAAGGCGATCAAGCAAACTTCCCTCGCCATCAACAATCTTTTATGCACCAATGACTTGAGCTCTTACACCGCTGCTTGTCGCCTGCATGATGACCTTCGGACTTTTGATACCACCCTCCACTCGTGTACCGACCACGTTATCAACACACTCGCCATTAGTGTGAAGGTCCGTGCATTCTTTGACTCCCTCAAGGAGGTTACTAAATGTCTCCTGGAGATGAATCAGGAGGTCGTTTGAGTTATCTTGGAGTGCAAAAAAGATATATGGAAGAGCTAGGAACTGTTTGAGCTCATTGAAGAGTATTTCGAAAACAGTTTACAGATTCTGGATTTCCGTACTTCTCTAGACAAGTGCTTAAAGCGGGCCAGGGACTCGCAGCTGCTCATTCTCGTTGCTCTGCAGTAGTTCGAAGAGGAGAATGATGATAAATACGTCAAGACTCTGGAAGAGCTGAAGAATTTCAAGGCCGCCGGAGACCTTTTTACTGAGGAGTTCTTCATGACCTTTCAATCTATTTATAGACACCAGATGTTGATGCTTAAGAAATTGCAGTTGAGGAAAAACAGGCTGGACAAGAAGCTGAAGTACATTCATGAATGGAGGAAGGTCTCGAGCATGATATTTGTTGCTACATTTGCCACCGTTCTGATATGCTCAGTAGTGGCGGCAGCTATGGCAGCGCCGCCAGTTGCTGCAACCCTAGCCGCTGCTTCTTCCATTCCTTTGGGATCGATGGGAAAAGGAAGTGATCAGTTCAATGCAGGCTGGCACTTATGTAGCTATAAGAGATTTGGACACAATTCGAGTTCTTGTGGACAGGCTAGAGATTGAGATTGGAGCATTGTTATAGAATGTGGATTTTGCAATCCAGGAAGAAGCTGTGAAGATCGTCATAAAAGAGATCAAGAAAAGATGGTGAGGGAGGAAGAAAGGAGAGATAATGGTTGTAGTGATAAATTTATTAGCTTGAGGGTTATTTAAGTGGGAATAAAAAAATGTAAGACTAATGTTGGCATTTGTCACAAAAATTCTGTCAAAGTTAACCATAAAAATGATAGAAGAACTACAATTGAGACAGAAATATGGAGATTAGGGACTTTAAGAGAATAAAATGAAGGTTAGAGACCCATTTAGGATAATGCAATAAATTTAGGGACCATAAAGAAATTTTACCCAAAAAAGGTCAAAGTTTCAATACTAGCCTATGTGTTCTTTCCCATAGGAAAAACAATGGAGAATTGTTAGAATCAAACTGACATAAAATCTCAGTGGACCAAAGCTCGATTCCTCGTTCGAACGATCAGATTCACCAGAATTCAGAAAGGTAAAATCTCGATCTTTCCCCATTTTTTTTCCTCCTCGCATTCCAAATGGCAGCTTTATTTTCTATCACCGCCACCTTATCTCGGCGCTCTCTTCCGCATATAGCCAAAACACCGAATTCAACTTTCCCAATTCCATCGCTTTTCTCTCTAGTACTCCCAAACAAGGTTTTGAATTTTGTCCTTTTTCAATGAATTCGAACCCATAAACAAAACCCTGAAACTTTCACTAAAGGAGTTTTCGTTTTGCAGGAATTTTCCCGATTCAGATTGTTCTCGATGGCGTCTTCTGAGCCTACAGAATCTCCGGCCAATAATCCCGGACTCCACACTACGCCTGATGAAGCAACCAGAGGCTACATCATGCAACAAACTGTAGGCGCCCCCCCCCCCCCCCCCCCCCCTCTTCTTTTGTCAGTTTAATTAGTATGTTTGACTTTCTGTCGTTTGAGAGTTGGATTTGATTCGATTTTTTTGCTTCTGGGGTTCTTTTGTTTGCCTGCAGATGTTTCGGATTAAGGACCCAAAAGTCAGTCTTGATTTCTACTCTCGCGTGTTGGGAATGTCGTAAGTGTTGTTTCATCACTAATCAAGTTTTTGTTTCACCGGTTGGGTCTTTGCTCTTGCTTCTTTTGGTAATTTCTTGTAAATCGTCAACTAGCCTATTGTTGCTATTGTTGCAATTATGAAGTCGGCCTTCCTGGTGCCACTTGTTATGCACAATCGTCCAACAGCCTCGAAGTTTTTTTTTTACCTCAAGTTCCTACTTTTTAATGGATTTCACAAATCGATTGGTGTGGACTAATTTCGTCCACTTCTATTTCAGATTACTCAAGCGCTTAGATTTTCCAGACATGAAGTTCAGTCTGTACTTTCTGGGCTACGAGGTACCACATATTTGAAGGCATTTGGAATCATTCACTCCTTGAGTTTTTCCTGTATTGCATTTTTGTGTCCTAGTCAAATTGCTTCATCTGTTATATAATTAGATGTAAATTTCCGCCGAGAGTTGTGCATTTTATGTTCTTGAGAAAATAATCAAGTATGCCATCTTTTAGGCAATCACGTTGAAATTTATAATTTTCCTATAGGACCCTGCATCAGCTCCAAGTGACCCAGTTGACAGGACAACGTGGACTTTTGGCAGAAAGGCTACAATTGAACTGACTCAGTAAGGGTTATAAGATTCCAACATTACCCTCTCCATTTTTCCCTTGTAGAAGAAGACGTATTTATGTGATCCACAACTATCTCATCCATTTCTTGATGCAGCAACTGGGGAACTGAAAGTGATCCCGATTTTAAAGGTTATCACAATGGGAATTCAGAACCTCGTGGCTTTGGTCAGTTTTCTGATTAGCTAGCATGAGTTTGTCAATTCACATATATTTGTGCCTTTTCTTGTTAAGACATGGCGTGTAGCTTCTGAGGTTGTCAACCTCCTTCCTTTGTCGCATAAATTTGCATATGTAGCATTATGCCTTCATAAATTCTGAATGGGTAGAAATAAGCATATATGGCTAGTTGTAAATCAATACTTAAACCAATTGAGAACCAAGGCTATTCTTATTCTGTGGCTTATTTTTCATTTTTATTTTTCTTTAATCTCCTTGAACAGAGACTGATTATCCCCATGGCATATCTTAAAATATACTGTTAGGAAAGGAAACAACCTTAAGCACTGTTTTGTGCTGCTCCTAGATTGATTCACCTGTGTATTTAAAGTACATGTATTATGAAGTTATGGGTTACGAATTGTTTTTGGGCTCCTAATAAGCTCATTAACTCATCTTTTGCAGGGCACATTGGAGTCACTGTTGATGACACATACAATGCATGTGAGAGATTTGAACGGTTAGGAGTGGAGTTTGTTAAAAAACCAGATGATGGTAACCACTAATGATAATTGCCTAGATACTACCATAATCTGAGTGTTACATTGATTTGTATTCGCGTTTTTTTCCCTTGGTAATCATAACCAGTAAGTAGCAGTTATTGACTGGTCTTTCTATGGATCTTGGATGTGAACTTAGACTCTTGTACTTGTTATTGCTGTCCCAGTTCGGTAGAGAAAACTAATGCTGATTATCTCTTGCAAAAGGTTTCACAAGTTAAACTGATGTTAAATGAACGCCCAAAAATCTTATTAGAGAGAGGTGAAGACCCAAAAGTGTCAAGAATCTCATTCATCCTTGAAAGACTAGTACACAACGAGAGTTATGGGTTCCTATTACACTTATTTCTCTTGTGAGCTGGACAACCATGTTTTGGGCAGTGGGTCTTAGTCTATGTTCTTCCAGCTTATGGCTGGGGACTTCTGTAGAAATTCTTTACATGAATGGGTAAATTTATATTCCAACTAAAGGAGCTACCGGAGAGTATGGATCTGTGTTCGTCTTTTGTGTTCTATTATGTTTTTTTATCTGTCTGTCATTTATTTATTTATTTACATTCGAATCAACTGTATTGGCTGTTAATAGGGGAAGTATACTGTTAAAACTCTCAAATATGTTGACGAAGTTTCAGCTTAATCAACAGTAAATGGTGTGTGATGGGAAAAATTGAGGATCTTGGACACAATTTGAGTTTTGCAATCTTTCAGTTCTCACCATACCTTCAACCTGATTTCAGGAAAGATGAAAGGGATAGCATTCATCAAGGATCCTGATGGTTACTGGATTGAGATCTTTGATCTGAAGACTATTGGGAAAATAACCGAAAATGCTTCTTAAAACGTCAAGCTTAGGTAGTTCTGACATTGTCTTTCATTCTTCCCGGAGTTTGGTTCCATTTATATGAACTTTGCATGTTAGCAGTGAAAGATATTCAAGCTTGTCTGTTAGTCCATCAGCTTTGACAGCGATCACGTTTGCCTTCTAAAGTTAGATCTCATTCTTATTCTCTCCTGTCTCAAGTATAATGACAGTATTGCAAGACAGATTGTTAGTTTATGTTGAAGTTTAAGGTAAAAGATTTAGACCTCATTTATGGTGTTAAAAACATAGCGACTTAGTGTATGTAATTATGCATAATATCTTCCCTGTATCACTGTGCATTTTTTAGGAAATGTAATTTCGCTTGTAAATTTGGGAGTTCATTCATGGAAGTATGCCATGAGATGTTGTTGGGACTGTGAAGTTTTGACCATGTCCATGGAAGTATGCTTGTAATTTTGTGCATTGTTAGGGTGAAATCTAAAAGTATTTCATGTTTTCTTACAGGAAGAGCAGAGATGGATGGATTCAGTGGGTTGCTGTCAAGTTGAAGAGCATTTTCATTTCGTGATACTATGCACATCTTCCTAGCGAGGTACGCGCCACGCCTCCAGCTTTATCAAATTCAGATTTCTGCACAATACCAATGAACTGATGGGCGGGTTATAATGAATAAAGTGAAGTGTGTTGCATGCATGCGACTAACTTGTTATTCTCTCTCTCTCTACTCAACTTTCTTGAACCATTATCTTGAAATTTCAATCATTTCTTTAAATGAAACAAAACCGAACAACTCTGAGGAGAGTAAGAGTTTTGAATCCAACAAAAGAAAAATGAGGACAAAGTTCAAGGGGTTTTTCACTCTAAAATTTGGAAGTTTTCGGTTCATGAGGTTTGATAGCTTGAAGTTTTAGTGGCTTCTGGTGGATTTTGTTTTTCTACAAGCTTTAATATACTACTATAATTTGTAAAACCGTTAAAGATTAGGAGCCCTTGGGATTTCAGAAATTGAATTGGATTGATCCAGGAGCTGTTAGGTCTATTCTATAGTGAGTATTGTTTTGCTATTTGCTTCTTTAAATCTTTGTCTGGCTACGCCTTGAAGCCGATAACTAATTAGTACATCTTGTATACGGCTAGATGGATTGGCGTTGACAGATGGGGCTTGACTTGTGTTCCCTTTTCCCCTTCGAAAATAAATTTTCTTAGATTTAAGATCAAATAATTGCGGAGAACTACAAAAATCAGGTAATAATTATCATGTTTGATTCAAAAGTTAGCAGTATGAATATACTTGTAAATTTTTTTTTCTTCATGTAAATATATATCAGTATTTTTAAAAGTCAGTTGGCTATTAAAAAAAAATCAAAAATCTTGAAATTATTGGAACTTTATTATCAAGTAATTTAAATTAGGGTTTTAGAAATTGTTATCGAATATTGTAAAGTAAACAAAGGTAAAGTGTAGGTTAGATTAAACCACAAGGGAGCATTTGTAATTTTTCCTTTAAGTTTAGATGAGAAAAAATAATTCCATCATAGTATAGTATGTGTTAAAAACCAAGCAGAATCGACAATATAACCGATTTTGCTGAGTTGTTAGCTTTAAACACATAACTCCGTAGTGCCACATTCCACTTAAATCTCGACTCGCAAGAGGGCTGCCATAATTTAACGTACGTCTACTAACTGCACAAGTGTGACTATAATTCTAACTATCTTGTTCAAAATAAATAATAGCAATAATATATATTTTGGTAGTTTATATATATTTCTTATTAGCTTCAATTTTTTATATTTTACATAGTTTCTATTATAATATTTCATTTTAACTATCCTTATTTACGTCGTTCATTATAATTTAAAATTAATGGTATGCAATATGTTAAGAAAATTCTATAAAAAAAATCTGCGAAAAAAATATCTTAATTTAATGGACTTAATGATATTATGTAGTTAGTAAATTTTATATTAATTTTTGCATTTGACATTCAAAAAACTAGTGATTAAACTAAAAATCTTATAGTAGTTGGCTCAAACAATTAAATGGATTTACCATTAATTTATTAGCATAACTTTGACTCTTAATGAGGCATAAAATAAGCAAAGAGAATGGACATATGCTAAGTCTATAAGTGAGACATTTAATAAGAAAACTAAGCAAAAATTAATTTCTTTCAACAAATCGGAAAAAAAATGAGTCATGATAGATCCAATAAGTAAATATTGAGTTTTTTTCCAAAAATATGTAACTATAAGTAATTATAAATTACTAAAAAACTTTAATTACCCGACTCTTGATTTTTCATAAAAAAACGTAAAAAAAAAAAACATTCACCCCCAACATTTCAAATCCACGCTTACTCTTTATTTTATAGCCGAGTCAAATTTGATTGTTCAAAAATCAAGGTCAAATCTTGTATAGTTTTTTCTTTAATCTTTTTGGGTAATTAATACATACCTATTGATTTAGAAATTATATTCATATAATTGAGTTTTAAACGTCTAGTCTTACCCATTGTTGTTATAATATAATTAATCAACCGTATAAAAATAGACTTATTAAAATAGAACAAATTTCTAGTACCTAAAAGGAAAACTAATAATTCACAACTTAAGGTTTACTCACTTTATATGTTTGCACTTTTTATTTTATACATACATAGGTACATATATATAATAAAGTTGCACTTTTAGGTTCTGATAAAAATATTTAAAGTTTAAAAAGTAAATAAATTAATAAATATCATGATTTTAAGCATGTTTAATAGTCATATAAATAAAAAACTTGCTCTAAGATAGATCAGGTACGTAAGTTGTCATATAGTATATATTCATCCAAGTTGGAAAAAAAAACTTAAATAAAAAAAAATTATATTCAAAGGCATTTTTTATAGTAGAACAAATTTAGGTCATACTTGTTAAGATGAAATTTTAAAATTTATAAAATATTTATGTACTTGTTATAATGATTTAATAGTAATATAGAACCAATGGCAGCATGTTTGATGTAAAAGAAAAAGAAAAAAAAACTTTAATGGTAATCTAGGAGAATGTTAGATTAATGCTATATATATATATGCAATACTTGATTCTATATTATAGAACCAAGCCCGAGTAAGTTTGAAGCAAAAAATAAAGTTTTTTGGCAACTTGAGAATCTTTTTTAGTGTTCTAGTATAATGATAAAATTGAATTTCATTAAAAGAACAAAAATAACCTACAATGTAAGGGTAAAAAGATCTTTTAACATTGTGCATCTTGGTGTTAAAGACAAAGATAAAGATATGTCATGTCATTCAATTAGTTTTTCAATTAAATATGATAATCAATCTCTTAGTTTCTTTCTTTCTTTTTTTTTTTTGAACGATTTAAATACTAATATTACTTGGTATGACGGACGAAGAACAAATAATCACTGCCAAAAGTCGATCATGCGAAATTTGTGCGTGCTCTGATATGAAGTTAATTAGCACAGCAGCGGCCCTTAAACTCTGTTGGCTCATACGAGTTGGTCCTCCAACTAAAACTCGGTCACCAGCAACTCTCAAAATTTGATAACTCATATGAGTTAGTCTATTAAGTAAACAAAAGAATCACATAACCCCACGTGATATGGATGTCATTCAACCCATTATTGATTATTGGTCAGACATAGTTACACTTGTGTGGACTACTTTTTACAAACACAAAAGCATGGATACTTTGATGTATAATTAAAGCAAAATCCATTTTTTCTCCCTTTATTCTTCATCCCTAATTAAGTCGCTGTGAACATTTCACATGGACTCAAAAAAATCCCTATTTTTGTTTGTGAATATTCTCAAGCATTAGTTAGTTATTCTTTTTCAATTCGAGACAGATATACTGTCTCGAATCCAAGATTTCTTTCCCTAACCCATTATTCCTTGGCACTGACGAGGCTGATGTCTGACATTACTCCCCTTGCCTGTGCGTATGTCTCCAGTCATCAATTTACGATTTTGTTCATCGCCTATGGCTTATTTGTCTGGGTTGATGACCTTATTCCCAGCAGCGATTAGAAATCTTAGGGATATATGAGATTATAGAGTATTTCATAGCAACACCAGAGGTTTGTTCTTCTTATTTAATGCATGCGACAACTTGTCAAATAATCTACTGAGAAATTAAGCATTAATGGAAGAACGGGGAAGAAGATAAATAAAATAAGCAAACAAAGTGCAGTACTGAAGCAATGGCACCTGCATTTTTGCCCGTGGAGGTTGCTGGTGGCTGCCCTAAATCGCTTGGTTTCACATGGACTCCACCCCTTGCGCTCGTGGGCACAGCTTGGTGGGATCGGCTCCAATTTTCTTTCTTCCTTTCCATCACCAACATTGAGGACCATAAAGAAGCAGCGTTGAAGAGGACGAAGAAGAATAAATAAATAAATAAATAAAAGGCTTTCCCTGAATACGATCTCTGCCCTGAAGCTGTTCAAAGGTGAATAATATGAGAACCAATTAAAGAACTGTAACTTCATGTAATTGAACTGGGTGGCTAATACGGAGGAGTGCACGAACTTGAAGGGCATGACTTAGAGCAAAGGCCTTGCTTGTTTTATACGCCCATCATCTCAAACATTAACTGCATCTGAAGAAGAACTGTTGATGAATTATTTCTGAGAAAGCACTAGACAAAGTGAGTGGCGATTGATAATTTGTCATAAGTTGAACTATAGGTGGTTATTTGAAAACAAAAAAAAAAAAAAAACACGAACACTGATGTGTCTTATTTCCATTTCCTCACAAATTTTTGTTCACGTGTCTCATTTCCATCGACCTTCGCACCAACTCGTTACGAGCTGCGAGGTCCAGGGGTTGTTGGCTTCTGAGTTCAACTTCAAGGATCAACTCGACCTAGTTATCAAAGCTTAGGGTCTATTACTATACTTAGGTCTTAAATTTAGCTCCAACAAATAAATAACCCATTTGTACACCTCGATTTGGTTTTGTTGCTGCAGTTCAATTGTAATATAAAAATTGGTTGGATGGACCAACTTTTGATTTTTGAATCCAGCTAGATAGGGCCTAGCCTGGAGCACATATTTTAATTAAATTAATACATAAGTAAGAGTCAACTTAGGTATAGGGTTGATGACATTGATGGTACGTACACACCAATGAACTATATGTTTCTGCCTTTCTGTAGAGAAAACTGAGATTACGATTAACTGTCTTGGTTTACAAACTCCTTCTCCACCCACAAAACTACAAAACTTCCACTGTCATCCTCCTGTTTCCAAGTATTAATTTCTAACCATTTAACAGCATGCTTCCCATCTTCCACTATTTGACCAAGGTGTTAAATACTATTATCGTTAGGTATACTGCACACTAAATTTTTAAGGTATACCATATAGTATACGGCATCGCATACTGTTATCATTTTAAAAAAAAAAATAAATGTTAGAATATTATTTTAAGATGACATAAATTCAATAAATTTTTTTACACATTTTATATGTATTCTAGTATTTCTCATTATAATTTGTTAAATATAAATACAATATATATGATAGAAGATATTTTTTTAATAAAAAAACATAAAAAAATGTTATATATATAGAGCAAAAATAAATAATATTTAGAAAGAAACTAATTTATTGATATAAGAGAAAAAAATACTTTAATAATTACAATACATTTTCTAATATCACATTGAGTTCTTAGGTAGTTCAAAGTAACTGTTAAATTTTTATTTTAACTAAGAAAAGTAACCAAAAGAATAAAAGTAAATATCTATTTTATGATATGTGTATTAATTATATTTTAATGTTTTATATATTTATGATATTTTGATGTCAAATGAAAAAAAAATCTCACATGTATCCGCGAAAATTAAAATACTGCGGTACGTATCTCGCGGTATTTGTGGTATACCATAATTTTTAGACAAAATGTACAAAAAAAAGTAAACGGTATGTGAAATATTATGAAATAACGCGGTAAACCATGCAATAAAATGACCAAAAAATGTGAAAATATTTGTACCGTGTGGCGCGTAAGCGATATACCGTGGTATTTAACTCCATGTCTCTGACTTAGTACAGAAGACACAAAAACACCCTGGTACATTTAAGCAGGTGTTTTTTTTTTCTTAACAAGTTTATTGACAGGAAAGAGAAATAGTTATTTGGCCTGATATATAATATCAATGCAAGAACTTAAAACTATTTTGCATGGGACTACATGTACAAATTACTTTTCTTCTAAAAGTGGAAAAACAAATAGAAGTTGGGCAATGCTAATTGAAACTAATTCGCATGGCATGGGGATAAAATATTATACTCCATCCGTCTCGTGTTGTTTGGAACATTCAAGATTGGCACAAAGATTAAAGAATGATGAAATAATGTATTTTTAGACAAAATTACCTTTAAAAACAAAAATTGTTAAAATTGGTTTCTGTTTGGCAGCAGAACCGGCTTTGAAATTTTCAAGCTTATTATAGCAGTAGGCCATTCTTTAATTCATTTAACTCTTTCAATCATAAATGTCCAATAGAATCTTAAGCTTCTTTGAATTACCAAAGTCCAAAGGAATTGAAAATATTAGGTCCCTGTTAATAAAAAATTGTAATTCACTTTTCTGTCTCCGCACCAACATCGTTGACTTCTGTGTCAAATTGACAAATTCAGAAGCAGCAACACAACGTGTTGAACAATGATGAAAGATAAGCAATGTGTGTGGCTCTAATGAAGCAGATCAATTGTAAAGGAAAAATTAAGAGAGGATCAGTTCTAATCATTAAAAATCAATTTTTTCTAAGTCAACAACCTGTCTGGCAAATTTGGAATGAGGTGAAGGATCAAATTAACAATAATAGGCCATTTTTTATTGCAACAAAGCTTGTTGGTAATACAGGTCCAAAACGAGTTCAAGTGGATTTAAGCAAAGTAGCAGTAGTCTCGTTACATCGTTGAACCATCATTAGAACTCTGGCAGCAGGGCTTCATATGTCCAAATCTACTCTTCATCAACAAGTGAAAGAAGGGCTTCTTTGGCGTCATTCGAATGTCTTACTTGACCGGTGAAAATAAGAAAGAGAGATTGAGGTTCTGTTTATGTATGATTGAAAAGAACTATCTCATGCATAATCCTATGTTTATTGACATGTTTGAATATTATGTCCATATAGATAAAAAATGGTTTTACATGATGAAAGGATCAGAAAAGTATTATCTCTTACCTGAAGAATCAGAGTTGGTTTGCAGCTGTAACAGTAAACGGCTCATAACAAAAGTCATATTTTTTGTTGCCGTTGATAGACATAGATATGATCCAATAAGAGACAGTGAAATTTCAAAAAAGATTGGAATCTCCCCAATTATGTATAAGGAACCAGCCAGGAGGAGAAGGAAAAATAGAGAAGCTGGAATAATGAAGACAAAGGCCATAATTTCGGTTAAAAAAAAACTTGCTTGATTGAGAAAGTTTTACCTACAATTCAATACAAAACCACATTTGAAGGTTGATAACTTTGATTTCCAAGAAGCTACAATAAAAAATGAACTTAATGTGCAATTGGTATGCCAGCCTCTGAATAATCCTAACATGAATGTGTTAGATTTGGGGTTCTTTCAAGCCATACAGTTTCTACAACAACAAGAATGTTTAAAGAATATTGATGATTTGGTTAAAGCTATTGAGAAAACCTTTGATGAATTCTCATATACAAGTTTGAATCATGTGTTTGTCATTTTACAGCTATGTATGCTGGAAATGATAAAGTCAAATGATTGCAATGAGTACAAGATACCACATATAAACAAGAGTCGGTTGAAGCAAGAAAGGAACCTCCCAACATAAGTTCCTGTGCCTCCTGAACTTATCGATGTAACAAAGGCATTTTTTTTTGTAAAAATCAATGTAAATATTTAGTTAGGCTATGATATATAACATTGTGGTTGGAGGACTAAACATGGCTACAACAATAGTTGGTCTTTGTTGCTTGTTAATTTGGATATGTTTATTTCTGGTGGTTGAACTTTTGCAAATGCAAGTGGTGTACACAGTACATGGAAAAGATGTCTGCCATATTTTTTGTAGGATATCCTATATTCTTTTGTAAGTAATCTAGTCCACAAATTTTGTAAATGATGAACTTAATGTACTATTTTCTATATTAATCTAATTCCTAGCCTAGTGAATGGATGACTTACTTGTTTTGTTAATTTAAACTTATGCAATTGTTAATTTGCAGGTCCCCAACACGTAAGATCCTTCGGATGACAGGCTTGGCCTTAAAATAGTCAATTTAGTCTAATGATTCTCTGTTTTAATATGATTCTCAGCCTTGTTGTATGATTTGTTACTTGTTCTTAGCATCAATGGTGGAGTTAGGATTTTAAGTTGGAAAGGAGGGGGCGGACTTTATTTTGAAAATGTGAGAGAATTAAGAAGTAGATGTATTTCTACAATGCAAAAAGAAAATAAAAAAATAACTTAAAATCTATTAAAATGCTATCTTTACACTTCCAAAATAGCAAATAAAACTTACTAAATCTCAGTTTTTATCCATATTATATCATAAGCTTCATGTCCATATCAAATCACGAGCTTCTCTGTCAATGAAAAATTAGTTATGTTATTATACATGTACACATGTTTGATTAATATCACATAATGAATAAAAAGATAATGTTTTGTGAATCTTGAGGTGGGCATGTCTTTATTTCAATGCATAAAAATTATCTATTATCTTATCTATTGAAAAGGTCTTAGTAATATCTTTTTCAATATAAATAATCAAGTGATTCTTGAGAAAATCATCACCTATGCTACTATAAAGTCTTGTTTTTATAATTTTTATTGCTGAAAAGGCTCGTTCCATTGTTGCAGTCGAAATAGGAAGAGTCAATATAAGACGAATCAATCTATCCATCAAAGGATAAATTTCTGACTTTCCTATTTCCTATTTCCTATTTCCTTTAGTCTTTTACACAATTTAGCAATTGTAGATACATTTTTCAACTGTGAATGGTGGGGCACATTAAACTCATAATGCTGCAGCTAATACTTTAAATGAATTTTTTATTATTCAATGAAATTTGAATGATAAAATTTATTGGTCAATCTATATATGTTCTCAATATTAAAGGACTTATAGGAATCTCTAGGATCCAAAGTAACACTAAGAAGAAGAAGAAGCTCCATCATCTATTTGCTAAAGGACTTTTTCTATTTCTTGCAAGACACACATTGGCTAATGCAAAAACTTGCAAAAGATGTAGAAAAGTTGTACTTTTACATTTCTAACTTGTTAAAATATAATTAATTATTTTTATTAAGAGAGTGAAATTAATTATTTAATGTTGGACTTTTCCTACATTTCTCACACAAATCAACCACATGCATTTATGTATAATTTTAGTGAGATAGAGAAAATTATTACCACTTTGCATCTATACTTCTTAAAATTGTTGTTATGTTTTATAATTAAAAAATTGGGGGAGGGGGGACAAGAGAGATAATGTAATTTTTTGTATACACACACACACACACACATATATAATACATATAATATGAAAAAATGTTGGCCACTGCCTAGCATCTTACACTATTGTGAAAGGAAATTTAAAATTTTCAAGATGTGTTCTATTTGTTTGTCACAGATTTACAAATAAAACTTGACAACTAGAGTAGTGGTTCACTGGTACTAAAACAAGATGTGTAGGCCATGAAAATAGCAACAACATATCAATTTATCACTTTTATTAACTGAATTTGGTAGCTAACATCATATGCATAAAATGCCTAATCAGGAGAAGAACGTGCAAGCACCAAACACATTTAGTGAGCTCAGGGCAACCCATGTTTGCAATTGGGTTCAAATGGATTTGGGGAAAAGCCAACCCTAAACACTTCTTGCAGATAATCATCTTAAATTTGTTGAATTCATCCAATGACCTTATAGGCAGTGATATTAACAAAGAAAACAACAAGCTCTGGCGATTTTCAATTAGTACAACTACCATAGACTATCACTTCCAGATTCACCTAGAAGATCAAAATCAAAACAATTAAACCGGAGAAGACCAAAATCGAAACAATCAAACCGAAGAGATGAATATTCGGTTGCATTACCTTAGGTGGAACAGGTGAAGGACAAAGTGATTGAGCTCGATGTTGGTCTTTAAGACTTCGCAAGCAATCTCGGCCTCTTCTTGTCGGCAATCAATGAAGAGATTGAGATCAGCGTTGATTTCTTTAGTTCAGAACAATGGAGACGAAGGTTAGGGATTTCAATCGAAAAGTTAAGGGGTGGTATGGTTGTAAATTATAAAAAACATAACGCATTTTTGGTATATTTAAATTTTAAAGTGAAGATTGAGATAAGGGTATTATGGTAAATTGAATATTAGAAGTTTACTAAATAAGAAAAGATTGTAAAGAATTTGAGACGGCCAAAAAAAAAAAATATTGTAAAAAATATGAGATGGAGAGAATATCACTTATTATGAACAAATTCAAATCAAATCATTTGAAAAAGTCAAATATATATATTTTAAAAAAATATGAAATAAAGGGAGTATATATAGTTGAAAGGGATCTATTAGTTAGATCTTTCATGAATGGGGAAAATGTTATATATATGTGGTTAATTAATCTTCCAATTGAGTTTACAACACATGCATTTTAACCACTCCACTTGCATTGAATAATATATGTCCGTACAATCATTGCATCATCAAACAATCCCATAATAAATGCATCCAAAAAGAAATTAAGATCTAAGAATATATACATTAAAGTTTCATTTAAATGGACGTACGAAGTAATAATTAATGCATGATAGGCAGAGCCCTAGCTAACTAGAAATTAAAAGTACAGATCACAGCAATGATCATGTCGAATTTTTTTTCTTAAATTTCTCTCTCAATATATTACATGTACATGCATCAGTTAGAAACAGATCAGTTCAGTTGTACAAGAACAGGACTTCTTGTTTTGTCTTGTTTTCATCAATGTTGAAGAAGGAGTTGCTGGTCATATTTATCAGTTGCTTGAAATGTCCAAGCTCATCGTCAACTTCTGCTGCTTCTTCCTCCACCCAATGGTTTAGATTAATATTTGTCTGACTTTCTGCTTCTCCACTTGTCGTCGCATGACCACCAAGCACGAAGTTCTGGTTTTCTTCAAACCCAAGAATATTATCTGAGCTAAAACTTTGAAGTTGTAGCTGTTCGAAACCCACCATCTCTTGTTTGATGTGGCCCCTGCCGTTGATGGAGCATAAGCCTGCAGGCTCACTCCCACCACCATATATCGAAAAGCAATTTTGGTTGTCCTTCAAACTAGCTGGATAATTATTACTATATAGCAGCTGGCTACTTTCTGGGATTACAGATGAAATGTTGCTCAAGGGACTAAACTCAGAAACGGCTGGAACATTGGGTTCAAAGGGTGTGAAAGATTTGGTTGGGGTGTAATAATAATTGTAGGAAGTGATGAGGTTTTTGGTGGGAGATAATGGTGATGAAGAAACAAGTGAGGAAGCTTGATTATTATTAGTGGGAGGCGGTTTTCTGTGATGTGAATTGTATTGGGTGGGAGCTGCAGCCATGGCCATGAGCTTCTTCTTGAGCTTTGTATTCCAATAGTTCTTGATGTCATTGTCTGTTCTTCCTGGTAATTGTGAAGCAATTATTGACCATCTGCAAAATATACATGAACAAGGTTAGTTTGAGAATTGATTTATAAGTATATATATATTTCATATGAACTTGTAAGTGAAGGAGAGAGAGGGAGACCTGCTTCCAATGGTAGCAAAGAGGGTGCAGATGACTCTATCTTCCTCATCAGTGAAGTCACCATGTTTGATGTTGGGTCTGAGATAGTTGAGCCATCTCAGTCTGCAGCTCTTTCCACATCTTTTGAGACCTAATTAAATTAACCACACAAGAGAATTCCAAGAAAATTAAAATTGATGAGAGATAATAAAGAAAATTATGGAGGGCATCACGAACAGAGACACACACACATATATATAAGTGAAAGTTTACCAGCTTTGTGTGGGAGAGCAATCCAATTGCCACCAGTCCCATATTTGGCTATATAGTCCTTAAGCTTGGAGTCTTCTTCTGGAGACCAAGGCCCTCTCTTCACATTTGCCTTGTCACAGCAAGGAGCTCTTCCCATCTCTCTGTCTCTCTCTCTGTCTGAATGTTGTGCGCTAGAAAGCCTTGCTTCTGACTTCTTTGGGAGTTAGTTGCCAAAAGTTCTCACCCTAATTTCTGTTTGAGCTTTGGTGAGATGAGAGAAATGATAATTGTTGCCTTCTTAAAGAACAGACTTGCGTGTTTCATCTGGACATTTGACTTTGCGCATGTGTGGGTTGGGCAACTAATGTCTGCATTAATCACTGAAGTTTTGTGATATTCACAAGCTACACCATTGATGTTATATTTTTCCAGTTACATCACTGAATTGCAATACTTTGTAATGGAATCATCTTATCATGTTTCTTTTTTGGTCTTAATTTCTGTTTGAGCTTTGGTGAGATGAGAGAAATGATAATTGTTGCCTTCTTAAAGAACAGACTTGCGTGTTTCATCTGGACATTTGACTTTGCGCATGTGTGGGTTGGGCAACTAATGTCTGCATTAATCACTGAAGTTTTGTGATATTCACAAGCTACACCATTGATGTTATATTTTTCCAGTTACATCACTGAATTGCAATACTTTGTAATGGAATCATCTTATCATGTTTCTTTTTTGGTCTTAAATTCAGGCATTTGAAAATGCTAACATTGACTTCATATTATCTAACCTATCTACCCCTCCCTCTTATAATAAATGTCTTCGAAGTTTTTTACTTTTCACCCTGATCTTAAACCACAAAGCATGCATACTCGATCAAAGTTATGAAAGTTTACATCTTTAATTGGTGCACCAGGTACTGTCAGGCTCGAAAACGTTTAAGGATAAAAAAAAATGGAACTTTCATTGATCTTATATATATATATATATATATATTAACAGTGGTATCCTATGTTTGATAATCGTGATATTGTTTTCTTCAAAAGTGGAATAAGTCAAAATGATAGGAATAGAACTGCTAGTTTCTTCCAACCATTATATTAAGTAAAGCCGAATAGAATGTTCCAGAATCCGCATCCCTCTAATGATCTAAGAGCTTTGGTATTCTAAGTAACTGAGACATGCTTACAGAAATCAAGTCTCCGGTTCAAGTGATGTATGTATATATATATAAATGCTATCTGTTAGGTGAATTCCTTTGAATAATTATGACGTTTTCCAAACCGCTGACTATTTGTGTTGGTAGATAACAAACCGTTTTCAACTAGGTAACAAAATTCAACTTAATTAGAAATCTAAGTGTCTCAATTATATGCTCAATTACACTTTCCCCCCAAGGATTGTTACTCACATTACAATTTTACCAGGCTCGAATTTAGAATCTTATCCTTACCTCCTTTTTTTTTCTTTCTAATATTAATAATAAATAAAACGATTATTTTGCATCAACAAGATGAAGAAAATTGATAAGTTAAAATATTCATTTAATTATTAGAAAAAATAATGACATAGCTAGTTTGATCTTGATTACTTAAAGAAAGTTCTTTATTGCTTGGAAGATGAAATAAAAATAACAGTAGTTCAAGCAAAATACTAACTTAATTCACTGTTTTTTATACTCAAATCATTATAAGTGGAGGGATTAGAAGGAACTATAGAAAAGTTATAAATAAGAAAAAGTGTCTATTGCACAAAACCTTGTAGTTCACATTTTGCTTAGGTGTTTAGGTGCAGTTGCCATTTAAGCTAGTTGGACTGCTTTTGATTCTCCATACGCATGCTTTGGTTTTCATTATTTAAAGACTTTTATTTTATGTTCTTTTAGAAAAAGAAAACCACAAAATTTGAGAAAAATATCATAATTTGCTTCTCTGTTACTCCAGACTTAGCTGTCTTCAACCACTCCTTTGAATTTGACTTGCTTTGTGGGCACAAAGCAAATAGTCATAATCCTTTTGTCCTTAATAGTTACATGAACCCTAATTAACGACAAAATCTATATCAAGCTACGCAGTCCTCGAATTGGGGCTTCTTCTATTTGTCGAAGAGATAAAGATAAATGAATTGAGCACATGTGGCTTAAATTAAAATATGATTTTGATAGTTCAGATTTATGAACTAATGATTAAGGTAATATTGTTACTGGCATTTTTTGCGTCAAACAAAGCTCTTTTTCAATTAGGACTATATGAATGCCTCAATTCATAGTTAATTATGATGCGTGACTACTATCTCATTATTTTTCAACGGTAAATAATGAACTAACCTTTAATTTCAATTAACGTAGTCAACTAGGAGCCAGCTGGGATGCATAATACTATATATATATATATATATATATATATATATATATATATATATATATATATAAGTATGTATGTATGTGTGTGTGTTTGTGTATGTATGTATAAACAAATTCAATAAATAATAGGTATTGATATTACAAATTTATTCTTTATTAATTTCAGGTTTATTTTTTTATCTTCATTATGGTTCACTGAGCTAGAAACGCATGCAAAGAATAATATATATATGTATGTATGTATGTATGTATGTATGTATTAATTATCGGCCCAGCAAAATACCGACTGCAAGCGCATGCAATGGAGATTCGGTCAGCCGCTTCAAAATTAATTCAACGTCGATTCGAAATGCATGGCCTCGGCGTGCTCTTTTGTGGTTCCGTTGACATCTGCATTTGTTTTTGTTCTTTTGAAGACAATTATCCTTTCATTTTATGCGATCTTTTCAACCGGAAGCCTCTATAATTAATTTTGATAATACATCTTTGGGAAAATAAGCAATTTTGCCACTAATGTTATGTTGATAGAGCAATTTTTCCAACAATGTATTTTTTAATGCAAAACTGCCACTGTCGCTAGGAGCAAAAGTTTAAGGTTTCAAGTCAAATCCGGGCTAAAACCTAAATTAAATAGACTCTCTTATGATCCAAAAAAAGCCAACCCGAACCGACCCAAAGTGGAGAGAAACTCGAGCCAACTCTAAAAAAAAAATATAGGATTAGGGTCTGGTTGGATCAGATTTACTTGATATTCAACCGCCGGCAGCCATTTCCTCAGCTATGACGGGTGGAGGACAACTTGAAGGGTGACAAACATATGATGTAGAGGATGACGGCACAACGGACGGACAATCATGCGAAGGATAGACGACAAGGAATGATGCAAAGAATGACGGCACGACGAACGGACAACACGGAAGACGATGACGCAAAAGACAATTGACAACTATGTGTGTGAGGGTAGCAGCTAAGTCAGGACAGTGGCGTGAGGGAGATTCAGATGGAGGCAAGGTGACTTAGGCGAGTGAGATTTGGACGAAAGATAGAAGAGATAGGGAGACTGAGACGAAAGTCACGAAACAAAGGAAGAAGAAGAATGTGAGGTGAGGAGGGAGACAGAAGGGAGGCAGCTAAACTAGGCTAGTTAGATAGGGTTAGAGAATTGGGTTGGGCTGTGGTTTTTTATTTGGTAGGGAGTTATTTTAATGTTGTGCTAAGATAGGTTGGGTTAGTGATTTTGGATAGATTCAGGTTGGACCAGAACCAACCCGATTTTTCCTTCTTCACACCAGGTCGAGTTCAAGTCAACTTGAATGTCGCATTTCCTTCTTTCTAACGCAACCCTAACACGATATTTTGGTTCAAGTTTCAAGTCAAACATTGGGTTAGGGTCATTTTTTTACACCCCTAACTGTTATTATTGGTTAGGTGCAATTTTGCCACTGACTGTCAAATTTGCTTGCCTAGGAAAAAGGAGAAAATGCAAGTTTCAATTCTAAGGGGGAGTTCATTTCGCATTAATCAAATTAATGCTATCCTATTAAATTTGGGTCGCACGTGGGTCTTGGATGGGTATTTTTGACCCGTCAATTGGCATTGCTCATTAACCCCTCAACTTTAATTTTTACACCACCTACCACAACCATTGTACACTGTAATCACATGTATGATCTGAACGTAGAGGACGATGGATATAGCTGGGGGTAGGTCGTCGGGTGTAAGGAAGGGCCGATGTTGTGACAGTAAGGCATGGGTGTGTGAGAAGGTTTTGAATAATAGCATGTTGGGGACGATTATATGCTATTGGGGGTTGGTTGCTGGGCTTAGGGGAGGGCCAATGTCGCAACAGTGGGGTGTAGGTGTATGAAAAGGTTTTGAATAGCAGCGAGAAGGGCATGTTGGATATAGCTAGGGGTGGATTATGGGCTTGGGGGAGGGTCGATGTCACGAGGGCGGGGCATGAATGTGTGAGAGGGGTTTCGAACAACAGCAGGTAAGGGATGATGGATGCAGCCGGAGGTGCATCGCCAGATGTAGGGAAGGGACTATGTTGCGAGGGTAGGGCGTGGGTGTGTGAGAGGGTCTCGAACAATCGCTGGCAGGTGATGTATGGTAGGTGTGGTAGAAGGTTTAAGAAACTCAAAGTTGGGGAATTAATGAGTAAGGCCAGTTGCGAGTTAAAATTACTTATCCAAACCCCCGAGTGTAAGTCGGCTTTAATGGAATCCCATTGATTCATTTAATGGGAAGTGAACTCCCCATAAGTTTTTACTACCTAAAATTCTAGCCCCTAGTTTTTTGAATCCATCATTTTCACTATTATCTTTACCATTTCATTCTACTGTTCAAGTTACCCGATCCTTATGTATGATTTTTCTTAAAAACCAAATACTAAAAAACAAATGAGACAAAAATCTAACAGAAAACCCAAAAAGAAAACTACAATGATCTACCCAACCATCAGCAAATGCAATAAACCTTCAGGTAAGCAGTAACAAAGTGTCTTAAACGAACAGTAATGGCAAATGAATTACGAATCTAGTAGCTGATTGGTCCAAGGCGGCAGAGATTGGCCAAGAGCTGGTCAAAAGCCTTTAGAGTCTAGATTTCATTTTATTCCCCATTGGAGAAGACGGTCAAAATAGCATATTTGCAAAGTTGGGTACCTAGGGGCTAAGGTCCAATTTTTTGGGCGGCTAGTTTAAAAGTTTTCACAGTTACTAATTATTGACATGGTGCTAAAGTATTGCAGATATAATATGGAACATTCTTATTTTTGACAAAATATTCCTATCGTTAGACAATCATTAGATGCATAGTGGCTATATCACTTTTTTTGTTTTTGTTTTGTTTTTTTTAATAATTTCGGGGACAAAATTGCTCCCAACAAATAGCATTAGTGGCATTTTTGCATCAAAAAATATATTGATGGCAAAATTGCTCTATCAACCTAACATTAATGACAAAACTGCACCTTTTCCCATCTATTTTTAAGTGACATTTCAGAAAAAAGAATTAAAATTTAATTAAAACCTAGTACAGTTACCATTTAGATTTTTTTTTTTGGTTGATAGGGCTAATACATTGTAGAGAAAAGGCCCCAAATCTTACTTTCCAAAAAGGAGAAGGAAAGAGCCGACGGACGTTTGCATCGCAAAGATTTATAAGGCACCAGACCTTACTTGCAATATGAGATAAACACACACAATTTTCGGGGTTCTAATATTTCTTTTTAAAATTTATTTTTAAGGAAAAGTACCAAATTTTCCACTAACGTTTAGCTCTTGAACCGGATTGCTTACTATAAATTTCTCTAATTCTGATATGCCCACTGATGTTATTGTTTGGGACCAAATTGGTTAGTGATGTAATACTCTGGGGCCGAATATATAATCAACTGTTAAAACACTTAATAGTAAATGTGAGAGAGGTTGTGGTTTTGAAATCTTAGGACATTTATGTAACTTTTAATAAACTTAAGCAACTTTATGCAATTTATCATTTTCATTTTTTGTGTGAAAGCCAATAGCATCCATTATTGAATCCAACGCAAGTCTTTTTAGAAATAATATTTAAATTAGTCACTGATCACCCGATTCCAGGCACGATACTGTTTCTATTTATGCATTACTTCGTGTCACAAAGATGGATTCAGTAGTGATTGATGCATACAATAAGATAAAAATGATAAATTACACAAAGTTCTTGAAATTTGTTAAAAATTATAATTAACAATTTCTCATGATTGCTGTTAGATTTTTAATAATTGTGACCAATCTGATCCTAAACTACAATATTAGTAGTCATATTTGGAACCTAGGAGAACTACAGTGA
Source organism: Aquilaria yunnanensis (assembly GCA_039654915.1). Lineage (NCBI taxonomy): Eukaryota > Viridiplantae > Streptophyta > Magnoliopsida > Malvales > Thymelaeaceae > Aquilaria > Aquilaria yunnanensis. Next base: position 102,152,673 of record CM077593.1, on the reverse strand, counting down.
GCAACCCGATCCAGAAGGCAAACATCAGTGTGCAACTTGGCACTTTTCCCTTATTTTATGATAAAAACCATCAGCTCGAAAAGTAAGAGTTCGGTTAAGGACAGGATGACTCACTTCAAGACGGTTTGGTCAATTTACTCGATAGTCGATACTGGCCAAAATTAAATCAATTTCAAACCAAAACTTTCACCCGTAATTTTCCAGAGCAAGAAAAAAAAATTCCTTCATTTTGTCCTTTCGTGTGCTTAATGGAATCTAGCAGCCAAAAAAAAAAAAAAACAGGGGGTGAAAAAAAGAGAAAGAAAAAGCACACATCACACGTGAGTGTCTCCATCATGATTCAAGAAAACCAACAAACAAATTAACAAACAAGAATTATTAATCAGATCAACACATCATTGGATGGATTTTAAAATAAGGAAGAAAAGAGATGAGTTTCCTCATGGGCATTGACTCTTGGATGAAAATGGAACACAATTTTATCACTTTCTCAACGGTTGGCAAACCAAGATCATAGAAAATTTGGCACTGCCAGCCTACGCCGATCCCAAGGTAATTACTACTATTATATATACTAGCTGCTATCTAGTATATTAGGATTAAGTAATCAAGAAAAATTAAGACTTGCTAGTAAGAAGTTTTGCGATAATGCCATTGCAGTTTTCCTTCTGCAAGAACACAAATTGCCCACCTATTAGAAAATGGTTGACATGAAATCTCTGATAATCAATGTTGAGGTTTACATATGAATAAAGGGGAAAACTGATAATTGTATCCGACAACCATCAAGACCATTCCCTCTAGCAATCCAAAATTCTTCAAGTCATTAAGATTAGTGATAAGTGTAACGGACCTGGACCGAAGAGTTTAGATCAAGTGATCTTAACATCTCGAAGAAGCCGGGCAGCCATTGCACCATATCTTCTAGCCTCCCAGTCACTTAGATTTTTTTTGGGGATGCCTATCACTGGTGGACAATCTTGCTTTGTTACTCCAGAACCAGAAGTCTCTGCTCCATTACTTGTTTCTTCAGTTGCACCATTTTCTAACGTTTCATTTGCTGTTCCGGAGTCATCATCTTGCTGATTGATGCATTGATCGATGCTGTTGATGATTCTGGAGGTACCGACTATGGACTTTAATCCCATGATGAAAAGTTGAATGCTTGGATGCTGGTATTTGCTGTCCATCTACATGGATCAGGAGAAATAAAATGAAGTTCAACATAAATCGAGCCTATGAATCCTAATTTATAATGATGGTTTCTATTTCTCAACTTTTTTTTAATTTTTAACATTCGTAGGCCAAACTAGACATGTATTTTTGGTTTGCTCTGAGATAGGTGCCATCTGCAACGCTGAGAGAAATGGGAGACAAATACCTTTGCCTTTGGCACAATTTTCACATCAAAGTACTTCTTCCATGTTTGAAGCATTTGCTCATGGACACTTGTAGAACGGACCTCATAACCCAACTGCAAAGTGATGTCGGGAATAGAACTTAGTACAGACGTCAACAATTTCAGAAACCTGAGACTGATTGAAAATGCCTGTTGCCTGGGGTAGCTTACGAGAATTGTTGTCTTGGGTCCTGATAATGCAAGCATTGTTTGCAGTAGTGGCTCCAGGAGATGCTCTGCATAAACCTTGAACACAAAGAGACTAGAAGTTAGTCAAGCAGCTCAATCAAGAAGCGCTTCAAGAACAAAATCAATTAACTTTAGTCTGTCAGCCACATAAATGTACAGAAGTTACCGCTGCAGCCCTATTATTTGGACCATACCTAAATATATACCTACCGACTATGGCATTTAGCGCAATTTAATATTGGAAAATTCACCATGTTGCCATAGAAGATAAAAATGTGGCATGAACAGAAATAAAGGTCTAGCAAATTAATCCAAGGTTGAAATATCCTTCTAACTGAAGAAAATTGATCCAGAACTTAAATTGCTTTGGACTCCCTTCTAAGAAGGGCTGGAGTGTATCGTGTGTCAGTGTCCCCAGTAAAAATAAGCTAGAGATCATTTGTCTAGTTCTTTTCCGTGAGACCATTGATGACCTTATAGGTTCATAACAAACTTAAAATTGACGATGGGTTCTTTAAATTAATCTCTCAATTTTCATCAATCCCTTGGTTGCTGTTGGTTATATTTCCACAGCACATAATGACATTTCATCATGAAATGACACCTTTAGTATTAATTTTTATCCCTTGTGTGCAAAGAGTATATGAATATTCAGAAAGCTTACAACATCAGTTCCAAGAACGTAATCAAATGGAGCACCAACAGCCCTTATATGATCTTCATTTCCCCAGTCCAATTCTGCAACTTGGATTGACCCAAATGAATCTGACGCAAACACAACAATGAAAGAGCTATTAACCCTCCATCTGAAAAACAAAGAACTTCTCTTATTTTCAGCAAAATTTCAAGATGTGCAACATCACCATCCTTGTAGCTCACAGTCCATGAGTAAAGTTGGGAAACCATATAACAAATATATGAGTGCCAATGATTTCAAGCTACATAACTTTCTAAAAAAATACCATCTAAATAAACTTAACCTCATTTTGGAGCAACAACAAACATTCTAGTATGCAGTTACAAACATTTTGCCTTTTTACATTTTAAATAATACAAGAGAAGGGTGGGGGGGCTGTGGGTGGGTGTAGATCAAGGGAGGTAAACAGATATAAAGCAATAGAACATGAACATGGATTAATTCATCCTATATGTTCACCTGAATCATGGTTCATCTGTGAAATTCTTGAGGTGTTGTGCTCTACATTTCTCTTTAACAGTGGCAAAACTTCCATTTGGTCTGTTGCAACCACATCACATCCAAGCAATGCCATCCCTGGAAAGAATATTCCAGTTCAGTTCAAACATCAAACCTTAACATCGAACAGGCCATAAGAGTCACTAGAAGCAAAGAGCATATTAATGCACATATATGCTTACAAACACCAAAATAGGTACTACCTAACCCAGCTACTCCACAACCAGCTCCAAGTTCAATGGCACGTTTTCCTTTAAGCCTTGATGAACAAAATCTTCCTCTTCTGCAGTTCTTTTCCTGAAACAATGAAGTGATGTGTCAACCACATGGAAAGAAAAAGATTTGCCAAAATGAAGGAATGACAATGCAAAAAAATGGTTTTGCTATTGATGACTTGTAAACCTTAAAAGGGGAAGTTTATAAGATCTGTTGCCAATAAAAATGGAAGAGCTAATAAGTTTCCACCATCCAAATGTTGCCTTTCTGCAGGCTGGTCCTTGCATCTCTGCTAACTTCAACCCGGACTTCTAGGTTGTACAACTTCATGCTAACAAGAAGTGCTAACCCTTAAATCCCTTTTATTAGAAAATGTGAAGCCTCTAGATCCAAAATATGTGAAAATTCTGGTTACTTACCCCTAAAACTGTTGATACACTATAAAAGCTGATGCAATGTTGCAAGTTGCATCACTAAAAAAACATGGAAAGGAAATCTAACATCGTTTTAGAAGTGATAGAGAGAGAATTAGAAGCCTTGTCTTAAACAAGCTTGCATCATGATGCATAATGAAAGTAAACAAACTCAAGAAGGAAATTGATCTACTTCCCTAACCTATCACATTCTATTTCCACACTTCAACACTCCCCCTCAAGCAACAGTATGCATGTCATAATTAGCATATACATACATGCATGCATACATATATTTCACTTGAGACCTCCAAAATACAGTATAAGTCTATCATCAAGTTGATCTTCATAATTAACATATGATGTCTTGATTAAACCTAGCTGAAACCTCTCACGAGCAAAGTGAAAGTTGACTTCAATGTGTATATTCTCTTGTGGGAACTCGATTTAAAGCAGTGTGGGCTGCTTCGTCATCATACATTGACTTCATGGATTTGTGTCTGCCAAAGCTGAGTCCTAGAAGGAAATGATGCAGGTTCCAAATGGACTTGCAATTTGTGTAAGCCATTGACATGTATTCAGATTCAAAATTGGACACTGGCTAACAACTGTTTGCTTCCTTTTTCTTCATTTTTTATTCTTTTTCTTTCTATGCAGCAACTGTTTGCTCCCTAGTTTTTACTCTTTCATGACAAAGCATTTTCTACCATGAACATGCAATAACGAGAAACAGATCAACAATCAACAGAATTGCCGCAATCTGTATTCTATGTACGCCTGAATGCACAAAAGGCCATGATTTCAATATAAGAGTCCTTGTCCGGGACAACTCTTAAGCTACAGATAACTGATGTGCCCAAAGAGATTAGTTGCAATACCAGAAAAAGATACCAGATGTGCAGAAATAGATTAATTATAATACCAGAAATTTGACAAACACCATTGATGAGTCCCACACAGTTGTCCCCAAGTGCTTGGAATTGGGGTCCTATCACAGTGATTGAGAATTTCGAACAATTAGGAACATTTAATGAAATGCAAGCTACCAAACTTACACCAAAAGGAAAAAGCAAAAGCATTGAGAATTATGAATTGAACCCAACAAAGCAACTCCAGTATGAATTTTACAACTCTGACATAGATAATTGGGGAGGTATTTTCTTTATTGCCAGCTGACCTTGGTTGATTTGCCAAACAGGCATGACTGTTAACTACTACTGCCTTTTGTTATACCATAGTCATATTTATCAAGTTTTTAGTTCTTTATGCCCTCTTTTATATGCAGGATAAGAAATCATTAGTAACTTTTAACAGTTTAATTTACAGCATCTTAACTCACAAATCAAACAAGGCTACCTAGGGTGAGGAATGTAGCTTTCTGGATATGAGAAAAGGCTACCTAGCATCTTAACTCACAAATCATTGCCAGAAATCATTAAATTCTCTTTCGAGTTAACTTCAATGAATTGAAGATGCTGCAATTTAGATGGCATTAGAATTAAGTACTTTCAAAGCATGGAAGTATACCTGAGAGAATAGCAGTTGATGGCCAAAGACATCAAGAGATATTGCAGATGTGCTTGGAGAATTCAACCTACCACAACATATTGGTGTAAGAATTTCTACCACCACATGCGCAGTTACCCTTGCAGAATCTTTATGATATCAAATTGGAATATCTTAACCAGAGGAATCTCCCATATCCAAAATATAAAATCCTGACAACAGTCATCAACCGGCTCTCAAAAACTCATCAAAATGTGTGCCCTTTAGATATGGGGCTTGAGTGCATGCATGCGCATGCGAGTTTGTGAACCTTGGGGACAAAACCACTATGAAAAGTTTTCCCATGCCAGCGATGATTCCAGGTCAAATTGAAAATGGTAGTAATGGTGGTGGTGGTGTTAGTAGTAGTAGTAGTAGTAGTTTATACAATGCATAACAGAATCAGATTCCAAACTCATTGGAAATATACTCAGATTACACGCTTAGAGCACCTGCCCGTAGCTTGGTGCTTATACCATGGAGTAAACTTTTGCAGTAAAAAAAACCTTCAAGAAATAGCAGTAGAGATAGTAAAGCACCTGTCAGCATCCATGACCAATACTTCTGGATTTGATTGATTGGACAAATAAATACTTCAACAGAACCAAAGAAACCAACTTCTCTGCTGTAATGTAATGAACAAGAAAAATTAGATCATGCGAACGGAACAAATTTCTAAAGGTTAAAGGCAACAACTTCCGGCAGAATTTCCAGAATATCCCTCGACAGTTCTAGAAACTTTTATCGTTCAAAACGACTTTGCCAATTTCAAATCCAATGAAAAGATGAAGGGATACTTCACGCGTGCAAAGAACAGGCCATGAATTGAGAGGAAAGTGGAGTGAGATTGGGGTAAAACTTTCAAAAGTTACAAAAACACCAAATCCTGGGAAATGGTTAGGGAACAGCTTTAACATAGACAGAAGCTAACCGGAAATTCTCCGATGACGATTCTGTTTACCGGCAAGTGTCCCTGACCCTGAGACAGTGAACCTTTTACAAGAGCGAAAGACTTCGAACTGTTCCTTTTAAAAATAAATAAAAAGGAAATCTTTTCGGAGGTCCAAAATTCATGGGCCGAAATGAACCACACTTAATGGGCCTGAACACCTTCTGACCTTGGCCACCACTTCTTCCCGGTTAAATTTTTCTTTCGAGCGCCAAAATAGTTCCCAGCTCAGATCAGAGGCCAAACCTTTGCTTTTCATGGTGTATTACTGTAGTGTAGTGCAAGACAGACAAGCTGTTTGTGTATTTGCTTCACAGAACTCGGAGGAGAGAACGCTGCAGGAACGTCATGGATTTTGATGAGCCGCTTGATTTCGAGAGGGACGACCCACTTCTCCGTCCAGCTCCGGTTCCCTCTAAGAAAAGGTTCGTCAACATGGCGTTGGTTGCCAAGTTCTTGCTTTTTCTTTCCCCTTTTCTGTTTTTATGTCATTTTCTGGTAATTTTGTCTTGATGGCTGATATGTTAGCATTTTTTTGTTTACTATTGTGATCCAATATAGCATTTAGGGTTTTAAGCATTGCAGCCTTCAAGTATTCCTCTCTTTTTTTAGTGGAATTAAGTTGATGTTTGATTTTGTTTCCCTCTAATATTTGCTTTGGATGTGTCAAATTAGGAAGCCGGTTATTGGATTAGATGATCTTTTGGCTGATCATTACAAGGAGGAAAGAAAACGCACCGAGAAGGAGGCTAAGGCACACGCAAAGGGGACACGGAAATATGACTCTGAAGAGGATGAAACTGGCAAAGAAGCTCTGCTGTCAAAATTAGTAAATAAATGCCAAAACCAGGCAAGTCACAGGCTTTGTATTTTAACTTCATTTGCGATTCTGATAACAATTCACTTGTTTTTTCCCGTCTTAATTTAAATGTAATTATGCGGATTGTATTTATAGATGGAGGAAATAAAAACTGACGAGGAGGCACCACAGTGGGGATTACAAGCTTTTGTAGATCAGGTTCCTTTTTTTTCTTGATAACATTATCTTTCCCTGTTGAATGATTGCTCATTTTCTTAGTTTGAATAACCAATCCAAAACAGAGGCAAAGGAATGCTACAAACTGGTTTGAAGTTTTATTAAGTCTGCATTCTATGGAATGGAGAATTGAAAAATTCTTGTTTTCTTTCACCGTGTAATTTTCAGAAACCTATGCCCTCTATTGTCCCCCCCGAGCTTGGAGATTCCTCACTTTTTCAACCTTTCATGAAAAATCAGCTGAATTCTCTTGTTGGACGTGCTACTGATAAAGGTTGGTCTCTTATCAGAACAATAGATGCACATGCAACTACACACACAATATATACAAATTCAGAATCAGTTAAAGCATGCAAAACATGGTGTTTCTGACTAATTAGCTAATAAACCCTTACAATTAATAATGTTAAATGTGGTCTTTTCTGACTAATTAGCTGAATATACTAATGTAATCTATGACATGTTTGTTTGTTTTTCAGCCTCATCTTTTCTTCATGGATTGGTTTTAAATGGATGGCTTCCAAAGTTGATTTCTAGATGTGGTTTTCTAGACCAAGCAATATGGTCATGGACCTTTAATTTGAGTGAGTGTGTCTTCAACCTATTATCATAGAATTGTTCTTTAATTGGCCCTTAAGTTCCCTGTGTAACCATCTGCTGTTTTATCAGTGCTATATTCATCAAGTGAAGAGTTGGCATCATCTGCATGTGAAATCTGGTGTGCCCTACTTTTGTCTGGGAATGAGGTGAATATGCTACATTTTGAAAATTAAAGAAAAATAGTGCTGTAGTTCATTTCACTAGTTCATTTCACTTGTTAAAACAGGAAATTTATAAGCTCTAGAACATGATAGAAAATTACCCTGTTTTAATGTGTGTTGAGATTGGAAGCTCTAGAACATAAGTTAGAGCTGCCTTTTTCTTTAGTTGAATCCCCCAGGTAACTAAGTTTGTTCGTCATGCTTTTGCAGATTGATTCTCCTCCTCCTAAACTGGATTGGGCCCCTAGCTATTTTGAGCTTAAAAAGGCTCTTCAAATATATGGGTTCAACTTTGACTTTTTGTCAAATGGTGTTGCTGAAGATACTGGTGAGTTTTCTTGTCTCTCTCCCGCATTTCATCCATTTCTGCCAGAGGAGAATAATATGAATAACATGACATTCTGTGAGATCACAAATTGCTTCTTGTTTTGATGTCTGTCATCCGAACTTATTTAGTTCTCTTTGTTCAATCAATTAGTCTTTGGTGCTTTAGGCCTCTTGGGTAATTTCATCTGGATTTTGGAACAGTGGTCAATCATTTAACATAACAATGATGAGGGGCTGCTCTTTTGTATATATTGTCTATTATAGAGGTACAGTCGATGTGACCTTTGTGGTGTATTAGAATCATATGAGGGAGTTGAAAATTTGCACTTGTGGTTTGGAATTGTAGACTATAAGGAAAGGAGTTGCAGTGCTCTCAAGAAACATCCTTTTCTCTTAAGCCTTGACAAAACTGTTACTTAACAAGATAAAAAATCTTCTACAGCGAAGTGCTGTTATAATACATCTTTGTTTATTTGGTGTAGTTGATTATAAAATCAGTTTTAGTTTTCTGGCAACATATCTGTTTAACATCTCTTGTCATTGTTTTCTAGAGGCTATGAATTTTCAACATTTTATTTCTCATTCGTGGTTTGTTCCTTTAGGTTCTCTTGTTGGTAGCGCACCACAAAATATTAGATTCTGGCTCAAAGTTGTTGCTGGTTGTTGTGGCGCAAGGTAGGCTTCAGCTGTTAATTTGAAACTCATACTGTTTATTCCTAAAAGAAGCTTGCTTTTAGCTGACCTGTAAATCTTAGCCTGAACTAACCTTCCAACATGCTATGTGGAGATGTTGATTTCCTTTGGAATTCCTTCATGCCGACATCCCCTGCCCAAATATATAATTAAACATGTGTGTATTGTGTGTGCGTGCGTGCATGTGTGTGCTTTAGTAATTGTTTTTATTAACCGTTGCAACCCCACATGGTCAAGTTAAGGGGTGGAATAGTGCTCTATATTATTGCAAGGCCTCTTAGAGTCCAAGGTTTGTCATTGCCCTTTCTGCCAATTGTTAGCCCCATTGTTGCTGTCATGATACATGTGATATGCCCCTTTTTGGTCATTTCAATATAAATGAGGGCACGTGTTAAGTAGTATAATCCATGTGACCCAGTTAATGGGTTAATCCATGTGACCAAGTTAATGGGTTTAAAGTGCACTATGTGGTATTGAGACATCTCCACCTACTGTGAATTGGTTTCGTGGTGGAAGCTTACAATGTTAACTTGTTTCCTTTACATGTTAAGACCATCATGTTATTCAATTCTGCATATAACAGGCCTGCTTAAAGTTACAAATGATACTGAAAATCCCATAGTTAGAATGGTGAACAAGAAGTCACGTTTCATAATCAGGATTACCAAATATCCTATGTTTGGCAACATGAAGTTAGCTGAAATTGTGTTTCTTTTATTTTTTCAGTAGCTTCTCAGCTTCATTATGCCTTAAAACCTTTCCTCAGCTGTTGTGATTTGAAACTTATTCAAATATGTGAAATATTGCTATTGTATTTGTGTAGAAAGAGAAATATCTTTTCAACCTCGGAAGCAGAAGAGTTGCTTGAGGTCGTAATTTTTGTATGCCTGGACCGCCAACTTCAGGGTCTTTCTCCTCTTATGTACAACTGCATTCAATCACTTGTCAGTTACTTTGCAGATGAAGAATGGAGTACAAGCTGTACGAAAATTTCAAGGTCTATTGCTTGCAGGTAAAAGGCGTATGGTAGTTCTAAGTTGTGATGTTCCTATTACCTCCAATAGAGGTCAAACCAGTCTCACTAGGTCCCATGATCCATAAATTTCATAGATAAAACTGAGATACTCCTATATGCTGATCCATGCTAAATTTTTCCACACCAGTTCTTTCTTTTCCTTGTTTGCCCTGACCTGATGTTTGTTGCTCTTGCTTGATGTAAGCAGAGTCCCAAAAGATTCAAACTGTTTGCAGATGGTGAAATCCATTTCAGGCCTCAAACCTCGTATCAAGAACTTACAAAGCAGTATTGCCTTCCACATTCTCTCTAATTGTCTTGATAATGAGGTAGTCCTCTGGTGTGGCACCTGAAGTCTTTAGGCACTTATTCTATTTGCCGATTTAGGTCATAAACTTCTATCCATATCAATCATCCTCAAGTTCCTTTTCATTATATTACTAGTATATGTCAGCTGAATTGAATAGAGAAATGTTTGGATTTCCTTGTTGCATACCTTCAAAGCCAAATTGAATATGCAAGTTTATGTCTTCCATTTGTTTCAGGAGACTGATGATTTGGGGCTCTTAAACCTGCTTGTGTCAATTAATCTGAAAGGAAAAGACTGCAACTTTTTCAGGGTCTACATGTATTTAGTGTTGGCACAAAACTGGCTTCTGAATAGTACACTGCTGGAAGACAAGCCAGTTATCCGCCAAATGTGGGGCCTCTATCTTCGTCGTTGTTCTTGCCAAATTAGTAGCACAGATTTGAGGAGTTATGCTTCAAAGGTCTGCAAAGCATTTATTTTGTATGCTACTGTCATTTGGTTATCACCGTATGACATATTTCTTTGCAATCTTACAGGTCCGCAATAAAGCATCTTTTCTTCTTCAAGACACAGGCAACAAGTGATCAATTGAAAGTATGTACCCAGACCTTGGAAAAAGAACTTCAATTCTTGTTTATATATGCTCCTTTCCCATTCCAAGAATTTCAGAATAGAAGCCAAGAAGATGGCCAACAGTAAACAACAAAATACTAGTATTATCTAGCATGTACCACCAGGAGCTATATTTAGCTTGTCTTTCTAGATTACATAGGAGATAACTCGAGACCTCCTTGGCCAACATGCTCAATTGCACTCGCATTTGCTATCTTGCCAATGTCCTTGGTCATGTGTGTATGGGGCCTGATGTAGCTCATGCTCTTACATCTCCTTGTGCAGGATTTCCTCGGCGATGCAAAGAGTGCAGTGCATCAGAAACACTTTCTGTGACTGAAGAATTTGTCTGACAGTACTTGAAACAGATGCTCCTTGTTCTCTGATGTTTGCAAGGAGGAAACACTTAATCTTTGTCACTGTATGTAAAATATCAGGGGTATAATATATGACTGGAGGATGATGTGCAACGGTGGACAAAGAATTGTTTCCTCTCAAGGAAAGAAAAACCATGGAATTGCCGAACTATCTATTTCAACTACTGGAGATGAAGATCCTCTTAGGTTGTATTTTATGAAATCTGCCTGAAGATTTTCTTGTTCCTCTCCTTTTTTTGAGTGAGCTAGTTTCCAAGGAGCAAAAGGTAGTAGTATTTTGTTAGGTCCCATGTAACATCCAAAACGAGTGTAGTTCATAACAAAATGGGCACGCACGTTGCAGGAGGATTGGCTCATAACCCCTTGTTTTGCCATGCAACTGCCGTGGCTCCGCTATATATATGTTTAGCTTTCATCACTTCAAACATTTGCTATTCGGACCAATTGGAAAGTTCATGATTCAAAGGTTCAGCAAATAGACGTTCAAAAATTTACACCATCATAAAGTCACGATTACATATGAGGTGCTATTTTGTGGCTTGCTAGGTGCACGGACCTTTTATCCATATCCCAGTTCCTGGGGCTTTGAACACGGCACATAGAGAATAATTACCTACCTTTCGGGTTGGGTTTATTCATATTAGGAGTTCTACTTATCAAGTTTATATTCGTTTAGATGGACGTTATGGCTCTAAGTTAACATTTCCTTCCAAATTTTCATTTAAAATTGAAAACGTATTTTATTATTATATTCTAAAAGCCATGAGTGGTGCCATTGTTCACTCAACATAACAAGTGCTCGTAGCTCTTCGCTTTCTCGAGAGCCTGTGCCGTTATTTTTTGAAGTTTCATGTTTTGTTTGGCTTAAAACGTGCTTTAGTCTTTTAATTGCTGCTTTTTCCGATTTTAGTCTCTATCGTTTTGGAACTTAATAACCGGAGCCTTTCCATTTGCTCTTTTGATTTTCAAACCTTTTCTGTTGTTTTTTCCCCCCCTCTTATATACCATTTAAAATAATGGTCACTGTGGTTTTTTTTTTTTTCCTTTTAGCATGATTTGTGACAAATCTGGCTTCAGCCATTTCTTTGTTTTTTTTAGTTTTACATTTATTGAGTCAATTGTTGAACTTCGTTTAGTCACCAAACTCTTTTTTATTGCTTTTCTTTATTATTGTTTTCTAAAAATAAAATTTTAGTCACTATAATTTGTCTATTTTTTTTGTATCATTCAGATTTATTCAGTTTTAGCCATTTTTTTTCCTTTTCTTCTCATTTTGCATTTATTAAGTTAATAGTAAAATCTCAATACCTAGAATCTTCCTGTTTACCTTTTTGGTCCAGAGATCTTTTTTCTTATTCTTTTTATGTCAATCATTAAACCCCACTTTTGTCAACTCATGTCTTATCTTATTAATTTTTCCGTATTATTTCTACCTTCTAATACAAAAATTTAGCCATCATTGTTTATCTACTTTTAAGTATAGTTTGGGCTTATTCAACTTTGGCTGATTCCACCTTTTCCTTTTTATTTTTTTCCTTATGTTTATCAAGTCCATGGCTAAGCTTGGGGTAAGCAACACCATTGTTTTAAACCTTTAATTCTCATTACAAATTAGTTTTAAACCTTCATTTCATTGCAAATTAGTCTCAGACCTTTATAATTCATTACATATTGATCTGTAGCCCTACGCAAGCACAGAAACTCTTGTTACAAAAAAAAAATAGTTTAAATTATCTATTAACTATTAGGAAATTATGAAACAAATTGAATTTCTAGGAAAACAGTTATTAAACATTGTTGTTAATTGCTAAAATCCCTCCTTTTGTTGTTGCTTTTACTTTATCTTTGTATCAATAGTTAAACATTGCTGTTAATCGCTGAAATCTCTCCTTTTGCTCTATCCATCCTCAAACTTTATAAAGGTCGTCAGTCACACTTAACTGACGTAAAATGTAGACCTTTAACATCTCATACTATTTCTATACGGAACCAAGAGAAGCAAAGTATTAATGTTTGTTTTGGAATAGAAGTAAACAAGAAAATCCCAACCATTTTTTTGTGAAGATAAATATAAACCCTAACGTTTGTGTGAACAAAAACCTACATTAAGTAATTTACTTTTCACGGTATGTTTTCGTCCACGGTATGATTTCGATATGTTTCCGTTGTATGTTTTCGTTCAAACCACGAACGTTTGGTTCACATAAAAGTACATCCTGGATCTTCTCACGGTATGTACAACTATATAAGAAAAGAAGAAAAGTAACAAAATTAAATGAATATAGAATTTTTAATGGAAGTGATTAACTTATTAAATTTTTTAAATCCACTTATTAATAATACTGGCTATCTAGTTTATCAATATTTAATTTGGTGATAACAGTTTATTATATAACATAAATTTTAAATTAAAACATCTGGTAAATTTCAAATATAAACTTTTACGTTTGCCAATTTGATGCCTAAGAGATATCTGCAAACTGAAGAGCAATTTTGCAATGAAATGTTACTTTAATGATAGATTTGGTAGGTTTGTTACTTCAGAGATAGATTTGAATTTGGGGTATAGTTTAGGGACAAATAGTGCAATTTAGCCTAAAAATAAATACATGTGATGAATAGCTGTAAATCAATACATGAACCAAACGAGAACCATGCCTATTCATATTGGGTGGCTTATTTTTTTTTTTTTTTCTTAATCCCCTCAAATTAAGGTATACAAGGAATACAAGTGTGGTAGTTATTATCCCCGGATATATCTTAGGATTTACTTTTAATTAGGAAAGGAATTAAACAGCCATACATACACTGTTGTGTGCTACTCCTGTGTATTTAAGATAAAAAGTGTTAACAAGTTTTGGGTTAAGATTGTTTTCATTCCCTTCTCTTTTTGCATGGCACACTGGAATACAATACACATACAAGGCACGTGAGAGATTTTAATGTTTAGGAATGGAGTTTGTTATTAAAAAAAAAAAAACCATAAGATAGTAATCGCTAATTATTAGAATCACCACATCTAGATACTATCATCATTTAAGTTGTACAATGATAAGTATTCACGTTTTGTTCCCTTGGTAATCATAACAAGTAATTAATTAGCAGTTATTGAGTAGCCTCCTTATGCATGCATGTTCAATGAACTTTTAACTCTTGATATTTGTTATTCTGGGGAAACTCCAATTTATCTCCTGCCTTTTACCTGAAATTACATTTTACCTCATTCTATTTCAAAAGCCTCTTAAAAGCCTTTTGAGGTTTTAAGAAACTCATACTCACCCCTTCTGATGTTTATTTGAAGAAACCCACAAAATAAATAGTAGGAGTAAGTATAGGGTTTCTAAAACCTCAGAAATTTTTAAAAAGGCTTTTAAAACATGAGGGAACAAATTGTAATTTTCAGTAAACATCAGAAAATAAATTGTAATTCTCCCTTGTTATTCATATCTCAATGCAATAGTGAATTGAAGGCCCAAAAAATCTTATTAGAGAGATTTGAAGGCCTAAAATTGTCTAGAATCTCATCCATCCATGAAAGCCTGGAACATAACGAGGGCCCAAAAAAAAAAAGTGTCCTTTTTTTTTTCTTCACCATATTAATCACCTAATTAGCTATAAAAACTCCATCCAGTATCTGCTTCCTTCTAATAAAAAGCCAGTTTGGACTTCACCAGCTAATCGGTACAGGAATAACATGTTCCATATTTTCCGCCAATACCTTCGGCACTATCTTATACATTCAATTAGATTTATTATCGGTCTATAACCTTTGAAGAAAATTGGATTACCTGTTTTTGGCACCAAGGTGATAAACGAGGAGTTACATCCTCCGCCTTTTCCTTCTCAAATTGAGTTTAGATTATTAATTGGGTATAGATTATGCTTCTCCATCCATATATACCATTCTTCGATGGCGACTTTTAGTTCTAAAAATATTAAGAATGTGAATTAATCATATAAATAAAACAATGTTATTAATTGAGTATATAATTTGGTATCTTTTAAACATGAAAAAATAGATGGTGAAAATTAATACTATTTTATAACAATGAAGGGAACTTCATTATTAATTATGGTGGACATGTAATTACTGTACTAGATCTATTTTAACATGTACGACGTAGACTAAATAGAATGGTAGGAATAATTTTTCAAACTTGAGAGATAAAGGTATAAAACCATTGACTCTTATTATAACTATTACCTTAAGTGATGCTTATTTCAACTTTTGCTTTAAGCACCCGACCACTAGGAATTCCAAAGATTCAAAAACGTGAGACCAGGTTTTGAGACACAAATCGACGAGTCACCTAAAGACAAAAGAAGCCAATTACTCAATTTCCATCCTTCTTTCTTAATTTCTTTTTCGATACATCAACCCCACGCGGTTTGATTTTTTCTTTCCTTTTTTTTTTTTTAAGAAAAGGTTGGCAGTGTAATTTTCTAAAGTAGCCACTGGACTTCTACCAAAAAAAAAAAAAAAAGATACCTACTGGACGGCTGGGACCCCATTTTCGTCTACTTTTGCTGCATTTTGCGTTTATATGAAATTGTAACTATTAAAACTTCAAATGTATAGCTGGTCAACCTCTTAATTCATTGGCATAATAGTACCTACTTGTTGTATTTTTATAGTCACTTAGTATTTAAATCTTGACTTGTATAGAACTTTTATTTGCTTTACAGCCAAAGCATGAACTTATAATATAGAGTAAGATAAGGTGTATATATAGTGGATTATATATTAAAAATATCCTCTTGTGACTCTCAGCAAAATTAGCACAACAATGAATGGTATTTGGTAATTCTAGAAAAAGTAACTTTACGGTTTGAATGTGCAACTTATAGAATTTTTTTATAGAGGTAGCATTATCTATATACAATATAATTATCTAATTAGTAGCTAGACTTCAAGCAATTCGCCTTTCTCTTAATTAAAACCAGTAACAGAGCCAGGTTTCCCATCCCAAAGATCAAATTCCGATAATATTTGAATATGTTCGAGATGTTGAATCAGTAACAAACCTCCTTAATTCATGTACCATAAACTCTTCAAGACTACCTTTGATTTTCCAAAATGCAAGTTTTAGTTTAAGGAAGAACTGGGATCAACATATATTGGGTCCAAGTCCAAGCCCACATGGAAGAGCCCAGTCAGCAGAACCAAATATACTATTGAAAAACTATAGCAAACTAGCAACATGAATTCCACATGCTATGCAAGAGAAAGACAAAATACCTTGTACGAGACGCACGACATTCCACAAGGAATAGGTCGTCGGAGTACGCCGTGTGTCACCTTATAAACTATAATACTTCATTCGCCCCACTTTCTTCATTTTATTTAATTTTTTTAACTAGTTTGACTTAAATTTATTTATATTATTATTTGTTAAAAATAAAAATAAAAAATATATATTTATAAACTAAAGATTTTGATTTATCATTCATATATTAAAATTCTTCACTTATTTATTAAAATATTAAAAATAAAAATAATAGATTAATTGCTAAAAAGTGAATTGTGTAAAGAATTTAGGACAGAGAGAGTAATTTATAAATATATATCAGATCAACTCAAGCAACTATATTAGTTACCACGAAATTGCAAAAAATACGTATCCACACATGCAATAAAAACTTCAAAACGAACAACTTCAAAACCAGCTGAACATATAATTGTTTTTCTTTGAGAAGAAAAAAAGAAAGGAGGTGTACAAGCACGTTTGATAAATGAGATAATTGGTCTTAATTTGAATGAAATAAGAGTCCCAAAAAAAAAAACCGCTTCTTGCATAATGACTTTACGTAACTATAAATAATACATGTGCGTGCGTTGATTAGGACTTAGGAGGATGAATGAATAATCTAGTTTTCATAAAGGGTGAAACCTTTAATTTAAGGACTAGTTTTCTAATTTAAGCTTTACTCCTAATTAGTTGTGAGCCTGTGGCTTTGGGGAAAAAAGAAATGCATAAAATTGAGGAGATTGATTCGAAGGAACAAAAGAAGATAGGAAATACCAGACAAACTAACTGACCAAACCCCAAAGCTGCGGCAGCTTAATAGTTAATTTAACGCACAAGAATTTCTCGGGAGTTTCACAACTAAAAATAAAGTTGAGAATTAAACAAAAATATAAACTAACTAACTGTTATTCTCTCTAGATTAATTATTTTATACAAATAAATACAAATTAATTATTGATTGAATGGAATAAATGATCAGGTTAATTGTCAAACAAAAGGCAGTAGTAATATTTTAATTTCAACCTAAACATTCCAGAATTTAATTTAATTTCCTATCTGTTTTTTAAAACTGTGGAACCGAATTTTCTTTTCATTTTCCCGCTATTGGGAATTTGATTAGTTGGAGCTCAAAACAGAAACAAGATTTCAGCCCCAGCTTTCAAAGTGAATCTGAGCACCGATTGGGTGTTGTCTTATCAAACTAAAGCAAAACTAGAGGATGATTGGTAAGCTACTGGTATTAGCCGGAAAATATCTGATCAGTATAATTTTTCAAAAAATGTTAGATGTAGTAAAATAAACCTTTTCAAGGACAATGACTTATTCCGTTTTTCTTTGACATGATTATGGCTATAGTCTACAAAGGCAAATCATGAAATGTTAAGCTTAATTTCACACCAAACAAAAAAAATTCAGAAAGTTGCACATCTTGACGATTAGTCTTACCAGAGTCTAGTAGTTACTTTCACACACAACACCCAACCCTCTGCAAAAGGTTTTTTTTTTTTCAGAAAAGAAAAGAAAAAAAGAGAAAAGGGTACACTTCCAAAATTTTAAGTTGTAACTTGTATTTGTATTTATATTTTGAATTTTACAGGGAGATAACTTCCAAAGAAGACCACAATAGTGGTGTACTAGATTCTAGTTTCAAAGTAAGCTTTTTCTAGACTTTGACAAAGCATACAATTGCAAAAGCTTTATTATTAAAAAAAAAACATAAAAAAATATCGTGCTAAGAGGGGGAGAGGGGGGGGGGGGGGGGGTGAGGGGAAAGGGGAGAAAAGGCTAGGAATCTGTATAAAACATCAAACTATAATCTACTCAGAGAATTGGCACTAGGCATCTGGCCTTTTGCGCTTGGGCCATTGTCCTACCCCTAGCATGAAAAAAGAAGGCAACAAAAAAAGTTACCAAAGAAAAAACAGTGAAATGCTCTCAGATAACTTTATTTATTTTGGGTTTTTGGTAGTAAATTTTTTCACTTGTTTAGTTATATTTATAACTTATGAGTGACAGTGAGAAAGCGGTGCATTGCCCAAGCCATCCACTTTCCTTCCTACCAAACAGAGAACTCACTTTCCCACCAATTTTCTCAGAATGGAAGGCCAGCGCAGCTCTTTTCTCACTTGGACTCATTTGCTCCAAGGAAAGGTAACAGTCTGATTAATAATTTGTATGGAAATTTGGGACTGGGGATGATTGATTTGTTTATGTTCTTGGGGTCTTCTGAAATTCTGCAGACAATCGAGGAGCTGAGACATTCTCTGTTATATACAACTGTAGAGCTCGAGCAGACGAAAATGGCCGTCGAAGAGGAGCTGAAGAAGAGGGATGAGCAGTTGCTTCAGCTGAAAGACTTGCTGAGCAAGACAATCAGAGAGAGGGATGAGGCTCAGGAGAAATGCGCCAGACTTCTCCTCGAGAAACTCTTACTTCAGCAGCAAGCAGCTCCTTTATCTGGAGTTTCAAGCATAGAAGATGAACCCAGAAGAGGAATCGAGTCCAACAATGGCTTCTCAGCATCCGATTCTGATGAGAGCATTGTTTCTTCCCCAGTTCATCAAATCCAAGTTCTGCCGCCGCAGGCAGCCCTGCCGGAGCCGGTTCCGGAGAAGCCATTGCCAGAAAAGGGGAAGCTGTTGCAAGCAGTGATGCAGGCTGGTCCACTCCTGCAGACTCTGCTCCTGGCAGGACCTCTGCCACAGTGGCGCCACCCACCGCCACCACTGGAGTCGTTTGAGATCCCTCCGGTGACCATTCATTCCCCTAGGCCGCCTGCTCCACCGCAGCTCCTCCATCAGGACTCTCTGGCCTCCGTCAATGGTCTTGGGAGCTGTGGGAGAGTCGATAGGAAAAGGGTTCTCTTTGATGGGTCTGATTCTTCTCCTGCGGAGACTAAACAACTGAAAATTGTTCTCCACTGACTGATGGCCCAGCCTGGCGCCTGCTTGAAGATTTTATGATCAATTTTAGTAGATTAATGTGCTTGGCATTTTTGTACAAGGCTTAGTTCTTATAGAAAGTTGAAGCAAATCCAGCTTTTAACTCATTGAGAAGAGAATATTCTCTTCTATTTAACATCTCAAGCCTCTCTTCTCCTCTTTGGATTTTTGCGTGTTCAAGCAAGAAATGGGTAAATTTCAGGCGTTGATCTTGTTTGGCCTCTTACCAGGACTTGGGGTGAGGGAGGTTCTTCGACTTGTTTGATGAGAGCATGTTTACACATAGCGGTAAAAGTAACAGTAGTAGTAATGTATTTCCTAGTTTTACACATAAAATAAAAGTGAACAAGTCCACTGTAAGTGACGAGTGACGACGACAAACGCGTCCGAGCTTACTACTCACAACAAGATATTTGTAAAATTCCGCCCAACCATGACTCCATGAGATGAGAAGGTTTACTGTCATGTTACCAGTGAAATGCGACAAATGAAGTTCCGGCCTGGGTTTGTTGGGGAAGGTTTGATAAAGCGACTGATGGAAAGGGACAATTGTGAAATGTCTGGGAGACATAAAAAAAAAATGGGTTTTCTTTATTTAGTTACCCCCTAAACTTTATGTTATATTACACTTTTCTTCCTAGGGTTTGAAAATCTATACTTACCCTCCTGCTTTTTTAACTCCATCAGTCAACCTTCAGTCAAAATTATAGCTAACTACTGTGAATTTAGTTTGTTTTACAATTATACTCAAAACTTTAGAAATCTACAATTTCTCAAGATTGTCCTTTCCCTTCCCGTTTATTTACTTCTATTCTTCACTACCACTACTTCAACCTTATCCATCTTTGCCACCTCCCTGCCTCCTTATTCAAAATTCACCTGACATGTCTTTCTATGGATCAATGCAAAACAAAGGATAGAAGAGAAGCCAACGTTTCAATACCTCCAGCCGCTTTAATTGATTTTTTATCTAAAACTATCTCATTTAAAATTTATATAACTTACATATATAAGCAAATTCAAATCTTTGAGATTGAAAAACTTGGCAGAAACAACACAAATTTCACAAAGCTTGAGGAAGGCAAAGTTAAGCTCAACCCTAGGCTTTATATTTGCATTGTTAGGTGACATTGACCACCGCATTAACATCCTCTATAACGGTGTCATAAGAATCGGAGTTGAACTCACTGTTGGCGGCCAAAAGCTAAGAGGCAATGCAATTATTGTAGTTTCAACATATCTTGAGCATCCCACGGCTAGTGGCATAAGTGGCATTGGCAAGGAGAGTGGAGATAAAAGACCCCAAGTCAGTGGTCTTAGTCTAGGCAAGTCTTAATATAGCAACTACAAGGTCACCGTCAATGGCCTGAGGAGCATCAGTGAAGGGGTCGAAGGAAAGGTATTAGAGCAGAAGGAGAAGTCACATATGGAGATGAGGAGGAGCGGAGATGGATGGGTTGAAGTAGAGGCAAATGGAAGTGGAGAGACGAGAAAGGGAAGGATAATTTTGAAAATTTGTAGATTTCTAAAGTTTTTGGTATAATGGTAAACCAACTTAAATTCAAGGTGGTTGCCTGTAATATTGACTGATGGCTGACTGACAGTGTTAACAAAGCAAAGGGGTAAGTATAGATTTTCAAACCTCAGGGAGGCAAATGTAATGTCACTGAAAGTTTAGGGGGTAACTGTTAAAAACCCAAAAATATAATAGACCCTCTAGAAAGGGAATCAAATGGAGGTTGGGTGTGGAGTTGTTAGGCCTTCCAGGATAGGAAGATGGCCACTGCCAACAACCAGCAATCTAATAGGCGTTGCTTGTCGGGTCGGGCGGACCCACGAATAAAAATAAAGCTTATTAAGCTAAAACTTATTTACAAGCTTAGTTTAACTTCAAACTCATTTCCATTTGCTTAATAAGCTTAACAGATGAGAACCAATCCAACATGTTCATCGACAGAATTATGCTAGATTTTGTCAGTTGGCTTCATTCTAGAAGTTGATACATTGAAAAGTTCATGTTCATATTTTCTCCCATGGGGAAATGAGTTTGGAAGCAGCGCATACAAAAGTCAGGTTCACATTGACAAACACTAGCTTGCAGCAAGGTTAGACTGCTAGCGCTTCTGATACCCACAACCAGGCTCTTCTTTTGTTCCCAAGTTTTTTGACCAGATAAATCTTCAATTATATTTGAGAAGTTCAGCCAAAGCAGGCACGGTAAAGAAAGAAACCTGCACCTAGAACTGGCGAACTTCCCGATTGTCGTATCTGACAACGTTCAATGAAGAGGAATGATCGATGAACATGGTAGGTACTGTTATTTAATGAGAGATAGCAGTTCATACATGTTGAAAGCCGAAAAGCAGCTATTCTCCGGGAAAATACAGTCCGTTGCTACCAAGGAAATGCGAATCCCGACGTCTCATCTTCTACATTGCCGATTGCTGAAAATGCAGTCAAATCTGAAGCCACCTCATCGTTGCGACGTTTCCAGAGAGCATCTCCCCTGAAATTAAGATTTGCCAATTTCCCGATACCTGGACCTCTTGATGATTTGGATCTTAGTGAATGTGTTTACAGGTAGAGGAGTCGGAAAACTTCACAAGTCAGTCATCATTCTTCATCATCCCGATCTTGGTTGTTTGCATGATTGAGCTTTTGAGCATTGTACATCTCCGCAACCTGCAAATTTGTTATAGAAGTGATCAACGATGCAAGGGAAAAAATAACTTAGGAACAAGTTTCATATGCTTGTCGTCTATACACTCCTCTCACCTGTTCAGATGATGTGGCTAACTCTGGGGTCTTATCGTCACGAACACGAACCAAACGAGGAAACCTGAGAGATATACCCTTCTCACCAAAAGACATGGTAAAAGTTAAAAGAGTTTCTAAATCAATCTAGTTGGAAAAAAACATAAAAGAGTGATCCAATTCATTGAAATGTAGAGGGAGGGGAAGGGGGCAGCTCAAGCCCACACAAAAAGACATCTTACAACTAATGACTATTAGCATAGGTACAACAATCTGAACCTGCTAGAAAATAGAAGTGCTGCAAACTAAATGCTGACAATCATATTGTCGCAATTATGAGTGATCCATGATAACATACCCTTTATTATGTTTTCCATCGTCACCGAATAGCCTATTGTCAGGCAGCACTCTTTGCAGCAATAACAATGTACAGTTCAACGGTTCCAAGGAAATACATACGTGTTTTTCGAGTAGGACATTGCAGACAACACAAAATACATAAAAATGACGGAAACTAGTGCCTCAGAAATGTTTCTCGGTGTTGAAATTGCAAGCACACAGTTAACCAGGTGATTCAACAGAATGGCACTATGAATTTTGATACGGAATGACAGGGAAAGGATGGAATAGAAATTTTTGTAGCTTTTACTCGTTTGGTCCAGGAGGTCAAAAACCTCTCTGTGAGAATATCTGCCCTACCTTATCAGAATCAACTATCCCAGTTGCTGCACGATAAACAGGACTTATTGTCAAGTCTGCAGCTTTAACCTCCCAAACCTGCAAGCGGCAGTAACAAGTTACAACAAAGAGGATGCTTCCTCATGCCAGTTCCAAACTTTTTTCTCTTTTACATTTCAAAGGGAGCTTCAGAGAAAACATAGACGAGATTACAGCAAAAAATGTCTCGGGCAATAAGCTAGTGCAAAAGCATTCATCTGGACTAATACCCAGTAAAGAAGTAGCAAGGAGAAAAAAACTAAGCTATAATACCTCTGTGGGTTCAAACCATACATCTGGATTAATTGTATCTCCATATCGATAATATGACTGTCACACCAAAAGAAGATGATTGGAAAATTAAATTAAATCTAATTGTTCAACTTCATATTAGGCTGATATGAAGAAAGCAACCAACAATAGCAAACCTTGGGTTTGGGAATCACTCTAGAACGAAGACTGGAAGACCTTTCTTCAAGCATTGCTTCAGAAAATCCAGTGCCTGCAGCCATTAATTGGGGCTGTCAATTGACCCATATTCCCATGTTGAAACATTTTCAATAGCACGACCAGCTTTGTGCCTCTTTCCCTTTTTTTTTCTTTGTGGGGAGGGGGGGCACAAATGTACTTACCAATTTTACAAATGGTCTGGTATTCTTCATTCCCAGTATCATAACATGCCAAGAGAAAAGCACCATAGACACCTATAGGTTGTAAAATAAATGTAAGCCAAGCCTCAGGATTCAGAAGGAAAAAAACTAATGATAGAAAGAACTGAACCCCAGGCAAGATATGGTACTTACCAGTACGTTTTCCACGACCATGAAAAGCAGCAATTGGTACTAGATCCAGGGTATCCCCAACACTGCATGGACAGTAGCAAAAACAGGCTGAGCCAAGGATAGCGGGTCTTCATTTTCAATTCAAGGCCATGATGTTCTACACTTTACCTGTCCATATAATCCTTTTTTAATTTTAGCCAATTAAGTGATCGCTTTGTTGGCTCATAAGTAGCATCTCTATCCAATGTCTTGATGATCAAACCCTCACAACTGCACATCAAGTTGATCAACTAAAGCAAGCTCAGAGCTCTGAACTTAAAATGTCAACAAGGAAAAGGACAGAAATTGTCTAATAAGCATGCATGTTCATGAAAGCACTGCCATGTCATATCAAAGTGCACATATCCGAACAGTCAACAAGCCACAGAGAGAGAGAGAGAGAGAGAGAGAGAATTCGAAGAACCAAAATCACCTATGAGAGAATACATAAACAAATGCATCACGAACATCAAATAATTACCCTGCAGAGACAGCAGCATTGAGAAACTTTTGAAGCTCTTCAATATCATTTGATGTCAGTGCGGTTGCAAATTGAAAGAATCCAGGATCTTCCTCAAATGAGTCATATAGCCTCTGACAGAAATAATCACATGTTAAACTCTACTGCCAATTATTTGTTCTCAAAATTCTGGGGCTACAAGCGACAATGAAGCACATACCTCCTTGCGAACTCTCAGAGGTTCCTGTAGAAGTGATTTCCCATTCAGATACAAAATGTCAAAAACGAACAAGCATACTTGGACCTTTATGTCACTCATTACCACCTTTTTGCGAGCCCTTGTGGTAAGGATCTGCCAAAAATCAATTTCATCAATGCATCAGCCATTTTAGTAACAACTAAGCTTGATCCACTTCTGACAGCAACATAATCACATCATAAAATTATAGCCTGACATAAATCGGAGTTCGTGGCTAATAATAGAAAAAATAAAAAGAAAACAAAATATTTGAGAGGTCCCATAAGAGCAAAAGGAACATAAATAGGGAAAATTTAAATCGAAATCTGACTTGTTGCTATACATTGCAACTCATACCTGAAAGGGCAAAATTTTCTTTGACTCTCTGTCATATGCAACAATCTCGCAATCCAACACAAATGAATTAACAGATGACTTCTTAAATCTGCACTATATCAGGAATCAGTTGGTAACTACACAGCCACATAAATAAATGCACTAACTTAAGAACGACCAAAGTGCTTCAATGGGTTCAACAGAAACAAGCAGAAATAACCGCCCAATTCACACATAGTCAGAAAGAATTCAAATGTTTGTTTCATTCACAGTAAGGCAAATCAAATTTGGATTTACTCAATCATAATTGATTGGGATTTTCAATCTTTTCATTCTTCCTCAGTTTGATTGGCATGTGGAAAGTCATGCCCTATACATTGGTTGCTTAACTTTTTCAAAGTCCAATATTCCAAGCACCATAATAGTAAAACCAAAAGACAAAAGAATAATAAGAAAATCAACACTGCCATTGCTACTGATGATATAATATACTCCCTCCGTCTTGAGTTTTCTACTTCATTTATGTTTGGTGTGGAGTTTAGGAAATGATGAAAATGTACACTTTCTTCCAATTTTACCCCTGCTCTAACTTTTCCCCTTTCCCGTTTGCTACACCACCTAACCACTTCCAGCAGCCACCACCCCACATCCACCATCTCATGCCATCCAACGCTCTGTCGCCCCGATTTGTCACCTCGCCTCCGTCATTTGATACCAATTCTTCCATCTCTCTGTTTTCCCTTCTCATCTCGGAAGAACAACAAACCCAAGGCCTTCATGGATTTCTTCAAATCTGTGCTTTCAGACAGCCAAACTCTGCCAGCGGCCAAACTAGATTCCACTTCCACCGATTCTAGTTCCTCCTCCAAACAATCTAACCCAAGTCTAGACCCGAACCTCAACCCTTGGAGATAAGTGAAGGACAAGGAACTGAAATCTAATTAGGGAAGGAGATGAGCATTCAGAGTTGTAATTGGTGAAGGGAAATTAAGGATTTGGACTATTACAAATTTGGGAGAATGGAGAATGGGTCAAACTGGAGCAAAGAAACCAATAGGAAATGCTTAGGCATTAAACGATGAGATGATTGTGACAAGAAACAGAGAAGTTTGGACACATTTGGATATCATTCTTTGGTTCTTAGCTATAGACGAAGAGAGAGAGAGAAGCTTGACTTGCTGGCTTTTTTTTAATAAAGAGATTAGATATGTTTTCAAAGATGAGAGTTAAAAGAGAATTATTATGGTGTTTTAGGCATAAAAATCTTACCAACAAGGAAATGGTGCAAAGAACTAGGGGGCCCAAATGGAAAATGGTGTAGAGAACTTGGGACAAAGAGAGTACATATTAGTCTTGTATATTACATAAAGCTTTAAGTGAAAACAAGTATTGACCACTTTATCTTACGTGCAGATAGGTATCTTGCACACTTGATTGTAGCAGTCAAAAAAAGGTTCCCCCAAGGCCAATTCTTCCATCTCTCTGTTTTCCCTTCTCGTTTCGGAAGAACGACAAACCCAAGGCCTTCATGGATTTCTTCAAATCTGTGTTCTCAGACGGCCAAACTAGATTCCACTTCCACCAATTTTGTTTCCTCCTCCAAACAATCTAACCCAAGTCTAGATTCGAACCTCAACCCTTGGAGATAAGTGAAGGACAAGGTACTGAAATTTGATCAGGGAAGGAGATGAGCATTCGAAGTTGTAATTGGTGAAGGGAAATTAGGGAATTGGACTATTACAGATTTGAGGGAAGAGAGAATGGGTTAAACTGGAGCAAAGAACCCATAGGAAATGCTTAGAGATTAAACGATGAGATGATTGTGACGAGAAACAGAGAAGTTTGGACACATTTGTATATCATTCTTTGGTTCTTAGCTATAGACGAAGAGTGAGAGAAGCTTGACTTTCTGGCATTTGTTTAAGAAAAAGTAGATATGTTTTCTAAGACGATAGTTAAAGAACGGTATTATGGTATTTGAGGTGTAAAAAACTTACCAACAAGGAAATGGTGAAGAGAACCTGGGACGGCCCAAAACAGAAAATGATGTACAGAACTTGGGACCAAGAGAGTACATATTAGTCTTGTATATCACATAAAACTTTATGTGAAAACAAGTAT
The DNA here is from genome assembly GCA_039654915.1 of Aquilaria yunnanensis. Classification (NCBI taxonomy): domain Eukaryota; kingdom Viridiplantae; phylum Streptophyta; class Magnoliopsida; order Malvales; family Thymelaeaceae; genus Aquilaria; species Aquilaria yunnanensis. The sequence continues at coordinate 102,125,998 of CM077593.1, read as the reverse complement.
TGACCACTTTATCTTATGTGCAAACAGGTATCCTACACACTCGATTGTATGAGTCAGAAAAAGTCCTCCTCCCCCCCCCCCCCCCCCCCAAGTATAGCTAAGAAAAAAGAGAGCAAAATAGTAAACAAACACGATTCATCCTTGAAGAGAAACTAAAAACTCAATTTAAGTTGACCTTGAAATTGCAGTGGCAACATCAGGATACTTTCCAGTGTTACGTTCAGATTTTCGACTATATATGTCAACTGAACCATCATCCATATAATGTATCTGCATCAATCATGTAAATTCTTTAACCCGGCATACATATATCAACCATCAAAAAAATTGCAAAGTCAAGTGACCTGACCTGTGCACGTTCTCCATCATACTTATACTCACAAACAAATTCTGTATCCTGGAATTTGGCTATGATTCCCTCAACCCCTTTTGTTTGTTTTGCTAGCATAGGTCCAATGGGAACACCTGGTACAAAGCTACAAGCCTCTTGAAGATCCCACACTCCACTCGCAAGAAGAGCAGGGACTATTTTGTCATACACCGGAAGGACAGAATGAACTTGTTTAACGATCTTGGCAGCCTACAGGAGCAGAGTAGGCATCCCTCAAATAGTTTTTCATTAAGTAAAAGCAAAAAAAAAATTATTCTTGCATGAAAACCCGAACACACTAATTCAAGATAATCAATGGTTGAAGTTATCTTCCACCTTGTTGACACCCTCTAGGTGGGAATTTGTTTTGGTGGGGACTGAAAAGCAAATGCACCACTTTTAATCACAAAAACTGAAAACATCAAGTCACCAGCACTATATTTGCACCATTTTAAGAAGAATTACTCAGTCACATAAATTTCAAAGAATGGATTCTCCAACAAGGTTCAAATATCATCATGCAAACCAACAAGCCACACAAGTGGGAAGGGTGAGCAAAGGAGAGTACCAAGTTGAAGAGAACTATGGGCAACCCATGAGTTTCATGTAGCTTACAGATCATTCCAATAAAATACTGTACACCTTCAGTTTATTCTTTATAGTTAATGCATGTTAGTTTAACTTCATGTTGTCCCAACAATAGTCCCGTAAAACATACTACCTCCATCCCATAAAGGATGAAACATTTCTTTGGACATGGAGATTAAGGTATGTGCAGTTTATGATATTTTTCCATTTTTGCCCCTAAACTAAAAGGTAAAAAATATCCTTTTTTAGGTTATGTGTAATGAGAGTTTAAATGATGATTAAAAAAAGAAAAGATTACTTTTGGGATTTTGGTTCATGAGAGTTTTAATATATATTAAAAAAATTCCTTTTTGGTTTCTGTGCAGTGAGAGTTTAAATGAGGATAGTAAGGTAAATAGGATGTCAAAAGATTTCCAAAAAAACATGCTTCATCCTTTTTGGGACAGCCAAAAAGGAATATACTTCATCCTTTTTAGGACAATGGGAGTATATGATAAGACAGCAAAACCCACTTAACCAGGCCAAAAGATTGGCTAACCTCTTCCAAAGGACACTGAAGGTTTGAAGGTGGTTTGGAATGCTTTTCACTGTACACAGCAGCTTGTCCCAGTGAAGCTAAGAGAGTCTGCTCAGCTAATCCAATTCGCAAGTTGCTCTGCACGGACAAGTGCATAAAAGGTCAGTAGGATGGAAGGGCAAATAATTAACTTCTAGGTGAAGTTTAAATCTAAACCTGAAGTAAACGAATCAAATATTGAGGTTCACAGTCAGTTGCTGCAACAAGAAGTGACTTTATGTGGTTCTTTTTCTTCTCTTGACTATCCTTTCCGGATTCCTAATATGACATATTGAAAAATAAATAAGCAAATGTCATTTTAATGCCTCGTATTTATACGGCCAGAAAACAACAGAAACATACCTAACAAGAGAGAGAGAGAGAGCGGAAATACTGAGAGAAAATGATGAACCTTAGCAATAAGCCGAAATGTATCAAAAACTTTAGCAACAGTTAATGGATCAGGTTTGCGCATCATAGATTGAGATAGACGGCTTGTTTGTGCTACGATACCCAAGTCTCCCTTTTCCTGCCAAAAGGAAATGCAATTATAATCAAACAGTTTCCCATGAAAAAGGTTCGTAACTAAAAAACCTAAATGTTCCTGTTAAAATTTCAGGTCTCTCTTCATCATGTATCCCAAAACTATAAGATTTCATAAGAGTACTATGTACTCTTATTAAGCCTTTGAGTACAGCCTTAATTTTTTACTTTCTTATTCATTTATCAGTAAACAAATCGACGTTTCTGCTTTGGCCCTCCATTCATTTAACTTTTTCAAGACTGTACCACCATCCAAAAATTTTAGTATATGTGACTTACAAGACATCATAACAATAAATGTATTGCAGACGTATGATCCAAAAATTTGTACTAGTACTTTTCATGTCAATAAAGAAGCAAAGAAATATTTCCAGCTAAAGCATTTAGCTATGTGTCAGTGCACTGCTCAAAATGAAGGCACATCTTCAATCAAGAGGCAATATGAAACCACATTTCAGATAAGGAGCAAGAAATATACTAATGGAATCACCATTCGACAGAATGTCACTGAGAAAATGTAAGCACATCTTGGACCACCAAAGAATATGACAACAGATTGCCAATATACATAAGTAATTCTTAATACGTAAGAGATGCCTAAATTCTCTCTAAGTTAAACTTTGAGTGGCCCTAGGATCTGCTAATGCTGTACAATTGCCAAGAAAACCAAGATTCCGAAATTACAACAGGTCTTTTTAAGTATAAGTTGGATTTAGTCGAGTGGGCTTTTTCTGCTCTCAAGGACAGAAGCCCATACAAATCATGAACACGTAAAATGGAAGCATCTAGTACGAAATTGAAATACATACATACATACATACATACATATATATATATATATATATATATATATATATATATATATATATATATATATATATATATATATATCAAATTGCACCGCCAGCCACTACTTCATTAAGAAGAGGAAGAAGCAAGTATGCTAAAAACCAGCATGAAACAGGGAATGGTACAACTATTAATAATGGCAATAGGTCTGAAAGGAACTTAGCCCACCAAATACCTGGTACTGTTTTTTAACCTGCGCCTCTGTCCTCCCAAATGCCTCAGCCAGTGCCTTAATGATGGATGCGTCTCCGATCCCAAGCTCCAACCCTTCATGAGCAGCTGCAATCTTATTGGCAGCCAAGAAAACAACAGCCAACAAATCCTCGGGGGTAGTTTCGATTACAGTCCTCAAGGTATTACAGACAATGTCTGTGATCACAATCCGGCCGGTCTCGTTCGATATCAAATCAAACGCCAGACACAGAAACAAGAACGGCACCTTCTCTCCTTTCTCCCAGAAAACCACCATTTTCGGACCAAATTCCACGGGCTTCTTTTTCAACGAACCAATTTTCTTCTTCAGTTCCTCATTCCTATCCACCTTCACTTTCTTAGACTTTTGGGGTTCCTGAGCATCGGCTAAAGACGAGTCATCGGCGCATCTCTCCACACAATTCGGTGTCGTTACATCATTCGAGGCCCCCTCCGAGATGGGCTTCACTGAACCTTTGGTAGGCTGAATGGGATTAGAAGAAACTACAGGAACAGGGCTTTGGGCTAGCGGCGTTGAATCTGAGGCTTTCCGTTTCTTCGTGGGTGATGAGGAAGGCTGAGGGTTCTTCTTGGCGGCGCGGCGAGCACTGGACATGAGAGCATCAAAGGCCGAGGGGCGAGAAGACATGTTCAATTTAGGGTTTAAGGAAGATAGAGAAAGGAAATTAGGGGGGAAAGAATAGGATTTAGAGAGAAAGGGGACAGAGCGGAGCTTGAGATGGCTAAGGAGAGGCCTGAGAAACAATCGATTGCCGGCTCGGAGAGCAACCATTCAAACCTCACAAGTAGAAGAAATCGGAGAGAGGGAGAGAATTGGGGTTGCGTTGGGTTGGTCTCGAAGGAGGGAGAAAGGTCTGAAAGTGGCGGGAACCCTATGGCTTCTAATCAGGCATCCCTCTCCGTTCTCCGCAGTTCCCTCTCTTTAAAGGGTGGACCTATTGTTTGTTTTAAACCCCCTAGAAAAAAAAAATGACAAAGTTATTTAGGAGTATTTTGTAAATGATGGGACGTGAAATGTTTATTTTCAAAACCCGGGGGCATTGCCGCATTGGGTTATTCTTAATTGCGAAAAGGGCAAATAAACCACTCAAGTTTGTGAAATAGGCAAATTGATCATCATTGTTTTTTTTCTGTTAAATCTACCATTAAAATTATGTTATCAGCAAAATTATGTCATTGGGTTGGACATGGATGTGGCAAATATAGTTAGTGTGGCAGGATGACATGGCATATATTATTCTAACTTAGCCTTTAAATTTTTGTCCAATACTAAACCCCTCCCCCCAAAACTTTCTTTTTTCTGTATTTCACCATCCTCTTCCTTTTTTCCTTCTCTCTTTAAATTGAAAATAATCAACAAAACCCCAAGAAATCTTCATAAGATTTGCTATTACTTTAGCTTTTTTAATCTAGTAGAAAATCCAATTGAAAATAATCAATGAAACCTTGAAAGTCCTTTACTAGTAAGTCTTTCATCATTTTAAGGCCTTTACTGGTAACGGTTTCTTGATCGAAAGTGGCATTTTGATTGAGTTATTTGAGCATCTTTTGATTCATCTCTATCCCCTATCTTAATTAATTTTTATTTCTTAGTGAATACGTAACACTTATTTTACCATTCGGCGTAACAACTCTTTTACCATTACCTTTACCATTATCACGTTTGCACCTCATCGTCATCCTTGTCGCTTTATTTATCCTCGTCGCCATAACCGCCCATCATCATCACTACCTCGCCTAGGATGAGTCTACGGATGGATTAGGCCCATTGCGGATGGAACTCCAACACCATGATCCGAGACGTCAAGATCTAATGGGTCGAATCTGTTCCTCTCCTACCTTATTCACATATTCTCTCCCGTTTTGACCCAAACCCGAGTGATCGTACTCCTAATTTAGTGGATCTCGATCATATCCCACCCCAATTGGAGGAAAACTCATATCTTCTCAATTCACCTTCTGATGATCAATGACGACAACACTAGAGGTTGGTCAGATGAAGAATTCCAACGCGAAGCTTTTCTAACTTGTTGGCTTTTGACGTACATGTTTGTCAATGCTCGAGAAACAATTTGAGATCATGTGCTTCTATTGGCAATTCATTTAGTTAAAGGGACCAAAATCACATTAGCTTTAGCAGTTGGAAAGCCGAGACTGTGCCAGTAGATAGAGGTTTTAGGGGAAGATGATGAATTTAGGTTTTTAATGTTTTTAAGTATTAAAATTATATGTTTATATCAATTTTAGTCTAAACTTTTTTATTCTTTCAGTATAATCATTCATGTATATAAAAGAAGATGTCACATCAATCCAAAAGAGCCACATCAACAACTTCCATCCAAAATAATGGAAAAGTTGACAAAAAGGTCTTGCATGGGGTAGGAAACTTTGTGATGGTATAGATTGAGTGAATGGATCATCATAGGACAAATCAAAAAAATAAGGGATTGCTGATGGATTTGACCCATGATTATTTCGTACACCCAGTAGTATCCATGTTTGATAGGCATAAACGAATCCTTGAGGTAATGGTAAAAGAGTTGTTTGCTGAAGTCAAAAATAGTTATCCTTGCATAAAATCTTGAATCAAACCTAAAATGTTTGAATCAATTTCACTATAACCAACTTGTGTTGGTATTAGTGTGATTACAGTATGGCCAATTCAAGTAAACATGTAAATATGTTGTGTCATGGCAAACTGACAACGTGTTTATAGGAGTGGTTTTTATATATAATTGCTTCCAAAAATTTCTGTTTTTATCTCTATAAACAAGGTGGGTTCTCAGTATGGGTAGCAACATAGCGGCCTTGGCTTGTTGGGAACGGGCTAGTATCCGCAGCAGTAGTGGATAGTTTCTTGTACCAAACCAAAGTGCCCAAACACACATTATTCATATATTCCTTTTTATCTTCCTTTAGGTCCTTTTCTGATCATCTAGAGGACTTTTTAAATGGCTTGTCTCATATCATTATTTAGTAAGCCTACATGCCTTGTTCCTTTTGCCCTTCTCACAAAAAAAAAATCTATAAACTTTTAACCCGAAAGATGCATCAAATAATGCCAAGTTGTGGTACAAAAATAATAGGAAAATAACTAGCCGCATGAGTTTACAACATAATCAAGTGTAATTTCATCACAAAAATTTGAACGTGATTGTTTTTTTTAATACTTGGAAGCATTTATAATGCATGGTATTAGGGAGTATTTGAAAAGTATGAGTTGAAGTGCTCATTTTTTGAAACCTATAGGGTGTCAGACCGCATTTAACAGAAGGATGCTTGTAATTATAATGCAAGTTAGAGGGCAGGGGATGGGAGTCGAATCCAGGCTGCTGCCCGAGCTTTACGTCAGTACTATTTTGCTAAGTGCTTCAAACTGAACATGATTATAGGAATATTGATCCAAATATATGTCGGAACTAGGAAACATTCATGATTCACCTGATAAACAACATATGAGACGTTTATCACAATTGACAACAGAATACTTGATAATAAATAAGGCATTTTTTAACAATTTTACAATTAGGGTCAAAGTTAAAAAAAAGACTATCACAAGGTATATTTGAATAATTTTAAAAAAGTTAATTTAAAAAAGTTAACCTTCATCACTAATAAATTATTCAATATTCTAATACTAATGATAAAAACATTTTCCAAAAGGAAACTTTTCAATATCTCTAGTTGACAGCTCCATTAAGGAATATGTAGGAATTACAAATTTCATCCATCTCTTGGTATCAAACAATGAATTAGATGGAAATAAGCATCTCTTGTATCTGTCTCAGAAAAACATCTCTTGCATTGAACAGTAGAGGCTTGGGCAGCCCATAAGCTCTCACTTTTATTGCATCAACTAACATAGATGGATTCCGTTAACCCATGAACTGTTTTTTTTGTTGTCAAATCCATTTGCAGTCCCTTAGCTTTGACAACTATCCTAAAGTAGTCCCTAACCTTACATGGTGTCATCATCGAGTACCCTAACTGTTGAAATGCGTCCCAAAGCAGTCATTTCCATCCATTTTTTCATTAAATCAAATGGAAGCTAATGATATGACAACTTAGATGTTGATGTGGCAGCCCGAAATGTCACATGGCATCTTTTTTCATGACAATAATTGACCATACTGAAGGAGTAAATAGATCAGGTTAAAAATGGAACTAACATAAAATTTTAGGCATTTAAAATATAATTAACCCGGGTAACATCTTAATCCTGTCTGCAATTCGCAGGGGGAAAACGACAGGCTCTCCGTGTCTCAGCCGTCGGCACGCGAGAATCTCATCAGAGACCACCTCCTCCGACATCTTCTTGAGTCGGATGAGAGTGGTGATAGAGCGGCGATGGCGAGAGTGAATCGAAGCGAATCAGAGTCTTCCTGAGTCCAATGAGAGCGGTGATAGAGCGGCGATGGCGAAGCTTCCGGTGATTGAGCGGCAGTGGTGAGAGCGAATTAGCGTCGGGTTCGTCCAAGAGAGCGAATCGAAGCACAGACTCTTTCCCGAACATTTTCCACAAACCTAAGCCCGTTGAAGTCCTCAAATCCGTCTCTTTTGATGCCAAAAGAACTGAGATTCTCGCCATTGTCGGACTGAGTCAAGGACAGCGACTGCAAACTCACCTCTGTTTCGATGGGTATTGTCAGATTTTGCGAACTCACCTCTGCTTTGGGACGCTATTCAACAATTAGGGAACTCGATGATGGTACATGTAAAGTTAGTGACCAGTTTAGCACAACCGTTGAAGTTAAGAGAATTGCAAATAGATCTTGCTTTTCTTTTTTAAGCATAAGCTAATTCATTGGCAAAAATAATAAATAAATCACTAATATTTTTGTGCTGGCTCGATTCACCCACTAATGTTTGTTTTACCAAATAAACCATTGACTTTGTGAGTTAGCTCAAACCAACAACTCTTGTAACTTTTACCATTAAATCTAATGGAATCTTAGTATAAAATACTAATTTTAGTCTTTATATTTTATACTTCTGCTGTCAATGCCTCTAAAGTTTATTAATTTAATATTTGAACCACTTTTTTAAAGCCAAAATTGATCTTCGGACTCCGCTTCTATGTAGTAATTGAGATACACCTAAATTTGCTGATAGTGACTATGATATTCCTCCTCTTACTTTGTTTCATATTACACTATAATCTTGCGTTAAGCACTAATATGAGTGAGACATCGTTCAGTAGTGGCAATATGGAGTTGGAGGCATCCCATCTCGGACAACAGAGATAATACACTTTGAATGAGTTAGAAGCAGCAGCGAATAGAATGTGCCCAAAAAATATAATTGTGGAAAGTGGTTATGAAATTTTATAAATAATGAAGGTAACCTATTTAAATTATTTTAAACCAAGTAGAGCTATTTTGTTAATTTTAAAAAGCTAATGATTGAGTTTGTAATATTTCAAGAGCTAAGTGGGTAAATTGGCCAATTTGAATAATGTTAATGGTTATTTTGGTTATTTTGAAAAACATTAGTGGTTTATTCGGCCAAGAGAAAACACTAGTGGTCGATTTGAGCCGGGTCCAAAACGTTGGTGGTTTATTCATTATTTTTGCCCTAATTCATTATATCAGGTTTTTAAAAAAAATTATATATTTTTATTTTCAAACACGCTATTTTGAAAGTTCAAACATGATATTAATTACACGACAGAGCTTTGGATTCATAAATTGGAAGTCTGTGAGAACCACAAACCTTTTGTATGGTGGTTTGAGGTGCCTTTGAAGGTGTTCCCAGTGATCAGTACTAAGCTATCTCATTCATATCATATCTTTGTCGATTGTCATTGTGTTTGCAAGAGGCAATCGCTTGAAGCAAAAACTGGGCCCTCATTATTTATGAATCCTACCAAAGAGATTCACACATAATAAATGCATTCATCAAATTTGGATCTTTTTTTTTTTTTACAATTTCTAAAATTGATAAAAGTTTCGCAAAGAAGGTTTACTAAATGTTTAATATTTATTTGGCACATTATTCATAAATAAAAATTCATAAATTTTTAGTGTATGCTTAGTCATTTGTTCATGAACATCAACAAGTTGAGCAAATCTCTATTCGTAATTACGTATGTACCATAATATCATGTGCTAGCTTGACTCCATCTGCATTCCTTGAAGTGTATTTTTTTTTCCCTTCCCAGTGAATGAGCTAGAATTGGATATGCCAGGTCTTGGGTAGCATAGGCTGTAATTTTGGGCTAATAATAATTTATCTTTAAGGTTTATGTAAAATTACACCTTTTCACCTCTTATTTCAAAAAATTATACTTCATTTTATGAGCTGATGGGAAAATATTATATGATGCTTGGATAGAAGAAAAAGTTATAATTTAAATTGGTAGCCAACAACCGTCAAAACATTATTATATTTAAAGATAATTAGTATGTATTTAAGTTAGAATTTAGAAAGATGAAGTAAAACATTAGAGGAAAAAAGCGTACATCTAGTAAGAAAAGTGTAGATTTTTTTTAAATATAATAGAACAATGTGAAATTTTACCGTAATTTCAAGATGTAAACTATAATTAACTGTATCTTTATATGCATAAGGATAGAGTTGTAGATGAACCAAACGAGCAGGGCTGAGTCTTATTCGTGTTCGTTTATTTAACTTTAAATAAATACGAACACAAACAACAAACAAGCACATTTTACCTGTTTGTATTTGTTCATTTATAAATGAATGTAGTCATGTTCATTTCTATTTGTTCATTATTAATGACATCGTAGTGAACCAAATGAATTGAAAAAATGAACGTTTTAACAAATATCATTAAGTGAACATGTTCATGAAAAATATGAATAAATGCATTCGTGAACAACGCAAACAGAACTGAACGAATATTAACCAAATTATTTGTGAATATAAATGAACGAACGACACTTTATTTGTGATTGTTTATTTAACTTGAACAAATATAAAATTTTTTATATTTATTTATTTAACTAAACAAACGGTTTACTAAACGTCATATATATTTAGGGTGACAATGTCTATGTAAACAATTCTAAAAGGAAAACTTACAATTACTCCTGAGGTTTACTCATGATTATATTTTTTCCTATTCATTTTTAAAAACCTACACTTTGCCCTTATTTATTTTACATTATCTGATAATAACTTCTGAAACTATATTTAAACTATATAATAGTCATCTTATAAACATTTTGGTCTCTCTAATATTTTTTATAGTAAATACATATTTTAAATTATTAATTTTTTCTTTCTGTAACTACATTTTCCTATCTATAAATACATATTAGTATTTTTTAAAGATCATTTAGATATGAAAAAAAATCAAAAATCTTGAAATAACTGGAACATGGTTATCAAATAGTTTAAATTAGAGTTTCAGAAGTTATTGTCGGACACTATAAAAGAAGCAGATTGCAAAGTATACGTTTTTAAAAATAGACAGGCAAAGTGTAGGTTAGATAAAACTATAAGGGTTTTTTTTGTATTTTTTCCATTCTAAAATTATGCTTGGGCCTTCCATGTTACCACTGGGAAATGGACCCAAATAAGTATGACCAAGGTTGTCCTTTCTGTCTAGTCTGCTCACAGTCGAACCCAACAGCAAGTGCCAATATCTCTTGTCCAAAGGTGTGTTCCCCGGAGGAGACAAAAGAGGGGGTAAAACATAGAAGAAAAAACTTCTTGGCCTCACAAAAGAAATTAAAAACTAATTTTCCCATTTTCACAATAGTTGAAAATCGTGTGCCAGATTATCAACTATAATGTTACTGTGTTTCCTCTCCTACTTGTTTGTGTGTTACACCACTAAGTATCATAGTAAAAAGGTTTCCTTATATAGTATATTTATTTGCGAAATTAAGAAATATATATAAGAAAAATATACGAACAGACAAATTAATATAAAAGTATTACTTGAGCTTTTTGGGAAGAAGAGTATTAAAATACAGACGATGACAAAATTACACTGAAGTTTATTTTTGTTACCTCTTCCCCTTCGAGATATGGATATTTCTGTTGTATGCGCGGTCTGTGAATATAGAAAAAAGTCCTTGATTCATCTATTTTTTTGGTGCCTGGTTGCACGTCAAGTGGGGGTGGCTCTGGGCATGAGCTTCCAATTTGTTTTAAATTTATGTGAGGTTCTCAAATCTACAGATTTGCTCAAAGTGTGCAGTGTTTACAGATTTTTACGGTAGCTTGTTGGGATATGTGATGGAACCGGAATAGGTGTTTTATGATTCACTCATTAACTACTCGCTCTTTAGCTTTGGCGATGAAGGTGAAGGCTTTTTTGGGAGTCAATGGGTTCGGTCATGAATACAACAATAATGCATGAGAGGGCGAATTATGATGAGGGTTTTATCAAGTTGTATGTGGATGTTGCTGTTTTGGTTACATGCTTCAATGGGGATTGGCATTTGTGGCTTGAGATCATAAAGGTAATGTTTTGTTATTTATGTCTTAAAAATTACTCATTTCATCTCATATTATTTAAAATAATTTTCTTTTTGGGCCGTCCCAAATTCTTTGAAACATTCCTTATTTAGTAAACTTTTCCTATACAATTTACCATTATAACTCCATTTTAACTTCTCTCCCTCCTTCCCAATCGACACTCACACTCTTTCTCGCATATCATCTCTGCAGCCATTTTTTCTTTCATCCGGCCAGAAAGACTTGACGGCAACTGCCACTATACCTATACGTCCACTACTGGGTCGAGGATTTGCTAGTGGCAAGGAGGCCCTGGGTTCGTGCATAAATCGACGCGACGAAGAGGGCAGCAATCAACTGGATTGAGATCAACCCAACAAAACAACAATCGACATGTCGGGGATCGCAATCGACACAACAGGGGCGGTAATCGACCTGACAGAACGGAAATCGACGCGTCGGGGACTACAGTGACAAGATCGGGGATGGAAGTAAGTGATAGGCAAAGGCGGTAGGACCGGACGACGTGACTAGACACGGCGATTGAACGAGGCGATGATACGACTAGACATGGCAACCAAAAGTGATGGTGGACAGAAGTTGGAGATGAGGCAATGAAGGAGATAGAAGGTGGAAACCGAAGATGAAGATGAAGGGCAAAACAGGAAGTCAAGCACATAAACACGTCTCACCTAAAACTCTGTGCCAAATCGAAACGATTCAAATAATCCAAGACGGAGATAGTACTTTTTTATGAAAGTGTTCTTTAAGTTTAAGCACTCGCTTTATATTCTACCATGTTGGAAACAAATAGTTAAAAGTGACGTAATGTCATAATGGAATCTAATTCTCAAATTTTAATCCTTGTTTTATCTTTGGAAAGTGAGAGTTTAGCAATTCTTTTTTGGTTATTTTAGAGGACTTTCTTTCTTTGGTTCTTGATTTTCTTTCAGTAATTTTTTGCTATAGTAATCATAGGTGTAATAAAGTAGCTCACCATGTAGCTTGAGCTTCTTATTCCCTTGCAATGTGTATTTATTTCATTACTCATTTTCAGAATTGGTTGATTGATGTGTTTTATTCATTGAGCTCAGATTTATTCAGATATATATATATATATATATAACAAGGGCATTTCCCCTGTCATACAAGTTTTCAAGTTTTATCAAAATAGTTATAAAACTCATCAATTTGTCAAATAAGTTAAAATCATTAGCTCTTTTAGTCTTAAAATGTTTGAAACTTTGTTTAGCTAATAGAATTTCACAAGTTTTATAACTAACAGAGTTAATGATTTTAACATTTTAGAACTAGTTTGAAAAATTGAATAGTTTTGAAACTAATTTGGTAAAGATTGAAAAGTTTTAGGAATGAAATGCCCTCCTTATAATTTATAAACTTACACATCATGCTATTGCTAAATCATTTTAATGAAAAATAGACTGAATACACAACTCTTATCTGCTATTGCATATTAGATTTTAGGCTAAATTTCCATATAAAAGTTTGATCTAAAAAAAAAAAAAAGATAATTACAATTTTGCTCGCACTCACTTTTTATTGCATTATCATTAATTTATTAAATCTCAATATACTATTTAATATTTATTTTATAGTAACTATAAAATACTTAATAATAAATTGACAGTTAATGAATTCTTTAAATTATAAATTTTTGATATATTTGAAAGTAAAATGTTTTTTCCCTTGTCGGAGTGAAAAGACAAGGAGTACGTTCCCAAATATGCGAGGAAGAGTGCAACTAAACACACACACACACACTAGTGGTAAATTACATAAAAATCCATGATATGATGGGAGAATCTTTCGTGAATATCATCCATCCATGTTCAAACATGCTAGTCAACCACAAAAACTACTAGCTAGCCTTTTCTTGATCTTGTTGGTGGCGAGCTTAAGTGTGTGTGTGTGTGTGTATATATGCTTTTTAATCTGTACAAGGAAAAAATTTTAGAAATTGGATAACTTTTTAAAAATATATATATTCGAATTGAAATAGGCAGATGACACTAGCTTTCGATAAAAGAAGCCTTACCCAAATAAAAAAAAAGAAAAAAATAGATTTCCAAAATGGGAACTGAACGAATCATAAATCTGCTTTAGATGACTTATTCAATTAAATAATCACATATAAAGTTAAGCTAGCACCCAAGTGTTCCAATCAGAAGAGACTGAAGTTGGGATACTGCTCCCAGTGGTCAAGAAGATTTTATAGACATAAGTTCTATAGATACACGGCACCAATAATTAGTGAAAAATTACCATATGTGGATATAATTAAGCTGGAATTTTATGTTTTTTTAAGCAATAAACAATACAGCTGGAATTTTATGTTCCTATAGGTTTTGTTTTGTAAATTATTTTTCTTTTTTGTTACTCAGAACTTTTTAAATTATTATGATACGGTATATTATGTCTATGTTCTCATTAGTATAAAGCAGTGTTAAAGTTACTAAAGTGCATCTGAGACATTGTTGTTGTTGACCGCATTTATAGTGCTGGCATTTCAGAACTTAATAAATTCGAAAAAAATATAACTACTTATATCGCAGTTTATTTGATTAATATATTATTTATAATAACTAATCTATAACTTTTTATTTTCACGTTGTGGTTCATAAATGTAACATTTATATTCACAAATAATTAAAAATTATAATTTTAAATATTTACTTTTCAAAGAAAATTTCAGAAATATTATAAATAAATTTAAATTAAATTTAAGTAAATAAATGATTCTAATCAAAATTTAAGTACAGAGTAGGTATAACAGAATTAGCAGATCAGCTAAGTTACTCAACCCTCCCAAAATTGTCCATACAGTCATGAACAAATGAACTAAATTTGAATTGTCATTTTATCTGTGACAGGATTAAAATGATAATTGATATTTGTCCTTCTAAATTTATTCAAAGATGATTATTATATATATATATGTAAATTAAAGTTTTAAAAATTACTTTTAAATATGAAAAAGAATAGGTTTTCTAACCTTGCAAGTGTATATGTAATTAGCACTAAACGTCAGATGAAGAAAAATCAAAATTGAAAAACTAGTCCCATCGAATCCGCCAAAAGAACATAAAGAAAAAGCAGAGCACAAGGACACCGAACCGGGAAGAACTCCCACAACTTCACTTTAACCCCCCCGCTTCTCCGGTCTCCATCAGCACATTTTCTTCCATAAAAGGCCATCGATTTCACTCTATCCTTCGCTGTCCCTCTCTCACAGCTCACTTCTTCCGATCTCCCAGTTAAAAACCTCGCCTTTTTCTCTTCATTTCGTGCTCTTATGCCCCCTCCCCCTTTCCTTATCTCGAGTTTTCCCACCATTTATAGATCTAGATCGCCTCAAAATCTTGTCTTTTTTTTGGGTTTATGCTTGAAATCCATGAGAATCTAGGAAGTTAAGGATTTGAGCTGGGAGCAGTGAGTTTGTGTTTCGTTTCTTCTTTGTTGAGCAATGGAGACGAGAATGAAGAAGTATAATAGGCAGGTGAGTCCGGAAAGGTCCAAAGTTTGGACAGAGAAATCGCCGAAGTATTGTCAGCAGCAACACCAGCAGAAGCAGCAAAAGAGTAGAAAAGTTGCTGTTGTTTACTATCTGTGCAGAAATCGCCAGCTCGAGCACCCCCACTTCATTGAGGTCCCCCTCTCCTCTCCTAATGGTCTTCACTTGAGAGGTAATTGGAAGTACTTGACGCTTGTTGATTATTGGCAGGTCTTGTATGTTTATTCTATAAATCATCAGATTTTCTGTGAGTTCTTGAGGAGTATATTTGTTGTTTCCTTGTATAGATGTGATTGAGAGGCTTAATGTTCTTAGAGGGAGAGGAATGGCTTCTATGTATTCTTGGTCCTCCAAGAGGTGAACTTTCTTCGCTTATGTCAGTGCTATCCTGCTGCTTCTGTTAATTTGAATCCGTTGTTGCCTGGTTGATTCTGGTTGACATTCCCATGTTTGCTTTCTACTGATGGTTTATAGCTTAAAAGTAGGATAAAGAAAACATACACTCCCTCCGTTTCACAAAGTTGACTCTTTGACCTTTTGTTTTTTACTAAAGTTTAACTTAAATATATTCATATTAATTTATATTGTAAAAAATTTTAATAAATATATTTATAAACTAGAGTTTTTAAGGTACTTATTTCATATAAAAAGTTTGTGTTTGTATAAGAAATTTTAAAAGAAAGAAAATTATGAATTAATTACTATGAATAGTGAAGAGGACAAGCTTTGCTAGACGAAGGTAGTAGCATATAAGATGTGTTTAAGAGTTGGGTGTATTGATTTGACAGGAGCTATAAGAATGGATTTGTGTGGCATGATCTTTGTGAGGATGACTTAATTCTTCCTGCTCATGGAAATGAATATATCCTCAAGGGTTCTGAGCTTTTTGAAGAATCATCTGGATCAGGTTGTTTCAACTTCTATCTTTTATGGTTTGGTACTTGACTTGATATACATATGGAAGAGAACAATTAGAGGACAAACCTTCCAACTGATGATTTTGTTTCCGCATACCTTCAAACAGATGCCGGAAACACAAAATTGCAAAATCTGAAGCAATTGCCTGAACAGCCATCTTCTTCTAGGAGTCAAGATGATTCGTCTTCACCTTCAAGCATGAATGGGAGGAGGGAGAAGCATTCACAGGATGATGAGCTTTCGCCTCCTCTGCAACATACTGGCTCGTCTGATGTATCACCAGAATCTAGAGATGGGAAGGTTTCATCTTGGGGTGGTTCTCTAAGCTTGACAGAGTATAAGATTTACAGAAATGATGGATTAACAGATGCATCAACACAGACTGAGGAAAATGTAAGTGGACGCAGAACAAAGGAAACTTGTACCAGGGGTGTTTCAACTGATGACAGATCAGTGGAGGCTGGATGCAATGAGAATGATCAAAAACAGGTTCCATGTGAGAATGAGAACTCTGAAATATTCACGGAGTCAGTGTCCCCACCTCCATCCAACTGCAGTGCATCATCTTCTGGAGGGAAAATTAAAACCTTGGAATCTCTTATCAAAGCTGATGTCAGTCAGTTTAACAGTTTTAGGATTCTTGAGGAGGGAGAGGTTCGAATCCAAAACCAGGCTAGGCTCAAGGCCACAAATGTGCTGATGCAGTTGATCTCATGTGGTTCAATATCAGTAAAAGACCACAGTTTCGGCCTTGTTCCAACCTATAGACCTAGATTTTCCCATTCCAAATTTCCATCACCATACTTTTCAACTTCAATAATGCTCAGGGAGCTTGATTGCTTGTCAGAGAATCCTAGGCTGATGGGTCTCAGATTAGAAGATAAAGAATACTTCAGTGGCAGCTTGGTTGAGACTAAAACACTCAAGGAAGAAAGAGATGTACATACTTCTCTTAAGCGTTCTTCCTCATACAACGCTGACAGGTACACATGGATTTTAGATTTTTTTTTTCAATTTTCTGGAGCTAGCCTATGAATCTCAAATACTTGTACTTTAAATATTTGCTTCTCAGCCTGACGTGTGGCATTTCCTGAAACTTAAATGATCATTTCTTTAGGAGCATCTCACTGTCAATAACATGATATTGATATTGGAGAACAGGGCAATTTATTGTTCTGGTTAGTTAATAGAAGAAAATTTTTAGAAAGTTTCAGTTTCCCCGATAATTACTACATATCATGTAACCTCAGTGAAAAGGAAATGAGTCATTGACATGGTTCCACAAAAATGAGTAGAAAAATGTGAAAGTTTAGAGCTTTGTCCACTTGCAAGTCCAAAGATAAAACGGCTCTTAAGTCTCATGCTAATATGCTTTCCCAACTTTAACCTTTCCGATTTAAATTAGATTTATATGCTACAAGACATGTGAAAATATGCCTTGCGGAATCCTAGCTCTTTCCAGCTGAAGTTTTAGTGTGTACTGCAGGACATGCAAGGAGTTAGATTCAAGCAAAGATAAGGAGTCGAATTATGGGACTTCTAAATGTATTCCCCTACCGATCAAGGCTTCAACAAGCAAGCAAATGAAAAATGAGCCAATTAGATCCCCAGTTTCTGAGAAACCCAGACACTCCAATGATGGTGATGACAATTCCCGGACTATATCAGGCAGCACATCTAATGGAAGCAGTAAAAGGTTTACTGGACCTGCTGAGTGCAAAAAACCTTCTAAAAGGGTAGATTCCTTTAGAGACGAGAAGGAGAAAGTTATCCAGATCGAAGAAAGTTGAGTGTTAACTCTACATCTACATTTTGGAACACGTGTCAGATTTCAATCTCAGGTTGGTTGACATCTTGTTTAATTTCTTCTGACAGGCTTGCTTCAGGAGCTCGGGTTGTAATCCAATCCAAGGCACCTTGCGAATCACCATCTTGGTTGTAGCTAGAGGGTACCTTCTTTGTTATTCTCATGAAAGGTTCTCAGCAGTGAATGAAGCTCCAATCCAAACATGGTTTTGAATTTCGAATGATTACATGCGAGGTCATATGTGATTGATTCTGTTAACCTGAAAAGCTTAAAAAAGAGGAAAAAGGAGGAAAAAAAAAAAAGTTAAAGAAAGGGTCGCTGTCCCTCATTTTGTAAAGTGGTCCAACTCCATTTGTTTGATGGAAAGCTTTTGGTCAGCTTTTTCTCTGAGATGAGATCTGCCCATTATTGTAACTGCTGTTTTTTGTGTCTTCATTTGCTGTTTCACAGCAGATCCAGCTTTGCCCCCTCCTGAGATAGAAAATGTTGCTCAATAATAAATTATGATTTTTTAAATCCTTTTTTATTTGTTTGGAAATTTGAATTAGAGGCTAAGCTAATATCGAGACACCCAAAATATGGGGCCCCAAATTTTGCCATGCTCGATATTGGAACCTACCATACCAAAGCGCTGCATAGGATTCTTGAAAGGGACAGCAAAAGTTCACTTCTGGGGTCAAAAGACAGCCACTGTAGAGTAAGCTACAATGTTCTGCTTTTTGGTAGCTGAATTATTTTGGCTGGCGTGATCCATTACCTTTATCATTCCTAAATCTCTCTTTGGTGGACCTCACACGCTAACCATACGTATTTTGCTGTTATTAGAGATTAAAAGGATTGAGATCCTATTTGAAAATATTGCCCTTGAACAAAAGAATATGTACTAATGTCTTCTATCCAAAGTTTAGTTACAGAAATAGACAATTGAAGTATTTTGGGCAAATAAGCAAATGAGATAGACTGTGGGCGAATGGGTTGCCCTTGCCCGAGAAACACAATGGGCGACTCGTCCAATCCAATCTGATGCAGAGGTAAGGAAAGAGAGCAGCCATTAATGGGCTGTCCCAAGCTCTTTTTTCCCTGCTTCCTGGGGTGGCGTAGCACTTGCCTAAAGCTTTTTCTTGATCTTCGACAGACGAGACTCTGGGTCACTTGTACAAAGACAAAAGACGTTGCATTTTGCTGCAGGTATGGTTAGGTATTGGTTTAAATATGAAAAACAGTAGTTTGATAATTTGGGTTAAATGGGTAAATTTTTTATTTTTAAAAGTTTGGGGACTTGATCGTCCAGGTACCTTATTAAAACCTGACGGACAAAGACAATTCATTTCTTTTGCAGATTGTAAGTTCTAAAGAAAGGTGCAACAGTTCGTTCTTCTACTTGATATCATTCCTGCATTCTATAAAGGCATAATAGAAGTGGTTAGTAAAAGTGAACCGGAGGGAGATCAGTGAGCGCAGCGGTATGTTAGAATAACTTGTATTTTGGATATGGATATAACATGCATCTCTCTTCGTCATTACATATATGTGTGTGTGTGTGTGTCTTTTTCACATGACCATAACGACAATAAAGTACCAGTAATTTTCAAATCCATTTCTATTCATCCAATTCCGAACAAAAGATTGATAGCACAGAAGACCCATAAAGAGATAACAAAGATTAAATGGCACTAATGACAAATAGTAGTTAATAGAGAAAGACCAAGTGAAACTACTTAGAGAAAAGAAAAAGAAAAACCCAGCAAATAAAGCAAAATCCCAGCATCCCTAATACAGAAACGTAAACTGGGCGAAGGATTTGGCAACCACTGGCATTATATGTCATCCAATAATTGTACCATAAAAGCAAGTCAATGAACAAACAGAAATAGTTCCTAAAACTCAAAGAATCAAAATTGCACCTACCTCTCCGTCTAATAAATATTGAAATACCCCCAACAAAACAAAAAGGAGCCACCAACTTGAAGGTGGAAACAAAGGAACAAAGAAATCACTCCGCCAACATGAAGTCTCCCATTAATTTGCATAAGAGTAGAACTATGCACCACAATTTCATAAAATCAGGCAATTAAAGACATATACTCTCTCTCTCTCTCTCTCTCTCACACACACACACACACACATACCCAAGGCACTGAAGAGCACAAATCTCTATAGCGCTCTCCTGCAAAAACGACGAAAAAAAAAAAAAAACCGTCCCTCGCTTACTCCCACAGAAACTACAAAGAATAACAAAGAAACAACATCTTACAATGAAAATTACCTCTAGAAACTATAGGTTTCCTTGCAGCTCACATATTTCACCAAAAACATAGATGACTAAAGAGCGAGGCAAACATGCAGAAGCGACTTCAGGCTAGTTTGAATTAACCTTGAATCAAAACTCAATCATTGGAGCTCTGATATGCAGCTCCTCAAAATAAATTTAGGAAATTTGGAAAAGAAAAACCCACTAAAACCAATTAACATCACTTTAACTTCATAATGGATTGAAGAAAAATTAGAAAAGAAGAACTGTATAAGTGTACAATAATTTGAATAACATTATCTAAAGTAACTAAAATTTTACAAATTTTTTAACTTACCAAGCTTATAAAAAACTTGATAACAAAACAAAGGTGCTACCAACCAAATCGGTGAACGACCTTCAAAATAAAGTTCTAGTAATTTTCAAATCCATTTCTTTTCATCCAATTCCAAACAAAAGATTGATAGCACAGAAGACAAATAAAGTAAGAGATAATAGAGAAAGAACAGAGAAAGAACAAATAGTTAACAGAGAAAGAACAAGTGAAGCTACTTAGAGAAAAGAAAAGCCAGCAAATGAAGCAAAATTCCAAGATCCCTAACACGGAAACGTAAACTGCGCGAAGGATTAGGTACCATAAAAGCAAGTCAATAAACAGAGAGGGTAAAATCCAAATTTGGTCCCCTAACTCTAAGAGTCATCATAAAATAGTCTCTTAACTCTATACGTGTTTCTTAAGATCCCTTAATTCAACTAACGTGTCGTATTTCAGTATCTGCTGTTAGTTTAGGCATTATTTTTCATGGAATTTACCTACGTCGCGCTTGCTACACCCATAGTGGGCTCCAAACTGTCACGTGGATGACTATAATAGAAGAACAAGAAACTTTAAGTTAAAATTGATACAAACAAATAATCAAGAACTCAAATGTAAATTAGCCCAAAATTATCTTCCTTATTCTTCCCTAATTTTTCATCACTGTCGGCTTTCTGGCTCACCAACCTCTTCTCTTCCCTCTTAGCTTCCGAACCTTACCCTCTCTCCTATGCTTCTAGCATCTTTGATCGAATCAAGAAACCCAACATTCACTTATGGGATCACAGTGTTGCGTATATTCTCTGCTTGCTCGCAACCGGAGATATCTATGGCTTTCTACTCTTGAATGCCAAGAAACCACTAATTCTTCAAACACACTGAGTCATTGCCTGTCGAGAAATCGAGCTTTGCTCCCAAGCCAAGGGTATGGGATTTCATTTGGGAAAAAACTGGGAAAAAATTTGGGATTTTGAATTTACCAACAACCACTAAATATATACAGATTCAGGAAATTGAAAGGAACCTAGATTTAGAGCTTGTTCGATTTGGCCTAGTTTCGATTGTCGAGATTAGTGACATTGCAAAAGTGGCGACACCAATTCCTGATGATACTAACGGACAACTAACCTTCACCTCCTCTGTGTCTCTACCCATGGGTGCTTCGGCTCCACTTCAAAATCCTTAAAAAACCCAGCATTCGTCAAAGTGCCATTAGACTAGAGGGTAGATGAGGAGGAGGAGAGCCCATATCGCAATTTTCATCGACGAGCTAGAGGTAGCGACAGAGAGGTGAGGTGGGTATCGATGGAAGGTCCAGTGTCAAGGGAGGGAGAGAGTGAAAAAGAGAGAAGAAAAGGAAAAGTGGGGTTAAGGACTTCGTGGACGGCAAGGAAAGGCTGGAGGGAGAGTGGGTGGCGAAGAGGCGAAGGTGGCTGGTAGCGTGGGTAGTGGAGGTGGTGAAGCATTTAGGGAAAAAGAAGATTATGGTTAATATATGTCTTAAGTCCTTAATATTGTGTATTTCTACCAATTTTAGTCTCATAATTAGGGCTAGTTCGGTTGAGTTTAACCCAAGTAGGTTAACATGTTTTTTCGGCTTGGGCTTAGTAGGTTCACTTTTTGTTCCATTTTCCAAATCCCAGTGGCAGCCATCCCCACTCAACTTCCAATCTCCAATTCTTCTTTTCAACCTCCAATTATCCATTGCTATTCTGCTCAATCGTCAATCATTTTTGCCAATCATCAATTGTTGATTGTTCATCGTTCCATGTCTTTGTCAATCGTTCATTGTTAGCCATCGATCATTCATCATCTTCGTCAATCGTCCGTAAATCTCCTCTGCCCTTTCGTCTCATTTGCATGCTAGGAGACAAAAGTGATGAACCTAGAGAGCTACGATTCATCTGTCCACCTGAGCTTGTCGATCACAGTTGTTGAAGCAGCTTAGATCATCAATTGGAAGTTGAGATTGTTGAATGGATTGTCGAATAAAGGAGGATGTGAGTGGCCGGCTGTTGGTCTTGAATTGAAATCATTGCAGCCGAGCCTCCGTAATCCAACCCAGATATGCCAAGTTGGATGTTTGGAGGCTCGTCACTGTCAAACGAAACAAAACTCCGATTATGAGGTCTCCATCAACTGAATCGTATGGACTAGATAGAAACAAGTAAAATATGTGAAACTAGGGGGGCAAATAAGTAAATAAATGGTGGATCCCACAATTAGTCAAAATGAATAGGCTTCTAAACATGTTAACTTCCCTGTGTTAACATAAAATGATTTGTCTGTTAATGTTCTTCCATATTAGTCACTCATTGTTATGACGTAGAATGACACATGACGAAGTGGGTGTTACATAGGCATTTTACATCCAAGATAACGGCTTAACTGATGGAATGGACAAAAATAGGACAAGTTAAAGGAGGTAGGGAACTTTAAGATACACTTTTGAAGGTAATGTACTACTTTAGGATGACTTTTAAAGTTAGATGACCAAATTTGAATTTTACCCAATAAATAGACCATAAAACGTTCCTAAAATAAAAGAATCAAAATTGTACAAAAAAACAAATCAAAGAATCAAAATTGCGCCTACCTCTCTGTCTAATAAATATTGAAATAGCCCCAACAAAACAAAAAGTCAAAAAGGAGCCACCAACTTGAAGGTGGAAACAAAAGGAACAAAGAAATCACTCCACCAACTTGAAGTCTCCCATTAATTTGCACTAGAGTAGAACCAGGCACCACATCCACATGTACATAAAATCGGGCAATTAAGGACATATATTCACACACACACACACACACCAAGGCACTGAAGAACACAAATCTCTTTAGCATTCTTCTGCAAAAAGGAAAAAAAAAAAAAAAAACAGAACCGTCCTTCACTTACTCCCACAGAAACTACAAAGAATAACAACGAAACAACATCTTGCAATGAAAATTACCTCTAGAAACTATAGATTTATTTGCATATCACATATTTCACCAAAATCATAGATAACTAAAGAGCGAGGCAAACATCCAAAAGCAATTTCAAGCTAGTTTGAATTAACCTTGAATCAAAACCCAATCACCGGAGCTCTGATATGTAGCTCCTCAAAATAGATTTAAGAAATTTGGAAAAGGAAAACCCACTAAAACCAATTAACATCACTTTAACTTCATAGTGGATTGAAGAAAAATTAGAAAAGAAGAACTATATAAGTGTACAATAATTTGAATAACATTATCTAAAGTAACTTAAATTTTACAAAATTTTTAACTTACTAAGCTTAAAAAAACTTGATAACAAAACAAAGGTGCTACCAACCAAATGGGTGAATGACCTTCAAGTTGCTGCTACTGGTGCAACATGAATCTAAGAACATGTGCTTAAAGATACTGTCATGGCTTAGAATTGTGTATTTGAGGAGAACACTCCAACAATTAAGTCGGTCTCTCATACGTGGTGAGAAAGCTATGGAGTATGGTTGCTAAACATACTTTGAAGTGCCCTGGGGTCTCCTCTATGCAGCTGGAAAGGATCCGTTTGTTTAGGAAGTCTCAGTTAATGTGGGATTCTTTTTCCATATAAAAGTCTCATTTCTTTTCTATTTAGGGCGAACAGGGTAGTGAATCATTTGGGTGGTTTGGGTCTCAATATTGGACTTTAAGCCTGGCATGACATTTAAAACTAATAAAAAAATACTTATGTTTTGCTAATATTCTTTCAGAAGTACTTTTCAAACTCATTAAAGTACACTGACAATAAATACTGTTAGTGGCATTATTATTAATCTAGAACTCGAACTCATATCTGAGTTGTATGTTCAGTGACATTTTTTTTAAAAAAAAAAGAGTTATTAGTGATCATATATTTAAATTGCATCTCAATTCTCACAAGTATATTCTTATAGTGAAGTGCTAACTAGGGATATCAGAAGGGTTCAAAATCGCTTTATTTGAAAAATTGACCTTGAACAACATTATGTCTTTTGTATATCCAATGTTTATTTACATAGCAGAGAATTAAGTGTGTCCAGCCCTGACTGAGTGACTGTCTTCAGCCCCTACATTCTGAATAAAGTCTGCACAGTGATCAAAATAGACGAAAGTGTATGTACACTTGTTGGGTTTGGGTACTCAATTTATTAAATTGAACAAGTCTATATTTAACTAGTTCTCTTTCAGTTTTTTTTATTATTTAATTGATATTATTCAATGTTATCTATTTAATTTTATGATAAATGTAATATTCTTCAAATCCTGGTATTTAAGAGCGATTTAAAACTATCAACAAATAAATTCTCAATTGGAGATACATAATGATGGATTTAGGTTTTTTTTTGGGTTCATAGGAATCTCGGGCTCAATTAAGGTGTCATAATACTCGATAACATATATGAAGGTGATCGCATAGAATAAAGTTAATTTTGTTTTCAGGTTTTATAGAAAGTCCTTTTATTTTTATAGATCGTTTTGTTCAAGCATATGGTGTCTGCTTCCAATGCTGTTTGATTATGGTCAATTTATTCTGGACTTTGTTCTAATTTGTGAGTTTTGTAATCCAAATTTATTTTAACTTATCTGAAATGTTTTTATTTTATTCAATTCTTTTCTCTTCATTCAGTATAGCAGGGACAAGTAGATTTTTTGTGGCCAATTTTATATTTTGTTATCCTTTAAAGCCTTATTTGTTTATTTTTAATTGGAATAAAAAATATTTTATAAAAAAAAAAAATTATACATACGTCATTCAGGATATTCAAACAATGCCTAGTACTTTTCACATCGTCTCCAATACTTTTTCCATAAATCTCTACTTATCTTAAACACTAAAAATGTAAAACAAGTATATATAAACACTAAAAATGTAAAACCTGTACTTGCTTGTACAACATTCTAATATGTTTTATATGACATTCAACGTCAAATGGTTCAAGTCTTGTGAATAGAGCGTTGAAAGAATTTTGCCCCCTAAAGTAGGTAACAACGATTTGGATTAGTCTAGCCTGAATGTCTCAACTCATGCTATTGAAGAAACATCTTTATTTCACATGATAATCAATGTTTTTTCTGAACATCCAGTTATCCTGAACGTGGCAGTATACTAGAATTGCCTGAAATGGGATAATTAAAAACAAAGAATGAAAACAATGCTCTAATTAAAAATAAATAAGCAGTCCCCTAATCCAGCTGGTTGCTATACATACAGAGACAGGATCTACTGCCACACCTTCCACAGATTGGAATTCATAATATGGAGAAATGGGGGAGTGAAGAATGCGTGGTTAGTAGATTAGTAGGGCCTTAAGGCCAATCTGGAAGTTCATCTAACAATGTCAGTCATCCCAGATGAGCACGAGGCAGCAGGCCTGCCTCGTATCTGTCTCGTGTTGTATGATTCACAAGCAAGGCACTTATGTGCTATTATATGGAATTTTACGTGGGAATTCGCTCCACAGTCATTGCAAAGAATCCACACCGTCCTGTTTTGATACATCACTGGCATTGGAGATGAGGCAATCTGCATTACATTTAGGAGAGAAACGAAGCCAGCATGTGAAGGTTGAGCCAAATCAACATTGCATCAAACGAATTGTCAAAAAAGCATCTCTGTCCCCAAGTACCTCTTGGTCAAGTTTCCTCCATGCACTGGACATGTCGCCCATGGACTTTGAGCAAACAGGGCAAGTGTACCTGCATTGTGAAGGAATGAATCCAGCAATCATGCGAAGCATTGAATAGAGCCTTGTTTGAAAAATTGACACTATGCAATGCTTACTGATGATGTAACTCCATTTCCCTTACACAATCCAAATGTAAGGTATGCCCACAATTCAAAACAGTTACATCTTTTGTTGTGTCGAAGAGAAACTGCAAGAACAAATGACCTCAACCCTGTAAGAAACTGAGCAACATATGGATGGAACTGTCGTGTAGAGCACATGTATGTGGTGCTAATAGTTTTACCTCAAAGCAAACCGGGCAATTGTGGTGCATTGCTCTCTCTACACAGCGATGGGAATCCTTAATTGATTTCGAGTAGCAACAAGCTGCATTTTGACATTACATTCTCAAAGGGTCAAACAGTTAACTGCTAAAATGGTAAAGCAGGTTGTGCACACACAGAATAAGGCTGATTTCAACTTGTTTCTCACTTACCACACGTCTCACAATGGAAAAAATTTTCCTTGCCTCCGGTTCTGCATAGTTTTTTTTTAAAAAAGAAAAAAACTGTTTTGAGAAATGACTAAATTGCAAAATGTGTAAAGTTCACAAATAGTTGTCTCTAACCTTTAATTATCATTCTCTTTTAGTCCCTAACTACTTGATTATTCAGTTTTGGTCCTTAAACAACTAAAATTGTTTCATTTTGATCACTCACCAGATGAAATTGATTAACTAAGAGTATCTGTTTAACACAAACTTTTTAAATTTTAGTTTACATACACAGTAACTGTCTTTTAGTAAATTTAAATTGTATAATAATTTTGACTCGATAGACAATTTAAATTAGGAATTTTTCTTTCCTGAACGAAATAAATTCAATTTACAAAAAAGAAAAACTGGTGATTTGAATTGTCCATTAACGGTAAAAAAATTACTCCCTCCATCCCGAATCATTTGCTCACATTTCTATTTCACGTTCTTCATTAGAAGGATCAATTTGAAATTTTGACTGTTGTACCCTTAATTTAATATCTTGAAAATGTTAAAATCACAAAAACATTGAGATATTAAATAGGGGTAAGATTGGTACGAAACTCATTTTGATCAATAAAAGCTTGCATTTATTGTAACTTTTTAAAACCATGTGTTTTTATCTAGTTGACAAATAATTTGGGATGAGAGAGTATTATACAAATTAAATTTACTATAAGAAGATTACCAAATAGTTTAAATTATGATCTAAAATGTTGCTATCGGACAGTTAATTGGAGTTAACAAATTTCATCCAACGAGGGAACACAACGAAAAGTGTTTAATGGATTTAATACCAAAACGAAACGTTTTTAATAAGATTAGGACCAAAACAAAACAATCAATAGGTTAGGGACAAGAACAAAAAGATAATTAAATGTTAGGGACCATCAATGCAATTACTCATCACAGAATATATCATAATTATTTTAGTTCAGCATAATGCAGAAGTGTAAGCTTAAAAAGTTTTACCTGCATATTCCACACTGATCACAGTGGTACTGTTGTTTTGAAACCTAAAACATGCAATGAATTATCAGCTAGGCAATCTTTTATCATTATATTATGACTATAAAGATTAAAAACGAGTAATATACCAGAAAATAGAAACTTACATCGTCATCGTAGAATTTGCATTTTGCACAGAAGTACTTCCCCATGCAAATTCCACAGCTCACGCAATATTGCTGGACCTAATGATTCAAAAACAAGTTGACCAGGGTCAGCCAGAAAAAGAGAGGACTTTTTTGTTCGGCTGTCATGTTTGGTGTACTTACATCTTGCTCTGTGCCACACAGGGAGCAGATCACCTGAGAACAACAGAAGGATGAAATCAGCTCTGTATCTAATCAAGTAATCAACCATTACGTTTTGAATCTTGGACATCCTAAAAGCCAATAATACGCCTAAAGAACATCTGCATTTTTTCTGGAGTTTCTAGGATGCCGAAATCAATTAGTTTTCGTTAGATGAATGAATAACGTCAAAATTAAGAAATGTGACCAGAGTGGCTGTAATTTGGACAACATTCACCACCAGAACGTATATTCCTTTCCCATGATCATTCTTTGAGTTATTCGTAGAGCTGGTCCAGACTTTTATCTCAATTTCTTTGTTTTTTTCTTTTACATCTATGTCTACGGCTCCTCACTGGACCACAAAATCCACTTGCTTTCAACCAGCAAAAAGTAGCCAAGAATCACAAAAGCCGAGACTCAAATTGGAAATTTGATAGGTGTAATTTGGTCAAAAGAGTTGGTAGCTGACAAGTTTCTGTTAAAATTTAAATGCTAATATGATCGCTTAGTATCCATATAATTTGAAATTAGTCCTAGCCAAGCAAGAATCTCAACTTTCAAAAAGGCAGTAACAATTCTATGGCTATGAGTTTCAGAATAGGGAACAAGAAGGAAATCACGGATTTATTGGATTCAAAAATATCAGAGGAAGACTACCAGAAAAAAAAAAAAAAAAAACTATCAGAGGAAAAAGGCTGACCTTTTGAATTTCGAGGCGCGGGATGTCATGTCGATCAAGAGGATTAATTTCCAAAGAGTTCTGTTTCACAAACAATTTCATGACAAGCAAAATACACTTAGCTGCCACCTTCTTATACAAATGTGACATACGAAGCAGCAAACTTCTTTTCCTATTTTCATACCTTAGCTTCATTGTGGCAATGCCTGCAATCATATATCTCATTGCAACAAGGCGATCTAATCTTGCATCTTCTTCGGTAATGTGAACACCTGAAATAACAAACAAAAAGATCAAAATTTTTTAGAAAACAAAAAAAAGAAAAAAGAAAAAGAACCATATGATGCTTAATTCAATGAAAATTAAAACCCAGGTAAGAGAAGAAAAATTGAAACATACCCATAATTGCCAGAGCCAACCTCAATCAGAGAAGCGAGTTGGTCACTAAGTTGAACAGATTTAGAGCCAAGAACAGATGACACAGCTTCAAATCCGACCTCCATGTCCTCCCCTTGCTACACCCAAATCCAGCAAGAACACAGAAATCGTTCACCCAACTTTCCACATTAACCGGTAGCAATATTCAGAGAATCCACAAGAAAAAAGGATCTCGACCGTGACCCTAAACAACCAACCCACTCAAGATAGGGAAGCACCCATAACCAGCTTGAAGCCAAAAAAAAAAAATTGAACGGCGAACGCGAGAAAGAAGGGAAGTGCTATTTATATGAGCGTTATTTGGAAGGAGCTGACTCAGAAACACGCAGGTCACAGCTTTGCCCAGATGTTTAATTTTCAGATAAATTAATCAGACATTTGTCATAATCGAGATTATTAGGGCCTTTGTAAGCAAAATTCAATCAATTTATTACCATAGCCAGAGAATGGCGTGCTTCAGTATCTGTAGGCACTGTCGTCCTAATCTGTCCAACCCAAACGCGCTTCGAAGTTCAAGCTCGAGAATTTTTTGCTGACTCGGTTAGCTGACTCAATGGAGGGCCAGACACAGAAGTTGAGTCGGTTCCAAGATTCGCAGATTTTTGGCTGTAGGAGTGAAGCGACCTTCGGAGCGGAACTCTTTTTAAGTGCTGAGAAATGAGAATGTGGTTGGGCGTAAACCTGATCATATTCCATCACGGTTTCTTGGTTGTGTAAGTCTAAGCCGCGACGTACACCTTATCTCTAAACATAATCATATTATAATACTAACTATATTTTATTAGTGTAAAATATATGTGGATACTTAAATCTTATTTTCTGTCAAAATTAGAAATATACATTTCCTTCTTTTCACATTAATTGATCATTTTTTTTTTACTAAAATTTGATTTAAATATATTAATATTAATATGTCTTAAAAAAATCTTAAAAATGATATTTAGAAACTATAATCTTTAAAATTTTGTTTTCATATAAAATATTTATATTTTTATAATAAAATTTAAAAAAATCATAAATTAATTAATGTGAATAATAAAAGAGTCAGTTTTTATTAAACAAATGGAATATAAATTAGTGTACAGATAATATGTACATATGTATAAATAAAATAGGAGATATTTACAAATCAAGTGAAGTATATGTACAAATAATATAACAAATTCATAAATAATATATTCAATATTATGTATTAGTTCAACCATTCATTTTAAAAAAATGTATGAATAAGTCAAAGTGTGTTTTCTTTCAAAATCATAAACATGTACAAATTATATGACAGATATTTAAAAATCTAATATATAAAGAAATTATGAGATATCTTCAAAACAAACTAAATACTATAATGAGAAACGTGTATAAATATTGGGAGACCCTTAGCACAAATAAATCCTAAAAACTATTTTTGATGTATTCACCTGACTTATATAGCACTACGTGTAACTATGAATAGATGCATGCATTCATATGTATAAATATTAAAGCTTATATATAAAAATGATACATACGAAGAATAAAATATATATATACAAATTGTATAAGACATGTGTATGAATAAGGTCTTGAAAACTAACAAATGTTTTCTAATTAAATTTTCTTCTTTTATAGTGAGGTAATAATATGTATACTAATCTAATGATGGAAGTGTATGAACTTGAAGAATGTGAGTGATATGTACAAATAATGTGAAATGTATGTACAAAAGAGATCAAAACATATTAAGAACACTATTAACAAGTTTCTTAAATAGTACTCCCTCCGTCTCAATTTACTTGAAACGTATTCCTTTTTTGAAAGTCCTAAAAGGTTGAAACGTTTCCTATTTTGGAAAAGTTTAAACAATTAAATTATTATTTTACATGAAACCCAATAAATACTTTTTTTTTAATCTCCACTCAATCTCTCACCACACAAAACCCAAAAAAGAATCTTTTTTTAATCATTATTTAAACTTTTACTACATAAAAAAATAACACAAATTACATATACCTTAATCTTCGTGCCCAGACAAATGTTTCAACTAAAATGGGACGGAGGTAGTGTATCTTATATGCATTCAAATGAATTTACTCTTTTATATGTATATCCTTTCATATTTGTACTATTGTATTTATGTATTTACTTTTTAATATATAATTTATATAGGTAAGAAGCATCATTGGTCCCAAATTTTTATAATTCATTACATATCAAGCATAGCCTAACATAAACATAAAAATCTGATTTGCAGAGATGATAAATTGATAATTTCAATGGTTTATTAACTATTAAAAAATTATAATATAATTTGAATTTATAAAAAGACAATTTCCAAATAGTTTAACTATCTGATATTAACTTTTTAAATTACAATTTAAAAAGTTAATATCAGATAGTTACATGAGAGTTAATAAAATCAAATTGTTTGGTAGTTTTCTTCCAATAAATTCAAACATTATCATGATTTTTTACAATTAGTGGATCATTTAAACTATCAATTTTTCATTTCTATAATTCAGATTTCTTCACATACATAGGGTTACAGACCATTATACAATGGTTATAAAGGTTTAGGACCAATTGGCAACAAAATAGAGGTAGCTCAAGACCAATTTGTAGTGTCAATTAAAGGTCTGAGATCATTTTTGCTATTTACCCGAAGTTATACATATCCAACTCATTGTTTCTACACTTCTTTATCTTACAACTAATTTATTTTAACTTAAGTCAATTTAATACAAAATTTATTATTTTTATTTTGACATCTTCTCTACCTGAAACTAAATTTATTTGAAGGTTAATATTATATATATGTAATAAACAAATACGTAGCAAACTTGACGATCACAAAATTGATATTTTCAATGTTAAAGATTTAGACCATCTTCATCATCAATAAATTAGCAAAAGGCCTAAATTGTCGTGCCCTAAACTGCCCCTAGCCCATTTGGGTCTGATTACTTAAAACATGCAGCGGAAGTTTTCATTACACAGAAGGGGCTTTTAAAACTCACTAAGACTTTTGGGCACGAACCCCAGGATACTTATCGATACTAGCTCGTTAAGTTCTTTAATTAAGGTTAAGTTGAAGTGCTCTCAGAAACAAGCTAGCACCTATGTGGATTTCATGTGTTCATTTTCATGGTCTTTACCGAGCTTAGCCAAGAATATGCATGGCAACTAAAACACCACCTTAAGTTTAAAAACTTATTTTCATGCATATGCTTTGCATGCTTATGCGTTTTGGAGTTCACTAGTGCACATAATCACTTAATGTCTTTAAATGCAACTAATGCTTAGGCATGTATTAATTCACATACGTGCACTTAAATTTCTTATTAGCCAAACTTTACACAAGCATCCAATTTCATGCTTTTTCTAAGTTTACTTGTATGTTCTTTACTAAGTGAGCATACATAGCCAAACATTGCATGCTTTTAACATAGACATGGGCTTATGGGCCTTTTAGTACTTAACATGCATATGGCCCAAAATTAACCAAGAATAAAATCAAAATTTTCAAGTTCTTATTTAAGCCCAAAACGTACATTTAAGCCCAATTTCAACATGCTTCAAGTTTCAGGAAAACATAACCCATAAATTCATGCATGGGCCTTGGTAAGTCCACCAAGCAATAAAAATACCCAAAAATGTCCAAGTCCATAATATAAGCCCAAAGCCAAGTTTGGCCAAATTTTTAGCTAAGTCCATAATTTGGTCACTAAAGTTAGACCAACAAAAACATGCTTAAAAGCAAGCCATAAATCCACAAAGCCATGGAACACAAATTTCCACCTTAATAGACCTTATTCCCACAATTATAAAACTTCAAGTCCTGCACAGAAAGTCCACATTTTTTTTAGCTTGTTTACAAGCAACTTATATACTTAGAATACTTAGAATATTTTGAGCAATACCATACACAAATCCAACCTTAGAATACAGAAAGAGTACTCAAGACTCTTAGCTTGATCTTTCAAGCAAACCTTTACCTACAAAAGTAGAGTAGGGCGGGTGAGTTGTAAAACTCAATAAGGATTCAGTGGCATCCAATGCCTAACTTATGGCCTCCAAGGCCTAACATATGCCAAGAATGTAATGGCAAAATAATCCTTATTCCTACAAAGGAAACATAAAGACAAAGAAAACAAAAAGATACATGCATATAGCAATAATATCATAATCAGGGGTTAGCATGCACAACAAATCAAAGAAGCACACAAACACACGCCACTTAACACTTTGTTCATAGAAGGGCAGCAAACATCCCTCAAGTTTTAATTCATTAATTTCATATACTTAATGTTTTCAGAGAGCTCACTTAGCATAGGAATTAAGGTGGCCGCCTTAACTCCTAGCCCATAATGCTTGCTTACTTAACTTAGCTCATGAGCAAAACAGAATTGCCGAAGCAATAACATAACTTAAGCCCTCTTAGCACTCCTAGGATCACATGGTTCTTTGACCATCACCTAGGGGCCCGAATACTCACATAAAAAGGCCATGGAATTATACCATGCAATAAAGTGAGTATAGGAATCCTTACCCACAACACCGAAAGCTTTAGAAGCTTATTTTCCTTCGTTTTCCTTGCTTGTTGACTCTAGAAATTGTTTTCTAGTATAAGAACCAAGATGGGCCGAATTTTATTAGTAACCATAAGATACCAAGAACACTTGGTGATTAACTCAAATAACACAAAATACCAAGAACACTTGGTGTACACTTACAGAACCTCACAGAAGAGGTAAGGCCAATTTCTTGTGCTTGATGTTCTTCAAGCTTCTTCTTGATTTCTTGCTTCTAATGAACTTAGGAACTCAATCACACAAAGAGCTCCTTGAGTGGAGTTTAAAACCTCCAAGAAATGGAAATGGCCGAATTTTCCTCCTTGGTTTTCTTTGAATTCTTCACCTGATTCTTGCTCTTTATGGTCTTAGAGCTTGAATTCAACCAAGAATACTTGGTTTTAATTTGAGAAATGATTATTTCTAGCTATGGATGAATATTTAGATGAGGAAAAGAGTTGGAAATGTGTTTGGAATGGTGAGACTTGGTATGGAAGAAAATGGAGAGAGAAGGAGAGAGTTTGAGAGCAAATGTCTTTGAATGAGTGGGTTGATTATGTTTTAATGTGTGGGAAGGTGATGGCCAGCCATATGGGAAGGAAAATGAGTGTATAATGTGCTTGGAAGAGTGGGAGACAAAATTTAATGGATGGAAGATTAATTGGAAGACTTTTGTGTAAATTGGTAGAAAAAGTCAAAAGTAGGAGACATGTAGGTAAAGAAAGAATCCAAAGTCTTGACTAAGGATGGGAGGTGGATTAAAATAATAGGAAATTAATAATGTGTTTGAAATGAGTGGGAGACAAGATTAAAAGAAATGAAGACTAATTGGAAGACTTTTGGGTAAGTTTGGTAGAAAAAGTCAAAAATAGGTGAAGAAAGAATCCAAGGCGATGACTAAGGATGGGAGGTGGATTAAAATAATAGGATTTGGAGGAAGGTGACATAAAATATTGGGAATTGGAGGGGCATGGCTGGTTAAGGCATCCTAGGCCACTAAAATGGCCTAATCCCCCCTTTAGTCCTCCAACTTTCTAATTTTGGGCAATTGAGCTCAACCACTAAAAATCCCTTTGTTCAATTTAGTCCCTCATTTTTAAAAACCACCATTTTCATTACTATTTCTCTTGGCCTAAGCCAAGCTTATTTTTAAGATGTTCAACACTCAATTATGCACATGCCATATTGTCTTCTCAATTTAATTGAGCTAAATTCCCAATTAAGGAAAAATTCTTATGCTCCAAATCACTTTAACCCGGGACCTAATCACTTTGGATTGTCCGGGCATTACATAAATAACTTTTGGCCCCATGAACTATATTAACTTACCCAAAAGAGTCTATGAACATTGAGATAGTGCAACTTAGTCCCCCAATTGTGAACCATAAAGTACTTTGTCCCTTTGATCATATATTCGTTACTTGACTAACATATAAAATTTTGTATCTAGTCACCCAGTTTCTTAATTTCCCTATTTTATATACTATATTTTATCATCTAATAATCTAAGTCTCATTATCATTCTTCTTCCTCTCCAAACTCTTCTCCCTTCACACTACTTCTGCGACCATTGATTTCTCTTGTTGATTGCTCTTGGCACCACAATCTCCGTTGATAGCAATCCTTTGCTAGCATAGTCAATTATAATTTTGAAACTTCTAATAAATTCGCATTTAATTATTATAAAGTGTGAAGTTATACATTTTTTTTTTTGTAATTTAGAGTCTAAAACTTTAAATTTTTACAATCAAGTTCTTGAACTGTTCGAAATCTAATGAAATTAACGTCTATTTGATCAAATTAATGAGTTAAATGGGTTAAGTGTTTCACGTTTTATAGTTGAAGAACTGAGTTGCACTATACTAACCTTTAAAGATAAAAATATCTGACTCGACATAGTTTGAGGGGTTAAAAGTGATTTAGGCCTTATATCAATAACAAATTTCACTCTAATATGGATGTTACCCACCAACCATGGTATTTGTAATGTGATAATTGTTATTTTAATTCACGTTGAATTGAGTACAAGTATAAAACGATTTGGATACATCATCTAATCGGCAATAAAAATAAATAAACAAACCGCTTCCGGCTTTGGTTCGTTGATCACCAACAACTCTTCACCTTTACTAGCTAGCAAAACTTTGCATTAAAAGATTAATAAAAAAAATACATTATACTTTACTGCGAATGAGCAAATTTTTGGCTTCAGTAGCAATGAACAAAAATTTTAAATTTATTACACATTTTATATAAAGATAAGACTTGGTTGAGGGAAACAAAATAATACTTTTAAGAGATTATTCTTCATCTATCTATCTATCGAATTAAGGATATCAGGATAAAACAATAAAGGAAATCTTAAAAAGCACATTTAACCTTGTTAACTTTTGACTACTTAAATCATCATATGGTTGTTATTAAAAGGTCAAAGCTTCAATCTTTGTCTCCTTTGTCCATCCCCATGTAATGTACCAGGAGAAGAAAAAAGAAGATTCTCAATCGGAACTCATCATCTTGTAGCTTGTAGCTGCTTCCCCTGTAACATAAATCACAGGAAGCTTTGGCTAGCGTCCGAAAAAAAATCTTGAAAATGTGTTGAGAACCAGCTAATGTGATTTTGATTGTGTAACTTGTATGTTAACAAGAAAGAGCTACCCATTAAACAAGCACTAGTGGTTAGGACGAGTTCGTCCCCATTCTCAAGTTCCGGACTGTCATCTAACTTAAATTGTCCCTAAGTTAATATTTACGATTAAAATTTCTTGTACCATCCCTTCTTTTATAGCTAGATTTTGTTTACTCCGTCATCATTTTAACTTATAATTAATTTTGGGCCAAAATAAAAATAAAATAAAATCTAACATGAATTAGATATTGTTGACACCCAATTTTGTCCGACTATGAAAAAAATAAAATAAAATTAATTAATTAAAAATTATTAATTAAATAAAAATTAATTTAACAAAAATAATATATTATTAGTGTAATGGGGGACATTTTTGTCATATGGTGTTAGTTAAAATATATATATAGGTATACATATATATCTGTATGTATGTATTAGAAATATTAATTAATTATTAATTATTTCTTAATTAATTATTAATTAATTAAAAGAATTAAAAATTAAAATTAAAAACAGAAAATTCCTCCCCCGGCTGAACCCTCCCCTGATTAGCATTAAAGTCTCCTCCCCCTTTTGCATTTTTTTCCACACCAGACAAACGAGCTCGACGGCCTCACCTGATCCATTCTCGATTCTTCTTCTCTTTTTACTTAATCATTCTCTCATCTCTCTCTCCCTCTCTAACAGACAAAGACACTGAGCTCTCTCTTCTCTCTCTCAAAAACTCTCTTCTCTCTCCCTCTCAGGTTCTCTCTCTCGGATCTCCCTAAAAGAAAAATAAAAAAAATAAAGAACTCTCACGCTCTCAGTCACGAACTACTCTCGCCTCTCCTTCCCGAAAAAAAAAGAAAAAAAAAACAGAAACACTCTTCTTCTTCTCCCATCCCAGTTCGCCACCGACGCGACCACCATCATCCTCACCTCGCATCGCGCCACCTCCCCTTCTGCCGCTAGCCAAACCCGCCGTTCCCAAGCGCTCGCCGTGCATCCTGTCCGAGCCCGCGGTCGCCGTTTCTAGCTCCCCTCCACCACACTGTCCTCCCTCCGTCAGCACAGATAACTTCTCTCCTCCCCACGGCGTCGTTCCCCCTGTTCGCCACGACGCCGTTCCAGCCTCTGCCGACATGCCTTGCTGCTCCTCCTCTGCCGCCAACCTTTTCTCTTTCTCTGCTTCACCCCACCTCGCCTCGCGCTCGCCGCCGCATCGCCCCCTGTTGTCCTACCAGCCGCTGCGTCAATCCCGGCCGTCGCGCACACCTCCCCCATCGCCGGCGCCTCGCCTCTCCCTCTCACGCACGCAAAGCCGCCGTCTCCGCCTCCCTTGCGCCATCGTTCTCTCGGTCGCAAATCTCCTAGTCACTGGCGAAGACGAAGAACATTTCAAAGAAGAACAGATTTCGTTTTTGACTAAGTCAAAGACTGTTCTTTTAATTTTTGGTAAAATCCTTGTTCAGTCCTTAGCTTTCTTTGTTTTGTTCGTTTAAGTCACTAACATATTCTATGTTACGGATTAACCCCCATCAGCAAGATTTTCATTATTCATACTTTTCTTTGTTTTTTTTATTAATATTGGTTTGACCTTACATAAAATTTGATCATTGAATTGACATGGAAAATAATATAGGATTTTGATTTGATATGTATATTCATGTATATTTATTGGATTTTAGAATAGTTTAATTTTTATTTTTGTAATATATTAATCTGTATCAAATTATTGGTTAATTAATATTTAAATTTATTAGAAATCCGTCCTAAGATGGATCATCTATCCATGTCCAGATGATTCGGTTAGAATCCATGGCTTGGATATTAATTGAAATTATTTAAAATAAAAAAAATTAAATTAAATAGCAAAAAAAATCCAATCGTGCACCGCCAACTACCTCAAAATCAAGGACCTTCTCGAGCTGCTCAACCAAACGATCGCCAAGAGGATCGAGAACAAGAGTGTCGAGTACGTCAGGAAATTCTTCACTGTCGAGAATGATTATACGCCGGAGAAGAAGGCCCGCCAGTCGCGACCCGCGTTTGTTTCTTGACTCAATCAAATTTTTTGGGTAAAATTCTCATTTAGCCCTTGATTCTCTTTGTTTTTATTCATTTAAGTCACTAATGTTCTCCTGTTTTGCATATTCATCACTGACAGTATTGTTTTATGTTTTTATTTCTTTTTTTGGTTGTTGGTTTATTATTTCGAGAATCATGAATTAGTCTGTGATCAATATTACATAAAATTGCAATTTTAGGTTAGGTCAGATTTTTACCTATTTATTTGATTTTAATTTTAATAGTTAGCATAAATTTAAAACTCATGCTTACATAACGTATTAAAAAAAAAAAGGTCATATTTACGAGATTCAATTCTGAGCAGATTTTAATGAAAATTCAAGAATGAATTTAGAACTAGTAAATTAAATTTCATGTCCAAATGATCCGCCAGGATCCATGGTTTGAAAAATCAAATTTTTTTAATAAAGTATAGAATAAAATTAATTTTTAAATAGTTTACTTTATCCAGTAATAAAAACAAAGAAAAAACTTTTTTTTAAATAAAATAAATATATGAAAATGAAACTTTTTTTATAATAATAAAAAAATATAACTTTTTAATTCCTTTATTAAATAAATAAAAATCATAACCAAACGATTCCAAAAAAAAAAAAAAAAAACAATCAATTCTTTTTTTAAGTATATTGTTAAACCCAAAGATTAGATAATTATTTTAAAATATTTCAAAAAAAGAAAGAATAGAAAATAAAATTTTAGACAATATTTTTTTAAGATCATTAAAAATCCAAAATTCTATGACAAAAAAAATAATTAATTAAATAATGAATAATAAATTAAAGATTTTTAACAAAAAAAAATAAATTTTTATCATCAAATTTTAATTGAATAAAAATTAAATATAAAGGATAAAAATCCATATTTACGATATGGATAAAATTATTTAAAATTTCACCAAATTCCGTGTCCAAATGACTCGGCAGAGTCCATGGTTCGGAATCAAAATCTTCCGTGTCCAAATGACTCGGTAGAGTCCATGGTTCGGAAGTATAAAATTTTACTCGAATTAATTACCAAAATCAACATTTTCGACTAATTCAGTTAAAATATCTAAGTTAACTGAAAATTTTTAAAAGCAAAGTAAAACAAAATTAAAATCAATTAAGGTGCCAATTTTGGGCGCTATAACAATATTGTTTTAGCGTAATCGTACTCCCGATCCCCGAACTCTCGCAGACCAATTTTAAGGTGTCCAATCGACCTAGGTGAAACAGATTGGTGGCGACTCCAGAAAACCTGCACGTTGCCACAGCTTGGCGACTCCACTGGGGACCCTGGTTAGTGAGTCAAGCCTAAAAGTTGATTTATTTTGTTCTGTTTTGTTTATTTTTATGTGGATTTATATGTTATATTTACTTATTCTAAACATGCATAATGCATTCACAAAATGAAGCTCTATACCCGAGCTTCCTCAAATCGAACACAATTCTTTCTAAGCGGAATTGGTGTTGTTGTCCTTGTGAGGCCATGGTCTCCAAGCCTTCACCGGTTTCAAAGTATCAAAGTAGTGTATTGCCTCCTGAGACGGTTAGTCTCTGCATGGGCCCACGAAAAGCTACGACTCGAATTAATCCATTCCTTACATTAACCCTAGAGGGTAAGGAATCGGGCCGTCACTATGATTTAGTGACGGGATTCAGGAACTATCCCTTGCCTTTTTGATAAACCACCTTATGCATATAGAACTCCCCACTTAACTATAGAACTGACCATAGAATTTCTACCATTTTACCAACGCCATAAGCATATCCTTGTTATGCTGTGTTGTTACTCTACACTTTTCTTGGTATGGTTTTAACTTGTTTATCCATAATACTTCATGAGTTGTTAATTACTATTTAACTTGTTAATAACCTTATTTTTCTTTTGTTATACTTTCATTCTGTGCAATTATTCTTCATGCATCAAAACCACGCATCAAATTATGCTAACTTTTTGGTCTTTATAATGATAACTAGAAGTCTTGAAGTTTCACAATAGTTGATAATCAAGCTCACTCATTGCATGCATCCATTGCATCAATCATATACATGTAAAATCTAATAAAATGAATCTCACTTTAAAAAAAGTAAAATTGGATCTCAACACCAATATCCAACTCGGCTCCAAACAAGACTAATGGCAGAATAAACTGAAGGACGTCTCATAGATATAGAGTCCAAGATAGAAAATATGGCCGGAGCAATTCCCTCCTCATTACACCAAAAAATGAAATTCATTTTTGAAGGAAAGTTAATCACAGTCTTTGCTGAAGAAGGCATTCTGCTATCATCTATATCAATAGTAGCAAAGGCCAAGTGACCTTCTCTTCCAAGTTGGTGTGACCCAAATCCCAAATGTAACTGAAAAGTCTGTGGTGCTGAAACTCAAGGTCCAACAGTTGGTCGAGTCTAAGTTGCTAGGCCATGATGTGATTGATAATTGAAAGTGAAGATCTTGAGCTGGAATTACATTAATTTTGGAAGGGCTCCAAGTCAGATCTGACCTAACAGTCCGCACACACTTTTGAATGACAGGGAATCCTTTGAATAAACTTGTATCTTTGAAAGCTTGCAAAAGTAATTTAATAGTAAAAATCTCCTAGATTTAGTCCAGAATCTAGGGTGTAGTCTTTGTTAAATGGACACCTGCTATTCTTTTTCTGGTACAACAAAAAGATGTGATGCGTGCATTCTACTACTTTCCATTTTTACACTCTTTGCTATTATACTATCCATTATTGCCATCACGCTTTACTTTTCGACAACCGGTAATTCTTTTTGTTCTCTAACAAAAAGATGTTGCGTGTGCATTCTACCACTTTTTAATCCCATTATTACTTCTACACATTCTACCAATTTTTACCAAAAATTTAATTATTACACCTACACATTCTACCACTTCTTACCAAAAATTCCGTTTTTACATCCATCTCTCACTCCTTTCCATTATACTATCCATTATTGCTATCATACTTTGCTTTCTAAATGATACTACTCGTGGGTGAAAATAAAAAGTTAAGGGAGATTTGATAGTGGTGATCTTGAAAGTACTACTAAATCTAGCAAGAATGATTTCATATGTTGCACCCCAACTCTTAAAAAAAAAAAAAGAATTCACAGTGGTTATCAACATCCTTGCAAGAAGTCCGGGATTAGCTTCCAAAGAAGTTAGCTCTCATATTAAATGACTTCAGTGGCCTCCCAATTCTCACAAATGCTCAATACAAAAAAAAAAAAATTCTCAGTTTTTCGTAACACAAATTCCAACAAAGGAAAGAAGTTCATCCCTTCCATCAAAAGCCATTAAAGGGAAAATCCAAAAAAAAAAAGAGAGGCTGAGAAGCAAATAAAGCCACTTGAGTCATCTCACTTCAAGAAGGCTATGATCTCGGTTCTCCATAACACAAACTCCAAAAAAAAAAGGGAAAAAGTTCATCCCTTCCATCAAAAAGCCAACAAGGGAAAATTCAAAACCAAAAAAAATGAGAGACTGAGAGCAAACACAAGCAAGTAAGGCCACTTGAATCATCTCATTTCAAGAAGGTTATGATCTCGATTCTCTGTAACAAAAACTCCGAAAAGGAAAAAGTTCATCCATTCCATCAAAAAGCCAACAAGGGAAAATTCAAAACAAAAAAGAACTGAGAACAAGCACGAGCAAGCAAGGCCATTTGAGTCATCTCACTTCAAGAAAGTTATCAAATATGTCATCACCATAGCTCACAAAAAAAAAAAAAAGGAACAAAAAAAAAAAAACAAAACCAAACAAAAAAAAAAGAAAGGGAAACAAAAATAAAAACAAAAAAAAAGAGAAAGGAAAAAAAAGGGCTCAAACTAGAGCAAAAGAAAAAAAAGAAAACAAGTAAGCTATGAATTCTAAACTGAAAACCTGCAAAGGCGGTCTAGAAGACAAAAGCAACTTTCAAGCCAAGCAATAAAGACCACGATAGTTGGGGGGCAACAGATGAGGTTTAACTTTCTGAAAAGAGTGGCAAGTTTGAGGTCATCACTATTGAGCTTTTCATCATAATCAAATTTGCTCACGAGTAGTATTAAAAGACCCTTTTTTCAAACCACTTAAACTTAACTTTCCTCAGACTTATCATCCTCATTCAGCTAAAAGACTATCATTGTGAAACATGTTTCTACCTTATTTAATACTGCTCACGAGTAGTATTAAAATATCCTTCTTTCACACCACTCAAACTTAACTTTACTCAGACATAATATTTACCTCTTAATATTATTCTCATTCAGCTAAAAGACTGCCACAAAAAAAAAAAAAACATTCAAACTTAACTTTCCTCACACCTAACATTTACCTCTCGATATCATCCTCATTCAGTTAAAAGGCTATTATTGTGAATCATGTTTCTACCTTATTTAATACTGCTCACGAGTAGTATTAAAATACCCTTCTTTCACACCACTCAAACTTAACTTTACTCAGACCTAATATTTACCTCTTAATATTATTCTCATTCAGCTAAAAGACTGCCACAAAAAAAAAAAACATTCAAACTTAACTTTCCTCACACCTAACATTTACCTCTCGATATCATCCTCATTCAGTTAAAAGGCTATTATTGTGAATCATGTTTCTACCTTATTGCCTTGCACAGTTTATGTCTTCGAGTTGGAAAGGGAAGAATGGCAGGATATTTTAATTAAAAACAAAGACCGTAAATTACTTTGTCAAGCTTTGCAAATTGATGAAAGTTTTTCTTTAAGGCCAAACCATTATTCATTAATGTGTGTAGATTTAAAAGTGAGGAGATAGCTTGAGACTTTCTTTAAGAAGATGTGGTTCTTGTAAGAGAAATTCATGATCAAGGACCATCACAAAGGTCTAGAAATGCTCAACCTTCTGTTAAATCAAAGACGAGATGTTACCTTTTATCCACATAAATACCATATTCAAGGGGGCAAAGTAGTTTCTACGAAGCATAAGAGGAGTACTGCCAACAAAGAAGTTCAATAGACAAGGGG
Organism: Aquilaria yunnanensis; assembly: GCA_039654915.1. Lineage (NCBI taxonomy): Eukaryota > Viridiplantae > Streptophyta > Magnoliopsida > Malvales > Thymelaeaceae > Aquilaria > Aquilaria yunnanensis. The sequence goes on along the minus strand of CM077593.1, from coordinate 102,082,808 downwards.
GCAAGTCTTATGGATCAAAACATGAGTTCAAGGAAGAGCAATCATTCAGATTATAACATGGGGATAAGTAAGTGTCGGCACGGTCACAAGAAAATGGGCAAAGCAGACATTGAAAGTAAAGCCTTTGATGGTATCAAATCCATGACAATGGGTGAGTACCCGAAAGAGATATAAATTATGAGGCGGGCCAACTTTAAAGAAATTGAGGCCAAAATTCAAGAACAAGTAAAAGAAAGCGAGATTTTGAAAAGAGTTGGGCTTTTGAGGCAATGGACAAGAGCTGCGAAGCATAAAGAGATTCAATGATAGTCCAAGAAGGCCATCACAAAGAGGATCCAGTAAAACAAAGACATAAAGAACTAGATCCATACAAAAAAAAGCCATTAGTTACATATGCTCTGCATTCATGCATTTCATATCATGCATACATAGCCTTTACATAACAAGGACCAAACGGGAATCACATTCACAGCACAGTTACAGCAGTATAAGCTGAGATCTCAATGTCATTAGCTCTTACCAATCTATCACTGGATACACAGCTAATATGCGGGACCAACCCGCATCAGGAATTCAAGGATAAAATAGACAATATTGTCAAAAGCTTGGCTACCGATTCAATAATCGAGGCTACACCGGGAAGGATAGGATTGACGCCAGCTAGTAGTATCCAAGATAAGAGATAGCTATAGCCAAGGATAAGGCAGATATCAAAAAAAAAATATAAAGTAAACAATATTGTCAAAAGCCTGGCAATTGATTCAATAATCGAGGCTACACCTGGAAGGACAGGATTGATGCCAGCTTAGCAGCATCCAAGATAAGAGATAGCTGTGGTCAAAGATAAGGCAGACATCAAGAAATATTGTCGTTGAAACTTTGTCAAAAGCGGACAATGGATTCAATAATCGAGGACTGGATCAACGTCAGCTCGATGGAATATCCAAGATAAAAAATATCTATCAAAATGAAGTAGGATCTACTTTTCCGGTTAAACGGCGGATACGGTACTCCGTGACTCTCAAGTCGGTTCTCTCAGTTGCCCATAATAACTGATTCTTTCCTCTCTTCTGTCTTTTACTTCCCTTTAGAAAATGGATCCTACTCTTTCTGTCTTACGAAAATATTTTCCTTCTCTCCCAATGAACATTCTCAAAAAGATCTACCAAGTTCGCTGTGAACGATTAAGAGTTCTGATGCACAAAGGAATCCCTGAAGATGTGCGGTGGTTAATCGAAGCCAAGGTTCGTCTGGCAGGTGAAATCCCAGAGGCATTTGTGTCTTACATGCCTGGAATAGGCAAAAGCTCTTATGCCAAAAAGCGAAGAGCGAAAAGGTTACAAGTCTGCCATAAATGTGGACGGTGGACTTGTAATACTAAATGTCGTTCTTTAGGGATAATCTCTGATAATCGAGAAGATAAAATACGATTCATTAAGAATGGCCTGAGTAAGGACTCGTTGGATGATATCCAACTGACTCTTGAGACGCATTCTTGTGGATCTGTGCAACGTGAACTTCTTGGTTTATGGAGCATTTTTCATGAAGAACGAAACCGTTACAGTCCCGGGAATCTGACTGTAAATGACCCTGTTTGCCAGCTTGTAAGAAAACTGGATGGGAAGCAAATCCTCGACTCATAGAAGCCGTTAATGCCGTTACTGGACGTAAAGCCAGTGGAAGATGTGAGCCACAGTCACAATTACTGTACATACAGTTTGTTATATTTGGAAAAGTTTGCATTTTCTTTTGACAAATGTACATGCTCCCCTAAGTGTAATCGACACGTTATCCCTTTTCATCACTATAAATGCGTGTTCTTCCTTCTGATTAAGCAGTGGATAAGATACCCCGTGACTTCTAAATTCGGTTATTCCAGTCTCCTACAATAACTGATTCATTTCCCTCTTCTCTCAAATTCTTCTCTCATCAATGGATTCTACTCTTTCTGCACTGCGAAAATACTTTCATTCCCTTCCAATAAAAGTCCTTAAAAAGATCTACCTTGCTAGATGTGAAAGAATCAGAGTTTTTACACGCAAAGACATTCCCGATAATGTGCAGTGGATAATTGAAGCTAAGGTCTGTTTGGCGGGTGAAGTTCCAGATGCATTTATGCCCCGCATGCCCGGTTTAGATAAAAGCCGTTATGCCAAAAGGCGAAGAGCAAAGAGACTAGGCGTGTGTTATAAATGTGGGCGATGGAATTGTAATACTAAATGTCGCTCTTTAGGATACATCTCCATAAATCGTGAAGATAAAAGAAAATTCATTAAGAATGGCATGCGTAAGGAATCTCTGGAAGATATCCGAGAGCCTCTTGAAACGCATTCTTGTGGAAAAGTGCAAGGTCAAATTGTCAAATTGTGGAGGACTTACCATAAAGAACTAGACCGTTACAATCTTGGGAATGTGACTTTAAACGACCCTGTTTGTCAGTTTGTAAGGAAACTGGATGGGAAGCAAATCCCCGACTTATAGAAGGCATTGAAGCCATTACTGGACATAAATTAGTGGAAGATGAGAGCCACAGTCATGATTCCTGTACATATAAGCTGTCATTTGTCTTTTCTTTTGACAATAATGTACTTGCTTCTGTAAGTGTAATTAACGCATTATCCCTTTCATCACTATAAATATGTGTTAGTTATTTTCGTTTCCTACAATCACTAATTTCTTTCTTTGCCTCCTTTATCAATGGAGTCTTCTCTTTCCGCCCTACGAAAGTATTTTCCTTCCTTCCCAATAAATGTTCTTAAAAAGATTTATCAAGCTAGATGTGAACGATTCAGAGTATTTATGCACAAAGGCATTCCTGATAATGTGCGGTGGCTAATTGAAGCTAAGGTTCGTTCAGCTGGTGAAGTTCCATAAGCATTCTTTCCCCGTATGCCCGGCTTTGGTAAAAGCGCTTATGCCAAAAAAAGAAGAGGAAAGAGGCTAGGCGTTTGTCATAATTGTGGATGGTGGATTTGCGGCAATAAATGTCGTTCTCCAGGAGTGATCACCAGAAATTGTAATGATAAAATAAGATTCATTAAGAATGGCTTGCGTAAGGAACCTCTAGAAGATATTCGAGAGGTTCTTGAAGCGCATTCTTGCGGAATAGTGCAATTTGAGATTGTTGGATTATGGATAATTCTCCAAAAAGAACGAGATCGTTATAGTCCTGGGAATCTGACATTAAACGACCTAGTTTGCCAGTTTGTGAGAAAACTGGATGGGATGCAAATCGCCGATTCGTAAAAGGCATTGAAGCCGTCCCTGGACGTAAAACCAGTAGAAAACGTGAACTACGGTCATGACTACTGTACAGGCTAATTGTCACTTTTCAAAATTTTTCCTTCTCTTCTGATAAATGATGTACCTGCTCTTGACGTGATCCACATTCACGACTACTATACAGGCTAGTTGTCGTTTTTGAAAATTTTCCTTCTATTCCAAGAATAATGTACCTATTCCTGACGTGAGCAACAGTCATGACTACTATACATGCTAGCTGTCGCTTTTGAAAATTTTCCTTCTCTCCCGACAATCATGCTAGCAGCCATTTTGGAAAATTTTCCTCCCCTTTTTGCAATAATGTACCCACTCCTGACATGAGATACAGTTATGACTACTGTATATAGCTGCCACTTTTGAAATTTTCCTTCTCTTCCAACAATCACGTACCTACTCTTGACGTAAGCTACAGTAGTGACTACTGTACATGCTAGCAGCTATTTTGAAAATTTTCCTCCTCTTTTAACGATAGTGTACCCATACCTGACCAGAGTCATACTCGTGACTATTGTGTATAGCTAGCAACAATGTATCCACTCTTAAAAAAAAAAAAAATTATTACTTTATCTTTTCATCTCTATAAATATATCCTCTTTTCTTCTTTTCTCACATGGGTAAGGATAGAAATGGAGAAAACCTCCACTCGTAAACCCCGAAGTATTTGTGTATTTTCTGGAGCTTTTCCTGGAGAAGATGAAGAGTACTTAAAGGCAGCCAACCATTTGGGTAGTGTATTAGCTGAGCGAAAAATACACTTAGTTTATGGAGGAGGTAGTGTCGGATTAATGGGAGCTGTAGCATCAGCAGCATCTTTAGGAGGAAGCCAGGTTCTGGGTATTATCCCTACATCTCTGAAATCGGTTTCTGGGGGCACGATTGGAGAAGAGCTAGTGGTTAAAAATTTGCAAGAGCGCTTGTTACAAATGCTTTTTAATGCTGATGCTTTTATCGCTCTACCAGGTGGCTTTGGTACATTAGGAGAAGTCTTCCAAATCGCTTCCATGGCCCAACTTAATTTGCATCAAAAACCCATTGGGCTGTTAAATGTTAACTATTTCTTCGCAGGTCTATTATCTTTTATGAATCGTGCTGTGAAGCAGAAGTTTATCCCTGAGGTGGCACGACGAATCATAATATCCGCAACAACTGCTGAAGAATTGCTAGATAAAATGCAAGCTTTTGTTCCTGAACCAGATCCAGCGATGATCCAAATAGACTGGGCACGACAGTCTTTCCCAACCAGTTCCGTCCCATAATTGTCCTTTACCCGGCCTGTTGAAGCATTGTGGAAGAAGAAGCGATCTGATCCGTTTTTCTTGTCCTTTCGTTTTAATTATTAGCATTTTCTTTCGTATTTCAGTTTTTCTTTTCAGGGAATTTCGTTATCTTATAAGATAGTTTCGTCCATGCTGATATTAAAACCATGGGACAGTGCCTTTAGGTTGGAACGGCTGAGTAAAGAGTAATTTTTATTACTCTTGAGACGCATCCTATTAGGTCTACTATGCATAACATTTTGGGGTAGTTAAGCTTTAACCTTATTTGGATAACATATCTCACAAGAGAATCTATATTTACTGAAGAAAATATTAGATGAACCATGAATATTGATTCCAAACATCCGTTCCCTTTACATAATTTGTCAGTGTTATTGTCATCATCAAGATTCACTCGGTTTATCGAAGCCTAATTCTTTGCACTCGCCCATTATGAAAATTCACACTTTCGAAGAAAATTATTCCAATTTCAATTGCTTTCATATAAATTTCGCTCGAGGTCCTAAGGAAAGCTCCTTAGCCTCAAAATCAATTTTCAACATCGGGGTTTTAAGGATGGAACCTTTGCCTCGAAAATAATCAATTTTCATCATCGGGGTTTTAAGGATGGAACCTTTGCCTCGAAAACAATCAATTTTCATCATCGGGGTTTTAAGGATGGAACCTTTACCTCGAAAACAATCAATCTTCATCATCGGGGTTTTAAGGATGGAACCTTTGCCTCGAAAACAATCAATTTTCATCATCGGGGTTTTAAGGATGAAACCTTTGCCTCGAAAATAATCAATTTTCACCATCGGGGTTTTAAGGATAGAAACTTTGCCTCGAAAACAATCAATTTTCATCATCGGGGTTTTAAGGATGAAACCTTTGCCTCGAAAGCAATCAATTTTCATCACCGAGGTCCTAAGGAAAGCTCCTTAGCCTCAAAATCAATCATCAATTTTTCTTAAACGATAAGAGAGTTCTTATCGCAGAGGTTCTAAGATAAGGCCCTTAACCTCAAACTTTCAATGATAGGAGAGTTCCTATCATCGAGGTTCTAAGGAAAGTTCCTTAAACCTCAAACAATCAATCAATCAGTCCATCTTACAACGATAGAACCTTTCCTATCGTTAGAGGTTCTAAGGACCTTTCCTTAACCTCAAACAAACAATCAATCATTCAGTCCATCTTACAACGATAGAACCTTTCCTATCGTTAGAGGTTCTAAGGACCTTTTCTTAACCTCAAACAAACAATCAATCATTCAGTCCATCTTACAACGATAGAACCTTTCCTATCGTTAGAGGTTCTAAAGACCTTTCCTTAAACCTCAAACAAACAATCAATCATTCAGTCCATCTTACAACGATAGAACCTTTCCTATCGTTAGAGGTTCTAAGGACCTTTCCATAAACCTCAAACAAACAATCAATCATTCAGTCCATCTTACAACGATAGAACATTTCCTATCGTTAGAGGTTCTAAGGACCTTTCCATAAACCTCAAACAAACAATCAATCATTCAGTCCATCTTACAACGATAGAACCTTTCCTATCGTTAGAGGTTCTAAGGACCTTTCCTTAACCTCAAACAAACAATCAATCATTCAGTCCATCTTACAACGATAGAACCTTTCCTATCGTTAGAGGTTCTAAGGCCCTTTCCTTAACCTCAAACAAACAATCAATTAGTCAGTCCATCTTACAACGATAGAACCTTTCCTATCGTTAGAGGTTCTAACGACCTTTCCTTAAACCTCAAACAAACAATCAATCATTCAGTCCATCTTACAACGATAGAACCTTTCCTATCGTTAGAGGTTCTAAGGACCTTTCCTTAAACCTCAAACAAACAATCAATCATTCAGTCCATCTTACAACGATAGAACCTTTCCTATCGTTAGAGGTTCTAAGGACCTTTCCTTAAACCTCAAACAAACAATCAATCATTCAGTCCATCTTACAACGATAGAACCTTTCCTATCGTCAGAGGTTCTAAGGACCTTTCCTTAAACCTCAAACAAACAATCAATCATTCAGTCTATCTTACAACGATAGAACCTTTCCTATCGTTAGAGGTTCTAAGGACCTTTCCTTAAACCTCAAACAAACAATCAATCATTCAGTCCATTTTACAACGATAGAACCTTTCCTGTCGTTAGAAGTTCTAAGGACCTTTCCATAAACCTCAAACAAACAATCAATCATTCAGTCCATCTTACAACGATAGAACCTTTCCTATCGTTAGAGGTTCTAAGGACCTTTCCTTAAACCTCAAAGAAACAATCAATCATTCAGTCCATCTTACAACGATAGAACCTTTCCTATCGTTAGAGGTTCTAAGGACCTTTCCTTAAACCTCAAACAAACAATCAATCATTCAGTCCATCTTACAACGCTAGAACCTTTCCTATCGTTAGAGGTTCTAAGGACCTTTTCTTAAACCTCAAACAAACAATCAATCATTCAGTCCATCTTACAACGCTAGAACCTTTCCTATCGTTAGAGGTTCTAAGGACCTTTTCTTAAACCTCAAACAAATAATCAATCATTCAGTCCATCTTACAACGATAGAACCTTTCCTATCGTTAGAGGTTCTAAGGACCTTTCCTTAACCTCAAACAAACAAACAATCAATCATTCAGTCCATCTTACAACGATAGAACCTTTCCTATCGTTAGAGGTTCTAAGGACCTTTCCTTAAACCTCAAACAAACAATCAATCATTCAGTCCATCTTACAACGATAGAACCTTTCCTATCGTTAAAGGTTCTAAGGACCTTTCCTTAAACCTCAAACAAACAATCAATCATTCAGTCCATCCTACAACGATAGAACCTTTCCTATCGTTAGAGGTTCTAAGGACCTTTCCTTAAACCTCAAACAAACAATCAATCATTCAGTCCATCTTACAACGATAAAACCTTTCCTATCGTTAGAGGTTCTAAGGACCTTTCCTTAAACCTCAAACAAACAATCAATCATTCAGTCCATCTTACAACGATAGAACCTTTCCTATCGTTAGAGGTTCTAAGGACCTTTCCTTAACCTCAAACAAACAATCAATCATTCAGTCCATCTTACAACGATAGAACCTTTACTATCGTTAGAGGTTCTAAGGACCTTTCCTTAAACCTCAAACAAACAATCAATCATTCAGTCCATCTTACAACGATAGAACCTTTCCTATCGTTAGAGGTTCTAAGGACCTTTCCTTAAACCTCAAACAAACAATCAATCATTCAGTCCATCATACAACGATAGAACCTTTCCTATCGTTAGAGGTTCTAAGGACCTTTCCTTAAACCTCAAAGAAACAATCAATCATTCAGTCCATCTTACAACGATAGAACCTTTCCTATCGTTAGAGGTTCTAAGGACCTTTCCTTAAACCTCAAAGAAACAATCAATCATTCAGTCCATCTTACAACGATAGAACCTTTCCTATCGTTAGAGGTTCTAAGGACCTTTCCTTAAACCTCAAACAAACAATCAATCATTCAGTTCATCTTACAACGATAGAACCTTTCCTATCGTTAGAGGTTCTAAGGACCTTTCCTTAAACCTCAAACAAACAATCAATCATTCAGTCCATCTTACAACGATAGAACCTTTCCTATCGTTAGAGGTTCTAAGGACCTTTCCTTTACCTCAAACAAACAAACAATCAATCATTCAGTCCATCTTACAACGATAGAACCTTTGCTATCGTTAGAGGTTCTAAGGACCTTTCCTTAAACCTGAAACAAACAATCAATAATTCAGTCCATCTTACAACGATAGAACCTTTCCTATCGTTAAAGGTTCTAAGGACCTTTCCTTAAACCTCAAACAAACAATCAATCATTCAGTCCATCTTACAATGATAGAACATTTCCTATCGTTAGAGGTTCTAAGGACCTTTCCTTAAACCTCAAACAAACAATCAATCATTCAGTCCATCTTTCAACGATAGAACCTTTCCTATCGTTAGAAGTTCTAAGGACCTTTCCTTAACCTTAAACAAACAATCAATCAATCAGTTCATCTTACAACGATATGAGCTTTCCTATCGTTAGAGGTTCTAAGGATCTTTCCTTAAACCTCAGAGTTTGGGCGGCGAGAAGGTTTTCAATGCCTAGCTAAGCCGGACGAAATTTGGTAACTAACTTTGCATACATCATGTCCCATGAAGCATGCAAAGGGGGGCAGCTGTTGACACGCAATTTTGTCCGACTATGAAAAAAAAAAAATAAAATTAATTAATTAAAAATTATTAATTAAAGAAAAATTAATTTAACAAAAATAATATATTATTATTGTAATGGGGGACATTTTTGTCATATGGTGTTAGTTAAAATATATATATAGGTATACATATATATCTGTATTTATGTATTAGAAATATTAATTAATTATTAATTATTTCTTAATTAATTATTAATTAATTAAAAGAATTAAAAATTAAAATTAAAAACAGAAAATTCCTCCCCCGGCTGAACCCTCCCCTGATTAGCATTAAAGTCTCCTCCCCCTTTTGCATTTTTTTCCACACCAGACAAACGAGCTCGACGGCCTCACCTGATCCATTCTCGATTCTTCTTCTCTTTTTACTTAATCATTCTCTCATCTCTCTCTCCCTCTCTAACAGACAAAGACACTGAGCTCTCTCTTCTCTCTCTCAAAAACTCTCTTCTCTCTCCCTCTCAGGTTCTCTCTCTCGGATCTCCCTAAAAGAAAAATAAAAAAAATAAAGAACTCTCACGCTCTCAGTCACGAACTACTCTCGCCTCTCCTTCCCGAAAAAAAAAGAAAAAAAAAAACAGAAACACTCTTCTTCTTCTCCCATCCCAGTTCGCCACCGACGCGACCACCATCATCCTCACCTCGCATCGCGCCACCTCCCCTTCTGTCGCTAGCCAAACCCGCCGTTCCCAAGCGCTCGCCGTGCATCCTGTCCGAGCCCGCGGTCGCCGTTTCTAGCTCCCCTCCACCACACTGTCCTCCCTCCGTCAGCACAGATAACTTCTCTCCTCCCCACGGCGTCGTTCCCCCTGTTCGCCACGACGCCGTTCCAGCCTCTGCCGACATGCCTTGCTGCTCCTCCTCTGCCGCCAACCTTTTCTCTTTCTCTGCTTCACCCCACCTCGCCTCGCGCTCGCCGCCGCATCGCCCCCTGTTGTCCTACCAGCCGCTGCGTCAATCCCGGCCGTCGCGCACACCTCCCCCATCGCCGGCGCCTCGCCTCTCCCTCTCACGCACGCAAAGCCGCCGTCTCCGCCTCCCTTGCGCCATCGTTCTCTCGGTCGCAAATCTCCTAGTCACTGGCGAAGACGAAGAACATTTCAAAGAAGAACAGATTTCGTTTTTGACTAAGTCAAAGACTGTTCTTTTAATTTTTGGTAAAATCCTTGTTCAGTCCTTAGCTTTCTTTGTTTTGTTCGTTTAAGTCACTAACATATTCTATGTTACGGATTAACCCCCATCAGCAAGATTTTCATTATTCATACTTTTCTTTGTTTTTTTTATTAATATTGGTTTGACCTTACATAAAATTTGATCATTGAATTGACATGGAAAATAATATAGGATTTTGATTTGATATGTATATTCATGTATATTTATTGGATTTTAGAATAGTTTAATTTTTATTTTTGTAATATATTAATCTGTATCAAATTATTGGTTAATTAATATTTAAATTTATTAGAAATCCGTCCTAAGATGGATCATCTATCCATGTCCAGATGATTCGGTTAGAATCCATGGCTTGGATATTAATTGAAATTATTTAAAATAAAAAAAATTAAATTAAATAGCAAAAAAAATCCAATCGTGCACCGCCAACTACCTCAAAATCAAGGACCTTCTCGAGCTGCTCAACCAAACGATCGCCAAGAGGATCGAGAACAAGAGTGTCGAGTACGTCAGGAAATTCTTCACTGTCGAGAATGATTATACGCCGGAGAAGAAGGCCCGCCAGTCGTGACCCGCGTTTGTTTCTTGACTCAATCAAATTTTTTGGGTAAAATTCTCATTTAGCCCTTGATTCTCTTTGTTTTTATTCATTTAAGTCACTAATGTTCTCCTGTTTTGCATATTCATCACTGACAGTATTGTTTTATGTTTTTATTTCTTTTTTTGGTTGTTGGTTTATTATTTCGAGAATCATGAATTAGTCTGTGATCAATATTACATAAAATTGCAATTTTAGGTTAGGTCAGATTTTTACCTATTTATTTGATTTTAATTTTAATAGTTAGCATAAATTTAAAACTCATGCTTACATAACGTATTAAAAAAAAAAGGTCATATTTACGAGATTCAATTCTGAGCAGATTTTAATGAAAATTCAAGAATGAATTTAGAACTAGTAAATTAAATTCCATGTCCAAATGATCCGCCAGGATCCATGGTTTGAAAAATCAAATTTTTTTAATAAAGTATAGAATAAAATTAATTTTTAAATAGTTTACTTTATCCAGTAATAAAAACAAAGAAAAAACTTTTTTTTTAAAATAAAATTAATATATGAAAATGAAACTTTTTTTATAATAATAAAAAAATATAACTTTTTAATTCCTTTATTAAATAAATAAAAATCATAACCAAACGATTCCAAAAAAAAAAAAAAACAATCAATTCTTTTTTTAAGTATATTGTTAAACCCAAAGATTAGATAATTATTTTAAAATATTTCAAAAAAAGAAAGAATAGAAAATAAAATTTTAGACAATATTTTTTTTAAGATCATTAAAAATCCAAAATTCTATGACAAAAAAAATAATTAATTAAATAATGAATAATAAATTAAAGATTTTTAACAAAAAAAATAAATTTTTATCATCAAATTTTAATTGAATAAAAATTAAATATAAAGGATAAAAATCCATATTTACGATATGGATAAAATTATTTAAAATTTCACCAAATTCCGTGTCCAAATGACTCGGCAGAGTCCATGGTTCGGAATCAAAATCTTCCGTGTCCAAATGACTCGGTAGAGTCCATGGTTCGGAAGTATAAAATTTTACTCGAATTAATTACCAAAATCAACATTTTCGACTAATTTAGTTAAAATATCTAAATTAACTGAAAATTTTTAAAAGCAAAGTAAAACAAAATTAAAATCAATTAAGGTGCCAATTTTGGGCGCTATAACAATATTGTTTTAGCGTAACCGTACTCCCGATCCCCGAACTCTCGCAGACCAATTTTAAGGTGTCCAATCGACCTAGGTGAAACAGATTGGTGGCGACTTCAGAAAACCCGCACGTTGCCACAGATATGTATTTTTTTTACTTTCATTTTGTAATGGGTATTTTTATTTTATAAATTTGTCATTAAAATAAATATCAATAATAAATAAATAAAAGTTTCTTAGTCATAAATTTATGTTAATTAATTAAAATTTTACTTTATTTTAATTTTGAGTCAGACTTTCTTTATGTTATTTTTTATCATTAAAATGATTAGTTAAGATTGACACATAATAATGTGAAACATAACATTGTACATGCTTCGAAAATATGAATATTTTTTTCATTAAATAAAAATTTACTAAAAAACTTCATCTCTTGTCAATTCAAATTTCAGTTTTTAATATAAATAAGAAGTTTATTTGGGAAAATTCACTTTCAATTTTAGAAATTATGGACCAAATTACTTCATTAAACCATAGAGTATTTGAATTAAATAACTCATACTACAAAAATCAACTATCAATAATGAAAAAAAAATGACAGAAACAAAGTTTAGGGATTAAGAGAGGAAATGAAAAAGCTTTAGATATTAAAAGGTTGACAATTAATACTAACCAATGCTTTACTTTAGAAGGTAGTACATAACAAAATGGAAAAAAAAAAGTTTAAAGACCAATAGAGCAAATAAAAAGAATATAGTCAAATAGTTATTAAGTTTAAGGAACCAAAACGCAACACGGGTTGAACTTAGTGATTAAAATAGGAAAGGGTAGAATTTTAAGGTCTGAAATTGTGCTTTAACCACAACAAAAAGTGAAACATGCTAAAAATGGTAAAATTGTAATACAGTCCCACAATATATGATTGCCTTACGGAATGAAGGTCAAACTTCAAAAAGAGTCAATCACATCCATGAAAAAGCGAGAGAAAGAAAGAGAGAGAGAGAGATAGATAGAGATAGAGAGAGAGAGAGAGAGAGGACACTATTCATGAATAGTTTTTCTGCCATCTACTTTATACTCATCAACAGTGAACAAGTTTTTATATTTAGAAATAAAGTGTGATAACGTAAAGACGATCTACATTTTCAAAATAGCCTCTTCAATTAACTAGCAACCTCTAGATTTTTTTCTAAGAGGAAAGTACTTCTAGTTAAGTAAGATCAAGGTAGGGTTTTTCGAAACTCATGAGGCATATGGAGACCCTTGCATTGCATTAGGTACATTCTACCAGAACATTAGCTATAATATAATCAATGTAAGTAATTGATGAAACAATGGAAAAACATAATATCTACCTTGACATTAAGTAAAATCCTAATACAGATAATTGTAAACATACAAAATAGTTAATTGAAGGTGTGTTTATAAATTGTTAAAAGAGCATTAAAGACAACAAACAAAAATGATCAGTTTCTAGTAAATTAGTGATAAAAATAAAAATATTTTAAAAATTGAGCACTCATGCATAATGTACTTGTTTCAATTAATTAGAACTCTAAATTAAACCAATGTAACTCATGAATTATTCAAATTGTGTATCTATTTCAACTAATCAAAACTCTAAATCAAACCTATCTAGTCAAAACTTTCAATTAAACCATGTAAAATAAAAAAGTTTTTTAGTATTTAATATGATTAATAAAGGCATGTATCTCATTTTCATTTAAGGCCCTATAATTCCAAATCTAAAAAACCTATTTAAATTTTATCTTTTTTTTTCAAACATTCATGATAGATTGCAAAAGCCAGTGACCATTATGACAGAAGTGTTATATTCAAAGACCAAACGAGAGGTTTGACCATAAAACTGGGAAAAGCCAAAAAAATTATAAGATGGAAGAGTTTTATATACTTCCCACCTTACAGGCCCCCTACCCCTATAATTACTATTATATCCTCATTAAAAATTAAAATCTCAGACATGTCCTTGCCTCTTGCTGCCATTATATCAACTGCCCTTTTTATGGCCTTAGCCAGACACCATTTCAGGTTCTTGTTGCCTCCGGACCACCAACATCATCTTATTAAGATAGTGTCGTTGAATCCCAAACGAGTGTCGACACAACTCAGGAGAAGAATGAAAATGGCGGTGCTACAACAAAAAGGAAGAGAACATCTTGAAGACGACAAGAGATAAAGAGAACTTCTGTAAAAAAAAAAAAAAAGAGATAAGAGGCGGATACAAGGTAAAAGGGTTGGGCGATGAGTGGAGGAAAGAGAGATTTAGAGGCAAGTAGTGAAAGAGGCATGATGTTGTTTGCAAAGGCAACTAAGAGAGATTTGGAACACTGGTTGCTGTGTATATTAGGGTTTGAGGAAGAACTATCAATTGGTCCTCGATTTTTTTTACTTTTTTCAAATCAATCCCTTATGTTTTTTCATACGCACATATAATTTTGAAATCAAATTTGTGCATATGTGTCACATGTTTTGTACATTTTCATCACTTGCTTTATATATTGAGTTTCATGCATATCTGTAATCCGATTTGTACATATCTCTAATTTTGGTGGGAAATGAAATTTGACGTGTTCATACTTATTCTTTGTGAGATGTTGAACTTGTACATACTTCTGAAGAACATATTTCTGATCTCGTTTGTCTATATGTCACATATTATTTGTACATATCTCTTACTTTCTTTATATATCAAGTTTATACATATCTGGTATTTAATTTACACATATCTTCAATTTTAAAGAAATAAAAAATTTTATGTATCCACACTTATTTTATGCTATGAATGATAATATTAAAATATAAATATATATAAACATAAGTGGTAGGATATGCATTAGACTTACCTTAAGAAGATTAGATTGTGCCCACCACTCTCTTGGTCTCACTAGATTTGACCGATGCCCATATCGGGTCACAGACACAGAACGAATTCAAGACGGATATGGTCAGAGCAATTGCTGACTTGGCAATTTGGCCCACCCCACAATCTCTATTGCCTCATTTTGTTGCATCCTACATCTGGCACATGATGAATGACTAGTGGAGGTGAAGTACATGTGCTTTGCTTAACTCAGAAGCTCACATGGTGGAATTTCTTTTCTTTTGCGTGAATGCTCAGATGCTAGTCGTCGGCCTTTCACTACCAGTGGCTGTGTATGGGGTGAGGCAGAGATTAATATTTTGAGCCACCGTTAAGTGTTAAAGTAGAAACCTTTCTCAATATGACATTTTTCATCCATAACCGCAAAAAATCAAACCCTTAGCATGTTGTTTAAGGGGCTTGAGCTCCTTTCACTCAAACCAACACATGTTGGTAACTTATCATATTTATTTATAAAAACTTATCTAATTTTGGAATACAATTGTTTACTTTTTATATATATTTATTTATGATTAAAACATCTCATTTAAATTTGAGATACATTTCTTTTTGTGGAAATGAGATCATAAATGTATCTTATTTAAATTTGAAAGTTAAAACATACTTGATTCACTTTGATTCTGATATGTATTTGTTTAATTATGAGATATATTTGTTAATTTCAGTATACACTTTCGTAGAATTGAGATCATCTTATTGTCTATACATGAGATACGTTTTGTTCACTTTAATTATACTTTATCCTTTTCAATTTTTATGAGTTAAGGTGCGCGATTCAGAGATTGTAGTACGGGGTGATTCGAGTCCGACGATTCAGAGTCCGAAGCGATGTGAGAGCTGGCGATTTGGAGATCGGAGGGACGCGATTTAATCGAAGATCGGAGTCAAAGTCAAGAGCGATTTGAGTGCCCGCGATTCGGTGTCAAGAGCGATTCAAGCGGCAGCGATTCGAAGGTGTGCGACGGATATTGGAGTTCGAAGCGGCGATCGGCAGCGACAACGATGAAAGGGGTAGAAAGAGAAACACTTTGAGCGGCGATAGGAGGGAGGGAGAGAGAGAGAGAGAGAGAGAGGGACGGTTTGAGAAGGGGTAAAATTATAAATTTAATATTATATCTAATTAAATATATGTTCACATTATCTATTTTAAATTGGTGATCTAATTTCCCGAAGAAGCAATAATTAGCTAACGAAATTTCTATTTTCTCCTAAAAAAAGTAGCTAGATGACGTGCAATAGAACGTTGAAATTGTGCTGAGAGCCAAAATTTGTCTATGACTCCACAAAATCAAATGGAACATATACAAGTTGGGATGAAGAAAGTATGCTTATTTCTAAAATGTATTTATCCTAGATTGAGATTATTTTATCTAAATTGAAATTTGAAATATGTTTGTCTCATTTTGGTTATAAATTTATTTATGTGATGCATTTGTTTAGCTCTCATGTATGTTTTGGGCTAAATTGAAATCATATTGCCTAAATTCAAAATATTTTTGTTTTATTTTAATTATGTGTTCATTTCAGAGATGCATTCGTTTAATTATGAGATACAATTTTTTTAATTTAAGATCATATTATTTAGGTTTGAGATACATTTATTTTGCTTTGATTGTATGCTTAGTTCTAATATGCATGTTTCTGGGATTATTCGTTATCCTTAATAATTTCTATTAATCGTTAGACGTACACTTGGTGGAAGTGAGATAATGCCACTAACATGTCGTGGAACTACTGGAAAATTAAAACAAAAAAAATAACCACATACACATGATTGCAAAAATAACGAAGACTCAAATATACTCCACACGTTGCATGCTCTTTAGGAGGAAATTTCAAAAAATGCATCTCCATGGTTGCTTATAATGTACATTGCTACTCGATTAAAGCCATTACCATTGAATATTACAGTTAATAAAGAGATTGTCGCTTAATGTAGGTGGGGGAATTGGAACAGGTAGATGATAAGTATAGTGGATTATTCCACATTTTTTGCTACATATTCTACTAAGTTAACGGCTAATGAGGGATTTAGACTAATTATTCAAACTATAATAAGTCATAAAGATAAAATGGTTTACTTGTAGATTTTTGCTTGGTATGACATAGCTCAATTATCCGGTTTACTCGGCTGTTCCCATTGTCCGGTTCTGGGAAAATAGTCCGTGGAGACCAAAAGGAAACTAGACGACCAAAGAATAAAAGATAAAGATAAAAAAGAGGAATAAAAATACATGGAAGTAACATCCTCCATTTTTTTTTATAAAAGATGGTTCATTTAAAGTTATTATACATATATATATAAAGCAAGATACACTTAAGGAATAAAAACTATTTTCATTCAACAGACGCAACATAGTGTTGACATGTGATAAATTTGACAAATAAGGTAATAAAGTTAGTATTTTTTACAATTATTTACCAATAATGTCTTTCACCCAATTTAGCCTTCAATTAAGTGGGAGAATATTGCATTTAAAGTTGACTTTCAAAACTTGATAAGGAAATCCTTTATTAGCGTGATTTTAGTTCCTAATTTGTCCATACATGCTTCAATACAATCAAATTAATTATACAATCAATAACTTTGAGTTAATGAATTACACAAATATTGCATTAGATAGGGGAGGCCAACCTCTATATAAAGTAATAAATTCAATAGAAAACCATACATTGTACATTTACTCAACAAAGAGCAAAGTGTATCCATTTGCTGCTTCCTATATTTTAGATTTTTGTTTGGTCTATGAATTTGGCGGGTTCAATCCGATTCGGGATGGAGGTTAGCTTTTGGGGGCGATAGGAATAAGTACGTGGTACTTGTTGTGCCTGGAAGACGGGTTGTTGGTTAATTCTGCTTCAATTGTCTACAGAAGGATTCGACACTACTCATGTTACTACAACGTATTAGTAGCAAAAAAAAAACATGTTTCTTTTTCACTTATGGAATGAAAGAATTATCTTCCTAATTTTTAATACAGTACACTAATCGCTTTTATTGAAAGATGACTAAAATGAGTAATCTATGATTAATTAGGGCATACTATACCAAATTTTTGGGGAGTTGTGGTTGATCATATCAAATTCACTTTATCATGATTAATTGTTAGGAAAACATGAAACAACCGGTAATTAAAATTTTAACTAGAAACTAATTAACCATTATACATATAATCATATCTCTTAATTAAGTTGATTATTAGTCGTCAGATGTACCATTTAGTTTGATCTAAGTACATGCTCAACCATACATTGACGGTGCTACAATAAAATTTTCATAACTCTTGTACCAAATTTATTCACATTTAAGGAAACAAAATCAGGTAAACACTACCATTATAAGCAGTTCTTGGCCCAACATAAGAAACATAAAAAAGGGAAACAATTCACTATTCCGAAGTTAATGGCTTAATAATTTACAACATAATTTTCGTAAGTGCCAATTTTTTTAAAAAAATGTGAATAAAAAAAATTATTCCTAATTAAGTAACCTAATTAATCAAAATCACATCTTATATTACCGTGTAAGTTGAGTGAAAAGTAATTAAGGTAATCAAGTTGAATCATAAATCTTGGATCATGTAGGCTTATCATAATAAAATGATAACATATTGTCAACTATTATAATTAATGGTGGTAATCTAAATTTTTCTTAATTTTTGTACCAAAGTGATTGATGTTAATAAAAAAACAAGTAATTACACATTATCATTAACAACTACCCCTAAACCAGTAATTTTAAAAAAGTGTCTAATTAAATAACCTAATTAAACAAAATCGACACTAATAATATATTGCCAATTAATGTAATTAATGTTAGTAATCTCAATTTTCCCTAATTTTTGTATGAAATAGATTGAAATTAAAAGGAAAAAAAAGTAATTACACATTACCATGATGAGCTATAGCTCGACTCTAAATTAGTAAGTGCATAAGGAAAAAAAAACCTAATTAAGCAACCTAACGAAACAAATCTTATCCAAGATTAATGATATATTGATGACTATGTAATCCAAGATGTACGAGAGTTTATATTTAGGTCATTGTAAGTAAAATTTGGAATCATATGGAAAGAGGATTAAACTAAAAATATGGCCCTTGAATGTTCTACACCGACGCATTGGGTCTCCAAATTTTGGTAACATTCATTTAGGTCATTCTCAGTAAATTATTTTTAGTGTATTTCTAAAAGTTGTTTGGATTTTGACTGAGGTGTTTGTAGGATTATTTTAGATGGCTAGGTTCAAATTTTGGGACTTGAAATGTTCATTTGTTGGATTATTGTTTACGTTAACTCATACGGACTTTCTTCATTATTTGTGATTACTGATTTTCCAATTGTATACTAATATATTGTTATTTTACGTTTTTTGTGATACCTTCTTAACTATGAACCAATTGAAAGGACATCCTTGTGTATAAAAAAATTGTTGCAAAATTTCTAATATTAATTCTTATTTTTTTTTTATCTCTGAGCATCACAATATTAATTTTCTTTCTATCCTTTAACTTCATTCAAGTTTTGACAACCTTATGTGTGTGTGTGTGTGTGTGTGTGTGTGTGTGCTCACACACGTGTGTGCATCCTTAGACGTTACTATGTTCATCCAGCTTGTGTTAGTGGAACTAATTGGATCAACTCATTCAATTAGATTCCTGAAAAAGAGTTTAGGGCCATTAGCTTTATCTTTTAGAAAATGAATTCTTTATGGACACTAGAACCTACTTTCTCTTGATTTAAAAGATGTGAAAAAAAAATTGAATGAAGTAATAATTTTGGCTAATATGGATCTAATGTATTTTTTTCCCCTTCCATGTTGTATTTAATAGTTTGGTAGTTAAATGTGCAAAATTGCATTTGTGCAGCAACATGCTAGGACGTTTTCATAAATAGAATCTAGATTTTACCATATTTTGCATGCTAATTCAAAGTGGTGGATATTTTAATTTTTATCATTATTCCTACTTATTTAATAAAGTTGATTGATTGATATGCATTAATTTTTTGTTACAATAAATTGATGAAACAGTTACCAATTCAATAGCAGCTTTAACAGCTGCAATAACTATAACAAAAATTGAGAAAATATATCCCTTTAATTGGTGACTATAAAAAAAATCATAAAATGTTACAAAATTGATATTAACTACATTCAATATAAGTTCAAGACACATAAGAGCCCTAATCATGTTTTGACTAATGATTAATGCATAAATATCGATAGAAAATAAATAGGCACTCAAAACAAGTACATGTCCATACATCGTTCTTTATTGCCTAAGATACAGGAAGCAAAATTGAGCTTAGATTACCAAACCTAGAATTTATCTATTTAACTCCTTCATTTGTACCCTCTCGTCATGCATAAAATTTTTATCTTTAGATTCTAGAAAATATAAGTCAACTTATATAGGCTTAAGTTACACATGCCACACACCTAGTCCATTCTTTGTACTCAATAATACATTGGGGACTTTTCCAGAACCGAACAGAAACATTAGGACCAAAACTAGCATCATGACGCGCCTGAATCCTCCTTTACCTTAATTATGCTCAGTCCCCAGTTTTAAAATACGTGCAACTTAGTCTCAATACTTATAAGCGTTACACATAAATTATTTATGGATAATTAGTCAATTCATGATTTTACAATGATAGAATAAGAATCACAAAAAATCGTGCTACCTTAAATTCAATATTTTTCCATCCTCTACCCAACCGTGAAATAAAAATGAGTCATTATATGAAATGACTAAATTGTTGGTCTGATTTACTTAAATAACCAATTTTTGCCCTCTTTAAGCTACTATACTTTATTAAATCGAGAATTTTCTTGCAATAAACATTCTAAGCATATTAAATTACTGAAATAACCAAAGATACCTCAGTAATTATGGTCCAAATTTTTTGAGAGCTGTAACACTTGGGCTACTTCTTAATCTCTTTTGGTACTACTTTGAGGAGTATTCTATCATTAACTGGCTAATGTCAAAGAAATTTTGATGTCAAAAGGAATACAAAAGTAGAAAGAAGATTGATAGTAGCAGGGATATAGATATCTTTTAGTTTGGCCATTTTTCCTAAGAGATTATTGATTTGCTGAGTCAAGGTTGTAAGGAAAAAAAAATAAATGATTCTGAGTTTTGGATGAGAAAGCATATGTTCAATTTCTTGAATCGATTATCACATTCAATATTAAACAATTGAAGAATGTCATGGAAAAAAAAATGAGATCTAAGGAAAATAGAGACAAAAGAGTGACAACCCAGTTGAAAAAAAAGAAGAAATACAGAAAAGTGAAATAAAAGATCTCCTAAAGCAAGCAAAATATGAGATTTTACCAAAACCGGTGAGAAAAGGATATGTGAATCTGGCCAAAATGGTAATTTATAGTAAATTTGAAAGCATCGACAATATTGCTTGGTCAAACAACTTGCCAAAAATAAGCCTTAAGTTACTAATGATGTCTATAATATCAATAGATAATTATTGAATAATAAGTTATTATAGCAAGTCAGTACCTTACTCTTGAAACATTGATTAACATACTAAAATGCCAAAATATGAATAGAATAATATCATATTGGCTGAAGGTCATATCATGCATAAGAAACAACAATCAACTTTGGATAGAAGTTTCAGAATTAACCGTAGCAATGGGTAAAGGCTCGACAAAGAAACCCATGAATTCAAAAGGCATTGACAGTGAATTGAACATATACCTTGAAGCTTACATGACCTGAACGACATGGAGTCGAGCTTTACCTTGAACTGAAGTTGAACCTATCACAAAGAACAAAAAATAAACTGAACATAAGCCAACACTAAGATCTATATCCATAGAGTTCATAAATGGCTAATGAATCACCTTTTGAACCTTTAATTTCTTGATATCATCCTGGAAGTTTATTATCAGTAAGAGCATGAGAGATGTAAATATCTTTATGGGCATCAATTTCTAGATATCATCCGAGTTAATCGGCGAGAGCTTGAGACATAGAAGAAATGGCTCATCGATGAAAATAGAAAGAGAAGAAAAAAAATACAAAAGACAAAGCTCTGTACTTGATTACATAATTATTCCTCCTCTCTGCTTCCTTAAACTCCTTAACAAAAAGATCAAGATAATTACTGAATAATGAGTGATTATAGCACGTCAGTATCTCACTCTGGAAACATTGACTAACTTACTAAAATGCCAAAATATGAATAGAATAAGATTAGATTGGCTAAAGGTTATAACATGCATATGCAACAATAGTCAACTTTGGACATAAGTTTTAGAATTAACCATAGTAATGAACAAAGGCTCAACAAAGATAACCATGAATTAAAAAAGCAGAAGCAGTGAATTGGACATATACTTGAAGAATTTCTTTCTCCAATGAAGCTTGAATGACCTGAACGACATGGACTCGTGCTTCATCTTGCCCTGAAGCTGAACCTATCACAAAGAAAAAAAATAAACTAAGCATAAGCCAACACTAAGATCCATATCCACAGAGTTCATAAATGGCTAATGAATTTTGTAAGTTTATTATTGGGAAGAGCCTGAGAGATATAAATATCATCATGCGTATTAATTTATAGATATCATATGAGTTAATAGGCCATAAAAAATGACTCATCAATAAAATCAGAGAAAGAAGAAAAAATACAAAAGAGAAAGCTCTATACTTGATAGAACAAACCATCTTTTTGCCTCATCTCCTTGTATATTGCCTTGTTTATACTCTCTTCTCTATCATTCTAATTTTGAGGCATTGATTTATTATCTTTTCATCGGTTCCTTCAGCCAATGCCTTTGTCGGTGATCACTCACGCTTTTCGCTTTTGAAGCATTCAAGAAGACGTTCTTTTTAGTCATTTGTCAATAAACTTATGATTTTCTCTATTGCATCTTCGTCATCATCACGATCTCTGATCAACGGAATTCACCGGTTTAGCTAGCAACTTCTGGCTAGGCAGAGACCATTTGAGCAGGTGGGGTCTAGTCGATGAAAACCATCGTTGCTGGAGAAACACGAATTTAGGTAGGCTAAAGACATAGATTTGGATAAATTATCTTTTGATACATAAATTTAGACAAAATTGGCAAAAAGATACAAATAGTATGAAACGACATCGTTTATGAGGCAAACGCTATTGAAATCGGGGACTTGATCATCCGATGGAGGTATTTGGGGACCAAAACAATAGATCTAAAATAATTATGGACTTAAAGAAGGATTTTAGTATTTACAGGAAAAGGCAAAAAGAGAAAAAAAAAAAAAGAAGAAGCTAGAATTGAAAACGCTGTCGTCTAAACACTGTTCATTAAACAATAAATTTATTTCATCTTTTGAATATAGTAGTAATAATTAGATTGTCATTCATGCATTTTGAGCCATAGTTTGGATTTACAGGCCCAAATAGCCCATACGTGTACAATGTTTTTTCAAGTAGCCGAGCCCAACGAAAACAGGGTTTCGTTTCCACTCCCCGCCCCAAGCCTCCAACCATTTCCCTTTCGCATATAAAGAAGCAGAGACGTCCAACCATTCCAGTCATCAAGAGCCAAGCCGCTCGTTGCAGAATTCCCCTATCATCGCATCTAGGGTTTATGCAGACGCAAAATCATCATCTCTTTGTGTTGGAACTTGAAGAAAAGTTTGTTTTCTTAGGATTAGGTGGCTTCACTATCTGGTCAGTGAGGATCTGATTCCGTTCCCACATGACTCGTTCCCTTGAAGCGAGATCGATCGTGTTGCTTTCTATCAATATCTCTCCCAGAAACCCACTTTTTGATTTTCTGGGAGAACACTTGGGCAACTACATTTACATTGATTGCTAGTATCTTGCCTTTTCCTGTGGACTTATTTGTTTGTCTCGGGGAAGAGACAGAGAGAGCGATGATGAGCTCAAACAGACCTGTAATGAATTGCGGATGTGATCGCAACTCTTTACGAACATCTAAGGGGCGGAGCTCAGTTTTAAGAATTTGTTGGGAAGTAAAAATGAAGTTCTTCCTGTATTTTATTTTCTCAAGAGTAGAATTTGGGCTTCATCAGAACCTTGAAACCTGCAGAAATGAATGGGTTTTGGGTGAAAACGAAGCCCCAGATGGATTTTGGTTCCCCTCGCTATCCGGTGCCTTTTCTCACTTGTGTTGTAACTGGACGTCGGGGAACTACATTACATTGAAATTAATGCTACCAGAAACTATGATTCAAGATGCAGCGACAGAAGTTTTCCCTTTTTTTTTTGGTTTAAGGGAAAGGATTGCTGCTAGCGTTGCTTTTCTCTCTCATTATTCCTGGACAAGTTTAGCCTTAAAGCTATCGGGAAGTTTGAACATTTCTTGGGCTGAGTTTTAAGTTAAGCACAAGCTAATTGACATAAAGCCTCTTAAAAGCAGGACCGCAAGCTGAAGCGAGAAAATGCCGTTTTTCAATATGTAAGTAAATAAAATTATTATAAAAAATAGTTGAGAATGAGAGGAAAAGTAGTGACCTAAAATATAATGATTATGTTACCTAAAGCAGAGCTGCTGCTGCTGATACTGTAATATAAACGATAAGCTGCCAGTGCTGGTGTTCATATGCCTATTTAACTTCCCATATTTAGAACAAGCTCCATTCTTGTATGTGCATGAGGATGGAATTCATTTAAGGGAACAGCCAGGTTTGACCTTCCGTTTATGTGAGGGCACCTGACGCAGAGAGGTCATGCATACAAGGAATAAAAATCAAATTTTTATGGAATCATATTACAAGCACAATTTGATTTCTTCGGCTCCCAAGTCTCCCAAATATTTATCGGATTTGTATTTAGCATTAGTTAACGAAATCAAACATAACTTACAAATTTATTAAGTAAACCCGAAAGGCGTTCTCGATGATCGAGGGGAATTAATTTGCGTGAGGGCAAGCAAGTATTACCTATTACGGATCCACACATAATCATCTTACTTGAAACAAAGCCTCAAGTTCTAAAAGCCATAAACTCCAAGTTCCAACGCACACAGCAAATTTTAGCCCGCAGCACTTGGAACCTCCCTGTGAGGGCTTAATTTCATGCCAACTTTAATAAACTAACACAAACCTGACTTCAACAGCATAAGCACTGACTATTTATTCATATCATCTTCAAATGTTTCAACAAACGAAATGTGTTCAACAACTTCAAGCACAGATATTCTTCTCAGACATTTCCATTACTCGGATTTCCTTTCAGATTGATAACTGCAAGCTCTTGTTCCACAAATTCTCCTGCACATACAGGTGGATATTTGCTGGCAGTGGGCGATTCTGCAAAGTGTCCCAGAGGCTTCAATATAGAATCTGATGCTATGTGGGCAAACAACTGCACAAGTATTCAAGAGAGCAGCTCATAAGACAAGGTTGGGGGAGGTAGGAATAATATGTTTTTAACATATTGCATAATCGCTTCTTTGAATGTTAAGCTCCACACAGATTGAAACATGCTAAGAGAACTGCAAATCATACACACCGTTGAGGATACTCTCCATAGGCTGCGGCTTTGCTCCGATGCTAATCTGATGGCCTCTATTGTCCGTTTTGTAACAACAACTTCATGCATACCAGCCATACACTCTCCAGCAGTCAGCCATTCTATCTGCACCAAAAGTGTTACATGGAAAAAATTTTAGCCTGAATGTGACATTCTTGACCATGGAACTTCATAAAACTAATAACACCCTCTCCTCTACAAAACCAAGTGCCATCAACTAGCAAGATGAAAAGAAGAGTAAAAGCCTTGTCAGGAGCTATTCCTGGACATGCTTGATTGCCTGAAAAGTGAGTCCCTCTTCTTTATGCATGGTGGACTATCAGATATATGCTTCTTGCTTTTTGGCTGGACACAGTTGATTAGATATAGGAACAATTGAATCAATAAGAAAGGCCTACATGAAGTTTTCATATGCGGCTAGTTCATGAGACAATACTATTCCCTTCACATTAGAAACAACATAAATCAGCAGTCAGCTACCTGCTTGCCTGTCTGAATCAGAAGACATCCTACAGGAACCTTTACTTCAACTTTTTGCCGGTTCCTCAGCCAAATATTCAAGCCAGGAAACCTACTTCTTCCATGGATAGTTAAAAAGTTGAGATCATAGTGATATCCTGCAAAAACAGTTCCCTCCTGGCCATGATGTCTGAGGTCACTACCTGTGGGGGCAAGAAGATGTGGTCCCTGGATCATATGAATAAAAGGCACATAAACTATATTAATGATCTTGTTATACAAGTGTTAACTTAGCGCTTGCCACATTATAGTTTCTTGAGAGGTTGGTCCTTGTTGGTGGGTACAGATACATCATATATCAGCAAAAAATTACCTGCCTCATGAGCGAAGTGAATGCATCTTTAGACAAGCCAAATCCAATAGCAGCCATTTCAGCAACAACCTGTCAATAATTGATTGGCATACTTGCTCTCATTGAACACATAGAGGAAAACGAAGGGGAACAAAAACCAACCCACCTCTACTGCAGATATCATCATGTATCCCCAGGAGTCCATGGTCTCCTTCCATTCAGGAAAACCTTCAGGTATGACAGGCTCTGAATTAAGCTCCTGCGAGAATGGGAGTGGTTATTGTAAACCCAATAGCGAAGGAACATAACATAACTTTCATAGAAGAAACGAAACTACCTTAAAGCGGGTATTTGATGGGCGAGGTCCTGCTCTCCACATATATCGCCACTTGGGATCAGGTCCTTTTGGTGTGGATGGCTGGTTCTCCTTGGGCATCGCCCTCAACTTGTCTTTCATTTCCCCATCTACCAAGCTTCGTGGAACTTCCACCCCCTCCGGTGTCACCCCAACCTGTTATGTCCACGTCAACAGTAAGTTAGAGCCAACCTGTTATGTCCACGTCAACAGTAAGTTAGACTTGAACATGAAACAGCTCTCCCTCTCCCTCTCCACATTCAAAAGTTGCCTTGTTGCTGCAGAATATGATTCATATCTGGCTGGCATCTCAAAAGTAGGACTACCATTTGAGATGGGTACACAGAGGAAGTCTCCATTTGCCAATAGAGTTGGTGATTAGCATCAGGTTACGGGTCAATTCGTGAATAGTGCAGATAACGTCTTCCATCATCTGGCACTAAACTCTACTCTGGATAATTTTTCAGACTCTAAGGCTATGGTATTGTATAACAAACCCAAATAGAGGCGAAATGAATCTAAGCAGTTCGTGTTAAGAAACACCAAATTCGACCAGTCGAGGGGAAAGCATGAGAATGGGAGAATCGGACCTGGTAATGCAAATGGGGTCGTTCCTGCAGTCGCTTGAACTCGGGGGGCATCTCGAAGTATTTCTCCATCATATCGAGGAAGCGGTCGTTGTCCTGGGCGGAGCATCGGGGATCCTTCACCAGCAACGCCCCGGTTTCCTTCAACACTCGACTCACTTCGCGGCACAACTCAGCGAGTTCAATCGGCAGATCAGGCGAGTGGTTGTTGCCCAGGTAGGGCGCCAGGTCGATCACCGGAAGCTCCATATTTTCCGATCTATAAAAGAGAATCGAAGTAAGAACAGGAAAGGGAAGAAAAAGGAAACTATTCTCGGGAAAGGAAAGCAGGATGAGTGGGGAAGGAAATTGACGAATGGAATAGGGTAGGTAATGGCGGGAGAGGTAAGACTTATCGGATGCGTTGCGTGTACACAATATCGTATCTGAAGGAGCCACCATCTTCACGCATCAATCCTCGCCGTCTCCTGCCTGTATCAACGATTTCAACCGGGGCTAGAATCCCGGAAAAAGCTTATTTAGTTGCTTCTACTCCTGGGCAATCAATTCGCAGCCGGTTCTACCATTGGGCTGTCAGCCCACGTTAGCCAACACAAAAGGCCCAAATCTTAGGGCTTCAGTTACCGTATGATTAGGGGTGTAAACGAACAAAACGTTTGGTGAACCGTTCGGTAAGAGTTCGTTTATGTTCGTTTATTTAGTTAAACGAACGAACACGAACATATTTTTTGTTCAATTAGTTAAACGAACGAACATGAACAACGTCCGTTCGTTCATTATGTTCATGAACCGTTCGGTTATTGTTCGTTTATGTTTATTTATTTATTTGTTCATTTATATTGATTTATTTGTTTATTTATATATTAGATCATGCATTTTTATTAGTATCTACCTACTCCACTCATGCAATTATGCTCCAATTTTTTCTAAATTAATATATTATTTTTGTTTCCCCAAACATAATCAGTCATTTTTCTCATGGCGTAAACCTGTTGCAGCACCAAGCTAAGCCCCATTACCATAACTTATAATCTCTCCCATCATTTATCTAGTGCCCTGTTGGTCATTGCTAGACTCGCTCCAATTTAAATTGGTGGTAATCATTAGGTTTAATTGTTCGTGTTCGTGTTCGTGTTCATTTATTAATAAACAAACGAACACAAATAGAGAAGTTGCGTTCGTTTATTATTCGTGTTCGTGTTCGTATTCATTTAAAGTTAAACGAACGAACATGAACATAACTTATTCGTGTTTGTTCGGTTCGTTTACAACCCTACGTATGATGGTGGTGTTATTGATACATCAGTGTGCAATTCTGAGGATCCTTACACACATTGACAATCAACACTAAATGAGTGTCTGGTTCAACGATTAAGAAAATCTTAGAAAAAAAAGATTTTAGGAGAGTAGCATTTTTGGAAAGTAACAATCTAAGTATAAAAATGATTAAGTATCAATGATAGAAAAAAAATCAAAATAATATTGTGTTTGGTTAGATTGAGAGAATAATTTTTTGCATTCTCACTTTGTAGTAGATGTAATCAATTAATAATTTTCTAAGAGTAATTTTCCCAAACTCCACAAGTAAGAAAATAATTTTTCAAAAAATATTAATGAAACAACTCTTCTGGAGAATAAGAATCAAACAAATTATTTTCTCTATCTTACCAAATACAATATTGTTTGGTTTTTTTTTACCATTGATACTTAACCATTTCTATATTTTAAAAGTTGAAAATGGTTACTTTTCAAGATATTACTCTCCTACAATCTTACTTTCCAATGATTTTGAGATGTTTGTAAAAGGATTAATATTTCCAAAATATGTCGAACGGGGGAGGATTGCCATGATCTCAAGGGTCATTGATCCTCGTGAGCTGGAGCATACGTTCTCTTAGAGCAAAATCAAGCGAAAATATCTATTTATATTAGAAACTAACGCTAATAGTACTAGATGTTTTTTTTTAAATGATAATAGATATCTGATAGTTATTTTATATTCATAACTGATATATAATAGGCCGTCGTTAAATATTATTGTTACTGCCCGTGACTTGCACAGTTGCACTGCATGGGTATTGAACCACTAGATAAAAGTGCGGATGCCCTAAATTGTAAGAGTCAACTTTAAGCCACTCATCAATTGTTGTTTTTATTATTATTATTCTTATTATTCTTATATTATTGTTCTCATCTCCCATCATTCGGACACATGAAAAGTGCAGACTAGTATACTCGATGAATTGTTAGGTGCTAACAATATTAAATACTAATAAAGATAAATTGTACTTCATCTGTCTTATAAAACATATTTTATTTGATAATGTATATAAATTAAGATTTCTCTATTTTTTAATTTTTTTAATATAAAATTATTAATTTATTTATTTTTATATAAAGTACATGTACTTATCTAAAAAAAGCTATCAACATTTGCCATTTTTAATGAGTCTACATACTTTTACTCTTTAATTTTCTCAACTTATCTTCTTTTAATGATATATATATATAATAAAAAAAATTACTTTATTTAGAAAGATAAGAAGTGGACAACTATTTTAAAACTGCAAAAAAATGAATATGGGTCCAATATTGTGAGACGGAATGAGTAATTTTTTTAAGTCATAACATAAGCAAGTAAGTTAATTTTGACTAAAAATGGGAGATTAAATGGAATTGATTATAAAAAATTAAAGAGGACTTTTGATTTGATACTTCAAAGTATAACAAAGAAGACATAAGAGAGAATATCTAACATAATCTACCATATAATCACTCACACTCTATCTAAACCCACTAATTAGCATTAAAAGAATTATGTAACAAGTAAGAATTTAAATTCTGAGCAGCTATGGTTGATAGTACTAAGAGCATCTCCAAAAGTTTCCCCATTTTGTTGATCTTTTTTTATTTTGGGGAATATGAAGTTATTTTTTACTTTAATAGCTTTCCTTTTTTATTCTCTAAAATAGGGAATGTGATGAGAAAGAAGATCTCATTTCCTATTTTTACAAAAACTTCAAAAATTTTGGGGAATAAAAAAATAATACTCCCTCTGTGTCACAAAGATTGTCTAATTTACTATTCATAATAATTAATTCATAATATTTTATTTTAAATTTTCTTATAGAAATATAAATTTTTTATATGAAAATGCTACCTTAAAGATTTTAGTTTATAAATATAATTTTTAAAAAATTTTATAATATAAATTAATATGAATATATTTAAGTTAAACTTTATGTAAAAATGGTAAAAAGGTCATTCTTTATAAATCGGGATGAGTAATTTTTTATGCTTTCCATAATATTTAATTATATAACAATTAAACTAGTTATTAATTTAAATTTATTTTAATCATAATATTTAATTATTATGTAATAAATATAAAATTTTATAAAAAAATTGTTGGAGTTGAAATAAAAAATTATAAAAATTTTATAACTTATTTCATCATTTTATATAAATTATGAAAAAACTTGTTGGAGATGCTCTGGAGGTGAAAGTGCATTGAGAGGAGTATTGGAAGACCTGGAAGCTAGAGAAGGGAGGAAGGTTCATGTTCAGAAAAACAAAAATCAGGAAGAGGACAAAGGGGAGGTCCATATGTTCCAGAACAGGGAGTGGGAGCAAAAGGCGGAACGTTCAATAGGAATAAAACGCGCCGCCTCCACGCTCCACCTCAGTCAAACGGCCAGTCAGGTACAGTTAATGTAGGCCCCACAAAACAAACACGGAAAACGAATACCCGAAACTCTTCCTATAAGATCCAGTTGAACGCGAACAAGGGTGAAGAACTAAGACTCGAAAGTTAGATCCAGTTGAACGCGAACAAGAGTGAAGAACTAAGACTAGAAAGTTAGATCCTCAGCTGGAACCGGAACCACAAGGACCACCAGAACCATGTCGTGTTCCGTTGCGGTATCCAATTCGACGATGTTCTCGCCGCCGCCGTCTCTTCTCCGCAACATAAAGGCCTCCGTGATTACGCCCCCTTCCTCGCCTTCTTCACCGTTACGGCTCCGGCTACAGAAACCCACATCTGGGTCTCTCTTGTCTCCGAATTCTGTCCCTTCTCCGTCTTCTTCGGCACCGGGTCCAGTGACTACGATTCTGAAGAGGAAGAGGCCGCCGAGGCTGGATATTCCGGTGGGAATCACAGCGATGGATTTCGGAGCACCGGCGACCCCTTGTGTTGCTATGAGCGAGGTAGAGAGCAAGGGGGAGGGTTATTTTGTTTATTGCAAGAAGGGAAGGAAAAATGCTACGGAGGATAGGTTCTCCGCTGTTTCTAATCTCCAAGGCGATCCCAAGCAGGTATTGTTACTTTTTGCAAATCTCCTGATTTACTCTTTTGACTTGGTTCAAGGAATTGGAAAGATTTGATATCAGTTTGCTGGTTTGTTTTAGAATTCTAGGGTTTTTGGTCTCATACTAGAATTTAGAACTAGCTCATGTTTAAATTTTGTCTTAAATTGGGATAGTTCTGGTCAAAGTGTAAGAATCTTAAACAAAGTTTGATATTTGGAAGCTGAATCCAAGTCAAATGAATTGTTTGCACTGGTAGAAGTAGTTAATGTCACTAAAGTAGTTAGATATAGATAGATACATGAATTTCATTGAAAATGGTGGAGTCTCATACGCTGTTTAAATTTTCATGAATTTCAGGCTTTTTTCGGTGTTTATGATGGGCATGGTGGGGCTAAAGCTGCTAAGTTTGCAGCTGAGTGGTTAGATAAGAATATATTAGTTGAAGTAGTGAGGAGAGATGAAGAAGAAATCGAGGACGCAGTTAAGCATGGCTACCTGCAAACAGATGAGGATTTCCTGAAGAAAGACATTGGGGGTGGTGCATGCTGCGTAACAGCTTTTATTAGAAAGGGAAATCTTTTGGTGTCCAATGTTGGTGATTGCCGTGCTGTTATGAGCAGAGGAGGTGTCGCTGAGGCTCTCACATCTGATCATCGTCCCTCAAGGAACGACGAAAAAAACAGAATTGAATCCTTGGTGAGTGACTTAGATGTGCTAGCTGTAATTATTCTCAGTTTCATCTGTGATCTGCATCTGTTGCAAGGAAAGCTTCATTGGTTTGCGTTGCACTGATCTGTTTATCCAAATTCTCTTTATAGGGTGGCTATGTGGTTTTGCACCATGGTGCTTGGAGAGTTCAGGGAACCCTGGCCGTGTCAAGAGCCATTGGAGACCGACACCTGAAGCAATGGGTTACAGCTGAGCCAGAGACAAAGATCCTACGACTTGGACCTGATTGCGAATTCTTAATATTAGCATCCGATGGCCTGTGGGATAAGGTGCGTAGGCTACTGCAACCTGTTAGTTACTATTTCTCCTATGGATAAAAGGTTTGAATGTGTTAATTGAGGGGTATTCCTTCTTTCCTTTTCATTTTAGGTGAGTAATCAGGAGGCGGTGGATATTGCTCGTCCTTTATGCATAGGGGTTGATAAGCCAGAGCCGTTGTTGGCTTGTAAAAAGCTCACTGATCTGTCAGTATCACGGGGTTCATCTGATGATAAAACTGTAATGCTGATTCAACTGACGAATTATGTTTGATCCCTGATTGATGCAAAGCAGGGGATTCATCTAACTGGATAGGCTTATTGCATTGGCAACCCACTGACTTTACTGACTGTTGAGGTCTTCTTCCTAATCATGATTCGCGGAGATGGATGCAGACTTGGTGGGTTGGTAAATTCTGGAGACGCGACATAGCAGACCTTTGGTTTAACCAGTCTTTGGGTGATTTTTTACGCCCGCAGCTGAATAATGTTGGACCTTGGAAGAGATCCAGTCGTACTCTCAAGTTTTGTACCGAAGGAATGAACTTCTTATAATAGACCAATTCTGTTCTGTAACATTCATGTGTTAGATGTCTAGACTCAAAACAAATATTTAATGAAAGTCGAAATTCGTTAGAAGCTTCAGTTTATGGATTTGTCCACATCGTATCAAGAGATTGGTCTAAATACAGGTGCCTCGTGACAGTGAATGGCAGATGTGTTTGGTCCGGATTCTGTCATGTGTTTCTGGATTTCAGAAGATTTGAAAGAGTCAGAAGAGGTGGTCTCCCTACCAAAAACTCTCAATACGAAAAGTTCTCGTGTATCCTTGGTTGGATGATTAACGTAATTCAAGTTTGGGTGGACTTGGCCCTGCCGAGGCTTGATGAGTCGCACAGGCGGGCCTCAGTCATGTGGTGGTGAAGCTTAGAAGTCAACATAAGCTCAAGGGGCCCGGGGGTGCAACACAAGGGAAACCCTTCGACACTAAGTTGATCGAGTTTTTAAGTGCAAATACAAAGAACAGGTAATCAGAGCGGTATTTTCTGTTTACCAGCCTTGGTGAAGGTGATGGGTGGGGTATCTATACCTTAAGGGATGCCCCTCGGACCTAAGTCACCGACTTCCCGTCAATCAGCGCTAACCACCCAGCCGTGCCTAGCAACGTTCTGAATCATAATCCCAGATTGCCAACCATTTCGTGGTCCTGGACCTCATGGTGATTCAATGTTTCCGAACAGGTCTCTTGGACTCAACAGTTATGAATCGAGTCTGACTGAGCCCTGCCCAGACTTGTGGGCTTCCTGAGTTTTGGGCCACATAATCATTCGGCTTGAATCCAAATCAGGCCTATGGTCTTAGTTTGGTGGATATGTAACTCTATCAAAAAAGAATAAGATAGTGATCGTTGGTGAATAATTTGAAGTCACAAGTTTTATACTCTCTCTTTCCATATCCATTCAACTATATACTTTGATACGGAGATTAAGAAAAAAGTTTGTCTCTTGTTCTCACTTTTGACTTTAACTTTTTTTGCATAAATTGAGAAAATTAAAAGAAATGAATATTGAAATAATATTTGAAAGTGCAGTATGATGAAATAATTTAATAAATATAGAAATGATGCAAAGATTTAGGACTAACCAAAATAGAATATATTACAATAGCTTTTGAAAGAGTGAGTAATATTTAATGAAAATGGTTAAATTTGCCACTAATATTTCTTCGAAAGGGTAAAATTTTGTGAGTAAAATTTTACTTGGTATAAATTTGCCGCCATTGCTAAGATATGAGAACAAATTTTCCACTGAAGTTGTAAGCTAAGGGTGAAATAGTGAACAAGTATCTTGTTGTAGAAATATTTCATCTAGGGATGTTGGTCAATCTGATTTAGGTTGGATGAGGTATTCCCGCATACGTTGGATATCCTACTCTCATCCTAGCCATCAGTTATTAGATAAATAATTTTCACACTCATATCCTACCTATTAAATAAAACCTAACCACCTACCACATTTAGACAACAAAAAATATTTGAAAATATTTCAATGGAAAATAAAAGAAAATGCCTAAAGCCTTCAGTCATTTCATTACATGTGAACATGAGCATAGCCAAAATGAGCATTTCCAAACTATCAAAAGCTAACCAAGAAGACAAAACATTTATAATTACTTCATGAAACATATAGTAGACCATCAACAGAGCAAAGAAAACACCCAGACTTCAATTTTTTACAAATAGAGAAGTTCTACTTAAAGGACAACCTAACCCCACAAAAGAGGAGTAGATTTTACTTTCAATAGCATTAGTAATATGGGTCGAATGTGAGAAAAGTAAACCCTAACTCACATCCTACTTGAACCCAACGGGTAAAAAAAAAAACCACATCTAACCCAAATTCGTTTAATTGTAAAAAAAAAAAAAAGACTCATTGGATCATATTCAACGGATCCCCATGGATCAAATACCCATTGACATCTCTAATTTCATCTAAAATGAGAATATTTCATATCTCACGAGGAACACATCATGCACAAGAAAGATGAGAAAGTTAGCATAACTCTTAAACTAGCCCTTAAAAATTTTCTCAATAACCCCTAGCTATCTCAACTACCTCAACCTTTTAAAATACCAAAATGAGCAAAAACTCTATGTTTGACCCACACCATCATTATTAAGCATTCTCGTTTCCTTGTTCGTCATTGTCATCAGACAATTCTTCACTATCATTGTCATTGATCCTTTGTTCTAAAATTGCAGTTCACTATCCCCACTACTTGCTTTGTCCAGTTGATCAAGTTCCCATTCTACACCCACAACGCTTACACTTCCCGCAGCTACCCCGGATTCAATCCCTCATGCATCATCCAAATCCCGCTTCTCACCATTTATGATACCTGATTCAACCTCGAGTGTCATTGTTTTGGGCTTTGGACAAGGACAATCATGCTTCCTTCATGTCCAGGACAACAACCAATTAAGAATGGCGTTAGCCCAGAGATAGTTGTTCATGCCATCCAATTGCAACAAAATTTTGATTGTGGCGCTTCTTTCAAAGTAAAAAATTGATTATCCAGGGAAGGATGTGCATAATTCAAACGTGGGTTTGTTCGGGGACAATCCTTCCTATGTAGTGTTGCCAAGATGTGTAAAAGCGTCGTGGCGGCATTGGTGACTGAAAATAGGGAAGGTGGCGGAGGGTAAAAACCATTGCTGGAGCGAGAGTCATATTAAATAGTAAAGATAACAGTGACAATAACAGATTCATAAATTTATGAGCTAGTTTGAAGTAAAAAAGTTGGAATTTGAATATACTTTTTTTTTCCATTTGCTGTATAGACAATTTTGACAGCCAGAATTGCACACAAAAAGGTAGCATTAGTGACATATTTGCAACAAAAAAAAAAAAAAAAGTAGCAAAATTGTCCTTTCAAACAAATATTGGTAGCAGCTTTACCCTTTTCTTTAATAGTTATATACTGATAATATAGTAAACAGTGACTGGCATAGAATTAGGTAAAATTTATTTAAATTTATATTGTTTTATAACTATTTGACGAAGTTCGTAAAATGTAATTAAGTGCGACATTGTCTCACTCCAGAGTTCAGACTTCCATTGCAAAGTTAGAGCAGAGGGTTACGGCGATGAATGTGTAAATATACCAAAGTTGAACGCCTGATCAGCTGGTTTGAGGACTTTGTTCATCAAAATTGTCTCGTTAAAAGTTGAAGCAAGCACATGCATCGACACCAGACCAAGTGACTTTGGTTCAATTTTCACTTGGCATGTTCCAGCCGTCTTTACTTGAACGAGCTGCTTGCTAATTGCCATTGGTCCCTATTCGCTTCTCTTGCCCACATGTTGTGCTCCTCAACAATAATAACTTACCAAACAACAGCCGAGAAACACTTGCATATGTTCTGTTCTATAATAAGATATGATACGACTAAATTCAATAGTGTCAATATTGACTCGGAGATTATCTGATGGAAATATTTTTGTAAAGCTGTAAACCAAAAAAAGTTCATAGATAGTTCAATAAGTATGTTTCATGTTCATTTATTTAGATAAATGAACAAATACAAATTGAATTTTGTGTTCATTTATTCAAATGAACGAATACAAGTAAGGTTATTATTCATTTTTTTATGTTCATGAACATGTTTGATTAGTGTTTGTTTATGTATTTTTTACACATGCATTTATTATTCACTGTTGTCTAAGATGTTTATTTTTCAATTTTGATATGTGTTTTATGTTTATAGATACTTATCAGATATTTGTTACTTTTTTTATAATTTATTATGAATTTTTACGTATTTATTGCTTCATTTTTTTTGTTCATTTATATTTGAGTATTTGATTGTTTATATTGTTCAAGAATGTGTTTGTTTATGCTATTCATGAATATAGGCATTCACGAACACTAACCTAACAAAGAGGAAAAAATATGAACACAAAATAATAATAATAAATAAATAAATAACATTCCCTTAGTACTTGTGTTTTGTCATAGTTAAATAAATGAACACAAATATGACATGTTTGTATTTATTTGGTTTGCTTATGTCTTGTACAGACTATTTCAGGTTATCTCTTCACCTCAAATTGTTTACAAAATTTACTATGGGTTATCCTAAACTTTTATGCATTTTCATATTTAATAAATTGCTTTACTATATTGCTCTTCACATTATCATTTGAGTATTTACCTTTTACATTTTTTAGGGTAACATTTGAATATTTAGACTATCAATTTTTACCATATTATTCTTTCAATTATCATTTGAATATTCACCTGTTACATTTTTTTTATTTAGGTGTAAAAATGAAAGAGAAAAATGAAAATAATACACATATTTTTTTTTCTCTTTCTTAATTTTTGTATCAAACCAAAATATCTTAATGAATTCAAGAAAGGGAGAAAATAATTTTTTGAATTTGAACTCGTGAAATTACAGTTAAGAGGGGTTCGCTTTTACCACTTGAGTTAACATTCAACTGCGGAAATTAATATTATGATAGTCATATGCTTTTGGTTCAAGTCTCGATGTAGTGTGATAATTAATTTTATCATATTAATAAAGTGTGGTACTAGGTTGTTTTCTATATACATGCGCTGCGTATTAATTATTTTGTTCGTCTCTTTATGGGTTTAATTTTTTGTTTGATTTGTAACATTTGTTGGTGTTCTACTGACCTTTATATGTATCTTGGTAATGGGCCTAGTGGCTAATCTGATTAGTGGCCCACCGTGGGTAAATGTTAAACTAATTCTAGAAGTTGTTAAAAATTTTCATTTAAGTCACTAAAGTGTGTAAGTATGGGTTCCATTCTAAAAATTCGAAGAATGTACATCACTAATCCTAAAATTGACACTATCAATAAGTTCAATGACAAAATGTGAAACTCATTCTAGCATAAATCTATGATACGTTTGTATGCATGACATTCTTTTATATATATATATATATTAACCTTTATGTCATGTACTTTGTCTTCAGTTAATTGTCCTCCAGCCATGTAATAATTTAATAAAAAGTTAAGCAAGATGTCATCCACTGTTGAATTATATCCAAGTTTTGGTACATTTTAACCATTTTAATATCTACTTGATACATCCCGTATAAAATAAATTAAGCAACATAATATGTAATGGGTTTCTTTTTCTTAGGTTTAGTTCTTTTAATGAGATATTAAAATAATTATTATTATATTGTGCACATATATCTAATTAGACATATTAATCCTCCCTTAACTCTTTATATATAATCCACCTCTATAAAAAATTTTGATAAAATTGTTCTTCATCAAAACTCTCTCTTTCCTTTTAAAAATCTTACACCATTCCCACCAACGTTGAGGTTGCTACAGAAATATATTAAAATAACAAATTTTTTTAGTTTTGCTTCAATTAAGAAATATTTTATTGATATAAAAAATTAGATCAAGATGCCTAATTTAGATTAATCATTAATGTCATATTTTATCTTTATTGAAAAACAATTTAGTGTGATGGGGAAAAAAACATTTTCCTTATAAATGATTTGCACGCCTTTGTTTAACATCTTTGTTCCACCACTAACACTGGCAGTAGCCTACTCATTAATTGATTGATATAAGGAACAAAATCGATTGAGAAAATCGGGTGATGTAATATATAGGGATAATGACAATTTGCCCCTTGAGGTGTAAGGGAAATTACACTTTACCCCTCCTATTTCAGAATATGGTATTTTTTTTACAGTTAATACACATTTTAAATTATCAATTTTTTATTTCTGTATTTTTTTTAGTTTTCAAAAAAATATTTTTTGAATGTCAATTAATTATATAAAAAATGTTATACAAATTGAAATTGCTTGAAGATGATAACTGCATAATCTATATTAAGATTTCAGAAGTTTTTGTTGGACTGTATTAAAAGATAGAAATAAAATGTATATTTTTAAACGTAAAAAATAATGTGTAAATTTCACCTAAATTTCAGGAGCAAATTATAATTAACCCTACCATACATTCTGGTGAAGTGAACGAAGGCAACGAAGATAGAGTAACCAAAACGCGAAGCATAATAAGGTCTGGCATTGCAACATTGCTAATGTAAGTCAGCAAGCCCTACAATTTACAAACAAAACATGATATGAAGAGTTATAGTTGTTGGGTTGTCGACCGATCACTTTCTTGCTGCTTCTCTGTCGTGTAATCGCACGACAAATTAACATTCGGACCAGCCCACGACGGCCCGCATATTATTCTCCCGCGTGACAAACAAATTAACGTTCCTTCGGTGCTTAATCTGTAGGAATGAATATAATTTGTTATTGGTCACAAGAATTAATGATTGGTTCATGCCCGCCCAATATTGCGAGTCAACCCTGCTCGTGATCAACATCGGATTGGAATGCTTACTTTTTATTTTTTCATGTTTTTCTTCAAAAATACAACTTGCTAAAGTTAAAAGTTTCTAATTAACCAATTAAGTTTGAATTTATTTGCCACCTTAAAAGGAAATTAAGACAGTAAGCAAGAGCAACGGATGATTGAAACTTGTGGAAAGATTGAAAAAGGGGAGGAGTGAAAAATCGAGAGAAATCTGGATTGTGTGTTGCCCGTCATGGATGACATGTATGTCGTCAACTATTTGTTTGTGCCGATAAAATAGAGTGGGAGAGTCAGTGGATGACAAGTAGTCGACAATTGTCTATTAACCTTCCCTTCCCTTCCCTTCCCAACTTGTAAATTCGATTCCAGACGGCGTGCTGCTCCGGCTTCATCTGTGCTCAATGGAGTCGTATCATAGGATTTAGAGAGTGGAAAATTTTTTGCAATAGTACAAGGTAAAAATGTAAAATTCATGTTATGTCTAATTAGACATATGTGTATTATATCAATTATACTTTCAGACCCCACAGCCTTTCATTTCCTAATATAATGAACTACTTGATGAGAAATTACAATTGCCCTGCTAAAGTATGCTCTAATTTACAGTTTACCTCTTTTATTTTTAGAAATCTACACTTTACCTCTAGTATTTTTTACACTATCTGATAACAACTTTTGAAATTATATTTAAACTATGTAATAATCATCTTCCATTCATTTCAATCTCTTCAATATTTTTCTATAATTAATAAGCATTTTAAATTATCAGTTTTTCCTTTTTGTGAATGTATTTTTCTTCCTGTAAATACATATCATTATTTTTTAAAAAGTCAATTGACTGTGAAAAAAATATAAAAAATCTTGAAATTACTGAAACATTATTATCAAATAGTTTAAATTAGGTTTTCAGAATTTGTTGTCAAATATTGTAAAGCAAAAATGGGGTAAAATGTAGGTTAAACCAAACCATAGGGGGGTTTTGTAATTTTCCTCTACTTAATTCTCCACTATCTTTCACGTCTTGCATCACAATCCAAATTAACATACGGCTATGCCTTCTCTTTCTTTGTTTTCTTCTTCATTTTATTTCCAAAAAAAAAAAAGATAAATTAGCCAGTATACTGTTTGGAAATTACTTATACTTTCTAGAAACTACATCAAAGGCCCTTTTTTTCTTGGAGTTCAAATTTACTCAGTCATTAAGTAAGCTTGGTGGGCTAACAACATGAATATGTGTTGTATTTTTAGAGATTAGGAACGACAGGCACACATTTAGATTTGTGTGAGAAACATGTTGTGAGATCCAAAGTTTTTCTATGTTTTATTTAGAGGTTAAAGAAAGATTTTTTGGGATTGTGAGAGTGTGTACAAAGACTCTGGGATTGATTTTTATTTTAAAGTAGTGTTATTCTTGTATTGAGTTTCATCTTGCATATTGAAGAATTAGGTTCTCTCCGTCGATGTGGCCACGTAAATCTTTATGTCATGTTTGTTTTCTTGCTTTGAAGTTTAATTCTGCTGCTTCTCTGATGACAAGTTTAAAGAAATGATATGATATTTCAGATTTTCTCAACAACTGATATCAGAGCTTCCGGTATTGAGGATTCAAGCAACTTGAAAATTAATAGGCATGCCAAGGATCTCAACAAATTTTATGGTGGAGAAATTTGATGGGATGAATAGCTTTACTTTGTGCCAACAACGGGGGAAGGATCTTCTAGTGCATTAAGGATCGGTGAAGACATTGAAGAACAAAATATGAAGATATAGATGACAAGAAGGACAAATATCTTGGATTTCCATGGTTGTTGGGGCGCAAGAAAAATGTGCAATTTGACTTTCTCATTAAATGTATTAAGCAAAAAATAGTTTATTGGAAGGCTTCACTTCTCTGGCAAGCTAGTGGATTTCTCCTGATTAAAGTAGTAGTATAGGCAATGTCTACCCACCTAATGAGTTGCATTCGAATTCCAATTGAAGTGTGTGATAAAATTTAATTCCTTGATTTCTCCTGATTAAAGTAGTATTATAGGCAATGTTTACCCACCTAATGAGTTGCATTTGAATTCCAATTGAAGTGTGTGATAAAATTTAATTCCTTGTATGTAATTTCTTTTGGTTGTCAGATGTGGAAAAATACAAGATGACATGGTGCAGCTAGGCAAATCTATGTAAGTTGAATACAGCAGAATGACTAGGGTTTCAGGATTTGCATGCATTTAGTTTAGCTCTTCTGGTGAAACAAATGTGATGATTGGAGAAGAACAACTCAAATTTGGTGGCTTACATTTTTAGGGGTAGGTACCACCACATCTATTCTTTTCTTAAAGCACTTATATCTATCACAATGTCCCAAGTCTTTAAAGGCTTACTGAAGGGATGAAAGGTGCTTAGCGTGGGCACATATTAGAGGGTTGGGAGAAGCACCTCTATTTTGCTCTAAAATGATAAATGGATGCTTGGAGCCTGTTCGACTCTTAGCACTACCCTAATTCTATGTACTGAGGCTTGGAGACTAGCAAATCGTATCGAGCCTATAGGATTTTTTTGGAACTATCAGCTCATCAATGCTCTCTTCCACCCGCATGACGCTACTTCCATTAAAACGATTCCTCTGTCCCTAATGTTCGTGGAGGATGTTCTCACGTGGGGAATGAGTGACAACGGCATGTTTATAATTAAATCATCTTACTATGTAATTTATGCCTTGTTTTTTTGGTTAGGACCTGCTAACTAGTTTTGAATTTTTTATATGGTTTTGGAACCTTTTGCTTCCCTTAAGGGTTCACCTTTTTATGTGGCAGGCTTATGTTGATGCTTTACCAACACTGACCAATCTCAGTTGGCGTGGTTTAAAATTCCCTTTGGAGTGCCTAATTTGCTCCCAAGCATAGGAGTCAGTGGATTACCTTCTGTTTCAGTCTTTGTTCTTCTTGAAAATCTAAGACAAACTAAATGTAGATTTACCATTTGATGTATGTTACTAAAAGGAAAAGCTTCAAGCTGATGTAGAATGTGATGAGTATCTTTCACTAAATGGTTGGTTCACATGGTTCAACAGGAATCGGGTAGTCTATGATTCCAATTGTCAAGCCTCAGCAAATGTAGCGCTTGCAGTTCAAGATTGGCTGTAGAGATGGTAGAGGTTCAAATAAGGGCAAATAGTGGAAGTGTAGACAGGACCTAAGCAAACACGAATTGGTGCCCTTAAAGAGGGTTTACCTTTATAGTGAACGTGGATGTGGCTTTTTCTAAGCAAGACAAGAAAGGCTCGACTGGAAAAATCTACCAGGATAAGGAAGGCAAAGTGATAGGTGATTTTTGCAATTTCTTATAGATGGGAGTAACTGCTAGTGATGTACTATATTTGGAAGTCATCGCTTTATTGTGGGGTTTGAAGGAAGCAAAGAGATATAGGGTCTGATCAGTGATTCTCGAATCTAATTCAATGCTTCTTATCAATGAGCAAAGATTGAAGACTAGTATTGTCCTTGCTCCAAAAAATGTGAAAAATAGTTGAACATGTTATTTTTCATTGCAATTTTTCTACAATTGTTTAGGAAAAGGCTCGGTTATGGTGGCTTCATGATGGCAAAATGCTCCTTGATATTTTTGAATTTTTGGAAGAAATTAATGCACAAATGTATGGAGGATTTGGTTCTGCAGGAATAAGGTGGTGTTCGACAAGACTCATTTTTCAGTGTTACAGGTGTTAAAATTTAATAGAGGCATGAAATTTAAATGTAATAGAGTCATGAAATTTAAATGTGATTGGATGGTAAATCCGAAAT
The DNA here is from genome assembly GCA_039654915.1 of Aquilaria yunnanensis. NCBI lineage: Eukaryota > Viridiplantae > Streptophyta > Magnoliopsida > Malvales > Thymelaeaceae > Aquilaria > Aquilaria yunnanensis. The sequence continues at coordinate 102,039,998 of CM077593.1, read as the reverse complement.
AGGCTATTTGTAATAGGTTAGATTAACTGCTGATAGGGTATTGAGGCCCTTAGTAATTTGTCTCTTGTATTCTCAAGGTTGGAGGATTTTGCATATCTAGCTCTTGGCTAGTGGGTTTGTCTTTATAACTTTTTTTTTCAAATAATATATATTTTTTCTGTTGCTGCTTTAAAAAAATCAATGAGCTTCATAAAGTGTCATCCCTTTCGTTATTTTATTTTGATATTTTGATTGATGAAAATAGGGCCTTGGCCTTTACTTTTGAATTCTGTTCATTTTTACATGTTAAAAGACTAGGTAACGATGCTGCCCATGCATTAGGAAGAATGGGCATCCGGATCATTGGTATGATGTCTTGGGAGGTGCCTCTCCCACCTTGGTTGTTGTCAGTTCTAAATTTTAATTTATTTAAAATGACACTTCATTTAAAAAAAAAACCACTATGTATATATTTTTTCCACCACCAACAAATTCTATAAAGTAATTGATATAGAGGCTTTCCAAGCACCAACAACCTTCGCCCCTGCTTTCACTCTACCACCTGTGCTTTCACGATATATATTCTTATTAATCAATTACTTAAAGAGAAGAAATCTCAAGTATAAGTTAGGATTGAAATCTAAAGCCACCATATAATATAGTGGTTTTCATACTGATAATGAGGCAAATTCTTGATCACAAGTTTTCGTTCTTCAAACTATATCACATGCAAAAGAAAAAGAAAAGACTGCATGCACACACAAACACACACACACACACACACATATATATATATATATGCTTATAAGGTTGAATTTTTAATTTATGGAGGGTGTTGGAACACGTCAGGCGGGGCGTTGGTGTTGTTGGAAACAATAGAAAATATTCACGCCGGAAATGCCAGACACAAGCATCACGCGCGCGCCAGAGCACAGCACAGCGGCCCAGCCAAACCGATCGACCCATCCACCACTCTCTCTCTCTCTCTCTCAACTTCGCTTTCGGTTTCGCTACCAATCTTCAGCTCTCTCGGTTGCCGCCGACGTGGGCCACTATTTTCTTTGCTTGTCAGCAGACCACCGGGACCCACTGTTTAGTTCGCAACCGCAGTCTTCCACCTTCCGTCATGTCGCCTTGCTCAGCCCACTAACTCCCGCAAACCCAATTATTTACCTCTCATGCGACTATAGGTTTTCAACTCATTAATTTATGTATGGTAACACATAATTTCACAGGCACGTGCCTTTACTTTTTCATTATGTATGCCCCCAAAAACTTGTCAAGTTTACCATGCGTGATTTTAGGGGTGTTTTTTTCCCCCTTTTTCCAAGTAGTATCTAAAATTTGAAGTATAATGATGTTTCACTAGGAAAGTTGAATCTTTTATTATTCCATAAGTATTTGAAAATAAGACAACTTAGATACTTCAGCCACATACCAATGTTTCAATGTAAGATTACTTAATGATATTTTTTCTAGGATTACAATTAGATAAATGGTCACAAATGTAACCAATGCATTTGAGCCATTCATTAATGTGGATCAACATGTGAAATCTATGATAATGAACAGACTAATATGTCGATCACATTTCTGACCACTCTTTTTTCTCCTTTCCTCTACTAGAAAATTAAATTAAAATTTTATAAAAATAAATTTTACAAAATAGGCAAATGACTAAACTATAAGGAAAATTAAACAAACATGGCAATGTTCCAATAGGCCCCACGTGGAAATAATTTTTGTGTTAAATGTTAGAATTTTAAATAATTTAATAACAATAGTGATAAAATTAAAAGTTAAAAACTACCTTAAAATAATTTTTTTATAAAAAAAATTAATACTAATCAATGGCGCTAATACTGAACAAAATCTATGGCGTTTACATGATAAAAGTCACATTTTAGTGCCATCGTGGGTTACTATTCAAATGTCGTTTGGAGGCAGTTTATATTGGTGGATAAATTAGAAAATGTTTGAAGTTTGAACGTGACTCGTGCCAAAACGTTAGGGATATTGAGAGTTTAATGTTCAAACATGAGTAGAATGAGCGTATAATACTAACGGTCAAACAACAAGAAATGACGGTGGTTCGCATGCAGATGGGAGAAAACAAAACAAAACCAAGTATATCTCTTTCCTTATCTAACGAAACACAGTTCCAACTTCTAACTTCTTTTTTTTTTTTTATTGAATTCATCCCATATTTCAACTTCTAACTTCTAACTTCTATACACCTTCGCGACATGCCCACGCAATTATCCATTCTTAAATTCCACGTCATCACCCAAAGATCCCAAACTCTTTCCCGTATAAAAGCCCCCTCAATTTCACTCGCCCCCTCCCAACTCAACACAGAGCAGCATAACAGAACAGCGATATGAAGAAACAGAGCAACTCTCACTCCTGGACCAGAGCCAAGCTCATCGGCCGCGGCTCTTTCGGCCACGTCAGCCTCGCCATCAGCAACTCCGATGGCCGCCTCTTTGCTGTCAAGTCCGTGGAATTGGGCACCTGCCTTCCGGGTCAGGTCGAAGCCTTGGAGAATGAAATTCGGATTCTCCGGTCTTTTTCCGGCAATTCATCGCCGTATGTCGTTGGTTACCTCGGCGATGACGTGTCTCATGAGTCTCAAGGAACGTCGTATAGGAACCTCCATTTGGAATATTTACCAGGTGGCACCGTCGCTGCCGTGGCGTCCTCTCGCCGCGTTGCTGATGTTGATGAGCCGATTCTTCGGTGGCACGTTCGGTGCCTGGTCTCCGCCTTGAAGTTCGTTCATGACAATGGAGTGGTTCACTGCGATGTTAAGGGAAAGAATGTTCTGGTTGGGTCGGATTACGGGTCTGTTAAGCTTGCGGACTTCGGGTCGGCGATGGAAGCCAGGAAAGCGTCGCCGACAGATCCAATTGTGCCGCGAGGGAGTCCTCTGTGGATGGCCCCGGAGGTTATTCGCCGCGAATCTCAGGGGCCGGCAAGCGACGTCTGGTCGTTGGGATGCACCGTCGTCGAGATGCTCACAGGTAAGCCCGCCTGGGAGGATCGCGGATTCGAATCGCTTCAACGCATCGGCTACTCGGACGAGTTGCCGGAGTTCCCCTCTCGGTTATCCGAAGTCGGTCGCGATTTCCTCGATAAGTGCCTGAGAAGGGATCCGAACCAGCGGTGGAGTTGCGACCAGCTGCTGGAGCATCCTTTTGTAGCCACCGCAACGCCGCCGAGTGAGACGGCTGAAGTTTCTCCGCGTTGCATTTTGGATTTCGATGACGCGGATTTCGACAATTGCGGAGAGACTGAAAGTTGTGAAAACTCCGGCAGAGAAAGGATTGGTAGATTAGCGGTGGGGGGAGAGCCAGATTGGGAGTCGGACGGTTGGGAGGTGATCAGAGTAGAAACGGATGCGGTCGACTCGGTGTTGGGTTCGGGGCGGGTGGATGAGGAATGGCAATTGTGTAAATTGGAGGAAATGAAAAGGGTGGACGTGTCAAGTGAAAAGCGGCATGGGCCTGAAAAGGTCGAAGTAGCGGTGGAGAAGAAATATGTGAATATTTTGTGTAAAATAGTGGTAATTTGTAGTTTGAGAATTTTGAGATATATTTTATTGGAGATGTTTATTATTTATTACATTCCTGAGCTTTCATTCTTGTCCTCAATTTTAGCATCAGAAAAATGCATGGCCCAATAACTTAGTTTTTGTTGCTTTCTGTTTCATGGAAGATAAAAGCTAATATATATATATATATATATAAGAAGGAATTATCCAGTAAAAAACTTCTAGAAATTGGGAGAAATATGTGGCAGCAAGCTTAGTTAGGCCAAGAACAATCGAATAGAATAGAAAGAAGCGGCCAAGATGGTGGAACTTTCGTTTAGGTGGTGGGACTTGTTTGTGGAGAGAACTGAATTTAAATTGGGTAGGGGAGTCACATGAAAAAAAACAATAACCACATGGTTCGTGTTTTTTCCGCTCCGGACCAAGGCACGTTGTTTAACAGCATGACGACATCCTCATGTAAAATTCTGGGTCAATTATTGTTACCCCAGGATTTTAATTAATGATTAACTGGATATTGAGATACTTCTGGATCAATTTATTTTGATTCAAGCCAACTCAATTTAAAATTAATTATTTTTATTTTTATATTTTTTTTTATCTAATATCAATTTTATTTAAAAATTAATATTTTTATTTTTTAAGTGTAATAATTCATTGACTAAAAATAAAAAATTCATAAAAATTTAATAACTTCAAAAAATTTATTTTGGATGGATTATTATATCTATATAATATTGACTTTCAAATTAAATCAGTTACTAATAAAAGAAATTAAAAATTAAAAATAAACCATTTTAACTTAAGTTAACTTAAATTAAAATGAATTGGCCTTGAATAACCACTTAGCTCACATTTTTTTAATGTAGGTAAAGAAAAGTATGGTCTTATATTTATTAAAAAATATCAAGAGAAAAAAAATCAATAATTTAAATTATTCATTAATTTTTAAAATATTTGAGATATTTTTTAAAAAAAAACTACTGTCTTAAAATAAAATTAATAGTTTCAATTATTCATTAATTCTTAAATTATTAGGCACGTTTTTTGGTACACATAATCATTTTATGAGTTACATTAAGTCAATAGAAAGATATAAATTTCATAGGGGAACTTGTGAAAGCGCCTTCAATAACTTTCAAACTCTTATCCTTGGGATTTTCCGAACTATATAAATTTCGGGTAAAATTTACCGGGGGTCACCTAACTTATTTTTTTGTCCTAAATAGGTACCTTACCTTCAAATTATCCTACCGAGGTACATTACCTTTTATCGTGTGTCCTATCTGGGTACTTTCCGTTGATTCCATCGTTAAGTCTCACGAAAATTGCTGACGTGGCATTAATTAATGCTACAATAAACGTAAAATAATAACTTTGGACCCTAAACTTTTCTAATAACTAATTCTAACCCTTAAACTTCCACCAAAATCATTTTAGCCACCGTCAACCTCTGTCGCCCACCATCCCAGCCGCCCTCGACCTCTACGTCGTCCTCCCCGCCCTCTGCAGTATCCTCCGATTTGTCCTCCGCAGTATCTTCCTCTGTCGCCCACCATCTAGCGACCCCCGAATGCAGTACTTGGAAAATTTATGCCCGTCGGCGGTTTTATCATACACGAGGGGCAATTGTTTGGTGCTTTGGCCGGAGTACATAGAAATTCCATGCAAGGATCGACCGTTTCCGAGTTTTGGGTTTTCATCATCCGGGAATGATCGAACGAACCGACATTTCTGAAAGAATAGACGACCGATGAGGAATGGTGTGGGTGGAAGAAGAGGCAGCGATGGAGAAAGGATTAACCCAAATCCGCAAGCTCGCTTCTAGCACCGTTGCCACCATCAAAGATGAAGCACCTCCACCGCCGCGATTCTGAATCTATGTCATTGAGTCTTCATCGTCATAATTCCAAATCTCCGCCACCGCTGCGATTCCAAATCTTTGCCACCGAATCTCAGTCGTCGCCTTGTCGTCCTTCTCGATCTCCATCGCCTTCCCCGTCCGCCATTCGCGATTCCAGCCATTCCCTATTTGCAATCCCAGTCGCTAACCGTTCCAGTAATTCTTGTCAGTCGTCCTCAATTTGTTGGCCACCGTTCGTGATTCCAGCTGATTTGAAGCAGAGCTCCTTGCTTTTGTTTGGCGAGGCCTGATTCTAAAACCCCAAAGCCTTTAGCCTCCTGTTGGTGTCTAACGGGCGACGGAGAGACAGCGGAGAGAAAGCTGTCTACTTTCTGCAGCGCTTCCAACTGCTTCCCGGACAGCCTCACGGCGAAGCCGAACAATGCGTGCTCGTAGGAGTTGAGGAGCTGCGGAGGCGTGCCATCTTTTTCTGACTGATATTCTTGTTGCTGCTGAGAGAGCCGGTGCACGGAATGGAGCACGGCGTGGTGCAGCTGCTTGGAGGTGGCGGCTGTCTGGTACGAGGCTCGGAGCTTCGTCTTGTCCATGTGGACTATATAGGTCGTCCATTTTCCTGAAGAAATGGGAGTTTCGCTGATAAGTAAAAGAATTAATACTGGTAGTAGCCCAGACACTGCTCTGAACCGACACATGGTTGTGAATAATCGGAGGATGGTGGGCGACGTAGAGGTCGAGGGCGGCTGGGATGGTGGGCGACAGAGGAAGAGGTTGACGGTGCCTAAAATGATTTTGGTGGAAGTTTAAGGGTTATAATTAGTTATTAGAAAAGTTTAGGGTCCAAAGTTATTATTTTACGTTTATTGTAGCATTAATTAATGCCACGTCAGCAATTTCCGTGAGACTTAACGATGGAATCAACGGAAAGTACCCAGATAGGACATGCGATAAGATGTAAGGTACCTCGGTAGGACAATTTGAACGTAAGGTACCCGTTTAGGACAAAAAAATAAGCTAGGTGACCCCCGGTGGATTTTACCCTATAAATTTCCCAAGTTTACCACTTGAGCTAGGTACATTCGAATGAAAGCTTAAGGTAGTTATATAAAATTTCAATTATCATTGGCTTAAATATACAAATAGGCCCCAACATGACATCCGCACACAGTTTGGTTCATGAATTCAAATGCCAGTAATGGAAATATTACAAAAGTACTCATGTTCTCTTTTAATTCGTTAAAAGAAGCACTCCTAGCTGGGGAGCACCCAAATACATTATTCTCTTTTCATTATTATTATTATTGTTATTATTATTATTTATGAAGCTGTAAACCAAAATTTTCAATTCCATGAGTTCTTGTCCCATTGTTCAAACGAGAATGCTCACAAGCCAGCATGCCCTCCTCATCGGCTCCCTAAATGAACCGTCAAGCTCTGGAGGCCTAGCGACAGCTAAACCTAAAGTGCACCAATATTAAATGTCGTTATTGCCTCGCCAAGTAAATTGCAGAAATGGTCCATAATCTTTAATTATCATTTTGTTTTAGTCCCTAATCTATTAAATATTTTATTTTGGTCATAAATATATTAAAATTATTTTATTTTAGTCTCTCACTAGATGAAAATCATTAACTCAAAATAACTATAAAACATAAACCTTATAAATTCTAATTTAATTATTCGGTAACTTTCTTTTAGTGAATTTTAATAGTTTAATATTTGTTGAAAGAAAATGGGCAACTAAAATTAGTATTTTTTTTTTCTTCTTGAATGAAAAAAGTTCAACTTACTAAGAGAAAAAAAAGGTAATTTCAATTTTTCATTAACTATAAAAAATTACTATACACATTAAAATTATTATAAGGTAGTTTCCGGATAGTTTAAATTATGATATTAAAAGTTGTTATCAGACAAAGATAATGATTGTACATTTTAAATTAAGATTTCAAAAGTTGCTACCTGACAATGTACAAAAGATATAAGGCAAAATGTAGCTTTCTAAACCAAGAATAGGGTAAAGTGTAGTATCATCTAAACCTTAGGGGTCAAGTTATGATTAACCCTACATAGCTTAATTGAGAATTCATGATATAGGTATTCAGTTGCCTACTTTGAGTAATTGAAATTCCACAAAAATGATTTATTTATTTATATTTTTTTTGCTATTGTGGTTTGATAATTTTAATATTATGTCACGCTCAATACAATTGTCATACATAAATATCTACAAAAAATATTTAAAAATTATTTTATTATAATTATAGAAATAATAATAATAATAATAATAATAATAATAATAATAATAATAATAATAATAATAATAAATTATTTCAAGAAAGCACTAATTACTATTTAGAACTAGTTTGAACTTGTTATTATAATTAGTACTTCACAAAATAACACAAAGCGTGTGATTACAATTAAAAACTGCATCTAAATCTTCTTCAAAAAGAAAAGAATAAAAAGAAACTATAGGAATTGGAAAAGTAAAAAAATTCTCCTGCAGTAATAGTAAGAAAAATAGAAAAAATGTTAGGAAATTGCAATATTCCTAAGATAAACAAATTAGATGGTTACTAGACATGAAAATTTTATTTTAGAATGACCTATGTCATAAAAAACTGTAGAAATAATTGTTCCAATAATGGAAGAATATCATAAGTTTGAATTATTTTCAAAATACATGATCAAGGATTGTGGCAACGTCGGGTTTTCGAGAGTCGCCACCAATCGGTTTTCGCTCAGGTCGATTGGACACCTAAAATATGGTCTGCGAGAGTTTGGGGGTTCGGGAGTACGGTTACGTTAAAACAACTTTGTTAAAACGCCCAAAAATTGGTACCTTAGTTGATTTTAATTTTGTTTTGCTTTGCTTTTTAACAAGTTCAGTTAATTTTCAAAATTAGAAATTTTAACTGAATTATTTAGTCGGATATGGATTTTTGGTAATTAATTTGTAAAAAATTTGATACTGCCGAACCATGGACTCTGCCGAGTCATTTGGACACGGAAGTTTTGATTCCGAACCATGGACTCTGCCGAGTCATTTGGACACGGAATTTGATGAAATTTTAATCCATATCGTAAATATGGATTTTTATCTTATTTATTTATTTTTTATTTAATTAAAAGTTGATATTTTCCAAACCGTAGATCCTGACGGATCATCCGGATATGGAAATTATTTTAATTTATCGTTAATTATTTAATGGCACATGCAAACTGAATTTTCCTAAGTGTGATTTTTTTAATTATGTCAAAAGAGGATTTTAGATTAATTATAAAAAAAAGTCTATCTAATCTAATCATATAATTATACTTAACATTAATTTCTACGCTAATTCATGACTTTAATAATCCAAACAAAACTATATATAAAAAAAATGAAACAAATGACAAATTTGTAAATCAGAACAACATTAGTGGCTCAGTTAGATAAATCAAATAAATCCAGGGGGAATTTAGTTATTAGAAATATCTATCTAACCTAACTATATAATTATGCTTAATATTCGTTTCTAGGTTAATTTATGTCTTTAATCATCTGAACAAAATAAAAACATAAAAGCAAATAAACATCAGTAAACCAGTGGCCAGAGTGTAAATCAGAACAAACTTAAAGTCTTAGATGATCAAATTAAATAAATCCAGTGACAAATTAGAAATATGTCAAGATTATGGACTTTCAGATCCGGGTCAATAACGGGTTGGTTTACGATCTGGGTTTCATTATTTAATTTTAATTTTTGTTTACTTTAAATAATATCAATTAATATCCAAACCATGGATTCTAAGCGAACCACTTGGTTATGGACGAAGGATTGTTTTTGAATTTTATTAATTACTAAGGACGGATCTTTGAAATTTGTCATGTGTTATAAAATTGATCTCTTATTAAATCTCTTCCTAATTTCTAGATGATGAGCAAAGTAAACATACATGAGCAATTAATTTACTAATTATTCTTATATACTATTAATATTTGTTATTTTCAACATGCATTATGAGATCTAAATCACAATTATAAGAACCAGAGAATATAAAAATGAATTAAACGTTCCAAATGATATGCCTATATAGATTTAATGACTTAATTTTATAGATGACAAATCAAACAAAACAAAGAAAGAAATCAAAGAAAAGTAAAATAAATAAAGAAGTAAATAAATAATAAATAAATAAATAAATAAAATAGTAAGTAAGTAAGTAAATAAATCAACCGACGAGTAAATAAAGAGAACAAACAAAACAAAAATACAACAGACAACATGAAGTAAAATATTTAAGACATATTTTATATAAACTTCATAGTTAAGGTTAATCCAAAGCTCAAATAGACAGAATAAACAAAACAAAAAGAGATCAATGAAAATCCAGCTGTAAGTGACTGATCTGCAAGATAAAATGAAGTTACTTGCTTAAATGGATAAAACAAAGAAAACTAATGGCTGAACAAGAATTTTACCCTAAAAAAAATTTTTGACTTTGGTCAAAAAAACGAAAACGCGTCTGGCGTTCTTTTCGTTTCTTCTTCGTCTTCTTCGTTAGGACGTCCGTGGTTAGGGAGCAGCTGGGCGATTGGAGGTGGCGGCGCAGTAAAAGGGGACGGCGACCGGAGACGATGAGGCGGCAACGCGACGCGAGGAGGGCTAGGCGCAACGTCGAGGTCTAACGGGCTGGAGACGAGGCGTGAAGGGATGCGACAGAAGGGGCGGTGCTGGCGCGGCGGAGCACGAACGGGGGGAGTCAACAGCGCGCAAGACGGCAGGGGCAGTACTGGCGAGGGCCTGGCCGACTGACGGGGAGCAGAGGGAGGAAGGGAAGAGAGGAGGAGGTGGGCCGTGTTGAGAGATTCTAGAGGTAAAATATCGACGGTGGAACAAAGAGCTCCGACGAACAAGCTCCAGTTTGGTTCGGTTGCGTTAGAATTAGATTTGGGGAAGAAAGAGAGCCAGATCCCTGAAGGGAGAGAGAAGGAGAGAGGAGAGCGAAGGAGAGAGAGAGAGTTCGCGAGAAGAGAGAGAGAGAAGGAGAAACAGAGAGGGAGAAGGAGAGAGGAGAGCAAAGGAGAGAGAGAGAGTTCGCGAGAGAAGTGAGAGAGGGAAGAGAAGTGAGAGAGGGTCAGAGATCAGATGTGTGTGTGAGCTGTGTGTGTGTGTCTGCCGAGTGAGAGATAGAGGAGTTGTTTTAATAGAAAGGGAAGAAGAATCGAGAAGGGAGCAGGTGAAGAAATTTGTGCCCGGGGAGCGTCTGTCGGCCACTTTTATTTTTTTTATTTTTTTTTCATTAATTAATTTCATTTTAATTTTAATTAATTTAATTAATATTTAATTAATAATAATAATTTTTTTATATAAAAAAAACAAAAAAGATGTCCGTAAAACAATATTTTATATCTTTTAATTAATTAATTGATTTTTTTATTTTTTTTTATTTTTAAAAAAAAATTTCAACTGGTCGGACGAAATTGGGTGTCAACAAGGATTATCTAGAAAATCATTATAATTATTTGCATGTTGGTCTTATCCAAATTACTTTGAAACCTTTAACAAGAAATGATTTGAACACTTCTGTGACCATTGCCTTAAGGGATTGCAGGCATAATAAATTTTCCAACTTTCTGTTAGGCACTATAGAATCAAGTTTGTGTGATAGACCAATTTACTTAAACTATCATCCAAACTTTACTGTTTATTTGAAAGATCTTCATACCATGAACGTTTTCATTACAAATATCATGATATCTGGTTTTGATATGCTCAAAGAATTCTAGAATCTTGCTTTTGTTTACAAAATTTATTCAAAAGTAATGACAACAAAAATTAAGCCTACAACTTTACAATTTGATACAAAAGAAGAAACTTTGTCGCTAAAAGCTAATGTAAAAAAAGTAATGTTGTTGTCCCAAAGCCTGTTAAATGGTGTGATGTTAAACTTCTAGAAAAATGGGTTTTCCATAATGAAAGACTAGTGAAATATTTGAAACCTTAAGGGTTTGAAAAAATTGTTTAGTATGATAATAGAGAGGTTGAAATAAGGTTTAGTAAAGATAAAATTACAAAACTTGATTTCTTAGAATTAGAACCAAGAAGACCTTCATCAAGTATTTTTTGTAAACCCTCTAGAGCTTCATGTTCTTATGGTTCTTATGTTCTGAAATCTAATCATGAAAAACTAATTAGAGGGGTTAAAGAATCCATTGAACAAGTTTCACATCTTATCTATAAAATTGATCCGGTTATCTTAGAAAAAAGTCAAAAATCTAGACAACAAGAAGAGGAAATAAAATATGTATTTATAGGATCACTCAATCCTAGTTTTTTAGGTTTCTAATTAAATATATTGACATAACCATTTGAATTTAATAGCCAAAGTTTAAATGAATATTTTTTTGAGAATAATTAGATTAAGAGTAAATGTCTTTTTTTATACATATACCAAAGAATATAAAAATGAAATTAAACACCTTTGCTATAAGGGGATTATGAGAACTATAAAGAATTTAAAATTCTTTGACTCGTTTATCCCAACTATAGTTTTGGATGAGAAAATTCACATTAAATGTATTAGAAGGAACTTGGTCTATATATAAGACTAAAGATGAAAAAAAAAATTATAGCTCCAAATCCACCTAGTACTATAGTTATAATTGGGGAATAAATAAAAAAATCTGTCCTACCCTTTAAGACTTTTGATACATAAACCACTAAAAGTGCTAAGAATTTTGTTGATAAGAAAGATCTCTAGAATGTGATAGAAAAAAATAATTAAACAAATCTTTACTTACAATCTATAGGTAAACAAATAAATAGAATTGAAACATATTTGGATAAGCATAAGTTTGGTATTACAAAGACTTCAATATTTAAACCAAAACCTTTGTCAGAAACCTAAAAAATCATAATATGTTTTTCCAAAAAACTTTTAGAATTTAAATTGAAGCAAAATGATAGAATTGCTAAATTAGATTACCAGATAGCTAAACTAACAATTTGATCTGAAAATTTGAATGAGTCTATGGATGAAAAATAAAAAGGATCTTCAAATAAATGTTATTTGAGAAAATACGAGTATCCAAGAACTTATTAGCTCCCATCACTCAGAAAATGAAAACTTAGAATTAAATCATGTTCATTCTGAAGTAAGGAGAGGGGTCCAATAGAAAGTCTATCAAAAGTTTGGAATGTACTTTATCCCTATCCTTCAAACCATCTCTAGTTAATACAAGATTAAGCTATTATTCTGAGCCATATGCCTTTGCAGAATATAAAGGAAATTTTATAAGAAAATGAACTATATGCGGTTTATCAGAATGCCAAATCATAAATACTATCCAGTACATGATTATTTTTGGTATAGCTATAAGAAATGAAGTGAATAACTCATATTCAAATATAGCAGAAATAATTATAAATGGACTCATAGACAATTAAGAAATTGGTGAAAATTTATTTAACTGAACAGGCAAGACAATAAATAAAAAGTTGCAAGAAAATTCATCACATCACAACATGGAGCACAAATAATACAAGCAAGTATGAACCTGATGTTGTGAATGCTTTGCTATGTAGTATTTTATTGGTAGTTCAGAGAGTAAAGAAAGCAGAAATGAAGAATTATTATTCAATCAGAGATGTAGAACTTTGTCAGTTTTATAATGATATAAATATACTTTCATTACAAGAGTTTATGAAATAGAAGATTGATTGTAGATCCTCAACCAGGAAAGAAGAATTTATACAAGGACCGCTAAAACACTTTAGTCAGTTAGTTATGGATTATATTAAAAAAAAAGAATCAAGGTCATCCCAACTTAGAAAATTATACTTATGAAAAATTTTTAACAGAAATCAAAGAAGTTAGTCTCAAAATATGTCATGAAATGAAATGGTAAAAACATGTCAGAAGAGAAATATTAGCGTGAAGAAAAGAAATGGGAAAGTTTTGTTCTCAGTTTGGTTAGATATTCCAGGGTCATATCCTGAATATGAACCCGAAACCCAAAAAAGCATAAATCCTATAGGAAATAGAGAAGAATAAGGTTTGAAAAATCAGAAGAAAAATTTAGAGCGTCTAAGAGGATTAAGAAAAGAAAATTTGGAAAAAATCTTAAAGACTATAAGAAATGTGGAAAATCAGGATATTTTACAAATAAATGTGAAACAAAACAAAAAGTAAACTCTTTAGAGATTAGTGAAGGTCTTAAAATGAGTTTAATGCAAATTTTGTTGAATAATGACAATAAGCCTAATGAAGAATAAGATAAATAACTTAAAGAAAATTTTGAATAAGCAAATACTATTGATCTTTCAAATAGCTCATAAATAGAATCAGATAATTGTGGATTTAAGTATGGTTGTGATTTATGTGAATTACAAAAAAGTTTTAATAATTTGTAATTAAACATGATTCAAATTAATGTTACCACTAAAGAAGACGAAAAAAATTCTAGAAATTGCTAAATAAATTGATGACAAAAAATTAAGAGAATAAATTCTATTTAAATATTTTGATAAGGTTGGAAAGTAGGAACATGAATTAGATCAAGGTAAAAGAAATTCAAAGAAAAAGGTTGACATACAATAGTTGACTAAGCCTCCAGTTTATAGTCTTAATGAAATTCTTAAAAGGCTAAATGAGACACAGAAAAATTACAAAGAACCAACCTTAGAAGAGTTAAAGAAGAAATTTTAGAAATAAAAGTAGAGATAAAATATATTAAAAATAAAATTGAGATTCTAGAACTTCTAAACTTTGAAAAATATTCTCTAGGCATTACAGAAGATGAATTAATTGTGGAAGATATTGAAGAATTCAGCTTTAAGGCAAAGCAGAAAGAAAAAGGTAAAAATGTTTCAAAGACAAACCAAGAAAATAAAGAAATAAATATTTCTCAAGAAAAATTACTGCAGATTAATGAAGTTTATTCTATGTCAAATCAAAATTTATTAGTAGAATGACTTTATTAATTGAGAATAAATTCATATTAACAACATGAGTCTTAATAGACCCAGAAGTTGATAGAAATTGCTCAAAGAATGTATTGTTCCTTATCAATATCTCAATAAATCTTACTGATCAATTATTAATGTTGCTAATAAAGAAACCATACCAATAAAATTTAAGTTGACAAATGCTGATGTTTCTAATGAAGATATTTGCATCAGACAATATTTTACAGTCTTAAACAAGAATTAGAAAAATAAACTTAGGAACTCTATTCCTGATTGTAATTATGCCTTTTGAGGTAAATATGGATGAAATTCCTACTAGAAAAATTGGAAATAAAATTACTTTTGAATTTGCCGAATCTCCTAGAATGTCATGGCTAGAAGAACTTACTACCGATTTAGAAATAAAATAGAATGTTCTAATGTGTTTCATAAGAATAAGTAAAACACAAAAATGTTGAAGAAAAATTGAAAAATATAGAATTAAAAAAAAATTGAACATCTTAAGGAAGTTTTAGTAAGATAGGTTTGTGTAGACATTCTTAATGTTTTTTTTTTTTTTAAGAAAAAGACACATTGTTAACCTTCTCTATGAACCAGATTTTAATAAGAAAAAAATTCTTACAAGATCCAAAACTATTTAAATGAACGAAAAATTAATAGCTTATTTTAGGAAATAAATTTAATATTTATTAGGGAAAAAATTTGATTAGAAATAGTTCTTCACTATGGAGCTACTCTGCATTTTTATGTGATTAAAAATTCAAAAATTGAAAGAAGAGTGCCACAATTAATAATTAATTATAAACCTCTAAAAACTACCCAATATCTAATAAAAAAGACTTGTTATCTAGATTTCAAAATGTTGTTGTGTTTTCTAAATTTTATATGAAGTTAAGATATTGACAAATCCAAATTGCTAAAGAAGATAAATATAAAATAGGTTTTAATGTCTTCTTTGGTTATTATGAGCGGAATATAATGCCTTTTAGGTTGGACAATGCTCCCTCAAAATTTTAGAAAATCATGAATGAAATTTTTAACTTTTATAATTGTTTTACTATTGTTTATATGGATGAAGTGCTTATATTTTCTCAATCAATTAATCAATGTTAGAAGTAGTTGAATAAATTTATAAAAATAGTAAAAAAGTAGGACTTGTATTATTAGCAAAAAAGATTGAGTTGTTCCAGATAAAAGTTACGTTTTGGGTCACATGATCCACAGATGAGCAATTAAACCCATTAATAGATCAATAAGGCATGTTGATAAATTTTTTGATGAGATAAAGGACAAGAAATAGTTGTAAAAATTTCTAGAAAGTTTAAACTATGTAGCAGTTGTAAAAATTTCTAGAAAGTTTAAACTATGTAGCAGACTTCTATAAAGATTTTGCTAAGGATTGTAAACATTTTTTTTATTGGTTGAAGAAAAATTCTCTATAATGGCATGAAGGACAGACAAAAGTTGTTCAAATGGTTAAAAGAAAAATAAAATAAGTCTCTTGTGTTAATAATCCAAACCTATAAGCTTTTAAGACAATTATAATAAACATTAGTGATGCTGGTTATGGAAGAATATTGAAGTAGAAAATTGGTGAAAAAGAACAATTAGTTAGGTTTACTTTAGGAGTTTGGAATCAAGCGTAGAAAAATTATGCCATCATTAAGAAAGAAATTTCAATAATTGTTGTTTGCATTACAAAAATTGAGGAAGATCTCTTCAACAATTTTTTTTTAATTATAGTTGATTATAAAGCAACTAAATATGTCTTATTTAAAAATGTTAAACATTTGGCTTATAAATAAATTTTTGCTCTATAGCAAACTATCTTATCTGCTTTTGATTTTGATATTGAGTATATTAAAGATGAAACAAACTTTTTACCTAATTTATTGACCAAGGAATTTTTTGCAGGGGAGAGCATATGATCAAGAATTTGAACCATAAAAAGAAAAGTATTCTCCACTAAGAAATCAAATAAGACATTATTGAAATAGACATGGAAATAAATGCAAAAATGACTAAAGTTATCCTAGTTCGACATTATGTGCATCTAGAAATCCCTGAAGAAGGCAAATCCTCCCAAAAATCTATTTAGAAAAAAAAATAATCTGAAGAATGATCATCTAAAAAGAGATTTTTGGAATGGAGATGAAAATGAACCATTACCTTCCAAAGAAAAAAGAAATTAAAGAAATTACCAGAGTAATTCCCGAAAATACTATCAAAAGAATAATTCATTAAGGCCTTAAAAGCCTTAAGAAATTTTCATGCATAGTTTGGGTATACCAATGGTATATCAAGAAATTGATAAAAAAAATGTCTCATTTTCTTGGAAGATAAAAATATGAAATATCTTTAAGTCAAAGAACTAGCAGAAAAATATTAGCCAAACCACGAAAATCCTCAATAGCAATTTTGGCCACTCAAAAATAATTTATTCTTTGAACTCATCTTACAAGAATTGGCACTAGTAGAAAATGGGTGATTTTTGACAAAAATTTCCTATGGTTAATTGTCAGAAAATGCCATTTCCGGCAGATAACAATCAGAAACACGTCCATCGGGTTATAATACATTAGAAAAAGTTTCCCAACGGTTGTAAATTGTAGTTTCTTAAATTAGCAGATTCAAAGCTTTGTCTCTAGTTTGCAAGGTGTTAGGAGTTTTGGACTCAAACAATTATGTTTAGTTTTTTTTTCTTCATAAAACTAATTACATCATAGCCTCCAACTCCTAAAAATGTGTATTTTGGTCCTAAAGTCTATATGGGTTACACTTAAACCATCATTGTGGCATAAAATTGGTGAGAAGGATAGGAAGAAGGATAAAGAAAAATAAAAAGAAAGGAAATAAAAAATGGCGACAAAGAGGATGGAGGAAGAAGAAGAAGAAGAAAAAGAAGAAGAAAAAGAAAAAAAAAGAAGAAAAGAGAAATAATAAGGTAATGATAAGGAAAAAATAAAAAGAATAAATATAAGAAAATAATGATAAAAAATAGATGAAAAAAAGATGAGGAGGAGGAGGAAGAAAAGAAGTAGAAGTAGGAGGGAAAAATTTTGTGAGAATGAGATAGAAGACGAGAGAGAAAGAATATGAGGTTTTTGGTGGAAGAGGGTGAATTTAGAATGGTGGAAGAAAAGGGAAAATTTAAATTCAAAAGGAAAATTTTAAATTTTTAGCGGGATAATTCAAAGGGAAAATTTTCAATTTTCAACGAATAGCAATGAGAAATTGAACGTCGAAAATTTTGAATTTAGGAAATTTTATTTTTGCAGCCAATTTTGAGAGAAATTTTCTTTCACAAGGGCAAGAATGTGGATTGAAAGTTTTCCAACGACTAATTGTTAGAAATTTTGATGACTAGGCATCGGGAAATAGATATAAGGAAAACTAAATTCAAAAAATTTCATTTCTGCGGACAATTTTGGGCTGAGAGAAGATAAACTCACCAAAAAAATCCAATGGCTAGCCATAGGAAAGTTTCGCTGAATGGTTTCTGACAACAATAAGTTGTCAGAAAAATGTCTATCGGGAATTAAAGAAGTTTTAGTGGTGTGGTTCTGCTGAAGTATAACATAAGCCAAGGAGAACGGAGATCACCATAAATCCTAAATTTGGTGATGAATAGTGTCATTTAGAAAAATATATATCAGAAGTTGGAATTTCCTCATTAAAATTTTTAAAAGTCTGAATACTCGAAGAATGAGAAATTCCTTCAGGAAGGAGAAGAATTTTAACTTAAGGGAAATATGAAAACATGTTGTTCTCATACTAAGATTATATTAAGGCTTAGGATAGAGTCTTCGACATCCAAAATAAAGACCATCAACATTCCTGGATGATTATTTTTTAGACCAAGTAAAGAAAATTCTCTAATTGGTTTTATAATTGGTATTTTGGAAAGAGCCTATTTAAAGACTTTTTTTCAGAATAAGTCTAGAAGTTATTTGAAGGATTTTGTATGTTTCAAGAGCAATTTTGCAATAAGGGTCAAAGAGTGCCCTTCCTAGATTTCTATTTTGTTGCTATGAATCATATTCCATGGTTTGTACAATGGCACTGCGAGAAGCAATGAGTGGATTTATGATACCCATTGTATTTCTTACTTAGAACATGTTTAGGAATCTAAGTGGTGGGATAAATGCATCCTTAATTAATGTTTACTAGAGAATATGAGGCTTGAAAAGATTGATATAATTGAAGAAGAAAAAAATTTAGGTGAAGATTTCCTGTATATCATGCTTAATAGATTTTATGAAGGAGGCAAGTTTAGAGACGTTGAGATTCCTCTTTCAGTAATGAAAGAAAGGATTTTGAGATCTACCCAGAAGTAGCTATCCTAAAAGAGTTAGGAAAGTCCCTGATCATCGTCCAACAAAACTAGCTTAGTAAGGTCCTAGGGAAAGCATCTCCAGCTCAATGCCTTTACTTTTACGTGAATAAAAAAATATGTTGCTATAAATTGACAAAAGAATAAAAACAATTGGCCCAAAATAATTAAAGCCTCCACTAATGCCAGAATTATTGAAGCACTAACAACCACCAGTTAAAGTGAAATCTTGATAAGCCCTATCTCTAATGTCTAGATCCCCTGTCTATTTAAGGAGCCATCCTTTAGAGTTCAAGGCATCCAAAATTTCTCCTTTCCCATCTTGTAGTCCACATGCTACACACTTTTCTTACTTCCTCCAGAATTTGCATTTTCCTATTTTGTTCTCAAGTGGTGTGCCTTTACATGTATGATAGTTGTGTCAATCTTGTTGAAGCTCAAACTACTACTTCAACAATACAAGCTTGTAATCATCCCTTAATTCTTCGTCTACATATAGTAAACTAGTTTTGACTAGTTATCTGTAAGCTTGAGTTTTAATAAAGTATGTATGAATTTCCAGTTCATGCTTTTATTTTATGTGTTTTCAATTATTTATGTTTATGTTTTAAGTACGTGGGTGATTTTTGGTATCAGAGCCAAATACATTGCTTGTATGTGTATTAATTGCATGTTTTGAACCTTAGGTCCTTTTGTATAAAAAATTGGAAAATTTAGGAAAAAAGAGAAACCATCCGTAACAATAGCCACTGTACTTTTGAATGGTCCACACCAAGGGATCCATAGCAGATACGAGATTTTTGCCAGCTAATTTATAAGTAGCCTGCCTCCAAGTCTTGGTTTAGTACGGTTTTTTATTAGGCTTTTGGTAGGTTGTTACGCGTTGAAGCTTCCCACGAACGTGCCAAGATTTGTTCTTTCCTCGACAATATGCGACCTTTCAAGATAGTTGCCCAGCTTCCCATGTTCACGAAATCACAGACAGACCGAAGATATGCCTCCAATTTAATTCTCAATATATATATATGGTTGAATTGCTTGAATTACATACATGCATGTCCAGTTTTTTGGTAAGCACGCGATATGAAATGGACGAGGCATTTCTTGGACTGTTCTAATTATTTTGGTAATTATGTAAAATACATAACTGATCATATAGGATTATAAAATAGGTTAAGCCATTTATAAGATCCAAAACAACACATTTATCTTATTAAGTTTATGTCTGACATTAACGGTGATTTTGTACAAAAATGAAAAATTTTGTGAATTGGATCAAGTATCATTGTTTTTCTTGTTTGTGTTGTCTAGAAGAAACGAGAATTTTGGATTTCCACACTCATCCACAATGTCGAAAGCCACCATATAACAATCATAGTTAAACCTTTAGGATTTGATGAATGTTGCGGTGAAATTCTGATATAGACCCTCAAGTTTGATGATATTTCCATCTAAGTTCCTAATGTTAAAAATAACCTACTCAATTAAATACTCAACATAGCAAAAAATCCAAAAAGGAAAAATATGCATATTAATGTGTTTTTTTTTTTTGAAAAATTTTCTTATTACTCTCAGGCTAGTTGCTAAATCATATCTTTGACCATCATCTTTGAATTGTAGAGTAAATTGTATAAATGGTCCCTAACCTTTAGTTATTGTTTCATTTTAGTGCTTAACCTATTGAATGTTTTGTTTTTATCCTAAACCTATAATAATTGTTTCATTTTAGTCTCTCACCAAATTAAATTCATTAAATCAGGATAATTATCTGACAGAAACTTTTGAAATTCTAATTTAAATATTTGGTAACTGTCTTCTAGTAAATTTAGTCAGTTTAATACTTTTTATATTAAATAGATAATTTAAATTAGTAATTTTTTTAATAGAATAAGTTCAATTTACAAAGAGAAAAAAATGATTTAAATTTTTCATTAACTGTAAAAAAATTATTATACATATTAAATTTATTGTAAGACAGCTATTGGATAGTTTAAATTATGATCTAAAAATTTATTATCAGAAAAATATTTTGAGTTAACAAATTTTATCAAATTGGGACCAAAATGAAACATTTTTATAGATTTATGACTTAAATGAAACATTTTAAATAGTTTAGGACTAAAATAGAACATTCAATAGGTTAAGGACTAAAAAGAAACAATAACTAAAGATTAGGAATCATTCATGAAATTTACTCAAACAGTTCCTCATTGAGAAAAACATGGCTTCATGTTGCCTCTTAGTGGCAAAATTCTGACTTCACCACTGCTTATCGAGTGTTTGAATTTTAACAATGCCAATGCTAATTATGGGAATAGCATGATCAAACTTCAATAGGGCTAAAACCATCTAGAATATGGCCTGCCTTCATTTAAAATTTACAAATAAGAAAACTTTTAGTTAATTTTCCATAGGAGGACTATGGTAGGATTGACTATTTGAGAATTATATCTAGTTCGTTATAAGAGACAGTTTAGGGTCAGAGTTTTAAGGTGGAGTAGGCCTGTCCAAAAGCTGGTTTTTGCATCTTTTTTTTGGCTTGGAGATAATATTTTGAACTTCCAAGGGGTAGAGTGTAGGTTTCTGAAAGTTAGGGGGACAAGTGTAGATTAGATAAAATCTCAAAGGGTTTTTGTACTTTCCAGACATTTTAAATAGAAGCTCAATTCAAATTGGGCCAGTCAGTTTATGGGCCGACGAGCCCATAATAACAGCGAAGTAATTCCGCTCCTCTGCCTTTCCCTTCTCCTCTCATAAACCCTTGCTCCGCCTCAATTTCACGCCGCTTCAGTTTCTCCTTCACTCTGAAGCAAAATAGCCGATCTCTCCCTCTCGCAAATTCCCTTTCTCTTGATTTGATTTTAAGTGGAAGAAATGGCGAGCAGTGAGCCGGAGCACGAGCACAGAGAGGACGAAGAGGGGCCAGCCGGCGAGGAAGAGGACACCGGCGCTCAAGTCGCGCCTCTAGTGCGACTTGAGGAGGTCGCTGTCACCACTGGAGAGGAGAACGAAGAAGCGATTCTCGATCTGTTCGTATTTATCTCTTGTTTATTTTCCCATTTTCGGTCGTCGCCAGGTTTTTTTATTCGATTTTGATTAACCCTCGTTTCCTGCAGGAAAGCGAAGCTGTATCGATTTGATAAGGAAGGGAATCAGTGGAAAGAGCGAGGGGCTGGAACCGTGAAGCTGTTGAAGCACAAAGAAACCCAAAAAGTGCGTCTGGTCATGAGGCAATCTAAGACGCTCAAGATCTGTGCCAACCATCTTGGTCCGCTTTTCTCTTGTCCTCTACCTGACAATTCGATTATGCTTTGTTATTTGTCGCTAATGTTTGTTTTGTTTTCTTCAATCTCGATGCAGTTCTTCCTACTATGACGGTGCAGGAGCACACTGGTAATGATAAGTCATGTGTGTGGCATGCTGCTGATTTTGCAGACGGAGAATTGAAGGATGAACTCTTCTGCATTCGTTTTGCATCCGTGGAAAGTAAGTGTTTTTTTTGCTTCATGGTTTATTATTTTACTTCTGTCCCTCATCTATACAAGGTTTTGATTTGAACCTACCACTTGTTCATGTATGAAGTTGAAATTTTGTCATCCTTGTCAGTCGAGCTCATTGTTTGGTGCGCTGCGTCTTGTTAATACGTACAAACGGATTAGGGTCTGACTAGATGATTAGACAATCCATGTTTTTATGACTTGAAAGCCCTGTTCATTGTTTAGTTTGTTGCTGTTGGTTAAGACTGGCAATATGGATTTGGTAATTAACTGAATGGATTCCTTGAGTACTTTATTAAGAATTTGTGTCCGTATGTGCCTCTATTATCAATTGTGCTGTTAGAATTATTCAACTTGTTTGGTTTTCAGATGATCTTGGAGCCTGGATTTAAGCTACGAATAAGAGTTGTTTTGAACATGTTGTATTTATGTTTGAGAAATTTAAGTATAGCAAGGTTAGCTTGTTACATTATATTGTCCATCCTAGTAAAAGGTGTTTAATTTATATCTCTGAAAGTTGCATTATAATTTGAAGCAAGAATCGTCTTTTAAGGTGTTTAGTAGTAGGGCCTTTGATTCTTAATTGATGCTAGCCGACTTTGGCATCTTTTGATATCTTTTTTGACTTCCAGCTTACACCTGTTTATCTTGTGTCATCTGTAATTAAGTCCAGTCAAATGTAAGGATATAGACTGTTGAAAGGATTTATGTTTGGGGTACAGTTCCAGTACATTCAAGATAGTTAAAGTTCCATCTCATTGCATGTTAGTGCTTGCTTATGACTTGGATAAATTGTGCTATCCAATTTTATTATGATCGTTTTTTTTCCTGGCAATTGTTTTTAACTAAGTTGCCTATGGATGGTATTCTGCTCTCCCAGTGGTCCCATCTCATTATTCTCTTCACATGAAAAGATCCTTAATTAGGTTCTCTTTTCATTTAAATTTATTAGATTGCAAGACCTTCATGGAAACATTCCAAGAAGTGGCTGAGTCTCAGAAAAAGAAGGATGAAAATAAAGATGCATCTGCAACTGCTGGGCTTCTAGAGAAGCTGAGTGTGGAGGAAAACAAGGATGAAGAAGCTGGACAAGAGAAGCCTGTCGCAGAGGAGTTAAAGGAGACAAAAGAGGTCAAGGGTGATTCAGATAAGAAAAGTGAGAAGCCTGATCCTTCATCATAGATGATCCTGGCCTATCTCCCCGTTTGTGTTGCTTTTGGGCTTCAGCACCATGAGGAGGTTGTGTCTTTGCTTTGCTTTCCCTCATCTCATGCTAATCTCCTGGCATATGGTCGCTGGTAAGAAGTTATACAGGTGTCTTATGGGCTTTGTGTCAGTATTTGGTCTAGTCTCTGGTTCATGTCTGTGTCTTTGCTTGTCGAGAGTTGTGTTCTGGGTATTGTCATGATAGTTTTTACGAATACATTGCTGGTTTATGGAGTCATTGGTGAGGGATGCGGTATGATTTTGCTACTGGTTAGCTTTTGTCCTGAATCATCCACTGTAAGAGTGTGAATTTGCAAATCCTTGAAAAGTTTATTGGTTGAAAGATTAAATCTATCTTATTTCAGCTTAAGCCTGTTTCTGATCTCCAGACCCTGGAATATTTAGCAGCGAGATACTATGTTCTGGTATTTGTTTGTAAATTTTAAGATTGTAAAGAGGTTTTTAGAGGCGTAGCATATCTTAATCGAGATAAGTAGGTTTTTGTCGTATTTTTTTAAAATTGAATTTGAAAAATCAAAACGTGCTATGGGACATGCTTTTATCTGGAAGGGTCATTGATTTACTTGTAATTGTGGCTGTATGATGCAGCTTTTTTTAAAACTGAGTCGAAGGTGGTCGGGTTTTTATACGAGAGGCGACATGGGATTGGATAACGTTATCAAAGCCGAGTTTCCAGGTAGATTTGTTTTGATTTTTCTACGATCGTTAATCATTGAGTCACAAGATTCAATCGAAAGGTTCTTGGAAAAAAAAATAAAAAAATTCAATATTCTAAATTATCTTGAAAACTTCATTTTACACGATATTTTTACTTACAAACCAATACTCCAATAGCACAAAAAATGTCATAAATATATAATACAAGAAAAATAAGTTCTAAGGTCCATAATTCCTAATGAGAAGTTAAAAATAACTCTATCATTCTAATGGATCTCGTGGAACATCATGATTAAAGACAATGTTAATAATAGTATTATTTTCAAAGTTAACATCTACATTTTTTTCTTTGGTCATTTCATCATTTGGGAAGTCAAACTCACTCATTTATGCAAACAATTGTACCATTATTAGCATTTTCTCTATCTATATCAACATTTGTGTAAATTTGATAATTAAAAAGTTATCAAGAATAGTGAAGGGGTGCAATCAAGAGACAAGAAGCATCTGTGGGAAAAAAAACAAATAAATGATTTGTGCTTTTTTTTTTTTTGTTGTCTTTTTGTTTTAACTTTAAATGGATTGAGTTTAGTTCTATAAAGATTGAGTTGCGCAATAGATTTATATTTTTTTGTTTGCTATCATTTAGCCAAATTTTAGTAAATTTGATATAATAATGTAAAAACGTAAAGTTTTAATGTTTCTAAGAGCCAGTTCGGATCACATTAATGAAGTTAATGGCTCAATGTTTTTTGCCGGTCAACTTAGAAACAGTGGCTAGGAAACAAAAATAGGGCTTGTTTTGGGAAATTAACGCTCTTATGCCATTGGGTGCTTTTGACCCATATGAAGCTCTTCGCTCGACGAGTTGTCGTGAGCTGAAAGTGATGAAGCTGCTGCTGACTTCCTCCACCCATCTGCCGACCATCTGTTGCTTCTGATCAGGTTGCCCATAGCCCTCATCACCTTTGGATACTCTAGGCCCAGCCACACCCGGTGGTATTCAAGCTCAAAACAATCTTTTTTCCTACCTCTGTCATTCGCCGTCACTGCTGTGAGTGGATAACAAAAACCATCCTTTTCCTCTACCGTTCCCCTATAGCTCATGTGCCCTGATTTGCCTGAAACAAATTTGGACCAAATTAATTACCGGTTATTAAAGCCAAGATATAAAGGCTGGACAAGTGGGTGAGTTGATTCTCCGTCCAATCTGACATGGTATTTGTTGTTTCGTCCCTACCGGTGAGTTCCGGCTTTGGATATGACCAAACACTGCCATGATTCGCCTCCAGTTCATGACAAGCTACTTAGGCATGGAATGAATCGAATGACAAATTTGTTCAGAGGAAAGTGGGTCAATTTTGACCTGTATTTTGACCCAACTTGCATGTGAAAAACTCATTAATCAGCACCAATTAAAAAGAAACTAACTGCCCATAAGTTTATAAAACTAAAATTGAGAGTTTACCTGTTTCTACTAAAATTTGAGACGTTTTCTACTTTCAGAGTCATAGAAACATAACTTTCTAAGACCCAAGTTTAGACTTTAATAACCATGAGATTAGTGTTGTTTCTTGCTTCTAACAATTCCCGCCAGCAGTAACTCTTTTACCATTAATTATTTAATCATAACATTATATTACGAATTTAAGTCAATTTAGCCACTTTCTCAGAATTGGGGGCTGCTGAGCCACATTAACAATTGTAATTTTTCAAAGCACACAAGGACATAAGCCATTCAAATGACGGGTGCCCTTTTTTACAGAATGGTCGGGACAATTAGAGTTAGAATGGCAGAATGATCAAAACTATAAAGGGGATAGATCGATTCCAATGACCAGGAAGGACCTGATTTTTTCTAATATGGTATTTGGATAGGCAGCTAGCTAACTGCCCTAACATGGTCATGTTCCCTTAAGATTTGGGGCAGTGGTATGATGATTTCGCCCTATTATTTTGTCACAAATGCCTAAGATAAAGAAGCCATACCAGACCATATCGCTTTTGAGCTAAGCTGGTGGTACAGCTGCAAGCTGAAAGATCTAAAATGCTAGTACACAGAAGAGTTTCCTTGGCGGTACGCAACTCAATATGTAAATTGGAACCTATTGTCATGGCCCTTCCATCATAAGTTTGGCACTACCTCTTGGACTTGTTTCTTTCAAACTTATTATTGTTTTTAAACGTGGCTAAAATATTTATATATTGTCATGCAGATCAACAACATTATTTATGCTACGTCCATACTGAATCGTAAATACCATAAAGCGTGTGAAGAAAAAAAAAGGGAAAAATGAAGAAAGAAGAAGACATTCTGCTCCTATATTGCTCATAAGTAGCCCTCAATCGAATAAGATTTGCTCTTGTATTCTTCAAGATTTGATGAGCTTTTTGACAAATATATGTGACTTCCTTTCTAATTCAACAACTACCGAAAACAGAGCTACCACGCAATTCTCAATTTTTCATGCCCTTTGCTATTGATGTGTAACTCCAAAGAGAGTACAAATTTAAAGTTCACAATTTAGGTGAGAAAGTGTCAAAAGGGAAAGTAAAAGTGAAGCCCAAATCTCATGTATTCTGGTAAGCGGTTATAATCAAGGACCTTTTCTTTTTCTTTATATTGGTACTTCTAGGATCTCTTGCTCGCCTTGCTTCACAAGCAAACCCCCAGCAAGTGCAATTGAACACAGCAAAGAATTCTGCAACAGTTTTCATGACTCATAGGGCTAACACCAGGGAAGCAAATAGGAAGTTGGAAATGTCAAATGTTGAAAGCTCTTCCGAAGGAAGTTGGTGACTTGCAATCAGTCATTTTTCGACTTTCTAGTTTTAGCTTATGCTTCATCACACTGCAAATGAAACAATATGGGACATATATACTGTTTGCCTCTGGCCGGTTACCTACCTAATAAGGCTTCCGCTAACACATGGGTAGAAATGGGATTATGTTCTTTTAATTTTACCATGTACTTGGCACGGTCATATGTATATGTGTGCCTTTATTTTGAAGTGTGCTTGGGAAGTTTGAGATGGGTGTGTGAAGAAGAAAACTCATTTATGTACCTAACAATACTTCTCACTTCTCAGGAACAAGTTTAGTGTTAGCAGAAACTTAAAGAGTGCTCACAAAAACGAGAAATCTCTGCAGGCCATATAATTACCCGCTGCAAATGCCAAAATGTCAAAAACACCCTGCCCTCGTGAGTGAACTTTGTCTGCTTGAAAAACGCTTATACCAGCAGATGAAAGGGCAGGTCCGTCCAAAAGTCTGAATCTTTTCAGGCTTGGGTAACAATACCTTGATTCAAAAGCAAGAGCAGAATAAAAGCTGAAATGGAGATCTTGCCATTTGACATAGTCTTCCTCTTTCTGCTGCCTCTCTTCAGTTTGAAGAAGAGGGGCAAAATGCCATCAGTAGAAGAAGAGTCTGGCATCAACCGGCTTAAGAAAGAAGTTGAAGCTTCTAGTGTGAGAAATGAATTGTTGCAGAAAGAAAACCAGGAGCTAAGACTGGAGGTGGCCCGGTTAAGAGCACAAATAAATTCTCTCAAAGCACGTGATAATGAGAGAAGATCTATGCTGTGGAAGAAGCTGCAGAATTCATTTGAAGACAGCAATACAGATGTGCTGCAGCAGAGATCATCGGATTTTGTGAAGCATCCAGAGAAGAGTCTTGAAGCAGACACCCCGCATCAGAAACCAAATTCTCTCGAACTTGCTGCCAGGAAGGAGAGACTGTCGAAGTTTCTGAAGCCACCACCATCAAAGCCTGCATCTGTCCCAAACCTTTCGCCAAAAGAAGGGACTGAGAACAAAATCAAAGCATCGGTAGCAGCAGCTCCTCCACCACCGCCATTGCCATCAAAGCTGTTAGCTGGCTCCAGATCTGTGCGCCGCGTGCCAGAAGTTGTGGAGCTCTACCGTTTGCTTACAAGAAAGGATGCAAAGATGGAGAATAAAACAAATTCTGCAGCAGCCCCAGCTGTTGCTTCCAGCAGAAACATGATTGGAGAAATTGAGAACAGATCAACTTATGTTTCAGCAGTAAGTAAAAGCAGCAGCTTTCAATTCATCTCATTCTTTGGTCTTGCTTCAAAAACAAGCTAACCGACAAACTAAATGCACATTTTTGGCCCCACAGATAAAGTCTGATGTGGAGAAACAAAAGGATTTCATCAGTTCCCTAACCAGAGAGGTGGAATCTGCTGCCTTTTCAGAGATTTCTGATGTCGAACTGTTTGTGAAATGGCTTGACCAGGAACTATCATCACTTGTTGATGAGAGGGCAGTTCTGAAGCATTTCCCTGAATGGCCAGAGCGAAAGGCGGACGCCCTACGCGAAGCTGCTTTTAGCTACCGAGATCTAAGGAACCTTGACTCTGAAGTCTCAACATTCCAGATCAACCCGAAAGAGTCATTAACACAGACCTCCCGGAAGATGCAAGCGCTGCAAGACAGGCGAGCATGTACAAGCTAAATTACTGCTACTTGCTGCTTTCATGCCATTGTTCTGAATTAACTGCGTGATCAAGTGCCAATTTACAGGTTGGAGCAGGCTGTCAATAGCATGGAAAGGTCAAGAGAAAGTGCTTCTAAGAAATACAAGGAACTGCAGATTCCATGGGAATGGATGCTGGATACAGGAATGATTGGTCAGGTAATGGTCATTACAAACTAATCTGGGTTGGCTGCATAAATCACGTTCCTCCATTGGGATCAATAGGAGGCATGTTCCTCCAGAATCTCTGGTGCAACAAGGAATCTGACTTGATCTCATTGATGAAATGTTGCAGCTTAAGTCAAGTTCATTGCGGTTTGCGAGGGAATACATGAGAAGAGTGACCAAAGAGTTGCTATCAAATGCATGTTTGCAACAAGACAGCGTCTTGCTTCAGGGGGTTAGATTTGCGTATAGAGTACACCAGGTATGCTTTCAACAGAAAAAGTGAGCTATAAGTCTCAAAATACCAGGCTAAGTGACCATGAAGTATAATCAGTTCGCAGGTGGTTTCGATTCGGAGACGATACGTGCTTTTGATGAGCTAAAGAGGATTGGTTTGGCTAGTTGCAAGAGTTAGAATGGTGATGAACACGACTATTGGTCTTATACATAGTGATACAATATAAGAGAAGTTGAGTATTTTCAGATGTATATTGTATCCCAGACACACCCGAGAGCTCTTATTGTAGATTCACTTGGGTTTCGAATTAATCCTGACATGACGTAGCAGCCTTTCTCTGGTGCTTGATCAAGAACTGTGTGTCTCTTCAACCACGCTGCAGATCATTTCTTATAGGCATAGCTTGAAAAATATGACTTTTAACAAACGATATGAAGATTGAAGAGTAGTTCGAACCATATATGATAGTATAACTTAAATCTTTCAAAGAAAACCAACACTTACACGTGAAAAAAGTTACCAGTTTTTCTTCTTCAATTAAAAGGGTTTCTTCAAACAACCATGGTATTGATAAACTCAATAGCACTTTTCGTCACTCACCAAAACTCTTTTAACTTTTTTCCTTTCTTTGAAAATTTGAAATACAGTTATGATAGTTTTGTCCCCAAATGATAGATAAAATCTTATAATTTCCAGAAAAAATTCCAAAAGAACTACATTACAATCGAATTCATGTTAAACCTTAAGTTAAAAAAAAAAAAAAAGTAAAACTGTTGAAGGATTGCAGCTGTTGCAATTAATTTTGGAATTTTATATACCGTAGAGCTCAACATAATTGCAATTTGATATAAGATAATGAGCATATCTTTTAATTGGAATTGGAAAGACAACGTGCTTGGGCCTTCGCCTGAGGGGTACACCGGGCAGCTTTGACCTCCACTCAAAATTGAGGTGCTTTGTTTCTTTCTCCCGACTTTTTTTGTTTTTGGTATAAGAACGAGGTCAGTGGTTTGGTTTGAGGGATTGAGCCTTCTGGGAGTCTCAACTTCAACTACTAAGGCCGCCGTGTGAAATCAACTTACTCCTACCCACCCCGGGGGGGACGTACCACTCTCTTCTCTTGGCTGGCTTCGCTTGGGGTTGTACCAGCACCATTCCATCCCTATACACAGTTGAGTAGAGTAGCAGATCACAAACGCTACAGGTGTAGTGCAGGAGCAAGTCCTTTACAGGGAGGGAAGAGTAGACTAAGACGAAGCCTCGCATGTGGGTAGCAAGAGGGAGAGCTCAGAAGTCAGAACCCACCCCTACCTGAAGCGCACAAAATTTTATTTAAATAGATTAACCATGAGACGTGTCACACAGATAGAGCGAGTACTTAAAGCGCGAGTACCTCCAGCTGTCTCGCTTGGTGAGACGCCAAAACTACTCTCCCATCTGATCTGCGCGGGTTCTTTCTGGAGCCTCTTATCCGCTTCATAGGCGCATAACATCTAACGTTTTAAACCCAATAAAAACCACACAAGAGAAGCTCAACAAGATTATCCCACAGAGAGGAGAGATACAGAGGGAGACGGATTGGATGGGGACGGGCGTATCGAGGAACAGGGAGGGGGAGTCTGATGGAGACGACAGAGCCGAAGAGAGTCTCGACCAGGCCGGAGGCCAGCTCTACGTCTCGTTGAAGATGGAGAATTACAAGGTTAAGGCCGACCTCATTCCCCAAGTCTATGGCTCCGTCCCTCTCGTCGGCTCTTGGGATTGTTCTAAAGCCGTAAGTTTTGTTTCTCTCTAATTTTCAGCTCTTCTTCTAGGAGTTGTTTATTGATTTGCTTCTTCCTTCTCGAGGCTAATAGCTTTCTATGGAACGGGAATCCGCTTCTATGTGGGAACTGAGCTTCGTGGTTCCTCCTAACCACGGTGAGTAGCCTGTTGTTCATTTGGTAGTGAGCTTGGTGTAGTGTATGTTGCTGGAGCTGTTCTTTGGTAGCATTCTGCTTCTGTCCTGTTCAGCTAGTTATGACCTCTAATACTTGCTGATTTGCCTCTATGATTTGGGCTGTCTTGGATTAATGTTTATGTTGGATTAAAATGTAGAAACTCTGGACTTCAAGTTCATTCTGAAGCCCAAGTATGGGAATACGCCGTGTGTGGTAGAGGAAGGGCCAAACCGACTGTTGACTGGAGGTGCCCTGAAAGGTGATGGAAGGGTGGCACTCTTTAAACTAGAGGGTGGTGAGGTTCTTGAGTTCCGGGTTTTCATTAAAGCAGACAGGGTGTCACCCTTTGACCTTGCAGCTAGTTGGAGGGCTTATCAGGAGAACCTCCAGCCTTCAACGGTTCGCGGAATTCCTGATGTCAGTATCAATTCTGCAACGGAGAGGGGTTCTGAGGTATGATTTTGTTTTCTCACATTTTCTATATCCTTTCTATTTTCTTCCTATTTCTCGAGGTTTCATTTCCAAGGAGAATGCAATGCAAGTACGAGCTGTGCATATCCAGATTAGACCTCCTTATAGGTGCTGGTTAATATTAACATGTTGAACCTTGCAAATTACTAACATATTTGATGCTTATCCTCTGTCTCAAATTGGTTGAAACATTTGGGTTAACACAGAGATTAGGAAAAGGAAAATGTTTTTGTGTTGTTTCCACTTTCACCCTTCACTTTTTGCACATAAATGAAGAAAGATGGAAAGAGTGCATGCTGAAATAATAATTTAAAGGATAATATAGTGTAACATGGTAAAGTAATATACTAAATATGGAAATGTTGTAAAGAGTTGTGACAGCCCAAAATAGAATATGTTGCAGACAACGGAGCGAGTATTTTTTTTTATCAATAGTACGTTTTTCTGTTCCTCTGGCATCAACCTGTTACTTTCAGGATCAAAGATGCACCATAGCTGAACAAATATTGTATACAATTTTCTTCTTGCCAATGCACTGCATCTCAATGAAACATTGTGCAACCTTTGCTTTTGAAGTGTAATTTTCTAGTATTTGCTGCCATTCACTTCATTGTTTTCTAATTTTCCAATGTGCTTTCTGTAACTGAACTAGAAAGTTTCCTGGTTCTCTTGTAGAGTGGCTCTTCAGCTACTTTGGAGCTTGACCTTGAGCACTATGTGGTCCCTGCTCCTTCCACTTCTGTGAACTCGGCTCTTGTTTATGCAGCTAACTTGGCCGAAACTCCACGGTCATTAACCCGTGTTTATTCTAATGCTGATGGCTCTGGCAATTTGCTACATTTCAAGAGTAATGGTGATCGACCTGCAACTATAAAGGTGTATATTTGTTACCTATGAGTGTCTTGAGCTTACTGTTATTTGTGCATTCTATGGATATAAACACTTGATGTAAAAAGCCGTGTTTTAGGCTTCCTATCATCTTGCTTCCATGAATGTATATCAACAGTGTTTCTACCAATTATAGTTGAAAAAATTAGGAAATACTGATTTTGATGAGCACATTAATCACATAGAACAAGAAAAGGTTATAATCATCAGGTTTTTTAGCTTGCAACGGCTGAATATGATATATATAGAAAATTTGCATTTGAAGTCATATTCTATAGGTCAATGTCATGAGTCTCATGACCATAATTCCTTTGCATTGACCTGTTGTGCGAAAAATCACATATATGATTTTACCTTGGCAGTGAATGTGCCTAACTGTTAAACATTGTGCCTTGAACTGTAGGCCAACTTTTAACAAATTTTGATTTTGCCTAGACCTCATTTTTGTGTTAATCAAACTTGATTTGTATATTGGTTGGAACTTTTTAGGTTATCCTGAAGCAGATTCCTGCTATATTCAATGGGCATGGACTCATATGGTGTTCCCCTATTTCATGTTCAACTAGATCTAACGGACTTTGACCATTTCACAGGAAATGGAGGTTATCATCCCAGATCCTTCGAGGATGTATTCTGCATCTGCAATGGTTGAATCAAAGTCAGTGGGGACCTTTTCACCTATACAAAAGCAAGATAATCACAAGGGACTGCTTGTAGATAGGGGTGTTGGATCTCCAAGGCTGGTTAAATCATCTAGTTCAAGTGCTTTTAGTATTGATCTTAAACTGGATGCAGAATCTAAGGTGTGCTTAAGCTCACATCATCTTTTTCTTATTTTGTAACTTCCCATCTTTCTCTGTGTTTTTATATTTCTCTCTTGTGGTTTCTAGAACTCAATGCCAGCTGCTGCTGGAGCTGTTGCAGCAGCAGCTGTAGCTGACCAAATGCTTGGACCAAAGGAGGATAGACATTTGGCTATTGTACTGGTAATTTTCCCAGTCTGTGACTCAGTATTTATGCGATCTTTTGGTAGACTTGAGTGGTGTCCATGTTCTTTAATGTAATCTAGTTGTTGACAAGGTTACATTAAGCATTAGTTTGTGTGGTTGTCTGCCTGGAGGTGTGACTTTGGGTTGGTGTTATTTAGTTGTGGTTGAGACAAGAAACAAAGATGATTTGCTTTGGGAATAGATATCTTACTAAGCATGGCTTCTGATTGAATAGGTTGGTTTACCAGCTCGAGGAAAGACATTTACTGCAGTTAAACTTACAAGATATCTTCGCTGGCTAGGGCATGATACGAAACACTTTAATGTTGGAAAGGTGATCTTTTTGTCACAATGGATTCTTTCTCTTGAGGCATGTCTTGAAAAAGATTAACTTTTAAATATTCCATTTGTTGTTACAGTATCGACGACTCAAGCATGGAGCTAATCAGGTATACCTAGATCATTTATGGGGCAAGCTCAATAACTATTGAAACAATATGAAGTCAGTGATCTTTTGACATAATGTTTTATGGAATCATAAGAGTTTTGGCAGGTGAAATATGATTCCACTATAAATAGGATTTGTTCCTTGTAAGCAAGATTGCATACCATTTGTCCACCTTTAGATCTTAATTAAAATATGATCCTCAAGTGTCATTATCTGTTGTTTGTCATCTGTTTTAGTACTGACTCTTCGTAGTATGGTGCATTCTTGGGTGCAGTCAGCTGACTTTTTTCGAGGAGACAACCCTGAAGGAATTGAAGCTCGCAATGAGGTGAGTTCTTAGAAGCCTTTTTTTGTTCTTTCTTGTTATTATCAATATGGATTTTTTTTTTATCCATATCTTTTTGGTTTCTTTCATTGTTGTTTTCTTCTGCATTAACTGTGGAACAATTCCTTTTTAAGTTTTTGAATTGGTTCCTCTCCCAGTTGGACCAGATGAGGATTTGAGTCTAAATCACATCCCAGCTGGTGCCAAACTTATGCAAGGCCAAATAACTAAGTTGCTAGATAACTAGTATAATTCCAAGAAAAGTAATGAAACAAATTGCAAAGAAGAGATTGTTACGAGATGAAGTATTTCATTTTATGTAGGTCATTGAGTCAAATAGTCAATAAGGAAGGAGTTATAATTTCTTGTACTTGTTTGTAGGCCAAAGCGAATGTGTCATTTGAATTCTTGAACTGCAATTGACAAAACTGCTTTATGGATAAAGTCCTTATTTGGGCCATTGCTAAGATTTGGGGCCAATATGCTCTATTTTTTCCCTTTTCTATCAAGAGAATAAATGTTGACACCATGTTAACCTTCTTCTTTGTACCTAGTCTAAATAAATCACATGCTACTAGGTAGCAGCCTTGGCAATGGAAGATATGATAGCTTGGATGCAAGAAGGTGGCCAGGTAAGTTACCTTTTTTAAAAAACTGTATTATGTTTTTCCTTTTACTGGCTTTGGTATATTGAATCTTTTTGTCTATAGGTTGGAATATTTGATGCAACTAATAGTAGCAGAAAGAGACGGAATATGTTGATGAAAATGGCTGAGGGAAAATGCAAGGTATCATTATGATACCCTATGTGGCATGGTAGTGTTATCTGCTTGTTTGGTGAATAACATCTAATTTTTAAGCTTGAATATGCCTGTAAGAGGGTAAGACGCGAAAGGGTTGGGAGTCAGTATTATTTGAGATATTTTGATATATCTTCGTCTGCCAAACATGACTGCTAAAACCTTTGCAGTTGGCATATCTGTGTTTGGTTAAATATGATTTCATATTCTCGGTCACAGGTGATATTGATTTATTGTTAGGTCTTGATCTTGCATATACCTGTTGGAACTTTTTTTGGACTTCCTCCAGTGTAGTAATTCTAACCTTACTCTATGTTGGATCTACTTGAAGTACCGGAATTTGAGTTTCCAGTAATTTGATTTTTATGGTCATTTAACACATCTTCTTGTCTTTTCATTACAGATTATATTTCTGGAGACGATATGCAACGATGAGCGAATTATTGAGAGAAATATACGCCTTAAGATCCAACAGAGCCCTGATTATGCTGAAGAGTGCGGACATCTACAAATGGTGTTTGTGTCTTTATCTTGCATATGTAGGTCTATACTTGATATTTCTGACGTTATTTCAGGCCGGATTTTGAAGCTGGATTACGAGACTTTAGGGACAGATTAGCTAACTATGAAAAGGTAGCTTAGGCTTTAGCTTGGTGAGCATCATTGTCCTCAAAGGTTTAATATTATTTTAGGCTATTTATGCATGTTCATGTTATAGGTATATGAGCCAGTCGAAGAAGGTTCCTATATCAAGATGATAGATATGGTTAGTGGCCACGGTGGACAGATACAAGTAAGTTTAGCTTCTTTTTCTTAGTCTACTTTTCTGTTTGTTGTTTGTGGTTGTATCTTTTGCTGTTAAGAGGGGGGGGGGGGGGGGGGGGTGTTTCTGAAATAATTGTGTTATGTGTCTTGGATGGTTTTGTGGATCTGGCAAAGTGATGAGGATGCTTGGTACTGGAAAATAAATTTAATTTGGAGTATTAGGATTCTCTAGCTGATTGTGCAGTTGAATCATTCTTGCCCTTGTTGACTGTTGTGGGTCTTGCAGAAAGCTTTATGTGTTTGAATCGTTGCTGTTGTTATGGAGGCTAAGAATAGGGAGCAGAGGACTAAAGGAAATTGGAATTATCAAGTACAAGATCATAAGCCATTTGATCAAAAAATTGCTGTGGCTACAAAAAGTCTTCACCCCTTGATATCATTTTTTTTCTCTGTCTGCATCTAGTAGCATCTAAACTGAGATCTCCTCAACTTAGACAAGTTGGACATTGTAACATGTGTTTAGGACTTGAGATCGTGAAGCCAGATTGAAATAGTAAAGGGGAGAGGTAATGATATTAAAATAATTTGACATGTAGGGCATTGAATTCTTGTTTTTCTTTAAGATGCTGTATATTTACATGGCATATGTACTTTCTTTTCCCTTTGAATGTTCAAATATCATCCAACTATTTTTAGTTGACTTTTGCACTTTGACATATATTATATGCATGTTGATCTTGTTTCAGATTAATAACATCAGCGGCTATCTTCCTGGACGAATTGTCTTTTTCTTGGTAAGTTGCATTAAGAATGCACTTCAGTTTTACTCGCCCCTCCTCCCGGATATCTCACTTGAGTTAGTAAAGGAATTATTTCCTGCTTCTGAGCTAGTGACTAAGCAATCTAAAGTTTCTGCCCTGTTTGTTTACTTAGATGAGTCCACCATAAGTATCATACAGTGGCATTTCTATGTGGTAAGCTACACCAGTGATGCAGTACAAGGTAGTTAGACTATTATTTAGGATATTTCTTGTATTTTGGGATTTTGGTGATTCCTATGATTATGGGGAAATTATTTATTTTAGGAATTACAATTATCCTATATATCTTAGCTTATTTATGGCTATTATTAGATTTTATTAATTAATATGAGTTTGCTATTTTAGTTATTCTAGGGTTTAGTAGTTTTAGGATGCCTATTTTAGTTATTGTAGGGTTCTCTATGTTGAGTTAATTTTCAGTTTTTGATGAAATAAGTATTGGTTTTGCGTCTTCCAGTCCCCTGGAATTTATTCTTTTCTCCCTCTGGTCTTCTTTTCTATTCTTTGTGCGTTCTTTTCTTCTGCCACTAGACCAACCAGCTGTCAAGCAGGATTTCTTCTATTGGAAATTGAAGTTATTCCAGGAGACAGCTGCATCTGATGCTCAAAACTCCTGAGAATTTGAATTTTTATGGGTGATTTATGGAACTGAATGGTTTTCATTATCTTTTGCAGGTGAATACACATCTCACACCACGTCCAATTTTACTTACTAGACATGGAGAGAGTCGTGACAACGTGAGGGGCAGAATAGGGGGTGACAGTGTCTTAAGGTATTCCTCCATCCAAAGGCATCACTAAGTTTGTAAATATCTTTGAAGAGCATGTGAGACTTTGTTGACTAAGTTGTGCTTTTTTTCTTAGAAAGGGATCTTTCCAAATTATGATCCCCTGTTTGTCTTTGTTTTGGTTATTCTCATTGGAGTTGTTTCTTCATCACTTGAATCTTGGGTAGCATTTCTTGTTTATACGATTTGTTCAGTGGAAGCTATTTTGACCAACTTAACAGTCTCTGCTACTGTTCAAACAGTGATGCAGGCGAACTTTACTCCAGGAAACTAGCAAACTTTGTAGAGAAGCGACTCAAATCTGAAAGAGCTGCATCTGTAAGTACGATTGCTTGTGAGTCATTGGAAACCCATTAGTTTAAAGTTCCTGGCCTGCAAGTTTAAATTGGGTCAACTACTAAATGTATCGTTTTACCTGATTTCCCATGTGGTTCTTTCAGCAAATTTGAAAGCTTTTATATGGTCTTTACTCTTTTTCCTTTTCTGGAGAAAAAAATGTATGCAGTGCATACATGGTTATATGATAGATTCTCCTTTCAGGGAGTCATGTTATATTGTTCTAAATTTTTCAAATGTTCTGTATGGCTGAAAGAAATAAAACAAATATCAGTTTAAGTTGGCCTCCATCCACAGATCTGGATAAACTGAAAGTGTTTATGTAATGTTGATTTTAAGATTTTCCGGATGTGTGGACCTTTTTGGTGTTTCTGTGTATCAAGTAATGTACAAAGAATAAGATTGCAATTCATTAGGTTTCATATGATGTTATCCAGATATGGACAAGCACTCTGCAGAGATCAATAATAACAGCAAGTCCAATAGCCGGATTTCCGAAGGTTGTTGTAAATCCATAAGAATGTCAATTACCTTCTCACCCACTCTGTTTGGGTATTAGACCAACAGTGATTTTGGATTTTTCTAGATACAATGGCGTGCACTTGATGAAATTAATGCTGGAGTATGCGATGGCATGACTTACGAAGAAACCAAGAAAAATATGCGTGAGGAATATGAGTAAGCTGTCTGCCACCTCTGTGGTTTGTGAGGAAACTGAATGTGTTGGCTTGTTAAGATAAGCAACTAGCATTATCTTGTTTGTGAGGGGTAGTAATTCTGATGTTTTTCATATTGGTTTTATGTTTTAATGTTGCCCCTTCAATTGAAGATCTCGTAAGAAGGACAAGCTAAGATACCGGTATCCTCGTGGGGAGTCTTATCTCGATGTTATCCAGAGGTTCATAGAATGTTCCTTTTGCTTTTTTCTTTCCTTTTCTTTTCTTTAGACTGAGTCAGTGTGGTGAATGCTCAAAAGGACTTGTATTTCTAACCAACTTGGTCTTTAATCTCCTGTCCTACAGGCTTGAACCTGTGATCATTGAGCTTGAACGGCAAAGAGCACCAGTTGTGGTGATATCTCACCAGGTTATTAAAGCTATGAAGTTGCTTTCCATGATATCTGATGGTGTGTTCATTATTTTGCAGTGCTTCTAACTACAACTCTTTCCCCTTTGCTACAGGCTGTTTTAAGAGCTTTATATGCTTATTTTGCTGATAGGCCTCTTAGAGAAATTCCCCACATTGAGGTAACGAAGAAATGGGTGGATCCTTCTTCTATCGTTGTTTTGAGAAGTCGTCTTCTTGTCCATCTTCCGTAAAGCTCATATATAAGCCCATATATAAAAGGAAAAGAAGAATGTCTGATGTCCTGCAATATGATCCCTGTTCGCCATTTATATTTTATGGTGTGGTAGATAACTGTTAAGAGCAGTGAAACAATGCATCTGTCAAATGGACTCTGACTAAGATAATGAGGCTAACAGGTGACAGATGGGGTGATGACTAACAGAGCTCTGATACTATGTTCTACCATCTAACCTAAAACCAATTTGCAGTTGGCTACTTCACCTGCAATACAAACCACGATTAAATCCCTTGACTAGGCATTTGGGATTATATAACTTGACCAGTGGATGAAACTTGGTCATCCCTTGGTTGATACAATTATGGCAACCTTTAGAATACATTTCCAAAATAAACAAATGGGAACATTTCTCTTTGCAGGTACCGCTTCATACTATCATTGAGATACAGATGGGGGTTACTGGCGTGCAGGAGAAAAGGTACAAGCTTATGGATTGAATATGTTTTCAGAAATATGTCATGTTTTAAACTTAGTGTAACAACCAAAATTTGAAGATGATTTTCGTCCTTCAATTACATTTCAATTCATCAGAAAGTGTAACATAAGCAAGAATGAGTAGTGTAGAACATACTTGTCTCATAGGGACAATTAATGAAATGCAATTCCAGTGCCTCCTGAACAGAAAATAAGTTAAATGTTCGGATATGGCTGAATCACTGTGCTGATCTTCACCCCTTATCTTGTTTAAGTGCTATGGCAAACTTCATATGTTCTCTTGAAAATAAATTAATAAATAATACGTGATTCATTTGAATAGGTTACCACTATGAATTCCATATGTTTTCCAGGAACTGATGATGTCATTATGGGAATCTTTACATCTTCTATTTGCTAATCTCGTAAGGGGCATGCGTTGCCGTGGTCCGTCATTCTATGATGTATTTGAGCCGTCCGCTTTGGTCGGCTCTTGACAATTCGGCAGGACTTGGGGTGTGTGGATGACTTAGATGCGTCAGGAGTTGCATATTGTCAATTCCTCAATTTTCCATTTCATAAGATCCTTTCTGTCAAACATTAAAATTGTAGTTTCAAAAAAAAAAAAAAAATGGGAAGATCTTCACATTTGTTCTGTCGCCTGTCTGAGAAGTCATAGTAGAGCTGTCAATGAGGATAGATTTAGTTGAACTAATTTTAATGCAGAAATGGGTGAATTTTTCCAGATAAACGTGTTTTTAGATTAAAAGACAGCTAAAGCTATATTCCACTACGCTAAGTCATAAAGATGAGTTAATCGTATGTTTTGCATTTTTTTTTTATTTGGGTCAAGTCTGTTTGGTTTGCTAGGAATAGTAGATTGTATAAATAATAACGGTCAAAATGATGTGAAATGGTATAATTTATATTGAAGTGTAATCTTATCTTGTTATAAATGTAATATCTTGAACGTTTGCGCTAATTTGTGGGGGGGTTTTGATAGTATGTAGAAAGACGAATCTCATATCCCCTGCCCTGACCCCTTCGGAAACCCACAAAAGAAGTTGACAAACTTGTGCTCGTATTGTATTCGTGTGATCGAAGTCGGAAAGGTCCAGGCTGGGTAGGTGTCTTTGACATGTCAAAACTCTGAGCCTGAAGTCAATTATCAAGTTGTGTTGTGTTGGTGAGTGAGAGACCTGATTGCTTGGGAACTGCATAAAACATGGAGGTAAAAAAGCTGGAAGAGTGGGGCTACCAGTATTGTGTTGTAGTGGATTGCATTGGTCAAGTTTGAACAAGGGGTGGTTGTAGGGTAGGGTTCACATGGGACCAACTGACCCAAAAATTGACCCATGACTCCCCTCTTTTTTGACTATTAAGGCTTAGGCAAAAATAACAAATAATTAATTAATATTTCTATGTTCGGCCAAATCAGTCACTACTGTTTTTTTCTAGGTCAATTGCATCACTGATGTTTTAAAATCAGTCCAAGTAACTCATTATTCGTTAACTTGATGAACATTTTGCTCAAAATAAGAATATTCCGTCAAATAAAAAAGATGTGCTAAAAAAAAGTCTAATGTTAGTCCTAAAATTTTAATAACTTTTCTATATCAATTACATAACTTTATGTTTTTCTAAAGAAATCCTATAATTTCATAAAAGTTTACACTATTAGTCCTACATTTGACGGAAATCCAAGTTAAAAACTAAAATGATGAGTTAGCACTTAAAATACCTTAACTCTCGACTTTGATACATGATGTTGCACATTTAGGGCTCGAATTGCCTTACTTGAAATTATTACTTCCAGAAACATTTCTCACAAACAAAAAATTAATGGTACTTAAATGTGTAAATAGAGAGAAGATTTTCCTATGTTCTTCCCCAGCAACGAACTAACGAAGAACAACAAACTTACTCAAAGTGGTTGTGTTACTTGTGTATGGTTTGTCATCCTTCAAATACAAGGATTTTCTTTCCTTTTTTTGTTGTTGTTGTTGTTAAATTAATAGTAGATTTTTTTTTTAATCTTCATTATCATTCATCCTTAAATATAAGGATTTTCTATAGTTTACGGTGGGCAGCAGCAGCAAGACTCTTCCTTACCTCTGGGAAAGAAACAAGGGAGAAAAATGAAAACCATTCCCTACTTTCCTACTAAGTGCCTATAATTTTTATGTTAGTTGAAGAAGTGCCATGGAGTTTTAACCCTGTGTAATTACGTCGACCATTGCGCCTACATGTACCAAATCATGCATAGAATGGAGAGTAACGGAATTCAATTACGGATTTAGTACTCTCGTGTATTGCATAAAAATAGCTATTCAGTGCACTCAGCGTAAGCATTACATCTATATTTTCATGATATTTATAAAATTATTATTGCGGCTTGAAATATATTTGTCTAAATTGAACAACAATTTACTAAACAACACATTAGTCTGAAAGAAACAACACTTCACAGAACAGCACATTTGTCTAAATGAAATAATATTTCACATAATAGAATATTTGTTTGAAATTAACAACATTTCTTACTAAATCAAATAGTATTATTCATGAACAGTATTTATTCCAAAATTAACGATATTTTAGAAAACATGACATTTATAATAATGAAATATCACTTCTTACTGAATGAAACAATATCATTTTTATATAGTGCATCTTATAAAATGAATAACATGTTATAGAACAACGCATTTATCTGAAGAAAACAACATGTCACAAAATAAAACAATTGTTTAAAGGAAACAATACTTTATAGAAAAACACATTTGTTTGAAAGGAATATCACATATGCCCAAAATGAATAATATTTCTTACTGAATCAAATAATATTATTTACGAACAGTATTTCTTCCAAAATTAATAATATTTTACAAAATATCAAATTTGTAAGAATTAAACAACACTTCTTACTGAACGAGCCAACATCATTTATGAACAATATATTTTACAAAATGAACAGAATATTATAAAACAAAACATTTGTGTATATGGAACAATATTTTTGGCTAAATGAAATAATATTATTTACGAATGATATATTTTATGAAAAACATATTACATAACAGTACATTTGTATGAATAAAATAACATATTTTACTAAGTGAAATAACATTTCTTTCAAAATTATCTTCTCCATCTCTCTCCTATTCCCCCATTCCCGGCAACCTTCTAATCGAGAACTAGAGAAAATTTTGAAATAAAAACAAAATAGATGACATTTATGATAAGCTAAAACTAACAGACCTTTTCTTGAACAAAATTAATGAATAAAAGTAACGACAATGATGGTTACTACAATATTACTCTATTACTCTATTCCCAAAAGAATGAAAAGGAACTGCTATCGCAGAATTCTCTTTCAACCTATCAGCATTTCCTCGCAGGACCGTAATTCCTAACTTCCCATTTCGTCCACAGAAACCTGTTTGATTGGTTTCATGCCATACGCTATGGCCACTAGCAATATTCCAACCAAATTATTTAATGTGACCTTAATCACTTGATTAAGCGGACAATCTATTCAAGTATATATCTAGGAATTAATTTTAGTTTCGTTTTTAGTTTCGTGGTAACTAACCATCTTAATCCACACACCTATTACATTTATACAATTGAATAGGTAAAATTGACTAGTCAAGCGTTGATATTGTTTGATTCATTAAAAAATCTTGTTCCCTTAAAATAAATGTGTTATTCTGTGAAATATTGTTCCCTCCAAATAAATATATTATTCAAGGTACAATAGTAATTTTATAAATATAATAAAAGTATAAGTGTAGCTCGTAGTTCAGGGATATTTTATCTTCAATCATTGTCCATTACATAAAGATCTGTCCACTTTCAGAACTAACAGAGTATATGTTGTTAAGGTTATAGGACTTAATAAAAAAACATAAAGTTATAGGACAGAAATAGAAAAGTTAGCAAA
The DNA here is from genome assembly GCA_039654915.1 of Aquilaria yunnanensis. NCBI lineage: Eukaryota > Viridiplantae > Streptophyta > Magnoliopsida > Malvales > Thymelaeaceae > Aquilaria > Aquilaria yunnanensis. Next base: position 101,996,736 of record CM077593.1, on the reverse strand, counting down.
GTCTAAGATTGAAATGATTAATTTTAACAGCAGTAGGTAACATAAATGGTTTATTTGGTACAAAAAACCTTAGTGTGTTAATAGCGCTTCCTTAAAATTTTAGTGATTTATTTGTTATTTTTTTCTTAAGACTTACTAATCAGAATAAAGGTAACGGTTCATAGTAACTGAATGTGACAAACTACCCACTACTATATTTTTTAAGGCAAATATGCCATCAATATTTTTTTCTTGGGCAGATAAGCCATCATAAATAAAGGTGTGTGATAACATGGACACCTCTAACACATATCGTTACTGGAGAGTGAGTGGGTTTTGATTGGCCATGCATAGAAAGCAAAAGTATCATCGTTTCTCACTCTAATTGTACACTAACAACATGTACATTTTAATATGTTATGGTATTTGTCGGATTTTAATCTTAAATTTATTTCATTCAAGACAAAAACAAGAAAAACTGGAACCAAATTAGACATGTTCCAAGGTCAACCTATGTGAAGAGGAAGAGTTCTCTCATCATTAACACCATTTGAATATATTGGCTCCCTCAAAACTTTAGTTGTTATTTGCCTATTTCAAAAAATCAGTAGCGTATTTACCTCTGGAAATACATTAGTAGACAATTTATCCCCTTAAACAAAAATAAGTGAGATATTTACCTTATAAGGAAAATACTCGGAGGTCCAAACTTTTGCTACAAAAATAAGTTTCAAAATACATATATTGTTTGATTTGAAGCGAAATTGTCTGCACAATCTACTTGATTTTGAACTCTTCAATAATATTCTCAATAGTATTTCTCTCTCCCCTCCTCTCTCTCTCTCTCTCCAGATACATATATATAACTTTGGTAACTCGGGACATTTTACCCCCTTTACATTGTACGCTCACACGTTTACCTTCCTTCACAAAAATATCCATATTTTTATTTGATGACTTAGATGACAAAAAGAAAAAAATAAAAGGACCTGACAGCCGTTTGTCCCCACTTTCACACTGCTGCTGTCACCGGTCTCAACAGTCGCTTAATCTTCTTCACTGGCAAGGGCATTGTCAACGAGTCTAGCGTAAAAGAAACATCCAAGATCACACAAATTGGTTGTTTCCGGCAACGAACACTAATTGATTGGACTTCTCACTTAACAAAGTAAATATTGAATTTACGTATGACAAAATTCTTATTAAGGCGAAAAAAATCATAATTTTTAACACTAAACTTACAAAAGTACCCCTATGCGTTTTTAAAATGCAAATAAGGAAAATTATGTTCTTATTTTCACTCTATTTGACTTTATTTGTAAGAATAAATATTAATACAGTTTACTTACCATATATGTATACCAAAAAGAAAAATGGAACCAAGAATTTGGGACAGAGAGAAGATAAAATAAGTAATATAACAAGCTTATCTTAAATTATATCTTTATTTTAAGATAAAGTCTTATGAATATACAAATTTGGGAGAGGTGCGGACAGTATTGTGTAGAAACTTGCACTCTTCCAAAAGGCCTTGCCAGTGGGGCATCTCCAAGTGAGTTTATAGGAGTAGTTGAATAACTTTTGATCAACTTTGGGGTAATCGCCCACTTCTGAGGTCATTTGGTAAAGACATAAGTTGTTTGACAAAGGTTGAATAACTCCAAGTTATTTTAAATAAAAAAGAAAGTTCAATGTTAACGGTAAGTTTGTTGGTGATACTCAATATCATATTGAGATAATTTGATATTTTTAAATGATTGGTTTAGTGATAATATTTTCTTAATAATATTTATATAATATTTAAATATTTATTATTTTTAGGACTTAATGCAATCTAAAATTCTGTAGAAATACTGGGTATATAAACTAGTTCCAATTCTTTCTTTTTAATACTAATATAGCGAAAAACATCAGTTTTGTAATGGAAGTGAGACACGTAATCGCACATGTCCAGCTTCCTTGACTCGAGATGATAAAGTATCCTACTTTACAAAATTTCAGGGGCAAGTCGACCCTAGTTAAAGTTTGAGGGATTAAATGTTGGGATTGACAAAATTTTAGCGGCAAGGGGGATTTTAGACCTAAAAGTTAATACCTTGAGACATTGGGATCCTTGCTTGATTTGATTTGCTTTGCTTGCGCCGATTAACAAAGTGACATGAGAAGTAATAAAATAAAGAGGCATATTTCGGCCTCAGCTCAGCTGCCGTCACCTTCACGAGTCTTCATTTCCGCTCCACCTTTCAGTTCACACAACACAACACAATTAGCTTCGCTTTTACTCTCTTCCACCCTCGGATTATGGATTCCCATCTGACTTCCTATTCACTCCACCATACCCTTCCTACCTGTTACCTATTGCCTATGGCACAACTTCTTATGCTGCTCTTAATGCATCCTGGTGCTCCGTTTCATGTTACCTGTTTAACTTTGATTTTTTTTTTTTTTTACATTGTTTTATAAGAGTTTGTCTTTTAGTATTCTTGCATAAAAAATATAGGTGGATATGATATTTATTTATTTTTTTTTTAAGAAAGAGTGTCAAATATTTTGGATCTTCTTTACAAGAAATAAAAACCAACTAATATAAAACAGAGAAGGCATATATATGTTTGTGTGTATGTGCTTGTGCGTACATGTGCTCATTTTTATTTACCATCAAACTTGAGATTCTTATTGGCTTGCAACTACCATATTTGGAACTTAATAGCCATAATTTTAACAAAGGTCTCAATAAGCTAATGATCCACCATCATGATGAACCGATCAAGATCATTGACTGCAGTAGATTTCAAAACTTAGCCAGATTTAGGGATTCATTATATTTTGGTGCTTTTTATAGGCATATTACAATGACGGTCCGTTGGCTTATCATTTTCATTTTAATAATGACTACATTGTGAAGAGGCGCCTACTTGGCATTTGATGATAGATTGAGATGGGGTGTTTAGAAAAGAATTATAAGAGATTATTGTGAAAGCGTCTAATCAGGATATAAGATTATATATAGGAAATTCATTTACAAAATTCACTTGGTTAAATGCTTGATTATATAACAAACAATATCCTATAGATTCATTGAGATGATATTCATAATTTCTTGTGATCGGTTAAGGTTTTACAACCTTATATAATATACTTTTATCTTTGCAATTAAAGGATTGGCTTGGGTAAGAGGAGTCAGGGTTAGGATAAATTTTGTAATAGAATTTTTCTCAATTTTTTTTTTGAAAAAAAACACTATATTATCCTCATAATATAATTTTTGATACACATGATCAAAGTTGAAAGGGAAGAAACATTAGAATTTTAGTGTTGCCAATACATACGATTATTAAAGGAGTGTCAAATGTATATATAAAGTTTTTGAGAAAAGCAAATTCCGACTTTGAGGGAGTTGGTGTACTTAATTGCAAGAGAGTGCTTCCATGCCAAAGTTAGTAAGAGAAAATAAAATGATAATATAAACAAAATGAGATAAAAAAAATTAATGATAAAATATAAAAAGAAAATTAGTCGTTTGAACATTGCTCAAGATAATTGTTTGTTGAATAGCAATAGCATATGACAGAAGTTAAAAGCAACAATATTTTATACACGAGACGAGAGAAGGAAAGAAAAAGTCAGAGACAGAGCCAACAGCCCCAATATTTAAGTGCACAATCTCCATTATTAATACAAATCCTCCGAAAGAAAACAACTTTATTTCTACGTAAACAATTTTTAATCAATAGAAGATTCCATCCTCCAAGTCCATGCATTAATACAACACCCCCAGCCCCTCCCCCTTCCCATCCATATCAACTTCAGTGCCTGCAGCCCAGAAAAACCGATTCCTTCCCATCTTCTCTTCCGCCAAAATGCCGAGCGACCACCCTTTTTCCCATTTCATCCACGGCATCTCCTCCTACAACGCCAACGTCCTGATGGCCGCCCTCATATCCCTCCTCCTCGTCATCCTCTTCGTCCTCCTCCTCCACATCTACGCCAAATGGTTCTTGGTTCAGTCGCGCCGCCGCCGCCGCCGAACCGTCCTCCTCCCTGATCGGTTCACCCATTTCCGATCCTTTCCCTTCGAAAGCAGCGATTTTGGAGGCTCCCCATCAAAGGGTCTGGATTCCTCTGCCATATCCTCTATTCCCTTGTTCGTTTACGGTGCCAAGGAAGAGCATTTGAATCAAGGACTTGAGTGCGTGATTTGCTTGAGCCAGTTCGTGGAAAATGAATTGGGGAGGAATTTGAGCAAGTGTGGGCATTGTTTTCATGTGGAATGTGTTGATATGTGGCTCCAATCTCATTCTAATTGTCCAATTTGTAGAGCCCCAGCTGTGAACTTACCAGAAGTTGATGCAGGTGAAGATGGTGAAGAGGGTGTGGCTGCTGTAAATGTGATTGATGGGGAATCCAGAACATTGGAGGTTGAGATTGATCTATCTTTTGATTGTGATACTAACAATAATCACAATGTAGAGCTAAAGAAGGATGATAATTCATTGGCAGCTTCTTCTTCTTCCTCCTCTTCTTCTTCTTCTATTGGGTACTCTTTGAAGAGGATGTTGAGCAGGAATAGATCGGAAGGGAAGGTTTTTCCTTCATCTGAGGAGGGTCAAGTGAATGGTTGACGCTTTTTAGAAGCAAATGGTTTTGACAGTTTCAAGTTTCGGGGAGGCAGACAGCTGTATGCTAGTCTTGGTAGTCAGTCTAGACTCTAGACTTAGAGGATGTAATTAGTGAACAGTTTTGTATAGATTTCTCATCTTTCTCTGAGTTTTTTACTGGAGGCAAAGCTAAGCTGTTGGAACTGTCTTTAATTTGCTTGCTAATTCATATTCATATGCATGAATACTAAAAGTAATTTCTTCAGAGATTATGAAGTGAAGTGTGTTATTGGGCAGTGATCTATCTTTGTTCTTGAATTGGGTCAAGGCTAATTGACTTCACAATCTCCGTTTGTGTGACCAATTTTTGGTTAATCATTTCGGAATTATTGAGAAAAGGAAGAAGATTTGGTCTAATGATTCAAGAGGCACGGGTTGGTGTGGCCTATGCCTACGAGGGGAGTGGCTGAATGTACAAAATAAACATTACCTTGCATGTTTTCTGGTCAATGGTTCTGAGCCTCTGTATTAAATAAAGGGGCAGAGCAGAGAGGTCAAGGCCCACTATCAGACAAATCCTGCATTTACTAGTGCTTGCTTGGATCCTGGCCCATCAAATTCAGCTTTCTTGTCTTATCACTCATCAGTTTCTTAAAAGCTCATCCTGCCCACCCTCCCCAAATACGAACGAAAATAATTTTCTACAATTGATAGATTCAAATGGTTTACACTTTATATATATACAGCCTCGATTTCATAAAAGTTGTCACTTTTACTATTTATAGTAATAAATTTATAATTTTATTTCTTTCAAAATTTATGATAAAAATATGAAATTTTTATATAAAAATAAAATTTTAAAAATTAGAGTTTCTAAATATTATTTTTAATTTTTTAAATATATATTAATATGAATATATTCAAGTCAAATTTTAGTTAAAAAAAATAAAAACATCAATTAATACGAAACAGAAAGAGTATTACATTATTGCTTTTATTTTCAGATGCTAGCTTAAGAAAACTTTATCCTTGGCATCTTTTTTTATCTTTTCTTCCTTTTCTTTTCTTTTTTTTTTTTCCTATAGAAGACGCGTATCTACTTGTTTAGTGGATAATTAACTTTAGCATATGGATTTAATGAAGCACTGATCTTGGTATGATACCTTTTCATTAGAGTGGTTTTTACACGCAAGTACGTGTTAAAAGAGGCAACGTGAGGACCTATAAAAGATTTTCCAATACTTAAGTAAATAGGAATCTTATGTAAGACATTAATACCAAGGAAGTGATCTTATATATCACAAATAAACAGTATAACATTTATATGAGCCTTGGAAGTTGTATCACTTGGATTTAAAGCTGTTAGATAAGACAGTTATTTTCCATAGGCTCTAAATTGTAGGATTAATAAGACACATGTCTTACCAATACCATTGGGCTTGCAAGTGACATTTTCTTGAGGAAATGGGGCATGGGCTTTTTGTGAGAATTTTTGCCCTTATGGGCCTTACATCAACTTAAGCCATTTGGACTTGCTCTAACCTAATAATTTAAGGTACGAATTTTCATTTCTCCTTAGCCTCAACAAGGTCATTTAGTCCTAGTAAAGGCTAAAAAAATATGCTAAGAACACAAAACTAAGAGACAACGGTAGAAATGTTCCTTTCCTACCACCTTTTCAAGTCTCCTCCATTCTTTCGAGAGAATGGTGGTGGGAGGATCCCCAATTCATGCAAGAGAACACTTCAAGAAATTTCACAAAAAATCTTTCAATTTAGGTGTGTTAATAAACTATCACAATTTATTTCTAATTATGATATTATTGTGGCGAATTTAATCTATCTCTAAAACCATTTTGTATTTATGTTAGTGGCATTTTATTGAATAGATGCCTAGTGATTGGTAGGGAAGAGAGTGTCCAATGAAGAACATGTTGTGCCTAGGATAATAAGAGTTTGGTACGTTTAAAGTGTACCACTATGAAGAGGTCCTTAGTTTCTAGACCCTGGCTCCATTCCATCATCTACTACGTACTAGCATTTGAACTTGAAGGCATCTCTTTACTAGAGATGAACAATGGGCCAGGTAGCTTGGAACCAACTCAAGTCAAACCCGACTCAGGCACTGTCAAAGCATAGCAAGGCTTGGTACGAAGTGGGCTTAAAAAATATTGGGTCGTGTATGAGGTTGAAGAAGAGCAAACGAAGACTGACCTAGGACCAATTGAAGCCGGCTCCAGGCACTACTCGAACCAGCTCGTCTGGTCTAAGCCGATCTGGCCTAGGTCTGCTGTTTCTCTTCCTCTCCAACAATCACCTAGTTAAAAAAAATAGGGGAGGAAATGATAAAACAAGGACCTTTGACTGTGTGTAACGGTGTTTTTAGCCAAAACCCTTTTTTTTACCCTCATGCAACTCCTATAAATGGCTATTTTTTTAGGGTATTTTTGTTCAATTTTTTTTTTGCCACTTTTGTAAATAGAGAGCCTCATTTCCTCACTTCCTCACACCAATTCCTGCACTCTTCTCTTTACATCTACTGCTTTCTCTACAACTCTCTTTAAGTTCTTCATCAATTTTATTAATCTCCTACTAATCTCTCCTTAATCTCTCCATCAATTTGCTTCAACTCAATGGCATCAAAGAAAAGTACTAGCTCTGCCCCTGCCAAGAGCTCCTAATCCCACACTGGCTTAGATCATTTTCCCATCACAAGAGTTCGGTGAGAAAGAGGATTCACATTCAAGAGGCCGACAAGCCAACCAACATTGATATTATCTTATTTGAGACAAGTAAGGATGGCATATGATGACATTTTTAGAGCGGTGGAAAGCCAAGAGTAACAGATATCCGATTCTTCCCATCACTGCCAAGGAGGTTGACTCCAAAAGTAGTGGAAGTCTAGGTCTACAACTGTGACTAAGGTCTTGTTGTTTTAAAAAAGTAGGACCAGAAAAAGTTCAGATGATGTAGTGTAAGATGATAATAATGCTTCCACATTTTAGGTTTTTCTTTTTGGTTCATAGTATGTTTTTTATTTGGTTATGCTGTGTAGCACAGATCATAAGTTTAATTTTCAACTTTTTTTTTGGAATGTTTCACCACTTTCTCATGTAATGCCTATTCTAAGTTATTTGTAAGTGTCACTTGGTTTTTTATTAATAAGAATTGCACTAGTTATGGTGTTTTTCTCTACATTCATATTTTATAAAACATTTTCAAAAAAAAAAAATTAGCCTAACTTAGGCCCAGACCCGCAACAGGCCCAGGTTAAACCTGGCATGTCGTACTTTGGGCCTGACCTAACCAGGCCGAGGCCCGACCAAACCAATCAAGCCCAATGTTCACTACCATATCTTACCACCAATTCTCACTCGTCTTTCGAATGCAGATTTGTTGGCCCGCTTGCTTCTAACTCCTAAGCAAATAATACTCCATCAAACAGCTTTTGATGGGTTAAGAGTCCTTATGTAACTAATCACACGCATAAAGTAAAATTTGGAAAAACGTATTAATTTCTCTGAATAACTATTTATGCTTATATAATCATCTACCTATGTTTTTAAAAACAGTTTATATGTGGTACGAACATGATTAATTACATTGATGAATATAAGCAATTTTCATGGACGGATTTTTTTAGAGATGCACACTCCATGCCATTGCAAATTTGACATGGACACATAAATTTGGGGTCTGACTTATTGTTCAGTCGAGGTGGAGTACTGTAAACATATTATAAATATTGGAAGTTTATTTTGTTGACATTAGTCTTAAGCTGCATTTACGAATTATATATGATATGATTGGTTTTCCTTTTCCTCTATGACAAGGAACCGATTGATTTTCTTACTTCATCCTTCAGGTGGATGTATAAGTTCACAGGGTGTAAAAAAAAAAAAGATTGATTGGGCTGATCGACTGATTCGGATTTGGGGAGACAGGTGGTTGCCCCAATCCATGTGCTCTGCCAACCACTGTAGGCCACATAAATATTTCTTAGGGAGGCCTAGGGCCCAAAGATTTGGGAACTTATCCATACGGTGGCTATTTTTTTGAAAACTAATTTATTTCCAACTAATACAATTTCAGTAGATTGTGTACAAATTTTTTTGAGTATTTCTCATCATGAGGATGCTCATCTTAAAGATTCATTCTAATTTAAATTAACTTAATCTAAAATAATTTACTTTAATTTTTATATATTTTTTACTAAGAAATTATTTTATTTTAAAGTGAATATTATTTAGGTGTAATAATTCATTGATTGTTAAAATTTTTATAAATTTTATTAAAAAATTTATAAAAATTTAATATCATAAAAAAATTATTTTAATAAATTATTATATTTACGTAATAATGACTTTCAATTAAAATTGCTTTATGGGTGAAAAGATGTAAGAATAAAAAATAATATATTTTAGATTAAGTTAACTAAAGTTAAAATAACCCCTAAACAAACTTAAAAAAATTGAGGACATCTTCAACCTGATGCAACAAGGCATCCTTTTGATTGTTCCTCCTAATGTTATCTCTAAACTCATGATCGGACTTATTCTCTCTTATTCTCTCCTAAATTGTTTGCTTGTACAATTTAAAAAGTAAAATCTTCCTCGCATTTCAAAATAAAATGAAATACTCCTATGTGAAAAGTAAAACCGAGTAGTTTTTGTCAAGTAGTCGTATATAGCTTTGTCCAGTCAAGACCACACCCATTTGAAAAGTAAAGCCAAGAGTAGTTTTCACCAAGTAGTCGTATTACATTACGAAATGGTATTGCAGATTTCTTTATTTTTTTGGATTATTAAATATGTCATGCCTTATAAACATATAATTGACTCGTTTCATGGGTTAAAAAATGAACCCTTACTCTAGCACAGAGATTAAATTGTGTGTAATTTATGATATTTTTTTAATTTTGCTCATGAAATTAAAACTTAAAAAAAAATTTGGTTTTATATAATGTGAGTTGAAAAGAAGATTAAGAGAAAAAAAGGAAATATTTATTTTTAGGTTTTTATGTAGTGAAAGTTTAAATAAAGATATTAAGATAAATTGAATGCTAAAAACTTTTCAAAATGAAACATGTTCCAATCTTTTCTAGGGTAACAAAAAAAAAATACATTTCATCATTTTTGAATGGATAAAGTATAATTTATTCCTTGGCTTGGGCTAAAATACTCCTTGACCACTCGGAGCACCCCTTCTTCCAGCCTTTTTACCAGCCACGCCACTCACTAGTTCTCCTTTAGCCCTCACCTCCTCACACCTGTCTATTCCTCGGCCAATCTCCATTACGACAAACAAGTTCCGATGAGTCCTCAACATCAATATCAATTCATCTTTGCCTCTCACCTTCTTACAGCCTTCCACTATTTTGCTAATCTCTGCTAGCTCATCATAGACCTCCTTCGTTGCTTCAACTGCTCTGTCCCCTCTATGCTTGCCTTTTGTCAATGGGCTTTAGCAAGTCCTCACCATCAAGATTTGTTGACGATTACAAAGTTATCTGATCTAAGGAAAGCTACTGTCAGCTTCACCTCTAACATCCTACGCCAACCTCTCTCTATCGTTTGTTTTTGCCTTTGGTGGCGTTTGTGCCCCACTGGAGAAAGAATCAGCGTCCTTGTCTTCAGCAACATATTTACTGATCTGTTTAATGAGAAGTATTATTCTATTCAGATAAATATGTTGTTTGTAATACGTTATTTATTTTGTAGGATGTGTTGTTCACAATTAGTATTGCTCTAATAGTAGAAACTAAGAAGTGATGTTCCATCAATACAATTATATTATTTTTTAATACTCCATTCGTCTCAAAAGTTTTGCCCCATTTGTTTTGGCAATTAATCTATGATTTTTTATTTTCAACATTATAATATATAAATAAAAAATCTTTGTATATGAATGATAATTTAAGATATGTAGTTTCTAAATATTTTTTTTTTATTTTTTCTAACAAACAATAATATGAATAAAATTGAGTCAAAATACAACAAAAAGTCAAATGTATCAAAATTTATGGGACGGAGGGAGTATGTTGTTAACTTCATAAGATGCATTATTTATAAATAATGATGTTCCGTTTAATAGAAATGCTATTCTATTAATTCGAATGTGTTATTCTTTTTGATAAGATGTTGTTTACAAATAGTGATATTTCATTTAGACAAATGTGCTATCCCAGAATATATTGTTCCATTCAATAATAAATATTGTTCAGGCACGATAACATTTTTATAAATAATGTATAAGTGTATGTGTTTACATTGGTGCACCGGGTGCACACTATAGTTACTAAATTGCATAATTACAATAGATATGAAATTTTATGACTTAAGGTCATGAGTAAAATTGCAAAAACTATACAAATGCACAAGTTTTGGTAGTTTATTCAATTTTCCCGCAAAACCATGGCATTTTATCTACCGATATTTTTTATTGTGTGTTTTTTCCGTTTATAGCAATATATAGTGTGGTATGCCGAAAATATCCCATGTTGTACCTTGAGTTAGAGAATTTTTTTTTCTTTTTTTGTTTCTTACATCAATGCACCTTTTACATACATCTGTAAAATGAAAAAAATATAATTAATGCATATAATTTTACATAAATATTTATGTAATTTTTAATTTTTAATTTAAGAGAAAAATTGTTATCATATTATATTTTTATGTTTTCATATAAAAAATTTTCTTTCGTATGTGTTTTATTTATATTAAAAAATCATAAATAATTAGAATACACATAAAATGTGCAACAAATTATATTTAATGTTTTTGTCTCAAAATATCATTTTGATACATATCATTTTGTGAATGCAACAACTATATGTTGCGTGATATCCCATAGACTATACTTATATATAATTTATAAAATATGATATACATAACAGTAATAATATTAAAAATTTTATGGGGCACTTGGCGCCTTAGGACTTTAATCTGTCCATCTCTAGTATTTTTTTTGTCTGTAGATCTTTGAAAATAGACGCAAAAATGAACAGAATTTGAGGAAGAACAAACAATGACATACACATTCTGTATATAAATAAGATTTAATCAAATGATATAACATCGAAATTTATGCTCTGAAGTTCGGAAAAGCTACCATCCAAACATTTTGGAAGAATAAAAAAAAATTAATCAAGTTAAATCAAACAATAAAAAAAAACTCTGAAAAGAAAGAATGATTTTGACACTAATTTTTATTCCGTTGAAGCTAAAGGAGGACAAAGACCAACCAGGGATAAATCATAATAAGATGGGGGTTTCAACGAAATTGAACAAACGGATCAGAGTATGGAAAATATATACTTACATTCGGTATATGTCAATTGTGATTGTGAACCACTATTATGAATACTATGGACATATGTTTAATTAGATATAATCGACTATTCCTAAATTTACCTCTCACTAGAATAGGTAATTTCAATCACGTCCCTATCCCAAATCATTGCCACTTCTTTTAGAGAGGATCAATTCTCCTAGTCAATCGAGTTTTGCGAGCATGGTCAAGAGGACGAATAACAATCGAGACAGCAAAAAAAATCACAACCTTACTAGACTTTATGAGACAACGGCAATGATCGAGGTGGCGAACAAGTTAATGACGGTGACAAAGAGAGCGGCAACGTGGACAACGGACAAGATAATGATGGCCATGCCATATATCTAGCCCCACCCGTCAGGCAAGCTGAGGATGAGGAAGATGCGAGTGTTTTGAGCCGAAGGAGAATGGGGAAGACGAAGAAGGTCAAGATGAGGAAGAGGATGAGGGTGGTGGGAAGATGAAAGCAACGGTGAAAAGGAAGATAGAGGTCAAACCTAGATGGTTCCGATGATGATGATGGTGAGGAGGACTAGGAGAGACCATCCAAATGAGAATTGTGACTTGGGGATGGTAGCAAATCGCTTAATCGCTCTTCCTTATCGATTAACCATACAAATAAGATTACTTAATGCATTTATTCCAGTACTAGTACTAGTAGTGCTAGCACTAGGGTCATTTTTATAGTCAATTTTATAAATTACTTAAAATATTTTTACATAATCATTTAGATATTTTTATTTATTGATTTAGATACTTTCAATTTTTAAGACAATAAATTGTTTGCATATTACTTAAAACACTTTTACATATTAATACAGATGCTTTAACATATTTACTCAGAAACTTCTATATTTTTACATATTATTTTTTGTAGAGAATGAATAGTTTACATATGTTTTTGAAGAGGAAAAATAGTTTGCATATTAATTTATACACTTATGTATACTTGTTCACACATTTTTGCCAATTGGTTTAGACATTTTACATTTTTTTCTTTAATACTTATGCAAATGTGAATAATGACAAAAGATCCAGAGTTGCAGCGGCAACATTGGCAGTAGGGGGAGTAAGGTAGAATTTCTGATTCAAAGGTCTTATTTCCCCAATTTATGGGATGAGAAAGTATAAATGAAACAATAATAAAGGAAAAGAAAATAAACTCATGTGATAAATAAGATAGCAAATAACCCAATTGAAATTTATTTTTTAATTCTACGCCTAAAATAATTTTGCCAAAAGTCTTTGGGCATTGTGTCATTATTTGTCAAATTTTTTTGGATGGATGTGAATTATATATGAAGAGTTAAGGCTTTGTTAATATATTTAATTAAACATATGTGCACATTATAATAACCAATATATAGGAAAACATATTATAGAAAGGGTTAAGATTTGCAAAACCTGTGCCACTAAGAATGGTTATAATACTAATATTATGAGTATTTATGGAATAACAAATAAACAGTAAATTAATAGTAAATCATTTATTAATTTATATAAAATCAATATGTGTTCGATTTTAATATAGCAAATCATTTATTAATTTATAGAAAATCAATATGCGTTCGATGTCAATATAGCATTTTAAAAAAATAGTTAATTTAAAAGTAGTCAAAGAAACGTCAAATATTGTAGGCAAAATATGAATATGGAAATTGGTGAGGAACTAACTGGGGGGTTATTTTGGGTTTAATACTTCAATTTAAGGGTAACTATAATATTTGAGATGGCATTCAATTGGATATAGAATCGATCATATAGTAGGAGGGACTAATTGGGGGGTAATTTTGGGTCAAGGCTTCAATTCGAGAGTAATTATGGGATTAATCAACTAATGTTTGAGAGGACATTTAATTGGAGTAAATACATATAATAGATAATAGATTATCTATGAAAGTTGAGGCTAGAAAAAAAATGAAATTTAAATACTTAGAAATAAAACATGTAATTTCAAAGTGAGTATGGGCGATACAAATGCTTAAAATAGATCTCGAATAGAGTTGTTGTTGGAGGGGTGTTGACCAGAGCATAGACGTCGGTGCCGCCGTCGTCTCCGTCGTGGTCACTGGATCTCAGCGAATGGCTCTCATCGCCCCCGCCATCGTTGGCTCTACCGATCAAAATCGGGAGCAAAATCATTCTCCCTTGCATTTGATTCCATGCTATCATTTAATTCAAATTCCATCGTTTCCCGTCTCCTACGATTTCGATCGCCTTTTGTTGAACTTCTAATTGAGATGAAAAATAAAAAATATGAATCAGAAGACGGGAGTGAGGGAAGGCGGCGCTACTAAGTGCTTCAATAGACACGAAGAGAGATGCTGGACAATAGGGGCAAAATTGACAAAATGTAATAAAAAAGTATTTTTTTCTTGATATGCGCGAAGAAACAAATGGTGGAAATGTAAGTGTCTCCAACAACTTCCCAATTTTATATATTTTTTTTTTTTATTTTAGAGATAGAGAATGAAATTGATTATAGAGAAGATCTCATTCCCTATTTCGGTTGAAATTTCAAAAATTTTTGAAGAATGAAAAATAATACTCCTTTTATTTCGTAAAAGTTGTCCCATTTACGATTCATAGCAATTAATTAAAAAAAATTTCTTTCAAAATTTATTATAAAAATATAAAATTTTTATATAAAAATGGTATCTTAAAGACTCTATTTTATAAATATATATTTTTTAAAAAAAAATTATAATACAAATTAATATGAATATATTTAAGTTAAACTTTTGTTAAAAAAATTAAAATAGTCATTCTTTATAAAGTGGAGTAGTAAATTTTTACGTTTCGCACAATATTTAATTATACAACAATTAGTTCATATATTTTTTTTCTTTCAAAATCTCTTATAGAAAAGTTTTTATGAAAATAGTACTTTAAAGACTTTATTTTATAAATATAATTTTAAATTTTTTTATAATATAAATTAATATCAATATATTTAAGTCAAATTTTAGTCAAAAAAATAAAAGAGTCATTCTTTGTAAAACAGAAAGAATAATTTTTTACATTTTTAACAATATTTAATTATATAATAATTAAACTAGTCATTAATTTAAATTTATTTTAAATTTATAATATTTAATTTTTATGTAATAAATATAAAATTTTATAAAGTAGAAAAGCTATTAGAGTTTGAGTAAAAAAATTATAAGGATTTAACTTTTACAACTTATAGAAATTCTGAAGAAGCCGACAGAGGTAACTAAAAGGGTTGAACCTGAGAAAGATAAGAAACCAGTGTTTTGACTGGGATTAGTGTGTGAACCTGTTGACTAATAAGTTATTACACACGTGATCTGAGGTGGACTCGTATCTGTCTCATTAAATTTCCGTCACATTCAGAAGCTCTCCGGTTTGGGAACTAAGAATGCTGCTTTTATAGTTTTAGTATTGTTTATTTTGAACATATTTAAAAACCCATACGTCATCTGTCACAAAAGTACTTGCACATTTTTTTTCTTCGAGAACTAGTACTATTTTTTTCCAAAAAAATATTTTCCCAGGGAAAAAATTAAATACTTTTGTATTCCTAATTTTATTTTTCATATTTTTAAATTGAAAAATACATTTTTAACAAAATTAATTAAAAACAAACTTAGTAAAATAAGTGATGACACACTTTCATAACTTTGAAATTTGTTTATATACCTTTAGCGTAGTAATGAGATATTGAGCTTTTCACCTTTCCAACCAAGGACTGAGTCAGCCTTTTCCTCTCCTTTTCACCGTCCTAACTTCTAAACATTATTTTGTATTGTTTCTGAGTACCATAAAAAATTTTGAAATCCATTTTTCATGCTTTCATTTTATTTTCAAAATTTAACCTCATATTTTTATAATTAGAAAGACTAATTTAATTATGAAGCATGTTTTTCTATTTTATTTTCTGTTAGGCGAAGTTTTACCTTAACTCTTAGAACCATGATGCCACAGATGTATAAAAAACAACACCCCATAATACTCCAAACTGGTTACCAAAAAAACAAAAAATCCAAACTTTCAAATAGTAAATGTTTAGTGTATTACAAAATCATATGAGGGGATACCCCTAAGTGACAGATATTTATATTTTTAAGAAATATAACAACAATTTTGGGACATCTAAAAATGAAAAATACTATAAAATTAGGACGGATGGATTAATATTATTACTTTTAACCATGATGATGCTAACAATAAGCAATCAAAATATATATATATATAAAGCCTAGATCGAAGTACTAAACACACAATCACACACACATAATTTTCTTTCTTTTTTTTTTAAATGGATATTTTAAACTTTCTTATTTCAATTACCTTCAATTTAGTTGATATCACATTTTGTTGCCTCCTTTTAAGAAATATACACTTTGCCCCTAAATGTATGAAAGATTCATATGTAAGTTCTACATTAGCCAATAGAATGACAATATAAAAGGACATCTACAAGTAAAACTAGTAATATTGTAACTAGGTCCTCCAAGGGTGGTGCAACAAAAACCCCTTCATCCCATCCCTTATGTTTAGGATTATTCACTTTTATTTTTACTCTCATAATAAATTGTATTAAAAATTCCATGTACAAAAAAAATAAAAAATACATTCAATTCAAGAGAAAGAGATAAAGTTATAATAAAAAAGCATGATTGATAAATGAAGCTTATTTCCTATGTGACATAATTATTCTATTTTAGATACAGCTCCTATTTTC
This sequence comes from Aquilaria yunnanensis, assembly GCA_039654915.1. Taxonomy (NCBI): domain Eukaryota; kingdom Viridiplantae; phylum Streptophyta; class Magnoliopsida; order Malvales; family Thymelaeaceae; genus Aquilaria; species Aquilaria yunnanensis. The sequence goes on along the minus strand of CM077593.1, from coordinate 101,980,120 downwards.
AATTGTCTACTTTTAATCTTATTTTTATAAAACTTTTATTTATTTAAATTTTTAATTATGACATTTTCTCACCGTCACTTCCCTTTTGGGCTCTCAAACGTTTTGGGTTACTCCCACCCGACTCGAGCTCCAGACATGTAATTCACGATCAAGTATGGCAATCACACTCATCATGCACCAATCTAGAGTAGTGCATGCCACACAATAAAGAACTTACTAGACCGCACCCACCGCTAAAGGAAATTATAAACCTAACAACACCAGCACCACAAACAAATAATACACCTTGCTTTAATATCAATTCTCTTTGATGGGTAAAGTACTACCACATATAAAAGCCTCAATTTTTTTTCCAACTCTTTGGTTTAATAGTTAAATGGGCAAAGGGATATGGGGAGGTAATGAGTTCAAATCCTGACTTCTTTATTCTCTAATGTAATACTAATCTGAGTACCTTTTAAGGCGCAGAAACATAAGCATTCTCTCTTCCATAATACCCCCAAGCCCTCATACATTATGTAGACATTTATGATTAGCAAAAAAATCTCAATTTTGTAATTAAAATCAAATAAAATTTCGAGTTTTACTTCTTATGTCCCTGGTTAGTTACAGCATTTTCACAACAAAAAGTTATTTACTCCATTTGCAAATGGCACACCAATTAAAAAATTAAAGGAAAAAAATATTTGTAATTTTTTTCTTTTACTCTTTCACTTTTTACACATAAATAAAAAAATATTGAAAAAGTGAAAATCAAAATGATAATTTTGGGAATAATATGGTAGCCTTTTTTACTAAATATGAAAATGATACAAACAATTCTTACAAAAAATGATACAAAAAATTGAGACTTAAAACAAGCCATGTTTGGTATTAGAGTTAACAATTAGCATTTGATTTTTCAAAAACTATATGGGCAATTTTGGGCGTTTAATGTCAGTGATTTGATTTTTATCATTAAGAAATCATCAGAAACTCGAACATTTTTAATCACAAAATTGCTCCCCAAAAGGAATGAATTGTGCAAATAAAGCGGAGGAATAAGGAATATTGTTCATTTCTTCTCCATAACATATATTAATACTTCACGTCAGAGTCATCAACAAAGATAGAATGAATATGTAGCAACTGGAAGACTCGTTAAAACGTTTCAACAGCTTTCAAACTCCTGTTTGGGCTGACCCAAATTCCACCAGCAAAACTAGACTTAAAGTCTTAAAATATAAATTTTATTTATTTCAATTGGAACCGTATCAACTGAGGCTTACGCGTGCATGGTATAGGTGCACAGTGGCCCGGGACCGGGCACGGCCCGGCAATAGGTGTGCCGGTCCTGTGCCAATCAGAACATTTTTTTATTATTTTTATTTTTTTATTAATTTTTGTAAAATAATTTTTTGACTAAAAAATATTAGAGGAATAATTTTATTAAGATTAAAATTCTCTTCAATTATTGGTTTATTTTGGATATAATTAAAACTTTGCTCATGTCTAGTTTTCACTAGACTGTAAATAGTCATTTTAAGTTGTATTCTATGCACTACAATTAATATCACTTAAACCTTCAAGAGTATTCCCAAGGCTTTCATTTTCAAATTTTTTATGCTTGCATATGCGTCATGATTCATTAAGCAAAAAAATTCATCCAACAAAAAATTAAAAAAATTATATTTAAAAGCTATAAATTTTGTAATTTAAAACATTTTTTAAATGGTGCAAAAAATTTAAAACATAAAAAGTAATAGTTAAATGCAAGTAACCATCAAAATAAACTATAATGTAAACAAATTGTGAAACATATGTCACAATTATTAGACCTTAAGGCATTCAAGGTTAATGGTAAGATAATGATTCCATGATAGAGACAAACAAGTTACTTGAAACATATTTATTAGCAATTTGAGAACATTGATTTAAATTGATGAGTGTAATAAAGTGTAAATAAAAATGTTGTATAAACTAGGATATATTAGGCAAATTATAGGTAAAAAACCCAGGCCTTAGCCGAGCTAGGTCAGGCCTAATGCTGGTCAGGTCCATTTCCGAATTGGGCTGTGCTTAGCTCACTTCCAACCTCCTCTTTTGTTAAGCCCATAACCGTCCCCCTTTCACCTGGGCCTGTGCTGAGTTGGTTTTGACCAAGCCTGGCGCTGGGTTTGACCCGGGCCAGCCCGAGCTAGGTTGGGTCCAACCCTCCCCGGTGAACACCTTTAGTGCATGGGTCCGAAAGGCCACATGAATCACGGGTTCAGCATACTAAGTTATGACAATTGCGCTTGACATTAACATGAGCGCTAAAGTTTTTAAAAGGAGTAAATTGCACAAATGATTCTTAACACTTAGTTATTGTTGTTTTTTAGTGCATAATTTATTGAATGTTTTATTTTGGCTCTAAACCTATTAAAATTATTTCATTTTAGTCCCTCACCAAATGAAATTTATTAGTTCAGAATAATTGTCTGACAGAAACTTTTAAAATTCTAATTTAAATATTTGATAACTATCTTATAATAAATTTAAATAGTTTAATATTTTTTACAGTAAATAGACAAATTAAATTAATAATTTTTTCATTCTGAATGAAATAAGTTCAATTTATAGAGAGAAAAAAATATTTGAATTTTTCATTAACTATAAAAAAATTATTATACAAAATAAATTTATTGTAAGACAGTTACTGGATAGTTTAAATTATTATTTAAAAAATTGTTATCAAACAAATACTTTGAGTGAACAAATTTCATCAATTTGGGACCAAAATGAAATATTTTCAATAGATTTAGGACTAAAATGAAATGTTTTAATAGGTTTAGGACTAAAATGGAACATTCAATAGGTTAGAGACTAAAAGGAAATAATAACTAAAGGTTAGAGACCATTCATGAAATTTACTATTTTAAAAAGATTATTTAAGAGTAGCTTTTGATTTTTAATTTTAATATTTTTATCTCAACTACTCTCTTCGTCCTACTTTCTTTGCAACATTTTTCATTTTGGGTTGTCCCAATTTCTTTGCAATATTTCCCTTTTTAGTAAGTGTTAACATGCAACTTTACCATTATATCCTCTAACTACTCTCTGTTTTGTTCATATTTGAATCTTATTTTTCTAACATTTTGATTTGCTCTGGTCTGGTATGTTCTCTGCGTCTTCGATCTTCGTCGAGCCACTGCTAGAATGGTCGCAAATGAGAAAGGATCTCCGATCGGAGAGAGGTGTGAGAATCGTATGAGATCGAAGCGAAGCGAGGCACGACGAGCTAAGATAGGAGAGAGACGTGAGAATCGTGCGAGATCAGATCAAAGCGAGGAACAACGAGGTGAGATCAGAGCGAAGTAAGGCGAGATCGAAGAGTGACGTGAGAATCGTGCAAGATCGGACCGAAGTGAGGCATAGTGAGGCGAGCTTAGAGAGAGGCGAGGTCAGGTAAGATCAGAGCGAGGCAAGGTGAGAACAACAGGTGAGGTGAGGAGTGCGAGGAGCGATTAGACCATGGTGCGGAATGGCAAGAAGCAACGGTGAGGCAAGGAGTGACGGTGAGGTAAGAAGCAACGGCGAGGGAGGGTAAAGCGACGAAAGAGGGTGGCTAGGGAGGGGCCGCAATGAGGGAGCGGCGGTGAGGGAAGGACAGCGATGAGGGAGCTACAGTGAGGGAGGGACAGAAGGATTGACGAGAGGTGAAGCGTTTGAGACGAAGATAAGGACAAATTTAGAAAGTGGTGGTCAAACAATGATTTTCTTAATACTCGTACAAAAACAAATGGAGCAACTGGACTGAGACAAAGGAAACATTAAATAAGTTATGCTGTTCCCAAATAAAATCTAAATGTAGCGAAAGTTTAACGTGATTTAGAAAGAATCGTACGTTTATTTGCTAAGGCTAAACAATGAAGTTACAATTTGTACAGTATCTGCCATCTGGCATGAATTTTCCAGTTTCCTTGTTGCTAGATAAATGATTGGTCCGCACCAAAACCAAAAGTAAAAATTTAGGCACAGAAAGATGAATAATTGGATGAAGGAATAAAAATTGGAAAGGGGTGGACGTAGAAAAGTATTGGCTAAAATTTAAGAAGTTTTAGAATTTTAATTTGTTTAAGATTGGGTATTAGTTTTTCTATTTTGATATAATTTAAGTTTATATGTGGCCTACAAAAAGTTTATTATGTTAGGTTTTGGGCATGAGAGAAAAATCAAATGTAGTGAAGTGGCAAAATGTAAGGGTTTTAGGAGAAAGAAGAGATGAGGAGGTCGGAGAGAGCAACGATGGGAAACTTATTGAAATTTGCATATCTTATAATTGTTTGATGACAAGATATTTAGACTAGCTTGAGTATTAATGACATATATCTACTGTAATATCTATATTTTGTTTGAATGAATTTCTTTCATCTTTGTATGTAGCTTAATTAAGAGCCGAACTACGTTAAATTGATTTGTTTTTGTTTGATTGTATTTGTTATTTCACTGTGTGTAATGGGTGATTAGAAAAAAAATTTCCTAATAAAAAAAAAAGATTAATAAAGGGCGAATTTCCACCCAATCTTCATTTTTTAAAAAATTTTTCTTGGATAATGAAAAATATCTATGCAAGGTATAAGATTAAGGAAATGGGAAAATGTCCTTTTTTTTAATTTAAAAAATATCTGAATTAGAATTAAAATATTACTGTAGAAAAATCAGAATCTGAAAACTTGACCCCAATGTCCCTGAGCCCTTAACAATTAGGCTACAGTGCGCGGTTACAACTTACAAAGCTCCAAATTCGTACTTCGTACGTGAGTTGGTCACGATAAAAAGGCCCCACTGAGTCGGACTTTTTTTATTTTGTTTCACCATATTTTATTGCAAAAGTTTTATTTATTTTATTTGTTTTTCATTTTTGTGATAAAACAAAATCGCACTCTTAACTTATTTTGAAAAATATGGCACTCTCAACATAAAGTCTGGCTGAGGTTAGATGACTAAATGACACTAATGGTCTGACTGGACTCTGCTCTTTCGTTCTAAATTTCTAATTCTAAGCCCTGAAGAGTCGGAATTTTCTGCCCTCCTCCAATGGCTTCGTGCGTCACCGACACAGCCCGCGCCCTCAGCTGCCGCGATGGTGACGCCGCCACCCACCTCAAACTCATATCCATATCGGTCATCTTCCTCACAAGCATCGTCGGAATATCTTCTCCCGTCCTCCTCGCCGGTCACTTTCACGGCAAGCCTTTCTACGACAGGGCGATCCTCACCATCAAGTGCTTCGCCGCCGGCGTCATCCTGGCCACGTCACTCGTCCACGTCCTCCCCGACGCCTTCGCCGCCCTTTACGACTGCCGCGTCGCCTCCAGTCACCCCTGGAAGGATTTCCCCTTTGCCGGTCTCATCACGCTCGTTGGGGCTCTGCTGGCGCTCTGCGTTGACTTGGTGGCCAGCGCCCACGCCTCCGGCGGGCACGGGCACGGGCACGGCTCAGCCACTGAGTATTTGCCGGTGGTGGCGGCGGAGGAGAAAAAAGTGGCGGATCCTGAGAGCGAGGAATTGGTGAAGATGAAGCAGAGATTGGTGTCTCAGGTTCTGGAAATTGGCATAATTTTTCACTCTGTGATAATTGGGGTCACCATGGGAATGTCTCAGAACAAGTGCACAATTAGGCCTCTTGTGGCTGCTCTGGCTTTTCACCAGATTTTTGAGGGTATGGGACTTGGAGGATGTATTGCCCAGGTATATCCATCGCCTATACTCATTTTTCAATGTTTTTTTCGGGGTTAAAGCAAAGTTTATTAAGTATTTTAACGAAGGTAAAGTAGGAGTAGTTCAGAACTCTATCGTCATCACTAATAAAAATTATATTCCAAGTCAAACCATTTTTTAAGGTTGAAGAATTCCAATTCTCTAATATTTTTCTCTGTTGTGATCATCTGCGGGTTGATTGGCTTGAAAAATTTCAGACTCTCCCCTTTGATTTTACTTGAGACAAGTGTTATTGGCTATGCTATGCTGAAGGGGTTGAGTAATGTAAGGGGAATCTAGAGATAGTGATGTAAGGAGAATTTAAAGTTAAATGATTCTTTAGTTAACTCTAGTGTTGAAGATGCTTCTGTCTGAATATGGGTGTCTGTTGTGTTGATTCATTTGTTATGTAAGAAATCAAAGACAGAACCTGAACAAGACATAAAGCTCTAGATTAGTTTCTGAATGATGATTCTCTTGGTTTCTGTGTTGTTGGTATAAGTTAAATTGAATACTCGTTAGTGCAAAGGTTTGGATTCCCGCAAGAAACTTGAGATGCCCTTGGCTCTTTGCACTCAAAACTCAGTGGATCTCAGCTGCAATGGAGACCTTTTTCTTATAAAATACCACTCATTCTCTGCTTCTGAGTAAAGAAACACCTACCGATAACTTGAAGGCTTGAACACAATTTCCTAATCAACTTTGGAAATGGCATTTGCAGGCTGGTTTTGGCTTTGGAACAGTCGCATATATGTGCTTAATGTTCTCAGTGACGACTCCTCTGGGTATAGTCTTGGGGATGATGGTGTTTTCCTTGACAGGGTATGATGATAGCAGCCCGAGTGCGTTGATCATGGAAGGGCTATTGGGTTCTGTTTCTTCAGGCATCCTCATTTACATGGCCCTTGTGGATCTCATTGCAGCAGATTTCTTCCATAACAAACTAATGGATTCGCAGACGAGGTTGAAGAAAGCTTCCTTCGTTGCACTAGCCCTTGGCTCCACCTCAATGTCCATTCTTGCCCTCTGGGCTTGAAATTTTCCATACCTCTTAATAGATGATACACAATCTCAATGAACTCACAGAATTCCAGTAAACCTCCTGTGTTGGTACCGTATTGATATTTGTTTGCTTGATTATTGGAGCAGGATCAGGTGAGGAAATGTACATATGTACTAGAAATCATAATAAATATCCTACATACATTGGTCTAAACTCTTCTTTTTCGCAATAGATCTTCAATCTGGGATATTATGTTTCTTGTCTAGGTTTTATTAGTGTTGTTTCCCATATACCAATTGTTATTCTCTTATATCACAAGTGCTGTTCCTCATGTTTGAATTATTGTTTTAGAACAATTATTGTTCATCTCATAACAATTCTTGTTCCATATAATGTTGTTTCTTTCATTTAATAAGAAATGTTGTTTTAGATGCAATGACATTCTTGTAATTAGTAGATTATTGATGGAATATGAAGAAATGTTATTTTGTGTGTGTAAACAACATTTGTTCTCTAGGTTCTATAAAATTTGTCCACACGTATCAAGTGTTGTTACTTTTAGCAAGAATTTGCTAAAAGGATGTTCCGTTTAGTTCACACGAATTTGTTGTTTTGTAAGAAATATTGTTTTAAATTTAGTGACAGTATAATGATGTGTCGGTTAGCAAGGATGTAGAGCATGCACAAGATGTAAAGTATAGTTAGTCCATTTGTGAAATAAAAAAAAATGAACATGTGAGCTCTAGTGTTTGTTGTAGTGTAGGTCAGATTGATAGATTATGGTAAATGGTAAGGCAAAAATATCAAATTTACTACTAATATTTTAGGCTGAAAGCAGATATGATGCTATAATATGTTTTTTCCCCCAATTTCTCACTAATGTTTAAAAATGGACTGGATATGTTATTGAAGTTTTAAATTAAAAGTGGATATGTCACTGACTGTTAAAAATTTAATGAAAAATGTTAAAAAGCTAACGAAAAATGTTAAAAATAACAAGTTTTGAAATTTTAGGGTAATAATGTAGATTTTAACAAACTTAAAAGATTTTTTGTAATTAAACTCTCTCTCTCGTGCCGGCGAGGAGATTAGACAACAAAGATAAAGGGAGGGTGATGATGGGGCTGGGGCACTGGTGACAAGATAGGGACAGGGTTGAAGTGCTAATGGTAGATCAATACCTATTTTGGTAAAAATCTCAAAAGTTTGAATATTTTTTTTGAAGATGCATAATAATCACAATATTTCAAAATATGCTATTTATATCATTTTTCGTTATTTTCTAACTGACAGTGACATATTCGGCCAATTTTAAAATATTTATGGGGTATTAGACAAAAAAAAATTAGTGGTATATTTGCTCTCTATTCAAAAATATTAGTGATAAATTTGATATTTTTGCTTAAATGGTAAAAACACAAAATAAGATGAAAAATGATTTTCAAGTTAATTAGGCATTGCTACTAACCAATATTAAAAAAAAATAACTTGCCTATGGAGTCCAATGATGAAGTGTGTAGCGTTATCCTGCCCTCAGTGGTGGTATCAGAAGCTCACTATTTTATCCCTTCTTAGATTTGGCAACAACTACACTATCCTCATTTAGTTATGTGCCTACTATCTTTCTTTCAATCGGTTACCTAAGAGCGTCCAGCCTACAACTACAAGAGAGATAGAGTTTTATCAACTGGACAAGAAGTTGAGTTATTTTTGTCACTATTTATCTATGGTCCCAAGATATAATAAGCATTGAGGAAAAGACACTCTCCTCTAAATAATCAAGTTTAAAATAGTTCAGGGTATCATTTTTTGACATAAAATTTAGTCATAACATAACAATCGTTTGGTTTAGATTTGTTAGCATGAACTAGGGGTGTAAACGAGCCAAACCGAGCTCGAACAGGCCAGGCTCGAGTTCGGCTCATTTCATATTAGAGTAGGCTCGAGCTCGAGCTCGAGCTTGACGAGCTTTATAAACAAGGTTCAAGCTCGGCTCATAGTAGGCTCGAGCTTGATTCGTTAGCTCAAGAGGCTCGATGTACTTGGTTCATGAGCTCGAACAGAGGAGCTCGGTTCGAGCTCGAAAAGCATATTTGAGCTCATGAACAAGCTCGATTTGAATTACCTAATTGCACTTGACAAAATAACGTAAAACCTATATGATCAAGGTGCATCTCATCAAGCACATAACCAAGGGCATTCATCCGAGTTCAAAATAAGTTATACAAACTTTAAACAACTGAGCTTATGAAATATTCAAAAATAACAAATTATAAAAGTTTGTCTCAAAGGCTCACTACTTTACATCCAAACAAACAACAAGAGCAAAGGATCATGAAATGTGCATCACCACCATTAACCATTCTTAAAGCCTTAAAGTGAACTCACAAAATTTGCTAAGAACCATTTCCTAAGAAATTTGATTTTCTTGGTGGCAGTAGTTTCACTCCAAGCTACAAAAATAAACATAGCCATGAGTAGCATTATTAAACATACTCCTTCATTTGCTAAGATCCTAGCCGCACAATGTAAACCGTTCCTGTATTTAATCCCTTGCACTTCTGTGCTGTGTTTCTGCATCTTCACTTGATTTGGAATGTAGAAACCTGAACATACAAAAGAATTCTGGTTAGCAAAGTGATGTTGTAAAGTATTATGGAAAACCAAACACAGGGAACCGAACAATTCATTCATTGAAATCAGACATAAAGACTTGTCAACTCTGAATTAAAAATTTTCAGATGAAGAAATAACCAATATCATGCCTTGCCTATCAAAATGAGATTAAACAAACCGAAAGCAAAATCAACCATAACAATGACAACCCCTAAACACAAATCAGACCCATCTGCCCTTAATCAATCTAGAAATTAACATAATTGCCCCAAATTGAAAACGTCATTAAACTCCATTCTATTAACCCCTAATCTGACAAATTCGACTTTTAGCAGAACTTCATATTGAAACGAAATTCAGAAGTAATATAAGTAAGAATAAACAAACAAAAGTACCTTGACAGTGTCGAAGGGGTGGCCGGTGACGACAGTTCCGACCCCGACAAGTAACCCAGCAATGTACTGTTTGTAGCCAGCGGCGTTCGCCATTTTCTCCCCATGTTTGTGGTCGTTTTCCATCTCTCTCCAAGACCCGGCGAGACCCTAGAAGTGGAGCTATTTGGAGGACAAAACAATGGTGTCCCGTGTACCCCCTGGCTTGGGTCGCCGACCACTTCGTCTGTCGGATCACAGACTTCAGTTTGGGCTTCTTTACCTGATTTTTACAGCCAGGGCGAAAGTGCCAAATATACTGCTACTGTTTGGGTGGGTTTTGGGTGGGTTGGGGCACAACCGTTTCATTCTCAAATTTAAATATGGCTATGAAATTATTCCAGTTATGAAATTATACGAAATCATCATAATGTTAGAAAGAAAACACATCTACTAACCAAGAAGGCAAGAACTGTATGAATTAGAGTATCAGACAGGAGCCGGGTTGTTGGGGCAAATTTCGGCCAGTTGCTGGTGGGGGCAACGCTTGTGCGACTGAGACAGGGGAGGCTCGACGGAGAGAATGCTCGACGGTGTGACGACGGCATGATGGAGGGAAGGCTCGACGGCGTGACAGACGGACGATGGAGAGAAGGCTCAGGATCGACGGCCCGACGACAGACGGCGCGATGGTGAGAAGACTCAAGTTGCGACGGTGATACGGCTAGAAGGGCCGAGATGGTGATAGCCGGCGGATGCAGCAACAGACGGTCGGGCAGCAATAGATGGGCCGCACGAGCGACGGTGAGGCTGCAGACGAGATTGAGGCGAGGGTGAGTCGCGACTCGTGAGGGTGAGGCCGTGAGGGACAGGGTGGGTGCGGGCTGTGAGCGCGAGACTTTGAACTTTGAATTGAGACAGTAGGGAATCTAGGGATTTTAGGATATATGTTTTGTTTTAATATATAAATTATATGTTAGGAATCAGAACGTAAGCACAAAGAAAAGAGACACAAAAATTTACGAGGAAAACCCCAAATCGGGGAAAAACCTCGGGCGGCAAGCCGAAAGAAAGAATTCACTAAGAAAGAAGAAGAATACAATCTAAGTAACTACTAGATTGTGGGACGAATTCTAATTGCCACAACTAAACTCCTTATATAAGGAGTTGAAGGCACCAAGGCCCTTTCTATGGCCAATGTGGGATGAAGGGTGTAAATATGGAGCTAAGGCATTAAGCCTTTGTTTCCTAGTCCATGTGGGATGAAGGTTAAGAACAAAGTTGAGGCAATCTTCAACAATCTCCACCTTGCATCAATTTTGTTGTACATGAACAAAACTCCACCTTCATACCAAATTGATCTGTAACCTTCTTCTCTGATCTTCACAGCCACCTCCAAATAAGTGATAATCAACAAATAAGATTTACTAAGTCCAAACAATGTTTGAACTTAGATCCAGGAAGAGTCTTCGTCATCATATCAGCAGCATTATCCAGCGTACTAACCTTCATGACCACAATATCACCTTTATCAACAATTTCACGAACAAAGTGATATTTGACCCCAATATGTTTAGTACGCTCATGGAACATACTATCCTTTGTCAAGAAAATAGCACTTTGGCTATCACAATATATCTTCAGCCTGCGATCATCTTGAGTAAACTCTGTATAAATATTTCTAAGCCAAATTGTTTCCTTCATTGCTTCAGTGATTGCCATATACTCTGCTTCTGCAGTTGAAAGAGCAACTGTTGCTTGTAGGCAAGCCTTCCAGCTCACAGCACAACCACTGAATGTAAAAACGTATCCTGATGTGGATCGTCGAGTGTCAAGATTACCCGCGTAGTCAGAATCCACATATCCAATCAATCCAGCTTTAGAACCACCAAACTCAAGACAAGTCGTAGTTGTACCTTTTAGATACCTTAATATCCATTTTACTGCTTGCCAATGCTCTTGTCCTGGATTAGCCATGTAACGGCTCACAACGCTAACTGCATGTGCTAAGTCGGGACGCGTGCAAACCATTGCATACATAATGCTCCCAACAGCACTTGCATATGGTATTTTCTCCATCTTCTTAATTTCTTCATTTGTTGTCGGACATTGATGTGATGATAATTTGAAGTGTGCAGCAAGAGGTGTAGAAACTGGTTTGGCTTTGCTCATGTCAAACCTCTCCAGAACTTTGCGTACATAACCCTCCTGTGAAAGATAAAGCTTCCTTGCCTTGCGATCACGCCTGATCTCCATGCCTAGGATGCGTTTTGCTGCACCTAAATCCTTCATATCAAATTCTGCACTTAATTGTGCCTTAATCTTGGCAATTTCTGACTTGCTCCTTGCTGCGATAAGCATGTCATCCACATAAAGCAGTAAATATGTGAAGGAACCATCTCCGACTGGTCTCATGTAGACACATGAATCATAACTGCTTCTCCTGAAACCAAGATTCAAAACAAACATATCAAAGCGTTTATACCATTGTCGAAGTGATTGTTTGAGGCCATATAATGACTTTTGGAGTTTGCAGACATGGTCCTCATTTCCCTCGACCTTAAAACCTTCGGGTTGCTCCATGAAGATTTCTTCCTTTAAATCACCATGCAGAAAAGCTGTTTTAACATCAAGTTGCTCCAACTCAAGATCATCTAATGCAACAAGACCAAGGAACAGTCGGATAGAACTATGCTTCACGACAGGTGAATAAATATCATTAAAGTCCACTCCCGGTACCTGGCTAAAGCCTTTTGCAACTAGTCTAGCTTTATACCTTGGTTCTTCAACTCCGGGAATTTCTTCCTTTTTCTTGAACACCCATTTGCACTTAACCGCTTTTTTACCTTTGGGTAGTTTAGCCAGTGTCCAAGTGTCATTCTTTTGAAGCGATTCCATCTCTTCCTGCATAGCCACAACCCACTTAGAAGAATTTGGACAGTTAGTTGCATCTTTATAATTTGCAGGTTCAAAACAACTCTCTGTCTCTTCAGCAGCTGCAAAAGCAAACCCAACAAAGTCTGCTTCCTCAATTAACCTCTTTCGAGGCATACCTTGATTGCTACGACGGGGACGATTGATAGCAATAGAATGAGAAGGCTGAATGTCATCAGTTGCGGCTTGTTGCTCCACCTCAACTTGTGTATCCTTGACATCCTGATCATGACTTTCAGGATGTATTTGGAGCTCCACCTTGCTTCCAATCTTTTCCTTCTCAATGCTTGGATCAGCGACAGTCAACTCCTCCTTTTGATGCAACATGGATGTCTCGTCAAACATAACATTCTTGGCTGTGAAAACTTTGGAAGTATGAGGATTCCATAATTTATACCCTTTAACTCCTGTAGTGTATCCTAGAAAGACACATTTAATCGATCTAGGATCTAACTTCCCTTCATTCACATATGCATAAGCAGGACATCCAAATATCTTAAGATCATTATAGTTAGCCGGACTGCCCGACAAAACTTCTTCAGGTGTCTTTAAACCAATAAAAGTATGAGGAGATCTGTTTACCAGAAAACAAGCTGTAGAGACTGCCTCTGCCCAAAATTTCTTCCCCAATCTAGAGTTTGAAAGCATGCATCTTGCCCTTTCCAACAAGGTTCTGTTCATTCGTTCTGCTACACCATTTTGTTGTGGAGTCCCTGGAACGGTCAAATGGCGAACAATACCTTGATCATTGCAGTATTGTTTGAATTCTCCCGAACAGAATTCCAGACCATTATCCGTTCTTAGCCGTTTTACCTGCTTCCCAATCTGCTTCTCGATCATGGTCTTCCACTGCTTAAAGGCCGCAAAAGCTTCATTCTTATGCTTCAAGAAATATGCCCAAACCTTCCTTGAAAAATCATCAATGAAGGTAACCATGTAACGAGCTCCACCAAAAGATGCCTCACGAGACGGTCCCCAAACATCAGCATGAATATAATCAAGAGTTCCTTTAGTGTTTTGTTTTGCAGGAGTAGTAAAAGAGATTCTCTTTTGCTTTCCAAATAAGCAATGTTCACAGAAATCTAACTTACTGACCTTTTGTTCTCCGAGTAGTCCTCTTTTGTTCAGCTCGGAAATGCCCCTTTCACTCATATGGCCTAGCCTCATGTGCCACAATTTTGTCACCTCCTCATCAGACATAGATGATTCAGCAACTGCAGATTGGCCTTCCACGGCCTTGCCATCCAAAATGTAGAGCTTTCCTTTCCGCTGGCCTTTCATGACTACCAATGATCCTTTAACGATTTTCAGCGAACCATCCCTGCCAATAAAGGAACAACCATTTTCTTCCAATGTACTCAAAGAAATTAAATTTCTTCTCATATCAGGGACATGGCGAACATTTGATAGTGTTCTCACTATCCCATCATGCATTCGAATTTTGATGTCACCGATGCCTGCAATTCTACATGCATTGTCATTCCCCATCATGACTACTCCTCGATTGACTGGTTCATATGTGTAAAACCAGTCCTTATGGGGAGTCAAATGGAATGAGCAAGCAGAATCCATGGTCCATTCGCCACTCCTGCTACTTTCTGCTTGTGCAGGCACATGAGCTTCTGTGCTGTTTGTCGATGAGTTTTCAGCAACTAAAGCAAAATCATCTTCATTTGTGGCAATACTAGCCTCATCTGGTGGCCTTTGCTTGTTCTTGTCTCCATTTCCACCATTTGTATTCTTCTTCTTTAATTTGTGGCAATCATCCTTAATGTGACCTTTTTTCTTACAATAGTTGCAATAAAGATTCTGATGTTTTGACTTGGACTTTGAATATGATCCTCTATCATTCTTTCTTTCAACAGATCTGCCTCTTGAATACAAGCCTTCTCCGCTTTCCTCACGCTTTGAAGTGTCCATCTTATCTCTTGACAATAAACTGGAACAGACTTCATCTAAAGTTATTGTATCTTTTCCATAAAGCATGGTATCACGAAAACTATTGTATGATGTTGGCAGATGATATAATAAAAGCATAGCCAAATCCTCACCATCGGTCTTAACATCAAGACTTTCTAAATCATTGATGATCTCTCTGAATTCTTCAAGATATGATTTAATAGACTTACCTTCTGACAGCTTATGCGAGTACAGCCTGGATTTAGCGTACAAGCGACTTGCTGGACTTTTTGTCATAAGAAGCGATTCAAGCTTCAACCATAAGCTGGCAGCAGTTGTCTCCTTACTGACCTCCTGAAGAATCTCTGTTGATAAGTGCAACTGAATTTGAGCGAGCGCCTTCAAATTCTTTCTCTCCTTCTCCTGCTCTGTTCCGGACATATTCTCCATTTCGAGTAGTGCCTCATCCAAATCAAGACTTATGAGAATTGCTTTCATCTTGATTTTCCAAATTGAAAACTTTGTGCTATACGTGAGTGGTGCTATATCAAGCTTTGTCAATGTCGAAGCCATCACAGCTCTGCAACGAGCTTTCTAAGCAAAAATAAGCTCTGACAATTTCACGTGAATAGTAACCGTACACGTGAATAGTGACCGTATATGGGAACAGTATTCGTATACGGGAATAGTGATCGTATACGGAAATAATACTCGTATACAGAAACAGTATGTGAATAGTAACTGTATACAGGAATAGTGATCGTATACGGGAATAGTAACTGTATATGAGAATAGTACCCAACACCACAAGATGAATTGATAAACTACTTATTTCTGATATGGAGGATCCGCCTATTAGGGGCAACCACAGAGCATACTATAAGCAGCTATCACTAACCTAACCTTAGCTCTGATACCAGTTTGTTAGGAATCAGAACGTAAGCACAAAGAAAAGAGACACAAAAATTTACGAGGAAAACCCCAAATCGGGGAAAAACCTCGGGCGGCAAGCCGAAAGAAAGAATTCACTAAGAAAGAAGAAGAATACAATCTAAGTGACTACTAGATTGTGGGACGAATTCTAATTGCCACAACTAAACTCCTTATATAAGGAGTTGAAGGCACCAAGGCCCTTTCTATGGCCAATGTGGGATGAAGGGTGTAAATATGGAGCTAAGGCATTAAGCCTTTGTTTCCTAGTCCATGTGGGATGAAGGTTAAGAACAAAGTTGAGGCAATCTTCAACATTATATTATATAAATATTATACCATGCCCGTTAAGTTTGATAAGAGTTCGAGCTGAATATATTTGGGTTCGAGCTCGATTCGTTAAGGATTCGAACCTAAATATGGCTTGAGTTCAGGTTTGAAGCTCGTTAGGCTCGATTCGAAAATGAAAAAAACGAGCTCGAGCTCAAACTATTCGATAAGACTTGATTCGTTTTACACCCATAGCATGAACTGAGCCGGGAAATGGTTGGCTAGCATTACATAATAAGTTGATGTGAAACTTTAATTAACTTGGTATTGTCATATTACATCTGTTAAAGCTAGAAATAATTAGAATAAATCTGCACTCCTTTTATGTGAACTTTTTATTTGCCGCAATTCAAGAGTTTTCTTGTGCCATTGAGCAAGGTAAAAAGGAGTGAAATTTATAGAATGTGTTGATTTGAGGACAAAGATCATCAAAGAAGCAGTGCCAGCAAATCGGGCCATAAGTGCGTTTTTAGACAAATTTTCGAGCAAGAAACTTGTGACGCCTTTTCTCTGGTTTTTACTCGAAGCTCATAGATCTCAATTGCAATTCAGAGTTTGAACTTTCACAGAGGTGGAGCCACGTGTGGGCAATTGTCCCGCCGAATTTGGAATAACCACGTATTTAGTATAGTTTTTTTTTTCCTAAGATTTACAACTTGACATCATAAGTTTTAAATTTTACAAGTACATGTCAAAAAATAATTAACAATTGCCCCTACTGTCCTTTTTTTTTTTTTTTTCTGGCTCCACCCCTGTTCTTGCTCGCTGCTTCTAAGTAAAGAATACCTGTGGATTACTTGAAGGCTTGAACAAACCAACTTTGGAAATGCCAATTGCAGGCTGGTTTTGGCCTTGGCATAGTCGCATATATTATATACACGTGCTTCATGTTCTCCGTGACGACGACTCGTTTGGGGATAATCTTGGGGATGATGGTGTTTTCCTCGACGGGTTGGCACGAGGACTGCAGCCCGAGTGCTTCTTAATGACTCACATGTTACAAATCATAAATTTGTGTACCAAAAAATAATTTACTAATAACGAACATCCTACATATAGCATTTTACTGTTTTCATTTTGCAATAGATCTCTAATCAAGGATATTCTCTAAGCTCGAACAGCAACCGAACCTTGATTTCTGAATTATCTCCGGCATGGAATCCCAAATCTGTCGTCGAGACAAGATTTTGAGTTGTTTCTGTTGCTATTTGTCTCAAGTCAATGCCAAAACTTCCCCCTCCAACTAACCACTGTAGCAAACCCAGTTTGACATGTGTTCACCAAGTTGTGACGTAGCAACCTTTTTATGTGAGCAATTAGCATGAATTCAGAGTATCGACAGAGCTGTGAACTAGTGGAACAAAAAAAAACTGTGAAATTGTAGAACAAAAGGGTAAAAGGTCCAAAGAGCTGTGAAGTAAGCAGGATGGAACAGTTTTAGTTGGTGTTGTCAAACTCCTTGATAAGTCTACTAATCTAAAGTTACAAATAATTGGCAAATATAATGATAAAGACTTCGATGATGTAATGGTTCGTGATGACTGTTAAACTATCAATTAATGTGGGGTTACATGATTCAGGACATCTCACTACTTTGTTAATGATATGAGGGTATTGGTATTTATCACATATCTTGATGATCATTAATTTAGATTTCTCCTTATTATAATAAGTTGTAATAGGTGAAAATTTTATAAATGGTGCTGTTTTACGGTTTTGGTGTATTGTCAAGTCAGACATATTTTGTCTTCACAACCACAACCACGACTATGCCAGTACGAGGGTGAAAAAGTGTCTGGCTAGAAATTACATGTTCGTTTTTTGGAATGTTAAAATATTGGGAAAATTATTTGAAGGAAGAAACAATACTACTCCTTTCGGAAAAGATATTATGCAAAATAGGTCATTGTTAAAACAAATAAGCCATTGATTTTGGCGTGAAGTAATTGGAAGGCTCACGTGAAGGTTCAGGAAAAAGACGATCAAGGAAGCAGGGCGGAACGAGCCATTTAGTGGGCCAAATCTGGCCCAACACCAAATCCGAAACCAACCAAATAGTACCCAGAAATTCGAGATGAGTTCAATGAAAGTTCGAAGACAAGGCTGAAACCAAGGTATCGGAAAGACCAACTGAAAAGAGTCCAAATTCATGATACAAAGTTGGCCTAATGTGCGGTCGGTCCCTCAACTTTTTAGACTTGTACAAGTTAGTTCTTTAATTTTGAGTCATAACAATTTATCTCTCAAACTTTGATAAATAATGTGAGTTAGTCCCTTATTAGTAGAACATAAATTATTCAAGTTAGTCCTCAAACACATGACATAGGCAACATTGGTGAGTGATTGATCCCCACCGGGGTTGCCTAGGGTTTTGTTGAATAACTTAAGAGAACATTCAAAACCCTCAAATATTTTTTATAACCGATCCAAGCCATGATCAAATTCTCAATATTCAAATTGATCCTCTCAAGATTGCATTTGCCATTTCTATATCTTCCTTGATTTCTTTCCCTAATCCATCTCATAAGTACACCATGAACCTAAATCCCAATCTTTAATTCAATTCCTAATGCGAGGAAAATAACTATGGAACTAGAAAATTGTAAGGAAAGAAATGGAGATCTCTACTATGTTTCTTTCTTGAATTCATCTCATCTCATGTACTATCAACCCGAATCCCAATCCCCAAATTGATTTTTGATGTGAAGAAAAGAAAGCATAGTAAAATAAGAAATTTTTAAGGAATAAAAGATGGGCCAACAAAGGTAAGGCTTACCATTGTTCATCAAATTGATGGAGAAGGAAATGTTAGACTTAAGCCTCTTATAGCCAGCAATGATAGTGGAGCAAGATTGCATCTACTATCTTAACCGAGATCAAACTATTATTTGTTAACGTCTAGCCCGAGATCACATCCGACTAAGACCGAGATTGCATCTAAAGGTGATGATATTGTTGGCAGAGACAAGGGTGATGAAGAGATTAAGAAACAAGGTGGTTGACATTAAGCTCAAGATTGCATCTTGAGATGTTGTCACGATGGCAAGGGTGGGGAAAAAGAGCGAGAAAAAAAAGAGCTCACAATCCTAACAAACCCCTACTTTAAGCCCCATTTCATATGAACAAAAAAAAAAAAACACAAACGACATCTACATTTTCATTCATGAGGAAATAACTATGTTTCTCAAAGTTGAAGAATTAAGTAGCGTTGATTCATATTTGAAGGTAAATTCCTCCAAAGATCCCTTAGTTTATTTTTATGTCCTAAAATGGTACCCTATCTTAAGGTTATTTTTATGAATTACCCAACCTTATTATGCACTTCCCAATTAGGTATTTTTTATCCATTTTACTGTCAAAATGGACAAAAATTGATGACATATCATATTTTTATCGCAATTAGCAATGAATGACATACCATTGGCATTGATGATATGACATTAACTAAGACTAAAATGATCTTAAAAATAATAGTTCAAGTTCTCTATCTTTTCCAATTAATAATTTTAAACATAAACTTTAAATCTACTATTTACACTATCAATCTCACCTGAAGAACAAAAGGCAACTTCTAAACTTTAATCTTTTCAATTTCCAATCAGATGAACAACTCAACCACTAAATAAAATTAAATGAAAGACTAAATTAAATGAACAATGAAGGAATCAGATGAATTAGAAACAACAATCGAATTAGATAAACAAAAAGAAAGAAGTATGATATGTCCGCACAAAGCTACCAATGTGCATTCAGAAAAAATAGAAGAAGATGGAAAAAACATGTCTCGTTGTGTGTCTTGTTTCCAGAACAAGAAGAATATTGGGATCCAATTCATTTCGCTCTAACCAAGCCCAATGGACATACTAGTCTACCATTTCCAAAACCATCATCAACGGTGACAAGCTCAGCAAAGACGCCATCTTCTGGACTTATGATAATATAACGAAAGAAAATCACCACCATTATTTTAGATTTAACAAGAATTGTCGTCGATACTTCACATAAAAGGGGGGCTTGTTCATCGCGAATCAAATCTACCAAGGACCACCACAGATTTTTTGCAAGATAAAGGGCCATTTGTGGCAATTCAGATCTCACACCAATTGCCATATGTCGATGCTTGCGTAAAGTAATGAGGCTTGCTAAATCTCATTGTTCTCGGCCCAAAAAGAGATTTGTTGTTTTATCTAGATCTGTTTGTTTGAAGACATGGAGAAATCGATGATAATGAATAGCCACGCGAGCAGGGCTCTGCTTTTGGCAGAGAGATCAGGTAGCATTATGTTTGAAATTCTGTTGAGGCTTAAATAGATAGGGCTTGAACATTGCTTGTTGTTGTCATTTTTTAACCCTAACTGCAAGTGGACGGTGGACGTTGAAGTTAGGTGAAAAAGAGTATTGTTCCCATGAAGATTGATTGAACTGCTTGCTAAGTACCACAACTCCAAGTTAACTTTAGCTAAACAATCAAAGTTGAATGAGAATGTAAGCATGTCAAACAAGTAAGTAAACTTAGCTAAGTGGAATGCTACTAACCTAGAATGCAATGATGTAATGTAAATTTGTGGTTTTTATCAAATTATGAAAATACACTTCCTATGGGTTCACTACTTGGGTTGGTTAGTTAATGAATTTAAGCTAGTAATTTGGTTTTCATTACTTATTGGTAAAGTCAATTAATCGAATCCTTACTTTCCTAAGTGAAATGATTGACTCTTTCTATTCTAAGCTTAGTAAGGATTCTCATCCAATTATAAGATTAGATAGAGGCATTAGCACTCAATTTACTTTCACTTAATAACCAAGACTAGTTTCCCAAGACTAGTTTCCCAACAAGCTCATTGTCATTAACTCATTCTCGTAGGTCCAATTACATTTAATATTTTTCAAGAGTTTAAAAGTAATCTAAAGTGTAACTAATTATGGTCATCAATTAGCTAACACATAACAAGCACAAGAGAAGGAAGAAATAAACAATAGAAAGAAAACTAACATCACATAGCCATAGATTCAAATAACTTAACCAAACCAAGTAGCTACAACCATAAAAAGTGTCAAGACTACTACTTCAGACCTAAATAAAACACAACCATGAATATACATAAAAGAACATCCATGTTTTAATACAAGAAGAAGGAAGGAAAGAAGAAACCCAAGAAATTCTAGATGCTTGACTCCTAAATGCCTCTACAAGCCTTCAAGTCTTCTTACAAGCCTTCTCCAAGTAGAATCCACAAGTGCTCCTCAAAGATGAAAATGCAAGGTGTGGTGGCTATGGAAAACTTAAGTCTAAAATGAGAAGATGAATATGAAGAATGTCTTCCTAAGCTTGGTTCCATATTTTTTTAAGCCTTGGAGATGTCTCTTTCATTCACCTACCCATTTGGATCAAATTGTTTAGCTAATAGCATGCTTAAGTTCAAAATAGAGATGGGGAACCATTTTTTCCCAGGTACAGTGTCGTGCCCTAAACTGCCCCTAGCCCATTTGGGCCTGATTACTTAAAACATGCAGCGGAAGTTTTCATTACACAGAAGGGGCTTTTAAAACTCACTAAGACTTATGGGCATGAACCCCAGGATACTTATCGGTACTAGCTCGTTAAGTTCTTTAATTAAGGTTAAGTTGAAGTGCTCTCAGAAACAAGCTAGCACCTATGTGGATTTCATGTGTTCATTTTCATGGTCTTTACCAAGCTTAGTGTGGCAACGTCGGGTTTTCGGGAGTCGCCACCAATCAGTTTTCTTAGGTCGATTGGTCACCTTAAAATTGGTCTGCGAGAGTTCAGGGATCGGGAGTACGGTTACGTTAAAACAACTTTGTTAAAACGCCCAAAAATTGGCACCTTAGTTGATTTTAATTTTGTTTTGCTTTGCTTTTAAATAATTCTCAGTTAATTTTCAAAATTAGAAATTTTAACTGGATTAGTCGAAATGTGGATTTTTAAATTAATTAATTTGTATGAAATTTTATACTTCCGAACCATGGACTCTGCCGAGTCATTTGGACACGGAAGATTTTTGATTCCGAACCATGGACTCTGCCGAGTCATTTGGACACGGAATTTGGTGAACTTTTAAATAATTTAATCCATATTGTAAATATGGATTTTTATCTTTTTTTTATTTAATTTATTTAATTAAAAGGGTGATATTTTTTTTTAAACCGCAGATCCTGACGGATCATCCGGATATGTAAGTTGATTTAATTTATAGTTAATTATTTAATTCTTATTTTTATGGAATTAATTATTAGTTTAATTACTAATTCGTAATTCTTTTTGTTATAGAATTTTTAGATTCATTAATAATCTAAAAATTTTTATTTTCTATATTTTTCTTTCTTTTCTTTCTTTTCCTTCTTATCTTTCTTATCTTATCTTATCTTTCTTATCTTTATTATCTTTTTCTTATCTTTCTTATCTTTTTCTTATCTTGTTTTAATTTTCTTTTTGTTTTCTTGTTTAATGAAAAATATTTATTATTTTAGTGGATTTAAAAGTTATATTTTAAATAAATCAGTAAAATATAAAGTCTTAATTTTCATGTATTTTTTTTAAACAGGTTTTATTTTTATTTTTTTATTATTTTTACTGGATAAAAATAACTATTAAAATTAATTTTAACTTTTTGCTATCTTTAAAGAATTAAAAACATGTATGTAAAAATAAAAATAATTGGCTTTTTTAAAAAATAATTTTTATTAGCCTTAATAATTAATTACAAAATAATCTTCTTTTAATTTTCATTTATTTATTAATTAGTAAAGGGTAAAGGTGAATTAAATAAAAAATTATATAAAGAAAAAAAATTAATAATAATAAAGTGGGGCTTTTTGGCCATCCACTTTAAAAATAATAATAAATGTTAGCAAAGTTAATTAAATTAATTGTTAAACAACAATAATAAAAAGTTAGTCAAGTTAATTAAATTAATTAATTAACCACAATAATAAAAGTTAGCCAAGTTAATTAAATTAATTAATTAACAACAGTAAAAAGTTAGCCAAGTTAATTAAATTAATTAATTAACAACAATAATAAAAAGTTAGCCAAATTAATTAAATTAATTAACAACAATAAATAAAAAGTTAGCCAAATTAATTAAATTAATTAACAACAATAAATAAAAAGTTAGCCAAATTAATTAAATTAATTAACAACAATAAATAAAAAGTTAGCCAAATTAATTAAATTAATTAATTAACAACAATAATAAAAGTTAGCCAAGTTAATTAAATTAATTAATTAACAACAATAATAAAAGTTAATTAATTGTTAACAACAATTATAAAAGTTAGTAATAATGCAAAAATTAAAAGGTTAGTAACAATAATAGTATTAAAAGTTAGTTGTTAGTAAGTTAATAACAACAATAAAAAAAGGGGTTAGTAATAAACAAATAATAAACAAACAAGTAAAAATTAAAAGGGTTAGTAATTAATTCTGCAAGAATAAAATACAAAGTTAGTGACCAAAGTGAAAGAAATTGAAAAGATGAAGGATTAAATGAGAGTTGTACCCTTGATTTTAAATTCTGAATTCTGAGAAATGGAAACAGAGGGCGCGCGAGGGGGGGAGAAGATGGCTTAATCGTCAAAATGAAAAGTTTTGAGATTTTCTGAGGAAAGGAAGGAGAGCTAGGGACTAAGGCTGTAATTTTTTCTATTTTAAAAACGGAGCTCTAAGCTTTTCTTTCTATTTTTATCTGTGTTCAGCACAAAATTTGGGGGGCTATTTATAGAGGAAGTTTAGCTGAACTGTTGATGGATAAATTAATAAAAAATTTCAAACTTATCTCTTAAATTGGTAAAATGACAATTTTAGTCCTTTACGTCTCTCAGCCTCAGGATAAGTTCCTGAAGCTTCTGATTTTGACAATTTTGTCGTTTTCTGTCAATTTGAGCCAAAAACGTCGGCAGGCTCAAAATTTTATGTGACAAACTACCAAATGCTCCTGGAACTTTTAGAATTTGTCAATTTTTTCCGAAACTTCTCAATTTTGTCATTTTTACCTCAAACTTTTAATTTTTTGTCATTTTTTTCATGAAATTTTATTTTATTTCAAACATACACATATTCACACATATATCATTTTAAATCAAATTTTCACAAAACAAAAATATATTTTAAACTAATTAAATTTTTTTTAATAATAATAGTAATATATTTTTTTTTTTAAATTAATTTTTTTTAATAAAATTTTTTTCAAAATTTTAAAACACCCGGACGAAATTGGGTGTCAACAGCTGCCCCCCTTTGCATGCTTCATGGGACATGATGTATGCAAAGTCGTTACCAAATTTCGTCCGGCTTAGGTAGGCATTGAGAATGTTCTCGCTGCCCAAACAGTAAGGTTTAAGGAAAGGTCCTTAAAACCTCTAACGATAGGAAAGCTCCTATTGTTGTAAGATGGACTGATTGATTGATTATTTGTTTGAGGTTAAGGAAAGGTCCTTAGAACCTCTAACGATAGGAAAGCTCCTATCGTTGTAAGATGGACTGATGGATTGATTGTTTGTTTTAGGTTAAGGAAATGTCCTTAGAACCTCTAACGATAGGAAAGCTCCTATCGTTGTAAGATGGACTGATTGATTGATTATTTGTTTTCGAGGCAAAGGTTCCATCCTTAAAACCTCGGATTGATTGATTGATCTCGAGGCAAAGGTTCCATCCTTAAAACCCCGGATTGATTGATTGATGTCGAGGCAAAGGTTCCATCCTTAAAACCTCGGATTGATAATTGATCTCGAGGCAAAGGTTCCATCCTTAAAACCCCGGATTGATTGATTGATCTCGAGGCAAAGGTTCTATCCTTAAAACCTCGGATTGATTGATTGATCTCGAGGCAAAGGTTCCATCCTTAAAACCTCGGATTGATTGATTGATCTCGAGGCAAAGGTTCCATCCTTAAAACCCCGGATTGAT
This sequence comes from Aquilaria yunnanensis, assembly GCA_039654915.1. Lineage (NCBI taxonomy): Eukaryota > Viridiplantae > Streptophyta > Magnoliopsida > Malvales > Thymelaeaceae > Aquilaria > Aquilaria yunnanensis. The sequence goes on along the minus strand of CM077593.1, from coordinate 101,955,390 downwards.
TGATTGATCTCGAGGCAAAGGTTCTATCCTTAAAACCTCGGATTGATTGATTGATCTCGAGGCAAAGGTTCCATCCTTAAAACCTCGAATTGATTGATTGATGTCGAGGCAAAGGTTCCATCCTTAAAACCTCGGATTGATAATTGATCTCGAGGCAAAGGTTCCATCCTTAAAACCCCGGATTGATTGATTGATCTCGAGGCAAAGGTTCTATCCTTAAAACCTCGGATTGATTGATTGATCTCGAGGCAAAGGTTCCATCCTTAAAACCCCGGATTGATTGATTGATGTCGAGGCAAAGGTTCCATCCTTAAAACCTCGAATTGATTGATTGATGTCGAGGTAAAGGTTCCATCCTTAAAGCCTCGAATTGATTGATTGTTTTCGAGGCAAAGGTTCCATCCTTAAAACCTTGATGATGAAAATTGATTATTTTCGAGGCAAAGGTTCCATCCTTAAAACCCCGATGATGAAAATTGATTGTTTTCGAGGCAAAGGTTCCATCCTTAAAACCCCGAATTGATGAAAATTGATTGTTTTCGAGGCAAAGGTTCCATCCTTAAAACCCCGATGATGAAAATTGATTCTTTTCAAGGCAAAGGTTCCATCCTTAAAACCCTGATGATGAAAATTGATTATTTTCGAGGCAAAGGTTCCATCCTTACAACCCCGATGAAAATTGATTGTTTTCGAGGCAAAGGTTCCATCCTTAAAACCCCGATGATGAAAATTGATTGTTTTCGAGGCAAAGGTTCCATCCTTAAAACCTCGGATTGATTGATTGATGTCGAGGTAAAGGTTCCATCCTTAAAACCTCGATGATGAAAATTGATTATTTTCGAGGCAAAGGTTCCATCCTTAAAACCCCGATGATGAAAATTGATTGTTTTCGAGGCAAAGGTTCCATCCTTAAAACCCCAATGATGAAAATTGATTGTTTTCGAGGCAAAGGTTCCATCCTTAAAACCTCGGATTGATTGATTGATGTCGAGGTAAAGGTTCCATCCTTAAAACCTCGATGATGAAAATTGATTATTTTCGAGGCAAAGGTTCCATCCTTAAAACCCCGATGATGAAAATTGATTGTTTTCGAGGCAAAGGTTCCATCCTTAAAACCCCGATGATGAAAATTGATTATTTTCGAGGCAAAGGTTCCATCCTTAAAACCCCGATGATGAAAATTGATTTTGAGGCTAAGGAGCTTTCCTTAGGACCTCGAGCGAAATTTATATAAAAGCAATTGAAATTGGAATAATTTTCTTCGAAAGTGTGAATTTTCATAATTGGCGAGCGCAAAGAATTAGGCTTCGATAAAACGAGTGAATCTTGATGATGACAATAACACTGACAAATTATGTAAATGGAGTGGATGTTTGGAATCAATATTCAAGGTTCATCTAATATTTTCTTCAGTAAATATAGATTCCCTTGTGAGATATGTCATCCGAATAAGGTTAAAGCTTAACTACCCCAAAATGTTATGCCTAGTAGACCTAATAGGATGCGTCTCAAGAGTAATAAAAATTACTCTTTACTCAGCCATTCCAACCTAAAGGCATTGTCCCATGGTTTTAATATCAGCATGGACGAAACTATCTTATAAGAAAAGAAATTCCTTGAAAAGAAAAACTGAAACGCGAAAGAAAATGCTGATAATAAAACTAAAGGACAAGAAAAACGGATCAGATCGCTTATTTCTTCCACAATACTTCAACAGGGTGAGTAGAGGACCATTATGGGAGTAAACTGGTCGGGAAAGACTGTCGTGTCCAGTCTATCTGAATCATTGCTGGATCTGGTTCAGGAACAAAAGCTTGTATTTTATCTAGCAATTCTTCAGCAGTTGTTGCGGATATTATGATTCGCCGTGCCATTCTTGATATGAAATTCTTCTGCATAGCATAATCCATAAAAGCTATCAGACCTGTAAAGAAATTGTTAACATTCAAAAGCCCAATGGGTTTCTTATGCAAATTAAGTTGGGCCATGGAAGCAATTTGAAAGACTTCTCCCAATGTGCCAAAACCACCTGGTAAAGCGATAAAAGCATCAGCATTTAAAAGCATTTGTAACATACGCTCTTGCAAATTTTTAACCACTAATTCTTCTCCAATCGTGCCCCCAGAAACAAATTTCAGAGGTCCAGGGATAATACCCAGAACTTGACTTCCTCCTAGAGATGCTGCTGATGCTACACCTCCCATTAATCCGACACTACCTCCTCCATAAACTAAATGTATTTTTCGCTCAGCTAATACTCTTCCCAAATGGTTGGCTGCTTTTAAATACTCTTCATCTTTTCCAGGAAAAGCCCCAGAAAATACACAAATACTTCGGGATTTACGAGTTGGGGTTTTCTCCATTCCTATCCTTACCTTTGTGAGAAAAGAGGATATATTTATAGAGATGAAGAGATAAGGCAATAATTTTATTTTCAAGAATGGATACATTATTGCCAGCTATTCACAGTAGTCACGAGTATGACTTTGGTCAGGTATGGGTACACTATCGTTAAAAGAGGAGGAAAATTTTCAAAATAGCTGCTAGCATGTACAGTAGTCACTACTGTAGCTTACGTCAGGAGTAGGTACGTGATTGTTGGAAGAGAAGGAAAATTTTAAAAAGTGGCAGCTAGCATGTACAGTATCGTGACTATGGCTCATGTCAGGAGTGGATACATTATCGCCGAAAGGGGAGGAAGATTTCAAAAGCGACAGCTAGCACGTACAGTAATCGTGACTTTGGTTCACGTCAGGAGTGGATACATTATTACCAAAAGGGGAGGAAAATTTCCAAAAGCGACAGCTAGCACGTACAGTAATCGTGACTTTGGTTCACGTCAGGAGTGGATACATTATTACCAAAAGGGGAGGAAAATTTCAAAAGCGACAGCTAGCACGTACAGTAATCGTGACTTTGATCCTCGTCTTCCACTGGCTTTGCGTCCAGTAATGGCTTCAATGCTTTCTATGAATCGGTGATTTGCATCTCATCTAGCTTTCTCACAAACTGGCAAACAGGGTCGTTTAGGGTCAGATTCCCAAGACTGTAACGATCTCGTTCTTTTTGAAAAATTATCCATAATCCAACAACCTCAAATTGCACTATTCCGCAAGAATGCGCTTCAAGAACCTCTCGAATATCTTCTAGAGATTCCTTACGCAAGCCATTCTTAATGAATCTTATTCTATCATTACGATTTCTGGTGATCACTCTTGGAGCACGACATTTATTGCCGCAAATCCACCATCCACAATTATGACAAACGCCTAGCCTCTTTGCTCTTCTTTTTTTGGCATAAGCGCTTTTACCAAAGCCGGGCATACGGGGAAAGAACGCTTCGGGAACTTCACCAGCTGAACGAACCTTAGCTTCAATTAGCCACCGCACATTATCAGGAATGCCTTTGTGCATAAATACTCTGAATCGTTCACATCTAGCTTGATAAATCTTTTTAAGAACATTTATTGGGAAGGAAGGAAAATACTTTCGTAGGGCGGAAAGAGAAGACTCCATTGATGAAGGAGGCAAAGAAAGAAATTAGTGATTGTAGGAAACGAACATAACTAACACATATTTATAGTGATGAAAGGGATAATGCGTTTATTACACTTACAGAAGCAAGTACATTATTGTCAAAAGAAAAGACAAATGACAGCTTATATGTACAGCAATCATGACTGTGGCTCTCATCTTCCACTTATTTATATCTAGTAATGGCTTCAATGCCTTCTATGAGTCGAGGACTTGCTTCCTATCCAGTTTTCTTACAAGCTGGCAGACAGGGTCGTTTACAGTCACATTCCCAAGACTGTAACGGTCTCGTTCTTTATGGTAAGTCCTCCACAATTTGACAATTTGACCTTGCACTTTTCCACAAGAATGCGTTTCAAGAGTCTCTCGGATATCTTCCAGAGATTCCTTACGCAGGCCATTCTTAATGAATTTTCTTTTATCTTCACGATTTGTGGAGATGTATCCTAAAGAGCGACATTTAGTATTACAATTCCATCGCCCACATTTATAACACACGCCTAGTCTCTTTGCTCTTCGCCTTTTGGCATAACGGCTTTTACCTAAACCGGGCATGCGGGGCATAAATGCATCTGGAACTTCATCCGCCAGACGGACCTTAGCTTCAATTATCCACTGCACATTATCGGGAATGCCTTTGCGTGTAAAAACTCTGATTCTTTCACATCTAGCAAGGTAGATCTTTTTAAGGACTTTTATTGGAAGGGAAGGAAAGTATTTTCGCAGTGCAGAAAGAGTAGAATCCATTGATGAGAGAAGAATTTGAGAGATGATGGAAAGGAATTAGTTATTGAAGGAAACTTAGATAACCGACTGGAAGAACATGCATTTATAGCGATGAAATGGATAACGTGTCGATTACACTTACGGGAGCAAATACATTATTAAAAGAAAAATGGAAAATTTTAAATATGATAAATTGTATGTACAGTGATTGTGACTGTGGCTCACATCTTCCACTGGTTTTACGTCCAGTAACGGGATTAATGGCTTCTATGAGTCGAGGATTTGCTTCCCATCCAGTTTTCTTACAAGCCGACAAATAGGGTCGTTTAACGTCAGATTCCCGGGACTGTATCGTTCTCGTTCTTCATGAAAAATGCTCCACAAACCAAGTAGTTCACGTTGCACAGATCCACAAGAATGCGTCTCAAGAGTCAATTGGATATCATCCAACGAGTCTTTACTCAAGCCATTCTTAATGAATCGTATTTTATCTTCTCGATTATCAGAGATCATCCCTAAAGAACGACATTTAGTATTACAAGTCCACCGTCCACATTTATGGCAGACTTGTAACCTTTTCGCTCTTCGCTTTTTGGCATAAGAGCTTTTGCCTATACCAGGCATGTGAGACACAAATGCCTCTGGGATTTCACCTGCTAGACGAACCTTGGCTTCGATTAACCACCGCATATCTTCAGGGATTCCTTTGTGCATCAGAACTCTTAATCGTTCACAGCGAACTTGGTAGATCTTTTTGAGGATGTTCATTGGGAGAGAAGGGAAATACTTTCGCAAGGCGGAAAAAGTAGGATCCATTTTCTAGGAGGAAGTAAAAGAAAGAAGGGGTGAAGGAATCAGTTATTATGGGCAACTGAGAGAACCGACTTGAGAGTCACGGAGTACCGTATCCGCCGTTTAACCGGAAAAGTAGATCCTACTTCATTTTGATAGATATTTTTTTTTTTATCCGTTGATCCAGTCCTCGATTATTGAATCCATTGTCCGCTTTTGACAAAGTTTCAACGACAATATTTCTTGATGTCTGCCTTATCTTTGACCACAGCTATCTCTTATCTTGGATGCTGCTAAGCTGGCATCAATCCTGTCCTTTCAGGTGTAGCCTCGATTATTGAATCAATTGCCAAGCTTTTGACAATATTGTCTACTTTATCCTTTTTGATATCTGCCTTATCCTTGGCTATAGCTATCTCTTATTTTGGATACTACTAGCTGATGTCAATCCTGTCCTTCCAGGTGTAGTCTCGATTATTGAATCAATTGCCAGGCTTTTGACATATTGTCTACCTTATCCTTGAATTCCTGATGCGGGTTGGTCCTGCATATTAGCTGTGTATCCAGTGATAGATTGGTAAGAGCTGATATTATTGAGATCTCAGCTTATACTGCTGTAACGGTGCGGTGGATGTGTTTCCCATTTGATTCCTATCGTGTAAAAATCATGCATGCATGATGTGAAATGCATGAATGCAAAGCATGTGTAATTGATGGTTTTTTTTTTTTTTTATTTATATTTATTTTTTTATTTTTTATTTTTTTTGGATTGATCTAGTTCTTCATATCTTTGCTTTACTGGATCCTCTTTATAATTGCCTTCTTGGACTATCATTGAATCTCTTTATGCTTTCCAGCTTTTGTTCACTGCCTCAAAAGCCCAACTATTTTCAAAATCCCCTTTCTTTGACTTGTTCTTGAATTTTGGCCTCAATTTCTTTAAAGTTGGCCCGCCTCATAATTTATATCTCTTTCGGGTACTCATCCATTGTCATGGATTTGATACCATCAAAGGCTTTACTTTCAATGTCTGCTTTGCCCATTTTCTTCTGGCCGTGCGGACACTTGTTTACCCTCATGTTACAGTCCGAATGATTGCTCTTCCTTAGACTCAGGTTCTGATCCATAAGACTTGCCCCCTTGTCTATTGAGCTTCTTTCTTGGCAGTACTTTTCTTGCGCTTAGTAGAGACTACTTTGCCCCCTTGATTATGGTGTTTATGTGAAAAGAGATATCATCTCGCCTTTGATTTAACAGAAGGTTGAGGATTTCTAGACCTTTGTGATGGCACTTGATCGTAAATTTCTCTTACAAGAACCACATCTTATTAAAGAAAGACTCAAGCTATCTCCTTACTTTTAAGTCTACATACATTAATGAATAATGGTTTGGCCTTAAAGAAAAACTTTCATCAATTTTCAAAGCTTGACAAAGTAATTTACGGTCTTTGTTTTCAATTAAAATGTCCTGTCATTCTTCCCTTTCCAACTCGAAGACATAAACTGTGCAAGGCAATAAGGTAGAAACATGATTCACAATAATAGCCTTTTAACTGAATGAGGATGATATCGAAAGGTAAATGTTAGGTGTGAGGAAAGTTAAGTTTGAATGTTTTTTTTTTTTGTGGCAGTCTTTTAGCTGAATGAGAATGATATTAAGAGGTAAATATTAGGTCTGAATAAAGTTAAGTTTGAGTGGTGTGAAAGAAGGGTCTTTTAATACTACTCGTGAGCAGTATTAAATAAGGTAGAAACATGTTTCACAATGATAGTCTTTTAGCTGAATGAGGATGATAAGTCTGAGGAAAGTTAAATTTAAGTGGTGTGAAAGAATGGTCTTTTAATACTACTCGTGAGCAGTATTAAATAAGGTAGAAACATGTTTCACAATGATAGTCTTTTAGCTGAATAAGGATGATAAGTCTGAGGAAAGTTAAGTTTAAGTGGTTTGAAAGAAGGGTCTTTTAATGCTACTCGTGAGCAAATTTGATTATGGTGAAAAACTCAATAGTGATGACCTCAAACTTGCCACTCTTTCCAGAAAGTTAAACCTCATCTGTTGCCCCCCAACTATCGTGGTCTTTATGTATGCTTGGCTTGAGGGTTGCTTTTGTGTTCTAAACCGCCTTTGCAGGTTTTCAGTCTAGAATCCATAGCTCACTTTTTTCTTTTTTTTTTTCTTTTGCTCTAGTTTGAGCCCTTTTTCCTTTTTTTTTTTTGTTTTTTTTTTTTGTTTTTTTTTGTTTCCTTTTTTTTTTTTGTGAGCTATGGTGATGACATACTTGATAACTCTCTTGAAGTGAGATGACTCAAGTGGCCTTGCTTGCTCGTGCTTGTTCTCAGTCCTTTTTGGTTTTGAATTTTCCCTTGTTGTCTTTTGATGGAAGGGATGAATTTCTTTTTTCGGAGTTTGTGTTGCCAAAGAACTGAGAAAATAGCCTTCTTGAAGTGAAATGATTCAAGTGGCCTTAGCTGCTTGTGTTTGCTCTCAGTCTCTTTTTTTTGTTTTGGATTTTCCCTTTAATGGCTTTTGATGGAAGGGATGTACTTCTTTCCTTTGTTGGAATTTGTGTTGCGGAAAACTGAGAATTTTTTTTTTGTATTGAGCATTTGTGAGAATTGGGAGGCCACTGAAGTCATTTAATATGAGAACTACCTTGTTTAGAAGCTAACCCCAGACTTCTTGCAAGGATGTTGATAACCACTATGAATTCTTTTTTTTTTTTTAGAGTTGGGGTGCAACATATGAAATCCTTCTTACTAGATTTGACAGCACTTTCAAGATCGCCACTATTAAATCTCCCTTAACTTTTTATTTTCACCCACGAGTAGTATCGTTTTCAAAGTAAAGTGTGATAACAATAATGGATAGTATAATGGAAATGAGTGAGAGATGGATGTAAAAACGGAATTTTTGGTAAGAAGTGGTAGAATGTGTAGGTGTAATAATGGGATTAAAAAGTGGTAGAATGCACACGCAACATCTTTTTGTTAGAGAACAAAAAGAATTACCGGTTGTCGAAAAGTAAAGTGTGATGGCTATAATGGATAGTATAATGGCAAAGAGTGTAAAAATGGAAAGTAGTAAAATGCACGCATTACATCTTTTTGTTGTACCAGAAAAAGAATAGCAGGTGTCCATTTAACAAAGACTACACCCTAGATTCTGGACTAAATCTAGGAGATTTTTACTATTAAATTACTTTTGCAAGCTTTCAAAGATACAAGTTTATTCAAAGGATTCCCTGTCATTCGAAAATGTATGCGGACTGTTAGGTCAGATCTGACTTGGAGCCCTTCCAAAATCAATGTAATTCCAGCTCAAAATCTTCACTTTCAATTACCAATCACATCGGGCCTAGCAGCTTGACCTCGGTTTTGTTTGATTTGTAGAGGAATGGCCTTGGGACTTGACGGCTTAAGAGTAGGTTTTGAGATTGGTATAGCATTGACTTCTTGTTCTTTAATGATCACATTCACATCATCATAAAAACGATAAGTTGGGATGAGTCTATGAGTCTTTGCAGATTCTTACGGAATTCTGAGCATTCTTGGATAGAATGACTCTTACTGTCATGAAAGTTGCACCATTCCTCATCTTCAACTTCTTCATGTCCAAAAGAAGGCTTTCCCATGATAATCCCTTCTTTCACAAGGCATGAATATACATGCTTAAGAGGGGTTATGATATCATTGACTGACTTTTTCATCAGCCGGTGTTCTTCTATCATATTGACTGGTTTTTCTTGACGAGGCGGCAATGGATTGTGAGTGACGTTCGGTTCATCGGAAAAGTCCAACCACTTTGATTCGATTAATTGTTGGACTATACGTTTCAATGCTGTGCAATTTTCCAAACCATGGCCTGGAACGCCATCATGATATGGGCAAGTTATGTTGGGGTCATACCACGTTGGATATGGGGGTCCAAATGGATTTGTAGGAATTGGACGGATAAGTTGACTTTCTATGAGTTTTGGATACAACTCAGTGTAAGTCATGGGAATTGGTGCAAAAACTTCTTTTGGTTTTTGTGTGGGTACTAGAGGAGTCGGAACAGGTGGCCGTAACTGATTAGGCCTGTTGAGAGGATAATTGTTGGGCCTATTGGGAGGATAATCATTAGGCCTATTGGAAGGATAATCATTGGGCATATTGGGAGGATAGTCATTGGGCCTATTGGTAGGATAATAATTGGGCCTTTTGGCAGAATAGGATAGGCAAGGACCGGTAGCCACAGTACCTACGAGGGGAATCCCTCTTTCGCGTCCTATTTGTTGTACTTCTTCATCTTTTGTTTTGGATGGTCCTCCTCTTTTCATAGGATCACTAAAAGACTCAGCAATCTTCCCAGTCCTAATCCCATGCTCGATCCTTTCTCCAGACATGACAACATCGGAGAAATTAGTTGCCGAATTGCCAATGAGTTTGTCATAATATGGGTATTTTAGTGTCTGGACAAACAAAGTGACCATTTCTTTTTCTGTCATGGGTGGCTGAACTTGTGCAGCTAAGTCCCTCCACCGTTGAGCATATTCCTTGAAAGTTTCTGGCTTTTTCTTCTCCATGTTTTGGAGAGTTTGGCGATCCGGAGCCAAGTCCATAACATGTTTATAGTTGCCGATGAAGGCCTGAGCAAGGTCATTCCAAGTTTTGATGTTTCTTGGTCCTTGACTTAGATACCACTGCAATGCTGATTTTGTGAGACTTTCCTGAAAAAGTGCAATCCACACCTTTTCATCTTTTGTGAGTGGTTGTAGTCTCCTTAGGAACAGTGTGATGTGAGTGATGGGATCACTCGTTCCATCGTATTTTACGAAATCCGGTACTTTAAAGTCCGAAGGGATTATGACGTCTGGCACTAAGCAGAGGTCATCCACTGAGAGAGATCCGAATATATTACCTCCTTCAATGGCTCGCAGTCTCTTCTCTATTGTTTCGAGTTTTTGAGATTCTCCTTCTTCCTTTGGTGGTGTCTTCTTCTCTTCATACACAGTGTCTTGTTTCAAGTGAACACTAGCAGACTGTCCTGGTTCCTGAAACAGGTTTTCTTGGACTGAGACTCGTTGTGGGGTGAATCCCGGAGTATAAGTGGGATCTTGTGCTTCTTTGATGGGAACTTGAGTTGCTTTCCCTTTGATTATTTCCATCAATTGTCTCATTTGTTCTGCCATACTTTCAATCTTGGACTCTATATCTATGAAACGTCCTTCAGTTTGTTCTGCCATTAGTCTTGTTTGGAGCCGAGTTGAATATCGGTGTTGAGGTCCAATTTTACCTTTTTAAAGGAATATTTATTTTATTAGATTCTATGCGTATATGATTGATGTGATGGATGCATGCAATGAGATTATGTTTTTATCAAAATTTATATGCACGTGATTGATGTAATGGAATGCATGCAATGAGATTATTTTTATCAGATTTTATATGCGTGTGATTGATGTAATGGATGCATGCAATATAAAGTGAGATTATGTTTTTATCAGACTTTATATGCACGTGATTAATGTAATGGAATGCATGCAATGAGATTATTTTTATCAGATTTTATATGCATGTGATTAATGTAATGGAATGCATGCAATGAGATTATTTTTATCAGATTTTATATGCGTGTGATTGATGTAATGGAATGCATGCAATGAGATTATTTTTATCATACTTTATATGCGTGTGATTGATGTAATGGATGCATGCAATATAAAGTGAGATTATGTTTTTATCAGACTTTATATGCACGTGATTAATGTAATGGAATGCATGCAATGAGATTATTTTTATCAGATTTTATATGCATGTGATTAATGTAATGGAATGCATGCAATGAGATTATTTTTATCAGATTTTATATGCGTGTGATTGATGTAATGGAATGCATGCAATGAGATTATTTTTATCATACTTTATATGCACGTGATTAATGTAATGGAATGCATGCAATGAGTGAGTTTGCTTATCCATTATCGTAGAACTTCAAAACTTTTAGTTGTCATTATAAAGACCAAAAAGTTAGCATAATTTGATGCGTGGTTTTGATGCATGAAGAATAATTGCACAAGAAAGATAAGGTTATTAATAAGTTAAATAGCAATTAACAACTCATGAAGTATTATGGAAAAATGAATTAAAACCATAAATATAAGACACGAAGAAAATAAAAGTGTAGAGCAACAACATAGCATAACAAGGACGTGCTTATGGCGTTGGTAAAATGGTAGAAATTCTATGGTCAGTTCTATGGTTAAGTGGGGAGTTCTATATGCATAAGGTAGCTTATCAAAAAGGCAAGGGATAGTTCCCGAATCCCGTCACTAAATCATAGTGACGGCCCGATTCCTTACCCTCTAGGGTTAATGTAAGGAATGGATTAATTCGAGTCGTAGCTTTTCGTGGGCCCATGCAGAGATTAACCGTCTCAGAAGGCAATACACTACTTTGCTACTTTGAAACCGGTGAAGGCTTGGAGACCGTGGCCTCACAAGGACAGCAACACCAATTCCGCTTAGAAAGAATCGTGTTTGATTTAAGGAAGCTCGGGTATAGAGCTTCATATTGTGAATGCATTATGCATGTTTAGAATAAGTAAATATAACATATAAATCCACATAATAAGCAAAGTAAATCAAAACAAATCAACTTTAGGCTCGACTCACTAACGTGGCGTTCCCCAGTGGAGTCGCCATGCTGTGGCAACGTCGGGTTTTCGGGAGTCGCCACCAATCAGTTTTCTTAGGTCGATTGGTCACCTTAAAATTGGTCTGCGAGAGTTCAGGGATCGGGAGTACGGTTACGTTAAAACAACTTTGTTAAAACGCCCAAAAATTGGCACCTTAGTTGATTTTAATTTTGTTTTGCTTTGCTTTTAAATAATTCTCAGTTAATTTTCAAAATTAGAAATTTTAACTGGATTAGTCGAAATGTGGATTTTTAAATTAATTAATTTGTATGAAATTTTATACTTCCGAACCATGGACTCTGCCGAGTCATTTGGACACGGAAGATTTTTGATTCCGAACCATGGACTCTGCCGAGTCATTTGGACACGGAATTTGGTGAACTTTTAAATAATTTAATCCATATTGTAAATATGGATTTTTATCTTTTTTTTATTTAATTTATTTAATTAAAAGGGTGATATTTTTTTTTAAACCGCAGATCCTGACGGATCATCCGGATATGTAAGTTGATTTAATTTATAGTTAATTATTTAATTCTTATTTTTATGGAATTAATTATTAGTTTAATTACTAATTCGTAATTCTTTTTGTTATAGAATTTTTAGATTCATTAATAATCTAAAAATTTTTATTTTCTATATTTTTCTTTCTTTTCTTTCTTTTCCTTCTTATCTTTCTTATCTTATCTTATCTTTCTTATCTTTATTATCTTTTTCTTATCTTTCTTATCTTTTTCTTATCTTGTTTTAATTTTCTTTTTGTTTTCTTGTTTAATGAAAAATATTTATTATTTTAGTGGATTTAAAAGTTATATTTTAAATAAATCAGTAAAATATAAAGTCTTAATTTTCATGTATTTTTTTTAAACAGGTTTTATTTTTATTTTTTTATTATTTTTACTGGATAAAAATAACTATTAAAATTAATTTTAACTTTTTGCTATCTTTAAAGAATTAAAAACATGTATGTAAAAATAAAAATAATTGGCTTTTTTAAAAAATAATTTTTATTAGCCTTAATAATTAATTACAAAATAATCTTCTTTTAATTTTCATTTATTTATTAATTAGTAAAGGGTAAAGGTGAATTAAATAAAAAATTATATAAAGAAAAAAAATTAATAATAATAAAGTGGGGCTTTTTGGCCATCCACTTTAAAAATAATAATAAATGTTAGCAAAGTTAATTAAATTAATTGTTAAACAACAATAATAAAAAGTTAGTCAAGTTAATTAAATTAATTAATTAACCACAATAATAAAAGTTAGCCAAGTTAATTAAATTAATTAATTAACAACAGTAAAAAGTTAGCCAAGTTAATTAAATTAATTAATTAACAACAATAATAAAAAGTTAGCCAAATTAATTAAATTAATTAACAACAATAAATAAAAAGTTAGCCAAATTAATTAAATTAATTAACAACAATAAATAAAAAGTTAGCCAAATTAATTAAATTAATTAACAACAATAAATAAAAAGTTAGCCAAATTAATTAAATTAATTAATTAACAACAATAATAAAAGTTAGCCAAGTTAATTAAATTAATTAATTAACAACAATAATAAAAGTTAATTAATTGTTAACAACAATTATAAAAGTTAGTAATAATGCAAAAATTAAAAGGTTAGTAACAATAATAGTATTAAAAGTTAGTTGTTAGTAAGTTAATAACAACAATAAAAAAAGGGGTTAGTAATAAACAAATAATAAACAAACAAGTAAAAATTAAAAGGGTTAGTAATTAATTCTGCAAGAATAAAATACAAAGTTAGTGACCAAAGTGAAAGAAATTGAAAAGATGAAGGATTAAATGAGAGTTGTACCCTTGATTTTAAATTCTGAATTCTGAGAAATGGAAACAGAGGGCGCGCGAGGGGGGGAGAAGATGGCTTAATCGTCAAAATGAAAAGTTTTGAGATTTTCTGAGGAAAGGAAGGAGAGCTAGGGACTAAGGCTGTAATTTTTTCTATTTTAAAAACGGAGCTCTAAGCTTTTCTTTCTATTTTTATCTGTGTTCAGCACAAAATTTGGGGGGCTATTTATAGAGGAAGTTTAGCTGAACTGTTGATGGATAAATTAATAAAAAATTTCAAACTTATCTCTTAAATTGGTAAAATGACAATTTTAGTCCTTTACGTCTCTCAGCCTCAGGATAAGTTCCTGAAGCTTCTGATTTTGACAATTTTGTCGTTTTCTGTCAATTTGAGCCAAAAACGTCGGCAGGCTCAAAATTTTATGTGACAAACTACCAAATGCTCCTGGAACTTTTAGAATTTGTCAATTTTTTCCGAAACTTCTCAATTTTGTCATTTTTACCTCAAACTTTTAATTTTTTGTCATTTTTTTCATGAAATTTTATTTTATTTCAAACATACACATATTCACACATATATCATTTTAAATCAAATTTTCACAAAACAAAAATATATTTTAAACTAATTAAATTTTTTTTAATAATAATAGTAATATATTTTTTTTTTTAAATTAATTTTTTTTAATAAAATTTTTTTCAAAATTTTAAAACACCCGGACGAAATTGGGTGTCAACACTTAGCCAAGAATATGCATGGCAACCAAAACACCAACTTAAGTTTAAAAACTTAATTTCATGCATATGCTTTGCATGCTTATGTGTTTTGGTGTTCACTAGTGCACATAATCACTTAATGCCTTTAGATGCAACTAATGCTTAGGCATGTATTAATTCACATACGTGCACTTAAATTTCTTATTAGCCAAACTTTACACAAGCATCCAATTTCATGCTTTTTCTAAGTTTACTTGAATGTTCTTTACTAAGTGAGCATACATAGCCAAACATTGCATGCTTTTAACATAGACATGGGCTTATGGGCCTTTTAGTACTTAACATGCATATGGCCCAAAATTAACTAAGAATAAAATCAAATTTTCCGAGTTCTTATTTAAGCCCAAAACGTACATTTAAGCCCAATTTCAACATGCTTCAAGTTTCATGAAAACATAACCCATAAATTCATGCATGGGCCTTGGTAAGTCCACCAAGCAATCAAAATACCCAAAAATGTCCAAGTCCATAATACAAGCCCAAAGCCAAGTTTGGCCAAATTTTAGCTAAGTCCATAATTTGGTCACTAAAGTTAGACCAACAAAAACATGCTTAAAAGCAAGCCATAAATCCACAAAGCCATGGAACACAAATTTCCACCTTAATAGACCTTGTTCCCACAATTCTAAAACTTCAAGTCCTGCACAGAAAGTCCACATTTTTTTTAGCTTGTTTACAAGCAACTTATATACTTAGAATACTTAGAATATTTTGAGCAATACCATACACAAATCCAACCTTAGAATACAGAAAGAGTACTCAAGACTCTTAGCTTGATCTTTCAAGCAAACCTTTACCTACAAAAGTAGAGTAGGGCGGGTGAGTTATAAAACTCAATAAGGATTCCGTGGCATCCAATGCCTAACTTATGGCCTCCAAGGCCTAACATATGCCAAGAATGTAATGGCAAAATAATCCTTATTCCTGCAAAGGAAACATAAAGACAAAGAAAACAAAAAGATACATGCATATAGCAATAATATCATAATCGGGGGTTAGCATGCACAACAAATCAAAGAAGCACACAAACACACGCCACTTAACACTTTGTTCACAGAAGGGCAGCAAGCATCCCTCAAGTTTTAGTTCATTAATTTCATATACTTAATGTTTTCGGAGAGCTCACTTAGCATAGGAATTAAGGTGGCCGCCTTAACTCCTAGCCCATAATGCTTGCTTACTTAACTTAGCTCATGAGCAAAACAGAATTGCCGAAGCAATAACATAACTTAAGCCCCCTTAGCACTCCTAGGATCACATGGTTCTTTGACCATCACCTAGGGGCCCGAATACTCACACAAAAAATCCATGGAACTAGGCCATGCAATAAAGTGAGTATAGGAATCCTTACCCACAACACCGAAAGCTTTAGAAGCTTATTTTCCTTCGTTTTCCTTGCTTGTTGACTCTAGAAATTGTATTCTAGCATAAGAACCAAGATGGGCCGAATTTTATTAGTAACCATAAGATACCAAGAACACTTGGTGATTAACTCAAATAACACAAAATACCAAGAACACTTGGTGTACACTTACAGAACCTCACAGAAGAGGTAAGGCCAATTTCTTGTGCTTGATGTTCTTCAAGCTTCTTCTTGATTTCTTGCTTCTAATGAACTTAGGAACTCAATCACACAAAGAGCTCCTTGAGTAGAGTTTAAAACCTCCAAGAAATGGAAATGGCCGAATTTTCCTCCTTGGTTTTCTTTGAATTCTTCACCTGATTCTTGCTCTTTATGGTCTTAGAGCTTGAATTCAACCAAGAATACTTGGTTTTTATTTGAGAAATGATTATTTATGGCTATGGACGAATATTTAGATGAGGAAAAGAGTTGGAAATGTGTTTGGAATGGTGAGACTTGGTATGGAAGAAAATGGAGAGAGAATGAGAGAGTTTGAGAGCAAATGGCTTTGAATGAGTGGAGTGATTATGTTTTAATGTGTGGGAATGTGATGGCCAGCCATATGGGAAGGAAAATGAGTGTATAATGTGCTTGGAAGAGTGGGAGACAAGATTTAATGGATGGAAGACTAATTGGAAGACTTTTGTGTAAATTGGTAGAAAAAGTCAAAAGTAGGAGACATGTAGGTGAAGAAAGAATCCAAAGTCTTGACTAAGGATGGGAGGTGGATTAAAATAGTAGGAAATTAATAATGTGTTTGAAATGAGTGGGAGACAAGATTTAATGGATGGAAGACTAATTGGAAGACTTTTGGGTAAGTTTGGTAGAAAAAGCCAAAAGTAGGTGAAGAAAGAATCCAAGGTGATGACTAAGGATGGGAGGTGGATTAAAATAATAGGATTTGGAGGAAGGTGACATAAAATATTGGGAATTGGAGGGGCATGGCTGGCTAAGGCATCCAAGGCCATTAAAATGGCATAATTCCCCCTTTAGTCCTCCAACTTTCTAATTTTGGGCAATTGAGCCCAACCACTAAAAATCCCTTTGTTCAATTTAGTCCCTCATTTTTTAAAAAATCACCATTTTCATTGCTATTTCTCTTGGCCTAAGCCAAGCTTATTTTTAAGACGTTCAACACTCAATTATGCACATGCCATATTGTCTTCTCAATTTAATTGAGCTAAATTCCCGATTAAGGAAAAATTCTTATGCTCCAAATCCATTTAACCCGGGACCTAATCACTTTGGATTGTCCGGGCATTACATACAGGGGCGTCTAGGCTTTAGGAATGGGCTCTCTGGCGCCTAGGCTTCCAGGATCAAGGCGCTTGTCACCTAGGCATCAAAGTATGAAATTTCAGGCAGCATCATTTTTTTGTGGCTCTTAGGGCCCTAGATGCGACTTCTAGGGCCTAAGCGTCACAATTATAATCCAGCTTTGACTTTCACATGCTAGTTTCACATTCCACTCATCCCAATGCCATTCCGATGCTACAATTTGCTTCTCTAACCTAAAAATGAAAGAACAAAGCAAAAATTGGTAGAAAATGTTGGGTGATGGGGTAGAAAATGGTAGTCAAAGTTGACAAAAATTCAACATGTTTGACCACAAAATTAACATATATCACTTGGCGGCCGGAATGATCTTAAAGGCAACATTGGGGGTGTAATGACGAACTTGCCATCTCTCTGCCTAGCTTGACTAGTTCCTTCTTCTGGTATCGATGTAGGGGTAAAAGAATTGGATGAAATTTGCAAGAAGAATAGATGAGATTATGAGTGTAAACATTAGTTTTAGAAGTTTAAGGTATAGAATTATTGGTTGAAAAAATTTAAGGACTAAAATTGTCATTTGAAATTTATTTTATTGTTAATTAATGTCACATTAGCAATTTCAATCCAATTTAACGGTCTAATGGATAAAAAATACCTAATTGAGACACACATAATGAGGTAACATACTTTAATAGGATAACTTTAAAGTAAGGTACTATTTTAAAACACAAAAATAAGTTGAAGGACTCATGGTAAAATTTATCCCATATTTAAAGGACTCATTCACCTGAGTCTAAAAAATTAATAGACCATGCATTTTGACCAATAAAACACCCGGTTAGTTCGTTTTAAATTAACAAATGTGCATTAATGTGTTTTATGGTGTCCTCCTTCACATTAATCACAAATAAAAAAGCACTCCGAAATTCTAATTAATTACAACTACCCCCACCTTCACATTGTTCAAAATCCCGTTCCCTATATGTTTTATATTCTTGGTTTTTCTAGCCTCTCCCTCAAGAAGCAGAGGTGGTGGGGGTGAGATGGTTGAGAGAGTATAGGACAACGACGGTGTGGCCATAGGCATGACCAAAGGCAGCAGCTCATCATGAAGGGCATAGGCGAAGGTAACAGCCATTGGGAGATCTGGCTAGAGGCAGCAAGGGCAGTGGTGGTGGGGTGAGACGGCCGATCGATGGATGCCAAAGTTGCTGGGATGCAAGATATAGGTGGGTCTGGTTGGAAGGTGGCAGTTTGTAAAAAAAAGACAAGAATGGTGGGCTTGGAGAGATAGGGTGAGTGGCTCGAAATGTAAATTTAGTCAATTTAAAGGACAATTTACAACTGATTTACACTGAAAAGTCCAATAACACATTAATACAATTGCATTAACCAAAAACAAACTAGGCCAAAGTGATACGGTCATCCGGAGTACAAACATGATTTTATGATTCTCTTTATTAACACCTAGCAAGTAACATCTCAACTTCATTTCCACAATTTAAAAGAAAATTTTATATTATCCCCGTGCCCTTTTGCACCAACCAAATTATTCCTATGTTTTACTAAACAACCACGTGAATCCTTTTGAAACTTCAGGTTCTGGGTAAGTGTACAATCCACAAGTTCATACGCATGTCTAACTTTAAGTTAAAGTCAAAAGAAAGGCAAATAAAAAAAATAAACCTTTTTGAAAGCTTTCTTATCCTATAATTTCATAAATTGTCTAGGCCTAAATCATGTTTTGTCACTCGAATTATGTTGACTCACTTAAAAAATGTCTTTGAATTTTGGCGTGTTGCAACCCGGTCATCAAACTATGAACCGTGAATCACTTCCCCTTTGGCCTAATATTTGTTACTTGAATAACCTATAAAAAGGAGGGGAAAATTATGCTTCAAGTCATTTAGCTTCTTAGTTTCTCTCTTCTATACCTTACATTTTACCATCTACAAATCTAAGCCCTGTCTGTAACTCATCTTCCTCTGCCACCTTGATGTCTATCGTTAATTAATCTTGGTGCCACAACCACCCAAGCCCTCCTTGCCTCTAGTGCACCCATTAGCCTAATCTTCCCCTATCTCAAGTCAACCATTTTTTTCGACAGGGGGCCGTCCTCTTCATTGAAAGTAACATCTAATTTGCTAACCTTTATTCCATCTAATTCGTTCTTCCTGTGATTTTCGAACTCCCTCAGAAACTTGAACTGCTCGGAATCCATCAGAATAGTGTCGTACCAAAGCAAGGGCACTTTGGGCGCTATTGTCTTAGGTGACAACAAAGAAGTGGAGAAAGAGATTGGATGAGAGGATTTGGCGTCCGAAGGTGGCATTGATGAGTGCCGCAGTAGTGGAGGTGGATGGTTTGAGTGGATCATGGAAAAGATGAAATCAATGGTGAAGACAGCGGCAGATTCCGGCGAGAAGGTTGGTAGGGGACGCAGTCGCATCAAAATCGAGGGAGATGAAGGCTCGAGAATTTTTTTTTCAATTTTTTCTTTTAAAAATTATTTTGCTTCTATTTTTACCACTTTATAAAAAAAAATTAAAACGAGAAGAAAAGACTAAAAATAAAGTAATAGGATGTATTTGGGAAATTATTAAAAAAATTGATTCAAAATTTTAATATATAACGATTGCTTTTTCAATTTTTATTTTTATTTAAATCCTAAATTTTAAAATATTTTAAAATATTTTTAAAACATCTTTTTAAAAAATATTTTAAAATATTTTACAGCTTTTAGGTTGGGTGGAAGAAGAAATTTCATGAAAAACTAGATACTTCAAGAAAATTATTAATAATATTTAAGATATCATTATATAGATAGATTATTCAGTTCGAAATAAAAAAAGTAAAAATTAAAATAGTACAACTTAAAAATTTTTAGTATTTTTTTTTTGTCTTTTTATTTGTATAATTTTTATTATAATTTCTTACTCCTAAATTCCACCTTGTTCTTATCGTCATCAATTCTATTAGTTGTTGCCAGTTGCCAAAACAAAATCCAAATAATTCTATTCATAATTACTACTAAAGTTACATGTTTTAATGTAGGATCCAAAGCTTTAGAATCTTATAATCAGGTTACTACACTGTTGAAAACATGATGGAGTTAGTATCATATGACTATACATGGAACAAGTTGATGAAGTTAAACCAGTTAAGTGTCCCACATTTTACAGTTGATAGACTAAGCTGCACCATACTAAAAGTTTAAGAACAGAAATGGTCTGAGCCAAGATAGTTTAAGGGAACTAAAGGAATTTACGCCAATGATAATAAATCCCAATGAAAAGAAAAGTTCCCCCTTTTCTTATTTTTATTAGTCATGGCAAGACCAATACCATTGTAAAAGACCAAAAGTGAGCAGGAAAGCAGGATTAGAAGAGAGAAGTTTACATCACATTTTGAAAATTAAGAAAAATTAATAAAAATAAGAGTGGAAGTGAGAGTTGAGAGGAAGCATGTGAGCAGAAGCACGAAAACGTGAGAATGGCATTCAAAGTAGAAAAATTATATCACATAGATTATCATCTATGGATAATTGTCACATAGACCATCATCTATGGAAACGTAAAAGCAAGCCGAAGTTGGGGCCTGCAGGCTGTAGCCTTTAGGGGATTAGAATAACACAAAGTCAACATTTAGTCTACTTAAAAAAAACAGAGAGAATTTACACAAGCCACAGCTCAGGCTGCTAATTTGTAGTAGTGCTAACTATTTTCACTAATTTTCTAAGATCAAAGAAAAGTCAATTTCCAGAAGATTGAAGTCAGCTGTTAGCTAAGTATACTGTAAACCAAACACAAACTGATTGATTAATCGCCAAAAAAAACCCTTCCAAACTGAAACAGAGAGAAACAAGAAACAAACCCCTTATCTTCTTCACTTCTTGAAGATTCATCCCTCCATTCTAAATTTGTTCAGATTGGCGCACAAGAGCAAGAAGGGCACCTTATCAGTCCATTCTCGTTGCACACCGTACAGCTCTTGAACCCCGATTTCCGACTGTAAATCTTCCGGCTACCGTTGCAATAGCGGCACAGCACGAATCCATAGCCGCCGCATGTCTCGCAAGCAACTGGATCCGCGGGCGGCAACCCTTCCACCAGCTTCTTCAGCTCCCCCGTCTCGTGAAGCTGCACCACCTCGTCGGCACCGCCGATATACCTTCCTCCGATGAAAACCTTAGGCAAAGTCAACTTGCTCTTGCTTTGACCTAGAATTGCCTCCAGCTCGCTCGAGAACCCGGAATTCATTGCCAGATCTCGCTCGTCCATTTCCACGCGGAACCCTCGGAGGATCGATCGAACGGCTTTGCAGTCCTCGAACGTCGAACGGACCACGCGGAGGCTCGTAAAGTAAACCACAATCCGCTTGTCGGAGGCCGGGATAGCTACGAATGGGTAGTGGGATTGGGAGTTCGGGCTATGGGACTGCGAATTCGGGGTATGGAGTTGGGGATTGGGATCAGGACGGGGGCGCAACGGGTATTTGAAAGAACGGACTCGGTGGAAGACGGTGGAGGGCTTTTTCACGGCAGCTGAGGAACAATCTTCGGTGCAGAGGTTTTGGATGTCCTTGAAGGAGGAGCAGGAGAAGGAAGAGTCGCTAATCCGGAGGGTGGATTTGGTTCTACTTCTTCCCCACGGCCGCCACATTGATTGAAAGGATGAGGGTCAGAGCTTTTATTTCCGGCGGCCGGAATTGGAAACGAAGAAACAGCTCTTTTGGGGCTTGAATAACTTATTGGGTTTCTGTATGGAATAGGATTGGATAGCTTGGAGTCGAAGCGAAGGAAGAATTGATCGAAAGGACAGGCAGGCGAAAACGAAATGGGCAGAGGGAATTCGTGAGAAATTTTTGTTCCTTCGGGAGAAAAAATGAAAATGGAGTTTAGGCCGGTGGGTTTAATGGTGAAGGTAGTTGAGAGGGTGAGTTTAGTTCGCTTTGGTGAGGTTTAAGAGAAGGAGCAAAAGGATAATGTGAGGTTTGATGAGGTGAGAGGTGACTGGAAGGTTGAGATGGCTTACTTTGGCCTAATTATAGATCGGAAGCCTTATGATTGCTTCCTCAGTACTTGCACTCTCATTTTCTGAGGGCAAAAACATAATTAGCTTTAGAAGTTGTAAAAGTTGGCATGTTTTTTATATTCATTTTTTTATTTAAAAGTCCGGGTAATGTGCCCAAAGGTACCAGCTACACTGCTGGATCCCGTCTAAGTTCTCTACTTTATTTCAATTTTGTGATTTAATTTTTGTTTAAATTTATTTATATTATTATTTATTTTTTAAAAAATTTAATTTCTTAAAAAATTATCAAATAATAAAATAAATTAATTAAAATTAAAATTATAGTAAAAGATTAAATGAAGTATAGAACTTGGGACAGGACTATTAAATACTCATTTCATTCTCATTGAAGAGGTAAATTCATATCAACTAAATTTTTTTGCTCAAATTAACCTTTCCAATTAATACTCATATTCCGTCGCAAAATGTTTGCCTCTTTTTCTATTTTTGTGCTACAAAATGTATATCACTCTCACTTATTTATATAACTTCTTACAATATTTGCTCAACTCTCTTAAGTAGCTTACATATATGAATGTGTTAGGAAGTAAAAGATAAGAAACGAGAAAATTTTGAACTAGATTTCAAGTTTTTGAGTTGATGGCAATCGGTTTTTTTCCTAAACTGTTAATTATTAGGCATAGTTTTAGATTTTTCATCCAAAAATAATGCAATTGTGTCCAAGTTTTTAGAAAGATTAAAAAACAATTGTGTTTTCTGTAGACGATAATCTAGAAAGGAAATATAGAATGTACTTAGGCAAGACTGTCAAATTTTTCAGGAACGTTTTGAGGTGTGCTCAAATTGGGCATTAAAGTTTCCTTTTTAACCTAAATTTATCACTAATGTTTTAAAATGGACTCAAATGTATAATTAACAATTAAAAAAATAAAAGAAAAAGAAAAAGGTGATAAGTTTTAAAATCATAGGGTGACAATGTAAGTTTTAGTAGACCTCAAGGAATCTATGTCATTTTCCGCCTCTCTCCCTCTCTCTCAACTTTTCAGTCAGTTTGCCACCAACCACTGCGGCCCCCTGTGCTCAGTCGTTCTTGCCCCGCTAAGTGGGCGTAACTGTGCCTGTCCTAGCCCCTTTCACTGGTATAAGTTCACCTCTCAAACCCTATTGCTGACTCCACTAGCACAGTTGAAGTCATCCTTCACCTTCCCCCCAATTGACTATCACAATGCCCAACCATCAGAACTCCCATTCGTGCCACCATTGTTAACACGTAATTTTACCCAGGTACTAATTTTAATTTTAGGTTTAGGATTTGGCAAAGTTAGTGTAGGATCATTTTTGTTTCTAGGGTTAATTATGGGCAATTTGGTGATTTACTAGGATAACTGGGGTCATTTTAGGTTGTTAGTTAGTTAGTTTGGTTACATTTAGATTATAATGTTATTTCATGTTAAAGATTTTTATAAATTTAGAATGGTCATCTATAGTCAGAATAGGTATTAATTTCATATAGGCAATAACATAGAGTCTTAAGAGTCATTTAGGGTTATTTTAGAGATTTTAGAAAATTTGGGGGTAAATGGAGTTTATTGAAAAATTCTGGGAAAAAATGTACGTTTGGGGAAAATATGCCAACTTCCAAAAGTTTGAGGCCAATATGGAAGTTTTTATAAAATTATGGGAAAATATGGTAATATTTGTAAAGTTTTGTGCTAATGCAGCAAGTTCTTAAAACGCTGGGCTCAATTGAAAATTCATGCAATTTCGGGGCTGGAATGACAACCAGGAAATGCTTGAGGACTGAAATGAGGTTTAACAAAAAACAAGTTGGGTTAGAAGCTGTATTACGTGTTTCTCAGGGGTATTATGTCACAAAAAAATAGATTTTGATGAGGATTAAACTCTTATTTGCTTATCACGTAGAGGACTGCTAGAAAATCAAAGAGAGAATACAGGGACCATACACCATAGACCATAGTTTAGAAAGGAAAAGGAAACTCCCATAAAAAAATAAAAAAAAACAAAGAAAGAAAGGAAAAGCAAACATTCGACGCCTGAGTCCGCCGGTTTGCGCATCTAACACCGTCATCCCTGTCTTAGTCAAGGTCTGGCCCCAAACGCCTCCTGTCGCCGATCTCAGGCTGTTAAAAGTCCCAGCCACCGCAGCGTCCATCTCCCTGACTGGTCCCACGAAATCGAGAAGAAGACCGAAGAGCGAAGACCGATTGTGATCCATAACCGACCCATGAACCCGATGGGTGACCCGTGTGACAGCCTGTTGACCAGTCAAATTCTTTAACTTTTGTGGTAAAAATCTCTCTTAACCCCTACACTTTTTATTTTTTTCATTCAAGTCTCTAGGTTTTATTTTTTACAGGATTGGCACCAACAAAACTTTCTTTTTATACTTTTGTCTATTTTATTCATTTGAGCCATGCACTAATTAACATATTAACATCATACAGAATTACATTTTTAGGTAATTAATTAGAATTCCTCAAATAATTTAGCTTAGATTTTTTAAAAAATTTTCATGATACACATCAAATATTGTTCTTAGGAAAATTCAATTCCACATGGGTTTCACAAAACCCTAGTATAAATTTAGGTAATACTTTTTTCTAAATCTAAAACTTCAAATTTGAGTGACCCAATGAGATACATGGTTTGGATAATTATTTAAAAATCTGTAAAATAAATAAAATCAAATAATAAATTTTAAGACCCATACCTAGATGATTCAATAGAATCCATGGTTACATAAATTAATTAATATTTTCCAAAGCAAGCATAACAAGTTAAAATCAAATGACAGTGCCAATTTTTGACACTAACAATTTTTGACACTAACATAAAATATTTTAGCGTAATCGTACTTTCAAACTCTCATAAATCATCTTAAGGTTTTCCAATCAACCTGAATGTAAATGAATTAATGGAGACACATAAACACGTTAGTACACTCACCACCATCACCATCAAAGATGATAAAACTAGATCATAACCTAGTACATTTTAAATTTGGAAATTTTT
Source organism: Aquilaria yunnanensis (assembly GCA_039654915.1). Taxonomy (NCBI): domain Eukaryota; kingdom Viridiplantae; phylum Streptophyta; class Magnoliopsida; order Malvales; family Thymelaeaceae; genus Aquilaria; species Aquilaria yunnanensis. The sequence continues at coordinate 101,930,325 of CM077593.1, read as the reverse complement.
TATCATTCATTGCCATGGATAGTGATCGAAGACCTCTTCAAGTGATAGCAAATGGCGGCTCACAGGCAACCTTAGAAAAAAGAGTGATTTTTCAACTAAATACTTAAAGCTTTTTAAATTTGTTAAGAGTTACATTAACACTATTAGATTTCAACACATAGTATTAGAGGAATCCAAGCTTTCCATTTATACACAGACATTGTAATGACAACAAATCCCACAGATCAAGTAATTGGCTAAAATTAGAACATTTGATTGAGAGTTGGTCAACAGCCCAACCTCTCTGTACGTGTATATATATCTCATTGTTATTCAGTAAAATACATAAGAATTGACAAGCCCAACATGGTATCAGAGCCTTCACGCTCCTGACCTGCGTCTTCTTCGTTTTTTTTTTTACTTCCTGCTTCCGTCTCCACTCATACTCTCTCCTTCACCTCAATGGCCACCGACGAAACCTCTGCAACTTCGCACACCACCGTTCAAAACATCCAAGATCCAACTAACCCTCTCGTTACCATCAACATCACAAACATTACAAAACTAACACCCCAGCAGCTACATCACATGGAGTCTCCAAATCAAGAGTCTGTTAGAAGGATATGATCTTTATGGCTTTCTCGATGGCTCCCACCCCAGCCCCACACCAACCATAACTATCAATGGTCAGACAGCTCCCAATCCAGAACACATAACATGGAAGCGCCAGGATCGTCTCCTCTTCAGTGCACTCCTTGGTGCCGTCTCTCTGCCCATCCAACCACTCATTGCTCGCTGCACTACCTCTCAAGAGGCTTGGACCAGCCTGGCCAATACCTATGCCAAACCATCTCGTGGTCACATCAAACAGATCAAGGATCAATTAAAGAATTATGTCAAAGGCTCCAAGACGATCTCGGAATATATGCAATTCATTAAGCACAGGGCTGATGAACTTGCTCTGCTTGGAAAACCAGTGGATGAAGAAGATCTCATCGATAAAATCCTTGACGGCCTGGGAGAAGAATATAAAGGAATTTTCAATGCAGTCAACGCTCGCAACACGACAATCTCCTTTGATGAAATTCATGAAAAACTAATCAACAAGGAAGCGTCTCTCCACCAATCACAGACACCACCTGCATTCTTCCCGGCCACCGCGAATCCTGTAAATCAACGCTATCATCGACCCTGGCATCCTTCCACTTTTCACCATCAAGGCCAACCATCCAACACGTTGCATAATGTTCGTCCTCTACCACGCCCATACCTTGGGTACTGTCAAGGATGTGGTACTCAAGGACATCCTGTCAAACGCTGCCCGCAGTACCGTCTCACTCCATCCTCATCTGCACCACCAGCCCCACGCCCACAGCCTCACCGCCCCACCTCCCCATGGCAACCCTGTGCACATTTTGCATCACTTGAGACCACCGACACCCCACATGGCTGCTTGATAGTGGGGCATCGCATCATGTCACCATGGATTTGAATAATCTGTCACTTCACACCCCCTATGCAGGTCCTGATGAAGTTGCGATCTGTGATGGCTCGGGTCTCTCCATCACCCACACTGGTTCTACCACTCTTCCTACCTCTACTCGCACATTTCATGTACATAATATACTCTGCGTGCTTAACATGCAAAAGAACCTTCTCTCTATCTATCAACTGTGTAATACTAACCATGTTTCTGTTGAATTCTTACCCGCTGGTTTTTATGTTAAGGATCTCAGCACGGGGGCAATTCTTCTAACAGGAAACACTAAAGATGGCGTCTATGAGTGGCCAACCTCCTCTACCGGCTCGCCTTCTCCAATTGTTGCTTTTTCCAGTGTCAAGACCACTTCCTCTGATTGGCACTCCCGACTAGGCCATCCATCATCCCAAATCCTTCAACGTATCCTGTCCAACTTCTCTTTGCCTTATTCTCTGTCACAAAACTCCCACTGTAATGCATGCTTACGTACTAAAAGTCACAAACTTCCGTTTTCCACATCTACAATTACCTCATCTCACCCCCTTACAAATCATATTTTCCGATGTTTGGACCTCCCCCGTTTATTCCGTAGATGACTTCAAGTACTACGTGATTTTTGTTGATCACTTTACTCGCTATATTTGGTATTACTCCTTAAAGAAGAAATCTAATGTCTGTGAAGTCTTTATTCGATTCAAAGCCCTCGTAGAAAATCAGTTCAAACACTCCATTGCCACTCTTTACTCCAACAATGGTGGGGAATATCAAGCACTCGCTCACTTCCTATCCCATCATGGCATCTCTCACCTCACCTCTCCCCCACACACACCTGAACACAATGGTCTCTCCGAACGCCGACATCGAGATATTATTGAAACAGGTCTCTCCCTCCTCACTCATGCTTCCCTTCCGACTACCTACTGGAACTATGCTTTTGCAACAGCTGTGTATCTCATTAACCGAATGCCCACACTCACTCTCTCGCTTTTCTCTCCCTATGAGTCTCTGTTCAGTTCACCTCCAAACTACACAAAACTCCGTATTTTTGGTTGCTTGTGCTATCCATGGCTTCGTCCCTATTCTAGGCATAAACTAGAGTCTCGATCCATCCCGTGTGTATTTGTTGGGTACTCCCTCACTCAAAGTGCCTATTTATGTCTTGACCCTTCCACGTCCAAACTCTACACATCCCATCATGTCCAATTTGTGGAATCCATCTTTCCCTTCCACTCCACTCACAGCAATCCCACTCGTCCAAATCCACAAACGCTCCCAAATTGGCTACCGTCAGCTTCTCCTCTACCCACACCTGTTGCACCACCCCACACAAACTCCCCAGCCTCCTCCCTACACTCAGATCCACCACACACTCCATCTCTGCCTAACCACCGTACTTCCTCCAACACTCCACCCCCTCCTACTCCCCCTTCGACCGACCCAGCCACCCCATCTGAATGCTCACAGCCTTCTCCGAACAACACCGCTAGTCCCCATTGTCCTTCTCTACCATCTTTACCAGACATTCCCAATCCCCCACCTCCCACCAACACCCATATCATGACCACCCGCGCTCAAAACAACATCCATAAACCCATCCAAAAACTTAATCTTACCGCTATCCTCACCCAGAACTATCCCATTGAGCCACACACACTAACTTAAGCCCTAAAAGATCCCACCTGGCGGCAGGCTATGTCTGAAGAGTACGATGCCCTTGTACGAAATGGCACCTGGGAACTTGTCCCCCCTGACTCTATACAAAACCTTGTCGGTTGTAAATGGGTTTATAAAATCAAACATCTACCTGATGGCTCTGTTGACAGGTACAAAGCGCGCCTAGTTGCTAAAGGGTTTCACCAACGTCCCGGCATTGATTATTACGACACATTCAGCCCAGTTGTTAAACCTACTACTGTTCGATTAGACCTTAGTTTTGCTGTGAGTTAAGGGTGGCCTCTTCGTCAACTCGATGTCAACAATGCATTTCTACAAGGTCATTTGTCGGAAGATATTTTCATGACCCAACTACTAGGCTTCATTAATCATGATCATCCTACACATGTATGCAAGCTACGCAAGGCTATATATAGACTCAAACAAGCACCACGAGCCTGGTACAATGAGCTGAGGCAATTTCTTCTAGCCTCCGGGTTTACAAACTCTCATGCAGACACATCACTCTTTGTCCTCAACACCAACGGTAAGCTAGTCTATATCCTTGTATATGTTGATGACATTATTATTACAGGAAACAATGCTACTACAGTTCAACAGTTCATTACGCTTCTCGGTGAAAGATTCTCCATCAAAGATCTTGGTGCCTTGACTTACTTCCTTGGTGTTGAAGTCGTCACAACTCCCACTGGCTTATTTCTCACACAGTGCAAATACATCACAGACCTCCTTGCTCGGACAAATATGACAGGAGCCAAACCTGTCGCCACTCCACTGGCAACTGAACCAACACTTACAACTCTCTCTGGCACTGTTCTGCCTGATCCGTCTGAATACAGAACAGTTGTTGGAAGCCTCCAATACCTATGTCTCACTCACCTTGATATCGCCTATGCTGTTAATAAATTGTCTCAATTTATACATCAACCCTCCACTGATCATTGGAATGCTGTGAAACTCCTACTTCGCTATCTCTCTGGTACAGCTGATCATGGCCTCCCTCTGCATCGTGCCACCTCCCTATCTCTTCATGCCTTTTCTGATGCCGACTGGGCCGGTAATAAAGATGACTACACCTCCACCAGTGCCTACATTGTCTACCTCGGATGCAATCCCATCTCCTGGTCCTCCAAGAAACAACGCACGGTTGCTCGCTCCTCCACTGAAGCTGAATATTATGCTGTTGCTTCTACAGCTGCTGAACTACGTTGGATTTGTTCACTCCTCACTGAGCTTCGCATCTATCTCCCTGCTGCTCCTGTTATCTACTGTGACAACATTGGTGCCACTCATCTCTGCTCCAACCCAGTCTTCCACTCTCGCATGAAGCATGTTGCAATTGATTATCATTTTATTCGAGATCAAGTGCAAGGTGGTGCTCTGCGTGTCAGCCATGTTTCCTCAGAAGACCAACTGGCTGATGTCTTGACCAAACCACTTCCACACACTCGCTTCCAGCTATTAAAAATCAAGATTGGACTCTCTGATCGAGCTCCATCTTGAGGGGGCATATTAGAGGAATCCAAGCTTTCCATTTATACACAGACATTGTAATGACAACAAATCCCACAGATCAAGTAATTGGCTAAAATTAGAACATTTGATTGAGAGTTGGTCAACAGCCCAACCTCTCTGTACGTGTATATATATCTCATTGTTATTCAGTAAAATACATAAGAATTGACAAGCCCAACACATAGTACCTTTTACGTTTTCAATTCACTTTTTACCATATAGTGACTTATTTGCCCGAGTTAGAAACCTCATCCATTTTATTCACTCCCACACTATATTATTAGATTATTTTCATGTTTATTAGATTATTTTACTATATTACCCTTCAAGCTAGCATTTCAATATTTATTTGTTTTATTTTTAACTTACATGTAAAAAGTTAATGATAAAAATAAAACCAATAAACAATTATTTTCTTCCAAATAATTCAACCATTTTGGGACAATTTTTGGGCCATTCTCTTAACTCAATTTTTTTTTTACCTAAAACCGCCTCTTCTATTTCGATCACGTACCTTTGCTACTAGTCTTCCATCCTATTTTTCATTTTCTAACTCTTTTTTTTTTTTTGGGCCTCCCTCCTCTAGGCCCTGGATTGTATCATTTTTCTCTTTTGTTGTAAGAATACTAATAAATGCATTAATAAAATTATGTACTAAAAAATTCTATAAGGCATAATTGATTAATGTAGAAAAATTAACAGATTTCATTTGATTTTTTTCAACTGCCACTCAAATTATATCATGTAGGATTTAGTAAAATTTTAGTAATCTTTCTAATATATATAGCGCTATTGTTGATGTAAACCATATGGCATATAATTGCCAGAACTTTATTCAAATAAAAAAAAATGTTTTATCCATCTACACGAATCCAGGTATCGAAATTAATTTTCCAGAACTTCATTTGAATCAAAAGAATGGTGCAAAAAATACCTCCAGGAAGAAAAGAATTAATGTATTGATTTAAGAAGGGTAATGTAGATAAAGGAAAAGATCAATCTTAATTAATATATGAATTCACCTTTTGAATGAGAATCAAGTAGGTATTTAAACAAATCCTCAACTAAATAGGTTTTTTTTTTATGATTATCAAAGTCCTAATATCTTTCGACTTAATTTTTTTATGAGTTTTTATTTAAACGGGATGTTGTTAATAAAGATAAAACTAAAGTTCCGGGTAGCAAGTTAAATGAAGAAATACAAAAAACTCTTTGTACTTGGCCTAACTTACACTTTGACCTTTTATTTTTAAAACCTACACTTTATTTCATACTTCTTTTATACTATTATAGAGCAACTTATAAAATCCTAATTTAAACCAGTGTGGTAATTATGTTCTAGTAATTTCAAGGTTTCTATTTTTTTTTCACTGTTAACTGGCATTTAAAAAAAATTTTGTATCTATAGAGAGAGAAAATTTTGATAATTTAAAATATTTTTTTATCTATAGAAAAAAAATAAAAGATATTAAAATCACTAAAGTGCTATTATACAGTTTAAAATAGAGTTTTAAAAATTGGATAATGTAAAATAAATAAGAGATAAAGTGCAGGTATTCAAAAATAATTGGGCTAAGTTCAAGTTATTTGTCTAATAAATAATAGAAAAATGGTGTACAAAACTAAAATCATCCTGAGCCAACCCAAGTAATGAGTAAGCTAATTTCAACTCGAAATAAATATTGAGCAATGATAATTTGTCATGTCTTAAATTTAAAAGTATATGATCAAACCACAAACGAGCTAAATCGGGTTGATCTCTACCTTGTCTATATATAAACGATGAAAAGAAAGTATGATTTTTAAAATAGAAAGAAAAAAAGTAATTATAAATGCATTAAGGGAAAAATATCACTTATCTTAGGCTAATTAGACAAATCGCTCACTAATGTCCTTTTTTGGGTAAATATGTCATTTATATTTTTCAAAATAGGCCAATAGCTCATTTCAATTAGATGGTCTTAATCAATAATTAGAACAATAAATGATAGGGCTTTTGCTCCCATGCATAACTTAATAAACCTACCTCATCCTTTAGCAACAAGTTGTATCGATAGTGTAGTCCATGTTAATTAGTATTACTAAACCTTTAATAGTGATAAATTATTTATCCTCAAAGAAAAAACTGATGGCATATTTTATCTTAAGAAATAGCACTAGTGGCATATTTACCCATTTATTAACTTCTTTTTTTGTTTGGTTCGCATAAAATTCCATCATTTGCAACTCGGCGCCTCCTGTTTGAAACTTGTCAATATTATCTGTAGACAGTAGACCCCAAAACTTCCTTTTCATAATCGATGTCCTCAAAAACTAGAGCTCCATGAAAAGCCTATTTTCCACTAACATCTGTATAAAACATTAAAGCGCAAAAGGCGCATTATGCTTTGCCCCGTGTATGTGTTCTGATGGGCTAATCAGCATTTTGGTCCTCCTGTTTTATTGGTTGGTGCAAAGTGGGTATTGTATTTTGTCATGGTTGATGGTTTATTTGGCGCTAGATGTGGACACCTGTCATAGTGTCCCTGGTCAAATCAGCGTTTGGTCCATGAAGGTGCAGTTTGTTTTGGTTTATGTCCTTTTCTTTTTTTGAGTTGCAATTCTAGTCCCTTTTAAAATTTCGTGTTTATTGTGCCTCTTTTCTATTTGTCTCAACTGTGTTAGTTTGTTTCTGTCAGTGTCTTTTTTTAGAGTTTGTTTTTTTTTTCTATTTAAAAGTTTGGCTGTATGCTCGGTTTTTATATGTTAATATGGTATATGGATATCGTTGTCCTGATGAAAACCATGGGTTAGTAATGTCAAATTTTTTATGTGTGTTATTGGGTTAATTCATTTGTAGGTACTCATTATTCCTTTTCGATGCCATTTCATCCCTGTCTCTGAATTTGACAGATTCCACCAGACAAACCCTCGCCCTTCCTGGCCACCACTCCCTCCTCTCCCATATCGCAGAAAACCCTTGCCCTTGCCGGCCCCCACTCCCTCCTCCGCTGTTGAACACTGATTCCAATTGTTCTCTATCTTGCAGCCTGACCTTTTTTTTTTTTCCCATTCATTACCTTTTTCCCTTCTCCGGGACAAGTCCACTGAAAGTCGCGGCCATTGAGTGAGAGGAAGAGGGAATGGCGAAGGTGGAGATTGGAAGGGAGAGAGCCCGTACGGAGCAGCGAGAGAAGGAGAGAGAAGAGGTCAGCATTGCGGTCGAGGAACGCCAAAGGGCAGGCGAGATGGCAGAGGTGGGAGTGGTGGCCGCCGGAACTCCCCCACCACGGTTGCGCTGTCACCCTCATCCTCTCCTGATCCCACGGCAAATCGAATACGGCGCAACAATATCCGGATGCAATTGATTTTTTATGTTCTAGGTTTATTGATTGAATTCGACTAATCATTGGAAGTGAGTGCTTTGATTCTTGTTGTTCTTGGAGATGCGGCTGATTTTTGTTGTTTTAGGTTTCTCTTTCTATGAGAATCTGTTCTGGATTTGGTTGCCACTTGCCACGATTACAAGCTACTTCTAGTTGTGTTGGTGTATGCTCAGTGGGCTGCGACTCTGCCTGATTGGATTCCGACTTCTAAGTTTTCTTCCAAATTTCTTTCCTTATTTGCGAGTATATTAAAAAAAAAAACAAATGATGTATAGTGGAAGTCTAACTGTGATTGTTAAAAAGTTCCTGTGGACCTATGATTGTTAAAAAAAAATTATTGTTACAAAATATGTTAATTCCGTGTGCTTAGTGTAATGCATTTGGGTGTGTGTAAGTTTGGGAAAGTCAAAGTAAATGGAGACTAACATTTATGTACTTTACTGTCAAAGCCCACAGTTTTGTTCACCTTATATCATTAATAATTCATTATTTTTATGTTATTCTGTTCAATACGGTTTGATGTAAAAAACTAATTAGCTCAAAAAAATTTTGTTATTAGGAAATAGTTAGGCTGTGCTACATAAAATTTTAGTCAAAATAAGAAATAATTAATTACCTAATGAATTGCGTGCATACTCAAATTTCAAAATTGTATCATTCTGATCATTCTATTTTATAGTTCTATTCGAATTAACAGAAATTCATGTAAACATTGTAAAAAGACATAAAATCAGTGGCTGTGACAGGTGGGCACGTATCCTAAACAAAATGCTAAACAAACAGGAAAGAGCTTGAAAAGTGAAAACAAGCAATAGTAGATATGTCAGAAGACTCAGCAGAAGGAGAGAAAACAAGGTTTCAGCTTATAGTAACCTCTATTTCTCTCTTTATTCTCTTTACCACCCTTCTTGATTCAAATATCATTAACCGCAGTGCAACGTGGGCAACTAACCTAATTTCACATAAAAGTCTTGGTTGGATCCCGAAGCTCGAGTTCACATATAGGTTTTGGCTCTATTATCAATATTTTATTAAATATTAAATGCCTTCCTTTTTATTTATGACGTCTTACTCCTCTTTGCTTTATTACTTGAATGAAGAAGATCGCAATGCACAGTTATACATATATATTCATAATCATCATTACAGGTCATAAAGCATTCTATTCACCTCATATTTTTAACACAATATTTTTTTTGAATTATCTTAAATTCTTTCCATTTTTTTTAACCTTACAATTACACTTATGAAATTTATCTTAATCTACAGTTTATTTCTTTTATTTTTAAAAACCTACACTTTGCTCCTTATTTCTTTTACACTATTTAATAACTATTTCTAAAATTATAATTTAAACTATATGATAGTCATTTTTCAGTAATTTTAATCTCTTACATATTTTTTTTATAGTTTATAAACATCATAAATTATCAGTTTTTTCTTTCTATAAATGCATTTTTTTTATAAATGCATATCAATATTTTTTAAAAGTCAATTAACAACAAAAATATATATAAAATCCTGAAATTATTAGAACATAAATATTAGCCAATTTTAGAAGTTTTTGTCGGACACCGTAAAAAAAAAAAGAAGGTAAAATGTAGATTTTTAATGATAGAGGGGTAAAGTGTAAGTTATATCAAACCACAGGTGGATTTTTATAATTTTTTCTTTCTTTTTTTAATAAATTTTATCAGATATATTGACCACTTTACCTTCTATCAGTTTTTACTTTGATTCCTCTCTCATGTTTGGTTATCGGAACTTCTTCAGGCCGAGGCTCGCACAAGCACCTTGGTTTGCTCATGGCCGCCGAAGCCTCTTGCTATGGTCAATGAAGAAGGACCCAAATCTCCAAAAAGCCCTCTCACGAAATCGTCGATGGGTGGTCAACAATTAGCTCAAAAACATTTCTTTGATGCTCAGATCATGTGGCGTATCTATGCATATACTATGAAGTCCATGGACCTTTTTTCGTATAAAAATGTTAATAAGAGGTAAATAGTTTAGCAATTAGACCATATTTATTTTTCTAGTGGATCCCATAATTTTCATAATATCTATTGGAACAAAGAATGTGGCTCCTTTACCTTAACAAGAACAAGAAAATGAGTCATTCATTTTGTTTTTTTTTACTAACAAATAGAATGACAGAAGTCTTATAATGAGCCATGAATTTTTATACATTTCCCAATCTAAAATTTGAATTTTTTTTCACTCTCTTTTCTCTTCTAATATATGGAAAAATTTAAGAACTAGTTTAACAAAAGATAAAGTCAATGAGTCAAACAAGAAGGAATGTATAAGCTTATAGGGTAAAAGAAAACTTTTATTTTTTAAATTTTACACAATATGAACATCTTTTTTATCTTCGCCATATATATTCCATTGAATGATTTCAATCGAGAATAGAAAAAATAAATGTTAAATCAAAAAAATTTCAGGTTTTCCTCCAAAAATATTTTCTAATTATTATATTATATATGTGTATTTATAAGTGCTTCATTATAAGATGGTACCGTTTAATATATATCTATATATACATAAACATACAAATGCGTGGACTCCCATTTGTAAAAATCCTGATATGTCACTGGCGTCTATCAAGCATCTACAGAAGAAGTTCAAAAACCCTCAACCTTCAAGGTAAGGCTATCAAATGGATCAAGAAGTATCCTTTTTGTTTCAAAGTGTATCTTCAAAACAATGAGTACTATTGTAGGCTGACGAATCAAATGATGTGCTTGGTTGATGAGACATTAAGTGATTTTGATTTTGCCTAAATACCTGGATATGTTTCGTGTTGTTAATCATAGTGGAAGGAAGAGTTCTATGGAAATTGAGCTTCTACCATGGGAGCCTAAGTTGGCGGTTTCTGCCATTGAAGCCACTGCTCAAGCTTTTAGTGACCGAATCAATAAAGACTATAAAAAAGGAAGCTTCTTGAGATTTGGCAAAGAATAAAAATTGTGCCACCAAAGGAATGATTTGAGAGAGATCTGGTGAGAGAAGTTAGAGACGAAGACGGAGACGGGGACAGGGACGGGACGAAGGCTGAGGCAGATAAGGGGCAAAAGTCGAGGTTGAGACAAAGACGGAGGCTAAGAGGCTGAGATGGAGGCAGAGCTAGAGGAGTGAAAGGCGGCGATAAGTGGGATTTGGGAGTGATAGGAGGAAATTAAGGGGCATAACTGAAAAAAAATTGTAAAATTCTGTGTAAAAGCAAATACTCCAAGCAAGGTGGAACGGAGAGTAAGAAGTATTATTATAACTAAAGAAAAAGAAAATGAGAATTTTTTTTCAAATTGAGAGGACACATTTATTTGTGGCATTATGGCAAAATGGTGGAGGGCGCCCACGGTTGGACACCTAAGCTCAAATTCGCCTACAGCTCCTGAGTCTTATCAATGGAGTGTTAAATATTTAGAATTAATTACAATTTATCATCTTAGATTTAGGTATAAGTACACTTTTATTCCTTTTATTTTAAAAAAAATATAGTTTACCCTCAGTCTTTTTAATACAGTTCAATAGAAATTTCTGAAATCTTAATTTAGGCCATACAGTTATTATCTTTAAATAATTTCAATATGTATAGTATTTTTTATTATAATTAATTGATATTTTAAAAAAATAATATTTTAAAAATTGAAAGAAATACAGAAAAAAATTGATAATTTAAAATGTCCATTAATTGTAAAAAATAATAATCTAATAGGAACTTCTGAAATTTTAATTTAAGCCATACGGTTATTATCTTCAAGTAATTTTAATCTATATAGTATTGTTTTATAATTAATTGACATTTAAAAAATAATATTTTAAAAATTGAAAGAAATACAGAAAGAAAAATTTAATAATTTAAAATATCCATTAATTATAAAAAAAATACCATATAGGTTAAAATTATTAGAAGATGATTATCGTAATATCTAAATCAAGTTTTTAGAAGTTACTATCGGATCATATTAAAAAGGTAAAGGTAAAATGTATATTTATGAAAAAAGAGGAGTAAAATGTAATTTTATCTAAATTTTAGAGGGTAAATTATAATTATTCCATAAATATTTATTTAAATGCCTCCTGTTTATGACGTATTGCTCCTCGTGCTTCACTTTATTACTTGTATGAAGAAAATCGCAATGCTCGCATCTTCACCAAGTTTATATATATATATTCAGAGGATTATAAAGATAAAGATGTATTATTATAATTAAGGGAGGAAAGGGAATGATAATCTTTCGGCCTAAAACCCCTTCATCCCAAGAACTTTATCAACTCTGATCTTTGACCCCCTAAACTTTAACTTGGATTTACTTGTCCTTCAAATTTTGAAAAGTGATGCATTTTACCCCTTGAATGGATGTTTGGATTATATGAAGATTGAAAGAAAAATAAAACGGAAGATGAATGACTAATTGACTATTTTTTTCATATAAATCTCTAGTTCTGCACACTAGTTGAGTATTGGAATTAAATGAATTATATTTTCGTGTAGAATGCTGGTTGGATAATGTAAATTATATAAGATTTGTGGTTTCCTAAATTGCTCGAATCAAGAAGATTGAAGTAGATAATAGAAATAATGTAAAAATTTGAGTAAAATAGGTAGTTAGTCATTCATCTTTTATTTTATCTTCATTTTTATCACCATATAACTTACAAAGTCATTTAAGTGGTTCAAAGAGGTAAAATGTACCAATTTTCAAAATTTGAAAGGTGAGTGAACCCAAGTCAAAGTTTAACAGATAAAATGTCCGAGTTAGAAAAATTTAGGAGCTGAAATACTTTTTCTTGGAACTGGAGAACACATTTATTTGTGAGATTATTGAGAAATAGTGAAGACAGGAGTTCTAAGTCCAGGCCCCAATCCACATCTTTTGCAGTTGCGCTGAATGTTGCTATTTTCACCAAGTTACTTATGCTTATATTTTCCCTAGAAAATGCAAGTGAAATGAATGACCTATAAATGCTTCCAGCGATTATCGATGGACTTAAGTTTAACTGGCTCAACTTAATAAAACTAATTATCTTTTTCTTTTTCTTTGTGGACGGAGAAGAAATTGGAAAACAGAGTTGGAAAACAAACAAAGTAATGTACATAAGTGCATCTTCTACTATCCAAAACACATGGCTTAGTTCAGCAAAAGTGAGAACAGTTTTATTTTAAATAGGTGAAGATACTTTATGAGAAATCTGGGGAAAGGGAGCTCGCATTTTACTATGATATTGACATAATTGCAAACGTAAATTTGGTAATCTTAGATCATAATGTTAAATCTCCGAGATTTTCTTGAAGAAAGAGAAATATATTTACAGACACATGACACGTTTAATTAAGTCTTTTAAGTTCAATGACTTTTTTTATAAACTGCAAAAAATCTCAGTTTTCTAAAAAAAAAAAAATGAATGTACTGCTTTTTAGTATAACTCAATTTGAGTGAGGCCAATCTCTCTCTAAGGTAAACAAGGGACTGGACTTGATGTGGACAAACCAGCGAATATTTTTTGCTCTTCAATATGGGCCAACTCTTTATGGGAATTTGCCAAAACTGAAAAGTACAATACTACATTGCGTGCGTGTCAAAAACTTTACAAAATTGTTTTTTTCTATAAATTTATGTGTAAAATTTTGGAAACAAATGAATATAACTAGCAGTTTTTATTTATTTATTTATTTTCAATTATTATCCATCAGATCATTCGATTCAGAAAACATAGTAACATTCTTAGTACATTTCGCACCTTGGCAAATAGCTAGCCATGTAACCAAACGTGTAAATGCAAGATGTATCCAACACCATTCTCACACAATCTGGTGTTGCGGTAATCGATGGGTTTGTGCCCATACAAGTTGAACTGGAAAAGAGAAAAAAGCTACATGTGGGTAATGGGACCATGGTACAAGGTGCCAAGGGGTGAATAATTACTGGGAGTGGTGGAGACGTGAGAGGGGTGACAAAGGCCTGTGGTGGGTTCTCTAAAAATCTGCTTGCCCCAAAAGTTAAAGTTAAAAAACCTTACACATGGTCTGGGTGTGGTGTGGTGTGGTGTGGTGTGGTGAGCGAAGCTAGAAACATGGCAGGGTACCCACATGCCTCATTCTTTCTTGGTCATCCATTAAATGCAATAGAATTGTACTGCTAAAACGATGCTTAACCCATAGAAGAACATCACTATATATATATATATGATCCTAATGTAATTCCAGGGCTTTGCTAAGCTCATAATTTGTAATGCTGACCGTCATGATATGATTTCTCATCATTTTATTTGTTGAAAATAAAATTTTGTTTTGATCACAACATCATTGACGACGCTTCTCTTCTACGGTAAATAGCTTGAAATCGAGACTTGAACTTGATACCGTATTGTCCATGTATATGAAATACGAATGCATGACCTTAATTGAAAGAAATTTAAGATTTAAGAGGTGACGCTATAAAATTTTATTATGAGAATTGGACCCACTGTCCATTTTATCTCCTGATGCTAGCATAAAGGTATTACTTGTATATAACTTTCACAACAAAATATTCTATCAAGACGTGCACGTTATTACTTAAAAGACTTTTTTATCTTCCGCCGCATGCAACGCTTTGCATGTTAGCTGAGCAACACGTGTTGAAAGTTAACTAGAGGATGCGGGTTCGACTCCCAACAGTCCCTCATTCAGTTTTTTTTTCTTTTCGTGTTTTTCTTGTATTCCCTGGCCCCCTTCTAATTTGTTTTTGTTTTTATTTCCTTTTTCTTTTTCTTATTTTCTTTTCTTTCCCCGGCCCTTTCTAGTTTGTCTCTCTCTCTCTCCTTTTTTTTTTTTTTCCGTTTCTTTCTATTTTATCTCCATTTTTCTTTTGTTTTCCACTTGTTTTTTTGTCCATTTTCTCTTTTGTTTTTCCCCTTGCTTTCTGCTCTCTTTTTTTCCTTTTTCTTTTTTGTTTCATTTTTTGCATTGTTCCCAAGTTTTTTACCTTTCTTTTATTAGTTCATATATATTCTTTTATCAATTCTTTTAATATTATTTTATAAGTTTAATACTCCCTCAATCCCGAATTATTTGAAACATTTCGATTTAGCACAAAGTTTTAGGTGGGATGCATTTTTGCCCCCGGCTTCCTATTTTGCCTTTCAGCTTCCACCTTCTGTGTCCTTCATCGCTTTGTCTCCAACTTCTATCCATACCTCATCATTTCCGTCCAATTACTTTGTACGGTCGCCATGTCTAGTCGCGTTGTTGCCTCGTCCAAAAACGTCATCTTCGGCTCTCACTCGCTTTCATCCCTAATCTTGTCACTTTAGTCCCCGACACGTCGATTGTCGTCTTCAACATGTCAATTGTCTTCCCCATTGGATTGATTGCCGTCCTCATTACATCAATTGCCGTCTCCAATGCATCAACTGCGTCCTCGTTTTCGTCCAGTTGACCACAACTTCCTCGCCACTCGCAAATCCTCGACCTGGTAGCGGACATACAACAGCGGTCGCTGTCAAGTCGTTCTAGGCCAAATGAAAGGAAGAGTGGTGGCTAAGATGATATGGTGAGAGAGAAAGAGTGTGCCGGTTGGTTGGCAAGGGGAGAGAGGGATTATAATGGTAAATTGTATGAGAAAAGTTTACTAAATAAGAAAATGTTTCAAAGAATTTGGGACGGCAAAAAAAAAAGTGTTTCAAAAAATATGGGACAGAGGGAGTATGTTCTTTTATCAATTTTTTTTGGTTTTTTATAAACTCATATTTTTTTTATCAATTTCTTTTTTCTTCTTATCAATTTTATTTATTCTTTTATTAGTTTTATATATTTTCTTATTAGTTCCTACTTATCCTTTTACCAATGTTATCTGTTCTTTTATTAGTCTTATCTATTCATTTGTCATTTTTTTTTTCATAATTTTTATCTATTTTTTATTAGTTCTTATTTATTGTTTTCTCGGTTTCTATTGATTCTTTTACCATTTTTATCTATTTTCTATTACTTCTTATTTATTTTTATCATTTTTATTTGTCCTTTTATTAGCTAGTTCCTCTAAAAGAAGAAACTATTTATTTTTTGCTCTTCTATTATCATCCATTTGTTCTTTTTTAAGTATTGGTTAGTTTTTTTGGAAAAATTAACTATTCTTTTATTTGTATCTATTTATTTTTTTAAAGATTCATTTGTTTGTTATCAGTAATTATTTGTTTTTTTTCCTCAACTAGTTATTTTTTTTTTGTTGGTTGGAAATTTCAACAAAAAATGAGAAAAAGATATATAATTTTTTTAAAAAAATAAACAAGAATAATATAAGTAAAACATGAAGTAGAACTACGAAGAAGAGGCAGACAAATTAAAAACCCAAAAAAAACAAGGAATAAAATTGAAAACAAAACAACAAACAAATCTTGAAATAATACAAAAAAGAAAAAGAAAAAGAAAAAGAAAAAACTGAAAAAAAAACAAGCAGATGAAAATTTAAAAATAAAACTGGCAAAAAGTAAATATAAAAAAAATTGGAAAAAAGAAAATAGGGGAAAAAAAAAAAAATAAGCGCAAGGAAAACAAGGAAAAAATTTTAAAAAAAAAGGAGGAAAAAGAAGAAAAAAATGAAAAAGACAAAAGAAAAACAAAACAAAAAAAAAAAAAAAAAAAACTAGAACAATGCGCTGCGAGCATTCAAACCTGAGACTCGCCAACTCACCAACCCTCCAAACACCGCGCAAAGAGTATTTCCAATAACTTTCCTATTTTGTAATTTTTTTTATTTTAAAAAATATAAAATTATTTTTTACTCTAACAGCTTCCTCATCCTATTCTCTAAAATGTGAAATAAAATTAAAGAGAAGATCTTATTTTCCATTTCTATAGAAACTTCAAAAAATTTTAGGGAATAAAAAATAATATTTCTTCTGTCTTGTAAAAGTTGTCTCATTTACTATTCATAATAATTAATTTATAATTTTATTTCTTCCAAAATTTCTTATATAAATAGAAAATTTTTATATAAAAATGATACCTTAAAGATTCTATTTTATAAATATAATTTTTTTAAAAAAAAATTACAGTACAAATTAATATGAATATATTTAAGTCAAACTTTAGTTAAAAAAGTTAAAATAGCCATTCTTTGTGAAGTGGTGGTAGTAAATTTTTACGTTTTGCACAATATTTAATTATACAACAATTAATTCATACTTTTTTTCTTCTGAAATTTCTTATAGGAATATAAATTTTTTATGAAAATTGTACCTTAAAGACCCTATTTTATAAATATAATTTTTAAATTTTTTATAATATAAATTAATATTAATATATTTAAGTCAAATTTTAGTCAAAAAGATAAATGAGTCATTCTTTGTAAAACAGAAGGAATAATTTTTTACATTTTCAATAGTATTTAATTATACAATAATTAAACTAGTCATTAATTTAAATTTAATTTAAATCCATAATATTTAATTGTTATGTAATAAATACAAAATTCTAAAAAATAGGGAAGTTGTTAGAGTTGGAGCAAAAAAATTATAGAAATTTTACTTTTTACTTCCACATCTTATAGAAATTTTGGGGTAGCTGTTGGAGATATCCTAACTGCTCCACCCACTTCGAAGCTTTACCTAGATCAAACAGTTGTATACATACCATTATGAGCACAGAGGCAAAATGATAATTCTTATACTTTTTAATGATAGCACATGAAATAAATCAGACTTAAGTAATACTTTAAAATATTTTACTTTATCCTACAAAAGATGATAAGTTTCTCTGAACATAAGAGACTAAAATGTGTATATTTTTTAAGGATAATTATAATTTGCCCTATGAGGTTTAGATAAAATTATATTTTACGCTATTCTGTTTCAAAATATACACTTTACCTTGACTTTTTTAATATAATTTAACAGTAATTTTTGAAATCTTAATTTAGACATTACGACATCTTCTAATAATTTCAATATGTGTGGTATTTTTTTTTATAGTTAATGGACATTTTAAATTATCAATTTTTTTATATTTTTTTATATTTTTTTAAAACAGCATTTTTTGAATGTCAATTAATTATAAAAAAAAGTGTAAAAATTAAAATTACTTGAAAATAACAACCATACAAGCTACAACCGAAATTAAAATTTCAAAAATTACTGTTAAGACTATATTAAAAACAGATGAGGTAAAGTGTATATTTTTTAAATAGGAGGGGGGAAAATGTAATTTCACATAAACTCATGAGACAAATTGTAATTAACCTTAGTTTTTAATATTTTTACTACTTTTGCTCGAGAAACTAAAATTACAAAAAAATATCCTCTAAATTTTATGTAGCTGGAGTTTAAGCAATGATAAAAAAATAGAGAAAATATACAATTTCAGATTATTGTTTAAATGAAAATTAAAAAAGAACAAAATATTTTTTGGGCTTTGTGTCATAGGAATTTAAATTATGATAATGAGAGAAATTAAGCGTAAAAATTTTTCAGAAAAAGAGGAGTAAATCGTAATCCCCCACCCCACCCCAACAAAATAATTCGAGTGCTCTACACAACTTAATACAACTAAAAGATGAAGTTCTCATCGAGTTTCCGCCACAACAAATTTCCCTCTTAACTCATTCCAAATGACACCATAGTAAGGATAACCTCAAATCAGTACATGACACCGAGTTAAAAACAACCTCATGGCAAGGAGTAAGGAAAAGAAAGATGACCTGGAGATATCTATGATTTTGGTTACCAATAGCTGCGATATGCCAAATACCACCGAAATGATGGGAAACCGGTTCCTTAACAAGTTGGCATAACAGCTGAACGGTAAAGATGATGCCTGCCCTATTGATGCCTGCCCTATGAAGCAAATGTAACAGATTCTGAATCAAATTTCACGCATAGTAAATGGATATTTGAGGGATGTCTATATCATTGTCCTCATCATCCTCACATGCTACCACAACATCCAGATGCCGTCGATAGGAAGGCAGCTCTGCCTTTGCAACTTCCCTGGCCAGATCCGCCACCTTCTTGTCCATTCGCTCTCTGTGCCGGGGGAACATGCTGTTGAACAACAGGCAACTTCCATATGAAATGCTATAGGCATTCAGACCCTTGTCCTTCAACCATTGAATGAGTTCCCTCAAAGTCGGATTGCCTTTCAGAATCCACCTATCCCAGACCGTCCAGCTCATGTCCTGATGCTTGATGACTTTCGGAGGGACAGGCTCTGCCATGGAGAACAGAGGCAGTGCTAGGTTTGCAAATGTGTTACGGTAGTCCTCCAGTTTATGCCCTTCACCTAAAACCTTGTAAAGCTCAAGACAGACCAAGCCTGTGGCCATAGCAGTAGATGTTGCAATAGCTGGTATAATTCTTCCAGCAATGAACTTTGCCTTGAGCTTGTCAACTTCCATGATGCTGTAGTTCCTTGCTCTCATGTTCGCAAGACCAGCAATTAGATCCATGTGGTAGTTTGTATCATCATCCTAACCATGCAAAAGAACTTTCAAGTCATCAAAAAATTGAAAGAACACAACCCAAAAAGACAGAAAAAACCCTAATCGACAAAAAGATTAGTTTATTTCTCTAATACATGGTTTGTTGGCTGCATCTTTATTTTCCCACTTAGATAAAGACACCAACGTCGGTCATGTTCCATGATGTGGTATGTTGATTTCATGATATCAACCTTGTAATGGAACAGGACTATAACAACTATCTAAACTCATCACCATCTCATGATATCTTTCCATGCAAGTTGAAAACACCTATTATGATGATGGTTTCAAAATTTCATCTCATTATTCCCTCGTAAGAGGGTTGTGTCAAGAATGTGAAGCTTTCTACTTTGCTTTCGCATGAACTTGTAGCTTTAACTAACTTTAAACAATTAACTGACACTAAACTTCATGCCACCAACCCTGATATCGTTGAATTAAGGTGTAGTATGATAGGAACAAACAAAACTGTACAAAAAGTTGTCAGAAGAACAAAATTCACCAAGATATGTTCCACATTCAAAATAGCCAGTAAACACATTATAATTTGTCAGAGTATTCAAGCAACAAACCTTTTCAAACTGAACAGGTCTCATCCTAAACCCTGTAGGCAGGTTGTTTCGGCAATGCTCCAACTTCGAAATTAGTTCATTTATTACTGCAAGGTCATCCACAGAGGAGGTAGAAAGACTAGTAGCTTTCTCGTCTGTCACAATTTTTGCATCTTTTCTGGGCTGAAAATCTGGGACCATGATTTTCTCAATAGCTTCCACCAACATCTCGTGATTCCTCACCCAATCAGGGATAGAGATGCCAAATGTTTCTGCCTGCAGTATGGATGCTGCCAGGATAAAGTGTACATGACTAGGATCAGAAGTTGAGAACTCGAGTGGGTGCGGGAATCGCTTTGGAGCAGACCAAAATGGAGCTCCAGTGCTGGTAGCAGCATCCTCAGGAAATGTATAAATTAGTTGCTTCACGCGGTTAACAAAATAATCTTCAAACCTGAATATAAGAAAAGGAATAACAGGTTATGTGACTTGTGAATCCAAAAGCACAAATCTCCCATCAGCAGCATAGTGGTCATAAATGGTTACCTTAAACGGGCCCAAGTTATGCAATCCTGGAATGTCTCACATCTGTCCCTGTCAAGGCATTCAAGAATACGTTCCAAGGTATCCCTAGCCTGAGCATCACCAGATTTTGTCATAGCTGCACTGTACTCGACAGGATTGGACAGATAAGCATTTGCTTCAGCAGGAGTCTTCTCGAGCAATCCTTCAAACTCGGAGCGAGCCCATGTCAGGCAGTGATCAATGTTATGTGGAAATGAGTGCACTGTGCACATTGGAGCCTGTTTCTCAGGTGGATCTCTTGAGGCGCCATAATTCTCTGTTAGATGAGGGATAACCATCTGAGTATTGCATTTAGCACCGAGAGTTCCAGATTCAAGGAGTGGTTTTTGGAAATACAAGCACCTCTGATCTACATAAAGTCTAGCATTAACATTATCTAATGCATTGATGACAACAGTCAAGTTTTCCCAGAAATCATCATTGAAAACATTCTCAGTTTCAGGACCCACACGATTCTGCAAAGCTTCAATATTCAAGAGGAGATTGATGGATGCAGCAGCAGATGCAGCAACAGTGGATTTGGCCTGCCCAATGTTCCAGTCACGGAAGAGGAACTGCCGGCTCAGATTACTTTTTTCAATAACATCATCATCAGTAACTGTTAATTTCCCCTGACTGCCACATGAAACTCCCATCAGTGCGAGGTTTTTCAAGAATTCACAGCCCAAGGCACCAGATCCCACCACAAACACTTTTGAATCCTCCAGTTTCTTCTGAAGCTTGGAACCAAAAACAGAGATTTGAGCATCATAACGGGAATTCAGGGGTTTAAAATCACTTGAATCCAGAGGCTCTGCAGGTAATGACTCAGCTGAGTCAAAATAGAAGAACTGATGAAAAATATTGAGAAACATGTCAGTCTTTGAAGACAAGCTGGAAAGGCAGCTTGAAAAATATAGAGTAAGCACATAGACAATCCAAGAGTATCACAAATATGTCAAAATTAAGCACAGACAATCAGAGAGTATCACAAATACATCACAGATTAAGCATTCAAGTGCATTTTAACTTCACTAATCATCTAACCATGTGCCAAAGCTTAGTGGCTCAAATAGAAAAGGATAACAACAAAAAATTGAAAACAGTTACTCCCCCATCGGCCCATCGCATAATGATTAATACATTTGACATTTTTTTGACTTAAAGTTGACTACGTCAATTTGTAACTAAATGATGCATAAATACATCAATCCTATATGCATATGATAGATACAATCTTGCACTCTTAGAAAATTTTTAATAAACATTGATATAAGAAAATCTGAGTCTGGTAAAATCAAAAAGTGTCCAACTTTATGGGGGATGGGGCTGAGGGAATAAAACTCTAACTGATCCATAATTTCTATGTGCTTAATATAACCGCTGGCCACAAGCAACACCGTTCATTCATAGAGGAGAACAAGAAAATTATGGGGAATGTAAAACCAAGTTGACTGATGAACAAGCAAGCAAAATTATGAAAACCTGAAAAAGAGGATGGAATTTTCCAGAGCATGCTTTGACAACTTCTTGCCCCACAATACCACCAAACATGGCCGCCATAGGATTTAGTACTGCCCTAGCACCAAAAGCAAAGTGCCTCAGAAGTTTTGGGTTAAGATCTTCCACCCTTCCATTTCCCAAGCCCTCATTCATGTCAGTAGCAATAGCTATAAGCTTCTCGGCATCTGCCTCTGCACCAGCAACAGGAAGCCGACCCATGCCAGAAACAAAGCCGTCCAATGCTTGGAATGCTAGATGCAAAAGAGGGGGGCGATCAAACTTTGAGAAGTCACTCAAAAGGAAATCGCCAGGATCTTTAAGTGCTTCTCTGAGTGGCTTAAATCTTAAAATCTTCGGTTGTTTCACTTGTGTGACGATACCACCTTTCACATATGCACCTAAGTTTGCGGTATCCTCATCCAGCATAAATGAATAAGGTCTTGCATTTCTAATTTTCCTAGGCTTTCCATCATTTAGTTCACTCATTCCTTGAACTTCAGAAAAGATAACAAGATCCCCATCCTGAAACTCCAGCCTTTCATCATCTATGCAGGAAACAAAAGCCGGGTTGTCATTGCTAATGGATGCAACTATACCTGTGTGTGGTTCCTCTCCATCAACATCAAAAATGGTGAACTCAGGTCCAAAGTCACAAAACACGGAACCAAATAGACCTCTAACTTCACTCTTAATAAAGGCAATGGGAGGCTGATGAGAATGGCAGTAATCATTAAACTCAATAGCTTTCTCAAGACTTATCTCAGTGAAGACAACAGCCTGCAGTAAGTGGGTACATATAAACAAGAACATATACTTTAGTGAATAATCCCATCAGAAAACAAAGTAAACCTCAGCCCAAATTTATTCAAGCACCCATAGAGTGACCAAACACTTCTATTCATGGAATACCAGATGCCCATTTTTCCTTGTTCTACTAAAAAGTCCTGAAGTAAGACTGAATAAAATACCAGGAATCCAAATATACTACAGCAGATAAGCAGAGAATGCTACTCTCTACATTAAATCTGAGATCAAAGGTAAAATTATCAGAAAAAGAAAAGAAAAAAAACCTTATAACAAGGAATCTTAATTGACTAAACTAGCTGATAAGAGAATGGTGGGCTCTGTTATAGAAACACCCCCATCCTTTTCCAAGCCAACTAGTCTGTATAAATAACAGATTTCTATATAGCTGAATCACTTATTAACATGCGAAATTCTCACATATATGGTCTGGTTCAATGAAATGAGTTGCTTGCACACGTTTAAATCAAACAATGGTTTCTATAAACTCGGGCAAACAATGACCTCGGTGAAACCAGCAGAGACAATAAGAAAACTAGTTCAAATTTAGTTGCTTGCATATGTTTAAGATGGAAAATGAACACCACTGAGTATCTATCTAAACTTAGGCAAAGGGATGACCTCAACCATAGTGAAACCGTTAAGAGATAACAAAAAAAACTAGTTTCTGCAGGCACATATGCAAGAATATGAACAACAAACATAACACAAGCGGTATTAAGTACCTGAAAATCAGAAAGCTGCTCTTTGACCAGCTTTGTTGTTAAGGTAGAAACTACAACAGCATTATTGAGCTCTTGCAGCTTTTGCACAGATGCAAGAGCCCTGTTCTTACCAACATCATTCTCTGAAAAAATGAAATTACTCGACAGATCCCATAACTCAACAACACCCTCATCATGCAGGGTCACGGACTTGACACCAGCAAGTATAAGGTTCTTCGCTGCAATAAATACAAGCCCATACGTTAAGTTACAGCTCATCTGATCCAAATATCAAAGTCAAGGCAAGAGCTCTAAAACCCTTACCAATTTCCGCGCCAAGCCCTTGCATCCCCGAGATGAGGATATTCGACCCGAAAAGCCGCTTCATCGTCTCGCGACCATAAACCGCAAGCTGCCGGCTGTGAAGATCTTCATCGATCTCCAAGTGATTCACATCCCTAGGAGCCATGATTGAGGACTCAACCAAGCTACTGCTACCGTGGGAGCTGCTGGCGGCGCCTAGAATCGCACCCTTCCCGGCGTTGGTCGAGCTCGACTCGTTAGCGGCGACTCGAAGCTTCTTAACACCTACGCTGTTGGCGTTGTGGTTGTTACTTTGACTATCTCCTTCTACAACCACTCCTTCACCAGTTCGCTTTATAGGAAGCATATAGAGAAGTGAACTGCCCAAAAACCCACAAAACCACATCGAAATCACCGTCAATGCCACAGAAGAAATAGTTGATCTTCTTCCTTCTTCCATCATCAATAATAAACAAGAAGAAAACAAAGATCGGAACCCAGATTACAAACCCTAATCCCAACCTCAGCATTAATCTTGTCGTGATTATTATCTTCCTCTAACTAAGCAAAGAGTACAAGAAAACGAAGATAAACGTACCGATTAAGACTCCGATGAAGCGAAGAGTGGAAGCTGCGAGACGGAACAGTAGATCTTCCGACGCCGAATTTTTATGGTTTTTAATCGGTTTTTGTTTCCAGCTCCTAGATGGTTCTCTGTTTATGAATTTTCAAGGTACCGAAGGCCAGGGCCAGAACCTTCCATTAGCCCTGAATGCATTTGAGTAGGCGATAAGAGAATGGCCAAAGGTCATTTGTGGTATTTCGCAATGAGAACGATTATTATCTTTCACCCTAAAAACTAGTATTAATCTGATAAGCCGTTCTCTTAATCCCTAAAGTTAACTGTAGCTTCATTGTCAAGCAAACTTGTTAGATAAGTTACTCAACTTGCCATATTCGTGGGAGCAAAATAATGCTATTTGCTAACAGTATATTTCCTTAATAGTTACTTAAATAATTTTTTCAAAATAATTTCTTATTTACCCACTAAAAAAATTAATTATTATTTATAAAAAACTATAGAATTTCAATTTATGTAGTTTAGAAAATTATTATTATTTATAAAAACACTCATGTATTAATAATCTCACTCAATTGCAACCTTAAATAGTACAAGTGCATGTACATTACTTTTAAAGTTAATGATTTTTATGATTCGTGATTTCAATCTGTGTGTGTATACATATAAAAATAGACGAATATGAAGGCAAAAACGTTATTAGGCTTGGGCCCTAATCTTTTGGACTGGTAGAATGTGCGGCCTTGTCCGTCACATAAGATCTTAAAGCTTCGTTCATTTCTTATTATCGAAAAATGCACTTTCTTTTTTTTACTTCTTACTTGGAATAAAATGCTATTTGAAAAGCAAATATTCAATTAAATACTTTTTAAAAAAAAAAAATGAATTCCTACGAACCCTTTAACTTACAAAACATTTAAAATATTAATAAACAAACACTTGTCTTGTGCAAAAGAAATATAATTTAAAAGTATTTTTCAAGTATCTTAAAGTGCATAATTTTAAACCATTTAAACAACTAAAGTCATGATTTAATTATTAAAATTTATGGCCGTTAAACTTAAAAGGAGGTTCAAGATTCAATCCTCCCATCCTCTAGACCTCCCTCCCACCCCGAGTACCCAGAAAAAGGATAGGGTTTTAATAAATATTACTACAATTTAGACAATAATTACCACGTATTATTAATAAATCTCAAATGAATTTTTCCTTCAAAATATTTTTTTTGTATGACAAAACAAAATAAAAATTTATACAAAAGAAAAAAAATCCAAATTTCATTCCGTAGGTAAAACCCATATTTGTTGTTCAATATAGTCCATCATCTTTAATTTTGTCTTTATAAAGTTTTTTTTTCTAATAACACATCCAACTTGACCAAAAATCACTAAAACCCGGTATCCAACTTGACCAAAAATCACTAAAACCCGGTCTTAGTCATCATGTTTTTTTTAAGTATAAATATTATTTTAAAGGGAATCAGAACACAGGGCCTCTGTCAGAGGATGTGGGTAAGGTGACTCCCACACAACTTGGACTAGATAAGCCCTTAGACATATATACAAGACAATGAGTAATGGAGTTTGTGGTTTGAGGAATATAAGTAAAAGAACAATCAGTGAAACTGGTAACCAATGAATTGATGTCGTCATGAACTACCCCATATGAGTATAAAGATGGCTCATTGTACTTTAGGAGAGCATTAATAGCTCCTTGAGAGTCTGACTGGATAATAATTTTGCGCCACCCTCATAATCGAGCTTCCAGAATTCCCTTCCATATTGCTAATGTCTCAAGAAAAGCAATATCACCAACATAAGGTATAATATATGAGATTTATATTAGAACGGATAAAAAAGAATTTCTGGGCACTATTCCAATTCCTGACGCCTCCAATGATTCAAATATACCAGTATCTACATTGATCGCAATATAATTATCCTTTGGTGGAGTCTATGTAGGGAGGATACGTGGTAATAGGATCAGACATGCCATGAAGGGGATCTCCATTCAAACATAGCCATGAATGAATTTGTCGAGTAATACATCCTTTTGTTTGGCTAATTCATTCAAAAACACATTTATTTCTATTCTGCCAAAGGTACTAGCTTATAGTTAGGAAAGTGTACCAGTCTTTTTCCAATAAAATAGCCTAAGCTACATGGAAAATATCTGAGGTTACAGGAAAGCGTACCTAAAGCTGATGTAGGCCAAACTCCTGAAGTATCAAGCAAGCATAACAGCAGGAAAACAAAACATGATCAATTGTTTCATTTTCCATACCATAAATAGCTTAGCGAGAGTTGACGGCAACATTTCACAGTCTTAAATTTGCGCGAGTTGGCAAGCAATCTGAAAGAACACGCCACCAAAATTTTTTTAACATAGGTGAAATCTTAATTTGCCAAAAAAGATGCCATCTTGCTTGTTCTTGTGCTGCCACACTATGATCAAAGTTAAGGAGAACATATTGTGTGTGGTAACCAGACTTGATCAAATAAACTCCATTTGAAACTGCTCTCCAGGTGAATATATCAAGTATAGATTGAAAGCTTATTAGAATCTGTATAATATTTGATATGTGAAAAAAATGAAGTTTGAATGTTGTGTATTTCACACACACACTTCCATTCTTGGTTATTTGGCTTTAAATAGCCATAATACAAAGATGTGCCTAAGTACAAAGGGAAATGGCTAAGTAGAAAACTTATCTTACTAGATACAAACTTATCTAAAGAAAACAAGAGATATTCACAACAACATGGATAATAGGTACTTCCAAAATCCCCCATCAAGTTGAAGTGTGGAGGATCGAAACACCCAACTTGCCTAAGAGTTCATGAAACTGCTTGGTGCTTAAGGCTTTTGTGAAGATATCAGCTGGCTATAAGTGTTGACACCCAATTTCGTCCGACTAAAATTTCTTAAAAAAAAAAAAAAATTTAATTAATTAATCAAAATTTAAAGTCAAAAAAATATCATTAATTAATTAACTTAAAAGGAAAAAAATAATTAATTAATATAGGGACATTTTTTTATACATATATATTAGTTAATTAATTAAATTAATTAATTAATTAAAATAATAATAATAATAATAATAATAACAATAATAATAAAATATATGTTAGTTTAAGGGCATCTTTGTTTTATCGAATATGTGTTAAAAAATTATTAATTATTAATTAAAAAAAATTAATTAATTAATTAATTATAAATCAAATCAAATCAAATCAAATTAATTAAAATATGTGTGTGTAATAATAATAAAAATAATAATAAAAAATAATAATAAATAATAAAAAAAAATTAAAAATATCTCCCTTCTCGATCCTTCGGCTGAATTATTAATCGGGGGAGGGGACGATCTCATCTGATCTACGGATAGCTCTCTGAAGTCCGAGAGAGCTCTCCCTCTCTCCTCTCTGGCTCGGACTCAACCCCCAGAACTCACTCTCTCATTCATGCTCTCTCTCTCTCTCTCTCGGCCTACAGCTTCTACGCTCTCTCTCTCCCTTATCTGAGGCTCTCCCCAGCTCTAGATTCCCCTCCCTTCACAGACTTCCAACCCTCTCTCTCTCCTCTCTCCGATTCTCTGCTCTTCCTCGTTTCTCACCACCTCCCTACTATAATCACCTCCATCACCGACGACATCACCGACGTCCCCGCCGTCTCCGCGAGCCCGTGCCCCCCTCTGTCTGTGCTACCGCGTAGCCCCCTCGCGCTTGCCGCCAGTTGGTCGCGACAGCCTCTTGCTCGCGCAAGCCAACATCTCCGTAAGCTACACCAGTCGCCGCCCCAATCACGATCACACGATGCTTGCTACACCGCTGCGTCCCCCGCCGCCGGCCTGATCCACATCACCGCCGCGCCAGCGCTCCACCGCTCGCTCCCTGCTGTCCAGCAAGCCTCCGTGTTGCCTCCCACCAGCCTTCTTAGCCACCGACGCCACTCATCGCGACACCATCGCGTCTCCTCCTCCAGTCCCCTGCCGTCGCGCCCCTCCACCGTGTTCCCTCCCGGGCGTTCTGCCTCATCTCTCTGCGCTCAGCTACGCCCCTCCTGCTCTCAGTCGCCTTGTTGTCCCCTTTTGCTGTAGCACTGCCACCGTCTCAACGCCGGAAGAACAAAAGAAGAAGACGAAGACAGCCAAAAAAAAAAAAGAGACGCGTTTACGCGTTTTCAATTTTTTTACCGAGTCAAATTTTATTTTATTTTATTATATATATATTTGGGCTAAAATCCTTGTTTGGCCCCTATTTCTTTTTGTTTTATTCATTTAAGTCATTAACATATTTTATTCTTGCATATACTTTATTCTTGCATATACGTCACTGACAACAAAACTCTTTATTTATTTATTTTATTTATTTTATTTTTTCGATTTTTGCTTAGATCTGATTAATGTGAATTGTTGTGTGGATCTGATTAAATATCGATTGTTGTGTTGATCTGATGAATATAGATTGTAGTGATTGCTTGATTGTTAGTTTTCTTTACTGCTCCTGATTACTTGATTAATTAAATTGCTTATTTATATGGTAGTCTATACTGCAGTATGGTTATTCCTTTTGTGGTTTCTACTGTTTTCTGTGTTTTGCATTCTGTGTTTTGCAGGTGGTAAAAAAAAATGAACACTGATTCATAGTAGCATTTCATGATCCGCTTACTACAGAGGTGACGTGGGCGTTCTCCTCGTCTACAATAACCCTCACAGAGCCACCCCCACCCTACAATAAATTTGAGTCTTGAAGTTCAATAGAGCAGTCGTCACAAGTCTGAAACTCATTCCCTAGAACTGTGTCCTATTGTGGAGGTAAAATGGATTCATCCGTTGGTATATGTGGTGGTTTGGGAAATAGGTCATCATGATGTGTTTCATGAAAGGGATATCTTTGTAGGGTTTGGTTATTTGTTCTCAGTAGAGAAATATATTTTCATGGAATATTACATTTCTGGAAACAAAGAATTTGTGCAACTCTAGGTCATAGACTCTGTAGCCTTTTTGGTTAATTGGATATCCAATGAATATACATGGTCGCGCTCGTGGTTAAAATTTGTCCTTTGGTTGAAGAGAGTTTATGGCATAACATAAGCAACCAAATATTCTAAAATGGTTATAGTTGAGCAACTGACCGAAAAGAAATTGGTGTGGAGTTCGATTGTTGATGCCTTTGGTTGGTAAACTGTTGACCAAGTGGGTTGCGACTAACACACATTCTCCCCAAAACTTCACTAACAAACAAGCTTGAAACCTCAAAGCTCGAGCTACGTTTAAAACGTCATGATGTTTTCTCTCTACAAGGCCATTCTGTTGAAGTGTTCCAGGGCATAAGGTTTGATGCAAAATCCCTCTGTATTTGAGAAAAGAACTCATTGATCCTTCAGTTGGCTCCAGAGCATTGTCACTCCGAATACATTTAATTCTTTTCCCAAATTGATTTTCAATTAAATTGTAAAATATTTTTAGTACCTTGGTGGCTTCATACTTATGTCACATCAAGTATGTCCAAGTTGACCTTGTAAAATCATCCACAATTGTGAGAAAATAATGAGCGCTACTTGTGGTAAAAGTGTAATAGGGACCCCAAGTATCAAAATGTATTAATTCAAAAGGGGCAACAGTCTTTTTATTGCTAATAGGAAAAGGTAACCTAGTTGCCTTGGCTAAGGGACAAACCAAGCAATCTCGATAATGGTTTATGAAATCAACTCCCGAAAAATCAGAAATGATGTGAAGCATATCATTTGAAGAGTGCCCTAATCTTTTATGCCAAAGAACTGTGGAATCTATTTCAGCACCAATGACATGCACTGAATCTGTTTCCTTTTTTGTCTTGAAGAAATACAGGCCATCATTTTGCTTACCCACTCCAATCACTTTCTTCGAGGTTCGGTCCTGCAAAAGGCAAAAATCGAAAAAAAAAAAGCGGCGACAAAATTGTGATCTTTTGTTAGTTTGCTAATAGATATAAGGTCACATTTAAAATCCATGGCATGAAGGACATCTTGAAAGACTAAGTGGCTTGATAAAGAGGAAGTTCTTGAAACTTCTATATTTTTAATTGTTCCATCTGGTAAATGCAAAGTTCGGCTGACACTCTTTATTTCATGTAAAAACTTTCTTTAGAAGTGACATGGCTTGTGGCACCAGTGTTTAGTAACTAGGTTTTCAAAGAATAAAGGAATTGGGTTTTACCAAGTTCATTACCTACAAATTTGACCGAGCCCTAATCCTTCTCTTTACTCACTAGCGCAATCAATTGCTCATATTATTCAATGGTCAAGGTTGGTGTTGTAGCCTCTCTTGTTGTGCTTGTTCCAATATATGCTTCACACACATTGATGCTACCTCGTTCATACTTTCCTTTTGTTTTCCTTTTTGCCTACCAATCCGCTGGATACCCAATCACTTTCTAGCACTTTTTGGTCTCATGACCGATTCGATTGCAATGGTCATAGTGGGGCTTCCTTTCTTGCCCATTTGAACTTTCCTGTTAGCTGTCTCTTATAGCAAAGGCACCTGCAACTTCAAGATCTTCAGTTTGTGTCAAGTTTAGTTGTTTTTCTTCGACAATTACCATTGCATAGATGCGACTGAAGGAAGGCAGAGGCTGTATGGCAAAAATCTGAGATCTAATTATTTTGAACCTTTGGTCAAGGCCCATCAAAAACTGATGACCTTTCTCCTTTTCTTTCTTAATCAACCATTATTTGCTTCATTCGTAAGAACAATTTGGCATCCCTGTGTAGATGCTAAGTTTATCCCAGTATCCTTTGAGTTTGGTGTAGTATGCTACCACGTTCGAAGTTCCTTACATCGCCAATACAATGCTCATTCGCAATTCAAAGGCACAAGGTTCGTTTGCATGTCTAAACCTCTTTCCCAGATCATGCCACATGTTCAAAGCTGTGTCATGAAAAGTAATTGAATCATGTAGGTTAGGATTAATCGAATTCATTAAACATGAAGCGACTAACCCATCACATTTATTCTAAGCCAACGATTCCAAGGCATTTTTTCTAGCTTTAGCAAGGTTCTATTCATGAAGTGGACTTTGTTTTTACTTCTCAACAAGTTCAGGACTACTTGTTTCCATCTACTGTAATTATCTTCATCAAGCAAGACTGAGACTAGAGGTGCTGTTGTGTAATCTACCAATGTTAGGAAGTAGAGTATGCTTCGGTCCTGAAATAGGTTGATGACTAACTAACCAGACCTTTCCATGATGATGCCGCAACTACCTCCGTTGAGATTTTCAGGCAATCCTCCTAGATTCATGATTGGCCGAAAATGGGCAGTAGGATTACTGTTCTGATACCATGAAAAAAATGAAATCTAAATGTTGTGTATTTCACACACAACACATCCATTCCTAGTTACTTGGCTTTAAATAGCCATAATACAAAGATGTGGCTAAGTACAAAGGGAAACGACTAAGTAGAAAACTTATCTTACCAGATACAAACTTATCTAAAGAAAACAAGGGATATTCATAACAATGTGGATAATAGGTACTTCCAATAATATGTCTCTCGGATGGAACATGAAGATAAGCAAGTCAAGATTCCAAACCGAACCATTAATGAGAAAAAGGTTAGTAACTATCCAATGTTTTATATCTGGAGATGAAATTGTTAAAAATGAGAAATCAGTGGTGAAGAAGACCCATCTATTAAACCAAACATTGATTGATGATCCATTTCCTACCCTTTATAAACCTCCAGCCTGTAACAATTGACATCTTGCTATAATTGTTTGCCAAACATGATATAAGCCAGAAATATTTGAGCAGTAGAGTAAAGAGATGTCTAAATGGTATCGTCCTTTTAATACTCAAGAAATAAGTGAGTCATGATGTTTATAAAGTCTTCAACATTGTTTAGCAATAAAGGCAACATTGAATGCCTCTAGATTCTAGAATCCTTGGCCCCCATTCAATTTTGATCGGCTCATATACGACCAAGGACACCAATGGATGGTACTGTGGTCTTGCCAATGTCACTAAAAGAAGTTTGTCATCTGAGAATGTAGTCATATGATAATGGTTTTGGGGACTAGTAGGCAACACGTAACAAATGAAGGAATTGCCTATAAAACAGACTTCAGTAAAACTCATTTCCCTACTTGTGATAATAATATGGCCTTCCATATTTTGAGTTTTTTCTTCACTCGATCACATAGATATTCAAAGTGTTGAACTTGTTTCCTCCCCATAATAATAGGAATCTCCAAGTACCTATCTTCCACCAATTTTACATCAATTCCAAGTACTACCTTCATTTGTGCATGGTGTTCCATTGAAACAGTAGAACTAAAACAAACAGATGACTTTGATAAATTGACAAGCTAACCTCAGGCTTTTTAATATTGCTCTAAAAAAGCTTGAATAAGCCTTCTGTTGTGTTCTATTGTACAAGCAAAGAAAAGTAAATTATCTATAAATAAAAGATGTATGATGGATGGGCTTGAATTATTAATGGAGAAATTAGGTCCCCTGTCAAAGTCCTTGAAAAGGTGAAAATTTTTTAACTAGGGTGCCATTTACAAGAACCGAATACCGAATTTTTGAAACACACTTCATAATAAACCGTGTCCATTATGAATTAAAACCTAATGCCAACACCATTTGCTCAAAGAAAAGTCATTCAACATAGTTGTAGGCTTTTTTCATGTCAAGCTTAAGCGCCATAGAACCTTCCACTGGCTCAGTTGTCAAGTACATGTACTAACAAGTTTCCACTTCTATCATGGCATTGTCAAATAGTAATCATCTTGGAATAAATGCACCATGTTCTTTTGAAAATAATTGTTAGAAGGATTTGCTTTAAGTGATTAGCCAATGTCTTCGACAAAATCTTGTACATTACCTTGCACAAGCTTATTAGTGTGAACTCTGATATGTTTTAAGGTTCAAAAACCTTTAGGATCAAAACAATATACATATCATTTAGCCCTTCCAACATATTCCTTCCATTTAAAATATTCAGCAAACACATTATGACATCCTTCCCAATTAATTACTAGAACCGTTAGTAGAATAAAGCTAAGAAACTATCTGGTCTCGGCTCTTTATATGGGTACATCTGATCAAGAGCACTCTTGATTTCTTTCTCGGTAAAAGGGCGAAAAAAAGCAGCATTCATCTTGTTAGTAACCTTGTGTGGTACGACAGATAACATATCCTCTAAGTTATATGGTGCTTCTAAAGAACATAGATTGGGATAGAATCCTCGAATATGCTGATGAAGATCCTGTAATGTAGTGCAAAAATTTCTAACATTATCATACAAAGTAGTGATAAATTTTCTCTTATTTCTATAGGTGGATAATTGATGAAAATATCAAGTATTTCGGTCCCTACTTGTAAGCCATAGCACATTTGATCTCTATAGCCAATAGGTTTTCTCCTTATCAAGAATACTTTCTAACTTGTTGGTTGTGTAAAGAAGCAAACAAATCTAGATATAGATACAACTCCATCTTGCCTTCTAGGGATCAAATCCGTCAAGAAAGAAAGGAGAAGTTGAAATCATGCTAAGAAGATAATCATAATTGACATAAAGATTGCTTTTGTAGTAACAACTGCCAATTCGTATCAACATTAATAGAAGACTAACATTCATTAATAATTTCTTCACAGTATAGTTTATAAACCTATAAGCTTTTGAACTGCCATATATTACCTCCTGGCATTCTCAACAGTGGAGCTTGCAAAGATATATAAATGGCACAATGGTCTGATCGAGGAAAGTAAATATTTTTCAATCTCACCTGAGGGAAAAGATCCAACCAAGACCTTGTTGCCAAACCCTTGTCAAGTTAAGCCTTCACCAAATTATTGCGCCAACAAAGACGTTGCCATATAAACAACAATCCTTCATACCTAATATCATAAAGACCACATTCATGAATGGCAACACAAAAAACTTCCAACTAAGATAATGTGTGTGGCTAGCCTTCTTCCTTTTTTGAGAAATCAAGTATTAATTAATATAGGGACATTTTTTTATACATATATATTAGTTAATTAATTAAATTAATTAATTAATTAAAATAATAATAATAATAATAATAATAACAATAATAATAAAATATATGTTAGTTTAAGGGCATCTTTGTTTTATCGAATATGTGTTAAAAAATTATTAATTATTAATTAAAAAAAATTAATTAATTAATTAATTAATTATAAATCAAATCAAATCAAATCAAATTAATTAAAATATGTGTGTGTAATAATAATAAAAATAATAATAAAAAATAATAATAAATAATAAAAAAAAAATTAAAAATATCTCCCTTCTCGATCCTTCGGCTGAATTATTAATCGGGGGAGGGGACGATCTCATCTGATCTACGGATAGCTCTCTGAAGTCCGAGAGAGCTCTCCCTCTCTCCTCTCTGGCTCGGACTCAACCCCCAGAACTCACTCTCTCATTCATGCTCTCTCTCTCTCTCTCTCGGCCTACAGCTTCTACGCTCTCTCTCTCCCTTATCTGAGGCTCTCCCCAGCTCTAGATTCCCCTCCCTTCACAGACTTCCAACCCTCTCTCTCTCCTCTCTCCGATTCTCTGCTCTTCCTCGTTTCTCACCACCTCCCTACTATAATCACCTCCATCACCGACGACATCACCGACGTCCCCGCCGTCTCCGCGAGCCCGTGCCCCCCTCTGTCTGTGCTACCGCGTAGCCCCCTCGCGCTTGCCGCCAGTTGGTCGCGACAGCCTCTTGCTCGCGCAAGCCAACATCTCCGTAAGCTACACCAGTCGCCGCCCCAATCACGATCACACGATGCTTGCTACACCGCTGCGTCCCCCGCCGCCGGCCTGATCCACATCACCGCCGCGCCAGCGCTCCACCGCTCGCTCCCTGCTGTCCAGCAAGCCTCCGTGTTGCCTCCCACCAGCCTTCTTAGCCACCGACGCCACTCATCGCGACACCATCGCGTCTCCTCCTCCAGTCCCCTGCCGTCGCGCCCCTCCACCGTGTTCCCTCCCGGGCGTTCTGCCTCATCTCTCTGCGCTCAGCTACGCCCCTCCTGCTCTCAGTCGCCTTGTTGTCCCCTTTTGCTGTAGCACTGCCACCGTCTCAACGCCGGAAGAACAAAAGAAGAAGACGAAGACAGCCAAAAAAAAAAAGAGACGCGTTTACGCGTTTTCAATTTTTTTACCGAGTCAAATTTTATTTTATTTTATTATATATATATTTGGGCTAAAATCCTTGTTTGGCCCCTATTTCTTTTTGTTTTATTCATTTAAGTCATTAACATATTTTATTCTTGCATATACTTTATTCTTGCATATACGTCACTGACAACAAAACTCTTTATTTATTTATTTTATTTATTTTATTTTTTCGATTTTTGCTTAGATCTGATTAATGTGAATTGTTGTGTGGATCTGATTAAATATCGATTGTTGTGTTGATCTGATGAATATAGATTGTAGTGATTGCTTGATTGTTAGTTTTCTTTACTGCTCCTGATTACTTGATTAATTAAATTGCCTATTTATATGGTAGTCTATACTGCAGTATGGTTATTCCTTTTGTGGTTTCTACTGTTTTCTGTGTTTTGCATTCTGTGTTTTGCAGGTGGTAAAAAAAAATGAACACTGATTCATAGTAGCATTTCATGATCCGCTTACTACAGAGGTGACGTGGGCGTTCTCCTCGTCTACAATAACCCTCACAGAGCCACCCCCACCGAAACCGCCTGGATTGATCTCTTCAAGAACTCTATTCCATCTTTCAGAAGCGAGCTGAGAACAATACAACTGTTCCAGATGCAGACGCTAGAGCTGAACAATTTCCTCGAAAGTATCTCTCTATTCATTCCAATTTCTTGGAACTAAGAACTGTCAAGGCCATAAGTATAGAACGTTTATCCATGATAACTGTGTATTGCTGACTGAAATATTTCACTCATGATTTTTGTTTTATGTTTTCCCTGCGGTATTTTGCTTTATGAAGTAGTCTTCTAGAAGTTTCCTACTTCTCTGTTAACTGATCAACCTATGTAGGAGGGTTTTCCAATAGTCGGGTTTAATGTTATATATTGAGCACTTCCTGTGCAAATTATTTAGTGACAGGATTATAAAGTCATAAAGATCATTTGTATACGGTGGCATATAGTTTTAATAGGGATACCTAGTTTGTGGATACTCTCATGCCTTCAACCCTAGAGTATGGAGACCCTTTCTTTTTATTTCTATAGTTTTATGTTGTTGTATGAATTATTGTGTGCAAGCAATACCTGGTGGTGATCTTCCTGTTTTCCTTGTCATCCGTCTATTTGTCTTGCACTACTCCACTGATTGTATCTATGCCATACTACCAGAATAAGACTATTGAACTGGAACTTCTATGTGCAAAAAGATACGCAGATATTTTTGAAGACATAAAAGAGATCCTGAAAGCCATGGGGGACCACATGATTGTATTCTGCGCTACTGACTTCCTGAGCGAATCCTTAGAGAACTTGGATTTTGAGATATTCAAGAAAATCAAAGACGAAGAAAAAGGTTAAGACTATATTATTTTGGTCATAAAATTGACATATAAGAATAACATGAGATTTTTTATTTGATATGTATTTATTTATTTATTTATTTATTTAGAATAGTTTAATTTTAATTGTTGTAATGCATTAAATGTGTATCAAATTATTAGAAATCCGTCTTAAGACGGATCATAAAATCCATGTCCAGATGATTCGGTTAGAATCCATGGCTTGGATATTAACTAAAAATTATTAAAAATAAAATTAAATTAAATAACGAATCCTAAGACGGATCATATCCATGTCAAAATGATTCGGTTAGAATCCATAGCTTGGATATTAAATTCCATATCCGGATGATCCAGTAGGATTTACGGTTTGGAAAATATCAAACTTTTAAAATAAATAAATTAAATAAAAAGATAAAAATCCATATTTTTACGATATGGATTAAAATTTCACTAAATTCCGTGTCCAAATGACTCGGCAGAGTCCATGGTTCGGAAGTATAAAATTCTATACAAATTAATTACCAAAAATCCACATCCGACTAATTCAGTTAAAATTTCTGTTTAGAATATTAACTGAAAATTATTTAAAAGCAAAGTAAAACAAAATTAAAATCAACTAAGGTGCCAATTTTGGGCGCTATAACAATATTGTTTTAGCGTAACCGTACTCCCGATCCCCGAGCTCTCGCAGACCATATTTTAAGGTATCCAATCGACCTGATCTGAAACAGATTGGTGGCGACTCCCAAAAAAGACTCGCACGTTGCCACAATAAGTCGAGCAATATGTGTTGTAGTTCAAGTTCTTTGCTTTGTAGCCATTCTCGAACAAAATGGCAATTCATTTCAATGTGCTTGGTATGTTCATGGAAAATCGGATTTGTCACAATATGTAGGGCAGCTTGATTATCGCAAAAAAATTGAGCTAATTGTGAAGAATATATCCCAAAATCACGCAAAAATGCCTAACCGTAGTAATTCACTGGTGGCGGCTTCCATGGACCTATATTCGGCTTTAGCCGAAGAATGGCTGACAGTGGCTTGTTTCTTGGTTTGCCAAAAATTTGGGGCATCTTCAAGGCAAGTAAAGTAATCGATGAGGGATCTTTGGGTTATAGGGCATGTGCCCCAATCTACATCATAGAAAAATTTAAGTTGCAACTCATTATGTCGAGGAAAAATGAGGCCTTGTCCTGGTGCTAGCATGACATATCGTAAGACCCATATTGCCACATTGTAATGATCCATCGTAAGGTTTTGCATATACTGACTTAGGATGTTAACAACATAGCAGATGTTCGAACGTGTAATAAAAAAATACAACAATCTCATAATAAGTCTTCTATAAACTGCCGAGTCTTTCATTAAGGCACCATTGCTATGACCAAGGTGGTGCTGTTGTTCGATAAGAACATGACTAGGCTTTGCTCCCATTAAACCAGCATTAGAGAGCACATTCAGAGCATATTTCCTCTAATTAACAAAAATACTAGCTAGACCATTAACTATTTCAAGGCCAAATAAATATTTTAATCACCTAAGATCCTTAAGAAGAAAACGCTGATGCAAAAACCCCTTGACATTGTTACACTGAATTTAATTATTACCTGTAAGGACTATGTCATCAACATAAACCAAGACCACAAGGAAGGAATCAGCATTTTGTCAAACAAAAAGAGAAGAATTTGCATGTGACTGCTGAAAACCAAAATCCTTGAGAGCTGTTGATAGCTTGGCAAACCATTCTCTTAAGGCTTGTTTAAGGCCATATAATGATTTTTGTAGTCTACAGACTCAATCATCACTGGGCTGAAGGTATCCTGGCGAAGGTGTTATATAAATTTCTTCGTGTAGGTCTCCATGAAGAAATGCATTATGAACGTCCAATTGATGAAGTTCCCAACCTCGAGATGTTGCCACTGCTAAAAGCCATTGAACTGTTGACAATTTTGCTACAGGTGCAAAGGTCTCATTGTAATCTATCCTTTTTGTTACGTGTATCCTTTAACTACAAGTCAAGCTTTATAACGCTCGATAGAACCATCGTACTTGTGCTTCACTTTGAATACCCAATGACAACCAATGACCTTCTGCTTTTGTGGTAATGTGGCAAAATCCCAAGTATGATTCTCCTCCAATGCTTCGAGTTCGGACTTCATGGCTAACCGCTAGTTTGAGTCTCGTTGCGCCATTGAATAATAAGTGGGCTCCAAGCTAGTCAATATTGATGCAAGGAAACTTTAGTGGCTGGGAGAAAAGATTTTATTGAAAATTACAAAAGAAAGAGGATAAAGTGAACTTGAACCTAAAAACTCTAGATTGGAGTAGGTGTTCTCGATAGACAGGTTATATTCAAAGTCTTGCAAGTGTGGTGGAATCCGTCGTTCGTGGGTACTCCTTCGGAGTGGCTATGGTTGTGCTAAATTTGAGTCTTGAAGTTCAATAGAGCAGTCGTCACAAGTCTGAAACTCATTCCCTAGAACTGTGTCCTATTGTGGAGGTAAAATGGATTCATCCGTTGGTATATGTGGTGGTTTGGGAAATAGGTCATCATGATGTGTTTCATGAAAGGGATATCTTTGTAGGGTTTGGTTATTTGTTCTCAGTAGAGAAATATATTTTCATGGAATATTACATTTCTGGAAACAAAGAATTTGTGCAACTCTAGGTCATAGACTCTGTAGCCTTTTTGGTTAATTGGATATCCAATGAATATACATGGTCGCGCTCGTGGTTAAAATTTGTCCTTTGGTTGAAGAGAGTTTATGGCATAACATAAGCAACCAAATATTCTAAAATGGTTATAGTTGAGCAACTGACCGAAAAGAAATTGGTGTGGAGTTCGATTGTTGATGCCTTTGGTTGGTAAACTGTTGACCAAGTGGGTTGCGACTAACACACATTCTCCCCAAAACTTCACTAACAAACAAGCTTGAAACCTCAAAGCTCGAGCTACGTTTAAAACGTCATGATGTTTTCTCTCTACAAGGCCATTCTGTTGAAGTGTTCCAGGGCATAAGGTTTGATGCAAAATCCCTCTGTATTTGAGAAAAGAACTCATTGATCCTTCAGTTGGCTCCAGAGCATTGTCACTCCGAATACATTTAATTCTTTTCCCAAATTGATTTTCAATTAAATTGTAAAATATTTTTAGTACCTTGGTGGCTTCATACTTATGTCACATCAAGTATGTCCAAGTTGACCTTGTAAAATCATCCACAATTGTGAGAAAATAATGAGCGCTACTTGTGGTAAAAGTGTAATAGGGACCCCAAGTATCAAAATGTATTAATTCAAAAGGGGCAACAGTCTTTTTATTGCTAATAGGAAAAGGTAACCTAGTTGCCTTGGCTAAGGGACAAACCAAGCAATCTCGATAATGGTTTATGAAATCAACTCCCGAAAAATCAGAAATGATGTGAAGCATATCATTTGAAGAGTGCCCTAATCTTTTATGCCAAAGAACTGTGGAATCTATTTCAGCACCAATGACATGCACTGAATCTGTTTCCTTTTTTGTCTTGAAGAAATACAGGCCATCATTTTGCTTACCCACTCCAATCACTTTCTTCGAGGTTCGGTCCTGCAAAAGGCAAAAATCGAAAAAAAAAAAGCGGCGACAAAATTGTGATCTTTTGTTAGTTTGCTAATAGATATAAGGTCACATTTAAAATCCATGGCATGAAGGACATCTTGAAAGACTAAGTGGCTTGATAAAGAGGAAGTTCTTGAAACTTCTATATTTTTAATTGTTCCATCTGGTAAATGCAAAGTTCGGCTGACACTCTTTATTTCATGTAAAAACTTTCTTTAGAAGTGACATGGCTTGTGGCACCAGTGTTTAGTAACTAGGTTTTCAAAGAATAAAGGAATTGGGTTTTACCAAGTTCATTACCTACAAATTTGACCGAGCCCTAATCCTTCTCTTTACTCACTAGCGCAATCAATTGCTCATATTATTCAATGGTCAAGGTTGGTGTTGTAGCCTCTCTTGTTGTGCTTGTTCCAATATATGCTTCACACACATTGATGCTACCTCGTTCATACTTTCCTTTTGTTTTCCTTTTTGCCTACCAATCCGCTGGATACCCAATCACTTTCTAGCACTTTTTGGTCTCATGACCGATTCGATTGCAATGGTCATAGTGGGGCTTCCTTTCTTGCCCATTTGAACTTTCCTGTTAGCTGTCTCTTATAGCAAAGGCACCTGCAACTTCAAGATCTTCAGTTTGTGTCAAGTTTAGTTGTTTTTCTTCGACAATTACCATTGCATAGATGCGACTGAAGGAAGGCAGAGGCTGTATGGCAAAAATCTGAGATCTAATTATTTTGAACCTTTGGTCAAGGCCCATCAAAAACTGATGACCTTTCTCCTTTTCTTTCTTAATCAACCATTATTTGCTTCATTCGTAAGAACAATTTGGCATCCCTGTGTAGATGCTAAGTTTATCCCAGTATCCTTTGAGTTTGGTGTAGTATGCTACCACGTTCGAAGTTCCTTACATCGCCAATACAATGCTCATTCGCAATTCAAAGGCACAAGGTTCGTTTGCATGTCTAAACCTCTTTCCCAGATCATGCCACATGTTACACCCGGAAAGTGATGAATGATTAATTACCGGGTTAAGTGGATTAGTGGCATAAATAGTTTCCTAATTTGGAAACTTAGCGAAATTATTTGTAGAGACTTTGAATTATTTATGGAATGGGCATTAATGAGTGTTGGACACTCTAAGAATTATGCTTGGCTAAGGCCAAAAGTTTGGGTGATAAAAAAATGGCAAGTTTGGAAGTTGAGGGACTCAATTGCAAAGTTGGAGAAAGATGGAGGACCAAGTGAGTAATTTGGCCATTTTTCATGAAAAATATATGCATGGCCAGCCACCCCATGTTATCAATTTAAAATTGGCCTACTACACATTCCACTCATAATTATTTAATCCCTCCACTACATCCTCCACTCACCAATTAAATATTACCCCACCTACTTTTGTCCCCCACTTTCCCAATTTGACTATTCTATTACCCATGCCTTGTCTCCCACTACAAATCCCACCCACCATATTTTAATCACCCACTTACATTGTCTCCCACTTACATTAAAATATTGGCCCATCATTTTTGACTTATTCTCCCACCTTTTTCATTCAAAATTCGTCCATACCTCCAAATTATGCATTTGATATGCATTTTGGGTGCATTTCACTTCATTTAGCACCATGACCACCCACATTCTTTGAATATACGTTTAATGCACATTTAGAATGCATTTGAGTTTCATTTCTCTTTCATTTGCAAGTGCATAACCAGCCATCACTCCCACTTTCATTTCATTTTCATTTCCACTCTCTCTCTAGCACCAAAAGCTCTCCCTTCTCTCTAAGTTCCAGCCATGGTGTTCTTCAAACTCCATCTCCTTCTTTCTTCATCTAAGATTCGGCCATAGCTAGAAATGCATGTTCTTGCACATGTAAACACATTTTCTTGAAGCTTTCAAGCTCCTAAACCCATCTAGACCAAGAACAAAGTGAGAAATCAAAGAAAACCCATGAAGAAATGCTTGTGAAGTTTCGGCCATATGGATAAAATGGTGTTCTTGAGCTCACCTCAAGAGCTCCTTACATGCATGGCATTTCTAAGCCATGAAGAGCAAGAAGATGAAGACGAACTCCAAGAAAGTGAAGCTCAAGTTTCGGCCATTTAAAGGTTGTAAGTGAACCAAGTTTTTCTTGGTAGTTTCATGTATTTTGAGCTAGATGCTACTCTCTAATGACTTGGCCATGTTGGATTTTTGCAAGGAAATCAAGTGGATATTTCGGCCATGGAAGGATATTGTTGTTCTTGAGCTCAACTCAAGAGCTCTTTATATGCATGGCACTTTTAAGCCATGGAAAGCAAGGATGGAGGTTTCGGCCATGAGTATTCATGGCATTTGGAGGCATGAAACCAAGTGTTCTTGGTGCCTCGAGGCTTGTATGGCCATTCCAAGGAAGGAA
The DNA here is from genome assembly GCA_039654915.1 of Aquilaria yunnanensis. Lineage (NCBI taxonomy): Eukaryota > Viridiplantae > Streptophyta > Magnoliopsida > Malvales > Thymelaeaceae > Aquilaria > Aquilaria yunnanensis. The sequence goes on along the minus strand of CM077593.1, from coordinate 101,887,335 downwards.
TCAAGCAAAAGATGAAAGAAAAGCAAGAAAAAGAAATGATGGGGCTATTTGGGCCAAAAGTTAAATTTGAAGACCCAAATTGAAAACCAAGTGTTCTTGGTCCATAAATTATGAAATGGGCTATTTTGGGCCATAATGGCATTATTGGAAAATGGGCTAAATCCTGAAAAGGTTAATATAGGCCCAAGTCCTGAAAAGGTTAATATGGGCCTCAGTTCACAAAAAGGCTAAGTGGGCCTTTACCTCCTTAAGTGAGGTCCATTAAGGAAATGGCAAAGTTCCAACAACAAACAAAGCAAAGCAAAGGCAATAAGCAAAAGGTTACACCAATGGTGGTAAGGGTCCTTTACTCACTTATTGCATGGTATACTTCCATGATATTGTTTGTGAGTATAAATGCCCCTATGTGATGGTCATAGAACCAAGTGACCATAGGTGTGCAGCGGGTTAGTTGTTCTTTGTGTGAGGGCTCATGTTACTTTCTTAGTTTAATAATTGGGCACGTAAGTGCATAATTGATGAGGTATCGTTGCTTCGGCAACTTTGGGCACGTAAGTGCATATTGGACGAGGATTGTTGCTTCGGCAACTATGGATATGAATAATGGGCAATTGTGGATATATATGGTTTGATTAGCTAATCAATATAAAGGCAAGTGTTAGAGTTTATAGTAAGAATGGCCAACTTACTATGTAACTCGGAGCTCTAGGGGAACGGGTGGTATGATTAAGAAGGAGAATTGAGGTTTAAAGCCTTGGACACTTGCCAGGGGTGCCAGTGGTGCCAGGGGTGCCATTGGTGCCAGTACTGCCAGTCTGGCCAGGAGTGCCAGTAATGGGTGGCAGTAGTGATTGCCCAGGAAAACTTGTGGTTGAGTGCGTGTGTTGTGTGCTTCTCTGAACCGTTGTTGTTTGTGCATGCTGACCCAAATTATTATTATTATTGTTGATGCTGCTATTGTGCTGTATCTTGTGTTTTCTTTGTTTTAGTGTTTTCCTTTGCAGGAACAGGATTATTTGCCATGATATTCTTGGCATTGGATTTAATTGCCATGACATTCTTGGCTTAAGAATAGGCTTTGGAAGCCATATGTGACTACAAAAGTCACGAGAGATTACCTCATTCTGATTTGGCATTGCCATTACGTTCTTGGCACAATTTTGGCTTTTTAAGCCGGATATGACTATGAAAGTCATGAGTTACTTACCTCACACCTGGATCCTTACTGAGTTTTATAACTCACCCGCCCTTCTTTACTTTTTTCAGGAAGTGGATTGGATGGCTTGATAGATCAAGTAGGGAGTACTAGAGTACTCGTTATGTTTTGCTAAAGGGTTGGGTATGAGTTTAGTGTTGCTTAATATATTCATTTGACTCTAAGTGACTTATGTGGTATATTTTGCTTGCGGAACAAGCTAATGGTTTGGACTTCCTTGTGCAGGCTTGTGGAGTCTAGAAGTTGTGGGAACAAGGTCTATTAAGCTGGAATGAGTTCCAGGTTATGAGTTAAAGTTTGGGTAGACATAAGAACTTGGTCTGTAAAACCTAAACTTAACTAGTTATGGACATATAGCATCCTTGGTATGTTTTCCAAGTAGGAGATGCTTGTTAGATGCACATTGTGATCATGATTATCTTAGGATGAATTTTGATGAAATGCCATGATGGATATTCATGTTATGTGTACTAGACTTGGCTGATGCTCATGGATATATAAATGTGGTTTTCAAAGTTGAAAATGAGATGGGCTTCTTTGTTGCCATGCATTGGATTAGTACACTTGATGGACACACATCCTATGCACTTAATGGATTAAGTGTATGCTTTGCTTGAATTGCAAGTATGATTTGCTGATTATGTGTGTAACTAAGGGAAGACTTCCAGTGAATCTGGATTTATTGGATTTTGTTGAAATGGCATCTAAAGACTTGTGTGTGTAACCGGCTAAGTGGTAAAGTCCATAAATGGAACACTAGAATTCCACATAGGTATTAGCTCGTTCCTGGAGAGCACCCTGACAACACATTGAAAGTATTTAAGTAACAAGCTAGTACCAGAATAGATCCTGGAGTCACGCCGTAGGTGCTCATAACTAGCTAATAAAGCCCCTTCAGTATGAATAACTTCCGCTGCATTAATCTGATAATCGGGCCCAGATGGGCCAGGGGCAGTTTGGGACGTGACAGTTTTTGGTATCAGAGCCAGGTTTTGCTTTGGAAGACCAGTGTTCTGGTCGTTGATGGTTATAGTATAGACTTGTTCCCACATAGGAAGTCCATTAGGTTGAGTCACTTATGAGTATTGAGCATATATGTGTATCGTGCTTTGCTTTGTTGTTGTGAACAGGATGAGAACCAATGATGTGAACAAGAGGCCCAATGAAAGTGAGAATACTGGCTTTGTGCCAATGAAAATGAGAATACTGGCGTTGTGCCAATGAAAGTGAGAATACTGGCTTTGTGCCAATGAAAATAAGAATACTGGCTTTATGCCAATGAAAGTGAGAATACTGGCTTTGTGCCAATGAAAGTGGATACACTGGCTTTATGCCAAGGAAAGGGGATTGTACTGGCTTTGTGCCAGAGGACCAAGTTGAGGCCTAGTAACAGACCTTGAAGCCCTAAGAAAAGAAATATTGGAAGCAGTGTCAATGGTTATGATAACCATTGAGCATACCAGACCTTTTGTCAAGTATAAGTCCCAGAAATTGCTGGGCAATAAAGAGAGCTAACAATGAGGAAAAGAATAGAAAGAGAATATATGCTACAAGATTAAACCAGTGGAATTGGTGATTATGATAATGATGATGAAAGAAGAGAGTTCAGAAGCAAAGGAACTGGACATGTTGAAATTAAAGACTATGACCCTGGCGCAAGAACTCCAGAAATAAGCCATGAAAGGCTAGCAAGATGCAGAAACCATCTAAGAAATGAAGCAGAAGATACTTGGTATATGAACCAAGAATGAGTAATGAAAGTAGTCCACATGATAAATTCTGAGAGACCTCGGGAGTACCAGCAAGATGAAAAAGGTATCAAGAGGAATAGATGGTTAAAACTTGGCACGTGAGCCAAGAAAAGGAAGGCAATTATTATGAATTGTCAGGCGAGACTAGAGGAAGATTTTGTGGCCAAAGGCCATGCTATATGATCATGGGCAGTAATCTTAAGTACAGTGTCCAGAAGTTCATGAGGACAATGTCCAGAATTACTTGAGTGCATCCAGAATTACTGGATAGAAGATTGTACTGCCTAGAAAGACAGAAGACCCCATGAGGGATTGTAGCAGGTGGATCAGGACTAAAATATGAATTATGGATTCACCATAGTATATTCTGGAGCAGGAAAGGAAAATTTAGTATACTGGAAGAGTATTCCAGATTGAGGGTACAAGGAAAGCCTAAGAGGAAATATTGCAGGGCAATATGTCCTGATTGATAAAAGGCATGGAAGACTTGGCTAGAGGCCAAGACCAATGCAAGGAAAAAGTCCCAGCCCAATGAAAGACTTTTCCTCCTTATGATTAAGTTGTTGAAGTGAAAATATAAGAAATAGAAGAAAGCCTGGCAAAAGGCCAGCACATGAAGGCCAGTTGAGTAATTACTAGATAATCAAGCAGAGGAAAAAGCTTATGTGAAGATGTTGATAAAGAAATGGGCCAGGTCAGGGTCTTTCAAATAAATCCTGACAGGTATTTTTTTTACTTGACAGTATTAAAGTACCAATTTTAATACTAGTGCATCTATGGTAGTTAAAGGATGAACTGGAAATATGATACGAAGCATGCATGGATAGAGCTATCAGGAATGAAATTTATGAATAATAGATGAGGAGAAAATTGGCATGCTTAGCACTAGTAGAGTAATCACAGACATTGGTGCCAGGAGCTGCACCAGCACATATTACTCCTTACAGGATAGTTATTCCTGAAGTTATGGAGCTAAGTAAGTATCGGGGTAAATTGGCCTTGAGAAATCATTGGCCAGGTATGGTTACCTGGAAGGCATCTATACCTCTATAATGGAGGAAACTAAACCTCGAATCTGGATATTTCCAGCTGAGAATCAAGAAAGAGCACCCAAGAGTGGTGCCCAGCCTGAAAAGGAATAACAGTTGTATGGCAAACTAAGTGCCAATTATGGGCTAAGGAAGTTGAAATCCTTTGATTATCTTGGAATGGAAGAAACCTTTGATTATGAGGAACTGGAGAACAGATTGACTGCAGCCCAATACTGGTTTCACCAGACGTTACTAAGAAATATCAGTTAATTATTGATGGGTTGGGCTGAGTCTTATGAAAAAAGGGGAAACAGGCTATGACTTGTGAATCAAGGCAAGTAAGACTTTATGAGGAGAGCTATCCAGTATATAATCTGGAGTTAAAAGAGAGAGTTGAAACAAAAAAGGGGGAGATGAGTACTTATATGGCCAAGAAGGAGGCTGCTTGATAATTAAGGTAGTCCACCAGTGTTCTGGTAATGAACTACAGATTACCTGAGTATGAGATTTTGGACTCCTAGGAAATTTGGAGGACCAAATTTCTTAAGGTGGGGAGTGTTGTTACACCCGGAAAGTGATGAATGATTAATTACCGGGTTAAGTGGATTAGTGGCATAAATAGTTTCCTAATTTGGAAACTTAGCGAAATTATTTGTAGAGACTTTGAATTATTTATGGAATGGGCATTAATGAGTGTTGGACACTCTAAGAATTATGCTTGGCTAAGGCCAAAAGTTTGGGTGATAAAAAAATGGCAAGTTTGGAAGTTGAGGGACTCAATTGCAAAGTTGGAGAAAGATGGAGGACCAAGTGAGTAATTTGGCCATTTTTCATGAAAAATATATGCATGGCCAGCCACCCCATGTTATCAATTTAAAATTGGCCTACTACACATTCCACTCATAATTATTTAATCCCTCCACTACATCCTCCACTCACCAATTAAATATTACCCCACCTACTTTTGTCCCCCACTTTCCCAATTTGACTATTCTATTACCCATGCCTTGTCTCCCACTACAAATCCCACCCACCATATTTTAATCACCCACTTACATTGTCTCCCACTTACATTAAAATATTGGCCCATCATTTTTGACTTATTCTCCCACCTTTTTCATTCAAAATTCGTCCATACCTCCAAATTATGCATTTGATATGCATTTTGGGTGCATTTCACTTCATTTAGCACCATGACCACCCACATTCTTTGAATATACGTTTAATGCACATTTAGAATGCATTTGAGTTTCATTTCTCTTTCATTTGCAAGTGCATAACCAGCCATCACTCCCACTTTCATTTCATTTTCATTTCCACTCTCTCTCTAGCACCAAAAGCTCTCCCTTCTCTCTAAGTTCCAGCCATGGTGTTCTTCAAACTCCATCTCCTTCTTTCTTCATCTAAGATTCGGCCATAGCTAGAAATGCATGTTCTTGCACATGTAAACACATTTTCTTGAAGCTTTCAAGCTCCTAAACCCATCTAGACCAAGAACAAAGTGAGAAATCAAAGAAAACCCATGAAGAAATGCTTGTGAAGTTTCGGCCATATGGATAAAATGGTGTTCTTGAGCTCACCTCAAGAGCTCCTTACATGCATGGCATTTCTAAGCCATGAAGAGCAAGAAGATGAAGACGAACTCCAAGAAAGTGAAGCTCAAGTTTCGGCCATTTAAAGGTTGTAAGTGAACCAAGTTTTTCTTGGTAGTTTCATGTATTTTGAGCTAGATGCTACTCTCTAATGACTTGGCCATGTTGGATTTTTGCAAGGAAATCAAGTGGATATTTCGGCCATGGAAGGATATTGTTGTTCTTGAGCTCAACTCAAGAGCTCTTTATATGCATGGCACTTTTAAGCCATGGAAAGCAAGGATGGAGGTTTCGGCCATGAGTATTCATGGCATTTGGAGGCATGAAACCAAGTGTTCTTGGTGCCTCGAGGCTTGTATGGCCATTCCAAGGAAGGAATCAAGCAAAAGATGAAAGAAAAGCAAGAAAAAGAAATGATGGGGCTATTTGGGCCAAAAGTTAAATTTGAAGACCCAAATTGAAAACCAAGTGTTCTTGGTCCATAAATTATGAAATGGGCTATTTTGGGCCATAATGGCATTATTGGAAAATGGGCTAAATCCTGAAAAGGTTAATATAGGCCCAAGTCCTGAAAAGGTTAATATGGGCCTCAGTTCACAAAAAGGCTAAGTGGGCCTTTACCTCCTTAAGTGAGGTCCATTAAGGAAATGGCAAAGTTCCAACAACAAACAAAGCAAAGCAAAGGCAATAAGCAAAAGGTTACACCAATGGTGGTAAGGGTCCTTTACTCACTTATTGCATGGTATACTTCCATGATATTGTTTGTGAGTATAAATGCCCCTATGTGATGGTCATAGAACCAAGTGACCATAGGTGTGCAGCGGGTTAGTTGTTCTTTGTGTGAGGGCTCATGTTACTTTCTTAGTTTAATAATTGGGCACGTAAGTGCATAATTGATGAGGTATCGTTGCTTCGGCAACTTTGGGCACGTAAGTGCATATTGGACGAGGATTGTTGCTTCGGCAACTATGGATATGAATAATGGGCAATTGTGGATATATATGGTTTGATTAGCTAATCAATATAAAGGCAAGTGTTAGAGTTTATAGTAAGAATGGCCAACTTACTATGTAACTCGGAGCTCTAGGGGAACGGGTGGTATGATTAAGAAGGAGAATTGAGGTTTAAAGCCTTGGACACTTGCCAGGGGTGCCAGTGGTGCCAGGGGTGCCATTGGTGCCAGTACTGCCAGTCTGGCCAGGAGTGCCAGTAATGGGTGGCAGTAGTGATTGCCCAGGAAAACTTGTGGTTGAGTGCGTGTGTTGTGTGCTTCTCTGAACCGTTGTTGTTTGTGCATGCTGACCCAAATTATTATTATTATTGTTGATGCTGCTATTGTGCTGTATCTTGTGTTTTCTTTGTTTTAGTGTTTTCCTTTGCAGGAACAGGATTATTTGCCATGATATTCTTGGCATTGGATTTAATTGCCATGACATTCTTGGCTTAAGAATAGGCTTTGGAAGCCATATGTGACTACAAAAGTCACGAGAGATTACCTCATTCTGATTTGGCATTGCCATTACGTTCTTGGCACAATTTTGGCTTTTTAAGCCGGATATGACTATGAAAGTCATGAGTTACTTACCTCACACCTGGATCCTTACTGAGTTTTATAACTCACCCGCCCTTCTTTACTTTTTTCAGGAAGTGGATTGGATGGCTTGATAGATCAAGTAGGGAGTACTAGAGTACTCGTTATGTTTTGCTAAAGGGTTGGGTATGAGTTTAGTGTTGCTTAATATATTCATTTGACTCTAAGTGACTTATGTGGTATATTTTGCTTGCGGAACAAGCTAATGGTTTGGACTTCCTTGTGCAGGCTTGTGGAGTCTAGAAGTTGTGGGAACAAGGTCTATTAAGCTGGAATGAGTTCCAGGTTATGAGTTAAAGTTTGGGTAGACATAAGAACTTGGTCTGTAAAACCTAAACTTAACTAGTTATGGACATATAGCATCCTTGGTATGTTTTCCAAGTAGGAGATGCTTGTTAGATGCACATTGTGATCATGATTATCTTAGGATGAATTTTGATGAAATGCCATGATGGATATTCATGTTATGTGTACTAGACTTGGCTGATGCTCATGGATATATAAATGTGGTTTTCAAAGTTGAAAATGAGATGGGCTTCTTTGTTGCCATGCATTGGATTAGTACACTTGATGGACACACATCCTATGCACTTAATGGATTAAGTGTATGCTTTGCTTGAATTGCAAGTATGATTTGCTGATTATGTGTGTAACTAAGGGAAGACTTCCAGTGAATCTGGATTTATTGGATTTTGTTGAAATGGCATCTAAAGACTTGTGTGTGTAACCGGCTAAGTGGTAAAGTCCATAAATGGAACACTAGAATTCCACATAGGTATTAGCTCGTTCCTGGAGAGCACCCTGACAACACATTGAAAGTATTTAAGTAACAAGCTAGTACCAGAATAGATCCTGGAGTCACGCCGTAGGTGCTCATAACTAGCTAATAAAGCCCCTTCAGTATGAATAACTTCCGCTGCATTAATCTGATAATCGGGCCCAGATGGGCCAGGGGCAGTTTGGGGCGTGACACCACATGTTCAAAGCTGTGTCATGAAAAGTAATTGAATCATGTAGGTTAGGATTAATCGAATTCATTAAACATGAAGCGACTAACCCATCACATTTATTCTAAGCCAACGATTCCAAGGCATTTTTTCTAGCTTTAGCAAGGTTCTATTCATGAAGTGGACTTTGTTTTTACTTCTCAACAAGTTCAGGACTACTTGTTTCCATCTACTGTAATTATCTTCATCAAGCAAGACTGAGACTAGAGGTGCTGTTGTGTAATCTACCAATGTTAGGAAGTAGAGTATGCTTCGGTCCTGAAATAGGTTGATGACTAACTAACCAGACCTTTCCATGATGATGCCGCAACTACCTCCGTTGAGATTTTCAGGCAATCCTCCTAGATTCATGATTGGCCGAAAATGGGCAGTAGGATTACTGTTCTGATACCATGAAAAAAATGAAATCTAAATGTTGTGTATTTCACACACAACACATCCATTCCTAGTTACTTGGCTTTAAATAGCCATAATACAAAGATGTGGCTAAGTACAAAGGGAAACGACTAAGTAGAAAACTTATCTTACCAGATACAAACTTATCTAAAGAAAACAAGGGATATTCATAACAATGTGGATAATAGGTACTTCCAATAATATGTCTCTCGGATGGAACATGAAGATAAGCAAGTCAAGATTCCAAACCGAACCATTAATGAGAAAAAGGTTAGTAACTATCCAATGTTTTATATCTGGAGATGAAATTGTTAAAAATGAGAAATCAGTGGTGAAGAAGACCCATCTATTAAACCAAACATTGATTGATGATCCATTTCCTACCCTTTATAAACCTCCAGCCTGTAACAATTGACATCTTGCTATAATTGTTTGCCAAACATGATATAAGCCAGAAATATTTGAGCAGTAGAGTAAAGAGATGTCTAAATGGTATCGTCCTTTTAATACTCAAGAAATAAGTGAGTCATGATGTTTATAAAGTCTTCAACATTGTTTAGCAATAAAGGCAACATTGAATGCCTCTAGATTCTAGAATCCTTGGCCCCCATTCAATTTTGATCGGCTCATATACGACCAAGGACACCAATGGATGGTACTGTGGTCTTGCCAATGTCACTAAAAGAAGTTTGTCATCTGAGAATGTAGTCATATGATAATGGTTTTGGGGACTAGTAGGCAACACGTAACAAATGAAGGAATTGCCTATAAAACAGACTTCAGTAAAACTCATTTCCCTACTTGTGATAATAATATGGCCTTCCATATTTTGAGTTTTTTCTTCACTCGATCACATAGATATTCAAAGTGTTGAACTTGTTTCCTCCCCATAATAATAGGAATCTCCAAGTACCTATCTTCCACCAATTTTACATCAATTCCAAGTACTACCTTCATTTGTGCATGGTGTTCCATTGAAACAGTAGAACTAAAACAAACAGATGACTTTGATAAATTGACAAGCTAACCTCAGGCTTTTTAATATTGCTCTAAAAAAGCTTGAATAAGCCTTCTGTTGTGTTCTATTGTACAAGCAAAGAAAAGTAAATTATCTATAAATAAAAGATGTATGATGGATGGGCTTGAATTATTAATGGAGAAATTAGGTCCCCTGTCAAAGTCCTTGAAAAGGTGAAAATTTTTTAACTAGGGTGCCATTTACAAGAACCGAATACCGAATTTTTGAAACACACTTCATAATAAACCGTGTCCATTATGAATTAAAACCTAATGCCAACACCATTTGCTCAAAGAAAAGTCATTCAACATAGTTGTAGGCTTTTTTCATGTCAAGCTTAAGCGCCATAGAACCTTCCACTGGCTCAGTTGTCAAGTACATGTACTAACAAGTTTCCACTTCTATCATGGCATTGTCAAATAGTAATCATCTTGGAATAAATGCACCATGTTCTTTTGAAAATAATTGTTAGAAGGATTTGCTTTAAGTGATTAGCCAATGTCTTCGACAAAATCTTGTACATTACCTTGCACAAGCTTATTAGTGTGAACTCTGATATGTTTTAAGGTTCAAAAACCTTTAGGATCAAAACAATATACATATCATTTAGCCCTTCCAACATATTCCTTCCATTTAAAATATTCAGCAAACACATTATGACATCCTTCCCAATTAATTACTAGAACCGTTAGTAGAATAAAGCTAAGAAACTATCTGGTCTCGGCTCTTTATATGGGTACATCTGATCAAGAGCACTCTTGATTTCTTTCTCGGTAAAAGGGCGAAAAAAAGCAGCATTCATCTTGTTAGTAACCTTGTGTGGTACGACAGATAACATATCCTCTAAGTTATATGGTGCTTCTAAAGAACATAGATTGGGATAGAATCCTCGAATATGCTGATGAAGATCCTGTAATGTAGTGCAAAAATTTCTAACATTATCATACAAAGTAGTGATAAATTTTCTCTTATTTCTATAGGTGGATAATTGATGAAAATATCAAGTATTTCGGTCCCTACTTGTAAGCCATAGCACATTTGATCTCTATAGCCAATAGGTTTTCTCCTTATCAAGAATACTTTCTAACTTGTTGGTTGTGTAAAGAAGCAAACAAATCTAGATATAGATACAACTCCATCTTGCCTTCTAGGGATCAAATCCGTCAAGAAAGAAAGGAGAAGTTGAAATCATGCTAAGAAGATAATCATAATTGACATAAAGATTGCTTTTGTAGTAACAACTGCCAATTCGTATCAACATTAATAGAAGACTAACATTCATTAATAATTTCTTCACAGTATAGTTTATAAACCTATAAGCTTTTGAACTGCCATATATTACCTCCTGGCATTCTCAACAGTGGAGCTTGCAAAGATATATAAATGGCACAATGGTCTGATCGAGGAAAGTAAATATTTTTCAATCTCACCTGAGGGAAAAGATCCAACCAAGACCTTGTTGCCAAACCCTTGTCAAGTTAAGCCTTCACCAAATTATTGCGCCAACAAAGACGTTGCCATATAAACAACAATCCTTCATACCTAATATCATAAAGACCACATTCATGAATGGCAACACAAAAAACTTCCAACTAAGATAATGTGTGTGGCTAGCCTTCTTCCTTTTTTGAGAAATCAAGTATTTCGTTAAAATCTCCTCACATAATCCATGGTTCATTCCAAAAAACAAATAGTGTACAAAGAAAAGACCAAGAAACCGGGCAAGAAGATTGATCAGGATCCATAGAACCCAATAAATCTCCATGAAGGAGCAGAACTATCAAGACTAACTAGGACGTCAATATGGAATGTCGACATAGATAGGAGTTCGACATTTGTTTTAGTGTCCCAAAATAGAGCTAGGCTTTCCCCACAACCTTTAACACAATCTACAGCCAAATAATAAGTAAATTTCAATTGAGACCAAACAAAATCCATCTCCGAAACATACTTCTGAATCTTGATTAAAAATAATATATTAGGGGCTGTTCTCCGAAAGAGATTTTTTAACACATGAATTGTCAAGGAAGCTCCCAATCCTTGACAAGTTAAAGATAAACAATTCATGGTTATCGGTGGGGTTGGATATTGCCAACCTCTGCCAATGATATGATTTTTTATTTCTTTAAAATTGAAGCAGAACCAACAAACATTGTATGGGACGGACATTGTGTTTTAAGCCATTTATCAAGTCCTGTCAACAAAAGAGGCTAAGTTGTAGTTGACATTGTTTTCTTCCACTTTCTACTAAGAGTCAAAATAGATGAGTTTGAAATTCTAGGACTAAATGCTAATGATCCAATTTGTTTGTCTGGAAAAAATACAGTATGGAGATCATCACTTATTGAGGGCTGTGGTTTACGGTTCTCTCATACGAATATATTATGAGGCGATGTCACTGGTTTCAGGGGCAGAGGTGGTAATCACAACTTCATTTTTATTCTCATTAATTTGGTTAGGGAGTGATGAATCATGTTTTGTCGGTAGTGTAGTGAATGACTCATTATGATTAGCTCAAAAATCCCTTTGACAATGAGTAGATGATCCAGCAAAACTTAGCCAGCCTTTATATTAATGAGGACCCACAGATCTTTGTAGAAGACAATCCCTTTCTATATGATCAAATTGACCACATCAGAAGCAAATTGCCTAGAGACGTTTGTATTGTATAGGGAACCACTTAATCATCTGACAGTAAAACCTTTATGGTTCATGAGATTGGTTTTGTACATCCATTATGACCCTACACCGAAGTGATGGACCTTTAGTATCCACTTCTAGAAAATGCTCTATGTTTTCCTTCCTCAGATTGAAAACAGAAAGTGGACAAATTTTAAGAGGAGTGTATACTGGCTGAAAAAACTTTGAAAGGGAATTGGTGTCATCAAGCAAATCTCAATGTTGATGCCAAAACATTGGGCATAATAGGATGGGAGCTGAGAATTTTTGCAAGAACACAATGCGCACTGTCTGGGGAAGCAACAATCATATCAAAAGTGATTCCAGTAGGTTCCTCCTTGTTTAGGGCCATGTCCTTAATTAGTGAGAGTAGATCTTTCATTATGGTTGCAGAAGGTAACCAAAAGGTTGATTAAAATCAGAAACTTAATGAACAATAAACTCCCGCAGAGAAGAGAAACCCTAGCAAAGTTAAGTGACCGCTAAATTGTGTCCTGCATTTTATTCCTGTGCTTGTTATTATGTAGAAGATTAGTTTGTATTTATCTACTAATTTGTTACTAATCATATTTTACTTTTTTTTGTAACCTGTACATAAACAATGACTAAAATTAAAATGAAATAATGTTAATGTAATAAATAAATAAATAAATGATTGATGCCAATATTTCTCTTTTTTCTAAATCATTTTTTCTTCTTCACGTTCACACCAACTTGCACATGGGTGCAGGGCTAGACAAGTCAAATTCACAATTCAAATTCAAATTTCTTCTTCCAATGGTCAATCGGCAACAAATATGGGATGTGCAAAGAAAAAGGTGGAGCAGAAGATCGACTGGCTCCCATATGGTGCAATGATGAAACTTTATTATCGTGAAAACTAGTGGCAGAGGACCTGCTAATGAACAAGCATTTCCCCTCCCTCAGTTTTCCACTTCGTCTTAGGTAATGATAGTTCTTCATGTGGCTTGGTAATCTAGTAAGCTCTAATTGCATACAATGATGTCTAAGTGGCAAGGGTCAATGGGTATTTAGGCTTTAACAATTATGATTGACAACAACATTAACATTTGCTAAAATTTTTTAGAAAATTTATATTTAAAAACTTTAAAAACTACAAAACTTACAATTTTAAAATGTTTTTTTTAAATAAAGAAATATTAATGTAAATAAATTCAAGTCAAACTTAAATAAAAAAAATTAAAATTATACAAAGAACTTAGGACAAATGTAATAAATTACTTTACAATGCTCTTTAAACTATTATTTCAATATTAATTTTTTTCTAATTTTATTGATTTATGTGTAAAAAGTTAATGTCAAAACGGAAACAATACACAAAATTCTTCCTCTTTCTTCATCTTCATGTCAAATTTATTGTTCATGAATGGTAAAAGCAGTTATTGCCTTTTGGAAAAATGATATCTAGGAAGGTGATTTTGTTTTTACTTTCCCAATTTTACTCTCTCACCTTTTTTTCTTTTGCTTAAATTCTTTTTAAGGTGTTGAATTGTATTCTTTTCCATTGCAGTCTCAAAATTCTACCACTTGTCATTGATCCCAAATTTTTCATATGGCAATTGGATCCAATTAATGGTTATACCATAGTTACCAGATTCAGAGGCAGTGCCTCCGTAGTCCATTTCCAACACGTCATACTGAATCGTGATACGTTTCCATACCCATACATATAAATCAACAAATCCAGCTAGTCGTGAAGGGTAAGGTTGAAGTCTTGAAGACAAAAGAGAGCGACACCATTAGAAGTCGATGGGCTTTGGCAATTTGGCTTTTGGAGCAGAGGAAGATAAGAAATTGGGAGAAGCACACTACCCCTTCGTACCGCGTACCCGTACCCGTACCACGAATTCTACTGAACCATGTTTCAGGTAACTATGGGTAAAACCCATATGTTCTCAGTCCCTAAATTCTTTGTCTTTTTAATTTCAGTCTCTAAACTTTCTTATCTAATGATCAAGCCTTCAATTATTTGCTATTTCATAATGGCTTGACATAATGTCGCGGCAATGGTAAACAATTTGCTTAGTACCAAACTAAGTATTGTTGTTGTTTTGCCATGTATTTCAAATCAAGAAGCAAATGTTTGCATATGTAAAACATTATTTCTTAAGAAATATAAAAGTTTCACATCCATATAATCAAAACTAAGGGTGAAAACAAATTAGGTTGAGTCTTAATCCCACTAAGTTCAAGGTCAATAGGCCTCAAAATGTGGGCTTGAGTTTGGCTCGAGGCCAAGTTTTGACTTGAAGGTACTCATGCTTGATTGAGATTCAAACTTATCAAGCCTTTAGTGATTCTAGTAAAAAATTTTAATCACACAAATCCCACTTGAGTTAGCTCATGATTGCACATTTTTTTGTCCTAGTTGAAATGTACCATTATAAGGCTTAATTAAGTTTGCTCTTCAAAATTTATGTAATCATTACATCTTGCCCTCAAAATTAATTTTCCCTTTCTGTCGAACCTATAAGTTAAACAAATTGCTAAGATCAGCCAGCTTTGTCTCATGTCATACAGTTGTCTAAAACCTAAAATGCTCATTATTTTTACCTGTATAGTTTTTTAAATTGGGAAAGAACATGTTTTCAAAGAATAAATTGTACCTGTAGCTCTTAACCTTTTATTATTGTACCGTTTTGGACTCTATTCTACATTTTTTGTATAAGACGTTCCTAACTTTCTAAAAATATATTGAATCTTATATAGATGAAAATTGTTAATATGGATGGAAAATACTATTGTGGCACGCCAAAGTGTACGATTTACTATAATGGCATGATAATAAACTACTGATTATGATGTAGGAAGGATGAAAAATAAAAAAAAGTTAAAAAAACTCTTTCCCTCTGTCTAAAAAAATTCTTCCCCTCTGTCACCACTTAGTCGTTTTTTTGATTCGTCAATCCCCTCCATCACCGCTTCGATTTCTGGAATCTTGGCATCCGATTTCTTCCTTTTCTTTGCTCCCTCCTCTTCCTTGTCTGCCTTTCCTTGCGTCATTCACGCACGATTTGCCCCTCCTCTGCCAACGTGCATGATTTGGCCTAGAATCACCAATTCAAGTCCAGACATTCCAATTTGGGCATTTTGGCATTCCAATCACACACTCGATTTGGGCATTTCAAATCCAATCGGTATTTGGAGGTGAGTGTGACGGGGAGAGTGTGATGGGGAAGGAAGCGGATTTGCCCCTCCTCTGCCAACGTGCATGATTTGGCCTAGAATCACCAATTCAAGTCCAGACATTCCAATTTGGGCATTTTGGCATTCCAATCACACACTCGATTTGGGCATTTCAAATCCAATCGGTATTTGGAGGTGAGTGTGACGGGGAGAGTGTGATGGGGAAGGAAGCGGAGGCGGAGAGCGCAACAGAATCGATTTGATTCTCTAAAGGGCGGGGCCGACGGGCTGGCGCATTGGGCCTGAGTTGTCTGGTTGCCAAAGAAGCAAAATTCACTGCCGGATGTCAGGGTGGTAGAGGAATAAGAAAGATAAGGTCGCAGATAGGGTATGTAGTGGAAGGTATAAGGGCGGAGGAAGGAGCGAAGGAAGAAGAATGTGCTAGATAGGGCTGCTGCATATGAGGAGCGGATGAGCTGAAAGGGGAAAGGGGAGGAGCGGAGGCTGAATCGAAGAATAGAATCGATCTGATTCTCTATTTTAAAAAAAAATCTCCTTACGTTTTAAAATTTTTTATTTTTATCTTAACTTTCCACAGTATTCATGGTAATTGATTTATCGTGTCATGTGATGAATTGTTTATACTGACATGTCACATTACATTTTTTCCATCAATACTAATGTTTTTCATTCATAAAATGTTCAAATTTAAACACTTAAACAAGGTTAAGGATGACACGCACAAAAAAATGAAGGTTAGGGGCCACTAATGGAATTTAGGGATGTCGCACGTAAAAAATAAAAGTTAGTGGCCACCTGTGGAATTTACTCCGTTTTCAAAATAATGTACTCAAATTTTAAGGCAAATCATTTTTACTCTCATGTTTGCACTTCGGCCCGTCTTCTTAAAAAATTATACACTGTACACTTCTTTCATCACCTTAATCTAATTTTCTATTACCATAGTGAGCCCCACCAAATTTTGGGAACTTAACACCAAATTTGTCTTTATAATAGTCCTTTTTTAGTGTTTTTTTTTGTGTGGGAAACTTGACCCTGAATTTATCCTTATAATAGTCTCTTTTTAGTGTTGAAATTGAGCAGCCTTTCTTTGTTAGTTTGTTGGGTTAATTATCTGTTACCAATGAAGCAAATATGAGGTAATTAGTTGAAGCTTATTTTCCAAAAGCTACCAAGGATAATTAGGTTTGGGTTTCATATTGGTGTTGAGATTGGTTAGCTAAAAGTGAGGTGGCTTCGAATGTGCCAATGATGGATGATAGGCGGGTAGTAGTGTTCTAGAACTTTGAATGTGCTAAAATTGATGATTAACAATAAATAAGGTTAGAGCCTCTTTCAATTATTTTCAATTAGGGCTGAATCAGTGGCAAGAGTAACCCTTGTAGAGGTGCAAGGTGTTAGGGCTTAAGGGTGAGGACAACATGGTAAATGTAGGTTAGATGGAAGTGAAAATAAATGATAGGGCAAAGTATATAATTACCAAACAAGATAGGGAAAATGTACTAAAGGCCAACAATTTGAAAAGGGTAACTATACAGTGCATAAAAGGCACCCCTATACACCCATGTTATCGCCTTATTGAAAAAAAATGTCACCATGCTCAAAGTTGCCTTATTTATAAGACTCTTGTTGCATTTGGAACAACATTTCTTATAAAATGGACAACATTTTATGAAATGATATATTATTGTGAATTGAACAGTATTTATTACTGAAATGAACAACAATTAGTATATGGGAATGACAATGACAAAACCTAGAGAATTAATCATGTTTGCACTCATGCACACTCCATTCTAACCTATTAAATACAAGACTGTTATTGTCTCTAAAACATTTCTTTTTTATTTAGCTGATATTGTTGTTCATTTTATCTAGTTATGTTGTTCATTTAGTTGATATCATCATCCCAACTTAAGATTGATGTTCTTTTAGTTGATATTGTTGTTTATTCACTAGTGTCGTTCATTTGGCCCAGACTGTTGTTCATTTGGCCTAGACTACTATTCATTTAGTCAAGTTTGTTGTTCCAATGTACAATTCTTTTTGTTTTAGTTGATATTTCAATTCTTTTACTTCTTGCTCCTTTCACAATTATTGTTCATTTGGTCAATATTATTTTTTCTTTCAGTCGAGTTTGATGTTCCATTCACAATTTTTGCTTTCTAGTTGATATTATTGTTCTTTAGTCAAAACTATTGATGTTCCATTTGCAAGTTCTACACATAATTAAAATTGTTATTTGTGTTGCTCCAAAATGTTTACTCACCCAAGTTTGTTGTTTCATTTACAATTCTATAATAGATTTGAATAACATATCTAAACATAAAAGCAAATACTTGAATCAAAATATGAATTCTAAACTAACACCCAATTTATCTTAACTTAAGTTAATTAACTATAAAATGACTTATTTTTATTTTTATGTCCTTTTTACCTATGACTAATTTTAATTAAAAACTAATATTATGTAACTGAAATAATCCATTGAAAACACAATTTTTATAATCTTACTAAATTTTTATGATTTTTTCTAGTTTAAAGCCATAAAAAATAAAAAATCATAAAAATGTAACAACATTATGAAAATTTACTTTTAAATAGATTATTGTATCGACATAACATTGACTTTCAAATAAAATTGGTTTCAGGAAAAAAAGATATAAAATTAAAAATAAGTCAGTTGACTTAAGTTAAAACGAATTGACTATAAATCTAAGTTAAAGAAATAAGAATCATGACAACGAATTAGATCCAAAAAAACAAAGAACTAAAGCAAGATTAAAATCCTGAATAGATTTGAACATAGACAAAAGCAAAGAATTAGATCAAAGCACGAATCATAATGACAAATTCTTACAAACGGAATAGGAGAAATGGATCATATGTAATAACAACAACAAAAGAACGTAACAATAGAAATAAACTAGATCTAAAAACAATGACATGAGAATGTTCATGACAACCACAATGAGAAAACAATGAAGAGGAAGAGGAAATGGTCACAAAGCTGGTGATGAAGCTAAAGAAGCAAAATAAACCAAATATGATAACAATGAGAGAACACTAAGAAGGAGAAGGAGCCGATGATGAAGCCAAAGAAACACAAACATACTAGATCTAATAAGAACGGTGAGAGAATTAACACAAACAATAAATGAACATAATGTTTTTGTTTGTGTTTATTCGTTTATAACTAGATAGTGTTTGTTTTCATGCATTTATAATAATATTATCATAATTTAGACAAACATATACAAATGAACGTGTTTGTGAACCCTAAATGAATTGCTCGCGAACAATATTAAACGAATATATACGAACGAACATGTTCGTAAACTCTAAACCAACCGTTTATGAACATAAATGAAAAAATATACAAGTATATATAATAATAAATGTATAACTAATATATAAATAAGCAAATGTAAACGAACAGATAAATAAACGAACATAAATGAATAATAACTAAACTGCTAATAAACATAAATGAATGAACAAGACCTTGTCCATATTCGTTCCTTTAACTAATTGAACAGAAAAATATGTTCGTATTTATTCATTTACCTAAATAAACGAACTCCTATCAAACAATTCATTGAATACTGTTCGTTTATAGCCCTAAATTGGTTGAAGGTGATTGTAATGCTTACTAGGATGTGCGTGGAAGCATTTAGGTTCAGCAAAAATGAGTCCTGTGGCGTAGCTAAGAGAATCAGAAATCATAATGGTCTACAAAGAAGCATTTGAATTTGCTTGATGACTGTAAGGGTCTTCGAGTTGATCAAGATAGTGGAGCCATCGGGTGCGGAACAGAAGAACCAAGGATATGGTGGCTGGTGGTGGGGCTGTTCCTAGATAAACAATGCAAGTAACAGTGGGAATTTTACCTGTTTTCAACAACAAAAACAATGGTACAAGAACAAATGAAACCATCAATGTTTCCCGCATTGGACACCCAAGCAATCTGGCAATGTCTTTAAATCCATAACTACAGCTGCCGCCTTTTGATATCATAGTAGCAAAGAGAATGACCTCTCAAAATTCAAAATAAAACATGTCCGACATAAACTTGGGTACCCACTGATATAAGAGCCGACTAAAACTCTATGATGACAAATCCCAGAGCCTCGGGTAATTGTTTAAGTAATTAGTCAGATGACAAATTTCAAGCATAGTAAATGGATATTTGAGGAATGTCAATGTCATTATCCTCATCATCCTCACATGCCACTACAACATCCAAGTGTCGCCGATAGGAAGGCAACTCCGCCTTTGCAACTTCCTGGGCTAGTTCCGCCACCTTTCTGTCCATCCGCTCTCTGTGACGGGGGAACATGCTGTTATACAATAAGCAGCTGCCATAGGATATGCTGTAGGCATTCAACCCCTTGTCCTTCAGCCACTGAATCAGCTCCCTCAAAGTTGGGTTGCCTTTCAAAACCCACCTATCCCAGACAGTCCAGCTCATGTCCCGATGCTTAATGACTTTCGGTGGGACTGGCTCGGCCATGCAGAACAGAGGCAGTGCTAGATTTGCAAACGTGTTGCGGTAGTCCTCAAGCTTATGGCCACCATCTAAAACCTTGTAAAGCTCAAGGCAAACCAAGCCCGTAGCCAAGGCAGTAGATGTTGCAATGGCGGGTATAATTCTTCCCGCAATGAACTTTGCCTTCAGTTTATCAACTTCCGGAATGCTGTAGTTCCTAGCCCTCATGTTGGCAAGGGCAGCAATCAGATCCATGTGGTAATTTGCATCATCATCCTGGCCGTTCAAAAGATAAATCTTAAACACTGAGATATTAAGAGAATGAAGCTAACAATAAAAATTAAAAAACCCCTAGCAAAGGCCATATTTCTATTTTCACATATTAAAAGACCAAGATTGATTAGAAACAGTGAACAAATGGTCAGAATATAAGTAAACCAAGATATGCTACAAGTTTGGAATGGGCAGCACAATTAACAATGTGAACGTTAGTGGGACAAACCTTTTCAAAGTGAATAGGCCTCATCCTAAACCCTTGGGGCAGTTTGTCTCTGCAATGCTCCAACTTGGCAATTAGTTCATTAATTACCACTAGGTCATCCACAGACAACGTAGAAAGACTAGTAGCTTTCTCATCTGTGACAATTTTTGCATCTTTCCTGGGCTGAAAATCTGGGACCATAACTTTGTCAACAGCCTCCGCCAACATCTTAGGATTCCTCACCCAATCAGGGATAGGGATGCCAAATGTTTCTGCTCGAAGTATAGATGCTGCCATAATATAGTGGAGATGACTAGGATCAGAAGTTGAGAACTGGAGTGGACGTGGAAAACGCTTTGGAGCAGACCAAAATGGAGCACCAGTGCTGGTTGCAGCATCTTCAGGAAATGTGTAAATCAATTGCTTCACACGGTTTACAAAATAATCCTCAAACCTGAGGAACAAAGAACATTATGTCAAAAAGATAAGCAACTAATGAAACTGAAAATGTGAGTTGCATATCCACAATACAAATACTAAAGAATTTACCTTAGACGGGACCAAGTAATGCAATCCTGAAATGTCTCACATCTCTCCATGTCAAGGCACTCAATTATGCGTTGCAATGTATCCCTAGCCTGCGCATCACCAGAATTTTTCATTGCAGCAGTGTACTCTACGGGGTCTGATAGATATGCATTTACTTCCGCAGGAGTCTTCTCAAGCAAACCCTCAAACTCAGAGCGAGCCCATGTAAGGCAATGATCAATGTTATGAGGAAACGAGTGAACAGTGCACATGGGTGCCTGTTTCTCTGGTGGATCTCTTGAGGCACCATAGTTCTCAGTTAAATGAGGGATAACCATCTGAGTGTTGCATTTAGCACCTAGAGTTCCAGACTCTAGAAGAGGTTTCTGGAAATACAAGCACCTCTGATCTACATAAAGCCTAGCATTCACATTGTCTAATGCATTAATTACAGCAGTCAGGTTTTCCCAGAAATCGTCATTGAAGACATTCTCAGTTTCAGGACCCACACGATTTTGTAAGGCTTCAATATTCAAGCAGGGGTTGATTGATACAGCAGCAGAAGCAGCAACAGTGGATTTGGCCTGCCCAATGTTCCAATCACGAAACAGGAACTGGCGGCTCAGATTACTTTTTTCAATCACATCATCATCAGTTATTGTTAGTTTCCCCTGACTGCCACATGAAACTCCCATCAGTGCAAGATTTTTCAAGAACTCACACCCTAAGGCACCGGATCCAACCACAAACACTTTTGCATCCTCCAATTTCTTCTGGAGCTTGGAACCAAATACTGAAATTTGAGCATCATAACGGCTATTCAGTGGTTTGAAATCAGTTGAATCCAGAGGCTCTGTGGGTAATGACTCAGCAGAGTCAAAATAGAAAAACTGGCAAAAATAGAGGGGAGAGAAAAAAATCAGGCTTAGATGGCACTCAATAGGGGAAAAGATTATCGAGAAGCAAACGAAAAAACTATCAAGTAAAAATGAAGATCCGAAACAGGATAAAGCTTCGGGCTATAGCAGCCAACACTTACGTAGGTTAGCAGGCATAAAGTCATAAAGTTCTAAATGTTAAGACAAATCGCATGGCAACTCCAGACTGATAAGCACATCGTAACATAAATCACCCTTGACGACTTCTTACTAAGCAACTAAACTCCAACCAATTAACTGAAATACAATTCCATTCACATAGTAAAGGGGATTGAGCACTCATGTCTTCACAAAACCTTTGTCAATGCACAATGGCTATACAGCAAGAGCAAATGGCAAAAAGTAGTAATACCAAACAACAGCTGAAGCTGCAGACACTTCCAACTAATTCACAATAATTTCTATCTGCTGATTGGACTTGCCTGATGCTAAGACCAGCAGCAACTTGATGTAAAGCCATAAAAGAGAGACAGAAACAGAGGGAGATGCAAAATATAGAGAATGCACAAGGAAATAATTATATGAGTAGAAAAAATACTTGACCAAACCTGAAAAAGAGGATGAAATTTCCCTGAACATGCTTTGACAACTTCTTGCCCCACAATACCACCAAACATGGCTGCCATGGGATTTAGTACAGCCCTAGAACCAAAAGCAAAGTGCCTAAGAAGTTTTGGCTTAAGATCATCTACTTTCCCATCTCCCAAACTCTCATTTATGTTAATAGCATTGGATATAAGCTTCTGAGCATCTTCTTCTGCACCAGCAACTGGGAAGCGACCCACCTCAGACACAAACTTATCCAATGCTTGGAATGCTAGATGCAAAAGAGGTGGAATATTGAACTTGGAGAAGTCACTCAAAAGGAAATCACCAGGATCTGTAAGTGCTTCCTTAAGCGGTTTGAAATTTAAAACTTTGGGCTGTTTCACCTGCGTTACAATGCCACCTTTCACATAGGCACCATAGCTTGTGGTATCTTCCTCAAGAATGAATGAATAAGGCCTTGCACTTCTAATTTTCCTTGGCTTTCCATCATTCAGTTCCGTCATCCCCTGAACTTCAGAGAAAACAACAAGATCCCCATCCTGAAACTCCAGTCTTTCATCATCCACACACGAAACAAAAGCAGGGTTGTCATTGCTAATAGATGCAACTATACCCGTGTGAGGTTCCTTTCCATCAACATCAAAAACTGTGAACTCAGGCCCGAAGTCACAAAAAACAGAACCAAATAGACCTCTAACTTCACTCTTAATAAAAGCAATAGGAGGCTGATGAGAATGGCAATAGTCATTAAATTCAATGGCTTTCTCAAGACTTATATCAGTGAAGACAACAGCCTGCAACAAGAAGATATACTTTAGCCAATAATCCCTAAGTAAACCTCAGTTCAAAACTACATAAGCACCCATAGAACGACCAAACACTTCTATTCATGGCAATAACAGACAACCATTTTTTCCTTTTTTGGTAATGAAAAGTCCTACAGTAAAATTGAATGCGATATCAGGAATCCAAATATGCTACAACAGACAAAGCAAATAATGCTACTCTCCATATAAATCTAGGGTAAAAAGTAAGAATCTTCAAGAAACCCAATAACCAGGAATCTTAATTGACTAAGCTAGCTGATAAGAGAAGTGTGGGCTCTGTTATTGCAACCCACCACCAGCACCTTTCTGAACTAACTTGTCTCTGTATAAATAACACATTTCCACATAGCTGAATCACCTATTAACATGCAAGATTTAATGAAAATAATTGCTTGCATATGTTTAAGATGGGAATCAAACATGACTAACAGTCTCTCTAGAATTTACCAGGGGTTGACCGGAATTACAATGAAACCACTAAACAATAAGGAAACTAGTTGAAAATTAATTGCTTGCACATGCTTAAGATGTAAATCAAACACCACTGAGAATTTCTCTGAAATTGAAGCAGAAGATGACCTCAACTATAGTGAAACATTATAGCTTTTTTTTTAAAAAAAAAAAAAGTTTCTGCAGGCATATAAGCAAAAGAATGAACAAAAATAATGCACAGATACCTGAAAATCAGAAAGCTGCTCTTTGGTCAGCTTTGTTGTTAATGTAGAAACTACCACAGCATTGTTTAGCTCTTGCAGCTTCTGCACAGAAGCAAGAGCCCTGTTCTTACCGACATCTTTCTCTGAGAAAATGAAATTACTCGACAAATCCCATAACTCTACGACACACTCATCATGCAGGGTCACGGACTTAACACCAGCAAGTATAAGATTCTTCGCTGCAAGAAATACAAGCCAAAATGTAAGGCATAGCTCATCCGATCCAAATAATAGAGTCAAACCAGGAGCCCCAAAACTCTTACCAATTTCGGCGCCAAGCCCTTGTATCCCTGATATGAGGATATTCGACCCAAAAAGCCGCTTCATGGTCTCACGGCCATAAACAGCGAGCTGCCGGCTGTGAAGATCCTCATCGATCTCCGAGTGGTTCACATCGCCAGGTGCCATGATCGTGGGCTGAACCGAGCTACTGCTGCTGTCGGCAACTAGAGTCGCAGTGTTCCCGCTGTTAGCAGAGTTGGAATCGGCGGCGGCGGCCACACGGTGCTTCTTGACGGCTATGCTGTTGCTACTGTCGGAGGCGTTCTGCTTGTTGTTTTCACTATCTTCTTCTACAACCGCTCCTTCACCAACTCGCTTTCTAGGAAGCATATAGAGAAGCAAACTGCCCAAAACCCCACAAACCACCATGGAGATCACCGTCAGTACCACCAAAGAGATTGTTGATCTTTTATCATTCACAACAAACAAAAACCCAAGAAAGATCGGAACCCAGATGATTAATCCTAACGACAACCTCAGCACTAATCTTGACATGATTATTATTCTTTGCTCACTGTTAGGGAAACAAGACAAAGAAACAAAGAACAAACGTACCGATTAGGACTGATTAAGCGAAGAATGGTATCTACCAGAAGCAGCGGAAGATCTTTATGGGTTTTTTCCCTTCGAGTCGGGTCTTACTTGTCTGTCAAATTTATGGTCTCCAGAAGCCTGAAGGTAAGAATTTTCATGGAACGTGAAGTGACTTGGGTCGAGGTTTATAGGAGAGGTTAGGGGGCACTTGCGGGTTTGTGCCAATAGGTTTCCAAATTTTAATTAAAATTTACTTTTTTTTACATTAAAAAAAATAAGGGAAGGTCAAGAATTAAGTAAACTTAATTTAAAATAATTTACTTTTATTTTTACTATTTTTCACCTAAAACCACTCTCATTTGGAAGTTAATATTATATAGGTATAAGATACTATTTGAGACATCATGTTATTAAATTTCTATAAATTTTTTTAATGTCTGAAAAATAAAAATTCATAAAAAAATGTTATTATTATAAAATTTTACAGTTAATGGGTTATCTCATCTAAATAATATTGGTTTTTAAATGAAATTAGATTCAGGTACAAAAAAATGTAAACATAAAAATAATTCATTTAAGTTGATTTAAGTTAAAATGAATTGTCTCTACACTTTGGATCTTTTCATACCGACTTTCTTTATCTCTAAACTAGATGATCTTTTCCTGCAGTCAAGATATTAAATACGGTTATTGTTAGGTATATCGCACTTTATATTTTCAAGATATACCGCTAATATACCACACTGTATGCAGTTACCGTTTTCATAAATTAGAATATTATTTTAAGAGGAAATAAATTAAATAATTTTTTTTGCACATTTTTATATGTATTCTAATTTTTCTTCATAATTTATCAAATATAAATAAAATATATATGAAAGAAGATATTTTTTTTATACAAAAAACATAAAAATGTTATATATAGAGCAAAAAAAATATTACTCAGCAAAAAATTAATTTATTGATACAAAATAAAAAAATAAATAATACTTTAATAAATATTAATCAGCAAAAAAACTAATTTTAGTTTTAATTCAATAAATTCTGCAATTATATTTTATTATTTTACATATTTATGTATGATATTTTAATGTAAATGACAAAAAAAATCTCACAAATGTCCGTGAAAAATAGAAAACCGCAGTATATACATCACAGTATTGGCAGTATACCACTGATTTTTTTTTACAAAATGTACATAAAAAGTGTCTGGTATTTGAAATATGATGAAATACCGTGGTATCGTGTGAAAAAATGACAAAATATGAAAACATTTATACCGTATACTACTTACCTACGATAAGCGATATATCACACAGTATACCACTATCTGCTACAGTATTTAATTTCATGCTTGTAGTTATTGATAGTGGATGATTTTTGGTGAAAATACTTTTATTTCCCTCATGATCTTCCGTTTACCGTTGATATTAGGGATAGCATCAAAAGCAGTCTGAGTTTTAACGTTAAGACTAACAGGACTTGGCATCACTCATCAGGTCAAGGTGCAAGTGTTTGGATGTGGTTGGGTATCAACACCCCTCATAGACACTAACAAGAAATTCTAATTCCCCAGTGCAAATTGCCATAGGAAGCTGAACTCACTATTATTTTTTAAACAATTTCTTTTGCAATGAATTAGGACCAAAAAATAGTAGCTATACTAACTGATTGTTTGCAAACTCTACAAGTAATATCGGATAAACTATCAATTCCTGAAAGGCTTCACTAGCTTATTTATCAAATCAAGAATGTCCTTTAATTTATGCAACATTGTTCAATCTTAGTCATGCCTAGGCAAAAAGTAATTCTTGCCCACTAACTTGCTTCCTCTATTAGTTCTTAGTCTCAATTTGTATTTATGATCACAAAAAAAAATTTGGATCTTTTGGTGACAACCATAAATTTTAACCACTAGACCAAAACTTTTCCATGTGTTCCAAGCAAATGAATAACTTTATGATATTACATTTTTTTTTTACTACAAAAGGCGTAAACTTGCCAGTAAACTATAAGGGATAGAGTAATTTTACCACTAAGGGTGCGCTTGAGAGAGATTGATAGAAAATCATTATTAGCAATTATTTCTATATATAGACAGGTTATCTTCAACCTGTATAATAACTGTAACCCTATATTTTAGAAGTTCAAAAATCATTCCTAAAATATTTTTTTTATCAGTATTTGTTTTTTAAAGTTGCATATAAGAAAAACTTTGAAAATTAATTACTTTATAAAGCAACATAATTCAATGATTGTTACCTAATTAGAGTATTGACTTTTGCATAATATTCATTTTAGGTAAAAACAAAAAAAGCAATATAAGTGATTTAGTTAATCAATTATGCAAGTTAGGCTAAACAGCTTAAGACACCCATATGTTATTATGTGTATTAGGCAATTAGACATCTTAACCAGAGGACAAGAATTTCAAGCACACTCTTTTCCTTCTCACAAGTTCTTGAAACTCTATAGTGAATAGTGAAAGAAGATTGTAGTAAATAAATTACGTATAAATTGAGAGGGCAAAAATAACAAATTAACCACTGTGGCAACGTGCGGGTTTTCGGGAGTCGCCACCAATCAGTTTTCTTAGGTCGATTGGTCACCTTAAAATTGGTCTGCGAGAGTTCGGGGATCGGGAGTACGGTTACGTTAAAACAACTTTGTTAAAACGCCCAAAAATTGGCACCTTAGTTGATTTTAATTTTTGTTTTACTTTGCTTTTAAATAATTCTCAGTTAATTTTCAAAATTAGAAATTTTAACTGGATTAGTCGAAATGTGGATTTTTAAATTAATTAATTTGTATGAAATTTTATACTTCCGAACCATGGACTCTGCCGAGTCATTTGGACACGGAAGATTTTTGATTCCGAACCATGGACTCTGCCGAGTCATTTGGACACGGAAGATTTTTGATTCCGAACCATGGACTCTGCCGAGTCATTTGGACACGGAATTTGGTGAACTTTTAAATAATTTAATCCATATTGTAAATATGGATTTTTATCTTTTTTTTTATTTAATTTATTTAATTAAAAGGGTGATATTTTTTTTTAAACCGCAGATCCTGACGGATCATCCGGATATGTAAGTTGATTTAATTTATAGTTAATTATATAATTCTTATTTATTATAGAATTAATTTTAGTTTAATTACTAAATTATAAATTTTTATTTTTATTTATGAAATTTTAGAGTTTTTGTTAATGATCTTTAATGTTAACTAATTTAAAAAAAATTTTGTTTATTTCTTTTTTTTTTTTATATTTTTTTTACTTCTTTTCTTTCTTTCTTTTTATTATTTTTTTTTGTTATCTTTTATCTTATTTTTCTTATCTTCTTTTTTTTTTATTTCTTTTTTTATTTCTTTTTTTATCTTTCTTTTATTTCTTTTTTTTATCTTTCTTTTATTTTTATCTGATTTTTTTCTTAATTTATAAAAGAATTCAAAAGAAATTAATTTTTTTATTTAATAAGAAGTTAATTTAAAGGAATCAAAGAGTTTAAAAAAAATAAGAAAAAAATCTTTGATCATGGTACGGGGCGTTGTTACTCAGCCAGACCCTCTTCACCAGGTGAAGCAGCTCAAAAGCGGGCACGAGACAGTTTCCAGCCAATATACCATGAACTAATTTTTTATAAAAATAATTATTTAATACCAGGATTTTATTTATTTACCAAAGAAAACAAAAGAGTTGAAAATAAAATCTTAATTCTCATGTATTTGATTTTTTATTTAAAAGATTAACCAAAATTAATTATTCAATAAAATAATAAAGAAAAGATTTATATAAAGAAAGTCTTGATATTTATACATATTTATTTTTTAAGCTTATTTTTTTTGATTTGATAAAAGATGAACCAAGAAAGTAATTATTTAATCAAGGTTTTGTTTATTTAATGAAGAAAACTAAAGATTTATATGTATATTTTAAAAATAAAAGTGAAGCCTTAATATTTTATTTAATAAAAGGTGAATCAAAAAGTAAACAAAACTTTACTTATTTAATGATGAAACCGGAAATTTATATATATATTTCAAAAATAAAATAAAAATCTTAATATTTGTTTGTTTTATTTTTGATAAAAAAAATTAAGCAAAAATGATTATTTAATAAGGAAAATAAAGGTAAAGTTTTGATATTTATATAATTTATTTTAAAAAAAGATTAAAGAAATCAAAGATTTATATGTATAAAAAGTTTTTGATATTTATATGATTTTTTTATGTTCTTTTTGTTTGCTAAAAGATTTTTATTATTACCTTTATTTGAAATCATTTGAATAAAATTTTATTTAATAAAGGAAACAAAAAAAAAAAAATGTTATATCTTTTTTTTATTATTTTGAAAGAAATAAGTAAAATATTAGCCCAAGAAAATTTTTACTCCTTTATTCTTTTTATTAATAAAGAAAGCTAAAAATTTATATTTTATTAAATAATTAATATATTAGTCCAAAGTTTTTATTTTTAATAAAGAAAAATTTATTTGTATACTTTATTTAAAAATATTTCCAAACCATGGATCCTGGCGGATCATTTGGACATGGAATTTAATTTTTAAAAATTTTTAATTTTTAATTTTTAATTATTAATTTTAATTATAATTTTATTGGATTTTTCTTGAATTTTTAAATTTTAATATCATTACTTTAAAGATATGTTAAAAAAGAATTGATTTGTATATTTAGAATTATTTAATTATGTTTGTTTATTAATTTTAATAAAAGGGATAAAAAGTTAATTAATTTTTCTTATTGCTCCTTCAAGAAATAATAAAAGATAATTAGCTTTTTTTTTTTTTTTTTTAAAACATTTATGCTAGTCTTAAAGAATAAAATTAATCATTCACATAAAAGGATTTTCTTTTAATTAGTTGTTATTTACTTATGTTTATTCAATTATTTTAGTAAAGGAATAAAAGATTAAATTGTTGTTGTTGTTCTCTTTTTTTTTTTAAGAAATATGTGTTTTAGAAATAACAAAAGATAATTGGCTTTTAAAAATGATTTTTAATTAACCTTAATAAATTATTCACATAAAATTCTTTTTTTTTTTTTTTATAATAACTAAATTTAAACACCTAAAAGAGACAATTAATAATAAAGTGGGGCTTCTTTGGCCCTCCACAATAATTATAATAATAAAATAAAAAAATTAGTTGTTAACAACAATGATAAAAATTGTCAAAAGTTAGTAAAGTTAATGGTTAAAATTAATAATAACAATAATAAAAGTTAATGATGTTAATTGATTTAATCGTTAACAATAATAACAACAATAAAAATAAAAGTTAGTAAGTTAGTAACAATTATAACAATAATAAAAGATTAGTAAGTTAGTGACAATAATAATAATAAAGTTAGTAAGTTAGTAACAATAATAAAAAAGTAATAAAGTTAGTAAAGTTAGTAACAATAATAATAATAAAGTTAGTAGTTAGCACAGTTAATTGTTAGTATAGCACAAATTAAATGGTTAGTGATAACAATAATAATGAAAGTTAGTGGTTAGCACAATTAATTGTTAGTATAGCACAAATTAAATGGTTAGTGATAACAATAATAATGAAAGTTAGTGGTTAGCACAATTAATTGTTAGTATAGCACAAATTAAATGGTTAGTGATAACAATAATAATGAAAGTTAGTGGTTAGCACAATTAATTGTTAGTATAGCACAAATTAAATGGTTAGTGATAACAATAATAATGAAAGTTAGTGGTTAGCACAATTAATTGTTAGTATAGCAAAAATTAAATGGTTAGTGATGTTAGTTGAGTTAGTAATTAGTTTATACAAAAATTAAATAGTTAGTAATCTGAATAGAATAATAATAATAACAATAATAATAATAATAATAATAAATAATAATAATAATAAACATATAAAGATTATTGTTAGTTCTGTAGAAATAAAAAAAAAGTTAGTGACTTGTATAAATAAAAAAATGGAGAATAAGAAAAGAATTGTACCGAGATTCTGAATCGACTTTTAGTCGAGTTGAGGATTCACGAACGAATTTCATTATTAAATTTTTATTTTATTTTATTATTTTTTTTTAAAATAATTTCAATTAATATCCAAGCCATAGATTCTAACCGAATCATCTGGTCATGGAATTTAATTTAAATTTAATTTATTATTAGCTATTTAATTAATTATTAAATGGCAGAGGTAGACTGAATATTTCCTAGATGTGATTTTTATTATGTCAAACTAATTTTAGATTAATAAAAAAAGTTTATCTAATCTAATCATATAATTATGCTTAACATTAATTCCTCAGTTAATTTACACATTTAATTATTTGAGCAAACGAAAAGACAATAAAAGGAAATCAATGCACGAATTGTAAAATCAAAACAAACTCAAAGTTCAGATGAATAAATCAAATAAATCCAAAGATAAATTATTTATTAAAATTACCTATTTAACTTAATCATATAATTAAGCTTAATGTCAATTCCTAAGTTAATTTATGCTTTTAATTAGTTGAACAAACAAAAGTATAATAGAAAATAAGTGAATTAATGACTTAATTGCAAAAATTAAAACTAAGTTAAAGTATCAATTAGACAAATCCAATAAATTCATGAGCAAAAATTAAAATTATGTCAAAATTATGGGCTTTCATAACAGATCCGGACTACGAGTCGGTTCACCATCGGGATTTCGTTATTAAATTTTAATTTAAATAATTTCAGTTAATATCCAAGCCATGGATTCTAACCGAATCATCTGGACATGGATTTTGTGATTTACTATCGTCCTAAATTCAGTTTTTTTAGAATTTTATTAAAACCCGTTCAAAATTGAATCTCGTAAAGATGATCTTTCAAATATGTTATGTAAACATGTGTTTTAAACTTATGCTAACAATGAAAAGTTAAAATCAATATATAAGTAAATATCTGATCTAATTTAAACATACAATTTTATATTAACTCATCAACAAATTCATGATCCAAAATAATAAGACGAACAATTGAACAAAAATAAACAAAACTATAGATAAAAAACAATGCTGTCGATGATTGATCTGCAAAGAAAATAAGGTTAGTGACTTAAATGGATGAAATAAAAAGAACTAAGGGCTAAATAAGAGTTTTACCAAAAAGTTAAGTTTTGACTTGGTCAAAAAAAACGAAAACGCATCAGTTTTTTTTTTTTCGTTTTTCAAGCTCTGTTTCTTTCTTCCGGCATCGCAGCGGCGGCGGCTAGGGGGCACTGGGGCTGGGTGGCTGGTGGCGCGACGCGAGGGTGATCTGGCTGGCGGGTGAAGTCGAAGCTGGTGGCGAAGGCGAAGCTGGCGGTGGCTGTCGGCAGCTGGAGACGGCTGGAGGTGTGATCGACGACGGCGAGCTCGGACGGGCCGTCGACGCAGAGGAGGAGGCCCAGCCAGCAGAGGAAGGGCATCGGGCTGGAACAGAGGGGGCGAAAGGGAAGAGAGGGGGAAGAGAAGAGAGAGAGAGAAGGAGAAACAGAGAGGAGAGCAAAGGAGAGAGAGAGAGTTTGCGAGAAGAGAGAGAGAGAAGGAGAAACAGAGAGGGAGAAGGAGAGAGGAGAGCAAAGGAGAGAGAGAGAGTTTGCGAGAAGAGAGAGAGAGAAGGAGAAACAGAGAGGGAGAAGGAGAGAGGAGAGCAAGCTGAGAAGCTCCCAGAGAGAGAGAATTGTTGCGAGAGGGAGAAAGAGAAAAAATAGAAACAGAGAGGGAGAAGGAGAAAGATAACTCAGCTGTCGGCCGAGAGAGAGAGGGAGAGCGTGAATGAGAGAGAGGATCAGATTAGAATTAAGATAAAGGGGGGAGCGTCAGTCGGCCACCTCCCCCCTTTTTTTATTATTATTTTTATTATTTTTATTTTTTTCTTTTTATTTTAATTAATTAATTAATTAATAATAACAATAATAATGAAAAACAATTTTAGTTTTGATAATAATTTTTTTTTAAGTTTTAATTTTTAATTTAATTAATTTTTTTTATTTTTAAGCCGGACGAAATTGGGTGTCTACAACCACTCATGTTTCCGTTTACCCGATTCGGCTACTAATATATACATTTTTTATCAAATAAACTACTGAAGTTACTTATTCAGCTCAAATCAGCCACTTGACTATAATTTATTGAAATATTTCATTTTTTGATAAGATATTCCCTTTTTTTTAGGCAAAAAATAATGAATAAATGACTAAAATTTTTTTGTTGACCCGATTAGGCCACTTATGTTTGTTTTTAGGCCGAATAAACTACTAATATTTTTAAATAAGTCAAATTACCCATTATCTGTTAAATTTAATATTTTGTTCAATCTTGTACAAAGACCGGGTTAGCATTTTGTGGATAAAATTGGAAATATTAGAGCCTTATTTTATTTTTTTTATAGAGAAAATCAATAAAATTAGTGGTTCATTTCATTATTTTTTATCTTCCATTAAAATATGAGATATTCTATTTAAATAATTCTTAATAAATTCATTTTTTTACCAATATGAGAAAAAAGTTATAATACTCAATCACCACCATTGTCTATGGAGATAACTTCAACTTTAAGTTTATTTTCTCATTCCTTAAGATCTGGTACTATTGTTGATGTGAAATATGATGTATCCAATGACAGTAAGAAAAGTCAATAATAATGTTTTAGATATTGACTTTAAAGTTTAGAGAGAGAAAAAAAAAAAGATAAAGAGAGAGAGAATGATCCACGATTGATCAAAATATCAGCATATTTCTCACAGCGACAATGAAAGTAGCATATTTGAACTATTTTGAACTAAAAGTATCAATTTTACAAAAAATCAGAAACATGGTGGGGAGTTCTATGATTTTTTATTAGATTTTAAAGTGTAGTGGGTGAATTAAGCCATTCAAACAACGTTAGTAGTTTATTCAACCATTTACATGACATTGATAGTTTATTTAAGTCACAAAAAACATAAATGGTTAATTCGAGCTAAGTTAAAATATAATTAATTTTTTATGATTTTTGCCAATTGAGAGCGTTGATTTTTAGTACAAAAAGAAATAGTGTAGATGAGCGGTAAAGTGATGGGTAGGATATATGGCTAGTATGTAATCATGACTTAAATTGCTACTAGTGCAATTTTTGGCTCATAAGGCCTAAATAAGCAATGACACAGGAAACGTTTTTTATTTTGGTAAAATACAATGATAGGTGCATATTTTATTTCACTAAAATAAACTAGCAACAATTACAGAAATAAAAAACATGGGCATTCATTCAAAAAATAGCAAAACCTGCCTTAAAGTAAACTATAAAATAAAATCAGTGTAAATTACACACACTACCTCCAACCTTTAACTATTGTCATTGTTTTAACCCTAAGATTCACTTTGTTTGTAGTGTATCCATAACTTCAATAAAACATTTCATTTTGGCCCTCTTTCTGACGAAAATCATTATCTTGGATAGAAAATATTATGTCAGCTTTAGATTATAAGGATAAATGCTAGTTTTAATCCCTAAAAACATTTCCATTTGCCAAAAAAAAAACTTTGAAACGTTTCCTTTAGCAATTCAACCACCATATTCACGTCCGCCATATTGTCGGCCTTCTCCAGCCACCACTGAGTCATCATTCTCAAACTTCTCTATTCTTGCTCCTTTTCATGTTGTGAGTTTGAAGAAGAAACTGAATCATTGCATTATCGAGCTAAATGAAAAAGCTTAACCCAAAAATCAATGGTGTCTATCTGTTTGGTCACTTGTCATCGCTGATTGAAGCCCTCCTATATTTAGTGCTCTAATTCGCCACCATCCATGGTCCCCTGTAGCCATCGTCCAAATGGTTCTCGCCACCATCGTGATTTCCCAATTCATGCATCCCCGCAGTCACAATTTTTCGATTTGCCACGGCACCCAAACTTGACTCTGAAATACGCCTTGTACTCTATCCCTGATTTGCTCATCCTCTCCTCCATTCATTCACCCGATTTGCTTTATTTTTCTTATCTCCAATGTCAATCCACCAAAAGATTCAATTCGCATTGATCTCACGGAACTCATCGTCATGGACGAGGCATTGATCTCGTGGAACTTGAACCATAAATGAGCTTTGACGAGGGGTTGATCCCCGCCATAGACGCTATTAGTGGCACTTGAAGGACAGATATGGGAGAGAATAGAGAAGGGAAGAAAGTTTTTTTTTGTTAAATTTCAATGTTTTAAATATTATTTGTTAATGGGAAAAAATTCAAGGATTCAAGTAAGTAGTTTCCCCTACAATGTGATGCTGATGTGGCATTTTCCATCAAACATAACGTTTTTCGTTCAATGGGGACCAGAATGAAACATTTTATTGAAGTTATGGACATATTATGAGCAAAGTGAATGTCAAAGTTAAAACAATGACAATAATAAAAGGTTGGAGGTAATGCGTGCAATTTACCCAATAAAGTCATGTTGAACAACATAATAAAACAACATACATTAAAACAAAAGTAACTACTTATATCTATTTCATACTTGTTGGATAAGGATTTCAATGTAAGGTTTCTCAATTGGAATGTTATGCGATTTCTTTCAATTCAGATATAACATATAAAGGCTGATTCTGTTGGCTTAGTTGATAACATCACTATTGCACCTTGAGCGTTGAGAGATGGACTTAAAATTGCACTTTAATATCACCTTCAACATCTTATTCTAAAGATGGATTCGCATATTTATTGTGTAAACTGTGATTTCTTTTCAACAACTTTGTCCTAAGCTGACTTCACTCTTGTTGAATTATAGGTACTTGATATCCATGTTAAAGGTGGTTTGAGTTCAGCATTCACTCAAGAAAGGAGCCAAGCAACGGACATGCTTGCCAAAATGGGGAAAAAATTACCAACTGATGGACACTAAAGTTTTCCAAAGTTACCCCTATTTTGTATAATATAGTTTATGAAGGTGCTAGAGGAGCCTCTATGCCCCAGTGTTATAGGTAGGCTAATAGGAACACCATTAAGATATGTATTGTACTTAATGCCAGCACTAACTTGA
Organism: Aquilaria yunnanensis; assembly: GCA_039654915.1. Taxonomy (NCBI): domain Eukaryota; kingdom Viridiplantae; phylum Streptophyta; class Magnoliopsida; order Malvales; family Thymelaeaceae; genus Aquilaria; species Aquilaria yunnanensis. The sequence goes on along the minus strand of CM077593.1, from coordinate 101,851,529 downwards.
TGTCAATTGTAACTACCATACCTCCTTGAATACATTTATTTTGTTTTAATATATCCTTTGTTCCAAAATGCACTTCCTTCTGATACTTGCCTTCAAACAAATAGTAGCAGCATTCATTCTCTATGTATACTACTATTGATTATTGATAGGCAAAAAACAAATGAACTTTCCACTCATTCTTTTTAAAATAAAGAATACAATATCTAGAGCTTATATCCATAAGTTTAGCAACATTTTCATGTATATGGAGGTTATTTAACATAGCAAACGATCCAATAAAAGAATATTTCATAAAATGTAATGGCTCATAAATTAGCTTTTCTCCAAACAACAATATCTTCATTTTTTTTTATCAAGGTTCGCTAAGGTTAATTAACTAAAAACTGAATTTAGACTACAATGGTGAGACTTTTTGAGAAGTGTTGGCATTATATTTTCTTGAGCAATTAACAGTTAATCAAATTCAACATTAGTAACAAAACTAATTAGCTGAAATAGTTAAGTCGAGATTTAAGTTCTCTAATTGGTAGTACGAGATAAAGAAAGAGACAGAGAGTTGGGAAAATGCTCTGTTGGCATTGTTCTCTATTTAAACGATAACATTAATCTCCATTAAAGCTGATACATGACAAAAAAAAATAAGATATGTGACAAGAAAATGATAAGAAGAGGACAAATGATTTGGATTCCTGAAAACTTGCCATTCTTAACACAATCCCATGAATCATCATCATCATAAACATTTGCTTAAAATGTTTAAAACAAAAAAAATCAAATAATAAGAAAAAAAATCCTTTACAATTTTGTTAAATTTGTCATTTTATATCATAATCTTCAATTTTAACAAATGTAAACATTTTAAATTTGTTAATTTGTACTCTAAACTTCAAATTTGACAAATGTAGACTTTTTTTCTTAAGTTGTCTCTTTATTTATTAGTGTCAACATCTGATGCACTTTTTTTTTTTTTGTTGTTGTTAGACAAAATCCTATCACCTTTAAGTTCAAGAATGAAGACATTGTAAGGTTAAAAAAAATGTGTGTTAGCTCTTGGTCTGTAATTAAATAATGAATTGTTTAATGCATTATATTTATTTTTAGTGATTATTCGCTCGAATTATATATCAATTAAAAATCTAAACTTTAAATAGTTCAAAATTTATTCTTAAATATTTTTTAAACTAATGTAACTTTTATTTGATTTTTTTATTATGTTGAGTATGAAAAAAATCATAAAATCTAATTACTTTCAAACAGATAATCAAGTATGTATTAATGAAATAAATTATTAGGTTCCAAATAATATTAATTTTTGGCAAAAGAATTAGTAAAAATGAAAATGATGCATTAAATAATAAGTTATTTAAATAAACAGAGCAACAAGTTTAAAGCCAAACTCATGAACCATATGCCAATCATATGTAATACCACTAGCAATTCCTAAATGAAATGATGACTATATATCATATAACTTATTCAATAACATTAGGGGTAAAAGGATAAACTGAAATCCATTAAAGACGCAAACCTAACCAGAAAATATCTTATATGAGATGGTTTTGGTAGAGGAATAAGCTTAATTTAGGTTAAGCTAACTCGACCCATTCTTGTGTTGCTGATATCGAGTTGGTTTTGGTCAAAATTAGTAAACCTGAAATTGTGATAGGCATTTTAACCCAAGTGTCTAAGCCCAACCTAGTTATCTAGCCTGACAAAACTCTAGTCCAACAATTATCATAGCCCAACCCAAACCCTACCTAACTTTTCTTTCCCCTACCACAACAATTGAGAAACTATAGACTTCTCTCACATTTGTTGTGATTTACCTTATTCGCCCTTTTGAGCCATCTATCATTTGTCCTCTCATTATCTTTCTTAAATTCAGTCACTCTCTTCTACCCTTTGCTAGCTTAGTAGTTTGAGCCTTTAGTTTGTCTTAGATTATCCAGAATCTCTCTTAATCTCAATTAGTGTTAGTCATCGAGTCGCCCCTCTTACCTCAGATCACTCAGATTACTCATTATCTTTTTCTCAATCATGGTTTGCCTTCATAGGTCTAGATGTCCAACAATCTCAGTCTTATACACTCAAACAATCTTAATCTTATACACTTTATCCTTTTCATTGGAAGATAGAAAATCAGGGCACCCTGATTTATCGAAATCCAAACTTGAATTTCCAAGTGTGGTTTGGGTCAAGCTAGATGCTTAATTAGGTCAAGTTCAGGCCAGTATACATAGACAAAAGTAGGGAAAATGGCCAACTTTCACCTTATTGTAGATCCTCCTCCCAGGTCTAGATGTTTAGCAATTTACTCTCATTTTTTTTTCTCTTGCTAGGATGGAGAAAATTAGGCCAACTCGATTTACCAACATTTGAAACCGAACTTTTCAGGTTTAGTTTGGGTTGAACTAAATGCTTAATCAGGTTAAGTTTAGACTAGTATACATAGACAAAAGCAATGATAATTCAAGTTGAATTCAACTTGAACTCGATAAAAAAGCCGACCTTCACCCCTAAAAAACATTGTTTCAACTTTCAATAAATACTTCAAATTTTTTCATTTGCTATTTCAATACAATTTTATGTTTTTCTATGTACAGTCTACAGTATTTTATAATCACGTTATCATTTGTGATGAAAAGTTTACCTCATATCTCACTCACCCTTTGACTGTAAAAAGGATTTGAACTCTAACCGACCATAAAAAATGATAACTATCAAGCTAATTTTCCAAAGCATGAAATTTTTTATACATTAGCGCAAATGTATGCATAAGTCATATCCTAAAACTAAAAGTAAACTTATTAAATCTATTAGATTAACTTAAGCATTAAAGGTTATTAATCACTAAAGATATAACTTTTGCTCTGGTTCCTAATTCACTAATATTCTATGATTTAGATTTTAAACTTTTTGAATATTAAATAGTTTGCTCCTACAAATTACATGATCAAGGGATAAGATATGCATAAAGTCTTACACTGATTATCATAATCAGTGGTGTAGACAGGGGTGGGGGAGGTGGGATGACACCCTAAACAATTTTAAAAATAAATAAATAATTACAGGGTATACTGGAAAAAAATATATTTATAAAAAAGCTACTAATGTTATCAAATTAGTTTATTTTATTTTTCAATATTTATATAGAATTTTTTTTTATTTCCAACAATGTTGGAGTAATTTATTTGTAACATAATAAGTCAAGGTTGATTCAACTCAACTTTTATATAGAGCAAAATATCCTCAAATAAATTTTTGGAATATGCATAGAAATGCCCCTAATTAACAAATTAGGTTAACTACTCAGATGTTAAATTCATTTTTTGATTAATAGAAAAACATATAAGGTAAATCTTTTACACCACATTCTATATTTTTCGCTTAAAACTTTCATGTCAAGTTTATTATCATATTGTTATGATATTAGTACACTATTATCTATTATTTTTCTAATTAGAAAACAAAAAATTTTGTGTGGTTATAATTATTTTTTCTATACAGTAAACATTATAAAAAAACATCTACTACAAATTTAGTATTATTTTAATGATATAAAATTATCATATATTATTACGAGGTAAATTTTGCTTGAAGTCCATAACATTCATTTCTTATTATAAATCCACATCAAACTTATTTTCATGCACTTAATAATTTTCAACTTCTGTTGAGAATTGTAAATTGACTATTTTTATTATATTCATCAAATTTTGAAAAAATTTCATAACCATCTTACACTTTACTAAATTTTTGTAATAAATTTAGATATTAGTTTTTGTTTCTACATAGATAAAACCTCTATATGATTAACTTATATATATGTATTGAAAATTTTATTGAAATTTTCATCAGACCTAGTAGTCAAAGGTAACAAAAAACTTAATAAAAGTTGAAAAAGGTTGAAAACTATCAAACAACGAATGAAAAAATAAGAACTAATTTTACACACTCAATCCCAAATTTCTGGCTACGCCATTGATCACAATAAAATGCTTCAATGGAATTTTTTTTCACAAACGTACAACATTCTTTAAGCATAAATAGTTCAATATTTGAATCAATTTAACCTTCCTATATTTTTTTAATACTAGTAATATTCAATAATGATAACAACAAGAAGAAGTTGAGGTTAGTAGAACAAACAGGTGGGGTCAAAGTGACTTTTTTGAAAAGTAGAGGTACAAATGGTACTATAATCGAATAGTGCAGATATCAAGAGGATGTTTAAGCGAAAAGATATCGTGAAAAAAAAAAAAAAACAGTGGAGTGGATCATGTAATGGAAAAATTCCAGTCAGGCTGAGGCGGAGTGCGAGGTTCTCGTAAGTTGCTTCAGCAATTCTCAGATCTCAAATTTCAGATTCCCATATTTACTTTCAAGGCTTTATTGGTCGTAAGTCGTTACTGGATCGTCGGTGGAATTTGAATTTCAACTTCATTTTGATCTTTCATGGCGTCTACAAGCAAGATTTTTCAATCCGAAGAAGATGATGAAGCAGCTGAAGAAGAGGAGGTAAATGATCTCTCACTTTTGTGTTATCGTTTAGGAGGTAAATGATCACTCACTTTTGTGTTATCGTTTCGCCTTTTCTAAGCCGCTTAGTATCTCACTTGTTCGGTAATTTATATAGGTCGAACATTTTGATGATTTCACGCTTGCCTCTTCATGGGAAAGGTACCTGTCTTTGATTTCTGTGACTAATCCATTGGCTTATTTGCTTGCTAATTCGGTGCGGTTAGCTGCATTGCAGATTCATATCTGAAATTGAGGCAGTTTGTAGGCAGTGGTTGGCTGATGGTCCAAGAAATTTGTTGGTATGCCAAACGTTTTGAATACAGCGAGTTTTTCTTTTTTCTTCTAATGATTGAACTAGTGAAAGGCTCGAGGACTATGTCAAGCAAGCGTTTAACTTAAGCGTTTTGTCTGGCTCCAGGGAAAGGGAGCCGTTCAACTGGCTTCTTCGGAGAACATGTACAAGGTCAAGCATGAGTTGAGACATGCCTCCAAAAGCTACTGCATGGAGTACTATTTTCAAACCGAGAACAAAGGTTCTCATTGTCATCTCTTTATTTGTGAGTCTTGGTGATTAGGACCGTCTATTTTCTTGTAATTCATGAAGTCAGTTTGGTTTATGCAGGTAATGTTGAACCGTGGGACTGGACCCTGCATGATTTGCAGCTTAGCTTTGGTGTCAATGATTTTTTGGTAAGCTTTCTGCACCTGTGCATACTTATTTCTGTTCCTTCTTGTTATAAATACGGTACTCTGCATCATTGCATCACTTGCCAGCTTCCACCATCCCCTGACACAATGTGTCAATGGGCAGGTAATTCAGCCCCAGAGTGCCAGCGGCGTCGTGCTTGATGCACCGGAGGCAACCAAGCTCTTGAGTGCAGTTGCGATTGCCTCGTCAAATTCTTCAAGGTAAGGTTCTGAATTTAAGTACCCTAAAAGAATGGAAGTGTATAAATTCTGCTTGGCCATTAGATTTTTCTGGGGACCTGTCATGTTGAGTGCCCACGGATGTGGCACCGGTGACATTATATCTCCAATTTCGAAATTGGAATATAGGAGTGGGACTATGGCTTGTTAGTAGGATAGAACCTTTTGGGTGGGGACTTCATTTTTCTTTTTTCGGATCAGCAAAGATGAAAGTCATTAAAACGAGAAAAATACAAATGATCAACCTGAGTAGTTGATCATATGGAACCCATACAGAAGCGTAAAGCTTAGGCCCATGAGACAGCCACAGGCCCACAGCCCCACCCAAAAGAAAAAAAAAAAATCTCACCCTCACCGGCACCCAGAACCCAAAAAACAACTCAAGAGTAAGGCTTTTGGGTTGTCTCATGGGTCTAAGATTTACACTTCTTTATGGCATAACTATACCATGTCATTCTATGATCTTTCTTTCTTTTCTTTTTGGATTTTAGGAAATGTAAGTATGCTAATACTTGTATTTTTCAAATGCAGTTTCTGGCCAGCATTTGTGCCAGTTCATGATCCTTCTAGAGAAGCATATATTGGAATCCAAAATATGGGGACAGTTTTCACAAGGAGATTTGAGGCAGACCGTATAGCTAGTCAGGTTCCAGTAAAATTCATGCATCTAGAAGGATTGTATGAGTTGTTTGTTTCAAAATTTGTAAGTGACCTCTATATTTCGTGTCCTGCTTATCATTTCCTTTCCATTTTTTCTCTTTAAAGCTTATAATATAAATGCTTTGGTGCCATCTTTGTGTCCCCAGACAAGTTGCATTCTTGTTATCAGTCTTCTATAGATTTTTTTTGTAATTATTTGCTTGTTTCCGCATCCGACCACTGATAAAATGTTATACCATTTTCATGTATGAAAGAACATCATAATAAATTGCTGTAAGAAGATACTGCATACGATTTACTCCTTTCCTAGTTGCTTAGAAACGCATTAATGTAGCATTAGATGCGTGGACAACGCTAAAAGATAGAATTGGAAACAAGGGGATAAGGATACATGACTTTTGTCATTTTCTTCATCGTTAACAAGAGTGCTTCTTTTAATCCTTTGAATCAAGTAAAACCCCAGATTCATGCCAGAACCATGGTGTTTCAATAAAACCTTGAACTCAAAAGTACATCTGGTAAAGATTAAAATTAGGAAAGGTTGCCTTAGATGGTTTTAGGGATGTTCAGTGTGAACCAATACATTGGCCATATAATGGATAGATTAGATACAGGAGAGGGGAAAACAGTCAAAGGTAAAGCTAAACCTGCTTTGTGGAAAAGGTGAGAAGGTATCATGCTCTTTTAGAGCTTTTAGAGGAACTTGCCTACTGTGTGGACTGGGAACACAAGATTCATGTAGCTGACCCCAACTAGTTGATATTAAGGCTATTTAAGTGCTTAATTGCTTGACTTAGAAGTTATTTGTGCTTTTTCATGTTACACTAATAGAGTGTTGTATGTATTATTTCATAGCCAAAATCCTAAATTGATAACATGGTCCTTTATCTTTCATTGAAGGCTTTCTCCATCTTGGACCTTTCTGTGCATCTTTTCAGAGTCCATTTCAGAATGAAGCTAACCTATCGAATGATTCCTTATGATGATGATGATGACATGTTAGAAGCTGATGCAGAGAACACAGGCTCTGTAGCAAATACAGATGGTGAAACCCAGAGAAAAACACAATGGGATGATGATTGCCCTTGGAGTGAGTGGTATTCTGCTGAAGACCCTGTAAAAGGTTAGCATGTGTAATGTTTTGAAACTACTTTCCCACCCATCCTCTGCTGCTTGCATGCTTAGCATTTCTAATAGGTATCTGAAATCTTTCTGTCAAGGTATTACATATGTTTTTAGCATTTGTCTGACTTGCAAGAAAGACAATTTCCAGTTTTTATGCTAGCTGCTGTCTTTCTTGTTTTCTTTCATAGCTAGGACTACACCTGAAATGCACCTAGTGACATGGGCTAGCCGTGAGAAGTTATTCAAGTGTTTGAGGTTTACTCCCAAAAGTATTGGAATTTTTGTCCAAGATGAACTCAGCTTGTTTGAATGCCTGATTTTAGAGTTTAAGCCTGAAAAGAAGCCATCTAAATGATCTTTACTATTATAAATCAACTGAAGGAGAACTGGTTTGCTGAAATAGACAGCATGTTGGATTTGGAAAAAATTGAGGAAGCCTATCCATGAGAGGCCAATGGATCCAAACTCAAGACTACTGAGTATCTCATGTGTTTTTGCAATCTGTATGAGTACTAAACTGTTTGGTGATAGCCTACGGATAAAAAAGATTTGTCTTTACCAGTAAAAATTACTGAAAATGTAGAAAAGGGTCCGCTGAATTAGCTTTTATCATGGAAAGTTATGCTGAACTAGTTGTAAATGAGCTTCAGTCTATCTTCTACATGTGGTAATAGTTATTCAGGGACATGATTGAGCTATGTTTACCTCTGTTCAAGGTGTGTTTGTGATGCTGCACCCAAAGATTCTAGGCTAACATTTTTTAGGACTAGGTTTGGGAGATAAAAATACTATATAGTTCATTTGCTACCTAATGCATCTGTGTGCATGCACTTGTGTGTGGAGTGAGTGCAAAACACCTGTTCAAATTATTATATGTTTCTGTGAGCCTACCTGCCTACTTACATAGCTTATGCTTCCCAAGCCTAATCTGCTAAAACAGGGCTGCAACCTTGTCAAATGAACATGTACTAGTCTATGAACAGATGTTCAATTTTGAGCCTTGTTAGTAGTTAGGTTTGTTTAGAGCTCTAGTCTCATCATGGGCTTGGGAGTGGTATAACAGTTCTCATCATGTAGGCCTCCCCCCCCCCCCCCCCCCCCCCTAAATATATATATATATCAGAGAGGGAGAGAGGTTTAGGAAAAGTGATGTTGGCAGTGTTTTTATTTCAGGGTTTGACTTAATCACTGCCTGGTTGGATAGGGTGGTTGAAAGCTCCTCAGAAATGGCTGAACTGGAAAATGCTTCTCCTCATGAGGCTGAGAAGTGGCATTTGATCCCCAATCTTGGTCTGAACCAGTAAGTTTTTTTTTTTTTGGCTTAGCCGGTTTTTTCTCGGGGGTAATGATGGTAATACTACCTCTCTGGGAAGCATTACCTGTTGTTAAATTTTTTTAAATCTTTTTTTTATGGGGGGAGGGGGTGGGGGAGGGAGAGGACTTTATTGGCTGAAGCCTAACATCACTTACAGCAAAAGCCAGGGGCCTAAAATAAAACTGACAAAGCCTTACTTTAAAAGCAAAAGCCGAAAATGAAATCAGTATAACACCAGTGCTATGCTGCAAAATCAGGTGATTACAACCTTAATCTATTCTAGCTTCTAGCTAGCTACCATGGGAGGTTACTCAAGTTTGTCTTTACTGCTTGCACTATCCTTTTGAACTTTCACTTCCATAGGAGTTTGACTTTCTAGGTTTTTTAATCACAAACTCCTTTGCTTTTCTTTTGCTTCATATATATTTTTTTCTCCTTTTGATGTTTTTATGCTTTTCTTCTGTCATTTTTTTGTTTGGAGTGATAGCACGAAAGGAAACAAAGTTGGATTTGCTTCTCAGTTGAACCTATTGGTCAATGCATTGGAAGCATCCTTTCAAGCTAAATTCATGGAGGATCTTGCGTCAGGTGCAGATCATTTTTGGTGTTCATTTTTCTATGTGTTAAGTACCATGCTAGAGATGTGATAGTGGTCAATAGTGTTCCCAGTGTCATTGGTTTTGACTTGTTCGAACTTTGAACTTATTGTATTCATACATTTAGTGCTTTGATAGCAGTTGAAAATCTTGGAGGGGACAATTTGAAATCCTCAATGATTGCACCTCCCACATCAGTTCTTGATCGTGTGCTTAAAGAACTGTTTCATGAAGGTACAATTCTTTTAGTTTTCTCTTACAGTGTAATGTATTAGCTATTAGGGTGCAGGTTTCTACATGGAATTTTATCTGTTGGTTCTGATAATAAGGCTGTGCTTTGTTTTTCCTACTTTGAGAAGCTCTCTTGTGCTTTCCGTGATGATGTCTTAGAGCTCATTTGGCAACTTGATATTGGAGATTGAAACATGAAACATGTCATAATTTTAAGCTTGGTTAAATGATAAGGTATTAGGCTAAGTGGGATTAAATGTGAGTTTATGAAATGTGGATTTAATCATGTTAGAAATTCTGAGGATGAATAAGTCCGATTGATGGAAAGAAGTCAGAGAAAAATGGTTGTTGTGGATTTTATGGTCATCCACAACATGGTGGTGTAGATCATGAAGAAGAAGTAACTCATTCATACAACTATGGCAGCATGGATGGATTAGGGAGAAGCTTTATAGAACAGCAGTAACACAATGTTACTTTATCAAACTGAATGCTGTTGATTACAGAACAACACTGGATATTGAAGTTTGCCTGATGTTCTGGAGAACAACTCTAGATATGGACATTGGGACATATCAGTCACTTTAGGATAGATGGGCTTTGAATATTGAAATTATTCATGATAAGGCTGACATTGTAGTGATTAAGATGACTCTGGGTTGACAACTTAGAGAATTTTAGTGCCCAAGATACACCGAGAAATGTCTTACTACATGAGAGTGATGCTACACAAATGAGAGACAAATAAATAAAAAAAAAACAAAATTTGAAGTACTGAAACTGGACTTCGAATAATTGTAGTTCTCTAATGAAGTTGCTCTAGATATAAGAAAATTCTAAAGACAATTCTTATAGTGACCTCAACTAACTTGGGTTGAAGAATTGAATGTTCTCTTCTCTTGAGCTACAAAACATTTTGATATTGGATGAAAAACTGTGGTCTTGAGCTGTTTCTTATGAATTTATGATCTTTGTGCTTTTTGAAGGTGGTCAAGTTCCAGATTTTGGTAAAGACAAGAACAAGTATTCTCGAGCTATAAAAGGCTCATCTCATGGGTCTCTTTTTGCTCAGTTTTGTTTACATGCTTTATGGTTTGGCAACTGCAACATACGTGGTACGTTGAAAGTTGAGTGCTCAAAATTGTTTTGTGGCTACATCTGTTAGAAAATGAACTACAAATAATGCTAGAGGAAGTCTCCCTTTTAACTTGATGGCAGGATGTCTTACCTTGCTATTAGACACCAGGGTTCAGGGCTATCCAGCAACAAATAATGCTAGAGATTTAGCACTCTCTTTTTAAAGTTTTGTTTCTTTGTATTTCTTTAATGGTGTTTTGAAACAGCTTCCTTCTTTTAGCTATAGCTGTTCTTTGGATAGAATTTGTTCGAGAAGTTCGTTGGTGCTGGGAAGAGTTGCAGCCCTTGCCAAAGATGGAGACCAATGCTTCAATTGACCTTTCAACTTGTTTGATCAATCAGAAATTACAAATGGTAATAACCTCTTCCGTCATCGTCAGGCATTGCTTAACCATTCTTTGGACCACTGCATGAATTCTTTTGTTTGTCAGGAGAAGATGGGGCTTCATTTTGGGGGGCTTTTACAGCTGTTTATTTCCTTTTTCTTTTGGGTTGAATGCATTCTAAGGTTTATGGTTTCATGGACTCCATGTTGCAAAAAATTGTTGGGTACTTTTTTTACATATATCATTATCATACAGCACTGTCATTGCTTGAAGTTCATAAAGTTAATTAGCGGTTAAAGGTAATATTCACATCATAAAAGCTTGTAAAAGAAAAGGGAAGTTGCAAGGTTTTCTGACTATATTCCTACCTAGTTTTCTAGGTAAAATTCATCCTGTTTGCAGATTTTATAGTGAAACACTGGTCTAGTAGGATGCCTTTGTGTACTCCTTTGAAGCAATTTACTGAAATTAAGAGCATTCTAAATATGTGTGTCTCTTTTTTTTTTTTTTTTTTTGGTACCACCTATAGAAAAATGACATATCCTGGATGGGTGCTCAGAATTTTGTGTTATTGAACTGAAGGCTTTAATCTTTTGTTATCCCTTATGAGGAAACTGACTGATTTTTGTTTTCTGCAGTAATGCTTTGTGATAACGTGATATAAACTTCTTCCTTGTTACTTTTATATTGCCATGTGTTGATGAATCCTCAAGTTGGCGTTTCAGAGCTAGCTACTTGTTAGAAGCTTATAATATAGAATATTTGCATTATTTCTGCTCAAGGACAATTTTGCTGTAAATTGCTTTAATGTCTTAGTAGCACATAAAGTTCCTGTTATTTTCCCATTAAAAATAATCCATTATTTTCACTTTTGCTGATTTTTTTTTGTCTAGAATCAATGCTATTTGGAAGCTAATACTCTTGCTAATTAATAATCACTTGAATTAATTTTTCATGAAATTTTTCCGTACCTAGCCAAGAAAAACAAAAATCAACAAAAAAAATCTAATTTAAAAAAATGTTTGAAAAATAATTTTTGTACTTCTTTAAGTATGTAGTTTCATTTAGTATATGAGTTGAGCAAGTAATCATCTATATATCAAAATAATCAATAATAACTCATTCTTTAAGGCTTTTTCGTGCATAAGGGAATAATTTTTTTATTTATTTTGTTTGTTTTTCTTGAACAGCTTGCAATATGCATTGAGAAGAAGCGTGAGCTAACTGAAGAATTTCTGGATTGTCTCGGTAGCAATGATGATGCTTTTGCTGTCATGGAGGTCATCATTGTTCATCTGTTATCTACTTGTAATTTTTAACATTTGATAGTGACTGAGCATTATTGTCCTTTTAAATGGGAGCTTAATCAATTGAATGGACACAGGAAGATGGCTGGGCTGGAGAGGATTCGAGTAATTTTCATGCGTCAGGTCAAAAATCTGATGGCAAATGTGACAGGTGAACTGAGCAAGTGAGCTCTCTTTTGTTTCTTCATGAAAATTTGCTTTGTGTAAATTGGTTCTTCCAATTACTTGTTTTCCATATGTTTTTAACATAGTAGCCTAATTTTTGGGATATGGTATTGGAGCATAGGGAACTTGCTCATAAGCTGATGGGTGAAGTAAATTGTGGTAATGCTTTTGGATGGGCACTTTAAAACATGGTTTCTGGCCGTTTATCTCTTGGGCATACATCAAGTTATTACTATTTCATTTGGAGAAATTAGTGTCTGCTATCATTGGATGGATGGATTCATTCAGTGCTTGAAGGCTAGTTGAACTACAAAATAAAATTGCCTAAATCTCAAATAATGACACTCAGCAGTTATGATATTATCTCTGAGATTTATAGTTGGCTGTAGTTCTGAATGTTTAATCGTTCATGCATTGGCTTCTGTTAGGGACTTTTTGTCCTTATTTTTGCTGCCCCTAAAATTTTCGTTCCTGCATTGTTTGAAGCTATGCATGTAGAAGAAAAATTGGCTGCCATATTCATGAAGAGAATGTGCGAATGGGGTCATGCAAATGGATAATCTTATGCTAGTTTCAAGAACATGTTGCATTTTTAATCTACTCAACTTCATGAAGAAGGAGCATGTAATAGTAGATTGATGTAAACAGAACTGTTGTTTTAGGTATTGCAATGTTTCATTTGGATTGATTCCTTGGCTTTCGTTCTCTAAATCAAAAGTAGGACCAATTTTTTTGTTGTTGGTGTATGTAGAAGAACAAAATTCTAATTTCGTGCAGAATATGTGTTCTTCACTGTTGTTATGTCACATGTGCATTCCGCTAGAGATTTATTAATGTGTATTGATGGACAGATGCTTTTTATCTTTCATACAGCTCCATGAGGCTAGATGTTTCAAAGGAATCAAAAACAACTTTGTCGAAGTTTACCACAAACTCTGCAAATATGGGTTCTGGCGATAAAAAGCCTTCATTTTCTATCAGGAAAGGCTCAGCTGGTCCTGTTGGGTCCATGAAACTTTTGAAGTCATGTCAAACCTTGCATGCTCCTTTTACTCAGGTCTCATAAATCTAGTGCTGTATAAATCATTCTTCATCATATGTTTTTGGGCATCTCCTGCTTCAGTATGTGGAACATGACTAACAAATTGTTGCAGGATGCGCCAATTATGACAGAAGATATGCATGAAGAGCGGCTTCAGGCTGTTGAAGCTTTGGGTGATTCATTTGTAAGCTTATATTCAATTTTCATTGTTGTCGCCTGATATATCTACTTGTCCATGTACCAAGAGCAAAGTTTTCATGGTTGTCCAGATGAGCGCAAAGTGATCTTGTAAAAAGCAGCATTGATAGCATCAGACTTAAATTTATCAAAATGCTGGCAAGAAAATGCAGTAGATAAAAAACTCTTTAACACAATTTGTGGCAAAAGAAATAAAGAAAAGGCGACAAGCTTATCATGGAAGTCACAGAAACATGGAGCTAAACAAAACATAGATATGCACATGCATGCATACAGTATATTTGCACTTTATATGGCCACCAGCACATGAATTTTAAGTTGGGGTGTGATACATTTGCTGCTTTATTCTCTCTCTATAGTGTCCAGTCTTTGTTTTTATTTGCTTTTGTGTTCAATGAATTTGCTTTGTCAAGGGTTAAAAAGATTCAAAAGGAGTGGGGAAAACAGGTTGAGCCTATACGGTTAGGCTACTTGCATCAGATTACCTCTCATTCCATGTCAACATTGTGAAAGAATGTGAAGATAAAAAGTGTGGTTCTTTTCATTTACATTATTAATCAAAGAATAAATCAGCTTTGAGTTGGAACTTGTGTTGAACAAATATGGCAAAGCATAAAGCGTAAAAGAATTTGTCAAAAGTGAACAGAAGGTGAATTTTGGCTGGTAAATGGTTGCCTTTCTTCGCTATGCACAATGTGAAATAAATCATCTCTTTTACTAAACTGAACATTTCCTTGGGATCCGATCCTGACACTTTTGTTTCATTTTAAAGCATAGCGTAGGCAAAAGCTGGCAGCTCAAGACTTGAATTATGCTTGATTCTGTTGCCTCCTAAGTTATTTCAAAGGAACAAGTTTGGCATTAGACGTTGATCGATTGTTGATTTTCTGTCTGCAATGGAACCAGTTTGGTCGACCAAAATGGTCACCTCTGTAATAGGATATGAAACTTGCAGTGCACCTTTTTTTTTGGCAAATAAAAAAATATAGTAGAATGCCACTTTTTTCTTTGAAGGCATGTGGAATGACTTTTTGCTGGTGACTTAATGCTCTTTTTTCCATTGCAGAACTTTTCTGCTCAATTGGAGAGAGATGTGTTATTTTCTGGTAAATGTTAACATGTCTTATCTTTACCACTGAACTCCTCATATGGCCATGTAGTATTGTTATATGCTCCACATCAGTTCCCTTGTGACTAGCTTTTGCTTCAAGTGGTGCAATAGGTTCATTTTAGTCTGTAGTAAGAGGGGAATTCAATCAGGCATTTGCAGATGTGCAGTTGGTTAATGTTTCTATGTGAACAAAAAGGCATTTATTCATCTAAATGCACATCTACATGTTTGGTTAATAGGCATCATGGTATTTGTTCACTTGTCCTTCGAAATCAAATATGAGCAACTTCGGAGATTTCCTCTCTTGGGTAGTCAGTACTTACAGGAGATAGGATCAAGTTAACCGCATGCAGAATTTTGTGTTCTTAACGCTAACTTTGTCTGGTTTATCTGTTCTGATTTCTGTGTACCAGCAATATTTTTCTTGTCTCTACATTAATGAAAGCATTTGAAATGTGAAACAGACATGTCAGCTTTTAAAGCAGCCAACCCTGATGCTGTATTTGAAGATTTTATTCGGTGGCATTCACCTGGAGATTGGATGAATGATGATAAGGGGGGAAATGCCCAATCTGAAAATCTTCCAGTGAATGACGTGCAGGATGACTGGCCTCCTCGAGGGCAGCTGTCACAGCGAATGTCTGAGCGTGGCAATTTATGGCAAAAGATTTGGAATGATGCACCTGCTTTGCCAGCTTCAGAGCAGAAACCTCTGCTGGATCCAAATCGAGAAGGAGAAAAGGTCTGTTTCTATGTCTTTCATGTGTTGACATTATTGGTCAGATATTCTCTTTTCTGTCGTGTGTGAGAAACTTTGAATTTTATACGCACGATACTAATAGGTACTCAACTTAAGTGTAAATAGTCATGTATACTGCTTTATTAGAAAATTTAGGCAGACATCTTTCATTTACTGTTATAGTAGCATTCATGAACGATTTATTTTGTGAGTTGAGATGCTGACCACAATCACTTGTATAAGTCTTGATCTGTAATGACTAGGAGAGGGACCTGAACCTGCTAAGCTTGATCTTTCTGCATTTATGAATTTTATAGGTACTTCATTACCTGGAAAGTTTGCGGCCACATCACCTACTTGAGCAAATGGTTTGTACAGCATTTAGAGCATCTGCCGACACTCTAAATCGAACAAATTTTGGAGGTTTGAAGCAGATGAACACAAAAATGGAACAACTTTACTTTACTATGGCATCTTCACTGAGGCCATTGCAAAGTATATTTTTGCTTTCCTCTTCATCAAAGTACAACACAACATTGCAATTTCAGGGTTGTTTAGATCTGGTTGCCCTTTGTTTGTTTGTAGTGAATCAATTATCTAGCAACAGCGAGGCCATTGAAGACCTCAGGCGGCTGTGTGTTGTCTTTGATCATGTTGAGAAATTATTAACCCTTGCGGCTTCTCTGCAT
Source organism: Aquilaria yunnanensis (assembly GCA_039654915.1). NCBI lineage: Eukaryota > Viridiplantae > Streptophyta > Magnoliopsida > Malvales > Thymelaeaceae > Aquilaria > Aquilaria yunnanensis. The sequence continues at coordinate 101,835,440 of CM077593.1, read as the reverse complement.
CGGAAATTTTTGCAAGCACCACGGCTTTCTGAAGCTATATTCAGCGAATATTACAAATTTTACCTTCCATTTATGGGAATGGCCTCTGTGGAAGTGGATTCTGAGAAGGTAACATGACATGCTATATGCCATCTAAGCATTAAATATGAGATTCCTGACTTTCTTGTACGCTTTAGTTATCATTATTTAGAGACTCTGGAGTAAAGAGCATTTCCTGTAATTTGCATGATATGACAGCATTGCGCTGAAATACATTTTGCTCAGACCATCCTTTTTCTTGGGATTAGAGATCACTAGCTCTTTTGTTTACTCATTTGCAGCTTACATTCCCAATTGTTCAGGAATTTGACATGCAGCTGCTGCTAAGAATGAAAGAGAGAGAAGTTGTGTCGAATTTGTTTGCACCGCCCACTGCTAACCAGTCATGGAGAAAAGTGTTGAGCATGGGCAATCTTCTCAATGGCCATGAACCAGTCATCAGGGAAATCGTATTCTCCACGCGAGACAATCCAAGTGATTTTCAGCATGCAGCCAGCACTAGTAAGGCTCATCAGGAGGAAATAGAGACTTACAGAATGTACATGTGTGGAACAGCAAATGATATCCGGGTAGCTCTCTCTGTCACCTCATCCGATTAGTTTCTTCTAGATGTCATTCTGCGTCTAAATGTTATATAACTTAGGTTAGATTATTGCTAATAGAGCAATGGCCGTCTGTTAATTTTGTCACATAAATCAAACATTAATCTAACTGCTGTCGCTGTCAGTGTCCGATGCCTTTTATTGTGTAAATCAATCATTTTAACTCATTTCTCTCGCAAATTAGACGATCCTTTGATTGACAAGTACTGTCTTATCTTTTGCATTGACTTTATTGGGCGGAATCGTAGATTGCCAGAATGATCTTATGATTCCATGTAGACAGTGTTGGATTTTGCTGTGTCGCTTGCGACCATGGTTCAGGGGTTTGTATGATCATTGATAGGACAGGTTATGATTCGCACTTTGGATGGCTTTCAGAAAATTTGAGTCACTTGTCATGTCAAGTGTCAGCTCTGCTTTCTCACTGATGTCTTTCAGGCTGTCAGCTGTTATGATCTTGTATTAAATGTGCCCCATTCAAAAAGACGTCGTGGTTAACGCTACTCGATATCTTGCAGAGCAGAAGTTTAAGCTACCGTTAAAGATAAAAAATAAATAAATGTATTCATAGTACGGATGAGAGTGATTTACCCTTGCTCCACTTTTTTATGGAACAATCTATAAGTTGCTTTATTTTTTTATGGATCAATTCACCATCTAACTTGTAAATATTTATGAATATCCAATTTACAATATTTGGGTAGACATTTTAATAAGATATTTTTTTGTAGCTCTTTCAAATATTTGTTTTTATGGTGAGAGATTGATGCACAATGTGTTTTTCAATATATAATTTTTTTTTTCAATTTTTTTTCTTCCCCTATCAAAATATTTAATTTTATCAATTTATAAAAGGATTCTAATGTAAAAACAATAACAAAAAATTCAATGCAATATACTTATCCAAATTAACAAATAAAAATACCAAAACAAAAACAAGCAATGATTCACAACTTTTAAAGCACTTAAGTATGCAAATAAACCACTAGAAATGTAAAATAGAAACTCATTTTCTTCACTTCAGTCAAGTAATCTAAAACTACAAGTAAAAACAGACCAAACCGAGTAGAGATAACTAAACAAATAAAAATGTCTTTTGTCACATTCTGGTAGTTCTGTTCCTAAGAATTGATGATTAGGTAATGCTTATAGAGGTGGAGCACTAGAGTAAGGGCACACCTTGATAATAAAAGTGATTAAATTAGGAGGAAATTAAGAAATATTGAAAATTTTTGTACACCACTGTGGTTTGAGGAATTCTAGCAACAGATCAAGATATTTTAGTTTGTTATATGCTCAAAATGTGTTTGAAACCTAAGCTTATAATACATCATTGGAAAGGTCTATGAGTCTACTTTAAAATAGAAGAAATAAAATTCAATTTAGAGGTCTGAATAAAGAGTTATGTTGATTCTTGCTAGACATCGCCAAAATGGAGAGCTTTAAACGAGCTTGAAAGTTGAGAAATAAACTATGTCAACTAGCTAAACCAAAAATTGTGAATAAAATTTATATTATAGATGGAGAAGTTTAGTTTCACAGGAATTTTATGGAATGCAATTTAAAGTTTTCTACAAAAAGTTATGTTTATTCTTGTGGGAGTGCGCAATATTGTCAGTTTTATCAGTATCGAGTTTAAGATAGATGTTATAGTATTCAATTTGAATCAAGGCCTTTGCAGATTAAATTAGGCTATGATAATAGCTCATACTCTTTTGATTAAGTTCTCGAACCTGAGTGACCATTAGATTGATTCTAGGATCGGAACAATGTAAGTAACATCCTATACACCTTGCTTGTTTTCTACTCACACTTTACTTGAGTTAAATATGATTTTGATTATTGGAATTTCATAAGATGATTGCTATAGTGTAATGATTTCTTCTTAATTTTGTATTTTATGAATGATTTATGTTTTTCTTATGCAAGGATTGAATATGAGATGGTTTACGAAGTTGTTAATAACTGTTATGATCGAATTGTTAAATGGAATGAGAACATGATTACTCCCAAAATTTGGCTAATACATACATGAACAAAGGCTTGCCACAAGCAATTGACCTTCTCTGTAACCAATAATAACAAAGACTTGAGATCAAGTCAACAAAGATAGTGTATCAGTAAATCAGTAGTGAATTGGCTACAAAGTCAACAAATAAGCAAATATGAATAAAAGTGAAGAATGATTTGAATGTAGCACAAGTGACTTCCTGATCAATGCTCCATGAAGCTCTTATATAAGAGCTCCAAACCCACCATACTTTCCAAAAAATTATAAGTGGATCTTAACCAACTCCATTCAAAAAAAGGTGGATCATAAAAAAAAACCTGTTTCACCGAAACGGATCAGACCAAAGCTCCGTTGGAGTAGGGCTCCATGCTCATCCCTAATTCATAGTTCTGAAAAATTACCACGAAATTCAGTCGAACATTTCTTCTGAGTGCAAGTTGAGATGAAATAAGTCTCACATTGTCCTTATTTTTGGGCCAAAGTCTCAAGTTGTTTACAATATATTTTTACCTTAACCAAACTAGGGCCATTACACTCTAGAAACCGGGCTTAATTTCTTCTTCTTCCCGTCGAAGACGTGAGTCAATTCAAATAAAACTAGCGAATACATGTGTATCATGTATGGTTTTCTTGGTGGAACTTGTTTCATGTATGTTTTTGTCTATTTTATTGCCAACAGTAATTAACGTTAAAGTTTTAAAAAAAAATATTTAAGAATAATTTTTAACTTTTAACTTTTATTGTTTCATTTTAATCGTTAATAAATTATCTAAAAATTTAATGTTAATTACAGAAGTTGTTTTCAAACTGTGCCTAATTTCATAACCACATGCAAAAATAGCAAAAAAATCACCGATGTTTGTTCTCCTCTCCGGCTAAATTGTATCACTCAACATTTGTCTTTGTCAAATTAATCACAGATGTTAAAAAGTTGGCTCAATAATGCTACTCTCGTTAAATTTGCTGCACATATCATCAATTTTGCAGCTGTTGCACAATCTGAAACCTTCGATGACCTATGCCAGCATTAAGCAGACTTCGACTCGAAAATCCAAATACACCGCCAAGGACTGTTCAACCACCCATTGAAATATCCTTGCCACCCGCCCAAGATCCAACGCTGGCGGTTAGCCATCTTCAGTTTCGCTTCGCCCCTACGGCGATATCTGGCGGCGGACATGATCGAGCTCCTCCAGCACACTGCCACCTGAGGAAATCAGCAGCCCTTTTCTCTAGAAAATCCAGACATCAGTAGCTAGGAAGGCTTCGTTGTGCTAGCTTGCCCCTGGGCTTTTTCAAAGAGGGTTAATGGCACATTGGAGGCGCTGGTCTGAGGCAAAGTCAGCGAGAATGGTGGTCTTTTTAGCTTATTTTAAAACCTAGGCCGAATAATGTTCAAATTGATTAGACAGGGCCTAGGGTTGTGGTATTATTTTTTGTCCACATCAACCTCCTTATAACTCAATACGCCAACATTTAATAGCACATTCCATCCATTTAATGGTATAGCGGTAACATTGACATAATTTAGAGACTATAATGAGCGATTTGATCATGTTTAACTTTTTATTAACTTTATTGCTTTAATTAGGTAAAAAAATGTTGAGCGATTTATTCCATCCATTTCACAAAGGATAACATTTTTATCTTTTTTTTACTTAAATATATTCGTATTAATTTTTTTAAAAAAATTATACTTATAAATTAAAGTATTTTAGGCATCATTTTCATATAAAAGTTTAAATTTCTATAAAAATTTTAAAAAAATTATAAATTAATTACTATGAATACTAAATAGTTAAAAGTTTTACGAGACGAATGAAGTAATTGAGTAAGAGGTCAAACATGAGTCGTTTATTCAGTAATTTCTCCCTTTTATACGATTATGTTTTAATAAATTACAGTGTAACCCATGAGCTTTTTGTAATTAGGTGCAATCAATGTAAATTTCCTGCAGAATGGTGGTTTTTGGCCTACTGCCGGTATGCAGTACGTTAGTATACAAAATTTTCCCATTTGTCAATTTTTATATGGTATATCATGGTATTTTATTGCATTTTGCGTACCAATTTTTTTACTTTTTTTCTTCAATGTACTATGGTATAATACCACGTGGTATTTTCCATTTTACATAAATGCATTACATACATACATATATAAATGACAAAATATAATTAGTAAACATATTTTAATTTGACATAAAGATTGATGTTGTTTCTTTTTTATTTAAAAATAAAATTTAATTAATAAATGATATTAACATGATTGAGATTAGAAAATTGTTATAATTCTTTTCTTCCATTTTGATTTTCACTATTTTAATTTAAGTAAAAAAACTGCAAGTGTTGATTAATGCCAGCCAGTTGGATTTCTATAAGTCACACCTAAACTGCATACTCTTACTTGAAGAATATTTTGACTCAAAACTAAAATTTTATGACACTGTGATCAGTATATTGCTTTTGTTGGACTTTTGCGGGACAGTTTATGACAAAAAGGTGATATTTTCAGTCACCTGGGAATTCAATATAGTGTTAGGAATATACTGTTATTATACAATATTGTTTATTTTTTTCATATATCAGTAAATTATTGCTTTTTCTGAATAATATTTATTTTTTATGCATATTAATTTTTTTGTGTTTTTGTACAAAATATATTGCCTTATATATATATATATATATATATATATATATATATATATATATATTATGTTAGATAAATTATAATGAAAATAATTATAATACATATAAAAATATGTAAAAAATTATATTTGATGTTATTCATCTTAAAATACTATTTTAGTATGTATTTTTTTGTGAACTAATAGCATACTATACAATATATCATATGATATATTTATCCTTTAAAGAGTGCAATATATTTAATGGCATATCTAACGGTAACGACATTATATTTCAGGGTATTTAAACTTGTAGCTCCTCGCTAGATGTGTTGTATAGCTTATATATATTTTTTAATTAATAGAGTTGTGTTTTTGCTGTTAAAAAAAAAATCTAATGGTAACAACATTCAAAACCTTGGATGAAATTAGTGCTTGAAACCAAGTTATTAAATACTATTACCGCTAAGTATATAGTACCCCAAATTTTTAAGATATATCACGTTGCATACCATTACCCTTTTTGTAAATAAATAAATGTTAGAATATTATTTTAGGATAACATAATTTGTTCAATAATTTATTTTTACACGTTTTATATGTATTCTAATTTTTCTCATCATAGTTTGTCAAATATAAATAAAATATATATTATAGTAGATATTTTTTTAATACAAAAAACATTAAAAATGTTATATATAGAGAAAAATAAATAATAATAAAAAACTAATTTATTTATATAAGATAAAAAAATAATACTTTAATAATAACAATACATTTTATAATACCATGTTAAATTCCTAAGTGGCTCAAAGTATGATGCTTTTTTTCTAGACTGTTTTATAAAAACAACATATTCATTCCATGTTATGGAATTTTGGTTTTGAGTCAAGAAATTCTGTAAATGAGAGTAATATATTCATCTGGGGTAGCATACACCGGAAATCCAATTGTGGGATATTGTTTGACACCATGTTGTGGTTAAAAAATGTGATAATTGTCACCGAATAGATTATTGAAAAAGATTGGGGCTGATGATAATGAACCTTTGATCAAAGATAATGTATCACACGGTAGTTGCGGTATACTACAGTTTTTTTGAAAAAAAAATACATACAAAAAATGAATAATATGTTAAATATTACAAAATACTGCACCATAAAATGAAAAAATATGAAAACATTTATACCGCGGGTATATAGTATATTGCGGCATTTAACACTGCTTGAAATTCAGTCCCTCTTTATACTCAAATCCACCTGTATCCAATACACAGTTCAAACCCTTCATCAATTTGATCCAAACGATAAATATTGAAACGACTTGAAATCTTCGGATAATTGGTGCAAATGTACCAGCATTTATGTTTGACTTATCCTACACACTAAACATTCTCTCCCAGGGGAAAAAAAAATTTGTATGTTCATAAAAATCAGTGTTTTTAGCCTTATTGTTTTTTAAAATGGCTTAAATGTACATTTGACTCCTGACAATTGGAAAACTCATTGCAATTAGTCCATAACTCGGTATTCAGTTAATGTTGGCTCTTGAATCTTGTAAAAGTTTGCAATTTAGTCTATTTGCTAAGACACTTTGATGGGAAAAATTACAAAATTCCTCTTGATCTCCTTCAATACATCGTAAGAGGCTCTTATTTAGAATCATCCAAATAAGCTTCCTTTCTCCTCGTCCTTTCCCTCTATCTTCACAAAATTCATCACGACCACACTCCATTGTTGGACACCAAAACGCCATGGCCATTTTCATACTCCATTCGCCACCGTGCCCCTGTTTCCTTCTTCCTCGATTGCCTTCTTGGCTAGGGCAGTTTCAGCTTTTGTCTTCCGAGTCACCCTGCTCTGCAAGAGAACAAACTATCAAATATTTTTTTTAATAAAAGAGGAGTTCAAAAAGATAGTGTTAAAAGGTGGACCATCAAAAGTTTTTGCTAAGATAAAAGCAACCCATCCTAATTTCACCCCCAGTGAATACACTAAACGTCAATCAGTAGTCATGAGTGAGATCGCCTTGATCAGTTTGTGTTCCAAATCCTGTGATTGTTGTTCTTCACATTGAGAGTCCATTCACTGCTCATTGTCTCCATGCTCAACTTCTTTTCAGGCAAGAAACGACATCGTATGATCCTAGTTTATATTTTACAAGCTCATGCGTAATGGCGACTGCAACTTGCAAAACACTCTATTCCATAAAAAATACCTATAATTATTGCACTAGAAGATAAGATTTTTTATTGTGGAAAATGTAGCAAAGAGAAATGACAATTTCCATGGGTTGGACCTACCAGCAATTCACAATGACATGAAGTCAAGCAATGTTTTGTTCGGTGAGTCTTTCTTTGCAAAGATCCCGAATTTTGGATGGTGAGGTTGAAAATTAAGGAACCCTAAGTGGCACAGAAGCTATTCAAAATAATAGATCAGTTATGAAAACAAAAAGGTGTGATCACTGCTTTGGATGAGTCAAATTTAGGGGTGGGATAATTGCCGGAGGGTTTTGTAAGGGTTCAAGATTCTGATATAGCTCCACTGGAGACTATTGAGATGGTGGCCAAGTAGGCGGCTAGGGGAGAATCAGGCAACAACAGTTTGGTGTCCAACGGTGAAGTGCAGTCACAAAGGATTTTGTGAAGGCAGAGAGAGAAGGTAAAAAGGATGGAATGCTTATTTGGATGGCTTTAAAATAAGAGTATTTTTTATGACAAAGTAAAAAAAATCAAGATGACTTTTATAATTTTTCCATCTTTATATCTAAGCAAATGGACTAATCAGAGGCTTTTACAAAATTTAAGGACCAACTGAGCTTATGCCGTGGACCAACTCACAAGAGTTAATTCAGGGGCGTTGGAAAATTTTAAGTCCATAACTCTAGAACATGACGTAGAATATTAAAAATCGTACGAAATCTAAAGAAAGTAAATTGGATATGGGACAATTTTTCACCTAATGATTTTTTTTTTTTTGTTTTTGGTATGTAACAAAAAGAATTATAAGCGCAATCATATAAATCTACTCTAAATTCCACTCCATCCAACCTAAACTTGATGATAAATAGAATAAATCTCTTGTACAAATTAAAATTAAAATTAAAATTAAAATTAAAATTAAAATCTTAGTAAGGGGTATTATGTCAATTTACGAAGTGGTATCGGTGCAATGATGCATTTTGGTAGAGTTTAATGATTAAAGAACCCAGGTAGGGCACATCTGCCTATGAAAGCACGAAATATATTTTTAAGCAAAATTAGCCTTTAAAAAAAATATAAAAAGGTATGGCGGTGGGGTAGCATAATTGACGTTTTCTTGTCTTGATTTAGGATCCCAAAGATTGCTTAAAGATTTCTGTTCGCAATTTGCATTGGATGCGCCCCCCCACTTCTCTTTTTTCTTTTGGACTTTTTGTTTGAAAATGTTAATATTTGGCATCAATTTTCATAAAATAAGAAAAACAATCAACAACAGTATTTTTATTTTTTGCAATCATGCCTGTTGTTAAATGGTTTAGGGCAAAAAAAAAAAAAAACGAAAGCTTTTTTATTTTAGAGAAAAAAACAAGAGTGGTAAAGATGTTTTTCCTGGATTGGACCTAATCTTGTGTACTAGAAATTTGTCTTCCAAGCCATTCAATTCTTATTAAGGATGCCAGCAGGGATTTTGTCTGCTATCCATATTGAATGTCGTCGAAACAAACTCACTCTACTACCAACCGATGTTTTATTATATTTTAGGGATTTTTTTTATTTGGTAATAGAATGATAGAATTAATAGTATTAGATATAGGGTCTAAAAAGTTTCAATTATAAAATAGGGTAGTAAAATGCCAACTTATTCCGCATTAAAAGTAGTATTAAGTATAGGGTCTAAGGAATTACAGTTATAGGATAGAGGTGGAGGAATGCCACTTTGTTTGATGCCAAGAGATAACAAAACCTAATATTGTAGCATTGTGAAAATATTGTGGAAGAAGAGGGAGAGGATTTGATCATTGGCATTGTCCAAGGATCTTATGTCCTTTTACCACTTGAACTTAGATGGCGGGACTATATTCTAGGGATAAATATAGATTATAACATATAGCTTAGGGATGAGTGTGGTTAACTTATATTTCCCCAAGCTTTTTATGCATGTTCTTATTTTTTTTCATTAAATTGAAATTGTGGCTTTCAATTACAATAATTAATGAATCACAAACCTGTCGTACCCTTAAATTCTTAACTTTTAATGACGACCAAGTTATCAATTGATCATGAACCACAATCACAACACGTGTGTTTTTTAATATTAGAGTATATTAGAGTGGGAGGATGCCGAGGCTCTTAAACATTGCCCTAAACGAATAAAGATTTGTATTTTGGGGTTCCGCTCCAATAAAAACAATTTCTAAGTGAATGTCACCTGTTACTTTTCTAATGATGACACCTTTCCTTTCCTGTAGGTGTCCTCATATTCAATGATTTTTCTACCAAGTACCATCCACTTCTAAGATTTATATAAGAATCTCGAATTGAGCTTTTGTTCAACATTTATCATAAGAAGTTGAAATCCTCACTTGTTCAAGGTATTTTCTTTTCTTGTAACTAATAGTTGGGTTTGGGTTAGGATGTGGGTGAGAAGGGTGGTAGGTACGACAATAATATATCTCTCATGTCATTCAATGATCAATTTTATGAAGAGTATATAACCATTCAAACGGATTGTGTTCACGGACTTCTTTATATAATTTCGGATGTGGTGTCCATCATGAGATTGACCAGCAGGTTATGGAGATCGGGAGCTACCCACACTCGGTCACACTCAAAAGAGCTACAGTAATTGCGGTGTCACGCATGATAGTTTCCCGAGTGCATTGGTTAGCTACGTCCCTTTTAAACTCTTCTTAGGCTTTTGCTTCTCTCATTTTTCCTTTCTGTAATCCTTTCAGTACCGAGAAAAAAAAAACATTTTTTTATAAGTCGTATTATGGTCAATAGATTCCGGGCTCGTACTTGTCAATTAATCGGCTAAGCAATAGAAAAATTGTTCTTCAAAATGCCGGGTCGGATCGTTCCTTCCAATGGGGGACGCCAGAAACAAATCGGTTAAATTGGACTCTAATCACAGTAAAGTGCCGTATCCTTTAACAAATCACGAGCACTGTCTGGTAGGCCGCAGCTTTGGCCAATTCTTTGTCTTCACTCTTCTGTTTCTCTAAATTACCTACAATCTCACCATATATTTTTACACACATATTATGCATATTTGTCGAGAATAATTAGATAAATATCTATTGAATTACGAATCAAGGCACAAGAAAAATGTTTTATCACTTCTATCTTTTAAAAGTAAGATCTTTTTTTTAGCAGACCAACTTAATTAACAATGCTTGTCGACACCTCAAACCAAAGCCAAGGTTTAAAGAGTGGTAAGCGCCACTCTCTAAAATAGGTAATTTTAGAATGATGAAATTGCAGCTTGAGAGCCCTCCAATTCGCACGATATACACTTTATCTCCCAGCTTTTCTAAAGGAGTTTCTAATATGTTACATTTATAATTGCTTTCTGAATACAACAAAAATAAAAAAACTAAGATCCTATTTGATAATAATGTTAGAGTTTAGAAAAACTTATTTTTAATGAACGTTTTAGATTTAGTGGTTCAGAAAACTATTTTCATTATTAATAAAATATTATTTAAAACTCTAACATTAATCATAAATGTTTTCAAATAAAACATGATCTAAGTTACACAAATAAGTAAGACAGAATTAAAAGAAAGATTTGATTCAAAAGTCCTGGCACACTTTAAGTTCTTGTAAAATTTGATAACGACTTTTTCGCACTGATTTATTATTATGATTAATATGGCTTGAATACTGAATTTATTACTGTAGTTATGTGAAAAAGGCAAATTTCTCCCTGAAGTTTTAACCCACATAAATTTCACATCCACATTACTCTGCCAATACAAATTTACTACTCTGCCATCAATGGGCAAGACATAATCCAATTTAGCCCTTGAACTCAGACAACCTAGGTAAAGAACCCCCCTGAACTTTCCATATTAGCAAAAATGTTGTCATGTTCATTGAATCCCATCATTTAGGTCAAATTTCAGGGGGGGGGGGGGTCCTATAAGTTGAAAAGACAGAAATGAACTAGCTACAATTCTGGTTGATAGTGAATAATCTCCAACATTTAACTACCTATCAAACATTTCTTGCTGAATTCCATTGAGAATAATGTTCTCCACCAGAGTCCAATCTCAAATTCCAGATTGATCCCATGGGCATAGTCACCAACATAATGGAGGATTGGTGGTTGAGGCGCTCAACGTTGGCCTCGAAAGGAAATTCATAAAGTCATCATTGGCAATGTATCATGCATCCCACCATGCCTTGTTGTAAGCTTTTGCTCTATGAAGTTATTGAAATTGCTCCATTTAAAAGCATGGATGGTGGCCACAGGATGCTAGCAATGGAGGCACCATGGCACTGGTGGCGGTTGATATTGATCGCATATATGGGTGGAAATGGTGATCGCAAGATTTGAGTAGAACACAAATGGTGCAAATGAGTTGCTGTTGATTTGAATTCCGTTGCCTTCATCTCAAGTGTTTTCTAGTGAGGAGGCATGGGTGCGAAGGATGTGAAGAAATTGAAATTAAAATTGAGGGACCTAAGTGTATGGATTAACTAAGTTTAAGAGCTAAGTGTGACATAGGCATGTAAAATCTAGAATATTTTAATGAAATATTTCATTGGTCAGTTACATTTTTTGTAGATTCACCCTATTCGAAACATCCATGGTAATATACTAATATTGCTTTCGATTTAAAACATGGGTATGACATTTAGGCCGGTTAAATTTTTGGTGCATTTTTTTTTTTCACATAACTATAGTGGTAAAATTTGGTATTTAGATCGTCAATATTTTACCAAAACTTGGAACTGAAAAAATTGTGAACATAGTGACAAATTTATTGAAATTATCTCTGCTAAAAGAGGTAGCAATTCTACCTTCGGCTTAATTTCCACTTAAATTTAAAAAAAAAAAAAAACAAAGAACAAAAATTTCGAAACTCTACTGCATGTACTGCTAGTATTACATTGTATGAAATGGATAAGAAATCAAAACATAAAATGGTGTGTCGAACGTGATTTTAACTTATGATCACTTGGGAGTTGGGACTGGGAATCCATACGCACGCAGAAAAATATAATAAAAAGGCTTGAAGAGCAGTTATTACCCTTCGGTTCTTAAGGTAGAGTATTATTGTTGATTGGACCCGTAAGCTACAAGAACGGTCAGACTCAGTCCGGTGCATGTGCTGGGCTGCCGCTGCACTCATCCATCTTGCAGATTTCGAAGGTTTCCATTCAGGCATGTTCACCACCATGCTGCCGTTTACTCTTTGAAGATGGTGTGTAGAAGGGTGTCCTATTCTTTTCTGAATGCCCCAACCTCGAAAGTTTTACTTTTACCTTCTAAAAGTAAAAGGAAGGGACAAAGTGCAAAAATATGGAGTAACTTTGCCTTAAATGTTTTTTTTTATTTTAAAATTTACCATCAACGTTTTGTTTTGGAAGCAAATATGCCACCAGCCATTGAAATTACTTACATGGAAAATGTGAAAAAAAAAAAAAGGAAAATGCAAGTTCTAATGCTAAGATTATTATTATTATTTACCCAACACTATCTCCTAAGCAGTGGCGAAACTAGTAAGGGGTGGGGGGTGCAGACGTCCCCCCAGAAATTTTGAAAATGTGCAGAATAGGGGAATTAGCCTAATTATTTTGTATGATTGTATGTGAAATTCCCCCTACCCCCAAATATGTTGAAATGAAGATGAGGTAGTGTGGTATGTGTTGACACCCAATTTCGTCCGACCTTAAAAGGAAAAAAATAATTAATTAATATAGGGACATTTTTTTATACATATATATTAATTAATTAAATTAATTAATTAATTAAAATAATAATAATAATAATAACAATAATAATAAAATATATGTTAGTTTAAGGGCATCTTTGTTTTATCGAATATGTGTTAAAAAATTATTAATTATTAATTAAAAAAAATTAATTAATTAATTAATTAATTATAAATCAAATCAAATTAATTAAAATATGTGCGTGTAATAATAATAAAAATAATAATAAAAATAATAATAATAAATAATAATAAAAAAATTAAAAATATCTCCCTTCTCGATCCTTCGGCTGAATTATTAATCGGGGGAGGGGACGATCTCATCTGATCTACGGATAGCTCTCTGAAGTCCGAGAGAGCTCTCCCTCTCTCCTCTCTGGCTCGGACTCAACCCCCAAAACTCTTCTCTGCTCTCTCCTTTCCCCAGAATTCTGGCTCTCTCTCAGCTCATCACACACACTCTCCATCTTTCTTTCTCTCTCCCTCTCTGTTTCGATCTTTCGCTCTCTCTCCCTCTCTGTTTCTTCTCCCTCTCTGTTTCTATTCTCTCTCTCTCAGACAGAACGCACACACACAGAAAAAAAAAAAAAAAAATCTCTCTCTCTTCTCCCTTTTCTCTCCGCGCCAGCCTCTCTCTAGCCTTCTTCCGCGTCGCCGTCCGACACCATCCTAGCTTCGCATCGCCATCACCTCCGGTTTCCAGCCCTGACGTCCCAGCCTTCGTCTTCTCTCCTCCACCGTCGCATCGCCTCCGTCGCCACCTTCCGCGTCGTTACCGTAGCTCCTCCCTCCACTTGCGTTGCTCCTGTCAACCGTTCCAGCCACCGCCAGCCGACGCCGCTCCAGCCATCCCTCCTCCCCTCAGCGTCGCGCCACCGCCTCGCCTCCGCCGCGCCTTGACCCTGCCGCCGTGCTCCCGCCAGCCCCTCCGCCGTGTTCCCTCCCGGGCGTTCTGCCTCATCTCTCTGCGCTCAGCTACGCCCCTCCTGCTCTCAGTTGCCTTGTTGTCCCCTTTTGCTGTAGCACTGCCACCGTCCCGACGCCGGAAGAACAAAAGAAGAAGACGAAGACAGCAAAAAAAAAAGAGACGCGTTTACGCGTTTTTAATTTTTTACCGAGTCAAATTTTATTTTATTTTATTTTATTATATATATATATATATATATATATATATATATATATATATATATATATATATATGGGCTAAAATCCTTGTTTAGCCCCTATTTCTTTTTGTTTTATTCATTTAAGTCATTAACATATTTTATTCTTGCATATACGTCACTGACAGCAAAACTCTTTATTTATTTATTTTATTTATTTTATTTTTTCAATTTTTGCTTAGATCTGATTAATGTGAATTGTTGTGTGGATCTGATTAAATATCGATTGTTGTGTTGATCTGATGAATATAGATTGTAGTGATTGCTTGATTGTTAGTTTTCTTTACTGCTCCTGATTACTTGATTAATTAAATTGCTTATTTATATGGTAGTCTATACTGCAGTATGGTTATTCCTTTTGTGGTTTCTACTGTTTTCTGTGTTTTGCATTCTGTGTTTTGCAGATGGTAAAAAAATGAACACTGATTCATAGTAGCATTTCATGATCCGCTTACTACAGAGGTGACGTGGGCGTTCTCCTCGTCTACAATAACCCTCACAGAGCCACCCCACCGAAACCGCCTGGATTGATCTCTTCAAGAACTCTATTCCATCTTTCAGAAGTGAGCTGAGAACAATACAACTGTTCCAGATGCAGACGCTAGAGCTGAACAATTTTCCTCGGAAGTATCTCTCTATTCATTCCAATTTCTTGGAACTAAGAACTGTCAAGGCCATAAGTATAGAACGTTTATCCATGATAACTGTGTATTGCTGACTGAAATATTTCACTCATGATTTTTGTTTTATGTTTTCCCTGCGGTATTTTGCTTTATGAAATAGTCTTCTAGAAGTTTTCTACTTCTCTGTTAACTGATCAACCTATGTAGGAGGATTTTCCAATAGTCGGGTTTAATGTTATATATTGAGCACTTCCTGTGCAAATTATTTAGTGACAGGATTATAAAGTCATAAAGATCATTTGTATACGGTGGCATATAGTTTTAATAGGGATACCTAGTTTGTGGATACTCTCATGCCTTCAACCCTAGAGTATGGAGACCCTTTCTTTTTATTTCTATAGTTTTATGTTGTTGTATGAATTATTGTGTGCAAGCAATACCTGGTGGTGATCTTCCTGTTTTTCTTGTCATCCGTCTATTTGTCTTGCACTACTTCACTGATTGTATCCATGCCATACTACCAGAATAAGACTATTGAACTGGAACTTCTATGTGCAAAAAGATACGCAGATATTTTTGAAGACATAAAAGAGATCCTGAAAGCCATGGGGGACCACATGATTGTATTCTACGCTACTGACTTCCTGAGCGAATCCTTAGAGAACTTGGATTTTGAGATATTCAAGAAAATCAAAGACGAAGAAAAAGGTTAAGACTATATAATTTTGGTCATAAAATTGACGTATGAGAATAACATGAGATTTTTGATTTGATATGTATTTATTTATTTATTTATCTTTATAGTTTAATTTTAATTATTGTAATGCATTAAATGTGTATCAAATTATTAGAAATCTGTCCTAAGACGGATCATATCCATGTCCAAATGATTCGGTTAGAATCCATGGCTTGGATATTAACTAAGATTATTAAAAATAAAATAAAATTAAATAACGAAATTTTAAGGACGTCTATATCCATGTCCAAATGATTCGGTTAGAATCCATGGCTTGGATATTAGCTAAGATTATTAAAAATAAAATAAAATTAAATAACGAAATCCTAAGACGGATCATATCCATGTCCAAATGATTCGGTTAGAATCCATGGTTTGGATATTAGCTAAAAATATTAATTATTAAAAATAAAATTAAATAACGAGATCCTAAGACGGATCATATCCATGTCTAAATGATTCGGTTAGAATCCATGGCTTGGATATTAAATTCCATATCCGAATGATCCGGCAAGATTCACGGTTTGGAAGAACAAATTATATCCTAAACTTCTAATAAAAAATAATAATCGCCACGACATTCAACAAAACCACCACCAGTCGTAAATAAATCGTTCGCCATCATTCGACATCGAATCAGGGGCAAAAATCCGTTCGCAAATCCTCAGCTCGATTAAGAGTCGATTCAAAATTCACGGTATAATTTCTCTTTAATCCTCCAGTTTTTTTTTATACAAGTCGTTAACCTTTTTATTATTTCTGAAGAACTAACAATAATCTTTATATGTTTATTATTATTATTGTTATCATTGTTATTATTATTCCATTCAAATCATTAACCATTTAATTTTTGTTATATTAACAACTAACTTTACTAACTGCTAACTTTTATTATTATTGTTATCACTAACCATTTAATTTTTGTTATACTAACAACTAACTTTACTAACAACTAACTTTTATCTTTATTATTATTATTATTATTATTATTATTCATGGAAGGTTATACCTCTTTTTATTTTTAAGTAGACGGCAAAAAGCCCCATTTTTCTTTTATTTATCTAATCTCCTGCAATTATTTACTTTATTGTACGTTTTATTTTCATGTCAATGGTTAAATGCCCCCACTTTATTTATTTATTTATTTTCATGCAATTTTATTTTTCTTTATGTGAACGATTAACTTTACTTTATTTGGTGACGACACTCATCTTACTTCCATATTTTATTCTTATTTTATTATTTCTATTACAACAAAAGCCAACACCCTTTATCATTATTTGGAATATATATTATTATTTCTTTAAATAACAAAATAATTAAACTTATCTTTTTAATTCATTTAAATAACAAAAATTTAATTTTTTTTGTTTCTTTTAAATAAAAATAAATAAAAAAAAAATCAATCATAACCAAATGATTTCACAAAAAAAAAATTATTTTTCTAAAGTATTTGATTTAAATTTATAGATTTAGATTATTCAATAAAATTTTTCAAACAAAAGAATAAAAAAATAAAATTTTAAAAACAAAACAAAATACAAAATAATAAAAAAATAATAAAATTTCCAAATTTCACAAAATTTATGACAAATTATGAATTAGGTTTTAGATTAAAATCCATGTCCGGGTGATCCGATAGGATTCATGGCTTGGAAAAATATACAAACTTTTAGTTAAATAAATTAAAATACAAAGATAAAAATCCATATTTACGATATGGATCAAATTATTTAAAATTTCACCAAATTCCGTGTCCAAATGACTCGGCAGAGTCCATGGTTCGGAAGTATAAAATTCTATACAAATTAATTACCAAAAATCCACATCCGACTAATTCAGTTAAAATTTCTGTTTAGAACATTAACTGAATATTTTTAAAGCAAAGCAAGACAAAATTGAAATCAACTAAGGTACCAATTTTTGGGCGTTTTAACAAAGTTGTTTTAACGTAACCGTACTCCCGAACCCCCGAACTCTCGCAGACCAATATTTTAGGTGTCCAATCGACCTAAGCGAAAACTGATTGGTGGCGACTCCCAGAAAACCCGACGTTGCCACAGCTTGGCGACTCCACTGGGGACCCTGGTTAGTGAGTCAAGCCTAAAAGTTGATTTATTTTGTTCTGTTTTGTTTATTTTTATGTGGATTTATATGTTATATTTACTTATTCTAAACATTCATAATGCATTCACAATATGAAGCTCTATACCCGAGCTTCCTCAAATCGAACACAATTCTTTCTAAGCGGAATTGGTGTTGTTGTCCTTGTGAGGCCATGGTCTCCAAGCCTTCACCGGTTTCAAAGTAGTAAAGTAGTGTATTGCCTCCTGAGACGGTTAGTCTCTGCATGGGCCCACGAAAAGCTACGACTCGAATTAATCCATTCCTTACATTAACCCTAGAGGGTACGGAATCGGGCCGTCACTATGATTTAGTGACGGGATTCGGGAACTATCCCTTGCCTTTTTGATAAACCACCTTATGCATATAGAACTCCCCACTTAACCATAGAACTGACCATAGAATTTCTACCATTTTACCAACGCCATAAGTATATCCTTGTTATACTGTGTTGTTACTCTACACTTTTCTTCATATGGTTTTAACTTGTTTATCCATAATACTTCATGAGTTGTTAATTACTATTTAACTTGTTAATAACCTTATTTTTCTTTTGTTATACTTCCGTTCTGTGCAATTATTCTTCATGCATCAAAACCACGCATCAAATTATGCTAACTTTTTGGTCTTTATAATGATAACTAGAAGTCTTGAAGTTTCACAATAGTTGATAATCAAGCTCACTCATTGCATGCATCCATTGCATCAATCATATACATGTAAAATCTAATAAAATGAATCTCACTTTAAAAAAAGTAAAATTGGATCTCAACACCAATATCCAACTCGGCTCCAAACAAGACTAATGGCAGAACAAACTGAAGGACGTCTCATAGATATAGAGTCCAAGATAGAAAATATGGCCGGAGCAATTCCCTCCTCATTACACCAAGAAATGAAATTCATTTTTGAAGGAAAGTTAATCACAGTCTTTGCTGAAGAAGGCATTCTGCTATCATCTATATCAATAGTAGCAAAGGCCAAGTGACCTTCTCTTCCAAGTTGGTGTGACCCAAATCCCAAATGTAACTGAAAAGTCTGTGGTGCTGAAACTCAAGGTCCAACAGTTGGTCGAGTCTAAGTTGCTAGGCCATGATGTGATTGATAATTGAAAGTGAAGATTTTGAGCTGGAATTACATTAATTTTGGAAGGGCTCCAAGTCAGATCTGACCTAACAGTCCGCACACACTTTTGAATGACTGGGAATCCTTTGAATAAACTTGTATCTTTGAAAGCTTGCAAAAGTAACTTAATAGTAAAAATCTCCTAGATTTAGTCCAGAATCTAGGGTGTAGTCTTTGTTAAATGGACACCTGCTATTCTTTTTCTGGTACAACAAAAAGATGTAATGTGTGCATTCTACTACTTTCCATTTTTACACTCTTTGCCATTATACTATCCATTATTGCCATCACACTTTACTTTTCGACAACCGGTAATTCTTTTTGTTCTCTAACAAAAAGATGTTGCGTGTGCATTCTACCACTTTTCAATCCCATTATTACTTCTACACATTCTACCAATTTTTACCAAAAATTCAATTATTACACCTACACATTCTACCACTTCTTACCAAAAATTCCGTTTTTATATCCATCTCTCACTCCTTTCCATTATACTATCCATTATTGCTATCACACTTTACTTTGAAAACGATACTACTCGTGGGTGAAAATAAAAAGTTAAGGGAGATTTAATAGTGGCGATCTTGAAAGTGCTGTCAAATCTAGTAAGAAAGATTTCATATGTTGCACCCCAACTCTCAAAAAAAGAATTCATAGTGGTTATCAACATCCTTGCAAGAAGTCTGGGGTTAGCTTCCAAACAAGGTAGCTCTCATATTAAATGACTTCAGTGGCCTCCCAATTCTCACAAATGCTCAATACAAAAAAAAAGATTCTCAGTTTTCCGCAACACAAATTCCAACAAAGGAAAGAAGTTCATCCCTTCCATCAAAAGCCATTAAAGGGAAAATCCAAAACAAAAAAAAAAAAAGAGACTGAGAGCAAACACAAGCAACTAAGGCCACTTGAATCATTTCACTTCAAGAGGGCTATGATCTCAGTTCTTTGCAACACAAACTCCGAAAAGAGAAATTCATCCCTTCCATCAAAAGACAACAAGGGAAAATTCAAAACCAAAAAGGACTGAGAACAAGCACCAGCAAGCAAGGCCACTTGAGTCATCTCACTTCAAGAGAGTTATTAAGTATGTTATCACCATAGCTCACAAAAAAAAAAAAGAAACAAAAAAAAAACAAAAACAAAAAAAAAAGAAAAAAGAAAAAAAAAAGGGCTCAAACTAGAGCAAAAGAAAAAAAAAGAAAACAAGTGAGCTATGGATTCTAAACTGAAAACCTGCAAAGGCGGTCTAGAAGACAAAAGCAACTTTCAAGCCAAGCATACATAAAGACCACGATAGTTGGGGGGCAACAGATGAGGTTTAACTTTCTGGAAAGAGTGGCAAGTTGAGGTCATCACTATTGAGTTTATCACCATAATCAAATTTGCTCACGAGTAGTATTAAAAGACCCTTCTTTCACACCACTTAAATTTAACTTTTCTCAAACTGAACATCCTCATTCAGTTAAAATACTATCATTGTGAATCATGTTTCTACCTTGTTTAATACTGCTCACGAGTAGTATTAAAAGACCATTCTTTCACACCACTTAAACTTAACTTTCCTCAGACCTAAAATCCTCATTCAGTCAAAAGACTATCATTGTGAATCATATTTCTACCTTATTTAATACTGCTCACGAGTAGTATTAAAAGACCCTTCTTTCACACCACTCAAACTTAACGTTCCTCGGACCTAACACTTACCTCTTGATATCATCGTCATTCAGTTAAAAAACTATTATTGTGAATCATGTTTCTACCTTATTGCCTTGCACAGTTTATGTCTTCGAGTTGGAAAGGGAAGAATGGCAGGATATTTTAATTAAAAACAAAGACCGTAAATTACTTTGTCAAGCTTTGCAAATTGATGAAAGTTTTTCTTTAAGGCCAAACCATTATTCATTAATGTATGTAGACTTAAAAGTGAAGAGATATCTTGAGTCTTTCTTTAATAAGATGTGGTTCTTGTAAGAGAAATTTACGATCAAGTGCCATCACAAAGGTCTAGAAATGCTCGACCTTCTGTTAAAGGCGAGGTGATACCTTTTATCAACATAAATACCATATTCAGGGGGCAAAGTAGTCTCTACGAAGCATAAGAGGAGTACTGCCAACAAAGAAGTTCAATAGACAAGGGGGCAAGTCTTATGGATCAAAACATGAGTTCAAGGAAGAGCAGTCATTCAGATTATAACATGGGAATAAGTAAGTATCGGCACGGTCACAAGAAAATGGGCAAAGCAGACATTGAAAGTAAAGCCTTTGATGGTATCAAATCCATGACAATGGATGAGTACCCGAAAGAGATATAAATTATGAGGCGGGCCAACTTTAAAGAAATTGAGGCCAAAATTCAAGAACAAGTCAAAGAAAGGGGATTTTGAAAAGAGTTGGGCTTTTGAGACAGTGAACAAAAGCTGGAAAGCATAAAGAGATTCAATGATAGTCCAAGAAGGCCATCACAAAGAGGATCCAGTAAAGCAAAGACATAAAGAACTAGATCCATACAAAAAAAAAAAAAAGAAAGCCATTAGTTACACATGCTCTGCATTCATGCATTTCATATCATGCATACATAGCCTTTACATAACAAGGACCAAACGGGAATCACATTCATAGCACAGTTACAGCAATATAAGCTGAGATCTCAATGTCATCAGCTCTTACCAATCTATCACTGGATACACAGCTAATATGCGGGACCAACCCGTATCAGGAATTCAAGGATAAGGTAGACAATATGTCAAAAGCCTGGCAATTGATTCAATAATCGAGACTACACCTGGAAGGACAGGATTGACTCCAGCTTAGCGGTATCCAAGATAAGAAATACCTATAGCCAAGGATAATGCAGATATCAAAAAAGGATAAAGTAGACAATATTGTCAAAAGCCTGGCAATTGATTCAATAATCGAGGCTACACCTGGAAGGATAGGATTGACGCCAGCTTAGCAGCATCCAAGATAAGAGATAGCTGTGGTCAAAGATAAGGCAGACATCAAGAAATATTGTCGTCGAAACTTTGTCAAAAGCGGACAATGGATTCAATAGTCGAGGACTGGATCAACGTCAGCTCGATGGAATATCCAAGATAAAAAATATCTATCACATCAAAATGAAGTAGGATCTACTTTTCCGGTTAAACGGCGGATACGGTACTCCGTGACTCTCAAGTCGGTTCTCTCAGTTGCCCATAATAACTGATTCCTTCACCCCTTCTTTCTTTTACTTCCTCCTAGAAAATGGATCCTACTTTTTCTGCCTTGCGAAAGTATTTCCCTTCTCTCCCAATGAACATCCTTAAAAAGATCTACCAAGTTCGCTGTGAACGATTAAGAGTTCTGATGCACAAAGGAATCCCTGAAGATGTGCGGTGGTTAATCGAAGCCAAGGTTCGTCTGGCAGGTGAAATCCCAGAGGCATTTGTGTCTCACATGCCTGGAATAGGTAAAAGCTCTTATGCCAAAAAGCGAAGAGCGAAAAGGTTACAAGTCTGCCATAAATGTGGACGATGGACTTGTAATACTAAATGTCGTTCTTTAGGGATGATCTCTGATAATCGAGAAGATAAAATACGATTCATTAAGAATGGCCTGAGTAAGGACTCGTTGGATGATATCCAATTGACTCTTGAGACGCATTCTTGTGGATCTGTGCAACGTGAACTTCTTGGTTTATGGAGCATTTTTCATGAAGAACGAAACCGTTACAGTCCCGGGAATCTGACTGTAAATAACCCTGTTTGCCAGCTTGTAAGAAAACTGGATGGGAAGCAAATCCTCGACTCATAGAAGCCGTTAATGCCGTTACTGGACATAAATCAGTGGAGGATGAGAGCCACAGTCATGATTGCTGTACATATAAGCTATCATTTGTCTTTTCTTTTGACAATAAAGAACTTGCTTCTGCAAGTGTAATTAACACATTATCCCTTTCATCACTATAAATATGTGTTAGTTATTTCCATTTCCTACAATCACTAATTTCTTTCTTCTCTTAAATACCTCCTTCATCAATGGAGTCTTCTCTTTCCGCCCTACGAAAGTATTTTCCTTCCTTCCCAATAAATGTTCTTAAAAAGATTTATCAAGCTAGATGTGAACGATTCAGAGTATTTATGCACAAAGGCATTCCTGATAATGTGCGGTGGCTAATTGAAGCTAAGGTTCGTTCAGCTGGTGAAGTTCCCGAAGCGTTCTTTCCTCGTATGCCCGGCTTTGGTAAAAGCGCTTATGCCAAAAAAAGAAGAGCAAAGAGGCTAGGCGTTTGTCATAGTTGTGGATGGTGGATTTGCGGCAATAAATGTCGTTCTCCAGGAGTGATCACCAGAAATCGTAATGATAGAATAAGATTCATTAAGAATGGCTTGCGTAAGGAATCTCTAGAAGATATCCGAGAGGTCCTTGAAGCGCATTCTTGCGGAATAGTGCAATTTGAGGTTGTTGGATTATGGATAATTCTCCAAAAAGAACGAGAACGTTACAGTATTGGGAATCTAACCCTAAACGACCCTGTTTGCCAGTTTGTGAAAAAGCTAGATGAGATGCAAATCACCGATTCATAGAAAGCATTGAAGCCGTTACTGGACGCAAAGCCAGTAGAAGACGGAACAAGGTCACGATTACTGTACGTGCTACCTGTTGCTTTTGAAATTTTCATCCCCTTTTGGTAATAATGTATCCACTCCTGACATGAACCAAAGTCACGATTACTGTACGTGCTAGCTGTCGCTTTTGAAATTTTCCTCCCCTTTCGGCGATAATGTATCCATTCCTGACATGAACCAAAGTCACGATTACTGTACGTGCTAGCTGTCGCTTTTGAAATTTTCCTCCCCTTTCGGCGATAATGTATCCACTCCTGACATGAGCCATAGTC
Organism: Aquilaria yunnanensis; assembly: GCA_039654915.1. Taxonomy (NCBI): domain Eukaryota; kingdom Viridiplantae; phylum Streptophyta; class Magnoliopsida; order Malvales; family Thymelaeaceae; genus Aquilaria; species Aquilaria yunnanensis. The sequence continues at coordinate 101,811,589 of CM077593.1, read as the reverse complement.
ACGATACTGTACGTGCTAGCTGTCGCTTTTGAAATTTTCCTCCCCTTTGGCAATAATGTACCCACTCCTGACACGGACTACTGTATATAGCTGCCACTTTTGAAATTTTCCTTCTCTTCCAACAATCACGTACCTACTCCTGACGTAAGCTACAGTAGTGACTACTGTACATGCTAGCAGCTATTTTGAAAATTTTCCTCCTCTTTTAACGATAGTGTACCCATACCTGACCAGAGTCATATTCGTGACTACTGTGAATAGCTGGCAATAATGTATCCATTCTTGAAAATAAAATTATTGTCTTCTCTCTTCATCTCTATAAATATATCCTCTTTTCTCACAAGAGTAAGGATAGGAATGGAGAAAACCTCAACTCGTAAATCCCGAAGTATTTATGTATTTTCTGGGGCTTTTCCTGGAAAAGATGAAGAATATTTAAAGGCAGCCAACCATTTAGGTAGAGTATTAGCTGAGCGTAAAATACATTTAGTTTATGGAGGAGGTAGTGTCGGATTAATGGGAGGCGTAGCATCAGTAGCATCTTTAGGAGGAAGTCAAGTTCTAGGCATTATCCCAGGACCTTTGAAGTTTATTTCTGGGGGCACGATCGGAGAGGAGCTAGTGGTCAAAATTCTGCAAGAACGTGTGCTACAAATGCTTTTAAATGCTGATGCTTTCATCGCTTTACCCGGCGGTTTTGGTACATTAGGAGAGTTCTTCCAAATTGCTTCCATGGCCCAACTTAATTTGCATAAGAAACCTATTGGGCTATTGAATGTTAACAATTTCTTTACAGGTCTGATAGCTTTTATGGATTATGCTATGTAGAAGAATTTCATATCAAAAGTGGCACGGCGAATTATAATATCCGCAACAACTGCTGAAGAATTGCTAGATAAAATACAAGCTTTTGTTCCTGAATCAGATCCAGCAATGATTCAGATAGACTGGACACGACAGTCTTTCCCGACCAGTTCACTCCCATAATGGTCCTCTACTCACCCTGTTGAAGTATTGTGGAAGAAAGAAGCGATCTGATCCGTTTTTCTTGTCCTTTAGTTTTATTATCAGCATTTTCTTTCGCGTTTCAGTTTTTCTTTTCAGGGAATTTCTTTTTTTATATATAAGATAGTTTCGTCCATGCTGATATTAAAACCATAGGGCAATGCCTTTAGGTTGGAATGGCTGAGTAAAGAGTAATTTTTATTACTCTTGAGACGCATCCTACTAGGTCTACTAGGCATAACATTTTGGGGTAGTTAAGCTTTAACCTTATTTGGATGACATATCTCACAAGGGAATCTATATTTACTAAAGAAAATATTATATGAACCTTGGATATTGATTCCAAACATCCGTTCCCTCTACATAATTTGTTAGTATTATTGTCATCATCAAGATTCACTCATCTTATCGAAGTATAAATTTCTGCACTCACCTATTATGAAAATTCACACTTCCGAATAGAACATTTCAACTTCGATTGTCTGAGGTACTTAAAAAGGAGGAAAGAGTTTTTCTCCACAATCATAATCAATTTTCATCATCGGGGTTTTAAGGATGGAACCTTTGCCTCGAAAACAATCAATTTTCATCATCGGGGTTTTAAGGATGGAACCTTTGCCTCGAAAATAATCAATTTTCATCGGGGTTTTAAGGATGGAACCTTTGCCTCGAAAATAATCAATTTTCACCATCGGGGTTTTAAGGATGGAACCTTTGCCTCAAAAATAATCAATTTTCATCATCGGGGTTTTAAGGATGGAACCTTTGCCTCGAAAACAATCAATTTTCATCGGGGTTTTAAGGATGGAACCTTTGCCTCGAAAACAATCAATTTTCATCATCGGGGTTTTAAGGATGAAACCTTTGCCTCGAAGAACAATCAATTTTCATCATCGGGGTTTTAAGGATGGAACCTTTGCCTCGAAAATAATCAATTTTCATCGTCGGGATTTTAAGGATGGAACCTTTGTCTCGAAAATAATCAATTTTCATCATCGGGGTTTTAAGGATGGAACCTTTGCCTCGAAAATAATCAATTTTCATCAATCCGAGGTTTTAAGGATGGAACCTTTGCCTCGAGATCAATCAATCAATTCGAGGTTTTAAGGATGGAGCCTTTACCTCGACATCAATCAATCAATCCGAGGTTTTAAGGATGGAACCTTTGCCTCGACATCAATCAATCAATTCGAGGCTTTAAGGATGGAACCTTTACCTCGACATCAATCAATCAATCCGAGGTTTTAAGGATGGAACCTTTGCCTCGAAATCAACCAATCAATCTGAGGTTTTAAGGATGAAACCTTTGCCTCGACATCAATCAATCAATCCGAGGTTTTAAGAATAGAACCTTTGCCTCGAGATCAATCAATCAATCCGGGGTTTTAAGGATGGAACCTTTGCCTCGAGATCAATTATCAATCCGAGGTTTTAAGGATGGAACCTTTGCCTCGACATCAATCAATCAATCCGAGGTTTTAAGGATGAAACCTTTGCCTCGACATCAATCAATCAATCTGAGGTTTTAAGGATGAAACCTTTGCCCCAAAATCAATTTTCATCATCGGGGTTTTAAGGATGGAACCTTTGCCTCGAAATCAATCAATCAATCCGAGGTTTTAAGGATAGAACCTTTGCCTCGAGATCAATCAATCAATTCGAGGTTTTAAGGATGGAACCTTTACCTCGACATCCATCAATTTTCCTTCAAACGATAGGAGAGTTCCTATCGTTGAGGTTCTAAGGTAGGACCCTTAACCTCAAAACAATCAATTTTCCTTCAAACGATAGGAGAGTTCCTATCGTCGAGGTTCTAAAGTAGGACCCTTAACCTCAAAATCATCAATTTTCCTTCAAAACGATAGGAGAGTTCCTATCGTCGAGGTTCTAAGGTAGGACCCTTAACCTCAAAACAAACAATTTTCCTTCAAACGATAGGAGAGTTCCTATCGTCGAGGTTCTAAGGTAGGACCCTTAACCTCAAAATCATCAATTTTCCTCCAAACGATATGAGAGTTCCTATCATCGAGGTTCTAAGGTAGGACCCTTAACCTCAAAATCATCAATTTTCCTTCAAACGATAGGAGAGTTCCTATCATCGAGGTTCTAAGGTAGGACCCTTAACCTCAATAATCAATTTTTCTTCAAACGATAAGAGAATTCTTATCGCAGAGGTTCTAAGGTAGGGCCCTTAACCTCAAACTTTCAACGATAGAAGAGTTCCTATCGTCGAGGTTCTAAGGAGAGTTCCTTAAACCTCAAACAATCAATCATCAATTTTTCTTAAACGATAAGAGAGTTCTTATCGTAGAGGTTCTAAGGTAGGGCCCTTAACCTCAAACTTGCAACGATAGGAGAGTTCCTATCGTTGAGGTTCTAAGGAAAGTTCCTTAAACCTCAAACAATCAATCATCAATTTTTCTTCAAACGATAAGAGAGTTCTTATCGCAGAGGTTCTAAGGTAGGGCCCTTAACCTCAAACTTGCAACGATAGGAGAGTTCCTATCGTTAAGGTTCTAAGGAGAGTTCCTTAAACCTCAAACAACCAATCATCAATTTTTCTTAAACGATAAGAGAGTTCTTATCGCAGAGGTTCTAAGGTAGGGCCCTTAACCTCAAACTTTCAACGATAGAACCTTTCCTATCGTCGAGGTTCTAAGGAGAGTTCCTTAACCTCAAATAATCAATCATTCAGTCCATCTTACAACGATAGAACCTTTCCTATCGTTAGAGGTTCTAAGGACCTTTCCTTAAACCTCAAACAAACAATCAATCATTCAGTCTATCTTACAACGATAGAACCTTTCCTATCGTTAGAGGTTCTAAGGACCTTTCCTTAAACCTCAAACAAACAATCAATCATTCAGTCCATCTTACAACGATAGAACCTTTCCTATCGTTAGAGGTTCTAAGGACCTTTCCTTAACCTCAAACTTGCAACGATAGGAGGGTTCCTATCGTCGAGGTTCTAAGGTAGGGCCCTTAACCTCAAACTTGCAACGATAGGAGAGTTCCTATCGTCGAGGTTCTAAGGAGAGTTCCTTAACCTCAAACAATCAATCATTCAGTCCATCTTACAATGATAGAACCTTTCCTATCGTTAGAGGTTCTAAGGACCTTTCTTTAAACCTCAAACAAACAATCAATCATTCAGTCCATCTTACAACGATAGAACCTTTCCTATCGTTAGAGGTTCTAAGGACCTTTCCTTAACCTCAAACAAACAATCAATCATTCAGTCCATCTTACAACGATAGAACCTTTTCTATCGTTAGAGGTTCTAAGGATCTTTCCTTAAACCTCAGAGTTTAGGCGGCGAGAAGGTTTTCAATGCCTAGCTAAGCTGGACGAAATTTGGTAACTAACTTTGCATACATAATGTCCCATGAAGCATGCAAAGGGGGGCAGCTGTTGACACCCAATTTCGTCCGACCTTAAAAGGAAAAAAATAATTAATTAATATAGGGACATTTTTTTATACATATATATTAATTAATTAAATTAATTAATTAATTAAAATAATAATAATAATAACAATAATAATAAAATATATGTTAGTTTAAGGGCATCTTTGTTTTATCGAATATGTGTTAAAAAATTATTAATTATTAATTAAAAAAAATTAATTAATTAATTAATTAATTATAAATCAAATCAAATTAATTAAAATATGTGCGTGTAATAATAATAAAAATAATAATAAAAATAATAATAATAAATAATAATAAAAAAATTAAAAATATCTCCCTTCTCGATCCTTCGGCTGAATTATTAATCGGGGGAGGGGACGATCTCATCTGATCTACGGATAGCTCTCTGAAGTCCGAGAGAGCTCTCCCTCTCTCCTCTCTGGCTCGGACTCAACCCCCAAAACTCTTCTCTGCTCTCTCCTTTCCCCAGAATTCTGGCTCTCTCTCAGCTCATCACACACACTCTCCATCTTTCTTTCTCTCTCCCTCTCTGTTTCGATCTTTCGCTCTCTCTCCCTCTCTGTTTCTTATCCCTCTCTGTTTCTATTCTCTCTCTCTCTCAGACAGAACGCACACACACAGAAAAAAAAAAAAAAAAATCTCTCTCTCTTCTCCCTTTTCTCTCCGCGCCAGCCTCTCTCTAGCCTTCTTCCGCGTCGCCGTCCGACACCATCCTAGCTTCGCATCGCCATCACCTCCGGTTTCCAGCCCTGACGTCCCAGCCTTCGTCTTCTCTCCTCCACCGTCGCATCGCCTCCGTCGCCACCTTCCGCGTCGTTACCGTAGCTCCTCCCTCCACTTGCGTTGCTCCTGTCAACCGTTCCAGCCACCGCCAGCCGACGCCGCTCCAGCCATCCCTCCTCCCCTCAGCGTCGCGCCACCGCCTCGCCTCCGCCGCGCCTTGACCCTGCCGCCGTGCTCCCGCCAGCCCCTCCGCCGTGTTCCCTCCCGGGCGTTCTGCCTCATCTCTCTGCGCTCAGCTACGCCCCTCCTGCTCTCAGTTGCCTTGTTGTCCCCTTTTGCTGTAGCACTGCCACCGTCCCGACGCCGGAAGAACAAAAGAAGAAGACGAAGACAGCCAAAAAAAAAAGAGACGCGTTTACGCGTTTTTAATTTTTTACCGAGTCAAATTTTATTTTATTTTATTTTATTATATATATATATATATATATATATATATATATATATATATGGGCTAAAATCCTTGTTTAGCCCCTATTTCTTTTTGTTTTATTCATTTAAGTCATTAACATATTTTATTCTTGCATATACGTCACTGACAGCAAAACTCTTTATTTATTTATTTTATTTATTTTATTTTTTCGATTTTTGCTTAGATCTGATTAATGTGAATTGTTGTGTGGATCTGATTAAATATCGATTGTTGTGTTGATCTGATGAATATAGATTGTAGTGATTGCTTGATTGTTAGTTTTCTTTACTGCTCCTGATTACTTGATTAATTAAATTGCTTATTTATATGGTAGTCTATACTGCAGTATGGTTATTCCTTTTGTGGTTTCTACTGTTTTCTGTGTTTTGCATTCTGTGTTTTGCAGATGGTAAAAAAATGAACACTGATTCATAGTAGCATTTCATGATCCGCTTACTACAGAGGTGACGTGGGCGTTCTCCTCGTCTACAATAACCCTCACAGAGCCACCCCACCGAAACCGCCTGGATTGATCTCTTCAAGAACTCTATTCCATCTTTCAGAAGTGAGCTGAGAACAATACAACTGTTCCAGATGCAGACGCTAGAGCTGAACAATTTTCCTCGGAAGTATCTCTCTATTCATTCCAATTTCTTGGAACTAAGAACTGTCAAGGCCATAAGTATAGAACGTTTATCCATGATAACTGTGTATTGCTGACTGAAATATTTCACTCATGATTTTTGTTTTATGTTTTCCCTGCGGTATTTTGCTTTATGAAATAGTCTTCTAGAAGTTTTCTACTTCTCTGTTAACTGATCAACCTATGTAGGAGGATTTTCCAATAGTCGGGTTTAATGTTATATATTGAGCACTTCCTGTGCAAATTATTTAGTGACGGGATTATAAAGTCATAAAGATCATTTGTATACGGTGGCATATAGTTTTAATAGGGATACCTAGTTTGTGGATACTCTCATGCCTTCAACCCTAGAGTATGGAGACCCTTTCTTTTTATTTCTATAGTTTTATGTTGTTGTATGAATTATTGTGTGCAAGCAATACCTGGTGGTGATCTTCCTGTTTTTCTTGTCATCCGTCTATTTGTCTTGCACTACTTCACTGATTGTATCCATGCCATACTACCAGAATAAGACTATTGAACTGGAACTTCTATGTGCAAAAAGATACGCAGATATTTTTGAAGACATAAAAGAGATCCTGAAAGCCATGGGGGACCACATGATTGTATTCTACGCTACTGACTTCCTGAGCGAATCCTTAGAGAACTTGGATTTTGAGATATTCAAGAAAATCAAAGACGAAGAAAAAGGTTAAGACTATATAATTTTGGTCATAAAATTGACGTATGAGAATAACATGAGATTTTTGATTTGATATGTATTTATTTATTTATTTATCTTTATAGTTTAATTTTAATTATTGTAATGCATTAAATGTGTATCAAATTATTAGAAATCTGTCCTAAGACGGATCATATCCATGTCCAGATGATTCGGTTAGAATCCATGGCTTGGATATTAACTAAGATTATTAAAAATAAAATAAAATTAAATAACGAAATTTTAAGGACGTCTATATCCATGTCCAAATGATTCGGTTAGAATCCATGGCTTGGATATTAGCTAAGATTATTAAAAATAAAATAAAATTAAATAACGAAATCCTAAGACGGATCATATCCATGTCCAAATGATTCGGTTAGAATCCATGGTTTGGATATTAGCTAAAAATATTAATTATTAAAAATAAAATTAAATAACGAGATCCTAAGACGGATCATATCCATGTCTAAATGATTCGGTTAGAATCCATGGCTTGGATATTAAATTCCATATCCGAATGATCCGGCAAGATTCACGGTTTGGAAGAACAAATTATATCCTAAACTTCTAATAAAAAATAATAATCGCCACGACATTCAACAAAACCACCACCAGTCGTAAATAAATCGTTCGCCATCATTCGACATCGAATCAGGGGCAAAAATCCGTTCGCAAATCCTCAGCTCGATTAAGAGTCGATTCAAAATTCACGGTATAATTTCTCTTTAATCCTCCAGTTTTTTTTTATACAAGTCGTTAACCTTTTTATTATTTCTGAAGAACTAACAATAATCTTTATATGTTTATTATTATTATTGTTATCATTGTTATTATTATTCCATTCAAATCATTAACCATTTAATTTTTGTTATATTAACAACTAACTTTACTAACTGCTAACTTTTATTATTATTGTTATCACTAACCATTTAATTTTTGTTATACTAACAACTAACTTTACTAACAACTAACTTTTATCTTTATTATTATTATTATTATTATTATTATTCATGGAAGGTTATACCTCTTTTTATTTTTAAGTAGACGGCAAAAAGCCCCATTTTTCTTTTATTTATCTAATCTCCTGCAATTATTTACTTTATTGTACGTTTTATTTTCATGTCAATGGTTAAATGCCCCCACTTTATTTATTTATTTATTTTCATGCAATTTTATTTTTCTTTATGTGAACGATTAACTTTACTTTATTTGGTGACGACACTCATCTTACTTCCATATTTTATTCTTATTTTATTATTTCTATTACAACAAAAGCCAACACCCTTTATCATTATTTGGAATATATATTATTATTTCTTTAAATAACAAAATAATTAAACTTATCTTTTTAATTCATTTAAATAACAAAAATTTAATTTTTTTTGTTTCTTTTAAATAAAAATAAATAAATAAAAAATCAATCATAACCAAATGATTTCACAAAAAAAAAATTATTTTTCTAAAGTATTTGATTTAAATTTATAGATTTAGATTATTCAATAAAATTTTTCAAACAAAAGAATAAAAAAATAAAATTTTAAAAACAAAACAAAATACAAAATAATAAAAAAATAATAAAATTTCCAAATTTCACAAAATTTATGACAAATTATGAATTAGGTTTTAGATTAAAATCCATGTCCGGGTGATCCGATAGGATTCATGGCTTGGAAAAATATACAAACTTTTAGTTAAATAAATTAAAATACAAAGATAAAAATCCATATTTACGATATGGATCAAATTATTTAAAATTTCACCAAATTCCGTGTCCAAATGACTCGGCAGAGTCCATGGTTCGGAATCAAATCTTCCGTGTCCAAATGACTCGGCAGAGTCCATGGTTCGGAAGTATAAAATTCTATACAAATTAATTACCAAAAATCCACATCCGACTAATTCAGTTAAAATTTCTGTTTAGAACATTAACTGAATATTTTTAAAGCAAAGCAAGACAAAATTGAAATCAACTAAGGTACCAATTTTTGGGCGTTTTAACAAAGTTGTTTTAACGTAACCGTACTCCCGAACCCCCGAACTCTCGCAGACCAATATTTTAGGTGTCCAATCGACCTAAGCGAAAACTGATTGGTGGCGACTCCCAGAAAACCCGACGTTGCCACAGTATGTAAATGAAAATTTGGCGACTGCATGTGTAATTCTATCCTAAGCTGTTGAAACTCTCCCCTAGGTAGAATGATGTCATTTTCTAGTCTCATCCATTCTCTCTCTAAATGGCTTCGTCTCCTCTAATCTCTTAACCCCCATCCCCCCTCAATTTCTCGTAGAACTACCAAATCCCCAAACATCCTTTAACCACGACTACCTGCGTCCTTCACTTCATGGCTCCACTGTGACTCTCACGCTCGGCCTTGCCTTCTCGCTTGCTTGTCACTCGCCACTTGACACCTGCCCTCGGCCTCTTGAGCAAAAAATCATGGTTTTGCGATTGTTCCTAAGTTTTTAAAGCTATTATTTTTAACATCACCTTCAATATGACTATTGCTTCAGTAACCCCCTATACCCTTTGTCACTCTCCACCCCTTCTACCAATGTCACTACCTCTACTTTTCCATATATTCTAGCAATGCTCTCTTAAACAAAACCTTATACAAATGTGGTTTAATAAATGCAACAAGGACTAAATTCAGAGATGTTACAATTTTAGAATAAAGGATTTACGGCGGCGACAATGAAAGGTTGCTTGGTGACAATATGGAAGATGAAAACAAAAAGGATCAATATTGGGGATGTGTGGTTAAACATAGAGTTTTGACTCAATTGGGTGTTATGAATTAGGATAGTTAGGGGTAGAGGAGAAAACTTTAAGGGACTAGTTTAAGAGTTATATCATTGAATGTTCTATAAACAAACCAAACGGCTGGTGGCAAAATTGCTACAAACACAAAACGTTGATGATAAATTTGCAACAGAAAGATATTAGTGGAAAAATTGCTCTATCAAATATACATTAATGGCAAATTTGCACATTTTTCCTAAAATAAAATACTACTATCTCCGTCTCATATTCTTTGCACAATTTGACTTTTTCACATAATTTGACTTGAATTTATTCATATTAGTACTTGTTATAAAAAATTTAAAAAATATATATTTAGAAACTATATGTCTTAATTTATCGTTATTATATAAAAGTTGTTCATTTGTATACTAAAATGTTGAAAATAAAAAATCATAGATTAATTGCTGAAAAGTGATTGGTGCAAAAAATATGGGATAGAGGGAGTATTTGCTTCCTCTTATAATATTTGCCATTTTTTAATTTTTTTTAAATAGAGTTTATTAATATAGATTTTTTTTCGTAAATGAAATATAATCATATAAGTTTAGATGCAAATGATATATTAATTGCAGCTTCTATTTAGTATTTCTAAAAAAAACAAACAACAACTAATGCAACAGAATATAGATCAACATAATTTTAACAAGTTAAAAAGTTACAAATGCTAGTATTATGAGGTAGGATAATGATTTTCTTTGAAACGGTGTACAAAAACTAATGCAACAGAATACAGATCAACCTTAATTTTAACAAGTTAAAAAGTTACAAATGCTAGTATTATGAGATAGGAGTAATGATTTTCTTTGAAACGGTGTACAAAAACTGAACAAAATCCACAAGTCACGGGTTAGTAAGTTAATCAGGAATATACTTGAACCAGAAAAAATGGTTGTGAGTTTTAGGGCCATATCATTTGGGGTGAATGCAACCATGTTAATGCGTTATTGTTGCCTGATGGGGTCCACTGCACCACCCCCTCCCAATCTATTAAACAAAAGCACTTAAAGATACTCTTATATACAGGTCAAACCTTAGTCAAAGTTCTTTTTACCTTCTTCATACTAACACAGTAGACGTTGCCTGCTGCCACTGAAACCACAAACAGGATCCAATAGAGGTGAGGAGTGCAGCGGGTTGCTTGATAGAGGCATCGGTAGCAGTCGCCCGACTATAATCATCCAGGAGCCAGAGACGGCTCTGCTATAAGGACAAGAATTCTTAGCAAGGCTAAACGGGCATCGTTTGGTACATCGGTAAGGTCGAGATGGGAGGAGCAGTGTGGCGACGACATCAATGGTGACAAATCCATCGCTAGTTTTTCAATTGACGGCGGTTTTTCATTTTTTATCTATTTATGGAAAAGATCTCATAGACAACGAAGGTGGGTTCGAGGTGCTGTCCAATTAGGTCGGTTTTTCAGCATTAGGTGGATGCCATTAGCTCTATTTTAAGAGCTTTTCCGGCAAAGATGAGGTAGTATCCAACCATATTAGTTCGATTAATGGTCATTTGAGGTCATAGGATATGGATCAGGTTTGGAGGACACCATTAGTGAAGCAAGGCGGTGGCAGAGCTAATTTCATTGGTCTTGCCCGCTTCGTCTGAAAACCTTTCGTCGCCTGAAGCTCCTCCATGAGCAAGATCAGAGCAAATCCATCAACCGACTTGTTGGAGCAAATACATCCACCGACTTATTGAAGCTCCTCCACGACAAGATTGAAGCGAGATCAGAGATAATCTCGCTACAATTAGAAGGGGAAAGAGGAATACGCTGCCTTTGAATTTGGGGAAAAAGATAGACCAAGGCAAAAAGGAACAAATTTGTGGGCCCCACAGCCTTTCTCTATCATTTGCACAAAGAACACGTTAATATAGTTGGATTAATTCCCTCCGAACAAGCAGTTAGGATACTCTTTTGTACTCATTGAAAACACGTGATACAGAATTCTATAAAAATGTTTATATGTTTTTTTTTCCCAATATTTAACATTATATATCCTTTCAATCGATTCATTCACGCCTAATCATTTCCTTTGTCATATAATTAAGCCTTTTTTGGAGTATACATTAAGACATTTAGCTTCCTCGACTCGGCGAGTCACAGAGGCCCGTGCTTCACACAATGGTTTATTGGTTATGGACTTTCGGGAGGAGAGGAGACCATGAGAATCACAATGCACCGAATTAAAGAATCGATCACACAATTTAGTTAATCCCAAAAAATATATAAAACAACATCGCACATATATATGTCTTTTTTAATCTTATTTATTATCGCTATCATCCGTCTTCGTGGGATATTAGTATGATTTTTATAGGCAAAACATACATTTTACTATACAATTTAAAATGTGAAAGCATAGAATTGTGATTAATGTTGACGATTTAAATGGATCCTCAATTCCACTAAAAAAATAGCATCTTTTGGTCGCTTTAAATTTCGTGCAATATCTACAATGATTCTTGACCACAATACATAAATATATAATCTCTAGCACCATAGATTGATAGTGCCAAAGTCATGGCGCACTAGCTAGCTCAATTCGTGAAATGAAAGAATTAAAAATATGAAATATGAAAGAATTAATATATATATATATATATATATATATATATATATATATATATATATATATATATATATATATATATATATATATATTGTTGTGTGCGTCAGTGTGTATTTAAATTTCAGAATATATTTATATGAGTTTTTCAATGAAAAATGTTAAACATATAAAGAATATGACATGTTTTATTTTTTATAAATAATATAGCTGATAAAAGTTTCAGCCTACCAAAAAAACTAAGACAAATGTTCTGTAGTATAAGTTTTATATGTATATAATTATCCTTTTTCAAGTATATTTAGGCACTCAATTCATTTTAATTTAAATCAATTTAAAATAAAATAAATTTTTTTGTGTGAAACAAATTTCATTTTAAAGTCAATATTAGTTAAGTGTAATAATTCACTGAAAATAATTTTTTATAAATTTTTCTTTTTAAATGCCTAGAAAACTTCATAAAAATTAATAAAATCATAAAACTTTTACTTTTAATAGATTATTGCATATTGGTTTTCAAATGAAAATTGACTCTCAATCATATGTAAATAAAAAAAAGTGATTTTGTGTTAAGTGAATTTCAATTAAAATGAATATAGTTAATCATAGTGTCACTGATCATACTTTGGACCAAAGTTTTGTACTAATTATTGTGGCAACGTCGGGTTTTCTGGAGTCGCCACCAATCGGTTTTTCTTAGGTCGATTGGATACCTAAAATATGGTCTGCGAGAGTTCGGGGATCGGGAGTACGGTTACGTTAAAACAACTTTGTTAAAACGCCCAAAAATTGGCACCTTAGTTGATTTTAATTTTGTTTTGCTTTGCTTTTAAATAATTTTCAGTTAATTTTCAAAATTAGAAATTTTAACTGGATTAGTCGAAATGTGGATTTTTTTTAATTAATTTATATGAAATTTTATACTTCCGAACCATGGACTCTGCCGAGTCATTTGGACACGGAAGATTTTGATTCCAAACCATGGACTCTGCCGAGTCATTTGGACATGGAATTTGGTGAACTTTTAAATAATTTAATCCATATTGTAAATATGGATTTTTATCTTTGTATTTATTTAATTTATTTAGTAAAAAAAGTTTTCCAAACCGTAGATACTGCCGGATCATCCGGATATGGAAATTAATAATTATTACATTCTTACTTATTATAGAATTAATTGTTAGTTTAATTACTAATTCGTAATTCTTTTTGTTTATAAAATTTTTAGATTTATTAATAATCTAAAAATTTTATTTTTTTTTCTTTTTTTTTCTTTCCTTTTTTTTTCTTTTTTCTTATCTTTCCTTTCTTTTTTTTTCTTGATTTTATCTTTCCTTTCTTTTCTTTCTTTTCTTATTCTTATCTTTCTTTTCTTTTTTTCTCTTTTTTTTTTATTAATTTTTCTTGTTTAATGAAGGATATTTATTATTTAAAGAATTACTTAATTTATAAAAGAATATAAAAAGTAATTAATTTTTTTTAATAAGAAGTTAATTCAAAAAAAATTTTTGATCATGGTACGGGGCGTTGTTACTCAGCCAGACCCTCTTCACCAGGAGAAGCAGCTCAAAAGCGGGCACGAGACAGTTTCCAGCCAATATACCATGAACTAAAAAAATTTTTAGACTTAATGTGGCAACGTCGGGTGTTCTTGGAGTCGCCACCAATCGGTTTTTCTTAGGTCGATTGGTTACCTAAAATATGGTCTGCGAGAGTTCGGGGATCGGGAGTACGGTTACGCTAAAACAATATTGTTATAGCGCCCAAAATTGGCACCTTAGTTGATTTTAATTTTGTTTTACTTTGCTTTTAAATAATTTTCAGTTAATTTAGAAATTTTAACTGAATTAGTCGAAATGTGGATTTTTAAGTTAATTTGTATAGAATTTTATACTTCCGAACCATGGACTCTACCGAGTCATTTGGACACGGAAGATTTGATTCCGAACCATGGACTCTGCCGAGTCATTTGGACACGGAATTTGGTGAAAATTTTAATCCATATCGTAAAAATATGGATTTTTATCTTTTTATTTAATTTATTTATTTTGAAAGTTTGATATTTTCCAAACCGTAGATCCTGCTGGATCATCCGGATATGGAAATTACTTTAATTAATTGTTAGTTATATAATTATTATTTTTATGGAATTTATTATTACTAATTTGTAAGTCTTTTGTTTTTAGATTTATTAATAATCTAAAAAAATTTATTTTTTATTCTTTACACTTTCTTTTCTTTTCTTTCTTTTCTTTCTTTTCTTTCTTTCTTTTCTTTCTTTTTGATTTTATCTTTTTCTTATCTTTCTTATCTTTTCTTTCTTTCTTTTCTTTTTTTTTATCTTTTTCTTATCTTTCTTATCTTTTTCTTATCTTTCTTATCTTTTTCTTATCTTTCTTTTAGTTTTTTTTTAGTGAAAGTTATTTATTATTTAAATAATTATTCAATTTATAAAAGAAAAATAAAAATAATTGGCTTTTTAAAAAATTATTTTTATTAGGCTTAAAAATAATCTTCTTTTAATTTTCATTTATTTATTTAAGTAAGGGTAAAGGTGAATTAAATTAAAAAAAATTATATAAAGGAAAATTAATAATAATAAAGTGTGGCTTTTTGGCCATCCACTTTAAAAATAAATAATAATAAAGGTTAGCAAAGTTAATTAAATTAATTAATAACAATAATAAAAATTAGCCAAGTTTAATTAAATTAATTGATTAACAACAATAATAAAAAATTAGTCAAGTTAATTAAATTAATTGATTAACAACAATAATAAAAAGTTAGTCAAGTTAATTAAATTAATTAATTAACAACAATAATAAAAAGTTAGTCAAGTTAATTAAATTAATTAATTAACAACAATAATAAAAAGTTAGTCAAGTTAATTAAATTAATTAATTAATAACAATAATAAAAAGTTAATTAATTGTTAACAACAATTATAAAAATTAGTAATAATGCAAAAATTAAAAGGTTAGTAACAATAATAATATTAAAAGTTAGTTGTTAGTAAGTTAATAACAACAATAAAAAAAGGGGTTAGTAATAAACAAATAATAAACAAACAAGTAAAAATTAAAAGGGTTAGTAATTAATTCTGCAAGAACAAAATAAAAGGTTAGTGACCAAAGTGAAAGAAAATTGAAAAGATGAAGGATTAAATGAGAGTTGTACCCTTAAAAACTGAATTTGAAATTCTGGAAACGTGAAGAACAGAACGCACGCGCGCGGGGGGAGAGAAAAAAAAGAAAAAAAAAAAAAAAGGGTCAGAGAAGGTTTAGGTTTTCTGGAGAGGAAGAGAAGAGGGCCAGGGACCTAGGCTATAATTTTTTCTTTTTTCAAAACGGAGCTCTAAGCTTCATTTCTATTTTTTTTCTGTGTTCAGCACAAAATTTGAGGAGCTATTTATAGAGGAAGTTTGGCTGAACTGTTGATGGATAAATTAATAAAAAATTTCAAACTTATCTTTTAAATTGGTAAAATGACAATTTTAGTCCTTTACGTCTCTCAGCCTCAGGATAAGTTCCTGAAGCTTCTGATTTTGACAATTTTGTCGTTTTCTGTCAATTTGAGCCAAAAACGTCGGCAGGCTCAAAATTTTATGTGACAAACTACCAAATGCTCCTGGAACTTTTAGAATTTGTCAATTTTTTCCGAAATTTCTCAATTTTGTCATTTTTACCTCAAACTTTTAATTTTTTGTCATTTTTTTCATGAAATTTTATTTTATTTCAAACATACACATATTCACACATATATCATTTTAAATCAAATTTTCACAAAACAAAAATATATTTTAAACTAATTAAATTTTTTTTAATAATAATAGTAATATATTTTTTTTTAATTAATTTTTTTAATAAAATTTTTTTCAAAATTTTAAAACACCCGGACGAAATTGGGTGTCAACACTTAACAACATGGCTTAGATTTATTTTATGTTTTTTTTTAAAAAGAAATAAATTTATCAAGGTTTTATTAAAACTAAAAGAAAGATTCATATTTATATGTTATGTTTATTCCTTTTTATTTAATAAGAGATAAACCAAAAAAAGAAATTATTTAATCAAGATTTTATATATTTAATAAAGAAAATAAAAACTTATATGTATATTTCAAAAATACAAGAAAAGTCTTAATATTTTTATTTGATAAAAAGGTGAATCAAAAAGTAATTATTTAATAATGGAATCAAAAATTTATGTGTATATTTCAAAAATAAAAGAAAAGTCTTGATATTTATTTTGTTTTATTTTTGATAAGAAAATTAACCAAAAAGTGATTATTTAATAAATAAACTAAAAATTTATATGTATATTTTAAACAAAAAGAAGAGTCTTGATATTTATTTAATTTTTTTTTTGAATAAAGATTAACCAAAAGTAATTATTTAATTTATAAGTCTAAAAAAATACATCTAATTAATAAGTCTAAAATATTTGAGAGAAAATTTAATTCTTTTGGCTAAAATTTTATTTTTGTTCAATAAAGGAAACAAAAAAAAGTTATATCTTTTTATTATTTTAAAAGAAATAAGTAGAATATTACTGGATAAGTAAAAATATTAGCCCAAAAATTTTACTCTTTTATTCTTTTTACTAAAAAGTTATATTTTATTATTTTAATAAATAATTAATATATTGCTGGATAAAGAGATAAGCAAAAATATTAGTCCAAAGTTTTTATTTTTTAATAATAAAGAAAAAATTATTTATCTATTTTATTTTAAAAAATATTTTATATACTTTAAAAAAATTTTCCAAGCCATGGATCCTGGCGGATCATTTGGACATGGAATTTAATTTAATTTTTAATTAATTAATTAATTATTAATTTTAATCATAATTTTTGTTGGATTTTTTTTATTATTTTTATTATTTTTCTTGAATTTTTAATTATTACTTTAAAATATATATTTAAAAAAACAGAATTGATTTTTGTTGTATTTTTAGAATTATTTAATTATGATTTTTATTAATTTTTAACAAAAGGAATAAAAAGTTAACTTTTTTTGTTATCTTTAAAGAAATAATAAAAACATGTATTCCAAAATAACAAAAGATAATTGGCTTTTTAAAAAATGATTTTTTATTAGCCTTAATAATTATTCACATAAAATTCTTCTTTCTTTTTTTTATTTTTGTTTTGATAATAATTTGTTATTATTATTTTTTTTTTGATAAATTAAAAGTGAAATAAATTTAATCACAAAAAAAAATAGACAATTAATAATAATAAAGTGGGGTTTTTGGCCATCCACTTTACTAACACAATAATAATAGCAACAATAATAAAAATTAGCAAAGTTAGTAAAGTTAGTTGTTAATAACAATAATAACAATAAAAGGTTAGTAAGGTTAGTAAGTTAGTAACAATTATAACAATAATAAAAGGTTAGTAATGTTAGTAAGTTAGTAACAATTATAACAATAATAAAAAGTTAGTAAGGTTAGTAAGTTAGTGAGGTTAGTTGAATTAGTAAGTAAGTTAATTAATAACAACAATAAAAAAAGGGTTAGTAATAATAATAACAATAGTAAAGATAAAAGGGTTAGTAATTAATTCTGCAATAACAAAATAAAAGGTTAGTGACCAAAGAGAAAGAAATTGAAAAGATGAAGGAGTAAATCAAGGTTTTACCTTTGAAATAAAATTTCGAATTTGCTAGGAACGTGAAACAGAGCACACGCGAGGGAGGAAAGAGGGGGGCGACGGAGCGCGGCGACGGCAGCACGGCGGCGGCGTGACGAGACGACGACGGCTGAGTGGGGAGGCGACGGGCGACGGCGTGACGGCGTGACGGCAGCGACGAAGCAAAAGAGAGGAGAGACAGCGAGTGAAACGGAAGAGAGAGAAAGGAAGAAGATGGTCTGATCGTAAGAAAACAAAGTTTGGGACTTTCTGGGCAGAGGGAGGATAAGCTAGGGAATAAGGCTGTCATTTTATCTTTTTTTTTAAAACGGAGCTCTAAGCTTTTTATATATTTTTTTCTGTGTTCAGCACAAAATTTTGGGGGCTATTTATAGAGGAAGTTTGGCTGAACTGTTGATGGATAAATTAATAAAAAATTTTAAACTTATCTTTTAAATTGGTAAGATGACAATTTTAGTCCTTTACGTCTCTCAGCCTCTGGATAAGTTCCTGAAGCTTCTGATTTTGACAACTTTGTCGTTTTCTGTCAATTTAGGCCAGAAACGTCGGCAGGCCCAAAATTTTATGTGACAAACTACCAAATGCTCCTGGAACTTTCAGAATTTGTCAATTTTTCCCGAAACTTCTTAATGTTGTCATTTTTACCTCAAACTTTTAAATTTTGCCTTTTTTTTTTTTTGAAGTTTTCTTTTTTTCTTTCAAATACACACATATATTATTTTAAATCAAATCTTCACAAAACAAAAATGTATTTTAAACTAAAAATTTTTTAGTAATAATAATAAAAATAATAATTAATTAATTTTGTTTATTACTTTTTTTTTTTATAAAAAAAATTTTCTTTTTAATGGTCGGACGAAATTGGGTGTCAACAGCTGCCCCCCTTTGTATGCTTCATGGGACATGATGTATGCAAAGTCGTTTACCAAATTTCGTTCAACCTTAGTTAGGCATTGAGAACTTTCTCGCCGCCGAAACTCTGAGGTTTAAGAAAAGATCCTTAGAACCTCTAACGATAGGAAAGGTTCTATCGTTGTAAGATAGACTGAATGATTGATTATTTGTTTGAGGTTTAAGGAAAGGTCCTTAGAACCTCTAACGATAGGAAAGGTTCTATCGTTGTAAGATGGACTGAATGATTGATTGTTTGTTTAAGGTTAAGGAAAGGTCCTTAAAACCTCTAACGATAGGAAAGGTTCTATCGTTGTAAGATGGACTGAATGATTGATTGTTTGTTTAAGGTTAAGGAAAGGTCCTTAGAACCTCTAACGATAGGAAAGGTTCTATCGTTGTAAGATGGACTGAATGATTGATTGTTTTCGAGGCAAAGGTTCCATCCTTAAAACCTCGATGATGAAAATTGATTATTTTCGAGGCAAAGGTTCCATCCTTAAAACCCCGATGATGAAAATTGATTGTTTTCGAGGCAAAGGTTCCATCCTTAAAACCCCGATGATGAAAATTGATTATTTTCGAGGCAAAGGTTCCATCCTTAAAACCCCGAAGATGAAAATTGATTATTTTCGAGGCAAAGGTTCCATCCTTAAAACCCCGATGATGAAAATTGATTGTTTTCGAGGCAAAGGTTCCATCCTTAAAACCCCGAAGATGAAAATTGATTGTTTTCGAGGCAAAGGTTCCATCCTTAAAACCCCGAAGCAAAGGTTCCATCCTTAAAACCTCGATGATGAAAATTGATTATTTTCGAGGCAAAGGTTCCATCCTTAAAACCCCGATGATGAAAATTGATTGTTTTCGAGGCAAAGGTTCCATCCTTAAAACCCCGATGATGAAAATTGATTGTTTTCGAGGCAAAGGTTCCATCCTTAAAACCCCGATGATGAAAATTGATTATTTTCGAGGCAAAGGTTCAATCCTTAAAACCCCGATGATGAAAATTGATTATTTTCGAGGCAAAGGTTCCATCCTTAAAACCCCGATGACGAAAATTGATTGTTTTCGAGGCAAAGGTTCCATCCTTAAAACCCCGATGACGAAAATTGATTGTTTTCGAGGCAAATGTTCCATCCTTAAAACCCCGATGACGAAAATTGATTGTTTTCGAGGCAAAGGTTCCATCCTTAAAACCCCGATGAAATTGTAATTGATTGTGGAGAAAAACTCTTTCCTCCTTTTCATGTACCTCAGACAATCGAAGTTGAAATGATCTATTCGGAAGTGTGAATTTTCATAATAGGCGAGTGCAAAGAATTAGGCTTCGATAAAACGAGTGAATCTTGATGATGACAATAACACTAACAAATTATGTAAAGGGAACGGATGTTTGGAATCAATATCCAAGGTCCATCTAATATTTTCTTCAGTAAATATAGATTCTCTTGTGAGATATGTCATCCAAATAAGGTTGAAGCTTAACTACCCCAAAATGTCATGTCTAGTAGACCTAATAGGATGCGTCTCAAGAGCAATAAAAATTACTCTTTACTCAGCCATTCCAACCTAAAGACGTTGTCCTATGGTTTTAATATCAGCATGAACGAAACTATTTTAAAAAAAGAAATTCCCTGAAAAGAAAAACTGAAACGCAAAAGAAAATGCTGATAATAAAACTAAAGGACAAGAAAAACGGATCAGATCGCTTCTTCTTCCACAATACTTCAACAGGGTGAGTAGAGGACCATTATGGGAGTGAACTGGTCGGGAAAGACTGTCGTGTCTAGTCTATTTGAATCATTGCTGGATCTGGTTCAGGAACAAAAGCTTGTATTTTATCTAGCAATTCTTCAGCAGTTGTTGCGGATATTATGATTTACCGTGCCACTCTTGATATGAAATTCTTCTGCATAGCATAATCCATAAAAGCTATCAGACCTGTAAAGAAATTGTTAACATTTAAAAGCCCAATGGGTTTTTTATGCAAATTAAGTTGGGCCATGGAAGCAATTTGAAAGACTTCTCCCAATGTGCCAAAACCACCTGGTAGAGCGATAAAAGCATCAGCATTTAAAAGCATTTGTAACACACGCTCTTGCAAATTTTTAACCACTAATTCTTCTCCAATCGTGCCCCCAGAAACAAATTTCAAAGGTCCAGGGATGATGCCCAAAACTTGACTTCCTCCTAAAGATGCTGCTGATGCTACACCTCCCATTAATCCGACACTACCTCCTCCATAAACTAAATGTATTTTTCGCTCAGCTAATACTCTACCCAAATGGTTGGCTGCCTTTAAATACTCTTCATCTTTTCCAGGAAAAGCCCCAGAAAATACACAAATACTTCGGGATTTACGAGTTGGGGTTTTCTCCATTCCTATCCTTACCCATGTGAGAAAAGAAGAAAAGAGGATATATTTATAGAGATGAAAAGATAAAGTAATAATTTTATTCTCAAGAGTGGATACATTATTGCCAGCTATACACAGTAGTCACGACTATGGCTCAGGTCGGGAGTGGGTACATTATCATCAAAAGAGGAGGAAAATTTCAAAAGCAACTAAAATATACAGTAGTCGCGATTGTAGCTTATGTCAGGAGTAGGTACGTGATTGTCGGAAGTGAAGGAAAATTTCAAAAGTGGCAGCTAAATACAGTAGTCCATGTCAGGAGTGGGTACATTATTGCCAAAGGAGGAGGAAAATTTCAAAAGCAACAGCTAGCATGTACAGTATCATGACTATGGCTCATGTCAGGAGTGGATACATTATCGCCGAAAGGGGAGGAAAATTTCAAAAGCGACAGCTAGCACGTACAGTAATCGTGACTTTGGTTCACGTCAGGAGTGGATACATTATTACCAAAAGGGGAGGAAAATTTCAAAAGCGACAGCTAGCACGTACAGTAATCGTGACTTTGATCCTCGTCTTCCACTGGCTTTGCATCCAGTAATGGCTTCAATGCTTTCTATGAATCGGTGATTTGCATCTCATCTAGCTTTCTCACAAACTGGCAAACAGGGTCGTTTAGGGTCAGATTCCCAAGACTGTAACGATCTCGTTCTTTTTGAAAAATTATCCATAATCCAACAACCTCAAATTGCACTATTCTGCAAGAATGCGCTTCAAGAACCTCTCGAATATCTTCTAGAGATTCCTTACGCAAGCCATTCTTAATGAATCTTATTCTATCATTACGATTTCTGGTGATCACTCCTGGAGAACGACATTTATTGCCGCAAATCCACCATCCACAATTATGACAAACGCCTAGCCTCTTTGCTCTTCTTTTTTTGGCATAAGCGCTTTTACCAAAGCCGGGCATACGGGGAAAGAACGCTTCTGGAACTTCACCAGCTGAACGAACCTTAGCTTCAATTAGCCACCGCACATTATCAGGAATGCCTTTGTGCATAAATACTCTGAATCGTTCACATCTAGCTTGATAAATCTTTTTAAGAACATTTATTGGGAAGGAAGGAAAATACTTTCGTAGGGCGGAAAGAGAAGACTCCATTGATGAAGGAGGCAAAGAAAGAAATTAGTGATTGTAGGAAACGAAAATAACTAACACATATTTATAGTGATGAAAGGGATAATGCGTTAATTACACTTACAGAAGCAAGTACATTATTGTCAAAAGAAAAGACAAATGACAGCTTATATGTACAGCAATCATGACTGTGGCTCTCATCTTCCACTGATTTATGTCCAATAATGGCTTCAATGCCTTCTATAAGTCGGGGATTTGCTTCCCATCCAGTTTCCTTACAAACTGACAAACAGGGTCGTTTAAAGTCACATTCCCAAGACTGTAACGGTCTCGTTCTTTATGGTAAGTCCTCCACAATTTGACAATTTGACCTTGCACTTTTCCACAAGAATGCATTTCAAGAGTCTCTCGGATATCTTCCAGAGATTCCTTACGCAGGCCATTCTTAATGAATTTTCTTTTATCTTCACGATTTATGGAGATGTATCCTAAAGAGCGACATTTAGTATTACAATTCCATCGCCCACATTTATAACACACGCCTAGTCTCTTTGCTCTTCGCCTTTTGGCATAACGGCTTTTACCTAAACCGGGCATGCGGGGCATAAATGCATCTGGAACTTCACCCGCCAAACGGACCTTAGCTTCAATTATCCACTGCACATTATCGGGAATGGCTTTGCGTGTAAAAACTATGATTCTTTCACATCTAGCAAGGTAGATCTTTTTAAGGACTTTTATTGGAAGAGAAGAAAAGTATTTTCGCAGGGTAGAAAGAGTAGAATCCATTGATGAGAGAAGAATTTGAGAGATGATGGAAAGGAATTAGTTATTGAAGGAAACTTAGATAACCGACTGGAAGAACATGCATTTATAGCGATGAAATGGATAACGTGTCGATTACACTTACGGGAGCAAATACATTATTAAAAGAAAAATGGAAAATTTTAAATATGATAAATTGTATGTACAGTGATTGTGACTGTAGCTCACATCTTCCACTGGTTTTACGTCCAGTAACGGGATTAACGGCTTCTATGAGTTGAGGATTTGCTTCCCATCCAGTTTTCTTACAAGCTGGCAAACAGGGTCATTTAACGTCAGATTCCCGGGACTGTATCGTTCTCGTTCTTCATGAAAAATGCTCCATAAATCGAGAAGTTCACGTTGCACGGATCCACAAGAATGCGTCTCAAGAGTCAATTGGATATCATCCAATGAGTCCTTAATCAGTCCATTCTTAATGAATCGTATTTTATCTTCTCGATTATCAGAGATCATCCCTAAAGAACGACATTTAGTATTACAGGTCCAGCGTCCGCATTTATGACAGACGCCTAGTCTCCTCGCTCTTCGCTTTTTGGCATAAGAGCTTTTGCCTACACCAGGCATGTGAGACACAAATGCCTCTGGAATTTCACCTGCCAGACGAACCTTAGCTTCAATTAACCACCGCACATCTTCAGGGATTCCTTTATGCATCAGAGCTCTTAATCGTTCACAGCGAACTTGGTAGATCTTTTTGAGAATGTTCATTGGGAGAGAAGGAAAATATTTTCGTAAGACAGAAAGAGTAGGATCCATTTTCTAGAGGGAAGTAAAAGAAAGAAGAGAGGAAAAAAAAATCGGTTATTATGGGCAACTGAGAGAACCGACTTGAGAGTCACGGAGTACCGTATCCGCCGCTTAACCGGAAAAGTGGATCCTACTTCATTTTGATGTGATAGATATTTTTTATCTTGGATATTCCATCGAGCTGACGTCGATCCAGTCCTCGATTATTGAATCCATTGTCCGCTTTTGACAAATTTTCAACGACAATGTTTCTTGATGTCTGCCTTATCTTTGACCACAGCTATCTCTTATCTTGGATGCTACTAAGCTGGCATCAATCCTGTCCTTCCAGGTGTAGCCTCGATTATTGAATCAATTGCCAGGCTTTTGACAATATTGTCTACTTTATATTTTTTTGATATCTGCCTTATCCTTGGCTATAGCTATCTCTTATCTTGGATACTACTACCTGGCGTCAATCCGATCCTTCCAGGTGTAGCCTCGATTATTGAATCGGTAGCCAAGCTTTTGACAATATTGTCTACTTTATCCTTGAATTCCTGATGCGGGTTGGTCCCGCATATTAGCTGTGTATCCAGTGATAGATTGGTAAGAGCTGATGACATTGAGATCTCAGCTTATACTGCTGTAACTGTGCTATGAATGTGATTCCTATTTGGTCCTTGTCATGTAAAAGCCATGCATGCATGATGTGAAATGCATGAATGCAGAGCATGCGTAACTGATGTTTTTTTTTTTTTTGTATGGATCTAGTTCTTTATGTCTTTGTTTTACTGGATCCTCTTTGTGATGGCCTTCTTGGACTATCATTGAATCTCTTTATGCTTTCCAGCTTTTGTTCACTGCCTCAAAAGCCCAACTCTTTTCAAAATCCTCTTTCTTTGACTTGTTCTTTGAATTTTGGCCTCAATTTCTTTAAAGTTGGCCCGCCTCATAATTTATATCTCTTTCAGGTACTCATCCATTGTCATGGATTTGATACCATCAAAGGCTTTACTTTCAATGTCTGCTTTGCCCCTTTTCTTGTGACCGTGCCGACACTTACTTATTCCCATGTTATAATCTGAATGATTGCTCTTCCTTGAACTCATGTTTTGATCCATAAGACTTGCCCCCTTGTCTATTGAACTTCTTTCTTGGCAGTACTATTCTTACGCTTCGTAGATACTACTTTGCCCCCCTGAATATGGTATTTATGTGGATAAAAGGTATCATCTCGCCTTTGATTTAACAGAAGGTCGAGCATTTCTAGACCTTTGTGATGGCACTTGATCGTAAATTTCTCTTACAAGAACCACATCTTATTAAAGAAAGACTCAAGCTATCTCTTCACTTTTAAGTCTACACACATTAATGAATAATGGTTTGGCCTTAAAGAAAAACTTTCATCGATTTGCAAAGCTTGACAAAGTAATTTACGGTCTTTATTTTTAATTAAAATATCCTGCCACTCTACCCTTTCCAACTCGAAGACATAAACTGTGCAAGGCAATAAGGTATAAACATGATTCACAAGGATAGCCTTTTAGCTGAATGAGGATGATATCGAGAGGTAAATGTTAGGTGTGAGGGAAATTAAGTTTAAATGTTTTTGTTGCAGTCTTTTAGCTGAATGAGAATAATATTAAGAGGTAAATATTAGGTCTAAGTAAAGTTAAGTTTGAGTGGTGTGAAAGAAGGGTATTTTAATACTACTCGTGAGCAGTATTAAATAAGGTAGAAACATGATTCACAATGATAGTCTTTTGACTGAATGAGGATGTTAGGTCTGAGGAAAGTTAAGTTTAAGTGGTGTGAAAAAATGGTCTTTTAATACTACTCGTGAGCAGTATTAAATAAGGTAGAAACATGTTTCACAATGATAGTATTTTAACTGAATGAGGATGTTTGGTCTGAGGAAAGTTAAGTTTAAGTGGTGTGAAAGAAGGGTCTTTTAATACTACTCGTGAGCAAATTTGATTATGGTGAAAAACTCAATAGTGATGACCTCAAACTTGCCACTCTTTCCAGAAAGTTAGACCTCAACTGTTGCCCCCCAACTATCGTGGTCTTTGTGTACGCTTGGTTTGAGAGTTGCTTTTGTGTTCTAAACCGTCTTTGCAGGTTTTCAGTCTAGAATCCATAGCTCACTTTTTTCTTTCTTTTTTCTTTTTTTTTTTCTAGTTTGAGCCCTTTTTCCTCTTTTTTTTTGTTTCCTTTTTTTTTTTGTGAGCTATGGTGATGACATACTTGATAACTCTCTTGAAGTGAGATGACTCAAGTGGCCTTGCTTGCTCGTGCTTGTTCTCAGTTCTTTTTGGTTTTGAATTTTTCCTTGAATGGCTTTTGATGGAAGGGATGAACTTCTTTCCTTTGTTGGAATTTGTGTTGCGGAAAACTGAGAATCTTTTTTTTTGTATTGAGCATTTGTGCGAATTAGGAGGCCACTGAAGTCATTTAATATGAGAGCTACCTTGTTTGGAAGTTAATCCTGGACTTCTTGCAAGGATGTTGATAACCACTGTGAATTCTTTTTTTTTTAGAGTTGGGGTGCAACATATGAAATCCTTCTTACTAGATTTGACAACACTTTCAAGATCGCCACTATTAAATCTCCCTTAACTTTTTATTTTCACCCACGAGTAGTATCGTTTTCAAAGTAAAGTGTGATAGCAATAATGGATAGTATAATGGAAAGGAGTGAAAGATGGATATAAAAACGGAATTTTTGGTAAGAAGTGGTAGAATGTGTAGGTGTAATAATTGAATTTTTGGTAAAAATTGGTAGAATGTGTAGAAGTAATAATGGGATTAAAAAGTGGTAGAATGCACACGCAACATCTTTTTGTTAGAGAACAAAAAGAATTACCGGTTGTCGAAAAGTAAAGTGTGATGGCAATAATGGATAGTATAATGGCAAAGAGTGTAAAAATGGAAAGTAGTAGAATGCACGCATCACATCTTTTTGTTGTACCAGAAAAAGAATAGCAGGTGTCCATCTAACAAAGACTACACCCTAGATTCTGGACTAAATCTAGGAGATTTTTACTATTAGATTACTTTTGCAAGTTTTCAAAGATACAAGTTTATTCAAAGGATTCCCTGTCATTCAAAAGTGTGTGCGGACTATTAGGCCAGATCTGACTTGGAGCCCTTCCAAAATTAATGTAATTCCAGCTCAAAATCTTCACTTTCAATTACCAATCACATTGGACCTAGCAACTTGGACTCGACCAACTGTTGGACCTTGAGTTTCAATATGACAGAATTTTCAGTTGAATGTCCAATTGAACCTTTTTGATAATCATATTTGGCATTTGGGTCATTCCAACTTGGAAGATGAGGCTACTTGGTCTTTGCTACCGTTGATATAGGTGATAGCAGAATGCTTTCTTCAGCCAAAACTGTGATTAACTTTCTGTCAATAATGGATTTCATTTTTTGGTGTAATGAGGAGGGAATTGCTCCGGCCATATTTTTTATCTTGGACTCTATATCTATGAGACGTCCTTCGGTTTGTTCTGCCATTAGTCTTGTTTGGAGCCAAGTTGGATATCGGTGTTGAGGTCCAATTTTACCTTTTTAAAGTGAGATTCATTTTACTAGATTTTACATGTATATGATTGATGCAATGGATGCATGCAATACATAATAAGATTATGTTTTTTATCAAAATTTATATGCACGTGATTGATGTAATGGAATACATGCAATGAGATTATTTTTATCAGATTTTATATGCATGTGATTGATGTAATGGATGTATGCAATGAGTGAGCTTGATTATCAACTATTGTGAAACTTCAAGACTTCTAGTTATCATTAAAAAGACCAAAAAGTTAGCATAATTTGATGCGTGATTTTGATGCATGAAGAATTATTGCACAGAACGGAAGTATAACAAAAGAAAAATAAGGTTATTAACAAGTTAAATAGTAATTAACAACTTATGAAGTATTATGGATAAACAAGTTAAAACCATACGAAGAAAAGTGTAGAGTAACAACACAGCATAACAAGGATATGCTTATGGCATTGGTAAAATGGTAGAAATTCTATGGTCAGTTCTATGGTTAAGTGGGGAGTTCTATATGCATAAGGTGGTTTATCAAAAAGGCAAGGGATAGTTCCCGAATCCCGTCACTAAATTATAGTGACGGCCCGATTCCTTACCCTCTAGGGTTTATGTAAGGAATGGATTAATTCGAGTTGTAGCTTTTCGTGGGCCCATGCAGAGACTAACCGTCTCAGAAGGCAATACACTACTTTGCTACTTTGAAACCGGTGAAGGCTTGGAGACCGTGGCCTCACAAGGACAGCAACACCAATTCCGCTTAGAAAGAATCGTGTTTGATTTAAGGAAGCTCGGGTATAGAGCTTCATTTTGTGAATGCATTGTGCATGTTTAGAATAAGTAAATATAACATATAAAAATCCACATAAAAAAAAGCAAAAGCAAAACAAAACAAATCAAGTTTTAGGCTTGACTCACTAACCAGGTTCCCCAGTGGAGTCGCCAAGCTGTGGCAACGTCGGGTCTTCTGGAGTCGCCACCAATCAGTTTTCTTAGGTCGATTGGACACCTTAAAATTGGCCTGCGAGAGTTCGGGGATCGGGAGTACGGTTACGCTAAAACAATATTGTTATAGCGCCCAAAATTGGCACCTTAGTTGATTTTAATTTTGTTTTACTTTGCTTTTAAAAATTTTCAGTTAATTTAGATATTTTAACTGAATTAGTCGAAAATGTGGATTCTGGTAATTTGTATAGAATTTTATACTTCCGAACCATGGACTCTGCCGAGTCATTTGGACACGGAAGATTTGAATTCCGAACCATGGACTCTGCCGAGTCATTTGGACACGGAATTTGACAAAATTTTAATCAATTAATCCATATCATAAATATGGATTTTTACCTTTTTATTTAATTTATTTATTTTAAAAGGTTGATATTTTCCAAACCGTAGATCCTGCCAGATCATCCGGATATGGAATTTAATATCCAAGCCATGGATTCTAACCGAATCATCTGGACATGGATATGATCCGTCTTAGGATTTCGTTATTTAATTTTATTTTATTTTTTAATAATTTCAGTTAATATCCAAGCCATGGATTCTAACCGAATCATCTGGACATGGATTTTATGATCCGTCTTAAGACGGATTTCTAATAATTTGATACACATTTAATGCATTACAACAATTAAAATTAAACTATTCTAAATAAATAAATAAATATCCTAAATTACATCTTTAAGTGAATTTAACGATTAAATCTAATACATGGTTAAATAATCAAAGAAAGAAAGGAAACAAAAAGAGAACAAAGAAATAAATCTGCTATCAGGGACTGATCTGCAACTAAAAAGAAATAGTTAGTGGCTCATAGGAACAAAATAGAAAGTTGGATAACTAAGATGAAGTTATACCCAAAAGGAACTGATTAATTGGGTGTCAATAATAAGCATTCAGAAAATAGGATTAGTTGACTATATCAAAAGGCATAAGTAGATCTACAATATATACATTACACCAGTAAGACCATAGTATCTGAACTGAAGTGGGAGATAAACTTTCTAGTTGTATATCTGCTGCCCAGAATTTCAAATCGACCTATCTAAAAAAAAAACATCGAGTTATCCAAACCATTATATAAAACTATCTATATACATAACTTAGGCACATACATAAAATTCACAAATGCAATATCAAGTTGTGGTTGACAGCACATAAATTATAAAAAAATGCAAGTTAGCCCTTCAGACAAGACCTCAGGTAGAATCACAGATAAGTACTCTTCACTCCAGAAATTAGATAAAATCATTTATAAGTGCAAATGGAAGTTCATGAACCGGTACTGACACTAGACATCCATATGAATATTTATTAAATTTACCAAAATTCAAACATGCAACACACAAATTACTATAAATTTCGAAATCAAGGACTCCTGTTAAACTTAAAAAACCAATTGTGAGACAAACTAGTCTCCACTTCAACGAAAATAAAAGAAACATCCAATTTGCATTTTTGTAAAAGTAGAAATAGACTAGACACAAATGGCTATTAGCATAAGAAATGACATCCCTAGATGCAGAGCATACAATTTATCATAGATTTTATGACAAGCAACAAAGACAAGCCTTCTGATGCCTATTCCATATTCAATGGAGTTCAGTAAAAAAAAGCATATAAATTCAACCACGGCTCGAAATCCAATCCTATAAAAATCCTGTATAAACTAGACTCATAAGGATATTATCATAAAGATTGGTTTGTCCAGCAACAAAACACATGATTTATAGTGCAATTTCAAAGTCCACGGATCAATAGAACTAACAGCAAACTCACGGGTTGAGACACTTGTACCTTTTTACCTCGTTGTAATCTAGCTCGCATATCAGTCCATGGACAGTAGCGTAGGCATGTAGATGGTCCATATTACTACACAAGTATGTATGTTTCACAGCAATATAATTATTTATTTATTTTATTATTCTGAATCACTCAAGTTTATAAGGAGAAATATTATTTATTTTCATCAATGTTGATAGCACTCCAGTTGGGCGTTAAAACTATAAAAGTAATTCCGATTAATGAAGGGGCCAAAACAAACTAAAGGACAAACAAAGGAAAGACAAACAATAAATATAAACGAAACCTTGCTGTCCATGCTCAATCTGCACAGAAAATAAAGTTAGTGACTTGGATGGATAAAATAAAAATTACTAAGGATTAAATGAGAATTTTACTCAAAAGACAAATAATTTTGACTTGGTCAAAGACGAGAAACGCGTCTGTTTTCGTTTTTTACTTCTTCTTCTTCTTTTCAGGCGCGATGAGGGGAGACGGCGTCGTCGCGGCAGCTGGAGGGAGGAAGCCTTCTGGTGGCGTGAGGCGAGATGGCGGCGGAGTGATGGCAGGATGCAATGAGGGGAAGCCAGGCGACGGTGCGTAAAAGGAGGAGGGCGTGAACGGCAGGGCAGGCACGGACGGCAGGGGAGGCACGATGGCTGGGAAGGCGCGACTGGGGCGGAGACTCGACGGGAAGGGAGGCGTGTGAGGGTGGAGCAGCATGATGGAAGACGCGACAGCAGGGAAGCGGCCGGAGCTGGGTGCGACAGGAGGCTTGGGATTTGTCGGCGACGGCCAAGAGGAGAGCTTCCAGTGGTGTGGACGAAAAGGGAATGGAGCGGAGCTGGCGGTGACTGACGGCGACTGGAGGCAGCTGGAGACGACTCGCGCGCGCAAGGAGCTCCTTCAGGTGTTCGCGACAGAGGAAAGGAAGTGCAGCGTACGGGTGCAAAAACGGCAAGGAGGTATGCCGACAGAGTATGAGAGAGAGAGTGTGGGTAATTGGAAGAGAGAGAGTGGAGAATTGGACTCAGGCCAGGAGGAAGAGTTTAGTCTAGTGAGGGAGAGAGAGAGAGAGCAGAAGAAGCAGAGGGAGAGGAACAAGATTGTGAAGGAGAAAATGGGCTGTGTTCGCTTCTCTTCCTGTCGAGGGTGAGAGAAGATATTTTTAAGCTTGGGGAGCCGAGAGATCTAGAAGAAGAAAGCGTGAGAAAGAGATAAGGGAGGAGCCTCTGTCGGCCACCCTCCCCCTTTTTTATTATTTATTATTATTATTTTTTTTAATTAATTAATTTAATTAATTAACTAATATATATGTATAAAAAAAATGTCCCTATATTAATTATTATTATTATTATTTTTTCTTTTAAGGTAATTAATTAATGATATTTTTTTTTGACTTTAAATTTTGAGTAATTAATTAAATTTTTTTTTAAAGAAATTTTAGTCGGACGAAATTGGGTGTCAACAATTATACTTACAACCCCAAATTTGGAAATCTATACAAACCCAAGCTCTCTCACTCACACACAGATACATACATACAAATAATTATATTTAGAAACTATAAGTTTATTTGTCATTTAGTTTATATGTCAAAATTTGATTATAAAAATTATAGGTTATTTTATATGAATAGTAAATGATACAAAGAATTTAGGACAAATTAAGCTTTTTTACGGTTAATCAATATTTTAAATTACCATTTTAAATTTTTGTAAAGGTAAGAGAACCTTTTTTCGATTAAAGTTGAGAAGAATAGCATTGCAAACAGGTTTTAAACCCGGAGCATCGGACTTCTTTTAAAAAAAAAAAAACCGTAACCTAACGCTAAAGTCGTAAGCAAGCATTTTACAATGAGTACTTTTTATGTGAACCAGGCTTATGTCATAAGCCACCTTCCTACTATATATATTAAAATTATAAACATCCCAAACTATTGAAACTGACAATAAGACCATTTTGAGTATGTATTACGTGAACTTGATCAATTGCTGTCTGAAGTGTGAGATTCAAACAATTTCCAACTGTCCTAAAATTGCTTATGTCCAAGTTAATTTCAAATGTCCAATCTCTTTCTCTTCTTGTTTTGTTATTTTTTTGCCATTTGTAGTTTTCCCTGCTTGTGCATTGCCACTTTTTTGTTTTTTTTCGTTTTTTTCCACTTCATTTAGATTCTTTCACTAATTGGCTTTTTTAACGTTTGTTTACTTTTGTCTTCAACGTTATTCTTTAATAATTTTTTTTCAATAATTTTTTGTCAAGTATGTTCTTGAAACCACAAAATAAAGAAAAAAAATATCTAATTAGAGTTCATATAATTCATAATTATGATATACAAATGAACAAATAAAAATGAATAAAATAACAAATAAATATGAATAAATGAAAATGTTATTTTTAGTTCTGCTTCATGTTCATTTAATTAATTTCTTGTTCTTCTATTACTTATTCAATTAGTTAATTTTCATGCCCATTTAAAACTTATACAAGAAATTAAATTAACATGATGTCCATTTGTTTTTAACAGTGGCATCTATTATTTTTATAATATGAACATGGTCTTTTTATTATGTGATTTTTTTGTTCTATTAATTTTTTATGTTTATTTTATGAAGTCATTCTATTCAGTATATGAATATATTTTTTTGTGTTGTGGGTTTATTCTCTTTATTCTATCAATATGTTCTTTTTATTTTATTAATTTTTTTATTTCTCTTATATGTTGTTTGTTCTTTTATAAATAGTTGGTTGTTCTTTTATTTGTTCCTATTTATTCTTTTAGTGAAACTATTTGTTTGTTTTTTTATAGATAGTCATTTGTTCTTTTGTTAGAGCATCTCCAACAGCTTCCCCATTTAGCAGTTTTTTTCCATTTTAGGGAATATGAAGCCATTTTTCACTCCAACAGTTTCTCCATCCTATTCTCTAAAATGGGGAATGAGATGAAAGAGAAGATCTCATTCTCTATTTCTGCAGAAACTCCAAAAATTTTTGGGGAATGAAAAATAACATTATCTCTTTCTCGTAAAGGTTGTTTCATTTATTATTCACAACAATTAATTCATAATTTTATTTTCTTCAAAATTTTTTATAGAAATATAATTTTTTTATATGAAAATGATATCTTAAAGTCTATATTTTATAAATTTATTTTTTTTAAAAAAAATTATAGTGCAAATTAATATGAATATTTTTAAGTCAGATTTTAGTAAAAAAGTTAAAATAGTCATTTTTTGTGAAACAAAGGTAGTCAATTTTTATACTTTGCACAATATTTAATTATCAACAATTTTTTCATATTTTTTTTCAAAATTTTTTATAGAATTATTATTTTTTTATGAAAATTGAACCTAAAGACTCTATTTTATAAACATAATTTTTAAAATTTTTTATAATATAAATTAATATAAATATATTTAAGTCAAATTTTAGTAAAAAAAGTAAAAGAGTCATTCTTTGTAAAACGGAAGGAGTAATTTTTTTACATTTTTAATAATATTTAATTATACAATAATTAATCTAGTCATTAATTTAATTTTTTTTTAAATCCATAATATTTAATTGCTATGTAATAAATACAAAATTCTACAAAATAGAGAAGCTGTTGGAGTTTGAGCAAAAAAATTATAGAGATTTTACTTTTTGCTTCCCCATATTATAGAAATTTTGGGGAAGCTGTTGGAGATGCTCTTAGTAGTTAATTGTTCTTTTATCAGTTCATGTTTGTTTTTTTTTTTTTTTTTTGAGAAATTAGCTACTTGTTCTTTTAAGGATAGTTGTTTCTTCTTTTATTAATAATTATTTTTTCTTTTATAAGTTTCTATTGTATTTGCATAGAAACTGGTTCTTTGTTCTTTTTATAGATGATTGTTTGTTCTTTTGTCTATAGTTGTTAATATATAATTATTTATTTTTTATAAATAATTGTTTGTTCTTTTATTAATAATTATTTTTTATTTTATAAGTTTCTGATGTTCTTTTAGAGAAACTAGTTCTTTGTTTTTTTACAGATAGTTGTTTATTCTTTTATTAGTCTTTATTTATTCTTTTATTAGTTCTTGCTTGTATTTTTAGAGAAACTAGCTACTTATTCTTTTATACATTGTTGTATGTTCTTTTATTAGTATTTGTTTGTTCACTTATAAGTTTTTGGTATTTTTAAGAAAAAACTATTGCTAATAAAAATACAAATAGTCACTAATAAAGGGACAGACATCAAGTTCATCTAAAGGAGTAAACACAAACAAATAAAAGAACAAATACCTATTAATAAAAGTATAAAGAGTTACAAATAAAATAACAAACAAGTAGTAACAAAAGAATAAAAAATTAGTGTCCCTAAAAGAACAAATAGGCATTTGTAAAATAACAAATTATTATTAATAAAAATAAAAATGAATACTAATAAAAGAACAAAGAGTTACAAATAAAAGAGCAAATAACAAAATTAGTGCATCTAAAAGATTTAATAGGAACTAATAGAATAACAATAAGTTATTAATAAAAATACAAATAGCTATTAATAAGAGAATAAACAACTAGTTTATCTAAAGAAATAAAAATGAATAAATAAAAGAAAAAACACATATTGATAAAATAAAATTCTTGGGTAAATGAAAACAAACTTTTTTATCAGTTCAAAAAATGAAAAAAGAAAAGAACTGGAAAAAGATTGGAAAGAGGAAAAATGGGAAATTGAAAAACTTGGAAAAAGAAAACAAAAAGTAAAACTGGAAAAAGGAAATAACATGAAAAACGGAAATAAAAGTACAGCAAAAGAAAACAAAAAAACTGTAAGGAGAAAAGAAGAAAAAAAAAAGGAAAAACCTAAAAGTAAAAAAAATATAGAAAAAAGTAATGAAAATCTAAAACAATAAAAACTAGAAGAGTACAGCTAGGATTCAAACTTGCATTTCCCAACCATCTCCACTCGCATAGCCACTATATTAAATCTATGAATTTATTTATCATTAAAAAAAATTATTTAAGTACTTATGCATGGCTTGGCATGTGCGCGACGCGTACATAATAATTTACCTTTTACAATTGCATGCACTTCCAGCATTAATTCGATGTAAGCATAGCAAAATCGAAAGGTCCTTGGTTTGCTTCCTTTTCCCCCCTTTTACCGTAGTATTATTATTATTATTATTATTATTATTATTATTATTATTATTGGGACCACTTTATCCTCAGGAAATTATTACATCAGTTCCGGCGATGATTACAATATTTCCTTTTCAGGTTGAATTATATATGCCTAAATCACTTTTAGTCGTCAAATTTTATCAATTCGCTTAAAAGAGTCCATAAACGTTGGCGTGGTGTACTAGACAGTTTACCCTTTTCCTAATGGTATAATATAGTATTGGCATCATATTTTATCATTTTAGACGTACTGATTTTATATAATTTACATATATATACAACATAAAATTTATATAAATATAATATATAAACATATAGAACATATTAAAATTTGAGATTGTAAGAGTGTGAAGTGTATGTGTACAATAAAACCATAATTTTTAATGTATGAAAAAATAAAAGTGCAAATTTTCTTTTAAATACTGACAAATGTTTGTTATAAAATTAATCAATTATACATACTTATAATATATTTTACCTAAAAATATCAAAAAAACTAAAAAAAAACTATTTGACTGATATTGAGACAATACTACCGGTATGATATGAGACAACCGGTAAGTCCTGGACCGGCCGGATAGTCCAGTACAAAGGACAGCTTTTATCTTGAATGTTCTGTATCTTTTCCATGTCGGTATCGGTACGTACCACCCATATTGGTTGGTATGATACAATATTCAAAATCATGGCGGTGCAATTTGGTTCAAAAACTATGAGTAATTGAGCATTTTACCCCTTTGATCTTATATTTCGTTATTTCACTCACCCTACCAAAAAAAAAAAAAAAGAGAGAAAATTGTGTGTTAAGTCACCAAACTTCTTATTTTCTCTCTTTTGTACCTCATGCTTTAGCATCTAAGCCTGTTTCCCCAACTCGTGGTGCAACAACCACCCGAGGCCCTCTGCCTCTGGTTCCACTAGATATCCCAATCTTCCTCCATGTCAAGCCATCCATTCTTTTTTGCAAGGGCCTATCATCTTTAATTGAGGTGACACCCGATTGGCTAACTTCAATTCCATCAAATTCATTTGTCCGGTGAGTTTTGTACTCCATTAGGGACATGAATTGTTCATAATCCACCAGAACAATGCCATATTGAAGCGAGGGAAGTTTGTGGGCCGTGTTTGAGGTGATGAAAGGTATCATCGCTTCGACTGTGCCATTTGCTGGGGAATCTCGGGAGTGTTGCTCATTGGACGAGAAGCTAATAATGGGTGAGAATGAGAGTGAAATCACCCTTAAATAGGCCGAACTTTGTGTGGAGAGAGTAGGCGAGAGCTCGAGTGTGGAGAAAGAGGTTAAAGAAGAGGATTTAGCATTCGGAGGTGGCGTTGATGAGTGCGACAACAGTGGGGTGGAGGTTTTGAGTGAACCATGGAGAAGATGTAATTGGTGACGGGGATGCTGGCGGACTCCGAGGAGGGAGATGGTAGGGGATGAAGCCGCATTAGAAGCGAAAGAAACGAAGGGCTCATCAAAGTTTTCTTTTTTTGTTTTTTCTTTTAAATAATTATTTTTCTTTTATTTCTACCACTCTAAAAGAAATGAAAATGAGAAAAATGTACAAAAAAGGATTATATTTTTAATATATAATGATTTCTTATTTAATTTCTATTATATTTCAATCCTACATTTAAAAAAAATAAAAATATTTTTAAATGACATTTTTTAAAGAGCCAGTATCTTTTTATCAATTTTACCTTTTTAGGTTGGGTGTGGGAACAAATTTCATAAAAACTAGTTATTTTAAGAAAATTATTGGTAGTATTTATGTTACCATTGTGTATTTAGATTATTCATTTCTTACTATATACTATTACTTCTCCAGAAAAGAAGTAAAAATTAAAAGGGAAACTTACCTGAACCCCCCTGAGGTTTAGGTGAACCCACACTTTTGTCCCTCATTTTTCAAATACCTACACTTACCTCTTTATAAAATAAACACCGTAATCTGCCGTTATAAAAGAAAAGAGCAAATGCCTATTTTTGTCCTCTTAACCATCTCCCTTAGAATCTTTGCCCCCTAACTTATGCATCAATACAATTATACAAGCTATTCTTCTCTCTCTCTCTCTCTCTTTTGCTTTGATTGGCTTCGTCTGCCTGCTCTGATTTACGGATTTCGCCGTTGCATCTAGGAATTGGTCACGACGAGAATGTGGGTTGCGATGAGTGTGGAATCATGGCTGGGAGGTGACGGATGCCGGTGACCAGAACAGACGGCGATTCGCCACTTCGAGAGCTCTTTAACGGAGCGACGATGCAGGAGTCGAGGAGATTCACCCTCATCGTTGCTCTGATTCATCTCTGTTTCACCGATTCATCGATAGTGCCTTCTCCTCGATCTCCTCAAACGTCGGTAGAGATTGAACCGAGCCGAGAATCGGTCTGAGATTGAACGCCTCCTTCGATTCCAATTTTCGATTCGAGCAGATTCATTTCTTCTTTGCTTCTTCGCATCTGTCGTTCGTTCCCTCGTCACTTGTTCGCTCATGTATGAGATTCGAGAGAGGAGGGGCTTGACAGCGAATTAGAGAAGAAGCACAAATGGAGCAAGTAATGGAAGGTGAACGAAGGACGAATCGGAGGAGGATGACAAAAAGAGGGTGAAGGCGAGTCGGAGCAGGTAGTGGCAAGCGAGAATCGGAGGAGGGGCTCGGGGGTGGCAGAGTTGAAGGGGCTGGGCAGTGACAGAGATGAAGGGGAGATGGGCTCGGCGAAGGTGAAGGTGGAGGGGAGATGCCGCTGGTGTTGATGTGTTAGGGAGATTGGGAGACGTCGCCGGGTTTGATGAGGTGTTCGTATCTATGCCGCGGCAGAGGTGAAGTCTCAGTGGAGGTGGAGGTGGAGGTGGGGGGAATGGGGAGGGATGTCGAGAGAGGGGGCCTGGATCGTTAGATGTAGAAGTTGGTGGGGAAAAATTTTTAGTGAAGAAAGCTAAAAGGGCAAAAGTCTGTGTTTTCTCTTTTAAGTAATAACGGTAGATGATGAAGTTAACTTTCTAGAGGGGGTAAATGTAGGTATTTGAAAATGTGGGGGATACAAGTGTTGGTTCGCCCAAACCTAGGGGGTTTTGGAATCTTTCCCAAATTATAATAATAAAATTCTGAAGTATTTTAGTATATTTTTTCCTTTTATTTTATAATTTTCTACTTCTCATAACTTGTTGCCGAAAAAACCCTAATAAAATATTGTGTAATTACTATTAAGTGTGTAAAGTTATATATTTTGTAATTTAAGACCCAATCCTTTAGAATTTTACAATTAGGCGATTGCACCTTTAAAAACTTGGCAGATCTAGTGTTACATGACTGCACATAAAGTGAGTTAATGTTGAGTTAAATTGGGTAAGTGACCCATATTTATAGTTAAGAGACCGAATTACCATAATTAATTTCAAGAACAAAAATGCATGTCGATATAAGTTGTAAGACCAAAAGCAATTTAGGCCAATATATATGATGTGATTTAAGAATGACTTCTAATTAGTAAGACTTGTAGAAGCTGTTAGGAAGGTTTGAAAGAGACCACCACTATAAATATGTATCTCACTTTGCACAACTTAAACCCTATTTAAGAACATAGTTTATAATTAGTGTTAAAGTTTTGAGTAATTTATTAATAATGTAGGTAAAACAACTAAATATAAAAAAAAGTTACACTTAAATAGTTTATTAAAAAATCTAATGTTCACCACTAATGCTAATATCAAATACGCCTCACCGTATGAGACAAGTCCTATACATATATTCTCAATAGAAGTATTAACCGCTGGACCCAATTATTAGCTAGTGTTAGAAATCATCAAGAAATGGGAAATTGCACCTATCTTCCAACTACCACTTTCTCATGGACACATGTAGATACAAGTAACGAAACTTCTTCCTCTCGCTTCGACCCGTCAACTTGTCGAACACGTCTGGAATGGAACCAAAAATAAGACAATGTAAAAAGCGTTCCAATTAAGGGGCTCCTGGTGTGTGGACAATCCATATCGATTTCTCATAGTGGCAGACCGTGAGTTTGAAATTTTCCTAACCTTTATCACAAATTTTAAAATGCTAATTTACAAATTTTTACAAAACCAAAATTTATGAATTTACGTGGCCGGCAATCATTAGACTACATTTTTTTATCACTCTATATTACGTGGATTTTTGTAAAATCACCCTTTTGTATATATATAGAATATTTATGAGTAAAATTCTTTTGTAGTCCCTAACCATTTCACATTGTCCTAAATAAGTCTCTAACATTCATTTTGCTTTATTAAAGTCCCTACTCTCCTTTTTTTTTCAATCCCAAACGTGGTCCTTCTATTAATTCTACAGTTAAAGTTAATGAAATCTCAGAAAAAATGCCAACTTTAGTCCTAAATTTTATTCCTCCCACTCAAAGAACTCTCAAGCCTTTAAAGTTAATATTTTCTCCCTCTCTCTCATCCATCCCAACTTGCCAGAAATTAAAAAATAAAATAAAATCAATTCCTCAATCACCTCCAACGCGTCTGTCAATCTTCTTCTCTGGACATCCTCTCAATCTTCTTCTTTCCTTTTCTTTACATCTCTCCCATTTGATCTACCTCTTCTCGCACTCTCTCTACCTGTTTACGCCATGAAGTTGATACGGAAGCTTAGTCCCAAGAACTTGTTCGGCTCTAAGAAGAGTCGGTC
Source organism: Aquilaria yunnanensis (assembly GCA_039654915.1). Classification (NCBI taxonomy): domain Eukaryota; kingdom Viridiplantae; phylum Streptophyta; class Magnoliopsida; order Malvales; family Thymelaeaceae; genus Aquilaria; species Aquilaria yunnanensis. The sequence continues at coordinate 101,771,465 of CM077593.1, read as the reverse complement.
ATACATATCAAGGTCCGACCCGGAATTGTTCCTCCAACACTTGATCTTCAATCGCCTCCGACTCGTCATCCTCCACCCACAAGCCTCCCTTTCGGTTTGACACTGCATATCTTGAGACTCCCACCAACGTCCTTTTGAGACGTCTGGGGATTGGTCAAATATGCACACAGAGTTGGAGAATATGAGTTTATCTTGAGAAGGGAGCTGGAGACGCTCCTGATGCTGATCGGGCCGAAGTCGGCTACAGTGGAGGAGCTATCATTAATGCTGAGGTAGATCGCAATGGCGAGAGGTGCTTGAGTCTGGAAAGCCTGATGAATAGGGTGGTGTTCGCTGCATGTGAACTAGCATGCAAGCCAAAGGTATTCAATTACTCGATGCAGACAACGATTAGAGGATCAAGATGGAGGAACTGCTAAGGTTCCTTTTGTCGATTGGGGACATAGGGTGCACGTTGGAGGATTGTTGCCGCATGATAGTGGGAGTAGATAAGAAAAGGGGACGAATTTGTTTGTACCGAAGGAAGAGGATTTGGGGGAATTAAGTTTTTTTTTTCTAAGATTTACATTATTTGGTAAGAAACGACAAAGATAGAAGGGTGGTGGGAGGAGTAGTAGGGTCATTTTTCAGGTGGTTGTCGTGGGGGAAAAATGGGATTGAAGGAGGTAAGAGAAATGGAATGAAGATGATGGTTGAAGTGTGGATTTTATAAGCTTGAGAGTGCTTTGAGTGAGAAAAAGAAAAGTGTGACTAATGTGGGTATTTTCCATCAAAATTTTGTTAACGTTAGCTGTGAAATTAACAGAAATGCCACATTTAAGATAAAATATAGGAAGGTTAGAGACTTTAAGGGAACAAAATGAATGTTAGATACCTGTTCTAGATAACACAAAAACTTATAAACAATAAATGAATTTTACCTAAGTACTTACATAGCCTTTTTTTTTATGGTACATACTATTTATATAATTTCAACATTATTTTCCTCATATAATATATACAATATTTCACTAGTTCTGCCTTTAGTGAAATCATCATAGTTTATGTCAATTGGTCTTACTCCAATTGTCATGCAAATCATTATATCACATGACTGGCTAGAATTTGAATTCTTATTTATGCAAGGGATTTTTTTTCTTTTTTGCAGTTAGTGAGTGGATTTAGGTTGGGTGGCATAAGATGTAAAGTAGACTAAATTGTAGAATATCTCTTATATTATTTCTTTTATAATATTTAAGTACTAAAAATAAAAAATCATAGATTTTAAGAAATGGATAATTACAATTTGTCTTCTGAGATTTAGATGAAAGTATACTTTGCACCCTTTTATTTCAGAAATATACATTTTGCCCCTTCTTTTAATACAGTCCGACAACAACTTCTGAAATTTTAATTTAAACATTACGGTAGCCATATTTTAGTAATTTTAATCTGTATGATATTTTATTTTTACAGTTAATAGATATTTTAAATTATCAATTTTTTCTTTCTATATATTTTTTTAATTTTTAAAATAGTATTTTTTAAATTTCAATTAATTATAAAAAATACGATACATATTGATATTACTTGAAGATGACAGCCGTATAATTTAAATTAAGATTTCAAAAGTTGCTGTTGGACTCTATTAAAAAGGTTGAGGGTAAAGTACATATTTTTTTTAATAGAAGGGATAAAGTGCAATTTTACCTAAACCTCGGGGGGCAAATTGTAATTAACCCTTTAAGAAACAAAAAGGTGAGACACATTACACCTGTGGCCCCTAACATTTTATTATTGTCTCATTTTAGACCCTAATCTCAAAATCTCGTATGATAAGTCTTCAACTTTAATTTTTTGTTTCTTTTTAAACCTTTATCAGACGAAAGGTGTTAAAATTGACAGAACTGACTATGTGGCATGCTAGCGTAGCGTGGACAATTTGCCACAATGGCATTGACATGGAAAAGAAAGAAAGAAAAAAAGAATAAAAAGTAAATAGAAGCTTAGGCCCTTCATTTTTTGCTTCCTTCCCTTAAAACCCTAAAGTTTCCTCAACTGCCGCTCCCCTCCCTCAAAACCTTGGACTGCTGCTCCCCTTAGCCCGCCGTCCTTGCTTCGTCATGCCATCGTCCGCCGTCAAATCTGCCAGTCTTGAGTCACCATCGTCTCTTGTCTCCCTCTGTAGCCAAACTCTAAACTCACCTGAACACTCCCCTAGTTTATTTTGTCAGCTGGTACGCATTGGGAGATAGTGATGGAGAACGAAATCGGGGACAGTTGAGGAGGCAAGTGCAATCCGTGGGGGAATCAAACGGCAAGAGAAATTGAGGGCGGTGGAGGCAAATGACAAACAAAAACGAGGGTGAAATCAAGGGTTGAAACGGTGGGTTGAAATCGAACGAAATTGAGGGAGAACTCGAGGGTTGAAACTAGATGAAATAGGGCAACAATTGGACGGAATCGGCCAAGGCCGGAGGCGGCGGGGAGAGCTGGGGCGAAAGTGGAAGTAAGAGGAAGAAGAGATGTGGACTAACCTCATATAGGCTCTAAATTTCTTCAATTTTTGTAACATAGGCCCTAAAATCTGATGTGGCCAATTGCAGACATCTATAACAAGTGATTTATTGTGCCACGTGGCCAACTGCCCCCAACCTAGCATTCCATTGACTATTTTCATTATTTTTAACACTTTTAATCTTTTAAAAGTCTAAAATGAAATAAAAAAAATTGAGGTCAATGACGTCTCATTGAAGTTTTGAGGTTAGGGTCCAAAATAGGACAATAATAAAATGTTAGGGGCAACCGCTGCAATTTTCCCAAAAAAGTGAAATCTCTCGCAAATACTGACCTGTAGACTATAGTATCCTATGCTTCAAAAGACTGAAACTGATCTACTTGAGGTATTAAGGTTCAGGTAGAGGGTTTTTCCAAATAAGTCCTTTTTATATGTGCCTTTAATAAAATCTTAATCCTTAGTATATTACTTAAAGGGAAAACATCATTTTTTTTTAATCTTAAAACTTTAGTTACCTTTCTATTGCAACTCTAAAATTTTTTATCTTTCTAAATGGGTACTAAGACTTTGCAACTGTACAAAGAGTTACCTAAAACTTTCCACTTTTATAAACGAACCCTAAAACGTTGAAACTGTGTAAACAGCAACTAGTAGCAACTAGTCATAAAAAATTACATTTTTTGTTGAAAACCAACTTTTTTAAATTACAATTAATTATTCAATACTTATCTTTTAATAAATTGATTAACAATTTAAATATTAGTTTTCTCTCTTTGTAAATCATATTTATTTTTAGTAACTATCTTTCAATAAATATATGATTAACTACTAACATTTTAGCAATATTTTGGGACTGATTTAGAGAATTTTAAAGTTTTAGACATCAAATGAAAAAATCAACGAAGTTGTAGGACTAAAAATCACATTTCCGCTTTAAGTGTTTGTGTTTCTTTCATTCAAATCATCGACTTCGCCAACTCGCATTGGTGACTCAAAACCTCTATGCGTTTGTAAGCTGCCATTCTATGATAAGGCTAAATTTGCGAGCATTATCGGATTATACTTATAAAACAAACATCATATTTAATCTATACATTTTAATTGTTTTCAGGTTTTTTCTTTTTGAAAATTTTCTAAAGAGATTATTTGTTTAAAAATAAAATAGTTTTAGCGTAAGGTTTAATATTAATTACAACTTCACCTTTAGGATTGGGAACTGCTATTACCAATTTGGTTTTTTAATACCGTCTAGTCTTAAATTTTTAAATTATACTTTAAGTTGTGGTAACTATTTCTCAATTATTTTAGTAACTTTTAACAGTTAGTAAGAAAATTAAATTATTATTGATCATCTCTATAAATATAGAACAATTTTTTCTATTACTAGAATTGAACACGTATCGGGTAAGAATAGATTAATAACCCTGATTCATGAAAGTATAATTTATTAGGACGCTAAAAAGTGTATTTGACACCAAAATAGAATGAGAACAAAGACATTGTACCGGTCGTCTCGTCGGTGCGGCAGAGTAGGAAGAGAGAGAGGGAAAGAGAGATAGGAAAAGAGAACGCGCCTCCTGGCGTTTGGAGGGAGACAGACCGGGAGTGTGGCGGGGCCGCCGTCGCTGAATAGTAAACGGGGTCACGTCTATTCGGCATGGGCCTGGGCCACCACGTGGTTAAATCAATTTCGAATTCTCAGTGGGAATATTATAACTTTATAACCTCTCAGACTACTACCTTTGTACTATATAAATCCCTAAACTTCAGTTTTCAACGTTAAGCCCACAACTTATGCACTTCTTGTCGTTGACCATATGCACAATTAGCGCTTTATATTCTGCCCAACGGATCTCATCAGTTCCATATATCCTCAATTTAATTAACAACTCTACTACTTATGTGGATAGCAGGCTGACAAGAAAAATATCCAATCTGGGCAAACATATGGCAAACAAGCTAGCTAAGAGTCTAATGAACACGCAATACTACATCTGGGACAATTCAAGAACAAAATCGTAAAAACAAAACACTCTTACAAGACCGCAGGAACAAGTTAATTTGCTTGATCATATAACTGACTTATAATGAGCATCTAATCTAGCTAGTTAATGGATTACGTCTAAACTAGGTGGTGAAGGGACTTAACTACCAGATAGTCTCAATGTAGATATGTATTCCCATAGGCTTTCTGCATTAGAGTTTGAAGGACACCTAATATTATTAGTTCAAAGCGACTTTAGTTTTGTTAAAGCATTTAAACTAAAAAATTATTTTGCCGTAGGTGGAGCGGTCTTTCTTTGGCCATATATGTAGAATTCTCTCACTTAATATAAATTTCCTTTGCTCAAATTGACGTACGGGACGGGATATATGTATACATGCATAATCAGTATACCAAAAGATCAATAATACCGAAATGTTGTTAGAACTTAGAAACATATTACTATAATTAGCATCTCAACGAAATTTGCAATCTAACTTTTTGCGTGGGGATTTATTACTAGGATATGTAACGACTATATATATATGATATTAATTCTAAAAAATTCAAGTCTAACAGCCAACGAATAAGATCATCAATCTAAAATTTTTGGGGAAAAAATGTGTAAATTAAAATTTATCACCCAATTACAGTCTAAGTGTTATTTTCCTTAAAAAAATTACTCTATAGGTACGAGGTTCTGTGTCATCAGAATAGCTCAGTAACACTTACAATATCTAGAGGCAATAAGGAAATACATCGAATAAGCGGCAAAAGTTGCGTCAAAATAAAGCAAGAGAGAGAGAGAGAGAGAGAGAGAGAGAGAGAGAGACCTAACCTATGTGTCTAGAGGCATAATCAAAGACTTAAAAAGATAACCAAGCAATTGTATCAAAATCAAAGCCTAGTCTAGACAGTCTGTCACCCAAGAGCTTCACTGTCAACAACCGATGTTGAAATAATCCCCTGTTTCTTTCCAACCAAAATGGAGTAAACAATAGCAGGGGAACACAACTTTTTACCTTTGCTTTTTTCTGTTTTACTCCGCAGTTACCCTGCAAAGCCTCTTCAAGAGCCTGTCCCATTTTCTAGGATGGAGCGTCGTTTAATCGACTATTGCATGTCATATTGTGCCGAACAGATAAATAATAGAGAAGTGTTGTCCCCCCTAATTTACCATTGATTTAGTGGGAAGGTGGTTCAATACAGTACACCAGTAAATCAATGAATGTTTAGGAACATGATAAGAGCCCCAAACCATGTTTTTCCAACTAATATGATCAAAGTTTTCAATCAACGTGTGTACGCAAGTTTCATAATACACCTGTCTCCTTTAACACAACTCCACACATCATGATTCCTTTTTTTTTTTTTACTAAAAAGATTCCTTAAAAAGTAACTGAAATCAAATTAGCTTTTTCTGTATGAAATTCAATACTAATTTATAGGATTTCAGTAAAAATTTTAGTGCCTGTATCATTTTTTTTTTAATATAAGTGCCTCAACATAACTATTCTAAAATTTGGAGGGTAATCCTTGAATAAGATTTCTTAATTTGATTACCTGAAAGCAACAATTGGGTCATTTCAATCCAAAGGTACCAAAATTTTCTCTTATATCATAAATGAAGTTCCTAATTAACAATACTTTTTCCTTTGAAGAAGTGAAATCCATTTTCGTCTCTCACGTTCTCTCTCTCAATTATCATCCCATTTCCAAGAGTAGAGTCTCACTCATTCATTCATCACTACGTCGCTTTTCTTCATGTCCCATCACCAAAGCTAGACCTCCTTCCTCTCTCTCTCTTATTTTTCTCAGCTCACAGGCATCAAAAATCCTTCCGGCCCCCTCTCTTCCCGTTCGCCAAAAGGCTTCTCAAGAAAAAAAAAAGAAAAGAGACAAACAAACAAATCTTCTTGCTTTCCCGTGAGAGATCAAACCCCATCCCCACCTCGATCTAATCATCTAACCTCTCTGATCAGCCACAAAATCGTTCCATAATTCAATCCCAAATTAATTAGCTAGCTGCTAACTTACATACCTATATATATGGACTCTACATCGGGAGGTGGCGGCGCTTCCGACAAGAATAACCCTCCGGCCCCCCCGGCGCCACCCTCCACCACAGGGGAGTCATCCTCCTCGGCAGGGCAGCCGCCCAGCCGCTACGAGTCACAGAAGCGCCGGGACTGGAACACCTTCCTCCAATACCTCAAGAACCACAAGCCACCATTGACTCTGGCTCGATGCAGCGGCGCGCACGTGATCGAATTTCTCAAGTACCTGGACCAGTTCGGGAAGACTAAGGTCCACATCACGGGCTGCCCCTACTTCGGGCACCCAAACCCGCCCGCCCCCTGCGCCTGCCCGCTCAAACAAGCCTGGGGAAGCCTCGACGCGCTCATCGGACGGCTCAGAGCGGCCTACGAGGAGAACGGCGGGCGACCTGAATCCAACCCGTTCGGGGCTCGTGCCGTCAGGATTTACTTGAGGGAGGTAAGGGAAGGGCAGGCCAAGGCCCGAGGGATTCCCTACGAGAAAAAGAAGCGAAAACGGCCCAGTACGGTGGCGACTGTTAGCGTGTCGGTGGCTTCGGGTGAAGGCGTTGAAGGTGGTGCTGGCTCGAGCGGCGGAGGTGCTGAAGCGGGCGTCGTCGGTGGTGCTGGTGCTAGTATTTCTACCGTCGCTGTTACTGCTACTGCTACTACAAGCGTATAGTATAATATATTTAATCAACATAATTTTCTTTTCCCTTTTGCTGTCTGAAATGCGATTAATTATGAGGAATATAAATCGTGCCTTCTTTCTGGCTTATTATCATCTTCTAGTCTGGTAATATCGATTAAATGATCATATTGCTGATTAAGAAAAGTTTAAAAATCACTGATCAATTATTTCATTAAATTTAAATAAGATAAACAATTCTTGTCGGGACCTCCTTGCTTCGGTGTTTATTCTTTCTCTCCTTGTCCGAATTTATTATTCCAAATTAAATACTAATTAGTAATCGAGCGATCCCATCCAAAATCTATTGGTTATTAGAGTAGTGTGCGTAATAAGTGCACTGTAATGGATCTTTAATTTCCCACTAATTGGTAATTGAGCATGCATGATTGATATGCAAAACCACAGTGCAGCAGCTAGCCAGAATTGTTTTTTTTTTTTTGCAAGTTTAGTTTAATTATTATCTTGATCACTATAGCATATCAGTTGGGTTTTAATTTGTAGAATTTGGTTTTAGCATTAAGTGGAAGAAGCAAAAGTGGAGACAAACAGGGGCTGTTGGCGGGAGGGCAACACTGGCTTACTCTCATTGTCCAAAGAAAAACAAAAACAATCGGAGACTAGTGGTTATCTCTTGTATGTTATCTCTTACACAGTTTCATTGTATATTACTCTCTCTCTCTCTCTCTCTCTCTCAAGTAACTGTTCCTCTGGTCCCCTTTATACTTCGTTTTATCAATTCATTAATGTTTGTATGTACTAAAATCTAATTATATATTTATTTTTCATATAACTAACTATACATGTCAAATAATAAATAGATAATTTAAAATTTGAATTCATCAGAGCCTCGTTAGTTCCACCACTAGCTAGTTACTTGTGCTTAATTTCATCATATATATCATGTAGTACAAAAGGTTTTGATAAAAATTGTAGTAGTATATTTAGAATTTTTGCTCGTCAAAGACAAACAAGTACACATCCGATCCTTGTGTAATGATGCACACGTGCACCTCTGATTTCCAACTGCTTGCACTTCAGTTTCAGGTTCCTTTCCTTCAAATCTATAGATTTTGTGTTCGCTGAAGAAAGTTCCCTTCTCTATTTTCAAACAGCAGTAGCTATACCATGAGTCAAGACCTAACACATACATTCGAGCATCTAATTATTTATAAAATTACCAATGTACTTTAAATTTCTATAAAATATGAAAATGTCACTATACCACAACTCCTTATATTATATAGCACATCCCAATTTCATATGAATTATGATAATACTATCTCGCTATAATTAGTTGTTCCTTGTGAAATTATTTTGTATTCTGGATGAATTTAGTTGTTCTTTTGACACATATTACGGTTCCTTAAAAATCTACCTGCTCCTTCAACTATTTAGTGTCTATTTGTTTTGTCTGCAGTAGTTATTCCTCTTGTTGAATATTGCTTTTCTTTTTTTGTTGTTTGTGGACAAATATGCAGGTTCTATATGATATTTAATAATTATTTGTGATGCCTATACAAGTTGTTGATTGTCATATTTTTCTTGTTCTCTAGTTGAATTTACTTATTTCTTTGATGCATATTATTATTGTTTCCAAACAAATTTACATGTTTCTTCTGCTATTTATTGTCTACTTATTATGCCTGTAGTAATTGTTTCTTGTCAGATATTTTTTATTCTCTTACTGAATATAATTGTTCTCTTATCTAATCTTGCTATATGTTATTTGCTAAATTTACCTATTCCATCAACATATATGGATTCGTTTTCCTTCTTACATTCTTACTATTCATTTATATATATTTTCTTCTTCCTTTTTAGTTTCTTATTGTTCTATATATCATACAACTTCCTTTTCCATTTTTCTTACTTATTTATTTTTACAAGTTATCTTGCTTTTCTTATTTATATATTGTGGTTCCTTGTTAGCAATTTAATTTGATGTTTATTTGAGAGGAAAAAAAAAGTTGGGTTGAAAAAACAAGGAAAAGTTGAACCCCAAAAAAAGTTTTGAGAATGGAAAAAAGACAAAATTTGTTCAGCCACACCTTTTGCAATGGTGCCCTTAATTACTCTACCCACGCCACCTTGTTGGACAAGACCTTTGGTGCTAGACACCATGTAATTGACTAGGGCTGTAAACAAATTGAGTAAACATAAACAGACCATATTTGTATTCGTTTATTTAGCTTTTAACAAATACAAGCATAAATAATAAATAAACATACTTATTCTATCATATTCGTTCATTTATAACCAGATAGTCTTCATGTTTATTCATGTCCATTCATTTATACTAACATTTTCGTGATTCAAACAAATATATACAAATGAATGTGTTTATGGACCCTAAATGAACCGTCCACAAACAATATTAATTGACCATATATGAACAAACATGTTACCGATTGATGAACATAAATAAAAGAATATACAAATATAACTAATACATAAAGAAACAAACAAAAAAACATAAACAACATAAATGATTAATAACTGAACTGTTCATAAACATAAGCAAATGAATTAGCCCTTGTTCATATTCGTTCCTTTACTTAAATAAGAGAACATAAATGAATTCTCGCTAAACAGTTCATCGAACACTCTTTTCATTTACAGTCCTATAAATTGACCTAACCAATAGAATATCCCCTCCTCCGATGTAAGCGGCAAAACCCATGAGCATAATTACATCCAAATCTTCCATTCTCAAAGCAACCAATGAAGAAATCAAGAAGATAATATTGCTAATATAAAACGGAATGCAGAGAATGAGAATAAGGGCGACAAACCAACCCAAATGAGTTAGAGTAGGACTCAAGTAACCCTTTTTTCCAATGCTTAAAATCATTACAAGTAAAAGGATTAAAATGTACTATAGGAAAGTTAAAGGAGAGAAGTGTCTACTGTGCATGACTTTGGAGAACTCCAGTTGTAATTTTATCACTTTTAGATGTCTAGTATTTTAAAGCATGACATTGTACTCGAATATGGGTCTTTTACCTGGGATATCTCATTTCATTCATAGCCGAGATGGGAATGCGGGACAAACAATCACCACGGGGAGAGAACCTAATTTTTTCCACTCCTTTGTCACCTGCTTATATATTACGAGCAATAACTGGCTACTGTTATCTTTATATACCTTATTTATTAATTGTTAATATTATCGATAATAAATGATAATATTAATAATAGCTGTTGTTTGCTATAATAACAGAACAGACTACTGACTACCAGTTGCTTTAGAAAAAAGCCCATTTTCTTGAGTTTCCATTATAGGCCCATACATCGAAGAAGATCATGTCACTTTTATTGATTCGGATTATGTTTTAACTTCTTCTTCTTCTTCTTTTTTAAATAATTACAATTTGTCCCTTGAGATTTAGGTAAAATTACATTTTACCCCTCCTATTTTAAAAATATACACTTTGCCTATACTTTTTTTAATACAGTCCGATAGTAACTTCTGAAATCTTAATTTAGATATTACAGAAGCCATTTTTCAGTAATTTTAATCTTTGTAATATTTTTTTATAGTTAATGGACATTTTAAATTTCAATTTTTCCTTTTTGTATTTTTTTTTTTAATTTTTAAAACAGTATTTTTTAAATTTCAATTAATTATAAAAAATACTATACAAATTGAAATCACTTGAATATGATAACTGTATAGTCTAAATTAAGATTTTAGAAGTTGCTGTTACACTGTTTAAAAAAGTTATGGATAAAGTGTATATTTTTTAAACAATATGAAAAAAATGTAATTTCACCTAAATTTTAGAGGGCAAATTGTAATTAATCATTTTTTGGGTGGCGGTGGTGGCGTGCTTTTTCAACTTTATTCTTAATTTCTTCCCGAGAAGTTGAAAAAAAAAAAGAACAAAGTGATCCATATATCCTTCCTGTCTATTTGAATCTGTTTATGAAGCAGCTTTCCTGCTATCCCTCCGAATTAATTTTAAGCTCATGAAAAGTCTTTTTCTTTTTCTTTTTTCCAACTGTGATTTGTAAGTCTATTCTGCTAGACAATGGTTAGTATCATAGTCTATATAATTTATGAACCGCACAACAACTCTAACATTACAATAAAGAATATTGTTGAGTAGCTTTTTTAACCTCTTACGCTAATTCTCAACCACGTTGCCAAATGATCAATGAATAGGGTGAAGAACTAATTTAACATGTGTGTATAAACATATAACTATATAAATGTACACAACCTGTTTTCACTAATATTAATAATTTTTCTTCCTTCTCACAATATGTTTTTGTGTATTTTAACAATATATCAAATATCACTTAGCGTGCCTATATTTCATTGGTTTCATTTTCACCAAAAACTAGTATATAATATGTATAACAAAATAAATATAGCCGTTAGCTAAGTGAGTGAAGCTATATATAAGGATATATTTACATACATCTTAACTCTAAATAAAAATTTTCTTCAATCTACCACATTTTTCTTCAGAAGATTTTCTTTATGGTTTTTGGAATCCATAAATTTCATTGTGCTCAACTAATCTAGATCAAGCAGACTTGATCCTTTTCGTTTGCACTATACGCGTGTATATACAAGGTTGAGACTAATTGAAAAAATCATGCATGATTCCAAAGAAAATTTTTCATAAAATTCACCACAAAAAAAAAATCATAATTATGAATAAAATGCATGATACGGAAAAAATCATGTAAATCTTTTGGTGGTGGGGGGAAGAGAAAAAGAAAAACACAAGAGTCGATTCATACGGTTCAACAATCGGGAGGGAGTGGGGCGGGTCCTTACTGGTTTGACCAAGTGCTGTTCGGATCTCCGACAGCATATATACATGGACCAGATCTCACCAGTTTTTTTGTACCAACCCATTTATTCCCACCTTTAATTTCCCTCCTCTTTTTGATCCGTCAATCAAACAAAATCAAATTCTGCTAGCTACTTCTACAATTTATTACATATTATATTGTGTTTGAATTATAACTTCTATAATGCTAACAATTTTATCATTAGCACGATTATTGTATTCTATATAGTTCGATTTGTAAATAATTACTCGTAATGCAACTTATTTTCTTTATTCTTTTGGTCCATATCTTCATTATTTTGAATGGCTTTTGGATTATAAAAACAAATGGATCAAAAAATATATTTGGAAGTGAGATGATGTAAGCTTAATTAGTTTCTCAATGTTATCTGAGTTGCTTTGATAAAGTAGAAAAGAGATACAAGGGAAATGAGAGATCAGAAATTTGACTCATGTTTCTCTCACTTTCTCATAAATTATCATTTAAAGCAGATTTGGATGTCTTTTAAGTCTCACAAAAGTAGACATTTCTCTTCCCTACTATAAAATATCCCTTACCCTACTTAGATTTATAAAAATGTTTCTATATACTACAAACAAAAAAATAGTTTCTCAATTTAAAAAATGCAGTAGTTTTGTATTTACTTAATTTTTAAATCAATGTCAATTGAAAGCCAATTATGTTATCAACCTAACAATCACTTGGATAATATTTTATTAGAAAGTAAATTATTTTCTATAACTTTTTTCTTTACCCAACCTACAAAATCATATGGCTTCCAGCTTCTTAAATTTTGCAAATTGAGCAAATAATCATTGTATTTTTACTTACTGTTTACAAATGCAGTAAAATTGGGCCTTAATGCACATGAGCTTGAATTTTCTCCCAACATTTTTTTTCACTTACATGTAGTGTAAAAAAAAATCATGCATAAATTTAAAGTATATATATATCTGCTTTTTTTTTTCAATTCAAAATAGGTTCTAAGACGAGAAAGAAGCCCAGTTGACCTTTGTAAATTTTCATCCGGCCGTGGTCTTTAATTTCATATTTCGCACGAAATTTTGTTTTCCGTGTGTATGTGGGGTAAAAGTTTTCGCAATCTTTTCATGTGAAATGTTGCTATATGCCCTGGTACTTTGTGATATCTCACATATTACTGAGTTTTTATGTATATTTTATTAGTTTAATTACTGTGGTATTTCTCATAGTATGTATGACGGCATGCAATTTACCATGATGCATGGTGTAACAATTATATTTTACATCAAATTACCATGCATAAATGTATAAAATGAAAAAAATTTGGCACAAATATTAATTTTGTTTTTATGTTTCAATTTTTATGCTTTTTTCATATAAAAATATTATCTTTCATGTATATATATATATATATATATTTAAAAAAATTATGATGAAAACAGTTAGAATACATATAAAGGGGAACAAAAAATTATATTGAACATAGTCATCTTAAAATGACATTTTAATATTTTTTTTTATAAATTTATTAATAATATGTGATGTAGTATATAATATAGTATACCTATAATTTACAAAATATGAAACATCTATCAGCAAATACTTTGATACCGTGTGATAAGCATAGGCATAATGATTGTCCCCCCAATATCTCATATATACGATGTAGACAATTGATAATTTGAAGTTTGAGAATATATTTTCAGAGGTAGGTCCACTAAAAAGTATTCAAAATGGGTAACTTCAAAAAAAAGAAATTTTCAAAGGGGTGTTCCTTTTCCAAATGATTAAAAATTTTCTTTTTCGTACACTACAGAATTTGAACATATGTTATATCTGGATTTTCCCTTTGCCTGCTAAAAACTGGCTCAATGATCTGGTAGCACACTCCACATCATTAATAAAGCCCAAATTTCATTGCTGGTATGGAATTGGCCATCAAGAAGCTTGGTCAGAGTTTATTTGGGCCATCTAATGCATGCTTCTGGGCATACTGCCAACATTCTTGTAATAACTAATAGACTCTGATGTAATCATTTTCACTTGCTTGTTCCATCATACATGCCCTTACCAGCCACATACTGCGCATTTCAGTAAGGCTCTAAAATTGAATTCAAGCTACATCTTTTTAAATTTTAAGCATTATTTTGGAGTTGCTTCGTTAAAAATCAGCTATATTAGCATTTTCATTGAGTTTAATGGTACATTATTTTTATCCTTAGATTTCATTCTGATGTTTTACCTATTATAGTAGTTCATATAGCATGGGTTTTATATACTTCCTTTATTTTCTTATGTTTGATTAACATTTAGAGACATAGAAAGAAGAATATTACTTCCTCACATTTTGTTAATGCTATTATACGATATCGTCATTTCATTAACATCAATTGCACTATATGGAGCATAGTTGTCACTTGTCCAACTAAAAAATTGATTACTATCTTCAAATATATTTAAATATTGTTAATTGTGTCCAAAAGCAAAAATGTTTGATATGACAGAGACATTAGAAACATTGGTCATCTCTTTATCCAATTTAATATTGATTTTTCCTGTTATATTGTTTTCTTGTCAAAAAACATTTTCTTGAATTTGAAGGAATGAAAAAAAATGTGGTAGTAGATCTAACTTACAAAACTTTATAATAGAAAGTTAAAAATCATGGTATCAAATAGGTGAGCCTTAATTAAGGCTGTCCTAAAACAGTAGAACTTTATACAATGTGGCATTAAACTTACACTCAAGATTTTTCTTGTGGTGATAGTCAATCATTCCAATAACTCGTTATAACTATGATATGAAATATTCTATGAATATGTCTTTTCATATTGATAGTATGAATTGTAATTTAGTTCAAATTGCATAAGTGATGGGACGAGCTCAGCTCGCATTAAACTCATCAATGGGTCAAAATTATTGGCTGGTCAAATGATGAGATTAAAGTGGGAAGTGAGAGAGGGCCAGAAGTTGATGATAACTATTGGACATGCCACTTGTTATTTTTACAACCCACCCCATTCCCTTCCTTACCAGCCATCGTCACCAGATCTGGTTTAGCAAATCCTTTGTCCTCAATGAGATTTATAATAGAAGCATGAAGTTGCTAGAGATGTAATTAATATATAGAATTAACAGGTTCAAGCAGTGAATTAAAGTCTTCAGCACCTTGTTGAAAAAATACAAAAAAAAAAATTTCTTTTTCTTGGTCTAACTAAAAGAACTTGGTGGAATAACATAACCCAATAAGAAAAACAGTAGTTACACAAATCACAGGGCTAATCATCAATAAAACAATTACATGCATGAGGAATCTAAACTAGCAAAGTTAAGCAAAGTCATTCAAAAAAGATTAAAAAAAAGGTGTAGCTTTGGTGTTTATAAAGTTACCCAAATAATGCTCGACCTTTTCTTCTATTCTATGATCTTAACGAATAAGAATGTAGTTGCAATGAAATTTAGTCACCGATGTAGATGTAGAGAAACAAGTACCAAAAAAAAAAAAAAAAGAAATGGCCTGGATTGGATGAAGGCTGTGTCAGTGCCAACAGTGATGATGGCCAACGGGGAGGAAAATGGGGTAAGCTGCAGACTTTAATGCCTTTGTTGCTGTATTTTAGGATTTACAATTTATGAATCTAAGGCCAAAAAGAGATGGTGAGAATGAAAGAAAAAGATAACAAATGGTATGCCACGTAATTATCATCAACTTCAAGCCATTTCCCACTTCCCACTTTAATATCATTCTTTGGCAGACCAATAATTTTAACCCATTAATGGATTTAATACGAGCTACACTTGCCTATAGTGTGTTGAAAATTGCAGCATGGTGGTTTACTTGGCAAGTTTTATTGCCTAAAAAACATTATGGTGTAATAGGAGAGTCTTGCTTTTGGTTCATGTAAATGGTACTCTAAAGTTATACTTTCTCTGTCCCAAGGACTAGTGAAAAATACATTATACCTTACTGTACTTACTCCTTTAATTACTATTTTGCACTTATTAAAGTATTTTAATTCCTACCATGCTCTATTCCCATCCCTCATGGACGTCGTTTGCATCCTCTACTTTTTGCCATCGATTCCTCCAACCAGACCTCCTTATACTCGAGTTGTTGTTGATCTCAATTGAAGTCAGCTAACTAATTACAGTGCCATCGTTCGATGTTTGATCGTTGACGACAGAGATGGAGCAGAGGGGCAAGAGTAGATGTGGTTATGGATGAGCTTTCAGCCTGAGCCACTAAAGCGACAGGGGACAACAATGAAAATGCAAGTGGTGGAAGACTGTAGGAAGGATGACACCTGAAAATGATAGAGAGGATGATGGAGGTACATTCAGCTTCAGTTGTTCGCATGCGGTGACTTTAGGTTTCAAGTAAAAAGAAAGAAAAAAATGAAGATTTTGGTTACATTCTTTATGTTTTTTCAAATGAATCCATAATATTCTTTTAGTAGATGTATGCACAACAAAAAAAATATGTGATTGAAAATTATGTAAATATCAAAATAATGTACATGTACAACACATAAAAACAATTGTATAAACATATAATTACATATGTACAAATGAATTTATGCTTATATATGGATTCATACATTAAAATTTACATGAATGAAACTTTGTACAAATGTTGAATATATTTGTAATATATCTACAATTTAATTTTTATATTTGTGTCACATGTTTTGTACGTATCTATCACTTGCTTCATATATCAAGTTTTATACATATCAATCATTAAATTTATACATATCTTAAATTTTGGCAAAAAATGGGATTTAACACATTTACACCTACTTTTTTACTATTGAATATATCGTTAACATATATGTGATCTTTTTTGCACATATGTCACATATCATTTGTATATATATCTTACTTCATTTATACATCGAGTTTATATATATCTGGTATTGGACTTGTACGTATCTCTAATTAGGAATATATGAGATTTAATATGTTAACACCTATTTTATGTTATGAAAAGTAGTATTAGGTTTGACTTGCCCCTGTTCTATTTTGAGTAGTTCTAAATATTTATAACATTTTTGTATTTAGTAAATTACTTTTTTCAACTATCATTTTAATTCTTTTTATACAAAATGTTAAGGGTAAAGTGAAAACAATACATAATTTTTTTATTACTTTTTTAGCCTTCGTGTCAAATCAAATAGTTCATAATAATTTTAACTTTAAATCTATAAATCTATAATCTATAAATAGATATGAAAGTAGGTCACTTGACTAAAAGGTATATTTATATTTTTCACAAATTTTGAAAATTCTCAGACACTAACACGTGTAGTTTGCAAATTATCTCATGCTGACAAGTGGGGAATTCCAAAATTATCCTTACTATAAAACAGGTGTCAGCATTAAATTGGTTTCCCTTTTGACTTTAACCCATTTAAATAGTATTTATAATATTTCCAACCTATGTACGCATATGACATGTGTATGTTACTTATTTAGGGGAAAAGACTCCCCCCCCCTTTACACCACTTAACCCATCATACAGAAATATTATTGAGATGTGCACAGTTCATTTACCTTTTTTTTTTTTTTGTGAAACAATTTTCCCACCTTACTTACTTTTCCCCACTTCTTTTTGCAGTTATAAAATGTAGGTTTGCATCCACTTTCTACGTGGGCTATGAATATATCAGCCCTATATACTAATTCAGTTATCCACAATTAAATGGCAGTTACATTAGTGACTAGACAACAATTTACATTTTCTTTCTTTTGAAAAGTTTACAATACATTCCATCTATCAGCAATAGCCAAATTCATGAAGTATGAGCTTTTTTGGTTTTCCAGCAGTAATCTCGAACAGTCACATCAAGTAGTCGCCTCAGGTCTTTATTTAACATTATTCTTGCTTCTATAGCACTCACCTGTACCAATAATTAGTTATCTAAATTAAGTTTTAGTCCTTAATTTTATCACAACAACACATTTAACTCATTTTTTCAATTCACATAAAAATCCCATATTACATCACAAACAGGAATGTGCAAGAGGAAGGAAGACAAAAATCTGAAGACAGGTACAAATATTCTCTTTTTTTTCCCTTATAATCATTTTAAGTATACTTATTGACAATTGTTTGCTGTGTGTTCATGTAGCACAGTTGGGAAAAAGGAACAACAGCAAAAACAAAAAGAAGCAGAAAAAGTAACAAGTTCTAATTTTAATTTATTCATGTCATGTGTTATTTATCTCTACTACGTTTATATCTATTTGTTCAGTTATGTTTATCCAACTTTAGTAATTTAAAAGTTGCTATAAGGATGTGTTTCCTTTAAGTAATTGGTTATATAAATTAAGCTTTAGTCCTTACTTTTGTAACAACAACAACACATCTAACTTACTTCTTCAATTCACACATGAATCCCAGATTACACCACAAATAAAAAAGTGCAAGACGAAGGAAGACAAAATCTGAAGACAGTTATGAATATTCTTTTTTTTTTTTCTTTCTTTATGATCATTTTAAGTACACTTATTGACAATGGTTTACTATGCATTCATGGCAACATAGTCAAGAAAAAAAGTACATGTAGCAGAAATAAAAAAGGCGAAGCAGTAAAAGTAATAGATTCCAGTTTCATTCTGTTGATGTCATGCACTATGTTTCTTTGCTATGTTTATATCTGTTTATACATCTATGGTTATCCAACTTTAGAAAATTAAAGGTTGCTATAGGGATGTGTTCCCTCTAAGTAATTGATTATATAAATTGAGTTTTAGTCCTTACTTTTGTAACAACAACAACACATCTAACTTACTTCTTCAATTCACATAGGAATTTAGATTACACCACAAATAGGAAAGTGCAAAAGGAAGGAGGACAGACAGGTAAGAATATTTTTTTTTCTTATCATCTTTTTAAGTATACTTACTAAAAATGGTTTATTATGTATTTATGGCAACACGGGTGGGAAAGAGGGACATATAGCAGAAACAAAAATAGGAAAAAGAAAAAGTAACAGGTTTCAATTCCATTCTATTGATGTTATGCATTATATATCTCTGCTATGTTTATATCTGTTTGTTCATTTATGTTTATCCATCTTTAGTGAATTAAAAGTTGCTGTATGGATGTGTTTTCTCTAAGTCCCATTCATTTTTCTGCTCATAACATGTATATTATTATTAGTTCCTATGGGAAGATGCCATGTGGCTCTAATTTTTTCTATCCTAATTTTGAAAATACAATGCGTAAAGGGTTTAAACTAATTTATTAACTACGCAAGATCCATTTAGCCAAAAGTAGCAATAGAGAAATTATTCCAGTATTATTAGGACAAGAACTCAGCAAAATATGTACTTGGAACAAATTTATCAGTTTAAGGCTGAGGCTGTACACCTCAAACCACAATTGGTTACATTTCAAAGTGGTGATGGTAAGGCTTCAAAATTGATCCTACCGAGAGCATCTCTTCATCAAATGACCTTGATGACTAAAGGTCATTAGACAAGGTTATTTTCTATTTAAAGCCACTACTTTTAGTCCCTATTTCTTTCGTGTCAATTTTTGTGAGGACATACTTAAAATTTTTATTTTGTTTCTATTAATTACGATTGGTATTTCATTTTCCATGTTCTATACTTATCCATTTTTTCAAAAATTAGATAACAATATTGTCTTTTAGTAGGGTTAACAAAGGTACTTAGACAATTAGGGGAACTAGGTAATTAAGCACAGATAATTTCATAGTAGTGAGGAAAAGTTTATAAAAAACTAGATTCTGAATCTCATATATTTATTATTGTAAAAAAAAATGTCATTTAGTCTATGCACGCATTGGATTAACTAGCTAGGTCTAATGCTTAGGTGAACGAAAAAAAATAATTAAAGTGATTACCTTCGGCCTATATTTTCCTAGCATTGTCAATGTTTGTTTCTCAATCCTTTCTATCCCAACCATGTCATGTGTCTCGGTTTGTATAGATGAAGGAAATAAAGAAGTCAGATAAAAGCAGAACATATAATATAGTCAGATAGGGGGGAAAAAAAAGAAAACAAAGTATGTTTTACCTTCTCCAACATAGCCTCACGATAGATAGAGGCGCGTGATTTGAGTGGCGGAGCAAGTGACTAGCACTGTTGATGCTTTTTCTCCCATACAGACCCACAGGGTAATAAGCCCAGCAAATGTATGTAGTAGAAGCTGAAAGGAAATATGATACATAGGGTTTGATATCTTTTGGAAACCATTTTTGAAAAATCAGTGTTGTTTACACAAATTGCTTTAAAAAATGTTAATGGGTAACGGATACTTAAAGCCGATCAAAGCTATGTAACGATCGTAGGGTATCTAAAAAAAAAGCCCAATAGTTTTTGAACCCTATTTACGAAAAACTAACCACCCTTTTGAAAAATTATTTCAGTCAAAGTTGGAGAGGAGAGAAAACTCTATCAGGCCATAATTTTTTTTTTAATTCTGGAAAAAATTCAGCTAGCACGGGGGTGCCACTGCCGGAAAATACTTAGAGATGGTGGCTATCAGCTGGCAAATTGATCTTCAAGGCCATGACGCTTCGGGAAATGCATACATGGTGATGTTGTCATCGGGAACTCAAGCTACCGATGTCTCAAACCCAAAAACTTAAACGTCAGATTTTCAAAGAGAAGGCAGAGCGACAGGGAGGAGAAAAAGAAAAAAAATAAAAATAATGATTCTTGCCATAATTTTGGTTTTTATATTCCTCATAATTATACCCAAGTCCATCTATTTGCTCTGTTTTCCATTAATCCTCGAATCTCTTTAGTGCCTGAAAGATACGCCCAAAGTTTAACGAAATGATAGTTTAGCCGCTCCTTCTAAAGATTCCAATTGATCCCCATGGGATGGGCCTATTGTTCGTTCTTGATTCCTCTTTTTTAAGCCATTAAATTATTGGGCCAATTCCTAATTGCATTCGGTCCATTTATTTCTATGTTCCTTGAGAATGTTTATGGGCCAAAGTTATGTACTAGGCACAGAAATTTTATTTCATAGCCTTAACAAAAAAAATATAACATATTTTTATTTTTAAAATATTGTTTTTTGATTTTCTGCACAAAAACATTTCTATATTTTTCTTTTGTGCCTATGAAATATATGGTAATTAATTTATTCTTTTTCTAAAAATATAGATTTAATTAGCTCAATCTCTGTAGTGGGCCAGAGTTATTACGTAGAACCATGTGTTTTACTTCACATCTTCTACTAGGCTCCAGTTATGGTCCAATTGACATACTCTCAAATTTGGTCTATATGTGTTCCTAATCTATAAATTGATATGCTTGAAATTTGAAATAATAAACTCAGCTTGACACTTGAACATTTAAATGATGATAGTGTCCCATATTGATTTCCCATTTGGCTCCTCCAATTATACACGTGTCATATTTAGATCAGATTATACTTTACCTTTGCTTAATTTCATTTCTATTTACTATTTCCCGTATTGTGCCGTATGTCCCATAAATCAATATTTTTTTACTTTATTTTCTATTTGTGTTTTTATATATGTATGCATGTATGTATGTATGTATCTTAAATAATTGTAAAGAACGCATTGTGTGTGTGTGTGTGTATTAATGATGCATGTTAGGGGTTAGGGACATGAGACACTCCCAATCACTTTAGATCCATTACTAATTACTAATATGAAGCATTGTCCCATACATTAAATGAGTTATGGAACTAGTTATATTTAGGGGTGATCACTATTCAGTTAAAATTGAAAAAACCAAAAAAATGAAAAAAGTAGAAATTCGGTTTGATTAATTCGGTTTTTCGGAAAGAAATTCGGTTTGATTAATTCGGTTTTTCGGTTTGGTTTCAATTGAAACCAAATAAAAAGAATATCGGTTTTGGTTTGGTTTTAGTTAGGGGTGTCAGTTATTTCGGTAACCGAAAAAACCAAAAAAATTTCATCTCATTTGAGGTTTTTGTGGGCTAGTTGACAGGTTTAAAAGGTGCAAGGGTTGAGTGGAAGGTAGATAGAAGATTGATGACTTCTTTTAGGGTTTGGCAGTCATCCTCAACCCATCACTCGCCTTCATCCTCACCCCCGCCGCCTTCCCCCCCACACCCGCTGTCGCCATCGCCCTCTAGTCGCCTCTGCCCTAACTCCAGCCCTCCAGTCGCCTCCACCTCCGCGCTCGCCCCTTCCCCCATTTACTAGCACCCCAGGCCTCTACTTTCCTCCACCCTCACCACTTCTATCTGCCTTCGCCCTCGCCACCGATGTCTGCCCTTGGCCCTCCACTTGCCTCCGCCATCGGCTCCCACCCCGCCCTCGCCCTCGCCCTCGCCCCCGCCTTCTGCCCTCACCTCCAACATCGCCCTTCACTCGCCTCCACCCCTTTCGCATCTCTCTTGGACCCAACCATCTCCGATCGGCACCTACGGTTAAGCCATCATCGTGTTTTGCTCAACTGGGAGGAGAACGTGCAAACCTTATAATGGTCCATGACTTATTGTAATGTAGTTGTTTAAGCCACTTATGTTTCTCTTTGTTATAAGTACATTATTGTATTTGAATGTGACTTTTTTCGATTATTTCAGTTTTAAACATAACCGAACTGAATATTTTAGTTTGATTTTATTTCAATCTAAAAACTTAGTTCAATTAATTCAAATTTTAATTATAATAAATTAAAAATGAATAAACCTAAATATTTAGTTCAATTTAAACCGGATAAACCGAAGGATCGGCCATAGCTAGATTGGTTCTACATAAACAAGTGTGCATACGTCGGTCGGATAAAAAGTGGGGCACAGAAATATCTGGAGTCTCCTTTAATACAATTCAATAATTTCCCCGCACCTGCGGCTTGCTCACGCGAATACTACTGCTTAACATCTCTTAACTGCTCCCTGGCGATTAGGCGGCATCAACAAAACCCTAGATAGACATGGCGGGGATGTATGGTCAGGAAGGGGGTGACGGCGGCCCTCCATCATATGCGAGTGGATACGGCGGCGGTGGCGGGTATGGTTCGTATGGAGGCGAGGGCGGATACGGCGGCGGTGGTGGAGGTCGCTTTGGACGGGGTGGCGGCAGAGGAGGTGGTGGAGGATACGGTGGAAATCGAGGTAATCGTGGGCTTATCCTTCGTTCTTCTTTGACTTCGTTATCTTGTTTTCTGCTTTATTTTCGTTGAATGAACTGGATCTGGCTTCTGTAGGAGGCGGAGGAGGGGATCGCGGTGGAAGAGGGGGAGGTGGAAGAGGGGGAGGACGTGGCAGAGAAGGTGATTGGCTCTGTCCTGATCCCAGGTAATTGATTTGTTTGGCTTTATCCTTTGTCGATCCATCGATTTTTCTTTCTGTTCCTACTGTTTTTAGGATTTAATTGAAATGGATTCTTTAAATGATACGAAAGTTCTCGTTTCATTATTATTTTTCCCTTGTCTTTGTTGGCATCCGTTTTGGTTTTGATTGAAACTGGTATATGTGCATATAGCTGTGGGAACTTGAACTTTCAGAAAAGACACGAGTGTAACAAGTGCGGTGCACCCCATCCTGGGGGTGGTGGTGGTCGTGGTGGTGGTGGTTATAATCGGGGAGGAGGTGGCGGTGGTGGGGGGTATGGTGGAAACCGTGGTGGCCGGGGTGATGGGGGTAGGAGTGTTGGTTATGATGGCGGTAGGAGCAACAACTATGATGGTGGTAGAGGGGGGACTTATGATAATAGAAGTGGAGGTGGTAGAGGTGCCTCATACGGATATGCAGGTAATCAAGGAAGAGAAGATGGTGGATATGGTCAAGTTCCCCCACCTGTGCCACCATCATATGGTGGCGCTGGTGGTGGCAACTTTCCACCTGCTGGTAATGCGTATGGTGGGGATTATGATTTTGGAACTGATGCTGTTCCTCCGCCAACTAGCTATACAGGTGGACCAAATTCATATCCTCCATCTTATGGTGGCCCTACTAGTGGCTATGGGGGTGATGGTATGGGAGACACGAGGAGTGGCAGTCGTGGTGGTCCAACTGGTGGATATGATGGTGGTGCTCGACAGCATGGTGGCAGTTATGGTGGTCCTGCTGGGGATAAGATCAAACAGTGCGATGGGAACTGCGATGAATCATGTGACAACTCGAGAATTTACATATCCAATTTGCCCCCAGATGTCACTACTGAAGAACTTCAAGAACTTTTTGGCGGTATTGGACAAGTAAATATCTGTTTCTTCTTTTCCGTTGACGTGGTTTCATGGAACTGATGTACTCCACTTGCCCCATTACTATTTCGTTTACAAGCATGCCTTGTTTGTGAATGTTATTTTAATTGCTCTTTGTTTGTTTGCTAATTTCCTCTATTACACATGTTGTCTTATGATCATCTTGAAAAATGTCTTCTTTATCTGATGCAATTAGTTGCATTTGTCTAATTAATCACATGCATGTTGTTAGGTTGGAAGAATCAAACAAAAACGTGGCTATAAAGACCAGTGGCCTTGGAATATAAAAATATACACTGACGAGAAAGGAAACAATAAAGGGGATGCAGTTTTGTCCTATGAGGATCCCCAAGCTGCTCATTCTGCTGGCGGTTTCTTTAACAGTATGCAAAAAAATTTCTTTGTAGGTTACTGGTCCTTCCAAATGGATTCACTTACTATTTTTCTGATTAATTTTTATTTTTATTTTTTGCTTAGATCACGTTCTTAGAGGCTACACAATCAGTGTGGTTATGGCAGAGAAGACTGCTCCTAAGATGCCTTCATATGAGCATGGGTAATCTTTTGTTTCAAACTTCAGATATTCCTGATCATGTCACTGTCATTTATGTTTTAGTTTACTTTTCCTTTTGCATGATAGACTTTCTTCATGGTTTTGAATTTTTTCATTGCAACCAATGGAGTGATTGTTTATCTTGGTTCTTGTTATTTATAATGTGTGAAAAATGTTATGTAGATTTGCTCAGAATAAAATATTTCCTTTAACCATCCCCTGCCCCACCTTCTCTTTTTCTTTATGGTTTATTTGCTTTTTTTTTTTTTTTTTTTCTTTCCCCCGGGTTGCACTGTTTCTTTGCTGCCAGCAGCATTTGTACACTGGAAGCTGGTTCTGTTCTTTCGGTGAAGTTAAGTTTGATTCATCAAATTATCATTTTCTTGAATACAATTTTAAGTGTTGTGGTTGTTGAAAATAAACATATGGGAAATAAGTAATTCATTTTCTTGTTGCATTTGGGAAAAAAAAGGTAGTACTTGAACTAAGTGTAGCTGACAGTGGCTTTGTTTTTGTTTTTGTTTTGTGTGGCAGTGGGAGAGGTGGCTATGGTGGTGGTGGGGATAGACGCAGAGATAGTTATCGAGATGGGGGCTCTGGCCCAGATAGGCACCAATATGGAGGAAACCGTTCACGTCCTTATTGAGAACTTTCCATGCAATGCCTTTTATGTACTCAAAGTTGTGGTTTAAGGATTTTAGTTTTGTTCCAGTCCCGGTTTGTTCTTGAATTGGAGACTAAGAGGTAGGTTGTTCCCTTGTCTGGGCAATACCCCTTACTCTCCTCTCTCTTTGATTGTCCGTAAGTTGGAAGGACTTATATTCCAGTTGTTGGATTGACTGAACTTTGTGAATCTTTTTCTAGAGGCAAGTGGATTTACTCCAAACTGCTTGCTGCTAAGGTAGGTTGATAATTTCAGGTGAGTCTTGCTCTTCCATGATCACTCGATTCTTATTTGAATCTCATCTTCTCGGTGATGATTTTGTTAAAAACTTGTTGGGATGTGTCTACGCTAGAGCTTTCGTTTCCAGTGTAGATATGAAGGAATGCTTGGGAAGGAGTAGTTTTGTGATAAAAAAATAGGTGAGGCTAGTTCTCTTTGTTATAGCTTTACTCTGTTTTATCCACCAACTGTGCTAGAAATGTTACCAAAGACGATTAGATTGTTTTAAGTTTTATCAAGAACAAATAAAAGAACTCCAAACAGCAGGGTAGGTGAACTGCTTGCAGAGAGTAAGGGTCCGTTTACTGAAAATTCAAACCTAAGCATATGGTAAATACATTATAAAAATATGATATATCGTTCCATTTCGAAGACAGATTTCCTTGTTTTCTGGTGTTCACAACAGTAATGTATGTTATGTAACTTTGCTTTTGTGGAAGTTCTGAGCAGAAAAGATTTACAGCTGAACGGGGCCCTAGACTATGTTTTTTGTTTCCTAAGAGATCAGTTATAGAAATATAAGTTGGATTGCAGCTACGATCGAATTTATGGGGCTCGGATTTGGTCCTGGTTGTACCTTTGTAGCTTTCCTGCTTTGGGCAGTTTGTGGAAGCCAATGCAAGATTGTATGTTATGGGGTGGATAGTTCTTTGGTCTGATTCAAGGAGAAGCTTCCATGGTGGCTGGGGCATGATTAACGGCTGTTCGGTGTCTGCCCTGCCTTCCAGTAAGAGGAACCGTTTTTTCTAGCGCAATGGATGTGCACTCTGTTGGATGTGGCTGCACAATCGGCTTGTGTAACGGCGCCCGTTGCTTGATTGAGGCTGAAGCTGAAGGCATCAAAAAGTGAAACGTGCATTGTGTCAGCAAGTGGGGGTTAAAAAATGGAAAATCTATTCGGTTGTTTGACAACTCTGTAAAATTTTAAGTTCTGTGTGATCCGAGAGATCAGTTTTTAAGAGTCGGTTGTTAACGTGATTTACAAAATGCCAGAGTTCACAAACTGTTATTAGATTCGACTCGATTCTGATAATACAATGTGTTACTAACTTGGTGGTCTGTTAGTATTATAAATTGTTGATGGTAGCATTCTCTTTTGCCCCTTTGCTGCTTTTACATCCAATTCTATGATACAAATTGTTTTAAAAATGATTTATTTTTATTTTTATGTCTTTTTTATCTGGGGTTAATTTTTGTCTGTTAGTATAATAATTCATTGAAAATTTAATTTTTATAATATTATTAAACTTTTGTGATTTTTTTAATTTAAGATATTAAAAAGGAAAATTTAACAACATCATAAAAGTGTACTTTTAAATAAATTATTGCATCTAAATAATATTAACTTTTAAATAAAATTGATTTCAGGTAAAAAAAAAATAAATAAATTGACTATTAGTTTTCTGAATACTTAAAAAAATAAAAATGTTGATGGTAGCAAAGTAGGGTTGATGGGCGACTTCGTCATGTGGACGATGGGATGCAGGAATATCCCATTGTAATTGAAAGCAAGAATCTGTGCTAGGAAGAACTAGGTTTGTATCGTGTGCTGCCGAATTGTTCAGAAATTGGCCCAATACGTCCTTAGGTCCTACTATTAGAAATTAAGCATGCACGAAATCGGTAAGAAATGGGAATTTTGGAATAAAAGCATCTTAGTGTAGATATACCATACTGCCAACATATTTCCTCTCTATCACCATCGATACCTGGGACTTTAATTAATTTGGATGGAGCTGGGTGTTGTTAGTATATTCGATAATGCTTTCAGGTGAAAAGAATCATATAAATGGGTTCAATGAAATGCTATGCGACTAATATGCCATATCCAACTATGCTACGGTTTTGTGAAATTGTTTGAGAATGACACCGGACGTATGAGAAGTAGTAGGATGATCAACAAGCGAAACTATTATTGGTATTGTGAGATGATGGTTCGAAGTTTTTTATTTAGTAAGATCATTGAGAAGTGGTACTCCTTTTTTTGTTTTTTTGGGCATAACAGTAGTAAAATACGTGCAACATATGATATGTTAGTTAAAACCTGCTTGTCTCTTTTCCTTTTTGAGCAAAGAATGGTAATATTAGTACAGTTGAGGGAGTTGTGCTTCCTTCACTGGATCATTTGCAAAAACACCTCAATCTTTGAACTCTTAAGACCTTGGACTGACCTAAATTGTCTGAAGTTTTCAATTTTATCACAAAGGCAATATGTCAGTTTTTTCATTTTTTGACCCCCATAAGAAACTGATGGATTCCAACCACTCTCAAATTTGCTCCATTGACATCGATACCCTGGAACTGGAAGTAATAGTATTAGCAGTTTTTGTTTATTAGAATGTATTATATACAGTTCCACATAGTAAAACTTGCATCCTAATCTGTTTCTCTTTGGTAAGTAGCGAATGGGTGCATTATAGCGTAAAATAACTCGACAAAGTTTATATTAGTTGACATGTCCCTCTTTAAAAAAAGTTTATATTTGTAGTTAAAAGGTTTCCAAAAATCCAATACTATAATACATAAATGATCAGTGAAAAGAATACATTGATCAAATGGAAATCTACAAAATTAGTGGTAAGATAAGAAGAAATTGAGATATTTTCGGATTTGAACCTTTCCCAGAATTATGGGCTACTCAAGGCCCACACAGATTATTTGAACAAAACCGAAAACCTTACGCGCCAATTCCTCTCCCCAACCCGAGATGTCGTCTTCGAGTTGGAGTTCAGGAATTTCTCAGCAGCTCTCAATTTTTCGCTCCCAAATTCTCCGAAGAAGGTCCTACCGGTCCCTAATCGAAGCTTACGTTCCCGTATCTCAGCCTAATTTTGTTCAATTTCCATCAGATTCGGCGATGACTCTCTCCGGATTCTCGAATGCGTTCTCGCCTCCAGTGACGTCGAATCGCTGCTGCACTTACGATCCAGCGTGAAGCAGCTGCTGAGATCGGAATGTCAATCCATTATTCGGGACATCGCCTCGAAGAATGTCGACCATCAACTCTCCGTTCTCGAATTCCTCGTCCGAGCTTTCGCCCTAGTTGCCGACATCGAGGTTCGATCGGTTTATTGTCCGGTTAATTTGATTTAGGTTCGGTTCATTTCTGGTTATCTTACGGAAAATCGATTTCTAGAGTTGCTTGGCCTTGAGGTACGAGGCCTTACTGCTTCGTAAACACAAGTCTGCGAGTTGCGATCAGCTTCAAGTTTCCTTTGCCGAGTGGTTCAGTTTCGCGGAGCAATCATTCGATCATGGATTTCACGAGATTGCGGTCAAGGTGATCCTTCGATTGTACGGTATTGTTTTCAATAAGAGACCCCTTTTTTAGGCTTTTTATTAGATGATTGCAACTCGTAGAGAATGAACCATCCGATCCGCAGCTAAACTCAACCTTGGCTAGTGAAAGATCTTCACATGTTAATTTAGTCCAGGATTCTGCTTTGGGATTGTATCAACTGCTGCCTCAGTGGAATCATAGAATTTATGGACAAGCAATGGTACCATCAATTCGTCATGGAGATGAATTTTACAGGGCTTTGGATTGATTTTGATCCTTCAGTTTCTTCATAGTCATTGCCTTTTAGTCTTTTCTGTCCTAATGATTCAAGTGATTGTAGAACTGTGTAGTTGATGGCTTTCGAATCCTATACATACTCTCTCTCTCTCTCTCTCTCTCTCTCTCTATATATATATATATATATATATTCTTACCCTTTGTTCTTAAATGTTTTACTTTTACGTACACAGGCATGTGACAATGCACTAGCGTCGGTTCAGAGGATTGATGTTGCTGAGCCTTTACCAGATGAACAAGTTTGGCGGCTGAAAGTTTTTGAAAGAATAAACAGACTCAAAAGTAGTGCTCTCATTTCTGCGGGTTCAAACTCTGGTAAGTCTCAGAAATCCATATCTCTAAGTGGGAGATATGAAATGAAAATATCCAAGTGAACCTTCCAGCATGTTCCTATTCAGTATTTGGCTCACTTTGTAGTGAGAACCACTGGATTAGTTTGCCATTTGACTAGTCATTTTCCTAGACTTGCTATACCCGGCATAATGAGAAGAGAACCCTGAACCTGTTTTCCGTTTAAATACTTGCAATGGTTCGTGTTGACGCTTCTTTGATAAAATGAAATTTTAGCTCTTTAGAGAACTCATTACTTTTGGAAAATGAACACAATCTTCTAGCCAAACTGTAAAGATTACAACAAAGGAACGCTTAGTCGGTTGGCAACTTATGCAAACCCTCTTTACCCCTGATCACGAACTTTCATTTTGTCATTTCTGTTATATATCGGGCTGCTATAATGCTTTCAACATAATGCTATCCACTAAACTTAGTGAAGACATAATGCTTTCAACATAATGTCAGCTCTAGTCTAGTTATGGTTCCATTGGATGCGAAGACATTGAAGATAAATGGGGATTTAGCTGCACTTACTTTTGGTCAGATTTTTCTTTTTTCATATGGACCTGCTAATTATCTTCCTTGTATTTGGTAAAACAGTTAGGGCACAGGCAGTGGAGTATCTGAAGAAGTTTAATTCAGATGATCAAACCAAAACCGAATTTTCATCTGTTGGGAAAGCACAGCAAACAGCAAGTACTCTGTACAGAAATGGCATGAAGACACACAATGAGCGAAGGTTGCATACTCTAAAAAACCTGAGGCTGAGGGCTGATGGATCTAACTCCTTGTTTCATACTTGAGGTAACTTTTCTGAAATCCACTCATCTATGATTCTGAACTTAACGTGATTACTGCTCTTTCTTGCAACGCTGTTATAATAATTATACTGGTCAACTACGTGGGATCATCTTTTCATGGTTGATGGTTGATGTTACGAAAATATGAGGGTCAATTACAGATGATATGAGTACAGACGAGTGTGAAAGAAATCATTTTTATCCCATATTATAGCACCCTGCTATGATATCTTCTACTAGAAATTAGATTAATTTATGGACTGACTTGTTATTTCGTAGTAATTCATTGCTCAGACAGTAAGTTTACGATAGTTTAGGACTTGGGGATTATGAGCACCTTGACCCTCTTTGGCCACCTGCTACCAACTTTCTTTACCCACCTCAACACTTCGGTCCGACTCCATCGTGCAGTCTCGCACTGGCACTGGCATATATAATAGCCGCTGCTGCTGCAGAAACAAAACAAACACACACATGTTATTTCAATTTTTTTTTTGTTATTTTTGTATAAATCTTCTACTATTTGAATGTTAGCACTCCTACTATATATCTCTTCGATTATCACTTGAATAATTTTTTTGAGAAATAATTATTTTTTTAATCAATTTTTCACCTTTTTTGAGTGGAAATAATAATAATAATAATAATAATAATACAAAGATTATTAAACCTTAGTCAACCTGAGCGGAAAAAGTACATGTCTTTGTGCTGCCACAAAACAAAGAGGAAATCTGAGGGGGAAAGAAGGCTCGTTCACGAGCCCGCCGTCCGCCACCGGTTTCAGCCATAACGTTGCTTCGTCGTCGCACCATATCACAACCAATCGATCTTTCGCGTTGCTTTTACTTTACGCATCCCATCTCTGTTGCCAATTGACCATTTGAAAGATGAAAGCCGAATGAAGGGAAGGAGAAAATAATTAAAGATGAGAGCTCATGGTGAGGAGAGGGAGGAGTTCATCGTCAAGCATAAAGATCTGCTTTGGAGGAGAGGAACGGGAAGATTCATGGTGGCTGAATTGTTAGATGAAATATTTTAGGGTTTTTTGGTGAGAGAATTAGTTTCTGGGGGTAAAATTGAAATTTTTTTATAATTTTAGATTGATGTGACATTTTTCCGTCCACTATAATATTTCCCTTATAAAATAGGTCAAACATATAATATTTTAATGACAAGTAGGAATGAGAGTAGTACAAAGTGAACATTAGAAGCTAAAGTGAACAATATTTAAATGTTGGATATCATGGATGTATTTAATCCTTAGGTGAACAGCATAAGATCATACTAGTTAGAGTCAGAAATTTTTTGATATCGCCAGATTTGCAATATAAAGGTCATCTGATATATATATGTAATATCGATTTTCCGTTTACAAAAAATAAAGAAAAAGATTTACTGAATAGAGGTACAACTTGAGACCTAGTTTGTTTAACATTCAAATAAATTAATTTAAAATAGTTTATTTTTTAATTTTATGTATTTTTTTTTATCTATAATCAATATCATTTGAAAGCTAATAATTAAATAAGTACAATAAGACATTGAATAATATTTTTTTACAATGTAACTAAATTTTTATTAATTTTTTATTTTGGATAGAGTAAGTAAAATTCATAATATAAGTACATTATAAAAATTTACTATTCAGTTAATTGCTTATTATATTAACATAATATTAGCTTACAACTAATAGGTTCTAAGTAAACAAAGATGTAAAAATAAAAATCACCCATTTTTTAAGTTGGATTAAGTGAAAACAACTGGTTGTAAATTAATTAATTAGATCGATTTCTCAAATGTGACTTCTCTTGTGGAATTTGTTCCCCTTGGGAACAAGAATAATTCAAGATGCTAAATTGTCTTTATGCTCTAGACCGGTACCTATATACATACACACACACTTAAAGGACTAACTCACTTGAGTTGAAAAAGTTAAGGGACCAATTGTGCATTTTAGCCAATGTTATATTATAAAAAGTAAGGTGCAAAAATACCAAATTTGATTTTTTTTTAATGAGATCCAAAATTTTTCAGTCCCTATTTAATTAAAGATTTAATAACATTAAAGTACCAAAAGTAGCTGCTTTTGGTGTGCGCCTAAGTATCTCGAATGAACCAGATTCAGGTTATTAAGCTCTTATACGAGAAAGCGTAATCTCCGCCCACCTCAGTTTAGCACTCATTTTTTAAGTTTCAGTCCGTTTATTTCCTCCTATTGCATCACTTGTAGAAGAGTCATTAATCTGTTATGGTGATAATTTGGCGAAACAAGTAAAATCTATTTAATATTTCTACTCCAGTCTCTAAAGTCAATGTCACCTCAACAAGTTGAAGAAATAGTGCCTACAAGTTTACTGCTTACCTTAATCTTTTGCATGATGATAAATTCTTTGGTGAAGGTTTAGTTGTCCAGAGAGTTTATTATAAATTGAGGTTTTCTGGTGCCTGATTCATTCGAGAGTGGTACGAGTATCAGGTACTCTTGGTATCTTATTTAGGTTATAATTATAGTGGTACAAATTGAGGTGTTTTGGTACTAATTCTAGTTAACATTAATCCGCTTTGGTGTTCGCACGTGTGTGTGCTGTTAACCACTCTGTTTTATTCTCCTAACATGATATAATTTTATCATGCAATTTATAGACATTTTAAGCATCCGGAATCTTATGCGTGTATATTCATCTTGTGTTGGCCTGTATTATTTTGAGATTTAGGTCACAGTAGTATCAGAATCACACACACACACACACACACACACTCTCTCTCTCTCTCTCTCGTCCCTTTTTTCATTTTTATTTCTCATATCTATTCTCTATGTTTATATATCTTTATCATTCCTATTATGCAAAATATATAAATGTTTCTTGTTTATAATTAAATGACAATTTTGGATGAGAAATATACCTCTCTACGATGCTTATATGACATAATGTCTATAATTTTCTTAAAAAGATAAAGGAATATATTATGGAATAGAGAAAGTGGTGTGTGTAATGTCTTTTTTCACTTAGAGAAAATTGAAAAAATATCTATGTTTTTTTTAATAAAACTTTTGTTGTTTGTGTGAAGGAATATATGGTAGTACTAGGGGTGATTATTCAGCCTTTTTAGTTTAAATAAAACCAAATTAATCGGTTTTATTCGGTTTTTTGGTTTTGGATGATAAGAAAATGAATAAATTGGATTAGATTATAAAACTGAATTCAAACTGAACCAAAATATTTCAGTTCGGTTCGGTCCAAACTGAATTAACCAAAAAAATGGAAGTGAAATTCTATAAGAGAGAAAATGAGAGAGAGGAATTGCTTTTCTTTCCAAATTACATTCAATATAGAAAAATTTATTGTCCATGGAAAGAAAGAAAACAAGAATCCAAGCTAATTTAGGTTAGTTTGTAGTTTTATTGTTCATGAATTTTGTTTTTTAAAAAAATCTAATATAAAAATTTTTGGTTAATATGAATTAATTGAAATCTAAAACTGAAATCGAACTGAATTACCAAATTAACTGAATCAAAAATTTAAATTATTTCAATTTTTTAGTTTTTTCTGTTTGAATCGAATGTTGATCACCCATGTATACTACCATAGTGCTTGCGAAGGCATACAACATATATCTGAATTCTGAAGGCTACAAACGCAGCATCTACTCATGTTTGGATGACCCAGCTGCTTACAGTTGTTGTTAAAGAAACATGTGATGATGTACGAATTCAGAGCCAACGAGCTAGGCCTTGAAAGATGAGCACGGAGAAAGTGCCGCCTTACTAATGTTCAAATATGTAAGACTTTGAGGTAAAAATGAACTTAAACGTTGATAATTTGTATCTCATAAATGAATAGTGATAGTTGTACCTAGGATAAAGGCCATTATTTTAAGCAATGGTTCTTCATAACTTAGGAGTCATTGGATTGCCGAATAGTTGTAGAGACAATTATAATTTACCTTTTGAAATTTATGTGGAATTATATTTTGCTTTCCTTCTGTTTTAAAAATATATACTTTATCTCCTGTCTTTTTAATATTGTCTGACAGCGATTTATAAAATCTTAATTTAGATTATACGGTACTCATCTTCAAGTAATTTAAATATATATAGTACTTTTTTATAGTTAATTGACATTTAAAAAAATATTATTTTTTACTTACACAAAGAAAAAATTGATAATTTAAAATGTTTATTAAACATAAAAAATACCATACAAATTAAAATTACCAAAAAATAGCTTATTAAGATTTTAGATGTTGCTATTCGGTTATATTAAAAAGGTAGAGGGTACAATGTCTATTTTTAAAGTAGGAAAGATAAAATATAATTTTACTTAAATCTCATAGAATAAATTGCAATTAACCTATAGCTATTTCAGTATATGTATAGAACCTATTTAGAGCTTACTTTGGCACAAGCTATTGGGTCTACAAAGGGTAGCAAAGCATATGGGCTCGAGAGACCCTTGGGTCTTGTTGGTTCACATATCCCTTGAGGCCCATAATGAGTTATTGGGAGACCAATCCTTTGAATATGGTCATCACATCCATTTTTAAAGGCCAAAATGCATATATGGTCCTCCAACTTTACTGACTCAAGCGAGTTAGTCCTTTAACTTCAACTCAGTGTTACTTAGTCCCTTAACTTTGAAAAATTGAGCGAGTTAGTCCCTTGTTGTACATAATCACAAACGGTGTTTCTTTTTTACTCTTCGCCGTCAGCAAATAGCTCCAACGTCGCCTAATCTCTTCCTCACCGCTGTTGACTTCCTTCTCCTACCCATCTCCTTCTTCCCCACGCCGTCGGTCTCACCTCTCTTCCTATCGCATCGGTCTTGTCTCCCGTCTCCCGTCGATCTCACATCTCCTCCTGGTGGTTCCATTATCCATTGGTCTCATCTCCCGTCAATTCAGAAATCCTATCAGTTAGGAAATCGTCGATTAGAAAATCTCTCGCCGATCCGGAAATCGTCGTTTGGCCGCTCGATTGTTCAACGCCTCTCGTGAAGTCACCAATTTGAAAGGTGCCGATTATGGTGACAGGCCTCTCGATGATCCCTCAGGTAGACGCCGCCTCTGTCAACATGACTTTAACGTCGTGTCATCCTAGAAGACACTTTCTGTCATGTCTCAGACTAATTTGTTTAATTTAGAGAAGTTGAGTGACTAACATGCTTAATCTGAAAAGTTAGAGGACTAACTCTCATTGAGTCAAACAAAAAGGACTAACTCGCTCAAGTTTGTCAAGTTGGAGGACCATATATGCATTTTGGCCATTTTTAAATGAAAACTTTTAACGTCGGAAATCCAAATAGTGAAGCAATTGACTTTCAGGTTGTCCTTTGAGCCGTTCTTTCTGTCAAACGAACGTTGCTTCTGCACTCCACCGCGTTCTAAAATTGAGTCCAATCAAAGAAAAAATTCATGTATCCTATATATAATACTCTCCCTACTATATTTTCATCTTCATACTAAACTACAATCCAACTATATGTTTGAGGTTGGTGACATCATGTTTATAATGTTAAGTACTTAAAAATTACTTATTGTAGGTTGGCTCAATGAATTCTTTATCAATGAGTTCCTGCGAAAATCTAATGTTCAAAATTCAAATACTCATGAACTAGTGGCAGTTTAGTGTTCTATGCTGTTGACACCCAATTTCGTCCGACCATAAAAAATTTTAAAAGAAATTAAATAAAAAAAAATTATTATTTTTATTATTATTATTATTACTAAAAATTTTAATTAGTTTAAAATACATTTTTTTTTTGTGAAGATTTGATTTAAAATGATATATGTGTGTATTTGAAAGAAAAAAAGAAAACTCCAAAAAAATGGCAAAATTTAAAAGTTTGAGGTAAAAATGACAACATTAAGAAGTTTCGGGAAAAATTGACAAATTCTGAAAGTTCCAGGAGCATTTGGTAGTTTGTCACATAAAATTTTGGGCCTGCCGACGTTTCTGGCGCAAATTGACAGAAAACGACAAAATTGTCAAAATCAGAAGCTTCAGGAACTTATCCAGAGGCTGAGAGACGTAAAGGACTAAAATTGTCATTTTACCAATTTAAAAGATAAGTTTGAAATTTTTTATTAATTTATCCATCAACAGTTCAGCCAAACTTCCTCTATAAATAGCCCCCCAAATTTTGTGCTGAACACAGAGAGAAAAATAGAAAGAAAAGCTTAGAGCTCCGTTTTTAAAATAGAAAAAATTACAGCCTTAGTCCCTAGCTCTCCTTCCTTTCCTCAGAAAATCTCAAAACTTTTCATTTTGACGATTAAGCCATCTTCTTCCCCCCCCGCGCGCCCTCTGTTTCCATTTCTCAGAATTCAGAATTTAAAATCAAGGGTACAACTCTCATTTAATCCTTCATCTTTTCAATTTCTTTCACTTTGGTCACTAACTTTGTATTTTATTCTTGCAGAATTAATTACTAACCCTTTTAATTTTTACTTGTTTGTTTATTATTTGTTTATTACTAACCCCCTTTTTTATTGTTGTTATTAACTTACTAACAACTAACTTTTAATACTATTATTGTTACTAACCTTTTAATTTTTGCATTATTACTAACTTTTATAATTGTTGTTAACAATTAATTAACTTTTATTATTGTTGTTAATTAATTAATTTAATTAACTTGGCTAACTTTTATTATTGTTGTTAATTAATTAATTTAATTAACTTGGCTAGCTTTTTATTATTTTTGTTAATTAATTAATTTAATTAATTTGGCTAACTTTTTATTTATTGTTGTTAATTAATTTAATTAATTTGGCTAACTTTTTATTTATTGTTGTTAATTAATTTAATTAATTTGGCTAACTTTTTATTATTGTTGTTAATTAATTAATTTAATTAACTTGGCTAACTTTTTACTGTTGTTAATTAATTAATTTAATTAACTTGGCTAACTTTTTATTATTGTGGTTAATTAATTAATTTAATTAACTTGACTAACTTTTTATTATTGTTGTTTAACAATTAATTTAATTAACTTTGCTAACATTTATTATTATTTTTAAAGTGGATGGCCAAAAAGCCCCACTTTATTATTATTAATTTTTTTTCTTTATATAATTTTTTTATTTAATTCACCTTTACCCTTTACTAATTAATAAATAAATGAAAATTAAAAGAAGATTATTTTGTAATTAATTATTAAGGCTAATAAAAATTATTTTTAAAAAAGCCAATTATTTTTATTTTTATATACATGTTTTTAATTCTTTAAAGATAACAAAAAGTTAAAATTAATTTTAATAGTTATTTTTATCCAGTAAAAATAATAAAAAAATAAAAATAAAACCTGTTTAAAAAAATACATGAAAATTAAGACTTTATATTTTACTGATTTATTTAAAATATAACTTTTAAATCCACTAAAATAATAAATATTTTTCATTAAACAAGAAAACAAAAAGAAAATTAAAACAAGATAAGAAAAAGATAAGAAAGATAAGAAAAAGATAATAAAGATAAGAAAGATAAGATAAGATAAGAAAGATAAGAAGGAAAAGAAAGAAAAGAAAGAAAAATATAGAAAATAAAAATTTTTAGATTATTAATGAATCTAAAAATTCTATAACAAAAAGAATTACGAATTAGTAATTAAACTAATAATTAATTCCATAAAAATAAGAATTAAATAATTAACTATAAATTAAATCAACTTACATATCCGGATGATCCGTCAGGATCTGCGGTTTAAAAAAAATATCACCCTTTTAATTAAATAAATTAAATAAAAAAAAAAGATAAAAATCCATATTTACAATATGGATTAAATTATTTAAAAGTTCACCAAATTCCGTGTCCAAATGACTCGGCAGAGTCCATGGTTCGGAATCAAAAATCTTCCGTGTCCAAATGACTCGGCAGAGTCCATGGTTCGGAAGTATAAAATTTCATACAAATTAATTAATTTAAAAATCCACATTTCGACTAATCCAGTTAAAATTTCTAATTTTGAAAATTAACTGAGAATTATTTAAAAGCAAAGCAAAACAAAATTAAAATCAACTAAGGTGCCAATTTTTGGGCGTTTTAACAAAGTTGTTTTAACGTAACCGTACTCCCGATCCCCGAACTCTCGCAGACCAATTTTAAGGTGACCAATCGACCTAAGAAAACTGATTGGTGGCGACTCCCGAAAACCCGACGTTGCCACAGCTTGGCGACTCCACTGGGGACTCCACGTTAGTGAGTCGAGCCTAAAGTTGATTTGTTTTGATTTACTTTGCTTATTATGTGGATTTATATGTTATATTTACTTATTCTAAACATGCATAATGCATTCACAATATGAAGCTCTATACCCGAGCTTCCTTAAATCAAACACGATTCTTTCTAAGCGGAATTGGTGTTGTTGTCCTTGAGAGGCCATGGTCTCCAAGCCTTCACCGGTTTCAAAGTAGCAAAGTAGTGTATTGCCTTCTGAGACGGTTAGTCTCTGCATGGGCCCACGAAAAGCTACGACTCGAATTAATCCATTCCTTACATAAACCCTAGAGGGTAAGGAATCGGGCTGTCACTATAATTTAGTGACGGGATTCGGGAACTATCCCTTGCCTTTTTGATAAGCCACCTTATGCATATAGAACTCCCCACTTAACCATAGAACTGACCATAGAATTTCTACCATTTTACCAACGCCATAAGCATATCCTTGTTATGATGTGTTGTTACTCTACACTTTTCTTCGTATGGTTTTAACTTGTTTATCCATAATAGTTCATGAGTTGTTAATTGTTATTTAACTTATTAATAACCTTATCTTTCTTTTCTTGTACTTCTGTTTTGTGCAATTACTCTTCATACATCAAAACCACGCATTAAACTTTGCTAACTTTTTGGTCTTTATAATGACAACTAAAAGTCTTGAAGTTCCATGATATTGGATAAGCAAACTCACTCATTGCATGCATTCCATTACATTAATCACGTGCATATAAAGTCTGATAAAAATAATCTCATTGCATGCATTCCATTACATCAATCACACGCATATAAAATCTGATAAAAATAATCTCATTGCATGCATTCCATTACATTAATCACATGCATATAAAATCTGATAAAAATAATCTCATTGCATGCATTCCATTACATTAATCACGTGCATATAAAGTCTGATAAAAACATAATCTCACTTTATATTGCATGCATCCATTACATCAATCACACGCATATAAAATCTGATAAAAATAATCTCATTGCATGCATTTCATTACATCAATCACGTGCATATAAATTTTGATAAAAACATAATCTCATTGCATGCATCCATCACATCAATCATATACGCATAGAATCTAATAAAATAAATATTCCTTTAAAAAGGTAAAATTGGACTTCAACACCGATATTCAACTCGGCTCCAAACAAGATTAATGGCAAAACAAGCCGAAGGACGTCTTATAGAAATGGAGTCCAAGATAGAAAGTATGGCAGAACAGATGAGACAATTCATGGAACTAATCAAGGAGAAAATAACTCAAGTTCCCATCAAAGAAGCACAAGATCCCACTTATCCTCCGGGATTCACTCCGCAACGAGTCTCAGTCCAAGAAAACCTGTTTCAGGAACCAGGACAGTCTGCTAGTGTTCACCTAAAACAAGACACTGTGTATGAAGAGAAGAAGACACCACCAAAGGAAGAAGGAGAATCTCAAAAACTCGAAACAATGGAGAAGAGACTGCGAGCCATTGAAGGAGGTAATATATTCGGATCTCTCTCAGTGGATGACCTCTGCTTAGTGCCAGACGTCATAATCCCTTCGGACTTTAAAGTACCGGATTTCGTAAAATACGACGGAACGAGTGATCCCATCACTCACATCACACTGTTCCTAAGGAGACTACAACCACTCACAAAAGATGAAAAGGTGTGGATTGCACTTTTTCAGGAAAGTCTCACAAAATCAGCATTGCAGTGGTATCTAAGTCAAGGACCAAGAAACATAAAAACTTGGAATGACCTTACTCATGCCTTCATCGGCAACTATAAACATGTTATGGACCTGGCTCCGGATCGCCAAACTCTCCAAAACATGGAGAAGAAAAAGCCAGAAACTTTCAAGGAATATGCCCAACGGTGGAGGGACTTAGCTGCACAAGTTCAGCCACCCATGACAGAAAAAGAAATGGTCACTTTGTTTGTCCAGACACTGAAATACCCATATTATGACAAACTCATTGGCAATTCGGCAACTAATTTCTCCGATGTTGTCATGTCTGGAGAAAGGATCGAGCATGGGATTAGGACTGGGAAGATTGCTGAGTCCTTTAGTGATCCTATGAAAAGAGGAGGACCATCCAGAACAAAAGATGAAGAAGTACAACAAATAGGACGCGAAAGAGGGATTCCCCTCGTAGGTACTGTGGCTACCGGTCCTCGCCTATCCTATTCTGCCAAAAGGCCCAATTATTATCCTACCAATAGGCCCAATGACTATCCTCCCAATATGCCCAATGATTATCCTTCCAATAGGCCTAATGATTATCCTCTCAATAGGCCCAACAATTATCCTCTCAACAGGCCTAATCAGTTACGGCCACCTGTTCCGACTCCTCCAGTACCCACACAAAAACCAAAAGAAGTTTTTGCACCAATTCCCATGACTTACACTGAGTTGTATCCAAAACTCATAGAAAGTCAACTTATCCGTCCAATTCCTACAAATCCATTTGGACCCCCATATCCAACGTGGTATGACCCCAACATAACTTGCCCATATCATGATGGCGTTCCAGGCCATGGCTTGGAAAATTGCACAGCATTGAAACGTATAGTCCAACAATTAATCGAATCAAAGTGGTTGGACTTTTCCGATGAACCGAACGTCACTCACAATCCATTGCCGCCTCATCAAGAAAAACCAGTCAATATGATAGAAGAACACCGGCTGATGAAAAAGTCAGTCAATGATATCATAACCCCTCTTAAGCATGTATATTCATGCCTTGTGAAAGAAGGGATTATCATGGGAAAGCCTTCTTTTGGACATGAAGAAGTTGAAGATGAGGAATGGTGCAACTTTCATGACAGTAAGAGTCATTCTATCCAAGAATGCTCAGAATTTCGTAAGAATCTGCAAAGACTCATAGACTCATCCCAACTTATCGTTTTTATAATGATGTGAATGTGATCATTAAAGAACAAGAAGTCAATGCTATACTAATCTCAAAACCTACTCTTAAGTCGTCAAGTCCCAAGGCCATTCCTCTACAAATCAAACAAAACCGAGGTCAAGCTGCTAGGCCCGATGTGATTGGTAATTGAAAGTGAAGATTTTGAGCTGGAATTACATTGATTTTGGAAGGGCTCCAAGTCAGATCTGACCTAACAGTCCGCATACATTTTCGAATGACAGGGAATCCTTTGAATAAACTTGTATCTTTGAAAGCTTGCAAAAGTAATCTAATAGTAAAAATCTCCTAGATTTAGTCCAGAATCTAGGGTGTAGTCTTTGTTAGATGGACACCTGGTATTCTTTCTGGCACAACAAAAAGATGTAATGCGTGCATTCTACTACTTTCCATTTTTACACTCTTTGCCATTATACTATCTATTATTGCCATCACACTTTACTTTTTGACAACTGGTAATTCTTTTTGTTCTCTAACAAAAAGATGTTACGTGTACATTATACCACTTTTTAATTCCATTATTACATCTACATATTGTACCAATTTTTACCAAAAATTCAATTATTACACCTACACATTCTATCACTTCTTACCAAAAATTCTGTTTTTACATCCATCTCTCACTCCTTTCCATTATACTATCCATTATTGCTATCATACTTTGCTTTCTAAATGATACTACTCGTGGGTGAAAATAAAAAGTTAAGGAAAATTCGATAGTAATGATCTTGAAAGTGCTGCCAAATCTAGTAAGAAGGATTTCATATGTTGCACCTCAACCCTAAAAAAGAATTCACAGTGGTTATCAACATCCTTGCAAGGAGTCCGGGATTAACTTCCAAAGAAGTTAGCTATCATATTAAATGACTTCAGTGGCCTCCCAATTCTCACAAATGCTCAATAAAAAAAAAAATTCCCAGTTTTCCGCAACACAAGTTCCAACAAAGGAAAGAAGTTCATCCCTTCCATCAAAAGCCATTAAAGGGAAAAATCCAAAACAAAAAAAAAGAGACTGAGAGCAAACACAAGCAGCTAAGGCCACTTGAATCATTTCACTTCAAGAGGGCTATGATCTCAGTTCTTTGCAACACAAACTCCGAAAAGAGAAATTCATCCCTTCCATCAAAAGACAACAAGGGAAAATTCAAAGCCAAAAAGGACTGAGAACAAGCACGAGCAAGCAAGGTCACTTGAGTCATCTCACTTCAAGAGAGTTATCAAGTATGTCATCACCATAGCTCACAAAAAAGAAAAAAAAATGGAAACAAAAAAAAAACAAAAAAAAAAAAACAAAAAAAACAAAAACAAAAAAAAAAAAAAAGGAAAAAGGGCTCAAACTAGAGCAAAAAAAAGAAAAAAAAAAAAGAAAAAAAAGTGAGCTATGGATTCTAGACTGAAAACCTGCAAAGGCGGTTTAGAACACAAAAGCAACCCTCAAACCAAGCATGCATAAAGATCACAATAGTTCGGGGGCAACAGATGAGGTTTAACTTTCTGGAAAGAGTGGCAAGTTTGAGGTCATCATTATTGAGTTTTTCACCATAATCAAATTTGCTCACGAGTAGTATTAAAAGACCATTCTTTCAAACCACTTAAACTTAACTTTCCTCAGACTTATCATCCTCATTCAGCTAAAAGACTATCATTGTGAATCATGTTTCTACCTTATTTAATACTGCTCACGAGTAGTATTAAAAGACCATTCTTTCACACCACTTAAACTTAACTTTACTCAAACCTAATATTTACCTCTTCATATTATTCTCATTCAGCTAAAAGACTGCCACAAAAAAAAAAAACATTCAAACTTAACTTTCCTTACACCTAACATTTACCTCTCGATATCATCCTTATTCAGTTAAAAGGCTATTATTGTGAATCATGTTTCTAACTTATTGCCTTGCACAGTTTATGTCTTCGAGTTAGAAAGGGAAGAATGCCAGGATATTTTAATTAAAAACAAAGACCGTAAATTACTTTGTCAAGCTTTGCAAATTGATGAAAGTTTTTCTTTAAGGCCAAACCATTATTCATTAATGTATGTAGACTTAAAAGTGAGGAGATAGCTTGAGACTTTCTTTAAGAAGATGTGGTTCTTGTAAGAGAAATTTACGATCAAGTGCCAGCACAAAGGTCTAGAAATGCTCGACCTTCTGTTAAATCAAAGGCGAGGTGATAACTTTTATCCACATAAACACCATATTCAGGGGGGCAAAGTA
This sequence comes from Aquilaria yunnanensis, assembly GCA_039654915.1. Lineage (NCBI taxonomy): Eukaryota > Viridiplantae > Streptophyta > Magnoliopsida > Malvales > Thymelaeaceae > Aquilaria > Aquilaria yunnanensis. The sequence continues at coordinate 101,727,708 of CM077593.1, read as the reverse complement.
GTTTCTACGAACCATAAGAGGAATACTGCCAACAAAGAAGTTCAATAGACAAGGGGGCAAGTCTTATGGATCAAAACATGAGTTCAAGGAAGAGCAATCATTCAGATTATGACATGAGGATAAGTAAATGTCTGCACGGTCACAAGAAAAGGGGCAAAGCAGACATTGAAAGTAAAGCCTTTGATGGTATCAAATCCATGACAATGGATGAGTACCCGAAAGAGATATAAATTATGAGACGGGCCAACTTTAAAGAAATTGAGGCCAAAATTCAAAGAACAAGTCAAAGAAAGAGGATTTTGAAAAGAGTTGGGCTTTTGAGGCAGTGAACAAAAGCTGGAAAACATAAAGAGATTCAATGATAGTCCAAGAAGGCCATCACAAAGAGGATCCAGTAAAACAAAGACATAAAGAACTAGATCCATACAAAAAAAAAAAAGCCATTAGTTACACATGCTCTGCATTCATGCATTTCATAGCCTTTACATAACAAGGACCAAACGGGAATCACATTCACAGCACAGTTACAGCAGTATAAGCTGAGATCTCAATGTCATCAGCTCTTACCAATCTATCACTGGATACACAACTAATATGCGGGACCAACCCGCATCAGGAATTCAAGGATAAGGTAGACAATATATCAAAAGCCTGGCAATCGATTCAATAATCGAGGCTACATCTGGAAGGATAGGATTGACGTTAGCTAGTAGTATCCAAGATAAGAGATAGCTATAGCCAAGGATAAGGCAGATATCAAAAAAATATAAAGTAGACAATATTGTCAAAAGCCTGGCAATTGATTCAATAATCGAGGCTACACCTGGAAGGACAGGATTGATGCCAGCTTAGCAGCATCCAAGATAAGAGATAGCTGTGGTCAAAGATAAGGCAGAAATCAAGAAATATTGTCGTTGAAACTTTGTCAAAAGCGGACAAAAGATTCAATAATCAAAGACTCGATCGACGTCAGCTGGATGGAATATCAAAGATAAGAAATATCATTCATATCAAAATAAAGTAGGATCCACTTTTCCGGTTAAGCGGCGGATACGGTATTCCGTGACTCTCAAGTCGGTTCTCTCAGTTGCCCATAATAACTGATTCTTTCCTCTCTTCTTTCTTTTACTTCCCTCTAGGAAATGGATCCTACTCTTTCTGTCTTATGAAAATATTTTCCTTCTCTCCCAATGAACATTCTCAAAAAGATCTACCAAGTTCGCTGTGAACGATTAAGAGTTCTGATGCACAAAGGAATCCCTGAAGATGTGCGGTGGTTAATCGAAGCCAAGCTTCGTCTGGCAGGTGAAATCCCAGAGGCATTTGTGTCTCACATGCCTGGTATAGGCAGAAGCTCTTATGCCAAAAAGCGAAGAGCGAAAAGGTTACGAGTCTGCCACAAATGTGGACGGTGGACTTGTAATACTAAATGTCGTTCTTTAGGAATGATCTCCGATAATCGAGAAGATAAAATACAATTCATCAAGAATGGCCTGAGTAAGGACTCATTGGATGATATCCGATTGACTCTTGAGACACATTCTTGTGGATCTGTGCAACGTGAACTTCTTGGTTTATGGAGTATTTTTCATGAAGAACGAAACCGTTACAGTCCCGGGAATCTGACTGTAAATGACCATGTTTGCCAGCTTGTAAGAAAACTGGATGAGAAGCAAATCCTCGACTCATAGAAGCCGTTAATGCCGTTACTAAACGTAAAGCCAGTGGAAGATGTGAGTCACAGTCACAATTACTGTACATACAGTTTGTTATATTTGGAAAAGTTTACATTTTCTTTTGACAGATGTACATGCTCCCCTAAGTGTAATCGACAAGTTATCCCTTTTTATCACTATAAATGCGTGTTCTTCCTTCTGATTAACCAGCGGATAAGATACCCCGTGACTTCTAAAGTCGGTTATTCCAGTCTCCTACAATAACTGATTCATTTCCCTCTTCTCTCAAATTCTTCTCTCATCAATGGATTCTACTCTTTCTGCACTGCGAAAATACTTTCCTTCCCTTCCAATAAATGTTCTTAAAAAGATTTATCAAGCTAGATGTGAACGATTCAGACTATTTATGCACAAAGGCATTCCTGATAATGTGCGGTGGCTAATTGAAGCTAAGGTTCGTTCAGCTGGTGAAGTTCCAGAAGCGTTCTTTCCCCGTATGCCCGGCTTTGGTAAAAGCGTTTATGCCAAAAAGCGAAGAGCAAAGAGGCTAGGTGTCTGTCATAAATGTGGACGATGGAATTGTAATACTAAATGTCGCTCTTTAGGATACATCTCCAGAAATCATGAAGATAAAAGAAAATTCATCAAGAATGGCCTGCGTAAGGAATCTTTGGATGATATCCTATTAACTTTTGAAACACATTCTTGTGAAATAGTGCAATGGAAAATTATGGATTTATGGTGGACTTTCCGTAAAGAACAGGATCGTTACAGTCTTGGAAATCTAACTTTTAATGACCCTGTTTGCCAGTTTGTGAGAAAACTAGATGGGAAGCAAATCCCCGACTTATAGAAGGCATTGAAGCCGTTACTAGACATAAACTAGTGGAAGATGAGAGCCACAGTCATGATTGCTGTACATATAAGCTGTCATTTGTCTTTTCTTTTGACAATAATGTACTTGCTTCTGTAAGTGTAATTAACGCATTATCCCTTTCATCACTATAAATATGTGTTAGTTATTTTCGTTTCCTACAATCACTAATTTCTTTCTTTGCCTCCTTTATCAATGGAGTCTTCTCTTTCCGCGCTACGAAAGTATTTTCCTTCCTTCCCAATAAATGTTCTTAAAAAGATTTATCAAGCTAGATGTGAACGATTCAAAGTATTTATGCACAAAGGCATTCCTGATAATGTACGGTGGCTAATTGAAGCTAAGGTTCGTTCAGCTGGTGAAATTCCAGAAGCGTTCTTTCCCCGTATGCCCGGCTTTGGTAAAAGCGCTTATGCCAAAAAAAGAAGAGCAAAGAGGCTAGGCGTTTGTCATAATTGTGGATGGTAGATTTGCGGCAATAAATGTCGTTCTCCAGGAGTGATCACCAGAAATCGTAATGATTGAATAAGATTCATTAAGAATGGCTTGCGTAAGGAATCTCTAGAAGATATCCGAGAGGTTCTTGAAGCGCATTCTTGCGGAATAGTGCAATTTGAGGTTGTTGGATTTTGGATAATTCTCCAAAAAGAACGAGAACGTTACAGTCTTGGGAATCTGACCCTAAACGATCCTGTTTGCCAGTTTGTGAAAAAGCTAGATGAGATGCAAATCCCCGATTCGTAAAAGGCATTGAAGCCGTCCCTGGACGTAAAACCAGTAGAAAACGTGAACTACGGTCATGACTACTGTACAGGCTAGTTGTCACTTTTTAAAATTTTTCCTTCTCTTCTGACAAATGATGTACCTGCTCCTGACACTGTACAGGCTAGTTGTAGTTTTTGAAAATTTTCCTTCTATTCCAAGAATAATGTACCTATTCCTGACGTGAGCAACAGTCACGACTACTATACATGCCAGCTGTCGCTTTTGAAATTTTCCTCCCCTTTTTGTAATAATGTATCCACTCCTGACGTGAACCAAAGTCACGATTACTGTACGTGCTAGCTGTCGCTTTTGAAATTTTCCTCCCCTTTTGGTAATAATGTATCCACTCCTGACGTGAACCAAAGTCACGATTACTGTACGTGCTAGCTGTCGCTTTTGAAATTTTCCTCCCCTTTTGGTAATAATGTATTCACTTCTGACGTGAACCAAAGTCACGATTACTGTACATGCTAGCTGTCGCTTTTGAAATTATCCTCCCAATAATGTACCCACTCCTGACATGAGATACAGTTATGACTACTGTATATAGCAGCTACTTTTAAAATTTTCCTTCTCTTCCAACAATCACGTACCTACTCCTGACGTAAGCTACAGTAGTGACTACTGTGTATGCTAGTTGCTTTTGAAATTTTCCTCCTCTTTTAACGATAGTGTACCCATACCTGACCAGAGTCATACTTGTGACTACTGTGAATAGCTGGCAATAATGTATCCATTCTTGAAAATAAAATTATTACTTTATCTTTTCATCTCTATAAATATATCCTCTTTTCTTCTTTTCTCACATGGGTAAGGATAGGAATGGAGAAAACCTCCACTCGTAAATCCCGAAGTATTTGTGTATTTTCTGGAGCTTTTCCTGGAGAAGATGAAGAGTACTTAAAGGCAGCCAACCATTTGGGTAGTGTATTAGCTGAGCGAAAAATACACTTAGTTTATGGAGGAGGTAGTGTCGGATTAATGGGAGCTGTAGCATCAGCAGCATCTTTAGGAGGAAGCCAGGTTCTGGGTATTATCCCTGCATCTCTGAAATCGGTTTCTGGGGGCACAATTGGAGAAGAGCTAGTGGTTAAAAATCTGCAAGAGCGTTTGTTACAAATGCTTTTTAATGCTGATGCTTTTATCGCTCTACCAGGTGGCTTTGGCACATTAGGAGAAGTCTTCCAAATCGCTTCCATGGACCAACTTAATTTGCATCAAAAACCCATTGGGCTGTTAAATGTTAACTATTTCTTCGCAGGTCTATTATCTTTTATGAATCGTGCTGTGAAGCAGAAGTTTATCCCTGAGGTGGCACGACGAATCATAATATCCGCAACAACTGCTGAAGAATTGCTAGATAAAATGGAAGCTTTTGTTCCTGAACCAGATCCAGCAATGATCCAAATAGACTGGACACGACAGTCTTTCCCGACCAGTTCACTCCCATAATTGTCCTTTACCCGGCCTGTTGAAGCATTGTGGAAGAAGAAGCGATCTAATCCGTTTTTCTTGTCCTTTCGTTTTAATTATCAGCATTTTCTTTCGTATTTCAGTTTTTCTTTTCAGGGAATTTCATTATCTTATAAGATAGTTTCGTCCATGCTGATATTAAAACCATGGGACAATGCCTTTAGGTTGGAATGGCTGAGTAAAGAGTAATTTTTATTACTCTTGAGACGCATCCTATTAGGTCTACTAGGCATAACATTTTGGGGTAGTTAAGCTTTAACCTTATTTGGATGACATATCTCACAAGGGAATCTATATTTACTGAAGAAAATATTAGATGAACCTTGGATATTGATTCCAAACATCCGTTCCCTTTACATAATTTGTCAGTGTTATTGTCAACATCAAGATTCACTCATCTTATCGAAGTTTAAATTTTTGCACTCACCTATTATGAAAATTCACACTTTCGAAGAAAATTATTCCAATTTCAATTGCTTTCATATAAATTTCGCTCGAGGTCCTAAGGAAAGCTCCTTAGCCTCAAAATCAATTTTCATCATCGGGGTTTTAAGGATGGAACCTTTGCCTCGAAAACAATCAATTTTCATCATCGGGGTTTTAAGGATGGAACCTTTGCCTCGAAAACAATCAATTTTCATCATCGGGGTTTTAAGGATGGAACCTTTGCCTCGAAAATAATCAATTTCCTATCGTCGAGGTTTTAAGGATGGAACCTTTGCCTCGAAAACAATCAATTTTCATCATCGGGGTTTTAAGGATGGAACCTTTGCCTCGAAAACAATCAATTTTCATCAATCCGAGGTTTTAAGGATGGAACCTTTGCCTCAAAAACAATCAATTTTCATCATCGGGGTTTTAAGGATGGAACCTTTGCCTCGAAAATAATCAATTTTCATCATCGAGGTTTTAAGGATGGAACCTTTACCTCGACATCAATCAATCAATCCGAGGTTTTAAGGATGGAACCTTTGCCTCGAAAACAATCAATTTTCATCATCGGGGTTTTAAGGATGGAACCTTTGCCTCGAAAACAATCAATTTTCATCATCGGGGTTTTAAGGATGGAACCTTTGCCTCGAAAACAATCAATTTTCATCATCGGGGTTTTAAGGATGGAACCTTTGCCTCGAAAATAATCAATTTCCTATCGTCGAGGTTTTAAGGATGGAACCTTTGCCTCGAAAACAATCAATTTTCATCATCGGGGTTTTAAGGATGGAACCTTTGCCTCGAAAACAATCAATTTTCATCATCGGGGTTTTAAGGATGGAACCTTTGCCTCGAAAATAATCAATTTCCTATCGTCGAGGTTTTAAGGATGGAACCTTTGCCTCGAAAACAATCAATTTTCATCATCGGGGTTTTAAGGATGGAACCTTTGCCTCGAAAACAATCAATTTTCATCAATCCGAGGTTTTAAGGATGGAACCTTTGCCTCGAAAACAATCAATTTTCATCATCGGGGTTTTAAGGATGGAACCTTTGCCTCGAAAACAATCAATTTTTATCATCGGGGTTTTAAGGATGGAACCTTTGCCTCGAAAACAATCAATTTTCATCATCGGGGTTTTAAGGATGGAACCTTTGCCTCGAAAATAATCAATTTCCTATCGTCGAGGTTTTAAGGATGGAACCTTTGCCTCGAAAACAATCAATTTTCATCATCGGGGTTTTAAGGATGGAACCTTTGCCTCGAAAACAATCAATTTTCATCAATCCGAGGTTTTAAGGATGGAACCTTTGCCTCGAAAACAATCAATTTTCATCATCGGGGTTTTAAGGATGGAACCTTTGCCTCGAAAATAATCAATTTTCATCATCGAGGTTTTAAGGATGGAACCTTTACCTCGACATCAATCAATCAATCCGAGGTTTTAAGGATGGAACCTTTGCCTCGAAAACAATCAATTTTCATCATCGGGGTTTTAAAGATGGAACCTTTGCCTCGAAAACAATCAATTTTCATCATCGGGGTTTTAAGGATGAAACCTTTGCCTCGAAATCAATCAATCAATCCGAGGTTTTAAGGATGGAACCTTTGCCTCGAGATCAATCAATCAATTCGAGGTTTTAAAGATGGAACCTTTACCTCGACATCAATCAATCAATCCGAGGTTTTAAGGATGAAACCTTTGCCTCGAAATCAATCAATCAATCCGAGGTTTTAAGGATGGAACCTTTGCCTCGAGATCAATCAATCAATTCGAGGTTTTAAAGATGGAACCTTTACCTCGACATCAATCAATCAATCCGAGGTTTTAAGGATGAAACCTTTGCCTCGAAATCAATCAATCAGTCCGAGGTTTTAAGGATGGAACCTTTGCCTCGAGATCAATCAATCAATTCGAGGTTTTAAGGATGGAACCTTTGCCTCGAAATCAATCAATCAATCCGAGGTTTTAAGGATGGAACCTTTGCCTCGAGATCAATCAATCAATTCGAGGTTTTAAAGATGGAACCTTTACCTCGACATCAATCAATCAATCCGAGGTTTTAAGGATGAAACCTTTGCCTCGAAATCAATCAATCAATCCGAGGTTTTAAGGATGGAACCTTTGCCTCGAGATCAATCAATCAATTCGAGGTTTTAAGGATGGAACCTTTACCTCGACATCAATCAATCAATCCGAGGTTTTAAGGATGGAACCTTTGCCTCGAAATCAATCAATCAATCCGAGGTTTTAAGGATGGAACCTTTGCCTCGAGATCAATCAATCAATTCGAGGTTTTAAGGATGGAACCTTTACCTCGACATCAATCAATCAATCCGAGGTTTTAAGGATGGAACCTTTGCCTCGAGATCAATCAATCAATTCGAGGTTTTAAGGATGGAACCTTTACCTCGACATCAATCAATCAATCCGAGGTTTTAAGGATGGAACCTTTGTCTCGACATCAATCAATCAATTCGAGGCTTTAAGGATGGAACCTTTACCTCGACATCAATCAATCAATCCGAGGTTTTAAGGATGGAACCTTTGCCTCGAAATCAACCAATCAATCTGAGGTTTTAAGGATGGAACCTTTGCCTCGAAATCAATCAATTAATCTGAGGTTTTAAGGATGAAATCTTTGCCTCGAGATCAATCAATCAATTCAAGGTTTTAAGGATGGAACCTTTGCCTCGAAATCAATCAATCAATTCGAGGTTTTAAGGATGGAACCTTTGCTTCGAAATCAATCAATCAATCCGAGGTTTTAAGGATGGAACCTTTGCCTCAGAAACAATCAATTTTCCTTCAACGATAGGAGAGCTCCTATCGCCGGGGTTCTAAGGAGAGTTCCTTAACCTCAGGATTTAGGCGGCGAAAAGGTTTTCAATGCCTAGCTAAGCCGGACGAAATTTGGTAACGACTTTGCATACATCATGTCTCATGAAGCATGCAAAGGGGGGCAGCTGTTGACACCCAATTTCGTCCGACCATAAAAAATTTTAAAAGAAATTAAATAAAAAAAATTATTATTTTTATTATTATTATTATTACTAAAAATTTTAATTAGTTTAAAATACATTTTTTTTTTGTGAAGATTTGATTTAAAATGATATATGTGTGTATTTGAAAGAAAAAAAGAAAACTCCAAAAAAATGGCAAAATTTAAAAGTTTGAGGTAAAAATGACAACATTAAGAAGTTTCGGGAAAAATTGACAAATTCTGAAAGTTCCAGGAGCATTTGGTAGTTTGTCACATAAAATTTTGGGCCTGCCGACGTTTCTGGCGCAAATTGACAGAAAACGACAAAATTGTCAAAATCAGAAGCTTCAGGAACTTATCCAGAGGCTGAGAGACGTAAAGGACTAAAATTGTCATTTTACCAATTTAAAAGATATGTTTGAAATTTTTTATTAATTTATCCATCAACAGTTCAGCCAAACTTCCTCTATAAATAGCCCCCCAAATTTTGTGCTGAACACAGAGAGAAAAATAGAAAGAAAAGCTTAGAGCTCCGTTTTTAAAATAGAAAAAATTACAGCCTTAGTCCCTAGCTCTCCTTCCTTTCCTCAGAAAATCTCAAAACTTTTCATTTTGACGATTAAGCCATCTTCTTCCCCCCCCCCCGCGCGCCCTCTGTTTCCATTTCTCAGAATTCAGAATTTAAAATCAAGGGTACAACTCTCATTTAATCCTTCATCTTTTCAATTTCTTTCACTTTGGTCACTAACTTTGTATTTTATTCTTGCAGAATTAATTACTAACCCTTTTAATTTTTACTTGTTTGTTTATTATTTGTTTATTACTAACCCCCTTTTTTATTGTTGTTATTAACTTACTAACAACTAACTTTTAATACTATTATTGTTACTAACCTTTTAATTTTTGCATTATTACTAACTTTTATAATTGTTGTTAACAATTAATTAACTTTTATTATTGTTGTTAATTAATTAATTTAATTAACTTGGCTAACTTTTATTATTGTTGTTAATTAATTAATTTAATTAACTTGGCTAGCTTTTTATTATTTTTGTTAATTAATTAATTTAATTAATTTGGCTAACTTTTTATTTATTGTTGTTAATTAATTTAATTAATTTGGCTAATTTTTTATTTATTGTTGTTAATTAATTTAATTAATTTGGCTAACTTTTTATTATTGTTGTTAATTAATTAATTTAATTAACTTGGCTAACTTTTTACTGTTGTTAATTAATTAATTTAATTAACTTGGCTAACTTTTTATTATTGTGGTTAATTAATTAATTTAATTAACTTGACTAACTTTTTATTATTGTTGTTTAACAATTAATTTAATTAACTTTGCTAACATTTATTATTATTTTTAAAGTGGATGGCCAAAAAGCCCCACTTTATTATTATTAATTTTTTTTCTTTATATAATTTTTTTATTTAATTCACCTTTACCCTTTACTAATTAATAAATAAATGAAAATTAAAAGAAGATTATTTTGTAATTAATTATTAAGGCTAATAAAAATTATTTTTAAAAAAGCCAATTATTTTTATTTTTATATACATGTTTTTAATTCTTTAAAGATAACAAAAAGTTAAAATTAATTTTAATAGTTATTTTTATCCAGTAAAAATAATAAAAAAATAAAAATAAAACCTGTTTAAAAAAATACATGAAAATTAAGACTTTATATTTTACTGATTTATTTAAAATATAACTTTTAAATCCACTAAAATAATAAATATTTTTCATTAAACAAGAAAACAAAAAGAAAATTAAAACAAGATAAGAAAAAGATAAGAAAGATAAGAAAAAGATAATAAAGATAAGAAAGATAAGAAGGAAAAGAAAGAAAAGAAAGAAAAATATAGAAAATAAAAATTTTTAGATTATTAATGAATCTAAAAATTCTATAACAAAAAGAATTACGAATTAGTAATTAAACTAATAATTAATTCCATAAAAATAAGAATTAAATAATTAACTATAAATTAAATCAACTTACATATCCGGATGATCCGTCAGGATCTGCGGTTTAAAAAAAATATCACCCTTTTAATTAAATAAATTAAATAAAAAAAAGATAAAAATCCATATTTACAATATGGATTAAATTATTTAAAAGTTCACCAAATTCCGTGTCCAAATGACTCGGCAGAGTCCATGGTTCGGAATCAAAAATCTTCCGTGTCCAAATGACTCGGCAGAGTCCATGGTTCGGAAGTATAAAATTTCATACAAATTAATTAATTTAAAAATCCACATTTCGACTAATCCAGTTAAAATTTCTAATTTTGAAAATTAACTGAGAATTATTTAAAAGCAAAGCAAAACAAAATTAAAATCAACTAAGGTGCCAATTTTTGGGCGTTTTAACAAAGTTGTTTTAACGTAACCGTACTCCCGATCCCCGAACTCTCGCAGACCAATTTTAAGGTGACCAATCGACCTAAGAAAACTGATTGGTGGCGACTCCCGAAAATCCGACGTTGCCACAGCATGTGCTATGGGACTCCAAATGGCATTGGATTTGAAAGTGCGAGATCTCCGAGTCTATGGGGATTCCGCATTAGTCATATATCAAATCAATGGAGAATGGGAGACAAGAGATTCAAAATTAATCCCTTACCAAAAGCTTATACTAGACATGACTCGAAGATTTAACAGTATAAGTTTCCATCATCTTCCAAGGGAAGATAATCAAATCCCAGACGCTTTAGCTACTTTGGCTGCTATGTACAAGATAAGCGACCCTGAGCATACTCCTGTGTTCGAGATGAAAATAATAGATTCTCCAGCTTATTGCATGAGCATCGAAGAAGAATTGGATGGAAAGCCTTGGTATCATGATATCAAGAAATACCTCCAAGAACGAACATATCCACTAGAAGCATCAGAAAATGACAAGAAATTTCTACGAAGATTGTCAATGGGTTTTCTTTTAAACCTAGACATACTCTACAAGAAAACCCCAGACTCGATGCTACTTCGCTGTGTAGATACTCATGAAGCACGAAAGATCATGGAAGAAGTTCATTCTGGAATATGTGGAGCACACACTAGTGGTCATACCATGGCAAGACAAATAATGAGGGCTGGCTACTATTGGCTCACATTGGAAAGTGATTGTATTAATCACGTGAGAAAATGTCACAAATGTCAAATATATGCCGACAAGATCCAAGCTCCACCCACCCCTCTTAATGTAACAGCAATACCTTGGCCTTTTGCCATGTGGGGAATTGACGTCATTGGAGCCATTACCCCTAAAGCTTCCAATGGTCACAAATTCATCCTAGTGGCAATTGACTACTTCACTAAATGGGTAGAAGCTATGTCATATGCAAGTGTGACTCAAAAGGTGGTATGCCGGTTCATTAAGAAAGAAATCATTTGTCGCTATGGGCCGCCGGAATGTATCATCTCAGACAATGCCACGAACCTGAACAATGCAATGATGCAGACTTTGTGCCGGCAGTTCAAAATCAAACATCTCAATTCGGCACCTTATCGACCAATGATGAATGGTGCAGTAGAAGCGGCCAATAAAAATATCAAGAGAATTGTTGAAAAGATGATCGTCACTTACAAGGACTGGCATGAGATGTTACCTTTTGCACTACATGCTTATAGAACTTCTACCCGTACTTCTACTGGAGCAACACCTTTTTCTCTGGTATACGGTATGGAGGCTGTATTGCCCATCGAAGTTGAAATACCTTCATTAAGGGTACTAATGGATACTCAATTAAGAGAAGCAGAATGGGTCAAAGCTAGATACGAGCAATTAAATCTAATTGATGAAAGAAGAATGATAGCCCTCTGCCATGGGCAACTTTATCAAAGAAGGATGATTCGTTCTTACAACAAAAAGGTTCGCCCACGACAATTTCACGAGGGTGACATAGTGCTCAAGAAAATTTTACCCATGCAACATGATTCAAGAGGAAAATGGACACCAAATTATGACGGGCCATATGTCGTGAAGAAAGCATTTTCAGGAGGGGCACTAATTCTGACAGAAATGGATGGACGAGAATTACCGAAGCCAGTAAATTCGGATGCAGTAAAGAAATACTTTGCATAATGAAGAAATTTTCAAACAGAAGGGGAGAAGTGGATACAGGGTTACCAAAGTTTATTTGATCAAAGTTGTCAAAGAGAGCTTTCTTCTCTTACACTTTCATTATCTATCTGTACCCAAGATTTTCATATTACTCATAAATAAAAAGCCAATTTTCTTTAACTTACCTTAGATTCTCACGTTCAAAATGCTAAAGTCGCTTCTATCCAGTTCTTTTCCTTCAAATCTCACATTCTTACTAGCCTTAAGTGTGCAATAAATTATGACTTTTGAAGGAAGAATAGTAATAATTAAAACTTAGAAAAAAAAAGACCGTAGATTACTTTGATAAGCTTTATGAATTAAAACAGGTAAGATTGAGGTCCTGCTTTGCGAGCGGCACAGAACATAGGCTAACAAAGAAGAAGGAGTAACAAATCTTCGGGAGATAGCCTTGGTGGTAGCCTGAATGATCGCTTCAGAAGTCTTAACACGTCCATGTCAGCAAGAAAGAATCATACTCACGAATATCTCAACAGGGACAATTATCCAGAGAGGCATAAAGTACGAGGCGGACATTAAGGAAATTGAAGCCAAAATTTAAGAACAAATCAAGGAAAGAAGATTTTTGAAAAGAGTTAGGCTTTTGAGACAATGGACAATAGCTGGAAAGCGAGACAATGAACAACAGCTGGAAAGCAAGACAATGAACAACAGCTGGAAAGTGAAACAATGGACAACAGTTGGAAAGCATAAAGAGATTCAACGATAGAAGGCAATTACAAAGAGGATCCAGTAAAGCAAAGATATAAAAAATAAATCCATCAGTTACACATGCTCTGCATTCATGCATTTCACATCATGCATGCATGGCATACAGAACAAGGATCAAATGGGAAGCGTATCCACCGCACAGTCACAGCAGTATAAGCTGACGTCTCAGTGACATCCATTTTTACCAATCTACCGCTGGATGCACAGCTGATATAGTGGACCCAGCCCCATCAGCAATTCAAGGATAAAGTAGATAATATTGTCAAAATCCTGGTAATCAATTCAATAATCGAGGCTACACCGGGATGGACAGAATTGACGCCAGCTTAGCAGTATCCAAGATAAGAAATAGCTATGGTCAAAGATAAGCGTGGATATCGAGAAATATTGTCGTCGAAAGCAGACAATGGATTCAATAATCAAGGACTGGATCAATGTCATGCCTGATGAGATATCAAAGATAAGAAATATCTATGATACTAAAATAAAGTAGGATCCACTTTTCCGGTTAAACGGCGGATACGGTACTCCGTGACTCTCAAGTCGGTTCTCTCAGTTGCCCATAATAACTGATTCCTTCACCCCTTCTTTCTTTTACTTCCTCCTAGAAAATGGATCCTACTTTTTCGGGAGTTCGGGACCAATGGAACCTCCAAGCTGTGGCAACGTCGGATTTTCGGGAGTCGCCACCAATCTGTTTACCTAGGTCGATTGGTCACCTTAAATATTGGTCTGCGAGAGTTCGGGGGTTCGGGAGTACGGTTACGTTAAAACAACTTTGTTAAAACGCCCAAAAATTGGCACCTTAGTTGATTTTAATTTTGTTTCGCTTTGCTTTTAAATAAATTTCAGTTAATTTTCAATCTAGAATTTTTAACTGAATTAATTGGATGTGGATTTTTGGTAATTAATTTATATAGAATTTTATACTTCCGAACCATGGACTCTGCCGAATCATTTGGACACGGAAGATTTTTATTCCGAACCATGGACTCTGTCGAGTCATTTCGACACGGAATTTGGTGAAATTTAAACAATTTAATCCATATTGTAAATATGGATTTTTTATTTTAATGGAAGTAATTGTTATTTTAATTACTATTTTTGTAAGTCTTTTAAAATTTTAGATTTTTTGTTAATGATCTTTAAAAGATCTTTCTTATTTCTTTTTATATTTTATTATTCTTTTCCTTCTTTCTTTATCTTTCTTTTTGATTTTATCTTTCTTTTAGTTTTATTTTTCCTTTCTTTTCTTTCTTTTCTTTTCTTTTCTTTTTCTTTTCTTTCTTTTCTTTCTTTCTTTTCTTTTTTTATCTTTTCTTTTTCTTTTCTTTCTTTTCTTTCTTTCTTTTCTTTCTTTTCTTTCTTTCTTATCTTTCTTTTCTTTTCTTTTTCTTGTCTTTCTTATCTTTTTCTTATCTTGTTTTAGTTTTCTTTTTGTTTTCTTGTTTAATGAAAAATATTTATTATTTTAGTGGATTTAAAAGTTATATTTTAAATAAATCAGTAAAATATAAAGTCTTAATTTTCATGTATTTTTTTTAAACAGGTTTTATTTTTATTTTTTTATTATTTTTACTGGATAAAAATAACTATTAAAATTAATTTTAACTTTTTGTTATCTTTAAAGAATTAAAAACATGTATATAAAAATAAAAATAATTGGCTTTTTTTAAAAATAATTTTTATTAGCCTTAATAATTAATTACAAAATAATCTTCTTTTAATTTTCATTTATTTATTAATTAGTAAAGGGTAAAGGTGAATTAAATAAAAAATTATATAAAGAAAAAAAAATTAATAATAATAAAGTGGGGCTTTTTGACCATCCACTTTAAAAATAATAATAAATGTTAGCAAAGTTAATTAAATTAATTGTTAAACAACAATAATAAAAAGTTAGTCAAGTTAATTAAATTAATTAATTAACAACAATAATAAAAAGTTAGCCAAGTTAATTAAATTAATTAATTATCGACAATAATAAAAAGTTAGCCAAATTAATTAAATTAATTAATTAACAACGATAATAAAAAGTTAGCCAAATTAATTAAATTAATTAACAACAATAAATAAAAAGTTAGCCAAATTAATTAAATTAATTAACAACAATAAAAAAGTTAGCCAAATTAATTAAATTAATTAATTAACAACAATAATAAAAAGCTAGCCAAGTTAATTAAATTAATTAATTAACAACAATAATAAAAGTTAATTAATTGTTAACAACAATTATAAAAGTTAGTAATAATGCAAAAATTAAAAGGTTAGTAACAATAATAGTATTAAAAGTTAGTTGTTAGTAAGTTAATAACAACAATAAAAAAGGGGGTTAGTAATAAACAAATAATAAACAAACAAGTAAAAATTAAAAGGGTTAGTAATTAATTCTGCAAGAATAAAATACAAAGTTAGTGACCAAAGTGAAAGAAATTGAAAAGATGAAGGATTAAATGAGAGTTGTACCCTTGATTTTAAATTTTGAATTCTGAGAAATGAAAACAGAGGGCGCGCGACAGGGGGAAGAAGATGGCTTAATCGTCAAAATGAAAAGTTTTGAGATTTTCTGAGGAAAGGAAGGAGAGCTAGGGACTAAGGCTGTAATTTTTTCTATTTTAAAAACGGAGCTCTAAGCTTTTCTTTCTATTTTTCTCTCTGTGTTCAGCACAAAATTTGGGGGGCTATTTATAGAGGAAGTTTGGCTGAACTGTTGATGGATAAATTAATAAAAAATTTCAAACTTATCTTTTAAATTGGTAAAATGACAATTTTAGTCCTTTACGTCTCTCAGCCTCTGGATAAGTTCCTGAAGCTTCTGATTTTGACAATTTTGTCGTTTTCTGTCAATTTGCGCCAGAAACGTCGGCAGGCCCAAAATTTTATGTGACAAACTACCAAATGCTCCTGGAACTTTCAGAATTTGTCAATTTTTCCTGAAACTTCTTAATGTTGTCATTTTTACCTCAAACTTTTAAATTTTGCCATTTTTTTGGAGTTTTCTTTTTTTCTTTCAAATACACACATATATCATTTTAAATCAAATCTTCACAAAAAAAAAATGTATTTTAAACTAATTAAAATTTTTAGTAATAATAATAATAATAAAAATAATAATTTTTTTTTATTTAATTTCTTTTAAAATTTTTTATGGTCGGACGAAATTGGGTGTCAACATATGCCTAAACATTTTGCATGGAGTTTATCTAACACATTAAATCAGTGTATGCAGGATTAATATATTGTTTAACTACTGTTGAGATTAATTAACTTTAACATGATATAGTTAATTACATGTGCAGACCAATCACTATGACTAAAATATTGGTTTTCAAATTTTTATGTTTCTATTTTTCAAAAACATGCATAAGTTTAAGAACCGAATCTTCCATATCACCAAGTGCATTTAATGTTTGCATTGGAGCTTGCATGTTTTGCTTTTCTCAAAGAAGCTGAAGATGTCTGTTTTTTTGTTTTATTTTATTCAATGTAAGGTTAAAACATGGGGAGTAAAATAGATTTTACAAGCTTCTCACCGTTTAGCGTGCAGGTGGTTTCTCCTAACTTTTGAAATAATTCTTCTTCTTCTTCTTCTTCTTTCCGTTGATGATATATGGACTAGCAGAGTAAAATCTATTACATGCCTAATTACCGCCTGAATTTGGATATATTCACACATCAGCTTCTTGATTTTTCTGTTTAGTTACGTAAGTATAATATTGTATTTCAGTATTTCATATGTTTGTCTTATTTAAGACCCATAAGTATATTTAAAGATTGATCTGACATAGATAATTAATATACGTATGAAGAGTCCAAGTTATAAAATATATAAAAGTCACATTGCCACATAGCGCCAATAGTTTTTGGATAATATGCCCCATAAGAAATTGAAAAGAAATGTACTCCATTCCATAACCATAATCAGTGATACTTTTTAAAATTAGTAACGCTTTTAAATGAAGAACTCTTACCTTATAATTAATAAGAGATATTTGTTATTCTCTTCATCTCTTAGCCTTTTACTTTTTTTATTAAAGTTTGACTTGAATATTTTCATATTAATTTATGCTATAAAAAAATTTAAAAAGTTATATTTGAAAACTATAATATTTAAGGTACAATTTTTATGTAAAAATTTTATATTTTTATAAATTTTTTTAAAGAAATAAAATTATAAATTAATTATTATAAATAGTAAATAGGACAAGTTTTATAAAATGAAGAGAGTATATTTTTATGCAGTATCTGTCGATTTTACCCTTGCCAATATATTCGAAGTACTTATGTGTAATTCAAGAAGTGTAATATGGTAAAGATATATATATATATATAGAATATGTCGACGTAGTAGTTTTCACAAAAATAATACTAACTAAAACAGTGTGGCCGAATTTGGTAAATGTTTATATCCGTAAAAGAATATATATATATATATAAGAATTAATAAAGAGAAATTAAGTAACGATAGTAGCTAGCTGTATTTAATTAAGTAAAATAATTAAGTTGGAGGGGTGATAGGAGATGTGTAGAAAGAAATACAGAGATGGTACCATGACAAGTAGCTGGGGAAGGAAAAGGAGGAGCTAATTTGTTTAATTTGGTCATGGACCAGAAGATTAGAAGCCTGGAATCATGTGGAAGGCATTTAATGCATGGGTAGGGAAGGGGATAGCTAGGTCTTTGAGTTCGTCTACGACCCACATGTAGTCGTAATATTTTGAGCTGCTACCTCCCTCGAACTTGCTTTGCTACCTCTTAAACAATCCTTAAACATCAGCTTCGTGTCGGATCTCGTTTACTGCTCCCATTAATTACTTGGCCGGGGAATCATTACCTGTACTTGTATATATACACACAAACACACACTAATCTTAACATTACGTTTCAGCTACTGATAATTGAATACTTGATGTGTCTGTCAACCAACACCATATATAATATATATAGTTGTGTAATGGTCATGGTGACTGATGAGTTATAATCTGATATAGTGCTAATATATACCTTTTTTTTTTTTTTTTTAATTTTTTTTCCTAATATTCTAGCTAGCTAGCTAGTAGTTAATCAATAGTTACGTTTCCTGTACGTATAAATACGCTAGCTAGCTAGCTCATTTTGCAGCTAGACAGCTATATAGAGCGAGGACATCAACACTGATACGCGTGGGAGAGTTTGCTGTGCTCCTGGTCGACGTCGTACGTGTGTGCTACACATTTGACGAGCTTTTACTGAAAGGTTTGCAAATTAATTATATACGACATGCGATCAAGTCAATTAGACATTGTGGCAATCTACGAAATGAGTTGTTCCGACTCTAATTGGACATTAAACTTTTTAGTTGTGACTGTTAAATTAATTAATATCTATGCGCATGCAATAAATTTAATCATGTTATAATTAACATCGACAGTGTCAGCGTAAAAAAAGAAAAAATTAAAGTGAAGAAATCCTAATTATATTATTTTGTTTTTTAATGTTAAGACTTGACCTGATCTATTGTTGAGGATTCTCAAGAAATAGCGGCAGAAAGAGTTTTTTTTTTTTTTTACTATATACAGAAAGAAAGAAAAAAAAACCATAATGTGCGAGATGACATAAGAGCTTTTGTGGCCAAACAGTGAGCGTGGACTAATCCAAGGCAGCGAACCCTCAAGAGGGAGATTTTCTAAAACTGGCTGATTAGATGATGAATTTAGTAAATATCCTTCTCTATGTCTAAATTGTGATATTATCAAAGTGATTCAAACTAGTTGCATGAATTGCATTCAGAATAGCCTTAACCCTACAGATAGTGTAAAATGACAGACTCTAATAATGTATCTAAGATATTACAAAAGGTGAAGGTGAGAATTCCAATAAGCCCATCTAATAATGTCCTATTGGGCCGAAGGGTTCCAAGGACAATCCACATAAAAGATAGTTGGAGGGAGGTGGATGGGATGTTCCCTAGATCTTGAACCGAGGCGGCCATCAGCAAGGTAAATTAAAGACCCCGGGAATTTAAGTGTGAAATTAAATTGGCGTACGTATATATTATTAATTGGAAACAAAAAAGAAAGAAAGTAGAAAGTTATCTCAAGAAGATCATGATTCAAGTTGATCTTGCGGTTCAGTACTGTTCGATATGTCTCTTGTTCCAGATCGGGTTCGATACGTCTCTTGAGGTAAGCGGCACAAAACGCGCATAGAAATTTATAATTACCAGCCCTACAAGAAAGTAATACTTTCTTTTCTAAAAGAAATTCTCAACATTTTCTCAACAGCTTTTTTTTTTTTTTTCGCACTATTTTTCTCATTTATTAGAATAAAATTTAAATACTTAATTTTTTATAAAGTGGATGGAATATACTTATTTTTAAGTACAAGAGGGGAGCAATTAACAAAGCATGCGATCAAATGCAAAAAGGAAGTTTATTAATTATTGACCTGTCTTTTCCAGTAACAGAAGTAAAAGCAAAATATAGCTAGCGCTGAAAGAATCGAACTCTGTATTCTGGGAATCTCTAGATATCTTAATTTTTCAGCATTATTTGATTATTCTCTGATATCAATGTTACAGTTTATTATATATATGTAGCTAGCTAGTTTATTAAATCAAGATTAATAGACACACTACTACTTTGTTTAATTTCTAAAGAAAAGTCCAAGTAACATCGTGATTTGTACATAGGGTTAGCCTAACGAGAGAGAGAGAGAAAGAGAGAGAGAGAGAGGGAGAGGGAGATGAAGGTTTTCCATGTGAATGTCCGCCAACAAACATTCACGTCGACGGGCCCATTTCTCATGGAGTCTTTGGTCCTGGTTAGGGTTTCGCATCGTGCATTTATATGTCTTATTATCACAGGCACAGGCACAACCTACCTTCTTTAGTCTTCTTGATTAATCACCTTGTTCATGAATTAATTTCTAACAGTAGATTGGGGATGGAAAGAAATTAATAAAAAAAAAATACTACACAAGAAATTTAATCAATTATATACACTAAAATTAGTAATTTAAAAACAAAAAAATGAACAAGCATCGCATAATCGAGGGAATAATTGCGACGATATTTATCATTGTAGAAAGTGATGCTTCTGATTGTTAATTGCACGTGGCAAATAAAAATAGTCGCTTGCAATACGAGGCAAAATCATCTTGTTATTCTAATGATACAAATCGTCACCATTCTGCCTTGATAATGCAGTGATTTTAATCTGTGGCTGGATTTTTTGTGATGATATTTTTTATAGTAAATTTTGCTTATACTACAATTCAGCTACGATTTTTCCATAAAAAAAAACTCTGGATTCTTGTAGTGTACTTATACACCTATTATACCTCATTTAATTAATTAATTACCGATAATATTCCTGTAGAGATTAATAATTAGCTCTATATATATTTACCATAGTCAAAGAAAGAGCGTGAAACACACGTATGCATGTGTCTCTAGGAGCCAACCCATCACCCCTTAACAAGCCCATCTCATGGCGGTGGTCAACTGCTTCTAGTTAACGCCCATAGTTTTCCCTAGAAATTTAGATGTTCCTTATATCTTAATTTTCTACATGTAATCTTGCAGTGCATGCGTCTTTTAAAATTTTTTTATTAGTACGTATTTGTTGCGAGTGAAAAAAAATGGTTGTGGGCAGATAATATATATAGCAAAGTTACCCTATAAAATGCAATTAATTAAGAACGTCTAATTAAATCCTGTTGTTTTACTGTCGAAGATGTTAACATAACTTTATACTTGTTCCGCCCCCCACCACCTTAGGGCTTGGTTTCTGGCTGTGCCCCTGTCACTGTTACTCTCCAATTATATGCTCTGCAACATGTATGAATCTTAAACCAAAAGAAAAAGAAAACTACATTTGTTACAACAATATTATTACATTTAGTTGGAGACCAATAACGCTATGCTTCGTAATTTGAGGGTCAAAATGCAACTTTAGGCATAATCTCAGGACTTTTCGTGCAAGTTTCTCCTTTTTTATACTTAATTAATATATACTTGTAATATTAATTAGTATTCTTGTTTCCACTACAATGCTATGCTAATTAGCTTTATCTGTTAATTAACATCATAACTTTCAAGTCACTAATCACAAAGCATGTATATATATATGATTAGAGTGATGTATGTTTTTGAGTTTGTTTGATAATTATTACATGCATGCATCACACGTACGTAAATATTATTAACAGGTTATATAATGATTACTATAACAGTGAATGCATATTCATATATATTGATAATTAGAAAGCGCAAAGGCCGGGCGAGCCTGTGTGGCAGACACATATATACATGCACCACTCAATTCTTCTCAGCCACTTTTACTCACACATATATCCCAGATATATACAATAATAATCTGAATATACATCATGTTTCATTCGCTCATATAAATTCACTACTACTCCTACTTCATCCAATTCCTCTTAATTATAGGAAAACAATATCAACCTTTGAAAATAAAAATTAACAAAAATTCAATTATAATATATATAAAATTATTATCTTTTTCAATTATATTATTTAATAAATTATTATACTTATATATATAGTATTAGTATTCAAATAACATTGATTCCAGTCCAGACAAGAAAACCGTAGAAATATTTTAGATTAATATAACTTAAACTAAAATAAATTAAATTAGCCGTTACCTTGTGGAGGGGCACAGGTATATGTTTTGACCAAAAAAAAACATATATGTAAAGAACATGAGAGATACAAATTAAATCGCCAAGAAAAACGACCCTTCTCTGACCACCATCACTAGCATCTTTAAAGATTCACAAACGTGTTCTTGGTGGAGGGGCATAGATGTAATTTGGATTAGGCTTAATAGTATCTT
The DNA here is from genome assembly GCA_039654915.1 of Aquilaria yunnanensis. NCBI lineage: Eukaryota > Viridiplantae > Streptophyta > Magnoliopsida > Malvales > Thymelaeaceae > Aquilaria > Aquilaria yunnanensis. The sequence goes on along the minus strand of CM077593.1, from coordinate 101,705,825 downwards.
ACATCAAGCGAAACATGAGCGCCCCTACCCCTTCCACTATAAATAAACCAACGTATTAATCTCTTCAACGCTAAGCTTTGAATCTGCGTTACATTACATCATCTTTGCCTGTGCCTCCTGCTGATCAGAAAGCAAACCATAACAACAGCCTCAGCCCTAATTAATTAAGCACATAGGGATATTATATTTAATTTAAATTAAAGCTACCTGCAGCAGATCGATCGATATGGTGGGTGGCTCTTCCCCTTGCGCCTCCTGCAAGTTGCTGCGACGCCGTTGCGCCAAGGACTGTATCTTCGCCCCTTACTTCCCTTCCGATGACCCCCACAAGTTCGCCATCGTCCACAAAGTCTTCGGTGCTAGCAATGTCAGCAAAATGTTGCAGGTTTGAGCGACGAATTTAACCTGCCTTGATACTACTTCATTAGAAGATTCCATTTTTATATTTTATCATTCAAGCAGTAGGAGTAGCTCGATCCTTCACTTAATTAATTTTCAAGGTCGAGGGTTACTGCCTAAGTTAACTTGACATTACAGGACTTGCCAGTTCAGCAGAGGGCAGATGCCGTGAGCAGTTTGGTGTACGAAGCAAATGCGAGGGTTAGGGACCCGGTTTATGGGTGCGTGGGAGCCATATCTTACCTTCAGAACCAAGTGTCCCAGTTGCAGATGCAGCTGGCGGTGGCTCAGGCGGAGATTCTCTGCATTCAGATGCAGCAGGAGACGCCGCCCGCAGCGTTGCCGCCGCAGCTGGACCAAGAAGACAAGTCGGCGCTTCTCTGCGCTTCCACCAGCAGCTTCAGCAACCTTAGTAGCTTTTCCAATATGTCTCCTCAGTACCTCAACTTCCCTTCTTCCGGCAATGTAATGGTCCAGGACCCTCTCAAGAGAGAGTCACTTTGGACTTAGAAAATCAGAATTCATATATATGTGCTAGCTAGCTACTACTTGTTGAGGTTTATGTATGCTCCTAGATCGAATCAATGTTTCATCTGATCTCTGTCTCTGTCTCTGGCCTCTGTTCGGGTTCAAAAGCTGGATTGCAGTAAACTGACTAGGGATCATCATCTTCCGATCGATTTCTTGATCAACTCGTTCTTCTTGACTTGACTTGTGATACTGGTCGGTGGTCTTTCTAATTAACCTATGCATTAATCACGCACTAATTAAATTAACTATTTCCTTAACCAAGTGCATGTTCAGATTCCCAGCTGGATTGAACCATACACATGTTTGGCTCAATTCACTTATGTTGACTTTTGTTGATCTAGCAGTTGTAGCTCTTTGTTAAAAGGAAGAAGAGAGGAGAAAAAAAAATAGTGTTATTTTGAGAAAGAAATAGAAGGGACTATGTAGCCAAATTTTCGAACCAGCCGGAATGATTGAATTTCTTCCATTCTTCGATCATTATATTATATGGGGCAAATATATATTTTGAAATCTCAAACACCTGCCTAAATTCATGGGGATCGACAAGTAGCCTTGTAAGCACGTGCGCAGCACTTGCTGTTTATTTGATTTTTTTCCTTTTTACTTTAAAAACAAAATTCTTTCTTCAAGCTGGTATCTTTGTTCATAATTGAAATTTAATCTAATCAAAATACAGTATGATCGACGCTAAAATAGGTTTCTAATTAAGTCATTTCCGCTCAGACAAACTCGCGTTGTTAGCTATAGTGATGTTTCCATTATGATGACAAGGCTTTTTCTTTGTTTCTTTTTTGCCAAAAGGAGAGACTTTTATTGCAAGTAAACTTCACGAAGGTTCATACACAAGGTCCAAATGAAGGAAATCAAATAAAGGGAATGAGGGACTACTAGTCCACTAAAAGGATCTTATCTTCCTTTTAATTACACCAAGATGCAATAGCATCCGCATAAGCATTAAGCTGCCTAGAAACATACTCAAAACTACAAAACAAAAAACGAGCATATGGATTCTGTATATCCTGGACAATGGGCTTGATGATCCAGGTAATAGTGCCACCTACAAGAACTTCAACAAGTTGCTTGGAATTAGCTTCTACTTCAATCTCCTAAAGCTTTAGCTTGGCTACTAGTTTCAATCATACTCTCATACTCTCAGCTTCAGCCACTAGAGGTGCTGAGTTTGAATAGCTGAAACACCCAAAGTTAACAACAATCCTTGATATCTTTAAGCACCACTCCTGTCCCAACCATACCTGAATTGACATCATAAGCATCATCAACATTTATCTTTACTTTGCCTTGAATTGGTTTTGTCCATACACAATTTTGCACCTGATTAGTTTGTCTATCCCTTTATACTATACACAAAGAATAAGCCAAATCTCCAATTTCTCTTTTTAATTTAAGGTTTTTTTAAAAAAAAATAGCTTCATTCCTTGCTATCCATACAAACTAGCAAGTAAAAGCAATTTTTGTTCCCAAGATTTGATTGTCTACACCTGATGCCACCTTAGTCAGAGTATCATAAAGCCATTGATCAAAAGAAGAAATCTGGGTTTTATCTATTTAGTAATCTAACACTCTAAACCAAACAGCTCTAGCCCAGTCACACTCTAAAAGTGCATCCTCTGTCATTTCATCAAATTTACAAAAAGGAAAAGTTTGTTGAACTTTCATATTTCTCTTTATCATATTCATTATTGAACTTTCATATTAATTTCTCTTTACCATATTCACTTTGGTGGCCAATCCATTGCAGCATGCCCTCCAAAGGAAATTTTGTACCTTCGGGAAACATTTAATTTTCCATAGCAGTTTCCACAAGCAAAGATTATATTGATGAGAAAATGAAGTTTTACTTGAAGGAGTTAGGTCTTTAACTTGAATATTATATGCAGTCATGACAGTAAGCCCACTTGAACTACCCAAAGGCTAGATCACAACATCATCCTGGGAAAGGCTCTCCAAAGGAATACGCAAAATAGCCTGAACCTCTTCCTCTAATAACCATATTTGAATCTTCCTAAGATCCCAAGAGTAATAAGATGTACTGCTAAAAGAAGGCCTTTTTCTAATGGCCAAATTTCCAACGGCCAAGCCATTGGAAAAAGGGGAGATGAATTTCCAATAACCTAGCTGTTGGAAAATATGAAATTTTCCAACGGCTTAGCCATTGGTAATGTTCACGTCGGAAATTTATATTCATGAACATATTTATAATGTATGTAAACATATTTATACATATATATCATATATATGTATATGTCACACACACACACACACACACACACACACAATTAGAAATAAAAATAATTATAATATGTATATTTATATTACATTGATATTTATACTTATATATATATATCATATTAATATATTTATAAAATGTATACATATTAATATTTTTGTAATATGTTTATGTATGTATATATATATATATATCATATATAATATACTTACCATATTTATTTTACAATTTTAGAAAGTAAAGTAGTATTTTAAAAATATTTTGTTATAAAAATAATAATGATATGTATATTTATATTTATATTGGATTTGGGCTAGCCTTCTTGTTCTATTGGAGTTGGACATACCAATTTTTTCTAAATTTGGGCTCAATACCAACTAACCTTAGCTCATACATACATACCATAACCTAGCATATATATATATATATATATATATATATATATATATATATATATATATATATCACTCCCTAGCCCTAGCTCCCCCTCTTATCCCCCAGACCCGCCACCCGCGTCATCTATCTCAACTTTCACCCAACTTTCACACCTTTCTCAATTCTCTCTCACCCTCCTCGGTTCTTTCTCACCGCTCTCACTTCTCTTACCCTAGCCTCTCTCACCCTAGCTCGGTCGCCTCTTTCACTGTTGTGCTGTCGTTCACATCTCCGTCCTCCCTCCATCCTTCCTCATCCACTGTATCTTCATTGTAATCTCTTTTCCTTTGCCCTTTCTCTGCCATTTCTTCGTTGTGCCTTGATCTCTTAGCTTGTCGTTGACAATGTGAGTTTGGTTTTGTAGATCCGTTTGTTTGTAGTTTGCTGTCACCTTAATCCGGTTGTTGTAGATCCTAGTTTGGTTTTGTATATCAGTTTGTTCATAGTTCTTAAATTTCGTGCTTGATTTTGTAGATCGGGTATTGAGTATGGTTATTGTCGCCTTCATCCAGTTGTTATCGTTCTCCTCGCCACTATTGTTCGTCATCGGTCCCCATTGGTTATTGTTCATTTCCAATCTGAATGCTCGATCTGATTTTTTTTTTTCTTGGTAGTTGAATGCTCGATCTGATGGATCCAATGAATCTTGTTGTGCATTTTGTGTTTGGTTTTTTTTTTTTTTCAAATCATGTTTGATTGTTGATCTGGTTTTTATTTTTAGTGATTTTCTCAATTTCTGGTAAATTGTTTAAATTTTAATAATGTTTATTTATTTTTTTAATTTTTTAGTGTTTTTTCTAATTTTTAGTACATTTCAGTTAATTTTAGGAAAATATAAAATACAATTTTAGTAACTTATTTTTGAATAATATAATTTTTTTGTGCTAATGTAATCTTAATAATTATAATTTTAGTAAATATAATTTTTTATGAATATAAAATATAGAATATGATTTTCATATATATATATATGTTTTTAGTAAATATAAAATGTTATTTTAATAAATAAAAAAATATTTTTATTTTAAGTATACATTTTTTTGGTTTTTTGAAAAAAAAATTCAAACAGCCTAAGATGTTGGAATTTTCCATCAGCCTCAGCTATTAGTTTATCTCCAACGGCTTAAGCAGTTGGAAATTTCTAACAGCCTAGCCACTGGAAAACCATTCAACCATTAGAAATAGCTCTGTGTTCTTGGGCCGTTGGAAATTACCAACGGTCAACCAAAGAGCCGTTGGAATTTTTTTCCAACGCTTCATTTACCAATGGCCTAATTTATAACGGTCAGCCGTTGAAAAACCCAGATTTCCAACGCAAAGCCATTGAAAATGTCCGTTGGAAAAACACCTTTTTTTAGTAGTGATGGTGTTATTAACTGTTTGACCTTCACATTTATGATATTATCAAGGACTGCAGAATAAGAATGTAACATATTATTATTGGTTAAAGGAATCCGGGATTCTTTCCAAATCCTAACTGTCTTCTTATCACCTATTTGCCAACATATTCCAGCCTTCATCATATCTTTACCTTCAAGGATACTTGCCCCTATTTTTTTTTCCTGTAAAAATGAAGTGTCAGAAAAATATAATCCTTTCAAAATTTGAACCAAGAAGCTATTAGGATGTTGCTAAATTCTCCAAGCAAGCTTTGTGAGTATGACTCTATTAAAATTCTCCATATCTTTGAACCCAAGCCACCATCATATTTTGCTTTTTTCAAATTCCCCAAATTTTTCTAACTGACTTCATTTCCTTTCTCAGATGACCCCCACGAAAAATTTACTACTAAAGCATTTATCTTATTACACCAACCACTAGAAAATTTGAAGCAACTCATAGTATATGTAGGAACTGCAAAAACAACTACTTTAATCAAAATTTCCTTACCAGCATGAGAAAGCATTTGCTAATTCCATCCTTGTAATTTTCTTAGTATCTTGCCTTTCAAAAGGCCTCGCGCCTCTGACTTTGACCGCCTCCAAACAGATGGAACTCCCAGGTACTTCCCTGAAGAATTACCTTTAAGGATCACCAAGATGTGACTAATATATTCGTGAAGCTCTAAAGGGAAATTGCTATTGAAAAATATAATAGACTTATCTAGATTAATAGATTGATCAGGGGCCATGCAATAAGCTGTCAAAATCTTCTTAAGTTGATGAAAATTAGCAGTCTTAGTTGATAAGAAAAAGAGAGAATCATCAGTACTAAATCGGAGAAAGTAAGACAATTCCTGGTCAACTTAATCATTTTTAAATGTTTATCTTTAACCGCATCAGTCAACATTAAAGAAAGAGCTTCTACAATAAAAATGATGACATAAAAAGATAATGGATCCCCCCGTCTCAACCCTCTAGATGGCTCCAAACTATCATATTCTTTATCATTTATAAGCAGCCTATATTTCACTTAAATGACTAACTTCAACACCCATTGCACCCTTGTTTCATCAGATCCCATATGATTCATAGATGCAGTAAGGAAGTTTCATTCTCCTCTATCATAGGCTTTAATCATGTCTAACTTAACTACCATTTCGCACATATTTCCTGATTTCTTAGTTCTTAAATGATGGAAAGCCTCATGAGCTATGATGATGTTATCTTAAATGAACCTACCTTTAATAAAAGCATTTTGAAAAGGTAAGATAGTGGAATTCATATGACTCTTGATCTTATTTACTAAGACTTTGGAAATTATTTTCTAACAAAAGTTACAAAGATTAATTGGTCTAAAATGAGATACTATTTCTGGGGAATTAGTTTTAGGAATCAACACAATAGTAGTAGAGTTAAGATAAAAGCTGACAGTACCATGGATGAAGTATGCTCTTACAACAACCACAACAGTTTCCCCAACTTCTTCCTAGAAAGAATGAAAAAACACTACTGGAAACCCATCAGAACTTGTTTAATCCTACCATTTAAAAAGCTACTTCTTTAATCTCCTAATCATTAACTTCTTTGATTAACAATGACTTTAACTTATTTGTCACAACTGGCTTAATATGTTTCAGGACTTCCTGCATCTCCCTAGGACCTTCTGATATAAAAAGCTCCAAAAAATATTGTTTGAACATGTTTTTAATTATTTTTTCATCATTAGTCCACTGGTTTTCAAAAAATGATGACAATGTTGGCTAATATATAGTAATTGTTTTTCTTCCTTTTTTTTTTTAATCCTTTAAAACACATTGACAATAATATTGTTCGTGTGAGTGAGGATAAACTATACTTAGTACAATTTGTACATTCATACTTTGCTATAACTTTGTCTCTCTCTTCTGCTACTACTCCCACCACTCAATCGATTATTACCCGTCACATCAACTTGATACTAGTTGGCCACAGTCTTACGAAGCCATGAGTCCCACTTCTTGAAGCCATGATCAATCCTTTTATCTTACCTATCATGTTTTTATTTTTTAACAGAAAATGAAGAATTTTATTAAATAAAAGGAAAAAAAATATACATTTACACCTCTCAACAACTCGTAAGATCCTAGTTGCTATAAAGAAAACATGGACACTTGGACATACATCGGGCCTAACATTATAGCAATGCCATCAATACTAGCACGACCTTTTCTCAAACAATAAGCTAAAAACAGCAGTAACCAAGTTACAGAAATAGAGAAAACAGCCTAAATCAGTTGATCTATTTTTAATATCTTGCAAAGGATTAAGTATCCACTTTATCCAAGAGCACCTAAACTTTGACCATCTATTTTGTAACCACAAATGAGACATGACTTGAATATTGTTTAGCACTTGCAGAAGCCTGCTTTGCTATAAATACCACCTTATTTTTGCAACTCCAAATTGGCCATAAAGTGATGAAACAAATAGCCTCTCATTCCTTCTTCCCATTTTTGTCTAAATGTCTTTGATCACATCCAGTAAAAATATCTATAATATCAACAAAAGTACCTCCATCCAACTACCACAAAAAATGAATCTTTTCATAAGTCTGACACAAATTTACACCTTACAAACAAATGGTCTATTATTTCTTCTGCCTTCAAACACAAAGGGCAATGTCTCTTCAATCTTGATTCCTAAGCGCAACAGATTTGACCTTGTTGGAACCCGTCATTGAGCCACCTTCTAAATGCATATGTTTACTTTACTCAACACCAATTTGTTCCATCTTTCACTTAGATCTTGGTCCATAATTCATGCTTTTGTTCTAATTATTGTTTTTTTCAATAAAAATGGGTTGATAATTCATATTTTGTTATGATTATTGGTTCTTCTGCTTAAACTTAGGTTCGTGGTTTGACCTAATTCATTGCTTTTGGCATATTCTAATTTATTTATGATTTTAATTTCATTGTGTGGTCTTTTGGTTTTTTGATCTATTTCATTTTTCAAGCTCTTTCTTTGATCTAATTCATTGTTTTGATTTTTCACCTTTCATTTAGCGTTTAAAGTTTGTTCTTTGATTAATTCATTATTTGTTTTATGCTTAGATCCGGTTTGAAATTCATAGGAATTATAAACAAAGCAACAAACTCGAGCGAGTGAACAACAGTTATTTTTAAAATTTCTTCAATTCCTGATGTGCACTTTTCCAACAGCTTAATATTATAAAAAATCATCCAGTGACATTTTTCTACTATTACCAACAAGCATTTGTTTTTGTCAAAATTGTCCACCAAGATGATTGTTTTTTTAATTCAATTTTTCCTGTTAGAAATTTGTAATAGCTAATTTCTAATTACTATCATAAAAAATTTTTTACAGCTGACAGTTGGAAAATTGCCTGCCAAAATGAAATTTTTTAAATTCAGTATTTCTGATGACTATCCATTAGAAATTGAAAAAAAATTCCCTCCAAATTGTCCCCTAGGAATCGAAAGATTTGACTTTCAACTTTCTGATGACTAGTTATTGGAAACTACAAAATTTTCCTACTACTAAAAAACAATCATTTTTCAATGACTCAAATTCCAACGTTCAAGATGTTGGAAACTTCTAACGTGAAAAGCCATTGAAAATTCAACCCTTTTTACACTTCCCCCTACATTAAGTTTAATCGGTATAATTTTGATTAACTATTATTTAAAACTAATTAATATTTAAAGGGGTTGATTTGGGGAAACAATAGCTTGCAGCAGTTTAGCCGTAAAAAACTATCTAAATGAAACACACTATTTCATTTAAATAGATTCTGTAATATCCCAAATTTTTACTAGTGTAGGTTAATTTGTTAATAACTTTGCTAGTCTTGTTAAAAAAATAAGGAAAAATAGATCAAGAAAAACAAATAAATAGGTGGAAACAAAAATAGTTAAGGAATTTGAAGAGGAATGATAAAAAAAAAAACAAACAAAGGAACCGAAATTAGGAAAAAAAAAGGGTGACGGCTAGTGTGCGTGTACGTATATAGAGATTATTTTTAGGGTTAATTTATTGGTTTTTTTTTGTAGGCTGTGGGAAATAATTTTTTTTTTTTTTAAAAAAAAAGAGATACGTGGAAGGAAATAAAAGAAAATTAAAAGAAAACAGAAGGAGAAAACGTGGAGATGAAGAATGGAGAAAAAGGTAGGAAATAGAGAGAGTGTTAGATACATAATAGGAGAATACTTTGGGCGTTTTAGACCTTTTGCCCCCTGAATTATGGTAACTCAAACCCTTTGCCCCCTAGAACGTGACTCGGGCCAACTCGCCCCTTGAACTTTGTAATTTGGAATCTTTTACCCCCTCAGGCAATTTAAGTTAGTCACATAGGTCACGTGGGGGTTTTTTTGAACCAAATGAATTGTAAGGAGCAAAACGAAAAGAAAATGGAAGAAAAGGAACAAACTGAGCATTCTCCCAATTAAACCCAATGTTGATGAGTTATAGCCTGGGGCGAAACGTGAACTTTTGGCTGCAGTGAAGCATGGTTGATCGAAAAAATAGAAACTTTTGGTGGGACAATTGCTTGGAGATTCCATGGTTGTCTGAAAGATTCTTGGTTTTAATGGTTTTCTTTGTCGTCACTTGTTCAAAAGTGTAAAGATAATTTGTCTTCTGCATCAGATTTTGTCTAATTTTTGTAAATAAATTCGGTTTCATTGCGCAAAGAATGAAACCTAAGAATGTCCACCATGGTGTACGTACACCACTAATAGTAAAATTAACAGTGTTGGGTACTTATTACTAAGATATGAGAAGTTACTATTTTAAATAAACATATGTAATTATGGGGTAGATATGTTAGTTATTATTAAGGGAGGGAGTTGCAAATTTAGATAATTTCTATAATCATGGAATAAATAATTTTTAAAACTTTAATTATTTTTGTAGAGAAAAAAATTCCCATTTTCAGAGAAAAATGCTATTATCTTTACAATTTGGTGTGCAGTGTATATAAATTTGGTGTCATATATTGGTTGACATAGTGTCTAGAACTGTTTATTCTGGTGTCTATAATTATTATTCTGATGTCTAGTACTGCTTTGCTTATATATACTTATGTTACATTGATGTATAAATTAGTTAGTGTAGCGTACAGTGTTACTATCTCGATGTCTGGTACTGCTATTCCAGTGTCTAAAACTATTGTACTAATATATAATAATACTTTCATGGTGTCTAATTATGTAATATTAGTGTATAAATTTATTACTCTAATGTCTAAGACTACTGTTCTGGTGTCTGTGACTGCTTTCTTGGTATCTAACTATGTTATATTAATGTATAAATTTATCAGTCTAGTGTCTAAGACTAAAATGGTGTGATTATCTTCTTATCAATTTTAAATTCAAAATATCATGATTATTGTAAAATATGAAATCAATATATGCTTCATTTTCTAATTAAAGCATCATTTTCCTTAGCTTGTGAAAGAAAGAAAAAACAAACGAGAAAATGGGAGAGAAAGGGGAGGAGAGAACAAAGAAGAAAAGAATTATTTAATCAGGCCATTTTAATAGTAAGAATAAATTTTTTACAAAAATATCTTTAGAAAAAATTATAATTATTTTTCAATTAAATGTGAAATTAAAAAAATTGGATTTAGAAAAAAAAAAAAAAAAAAGAGAAAACGGACGTTACGCGTTCCATCCCTGGCATACATTCCCCAGGGCGGACGCAAGAATTGTCCGTAAAGAATCTGTTTCTTATTTTTTGTCTTTAGCATCCAGTTTGACTTTTGGGCAATTTAGTATATACGAGATTTTGATGATATGCACGTTGTTGCGGGACTTAATTCGATAAATTTTACAATAAAATAAATTTTTATTATAAGTAATTAAAAAATTTTCACCCATAAGTTCACATTAATCAACTAAAATCTTGCTTTATTTTAATTTTGAGTTGGATTATCTTTATATTATACTTTTATCATTAAAATGATTAGTTATGATCAAAATATAATACTGTGAAACAAAAAATTGTGTGTGTTTTGAGTCTACACATATTTTCTTTGTTATTACAAAATATTTACTAAAATTTTTCATCTCCTATTAATTCAAACTCTAATCTTTAATATCAATAAAAAATTATTTAGAAAATTTTACTTTAATTTAAGTAATTATTGACCAAATTATTTTAGTAAACTATAGATCTTAAAGTAAATAATTTATGCAGCAGAATTCAATCATCAATAATGAAAAAAATGACCAAAATATAAAACTGTATTTAACTTATGTCAATTAATTAATGGTTTAACTATTAAATTAATAAAAATAAAAAAAATTGATTTAAGCCAAATTAACCAGAACCATAGTCAAAAGTAGGTAAATTATAGTGATTAAAGTTTCATTTCAGAAAATAATAATAATAAAAAATAAAGAAAAAAAGTTTGGAACAAGATAAAAACTGGAAAGAATTTTATGTATTAAAAGTCTGGAGACTTCTGGTTTTGGATCCTGCTCTGTTCGTTTCGTCCGTCCAATGATTAAATTCATTTAACTGGGTTTAGTGGCCAAATGACTGTTTAGTCCTTTTTATTTTATTTTTTTTCTGTTTTAGTCCTCCCATAATGCAAAAACCCACTTTAATCAGAAAACTACCCACATGTGACAGCGTCTGACTGACGTATATGGGTTAAGGGGGTAAAAGGTCCCAAATTAAAAAGTTTAAGGGGTGAGCCGGCCCTGGTCAACTCACAGGGGGCAAAAGGTCTGAGTTACACAAGTCCAGGGGGTAAAAGGTCTAAAACGCCGAATACTTTGTTAATACACACACACCTTTGAGAAAAATATATAGAATTTAGTTTTCTACTCTTACGTAGTTGTGGTTTTTTTCAATCAAAGAGAAGAAACAATGATTGAAGATCAAAACCGAGTTTAGGCATTTCTCCTTTAAATTAATAATTATGGTGAGTTCTATTTTAAAATTTTATGGCATGTCTATATCATATATATTCATATGACCCAAGAAGAGATAAAATTATTTGAAAAGAATTTCTGATAGTTTTTCTTAGATGCTGAAAAAGGTAATAGATGTTTGGTACGTAGTATCTAGAATGAATTGGAAGTAATTATCGGTAAAGTTATGGCTGGGAAATAGTGGATCCGAATCTTTGCAGGAGGTTGCGAAGAAAAGAAACGAAGATGTTCTTGTTCTGGACATAAATTGGGTTAAATTCAATGTAGGCCTCATGGTATGCAGGTAGGTTCATCGAGATCCTATTGTTTATATTGTTACAACTTGGTCACTCGAAGTGTGAGGTTGAAGCAAATAATCGGGTTAATGACCACATCAGTCCCTAGAGCTTTTAGCACTAGTTCAGAGAGTTCTTAGATTCCAGAAATATTCATTTAGGCCACTGATAGAGAATAATTTTAGGTTATTCCTTATTTTTATTTAGTTTTAACATAGGCTTTTATATAATTATTCTAGGTGACTAAACCTTTGTATTGGGAGTTGAAAAGTTGCAATTTGAGATAAGTGGCCGTCTATCATTCTAAACTCAAATTAGTATTTAGCTATCCACTTTATTGATTTTAAAGTATTGAATTACATTGAATTATATTTCTATGAAGTTTTGATTTTAAAGTATGAACAATCTGATCTTTGGACTTCTTACTTGATTTCATCTTTATTATTTGAATGTTTATTTGAAAGTTTTGTTGTTCAAATATATTAAAAATAATTACATATGCATTATCTATGTTGCTAAATATGTAAGTTGTGTTTTACTGATTATGGGATCAAGCATGTTTTATTTATGTTATTATGACAATATTATTTTCTAATTTTTATGGAGCATCAAATTCTGAAAGTTCATGGACATGAATATATATATTTTCACTCTGTTTTAGTGAGTGTTGGTTCTGTATCCGACTATTAGGAAAGTATAGTTCATGGCACTTCTAACAAGGTATTATGTAAGTATGATGTGCAGTGCACTGTTTAAGACTAATCCTTTTAGACACTCCATCGATGGAAATTCTTAGTTGGTCTATAACGTAGTATAGTGGATAAGTGTAATTATTATAACATGATGTACTACAAAAGTTAAAGTGTAGTTATTCTGACATGACGTACTACAGCGGTTAAAGTGTAATTATTCTGACATGATGTACTACAGCGGTTAAAGTGTAGTCACAGTGATCACTCTACTTACTATATTAAGAAATACTATGTTTTGTTATCTGTTTTAAATTGCTAGGTTTTGACTATTGATTTCATGTATGAATTTCACATTTGTTTTGTCATGTTTTATGATAAGTTAATTGTCTTTGTTTCTGGCACTTAAATGACTTTTTGTTTTTATGAGTATGAATTTTCCACAAAAATGAAATTTTTTTTTTCACTTATTTATATTTTTATTATATTTTCTTATTTATTTTTGAATTTATGATCTTTCCAATAAGATTGCTTTCTACTCGATCTCTATGTTATATATATTTATGAACTATTTTTATGTTTTATGGAATAGTGGACATCTCACCACTTACTAGGTATTCGTACCTACTCCCTTTTTTCCCACTCACGCAGATAGCAAAAAACATCAGGTTAATTGGTTGAGTAATGACTATAAGATCTCAAGGTTTGAGATAATATTAAAGTGAGATGTAATGGACACTCTTAAGTTAGAGATATCATGTAAGAGATTTTGAGTTATAGTTACTCTGTCACTTGATGTCAAATGTCAACAAAAAAGTTTGGATTATAAGTTGTGATTATTTGGATTTATTTGAAATATTTTTAGCCTTACATATTCGAGGGAATTTTATTTCTTTAAGTGTGCGGCGTGTCATCGTCTCAAAACTCCTAACATGGGTTTTAGGAGGCAATAACTTCCATCTGTCAAGCCATTGGAAATTGTAATTAAACCCCTACCCCCAGTGAGCTCTATATCTGATTTTTGAGTTGTTGTTTTGCTCTCTATCATGAGCTCTCTTCCTCCACACACGAACGCACTTAATGAGTGCACAAAAAAAAAAAAAAAAAAAACAACAACAACTTGAATGATTTTTGTTTTTTTTAGGAATTGGATTGGTACAGTTTCAAGGATGGGACCAAACTGAGATGAAAATTACAGATTTGAGGCATACGTGATCGTTTTACCCCATTGTTATTTTTTGAAGAGGTACACAAACTAGACTATAACGAGAGTAAACATATGTGTGTATGTTCATGTAAAATTTTATTTTGCTTTGGTAGATTAAAAAGCAAATATGGAGAACTAAAATTTTTACAACCAATTACATATAAAAAAAACATAAGATTTGATATGATTTTTTTTTTGTAATTATCATAAATGACTACTACTGGATTAACTATTATACTATGCACCTATGTCTGATTAGACATACTAATCTACCTTTAACTCTCTCTATATAAGTCACTTCCATCAAAATAAATTAATAAAATTACCCATCACTAGATCTATATAAGTGTCAACGACAAATATACAAAATGTCTAAAGAAATTGAAAAAAGTGTGTGAACAAATATGTATAAATTTCTGAAATAGTATGCAAACTATTTGTTCTTTGTAAAAAATGTTATGTAAAGTGTCTGAAGTAATAAGCAAATGTGTCTGAAAATAATATATAATAATATTTAATACAGTATTTGAAAGTGTCCGAAGTAATTTACAAATAATTTATTATTATTAGAAAATAAGAAGTGTTTGAAGCAATAAAAAAGTATCTAATTGGATATAAAAAAGTGTCTGAATAAATACATATAAACGTCTGAAATAATATGTAGATAATTTGTTCTCTTCACATAGTATAAATCATTTGTACTTTTCCAAAATAATATGTAAAAGTGTTTGAATAAATATTTTAAAGTGTTTATAACAATAGTTAAAAGTGTCTAAATTAATATGTAAATAATTTATTATCTTAAAAATAAAATTGTTTGAAGCAATAAATAAAATAATATTTGAAAATGTTTGAATAAATATGTTAAAGCATCTATAATAATAGTTAAAAGTGTCTAAAGTAATATGTAAATAATTTATTATCTTAAAAATAAAAGTGTATGAAGTAATAAATAAAATAATATATGAAAATATTTAATAAATATGTTAAAGCATCTAAAACAATAGTTAAAAGTGTCTAAACTAATATTTAAATAATTGGATTTTTTATAGTTACCCCTAAAACTTAGGTGATATTATACTTGCTCCCATACGGTTTAAAAATCTACACTTACCCCCTTGTTTTTTTAACACCGTCAGTTAGCCGTCAGTCAAAATTACTGTTAACCACATTGAATTTAGTCTAGTTTACAATTATACCCAAAACTTTTGAAATCTACAAATTTTCAAGATTGTCTTTCTCTTTCTCGTCTCTTTACTTATACTCTTTGCTACTACCACTTCGACTTCATCCATCTCCGCCGTTTCCCTGCTTCCTTATCCAACCCTGCCTTTTCGCTCCACCACCACCTTCCCTAACCTCATCCCTAAAATCACTTGTCCTTCTCACCTAGACCCATACAGACTCACCCAAATTCACTTCACATATGCTTTCGTGGATCGATGCAAATCGAAAGAGAGAATAATAAGACCAATGCTTCAATACCTCGAACAACTTCAATTGATTTTTTTATCTAGAACTATATCGTTTAAATATCTAATTAATAGTCACTTGAATAATATTTTTTATCCAACTAAGAAAAATAAAAATCAAGAGAAAATATCAAGATTTTTCAAAAAGTGTTAAAAAAAATACTTTTTCAACTTTTTTAAATATAAAGTTCAGTTGATATTATTCAAATTGAGTGAATAATTTCTATATATCAAAAAAATTACTAATGACTCATTTGTTAGGACCATTGTCAAACATGTAGCAACATTGTTATACCTAGTTTTTTCAAAATAAATTATTTTTCAATATTTCTCATTTTAATTTTTTATTTTATTTTGAGGAACTAGCTTTTGAAACAAATATAATGGGGGTAAATAGCACATTTGTCTCCAATACCTATATTCAAAATTTGAGGCAAAAATTTAGAAGCATATGTTATATTTGTTATTAATTAATATACATTGGAGACAAATAAAGTGAATCAAATAAAATATTTGACTCCATAAACTCCAATCAAAATTGGAGGCAAATATTTGGAACCAAATATTATATTGTTAACAATTAGAATATGATGGGACAAATAAAAAATTTATCTCTAATAATTAAATTTAAATAATTAAAGGCTTATATTGTATTTTCCACTAATATGGGCAAGAGTGTTTTGTAAACTTCTAGACAATTTGATAAACTTTACAATTTTTTAATATTAATATCATTATTATGTGTTTGTTTTATTACTTTTATATGTGAACATATCTCTTTCCTGGTAGGATTTACATAGATGACTTTTATAACTCTTAGTTAAAAAGCAAATTTAAATCTTCAAGACCGAAAAACTTAGCAGAAACAATGCAAATTTCATAAAATTTGAGAAAGACAAAGTTGAACTCAACCAAGGCTGACCACTAGGCTTTATATTTGCATTTCCAAGTGGCATTGGCTACCACATTGACATCCTTCATGACGGAGTCATAGGAATCGAAGTTAAATTTATTGTTGGCAGCCAAAAGCTAGGAGGTGGTGTAATTATTGCAGTCTCCACATGTCTAGAATATCTCATGGTCAGTGGTGCAGGTGGCGCCTGTGAGGAGACTAAAGATGAGGGACCCTGAGTCAGTGGCTTTGGTTTGGCAAGTCTCAATATAGCAACCACAAGGTCATTGTCGATGGCCTGAGGAGCACCAGTGCGGAGGTTAGAGGAAAGGGTATTGAAGCAGAAGGAGAAGTCGCATAAAGAGGAGAGGAGGTGTGGAGATGGATAGGTCAAAGTAGAGGTGAAAAAGAATGATAGTGGAGAGATGAGGAGGGCAAGGACAATCTTAAAAAATTGTAGATTTTTAAAGTTTTGGGTATAATTGTAAACCAAAATAAATTCAAGGTGGTTAGCTATGTCTTTGATTGATGGCGTTAAAAAACCAGGGGGTAAGTGTAATATCACCTAAAGTTCAAGGGGTAATTGTAAAAAATCCTAAATAATTTATTATCTAAAAAATAAAAGTGTCTTAAGTAATAAATAAAAGTATCTAAATAAATATATAAAAGTGTTTGATGCTATATAAAAAAATGACTACAATAATGTGTAAAAAATTTATTATTTTCAAATTTAAAAATGTCTAAAAGAATAAGACAGAGTGTCTAAATGAATTTATAAATGTAGCTAGCGATTTCCAATGATTTCTTGCCATTTCTTAACCAGCAATTTCTCGTTGTTTCCTCTTTCTTCTCATTGAGTCACCGCTCGCCATAACCACTTTTACCTCCAGCTCCTGGATCTGCCTTCATCGCAGCACTTTCTCTTTCTCCTCCTTCGATCGATGTTTGCTGCTCCTTGAACTGCCTCTTCTTGTCTTGCCTCGCTTCACCATTCATGTCATTGTCATCGTGCTAACTTGCATCAGATCTCGTCATCGCACTCGAATCACCTTCTCTGGTTACTGCTCCTGGCTTTGCATCTACATCGCAGAGAACAACAACTGCAAAAGGAGCTTTAGACGGAGTCTCGGCAATAGAGCTACAATGGCAAACTCATTGAAGCCAGATGACAGGGGAGCGGTGCACAAGAGAGCCATGGAGTTACAAAGGAAATTATGATGAGGGGTAAAATTGTAAAATTAGTACTATGTCTAATTAGATATATGTGCATTATATCCATAGTGCTACTAGATACAAGGGTCTAGAAGATATTTATATATATGAAATGAGAGAAACATTTGCTAGTTTGATACCTAGAAGGCACTCAAACTAGTATAAATGACTCCATTTAGGAGGAAATGAGTGAAGTAGGAGTCAAACTCAAACCATACATTTTCCACCCCAAATTCTTTCCACTTTACTAGTGGCACAGGACTTGATATGATTATTTTTGTCCGTTTAGCATTTCCTACACGAAAAAGAGAGAAGAAAAAAAAACATAAAAAGGTCAATTGTAATTAACTCTAAAATTTTGTTAAAATTGCACCGATGATCTTCTAAGGTCTCAATATCTACACTTTCTACTCTCATCTTCCAGCATGGCTAATCAACTGCTAGTAAAAACATGAAAAAGACTATTTTGCTTTCGATGAAAAAATAATAATAAAACAATGTAAATTAAACTGTATAGTATTCATACAATAAAATCAGTATATCTATAGGAAAAATGTCAAAATAACAGTCTGACGTACGTATCTCGTGCATCCATCAATCCGTCACCTCGTCACGCAATTAAAACCTATCTATAACTAGCTACTTGATAGCTTTTTAACAAGTTGAAATTTCGCATATATTCAGCTAAGTTCTTTTTTAATTATTATTTTTATGTGTACTATTATTTGCTTAAACAAGTTGAAATTTCGCATATATTCACCCAATCCGTCACGTTCTTTAAACTTTTTTTTTTTTTGTAATGTTTTTAGGGTGGGCAAGGAAAAAATTTATAAAAGTTTATTACTGTACTTTCTAAGAAAACCGTATAACTGATTAAAGTGGTTATTAGCTAGATAAATACTTATTAATTTTCACATGAAATTAACTCTAAATAAAGAATATGTAAATTGCTGATAATGCACATTTTTTTTGTTTGTTAAAAGGGATAAAGAGAAGGTTTTGAAACTGCATAATTTTCATCAAATTTAAGGGGTAAAGTTTGATGGGACAACCTAGAAATCACTATCAAACAATTTATTTTAATTTGAGCTAACTTATTACTTATCTATTTCGGTAACTCTTGGGCGTTCCTTAGAGTGTGTACTTCAACGTTTAATAAAATTGGATACTGTGTATAACAAAATGCAGGAAATTGTGCATGATATATAAAAGTTCGAATCATTTTTCCAATAATCATATAAAATTCTAAACAAGTAAACCAACGGCCAACCTACTGCACCCATATAATTGAATAGTATTTAATCCAATGAAAAATGAAATAAAATACACATGAATTATATATTAGTTCCCGAATTTTGAAAAAAAAAATAAAGGCAAGAGCATATCCATATGGTAAAGTTAACAACCTTGGAGTTGAAGGAAACTGTCATATCACCAACTATTTAGTGAAGAGTAAGAAATTTTAGTGGCCCATCGGCTTTCAGAATAAAAATGAAAAACATATAAAAAAATGAACATAATTTATCTGAAGCAAGCACCATTGATAATTTTAGTCACCAGCATCTATGTTGAGCAACAGTGCAAACCCAATTAATTTGAATACTGACAGCGATCCATTGCAGATAAAAATTCCTATTTTTGTTTCTTAGCTTACATGATACTATGAGTTACTATGCGAAAAACCAGTAATATCATGAAATCTCCCATAAACTTTATTAGACTATGTTGAGAAAAAGGACAGAAATGAGATATTTTAAAAGGTTGGGGCTGAATTGGCACAGGATCGAGGTTGAGACTTTAGCATACCGGCCCATTGCTCGGCTGCAGCCCGTCTTATTTTGCGGCGTGTCTTCAATGGCCCAAAAGGCCTTTATAATTCCTGATTCTAATATAATTTACAACATAATTTCATTTCTGTTTTTTTTTTTTTTTAATTTTCAGATGAGAAATATAAAGGCAATTTCAAACTAGAAACTGCTCCCTGAGTGCAAGGGGTCCATACCATCATTGGACGACTTGGATTGGACCACCAGAAAGAGACGTTCCAAAATCGGGCCCATAGACAAAACACTTGTAGAGGGGGTAGAATTCTTTAGATGATCTAAGGGTGACCAAAATTTTGATTATATTCGAAATAATTAAATAATTATTTTTTTTTTAATTTTTGGTTACCATATTTAGGTATAATTTTAATTTCAGTTAATCGAAAACAGATATATAATTTCAATTTGGTTTTCAGTTTGCTTTAATTGAAATTTGGTTAATTAAAATAACCGAATTTTTACTCTATTGGTATTTATGTTTGAGATTTAGAAAGGATTACGTATGTGATAAATGTTTGTTATGTGTATGAATGTGATGTTTAGATTTGGAATGAATTATAGATGTTTACTATGTGATTAGAATGTGCGTTTAGATTGGAATATGTAATGAATGTTTGAGGTTTGAAATACGTATGTATAAAATTTGGTTATTTTGGTTGAAAACTGAATAACCAAATTTTTTTTTTGTTCTCCTATAATTTGGTTTATTTAGTTATTAGTATATAAAACCAAAAATTGAATAAATTTGGTTATTCAATTTTGTTTAAAATTGAAAAAATTGATTGATCATCCCTAAGATGGCCTATGGAATAAACGTATAAGTTGCTCTATAGAGTGGACAATGTGAAAATTTTACCTTTTTCTTTTTCATTAGCCAAAATTTTAGCATTTATACAAATATAGAGAATTGACTCTTTCTTTTTATCTCATTATTTATTTTAAGAACTAAGAAGAGAAAGCTATTTTACTAGTTTAAGGCATTAAAGAGGAAAAATTCATAAAAATTTAACAACAGCATGAAAATTTTATTTTAAATATACTATTGCATCTAAATAATATTAAATTTTAAATAAAATTAGTTTTAGGTAAAAAAATGTAAAAATAAAAATAAGTCAGTTGACATAAGTTAAAAAAATAATACAAATTTAACAATATCATGAAAATTTTCTTTCAAATAGATTATTGCATCTATATAATATTAGATTTTAAATAAAATTAGTTTCAGGTAAAAATGATGTAAAAGCAAAACTAAGTCCACTGACTTAAGTTAAAACAAATTAGCTCAAAATATTATTTAAAATAAAGAAAAATAATAAATGGGGAAGATGTTGGAGATACTCTTAATAAAGTATGTATGTATGTATTTGTATTAATAAAAGTTGTATACCAAACTTAATAAATAATTATAACAAAAAAATTACACTCATCATCTTAAATTATTTACAGCGTAAATTACAAAAGCCCCCGTGGGGTTTGATTTAACCTACACTTTATTCCTATTTCCTTTATAGTATCCGACAACAACTTTTGAAACTCTAAATTAAACTGTCTGATAACCATGTTCCAGTACTTTCAAGATTTTTTAATATATTTTTCATAGCTAACTGACCTTTACAAGAAGAAAATTGCTTTTACAGAAAGAAAAAACTAATAATTTAAAATATCTATTAACTAAAAAAAATTAAAAAGATTAAAATTACTGGAAGATGACTATCGTACAGTTTAAATTACGGTTTCAGAAGTTGTTATTAGACAGTATAAAATAACTAGGGGGCAAAGTGTAGGTTTACAAAAATAAAGGGGCAAATTATAGGTTAGGGTAAACTTCAGGAGGGTAATTGTAACTTTCCTATTATTTACAATATATTCCCTTTCGGGTAGCTATATACACTGGGCGCACCAGTGTACACCTACACTTCACATTATTTACAAAAATGTTGCCGCATTTAAACAGTGTATCCTACTAACATAAACAACACTTCTTATCAAATGGAATAATATATTATACGAATGAAACAACACAAATTATATGAATGAAACATTACTTCTTACTAAACATAATGATGTTATTTACGAATATCATATCTTACAAAATAAATAACATAGTACAAAATAACATATTTGTATGAATGAAACATCACTTCTTACTAAACAGAACAAAATTATTTAGAAATAACATATCTTATAAAATGAACAACATATTACAAAATAACACAAGTATTTAAATGTGGCATCACATCTTACTGAACGAAACAACACTATTTGTGAACAATACATCTTACGAAGTGAACGACATATTATAGAACATCACATTTGCATGAATGGAACAATACTTTTTACTAAATGAAACAACATAAACATCGTTGGAAGCAAGGACGTCGGTTCTTCCTCCAATGAGGCGTAGATATTACCAGAGGCAAGGATGAACAATAGAGCATATTAGAAAATAACAAATTTGTATGAATGAAATAATATTTCCCACTAAACGGAATGCAACGAACACCACCAAAAGTAGGGATGCTGGTTCTTTCTCTAATTGGGCATAGATACCACTGGAAGCAAGGATGAATGACAAATGAAGGTTGGCAGGGGAGGTCAGACTTCTCCTCAACTTCCTTCATCTCCAATTGAAACAAATCCATTGGCAAGCAGCATCCTCCCATCTCTAATAACGATGTCGAGGAATTGAAATCATGACATCAGAAGAGAATACACTGAAAAAGATAAGGAGAAGTGGGATAAGGATCGAAGCGAGTTTGCTTCTAGTTTTGGAGAAGGGAAAACGAAGAAAAGAATTGGATAAGGAAGAAGCGAAGAGAATAACAAGATAAGGAATAAGCAAGTGACCGAAATTGCAAGTAACCTAAAAGTAACGGTGCTCTGTGTGATCCAGGAGTATTTTAGCCTTTGCTTCCTCTTTTAGATAGCCTCAAGTCTTCATCATATTTTCTATATTTAGTGAATTAGTTTACCATAGCATCCTCCAAATATTATTACAATATTCACTTTTTTCACCTTTCTTGATTTACATGTAATAAATTAAGGATAAAAATTAAAATAACAAATAAATTTTTCAGTTTTCTTATTCTTTGTCATAGACTTAAATTTTTAAACCATTTTTTGGTGAAAGGCATAAAATAATTTTCAATAAATGATGCACAAAATATTTATTGATTAAATTATTTTGTCATTTTATATTTAATATTTTATAAAATAGGATAAGAATATGGAGGGTCCATAAGAGTACAACAGAGCCACTCCTGCTAACGAATAAAATTTTAAGTTAATGACTAAGACCTATAATTATTATTACAATATCTAAAATTCTATCTTCCACTCTTTTTCTGATCTACCTCATATACAATAATAATAATAATAAATTATACGGTCCTAATTATTTTTAGAACAGAGGAATACAGTTATTACTAAAAAATTGGATTTAGTGACAGTCCATTTAGTGAGGAAAAAACTGTCGCTAAAAGTCTAGTAAAAACATAAAGAATGTTCATATAAGACTACTCAGCAAAATATTGGAATTCCTATAAATAAAAAAGAGAAAAAGAGCAACAGAAGGCATTAGAATTGATTTCCCTAACTTAATCCTTGCCCATGGTCGACACAAGGCCATGCAGTAACAATATTTATCGCTCCCAACTCTTGAGTCTTACCCCTAAACACACACGAACGAACAGTGGCGGAGCTACATAGGCCCCCCCCTGGCGAGAATTTCAAAAGCTTATAAATACTAGATACTAAGTTAGTTATTTTATGAGGAGTTAAGGACCAAATCCGATATTCCCCCCCTCCCACACCAACTGGTGAAGAATATTAAAAAGGTAAATAGCGCCAGCAGTTCTAAGTCTTTACTTTTCATTACAAGTTTTGTCCACAACCTCTCAACCATTGCATATTCATCCTAAATCATTGCCTGTAGTTGTAAATTCGCTCTTTGACTAACAATTAATGTCAATAATGATGAAATTGAGACAAATGTACAATAGTTAGGAACTTAGAGATGAATTTACAACAAAAAGTAAACATTTTATAAATAATTATTTAAATAATTTTTTTCTCCTAGATTTTAGCCATTACTAGTCTTACATTTGCCTAACCCCCCGAACCTAAAAACCTAGCTCCGCCACTGTGAACGAACACACACTAGTGACATTTAACTGTAGGAAAGTATGGGGTTAATATTTGCGGTGTGAAACCGTCATTAAAAATTGGGCAAAATAATAATAATAATAATAATAATAATAATAATTAACCATCAGAAAGTATGTGGGTTGATATTAGAGACGGCCCAAACTCTGTTAAGGCTATAATGTCGGTTCCAGTTGGTGTACAAATTACTTTAGCTAAGAGTTTCTCCTTATATATTTAGGTCTCAAGATTATAGAGTATGAACCTAAATCAGTTAATAAAATTTCATTGAATTAATTAAGATCATGATTGCCAAAAAAAAAAAATTAAGATCATTGCTTGCTAAGTTTGATCATTCTGTATCAGTTTGTTTGCTGGTAAGATTAAAATTGTTGTTGGTATCAATTCTATAATGCTCCACTCGTGGGAGTTTTTAGTTTCGGCAAAAAGTAAAATTTTTGGTTGCGAAAGGCTGTTTTTTTTTTTTAGAAAAAAAAATCAATTTATTTACTCAATAACTTAATCAGTAGAGCTTTAAAAAATTAATTACCGGATGGGCACAAAAGCTGAAAAGCAAGTATTGTAGAAAGATGGGCGGAGAAGCGTGACGACGGGACGGTTTCTGTGATCTTAGCAAGTAGCCACCGAAAAAACGGTTGTTGAGCTGCACCTGCCTTTTTCTTCTTACCAAGACTGATCTCATGTCTCACTTCCAGACCAGAGCAATGAAGTTAACTACTTGTAATTCAACCAGAACTTGCCACGTCGTGGCCATGCCTTTTCCGGGTCGCGGCCACATCAACCCGATGATGAACTTCTGCAAATTACTGACCTCCAGAAGACCCGAAATTCTCATCACCGTCGTTGTAACCGAGGAGTGGTTCGGCTACATCCAGTCGGATCCTAAGCCTTACTCGATTCGCTTTGAAACCATCCCCAACGTCGTGCCGCCAGAACTGCTCAAAGCCGTTGACTTTCCTGGATTCTATGAGGCTGTGATGACGAAGATGGAAGCTCCCTTCGAGCAGCTGCTCGACAGTCTTGAGCCTCCGGCGACCGTCATTATCGGCGATATAGAGACACGATGGGCCGTCGGAGTTGGGAATCGAAGGAATATTCCGGTGGCCGCTTTTTGGACGATGTCAGCCACCGTGCTTTCCATGTTGTATAATCTTGATCTCTACATCAAGGAAAGACAAGCAACTCTTGATCTCATAGGTACCGCCCTATTCCTCCCAACTTCAAGTCTCAATCTATTGTATTCAATTTCAGGGGGTTGAAATGCAACAAATTAAAATAAAAAGTTTATGCGGTTGACATTATATGTATCTCTAGCGCAAAGCTGATTCACTTGGCTACTAGTACAAAATTTGATGAACTATTTGGGAACTAATTATTTACGTAATAGCAGACAATAAATTTTTGCTCATTATCTTGAATATACCAAAATCTAATTTCATATATAGTTCAAAGAATATGTGTAACTCTAGGAGCAGCAAATTAGGCCATTATTATAACAAGTGCAACACTTATTGCTTGTATAGTCAACGTCATAGATACACGTTACGATTAAGATCTAATTAGGCATTTATTAATTAGAATTTCAATGAGAAAAGCAAGCATTCTTACGTACATAACAAGAAGTGTACCTGGAACTTGGTGTTTAGATTGATGTGCGGTTTATTGTTGTTTTGAATTTGTGTTCCATCTATGGAACAGAACAAGTGGACTCCATTCCAGGAACTTGCTCAAGTGATATAGCTGATATTAGAAGAATTCTCCTCCGGGACGATCCACGGGTCCTTCAACTCGCTCTTGATTGCATTTCAAGAGTTGTAGAAGCACAGTTTCTTATCTTCACTTCCTTCTACGAGCTTGAACCCCAAGTTATTGACAAATTAAGACAAATCCTCAGTTTCCCTGTCTACAACATTGGTCCTTCAATACCTTACTTGGAACTCAAGGACTCTTGCTCGGAGTTAGATTACATGAAATGGTTGGATTCTCAACACAAAAGCTCCGTCCTGTACATCTCATTGGGAAGCTTTCTCTCTGTTTCAAGCTCCCAAATGGATGAAATCTTCGCTGGATTGGGAATTAGTGGGGTTCGGTTCTTGTGGGTGGCTCGTGGGGCAGCTTCTGAGCTCCAAAAGAGTTGCGGTGACAGGGGGATGGTGATTGCTTGGTGTGATCAGTTGAAGGTTCTGAGTCATCCTTCTGTGGGCGGATTTTTGACACATTGTGGGTGGAATTCGGTGCGGGAGGCACTTTTCTCAGGGGTCCCAATGCTGGGGTGTCCTCTTTTCTTGGATCAAGACAACAATTGCAGGCAAATTGTGGAGGGCTGGAGGGTTGGTTGGAGGGTCAGTGGTAAAAATGGCTTGGGGACTAAACGAGAAATTGCGGAAATGGTAAGGAGGTTCATGGATGTGGAGAGTATTGAGGGGCAGGAAATTCGGCGCAGGGCAGAGGAAATGAAAGATGTGTGTCGTCTGGCAATTGGTGAACATGGTGGGTCGTCTTCAACAAACATTGATTCCTTCATTAGCGATATTTCATCATGAGGCGTGCTAGGAAATTTTCAATTTCGAGATGTATAATCTTCTCCTTTTTTGTTTCATTAGTGTGCTTTGTTTTACTGAGTCGAGCCAAATTGGCTATTTGCACTAAATTAAGTGGACGTGAACAATAGGAGGCCACCTTATCATTGCATGTCATCTGTATTATTTTTCGCCAAAAACCACCGCTAGTCCTACTGTGGCTACCCATCTTCGACGTCACAAAAATCCTGTCCTGCTGCTTCTTCCTCTCCACGTCACAAACTCTGTCCGGCACCTCTCAATGGGAAGCTTTTTCTCTGCCTCCAGGTCCCAGATGGAAGAAATCGCATATGGTTTACGGTTGAGGAGTGTTAGGTTCTTCTTTTTGGGGCGCGGAGAGAGTGTTGGCCATTGTTTCCATGATATTGGCTACCATGATGGGATTGTGGTGCCATGGTGTGATCAGTTGAGGGTGCTGAGGCAAGGAGCGGTAGGAGGTTTTGGAAGTCATTATGGGTGGAATTCGACTCAGAAGGCCATTTTTGCGGGGGTACCATTGCTTGCATATCCTCTGGCGGCTGATCAGACCTTGAATTGCAAGTTGGTGGTGGAGGATTGGAAGACTGGGAGGAGGGTGAGAGAGGGTGCAGGGGAGGTGTTTGTAGGGAGAGAGAAGGTGAAGAGGGTGGTGTAGAGGTTTATGGATTTCGAGAGTGAGGAAGGGAGGAAGATCAGTAGGAAGGCCAAGGAGTTGCAGGAGATGTGCATGAAGGCCACTGCCCAAGATCCTGGCTCATCCCAGTTCAGCATAGATTGCTTCATCAAGGACATTTATTGCCATCATTAAACTTAAATCTGTCCATGAGTTGCGACAAAATCAATTGCATAAGCTTTTGTTCTTGTTACCATTCATCGAAATATTTAACTATATCCACATGGTGTATATACACCATTTAACACCGTTAGCCTCATACGTTTCTAATATATAACAAAACAGGAAAGTGTAAAAAATCTTTCGAATCTCACCATAAATATCTCAAGTCACTCAATTCACGATTCCGTACAAATCTAAGTTCCTAATATACTTCCATGACATTAAAACCCTATTTCGCAGTAGACTTTTAACTCATCCAGTTCACCACCTCCCTACGAATTCATGACATCTGCACTCGAATGTATGCTCTCACTTCTGCCGAATCGGATTGCCCCGCCACCAAGAGCATTGTGCAGTTCATCACCGACCTCGCCAAGAACAGTATTAAACTAAGTTTCTATTATACAAAACTAAGGTGTTTATGTGCAAAATTGAAATGCTAATATATAAAAATGGGTTCCAATTGTATTAGCATGGAGTTCCTACTTTATGACACTATGATACTGTATAAGTGCGAGAATTGAGATTTTAATATATGAAATTGAGTTTCATGTTATATAAAATTTGAATAATGATGTACAAAATTATATATCTATTGAATGAAAATGATTTCTTATTGAATGAAACTAATTTCATATAATACAAAATGAGTTTCTATGATACAAATTTGAACATTTCTCATGAAGTCACGAAAACTCTCTTTAATATACAAATGAATTTTTAATGTATGTAATTGATTACTTATTGTACAAAATTGAGATTATAATGTATGAAACTTACTAAACATGACTGTTTGTAGCAAATAAAATAAAATAAAATAAAATCTCTTTTTTATATTTACCATATATATATTCTTAAAAATATATTTTTATAATTGCTACATTTAATAATTAAATTGATAAAGATAATTATCATATTTGTTAAATCCGGAAAAGGACGTTAGAATAATTCTTAAAACATAAAAAATAAATGGATAATAATCATCCCAATACTTACCATAGCTCTAGTTTGAAGGGAATTTTTTTTTTAAAAAAAGGAAGATAGAGAAAAAAGCCAAAAAATTTGTACCTTAATTCCCTCATGAGTCAAGAGTCACATTGCTCTCTCTACTCCCTAATGCTGTTTTGACTCACATTTCTCTCTCCACCATACTTAACAGAATAATGAATGCCCTAACATGGAGCATGTACTCCATGAGTACCTCAAAATAATGGTGGCCATTGGGCCGGGTCAACCCGGGCCCGCCTTTGGACCCGGCTCGGGTCCAACTCGGCCCAGCTTGGTCAAACCCGGACTCAGCCCAACACGAAGTGGACCCGGACGAAGGCGGGGTGAATTTGGGCCTAGAAGAGGAGGAAAGCCCAAAACTGACGGTTCGGCCCATTAGCAAGCTCAAACTCATACCGGACTGGCCCATGACTCGGTCGATCCAGGTCGGGCCCAGGCCAAGTCAGTTGTTTCTGACCGTTGCTGCTGCGCCGAAAATTTTCAAAAAAATTGGGAAAATTACACCCTGAGCCCCCCTAACGGCTCTAGATAATTTTTTTGACCCCCAGACTTTTTTATCCTTAGTCAACATCCAATAACGGCTAGTTTTTGATGGGTTTTTAGGGAAAACGAATTTTTTCTTCTCCTATAAAGAGGCAGCCTCTTTCCCACACTTCCTCACACCAATCTTCTCCTACAATATTCTCTCATTCTCTCTAATATCTTTTTCCAAGTTTATTAATCTTTCACTAATATTTTCTTAATTGTCTCTTAATCATCTTTCCATCTCTTCAATTTTTTTCTTCTACTAATGGCTTCACGAAGGAAGAACTCCGGCAAGGGCAAAGGAGTTGCCTCCTCCTCATCCGGCACAGGGGTCGGTTCATTTTTCCAAGGACGTATGTTCCGGAAAAATCGAGGCTCACATTCACAAGAAATTCCCGACAAATGATCCAAACATCAACATGGCGGCATACGACCTTGGCCTTGACGATCAACTCTCTGATGATGATATTGAGGAAATTTCACCTACCCAAGTCGATGCCGAGGGGTCCCAACCGACGCCACAAAGCAAGCTACTCGAGCAGAGTCAAGTAAAAAGCGGGAATTTGAAGGCTTTCGTTTGGGCGCATTTCAATCAAATTTGGGAAGGCGAAACGAGGTATCCCAAGTGCAAACATTGTGACAACAATTTTGCACACAAATTGAACTCCGGGACGGGCATGCTCACAAGGCACTTAAGCAAGATCCATGGAGACATCGGCGGCATTTCCGGTGGACAAACACAACTGACGGGTGTTGGCAGCTCCGGCGATCTAGGTATTTTTTGATTTAATCCAAAAACTGTTAGGTAAGGTTTAATTAATTGGATGATGATTATTGAAAAACCATTTAGACAAGCTGAGGATGAACACTTAGAAAGATTCATCCAATAAAATCTAAATCCTGCTTATAAAAAAATGTTTAGGCAAATGGCTAGAAGAGAAAACTTTAAACTGTATGAAGCTAGGAGATGTGATTTACAAGCATATTTTTCTACTGTTGATCATTGTCTGTCATTTATGTCTGATATATGGACATCTCCAATAGGACAAAATTATTATTGTGTAACTGCTCATTGGATAGATGATGAATGGGTCATTCAAAAGCGGATAATTGCATTCAAATATATGAAATCTGATCATACAGATTGAAATATTTTTAATTGCATTATTAAAAGTTTGTGTGAATTTTTTGTTGCCGATAAAGTTTTATCTATTTCTTTTGACAATCCTTTAAACAATGATGCGGCGGTGAGAGAATTGATAAAAGAAATAAAACCACCGCTTGATGGAAAAAATTTTTATGTTCGTTGCTTGTGCCACATTTTGAATTTATGTGTCCAAAATGGTTTACAACAACTGCAAAACCAAATTGAGCCAATTTGAAATGCTTTACTTTTTGTTAAAATAATGAACAAATTGGCTTGTGAATTTAAAATATTTTGTATTGAAAATGGGGTGAATTTTTCTTGGAAAAGGTTTAAAATTGATTGCCCCACTAGATGGAACTCCACATTTGAAATGTTAAATGATGCTCAACCATTGGCAAATCTTTTGACTCACTTTGTTAACTCATAAGTTCAAGGCAACTAGCTAACGGACGAGGTTTGGGAAAAATGTTTTAAGTTAATTGAGTTACTTAAATATTTTTATGAGGCAACAAACTTTTTCTCTGGAGTTTATTACCCAACAGTACACCAAGCAATGTTATATTTTGTAAACATCGTCTATATTTTCCACTAATACAAGGACGATGAGTTTTTGAAACCAACTGTTGAAGCAATGCAATAGAAATGGCTTGATTATTTTCAACAAATCCCACAAATTTATCTTGTTGCATGTGCATTAAATCCAAATGTCAAAATTACGGGTTGTCTGCAATTGTTAGAAGCATACTATCACATATATTTAGGTCAACCACAAGTTTCTACACTTGCTATTTCTGCTGAAGTTGACCATAATTTGATAGAGTTATGCAAACTCTACTCTATTGAGCATTCTGATAAGGTTAGGTCATCCGAACCAACATCCGCCCGACATTCTAATTCATCATCATCACCATCAAGGTTCAACCCAGCGGCTAGTATCCTCAAACGACCGAGACCCATAAACCCGGGATTGGGGGAATGGGATGATTACCTCCACACTTCATTTGAAAACAATGAGGAAGACATCCTCGAGTGGTGGAAGAACAAAACAGAAAGATTCCCGATCTTATCCATACTGGCATAAGAGATTTTGGCAGTTCCGGTTTCAACCGTCGCCTCCGAGGCTGTCTTCAATGCAGGGAAACGAGTCATCTCAGAGAAACGAGCAAGGCTCATACCTGAAGCTGTTGAGGTTTGCGTCTGTAACCAGGATTGGGCGCTTGCTGCTCTAAGGAAACAAGATATTAAAAACTCTGATGATGAGGTCCCTTCTGATGATGACCAACAATAGTAGATTCTAGGTTTTCATTAGAATTTAAAGAATGTAATTGATCTGATTATACTGTTAAGCACAGATCTTAAGTTTTACCTTTGCATTTTTTTCCATGGAACGTTTTGCCATTTTCAAGTGTAAGTCACGTTTCAAATTATGAAAGTGCCATTTGACTTTTTTTATTAATAAAATTTGCACCGGCAGTGGCGTTTCTTTTAAAAAAATATATATTTCATAAAATTACTATAAAACAACAATTGAAAACATTTTAAAATGGTGTTTTTTAAAATCGGATAAACCCGGCCCAGTTCGGACCCGCCCCGGCCCAGCCCGGGCCCGGGTTGGACCCGATCCAGGCCCAACCCGCTTAGATGCATGCCTTGCCCGGGTCTGAGAAAACCGACCTAGGCCCGGCCGGGTCGGTCCACCGGCCACCATTACCTCAGACTACGTGCAGCAAATGACTCTTTTATACTCGACACTTTGTGTCACGCATTTACTTTTTCTTTTTCTTTGGTAACATGGGCAAAATAGGCAATTTTATCACTAAAGTGTAGGGTTCACAGTAGTTTTGTCATTAAAGTTTTATTCTGGAGAAATTTGTCATTAGCATTTTTTAAATGAGCATATTTGTCACTACCGTTGGTGACATGTTAAGACATGTTGATAGAATGATAATGTGACAGTACTTTGTCAACATGGAGCACATGTGGAGGCATAAGTGGAAATGATAAAAAGAAAATTTTATTATATAATCACGTAAGTTGTATTTATTTCCTATGTTTTACCTTAATCTTTCATCTCTAACACCAAAGCTATCATCTTCAACTTGTCTTCATTAACTCGCTGGAAATGAAAAGCCAAATAAGTACAGTGACAAATTCTTCCACCATGATTTTCCTTCAACTTGCTCACACAACTGCCGCACTCTCAGGCTCGGCCTCATCCTTAACCACAGTAACTCAAACTCATGGATTTGCTCAACTTCAGCAGCATTAATTACTGCATAATTGTTGCTTGCCCACCGTGATTGTCGGTTAATTGTTGCTTGTCATGTCTCGTGCACAATTTCCCGTCATTGGACAACCCCTTACTTTGTTTGCCCATCCTGGATATAGCCATCGTACCAGTGTCAAAACTTGATAACAAATATGTCCGTTTCAAAAGCATTGCTGGCAAAACTACCTGTTTTGAAAACATTGATGAAAAATGTGTTACATATTGGCTGATGTGGCGATGGATTATCCAACTCACCCCCACTCTAATGGAATATTCTTTGTGATAATAGGATATTCCCACCGTTAACTGCCATAGTGATAAATATCCCCTTATTCTAAAACATTGATGACAAATATGCCTATACTAAAAATGTTAAAGACGAATTTTTTCGGTATAAAATTTTAGTGGCAAAACTACTCTGGGCCCTATACTTCAGTGGCGAAATTATCTCTTTTGTCTTCAGTATTTATTGTACTAACCGAAAGTCATACATCTTCTACAATTGATACAACAACCTAAAGCTCTAAAGAAACTTGACATGGAGACCACTAGCTCTATGTTTTTGCCTGTAAACATCTTTGTAAACATCTACAATTGATACAACAACCGAAAGTCATGCTTCCAACTTGAGTAAAGAACCCATAAAGACAGAAAACCAACAAACAAACCAACATAAAATTGGACAAATGACACCATCATTAAATTGGATAATCAACAAACGCTAATAACTCATCCACCATGAGAAAGCAGGTTGGCTGATTACATCGAGTAAAACATTCTATTGCTGCATTTCTAAATATGATTCATAAATAGTTTTGATTATGAATTTTCTTGTTTCAGGTCAGTTTACACCTGTAAACATGCGTAAAGAAATTCACCTATTCAAAAATAATATTTTTTTATTGATGATATGAAACATTTCTTTAACAAGATACAAACATCTTATTGCAGGATTTATCAACAATTATACTCCTGCTAGACCTACACATTAAGAATGTATTAACTTCATTGTATTGCACTTAATACATTGAATTTTGAAATCTACATTGTAAAACAATAATGAACTAGATCACATAATTAAACTTAATAAATTTAATATAACAGCCAAGTTAAGATTAAAAAAACACCTCAAAGAGTGCATTGTTCATTGATAAAAAATGCACAGCAACACTTACATCAAGATTAGAAATCTACATCAAAACCGGCAAAGCCTAACCTAAACAAAAAAAATTAAAAACAAAACCCTAATATCTGTTTTACACAATATAATAGGATGATATACAAACTAATCAAAGACATCAATAAGAGCAAAAACCTATTCTAGTCTCAACAATAATGCTAATAAGAACCTTAACATTCCTTTCACATCTGTGATGAACTCTTCGATTCTTCTCCTACCAAATAAAGTATAAAATTATTACAGAACAAGCTCTTCTCAACTTAGTTTTTAATCCCTTACCTTAACCACTTTGCACAACCATTTACAAAACCAAGTCCATCAGTGAGGCACATTCTTTAGCTTCAACTTACACGCAATATCTCTCCAAATCATTTTTTAAAACCCACCCTGAAAAAACAAGTAGTTTCTAGATTCATCATTCACCAAGCATAAAGGACATGATAAAGAATTTAAGGATAAAAAAACATTTTAACCTATCAAGAGCATACATATTATCAATCATCTTAACCCAACAGATTATAGACCATTAAACAACAAAATTCTATACAAGGCTATGCCACTGAACCAAATCAAAGTTTTCCATCATATGAAGATATACTAATTTCATAATGAACTTATCATTTTTTAGACAGTCCCACCTCTAAGTGTTCAGAACAATCTTCACTAGAAACATAACACACATAATACTCATCAAAATTTAATAGAGATTTTTTTTTTGTCTTAGCACTATTATATACAGCCTTGTGCTTATCTTGAGGTTTGTAATATTTATAAGAAGTTCTTCAATATTCTTAATTAAATCAAATCACACTTGGAAAGGGTAGACAATTAGCTCCCACTTCAATATTACATAGGTGAAGTTTCACCATTTAATTTGTTTGAGAGACTTATAAACATAAACTGTGGTAACTCCATTAAGAATACTAACTCATCCTACCAATTGTAGCAACTATTCACATTAGTTTCAAAATAATGAGATTTTTCTAGTGCACATAAGCACACACCTCTAAGTTATTTTTACCCGTTGAACTTTAGAATTAATTTGTGGCTAGTTTAAAGTTAGGTTCTTGTTATAGGTGCTTTTAGTGAGGATTTAAGTCTCATTTCTCTCATCATAGAGGTAACCAATTTTCTACCAGACTATGTCCAAAATCTACATAAATAACAATGATCACTTTATCAATATTAATCATAGACATAATCATGTCATACACCAATATGTCTTGATATTCCACTATAAACTTCATTGTATGCTTTAAACTTATAGTTCAGTATCACATTAACGCAAAGGAAATAGTCCCATCAGCTGTTACTACAACACTATTTTAGATATCATTGTTTAAGTCATTATATTTCCTTCTCTTTAACAACCAAAGCTATGAAACTTTGATACTAATCAGGTATACAAATTTGTTTTTTATCTGTCAAATTTTATAGCAATTTCATATAAAACAAACATTCATTTGTAATTGGTTTTTTTCACCAGTATTTCTCGCTCAATTTCCATAACACACCCTTTTAGCACAAGGCAATCATTTGAATAAAACAATTTCAAAAATTTTATCCTTTTAAAATATCTCAAAACTCTTGAAATTCCTTTCCAATGTTCTGTGCCATGTTTGCATGTATATAACAAATAACATATACTATATCTAGTACTATACAATTTATGATATCATACATTAGACTATTAATAACATTTCAATGTTTTTTTGAGTAACAATTTTATCAATATTATTTGACAATTTGATGAGTCATAATATTTTATGGCTCAACCCAATTAAATTGAAGCAATGTTGATTTACCCAATCATGAGATAATTTTCTTTTGGTCAAATTGCATAAAACCCACACAATCAATAATAGTCATAAAGCAATTACTATCAAGGATTCATATATGGGTTTGTGTTGCCAAAGTTCATCGTAGTTGAACTCATCTAAAATGATTTCATTTTTCAATTTCATGCTCAATAAATAATAAAACAATGGATTGACACAAAACTATCAAAACCATAGAATAATTATAGGGGTACTTTATTATATTAATTAATTTAAAAATATTTAAATATAAAATCACAAAAAAATCACTAATCATCTATTAATCCAAACAAGAAGGATTTTAAAATTTTCATATTATTTAGCAATGACCTTTATGAATTTCTTTTTTCTGTTTTTGGCTTTAGTAAAATAAGAAGAATGGTTACCATAACCAACATGTGTACCGTCTATCTGGTTGAAGTGTTTTATATGTTAGCCATGGTTACTGTACATCAACGTATCATGGTCATTAACTTTAATAATTAACTAAACAAAGTTTGAAAAATGTGAGGGTGAAAAAAAGAGAATAATAGCCAATTTTAAAAAAATAAATAATATCTTTAATTAAGGGAAATAAAAATTTGAAAATGTATAAAAAATAAATATAGAGACTGAAAATTAATAAAAATGAATGGTAAGTTTTTAAGGAAAAAATAATTAAAAAATAAGTTAAAAGGAATAAGATGTAAAAATATATTATGCCATTTGAAAAGTACTATGAAGTAGTTCATGTAAAAAATAATTAAAAGCTAGAACCTCAGTTTAATTAATCTAATGGTTTTGACCTACAAAATGAACTCCATCCTTCAGTGTAATTATAGATTTATTGAAACCTTATAAGGATTTTTAAGAGGTTTTTGAAACAGTGGGGGATAATTGTAATTTTTACTAAATCACATGGAACAAATTGTTATTCTTGCATTAGGAATTATAAGTAACTTTTCTGAATTCTTTTCTTTCCTGATAAAACATGTCTTTTTTTTTTAAAAAAAAAAAATGTTTCCCCTTCTTGAATTGTACAATTTAAGTTGGTGTTAAATTTAGGTAAAAGTTATGCCATTATAGAAATACTCTTAATTATTTTCAGAAATTCCTATATAAAGTTTATTTTGGAGAAAAAGCCTTTCCACGAATATAAATACAGCTCACAGGAAAAAAATACGATAAAATAATTTAATTTTAAACTTACATGGGAGACATTCATTTTCATATACTCCCTTCTCCAAAAAGTTTTGCTCCATTTATTTTAGGCAATTAATATAAAATTTTTTATTTTTAATATTTTAATATATAAATAAAAAATTTTGTATATGAATGATAATTTAAGATACATAGTTTCTAAATATATATTTTTTTATTTTTTTTATAAAATAATAATATAAATAAAATTAAATCAAAATATAATAAAAATTCAAATGTATAAAACTTCTTATACGGATGGCGTTTATATATTGTTTTCAAGTAGTTCATTTTCGTTCTTCGAAGCAAACAAATCGTTGTTGTTTTCTATTTAAAAATTTTAATGTGACATGGTGATGGTTGTTGAAAAGAAATGGATGACATGGTAATGTCAAATGTGAGATGAAAAGTGAGGGCAATTGATTATAGGACTACTGTTGATGAATACGCCATTCACGGCGGTGAATTTCTCTTCCTACGAGGCTGCGAAGAGAGGTTTGATGGGAGGTTATTTCGCCGGAGAGTGCTAATGATGACCGGTTGGTTGGTCATGTTACGGTGGGTGCTGCTGCTGCTGGGGCTTTGGCGGCTGCTCTTGCAACTCCACTTGATGTGGTTAAAACACAGTTGCAGTTTCAGGTACGTTTCAGCTAAAGTTGGGAGAATTTTCTTTAGTCCGAGAGGATGATGAATTTTGCCGATTCAAACGAATAGATGAGTGTTAGTTGTCAGAAGTTGACTGTTCTGAGAGACTGCAACTTCGGTTCTAGCTGCTGATGTTGTGCTAAACGATGTTAAACTATGCAGTAAGAACTAAGAATCTGAGATTGAGAGGGCTCCAATTGAATCTTGCGGCATTTCGAAATGTTAAGGGAAACCCTTTTTGTCATGTAGCTTGGTTACTTCTCTTTGATTAGTATCTTGGTTCCAAGATTAGCTCTTTTGTCAGAGTTTGGCTCAAGCATCTCTTTTACACCTAGCATGGCTCTTGCGGTCGCGGCTACTGCATTGGATTATGAGGGCGACGTCTTTAAAAGTCGCAGCGTTGAAAGAGCCACCACCAGCACTTGTGCCCCCTTAGACCCAATTTGTTTTAATTTAAAAGTTGACCAAGTTAAAACGAATTGGGTGTAAGTATTGGAGATAGTGATGTATTTCTTTTTGATACAAAGAGGTGTTGTTCTTCGCTGTACTATCATATTGGCACAAAACCTTTGGCATTTTCAGTTTTGCGTAATCTCTTGATGGGCTACTTCCTGGTGTAGCCACAGGTGTTAGCAACTTCCTCCGATGAAAAACAGAAAAAAAAAAAAAAGGCCATTTAGATGTAGAAACATTTTGCCATTGTCCAACTATGGGATCATGGAACAAGGAATATTGTTCACATGTTTGAAACCTTGTTATGTACATTTTCAAGTGTGGATCAGAAACAACTTTTCGTGCGTTTTAGTAAGTGGAAAGCAATTGTCTTCAAAATTGAAAAGAACAAACCTGCAATCTATGGTTTGGCTGCAACATGTATTGTGATCTGAGATGGAAAATGGAAAATATTTTCTAATGTACATGCTCCCCGCCCCTGGACATTTCATGTATTGCACCAGATAAATTATTCTGTGGTTTATGGATCGCACTGAAGATCATATGTAGGATTTTTGTTCCCATTCGTCGCGCATTTCAAGTTTACCTCTGAAAACTTTAATATGAAACTATATTTTAGTTAGGTTGGGGAATTTGAGTTTCTGCAAAATTCAGAGGTCTGCAGTGTAATATCTTTCAAATTTATCTGTGGTTGTTCTGTATGTATGCTCTCAAAAGCTCGTGTGTTATTTGCGGGCACATATTGCAGGGTGTTTGTGGTTGTGAATTGTTATAGGTTTACTAGTGGTTCCATCAGTGATGTTATCAAAAGGATAGTGAAGAAAGATGGATACCTAGGGCTCATACAGGGATGGGACCTATAATGCTTTTACACACTCTTGCTGTAGCAATCTGCAGGTCTACATATGAAGCTGCTAAATCTTTCCTCCAGGAACCCAACATCAGCATTGCAAGTGGCACTATCACCAAAAGGCTAGTGTCCTGCGAACAGCTGCTCCTATTATTCAAGGTTTCTTCATATGAACACTTATATGCAATCAATATTTGTAAATTTTGCTTCACACCACAATGAGTAAGCTAGAGAGAGGCTTTTTTTTGGATTTTAACCCCAGTATATTCGACCAGCATTCTAGGGAAATGGATAGGTCAAATGAGATCTAGATTTCGTTTCCAAAAATAGTTTCTTAACAGGTAAGTTACAAAACTTCCACTGTCATTTCCTAGTGCAGTCTTTTGCTGACACAAGTCAGACCAACAGTTTTTTTTCCCAGAAGGAGACAATGTAATGTTAACTTGTTCTAGAAAGTTTTGGCATGTCATTTTGGCGCATGAATCCTTTGAGTTGCTGTAACATCTCCATTCTTTGCTTTCTCTGAGTTCATTGTTCATTATTTCATAGGTTACTACTATCTTTATGTTACTTCAGCTGATCTAAGTTGTTCCTCAATGAAAATGGACCTTGGAAAAGTTCCAATCCAGAGCAATTTTTTTTATCAATGTTCTATTCCTGCTAGCATTTCTGAAGTTTGTGGGGTTTGTATTTGTTTAATTTATGCAGATTCCAAATAACTTGTAATGATACGCAGACAACCTGATATTTGTTGCCTGAAAGGTGAGGTATGGGGTATCTCATTTGAAAAAGTTGGAATTAAAGATTAGCAGGTGTTTCCTTATAATATCTTTTAGTATTAGAATAATTGCATAATCACAAATGAATCTTGGATTCGTTTCTTTTATTTGACACATTTAACACTCAGCAAATTATCTGCTCAACTGACCAGCATCAGCTTAGGCCTTTTAGTACTAATTGAGGGAACACCAATATTCGTTTTTGAAAACAAAAACAATTAGAGACTTCAAATACTTGCAAATATAGAAACTTGTAAGCAGCGGGAAATCCTGCAGGTCATCCTAACACTGGGGCAGATCAGGTGGTGGGGGCTGAACTGACTGCAATTCTCCAAATCCATTCTCAACAAGGAAAGCCGTTGCCAGGCCCCAAGTCAGATGTGAGTCTATGTGACAGTGCACGAACCAGATTCCTGTTTTGTATGAACCCATAGAGCTGATATCAGCATCATCATAATCAAAATGGAAACAGAAAACTACCAATTCTATGTATGCATACTGATAACTCTGATACTGATATTACCTGGATTGTCAGCTATGAAACGGATGGCTACCCAGCCACCTGGATTAGTCCCAACAGTGTTCCTTTCTGGTGGGTCAATGAGGTTGAACTTTGCAGGATCTCTCTTTGGATCAAAATTCCCAAACCCACTTCCAACAACATAGAATTGGTATCCATGAATATGCATTGGGTGATCCTCAGCAGTAATGATGCTTGTGTCCTGGAAAACAACCTGTACGTTTGCTCCATACTTGAGTTTATACAGCTTTGTTGCACGAACAGGTTGCCAGAGACCCCTGCTGACATTCCCGGTGTAATCAAACTGAACCAGTGGAACGGGTGGGAAATCGGCTGTGAAAAGCTGACTTTGACCCTGGTAATATGCTTGCATTAATGAGTTCCTCATTGGCAGAACAAAGGAGATATTGTTCATACTTGCAGCAAATCTAGTCCCATTTGGTCCTTGGCAACGTGGGCTATTCGGGTTTGAGCAGTTGAACAATCCCAATCCTACAGTAAAAAACAAGTCCTCATCGATCTCAAGTGGGACTTTGGCCTTGGAAAGAGACCTGAGCTGGACATTGAATGCAGTTGCGCTGTTTGTGTCATTGAATCCAGGTAACTGGGGGAAGATGGGCGCTGGCAAGTTTTGTCCCCTCTTGGCACTGCAGGGAGCATTCTTGTACTCCAAGATTGCCGTTGTGGTGGTGTTGTCAAAAGCTGCATTTGCTGAGTTGTATGCATGTGCTGCCATGTAATACCGAGCAGGAGGCTGGTCCGCAGTGAGGAGGACACCCATGGTTTGGCCTGGGGCTATGGTTACAACACTTGTGCTGAAAGGCTTTGTATATGCAGAGTCCACGCAGACCACAGTCAGCTTGTGGTTGGCCACACCAAAGAAAAGCTCTTGGTTCATCGCAGCATTGATGATTCTTAACAGGATAGTCTCACCAGATTCTACAGGGAATATTGCAGTTTCTGCAGTTCCAGCAGATGGTTAGGTTCTGTCTCAGGCTCTGTAATGAATGGTTGAGAAATTTAGGTCTAGTTTTGTGATTTATGTCTACCTTGTCTGGAGCATCTATACAAGTCCCCTGGCTGGCCGTTGATGGTAAAAGCATCAGAAACATTTGGAGCAGCACCGGTAAAGATTGCTTGCCTCAGAACATCCATGGGGTTTCTGTCCCACCATTCTCCTGTTTACCGTCATCATAAGAATCAGTGCACTGACGGTAACCTTCAAGATCAAATAAAGAGACCAGGAAAAACATAAAAAAGGAGTTACCAAGTAGAATTGGGATTTCTTTTTTGGGCATGGCAAAGGGGTATGGAGAACCAAGTTTGGGGTAGATAATGAGAGCTCCATAAACTGTGGCTCTAAGCCATCGGCTGTGAGCATGCCACCACAAGGTTCCTTCTTGGTTTTGAATGGTGAACTTGTATGTGTATGATCGCCCAGGTTGAATCGGGCACTGTGTCACATATTCAGGTCCATCTGCCCATGGATTTCGCAGCTGTCGAACACCATGCCTGGTTAACACAAGGCCATAAAGCTTTATGTGCAACATTATAATTTTTTGTTAGACAGGTCTTAAATAAGATGTTTCAGTTTTAAAGTGATTACCAATGGAGGGAAACATTGTACTTGGCATTGTTGATAGCCTTGATGATGAGAGTGTCGCCATCTCTTACTTCTAATGTTGGCCCTGGAAATTGTCCATTCACTGTTACAATGCCATGAGTTCTGCACAGCCTCTTCACTGGCTTGGCTTCAATCTGTTTCCAACATGAAATCATATTAAAAGCAACTAGAAGATTCTGGCACAGAAATGTTACGGGTATTGGCTACGTCAATTCTCAGTGCAATACTAAGAAAGTTTTTCTTTGATAATATTGCGATACAATCAAGTAAACTTGATTTGAAAGGAGAAACTTACGAGAAATTCATGGTAGTGAGTTTTTTCGGCACTGGCTAAAGAAGCAAGAAAAGCAGAGATCAAAAGAAGCCCAAAGAAGCGACAGTAGCTGCAGGAAACAACACTAAGCTTATTGTTAGTCTCCATATTTCTGTCTGAAATCTGAGGATTGATGTTTCCCGGTATGGAAACTAAGGAAGAGTCTTTATTTATAATGGCATGAAACAGAACAAGACAATAAGCACGTCAGGAACTTAAAGACAGTTTCGTTATGTTAAGAGAACCAATGTTATCGAGGGATTAGGTTTCAAGTCAACAGGTAGCTAACAAACCAATATTCCTAGTTCAAATTAGCTCAACACATGGCGGATTTGTTCCACCCACCAAGTTTATTTAACTGTTAAGAGAATTGAAACTCTGAACATATTAGTAAGTGGCTTACGCATTAATCTCAAATCAAATTTCAGAACATATGAACAGGTGTAAAGTCATGTTTCTGGTGCAGTTGCAGCTCATGCAATTCACATTTTATATTTGTTAACTGGTTCTTAAATTGTTCTAGTATATGCTCAGATGGTTTTAGTGTTTTTTAGGTTAGTCTCAAGTTTAGGTGAACATTAACTAAAGAAATTTCTAGTCAGCCAAAAGATTGGGAGCCTGGTTGTTTTAATTATTCGTCTCTGATGATTCTGGTAAATGTCGGAGTTAGGATTGAATTTAAAGTTGGATTTGGTGGAAAAATGGAGAGGTATGACTAGACTTTTCTGCCGACCGCTTCATATCATGAGCAGAGCCAATTGACAAATGCTCGCTCGGGGTTTCATTACCAAGTCGTAGCTTGTCTCATCTGTACGTGACCTGAAAACTTCAACTCAAGTTATGGACGGGCAAATTTTATATAACCATCAAGTCAACGCCAAAAGAAAATCAGTAAGTTTGTGACAATTGTCAATTGCCGTTGACCATTTCAGGTCACGTTGCCCGTCCTATAGGTTGTTTTACTTTAATCCTTGCCTCATTTTCATTAATTCCAGTATAGGGTTGTATATGTGCATATTTTACAAGAGCGTCAGTAATTGATTTTAAAAGACTTAAAAAAAATGTTGCTATCTATATACTCCATTTATTCTCGCTTTAAGAATTAGAAGAACTAATTGTCAACAACTTAAAAAGTTTATTTGAAACCCTGACAATAACATTTTTTTTT
This sequence comes from Aquilaria yunnanensis, assembly GCA_039654915.1. Taxonomy (NCBI): domain Eukaryota; kingdom Viridiplantae; phylum Streptophyta; class Magnoliopsida; order Malvales; family Thymelaeaceae; genus Aquilaria; species Aquilaria yunnanensis. The sequence continues at coordinate 101,663,285 of CM077593.1, read as the reverse complement.
TGTCTTTCTTAAAAAAAAAAAGTTTGTTATCAAACGAAGCCCCCAGCTACAGCGGTCGTCAGCTGTATCATCCCACCCGGCGCGTTTTTCTGGCCTTTTAGCTGGTCTCTCTGCTGGTAGATATAGCTTGTTTGTGGCAGAACTAGAAAATTGAATACAAAATACGTACTTATATCTATAAGAAAAGTGCGAATGTGTCAAAATGTTGACCACCCTTTTGCCTTTAAGGTAATTTGTTAGAAAGCTAAATGAAGTGAACTCCATATTTCAAGCTTTCAAGAGTATTCTAGGATAAGAAAATATCAAGTTTAGGGATGGTAAAATTTAACTCGATCCGATGACTTAGCCCAATTCATCGGAACTTAAGCCCGACAAAACTCGATTTGACAAAAAACGTCAATAATCTGAACTCGAATCTAATTAAAGGGAAACCAGAGAAAACCCGAATAAAAATGACAAAAACCTGAAATGACGTGAGTCTGAATTGATCAGAATCCAAAATGGCCCAAACCCGAAACTAACTTGACCCAAACCCAATATGACCTAATGACTAAACTCGACAAAACCTTATTTTAACCTTCACCCTAAACATTAACTTTTTTTCTTTCATTATTTTTCATATTTAGTAAGCCATAAATATGGAGGCTTCCATATTTAGTAACTTTTATTTTTTGGGGAATTTCATATTCAATATATCTTATATTTAAGAAAAGTAACTTCTGTAATTAGTAATTTCTATTTTTTGATACTTCCATATTTAATAAGTCTCATATTTAGGAAAGTGACTTGCACATTTAGTAGCTTCATTTCTTTTAGATACTTATATTTAGTAATTTTTCTATTTTGATAAGGGATTTCTATATTTAGTAACTTTTATTTTTTGAAGACTTCTATATTTTGTAAGTCCCATATTTAGGGAAGAGACTTTCATATTTAGTAAGTCTCATATTGGATTTTTCTAAAATAAGTAACTTTTATATTTAGTAAATTGGGAAAATTACAATTTGCCCCCTCAGGTTTAGGTGAAATTACACTTTGCCTCCTTTTGTTTGAAAAATATACACTTTGCTCCCTGTCTGTTTAATACAGTCCGATAGTAACTTCTGAAATCTCAATTTAGTCATTATGATAATCATCTTCCAATAATTTCAATCTGTATGATATATTTTTTTTACAATAAATGGACGTTTTAAATTATCAATTTTTTCTTTCTGTATTTCTTTCAGTTTTTAAAATAGTATTTTGTAAATGTCAATTAATTATAAAAAAATACCGTAAAGATTGAAATTATTTGAAGATGACTACTGTATAGTTTAAATTAAGATTTCAAAAGTTACTTTCAGACTGTATTAAAAGGCAAGGAACAAAGTATATATTTTTGAAACAGGAGGGGGTAAAGTGTAATTTCACATACACCACAGGAGGCAAATTGTAATTTACCCTAGCAAATTTAATATTCTTGATGGGCAATTGTTAAAATTACAACACTCATCCCTAAACTTTTAAGTATAGTGCAATAAGGTAAATAAATTTTAAAAAAATTCATTTCAGTCACCCATAATAATTACAACATTGGTCCATAAACTTTTGAAATCTTTACACTTTCACCCAAAATTTTTCAAATTTTTACAGTTTAATCACTAATAGTGAACTTGATTTGTATTTCATAGTAATTTTAAAGAAAATTCATCAGAACATAAGCATAGCAAATTTGTTGTAGCGTATGGTTGAGTAAGGATCTGAATGGCCTATACAATAATAGTTGAAGGGTATAGATCTAAAAAAACAATGAAGTATTACCAACAATGTTAAATTACTTAAATATGTACTAAACTATAATGAAGAAGATTTTTATGAATATTTTAATTAAATATACTTAATAAAAAAGAAAATTTAATTTAAATTAAATTGAACAAAAAATTGAATTCTTTTATTTAAATTTTAACAAAAATTTAAAACAAAAAGAAAAAGTGAATTGATTCAATCATTTTGGCTTATACATTAGTAACTCGAGAGAACACAAAGATCGACCCGAATTTTACTCGAAACCTGACATGAAATTTACCCGAGACTTAAATTAACTCGACTTGTAGTGAACCTAAACCCAAATAAATCTGGCATAACCCAACCCAAACATGAAATCAACTTGAGCCCAAATAACTTGACCTAAATCCAACCTGAACCCAAATTCATGATAACCTGGATTAGACCCACCCAATTATCATCCTTAATCAAGTTAAACTAGACCCAGTCCATGATATCGAAAGAAACCCATCCTCTTTCCCAATCCCACGTGCGTCAAACAGGTAACCTTCGTCTTATGTCAGTAAGCTCCTCCATTCATAATTAAGAAAATTTACCTCCTAATATTCAATGTTATTTCCATTCTGCTTCAACTAGAGGTAGGAACCGGGTAGGACCGGCCCAAGATCGGCCTGGGACCGTCCGATCCTGGTCCTGGGTCTTGAGGACAAGGCTTGGCCCGGTTGTAGGCGAGGTGGTTCCGAGCCAGTCCCGGGGCGGGTTTCGTTTATATATATATTGTTAAGCGTATAATTCCATTGTCAAAGTTGTGTATTTTTTGGCGTCTTTGATTACTGTTTATTACAAATTCTCCTTTTTATCTTTTGTTTTTTTTCTCGTTTTTATTATTGTCCACAGATTCGTTGGTGTGTGAAAAGTGGATGAAAGCTGGATTGCATTGTAGCGGAGTTGTGTTGAGCAAGATTTGCTCAATTATGATCTGGCGACGCAGCGGAATTGTAGCGGAGTTGTGCTGAGCAAGATTTGCTCAATTATGTTCTGGCGACGCGTCGCCAGAATGAACGCCAAATTGGCGACGCGTCGCCAACGTTAAAACAAGGTTTTTTAGTTCTGGCGACGCGTCGCCAGACTGAAGAAATTGTGGCGACGCGTCGCCAAGACTAAATCTGGGCCATTAATCTTAGCAATTGACGGTTCTCACGGCAAGAAGCACATGGGATTCCTTTCATTCCTCTTGGCCTATAAATTGGAGCTCGTGAGAAGAGCTATGGGGGTTGGAAAAAAACACAACACACTCTCAACCATTCTAGTTCTTCTCTTCCTTGGAACTCCATTGAAGGAAGCTCGGAGCTTGGAGAAGGAGGTTTCCACCACGGAAACTTAGTATTCTAAGGGCTTCACTGATTTTCTTCTCTTCTTCTTCTCTTTCTCTTCAGTTGTATTTCATTGGATACTTTGTTCATGTTTAGTTTGTGGATTTACTTGATGGATCGTGAGTAGTTCTTTAATATCTTTCTAGGATGACATTATTCTACCTTGTTACTTCATGGATTTGAGTTTATATTGATGATTGTGGACTACTTGTGTTACTTATTTCTTGTGTTATTTGTTATGTGGGTAAGGCCTTCTCACATCATTTTAATTCATCTAGACCTTGAGAGAGGTTTATAGTTGAGTGGAAGAAAGAAAGAAGTATAGTGGACATCTGGGATTAGAGGTAATCTTTGAGTTCATTAGGTGTCAAACAGAGATCCGGGCGTAATCTACCTAGAGTTAACACTTGGGCTTGAGGAAGTCAGGTTTAATTCTTAGGTAAGCAAGAACTAATCTTGAGAAAGACGTTTTTGAGTTATGAATTTCTTCACCACACATTATAAGTCCACTTAAAAGAGGCGTTCATCATGGGTAGCAAGGTTAGAGTAATAGAATCCTAGGAAGATAGTTTCTTTCTCTTAGCCTTCTCAACAAGTTTCCGTTTTAGTAATTGCTTTACCTTCTAGTTAGTCTTTTTATTAGCTTCACTTGTGATATCATCCTCTTGTTACTTGAATCCGTTGTACTCGTCGTTCGGTAGTTTAAGTAATTAACTCTCTTTCTTAGATAAAAATCACAAAAGTCTCTTGGGACGATACCCCTATTTGCCTTGTACTACTCGTCAAAACCGTACACTTGCGGGTGATTTGGGGTTATAAATGTAAAACTATTGAGCTACTCTCCCAATTGCACATCAAAGTTTTTGGCGCCGTTGCCGGGGATTTTTATTGATTTTTATCTTTATGAAAGTTGGTTACTTTTATTTGCTTAATTTTTGTCATTACAGTTGATGCAATTTTCTTTTTCAATTGAAGGTACACCTAGTGCATGACCCGAAGTTCTTGTTCTCACTTAGTGCCATTTGATCCGGAAATTGAAAGAAGCTTGAGGGAACTTCGTTCAAGAAACAGAGGACTTGAGGAAGGTTATTCTAGTACTTCTAATTCCATTAATATGGAAGGCAATCAAGAAGGCAACATGAGGCACCATGAAGAAGAAGGGGATGTCAATGTTGTGGATCCCAATGGAGTTGAAGAGGTGATGGACAACAGAAATGGCTATAGAAGAAGAAGAGGAAGACCGGTGCTTGATTACTTTCGCCCTCAACGGGTGGAGGACCAAGATAATATGATCAGACCGGCACCGCTTCGAGGAAGAGCTTTCATGATTCCTAGCCATGTTCTTCAATTAGTTGAAGCACACCCATTCGGAGGAGCTCTTGATGAAGATCCCAACAACCATATCAAAAGATTTGTTCGTCTATGCGATACCTTTGATTTGGAAGGTGTGAGTGAAGATGCAAAAAGAATGAGACTTTTCCCATTTTCTCTTGTGGATGAAGCATCGGAATGGTTTGAAAATTTGGAGCCTACATCGGTTCATACTTGGCAAGATTTATATGATGCATTTATTCGGAGATTTTTCCCCTCTCAAAAAGCCTTTGAGCTTAAAAATCAACTCTTGGCGTTTAGGCAAAATGAGTGGGAATCACTTGCAGAAGCATGGGTACGTTTCAAGAAAATGGTGAAAAGTGTTCCAACTCATGATATTGATCAAGCTCACCAACTTCATCTCTTTTACAATGGATTGAGTTTAAATACTCGATTGCAAGTTGATGCCGCCGCTGGTGGTTTCTTATTGTTGAAAGATGTGGAGGAATGCTTTGAGTTATTAAACAATATGGCCAAAAGTCTTGAGCTGAGCGGAAAAAGGATCCCAAGGAAAGGAAATGGATTATACGAAGTGGATAAAGACACATCTGTCCAAGCACAACTTTCTGCACTCACTAGCATGGTATCCAAACTATCAAAAAATCAAGATAGGATGAAAGTGCAACAAGCTATGGCTAGTGAGGATGTGGATGAATTAGAAGATGTGAATTTTCTGGGATATCGGAATTTGTACCCACCTAAGCAAGGAGCAGGAAATTTCTTTCCAAGGAATCGCCAACATGAAGGTTTCAGTTACTCAAATCCAAAAGGTGCTCTGCAACCACCAGGTGAGTCTTCTAAAGAATCAGAAGCTTCTCTAAAAGATTTCATGAAGGGAATGATGGGAGAATTCATGCATGAAGTAAGGGGGATGGCTAGTGGACAAAATAAGAAGATTGGTGCATTGGAAGATGAGATGAAGACTATGCAAGCCAACACTCAAGCATCAATCAAAAATCTGGAAACACAAATGGGTCAACTAGCCACATCTATGAGACAACTCCAAAAAGGTAAATTCATACCCAGCGATACAGATATTAATCCAAAGGAGTCTTGCCAAGCTGTTACTCTCAGAAGTGGGAAAAAGGTGGTGACACAACCCAAGGAACCACCCACTCAAGAAGAATATACTCTCCAAGGACCCACTCTACCAGAAAGTGTTGATGATACTCAAGCATCATCACCAAGTGTTGAGGAAGTTCAATCAAAGGAAGAGGCAAAAAATATGCCCATGCAGGGGGAAGCTCCAAAGCACATTCCTACTCTCCCATACCCCCAAAGGTTCAAGCCTAAGAAGGAGGACACTCAATTTATGAGATTTCTTGAAATTTTCAAGAAATTGGAGATCAACATTCCTTTTTTGGAAGCACTCAATCAAATGCCTTCCTATGCCAAATTTCTCAAGGAGTTGATTACCAAAAAGAGGAAGTTCTTGGACAACGAGCTCATTTTGATGAGAGAAGAAGCAAGTGCTGTCATTCAAAGAAAGATGCCTCAAAAACTCAAAGATCCAGGGAGTTTTACTATCCCTTTAGACATTGGGTCTTTCCATTGTGATAAGGCGTTATGTGATCTTGGAGCTAGTATTAATTTGATGCCATTATCTGTTTGCAAAAGCCTTGGTCTTGGAGAGGTGAAGCCTTCTTCGATTTGTCTTCAATTGGCAGATAGATCATTCACCTTTCCGCGAGGAGTGTTGGAGGATGTGTTAGTCAAAGTGGGTCAGTTCATATTCCCTGCTGATTTTGTAGTACTGGACATGGAAGAAGACCAAAATATGCCAATCATACTTGGGAGACCATTCCTTGCTACCGGGAAAGCAGTGATAGATGTGGAAAAAGGTAATCTTACTTTGAGAGCCAATGATCAGGAAATTACTTTCAATCTTGCTCAAGCTATGAAATCTATTGATAATGAGGTGCCCAAATGCTTTATGGTTGATGTGATTGATTCTTGTATGGAAGAAAAGAAAGAGTCATTGCTTATTGAGGACCCCATTGAAAGAGCACTTATTATTGGAAGTTCATGTGGTGAGGAAGATTATGAAGTAATGAGCACTCTGGGTACTCTTGATTCTTGTGTGAAGTTGCTAGCTCCAAGAAAGATGGTAGAACAACTTTTATTTTGTGATCTTGAGAATGAGCCAGAGTTGGAGTTAAAGCCATTACCGAAAGACCTCAAGTATGTCTATCTTGGCAACGAAGGGACCCTTCCGGTAATTATCTCTTCTACATTGACTACCTTGGAGGAAGAAAAATTGATTCGAGTTTTGAGGGAGCATAGAGGGGCAATAGCTTGGTCTATCTCTGACATCAAAGGAATTAGCCCAGAAATTTGCATGCACAAAATTCTTATGGAAGATGATTTCAAGCCTTCCATCGAAGCTCAAAGAAGGTTGAATCCAAAGATGAAGGAAGTGGTTAAGGAAGAAATTGTGAAGTTGCTAAATGCCGGTATTATTTATCCAATCTCAGATTCCCATTGGGTGAGCCCAGTTCAAGTGGTGCCCAAAAAGGGAGGTACAACTGTTATGGGCAACAACAATAATGAATGGCTCGCAACTCGACTGGTTACCAAGTGGAGAGTATGTTTTGATTATCGGAAGCTCAACAAGGCGACCCGGAAAGATCATTTTCCTCTTCCTTTCATTGATCAAATTCTTGATAGGTTGGCGGAACATAAGTTCTATTGCTTCTTGGATGGTTATTCAGGCTACAACCAAATTGTGATATCACCGGAAGATCAAGAGAAGACTACCTTCACTAGTCCTTGGGGTACATATGCATTTCGGAGAATGCCATTTGGACTTTGCAATGCACCGGCGACCTTCCAACGATGTATGATGGCCACATTTTCTGACATGGTGGAAAAGTGCATGGAGGTATTTATGGATGATTTTTCTGTCTTTGGTGATTCTTTTGATGCATGTTTGAATAACTTATCCCTTGTCTTGAAGAGATGCCAAAAGACTAATCTAGCTCTGAATTTGGAAAAATGTCACTTCATGGTCAGTTCTGGAATAGTGCTTGGGCATAGAATTTCTTCTCAAGGCATGGAGGTGGATAAAGCTAAAATTGTGGCTATTCAAAAATTGCCACCTCCATCCAATGTGAAGGGAGTAAGGAGCTTTTTGGGACATGCCGGTTTCTACCGGAGGTACATAAAGGATTTCTCTAAGATTGCTAAGCCTTTGTGCAATTTGCTTGAGAAGGATGCAACTTTTCATTTTGATGATAAATGTTTGGAAGCATTCAAGATCTTGAAGGAGAAATTGGTAAGTGCACCTGTGGTGGTAGCTCCCAACTGGGAGGAACCATTTGAGATCATGTGTGATGCTAGTGATTTTGCTGTGGGAGCAGTATTGGGACAACGGAATGAAAGAATTTTTCGAGTAATTTATTATGCTAGCAGGACCTTAGATGGAGCGCAACAAAATTACACCACGACAGAGAAGGAGCTTTTAGCGGTGGTCTATGCTGTTGATAAATTTAGATCTTACATTGTGGGATCTAAAGTTGTGGTTCACACCGATCATGCAGCAATCAGGTATTTGTTTACAAAAAAAGATGCTAAACCCAGACTAATAAGGTGGATTCTTTTGCTTCAAGAATTTGATTTGGAGATTAAGGACAAGAAAGGAAGCGAGAACCTTGTGGCTGATCATTTGTCTAGATTGGAAAGTCAAGAACAACCCTTGGAGAGACCGATCCAGGAATATTTTCCTGATGAAAGTCTTTTCCAGGTGGAGAGTAAGATCCCATGGTATGCGGACTTTGTGAATTATCTGGCTTGTGGAGTTTTGCCACCAAACTTGTCGTATCAAGAAAAGAAGAGGTTTCAAGCCAGTGTCAAGCACTATCTTTGGGATGAACCATTCCTTTTCCGCCGGTGTGCTGATCAAATCATCAGAAGGTGCATAGCAAATGATGAAGTGAAGGATATCCTTTACCATTGTCACTCTTCACCATGCGGTGGACACTTTGGGCCTTCCAAGACGGCAAATAAGGTATTGCAAACTGGTTATTTTTGGCCTTCTTTATTTAAGGATGCATATACCTTTGTCAAAACATGTGATAGGTGCCAAAGATTAGGTAATATCTCTAGGAAAGATGAAATGCCTTTGCAAAATATTCTAGAGGTAGAAGTGTTTGATTTATGGGGCATGGATTTTATGGGCCCTTTCCCCCCTTCTTTTGGCAATCATTATATCTTACTTGCAGTTGATTATGTCTCTAAGTGGGTGGAAGCCATTGCCACCCCTTCTTGTGATGCTAATGTGGTTGTCAAGTTCCTGCAAAGGAATATTTTTGCAAGGTTTGGGACACCTAGAGCTATTATCTCAGATGAGGGATCTCACTTCATCAACAAAACACTGGCACAAGCTCTAGCAAAGTACGGGGTACGACATAAAGTGTCACTTCCTTATCACCCTCAAACGAATGGTCAAGCCGAAATTTCAAATAGAGAAATCAAGAAGATCTTGGAGAAGACGGTAAGCATTAATCGTAAGGATTGGTCACAAAAGTTGAGTGATGCACTTTGGGCATACAGGACAGCTTTTAAGACACCAATCGGAATGTCTCCATACCGTCTTGTGTTTGGAAAAGCCTGCCATCTACCAGTAGAGCTGGAGCATAAATCCTATTGGGCGGTAAAGAAAATGAACTTTGATTTGAAGAGCTCTCAAGAAAAGAGAGCCTTTCAACTGGATGAACTGAATGAAATCCGCCTTGAAGCTTATGAGAACGCAAGAATTTACAAAGAGCGGACGAAGCAGTGGCATGACAAGATGCTTGTAAAGAAGGATTTCCAACCGGGACAAAAGGTGCTACTTTTCAATTCAAGATTGAGACTTTTCCCTGGAAAGTTGAAATCTAAGTGGTCGGGTCCATTTGAGGTGGTGAAAGTTCAACCATATGGAGCAGTGGAGCTAAAAGCTCAAGACGGAAATATTTTTAAAGTCAATGGACAAAGAGTGAAGGCTTACTATGGAGATGAACTCAGACACATTGGCCAAGTCATTTTGGCCGACATTTTCGCTTGACAGCTCGTTACAGGCGCCTGGCTGAAGGCGTAAAACCAAGCGCTTGTCGGGAGGCAACCCGATTTTCATTATGTTGTATTTTTATTTCCTTAATTAGGTGGTGTTTTCTAGACCATTTTAAGGCATTTTGTTGTTTTATTGTGTTATTGTAGGTTTGGAAGAGCCATTGGAAGAAAAGAAGTCAAGGGAGACTAGGTTTGTTCAAGATAGAAGGTATAAAGTCTTGAGTTTAGAAGAGGTAAGTGAGCAAATTTTAAACTAGGGATTAAATTGCAAATTTATGAAGAATTTGGGTCAAAATGCAAGTCTGGCGACGCGTCGCCAGACTGAAGAAATTGTGGCGACGCGTCGCCAATTGCCCAAAAGTTCACAGAGAGTTTGTTCTTTGGCGCCGCGGCGCCAATTCTCGTTCTGAATTGGCGACGCGTCGCCAACACCAGAGAATCAGTTTTAAACTCAAATTTTTCACTCCGTTTCACTTCCAACTTCATCTTCTACTCAAGTACTCTCTCAAATACTAAACCCTAACTCTTCCGTGCACATAACGGCTCGAATTCCTAGTTGATTTTTCATAGCAAAATCCGAAACAAGTAAGTTTTCTTCATCCTATCCCTCTCTATTTCCTCCTTGTGATATGTTTTTGCCCATGATTTGTTTATGCTTGGAGAATCCGAAAATTGAATATTGTCATTAGTCTTCATGGATTTTTGCCTTGTTTAGGATCATTATTGATTATATGGATGTCTGGGGATTGATTTTTGCAATGGAATGTCAGTTTGGTCTGGAATTCATAGTTTGGATTTTTCCTCCAAGTTTAGCCACGAATTTTCATGGTAGATTCTTGTTCATGCGAGTTCATGATGTTTTGTTGATTCGGAACTTATCTTTTCTTCGAATAATGAATGGGTCAACAATGAATCGTTGCCAATTTGCTCTAGAATGCTTCAATTTTGAGTTTATATGTTTCTGGAAATTTAAAGTTGAAATTCCTCCATAGGTACTTTGCACCACAATGTAGCTTCATGTGTTGTTAGTTTGCTTCAATTCTTGTTGAAAACTGCATATAGGTGTTGCATAGTACAAGTTTGATTCGTGAGTTTGCACCCGGAAACAGTTTTTCCTCATGTACCGAGAGCACGAAGTTGGTATGGACTAAAATGCAAATTCTTTGGATAGCATGTTCATGACATCTTTTCCTAATGTTCTAACTTGGATTTTCATTCAGATTTATGGTTGGGCAAGTATTTGTTACTTAATTACACTCTACTCTTGTTTAGCATTTAGAATTTTAGTGCCAATTAGTTTTCTTGAGAATCAAGTTAATCTGGAATTGTGTAATTTTACAGGAAAAATGCCGCGCAAATCAGTTCCAGAGCACTCTTTGAAGCAGAAAGGGCAAGGAAAAAGGGCGCGTGGGGAGGCTCCTGAACCTCCTTATGACAAGGGCCGCTTTGTGTCAGCTCGAGCAAGCAAATACTATGAGGGGTTCACTAACAGGAAGTTCACTCCAGAAAGAGGGTTTGATTTCTCCAAAAGGGAGAATGAGGAAATTCTGAGAGTTGTGGAAAGGCGAGGTTGGCAGCATTGGGTCTCTCACTCACAGGCCAGGCTCCCAAACTTTCTGATCATGGAGTTTTATGCGAACCTGATGGGACAGTACTACCTCAACCGTCGGACTCGTTTCACTCATGTGAGATCCAAGACTATCAATTACAGTGCAGATTCCATCAATAATCTGTTACAGATTAATCCGTTGATTGGAGGGCCAGTGAAAGAAATCACTTTGGAGCAAATGGCGGAGATAGTCTGTGGGCACCCGGTCAACTGGACCTTGAGCCGGGATCAGACACATAGGAAGCTCTACTTCAGCAATGCAGAACTCCCGCCAGAGATGAAGGCGTGGAACTACTTCATATCTTCTAGACTTGCCCCTACCACCCATGTGAGGGAGGTCACTGCAGATCGCCTGGGATTTCTGTACAGCATTGCTGCTGATATTCAGATAGACGTCGGCTCCATAATATACAAGCATATCGTCAGGGCGGCCCAGTCAAAGCGAGGGAATCTGCCTTTTCCTCACTTGATCACTTCTTTGCTGATAAGAGCTGGAGTTAGTATTGAGGAAGCCCCACAGATATATCTGGCAGCCAGACCAATTTCTATTGACAAGCTCAGCGCGGCGGTAGAGGAAGCCCAGGGAGGAGCATCAGATGAGGAAGAAGCAGATGTCGCTCAAGACCTGGAGCAGGAGGCTGAGGAAGAAGAAGAGCAGCAACAGGAAGAGCAGTTTCAGGAGCATTTTCTGGGTCCCGAGGATTTAGGTGGAGCTCCTGATCAGCTGATTGATCCTGCTACCGCGACTCCCGCATCTTTGGCTGTAGCACTAAATAAGCTACACATTCTCATGAAGGAGCAGCATCAGGAGTCTATGGCCCGGTTTGAGTCGATTGGTGGATCTTTTGCCACTTTCGCGAGGGAGACGCGTGAGGGCTTCTCCCTTTTAGCAGGTAATCAAGAATCGCTCTCTGGACAGGTACGCTGGGGTCACCAGCAGCAGCAGCAGGGCCTTCCTCCTGAGTATCCACCATTCAACCCGATTCCGCCGCAATTCCACCCTTCAGCATACCCTTGGTACATGCCACATCCCTCGTACCACCCACCGCCATACTATCCTCATTTCAGCACACCGCGTGATCCATCAGAGGGCCCCTCTTCCTTCCCTCCAGCTGGCGGATCTTCTGGCCAGGATGACATGGGCGAGGATTAGTCGGGGCGGGAACTCCCGCCCCCGGGTATGAAATTCAATAAATTTTAATCATTGAGGACAATGTTTATTTCAAGTTTGGGGGGGAGTTTGGATAATCTTTCTTGATTTGCTACTTTTGATGATGTTAGTTTTTTCGTATCGGATTTATTTTAAGTATTTTGATGTTGTTTTGTGTTTGTGGTTGATGTTATCGAGTTACTCTTTAGAATTAGAATTTAACGATCGAGAGATTAAAAATTAATTCATCAAGAATGGCCTGAGTAAGGGTCACACTTGAGACGCATTCTGATGGATTAGCGCTTTCTGAAATTCGGTCCTCTCGAATTATGTTTGTTTGTTTATGTTTTTCTTTTCTTTTCAGATTGCATTTTAGAGTGTTTAATTTTTTTTAAGATTCCAATGGAAGCCATTGTTGCACTTGATTGGATGTGATTGCCAGTTTTACTCTCTTGAAGTTATGATGATTTTGGAAAGTCAGTTTTTATTGTTGGTAAAGTCTTAAGGGTGTGATACATTGAGCTTGGGAGTTGTATTATAACGCGTTCATTGTTAATACTTGCACAATGTGTTCCTTTCCTGAAGTTGATTATGGACCTAACAACCCATAATAATTGTATGCTCTCGAAGTTTGTTTGGTTTTATAGGAGGAACTGTTCCATTAAATTGCCAAATCTCATCATGCTTTCTTGCAACGAGGCCTTTTGTGCTTAAATTCATTATCTTTTGACTACTTTGCCCTCGCTTTGCGCGCTTATTTGAATTATACCCTTTGTTCATAGCTGAGGTGAAAAAGGTATATCTCGGGCTTAGAAAAGTCAGTATCAAATTGAATAAAGTGGGAAATGTTGGCAAGTATGGAGGTTTTATTTAAAAAAAAAAAAAAAAAATTGTAATAAAGTCTACTACTCCGCTGTTTTACTGTATCAAAGTAGGTTGGGGTCTTCTCCTAAGGCAAGAGTCGATCACAGCTCGAAAAGATGCTTGAGACATGAGTATGTTAAAAAAAAAAAAAAAAAAAAAAAAAAAAAAAAAAAACACCTTGGATTGTATTAAGTTAGTAGCTTGGGTATAGGCAAAGCTCCTGTTTATACACTTGCCCAACGGCGAAATACATGAAAAGGATTTAGTAAGTTGTTAATATTGGCTATGGGTTAGTGAAGGATGGATTGGTACTTGTTCAATTTGGTCGATTCTTTTAAGCCCTTGAGTAATTCCCTCCACCTCACTGGCTCCATTTAGAAAGCCGTTACCCGGTTTCTCCTTAAGTAGCCTAATTCTGTCAAGACCCTGTTGAAAGACCAGTTAAGCTTTGTGTGTCATACAACTCTCCATAAAAGTTTATGGATGGGAATGTTGGATCTTTTTATGCAAGTTTATGGAAAGGAACATAGTGTAAGTGTCAAATACATGGCGTAACTCTTTTAGCTGGATTTGAATTTAAATTCTGGAAATCACTCCACTAAGAGTTCTACCTTAACGAGCAGCACTTTTGTTTCCTTAATCATCATTCCTTCTTTTGAAGTTGAGCTTGTGAATCTTTTATGCTCAGGTGTAACATGTGGCTGCCATTGTAGTTTCTCTGTTTGTTTTGATTCAATTTTTCTATAAAAGGACGCTAGGGACTAGCTTAGGTTTAAGTTTGGGGGAGTTTGTTAAGCGTATAATTCCATTGTCAAAGTTGTGTATTTTTTGGCGTCTTTGATTACTGTTTATTACAAATTCTCCTTTTTATCTTTTGTTTTTTTTCTCATTTTTATTATTGTCCGCAGATTCGTTGGTGTGTGAAAAGTGGATGAAAGCTGGATTGCATTGTAGCGGAGTTGTGTTGAGCAAGATTTGCTCAATTATGATCTGGCGACGCAGCGGAATTGTAGCGGAGTTGTGCTGAGCAAGATTTGCTCAATTATGTTCTGGCGACGCGTCGCCAGAATGAACGCCAAATTGGCGACGCGTCGCCAACGTTAAAACAAGGTTTTTTAGTTCTGGCGACGCGTCGCCAGACTGAAGAAATTGTGGCGACGCGTCGCCAAGACTAAATCTGGGCCATTAATCTTAGCAATTGACGGTTCTCACGGCAAGAAGCACATGGGATTCCTTTCATTCCTCTTGGCCTATAAATTGGAGCTCGTGAGAAGAGCTATGGGGGTTGGAAAAAAACACAACACACTCTCAACCATTCTAGTTCTTCTCTTCCTTGGAACTCCATTGAAGGAAGCTCGGAGCTTGGAGAAGGAGGTTTCCACCATGGAAACTTAGTATTCTAAGGGCTTCACTGATTTTCTTCTCTTCTTCTTCTCTTTCTCTTCAGTTGTATTTCATTGGATACTTTGTTCATGTTTAGTTTGTGGATTTACTTGATGGATCGTGAGTAGTTCTTTAATATCTTTCTAGGATGACATTATTCTACCTTGTTACTTCATGGATTTGAGTTTATATTGATGATTGTGGACTACTTGTGTTACTTATTTCTTGTGTTATTTGTTATGTGGGTAAGGCCTTCTCACATCATTTTAATTCATCTAGACCTTGAGAGAGGTTTATAGTTGAGTGGAAGAAAGAAAGAAGTATAGTGGACATCTGGGATTAGAGGTAATCTTTGAGTTCATTAGGTGTCAAACAGAGATCCGGGCGTAATCTACCTAGAGTTAACACTTGGGCTTGAGGAAGTCAGGTTTAATTCTTAGGTAAGCAAGAACTAATCTTGAGAAAGACGTTTTTGAGTTATGAATTTCTTCACCACACATTATAAGTCCACTTAAAAGAGGCGTTCATCATGGGTAGCAAGGTTAGAGTAATAGAATCCTAGGAAGATAGTTTCTTTCTCTTAGCCTTCTCAACAAGTTTCCGTTTTAGTAATTGCTTTACCTTCTAGTTAGTCTTTTTATTAGCTTCACTTGTGATATCATCCTCTTGTTACTTGAATCCGTTGTACTCGTCGTTCGGTAGTTTAAGTAATTAACTCTCTTTCTTAGATAAAAATCACAAAAGTCTCTTGGGACGATACCCCTATTTGCCTTGTACTACTCGTCAAAACCGTACACTTGCGGGTGATTTGGGGTTATAAATGTAAAACTATTGAGCTACTCTCCCAATTGCACATCATATATATAATAGAACCATTGTTAATTATATAAGTCATAAATATTTTTAAGAAAAAACATCACATCTGGTGTAAGTTTTATTAAGTTAAAAAACTAAACGGCACTTACAAATAATCAGAACGGGTCTTACATTTTGAAATGGCAAAAATGTACCGAAAATGATAAATAATAGAAACCTATGATCTGTGCTGAACAGCATAATCAGATCAAATATAAACTACATGTATGATTGAAAAAAAAAATTCAAGTTTTGGTATCAGATATTACCTCCTCATCCGAACTCTTTTGGTCTTGTTGCAGGAGTGCTGCGAGGCCCCAATCTTGGTTGCACACGTATACTTCTACCGCGTCGGGTGTCAATCTTGACCGTTTTTCTGTTATCACCCATTTTCTGGCACTAAATGCTGCCTCGGATAAGACAGTCGATACTGGAACGGCAAGAATCTCTTGTGCGATTATCGACAGGGTTGGAAATCTTGATCTCTTTTTTTTCCACCTCTCCAAGATGTCGAGGTCGCTTGCCTCGAACGATGTGTTGAGATAGTCATCGACCTCAGCTAATCCTGATGTCATCGGTCGGGGTCGTTTGAGCATTTGGAGGACCGGGTTGAATCTTGAGGAAATTGGTTACCTTGGAGGCTCAGTTTGAGAAGCTTCAGATCTTACCTTATCCGAATGTTGCGCACAATATAACTTGTATAAAGAATGTAAGTACTCGGACGCAGAAGCAGACATAGCCAAAACATTTATATGAGACATTTCTAAATAAGTATGAAAAATTCCTTCAAGCAGTGTTGTTGTGTCTGTTAATTTGACATACGGGTCAAGTAAAGAAGTGACTAAAAAGATAGGTGGAATGTTTTTGAAATATTGAAGCCACTTAGCCTGCATGGCTTTGACAGATGGTTTTAATAACTCATCATCTTTAAATTGATGTAAAGCATATGTGATGTAAAGCATATGTGATGTTTACTAAATAAAACAAAACTTGATGACTTGTTGGGTAGTAAACACCAGAGAAAAATTCAGTTGTCTCGTAAAAAAACTTAAGCAATTCACCGGTTTTGGAACATTTCTGCCAAATTTCAGTCGTAAGAAATTCATAACCCATTTTTAAATTCATGAAATGTGACAACAAATTTGCATACGGTAATGCATCTTGCAATATCAAATAAATGGAATTCTAGCGGGTTGGGCAATCCAATTTAAACCGTTTCCAAGAAAATGGTTTTTGATTTTCAATACAAAAGCTTTTAAATTCACGAAAAACAACAAGTCTGGACATCAAATATTTTAATGAGTTTCGAATAGGCAAAATCTCATTTTGGAGAACTTCTAAACCCTTTTGCACACAAATGTTCAAAATATGGCACATGTATCTAACGTGAAAGAATGCACCGTTGAGAGGTGGTTTTAAGTTTTGACTCAAAAGACAAGCGGCAACATCATTATTTGAAGTATTATCAAATGAAATGCACAGAACTTTATCAGTATAAAAATAATCACGTAAAGTTTCTAAGATGCAATTAAATATTTGATAACCAGTATGATCTGTTTCAATAACCTTAAATGACAAAATTCATTTTTACATTCTCCAATCAGAATCAATCCAATGAGAAGTAACACAATAGAATGATTGACCTATAGGTGATATCCACATATCAGAAGTAAATGCGACACAATGATCAAAAGCAGAAAAATATGCTTGGAAATCTGATTTTCCGGCTTCAAATTGTCTAAAGCTTTCTTTCCTAGCAGTTTTCCTAAATACTTTTCTAAATGCAGGATTTAATTGTGATTTTATCCAAGATTCTAGGTGGACATCTTTAGCTTCTGAAAAAAGCTTTTCGGCAAGTATCATCCAATTTACCATACCTTCTCTACAAAATTGTTGGTTAAAATGAACTATACCTGGCCGGTCACGCCGGTTGTAGACCCAAGTTGTGTTTGTCCTCCAGAACTAGTCCCAGTACTAGGGAGGACGTTAGGATGTTGATTTTCAATATGCCGCTTCAGCGTTCCAGTGCCGGAATTTTTTTTATATACCAATTTTTTTTCGCAATGTTTGCATTTCCCGTACCTCGACTCCCCTTCGTGTATGATCTCATAATGCTCTCAAACCTAAGCAGTTAGTCTCGTGGATTTATCTTGTGCTGGAGTTTCCTCCACGGCGGATTCATGACTTGTAGGCGTCGGTTCTGTTGACGGATTCCCGGACGCCATCGCATCCAACTCTTCCACTTCATCATCGGATAATTGATCGTCGAGACCCAAATCGTAATTCGTCATATCGATTCCGGCATTATCGTTGTGAAACTCTTGAATTGAAATGCCTTTATCGACAGGCCGAGATCGGCGATGGAACAAGGCTCGGAGGCCGGTGAAGCGGGAAAATGAACTCTTTGTTGACTTGCCCTTTTGAAGCCATACCTCACGTACTAATAGTAGTGATTAATGCAAAATCAAGAGGGGATTATGAAGATATTAGAAAGAGATTAGTAAGAAATTTGGAAGAGATTAAGAAAATAAGGAATGCTTGAGAGAATATAGTAGATGAAGAAGAGAGATTGAGTGATTGTATGAGAATTGAGTGAAAATGGCATTGGTATTTATAGGGGGAGGGAAAAAATTAGTTTGACAAAAAAGTCATTGAAATTTAGTTGTTGGGAGGGGTAAAATGAAAATTTGGGGGCTAAAATGAAGTAGAAAGCTGTTGGAGGGCCTACGGTGTAATTAGCACTTTTTTTTAAAAAAAATTTACAGGTTGCTGTCAGAGAGCCGTTGAGTCGCAAGGTGGTCCGGTTTTGCGATTTTGGGCTGGTCCGGGCCGATTCTTTTTGCGTCTCCTCCTCTTATTAGGCCCATACTCGGCCCATAAATATAACGAGCTTTTTCCGGGGCGGGTTTGACTGGTCCGGACGGGGGTTAACTGGCGGTCCGGTCCCGGTTTGGGCCGGGTCAACCCGTCCCACCTCCCACCTATAGCTTCAACTGCAGAAGAGACGCCAATTCATCCTCTGCAACTAAATACTGATTTGAACGCTGCAATCCTTCTTTGAACTGAACAAACTCAATAACCTGAACCAGATGGTAACTAAAAAAATTGGTTCAAATTTTGTCTGACGAGGACTTCAAAGGATCAGATAGAATAGGCGAATACTTGGTCATTCTTGGAATAGCCGCTCTACTCTCCATCATTCCACAGAAGTAAAGTGGATAGCAAATCTTGTAATAACGATTGCAGATTGATACTATAAAGAGAGTTGTTTGCTCTTCTCGGTAAACATCCAGTAAATGGGATTCTTGCTTATATCATGGCAGTCCACATTATCAGTTTGTTCTAATGTTGCAAGCAACTTGGCAGTGACTAACTGAATTATCAGCTAACAGTGACCAGCAGGCCAGACCAGAAGAAATTTGATGACTCTACAGTCATGGAGGTTTTCGTTAGCTTTTCTCATGCAGGAAACCTTAGAGAAATTCTTGCACCGGATGCGACAAAAAAGTTTGCCCCAGTTATAGAGCATCTTTGCATTTCACTGCATGCTACTTCATATATCAGTAACTTGGATTCAGTACTTACAAACTTGCACCAAAACTACTCATTGATTCAGAATGCACAGATCACTAGAGATTGTTATAAATCAACCTTTGAGATAAAATCAGCAAAGGGTTATAATAAAACTAAAAAAAAAATGAACATCTATAAATTCAGCTCATACTTTTGAGTAATTTCTATGACGATAGGCAAGAAATGTAAGGTCTGCAGATTCCCTGAAGTGCTCATCTATAAACCTGAGATATCTTTTAGCTGAATATTTAAGTCTGTCCAAAGGGGAGAAGCCAACATCTGAGGCAATATGTGGCGTGAAACAATCGATATTTTTCACATCCAATGACTTACACCAGTAAAAGTACCAGCAAATTACTGTGTCTTTGTTCTTAAAGCACAATAATCAGGGTGCAGCAGGAGAAGTTAAATATTTCTTTTTATTGAAATCACCTGAAAGCAATGTACATTTGAAGTGACTCACTACTACACATCGGGAAGGTAATGAATTTGCACATTTACCATCATGAGTACTACTTACCGATCATAGGCCAGTGAAAGAGCCCCTAACTGTGCATACAAATGCACCAACAATACCTTGTACTGCCAAAACATATCTGCATACATCAGCACACTTAAGTTCACTGACAATGACCTGCACATTAATCAATAAATTTCAGAAAAACCAATTCAAGATAATCAGAATTTCTTAATGTATGTTCCACAAAGAATTTCATAGTGATCCCACATCAGAGTTCTCATTCTCCTATCAATTTATATCTCGATCAAACAACTGAAGAAAAGTTCAACTACCGACTAAACGATAAGATGGTGCATTATAATAAAAAGAAAGCGATCTGAATTCAAATAGATAAGCCAAACTTCAGAACCATAATTGCCTCAACAAAGTACCCAGGAAATCTTGTACGCCAGAATAACTGATTGCACAAAGAGATAAGAATATATTACAATAAGAAATACCTCAGTTCAGAAAGTATACGATAGTGAAATAACAATAACAATTTCTAAACCAATTTTTCAGTCGCGTAGTGTACATCAGACTAGTAGCACAAACGGTACATGTGAATTGTGGGTCCGGGAGAAGCAACATTCTCTTGTTAATCACTGTAAGTGTCACAAATTAGCTGGGGATGTAACAAGGCTGCAAGGAGGTTCCATGAATCACAACACTGAGAACAACGTTTGAATTTTTATTGGACAAATCTGAACCACAAACAAATATTAGTTTTAGTTTCATCCTTCTTATAATAAAGAATTGTTTAGGCATCAGCAGAACCTCCTCAAGAAAGAAGAATGATGTGATCCTATTGATAATATCTCCAATGCTAAATTATTCATCTAGACCTACAGAGAGATCTTTGCATTTCACTGCATGCTTATTACACATCAGTAACCTGGATTCAGCACTGACAAACTTGCACCAAAACTACTCATTGATACAGAATGCACAGATTACTAGAGATTGTTATAAAAGCAACCATTGAGATAAAATCAGCACAGGGTTATAATAAAAGTAAAAAATAAAAACGAACATCTATAAAGTAATCTCATACTCGGGTTACAGCCTGAGTGAATCTGTTTCATGAGCACCATTCCCTGGCATTCTGGAACATACGTAACCAGGGGCTAGGACCTTTCTTGTCCACATTCCAGTGCTTTGGATACCATGGGAACTGCCACATCAAAAAGCAGCGCTCAGGATGAGGCATCAGTGCAAGATGCCTACCATCAGGAGAACAAATTGCAGCGATTCCCAGTGGAGAACCATTCACATTGAATGGGTAAACTTCAGTCGGATTCCTATCATCATCACAATATCTTAGTGGAGCCAAATCAGAATGGAGGATGTGATCCAAGACACCATCATCTGGGAAGTATGCCCTTCCCTCACCATGGGCAGCCCATACACCAAGTGTACTGCCCTCCATTCCTTTGAACATCATAGCTGGAGAGTCTTGGATTGCCACGCTTGTGAATCTGCATTCAAATCGACCTGACTCATTGTGAACAAACCTAGGCTGTGATGGATCCCCGCCAGCACCAAGAACACCCCCAACCTGAGGACCTGGAACCCAACCTAATAGTGCCATTAGCTGACATCCATTGCAAACCCCAAGACTGAATGTGTCTGGCCGCTTGTAGAACTCCTGGAACTGATTCAGAAGAGGTTGATTAAATCGTATGGAAGCAGCCCAGCCTTTTGCAGAATCAAGAACATCTGCATAACTAAATCCACCAACAAATGCAATTCCACGAAATTCTGTCAAAGATATAGCTCCATGAAGAAGGTCTGACATTGTAACATCCCATGGCTCAAAACCAGCTGCATAAAATGCTGCTGACATTTCCCTGTCCCCGTTGCTACCTTCTTCCCGAATCACAGCTACTTTTGGTTTTGAAGTTGCAGTCATATACTTTTCATCTGTAAAAGATGGGGTAAAAGACAATGCCCAGGAAGGCTCATGCCTGAATTTCAACCCATCTTTCTCTAATTCCACACAAGACTCCAACCTTTGGAATTTTTCCAGCTGAAAACTAGTGTCCTCCCACATGTCCCTAAGGAAAGAAGTCTCCTTATCCAAATGCGTAATCCCATCAACCTTCAGGTTTATCCGGGGTGAGGTAGTCACTTGTCCAATAATCTCAGCAAAGATGCCTCCATGTCTCAGCTTACCAATCACAGTTTCCAAGTTTTCCTTGCTTACCTCAAGAACAAGACCAAGCTCTTCCGCAAAAAGTGTTTGGAAGACACTATTACCTCGGGAAGCCAAGTTCAACAAGATCCCACAATTTCCAGCAAACGCCATCTCCAACAAACAGACCAGAAGGCCCCCATCACTGATGTCATGACCTGCACAGATAAAAAAAAATAACAGATAATTAGAAGTTTCTCATTGAAAACAGTGAGAAAGAGAAAGAAGCACTGCAGCTAGCATATCCCTACCTGCAGAGATCAGATCATCCGCAATCAGGTCCTGAACACCCTCGAAAACTCTTTTAAGATAAGGAACATCATCAAGGTCAGGACACTCATCACCAATCTGATCAAATACCTGAGCTAAAGCAGATCCGCCCAGCCTCCTCCTCCCTTTTGCCAGATCAATGTGAAGCAAAACTCCATCATCTGCCAGCTTCAAGTCTGGAGTTACTGTTTTTGTTATATCAGTACAAGTCACGTAGGCACTGATAACAAGATTTCCAGGAGCCTTGACAACCTCTCCACCAGCATGGGCAGCCATAGAAAGACTATCCTTTCCCCCATCAATAGCAACACCTAGCTCAATCATAGCATCTGAAAGAGCAACAGCAGCATCATACATAGCTGCTCCTTCCCCTTCAAGCTTCGCAGCATACATCCAATTTCCACTTGCTTTAACATCTGACAGAGAAGTGGCCTTTGCCCAAACAAGATTTGTCAGTGCCTCTCCAACAGCCAGTCTTGCCATCGCTTTAGGATCAAGAAGGCCCTTAACTGGCTGCTCCCCAATGGCACATGCTCCTCCAGTAAAGTCAGCATAGCTTTGAGCAATGACTGCAACATCAGAAAGAGGCAATTGCAATGGGCCAACAGTTTGTTGCTGCGCTACAAGTCCTGTTACACATCTGTCTACTTTTGTTGTCAAGAAGCGCTTTGAACCAACAGATGGAAGTCTCAACACTCGTTTCAAAGAATCCAAAACAGTAATCCCAGGAGCAATATCAAGTGGATCGTGTTTCTGAGCCACTCGCTGGAACTCAAAGCATTTCTGAGGCATGTCACCAAGCACTCTATCAAGCTCAAGATCAACAGCAGGATGAGGAGGAGGAAGTCCAATTGAACGGGATTTCTCAACTGCTAAGCTATCAACTAAAACAACACGCCCTTCACCATTGATTGTTCCAATCACAGCCATTGGAAGCCTTTCTCTTGTGCATATAGATTCTAGGAGGTCCCGGCTTTCAGGATTCACCAATATAGCGTCTTGCTCTTGATACTCTGCACCCCAAATCTCCAAAACAGACATTGTGTGGTCACCAAGTACAATAGAACGGATATCAATCTGAGCACCCTTTGGATAAATAATTTCTTTGACCACATTACAATTTCCACCAGCTCCCTGATCATGAATGCTGATAATTGGGTTATCCTCCTCCATCTCAACACAAGCGCGGACTACTCGATACAGTTTCTGTGCCATCTCAGCATCTCCACGCTGTACAGCATTAAAATCAAGATCAGCATCATTCTGGCCACTCACCATGCTTGATGCAGCACCACCACCCATTCCAATCCGATAGGCAGGGCCACCAATTTTAACCACCAGCATTCCAATCTCAGGCTCCCCTTTTGATATATGAGAATGGTCAATATGTCCGATGCCTCCACTGAACATGATAGGCTTCAACCATTCCCGTCTTTCACCACTTGGAAGTCTCATTCCGAAGGTTCTGACATAACCTTGAATTAAAGGCTCTCCAAACTTGTTTCCATAATCGGATGCACCATTACTAGCCTCAATTAGTATTTCCAGTGGAGAAGCCAAATTTGAGGGGTATGCAAAAGATGCATCTTCCCAGGGAGCATATGAGCCCTCCATGTTGAGATTACCTATCTCAGATAAAAGGAGATTCCATTAGAGCGCTGTTAAATTTCATAAAAAAAAAAAAGTCAGGAGGATCTGAAAACTGTTTTACAAAAATCTCTCAACCAATCTAGATTACCTGTTGCATACCCAGCAGTAGAAGCAACAACAAAAGATCCTCTTCCTGTAGCATGCGTATCTCTAATACGACCACCAGCACCAGTCTCTGCACCAGGATAAGGTGCAACTGCACATGGGAAATTATGTGTCTCAGCAGTGAACAGAACATCAATGAAACGAGTTGCTTCTGCCAGAGTACATGACTTCCCAGGCTGAATGGGCCGCAACCTGTATGCAAGGAAACCTCTTATGGCACTAGAGTTATCCTTAAACCCAATGACGGAATTGTTTGGGTTTGCCTGCAAGGTGCTCTTCACAATATCCATCAGCGTCTTCTCCATTGGCTGCCCATCAATAACAATCTTGCCCGTAAAGAACCAGTGCCTGCTGTGCTCACTGTTTGACTGTGCAATATCAAACAATTCCACATTGGTGGGATTCCGCTTAATCTCTTCCATGAAAAGCCTAGTGTAATATTGCAAGTCTTGCTCATCAAAAGCCAAACCCATTTCCTGATTAATTTCCTCCAATGCCTTTCTTCCTCTCTCCATTAGAGGCACAAACCGAACTTCCTCTGGTATCATGGTTGTCTCAAAAGATGCAAGCTTTTCTGTGTAAATGCATTCTGTCATCCTGTCATGAACCATGGCAACAAACTCATTAATTTGATTCTCCTGCAATGGCCCCTTACTGTACAATAAATATCTCCTGGACCTCTCCATTCGGGCAACCTCTTTCAACCCACATGAATAGCAGATTGAAACAGCATTTGAGGACCATGCTGTTGTAAAAGAAAGCCTTGGTCCAACCTCAACAATAGTTGCAGTTAAACCGTCATGCTTCATCTTCTCAAGGAAACTCTGAGTTCCCAAATTCTCCGGCTCATATGTTTCCCCAAGAATCCATCTGAGAGTAGAGAGCTTCTCTTCAGAAATTTCACAACTGTGGCCAATATTGAAACATTGCTCAGTCCTAAGCCCAACAATCTGACTAGATATTTTAGTTTGAGCCGATCTGAGAAGCTCATTGCTTGCGCCTTCCTGAATTAGAGGGATGCGATAATAATGAATAACTTCCTGTGCAGGCTTTTCGATAAAGTTTCCTTGCTCGTCGGCCAAATTAGTACTAGCATTTTCAGAGACTACAGCCCTTGGGCTCGATTGGCCAGAACACCTCAAAGAAGTGAAATTAGTGTTACTCAATCCTGGAATTGTCCTGGAAAGCGGTCCCCATAATAGATAGCCTCGTTTAGCAGAAGACGTCTTCTGCAATAAGAGACTTTGACGGCGAGTACCCTGAAATGGAAGGAACAACAGTAAACATAAACAGCAGAAATCCAGAATTCAACATCCCAGAAGTTGTAAAGAACAGAGAAATTTACTAGCAAGAACCGTGCAGCTGCAATATCTCTTACACCGGACACAGACATAGCTTTGTCTGGAGTGAGGAAGAAGAATCAAGTAAGAATTGGAACAACGAAAGTCATACGGAAAATAGAAAAAAGCTATTCAAAGTTAGGAACTTCGTCGAATTCCAGATAAACGAAACAAGAACAGGGGAGGAGTGTATACCGGTAAAGACTAGAAATTTAAACCACGAGAAAGAAGGAGAGAGAGCAGCAGCAGCCACAACCAGAAGCACCAAAACTCAATGATGGTTCAGCATTTACGCAGAAATCAAGAGACGAAGAAGTGGCTGAGAGTACCGGAATTTTTTTTTAAGAAAAAAAAAAGATCGGTAGAGGGGAGAGCGAGCTGTGCTGGGTGAATGGTTTTAGCAGCAAAGGAACGAGTTATCGACTGCGGCATGGCGTTGGGGACAGGGTTTAGGTTTCAGGAAATTAGAATCCTTAAAGTACAATTTCAACCCCTAAAGTCTTTAAAAATTTATAGTTTGCGCCTCATACCATATTTAGTACATTTAACCTCTCCACTGTTCCAAAGTCCCTTACTTCAGCAAAATGGTAGCCTGCGGGTCGACTAGGGGCGGAAACGAGCCAAGCCGTTTATCAAACGGTTCGGGCTCGAGCTCGATTTTTTTCTTTTCAAACCGAGCTTCGAGCCATTAGATAAGCTTGAATATTTAACGAGTCGAGCTTCGAGCCAGATAGTGTTCGGCTTGAATACTTATCGAGCTTAACGAGCCTAGTAAAAAAAAATATATAATATAATTACTTACCCCATACCCTAAATCCCCAATCCTGTTCGCCAATCGCCTCCAATCCAGGCGGACCAGGCCCTCCACCAGACCAAATTTCTTGTGCCCTTCGCTTCCCGAGTCCCGACTCCCGATGAGCACGACATTCCGGTGAACCCTGCCTGCCCTGCCCAGCGCCTTGCCTCTTCGCGACGGACTCCAGACGTTCTGGTGAACCCTTATCCCACCGGCTCTTCGTGCCTGCCCTGCCTAGCGCCTTGCCTCTTCGCGTCGGACTCCAGATGTTTCGGATTCTCTTGCGGCTGCTAGGCAGGTTGGAGTTGATCAATTTTTTCTGCCTGCTAGTGAACTCATCTGCGAGTTTGCGATAGGCGAGCTTTGTTGCACCTTGCCTCTCACTGTTTTGTGCTTCCAAGTATTTTCTGCTGACATGTTTATGCTTGTGCAGGCGAATTGCTGTGATTGAAGTTTCTGCCATTATGCTTCTTTTGACATTTCTTGGCCTGTAAGCGAATTGCTCTTATGAAATATTCAACAATAATTCTAGAATATGCAGTTTATCCTTGCTAATTCAAGTTTCACATATTTCATCCGGTGTTCTCATTTTTCGAAGCTTCTTGTGTACATGTAAATGCTTCATGTGATCAAGGACTTGCCCTTTCTTTCCCTTAAAGTTCTGAAACTCTCTGCAGATTCATCAGTTAGTAACCAACCCGATCCTCTTTTAATTATTGCTTTCTACAGTTCTAGAGCTTTTGTCTGTTCTTGTTTAGTGTCATTCTACTGAAAGTCTGAAACTAAAAGGTATAAAAAAAAATTAAGTGTAGTGTGTAGCTTTGGTTTGTCAATTTCGAATTGTTCTATGTTTCTTCCAAATCTACTGAAATTATTGGTCAACTATGGGAGTGAACTATGGGATATCCTTTTATTAAAAAATTAAGTGTAGTGGGGTTGGACTTTCAGTGCCTTTTCAGCTATGGTTTGCACCAGAGAGTTGAACAACTTGCAGTATATGTTCTATCCTGATTAAGTCTGTTGTGCTTGTTCGTTGTGTGATGTTTTGTACACAGTGGTGCAATCTACTGCTGTGTTTGGATTTGTTTCTGATTTTGTGTTTCTTGCTGGTGCTGCTACTGTGTTCTCAGTTTAATAGTGCGGTTGTTGCATTGCTTTGGCTTGATTTGAGTTCATTTGATATTGTTATGACACATGTTGGAGTTTTATTTTATGTTATTTTTTTGTACACAGAAATAATAATAAGAAAATTATAACGGAACATAGAATCTAAGAGCTACAACAGCCAGTCGATGAGCTCCATCTTCTATCTTGATTCCTTCTTTGTTTTAATATACAAGATTTATAGAAATAATGTATACATTTTGTTTTTGGTACATGAATCACCATTACAGGTATTCACTTGATATGAAGGAGATTCAGATGCTATTGCTGGCTGGACAAGAAATGAAGAGAGGCTAACCTTCACTGTCTTGGAATGAACTTGAAAACTTTGAATTGACTTGTTAATTTGAATGATTCATGAACTTTCTTGTTTATTGATCGTTGAACTTGGATTATGCTTAGTTAACTTTATGTTCAATTGGACTAAATTATTAAGTTATATGATCTTTTTTTGGTTTTTGTTTGTTATCAAAACTTTAACATGTTTCTCAATTCGAGCTTCGAGCTTATCGAGCCCGAATCGAGCTTCAAGCTTATCGAGCCAAATTCGAGTTTTTTTTAGCCGAGCTTCGAGCCCATTTTTCTAAGCTCGTCGAACTCGAGCCAAGCTTCGAGCCAAGTCAATTCTAAACGAGCCGAGCTTCGAGCCTAGGGGTGTTCGGGCTCGGCTTGGCTCGTTTCCACCCCTATGGTCGACCGGTCGATGGCAAACGACCTCAAGTCTAAAAGTCCCTGAATAGCGAGCCCCGGTAAATATGGACCCCTGATCCCGAAATACAGATAGAGCTTTCCACAGATATTGTGGTACTCGTGGATAAGGTGCGACTTTTCTATCTGATAGACCAAGATACATTTTTCAAGTTACAAATTTGAGGAGGCTGAGTTGAGTGTGCCATTTTATATTTTAAGGGCTCAACTGTCCATTTTATAAAGTTTAAGAACTAAGAAAATTAGATACAGCCATTCAGGCCAAACGATTATAGTGGTAGCGACTACTAAAAAAGGAAATTTATAGTGTTAGCATATTTATTGTTTTTCCATCTAAATACTTTTAAGGTTTCATTTTAGTCCAGTTTAACATTTCAGTTTAAAAGGTGATACGTAGGTATATCACAAACAAAAAATGTGACTCAAACAGAAGTCTCCCAATCCATCCGTGTTCAGAAGCATTGGCAAGCACATAGACGCAAGAGATGGAAATTGCTCAGAAAAGAAAAACCAAACAAAAAACAAAAGGAGGAAACAATTAAACGAATATAAAACTACTTTTGGGGAATAGAAAACAACATTTTCACCTAAGAGTATTTGTTTGCTCCACATTTGGATCACTTTTTTGGCTTTTTCAGATATATTCACAGGATGGCTTTGTCACAACATCTAGTATTGGATTCAACAGCCAAAACATCATCTGCAAGAAGTTGTTTGCAATGCATCCTTTCTTGCAGGACAAGGAACTGATGATGTACTTCGTCAAGCAGAGATCTCCTTTCATTAAAGGTCTGTAAGAGCACTCCCCTCATCTTCCTGGTTTCTTCTTCAAGAGTCTTCAATCTACTGCTCAGTTGCTTCACTTGGCTTTGCCGATGTTTTCCAACTGCTGCTTTACTTGAACTTAAGGCACTTATTTCTGCACCGTTGTTTCTGTAACTCACAACCTTTGAACTTGATCTTGCTGCTATTGTCTCGGTTGTAGTTGTTAAATGGTTGAACCTTGAACACTTGCTTGAGCATTCTGAACCAAGCAAAGCAACCTCCAGTCCCATATTACATGGGATCTCTCCAAGTTGTTGCAAGGAGCGAAGAATTCGAGCATCAGATTCTTGCTTGTGCTCTTTTACCCTGCCTGTAAGGAGTCACAACCACACAAAACAATCAGGCTTGAAAATATGGAGGCAACAAGTCACTAAGCTAGCAATCTCTGAAATCTACGAACTGTAAACTAATAGTTGAGGAAGACATATAGAGATGGTAGTCAATACCAAAAGAACGCCCATTTTCACAGAACTAATCAAGTGACACTTACAAAGGGATCATATTCCTCAAAATTACAAAATCAACATATAAGAGTAGGTTGAAATGGTAAGGGAAAAGTTGCAATAGTGAAGCCAAAGGAAAGAATGGTTACTTGAGAGAGCAGCATCCAACGATATGGAGATCATTTCCAAGAGTTATCTCTCTATTGCTTTCCTTTAAAGCTAGGCTTTGAGAGAGAAAGAGTGAGAGAGAGAGTGAGAGAGAGAGAGAGAGAAGGCTAGCTAGGAAATTGCTTAGCACTTGCCGCAGCCAATACCCATGTCTGGATCAATAAAATTTTTCGGTGTGAAAACTACTGAAGTTGGCAATTTATGAGCAATCTTATATCTGTCTAAGCAAAATGACAAGTTAAAATTTCGGCTCTGATCAACTTAGAGGCATCTTTTGGCTGCATTAAGACATTTTTTCTTTGGCCTCGGTCAGTATCACACATGCATCGTTATCACCATCAAAACTCAAAATACATTAAAGATTTTGACATTTACACTTTTATTCTGATACAATGGTAGCTTTTCATTTATTTTTCATTAAGGTTAGGAGATAAGCATAGAGGGCAGCAGAGAATCTGTATTCTTCCACTAAAATATCTGTCTCTGATGATGAGAAGGAACGCTGATGCTAGAATTGAACGGCATAGCCAAGAAAGTAAGCTTAGTCAATGGGCACTTCGACTTCCATCTTCAATTCAGAATTTGCAAATATCTGTGCCAGGTGGAAATATAAACTTGAGAATTGGAAATATCGAAACACGCAACCAAAAGGGAACAAGTGAAAAACAATGAATACAGTAATAATGCTTGTCATTTGCCAAAATGTATCAATCCTGCCTGCTAGTATTTAACTGAAGTTCCTAAAACAAAATGGTTTGTTCCAAAACATGCCTCTCTTTTACAGTTGCCCATGTGTTTTCTATGAAGTACTGCTATATCTTTCAAAAAGACGAGGTGAAAAAGAAGGTGTTCTAGCCTTAACACTCTGGTGAAGAACATATGAGCGATAAGAGAACATCTCTTCAGAATTTCAACAATTTCTCAGAAAATTCAAATTGTCCCAATTTGTCAAAAAATTCCCTAATCCTATTTTTTATGGTCCTTATTCAACCTAGCTATCAGAGGATAAAGTGAAACAGTCACCGGATCAAATGAGTTTAGCATTAAGCCTTGGGCCCTCGAACATATCAACAAAGTTGAAAAGTTGCAAGGCTTTACCAACTTATATAATCAATTTTTCATATTCTTTAAATTTAAATTTGTATATATAAAAAGAGATGATAGTAAAACCCTAAGCACCTTGATGAAGTCGTCCAATAAAAAGTACGAATCCTTGCTGTAACCAGCCTCTTTTATAAGTTGGGCCAAAACTCGCTGCAGAGCAAAGGACACAGGCAATCCATTATATTACACTTTTGCCAGATTAGATCATAAGCATGTGCAACATTTACAAGCTCAGATGCGTAGTCTATCCATGACAATGGGAAAACAATGATATAGCTCAGGCCCCAATGGATTTCCACACTGTACACATTTTCAGCAGGCATTTCTAATGAAGGAGCAACATTAGGATTAAAAAAGAAATAGCTGCTTCCACGAACCACAGGGAAATAATGAAACATGAAACTATAGCCAAGTATACCTCTCTTTGCTCATTGGACATGAAAGGACCTGACAGATCTTGCAACACTTCTAATATGTCACTGAAAGATACTTTCCCATTGCAATCCGAGTCGTACACCTTGAAAATAACTGAGGCAAAAGGAAAATCAATGTAAGAAGTGAAGTAGATAACAAAATATAAACTAATAAGAGCCATATGAAACGAAATGAAACAAAACATTAAGGTACACACACACCAAATATCCTCTTGTGAGATTTATATGAGCCCCATACTCAGAATTTTATCAGATAATTGGTCAATGACGGCTGATTTTTTTCTTGATTTTAGATTTTTGTTATTTCCTATGGCCCTTACATAATGCAACCACTCCCAAAATTGACTGCCAGAATTCAGTTATATCTTTCTTCTACACAACAGGATTATTAGCATCTCCACTTTTCTGGATTTTGTAAGTTTAAAAGTATGAATAGAGATAAATAAATGTAGCATTTTAGCCTCAGTTGATGAAAGATATTCACTGAAACTTTCTAAAGTTTTGCAGAAAAGGGACCGGGCTAACTTAAATGAGATGAAACTGATGTGTCTTACACAGATTGCTGCTTGCTTCTTCAAGTAAAACTTGGAAAACTTTGATACATAGCAACACCATAGTGATGCTACAGGTGCACACTTCCAAAAGCACACTTATAATTCATATTATGTCATTATCCACACCATTGAGAAGTTTTTGAACTTCTAAATAGTATCAGCGCACAAATGTTCATGAAATGGCAAACAAAAAACTTCTTTCAGACTTTTCATGTCTATCCTTCCATCAACATCTACTATTAGTGTTAGTGACTCATATTGTAAAGGTCAGTTTTTGAAGATCCAACATAGTTGCTGTCCTGATTCCAGTTTCAGTATCGTGCGACCAAACATGAAACAACACACAGCTAGTGCTTAAAAAGAACACGACCAATATGTAAACTTCAAAAGTGCCATCCTATTATCAGATCACCAGGACAAACACTCACATTCTATCTTATGCTTTGAGCTTGCTTTGGCACTAAACACTGACAAGAAAGCCACGAAGTCCTTAAAGTTCAAACCGTCAACGATCTTAAGCAGCCTCTGCAAGACGGCGCACAAAACTGAACCAATCAACACATATCTAACTCGGTATCGATCAAACTATGGGACTCTCCGCCTATGCAGTTCTAGCAAAAACAAAGTACCTGAGATAGGGGATTCATTGCGAATTCTGGAACAGACAAGAATTCATCAGCAGATATGAATCCTTTAGCATTCCGATCCAACTGGCAAAACCTTTGATATAATGACACAATTTCTTGCTGCGTGACTTGATTCCCACAAAGAAAGCACATCAGAGTTGGAACTAAACCAAAAGAGAAAAGAATAAAAGAGAGCCAACTGAACTGAATAAGTATGCCAAGAAAGAGAAGAACCTACAGATAAAATTGCAGTGTTCTTGTACTTCCTCAATGTCGTATTGGGTTAGCATGGACGAAGCACTCCCCATAACGCTTCACGGTCAAAAATCTAAAAATTTTGAGCCAAACAAATCGATAGACAAAAACAAACATGACCCATCGGCCAGAACCATTTCAAATACTAAAAATTCAGAGTACAATCAGTGGAAATGAACATATGAAGCCGGCGGGTGTTGTATCCCCAGACGCTGTCAACTTTTCTGAGCAGGCAAAGAGAGTTACGTTAACAGGAGACAGATAAACAACTTACCCGGAAAGGAATAGACAAGATGGGAGGGAAGTTGGAGCGGCGAGAGAAGAGGATTATGGAAGGGGAAACATAAAGCAAACAAAGAGAAGAGGGAAGTCATTATGGAAGCTGTAGATGGAGTAGCGTTAATGGGCATAGAAGAGAAGTAGATAACTAAGACAACTTTCGACTCCAACGAAGCCTTGCCGTGTCTTATTATTATTATTATTATCGATAATCAGAAGCAGCTTTACTCCAAACGAATATTAAGTAGCATTTTGTGTGGAAATGATAGAAGTCCGTAGTCATATCCTTTTACCACTTTCTCAAGTGGCTAGGAGGTCTTGTCTTACTTATTAGCAATAATAGAAATACTTCTCCAAAAATTTATTTTATAAATATTTATGATATTAAATGTTTTAGGCTAAAATAGACATTATTTTGGATGCATTAATTAGGGCAGTCTGGTTATAGGTAAACTTTTATAGTAATTTAAGCTATTTTGGTCTTTTAAAATTGAATTGATAGAATTAGTTAAATATGGCCAATTTGGGTATTTAGGTCTCTAAATATTTGATTTGGCTAAGTACATTTAGCTTACAATGACTTTAGATTTTTAGTATTTAATATGATCACTTTAAGCTAGATTAGAAATTAATTTAGTTTAGTTACTAAATCAGTTGTTATGAGGGTATTATAGTCAATTTGGAAATTTATGGATAAAATTAAAACTTTGTTGGCACTTTGGGGTGAATCTGAAGTTCGTAAAAAAATGAGTAATTACAATTTGCCCTATTGAGAGTTATGCTGAATTACAACTTACCTTTCTACTTCAAAAATCTAAATTTTGCTACCTAGAAGTAACATTTCTTTTTATATTTTTTGACACTATTTTTCAAGTTTTGATTTAATTTTTACAATATATGTCTCTCACTAAATTTAAACTATTTAATAATAGTTTCATAATTATTTAAGAATTTAGATTATTAAGTTTTTGTTTATCTACATACAAAATAGTCTTTTCCCTTCAATTTAAAGGGTACAGTGTATATTTTTTAAGCAAGAGAATAAAAAATATAACTTCACGGGCAAATTGTAGTTACCCCACTAAACAATTATAGGAAAATGTGATATTTTCTTGAAGTGTTAAATTCGGCTGGAAATTTGTGCAATCGTATGGGGCTAAATCAGAGATAGGAGACAATCTAGGGGCTCTTAAGTTTTGCAGATAATTATCGCAATGGTGTAAGTTGTATCCTTTTTGTGATTATTGCTGTTTTCATTTTAAGTATAGTCCCAATTTTTATATTTTATCTCATCATTGTTCGTTTAAGTTTTGTTTTTATTGGTTTGAAGTGGGATTACGTAAAGAAGAGTCTAATGGCATATTAAAGTTTGGACCCTACTATATAATTGCCATAGATTATGGGCTATAATTTTATTTTTCTTTTTTTATTATTTTTAGGATTTATTTAGCGCAAAAATTCAAAATAACCTACAAAATATTCCTTCCATATGGTTATATTTGGGTGATCCTATATTATTGACAGTTTGAACATTTGAATGATAGGCTTTCTTTCTTCTTTTGGTGTTTATAACTTTGGTTATATGTCAGCTTTAATTCTAAATTTTCTTCAATGGTTACACTTAATTTCAATTATAATGATATTATACATCACAAAAAAAGGATAAAATAATAAATTTAAAAATATTGAAGTAGAACTATCAAAATTTATCATCTAGACTCAAAGATATAATACAATATTTGTTACAACTGTAAAATCTGTAATATTAATCCTCAGAAGTACTTTTATTTTATAATTCTCCATTTAGATTATCCTATATATTTTTAAAAAGGTAATCCATGTGTGGGACGAGTGTAAAACCAGTTAGTAGTAATAGTAATAGTAATAGTAATACTTCTCCAAAATTTTATTTTATAAATATTTATGATATTAAATGTTAGTTATTTTGGACTATTTATGTATGGGAATAATGTTGTACACATTTCATCTGCTGTTGCTGCATGACATGTTATTTTTTTTGTAAAATACAATCTTGCATATCTTAAACATTATTCACATTTCTTATATTCTAATTAATAGGCTGTCAAGTGGAGATTTGGTGATTTTATCCAACTAAAAGTGAAAGAAAAGTGCTTTGGTGGTGACAGTTTATTATGAAGACATATCCCGACCATCTGTTGTTCTCTCTCTCTCTCTCTCTCTCTCTCTCTCTCTCTCTCTCTCTCTCTCTCTCTCTCTCTATATATATATATATATATATATATATATATGTATGCATGCATGCACACGCACACAGAAGTTTTTTCTTTCTTTTTTTTTTCCTTTTAAGTATTGAAGTATATTGTTACGGGATTTCACCAATAAATTAACCATACCTTCTAATAGCTTGTAAGTGTGGTACATGTTACTTCCACGTTTTAAGCCAAAATTACCAATTAGTTTACTTTGATAGAAGATTCACAATGTTTGGTGTTTCAAAAAATATTTCTTCTATTCTTAATAATTAAAAAGATAAAAATATCTGTATTCACCGGATGACAGCTGATGCAATACCAACAGACGACGCATTCTTTGTTGTTTTACAAATAATATCATCCCTCAATTTGTCTGAGGGTGGCTGTCAAACAGCAAAAATGGCTTAGGTATCATAAAAGCTTGACTTTTTCTTTTATTTATAGAAAAGCTTGCTAATTTTAGCCTTGAATAAATTGAGTCATGAACAAAGAAAGCAAAACATGCAAGAAAACTTATGTTGCCCAGGTAAACAAAACCAACCCAGTTGGCAGTTCACTTGCTTCTCAACTTCAAGAATGAGAATTACAATCTGAAAAGAATTATGCGCATTCTTTAACAGAAAACAATGAGTCCTGTTTAGTGTACAAACAAGCACAGCAAATACATAAAACAAACAAACAAGCAAACAAGAAAGTTGTATAGGGAATAGCTGTTGCAGGGGGCAAAACTTCAGACTCATCTGGCATCAAATCAGCAGATAAACAAATGAGGAACAATGAGAAATGTCACCAGAAGGAAAAAGAAAAGAGAGGGAGGGGCTGAGCACAGCTGCATTATTTGCCGTTTGTCTCCTCTCATTTTTCAGAGGCCACGAAAATTTGGTAGGTCAGCCTAGCCCTCGTGTTGAACTGGTAAGAGCTGATGGTTCTCTTCATATCTGAGCTACCTGCTGTTTCAAAGCATCCAGCATTTTGATTTTTGATTCACATATACGCAGAAGTTCAGACAGAACAATAGATTGCCCAGTCACTGTCTTTCTAGCAACCTCCACATGATGCCAAGACTTTGAAGCTTCAGAAATCTGATGACCAT
Source organism: Aquilaria yunnanensis (assembly GCA_039654915.1). Classification (NCBI taxonomy): domain Eukaryota; kingdom Viridiplantae; phylum Streptophyta; class Magnoliopsida; order Malvales; family Thymelaeaceae; genus Aquilaria; species Aquilaria yunnanensis. The sequence goes on along the minus strand of CM077593.1, from coordinate 101,627,553 downwards.
GTTCCACCTCATTGATTGATGATTTGAAAGTTTCCAGAGTCTCTAGAACCCGACCAGGCCCTTCATTCTGTCCACCTCTCTTAATAGAAGAAAGTATAATTTCCATCTTTTCATCCTCTGGCCTGTCAAGCTGATCCTTTAACCGTTTTGTGACCTTCTCGATTATGCCATATGATGACTGAATGGCATCTCGAATAGCATGAGACATCGAAGAGATGGATTGATCAGCAAGTCCACCCTTCTTCTTCTTCTTTCCTGTTGGATGACATGAACGGAGGCAAGAGTTGATTATAAGGCAATGCCAGGCAAATGGTTCAGTAACCAGCTGGACTAGCACAGACAGATCATGCCCTGGACTGCAGATGAGGGGCTCCATCCACCTAATCTTATCCAAAATATATCGGTCTAACAGTGAATTTACAATATGCCAACTACCAAGCCCAGATTCACCATCTTGCTGCAACATCTCACGAGAGCTACAATTCCAGGCATTCAGGAAGACAGTAAAGTTCAACCAGTCAACTACACCCGAATCAAATGCCTGCATCAAATGTAACAGTTATTCCTCTCGGTGGTATTCATTTTAAAGTTATAAGTTGTCACATCAAACAGAAAACCTAACTCTATAATCATGCAGAACTCTCACATAAAAGGCAAATTCAGGAACAAAAAATAAATACGAATACAATTTAGCAGATGGACTGATGATTATTAATACCTCAGAAACTTTATGCTCTCTGGAAGCAGCCATGACTATATTAATTGCATCACTTAGAGAATATCCCAACATTTTTGCCAAGCGCTCAAGCAATGACTTGAATTCTATGGTGATTTTCGAATCAGATGATGAACCATTCACTTCCGGATTCTCCTTGAGTGATAATGAAGCACTTTGAATAGACAAGTAAACCATCCGCGGAAGAAGGGACTTCCTTTCAACAACCCTCCTCACATTTGCTTCCCTTTCCTTTGCCTGAATTTGGTGAACAGACTAACATTAACAACCAGCCAATCAGTTAAAGAGGAAGAAGATACTCTGAACATCATCAAAATACAGAACAGATGTCCCTCATAGATTCCAAAGTATACATGTGATACAAAAATAAAAATAAGTGCATTACCAGATTTTCTCTAGGGTAGTACGAGATCCCTTCAAATGGACCTGACAAGGGAGAAAACCTCGAATTAGTTGCTGGAATATAATTGATTTAGACCCTCTGAGAAGGCTTAAATTGGATGGAATTGCAAGATTCATGTAGCCAGTTCCGGCTAATTTACAGTCAAGGCTTATTACAAATTGAGTGGAATAAATAGGAGAAATGCATCTAAACTGATTCAATAAGAAGGCATCGTAATCCAACAATCAAAGATGAAGCAACCAAGAAGATAAAGTATGTTCCTTCTGCATGAATAATTTGCAGGTCTTCAAGAAGATTTATAAATTACTAATAAGCGAACTGCAACACCTTGTACAGTCCGCAAAGGACTCCGAGTGCAATCTTTACACCCATTGTCAAGAAGCTACAGCTAAAACTTCCACACATGAAAAGGTGATGATGTCTCTCACTAAGAATTCAGAGCATGCTGCACCAACCTAGTAGATAATTCTTTTCAGGTGTTGGTGTCCACCAAGGTCGTGACTGAAAATCTTCATTGAAGGTCATTGATTTTGATCCAATCTCATTAGAAAGCTCAACGAAGTGAACTCCATATTTCAAGCTTTCAAGAGTATTCTAGAATAAGAAAAGATAGGTCAAACTAACGCCATTCCATAGTATCAAAAGAAACCCATTCTCTTTCCCAATCCCACGTGCATTAAACAGATAAGCTTTGTCTTGTCAGTAAGCTCTGTTCATAACTAAGAAAATTTACCTCCTCCTCTTCAATGTTATCTGCATTCTGCTTCAACTGCAGAACAGATGCTTCAACCTTTGCAACTAAATACTGATTTGAACGCTGCAACCTTTCTTTGAACTGAACAAACTCAATAACCTGAACAAGATGGTAATTAAAAAAAAATTATTCAAATTTTGTCAATCAAGGACTTCTTTAGGATCATCTAGAATATGTGAACACTAGTCATTCTCGGAAGAGATGCTATACTTTCTATTGTTCCTTCCAGAAGCAAAATGGATACCAGATCTTGTAATAACAATTGCAGATTGATACTATAATGAGACTTATTTGCTCTTCCTGGTAAACATCCAGTAAATGGGATTCTTGCTTATATCCTGGCAGTCCACATTATCAACTTGTTATAATGTTGCAAGCAACTTGGCAGTGACAGACTGAATTATCAGATAACATTAACCAGCAGGCCAGACCAGAAGAAATTTGACGACTTTACAGTCGTGGAGGTTTTCATTAGGTTTTCCCATCTAGGAAACCCTAAAGAAATTCTTGCACTGGATGTGACAAAAAACAATTTGCCCCAGTTAAAGAACATCTTTGCATTTAACTGCATGCTAATTATATATCAGTAACTTGGATCCAGCACTGACAAACCTGCACCAAAACTACTCATCGATACAGAATGCAGAGACGACTAGAGATTCTTATAAAGCAACCTTTGAGATAAAATCAGCACAGGGTTATGATAAAAGTAAAAAATGAAAATCTATAAAGTCAGCTCATACTTTTGAGTAATTTCTATGACGATAGGCAAGAAATGTAAGGTCTGCAGATTCTCTGAAGTGCTCATCCATAAACCTGAGATAATCTTTTAGCAGATTATTTAAGTCTGTCCAGAGGGGAGAGGCCAACATCTGAGGCAATATATGGTGTGAAACAGTCTCCATCAAGATATTTTTCACATCCAATGACTTATACCTGTAAAGGTACCAGCAAATTAGTCTTTGTGCTTAAAGCAGAATAATCACGGTGCAGAACGAGAAGTAAAATCTTTCTTTTTATTCAAATCACCTGAAAGTGATATACATTTAAAGTGAGTCACTACTACATTCAAAAGGAGATAAAGTTGCATATTTACCATTATGAGTGATACTTACCAATCATAGGCCAGTGAAAGAGCCCCTAACTGTGCATACAAGTGCACCAACAATACCTTGTATTGCCAAACATATCTGCACACATCAGCACATTTCAGTTCACTGACAATGACTTGTGCACTAATCAATAAATTTCAGAAAAACCAAAATGAAGCTCATAAGAATTTCTTAATGTATGTTCCAGAAAGAATTTCATAGTGATCCCACATCATGGTTCTCATTCCCCTATCAATTTATATCTCAGTCAAACAACTGAAGAAAAGTTCAACTATCTACTAAAGGATAAGATGGTGCATTATAATAATAAGAAAAAGAAAGTCACTTGCCTTCGAATAGATAAGCCAAACTCCAGAACCATAATTGCCTCAACAATGTACCCAGGCAATCTCGTACGCCAGAATAACTGATTGCATAAAGAGATAAGAATATATTACAATAAGAAAGACCTCGGCTCAGAAAGTACACCATAATGAAATTACAATAACAATTTGCAAACCAATTTTTTAGTTGCATAGCATACATCAGACTAATAGTACAAACAGTACATGTGAATTGTGGGTCTGGGAGAAGCAACATTCTCTTGTTAATCACTGAAAGTGTCACAATTTATCTGGGAAAGTAACAAGGCCGCAAGGAGGTTCCATGAATCACACAAAGACAACTCTAAAATTAACCTTTGAATTTTTATTGGACAAACCTCCCTCAACAAAGAAGAATGATGTCCTATCAATAATATCTCCAATGCCAGATTATTCACCTAGACCTGCAGAGAGATCTATATAGCAAATATTGTATACGATTTACCTGAACCAATCTGTTACAGATCAAAGATAGCAGCTCCTCGCCTACCACACTCTCTTGTGGATCCAAATCTTTCGAGAGAGGAAGATTTTTACAGTATAGCTCTGCCATATGTACAGCAGAACTCTCGAGCTCTGCACAAAATAAAAATAAAAATAAATCCATCCATTATATTGTTTTCACAATACCAAAAAAGGAAAAAGTGCGCCTTGCATGAAATGCTGGAAAAATCATTTGTGTTTATAGCCTAATAACTTGTTCTCATTTTACAAGTAAATTCAGGCACACAACTATTAAACATAGATTTGACCCCAATATTTTATACCTGAAAGAAAAAAGAATAATAAAAGATTAAAACAATTCATTTGAAAATGTTGGAACAATCATACAAGTAACAAAAAAATAAAATTCGCTCCATTCCATAATATGTGACTTTTGCCTTTTTTGTAAAAATTATCGATGTTATGCCACACAGGTATGATCTCCTCTGTTTCGTGGCAATGTCAGGCCTTAAAATGAATCTGAGAAAGAGTGAACTGATTTCAATAACAGGAGATGATGATGCTGTTCATTTGGCCAAACTTTTGGGTTGCCACGTAGGCAATTTCCTATCAAGTATCTGGGACTCCAATTGGGTGTGAGAGCTAAATCTACAAAAATACAGCAATCGATGATTTCCAAGTTTGAGCAGCACTTAGCAGGCTGGAGAAGACAGTACCTCTCAAAAGGTTGCCACCAGTCTCCAATTTACTATATGTCTCTTTTTCCAATCCCTGGCTCAGTTGCAAATCAACTAGTCTATTGAAAACAGGTTTTTATGGGAGAAGACAGAAGAGACTTTTCATCACCATTTTATGAATTGGAAAGCTGTAAAACAACCTCTACAAAGAAGTGGTTTGCATATCAAAGATTTACTGACAGTTAATTCAGCATTGCTTGGGAAATGGCTATGGAGATTCATGGTGGGAGACTGCTGTTTTGGAGGAAATAGATAGCAGCTAAATATGGGGTAGAACCTAAAGGCTGGATGACCAATATAAACAGATCAGATTATGGAGTAGCTTGTTGGGGATGGATACGCAAAAACTGGGAAGAATTCTCTGCACTTATTGTTGTCAGAGTAGGGAATGGTGAAAGGGTGTCCTTTTGGTGTGATATACAGTGTTCCAAGCCTGTTAGAGTCCAATTTCCTGTGATAAGGACAATATGATTGCCGATTGTATTAGACCAGACAGGACTACAGGAGTACCATTGTTTGGGTTATTACTTTTCCAGGAATGTGAATGATTGGGGATTCAAAACTTTGAGACATTTTTTGTTTTACTCTATAGACAATCATTCCAAACACCTAGCCTAGACAAATGCCATGGTATGTGGAAACAAAAGTTCCTTCAAAGTAAAAGTTTATTACAGCTACCTCCTTAACGAGCACAATCATGAAGGTGTCTTATCTTTTCCAAGGAAACCAATCTGGAAGATATCTGCACCACTCAAAGTAACTATCTTTGCTTGAGAGGCAGCATGGGAATGGATTCTCACAATTGACAACCTCCAAAAGAAAGGGAAAATGCTAGACCTCTAGCTTCATTGTAAGTGGTCTACAGACTTGTGGGATACAGCAAAATCTCTAATTAGCGTTCGCTGGGTGCAAGCAGGATCAATTCAAAAAGGAGTTATCATGGGATTCGAACAAAAAAGGTAACAGTTGCTTCTTTTTTAGCTAATTTGGAGGAGAAGGAACTTGAGAGCTTTCAAGGGTAAAGAAAGGCCACTACCCTTTCTAACGCTACAATGACTAGATTCCCTCAGATATTGGGTGTCAGGGAAGTTATGTTGTAACCATCATGTAAAGCCCATGAATGCTTCTTGTTGTAATTATGCTTCGTTAAAGAGGGTAAATTTGGAAGATGCATAAATATGGAAAACTGGCACCTTTTTACACACCAAAAAATAAAGGATGGAAGATAGGCATATACTATGGGACAGAGAGTAATTTCAAACGCACAGAAGCCATGATAAAGCTCAGTTGATATCATTGATGCAAAGAAAGATACTATACCAGCAACAGAAACCTTGCTCATGCTTCCAATCAGTTCTTGAATTTTGAAGAGAGTTATGGAATGGCCTAATGCTTTAGTTGGCATTTCCAAGCGGGAGTTTGTAATTAAATTCTCCACAAACTCCTCTTTTTTATGTGGAGATAACACTTGAAGAAAAACTTCCACATCCGAAGTGAAGCAAGCCATATGACCAAATCTGAGTTATGCCAGTCAATAACAGCAAGAGAAAGACGGAAAATTAGAAAATCATGTTTTCATAGATATAGAAACTGAAAAAGACTAAAATCAACAAAAACCTTTTCTGGATCACGTTCACACAGTATGTCAAAAAACAATAAGGAACAAGTGAAGTTCCATACCTTGTATAATAGTCCAAAAGAGCCCTTATAATCCCTTCATCATTGTTTTTCCCAAATAAGTGCTTTCTCCTTTCTATTTCGAGGACAGCTATGTATGGACATCTCAGAGAATTATGCCTGGGGTCTGCTTGGAGGTTTTCCACTAAAGTTAGTGCATCAGATACTCGAGCATCAAACTGCATATTGCCCCAAAATGAACTTTTGCAATATAACATCATGAATACAATATATCAAATGGAAAGGAAGGAAAGAAAACCTTGGATATGATGCTTAAAGAACTTGTTTAAAGTGGCTACTCACGATTTCTTCCGTCAGGTGTGAAAGCTTGCATTCAACAGTATTAGGTGGACGAACTGGATCACTAGCTGTTCCACTGGACCAGCTACTATCATCCTGAAGCAAACAGCCTAGATAATGCAGGAAAGCTTCCCAATCATCAGGGCTGTCAATCAGAAGTAACATAAAGTTATCAAGAATAATAGGAAAGCAGTCATATGAACAAAAGGCACTAAAAACCCAAGAGAAAAACTTAGACAATCCAGCATAACTAAGTGATGAAACAGATGATTCAATACAGGATATCAAAATGGACAATTGAAGGTACGAAACATCCAAGAGATAATAGCCAAGATAAGATATCTGTGACAAAAGCACTGGCCTGAAAGGAAATAATAGCAAAAATGGAATAGATGCAATCACTAAACAACCTAGAATGGGATTGAAAAGACATGCTTCAAGCTAGAGAGTAGCAGTTAACAAGAGAAAACTAGCACATAATTAAGTATCAAAATTCATGATCACCAGAAGGAACACAAGCCCACTATTGCAAATCAAATAACACCTGCATCCCATTATGTTTGTCACTTCCAAATTTTTTTGTCACAAAATATGTCACTTTTCCATAATTATGGATCTTCTTCCAAATGTACCTTTACCATCATGTAAAGCGTATAAATGTTCCTTGTTATAATTATACTATTTAGTGAAGGGTAACCTTGGAGAAACATGCCAAATATGCTTATGAGGGACAGCATCCATAACATTTACAAAAAGTTAAAAATGACAAATATTGTGCAAAAAATATATTATGGAGTCTGCTAAGCTGATAAAGCAACAATTAAATCAATTAGGTGAAACAAGGATGTATGCAATCTTCCTCATTTTTTCTAGTCCTCTACTGACCTTACTTATCAACTGAAAATGGCTCTCCTAAAATAATGAATTAATCGAGCCAGTGCTAAGAGCAAAGGTAAAATAATCGTAATCATACAAACCCATAAATCTTATCCAACCAAGGGTGGGTTATGCAACTGAAAGATTGTCTAAATCTTGCGCGAGCCTGTTAGTTCTCACTACTGTGGTGGAGATCAGATCTCATGTTAGTAATTTACAAAACTAACAGCATAAATGGCTGTAAGATCTTACTCTAACCCAAAATCATATATTATACTAACTGCATTACCAATAGTATCCCATTAATTGCTGATGAAAAGTTTGAAGATCATTTCATGGTAAGCAGAAGCATACCACAACTCTATGATTTTCTGGTAGATACTCAATGCAGCAGCATAGTCACCTGCTCGAGCAAGAAGCTTCCCCTGTCAACTTAAAGCCAAAGAACTTATTTGTAGGAAGACAGAACAAACAAAACAAGAACCTCCAAAGCAATAAACTTGAAACTTCAGACAGTACAGCAGCCTTATGTTTGATCCCAAGAATAATCATACATAGAGCTAGCAGATAGATAACCAAACATTTTAAAGTTGGATGGGGACATGATACTCAATCCAGTAATCAATGTTAATGGCTCAAGAGTCAAAAGAAACATAAAGTACCTGTATCCTTAGCTTATCAACTTCAATCATCAGCAGTGATCCTAATTTCCCCGAGAGAATTTCTAAAGCATCATCATATTTTGACTGCTGCTCCAAGATAGAAATGTAGACGATAAGAGCTGCATCAGATTAATCAACACGAACTAGATCAATATCAAAGCTGGAAAGGAACATGCAAAATCGATAGACAAACCACAAACATAAATAGAAAAAGAGCCGCACCTTCAGGCTCATGCAAGCTATGGGAAGCAACATGCTTCTTGAGCAAACCTTCAGCCAAGAGTAATAGCTTTTCTCCCCCATCCCCACAAAGGACCTGATACAAATCCAAGGCTTAGAAGAAGCATTCTGAAAGCAAAGATCCAGTGCAAGACTAACAGCATTTTAAGGAGCAAAGGGAACCTAGGTTAAAAGGGTCCAAGCTGCAAGGGACACATACAAACCCTACTCTTCTTCCCCTCCTTCCATAAAGTAACATTGAAGCTTATGTTACGGAAAATTTTCATTATAATTTAACAAAGGGAAGTATCTACCACTTTGTTTCTTTTTTGCTTTACTCCTTCATAGCAAGCAAATGATGCTTTAACCTTTTACTTCATTCCTTTTTCCTCATATGTTTCTAGCAGTACCATGCAAGGCACAAATATAAAGCAAAGCTCATGGAAAGCCAAAAGGGGATGATTTATGACAAAACAAGGGAAATAAGCTTTAGACCAAGGAACTGCCATTTTAAAACACATCTAAACTAGGTAATAAAAGCTACCTGAAGCTAAAAGGAAATAGTTGCTACACTGCCTTAGTTTTTTTATTACACATCTTGAGAATGTCCTATGGCTAAGTACAAATTTTTAACAGAATATTTTGACCATCTCTTGATTTGTGTGTCATCCTTGCTCGTGGCCATCTATGTTGTACCTTATTACAGGTTGGTTTATGACATAAAACCTTATTGTCCTGCATGAAGACCAATCTTATTATCCTCCTGATGGGAAGGGAAGCAATCATATCTGTGGCACAACCATCATTTGTTGACAGTAAGTGTTTTAGGCAAACAAATAGCACGCTAATTAAGTTACTTCAAAACAGATGTAACGAAGAGGTACTATCACTTAATATCTCCAGTTGCTTAGACAGCCTCCTCTGCATTTAAATATGGCATGTATCTGTGCTTCCAAGTAACGGACTAAAGTTTAAGCCCAAATTAAGTTAAAGGGGAATTATTACAAAACATTAGCAACACAGGCTCATTTCTCTGGGAACCTTGAATTATGGATAACCAATACTTCAGAATCTTCATTTAAAAAGAAATATTATTGGGAGCAACCTTCATATTTTTTCCCTTCTCTGCATCATCTTTCCTCTCTCTATATATCTTCTTCCTAGTTACTTTCAGTCTTTCACAGTAAAAAGTGACATGCGGCGCACATATAAAACTTATACATATGAATCTACTGGACAGTTTTTTGCATCATGCAAAATACAATCAATATGGATTAGCTCTCATACTAATGAAAGATTACTTGTTTAACAAAAACAAATAAAATGGAAAAGGAATGTCTGCAGAACCTGTAACTGGATGCTACACACTGCCCAGAGCAAAAACTTCTCCTCACCGACCAGCTTATACATCTTGATGGCTGTCTGCCATAATAAACCAGAATAAGGAAAATCCTGATATACCAAGCAACAGAAGAAATACAAAATGAAACCAACCTGTTGCTGCTTGACGAAAGAATATTCACGAACGTAACAATTGAAAAGTCCCATCATTAGTTCCAAATTGTTTGGAAATTTTGCACACGCATGCTCATAACAGCTAGTAGCCAAGTCCACTGAGTTAAAGGAAAAAAAAGGCCATTAGAAAATTGGATAACGCTGCATCATGCAGTACGTAGCACATACTTACAGTGATCGAGTCGTTGAAAAACAATCTGCAATGTGCTAAGCGTAAGGTCATCCATTAAAAGTGACTCATTCTTATACAATAGCTCTTTTGCATTCAAACAAATGGATAACGCTTCATCACACTTGCCCATCCTCTCCAAAATTAGAGCTTTTAAGGCCTGCAAAGATAACCAAAAAAAAAAAGTAACAGCTCAGGCCTCTAATCCAGTCCTCCAAGGTCCAAACATGATTCATCTCTTGGATAAATATTTGAGATACAATTTCTTTCTTTTTCACTTAAATGGTCATAGGAGAAAGAATTGAGATAAATTTTACTGATTTACTCCCGAAAAATAAAACAAAACAAAAAAAAGAAAGAGAAAACAAAGCATCTATGACGACTCTCCACGTGACGCTATCATCTAATTAGCATATAGGAGAATGTCAATTCGTCCAGAGAACATGAATACAACGCATTTTTCTCATTGAAATAGCCCCTAAAAAAAAGAGTCCCTTTTCTCTTCAGTAGCTAGAAAAACAGCCAAAATGTAGCATAAACAGCTCATACAATAAGCCAGCGACACACTAATTCTAAATCAACAAAAGTTCGGGAACGGATTTAGAAAGAACAATAAGACATTAAAGTTGGGATGAACTAACGAGAGCGTAAGGCGAATTGGGATATTTGGAGAGCAGAGTAGAGGCGTGCTTGAGAGCGTTCTTGAATTGCCGGGAATCGATGGCGTCCCAAATGGGCCGGACCCGGCGCTCCGGAATCCCACCAGCCAACCCGAACTTTGAAGCCATATTTCTAGGTTGCACTGTTCTACCGTATGGAATTGGTGACTGTTAGGAATTCAATCAGCAAATTCCTTTACTCAGTTTCCTGGTTTTCCGGCTGTCGAAGAAGTTGAAGTTTAACGCGAGGGTGAGAAACAAAAACCTAGATCAGTGTTTGGACGCTCGTTTAAACCAAGCTTCCCAAAATCAGAATCCTACTCAAAATTGTTTCCCACAGTAAAAGATTAAGATCGTAAGATTCGATCATAAATTATAACTCCTACAAAAGCTAAAAAAATTTTATTTAAATAATATAACCTATGTAAAAGATCAATTATATTAGAAAGTTAAGTAAAGTTTAAGTATCATAGTATTGATACGATACAATTATTTATATAATGTAAGTAAAATTTAAGCTTTAAATATATAGTATAAATCAATATAACCAACACAATAATCAACACAAGTCTGAAAGAAATTTATAAATAAACACATCATTAACAAATAATAAATAATATAGTGTCTAACTTTTTCTTAACCTTTTAAATGTTTTGTTTTGATCATAAACCTATTAAAATTATTTTGTTTTAGTCCTCAAAAGATGAAATCAATTATCTCAAAATAATTGTATCACATAAGCTTTAAAAATTCTAATTTAAATATTCATTAACTGACTTCTAGTAAATTTAAAATATATATAATAATTTTTTACAATTAATAAATAATTTAAACTAGTAGTTTCTTCTTCCTAAATAAAATAAGTTCAACTTATAGAAAGGGGAAATTGGTAATTTGAATGTCCATTAACTATAAAAATGATTATTATACATATTAAATTTACTATAAGACAGTTACTAAATAATTTAAATTATACTCTAAAAAGTTGTTATCAGACAGGTACATTAGGTTAACAAAATTTGTCCAACTGGGAACCAAAATGAAACATTTTTAATATATTTAGAACAAAAAAAATATTTTTAATAGGTTTAGGATTAAAAAATAATAATAATTAAATGTTAAGGATCATTCAGGCAATTTATCCCCAATAAAAATTAATACCCGGGTAGAATCGGTAAGATTCTCCGATCCTAGTTACAATTCTACCACGATCCTATCATACTTTCGATCCTACAACATTTTAACAAAATTTTCTATGTGGAAATCGTAGGATTGTGCAATCCTTTAATTAAGATCGCGATTTCTTGGTTTAAACTGTAGACCAGGTTCTTTAACCCGTATAAGGAACCGGATTAGTGTGCGACTGCATTAGGAAAACGGCAATAGCCCAAACATAAAGGATACAAATAAACAATAATAAATAGTACAAGTCCTCATAGACTCACAGTATATTATCTAGGGTTAATTACGAAAAAAATACCTGAGGTTAAATGAAGTTACAGTTTGCCTCTTATGTTTCAAAAACTTACACTTAAAATAAATTGTTGCAATAAAATTGATTAAAAAATCAAGTTGTTTAATGACTGAATGAAGAGAATTGAATTTAATCGAAATACTAATTGAACAACTAGTTTACTCGGTCTGCCACTAATAAACACAAGTCAAGGTTAGGTTAGTCAGTCTTAAACAGTAAATGAAAGGAGTTGTTTAATGCTATAACTCCTTCATAGTTCATAAATATATTGAACCAAATTGAATGTTGTGAAAGAGCTAGAAGATATAAATCAAATTATATACATATATGCATATATGTAGATGAGCATTTCAGATCAAGGCAACTCTACATATATATGTGATTCAGATTGAGTTATAGTAGTACAGTTATTGTTTTAAGTGGTGTATATGACAGGTGTAGGAGGTGCGGTGGGAGGTGTCATAATTTTTTTTTTTTTAAAGTAAATTATATGATATATTGGAAAAATATATATTTATAAAAAAAGTTACTAATGTTATCAAATTAGTTTATTTTGTTTCTCAATGTTCATATAGAAAATTTTCGGGTAAAATTCACCATGGGTCACCTAGCTTATTTTTTTGTCCTATCTGGGTACCTTACCTTTATTTTGTCCTAACGAGGTACCTTTCCTCCTATTGCACATCCTGTTCAACTACTTTCCGTCAAATTGGTTGTTAAATTGGATAAAAAATGATGATGTGACATTAAATAATACTAAAATAAACTTAAAATAACAACTTCAATCCTCAAACTATTTCAATTACTAATTCTAACCCTTAAAATTTCACTTAAGCCAATTCTACCCCTCTCATCCCGTTCACCGCCACCTCCCACGCTCCTCCTCCGTCATTCTCCGATTTTTGATTTTTAGATCCTAGAGTCAATTGCTAGTAGATGAATTGTTATTTGTTAATCAAAAATTGCTCGAATTTGCCATTAATGGCTCCAACCCGTGGCGGCGATGTTGGATATGACTACTTCCAAGAGGCGAAGCGCACCCGTGGTGATGACATCAGCGATGTAATCCAGGATCTCGAAGGAAACAACTACATGAGACTGACCAGCGAGATTGTAGACCTCGTCAGGCAAATCGTGTCGAGCTATCGGCAGAGTGAGGAGGCGTCAGTGAGATCAACGTAGTGAAGCTTCATGCGAGCCTTGTGGGCGTTGTAGGGGTTGATGTAGATGTGGTTAATCTGTTGGGTGTTGAAGTTGGAAGATCGGCGAATCAGATCTTGGACTTCGTAGCCTTTCTTGAGGAGGAACTCGGTGAGGTAGGAGCCATCCTGGCCGGTTATGTCGGTGATGAGGGCGATCTTGCGGATTGGATTGGCACCGCCGTTGGTAATGCTAGATCCAGAGGCGGCAGCATCGTTCCCAGCTGTGGCCATCGGGGATGGTTTGGTCAGATTTCGATTTGGGTTTTGGAGAAATTCAAGCAAATGGAAACGAACGCGTCTGTTGGAAATGGCGAGTTTAGGACTGGTGATGGTCCGGGTGTGTGCGGTGCGACGTGACTACGTGACTGGTGGGAGAATGACGAGGGAAAAGCGTGGGAGGTGGCGGTGAACAGGATGAAAGGGGTAGAATTGGCTTAAGTGAAATTTTAAAGGTTAGAATTAGTAATTGAAATAATTTAAGGACTGAAGTTGTTATTTTAAGTTTATTTTAGTATTATTTAATGCCACTTCATCATTTTCCATCCAATTTAACGACCAATTTGACGGAAAGTAGCTGAACAGGATGCGCAATAGGAGGAAAGGTATCTCGCTATGACAAAATAAAGGTAAGGTACTCGGATAGGACAAAAAAATAAGCTAGGTGACCCATGATGAATTTTATCCGAAAAGTTTCCATCCCCCTCAATGTTGGAGTAATTTACTTGTAGTATAATAAGTAAAGGTTGATTCTACGTAACTTTTTGTATAGAATAAAATATTATCAAATAAATTTTTTGGAATATGCACAAAAATGCCCTCAATTAACGGATTAGTTTAACTATTCAAATATCAAATTCATTTCTTGATTAATAGAAAAACATATAAGATAAATCTTTTGCACCACATCCTATATTTTTCACTTACATTTTTAAAGAACTTTCACATCATAGTTTACTATCATATTATTATGATATCAGTACACTACTATCTATTATTTTTCTAATTAGCAAACAAGAAATTTTGTGTGACTAATTATTTTGCTATATAGAAAACATTATAAAAAGTATCTACTACAACTTTAATACTCTTTCTATCCTGTTTTAATTGAAATGTTTCTCTAGACATGAAGGTTAAGGTGTTTGTGTAATAAAAATTTAAATATTAAAAATGAAAAGATTCTTTTTTGAGTTTTATGCAATGAGAGTATAAATAAAGATTAAAAAAAATTCTTTATTGAGTTTTGTGTAGTGAGAGCTTAAATGAAAGTAGTAAGGTAAATTGGAAGTTGAAAACTTTCTAAAATGGGAAACGTTTTATTCTTTTTTGAACATCCAAAAAAAAAATAAGTTTCATTTTTTTTATACAAAGGGAGTATTATTCTAGTGATAGAAAATTATCACATATTATTACTAGGTAAATTGCATGAAAAGTCCATAACCTTTATTTCTTGTTGTAAATCCACCTCAAACTTATTTATGTGCACCCGATGATTTCCAACTTCTACTGAGAATTGTAGATTAACTTTTTTTGTTATATTTCACTAAATTTTTAAAAATTTCATCATCATCCTATACTTTGCTAATTATTTACAAATTTAGCTATTAGTTTTTGTTTCTATATAGATAAAACCTCTATATGGTTAACTTATATGTATGTGATGAAAATTTTATTAAGATTTTCGTTAGACCTAATGGCTAAAGGTAACAAAAAACTTAATAAAGGCTAAAAGTTATTAAAAGCTATCAAGCAATGAATGAAAAAATAATGACTAGTTTCATATCCTTAGTATCAAATTTATGGCTACACTACTAGTTGTTACACTACCATACTTTCTTCATGCATGCAAGCTTAATGATTGCTAGAGAGTTTTCTAGGGATGCCATATTTGTGGGTCATCAAACTCATCTCTAGCATTTGAAGCTACATCGAGTCATTCTAAGTCGGTGCTTGCTCTATTTCTTATTGCTTCTTCTAGACTAATGGAGCTCATACCCTGGGGCACTTTTTTTTTTATGTCATTAAGCATGGAGCTGCACCGGACGGGGTCACTGACACTAGCTTTATCCATCTAAACTCTTGATCCTTGCATTTGTTTGCAAGTTGTTAACGACGCATAATTAAAATTCTACTATATAAAATTAACCAAAATTGGCCTTTTTCTAAGTATATATACTCATGATTGATTTCATTTGTGGCATGTGTAGGCATTTTTTAAGACTTGGAAAGTTGTGTATGACCATCTGAGGATTGCCATTTTTTATGTGTCGAAAAGAACATTTCTTTTAGGTCCAATGTCGTTGGAAGGTCATTGTTACAACAACCAATCACCCAACAACATAGAGATCAGAGGAACTCTAAGGGCTTTCATCAACCTTAAATCATACTTCCTATCTCTGTCTTGGATCATTTTCAAGAACTTACATGGAACCAATGTAGTTGGAACCTCCAAAATAGCCATACTGGACGGCTAATAAGTGGCAGAAACTTGGAAACAACCTAGTTGCATGTGGGCGCGGGAGCCCAAAGAGAGCAACAAGTTAATCATGGTGATTAATTTTTAAAGAGAACAACAAATTAAACTCATGATTACAGATATACAAGTATTAATTATTGATTCTTGTGTCCAACTAAAAGTTTGTTCCAATGGTAAACCTAGTACATCCTAAGAATTCCATAAATTAGGTAAAGGCTTCCAACTAAAAGTTTGGTCCAATGGGTGACACTGAACTTAATGTGATTGATTTTACAACCTTTGAGATTCACCAACATTTCACATGGGACAATTACTAGCATCACTTTATCCAATAATAAGGGCTCCCACTTAGGAATTATTGACAGTTACGATGTACATGTTTACAATGTGTGAATAAGAGCACCTAGAGATAGTCTTAATATAGATGACATCCATATAATTAAGCTGGTCTTCTAACATCAACACTACTACTTCAAACATTGGTGTCGGTGACAATTGTCCCCATTGGACCTAGGACTACCATTCTCTCCATATTATATGTCCAATATGTCTCTAGCCATGGAGTAATTAAAAGGTATAAAAAGAAACTCAAATTTGTTCTAGTTTCATTTATCGTAAATTTCTCTTTGGGAAATGATGCCTGTGTTTGATGTAAAGCATGTGGGAAGCTTGTGGAGGAAGGGAGAAGAGGATGATGTTGTTGGAGTTGATGTTTGGGATTGCGTGATCAATGGGACACAAAATGGTGTGAGAGTGAAGACTTGGGCTTGAGTTCTGCCAAGCAGTACTAGCCTACTAGGAACATCCAATTTTAGGATATCACGTTCATCAATGTCTACAACACCATTTTAATAGACCAACAATACTGCCCATCAAGTAGTTGCATGCAAGAAGATCACTAAGGTAACTCACCTACTTGGTTATACAATTAATTCATTTTTTATTTATTTTTAACAAAAACAAATGTCTTAGATCATTCATTTCAAAAGAAAAAAAATGATATACTTGAATTTTGACACTTAGTATATACTTATTATTTACATTAGTGCAACCTTGGAAAGTGAGCATAAGCCAAGTGCAATCCATAAATGTGAACAGCATAATGACATCAGCACCCACAATATGGATAAACTATAGCCTGACAACTTTATGCACAAGCTTGACATCAGCAAGTACCAATTTATGGTACATAGGGTGGCCAGCCACTTTCACCTTTATTTCTCACAATGCTGAAATCACTCATAATGGAATTCAATGGCCTGTTGCTTGCCAGATCAAATCCCAAAAGTTTGCTTCACTTGATCAGTTGCATTAATTAATTATAATTAGGTTTTGCTTATTTGATAGCTAAGTGTAGGCCAAATTGTTCCCATAGAATAACTAATTGAGCATCACCTTGTGACTGATCTAATAGTTTCATTTCTACAAGTAGTGACCTTAAAAGGTTTTCTTGTAAAACTAGTTTTTTTTGTAAATATTACCATTAGTGTGAAAAAAGATCTAGATAAAGTAAAAATTGGGCAACTTAAGTTGGTTGTTGCCAAGACAAAATGGCAATGAACAAGACCGAGAACATATCCAAAATTTTACAAAATTATACAATAATTTATCAGATAACAATCATACCATATCTACTTTTAAGGATCTGTTCATTTAATATTAACACAAACCTGTTAATATGTTATTTGGGTAAAAAAATGTTAACCAGGTTTTGAATACATAGAAACCTCCTCAAAGCACATAATATTATGGGTCATACCATAGTCAAAATTTACCCTCTTTGCTATTAGAACCACCAGCCTTACCCTTCTCAGCCCCTCCTACAATTGCCATCATTGTTCCCCCACCAGCATATGCATAGACTCATATTCTTATTTTTCGACCTCCTAGTGACCCAATTGATGTTGTCCACTACCCTCACAGCCATGACAAAACAACACTGTTAAGTCTTCCTTTTTCCCACCGTTAGATAGATCTTTGCAGCACCGTCTTTAGACAAATTTCTAAGCGCCTATTTTGCATCGAATGTTCAGTTTTGATCTCATTAGTGCCTTCTCACTTGAAGCATGGCTCCTAGATTATATAGTGGCATAGTTTGGCTACAGCGGGAGCAACAATGTCTTCTCATTTGTTTTTAGTACGAAAATCATGAACAAGAACATGAAAGAGCATCCTTTTTTCACAAAAACTTTAGAGATAACAAATATTATATGACGAGTAAATTAAAGGGATATACTATATATTTGCCCTTATACATTGTTATTTGGTTGTTCATAATAGAAAAGGTAATTCTCACAATGTGAACTTTACATATGAACAACAACTACCATACTATATGGCCAGTCAAGGTTTGAGTCTTGACTTATGTAAGATATTTTTTCCAACAATATGGCTAGATGAGGTATAATGTAGTATAAATTAAAATATAAAATATCTCTCATGACCCTTCTCTTGTAAACTTTTAAATACCAAAAGAAAGTCAATGTCTAATATGGACAAGAGAAATTGACAAAATTATACTTATTTCATCTCATATAGGTTGTTACTTTTACTACTTTTACAAAAATAAGGATATAATGCTAATTTTTCTCTATTATTAAGTTATACTTTTAGAGATGAACACAGGGTGCACTGTAAATGAATAGTGTAAAATAAAGTGGAGAACACTGTTCATCAACAATGTTACTTTTTTTTTTTTTTTGCCTTTCTGCTAGACTCGATTGACTATTTTTCAAGTTCAGTACGCTTTTTTCAAGCTGATAGCATATTGAGGGTATCTTTTGCTATTTTCCCGTTGGTAATTGTGGTTAAACACTTTTTCAGTCCTTGTATTTCTACCCTTCTCCATTTTATTCACTAATTTTGACCCTTGGTGCGTTTTGGTCCCAAAGTTAATAACTACTTGACTAGATTCTTTTTATTTGCTCTCTTGTTCCCCATTTTTTTTTAATTTTTATGCGATATCTTCTAAAGCAAAACATTGGTCACCATCAATTATTAAACTCTTAATACCTAAAGCTTTTCCATTTTCTCTCTTAACCCCTAAAATTTTTTATCAATTCTTTTTTTTTTCTTTTTATTAATCTTTATTAAGTTAATAGTTATATTTATAATTGGTTAAAATAAATTAAACATAATTTTTGTATCTCTATCATATCTTTTCATTATTCATAATTGAGTTTTGTAGTATGAGTTATTTGATTCAAAGTTTAATGGTTTAATAAAGTAATTTGGTCCATAATTGTTAAATTGAAAGTGAATTTTTCTAAATAAATTACTACCTGTATTAAGAATTGGAAGTGATAATAGATAAAAAAATTTAGTGAATTATTTTTCAATGACAAAAAACTTAATAACTACTTAACTAAATTTTTTTTATCTGCTCTCTTGATCTCCAAACCTTTTTATTTTTTATGTAATATATTTTAAAGTAAAATATTAGTCAGCATTAGTTATTTGACTTTCAATGCCTAAAGTTTTTCCATTACCTCACTTAGTTCCTAAATTTTTTGGCCAATTTTTTATTTTCTTTTCTTTTAATTTTTATTAAGTTAATGGTTATACATCCAATTAATTAAAAAAATTTTGTGTTTGTGTTATACCTTTTCATTATTGATAATTGATTTTTTTAGTATAAGTAATTTAATTGAAAAAATTTATGGTTTAATAAAATAATTTGGTCCATAATTATTAAAATTGGAAGTGAATTTTTCTAAATTGGAATTTAAGTTTATAAGAATTAAAAATTATGAGTGAATTATTATTCAATGAAAATAAAATATTAATCATTTCAAAACATATACAGTGTTATATTTTAATAATGACTAATTATTTTAATAATAAGAACATAATATAAAGAAAGTTCAACTCAAAATTAAAATAAAATGAATGTTAAAAATTTTCTAATTATTTATTATTGAGATTTGCTTTAATATTAAATTTATAAAAAAAAACCTCATTTCAGTAAAAAATAACCTTGCGCTTTTCTAATCATACAACTATACCTATATTTTGATTAACACATGATGTGATATTATGAATAGTACTAGTTGCTCTTCTGGTCACCCGTCTCTGCACAATTGCCTTCTTAGATAATTGATGACTATTTCTTAAAGTTTGGTCACTTTTATGGAATGTAATCTCTTTTCTAAGAGCCTATATCGCTATTTTTCCAGCTTCGGTTTGCTTCAAGTTTTGTTGGTTTGAACCTGTTTCAGTCCCTGAATTGCGGCTCCTCCCATTGCAATCGTTCAATTCCATCTATTTGTCATTCTGATCATCAAACTTAGTTACTTAAAATTTTTCCATTTGCTTTTCTGCTCCCCAACCCCATTTTTGTAGCTTTCTTTTTTTTTAAAAAAAGTGCCAATTGTTAATTAGGCCCTTCTTTTAGTCACTAAAATTTCAATATTTGTCTTATTGGTCCAAAACTTTGTCGTATATAGACTAAACTCTACATTAAATCAAATTTGAAAGCCAAAATTTTCCTTTTTCCTTTTTTCTTTTTTGGCTTTTATTAAGTTAATAGTAAAACTCTTTTAGTATATAGAGTCTTTCCATTGCTTTTTTGCCCAAACCCTATTTTTGTTGCCTTTTTTTTTAATCAATCGTTAAACCTCAACTTTAGTTACTAAAGTGTTTGCCTTATTGGTCCCTAAATTTTATTATGCATATATTGAAATTTAATTTTAGATCAAATCAAAATCCCAGTTATTTGATTTTTATAGAAAAAAAAAAATTTCCTGCCACTTATATTGTTTACTATATGTGTATTTAATGTTACCACGAATTAAACTCATCATAATGTGCGGGAATTTTTCACTCTATTATAACTAAGACCTTAAATACATTATAAATGAATATATTGGCAAAGATAATATTGAAAGATGATACTCTATTTGTCCCAAGTTCTTTACACCTGTCACTATTCATACTAATTAATCTATGATTTTTTATCTTCAACATTTAGTAAATGAATAAAAAAATTTTGTATATAAATAATAATTGGTGAACTATAGTTTTTAAATATAATGTTTTTTAAACTATTCAAGCAGATATAATATAAATACTTAAAGCCCAACTTAAGTAAAAATATATATATATATGGAACAAAAGAGTGACATGTACTTCTTTTCCCGTTTTCCTCATTTCTTTTCTTTTTTTAGGGTGTGATCATTTTGTTTTAGAAGCTCAGTCTACTTTTTTCAAGGAAGTCACTTTTTTTAGGGCATGTGTCATTACATTTCCTTTCAATTAAAACATGTTTTCAGTCTCTAAATTTCTTTTTTTTCTTCTCATTTTAGATCCTAAATTCTATTTGGTTTTTTTTTTAGTCCCTACATTTAATAACTAAAGATTGTTCATCTGCTTTTTTGGTCCCCAAACTTTTTTTTAATTATTTTTTTATTTATTACCCTCTTCTATGGTTTATTTTGTTTTGTATCAACCATAATGAATTTGTTTTAACCTTTTTTTTTCTTAATTATTGTTTTTTTTAAAAAAAAATTAATCATTAATGTTTGTCCACTTTTGTATACGATACAGAATGATTCAGTTTTGGCAAATAAGAGTATTTTTTTTTACTCTCTTATAGCATCAAACTTTACCTCAGCTTTTTGCTCTTAATTTTTGTTTTCTTTTTTGTTATTTCTCTTGTTTTATTTTTTTTATGTCAATCATTAAACGCCACTATTACTTGTTAAAATCTTTATTGTATAAAAACTAGAGCCAAATCAAAATCTCAGTTAATTGCCTTTCATGGAAAAAAATTTCCCGGTTAATACAAGCTATTAGTTATATTTATATTTAATATTAACTAGTTTCATAGCCCATTTAACGGACGTGCCAGTAGTTTATATACTAATATTTTTAAGAATCAGCGTATTAAAAGGACATGAAATAATGTGATTGATGTCCTAAAAGTAAAGTGGTATGCATTACATAATGATGCAGAAAATGGGAAGTCATATAGTATGAAGGTCTTGTATGTTTAAGAATTCCGCTTCAATATTAAAGTTATCCACCAATTCAATCATGTGAACTTGATAATGCATCAGTAGATGTGTCATGTTGTATCTATTAAGTTAAAGTGTAATGGTAGTATATGCGGATGAAGTTAGATATATTGTATTATGGCAACAAGAAATAAGTGCAATTCATAGGCTGCAAATCAGGTTGTAAATTAATGGATGAGGTTCTATTTGAGGATCAGATGTGGAAGGAGTATTTTGAAGGTCCAATCTGTCAAAAATTAAATTTAGTTACGATGGTAATAGTGGATAATAAGTCGTAATAGTGGGCCAATTTTGGTAGGCAGAGCCTTATCCCCACTGTGAAGGCATGCTAAAAAATTAAATAAGTTGTAATTGTGGATGAAGAGACTTGAAAATATGGGCCCAACCATATTTGATCGGATTGCTTAAGGGAACTAGCCAAATTGTTCATTTATTTTTATTAAATTCCAATATATGAGAAATACAAATATAGGAAGAAAAAGCAGGCTAGTTAAGAGTCAAACAAAAAAAGGAACAAGAATTAATAAGTGGGAATAATTTTTTAAGACTTTAGCTAGATAGAATTAAAAAAACTATTAAAGAAAAAGACATAAAAGGGGTAATAATTTTTAAATGAAGATTTTCACATTGCTATGATACTCAAGTTTGACATGGATGTTCAATATAATTGATCTTTTACATGAACTATGTTATCTAGATAAGAAAATTTGTGTTTTGGTATAATCTTACAATTCACGATTCAATCTTGTGATTTTGATCTTGTACGACAAAAATTGATCCAAGGTGGGATCCCAATCTTGACAATTTTGACAAAAACCATCCCCATAGGACTGAAGAAATAGTGAAGGAAGCAAATATAACCAACGAAGTAAAGGCAAAGAAGAATGCACGATTAACGGATGCTAGGTCTCAAGATCAATGCAGGTACCTTTGTAGGACCTTGGACAAAATAAGCACAAGAATGTCAATGGGTAATGAGTCCATGGATAATTTATGTTGCTGCATGGGGAAGAAATGTGGTTTCTATAAGTTAAGGTAATTTATATAGGTAGTAATAATAAAATGTACATAAAGGAAAATGTAGCAATTAGTAGTCCAAATAAATAACATTACATTCGTTTCACAAAAACTGATCTTTTTACTATTCACAATAATTAATTTATGATTTTATTTCTTTTAAAATTTATTATAAAAATATGAATATTTTATATGAAAATGAAATTTTAAATATTATAGTTTCTAAATATCATTTTAAGCATTTTGTTCAATACATATTAATATAAATATTTTGAAGTCAAACTTTAGTAAAAAAAAGTCAATTAATAAAAAATAGAGGGATTATGAGTGATGGTAGAAATAAGAATAAGCAGGAGATGAGATGGGAAATATATGGAAATAAACAAATAATGACGCATAGTGCAAGTTCTGAAGTAAATAATTGCTTTCACAACTTATTGATAGTAAGAGGACTTATTGTACACACAATAATATAGTATTACCAATTTAAAATAAAGAGCAATTAAATATGATATATGCTTAACCTATACCACAGAAAATGGTTGGGATGGTTAATTTATCTTAAAGTATAATGCGGAGGGTGTAGGAACTTGTTGACAGTTAAATGACTTTTTGTACATACATTAGTTTAATATTATGGCAAAGTAATAAAGAGGAATTAAATGTTATAAATGGTTAATTTGTAATACGAATTACATATCATCAAGTATTTGAATACGTCTGTACATAATTGTTCATGAAAAAATTAGGATATAATTTGAACACAATATTTTTTGAAGTGAGTAAGATTTTGTAATCATTTTAGGGATTCATAGGGGTGATTATTCGGTTTGTTTGGTTTAAACTGAACCGAATTAATCTGTTTATTTGGTTTTTAGTTTTGAATGCTAAAAAACCAAATTAGCCAAATTAGTCTATAAAACCGAATTCAAACCAAACCGAAATATTTTGGTTCGGTTCGGTTCGGCTCAAATCGAATTAACTGAAAAATGGTAGTTAAATTCTATACAAGATTGAATGAGATAAATATATTATTTTTCTTTTTAAATTCCATTCAATATAGAAGATTCATTGTCCATGGAAAGAAAAAAAAAAAAAAGAATCCAAGCTAATATGGGTTACTTAGTAGCATTATTGTTCATGAAACAAATAAAAAAAATTTGGTATAAAATTTTTTGGTTATTTCGGTTACCGAATTAACCGAATTAACCGAATTCTAAAATTGAAATCGAACCAAAACAGAAATTTTTGTTATTCGGTTTCAACCTAAACCGAACCAAATTACCAAATTAACCGAACCGAATTTCAAAATTATTTCGATTTTTCAGTTTTTTCGGTTTGAATCGAATACTTATCACCCATAAGTTTTATGAATAACAATTTAAGGGGTAAAAATACATTAAGAGACCGTTTACTTGGGTTAGGTATAATTTTTGAGCAAGTGTGGCCATAATTGAATCCATTTCATTAAAGAGAATAAAAGGTAAGAAATAAAATGCCTATGGGCCAAAAAATAATATATAGAAATATAAACCCAAAAAGTAGGTATAGGCGGGCCAGTAAAAGTATTACCCAAGCATAAGCCAATTTATTGGACCAGGATAGAGAAGTAAAGGCCAAAACCTGGTGAGCCTCGTGAACTAATGAGTAATGACCTAGAAAGCAGATGGGTGTTATTGGAATGGTGTGTGCAGAGGAAACAAAGGAGAGGGAAACATGATGAGCAGAAACAGAAAAGGATGACCTATTTGACAACTGGATAATTATGGAAAGACTAAGGGTGTAATTAACTTGGAAAGCTTTATATATATATGCAATTTTGTCTTAACCCTAACAACTTCTCACTCTGTCCCTCATTGCATGCCGTCAGACATCACTACTCACACAACCTTAAATCTCCTCAAACAAAAGCCGCCACTTGGTCTCCTTCTCCGTCGTTTCCTTTTTCCATCCGTCGGCGGGGAGATCGTTCTGGGTGGAAATAAAGTGTCGCTTTTTTTTTTTACCAATTTCTTTCTCCTATTCCACTAATGTTTTTGAATTTGTTTCCATAATTTTCTACTGGTCCTTTGTTCTCTCTATTGTCTGTCATCGAAAGTGTGAACGAAAGCTGCCCGTTGTCGACGGCCACGACTTGGTTCTTTTCACCAGCGCCACACACCGCCAACGACGGACACATCATGTGAGCCTCAAAGGCTGTAAATAGATTTAGTTTTTCTATACATTCAATTTAAAAATTTTTTATGTTAAAATAAAACTTTTTGCACCACAGATTATGTTTTCCTTTCCTCTGTTCTTGCCGACGTATGTTTGGGTCGTGTGTACCCGAAAACCCTGTGTTTTCCACCAGCACCTCTTCGGTCTCCTATTAACCCTCGCCCGGAAAGCTACACGGCGATAATCTGAGATTATAGATCTCACCCGAGGAAAGGTAAATGGTGTTGTTCATAGATGTTGACTCTTAACTTACTTCAAATCTTGGTACCACACGTCATCTGATGGCCTATTTTGTTTTGAAAAATGTAAGAACAACGGATAGGTTTACTTATGGGGAAAAAGCTGTAAAGAGTAAGGTGAACATTATATTCCAAATGTTGGCATTGCGGTGGCCGTCGTTTCCTCTTCTGTGGGTTTTCCCCTAACCCTTGGCCAAAAAGCTAGACGAGTTTCCTACTTCCATAATCCAAGCTTTTGCGTCCCACCCAGGAAAAAGTAAATTTTGTGTTGCATAGACTTTAGCTTTTGTGGTTCTTTAAATTTTGGTACTACACATGAGTCTAAAGTATTGTTGTTTTTTTTTAATATAGGAAAAAAGTTGGCTGCAGCAGTTTGAGCAAGGTATCTTCTTCACACTGGACCTTTGACCGTACCCTATGATTTGGGCATAATCTTAATAATTTTCTTTTCAGTTACTATTAACTCATAGACACCAATTCAGTAAGGAAATCATTTATGGGTAAGAAATTGTTTTTGTTCAGCCTATTAAGATTTTTTTTGTGTCAAATGTTGTTGTTTAGGCTCTTTAACATCGAACTATTTAGTTCATAATATTTTGAACCATTAAGGGAAAATGCAAAATGGGCAAGTGGTTGCCGGAAATCTATATAGTAAGAAACATGAGCACATAAATACTTGTTATAAGCGTAGGGAAAAAAAATTATACATGCATATAAAAGAAACATTTAAATAACCAAGTACTTCCCTAAGTGACACTAAAAAAGAAACTGCATAAATTGGAATGTGTGAATTGAAATGAAATGTTAAGACCCTAATCATAAAAGTTATTCTATGAGCTGTTTTCTTCTAATGGGTCAGTCTCAACTTCACCAGCAGCTTCTTCATTCTCTGCTCCCTAGGCATGTAGTTGCACCTTCAGCACCTCAATCTTAGCCTCCAAGTCTCTAATGATGTCCAAGTAAACATTTTTCATGCATGATTGGTTATATTAACCAACTGAATCTTATACTTAAGTCCATTGATTTTATAATCCTTTTGAGTCACTTTCTCACTTAATTCTAGACTTCCATCGAAATTTATATCATGTGTGCCATCCTTGTATACATTTTTCAGCTTGTGAACAGAATTTTCGGCCGCCGTCTCCATAGCAAAACCTAAGTCCCTAAACACCGTCCCCCTAACCTTAGCGAATTTCTTGTCACTATTTTATCTTTTCCAACCTCTATCACAACATAGAATCTATATTTTGACCATTCAAGGGCATTGCAGTAAATTGGGGGTCCAATTTTAGTTTGCTGCAAACTTTGTCAAGGGTTTTAATAAAAGGGATTGTAACAACTTCTATAGAATCCATGTCCGAAAAACTGAAAAAACAAATAAAAGTGTTACAAAACTTTGGTTTATAAAGTTAAAACAAAGAGATGAAATGTTATAAAGAAAAGAGTCACTGTTATGAGAAAAAAAATTATGCATCAGATTTTCCAAAAAAAAAAAAGGAATAACTGGCCATTGCATTTTCCCTATGGGTTATTTCTTAATTGTTAGCCATACAACATCCTAACATAACATGGCAAATTCAATATTTCTTCATTTCCTAAAACATGTAAAACCTATTTTGACCAAGTTGGGGGAAATATATGAAAAGCACCCAAGTGAATCAGAAGCACACATTAAACAAAGTTATAGACCATAAAATACATTTGGAACCTTATGATTAAGAAGTGAGCACTGAAGATTGTACTTGCTGCTTCTGTATGTAACTGAAATGGTTACATGGTAGGAAAATGAATTAGATTAACATACATATGTTGTAAAATTTCATAAAACATGTAAAACCTATTTTAAACTAAATTGGGGAAAATATATGAAAAGCACCCAAATGAAGCAGAAGCACACGTTAATTAAAGTTGCAAAACATAAAATAAAGTTTTGGAACCTGGTGATTGAGAAGTGAGCACTGGAGATTGTACTCCCTGCTTGTGCTTGCAACTGAAATGGTTACATGGTAGGAAAATGTATTAGATTAACATGCCTTATGCTGTAAAATATATTAATCGATTGTAAAAATTACCAGGAAAGCAACTATTGATTGGCAGTCGGGTGGATGCACAGAGCTACAAAATCATCAAACTCCTGCAATGCTCGACAAAGCTGTTGCTTATGACTGAACATGCTTCACTGCAGTCTAATTTTTCGTCTTGATACTTCGGTACAAAAACTGGTTTTAAGAAACTACTTTTGGAAAGGAACATTGTTAAATGTAATTTGTATTTATAATAATTTTTTGCAACTGTAAAAGTAATGGTAAGTTGGAAGGTTAATGGTGGGGAAGTTAAAAAGGATGTGGACCAACATGGGTAGAGAAAATGGTAAGATAATGGATTGGTGAATAACATAAATTTAAATTTAAATTTTCAGATTTGACATGAAATAATAAATAAAGAATAAATTGTGGATAATTTTTTGATAAAAGATAAATCGTCTGTTTAAACTGTTTTAAGTGTTAACCGCTAAAAAATGTGTGCAGCCGGACATGGTAAAGGTTCAGTTTTCGTGGTCAAGTGTTGTTACTTGTATGACATGTATCATTATCTTAGGTTGTGAAGTACAAATGTAGATATTGTTTAAATTCACAAAGTCAAACTGAAAACCAATCATAAATGCATACGTGTATTATTTTAGGGGTATAATTGAAAGTTACCAAGTGTCAATTTCTTGCAAATTTCAGATTACATGTATTGTCATGGTAAATTATTTTAAATTTTTTTAAATTATAAAATACTCCCTCCGTCCCATATTCTTTGCACCATTTGACTTTTTGGGTTAGTTTGACTTGAATTTTTTTATATTATTGATTGTTAGAAAAAAATTAAAAAATATATATTTAGAAACTATAGGTCTTGATTTATCATTCACATATAAAAGTTTTTCATTTATATGTTAAAATGTCTAAAATAAAAAATCATAGATTAATTGGTAAAACGTGAATGGTGCAAAGAATTTGGGACGGAGGGAGTAACATTTATGTCTATCTGTCTTCTTTCATATCTATTTATAAATTTATAGGTATGGGTTGAATCACCGGCACTATGAAGTTTGCAACGTTCTATTCTATATAGGCCGTTGTATTTGTATATTGATTTAGCCCTGTGGACCCCCACTTCCCTGCCATTTCTGCCCCCCCTAAGATAAACGACGTCGTTGTCTTTTGGCGCGGTCTCTAAAATCTTCCGCGGAACGCTCGCGACTTCCTCCCTTCCCTTGCCCCCAAATGGTTATAGCCCAAATCGGCCACCATCCTCAGCTCCGGTGGTCAGCAACAGAGCCATGGTGGCGTCACATAGCATCGGCTCTGCCGTCTGAAGAAAGCAGAAGAGAAGGTTTTTTGTTCGTGCTCTCTTGGCGATATTAACCCTGTTCAAGGGAGCCTGCCCCCAATCTCGCTGCTTTGTTGGGTGAAAATTAAAGCAGTCTCACTTGTTCTTCTCCTCATCAGGTTGGATGGGGAAAATTAAAGCGACCTGGAGGTTGGTGTTCGTGGATTTTGTTTGAGAATTTTGGTCCTAATGAACATATTAATGTCATCTGTCATTTGTCTCGAGGATGGCTTTTATGATTTACGCTTTCAGATTGCACGCTTGACGGTTTCTGATAATGATTTCCTATTTTTGCTTTCTCAGCTCAGCCGCCCCGTCGGTTGTGCCTTGTCTCCTACCCTGCGTCTCTGCACCCGCTACTGTTCTTGGTCCTGTTTTATTTACTTCAAATCAATTATAACTTCCCGTTTCTCACTCTGTTTCTTTCTAGTCGTCTGGTTGCCTCCAGATGATTACCGCATAAGTTTAACTATTAGCTAGCTACCTGACATGTTTAACTATTAGCTAGCTACCTGACATGTTTTTTTTCTTTCCAAGTTTCCTGTCTCGCACGTCACTCAAGTTCTATCTTCACTTTTTTCAGTTGCATATCATTTCGTTCCACATCGTTGTAAAAGATTCATAATAGGTTTAGATCCAAAACTTTAGTGTTTTTAATAGGCATGTAATTAAAACACGACATTCGTATGTTAGGAACTAAAATAGAACCATACTTAAAGATTAGAAACAAAAATTTAAAACAAAACATATTTAATATCTCTCAAACACAGCTATTCATTGCTTCCGGTCAAATTTTATTAAAGCTAGAAAAGGTAATTAAAGTAAGAATATATAGTGTGCCATCAGTAGACAGTAAGCATGCAACAATTAAAAAGATTATGATGAAGTGAAGAGCTCTGCCTTTTTCTTTTTATTTTGTACATGCAAATAGAATATCAGCATAGCACAAGGTAAGTGTGGGAAAAAGAAAAAAAAAACATTGAAATGCGGACGACTAGAAAACAGGCACCACACCCGCCGATGCAACCGCCGGAGAAACGACGCTGCCAACAAAAGAGAAAGACGTCGAGCTCGACGACTCCTGATCAAGAAACAAGACTTCCGGCGATCTAAACGCTCCATGAGCACACACAATCGCCACCCCGATCGCTAACCCCGAAACGATCAACGACCCCAGACTCGTCAGGAACATCACCATCGCCGTCGCCGTCAACAAAACGCTCAGAACCTCTTTGTCCGAGAACCTACGGCCCCACATCACCAGCGGTTGATCGGCGGGCAGCAGAGCGTACAAGGAGATCCAGGCGGCGAGGAGCGACAAGAGGATGAGAAGCGAGAACGGGTGGGAGACGAGAGAGAGAGCCAGTGCGGCCGCGAGTAGGGTAAGGTAGTTGATGCGGAAGTAGGAGTAGTTCTTCCTGATCCGAGACGCGGCGTCGGAGAGGGAGGCTGGTTTGGAGAGGGAGTTGATGTCGAGGAGCTCAATCCAAGGGCGACGGCGGTGGAGCGCGTGGCGGGTGGAGCTGTAAATGCGCGTAGCAAGTGTTCCCAGCGACGGCGGCCCGGCGATGGGATCGGCGGAGGTTGAGACTGGGAGCATCGGAGTAGTGGAGGACATTTTCAGGTGATTTCAGAAGATAGAATACAGAGATTCAGATTCCGTCGAGAAAAAAGAATCCGGTGTTGACGAACATATATAGCGGAGTGGAGGTTGAAGCTTGGGCCGTCGATTATGGGACGGAAAGATCTGGGGATCGGCCCATCGGGTCGGGTATGGATGTGAGCCATGGGTGTCTTTGCTTTGCTTGTATTTTCAGTTACCGAAACGAAATAAACGGTGGGCAACGTGATGCTCAGGGTGGCTCTTTCCCAAGTAAATGCATTTCCATTTCCTAATAATTATGGGGCTTACATGCTAATCGGTGCCTTAATGATCAAGGACAAGGAATTCTTGAATAGGATATAGAGGGCAGCAATTCACAAAACCGATGATACATATTCAGTTATTTCAACCGTTGATTGGTAAATCACAATACGTAAGTTTTCCGTGCACCTAATACACAACATATACTATGTGTTTTTTTTAAGTCACTTAGATTCTTTTATTAGTTTGTATGTATTCTTTTATTTGATATATTCTTTCACAAATATTATGTGTTTTTTATGCATTATTATTTGTTCTTTTTTAGTTTTTAAATGCTCTTATTGATATATGGTCTATTCTCATCTTTCTATTATTCTATCATAAAATAATATTTATTGTTTTGTTCTGAATTGATTATTATTTACTATTCATTCAACATACTTTCATCTGTAAAAAGAGCATATATGTAGTTTAAAAGAACATATACTTAGTATAAAAGAATATATCCAATATTCTATTTATTCTTATAATACCAGTTCTTATGCCCTTTTATTTATTTCTTTTTAAGTTTCCATATGTTTTTTTATACATTGCCATTTGTTTTCTTATAAATTTGTTCATTTTCAATTTATATATGGTTTTTTGTTTCTTTTTTTTTTTTAGTTTTTATATGTTCTTTTATATATTATTTGTTGTATGTTCTTTTTCAGTTCCTATATATTCTCATTGATACATGACTTGTTCTCATGTTTCCATTATTTGGAGGAAAACAAAGAAATTAAAATGGAAAAAAAATGATTTGCAAAAAAAAAAAAAAAAGAATCACCGTGAGATTGACTTAGCTTTGTCTTTCTATGTACCCATGGCGTAGTACATGAAATAGAAAGAATAGAAAGAAACGCAAGAGGGAAAAAATGAAAAAAAAAAGATTTGAAAAAACAAAACCTGAAAAAAAAAAAGGAAAGAAACGTAAAAACAGAATAAGGGACGCGTGGGGTGCCAGTTAGGATTCAAACCACACACCAAGTACTACCAATTTTAGCTGAGTAAATGTCATGAGTGGTCCTCAACTTTTAGTCATTGTTTTTTTTAATCCCTAAAGTATTGAATGTTCTATTTAATCCTAAATCTATTGAAAACTTTTTCTTTTGGTCCCAATTAGTTTGGTCATGCTTTTATGTTTGTAGTCACATTTATTTCTTAGATCCTCAAGTTTGTCCACTTGTTAAATTTAGCCCATTTTTAATGACAAAACTAATACAAGATAAATGGTGCAATACAATGATAGTTCTAAATGTCGAGGTGTTTCACGGTGCGGGTTCGACCAAGTTTACCCTATACCTGAAGCATACTGTACAGGTGATTAGGTTGCCTAGTATAAAACCCATACCACAAAATCTAATTAAAACCTAAACTGCATAAAATTTGGTTCGGTTCAGTTCGTGTGATTTGTTTATCAGGTTATGATATGGTTCTCTTGTCTTTGTACTGGGGCTTGTGATTGTTGTTGATTGTTGGGGGTGGAAGAATTTTTGTTTTCTACTTCAGAATTAGTCATCTACAACATGCATAATTATTTGTTGTAATGGATTGTTAGCTTGAGATGAGAAGAAAGAACCCATTGTCTGATATATAGTAAATAAAAGCGTAACACTAAGCAGATGCTAGCATATATACATTTTTGCATATATTTTCCCGTTTAGAAAAGAAAACTGAATGACTGAAACATGAACATGCAAGCACTAATAAAGTAACATATAAAACCTTGTGAGCAAGCAAGTTTTACATAATTAATTTTGGTCAATAAGTAAACCACTTGAACAAAATGGTAATAAAGATCCTTTAAGAAATACCATCTAGGTCTACACTAACAAATGCACAGTGTATCTTTTGATAGAATAGAACACTTAACATAAATTTAAGCTTCTAATATTACATTATGTTTCCACTAACCACTGATCATCGATAAGATCATGACACTTGTTAACATTGGTTCATAGCCGCGGTAACTATGCACTTAAAAAATAACTTCAATGCGAATAATGTTTTAACAAAGGCATTAACTAATGGAGAGTTAGGCTCATCTTTTTAGCCTAAGACAAGTAGTTGGGCTTAACTTTCTTTTTGGGTTAGTAAAGGTTGTGGTTCGATTCGAGTTAACCGGCCTTCAAAATTAAAACCCAAATCGAACCATATGCATATCGATTTTCTATTTTTATAATCCAAACTGCACCAAAACCTGCATAAACCCAAGTAGCCACCGAATCAATTAGATTCAGTCCAAACAATTTTGCGGATTGAATGAGGTCGATGAACACCTCCATGACTAAATGAATGGTGCAACAATTTACAGTTTAAGAATGAATAAACAACATGAGTCATAGTTTGAGGAGTTTGGGACCATTTTTTATTGGCAAATAAAGATTTTATTAAATAAAAGAAAAAAATTAAGAATTACAAGTATCATTTTAGAGAAAAAAAATGATGTAGCAAATAACCCAAACAACTCGATAGCCCATTTCAAACAAAAGCTTGCAAAAGTATCATACCCAAAGAAACTAAAAGAATTTTAACCCAGAGGCCAAAAACATAGAACCCAAAACAAATACATAGCTTATTACAAAAACCATAGCCCAAAACCCTTAGAGCATTCATATCTTGGTGGAAAATAAAAAACTTGTGAATTCTCAAGGCTTATTTTCAGTGACTTAATCTTTCGTTATAATCTTTTCAATTCATTTTTCAATGCTGAATCTTTTGTCTGAAAACCTTTTTTTCCTCCCATTGCTCTGATGCTTTGCCTTGTCAAACTTCTCCAAAATTACCAATGCAAACTCCTCACATATTGCCAATGACTCCTCAAAAAATCTAGAAACTTTACTTCGAATATTTTTGGCACAAGAAACCACCCTTCCAAAATTAGCCATAACACGGTTGGATAAATCACCATTTTTTATATTAATTCCTTCACTAAAATAAAGATGCCCATTAGGCTATACCAATTTTGACCCAAGCAATTCAATTAGGGGAACATTTTCTTCCCCATCCATATCAAGCCTAACGAACCAGCCCACTTCATTAAGCAATAAAAAACCTTAACATTTGAAGACTCCAAGCCGTCGCCACTAGAGGGGAAGCCAACCACCACCTCCCTCAACCTGCCTCTACCTTTGACAAGAACATGTGCACCATTAGCCCCTCCGACTATTATCATTGCTCATTCATGAGACCTCTACACATCCTCACCAAGGTTCCTTAA
Source organism: Aquilaria yunnanensis (assembly GCA_039654915.1). NCBI lineage: Eukaryota > Viridiplantae > Streptophyta > Magnoliopsida > Malvales > Thymelaeaceae > Aquilaria > Aquilaria yunnanensis. The sequence goes on along the minus strand of CM077593.1, from coordinate 101,593,791 downwards.
TGATGAAGTGTCAATCATTCCAAAGGATTCTCCGCCTGTATGACTGATTGCCATATTTTCTGATGCTAATGTTTCTCTGCAACCATGCTTAACAGCCACCAAACATTTAACCACCTCCTCAACTGAAACTTTCTTCGATTCACTCTCCAGTTTAATGTTGACACTAGAGGAGTTTAAAGACAAAATCGTCATTGTTGCTGATAACTTTGTTGTCGAGTATACCGCATTTGGATGCCATATGGGCTTTCTACTGCACCCACAATCGCCTCTGTTGTCGTATCATCCCTTGTCCACCACAGATTTTGACAATCATATCCTGCCCATCCGCATGTCAAGCTTTCCTTTTCCCCTTGCATCTTGAACACCTTTTATTCTCTTTCCAACCAAGATAAACTACTAAATCTTTTCCCCCAAGAGATCGATTGAACTGCGACATCAGTGACCATTCTCGATAATTCTAACCATATTCTCAATTTTTTCCCATTCAATGAGAATGATAAAATATGTTTTGCTCAATTCAAATTTGAATTTCAGCATCAAATCTCATTTTGAAAACCCAAAAATCTAGAGAGATAAAAGAACTTCTTACTCTAAAGCCATTAACTGAAAATGTAGTATAATGACATTCAAACTTTAGAACTGAGTTTTCCCTAGCAGTGTGCTAACCACTTTGCCCATTGTAAATTTTTTTTCCATAAGTCCTAAGCATATACGTTTAATTTCCTTAATTTACCAAACGGTTTCTCATTGATAGACATTGTCTTAGTGTTATTATTAGCTCAAATAAATTGGTAATGTGCCTATGCATTATTTGGAACAAGATAACATTTCATTCCTTGACATTTTTGTACTAATAAAAAAATTTGACAAATTGAAGTTATGTGTTTGGGTCATCTATATATGTTTAACACAAAGAACCTTTTTCTCTTAAAAGGTAGGAGAAAAGGTTTTGGAGATAAACTTTTCTCAGAAAGAAATATCTTGTGAATAAAAACAAGATGTTGATCACTTGAAAAGAAAACAAAAAAAGAAAAACATTGGATGAAGGAGGCGAAATGAACACTATAATATACAAACACAAACCTCAACGGCTTCAGATGACTCATTTTCCTGCACTAAAAGCGGTCTCGGAGGCGACAGTTGAGACCGGAACTGCCAAAATCTCTTGCGCTAGTATGAATAAGATCGAGAATCTTCCTCTTTTGTTCTTCCACCACTCGAGGATGTCTTCTTCATTGTTTTCAAATGAAGTGCGTAGGTAATCATCCCATTCCGCCATCGGTTTGTGGGTCTCGGTTGTTTGAGGATATGTGCCACTGGGTTGAATCTTGATAATAAAGATGAGATGGAATGTCGAGCAAGTGTTGGATCGAATGACCTAACTTTATCAGAATACTTAATGGAGTAGAGTTTGTATAGCTCTCTTAAATTATGGTCAGCTTCAGCAGAAATAGTAAGTACAGAAACTTGTACTTGACCTAAATTTGTATGATAGTATGCTTCTAAAAATTGTAGACAACTAGTGATTTTAACATTGGGATCTAATGTACATGCAACAAGATAAATTTGTGGGATTTGAAAATAATCAAGCAATTTCTTTTGCATTGCTTCAACAGTTGGTTTCAAAAACTTATTGTCTTTGTATTGGTGGAAACCATAGAGTATATTTACAAAATATAATATTACTTGATACATTGTTGGGTAATAAACCTCAGAGAAAAAGTTTGTTGCCTCGTAAAAATATCTAAGCAACTCAATTAACTTAAAACATTTTTCCCAAACCTCGTCCGTTAGCCAATCGCCTTACACTTTTGAATTCACAAAACGAGTTAAAAGATTTGCCTATGGTTGAGCATCATTTAACATTTCAAATGTTGAGCTCTATCAAGTGGGGCAATCGATTTTAAACATTTTTCAAGAAAAATTCACCTCATTTTCAATACAAAATATTTTAGATTCACGAGCCAATTTGTTTCTTGTTTTAACAAAAAGTAAAGCATTCCGAATTGGCTCAATTTGATTTTGCAGTTGTTGTAAACCATTTGGACACATAAATTTAAAATGTGACACAAACAACGAGCATAAAAAATTTTTCCATCAAGTGGTAGTTTTATTTCTTTTATCAATTCTTTCATTGCCAAATCATTGTTTGAAGCATTGTTAAGAGAAATGGACCAAGCTTTATTGGCAACAAAAAATTCACGCAAACTTTCAATAATGCAGTTGAAAATATTCTAACCTGTATGATCAGATTTCATACATTTGAAAGCAATTATCTGTTTTTGAATAATTCATTCATCATCTATCAAATGAATAGTGACACAATAGTAATTTTGTCTTATTGGAGATGTCCATATATCATATGTAAATGACAGACAATGATCAATGGTAGAAAAATATGATTGTAAATCACTTGTCCTAGCTTCATACAGTTTAAAGCTTTATCTTCTAGCCGTTTGCCTAGACATTTTTTTATAAGCAGGATTTAGATTTTCTTGAATGACTCTTTCTAAATGCTCATCCTCAACTTGTCTAAATGGTTTTTTAGTAATTATCATCTAATTAATTAAACCTTGCCTAGTAGTTTTTGGATTAAATCAAAAAATACCTGGACCGATAGAGCTACCAATGCCCGTCAGTTGTATTTGACTACCGGAAATGCCACCGATGTCTCCATAGACTTTGTTCAAGTGCCTCGTGAGGGTACCCGTCTCAGAGTTCAATTTGTGTGAAAATTTGTTGTCGTAATATTTGCACTTGGCATACCTCATTTTGCCTTCCCAAACTTGCTCAAAATGTGCCTAAACGGAAGCCTTCAAATTCCCGCTCTTCACTTAAGTCCACTTGGGTTGCTGGCTTTGTGATGTCGGTTGGGATCCCTCGGCACCAACTTGAGTCGGTGAAATTTTTTCAACGTCATCATTAGAAAGTTGATCGTCAATGCCAAGGTCATATGCCGCTATGTCGATGTTGGGATCATTGTCGACAATTTCTTTTGAATGCGAGCCTCGATTTTTGCAGAACAAACATCCTCGCAAAAATGAACCGACCCTGTACCGGATGAGGAGGAGGCAACATCTTTGCCCTTGCCGAAGTTATTTCCTCGTGAAGCCATTCGTGGAAAACAATAATTGAAGAGATTGAAAGATGATTAAGAGGCAATTAAGAAAATATTAGTGAAAGATTAAGAAACTTGGAGAAAGTTAGTAGAAAGAATAAGAAAATATTGTAGAAGATGGGAGAAGAGAAGATTGGTGTGAGAAAGTGTGGGAAGAGGGTTTGCTATTTATAGGAGAAGAAAAAATTAGTTTTGCCTAAAAAACCCTAAAAAACTAGCCGTGAGTGGCTGTTGACTGAGAGTAAGTTTAGGGGTAAAAAAAAAATCTGAAGCCATTAGGGGGGCATGGTTTAATTTTACCATTTTTAAAAAATTTGAAAATTCGCAACGGAAACCTAGAACGTTCGACTTGACCCGACCGAGTTGTGGGCCAGTCCAGTCTGGCCCGGGTTGAACTCTTTAATGGCCCGGTTCGTCCTAAAATGGGTTTCCCTATTCTCCCAGGCCCACATTCGTCCCGCCACCGTCTGAGTCCATTCCGTCCTAAGTCGAGCCCAGGTTTGACTGTGCTGGGCTGAGTTTGACCCAAGTTGGGCCCATTGGCCACCACTAGTTGTCGTACAAGGATTATCAATGCAGTTGTCATTCCCCTAAGGTTAGTTAAGAGAACATCAAATAAATCCCATTTTTAATTGTGCACAATTTTTTTTTTTTTACAAAAAATACTTCATTTTGATTATAAATAAGCTAAACAACATCTTAACGCTAACAATATAGGATTGCAGAGAACATCAGACATACATACAAATTAACAAAAGACTATGTTTCCTTACAATACAAAATAAACAAATGAAAAAATTGCCAAAACTCCCTTAAGATTTAGGTGAACCTACACTTATATCATCCTGATTTCAACTTCCGACCCTTACACCCTTAAAAAGTTATCATACCTACACTTATCCCCCTCCGTCGATCTTCGATTCCACCATTTGATGTAGGTGTAGATTTGTTTGCTCGTTCCACCGATCTTCGCGCTGCCGCCTCCTCTGATTCCATCGTCTGCACTGTCAGTATTGGAACCCAGACTTTCAAATCGAACCAGGCAAACACATAGTGAAGGGATGAGTTAGGTGAAAGGGAAGGGTGAGCGGAAAATATTAGGGTTTGGTTTAGTTAGGAAGGGTTGTGTTTAGCTTTTTTTGTTGGCTAGAGGATAAGTATAGTTAAAGATAGGGTAAATCATTAGATGCAAAAGTTTGGAGTCAAGTTTTTATGAAAGAAGGTTGAGAGGGCAAAACAAGTATTTTTTTTTTTATGGAGGGGGTAAATGTAGGTTAGTTTATGGGTTTTAATGGATGTTAATGGTAAAGTGGGTAAGTGTAGAGATTTTAAGCTTTTGAGAAAGGCTAGGGTAGGTTTTTGAAAAATGGGGGATACAAATGTAGGTTCAACCAAACCTTAGAGAATTTTTTGTAATTTTCCCTAAACAAATTAGAATATTAGTGGTATTTAGATGATTCGGCTTTTATAATGAGCCTTTATGATAACCATTTTGGTCGGTTGATGTTAAGTCAAGTTGATGTCACAACTTATGAGCGGGCAAAGATTTACCCATTCCAATCGCCCGCAAATTGAATTTAAAAATAAAAGCGATAATACTATTTTTTCCTTTCCTTTTGGGGTTAGGATGTTGTATTTTTTGGGCTAATGTTTGTAATTTTTGACCTTGATAGGGGTATTCTTTTAAGTGTAATTCTTACATACGGCTGGTGCATGTGTGCGTTAGGCCATATGTCTGAAAGGATTAATATACATATATGTGTAGGCTTTTTGACAAAGTGGTATTATAGGTAAGTTAGTTAGGAAATCGTTAATATTAGACTAGCGGAGAGGCGTTCGATCCACAGCAATCAATGTTTTTCAACTTCTGCCCCCTTTCCTAAATTCCCTTCCAATTTGCAACATTCTATGTTTTTTTGCATTGCCGCTAATTTTTTTAGCTTCTATTTTTCGCTTTTTTGCTCTCACATTTTGTGTATTATGTTATTTATTTTATATTTTACTTTTGGTTTGTTCTTTTATTAGAAGTCATTTATATTTTTATTAGTAAAAGTTTATTCTTTTATTAATTTCTACTTGTTTTTTTAGAAACATTAATTTTTTGTTCTCTTATTACAAGTTGTTTGTTCTTTTATTAGCAACTTTTTGTTCTTTTATTAGTAGGTTTGTGTTCTTTTGTTAGTTAATGTTTATTCTTTTATTAATAGTTATTTGTTCTTTTATTAGTAGTTATTTATACTTTTATAAATTCATGTTTGTTCTTTTGTAGAAACTATTTTTGTTCTTTTATTAATGGTTCTTTGTTCTTTTATGAGTAGCTCTTTGTTTTTTTATTAGTTGATGTTTGTTCTTTTATTAGTTTAAGTTTATTCATTTAGATGAACTTGGTGTTTGTTCTTTTATTAGTAACTATTTATTCTTTTAGCAATATATGTTTCTTCTTTTGTTAGTTTAAGTCTGTTCATTTAGATGAACTCGATGCTTGTTATTTTATTAGTATAGTTGTTTCTTCTTCTAGTACTATGTGTTTGTTCTTTTATTAGTTCAAGTTTGTTCATCTAGATGAACTCACTCTTTGTTCTTTTATTAGTAGCTATTAGTTTTTTTAGTAGTAAGTGCTTGTTCTTTTATAAGTTTATATCTGTTTATTTAGATGAACTTCATGTTTGTTTTTTATTACTAGCTCTTCGTTCTTTTATTGCCATGTATTTGTTCTTTTATAAGTTCATGTTTGTTCTTTTAGTTGAAGCAATTATCTTTTTTTTTATTAGTAGATTTTTTGTATTTTTATTAATCCACTAAAAAGACAACAATAGTGAAAAATAAATAATAAAAAGAAAAAATAAAAAAGTAGACAAATGGCTTAAAAGAATAAGAAGAAACAAGAATAATATTAAAGTAAAGAATGAATAAAATTGAGGGAAAAACCTAGATAAAAGTGAAATATGAAAGAGAACAAAAGGTAAAAATATGAAAAAAGAAAATTCAAATATGGGAATAATAGACAAATTAAAAGAAAGAAAAAACTGGAATAAAAAAAAAAGTAAAAATTGAGCAAAATGAAGATAAAAACTGGGAAAAGAAAAAAAACAAGTGAAAGTAGCAGCAAGGATTCGAGCTTAGATAGTCAAACTCCATTTAAGTGGTCCAACCAATCCTAGTTGCCAATTTTCTCTTAAGCGCATTAAGAATATGTATATATGGGAGATAGCGTGTCCTGCTGTATGCCATGCGCCAGGCGCACGCAAAAGGCACTCTTATGTATTGTGTTAGTTTGTTGATCAGGTGAGGTGAATTGTTCAAATATATCTCTCGAACTAAAATATATGTAAATCTATTTTTAGTGAAAATTTTATTTACCGTTAAAAAAAACAACACATACTTATAGATCCTCCGTACCAAGCCCAGGTAGACAAAAACAAGCTGCACATATTGGACCTAGAAAGTTAGCAATCTGGAAGCTGCATGTTATTAAGCCCACGAACAATGTTCTCTAGACATCTTGGAATGTTGTCTTCTGACCAAAGTATTAAATACTGTTACTATTAAGTATACCACAATCCCATAGATTTTAGGTATATTGTGCCACATATTGTTATCGTTTGTACAAAAAATATTATAATATTATTTTATGTACTCTAATTTTTTCATTATAATTCCTAAATATAAATAAAATATATATGAAAGACAATATTTTAATACAAAAAATAAAAAATGGAATATATCAAACAAAATTAATTTATTGATACATGAGAAAAAAAAGAAACAATACTCTAACAGTAACAATACATATTCTAATGTTATATTAAGTTTTTAGGTGACTCAAAGTAACCAAAAGAAAAATAAAAGTAGCGGAACTATAAAAAAAATTTCTTATGCACGCTGAATGAGGCACCTGATGAAATTATGTAAGAATTACTATAATAATTTTCAAATATAAATTACGTTGGCATCATTTGTAAACAAAAAATTAAAAATAATATTTATATCAAAATATGTGTATTAATTATATTTTATTATTTTATATATTTATTTATGATACTTTGATGTAAATGACAAAAGCGTAGCTCATACATGTGGTGCAAAAAACCAAATATTGTGGTATGTATCGCCCAAAATTTTATGGTATATATACTGTGAATTCTAATAAAATATACATAAAAGGCTAGTAGTATCCGAAATACCACATAATATTATAGTATATCATGACATTTCATATGAAAATGTTAGAAAATATGAAACCATTTATACCGTGTATTGTTTACTTATGGTAATATTATTTTGCACGGCATTTTGCTGTATACAGCTAGGGATAAATATGGAAGAGAGTAGGGTCCATAGACCCCCAGTAAAATTTTTAATTCATTTGAAAAATATTAGGTAATTTTTAGATAGACCCACTAAAATTTATCAAATGACTCCATTAATTTAAGAAAATAAATAAAATGAAATGAAAATATAATAATTAATTCTTTTCATAACTATGTTGCAATTAAATTAAAATTTCATATTTTTCCTTTATAAGAATTTTATATATAAAAAATAAACCATCTATGGACCCCAGAAGAAAAAAATTTCTAGATCCACAGCCTTGTAGAGTGCAAATTTTTTAACGGTAGAAAAATTTACTTTTTATTTGTAGAGGCAAAATTGATTACACAGCTTCTGACTTATGTATATGAGTTTCAAATATAAATATGTAAGTTTCAAATAAATCATTTTAATTATCAAAGTAAACTCAACCAAGCCCACCACCCTAAATTTTAAAACCATTCCTATTCGGGGATCAACAATAAACAAGCCAAAAGATGAGCACGTACGTACAAAGATCAAATCAAGCGTAAATAATGCTATAATTATGTAGATGAAGAAAAGGAAGAGAAGCATTGAGATTTTAAGAGGTTCCGCTTCTTTCTTTGGCTGCCTATTGATCGATCCTCTCCTTCAGTTTACCCCTTAGAGTTTTTTCTCCCCTCTATTCTTTGAAAAGAATAAATCATTTTTAGGCAGAACCACTCTTATTACCACTTGAGACTAACTAGGAACTACCTCTACAAGGAGTTAAACTCTTTCTCACAGAGACTTACTAGGTTATTAATTAATTACAAGCATAAGCGGTATCCAGGCTGTCTCTTATTTGTGGATATCTACCAGATGCTCAAAGTTTAAGGAGTCTTGGCTTTGTGTGGTAAAAGTCTGAAGTAATTCAAGAATGTTATGTTTATTTATTTTTATTTTTTGTGGTGAGGTAGATTAGCAGGTGCTGGCTGCATGGGTTTTGTCTGCTGTAATCAAAAGGTTGTTCTAATCTTGAGCCTAGCCTCTGGGTGGCTCCTGTTTTGTAAGTTCTTATATATTAATAAAATTTCTTCCTTTAAAAAAAAAAAAAAAAACCAAAGGATAGCACTTTCTGCCATATAGATGTGCAAGAGTTGGTACAAAACAGTTTCATGGTTTTCTGAAATTTAAGTTGTTTTAGAGAGAGAGAGAGAGAGAGATTTGCTCGATGTCCAAGAAGAGATATTGCAAATTATCAGCTGAAGATATATGTATAAAATTAAAACTAGTATAATAAATAGGTGATGGATCAAGTTGTGCCATTGACAAGCACTGGATTTAAGCTTAATTAACTTTAACTTGTTTTTAATAAGCTATCTGGGGCTCAGACAATGTGTGTGTGTGACAGTGTGTGTAGCTGCGTGAGTGTGTGTGGCGGATATAGTATCTCAGCATCTCCATTAATTGAGAATTCAGTAGCTATATACTTATGTTAAGTTTGGCGGAGAAGAAAATCTGCAATGTTAATTAATTTGATGATGAGAATATATATGTTTACATGCATATATACAATATATGAGTCTAGCTAGCTACCACCTTATTAACTTAATTGTTCTTATAGCCACCTAGTTTACTCTGCCCATGACATTATCAATATACGTACATATAATGAAACCTCTCAGCTGCTGGTCAGATTAATAATTAATTGCTCTCTCTAAATCTAATTAATCATTTCTATAGCCATCCCATCCCGCCGCTTGCGCTCCAACAAAAACTATGCTCTCATATACATAAAATGTTGCTAACTTAATTATTTATCATTGATTCATCTCTATATATATATCTGGTCATCCAACAACTTAAACTTGTACATCATGAATACAGTGTGCTTGCCCTTGGAGTAATGGTGAACATTGGGCCGGGTCAAGACCGGCCCAGCTCGGGACCGGCTAGCGTCAAGCACGGCCTAGGACCGGTCAAGCTCGGCACGGCACGGGCCCGGTTAAAATCCGGCTAAGGGTGGGCTGGTTACGGGCTCTAATGAGCGGAGGGAGGCAAGTGGGCTCAGCACGACCCAATTTGCGATTGGGCCCGGCACGGAACCCGGCACGGGTGGCGCGCCAACGGTTGCCTGCCACCAGCGGTCCAAAATTTTTTTTAAAAAAGGGCAAATAACACATTTAGTCCCTCTAACGGCTGGCAGCCGTTTTTTGACCCCAGAAATTACTTCCCCCCCCCCCCCCCCAAACAACTATTTTGTAAGGGTTTTTTAGTTAAAAAAAAAAAAAGCCTTCCCCTATAAATAGGGAGGCCATTTCCACAATTTCTTCACACCAATCTTAGCAATCTCTCCTTCTCTACTAATATATTTTCTCATTTCTTTGAAGCACTCAATATTATTTTCTTCATTCTCAATCAATCCTCAATTACTTTCGAAGCTCGTGATCTGCTCAATTTTTCCTCACACAAATGGCATCAAGAGAAAAAGGAAATGCCTCAAGCTCTTCATCCTGCACCGATTTGAGGTCATTTTTCCGTAGCCTTTCTCGACCGACGACCCGTGGGACTCATATCCAACAAACTGACGATGACAACCAATTCGATATGAGTCAACACGACTTGGGGCTCGATGATCAACTTTCTGATGATGACGTTGAGGAGATGGAGCCAATGGCAGCAGGGAATGTTGGTGGAGGAGATGGTTTTCAACAAACCCCGACAAGCCATCAAGCCGAACTTCCGCCACAAGGTAAGACGTCGAAGCTCACCGCATGGATTTGGGAGTATTTTGACCAAGTTTTTGAGAAGGATAGTCATGGAAACGATGTGAGGTTCACACATTGCAAACATTGCAAGCAAAAGCCCGCGCACAAAAAGAACTCTGGTACAGAAACACTGAGACGTCACATGGAACATAAGCATCCGAATTTATGTCCAAATGCAGCTACTAGTACCGGTGGTCAGACACAACTTGCAAGTACTGCCGGCGGATCAGGTATTTTTAAATTTAATCAAAAAGATTGTAGAGAATGCATGGTAGAATGGATGATGTTAACTGAAAAACCATTTACACAATCGGAAGATAGACACATGAAAAAATGGATTACATCATACTTAAACCATGCTTTTAAAAGAACATCTAGGATTACTGCTAGGAGGGAGGCATTTAAAATTTATGAAGCTGGTAAATCAAGCTTACAAGCATACTTTTCTGCTTTTGATCATTCTATCTCATTCACTAGTGACATGTGGACTTCACCACTAGGACAAGATTATTATTGTATAACTGCACATTGGATTGATAATAGTTTGGTCATTCAAAAACGTATCATTGCATTTAAGTGGATGGAAGTCGATCATACTGGTTGGAACATATTCAATGTAATTTCAGAAAGTTTAAAAGAATTTTTTTGTCATGACAAGGTTTTTAGCATAAAATTTGATAATGCATCAAACAACGATGTCGCGGCTGAGACATTGAAGGAATCACTAGAACCTGTCCATGATGCCGCATTTTTTCATATTAGGTGTGTATGTCATATTTTAAACTTAGATGTCTAAAAAGGTCTTTAAGTTTTGAGTAATGAAATTACTCCAATTAGGTGGGCAATCCATTATTTTAAGTCAAGGACTAAAGTTTTTAAAGAGTTTAAGCAATATTGTCTGGAAAATGGTCTCGATTTTAGTTGGAAACGTTTTAAACTTGATTGTCCTACCCGATGGAACTCGACTTATGAGATGTTGATGGATGCGATGCCATTTGCTGCACATATGACATGTTTTATAAATGTCAGAGAAAAGAAAATGATTTTGAAACAAGAGATGTGGGATAAACTGTCAAAATTGGCTGTTGTGCTGCGATATTTTTATGATGCCACTATTTTTTGTTTCGGTGTATACTATCCCACATCGCACAAATTTTAATGCATATGGTTAACATTGTATGAGTTTTTAACCAATACAAAGATGATGAGTTCTTAAAAGACACAATTAAGGCCATGAAAGATAAATGAATTTTATATTTCAGTACTATACCCCCGATCTACTTACTTGCATCTGCACTAGACCTGACCGTAAGAATCACGGGTATACAATAGCTACTTGAGGGTTATTATAGTTTCTTAGAAATGACACATATTTTTGTTTATGCTATAACTGCCTTTATTGATGAGCACTTGCGAGAGTTATTTAAGATTTATGCCGACCGGCATAAGGATAAGGTTGCAAACACTATTTCCTCTACCATCGGGTCTTCATGATTGTCGGGCTCATTATCATTCAATCCGGCTGAACAACTCCTCAGACGGCCCTATGCTGCAACATCCGGTTTTACTAAAGTGGACGCATACCTCAACTTTATTTGGGAGAATAGTGAGACCGATATTCTAGAATGGTGGAAAGCAAGAAGCAACAAATTTCCAATACTCTCCATCATTGCCAAAGAAGTTCTAGCTGTTCCCATCTCAATCGTTGTATCTGAGTTCGCTTTCAGCACTAGGAAGCGTGTAATTTTAGAGAAACGCGCAAGGTTATCACCAGATGCAGTTGAAGTTTGTATATGCAACCGTGATTGGGGTCTTGCAGCTTTAAGATTACAAGACTACAAGAGTTCCAACGAAGAAAACCCCGATGAGATAGATGCTTAAATTCAAAGCTTGCTCATTATTTACTTACTTTGTATTTGATCTGATTTTGCTGTTTAGCACAGATCGTAGCTTTTATTTTGCATTTATTTTTATGGAATGTTTCACTATTGAGTAATGTAAAGCCCGTTCCATGGTATGTAAGTGCCGTTTGGCTTTAAAATTAATAAAATTTCACACCGGTGGTGGTGTTTTACTTTTAAAACAAGTAGTTATAAAAATATAAAGATCAGCTTAAAATAACGAAATCTAACGAGATCCTATCTGCGCTAAGATTATCAGAAGAGTTAATTACTACCAACCGAGCTAATTATAAATGTAAGATTCATGCAACTGACCCTAACTAGATGAGATTAAGGCTTAGTTGATTGATTAATTGATCAATTATTTTTCTTTCAACTCTAAAATTTTATATCATTCAAACGCTTATCTTTAAATTATTTCCAAAAAAAAGTAACGAATCCTTTTTAATTTTCTGTTTGGAAAAGGAACCAAAAAATATTTATAAAAATTCATTTTTTAAAGAACATAGTTTATGTTTACTGACATTACATAATGCTAGCTTTTAATCTAATAAAATTTTATAAGATAATAACACAAAGATTAGAAAAACCTACTGCTTTTTTTTTCTTTAACTTGTTAACTAATTTTCCCCATTAAGCACCTTTTAGGAAAATAAGATCAAAAGTAGCTATATTAAGGAAAAATGATATGTTATCATACCTATTAGAGGAAAAACTCATGAAGTAGGAGCACGTCGATTTGGAGGGCTAAGAATGGGCTATTATGCTACCCCTTTCCCAAAACCAAGTTCTCGTTAGCCAACCTTTCTTAGATTTCATTAATTTAACATACCGACAATAATATTTTTATATTATTTTATTTTAATATCAATTTATAAAAATATAAAATGAAATTAAACTTAAAATTAAAAATTAAAACTAAAACTTAAAATAAAAATAAAAATTACAAATTTAAAATTTAAAATTAAACGGGCCAGCTAGAATTTGGCCCAACTCGGCATGGGACCGGGTCAGGCCTGGCACGGACCCGGCACGTATCAACCTGGACCCAACTTCCACAGGACCGGGCCTAGCCGGGCCGGCCCACTGTGCAACATTACCTTGGAGATGGCGACCGATCTTTCATAAAGCGTGCATCGTCAAAAAGAGATAATACGATCGAATTCATGTGAATAGAACGCGTCAATTACTTTAATGGCCTAAAGCCCCATTTGCCCCTGAACTTTAACAACTCGGACTTTTTACCTTTGGATTTTGATTCAGTTCAACTTGTCCCTTAAATTTTATAAATCGGGACCTTTTACCTCCTCAACTTAGTTAAATGGAGAATGTGTACTAAAATAAAAATAGAACTGAAGGGCTAACTAAATTATTTGTCTAATTATTGACCTTTGTGAGCAAACAATAATTAAGCACAAAGACTTCAGTTTCACATTTAATATTACTCATCTTTCCATTGTTTTCACCTATAAGTTTGTATTAAGGCTTTTTATTGTTTGCTCATAAGGGTCAACAATTGGGAAAATGATTTAGTTCGCCTTTAATTTTTTTTTTTTCATTTTAGTACATATTCTTCATTTAATTTGATTGATGGGGTAAAGGTTCCAGTTTACAAAGTTTAAGTGGCGAGTCAAACCGAGTCGAAATTTAGGGGATAAAAGCTCCGAGTTGACAAAGTTCAAGGGGCAAAAGAGGCTTTAGGGGTTATTTTAATTTAGAAACGGATTATTAAGCAACAAAAAAAAAAGCAAAAAAATAATGGAGGCATAATCATGGAAAAAAAAAAAAAAGAGGGGACATGAGAAATGGTGTCTCAGGAATGTCAAATTAAGACTTCTGGTGCGTCCACGGCTGCATCCCATTGAGTATATGTCTTTCTATTATTGATCTAGAAATCTCTTCAACAATTGGGTCATAAGGGAGGCTTCTTATTGTTTGCTCATAAGGGTCAATAATTGGACAAATAATTTAGTTAATCCTTCAATTTTTATTTTATTTTTATTTTAGTACATATTCTTCATTTGATTGGACTGAGGGGGTAAAGGTCCTAGTTTGCAAAGTTTAAGCGATAAGTTGAAGTTCAGGGGGTAAAAGGTTCAAATTGACAAAGTTCAGGGGACAAAAGGGACTTTAGGCCTTATTTTAATTTAAAAACAGATTATTAAGCAACAAAAAAAAAAAGCTTAAAAAGCGTAATCATGGGGGAAAAAAAGGAGGGGACATGAGAAATGGTGTCTTAGGGATGTCAAATTAAGACTTCTGGTGTGTCCACGGCCACATCCTATTGAGTATATGTCTTTCAATTATTGACCTAGAAATCTCTACAACAATTGGGTCAATAATTAGCCAAATGATTTAGTTAGCCCTTTGATTTTTATTTTATTTTTATTTTAGTATATATTTTTTATTTGATTGGACTGAGGGGGTAACGGTCCCAGTTTGCAAAGTTTAAGCGGCGAGTCGAAGGTTAGAGGTAAAAGGTCCGAGTTGACAAAGTTTAGGGGACAAAAGGGGCTTTAGGCCTTATTTTAATTTAGAAACAGATTATTAAGCAACAAAAAAAAAGCTTAAAAATAATGGAGGCATAATCATGGAAAAAAAAAAGGAGGGGACATGAGAAATGGTGTCTCTGGGATGTCAAATTAAGACTTCTGGTGCGTCCACGGCCACATCCTATTGAGTATGTCTTTCAATTATTGATCCAGAAATCCCCCCCTCCCTTTATATATATATATATATTCCAATTTAATTATTAATAACTAATATATATTACCAAGTATCAATGCCTAATTAATTAGTAGTAATAGCTATTGAATTGGCTAGATCAACATTACTGTTTGACTTTGATCGATTTATCTTTTTGATTACTGAATTCAGTATCGCCGGGCTCATATCTGTGCTGCTTTCTTATTCTCCTGTTTGATTTATTGCTTCTGATAAAAAAAAATCCAATGTTTTAAATATGTATAGGTTCAAAATGCTTGAAACCTGAATCCTTTCCTACTGGCAATAGTACTAGAGCCTTTTCGAGAATATAATAGATTTGACTAGCTAGCTGGCTAATTAGCTTTATGACAAGATTGTATATATGTTGTGATAGAAATTAATTTAAGGGGTTGGCCTGATCTATCGATCTCTTTGCCCCCCGCTGAGATCCTCGATCGCCCTTTCTGATTCCAATTACCCAACCCAATAGCTCATAATATATTCATATGTCTTGATGATGATAACATGCATGCACCACCCAATTAAACATATATATACTTCAATTTTTTTTTCTTTCTTTTTTTCCTCTATATTTCAACTAGAGCTTGACATTTCACCAAATCTCTAGCTAGTTTCTGTGAATGTCTATGGCTCTCAGGGATCCATCATCTTAACTCATTAGTATCCCCCCATTCAATAATATCGGATAATTGATTATATACCAAAGTTTACAAACTAATGTGCTCATCCATCCATCCATCCATCCTCCAACTAGCTAGGCCTTTTGTTACGGTGGCTTAGCTAAGAAATTGTTGAATTGTGAATCAAAACTAGCTAGTACTGTAACTTTTGCAACTCTAAAAACACGCAAATAGCTGGGTAGTGCAAAATTAGTACATATATATGGGTTTTAGTCTTATTAATAACTGCTCAAGTGCCACAAAGAGAACACTACAAGAAAAAAAGCAAAAAATTACCACAATTCTGGTAGCATATTGGTCATTAGTCATAAAACAAGTAACCAGAATGGCACCGGAAAAACTTGCTGGCAAAAAACAAAGTTGCTTTTTTAATTTGAATGACAAACTTGCGACTAGAAGATATGCAACCAAACGTTTTAGTTTCATATTTATTCGCAAAAAAAAAAAAAAAAAAAAAGAAAGAAAGAAGAAGTCAAATAAATATCCTCATGTAATATGTGACACAGATTCTTTTTGGTAGCATTTATTGGTCACAGACTGGGAATTTCTTTTAAAAAAATAGAATATAAATTAATTAGATATTATTTAGTAAATGTATATAAATATAGTAGTAGGGAAACAAGCAATATCGGACTGAGAAATTACAACAGAAAAAATTCAGAAAGTTGAGGAATTGATCTTATAATTCCTTAACGGGTCGAATATATTATGAAATTTTTGGAAACTAAAGGTGCTTATTAATTTGAACAAAACCGAAATTGCCATTTCACCTTAAACCATTACTTATGGGTTGGCCGAGTTTGAGCCAGATCCAAATTGATGACCCGCCAGACCAACCACCAAAATCGGGCTTCCATCTCGCCGTAAGTGGCCTATGGGATGCAGTCGGCAGGCGGGATGCGGCCACTCAAGTGGCAACAACCTTGGAAACGCCACTCCTTGAGCGGGCCATTGGGTTCGTGGCTGTTGTTGATTAAGATATGAAAATATTTACTTAAAAGTTAGAGTATCTTTAATTTGTAGTTACACAGTTGGCCGCCCCGCATACTCGTGACTTAACCTACTCCATACATTTTCAGGTTTGAGATTTACGCTCGTTGATTATCAATATTGGTTCTTTGACCAAATTGTATACTTTTATATATATATATATATATATATATATGCACAACATGGAAAACACTTTTTAAACTTTTTTAATTATATTTATTTTATTTTATTTATTTTAAGTTGAGTAAGGAAAAAAAATTCATAAAATCTTAGTTATGAAGAAGCCATTTAAAAAAGTGATTACACTGATTAATAATTGATGATAAAGTATATTACCATTTTAATGATATTGATCCTCCGTGAAAAGATTAATAAAAATAAGTAGTGCATTTTAAAAAGGAAAAATTATAAATCCCTTGATATCTGCCCTAACCGACAGTTATATATCCCTCAAAGTTTGAAAAACATATTAGTATCTCCTTTAAATTAATTCTCTAAACCCAAAGTTTTGAACGTTAAAAATCTGCTAATTAATTTCTAGAATGTCAAATAAAAATACTTTTGACTAGAGAAGGCATCTAGCTAGCGCATAAAAGGAACTGAATATGATATTTTTCTCAAAGTTAAAAAATATATTTTAGGAAATTATAATATTTAGTCATTTATATTTGATAAATCATCGATCATATTCGGTCTTAATTCTATTTTTGTATAAATAAAATTTTTTATTTCCACATTCTAAGTACTGAAAACAGATTTTTAATATTCAAAATGAATAGCAGAAGTATATGTAGATTTAAAAAAATCTGATGAAGTAATAATGTATTTATTAAAATAGGAGGATACAATTGTACATTAGAGGGAAGCTATTGCAATTTATCTTTGGATTAATTCCAATTTACCCTCTAAGTTTTATGTGATATTAAATTTTTCCTCTTCTATTTAAAAAATATACACTTGCCTCTACCTCTTTTAATTTATATTATCCGACAATAACTTCTAAAATATTAAATAAAATTATATAATAGTTATTTTTCAGTAATTTCAGCATGTATAATACTTTTTTAAAATTAATAAATATTTTAAATTATCAATTTTTTTCCTCCCTGGATATTTTTTTAAGAGAATAAGGTGTAAGATAAGGCTAAAGTATGTATTTTTTAAAATAAAAGGGATAAAGTATAATATCACATAATATTGGAGGGTCAAATTGTAGTTAACTCTATATTTTTTGAAAGGGCACTGGGTTGGCAGCGGGCGGTACCAATGGGACGGGAGGGAAGGTTCGCGGTTCGTGGTACGGAGTAGCTGCGTCGTGTCGGGCACCGACCAAACCGAGCCAAACTGGAAATCTTCAGATTACTACTTCTGATTCAGGTTAGGTTTCAAAGAGTTAAGGTTAGGTTCCAAAGAGCAAGTCATAGAATATGATTAGATTTGTTAGTATTTATGAAGATGATAGATGTACACGATAAGCCTGATTAAGCACACGAGGCTCTGTCACAATTATACCTAGATTCCTGCATGCATTATTAATAGGATCGTATCCAAAATTAACAATTTATTAAATAAAACACGTAAAGCTGAAAAAATTAATGTGCATGAAACGACAGCATAAAAAAAAAGTTCCTTTAGCTAGTTAGGTAATTTACCTAACTTTGTATGTAAAAAAACGTTTGTAGTGCCAGATCCATATGTTCTTAGTTATTATTACTTTTAAAATAAACTATATATGCTGTATACGTTAAACTTGCACACGTTAAACGAAGTGTGTGCACATGAGAACTCTAACTAGCTTAAATATAATTAGCGAACAGTACACTTGATTATTGGTTTATTTTTTTGTGTTTATATGTACTTTTAATTGTCGTTTCCTATGGGCATAAATACCAGCGGGATTTCTGAAATACCTGATTATTTAATTCCGCAAGTTTTTTTTGTCGGTTTGTGTTTATATTTTCATTGTTTTTCTCCATAAATTAACCCGTGATTCATGAACACCTGGAATTATTTGCGCAAGTTTCCTTGCCGGTATGATATAAGATACTACTAGACTTTACCATACCGAATGACTTGACCGAAATTTAAAAACCTTCACAAAATAATAGTTAGTGTATATTAATTAACCATTTTTGTATTTGCAATTCCCAATCATGAGCAAAAATGAGAAATGCGCACTAAAAAAGCAATTAATGCTCCACAGCACTGGCACAGTACTGGCAGTGTATGATTCTCTTCTTAATACATTTTCAGACACATATATAAACTATTCTTCAGTAGTGAACTAAACACAATTAATTAATTTGAAGGCAACAATTTTCTCTGAATTTCGAGGAAAAAATATTTATTAGTACTCCGCATACAAATACAAGTATAATTATATGCTGTTTATTTGATTACAACTATATTTTACCTCATCTATTTTTTAAATATATACACCTTATTCTATTTTTTTTCATATTGTTTGACGATAGTTTCTAAAATTTTAATTTAAAATATTTGATAATTATATTATAGTAATTTTAAAAATTTTAATATTTTTCTCAGTTAGTTTTTCAGTTAAAAAATATTAATTTACATTTATAGGAGAAAAATGTATTTACAGGGAAGAAACATTAATAATTTAAAATTTCTATTAATTATAAAAAATATTGAAGGGATTAAAATTATTATAAAAAAAACTATCTTAAATTTAAAATAGGGGCTTCAGACGTTGTCAGACAATATAAAAACAGAATGGAACGAAAAATTGATTTTTAAAAAATAATGACAAAATATAGGTTCGTTCAAATTACAAAAGTGTAAGTTTTATTGATTATATATAAATGGATAACTAGATAAACAGATGTATGCAGCACAGCAGCAGCAGGTGGCTGGCTAGCTGCTAGCCAGGGCCGAGATGAAGATGCCAGCAGATCTTTAAACAGCGCACGCATAAATTTTTTAATCAACAACCAGCTGTACTACTGCTTCACTATAATTTCATTTTCATGACTTTATAGTTAATCTCAGCAAAATGTTAATTTATATATATTTACCAAAATACTAGTTATATATACAAGTAATAATTACTTATTGTTGCTATTATTTTGACAGAAACAAAAACTTTTAATGAGTGTTTAATTAATTATATTACTCGAAAAACAAAAAAAAAATCGGACAACAATTAAGAATATCAAGAGCTTAAAATTTGACAATCGTGTTACATCATGATGCTTAAAACTACTTCAATTTATAATTAAGCCTGACTAAGCTGATGATGCATGTAATAAAAAAATTAAATACTGATAGTAAAAAATTTTAGTTATTAGCCACGTATTTTAGTACTTTAGGCTGAAAACGACCAAAAAAAAAATTGAAACTGGAATATACCAGTACATATATATACGTGTTTGTGTCATTGTGTGTGCCGCATGTACCGGTAGCACCAGGGAGTAGCCAGAGTTAGACGTTTTTGTCAAGGTTGGTTTAAGTTTTACATTATTTATTAATTATTTTTCATATGACTTTGTAGAATTTATTTACCTCTACAAAATTAAGATTTAATCATAACCATAAATTCAGGATCATCAGTTAAGACTTGAAATAATTTATATGTTATTGTACAGTTTAGAGATTAAATCTTTGCTTATGATCTCTTGGTTTTGTTCATGTGTGTGTGTGTGTGTGTAACAATGACCTAATATTGGAAGATTATTTTATCATCAACGCCAGCTAATTTAAAACCGAATTGAGTCATGCATCTTAGCGATGAAGATGACTAAGTTTTTAATTTAAGATCGAATTGAGTCGTGCATCTTAGCGATGAAGATGACTGATCAAAGTTATTAAACCTGATTAATTGGTAAGTTATCTTAATTGTGCCAAGATTATTAGTATTAGCTAGCTATGCCTAGGTGATCGTTAAAGTAAAATATTTATAAAGGGCGCAGCAGTGAAGTGAGAGATGAAGTGGTTAAACTGATTTGGACAGGTCTGCATGGATTAAATGTAACTTCGGCGATAAAATGTAAGAAAAAGTGATTAAATGTAAAAAAAAATGATAAATTTTTTGGAAAAGACGATTAAATGTATAAAAAAGTGATAAAATAAAGAAAATGTGATAAATGTTAAAAAATTGAGAAATATTTTTAAAAGGAAAATAAAAACTGAAAAAGTGATAAATAATTTTAAAATGCAATAAATAATTTAAAAAATTGATTAAATAAAAAAAGTGATAAAAAAACTAAAAAAATAAACATTTTTTTAGAAAATCAATTAAATAAATAAAAAGCGATTAAAACTACAAAAAGTGATTAAATATAAAAAAAATGATAAAATATAAACAAATGTGGTAAATGTTAAAAAATGGGAAATATTTTTAAAAAGTGTTAAAAATTCTAAAATGCAATAAATATTTTTTTTACTAAGTTGATCAATATACATAGATTTTGTATTTTGAGAATCATTGACATATGTACAAAAAAGTATTTTATTAAGTATATTATTCAGCAATTAATATTTTTTTACACAGATAATTTTTTAAAAATTTATCACTTTTTTATTGTTTTTTTTATATTTATTTTCTTTTTTTAGTTTAATTGCTTTTTTTGAAAGATATTTCAATTTTTTAATTTTTTATATCTTTTTTTCATTTAATCATTTTTTAAAATTATTTATTGCATTTTATAATTATTTATCACTTTTTTGGTTTTTAATAGCTTTTTAAAAAAAAATTTACCAATTTTTTAACATTTATCACTTTTTTAAATTCTATCACTTGTTTTTTTTTACATTTAATCACTTTTTTAAAAGAAATTTCATTTTTTAATTTTTTTTTGCTTTTTGGAAATATTTATTACATTTTTAAATTTTTTATCACATTTTTTTCTTTCCTCTCCCTCACCTATCACCTCAGTTACACGGTTTGCGTTTTCTCCGCCAACCTAAGATCAACGGTTAAGATCAGGGAGATATGGATACCCCATTTTTAGAGGTGGGTATTGTAGAAAGTTCGCAAGTGGTTAAACTGATTTGGACAGGTCTGCATGGATTTGCTGTCAGCGTGGGAATCCGCCGTTAATAATCTGCAGAATTTAATGAATGAATAATTAGCTAGTTCCGTTGATGACGGCTTGAAATTTTTGTCTTTCATAATTTTATTTGTAAGATCAAGATGTTGGGTGTTGTGCCTCATCCTAAATAGTTAGTGTAGAGAGCGTTAAATCACTACAGTAAAATAGAATATAGATTTGAGTTAATTAGTTCACGTTTTACAGGCTAATTATAAAGGAGGACACGTGCACAAGAGTCTACAGTGGATTCATACGTAGAAGAAAATTCTAAAGTTGTAGTAATTAGCACTGACACCGTTTTAAATATCGTTACCATTAAGTATATCATATCTCAAATTTTTAAGATAATATATTACATGGTATATTGCGTCATATATTATTACCATTTTCATAAAAAATAAATATTATAATATTATTTTAAGACTACATAAATTTAATAATTTTTTTACACATTTTATATATATTCTAATTTTTCTTATCATAATTTGTCAAATATAAATAAAATATATATGATAGAATATATTTTTTTTATACCAAAAACGTAAAATAATGTTATATATATAGAGAAAATTAAATAATACTCAGAAAAAAACTAATTTATTGATATAAGAGAAAAAAAATACTTTAATAATAACAATACATTTTCTAATACCACATTGAGTTTCTAGGTGGCTCAAAGTAACTATTAAATTTTTATGTTAACTAAGAAAGCAAATATTTATTCTATGATATGTGTATTAAATATATTTTAATATTTTATATATTCATGATATTTTGATGTAAAATGAAAAAAAAATCACACACATCCTTGAAAAATAAAATATTGCAATATATACCTTACGGTATTTATGGTATACCGTGATTTTTGAACAAAACGTACACAAAAAGTAAGCAATATGCAAAATACTACAATATATAGTTTGATAAAATTACAAAATGTAAAAATAATTGTAACGCATACTGCTTACCCGTAGTATTTAATGCCATGATTGGTACACACACACACACACACACACCACACAGTATCACATGTTAACCATGGAATTAAATACCTTAATATATCACAGAATATTGCAGTATAACAGTAAGCGGTACATGGTATAAATATTTTTACATTTTGTCATGTTTTCATATGAAATACTGCGGTATTTCTCATGTGGGTAACTTGAATATCACGAGGTATGTACCTCAATATTATATTTTTTGCGCACTACTAAAAAAATCATATTTTCCAACGGGCAAGTTACTAAGGGCTTGCGCGTTGGTAATTACTAATGCGTCAAACCGTTGGAAAAAAAAATTACATTTAACAACGGTCAAACGCGTTGGTAAATTACCAACGTGCAAATTACCAACGCGTTAGACAATTGGTAATTACTAACGTGCTTATGTGTTGGAAATTACCAACGCATTAGACCGTTGGTAATGTACGTGTTGGTAATTACCAACGCGCGGACCGTTGGTAATTACCAACGATGTGATATTATTACTACGACTATTATTATTATTATTATTATTATTATTATTATTATTATTATAAATATAATACTTATTATTATTACTATTATTAAAAATAATATATATATATATATATATATATATATAATATCATATATATTATAATGTATAATGATATTTATCATATATAAAATTATATATTTTAGAAAGTAAAGGCTTAAAAATAATAATTATAATTTAAAATATATATTCTCATACACTTATATAATAATAATAATAATAATAATAATAATAATAATAATAATAATAATAATAGTATAATGCATCATATATGAGAATATGTACTTAAGATATATCATATATATACATTAAATATATGATACACGCATACATACATACATCAAATAATGTACCATATGTATCATATTTATATATTATTATTTATATATCTTATATTAAAATTCCATATAATAACAATAATATATTTGGGATATTCAATCTTACCATATACATTAAAACCATAATTTTTAATTTCACTCTATAAATATGTTTATATATATATATATATATATATACCCAAAAAGCCCAAAACAAACCCATAACCCTAAATAAATATATATAAATGCCCTAGCCTTTCTCACTTTTCCCCCTCTCTGCCGCTCACTTCCCTCTACTCTCCTCTACTTCTCCTCCCCCTCTGCCGCTTCATCTTTCCTCCCTCTACTCTCATCTGCTTCTCCCCTCTTTCCTCTTTTTCTGCTCTCGTATCTCCTTCTTCTCTTTCATCTTTCCTCCACCGTCTCTCCTCGACTATGTCTACTTCCTCTCCCGTTCTCTCCTCCGTCCCGTCTGTTCCCTCCACCGACCTGTCCTCCGTGCGTCGTCGCCTACACTCGATGCTGGATCTCCTCCTCACGTCCACGTCTTGCCTCCTCGCCCTGCCTCGTGTCCCCGTCTCCTCGTCTCCTCGCCACCCCGACTCCCTAACTTTGGTTTCGATTTTATTGATTTTGTTGTTTTCTGAATTTGTACATTTGGTTGTTTGATTTATTAGATTTTTTGTCCGATTACCTGATTTGTTTGTTTGATTTTGCAGATCTGTTGTTTAATTGTTGATTTAGGGAAAATATTTATGAATTTTAGTAATTTCTTAAATTTTATGATTTTTTAATTACTTTTTGTGATATTTTTTATTTTTCAAGTTTGAAATTTATACCAAAATTTCTAAAATTTTCTATTAATTTTTGATAAGCTCTTATGAATTTTAGTAATTTGTTTTCAATTCTGTGAATTTTTAGTTAATTTTTCTGAAATTATATATTTTTTAATTTTTACCGCATTATTAAAATTTTTTAGTACTAATAAAATCTTAGCTATAAAAGTTCAGTAAATATAATATTTATTTAATATAATGTATAATTTAATATTAATTATTTTTTTTTTAAATGGCACTTTCCAACGGCTCCTTATTGGAAAATGCTTTAATTTTTTTTAAAAATAACTTAACTACCAACGGCTTCTCATTAGAAACCTTGATATTTACCAACGTGCACGCACATTGGTAAATACCAACGCGCTTGCATGTTAGTAATTACCAACGCGAGTGCACATTAGTAAATACTAACATGCGTGCACGTTGGTAATTTTGTCACCCGATGGAAAATAGAGCTGGTGCATGACCGTTGGTAATTTCCAACACGCAGGTGATATTTTGCACGTTGGTAACTGAATTTCCAACGTATGATTTACCAACATGTTGGAAATTACTAACGAGTAATATTTTGCGCGTGTTGGAAATTACCAACAGGTGATATTTTGCACGTTGGTAATTGAATTTCCAATGTATGATTTACCAACACGTTGAAAATTATCAATGGGTGATATTTTGCATGTTGGTAACTGAATTTCCAACGTATGATTTACCAACGCACATTTACTAATGGCTATGCGTTGGAAATATTATTTTAGTAGTGGTGGACATGTGTGAGATTTTTTTTTTATTTTACATCAAAATATCAAACATAAATATATAAACTAGTAAAATATAATTAATGCACATATTTTAACATAAATATTTACTTTTAATTTTTGGCTACTTTTTCTTTTACTTTTGGTTTTTTCTATATTAGAAAATGTATTGTTATTACTAAAGTATTGTTTGTTTTTCTCTTGTATTGTTATTATTAAAGTATTGTTTGTTTTTCTCTTATATCAATAAATTATTTTTTTTTCTGAGTAATATTTATTTTGCCCTATATATATCATTTTTTTAATTTTTTGTATAAAAAAATATATTCTATCATATATATTTTATTTATATTTGACAAATTATGATGAGAAAAAATAGAAAACACCTTAACGTTAATTACATAGTTGTCTTACTGATGACGAGTTTGTTTCCACATATTCAAATTTTTATGACTGGGTCTCAGATTAATCTAAATAAAATTGCACCTTTTGTGAAATATGCCAGCTATTTTGTGTTATCAAAGTTATTAAATCCTCCACGACAATACTATACTAGCGTGTATTTAAGAATTCATTTTTTTTTCCTATTTTGTGATTTTCTGTAATTGTTAGCCCTTGGGAGATCAAGTGTTTGATGGTTCATACAGTTATAAATTAGATAATATCATGGGATATTCAAAATGCTCATTTTAAAGACGATTGTTTTGTTAAAGCATCGAACTGAATTAATTGGCCATAAACTCAAAGAGTTTCACTACAATATAAAATTATTAACAACTCACTTATCATTTATTAAGCTATACGAGATTTAATACTATTACTCTCTCTCACCAGAACCTGAACAAATGGACCGAATGCATATATATTCAAATTGGCTAACAACAAGTGACTGAGCTAAGATAGATTGGAAGCAAAATTTGAGCTCTCACACCATGTTTATGCCTCAAATGTAGAACTAATTAGTAATAAGTGGAAGAAGTTTATTACAATATACAATTATCCTTTAGTAAGCCACATAAAATTTAAGAATTTGATAGTATAATACTACAATAATAAATCTTTGGGATTGCCATTTAGCTTAACGAGTAAAAATCTTGGCTTCAAAAGTATGGCTACCAAATTTAATTTGACTCTAAGGAGGAGAAGAAATGGACAAAATTTCTCATACTAATTAAAGATCTCTGTTTGCTTTGTAGCTGCGTTCAGTTATTGTCTGATGGCTTATGTGTGGATGTTACCAGCTTTTATCAATAATAAACCTTATCTTATTCCCAAAAGAAAACTATCTTTTGTTTTTTCTTTGGCTTAATTATATATCACCCGTCCCCCAGTACTACCACCACTCAGACACATAACTTCCCCTACTATGACTTGTTATAAGTTCACCACACTCTGAGGGTTGTCGTGGATGCACAAGTTCTACTTAGGTTTCCTCCTCAGATTCATTGGCTACAACAAGGTGGAGTAGAAGATGAAGAGGAAATGCTAGACATAAGTCATTAATGAATGACGGAAGGGATAATCACGTGATGTCACATGACGGTCTTAGAGGGTTAAACAAATGATTTTTAACAGTTAAAGGATTGAGTTGTAACGAGTCATAATTGAGAGGGCCTTGCATCCGAGTGATGATGGTATAGGGGAGAGTTATTTAAGTCTTTTTTTTTTCTTTAATGTGGCTCCGTTGGTATATATATGGAAATAATAGTGAATTGATTTCAGGAAGGCCCTTCCGTGAACACAAAACTACTATCTTAAGTATTATGTGCAGGTGGGCGAAGTTAATTAACTTGAAATTATAATTACTTCGCTATTGGACGGAAACTGGAGCTACATCAGGTACTTTTACTATTAATAACCTAAAAGGGTTGGAGTATTAAAGTATAGGTGCGTTTTGGGAACATAAAAACTGAAAAATTCTTTGAGTTTTACCAGTACTATCAAAATTGAATACGTCAATAGCTTAACTCATCGACCTGGAATATGAAAAGCCGTGAAGAATATGTATGATAAACGTGACAATTTAAAGACTTGTAAGATATATTAACCGAAGGATACTAAATTTTAATTCGATTTAGTAGATTATTAGGATTAGCTAGCATGGCAAAAGAATCAAGAAAAGGAGGCCTAAGCCATAAATTGGAAGCAACTCCCTAATTGTAATAGGTAATTGCACGAGGCGGCGCAAACGAATTCTATTCTCGGACTCATCCTGCGCTGCCTGCCGGCCAGCACAAGTAGACCACGAATTCAAGAAATCAACTTCTTTAATCATTTATCTGCTAATTAAACATTTTTCAACCTGAAATATAATTGAATTATTATATCAGTCGTTTGGTAACATTGAGTTAAAACATAGACGCCTAATTCGCTTAACTTTAAATTGGATTAATTTAAAATGATTTTTTTTTTATTTTTATAGTCTTTTTTCTGAAGTTAATATCATTTAAAATTAATACTATATAGGTTGATAATATAAATTGAATAACATGTTTTTAATGTAATTAAATTTTTATGATCTCTTATTTACTCAACCTAAAAAGAAAGAAAAAAAATAGTAAAAACTTAATTAAAGAAAGAAAAAAAATAGTAAAAACTTAATTATATAACAAAAAAATTTATTCAATGAATTATTATTATACTTATATAGTACTATTAGCTTTCAAATGATAGATATGATTTCAGGGCAAAAGCCAGTGAAAATCAAAATAAGTCATTTTTAATTAATTCAATTTAATATTGAACAAACAATCTCCCAAATAAGTAAATTTTTTTAGGTTAATTATAATTTGGCCCCAAGGTTTAAATGATATTACACTTTGCCCCATCTCATTTCAGAAATATACATTTTATCACACTCTCTATTTAAGCCCTAAAATGCCTGCCAAAAGAAGATGGAAAATATTTTCCTCCAACTCAAATTAGAGGAAACTCCTCATACTCTCTATAGTAGTATAATCTAAACCACTTAATTTGAAAAAAATAAATTGGTTCCATTTTTAATTAAATATATATTTTTATCTACCACTTCAATGATTGAGTCTCTCATACGTTGGTAAAGGGAAAATCTCAAACCAGAAAAGAAAAGAAAAGATAAAAGAAAAGAAAATTTAAGTAATGTTCTTCATGTTTAGTGGTGCGTGTCAATGTGTGATCACTGATCTTCATGCACTACAACACAAATACAAGATAACTATTAAGGAAACAGTTGCTTTTAGTCATTAGTTGCGACTAACTAGCAACTGAATGTGTCAGTTGCAAAAACTTTAGTTGCTAAGTGACTAGTGACTGAATAATTCAGTCCCATAATTTTTAAATCGCAACAAGATAACGACTGAAATGTCACTCACTGGTTTCAGTCGCTAATATCAATTTACTCCCTCTGTCCCGATTTCTTTGATCCATTTGACTTTTTGGGCTAGTTTGACTTGAATTTTTTTATATTATTGATTGTTAGAAAAAAAATTAAAAAAAATATATTTTAGAAACTATAGGTCTTGATTTATCATTCACACATAAAAGTTTTTCATTTATATGCTAAAATGTCTAAAATAAAAAATCATAGATTAATTGCTAAAACGTGAATGGTGCAAAGAATTTGGGACGGAGGGAGTAATTTTTTTTTTTAAAAAATTTGATTGTTGAGATGTTTACGTGTGTGTCTAAATGAAATGTACTAAATACGGTAATGAATTGTAATAATAAAAAATTTAAGTTAAAAAGAAATATAGAATTTAAACATAATATTATTAATTAGAAAATGAGGAGGAAGAGGAATGAGAAATGAAGGAGATGTTGGAGTTGAGGAAAAGGAGAAATGAAGGAGGAAGAAGAAGAAGGAGGAGGGGCGAAATAAAGAAGGAGAGGCCATAGCTGAAGGAAGGAGAAATGAGGAAGGAGATGCTAAAGCTGTGGAAAAAGAATGAGAAATGAGGAAGGAGGAAGAAGAAGAATAAATGAGGAAGGAAAGGCTGGAGCTGATGAAGAAGAAGAGAAAGGATAAATGAAAGAGGAAAAAGGAGGAGAAATGAAAAAGGAAAGATCGGAGCTGAAATTTTTAATTTGTTTTAGCGACTAAAGCATATTAACAACTGAATAATGACTGATTTAAAAAAATGATATAAAATATATGACTAATTAATAACTGAAAACTAACGACGGAAACTTTCAGTTGCTAGTTAATTACAATAATTACATAGTCTACAATCAGTTACTAGCTTTAGTTGCTTTAGTTGCTCTATTGCTTCTCTCTTATAGTGACGGTATATGCATATATCGACTTCAATTAAGCAGCAATACTGATTAATTATCAGAGAAGTAATAAACGCTACAAATTGCGAAGCCAACAATACCCATGGGCAAATATCCACATTAAATATTTAGGCGAAGGATATCCTTGTAACTTCACAGCGTTAATTATTACAAGTACTCACGATCAATATCTGGGAGGCAGTGGCACTATATATATACATATACATAGAATACTCCTAATAGGAGCCGGTCACTGACAAAACTAACTTCGAAGCCAGTTGTATCGTATGAAATGGGGAATGGCTTAAGGTGCTGCTTGGCCTGCGTCCTTCCCTGCGGAGCGCTCGACCTGATCCGGATCGTCCACCTCAACGGCTACGTCGAGGAAATTACGCACCCCGTCACCGCCGGCGAGGTCCTCAAGGCCAATCCCAACCACGTCCTCAGCAAGCCCTGCTCTCAGGGCGTCGTCCGCAAGATCCTCATCCTCTCACCCGACTCCGACCTCAAGCGAGGCAGCATTTACTTCCTCATCCCAGCCTCCTCCTTGCCGCCGGAGAAGAATCCCAAAACCAAGTCGTTCAGGAGTAAGAGCAAGACAACTAGCACCGTCGACTGTTACGACGACGTCGTCCTCTCCGAGAAGAAGAAGAAGAAGAATAAGCCATCTCATCTCTCCCGGAGAGATCGCGTTGGAGTATGGCGGCCCCATCTCGAGAGCATTTCGGAGGATTGAGATTTTGTTTTTTCCCGATTAATTCGGTCGATCGGATCGATCGATCTGGCGTTTTTTTTTTCCGAATGCGTGCAAGGCATTGGTTTTCTTGTGGATATAACCTCTCTCTCTCTCTCTCTCTCTCTCTCTCTCTCTCTCTCTGATTTCGCTCTGCATATAATAACGGCAGATTCAAGAAATTGGGCGTTTGGTTTGGATCAAGAGAAACTTTGGGTTGAGAGAAAAGTAAGAAGAAAATTACATTCGAAGTGCTGGAGAAGAAGTTGTAATTAAGTAAAAACTTGGGGAGTAATTAATTTCATTTCCCTAATTCAGTCCATTTACGACGTTGTATATGCAGTAGTAAAGAAGTGTGTGCATTGCAATTCTTGGCGACCAGCGATTTTATGAGATCTATAGCCAAAATGAAAATAATACTCTTTTCATGTGGGCTTCTAATTAATTCCGAACACGCACGGAAAAAACACGATAAAGAAATTAATTTTACTAAATCATCACTATAGTTCAACAGTTGTAGAAGCAGTGGCGGAGCCAGACTTTTAGTCTCATGAGCTAGGCGGAGGTAAGACTAGCAGCAGTCGGAACCTAAAAGAAAAAATTGTTTAAAATGTCTAATTTTTTTGCTTTAAATTCATCTTTAAGTTCTCAACTGTAGTATTATGTTTTTGTCATAATTTTATTACTAATAACGTTAACTGTTGGTCAAAGGATAAATTTGTAATACTAGATAATGATTTGGGACATATATGCAAAAGTTGAGAGGTTGAAGACAAACTTGCAATGAAAAGTAAAGATTTAGGATTGTTGGCGCCATTCACCCTTTTAATACTCTTCACGAGCTTTTTGGGGGAGGGGGGCACATCTGGTCCTTAATGCTTCACAAAATAACCAATTTAATATCTAATATTTATAAACTTTTGAAATTCTCGGGGGCACAGCAGCACCTACCCCTATGTAGTAGGTCAATAGTTTGCCATCGTTGAAAGTCACTCTTAGCTAAGATAGTATATTATTACGCATTTTCAAACAACGTAGAGGGAATATAGAATACAACTAAACTAAGCCAGACATATTTAGTTGTTGTTGCACTTAAACAAATTGTCTTTAACAAAGAGCGTCTTACCGAGAAAAATGTTTCAGTACAAATAATTATATATAACCGATCTGATCAACTTGATTAATTAATTAGGCGATTACAGCGAGAGGGCTACGAACATTACATATACATTTAGTAGCCGATCATTCGTGTAGTGTAGGCTTAATATATAGCGAGTTTTCCTTGCACACGCAAAAGCCAGATGTCATTAGTTGCATGTGCACATGGTATTGGTAGCAAGCTAGTTACAATATTAAGGTCAAGGCATGCAATTAAAAGAGGGAGCACCGCCGCTGCGAGCGGTTGCCGTGTGACGATCTTAATTAGAGTTTTTTTCTTGAGTAACTCTTGGGTGAACCGGGTTTATACTATGCGCTGTCCCTCAAAATTTTTAAATTTGACATTTTGGCCCCGTTTCTAAGAAACTGGTAATCATGCCACCGCGACTAAAAAGGGTAAAGTACTTATATTACTTCTACAAAACTGCAACAGACTTTCGGAATTGGTGTCATGGTCAGATTGTTGACAGTTCCGATGCAGCTTAGTGGATTCGAATCGCTGCTGGGAAGTCGCACATTTGATCTCTTCTCTAGTTTTTCTTTCATTTT
This sequence comes from Aquilaria yunnanensis, assembly GCA_039654915.1. Lineage (NCBI taxonomy): Eukaryota > Viridiplantae > Streptophyta > Magnoliopsida > Malvales > Thymelaeaceae > Aquilaria > Aquilaria yunnanensis. The sequence continues at coordinate 101,562,161 of CM077593.1, read as the reverse complement.
TTCCCACTTTTTTTTAAAATGTTTGCACAGTTTTTTTTTGTTTGTTTTTTTCCTGTTTCTTTTGCACCTTTTCATTTTCTATTTTCTCATTTAAATTTTCTTTTATTTTTCCATTTTTATTTTTTTTATTTTCCCAGTTTCTTCTTTTATCTTTTATTTTTTTATTTTTTTGTATTATTTTCATTTTTATTTCCTTATTTATTTATTTTTTAATTTACAGGTGTTCTATTTCATTTTGTATTACTTATATTATTCTTATTTTTTTAAAATTTATCTATTTATCTTCTTTTTTTTTGTTTCAAAATTTTTAACTAATAAAAGAACAAACAACTAATTAAGTTAAAAGAATAAATAATTACCAGTAAAAGAACTGATGATTCCTCAAAAAGAATAGTTGATATACATTAAAGAACAATTAATTCCACTAAAAAAAACTAATAGATACTCATAAAAGAGCAAATGCATGATAAACAAAGAACAAAAAAAATAGTTTATTAAAATTGATAACAAAACAAGCAAAACTAGTGAAAGAACCAACAATAACTAATAAAGGAAAAGACAAAACTGATAAAAGATCAAATAAATATGAAAAAAATAAGAATTGATAAAAGAACAGATACATTTTCTAAAAGAACAGATAAAAATGATATAAAAACAAACAATAGCTGAGAAAAAAAAATGATAAAACTTATAAAATAAAAAATAAAAACCATCATATACAAATAAAAAAAACAATTATTACTAATAAAAATACAAATAGTTACTAATAGAAGAACAAAAAACTAATTTATCTAAAGGAAAATGATAAAAAGAATAAACAATTAGTTTATCTAAAAGAAATTGATAAAAGAACATGCATTTACAAACAAAAGAATAAAGAGATACCAATAAAAGAACAAATATCAGGTTCATAGAAGAAACAAATATGCACTAACAAAAGAACAAACACACTAATAAAATAATAAAAAGTTGCCAATAAAAGAACAAATAAATAGTAATAATTATTTTCTATAAAAGAATAAGTAGGAACTAATAAAAGAACAAATTGTTACTAACAAAAATACAAATATATACTAATAAAAGAACAAATAAATAGTTTACCTAAAGAAATAAACATGAATAAATAAAAAAATAAACATAAACAAATAAAAGAACAAAAAGAACAAATTCTTGCTAATAAAAAAACAAAGAGCTATCAATAAAAGAACAAAAACTTAGTTTTTCTAAAAGAGCAAGTGAAAATTGATAAAAGAAAAAATTGTTACTAATAAAAATACAAATAGCTACTAATAAACGAACAAACAACTAATTTATATATTTGTCATTTTGTCAGGATTCTACCTATAAAATGAAAAATGAGATACAATATCTTATCAATGTTATTTTAGTGTATTTTTTATTTTTATTTTTATTTTTCATTTTATTTTGGCTAGGCAAACAAAAAACTCGGAGAAAGGTTTGAGGTAAAAAAATATATGAGAAAACAAGCCAAAAGGGGGTTAAAAAAGAGAAGAGGTTTAGAAATTAAAACAACTGGGAAAAAAACACACAAAAAAAAAAAGCTAAAATGAAAAGGAAAAAGAGAAGCAAAGAAAACTGGAGCAAGACAAAATGAAAAATAAAGAAGTAAAACGGACAATTTAAACAGAGAAACAAAATGCGGTAAAAAAAAGGCTAACAGAGAAGCGAAACGGAAAAATAAAAGAGAGAAAAACTAAGGACAATTGCTTCGTCAATATTCGAACTCCCAAAAATTATATTCCCTCCATCCCAGTTTACTTGAAACATTTTTTTTTTATGTCTCAAAAAGTTGAAACATTTTCTTTTTTAGAAAAGTTTAAGCAATTAAATAATCCTTTTACACAAAACCCAATAAAGACTATTTTTTTTAATATGCATTTAATCTCTCATTGCACAAAAAAAAAAATCTTTTCTTTTTTAATCATTATTTAAATTTTTACTACATAAAAAATTCACACAAATTACATACACCTTAATCTCCGTGCCTAGAAAAATGTTTCAACTAAATTGGGACGGAGGTAGTATTAATGAGACTTGTGTGTCCGGGCTCACACGTAAACCCGAGGCGCATAAGTCTGGTCGTTTTTTCTTTAAGAGGCGTAGTTTTAGATTTTATTCCCTAAATTAGGGCAGCTTTTATCTTATTCCTAAACATGGAGTAATTTTTATCATCTCATCACCTTCCCATACCACACCACATGGCCCTATGTGTAATGATGTAACAAGCTCGCGAGCTATCTGAAAGATATCCTTTACAAACATTTTAGGTAATTTCTCAACTTACAGAAACAATTTCTTTAAATATTGAAAGATTTCTTCACAACTCACACAACCTTCATGGTTATGCAATTCACTCCAACTAATTTGAAAAATTACTATTAGGCATGATTAATGGCAATTTAACATTTTAACCCAATATCTTTTTAAATATGGCTCCTGCTCCTGCTAATGAATTTTTTTTTGCCTCTAACTCTATTAATGTAGGCATCTTGATTTTGTTGAATTGAGAATTGAGTCAATTCTATGGGCTTAATGCACTCATGAGTTTTGTGTTTGGCGATTGATGAATTTCTTACCGCAAAAAAAAGAGTAAAATTAATTAATCATGTAACTGATCAAACAGTGGAAACTATGAGGACCAAAAAGAAAAGAGGCTTAAACTTGCTTATGAATCAGGTAGTTTAGCCTCTCCAGTTTGATCAACGACGTGGACAGATAGAGAAAGTGCTGACTTGGCAAAAACAAAATTCATTTCAGAAAATAAGACAAAAACTACTCCTTTATTTAAGAATAAAGATTTAGGACGCCACAGCTGTTAAGGAAAACACCTATCTTAAGTAGCTGACACAATCCCCTAGATTTAAGTAAGCTAATTAATATTAAGGCTAATCATTGTGAGTTAAGTTAACCAGCACTCGTTATACATTTTTTTTTTTGTCAACATAAATATTGCTAGCTAGTAGAAGTATACTGCTATAGTAAGGAATTTTCCAAACCAGCATTCGTTATAGTAAGGAATTTCCCTAACTTGTAATTTTAAAGTTTGTTTATGGGTTATTTGGTAATGCCTCTTATGTCCTGTGTTAAGTGGTGTTGCTCTCAATTTTATTTTTGATTTATTTTCATAATTTAAAAATTAGAAAATAATATATTTTTAGTAAAATTTGAAAGTGAGAACTTTGCAAAAATAATAATATGTTTTTCAATTATTAAAAAGTTCAAAATTAGGTTTTCATACTTCCATTTTTTTTTTCATATTTTTTTGGTTTTTCAAAAATTCTTTAAAGAATTTATGCTTTAGTTTTTTAGTTGGCCAAGAAGAAAATAAAATGGTAAATTACATAAAATTCCTAAATTTCGTTAAAGTTTAGATTATCACATAAATATTTCAAAAACTACAACTTTTCACTTTTTTGGTTATTTTGTTCAATATTTTGTCATATATCGATCTTGTCCCAATTAAACCATAGCATTAGTGGTATATTTGGTTCTAAATTATAACATTAGTGTTATATTGGAACCAAAAAGAAGCTTTAATGAGAAAGTTGGTCAAGCAGCCAAACATCAGAGGCAAGTTTTAACAGCCAATCAATTCGTTTTGGTTAACTGTAAATGATTACCTTTTAGTTTTGTGTAAATTTACTATTATTCAGAAACTGATACTATAGCTGTTTGATTTTCTCCTGAATTGATCTTTTAGAATGTATTGACTATTTTTATTACTTTTTTTTTTTTCACATTTTCAGAGTAAAAAGAAAAAAGAAAAAAATCATAGTTTTTTTTTATATCTTGACGTGTTGGCTTACAATTAGTGCAAAAGTTTAAAGGTACTTATCAAAATAAATACTTTTAACTACTTATAAATAATTTATGGCCAATCCATCCACGCTTGAGTTATAGCTTGATTCATTTGTTTTTAGGAATTAAGAAGTCTGAATTCTCTTTCTCGCTTTGGCCCTCGTATACACCCAAAAATAAATTAAATCAAACTTTAAAATAGTTATAGTACATGTTGACCTTAACTTTTTTAACTCGAAGACTAGTTGGCATATATAGTTCCACCGCAAGGGGAGGTCGTGATCTATGAACTAAATTAACCCTCCCTTTTGTGAAGTTACAATTTTAAAAAAGAAGTTTTATAATTTCAATACCAGATATGTTCATCAGTTAAGATTGCTGGCATGAATGTTTAACGAAGAAAGCAAATCAAAAGGCGTGAAACTAGCTACACCTTCACGGCACGTAAGAAAAAGGAGGCAATGCAAAGCTGGCACTTTGGAATCCCATTCCTTAAAAACAATAACTAAAGTTGAGCATCGTGTAACTCATCATGATCACGTGGATACTCAGTATATTGATATTACCCCAAATTTGACACTAATTAACCTGCTTCCGATCCACCAATCCTCGCAACTATATGTCTCTTTGTGAAATCAGGTCTCAACTGATATTAATTCATGTAAAAGTGTGGCTTACTTATACAACAAGTTTCTCTTATCTATACAAAGTTTATATCTATCATGAGTTTTTCACTTAAGTAAAGATAAACATGAGGAAAAGTGTGAAACTGCTAACACCCCCTCAAGTTGGAGTATGTAGATTGCTAATGCCTAACTTGTCAACAAGAATTTTGAATTGTGCCTTTCCAAGTGCTTTGAATATGTCAGCAAGTTGGTACTGTAAATATGTCCAGGTTCAATCTCACCATTCTGAATTTTGTCCTGCACGAAGTGAAAATCAAGTTTGATATGCTTCGTTCTCTAGTGAAACACAGGGTTGGAAGCAATATGAAGGGTGGCTTGGTTTTCACAACACAGTAACATAGGAGAATAATGTTGAATCGTGAGATCTTGCTACACCATTCAAAGCCACACTAGCTCACAAGCTGCTACAACTATTGCTCAGTATTCTACTTCAGTTGAAGAACGAGAGATTGTCGGTTGCTTTTTCAATTTCCAGGAGACAAGTACATCACCCAGCATAGTAATGAACCCGGTTGTTGATTTTGTGTGGTTAGGCAACTAGCCCAATCAACATCGTAAAATGCCTTTAGCTACAACTCTCCTTTTGAAGGGAAGGATATGCCTTGACCTAGAGTGGTTTTCAAGTATCTAAGAAGATACATTATGACATCTTGGTGTTCTCATCGTGGTTCCTTCATGAATTGACTCAGCTGGTTGACAACATAACTGATTTTCAGCCTGGTGATCATCAATTTTATAATCTTTCCAACTAATTGCCTGTTTTGCTCGGGGTCTCGAAAGGGTTCCCCTTGTGCCAAGCCAAGTTTATGATGCTATTGAATAGGAAAGGTAGCTAGTTTCGACCCCAACATGCCTGTTTTTTGTGATATGTCAATGACATATTTTCTTTGTGACAGAAATATCCCATTTGGTAAACGAGTTGTTTCAAGCCCAATGAAGTAACGCAATTTTCCAAGGTACTTGTCATTTAAGTATTGCTACTTTGTACTTGTGTTGAATCTTTTTTTGGAAATGAGGATATCATCTACATAGACGAGAATATCTATGAAGCTGCCATGAAAATCTCGTGTAAACAAAGAATAATCAGTTTTCAGTTGGATAAAACCATAATCTTTGAGTGCATGTGAGAATTTGGCAAACTATTGCCTCGAGGCTTGCTGATGAAGTTCTCATCCCTTAACAACAGTAATACTCAACAAACAACAAACTATAGTCAATTCGACCACAGGTATGAAGGTTTTTGTATAATCGACTCCTTTTATCTGACTGTAGCCTTTAGCAACAACCAAGCCTTGTAGCATTCCATTGTTCCATCAGCTCTTCATTTTATTTTATATACCCATTTTGCGCCAATAGGCTTCTTTCCAAGATGCAGTGTTTTAAGAGTCCCTGTATTGTTCCTATTGAGTGCCTTCAGTTCTTGTTTCATTACTAGCTGCCATTTTGGTTCAACAAAAGCTTGAGCATAGGTTTCTGGTTCATGGTCACCAGAGAGAGTTGCAAGTAAGGCTTTATAACCAGAGTAAAATTTTGTGTAAGATAAATAATGGGAGAGTGGATAAGGGATACCTGAGGAGACAATATTTACATAAGTATAGGTTGAGCTATCTACTTGAATGAGATCACATATGAAGTGCTACAACCAAGGTTGAAGTAATGAAGGAATATTTATATCTTGAGTTTCTGTGTTTGTCTCTTGAAGTGGAGGATTATCTTGAATGACATAGAAAGAATGAGCTTGGCCAATAGGGACATCAGTTTGTGTGCTTTCTTCTTTGGTGAAGCGTGGAAAGTTGTCTTCGTAGAAAACAATATCCCATGGCATAAAGACTCTATGGGATTTAAGATCATAGATCTTATAAGCCTTTTGACCAGTTGGATACTCGATAAAGATGCAAAGATTTTGAATGACTTTTAAATTTGTCTTGGTTCTATTGTGGACAAAACACAAATAGCCAAAAACACAAAAGTGATCAAAAGCAGGAGTTTTCAAATGAAGTATCTCATAAGGGCTTTTGCCTCCCAGTTTTGTTGAAGGCATGTCATTGATCAGATAAGTCTCTGTAAGTACACAATCTTCCCAAAATATCATGGGAAGGTTGGCCTGAAATCTCAAGGCTCAAGCAACTTTCAGCAAATGTATGTGTTTTCTCTCCATGACACCATTTTGTTGAGGTGTTTTGGCACAAGAAGTTTAAAGAAGTATTCCATTTTGGTAGAAGAACATTAACATTTGAACAATTGTAAGTTTAAGGGCATTATCACTCCATACCTAGAGAATGATTTTTCCAAACAGATTTTTCACCATGACATGAAAGATTATGAAACATAAAAAAGCATCAAATTTATTTTTCAAGAGATATACCCAAGTACTTTTCATTAACAATAGTAAAGAAATAATAAGCACTCGAAAGAGAAGGTGTCCTATAAGGACCCCATATATCAATGTGTGTTAAATCAAAACAACTTTCACTTTTAATGAAGCTTAAGGAAAAGGGTTTTCTGGTTTGTTTGGCTCCATGACACAACTCACAACACTTATTCACACTTTCTAAGGACACATTTGATAAATGAGAAATAAAGTATAGGTATTTGAAGGGAAGATGGCTAAGTCGCCTATGCTACACCGTAACTTGATGGTTCACCTTGGTTCATAGCAACAACAGATGCAAAGTTTTCCTTGAAGTAGTACAAACCGTCCCTAAGTTCACCATTGCCAATCTGCCTTATTATGGCTAGTTAACATTAGAAAATATTGAAGCTTGACCAATTGTTTTGAAAATAGATGTGGTTCCATTAAGCAGCTATATAGGCAAAGATTTATGAGTAGATTAAATATTGGCTAAGGCCTTCTTACATGAAGTCATATGCTCAGAGGCTGCTGTATCTATAATCCACTCAAATACTTTAGTTGTGGTCTAACTCGTAAAACTAGCTGAGAGAGTTTGATTTGAGAGCAAGGAAATGAGTTTATCATATTGTTCTTGGGTAAGCACAGGAACTTGACTCATGGCACCTTTATCTGAGTCCACGGTTGCATTATTCACTAAGGACTTCCCTTGGTTAGGAGATTTTTGTTTTGCAGCAGGCTTGCCCTTCTTGTCCTACCAATTCAGATAGCCAACTATCTCAAAGCACATTGAGCATAAGTGCCTAATTTTGCCACAATGATCATAGACTATCTTGCTTTTATCCTTGCCAAGGCTCTTGTCTTGCCGAGGTTTAACTGTAAGTATAGTTATTTCGGTTGTAGGATTGCTTGCAATATTAAGATTTTGTCGTCCTTCCCTTTTTACAGCAAGAGTATAGGCCTTGTTCAATGAGGGGAAGAGGCTCCATGTTTAATACTTGGGATTTTAACACACTAAAGTTGTCGTTTAGACCCATAAGAAAGGTATGTAATTTCTCACTCTCCTTTTCAGCAAAGAGTTCCTTTGCAGCACCATACATACATGCTGGAACATTCGAGTATGTTCATAACTCGTCCCACAGCCCCTTCAATTTTGTGAAATAGGCAGCCACTAATTGATCTTGTTGCTGCAGCAACATTATTTCTCTCTTCAGCTCATGGATTCTTAGCCTTGAAAAAATCATTCATGCAAGTTAATCTATATCTCCCGTGCTATTTTAGTGTAGGCCACACTTTAATATAGCTCTAGCGATAGTGCATTGAATATCCATGAGACCACCTTGCAATTACACTTTTCCTAAGCCTACAGCAGTGTCGGTGATTCATCCGGCTTCTTAATTGCACCATTTATGAACGTGTTGACACCCAATTTCGTCTGACATTTTTTTAAAAAAATAAAAAAAATAATTAAAAATTAAAAAAAATTAATTAATTATTATACAAAGAGAAAATTAAATTAAATAGTTTTGGGGGAGGGGCATTTTGTTAAGTTAATATCTATGTGTGTATATCCAAAAAAATTAAAATTAAAAATTAAAAAAAATTAATTATTATTATTACTGAAAAAAAATTTAATTAAGTTAATTAGTTTAAAATACATTTTTTTATAAGGGTTTAGTTAAAAATGATATATGTGTGTATATATGTATGTATGAAATACAAAAGAAAACTCCATAAAAAATGACAAAATTGAAAAGTTTGGAGTAAAAATGACAAAATTAAGAAGTTTTGGGAAAATTTGACAAAATCTGAAAGTTTCAGAAGCATTTGGTAATTTTTCGCATCAATTTCGGGCCAAACAGACGTTTTTTGCCCAAATTGACAGAAAAAGACAACATTGTCTCAATCAGAAGTTTCAAGAACATCCCCAAAGTCAAAGAGACATAAAGGACTGAAACTGTCATTTTACCAAATTAAGAGATAAGTCTTTTTTTAATTAAATTTAGATTTTTTTTAATTAAGGGAATCTAAGGCTCCTTCCCCTATAAATAGGGGGTGAAATCTGCGAAGAAAGAGATAAAAAAAAGAAAGATTGGAGCTCTTCATTAAAAAAGGAAAGACTGTAGCTTAGTCCCTTGCCTCTTCTCCCTCTTCCCAGAAAACCTGAACTTTCCCCTTGTGCTGCTGTCACCCTCCGTTTGCCATCCAACAATTTCCAATCAACGCCGTCACCGATTCCGTTTCACTTTGCTGTTTCTACCTCGCCGCCGCCTCGTCACCGTTGCCGTCGTCTAGCCACCTCCGTCGCCGTCTCTCCAGTCTCGCCAGTCACGCCGTCGCCTACGCCACGCCGTCAGTTCCATCCCTCGCCTTCCGTTGCACGTTGCTACCGTCCCGTACGCGACCTCCGTCGTCTTCATCCCACGCATCGCCACCCCGTCCTGCCGCCGTTCCACCTCTGTCTCGTTAGCCCATTGCCGACGAAGCCAGCCCAGGTCACCACCAGTCCCATCACAACCGGAGAAGATGAATTGAAGACGAAACCGTATCGTGATCCGTTTCAGACCCGGATCCAACACGATTTCTGACCCATCAATTTTTTTGGTATAACCCCGTTTTAATCCCCTTTTCCTTCTGTTTCGTTCATACAAGTCACTGATATCTTTTATTCTTGCAGATAGGCCATTAACAGCAAACTTTGAGTGTTTATTTTTTTTTTTTATTTTTATGGAAGATTATACCTCCTACCTTTTATTTTCTTAAGTGGATGGCCAAAAAGCCCCACTTTTCTTTATTTATTTAATTTCCTGCAATTATTTAATTTATGCACTTTTATTTTTTTTATGGAAGGTTATACCTCCTTTTTTTTTTAAGTGGATGGCCAAAAAGCCCCACTTTTCTTTATTTATTTAATTTCTGCAATTATTTAATTTATGCATGTTTATTTTATATGGAAGGTTATACCTCCTATTTTTTTTTATTCTAAGTGGATGGCCAAAAAGCCCCACTTTTCTTTATTTATTTAATTTCCTGCAATTATTTAATTTATGCACTTTAATTTTTTTATGGAAGGTTATACCTCCTACCTTATATTTTAAGTGGATGGTAAAAAGGCCCACTTTTTCTTCATTTATTTAATTTCCTGTAATTTACTTTATGCAATTATGTGGATGATTAAACTTATTTCACTTATTTCACTTTTAGCCATAAAAGATAATAAATAAATAAAAAAAGAAGATTTTTTTTATGTGAATCATTAACCTTATCTCACTTATTTTTAGTGCTAATCAAGAATCCATTTTTTACAACAAAGCCCCCATCCTTTATTATTTTGGAATACATATATTTTTTAAAAACAATAAAAAAGTAACCTTTTATTCCTTTTATTAAAAATAAAAATTAAAAAAAATCATAACCAGAAAATAAAAATAAATAAATTTTTAAGTATATCTTTTTTTTAAAAAAAAAATCTTTCATCAAACAAAAAAGAAAGAGAATAAGAAAGAAAAGAGTAAAAAGAAAAATAAGAAAATAAAAATAAAATAAAATAAAGAACAAAATAATTTTTAAAAAAAAAATTAAAATTAGTTAACATTAAGGTTATTAAAAATCCAAAAGTTCACAAAAATTTATGACAAATTAAGAATTAAGTTTTTTTTAAGTTAAAATTCATGTCCGGGTGATCCGATAGGATTCATGGCTTGGAGAAAACATAAATTTTTAAATGAATAAAATTAAGTATCAAAATAAAATCCATATTATGATAATTCGGCAGAATTTATGATATGGATTATTAATTAATAATTAACTAAAATTTCATTAAATTCCGTGTCCAGGTGATTCGACAGAATCCATGGTTCGGAAATATCAAGTTTGTTATAAAATTGCACAAATTAATTATCAAGATTTTTTTTAATCCACATTAATTCATTAATCCACATCTGGACGATTTCAGTTAAAATTTCTAGTTTTGAAAATTAACTGAATTTATCGAAAAGCAAAGCAAAACAAAATTGAAATCCAATCGACCTGAGCGAAAACCGATTGGTAGCGACTCCCAAAAACGAAAACCCGCATGTTGCCACAGAACGCAAGTTTGTTCTTTGCTTTCAATGCATTCTCCATTACACGCCTCCAAGTAGGATATTTGTCTTCTTCTAACAAGCATCCAACTAGGTTTATTCTTGGACTATCAGATGCGCTTAAGTAATAAGAAGAAGAAGGCTCATTTGGATTTGGAGACGATCTAGAACTGCCAACATTTATGTTCGGATCATCGCCCATCCACTACTAAAAAAACATAATTTTCCAACTGCCATGATTTCCAACTGCCAAAACCGTTTGAGGTAATAGAACACCTTTTCCAACGGCAAAGCCGTTGGAACTATAATAATAATAAATATAGAAGGTATAGAAAACTAAAGTATCAGTGAAAATTTCTTTAAACTTTTCCAAATTTGAGTGGGTCATGTTTAAGCCGTTGGAAAAAAAATATAGTGCAAGGGGAAATTGATGTAATATTGTCCAAATTTTTGTTTATTATATTTCCAACGGCATAAGCCGTTGGGAAAAAATATAGGGCAAATTAAATTTGATAATATTAGCCGTTGGAAAATATAGTGCAAGGGGAAATTTGCCTGATTTTGTTAAAATTAAAGTTGATAATATTTCCAACGGCTTCAGCTGTTAGAAAAAAATAGTGTGGGGGGGAAATTTAATGCAAATTGTCGCAAAATAAAGAGGAAATATTTCCAACGTCTACAGCCATTGGAAAAAAATATAGTGAAAGGGGAAATGGATGTAATTTTGTCCAAATTAAGTTTGATAATATTTCCAATGGCTTAAGCCATTGGAAAAAATATATAGAATTAGGGCCAAATTTAATTAGTTTTGCCAAATTAATGGATAATGTTTCCAACAGCTTAAGCTATTGCAAAAACAAAAGGCATGTTAATTTTACCAACGGTTTCAACCGTTGGAAGCTCATTTAATAAAACGGGTCGTTTTGAATTTTAGTTCCAACGGCTAAGGCCGTTGGAAAAATCTAATTTAAATTTACCCCCCCCCCAGCGCCAGTCGTCTTCTTCCTCGCTCTGTTCACGTCTGTCTCTCTCCTGCCTTCTCTTCATCGCACAGCACACACATCACGTTCCTTCTTCGATTAAGGGCAGAAACAGCTTTGTCGAGGTCAGTTGTACGTGGATCTGGTGTCGTTTGGCGCGATCTGAAGGTTGGTTTGGTTTTTGTTTTGAGTTTTTTTGAATTTTTTTTTTCGGTTTTCCCTTATTTGAGCTTCTTGGTTGATAATGGGTTGAAGATTTTGGTTGTTGTTGCAGGATTGAAGTTATTTGCAGGTATTTGAAGGAAGTAAACATTTGGATTTGAGGTCAGTTGGTTTATTTCGTATTTTTAAAATTTTTCCCCCAATAAATACGCATAATCCGGATTATTACATGTTAATTTGGTTTGAAATATGTGAAATATTTGTGATTTTGTGTTGTTGATGGTTGGATGTAAAGTTTTTAGGTTACCCATTACAATTGCAAATTTATGTGCATTTTCTTACAATTTTTTTTTTATTTTCGGGATTAATTATAAAATATGAAATTATTAGTTTTAAGTGAATTGTTTAGGTAGTATATTTATGTGTGAAATTAGTTAGTATAATTAAAAATAGTAAATAATTAGTTTTACGTAAATAGTTTAGGTACTATATTTATGTATGAAATTATTTAGTATATTTAAAAATATGAAATAATTTTGATTTAAGTAAATTATTTAGGTAGTATAATTATCTCTCAAATTAGTTGGAATAATTAAAAATAGGAAATAAATAGTTTTAAGTACATTGTTTAGATAGTATATTTTACCTCTGAAATTAGTTATTATATTTAAAAAAAGGAAATAATTACGTTTAAGTAAATTGTTTAGGTAGTAGAATTATCTCTGAAATTAGTTAGTATATTTAAAAATAGTAAATAATTAGTTTTAAGTAAATTTTTTAGGTAGTATATTTATGTGTGAAATAAAATTGTATATTTACAAATAGGAAATAATTAGTTTTAAGGAAATTGGTGAGGTTCTATATTTATGTGTCAAATTGGTTAATATAGTTATAAATAGGAAATTATGTGTTTTAAGTAAATTGTTTAGGTAGTATATTTAAAAATATGAAATCTTTAGTCTATTGTCAATTTTTTAGGTAATATATTTTGTTTAACTAACAATGTGTAAATGGAGTTATTGTTACAATGTTTTAAGAATTGGAATTAATATAAACGTACAAAATATTTCTATTTAAATAAGCTTGTTTGAATAAGTTTGACCTTCAATATAATATATGTGAATAATACTAATAATAATAATAATAAATATTTTAATAATAATAATATTATTATTATTATTATTTAATAATTGAAATAATAATTATTATACTAATTAGTAGTAGTCAGTTAAGAGTAATAATAATAATAATAATTATTATTATTATACTTATAATAAATCCAATAAGAGTAATAATAATTCAAATAATAATTATAATAATAAAAATAATATTACTCATTAGTAGTTGTAGTAGTAGTAATTGTAATAGTAGAAATAATTATTTTTATTACTATAATACTAATAATATATCCATTAACAGTAATAATAATTATAATAATAATATATATATGTGAATATTATGCCTATGTAACAATATGTAAGTAGCAGTATTAGTAGTAATAGTTGTACTATTAATAATAATAATAAATATAATAATAATCAGAGTAGTATTAGTAATACATACTAATACTTAAAATTAAAAATTAAGGTAGTAAGAGTAGTAGAAGGATAATAATTATAAGAGTATTAGTAGAATAATAATAATAGCAATAATAATACTAAGAGCAGTAGTAGAATATTTAACAATAATAATAATAATAATAATATTAATAATAGTAATAATAGTTCTGGTAGTACTATTAGTAATACGAATACTAATTATAATAATACTTACATGGATAAAATATTGAGAAGCACATCCTATTAAGTACTAACAGTAAACCTTAAATAAAAACATAAGTACTGTTAACCTTACGTAAACGGTAAATAGTAAATACGTTTGCTTAGTTTTAACTGACATTGTTTAGATTACTAGAAATATTAATGCATACAATTAATAATACGATGTTGGGTAACCAAACATGTGTTGACACCCAATTTCGTCCGACCTTCATAAAAAAAGAATTAATTAATTAAAAAAATTACTAAAAATTAATTAAAAAAAATAAAAATAAAAAATAAATAAAAATAAAAAATAAAAAATAAAAAATAAAAAATATAATATATTTTAATAACAATTAGTTTAGGGGGATTCTGTTTTATTAGCTTTAAAATAATAATATATGTATGTGTGTATTAAAAACAATAATTAATTATTAATTAATTAAAAAAAATTATTATTATTAATTAATTAAAAAAAAACAAAAAAACAAAAACAAAAAAAACAAAAACAAAAACACCTCCCCCGTGTTCCCTTGGCTTAGATATTTCTCCCCCAGTTGAACCTCCCGGCACGCTCTCCAGAAGCTTCTTCCCCTCTCCTTATCTGCTCACAACGTTTTCTCTTTCTCAGGAGGCAACAACTCTCTCTCTCATCTCACAGACAAGCAGCCTCCCCTCACAGCTCTCCATTCTCTCTCTCTCTGCGCTCCCCTGAGCTCTCTCTCTCAGCAGCCTCCCCTCACGGGCCTCCATCTCTCTGTCTCTCCCTCATCGCGCAACCCTCCCTCTCTTCTCTCTCTCTTGGCCGAGCTCCCTCGCCAGACGTTTCTCCATTTCAGCCCACCGACGACGCCTCAGGATTTCCCCCAAAGTTCCGCCATCTCCGACGCCCCATCGTGGCCGCCGATGCCCAAGTTCCCCCCTTTCCCACGCCGGTCGTCGCATCCCAACGACGCCGTCACCATCTCACTCCTCTGCCTTCGCTCCCGCCTTCCGCCAGCAACTCCGATTCCCGACGTCGCGCCTTCGACGCGTCGTGCCACGCTGTTCTCCCTTTTCATTTCCTTGGCCGCCACCGACGCTTCCAGCTTTCGCCGCCGTCGGTCTCTCCTCCAGCACCGCCCCCAGCCGTCGCGCTGCTGTTCTTCCCTCGCGTCCCACTCCCCTCGCCGCCGGACGCCCCGCCGTCGCCTCCTCCTGCTGCGCTTCCTCCTCTGCCACGTCTCCCAGCCGTCGCCTCCTCCACCGCCGTGCCGCTGCTGCTCACGCCTCCCTGTTGCTGAAACAAGAAACAGAAACGAAAAAAAACGATTTGACCAAGTCAAAATTTTAAAAATTTTGGGTAAAATTATTACTTAGCCCTTAATTCTTTTTATTTTATCCATTTAAGTTATGAATTTTATTTTCCTTACAGATTCATCACTAACAGCAAGCTTTTTGTTTGTTTGTTTTTTATTTTTCTTTGTTTCTTTTATTATTAGTTGATTTTATCTTACATTAATTTTGATCATTAAGAGAACAACATGGGACTTTGATTTGATATGTATATTCATGTATATTTATTGGATTTTAGAATAGTTTAATTTTCATTCTTATACTGTATTTAAATGTAAATCAAATTATTGGTTAAGTAACATATAAATTATTGGAAAAACTGACCTAAGATCGATTATCAAAATCCATGTCCAAATGATTCGGTTAGAATCCATGGCTTGGATATTCGCTAAAATTATTAAAAAATAAAATTAAATTAAATTAGAAATCCGTCTTAAGACGGATCATAAAATCCATGTCCAGATGATTCGGTTAGAATCCATGGTTTGGATATTAACTGAAATTATTAAAAAATAAAATAAAATTAAATAACGAAATCCTAAGACGGATCATATCCATGTCCAAATGATTCGGTTAGAATCCATGGCTTGGATATTAATTTCCATATCCGGATGATCCAGCAGGATCTACGGTTTGGAAAATATCAACCTTTTAAA
This sequence comes from Aquilaria yunnanensis, assembly GCA_039654915.1. NCBI lineage: Eukaryota > Viridiplantae > Streptophyta > Magnoliopsida > Malvales > Thymelaeaceae > Aquilaria > Aquilaria yunnanensis. Next base: position 101,546,331 of record CM077593.1, on the reverse strand, counting down.
ATAAATAAATTAAATAAAAAGGTAAAAATCCATATTTACGATATGGATTAATTGATTAAAATTTCGTCAAATTCCGTGTCCAAATGACTCGGCAGAGTCCATGGTTCGGAATTCAAATCTTCCGTGTCCAAATGACTCGGCAGAGTCCATGGTTCGGAAGTATAAAATTCTATACAAATTACCAAAATCCACATTTTCGACTAATTCAGTTAAAATATCTAAATTAACTGAAAATTTTTAAAAGCAAAGTAAAACAAAATTAAAATCAACTAAGGTGCCAATTTTGGGCGTTATAACAATATTGTTTTAGCGTAACCGTACTCCCGATCCCCGAACTCTCGCAGACCAATTTTAAGGTGTCCAATCGACCTAAGAAAACTGATTGGTGGCGACTCCAGAAGACCCGACGTTGCCACAGCTTGGCGACTCCACTGGGGAATCCTGGTTAGTGAGTCAAGCCTAAAAGTTGATTTATTTTGTTCTGTTTTGTTTATTTTTATGTGGATTTATATGTTATATTTACTTATTCTAAACATGCATAATGCATTCACAAAATGAAGCTCTATACCCGAGCTTCCTCAAATCGAACACAATTCTTTCTAAGCGGAATTGGTGTTGTTGTCCTTGAGAGGCCATGGTCTCCAAGCCTTCACCGGTTTCAAAGTAGCAAAGTAGTGTATTGCCTTCTGAGACGGTTAGTCTCTGCATGGGCCCACGAAAAGCTACGACTCGAATTAATCCATTCCTTACATAAACCTTAGAGGGTAAGGAATCGGGCTGTCACTATAATTTAGTGACGGGATTCGGGAACTATCCCTTGCCTTTTTGATAAGCCACCTTATGCATATAGAACTCCCCACTTAACCATAGAACTGACCATAGAATTTCTACCATTTTACCAACGCCATAAGCATATCCTTGTTATGCTGTGTTGTTACTCTACACTTTTCTTCGTATGGTTTTAACTTGTTTATCCATAATACTTCATGAGTTGTTAATTACTATTTAACTTATTGATAACCTTATTTTTCTTTTGTTATACTTCCGTTCTGTGCAATTATTCTTCATGCATCAAAACCACGCATCAAATTATGCTAACTTTTTGGTCTTTTTAATAATAACTAGAAGTCTTGAAGTTTCACAATAGTTGATAATCAAGCTCACTCATTGCATACATCCATTACATCAATCACATGCATATAAAATCTGATAAAAATAATCTCATTGCATGTATTCCATTACATCAATCACGTGCATATAAATTTTGATAAAAAAACATAATCTCATTATGTATTGCATGCATCCATTGCATCAATCATATACATGTAAAATCTAATAAAATGAATCTCACTTTAAAAAGGTAAAATTGGACCTCAACATCGATATCCAACTCGGCTCTAAACAAGACTAATGGCAGAACAAACTAAAGGACGTCTCATAGATATAGAGTCCAAGATAGAAAATATGGCCGGAGCAATTACCTCCTCATTACACCAAAAAATGAAATTCATTTTTGAAGGAAAGTTAATCACAGTCTTTGCTGAAGAAGGCATTCTGCTATCATCTATATCAATAGTAGCAAAGGCCAAGTGACCTTCTTTTCCAAGTTGGTGTGACCCAAATCCCAAATGTAACTGAAAAGTCTGTGGTGCTGAAACTCAAGGTCCAACAGTTGGTCGAGTCTAAGTTGCTAGGCCATGATGTGATTGATAATTGAAAGTGAAGATTTTGAGCTGGAATTACATTAATTTTGGAAGGGCTCCAAGTCAGATCTGACCTAACAGTCCGCACACACTTTTGAATGACAGGGAATCCTTTGAATAAACTTGTATCTTTGAAAGCTTGCAAAAGTAATTTAATAGTAAAAATCTCCTAGATTTAGTCCAGAATCTAGGGTGTAGTCTTTGTTAAATGGACACCTGCTATTCTTTTTCTGGTACAACAAAAAGATGTGATGCGTGCATTCTACTACTTTCCATTTTTACACTCTTTGCTATTATACTATCCATTATTGCCATCACACTTTACTTTTCGACAACCGGTAATTTTTTTTGTTCTCTAACAAAAAGATGTTGCGTGTGCATTCTACCACTTTTTAATCCCATTATTACTTCTACACATTCTACCAATTTTTACCAAAAATTCAATTATTACACCTACACATTCTACCACTTCTTACCAAACATTCCGTTTTTACATCCATCTCTCACTCCTTTCCATTATACTATCCATTATTGCTATCATACTTTGCTTTCTAAATGATACTACTCGTGGGTGAAAATAAAAAGTTAAGGAAAATTTGATAGTAATGATCTTGAAAGTGCTGTCAAATCTAGTAAGAAAGATTTCATATGTTGCACCCCAACTCTCAAAAAAAGAATTCATAGTGGTTATCAACATCCTTGCAAGAAGTCTGGGGTTAGCTTCCAAAAAAGTTAGCTCTCATATTAAATGACTTCAGTGGCCTCCCAATTCTCACAAATGCTCAATACAAAAAAAAAAAAGGGATTCTCAGTTTTCCACAACACAAATTCCAACAAAGGAAAGAAGTTCATCCCTTCCATCAAAAGCCATTAAAGGGAAAATCCAAAACAAAAAAAAAAGAGACAGAGAGCAAACACAAGCAACTAAAGCCACTTGAATCATCTCACTTCAAGAAGGCTATGATCTCGGTTCTCCATAACACAAATTCCAAAAAAAAAAAAAAAGGGAAAAAGTTCATCCCTTCCATAAAAAAGCCAACAAGGGAAAATTCAAAACAAAAAAAAAGAGAGACTGAGAGCAAACACAAGCAAGTAAGGCCACTTGAATCATCTCATTTCAAGAAGGCTATGATCTCGGTTCTCTGTAACAAAAACTCCGAAAAGGAAAAAGTTCATCCCTTCCATAAAAAAGCCAACAAGGGAAAATTCAAAACCAAAAAGAACTGAGAACAAGCACGAGCAAGCAAGGCCACTTGAGTCATCTCACTTCAAGAGAGTTATCAAGTATGTTATCACCATAGCTCACAAAAAAAAAAAAGGAAATAAAAAAAAAACAAGAAAAGAAAAGAAACGAAGCTCAAGTTAGAGCCAAAGAAAGAAAAAGAAAAAAAGTGAGCTATGGATTCTAGACTGAAAACCTGCAAAGGCGGTTTAGAAGACAAAAGCAACCCTCAAGCCAAGCATACATAAAGACCACGATAGTTGGGGGGCAACAGATGAGGTTTAACTTTCTGGAAAGAGTGGCAAGTTTGAGGTCATCACTATTGAGTTTTTCACCATAATCAAATTTGCTCACGAGTAGTATTAAAAGACCCTTCTTTCAAACCACTTAAACTTAACTTTTCTCAGACTTATCATCCTCATTCAGTTAAAAGACTATCATTGTGAAATATGTTTCTACCTTATTTAATACTGCTCACGAGTAGTATTAAAAGACCATTCTTTCACACCACTTAAATTTAACTTTCCTCAGACCTAACATCCTCATTCAGTTAAAAGACTATCATTGTGAATCATGTTTCTACCTTATTTAATACTGCTCACGAGTAGTATTAAAATACCCTTCTTTCACACCACTCAAACTTAACTTTACTCAGACCTAATATTTACCTCTTAATATTATTCTCATTCAGCTAAAAGACTGCTACAAAAAAAAAAAACATTCAAACTTAATTTTCCTCACGCCTAACAGTTACCTCTCGATATCATCCTCATTCAGCTAAAAGGCTATCCTTGCGAATCATGTTTATACCTTATTGCCTTGCACAGTTTATGTCTTCGAGTTGGAAAGGGAAGAATGGCAGGATATTTTAATTGAAAACAAAGACCGTAAATTACTTTGTCAAGCTTTGCAAATTGATGAAAGTTTTTCTTTAAGGTCAAACCATTATTCATTAATGTATGTAGACTTAAAAGTGAGGAGATAGCTTGAGTCTTTCTTTAATAAGATGTGGTTCTTGTAAGAGAAATTTACGATCAAGTGCCAGCACAAAGGTCTAGAAATGCTCGACCTTCTGTTAAATCAAAGGCGAGATGATACCTTTTATCCACATAAATACCATATTCAGGGGGGCAAAGTAGTCTCTACGAAGCGTAAGAGGAGTACTGCCAACAAAGAAACTCAACAGACAAGGGGGCAAGTCTTATGGATCAAAACTTGAGCTCAAGGAAGAGCAATCATTCAGACTATAACATGGAGATAAATAAGTGTCGACAAGGCCACAAGAAAAGAGGCAAAGCAGACATTGAAAGTAAAGCCTTTGATGGTATCAAATCCATGACAATGGATGAGTACCCGAAAGAGATATAAATTATGAGGCGGGCCAACTTTAAAGAAATTGAGGCCAAAATTCAAGAACAAGTCAAAGAAAGGGGATTTTTAAAAGAGTTAGGCTTTTGAGGCAGTGAACAAAAGCTGGAAAGCATAAAGAGATTCAATGATAGTCCAAGAAGGCAATTATAAAGAGAATCCAGTAAAGCAAAGATATGAAGAACTAGATCAATCCAAAAAAATAAAAATAAAAATAAAAATAAAACCATCAATTACACATGCTTTGCATTCATGCATTTCACATCATGCATGCATGACTTTTACATGATAGGAATCAAATGGGAAACACATCCACCGCACCGTTACAGCAGTATAAGATGAGATCTCAATAATATCAGCTCTTACCAATCTATCACTGGATACACAGCTAATATGCGGGACCAACCCGCATCAGGAATTCAAGGATAAGGTAGACAATATTGTCAAAAGCTTGGCTACCGATTCAATAATCGAGGCTACACCTGGAAGGATAGGATTGGCGCCAGCTAGTAGTATCCAAGATAAGAGATAGCTATAGCCAAGGATAAGGCAGATATCAAAAAGGATAAAGTAGACAATATTGTCAAAAGCCTGGCAATTGATTCAATAATCGTGGCTACACCTGGAAGGACAAGATTGATGCCAGCTTAGCAGCATCTAAGATAAGAGATAGCTGTGGTCAAAGATAAGGCAGACATCAAGAAATATTGTCGTTGAAAATTTGTCAAAAGCGGACAATGGATTCAATAGTCAAGGACTGGATCAATGTCATGCCTTACGAGATATCAAAGATAAGAAATATCTATGATACCAAAATAAAGTAGGATCCACTTTTCCGGTTAAACGGCGGATACGGTACTCCGTGACTCTCAAGTCGGTTCTCTCAGTTGCCCATAATAACTGATTCTTTCCTCTCTTCTTTCTTTTACTTCCCTCTAGAAATTGGATCCTACTCTTTCTGTCTTACGAAAATATTTTCCTTCTCTCCCAATGAACATTCTCGAAAAGATCTACCAAGTTCGCTGTGAACGATTAAGAGTTCTGATGCACAAAGGAATCCCTGAAGATGTGCGGTGGTTAATCGAAGCCAAGGTTCGTCTGGCAAGTGAAATCCCAGAGGCATTTGTGTCTCACATGCCTGGTATAGGCAAAAGCTCTTATGCCAAAAAGCGAAGAGCGAAAAGGTTACAAGTCTGCCATAAATGTGGACGGTGGACTTGTAATACTAAATGTCGTTCTTTAGGGATGATCTCTGATAATCGAGAAGATAAAATACGATTCACTAAGAATGGCCTGAGTAAGGACTCGTTGGATGATATTCAATTGACTCTTGAGACGCATTCTTGTGGATCTGTGCAACGTGAACTTCTTGGTTTATGGAGCATTTTTCATGAAGAACGAAACCGTTACAGTCCCGGGAATCTGACTGTAAATGACCCTGTTTGCCAGCTTGTAAGAAAACTGGATGGGAAGCAAATCCTCGACTCATAGAAGCCGTTAATGCCGTTATTGGACGTAAAACCAGTGGAAGATGTGAGCCACAGTCACAATTACTGTACATACAGTTTGTTATATTTGGAAAAGTTTGCATTTTCTTTTGACAGATGTACATGCTCTCCTAAGTGTAATCGACACGTTATCCATTTCATCGCTATAAATGCATGTTTTTCCAGTCGGTTATCTAAGTTTCCTTCAATAACTAATTCCTTTCCATCATCTCTCAAATTCTTCTCTCATCAATGGATTCTACTCTTTCTACCCTGCGAAAATACTTTCCTTCTCTTCCAATAAAAGTCCTTAAAAAGATCTACCTTGCTAGATGTGAAAGAATCAGAGTTTTTATGCACAAAGGCATTCCTGATAATGTGCGGTGGCTAATTGAAGCTAAGGTTCGTTCAGCTGGTGAAGTTCCAGAAGCGTTCTTTCCCCGTATGCCCGGCTTTGGTAAAAGCGCTTATGCCAAAAAGCGAAGAGCAAAGAGGCTAGGTGTCTGTCATAAATGTGGACGATGGAATTGTAATACTAAATGTCGCTTTTGTGGCAACGTCGGGTTTTCGGGAGTCGCCACCAATCAGTTTTCTTAGGTCGATTGGTCACCTTAAAATTGGTCTGCGAGAGTTCGGGGATCGGGAGTACGGTTACGTTAAAACAACTTTGTTAAAACGCCCAAAAATTGGCACCTTAGTTGATTTTAATTTTGTTTTGCTTTGCTTTTAAATAATTCTCAGTTAATTTTCAAAATTAGAAATTTTAACTGGATTAGTCGAAATGTGGATTTTTAAATTAATTAATCTGTATGAAATTTTATACTTCCGAACCATGGACTCTGCCGAGTCATTTGGACACGGAAGATTTTTGATTCCGAACCATGGACTCTGCCGAGTCATTTGGACACGGAATTTGGTGAACTTTTAAATAATTTAATCCATATTGTAAACATGGATTTTTATCTTTGTATTTATTTAATTTATTTATTTTAAAAAGTTTGATATTTTCCAAACCGTAGATCCTGCCGGATCATCCGGATATGGAAATTGATTTATCGTAATTATTTAATTCTTATTATTATGAAATTAATTTTTAAATGGTAATTCTTTTTGTTTATGAATGATTTTTAATACTAACTAAAAAAATTTATCTTTATATTTTTACTTCTTTTTTTACTTTCTTTCTTTTTCTTCTTTTTTACTTATTTTTACTTCTTTTTTTAAATTTCTTTTAATTTCTTTTCTTTTCTTTCTTTCTTTTCTTTTTCTTTTTCTTTCTTTTATCTTTCTTTTCTTTTTCTTATCTTTCCTTTCTTTTCTTTATCTTATCTTTCTTTTATTTTTCTTTCTTATCTTTCTTTTATTTTTCTTGTCTTTTCTTTCTTATCTTTCTTATCTTTTTCTTATCTTGTTTTAATTTTCTTTTTGTTTTCTTGTTTAATGAAAAATATTTATTATTTTAGTGGATTTAAAAGTTATATTTTAAATAAATCAGTAAAATATAAAGTCTTAATTTTCATGTATTTTTTTTAAACAGGTTTTATTTTTATTTTTTTATTATTTTTACTAGATAAAAATAACTATTAAAATTAATTTTAACTTTTTGCTATCTTTAAAGAATTAAAAACATGTATGTAAAAATAAAAATAATTGGCTTTTTTTAAAAATAATTTTTATTAGCCTTAATAATTAATTACAAAATAATCTTCTTTTAATTTTCATTTATTTATTAATTAGTAAAGGGTAAAGGTGAATTAAATAAAAAATTATATAAAGAAAAAAAATTAATAATAATAAAGTGGGGCTTTTTGGCCATCCACTTTAAAAATAATAATAAATGTTAGCAAAGTTAATTAAATTAATTGTTAAACAACAATAATAAAAAGTTAGTCAAGTTAATTAAATTAATTAATTAACCACAATAATAAAAGTTAGCCAAGTTAATTAAATTAATTAATTAACAACAGTAAAAAGTTAGCCAAGTTAATTAAATTAATTAATTAACAACAATAATAAAAAGTTAGCCAAATTAATTAAATTAATTAACAACAATAAATAAAAAGTTAGCCAAATTAATTAAATTAATTAACAACAATAAATAAAAAGTTAGCCAAATTAATTAAATTAATTAATTAACAACAATAATAAAAAGCTAGCCAAGTTAATTAAATTGATTAATTAACAACAATAATAAAAGTTAGCCAAGTTAATTAAATTAATTAATTAACAACAATAATAAAAGTTAATTAATTGTTAACAACAATTATAAAAGTTAGTAATAATGCAAAAATTAAAAGGTTAGTAACAATAATAGTATTAAAAGTTAGTTGTTAGTAAGTTAATAACAACAATAAAAAAAGGGGTTAGTAATAAACAAATAATAAACAAACAAGTAAAAATTAAAAGGGTTAGTAATTAATTCTGCAAGAATAAAATACAAAGTTAGTGACCAAAGTGAAAGAAATTGAAAAGATGAAGGATTAAATGAGAGTTGTACCCTTGATTTTAAATTCTGAATTCTGAGAAATGGAAACAGAGGGCGCGCGAGGGGGGGAGAAGATGGCTTAATCGTCAAAATGAAAAGTTTTGAGATTTTCTGAGGAAAGGAAGGAGAGCTAGGGACTAAGGCTGTAATTTTTTCTATTTTAAAAACGGAGCTCTAAGCTTTTCTTTCTATTTTTTTTTATCTGTGTTCAGCACAAAATTTGAGGGGCTATTTATAGAGGAAGTTTGGCTGAACTGTTGATGGATAAATTAATAAAAAATTTCAAACTTATCTTGTAAATTGGTAAAATGACAATTTTAGTCCTTTACGTCTCTCAGCCTCTGGATAAGTTCCTGAAGCTTCTGATTTTGACAATTTTGTCGTTTTCTGTCAATTGGAGCCAAAAACGTCGGCAGGCTCAAAATTTTATGTGACAAACTACCAAATGCTCCTGGAACTTTTAGAATTTGTCAATTTTTTCTGAAACTTCTCAATTTTGTCATTTTTACCTCAAACTTTTAATTTTTGCCATTTTTTTTGGAGTTTTCTTTTTTTCTTTCAAATACACACATATATCATTTTAAATCAAATCTTCACAAAACAAAAATGTATTTTAAACTAATTAAAATTTTTAGTAATAATAATAATAATAAAAATAATAATTTTTTAATTTCTTTTATTTAATTTCTTTTAAAAAATTTTTTTTATGGTCGGACGAAATTGGGTGTCAACAGCTGCCCCCCTTTGCATGCTTCATGGGACATGATGTATGCAAAGTTAGTTACCAAATTTCGTCCGGCTTAGCTAGGCATTGAAAACCTTCTCGCCGCCTAAATCCTGAGGTTAAGGAACTCTACTTAGAACCCCGGCGATAGGAGCTCTCCTATCGTAGAAGGAAAATTGATTGTTTCTGAGGCAAAGGTTCCATCCTTAAAACCTCGGATTGATTGATTGATTTCGAAGCAAAGGTTCCATCCTTAAAACCTCGAATTGATTGATTGATTTCGAGGCAAAGGTTCCATCCTTAAAACCTCAGATTGATTGATTGATTTCGAGGCAAAGGTTTCATCCTTAAAACCTCAGATTGATTGATTGATTTCGAGGCAAAGGTTTCATCCTTAAAACCTCAGATTGATTGGTTGATTTCGAGGCAAAGGTTCCATCCTTAAAACCTCAAATTGATTGATTGATGTCGAGGTAAAGGTTCCATCCTTAAAGCCTCGAATTGATTGATTGATGTCGAGACAAAGGTTCCATCCTTAAAACCTCGGATTGATTGATTGATGTCGAGGTAAAGGTTCCATCCTTAAAACCTCGAATTGATTGATTGATTTCGAGGCAAAGGTTCCATCCTTAAAACCTCGGATTGATTGATTGATTTCGAGGCAAAGGTTCCATCCTTAAAACCTCGGATTGATTGATTGATGTCGAGGTAAAGGTTCCATCCTTAAAACCTCGGATTGATTGATTGATGTCGAGGTAAAGGTTCCATCCTTAAAGCCTCGAATTGATTGATTGATCTCGAGGCAAAGGTTCCATCCTTAAAACCTTGGATTGATTGATTGATTTCGAGGCAAAGGTTTCATCCTTAAAACCTCGGATTGATTGATTGATGTCGAGGTAAAGGTTCCATCCTTAAAACCTCGAATTGATTGATTGATCTCGAGGCAAAGGTTCCATCCTTAAAACCTCTGATTGATTGATTATTTTCGAGGTAAAGGTTTCATCCTTAAAACCTTAGATTGATGAAAATTGATTATTTTCGAGGTAAAGGTTTCATCCTTAAAACCTTAGATTGATGAAAATTGATTATTTTCGAGGCAAAGGTTCCATCCTTAAAACCCCGATGATGAAAATTGATTATTTTCGAGGCAAAGGTTCCATCCTTAAAACCCCGATGAAAATTGATTGTTTTCGAGGCAAAGGTTCCATCCTTAAAACCCCAATGATGAAAATCGATTATTTTCGAGGCAAAGGTTCCATCCTTAAAACCCTGATGATGAAAATTGATTGTTTTCGAGGCAAAGGTTCCATCCTTAAAACCCCGATGAAAATTGATGATTTTCGAGGCAAAGGTTCCATCCTTAAAACCCCAATGATGAAAATTGATTGTTTTCGAGGCAAAGGTTCCATCCTTAAAACCCCGATGATGAAAATTGATTTTGAGGCTAAAGAGCTTTCCTTAGGACCTCGAGCGAAATTTATATGAAAGCAATTGAAATTGGAATAATTTTCTTCGAAAGTGTGAATTTTCATAATAGGTGAGTGCAAAAATTTAAACTTCGATAAGATGAGTGAATCTTGATGATGACAATAACACTGACAAATTATGTAAAGGGAACGGATGTTTGGAATCAATATCTAAGGTTCATCTAATATTTTCTTCAGTAAATATAGATTCCCTTGTGAGATATGTCATCCAAATAAGGTTAAAGCTTAACTACCCCAAAATGTTATGCCTAGTAGACCTAATAGGATACGTCTCAAGAGTAATAAAAATTACTCTTTACTCAGCCATTCCAACCTAAAGGCATTGTCCCAGGGTTTTAATATCAGCATGGACGAAACTATCTTATAAGATAATGAAATTCCCTGAAAATAAAAACTGAAATACGAAAGAAAATGCTGATAATTAAAACTAAAGGACAAGAAAAACGGATCAGATCGCTTCTTTCTTCCACAATACTTCAACAGGGTGAGTAGAGGACCATTATGGGAGTGAACTGGTCGGGAAAGACTGTCGTGTCCAGTCTATCTGAATCATTGCTGGATCTGGTTCAGGAACAAAAACTTGTATTTTATCTAGCAATTCTTCAGCAGTTGTTGCGGATATTATGATTCGTCGTGCCACTCTTGATATGAAATTCTTCTGCATAGCATAATCCATAAAAGCTATCAGACCTGTAAAGAAATTGTTAACATTTAAAAGCCCAATGGGTTTCTTATGCAAATTAAGTTGGGCCATGGAAGCAATTTGAAAGACTTCTCCTAATGTGCAAAAACCACCTGGTAGAGCGATAAAAGCATCAGCATTTAAAAGCATTTGTAACACACGCTCTTGCAAATTTTTAACCACTAATTCTTCTCCAATCGTGCCCCCAGAAACAAATTTCAAAGGTCCAGGGATGATGCCCAAAACTTGACTTCCTCCTAAAGATGCTGCTGATGCTACACCTCCCATTAATCCGACACTACCTCCTCCATAAACTAAATGTATTTTTCGCTCAGCTAATACTCTACCCAAATGGTTGGCTGCCTTTAAATACTCTTCATCTTTTCCAGGAAAAGCCCCAGAAAATACACAAATACTTCGGGATTTACGAGTTGGGGTTTTCTCCATTCCTATCCTTACCCTTGTGAGAAAAGAGGATATATTTATAGAGATGAAGAGATAAGGCAATAATTTTATTTTCAAGAATGGATACATTATTGCCAGCTATTCACAGTAGTCACGAGTATGACTCTGGTCGGAAGTGGGTACATTATCGTCAAAAGAGGAGGAAAATTTCAAAAGCAACTAAAATATACAGTAGTCGCGATTGTAGCTTATGTCAGGAGTAGGTACGTGATTGTTGAAAGAGAAGGAAAATTTCAAAAGTGGCAGCTATATACAGTAGTCCGTGTCAGGAGTGGGTACATTATTGCCAAAGGAGAAGGAAAATTTCAAAAGCAACAGCTAGCATGTACAGTAATCGTGACTTTGGTTCACGTCAGGAGTGGATACATTATTACCAAAAGGGGAGGAAAATTTCAAAAGCGACGGCTAGCATGTACAGTAATCGTGACTGTTGCTCACGTCAGGAGTGGATACATTATTCTTGGAATAGAAGGAAAATTTTCAAAAATGACAACTAGCCTGTACAGTAGTCGTGACTGTGGATCACGTCAGGAGTGGATACATTATTACCAAAAGGGGAGGAAAATTTCAAAAGCGACAGCTAGCACGTACAGTAATCGTGACTTTGATCCTCGTCTTCCACTGGCTTTGCGTCCAGTAATGGCTTCAATGCTTTCTATGAATCGGTGATTTGCATTTCATCTAGCTTTCTTACAAACTGGCAAACAGGGTCGTTTAAAGTCAGATTCTTAATATTGTAGCGATCTCGTTCTTTTTGGAAAATCATCCATAAACCGACAATCCCAAATTGCACCATTCCACAAGAGTGCGCTTCAAGAGTCTCTCGAATATTTTCCAGAGATTCCTTACGCAGTCCATTCTTAATGAAACTTCTTCTATCTTGACGATTTCTGGTGATCACTCCTGGAGAACGACATTTAGTGCCACAAATCCACCATCCACAATTATGACAAACGCCTAGCCTCTTTGCTCTTCTCTTTTTGGCATAAGCGCTTTTACCGAAGCCGGACATACGGGGAAAGAATGCTTCTGGAACTTCACCAGCTGAACGAACCTTAGCCTCGATTAGCCATCGCACATTATCAGGAATGCCTTTTTGCATAAATACTCTGAATCGTTCACATCTAGCTTGATAAATCTTTTTAAGAACATTTATTGAAAGGGAAGGAAAATATTTTTGCAGTGTGGAAAGAGAAGACTCCATTGATGAAGGAGGCATTTAAGAGAAGAAGAAAGGAATTAGTGATTGTAGGAAACGGAAATAACTAACACGTATTTATAGTGATGAAAGGGATAATGCGTTAATTACACTTACAGAAGCAAGTACATTATTGTCAAAAGAAAAGACAAATGACAGCTTATATGTACAGGAATCATGACCGTGGCTCTCATCTTCCACTGATTTATGTCCAGTAATGGCTTCAATGCCTTCTATAAGTCGGGGATTTGCTTCCCATCCAGTTTCCTTACAAACTGACAAACAGGGTCGTTTAAAATCACATTCCCAAGACTGTAACGGTTTCGTTCTTTATGGTAAGTCCTCCATAAACTGATAATTTCACCTTGCACTTTTCCACAAGAATGCGTTTCAAGAGTCTCTCGGATATCTTCCAGAGATTCCTTACGCAGGCCATTCTTAATGAATTTTCTTTTATCTTCACGATTTATGGAGATGTATCCTAAAGAGCGACATTTAGTAATACAATTCCATCGCCCACATTTATAACACACGCCTAGTCTCTTTGCTCTTCGCCTTTTGGCATAACGGCTTTTACCTAAACCGGGCATGCGGGGCATAAATGCATCTGGAACTTCACCCGCCAAACGGACCTTAGCTTCAATTATCCACTGCACATTATCGGGAATGCCTTTGCGTGTAAAAACTCTGATTCTTTCACATCTAGCCAGGTAGATCTTTTTAAGGACTTTTATTGGAAGGGAAGGAAAGTATTTTCGTAGTGCAGAAAGAGTAGAATCCGTTGATGAGAGAAGAATTTGAGAGAAGAGGGAAATGAATCAGTTATTGTAAGAGACTGGAATAACCGAATTTAGAAGTCACGGGGTATCTTATCCGCTGCTTAATCAGAAGGAAGAACACGCATTTATAGTGATGAAAAGGGATAACGTGTCGATTACACTTAGGGGAGCATGTACATCTGTCAAAAGAAAATGCAAAATTTTCCAAATATAACAAACTGTATGTACAGTAATTGTGACTGTGACTCACATCTTCCACTGGCTTTACGTCCAGTAACGGCATTAACGGCTTCTATGAGTCGAGGATTTGCTTCCCATCCAGTTTTCTTACAAGCTGGCAAACAGGGTCATTTACAGTCAGATTCCCGAGACTGTAACGGTTTCGTTCTTCATGAAAAATGCTCCATAAGCCAAGAAGTTCACGTTGCACAGATCCACAAGAATGCGTCTCAAGAGTCAATTGGATATCATCCAACGAGTCCTTACTCAGGTCATTCTTAATGAATCGTATTTTATCTTCTCGATTATCAGAGATCATCCCTAAAGAACGACATTTAGTATTACAAGTCCACCGTCCACATTTATGGCAGACTTGTAACCTTTTCGCTCTTCGCTTTTTGGCATAAGAGCTTTTGCCTATACCAGGCATGTGAGACACAAATGCCTCTGGGATTTCACCTGCCAGACGAACCTTGGCTTCGATTAACCACCGCACATCTTCAGGGATTCCTTTGTGCATCAGAACTCTTAATCGTTCACAGCGAACTTGGTAGATCTTTTTGAGAATGTTCATTGGGAGAGAAGGGAAATACTTTCGCAAGGCGGAAAAAGTAGGATCCATTTTCTAGGAGGAAGTAAAAGAAAGAAGGGGTGAAAGAATCAGTTATTATGGGCAACTGAGAGAACCGACTTGAGAGTCACGGAGTACCGTATCCGCCGTTTAACCGGAAAAGTGGATCCTACTTCATTTTGATGTGATAGATATTTTTTATATTCCATCGAGCTGACGTCGATCCAGTCCTCGATTATTGAATCCATTGTCCGCTTTTGACAAATTTTCAACGACAATATTTCTTGATGTCTGCCTTATCTTTGACTATCTCTTATCTTGGATGCTGCTAAGCTGACATCAATCCTGTCCTTCCAGGTGTAGCCTCGATTATTGAATCAATTGCCAGGCTTTTGACAATATTGTCTATTTTATATATTTTTTTTTATATCTGCCTTATCCTTGGCTATAGCCATCTCTTATCTTAGATACTACTAGCTGGCGTCAATCCAATCCTTCCAGGTGTAGCCTCGATTATTGAATCGGTAGCCAAGCTTTTGACAATATTGTCTACTTTATTCTTGAATTCCTGATGCGGGTTGGTCCCGCATATTAGCTGTGTATCCAGTGATAGATTGGTAAGAGCTGATGACATTAAGATCTCAGCTTATATTGCTGTAACTGTGATGTGAATGTGATTCCTGTTTGGTCCTTGTTATGTAAAGGCTATGTATGCATGATATGAAATGCATGAATGCAGAGCATGTGTAACTAATGGTTTTTTTTTTTGTATGGATCTAGTTCTTTATGTCTTTGTTTTACTGGATCCTCTTTGTAATGGCCTTCTTGGACTATCATTGAATCTCTTTATGCTTCCCAGCTCTTGTCCATTGCCTCAAAAGCCCAACTCTTTTCAAAATCCCGCTTTCTTTTACTTGTTCTTGAATTTTGGCCTCAATTTCTTTAAAGTTGGCCCGCCTCATAATTTATATCTCTTTCGGGTACTCATCCATTGTCATGGATTTGATACCATCAAAGGCTTTACTTTCAATGTCTGCTTTGCCCCTTTTCTTGTGACCGTGCCGACACTTACTTATTCCCATGTTATAATCTGAATGATTGCTCTTCCTTGAACTCATGTTTTGATCCATAAGACTTGCCCCCTTGTCTATTGAACTTCTTTGTTGGCAGTACTCCTCTTACGCTTCGTAGAGACTACTTTGCCCCCCTGAATATGGTATTTATGTGGATAAAAGGTATCACCTCGCCTTTAACAGAAGGTCGAGCATTTCTAGACCTTTGTGATGGCACTTGATCGTAAATTTCTCTTACAAGAACCACATCTTATTAAAGAAAGACTCAAGCTATCTCCTCACTTTTAAGTCTACATACATTAATGAATAATGGTTTGGCCTTAAAGAAAAACTTTCATCAATTTGCAAAGCTTGACAAAGTAATTTACGGTCTTTATTTTTAATTAAAATATCCTGCCACTCTTCCCTTTCCAACTCGAAGACATAAACTGTGCAAGGCAATAAGGTAGAAACATAATTCACAATAATAGCCTTTTAACTGAATGAGGATGATATCGAGAGGTAAATGTTAGGTGTGAGGAAAGTTAAGTTTGAATGTTTTTTTTTTTGTGGCAGTCTTTTAGCTGAATGAGAATAATATTAAGAGGTAAATATTAGGTCTGAGTAAAGTTAAGTTTGAGTGGTGTGAAAGAAGGGTATTTTAATACTACTCGTGAGCAGTATTAAATAAGGTAGAAACATGATTCACAATGATAGTCTTTTAACTGAATGAGGATGTTAGGTCTAAGGAAAGTTAAATTTAAGTGGTGTGAAAGAATGGTCTTTTAATACTACTCGTGAGCAGTATTAAATAAGGTAGAAACAAGTTTCACAATGATAGTCTTTTAGCTGAATGAGGATGATAAGTCTGAGGAAAGTTAAGTTTAAGTGGTTTGAAAGAAGGGTCTTTTAATACTACTCGTGAGCAAATTTGATTATGATGAAAAACTCAATAGTGATGACCTCAAACTTGCCACTCTTTCCAGAAAGTTAAACCTCATCTGTTGCCCCCCAACTATCGTGGTCTTTATGTATGCTTGGCTTGAAAGTTGCTTTTGTGTTTTAAACCGCCTTTGCAGGTTTTCAGTCTAGAATCCATAGCTCACTTTTTTTCTTTCTTTTTTTTTTTTTAGTTTGAGCCCTTTTTCCTCTTTTTTTTTTTTGTTTTTTTTTTTGTGTGAGCTATGGTGATAACATACTTGATAACTCTCTTGAAGTGAGATGACTCAAGTGGCCTTGCTTGCTCGTGCTTGTTCTCAGTTCTTTTTGGTTTTGGATTTTCCCTTGTTGGCTTTTTGGTGGAAGGGATGAACTTTTTCCTTTTCGGAGTTTTTGTTACAGAGAACCGAGATCATAGCCTTCTTGAAATGAGATGATTCAAGTGGCCTTACTTGCTTGTGTTTGCTCTCAGTCTCGCTTTTTTTGGTTTTGAATTTTCCCTTGTTGGCTTTTTGATGGAAGGGATGAACTTTTTCCCTTTTTTTTTTTGGAGTTTGTGTTATGGAGAACCGAGATCATAGCCTTCTTGAAGTAAGATGACTCAAGTGGCTTTATTTGCTTCTCAGTCTCTTTTTTTTTTTTGGATTTTTTTTCTTGTTTGGATTTTCTCTTTAATGGCTTTTGATGGAAGGGAGGAACTTCTTTCCTTTGTTGGAATTTGTGTTGTGGGAAACTGAGAATTTTTTTTTTGTATTGAGCATTTGTGAGAATTGGGAGGCCACTGAAGTCATTTAATATGAGAGCTAACTTCTTTGGAAGTTAATCCCGGACTCCTTGCAAGGATGTTGATAACCACTGTGAATTTTTTTTAAGAGTTGAGGTGCAACATATGAAATCCTTCTTACTAGATTTGGCAGCACTTTCAGGATCATTACTATCAAATTTCCCTTAACTTTTTATTTTCACCCACGAGTAGTATCATTTAGAAAGCAAAGTATGATAGCAATAATGGATAGTATGATGGAAAGGAGTGAGAGATGGATGTAAAAACGGAATTTTTGGTAAGAAGTGGTAGAATGTGTAGGTGTAATAATTGAATTTTTGGTAAAAATTGGTAGAATGTGTAGAAGTAATAATGGGATTAAAAAGTTGTAGAATGCACACGCAACATC
Organism: Aquilaria yunnanensis; assembly: GCA_039654915.1. NCBI lineage: Eukaryota > Viridiplantae > Streptophyta > Magnoliopsida > Malvales > Thymelaeaceae > Aquilaria > Aquilaria yunnanensis. The sequence goes on along the minus strand of CM077593.1, from coordinate 101,528,778 downwards.
TTTTTGTTAGAGAACAAAAAGAATTACCGGTTGTCGAAAAGTAAAGTGTGATGGCAATAATGGATAGTATAATAGCAAAGAGTGTAAAAAATGGAAAGTAGTAGAATGCACGCATCACATCTTTTTATTGTACCAGAAAAAGAATACCAGGTGTCCATCTAACAAAGACTACACCCTAGATTCTGGACTAAATCTAGGAGATTTTTACTATTAGATTACTTTTGCAAGCTTTCAAAGATACAAGTTTATTCAAAGGATTCCCTGTCATTCGAAAATGTATGCGGACTGTTAGGTCAGATCTGACTTGGAGCCCTTCCAAAATCAATGTAATTCCAGCTCAAAATCTTCACTTTCAATTACCAATCACATCGGGCCTAGCAGCTTGACCTCGGTTTTGTTTGATTTGTAGAGGAATGGCCTTGGGACTTGACGGCTTAAGAGTAGGTTTTGAGATTGGTATAGCATTGACTTCTTGTTCTTTAATGATCACATTCACATCATCATAAAAACGATAAGTTGGGATGAGTCTATGAGTCTTTGCAGATTCTTACGGAATTCTGAACATTCTTGGATAGAATGACTCTTACTGTCATGAAAGTTGCACCATTCCTCATCTTCAACTTCTTCATGTCCAAAAGAAGGCTTTCCCATGATAATCCCTTCTTTCACAAGGCATGAATATACATGCTTAAGAGGGGTTATGATATCATTGACTGACTTTTTCATCAGCCGGTGTTCTTCTATCATATTGACTGGTTTTTCTTGATGAGGCGGCAATGGATTGTGAGTGACGTTCGGTTCATCGGAAAAGTCCAACCACTTTGATTCGATTAATTGTTGGACTATACGTTTCAATGCTGTGCAATTTTCCAAGCCATGGCCTGGAACGCCATCATGATATGGGCAAGTTATGTTGGGGTCATACCACGTTGGATATGGGGGTCCAAATGGATTTGTAGGAATTGGACGGATAAGTTGACTTTCTATGAGTTTTGGATACAACTCAGTGTAAGTCATGGGAATTGGTGCAAAAACTTCTTTTGGTTTTTGTGTGGGTACTGGAGGAGTCGGAACAGGTGGCCGTAACTGATTAGGCCTGTTAAGAGGATAATTGTTGGGTCTATTGGGAGGATAATCATTAGGCCTATTGGAAGGATAATTATTGGGCATATTGGGAGGATAGTCATTGGGCCTATTGGTAGGATAATAATTGGGCCTTTTGGCAGAATAGGATAGGCGAGGACCGGTAGCCACAGTACCTACGAGGGGAATCCCTCTTTCGCGTCCTATTTGTTGTACTTCTTCATCTTTTGTTCTGGATGGTCCTCCTCTTTTCATAGGATCACTAAAGGACTCAGCAATCTTTCCAGTCCTAATCCCATGCTCGATCCTTTCTCCAGACATGACAACATCGGAGAAATTAGTTGCCGAATTGCCAATGAGTTTGTCATAATATGGGTATTTCAGTGTCTGGACAAACAAAGTGACCATTTCTTTTTCTGTCATGGGTGGCTGAACTTGTGCAGCTAAGTCCCTCCACCGTTGGGCATATTCCTTGAAAGTTTCTGGCTTTTTCTTCTCCATGTTTTGGAGAGTTTGGCGATCCGGAGCCAAGTCCATAACATGTTTATAGTTGCCGATGAAGGCCTGAGCAAGGTCATTCCAAGTTTTGATGTTTCTTGGTCCTTGACTTAGATACCACTGCAATGCTGATTTTGTGAGACTTTCCTGAAAAAGTGCAATCCACACATTTTCATCTTTTGTGAGTGGTTGTAGTCTTCTTAGGAACAGTGTGATGTGAGTGATGGGATCACTCGTTCCATCGTATTTTACGAAATCCGGTACTTTAAAGTCCGAAGGGATTATGACGTCTGGCACTAAACAGAGGTCATCCACTGAGAGAGATCCGAATATATTACCTCCTTCAATGGCTCGCAGTCTCTTCTCTATTGTTTCGAGTTTTTGAGATTCTCCTTCTTCCTTTGGTGGTGTCTTCTTCTCTTCATAAACAGTGTCTTGTTTCAAGTGAACACTAGCAGACTGTCCTGGTTCCTGAAACAGGTTTTCTTGGACTGAGACTCGTTGTGGGGTGAATCCCGGAGTATAAGTGGGATCTTGTGCTTCTTTGATGGGAACTTGAGTTGCTTTCCCTTTGATTATTTCCATCAATTGTCTCATTTGTTCTGCCATACTTTCAATCTTGGACTCTATATCTATGAGACGTCCTTCAGTTTGTTCTGCCATTAGTCTTGTTTGGAGCCGAGTTGAATATCGGTGTTGAGGTCCAATTTTACCTTTTTAAAGGAATATTTATTTTATTAGATTCTATGCGTATATGATTGATGTGATGGATGCATGCAATGAGATTATGTTTTTATCAGACTTTATATGCACGTGATTAATGTAATGGATGCATGCAATATAAAGTGAGATTATGTTTTTATCAGACTTTATATGCACGTGATTAATGTAATGGAATGCATGCAATGAGATTATTTTTATCAGATTTTATATGCATGTGATTAATGTAATGGAATGCATGCAATGAGATTATTTTTATCAGATTTTATATGCGTGTGATTGATGTAATGGAATGCATGCAATGAGATTATTTTTATCATACTTTATATGCACGTGATTAATGTAATGGAATGCATGAAATGAGTGAGTTTGCTTATCCATTATCGTAGAACTTCAAAACTTTTAGTTGTCATTATAAAGACAAAAAAGTTAGCATAATTTGATACGTGGTTTTGATGCATGAAGAATAATTGCACAAGAAAGATAAGGTTATTAATAAGTTAAATAGCAATTAACAACTCATGAAGTATTATGGAAAAATGAATTAAAACCATAAATATAAGATACGAAGAAAATAAAAGTGTAGAGCAACAACATAGCATAACAAGGACGTGCTTATGGCGTTGGTAAAATGGTAGAAATTCTATGGTCAGTTCTATGGTTAAGTGGGGAGTTCTATATGCATAAGGTAGCTTATCAAAAAGGCAAGGGATAGTTCCCGAATCCCGTCACTAAATCATAGTGACGGCCCGATTCCTTACCCTCTAGGGTTAATGTAAGGAATGGATTAATTCGAGTCGTAGCTTTTCGTGGGCCCATGCAGAGACTAACCGTCTCAGAAGGCAATACACTACTTTGCTACTTTGAAACCGGTGAAGGCTTGGAGACCGTGGCCTCACAAGGACAGCAACACCAATTCCGCTTAGAAAGAATCGTGTTTGATTTAAGGAAGCTCGGGTATAGAGCTTCATATTGTGAATGCATTATGCATGTTTAGAATAAGTAAATATAACATATAAATCCACATAATAAGCAAAGTAAATCAAAACAAATCAACTTTAGGCTCGACTCACTAACGTGGAGTCCCCAGTGGAGTCGCCAAGCTGTGGCAACGTCGGGTTTTCGGGAGTCGCCACCAATCAGTTTTCTTAGGTCGATTGGTCACCTTAAAATTGGTCTGCGAGAGTTCGGGGATCGGGAGTACGGTTACGTTAAAACAACTTTGTTAAAACGCCCAAAAATTGGCACCTTAGTTGATTTTAATTTTGTTTTGCTTTGCTTTTAAATAATTCTCAGTTAATTTTCAAAATTAGAAATTTTAACTGGATTAGTCGAAATGTGGATTTTTAAATTAATTAATCTGTATGAAATTTTATACTTCCGAACCATGGACTCTGCCGAGTCATTTGGACACGGAAGATTTTTGATTCCGAACCATGGACTCTGCCGAGTCATTTGGACACGGAATTTGGTGAACTTTTAAATAATTTAATCCATATTGTAAACATGGATTTTTATCTTTGTATTTATTTAATTTATTTATTTTAAAAAGTTTGATATTTTCCAAACCGTAGATCCTGCCGGATCATCCGGATATGGAAATTGATTTATCGTAATTATTTAATTCTTATTATTATGAAATTAATTTTTAAATGGTAATTCTTTTTGTTTATGAATGATTTTTAATACTAACTAAAAAAATTTATCTTTATATTTTTACTTCTTTTTTTACTTTCTTTCTTTTTCTTCTTTTTTACTTATTTTTACTTCTTTTTTTAAATTTCTTTTAATTTCTTTTCTTTTCTTTCTTTCTTTTCTTTTTCTTTTTCTTTCTTTTATCTTTCTTTTCTTTTTCTTATCTTTCCTTTCTTTTCTTTATCTTATCTTTCTTTTATTTTTCTTTCTTATCTTTCTTTTATTTTTCTTGTCTTTTCTTTCTTATCTTTCTTATCTTTTTCTTATCTTGTTTTAATTTTCTTTTTGTTTTCTTGTTTAATGAAAAATATTTATTATTTTAGTGGATTTAAAAGTTATATTTTAAATAAATCAGTAAAATATAAAGTCTTAATTTTCATGTATTTTTTTTAAACAGGTTTTATTTTTATTTTTTTATTATTTTTACTGGATAAAAATAACTATTAAAATTAATTTTAACTTTTTGCTATCTTTAAAGAATTAAAAACATGTATGTAAAAATAAAAATAATTGGCTTTTTTTAAAAATAATTTTTATTAGCCTTAATAATTAATTACAAAATAATCTTCTTTTAATTTTCATTTATTTATTAATTAGTAAAGGGTAAAGGTGAATTAAATAAAAAATTATATAAAGAAAAAAAATTAATAATAATAAAGTGGGGCTTTTTGGCCATCCACTTTAAAAATAATAATAAATGTTAGCAAAGTTAATTAAATTAATTGTTAAACAACAATAATAAAAAGTTAGTCAAGTTAATTAAATTAATTAATTAACCACAATAATAAAAGTTAGCCAAGTTAATTAAATTAATTAATTAACAACAGTAAAAAGTTAGCCAAGTTAATTAAATTAATTAATTAACAACAATAATAAAAAGTTAGCCAAATTAATTAAATTAATTAACAACAATAAATAAAAAGTTAGCCAAATTAATTAAATTAATTAACAACAATAAATAAAAAGTTAGCCAAATTAATTAAATTAATTAATTAACAACAATAATAAAAAGCTAGCCAAGTTAATTAAATTGATTAATTAACAACAATAATAAAAGTTAGCCAAGTTAATTAAATTAATTAATTAACAACAATAATAAAAGTTAATTAATTGTTAACAACAATTATAAAAGTTAGTAATAATGCAAAAATTAAAAGGTTAGTAACAATAATAGTATTAAAAGTTAGTTGTTAGTAAGTTAATAACAACAATAAAAAAAGGGGTTAGTAATAAACAAATAATAAACAAACAAGTAAAAATTAAAAGGGTTAGTAATTAATTCTGCAAGAATAAAATACAAAGTTAGTGACCAAAGTGAAAGAAATTGAAAAGATGAAGGATTAAATGAGAGTTGTACCCTTGATTTTAAATTCTGAATTCTGAGAAATGGAAACAGAGGGCGCGCGAGGGGGGGAGAAGATGGCTTAATCGTCAAAATGAAAAGTTTTGAGATTTTCTGAGGAAAGGAAGGAGAGCTAGGGACTAAGGCTGTAATTTTTTCTATTTTAAAAACGGAGCTCTAAGCTTTTCTTTCTATTTTTTTTTATCTGTGTTCAGCACAAAATTTGGGGGGCTATTTATAGAGGAAGTTTGGCTGAACTGTTGATGGATAAATTAATAAAAAATTTCAAACTTATCTTGTAAATTGGTAAAATGACAATTTTAGTCCTTTACGTCTCTCAGCCTCTGGATAAGTTCCTGAAGCTTCTGATTTTGACAATTTTGTCGTTTTCTGTCAATTGGAGCCAAAAACGTCGGCAGGCTCAAAATTTTATGTGACAAACTACCAAATGCTCCTGGAACTTTTAGAATTTGTCAATTTTTTCTGAAACTTCTCAATTTTGTCATTTTTACCTCAAACTTTTAATTTTTGCCATTTTTTTTGGAGTTTTCTTTTTTTCTTTCAAATACACACATATATCATTTTAAATCAAATCTTCACAAAACAAAAATGTATTTTAAACTAATTAAAATTTTTAGTAATAATAATAATAATAAAAATAATAATTTTTTAATTTCTTTTATTTAATTTCTTTTAAAAAATTTTTTTTATGGTCGGACGAAATTGGGTGTCAACAGCTTTTTAGGATACATCTCCAGAAATCATGAAGATAAAAGAAAATTCATCAAGAATGGCCTGCGTAAGGAATCTTTGGATGATATCCTATTAACTTTTGAAACACATTCTTGTGAAATAGTGCAATGGGAAATTATGGATTTATGGTGGACTTTCCGTAAAGAACAGGATCGTTACAGTCTTGGAAATCTAACTTTTAATGACCCTGTTTGCCAGTTTGTGAGAAAACTGGATGGGAAGCAAATCCCCGACTTATAGAAGGCATTGAAGCCGTTACTAGACATAAACTAGTGGAAGATGAGAGCCACAGTCATGATTGCTGTACATATAAGCTGTCATTTGTCTTTTCTTTTGACAATAATGTACTTGCTTTTGTAAGTGTAATTAACACATTATCCCTTTCATCACTATAAATACGTGTTAGTTATTTTCGTTTCCTACAATCACTAATTTCTTTCTTTGCCTCCTTTATCAATGGAGTCTTCTCTTTCCGCCCTACGAAAGTATTTTCCTTCCTTCCCAATAAATGTTCTTAAAAAGATTTATCAAACTAGATGTGAACGATTCAGAGTATTTATGCACAAAGGCATTCCTGATAATGTGCGGTGGCTAATTGAAGCTAAGGTTCGTTCAGCTGGTGAAGTTCCAGAAGCGTTCTTTCCCCGTATGCCCGACTTTGGTAAAAGCGCTTATGCCAAAAAAAGAAGAGCAAAGAGGCTAGGCGTTTGTCATAATTGTGGATGGTGGATTTGCGGCAATAAATGTCGTTCTCCAGGAGTGATCACCAGAAATCGTAATGATAGAATAAGATTCATTAAGAATGGCTTGCGTAAGGAATCTCTAGAAGATATCCGAGAGGTTCTTGAAGCGCATTCTTGCGGAATAGTGCAATTTGAGGTTGTTGGATTATGGATAATTCTCCAAAAAGAACGAGAACGTTACAATCTTGGGAATCTAACCCTAAACGACCCTGTTTGCCAGTTTGTGAAAAAGCTAGATGAGATGCAAATCACCGATTCATAGAAAGCATTGAAGCCGTTACTGGACGCAAAGCCAGTAGAAGACGGAACAAGGTCACGATTACTGTACGTGCTACCTGTTGCTTTTGAAATTTTCATCCCCTTTTGGTAATAATGTATCCACTCCTGACATGAACCAAAGTCACGATTACTGTACGTGCTAGCTGTCGCTTTTGAAATTTTCCTCCCCTTTCGGCGATAATGTATCCATTCCTGACATGAACCAAAGTCACGATTACTGTACGTGCTAGCTGTCGCTTTTGAAATTTTCCTCCCCTTTCGGCGATAATGTATCCACTCCTGACATGAGCCATAGTCACGATACTGTACATGCTAGCTGTCGCTTTTGAAATTTTCCTCCCCTTTGGCAATAATGTACCCACTCCTGACACGGACTACTGTATATAGCTGCCACTTTTGAAATTTTCCTTCTCTTCCAACAATCACGTACCTACTCCTGACGTAAGCTACAGTAGTGACTACTGTACATGCTAGCAGCTATTTTGAAAATTTTCCTCCTCTTTTAACGATAGTGTACCCATACCTGACCAGAGTCATATTCGTGATTACTGTGAATAGCTGGCAATAATGTATCCATTCTTGAAAATAAAATTATTGCCTTCTCTCTTCATCTCTATAAATATATCATCTTTTCTCACAAGAGTAAGGATAGGAATGGAGAAAACCTCAACTCGTAAATCCCGAAGTATTTGTGTATTTTCTGGGGCTTTTCCTGGAAAAGATGAAGAATATTTAAAGGCAGCCAACCATTTGGGTAGAGTATTAGCTGAGCGTAAAATACATTTAGTTTATGGAGGAGGTAGTGTCGGATTAATGGGAGGCGTAGCATCAGCAGCATCTTTAGGAGGAAGTCAAGTTCTAGGCATTATCCCAGGACCTTTGAAGTTTATTTCTGGGGGCACGATCGGAGAGGAGCTAGTGGTCAAAAATCTGCAAGAACGTGTGCTACAAATGCTTTTAAATGCTGATGCTTTCATCGCTTTACCCGGCGGTTTTGGTACATTAGGAGAAGTCTTCCAAATCGCTTCCATGGCCCAACTTAATTTGCATAAGAAACCTATTGGGCTATTGAATGTTAACAATTTCTTTACAGGTCTGATAGCTTTTATGGATTATGCTTTGCAGAAGAATTTCATATCAAGAGTGGCACGACGAATTATAATATCCGCAACAACTGCTGAAGAATTGCTAGATAAAATACAAGCTTTTGTTCCTGAATCAGATCCAGCAATGATTCAGATAGACTGGACACGACAGTCTTTCCCGACCAGTTCACTCCCATAATGGTCCTCTACTCACCCTGTTGAAGCATTGTGGAAGAAGAAGCGATCTGATCCGTTTTTCTTGTCCTTTCGTTTTAATTATCAGCATTTTCTTTCGTATTTCAGTTTTTCTTTTCAGGAAATTTCGTTATCTTATAAGATAGTTTCGTCCATGCTGATATTAAAACCATGCGACAATGCCTTTAGGTTGGAATGGCTGAGTAAAGAGTAATTTTTATTACTCTTGAGACGTATCCTATTAGGTCTACTAGGCATAATATTTTGGGGTAGTTAAGCTTTAACCTTATTCGGATGACATATCTCACAAGGGAATCTATATTTACTGAAGGAAATATTAGATGAACCTTGAATATTGATTCCAAACATCCGTTCCCTTTACATAATTTGTCAGTGTTATTGTCATCATCAAGATTCACTCGTTTTATCGAAGCCTAATTCTTTGCGCTCGCCTATTATGAAAATTCACACTTTCGAAGAAAATTATTCCAATTTCAATTGCTTTCATATAAATTTCGCTCGAGGTCCTAAGGAAAGCTCCTTAGCCTCAAAATCAATTTTCATCATCGGGGTTTTAAGGATGGAACCTTTGCCTCGAAAATAATCAATTTTCATCATCGGGGTTTTAAGGATGGAACCTTTGCCTCGAAAAGAATCAATTTTCATTGCCGGGGTTTTAAGGATGGAACCTTTGCCTCGAAAACAATCAATTTTCATCATCGGGGTTTTAAGGATGGAACCTTTGCCTCGAAAACAATCAATTTTCATCATCGGGGTTTTAAGGATGGAACCTTTACCTCGAAAACAACCAATTTTCATCATCGGGGTTTTAAGGATAGAACCTTTGCCTCGAGATCAATCAATCAATCCGGGGTTTTAAGGATGGAACCTTTGCCTCGAGATCAATTATCAATCCGAGGTTTTAAGGATGAAACCTTTGCCTCGACATCAATCAATCCGAGGTTTTAAGGATGGAACCTTTGCCTCGACATCAATTAATCAATCCGGGGTTTTAAGGATAGAACCTTTGCCTCGAGATCAATCAATCAATCCGGGGTTTTAAGGATGGAACCTTTGCCTCGAGATCAATTATCAATCTGAGGTTTTAAGGATGAAACCTTTGCCTCGACATCAATCAATTCGAGGCTTTAAGGATGGAACCTTTACCTCGACATCAATCAATCAATCCGAGGTTTTAAGGATGGAACCTTTGTCTCGACATCAATCAATCAATTCGAGGCTTTAAGGATGGAACCTTTACCTCGACATCAATCAATCAATCCGAGGTTTTAAGGATGGAACCTTTGCCTCGGGATCAATCAATCAATTCGAGGTTTTAAGGATGGAACCTTTACCTCGACATCAATCAATCAATCCGAGGTTTTAAGGATGGAACCTTTGTCTCGACATCAATCAATCAATTCGGGGTTTTAAGGATGGAACCTTTGCCTCGACATCAATCAATCAATCCGAGGTTTTAAGGATGGAACCTTTGCCTTGAGATCAATCAATCAATTCGAGGTTTTAAGGATGGAACCTTTGCCTCGAAATCAATTAATCAATCCGGGGTTTTAAGGATGGAACCTTTGCCTCGGCATCAATCAATCAATCCGGGGTTTTAAGGATGGAACCTTTGCCTCGAGATCAATCAATCAATTCGAGGTTTTAAGGATGGAACCTTTGCCTCAACATCAATCAATCAATCCGAGGTTTTAAGGATGGAACCTTTGCCTCGATATCAATCATTCAGTCCATCTTACAATGATAGAACCTTTCCTATCGTTAGAGGTTTTAAGGACCTTTCCTTAACCTCAAACAAACAATCAATCATTCAGTCCATCTTACAACGATAGAACCTTTCCTATCGTTAGAGGTTCTAAGGACCTTTCCTTAACCTCAAACAAACAATCAATCATTCAGTCCATCTTACAACGATAGAACCTTTCCTATCGTTAGAGGTTCTAAGGACCTTTTCTTAAACCTCAAACAAACAATCAATCATTCAGTCCATCTTACAACGATAGAACCTTTCCTATCGTTAGAGGTTCTAAGGACCTTTCCTTAAACCTCAAACAAACAATCAATCATTCAGTCCATCTTACAACGATAGAACATTTCCTATCGTTAGAGGTTCTAAGGACCTTTCCTTAAACCTCAAACAAACAATCAATCAATCAGTCCATCTTACAACGATAGAACCTTTCCTATCGTTAGAGGTTCTAAGGACCTTTCCTTAACCTCAAACAAACAATCAATCAATCAGTCCATCTTACAACGATAGAAGTTTTCCTATCGTTAGAGGTTCTAAGGAGAGTTCCTTAAACCTCAAACAATCAATTATCAATTTTTCTTCAATGATAAGAAAGTTCTTATCGCAGAGGTTCTAAGGAGAGTTCCTTAACCTCATTCACTCAAACTTTCAACGATAGGAGAGTTCCTATTGTCAAAGTTTTTTTTAAAGAGGATTCAATAACCTCATCGTTTAGGCGGCGAGAAGGTTCTCAGTGCCTAGCTAAGACGGACGAAATTTGGTAACGACTTTGCATACATCATGACCCATGAAAGCATGCAAAGGGGGGCAGCTGTTGACACCCAATTTCGTCCGACCTTCATAAAAAAAGAATTAATTAATTAAAAAAAATTACTAAAAATTAATTAAAAAAAATAAAAATAAAAAATAAATAAAAATAAAAAATAAAAAATAAAAAATAAAAAATATAATATATTTTAATAACAATTAGTTTAGGGGGATTCTGTTTTATTAGCTTTAAAATAATAATATATGTATGTGTGTATTAAAAACAATAATTAATTATTAATTAATTAAAAAAAATTATTATTATTAATTAATTAAAAAAAACAAAAAAACAAAAAAAACAAAAAACAAAAACAAAAACACCTCCCCCGTGTTCCCTTGGCTTAGATATTTCTCCCCCAGTTGAACCTCCCGGCACGCTCTCCAGAAGCTTCTTCCCCTCTCCTTATCTGCTCACAACGTTTTCTCTTTCTCAGGAGGTAACAACTCTCTCTCTCATCTCACAGACAAGCAGCCTCCCCTCACAGCTCTCCATTCTCTCTCTCTCTGCGCTCCCCTGAGCTCTCTCTCTCAGCAGCCTCCCCTCACGGGCCTCCATCTCTCTGTCTCTCCCTCATCGCGCAACCCTCCCTCTCTTCTCTCTCTCTTGGCCGAGCTCCCTCGCCAGACGTTTCTCCATTTCAGCCCACCGACGACGCCTCAGGATTTCCCCCAAAGTTCCGCCATCTCCGACGCCCCATCGTGGCCGCCGATGCCCAAGTTCCCCCCTTTCCCTCGCCGGTCGTCGCATCCCAACGACGCCGTCACCATCTCACTCCTCTGCCCTCGCTCCCGCCTTCCGCCAGCAACTCCGATTCCCGCTTGACGTCGCGCCTTCGACGCGTCGTGCCACGCTGTTCTCCCTTTTCATTTCCTTGGCCGCCACCGACGCTTCCAGCTTTCGCCGCCGTCGGTCTCTCCTCCAGCACCGCCCCCAGCCGTCGCGATGCTGTTCTTCCCTCGCGTCCCACTCCCCTCGCCGCCAGACGCCCCGCCGTCGCCTCCTCCTGCTGCGCTTCCTCCTCTGCCACGTCTCCCAGCCGTCGCCTCCTCCACCGCCGTGCCGCTGCTGCTCACGCCTCCCTGTTGCTGAAACAAGAAACAGAAACGAAAAAAAACGATTTGACCAAGTCAAAATTTTAAAAATTTTGGGTAAAATTATTACTTAGCCCTTAATTCTTTTTATTTTATCCATTTAAGTTATGAATTTTATTTTCCTTACAGATTCATCACTAACAGCAAGCTTTTTGTTTGTTTGTTTTTTATTTTTCTTTGTTTCTTCTATTATTAGTTGATTTTATCTTACATTAATTTTGATCATTAAGAGAACAACATGGGACTTTGATTTGATATGTATATTCATGTATATTTATTGAATTTTAGAATAGTTTAATTTTCATTCTTATACTGTATTTAAATGTAAATCAAATTATTGGTTAAGTAACATATAAATTATTGGAAAAACTGACCTAAGATCGATTATCAAAATCCATGTCCAAATGATTCGGTTAGAATCCATGGCTTGGATATTCGCTAAAATTATTAAAAAATAAAATTAAATTAAATTAGAAATCCGTCTTAAGACGGATCATAAAATCCATGTCCAGATGATTCGGTTAGAATCCATGGTTTGGATATTAACTGAAATTATTAAAAAATAAAATAAAATTAAATAACGAAATCCTAAGACGGATCATATCCATGTCCAAATGATTCGGTTAGAATCCATGGCTTGGATATTAATTTCCATATCCGGATGATCCAGCAGGATCTACGGTTTGAAAAATATCAACCTTTTAAAATAAATAAATTAAATAAAAAGGTAAAAATCCATATTTACGATATGGATTAATTGATTAAAATTTCGTCAAATTCCGTGTCCAAATGACTCGGCAGAGTCCATGGTTCGGAATTCAAATCTTCCGTGTCCAAATGACTCGGCAGAGTCCATGGTTCGGAAGTATAAAATTCTATACAAATTACCAAAATCCACATTTTCGACTAATTCAGTTAAAATATCTAAATTAACTGAAAATTTTTAAAAGCAAAGTAAAACAAAATTAAAATCAACTAAGGTGCCAATTTTGGGCGTTATAACAATATTGTTTTAGCGTAACCGTACTCCCGATCCCCGAACTCTCGCAGACCAATTTTAAGGTGTCCAATCGACCTAAGAAAACTGATTGGTGGCGACTCCAGAAGACCCAACGTTGCCACAACATGCAATTCGTGGATTTAATTTTTTCTATGATTTAATTAACTTAATTAATGTTATGTGTTCATGCTTTTGTATATGTCATAAAGGTAAATATATAATTTCCATTGGTAGGACTCCATGGAACAAGAAGGTAGTTGGATGTATAATAGTCGTTATTTACCTGGTCGAGTTAGGTACAGAGAAGAGTGGGAGACAGGAATTCAGCAGTTCATAACATTTGCCTGTAGTAACCCAGGGCACATGGATGGAAACAAAATACGTTGCTTGTGTAGGAGATGTAAAAATTTGAGGTTTAAGGATTGTGATGACGTTAGAGTTCATCTATATAAATGGGGTTTCATGCCTTATTACACCAACTGGACAGCTCATGGGGAGCCATTTAATGAGTCTCCGCATCAGCCGTTTGATAATTATGATTGGTATGAGAATGCTGAGTACAGTTCAAATGTAAACCTATATGCTCGAATGATATTTGATGCAGCGGGACCAAGTGCACATCAGAATTTCACTGAAGTGGATCAAGAACCTAATGAAGGTTTTAGACGATTTTCTGATTTACTATACTCCGCTAGTACACCTCTTTGGGATGGATGTGAGAAGCATTCTGAGCTGTGTATTTGGACTTGGATCAAAACAACTTGTTGTGCCTGGACGACGACGACCAGCGCTTACTCATGCAGCACATGTTGATGTCACACAGACTCTGGAGTTCACTGAACAAGTATAGCAAGTCGTAGCGAAGCAAACTGCACAACAAGCATCACAATATGAGCGGAAGCTAGAGCGTCTGAAGAGGAGACAACGAGCTGAGCTCGAGTACATATGTAAGTCAATTGGCATTCCACCGCCCGCGCCTCCTGTAGATGATGATGATGACTCGAGATCGGATTAAGAATATATCAGGTATATCATGCTACTATGTGTGTTTATTAACAAACAAACATTTAGTTGGAGAATGAAACCATGTAATTTCTACTATAAATGTTTATGTGTGGATTTATAAGTACATTTATATCATGACGTAGTAATTTGAATTGTGTATGTTTTTATGTCGTTTTATATATATTGTTATGTAATTTTAGTAAAAAAATTGACTACAAACGATATAAATATCTAGAATATAATAGGTTAAAGTTTAAAGCAAACAATCAATTTGAATGAACAGTGCAATAAATGAGAAAATAATTCGATACGGAAAGTAAATATGGCCAAATTTTCAACTGCTTTTTCCAACTGCCCAGGGTCATTTCCAACTGCCTGAGCAGTTGGAAAATTTCCAACTGTCTAACAGCCTGGGCAGTTGGAACACAAAAAAAAAAATTTACTACAGTCGTTAAAAATTATCCAACTGCTTATTTTCCAACGGCTGACAGTTGGAAATTCCAACTGCTAAAACCTAGGCCGTTGGAAGTAAAACTTCCAACGAATGGATTTCCAACTGTGCCATTTCCAACTACCAGCCGTTAGAAACATAAAATTTCCAACGGCCAGCAGTTGGAAATTAAGATTTTTTTAGTAGTGATCACGTGATTTTGTTTTCTGAGTTTTAAGTGTTGAAACCTTCTTTGATACCATGTGAAATCAGGTTTCAATTGATATTCATTCACGTAAAAGTGTGGCTTACTTATACAACAAGCTTTTCTTATCTGTACAAAGTTCTTATCTGTCATGAGTCTATCACTTAAGTAAAGATAAAGATAAGGCGGAACGGTGCGAAGCAGCTAATACTTTTTTGGATATATAAGTTATAAGTTGATGATCATCAATATATATTGTCATTTCTAATTTTATATATATATATATATATATATATATATATATATATATATATATATATATATATATATATATATATATCAGAGTCTTACAAATTATAAGTTGAGATGAACAAAATTAATTTAAGAGGTTTGACAAGTTTTTTTATCCTCATGGAGGCTTGAACCTTGATCTTGATCTTGAGGCTAGTGACAAACACTTATGAATTACTACTTGGGTTAAACTTCAAGTGTCATTAGTTAATATTTGTCTATAAATGAATAGCTAATACGTTGTTTTTATAATGAATTGGCTATAAATACTTTTCTTCACCTAAGGTTAACTAAATCAATTTGAGACTAAATAAAGCACACCTACATCATTAACTTTCATGCATATATGGTAGATAAAATTATCTAATTGTTTTGTACTATTTGTCAATAGGTAATCAGAAATATGTTACAAGTATATTTAGATAAAAGCGATATAAGTAGTTAGGAAAGTGAAGGATGAGCTATCTAATTCGTAAAACCTATAGGGTAGAGTTATATTTGACAACTTATCGGCTGGCCTTGTGTAGAAGCATCCGCTGATGCGACTTAAACCCTTATCTCGGCCGGGCTGATCAGTCTTGCTTTTACAATTTGAATTAGGCAAAGGCTGACAAAATTAACACACACAATTACTGAATATATGTTGATGTATAGAAGTAATTCTTTTAAATTAGAATTGAATTTTGTCCTTCGAGATGTAAAATTGAGTTCTGGCTCAAACATACAAATTCATTGTTATTGTAAGTGTCCCACATGCAAAATGTCAATTAACAAATAGCAAGAGATGAATACCGATAGTTCATGATATTATTTGGTCCAGTAAACTTGTATATTAAATCACTATGATACTGATTAATTAAGTCATTGAGCTCCAGTTGATAGAGATTAAACTTATATGAACTCAATTATCACACTCAATTAAAAAAACTAGGTTTTTTCAATAAAAAAAATAAAAAGTTGTCATTGCATGAACAGCTATTGAATTTGTCTTTGATTTAAGCCAGATTAATTCTGTACCCATATAAGAAGTAATCGAGCAAAATAGCTAGTGAAGTACTGCAACTACTAATTTGTACTAGTACGTACAACATTAATTAAACTCATTATTTTCGCTGAAAACTTGCCCCAATATTAAATAATGTGCAAGTAAAGAAGGTGGGAGATCCCGATGAACATTGAGCCTAATGCGAGAAAACTAATGTAACGTTGATTGTGACAAGAATTAAAGATCACAAAACAAAACACACGAGTTAAAGTTAACTAATCAGATCAAGGGCGGGTTTAGTTTAGTGTCAAATCAATTAATAATATTCCTTCCCAGACCCATAGAATAACTTGGCTCATTTTCTTAGATTGGAGACCTGTCGCATATGTACCTCTTTTCTACATGTATACTCGCTAGTTTAAGCTCAACAATATTCTGGGTAGGTCTCGATGCCTTGAGATTTGCCAACTAATTACAAGTCTTGATTATTTATCTTTTTTGATAATCCGACTCGGAGTAGACCAATAAGGCTAGGCTCATATAAGTAGTGTAATTTGTCCCATAAGTCTTCTTTGAAAGGAAATTGTGCTGGTTGAGAAACAACTGGAACAAGCTCAATCTTCCCAAAACCCTATGTTAACCCATTCTAGGATTGTAGAATTGAGGAAAAGACATAATGCTCTACTAGCAGATGAAGAGCTTTTGTGGGCTCAGAAAATCCATGATGCAGTGGTTGGCGCTTGGGGACTGTAGTACCGGTTTCTTTCATCATACTACTTGATCTCGAAGATTAAATTTGAGAATTGTAACTTTAAAACTTCAGGATGATTCCTGGGTTTATGATGAGGGCTCCAATAGGTCAAGCATTCATACCCATTATGTAAAACTCTTCAACTTAGTACCACTGACCTGTGAAGCTGCCCAGTCCACTCTTTGTTCTTCTATTTCAAGAGTCCTCTCAAACTAACAACGTTGTGATCTTCTGATTCCTTTTTCTAAGAAAGAGATCAAGAAAGCTATATTTGAATTGGGTAGTATGAAGGCACCTGGACCAGATGGACTTCCCCAATTGGTTTTTAAAAAGGTATTAGCTCATTTTTGGGGATTCGATTTTGAAAAGTTGTGCTATCCTTTCTCAATGGAGGATTTTTATTAAGACAACTTAACCGTACATTTATCACTCTAATTCCAAAGATCAGATATGCTCATCAAGTGGATGACTTTTGCCCAATTAGTCTTTGTAATACTCTTTACAAAGTTATTGTGAAAGTTCTAGTCAGTCGATTAAATCCTGTGATTCTTTCTCTAGTCTTAGAGAATTAGAATGCTTTTGTTCCAAATCGACATAACCAGGATAACATTATAATTGCACATGAGATAATGCAGGCAGTCATGGTCACGGATTTTACAAGTAGGCCTTGGGGTCATAAAGCTGTCTCGAAATTAGACCTTTGGAAAGTCTATGACAGGATTAGGTGGTCTTTTTAAGAAAAGGTTCTTTGTTGCATGTTATTCCTTGATTCATGAGTTATTTCTATCATGCAATGTGTTTTCACTGTTTCATACTCAGTATTAGTTAATGGCAACATAACTTAGTGTTTTAATCTTCATGTTGTTCTATGTCAGGGTGATCCTCTCTCACCTTATCTATTCATTTTATGTGCTGAAGCTCTTTCAAGCTATCTTTCCAGCCTCCAATCAGCAGGTACCCTAGTGGGTTTAAAACCAAGTCGAGAGGGTCTTAATATTAACCATTTATTATTTGCAGATTACTGTTTGATATTGTTTTGTCCATTTAAGGATTTGGTTTTAAAGATTAAAGACACTTTAAAGCTTTTTTGAGCTAGCAGCGGGGCAAGAAGTTAATTTTTTTAAGTTTGAGTAAATGTTCAGTAGAACTGTTATTCTAGGAATACTGCAATATTACACCCTTTCAAGTGAATTCAGGTATATTAAACTATCTGGGAGTTCCTTTCTGTCAAAACTTGGGAAAATCCTCAACTTTCCAATTCCTGCAAGAAAAGATCACAAAGCAGTTGGATAATTGGAAAAAGAAGTTGCTAAATAATGTTGGGCGATTAACTCTGATACAATCCATGATGACCTCATTGCCTGTCTACATTATGTCACTTTTTAAAGTGTCAGTGACAATCTCAGATGGGATTTCTAGTAAGTATATTAAATTCTAGTGGTCGGGCTTCCAGAACAAGCATTCTTACCCTCTAAAAAATAAACATTTTCTGATGCTTTCTAAAGACATGGAAGGTTTGGATGTTAAGGACATGTGACTTTTCAATTAAGCCCTTCTCGTAAAGACATTTTGGCATGTTTTTGCTGGTAATCATAATTCCTTGGTTTTCAGGGTTCTTATGGTTAAATATGGCCTATCTCAATCTATGTAGTTAGTTTAGAGTAAGGGTAATTCCTCATCTATTTGGCGAGGATTATTGCATAGGAAAGCTTTGCTTAGTCCAAATCAGATTTGGTCTATTAGGGATGGATCCACTATCTAGGCTTGGTATAATGCTTGGATCTTAAATTCGTCTCCCGAAAATGTTGTTCTTATAAGTTCCATCTTTCCTGGTTAGATTTCTGGATTGATTACTCAGCTAAGGCCTTTTAATCCTTTAGCGGGAGTAGATATTCTGCAATAGATAGATGATTCGCTAGGTCAATACTGGTCCAAGAAAGGCTACGCTTCTCATTTACTCTTTTCAACCAAGTACTACTCATATTGTTAATTCAAGTAGTCATGGACTTTCTCAAAACCCAAGTTTTTTGTCAGTTTTGAAATGTATCTGGTCCCTGAATATCCCACATAAATTTAAGATTTTCTTTTCAAAATATCTTCTCAATGCATTTACCATGGCAGCAACTTTAGCAGCTCATGGAGGTCGCATCAGTCCTATTTGCTCTTGATGTCAAATTGTTAATCTCAAGAGGAAACCTTGCTCCACCTTTTTTGGGGTTGTCTTGGATCTAGTGACATTTGGGGAAATTTTTGCACCAATCTTATATCCGGCAATTTATCTACATTTCAAGCTTTGCTTTTCCACTTATGTCATTCTTGAAGGAAATGGCAGCTTGACTATCTTTATTTTCTAATATATACTATGTGGACTATTTGCTTAAGCATGAATGAGTTCGTTTTCCAAAAAATTGTCTTTAATGTGCCTTCTCTTTGCTATAGAAAAGAGGCACTGATCCAGTAGCTTCATACTGCTCAAGAATTTAAATGTTTTTTCGCTGTTGGTTTTGCTGATCCTCACAACCCTTTATGTCAAACTTGGGGTGTCAATAAACATAGTACCCAAGTTAGAACTCCCCAGATCTTTATAGTAGATGGTGCTTGGCACAAAGGATTCCAGTTTAGGAGCTGCAGCTTGGCTATAGATAGGTACTAACACCTCTCTTAGGTTTCAGGACACTCGGCTTTGGTTAGATTGTGGATCAACACTTCTGGTAGAGTTATTTACCATACAAGGGGCAGTTTCGGCAGCTCATCAATTAGGTATTCGTAACATCAAGGTTCTCATGGATTATGCTCATGCTTTTGCAGTTCTTCGAGGCAAGATAGTGGTCTAGCCTCTTTTAGAAAACCTAGCTCAATCCACTTTGGCAGATATGGAGTCTTTGAATCGCTGTGCTTTGAAAGTTGTACCTCGCCAACATGTTACTCCAACACATCATTTCTATCTCAATATTCAATTTAGTTTGTTCCTGATTATAAAAAAAATCCCACTGATTTGGTGTACGATCCAACTTTTAAACATTGGTTCAAAGGATAAGGGAAACTAAGAGTTATTATGCATGAATGTTGCAAAGTACTGCACCAAGAATGGATAGATCTAATTAAGTGATTTTGATTTGAAAGACCAATATATAGCTGACTTACTTCATTGCCTTACGGAGGGAACCAGCTGAGCACATTTACTGGCCACCTGAAACATTTTTGAACCCCTAATGGGTTGAGACCAAATAGCCTTTATGATTTCCTCATAATGCGGATGCCGAATCCAGAAAGCTTCAAATCACCTAAGCCGATGATAGAAATTTCTATTTAGGGAGAAAGCCAAAAGCAGAGGAGCATGATTACAGCACTAGATAGCAAGATTTCTGAACATTGGGAAAATGAGAAAACCAATCCTCATTGCAGAATGATTTGTCTAGCATTTCATACACTAGATCTTCCTTTCTCTAGAGTTAGACCAAGTGCAAATAGGACCACCGCACAGGATTTGGAATAAATTAAGCTTTTGAATGAATAACTGCAAGAATTCAGCCCCTGGTAAAATATGAGAATTTCTGCGAGTCTGTTTAGATGAAGATAGAACTTTATTGAAGTCGCCAATTAAAAAAGAAGGCCCTCGATACTATTGAAGTACTGAATTGATATTAATCCACATTTGCTGCCGAAGCCGAACAACCGGATTACCATAACCACAGCCTAAGTTCAAGGAGTAACCGTCCACATTAACTACTTTTAGGAGCACTAAGTTCGGGTCCCCCCCGAAAAAACACCTCCTTTGCGGCCTACTGGATCCACAAAGTCCGAGAACTCAAAACCTAATTTTCTAACTTCATGGTGGTGTCTAAACCCTTCATTCTAGTTTCTACTAAATACAAAATATGGGGCCATTTAACCATTACTAGAGACCGAAGGTGATGAATTGCTGTAGGACGCCCCAACCCACGGCAATTGAAACTTATAATTTTCATGTCTGCTGCAGGGTTTGATTAGGTTCAAACCCAAAAAAACCAGACAACAGTCTAGTAATCTGCCCGAGCTCCAATGTTTTTTAGCACAGCAATGGTGGGAGAATTGGTAGGAGAAACCAATCCTGTATCCAAAATAGCAGAAGAATTGCCTACTCCAGTGACAGACAATAAACAAAAACAAAAGTAATTGGGGATAGAGTGTGACCGTTTTTAAGAAGGCATCAACAGAGGATCGGACTCAGACCAATCCGAAGGAGCCCTTTTCTTGGTCGATATCCCCGGTATCCCCATCATCTTTGTTTTCTTGGTTGGGTGGCCATGGTCGGGGGAGACTAGTCAGAGAAGTCTTTTTAACCAAACTCGCGGCCTCTCTTTTCCAACAGGTGCAGTGTCACATCAGACCACAGGTAGCTTCTGTCTTTTAGCTGGAGGAGAATCCAAGCTAGGTTGGGAAGCAAGCTTTCTGGGCCCAACAATCAAGAGTTGATTAAGGGAAGCGTTAGTGGATTTATCCGAAGATGAGTCCACTCCAACTTCTCCGGCTTCTGAAGATTCAAGGTTGGAGTCTGAGGAAGAGTCCAAATTGGGCATGACCTCTAGGTTTACAGGTTTAGAAGCTTGAAGCTCGGCCCTGACTTTAGATTTTTCTTCCGGGTCTTCTTCAAGGTTTGAATCTGGGTTAACACTGTCACCCCTATTTTGATTCTTATCCGGTATAACCAGAACAAACCAAACAAGCGCCTAATCAATTTCGACAGCCACAACGGTAACATTAACTGACTCATTGGTTTCATCTACTATTCTTTGATCAGGAACGTCATCCGAGGAGTATTGGAAGTAAAAAGCGTTAGCCTCCAATGCCCCACCTCTGCATTTCAAAAAATAGTAGACCTCTGCATCCACTAGAGTTTGCATATTTTGAACAATTTTTCATAACAAAAAGAAATCCAAATTGTTTGCCATTGATGGCCTCCAAATAGCAACCCGGCACCAGTGGTTCTTCAATATTAATGAGGGTCTTGAATCGTATGAATTTCCAGCGGTGAGGATTGGAATTATCTAAGTCCATTTCTAGGACCGCCCCCAACCTTTGAGCAATATCATACGCTGTTTCCGGATTAATTTACATGAGAGGAAAACCATGCACTTGGACCCAAATGGGGACATTGAGAAACTCATGTTCTTCAGCTCTAAGATGGGGTTGGATTCTTTGAACCAAAATAAGAGCCCCATCCATGTTCCACGGGGCTGCTGCTTCCACCTTAAGAAGGTCTGCCCAACTACTAAACCGAACAAGAAAAAAATTATGTCCAGCTTCACCTAATACAGATACTATATCCTCAAGTCTTCCATGCCTGTTGAATGTTAAGACTGAATAAAAGGAGCTGAAAATCTCCGCCTGTCACTGATTTTGATCAACAAGGACGTGGACAGACAATTCTGAGTTTGGACCAAAGGGTCTGTGACTCTGTACCATTGAGGAACTGGAGAAAATACAGTTAGATGGAGCCTCAAGTGAATACGGACCAATAGAAACTGTCTCAAACTTCAGCTACTCCATTGAAAACTAAGAAAACCAACTTTCTCCATGAACCCAGAATTAACTTAAGCAAAACAGAAAATAGGCAGCAGAGATCATACAAGGAAGGACGAAAGACCACTTATCTCTGAGCCAGTAGCCAAAAACCAGACCCCAGAGCTTTAACCAAGGAAGAACTAGGGTTAGAGGAGGAGTTTAAGTTTCAAACTCGAAGAAATCCAATCAGATTCGGAGATAGAAAGGCTTTTGTAGATAAAGAACCAAATCGAGGTAAGGAAGCAGTAGAAATCAAGCCGAAAACGGTGAGGAAATCACAAAACAAGCAGACAAAAACGAAGGAAGCGGACGAAACGAGAGCGAAAGTTGGGGGTGCGTGGATGCACGCGTTGGCCTCCGGACGGAGTAACTAATCCGTGGGATTTTTAGTTGACAGTTAGACCGTCAGTGAAAGTCACCTTCATGTGAATTTAAAAATATTCTGGACTACAAAGATAATATAGAACAAAGATAATCAACCAATAACCACACGAAAATGTCTTTTTTTTCGCAAGTAACGATGATTTTTTTTTTATTCCAAAATTTTATTAACCCTAGACTGTGACTGCTGGTTAAAAGACCCAAAATTTTCTTCTCCATCCTTCAACGATTACGTGAAAAAGAGTTCTGAACATCTCATCTTGTCATTCTTGCAGTTCTGGCTTTTCATCTTCTCTTTTCTTCCACTCCTTTTTCTTTTCCGGTAATCTTTCTTCCACTCCTTAACGTCTCTTTTCCTTTTCTTGTATTCAATTCCATGAAAACTCTCTTTCCCAAATTTTATCGCTTCTTTTATTTCTTTGACTTTTTGGTTCCTCTATCTCATTTGATTCTCCACTTTAATCTCTCACCTTGTAATTGGAGCAAGAAGCAAAAGCAACAGTCGGTCAACCTTAAAAAAGTAAGAGAATTTTTTTTTTTTTTTAGCTTTGTTCCTGCGTTTCTATTATATTTTGTTCTACTGGGATCTTTCTACAGTACCTGGCCAGGTACATACCTTGGCTTAGGTGGCATACATGTGGCAGTCATAGTAGGAATTTGACCAAGTCAGATTTATTTTGGTAGAATTACTAAAGAAGTCCTTAAAATTTTTAATGGTATACGAGTAAGGTAAATCGGTTATTGTTAGTTATATTAGAAAGTAAAAAACGTGGCTTCGAGTAGAAAAAATTAAAAAAAAAAAAAAGCAAACAGAAGGCAAGCAGAGGGCCGTGACTTGCGAGTTGAAGCAGCACCGACGGAATCAACGACGGGCGCACGGCAGAGAGAGCGAAGCACGGCGGCGGTCTCCGGCGGAAGCTGATCGGCGGCTTGACGGATCGTTCCTGGTAATTTTAAGGACTTCTATGAACTATAATAGTCCCTCTCTTCACGAACCGCAATTTCTTTCCCCGCATCCTCCACTCCTCCCCCCTCTCTTCCCCGCAGCTCAAGGCCCTCTCGCTTCGTTCCTGTGCCTTGACGTTGGAGAAGAGAGGTGTCGAGTCCACCGTCTTCGATACGGTTCGTTGCTAGTTACTTGGTTTCTTAGGTTGTTTTTGGGATCTAGGTTTTATTGTTTCTTTGTTTCTTCTGCTGCAGTGCGTGTTTCTTAGATTCATTTTTTCCTTCCACTTCGTTACTTCATTCGTAATTTACCCAAAATTGTTAGAATAACTAGTTCAATTTCCAAATATCAACAAACATGAACTCAGTGAATTGAGATCCAGTGCAATTCAACAAGTAAACTTTCCCTAGGCGTATCTAGAATAACTTGGTGTAACAATTGACTGTATTGATTGGCTTGTAAAGCCATAAATTTTCTTTCGTTCACACACGTTCACTGTAACTCTCCTCCGTTTAAACATCTGAGGCATAACTCGCCTCTTGTTATGTGTTTTTTTTTCTTGTCCCTGAAAAAGGGATTGCATGGTCTTGGAGGAAGAATGGCGACTAGGACAATTGATCCTGTGCAACTCACATTTGACCACGCAGCTCAGTTTTTCACCGTGAGTGATCCTCGGTTTGCTGAGCTTGTCGATGTTTGGTTAGAGAAAGGTCTGGTCCGACAATGGAAAGGTCTGGTTGGTTTGCTAGAAGTCGGTGGCCAATTTGTTCCTCTTCCTTCTTCATCGCCAAGGTTCATAGGTGTTTGTGGTATGCGCCCTTTAGCAGACTCATTACTCAACCAGGTGATTGATTATTTATGCTTTTTGGAGAATTTCTTTGGCTTGTCAGTGAAAATAGGAACCAGGATTGCTCCTTATTAATCGCATATATTGTTGAGATTGATCACCTCTCTGGTCTCATTTGTATCTCAAGCCAAAATCACCGCTCTGTCTGGTGCAATAGACCTTCACATGAATTTCGTGATCAACACAGGCTTTTCCATGGTCTAAACATAGCAATATGTTGCTAGTCATAACCTTACTGAATTGGGTCATTTATTATGCCTTGCATTTATTCTTTCTTCTGTTATCTCCCCGTTTGGGCTGTCTTAATGCTTGTGATCTTTGCTTCAGACCTCAGCAGTCAATGTGGTGAGGCCATGCTGGATAGGTAAATTTGAGTCCTTTAACGGGTTGTGGCATTTGAGTGAGAATGGAAAGCCTCGCGGACACTTTGATGCCATTGTTATTGCTCATAATGGTGATTCATGGCTTCATACTCTCTACTTTATGTGTAGTTTCCTTAAATGTGTATCAAGATTATATATTGATTAACAATCACAATTTTGGTATTCCTGTTTATTAGTATATTGTTTTTTTTCTTCATTCTCTTTCAGCTTTATGCCTATGTAAGTGTTACAGTAGATATGGTGTGGGCCACGATGTAAGTTACACAAATTACTACCACGTTCATATGCAGACAACTAAATCAAGAAACGTTATGCATGATAAGTGGCATTGCAATTAATTTTATGATATCAAGACTAACATTATTCAGTTAATTGGAAGATTTACTTTTGTTTCTAGGAGTTAAGGTTTATGTGTCCATATGGTAAGGAAAAAACTGTGGAATTCTGAATAGCTCATGCTTGTACGTGGCAGGAAAGTGTGCAAACCGCTTACTTGCTTCATCAGGCTTACCATTAATTGCCAGACAAATGAAGGTATATATCCCGATTTGGCTATCATACAAATTTGTCTGGTTCAAGAAGGGAAAACACAATATATTTGTTGCCAGGATACTAGTTTTTTCTTAGTTTTGATTTTCTATTTCTATTATATTGTAGAGGCTAGAATTGAGTTCAATTTGGGCCCTCCTTGCTGCATTTGATCTTCCAATTCCTTTTAAAGATGGTGTTGCTCCATTTGAAGGAGCCTTTGTTAAAGGAGTTAATTCTGTTTCTTGGATGGCAAACAACTCAATGAAGCTTTTAGGTCCTGATTGTAAATATCCTCACTGCTGGACCTTCTTCAGTACTGCAGCCTATGGGAGGCAAAATAAGGTTCCACAGGTCAGTTATAAAAGAAAAGGCAGACTGTATATGTTACAGTTGTTCAAATTCCTATCCAAATCTTTGTGCACTTTTAAGTAACAGGGAGTAATTATTAGGAAAGTCTTACTTATGCTGGGGATCTACACTCAGCAATTTTACCATCTAAAGATATTCTAGTTTTTGTGACCCGTACAACACACATGAATTTTTTATCGTTTAAAATTTTTAAGGAAATAAATAAGATTTGGAAAGCATATCATATATATATATATATAGTGAGGACTAGTAATTTAAGAATGATTATTCACCAAATATGAAATATATTATGACAAGATAAAATTTTACTGAAGAGATTTAAACTATTTTCTTTTTATTCTTTAAGTGTCATCATTTTTAAGTGTTGTCATTTTTGGAACTTTGAAGATATTAGCAGTAACTGTCTCTTACTATATTGGTTCCTAAGTTATATGCTATTTAAACATAAGTTTCTTACTTGAGAGAAATACTTTGTTGAGTTGTAGTAAGTTATAGCTCTAACTCTATTGGGAAAAATTCTTTCTGAAACATGTTTCTGACGTGGATCAAGCCTTAATATATTCATCAAATGATATCCTCATGGACCATAAAAAGTTCTTCTTTGGAATTCATCGTACAACCACATTTTATAGATATAAGGTTTTATAATTGCCTTTAGATTTTTAAAACTTGCAGTATTCATAATCAATGGAAGTTCATTATTGTTTTGAATATATGGAATTTTTCAATATTAACATCTGATTGTTGCAATTTTATGTGGTATCGGACAACCTTAGAATTGGAGGCTTTCTAAATCCTTCATATGTGGTACTTGTTTCAAAAAACTGAAGTAATTACTTTGTCTTTGAGCAATGCTTGTATGTTGAGGGTGAAGTTTAACTTTAGTTTAAATATATGGAATGTTTCAAAATTAACATCTGATTGTTGCATTTAAATTTATGAATGGTAATGGGCAACCTTAGAATTGGAGGTTTTCCGAATCCTTCATATGTAGTACTTTTTTCTAAAAATTGAAGTAATAATTTTTCAATCTGTTTTACTTCCACTCTACTGTCTCTAGCTGTTCGGATGATTATTAGCTGAATAGAATTTCTCTTTTTTGGTCGAGTTGTGGAACTAAAGGTTTGATTGGCTTGATCCAATGATGAAGGATGTGCCATGAGGGATTTGGAAACCTGAATCAAATATGTTTGCGCACTTGTTTGCGTGTTCATTGTTGGAAAATTTGCCTGGATTCCATATGTGTGTCTGCACGTATGAGCATGCACGCTTGTGCAGAAGCATATAACTAAATTGTTAGGTTTACACTAGCTTCAGTACTATTCTAGACCAATTTGGTATCTCCTAAACTGAACACCCTAATGTGGGCTCCACAAATATTTTAAGTGCATATGTGAAAACTGAATTGTTAGGTTTCACTATTTTCAGTACAATTATAGGCCAATATGTAGTATCTCGTAAACAAAACACTCTAACATGGGCTCCACAAAATATTCTGAGGCGACAAACTTTTGGTTTTAATTAAATTTATATGGTTAAACTTTAAATTCCAGTTTAATGGTAGTTTTTTTGTTCAGGCTTAAATTCAGCTTTTATTATTCTTCTTTCTTACAATATCTGTAACTCAGTACCTTAGTTTGTCATCAGGAAAACATTCCTACTGCAACAGGCAGGAAGGTAAAAGCAGGAATGCTGGAGGGTGTTGAAAGTGCCCTTGGACTACCAAAAGGATCTCTTCCAAAGCCTTTATATACTCGATTACAGCTGTGGTAAATTCACATTTTGCTGAATGGTGATGCTTCTACTCAATTATGACACACTCTCAATTAGTGGGATTAAGGCTCTGTTAATTGATTGAGATACTTGTTTCTATTGCATGTGGAAAGGACAGTACTTGCTAAAAGAAAAGATCTTTCCAACTAGTGCCTGGTCTTTAGTTGACTTTGGTGGACATGCTTCCAGGAGTCTAAAAGCCAGCCAGCAAATTTGTCTCTGAAAATGAGTTGATCATTACTCAGTAAAGGCTGTTGAGACTTAACATGGCAACCTGCAAAGAAGCCTTTAGTCTTATGACTTGTCCTGCCTATTTGTAGAAGGCAATATTCATCAAGGGTAGCATAACTTTTTTTTAATTATAGAACTACTTTACAGTTATATCTTTTGGTCCTCTCTCTCTCTCTCTCTCTTTCACCCAATTATCAATTTGATATTTTTCGTGGTTGTGCAGGTCTAACTTATCTATTTGCTGCTTTTCTTGGTGTGCAGGGGTGCAGCTTTGCCGACTAACACTCCTGGCATTCCTTGTATATTTGATCCTCATGGAAGGGCTGGCATATGTGGTGATTGGTTATTAGGGTCTAATTTAGAGTCAGCCGCTTTAAGTGGCATGGCTCTTGCCAACCATGTAAGTGCTACTGATATTCCTAATTTCTCATTTTGTTTATTTGATGAAGATTTTTTTTTTTTCTTGGAACGACATCGAGACAATAGTAGCTAAAGGCTTTAAGCAATCTCGGTTTACCTAATTGATACCAGCTGGTCAGAATCAAGGAGTTGTTGTTTGGTTGAGTGGTAACCTTAGTTCCACTGTTTGTGATGTCTTTTTTGATCTTGAGAAATATTTAGCGAAGTGTGCAGAAAAATTGATGAAGTTTCAATTCTCTTTTCCTTCCAAAGCACTTAAACATTTCTATGAGGGAGAAATAAAGCCAGTGTCTTCCAGCAGCTACCTAGGACACCTCCATATGTAAGCCACCTTCCAAAGATCCCTAGCTGAAGGATGGTTTTTTCAAGATGACAACAACAGACATGCCTCAGTTGATTGGAGTATCCTTTAGGAAGGCCCTGCCCCTTCTAAAACCAATACTTGGTGAACTACTTAGTAAATAAGTGCTGGTCAGGTCAAGTTGAAGTGAAAATACTACAGTATGGCCGCTTGACAAGTCATGCTTCATGATACCTAGTTTTCGGTGATGAAGAAACAACATGCAAACAAAATGTTGCCTTGGATGTGAATACACACGAAGGGATAAAATTAGAAATGGTGAATATTTGGGGTACGGTACAAGTAGCTCTAGTTGAGGACAATACAAGTTATAGGTTTGTCTTAGATGGTTTAGTGGTATGCAGCATAAACCAATATCTGGATCAGTGCACGAGTTACAAACCAATCTAATAACCGATAACCGATAACCGATAACCTAAGGCCATTTTATGCATGTTTCAGCTACTTGCATCTTCAACTCAAAGGGTCATTTCGAGGTCTGTTGCTCTAAATAGCACAAAATTTTTGAGGAAGCTCCTCACAGTCATGTGATAGTTGTCTAAACTCAGAACTTCCCAGTTTGGGGCCCTTTCCCCAAAGTTTGAAGCATAATCAATTCTGCCAGCAAGAGAAGTTAAAACACTTGCTTTTTGATGAATTCATTAACTTCTGTTTTTCCTACCCCATGCAAACTTTCCAGTCAAGTTCCATTACCAAAATAAGACATGTTTGAACCCTAAAATCTCGGTTTAAGGATTCAGAGCCAAAATTTGGTGCCTGACCAGTTCTGCTGGTCATAGTTTTCAGAACTTGCATTTACAAAGTGAATTTATGTTCTGCTACTCCAACTTGGATGACACTCTGCAGGGACCTTCCTTTAGTCATAAGGGAAGTGTTTCATTTCCAAAACTCCAGTTTTAAAACTTTCAACCCAAAGATTGAAGCATTTCCTTTACATGAGCACTCATAGTTTATTGAAGCAAAAGCTTCATTTTTTAGTTAATAAAGAGCAGTAGAGCAAGTTTCTTACAACTCTGCCATGTACAAATTTGTTATTACTTCAACCCTGAGTGTTGTTGTTATGAACTTTCTTTTTTTTTTATCAGACAAATACTATAGCTTTTCTTTTCCTTGTTTGTTTTTTGTAATGGCAGTAGCAAGCTTAGTTCTCAATTATGCAGGTTTCTCTCTGTTTTGGATCAGCGAGTTCTTGATAAAGATACGTGGCGACACAATTGAGGTATGTTATGATGGTGTGATTATGTATGAGTTGGTAATGAGTGGAGTTAAATTGCAAGGCCCTCTTACAAATTGACATTTCCAGGTTTACAATTGAAGTATAAGTTGTTGGCTGGGAAGGGAGGATTAGCTGCTGCTGCAGTGAAGATGTAAGTTCTCGTGCTGCTCAAGTGTGTGTATATAGTGTGTACAATTTCAGCAACAACCTATGTAATGATCTAGGACTTAAGTCTTATGTGGTAGCATTATTAGAAACTGGTTGTGTGTTACCAACACCCTGGGGATGTTTGAATCTAATTTAAAGTTCCCTAGGAGAATGCTTTTCTAGTAGGCTGTGAATATGAAATGACGGTATGTTATAAAATTATATTATGTGGTTTCTCAATTTCCATTGCTATTTATGAGAGTTTGATTTCTGATTTCGTTGACCATGACAAGGTTTGTTCTGGTAAATGAAAAGAAAAATCTGGTTTGCAGTGTTATATCCTATATTTCAGTTTTGCTATCGGATTCACTTTTTTAGTGGGTCTTAGCTGATAAACTAATTTTCTGGTACAATGACCTTTTCTACCATTCTTTTAGTAATTGAATTTTGCTTGTAAACTTAGTTTGAACTTGGCATAAAAAGTAAATTATAGTTTGACTTGCCATAACCAATTCGCTAATGTAGTTTTTAATGTAAGTTTTGCGTCATGTTGAGAACTTTTTTTTTCATTTTATGGGGAGTATGAAGTGCTTCTATTTTTTTTTTTAATCTAATAAGTCTCCAAATTCTACTTGCCCATTCCTTTGCTATTTAAGAGGTAGAAGGAGAAGCTGATATGGTGCAGGGTGATAATACAAATTTTATATTTAATTAAGCAAGAATAACAGTAACTTTGTCCCCTAAGTCAGCCCTACCTCATCCATGAGCAGAAGTGTGCCATGTTCGCTTAAAGGAATTTCTGGGTTGTGCTTTACAGCTTACAGTTTGACAAGTATGTAGGCCATATAGTGGAAATACTCTCCTTGTAGTAGGTTATTTCGTATGAAAGTAATGTATTTGGTATAGATTATTGATTTTGAAGCTCATTTCTCTCTCTTTCCATCTCACGTATTACTCCTGCGGAAAGTTGTCCATATAATGCACATATTCTTTCCAATGTTGATTCCATTTACATTTCAATAGGTTTGAATTTGTCCAATGAGTACGATACTCCTGAAGAAGTTAATTTGAATGCATTGAACCCCTTTCTTCTCTCTGGAATGAGTTAAATGAGTTAAACAGAATGGAGTTACAACCATCATAGGAAAAATAGGCTTGTTTTTTGCTATTGTCACTTTTGCTGTTATGGTTCAAGGATTGTGTACTCGGACCATATCAAAAGGTACCCACTGGAATAAGTTGCGTATGATGTTTGAGAAGAAGAAAATGAAACTATAAATTTATTACGGTTTTTATAGTTCAACAAAAGAAACGAAAAACTAAATTTACATAATAAAAACCAACTTGAAGCTAAACATTATTCTATTTGAGTTCTGCGAATCTAAAATCAATTGAGCAATTCATTTGGCAGAGTTGAGCATTCCTTCAATTCCATAATAGAGAAGTATGTTTGGGCTTTCAGGATGATAGTGGAATTGATGGTGTTGAATGGTGTCATGATTAACTTGAGTAAAATATGCAGACGAGCGTATGGAGTAACCAACTGTAATCAAGAGTAAAAAAAAATTTAGAATAGGTATATTGCAAGGTAAAAAGGAAAGAGTAACAATTATATAAGATATTACCAGGTTATATTTGCGTGAACCTGTGAGCGCCTCCATCCATAACATTACCCATATAGCAGAGTCATAACTGTAAAGTAACAATATAAACTTTAAATAAGTGGTTTGATGCAATTTCGAATCAAGTAGGTAGAGAATGTCAAAACAAATATATTACCTATTGCTTTGTGTTGGGACTTGATCGGGCACAATTATTTTGAACTGAGTTACCTTTGGATACGTGAGGTTATTTGTTTCATAGAATGATGGATGTGCAAATAAGTGTTCTAGGTATTCCATCTATTGATAAATATGATTGTCAACGTTAATATTCGAAAGAAATAAGAACAAATTAGATTATTAGTTTTGTGAAAAATAATTAAATAATTAAAATACTAACCACTTTCTTTATCTTGGCAATCCGTGTTCTATGAGTTGTTCGTGTTGGCAGTGAATCAACATAAACGACCTCAGCATTTTTCATGTCCACCATAGCCAAATACCAATGATAATCTTTAGTAACCATAGGAATGAAGATCTTGTGTATGGAAACAAAAAAAAATTAAAAGGCGTAAGATATAAATTAAAAAAACCAAAAAAAAGTTGGCATGTAATGAGAAAAATAACTGATGCAGGTACCTTGTTACAATCTTTCAAGTGACTCATAAACCTGTCTTCATTCTTGTATTTTTTTACCCCTTCATCTACAGTAAAGTTTTTCATTTGAACCCGTACCTTAAATAAAATTAAAAAAAAAAACAAATTGAATAATTACAACTTAAGTGGTAATTAGAATAATTTAAAATATCATCCTTTAATGAATCTCAATTTTTTTTTTTTACCGAAAATGTTGTTGGCAAGAACCAATTCACCATTATGCCAATTTCTTTTTCTCTATGGGTTAAATAACAAACCCATATATTAATCACCTGCACATTTAGGAAACATATTAATAAAATTTGAAAAAAAAAGTGTGTGTACAAATGTACAGTTTTGCGAACCTTACATCAGCTTGGACACATTTGGTTGGTGCAAGAGATTGTAGCCCTTGTCTTGAACAAATATGGTCAAGATCTCCAGCATCAATGAGTGGTTCCCTATAATAAAAGCAATGTAGCAAGCTAGAATAAGAACTTATTTTTCCTTTTTGTGATAAAAAAGTTCAAAAATTTACTAGAAAAACTTAATTGATGGGGCTTACGCTAATGGCTTCTCAGTTGAAAAAGTGTAAGCAGCTACAGCAATTTCATCTTTTGGCAACTCCATACCGGATGTGATATTAAAAGGTATGTGTACATCCTGTTAAAGAAGAACAGTTACAATTTTTGTTTAGTAAATGTAATATTTTTGTGAATTATAATTTCATGATAGAGTAGTAAATATAATAAGTAAAAGATACTAACCTTCGGAATAATAAATTTTGAATTTGCAGGGATTGAACTTTCAGGAGTTTCAGTATTACAAGCTCGCTTAAGTGGTGAAATTGCATCAGTCACATGGAAGCTTCTATCGTGCTCTTCAATTGCTTTACCAATTCGAGAATTATAGTGAAAACTTGATTCACTATTTTTTTGCTGGTTTAGCATGCGAATCACTTCAGCAGCGACTGTAGATGCAAAATCCTTTCGCAATAAGTCCAAGTTTTTAGTATTTTCCATCATGCGTTCAGATAGAAGAACTATGTCTTTCTTCAAGTCCAAAATGGAGTCCTCAAGTATTAATACACGATCGACCATCATCTGCAAAATGTATAAATGCAAAATTATGTTGTGCTATAAATTTGTGGGAGGATATTGATGATTATATGACTATAATTATGAAATGATAAAATGAATCGCATTATTGAGCAATACAAGAAAATTTTTTTTGTAAATTCCATGTATTTTCTTCTTTTGAAAAAAAAAGAAAAAAAAATGATGTTATACCTGATGTTGAGAATTGCTTGCATGGGAATCCATCCGTTGAGTAGGAGTAATTTTGGAGTTCCCCTTTGTGCAAAAAGAAAAACAAAAGTGGCAAGTGTAATTGTTGAGTGAGAAATGAATTTGTAAGATGGATGTAAAGGTACAACTTATGTGATATATATGTATATATATAGACAATGGACATATTTTGAATTTTGATTTTTGAAATTGAATCGGAAGTATTTGATAAGTCAGTTTTTAACATTCAAATAATTTTAAACTTTTGATTGTTTGAAATTCAAATTGTTTTGGAAACTTTAGATAAGTAACATTTAAATTAGTTTTGATAGGCATACGATTCAAATTTTAATTTTTTACTTTCAAATAATTTGTGTTGAATTAGTTGGATGTACAAATTAAATTGATATATAATTAATTAGTTTGACATCTTCTTTCTTCAATTTTCCTTTACTAATTTAGTAGCTCTTGGGTGAACGGACTTATGCCATACTCCCTCCCTCAAAATTTTAAAATTTGTCATTATTGCCCGACTTCTAAGAAACAAGGAATCACGGCACCGCGTCCAAAATGTGTACATATGAATTTTTACAAAACTGTAACAAGTCTGGAATTGATCACAACACAAGCAAAACTAGTGAAAGAACAAACAATAACCGATAAAGAAACAAACATATAACAATAAAATAATAAAAAATAAATAATTTACTAAAACTAATGAAAAGTAGATAAAATTAATAAAAAAACCTTAAATAAAATGATAAAAGAACAAACAAGAATTGATAAAAGTACCAATAAAATTTTAAAAATAAACATATAAAAATGATAACAAATTAAACAAGAACCAATAGAAAACAGATAAAATTAATAAAAGAACAGATAGGAAGTAGTTGTTCTTTTACTGGTGTCTATTTATTTTTTTAGAGGAACTATTTCTTATTTTATCACTAACTATTGCTATTTTGTCTCAATGAAATATTTGTTATTTTGAAGTGCGAAAACGAAAAAGAATTGAAAAAGTGAAAAGTGAAAAAAATTGGAATAAGAAAATAAAAAATTAAAACTAAAAAAAAAAAAAGAGCAGAAAAAAAAAACCAATAGGAGACAGGAAAAATGTACCTTCAAAGATAATCTTTTGTCAATTAAATTTTTTTATTTCGCGGGTTGAATGAGTATATGCTATAACAGCTTATTATGTAGCAAAGGTCATTGAGAGAAATTTTAGGAAAAAAATAAATAAGCTCCAAATTAGTTGCTTATATTACAATAAAGAGGAATTTTAGTGGGTAACACCAATAAATTCTTAGCTCCAAATTAGTTGCTTATATTATAGTTGGGACATGTTTGCGTCATTATACATTCCAAATAAAGAATAAATATTTATTGGGTAATGCCAATAAAGCTTTATGAAGACCACAATCTTAAAACAACTAAATCATATCTTTCAACAAAAAAATGATTACAACTTTGGAAGTGTAAAAAAATTGACAATTGCAATTCAAGATGGAGGTTGGAACATTGAAGTACCCACGTGATCGGGGTGGGGCTCGTTGGATGTATCTATTAAAGCTTCACTAGAAACCTACAAAAAAGATTATACAACATATATTGTCAAACGGTCACACTGATCAGAAAGTTATAAGAAACCATAACGTTGTCTATCCCATAAACAACACTCCTGCTAGCACATGTCACTCACGTAACATAAAATAAAACCATAAAAATTACCATGTCGATTTCATCACGATGCAAACAACCATCTGCCTCCAATTCATTGTCAGGTACTATTGTATTGCTCTTTCTACACCTACTAGAGCTAGGACCTGTAGTTCCATCATTTCTTGGACATGAACGCTTACGCGTACTCGAACCTCTGCTCACTTGTTTCTTTTTGGATGACCCTACATTATATTGATGTTTAATATAAAATTAATAGGAAATTGCGTCCAAACATTAATTTGAGAAGTGAAATACTAATATTTTTCCTGTAACAAAAAACATAAACAAATAACACATTTTATTTATTTCTATTGAGTGGATAAACACACCTTTGGTTTTCGCAACAGCAGGATCAAGAATATTTTCCGTTGGTTGATCAGTATTCCTTAATCCAAATTGCTCATACTTTGAAGTTAACAAAGCAATTTCTTTGCGAGCATCATTGAAGCTATCAGTCGTTTGAGCAGCAACAGCACACATTCTTTTACAACTAAAAAGAAGCGCCCCCAATCTAATAGTCACCAACCTTTCCTGAGAAACATCTGGTTGGCAACTTAGAGATTCCCAATCTTTTGGATTTTTAGTCCACCTATTCAATATGCATGAATTTGGTATCTGTAACATATGCTGGAGTTTCCAAGTAGAAATCATGTGAGCACATGGAATGCCAATACTCTCCCACCTTTTACATGAGCACTTTGTACGAGAATGGTTCACATCAACCTCTACCACCCAATTAAAATCCGGTTGTCCAAACTTACAAAATATGTATGTATGCACTTCTCCGACTTCCTCTTTATGCACCAAATTAATTGCATTACTCATATTGAGTTGCTTGCGAAACATGTAAAATGCCTTTCAGGAATATATGGTACTTGCATGACGTTCAAGTTGGCGGACTTCACTTGTTAGAACAGGTTCAGTATGCAAGGTTTCAAAATCAGCTTTTGTCTCCTTCTCACGAAGGTGAGATAATGCTCGATCAAAATGATGCATGAATTCAAGTAAATTGCAGTTATCTACGAGAAACCTTTTTAAATGAGCATTTATCCCCTCACAACGTGATGTAGTACTAATGCCACAAAAAAACTTTCCACGCAAGTATGCTGCTGCCCAATACTCACGTTTTCTCTTAATATCCCTAACCCATGTATGAGTTTCAACTCCAAACCGATAAACCACCTCATCCCACATTGCATCCCACTCATGAGTTGAGACCTCTGCTTTAGCCAGTTTCTTGAACTCCTTTGTAAAATCAACATTTCTTACATTTGACTGTGCATTTCGCTGCAGATGCCACTTACAAAGGCGGTGTGTGGCATTAGGGAAAACCACTTCTATGGCTGCACGCATAGCATTATCCCCATCAGTAACGATTGCTTGTGGAATCCTCCCATTCATGCATCTGAGTAGAGATTGCAATGCCCATACATATGCATCTTCTTTCTCATTCGCAAGCATTGTAGCTCCAAAAACAGTCGTTTGTTTATGATGATTCACTCCAGAGAATACTACAAATGGTCTGTCATAGACATTGGTCTTGTAAGTTGAATCAAATGCCAACACATCTCCAAAACATTCAAAGTCCAAACGAGACATACCATCAGCCCAAAACATGTGCTCTAACCGACCTACCTCATCAATGGAATAATCAAGAAAAAATTGTTCGTCTGATCCTTTTTTCCCTTCCAAGTATGCAAATGCTGCATTTGCGTCACCGTTCCGTACTTTCGATCGTCTAACTTCACTGTTATGGTTATACACATCCTTCACTGTGAAACCCATCTTATCAAAACCACCTGCTTGCTCTTTCATAAGAGCAATCGTATGACTCGTTCCTACACCTGCTCTATTCAAGCTCTCTATTTGAGCAGCATCACCCTGAGTAATATTCCTATGACAAGGAACATAACGTACTTGCCTAGGGACAATGAGAGCATGATTATGTTCACTTACAAACAGACACACATTCCATCTTTGTGTCGTAGGATTTATATGGACACGAAACCTTGCACCACATCCACACCTAGTTTCACCTTTAGGCTCTCTTTGCCTATTTTCTTGATTGAGGAGGTTGTTCTTTCGTTTTCCCTCTCTTGAACAAACCCACCTACGCGATATGACTTCGTGTTTACTATTATAACCATACTCATCTTTTCTAACACCAAACCCATTAGCTTTTGCATATGTCATATAAAATTCCTCTGCTTCCTCTAAGTTCTCAAACTCCATAGTTTTAATTTCTAAATCAGTCAGTTGGTCCAATGGTTTCCCGGCCAAGTCCTCAACCTCCATAGCTTTAATGTTTAACTATATGAAACTGTAAATTACCAAATAAAAGATTCACAAACATGAAAATCAATACTTAATGATTATAACTTTTACTAAAAGAGCACATACTATATGAACCAATAAATAGTTTCTCAACCAAAACACAAAAATAAAGTAAAATTCCTTTAAGCGAACATGGCACACTTCTGCTCATGGATGAGGTAGGGCTGACTTAGGGGACAAAGTTACTGTTATTCTTGCTTAATTAAGTATAAAATTTGTATTATAACCCTGCACCATATCAGCTTCTCCTTCTACCTCTTAAATAGCAAAGGAATGGGCAAGTAGAATTTGGAGACTTATTAGATTAAAAAAAAAAAGAAGCACTTCATACTCCCCATAAAATGAAAAAAAAAAGTTCTCAACATGATGCAAAACTTACATTAAAAACTACATTAGCGAATTGATTATGGCAAGTCAAACTATAATTTACTTTTTATGCCAAGTTCAAACTAAGTTTACAAGCAAAATTCAATTACTAAAAGAATGGTAGAAAAGGTCATTGTACCAGAAAATTAGTTTATCAGCTAAGACCCACTAAAAAAGTGAATCCGATAGCAAACCTGAAATATAGGATATAACACTGCAAACCAGATTTTTCTTTTCATTTACCAGAACAAACCTTGTCATGGTCAACGAAATCAGAAATCAAACTCTCATAAATAGCAATGGAAATTGAGAAACCACATAATATAATTTTATAACATACTGTCATTTCATATTCACAGCCTACTAGAAAAGCATTCTCCTAGGGAACTTTAAATTAGATTCAAACATCCCCAGGGTGTTGGTAACACACAACCAGTTTCTAATAATGCTACCACATAAGACTTAAGTCCTAGATCATTACATAGGTTGTTGCTGAAATTGTACACACTATATACACACACTTGAGCAGCACGAGAACTTACATCTTCACTGCAGCAGCAGCTAATCCTCCCTTCCCAGCCAACAACTTATACTTCAATTGTAAACCTGGAAATGTCAATTTGTAAGAGGGCCTTGCAATTTAACTCCACTCATTACGAACTCATACATAATCACACCATCATAACATACCTCAATTGTGTCACCACGTATCTTTATCAAGAACTCGCTGATCCAAAACAGAGAGAAACCTGCATAATTGAGAACTAAGCTTGCTACTGCCACAACAAAAAACAAACAAGGAAAAGAAAAGCTATAGTATTTGATCTGATAACAAAAAAAAGAAAGTTCATAACAACAACACTCAGGGGTTGAAGTAAGAACAAATTTGTACATGGCAGAGTTGTAAGAAACTTGCTCTACTGCTCTTTATTAACTAAAAAATGAAGCTTTTGCTTCAATAAACTATGAGTTGCAGAAAAAGAAATGCTTCAATCTTTGGGTTGAAAGTTTTAAAACTGGAGTTTTGGAAATGAAACACTTCCCTTATGACTAAAGTAAGGTCCCTGCACAGTTTCATCCAAGTTGGAGTAGCAGAACATAAATTCACTTTGTAAATGCAAGTTCTGAAAACTATGACCAGCAGAACTGGTCAGGCACCAAATTTTGGCTCTGAATCCTTAAACCGAGATTTTAGGGTTCAAACATGTCTTATTTTGGTAATGGAACTTGACTGGAAAGTTTGCATGGGGTAGGAAAAACAAAAGTTAATGAATTCATCAAAAAGCAGGTGTTTTAACTTCTCTTGCTGGCAGAATTGATTATGCTTCAAACTTTGGGGAAAGGGCCCCAAACTGGGAAGTTCTGAGTTTAGACAACTATCACATGACTGTGAGGAGCTTCCTGAAAAATTTTGTGCTATTTAGAGCAACAGACCTCGAAATGACCCTTTGAGTTGAAGATGCAAGTAGCTGAAACATGCATAAGATGGCCTATTGGAGTAACTTTGATTCAAGTTTGACTTTAAGATTGGGATGGAGTCTTGGGCTGAAATTTTGCAGCCATGTTTATCTGCATAATTAGGACTCTTCTGCAAAATTTTAATGAATTTGAGGCAGCACAACTCAGAAATCACTTAAGTTTAAGTTATGCTGGAAAAGTGGCCAGCAGAGACGTTTTTGCTTCAAACTTTAGGTAAATGGCCTCAAATTTTGGATTTCTCAGTTTCGACAACTTTGATATGTATAAAATAAGTTTCCTGCAAAGTTTGGCGGAATTTGGAGCATGAGAACTCAATTAGGCACTTTTTGTCCAAAATATTGCTCAAATGACCTGCAGAAGAAGAATCACTCCAAACCCTTGGAAGAGGACTCATAAATTGGTGTCCTGGGGCCAAGACAAGTTTTTTATAGCAAAAATATGGTGACTGGAATGTTTGGTGTTAATTGGAACATTGCAACTCAAGATACCCTCTAAAACCAAAGATTGTGCTTAAACAATCAGCAGAACGAAGCAAGCTTCAAACTCTTAAAAGAAGGCTTCAAAATTTAGGGGTTGAAGCTGGAACAAATCTTAAATATCTGAAGGAGGGTTGCTGCAAAATCTTGTGCCATTTGGACCACTGGAACTCCAAACGACCCATTGAAATGGAGGCTTATAGAGGAAATATAGAGGAGGGTTATAATCCGACTGCAGAAATATAGAGGAAGATGTTGCTGCTGATGCAGAAAGTTTTAATGGAGATAATCAAAGTGCTGGAGAAAATCTTACCTCAGAAAAAGGAGAAGCATCTCAAAATGTGAGAATGGACCTCTCTAACCTTGAACATTTTAACCTGACCGAAACTGAAAGAAGTAGCTGCTGGCTGGACAAATAAAAACTTGACTCATATAGAGTAGAGCTGCTGCTTTGATTGCTGAAGATACTTCAACTTCAGAATGATGGTTTAATTTTAAATTAGGCTGAAGCAATGCAGATGTGTTACTCTTTTATCTGGTATTTCTTGGTTTTCAGGGAGCTGGAAAAGAGGTCGTGGACAAGTCTGGTGGTGAATGTTCTGCAATTAATAGTCTTGTCAAGGAAACAAGAGATAGTTTAGCAGATGATCCTTTTTCAGATCAAGTTCTAACCTTAGCCATCCATGAAAAGCCATCTTTACAGACTGCTTCTGTTACTCCCGTAGTTAATGCCTGTGACCAAGCTGACCTTCAGACATAAAAAATGGTTGACCAGGAAGAAATTCTAGGGAATGGTGAGGATAGGTCTCCTGAATCAGGTAGAAGACATGTGGACAAGAAACATGGAGGGAAAGGGGCTCCAATCGGCTCTGATAATACATTCTTTGGATTTGGACCTAGAACTCAAGATACTAGCAGGCAAAAGGTGAAGTACATATGCTAGCATACTGGCTGAACAGTTCATAATCTAGAAGGTGTAATCTTTGCTTGAATGTTTTCACTCTAACTTGGTAGGTTTTCAAGTTCATTTGGCTCACATTGACTTAGTAGGGCACCATCCATTTGTATGATATGTGTGTTTGTAGCTTTGTTCTTGCTTGGTTATTGGAAAGATGCTTTTTGCATTTTGCAATGTTTGAAACCTATTAATGTACTATTCTTGGTTAATTTTATGCCTTGTCTAAGCAGTATAATCACGCATGGTCAAGTTGTTGTTAAGGGTTTAGTAGTGCATATTGTGGTAAGGCCTGTTCACTTGTTGCACACAAGTGTTTTCAGGATGCTGTGACATGCGGTTCGTGAAGAGAGGGACTATTATAGTTCATAGAAGTCCTTAAAATTACCGGGAACGATCCGCCAAGCCGCCGATCAGCTTCCGCCGGAGACCGCCGCCGTGCTTCGCTCTCTCTGCCGTGCGCCCGTCGTTGATTCCGTCGGTGCTGCTTCAACTCGCAAGTCACAGCCCTCTGCTTGCCTTCTGTTTGCTTTTTTTTTTTTTAATTTTTTCTACCCGAAGCCACGTTTTTTACTTTCTAATATAACTAACCATAACCGATTTACCTTACTCGTATACCATTAAAAACTTTAAGGACTTCTTTGGTAATTCTACCAAAATAAATCTGACTTGGTCAAATTCCTACTAAGACTGCCACATGTATGCCACCTAAGCCAAGGTATGTACCTGGCCAGGTACTGTAGAAAGATCCGTTCTACTGATATTGGCCTGCCTGCGATTTAGAGCAGTCTGCGGCTCTACAGTTTTCTCCGGTTTGAAGTAGTTTTGACCGGCTCTTGACTTTGTTGTATATGAGCCGAAACCAGACCGTTGGTGGCAATGTTTCACAGCTGAGCCAATCCATTCCGGTTCTGTCAACCATGGTATACTATAAACTAGTACACTTACCTTTCGGTTTTGTCATTTGTGACATACATTGGGCCTGCCTCCTAATCTAGATGATTCACTCATTGTGATCATCAATAGTTTCACTCGTCTCACTATGATCCAGCCCAGCGAGCACATTCTTACTGAAACGGATTGAATGGCGTGGTTATGCCCTAGTGTTTAACTAAGGACCCAGAATCTGT
Organism: Aquilaria yunnanensis; assembly: GCA_039654915.1. Lineage (NCBI taxonomy): Eukaryota > Viridiplantae > Streptophyta > Magnoliopsida > Malvales > Thymelaeaceae > Aquilaria > Aquilaria yunnanensis. The sequence goes on along the minus strand of CM077593.1, from coordinate 101,486,917 downwards.
GGAAGGGCAGCGACCAAAATCACAATTCGTGCCAATTTGGACTATTAATAGGCTACACTATACGGCCATTCATGCGTACTAGCATAATATGCCTGTGGATGCATGCATAGCAATACCCGAAGGCTGTTCCTTATGGAACATCTACAGTGGTGTGGTATGTACGGCTAACTCTCAAATGTTACATGATCCCAAACTTGCATCAAACAAACAACACTACAGGGGAAAGGGTTGATCACTTCTTGGCAAAAGTGATGGCCATGGGATATTGTGGGGTGATTTTGAAACCCTGAAGGGCCTGCATCGCCTCAGCTGATTTATCTTCATCTTCAAATTCCACAAAGGCAATACCAGGCTTGGCTTCAATCATCCGCACTTCTCTGAATCCTTGGAATTGCTGGAAAAGCACCTGCAACATCATGCTAGTTGTCTCATGAGGTAAATTCTGTATGAACAGAATACTGTTGGGAGCAGCTTGCTCTTGTGGCCCTGGACGAAATGCAGGCTGCAGAAACAACCCAAAATCAAGCTCGTTAGACCCCAAACATCAATGAAAGAGAAGATAGAAATGCTTAATCTAAGCTTTCATGCAGGAACAACTCCACATTCTACCATCAAAGGCACCACATTCCAGAGACCGATAATGATTAAGATGGGCATTCAATGTAGTCCTCAAGCAAAGAAAGCACTGGCATTGAGAACATGTTCAAGACACTTACATTTGGACCTCCATTACTTTGGGGAGCAGTTCCATTTGCCATAGAAGCTTGATGTGCTTCCTCAGCACGTCGCTTTCTTTCAGCTGAAGAAGTTCCAAAGATAAGAAATAACAAAAAAGAACAGGATCAGTTAAGCTATTTGACAGAAATAGTATCTTTTCACACTGCTTGCGAATATATGCAGTATTTCCATAAAGAATGGCAGCAGTGAAACTATTTTCTACATGAGATAATTCAGTGAATTTGTATAACTAGAACTGGATTTGATTCTGTTTAGAAGCAATATTCAGACAATCAGGAATAACCACAAACCTATCTTGTAGTAATGGTAGACAATGTGGACCTTGTTCATGAGATACAGAAACCTTTGTTTTCGTTTATCAGATCCAGTGGAACACCCCCCCCCCCCCCCCTCTCTCTCTCTCTCTCTCTCTCTCTCTCTCTCTCTCTTCCTTTTCTTACATACATAAATGAATGTGAATATGGAAAGAATGCACTTGGAAATGCAAATAAATTGACCATCTTGTAAACATATGGAATATCATCGAGGAATAGTTGACATTTTTTTGGGTCACCTTTCTCTTCTTGCTTCTTCTTCTTCTCTCTTGGAACATAGCTTCCATCCACTTTAGCAATACAATCTGACTTTGTTTTGGCATACTGTATCCTCTGCACCAATTTAATTACAGATATACTCAGCAAACCTTTTTCTTAAGATGATAAATTTTCTCCTTTTTTTCTTGGTAAAGAAAATACATTAACTTACAACACAGTCACCTGCTAAAAACTAAACAAAAAAGGGAGCACTGAAATTGAAGAGCTCCATCACTTTTGGGTGCATGCAGAAAGATGTGGGAAGCCAGGCAGTTAGAACATCAGATCTTTAACTCACCTAAGGGATTTGCAACTAAGGCACTGCATAACACAGATTTCTTTAAGATTCTTTAAATCACTGGTCGCAAATTCTCACCTCAAAAGTTCTTCCATTTCGTCAATGTAAATAAGCAAATAATTTATAAGGATTTCTATCTTGTTGCAAACCCTGGTTTTTCCTTTTGTTCTTTCTATTTTCTCTCTTGTTCCTTTTCAAATTTTATTTTTATCTTCTACTGTTGCATAAAGGAAGCACAACCAGAGGGCAAGGGGAACCAAAGGAAGCAACATTATCCAAGAGAAGTACGAAAATAAGGAGCCGTTCGCATTCCATGATATCCTTAAACTGGGTTCTAAATAATGCTAGAGAGTAACTAGATTTACATAAAAACTTTGTACATAACCTTACAGCTCATAATATCATAACCACTGCATACAAAACTCTAACTCTTCAGGCAATAAGACAACATACTGGTTGTACAGCACCAAGGTTCATTTCTAGTGAATAAGAAAGCCTCGGTGTTCAAGACAGATTTCAGGAACCAGGAACTTCAACTATTGAAAAGAAGAGTTAAAATATTGGCTCGGAGCTATGCTGATATTAACAAGAATAGAATGCACGTAATTGTAGTTTCAGAGCACAAAAAGAAGCCTGTGCATATGCTTGTAACAGATAAACATAACATGTCATATTGAAAAGCACACCAACCACGTGTGGAATTTCATGTTACAAGTGGAAAGAGAACAACAGGCAAGATGAACTTTGTTTAGGAAAGAATTCAGGCCTACCATTGGTTTGTCGTAAAATGGAAAATTTTGCATTTGCCGGAATGCATTACTGGCAGCCATCAGTTCACTAAAGACCACCCATGCTTGGCCCCGAAGCTTTGGTGTCTTCAGTGCAACAACGTCCAAGATCCTTCCATATTGCGAGAATAATGCATAAAGGGATCTCTTCAATTCTGAAAGAGAGAAAATAGTAAAAGAAGAATATGTGACCAAAGTTTCAACAAGATATGCAAAATGAAAACCACTACAACCTACAACCACATAACCTGCTCCCAGCACCGCAACCCACAAACAAGAAGAGAACCCGCACTATTGCATTTGCAGAAACAGTCGAACGAAAACTTCCCAACTTACAAATTATGGGAAAATTGCCACAGACAACAAGCTAAAGTACATACCGTCGGCATGATTACACCACAATAAGACGACTCTGGGAAACAAAGAGTTGGCTTTCAACAACATTATAATAGCAAAATCCACCACTCAAATAGAAAAAGCCCTTCAACATTATTCCATTTCTGGTGACGGTCATTTATCAATCAAGCCTGTGTAGTTAACTCCCAAACCACCGAACGGGAACAAACAGCAGTTCAGCATAAACCCCACCTAGGAAACATCCCTCTGAAACGTAAAATACAGTAATTTTTTCACTGGGTTTCAGCTGACTTCTACTAGCACCCAGTTCCTCGATTACACTTTGATATTTATCAGAAAACCAGGAAAAAAAAAAAAAAAGCGGGAAACAATAGGGAAGAAAGCAATGTAGGTACCTTCTTTCTTGATCTTTTCATTGAGGTTCTTGATGTAAATAGTTTGATTAGGAGGTATATCCCCGGAAAGCATTGTCGCCGGACCCAATCACGGTGGCAGTGAGGAAGAGATTCCTTCGGGACCGAGTTTGAGACACACAGAAGGCGAGGAGAGAGCTTAATTTCAAACTAGAGTGTGCCCTAGCCTCTCTTACTGGGCCTTCTTTACCAGTTCACCCAGGGGGCTTGTTGGGCTCCTCACTTGAAGGGCACGTGCCCACAAATTAATGGCTAAAATTCCACATCAGCCCATCAAACTTCCTTTCGTGCCTGCCCGCCCAACAACGTTTGAAATTGTACCCATTAGGCCATTTAGTGTCCTAACTGAAAAATGAACTACTAATAATTGCAGTGAGAAAAATCTAAAACTAATAATAAGTATTTAGTTAGATTAGCAAAATCATTTCTTGGTTTCTTATTTTCTAAAAGAGATAACATCTTAACAATTTTTGGAAAGTAACTTCCTTAATTTCTCAAGTAGGAAGATGATTTTTCAACAAATTTACTATAAAAGAAACAACTTTTTTTTTCATAAAATAAGAATTCAGTAAATCATTTTGCTTATTTAATTAAACACAATGCTGCTTGGAAATTTTTTTTCTCAATACAACTGTTAGTATGCTTCATTTTAATCAAATTTTCTGCATAAAGAAAATGATATTTTATTACTTATATAAGTTATTCGAACTCCTTCTACTCAAACCAGTTTTGCTTTTGCTAATACTCCCTCCATTCCATATATTTTGCTCCATTTTCTTTTTTAGGTAGTCCCAAAACTTTACACCATTTTCTTTTTTAGTAATCTTTTTACATCACATTTACTATTATACCCATTTTAACTCTCTCTCTCTCTCTCTCACCTTCCCAGACTCCCCTCACACACACTCTCTCTCCATTTCAACCTCCCTTCGGTGAGGTTCCACCCCAGTCAACGCGAACGAGGACACCATTCGAAGAGATGGATTATGAGGAGATGACGCGTCGAGGAGGAGAAGCAATGCGAATCAAGGATGGAGGTGGATAGATAACGTGAATCGAGGTTTGAGGCGGAGATGCAACGCGAATTCGGCTGGAGGCAAAGAGGCGGCATGAATCAAGGTCGGGGGCGATGCAAATCAGCGCTGGAAGAGGAAAGGCGACATGAATCGGGACTAGAGGCAGAGAAGCGACGTGAATGAAGGCCGAAACGAAGTGAATCAAGGATGGACGGACGAATGGACCCAAATCAAGGATGGTCGGATGCGAATGAAGATAGGCGGTTCCGTTCGTGATTGAGGCGACTTCAACGTCGGTGAGCAGGGGGCGGGAAGGGCAGCGAGCAAGGAAGCAGAGAGGGCAAGGCAAAGGGTAGAGAGCAGGGAAAGGGTAAATCGGGACAACAAACAAAACAGTTAAAGTTTCTTAATCTCCGTATGAAGTCAAATGGAGTAAAATATTAGAAGCGGAGGAAGTATTATATTTATGGCAATATATGGTCGCATGAGAACGGTGTTAATTATCGGGAAGAAGAAGGATGAGTCACTCAGATCGCCGAACTCCCCAGGTCACGTCAAAGGGGCTGCCCGAGCCTGGATTCTATACTTGTATTACTTTACGTGCACAAATTATATAGGCTAAAATCCGGAAAGGCCCCTACACGTCGGACTGTTTGACCATTTGAGCATTAAAAGTTTTTTTTAGACAAGTGCAACCAGACAACTCGACTAGAATTTGGCGCAATGGGTGCAATCCCCTAGCTTTTATTCAGGCTAGGATTAAAACTGCAAAGTTAAATTTCATGTTTCCGGGAAAAATGGCTATGAAACGACAAGTATATATTAGAGTCTGAATACTACTTTGACTCAAAAGGGAAAGTTCGAGGGTGAATCGATAAGGGGGAAATGGAAGGTAAAGGGGATAAGGGGTTGTAGCATAAAAGATGAGGAACCGCCTTGCATTTAAGCCATATACACACCTCATCAAATGGATAACGATATACACTTGAGGACCGATGGGATCATATTTATGTATCTCCCACAATATTGGTGCACCACTTTCATAAAATTAAGTGCAAATGGATATATATATTATGTGTGCTAAGGCCATAAAAGATCAAAAGGTGGGAGTCTAGCAAGCCACCTAAGCATAAAATGGTCCCTTGACTTTGTTCATCATCCTTCTCCATCGTTCCATCTCTCTTCACCCCTACAATTTCTTTCATATTATAATTTGTAATTAATTAGCGCGCGCGTGTATGTATAAACAACTAAAGTTTTGACTTACTGTTTAAGGTCTACAGTTATTTTTAGACTCACACATGCATATATATATATATATATATATATATATATATATATATATATTTTGCTTCTGAAAGCAAATTGTTTTTCTAGGAGTGTGCGAGAGGCATTGAGTTCCAGCATGATGTTAACTTGCAGTGTGCATATCACGATAGAGCGAGTCCAAGAGCTAAAGAAGAAAGATGTATACATAGGGAGAGGGTTTAATAAATTAATATACCTGACTTTGTGATAATAATTATAATTTTTTTTAATAAAAGATGTTTTATTCTAATTAAAAATAAGTTAAATGACAGCTTACAAACCAATGACAACATAAAACTCTATGAGAAAACAAGAACATAAAACCAGCCACAAAAAGGCTATTTATTCATGTGACATTAAATGAAGATAAGAGAATCGGATCAAGCCAAACATTTCAGATAAGTTAGAATAAATCTAGAGTACAAAACTCACTAATAACTAAAAGAAAACTCAAACCAAGCCAACAATAACCATAAAACCAACTATGCATCAGAGGTTTGAATAAGACTAACTATAAAAATAAAAAGATTACACATAAAACCTAAAAAAATAATGACTGACTTTATTCTATACAATTGCATCCATATCTATTGCCAAGGGTTGGGACACTCCAATAGACCCGAGATTCTAATGAACTCAAAAGGCTTAGATCTATCATTGTTCATCTTCAATTGAAAATCTATCATATGATAGTCTTGAATCACTATTGAACACCAAAATTTGAAGGAAATTGCATTCACTATAAAATCTAATAAATAATATCAAATAAGATTAGTCAAATAATCAAAAGATTGAAAAAAAATAATTGGATCCAAACAGAAGTTCAAATTTGGCTAGAAATGATAAAAAGTGATGAGGGAGACAGCAGAAGAGAATAGATTGGAGGAGAGGAGATGATGTGTGCTAATTAATAAGAATAATAAGCAGTATCTAGGTTAATGTAAAGATCAATATTATAGAAAATAAAAAGTTATATGATTAAGTTAGGTGGGTAGGAGTAGTAGGAGGTTAAGAGATCTCTCATGCATCCCAAATTATAATTAATGTGGCATGAAAAGGGTAGAAGGAGAAATAAACGCACACGGCGTCGATTCTTGGGTTGGCAAGAATGGCGCGGCCGGGATTTCGTTAAGTTTTACATATATATAAAGGAAAGAAAACGAAACTCCAAACAGATGCTTTAGTTAGTTACCTGGACTTCCTAATTATAATTAATATTGACTTGTCAACAATTTCCTAACTGAGTGAGACCTTCGAATATATATATATATATATATATATATATATACCAAGAAAGTTTTAAAAAATTAATTATTGTAAAATTGTAACAAATATCGTTAAAACAAGCAAGCCAATTTTATTGGTTGTGTTAATTATAGTTATTGCTACTTTTCGTTTTCTGATGACTTATTGCTAGTTAATTGTTTAAATTAATCAAAATTGTAATTAACAAGTCACATTTATTATAATTCAGAGGTCAATATACTACTAGAATTGTATACGTATCCCGATGGATCGATGTATATATAAAGGCATCTACAAATCCATTTGTATCAAATATCTGTCTTTCCGGTCTCTCTTTCTCTCCACCTTTTCGGCCATTGTAGTGTAGATCGATCAAGCATGCCCGCTCAGTCCACCTCTTCCTCACCCCAACAAACCCTTCCCACCAACAGTTCTAGGTTGGAGGGCAAAGTTGCGATTATCACCGGCGGCGCCAACGGCATCGGAGAAGCCACCGCCAGGCTTTTCACAGCTCACGGAGCCAAAGTCGTGATCGCCGACATCGACGATTCTTCGGGCATCGCTCTCGCTAACGCATTGGCCCCTTCAGCCACCTACGTCCGCTGCGATGTCAGTTCAGAGGCAGACGTCCAACACCTGATCGCTGAGACCCTCTCTCGGTTCCACAAGCTGGACATTCTATTCAACAACGCTGGGGTTCTGGGGAGCCAGTCGAAGAAGTGCAGGAGCATCCTGGACCTGGACCCCGACGAGCTGGACTGGATCATGAGGGTGAACGTGAGGGGGACGGCGCTGGGGATGAAGTACGCGGCGAGAGCCATGGTACCTCGGAGGAGCGGGTGCATCATCTCGACGGCGAGCGTGGCGGGGCTGATGGGCGGGCTAGGACCACACGCGTACGTGGCGTCGAAGCACGCCATAGTGGGGCTGACGAAGAACGCGGCGTGCGAGCTGGGGAGATACGGGATCCGGGTGAACTGCTTGTCGCCATTCGGGGTGGCGACGCGGATGCTGGTGAAGGCGTGGGGGGAGGATGAGAATGTGGGAAACGAAATAAGAGGGGAGGAGGTGGAGAGGATGGAGGAGTTGGTGCGGGGGCTGAGTAATCTGAAATTAGGGGTGAGTTTGAAGGCGAAGGATGTAGCGGAGGCAGCGTTGTATCTGGCCAGCGATGAGTCAAGGTATGTGAGCGGCCACAACCTTGTGGTGGACGGTGGCTTCACAACCTCTAACAACTCTGCTGGAATCTTGTAGACTGCCTGGTGCCCAAGCACAATATTGAAATTAATTAAGAAACTAATTAAATGATATATGTATGGAAATTAATTAATTAAAAGAATATTAATAATTAAATCACAATTAATTAATATTGAAATTAACCAACTTATTTTCATGAATCGACAGTGAGTTCGTTTTTCCGTAATGGGTTTGAGCTTGCAGAAATCCAAAGTGTGAGCATGCATTTTCCTGTCACGTTTCTTTTAGGCGATAATTCAATTTCCTATTTTCAATAATAAATTTGTCGCCTCATTCGGCTGGCCAACTCCCTTGTAATTTCATCTAAAATCTAATTTATATACAGGCATCTCTACGAAAAGGCTAGAATTAGGGGCATCATTGTAAGAAAGATGAAAATTCTGACCAACATAAAGAGGGACTGAATTTTTTGTTGCTAGTCATTTGGTTGTAAAAAGATCTTTAGCAATTGAAAGTTTATTACATCCATCTTAGTGATACACTTTGCATGGATGGAGTTATGTACATTTCTATGGTGTCCATTAAAATTTTTAATTTCTTTACAAATGTAAAGTAATTTTTATATGAATGACTCCAGTGAAATTTATCAAATGATTTCACTAATTTAAAAAATGAGCAAAATAAAATAAAAAATGAAAAGATTATTTTTCTATAAATATATTAAAATTTCATATTTTTTTATAAGTATGTTTTATATATAAATCTAATTATATGTGGACCTCATAGAAAAAAAAAATCTATACGGGTTCCTGTATATTAAATATTGGACTCCGGGTGGCAGCACTACAATGTCCAGTGAAGTAGATGCAATGAAAGTAAACTTCAACCTCACTACTACCATATACACACCCCACATCCACCCTACATTCACATTGGCGCGAATCGTCACTGACAACCTTGTCTCAAGCCCGAGCCCTAGCTAAGGCTGCCGAAACGTGGCATAACTGAAATTACGTGAGCCTTATGAGACCCAGAAACGGCGTACTCGAACACCTTCACCTCACCATCACGAGAAATTCTGTAATTAAAGCTCTCCCCCTGGTCCATACATCCTGCTGCTCCGGCATGCTTCCGTGCTTTCATCAGTTCTTCTATTTGAGTCATTACTGGAACGATAAATAGCAGCCACGGGTTCCAGTGATTGTAAACCATGGATACTCCATCCTTAGTTTCTGGTTCCGAGCTTCAGAAGAAGCTGCCAACTCACCATCGAAACCGATGAATCAAACTCTTCTCATGTGGTAGCAAAACCTGCTAATAAGATTGTTTGCTTGCTGGGTGAAGCCGCTAAAAGGATGAGATCCCAAGTGAAGAAGCTATTTTGATTATTCCAATTCACTGCCTTCAAATTGAAGTGATCAAGGTTGCAGAAGAAATGACCATCACATAAAACTAAATGTTGCCATTTTTTCATTTGAGTACGATATATGACGTTCATTTACTCGGAATCTTAATCTTATTTGTACTAACTGAATTTCTAAATTGAAATGCTCATGAAATTTCTGGATGAATTCCTATTACAACCAACCAACCTTGTGTTGTGGCCGCTAATTGCCGTAAACCACTCGAGGCAAGTTTCTCTACATACCACGGTTAAGGTGCTTTTAGTTAATTAATTACACATGATCCCCAACCCAAGTCAATACAAACAATTCAATATATCCCCTACACTACGCTGGAAGGGCAATTCTAAGTATGCCGAGAATAGGATCCGGCCTAGAAAGGAGACTGACATAGTGGGCATGAGGACTTGTGGGAAGTAGAGAACCACTTGTACAGGCATGCTGAATGGAACTTGTGTTTGCAGGTCTTGCAGGCAAGCCGAGGAAGGCTGTGGTTTGAGGTCTGAATCACACTGTAACAAATCGGACACTCCTCCACACCCTCAAATTCCTTATCAAAATTACGCTTCCATATCTGTATGGCCTCCGCCAAAGCCCCATTCTATATGACACAGAAAATTAAACATCATGGTACAATACATCAAATAGGAAACGGCCTGCTGCAAAATATGGACTCGGCACTTACCTGATTACGAACAAACAACATCATTGACATCAACCATTTCCTCTGTTTCACTTCACTTATCCCTAGGCTCCGCATGCAATCAACATCCACAGGCCGTAACGGATAAGATCCTGGAAGACGAATAACTAGATCCATTCCTGTCTCATCCTTTGTATAGGTGGCAACGACCTCATTTGCTGACGTACTTACACTGACTGAGAAGTTCTCATCACCAAAATTAGCTTTCTTTATCTGCATCAGACAAATTTCACAAGAACAATCACTACAAGCTTGAATATGACCTCAGTTTAGCAGATACACACCCACACAATTTTGAAAACTGAATCTATCATCACAGACGGAGAGGTAAGGTACTGAAGAAGACAAGATGAATCATTCAAATGGTTAACCCCAAGGAAGCATGTTAATCAAATGTTCATGATCACAAGAAAGGGGACAAAGAATTTAGGTCAACATCATTAAGATTGTACCCACTACACAGTAAACATTTAAATTATGCATACCAGGGACAATTCATTTGCAATCAAAGGGGGACTGCACCAAGCCCTTGTAAAAGATTCAATCAACAACAATGTAGAGCGGTCCCGTAGCTCACTAAACCACCGGCGAACATAGGCAGGTAAAAGTCGAAGCATCAAACCATAAAGTGCTCCAGCAAGTGATGCCATTTTCACAGGTTCCACGGGCCAAAGCATTTCTACAGAACAACGCAAGGACCCAGTCATAATTGCATGCTTAGCTGCAGTGGCAGCCTCTAACAAAACAGAAGGAAGCTCAACTTCTTTCTTCTTCAGATTTTGTGGTGAGCATAGTCCTAAAGGAATATGCTGGAAAAGGCAATCTAATATCATTGGACTGGAAAAGTCTTGCATGTACTGTACTAGTTGCTCCCTCCGAGGAGACGAAGATGGCAGTGAACACAAATGTGATAGCAACAAAGACCAAGCCAGATATAAGCATACCTAGGAGCATCACAGAAAATACAAGTATGAGAATAGTAAAAATTTAAATGTGTACCAAATACTGGATAACTTCAACAAATACTGAAAACTAGAGCAGTCATACCCGTTCATCTGCTGCTAATTCTGAATTGAGAACCTCAGAAGGCAACTTCTCAACCATGTACGTCAACTCTTCTGTCAACTGGAAACTGATGTCAGAAGAATTATCAAGTTGGCCCGTTTCAAGTTCAATGCTTGAATCACCAGACCCCGTGCTTTCCACACATACAGCCAGTTGAGAGATGGGTTCAGCTGACAGAACAACATAGGCAGCAAGCTTAAGAGGCGGGATGGATCTGGAAGAGAACAAGATGGCATACAAAGAGCTGATAGGCCCTTTGCTTAATCCCCAAAGTTCAACTGATTTTACTGCTTTGTCAATTGCATCCGCAGATGATTTAGTGACACCTGCAGCAACCAATTCCCAGAAGAAATGACAACCTAATCGAGAAGATGCAACTATGGAAGCAGCTTCATGACTGTAGGAATCTCCAATGGCCTCAGAAATCCCAGTGGAAAAGAATATACGAATAATACTCCCTAGAATCTGATTTTTTAATTGCTCCCACTTCCCATTTTGCAGGACCATCAAATTGCCTCCATTGCCATTTGATGGAGATTCCAAAAACCCATATAATATATGGAATGAGAGGAGGGCATTTTTTGCAGTATCAATAGGAGCAGATTCAGAAGCTGAAACAATTTTTTCTAGCTTTTTCAGCAAGAAACCCAAACTATCAGGAGAACAGCTCCCAGAGATTATATCATCCACATTTTCAGCAACTTCCTCCATAGTAAGCACAGCTGATTCAATCCAACATCTCAAGTGGAAGAAGAGAAATTCCCAATCTTCATCATTGAATTCCTTCCAGCAGTAACCAACTGAAATAACCATTAGCTTTGACAACAGCATCTGCACTACTGGCAACTTGTTTACTTCAGTTAATGTATCAGCACCCTCTCTCTGCTTCCTGAACAAGTCAAGTAATAGTGCACTCTCCCCAAGGTCAATGACTCTTGCCAGCTTCATCATGTCTACTCCTATTGTTTGTAAAGGATAACAGGATGTAACTAACTGAAACCATTCTTCCATATCTGAAACAATAAAAACAGAGGAGTGAGCAAGAAGAGTATCAGTTCTACTGCTGGCTAGGATAAAATAGCATATATCAATAAAATCAGTTTTCTCCAGAAGCAGTACTTTCACTCAGTAAATAACAGTAGTTTCTTATTAGGAACACAAGCAGGCTCTTTTTATTTTCAAATACAATAAGGCCAATGGTTACAGATTCCGGTATTTCTTAGGAGAGTCACAAAGTAATGCATCATAAGAGAGCTGAAGCAACTCAGAAAGAAACAATTGACATTAAAAATAATTACCATGTGTTCTTTAAAAAACGAGAAAAGATAATTACCTTGCCCAGTGTGCCATGTGGTCAAAGGAGGGAACAACAAAACCCTGTGGAGCCAGCTTTTCATTGTTTCCTGGATTTGACAATGCCCCACAGAAGCAGTTCTACTACCTCCACATTCACCAGACCCATAGCTTGATTCACATATCGGTAGCATGATGACACTGAGTATCAAAGGAAGAATCCTCAAACAATTCATGTTTACAACCTCACCTATAAATAACTTATCTACAAGAATTTCAAACAGAATGATAGCCTTTTCCCTTCCCCATATTTTTTCCTTGAAAAATGTGAAAACTAAATATAGAAGTGCTCTCAAGAATGGCTCTTCAATCTCCCCCAGTTTCTGACCTTCAAGAGGCCATATACTAAAGAAACACTGTCCACTTCCTCCATGAACAATAGCACCACCTAGTAAAATGTTGAATAGGGAGTCTAGCATGTCTCCCTGGGAGCACATATTTTTATGCTTGACATAAGAAATAAGTGAAGGAAATAAAGAAGTGGTAGCACTGCCTCCAGGCCATTTCCATGTGCAGAGGATCTCAGCAGCAATCCAGTCTCGAGAAATCTCCTCATTCCCGGATGCACCATTCAACAAATTATGTGCAACATGTCCGCCAATCACTTTATCAAAACCAAGTTCACAAGCAAGCCTGTCAATGAAAGAAACAAAGTTGCCACTTGCAGATCCCTGCACACAGTATATAAGTATGGATTAGTTATTTTACCCATCTCTGTGATCACTTCATGTCAAAACTCCAGTCATTTTCAGTTGAATGTAGCTTTCAATTAAACAATGTAAAATGCAGGATTAGCAAATATCTCAAATCAGAAATTACTCAAACACCAGGTCAACATGGATAACCTACAAAGCTACTTACATGAACTCTTTCTGCATCTATCACATCCAAACCTTTTTGCGAGCAGAAATCTGGAACGATCCACAAAGGCCATGTTTTATCTCTGCTCAAAAGCTGATCCAGCAATCTTTGTTCTTCACTTTGATATCGACAGAGCGACCCAAGTATCTCAAGCATCCATGAGCAGCAAAAAGACGCAATTCTGGTGCCATCTATTTTAGTTTCCTTAAAGATGATTGACCTAATAAAGCGAGTCAAAGTACTTCCCAGGCTGTTCCTGGCATCATCACTGAGGTCTTTTAGAAATTGGTTACTGATTTTAGAACGAAAAACATGCACTGATTCATCAAATTCAGTACGTATGGTAATTTTCTCCTTTGATTCACCATCAATAGCATCATCTACCACTGATGCCATGCTATACTCCCAGTCAATAATGAACACGGCAGCTAATATGCTTGAAACTAAGCTGTAATCTTCATCCATTGTCCTTAAGCAAAAATAGCTGCGATCAAGAATTTCTAGAGCAAAATATGCCATGCCTATCACATCCATTGAACTCTTAACTTCCGATCCAAGTACATTCTCTTTGGTAGTTAGGAAACAACCTACGGCCTTGATAGATATGAAAGAGGATTCTTGAATAAAACAGCTCAACTTTCTTAAAATCTCCCTAAAGATCAGTGTCTGTGACTTCTTAGATACAAAAGAACACTGGGGACCTTGTTCAGAGCCACCAAGAATAGCACTGCAGACAATAGCCACACAGATCATGGTCATAGATCAATAATAGAACACTCAAGCGCACAAATACAAGCTAGGTCTCATACTGATACGGCAAAGATAAGTCATCCTCGCAACTTTTAGGTCTTACAACATGTAGCTCTGTTTCACTAAGATGATCTCTATATACAAGGAGGCTTAGGTGGATAAGAAAGTTCTCCAAAAAAGAATAGCAGCAAGAATATTATACTTCAAAGGCAGAATTCCCTCTGTTCAGAGCAAAAAGTAGCTTTCGATAGTTTTTAGCATCAATAAGTTTACTTTCCTTTTTTTTTCAGATTGGTACAAGTTTCAGTCTTAAATAAAATGGACCAACAATAACCGCATATTGAAAACTCAACATCAAACATTTGGTACCAATAACTGGTTTTTCAGCCAAAAACTATTGACCATTCCCAATCCAATGAGAAGTCATATTTCAGTAGCGTATCAATTCATACGCAAATTAAACTAGCCATTTTTTTTTCCAAACTTACATACCATATGAATTTTGAGCCATATGTTCCCAGACCAGGGAATGAACAGGCAACTGAAACAGCTGTTGACTCTAGAAGCTCATGATGCCAGCGATTTTGGTGGGAGCATTGTTGCTGAGGATGATCTAACTCCTTTCGAATGACTTGAGTTCTGGCTTTCTCTAAGAGCATTGCCAATAATACCAATTGGCTGACACCTGTGGAGCCAAGTGCAGCTTCAAAATTTACAGAGTTAATTGCATATGTGACAACGGTATGCCACTGCTCTGAGAAATACTCATCATCAAGTAGTGCAAGCAAAAGATCTAGCCGTGCCTCAGATGAGCACTTATGTCCATCAAGACACCAAGGAACAAACGTTTCCTTGAAAACTTTCAGAAAGAACTCAACAAAAAATTCCCTGCCCTTGTCTTCAGAATGACAAAAGAAGTCCACAATGTCCTTGGAAAATATCTCTTTTACCACCCTCTTTGGTCCAAATATAGAAATTGGAACTGATAAAAGCCTCACAGCATCTGACGAATCCTACAACAAAAAAAGGTAGATTCAGACATTACTCTGAAAGAATATGACATAGTATATTAACCACATACATGCATAGCTACAACTGATTGTTTCTTGCTCCATGAGAACTCAATACTGATAACTACAGATGCTGTTACTGGACTTCAAGTTTAATAAACCAAATACTTAGTGATTGCAAATGGACTGAATATGTTTTGCCAATTCTTAGTAAAGCTAACATTAAAATAGTAATTACTTTTCTTCAACTTCAACCATTCTTCCTTCTTTGGCTAAAGGACATCAAAACTAAATATCAAAAGGCAAATATGTATGATGTGAATACCAGAAATCAGTTAAACATAGTAAGGAGCATGGTGATACTATGCAAAAACAGTTTCATCCCAATAGACGGTACTGACAAATACTAGATCTGCAGGAAGTTCATAAAAATCAATTGTCTCATGACTCATTCTACCGTTTGTACCAGCGGATATCAGTTACCCCATAAGCAGACAGGGTAGTTAAATATGCGAACAACCACAGTACTCACGTAAGCAAGTGCTAACACACCTGCATTCCAAGACACAAGAAGCTTTTGCACCCCAAGAATGGATGAAAAGCAATGTCAAAAATTCCTTTTAAAATGTAACTTACAAGCGATGTGATCAATGGGAAAGACTTGACTAATAATGGTCCCACCAAATATTCCAAAGGCCAGGCATCACAATTCAGCTTCAAGTGCTGCTCCAGCAACAAGAGGAAATTAATTATCACATCAACATTCTCAAACTGCAGTCCTGCATCCTCTTTTTGCTGAAGCAATCTAAGAGTGGTCTCTTGGAATGCCAGGCAGAAGGGGGAAAGAAGTTGTCGTTCCAGGGAATAGATGGCTTTGAGAATCTCAATGATACATTTCCCCAACTCCTGAGAATCACCTGTGGGATGAATAACATTCTTCTTTCCAAGATGCTTCCCCTGATTAGGTAGATTATTCTCCTGATCATTTGTGCTGAAAGATAATAGATAATCCTGCCACATAAGCTTCACAAGTATATTGTCCATAATGGTGATCCGAAATTGGATAGTGGAATCATCTGCACAAATTCTAGTAAGACAACAATACAACTTTCAGTAGAGAAGATATAGAAAAATTTGAAAAAACAGAACGGTTTTGTTGGAATCTATTATTAGAAATATTGGTGCTGTCATATCAAGGACAACTTGATTACCCCTACCTTGAGACATTGCGCAACACCCAAAGAAAACATTCTCTAAATGCCCTGAAAAAAGCTAGACGGTCCATATTTGCAGAATGAACTGGATTCCTCCCAGCCCATAGGTTCTGCAGAAATTCAAGAACAAACTTCTGCCCATATATTACTTTTACAGGAACAACATCTAGAAACAATACCAATGCTGGATATGAACCTTGCTGAGACCCGAAGCATCCATTCTTCAGAAAGTTCCAAAGTCGATTAAATACAGTTTTCTGAACATTTATGGAGCTCCAACTCTCAGGATATTTCTTACTAAATAGCAAAATAGCCTCCCACATTGAAGAATGACAAGTAGGATCTTTTTCCTGGAATGCACCAAGAATGGCTGCAGCAAGAATTTTCAAATTTTCCTCATTAAAAGCCGAAGGCACGTTCTTTATTAAACTTTTCAATAATGAGAATGTAGCTGATCTAATAGCAGGACTTTGTGAGTTCAAGAAATCCAGAAAATATTTATTAGCAGGGAATATCCTTTCAGCAAAAGAAATAGCAGTTGTCCTAGCCTTTGCGGTATGTTTTGACTCAGCAGTTACATTTTCAAAACCTGGTCTGTCCACTTGCATTAAAACATCTAGACATGCAGCCAAAGCCAATAACGACCAAGATTTGACCTACAATAACCCAAAAACCAGTACAAGTTAAAAAACAATACATCATTCAGACTGTAGAAACCAGATAGTCATAAATCTTACATTCTTGAAAGACAGCATACATCAACTGTTGCCAGATTTTTCTCTAACTAAAACTAGTTCTCATCTAGTTTCTACCTAGCATGGATTGGCATACCAGCAACCTCCTGTCCACAACCATCTTTGATCTCTCTCTCTCTCTCTCTCTCTCTCTCTCTCTCTCTCTCTCTCTCTCTCTCTCTCCCTTTTGGTGCGAGAATAAGCTGCTTTTGGGTAGACAACCTAGCAAATTATAAGCATCTAAGATTGCGTAATGCTACATGAGCATTTCCATTTCATTTGACGCTAGCAGATAAAATATAGGCAAGAACTCAGGCTAGGATTAGAAAAAATGGCAGCGTTTTCAACATTGCAGTTAAAAGGGCCCTAAGATGTCAACTGGTGTTCCAGTGGAACTCAATGTAAAACAAAGACAGGAACTTAAAGTTAAGAGTTAAAGACTGAAGCAAGATTCATTACAAAAAGTGAACTCAGAACTTACCTGCTGATACATCTCTTCCAACTCATCCTTGGCAATTGCTTTATCTGACAAATCTTGAGAAGATAGCTTTAGATTTTCTTCTAAATATGTCAAAATATCAGCTGCACAATGAGCTAAAGCATCAAGTCTCTTTTC
This sequence comes from Aquilaria yunnanensis, assembly GCA_039654915.1. Classification (NCBI taxonomy): domain Eukaryota; kingdom Viridiplantae; phylum Streptophyta; class Magnoliopsida; order Malvales; family Thymelaeaceae; genus Aquilaria; species Aquilaria yunnanensis. The sequence goes on along the minus strand of CM077593.1, from coordinate 101,469,276 downwards.
TGGAGAAGGGAAGGCCACCTGCTTAATCATGGTAAAAGAGAGTAAGGAAATAATAATAGAATGAAATACAAAGCGATACCAATGTGAACTTTACTGTTTAGAATTTGCACAAAGTAGATAGTATCAAAGCATAAATCACATGGAATTAAAAAGTCTAGCCATCTGCTGGCCAACGCTCACAAAAATTTAGAGACTGCTAGAGTCAAATCCTCAATAAGTATGATTAGTAACTCATCGTAAGATCAACATGACAAACAATTCCAACATCAGCAGGCACAGAAGCAAAGTTGGGACTTTTTTTATTTGGTGGCACTAAGAAAAAAGTGATCAATTGTTGTTTTTTTTCTTTATTAGTATCCTATAGCATTTGAATGCGAACAATCTATCTTCCCCAAAAAATACTTGAGAATATGTTAAGATTCAAGGGGGAAAAAGTACCTTTTATTAGATTGTCCCCTTTGTCCAAGTTAAAAGAAGAAAACATGCATAAAAATGTGTAAATGCTTTTGACAAAAAAATGCAAGTGTACTTGGAGCATTTAATAGTATGTTAACTTTCAAACGGTGTAGGATGTCCAAACAAAAATGAAGTGTGAAGGCGAGTACTTTTGAAAAGCCCTGCAAAACATAGCTAAGAACGAAAGGGAAGTGACAGTGTGTGTGCATCAGAGAGAGAGAGAGAGAGAGAGGCAAAAGAAAAAATGGAAATGTTCCAATCCTATAGTTAATTGCAACTTGCAAGTGAGAACCTCACAAGCCCCAGGGTAGCGGGATACAGTACAAAGTACTTTGGAAACAAAACAAATTCAATCTTTTGGACAAGTTTGCTCAGACAAAAGGCATACACAAGTTGTGGACATGAGACACATATAGAAAGCATCAAGTATAACCTTTTCATTGATTTATGACAACTACCTCACCTTTTAGTCCATAGAAGTAAGAGAAGAGGTCAGACCTGTAAAGATCTCTTTGCAGCTGTGGCAACTTCAGAACTAGAATCAAACTGAGAGTACCACCATGGCCCCATCAAGGACTTCAAATGTGGAGCCAAATCTCTCCTGAGATGTGATATATTCATGGTTAAAATCTATGGCAAAGCAGGGAAAAATAACATGCAAAAGGAAACAAGAAAACTTATACTGACTAACTCAGAAAAAATAGCATTATAATGAATCCAGTCTCACTTGCATCCTTTGGGTAAATAGGAATTTTCCCTGCAACTTCTGAGCTCCTCCAGAGTTTTTCAAAGAGTTAACTTAATTTGCAAAAAGGTTAATTTCATCATTTTGCAGCAAGATTGCATCAAAATCTTGCACCTGATCCTTAAGAGGGTTCATCGTAACTTTTCAGATTAATTAGAATTTCACTTCTAACCTATCCATAGTTATTCATAAAAAGGATTGAGGCAAAATCTAAGCAGAAGAATAATAAGATGGCAAAAAAAAAAAAAAGGACCAACCCAACAACACCGACTAGATTAGCCATGGTTTCATGAGTTGCTTGCCGAACCTCTCTATTATAATCCAACAAAAGCTTTTTATATTCGAAAGCCTGCATGAAAAAGAATAAAGTAGATTGTTAAGTACAGTAATTATAGAGCCCGGAAAGGGGGGTGGCTAAGATGAAGAGTTGCATCAATTAGTATATAATGTTAAACTGATTGTCAGGAAAAATATAACACGCGTATCTACGAGTGGAATTAATCATCAAACAAGAGAGAGAGAGAGAGAGAGAGAGAGAGAGAGAGAGAGCAGGTACTTTACTAAACTGCACACTGCAGAGTAAAGCTTGGTGCTCATGAACAGCCTTGACTGAATGGGATCAGTAGCATAGCATGCTTTGTGAAATAAACTATTAAGTTAAAATTTTTCTCTGCACCTCACTGTCTCTCAATTGTTTCTGACATTATATGGTGTGGTGCTCATGAAAGGAACTATTACTATAGGTTCAGACCCTGTATCTGTTTGCTATATTTTCAGTTTTCAACCAAATTTTGTTGCAAGGAATAACGTGTAAATATCTCATATTCCCTTATATGATTTAATGCCTAACGTTCAGTTCTCAACAAGAGAAGCGCAGTAAGAACAAAGACAAAGAAAATCCCCTGCTCAGACCTCATAAGGTCTCTTACCAAGAAAATTACCCTCATTCAGTTTCTTCTTATCATTAAACTTAATTAAATCCCAAATATTCTATTTTTTGGAAGTGACTCTTAACCCACAACCTAATTCTTGTTTCGAGCATAACCTCTATAATCATAGAACAATTGATGTAAAGACAGCACTAATCAAACACAGTGAGAGGAAAAAAAATTCATACCCATTGGGGAATAATAGATACTATCTCCTTGACTGGCTTCTGCTTTAGCAAGGTTGATAGAGATTGCAGAGCTTTAATCTGTCAAAGAAGGAGAAGGAGAAGAAAAAACAGAAGCAGACTAAGCAACAACCTCTAGAAAAACACATTATGGCCCTTCAGCTGACTAGTTAGCACCAGAAAACGAATTGCTGATAGAAAAAAACAAATCAGATTATTACTTTCGTAGTTGGATCCTTCCTCCCAAGCCTTCTCAAGTGCTGCGCCACTTCACTGTCTATCTCCTGCATAGCCAAATAGCCATCCCATTAAGAGCACAAACTGGAAATGCAAGCACCTAAAATCAGGTAAAATTGAAATACCAGACAGGGGGTTGAATCTTCGGCGGCGAGAGAAGAATCTAGGCGCGAGCTGCCAACGTAGCCACCGAATCCTACAGTTGCAGCGGCGGAAGTCGACGGCAATAGGGAAGCCGCCAGACTGAAATTCGTTCCCGGAAAGGGAAAAACAGAAAAGAGGTCAAAGCGAGGAGGAGATTGAAAGATAATGCAATAGTTGATTGTAGATGTTACCTGCTGCTTGAGGGACGAGCTTTGCTTCTAGCAGCTTCTCCTTTCGCTTTTCCCATTCTGCTTCTTCCTCTTTCCGACAGGACAACAGAAAAAAAGAAGAATCGGAAGTTTGTTTTGGTTTGGTTTTCACATCACGAGTCTTTGATTTTCGTTTTGAATATTTAAAAGTTAAACCCTGCTCGGAGACGAACATGGAGGCGGCCCGGGGCCTGCTCGGCAGTCTCCTGTTTTCAGGTGCGGGCGTGATCATAATAAGGACCATAGGATCGCCGTTTATATTCTTCCACGCTTAGGAAGTTCAAATTACATTCGGCCAAGGTACTTAGGTATAGGTAAACCTACACTTGTGTCTCCCTATTTCAAATACCTACACCTACCCCCTCTAAATCCAACTCTGTCAATAATTGTTAAAAAGAAAAAAGAAAAAATTTGTTTTATCCTCTTAAACTTCTTCACTTGATAATTTTACCCTCCAAACTCTACACTTTGACTCTTCCATCTCTCCATGTCTCCCAAAACTTGTTTTATCCCCCAATCAAACTCATCTCACAATTATCAACCCTAAATCACTACCCACCACCAACACCAGTCGTTCATGATCGTTGACCGTCACCTGCTATGATTCCATTGTACTAATCACTCCCCCTCTTCGTCCTTCCTCATCTCCCTCCATCCCTCCCCGTATCCCCAAACCCACTACATCTGATTCTGAATAAGGGGTGATAGTTTGATTATTTCGGTGAATTGAATAAGTTATTTTTTTTGATTTTTGGTTTTCGGTGGTAACAAACTGAAATAATCGATTTGATGGTGGAAACCAAACTGGAACCAAACCGAAATATTTCAGTTCGGTTCGGTTCCAACCAAATAAACCAGGGAAAAAAACAATGAAAGAAACTCCATTTTCTAAGTTCTAACAGCAAGCTTAAAACCAAATTGTGCTCCAATTTGGCCGAATTAACCAAACGATTTCCTGCTGCCAAGTGCCAACACACCCAAATATCCAACTTCTAAACACTTAGAAATCCATATATAAACACTTATATAAGTTCATACCCAAAACAAACCATAATAATCAAATACAAGTACATAGCATATAAACTAGGACAGCAGGACGGGTAGAGCAGCAGAGCAGAGGGAGAACGTGGGGGAAGGAGAGCTGGGGCCGATGTCGACGAGTGGGGTCTAGGAGCCTAGGGTGAATGGAAATTGAGTAAGCTAGGTGAAGGTAGGGCAGGGCCAACAGCGCAAGGGGTAGGGAGTGCCGAAGTGGGAGATAAGCGAGATGGACTATCGGGCAGACGCACACAAAGTAGCAGATTGAGACTTGCAAATGAAAGGGGGCAAAAAGGGTAACTGGGGCAGGTAGGTAACTAAGGGGTTAAGGTTTGGGCCTAGGTAATTGAGTTAGGTATTAGGGCCCAACAATAAACAATAAACGAAAAGTAGGATAAAGCCCAAAAACTCTATTTCGGTTATTTCGGTACTCACATAATTGAAACCAAAATTATCTTTATTCAATTTTGACCGAAATCGAACTGAAATACCAAAAAAATGGAACCAAATTTCCAAAATATTTCAATTTTTCAGTTTTTTCAGTTTAACTCGAATAGTGATCACCCCTATTCTGAATTATCATTTTGGCACTTGTAAAGTAAGCCCATTTGTGTGTAGCTACACATGGAGGGCTTTGTCCATGACAAGTTGGACTGCCATTTTTTAGAACTTAGACTTTTGTTTGGGTCTTAGTATTCTTCTGAGATAGGAAGTATTTACAAGGTTTGGGGTTCAGGGTCTAGTTGCACCAGTAGTTTATGTCATTAAGGCTGGGAAATAAGAGTGCTGGGGTCAGGTCAGCAATCAAAACTAGAGGTGTGTTTTCCATAGATGATTCATCTTATTCATTTGGATGCACTAGCTGTCACAGGCCTTGAACCTTAACCCCATCTTAGTCATATGGGACCCCAGGAATCTTACACTCATTTAGTGTTAGACCTATGTAAATTTATCCTTAGTGGGCATGCTAATTGATTAAATCCTTAATGCAATACTGTTTTATACTATGCCTTACTATGGCTGTAGGTTAATGGCCATAAAAATAATCTATAATCGATGCAGTTGGCCAGCACTTCAAACATGCATTTATATAGAACATACTATTATGCATTGTGAATCCATACAAGCTACTAGGGAACACAACTACTAGTTCCATAGCATTTACCATAGGCATAACTTCTGCACACATATATATACATCATACACAAAAGTGTCATACATATGCTGCACACTGAGAATTTGGGAATCTGATCCCACCTGAGTTACACTGCCAAAAGGGGGTTACTACAGTGTTCAGGTACTCCCTATTCCTTACCTCCGTACAATAAAGGCCAGTAAGTTAGTATTTCAGTAATTAGAAACCTGCAAGAAGTAAACTTAGCAACAATGTACAATATTAATTAACTTTTGCACACTTTGTATTAAAATACTAATAACCAGTTCTTTTATTGGTTATTAGCCACAGGTCCACCAGTATCTGCACACAAAATATGTAAGAGATGTAAGAACCAAAAGTTCCCAGTAAGGGTTACAACCTGCAAGAAAATCAACAATATAGGACCGTGCATATTATCCATAAGAATGTCGATATATGCCTAGAGCACTTGAGCTCAAATCGTAATGTTAGGAATTCGTATTATTGGCCAATAATCATGGGAGTAGCTAATTCCCACAATTCTTTTACCCATTTGTCAAGCATTTGACAAGTCTAACTTGTCCATACAAATACTGCTTTGAAAGCTTCTTAGTATTTGCCAATATCCCTTATTTTATGTACAGGAGTAAACTATTTGCTTATTTTGTGCATGTGTTAATGCTACATTTATAAGGTTTCGTGAGTGGTTAAGGACACATCCCCCTCTTAGGTCCATCCAGGTCTTAGCCCATTTTTATGACCTTAGGTATCATAGGTTCCTAACCCGTCATACTCACCGTAACTTAGACCATATTAAGGTCTTTTTTGCCTATAGATACAAGTTTACAAATATACACTTACACACTTTATATGCACTTCATAGTTTAGCTTATTACTAAACCCAATTATATAAGCTTCTTAATAGTCATCTGTACTCAAATCATATGCTTGTTAAATTTATCAATAATTCGGCCACTTGATATACAAGTATCATAGCCAAATTTATTTAACACATAAGCATATAAATTAAATAACCCTTACCTTAGATAACTTAATTTGCAAGCTTCAAGTACTTAGCCTTTTGTCTCGATTCTAGTCTCTTCTAGGGTCTTCCTATAGTAGCTTGAGTAATTACCTATAATTGATCATTTAACAATAAGAAAAACCATTCTTTAGGCCAACAATTAATAATTCCCACTATGGTTTAAATGATTAACTTAACCTTTTTCATGGATTTAGTCAATCGGCCCTTAACAAAGCCTTTGTTCTTCTTTACTTATTGTACTTAACTAGAATGACTTCTTATTCATTTTTCCATTATTTTTTCCAGCAATTTCAACCATATTACAGCCCAAAATAATCAATTAAAATCTGTAATTAAATGGAGAACCAGTTGATCCTATTATTTCAAAATCAACCGTTTCTAAATCTCTTTCATGTACAAGCTTGATTTCCAAGCTTCTCTCACTTGTTTTCTCTTAACAATCATCAAGAAACCCAATGTAATAACCATTTCCAGCAACTACAGGATTGAAATGAAGCTTGAAAACAGGGAGATAAAAATTAGAACTTACTTGAATAATAGACAAGAAATTCTAGCTTTGGGTAGCATAAAACTTGGTTTCTATCCACAAATTTTGCTTGATTTGTGGTTAATTTGGCTTGACAAAAGCTTCATCCCTTCATCCATGGTGTTTTCCTGGTGGTTTCGCAGAGGAGGTCAGAGTCTCGGGTGGTTGAGCGTGGAAAAATGGCTTAGTTGATTTAAATAAAACGCCACCGCCTCACTTTAAAAAAATCACGTGCTCAGTGCCCTATTTGTGCTCTCCAGTAAATTTAGGTTTATTCGTAACACGTTTAATAATTTAGGACCAAAGTTGGTATTACGCCGCGCCTGGTTCCTTCACAGATATAAATACGCGGCCAGTCCCAGCCTTTCAGTTATATTCCATTTTGTCTCTATTTTTCTCAGGATTACACATAAACCACTTATAGACAATCTAGTCAATTCACAAATTCACGATGATAGAGTGGGAATCACGAAAAATCGTGGCACCTCAAATTTAATATTTTCTCATGCTCTATTCAACCGTGCAATAAAAATGGGTCATTATGTGAAATGACCAAAATACCCTTCTTAGCCTGGCTTGCTTAAATGATCAATTTTATTCATTTTTAACTACTGGACCCTCAATTACCGAGACTTAGCTTTCTAAAGTGTAATTTATTAAATTAACTAATTACCTGGTTGATTAGACTTATAACTCCAAGGGCCGTCACACTAGCAATTGAATGGTAAAAACTTCTCCTAGGTGCCGTTGGAATTCGCAACCGCATGAAGAAAAGGGAAACGAGGGCTGAATTATAGGCATCTCGAAGCAAGGCGAGGTGAGGGAGATGATGAAGGAAAAGCATGCTTTTAGCAATCCAAGGATCGATGTCATGTCTCATCTTTCTCGTGCAAATTTCAAATTAGCGAAGATGAGACTGGTCTCAATTGAGTAAAGGAAGAATTGGGTAGATTCAAACAATAAACAAGAACATAGGTAGCTTATTAAATGCATAAGTTGGGGGCCAAATTTTCTAATGAAAAAAGTTAGGATGGCAAAATCAGGCATTTTCCTTTTTTTAACTATCATTAATAGAGTTAGTTTTGGAGGGGGTTAGTGTAGGTATGCTAACTTTCAAATGTGGTAAATGTAGATATTTGAAACAGGGGGCATAAGTGCAGGTTTGCCTATATCTCATTGGGGGGTTTTTGGTATTTTTCCCATTTCATTACTTCTGGGATGTTGCAACATTGGTCCTAAATATATAATTACCATTGAATTCTGAACTTGTATTTCATTATATATTAGTTCAAATCTTTATAAAGTGTTGCATATTAACCTCTAGTCTTATAGAAATGCTATGTTAGCACAGAAAACCCAATTTACAATGAGAAAAAGGCTAAAAACTTAAATGATCTATTAACTGTCATAGTTTGATTTATTGAACAACAATTACAAAATCATTTAAATTAGAATTAAAAAAAATTGATGTTATACAATTACACTAGAGTTTAGAATTTTATAAGGCTATTGAACAAAATGCAACTCCCATTACAAAAGGTTTGGGACCAATTATAATAGAAAAAAGACTAGCAAATGATTTGCAAAGGCAGTTAAAGTTATAGGACTGATGATGCATTTTACTCATTAAGTTTCATATTGTAGTATTATACTATATTCTAAAAGATAAATGAATTTTACTGTTCATCAACAATTATTACTATTGATGAACAATTCCGCATTTTTTTTTAAAGGATGCAATTTGCTCTTTTTTTAGTTCTATCCTCATTTCCCAAGGTGCTTGCCTTTATGAAGGACTATGTTGCCATTGTCCTAATTTTAGCATATCTCACGTTTGTTTTGGTTAAAACGTGATTTCAGTCTCTAACTTTCTTTTTTTAGCTCTAAGCTATATTTGTTTTACATTTTAGTCCCCGAATTTGATAACTATTTAATTAGATATTATATTTTTTCTCTTGGCCCCCAAGTTTTTTTTTTGTTGTTTTTTATGTATTATTTTCTAAAGTAAGACATTGATAATCATAGTTTGTTTATTTTTTAGTTAAACCATTTTTTATTTTCATTAAGTCAATTATTAAATCCTTGATACCTAAAGTTTTTTTTTTTTTGTCTCGATCCTAACTTTTTTAATTGATTTTCTTTATTTTTGTTTTTTTTTAAATAAAGCTTTAATCATTATAATTTGCCTACTTTTGGCCTAGTTCTAGTTAATTCGACTTTAGTTGGTTTTTTCTTTTCACTTTCCTTTCTTTTTATCTTTATTAAGTTAATGGTTAGACTATTAATTGATTAACATATATTAAACATATTTTTATATTTCTGTCATTATTGATTATTAAGATTTATATCATCAATTATCTACTTTAAGCTGTATAGTTTAATAAAGTAATTTGATCCATAACTGTTAAATTTGAAAGTGATTTTTTATAGATAAGTTTTCATCGAATATTAAAAATTAGAATTTTTGTTAATAAGAGATGAAAATTTTATTGAATTGTTTTTAATTAACAAACAAAATATACATTGTTCCAAAGCACGTAACATGTTTTGTGTCACACTATTATTATTAAAATTTATTGCAAAAAATATCCGCTACAATGTGCGGGTCACCAAACCTCTCCATTTGTTCTCTTGGTCTCTAATTTTTTTTATCATTTTTTTATTTATTGTTTTTTAAAGTAAAATTTTGATGAGCATGATTTGTTTTTTTTTAATCAACTATAGTGATTTCGTTTAACTTTCATTTATTTTATTATTATTATTTTTTAAAACAAAACTTTAGTTACTATGAGTTATTTACTTTTTTGTATGGTTCAAGTTAATTCATTTTAGCTAATGTTTTCATTTATTTTTTTGATTTTATTAAGTTGATGGTTAAGTCTCTAATTCTTAAAATCTTTATATTTACTTTCCTGGCCTGAAAAGCATTTTTTGTTATTTTTTAATTATTAATCATTAAACCCTACTTTTTGTAACTGAAATTCCACTATTTATCTTATATTATTAACTTTTTTATTTTTTTTTCTAAAACAAAATTTTAGTCTCCACGATTTATCTCTTGATACTTAAATTTTTTTTTTACCCTCTTTTTGTCCCAAAACTTTACCATGACTTTTTATCTTGGTTTTTGCTTTTTTGTTTCTCATTTTTATAATTTTTTTTTCTTCATAAATGATCACCACTATTTATATTCATGTTTAAAGTTGACACAGATTGAACCACAATAATATGCGGGCACCATAAACCTCATTTATACTACTTGCGTCTAAAAATGTTTTGTCACTTTTGAAATTTTTGTAAATAGTACTGTTAATGTTGTACGATATAAATATATTAGGCATATTTATGCAATGTTATCCTTTATCAATTAGTATAACCGTAATAATAGATATTCATAAGCTTTACATAATAAGAATGATATATTTGGAACAACATGCATAATTAGATAAAAGTGATAAATATTTTAAGATACAACAAATATAGAAAGTGATAAAAATTCTGAAATTTAGTTGTACTAGCTTGAAAAGGGGGAAAAGTATCAAAAATCTTTTGGGAAACCTATGAGAAATGTAATCATAAATTTTTATAAGCTTTTTTATGTCTTTTATTATGGGTAAAATTCATTTGTCATCTTTAACCTTATAATGTTGTCCTAAATAGATCCCTAACCTTAAGTTTATCTTCTTAAAGTTCTTAACGTGCCAGTTCGTGTCCTAGTTATCACCCTTTTGTCACTTTTACAATTAAATTTAACGAAATCTCAGGAGAAAGTGCCAATTCTAGTTCCTACATTTTCTTTTTTCCACTCAAAGCTCTCACAAGTTAGTGGATTTAACACTTCAACCACATCCCCCCTCTCTTTGTCCTAAATCTCATTTCATCTGCCTCTAACATCTTCCAACTAACCGCATTAAATTATGGAATATAGTATAGCTTTGCTTCAAATCCCACTTCCTGTGGTCTCACCATCTTTTGTTAGTCGCTGTCATCCAATTTAAAACCGGCCGGCGTCATCATCACCATTTTTTGTCCCTATCACCCTATTGTTATTCATCACTGCAAGCTTGTTCTTCTCAGCTTACCATTGTTCTATCTTTTTTCATCTAGCTAGATCCAAATTCTAGCCATCCCTAAATCTCTTTTTCTTTATTTTTTCTTCATTCCCAAACACCCATTTTCTCATATTTTTTAACACATGGCATGCACGGTTTTTCTTTTGATTTGAGAACCCTACACCCATCTGCTCCCCTATTTCTAAGTTCCAAATTAGATTGTCTTATCCCAGAAATAGGCAGTACTTTGTTTCATTATCAAAGTCATCTTTATTTTGTTAGAAAAAAATTCCTCAATCACTTATTACGTGCAACAGAAAAACAAACATATTCAAGCAATCACACACAAATTTAACGTAGTTCGGTTCTTAACTAACTTACATATAAAGATGAAAGAAATCTACTCAAATAAAATATATAAATTACAGTAAATATATGCCCTCAGTACTCATGTTACCATATGAATCTCTTACACACCACTGATAATCCTATAAACTTGCTCTCACACAATTATAAAACATAAAAATCATAAAAGATTTTTCGTCTTACACTTTGCCTCTTCACAATAATTGGTTTTTCTCTTATGCTCAAAATCCTACCATGACAAGCCTTTTTATAGGCTAAACACAAACCCAAACCACATCAAAATATGAAATAAACTCATAAACCACTTATAACTTCTAAACCTAACCCTAAACTAAATAAGAAAACTAATACCAAATCCTAAACAAATTAAAATTCTTAAGTTTCTTGGATTGAAGCCAACAAACCCAACAATCTCCATTTTTGTTCAAATCCTCCCAACATAAGGACATATGACGAAAACCATGAACTAACGACCATGATTACAAATAACAAACACTAAGAGGTAAACACAACAATGAATGAAAATGATCACGAGGATCAACACACATAAATAAAATCTTCAATCTTCAAATTTGTACTAAGTCATCAGTACCACCCTGCAATTACTGTCCAACATCTCTAGGACGACTCCATAGGGCTTCACTGAATAATCTAAATGCTTCACCATGTTAATTATTGAACTGTAAGCTTTGTCATGCTAGGCATTAAACTAAGCTTCGATACCATTTGTTGGGAAAAAAAAACTTTTCTCAATCACCCATCAAGTGTAGTGGAACAATAAACATAATCAAGTAAGCACATTCAAATTTAACTTGATTCAACTATTAATTAGCTTATATCCACAGACGAAATAAATTCACTTGAATAAAATATAGAAACTATAATAGAGGTATGCCCTGGTGCTCAAACTGCCCTATGAATCCCCTACACACTATTAATAACTCTATAATTCTACCTTCATATAATTATAAGATATAATAATCACAAAAGACTTCTCGTCCTAGCCCTATTTGGCTTCCGGACTATTTATCCCTCTTAAAACTTTCACATTTTACCTCTTCACAATAATTAATTTTTTTTATATTCAAAACCCCATCATAGCAAGTCATTTTATAAGCTAAACACAAACCCAAATCATATCAAAATAGAAAACAAACTCACAAACCAATTATAACTTATAAACATAATCCAAAAACAAATAAGAAAATTAAAACCAAATCTTAAACAAACTAAAATTTCTGAACTTCTTATATTTGAGCCAACAAACCCAACATCATCATTTCTTAATAATGATTTATGCAGCTTTTTTTTGTTATTTAAAGTAATTAGCCTTTTTCAAATGCCTCTCATTTCTCCAAGTACGATTATTGGGTTTAAATTTGAATTTTTCGATCTAGACAATGTCGTTAGAGAGCAAATTGTGTACAAATGAGGTATAGTACTCCTTCCTTGTATAATACACCAAACCTTCACTTCCCTTCAATCTCTCCCTTGTAGTGCCCATTAATGTTGAAAAGATTCAAATTGTTGTAGTTGTCTCCAAGATTTCCCTGTAAAAATGAGTTGCATATTCTAGTGATGATGATGATATCGGCTCCAAATTGTAAAGAGCTATCTAAAGAGCCAAACCCATCTGTCTCTTAAATGTTTGTGGTCAATGTCGATGATAGCTTTTCGAAGGAACTCGAATTGGGTTCTGAAGCTACTATTTCTCCAACTTCTGTTATTAGGTTCAAGGAAAGACTGGTGGAAAAGAGAAATAATTATGGGTTATTATGTGAGTTAAGTAGTTCTGGTGCACTATAGTTTGTAAATTATAGGTCAGATGAGTGGTGAGTTATATGATGCAGGTAATAGTTGTTTGAGAAGAGGGAGAAATTGTTCTCATAGTAATTAGCATTCTACTACTATTGACTACTTTGATAGTTTCAATAAATAAGGAAAATTTCTTTTCCAATTAGTGGTTTGAGTGTAAGCAGTAAAGAGCCAAATAGATGGTTAATTTTTCAATCACCAAGTGGTGGCAGGTCGGGATGGTAAGAAAGGCCAGATTTGATTTTAATATATGTATGTATGTCTAAAATTTATTGAAAACCGTCAACACGGCACTGAGACAATTTAGTGAAAATGGTACAATAATTGGTTCAATATTTAAAACCTTTGTTTGGATATAGAAAATAATTTTTCTTTTCATTTTCTATTATATATTTTCATTTTTTATGTACAATTTTTTAAAGTGTGTCTTGGGAAATATGTTCAGTTGTTCTAAAGCAAGTAAATATGATTATATATACACACTGCATTGGAGAAGTTCAATGCCTTAGTTTAAAGTTAAAGGAAAGTTTCTGTGCCACTATAGAGTATTTCTTAAATGTTTAAAAGAAAAAATGTAAAATTGTGGAAAGCTAGTCCCCAAAATTTTGCTCGTTGCCGTTTAGGCTCCCAAAATTTCTATCCATTACGTCTACAGCACCAACATGTGATATTCCAGCATTGCTGCCATTTTCTACTACCATATCACTTTCTATCATCAATTCCACAATCCCAAAGCTATAATGATGCTACTATTGCTTTTCTAGGTTTGCTTCTTTCATCAATGATAGCTTAGTCACTTGTAATCAAAGGAAAGATAAGAGGATCTAGCGATCTAATTTACGGAAAGATGGAGAGGTTGGTCAAGCGGTATTTGAGGAGTTCGAAGATGTTGGTTTGGTGATAGTGAAAGGGAGGTTGGTTGGATGGCACAACAAGGGGGAGATTTTGTGGGTGGCAGGGGGCAAGGGAGATGTGGCAACAGCCAAAGTAGAGATTGCGAGATCAAAAGGTTGAGAGGCGTAAGAAAGAATGGTGAGAAAATTAAGAAAACAACAAAAATAATGTTTTACATATCTTCATAAAATGGAAGACTACTTTCCAAGAAAACTAAAAAAAAAATCACTTAACTAAACATGTTGTTTTTTTCATTTCTAATCTTCATAAAATTTTTCAGAAAATTAAAGAATTTTCTAAAACTAAACAGGGCCTAAGGTTTCTCTCCCTTTAGTTATACACTTATCTTTTGTTGATCACTAGGTAGATCAGCTACACGTTGTGACGATAATTTATTGTTAGGACACTTGATTATAAATAAGTAAAATTTATGGTGTAAGAAGACAAAGAACAATATCTTAAGGACTCAAATATTACAAATTAGGGATTTATTTATTTGAAAGAAAAGTGTCAGGACTAAAAAGATAAAGTGATATATTATTGGAACCTTTTTGGCAATTTTCATTTGTCTCTTTTAGGCATATCCTAACTGGACTAGTTATGAAATCTTGTTTCTGTAGATTTATAGTAAAAGTAAACTGTTATTTAGCATATACGATGTTCATAAAGGTCGCACGTTGTAGCGATTCATGTTCATAATCATTGCATAGATTCGTGGAAGCTTGGAGGCCCACACTTTATTGCAAAATAATGTCATGGTTACATATTTTAAAACTTTTTGAAGTTTATGGGAAAAGTGTAGCATCATGGAAAGATGTAGAGCCTTAATATAACAAAAAAATTAGCTTTCAGCCCTTGTGATTTTGGTACAAAATAATGTTCGCAACTTGCTAAGTGGAAGCTGGAGTACAAAAAAACTAATACCAGAAAGTGGGCATTAATTGGAAGATGGAAAAGTATGATGACCATTAAAGTAAAACATAAGATTCTGGGGACTTTTCTTTAAATTTTCCATTTTCCCTAGATATTTTTATGGGCCAAAAAGGGCATTGCTCATGTTTGGCCCAAAAGTTTGCTACTGCCAAGTGGGGGTTCAACTGGAAGACAGGAAAGTTTAAGGACAATTCAAGTAAAGCATGAGATCCTAGGGACTTTTTTTATAATTTGTCCAATTTTTATCCTGGACATGTTTTTAGGCCAAGAAGCAAACTGTTCATTTCGACCCAAAGTAATTGCTATTATTCATCCAATAGAACCATGTTCATCTTTAGAAGTTATGAGGTTCATGAGACCCGTACGTTTTAATGGATAACATTAGCGGCAATGTAGCCAATACAAATCTTTGAGCACAAATATATCCACAAACTATAAACTCTAAACAATGATCAAACAAAAGTTTCATATGTGATCTATTTAAAACTAAGGCAAAAACAAATATAGTGGAAAAGTCTAGACTCTCGGTGTATATATATATATATATTTGGTCTTCCGAACCTGAATAATCAACATTTGTTACACCAAAACTTGCAGTCCAAAATCACAATCCATTCCTAAATTACTTTTTTTTTTTTTTTTGCGAGTACCAAAAAACACGACATAGAGAAGCAGAAACAATTAGAAGTTAAAAATTTTAAAAGGATGATAAGCTCTACCACCTGGGAGGCACACATGCATAGGTAAAATTTCATACGCCGTTCACAACTTGAAGATAACAAATGGAAAACAACTAAAGGAATGCCACTTAGAAAATGGTAAGATGATAGATTGAGGGCAAAAATTATAAGAGCTTATTCTATTAACCAATTCAAATGAAACCATTAAGATAGTCATCAACTCCTCTTGCCTTTAAAAATTGAAAAATTACTTAAGCAACCAGCTCACACTACCATCATCTATTTTTTTTTAACTCCCCCCCCCCCCCCCCCCCCACCAAAAAAAAAAAAAAGAGAAATAAATCTACCACCTACAAATGCACAAAAACTGCCAGTATAGATGCAAGAATTAAAACTATATGAGGGAAGCAACAACCTACAAAATCAATGGCCCCTGCATATTCCAATAATTTTTTTAAAATAATAAAAATAAAAAGAAAAGTGAAATCTAAATACAATTCAAGAGAAATGCTCGATAGACCTAACAAAATCTAATGCCATAGCCCTTGCATATTCCAATAATTTCTTTAAAATAATAATAATAATAATAATAATAATAATAATAATAATAATAAAAGAGCAAAGTGAAGCTAAATACATTTCAAGAGAGAGTGCTCGATAGATAGGACTAAAAATGCTCGATAGATGGGACACAAAAAGTCAATTTCTAACAAAATCTAATGCTAAAGTTTTATAGCTTCTGAACCAAAATTAAAAAAAAAATAGCAAGAATGAGTTAATTGGCCTACCTTTCAACACCCCCATCCCTGTGTCACCAACATAGTGAGCTCTTCATGCTTTTCGTCCTATTTTTCTTCCTCTTCTTCGAATTCTTCATAAACAGTGTTATTTGTTCCATAATTAGAATATAATAATAATATTAATTAATAGTAATATATGATGAGAAGATCATTTCATTCTCTGAGTTCTCGTTTGTTTTCGATGACAAAGCTTTTCCACCTCCAGGTTTTCCTTACTGTAGTTGTCATGTTGTGTTATGTTGTTAGCGAAATCCGCATTCGCGTTGATGTCCTGCTGTGTGAGGAGCAGAAGTTCTTCTTTCTCCGTTTCAGTTTGTTTGTCCCCTCGGAGCGTGGGTTTAGTGGTGTCCCGAAGTTTCTTTCATTGTTCTTGAAGGTTTAGCATATGGTGCTTCTTGTTTCATCTTATTTCGGTTTGCGATCTAAACTTGTAACCCTTTCCCGCAGTTACATACATACATACATACATACATACATATATGTATGTATGTATGTATCAAAAACAATGGTAACACAGGTTTTTCATCCAGCTCTAGTCTTCCGAGACATGTATTTTCTTTCTGGAGTAGCATTTAAGCATTCTATGAAAAATGTACAATGGAGATGCAGGCATTACAAATACATTTATTTCTCCAACAACCCATCTCTTAGGCTCGGCCCTTACTCCCAGCAAAGAGAATATGACAAAAACAAACTACTCTGCTGGTTGGTCACACGGGACCTAAAGAAAGCAACAGAGATGCTCGGCATGGGACTAGCTCCACAATTTTCGTCCATCAAAGAATATTACCACAAGTGCTGCCACCAAAATGGGATCAATATTGCCGGGGAATATGGTCAGTCGAAATCTGTTTCTCCTTGCATAGATCTGATGAAGCTTAAACATAAGACCAGTCTGCATAAATGATCCGAAATTGTTCATCTCTCAACAAGCTGCAAAAGCATATTACATAATCCAACATAACTGATGAACCAACCAAAAGAACAGGTGCTAGTGCCAACATCAAAACCATTCAACTATTGCCAGACAAAAGCAGCAGCATAAAGCTCTAGTTAAACCACATCAAATATTATATCTTTGTTCAGTTTAAATGCCGACCACTCAAGCTGATGCTTTGCTTTCATTAAGGTTGGATTGTCAAAAAATACTCCAATCAAGAGGACAGGCACCATAAATAACTCCCAAACTATAAAATTATGCAAATTCAACTACAATTGAACAAAAAATCAAATGCCAAATAAACAGGGCTAACAAGACAGCAGAACCAAGACTAACCGAAAATGACCCAACAATAAATCAGAAGCCATCACATTCTCCAAGCACTCATCAAATCCAAACATTCCAGACATTGGGTTCATTTGGGAAAGGAGTTTTGGAACAAACTCTGTCATTGTACGCTGAGTTTGGAAAACACTTTTTTGGCTGCCGAAGATCAGAAGCTAATGAGATCAGACTGCTGGCAATCTCAACGCCAAGTTTCAATCGCTCCTACCCACCAGCTTTTGTGTTTCTGAATAAGCATCCAGCTCTAAAATTAATCTTCTACCCTCAGAATCATCTTCAGGAATCATCAATTTTGGAATTTCAGGAGGGAACTCTGCTGTGGCAAGAAATTTTGAGAGGGAACTCACAACCTAACCTAGAAACATTGGCGCAAAAATACTCTTATAAATACCAGTCATGGATTCTTGAGATCAATTTCAAGTGAGATTGCAAAGCCCCATTTATCCCTAGCCATAAGCCATGGACGAGCCTCTAGCATCTGTATACTTCTCTTTCTCTTTTTGGCCAATTTGTCCTTCACCTTCTTCTCTTTTCTTTGATATGTTATTTTCATGCCTCTTATGTTAGGTTTTCACAACCATTTTAGTCATAAAGATGATTCTACTTCATACTTGAAATTGAGCAAATTGTCTTTTTCTTTTTCTTTTCCCAGTTTTATACTAGTGTCTGTGTGAACCTTCAAAATTGAAAAGTTATTTGGTTCCTGTGGCAGCAACATGGTACTCCCTATGTCAGTGTTTAGTTCTTTCTTCTGTTGATTTATTTTTTATTTTTTGTCTGTAGGTCTGGGAAATTTGTTTTGGTCTGTGATCTTGTCTGTTGCAGGCTTTTCATAGTTTTGTATTCTTGTTGTGTGGATTTGTTGTATCCACATAAGTACTAGACGTTGTACTCATGCTTTCTTAGTTCACTATTTATGTTAGCATGTTGACCAGAAAAGAAAAGCACAATGGACTAGAGCAAGTGTCATAGCCTTTTGTAACAACAGCAAAAAGGACCCTGATGATGGCATGGTGGTGGCTTGAAAAACATCTCTTCGCAAAAAAAGAAAAACAACTTCAAAGGGAGAGGGAATTAATTACAATAAGTTTCAAATGCAGAACCAGTGGGATCAATTGAAAACATATTCTAAGGCATGGAAGAGTCTCCTAAAAGGTTCAACAGATTTAGGTTGGGTTTGTTGGAATCCTCAGAAAGGAACCATTGATGCTGATGAGGATTGGTGGGAAGCAAGTCGAAGGATCGTCTGTCTTTTTGTTAATCATTTAGTTTGATATTTTCCAGTTTAATAATTATTAGTGTATTTAAACAGGTTAAGCTGGACTGGCCCATGTTCAAGCATGCAGGAACTGATCCTGAGTTACTTGACAAGTTAGAAGTGAATGTTTTGAAACACGGTAGCTATTGCAGATGAAAGCTGGGTGCCTTAGTCCTTGAAACTGGTCATTTTATTGCATTGTTAAATTGTTTATAGAAGTTTATTGCATTTCAAATAGATTTCCTATGATGTCGAACCATTAATTTTGTGGAGTACTATTTTGCGTTATTTTCTCTAGAATAAAGTTTTGTTTCAAAGCCAATACTTGTATGCTATTTTCGTGAATAACATATGATTTTAACTTACTTAAGCGTAATGCCTTTTTTAAGTCTTTTTACATTACAACAGCTTATTGAAACAGCTACACTGAACATTGATTTATATTTTTGCCATTAGCTGTCAGAACAGCAACGCTATTCCTAAACAGAGCCATTTGAGCTAAATGTGTGAAACAAAAAAACCAAAAACCCTCCTGCCCAAAGAAATGGAAAACCAAAAGACACTAAGAGCACAACACAATGCAAAGCAAAATAACAGAGCAGATACCACCACTCAAACATCAGAGAGCTTGTTGAGATGCCATGTCAAGTAACTATCAAGCCAGGAAGCTTAAACTAATCAAACATTGTGTAAAAATGAATCTTGAACTACTAGTGATGTTCCAACAATAACATCAATTAACTTCAAATTTCAACCTTACACGTCCTATGGGACTTTACTTTCCAAAGCATTCTCTGTTTGCACTAAAGAACATTACGGGATGTATAAAATTCTTCAAGAGATGGAACAGAAATCCTGAAAGTTGGATTGGTAGCGTACCTGAGCCATGATAGAATTGCCTCTATAAACAGTACATGATCGTTGGCAGGGGCAGCCTTTCACCTTGATATCGGATGTGGATTCTAAACCATTTTCATCGACAAGAATCACCACCAACTCAGTTCTGGTGAATTTGTTCAACACCCTCTTCACTCTGAATATCATGTCCTTATTCTCACAGCCACCCCCCTTAAAACCTTTCCATGATCCATCCTAGAATAAAAACATGAGCAAAAGGTCATTAACTAGCCACACCATGAAATATCTTCCAGTACTTATGAAATATACCTAAATTGCACATCAACCTTAGATAATCCTTCCATCCTCCTACACTATAAGTTCCTTTAAATACACACATATATCTTGGTTCTTTGGAGTTATATGTATCAAAATATCATATCCACCCAATAGACGTTTCATAAGACAGAGGTAAGGATATGTAACCTTAATCTGTTAGAAATAATAGATTTGTACTTCCAGAGCTCACAAAAGAACTTATCTGGCTCTAAGCCTCTAACAAAGTACAGTGCAGACACACAAATTATGTAGCCTGATATAAATAGTTCTCATTAGAGCTTAATTGATTAATGGATAGATTTATGTAGCCAACATAGCTAATTGGTGTAAAACTTAGTTGACCCACTGTTGCATATTATCATTGCCGCAACCCGTTTATGAAAAATGTAGAAGAATGAGAAGAGAGATGTGAAGACTAACATCGAGACGGCAAATAGAGATGAGAGGATTTCCGGCGGAGTCAAAGAGAACTTTGTGATGGGTGGAGGGCGATCGGGCGACTCTGTAAACGAGATTGCCGGAGGAATCGGCGAAACCCAGAACGCCACGTGGAAGGTCGTTGAGGGACTTGGACACGAAAAGGTCGATGGCGATCGGCAAGCTCCCCGAGTGTACCGCAGGCGAAGTGGCCATCAATTAGGAGCTCTGGCAGAGGCCATAAAATGAAGGCGATCTCATCTCAAACGATAAATGAAGCCGAAATCTTGAACTTGAAGCCGATAAAGATTCCTTCTGTATTTGATCAGATAGGCACAAGAGCGACGAGAATTAGATTCTCCGGGAAGAGTCTTTCCCCCAGAGAATAAATACTCGTAAATTGAGGAGTTAATTATCAAATAAAGAAATTTGATGCAAAAAATATCAAAGTGTGATATGTTATGGACGTATTTCTGGAGTTTTCCATTTTTTTTGTTATCAGCAATTGAGAGGTCAATTATATCAAAGAAAAAACTTGATAACCAAAACATTATAGCGTCATATGTCAGGAACCAATCTTGAAATTATACCATTTTCCGATCTGAGTATATTCTCAGGTAAATTGTACCTTTGGCCCCTAATCTTTTATTATTATTCTATTTTAAACCCTAACCTCAAAACATTGTTAATCTTTCATTATTATTCTATTTTAAACCCTAACCTCAAAACATTGTATGAAACGTCCCCAACCTCAATTTCTTATTCCATTTTAGATCTTTAGAGAATAAAAAGTGTTAAACTTAATGGAATCAGCCACATGACACGCCAGCGTGGGTGATTTGCCATGGTGGCACTGACATGGAAAAGGAATAAAAAAATAATAAAAAGTAAATAGCAGCCTAGGTCCTTGATTTTTTGCTTCCCTCCCTCAAAACCCTAACTTTTCCTCAACTGCCACTGCCACCCCTGGACTACAGCTGTCACGCCCCAAACTGCCCCTGGCCCATCTGGGCCCGATTATCAGATTAATGCAGCGGAAGTTATTCATACTGAAGGGGCTTTATTAGCTAGTTATGAGCACCTACGGCGTGACTCCAGGATCTATTCTGGTACTAGCTTGTTACTTAAATACTTTCAATGTGTTGTCAGGGTGCTCTCCAGGAACGAGCTAATACCTATGTGGAATTCTAGTGTTCCATTTATGGACTTTACCACTTAGCCGGTTACACACACAAGTCTTTAGATGCCATTTCAACAAAATCCAATAAATCCAGATTCACTGGAAGTCTTCCCTTAGTTACACACATAATCAGCAAATCATACTTGCAATTCAAGCAAAGCATACACTTAATCCATTAAGTGCATAGGATGTGTGTCCATCAAGTGTACTAATCCAATGCATGGCAACAAAGAAGCTCATCTCATTTTCAACTTTGAAAACCACATTTATATATCCATGAGCATCAGCCAAGTCTAGTACACATAACATGAATATCCATCATGGCATTTCATCAAAATTCATCCTAAGATAATCATGATCACAATGTGCATCTAACAAGCATCTCCTACTTGGAAAACATACCAAGGATGCTATATGTCCATAACTAGTTAAGTTTAGGTTTTACAGACCAAGTTCTTATGTCTACCCAAACTTTAACTCATAACCTGGAACTCATTCCAGCTTAATAGACCTTGTTCCCACAACTTCTAGACTCCACAAGCCTGCACAAGGAAGTCCAAACCATTAGCTTGTTCCGCAAGCAAAATATACCACATAAGTCACTTAGAGTCAAATGAATATATTAAGCAACACTAAACTCATACCCAACCCTTTAGCAAAACATAACGAGTACTCTAGTACTCCCTACTTGATCTATCAAGCCATCCAATCCACTTCCTGAAAAAAGTAAAGAAGGGCGGGTGAGTTATAAAACTCAGTAAGGATCCAGGTGTGAGGTAAGTAACTCATGACTTTCATAGTCATATCCGGCTTAAAAAGCCAAAATTGTGCCAAGAACGTAATGGCAATGCCAAATCAGAATGAGGTAATCTCTCGTGACTTTTGTAGTCACATATGGCTTCCAAAGCCTATTCTTAAGCCAAGAATGTCATGGCAATTAAATCCAATGCCAAGAATATCATGGCAAATAATCCTGTTCCTGCAAAGGAAAACACTAAAACAAAGAAAACACAAGATACAGCACAATAGCAGCATCAACAATAATAATAATAATTTGGGTCAGCATGCACAAACAACAACGGTTCAGAGAAGCACACAACACACGCACTCAACCACAAGTTTTCCTGGGCAATCACTACTGCCACCCACTACTGGCACTCCTGGCCAGACTGGCAGTACTGGCACCAATGGCACCCCTGGCACCACTGGCACCCCTGGCAAGTGTCCAAGGCTTTAAACCTCAATTCTCCTTCTTAATCATACCACCCGTTCCCCTAGAGCTCCGAGTTACATAGTAAGTTGGCCATTCTTACTATAAACTCTAACACTTGCCTTTATATTGATTAGCTAATCAAACCATATATATATCCAGAATTGCCCATTATTCATATCCATAGTTGCCGAAGCAACAATCCACGTCCAATATGCACTTACGTGCCCAAAGTTGCCGAAGCAATGATACCTCATCAATTATGCACTTACGTGCCCAATTATTAAACTAAGAAAGTAACATGAGCCCTCACACAAAGAACAACTAACCCGCTGCACACCTATGGTCACTTGGTACTATGACCATCACATAGGGGCATTTATACTCACAAACAATATCATGGAAGTACACCATGCAATAAGTGAGTAAAGGACCCTTACCACCATTGGTGTAACCTTTTGCTTATTGCCTTTGCTTTGCTTTGTTTGTTGTTGGAACTTTGCCATTTCCTTAATGGACCTCACTTAAGGAGGTAAAGGCCCACTTAGCCTTTTTGTGAACTGAGGCCCATATTAACCTTTTCAGGACTTGGGCCTATATTAACCTTTTCAGGATTTAGCCCATTTTCCAATAATGCCATTATGGCCCAAAATAGCCCATTTCATAATTTATGGACCAAGAACACTTGGTTTTCAATTTGGGTCTTCAAATTTAACTTTTGGCCCAAATAGCCCCATCATTTCTTTTTCTTGCTTTTCTTTCATCTTTTGCTTGTTTCCTTCCTTGGAATGGCCATACAAGCCTCGAGGCACCAAGAACACTTGGTTTCATGCCTCCAAATGCCATGTATACTCATGGCCGAAACCTCCATCCTTGCTTTCCATGGCTTAAAAGTGCCATGCATATAAAGAGCTCTTGAGTTGAGCTCAAGAACAACAATATCCTTCCATGGCCGAAATATCCACTTGATTTCCTTGCAAAAATCCAACATGGCCAAGTCATTAGAGAGTAGCATCTAGCTCAAAATACATGAAACTACCAAGAAAAACTTGGTTCACTTACAACCTTTAAATGGCCGAAATTTGAGCTTCACTTTCTTGGAGTTCGTCTTCATCTTCTTGCTCTTCATGGCTTAGAAATGCCATGCATGTAAGGAGCTCTTGAGGTGAGCTCAAGAACACCATTTTATCCATATGGCCGAAACTTCACAAGCATTTCTTCATGGGTTTTCTTTGATTTCTCACTTTGTTCTTGGTCTAGATGGGTTTAGGAGCTTGAAAGCTTCAAGAAAATGTGTTTGCATGTGCAAGAACATGCATTTCTAGCTATGGCCGAATCTTAGATGAAGAAAGAAGGAGATGGAGTTTGAAGAACACCATGGCTGGAACTTAGAGAGAAGGGAGAGCTTTTGGTGCTAGAGAGAGAGTGGAAATGAAAATGAAATGAAAGTAGGAGTGATGGCTGGTTATGCACTTGCAAATGAAAGAGAAATGAAACTCAAATGCATTCTAAATGTGCATTAAACGTATATTCAAAGAAGGTGGGTGGTCATGGTGCTAAATGAAGTGAAATGCACCCAAAATGCATATCAAATGCATAATTTGGAGGTATGGACGAATTTTGAATGAAAAAGGTATGAGAATAAGTCAAAAATGATGGGCCAATATTTTAATGTAAGTGGGAGACAATGTAAGTGGGTGATTAAAATATGGTGAGTGGGATTTGTAGTGGAAGACAAGGCATGGGTAATAGAATAGTCAAATTGGGAAAGTGGGGGACAAAAGTAGGTGGGGTAATATTTAATTGGTGAGTGGAGGATGTAGTGGAGGGATTAAATAATTATGAGTGGAATGTGTAGTAGGCCAATTTTAAATTGATAACATGGGGTGGCTGGCCATGCATATATTTTTCATGAAAAATGGCCAAATTACTCACTTGGTCCTCCATCTTTCTCCAACTTTGCAATTGAGTCCCTCAACTTCCAAACTTGCCATTTTTTTTTATCACCCAAACTCTTGGCCTTAGCCAAACATAATTCTCAGAGTGTCCAACACTCATTAATGCCCATTCCATAAATAATTCAAAGTCTCTACAAATAATTTCACTAAGTTTCCAAATTAGGAAACTATTTATGCCACTAATCCACTTAACCCGGTAATTAATCATTCATCACTTTCCGGGTGTAACAACACTCCCCACCTTAAGAAATTTGGTCCTCCAAATTTCCTAGGAGTCCAAAATCTCATACTCAGGTAATCTGTAGTTCATTACCAGAACACTGGTGGACTACCTTAATTATCAAGCAGCCTCCTTCTTGGCCATATAAGTACTCATCTCCCCCTTTTGTTTCAACTCTCTCTTTTAACTCCAGATTATATGCTGGATAGCTCTCCTCATAAAGTCTTATTTGCCTTGATTCACAAGTCATAGCCTGTTTCCCCTTTTTCATAAGACTCATCCCAACCCATCAATAATTAACTAATATTTTTTAGTAATATCTGGTGAAACCAGTATTGGGCTGCAGTCAATCTGTTCTCCAGTTCCTCATAATCAAAGGTTTCTTCCATTCCAAGATAATCAAAGGATTTCAACTTCCTTAGCCCATAATTGGCACTTAGTTTGCCATACAACTGTTATTCCTTTTCAGGCTGGGCACCACTCTTAGGTGCTCTTTCTTGATTCTCAGCTGGAAATATCTAGATTCGAGGTTTAGTTTCCTCCATTATAGAGGTATAGATGCCTTCCAGGTAACCATACCTGGCCAATGATTTCTCAAGGCCAATTTACCCCGATACTTACTTAACTCCATCACTTCAGGAATAACTATCCTGTAAGGAGTAATATGTGCTGGTGCAGCTCCTGGCACCAATGTCTGTGATTACTCTACTAGTGCTAAGCATGCCAATTTTCTCCTCATCTATTATTCATAAATTTCATTCCTGATAGCTCTATCCAGGCATGCTTCGTATCATATTTCCAGTTCATCCTTTAACTACCATAGATGCACTAGTATTAAAATTGGTACTTTAATACTGTCAAATGAAAAATACCTGTCAGGATTTATTTGAAAGACCCTGACCTGGCCCATTTCTTTATCAACATCTTCACATAAGCTTTTTCCTCTGCTTGATTATCTAGTAATTACTCAACTGGCCTTCATGTGCTGGCCTTTTGCCAGGCTTTCTTCTATTTCTTCTATTTTCACTTCAACAACTTAATCATAAGGAGGAAAAGTCTTTCATTGGGCTGGGACTTTTTTCCTTGCATTGGTCTTGGCCTCTAGCCAAGTCTTCCATGCCTTTTATCAATCAGGACATATTGCCCTGCAATATTTCCTCTTAGGCTTTCCTTGTACCCTCAATCTGGAATACTCTTCTAGTATACTAAATTTTCCTTTCCTGCTCCAGAATATATTATGGTGAATCCATAATTCATATTTTAGTCCTGATCCACCTGCTACAATCCCTCATGGGGTCTTCTGTCTTTCTAGGCAGTACAATCTTCTATCTAGTAATTCTGGATGCACTCAAGTAATTCTGGACATTGTCCTCATGAACTTCTGGACACTGTACTTAAGATTACTGCCCATGATCATATAGCATGGCCTTTGGCCATAAAATCTTCCTCTAGTCTCGCCTGACAATTCATAATAATTGCCTTCTTTTTCTTGGCTCACGTGCCAAGTTTTAACCATCTATTCCTCTTGATACCTTTTTCATCTTGCTGGTACTCTCGAGGTCTCTCAGAATTTATCATGTGGACTACTTTCATTACTCATTCTTGGTTCATATACCAAGTATCTTCTGCTTCATTTCTTAGATGGTTTCTGCATCTTGCTAGCCTTTCATGGCTTATTTCTGGAGTTCTTGCTCCAGGGTCATAGTCTTTAATTTCAACATGTCCAGTTCCTTTGCTTTTGAACTCTCTTCTTTCATCATCATTATCATAGTCACCAGTTCCACTGGTTTTATCTCATAGCATATATTTTCTTTCTATTCTTTTCCTCATTGTTAGCTCTCTTTATTGCCCAGCAATTTCTGGGACTCATACTTGACAAAAGGTCTGGTATGCTCAATGGTTATCATAACCATTGACACTGCTTCCAATATTTCTTTTCTTAGGGCTTCAAGGTTTGTTACTAGGCCTCAACTTGGTCCTCTGGCACAAAGCCAGTACAATCCCCTTTCCTTGGCATAAAGCCAGTGTATCCACTTTCATTGGCACAAAGCCAGTATTCTCACTTTCATTGGCACAAAGCCAGTATTCTCACTTTCATTGGCTCAAAGCCAGTATTCTCATTTTCATTGGCACAAAGCCAGTATTCTCACTTTCATTGGCACAAAGCCAGTATTCTCATTTTCATTGGCACAAAGCCAGTATTCTCATTTTCATTGGGCCTCTTGTTCACATCTTTGGTTCTCATCCTGTTCACAACAACAAAGCAAAGCACAATACACATATATGCTCAATACTCATAAGTGACTTAACCTAATGGACTTCCTATGTGGGAACAAGTCTATACTATAACCATCAATGACCAGAACACTGGTCCTCCAGAGCAAATCCATGCTCTGATACCAAAAACTGTCACGCCCCAAACTGCCCCTGGCCCATCTGGGCCCGATTATCAGATTAATGCAGCGGAAGTTATTCATACTGAAGGGGCTTTATTAGCTAGTTATGAGCACCTACGGCGTGACTCCAGGATCTATTCTGGTACTAGCTTGTTACTTAAATACTTTCAATGTGTTGTCAGGGTGCTCTCCAGGAACGAGCTAATACCTATGTGGAATTCTAGTGTTCCATTTATGGACTTTACCACTTAGCCGGTTACACACACAAGTCTTTAGATGCCATTTCAACAAAATCCAATAAATCCAGATTCACTGGAAGTCTTCCCTTAGTTACACACATAATCAGCAAATCATACTTGCAATTCAAGCAAAGCATACACTTAATCCATTAAGTGCATAGGATGTGTGTCCATCAAGTGTACTAATCCAATGCATGGCAACAAAGAAGCTCATCTCATTTTCAACTTTGAAAACCACATTTATATATCCATGAGCATCAGCCAAGTCTAGTACACATAACATGAATATCCATCATGGCATTTCATCAAAATTCATCCTAAGATAATCATGATCACAATGTGCATCTAACAAGCATCTCCTACTTGGAAAACATACCAAGGATGCTATATGTCCATAACTAGTTAAGTTTAGGTTTTACAGACCAAGTTCTTATGTCTACCCAAACTTTAACTCATAACCTGGAACTCATTCCAGCTTAATAGACCTTGTTCCCACAACTTCTAGACTCCACAAGCCTGCACAAGGAAGTCCAAACCATTAGCTTGTTCCGCAAGCAAAATATACCACATAAGTCACTTAGAGTCAAATGAATATATTAAGCAACACTAAACTCATACCCAACCCTTTAGCAAAACATAACGAGTACTCTAGTACTCCCTACTTGATCTATCAAGCCATCCAATCCACTTCCTGAAAAAAGTAAAGAAGGGCGGGTGAGTTATAAAACTCAGTAAGGATCCAGGTGTGAGGTAAGTAACTCATGACTTTCATAGTCATATCCGGCTTAAAAAGCCAAAATTGTGCCAAGAACGTAATGGCAATGCCAAATCAGAATGAGGTAATCTCTCGTGACTTTTGTAGTCACATATGGCTTCCAAAGCCTATTCTTAAGCCAAGAATGTCATGGCAATTAAATCCAATGCCAAGAATATCATGGCAAATAATCCTGTTCCTGCAAAGGAAAACACTAAAACAAAGAAAACACAAGATACAGCACAATAGCAGCATCAACAATAATAATAATAATTTGGGTCAGCATGCACAAACAACAACGGTTCAGAGAAGCACACAACACACGCACTCAACCACAAGTTTTCCTGGGCAATCACTACTGCCACCCACTACTGGCACTCCTGGCCAGACTGGCAGTACTGGCACCAATGGCACCCCTGGCACCACTGGCACCCCTGGCAAGTGTCCAAGGCTTTAAACCTCAATTCTCCTTCTTAATCATACCACCCGTTCCCCTAGAGCTCCGAGTTACATAGTAAGTTGGCCATTCTTACTATAAACTCTAACACTTGCCTTTATATTGATTAGCTAATCAAACCATATATATATCCAGAATTGCCCATTATTCATATCCATAGTTGCCGAAGCAACAATCCACGTCCAATATGCACTTACGTGCCCAAAGTTGCCGAAGCAATGATACCTCATCAATTATGCACTTACGTGCCCAATTATTAAACTAAGAAAGTAACATGAGCCCTCACACAAAGAACAACTAACCCGCTGCACACCTATGGTCACTTGGTACTATGACCATCACATAGGGGCATTTATACTCACAAACAATATCATGGAAGTACACCATGCAATAAGTGAGTAAAGGACCCTTACCACCATTGGTGTAACCTTTTGCTTATTGCCTTTGCTTTGCTTTGTTTGTTGTTGGAACTTTGCCATTTCCTTAATGGACCTCACTTAAGGAGGTAAAGGCCCACTTAGCCTTTTTGTGAACTGAGGCCCATATTAACCTTTTCAGGACTTGGGCCTATATTAACCTTTTCAGGATTTAGCCCATTTTCCAATAATGCCATTATGGCCCAAAATAGCCCATTTCATAATTTATGGACCAAGAACACTTGGTTTTCAATTTGGGTCTTCAAATTTAACTTTTGGCCCAAATAGCCCCATCATTTCTTTTTCTTGCTTTTCTTTCATCTTTTGCTTGTTTCCTTCCTTGGAATGGCCATACAAGCCTCGAGGCACCAAGAACACTTGGTTTCATGCCTCCAAATGCCATGTATACTCATGGCCGAAACCTCCATCCTTGCTTTCCATGGCTTAAAAGTGCCATGCATATAAAGAGCTCTTGAGTTGAGCTCAAGAACAACAATATCCTTCCATGGCCGAAATATCCACTTGATTTCCTTGCAAAAATCCAACATGGCCAAGTCATTAGAGAGTAGCATCTAGCTCAAAATACATGAAACTACCAAGAAAAACTTGGTTCACTTACAACCTTTAAATGGCCGAAATTTGAGCTTCACTTTCTTGGAGTTCGTCTTCATCTTCTTGCTCTTCATGGCTTAGAAATGCCATGCATGTAAGGAGCTCTTGAGGTGAGCTCAAGAACACCATTTTATCCATATGGCCGAAACTTCACAAGCATTTCTTCATGGGTTTTCTTTGATTTCTCACTTTGTTCTTGGTCTAGATGGGTTTAGGAGCTTGAAAGCTTCAAGAAAATGTGTTTGCATGTGCAAGAACATGCATTTCTAGCTATGGCCGAATCTTAGATGAAGAAAGAAGGAGATGGAGTTTGAAGAACACCATGGCTGGAACTTAGAGAGAAGGGAGAGCTTTTGGTGCTAGAGAGAGAGTGGAAATGAAAATGAAATGAAAGTGGGAGTGATGGCTGGTTATGCACTTGCAAATGAAAGAGAAATGAAACTCAAATGCATTCTAAATGTGCATTAAACGTATATTCAACGAAGGTGGGTGGTCATGGTGCTAAATGAAGTGAAATGCACCCAAAATGCATATCAAATGCATAATTTGGAGGTATGGACGAATTTTGAATGAAAAAGGTATGAGAATAAGTCAAAAATGATGGGCCAATATTTTAATGTAAGTGGGAGACAATGTAAGTGGGTGATTAAAATATGGTGAGTGGGATTTGTAGTGGGAGACAAGGCATGGGTAATAGAATAGTCAAATTGGGAAAGTGGGGGACAAAAGTAGGTGGGGTAATATTTAATTGGTGAGTGGAGGATGTAGTGGAGGGATTAAATAATTATGAGTGGAATGTGTAGTAGGCCAATTTTAAATTGATAACATGGGGTGGCTGGCCATGCATATATTTTTCATGAAAAATGGCCAAATTACTCACTTGGTCCTCCATCTTTCTCCAACTTTGCAATTGAGTCCCTCAACTTCCAAACTTGCCATTTTTTTTTATCACCCAAACTCTTGGCCTTAGCCAAACATAATTCTCAGAGTGTCCAACACTCATTAATGCCCATTCCATAAATAATTCAAAGTCTCTACAAATAATTTCACTAAGTTTCCAAATTAGGAAACTATTTATGCCACTAATCCACTTAACCCGGTAATTAATCATTCATCACTTTCCGGGTGTAACAACAGCTCCCCCTACCCAACACCATTCCAGCCACCAGCCCTGACATTGCCAACAATCCTAGCCTACGAGCAACCATGAAGGTGATTTACTCCACGATCTTCCGCACCATTCCACAAATTCTCATCAACACAGCAACAAATGATTTATCAAAAAACTGCCGTATCGAAGAAGAGATTCTCGTCTTCTACCCAAAAGGCCAATAACCCTCCACTAATCCTAATTGGGATCTCGTCGAAGCCGTGTTCAACTATATCCTTAGCTTCCTCTCTTTTGATAGCCTTGATGCTCTACTTCTTCTTGATGAGTCTTTCATTCAGAAGTTGCTTGATAATCTCCTCAAATCGTGCAACCTCAAAGAAGCAAAATTAGTTGAAAGCTTTTGCCGTTGATCTGGTCCAGCTTCAACAACCATAAGGACGCACTTTGGAGGGCCGCCACACAAACCCTGTTGCGATTTCTTGCCAACAGCAAAACCCATATTGGGAACGGGAACTTAGAGATCTTATTGTTCCTTGCTTAAAAAATCAAAGAGCTTCCTCACCCGAATCAGCTTTTTCTCACTGGAATCCTTGTTCGTCTTCACAAACCCACTTGTTTCGCTTAGTACAACCAGTCCTTACAACTTTCCGGACAAAATCTCATCAAATTGACGGATGAGGGAACAAAGAAATGATGGGAAGAGAGGAGGAAAAGTAGCAGATAAGGCCCGGATTGGAGCTAGTGGGGGAGGGCTACAGGTGGCGTAGGAGGGAGGAAGAAGGAAAGATGTGGGTTAACCCAATATAAGCCCTAATTTTTTTATTTTTTGTAACATAGGCCTTAAATTTCTGATGTGGCCAATTGCAAGTTTCTTAGGTCTATTTAACATATAAGCTCTAAGTTTTTTAGGTCTAGCTTCTCTCCGGTTGAATTTATCGACTGGAAATTTCAGTCCATTTAAAATGATGTCATTTGTCTCATCAATTAATCATTTTTTAATAGCCGTTTGCTATCTAACTCTATTAGTGTCTCAAGACTTAGTTAGATTATATTGCTTACAAATTTTTTAAAGGTAAAATTTTACTTTCCCGCCCGCCTTAACATTTTCCCTAACTAATGTCATCATTTTACTTGCTTTCATCTAGGGGTGATCATTTGGTTAATTTGGTTAAAATCGAACAAAAATTTTTTGTTTTTTCAGTTTTCAGTTTTTTATTGAAATAAACCAAATTAACCAAAATGAATAATGTAATCGAAGTAAAACCGAGTCGAATTGTTTCAGTTCGGTTCGGTTTCACACTGAAATAGCAAAAATACTAACTTCTAATTTAGTGACTAAAATGTAATACTATGAATATCTATACATTTGTTAACTATTAATTAGACATGGAATATCAATTTCAAGTTTACTCAAAACTGTTCTTCTTCCACGATCTCAGCCGGAGAACATTCTCCACGAACATTCTCCACTTAACCAAAATTGGGCGTTTGAGAGCAAAATCCTCAACTTCTCTTCCTTCTCCTCTGTATTATGTCGGCCTTTTTTTTCTTTTCTCTCTTGCACAACGAACTTCGGAGCTTTCTCCTCCTTGACCGCGGGTAGTCGTCGGTGGTGTCTCGGTTCAAGAGTAGAGGATGATATTTGTCGACGATAGGCTTCTCCACCACGACCTCCTCTACCTCCGAATAAGGCGCCGTCTGTGGAGCACCACGCCACCGTCATGTTCCATCACTTGTTTTTTTTTCCCAAGCTAAGATGGCCAAACCCAATGTAAGCCATCAACCTTCTGTTTCCCTTACAGTCAGCCCCCACTCCTTTTATATCTGTCAACTTACATGAGAAATAAAAATTTGGTTTGTTCGGTTACCGAAATAACCAACTGCCTTAACCAAAATCGAACTGAAATCGATAGTCTTCTTATTTAATTTCAACCAAAATCGAATAAAAAATTGAATTCATCAAACCGAATTTTTGAATTAGTTTGGTTTTTCAGTTTTTTCGGTTTCAACCAAATAGTGATCACCCCTACTTTCATCTTCCCTAAATCAAAATTTTTGTTTCACATGGTGCAAAAGCCAACCAGACCATGTTCTTTCATTTTTCATCTAAAATTAACAATATCAAAGGCACCATTGAGACCAATTTTTTCCTAGGACACAACGTAAGTTTCGTATGATTGTTATACTTATAAAGAATATTTTTAATATTTACATTTTGCTATTAATTTCTTATTTTAAAGTTTGATTAAAATGATTACATTTTTATTTTAAAGTCAAAGAAGCTACTTTGTTTCTGTTACTGTTAGTTTCGTGAAGAATGGTTGAACCAAATTCTTTAGTTAATGAGATTTTGATGGTTACTAAGAAGAACGCAGAACATGATGAGATAACTTGCACACCAAAAGTGGGAATGGAGTTTGAGACTGAAGAAAATGCTTATGAATTCTATAATGCTTATGGCAAGATGATTGGTTTTAGCATTCGCAGAGAATACACAAACAAGCAGGGAGTGACTAAACAGATTACCTTAAGGAAATTTGTTTGTTGTAAAAGAAGGTATACGAGGCAAGGATAAAACAGATATCAATGTGAAAAATCCTAAAGCAGAAACAAGAACAGGTTGCCATGCACACATGAAGATTTCACTTAATCGACAAAATGGCAAGTATCGAATTTTTGCTTTTGAAGCAGAACATAACCACCAAATGCATACTTGAGCTTGTTCTCATATGATGCCTTCATAAAGAAAAATATCCCAAAATCAACAATTTTTAATTGAGTTAGCAAATGACTCAGGTTTGAGACCAAAAGGATCTCATGAATTTATGAGCAGACAAGCTGGTGGGAGAGAGAATGTTGGTTACCTCCTCAAAGATCACAACAATTATCTTCAATCCAAGAGAAAAAGAAGTTTGGAGTATGGGGAAGCTGGTAGTTTATTGAGATACTTTCAACAACAGTCCCTAGAAAGTCCTTCATTTTATTATGTTGTACATCTGGATGTTGAAGAGCAAATCACTAATATTTTTTGGGATGATGAAAGAATGATAATAGACTACAACCATTTCGATGATGCAATCGTGTTTAATACCACTTATAGGACCAACAATGAGTATCGACCATTGGCTTTATTTGCTAGATTTAATCATCATCGAGAGACAGTCATATTTAGTGTTTCCCTTTTATATGATGAGTCTGCTGAATCATTTCAATGGTTATTTGAGCAGTTCTTAACTGTGATGTAAAAAAAGAAGCCAATGATCATTTTCACTGACTAAGATCCATCGATATCTAAAGCCCTTTCGTCGATAATGCCTGAAACCTACCATGGATTATGTACTTGGCATTTATGATAAAATGTAATTAAAAATGTAGGTAACTTCATTGATGGAGAAGAAAGCTTTTTATCAGATCTTAAAGCATGCATGTATGAGTATGAAACTATGGATGAGTTGTATAGAGCATGAGAATCTAAGTTAAAATGATACAACTTACCGGATAGCATCTGGATGCACACCACATTTCAGATTAAAGAGAAATGAGCTAAAGCATACATGAAAAGAACCTATTCTGCTGGCATGAGGAGTACACAAGTTGCTGAAAGTTTAAATGCAAACCAAATAAACTACTTGAAACCAAATTTGGATATTCCACAAGTTTTCAATCACTTTGAAAGATTGGTGGGTGATAAACCATATAAAGAATTGGAAGTATAATACAATGCTTGGCAAAAATTACCCAAATTGAAACTGAAATGGTTATCTATGTTGAACAAAGCAACCAAAATTTACATACCAAGAATATTTGAAGAGTTTCTGAATGAGTATGATATTTATCATAGTGCTTTTGTGAAGAGCACCATAAATAATAATGGAATCGCTGAACACATTGTTGAATTGTTAGGTGAGATTGGAGAATACAAAGTTTCCTTTGATTCTCTTGAACAAAAGATCACCCGCAGTTGTGGAAAGTTTATGACATTTGGGGTCTTGTGTAGTCATGCTTTAAAAGTTCTTAATGTTCAAAACCAAAAATTGATTCCAGGTTATTATATATTGAAGAGATGGACTAGAGATGCTAGGGATGTCATTGTGCAACACATTAGTGAAAGAGAAATTCAATTTGATGTCAAGTTACAAGCAACTACTAGGTATAGGTTTTTGTGTGAAACCATAATTAAGCTTGCATCTAAATCAACTGAATCTGATAAAACATTTAAGTTAACTTCTAAAGTTCTAAGTGAACTGAGCAAAAAGGTGGAGAAACTATATAGAATGAGTGTGATGTAAGTTAAGATGTTGAGTTAAATGTGATTTTTGCTCATGATCCTGGAGTAAACAAGGTAGAGAAAAAAGTATTCACTATCGTCACACCAAAAAAACTTACAAAAAAAAATGAAAAGGCTTTTAAGGACTCAAAAAGACCGAAAATGATGGGTTTCGAGAGCTAAACAGCGCAGCGGAATTTAACCGAAACCCTCTAGGATCCAAGTGAAACGGGGTAAATCGGGTGTTCAAAAATTTTTATACCTAATTTTCGGTTGAGATCTCTCACTCAACTGTAAAGTCGAATCACAAAACCTGAACAGTTGACGTGTTCAAGCTCTCTATGGTATCCACACGAGCCTCTCGGGATCACCACGCTTCCACCACGTCCTGGAAGATGCGTTTCTCTTGCGCTCGCAGTGCTAGCTTGCGTCCTCCAAGGAATTGCAAGAGAAGAGTGCGGCTGTCCTTTTGGGAGGCTAGGGCAAGGAGACCTGCGAATTTCTCACTAGAAGTTGTATTTATAGTGAGACTCAACTTCCAGGCCTAATGGGTTTCAAAGCCCTAATCCAATTAGGATTTAATTTCAGGCTTAATAATGGCTCAACTCTTGGGCCCATTATTAATACGAAATTAAAGTGAAACCATAACCCAAATAATTAGCCCATGCACTCTAATGATCCAAATAGTTCTATGTGTGCGACCCAATAGGCTTTTATCACGTTGGCAATGATCATAAATCACATTTATGATCATAAGCAATGAGCGGTGTCTAGGAACACATCATTGCTACCCAAGTGACAAGATTGTCAATGATTCGACTAAACCTTTATGATCATCACCGATATATGCCATTGTCCCTTTGTCCAAGATATCAAGACTAAGCACGAGACATGGAATGTGTCACTTTCGTATAGCCCAATCTTTGGTTTATTGATTACCGAGTAGACTAACTTAAACTGATGACATTGATATCGTATATCAACTCATCCGAGCATGACCATGCATTTTCTAAGTCTCACTCTATCAAGGAGCCCGAAGATATCACTCCCGTTACATAGGAAGGACAAATCTCATCTTGATCATACAAATCCCTCCGCATTATATGTGACATACCCAATGACCTCCTTGAAGTTCACTCAGTTACAAACAACAAAGGAAAGTATCAAAGAATGTGACTCACATGTAGGGAACCTTGATGATCTTAGGTCGAAGGACTATATATACCATGATCACTATGAGAATCACTTATAACACTCATATAACGATCCATGTAATGTTCTCATGGTGAGTCGGTCCAGTACACAAGTTCTCCAACTTGTACCCATATGTAGACTACATATCTCATATTAGTCTCCACATATGCTAGTCGTTATGTATTATTGCAACCCGCTCCACAATAATACTAGACCAGGGACGTTTAAGAATATCATTATTTTAGGGTTACAATTATGTTTGTTAAGTTACGTAGAAACAAAACAACAAACATAATTGCTAAATTATTGTCTTAATAAAATATCATGACTCAATGTGCAAAAATACAATCATCTCATGATTGACTTTTGGGCACAACACTAACAATCTCCCACTTGCACTAAAAGTCAATCATCCACGTATCTAATACCGATGGACCTAGAATGGCTATCATGCTTCTGCTGCGTCGGGGCTTTGTCAGTGGATCAGCAATGTTGCTGTCTGTCGAAGTCCTGCATATCCTTACATCACCCCTCTCGATGATCTCCCTGATGAGATGATAGCGTTGGAGTATGTGTTTGGATCGCTGGTGAAATCGAGGTTCCTTAGTCTGTGCGATTGCTCAATTGTTGTCATAATAGAGCTCTATCGGGTCGACAATGCTTGGAACTACTCCAAGTTCAGTGATGAACTTCTTGATCCAAACTGCCTCATTCGCAGCATCAGAGGCGGCAATGTACTCAGATTCTGTTGTATAGTCAGCTACTGTCTCTTGCTTTGAACTCTTCCAGCTGACAGCACCACCACCAATACAAAACACATAACCAGATTGTGATCTAAAATCATCCTTATCGGATTGGAAGCTTGCATCGGTGTAACCCCTTACAACGAGCTCATCTTCACCTCCAAAGACCAAGAATGCATCCTTAGTCCTTCGTAAGTACTTAAGGATGTTCTTAATAACTATCCAGTGACTCTCACCGGGGTTTGATTGGTACCTACTCATCATGCTCAAAGCATATGAGACATCGGGACGAGTACATATCATGGCATACATGATAGATCCAATTGCTGAGGCATATGGAATCTTACTCATGCGCTCTCTCTTCTCGGTTGTACTCGGACACTGAGATCTAGAAAGAGTGATATCATATGACATGGGCAAGAATCCTTTCTTGGAATCTTGCATGCTAAACCTCTTTAGCACCTTGTCAATATATGTACTTTGACTTAGGCCAAGAAGCTTTCTAGATCTATCTCTATAGATCCTGATGTTTAATACATAGGCTACTTCACCCAAGTCCTTCATAGAGAAACATTTCCCTAGCCAAGTCTTCACAGACTGTAGCTCAGGAATGTCATTCCCAATGAGTAGTATGTCATCTACATACAACACCAAGAAAACAATAGTGATCCCACTAACCTTCTTGTAGACACAAGGTTCATATTCATTTTTGATAAAACCAAACTCTTTGATTGCATTATAAAAATGAAGATTCCAACTTCGAAAAGCTTGCTTCAGTCCATAAATGGACCTTTGCAACTTGCACACTTTATTGGCATTCTCAGGAGTGACAAAACCCTCAGGTTGTGTCATGTACACATCCTCAAGTAGCTTTCCATTTAGGAATGCAGTTTTGACACCCATTTTCCATATCTCATAATCATAGTGTGCAGCAATAGCAAACAAAATTCGGATGGATTTAAGCATAGCAACTGGTGAAAAAGTTTCATCATAGTCAATACCATGAATTTGCTTGAAACCTTTTGCAACCAATTGTCCCTTAAAGATAATCACATTACCATCCATGTCAGTTTTCTTCTTGAAAACCCATTTGCACCCTATAGGTTTTAGCCTTTCAGGTGGGTCAACCAAAATCTATACTTGGTTTTCATACATGGATTTCATCTCGGATTTCATGGCCACTAGCCACTTTTCAAAGTCAGGCCCCGACATAGCTTGTTGGTAGGTTGTGGGTTCATCCTGATCCATGAGCATCACATCACCGGTGTGAGTCACGAGAAATCCATATTTCTCGGGCTCACGCCGAATCCTACCAGACATACGTGGGCTTTGTACTACAGGAACAGATTCTTGAACAACATCTTGCGGTGTCTGTTCAGGTTCCATTTCAGGTTCGATGTCTCCTTGTTGTTCTTGAATTTCTTCAAGTTCTACTTTCCTCCCACTAGTTCCTTTAGAGATAAACTTTTTCTCCAAAAAGACACCAGTTCGAGCAACAAACACTTTTTGCTCAGAAGGATTGTAGAAATAGTAACCCTTTGTTTATTTGGGATACCCAACAAAAAGAAATTTTTAAGATTTGGGCCCTAGTTTGTCAGAGGATTGACGTTTCACATAAGCGTCACAGCCCCAAATCTTCATAAAAGACAAATTGGGACGCCTCCCACTCCATATCTCATATGGTGTCTTTTGAACCGATTTAGATGGAACTCGGTTTAGTGTAAAAGCGGCTGTCTCTAGAACATGTCCCCAAAAGGAGTTTGGAAGGTCAGCTTGACTCATCATGGAGCGAACCATGTCTAACAGAGTTCGATTTCTCCTTTCAGAAACATCATTCTATTGAGGTGTACCTGGTGGAGTGAGTTGTGATACTATACCACACTCCTTCAGATAGTCAAGGAATTCTCGATCCAAGTACTCTACACCTCAATCTGATCGATGCACTTTGATACTATTCTCAAGTTGATTCTCTACTTCATTCTTGAATTCTTTGAACTTTTCAAAGGATTCTGACTTGTGTCTCATAAGATACACATAGCCATATCTGCTGAAGTCATCAGTGAAAGTAATGAAGTATTGGAAACCTCCTCTAGCTTGTGTAGACATAGGGCTACATACATCACTATGTATGAGTCCTAGTAAGTCATTAACCCTTTCACTTTGCCCTGTGAATGGGGCTTGGTCATATTGCCCAACAAACATGACTCACATGTCTCATATGATTCAAAATCAAATGAGTCCAAGAGTCCATCGTTATGGAGCTTGGATATGCGGGTCTCATTTATATGGCCCAAGCGACAGTGCCAGAGATAGGTCAGGTTTGAATCATTTAATCTGACCTTCTTGGTATTCACATTATAGATTAGATCTTTGAGGTCTAGAACATACAACCCATCGCTAAGTTGAGCACTACCATAAAAGATTTCATTTAAATAAATAGAATAATATTTGTCCTTTATTATAAATGAAAAACCTTTCTTGTCCAAACAAAAAACAGAAATCAAATTTATACTAATAGTAGGCATAAAGTAGCAGTTTTTTAATTCTAAAACTAATCCACTAGGTAAAGTGAGAAAATAAGTCCCTACGGCTAAAGCAGCAACCCTTGCTCCATTTTCAACATGTTAGTCCACTTCACCTCGGGCCAATCTTCTACTTCTACTTAGATCCTGCACATTTGCACAAATGTGAGATCCACATCCAGTATCCAATACCCAAGATGAGGAAGTAGAAAAGTTAGCCTCTATAACAAGAATACTTGAAGTGGAAGTCTTACTTCCCTTTTCCTTAGCAAGTTCTTCAAGATAGAGCTTGCAGTTGCGCTTCCAGTGTCCAGGTTGCTTATAATGGAAGCACTTCCCTTCCTTTGCCATACCACCCTTTGGTTTCAGTGCAGCTAAAGAAGAACTAGCATTGGACTTTCCATTAGCTTTATCCTTCTTCTTGTTGGCTTTTCCCTTTCTCTTGCCCTTTTGAACCATCAAAATGGGCTTAGCCTTTTTAAGGTTTTGCTCAACAGTTATTAACATGTTGAGCAATTCAGGGAGGGACTTGTCTATGTCGTTCATGTTATGGTTCATGACGAACTGACTGTAGCTTTCAGGCAACGATTGCAAGACTACATCAATAGCCAACTCTTTCTGAAGAGCAAATCCCAAATTCTCAATATTCTCAATGTACCCAATCATCTTGAGCACATGAGGACCCACGGGACTTCCCTCAGACATCTTGCACTGAAACAATGCCTTAGAGGTCTCAAACCTCTCATGCCTAGTTTGCTCTTGGAAAAGCATTTTGAGATGTTCGATCATATCGAACGCCCCCATGTTCTCATGTTTCTTCTGAAGCTCAGATTCCATGGTAATAAGCATGAGGCATGCAACATCCAAAGCATCATCAGAATGCTTCTTGTGAGCATCTCTTTCAGCTCTTGGAGCAGTGGCAGCAGGCTTATTCGGAATGGGCTACTCTAGGACATAAGTCTTTCTTTCTTGTTTGAGGACTATCCTCAAGTTTCGGTACCATTTGAGAAAGTTAGTCCCATTCAGTTTTTTCTTCTCAAGGATCGGTCGCAACGAAAGTGTCGATGTGTTTTGTGCCATGGTTATCTACAACAGTAAATATGCAGTGTAAGAGTCATGTATTCTAATTCATTTAATAAGGACTTTTATTAAACGATACTCCCACTATTTTCCTCAAAATAATAACCCTAGATATTATTTCAGAACACCTCGGCACTAAGGTATTCTAGTGGGCCAAGATCCATATTTGACCACAACCTGAGTCAGCTTTGGCTTTTCTCTCAAGTTACAGCTATTTAGGTAGGCAACTCCTTGCCAATTGCATCTCATGCAACTCTTGGATAGTTGGGTGAACAACACTTGTCCAAGCTCATCTCATGAACTTAAGCCCAACTCTATGCCTCTAAGTCCCTAATCCTATTAGGATAACTTAGTTAAGTCGAACCAAAAGTTAGCAGTTTGGATATCACTATTATCCCATCGCGCCTTACCAAGATGAACATAGGTACTTTGCTTTGGCAAACCCACCTAATGTTGATCAAAGTCTTGACGAGTGCCAACATTTGGAATGCATCACATTTAACGACTTAATATTTGTTTGAGGGATTTTTCTTTTGATCTCACCAATTTGTTATCTCCGGTTGTTTTATACATGCATCAAATACAAATATAAAACATGCATCTCATGCTTACAAGAAATAAACGTGACATGGTTATAGCCCAAACTATGCGATATTCTCAAGCCAATGAGAATATCATAAAAGCCTAAAAAAAGAAAAGAGTCTTCACAAGCTCCTTTTCTTCCTTTCTTGGCTGCCCTTTTGTTGTCACATCTTTGGACATACCTCCTTGCATGATCCTTGGACATACCACCATGAATGAGCCCATAATGTACCATTACATCAATAATAGAAATCTCAAGTTACATTCGAGGGGAGTAAGGTGAGAAGAGAATGTACAATGAGAGTGATAAGAAAAGGCACGACTCGCAGGCCGTATTTACAAGTACAACCAATCAAGGGCTATAACCATGCACCATATTTCAAACACCAATCAGCATATCATGTCAAATCTCATTCAACAAATATGCATACCAATTTTCACGCATTGATTAACCAGTTTTTATTTATGTGGCGCTTCGCATACGGCGGTCCCGCTGGTCGGTCAGCGGGCGGTGGTTCCGCTGACCAGTCAGCGGACGGGGTCAAGGGGAGCCGCCCCCCCACGCCCTCCGGCGCAAAAAATTGTCTTACAATTGCTTAGGCCAAAATCTTCTATTTTGACCAAGTAGCCACCCGAGACTCCTCCATTCGAGCCACCAAAAATACCTTACTTTCGGTGCCCGAACAGGCCGAATCCGAACAAACCTAGGGTTTTTGCAATTATTGCAAGAATCCTAATCCATATAGGTATCTCATACCTATCAATTT
Organism: Aquilaria yunnanensis; assembly: GCA_039654915.1. Classification (NCBI taxonomy): domain Eukaryota; kingdom Viridiplantae; phylum Streptophyta; class Magnoliopsida; order Malvales; family Thymelaeaceae; genus Aquilaria; species Aquilaria yunnanensis. Next base: position 101,427,243 of record CM077593.1, on the reverse strand, counting down.
CGGGTTAATCTCATTAACCAATTTGTGTCGTTTCTTCATATATCTCATATGTTCATTACGAATTCCGGTTTCATGCATCATGAATCAATCTAATTAATCATGGCCGAAAAGCAACCGAACACATAACATCATGCGATTCAACATCAATCCCAATTTAGGGTTTCACCAGTAGCTCTGATACCACTGATGAGTTTCGGGAGTTAAACAGCGCAGCGGAATTTAACCGAAACCCTCCAGGATCCAAGTGAAACGGGGTAAATCGGGTGTTCAAAAATTTTCATACCTAATTTTCGGTTGAGATCTCTCACTCAACTGTAAAGTCGAATCACAAAACCTGAACAGTTGACGTGTTCAAGCTCTCTATGGTATTCAAACGAGCCTCTCGGGATCACCATGCTTCCACCACGTCCCGGCAGATGCGTTTCTCTTGCGCTCGCAGTGCTAGCTTGCGTCCTCCAAGGAATTGCAAGAGAAGAGTGCGGCTGTCCTTTTGGGAGGCTAGGGCAAGGAGACCTGCGAATTTCTCACTAGAAGTTGTATTTATAGTGAGACTCAACTTCCAGACCTAATGGGTTTCAAAGCCCTAATCCAATTAGGATTTAATTTCAGGCTTAATAATGGCTCAACTCTTGGGCCCATTATTAATACGAAATTAAAGTGAAACCATAACCCAAATAATTAGCCCATGCACTCTAATGATCCAAATAGCTCTATGTGTGCGACCCAATAGGCTTTTATCACGTTGGCAATGATCATAAATCACATTTATGATCATAAGCAATGAGCGGTGTCTAGGAACACATCATTGCTACCCAAGTGACAAGATTGTCAATGATTCGACTAAACCTTTATGATCATCACCGATATATGTCATTGTCCCTTTGTCCAAGATATCAAGACTAAGCACGAGACATGGAATGTGTCACTTTCGTATAGCCCAATCTTTGGTTTCTTGATTATCGAGTAGACTAACTTAAACTGATGACATTGATATCGTATATCAACTCATCCGAGCATGGCCATGCATTTTTTAAGTCTCACTCTATCAAGGAGCCCGAAGATATCACTCCCGTTACATAGGAAGGACAAATCTCATCTTGATCATACAAATCCCTCCGCATTATATGTGACATACCCAATGACCTCCTTGAAGTTCACTCAGTTACGAACAACAAAGGAAAGTATTAAAGTATGTGACTCACATGTAGGGAACCTTGATGATCTTAGGTCGAAGGACTACATATACCATGATTACTATGAGAATCACTTATAACACTCATATAACGATCCATGTAGTGTTCTCATGGTGGGTCGGTCCAGTACACAAGTTCTTCAACTTGTACCCATATGTAGACTACATATCTCATATTAGTCTCCACATATGTTAGTCGTTATGTATTATTACAACCCGCTCCACAATAATACTAGACTAGGGACGTTTAAGAATATTATTATTCTAGGGTTATAATTATGTTTGTTAAGTTACGTAGAAACAAAACAACAAACATAATTGCTAGATTAATGCCTTAATAAAATATCATGACTCAATGTGCAAAAATACAATCATCTCATGATTGGCTTTTGGGCACAACACTAACAGAAAAGTTGGGTGGAAAAACAACCAAAGAAAAAAAAAAGACTTTCTTGAGAAGGCAAAAAAAAGTTGAGGCTATTTCACATGATATGGTCAACCAAAGTTTGCAACAAAACAATTAGATGGTGAGTACAATTTAGTCACAAATGCAACACAAATAAATTTCCAGCATTTCTATATAATAATGTTATTTTCATCTAAGTAGACTACTGAAACAAATGCATGGAGTCCTACTTTTTTGACTTACAATCAGTCCTCTTTACTAAATTGTCAACTATCAAAGGTTCTTCTATACATTTTTAATTTTGAAGTTTATTGTGTATCTATTGTATGCCTTTTGTAGAGTTGTTGTTCTCTTAAGGTTCTTGATGTTATATTTGTGTTACAGGAATATTCAAATGCTTCCCAAGACTTATCCGATTTTTTGACTCTATCACATGGAAACAATATATGGCATACAAGTGAAAATTTAAACAATTTTAGTACAAATGTTTGCTTATTATCATTTTGCAAAACTTGTGATGCTTATTTGTCATTGCATTTTAGGCTATGTCACATCTTTATGGTAACTTGGCAATAAATAGTGCAGTTGACATTGCTAGTGCAGCTATAGCCATGCCTGGAAGAGGTATGATATATTCAATACTTTCAATCTTAGATTCACTAACATTATCCATCTAAAGAAAATAGTTCTTATACAATTTCTTTTTTTTTAGGTGGTGAGAATGTTCTCAACATTGAGCAAATATCAAATGTTTCTGCTAGTAGCACCGACAATTTTTCATTTGATTTTTCTACTAATCCCTTGGTCGAACATTCATTTTGGGGAATAGGACCACCTCAATTGAAGTGAAAGTTATTAGCATAGCATATATGATTGTTTTGCAAGCTAATGTCTTTGTTTTCTTTTGTTCTTGAACAGATGAAAGGTTAACTACTATTGTTTTTTATATCCAGAAGTTTTTGTTGATTGTTATTGTTGTTTTATTAGAATAGAGTATATTATACTTCAATATCAATAAGAGCATCTTACTATAATTGTGCAGTTTGGTGACTTGAGTAATAGCATGTCATTTATAAAAGATAATAAAAAAAAACACCTGAAATCTTATTGTCAAAAGTTCCTTATGTCCAAGTAATACAACAACACATTTATAGGTTTAGGGAATTCAATGAAATATTTATACATAGAAGCTATTCCAAAGAAAAAACTAGTAAATGTGTAATCATGTTGCTATTGTTCTCCATGATGATGTTTTTGGCTTTCATTTCACTGTCATTGATGTAGTCAAGGTCTAGGACTCATTTGAAGTCTCAGACTTATAATGCCTCTACACCTTCAAACCAAATTCGCCCATTGAGGCAAATGATCAAACAGATGGTAGGCAACGAGCATTATCTTTCAACTTTGTTAAAGCAATACGATCAGGCACCCGAGTGGCAGGCTAGCATGAAATAACGAGAGAGTACACATAATAAAAGCAAGTGTGTTCACACAAAAGCAACTAATTTCATAAAAAAAATCAAAATAATAAGTGTTTTCCACAGGTGTTAGGTAGCACAATAAAGATACTTTTGAGTTTTGTCCGAAGTGTAGAAGAGAATGGTTGTGAGCTGTCATCTTGGAGAAGGAACAAATTTAACAGAAAGTCCCTTAAACAATTGAAATTAGGTTTTATAATTTGCCAATTGCGATGTCAAAAAAAGGCTCGGTCAAGAGAAGTCTCAACCCTTGTTTGCATTTTCTACGTTTATAGTTAACTAGAGATGTAACGACATTGAAAATAAATTTTTATCTAAAAATTTTAAATGATGATATGGTGAGGACTGGAATTTCTAGTAGGGGAAGGTAAAAAAAAGTCATATAACTTTAGTAACTTTTCTAAGTAAGTTCTACATCTTTATGAATTTTTTTTTAAAGTCCTATATCTTAAAAAAATGTGATCTCTGTTAGTTCTATAATTGAAAAACTTGATGAAAATCTAATGTGGCAGAAAACTGACATTAAAAATAAAGGAAAAAAAAATTCAAAATTAGACATATAACTTTGTAATTTTTCTAATTAAGTCACTATGTTCTTATTTTTTTCACAACTCACTCTCAGAACCTTAAATATTCTCTTATAGTGCCATTGTCCTTTAAGCACAAACCTGCTACATTTTCTTTTCTCTTTCCTCCCCAAGAGTGAAGAATAAGGAACAATTTTCATACTTTTCAATAAAAAAATAAAGAATTTTAAGTGACAACACTAACTATGATCCAAAAATTAAAAATATACAAAACTTTTGAAAATGGAGAATTCCCAGCAGAGAGTAGAATAAAAACCTCCTACCAAGCAACCGCCGGATAATATTCTGGTGAGAAAGCTGGAGTAGAATGACATCAATCCCGATCCAAATGTCAATGGCTTGATTACACTGCCGCACAATTTTATAATTAATTAATCTTCCTATTTATCTATATATTCATTAATTTATAAATCCAATTTTTTATCATTAGCGAAATCATTATTACTACATTGTTATTGCTAATATAAATATCCTTTCTGTAGGATACTTATGGCTCATTTTGTAAAATTTCGTAGTGTATTCTTTCAGGCATCTATAAAAACATGAAGAATTAATATGAAAAAGATTATATCGTCTTATCATGGAATCCATAAATTACAATGAAATATTACAAAATTGGCTGTGAAATATTAAGTAATGATTTATTTAATACATTTTTATTAATTAATATTTTAAATTGTTAATTTTACCTGTATATCAAATGAAATTCTATAAGTTAACAAGCTCAAATAATATTTTTAAAATATAGTATTTTTAGTTGGATAACTCATAAATAATTAATTACTTTCTAAAAGAATTTTTTCAAGTGATTGTTAAATAGGTAAAGTGCTAGTTTTTAAATGGCTCAAGTGATGTGATATCCTTATTCTCATAGTATATTCCATTGATGTAATGGCAATCAATAATCTCAAAACATGGAAAATATAATAGTTTATTTAGAAGAAAAAAAGAAGAATAATAATAATAAATGATTTATTTTAAACATTTTCTGAAAATTTCAGGTACAAAAGCAATAACCCAACCTCCATATTTTAATAATTAGAGTTACAGAGTTTTAGATTTCCCTATTGTCAGAAAATAGGAACCTGGTGACTTAATTAGAAAAGTTACAAAGTTAGATGACTAATTTTGATATTTCACCATTATTTTTAAGATGTGTTATTCGCTACGTAGAATTGCCGTTAAGTTTTCCAGCTATAGGACTAACACTTATTTTCAAATATGTAGGACTCAAATAGAAAGTTGTGACAGTATAACACTTATTTAAAAAAGTTGAAAAAGTTATAGGACTTTTTTTAACCTTTCCCAATTTCCAGTCTTTAAATTCGACTGGAGGGAAGCTGGACCTCTCATCTGCGTCTTCCTCATCTGCCAGTCTCCTTTCATCTCCCTCCGCCTGTCTCCTCTATCGCCCGTCTTCGCCATCTCCACTGTCACTCCTTTTTCCGCGCCGTCACCCTCCTCTGTCTCGCCGTGCCGTTCGTCGCCTGTTCTCCACTTTTCCGTTCGCCAATCACCCGTTCTCCGCTTCTCCGTTCGTCGTTCTGGGCCGTTCGCTGCGCCTCCCCTCGCCGCCTCGCCTTGCAGTTCACCTGACACCTCGCCCCGCCGCCTACGCCGACACCTCTCATCCTCGGTCCTCTCGCCTCTCCCCGTCGTTCGCCTCGTCACCGTCTCCTCGCCTCTTAAGCGGTTTCGAGTTTGATTTTGTAGATCCAGATGTGAGTTTGGTGTGTGATTTTGTAGATCCGGTTGTGAGTTTATAGGTCTGAGTTTCGTTTCTTTGGATCATGTGGATTGGGATGTTTAATCTTATTTGATTGTGGATCCGGTTCCTTTTTGTGAATTTTGTGTCTGATTTTGAACTTTTAGTAAATTGTGTGTTTGATTTTTGAATTTTTAATGAATTGTTGGATTTTGATTTTTGAAAATTTAAGTGAATTTCAGTAAATTTTAAGAAAATATAAAACAAGAGTTTAGCAATATATGAAATATACTATGAGGAATGGCATATATGTTTTTTCTTTGGAGTTTTTAAACGACCATTTCCAACGGCCAACTTTTAGACCGTTGGAAATTATTTTCCCGATGTGTGGCTTACGAATGTGCCTATTTCCAACGGTCTTGCGTTGGAAAATCTAATTTCCATCATGAGGCCGTTAGAAATAAGCCGTTGGAAATTCACTTTTTTTGTGTTATATCGTATGTCTAGTTGTTGAGATGGAAAAATGATTAGCATTAATTTCTTACCACCTGTTCTGTGAGTTTTAAGATTTTATAAAAATTTTGTCCATAACTTCATATGCTTTATTGGCTAAAGATCTTGATGGCTTTATGGATACAATTTTTAAAATTAATGGGTGAATAGGCACAAAAAATAGTTTGACCAATCAATTCAATGAAAATATTTATGATAGTTGAACGGTTATTTTGTGATTTAAGTCAAAACCACTATTAACAAACTTCATCCTCATTCACGTAGCATGAAATAAGAGAAATATGATGGTAATTCAAGCAAACATGGTGAAGTAAAGAAAGATAGTGGAGTAGTGCAGCTGCACCTAATTTATAGAAATTTAACTCCATTAAATTTATCGTGTTCTCTTTTTAAATTTTTTGACTAAGGCTTCTCCCACAAGTTTTTAATATTAAACATCATTATAGTTATAAACTAGTGCATTCTAGTTGAAACAGTAGCATGTTGTTGCGGAACCTTACAGTGCATTATGTGGTCTTTCATGTGGTTTAAGAGAATGAGAACAAATAAAGTTCATATTAGGAATTGATGAAGGATTGAAAGAACAAACCTCCAAACTATAAGCATTAACTTTCAATTAACTCTTTTTATGTGGAAGTTGAAGGGAATCAAAATCCTACACTTGATTTCAACTTGAATGAAAGATTGAATCGAAGGTAAATTTCCTCCATAATACACAATGTATTAAGGGAAACCTTCTTCACTGATTGATCCTTCTTCTTTCCGGTGAGTACTGACAGGTGTAATTCTTATCACATTCTTTTTTTGGTTTTTGTCAACATGAAAAGCAAATACAAAAGAGAAATTAACAAAAGGCAGTATACAAGATGCAGTCAAAATGGAGTAAATATAACAAATCATAAGGGCAAAAAAAAGGCTATAAATACTTGATAGCGATAACCAGACAACATATGCCTATAAATACTTCATTCAAGTAAACAAAACGGAGATATTATGGCCTTATTTAGTTGTATAGAATTTTCTAATTTTTCCAGAATTTTTTTTTTAAAAATTAGATAATGAAAAGAAAATGTGTTTAGTTAAATAATTTTCTTTTTCAGTTTTCCTAGAAAACAATTTTCTATGTTAGTAAGAATTATAAAATTTTGTTTAATTAGTTTTCTATTTTCCCGAAAACGGGAAATCCATAGGGCTCGTTCTCTCTTCGTCTCGCGATCGGCCTCCTCCTTCCTAGTGCCTTCGACCTTTGACCTTTTCCCTTCCAGCTGATTTCTTTTTCACTTCCTAGATCTGCTTCCAATCTTCAAGGGAACTTCATTTCTTTCCCAAATCTGTTAATCGCTTTGATTGGTCTCACCTACGCTTAGGAATCGCTTCTATTTTTCATACTAGAATTGTGCCTGTGAATCGACTTCTATCAACAGCCGCTGCACCTCTGTGTCACTCTCGATTTCGTCGCATCTCCGATCGATGGCCACTGCACTTCTCCTCAATCGGATCTGCATCTTAATCTGCGATGATGGCAACATGCTAGACGATGCCTATTGTGGTGAGGAATCGGCACTGAGTTTTGGTGCTAAGGCAGATGATATGAGTTGTGTCAGTCACGAGAAAGAGAAAAGAGAAAGTTGATTTAAGGATTTAGGAAATGACAGAAACGGTGGCATAGATGTATGTGATAAAAAAGTTGGTAGCCTAAGTGATAGGGAACAAAAAGTTGGGAATAGGCTTTGGATTTTTTCCATTTTCACTTTTCTTGGGAAGATCTACAATTATAGCCCATAAACTTTCTTTCAATTTTCAACTAAGGCATAGAATTTTTTTCAATGTAGTGTATTTGGATGTAATTATCTTTAATTGTTTTAAAACAACTAAAAATGATTTCTAAAAAAAAATTTGAAAAATTGTTCATAGAAAATAAAAACAGATATTAGAAAATGAAAATGAAACTTGTTTTCTATAACCAAATACCACCTACAGTTGGAGAGAAAGTTTGAAATTAGGCTGCTCAGCTTCTAATAATATGAATATTCACGTGAATTGGATCTGTAACAGCACACAACCCCACTTGAATCTTGTAAAGCTTATGCTTAAATTTGTTGTCACCCGTGGTACTTTGGTACACCTTTACATTTTCACAAAATGGTTGGCAATGTTAAACTCGACAATATAATAATTGGAACAAAAATGACTTTAAAAGAAAAAAATAATAATGATACCTTGCAATAAAGAAAACGTTACTATTTTGGGTACCATTTACAGTTCCAAAATCAAAATCATATACAACAGAGAGACATTCATTGGCAGGGGATTTGCCGTGAAATCCTTACAGTTTATCCTCCCTTATCCTCTGATACTTGAATTGAGTGATAGAAAAAAGATCAAATCATGTAAATGAATATCACTTTTTGCAAAGTTTGAATTAAAAAGGGCAAATAAAATCATATTTTTAAAGAAAACAGCAGCATCTTGCTCACTCCACCTTCGATTTCGAAGCACCTTTGATAAAAAAAAAATCATAAGAAATAACAACATGCATAAAGAATGAGAGAGCCGTAATAACAATAAACATCTATAAAACATCTAAAAACACATAAAAATAAACTAAATCTTTATAGCAGTACAGATATGGATCATGTAATTTGACACTGAGCCTAATACCTCAGCCTTGCCTGCAAGATAGGCCATGCGAGTTGTTGTTGTGTTACCAAACATTTTTTTTTCCTCTACAAAATTGATGTTGTAGTTGATTAGTTCTAATCCTCACAAAATCTTATTAATTAAGGAATTTTCCCAACAAGCATAATAGTAAAATGATATGATCAGAGGAAAAAAAACACAAGTGATTTGTTACTCAGAAGTCAGACCACACCGCCAACGCTCACAGGAGCAATAGACAATGACCATTAGCCACCCATTTTTTTTTTTTTATCACTTCGACTATCAATCTCAGCACAATTGAAAGCAAAAAAAATAAATCAATTCTCAAATTCAAAAATCCTTAATTCCAGGGGGAAACACCGTTGGACAGAGTTGCGAGATCTAAAAAAAATAATAGGAAACAACTGACCAGACCAAAGCAAGAGCACACATCATCACTCCCACCCCGGTTGGCAGAAGCTAAAAAGCTTCTAATTTCTCTCGACCTGTTGTTCTTTGCGAGATAGCTAAGAGAACACCGAAAGAGCGAAATGGTGCAGTTGTAAGAAATGACTAATGCACTTCAAGGCGCCAAATTGGCAAATGAACAATTTGAGGGACCAAAAGCACGGACAAAAAACTTTTAACAACTATTTTAAAGTTTAACCATTTTCCTACCATGGGATATTTCAGGGCCAGGCCAGTTTTGGCCCAAATCCATGTTGAATCAGACAGCCTCCATCTAGACCAGGCTGTATTTTCAGGCCGAAGGCATTACTTTTTATACATAGCCCACCACTGTAGATGAACACTGAATGACAACTCCTCTTTAGTATATAAACGAGGTTTTTTTGCCCGCGCTGCAGCGAAATCATAAAGGTGATCATACATATCAGTTTCATCGTATACTGATAAGATTTATTTGTACCATTAATGAAACCAAGTGATGAGGCATATATTCATTATTTCCAATAGAAAACAAAACGTACATCAAACAACCTTTTCACCCATAAACAAAAAAAAAAAAAAAAGACTTTAATTTACAATAAGTTAAGAAAAGATTGACCACAGATCAAACATAGATGATAAAATAATGCTAGAAGTGCACAACTATAAAACTGTTCACTAAAGTAGAAATATAAAAGAGCATGAAGTCACTGAAAAGCTGTAACAAGAAGTGCAAATTATTCTACAGCAGAAATTTTAGCACTCAATATTTGAAGGGAGAAAAATAGGCATATAACTAATATACTGAGCAAAAATATGAACAAGATGGGCCTGTAACAAAAAACATTCATCTGGACAACAGGATATGTATCTTTTCATGTGTAAAAAAGAGAAGCATATATACCTCTAACAAAAATAAGGATGAGAAATAGAAGTTCCGAGATATCAAAGGAGTGTCGAATGTCTGAGGAAGCCAATAAGAGTCCACTGCAGAACATAAAATGATGCTGTTGAGAAAGCAACTCAGAGTGATCATAATTAATGTATACTGAATGAATATGAGATTGGAATGAGGAATCCAATTAGATTACAATACATACATGAAATAAAGAACCAAAAATATACATAGCACTTCACAAAGACTAAGCATAATGCTGTCAGGCAATTAACACATGAATAAATTAAAAAACATCTATATATGATTAACAACATACCATAGATAACAGACACATGATAAGAAAAAACACACATCATGCATATTTAAGTCCAACAGAATGGCAAAGTAAAACTTCAACAACGAAACACAAATGATCTTAAAACCAATAAACATAAGGGCCAAAAACCAAAGCCAAAAAAAGCATAACACAAAAACCAAAGCAACTAAAAATGACAAAAACTTAGATAACAAAAAGACATATGATTTTATAACCAACAAAATGTCAAACATATGGTTAATTAAAAATCAATCCGGAAATAAGAAAGCAAAAAGTGGAGTACTATAAATGACCAAAAAAAGGGATAAGAAATGAACCAAGGGGATGATGGATCTCATTTAAGACAAAATGACAACAAAAGAAAAAACAGAAAAGGACCTGAATGGCCATCAAAAATAAATGCGAAGAAAACATAAAAATGCCAACAACAAAACTAAAGAGGAAAGTACATCACAGCAGCCAACCAAACATACCTACGTTTTTAGTCCTTAGAAGCTTGATTCCCTAATAAATACCCAAGTCCTTAGCTAACATCTCCTACTTAACAACACTGTTGCATATGTAGATGCAATTGAAGGGAATATAATAATCAACATGAAAGAAAATTGAACCCGTGAAAGAATAAAAGGCAGACAGTCAACTTGGTACCTCAGTTTTAATCACTGCTATACTTTTTTCCATGGTCAGCAGTTAATATATGATTTTGTGTAGTCTGTTCATCACTGAAGAAGCAAAAATCAACAATCAAAAGTTTAGGGCACTAACCACTATTTCTCAACCAAATTAAAGAAACTTAAGATCATAATATGAACCGAAGAGTTGCAGCAACATTTGAAATGAGATCCCGACATACTTCAGTTCACATATCTTGGTTTTCCAAAAACAAACAGTATAACACAGAAGGCAGGTAGCATAGAGTCATTTCACATGCATAATCAGATTTCCGAAAACATGGTTTGTTGTGAGTAAGAGCAAGCAATTTAATATTGCATTGACGAAGGAATTCGTACCTTATCGGAACCCAAAAAACCAGTAATGCTGGTGGCGAGAATGTAATCGTCTGGGGGAATTTTGGCGGAAACATCAGAGTTATTAGTCCGCAGATTTGCGATTGTAGACTTGCAGTAACGTAACTTGTAAACCAGATCTCTTGATCACGGTGAGGTTGATCGGGATCAGGCTCCCATCTTGAGATCAGGTTGTCCATTCACTAACCCGGATGACACAGGCAGATCGGCGGCCTCCCCCAGCTCACGCCTTGTTGTATCGGCGACCATCCACCAATGCTACTCACAGAAACGGAACAAGGGAGAACGGATCTGAAACTTATAATTTTTTCTCCGGACATACAGACGAAGGAGAAGAGAATGTATAATCAAACGCACTAGCGTCCATCAACGACCCTCGTCACCTTCGAAGCCCTCATGCAAACTGTCCATCCAAAAGCTTCTGATTTCGATTCAGCTTACGTTCTCTGCAAGGTCAACAGGCAAGCAAAGTGTGGCGAGTTCATGGAACCAATAACGTGATCCCCGAAACATCATAATAGAGTAGCAGATTTAACGCGAAACAACACCGTCTCTGTCACCGTAGACAGTGATCAGAGCCAGCAATTTGTATATAGTTATAATTAGAGTAAAATTCAAATTTGGTCCCTTAACTATTCAGTTTGTCCAAAAATGGTCCCTTAACTCTAAAAATAACTATTAAGGCCCCCTAACTTAAGCAACGCGTTCAATTTAAGTCTCATCTGTTATGTTGGCATTATTTTTTATAGAAAATGCATATGTGGCATTTAATACCTCTTACTTGGTCTCACAATGCTATGTGACATCTTCTTTTATGAGAGTAAGTGACAAAATTGAGAGCATAATAAATCCTAGACTAGAATTGACAAAAAACATAATTTTAGGGACTTAAACTATTAATTAACCAAATATTCCCAAATATATTCTCACCACCATCACTATCTTTTCTCCCTTTGCCAGTCAAATCTCCTCTCTCTTTGTCACCATCTAAAATTGGAGAATCGAATCCCCTAACTGGAGATGGAAATGGAGAATCAAATAGGTGTGAGATGACAGAGAATTGGAGGGGTGGGGGACGGGGACAGGGAATTGGAGGAGTAGAGGAGCGGAGGAAACAGAATCATCTCCAATCACTGTCTTTGGTTGTCTCCTCCTACTCCTCCTTTGCTGGCGTCCTTATCATGGGTTTTGCCAATAACTATGGAATTCTCATGGCCAGCCGCTTCATCGCTAACGTAGGCGTCGGTTATGCCACGGTCATTGCTCCACTCTATACCATGGAAGTCTCACCCCTTCGATTCTTCATTTCCATCTCTGGTTAGGGGATTTGATTCTCCAATTCATGATGGTGACGAAGAGATAGCAAATTTGGCCGATGAGGGGAAAGAAGATGGTGATGGCGGCGCTAGTAGATTTGGGAAGATTTGGTTAATTAATAGTTTAAGTCCCTAAAATTAGGGGTTTTTTTATCAATTCTAGTCAAGGATTTATTATTCTCTCAATTTTGTCACTTATTGTCATAAAAGAAGATGTCACGTGACATTGTGAGGCTAAGTAAGGGTATTAAGTGCCACGTATGCATTTTTTTGTCAAAAATAACACTAACATAATGGATGAGACTTAAATTGAATGTGTTGCTTAAGTTAAAGGATCTTAATAGTCACTTTAGAGTTAATGAACCATTTTAGGATAAACTAAATAGTTAAGGGACCAAATTTAAATTTTACCTGTTATAATTAGTATATAGATACAATATACTAAGTTCATCTTTAGAATAATAGAGTAATATAATGTATTAAAGGAAGTAGTTCATTATTCCTTAATTAATTATTAATCTAACAGTGTTCCCTATCATTAAAACCAGTTTCTAGAACTAATTGAATTAAAATTTTCTAATGCATTCATTTTCAAATTGACCCCTAATTTTCTTTAATGTTCACCATAAACTATCTAACAAACACTCACACTTTTACAAAATCAACACATAAAGATATAAAGTAAAATTAAGTTCATTATTCCTTAATTAATTATTAATATAATATGTTCACCACAGTAAAACTAGTTTCCAGAACTAATTAAGTTAGAATTTTCTAATGCATTCATTTTCAAATTAACTCCTAATTTTCTTCAATGTTCACCATAAACTAACTAACTAACACAAACTCACGCTTTTACAAAATCAACACATAAAGATAAAAGTAAAATTAAGTACTACAAACGATTTTGAAAAAGCTTGAAGCATATAGACTCAAGCACAAGGTTTTCTCTATTTCTTATACAAATCAATGTTGAAGGATAAAATAGAAGGCCAAAGGTTGACTTTTAGCCTTAAAGGGCCTCTACTTGATCTTCTTATGCTTATAGGCTAGCCTATTCATTTTAGTTTAATGGAAAAAATTATGCATAAATCACTAATGTTTTGATGTAGCCTAAATCGGCCATTAGGGATGAAAGGTTTCAACCCTAATAAAAAACCCAACTCGAAACCCGACATATAGAGTCGGGTCAATCAATAGAAAAACATGTATTTGGGCCAACCCAAACCCAACCTTATACGAGATGCAAAAGTCAGTTTGGTTCAATTTAAACCCGATACCAACCTGATTGACCCGATTATTAACCTTTGTCTCAAAATTCCTTAATACCTATACCCAACTAGCCTAATCCCATTCCCTAATTTTCTTAGGCCCATTCCCTAAACCCAACCCTAAATATTCCCTAAGTCTAACCCTAAAGTTAAACTAAATGACCTCTCCATACCCCACGCTACTCGCTGCCTGCCGCTGCTCTCACCCCTCACCTCTACGTCTCTGTCTGTCTGCAGCGCCGCTCCTTCCCTCCGTTGAGCAACTTGCCAACTCTATTCATCGATCCTCTTGCTCGGCTCCAGGAGCTCCTCCCCTCCCTTCGTCTTCCTCCCTCATTCGCATTCTTCTTCGCTCGTAGCTCCGCCATCAGCCTACCCCGTAGATCACCGTTCATCCGTCGTTCACTGCCGTTCATTTGCACAAGAAAGTCGTCGTCACCCTCTGTCCTATCTTCTTCTTTCTCCAACGAGATTTTAACTCCCCAAGCCCAAGTGAGGCACACATCAGCGTTGTAGACCATGGGCATCAGGAGGAGGAATCTGGCGACGACACGGAGGCACAGGAGGTGGAAGTCGATGGGGGGAATGGTCGAGGCAGTGACAAATCGAGGAAGCAGATAGGGTGACAGATTGAGGAGGGCGACAGGTTGAGGAAGCCTATGTGGTGACGAATCGAGGCGGGGACGGAGGAGATGCAAGCCGGAGGTGACGAATTGAGGTAGCAATGGAGGTTGAAGGAGACGAATAAAGGCAGTGACAAAGGCGACAGGGGTGTCGGGTTTATGTCAAGTAAAGTAAACCCGACCCTAACCCTATGTTTTTAGGTTATGGTTAGTTCGAGTTGACTCAATAAATATTGTTGGCTGGGTTACATTTTTTGGATAGAAAAATTACTTGAAATTTTTGGTTTTGACCCAAACTCGACCCTAAGCTCAAAATTTACAACTTTATCGGCCGAACAAACCATTGACATTTTCTGAGTAAAGTCGATTCAAACATTGTTGTTAAACCAAGCTTCTGTGGACAATGAAATATCCCCAAACTCAGTGCAACCTATCTTCAGGAAAGTCTTGTCTCCACTTAAGCCCAAAGCTCAATTAGATCGCCCCTACACTCCGTCACACCTTTATGATGAAACCACACAAAATTAACATTTCCAGGCAATTTGCATGTTGGCCTAACCAACAACAATGCCTCTACCACTGTTGATTTTAAAATTTTTAAATCTGTCAAGTTGAAGAACAAGAGATTCACCACACTATTTAACCTATTAATGTATAGATTCGAGAAATCAAAATTGAAACTTCAATTTTTTCTTTAGATTTGATAGTTATCTATTTTGTTGTCTTTTTTTCATGTTGAATCATCATGGTTTTTCCCCTTTATCAAAGAAATCAGTAGGCTTAAGTTGTGAGGTTTGCTTGTCAGACCTTAACCGAAAAGGATACTACCTAAAATTACAATAACCCAAGCTTCAAGTTGCTGACTTTTAGTTCACAAAGTGTATAGCTTAACATCATTCTTGTTTTTCCCAATTGCAAGTTCTTTGTTGAAATTTAGCCAACAATGTAAACAAAATTACGCCACAAACTGAAATAAAATTTCAGTTAAATGAGATACAAAACAACTTCAAATGGTGCACAAAATTGCTCCGGGACCTAGCCTTTATGCCTTAACCTAACCCAGAAATTTAGAGCAATAAGCTTCAGGTTTTTCTTCAACTTATGATGATGGATTTAAGATTCTGTTTGGTTTACTGTCTAGGCGTTTGTGTGCCTAATTAAAGAATAAGATATTGAATTTGGTTTTTTGGTTCAAATTGCTAGAAACAAGGGAATGTAACTTGTAATAGGAGAAGTTGGCATGGGTATCTTAACGGAATATTCTAATTCTAGCAGTATATTCAATTGATTTTATGACAAATGGCCTCTTTGGGCTGATTTTAAAACATTAATGGTTTATTTAACTGAAAGACAACATTAGTGGCTGATTTGGGCTAACTTGGAAACATTTTTGCCTAGTTTAATTGTGCCTAGTTAATACATTTTTAGCCCAAGACCATTTTTAGTTATGGGATCTCTGCCTTTTGTCTCTTCTTAGCCATTGATATTGTGTTTATTTATAGTCCCTCCTCATTGCCAACAACCCTTTTTCTGACCAGGTCCCTATCGGAACCTGAATCCGACACTGCTGTAAATGCTTTCTCGGTGACTCTTTCATCTAATCTAAGTGAAAAATCTTCAATTTTGTCAACTTCTTTCCCTATGATCCCATAGGGTGAATTCTATCTCTATGGTGGGTTTAAGTTCATCTTAGTTGGGTCAAGTTTGACTTATTGTTCCTTGATGGGGTCAAGTTTGGTTTTAGGTTCTGGTCAATACTGCTCAAGTGATGGAAAAGAGTAAAGTGCTTATGATGGTTGAGGTGGAAATGGGTAATAGGAGTTATTGTTTGAATGTGGCAACTTGATAACAAAGCAATGGTAGCATCTTAGTGGAGGCAACCTCCCATGAAAGTACTGCTAGCGAGATGAGAGTGGGACTGTGGGATGCAGGTTAAGCTTTGATTTTCAGTCTGGTTTTTTTATTTTTGTTAGTGACAACTTTGGTTCGTGGATGGAAGAGAGAGAGGACTCAACTTTGACACTGAAGTCGTCATTGTCGAGCGGCTAACGGCGATGGTGAAAAAGAGTGGGACAAGGATAAAGGAGGAGAGATGTGAAGAAGCGATCGAGCTGGATTGTAATTTTCTCTCACTTTTAGGGGTAAGCATATTTGGGTCCTATAGCTGAATTTACTCAAACAACCAAAACATGTTAACTTTACCCTATTTGAGTCCAATGTTAAAAATATCTAAGCATTCACCTTAAAATAGTGATTCCAACACCAGATGATTTATCAGAATATGATTAAAAATTCATAAGTATAAATACAAAAAGTCAATGTGGATTAAAAAAGTTGAACTTGTTCATAGTTTTGTGTTGTCTACTAATATATGAGACTATTTATGTCACTTCATATATTTTCATTTTTCAGAATTAGATAGTCAATAGGTTGGGTTTGAGTCGGGTATAACTAATCTCAAATATTTCCCATGAGTAATCGAGTCTAGATAGTACCAACCTCATAGGTAGCATGGCCAACCCATTTTAAGATATATGTTTGATTTCTTTTAGACTTATTTTCTATATATTTACATATATTTTCAAAAGGTTCTGTATATTTATATTTAATTAATACATAAAAAATCATAAACTAAATAAATATATGATGATCTATGTCAAATTATAATTTTTTTTGAAATAAAAATTATATTTTGAATATAAATATATTAATTTGGGAGGGGTGTGGGTAAGGTTGGATAGGATTAATTAAACTCATATATTCCCCATGAATTTGTGTGTAAGGTTGAGTTCAAGTTTGAATAGCTGGGTTCGGGAAGGGTAAAGCCGGGTAAGATATTTTTTTACATCTCTACAGAAGTCAAAGACCCATCAAACACGGTTTTGAATTCACGTAAATACTCCTCATTACCTTGCACACTTAAAAAAATATGCACTAGTGATTTAGTGTAGGAATATATATTGTTATCATCAAAATTATATATGAAACAATAACATATATATATATATATATACACTTGATTAAGATAAATTAGTGTGGAAAAATTTAAAAACTAGATTATGGGAATGAAGATACATTTTTTTCATTTTGATTATATTTATAGAGAAAAAATATTTTAAAAAAATTATAAATTCAAAAATAAGTTAAGAATAATTCAAAAATTTTAATTGGTAAAAAAATATAACATAAGGTCAATGTAGTGAATTTAGGATTTTATCATAAATCGGTGCCTTATATGTTATCCATAAAAGTTTGGGAGCCTAAAACATAAAAACCAAAAGCTTAGAACAAAGTGGTAAAAAGAGCCTACCTTCAAAACTTGAGAACTGTAAGACATAAACACACAAAAATATATGACCAATTGAGAATTGTATAATTTAGCCCTTTTAAAGTTGGGAAACTTACGATTTCGCTCTTGTGGTTTGCCCTAACCTACAATTTGTCCTTTTCATTTTTAAAAACCTACATTTTGCCCTTATTGTTTTTACATTATCTAATAACAACTTCTAAACCTGTATTTAAATTATACGATAGTCATGTTTCAATAATTTTGATCTCTTTAATATTTTTTTTTATAATTAATAGACATTTTAAATTATCAATTTTTTTTTATAAATATGTTTTCCTATTTGTAAATGCTTATAAGTATTTTTTAAAGATCAATTAGCTATGAAAAATTATAAAAAATCTCGACAATACTGGAACATGATTACCAGATAGTTTAAATTAGGGTTTCAAAATTTGTTGTTAGACACTATAAAAAAAGTATGTGCAAAATTTAGGTTTTCTAAAATAAAGAGGGCAAAGTGTAAGTTAGACCAAACCACAGGGGGTTTTTGTAATTTTTCCTTTAAAATAACACACAAAACATTGAAAATGGCATCATTTTTTCCCCTTCAATAAGAAAAAGTGACAAAGACCTGAGAAAAAAAAAGGCCAAAGTGCAAATTCGGTTTCTTAACTTTGTTAACTCAAGCGAGTTAGTCCTTTATAAATGACTAAGTGTGACTTAGTCCCTCAATTTTGTAAAATATAATAAGTTAGTCCATGATTAAATGGAATGACAAACGATGTTTGTTTGTTCCACAACACCTTCGGCTTTTTCCCATTGCATGCCATCGGTTTATCTTCTTTCAACTAAACCCTATATATAATTTGAAATGATCAAATGCCAAATCCATAATCTGTCTTTGAATTTTCCCTTGTAGTCGTCAAATCCACCATTTCCTAAGTCTCATAGTCAAATCCATCTATTGCCATCAAATCCACCACCGCCATCGAATCTACCCTTGGTATTGCCATCGAACCCACTCTCTTTGTCACATTTGAATCCATCCCCACCATCGGTTCAACGTAGTCCTCATTCCGTCAATCTCCCACCCCATCCTCACCTTGTCGTTTGCAGTTAGAAATTGATTTCATCTCATCCACAACTAAGAATGCCTTGTCAATTAGATGGTGGGCTTAGATGGGTAATGATTTCTCTGGGGATTTTCGTGGAGTAGATGCTAGAAGCAGGCAATGGACACGCTAGGCCAATAGTAATAAAAGGACTAGTTGGATTCGGGTGTCAGGGTGTGATTCACAGATTGCAATAACATATGGCCAAGCATTTTGAAGCTGAACTAGACCAAATTATATATGGTTTAATTGGAAAATGGAAAGATAAGTGGCTGAGTATCCTATCTTCAGCTTCCTCGGCCCATTGTCAGCCTTTTTTTCCTCTTCGTCATTGGCAGCCCAACCCCGGTGTTCCCTTCTTGGTTTCAATTTCACTAGCACCGCTTAGCTCATCAACATCATCATTGTCACATGACAACACGTGTGCATTTTCTATCAACCTACGGACTAACTCGCATAAATTATCAAAGTTTAAAGATTAAGTTGCTTAGTTTATTAAAGTTTGTGGACTAAGTCATTATGAGTCAAAGTTAAAGGACTGACTTATCCTAGTTTGCAAAGTTAAAGGACCAACCATGCATTTAGGCCAAAGAGAAAAAGAAAAGACAATAACCTATTGGAAAATGGTCATGGCCAAAGAAAACACGTCTGATTATTGTTTTCAACAACACATCAGTTTCTAGATTTTTGTTAATACTCTATAATGTTGGGAGATTCTACAATACCCACCTAAGAAAATGGGGCATTACTCCCCCCTCAATCATAGCCATTGGTGGCTGCTGATGTCAGTAGATCAAACCAGTAGGATAGGGGTAATCGGTTGATAAATGCATAATGTAATGGTCAAGGTTGTTGACTTTTTGGCAACTTTGACCATTAATTTATATCATTTCATCCCACCTCTCTTAGTTTTCTTGTTTTTTTGACCTTCTTACAAGTAGAAGTGCATTATGGATGCATTGCCACCAACTCGAAACACCGGCGATGCATCGCCGCAAATTTCTCTGTTTTGCCTAAACCTTGGATTTTAATGATCCCCCACTTCTTTCCTCCTTACAAGCTGTCTAGGGGGCAGGGGATTTTATCCTTTAATGTAGTTTAGATCAAACCATAAGGGGGGTTTTGTAATTTACCCTATATTTATACTAATCAACCTAGTAAAGCAAATGAAAAGTAATTTACTACGTAATAGTAACATAGCAAGAAATTTAAAATTGACATTTACCTACCAAGATTATTAAACTTACACCATAAACCTAACCTTAAAATAACCCTAGATCTCATACAATAAGCCAAACCTTAACCTTAAACTTCATACCCTAACCTAAAACCCTAATCCCTAAATCTTAAACTTCATACCCTAACCCAAAACTCTAACCTTAGAGCGTAAACCTATCTTAAACCTTAAACCAACCTAAACCTTAACCTTAAAACTTAACCATAGCCTAAACCCTAACCTTAACATTAAGCCTAAAATGTAACCTTAGCCCAAGCTTTATTTCACAATGTTTTAATGTGGTCATGTCACCCAAAAATTTTCCTTTAATTATATATTTTTAAAATTAATAGTCTTATTGTTAAGGACCAATTTTTAAAAGTAATTTTTCTTCCTTTAGTATGTTTAATTAAAAACTCATAAATTTTTTTAACTTTTACTGTGAAATTTAGGTAATTTATTACACTACACCTAAAATTTTTTGGTACCAAGGTTGTAATATTGACATTTGTTTGCCAAGATCATTAAACTTGAACCCTAAACCTACACTTAATATTATGTAAAAAGAAATTAGGGAGTGAGTTGGTTTTTAGGGTTTAGGGAGGCTTAACTTTGGCGTAAGTGCTAGGTGTAACTCAAGTGTATTTTGAAGTGATTATTTACAAAAAAAAAAAAAAAATAATGTCAATTTATTCAGATTTTAAACTTAAACAAGTCCAAAAAATTACTTTGGACAGAAAATATAAGAAAAATCTACAATAATACATAAGATTAATGCTAAACATCCTAAACCCTAAATTAAGTACTAGCAGTAACCTTAAATCCCATACCCAAACCTAATCCAAAACCTTAACTCAAGCCACAATCCTAAATTCCATACACTAAACCACAACCCGAAACCCTAAACTTTAAATCCTTAACCCTAACCTTAAAATAATCCTTAACCCTAAACCTAAAAGATGGATGGTCACCTTGAAATTAACCTAAAAAACTGACTAAGTCATCGTTTAGGTACCTAAAAAGTAACTAAGTCACCTTGAAAGTTACCTAAAACAGTGACTGGGCTACCTTGAAGGCTTTTAGATGGTTACTAATTCTTTTAGGCAAATTTGACATCCTTTTGAGTTTGGGGTCAAAGTTGACATGTTAACAAGAGTTTTGGTCAGTATGACAAACCTTGAAATATTTAGGGACTTGATTGAAAACTTCATAAAAGGGCAAAATCATGATTTTAGTCCCTGAAGGGTTACAAATTATACCGGTAACACCCTATATTTTCCTTTGTGTCGTTCACTACTACCAACCTTACCAGGGCTGCTGCCACAATCGTTTATCCATCGTGAACCCTTTCGAGCGTTTGCCGCCATGCTGTTAGAACCCTTAAAACCTATGTCATGCTTCGCCAACCGCCAGAAATGCGAACTAGGCCACTGAATCTATCGATCAGTATCCCTAGCGTTCCTTCCATTATCGCCATCCATAAACCAATATCTAGTGTCTCCCATAACTGCTGCAACCTATCTACACCAAAGGCTTCGCCAATTTTACTGCTGATGATCGCAATCAAGAAGGAGAAAGTTGAAAAGCAATCGAATACGTTCATAACCCAAATGTGACTCGGTTCGTAACCTAAAAATTTTCCTAATCTCTATTCTTTAACCTGTTCAACTGATTACATGTAGGGGATTCAATGCTGAGATTGATTTGGGCCTATCAAATGGCTCTAAATTAGGGGAGTTTTCCTATCCCTTTCTTGGACGTATTGTAGAAAGGTGCATGTAATGTTGGTCTTGCACAAAAACTAAAAGCCAACTTCGTCCTGTCCTATTTTTTTTCCTGGTAATTTCCTGGGTTTGGTAGGTAGATATCAGCTATGCCGGCCTATACTAATAATATAGTAGTATGGAAGAAATTGGACAAGGGAGCCGGCGTGGCTATGACTTTTTCAAATGGGTAGGTGCATGGGTATGCTAGTGCTCGGTCGCAATCATGATCATACGCCCGTATGCTAATGCGCGATATTTATGAGAAATTAGTACACACTAAAATCTCATACGTATAAAATAAATTTCATTAGATTAGATCGTACGTATCGAAGTACTGTTATATTATAATATTAGAAATTACTCGTGGCGTACAAATACATTTCAAACCAAACCCACAATATATATTGAACTACTATCAGATTGGATTAGACTTGCCCTCTCCAATCCTCTCCTAAGTGGCTGGGTCCACGTGGACGGTGTCCACCATTACAATTTGCCCGGCCACCTAATCCTTGAATGGATAGTGTGAAGAGTTTTTTTAGATCGCCATTCAAATTTTAGATAATTTATTAAAGATGGAAATTAAATTATTAAAATTAAAAAAAATCTACCTTTAAAATAATTTTTTCAGAATTTTGACATTAGTCACTAAATGAAAACGCCAAACGGGTCATAATGTGGATGGAGATCCTTTTTTTATGCAATAGTTTTTTTTTTCACATATATAAACTTCTCAAAAGCCAAAATTTCTATCTTATTTATTGTATACGCACACATACTCGATAAAAAAATATATGTTAAGATCGATGGATGTCAAAGAAATTAAGCTGCAGCGAACATCTTGGCCATTAACAGAAAATTATCTTATTACCTGTTCAGATATGTTGGCACCTGGAGGGGTTGATTCTTTTGTTTGGAAGGGTTTAGCAATTCCCGACCGTGTACTTTGGGCAAACCCTTTTTCTGCTTGGTTATCTTCGGCTGTTGGCATCTGAAAGTTGATGATATAATTATCCATCCCTTTTCACGAGTTAGATCTAATCTACCGGCACATGTAAATAGATAAAAGTGAATTAATGGCTATGAATTGATCAAAATAATAAAAAAGGACTAATACTATCGAAAGGGAATGTAATTAAGAGCCAAATACAGTTAAGTAAATGCCTACGTGTGCAATGTCGATAATTATATAGTGCAGTTATAAAATAATAATTAACCCTGAACCAATTAAATAACCTTTATATGATAACAATTAATCCTGAATGTAGTAATAAAGTACAAAAATAAACTCACACTACTGGAGTCTGAAGACAAATAGTATACCAAGAAGAAAAAATATAAGGAGCTTATAAAAACCACAAAGAAAATTAAGAAAAACAAGCTACTATTCTTATCTTAAGATTTAAGAACAGATGCGAGCTAATTAGGAGCATGCGCCAAACTTTTTGAGGGCATCCATCTCATCCTTGAACTTAGGCACCGCCTCTCTAGGCAGCGAAACCAGCACCCCGACTCCGCCCTCCATGCTGCCCACCACCTTGCACGGCGGCAGGAAGGTACACAGATCCACGTACCCGAACATCGGGCACGGCAACGTCCTCACGTTCACCGATCCTCCCCACCCGAAATCCACGTCGTCTTGAAGGCCCAGCTGTCTCCAGTCCGTCAGCATAGTATACGCCCCCGTCCCATCCATCTTCTCCCCCGACTCCCTCGCCTTCTCCAGCTCGCCCAGCGACCTGTTCAGAAACTCCTCGCTGCAGTCGATTCTTTTGTTACGTTTTATCAGTTTTACGGCTCTCGCCAGCGACCCTTCCTCCAGCTCCCTCACTGTCAGCCCCGTTTTCGCGGACAGGAACCCGTTCCCGTAGTACCCCTGCGGCAGCGGCGGGTTAAGCCGGAGCCGCATGCCCACCGGGAAACAGAGGTAAGTTTTGCCGGCGGGGTCCAGTCTCAGGGCCCTCGCTCTCGCTCTCCAAACGTAAGCGCCGAGAGCCTCCACGGTGGTGAACATCTGCTTCGGAGCTTCTCCCTCCAGCTCCTCGAACTCTTTCATCAGCCGAAGTTTGAGGCTTCTCAAGCTCTCGCCATCTACGTAGAAGCATTCGTGAATGAGGTCGTCGGAAGGAAGATACGGAGATTTTGCCACCACTTCTTTGATAACCGATTTGGCGGCGGTTTCTTGTTCGCCCTCGACGTTATCCTGTTTAACAGGTTTTTTCCAGGTCAGTCTCTCCCTCTCCCAAACGAGATTAACGGAGGGCTCGCTCTTTCTGGCGGCCATCTCTGTCAAGGAGCGGAAGAACAGGGCTGCGCCGAAGCCATCGCATACTGAGTGCGAAAGGCCCATGGCAACGGTGAAACCGCCGCAAGCGAACTTGGTGACTTGCAAAACCAAAGGGTGGTGGCCATCCTCGGACTGGTCGGCGGAGACGTCGTAGTCGAAGGTGAGGCGCTGGACAAGCTCGGGGTCGACGCCGTCGAGGTAGTTGAGGGAAGCGAGAGTGCAATCAGCGGTGGTGGCTACAAAAGGCACGCCGGTGGCGTTGCAGTTCAGTCGGAGCCTGCTGTCGGCGTGGCGTTTGAGCTTTCCAGCAAGAGGGTAGAGAAAGACGAGGACATCAGAGAGGGCATCCTGGAAGAGGCGGAGAGGGTCGATGTGGGTGTTGGGGTTGGGTTGGTAGGCGTAGATGGCGTGGCAGAGGACTTCGAGGTTGAGGTCATTGTCGATGGTGGAGAGGGAGAGGGTGTGGTGAGGGGTGGGCCTGGAGGGCTTCACGAGGATGGAGGTCTGTTTTTGAACGGAGAAAGTAGCCATTAAGAACAGAAGTGGAGTTTGGTTTGTGAACGTTGTTCTAGGTATTGACCATAAGTTGCTCCTTTTATAGTACGTGTTTTCGTCCCAAGTCTAATTTCTCGTCTCGGTCCCACGGGTTTGGTTTGGTTTAGGTTTGGTGGAATATTTAAAATTTCAATTAAGCGCAATTTATTTATGGAGTAATGGGTAAGTAATGTCGAGGCAGATTTTTACAGAGACAGAATGATATAAATTAAGGTAATGAGGAATCGATTGTAAGAATATTAATTGGTTTATTAAAATAAATTAATTTATCGAGATGGATTTTGCATTCCTGCTCTTCACGTTCGTGTATATATAAGACTTTTTAATTACTAATTAATTCGATACATCAATACTGAAAGCTTTTGTTTTTGTTTTAATTCTAAAAAAGTATGCAGGCATGCACGATCGAGTGACTTAATTAGATGGTATGACTCTCTCAACCCCTCAACGACTCCCATATATATCCATATATATTTCTAATCCTTATTATCGCTAAGCGATGAGATCATACGACTACGCCCATATGTATACATGTACATGTACACACATGCACACAGTACACACACTCAATTCAAAAGCCCTCCACCTTTTTTCACATCATCTACATTTACCCAAGATCTCTCAAGAGGTAATTAGTTATTTCATACATGATCTTCCACTTTCAGATCATTGAACTATTTAATCTAATGTTTTTTATATTCTCTGATTATGAGTACATTTTTTTTATTTTTTATTTTTCCCTCTAGACTCTAACAATTGCTAGGTAAAAAAATTCAATATTGAATTCTCATTTCACTTATATTATAAATTAAAACCAAAGTAGGTGCTCTAATTAGTAGATAAATATCTAAGTAGTTACGTGAATGGTCACGGTAAAAGTTCTGGAAGGATATAAATTTTGGAGTACCTTGTCTTTGTAGTATGGTGAAGATGATGATGACCAGCGCTAATACATATCCAGCCTCCAGCTAAGCGTTTGGACTGTCTAGAAAGTGGGGTTGGTTGGTAAGCTTAATAAATTCTTGAAAATTTTAGTTGGTGGCGGCGACTTTATAAATGTTGACTCATATATATATATATGTTTCATTCTAATTAAAGGTGAGCTTAATAATATTTTATAACTCAATGTTGACATAAAATTTTAAAGAACAACAAAAATATAAAATTAATAATAAAAAAGTTACTCATTCTTGTGATATTAAATAAAGGAAAGAGAATCAGGTCAAACCAAATTTTTCAAGTAAGCCAAAATAAATCTCAGATACATAACGCATGAATAACTGGAACGAAACCCATAGCAAAATGACAAAACCTAAGCAACGTTGTAACTAACCAAACATCATAGACCTGAATAGACTATCTATGAAAATAAAAAGACAACCAATAAAACCTAAAAAAATAAAAACTGACATTATTCTATACAATTGTCTCTATATTTGTTACCAAATGTCATGACACTCCAGTATGGCTGAGATTCCAGCGAATCTAAGAAAAGACTTATATCTATCTTGTGAGAATCTCAAATAACTTTGAAATATCATAATTTGAGTGATATTACATACTCCATAAAATCAGATATATGATATCAGATAAGCTCAGTCAAACAATAAAAGAAATAAAAAAAATCAGTCAAATTCAGATCAAAATTTAAATATGATAAAAAATGACAGATGATAGTAAGCAAGGCAGCAGAAAGTTAAGTTTGGGGAGACTCAGTTGAATTTGCGGATGGCGAGCCGTTCCTATCACTACCAGCATTTATATAGTTACGTAGGTATTATGCATATAGAAATATAGTTAAACTAAGTTAGTTGTAGACAAAGTAAAAAACTAAGTTAGTTATACACAAAGTAAAGTAAACATTAACGTACAGATGCCTCATGCCTTCATATATCGTTTTTAAATTGCTTGCTTCCACTGATTTATTAGGTAATTAACACAGTTAACGACGTGACCACTTTCGACCGAGTTTGATATATGGCTAATTAATTCAATAGTTTTGTTGTTTTCCCCTTCACTTCAATCCAAGAAGGCTAAAATCTCTTTTCGTTATTTGAACTGCAGTGACTTAGTCACTTTAATACCTGACTCGTGACTCAGTTAATTCTTTTGACTCAATAATTCGGTCAATTAGATATTAACACTATTAGATTTTTAACAATTCAATGACCTTATTGCAAACATTTAAAATCTTAGTCGCTAAATCACAAAAATACTTAACTTGAACACTTAATCAAACCTAAACCTAAATTCTTTATCGCCACCTCCCTACATGCTCCCCGCCGCCATCCTCAACTCCATCCCCATCTCCGCCCTCCAAATATCCCCTTAATCCGTCCATGATTTCACACTCTACCATCAGCTACATCGTCCACTATGTGCTCTCCTCCACCTCCTTCCACTTGATCACCACCGTCTCCATCATCTTCCATTTCCAGTCAATCTTCGCCCTACCCTTTATTCTCCACCCATTGCCATTGCTGCCTACAAGTAGGTCCAAGTCGCCATCATCGGCACTACCTCCCTAGAGTCCCGAAACTACATATCCTCCACGTCACCAGTGAGCTCTCTACCACCACAGACACCTGAATGCTTCGTACTAAATCTCATTAGGTAGATCAACAAAGACAGTTCTAAGGATTAAATTTGCCTCCCAAACCTTATTAGTGGAGGTGAGCCAATCCCACCCGAAACCCAAGTGCCCACAGCCTCGAGTCAGCCAAATCACCACCACCGCCTATGAGCAGGCCCAAGTTTTCCTCTTTGATCTCCACACAATCTCCTCATTCAAATTGGAACAAAAATAAAAATTGTAGATTTTTGTAATTGAATATATTTTTGTTGATTAATTATATTTGTAATATTGTTTACTTTTTTTTTTTTAACTTGCCTGTAAAAAAATTAATATTGATTTTTTTAATTAACTATATTCTTTTAATTAATTTAATTTTTTGGGTT
Source organism: Aquilaria yunnanensis (assembly GCA_039654915.1). Classification (NCBI taxonomy): domain Eukaryota; kingdom Viridiplantae; phylum Streptophyta; class Magnoliopsida; order Malvales; family Thymelaeaceae; genus Aquilaria; species Aquilaria yunnanensis. The sequence goes on along the minus strand of CM077593.1, from coordinate 101,399,640 downwards.
CTTGTTAGAACTTGAAGAAAAATAAAAATTAATTTTTTAATTGAATATATTTTTGGTTAATTAATTATATTTTTATATTGTTTACTGTATTTTTTGTGAAAAAATAAAATTTATTTTGTAATTTTTTATATTTTTATAATTAATCATTTTTTTATCGATTCTTATTCAAACTTTAGGAAAAATAAAAATAAAAATAAAAATTGTTCATGTTTAGGACTTAGATTTGTAGATGTTAAAATATAGGATATAAAATAGAGAATTAAGAAGATGACTGGCTAAACATGCAATTGTAATTTTTTTTTTTTTATAGGTTAGTTAGTCAAGTAACAAACCTTTGGTCAAAGGGGTAAAGTGCATCACGGTTTATAGTTGGGGGACTGGGTTGCAATGCACTAAACTATAGGGTTTTTTTTCACCGAGTCACTATAGTTCAAGAGACCAAAAAAGATTTTAGCCATCTAAAAAAATAATAATTTATTAATATATATGAAAGCAGGTAATTTGATAAAAATGTCATTCCATCATTGTTGAAAATTCAAGAAATTATAGTGAGATAACACATGTATCTTCAGATGAATTATGGAATGGCACATGACAATTTTCGATTATGCCCCTATAAAATCACATGTGGCATGATCGGATTTGTTGACTGATTAACTTTAGGCACTTTGAAGCACATTTACAAATCTGACATGTGAACGCAAATTATGACACATGACATCATTTGTTATCATTTTATTTTGTTGTGAAACTCATTTATAGATAGAAAAATATGTTGGTGAGACTGGTTAACCTACTTCTCGATTTATTCGGTTTTTCATATATAAGCACATTCCTATAAATCAGGATTCCTTGCATTTTTTTTAAAGGCCTAAAGCCCCTTTTGCCCCCTGAACTTTGTCAATTCGGACCTTTTACCCCTTAAACTTTGACTTGGTTCGACTTAACTCTCAAACTTTGTAAACTAGCACCTTTTACCCCTTCAGCCCAGTTAAATGGAGAATGTGTACTAAGATAAAAATAAAAATAAAGCTGAAGGACTAACTAAATTATTTTTCTAATGGTTGAACATTGTGAGTAAATAATAAGCATAAATGCTTCAGTTTCATATTTAAGATTACTCAGCTTTCCCTTGCTTTCGCATATAAGTTTGTATTAAGGCCTCTAATTGTTTACTCACAAGAGTCAATAATTGGACAAATAATTTAGTTACCCCTTTAATTTTTCTTTTATTTTCATTTTAGTATACATTTTTCATTTAATTGGACCAAGGGGGTAAAATGTCCCAGTTTGTAAAGTTTGAGGGGTGAGTTAAACCGAATCAAAGTTTAGGGGGCAAAAGGTCTGAGTTAACAAAGTTCAAGGGGCAAAAGGGGCTTTAAGCCTTTTTTAAATTCCACCTGTTTTAACCCATGCCCTTCTATAATCTATTTTGATAAGTTTAGTTATCTACCCCATATCCAGGTATAGTCCCGTCTCCCATCCCATGCCCCTACTACTCCCCTATATTATTTTCTTACAGTTACAATAAATCAGTATAAAACCTCCACAATAATGCAGATTCCACTTTACAAAATCTGAAAAAAATCAGTTGCTTGCTCCTACTGCCCTTTTACTGAAGTAAGAAGAACCAACGTTTCTCCATTGTTTCCACCTCCACCAGTGTGTCTCTGTCCGTCAATCTTCACCTACAAGGTAACAACATATGTTATTTACATTTTTCACCAGTATATCGACATATCTTATTTATATTCCTACTCGTAAATTGCAGCAAAGCAGAAATTCCCAACTTCCAATTTCACGGCAACCATATCAATAACAGCAGTAACAAACAAACCAACATATAAATACCAGGTTTTATTTTTATAATCTCTTCTTCATTTGTATTATGTTTATGTTCCTACACATTTATATTCATATTCATTTATTGCTGACAAGCACAATGTCCCAGCTTTAAGTTTTACACAAAGTAAATCGCTAATAATAGTATAAAACAACAAAACATCCAGGTTTCAATTTACCAATGATTTCATGTCATACACTTTATTTGTCTGTTTTGCTGAGTTATGTTCTTTTCTCTGTTTTGTAAAGTCTGTGATAATAATACCCAAATCTTAGCAGTAATTACATGTTCCCTATTTTAAGTCCAGTAACATGGATTCATTTTATATGCTAATAATGTTAAGACTACCTATGGGAAGATTTATGCTGCTACTAATTGTATTTGACCAGGAAACAATAATTCTCATCATTTTTTGTTGTACTCATTCGTTGCAGGCAACAAGAAGTTGCACCAAAGCAGAAATTTCCAGCTTCCAATTTCACAACAATTAGGGGTGTTCATTCGATTGGATCGGTTCTAAACCGACCGGAATAGAACAATTCAATTAATTTTTTATTTTTGTAAATTTAATCCAAACTATTCAAATTACATATTAAAACCGATCCGAACCATTCAAATCATAATTTGATTTTTTTAATTTTTAACTGAGTCATCCAAATTGTAATTCAATTTATCCAATTTTTATAATTCAATTCTTTTGTATTAGAATTAAACACATGATAATTGAAAAAGAAAAATAAAACTTGAAAAAGATATGATAAATTTTGATAATATTCCATTTATACCTAAACTTAAGATTTGATTCATAATATATAGTCCAAAATTAACAAAAATGACCTTACATATATGGAGTTGATGAGTATAATTATAAAATTGATATTAATTTTTGGTTTATTCAGTTTTAAGCTTAGGAACCAATAACCAATCCAATAACTAAATAAAAAATTCAATTTTGATCCAATCTAAACCAAATAACCAAATAACTGGACAATATTGTCCAATCCAAATAATCCATTTGGATTATTTGATTTTATCTAAATAGTGAACACACCAAACATCAACCACAATTAATAACAACAGCAACAAACAGACCAGCATACGAATACCAAATTTAATTTTAATAATCTTTTCTTCATTTGTACTATGTTTGTGTTCTTACACATTCATATTCATATTCATTAATTGCAGTCAAGCATAAAGCAGATCACTAACAGCAATAAAAAACAGCAAAACATCCAGGTTACGATTTACCAATAATTGTCATATGCTCTCTTTGTCTGTTTTGTTTATTTATATTCCTTTCTTTGTCTTGCAAAGTTTGTGATAATACCAGAATCATAGCAACGGGGAATACTGAAAGCCAGGCTTATGATAAAATGTAGGAAATTTGACAAAGTTGGTTTAGAAAAAGTTTTAGGGGAGTCTTAAAAAGCAAGGTTTCAAAAAATCTATAAAAAAAAAACAGATTGCATTGTCACCGCATAGAAAATTCATCTGAAAGGCGGAAATTGGCCAAGCTGCCACAAAAAAATTCATTTGGCCGGCAAGGCTAGCAAGCAAACAAAGCCAATAACCGTCCAATTTAGTAAAGTGAGAGCACGAGAGAGGGAAGAGGGATAGAGGTTACTATCAAAACGCACCGTTCCACTTCTGGAGAGCATTTATATTATCCAAAATTACACTTTATTCCCTTATCTCTTGTACGAGTTACACTAAGTTCCCAAATTTTTTCAATGCCTTTCACTTTGATGCCAATTTTACGAAATGACCAATTTTCATACCCTTATGTGTACTTGACATTTTGGATGCGGATTCAGCGTAATTGTAAGTTTTTTGGGTCTTATTTAAATTTAAATTGGGCCAGCATTATTTATATTTTTTAGGGTCTTATAATCCTTTAATTTTTTTGGCCGAATATATTCTAAAATTTTTTTTAGAAGTAAGTAATAACTAGCTTATATGCCCGGTGTTGCCACGAGTTTCAAAGTTGTATTGACTAATATAAAATAATATATATATAATCAAGAAAATTGTTATCATCAAAACAACAATTTAAAGAAAATAGTATTCATCATAACATGGTATTCAACAATGCCAACAAATTTATCCATTAACGTCAAACATTTATTTTGAAGATAACAGTAATTCAAGGGGACAAAGTATCTTTCTCTGCATGCATTGCTTAAGGTTAGTCTTGATTCAACGCACTATAATAATAATTCATACACACAAATGTATTATTGCAACTTTGTTAATATGAAGAAGATGAAATAAAAAATTTTAATAGAAAAATTTATAACCTGTGTAGATACTCAATAAAATCTGAAGCTAAGAAAAATAAATTTGTAATGGAACTGTAAGATTACTACAGAGTTCCATACTATTGAAACAATAAAAATAATTCGGTTTGCAAAAGAGAAGTGAAAATATGCCGTATTTTGCATATTTACCCCAAAATTGTTAAATGTTGCAAAAGTATGATTAAAATAATGTTTTGTAGAGAAAATGCCCCTACTTCCGTTAACTTCATCATTTTTGACAGAAATTCAATGAAAAAAATATAAAATTAGCCCCTTACTGCAATCAAAACGGACCCCTCAAATACAAATTTGGGACACATAATCCCTCAAATAGCAAAAAAAAACATTGAAATAGAATGAAAAATTATGAAAAGAATAAATTTAACATGATTATTAAAAATTAAAGTACACAATCCCTTCAAATAATTATGGAGAATTTTCAAGATGAAAAAAATCCATTTTGACACAATTATCTATTTTTTTTAACTTAAACACTAAATAGCAAAAGAAACCGGAAATAGAATAAAAAACTAAAAATTTGGCCCAAAATCAAAGCATTCAATCTATTTGAATAATTATGGAAATATTTTAGATTCCAAGAAAATATAATTTGGTACACTAATCTAATTTCAACTTAAACCATAAAATAGTGAAAAAAAACCAAAAATAAAATGAAAAAAAAAATAACAATTCAATATATCCATCTCAAATTAAAACATAGAATCCATTGAAATAATTACGGAGACTATTATATTTTAAAAATAAATAAATTTGATACACTTATCTATTTTTTTAACTTAAACCATAAAACAGCAAAAAAATTTAAATATAGAATGAAATTTTTTTTAAAAAAATATCAATTTGACTTGGCCGTCTCTAAATAAAGAATGAAATGAATTTAAATAATTATTTAGACTATTATAGATGCTTAAAAAAATACAATTTGACACACTTATATATTTTTTTTCAACCTAAACCATAAAAAAGAAAAACAAAAAAAAATAAAAATATAATTCATCATGGCCAGCCCGAATTAAAGCATAGAATCCATTTAAATAATTATGGATGCTATTATAAATTCTAAAGAAATAGAATCTGACACACTTATGTATTTTTTTCAACTTAAACCATAAAATAACAAAAAAAATGAAAAATAGAATGAAAAATAAAAAATTACCAATTCAACATGAACACAAAAAAATTAAAGCATAAAATACCTTAAAATAATTATATGTGTTGGTAGTGTTTTTTTTTTTATTTTTCATTCTATTTTGTAGTTTTTTGCTATTTAAGGTTTAACTTGAAAAAAATAGATAAGTGTGTAAAATTACATTTTTTAAGTCTAAAATAGTTTCAATAATTATTTAAATGGATTGGATACTTTGATTTTGGACGTGCATGTTGAATTAGTAGTTTTGATTTTTCATTTTATTTTTTGGTTTTTTTGCTATTTTCTGGTTTAAGTTAAAAAATAGATAAATGTGTCAAACTCTATTAATTTGGTGCCTATAATAGTATCCATAATATTTAAATGGATTGGATTCTTTAATTTGGGATTGCATGTTGAATCAGTAATTTGTTTTATTTTTCATGTTATTGTTCAATTTTTTTGTTATTTTATGGTATAAGTTGAAAAAAAAAAGCAGATAAGTGTGTCAAATTCTATTCATTTGGAATCTAGAATAGTCTCCATAATTATTTGAAGGGATTAGATGCTTTAATTTGGGATGAGGATGTTGAATTGGTAGTTTTCCTTTTTACTTTTTGGTTCTTTTGACTATTTATGGTTTAAGCTTAAAAAAATAGATAAATGTGTCAAATTATATTTATCTGGGATATAAAATATTCTCTATAATTATTTGAAGGGATTAGGTACTTATATTTTCAATAGGCACGTTAAATTGGCATGTATTTGAATTTTGTGTTTTAGCTACTTAAGGGGTTAAGTGTCCTAAATTTATATTCAAAGGGTCTTGTGTCCATTTTGCTCATGTTCATGGGCTAATTTGAGATTTTCCCCTTGAATTTTTGTCAACCCTGACAAAGATAATAGAAGGGGAGACATCTTTGTAACAAAATATTTTTTTAATCATACTTTTACAACATTTGACAATTTAGGGGTAAACATGCAAAATGGTGTATATTTTATATGTACATCATGCAATTTAACCAAAAGCAAAAGGAAACGCAATTCTCTATATTGGGCGAAAAGTTTAGGGCCAAATTAGGAACAAAGATAGTTAATGAAATCTTTTCAGTTTCCACTGTACTCGATTTGGGCCAAAACATATTTGCTACTAAATTAATGAAAATTTCTTTATAGAATATATGTATAATGAAAATAAGAAAAAAATAGTAAATTAATTTCAATAAAACAAAATTATAATGGTGAGTTTCATCTTCACTCATAAAACACGAAAAAAAGCAACATACATAGGGCCTGATTTGGGCCCAAAATTCATCTTTGTACTTATTTTTATAGGAAATACAGACTTTCCACTTTTTCTAATATGACCTATTTAAATGAAATATCAGTATTGGCATTTATAAATAAAAATTATGGTGATTTAAAGCTTTTAAGTTGAAAATTTTAAATTTGAACATGTTTTTAACCTGCCAAATTTGGTTATGGGCATTATTGGAACATTAGTGTAAATAATACTAGATTTCTTTCCTAAATTGAAAATTTTGCCACATGTCATCACATTGTTGGATTTGTTAAATGAAAAGTCATTTTTATGCTTAAGTGTATCATGCTTTTATAATATATACTATCTTCATCCTATATTCTTTGCATCATTCATTTTTTAGTAATTAATCTAAGATTTTTTATTTTTAACATTGTAGTATATAAATGAAGAACTTTTATATAAGAATGATAAATCAAGACATATAGTTTTTAAATATATTTTTTTAAATTTTTTTCTAACAAATATTAATATGAATAAATTCAAGTTAAACAATGTGAAAAAGTCAAATGGTGTAAAGAATATGGGATAAAGATAATATTAGATTAGGCCTATTTTCTTTTTTTTTTGTCCCTTAACATGCATATGAGTTAAGCCTAATTGTATATTTTTGCGCCTCTTTAATTTAAATTTGGGCCGTCATTGTTTTATATTTTAGGTTCGGCCTTATAATACTTAAATTTCTTCGGCCTAGTTGGTTTATTTCTTTCGAGCCAAATTTATTCGGCCCTAAAGAAAATTGTTTCTTTGGACATGGAATGGAATTTTTTGGGCCTTTTCTTAATTTAAATTGGGCCAGCATTGTTTACACTTTTTTTGGTCTTATAATCCTCCAATTGTTTTGGCCCATTAAATTTGGTTCAGTTCACTTATCTCATTTGGGCCTAATTTATTCGCCCTGAATAAAAATTAGTTTTTGCGCCTTCTAAGTTTTTTACCAACAATTTTTTTTTCACATTGTTTTTTTTGTCATTAGGGCAACCATTTACGTCCTTGTTCGGTATTAACGTTAAAGTTTTGAAAAAGTTAGCTAACAGTAGTTTTAACTTTAAAGTTTTTATCTTAACCATTGAATAAATTATTAAAAATAATAATCACAAACGTTTGTTACCCACTATGGGGTAATCCAGTTATGGTGCCAAAACTGTGCATTTAAACTCTTAGGATTAGTGTGTCATGTAGGTCATAAAAACAACACCCCTAGTGTACATACTCAAGTGACCCTTTTGAGCACTATGTAAATTCATGCATATTGGTCTAAACATAACACACATATTTACATTTATGCACACTATGACAGCTAAGAAGGAAAACAATAGTACAAGTCTTAGTTTTGACTTCCACACATTAAGCATTCTTACTAGGTTCAAAAATTTCAGCCACTGCACCCAAACTTCCTCCAATAAATTGTATCATTCTAGCCATATAATCTCCTATTTTCTTTGCTCCATTATCAAGTAGAGACTTAGAGCAAACCAAGGAATTTTGTTTTACATCAATAGCTCACCTATGGACCAAGTTATGGATTTTTTAAATTGGTTACAAAATTTTGACCAAATGAACAATAACTTAACTAATTTTGCAATGTCATAACTTTTGCTACAGGACTCAAAATCCATAAATTCTAAATCCTAGTTAACCCTCTAGATGTCCTCTAGGTGTGCTTAAAATTTTATATCAAAATTCATTCTACACAGGGAGATACAGTGTTTTGAGTGCAAGGTCAAAATTTTGGTCAGTTTTGAAGCATTATGCTCATACAATTTTTCCAAAACATGCAAACACTTCATTCACAAGGGGAAAGCCCTCCAAGACTACCCCATATATGTCCAATACACATGGAAAATACATGTCCTTGCATTTAACAATAGTATGTGGCCAAAACAGAATTTACAAGGAAGCAGCTTATCATTCACACTTAGGCAGCTTTGCACCACATTACATACATAGCCAAAACACTACTCAAATGTTCACATTCTTGTCTCATTTTACACACACTACATTTACATGCATACATGCACTACACAATTATCTTAACATAGCTAAATAGGCATCCTAAGTTACAGGAGTGCCTGAGACACAATGGACTCCAGAACAGGATACTGGACAGCTGCTGCATACCATAATAAGCACCATCACTAAAGATACCAAATGTGCTCATAAAATCACCAAACTTTCTAAATTAAAACTAGACATATGGAAGTTCAAGTACCTAAAAATTCAGGGCAAAACTCAAACTACAAAATTAGTTTTAAGGTGATCTTTCAACCAGACCTGAAAGAGCAGAATTGAGGGAAGTAAGTTTCATTGAGAAACTTAGTAAGAGTAGCACTTGGATTCAATAGACAATATAACCATTATTAAAACCTGCATCCAAAGATACTAAAACACAAAAACCACAATGCATATATACAAGATATAGCAACCAAATACAGTAGTCATTCACAACCAACAAACACATGAAATGTGGCAGCAAAATATACCATAGATTAGTCGATAAAACACATAATAAATATAACCAAAATACTATGGCAGCCCTCCTCAAGCTAATGTTTGGTTTTAGGAGGATTTTAACACTAGTTAGTACTAACTTTGGGCTCTAAAAACCTTCATTTCACTACCATATTTGTACACTTCACATTAGGTCACAAAACCTTTAATAAGTGCACTTCTCTCACTAAGCTTGGTTCATCAAACTTATGGCTATCTTCCAAGCTTAGCCCTAGCTCCATGGTTACTTGAAAATACAAAAAATAACTCATGGGAGCAAGAGAACCCTTACCAAAGTGGGTAGGCCAAAAATCAAGCTTGATCTTTGAAGTATCCAAATAATTGCTTTAGTTTGCTTCCAGTTGCTTCCTTTTTCCTTCAATTTCAATCAATTGCAAATTGAAGGTATGGTGGTTATGGAGGAAGTGTGGCTATATTTTTGGGCTGAAGGAGGCTAAAAATGGGAGAGAGATAAGTGAGTTGGCCACTTAAATAAGCTTAAATGAGCTTAAGTGCACAAAACACACTTAACAAGTTTAACATTGCTTTATGTCATTTTCCTTGCCCATAAACATGGTTTTTTTGTCTTAAACTTATTTGTTCACATTTTGCCCATATTTTGACCAATTTCTAAGCCATAGCCGCTCATCTTTAGGTGGAAAAACTACAAATTGCTCAATTTGACTCAAGTCAAAGCATACACATCTTAAGACCTACATTAGAACACTTAGGTCTTTTATGCCTTTTTGTGTTTTCTTTGTTTTTGTGTTTTCTTTTTCCTTAGTTGTCCTCCATAAGTAATTTCGTCCTCTAATAGAACTTTCATACCATTCATATCCTTCCTATAACTCTCCAAAGTTCTTTCTTAGGAGTTTGCAATTAAGTACCTGAATTTTCAAAACCTTACAAAAAAGTTCATAAGTTGCTTGAAAAATAAGCAACCCTTAAGGCTTTTCTTGAGGGCCAAGTTACCAACTTGGAACACTTTTAAGGATGTGTTCATTGTACCTTTTACCCCTCGTACTTTAATCACTATGAAGAGAATTACATAATATAATGGTTTTCTAACCATTATGCCACACTTGTAATTCTCCCATTTTTGTGAGGTGGTAACAATGTTGTTTCCAAAATGGGGCTTATACCTTAGCCTCGACTGAACTCCGTTCTATTTGGCCATTTTACTTTAAATTGGGCCAACATTGTTTACACTTTTTTGGGCCTTATAATCCTTCAAATATTTTGACCCATCAGATTCGGCTCAGTTCACTTATTTCATTTGGGCTTAATTTATTCGCCATGAACAAAATTTTTTTTTTCCCCTTTCTAAGTTTTTTCCCAACAATTTTTCTTTTCACATTGTTTTTTTTTTTGTCATTAGGTTAACCTGCTACCTTCTCGTTTGGTATTAATGTTAGAATTTTGAAAAAACTATTTACTGGTAGTTTTTAGCTTTAAAGTTTTCATATTAACCGTTGAATAAATTATCCAAAATGATAATCGCAAAAACTGTTCCTAAATGGGGCCTATATCTTAGCCTCGACTGAGTGTCCTTCTATTTGGCCATTTTACTTTTTCTCTTTCACTATTTTTTAAGCAATTATTCAGTAATTTAACAAACATTTTAGGGTAAAATTTAAAATTTAAAATTTATTATTATTTTTCTTCATTTTCATTTGCTCAAAGATAAATTTGTTGTGATATTTATATTATTTGTTTTTCTGCCTTTTATGTCAAACTTTTAGGTTGTTTCTTCTATTTTATAACTTTTTATGTGCATCTCTGTCTGGTTTCATAATTGGATTTTCTCTGCTTTTCTTCTCTGCTTGACTACATCATTGAGTCCATTTTTAGATCATTTGTGTTTTAGTGATTTTATTGATGCTGATAGACATGTTTGGAGAAAGTTAAATGTACATGTTTTTTTTTCATCCCCAGGTTGTTTTTCATATTACTCAAATTTCTTTGGAGCACATTGCTCAACTAGAAAATTTTATTCGTGGAATGACAGACAAGTAGGACTTCTTAGTTAAGATTACCCATCATATTGTATTGGTCTTGGTGGGGTCAAATTCTAAAGTTGCTCATCAGGATTGGAAATTTTGGAATTGGCTTTGAAGTCTATCACTACCTCTAAAAATTCAAAATTTCTTGTGGTGAGCTTTGGTAAATGGATACCTTTGCGAGACAACTTACGATATTAAGGTATAGATGTTTCTTTTGATTGTGTTGTATGTAGGGGTGGGGAAGAGTCGTTGATTTATCTGTTGTTTCATTGCCCTCTGTACCTCAAAGCATGGGTTATTCTTGGTTTTAGCTATCATTTGACTTTAAGCCTTTGAGATCTTTTATAGTCATTTTTTAATTTAAAGTGAGCAATGAAGATAGCTTTTTGTTATTGCTTGGTAGAAGTTGTGGTGGAATCGTAATAGGTGTTTGTTTTTACTCTTTTTCTACTCGTTTTTCACCCTTAGCTTTGCAAATATAGGATTATTTGGAGAGCTTTACCACTGCAGCGTCAATGCAAAAGGCATCTGTTTTGCTACCCGTGTGTCATCAGGAATGTTGGGAGACCCCTGAGCATGAAGTAATAAAGATAAAAGTAGATGTGGCTATTTTGTGATCTCATGCTTCTACAAGTATTGGGATTGTTGCTCAAGATCATTTAAGGGAGGAAATTTTGCTTATGTCTCAAAAATTGAGATTTTATGATGGTGTCTGCAAGTAGAGGCTTTGGTTGTTTACTATGTTTTGCTTGAAGCTTTAAAGCATGGTTTGACATCCTTAATTTTGGAATCAGATTCCCATATTTTGGTTACAGCTCCTTGTTCTGGTAAAACAAAATTCAATTATCCTTTTAAGGTGATTTCTTAGGACATTTTATTTTTAGTTCCTTTCTTTAGTTATATTGTTGGTATGCATAAGAATAGACGCTGTAATAGTGTTGTTCATTGACTTGCATGAGCATCATGCTCGCTTGTAGGCCATGTTTATTTTACTAACCATCTTTCGAGTGTTAGTATTGTGCCCAAAAGGCCAATCATGAGATGATTGTATTTTTGCACATTGAGTCATGATATTTTATTGAGGCATTAATCCAGCAATTTTGTTTGTTGTTTTGTTTCTGCGTAACGTAATAAACATAATTGTAACCCTAGAATAATGATATTCTTAAACGTCCCTAGTCTAGTATTATTGTGGAGCAGGTTGCAATAATACATAATGACTAGCATATGTGGAGACTAATATGAGATATGTAGTCTACATATGGGTACAAGTTGGAGAACTTGTGTACTGGACCGACCCACCATGAGAACACTTCATGGATCGTTATATGAGTGTCATAAGTGATTCTCATAATGATCATGGTATATGTAGTCCTTCGACCTAAGATCAGCAAGGTTCCCTACATGTGAGTCACATACTTTGATACTTTCCTTTGTTGCTCGTAACTGGGTGAACTTGAAGGAGGTCATTGGGTATGTCACATATCATGCGGAGGGATTTGTATGATCAAGATGGGATTTGTCATTCCTATGTAACGGGAGTGATATCTTTGGGCCCCTTGATAGAGTGAGACTTAGAAAATGCATGGCCATGCTCCGATGAGTTGGTATATGATATCAATATCGTCAGTTTAAGTTGGTCTACTCGGTAATCAAAAAAACCAAAGATTGGGCTATACGAGAATGACACATTCCATGTCTTGTGCTTAGTCTTGATATCTTGGACAAAGGGACAATGGCATATATCGGTGATGATCATAAAGGTTTAGTCGATTCACCGACAATCTTGTCACTTGGGTAGAAATGATGTGTTGCTAGACACCGCTCATTGCTTATGATCATAAATGTGATTTATGATCATTGTCAACATGGCAAGAGCCTATTGGGTCGCACACATAGAGCTATTTGGATCATTAGAGTGCATGGGCTAATTATTTGGGTTATGGTTTCACTTTAATTTCGTATTAATAATGGGCCAAGGAGTTGAGCCATTATTAAGCCCGAAATTAAATCCTAATTGGATTAGGGCTTTGAAACCCATTAGGCCTGGAAGTTGAGTCTCACTATAAATACAACTTTTAAGTGAGAAATTCGCAGGTCTCCTTGCCCTAGCCTCCCAAAAGGACAGCCGCACTCTTCTCTTGCAATTCCTTGGAGGACGCAAGCTAGCACTGCGAGCGCAAGAGAAACGCATCTGCCGGGACGTGGTGGAAGCGTGGTGATCCCGAGAGGCTCGTGTGGATACCATAGAGAGCCTGAACACGTCAACTGTTCAGGTTTTGTGATTCGACTCTACAGTTGAGTGAGAGATCTTAACCGAAAATTAGGTATGAAATTTTCGAACACCCGGTTTACCCCGTTTCATTTGGATCCTGGAGGGTTTCGGTTAAATTCTGCTGCGCTGTTTGGCTCCCGAAACCCAACATCGAGTTTGCTGTCAGTTGTGCTTGACTCTTTTCTTCATTAATGTCATGCTTTGGTTTTATTTTGAATTTTTTTTAACTTCCAATTTGTTATTTTATATAACTTACTAATATTAAAAGGTGTTACATTGCCATACTCATTATTTCATGACATTATTTACATACCATATGATTGAAGCACATGAATGGCAATTTTTTTTCTCTCAACTTACTATTTTTTTAACTCATTATACACATGTTGTAATTAAACTTTCCTAAACATCTAAATTGTTATATATGTAATTTACAATTTATATTTTAACATAATTAAATTTGTAGAAAACTATGATATGTTACTACGAAATTCCTAAACATGTAGTGTCCTTACTATTTATGCCTCACAGGCCTTCCCACATGGAGTATATTTAATGGTTTATATTTTCATTTGGAACCATTTTTTAATATTCTATGTATACATCAAGTTGAAAATCCATTGTTGTATGAACTACTGTTCCGTTTGTTAAATGAGTTATAAAACTAGTTTTATTAATGAAAAGGAAAAGTTAGTATTCAAACCAGGCATGTCGTCGCCATACGCACTTTAATTAGTGCAAATCTACCCACCAGGAATGAATGTGACTTTTATGGTGAAGAAAAATTATCCGTTGTTCACAAAATTTTAAAAATTTGAATTTAACATGCAAGATGAAAAACCTTTTTTTGCTGTTTTTATTTTGCCATTTATTTTTTATATGTAAATTAAGAAAATAAAAAATTAAATATTAAAATAATAGTTTAAAGAATAATGTGGTAAAGTATTAGAAAGTTAAAATAATTAAATCTAAGATTGAGAAATTTTTTTGTATAATAAACCTCATTTAAAAGAAAAATAGATGTTCCTGTCAGAAGGTGATTAGTGGGATTCTACATTGTGGTACCGAGAAACTATTAGGGTAGTTTCATATGGGTCGTCTGATCAACAAATCGATTGTGGCCGTTGATTACTCATTTCTTCCCTAACAACCTAATCTCTGTTTTGTTCTCTAACCGTCTGATCAGCTAACCATATATTAACTGCTACTTAAAACAATGAATTGGGTTAAAAAAAATTGAATTTGGGAGTGCTAGAGACTCAAATATTCGCATATAAGGGATAACGATCTGAAGTTTGTATGGGAGTGGGAAGGTGCATAAAGGCAGAAGATTAGAAGATTGAAGAAAGAAGGAAAAAAACAAGCAGACATGACGAATTGAATGGATTTTTGGTACATGGTATGTCCAACAGCCGTTTTGGGTCTAAATATGAATGAAAAGAAGTTAAAGTTAAGAGAGGAAGGTGCAAGGTTAGTGACATTTATCAGTATCTCCTATATTGAAGTTATAAATTTAGGGCTAAAGCTTAAGTTTCCAGAAAAACAAAGAATAGGTTCAAAAAATTGATAGCTATTTTTGGTTGCATTCACTCTTCTTGCTATGACGATCATTTTTTTGTAAAGTAATCATTTTTATCACCAGTTTATATGCTATTATTTTGTATTTGAAGGTAGGCCCAATAATGCTATTGATAAGTGTGCATAAGATTAATGAGTAGAGATTGGTGTCAAGGATATTAAAGACATAAGGAAGGTGAGCATAAAAAGTAACTACAAAATTATAAGTAATTATGTAGTCTTATTTTGTTAACATGTGGATTATTGTTGTAGTTCTTTATTTCGGTTCACATCGTCTGTCGATTGTGTTACTACTTGATTGTTGTTGATGTGGTTGGCAGGGCTATTGAAGTGTGGGATACACTTAAGTCATATTTAGAAATCTCGTACTATTAACCATTACTGGGTACTGTGGTATGAAGCACGTGTTTTTTTTTGTGTACTTGCTTTTAGTAAGATGTTATAATCATCAAGACTTACTGAAGCAATTGCTTATATAGTTAGGGGCACTTGCTATTATTGTTAGTCCATGAGGCCTACCATTTATGTTTTTCCATAGGCAACAGACAAAGGTTATAGAATAGCCAAATTTCAATGATTGTAGCGTGTTTATGTGCTTGTTCATGAAAAGGCCAAATTTGATCAACACATACAACTGTACTACGGTATGTAGGTCAAACAAATTGGTAATTTTATGCACCTACTTATTTAATGTAATTGTGACTAATCTTACATCATAGTCATGCAGTGGAATTTGTCGGACCAACATTGCAAGTTCGTAGTCAAGTTCCTAATAATTCCAAAGAATAAAGAATTGGAGAGGAGTGAGGAGAAGACTAGAAAATGGTTCAAATAAAAGCTTGAACGCATGAAAGAAATTGGAAGGAGAAAAGCGAAGGCAACCCATTCATAAGTTGATATCCTTATGCATGATTTGTTGTCAATAGGTGACCCACTAGCCAAAAGAAAATGTGGATGTTGCAAAGGTTTAGATATTGAGAGTAATGTTGTAGTGAAGATGGCCAAAAAGTCATAGGTATCAAATTTGTTAATCATCATAGTATAGTGGTAGTGAGGATGCTTGTTAATTTTTTAAAAAATAGTAATTTATCGAAGTAAAGCGATAATAATGTCTCTAAAAAAATTTTCAGCATAGAAAAGTGTTTTGCTCAATAAGAAAAGTGATCGCTTGAATGGTACCTCTGAAGGGCCCAACACGTACCTTTAAGGCCCCTCAGAGGTACCAAATAGTACTTGGAAGACCCTTAAGATACTAGTTGATACTTCTAAGGGGTCTTAGAGATATCACATGGTACCTACTAAAGGCCTTAAAGTATTGGTTGGTAACTTCGATAGGCCTATGAGATGCCACATGATACCTGACAAGGCCCTTAAGGTACCAGTTGATACCTTTGAGAGGTCTCAGAGGTGCTAAATAGTACCTGGAAGGCCCTTAAGTTATTAGTTGGTGTCTCTGAGGGCCTCAAAGTACCGCGTGGTACCTAGTAAGGCCCTTAAGGTACCAGTTGGTACTTTTGAAGGGCCTCAAAAGTACCACGTTGGTACCTAGTAAGGCCCTTAAGGTACCAGTTGGTACTTTTGAAGGGCCTCAAAAGTACCACGTTGGTACCTCCGAGGGACCTCAGAGGTACCTATGATAGGTATCAACTGGTACCTTTAGGGCCTTACCATATACCATGTGGTACCTCTGAGGGTCCTCAAAAGTACCAACTGATACATTAAGGACCTTACCAGATATCACATGGTACCTTTGAGGCCTTTCAGATGTACCATCTAGTAGCTTAAAGGCTTACCAAGAATCATGTGGTATTTATAATGCTCTTTAGAAGCACCAATTAGTACTTTTAAAGCCTTACCAAGTATAATGTGGTATCTCTGAGGCCCATTCGAGGTGCCAACTGGTACCTTTAGGGTCTTACCAGGTACCATATGGTACCTATGAGACTCTTGAGAGGTACCAACTGGTACCTATAAGACTTTAAAGTTATTGTTACAACCAACAATGACATTGTATCTCGATTATGCAGCTCATGTATCAAATCCAACCCATGTATAAAGAAGTTTCACAGTCACATCTATTCAACCTTCTTACTTCCCTTTGCCTATCTTCTTTTCAAACTGAAGATATATTCACTTTGAGCACACCCATCTTCATCGGAAAATGATGCCATAACATTTGTACCTCTTAATTTCATCTTTTAGTACTCTAATTCTCATTATTCGAACATATTTGCATTAGAATTGACCTATCTCCTCCATGCTGTTGAACTAGATTCCTTCAAAATCCACCAAACCTTAGTCAATGTTGTCAAACCTCGACTGGACATGCTAGTTTTGACCATCTTAACCGCTAATCGTAAACCTCTACAGTCCAAGTTTTGGTTTAATTACAGTGAAGTAAAAACCAGTCAAAAACCGATGAAATTGCTAAAAAATGGTGAAACCGTAAATCGAAAAGAATGTTTGGAATCGGCTTTTGCTCTTTTTTCCTGACTAGGTAGTGTAGATGCAAATCCCTTTTTGCTTCGGCTTGATTCGCCTCTCTGATCGATCAACCGTCCCTTTTTCTTACTTATTGCTTTTTCCAACTCCTTCATTTTCTTTTTCCATTGCAACAGCTACTAGATAAACATCGCAACAAAAATGAACAACCATTGTAGAAAAGGTAAAGACATGAGATTAGGAAAAATATGACAAAGGAAAAGGGCAGATCGAGAAACCAGTGGGAAAAATGTGACAAAGGAAATGGGTAGATCGAAAAACTAGTGGAAAAAAAATTAAACAAACAAATTAATGTAAGGGCAGTTTTTGGAGAAGCCAATGAATTAAATGGAAAAATGAACAAAGTAAAAGAAAAAATTCGAACAAGAGAAAACGGCAGAGTGTGAGGTTGCAGCGCTTGATTAGATTTAGGTTTAGGTTTGTAAAGTCTGATAAGCTTTTATATTAGGTTAAATATCAAATTAATCTTGATATTGTATGCATCTTTTCCTTGAAGGCTATGTTCCTTTTCCTTTACTGTAAAGGCATTCTTAATACTTTGAATCTAAATATAAAAGTGAATTTGACTTAACGGTTTAACCGGTTGAACCATGACCTAGTACCCTTAACGGCTTGAAGAATGATCTAGGTTTTAAAACACTAGCCTCAGTCACTTCTTGATTTTTTCAACTCTAGCACTAATTGGTCCCAATCATCATCAATATAGTTTTTTCCACCTTCTTACATGCTCAACCTCCGTTCCATCATAATAACCAGGATGCATTCCATCACCTCGTCTTACCTCACTACTGCCCACTTCACTCCAAGGGAGCTAGGTAGTCCAGATACATTATCCTCATCCTCCATAGAAGTATTCATCTCCAATGACATATTCAATGCCACTAGTACTACCTTGACAACACCAAATTATGTTATCAAAATAAATTTAATGAAATGATAAACTAAACATCTTTCTTAAATAGAGTTAGAAACCGCCGCTATTCTTAAACACTATATCATTTTTCCTGAATAGCGTTGACATTGAATCACTTTTTTGAGCTTGTGTAACAATTATACTTTAACGCATATGCTATTATATCAATGTTTTTTTTCCCATAAAACTATCCCTTTTTTTGATGCAGTCATCGTTTTTATTCATTGTTCATCACCTCTCTACAAACTCCTTTTTTGTATGCAAATTGTTTCCAAAACTTACTATATAAAAGTGATTTAGTACAATCCAAAAACGATTTAATATGATAAAAGTGTGTTCGGTTGTTAAAACAAGCATTTGTTACACCCAGAAAAAAGCAATAAACAATGTTCTCAACGTTATTCTTTTTGCCAAGTCAAAAGCTTTAAATACTTATTAACAACCATCAAATTACTAATCTTTACAATTATTTCTTCGTTTCTGCTTCCCAATACGTTATTCGAATTAGAATCATATCTCATGCACAACTCTGATATAGATTTCTTCACATCCACATAAACCAAATAATGTAGCTCAATTTGTTTCTAAGTGAAGATAGAATTATCTTCAATTCACAGAAATGTCCTCCACCACTTTTTTTTCATTGACTACTCATATTAACTCTAGCAAGCCATCTCTCAATTAACTCCAACCACCACTTAATCATACTGGGAAACTTCATCACCAACTCTAGTCATTATCCTTTAATATGTAATCCCTAAATTTCTTTTGCATCCAACTACTGCATCTATTACTAATGCCCATATTTGTTACCTCCTAAGCATTTCTAATTCACTATTTATATTATACAATTTAATCCACTTTTTTAAATACCATTTTCAATTTTATTTTTTTATTAGGATACAATTTTTTGGACAAAATTACCATTTATTTTTTAATGGTAATTAATTTCCTTCAATTTTTACTATTAAGAAGCAAGGTTTACACTAATTCTCACAACTCCAAATTAGAAAATTAAAAGTTTTATTTTTCTAAAAACTGACTTAATCGCACATACACTAATTCTCATAACTCATATGGCACTTTTATCTGATTGGAGAACTAAACGCGTAATTTTCCCTTTTTCAGAAATTCCCACTACCGTAGCTTAGAATTTTCAACCACTCCCCACTAAAAAACTTTCTTGCTCTGGCCAAAAACCAGGCGGAGAAAAACCCTAGCGCTCGTATGGCGCTTTCCGAGGAAGAGTGCTTGACCTCGAAGCAATCTCTGCCG
The DNA here is from genome assembly GCA_039654915.1 of Aquilaria yunnanensis. Lineage (NCBI taxonomy): Eukaryota > Viridiplantae > Streptophyta > Magnoliopsida > Malvales > Thymelaeaceae > Aquilaria > Aquilaria yunnanensis. The sequence continues at coordinate 101,379,993 of CM077593.1, read as the reverse complement.
TCTTCATCCTCGGCGGCCGCACAGTCACACGATGTTCATTTTCTAGCGAAGTGCAACAATTCTCAGAGGTAGCGTCGTTCTCCACTTGGCCTACGGCCACCTCCGCTCTCCATGCACCCTCACTTGACGTTGTCTTTGGCAAGGTTCTGCAATTCTCTTCTGTTTATTGTTCTAGTTGTTGCTGGATAAAGTTTATCGGCGTGAGCAGCAAACTAAGTGGCGTTTAGTATCTCTTGTTAATAGCTGTTATACAGATGAATTTTGATCATTGTCATGCTGAAATGCTGGTGCCTGTTTGATATTTACTGCCTCTGTTGGGAGTTCGTCAAGCATTTTGGATTTTAGTTACAATTGCATTTTGTTGATCTTCAAAATTGTTAAAATGTGATGGAGATCATATAAGTTATAATTGTTTGGCATTATGGTCCAAGAAGTCATGAAACATTCAGGAAAACAGGCACGTTAGTAACGGAGGCTGACGGGGGAGCTCGAGTGTCCCGATTCAGCGAGTTTCGAGGGCTTATACGTACCGATTCAAAGTTTGAGAGGTTATGTATGCGTACCGATTTGGCCATTCTGTGTCGTCGTCTTCTTTCTCCCTATCCTCTTCTTCGTTAAACCCTATAACCCTCACTCCTCCATACCAAAATCTCATTCTTCTCCATCCCCTTTCCGCGTCTTCCATCTCAGAGGGACCTATGAATCCCTCTCTTCTCTCCTCCCTACCTTCCACTCACCACAGCCCACTCCTCCCCTTCCGCTTCGCCCCTAATCCTCTCCCTCCACGTCGTCGTTTCAGGACCTCTTCCGTTCGAAGCTCCCTTTCCACCGATGAACGGCCACCGACCGTTCCCTCGCTGAGCCCCTCCGATATTTTAGGGGGAAAGAAGGATCTAACTGGCATCCAACCGTTGGTAGAGAAATTGTCGCCCTCAGCCAGATTGGTCACTTCCGCGGCCCTCCTTGCTGGGGCACTTGCCTCCGGTTATGCTCTGGGCCTTCGCTTCGGCGGTTCCAGAAATGCCGCCTTGGGTGGCGCAGCGCTCGTCGGAGCTGCTGGCGGTGCCGCCGCTTATGCAGTCAACAGCGCCGTTCCCGACGTTGCAGCGATTAGCTTGCATAATTATATTGCTGGGTGTGATGGTCCTGGAGCCATCAAGAACGAAGATATTGAAGATATTGCTAAAAAGTGAGCCTCTATCTTCTAGATTTAGCTTGATTAGATATGCAATTGTAGGAGTCTCGTTTCAGTGTAGCTGATAAGTTTCGATTGTGTTTTCTTGTTTTCGAATGGTCGAATGATTTAGGTACGGCGTCAGCAAACGGGACGAAGCTTTTAACATGGAACTATGCGATATATACTGTCGGTAAGCGGCCCGTGTCTCCCAGTCAGTTTTGAGATGTAGTAGCCAAGTGGTGGACCTAAAACTATTTTATGTCTGTGACAGTTGGGAGAGTATCACAAAAACATTTTATAATTGCTTAATACTTATAATTTTGAAATATTGTAAAAACAATTCTTATAATTTTGAAGGCAATGGAGAATCATTTCATTACCAGTAAAACAGAACAACTACTGCAAATGTAGTTTCATTGGTCCCACATTTCCACGCCATCTTTCATACTGTCGGGCTTGTTTGGGTTTCATGTTCTGTCAATTTGTATCTGTAATATTAACAAATGTAAAAAAGCCTGATTAGTTTAATGGTTACCACTTCATTGTGTTGCAAATTCTTTGTAGTTATGAAGACTAGGGATTAACATAGGAGGCAATGGTATACCTCAACAAATATTTGTTGTGGGTTCTGTTGTAGAAAAACTTTATGTTGTCATATGTACACACACATATCAAAGTGTCGCATATAAAATAAAACTTCTTACCAATATTCTGAAAAATTGTGATGGTGGCAACAGCTCTGTTTTCTTATTTGATGACCCTGGGGCTCTCTTTTCCTGGTGATGAAAATATCTAGCGTATTTCTTATTTGACCATCCATTTAGGTTTGTTTCATCTGTCCTTCCTTCTGGAGTGCAAGATCTTAGAGGTGATGAGGCTGACATGATTGTCAACTTTAAAAGTGTTTTGGGAATTGATGACCCTGATGCGGCTGCCATGCATATGGAGGTACTTTGAGGTTCTTTTATGTCCATATGCTTTCTATGTGGGTTAGACTACATATGAGTGAACGTATGCATTTGCGTGGAAGTATTGTGGGATTTTTTTGTTCCAGATTGGCAGGCGAATTTTCAGGCAACGGCTTGAAACAGGAGACCGTGATGGTGATGTAGAGCAGCGACAGGTGGGTTAGCTGTGATTTTCTGGTTGAAAAGATTGTAATAAAATTTATTGGGTACATTGAACTTGGCCTTTTAACGCCTCTCCAGTGCAGGCATTTCAGAAGTTAATTTATGTGTCAATGCTAGTCTTTGGAGAAGCTTCATCATTCCTCTTACCATGGAAGCGTGTTTTTCAGGTCACTGAATCTCAGGTAAGTTCCCATTTTAGTTAACTGCATACGTTCACACACACATGTATATATGCATTGCTATACTGTCCAGTAAAATTTGTGACCATGTATTTTTCTTTTGACATTTCTAGGTTGAGATTGCTCTCCGTGAGAATGGCAAACAGTTGTATGCCAACAAGTTAAAGTCTATTGGCAGAGGTAAATCAATACGTTTAGTGTATTTGGTAGTCAGCCTTGTGTTACCTATAGAAATATGTTGCTCTTTTAGTGTATGAGGGGATTAGAAACACTGCCACTTGTTTTATTTTTTCCACATATCTATCTTGTAATGGAACATGACTGTAGCAACTATCACAACTCATTACCATCTCATAATATTGCCCCATGCAGGTGGAAAAATTGTATAATGATGGTAGTTTTGAAATTTCATCCCATTATTCCCCTGTAGAGGGTTGTGACAGGAAGGGCATCTTTGCCACTAGGAACATTGCATGGACTTGTTGTATTAAATAACTATAAACAGTTTATTTAAGTTTTTTTTTTCATGTCTTTGGACATAACTTCCCCTTTTCAAGTTATAAACATTTTTGCTAGATATCCATAAACATCAAAGATTGAATTTGAGCTTGTTCAAATCTTTCAACAATTAAAGATGTGAGGAAAGCTTTATCTTTAGTTCACCTGTATATGAGATTAATTGGATTGGATGGGAGGAGGGAGCTTGTCAACAGAAGGAGAGTTCTTTATCTTTGGTGATGGCTTATTACTTGGTGTTTTCGGGTATATGTGGACCCAGTGAATAGTTGCCTGGACTTGGTTGATATGATCATTATCTTCTAATAACTATGGCATCTGATTGCCTTCATCTTAACTGAAGATTAAGTTGAGCTTGGTCAAATCTTTCCATAAATAAGAACAGGGAGAAATCTTAATATTTAAGCAAGTTGTGGATTATTTGGAAGGAAAATGGATGAAGAATTTTTTAACGTAAGGGTGGTTCTTTGTCTTTGGTAATGCCCCATCACTCGGGTCTATTTGGGCTATCTGGGGAGATGATTTAGGATGCAGTCAAATTAGTTAAGACAATTGGTTATTCATCATCTAACAAATGAAGCATCCACTGAGTGACTTAATTGCTTCTTTGGTTATTTTTACTCACATTCTTGTTAAACTAATGTGACACCCAAGTCACCTTGAATTTTAACCACATAGTTTGCATTAATTGGGAACATTGCAGACTGCTTTGTGCTAGTGGAGACTGATTGATTATTTATCTTCTAACAAACATGATGCTTGCTGGTGTCTTCATCTTCACTGTAGAGATTTTCTTTATTCAGTTATTTTCCCCCAGATTCTGATTAAACTGATAGGATGCCTGAGTCACCTATAACTTTAACCTAGTTTGAATCCCTTGGTTTCAGATATGAATTTGCAACAGCTTATATCCCTCAGAGAAGCACAACACAAGTGGAAGCTGTCAGATGAGGTATCTACTTGAAAGTGAGATTTGCTTGTAGGCATCATGGTCTACCTTTTTTTTTTCTTTTTTCTTTTCTCAAATAAGTTGCTTCTTGCAGCTTGCTGAGGATCTGTTTAGGGACCACGCTAGAAAGCTTGTTGAGGAAAATATTTCAAGAGCTCTTGTTCTGCTAAAGTCAAGGGCAAGAGCAGGGTATGATTATCACTCCACATTGCAGGAAAACTTATATATAATCTACAAAATCAATCCTTTTGTCCCCTTCAGGAGGATTAATGTTAGTTGTCATATTCCTGCTACAACAAGAGCATTTAATTTCGTAAACATATTTAGTTGTCTAATTATATAAGTGATTGTAGTGGAGGCGTGAAGCAAGCTGTGGAAGAACTTGATAAGGTTCTAGCATTCAATGATTTGCTCATCTCCTTAAGAGAAAACAGAGATGCTGATCATTTCGCTCGTGGTGTCGGTCCAGTCTCTCTAGTTGGTACTAATGCTAGCCAACTATCTGCTTTGTGTTTGTAGTGGAATTAGTTGATGGATCTAAAATTTACTACTTCCTACTAAAATCTATCTTTTCTTAGGTGGTGAATATGATAGTGATAGAAACATGGATGATTTGAAGCTTCTCTATAGGGCATATGTTGCAGATTCTCTATCTAGTGGTCGCATGGAAGAACATAAGGTGAATCAGCTTTCTTACATCTATTTTGCTATTAGGTTGCATGTTGAACGTTGTTAATTGAATTTTGGGGCTTTTGGGATATACTTGTACAAGGATGTCCAATTTTTGAAGTGTTTAAAGAGGAATCTCCACATACCTTTAGGGATTGCATTGTAAACAGCATTTACAAGAACAAGCCAATCAATGAATCAGCTAAGCTTAGTCACAACTGATTGGGTTGGCTACATGAATCCTATGTTTATATTCTGCTCAGTTGGATGCAAGTTTCTTTTTCAGATCTAAAGAGCAGGACTTATTTGGATTATTTCTACCTAAGTTTTGGTCTAAGCTTGTCCATTTTCCCTCTTCTTATAGGAATCTTATCATCTTATGCATTGGTGTATCTACTGGTCTATGCCAGATATTGCCAAACTATTTAAAGGCAATATTCCTTAATTTTGTCCCTAAGGACGAACTAGCTGGCTGGCCAGGACGTTCTTGCTCCTGCTTGACTATTCTAATAGACAGCTGAAAGTTTTTAGGCTTTATTATACTTTTATTTTTTTTCATGTACAAAAAATTTAAAACTAATATTTTAATATTGAATCACCAGATTTTACTGACATCCCTCTATTTTAAAGTAGTTTTTTTTGTAAGTATGTTTTTTTATAGTAATTGTTTTCATGTTATTGCTCTGTAAATTGCCAATTGTTTTCTTTAGTTTTTTCTATTCTATGTTTGCTCTTCTGTGGTAGCTAACCTGTGGCAATTTTTTTTGTTGTAATCTAACCAGTAGCTATCTTATTTTCCATCACGTGATTCCCACTTGTACCTTCATATCCTCTCTGTAATGTCTTCTGTTAGCTTGATTACTTATTGTTGCTTGATAATCTTATGAGAACAATGTGAGTATAAGGATAATTCAGTTTGTGCTATAGCTTTTAAGTGATCATAGCCTGCTATTTTCTATGTGCCTCACTTTACTTTTGCGCGTGCTTTTCTGTGTGCCTCGTGCATCATGCGATAGAAGGGTCTAGTGCCTTGAGTGCGCCTTTCACCTTTGAATACCTTGTGTATAACATTTAAACCAACCTGATTATAAATGAATAAGCTTTTGGATTAAGTTATTAGCTTTCTGATTAGATTAAGATTATTGGAAAATTTACCTAGAACTTGTTTTATTGTGCTCGGTTTCAAAGCTTCAACCTTACTATTCTCAAAATGGGTTCTTGTTAGCCTACCAAACAGTAATTATTGTTCATAAGAAGGTTGATTTTTGAGTCGAACTATTTATGTAAGGTTAACCTTTAATAAAATTGATCAATCTTCCTGCTAGATTAAAAAAAATTTTAAACAGATAATAATGGAAATTTTGCTAAAAACTTATCATATTAAAATGTTTGTTTTTGTGATGTTTGCTGAACATAATATTACTGATTTGGAAAAGCTATCTTTCTTGTGCATTTGAGGAAAGTGCCATGCATGTACAAGGAGTAGATGTTTTTGATTTTCTTGTAACAAATTCTGATAGGCATTGTCAAGAGATTATTTCATACAGCTAGTATTCACCAAAGTCTGAACCATAATACTAATGAAAATTTGAGCTGAAAAAAATGTCAGTTGTTTTGGCTTAAATGGAGAATGAGTAAAATTATATTAGGGTAAAAAAGTCTTATCACTTTCAAGTTCATCTTTTTTATCTGTTGTGTGTGTATTTGTTAGTATTTGTTAATGTTTTGTCATCACCATGTGATGTTTTCTAAGTAGTAGGATGCTCACGTTGTCTGGTTTTGGCGTTTATCTTTAGATCAATGCATGGAACCAGCTACAAACCATCCTTGGATTGGGCAACAGAGAAGCGGAAGCTATTGCAAGTGATATTACTTCAAAGGTATACCAGAAAAGGCTTTCAGAGGCTTTTCAAAATGGTTCTTTAGAAATGGCAGATAGCAAAGCAACCTTCCTCCAAAATCTTTGTGATGAGCTGCACTTTGATCCCCAAAAGGCCATCAAGATTCATGAAGGTAGGAAAGCAAAAGGAAGATTTTGTTCTGCTAGTGTTTTATGGTCGAAAGTTTAACATGTTATGAATTATATTTGTTGTTTTTCTTTCAAGAAATTTACCGGAAAAAGCTTCAGCAGTGTGTGGCTGATGGAGAGCTAGATGAAGCGGATGTTGCTGCATTGCTGAGGGTTCGAGTAATGCTTTGTATACCTCAGCTGACTGTTGAAGCAGCTCACAATGATATATGTGGGAGTTTGTTTGAGAAGGTATCGTTTTTGTTTTTTTTTATTATTTTTCTCAAGTCCAAGTTTCCTAGAGGTCTGGTTGAGAAAGAATCCTCTTTTTCACTTTGAAATGGACTAAGGCATCAATGACAGTTGAAGGATTCAGCAGCTCATGTTGTCTTTGTTTGTTCTGTGTCCAAGGACCACAAGATTTGTTGAGAATGAGAGATGGATGCTTATTTTCTTGCATCCACTCCTAAAATGGTGGACCATACATACAACTTTATGCTAAGTTCTATGTCCGTTGGTCATATCTGGCAGTTTGTGCTTCAATGTAAACTCTGAACAAGGTCTCACAAAAACAGTTGAAGCTTTCTATCAAGTGCTACTTAGCTGGAAGCCAGGAATGAATCTCATTTAGGTTTTTTCCAAAAATTATGGCCGGTTTAGTTGTGGATCTGGAGTCCTGTCCTTAATTGTTCTGGAAAAAATTAAGAGAACAAAGTAGGTTTCCATTTTATCAGTCCTCTGAATTCTGTAAGATAAGGTTTTCCACATCCATCAAATATAACATGCAACCATGTGTTTTTTGAACGGAATTTGGGAAAAAAAATCAAACAGAAATTTTTTTTCTAGAGCTTGGGGTTCTTTTTGCATATTCAGTTCTTCAATGTTCATTTAACGGGGAGTTGACTTCTTTTTGGTGTCCCATTTTAGCTGTGTTACAATCTTGGGTTGCATCTGCTGTTGCTGACCGGTCTAGTCCTGTTTTAGGTGGTGAATGAAGGAATTGCTTCTGGTACTGGTGGCTATGATGGTTTGATCAGGAAAAAAGTGAGGAAGACAGCACATGGTTTGCGATTATCAAGAGATGCTGCGATGTCTATTGCTAGCAAGGCTGTCAGTAAAACGCTTCTTGCTCTGGGCTTTTCTTAGAAACTTCACTTCCAAATTTTACTAGTTCTTTTGACTGGGTATTTCTCATGTGATAAATATGCTACAGGTTCGTAAAATTTTCTTGATCTATGTTAGAAGATCTCGGGCAGCTGAGAACCGCACAGAGTCTGCGAAAGAACTTAAGGATATGATAATATTTAGCACACATGTTGTAACAGATCTCATAGCTGATATCAAGGGTGAATATCCTAAAATTTCGTTGGAAACTCCTGCAAAGAATGTAGAACCTGAAGATGATGAATGGGAATCTGTTGGATCACTCAGGAAATTAAGATCTAAGGAAGAAGCAGCGAAGGCCAAGAAAACCCAAAATGAGATCACTCTCAGAGATGACCTCTCTGAAAGAGACAGGTTGGATCTGTATAGAACGTACTTGCTTTACTGTTTAGCTGGTGAAGTCGTGACTGGTGGCTTTGGTATTGAGTTAACTGCCAAACCGGATGAGGCCGAGTATATTTTTCTAAACCAGCTAGGTTGGATTCTGGGGTTAACAACTAAGGAGATAGTGGGAGTTCATCGGAGGGTGGCGGAAGAAACATTTAGACAGAAAGCTGAAGTCATGTTAGCTGATGGGCAGTTGACAAAGGCAAGGATTGGGCAGCTGAATGAGCTGCAGAAGGAAATTGGTTTGCCTCAATCTTATGCACAGAAGGTAATAAAAAGCATAACGACTACTAAATTGGCTGGTGCTATTGAAACAGCTATTAGCCACGGGAAGCTCAATATTAAACAGATACGAGAGCTCAGGGAAGCTGGTGTTGACCTAGACAGCATGATCACAGAGAGCTTGAGAGAAAGCCTCTTGAAGAAAAGCATAGATGAAATATTCTCTTCAGGCACTGGAGAGTTTGATGAAGAGGAAGTCTATGAGAAAATCCCGTCAGATCTGAAGATCAATAAGGAGAAGGCAAGAGAGGTCATTCATAGGCTCGCTAGGACCAGGCTATCTAATTCCTTGATTCAGGCTGTTTCATTGTTAAGGCAAAGAAATCGCCAAGGGGTGGTAAGAATCTTACTTTTATGACCCTACCTTATTTTTCTGGCGATAAATTATGCAGTATAATGTTTAGTACGCTTAATGTACTTGCGCTCACCTATGGTAGGTATCGTCTCTTAATGACATGCTGGCCTGTGACAAGGCGGTACCTTCAGAGCCATTGTCATGGGATGTGCCTGAGGAGCTAGCCGACCTATACAGTATTTATGCAAATAGTGATCCGGCACCAGAAAATCTGTCCCGTGTGCAGTACTTACTTGGCATAGATGATTCGATTGCTGGTGCTCTACGTGAGAGGGGAGACGTGACACTCTCGGCGGGAGCAGAGGAGGAAAACTTTGTTTTTTGAGCCACCCCTGAAATTTTGTCAGCCGATTCTTTCTTGTCGAGGTTGAGTTAGGGGTAGCACTAGCATCTAGTGAAGCAACTACAGGCGACGTGTTATGCAATTTTTCACTGGTAAAATCGCATGCACACCAGCAGTTTGTTATTATTCCCTTTACAGATGGAATTTTGTTTATTAATCACTAGTGATGTAAAAATGCCAAATCTAGTTAATTACGCAGAATGGGGATGAGAGTGAATATTTTAAATTTAATACAATATTTAAATACAAATCTAGTTAATTACGCAGAATTTAATACAATATATTGCAAGGATTGGGATGAGAGTGAATAATTTTAAACTTAGGAGTGAAGTAGTTTGTTGCATGAATATTTGAGGACCTCAGTTGTAATTAACCGATTTCTGGGTGCCTGTTTTATTTAAGGTGTAGCGTCATTCCTTAAACCCTAGTGTTACTTGTAGGTGTTCCTTTGTGTTATTAGTTTGCGGCCAATGTTGGACAATTTCTATATAATTGGGTTCAAAAGATTTGTGAGAAATTGTGCGTTTGTCGGGTATTATTTATTTTTGTACAAGTATTTTATTTTTCTTACCAACGGGGAGATTGGCTCAACTAGACATAATAAGTGGTTGTTCATGTGATTAGTCTTTTCGATTAGTGCACAATACAACAGCTCAATGGGGCTGTGTGTTCGGACATTTCCCATCGCAACTGCAGTTTAAATCTTCACGGGGTGTGTTGTGCGCCACTTTGTTAAATTGTAACTTGACGTCCTTCGGGTTTTAAAAAGTAGACAAGTTTGCCCCTAACTTTTTTTGGTAATTTTATAATACCATATTATACACTGTACATGCTTTTTAAGTATAAAAAACACAATAAAAAATCTTTTCGATTAAGAACGTACCAGTCCTCCCAGGCTCGTGAATTTTAGGACCTGAGACCTGACGGGCAAATCCGCATGGCTGTAAAACAAATTAAATTAATGTTTAATAGGCTGGGCAGCTGAGTTCACTCCCATGGTTTGGTTATTTATTTTAGCTGTTCAATTCCTTGGCAATCGACACTACAGGGTTGTGATGGATCTGTGCTGCTAGACGACAGTTCAAGTTTTACTGGGGAGAAGACAGCAGCCCCCAACGCCCGCTTGTTGAGGGGTTTTGCCATCATCGACAGGATCAAGTCTCAACTGGAGACTATTTGCCCCTCCATTGTTTCCTGCGCTGACACCTAGTCCTGTTCCAGCTCGTGATTCTGTAGTCTCCCTAGGCGGGCCAACATGGACAGTTCAGTCGGGCAGACGAGACTCCACCACACCAAGTCTTAGCAACGCGAACAATGATCTTCCATATCTGTTCATGGATCTTGCGGCCCTTACATCTACATTTTCTGACAGAGGCTTCACATCAAAGGAAATGGTGGCCCTCTTAGGTAAAAAGATTCAAGATAGATGACGACAAAGTTTCATGCATGCATGCACATACATATGGTCCTAAGCGAATGCCTCTTTTGCTTCTCTTCCGTGCAGGAGCTCATACAATAGGGCAAGCCAGGTGCAAAACATTCCAGAACCGAATCTGAAACAAACATAAGTTCAGCTTTTGAGATATCGTTGCAGTGGAACTGTCTAAGCACAGGCAGTGATGAAAATGTTTCTCCCCTAGATACCATCAGTCCTGTAACCTTCGACAATGCAAACTTCAAGGATTTGGTGAACAACAAAGTTCTGCTCCATTCCGACCAACAGCTCTACAACAATGGCTCCACCAAAACACAGGCTGCTGCCTACGGCACCAAGTCTGCAACTTTCCATGCAGACTTTGCTGCCACCATGCTGAAAATGGGAAACCTTTGCCCCTTAACAGGACTAATGGCGAGATTCGAACAAATTGCAGAAAAGTGAACTGAAGTATTGGCAGTGGACAATGTTTCTCTAGTTTATGAGGTCTATTGTTTAGTGTGCTGTAATTTTTGTGGTTTCAGAGAATAAGTGTCATTGACACGGTGTTGGTTGTACTACTGTCACAACTGTATATATTTTTTTTTCTGGCTTTTCTGTTGTAGCTTGAATTATGACCTATAACTCTTTTACTCACAGACTTTGTGTTCCACTACGATGGACAAAGTAAAAGAGAGATCTAGAAAGCATGACCCATGATGAGAATCTTTGGTAACTGTGATCAGAAAAGGCCCTGGTTTAGCAGCTGGAGAAGCTAAGTGCAAAGCAACTTGCTCCAAGTGTTCAGTTGATGTGCAATTTCAGACCACGGGTTTCTTTTGTTCACTAATTATAAAAAGTTTTTTTGTTAAGTTTCTTTCTAGTAGTAGGTGCAAAGTTTTTTTGCGAAGTTTCTTTTTAGTAGGTGCACTCCTCTTCTTTGTAACTTGGTTCATTCTCCACTGGCCAGCAGGTGAAATCTTATTTTTCTCTACACAGAAGTGTGGAACACAATGGAGGGAGATGTGGAACAGATAGCGAAAATATAGCACAAGAGCACACGTAATGCCAGTAGACAGTTCTCCAGAACCAAACTTCCAATTTCCAAAAACTGCTAAAAATTATTCTTGTGATGATAGCTATACACAACAAATTGCATCATCTAATGCTAACTATGGCAATGGATACATTATCCAAGGAAAGACTCAATCTGGTTGCAGCCTCGTTAATAAGAAACATTTCATAAATAGAGGTAGAATGAAAAAAAGAATTAATTGAACAAATTCCCACCAATCTCATGCGAGTTTGCAAGCAGTTATTAGCTAGAAAGAACGCTGGCTAGAGTTTAATTACTCTGTCAACTTCTAGCTCTAAGATCCTTCCAACCTAACATGGATCTTGAACTAAATAGATCCCTAGCATTTACATAAAGATGCAAGTGGATGGAGCAGTTGCAACTTACTGGAAGGCAAAGCTGTGACAGGACGCTCTCATAGTGCTACAGCGGGGTTTTTCGCAGCTGAGGCTCAATAACTGCAATAGAAGGAAAGCACCGGAAACTCTGAAGAGTTACTTAATCAGTCATTCTTGGTGAATGTTGCGGATTGCAGCATTTATGCTTTTGCAATCAAAATCCATGACCTTCATCCAGTTCTCAAAATCTCCGAATTCCTACACCAGACCAGACAACAGAAACATCGAACCAATTCACCATTCCAACAGACAGTAATTCAGCATTAGTAAATTCCACTGATATCTCTTTCACACAACCGTTTTGCACAATTTCCAGAATCTCCTATTCAATTATTACTGATCCTTATAGATTTCACCAATAAGCTAAGATTTATCCAAAAGCTATTCAAATTCACTAGATCAGGATCAACAGACCCCTAATTCACCTAGTCCACACCATTGGGTTAAATCAATTGGTAGTTCAACTCAGTACATAAGTGTACAGTTTTATGATTTTATAGGGGAAGGTTCATGTTTATGTAATATCAAGATTTGATGATGAATAGCAATTACAGAGACGAAAAAAAATGGGAACTGATTAGAAGGAAGAGGTAGAAGTAGAACCTTAATGGCGGTATTGAGCGCGCGAGAAGCGGCGAGCCAGTCGTTGTTCTGCCTGCTGAATCGGGCAATGGTAGCGGCCAGGGCTCGAATCTCGAGTTCGATACGCTTCTCGTTGACGAAGGCCTCCTGGACACCTCCGTTGACGGAGTCGACCATCAAATCGGAAACTCTCGCTGCATGCCGGATGGCGTCCTTCTTGGCTCTCTCTGTCCCAATAACGCTGCGAATTTAGTGAAACAGAAAAGGTGGGGTGGGGGGAGGGGAGGAAGATGCGAGAAAGAAGAGAACGAACCGGCGTGATCGAGGAGGGTGAGAGAGTTGCGATGGTAGTTGTTATAGAGATTGAGGAGAGAAGACTCGAGATCGCCGCCTCCGCCGGATTTCTCCATGGCCGTCTGCGACGACAGGCGGTGTAAGCCTTCGTTAGTTTTAACGACTTTCTTTCCGTTGTTTGTTACGTCAGGGTGTAAAACCTTTCCGTCTAACAACGTTTCACTAAAACATTTTTCATTTTCCCATTTTCATTCTCAACATACACAATAACATAATTATCTATTAATTTAAATTAACTTAATTTAAAGTAATTTATTTTTATTTTTAATTTTTTATTCAGGATTAATTTCATTTAGAAATCAATATTATGAAGATGTAATAATCCATTGAAAGTAAAATTTTTATAATATTATTAAATTGGTTCCTAAAACCTTGATCAAAGTAGCAGATTTATAATATTTTTTTAAAAGATGGTTCTCATAAATATATGGGTACTGTTTTTATAGGTATATATACAAGTTAGATTAAGACTAAATCAAACATATATTCACATATATGATATAATCATTAAAAAGCTTTTCTTAGAAGAAAATTTAAATAGTCCAACTGCTTCATTGCAATTTAATTAGACAATTTAGAAAATTATTGATTTGAGTCTAAAAAAGTGTCTATGCTATATGAAAAAGAAAGGCAAAAGTGCCATATTAGCCCTTCAACTTGTTGTTTATACTCACTTAGTTACCTAACTTTGTCTTGTGCTTAAATTTCGTATATGTTTGAAAAGAAAGTAATTGGCAAAAAAAATTCTAGGTTTAGGTTGGAAGAAACATGACACTTCAAGGGGTCAAAATAAGAATTTTTGTAATGAATAATTAATTGTTCAGAGAATAGAATGACTCATTTTTTATATTTTTTAATTTAAAAGAAACATACTTTTTTCTGTTCAAATAAATGTTAGGGGGTTTATCTAGAAAATAAAGGCACGTAGTTCAATTACCAAACTATACATCTCTAACCAATAATTTTTATGTAAGTCTACCCCTGCGTGACAATCTGTTAATTGAAGGAATCTGCTAATCTTTAGTCAACGATAAGAGTGAAATTGAATCAAGCAGTGCTAAGTAACAAGTAAACTTTATATGGCATTTAGTTGTAGAAAATTTTCTCACTTCTCTTTTACAATTTTTTTTTATTTTATGAAAGTTTGAGTGCATGCCATGTTTTAAGGATGTGAAAAACTTTATTTTCTAAATTTTAGAAAACTCATGTGTTAAAATGAAAAATATCTAAAACAAAGTTTTCTATTTTATAACATGAGTTTTTCAAAATTTAAAAAAATAAGGTTTTCTATATCCTTAAATCTAGCTATGCACTCAAAACTTCTATTAAAGAAAATTTAAAAAAGAAAAATAAGAAAAATTTTCACATTCAAACACGACATCAGTTTCACACTTGCTTTCTGTAGATAACTCTTTGCTTTTGAAGAAAGCTGAGGTTATTGAGGCTGTTGAGTTAGTTAATATTCTACACAAACATGAAGTACTAGTTTTGCAAATCTGGACTTCTCTTTTCTCCTAATATGAGCCAAGATCATCAGCAAGATTTTATGCATAAATTGGCATTTCGATTAGTACCAACGTAAAAAAGTACCTGGGCTTTTCGAGCGGTAGTAGGGCATAGTGTAAGAAGAAAACTCTTAGCTATATATATCTTGGAGAGAATGGACAGGGTCACAGCAGGATGGAAGCAAAAATTTCTTTCTAAAGGTGGAAAGGAGGTTTTGTAGTGCAAGCTCTTCCACAATATATATACAATAATTAAGTGTGTTTTTCTCATTGTCTAGTCTGTGTGATGCAATGGAAAAAAAATCTTGCATTGGTTTACTTGGGACAGGTTGTGTATGGAAGTACGGTGGGGGAATGAGCATCTAAAAGTTGATAGAAATCAACTTTAACTATGTTTGCTAAGCAAGGTTGACGTCCACACACGAATAGTGATTCCCACTGTGCAAGAGTTTTGAAGCATAATTAAATGCCATCGACACACATCTTTGTTTTATGCGGAAAGAGGTCTCAATCTTTCATTTACAATTACATGACAGAGGCATCTTAGAAGGTTGGAGGTTCTTTAAGAAGATGAGACATAAATAAGCAATTTTGAGCTGTTTGTTTAATGTTTATATTATTAAATCCCCGTTAATTAATCATGGAGTATTGGGTGGATTACACTTTATCCCCCAAGGTTTGGGTATTAATTGTATGTTCATCATTTAGGGTTTGAAAAAAGCAGTGTTTCAAAACATTTATACAATAGATAATAAAATCCCACCCAATACAACTATAGAAATCACAACAGAACCACTTAAATAAGCCTATAGATTCTACGAGACCATTAATAACCTTATTTCTCGCTTACCTATTTATGGGCTACATCCAAAACAAACAAAATAAGAAAGCTAAGTTTTAAAAATGACTCAAATGTCTAAATCCTATCTGTTAACTCTCTCCCTCTCCAAAAATTCCCTATAACCTTGACTTAATTGGCTGAATCCAAATGGTTTTCTAGCCAAATTTAGTCATCCATTCTTAATTTATATGCCATTTATTCAGACAATTGACCTCATTAGTAGAAAATTTTTCTTTGTTTTACTTGATTTAGCTTTTTTTTTTTTCTCTTTATTAGACAAAGCGGAAGAGTTGCATATTAAAGAAGTCATAATAGAGAGTTCTACCCGATGAGGTCGCTAATTTACTTTCTTAAAGTACATCAAATGTTAGCTTTTGTTAGTTTATTTATTAGTCCAAATATTATATTAGGTTTATATCCCTTTCTTTTTATGATTTTTTTTATCATTCTGTAGGTTTGAAATAATAGGTATATTCGTATATTCTCTACAATTTTTTTATGTAATACGTATCATAAGGGTGATATGAATGAGGCAAATTGGGTATATTATCTCTGTAGAGTTTAGTATTATATGACATACAATTAATAAAAAAAGAACTTTTATAAAAAAAAAATTGAAAGTCAAGGCTGAAGAAACTCTAGCTAGAACTCGACGGACTTCATAATGAAGCAAAAACCAAATGCGAAAAACAGAAAAATCTCTGTTGTACGTAACTATGGGCCATAAGTCGCATGTGCAGGAATTACAAAGCCAGGTTCTCAAACTCTCCGAATTCGAGCCAACTTGCCCAATGAAATTAATAATGATCAAATTTAGGAGGAAACACATTATTATTATTATTATGCAAGACACATTGCTTATTATTTAATTAACCGACATCTGAAGCTTTAGTGATCAATCATATACATGAAAATACGTATACTATCAATGGATAAGATATTAATCCCCAAAAATATGTACTCATCACCACATATAATTATGCCGGGGCTTTAAACTAAGAAGAAGATAATAATAATAATAATAATAAATGGGTAATATGCATATAAAGAATTAATGATTTGTTGAAGGACAGACCAAGAGGATATAATTAAGGTGCATATTATATGACGATGAGACATTCAACTCAATCCCATTGATCTCCAGGTTGTTATCCTCTCAAGAACTACTTACTACAAACCAAGAACAGAAGTGGTGGTAGGCAGAAAAAAAGGATCCGTGAGTTTGAATTTAGATTGAAACCTCACCAACTGTTTAACAAAATTATCGGCCAACCCATTCAACAGAATCAACAACTTTAATTTAATTAATCACTTATATATTATTACCATATATAAATGTATATATATCAACCTAGCTAGCAATTCTGACCGTTTCTCCTCTTAACTTTGCGTTTTCTAGACGCGCGTACTATATCATCAAATGTTATGTGACTCATCATCTCGTGCATAGTCATAATGATTAGGTAATCGCAAATATGCATATAAATGTCATCTTCTTTTAACTGCCTGCAGCCTGCCTGTACATATAAAACACAAACCCAATTTCATTCGCCACCTTATTGTCAACCCATATTGAATATATATACTACTCCCCGTTTTTTAATACTTAAACATTTGACTCTTCGTAATTAGAGAATTTTAAGGTGACTTATCTTTTAATGTTTTGTAGAAAAGATATATAAATGATGAAAAATGGTCAATAATAGTATTTTTATGCTATCTTTCAATATTAATCATTTGTTTTTTTTCTACAAAAGTACTAAAAGACAAATAATTTAAAATTGGATTGAAAAGTCAAAAGGGTTAAGCAACTACAAAAATCCCCAAGGTTTGCGTCAAAATACGGTTATCACCTACCATCTTTAAAACTTGTTAAGCTTGTCCCCTTAAATACCTAATACTATTAGTTTACTAATGTTCAAAAGCTCAAAATGTCATGCAATGATGGATACCACCTAAAATAGGTTTTCGAAATGATAGTTAAATAAATTTAAATAATCAATTAGTTACTATCATCCATTTATATTTACTCACTGCTTAATTACTATCATCCAATTTTTATTAATTCATTGCTTATTAGGTAATTTGTTCTTATAATAGTTAAAGTGTTGAACAGTCTAGTTGTTAAATTTTAAAACGGGATTAAATTAAAATAATTAGATAAAATTATAAATGAGAAAACCCCTGAGATTTGACATAATCTACACTTTACCTCAATGTATTTTTAAAAATCTACACTTTACCTCCCACTTTCTTTAAATTGTCAAACAATAACTTTTGAAAACCTAATTTAAACTGTTTGATAATTATTATTTAGTAATTTTAAATTTTTTATATTTTTTTCACAGCCAACTGACATTTAAGAAAATACTGATTTGCATTTCTAAATAAGAAAATGCACTTATGGAGAAGAAAAATTGATAATTTAAAATATCAATGTACTATATTAAAAATATTGAAGAGATTAAAACTATTGCAAGACAACTATAGTACAATTTAAATTAGGGTTTCATAAAAAAGGGGGGGGGGGGGAGTATATACTTCTAAAAATAATGGAGATAAAGTGTATGTTAGGTTAAACCACACAAGAGTTATTGTAAGTTTCCCTAAAATTAACGATGAGAAATGATATTTCTTATGCTTGATGGAGAGAAGTAGACAGAATGATCACTGATGTAACCAATAGAGAAGGTAGTTTAAGGTGGCACTTTATAATGTTACTTAGTCCGTACTTCTGTGGACAACAATCCAATAAAAGAGCATGGTTTACCGGTAGCAGTTCAACCTAATTAACTAACATATTCTTTTGTTCATGTCAGGTAATGAGGTAAACCTGAAAAACCCCATAAAACTTTTGTGAAAGTACAACTTTTTTCGTCTTGTTTTCAAAGACCTATAACTTACCCATTACATTAATTCGTATAGCTTATTAGTTGTTAACATCAATTTTTCAAATTCTAATTTAAATTGCACATTACCTATCTTTCAACAAATCTAATTTGCTTAAAAATAGTTTGACAAGTAGTGAATAGTTTCACTACTAAGAAAGGCCTTTTTCCAATGGCTAGGGTGTTGGAAATTTTCAATTTCCAATGCAAGAAGCTATTGCAAAAAGGGAGAGAATATTTTCCAATGGCCTTTTATTTGGAAATAAAAATTTTAAATTTTTTAACGGCCTGCCCGTTGGAAATTTCTAACATGAAGGTCATTGAAAAACGTTGCTATTGAACCAATAAATTTTACAATTTTAGAAAGTAAAATAGTATTTTAAAAATATTTTTTTATAAATAATAATAAAAATAGTAATATATTTACATACATATTTTATTAGAAAAAATAATAATAATAATAATAATAATATGTATATTTCCATTTATATATATATATATATATATATATATATATATATATATATATATATATATATGTGTGTGTGTGTGTGTGTGTGTGTGTGTGTGTGTGTGTGTGTGAAAATATTTATAATGTATGTGAACAGATATAATACTCCATTGATTTTGCATTAATTGACCTTTTTATCTTTTTTTTTTTTACTGAAGTTTGACTTGAATATATTCATATTAATATGTATTAAAAAAATTTATTAAAAATGACACTTAAAAATTATAATTTTTAAAGTTTCATTTTCATATAAAATATTTATATTGTTATAATAAATTTTGAAAGAAATAAAATCTTAAGTTAATTTCTGTGAATAGTAAAAGAGTCAGTTTTTGTGAAACATAGATCGTAGTAGTAGTAGTAGCAGTGGTGTGTGTGTGTGTGTGTGTGTTAGACATAATAATAATGATAATAATATATAACCCAAACCCAACTTGACCATCACATCCTCTTTCCTTACCGTCCCTCACCTGCCTTTTTCCCCTTCCCATCTCGTATTTATTCTCCTTTTCCTTCCCTCCACAACTGTTTCTTCGCCTCACCCTCCCTCAGTGAATTCTTGTTCTTCACCCTCTTATCTTTTCCATGTTGCGCTCCGTAGGGCATCTACCATCACCTCCTCACCTCTATAGTTACTTTCGCCGCCTCGGCCTTCTCCACAATTAACGCCTCCTCGGCCTCCATTGCTTTTTCGTTCATGCACAACTTACTCAGCCTTGTCGTTCACCTACACCAAATCCTTCAGAGTCCTCGTTTTCCATTGTCATTGGCCGACATCTTAGCTCTCCTTGCCCGTTGGTCTTTTCACTCGTTCTAATCAGTGGCTTGTCGGGCAAATCTTTCCTAGGTCGCCCGCCAACATCCTCCATCTGATTGTTGTGTAGATCTGAGGATTTCTGTTATGCTTGATCATTTGATTTTTATTTGTGCTTGATCTAATTTTTGTTGTGGTTGATCTACGGATTTTGGATCATTGTACGGATCTAATTTTGGATTGTTGTGCAGATATAATTTTGAAAGTTTGAAATTTTATGATTTTGAAATCTTGTTTGATTGTGGATCCAGTTTTGATTTTTTGAAATTTGTGTTTGATTTTGAATTTTTACTAAAATTTGTGTTTTATTTTTGAATTTTTAGTAAATATAATTTTATTTATTTATTTAATTTTTATTGAATTTCAGTAAATTTTAGTAAAATATAAATTATAAATTATAATTTTAGTAAATTATAGGCCTAATTCCTTATTTGACTTCTATATTATAGTGACTCGGCCATTCGCTCCTCTGGACTTTTGGGGGGCCACAATCGAGCCCTGAACTTTAATGAATAGGACACTTTGCTCTATTTACTTAACTTCCGTTTATTTAAAAAGGAAAAAAATCACATAATTGCCACTTAAGTTTCCTAATTTTTATCTTTTGCACCATAATGTTTTGTGTCCTCCTTTTTAGTAAGTTTTACTAACCTAAATGACAAATATGCCTATTTTTCTAATTCTTAACATCACTGGTTGGGTTACGGGGCTATGAGATCGAGGAAGTGGGGATGACGGTGATAGGGAATAATAGCCGCATATGACGAGATCAACTAGTACGAGAGAAGTGGACGATGAGGCTCAATCGTTTGATTTAGGGCATGGGAAGCAGAGAACGAGGAGATGAAGCATGGTGATAGGGAATCATTGTCCTCCCCGTCTTTGATCATGGCCACTACTCACTGTCTTTCAATTGGATTTGGGGCCGACTTTAGTCAGTGGAAATCTAGGTTTGGCGACCGAAGACAAAATTGAAGGTTAAGATGAAATTGAAGACGAAGGCTAAGAATTGGAGATGAAGACCAAGGCCCGAGATGAAATTGGAGATGAAGGTGGAGAGGAAATTGAAATTGAAGGCTGAGACGAAATCAAAGATGGAATTGAGGCATCATGGGTTCATCAAGAATAATCTAGGTTCATCATCAAGGTCAGGGAGATGATTAGCACGATGGAGCCGCAGTTGGACGGGGCGGTTGAGGACTTGGGTAGTAAGAGACAAAGTTCTGGGTGCAAATGATTGAAATATAAAACTTAGATGACTATGTTTAATTATAATTTAAGTCCCAAAGTTATTGGTTTTTACAATTAGAGACTTAATTTTAAATTATGCAGTCAGATGCAGTTCTGTTACATAACTGAAAAAAATATCCGAGTTACTGAGTCAATGGAGCAAAGTGTCTTGGTCATTAAAGTTCAGGGCTTGATTGTGACCCTCCAAAAGTCCAGGGGAGCAAATGGCCGAGTCACCATAGTACATGGGTCAAATGGGGAATTGGGCCTAAATTATACGTGTTATTATATTTTTTTGTACTAATATAATCTTAGTAAATATAATTTTAGTAATATAATTTTATTAAATACAAAATGAAAATTTTAGTAAATATAAAATATGCTTTTAGTAACATAATTCTAAAATATATATTTTTATTAATTTATTTTTTTTATATTTTTGAAAAATTAAAATGTTTGAAATAATTATACGTGGTAATGCTGTTAGAAAACGGCTTATATTCCAACAGTAGCTATTGGAAATTTTCAAAGGCCAACCCTTGAGTTGTTGCAAATTTTTTTTCCAATGCGTGATTTGCCAACATGTCATTTTCCAATAATCTTGTGTTGGAAAATTGGATTTTCCAACGTGAGGACATTGAAAAAGGATTTTTTTTAGTTGTGTTTAAATTATTAATTTCTCTTAATCTAAATGTATGATAATATAATATTATCTAATTTATCTTGCCGTTGTAAATGGTGATATAACCGTAGGAGGTAAATTGTACTTTCATCCGAACCTCATGGGGGTTTTGAAGTTTAGAATATTAAGTTCATTGAGGTGACGCATGGAAACTTGAATTATATATGGTTCTCAACATTTTGTAGTTTAGGGCCTCCTATGCCCCATTATGTGTAGTGTAGGGGCCAATAGCGTACCTAACAATTTTGTTACGACTAAAATTGTACCATTTGTCCCTAAAGTATACCATGTGTTACAAAATTATCCATTAAGAATAAATGTAGCAAATTCATCCTTGA
Source organism: Aquilaria yunnanensis (assembly GCA_039654915.1). Lineage (NCBI taxonomy): Eukaryota > Viridiplantae > Streptophyta > Magnoliopsida > Malvales > Thymelaeaceae > Aquilaria > Aquilaria yunnanensis. The sequence goes on along the minus strand of CM077593.1, from coordinate 101,358,202 downwards.
AGTAATAATTATTTGTTGCATGATTGTCCTTTTGTCTCATATCATTGTCACAATTACTGGTTTGATTTGAGTAGTTCAAAGAATTTTATAACATTTCTATATTTAGTATAGAGTAAATTTCACTTGTAGTCAGTTTACCATATTTTCATTGTTTCACCAACTATTTACTTTAGGGGCAGTTTGTTTCGTAGGTTTCCAATTAATCCAATCCCATTATTCGGCTGGGCATACATATAGGTAGGGGTGTGCAGTATTTGGCCGAAACCGAAAAAACCATTAAATCGAATTAATTCGGTTTTTTGGTTTGACTTATTCAATTTTTCAGTTCGGTTCGGTTAAAACTGAATTTTTGAAATTTGGTTTTCTGTTGGAAGGGTTAATTCTGTAACTAAATGAACCGAATTTTTTAAAAATATTTTTGGGCTCCTGATGACCCATTTCTGCTGTTTCCCATAGTCCATCAAAACTTATTGTTCAGGCCTAAATGGCCTAACCCAACCCTCACCCCTCTTTTGTGCGTGAGGATGATGATATTACTTGGGGAAATAAGTGAAAAATGTAAAGAAAAGGCAGCATGTACCAGGAAGATGTTTGTAAATTCGGTTATTTCAGTTTTAAACTAAACCGAATTAAATATTTTGGTTCGGTTTTAATTGGTTTTTCTGGATGATTTGGTTATTTTGATTTGTCATGGTTAGAAACTGAAAACTGACTTAACCGACAAATTCGATTCGGTCCAAACCAAAATAACTGAATACCCACCCCTACATGCAGGTCAATATATTGCAAAAAGGAGTTGAACATTAGGTTATTTATAAGGTAATGTCTTCAATTAAATAATCAAAATATTTTCATCTCTCTCCTCACTGTCCTTTGTTACTCCATGTTTTGCACTCCACCGGCAATCACCAACCTCAGTTCCGGTTACCCATTGGCAGCTCCACCACCTATGAGCCAACCCAGCCTCTCATTTTTCTGTGTCTCGAGCCCTTGCAACCCTAGCTGTCTCTTTGTCTAGGTAGTTTTTGTTGGATCCATCATTGGCCTATTAGACCCAGCCAGAGGTCCGTCCCAGTCTCATGATCTCATTGCTGTTGGTCCCTTTTGTTAGGCTGGGAAGCAAATTGAGCGGTGGATCTGTGTTAGAATACCATATCCAACATGGGGCTAGTGGCTAGAGCTATATTTTCATCGACTATGTGGTGGGCCATGGTACCTAGAAATGAGTTGGTTGGCGATTCCAAGGGTGGGGGTCGGCTGCAAGACCTAGTTATGTGTTGGCTGGCAAAGTGAGGAGGATTGGCGAGAATTGGGCATTTTGCAATAAGGGTTACTATGTGAGCATCGGCGAAGAGAAGTTTCAAGGAGGAAAGTGGCACACTTTGTAAATGCTACTAAACTTGACCCGTGTTAAAACCTGACCCAAACCGATAAGTGCTCTTTAACTTACATTTATCATAATTTTTAAAAAGGGCGATGTAGTTCATATGATTTTTAAAATTTTCATATGATTTAACCAAAATTTCCCGGCGGGGTTTACTAAAACGAATGCATTGAATATGGTCAGTCATGTTTAATTAATTATTATATACGTAAAGAGACCGGTAGAATTGAGGATCAACATGCATGATTTTTGGAGCATGTAAACGGTCCACGCACCCTTGCCAGCAGTGAATTGCTTATTAAAATCCGTAGCCAAGGTACCCATGCCAAGTTGCAACCAATTAACAGAAAAATGTGGACCCATGAGTTTGAAAAGAGCTCTGCGGTGCCCACCACACTCCCCAGTCCCCACCAACTATGGAGAAAATCATCATCGCCTTCAACCAATTACATCATCTTTTAGCTACCTTAGTTTATCTATCTATCGCATCTCGCTGACCTTTGTACTAAATATTTTATTTCAAGGCGCAGAGATGTTCAGCCATGCATGGCTTGGTCGTCCCAATTAGGTAATCTGCAGCTTCGTTGGAGCGCCAGCGCCTGTATAGATATAACACCCAGATTTCACCCCACCCCAAATAACCAAATTAGTATTCAAGAGATAGCTAGCTCTCTCCACAGTCGAGACTAGATTAGTTCAGAAACTAATCACTTATTGAATGGCTTCTTCCAGTTTTTCTTTGAACACCATGTTTGTGTGGATACTAGTAGTGGTTATTATGGGGAGCGCCTCTGTTCAGGCTCAGCTCTCCACCAACTTCTACTTCAAGTCCTGCCCCAGGGTTTTGGAGACTGTGAAATATGTGGTTCAGTCTGCCATTTCCAGAGAGACCCGCATGGGCGCTTCTCTGCTCCGCCTGCACTTCCATGACTGTTTTGTCAATGTACACAAACGTCCATTAAAGATTATACTACTAGTAGTATAATGATTATCTATTTCTATCCCTTTCTCTTTTTGTTTTTTGTTTTCATGGAGTAGTAATGTTCATTTTTGTTTGCAGGGTTGTGATGGATCAGTACTCCTAGACGACACAGCGTCTTTCAGAGGAGAAAAAACCGCAGGCCCCAATAACAATTCAGCAAGAGGTTTTGAAGTGGTTGATCAGATCAAGTCCGAGGTGGAGCAAGTCTGCCCCGGCGTCGTCTCATGTGCTGATATCTTGGTCATTGCTGCCCGCGATTCTGTCCATATTGTAAGTAACAAATACACATACATACATACATGTGTCTAATAGCTAGCATCCAAGTCTCAAAAAGACGATTATAATTCATCACTTGCTTCACCTCACGTACGCATGCATGCATGCAGCTTGGAGGGCCTTATTGGGATGTTAAGCTTGGTAGAAGAGATTCTAGGACAGCCAGCTTCGCTGCTGCTAACAGCGGCGTCATTCCCCCTCCTACTTCAACACTCGCCAATCTCATCAACCGCTTCCAAGCTCATGGCCTCTCTGCGAAGGACATGGTTGCCTTATCTGGTGCACACACGATTGGCCAAGCAAGGTGCTCGCTCTTCAGAGGTCGGATCTACAACCAGAGCAACATCGAGACTTCGTTTGCAAGGACAAGGCAAAGCAGCTGCCCTGCCCCCTCTGGCTCAGGGGACAACAACCTGGCTCCTCTGGACCTCCAAACCCCCAACCTTTTCGACACCAATTACTACAACAACCTGCTAAGACAGAGGGGTCTGCTCAACTCTGACCAAGTGCTCTTCAACGGGGGCTCCACTGACTCCCTGGTCAGGACTTACAGCAATGATGCCAGGACATTCAACTCCGACTTTGTTGCTGCAATGATCAAGATGGGGGACATTCAGCCCCTCACTGGATCCAACGGCGAGATCAGGAAGAGCTGCGGGAAGCCCAATTGAAGGATACATATCCCCCAAAAATTTGTTCTGAAAATAATTCAACTTGCTTTTATGGGTTTGATCATGACTCAGCCATGTTTGTGTCCGTTGAAGCCCAGGATTATGTTGTTTTGCTCCTTTGTTTGGTTTGTTGTTTGCAAGACTAGGACACTTACGGAGACAAACAATCACTAGTTTCTTAGTCTCAACTCTCAAATCTGTTTTTTCTGTTTCCATCCGTTGTATTTGTACCCGTTTGAGTTGCAACTTTTTTAATGAACAAAAAACATGATTTAATTCCTTGGAAATTAAAGTAGGTTGATTGTCTATATGCACTCAAACTGACAGTAGTTGATAGGCTTTACTTCTCGTGAACACAAACGTATTTTGTAGTACAGAACTAGCACATGATTCGGGGACACAAAAATGATTTCCTTCTTCTCGTGCGACATTGCTTGATAAGATGATAAAGCCAGCCATTGATTTGATGGCTGACTTATATTATTCAGCATGTCTAAGCAATATTGCTTTGAACAGAGACGAACATGGACACTTACGTTTGGAGTGGGCTCCTCCACCGAAACAGAGAACAGAAACATCTTCTTTCTCTTCATCTCCAATTGCTGTTGACCACTTGCTGAGCCTGCTCATTGAGGTGGATGAAAAAGAGTTTTGTGTCAGCCAAAGGGACGAAGAAGGAGAAGAAGCATCGGAGGGTTGCAGGGCAGGTCCATCTTTGGGAGCATTGCAGAACCTAGTGTTGAAGAGGTTAGAGCTTGAGGTCTTTCTGAGGGATTTAGGGTTTGGAGGTGAGAGAGAGGTGAAGAAGGATGGTGATGGCGTTGGAGGAGGGACAAGAATTAACACTGTCTGCGTAAGGCTTGATCTTAGGGGTGCCGGGGAAGGGGACGTTAACGGCGACAGAAGCTTCTCCGTGGTAGTCTTCGATGGAGAAATTAGACATGGAAACTTTGGTGCTTACTTTCCTAGAGAGCATTCCTTGTTGGTGGATCCTGGTTGCCTGCATTGTTTCTGGGGTGAGTTGGGAGTGATGTTCTATTTTATTTTCTGGAGTGGGAGTTTGTTGAGAGATGAAGGTGGCTAGGTGTCCAAAAGCAATAGGTATAGGTACCTTAATTTAATGTGGATGCCATAAGATTACTGATGGAGAATTGGAGACGGAAAGGCAAGCTGGGAACAACCCAACAAATTAAATGATTAACGAGTTGATTGTTTCAATAATTCATGTGATTGAGCAGCAGCCAGCCCGTGTTAAACAAGTCCCAAAATGCAATGCATGTGTCACAGGCACTGATCGATCTTAATCCACATGATCTGTATTTCGGCGCTTAATGCCTTGCTCTTCCATATCACTGGACTCCTTGCTTCTACAATCAATAACCTGCATAATAAATCCTTCCGAGGAATTACTAAACCATTATTACTTACTACATACACCTCTTCCTCCATCCACATGATCCTCATCCTCTTCAAGGTGTTAAATACCGTTACCGCTAGATATATCGCACTTTGAATTTTTAAGGTATACAGCACCGCATACTGTTACCGTTTTCGTAAAAAAATAAATATTAGAATATTATTTTAAGATAACATTACTTGTTTAATAATTTACTTTTACACATTTTATATGTTTTCTGACTTTTCTCATCATAATTTGTCAAATATAAATAAAATATATATGATAAAAGATATTTTGTTGGGGTAGTATGTACCAAATATCTAATTTGTAGATATTGTTCAACACTAGTTACGCCACAGGGACCTTCAAGCTACTATTATCCATTAAATTTTTATACTCCCTCCGTCCCATATTGTTTGGAACTATTGATTTTTGGCCATTGTTTGACTTGAATTTATTTATATTATTGGTTGTTAGAAAAAAAAATTAAAAAATATATTTGGAAACTATATGTTTTTATTTATTATTTATATAATTTTTTTATTTATATACTAAAAATTGAAAATAAAAAATCATAGATTAATTGCTAAAAAGTAAGTGTTTCAAAAAATATGAGACAGATGGAGTATTAATTAAGAAAAATAACAAAAAAATAAAAGTAAATGTTTATTTTATGATATGTGTATTGTTTATATTTTAATGTTTTATATATTTTTGATATTTTTTATGTAATATGAAAAAAAATAGCCGCGAAAAGTAAAATACCACGGTACATACCACACAGTATTTGTGGTATATTGAGGTTTTTTTGATAAAATGCATATAAAAAGTGAGCGGTATGCGGTATACCGTGAAAACATTTGTACCACATACCTGCAGTAAACGGTATATCATGATATTTAACACTATGATCCTCTTTACATGCACCGACAGAAGAACAAGATCATGGGTTAATTTGGTTGCTCAGCAACAGATCGAGTGCTGGGAAACAACATAAAGAGCTAATTATCTACAACACTTGATCAACTCATTGGGTTATAATATAAATACGATCTTCAGTGCTGTATTCCTATTTAAGTTGTGGTATTTGAATCCATAGTTATTGCTGCTATCGATCCCTGATTGTTTGGATATCATTATCAGGTGGTCATTATGTTGGTTACACAATTGTGAAGAAATGTACGACCGCGGTTAATACCAGGCTGCCCTTCTTTCTTACCTCTTGAAGTTAAAACTTGCTCCAAAAGAAAAATAAAATAAAATAAACAAACAATCTACGCAAAGCCACAAAAATACCATCAATGCTTGTGACTCAGTCCAAACTAATCACTATTGTTTGCTTAAGCTAAAATATACGGCTCATGTTTTTAAACTGAACAAATTGATCACTCTCCGTTAAATTCAATGGTTAATTCAGTGATAACATGTTACTTTTAACTTGTTTGAAAGTAATGAATCACCCCTAGAATACATTTCTTCAGCTTTTACATGCTAATTTGTACACCATGAAATATATTATCATGTAGGATTTTTTCATGGATTATATTCGTTTCATTTAGAAATATTCTCTTGATTTAACGAGAGTAGAAGTTAATTTAACGCATTTAGAAACATGGGTGACATATATATTTGAGCTAAAAAACAATGGTAACCAATTTGGGTCAGGTAACAATCAATAGTTGTTTTTTTGTTTTGTATTTTTTTTCCAACAATCTATTAACTAACGTATATACTTCTATGGAGTTCAGTTCTAGACCCACGGTACGGCTATGTTTGGAATATATATTTGTTTCGTATCGTGATATTTTTATGTAATATTGAACATAGGTAAAAAAATCACCAAAAAAAAAAACCATTACTATTTATGACTTTGTCTAATTGACCATTATTGTTTTCTTAGTACAAATATATCACTCATGTTTTTAAATTGATCAAATTGGCCACTCTTTGGTAAATTGAGCAGTCAATTTAGCATTAAATTATTGCTTCTAATATTCGTAGTAATAAGTCATTTACAGAATGCATTTCTTTAATTTCTGCATGCTAATTTCTATATCATTGTCCAACTTTTATCCAAATCTTAGCACATTTAATAAGTTGTAAATTCCTAATTTTCCTCAATTTGTAACAAAACATAATTATCTCACCTAGAATATTTGCATGCATGATTTTTTTTTTTTTTTTACAAAACATACTAATTTCACACAAAAACATTCCGGTGGTTTAACATAAAGTGGTGAATTTGGCTCATTTAGAAATATGAGTGGTTTATTTAAGCTGATAAAAAAAAAATAGGCCAATTTGGGTAGTAGCTTCTTTCTTTCTTTCTTTCTTTCTTTCTTTCTTTCTTTCTTTTTTGTTGTGAATTTTTCCAAGAGGATACCACTACATGAATCAAATTAAACTAATTAAAAAGCCAATTGAAATGATAAAAAATGGAGTATTTTACCGATACCCATTTATGAGAAAATGTAAACCAGATTTATTTTCCAAATACTAATGTTCTTAGTGGGAAAATGGGGAAAAAAACAGAAACTTGAAAGCGAATTTAATAACTGCAAGCCTCTTCATTATTCAAATGTAGATAGTCTTTCTATAATAATAATAATAATAACTGAGTACAAATATTTTACAACAGCTACTGAGGATGACTTGTATGTGGATAATGAACAGGCATACAAACAGAAGCGTACCATGGACTAATTTCCTAAAAAGAGAGTCCACTTATAGACTTGGACATTTAATTCTGAATTTTTTTCTAGCATATTTCTCAGCTTTGTTGCAGACGAGGAGTCCTTCCCAAGGAGCAACGCAAAGCCTCCACCACCAGCTCCGACAAGTTTGTAGCCACAGCAGTAGGGGCCAGCAAATTCGAAGAGCCTGTCCACAAATTCGTTGCTACAGAAAGGGTCAAGTTCCTGGTGCAATCTCCAGGCTTCCAACATAATCTCCCCGAGCTCATCCACGTCACAATTCATCAATGCCTCCCTCCCAGCCTTTGCTAGTTCAGCTAAACGCTTGATACTGGATATGAGAAGGTTATCACGCCGAAGATAGCGCACAACCACCTTCTGAAGAACTTGATGTGCAAGTCGAACCTGTGCAGCAATGGCAGAGTAAGCTCTAGCTTGAAATACACGTAAATTTCATAACACAGTCCAGTGTATCAAAAAATGAGCTTAATGGCAACTGAAAGGAGAAGGGTAACAGAGATGAACAACGACCAGATCACAAGAATCCAATTTTTCATGGTCCAATTTGTTAATATCAAGTTCAAATTTTAAGACAGACGTTGATTTACTTACTTGCCCAGTAAATACCACAAGCAACCGCTGTTGTAGCTCTGCGATCAACTGAGGAGATGCCAAGAGAGGGATGACTTGGAGTCGCAGTGGTATTCCAGGATAACTTGTAGTAAACTTGATCCCAGGGTAAAGCCCCCCAATTTGATCTTGCCACCCACCCCCTGTTCCCATGAGCTGCTCTAATACCAACACGAGTCTTGCCACATTCTCATTGCTTTCATCTCCATCAGTGATTTGCAGAAGCCCTTTCACAACTGCCGCTGCTAGGATGCTAGATGTCCCCAACCCACTTCCTCGCGGTACATTGGCCCATGTCATTATAAACAACCCCATAGATGAAAAGCTGATTTGGTGAGTGATTCCAGTCACAAGCAAGGCACATTTTACAAGCCGGAATGGATCATTGCTATCAAAGGGAGTGCTTATTGAGGTAAGATCTTCCACATACAGTTCATGCCCTGAATCATCTTTAATCAATACACCAATCATTTCTCTGGTCTCTATGATTGTGCCAACTGGAAGACAACCCTCCAAGGTTATTGCCATATTCAGAACACAACCAGGACGCTCTAAGCTCCATGGAGGAGTGTCACTCCAGCCACCAACAAAATCTACCCGTACCGGTAACTCAACTTTTACACTCCTTCGGCAGAATAACTGAATAGGGTGGTCATCAGGTTTATTCTTCTCATGTCCAGCAAGATATTTGCCATAGAAGTCCAATAGATCTTCAAATGAACCAGAAGAAGGGTTAGTGAATAAGAGAAAGTCAATCAAGACACTGCATGAAAGCATTGACAAGATTTGAAAGCCAAAAATTAATCAAGCGCATGACCAGGGAAAGAGTGAATAAAGAATTATGGGGAAAGCTTCAATATTTTTTTTTCCCATAAAAAAGGTCTATAGCTAAAATCGCATGCAGATGCACAAAAGAATTAGATCTGTCATTGCTCTTTAACTACGCTAGTTAGGAAATACAAACACTCGTAAATAATTGGAGAAGTTGGTGAATCAAACATTATACTTCACATACCTCTAAAACCATAACGAACTGCTGATGCTGTTTCATCAGCAACTGCAGTCCAAACCTTGTGCTCTAACTTGCGAGCCATTGCTTCATCTTCACATGCTCGAAGAAGATCCACTTGTACCTGATATGCCCTGCTTCTAGGGACCAGCTTAGAGTTCTGCTCCAAAAATTTTGGACAAAAGTCTAAGAAGTCCTTGCATATATCCCTTCCTGATAGCTGATTTTGAAGAATTTCATCACACAATTGAGAGAGATTGCGCCCAAGCATGCCATAACTTATGCAAGCCTTAGCAATTCCCGCTGCAAGATCTGCTTGATGGTCACTGGATCCAGCACACATTTTTAAAAAGTCGATTGACTTATGCAATTCTTCCAAACTAACGCGGGATGACCTTCTCCACAAGGGAAGGGAGTGTTGTGCCTTCCCTTCATTCAAGCCCATCAACCACATTGCCAAACTAAGCATCTCTGAGTAAGAAAGGACTGGGAACAGCTTTGCAGTCCACAAGCACTTTTCCTGAGTATCATTTGAGGTCCAGAGGTCACTTTCTTGGATACCAAGATCATAGATAAACTTTTCCCATGGTTTGCCGCAAAAAGTCCCACCCTTAGCAATTGAAATTTTTGGGTTATCATGTAGGCCACAGAATACTATGACTCTGTCAGTGCATTGTACCAACGGAACCTCCCATAGACAATGGCGATCAGGAAGCACAAACCTATATGAACTGTCTGCTGTCCTGTCAATATCTGGAATGTTGATTCCAACAACGATGGATTGAGAACCAATTTGTATTCCACTGGGGATATGTGAGTCATATATGAGGGAATCTTCACCAATAGAGACGCCTGGAGCAATTTTACTAGAAAGAACAACTGCAGATGCTGCGATATCAGAGAGGGTGTTTGCAGGGATGGAACACAAATGCCTTCGACCTAAAAGTGTTGAATCAGCTGCACTGAGATGATCCAGAACTTCACTTGAGGTTCCGAAGTGTAAAAACATGAAATTATCTGCAATGAAGTAATTAAACATATAATTATCACCACCACAAAAAGAAATTGAGATTCAAACAATGTTAAATATGTTCCAGAGCTGGCCTTGAGGGACACTGCACTGGGTGTGGTGGGGGTTCGATTCTCCACAAAAACACTTTGCCCAGCAAAAAATGCCAACTGTGGCTCGAAGACCTCCAGGTTTAGAGAGACACGCAAAATAACCCTCAACCTTTACAAACTCTCACATATACCCTTAATACTCTTACAGAATGCTTCTGATTACCCCCCACACCACACACACACACACACAAAAGAGAAAAAAAAAAAAAACAATGTTAAACATACAGGAACAATAGCTGAACATTCTTTGTTTTCCCAAATGGCTAACCAGTGCTTCACCCAAAGGGCGTTCTTTTAGCCAGTCATGTTTTGTTGGTACCCAAGCTGCCACCAGATCTTCATACAAACTCATCTGCATAGTGCAGGGCAATAAAGTAATAACCTCGGCATTATATGCAAGCTACAACTTCTCATACACAATGAAATTCAATATTATTTTCACTTTTCAGGATCTCATTAGTCAACTATATTGATCACAGCCACAAAATAGAAAATAGAAATCAAATTAACAGAATAACTAGGGTTGATAGCTAACACAGGGGGACATTTATTGCATGACTGAACTCAAGACATGGTTTCATAGATCAAGAGTGATTGATGAACACCGATTCAGAGAAAGAATCCAGTCCTATGGTCCTGCACATGCATTTATTGGAGAAAAAGCATAAAATCCTTAACAGTAGTGCAATGATGTAACCAGAAGCCAGGAATTGCTGAGAGTTAATTCCCATACAGAAATACATGAACATGTAAGGTCAAAACAGTATTGCCAAGTCATAATCAGCTTAGAAAACTTTTTGGGACTACAACTTCAGTACCAAAATGCTAAGGCATGAACCTAACCTTAAAAACTGCATAAGATATTAATGCTTGGACATCTTCCACCATCTACATATTTATTTTTATTAATGACAAAACCAAGAACACTGACAACTACAAACAAGTAGCTTGCCTCTTTTCTACTTCCCAGTAGCTGAGAGATCAATGTTTTCCATGAACATGAAAGCTTCACTAGCTCAAACCATGCTTTGCCTTTAGCTGCTATGATTCCTGTGTCGAGCAATGCTCTACCATCATTCAGTATCGCATGATTCCTAGCTAGCTCCTCAACGCTAGGTTTCTGTAGCAGATTCTCAACTAAACTGACTGTGTAACATTCACCAACATCTCCAGTTTTGGATGTCACAATAACACCATGATTAGCAGCAATATCAAGAGCACTGGGCACAGTGACAATGCAGGAAGCGTCCTGTGGAAGGATCATGCCAGAGGCATCAAAACATGGAAGAACATCTCCAGTCATGATGAGTATTCCACCTGAATGATAAAAGTACTATCTTTAAACATACAAGTTCAGAGACAAATGATCGTTAACTATGAGAACATGCGTTCCACCTCTCACTGTGGTTATCAGCATACACATGATAAAGCTACCAACAATAACTATTCTTATGATTCGTCCATGATACAAACTTTGGATATCTTAGTAGTTTACACTATAAGAAGCTAACAAGTGCTGTTGTGACAAGAATGGGTAATCTACACCTCACCAACTTTGTTGTGATGCAATCTAGTCCCAGTACGAGGGAGCAGCTCATTGCAGCACCAATTTAGCAAGCATTTTGATTCTGAAGGCACATATATACTAAAGAAAACATTGATCACCTTCATACACTGCCATCCATCAAAACCATAAAATACCAAGAAATATGAGCATCATGACGACATGAAAGATGTTCCTCAAAATCATTGTAACCATATATCCCTGTTCCTCAATATTAGCATGCACAAAGAAAATTCTGAACATCCGTTTTGGAGTTCAAATTTTATCACGACTTGTATTATTTAATTATTCCACCATATTTTGTACCATGTTCTCAAGACCCTTTAACTCAGATTTCAAGTGAGCTTTACACTAAAACAGCTGGGGGTGGGTTACACATCTCCCGTCCACATTGTACAACTTGAGGCATTCAAAGGATGCTACATCTATGAACCTCATCCATAATGATCTCGCTAAGTATATGAGAGAAACAAATGTTACCTTCCTTTGCAAAAGCTGCACGAGCACTAGAAGCCACTGCAAGTACATGATCAAAGAGCAATGGGACTGGGCCATCAGGATCATCTGCTGCCAAATAGGGAAGAGGTAGGAAAACTTTCCCCATAGGATTGGCCCATGGTACCCTTTTAGAATCACCACCAGCATGAAGCAACAATATATGCCTTTTGGCCATGAAACTCAAGAGCTCGTTGTTGGACCTTCCATTCTGCAGACTAAAATCTGAATTGCTCCTTTCTTCAATCCCCACCTGCTGATCATATGCAAATCAGCAAACCTAGAAACTGGAATTAACTCCCTGTTGATATACATCTGCTCAACTGACAGAAACTAGTTTCTTGGAATCCCAGCAACAAATCACCCATAAAGCACAACACCTCACATTTAACGATAATCATCACATCAAAACAGATCACAGACAAATATCATTGACAAATGCAAGAAGGATAGAATCAGCCAACTAACAGATTACCTCCGACCCACCATTGAACCCAAATGTCTGATAATGCATTGAGAGTGCATGAATTGCATTCAGGGTTGCAGCTCCGGAGCCAATCCGCTGCCCGTTGGGATCTGGCACGGCAAGGGTGACTGTGGAGGGGGCGATCCGGCCCATGCGCTTGGCTCGTTGGAGCTGCCATTCATAGAGCTTGGCTTGTTCGGGGCTGGCAGCAGTAAGGACAATCGCATCCCATGTGGGAACCCTAGTGGGATGCCGGACTGACAAGCGGAGATGGTACCATGATTTGAGGAGGATGGCAGCAATATCGGCCTTCTGCTGTTTGTTTCTCGGGAATCTTGTTTCCCGCCTGGGGTCCATTTTTCAGGAAAGGGAGCAGAATTGAACGAGGAACTGAGATTTTGGAGTTGGGAATGTGGTTTAGGGAGTCTTTTGGCAGCTGGGACTTCTGAGTTTGGGGTGTTACCTGCCATACGTTTGAGATGCAATGTAGGGCAAGTATATTACTTTTTGAGTAAAAAAGTTGTAGGTATTCATTCGTGTTTATAAGCAGGTAAACTATTCTGACACCCATCAAACATCTACTATTTCAGATGAAAATGTTGATTTTATAGAACCATTTAAGCATCTTGATCCAAAGATTAAAAAAAACAGCAAGTGGTGGTACCAATCCAAGCACAACTAGCAGTAATATGTCCACCTGAAAATCCAAGCATAATCAAGCGAAAAAACAATAAGCAATCGACCCAAACTTCCAATGTCATCACAACCATAATTCCCTGACTTAAATCAAATTATGAGCTCAGACGCAAAGCACGAAGCGTTCCAATATTTTCATTGGAACTCAAATACTGTCACGATAACGAATGATCACACCCCCCCCCCCCCCCCCAAAAAAAAAAGACACAGACAAAAGGGGTAACAGGAAATTACAGCAAAAAAACAGAAATGGAGAAAGATAAATTCTTGCCTCAGTTAATCCGGCAGACGGCGGAAGAGAATGGGGGTTCCGCCCCAGCACTTCGTTTCGCTTTCTTCGGCGGAGGAGGTGAGTCACGAGCTCACTGGTGGCCGGCAGAGCTGATTGACGCAGATGAGCGGAGAGTGGAGACCCAATCGAGTGACGAGGATGGAGAATTAACTTTTGGTTCTTCCCACAGCATATGCCACTGTACATTCTTGGGAAATTAGATGAGCTGTTGTTACTTACTTGTTAAGTTGTTATACTGACTTACTGAGTCAAAGTTTGAGTACTAAAACATACTAAGTCAAATTAAGAGACCAACTCGTGTGAGTTTGCAAAGTTGGAGAACTAGCTATACATTTAGGCCTTTATCAAGTTGATCGTACTCGAGCTGGAAAACCGGTGAACAACTCGAGCTCGTGCTTGAGTTCGGTTTTTTCTAAAACTCGTTTGTGGCTATTCAAATTATTACCAGGTCAGATATCTAAATAAAATTTTAAGCTCAATATGCAATCAAACAAAACTTGATTTACTTATTATTTAACTTGGATTGGCTTAATTTTAATTTTTCTCCTTAATTTAGGTAAATAACTTGAGCTCGATCAATTAAAATCTCGTTCATAACTTGTTTATATTTTTTTCAATTCAAATATGAAAAAAATATCAAGTTTGATAAATATTTTAAGCTGAACATATTCATCATACTATTCTGTTCAACTCGTCTAATTCTCTCGATCCTATTTTAACATGCTTCTAAATATAATAAATGATAATGTTATTTGAATTTTCTAAATTATAACTTGAATCTTCATTTTTTTGGAAATAATTAATTTTTATAATTTTTGGCATAGCTTAAAAAAAATTTATAATTTGATACTCAGAATCAAGTACAAGTTAATAGAGTAAGGAATGAGCAAGGTGGTAAGCTAGAGAATTCCGATCCCACTGTGCAATAAGCATTATGCAGCAAAGAAATGTTTCCTCATAAGCATGAAATTGCTGGACCAAAACTTATCAAAGTTGGATGAAGAACAATCAAGACACGAAGAGCAGCCAGAGTTTGAAAACAGTTAAACTAGATAAAGTAATACTCATTTCGTCTCATATTTTTTGAACCATTCACTTTTCAACAATTAATCTATGATTTTTTATTTTCAACATTTTAATATATAAATTAAGAACTTTTATATAAAAATAATAAATCAAAACATATAGTTTCTAAATATATATTTTTTAAAATTTTTTCTAATAAATACTAATATGAATAAATTCAAGTTAAATTATATGAAAATGTTAAATGGTGTAAAGAATATGGGACAGGGGAGTAATTTTCAATTGAAAGTAAGAAGTAGCTCGAATTACATCATTTAGATCAAGGTTATTAAGATCTTGATCTGAATCTTAAGATCCTACAATTCTACAATTCAACAGCATGAAACTTTGTCAAAAAGTAATAGGATCAGTAATATGGTAAAATTAGGTAGGATCCCAATTAAAATCTTAAAATTGGTAGGATCTTTCAATTCTATTGATCCTACTTGATATTAATTTTTGTCGATTACATTTGTATTTCAGCCCAAATTAGAAAGTTTAAGTGATTGAGCTCTTATTACTCAAATTGGGTTACCAAAGTTAGTGGTTATATGACTTAAATTGTGAAATAAAACTAAAAGAATGAGCTTGTCTCTCTGTTATTTAGGTGATAAAACTCAAAATTTTGAAAGCATTTCCTAAATTTGCCATTATTGTGTTAATTATGTTTGTTTAGAAATTTCTTTTAGACTTGTGTTAATTATTGTATTAGTTATGTTGTTGTATGTTTTACTAGGGCTCTAGTTTTATTTGTACTATGACACTAATTGGGATAAAATCCAAATTTAGTCTCATAACTTTAAGGGCCGTACTAATGTGGTCCCTTAACTTAAAATGTGACCATTAAAGTCCCTTAACTCAACTTACGTATCCTATTCTAAACCCTACCACTAGTTAAGGCATTATTTTTTACGGAAATTGCCTATATGGCACCCCAACTATCATGTGACATCCTCTTTTATAATAATAAGTGACAAAATTGGAAGGATAATAAATCTCATGGTAGAATAGGCATAGATGAATAATCTTAAAAACAAAAAATGTACTTTAACTTAATCTTCTTCTTCTTCCCCAATCTGTGTGTTGTTCAGTTTGCCCATCAACCCCCCCCCCCCCCAACACCTTTTGCCAAGCATTGCTCGGCCTCTTGGCCGAGATATTATCTTTGAAGCAGCGGAAATTAGAGTGATCGGCAGCGTTAGGATCATTGAAGGAACGGTTCATTGATTTTCCGGAGAAAGATGGTGGTTGACAAGTGGCTCGAGAAACAGAATGTTCACGGGTTCGGCACGATGCACTTAAATTCGGCTTCCAGTTCCTTGGATTCCATCTCCAGTGGAATCTTCTCCTCGTCGGAGGCAGAGTCAAGCTGCAGAGACAAATCAATGAAATCTTCTTTTGGCTTTTTCGTTCAAAGGCCGAAGCATGGGAGAACTCACAAAGGGGATCTCTGTTTCCCATTCGAGCAAAGAGATTTGTACAATAATTACTACCAGAAGCCGAGAAAAGACACCTGTCTGAACTTCACAAAGACAAAACTCAAAGCTCTCAAGATTTATGGCGAGCTGAAAAAGGTGAAACAACCCATCTCCCCCGTGTGGCCGAATCTCTACCTTCCTGAACTCCATTTTCAACAGCAACGCCAAAAAGGTGAAGATTTGCTCCATGGGAGCAACTGAAGGCATCAGCTTTGATAGGAAATCGAAGTCTGCATGCTCGTCGGGCACCTCGTTCTCTCGATCATGTTTGAGCAAGACCACTGCCCTATGGCTGTGGAGTGGGTGCAGTCGGAGATTGACCCAGATTGACCCGGAGTGTGGTCTTGATCATTGACGAAGAAGATTGGAGAAGAAGATTGGGTTAAATTACGTTTTGGGTCATTATGATTATTCATCTGTGTCTATTCTACCCATAGATTTATTATCCTTCTAGTCTTGTCACTTATTGTTATAAAAGAGGATGCCATGTAGGCAATTTCCATTTGAACTAACGGCTTAACTGATGGTAGGGACCAGAATAGGACATGCAAGTTGAGTTAGGGGACTTCAATAGTTACTTTTTGAGTTAAGGGACCACATTAGGACGACCCTTAAAATTAGGGAACTAAATTTGGATTTTACCCACACTAATTATGTTGTATCATTATTATGACATTTAAACTTTATTAAGTTTCTAATATAATTAGTCTTTTATATAAATTATATTATTTATTATAAGCAATTTTAATCTTTTAGTATGATTTTACGATCTATAATTCAATTTTACAATTTTGATCTCATATGATGAAAAATAATCCTGAATAGGATCTTGATTTTAACAATCTTACTTTACATACTTCAACTTGTAAAGTAGGAGCAATGGGGAAGATGACAAACATCTTGAAAAATGGGATGGACATTGATACCCATCCAAGTCTAAGCCCCTACTCCTAAATTTGATGAACGGCACCATAGTCCATCAACATGAAAAATGGCTGGAGACTACATATGATACTTTACCACCTACATTCCCCATAAAAGCCAAAAGGAATTGGGGGCATTACAGGGAAAGAAAGTAAATAAGCAATAGTCTTGGTCAGCACGAAGTTGTAGTATAAGACTATTTTTCCTTATTGTTACAGAAGCGGTGTGATTTTTAGAGGAATTTTTATTTCTCTCAAACTAAATGGCAAATGAGTCGAGACTAAGTAATAGAATCGTTTTGGGTTCCATGAAGAGGAACTTTTCAATGTGAACTTTCAAAAGGTGAATAAGATACCAATAACTTGAAAAAAGAAATTTAACATAATACTTATTTTTTATAAAGAATATTTTTAAAAGTAATTTATGAGCTTTATTAGAACGGAATGTTTCACTTAATATGCAAATTTAGCAAATACTCATTATATATAAATCAATAATTTGCACTCTTAATAATCCCCCCACACCTCTAAACTTACCTAGGCACAGAGAAGGAAACTAAACGGACTCAGTATATAATTAATCTTACTTAAATGTAAGAGACTAGGATACTAACTTTAGAGGAATTAAGTGTGTGTGTATTACTAGGTTGCATTTAGTAGAGATTTTTAGAAAGTAGTTATTACTGATTACATTTATATGTAATCTTGCTCAAATTTGCATATCAATTACAACAAAATATACTAAAAGCCTGATTACCACTTGTAAACCTTTTTATTTTTTTAAAAAAGCATTTATTTTATTAATTTTTATTTTTTCGATATTAGGCAAGAAAAAAATCTATTTTAATTACTTATTTTGCTAAATCCATTTTAATTAATTTATAAAAAGAATACACTTGAGTATATTAGATAAATAAAATTTTAGTTTTTTTAGACAACGATGGTTCTATACAAAAAAGGAAAAAAGGAAAAATAAATTCAAAGTAAGCGATTACACACTTTTTTTTTTTTTTTGTTAAAGCCGAACGTAGTTAATTATCATTTCAAAAGGGGCCTTTCCTGGAATAAGTAACTTAACTTACAAGCCTTACACTAGCGGAAGAAGGCCCATGCTCGACGGCGGGTAATGGTCTTGGTATCGTTGAATAAGGAGTAAATTATATAAATGATCCCTAACTTTTACCATCATTTCGTTTTAGTTCCTAACCTGTTCAATGTTCTGTTTTGGTTCTAAATCTATTAAAAAGTTTCATTTTAGTCCTAAATCTATTAAAAACATTTCATTTTGGTCTCCATTTGATGAAATATATTAACTTAAAATATTTGTCTAATAACAAATTTTTACATTATAATTCAAACTACCTGGTAACTGTCTTACTATAAATTTAATCTGTATAATAATTTTTTTATAGTTAATAGAAAATTTAAATCATTTTTTTTGTAAATTGAACTTATTTTTTCAGGAAAAAAAAATACTAATCTAGATTGTCTATTTGCTATAAAAAATATTAAACTATTTAAATTTACTGAAAAACAGTTACTGAATATTTAAATCATAATTTTAAAAGTTTATGTCAGACAGTTATTCTGATTTAATGAATTTTATTTGATAAGGAACCAAAATGAAATAATTTTAATAGATTTAAGACCAAAACAAAATATTCAATAGGTTAGAGACTAGAATTAAATGACAATTAAAGATTAGAGACTATTTACGCAATTTACTGGGAAGAATGATGATTTGATTTTATAATAACTCGATAAACAAATTTGAATGAGTAAATTTCATGAAAGATCTGTAACCTTTAATCAATTTTTTGTTTGAGTCTCTAACCTATTGAATGTTCTGTTTTAATCTTAAGTCTATTAAAAATGTTTCATTTTAGTCATAAATTTATTGAAAATGTTTCATTTTGATGCCAATTTGATGAAATTTGTTAACTCAAAGTATTTATTTGATAACAACTTTTTGTATCATAATTTAAATTATTCGGTAACTGTCTTATAATAAATTTAATTTGTATGATAATTTTTTGCAATTAATGAAAAATTCAAATCACATTTTTTTATCTCTGTAAATTGAATTTATTTTATTCAGAAAGAAAATACTATTAATTTAAATTATTTATTTACTGTAAAAAAAATACTTCATCCATCCCAAAATGAATGGAATGTATTATTTTTCTAGTTGTCCCAAAAAGAATGAAATATTTCCATTTTTAGAAAGTTTTCAACTCCCACAACACAAAACCCAATAAAGAATCTTTTTTAATCTTTATTTAAACTTTCACTACATAAAACCCAAAAAAAAAAAAAATTAATCATTATTTAAACTCTCACTACACAAACATCTTAATCTCCGTGCCCAGAGAAACATTTCAACCATATTGTGACAGAGGGACTACTAAACTGTTTAAATTTACTAGAAGACAGTTACCGAATATTTAAATTAGAATTTTAAAAATTTCGGTCAAATAATTATTCTGATTGAATGAATTTCATTTGGTGGGGACCAAAATAAAATAATTTTAATAGGTTTAAGACCAAAACAAAACATTCAATATGCTAGGGACTAAAAAAAAAACAATGACTAAAGGTTAGGAACCATTTTTGCAATTTACACAAATTTGAATAAACAAAATGGGATAAATTTGTACGTGGGAAGGTAAATTTGAATATCATACTTTTTTGTCATTATAATTGATGAGTCGTACTAAATACATAAAAAATACATTTTTGAATGAAATTGGTTTAGAAGAATGGATGAAAACAATGAAACCATAAAAATGAACAATCTTGGTCTAAGTTGACAATTACTCAGATGCTACAACTATATAAATGCACGACGAGCCCAAAGTTCATAACAAGGGAACAAATTGTAAGTTTAGAATGTTTGAGAGTCTAAGCAAAAAACAAAACCATGTTGAGGACTAGTAGTGGGCTTAACCCAAAAGTTGAGTCTTCATTTGCTTCCCAGATTTTCTTATCTTTCACACAAGAATAGGCAATTAGGATGACAACTGCCAAACAGGTATGGAAAGTGAGAGACTTGAGTTTGATAGTATCAAACACCAAAGACAGTGGCCAGAAAAACCAAAAAAGAAAAAAAAAATCAAAGATAAAAGTTTTTCTACAGAGATATAACAGAGAATATGAAATGTTCAGGGATCAAAATGAAGCAAAATAATATGTTGAGGACTTGGACTGAAATTATGATGCGAAGAGAAGGACAAGTATCCTAAATATAACGATGATTTACTTGCAAGATCTAAAACATAACAACTTCACATCATCACGTCATAAACTAACAGCCTTGAGGATGAAAACCAGCATTACATCACCAACCTGAGGACACTTGTCCTGCCTCCTTACTCTCTTATACTTTCATTATTATATATGGATGGAGAGGGTATGGAGCTTATTTTGTAAATTCAATAAATTTTAGGTTACCATGTTATAAATTTGACTATCATTAATAAGGGTAATTGTATGCGTTGACCCATTCCCTGATCGCACATGTAAACAAACAAACATTTGGCAGCCGTGTCGACCAGCAATTATCTCTACCTCACGATCAAAAGACTATGGAAGAGTTTAGGAAAAACCTTTTAGAATTAATGTTAAAATTTTGATGATTTATTAACAGTAAAAATTAAACCGCTAAAGCTAAAAGTAAAAACCTACCATTACATGATTTTTTCTTAACTAAATGCTACATTATCAACGATGCTAATGCCAAATAAGACCTACAACTTGCATCAGTGCAAGGAAGAAGAGACTTTCATTTTTACATCCAAATCGATGCCAATCCCACCCTCCTTTTCTCAACTTGAAAAAACGACGCTATCCGATCGAATTGAGCTTAAACAGCCACACAACATTGATTGTAAGAGCGACAGCAGATAGATTACTTACGGCAAGACACCCATGTACTTATTTTCGTCATAACAGGAATACATCTGGAAGAGTGCACCAAACATAAAACATTCTCACTTTACCTTTGCATGAACTTGTAGATTTGATTAACTTCACGCATATTGGGATGAAGATGTAATGGTAAGGCAGCCATGTACTTGACTGAAGACGTGAGCATAATTGTCAGACAAAACCAACAAGCTATTTAGCAAAAACAAATGACCAGGTTTGCTAGTTTGCATCAAACCAAGAGACTAATTAAAAAAAAAAAAGTTCACATAATATAATGAACGCAGCCAACCATCACACATGTCCTTGCAAGTAATTCTGGGGGTAAGATCAACAAGTGGGTTGGGTTCAAGTTTCTGTAGTATGCACAGATTCATCCTCCGACGAGCAATTATCACATTAAGAAAAACAGCCAAACTCCAAATTTTTTTCATTTGAAACTATACCCAAAATGGTTATTAAACACCCAAATATGTATGAAGATTTTAGTCGGATGAGGCCCGGTAGAGTAAAATCATAAAGATTTGGTAATCAGTAAATCTAAAATGTCTGATCTTTGAATTCCTTTGAGAACCTCAGCCGCATAAATTTATGCACTCATTTCCTTGTTCAGAATTGTACTCCAAAAGTGAATGCTTGGAACTAAAACACGTCCGAAAAACAAGTCAGTCCCAACTTCCCAAGAGGTGGAAAGGGTAGAATAAGAATAGAATTGCATCTCGTTTTGCGGCAAGAACACAAAATCTGTGGTGCAGGTAGGTTGACATGAGCTTGTTATGAGATGGACCAGCACATTATGAGGCAGCAAACTAGTCTACTGCTCTAGTGAATTGTAAAAGATGAAGCAAAGAAGGACAAAACAACCGCTTGTGTAAGTTACAGCCAATCTTGAAAACCTAAAATGAAGGTGCAACTTCAATACGGAAGAGAGAAACAAGCAAGTAATTTGGTCATGCCACCAGGAGGGAACAACTGGCAAGGGACTCAACATATAGCAAATTCGAAAGAAGCAAGCAGCAACAGCACTTCAATGGCAGATGTTAGTAGCATGGATGGAAAACATCTTGAAGCATGAGAAAAGAAGTCAATTCATCAACTCTTTTATTGTCCAATATCCGCATCAAATACACATTCACACAAATGATGATCGAAAACGATTGACCAACAACAGCAGAGTCGATCGACCACACAAGTAACATGGGATTGGGGTTGGGCTCACAACAGCATGAATTACATTACATTACAACCCAGGCATAGTATTCACAGAAAATTCACAACCATTGGGTCGAATCCGTGAAGAGCATGGCAGAAGGGGCCAGGCAAACCTGGAAAGAGATCAAGAGGAGGAGGAGGAGGAGGAGGAGGACTTGGAAGAGACGAGGTGCCTCCACAAGTAACGGCCGCTGGCCATGTCAACGAGAACCCAAAACGCCGATTGCAGGGTTTGCCGAGCCTGCAGACAAATTAGAACAAGACTGACACTTGTTTTTTAGCGAAAATGAGGAAGGAAATGTCCAAAGTCGAAGAAAGGAAAAGAGAATCGGAGACCTTGGAGAGGCGATCGACCGGGGGAGGGGCTGCATCGTTGTCGTCTTGGGCGAGGATTTGGGGCTGCGATTTGAGATTGCGGATGACGAAAAGGCCGGCGAGAGTGGCGGAGAGGAAGATGAGGATCAGCCTCAGCGGACACATTTTTCGATATCCACACCCAACGGCTCTACTTGTCGGAAGCTCAAGTGTGGTTGGAGGAAGGGGAGAGGCAGGGGGGAGGAGGAAAGTGGAAGTGGAGGGAAGAAAAGGAAAAGAAAGGAAAGGAAAGGGCGATTTGTATGAAATTGGAGATTAGTTGCTTCAGACCTACCTTACCCTACCTTACCTAATAACTTAATAAAGTGAAGGTTTCTTTTTGCGATTTATAAGCTACTAACCACCCACAAAAATTGTCAACGAAACACCACCTACAACTACAAGAACCATTTGCAGCAGAATCCATGCTCAAGTTGAGTGGTTATACTGCTTCATGGTAGATAATGAGTCGACTGCACGCACGTATAATACGACTTTATCTTTTCCACTGGATCTCCCATGGCCATGGTGGGCTAGCAATTTTTCAAGATCCCCATTGCTTACGTTTTTCTCCTCCTCCATCTTTTACTAATTTCTCAATTCCACTTTCTTCTGTTTCATTTCTTGCCTGTTTTACATGGCACAAACACTGTCGCTTCTTTAATTCACCAGAATTTCACCTTTTACTGTTAAGATGAACTTGAAAATTTTACCGTTAAATTCACATGATAAAATCAATAAATGCTCAAACTAATAAATCACAACAAAACAAAAATAATAAAAAAAAAGTAATACCAAGCAGAAATAAATTGAGACACACGATATATATGGAAAACCATTCAGTATAAAGGAAAAAATCACAGAACAAACCAACAACAAAATCCACTATCAAGAAAAATAGTACAACGTTCATGATTCAAGTTATTGCCCTAACTTGAACCCTATTACAATAATTTAGGAAAAACCTGAAATTCAACACCCTAGTGTTGTTTCTATAAAAATCTTACACCATGGAGATTCAATGCACTAATACTCCTTGATCGATGCTCTACAAATCCAAGAGAATGACACCCCAAATTACAAGATCACTGAACAAATCACAATTGTCAAACAAAGGATCGCACAAACGAGTCTCAAGCGCTATTCTTAATTTTTCTCTCTCGAACTCCTCTTGTAACCGTGCTTTCTCTCTCTCACACAAAAACCAATTACATGACTTTTTATAGCCTTCTTAAAGACCAAGTCCTGGGGGACTTTTAAAACCTAAAACAAGTAGGCTTTAACTCCCAAGCTACATTACGTGGCTTTTGCTCCAAAATACAATATAATATTTTTTTCTTTTCTTTTTTTCTTTTTTTTATTTTTATGGGATTAGATCCCAACAATCTCCCCCTCTAATCCCATTAGGAGGAGATACCATCACTGCTTTCTACACGGAACACATGTCAGTCATTAGGCCGCATGCTTCAAGCTTTTCCTTGGAAATTATTTTTGTCAACATTTCAGCTGCATTATTATCTGTGTAAGTTTTCTTAAGCTTCAAAAGCTTCTTTTTAGTCACCAACCGTGACCAATGATACTTCACTTTAATGTGTTTAGTGCGAGTATGATACATTGAGTTCTTAAATCAAGTAAAATCAATAGCACTCTAACTGTTACAATGTATCACATACTCCTCTTGCTTCAAACCCAACTTATGAAGGAACCGCTTCATCTAAAGTATCTTTTTACCTACTTCATTGACCGCTATATACGCTGCCTCAGTTGTAGACAAAACAACACACTTCTACAACTTCGACTACCACGAGATAGCTACCGTAGCAAAAGTGAAAATGTAACCTGATGTAGATTTTCTCCCATCAAGGTCACCTGTCATATCTACAGCAGTAAAGCTTTCCAAAATAGGTTTAGCACTACCAAAACATAAACACAATTTTGAAATACTTCTCAAGTATTTGAACATCCTCTTTACAGCTTCTTAGTGAGGCTTCCCGGATTAGATAGAAATCAACTAACCAATCTAATAGCATGAGCAATATCCGGCTAAGTACAAACCATGACATATATCAAAGAACCAACCGCTGAGGAATAAGGAATATCTAACATCTCTTCCTTTTCTTTTGCTAAAGTTAGACATAACTTCTTACTCAACTTGAAGTGGTTTGCAAGAGGTATGCTAACTGGCTTAGTGTCTATCATGTTGAACCTTTCAAGGACTTGTTCAACATAA
The DNA here is from genome assembly GCA_039654915.1 of Aquilaria yunnanensis. NCBI lineage: Eukaryota > Viridiplantae > Streptophyta > Magnoliopsida > Malvales > Thymelaeaceae > Aquilaria > Aquilaria yunnanensis. The sequence goes on along the minus strand of CM077593.1, from coordinate 101,333,337 downwards.
TTCTCTTGTGATAACCACAGCTTACCAGCTTCCCTATCATGAACAATTCTCATACTGAGAATTTATTTTTGTTGGCCCAAGTGCAACCAAGAGGGGGGGGTGAATTGGTTGAGTTCCAAAAATAAAGCACAAATGAATTCTTGAAACCCCAAACTCAAATTCAATTTGAGGAACAATGATCAACTCTATTTTACTCAGAAAATGACTACCACAATCCACCTAGAATTTGCTTTGAAAGCTATCTTTGAAGTAGTTTTGAAAACAAGCAAGTTAAACCAAAACAAGTTGCTTAAAACACCCACCAAAGCTCAAGTGTATAGAGAGAAGAAGAGACTTGGACAAGAGAATTTTTATAGAGGTTCGAACTCTCCTCTTGAGAGCCTACTCCTCTCCTCAAGCTTACCACTTGAGAGTTTTCTTCTCTACTATGAAACACAATGCTACACAATAGCCTTCAAAGGCATACAACACTTTGGTAGTTTCTTCTACCTTCACCTCTCACTAGTTTTGCCAAAGGCTAACTAGAAACCCTTCTAACCCCCTTTTCCTTACAAGGAAATCACTCAACCACTCAAGACAAGCTCAACAATCTCGTGGTTACAAGGTGTAAGAACAATAGAACCTCTTAAGGCTAAATGAGCAAATGAAAGAACAAGTTCTTGGCAAAGTAGCAAATTTGAGCTCTAGATGGTAGATTTTCTTTCTTAGTTGCCAAGTGTTTTTACAACTTGTTTCTTAGTGTAAATATACTCTTTAGGAAGCTATTAGACCGTTGATGCCCTGCTGGAAGTGCCTGAAAAGTTTCCTTAAAAACTGGAGAGCCGTTGCTCTGTTTTACGCGAAAAACGCAGCATTCCCAGATTTCGTGTTAAGTCCTGAGTTTAACGTGTTAAACTCGACTTTTCTCCTCAACGGTCAAAAGCACCAGGAGACAGAGCATTTAATGCGCGGCAGAGCTATACAGGTGGCGTCTCCTGGTTCGTCTGAGTTCCATTTGAAATCTTGGCTGAAAACGCGCCACTTGAAGCATTTGAAAGCAAACCTTCAGACTTCAACTTAACAGGTTAAAACTGAGTTTTAACGCTTTAACTGATGTTCTCAAAAGTCACAGAAATTTGAAACTCCAGATTAAGTCAGTTTAACGTGTTAAAGTGTAAAGCTTGGGAGCAAGTTAAACTTAGGTGAAACAACTACCTGTTAAACTTTGACTTTAATGGATTAAACTTGAAACCACTCCAAAACACTTGTAATTTGGACATCAAAACTTGATTCAAACATTACCTAAGTTAATAACCTACTAATTTCTTTTCAAAGACAATTTTTCCTCAATACTTCTAAAACATATTTTTTTTAGATAAACACTTAACACACTTGGAAATTAAGCATAAGTTCAATTAACCTTATTTTAACCAAAAAGGTGAGATTAAAAAATATTAACACAAATCATTTGTCATCATCAAAATTAAAGATTTCTTTGGAACAAATCCAACAATCTCCCCCTTTTTGATGATGACAAAACCCTTTGAAAATAAGTATTGGAGAGAGTCAAGTGTAAAGATTTTGAAAAAATTTTGCCATAGTTTCCCTTGAAAAATGAGCAATCTTTCCTGTTAAGAGACAACAAAATAGCCACAAATATCCAACATATACAGAAATCCAATCACTTCCACAAGTAACAACAATGAAATATAATCATGCTCCCCCTTTCTCCAATCATAAATCAACAACACTACTCCCCCTCACTTCTTGCATATAATTCTTGAATCAATAAAAGCAAATAATCAATAACAACCACCACTAATTTTCTCCCCCTTTTTGTCATAATCAAAAAGAATGAAGAACAGGGATAAGCACAAGCATCAAGTGAAACAAGAAGCAGAATAGAGCCATAACATCCACATAGGCATAAATATGTCCATATCCAAACATAACAGATATGTGGAACAAATCCACAATGACAAAGCCACAGTGATAAGCAGAAAACATGTCCAAAAGTATAAAAAAGAGACAACCCAAGTGTTGTTCACAAAAGTACGACAAATAGAAGATATGTCGGTGTCACTTCTAGACCTGGCCAACCAGAAATCAGAAACTCTTGGACCGGAGCAAGACAGGGGTGGAGGAGGCAGCATGGGTGGTAGACGGAGGAGCAGCAAAAGGGGGTGGAACTGGGTCAGCGGCAGTGGCAGCATGGGCAGGCGTAGCGGGAAGGGTGTGTGCACCGCCAAGGCCAAAGTGGCGTATGAGAAGATCCACTTGTGCTCGCAACTCCTTGATCTCTTGTTCAAGCCGCTCAAGAGGAGTTTGTGTTGCGGAAGTGTTCACAGCTTCTTGAACTGGAGTCGGTTGGGCTGTTGACGAGGGAGTGGCTGCAGTGCCGGCAGTGCCACTTAGTCCTGCAACAGGCTCAGCACAGGAGGAATCTTTGAGGTTATCCTTGAGGGCTGCATCAAGAGCAGCTTGGTAAGCGGAAGGGGTCCGCTGCCAAGAACGGCCTTTCCTCTCAAGAGCACTCTTCTCCAAACGCCGTTTGGTCAGGAGGGAAAGCGGAGCAAGGGAGGTAAGAGGGTCAACTGAGCAGTCAACCTGAAGGTGTTCAAGGAGGCGGGAGATGAGACCGAAATAAGGGAGAGAGAGTCTCTGTTTGGTGTTGTTTCGAGCCTGAATCATATGCTTGAGGATCCGTCCACCAAGGTCAAGAGGATAACCCTTTAGCAACTTATACATGAGGCAGGAGTCCTTTCTGGTCACAGTGCTAAAATTGTTCCTAGGCAGGAGAACACCTCCAACAATCCAATGCAACATTCGATGAGTAGCAGTGAGTAAGTTGGGAGAGGGATGGGAGGGGAACACCTTCGCCTTTTGAACTACCTCGGCAAAGAAATATTTAAGCGCTTCCAACTCAATGTCAGAATCCTTAGCTTCCGAAACATGCTCTACGCCAATAATTTGACAGACTAAAGCGGGAGTGAGTTCAATTTTGGTTCCTCTCACAAAACTGGTTAACTGAACGTTTTCCCCTGAGTTCTTTGTCCGTAAATTACAGTAAAATTCTTTCACTAAGGAGGAGTAACCCTCTGGCTGGGCTTCACAAAAAGGAATCAATTTATGCGTTTCAAGCCAAGTGACAACCTCATCAAACAGCTCAAGATGCAACATATATCGATTCACAATAAAGCCTGGATAGAAATGTCTCTGGCTAATGTCTGCTATAGTCTCCTCAGATGTATCTATCAAGTAAAGAACAGGAGGGGATTGAGGTACCTCAGTTGAGGAAGACGGGTTCTCAGGTGGAGGAGGCGAGGGAGAGACAAGGGCGCGGTTCGGAGCAGGTCGCCGGTGTCGCGGAGGTGCAGTGCGCTTCAGGCGTTTGCCCGGTCGAGAAGGAGGTTGAGAATCAGTCCCTTGGGCACGTTTGTGCGTCCACCGTGTTCGTGCCATGGTCGGAGAGCCACGAATCAGAGCGAAGCAGCAGCAGAGAACGAAGGTCGCGAATGTTGGGGGTTTCGGAGCAGGCGACGGGAAGAGGACGAGGGGGTTGCGCGAATCAGTGCGAATTTGGGAGGGGGTGTGGCGTCGCCGGCCAGAGAGGACGTGGCCGACTAGAAGGGATTTTCGGAAAAACGAATCGGGACAGTAGGAAAAGCGAGGAGTCTGGTGAAGCGCGACAGGGGACCAAATTTAAGTGAACTCGGCAGAATTTAGAGAGTAGGTGTTAAACGAGAGGGTTAATCGATTAAATTAAAGAAGCAAGCTTAACGCTTGGGCGAATTTGGGCCAGCCAAAGCAAGAAAACAGGCGTGACCCATTAAGCTGATATAACCCATTAAAAACCGGACTTAACAGTAAAATCGACTCTGATCGAATTAAACTAACAACTTAACCGATTAAACTGAAACTGAAAGCAAACGATTGGGTTTAAGAAAAAAGGGAATTTTGATTACAAACTTTTGATGGCTAAGTGACACACTTTGTTTTATGAATAAATGAACTTTATGATCATGAAATTAATTTTCATGAACACATAGTTTCATTCATTTGAACCAATTACTTTGGGTTGCTCATTCCAAGTTCCCTTCTTATAAAAATAAATCTCTCTTCACACAAGGGTTTGGTAAAAATATCAGCCAATTGATGTTGAGTATCTATGAATTCAAGAACAATATCACCTTCATGCACATGATCTCTAATAAAATGATGCCGAACCTCTATATGTTTTGCTCTAGAGTGAAAAACCGGATTTTTAGCTAGACTAATGGCACTTGTGTTGTCACATTTAATGGGTGTCTTTTTGAAATTAAATCCATAGTCTTTCAATTGTTGGTTCATCCACAATATTTGAGCTACACAACTTCCGGCCGCTATATATTCGGCCTCCGCAGTAGATAAAGCAACCGAATTTTGTTTCTTTGAAAACCAAGATACAAGACAACACCCAATAAATTGACAAGAGCCACTAGTTGATTTTCGATCCACTTTACTCCCGGCATAGTCGGCATCGGAATATCCCAAAAGATTAAAACTAGTGTCTCTAGAGTACCATAATCCTAGGTTTGGTGTATCAACTAAATATCTAAAAATCCTTTTTACCACTTTCAAGTGTGATTCCTTAGGACATGATTGAAAGCGAGCACACAAGCAAACACTAAACAATATATCCGGTCTACTAGCGGTCAAATAAAGCAAAGAACCTATCATGCTTCTATAGAGTTTTTGGTCAATAGGCTTACCATTTTCATCCTCATCAAGCTTAGTTGTGGCACTCATTGGAATGACACTAGGCTTTGCATTTGAGTAGCCAAACCTTTTGAGTAGCTCTCTTGTGTACTTAGCTTGGTTGATGAAAACACCTTCCTTTGATTGTTTGATTTGAAGTCCAAGGAAGAAGGTAAGCTCACCCATCATGCTCATCTCAAATTCACCTTGCATTAACTTAGAAAACTCTTCACATAAAGACTCATTAGTAGCACCAAATATGATATCATCTACATAAATTTGCACGATTAACATATTATCCTTAGAATGCTTAATAAAAAGAGTAGTATCAACCGTACCTCTAGCAAAACCTTGATCAATCAAAAATTTACTCAACCTATCATACCAAGCTCTAGGAGCTTGCTTTAACCCATACAAAGCTTTCTTCAATTTAAAAACATGGTTTGGAAAGTTTGGATCTTCAAAACCGGGGGGTTGTGAAACATAAACTTCTTCTTTGATAAATCCATTTAAAAAAGCACTTTTCACATCCATTTGAAATAGCTTAATCTCCATATAACAAGCAAAGGCACAAAGCAATCTTATAGCTTCTAACCTTGCAACGGGTGCAAAGGTTTCTTCAAAATCAATACCCTCTTCTTGACTATAACCCTTTGCAACTAGCCTTGCCTTATTTCTAGTGATAACACCATTTTCATCAAGCTTATTTCTAAAAACCCATTTTGTTCCTATAATGGAATGGTTTTTTGGCTTGGGCACTAGCTCCCAAACCTCATTCCTACGAAATTGGTTTAGTTCCTCTTGCATAGCCAAAATCCAATTTTCATCTCCAAGGGCTTCATCAATGGTTTTAGGTTCTATTTGAGACAAGAAGGCATAGTAGCTACATAAGTTTTTCAAGGAAGATCTAGTCACAATACCTCTTGAAGCATCACCTATTATGAGGTCTCTTGGATGACTAGATTTATGCTTGAACTTCCATTCACTAGACAATTCTTGATGTGAGTGCTCGTCTTGTTGTAGGAATTGTTCCTTGGATGGATCTTGGTTGTCATGTAAAGGCTCTTGACTTTGTGTATGCTCTTGTGCATCATTAGGCTCATCTCCTTCAAAGTTGTCATCTTTTGGTGGAACATGAGAGACTTCTTTCCCATTGTGATTGATTTCCTTTTGATGAGCATCATCTACAATATCATCATCACTACAACACTCTTTTCTAGTAGCATGGTTAGTCTCATCAAATACAACATGAATGGATTCTTCAATCACAAGAGTTCTTTTATTGAAGACTCTAAATGCTTTGCTTTTACTAGAGTACCCAACAAATATAGCTTCATCACTCTTTGCATCAAATTTTCCAAGATTATCTTTTCCATTGTTCAAGACAAAACACTTGCATCCAAATGCATGAAAGTATGAAATGTTTGGCTTCTTACCTTTCCAAAGCTCATATGGAGTTTTATTAAGAATTGGTCTAATCAATGCTCTATTAAGAATGTAACATGCGGTATTTGTTGCTTCGGCCCAAAAATACCTTGGTAGACTACTTTCACATAACATGGTTCTAGCCATTTCCTCAAGAGTTCTATTCTTTCTTTCCACAACACCATTTTGTTGAGGAGTTCTAGGAGCCGAAAAATTATGAGAAATGCCACTAGATTCACAAAATGAAATCATGTCATGATTAATGAATTCTTTACCACAATCACTACGAATTGAGCTAATGCATGACCCTTTCTCTTTTTGAACCCTATGAGCAAATGGAATGAATACACCACAAGTGTCACTTTTATGAGCAAGAAAAAATACCCAAGTAAATCTAGAATAATCATCCACAATTACAAAACAATATTGCTTTCCACCCAAACTCCTAGTTCTAATGGGTCCAAACAAGTCCATATGAAGAAGTTGAAGAGGCCTAGAAGTTGAAATACAATTTTTTGATTTAAAGGAAACCTTAGTTTGTTTTCCCTTCATGCAAGCATCACACACTTTGTCTTTTTCAAACTTCATTTTAGGTAATCCTCTAACCAAATCACTTTTTACTAGTTTTGAAATTACGTGCATACTAGCATGACCAAGTCTTCTATGCCATAACCAACTATCATCTTTGTTTGTGGCCATTAGACATTTCACATTAAAAGAAGACAAGTCATTCAAATCAATCACATAAACATTTCCTTGTCTTCTACCAATGAATTTAATTTGATTGGAAACAATATCAATCACTTGACATATAAGAGCTTCAAATATAACTTTATAACCTTTATCACACAATTGACTAATACTAACCAAGTTATGCTTCAATCCATCAACAAGCAACACATTGTCAATTGAGGAGGAGTTTTTCTTACCAATTCTACCTATACCAATGATGGTACCTTTGCTATTATCTCCAAATGAGACGGTTCCTCCTTCTTTTTGCTTGAGACTTATGAAATGAGACTTTTCACCGGTCATATGTCTTGAGCATCCACTATCCAAGTACCAAGTCTCTTTTCTTGCCCCCTACAAACAAACAATCACTTGTTGGATTTTGGTACCCAAATTTTCTTGGGTCCTTCAATGTTAGCCACAACCTTGGTTCCCTTGGGAACCCAAATTATCTTATAGCCAATTTGTGCATTTGGTTTCCTAGTTATGCAATCATATGCATAATGACCCTTTCTACCACAAGCATGACAAGTTGTGAATGGGCTATACATAGTAGATGATGCACCAATAAATCTATTCCCAAACTTCTTTTCTTTAACTAAAGGATTGTAGCCTATTCCGGCCCTATCATAAACACCTTTTTGTGCTCCAAGTAACAAGTCTAATTTTTCTTTTCCTTTGACAAATCTAGATAAAGATTGTGTGAGATCAAAGTTCTCTTTTTTTAGCTCATCTCTTTCTTTGGTCAAGGAAACATTCAAAGTTTTTAATTCACCTACATGTTTAGCAAGCTTTTGAGAGTCCTTGTAAAGAGCATTAAAAGCATTTTGCAACTCTAAATACTCACTACCTATAGATATGTATGAGCTAGATGAGTCACTTGAATAGTTGTTTACCTCATCTTCCTCTTTTGCCATGAGACATAGGTTGGAGTGACTTTGGCTTGATAAGGAGGCTACATCATCATCTATCAACAAGCAAAGATTTGCTTGATCACTTGAGCTATTGGATGAGGATGAATCTTCACTTGAAGATGAGTCACTTGCACTCCAAGCCGCCATAGCTTTTCCACTCTTTTTCTTGGAGAATTTCTTGTACTTGTTTGGTTTCTTCTTCTTCTTCAATGGACAATCGAATTGAAGATGTCCGGGCTCCTTGCAATTGTAGCAAATGACTTCATCCCTCCTTTTAGAATGCTCTCCTTTATTCTTTTCATACTTCTCCTTTTTGAAGTTTTTGCTTCTTGACTTCTTGAACATCTTACTAAATTTTCTTGCCAAGAGGGCCGCATCAATTTCTCCATCTTCACTTGATGATATGTGGTCCTCTTGAGTCTTCAAGGCCATTGACTTGTTCTTCTTGATGTATCTTTCCTCAACTTGCTCCTTCATCTCATAGGTTAATAGCTTTCCAAAGAGCTCATCCACATGCATTGTTTTAATGCTTCCTCCTTCATTGATGGCTTCAACTATACTCTTCCATGATGGAGGTAAGCTCCACAAGATCTTCCTCACCAACTCCTCATTTGTGTACTCCTTCCCAAGTAATTTGAGTGGTGTGAGGATCTCATTGAATCTTCTAAACATTTCTTGAATGCTCTCATTTGGCTCCATGGTAAACAACTCATATGCCCTCACAAGCATGTGCATCTTGGTGTCCTTCACTTGTGTGGTACCTTCATAAGTCACCAATAGCTTGTTCCATATATCCCTAGCATTTCCACAAGAAGAAACCAAATTGAACACATCGGGGGTTAGTGCACAATATATTATATTCATTGCCCTTGCATTCATTGTGCATATGAGATCATCCTCCGGTTCATATTCCGTTCGATCTTTTGGCACTTGGTTTCCATCAACCATTTTTATAGGTATCCTAGGACCATCCTTAATGATCCTCCAAAGAGCATGATCAATAGCTTGGATATGAATTTCCATTCTAGTTTTCCACCAATTAAAGTTTGTGGAGTCAAACAAAGGTGGCCTAGAAGGATTTTGTCCCTCAAGATGCATACTAGTGGTTGCCATGAATCTTTAGGCTTGAAAATCGTAGGATTTTATCAAAACACAGCCACTAGCTCTGATACCAATTGTTGGCCCAAGTGCAACCAAGAGGGGGGGGTGAATTGGTTGAGTTCCAAAAATAAAGCACAAATGAATTCTTGAAACCCCAAACTCAAATTCAATTTGAGGAACAATGATCAACTCTATTTTACTCAGAAAATGACTACCACAATCCACCTAGAATTTGCTTTGAAAGCTATCTTTGAAGTAGTTTTGAAAACAAGCAAGTTAAACCAAAACAAGTTGCTTAAAACACCCACCAAAGCTCAAGTGTATAGAGAGAAGAAGAGACTTGGACAAGAGAATTTTTATAGAGGTTCGAACTCTCCTCTTGAGAGCCTACTCCTCTCCTCAAGCTTACCACTTGAGAGTTTTCTTCTCTACTATGAAACACAATGCTACACAATAGCCTTCAAAGGCATACAACACTTTGGTAGTTTCTTCTACCTTCACCTCTCACTAGTTTTGCCAAAGGCTAACTAGAAACCCTTCTAACCCCCTTTTCCTTACAAGGAAATCACTCAACCACTCAAGACAAGCTCAACAATCTCGTGGTTACAAGGTGTAAGAACAATAGAACCTCTTAAGGCTAAATGAGCAAATGAAAGAACAAGTTCTTGGCAAAGTAGCAAATTTGAGCTCTAGATGGTAGATTTTCTTTCTTAGTTGCCAAGTGTTTTTACAACTTGTTTCTTAGTGTAAATATACTCTTTAGGAAGCTATTAGACCGTTGATGCCCTGCTGGAAGTGCCTGAAAAGTTTCCTTAAAAACTGGAGAGCCGTTGCTCTGTTTTACGCGAAAAACGCAGCATTCCCAGATTTCGTGTTAAGTCCTGAGTTTAACGTGTTAAACTCGACTTTTCTCCTCAACGGTCAAAAGCACCAGGAGACAGAGCATTTAATGCGCGGCAGAGCTATACAGGTGGCGTCTCCTGGTTCGTCTGAGTTCCATTTGAAATCTTGGCTGAAAACGCGCCACTTGAAGCATTTGAAAGCAAACCTTCAGACTTCAACTTAACAGGTTAAAACTGAGTTTTAACGCTTTAACTGATGTTCTCAAAAGTCACAGAAATTTGAAACTCCAGATTAAGTCAGTTTAACGTGTTAAAGTGTAAAGCTTGGGAGCAAGTTAAACTTAGGTGAAACAACTACCTGTTAAACTTTGACTTTAATGGATTAAACTTGAAACCACTCCAAAACACTTGTAATTTGGACATCAAAACTTGATTCAAACATTACCTAAGTTAATAACCTACTAATTTCTTTTCAAAGACAATTTTTCCTCAATACTTCTAAAACATATTTTTTTTAGATAAACACTTAACACACTTGGAAATTAAGCATAAGTTCAATTAACCTTATTTTAACCAAAAAGGTGAGATTAAAAAATATTAACACAAATCATTTGTCATCATCAAAATTAAAGATTTCTTTGGAACAAATCCAACAATTTTGTTGGTCCTAAATCCTTCATATCAAAGGACTTAGACAACTCATCTTTCAACCTACAAATCATCAAAGCATTTTACCCAACAATAAGCATATCATCAACATAAAGCAAAAGAATAATGAAGTTATCGTTAGGAAACTTTCTGACATAGACACAAGAATCTACATCAGTTCTTTTATAGTTCTGGCCAACCATAAAAGAATCAAATTTTTGGTACCATTGTCCAGGTGCCTGCTTCAAGCCGTAAAGACTCTTCTTTAACTTACAGACCATGTGCTCCTTCTCTTTCACTTTAAATCCTTCCGGCTAAACCATGTAAGTTTCCTCGTTTAAGTTGCCATGTAAAAATGTAGTATTCACATTTAACTGTTCAAGCTCAAGATTTAGACTAGTTGCTAGTCCAAGTACTACTCGAATGGAACACATCTTTACCACAGGAGAAAAGATCTCATCAAAGTCAACTCCCTTCTTTTAATAGAAGCCCTTCACCACCAAATGAGTTTTATACTTAAACTAGCTTATCACCATATTTCTTCAACTTGAACACCCACTTGTTCTGCAATGCTCTTATACTTTTAGATAGATTCACCAACTTATATATGTTGTTCTTTTGAAGAGAATTCATCTCATCTTGCATTGCAGCAATCCACTGTTCCTTATCTGCACAAGGTTACACATCTAAGAAGCTCTCAGTCTCCCCCACATCAACAAGCATGATATAATCAAAACTGGGATACCTGGTAGGTGAACGACACTTTCTAGTAAATATCCACGGCTAATACTCTACTTTTTCCAATGAAAGGGGGCTGTTCCCACTGCTCAAGATAATCGTCATACTCAGTTATATCGCCATCAACCTATTCATCTACAATGGCTGGTTACTCTACCCCATGTTCTAAAGCTTCCCTATTTGTGACATTCTTAGATGGAATAGGTGTAGGTGTCAGATTATCAACACTATAAGCAATATTTGAAGTCTTTTTTTTTTCTCTAAAGATAATATCTTCTATATTCTCATGCTCTCTAAAGACAATATCCCTGCTTCTAACCACCTTTTTTTTCTCTGGATCCCATAATCGAAAGCCATATTCTTCACTGCCGTAACCAACAAGAATGTATGGCTTGGCTTTATTGTCAAGCTTCGACCGTTGTTCCTTGGGCACATGGATGAAAGCTTTGCAACCAAACACCTTCAAATATGAATAAAAAGCATTCCTACCTGTCTAAACATTCTCCAAGACTAGAAAACCCAAAGGAACCGATGGAGTCCGGTTGATCAAATAAACAGCAGTACCCACAGCTTTACCCCAAAATGTTTTCGCCAACTTAGACATCCTTAGCATGCATCTGACTTTCTCAATAATGGTGCGATTCAACCTTTCAGCTACATCATTATGTTGCAGTGTGCTAGGCTCTGTCTTCTTGTGACGAATACCACGCTCTTTGCAATACCTTTCAAACTCATTAGAGGTATACTCTTTGTCATTATCTATACGGAGACACTTCAAGTGCACATCAGTTTCCCTCTCAACCATGGCATGAAAAATCTTGAGGCAGTCAAACACCTGGCTCTTCTTCTTCAGCAAGTACACTTAAGTCTTCCATAAAGCATCATTAACAAAAGTCACAAATTACCTGTTACCACCCAACGACTCCACCTCGATGGGACCACAAATATCAGAATGTATTAGCTCAAGTTTATTTTTCTTTTGTGTAGAGGGAACAAGAAAAGAAACTCTATGATGCTTTCATAATAAACAGTAATCACAAGGGTTAAACGACATCCCTTTGGCAATAAGAATGAGGGACTACTTTGCCAAAGTCTTCAACCCTTTCTCACTAATGTGAGCTAGCCGCTTATGCCACAAATTCATAAAAGTATCATCTGTAACCACATTCAGTTAACTATTCCCACAGACATGAACACGTGTCCTATACAAAGTGTAGCAGAGATCACTTTTCGTCACTGGTAAAGAACCATGCTTCAACTTCCACGTCCTATCTCTGAAACTCTGATCATAACCTTCACGGTCAAGCACATTCACTAAAATAAGATTATGCCGCATATCTAGAATGTGATGTACATTCCTCAATGTCAAAGTGACACCCAAACTAGTGTGCATATCAATATCACCGATCCCCAATATCCTAGACTGGGTTGTGTTACCTATCTTCACCATCTTGAGATCAACCTCCTTGTAAGTAGTGAAGAACTCATTCCTAAAAGAAACATGACAGGATGCAGCCGAATCAACTATCCACTGGACATTTGGATCTATAATATGATCACAGTCCCCCTGTGCACAAACTAGCGTAACCGGATCATCAACATCTAACTCAGCAACTGCAGTCGTATATTTTTATCCTCAGGAGCTTTCTCATTCTCCTTCTCATCATTTTTCTTATTCCAGCAATGCTTCTTTATATGACCAGGTTTCCCGCAATAATGACAACCCTTGTCATCTCTTGACTTCGAATGATCGCCAGATTTACCACAACCACCCTTAGGTCCCTTATTCTTGCTTTTACCTCTGCTCTCAGTGACAATAGCCTGTCAATACTCAAAATCCAACTCTTTCCTCCTTGTCTCCCCATTGAACAAGTTGTCTTTAACGAAACTCAATATGAGTTTGCCATCCGAGGTTGAATTACTAATAATAATCACCAAGGTTTTCCATCTTTCAGGTAAGGAACTCAAAAGAAGTAACACCTGTGGCTCATTATCAAAATCTAACCTCATGGGAGTCAACTGATTAATCAAGTTCTATAAATCGTTCAAGTGATTAGAAACCTACTGTCCCGCCTTAAGCTTTAAGTTCACAAGCTTCCGTATAATGAAAACTTTATTCTAAGTGGTCTTCCTTTCAAATAATCCCTTTAATTTCTTCCAAAAAGCCTAAGCATTCGTCTCTGCAGAAACATGGTGGAACACACTCATATCCACCCATCTTCTAATGGTGCCAACTATCTTGCGATTGAGCTTCTTTTCAATCGTCTTCTGACTTGTCCTTTGGCTTGGCTGAATCACTTAAAACTAGATCATACAAATCAAGACAATAAAGTAGATCCTCCATCATTGGCTACCAAATTGAATAATTCAATGCATTCAATCTAAGCATTAAACCTGCACTGTCACCCATATTCTCCTTAGTCATAAGCTCTAATACCACTTGTTGGGATGGACCAAAAAAATTCATCATTAAACCCACAGGATAAAATCAATAAACGCTCAAGCTAATAAATCACAACTAGGCAAAAACAATCAGAAAAGTAGTACCAAGAAGAATTAAATCGAAACACATGATATACATGGTAAACCCTCAAGTGTAGAGGGAAAAATTATGAGGCAAACTGGTAGCAAAATCTACTATTAAGAAAAATAGTACAATGTCTACGGTTCAAATTATTACCCAGACTTGAACCTTACCACAGTAATTTAGGAAAAACCTGAAATTCAACACCCTAGGGTTCCTGTGAAAATCTCACACCACAAAGATTCAATGCACCAATACTCCTTGATTGATGTTCTACAAACCTAAGAGAATGATACTTCAAGTTACAAGATCACAGTTGCCAAACAAAGGATCACACAAACGAGTCTCAAGCACTGTTCTTATTTTTTCGCCCTCTAGCTCCTCTTGTAACCGTGCTTTTTCTCCTTCGCAAAAAAAACCAATTACATGGCTTTTTATAGTCTTCTTAAAGACAAACACCCAATTCGTTTTAACTTAAGTCAATTTAATCTAAAATGATTTTAAATCTTTTTCATCTAAAATCAATTTCATTTAAAAGCCAATATTATATAGGTGTAATAATCCATTTGAAACAAAATTTTTATCATGTTATTAAATTTCTATGAAATTTTAATTTTTAATGTTTAAAAAAGAAAAATTCATAAAAAATTAATACTATTATAAAAATTTTACAATCAATGGATTATTTCACCTAAATAATATTGACTTTGAAGTAAAATTTATTTCAAATAAAAAAATATAAATATAAAAATAAGTTATTTTGAATTAAGTTGACTTATGTTAAAATGAATTGGCCCAAAGTCCCTTGAGGACTTTTAAAGCCTAAAACAAGTAGGCTTTGACTCCCAAGCCATAGCACGTGGCTTTTGCTCCAAAATATAATATAATATTTTTATTTTAATTTTTATGGCATTAGATCCGAACACTTACATCATCACATTTATTTCTCAAGTTAGCGTATTGTTTGTTTCCAAAAGTGATAGGATATATTTTTCATCATCAAGCCTATCATCATTCGAAGCCTATTGCACGGTTTCACGACCCTTTCTTTACTGTTAAACAACTCAAAGTTCTTCTTAAGATAATTCTAATGAAAAAAAAAATGAGATAAATGCATTTTGAGTTAAGACAATTTTATATAGGTATAGTGTTTTTAAGCCCCGAGATATGTTGAATCATTTTGATCGAATCTACTCTCAGTTTCATGAAGTTAGCCTTGTTGATAGCCCATGGACATTTGAACTCGAGACTTCTTGGGAACTTAATGGTGGACAGGCATTGATCCAACTTTTAATCAAAGTAACAATGATTTAAGTTTTTGTTTTTTGGTACAACCATTTTATGAAAAAATACAGAAAAATATAGTGTATAATTATGTCATAAATCTTAAAATTCAACAAATTTAAGTTTTTTCTTTTTTTCTTTTTGTCAAAGTAACAGCTATTGTTAAATTATATTAGTATAAAAGAATAAATTTGGAAACTAATGTTTAACTTGTAATGAAAAGAACTTCAAATAAACATAATCAAGAAGTAAAGTGTGTCTCAAATATTTTTTAGTGCAACCATTTTATGTCACTTTTTACCAATAATCACTTATAACCATAATTAAATACATAAAAGACTACTGTCATTTCAAATGAACACATAGTATATGATACAAAAAGATAAAAACATGACATCAATTCCACAAAAGTAAACATAAATATAATATTATCAGTAGTAAGTAACAAAATGTTGACGCAATAATTTAAGTCATCACTTCTATCCATATTCTAATAATTGATTACTTGGTGATTAATTTGTTCTAAACTTAAATAAGTTTAATTAAATTTGAAATCCTATTTTTCCGCTCAATAATGTGAAATTGTAAAACCTTTAAGATTTTAAAAATTTTAAGAGTTAAAATCAAGATTTTACAAGATTCTTCTGAAAATAAGATTTTACGTTGGATCAAATCATTTTTCTTGTTCTGCATCGTATAAGTGTAAGAATTTAATGTTCGACTGAATTTTGACAACTTGTCTTGAATAATTCCAGGAAAATAAGAGAGTTTCTAAACTTAAATACTACAATTTTCTCAAGATGAATAATGACCCACGGAAATAAAATTCAACCTTCAACTCAAATAAAAGTCTCAGATCTTCATCTACCCCGGAAAGCTCCACCATTGTGGGGAATCCCATAGAAAAGCAGTGCTTTGATGTTGAAAAGCCACAATACCGACAAGCATACTCTCCCTTTGTTTTACAAAATCCGTAATAATAATTAATTTATAATTTTATTTTTTTTAATTTATCATAAAAATATAAATTTTTTATATGAATATGAAGTTTTAAAGATTATGATTTTTAAATATCATTTAAATTCTTTTTTCAATACATACTAAAATGAATATATTTAAGTTAAATTTTAGTTAAAAAAAATAAAAAGGTCAACTTATATAAAATGAATGAAGTAGTTCTTTTTTAGAAAAAAAAAATATTTTTAGAGAAAAATTATAGAATTAAAAACAAGAAAGATATTGGGAGTCTGCAAAGGATTGCTTCTAAAAATTTCTTGTTTAGTCCCCGCACCTTGAGCTTAATAACTAAAGTGTTTAGGGCATTGTGAGGAGGTTCAGGTTTCAACTTTGGTCTCCCTACTCCCTCCCCTTATATGTCACACAAAGTTAGTTCAATTCAATTGCCTTCCTGACCCTAAAAAAGCTAACATTCCTCTTATCTTACCTAAAATACTTATACTTCTTTTCTTATATATTTGTAAAACATGCTTCTACGTACAAAATAAAAATAAAAATAAAAATCTTGTTTGGCCGGTTGCCTTTCTCAACCAATTAATGAAAGGGAACGTGTCGACATATTGTAGCGAGTGTGGGAAAAAGGTTCAAACGACGCATTACTCAAAATGGGGAAAATGCTCGTGCAGTCGAAGCCTTTGTCGTATCTCGTCATGTCTCTCACCAAGTTCCAGTCCAGTCCGGTCATGCCCTCTGTGGTCCATCCAGTTGACCATTTTCAGAAGATGAGTTTTACGGCCGCAGCGGGAAGCACCAGCAGACAGACTTTTCATTCGCAGTACATACCGGTATCCCCAGCAGGCAACATCCAAGCAACCATCCAAGATCCAACCACATAATACAGAGGCTGAACACAAGAACATATACTAGCAATTGGAGAAGAAGACGCCGATCAGAAGATAAAATGTAAATAGTGGAGATATAGCTGCAGATCAGTGATTAGCGTTGCTGCTAATATCATGCAAAACTTTTAGTGCCTTCTAATGGAAGCCTTCAAGATGGAGGAGCAACAGTTGTTTCATCCAGCTAAAAGCATGCCAGGTCTATTGACATGCAAGATATCTAGCCACAAAAGGTTTTCCAGCAGCCACCCATCCAGCAAAGCTCGTCAAAGGGAAAAACAGTAAAAACACAACTGAGGATTACAGCTTGGAGAATCGAGCAATCTTTGCTAACACTGTTCTTAAACTTCGGATTCCAGCTCCAGATTTAGAGCTTACCATCATCTGAATTGGAAAAAAAAAAAAACTAAGTATACTTTTATCTGCAGCATCATAGAGAAAATGAAAATAAAATAGAACTCAAAGAATTATCCTATCTTCCTACCACAGGCTGGACAATGGATGTATTGCTCTTGAGGCTCTGCAAAATCAGATTGAATTTTCAATACTTTAGCCCATGCAAAGGAAGATGGTGCTGGGTTTCGACAAATAGTAATATCAGTGGTTTACCTCCTCAATTTGCATTGCGCGTCGTGCCACGTCAATCGGAAACACTATATCCGTCTTGGTTAGTACAACCTGGTATTTGGTTTGAGATCTGTAGAGTTTTGAAAAGGCAAAGGTAATTGGAAATTTATTGTTGTGGTTTAGATTTGATACAGGGTAATCAGTCACAAAGTGAATATCTCCAAGGTTTATTTCATACCGGAAAAAAAATATGAGATATCAAGAGTCATTTAACTACATCAATTACCAGTCATTTAAACAAAATTACAAGTCCATAGAGGTTAAAAAGTGCACCTTTCCATTAAATCAATGATTTCTCGATCTCTAGGCTTTAAGCCCCATTTTGTGTCCACAAGAAGGCATACTCGTTTCAGACCAACTCTTGTTGAAACATACTCTTTTACCTGGAAATTTTAGCAAATATTAGCAAACAATGCAGGGATTTTTGACAAATTTCAAATCATAGAACAGATCGTACTGACATGGAGACTACAGCAACTATGATGTTTCTGATGTTCCTATTTATGAAGTCCTTTGCTAAGTTCAGTAATCGCAGCTAGACCATAAGAGATTTTGAGTTATATGGATAGTTAACAGAATTACAAGTTCAGCTAATTCAGAGATGTCAACTGCTTCCTCAGACGGTACAAAATACAACTGACCATAGACTGACAGCAGATATATTTTTCCATTTTCTAGACTAGATTGTCTCCCAAATACTAAAAGCAAGAGTAAATCAATCAAAGTCGTTCATCATAATATTTAGCAGGATAGGGAAGCATCATCTGATCCATCAGAATATTCTTCAACCAGATCAAGGCCAAGTCTTAAAATGTTTTATTCCACAGATAAGATAGAAACCCTACCCTCTAGTGTTCGTAAAATTTAGTTGTTTAAATATGAATGAGGTTGCACTCAAAGAAAGTACTAATGCATTAAGTACTCACAAGCTCCTCCCATGCCTCGTTCACTTCATCCTTTGCATAAGCAAAGCCATATCCAGGCAAATCAACCAAGCGAAGCTTTGATCCCAACTTGAAGAAATTGATTGTCTGCAAAAAGAGCAGCTCATGCTACTTTAGATAGAATTCAAGAATCCAAATGAAACACTAATGGTCTGAACAAATTACAAGAGTACCTGAGTATGGCCTGGTTTGTCTGATGTTCGCACCACACCCCATTGTCTTGTGAGTGCATTAAGAAGTGAAGACTTGCCAACATTTGACCTACCTAATAAAGGAATAAATATTCAGTATTATGTCATTGTATTATGTCTTCACAATTAATATGTTATATGGCAGCACCAGTATTACTGAAAGGAACTGAAATACTAGTGGCAGTAAAATAAAAAAGGTAAATGCAAACAAAACTTTATCCTTCTCTACAACTTGAAAGAGGGCATTTCATCATACTCCATAACCAGTGCCGATGCATCTAGACTGCTTACCTGCAAATGCAATCTCTGGACCTTCTGGTGGTGGAAATGATGATGAGACCTTAGCAGCAGCAAAAAATTCCAATTTATTCCTAAAAACCTGAAAAAACAACAAATGTAGATGAGAATTTATATGAAACGTAATATGTAGCACATAAAACATGTGACATACATTTTCCTCAATGCGTTCCCTTTCAGATCCAGTAGAGAAAGGAATGTTATCTAGTGGGGCAGAGAGCTCAGTGTTGTAACCTGCTCTCCGTAGCTCAATCATGCGCCTACGGCCTAACAACTGCTAATAAAAATAATCCAAGACTTATAAAAACCAAAAGCTAAGAGATCATAAAGTTGTGAAATAAGAATAGGAACATCTTAGGGTTTGCTCATACAAATTACATTTTCTTCTACGAAAGAAAGGATTGAAGTGCTGGGCTGTATTGCACGAAATTGCGCATTCGTTGACAGTTCATCACTTTTCTTTGATTCCTTTTTCTTCTCTTCAGAAGCTTCTGCAAAGAAAACATATTGCATGCTATAACAGAAGCATAAACCTAGAGATGGAGAAGGATGAGAAGAACACGACAGGAAGAAGTAGGAGAAAACTGTTATAAATGAGAAGCATGTAATGGGCTGACTATCCAATCTTGGCTAATGAAAAATCATGCGCAAGATGGATAGCACACGTACCAGTGACAGCAGGAGCAGAGCCATCATCTAGTCGCTTGTTAGAGAAGTCATATGGATCAATCTTTATTACCCGCTTCTTCTTCTTTGGCTGTTCATCAAGAACCTCTGAATCACAATCCAAAATTTTCTTTTCCTTAACAGTTTTCTTAGAGGGACGCAAATGGGTTGATTCTTGATTCTTCTCTATAGGTTTACTCGTCGTGGGCTTTCTTTTAGCATTTTTCTTCAATGAGTCAGTTGCAAAAACATCTCTTTTATTCAGCTCCTTGGCATGCGGAGAAGCATGAGAAGAAGGCGTTTTCCCCTTTTCTGCACTGCTGATTCCATCAGAAACCCACATTGAACGCATTGACTTTCTATTCATCTTCTCACTACTGGGGTTAAGAGAATTACTCTTAACCAAGTTTCGTCCTTTGGAAGCAGAAGCCTTGCTGTTGAGAACAGCTGAATCAGCACATGATTCACCATCCAAATCCTCCTCAGCATAGACCCTCTTCCTGATCCTAGTAGCGTTCTCTCTCCCACCACTACCAGCTTTTCTACTGTTAGAACCTACATTTGAGATCTTCTTTGCGCCATTCCCCCTTTTGGGCAATGGTTTGCTTTCACTTTGACCAATACCACCAGCCTTTCTACTTCCCACCTTGGATTTCTGTGAAATTCGGAGCGTCTTACCTACCCTAAGCTCTAATTTCACTTCTCTAGCCATTCTCTGTCAGTGTCTACACAACCCAGCTTCCACAAAATCAAAGCAAACCCGTTTTCAACCAAAACAATAGAACTAGTAAAACCCGAAAAGAGCTTCACCTGAAAAGTTTCAAGCACGAAAAATTCAGCCGAAGCAAGCGGACAACAATGACGGTGAAAATAATTATAAAAAAAGAAGAAGGAAAGAGCAAGGACAGGGACAAACGAAACCATGAGGCTGAATGGATGATTTCATTCATTCTACAACCCAGAAAAGCAAACGTCACTCACCAATAAACTGATCAAAGCGAATTGAATGGGAACTTGGACTTCACTCCCGCCAGCACCAGAGATGCAGCCTTCTAGTGTCAAGTATCAATAGGGGCTGAAGAGAAGTGGCAATTCGCAAAAGAAACAACAAAGAAAGAGAGACGGCGGCAGTGGTCTCCCTCGGAACGAATGCGCTGTGCCGCTGTCAATGAAAAATAACAATCTTGTCCCTGTAGTCTACTCCATGTGACGTGCCTATCCTGTATTTTGATAACCTGCGCTTTGACCCTCACCAAAAATAAATAAATAAATAAAATATCGTCGACAAGTTCAGCTAAGAGCATTCCATTCAGCGGGACCGTAACGGTGCCACGGGTGCGAACCGACCTGATTTCTGCGCAAAGCGAGGCGGCGATGGTCGCACTCGAAGCTTATCGCTTCTTTTTTGCCAAATTCAGGCAAGTAATCCATGATCTGTCGTGTGGCTTAATTCTTCCGAGTGTTTAATCCGCTTAATTACGAACATTGTCGTGTAGAATAGAAACAGCATCCAGTAGTGTAGACGCTTTAAGTTTCAGAGTTTGTGATGATTTTGAGAAACACTCTGTTCAGCTACTTCTCTTAAAGAAAGGGGGGAAAAAAAGAAATCTAGCTTTCGTACATATGATTCCTTTCCGAGCAATAGATGATCGTCTAATCTCTGTGTCCGGCCTCAAATTACAATGCAGAGCGCCGTTTATTCCAAATAACAAGAAAAACCAACATCTCATCATGACATGTACCGGGGGGACATTGCTTGGTATTTGTCCATGGTACTTATTCTTTATATAATGTCTGTAATGTATGATTATATACATTGATTAATTGGAGCGGATCGTGTTGTGTTGCTGCCAATTGCCTTCTCACAGAACGCTGATCTCTTTCTCCTTATCCTTCCCCCTACAGCTGTAACGGCAGCCATGGCGCCGAGGCTTTTCTGGATTTTCCGTGTCTGAGTCACTGGATTCCAGGAAAAGCCCTCGCAGACATCTTCTTCTGACAGTGGGCTCGTAAGTCAGTTTCTCGGCCCGGGTGACATTGAACTCATCCTTGCGTGTCTCTGGAGGTTGACGTTCTGTTTTTGAGCTTGATTTTGGTGCTTCTACTTCTTCCTCATAGAGTACCAGATGAACGCCTGGATCCCTTTCCGTCACAGAACTACTCAACATTATTGAATTGTTGATCCCCTGCATGTTGCTGTTGATGGATGCCTGTCTTGCTGAATCTTGTTCCGTCTTTGAATCCCCATGCTTTCTCCCCCTGGAGCTTCCTTCCGCATCAGTGGTGAAATCAGGGCTTTCATCTGGGTTGAGCTTGTAGCCCCGATAAATGTGCACAGATATATCTTTTTTTGCTGACTCTGAGCCCACATGCATTGACGCTCCTCTATTTTCTCCTGCCAATGTCACAACGCTGACTGGCTTCTCGGTCGTTGGCAGCTTTGTGTGCTGTGTGGCCAGCTTCTGAACCATGCTGGAGATGTCTTCTCTGATACCTTTGTGCAGAGGAGTTTGTTCGCCAGGGCCAGCCGCATGTCTTTGACGACTCTCTTTTTGTGTTTTATTGTCTTTTGGTGGTGCTGCACTCGTGATTTTGATGTCTTTCTTCTCATCACTTTTGGTCATCCACGTTTCCTTTCTTCCGATTACTTCTTGCTTTTGTTGGTCAACTCTTCCTGCTTCCGATGCGGAGCTTGGCAGCTCTGTGGACTTCGCCGTGGCATCTGGTGGTGTAGTGGACAGTTTGAGACTTGTTCTTTGCTGTGCTTCTTCACCATCTGAAACCTTTGTCTTTTCTTCTTCGACAGGTTTGTGTGGAGCTACTCTTCCTTTTAGCATTTCATCCAACTTTAGAAATGCAGCAGTTGGTGCTTTATCAGGTTGTATCTCCTCAAGAGGTGGCTGAGGTATCTCTTGGGCTTTAGATACGCCCTCTTTCCTCAGTTTTGCATCCAGTGCTTCTTCTGGAGATGCTGCTAATTTTGGTTCTTGCTGAAAGTGAAGAGGCCTTTTAGGACTTGCAGGCTCGGAACTTTCTTCTTTCGCCGTTTCTGGTTGTTTGGGCAGAGACTGCGGCTGAGAAACTGCCCCCGCTTTTTGTTCCTTCTGCACTTCTGTACGTGATGGTGAAGGGGGTTGTGATGTTTTTCGCTCTATGGGCTGTGGTGCTGCACGAGCTGGTGATTGGAGCTTAGGTGTTTCCTCTTCAGTTGCTTGCGGCTTGGAGTCTTGAGATTGAGACAGGGTCACGGGGGAAGCCTTTGGGTGTGTGGCCAGGCGAGATGGTGATACAGCTTGGGAGCCAGCTGCTCTGGTTTGAGTTGCTGCTGTAGCTGGTGATGCCGCCTGAGGGGGTCTGGAGTCTCTGTCTCCAGATTGTGGTGATGGTGGCAAAGATGGAGCTCTGGTTTCTGGAGGTGGACGAGCAGCTTCTGTGATTGCACGAGATGGTGATCTGGTTTGAGGGACTTGAGGCTGAGTAGTTCCACGAGCTGGAGATGCTGGCGGAGATGTTCTGGGTTCTGTAGGTCGGCGAGAAGGTGACGGTGGCACAGAGGCAGCCCTGGTTTCACGAGTTGAACCAGCAGGTTCAGTGGCTGCAAGAGGCGGCAGTCCGGTTTGAGGGACAGCCGGAGGTGCTGAGGTTCTGGATTCCGTAGCTCGCCGTGATGGTGATGGTGGAACAGAAGCAGCTCTGGTTGGACTTGTTGGTCGAGTTGTTGAAGTTGCTGGAGAAGGTCGCGGTGCTGTGGATGGACGTGCATCTGATGGTGATGGTACCCGAGCTTGAGCCTGAGCCTGCACTGGGGCTATTCCCGGGGGTCGAAAAGGTGGGCGCTGAACTGGGACGGTTGTACTTGGTTGGGTGGAGGTTGAACTCTCAGACTTGGGATAAGATGACGGGGGTTCAGATGTTGGGCGGGCAGGGGTGGCTGCGGAGAACCAGGGGAGAAAGCGGAATTGCCTGCGATAATCCATAGGGGATAAAGAAAAGGAGAAAATAGATGCGGGAGGGAGGTGATGCGAAGATGTGAAATGAATGCGGGATATATATAAAGCGATGTTGGATACTTTGGAAGGGTAGAGCAAACTTGGGAATGGGTGAATGACTTGATTTCTTGTGCCTGGAGAAATAAAAGACAAAATCTCTAAGCTGGTTACCTTCCTTGGTTGGTCTGGCATCTAGGGCCTGGTGTGATTCCATGCTTGGGCGTAAACCGTGAGCAGGAAGCATGAGTGAGTTGAAGATTGGTAGGCGTAGGACCTCAAAAAACTAAAAGGCCAAGTTTTCAAGATTCTACTGATTATTTTGTCCGACATCCTCTTTTTATTAGAAAAGTGGAGGCAATGTTCTCTCTCTGGCTCATCGAACGTTTCTTTATCTACATCAGTTCATGGATGATGAGAACTTTTCCGATTCAAGTGATTTTCTGTAGATTCATGGAGGATATATTGGCTTTTCCTTGCTCGTGACAAGGGCATCAAGGGGAAGGTTGCTTGGGTACCGGCGGGTGAGAAATGGATCAGGCTTTTTAAAATTGTTAGGATATTGCTTTTTCAATTGTAGAGAAATGAGAAAACAAATTTTCATTAAGTGAAAAATTGTTTTGCCAATATATCTATGTACACACATATATATTATCTACAAAACACATTTTCTTTTTATTCTCTATTTTTCAGAGAATTTCTCAGAGAACATCTTAACAAGGCCTTGGTGTAGTGTGGTTACCAAGTCCAACTTTGGTTGTAATTTAAAAGTTAGAGATGGTTTAGGAATGACCAGCGCAATATCTTAGTGCTGCCAAACAATTGAACCTTGAATCTGTGGCAAAGGGAACTACTGCCTCAAATCCAAAGCCAATGTATATACGAACATGATTAGTAGCCGTTGATCAAGGCGTAGCATAGGAGATTGGAAGAAGGCTGAGGAGAGTGGTGATGCCGATGCCGATTCCGACTCTGCAAGGGGAGGATGAAAGTGCCTAATGACCCTTTGAATCTATCTATTGAAGTTCATGCTCTTCCTTCCTACCCCACCATTCATTTATAGATCAGTGACATGATCTACCAACTCCAACTCCAAGTTGGTTCTGCAATCTCCAACAAACACAAACAGAAAATTGTAAGTACATTCCATTATTTCTTTCTAACCAATCTCCAGATCCACTGTATTTCCATACACAAAAAATAAAACTAGATTTCACGCTCGTTTGTTTGCCCCTGAAGCTATACACACACACACACATCTGGCTTGCCATCCCAATCTCACTCTCTACTGCCATGCACTCCTATTTTTCTGTGCGAGTCAGCTTCGAGAGTACACTACACCTGCTCGGGTTTTCCGTGTATTCCCTTTTTCGAGCATGTTCAGTTTCTTACATGCCTGCCTCTTGATATATAGCTAACATCAAGGAGCTCTCTGTCTTGAGCTTCTCTGTGATCCAACATCACAAGGTGACTGAAACCCAATATTCTCCACAGCTCCCACAGTCTTGGATAATCGTCTCTTGCTCACTTCTTCCACTAACGATCGGTGTAATAATTGGCTTCGAACATCTACTAGAGATCGATTCCTTGTTAATTTCCGCTCATCCACCGCAGGTTTCCTCTGTCTGGAACTAGAACCTACATGCGTCTCAACTAAAGCATGATATTGGTTGCAAAATCTTGTTGAGCAAGGGGCTCTTGCAGTTGCACCCACATATTTTGCTCTACTATGGGGACTCATGTCAGGCTTGTATTCATCTCCAGAGAAGTAACTCATGGTGGAGTAAGTTCCTGACTGGGAAGAGCTCCAAGAGCTGCTATCATCAACCATATCCTCTGCAACAAAAAGGTTTTCTTTTCTAACGGACTATCACTTCTGGGTTAAATTTTCAACACCTGATTCTTAGGATTACTAACTTTTACAATTATGATATCCTAGGGAATGGAGTTGCTTCTGTAGTTGTTTTCTGATTCACTTATATGTTTGCATGAACGATACATCAGAATCTTTGAAGGTTTTGCCATACTCATACCTTGGTACTTGACTTTCCAATCTGGAACCAGAGCTGAAATCTCCCCATCAATCATTTCTGCAATTTCAATGGGCCCCCAATCAAGTATCTCTAGCTCTTTAACCATCTCCACAGCAACATCGAGTGGTGTATCATTTAAAATATCGAAAGGGAAATAGACGTTTCTCGTAGCACCTGCAGAGAAGGATATAGTTGAAACAAATTTGAAACTTCTTGAGACAGCTAATGGATGTTGAAGGGAATGCCCATTCAACAGGAGAGGAGGAAACAAAATCACACCATCTTTATCAGTAATTTGCACTTTCAGAAAAATGGTATCATTTTCGGGATTCAACTTCCCAGTGATTGTCATTTGTGTCCTCGTACTGTCATCAGTCAGTTGAAGTTTCTCCATTTCTTTTTCGTTCAGAAAGGGTTTCTGGCCACCAGGTTTTGCCCCAGGCCACAGTTTAACTGGGTCAGAAGCGAGAAATGGGTCGAGCAATAGTTGTTTTGCTGATACTCTCTCTGAAGCATTTACCAGACATCTTCCAATGAATTTCTGCGCTTCTACATCTTGAATCC
The DNA here is from genome assembly GCA_039654915.1 of Aquilaria yunnanensis. Classification (NCBI taxonomy): domain Eukaryota; kingdom Viridiplantae; phylum Streptophyta; class Magnoliopsida; order Malvales; family Thymelaeaceae; genus Aquilaria; species Aquilaria yunnanensis. Next base: position 101,307,252 of record CM077593.1, on the reverse strand, counting down.
GATAAAATGCCCCTGGTAGCTTCCCCTAAACACACGAGAGAGAAACACAAGACATGATGCTTAAGTTGGGCAAGATGAGTCTCGACTTCAAAATTTTGGACAAATATTTTACCGATGTCACTTTCTTGTATATTTGAGCTGGATTGCAACATTCACTGTATGGATATTCAGCTGTTAACATCTCCAAGACGCACATTCCAAATGAGTAGACATCAACTAGCTCGTTGTAGTCCTCTTCATACAATTCAGGCGCCATGAACTCTGGGGTACCTATCAGCAAGTGGTTCATGATAATTATAATGAGAAACAAAAATAATGAGGACATGCATGGTTTATAACTGAAGCAAAGGTATCAATACCTATGACACTGTGGGCTGATTTAGATCCTTGCAGAATGGCTGCAAGCCCTAAATCACCAATCTTGACTTGACCAAGATGGCCATTGACAAAAATGTTGTCACATTTAAGATCTCTATGAATAACAGGAGGGTCATGACTGTGCAGGTAGACAAGACCCTCTAAGATTTGTCGAGCCCAGTTCTTGATGGCCCTTATATCTACCCGGTTATACTTTTTCCTGTATCTGCATAATCTCAGATAATCAATTCAAAGTGCCTTGTGGTAAGCCAGTTTTTATAGAGGGATAGCGTCCAAGTAAAAACAGACTTACTCTCTCAGAGTTCCTGAACTAAACATTTCAGTAATGAAATTGAAGTTCCTTTGCTCAATATCAATCCAGGAGGTGTAGAATCTGATAACGGAGTCATGGCTGAGGGTGCTAAGGAGGTGAACTTCTGAGTACAACCTCTGCAAATCATCAGGTGAACGTAGGGCCTGGTTCAGGTTAACTTGGTTCCAAGCCACCTCTATCCCAAGGACCTCATCTATTGCCTTGTACACTGTTTTCATAGCGCCTTTCCCAAGCACTTCTTCAAACTGACACAGGAAACAGGATTAGTTCAAGAAGTCAGTGATTGTATCGTGCACACGAAAAAAGCATCTGACGCTCCTGAGTATCCCATTTGCAGCACAGTGCATTTAAGGTAGTTACAGATAAACAGTCCAAAAACCTACCTTGCATTAATATACATCCCAGTCACTTAATGTTTGTTCGTTATGTTTAGTAGGTAAGAAACAAGAAAGGATAAACAAAATCAGAAGATGGATGTGTGGATAAATGTTGTTTGAGGTAAGGTGCTTGACAAGCATGAAATAGTACATTATGTGGGAAAAGTGTGGCTTTGTGGCCATACAGAACATAGCACTAAGTTGCAGTATGATTGGGATTGGTTTACTTAAAGGAAAAAGGTTGGAGAAAAGCCATTACCTTAAAACAATAAAAAAGCTGGGGCAGTGCAGGTCTTCCCTACTTTGAGGCCTTAAGGTAATAATTCATCATTTATTTAATACACCTTTATGCTAATTAAATTAAGGCCACTTCAACTAATAGCTGAGAAGTATATTAATACTTGACTAATCAACACTCAAACAGAAAGCACATGCCTGTGTAAGCAAAGCATTTCATTCGCAAGTTTTCTTATGTTAGACCAACCAATCACTGTCATTGATAAAGTCAATACAATCAAGGAAGGCTAAAAAAAGAAAAAAGTGGATGGCCATAGGTGAGGGCCAAATATATATACGTGTGCGCGCTATCGAAACCAGTTAACGACTCCATCGGTGTATGACACTAGGTAGAAATTAAGGAACAAGTAAGTAACTTTAAAGTGCGGAAGTGATTAGTTTAGTAGTATATAATTCAGTATCCACATAACACAGGCAGGAGCTTGAACTTTGGGTTTCTGAAAGAATTTTGATAGGAAGGGATGGACTGATCGATCAGAAAAATGAAGTTGAGGATCGAGAAAGAAGAGATGAGAAGATGAAGCATGTGGCGATTCACATATATGCGGTGTACAGGTTGCTAGGAGGACTAGCTAAAAACAAGCTGATGACTAATTAAATACTACTCCATATAAGATGAAGGATCCAGGTGAATGAATGTATAATAAAGGAAAAGAAATGCGTAATGGAAAAGCAAAGCTGAGGAAAGAGGAAGAAATACATACCCGACCATAGCGGGAGGAAGGGTCGGTCTCGGCGTATCCATGCGGGAGCGGGAGGGCGGAGGCTGCAGGGTTTCTGCTCATGCTCATGCTCATGTTCATGGTGTTGTTGTGGGGGCATAACGTAACATATAAACTAATTACTAGATTAGAGGAGGCGTGCCTATAGGTGGACGGAGGCTTGCTTGGCTGCCCCGGCTCAGCAGCAGCAGCAACAACAGGGCAGGTGCCAGAATTGAACAAGCAACCCAAATCCTATTCCTTTTCTTTTCTTGTGGTGCTCTGACACTAGTAGTAATAATGAAATTAGACAGACAAGGTCAAGGGAAAGCGTAAGACATTAAGAATCGGGGATTGGATGGTTTGATGCTTGCTAGGAATCATCTGACCAACACAAGTACTAATAAATACCCTACTTACTAAGATTGATCATATCCGGTCCATGTGGTGGCAGAGGCAGAGGCAGAGGAGGGGGTTCTAGTCTGAAACTTTCTCACTCAAAAACATCATCTGGGTCGGTCTGTATCAAATTAACGTCTCCGGCTGAAGCTGTAGGTATAGCAGAGACTTGTTAGAGAGAGAAGGTGGCGGGGGTGGGACCCATGACCAATACAAATGAGTGTTGATGAGCGGCTGCGCAGTGGAATAGAGCATCTCCCAGAATTTCAAATCATCATGCTGTCCCATGACGTTTACGTTTTCAGAATCCTATCTATTCCTATACAATACAATGTCTAGTCTTCTACTAGTCTACCTTTTCTTTTTCTTTTTTTCTTTTTCAAAAATCTCTATCCCTGTAGTTGTTCTTGTACCTCACGTCCCCCTTTCTCTCCTCCCAAACTTGCGAATCAATTTTTCAACCTCAAAAATGAGATTTGAAAATCACATTTTCTTTACATCTTCCCTTCTGAAATTTTAATTTAAATTATCTGTTAATTTTCAATTAATAATTTTAATTTGTCCCTAATTTTTTATACTTAGTGGATATTTTAAATTGTTTTTTTCTCTATAAATATAAAAACGTATCTTTTAAACAACTTGAAATTACTTGAACTCAATTAATTATTAAATAGTTTAAATTTTAATTTCAAAGTTGATGTCAGAATATGTGTGTACATACATATATACATGCATATATACATACATACATACATAGGAAAAAGTATAGACTTTCAAACCTTTGAGAAGTAATTGTCATATTAATCTAAGTTCAGGGGATAACTGTAATATATCCTAAAATGTTTTGCACTTGATTGTTAACTCAGGTTGTTGACAGGCTTTATCAAACAGGCTCTGGGACTGGTTGAAATCCTTGAAGAAGGAATAAGTATTGCACAGCTTCTAAACATGATTTGAAAACTAAAGAATATGGACCATAAGTGCATTTTACTTGATTATGTATCTACTAACTCTATTCTTATGTACAATCTTGTACAATCTTATCTACAATCTTGTACAAACTTAGATTTACAAGGCGTAGAAACAGAGTTGTGCACCTATCTCGCATTTCCAATCAGACATAATGAAACATAGTTTGTTCACGTAAAAAAAAAAGATGTGAAGCCAAAATCAAATCATAGCAATTGGTAACAAGAACAAACATACAATAAGGGGTTAATTACAATTTATTTACTGAGGTTTAAGTGAAATTACACTTTGCTTCATACTACTTAAGAAATAGTATATACTTTACCTCTGCCTTTTTAATACTCCCTCCGTCCCAAATTCTTTGCACCATTCACGTTTTACCAATTAATCTATGATTTTTTATTTTAGACATTTTAACATATAAATGAAAAACTTTTATTTGTGAATGATAAATCAAGACATATAGTTTCTAAATATATATTTTTTAATTTTTTTCTAACAATCAGTAATATAAAAAAATTCAAGTCAAACTAGCCTAAAAAGTCAAATGGTTCAAAGAATTTGGGACGGAGGGAGTACAATCTAAAAGCAACTTCTGAAATCTTAATTTAGACTGTACAGTTGTCATATTCAAATAATTTCAATATGTATAGTATTTTTTTATAGTTAATTAACGTTTAAAAAATACTATCCTAAAAACTGAAAGAAATGTAGAAAGAAAAAACTAATAATTTAAAATATCTATTAACTAAAAAAAAACTATACAAATTGAAATTACTGGAAGATGACTACCGTAATGTCTAAATTAAGATTTTAAAATTTACTGTCAGACTGTATTAAAAAGAAATTGGGCAAAATGTATATTTCTGAAACAAAAATGAGTAAAGTATAATTTCACCTAAATCTCTAAAGACAAATTGTAATTATCCCATAAATGAGTAACAATTGATGGGATCTTAACCAACCAATGGAACCTATAGGGGTTCATCAATAAATAGCCTAAGCAACTCATGACACAAACATGTAAAGCCAAATCAAATTGCAACAACCGAGAAATCTAATGGAAAAACCAAAGAAGAACCGGAATCCGACTACCGATTGATGAAACAAGAGAACATTGGCCGATACTCACAGAGATCTGGTGGAAACGTTGAAGCCATCCATGTATCTAAATAGGCGAAGCCAAACTTGAAACTCAAGAATTGACAAATCATAAAGAAATGGTCAAAGAATGAACAAGGAAAAGAGAGTGATGGACAGGACCTTCAAATGAAGTGTTGCTAAGCGATCAGAACTCTCTTGAGTCTTGAGTTAGATGTTTTTCCAGGTCTAACGGCGAGCAAGTGGCATTAAGGAAAACAGAGTCACATGATGAGCACAGGGCGAAAAGGAAGTACGATTTTTCTTTAACTTAAAGAGGTGAGTTGAATCAAGTTGATCTTCAGGGGCTAATTGTCTAAATTGTAAGAGTTTAGGCCCCTTCACGCCCTTCTTATGATGTAAAGTCATGAACCCTTATGGCCTAAGGCCAGTTTTAACCCTTGAACTCGATCAACACAGGCAATAAACTCCCTCAACTTCGAATCAGTCCAACTCGCCCCTGAACTTACTGCTGGCCCTAATGCTCATCACGCGACCATTGTTTTCTAAACGACGCTTGCTCCCGTTATTGTCTGAAGTTGCGCCTGATGTGCCGCTACGGCGGCCTGATTGAATCCGCTTGGTGGGTCGTTGACCAGAACACCTCTCATCTCTCCCTCCAGCAGCGACTCTCACTCTTTCTCCTCCACTGTCTGTCCTTCACCCTCAAGTACCAGCTCCCGTCCGAAGACCTAAACTCGCTTATCTCCCTCTCCACCGATGAAGACCTCGATAACATGATTGACGGGTACGACTGTGCCGGGGGTATTTGCTTATTCCAGTATACCTCTTCCCTATCACCTCCTCCCTCACCGTAGACGCCTCCTCCAAGTCGAAGGATTGGTTCCTCAACGCCTTGAACCGAGCGTCTCTGATTCCACTGCCATCAATTCCCTATTGGGTCTCGATCAGAAGAGTTCAAAGCAGCAAGATGTTCACTCAGTGCCCGATTCCCCCCTGCGAAGACAACTTCTTCCTCCGGCTCCACTTCCTCCTGTCTCTCGCTAACCAACTTACCTCCAATTAGTCTTCTTCAGTCGCTCAAACCACCGTCTACAACTGAGCATTGAGCAGAACAGAAATTACGCTAGCTTTCGACGAGTTTGGGCGGCCTTTTATAATACTCGAGGAGCAGGAGCAGAAACAGCGACTGCCGGGGCTCAAGACTCAGAGAGCCAACATTTCTGCTATCAAGGCAGTGGTCGAATTCTTCGGACCCAAGGGTATGGACAAGATGCTCCAAAACCCAAAGGCTATGTCACCATCACGAGTGATGGTGCAACAATCTTGGAGGAGATGGACTTGGAGAATCGAATTGCCAAGCTGATAGTTGAGCTGTCTTAGAGTTAGGATTATGAAATCGGTGATGGCACGACTGCTGTTGTTGTGATGGCAGGAGCTCTTCTGGAGCAAGCTGAAAAGCTGTTAGAAGGTGAGTGGAATTGAAGAGCAGTTCGCCCATATCAGCGTTAGCAGCGGCCTGGAGCAGCAAGATGAAGGGTTTTCTGTGTCCGTGGGAGTGGAAGATCAACTGGTTCATCAGACGCGGACCGTGGTTCGAGTGACTGAAACATCCCTCACAACTCTAGCTACTAACGGGAACATGACTGTTTAGAAAACAATGGTTGAAGTTGAAAGGGTTCAATGTCCAAATCACCCGAGTTCGAGTGCTAAAAATGGCTGCAGGGCAATCCTTATCATTGTAATTATGTTGTCCACTAGTAAAGGGTTTCGGAGAAATATACCTATTATCCGGCCCTATAACATGAAACATTTGAACCTTGCAACTCAGTTGCTACAAATCCATTAACATACAGTCAGTCAGTGAACACTGGGGGTTGGACCAGGAATAGGAAATGACAACTGAGAGATGTTGATTAATTCTAAACCATGCCATGTATAATGACTAACTTCCACGACTGTGCCAACAAGTGTGTACATATATCAGATTTCAAATTCTGCTATGCATCATTTAATAACCACGCCTCATAAGAACTAATTGACAAAACTGCTATATAACAGGGCACTTCGCTCCATCCATCCTTCAAACTAAAAATCTTTTTATGGAGTTTAGAATCAGGCATTGCCACAGCACAGCAACCTTATCCAGGAACGCCTTCATCACTTGAACACTTTGACCTCTACTCCTACTCTACCCAAACAAATTGCGCCAGATTGGATTGGAGGTGTTTTAAGCATGCAGGTCCTTGCTTGAGGTCCAGACAGGCGCTTTCTGAACAACGCCATCTGCCAACATCCCTGTTCCATTTTCTGCGCTAAGCAGAGGATCAGCTTCATTTTCTTTCACCTACAACAAGAGCAACAACACCAAGACCAGAAAGGTTCATCATTTGGGCCTTTGATGTTATTAGTCAATCAGCAGAGCAGAGAAGCAGATTGAGTGACTAAATCTAAAACCACACCCATGTTCCAAGGTACCTGTGGCAGTTGTGCTGCAGCCTCACTAGCCTTCTGCTGCTGGCTTTCTACCGTGCAATAATATGAATAGAGAACCATGCCAATCACAGCAATCAGAATCCCCAGAATATTGCGCCAGCTAAATGGATCACTGAGCAGAACATATCCAAACGCCAAAACTAGGCATGTTTTCAGATGCCCTAGGACCTGGTATGTGACTGGAGATGTTTTCCCGATTACTAGAAATGTGCTGAAGTTAACAGATACTGATATCAGGCAGGAAAGAACAATGAAGAACTGCAAACAAGATGATGCACAGACAGTTAGTTGAACAGACATTGGATCAACGAAAAAGCTCAAAAAAATTCGTTGATTGTGAACTCCTACCAGAACTTGGGGGGTGTACTTAAAAGCAAAGACATTTTTGTTGGTCAGGAGTCCATCTAGAAATGGTCCAATGACAAACAAGGTGATCGCCTGGTATGGGCAAGACTGGTAGAGGAGTTGGGTGGACGAAACTTTAAACCTCTTTTGGATCGTGTTTGTCATCTAGTAGGGTACGGTCAAGATTTTAACAAGCGAAACAAGCAACCAATGTGCATTCAAACCCATGGAACAAAGACCACTGAAGCATGCAATTAAAATATTTTATTTTTGTTCATTAATATTAAAAGAAATGAAACGGAAATTTGAGGCTAAACAGGATACAATTTGGGCAATGCAGGTTGTAATAACAGCCAACAAAGAAAGGATAGAACCCAGGAAATTCAGCTGAAGATCTGTTACAGTTGCAATTCCAACACCCACAAGAAGAATGGCAAGAGCAAACTGAATTTTACGACTGCAAAAAGAAAAGAAAGAAATAATTATAGGTAAATGATAATGGACAGAACTCACCAATAAATTATGCTGACTAATAAAACCAGAAATGATTATAAGTAAATGATAATGGACCAGAAAGAATGTGTAATAGATTTATCATTTTGAAATTCAGCAAGTTAATACCAAATTAAACATAAGATTTTTAGCTTAGGGAACATTATTATAATGAAAAAACAGGTCATATTGAGTGCATAAGTAGGTTAATAGCAAACAATTAAGCACAAGCTATTCTTCCATGTCACAAAAAAAAAAAAAGGCGTAAACCCCTTAAAACCATTTGCCACAATTCAGAACGTGACAAAACATGCCTAGGCAAGACCAGAATCATGAATAACATGCACTTGCAAACTAAACATTTAAGAAAAGTCCCCATATATTAAATTTCAAATTATTACTTTCATTGAGGTGAACATCAGGCCAAAGCTGAACAATAACAAACTTTCTTAACAAACCAACAAGCAAACTCAGGACTGACCTGAACTTTTTCCTGAAGAAAAGCGTCTCCAGCAGAACCGTGCACGGGATAATTGCCAATTTTGTCATCTAAAATGAAAAGCAAACAAATAAAACTTTTACGATGGATGATTTGTTGTAATAGCATAAAACCCCAAACCCCACACCAAATGGACGTCACTACAGCATCGACAAAATAAATGTTTACGTTGCAACCCACTAAAAGAGTACAATTAACACCAAAGAGCCAAAAAACAAATATTAAGATACATTTCAGATTTCTACCCAGAAGAATCATAAGAGGTTTTTTACGGGGAAAAAATAAAAAAAGAATCAATAAGGCATTTATACCTGATAAAAGCCAACAGAATTAAAACCCAAGCTAAGATTCAAAAGTCCGATGGATATGCCATTTAATATGCCAAATCCCATGACAGCTCTAGGATCAAAAGGCTTGTGTTCGAACAATTTCATCCATAGTGCCACATGCAGAGAACAAAATGTAACCAGAAGATGCCAGCTTGTCAGAGTTGTTGCTGAGCAGTAAAAAACTCTGGTTAGTGCAAGCAATGAGGTATATGAGAAATGCAGAGATTACAGAAAGAAATAATGCACTGGGAATCCTTGCTCTGTGATAGCAGCAAAGGTGGTATGCCCTAATGGAAAAAGAAACAGGGAGAACAAGACATCTAACAGAAAATTCTGACTTAAATCATGCTAAATCTTAAAATTAGCGGGCCAATTACAGAACTAAAAAATAAAACAAAATCGTGAAAGATGCATTGATCAGTCTGCCATGTGACGTCAATAGATAACTCATAAACCCAGTATAAGGAATATCCGGTGGAGGCTATTCGATCTTAAGACAGTTTTGGCACAGCGTAAACACCATCTCAAGCATTGCCAGAACAGCATCAACAGCAGCCCTAACTCATCACGATTTCACTTGTTTTAGGGGTTTGAATTCCGCTATTATCCTTCCAAACAAAGAGCTCGTGAAACTGAGCTACGTTTACAAAAACTTGATTAATTGTGAAATCTTACAGTGATCAACCTCAAGTGGTAGAAGTATGCTCATCTGATTTTTCCAATGATGATAAACCACAGTACTCTGGAGTCATGTTTGGCACAAGATTTGACGATTGGCATAAGAGTTGGTGTAAACACTAGAGATTGATGTAACATTAGAAGCGAAAAGCACGGACGCAGAAGATTATGAAATACAAACTATGAGGCACTTGCAGTACGCAAAACCAAGCTAGGTAAGCAGAGAGAAAATGGGATTGGAGTACAAGCAGATGTTAGGTGCAGAATCTGAATCAGAGTTGAGAAAGAGATCTAAGCAGGAAGCTAATCCGCAACAGGAGTGGCACAAGAAGCAATAGTAATGGGAAAAAGGGAAGGGCGGCGAGAAGTGTTACTGACCGAAAGTGAAACCGAGAGTGCTAATCAAGGCCTTGTTGCAGATAACAATGGAGACGGAGGAGACGACGGAGAGGCTCAAAGCACCAATGGTCCCCAGCTGGAACTTCTGGGTCTCAGTCATCTTCAAGAAATACTATCAGCGATCTCGATCTAGGGCAGGGAGTCGCGAATCAGGCAGAAATGCAGGGTAAGTGATCGAGGGCGCACGACATACGCCGGCGATGAAGGGGAGCAGCTGAAAGGGGAAGAGAGTCAGATTCAGAAGAAAAGAAAAGAAAGCGAGAGTATAGATGAAGTAGAGAGAGCAGGAAAGAAGAGAACCCTAGATCTGCTCTGCTGAGGGTGGGAAGGGAACGAGCCGGAGAGAATCGGGGGATTGAGGAATGAGAAATCTCAAAATTCCGGAGCAGAGAGAGACTGTTGAAAACATTTCCTTGGAGAAAATAAGAAATGAAAAGAGTGAGCTACCAATTCCAAAGCGGTAATAATAAAAGAAATTCTATTTCTAGGGACAAAAGGAAACCGGTGAAATGAATTGGTATTGGGTTGCTGGGTAACGTAAAGACCTCTGCGCTGCGCGGGCGCCAAACATGGGAATAAAACCACACTCACGTTGGTGCAATTACTACGTGCTTAAAACTCGTGCACGTATATGTAATTATAACATAGATGAGATGAATATATGTCTAATTAGACATATTTGTTATTTTACAATTTTATCCTTAAATTTATCCCTTCCCAAACCTTCTCTCTCCAATTCTGGTGATCAACTTATCAGATCTAACTTGAATTTTGGCGTGCAAAGAAGCTGAGGAGGCTGAGCAACTCTGCCGAGGAATGGCAAGAAACAAACGGCCGATGTGACCAAGCAACGAAGGTGAAGTACGCCGAGGAACCATGAACGGCCAGGTTGAGGAACGCCGAGGAATCATGAAAAACGAATAGCAACAGTGGCATGATGCAGCAGTGACGGCGTGATGCGAAGTGACGTCACGATGCAGCAGCAACGACAGCACAATCGGCAACGAAGGTGCGATGTTGTAGTCGAACGCTTCAATTAGCAACGGTAAAGGCACGACAATGATGGTGATGATGTGGTATGGAGGTGAAGTAACGAGGTAAGTCCCCGGCTAGGCGATCCCTGGCTAGGCAATGGTCGGCGATGATGAGTGACGGGAGATGATGGTACAAGATGAGACTAGAACACTGTAGAAGACGATTGGATAAACGGAGAACAAAGTGGCGGCGGACAAAGCTTTCAAATCTCTGATTGAATCTTAGCTTCAGATATGAGGAGGCGAATTAGCGATCCAAAGAGGCGAAGCGGTGAGGCGAGTCCGATGTGAGGCGATGAGGCGAGTTTGAGGCGAGGGTGGAGGTAAGGCAACGAAGCGAGTCCGAGGAGGCGAAGCAGCGAGGCAAACAGGCATAGAGGGCAGAAGTGAAGCGGTGCGAGGGAGGAGGAGAAGTAGTGAGAAGGTGGCGATGGCGAATTGCTTCAGGCAGTGATGGCAAGGTAAACAAACTATGGGGGGATATGGAGACATTTTGTAATTATTTACATATTGCCCCAGGCATTTTGTAATTTTCTTAAATGGTTATTTAGACATTTTTAAATTTCTATTTAGACATTTTATTTATTATTTCATATACATTTTTTTATCACGCAAATAAATTGTTTGCATATTACTTTAAACATTTTTTAATTTTTATTTAGACACTTTTAAACATTCATTCAAACATTTTTTTTTGTTTCAAATAGTTATTTTTTAAAGAGAGTAAATTTTTAACGTATTGGTTCAGACACTTCTAAATATTTCTTTAGACATTATTCGGTATCCATTCAGACGCTTTTCATTGTTTCGAACATTTTTCTTATTTTCTGATACTAATAAAATTATTTGTAGATTACTTTAGACACTTTAAAATATTGCATTAGACATTTTTACATATTTTTTTAGATATGTTTGCTCATTACTTTAGACACTTTTACAACAACGTATATTATCACATTGGGCGACGATTCGGAGAGAGTACAATGATAGTGGCGGCACTGGCACGGGCACTGGCACTAGAGGAGACAACAATAACAAGTTAGAGTTTTTATAGAGAATAATATTTTAACTAAGGGTATTTTTATTTATTTATTTATAATTTATGTCTTATATATAGAAGATTAAGAGTTAAGTTAGTATGTCTAATTAGATATAGGTACATAATAAAATAACTAATGTAATTATATATACCATATTTTTAGTAAATATGGTTAACTTGATTATTTCTAATAAAGATGATGTGGCATGTGAGAGAATGATTTTTTACCTTATACAGTATAATCTATAGCTTGCCTCTTATGTTTTTCTTTTTTGTTTTTCCTTTAATTCTTAAAACGGCTGAAGAGGGAAATACCAGTGCTGTTTGGGTGGGATTGAAGAAATACTTCTGATGCACTTGAAGAGTAACTGACTCAATTGCAATCAAATATATGCAGTGTCGGCAAGTCTAAGAAGTAAGTTTAAAAACAAACAGTTCTTAATAAACTTTCCCTGTAACATTTATATATTTTTTCCTTAACTCTTTTATATTCAATTAATAAAAGAAGAGAATAGGAAGGGGGGGAGAGCACAGAAAATATGAGTTATTTTTCTTTAATTTGAAGAGGTGAAACTAACATATAAAGAAAGGAAATGGGGGAGATTAATAACTCTCATTCTCTTTTTATTTCTTCATATCTAAATAAGGGGAATCATATCCCTTCCGTTCCACTTTATTTACTTCAAGACTTTGCATGGAAAAAAGAAACATTAAAAATATAATTATTATTTCTAATTAACCCATATTATTTTCCCCTCATGGTCTCCACATCTGCCATGTCCTGGTGTTGATTTGCCTTCATCACATATCCCCATCCTGCCGCTAGCATCCCATGTCGCCATTCCTGGCATCTTCAGTCACCAACGACATTGAATTGAAGAAGAAATAGGGAAGAAAACCTAAGACCCGTGAGCCTGCAACTACCTAGGGACCGCTAATGCCTTCTACCACTAAGCCCAGGCAATTAATCATCAGGCTTCCCTCTTTGGTGTTTGAATTGAAGAGTAGAGAAGATCTAGGTCTCCTAACCTTTTTTGACCCAAACATTCAATATAGCTTTCCTATGCCACCAATTGGACAAATTAATTGCCGGCATCACTATTCACACCGGCTACGTGCTACCCACAATGCCAATGGGTCATTCAACACATCTAGAGGCGCCTCACCATACTGCCATCTGAGATGAATGAAAAATGATCGATATCCTTTTCAAAAGTGAGAACGGAATAAGGGATATGACAATAAATTTGCTTAATAAACTTAACAAACAAGAAAATTGTGTAAAAATTTTGGGGCATAAAAAAAAAATAGTGTAAACGATATCGGACAGGTACTAATTTTCTTTTCCATCATGCCTTCCCCCAATCCAAATATGATTCTAAATATTTTGAAAACGCATGTATATAATACTCGACGTATAAGGAAAGTCTAAAACGTCCGGTGCATGGAAAGTATGATGCAATAAAGAAGACATGAAAGAGAAATAGAGGAAAATAAAAAGTTATGCATTAGTTATGTTGTTGTTGGTTGCTTATCAGGCACTCATTTCCTAGTTTATTTTATGTTTTAATGCTTGGGTTGTTTTGGTAGTTGTGGATTGGTCAGAAAGAGGCAAAGAGCAAGGACGGAGGCAGCAAATAATGCGCTTATTAGTTAAGTACATGCAAACTATGAGGTAGGTTGAAGGTGATTTGGTGATGTTTTTCATTTTGTGATGCTGAGAATTCATGCATCAGCTTTGCTTCTGGGTCATGATTGGATAAGAAAATCTAGGCTACCATTTTTGTTCGCGTCCAAATGAGGATTTGTGATTGAAGCTTTGCTTCATGGATCTCTACTAATGTGTTAAATATTGTTAGGTATATCGTATCCTAAATTTTTAAGGTATACTACGCTACATATTGTTACCGTTTTTTGTAAAATAATAAATATTAGAATATTATTTTAAGATAACTTTATTTGTTCAATAATTTATTTTTATACATTTTATATGTATTCTAATTTTTCTCATCATAATTTGTCAAATATAAATAAAATATATATGATATAAGATATTTTTTTAATTCAAAAAAACATAAAAATGTTATATATAGAGAAAAATAAATAATACTAAAAAAACTAATATATTAATATAAAATAATAATAATAATAATTTAATAATAACAATACATTTTCTAATACCACATTGAGTTTCTACGTAGCTCAAATTATAACGTTTCTTTCTTAGCTTGTACTGCAAAAATAATATATTCATCCCATGTCATAGAATTTTGATTTTGAGTTAAGAAATTTTTCAAATAAAAATAATATTCATTTTGGGTAGCATACACAAAAAAATCCATTTTGGAGATATTGTTTAACATCATATTGTGACTGAAAAATATGATGATTGTTACTGAATAGATTATTGAAAAAGATTGGAGTCGAAGATGATGAAACTTCGGTAAAAAATGATGGCATTTGTTGTGAATGTTCATATAATCCATATACCATGAAGCCACTATCATCAATTGAACTTATGTTGGAACCTTCAAGTTGCTACCATCTATTAAATTTTTATATTAACTAAGAAATGTAACAAAAAATAAAATAAAAGTATATGTTTATTTTATGATATATGTATTATTTATATTTTAATGTTTTATATACTTATGATATTTTGATGTAAAATTAAAAAATAGCTACAAAAAATAAAATACCACTGTATGTACCATGCAGGATACCTCGATTTTTTGACAAATGCATATAAAAAATAAGTCGTATGCAAAATACCCCAAAATACCGTGGTATACCGCGGTGTAAAATAACAAAATGTGAAAACATTTGTACCGCATGATATATCACAATATTTAACATTATGATCTCAACTCAACTCTTAGACCGACTCATTTGTTACACTACTGACCTTTGTATAAAACTAACGAGTAATTTCATGAACGGTCCCTAATCTCTAGTTATTATTTCTTTTTAGTCCCTAACTCATTAAATATTATGTTTTAGTCCTAAACCTATTAAAAATGTTTCATTTTAGTCCTAAATCTATTGAAAATGTTTCTTTTTTATCCCAATTTGATAAAATTTGTTAACTCAAAGTATTTATTTGATAATAAATTTTTAGATCATAATTTAAACTATTCGGTAACTATCTTACAATAAATTTAGGGCCAATTTGTTTTAACTTAAGTCAACTTAATTCAAAATAACTTATTTTTATGTTTACATCTTTTTTACTTGAAATCAATTTTATTTGAAAGTCAATATTATTTAGGTAAAATAATCCATTGATTGTAAAATTTTTATAATACTATTAATTTTTTATGAATTTTTATTTTTTAAACATTAAAAAAGAAAATTTCATAGAAATTTAATAACATGATAAAGATTTTGTTTCAAATGGATTATTACACCTATATAATATTCACTTTCAAATGAAGGTGAAAAAAAATTAAAACTATTTTAGATTAAATTGACTTATGTTAAAACGAATTTGGTGTTAATATGTATAATACTTTTTTTACAATTAATGAAAAATTGAAATCATCTTTTTTTTTTCTCTCTATAAATTGAACTTCTTTCATTCAAAAAGAAAAAAATACTAATTTAAATTATTTATTTATTGTCAAAAAATATTAAACTGTTTAAATTTATTGGAAGATAGTTACCAAATTTTTAAATTAGAATTTCAAAAGTTTCTATTAGACAATTATTCTGAGTTAATGAATTTCATCTTGTTAGAGACGAGAATGAAACAATTGTAATAGATTTTGGACCAAAACAAAACATTCAATAGGTTGGACTAAAAGAAAATAATGATTAAAAGTTATAGATTATTTATACAATTTACTCTAAAACTCACATTCTTCGGCAATTGGAATTGGGATTGGACTCAAATAATTTTTCAAACCCAACCCAACCCACTTGTTTACGTAGGCTTGCCAGAAAATCTGAATCTAGTAATGCGCGTAATCCAGGCCGAGCTAGGCTAGCCATGCAACCCCTCGTTTAGATTTGTAGTGGGATTGGGTATTATTATTATTACTACATTATTTTTCTGCTTTCGCTCTAGCTGTTTCTTTAATTAATTTAATTTAATTTATACTTCACCTGTCTTGTAAAGTTTCTCCTATTTATTATTTATAGTAACTAATTTATAATTTTTTTTATTATAAATTTTTTTATAAAAAATATAAATTTTTTATATAAAACTGATATTTTAAAAACTTTTGTTTATAAATATAATTTTTAAAAAAATTTTATTATACAAATTAATATGAATATACTTAAATTAAATTTTAATTAAAAAATATAAAAGAGTCACTTTTTTAAAAAGGGGGAAAGCATTCTTTTTTAAAGGATTAGTCATGTCATGTCATGAATTGGAATGTACTGGAGTTTTACTCGATTTTGACTTTCCTTCCCTTTTCCCGTTAAAATTTTCTTACGAAAGTAAGAAAAGTAATAGGGTTTGAAATGTCAATGTGATAAAGTAACTTTTAAAAAAACTTAGAAGTTTCGGGTAATTTATTTATTTTTACGCAAACTGAAAATAAAACATTATATTTAAAATTTTTTAAAAATGAAAAATAAATGAAAATGCAAAAAAATAGTTTTCATACTTCTCAAAGTGTAACGACAGTATACTAGTTGTACAAATAATTATATAGAAATAATTATTTTATAATAATTTTCTACAAATAATTGTAAAATTTGCTAACAATTATTTATAGATGTAGAACTAATATATCTATAAAAAAATAAAGATAGAACTCTATTGTTTTGTAAACTTGAAATTTATGATTATTAATAGATGAGGAAATTTCATTGGCAAAATTTTGAATGTATGAAAATTTTCTTTAACTATTATACGTATTCAAAAAAAGCAATTAGTTTATGTTTTTTATTTTTCTTTTGCTTTTCAAATATTTTTTAAAAAAATTAAATATTTTATTTTTTCTTCACTTGGTGCGCAAGAAAAAATGGATACATGAAGCAATTAAAATTCATTAAAAGTAACATTATCATCTTAAGATTTCAAAATCTATTACTTTTTTTTCTTTTTCCCTTAGTATTTTAACCATCAGTAACCAATTCAAACCCAATTCAAAACATTAATGGGATTTGGACCAAAAAAATTTTATTATTAGATTTTCTTTCTACAAAAAATTTTAGTGAAAATTTTGAGATTTTTACTTAGAAATTTCAAGCAAGCCAGCAAGTCCAAACTCATCGCTGAATTGGATGGGCCAATTCAGCCTATGCCAGATGCTCCGTCCTTTTCAAGACCTGAATACTTTCAAACCCAACTTCGCCAATTTTGAAATGGTCGGCCCAGCACCCTAACTCAAGGCCGGAAATATATATAATCAGCATTTTTTCTTAAATTGGCCACCAAATCTGTTGTGTGCATCTTTTTTTGATCGGTTCTGTCACTGTTTGGTTCGGTTCATTTATTATGTTTCTACATTTGCTACTACATCCTCTATATATGTCTATGTTTCCGTTAGTGTAGAACGGGTAATCTAATCCACAAAGAACAATACATGTAACACATTTGAAAGGGAAACAAGTGAAAACTGCTTCGGATCAGGTCTTAACAATTACTTTTGCCTATTTAGCACACTGCTAGCCCATTGGACCCAACCGACGCCACTAACATTAAAATAATGTCACATTCACTAAAATTTCTAGAAAAAAATATACTTCACAAAATTCTGTGTAATATTCTGATTTTTTTTTCTTTTGAAATTAAAATTGAAATTATCCTTAGCCCTTTGGCCTAGTGGTTAACCGCTAAAAATGGTATGAAAGAGGTCTAGAGTTCAAAGTTGGTCTTTAATTATTATAATAGTATATATTTACCGTAAGCTTGTATGATGTTTTTGAATGCTAAAAAAAAAAAATGAGGCTGGTTAACTTTTTCTATGTCCAATTATGGACAGCCACATAAAATTTAATGAAGTCTTTTTTCGTTCATAGCAAAATTTAATGAAGCCTTATTGCAAGGACATTTAAGAAAAAATATCATTAGCCCACGAATATAATTAAGTTTGTGCGAGTCCATGATATGAACGAACTTTTATTAGTAGTTTCTCTCGTTTGTTTTTGAATGGTTCTCAACAGCAAGAATCATGGATGCTTCTTCTTTTCAAAATAATAATAACAATAATAACAATACTAATAATTATACTTGGAAGCAATAAAAACAAAATTCTTCTGAAAAAAGAAAAAAGAAAGGAAAAACTGAAGCGTATAGTTTAGGCAGAGGGCAAAGGCTAACTAGAAATCAAGATGGAAGAAAAGGCGTATTGAAGAAATGTCTTGTGTCTTGCACCTAATTAGGCTAAGGCTTGACAAAATATAGATTTAGATTAAAGAAATGGAAGAGATGAGATGGATATGGATTGAAATTGTAATGTAGTAAAATAAAAATGGTGGAAGTGAGGTCTGCTCCAGCGGGTGCCATACTTAGGCCGCCTCAGCATTTTCCAGAGCAGACCACCGGGGCCGCTGTCCTGCCAATGCCATTGCCTGGTAGGTTTCACAGGCGCCATTTACACAATCCCTCACAGCATTATTCTATCCCTCACAGGTGCCATTTACACACACGGCTAGTCCTAGGCCTAGAATTGAAGACCCTCAAAGCTCTGCCCAAACTGCCAACCCGCTGGCACTGCGTTGTAGCTGGTCACGGTTCTGCCGTCACTGGTGGTCACTCGGAAGGACAGGCTCTGCCCGTTCAGGTAGGAGTTGCTTTGCCAGTTCTGTCCCCAGTTCCTGGACATGGTCTGCCACCCCGTTCGAGACCCTTTTATCGATACCGCGTGCACGTCCCCTGCTCCCGCCACGTTCGTCACCAGCACCAGGTTAAAGTAGGAGTGCCCGTTGATGGTGAATCTTATTCCTCCCTTCCGGACACACGGCACCCTGCACCAAGTCCCAGCGGAATATATAAGAATCAGATCGACAGCTAATGTAGCCAAAATCAATTTCTTTCTTTCTTTTTTTTTTTGTTTTCATTTATTTGATCAGGCATCTCAAGTTTTATTTTTGCCAACTTCAGTTGCGTCTGCTAATTAACACAGTACCTTCTGAAGGCGATGGGGACAATTCCAGCTCTGTATTGTGCTATTTGGCGGAAGGCGGGCTCGGCCAGGTCGAAGTGCTGGAGAGGGGGGTTGCACCAGCCGCCGTTGTTGCTGGCGAGAGCGAAGTTGGGAGGGCAGAAGTTGGTGGCGGTGATGGTGATGCTGCCCGGGCGGCACCACTTGGGGTCGTCGGCGCACCGCATCTCGTAGCAAGCACCGCAGCTGAGGCCATTGTTGAACAGGGCCGTGCTCAACGCTGCTGTGCTCGTTCCATACCCTTGACTGTACAAGTTCCCGTATCCGCATGCGCCCCCTGCAAAATTAAACAATTAATGCAAAATGATACATCATGTCTAGCAGGCTAGCTGCTAATCACAAAATTAGAAAATTAGTGGAGGCGAGACTGTGCGAGGGAACTGCGAAGTACCCATAGTGCCAGAGGCGTCGCCACCGCCGTAGAAGGTAGCGTGCGCGTTCTCCCAGCCGCCGTAGTCAGCAGCAGTGAGACTTGGAGGAAGAAGAAAGTGGGAGGCGAAGAAGAGAAGAGTGAAGAGAAGCAACGGCATTTGGACTGTGTTTTATGTGCTTAATTAATCTGCTCACTTCAGGAGATGCTTGTCTTGTCTTGGGTGTGAAGAAAGTTGAGGAGGTGCGTGCATATTTATACATAAGCGGGGAGTATTGTAATAAATGTCATTTTGTCATGATTTAGATACAAATAAATTAGCCGTCCGTCCTAAGGAGAGGGCAAATGATTGCCAGCAAAGATGCCCATGTACTGTTCACAAATGCAGTTGTTACATTATTCAATCTATTCGTAAGATAATCAAGTATATAAAGTGAAAGCAGTCAATTTTAGAGAATTGATATAGGCAATTATTAAGAATTATTATAAGTTTAATATGACCGTCCGTTATCACTATGAATATATGTGATGTGAAAAGTCTAACACATTAATTTGTGCGATTTTAAATTGTCAGAAATCACGAGAATCAAATTAGTTATATTGTGTTGTTACAATAGTCGAAAGCAAATCAGTAAACCTAAAGGAGAAGTGGGTTAGGAGTTGGCCTAGATAGATACCTAGCCCTTGAGCACAACATTGCACATGGGCTGGTGGCCCCGATAAGCTGTGCCTCTTCCTGCTCGCTGTTGACATGGCTATCGGGTTACGCAAAAATGGAAGACCAAGGGACGGTGTTGCGGAAAGTAAGAGGCAGAGGCATTAATTTTCGAGTTTGGACATCCGTCCAAGATTTCGTAGACGGTCAAATCAAATCAACGAGGAAGCTGAGAAGGATTGGTAAAAGAAAGAGAAAGAGAGCAGATTTTGGGCCGAAAGTTTTAGGCTTAAGTACAGAATCAGCCCCCGAACTTAACCCACTTGAGCGAGTTGGTCTAAAACTCAGCACTCAGTAAACTTTGGCCCCTGAACTTTGAAAAGGTTAACAGTTCAATCCAGTATGCACAGTCATAAATGGGCAACGTTTTGGGAGAGGCTGAAGTGGCATTTAATTGTTGAGGTGGATTTAGCAGTGGCCCTGCCTTGTCCTATTGACTGTTTACAATATGGAAATCAACTCCAAATGGATCCTCAATTTCATTGAACCTAAAAACTCTACCCTTCTTTTCTCGCCGACAAACAATGTCTAATTCTTCATTTGGTAGTGTGAGAACAACATCAATCACGAGTTTCAGCCAGTTGAGGCAAAAGGGAAACCTGAAAGTTGGCAAAAGATGGGACCAATCGAAGCCAGAAGGGTAGGAGTTGGGGCTTAGGGTGGTGCTCAAAAGGCAAAAATACTGTGTGTGGGGACAAGATGCTGCAGTAGTAGGTACCGGTTTGGGGTGATGATGATGCCGCCACTGGTGAGCCCAACTTTCGTGCTAGAGTACCAGTCCTTTACTCTCATAAATTCAACTGCTAGCCACTTTTGCCAGTTAAGACAAGCAAGATGGCAGTGTCTCTGATCTTGTTGGGAGCCGGGTCAATTTGGGGATCTGATTTCGTTCGCTTCTTCCACATTCGATTTCGTTCGCCTCTTCCACCTCCTATTTGGCAGTGGCTCTATCCTTGTTGGGAGCCGGCCGCTCTGATTTTATTCGCCACTTCAACCTTAGCTAACAAGGAAGTCACGCCATCATCCCCAAACACCGTTTGTTTATGACTATGCATAATGAACTGAATTGCTAATCTTTTCAAAGTTCAGGGGTCAAAGTTCAATGAGTGCTGCGAGTTGGTCAAGTTCGGGTATGGGTGATCAGCATTCGGTTTTAAACCAAAAAAATTGAAAATCCAAAATAACTAGAAAATTCGGTTCGGTTAATTCGGTAATTCGGTTTGATTTCAGTTAAACCGAATAAAAAAAAATTCGGTTTTAGTTTCAGAATTCAGTAATTGAATTAAATGAAATTTTTTATACCAGATTTTTTTTTTCATGAACAAATAAAACTACCAAGTAACCCAAATTAGCTTAGATTCTTATTTTCTTTCTTTCCATGAATAATAAATCTTTTATATTGAATGGAATTTAAAAAGAAAAATAATATCTCTCTCATCTCTTATAGAATTTCACTTGCATTTTTTTTAATTAATTTGGTTCAGTTTGAATTCAATTTTATAGATCAATTCAGTTAATTCGGTTTCTTATTATTCAAAATAAAAAATTAAGTAAATTAACTAATTTGGTTCTATTTAAATTAAAAAAAAAAAGGAATAATCACCCCTACTCAAGGTCGGGGCTGATCTTGTATTCCTGTAGTTACACCAAAGTTTTACTTTAAAAAGACGCATACGGAATCGTATGGTATTGATGGATGGAGCGGCAGAGAAACAAACAAACATTTGAAAACAGAAGGCACACGTACGCCACAATGGGGATTTTGTTTGGTTTAGCGTCAAGGCAATCATATTTTACAAGACGATGCAGCAGAAGACGGACACGCGGCTGGCTGTTGCTATTACTTTATTTGCACCGGATGAGATTGACACCGACAATCCCTAGTTAGTAGAATACTGCCAGTATTAATTAATTCTGAGGTTTATTTCTTTTTCCAAGAAAAAAGGGAAACACATTGCAGCCGTAGGCGTAGCAACCCAACGAATCCTGGAACAAGTTTCCGGCATCTGGTGGGGCAAGACAAATTTCGGAACGGCATTGACGTCCGTCCACGTCCAGCACCAAATCGGGTGCTTCGGGACGGAAGGCGAAGGCCGAAGGAGGAAGATACGAGTCAGTCAGGAATGATGGGATGGCTGGTCCTACCATGTTCCCCGCACATGCAATTTTTGGAAGCATTCCACAAGCAAGACCAAGACCGAACCCCCTCCCTTCCATTTAACTAATTCCCACCCACCAATACCATGCCACACAACGTGTTAATTCCACATTTATTTTATTATTCCCCTTTTAAATTCGCTATCTATCCCTATCTTTTTACCCCTCAACAACCATGCTACTAATAATAGGTTTCAAAAGTTCCTGCTCAAATGTTATTGGCTCACAAGTCACAACACCAAGCATGCTTGATCCCCCATTCTCCGGTTCTTCAATTCTCTGTAACTACTACTTACTATGAGTAGCTTCCTAAAATACAGACAGACAAGAGAGCCATACTATTTTGCTGGTAGTTTGAAATGGTAAACAAAGAATTCAGGCCTAAATTGGACCAACCCCTTCTTCTATTCTTGCTAGTTTTAACTTTAAAAGTTTGCTCTTATCCACATTGCACGTGACCTCAACTCGCTGGCTTACCTCGTCTACATCCATTCCATTCAATTTCCACCTGCTCTTATTTCTTTGCTTCTCCCCCTTCAAACATTGTCTGTTAGATGGTCGGCTGTCGCCCTCTACCTGCTAAAATATGATTCATCCGACCAAGGACAACCTGATCATTTTTCTTTTGGAAAACCCAATAAAGAAAAGGAAAAATAAAAAGGTTCAGCCATATCAGTTTAAGCACAAGACCACCAAGCAAGCAAGTAACTAAAAGTCTAAAAAGAGCTAGTGCAAGTAATGTGTGTGTGTGTGTGTGTGCATTATAGTAGATTTATTTTTGTACAGAACAGAAACGGTTATATGATCAGAGGCTGGTTACTGGCGGATATGGACACATGGTCCGCGGAGGGGGTAACACATCCGTTGCTTTCTGCTTGTTGCTCTTCGGTTAGGGGTCATTGAAAGTGTCCTTCCCGGGGGATTGTCCCTATTAAGCCTGCCTCAAAATGAACAGCTAACAAACATCACCTACCAAGTTGCCGTTGGCCCCATTTCTCACCTTCAACTTCAACCACACAAGACCAAAACCCCACCATGTGCACGCACTTAATGGCAGCTCGGGGTCGCCTCCACCCCTGCCCCTGGACCTTTGCATCTCCACGGCTCTTATTCCCTCCTGCATCTCTCAACGGGTTTCATTAAACTTGCTCTACCAAGAATACGTTCCCCAATTTCTACAATGAGCCACAATTACTATTGCCACGAGGAAACTGAAGAAAATGATGCTCTTATTATCGATTATTCCGTATAGCTCACCAAAGTCATAATAAATGCAACTGTTTCAACATCCCTAGAGTACAACACCAATATCCTGGTTATCCTGGTTCTTCTCTGGACTACAAAGGGGTTTCTACCCCAAAAGAATTCTGCAACTGCAAACGTGGGCTAGCAACTGTTCCTCAACAAAAGCTTGTATAGTAGTTTGACAACCTCTTGAAAGCCGCAAGATCATCGATGAACTGGAGAGAACCTCCTTTGCTTACTGCTTCTTTAATGCCTGTGTTGCAGCCCCAGACACGAACTGCGAGCCTGCGACACTTGGGAGACGGTTGTTGCAAATATGTCTTGTACCAATTCAGAACGTCAGTCTTCTTTATATTTCCAAGTTCATCTGCTTCCTTTTCCGAGAAGTCAAATATATACCTAGTAGTAATAAAGAGAATATATCAAGAGGATCTACAAGTTACAAAAATCTATTTGCAAAGAAAACAAGATTCTCAGCATAGCATCTTTGATTCGCTTAACACTTTCCTCCAGATGCGGAATCAGTGAAACAAAATCCAATCACATGCTAATTGCACACGTCATGAAGACTCAACCAAATTACATCTTCATGAAGACTTTAACCAAAATAACATCCCTTTGTTAAAACCTAGGCCGTATAGGAGTTCAGCTCCTGTTGTTTTTGATCTATGTACGTGAACAACAGTAGGAAGACTCTCTTGATAAAAATACCGTGTACCTTCATCTTCAGATATTGCTGTTTTTTTTAGTTTATATTTCTCTTCATCATTTTCTATGCCAGGGACAGCATTTTAGCTTATTACCCACCCAAACTTGGCTATGCTCACCCAAACCAATAAAAAAAAGGTTATAAATGTTACCTTTTGTCAACAATCTGATTCCAAAACCGATTGGTTTCATATGAAAGTGACGGATCTTTCTCAAGTAGCTTTGCCATTAATCCACTTCTATAGTTCTCGAATGATTGATCATCAAGTCCTTTCTGCATCAATTTAGAAAACACAGGCAAAACGAAAAAGGATTGAGAGCCGAATAACAACCACTCAGATGACATGAACATAAACCTAAAGCACAAGACAACAAAGCTGCATCTATTCAGAAAAACAGCAAGATACTTGGCCAATGTTTTCAGCAATAATTTGGGCAAACAAGAATGTGACAAGCATCTTATTATTCCTTTCTGTTCAGAAGGCCCTCTGGTCTAAACTGCCAAGCATTGCCAATTTGCTTATGCAGGAATTTATAGTGTCAACGTGACTTAAGAATTAATTGACACTATCAACTTCATACCACCAACACCAAGGACTAAGTATCAAGGTGCAATTTGATGAAGAATGTGATAAGGATGCGACCAATTATTTCATCAGGATTTCAGAGGACCACCACTATATCCTAAATTTTATAATCTATAAATCTAATGCAGATATCATCTAGGCTCCATATAATCAACATATTTTATCAAAGACCATATCCTGTTGGACCCAATGAATTCTAAGTTTATCAATTGAACCATTTCATTGGTAGTAGTATGTAGAGATTGCAGGGAGTAAAGGGGTGTCATAGGCTTTACCAACATCTCTTCTAAGTTACTGATGAAGTTGTCTATTCTCTCCAGCAGATACAGCGGATTGTACTCAGAAGATTGGACACAGAAACAGAAACCATAAACACGGTATGTCACCCGTGGACTACACTGAACAACATAGCCAAGTTGCTCCTTTGTCCTGTATACAAATATTAAAAAGAAAAAAAATGGAAAAAAAAAACATTAGAGATGATTATAAACAACATAATTATGTTAAAAATTCACTATGAATCAAGCAGACATCAGAACTAATCATCTTTCTCTATCAATATAAAGTATTAATTTAGAGCCCAGCCAAAGAAGATATAACACGATTCTCTGCACATATAGAGAACTCCATGAGTCTGCATGTGGATGAGCATTGAATAGAGAATATCCACTCACTAGCTCATATGAGTCATAAGAAAGTTGAAATTGGAAGCATGAGAATGTTCCCTGCGCAAGTGAATACATGAAATAACTACGTACAAACAACATTTGGGCATTGAGAAGTATGAAAAAAAACAGAAGGTTCTTGTTCAGTTCTTTTTTGTTGGAGAAATCTACTATACTAACAACTAATGTCATTACCTACATTATCCAATGGACCTGACCATAAGAAGAAAGACAAAGAATCACCTTAGCTGATTAAAGAATGGCTCGTCCACAATTTCATCAAAAAGGTCTATCAAAGCCTTCAGCCTTGTTGCTTCCTCCCCCACTTCTGGCTCAACTTGGAAATAAAGCTTTCAATTTGAAACCAAAAAAGAGAAAAATGAAAAATACAAGCCCATAAGAAACTGGACATCAAGAGGTGTTAAATAGGTTTTTTGGGAAACAATAAAGAACATATACTCACCTCAACTACATTGTTTGTTTCAGACTTATTCTTTACAGTTACATCTCTGACCAGATTGGCACCAGAAGGAAGACAGATTACTCGCTCGCCATGCCTCAATGTAGCTGGCAGAGGTGAAACAGGAAAGCTATGTCTAAAAATATTCAACATTTTAACTGCTTCAGCTTCCAACAAATTGCCATGGCAAAGGCCCTCAATGTATATCTGTATAAATGTGTAACAACAAAAATTAAAGCAGCAACAGAGAGACAGAAAACTAAAACCCAATTAATTTTATTATGATAAGAATCAAAACTCCCTGTTTTAGTAACAGATCTTTGTTCCAACAGCATATCCTCAATTCTTTATGCGTATACACAGGCATAAAAACACACAACACACCAATGATGATTAAAAAAGTTCAAAAGAACATATTCTTTTTCATAGGTTAGTTTTTGCATGCTGAAAAACCTGAAACCCAAATTTTCCATGCAAGGGACAAACTTGTGAATGCCAATTAACTTCATTTTCATGAAGCCTTGATCAAGTGCCTCAAATTAAGTAACACAGGACTCTTAAGACCATTGGATCTAGTTTCTTTGCCAATGACACGGTTGTCTAATGACATAATGACTAAAGTGTGTTTCTCTAATCAGACTTTAATCTTTACAATTTTTTCATGCATCAAGTTTAGTTCACCATTTTTCTCTCAAGAATACCAAAATTTCCACGTATCATTCACTTGTTTCAAGTGATATTTCAGAACTCAAATACCTGGTTTCTAAGATAGAAATTTGGATACATTGAAATAGTATTACCAGGAAATACTACAGGAGGATAAACTAAAAACAAAAAATTTCCATGAAACCATAAATTTATGTTACCTGAGAAAGGAGCTCAGGAATGAAGGCTGTCAGATCAGCAAGTGTAAGCTCATTTAGAGAACGCAGCTTTTCATCCACATCATAGAAAGTCTCACATAGAACCTGCAGTCTCATGTATGATGACTGATTGAGAGGTTTCATGTTTGTGTTTCTCAATGTTCGCTCCATATTCTCCTTGATAATCTGTGAAATTCAAGCCACTTTATTTGCCACAATAGAATAAAGCTGTTTGGCCAACTCAGGGTCAGAACTCAGAACACATCAAAGTTGAGCTAAACCAAAAAATTTTGGACAATCAAGGATCTGCATTGACTGCAGATATACTTCCAATAACTAGAGATTTCAGTGGTACTGGTATTTCACCCTATGATTATTATGCACAAAGAAAGTCTTACAGACCTCAAAACGATTACTTCTTGGCAAGAAAGATTTTGCAGTTTCCAGAACTTTGGATAAGAGGGAAGGAAGCTTATCATTGAAGCCATAAAGCTTAAGTTCCAGCTTGTCACCAGAAAAGGATACTGAAGTTTCCAGTTTTGCCACACTGGCCTGCAGTGAAAAATACAATTCATATCATGCGTAGTGAAATGATGCCAGCAGCTAAATGGAGATGATTTGCAGTCCACACGGACATTTTATATCATCAATCAAACAAGTGACCGATGACAACAAAATCAGAGCACAACTATAAAAGAGGATTCACAAGTAGCTCTCGTAAAACAAGAAAATTATGAGAAAACCCCCTGAAATACAATGATATGGAAAAACCTGATATATAATCTCATTTAGCTCATCTTTCAGGAGGTGTATAAATAGTTCAGTCAAGAGACAACACTTCAAATTAGCATATGCCCCTTTCAGATTAATCCGGAAATATGTGTTTGCACGAGGAAGCTTGAAGGTTCTATCAAGCTTGTACCACAGCTTCATCATTGGCTCATCATTTATACATACTGGAGAAAGTACAGCAGCAGGATCAAAAGCCAAATTATCAGCTCGAATAGAAAAGTCACTGGGAATAAATTCATTCTTAGTGGGTAGATGTAATGAAGCAGCAATTCCTGGAGGATCTCTCCACAATGTGATCAAAGAATGTGGAATTTCTTCCACTGTGTAACATGATCCAAACCACGGCTCAATTTGAAAACCTGGAAAGAAAAAGGAAAGAAAGTTTTGAATCAACTCAGTGATTACAACAATCTGAAAAGCCCTGCAATAAATGAAAACAGAAGAGTTCAACATATTCCCCATGCAAGTTTTTTGTTGTGCAACAGAGAAAACTTGGCAAAGAGAAGGGCGTGTGGTTGTCAGAATAGCAGTTTGCTAGCTTAAAGATTATAAGATTAAAACTAACATTGGACAATAATACTATTATTGTGAAATTAAATCTATAGTGCAGTTTGTCATGATTGAAGACATTACAGAGCACATTGAGACCATGATTCAAGCAATCAGTCAGATTTGATTGGAATAGTTCATATAATTACCAATTATTTTTATTTGGGCTTATTGCTCAGTTTTTTCAATTAGTTAGTCTGAATGTGATCTTTGCCACCTACTTTTTATTTGGTCAAACGCACTCAATTAGTAAAACAAGGACAAATTTTTCCTTGTTTGGAGGGTAAAACAATATTTGATAGAGTAATATTCGTTTTAACTTAGCTAAGTAATTTAATACTTTTTACCAAAGTGGTAAGTATAAAGGGCACAATAACAAACTTTTTTCTAAGAAAAGATTTACAGATTATATCAATGTAAAAGCTTTACCAATCAGAGATGGGTGAAAAGATATCAACACAAATTAAGGACCACAAATCCATAAATCACGTGCGATAACACCACAATAACAGAGTTTAATGTGAGGCTATATTTTTTGTGACCGAGTAATATCTGGTCCATCTCAAAGATCCTCCTCCTGATGCAGAACAGCAGAAGGGGTTCTTGTGTTGGACTGGAGTTTAGGGTTTAGAAAGGCTGGGTAGGTTTTATCAAGTGGTGAAAAAAACAGAGAAAATAAGGAAAGAAAAATCTTGGACATCAGAACCAAGGCTCTGGAAGAATCACACCTAGGACTTGATTGCGTCACACAATTCAAGAAAGTATAAAAGCAACCCAACTTTTCTGAAATAATAAACTCCGAATACTATTGAAGCAATTACATGCTTATATAAAGCGTTAGAAGCCCTATTGGAAAACCTATTCCTAAAAGGACTCGAAATCATAATAGGGCTAGGAGACTACTACAAGTAATTAAATAACCCCTAAACAAGAAAGGAGACCTAAAAAGAATTAAAACAATATCCTAAAATAAATTCTAGAATTTCCAGCAGACCTGAAAAATTACAAGAATACTTTTAATAATAAAACCTAAACTAAATTATGATAAACTCCTAAGATCTTACTCATAATTATAGAGAGAGATAGAATTACCCAGGAATAATGATCTGAAGTCCTAGACCAATCTAATATAGTAAGGTTACGAATACCTATGCCCCATTCTTCATCATCTCCAGGGCCAACATGCCACTCAAAATTTTGTTATGAAAAGCGAGTAAAAAGATAAACCTCAGTAAGAGTTTCAAGAAGTGCCCTCCAATCAAGCATACTGGAGATACACAATTTATCTGACTAACCCAACTAACTGAGATAAAGCTTAATAGCAGTAGTAGTAGGCATTAAATGGTTGGTGAGCTTCATTTGGGAGAGGTGATAGTGGAATCTGATTAAGGAGGTTAAATCACTTCATTCCTATTGTGAGTTGCTTGAGACTGCAGGAACATCATGAGACTTAGAAGGATCTGGGGGAATCAATCATGTCCTTCGGGAAGCCAATTCTTGTGTGAACTTTCTGGTCAATGTGGACCATGATATGTGAAAAGAAGTGGCTAGGTTAGAGGTGTCTCATTCCGGTAAAGGATATCAATAGCAGAATTACGGTATTAGTAGTAATAGTAGTAGTAGTAACTAACAACAACAACAATCATGGTAAGTATCATAATCAAAATCAAACTATGAACATAGAAGTACACAGAGGTAGGTGAGTTTGATTATATTTACCTTGGGAATCAACAAAGGACTTCGACACTACATCCACCCTCATGTTATCTGGAGAGAAGAAATCTAGAATACGTTTAATCATCTCCTCATCCCAGACCTTGTAGACAAAGTCCCCATATATAATATGTTCCTTTGGGTATATCAGCATATTCTCTGTCAAAGTAGTTGCAGTTATAGGTAAGAGTATTTGTAAAGGAAAAACAATAGATCTTAGTCAACCACTACTAAACTAGCAAATCACTCTAGTGGCTCACATTCTGGATTCTATTGCTATTTACAATACTTTTACATTACATGACATTCTGAACTTGCTTGTAATGTCTTACATTACCAATAATTATTCCAGTTAAATTGCATCCAAAACTCCAATAATTTCCCAAGTGGCAAGCATAACACGGGTAACCACACAATTATAAACTTTTAAGGATAATCCTTAAAAAGGACAGAAAACAACATAAGGAAATAAGTTTAACATGCTAAGAGTAACATCTAGAAACAACAATAAGGAAATTAGTAACCAAAAGTGATCCACCTCGAACAAGCAACTAAGGACATATTTGAATCAGACAAGCCAGCCGGATTCAGGGAGAAAAAATCTATTCAAAGACTTCCAGCAAATTTCTGGTGTCTGGAGGGAGAGAAACAGAGAGCTTTTGATAGGATCAAGAGTTCCCTAAACATCCTAAAGTGAGGATGGCTGCAACCTTGCAGCAATTGAGTAACAGAAAAGCTATTTTATAACACAAACTGATCCTTTCAAGTTGTTTGACATGTTGCTATATAGAGGCTTCCCATACAAGGTTTGTGATGCAGTATATTAATAACGACAAGAAACCTCTTTTCCCTAAAATCAATAGACTGATTAGGTAGCAAAAGATGAAGTATGGCATGTCCTTGGTGCCTTTAGTATTGCACAATGTTTTTAATATACTAAAGTCTTTAATCACCCTTTGGTTCTTCCAGAAAAACAAAAATATAACAAACTAACGACAATGTGTATATAGACAATTGTTTTTTTTTCTCATTATGATTTTTTTTATATAAGGAACAGGCTTTCTCTTGGGTGGTTAGATCTTGTGCATAATGCAAAAATGGACAAGAGCAAGAGAGACTGAGTAAAACACATACTTCTTGAGATAACTTTATACAAACACTCAAAACATGAAAAGAATATAAAGAACCAAACAAAAACCACAAAACTGCAGATTATCAAATTGATGATCAAGAAGGAGCCATTTAAGGTTCAAGCTATTTGGAATTCTTTAAGGTCGAAATATCATTGAGAAATAAAAGATTTGTTCTAAAGAAAAATAAATAAAAACTTTTAGAAGTATTTAATACAACAAACAATGAGTATAGCTGACATGAGAACGTTGAGAGGGATGAATGGAGATAAAGCAAAGGATAGAATTAGAAATGGTTAGAAGGACTCGGACAAAAGTAGCCATGATGCAGAAACTAATAAGTGATTTATTGACAGGAATTCATTCTAATCTAACACTCAAATTCAAAGCAAACGGTGAAGACCTGCAAGTTCTGCAGCATAATCATCTTGTGGCTGTTCCTCAGCAAATCTAAAGTCCATGTTCCCAATATCCTGTAGTTCCTTGAATATCCATTCTTGAGGAGGAACTTCACGCAGCAATTTAATATATTGATAAACATAGCCAATGATATCAAATATCTGTCCAAGAAAACAAAGCATTAATAATGGAAAACAAATGTAAAATCAAATCAATCTAGTAAACATCATTTCCAACATCAAAAACTGGTACAGTGTAAACCATACTTGGGACAAATATAACCATGGAATAACCATTACCTCCAGTTTCGGCAACCACACATCAACACACAGAAGTAACATAATTTTTAAGGATTTTCTGGATTGCATCATGTCTTAAGGGCTTGCCTAGACACTAGTGGTAAGGGAAATGCTAGAATTACATCATCAGCAGCAGCATACTACATAACTCCAACTACATTGAGGTCAGTGGCATGGAGTTCAAAATGACAATTCACAAGCAAAAGCGATAACAACATCATACTTACATGTAGAAAAACGATGGCACTGCTTCACTAACAAAGACGGATGAGTTTACCAGGCAGTTGCTCATCAATTAATTACATGCCTAACCAAATAGATGACCATTTATTGATCTCTGCAACTGCCAACTTTAAGGGTATCAAGTATAGTCAACGGTCAACCTTTCACATCACACGCACACGCATTGATACACTTGTGTCTTCGTTTGTATAAAAAATAATCAAGTGTCTGTATCAACACAATTTTAATGAACAAGGAATCCCTAAAACTAAAAAAGCGCATCATTCAAACACTTATTCTTTGAAATACATAAGAGGTAAATCTGACTTCAAAGCTCCTCTGCTATTTTGTCTCCACAGAAACATAAAGAGCTCACAAATTCCAAGAAAATGATTATGCAAACCAAAAAAGAATCAAAACGCAAAACAAGATATATACCTTCTCCAACCCAGAATCAGTAAGATGTATAGACAAGCCAAATATATACGCTACAGAAGATCGGCGCATCCCTTCATCCCCGACACCCGCAGACAGAGACGTTATCCATCCTTGAGCTTTGAGAAAGAAATGTAGACTTCCTCTGCCCTCTGAAAGAAACATTACTTCTGTGTTTAGAGCATTTTTCTGCGTGGGAGAAGGAACCAAAAGCGATTGAAAATAATAAATGCAAGTTGATAATATGTTTATTTCTTTTCATCTGGTAAAACAAATAGCTTGATCCTCTTTCATAGTAAAATCCAATGAAATACAACCATGCCAATATTCACTTATATCCAACTCATTAGTCATAGGACCAACATTGTCTTGTAAGATTCTGACACTTACGAATGGATTAAATTCAACTCCAACAAAAAGGACAAACTGCCATGCAGAATGAAACCAGTTCCCTCCGCCAACAGAAAAAAACAAATAAGACAGAATAAAAAAGCTATATGAAACTCATATTTAAGAAATAAAGAAGCCCCACTACATGGTGGTGAGTACCAATAATGAGGCTAGAACAAAAGGTAGTATTTCTTTTACCCTTCACAAGTCATCATGCCAAAAACTGTTATATTCGCAAAGATCTTGCTAGATTGTTTACCATGCCCAAGTAGATGTGCTAGATAATCTTCAGGTTTCTTCAAGTAGTGTTGCCATAGGCATGGCAATGTCCATGTTAAGTCCAGAATATGGACATCCTTGACTGCTTGCAACCTATAAACTTTTCCAGTCTTCCATACAGAACCATCCACCCTAAACTCTGGCTTTGTTTGAGGTCCTGTCTTGACATCAGAAAACAACTCCATGACCCACCTCTGAATTATGTCCAAAGGCTCTGCAGTAATGAAAGGATTATCACGAACAAGATAAAAGAAAAGAAATGCATTATCTAACCCTGCTCCCCCCCCCCCCCCCCCACCCCCCCAAAAAAAAAAAAGAAAGAGACAGAGGCAGAGACAGAGAGAGCATGAGATAAGAAACAACCATCCATCAAGGAGAAAGTTACTCTAGTACTTTTAGCTGTAGATGACTGCATAATGTTTTTTGGGTAATTTGCAAAAAGACCTCTCAAGGTTTCGGGGAAACAGCTTGCCCCCAATTGTTCTGAAAACCTACACCTTTAACCCCCAATACTGTACCAACTTTGACACCAATGAAGGAAAAAGGACAGCTTTACATAAATCAAGGAAAAACTGAAAATTTAAAATGTTCACTACAGTCGAACAATTATTAAAGAGTTTTGATTTATTGGAAGACAATTACTAAACAATTTAAATTGGAAGATATAGACACTGAAAAAAGTGCTCATACTTGAAAGGTAAAATGTATGTTTCTGAAACAACAGGGGGCAAAGTGTATTTTTTACCAAACCTCCAAGGTTTGTAACTTACCCTTTTTTTCTTTCTCATATCAGCTGGTAGGCTTGTTCGAACATCTCAGATACTTGCATACTTACAAGAAAAGGTGACAATCTAACCTGACCACACAAGCCATAGTTAACTATGAAAACTCACCACCAAAGACCTGACTTAGTTCAAATCTCAATCAACTTAGGCTGCAGCCTGAACCCCAAGATTAAACAAACCCAGGTTAACTCAAAATAAAACTAAGACTGATCTCATAACCGACATATTGAAAATCCAGACATCAGAGTTAGCAAATGAGAGGCAGTCATCTACTGTGCTAGAAACCTGGGAAGAACAGACACATGGGCAGCACAGCTTTGGGCACCTAGGGTTGCACTCTTGCTAGCCAAGCACATATAGCCATTAACCTTGAAGTGGAGTTGGACTGTTGCCTGATGATCAATCTGTTTAAATCCAGATCCACATATATTTCTTTTCTACTAATCCCTCTTTTGTTACACTGTCAGCAACACAAGGATTTGGGAGTGGAAAAACACAAAACACATCTTGAGGGAAATGAACCAATTAGCCGATGCTATGACTGGTATCGGATCAAGGAAGCAGGAACATTTGATAGATACGCAGCTGAGATATCTAAACTAGTAATAACTGACATACACAGGAAGACTTTCCCAATAAACTGTGACTCTAATGCTGCTCTAGACAGCATATGATCTTTATTATTATATGTGGTATGACTGGTATCGGATCAAGGAAGCAGGAACATTTGATAGATACGCAGCTGAGATATCTAAACTAGTAATAACTGACATACACAGGAAGACTTTCCCAATAAACTGTGACTAATGCTGCTCTAGACAGCATATGATCTTTATTATTATTACCCTGATTTCCCTCCAGATAAAAATAAAACAACCAAGACATCAAACAACTTGAAACCAAACCAAACAACCAATAAAGAAGCTTGCCACTCTACCTGACATGAACCTACCTAAGTTTCAGAATTGACAAAAGAAAATAAGAAAAACAGAGAACATATTTGATGGAAGATAATAACACGAGAAAATCACAAATTATGATTTTTACCTCCACCAATCACCACCAGCTTCATTAATCCACCATGGTAATAATTGTGGTACATTTTCAATATTTGCTCCCGGAGATTAACCCCTCTCTCCATAGCTTCAACGAGACTCTTCTTATTGCCTTAACATGCAATACACAAAAATTAATTTCCAGACCAGGAGACAAGTTGACACTCAGGAAGACCAGAATGTAAATGATTGTCATCTTACCCCAAGAAAATCTATTGAATGGGTGACGATTAAGAGATGTGTGGCACTGAAGTTGCTGAAGACGGCAAGCATCATTTTGCAAAACCTGGTTGAATTCTATGATATAGTCGTATTACATTGAGGCATACCACTAATCGGAAAAAGATAACATCAAAATAATTTGCATAATCCAAGATATTGGAACCAAGTTCTCCTCTTCAGTTTTCATTTCATGTAGCAAGAAATAGAATAGGGAGGGGAATAGACAAGTATAAATGTTGGAAGCAGGAAAAGGAAGTTTGTGCATGCACCTGAATCTACAGCAAGCACCTCTCTTTCCATTGCTTCAAGTTTCACAAGGGGAGAAACAAAGAACTGAGAAAATCTGATACATAGACAATGGAAACCTGAGACATGATATAATCTTGGAAACTATTATACAACAGAAAGACCAAAACATTGCTATATGAAAATCACCAAGCCAAGTAGAAATATTTCAGGAAAAAGGAAATAAAAAGTACTAGAACTCTCAAATAGTTAGAATTCAATCCAACAGAAAGGTTCTGTGTTACCTTTTCAAAGCACCCTTAAGGTACTCTCTTTTAACTTCAAAATGGTAGCAGGTATGCTCAGTTTCTGTATATGCATTCGATGAACCTCCATGCTTGGACAAATAACTATCATACTAGCAAAGAGAAGAGTTATTGAATAACATTGCAAGTCAAGAAAATAATTACCCTACCATAGCAAGAAAAAAAAACTAACCTTAACAAGAAAAAGTGGAAAACTAATATGACATATTAAAGAATATTGAAATTGAAATGAAGTGCAGAAAAGGCAGCATGATACTGACAATAAACAAAACAGTATCATTCAGCTACTAATAATCATTCTGTTTTTGTTTACACAGGCAGGATTCCATGGGTGTTTTAATCAATGTTTTGAAAAGCCATGTGCCTGAATTGCAACGGCAGTCATACATCTACTCAAAGCAGAGCTCAAACTTCTAAGTAAGTTAGAATGAACTTAAAATAATGGTTAAAGCTGAAGCTTTACGTGGGGGAAACATTATTAGTAGAAACACAGGGGCTCATTTAAAATAAGTGAACTTTTTCTTTCTTTTGCTTTAACTGTGGTCGGGAGAGAACGGTGGATGTGGCTCCTTTTTCTCTATTTGCAGGGATATACCACACTTTCATGTGGGGTAAGACTCCAAGAAGTTATATTGAAGAAAGAAAAATTAATGAATGCCTTGGCACATGCATAGCCTCAATAAGCATTAGGACCATGACGGTAGCACACAGCAATGATGCATGCCTTTAAAAAGTGGTTATGATATTGGTCTACATTTTGAAATCACTAAGACTGTAGTGATAGGATAAAAAATAGTTGCATTCAGTAGTCTCCCGTATTCGCTGGACTGGAGGATTGTTAGTTTCTTATCTCAGAAAAAGCCAACCTCTTAACCTTACTTTTCATTTCACCAAACTTCCAGCAGAAAATATTAAATTATATATAGAGTAGTCAATAACGCAATAAAAAAAACACTTGGAAGAATATGGATTTACTGACCTCATTTTCATCAGGGAAATCCTTACTTCCCATGAATAGCATATGTTCTGCAAATAAGTAGAAGAGGTAAGAAACAAATACACATCATTGAGCTAGTTTCTCAAAAAATAAAAATAAAACCTGGATAATAGGTTTAGATTACTGTTCACCGATCATTCCCACAAACACTTATAGTTAAGCTCATCAATGACTATATAAAGATCCCCAGCCCTTTGGCCTAGTGGCTAAAGGCCCAGAGGGATATGGGGAGGCTTCATTCCCCTATATAATGCCCTAATGCTGGTTTTGGAGCCTTCAAGGTCCCGAAAAAGCAGGAATTCCCCATTCCCTTACATGAGTACCTTCTAAAACTTATGCATTGTATGGATGCCTCTGATCACCTAAAAAAAAAAGAGAGAGATAACCATAAAAAGCTGCCTTTCTGGTCTTTAATCTTATGTGGCTCCCTGATTGATAGCCTAGGTTATATCAAACGGTATAATAGGTTCACTTAGCAGTTAGTTCGAGTTTCCAGTAAGCTGGTCTAGATGATGAGCAACTGAGTAAGTAACTAATCTCGGGGAATTGCAAAAAGTAAGTGAATATGATAAATAACTACACCGACCTAGAAAGTGTGCCAGACCCTGCGCCTCAAGAGGGTCAGAGAAGCTGCCCATTCCGACACACATTGCTGCCGCTGCCTGCCATTTGCCAAACAGACAATTCGCTATCAGTTAAGTGACTGGCAATCTGTAAATCCAGTGAAAGCTAAGAGATATAACACCTTTTTAGTCTGAGAGGACGATCCTTTTCGTCCTGGTTGAATCTCCCCATTCTCTTCATCTTTTCCGTCGACATCACCATCTTCCTCATCCTCCTCCTCCTCGTCTTCTTCTGCTTCTCCATCCTCGAACTCTTCCTCTTCTTCTCCTTCCTCATCTCCTGAGCCCGCCTCATGTTCGTCTTCGGAGTTGGAATGGCGGGGACAGCCACCGCGGTAAATCTCAGGATCGTGGACGAGCAAAGCGCAGAGTCCATTATGGAGTTCGATAGTTCTGTATAAGCGCTTGTCGTTAGGGGGCTTGACGACGATGTCGTCGGAGGAAAAAATGCAATCAACTGAACCCATCGTAGAAGATAGTGGGTTGCAGGAGATTTTGCAGACCAAATGTTTGAATAAATGCCCCTCTGATATTGCTTTATCCTTCGCAGTCCGAGTCTTTAACGGGATACGCAGCCTCCAGGCTCTAGCAGCAGCCCTTACCAAACGAATCGTTGTTTTGAGTCGTCCGCTCCCCAACTGAGCATATAGCCGCACCACGCCCCAACACAGTCCTCGCTCTTCCTCGTTTTTTTTTTCTTTAATTTCCCCTTTTTTCCCTCCTACTATCATAGTGCTTTCACGATCCAAAACAGATTGGCCCGGCCCAACGTCTAAAAACCTTAAAAAACTTGGGAGAGTAATTACAGTATTATTCATTCTGTTCAATGTTCTTTGTAATACTCTATCTATCATATATTCTTTGCACCACTTTTTTTTTTATTGTTTCAAATTCTTTGTATCATTTTCTCTTTTAATAAATTTTAATAAATAAAATGACAATTATACCCCTATTTATTTGTCTCTTTCGCTTTGCTCATTTACTTTTGTTTTTCCTTTCTCAAACATAGAAACCCTTTGTCACTGAAATTACTGGAAAAAATTGATTTGGGGGAAACGATGAAAGCGATGAAATTGAGGGAATCGATTTGAGGGGACAACGCGATGGAGATGATGAAATTGAAGGAATTGATTGAAGGGGCGACATGGCCGAGCCGATGAAATCGACAGGGCGACAGAAAGGTCATGAATTGACACGACGGAGGCAGAGGTTACCAAACAAATCGACGCTACGGAGGTGGAGGTTATCAAACGAATCGACGAATAGATGCTGCCGAATCAAGAAGGCAAATCTTCTGGGAGAACTAATCGGCGCATTTAAAGGGAATTGAGAGGTGATCGGAAAAGTTGGAGATCAAGGACGCGAAGTGTGGTGGTGGTGGATCAAGGAGGCGACTCGTGCTTCAGCAATGAGTGAGTTGAGGGCGATGGTGTGATGGAAAACAGTAGCGATCAAGAACGACTTGGCTGATGGTGAAGGGCTGCATATGATGAAAACTGACTAGTACTTCGGTAAGGACAGAGGTTGACAGAGGTCGACAATGGAGGAAGCGGCTGAGAGAGTGAACAAAGACTAGTGGATCGTGGCAAAAAACTTACAGGCGAATAGAGAAGAAGAGGTAAACTTGGAAAAAATAAGGCAAACAGTAACATGCCTTGGTTTCCGTGCAAACATATTGGGACGGAAGGAGTATTTTTTTATTTTGAGCATCTTAAAATCTCTATAACATTTCCTTTTTAGTAAACTTTATCAAGTAAGCTTACCATTATGCCCCTTCTTTTACTCTCAACTTCGAGAAGTAATCTCTTGTTGCTTTTCCAACCTCCTCCACTTATCTCCTTTGTTTCTTTATTCACCCACTAGGCAAAGTCTCTTCTAAGCACTTGGTTATCAAAGCACAAGGTAGAAAATGGATCTGCAAGACCTCAAATCCTCCAACAACACTATCCTTAACTAAAGAACATCAATGTAGATGCGTCATTTGATCTCCACTGATGGCTACACCACGAAGGGAAGAGAGGAAACATCATTTACTATCAAAATCAATGAGATGAAGAGGGAAGGAAAAGAGGTTGAGAGCCAATAATGGAATTTGCTGACAAGAGGCAAGTCTACAAAGAGTGATGAAGGCTTTGAAAAAACTCATAAAGAGCCACGAAATAGTAAGATAAAAACTAAACTGCAGGATCGAAAAGGCTAGGAATTCTATAAAGGAAGGAATCAAGAGCTTTGATGCCAATTTGAAACTCAAAAGGTTGATTCGGCAGTGACAAGGAAGATCGAAATCGATTTGGCAACAAAGATCGATTAGGCAAAACTGGCAAAGATCAAGGTCAATTGGGCAGTAACAGCACAATGTCAATTAGCCAATGCGGTGGCAAAATCAACATGAGACATGATTGGAAGAGCTAGAAGCTTATGGGAAGATAAGGGATCAAAGGGTAAAATTGGAGGAAAAAAATGGGAAAAAGTGAATACCTTGAAATGCGTGCCCGCTTAAATGTTACAAATAAATTGGAATAAATGAAGTACCATACAATTCTTAGTTATGCATATTATTGTTCCCTTGCAATAGGAGCATCATTCTTGGGCTAATCTAATTCATTTTAATTGAAGTTAACTTAATTTAAAATACTTATTTTTACTTTTACATACTATTTAACCAGAACCAATTTCATTTAAAAATCAATATTATGTAAATATAATAATTATTTGAAAGTAAATTTTTATGATGATATTAAATTTTTATGAATTTTTCTTTATTAGGAATTAAAAAGGTAAGTTTCATAAAAATTTAATAATGATTCTAAAAATTGTATTTCAATATATTACTAGACCTACATAATATTGGTTTACAAATAAGATTGATATGGATAAAAGAGACGTTAAAAAATAAATCATTCTGAATTAAGTTGATTTAAGTTAAAATGAATTGAGTCTAAGAGCCAAAATATCCTTTTTTGAGAAATTTTTTTTTAAGAAGGATCTCTTGCAAAAATTATTTCAAAACTAGATGTAAGGTTAATTATAGCAGGTTAGAAGAACTCAAAGTCAATATCCAAGGAGGCATTTTTTACTATGGCGTATTGTGGTCGGAACCTGGGAAAAAACCATGAGATGACATGTTGAGCTCGGCCTCAATGATACTTTCTCATTTTGAGCTTTATTAATTAGTAGTCTTGTAACTTTGGGTAGTTCATTAATTGCAAAAGTCAGATTTACCAAAATTCTCACATGTTCTTCTGTGTGACTAGGAGAATGATGGTTAATTGTAATTTCACTTAGTTCATTAATTGCAACTTTGGTTAGTTCATATGATGGTTAATTGTAATTTCACTTAGTTCATTAATTGCAACTTTGGTTAGTTCATTAGTTGTACAAGCCATGCCTTTCTCACATGTTCTTCTTTACTAGGAGAATCCTGGTTAGTTGTAACTTCGGTTAGTTCATTAGTCACAACTTTAGTTATTTCATTAATTCTAGAAACTACTTTCATAACCCGTCTAATGAATGGAATAATAGTTCATATAAAAAATATGTATTATACTTAATGTATACATAAGAGGTTAAAAAAAATTTCCAAAAAAAAAATATAAATTGTTATATATTACTCTATATGGGAAGGCATGACTCATATATGGTAAAAATAATCTATTTTTTTTAAAATTTAGCAGCAAAATCATAGTCTTTAACAAATTTGATGCTATTAAAATAGAAATTATTAGTTAAACATATAACAATTTAGATGTTTATTTAAATGTAATTAGAAGACGTGTGCATAGAGTTAAAGAAATAATAAGTTGAGAGGAAAAATCACCACTTATATGCTTCAATCTTGTGGCATGCAAATTAAAAAGGCATATTTAAAGGATAAGAAGTGGAAGACTTATTTTGAAGTTCCACCCTATGGGAAGGTTGAGTTACAAAGGTAGGAGGCAAGTATAGCATTTAAAAAGTGAAAGTGTAATTTAAAGATAGTACATAAAAAATAATGTAATTAATTTGGAGGAACCATATAATTTAATTATAATAATAGAGAATAAAATATTTTAAGATTTGGAAAATAAAATAAAATTATTGAACATAGTGTCCTAATTGAATATCTAGGTTTGTAATTTTTTTTTTTGTGTTTTTTAAGAAAGAAAATAGGGCAAAGTGAAACCAAAAAAAAAATTAAGGAGAAAAAAAAAGTTAAGGGTACAGAAAGTTAATAAGTATTTCTTTGAAATGTTTTTAAAAATTTATTTTTCATTTATTTTATTTGTTAATGTATGTATTATAAAGATACTACTCTAAATCCATTTAAGTGTGGACCATAACACAAAAGAAATTAAGCATAATCCAAATGAATATGCATGTGGACCAAAACCTTTAAAATGTACAGCGAATAGTTAAAGAAAAAAACAAAAAACATTAAAAATAAGGTCCGGGTCCAAGAGTGTGAGGAAAACCGAAAGAGAAAAGGTTAAAAAAAAGAAAAGTAACCAAATGGTGGCATAAAGGAATAAAAAGAGACAAATCTAATAATGACATAAAATATAGTCTGTGGGCTAATGTGGCAGGCTCATAACATATGTAGGACTTAAGAGTGATTTTTCTATTGAGAATGCCTATAAATAAGTATTTTGTCTAAACCCTAGCTCGTTTATCATTTTGTCGCCGTCAATGAAACTTTCATCTTATTTCTCTTATCCAAACCAAGGAACCATTTGCTCAAATTTTGTTTTCCTTTCTTGTGATAGCTCAAACTTTGTTCTCTTCTTTTTCTTTTCACCACAGCTTTGTCGCCTCTCGCCATCGTTTGTTAGCTTTTTCCACGAAGCCGTACGACTCTTAGAAGGTAGACATCAATCAAGAGTTACATGTTTTTTTTTTTAAATTCAAAATGCATCTATTTTCATTTTGAATTTTTTTTCTCTACAAGGATTTTGTTGAAAATGTTTTAATGTGCTTTCTAGATCTG
Organism: Aquilaria yunnanensis; assembly: GCA_039654915.1. Lineage (NCBI taxonomy): Eukaryota > Viridiplantae > Streptophyta > Magnoliopsida > Malvales > Thymelaeaceae > Aquilaria > Aquilaria yunnanensis. The sequence continues at coordinate 101,265,111 of CM077593.1, read as the reverse complement.
GGTTTACACTGTCACTCAAAGTCAGGGATGTCTCTTGTCTAAACTAACAAAACCCATCGTTCGATTGCCCTTTCACCTCTTGTTTCCTTCTTTCGGCGGCAGCACAACACTTAGAGGTTAACATTAATCCATTTTTTTCAAAGTGGCTAGGTTTTTTTGTTGGATTTACTTCAATGTAAAGATTTGGTAAAAATGTTTAAAGAGTTTTTCCCTTATATTCTCTCTGAATGACTTGATTTTTGGATTTTTCCCTAGGTATCTCTGAAGGTAACTTTCAAAATCCTAACTAGTTTTTGTAGATCTACCATAAAACATTCGGATTGCTATTTTTTTTCTCTGTTCTCTTTGAATCTCTTATGGCTCTTCTAATTCAACTTGACATTTCTTATTGCTAGCTTTTGTTACTTGATTCTCTTTGTATCTATCTCGGTACCCTGAAATAAGGTATTTTTTTGTAAGATAAGTGTCTTCAAAATTTTTACATATTTTAGATCTTGGTACTACATGCCTGTTTAATGTAAATTTTTTATTCCAAATAATGTAGGAACCTGGCTTCGGACGTGTGGATGAAGGTACAATTTAAACACTTAAGCTTTTACCTTTACTTTCTATTTTTTATTCAAAAAAATCATTTTTTTATCCATAATGTTTCGGACAGAACCATGCAATAACTAAGAAAATCTTTTAGTCCTAATGTATTTTGTACTTTGGTGTGTTTAGCCTTGTACGTAAGCCCTATTACCATGGAACCATTTTTTTTCTAAAATTTTTTAACCATGCAGGGAAAATGCAATGTTGCTAGGGAACTTGTATAAAATTCATCAAGTAAGAAACATGGACAGAAAAATGAAAAGTGTAAAAAAGAACTTAAAATGAATTGTAACACATGGTTGGATATTAAAAATAATTGGTTATTTTTTAAACAGATTTCATACATGAGTCTAATGGAAAATATGATAACATTGCATTTTCTATATGAAAACCTTGAAATTTTTTTAATTTTTTTTAACTTTTATTTTTTAAAACATGTAAAAACTATGTCTATGAAAAAGGAGGGAAAATATAAGCAGGAGGTAAATAAATAAACAATTTTAGAATAAAAAAAGTTGCATTACAGTAAGAGTATGGAACCTTGTTGTTTTTTGTGGTGGTGTCCGAATTATAGAGTGGGAGAAATGGGGAACGAGGGGTGGAATTTGCTGTCTTTTTGTTGCTGCATTAAAAGTTTGCATAGTATCGAGTTAGACATACATGATATAACGAGATGTGCTGGAGCTTCTATGATTAGTAACCTATATCAACTTTATGTTAAGATTAGCCTCTAAGTTACAACAGACATATACCATGTCTACAAAGCTAATGCATAAACATATTACATGGAGCAAAAGAAAATTGAAGTGGAACATGGTAGGTAGGGTTTAATGCGCTACTGATGCTGCTGGTGCTGGGTGGAAAATAAAGCAATGACCCGCAATTGGAAGGTAAAATCTCTTTTTTTTTTGCTACTATACTTGCATAGTATCAATTATTACATTCATAGAAAATAGTAGTTCTTACCAAATATTGTCTTCATAAAAAACAAAAAAATTACTCATAAAAACAGTATTTCATGTAGAGAAAATAGGTCATACCTCATTGAATGCATGGACCGAGATTTGGTTTTGTCTTTATCGGGTCAATTTTTTGGAGATTGTGAAATAAATAGTCAAAATTTGAAATAGGAACAAAAATGCTATTTTAATGCTCATTAATACTTGATATCTTTTAGGTCCAAGTAGAAAAGGAAGTACAGAGGAGAAAGAAGATGCTTTCATACTGCTGCTCAATTTGTGCAGGGTGCTATGTTGGTAAAGTGTTGATGCTACAGGGTGGAAAATAGAGCAAAGGCCCTACAATTGGAAGGTAACTTTGTAAGGGCAAATTTGTTTTGTCTAAATTCAACTAACTTTTTTTTACTTTTACATCTTTTTTACATAAAATTAATTTCATTTGAAAGCCAATATTATGTAGATGCAATAATCAATTTAAAAGTAAATTTTTAGGATATTGTTAAATTTTTATGAATTTTTCTTTTTTAAGGCTTGAAACTAGAAAAATTCATAAAAATTTAGTAAGATTATAAAAATTATATTTTTAATTGATTATTGCAGCTATATAATATTGGCTTTTAATTAAAATTAGTTTCAAGTAAAAAAGTTGTAAAAATAAAAATAAGTTATTTTGTAATCAATTGACTAAAGTTAAAACGAATTGGGTGTTAAGTTTCTTTATGAATATGTTGTGGTTTTGTTGCCATACTTACAGCAGTGTATGCATGAAAGGAAAGGATTAAAACCTCGTTAAATGCATGAACTGAGATGTGGTTTCTTCTGTGTCTAATGAATCTTCGAAACATTGTGAAACAGAAAGAGTCAAAATTTGTTTAGGATTACAGATACATCAGTGGTTATGTTTTATTTGAAATATGAATAAAAGAGACTAATGCTCACTAATACCTGAAATCTTTCAGGTCCAAGTAAAAAAGAAATTATGAAGGAGAAAATATGCAATAGGTTGCTTATCATTTATTAATGTAAAAAAGTAAAAAATAAAATTGAGACCTACTTTTTTAGGATCTTAAAATTTTGGTGCCTCTCATGTTTGAACAAAATTGTGCAAATGAAGATATAAACTGTAAATGTTTCACATTTTGGAGAAGTTAAGACAACATAAATTCAACATAATGCTTGGGAGTTATGAAAAGCAAAACTATTGCTTGCTTATGTAAAAGAGTTTCATGGAATCTGAAGGTTTTAATGCTCCTGGAAAGCCCATTTGGAATATGAAATTATAATGGGATTGGTAATAGGTACCTGCTTTTATAAGCTTTCTTAACTTTCATCCTTACTTTTGTTGTTTGTATATCTACTTCCGCAATAAGTTATAGAATTGAAAAAAAGTAATAGCGTAATATTTATTTATGGTTATATACAAAAGGGTTGAAGGATTTTAGAACATAATCCATGGGAATTGTGAAAACCAAAAAATACTACATGATTATATAAAACAAAATTGTATGGACTGTCAATGTTATACTGCAACTTCAAATGATCTATATGAACTGAAATACTGAGAGTTGTTTTGCTACTACTACAATGATATGTATAAACAGAAATAATGATAGTTGTTTTGTTGCTACTGCAAATGATATGTATAAAACAAATAAAAGGAGTTACTTCATGCAACCTTTGCTCATTTCTGCCTGCTGTTCTTTTTGGTTTAGTGTATGTGGTTTGAAACTCCTGCAAGATATGTTCATTACAAAAGAGATTTGATCAAAAAATATATATTCTCTTAGTCTCAAACAGTTGACACATGTGTAAACTCTCGAACATTTGGAAGTGCATGGAAACTATAGTGATTGTTTACTTGTTGTTTACACACAAACTTGTAATCTGTAGGTCAAACAACGAATTAAGAAACCAACCACAAGCAGAGTGATGGTACTAAAGATGTTTGTGTCCAATTTGCGCAGGAATGCTGCGGACTGAGCAGTAGTTGCAAGAAAGATTTTGGGGGCATACTATTTTTCACAAAATGATAACTGTATTTGGGAAACTGTGGTATATAGTTCAACCCTGTAAATGTGCCCACAAGATAACTGCTGAAAATGCATTAGTGGAGTTAGTGGGCTGACTATTGTAAATGAGGTTGCCCACGTACTGGGGGTAGTACGAAATACAAAAAAATAAAAATTTTTGACTGCCTATATGCTCATAAAATTGAAAGGGTGAAATAAGAAGAAAACACCTAAAAGTACAGATGTCATGCATCTAACAATTGGACTACAAAATATGTAGACTTTAGTTGACTATATTGCGAATCTTCCTACTTTCATATCTATTAATAGATTAAGTCATGCCTTTCTCACATATTCTTTTGTATGGCTAGGAGAATAATGAACTTTTTTTACTTTGGGTTCTTAGTGATATGAGAATCACAAAGACAAAATTTGGTAATAGGTATGATGTGAATAAAGTTCCTTTCCACATTACTATATTTGTTGGGCTAAATTTATTATTGCATTTATAATTTTATGTATGTAAGTTCTTTCAATCAATCAATCAATTTAGTTTTAATCTCAACTAATTGGAGTTGGAGTTGGAATTCGATCGCGTCAGCTTCATTAGTCATATTTCTCCATTCAGCTTACTTGTATCCTATGTTTAGATATATTATATTACTTTTATGTAGTGATACACCATTTGTATCTTTTGAATATGTCCAAATTATCTAAGACAACACTTCCCAGTTTTATCATCAACTTAAGCTATTTTTATCAAGCTTCTAAGGGCTTATTTCTTTACTTTTTAGCATATGCCTAGTATACTTATCCCACTTATTGCCACAATGAATGGAGTAATGAATAAGTACATGTTGTGAAACAATGAAAATAGAGATTATTACCGTTGATGGCTAATTAGGTAATTCTAAAGTAACGATCATTTTAACCAAAAAGAGAAATAAATGATTAAAAAATGAAGGCTTAAATGCACATATGGTCCCTAAGCTTTGCAAACTTGCACGAGTTAGTCCTTTAACTTGGACTCAGTGTGAGTCTGTCCTTCAACTTTACAAAATTAGGTGGGTTAACCCCTCAATATTCATAAAGTGAACGACTTAGTCCACTGGGAGACAAAAAGTGTGCACGTGGGAAAACATGAACTCGACGCTGTTACTGTGATGCGTATGTAGATTTAAAGTGGGGCTGCGATTGCGTTTCAGGTAGATCGAGTCGAATCGAGAAATCTGAGACAGAGGCAGCGACAATGGAGTTTTGTGATCTGCCAAGTTATTGCGGGCGTAATCCAACAGTTGCTTCAGTGCTTATCAGACCGATGTCGAAATCAAATCACGAACAATTGTCGGATCAAAGCAATACACCTGAAACTTCAACCGAATGAATGGGGTGGATGGCCAAGTAATTCTAGTCGGTCGACCCACATTCAACGGCATCGCAAAATTGGGGGAGGGGGGAGGACGGAAATTGGGGCAAAATCAGGTGATGTGGATTTTTCTTCAACTCTGGTTCGTGGGGGAGCTTGATCAACGAGATCGTTGCATCTGAAACCAATTCACACGAAATTATTCTGAAATCCTCCATGATTGGGTCATCATCAAGCTCGTGGCACATGAAATCAAAGGCTGACGCAATGGTGCCGGGCAGAGATGAGGACGACGCGGCGGTGCCAGGAAGAAGAGAGGGCGACGCGGCTGTGTAGCATTGAAGAAGAGGGCGACGCAGCTGTGCAGCGCTGAAGAGGAGGGCTACGTTGCAGTGCTGTGGAGAAGATCTCCATGGTGCTGCCTCTAGGATCGCTTCCGGCGGCTCTAGGATCCCTTCCAGTGGCTCTAGGACCCCTCAATTTGAAGGTCAGGAAGCTGCTCTGGGTAGGGGACAGCGACGCGAACAGCGAAGAGCAATTGAATGTTCAGGTGTAAACAATAAACGCCGTATCCCATTCCGTACTATTTGGACTAACTCGCTATATATTGTAAAGTTGTGGGACTAAAGCACGCTGAGTCAAAGTTAAGAGATTAATTCGTTTGAGCTGGTAAAGTTAAGGGACCATATGTGCATTAAAGCCAAAAATGAACTCAAGTGAGTAAATTGAAAGTATAAACCATGCAAAGGCAAAAGTGAATGACAAGAAAATGTTTAAGGACTAAAAGCACAAAACCATCTCAATAAGTCATATCACCACTAACTCGCATAATTTTTACAAGTTCGGAGATGGAATTACACTGTGCTAGAGTCAAGGGATCACATGGTGCGAGTTGGCAAAAGTTTGAGAAGTCTTGTTGGCTTTAGGCCAAACGAAAATGCAAGTGTTGTGAATTCTAATACAGATATCAGACAACTAGGTTGAGATGACATCAAGTAAATACTTGGACTGAAACCGAGCCTCATCTAAACTTCCTGGTAGCACTGACATGGCATGAGTTTTGTTATAAAACAATTGGGATGTTGGTTCATGGATTGATGAATTAACAGTGCTCTCCTTCAAACTTGTAGCAATTAACAGATCAAATATATATTGGGCATGACAAGTAAGACGCGAATTACTGGTCTCAATTAAATCACTCCCTTGCAGAATGCAATGAGGATAAGGTTAGGCCTAGAAAAAAATGAATAAGGAAAAGTCTTGACTAATTGAAAGCAATCCAATCAATTCCCTAGCTGCTGGCAGTTTTCTTGCTGATCATACCATTAAAGCAGCCATTTCGCTTTCCATATCACCAGATTTCTACATAACAACTTGCACGACACGAAAGCTCTAACTCTTGAACTATTTCGGCAGGCACCTACCCACACGTGCTAGAAGAAATCCTCAATTTTTGACTATTCTATTCTACTTAAATAACAATGGAAAATAAAGAATATCATCTTCAACTGTTTTAGCAACGTCTATCGCACTCTTACCCTATATATATATATATATATATAGGTCACCCGCATGTAGTATATATTATAGCTCATGGTCATAGAAAGTAAAGCAGCTCAGCGGCACTCACTGGTACTAACTAGTCAAGCTAGCGATGGAGAGGTGCTCAACACTCCTTGCTTTGGCATTTGCGGTGCTGCTGCTGGGGGCTGCACCAGGTGTGAATGTGAATGCGGCCATAACATGTGAGCAGGTCACAACATGGCTGACTCCCTGCATCAGCTACGGGCTATTCGGAGGGAAGGTTGATCCGGCTTGCTGTCAGGGCATGAAGGCACTCAATGCTGCTTCCAAAACCACACAAGATCGAAGAGATCAGTGCAACTGTGTCAAGCAAGGTGCTGCAAGAATCCCGGGATTGAATTATGATCGAGTCAATGAGTTGCCGGGTAAATGCGGGACTGTTTGTCCCTACAAGCTCACATATGATCTTGACTGCTCCAAGTAAGCCTCTTAATCTGCTCGCTCTTACTCCTCAACACCCCTAACACTTTTTCATGGTTCTAATAATGTCTCCTGCTAATTGTGTTCTTTTGCAGGGTGAACTGATTTCACCTGCCACTGCCTATATATATAGAATATCTTAATAAGGCCAAGGCTATTTCGAAATACCAGGCCAATCATATAAGATTGCCTCTGCCTCTCGTAGAAGATGTCGAGAAGTTATGTATTCTACTGTATTATCGTATGATCTTGGGAAATAATTGAAGTCGCCTTTCACTTGGTCAAATGGTTAGTTTATCAACACTCGGTAACCATCCTCGTACCAGCCTTGATAACTCTCTCCGTTCTTGTCAGCAGAAATGCAATTTTGTATACATAATTCAAATCAAAACTCAAAAACATTTTGAAAATCTGTGTCATAAATAACTAGTAAATACTAGTGATCAATTATCGTCCCAACCAAGCTGCTTCCTCTTTTTTTTTTTTTTTTTTGAAAGGCAAAAACTTTATTCAAGCATTAACACAGAGAACCACGCCAAAAAAGAGTATATAGCACCCTGACAACAGAACACAAGCTGTCATACCCAAGAACCAAAAGAAAGCCTGCACCAGATACATGACATAAAACCAAAACTGAAACAGAATGCTCCAGAAAACCTATATCAGCAGAGGAGAAGCTGATTCCTTTCCACATGCCAAAAAGACCAAGAATGCCATGTGTCAATAAATATGGGATAAAGAACATTGAACGCCAATCCATGGAGCATTTCCCTAAAATAAATGATCAACCATTTACCCTCACAGCATGAATGAGAAACAATTGCAAGGTGTGGCATAGACCTTGCTCAACTTGATTTCAGTTCTATAGAGCGGAAAACCAAAGAAGCAGGTGCCCTTCCTTCACCTAACTGAGAACTTGATTTCACATCTCTTCATTTTATTTTTCTGATAGGCAAGCCACTGATGGAATTATAAATGGATTACGCATTAACAGTTCTTTAGCAGGAGAACATATACAATCCATAGGGGGAAGTCGCATTCCGTATTATCTTCATTGACCGGCTGTTTTTGAGGATCATTAAAGAAAAGCTAACTTATTGCTTGGCATGGGGTGCATTTCCAAGTTAAATGACTCGAGAGGACTTATTACCTCCCGTTGGAAATCTTTAGTCCTCAAGCTTAGCCTTCTTCAGCGCTTCATCAAAAGTTGCAAAACATACAGTAAATAGGAAAATGGTTCAAGTTTCAAACTGAAACCAGTACATCAGCATTTCAAATAGAATTCATAACATTAATTGAGGCACAATGATGAAGATCAACGCACAAAGCATGCAGCTATGCCACTCACCATCAAGCTCATTTCTTTTAGCAGTCATCAACTGCGGTAAGGTTTCTGCAACCATCCATTAATGATGATCGGCTAGTTTACAGAAATTTTATTTTTCAAAAAACGCATATTCTTACATGCCGTCTTAGGAAAGGGACTAGTGTGACACAGGTTTCATCCATCCAAAACAAATTAAAGTTTCCTTGTACATGGATTAGCATCAGCTTTAAAGCTATAGAAAAATAATGCGTAAACATCACCAGTTGTTCCTAAACTATACCCATGTTGCTTAATCGTTCCGAAACTATCAAGCGTTGCACAAATCGTCCTCAAACTATTTAATTGTTATTATTTCATCCTACCCTCAACTAAATTGTTTAATATAGATGGAAAAATGAAGCGGCAGCTGATGTGACATGGAAAAATGACGTGGCTGCTGATCGGGCACCACTTTTCCATCCATATTTAACGGTTTAGTTAATGGCAGGACGAAATAGCAATAATTAAATAGGTTGAGGATGATTGGTGCAACACCTTATAGTTTCGGGATGATTAAACAACATGGGTATAGTTTAGGGACAACTGGTGTTATTTAGTCGAAAAATAATAGTACACAACTAATCCAAAGAGGTGCAGAAAATGTTACATACACTCAGCAATAGTTTCATCATCACTACAAAAGATTGTAGGAGTCGAACCTGAAGAAGGTTGGTAACCTTCATCCTTCATTTGCTTGGTTAACATCCGCACCTCATCACATACGCATCTGATCTCCAACAACAAACACATGGACCCTGTCTTTGAGTTCAATCCAGCTACAACCTGGCTCCTTGTTAACTCCTCGACTTCTCATCATCCTCTTGACCCTCTCAACATCTTCCAACCTGCCCAAGGCAGTATAGACACTGGACAAAAGTGCATAAGCTGATGAATCCTGGGAACCCAGTGCCATCAGTTTCTCCCCAGCATATGCACCTAACTCATAATTGTGGTGGTTCCTACAGCCACTTAATAAAATATGCCACAAACACATACCATGATCTATTCTAGCTGATTCAATAAAACCCTTGGCCTCATTTAGCTTGCCAGCACGGCTCAGGACATCAACCATGCAAGCATAGTGCTCCACCTTTGGATCAATATTAAACTTATTAGACATCATATTGAAATAGAACCAACCTCGATCCACCAATCCCATATGGCTCCAAGCGGACAGAACGTTAATAAATGTAACATAGTCTTGTTAAACTGTCAGCAATACAAGAACTTGGGAGTGGAAAAGCACAAAACACATCTTGAGGGAAATGAACCAAGTAGCTGATGCTATGGCTGGTATAGGATCAAGGAAGCAGGAACATTTGATAGATACGCGGCTGAGATATCTAAACTAGTAATAACTGACAAACGCAAGAAGACTTTCCCAATAAACTGTGACTCTAATGCTGCTCTAGACAGCATATGATCTTTATTATTATTACCCTGATTTCCCCCCAGATAAAAATAAAACAACCAAGACATCAAACAACTTGAAACCAAACCAACCAACCAAGAAAGAACCTTGCCACTCTACCTGACATGAACCTACCTAAGTTTCTGAATTGACAAAAGAAAATGAGAAAAACAGAGAACAGATTTGGCGGAAGATAATAACACAAGAAAATCACAAATTATGATTTTTACCCCCACCAATCACCACTAGCTTCATTAATCCACCGTGGTAATAATTGTGGTACATTTTCAATATTTGCTCCCGGCAGATTAACCCCTCTCCGTTGCTTCAACGAGACTCTTCTTATTGCCTTCACATGCAATACACAAAAATTAATTTCCAGACCAGGAGACAAGTTGAAACTCAGGAAGACCAGAATGCAAATGATTGTCATCTTACCCCAAGAAAATCTATTGAAGGGATGACAATTAAGAGATGTATGGCACTGAAGTTGCTGAAGGCGGCAAGCATCATTTTGCAAAACCTGGTTGAATTCTATGATATAGTCATATTACATTGAGGCATACCATTAATCAGAAAAAGATAACATCAAAATTCCAGATATTGGAACCAAGTTCTCCTCTTCAGTTTTCATTTCATGTAGCAAGAAAGAGAAGAGGGAGGGGAATAGACAAGGATAAATGTTGGAAGCAGGAAAAAGAAGTTTGTGCATGCACCTGAATCTACAGCAAGCACCTTTCACAAGGGGAGAAACAAAGAACTGAGAAAATCTGATACATAGACAATGGAAACCTGAGACATGCTATAATCTTGGAAACAATTATACAACAGGAAGACCAAAACATTGCTATATGAAAACCACCAAACCAACCAGAAATATTTCAGGAAAATGAAAATAAAAAGTACTAGAACTCTCAAATAGTGAGGTTCTGTGTTACCTTTTCAAAGCACCCCTAAGGTACTCTCTTTTAACTTCAAAATGGTAGCAGGTATGCTCAGTTTCTGTGTACGCATTCGATGAGCCTCCATGCTTGGACAAATAACTATCATACTAGCAAAGAGACGAGTTATCGAATAACATTGCAAGTCAAGAAAATAATTACCCTACCATAGCAAGAAAAAAAATAACTAACCTTAATAAGAAAAAGTGGAAAACTAATATGACAAATTGAAGAATATTGACATTGAAATGAAGTGCAGAAAAGGCAGCATGATACTGACAATAAACAAAACAGTATCATTAAGCTACTAATAATCATTCTGTTTTTGTTTACACAGGCAGGATTCCATGGGTGTTTTGATCAATGTTTTGAAAAGCCATGTACCCGAAGTGCAACGGCGGTCATAAATCTACTCAAAGCAGAGCCACAAACTTCTAAGTAAGTAAGAATGAACTTAAAATAATGGTTAAAGCTGAAAGAATACGCACGGGAAAATTATTAGAAAAAACGCAGGGGCTCATTTAAAATAAGTGAACTTTTTCTTTCTTTTGCTTTAACTGTGGGCAGGGAGAGAATGGTAGATGTGGCTCCTTTTTCTCTATTTTTAGGGATATACCACGCTTTCATGTGGGGTAAGACTCCAAGAAGTTATATTGAAGAAGAAAGAAAAATTAAATGAATGCCTGTCACATGCATAGCCTCAATAAGCATTAGGCCCATGAAGCTAGTACGCAGCACCAATGCATGCCTTTAAAATGTGGTGATGATATTGGTCTACCTTTTGGAAGCACTAAGACTGTAGGGAAAGGATAAAAAATAGTTGCATTCAGTAGTCTCCCAATTTGTGGGACTGAAGGATTGTTAGTTTCTTGCCTCAGAAAAAGCCAACCTCTTAACCATACTTTCATTTCACCAAACTTCCAGCAGAAAAGATTAAATTCTATATAGAGTAGTCAATAACGCATTAAAAAAAACACTTGGAAGAATATGGTTTACTGACCTCATTTTCGTCAGGGAAATCCTTACTTCCCATGAATAGCATATGTTCTGCAAATAAGTAGAACAGGTAAGAAACAAATACAAATCATTGAACTTGTTTCTCAAAGATAATCGGCTTAGATCACTGTTCACCAATCATTCCCGCAAACACATAGTTCAGCTGATCAATAGCTATATAAAGATCCCCAGCCCTATGCCCTATGGCTAAAGGGCCAGAGGGATATGGGGAGGTCAAGGGGTCAAACCCCGACCTCCTCATTTCCCTGTATAATGCCCTAATGCTGGTTTTGGTGCCTTTAGGGTCCCGAAACGGCAGGAATTCCCCATTCCGTCACATGAGTACCTTCTCAAACTTATACATTGTATGGATGCTTCTGATCACCTTTTAAAAAAAAAAAGGATAAGATAACTATATAAAGCCACCTTTCTGCTTCTGGTCTTTAATCTTATGTGGCTCCCTGATTGATAACGTAGGTCATATCAAACGGTATAATAGGTTCACTTGGCAGTTAGTTCGAGTTTCCAATAAGTTGGTCTAGATGAAGAGCAACTGAGTTGGAAAAAGTAAGTGAATATGATAAATAACTACACAGACCTAGAAAGTGCACCAGACCCTGCGTCCCAAGAGGATCAGAGAAGCTGCCCATTCCGACACACATTGCTGCCGCTGCCTGCCATAGCCAAACAGACAATTCGCTACCAGTTAAGTGACCGGGCAATTTGTAAATCCAGTGAAAGCTAAGAGATATAACACCTTTTTAGTCTGAGAGGACGATCCTTTTCGTCGTGGTTGGATCTCCCCATTCTCTTCATCTTTTCCGTCGACATCACCATCTTTTTCATCTTCCTCCTCCTCCTCATCGTCGTCTTCTTCTTCTCCATCCTCGAACTCTTCCTCTTCTTCTCCGTCCTCATCTCCTGTGCCCGCCTCTTGTTCATCTTCGGAGTTGGAATGGCGGGGACAGCCACCGGGGTAAATCTCAGGATCGTTGACGAGCAAAGCGCAGAGTCCATTATGGAGTTCGATAGTTCTGTATAAGCGCTTGTCGTTAGGGGGCTTGACGACGATGTCGTCGGAGGAGAACATGCAATCAACTGAACCCATCATCGACGATAGTGGGTCAGAGGAGATTTTGCACACCAAAGGTTTGAATAAATGCCCCTCTGATGGTGCTTTATCCGGCTCAGTCCGAGTCCTTAACGAGCTACGAAGCCTTCAGGCTCTAGCGGCAGCCCGTGCGCAACGAATCGTTGTTTTGAGTCGTCCGCTCCCCAAGTGGCCATAGCCGCACCACGGCCCAACAGAGCCCTCGCTCTTCCCTTTTTGTTTTTACACCTTTAGGCCAATTCGTTTCATCTAAAGTTAACTGACTTTTTTTAACTTTTTCATCTTTTTTATGTAAAACCAATTTCATTTGAAAGTCAATATTATGTAGATACAATAATCAATTTGAAAGTAAATTTTTAAGATATTGTTAAATTTTTATGAATTTTTCTTTTTTAAGACTTGAAACTAGAAAAATTCATAAAAATTTAGTAAGATTATAAAAATTATATTTTTAATTGATTATTGTAGCTACATAATATTGGCTTTTAATTAAAATTAGTTTCAAGTAAAAAAGATGTAAAAATAAAAAAAATTTATTTTGTAGTCAATTGGCTAAAGTTGAAACGAATTGCCATTTTCTCCCTTCTATTGTGCTTTAACAATCCAAAATAAATTGGGCCGGCCCAACTTCTAAAAACCTTCAAAAATTTAGTGGAGTGACTATTATATTACTCCATCCGTTCAATATTTTTTGCAATATTCTTCATTTTAAGCATTTCAAAATCCTTATTTTTTTAGTAAACTTTACCGAGTAAACTTACCATTACACCCCTTCTGTTACTCTCAGCTTCAAGAAGCATTCTCTTACTGCTTCTTCGATCTCCTCCACTTATCTCCTTTATTCCTCTGTTCAACCACTAGGCAGGGTCTCTTCCAAACACTTGGTTATAGAAGCACAAAGTAGAAAATGGATCTGTGAGACCTCGAATCCTCCAACAACACTATCCTTAGCTCCAAGAACATCGATGTAGAGGCGTCATTCAATCTCCGTCAACGGCTACACTGTGAAGGAGGAAAGGAAACATGATTTACTATTAAGATAAATGGGATGAAGAGGGGAGGAGAAGAGGTTGAGAGCTGATAGTGAAATTCGCTGAGAAGAGGTAGGTCTACGAAGAGCGACGAAGGCTTCAAAAAAACTCGTAAAGAGCAACAAAAGAGTAAGATCAAAACTAAATTGCAGGAGCAAAAAGGCCAAGAATCCAAAAAAGGAATGAATCAAGAGTGTCGATGCTAGTTTAGAACTTAGAAGGTTGATTCAGCAGCAGCGACAAAGATCAAGGTTGATTCAATGACAAAGATCGATTGGGCAAAACTGGCAAAGATCAAAGTGAATTGGGCAGCAACGGGATGGTATCCATTAGCCAATGAGGTGGAAAAATCGGCACGAGTTGTGAATGAAAGAGATAGGAGCTTTTGGGAAGATGAAGGATCATAGGGTAAAATTGGGGTGGAAAAAAGAGAAAAAGTTAAATCATTAAAATGTGTGTCCAACCAAATGTTACACATAAATTGGGACAAAAAGAGTATTATACTGTTCTCAGTTATGAGTATTATTGTTCCCTTGCAACAGTATCATTATTCTCGGGCTAATCCAATTCATTTTAACTTAAGTCAACTTAATTTAAAATATTTACTTTTTTTTTATATATTATTTAACCATAACTAATTTCACTTGAAAATTAATATTACATAGATATAATAATTTATTTGAAATTGATTTTTATAACAATATTAAATTTTTATGAAGTTCTCTTTTTTACACATTAAAAAAGGAAATTTCATAAAAATTAATAAGACCATAAAAATTGCATTTCAATGTATTACTAGACCTACATAATATTGGTTTTAAAATGAAATTGATATGGGTAAAAGGGATGTTAAAAAATAATTCATTCTAAATTAAATTGATTTAAGTTAAAATGAATTGGATCTAAGAGCCAAAATTTTCCTTTTTTGGGAAATTTTTTTTTAGAAGGATTTGTTACAATTTTTTTTTTTCAAAACTAGATGTAAGGTTAATTATAGTTGATTAAAAGAACTTAAAGTCAATATCCAAGGTGGCATTTTTTACTCTGCCGTATTGTGGTTAGAACTTGGGAAAGATCCATGAGATGACATGTTAGCCTCTATGATACTTTCTGATTTTTTAAGCTTCATTAATCTAGTAAATGGTACGCACTGCCCCCAATCTTTAATTATTATTCTTGTTCTAACCATAACTTTCATTTTGCTTGTACAATACCCAAACACAATTAAAATATTTCATTTTGGCCTCTTTTTGAATGAAAATCATTATATTGGGTGAAAAAGACCATGTCAGCATAGGATTCTAAGGGAAAAAACTAGTTTTAACTCTCTAAAAACTTTCTCTTTGCCAAAGATACCTAAAACCTATGAAACTTAATGATCCAACCACCTCTCTCACCACCTAAAAAATTTTAGAATTTTAATCGATTTGATACCCATTTTCATCTTATTTAACTTTCTCTTCTATCATTTTTTTTAAAGCTAAGCCAATTTTTTTAAATCGAACTTCAAAGATTCTAGTTTCACAAATTCTAATGTAGATATATGAAAATTTGATGAGATTTGAAAGAAATGATAGGAGAGAAAGTTAACGATGATAAAAAATTATGTCAAATCATGTAGGCTAATCAAAATTATAGAAAATTTCTCTTTTGGCACAGTGGCACCGCCGCCCCGATGAGTTTTCCAGCAGCGGTGCCACCATGTAGGAAAAATAATTTCTAGAATTTTGATAAGCCTACATGGTTTGATAATGTTTTTCATCATTTTTAACTTTCTCTTCTATTTTTTCTTCCAAATCGCAGCAGATTTTTGTACATCTATTAAAAATTTTGAATTCGAATCTTAGAAGCTTGATTTATGATAATCTGTTAAGATTTGAAAGAAATGATAAAAGAGAAAGTTAACAAGGATGAAAAATGCTACCAAACCATGTAGGCTGATCAAAATTCTAGAAATTTTCTTTTCGACATGGTAGCATCTACGTAGGGAAACTTATTAGCGCAATGACGCAACCATGTGAAATTTTTTTCTTCATAATTTTGATAAGCCTATATGATTTGGTAGCATTTTTCATCATCTTTAACTTTCTCTTTTATCCTTTCTTTCAAATCTCATCCAATTTTCATATATCTACATTTGAAATTGTGAAACCCAAATATTTGAAGCTCGATTTGCAAAAATTGGTTGAGTTTTGAAAGAAATGATAGAAGAAAAAGTTAAAGATGATGAAAAAGGGTATCAAACCATGAAGATCGATTAAAATTATAATTTTTTTCCCGGGTTGTGATAGGGCTGCCGAATCATTAAGTTTCAAAGTTTTTAGGTCTCCTTAAAAAAAAGAAAGTTTTTAGGGAGTTAAAACTAGTTTTTTCCCTTATAATCTGGTGTTGATATGACATTTTCCGTCCAAGATAATGATTTTCATCCAAAAGAGAATCAAAATGAAATGTTTTAATGGGGTTAGGGTATTATACAAGCAAAATGAAGATTAAGGTTAAAACAGGAACAATAATTAAAGGTTGGGGGCAACACGTGCAATTTACCGTCATTAATTAGTAGTCTTGTAACTTTGGGTAGTTCATTATGTTGACTTTTCCTTTCCCCACCCCATGTGGGGTTCTTTTGTTCTCTCTCTCTCTCTCTCTCTCTCTCTCTCTCTCTCTTATTTCCTTTTCTCTTTCTTCAATCAAGTGTTTACGGGCTGGCTAGGGTGGAAAGCTACAACAAATTTATAGCAGAAATTGAAAGCAAAGAAGAAACAATTAAAGAGTGGTGCCAAATTTTGTTGAAAATCAGATGAGAGTGACACCGTGCTTTGGCTATATATAGCCTTTTGCTCTTCTTAGCTTATTAACCTAGTAGCTTGCTCATTTCTCTAAGCAAAAAAAAAAAATTGTGTAAGAGAGGAATTTATTTTTTTAGAGTGACAAAATAATGAGATAATTTTTGGGATATTTGGGAAATCCTTGAATGTCACTATTTTGGGTTTATCTCATATCTATAGAATTTTTTGTGTAGAGAAGATTATCTTTCTATAAGCCTACTATTTTTATAGTGGAAGAAAATCTTGAAGTTTATCTCGTAGACATAGCCCTAAATTAAGGATGAATCATGTAAAATTTTTTTGTATCAATTTTACTAATCATATTGCATTCGAAGTTTATCACCCACTATACGGTCCCAACATATTAATTGTAGAAGCCAGATTTACCAAAATTCTCACATGTTCTTTTGTATGACTAGGAGAATGATGGTTAATTGTAATTTTGGTTAATTCATTAATTGCAACTTTGGTTAGTTCATTAATTGTACAAGCCATGCCTTTCTCACATGTTCTTCTTTACTAGGAGAATCCTGGTTAGTTGTAACTTTGGTTAGTTCATTAGTTACAACTTTGGTTAGTTCACTAATTGTAGAAGTCATGCCTTTCTCACATATTCTTATGTATGACTAGGAGAATAATGAACTTTTTACTTTGGGTTCTTAGTTATATGAGAATCACAAAAAGGAAGTTTGGTAATAGGTATGATGTGAATAGAGTTCCTTTCTACATTGCTATATTTGTTGGGCCAAATTTATTATTGCATTTATAATTTTACATATGTAAGTTCTTTCAATCAATCAATCAATTTAGTTTTATTAATCCCAACTAGTTGGAGTTGGAGTTCGAATCAGCTTCATAAATCATGTTTCTCCATTCAGCTTACTTGTCTCCTATGTTTAGATCCATCATATTACTTTTATATAGTGATACACCTTTTGTACCTTTTGAATATGTCCAAATTATCTAAGACAGCTCTTCCCAGTTTTATCATCAACTTAAGCTACTTTTATCATGCTTCTAATGTCTTATTTCTTACTCTACTTTTTAGCATATGCCTTGTATACTTATCCCACTTATTGCCCGGATTTACATATGGAGTAATGAATAAGTACATGTCGTGAAACAATGAAAATAGAGATTATTACCGTTGATGGCTAATTAGATACTGATTCTAAAGTAAGGATCATTTTAACCAAAAAGAGAAATAAATGATTAAAACATGAACTCGAGTGAGTAAATTGAAAGTATAAACCATGGAGATGAAAAATGAATGACAAGAAAACACTCAAGGACTAAAAGCACAAAACTATCTCAGTAAGTCATGTCACCTCTAATTCGCATAATTTTTACAAGTTCGGGGACGAAATTACACTGCGTTGGAGTCGAGGGACCAAACGGTGCGAGTTGGCAAAAGTTTGAGAAGTCTCGGTGGCTTTAGGCCAAACGAAAATGTAAGTGTTGTGAATTCTGATACAGAAACCAGACAATTAAACTGAGATAGCATCTGGACTGAAACCAAGCCTCATTTAAACTTCCTGGTAGCACTAACATGACATAAGTTTTGATATAAAAAAATTGGGATGCTGGTTCACAGACTGATGAATTACCGATGCTCGCCTTCAAACTTGTAGCAATGAACAGATCAAATATATATTTGGCATGACAAGTAAAATGCGAATTACTAGTCTCAATCAAATCATTTCCCTGCAGCTGCAGATTCCAATGAGGATGAGGTTAGGCGTAGAGAAAATGAACAAGGAAAAGTCTTGAGTAATTGAAAGCAATCCGATCAATTCCCTAGCTCCTCAGTTTTCTTGCTGATCAGCCATTTCGCTTTCCGTATCATCAGATTTCCGCATAACAACTTGCACGACACGGAAGCTCTGTGTCTTGAACTATTTCGGCCGGCACGTACCTACACCTGCCAAATGAAATCCTCAATTTTTGACTATTCTATTCTGCTAAAATAACAATGGAAATTAAAGAATATCATCTTCAACTGTTTAATTTTAGCAACGTCTGTCGCACTCTTACTATATATATATATATATAGGTCACCCGCATATACATATATATATTATAGCTTAAGGTCATAGAAAATAAAGCAGCGCAGCGGCACTCAGTGCAGTGGTACTAACTAGTCAAGCTAGGGATGGAGAGGTGTTCAACACTTGTTGTAATGGCATTTGGGGTGCTGCTGCTGGGGGCTGCACCAGGTGTGAATGTGAATGCAGCCATAACATGTGAGCAGGTCACAACATGGCTGACTCCTTGCATCAGCTACGGGATATTGGGGGGGATGGTTGATCCGGCTTGCTGTGAGGGCATGAAGGCGCTCAACGCTGCTTCCAAAACCACACAAGATCGAAGAGATCAGTGCAACTGTGTCAAGCAAGGTGCTGCAGTAATCCCTTTATTGAATTATGATCGAGTCAATGAGTTGCCGGCTATATGCGGGACTGTTTGTCCCTACAAGCTCTCATACGATCTTGACTGCTCCAAGTAAGCCTCTTTTTCTGCTCCCTCTTACTCCTCAACACCCCTAACACTACTTTTTCATGGTTCTAATAATGTCTCCTGCTGATTGCATGTGTTCTTTTGCAGGGTGAACTGATTTCATGCCTGCAACTGGCTATCTATGTATATACCATCTCAATAAGGCCAACGCTATTTCAAAATACCATGCCAATCCAATCATATAAGATTGCCTCTGTCTCTGGTAGAAGATGTCGAGAAGTCATGTATTCTACTGTATTATAGTATGATCTTGGGAAATTATTGAAGTTGCCTTTCACTCGGCCAAATGGTTAGTTTATCTACACTGGGTAACCATCCTCATACCAGCCTTGATAACTCTCTCCGTTCTTGTCAGCAGAAATGCGATCTTGTATACATAATCTAATCTAATATAATATATATATATATATATATATATATATATATATATATATATATAAAGCAGAACACTTTTATATATAGTAGCATTTTGTTATTTCCTTAATTCAGCTCCTCTACGCATGACATATGGCATATTTAATCCACCCAATAGTCTTACAAAAAACGTAAAAAAAGAAAACCCAATAATGCCCACATTGTCGCTGAATATGTTCATCCTTTTCGTTAATTTTTTGCTTGTATATTTCCAGTTCTATAATTAAGGAATCAAAGGGACCAAATTACTGGGATTGATTTCATGTTTTCCTAACCTGCCGCTTTTATACCCCCAAAAAACGTAAGTTACAATCAACTTATATCATAAAATCTTGACATGCCATTTCTATAGCCGTTTACAATTAAATTGCCAAATCTATACCGTCGATAAAAGGCAAGCTGCAATTAACATATTAAATAGAATCTTTTGGTGCCATAAGTTGACCCTAAAAATAATATAAAGTTTACAATTGATTATACACAACAATAAATAATGGAAATCAAAACCGATTCATCTTCCCATATTTAATCATACAAGAACACTATAATTATCATGCTCCCAACAAGCCTTTTGAACACAATAGCAGTGCGACTTTTAACACTACACAATAATAGTTCGAGTTCTAACAATTTTTGCCATGGATGTAGTCTCTATATGCTATGTTTGCTTGCTCAAGAAGGTTCTCTTGGAGTTTAAACTCCCATAAGTCATAGATATTACAGAAGAGTTAATTTGGGCTTTCAACCTTTATATCTATCATGAGTGTATATGTTGAAGACTCGGACAAGAAGCCTTAGAAGCATATGTATTATAGTGAGCCATATAGCTGCAAAATCAAGAGCAAACAGCATTCGACAATGCAAGCAGTCACTACAACATAAGCTCTATTGGAGCCACAAATAATTGCTTCTATAGGTCATATACATATTTGCTTCCAAAAGTTTTAGGGACAAATAAATAATTGTTCCTATACTCGTGTTGCCAATAGTATTTGGAGACAGTTAGGGGACAATTAGTCATGTCCTTTAAAAAATTAAATTGGAAGCAAATATATGAGTTTCTTATTCCACCTATGAAAGCATTTTTTTTTAAAAGGACAAATGAATTTGTTTCCAATATCAACGGATTAATAACAGAAAAATTTTGTGCGGATTAAAAGCCTTTTTTTTTTTTAACGCACCCATTTCAGAGCCACAGCCTATTAGCATTAGACTTCTGATTTGTTTTAGGAATCGAGCGTGCAACCCCTCTCTTCTACCTTCATTAGTCTTTAATCAAGCATCCGACCACCAACCCAAGAGCTCAAATTGTCAAGTGAAACTTTTTTATTTGTAAGAAGGCCAATTAATCATGTCAACGCGCTACAATTCCTTTTTTTTTTTTTAACCAATTCCATGCATATATATATTTGAGTAATCTTATAGTTAATAAAATTATCCAATTAAAAAAATATTCAAAACTCACAAATGTTTAAGAAAATAAACTTCCAACGGCTTTAGCCATTGGAGAAATTATACAATTAAAAAAAAATATTCAAAACGCACAAATGTTTAAGGAAATAAACTTCCAACGGCTTTAGCCGTTGGAGAAATTATACAATT
Organism: Aquilaria yunnanensis; assembly: GCA_039654915.1. Lineage (NCBI taxonomy): Eukaryota > Viridiplantae > Streptophyta > Magnoliopsida > Malvales > Thymelaeaceae > Aquilaria > Aquilaria yunnanensis. The sequence continues at coordinate 101,243,968 of CM077593.1, read as the reverse complement.
AAAAAAAAATATTCCAAACGGCCCAACTGTTTAAGAAAATATACTTCCCCATTGGAAAAATTATCCTCATAAAAAAACCTCACAACTGTTGAAGAATATATATATATATATATATATATTACCAATTATACAATTGATTACCAATTATTATAGATATAAATTTATCACCATTTGTGAATATGTTAGCTTTTTCCAACGGCCATAGCCGTTGGAACTTTGAACTATATATATTTTTTGTTCTGTCCCATTTTCCAACGGCTTTAGCCGTTGGAACTTTGATATATGATAGTTTTTAAGTTTCTGTCCCATTTTCCAACGGCCATTGCCGTTGGAACTTTGAACTATATATATTTTTTTGTTTTTTGTCCCAGTTTCCAACGGCCATAGCCGTTGGAACTTTGATATATAGACATTTTTGGTTTTCTGTCCCATTTTCCAACGGCTATAGCCGTTGGAATTATTATAGATATAAATTTATTGAAATTTGTAAATATGTTGGTTATTTTCCAAAATTAGTTGGAAATATTATCCAAAATTTGTTTATTCATCTTCCAACCGCTAAGCCGTTGGAAACTTCGATGTTATATTTCCAACGGTTTTGGCAGTTGGAAATCCGTTGGAATTTAGGACAGTTGGAAATTTGTGATTTTTTAGTAGTGGTATCAACCTCGATCTGCAAGTTTAAAATAACTATAAGAATATTTTAACAAGATTCCCTATTATATGTTATCCATATGGAATAATCCATATCTTGATCTTAAGTCCATATCCCGAAGCAATGACCGGAAAGGGGATAAAGATTTCTAAAATACTTGGAATATTATATTTATTAAGAAAATTGTAAAAATTATAGAAATCCTTCATGTGGTTGGTGTAACATATACTTTACCTTCTTTATTTTAAAAAATATACACTTTACCCTAGGCTTTCTTTACATTTTCTAGCAACAATTTTTCAAACTCTAATTTAGATTGTCTGATAATTATGTTCTAGTAATTATCAATTTTTTTGATATTTTTTTTAAATTTGATTAACGTTTGAAAAATACTTATTTGTATTTATAGTGAGGAAATTGCATTTTAAGAGAAGAAATATTGTTAATTTAAATTCTCTATTAACAATAAAAAAATATTAAAGAGACTGGAATTAATGATAGGTGACTATTGTACATTTTAAATTAAGATTATAGAAGTTATTGTTGGATAGTATAAAAGAAGCAAAAGATAAAGTGTAAATTTTTAAAAATAAGGGGGATAAAATGTAAGTTAGGCCAAATGATAATATTTTTGTAACTCTCTCTTAAGAAAACTTACAGAATTTGATGGAGCTAATAAAATATGAGAAATATGTACATTACTTCTATATCAATTTATTAAAAAAAATTTAAATAAACTGTTAGAAATATAATTTAAAAATTAAAAATGCATGGTTACCACCCAAGTAAGAAAAAATAAAATAATTCCGGATAATTAATTGACACATGCATCCAAACATGTTTTTCACTTTTATTCGAATGACATTACAATAATGCATTTCTATTAATTTTTTTTATCTTTTAAGATGATTATTTTATGTTTGTCATAAACATATTATATCAACATATAAACTTAATTCTTATGTTTGTTGTGTCTATACGATAACACTATATTATAGTATAAATGGATATTCAAGAAAGAAGAGCCCGACGTAGACTATTTTTCTGATTACATGCACCCTTACTTATAAGTACGTGCCCACAGTCTTAATACATAAGTTCTATTTGTTATTATAGCTTTATGACCATGGGAAGTTATGCATTGGGCTGCAGCTATTGTTATGGATTGATAAGACTCTATAATATATTGTTATCTATTTTTTTTTTTAATTAACATGAGTCTAGCTATCTTGAACTTCCATTTCGAATTTCTTATTTTGTAGTTTTTGAATTTTATGAGGATTTTCTTAAAGTTAAGGAATTATTGGTCTTTTTCCTTGGCTATTTTTTGATCCTATGACAACACTTGGTATTTAAACTAGTTCAAAACAAAACTCAAAAGCATTTTTGAAAATCTGTGTCATAAATAATTAGTAAATACTAGTGATCAATTATGGTCCCAACCAAGCTGCTTCCTTCTTCTTCTTCTTCTTTTTGAAAGGCATAAACTTTATTCAAGCATTAACACAGAGAACCACACCAAGAAGAGCATATAGCACCCTGACAACAGAACAAAAGCTGCCATACCCAAGAACCAAAAGAAAGCCTGCACCAGATACATGACATAAAACCAAAACTGAAACAGAATGCTCCAAAAAACTAAAACCATATCAGCAGAGGAGAAGTTGACTCCTTTCCACATGCCAAAAAGACCAAGAATGCCATGTGTCAATAAATATGGGATAAAGAACATTGAACGCCAATCCATGGAGGCTATGGAGCATTTCCCTAAAATAAATGGTCAACCATTTACCCTCACAGCATGAATGAGAAACAATTGCAAGGTGTGGCATAGACCTTGCTCAACTTGATTTCAGTTCTATAGAGCGGAAAACCAAAGAAGCATGTGCCCTTCCTTCACCTAACTGAGAACTTGATTTCACATCTCTTCATTTTTTTTTTCTGATAGGCAAGCTATTGATGGAATTATAAATGGATTACGCATTAACAGTTCTTTAGCAGGAGAACATATACAATCCATAGGGGGAAGTCGCATTCCGTATTATCTTCATTAACCGGGTGTTTTTTAGGATAATTAAAGAAAAGCTAACTTATTGCTTGGCATGGGGTGCATTTCCAAGTTAAATGACTCGAGAGGACTTATTACCTCCCGTTGGAAATCTTTAGTCCTCAAGCTTAGCCTTCTTCAGCGCTTCATCAAAAGTTGCAAAACATACAGTAAATAGGAAAATGGTTCAAGTTTCAAACTGAAACCAGTGCATCAGCATTTCAAATAGAATTTATAAACATTAATTGAGGCACAATGCTGAAGATCAACGCACAAAGCATGCAGCTATGCCACTCACCATCAAGCTCGTTCCTTTTAGCAGTCATCAACTGCGGTAAGGTCACTGCAACCATCCATTAATGATGTTCGACTAGTTTACAGAACTTTTATTTTTCAAAAAATGCATATTCCTACATGCCGTCTTAGGAAAGGGACTAGTCTGACACAGGTTTCATGCATCTGAAACAAATTAAAGTTTCCTTGTACATGGATTAGCATCAGCTTTAAAGCTATAGAAAAATAATAGAAGTACATAACTAATCCAAAGAATCGTAGAAAATGTTACATACACTCAGCAATAGTTTCATCATCACTACAGAAGATTGTAGGAGCTGAACCTGAAGAAGGTTGGTAACCTTCATCCTTCATTTGCTTGGTTAAAACCCGCACCTCATCACGTACTTCTTTGTTCTGCGGATGCATCTGATCTCCAACAACAAACACATGAACCCTGTCTTTGAGTTCAATCCAGCTACAACCTGGCTCCTTGTTAACTCCTCGACTTCTCATCATCCTCCTGACCCTCTCAACATCTTCCAACCTGCCCAAGGCAGTATAGACACTGGACAAAAGTACATAAGCTGATGAATCCTGGGAACCCAGTGCCATCAGTTTCTCCCCAGCATATGCACCTAACTCATAATTGTGGTGGTTCCTACAGCCACTTAATAAAATACGCCACAAACACATACCATGATCTATTCTAGCTGATTCAATAAAACTCTTGGCCTCATTTAGGTTGCCAGCACGGCTCAGGACATCAACCATGCAAGCATAGTGCTCCAATTTTGGATCCATATTAAACTTATCCGACATCATATTGAAATAGAACCAACCTCGATCCACCAATCCCATATGGCTGCAAGTGGACAGAACGTTAACAAATGTAACATAGTCTGGTTCTGTTCCCACAACCAGCATCTCCTCAAAAAGATCAAGTGCTTCAGAGCCATGCCCATTCTGAGCAAGACCAGATATCATTGCATTCCATGACACTATATCTCTCCCTGGCATCCTCCTAAATACAAGGTTACCATCTTCCAGATTCCCACACTTAGCATACATGGTTGAAAGTGCACTTCCAATTGGAACTTCCAAACTGAATCCATGCTTAATGGTATGTGCATGCACTTGTTTTCCTTGTTCAAGAGCTGCAAGAGAGGAACATGCTTTTAGGATACTTGCCATTGTCAGCTCATTGGGAGAAATCCCTTCAACCTGCATCCTAGCATATAAATTAAGAGCTTCTTCATTTTCACCATTTTGAACATATCCTCCAATCATGGAAGTCCACAAAACCATATCATGCTCTTGTAAATGATCAAAACTCTTTCGAGCATCCACCGTGCTACCACATTTTGCATACATGTCAACCAAAGCTGTGGCGACGTATATTTGCAATACATATCCCAATTTCAACACATAACCATGAACTTGTATACCTTCTGCCAGAGAACCTATGTCACCACAAGCATTAAGAACCCCAACAAGAGTAAATTCTGTAGGTAAAATACCAGAAAAATGCATACTCGAGAACAAATTCAAAGCGGTTGATGAATCCCCATTCTGCGCATAACCTGTGATCATTGCTGACCAAGTAATAGAATTCTTGCTACCAGAATACTCAAATGCACGGATCGAATCATATAAGATGTCACATTTTGCATACATTGTAACAAGAGCATTTTCAACAGACACAAAAGCCAGCAATCCATTTTTAACTGCAAGGCAATGTACTTGTCTACCAGTATCAGCAATTGAAGGACCAACCAGTGAGCTAAGCATGCTAGTCAAGACAAACTCATTCACAGGCTCCCCCTCTTGGTTCATTAATTCAAAGATCTCCACAGCCCGCAGAGCAGACCTCTGCATTGCATACCCAGAAATCATTGTAGCCCATGAAACGGAATTTCTTTCTGGCATTCTATCAAACAACGTCCGAGCTTCCTCCAAAAGGCCTGCTTTGCAATACATATTAAGTAGAGAACTGCCAACAAAAACATCACCAAAACAGTTACTTTTGATTGCCAGCGCATGCGCTTCCTGTCCTACAAAAATGTTTGGGGAACTCGATGCAGCTGTGAAAATGCCTGCAAAAGTGCGGGCATTAGGCAGCGAGTTCTCGGCCCGCATCTGGCGGAATAGCTCCATAACGGAGCCTGCTCCTGAAGAACCAAGTTGGGAATATGCATTAATGAGGCAGTTCCAGGACACAACATCTTTTTCAGGAATTTCGTCGAACAGCTTGCACGCGTCTAACAGGGAACCACATTTTGTATAGAAGTGGACAAGACTGTTTGCGAGGTAGATGCAGGAAGAAGCATTACTTTTGACTATCTGGGCGTGGAGGGAAAGACCTTTTGAGAGGCGTCTATGTTGGGTGCATTGAGAGAGCAACGTGAACAAGGAGCGGTTTTGAGGATGAAGCATTAACAGAAAACTTTGGTTTCTATTAGTTCTGACCCATTTCAGAAAATCCTCCCTTTATGAAGGTGTAGAACACATCTACTTTATTGCCGTTGGCTGGCGGCGAGGGAGACCGAGCAACAGTGACGGAGGTGGGAGCACAATTCAATTTCTGGAGACCGAAGGAAGGCGGGGTGGTGGTAAGTGACATCTTTTAGAAAGCAGGACCCTCCCCGCTGAAGGTGGGCGGCGGGCTGACCCGACCTAGGATGACTGGTCCTGGGCCTAAGTCAATGAGGACAGGGATTGGCCCTGTCTCAGGTGGATGGTCCTGATCCGGTCCCTAAGAGGGTCAAGGCGAGGTTTGAAGGGTTTTTTTATTTTTATTTTTTTAAAAAAATAAAAAACATAATTAATTGTATATATAATAAATATTTTTAAGAAAAAAACATCACATCCGGTGTAAGTTTTATTAAGTTAAAAAAATCAAACGCTACTTACAAATAATCGGAACAAGTTTTACATTTTGAAATGACAAAACATTCCAAAAATGATGAAAAATAAAAACCTATGATTTGTGCTTAACAGTATAATTAGATCAAATATAAACTACATGTATTATTGAAAAAAACAATTTCAAGTCTTGGTATCGAATATTACCTCGTCATCCGAACTCTTTTGGTCTTACTGCCGGAGTGCTGTGAGGCATCAATCTCGGTTGCATACGAATACTTCCACCGCCTAGGGTGTCAATCTCAATCGTTTCTCTGATATCACCTATTTTCTTGCACTAAACGTTGCCTCGAATAATCCCGTAAAGACTGAAACGGTAAGAATCTCTTGTACGATTATTGACAATATCAAAAACCTTGATCTCTTTTGTTTCCACTACTTCAATATGTCAATGTTGCTTGTCTTGAATGATGTGTTGAAATAGTTATCGACCTCAGCTAATTTTGATATCGTCAGTCGAGGTCGTTTGAGCATTTGGAGGGTCAGGTTGAATCTTGATGAGATTGAACTCCTTGGAAGCTCGGTTTTAGGAGTTTCGGATCTTACCTTATCTGAATACCGCTTACACTATAACTTGTATAAAGAATACAAGTATTCGAAAGTAGTAACAGACATAGCCAAAACATTTATATGAGACATTTTTAAATAAGTATGAAAAATTCCTTCAAGCAATATTATTATGCTCATTAATTTGACATATAGGTCAAACAAAGAAGCAACTAAAAAGATAGGTAGAATGTTTTCGAAATACAGAAGCGACTTAACCCGCATGGCTTCGACAGTTGATTTTAACAACTCATCATCTTTAAACTAATGTAAAGCATATGTAATATTCACTAAATAAAACAAAACTCGATGAATTGTTGGGTAATAAACACCAAACAAAAATTCAGTAGCCTCGTAAAAAAACTTAAATAATTCACCGATTTTGGAATATTTTTCCCAAACTTCAGTCGTAAGAAATTCACAGCCCATTTTTAAGTTCATGAAATGCGTTAGCAAATTTGCGTACGGGAATGCATCTTGCAACATCAAATATGTGGAATTTCAGCGGGTTGGACAATCTAATTTAAACTGTTTCCAAGAAAAAAAATTTTGATTTTCAAAACAAAAGCCTTTAAATTCACGAAACACAACAGGTATTGATTTTAAATACGTCAATGAGTTCCGAATAAGTAGAATTTCATTTTAGAGAACTTCTAAACCCTTTTGCACACAAATGTTCAAAATATGACACATGCTTCTAACGTGAAAGAATGCAACGTTAACAGGTAGTTTTAATGTTTGACTCAAAAGACCAGCGACAACATAATTGTTTGAAGTATTATCAAATGAAATGCACAAGACTTTATCAGCACAAAAATAATAACGTAAAGTTTCTAAAATACAATTGAATATTTGATAACCAATATGATTTGTTTCAATAACTCTAAATGAAAAAATTCATTTGTGCATAATTTAATCAAAATCAATCCAATGAGAAGTAACACAATAAAATAATTGACTTATAAGTGATGTTCACATATCAGAAGTGAATGCCACACAATGATCAATAGCAGAAAAATATGCTTGCAAATCTGATTTTCTGGCTTTAAATAATCTAAAGCTTTCTTTTTTAGTGGTTTTCCTAGACACTTTTTTAAATGTAGGATTTAATTGTGAGTTTATCAAGGATTCTAGGTGCACATCTTCAGTTTATGAAAAAGATTTTTCAGTAAGTATCATCCAATTTACCATGTCTTCTCTACAAGATTGTTGGTTAAAGCGAAATATACCTGGCCCATCGTTATTGGTTGTAGACCCAAGTTGTGTTTATCCTCCATAACTAGTCCCGGCACTGGGGATGACGTTAGGATGTTGATTTTCAATATATCGCTTCAGCGTTCCAATGCCGAAATTCTTTTTATGCACAAACTTTTTATCGCATTTGTATTTCCTGTACCTCGACTTCCCTTCGTATATGAGCTCATAATGCTCTCAAACCCAAACAATCAGTCTCAAGGATTTACCTTGTTCTTGGGTTTCCTTTATGGTGGGTCCATAACTTGCAGTTGTTGGTTGTGTTGACGGATTCTCGCCCGCCATTGCATTCAACTTTTCAACTTCATCATCCAATAATTGATCGTCGAGTCCCAAATCGTAATTCGTCATATTGATTCCGGCATCATCGTCTTGCAACTCTTCAATTGAGATGCCTTTATCGGTGGGCCGAGAACAGCAACGGAACAAGCCTCGAAGGCCAGTGGTGTGGGAAGATAAACTTTCTGTCACCTTGCCCTTTCCTCTTGAAGCCATGAGTCACGAACCAATAGTAGTGGTTAATGCAAAATTAAGAGGAGATTATGAAGATATTAGGGGGAAATTAGTAATAAATTTGGAAGAGATTAAGAAAAAAACTCAAATGAAAGAAAGAATATAGTTGAGGAAAAAAGGAAATTGAGTGGTGGTGTGAGGATAGAGTGAAACTAGTATTGGTATTTATAGAAGAGGGCAAAAAATTATTTGGACCAAAAAGTCATTAAATTTAGTTGTTAGGAAAGGTGAAAATGAAATTTTGGGGGCTAAAATGTAGTAGAAAACAATTGGAGGACCTATATTGTAATTAACCCATTTTTTTTTTGTAGGTTGCTGGTTTTCAGAGGTCGAGCCCCTAGACCCAAACCAGACCGGACTAGACTGGACGGTCCTGAGCCAGGCGGGTCAACAATTGGACCGGGGGCGGTCCGTTTTACGTTATTTTTCTCTCTCAAGCCCATATTCGGCCCAAATTTGCACGGTTTTTTCCAGGGCTGGGTGGCGCGGGTTTGACCGGGGCGTGATGGGTTTGACTAGCGGGCCGATCTTGGTTTGACCTTGGCTAGGTCCTACTTCTACTCCCCGCTGCATCGAGGAACTTTATTTGAATGCAGGACTCACTAAGGTAAAATGAAAGGATGGCCCTTAACTTTTCTTCCATTTTTATCCCTATCACTAAGGACAAACCCTTAACCTCGAGATCATTTAGATGATTTCAACCCTGACCTTTCCAGAACTATTCTATTTCATCCTTTTAACGGCACTTCTTATGTTAGGCAGATGGTGGCACATAAGAATATACACCAGACACCAGCAAATGGTGTAAATCGCATCTACTGTTGTTGTTGTTTTATTATTATTTTTATTTTCTAACCAAGTCCCCAATCTCAAGAACTTTAAGCAACATCACCCTTTTAGTATTCTCCATTCACTTACAGCAATGGTTATTACTAGTTGTTGGATGGGCTTTTCACAATTTTTAATGGGTTAAAAAGGCCATATGATGTGGTAAACCAATTTCCCTTTGTTGAAAATGAATCTATTGATAAATATAAAAGCCCTAAGAATGGTAGAATGGTCATTACATATTTCCAAATTTTTGTTCTGATTTCTGATTTCTATACGAATGACACATATTACTAGGCTAATTTTCTTTATATTTACCCATACTTATGACACATGTCTTAAAAATATATGTTCTCTATTTCATTATTTTCCCCGATCAGTTAATTTCTGAAAAGTGTTATGATCTACTACGTCTTCTACTTTTTAGCCTTCCCTTGGCAGTTACCATGCACAACTCACTCATTTCTTCACTTATCACTTATAGCAATAACATATAGTAAGTACTACCCTACAAATTTGATACGATCAAATAAGGCACAACCAAGAATGGCAGGGACCCATTGAACATAGTTAGTAGACCTATGACAAGGAAGAAGGCAAAGGAGCTCACTAGTGCACTTCATGCCTTTGTCTCAAGCTTCTTCATAGAAAATGGACTTGGAATTTCACAAGGAGTTACTAGAACTATCAAGACATCATATGAGGATGATGTCTAAACTTTGTACTTAATTCTAGAGTGCCTAGACAAGTCCCAAGATCAGGAACCCCAAGGGCACCCCTCAAGTCCACCCTTGGAGCCTCCTTGAAGTGTTTCAAAACCATTTTTCTTCTACAAGCTAAATCTTTGAGCTCTAACATTTCAAGACTTTTTTATAACATTTAAGAGGAAGTATCAAGTCAATGCAACTCAAATATTCAAGCTTGAAGTTAAAGATACAAGCAAAAACCCTAAAGAGCCCATAAGTGCGCTTTAGAATACCATTTTGGGGTTTTTACGGCCAAACTTGTATTTGCACTTTATTTTATTTATTTTCCTGATTATTTAAATTATTTAGAACATTATTTAGGCCATGGGATTGATTTAGGTTGCATAGGAGAAGTGGTATACGCTGCACACCTTAAACATGTGCTAAAAAGATGTAAGAATCCTAGTTTGACTAGGTTTTCTTAAATTTTTTGTACCTAAGTTTCCTATGTGACTTGGGCTACAAATTTTGCTGAGTCTTTTACTATAGTTTTGGCCTATAAAAAAACATATTTTGGTTGTAAAACACAGTCTCTATACAAAATAATATTACTACTTGAAGAGAAATTCTCTTTTGTTCTTTGATGACTACCTTGGTGCACAAGTTGTTAGTGTTCTTGGTTTTCTTATACTTATTATTTCTATCACAAGTTGATTAGGAGTGGGGGTTTAAATCCAATCTCTTTGATATCTTGTGGAGCTTGAAAAACATCTTGGGCGCATTTATTAGTCATTATACCAAAAAGGTTCACATAAGTTGGTATCAGAGCCACAAGTTCCATCCGAAGGACATATCTTTGTGTTCTTGTTTCTCTTTGTTTTTCTTTCAATTTTTTTCCCAGTAATTTCATGACTTAATTCTCTGTTTTAATCCTTTTTCTTCTTATTTCAGGTCTATGTTTTTTTTTTTTCCAGCCTTGTTTCCAATCAAAACAACAAAAAGAAGCCAACTAGTGTTACCTTGTGTTTTCAATTTTAATTCGTTTGTTCTCTTTTGATTCTTATTTTTTATTTTCATGTCCAGCCCTATTAATCTTCCTTATTTTCATGTTTCCAGCATCCTAGAGTCAAGAAAACACTAAAAAAAGAAGGATCCAAGTTCAAGAATTTTTGGTACCAAAGAGTTGTTTCAAATTGTGCAAGTTTTCAATAGTTTATTGTCTTGGCCGAAAAAAAAACTAAATTTTTTTCTTTGGCAGCAAGGTACTTCAAGGAGAAAGTGTTTTAGCAACAAAACAGCAAGGGAAAAAAAGAGATTTAAAAAAAAAGAAGAGGAAAAAAAGGAAAAAAAAATTTGCAAAAAAGGCTTGCACATTATGACTTGGTTTTTGCGCCCATAAACCTTAAACCATTATTTTTAGCCTAAAGCTTTTCTTTGTGGCCCTTGTAATCATCTATTGCAAGAGCTTCTTAGAGTCTTTTAAAGCTTGTTTAGCCCACATTTATGTTGGAGTCAAAATTGTTTTCAAGAATTCAAGTTTTCTTGTGTGCTTTGAAGAAAGTTTTCTTAGAATTTTTTAGGACTCTTTAATAGCAATATTCTCACTAACAAATTGAGTATTTTGAGTGTTCATCTTTTGAGTAAAACATGTGAGGTGAATGTGTGAGGATCTTTAATTTCAGAAGTATGGAAGGCCAGGAGGATAAGATGATTGAAGCGAAGCATAATGAAGAGCCAACCATGAGGGGACTTCAAGAAACTCTTAATAGACTTGTAGGGAGGATTAAAGACATGGATTTGAGGTTGCTAAAGAGACTTAATCCCATCTTGTAACCAAGGAGAGGTCCAAGGAGAGAAGAACCCGAAGAGGAAGAAAGAGTTTGGCATAACCACGGGCTTCCAATGAGGAGGGAGCCAAAAGAGGACAACAATCTCAACTCCATTAAGCTTACCATTTCATCAATCCAATGGAGGAGTGATCCTGATGCCTATTGGGAATAAGAATAGAAAATTGAGATGGTGTTTGATTGCCATCATTATTCTAAGGCAAAAAAGATTAAATTGGTTACAATTGAGTTCATTGATTACGCTCTTGTATAGTGGAATCAAGCTGTCACTTCCAGAAGAATGAATGAGGAAAAGGCCATAAACACATGGAAAACCCTTAAAGCCTTGATGATGAGGAGATTTGTGTCTAGCTTCTACTATAGAGATCAATACCTCAAGATTCAGAGGCTTGTGCAAGGGCAAATGAGTGTAGAGGATTACCACAAAGACTTGGAGATAACCTTGACTTGAGCCAACATCATTGAGGATGAAGAGACCACTATTGCTAGATTCATTAATGGCCTCAACCATGAGATTGCCAACAAAGTAGATATGGTGTCATATGTCAACATGAAGGATTTGTTTTATCATGCCACTAAGGTTGAGAGGATTATCAAAAGGTTTAAAGTATCCAAGATATCTCAAGGAGAAAGCTCCACATGGAGGGGAACATGGAGTAAGGAAGCACCCAAGCCTAGAGTAGAGGCCACCAAATGAGGCTTGTCTGGGCTTCAACAAGACAAGTCCATAGCTCTACCTAAAGATGCACCTAATGCAAGGGAGATAGAGTGGTTCAAGTGTAGAGGCAATGGACACTATATGAGAAATTGCCCAAATAAGAAGGTGATAATTCTTAAAGATGATGGAGAGATCACATTGGAGGATGAAAATGCCATGGAGGAGACACCACCTTTGGAGGATGAGGAGTAAAACACACTTGAGCCCGAGGAAGGAGACTTTGCATTTGTGGCAAGGACAGCTCTAAGTGTGCAAGCCAAAGAGGAAGCCAATTAAAGAGAATGCATATTTGACACTAAGTACTGAATTAAAGAACAAGTGTGCATCCTCATTGTTAATGGAAAAAGTTGCACCAATGTAGCAAGCTCAACCATGGTGGAAAAGTTGAAGCTTCCTACACAAAAGCACCCCCAACCATATAGGTTTCAATGGTTGAATGATGTAAGAGAGGTAAAGGTGGTAAAACAAGTTTTGGTTCACTTTAAGGTTGGTACTTATTATGATCAAGTTCTTTGTGATGTTGTTCCTATGCATGCTTGTCACATTTTGCTTGGAAGGCCATGACAATTTGATAGGAATGTCACACATGATGGAGAGAAAAACTCATAATCTTTTGTCTATGAACGGAAGCCAATCATACTTGTTCCACTTTTACCACAACAAGTCTTGGAGGATCAAAGAAAGCTTCAAAGTAAGGTTGAAAGAAAAGAAAATGAGGAGAAAGTTGAGGCAAGAATGAAGAGGGGAAAGCCGAGAAAGCAACCGAGAGATCAAGTAAGGTGAGTGAACTTGAGAGGAAGAAAAGTGGAGAGTTCCCAAGAGAAAAGAATAAGATGAAGTTAAGTGGAAAGAAAAAGTACTACATTGCAAAAATGAGTGATGTAAGGAAAGTCATTCAAGAACAGAGACCAGTGCTTATTTTACTTTACAAAGAGTCTTTAGTTGTTATCAATGATTTAACACATCTTCCTAGTATTATTTTGTCTTTGTTAAAGGACTTTGAGGATGTATTCCCTGAGGACTCGAAAGGATTACCACCCATAAGAGGCATTGAGCATCAAATTGACTTACGCCCTGATGCACCTATTCTAAATAGGCCAGCTTATAGGACCAATCCCGATGAGACTAAGGAGATTGAAAGGCAAGTGGAGGAGTTGTTGGCTAAAGGCTTTGTGAGGGAAAGCATGAGCCCTTGTGTTGTACCTGTCCTTTTGGTGCCAAAAGAGGATAGTTCATAGCGTATGTGCATGGATTGTAGGTCAGTCAACAAAATCACTATAAAGTATAGACATCTTATCCCTATACTTAATGACATGCTTGATGAGTTGTATGGTTCTTCTTTGTTTTCAAAAATTGATTTGAAAAGTGGGTACCATCAAATTAGGATAAGGGAAGAGGATGAATGGAAAATTACTTTCAAAACAAAAGTTAGACTTTATGAATGGTTAGTCATGCCTTTTGGGTTAACTAATGCTCCTAGTACTTTCATGAGACTTATGAATCATGTCTTGCGTGACTTCATTGGTAGATTTGTCACTATTTACTTTGATGATATCTTAGTATATAACAAGAACCTATAAGAGCATGTTGGACACCTCACACAAGTGCTAAGTACTTTAAGAGAGCAAAGGTTGTATGCTAACTTAAAGAAGTTCTCTTTTTGTGTTTATAAAGTTGTTTTCCTTGGTTTTGTTATGAGTTCACATGGAATTAAAGTGGGTCAAAAGAAGGTAAGGGCCATACAAGAATGACCGACCCTAACTTCCATCACTGAGGTAAGATCATTTCATGGGTTAGTTAGCTTATATAGGAGGTTTATAAAGAATTTTTCTTCCATTAATGCACTTCTAACTAAAGTTATCAAAAAGAATGTAGGATTTAAATGAGGAAAAGCTCAAGAGGAGGCTTTCAAGTTACTAAAGAAAGGATTATGTAATGCACCACTTTTAGCTTTGCCTAACTTTACTAATGCTTTTGAGGTTGAATATGATGCTTCAGGTATAGGCATTGGAGCTGTGTTGATGCAAGGAGGTCGTCCCATTGCATACTTTAGTGAGAAGCTAAATGGTACTACCTTGAACTATCCTATTTATTATAAGAAGCTTTATGCTTTAGTGAGAGCTTTAGAGACTTGGCAATACTACTTGTGGCCAAGAGAGTTTGTCATTCATACTGACCACTAAGCCCTTAAGTTTCTTAATGGGCAAGGTAAGTTGAATATGAAGCATGCTAAGTGGGTGAAATTCATTGAGTCATTCCCTTATGTTATCAAATACAAGCAAGGTAAGGATAATAAAGTAATGGATGCACTTTCTAGAAAGTATGCCTTATTTTCTGCTTTGGATGCTAAAGTGTTGGGTTTTGAGCACTTGAAGGATTTGTATGCTTCTGATCATGACTTTGGTGAGATTTATGCTAAGTGTTCTAAATTTTCTTTTGAGAAGTTCTATCAAGTTAATGGGTTTTTTTTTCAAGAAAAACAAGTTGTGTATTCCCAAGACATCTTTAAGGGAGCTACTCACAAAAGAAGCTTATTGTGGATGACTTATGGGACATTTTGGACAAGCCAAAATCTTGTATACTTTGAAGGAGCACTATCATTGGTTGAATATTGTAAAGGATGTAAGGAAGGTTTGTGATCAATGTATAGCATGTAGGAAGGCTAAGTCCATTCATACTTCACAAGGTTTATACACACTACTTCCTACACCTATTCATCCATGGGTTGACATTTCAATGGATTTCATTGTTGGATTGCCTAAAACTAAAGGAAACCGAGACTCAATTTTTGTTGTAGTTGATAGGTTTTCTAAAATGGCTCACTTTATTCCATGTAATAAGACTGATGATACTATACATGTGGCTAAGTTGTTTTTCAGGGAAGTTGTAGACTTCATGGAGTTCTAAGGACCATAGTTTCTGATAAGGACTTTAAGTTCTTAAGTCATTTTTGGAGGACTTTGTGGGGAAAATTTCGGTACTAAGCTTTTGTTTTCTACGTCTTGCCACCCACAAACTGATGGGCAAACTGAAGTAACAAGTAGAACTTTAGGCTATATACTTAGAACTATCATTGGTAAAAACTTAAAATCTTGGGAAGATTGTTTGCCTCATGTAGAATTTGCTTACAATAGGTCCATGCATTCAACTACTGGTTTTTCACCTTTTGAGATTGTGTATGGTTTTAATCCTTTAACTCTATTGGATTTTTTACCATTACCTACTCATGAGGTTTTTAGTTTGGATGGTAGTAAAAAGGCTGAGATCATCAAGAAGTTGCATGAGAAATTCAAGCATCAAATTGAGCTTAAGAATCAATAAGTTGCTAAACAAGCCAACCAAAGCCGAAGGAGAATTGTCTTTGAGCCTGGAGATTGGGTTTGGTTGCACATGAAGAAGGAGAGATTTCTGGCTGCAAGGTGAACTAAGCTTCATCCAAGAGGAGATGGTCCATTCTAAGTCATTAAGAATATTAATGACAATGCATACATGCTAGACTTGCCAAGTGAGTACAATGTGAGTGTCACTTTCAATGTTTCTGATTTGTCTTTGTTTGAACATGCAGATTCATGGATGAATCCTTCTAAGGAGAGAGGAGTTGATATCATCAAGGAAGGCACAACCAAGGATGACAAGGATCCATTGAAGATAGCTAGTGTACCTATGACAAGGAAGAAGACAAAAGAGCTTACTAGTGCACTTTGAGCCTTTGTCTCAAGCTTCTTCATAGAGAATAGACTTAGAATTTCACAATGAGCTACTGGAACTATCAATACATCATATGAGGATGATGGCCAAGCTTCATACTCAATTCTAGAGTAACTAGACAAGTCCCAAGACAAGGAACCCCAAAGGCACCCCTCAAGTACACCCTTAGAGCCTCCTTGAAGTATTTTAAGGCCATTTTTCTTCTACAAGCTAGATCTTTGAGCTCTAATATTTCAAGACCTCTTTCCAACATTTAAGAGGAAGTATCAAGTCAATGGTACTCAAATATTCAAGCTTGAAGTTGAATATATAAGCAAAAACCCTAAATAGCCCATAAGTGCGCCCGAGAATACCATTTTGGGGTTTTTAGGACCAAACTTGTATTTGCACTTTATTTTTATTATTTTCCTGATTATTTACATTATTTAGAACATTATTTAGGCTATGGAATTGATTTAGGTCACATAGGATAAATGGCATACGCTGCACACCTTAAACATGTGTTAAAAATGTGTAGGAATCCTAGTTTGACTTGGTTTTCTTAAGGCTTTTATACCTAGGTTTCCTATGTGACTTGGACTGTGAATTTTGCTGAGGCCTTTACATCTCGATGACTGAAGGTGGAGCCGTTTAACTCGCAGACGGCGGAGTTGATCGATCGACGTCCATTTCTCAACTGATGGCGGCAAAGTGATGAGACTTGGGTTAAGTTGGAGGGAGTAGGCAGAGAGAGATGGCTAAGGTAGAGGTAAGTGACGAAGCGAAAAGATCGGAGGACAAAATCAGCAATGCAAGGAGATGGCCAAATCGATGAGATGGTTGAATTAAAGAGATGCTAGAGGCAGAGGTAGGTGATGAGGCAAGGTTCAGTCTCTTTGATGTCTTGTGGAGCTTGAAAACATCTTGGGTGTATTTCTTGGTCATTATACCAAAGGGGTTC
Organism: Aquilaria yunnanensis; assembly: GCA_039654915.1. Taxonomy (NCBI): domain Eukaryota; kingdom Viridiplantae; phylum Streptophyta; class Magnoliopsida; order Malvales; family Thymelaeaceae; genus Aquilaria; species Aquilaria yunnanensis. The sequence continues at coordinate 101,227,028 of CM077593.1, read as the reverse complement.
GCATTAAACTTATATCAATTTTCATATTCAGTTACTTATGACACCTTTATATAAATATATTTTCATTTTTTAATTCACAATCACATCAACATTTTGCTAAAAAATACAAGGAAGTTGGTATTACTTGGAGAACATTGCAGCAAAGTGGAGGAATTTCAGCCTTCTCTAAAATTAAAGGAGGTAACTCATTGTTTCATCTTGAATTTGATAAGAGAAAGCACAAGAATAAGATAATAGAATAATACTTGCACATTCTTGTTGTTTATTGTACTCTCCTCCATCCTAAGTTTTTTACTCCATTTGTAGATGGTACGGAGTTTAAGAAATGACACTATTTTACTCTTCCTTCCAGTATTGCCCTTATCATTCTAGTTTTTTGACTTCCAAATTTTTGCTTTCCTTGGCCTTTTTTGTGTGATTTTAACCTTTTCTCAGGCCTCCGTTAGCGATATCAATCGACTAGCTCTACCTTCAGTAATGCTAATTTAGTCCGTCAACGATGCCAATTTTCCATCAGCTCCAATTTTGTCCGCCTTTAGCAATGCCTTATCTCGTCAATTCGGCCTCCTACGATCTCATTGCCTTTTGCCTTTTGCCTTTTGCCTTTTACGTCTAATCTCCTTACTTCATCACCTACCTCTGCCTCTAGCATCTCTTTAATTCAACCATCTCCTCGATTCGGCCATCTCCTTACATTGCCGATTTTGTCCTCCGATCTCTTCGCCTCATCACTTACCTCTACCTTAGTCATCTCTCTCCGCCTACTCCCTCCAACTTAACCCAAATCTCATCACTTTGCCGCCATCAGTTGAGAAATGGACATCGATCGATCAACTCCGCCGTCTGCAAGTTAACCGGCTCCACCTTCAGTCGTCGACAACCATCAATTGATCACCGATGATGTAATCTGGACCAATTTGCTCCAAATCTATACTTTCATTTTTTCAAAGTAAAAATAAAATAGGGCAAAATGGTCATTACATATGATAAAGCTTACCTAAAAAGGAAATTGTGAAAAGAGTATGGGATGACCTAAAATGGTAAATGGTGTAGAAATCCTGGGACAAAGGAGGTAATATTTGATTTTTCTGTAGATTCTCAATTTTTCAAGGTGCAGCCTACAACAGGTAAGAAATCTATTAACACATCAATTTATGGCAAACCACTTTTTCATAGTAATCTTGTATAAACTTTGAAATTCAACAAAGTTGGTCACAATGAATACATAAAAACATAAGTATGCATACAATTGGACAAAGCAGGCGAATATGCAGGACAACAAATAGAGTTTTTTATTTGGAAATTTATAGGGTTTACAAAGTTGTTCAAGAAATTTAGATTTATTTTTATATCAAAGATCGAAGACAAAATAGAAAATCAAATAATAAAAGGGGAAAGGTTAAAAAAAAAAAGTCCTGTAACTTTTTGAACTTTTCTCTTTTAGTCCTATAATTACACAAGTTTTTGTTTCAGTCCTATAAATACAGAAACATGAGCATAGTTAGTCCTATTTTGGATGGACATGACGGGAAAACTGATCCAGCACTTTATGGCCATTTATTCTTGCCTATTAAATGCTCGGGGGCCTATTTTTTAGGCTAGTTGGCAAAAATCTAAGAGTTCTCTTTGACCATTTCACCAAAGTGGCTTTTTCCTCAACATAAATGTAGCAAAATGAAGGTGATAGAGGTTAATCGAGGAAGGCTTAGGTGAAGGAAAATATTTGGGGAGGGTGAATGATTGAAGCTGATAATTAATGGCAAAGTCATTGAATTACAGCAGTTTGAACGATGATAGTGAAAAGGTGTACAAATGCAAGTTGAAACCTTTGGTGGTTATAGCATGGACAGAAGTGAATGCTAGTCGGAGATTTCGTTGGTGTCCAAAGTACTTGACAAAGCTGGAGTGTAAATTCTTCAACTGGATCAATGACTAATTGCCCCCCACATAGAACAAGGATAGTTTTGGCATACCTGAGGCTGAAGGAATCTTATGCACAAAATGTTAAAACAGCAAAAGCAAAAGCAAAAAATCAAAAGTGAAGGCAGTTCGAGCAAATGCAGAGGTGCATGAGATAAATGTAAGGGTGGTCATGTTAGAGATAGAATTGGCTAGAATGAAGAAGAAAATGATGATGTACAAGTTATTTGTGGTGATATTAGTTGTGATGCTGGTGTATGTAATGATGTGAAGGAAGTAGTTGTGGCATGGGTCTTTGAGTTAAAGTAGTATTTCCTAATGTTAGTATTGTTCAAAACCTTTTGGAAACAAAGCATGCAATATGTTTAACCGAATGGCTGAATGAGAGATTACTACAATTAAATAAAACTAAGGAAATAAGGTTCGACCTGATGAGTAAATACTCCTAAGATGAGCACATAAATGTCAGACAACTGATCACACAAATTTGGTGCACATTGGACACACACATTCACATTTTGCATAGAGTTTCCTATTGTAAATAGCCACCATAAGCAACTAGTTTGCTGCACAAAATAAGCATCATACTTGTTTGCACAGAGTTTCCTATTGTAAATAGCCATAATAAGCAACTAGTTTGCTGCATAAAAAAAGCATCATACTTGTTTGCAGAAAGTTTCCTATCGTAAACAGCCATCATAAGCCTTCTCACATTCAGAATCACCATCATCAACCTTCTTAGTACCATCACTCACAACATCACCATGCTCAAGATATAAAAAGATCTTTTCATACTGCAACAACATCTTCTCCATCAAATCCACACTTGCATCTAAAGTGGCCAATATCTCCATTAACTGATCCTTTAAACTCCTTTCATGTATCTTTAAGGACAACCTCTTCATTGATTTTGGTGTCCACATTTCAACCTGCCTCTTCAAGTCCATGTATGACAGCATGTCAGTGTCCATAGACACACTCTTTAACGACCCAAACCAACTAGTGTCTTGCCCATTGAACATGAACGCATAAATGAAATAACAACTCACCTTTATTTCGTCATTGGATATTCGATTCTTGACCTTATTTCCGGTACTACACACCTCCTCTATCCGTAACCTTCGCTCTTATTTTTTAGTCCTCTTTGCTTGTCAACAACTTCACATGAGCTTTGGTCGGACTATGAAGTGTCTAATGGGTGGGAATAAACAGCTATGAAGTGCCAGATCAGCTTTCCTATCATGTTCATCCAAAATATAACTAATTGAGCTCACATTTTTGTACATGTAGGATTGAAACAAAAACTTGTGTAATTATAGGACTGAAAGAGAAAAGTTTAAAAAGTTATAGGGTTTTTTTAACCCGATAATAAGAGGAAGAATTCGATGGTCGTCTGACCTCTGGGACTGAAGCCCCTTGCCTTGCCGTTGGTAGCCGCGTTCCTAACGGCACTGGTGCTCAGTGGCATGGGGCGGCTAGATTTCGATTGTAGAGTGAGGGAAAGGAGAGGGAAAGAGGTCGTGAGTTGGAAAGGGATAGGCACTCTGTTAGCACAAAAAACCAAGGCTGGGAAATTAAAATGCAATTTGCGTTCAGTGAAAATAATTTGCCTCTAACACAACCATTTCCATCAAAAAATATGGGACAGAAATGATTTTTTTTTTAAAGGTAAGGAATGAAAACATAATCGTCGTGAGGTTAACATGAAAATTGAATTAAGATTAAAGGCTACGGACTGTCAAATTTACCTCGATTGATCACCAAAATGTACGTCAATTTCACTAATGAATTGCTCCATATTCTACTTCCACCTAATCAACTCATCTTTATAAATCAAGGTTCAAGCTTAGGCCACCAGTCGTATGCTGATGCATTGAATTCTATATTTTTCCTAAGCTTGAGTCTAAAATATCACAGAAATTTACATGTAATATAATTGATGAGAAGTCGAAAAACAAATGAGAAGTTAAAGGTAAATTGAAATGCCATGTTAGTTTATTTATTTCTTTATTTTTGAACATTTTGAATTGTCTATTTGATTGGTTAAGGACATATACTGTCTTAGGTTCAAGTTCCACTCACCATCTCCCCATCCCCAACTGTTAATAAATGGAGAAATTTCGAAACAAGAATGATCTAAATGAAACTTGAATCATATTTTAGTAATCAAACATATACTCTAGCCATGTAGGGCATGTACGCAACCAACTTGCCTTTTTTTTTTTTTTTTTAAAGCAAAATGTTGAGAAAGTCATTTCAGTCAAAGCTCTATTTGTAAAATCTAGAATCCAAATTTTTATGATGTAGACACAGCAATTGTAATTCCAAGTAAGAAAGCAATACACAAGTTTTTCATCTTCCATTTTCACCCTAAAAAGTTTTTGAAGGCAATATTTAAGTAAATTTCATCCAGTAGTGCTACTAACCAAACATAAGAATGAGAAAAACCTTTACTCGGCGAAACAAATGTGGGCAGAGAGACGGGAATGCAAGTCGCTACCACTTCACAAACTGCTGGGATGTCTTCTCACTTTTGTACCGGAGAATAAACCACTTTAAACCGCCACCAAACATGTCCAAGATTGAGCAACACTCTCATACGCATTACTTAGATAAATACAGAGCAGCCAACCAGAGCATGGCTAGAAGGTGATACCGGTACGACAAAACTGCACTCCTGAACAAACCACCCATCGACCACAAATATGCATCCAAGCGTAAGGGCGCAACACTGATTTCACCTTCTTCACAGCGTCAATGCAATTAGTGATCGAACAAAAGCCAACATTCTCTGAACAATCAATGGGATGTCAGTGTATTAACAATCTAACCACATCATGAATTGAATCAAACAAGTCAGCAAGTTAGCGACCAGCTCGCATTAAAATGTACTACTTTTGCAGGCAGAAATTGGAGGGTCTTCCGATTTCACGATGTTTGGTCCTTTGCTGCTGATGTCCAGCCCCTGCAATCTACCAAGAGACTCATTTTGCATTACATCTGATAAGGGATGAGGGTTTACTTGATGAAGTGCATCACTTAGCAAGGTATATTGAGAATGACTCAACGCAGGTAGCTGCAGGTTCTGATGGATAGCAGGTTCTGGTTGTTGAGGAATCGTCTGGAATGTAGTTGGATTATATCGTGCCTGGAGCATCCCCAAGTTAAATGACTCAGAGTGGCACATCATCTCCCCAGTGGCAATCTTCAACCTCTTAACTTCCTTCTTCAGTGCTTCATTGAGTGCTACAAGATATGAAGCACCAAATGCAAAATCTTTCAAATTCAAAAACCCCATCATGGGATAGACGAATTTAGTAGAACAGTAAAAGAGATAAACAAGGGGAACATGACTGTAACAAGGAAGGCAGTCATGATGCTCACCATCACGGAGTTGAGCTTGTTGCTCCATCACTTGCAAGCGAAGTTTAAGCTCTGTGTTTTCAGTACTCAGGTCTGTTTTGTCCCTCTAATCACAAATCACACATTTAGCATTAGTAAGCGACTGAACTATGGCTTTTAGGTGTGGGGTCTGTCTGAAATTGTGACAACCAAATGAAATAATGAACTCGAATAGATCTACAAATTTTATTTTCTATGAGATGCTTATTACACCAAGGGACAAAGAGCAAGGTGACAGAGGACAAATGCATCTATAAGCCGTTAGAGCACTTCCATGAGCTTTGGAAACCATGCCAACAAGAAAACATGTACTAAAATGTCAAACTCCATAGTTTGTCATTTAAAGAAAGCTCTTCCCCACTTTGATTGACACTGAAAAAGTAAAAAAAACACCAACACCAAGCAAAATGAGTTGTTCAAGATGTGATAGATACACTTTACCAGTGTAAAGCTGAGATTGAGATTGGTTCTTCATAACTAGGGCTTGAATGGAAGTTCACATTAGAAACTACAAATACAGACCTGAAACAATGAAAGCTGGGCAGTTAGAGTCGTTGCTTCTGTTTGAAGGGTTTGAGCTTTGTGTTCAAGTTCAAGAATATAACGAGCCTTTCTTTCTTTTGAGCGAGCAGCTGATTGCCGGTTTGCTAATATCCTGGACTTGAAAAGAAACATTAGCTCAAGAACAGAACCATGAATGCCAGAAGGACAATGAGAAGTGTCGTGAAGATTTTCCTCGTATAGCGAGAGCCAAGCACATCAAATACTAAATGCAAATCAACAACCAAGCATACACAAGATTAATGTGGTTTAGCTCTTAAACTCATCAACATCTATCACTGAGAGAAATCCACCAACAAAGATAAAATATATGGACTACAGAAAATATGCCCTGAGAGCTCTCTCTGAACAGATGGACACTCTACCCCAATCAATAAACCAGAACCCTGACCTTTACCCAACTGGCTTTTCTGCCATATCCAGTCTCATAGATAGCATTGCCTAATTACAAGCTCAAAATGCTAAACCCTTGTTTCCCTCAAACTTTCCAAAGGAAGAATCTCAATCAAGTTCAAATTCTAAGAAGATGATTTAAATGCACAAGGCCATGTCTTTTGGTATAAAAGCCTCTGTTCCAATGCATCTGAAGATTAACATGCAAAGCCAACCAACAATCACACTGTGAACAACAAACAGAGTGTCTTTTTTATGAATCTTTATATAATTAGCCCGGCATAAAATGAAAATGACTATATGCTCACTGAAATTTCTCCCTTTTACCGCTGCTTACAAAAGCCTTGACGGAACATGTAGAATGTCTATAGACAAGAGAAATGTGGCATGGAGGAAGATAAATTTCTAGAAGACAATGCACCCCTGGAAACTGAAATTCATACCTTGAGATCTACAATGTAGACAATAACTTAAGGCCCCTAATTCTGACTTGAGTTTTAAGGAACGCGTTGAATTTTTTTTTTTTTTTAAGGCCCACCGGACACAACATAGGAATCTTGAATCAGTAAAAGTAAAGGAGGTCATTTTCAGACGGAAACAAGTTTGAAATTTGAGTGAGAGGAAAAGAAAGAGAACCTTTTAGCTCGCTTAGGATCAATACTCCACAACTCGGCCAGCTTATCTGGAGGCATGGCCTTCTTGGCCTCCACTATCTCTCCGTCGACGGAATTACTATGGCGATGTGTGGGGCGTGAGGAGGTGGCGGACGATGAAGCCATCCGGTCCCCCTCGGCGTCGGGAGCATTCAGCTTGTCGAGGTTAATGTAGGTGGAGAAGAGATCATCCTCTGATCCGATCTCCTCAAGGCTGGCGGTGGGGGATGCACTCTCGCCGTTGATCTGGTCGGACGGCGGGGACAGATCCATCATCAGGGCGTCCGAGAGGCGGAATGCGCCCGGCGGTGGTGTGCACTGGCGGAGGAAAAAGGCGTCGGTGGGCCGGGAGCAGAGTGGACGCGGAGTTGGGATTTGGATGGGGTTGAGCGATCCTGGATTTCCATAACAGACACAGTTGCTCTCTCTCTCGAGGCGAGGTAAAACAACGGTCCCTTTGGTAAGCCTAAGGGCACGTATGGCGGGCCCAAACGGCACCCCCACCCCATCTACATTGTGAACGGCAACAGCAAGAGTAGGAAATTCATTTATAAGAAGAGATCATGTCAACAGTGACAATGCCACAAAGTGGTACAGTAAATCGTTTGCTGCACTTACGTCCTTAGAATGCCGAAAATTAGCATGGAAGACGCACTAGTAAAAATATTACAGTGGACTAGATAATTCTCTTTACTAGTATTCTTAGTTTCTATTAATTTAATATGTAGTCTTCCAAATCAAATAAGCTAAAGATAAAGGACAGTTTAATCACATGCACAGGTCTTTGAGTCATTTTTACATGAATCACAAATTTTAAGAACAAAATTGTTGCCGTAATCTTTTTCTTTTCTTTTCTTTTCTTTTCTTTTCTTTTTTTTTTGCACAAGATCTTCTATTATTCAGTAGTTACATTGGACACTAACTATTCCAAAACCAAGTTGGGTCAAACCTTATTTGGGGAGAAGCTCTTGTAAAGCTTGCTTCTTTGCTCTCAAATGCTAGCTCAATTGGCGTCCGAGAACAACAACTCCGGCGCCGGCTAGGGTTTGACTCTTTCTCCCTCTTTCCCAATCCTACAAAATATCATTTGATTTGATTCGTTTTAATAAGCCGACACTCTATTCCTTAAATATTATAACAATATCTCTTTTAAATTCAACATTTTATGCTTGATTTTGGGTATGAAAAAAAAAACATATTTCTTCATTTACAAAACTCGAACTAGAAAACTTACTTAAGTAAAGAGAAACTCTTCAACCCTCCTTATTAGTGTTTGATAAATTTGTAGTTGTAATATTGATAAGTGCCTAAAAGATTACACAAGTCAATTTGTAATGCCCGGACAATCCAAAGTGATTAGGTCCCGGGTTAAATGGATTTGGAGCATAAGAATTTTTCCTTAATCGGGAATTTAGCTCAATTAAATTGAGAAGACCATATGGCATGTGCATAATTGAGTGTTGAGCATCTTAAAAATAAGCTTGGCTTAGGCCAAGAGAAATAATAATGAAAATGGTGGTTTTTAAAAATGAGGGACTAAATTGAACAAAGGGATTTTTAGTGGTTGGGCTCAATTGCCCAAAATTAGAAAATTGGAGGACTAAAGGGGGAATTAGGCCATTTTAATGGCCTAGGATGCCTTAGCCAGCCATGCCCCTCCAATTCCCAATATTTTATGTCACCTTCCTCCAAATCCTATTATTTTAATTCACCTCCCACCCTTAGTCATCACCTTGGATTCTTTCTTCACCTACATGTCTCCTACTTTTGACTTTTTCTACCAACTTACACAAAAGTCTTCCAATTAGTCTTCCATCCATTAAATCTTGTCCCCCACTCTTCCAAGCACATTATACACTCATTTTCCTTCCCATATGGCTGGCCATCACCTTCCCACACATTAAAACATAATCAACCCACTCATTCAAAGTCATTTGCTCTCAAACTCTCTCCTTCTCTCTCCATTTTCTTCCATACCAAGTCTCACCATTCCAAACACATTTTCAACTCTTTTCCTCATCTAAATATTCGTCCATAGCTAGAAATAATCATTTCTCAAATTAAAACCAAGTATTCTTAGTTGAATTTAAGCTCTAAGACCATAAAGAGCAAGAATCAGGTGAAGAATTCAAGGAAAACCAAGGAGAAAAATTCGGCCATTTCCATTTCTTGGAGGTTTTAAACTCCACTCAAGGAGCTCTTTGTGTGATTGAGTTCCTAAGTTCATTAGAAGCAAGAAATCAAGAAGAAGCTTGAAGAACATCAAGCACAAGAAATTGGCCTTACCTCTTCTGTGAGGTTCTGTAAGTGTACACTAAGTGTTCTTGGTATTTTGTGTTATTTGAGTTAATCACCAAGTGTTCTTGGTATCTTATGGTTACTAATAAAATTCGGCCCATCTTGGTTCTTATGCTAGAAAACAATTTCTAGAGTCAACAAGTAAGGAAAACGAAGGAAAATAAGCTTCTAAAGCTTTCGGTGTTGTGGGTAAGGATTCCTATACTTACTTTATTGCATGGTATAATTCCATGGCCTTTTTATGTGAGTATTCGGGCCCCTAGGTGATGGTCAAAGAACCATGTAATCCTAGGAGTGCTAAGAGGGCTTAAGTTATGTTATTGCTTCGGCAATTCTGTTTTGCTCATGAGCTAAGTTAAGTAAGCAAGCATTATGGGCTAGGAGTTAAGGCGGCCACCTTAATTCCTATGCTAAGTGAGCTCTCCGAAAACATTAAATATATGAAATTAATGAATTAAAACTTGAGGGATGCTTGCTGCCCTTCTGTGAACAAAGTGTTAAGTGGCGTGTGTTTGTGTGCTTCTTTGATTTGTTGTGCATGCTAACCCCCGATTATGATATTATTGCTATATGCATGTATCTTTTTGTTTTCTTTGTCTTTATGTTTCATTTGCAGGAATAAGGATTATTTTGCCATTACATTCTTGGCATATGTTAGGCCTTGGAGGCCATAAGTTAGGCATTGGATGCCACGGAATCCTTATTGAGTTTTATAACTCACCCGCCCTACTCTACTTTTGTAGGTAAAGGTTTGCTTGAAAGATCAAGCTAGGAGTCTTGAGTACTCTTTCTGTATTCTAAGGTTGGATTTGTGTATGGTATTGCTCAAAATATTCTAAGTATTCTAGGTATATAAGTTGCTTGTAAACAAGCTAAAAAAAAAATGTGGACTTTCTGTGCAGGACTTGAAGTTTTAGAATTGTGGGAACAAGGTCTCTTAAGGTGGAAATTTGTGTTCCATGGCTTTGTGGATTTATGGCTTGCTTTTAAGCATGTTTTTGTTGGTCTAACTTTAGTGACCAAATTATGGACTTAGCTAAAATTTGGCCAAACTTGGCTTTGGGCTTGTATTATGGACTTGGACATTTTTGGGCATTTTTGGGCATTTTATTGCTTGGTGGACTTACCAAGGCCCATGCATGAATTTATGGGTTATGTTTTCATGAAACTTGAAGCATGTTGAAATTGGGCTTAAATGTACGTTGTGGGCTTAAATAAGAACTCGGAAAATTTGATTTTATTATTAGTTAAATTTGGGCCATATGTTTGTTAAGTACTAAAAGGCCCATAAGCCCATGTCTTTGTTAAAAGCATGCAATGTTTGGCTATGTATGCTCACTTAGTAAAGAACATGCAAGTAAACTTAGAAAAAGCATGAAATTGGAAGCTTGTGTAAAGTTTGGCTAATAATAAATTTAAGTGCACATATGTGAATTAATACATGCCTAAGCATTAGTTGTATCTAAATGCATTAAGTGATTATGTGCACTAGTGAACACCAAAACACATAAGCATGCAAAGCATATGCATGAAAATAAGTTTTCAAACTTAAGTTGGTGTTTTGGTTGCCATGCATATTCTTGGCTAAGCTTGGTAATGACCATGAAAATGAACACATGAAATCCACATAGGTGCTAGCTTGTTTCTGAGAGCACTTCAACTTAACGAGCTAGTATCGATAAGTATCCTGGGGTTCGTGCCCATAAGTCTTAGTGAGTTTTAAAAGCCCCTTCTGTGTAATGAAAACTTCCGCTGCATGTTTTAAGTAATCAGGCCCAAATGGGCCAGGGGCAGTTTAGGGCACGACACAATTCACCTTGTCATCTTAACAACTTGTTGATGCACTTCAAGAATTGACATTTTTAGCTTATTACAAGTTAGCATATGATCAAGGTACATAACATTAGCATGTAGAGGTATGGGATTAAGTAAATGCGTTCAAGTCCTTATAGTTATTCATAAGAAAGGAGGCGGTATGATGATTGAGTAATACTTAGTACTAGTAGTCGTAACGTTGACATGTGCTATTGGTCTTATCTTACCTGTACGCAGACACCTTCTTATTCCTACTTGTTGTTTGGCTCTTTTTATATATTTGTGTGTGTGCTAAGACTAAACTAAGTTCGTAATTATGACAAAAGAACATTTAATAACTATATACATTGCAGATTAATACACAAATTACTACTTAATTCTCCATTTAGTTATCGTTGACTAAATCATCTCCTGGGACGCTAGATGCAATTTTTTCCCTCCCTCATCTCTCCCATCCAATTGCCACACACTGCTTGCAATATGCCCTCCTGCAAACTTGCAAATTTATCATGCATTTGGACTCAACAGCATCATGGACATGTTGAAGATAATGGTCCCAGCTTCATGTGTAGGCACAAACCATTGTTTTATCATCGAATTATATTTGTTCTTTTGTTCGGACTAATTATTACTTGCTATTCTCGCAACATATCTTCATTTGTGAAAAACTATATGCATAATTTAAAAAGAAAATATACTTAGTGCAAAAGTACATATCCAATATTCTATTTGTTCTTACAGTATCAGTTCTCATAGTCTTTTATTTATGTTATTTTTTAGTTCATATACATTTTTATGCATTGATGTTTATTTCATTATAATTTTTTTTAGTTCCTATATATTTTTCTATTTTTGCTCCTTTTTAGTTACTATATGTTCTTTTACGTAATTTATAAGTTTGTTCTTTTTTTGGTTCCTATATGTTACTTTTTTTATGTTCTTTTTCAGTTTGTTCTTTTATTAGTTGACAAACTTGAAAAATAATTTTTTTTTTAAAAAAAGATAACTTAGAAAAATAAGAATAATATACAAATTAAAATTAAAAAATAATAAAATTGAAAATAAAATAACAAACAATGTTAAATTCAAAATATAAAATGAAACACTAGAAAAGTATTGGAGAGAAAAAAAATGGAAAAAGAAAAGAAAAAAATAAAATAAAATGAAAAGTGAAAATAAAAAATTAGGAAAAGAAAAAATGAAAAATAAAACTGAAAACTGGACATGAGAACAAATAAAATAAAATAAAATAAGAAGAAAACGTTAAAAAAAAAAAGAAAGGGGGGGGGGGGGGGTGGGAATTTGCAGGATAAACAAAAAGAAAGAAGAAAAAACAAAAACAGATTGGCAGGAGTTGAAGCGCGTGAGAAGTAATGGAACACATGTCGCTAGGTGAATGTGCAACGCATTAATCACTCCGTCAAATCCCGTACCTTGTCTTAATTTGACAAAACTCATACAGCTAATCATGTGCCCGACTGCATGACGTGTTTAAAGTTAAACCAAGTGCAAGATTAACGTGTATATTTATTTGACAGTACCAGTAATATTGAAGGAGAGAGTCGATATATGTAGGACTGCCGCCACTCGGCCATAAAACTACACTGACAATAAGTATAGCTTATCTTGTTGGCTGCTTGGTTTTGGTTTTGGTTTTGGAGACAGACTTTTACAAACACTGAAATATGAAAATGTCGCTACGCAGTAGAAGATGAGCTTAAGACACACGATTATGCGCCAGACCAATTAAACATGATATTGTGAGAATTATTTGCCTGATGCTTGAATAGCTTTATGCCAAGGATGAAAACGTCGCAGTCGCATGCTCGCCAACACCTTTTGTAGACGAATGAATTCCACCCAAAACTCGCAAAATAATTGCAGCAAATACTAGACTTGCACAGATTCTTACAAATTTATAGGTTTTTTGCACATGATCATAAGCGTCTAAAAATAGATTGGTCATTTTAAATTCCAATAACGACAAACCAATTTCCTTTTTTAAAATCTTGTGTTAGTACATAAAACGGCATTTTCTACCAAAAGATGATACACATGTAGCACTCTCCAACAACAAAATAACCTGCACCTCGGCCTTTGCTTCTGTTATGCTCTGCCTTCAATCATTTCCAACGACTTCATCTACTCAGCCTCCTGCATCCGTTTACTTTGTCGCCGTGTTGCGTTACTTGGATTTCTTGTTTATTTCCTCTCTGTATCTCTGTTTTCTCTTTCTCCGTGATAGATTGGACATGGCATCAGCGACTCAATTGTTCTTTTCCTCAGGAACTAGACCGCCACTTGAGCAAAGTAAACATTAAAACTTCCTAATAATGGCATATTGGCTGACTTATACAATTTCCGAATCAAATCTGGTTGCATGCAAGGCATGTTAGAACATAACAAGGCAGCAGGCAGGTACTTTTCGCCCTTTTTCTTGTTTGTGTCCCCAAAATGAAACAGCTGCTGAAGGAGCTGGACACAAGTATTACTAATTTCTTGTACATCCCGGCCGGGTAGTCTTCGTTTACTACGTAAGTACCATTATACGATTGGCATGTCTCCATTTCAAAGTGAACAATAGATGATGGATATGTATCATTTCATAAAGGCCCCTCTGGGATGAAAAGAACTCCTCTAATTGTAGACCTTAGAATAATCCACTGATAAAATCCCAAAAGTAAGACAGTTACACACATGGAAACCAAATAATGGGCACGCAACGACATTTTCCTAACACATACTCTAGAGAGTATTAATAGTTACCTTCTAATTGTTTGATTTGAATTACCGTAAGCCTTGTGCACTGGTATTGAAGCTGAGAATACACAACATCAGATAAACTGTGTGCCATTGTCTTGAGTTTAATGCTAAGATGACTGACGAGATACAACATCTTCCTACGTTTTATTGGTTTAGCAGGGCCTGCAAAAGCTATTTTTTGCCTCATGGGAGGCCAAGCTTGCCACTAACTCTAAGCACAACCACTAGAACGAGCTTACATATCTTTAACTGTTCAAAGGACCATTCAATGGTTGCAAGAGACACGAGGACAAGGAAACACCACTCGTTTGTAAGCTGCTTTTATTTCTTTATACTCTCCAGTGCAGATACTCCTTTCACTTCTGGAACTTTCTGCACACAGAGAAGCTGAAGAACATAACTTTCAAGCATCATCACCTTCTCACATGAACCAATACCATCAGCTTGGTTTTTTCTTGCCACTCTTGCCCCTTCGGACCACACAGTTTCTTTTCCTGTACATGAATTTGCTCCACAGTTTATCCATCCACAAAATGAGGAACAATTGAACATCTATAGTTGAATCTAACTATCAAGTAAGCTAATGTACCTTCACTCTCACTTGGACAAGGAAGAGATGCTTCTGAGCCATGACTGGTTCTGAACAAAGAAATCTCCATTAGAAGTTATCGATCCATGTGATACAGTGGTTAACAGAAACTGAATAAGGGAAAGAAAAACATCTTCAATAGTGCTTCACATACCCATTCTGATCTACAGTACTCTCAGATTTTTCAGGGATCTTCACTGAGGATGCTGTTTCATCAGCATGTTCAGCAATATTGGCTACGTTTGGCTTCAACTTCAAATTCAACGTTCTATTTTCTTCCTTGAGCTTCACATCCTTCATCTTGGGAGTTGGGGAAGCCCTTGCCCTGTGGTCCTTTGATACTGAGACTTTCTGTGAAGTGCCTGAAGTTCTGCCCTGGAGTTCAAATTCCAATGACTTGAGCTCGGACTTATTATCTTCATATTTACTGGCACTTCCTTCTGCTGATAAAGCTGAAAATTTTGAGTTCCAGTGGGCACTGGCAACATCTAGGGGCTTTTTGGAAGGCATTTCATCAAGAGAATTTAGTGACAAATCTCTGATAGGCGCACATCCAACCTTTGAGAACATTGGGCATTTTTCATATCTTGTGCAATCAAATGGCTGGCTGAATGCAGACTTCTCCTGATTGAAGATAGGTTTGACATGAACATATAAATCAGGAACAGGAAATGCAGCCATAGGATCTACCTTCTGGAGCTTTGATTCTAAGGATGGAAAATATGTATTTGAGGTATGAGTAAAAGGCCCAAAATCAACTTTTCCCTTAAGTGAGTAAGATCCTACGAACAAGTTGTCAGATTTTTCTGTTTTATCCCTGCACAAACAGCTTGTGTCCTTAGGTGGAATTGAATCTGGCGAAATTGATTTCCTTGTACAGATTCCTGGCCCAGGTCTATGACTTCCACGTAGTCCTTCCCTCAGTTTGTGGTTTGCTTGTTTGGCATAAATGTCCACTGGACACTGTTTGCTCTGGGTACTGTCAAAGGTGTTGCATATTATTCCATTTTGTCTAGATGTTAAACTTGGATCTCGATTGTTGCTGGCCCCATCCCACACTGAGACAAATCCAGCAAACAATCACTTTAGAGACATGAAGTGTTAACTAGAGATCACAAGGGATTGGTATTCGATTACCATCAGTATAAAACTGACCTGCACTAGAGGAGCATGACTCTTCGCTGCCAAACATCAGTAAAAATGAAGTCAATTGTGCAAGTCCAAGTAAAGACAAAGAAATAGGAGTTCTTCGGAAGCATAGCATTTTTCATTTACCTCAGCAAACTTGTGGTGGTATCCTTTGCATCTTCAGTTGCACGATTAAGCCAATCTTGTTGGAAAGCTATGTCACCGAAACTAAAAGCAGAACTTTTTCCTACCATAGGGTACCTGCACATGACACAAAATCAATTATATATGATATATTCTTCAATAATGACAGACCACATTCCTTTTCCAAAAAATGGCTTACCTTACTGCAGGTGAACTTGAGAAATCGTGGTTAAACTTGGCATTCTCTGGAGATGTAGAATCTAATTCCACAGTAAAAATGGCATTAAGATTGAATAGATGAGTGCTGAGAATAATATGCCGTACATATAAAGAAGTTTAACATGCAATTGCACACTTAACCCAGAAATCTATTTCTTCAAAAAACAAAAGATGCGCTTTATGTAAAAAAAGTTGCTCCTTCCATCCTATAATGCTTGTCGCTTTCCAATTTTTTGTGCGCCCCAAAATCTATAGCACCCTCAACATATTCTTCCAAATTTACCATTCTCATTATTTTGTTTGCCTTGCTCAATTATTAATATGCTTATTAGGTAGGCAGGGCATTCCTCAAAAAACATGCTTAATGTACTTGTGAGGTATAACATCCATACTTTTTAAAAAAAGTAAAAGATGACAACCATTTTGGGATGGATGGGTATAAGAAAATCATAACAGGCAAGAAACTGTAGGTAGGAGATGGGAATTAGGCATCAAGATAAGAACGAACACGGAGAAAGCTGATGAGTCTTGTGAGTTGGAAATTGTACAAAAAGTACCTGGATTGCTGAATTTGGTTACTTGATAATCCCTGTATATAGGAAATATTTTTAAGCAATTTGTGAGAAAAGGGGGAATCCTAAAATCTGATTGTTCACCTTTTCTTCAGTGAATTGGCACCGCTAACCATGTAATCTGACCCCATATCTTCCCCACATTTAATGAACCCAGTGGATCTACCATATGTTTCATAGGGCCAGATTTTCCAGGAGTCATCATGCCTTTCATCAAGGAAGTAATCAACAAAACTAGGCGTATCTGGCAGCCAGGAACAAGTAAAGGGTAAGTGCTCTATTATTAATGAACAGTTTGCTGCAAATGCCTTCTAAAAACAAAAAGGAAAAAAAATTATGACCTCATAAGGCCATATTAAAATTTACTAGAACATGTCTCCTGAAACTAAAGGTAAATTCACAAGCATGAAGAGAATGGAGGGACATCCATTAAAAAGTTGCACGTTGAAAACCTTGGAAATTTTCCTCTTATCCATCAGATGTTTAATCAATTGGAAAACTGTGGTCAGAGAAAAATACTTGAAGAAGTCACAAGACAGATATTCACCTTCCCATGAACCTTTGCAGTTGTAGGAGGAGATGCTATTGGCGCCACCAAAAGAACTCTCTACTTCACAACTATAGCAGTCACACTGCGCACAATCTGCAAAAAAGGATGGCTTCTGCCTTTCATTTTCATATGAATCCAGCACAACTGGGAAAAACTCTGAGGGACAGCCTCCAAGTGGCGTGACCATATCTTGTATCATTTTGTCCTGTGTTAAGTACACAAGCAATAAACTGTTTTCATTAATCACCAAGCTGGAAAGAAATAAGCACATAGGAAATCATCTTTTGTTGTTAATCATAAAGCTAATAAGAAAAGCAACACTTGCTCAGCCACAACCAAAGAGGGGAAACGAAAGAAGAAACTTTTCTTTTTGTTTTTGACAGAAGAAAGAAGAGACTTTATTACAGATGGAAAACTATAAATTCATAATCATCCCATCGCCACTGGAGTTGTAATTTTGCTGTTTTCAATCATCATGCATATTCAAGGTACTCTGCAACGCAGTGCACATGAAATTTTGGGATTATATCAATTTTAGTCATTCCATTAAATGAAACTTAGCAAATAATTAACAACATCAGCGGGTCAAATTTTGCAGCATGAACCATACATTACCATTCTTCAGTCTCTCTTCTGCCCTGATAACAGAAAGATCTAAGCAAACTGACATTCCCTATAGCAGGGAAATGGAAAACGTACATTCAAATAAGATGTTAATGAAGAAACAGCATGTTGGAGATATTGAGAGTAATTAGAGGAGTGACTTTTATGATTGACAGTCCTACACATCCCTATTGGTCTCTCCCCTCTGCTCTCTTTCTTGATTATCTAACACTGCAGCAGCTAATTTATTAATGACTACTGATACAAGTAATGCTCTCACCACTTGTGACCCGGTGCTGTCAATCAAATAGTCAAAATTGTTTGAGAAGCTCGGCTCCCTTGAAGTTATCCCATGTGGAAAGCAGTGACCAAGTGAGGCTCTATATCTCAAAAGAACATATAGGTCAAGAATGAAAACTGTTTTAGAAAAAAGAAATCCTTTTTGTATCAAAAGAAAGAAAGAACTTCATTTTGAATTTGACATAATTCATGCATCTATCAGCAGCACAGTTCATTACAAATATAAAGTAAATTTCAGAAATATGTGAGCATCAAAATTTCGTTAATCAAGTGAAAATAAGCAAGCACTACAGGTAAACAAGGACATTCTAAAATAACATTTCGCTTAGTGAAGCAAAGCAAAACAAGAAGTCTTTGTAATGACAAGAATTATTTTCAAATGGAAATGTAGGAGGTGCAGAAATTCGAGAACCTATTACCTGACATGTGTAGGTGACTGCGGTGGAGTTTGTGCTCCAACAGTACCTAAACCTGATGGACAGGAAGTAGCCGAAAATGCAGACTCAATTCTCTTTCACTGTTGATTCACTCAACACCTTTTTGTCTTACTTTATCAAAAGAATCCAGCAGCAGTAAAGTTATAGTGGTGCAGATAAGGAAATCTTGCCTCTATTTCATTCTTTTTGTGATCAAACCAATCTTTGGCAAACGTATAGCATGAGAAAATTTGGTGCTTTAAGGTAAGTGTTAACAATGCAATGCTTGATTTAGCTTTATGATCATTGCAATTTGCACTGCTCTAGCAGCTTTGCTGTTTTCTGTAGATTAATCATATCTAGTTTATCATACTCCTAACAAATAGCTATATAGTAGAAGAACACAAACAATGGAAAAAAAAAATAATTGAAAATCCAATCAGAATAAATAGTTTCACACCTAGTGAAGTGATCACTTGCCTTTCTTACATACCAACTAATGCCTTGAATATTGGGGAAATTTCCCATGGAAAAAGTCAAATGAATGAAAATCCAGTCAGAAGAAATAGTTTCACATCTAGTGAAGTGAGCACCTGCCGTTCTTACATACCAACTAATGCCTTGAATATTGGGAAATTTTCCCACTTTTTTTCTCTCGTAATTATCCTTTTTGTCTGTGGAAAAGGGTTGACAGTGTTCCATTTTTGATACAGCAGTCAATATAGTTTCAAAAGAAATAGAGGATATCAAATTGTTATTCTGCTTGGTGTAAAAGGAAGCTGAAACATTCCAGCTTGTCTCAGCCGTAAGGTCATACCTTGAACTGAAAATGCAACATGAGCTTCATGAACATTACCCTCTTGCAATTTTTCATCTCCATCATCATCACCCAGCAAATCAAAAACAGAATCTCCTGGAAATATAAGTATGGATTTAAGACCCCTATCTTGATAGAAGTATTAGCTTGATCATTTTTTTATATATGGAAGTGAAGATTCTAGAGCTGGAAGGTCAGAAAGTTAAATTTATCATATGATGAGTGGAAATACTTACCCTCAGAATCTACATTCAAGAGATCAGGCTTAGTGTTGAGTCGAGAGGAAACATGAACATTAGCCCTGTTGTGGTACAAAGGAAAATGGTTCTCAAAGAAGACATAAGAATAAATATCACTATCTAGGCCTTTTGGCTAAGATCAAGTGAAGTGAAGAGATAATATATATTCCAATAACAGTAGAAGGCATGACAATCCATGGACACAGATAAGTAACCTACACAGAATAAAAAAGAAACCTGAAATGCACTAGCATAACCAAATCATGTGCAAAAACATTGTGAATATACTACATAAAAGGCCTTGAATATAACAAAGTCCATACTTCTCTGTAGATACGATGGTCTCTTGGTTGCCTGATTGAGGAATTGCTATTCCGCATGAAAGAAAAGTTCAGATAAACATGATCAAACTTGAGAAAATCTGAAGAAGAAGAAGAAGAAGAAGAAGAAGAAGAAGAAGAAGGCACAGTTATTTATAAAGAATTCGTGAACATACTTGCTTCATCAGTTTCCACAACACATCCAGAGAATACACCAGTAACAAATGATTGTGGACCTTTTTGAGTATGATACTTGGCCTGTTGATTTCCATTTCCTATATGGTTGAGCATGTCTCAGTAGAGAAGGAAAGGTTATGATTACACACGTCCTAAAAGAAGAATATCATGAATGGAAACAGTTATAACACATCATCCAGCCAAGAGACAGTTTCATGACGGAGAAAAAAGGCAGGTAAACCACATAGTTGCTAATATATATTCACTTAAAACATTTTCTGGCACTAAGCATACATGTTATTTGCAACTACTCCTATCATCCTATGACAGGAAAAGGAGGAAAATGAGACTAGAACGAAGTAAATGCTCCCCCCTAATTCTCACCATTGGGATGAGAAGATTTGAAATTTTGAGAAATTTGGGAGAGATTTAGAAAACTGAGGACATCTAGTGAACCCTGTTCCTTTTGATGTTGCTGGCCTCCGGTTATTCCACTGTTGAGGCCCTCTGTACAAGTGGGCTGCAGTTGTTGCTGTCGCCTCCTTTGTTCAAAGAATTGTTTTTGCCTTCAAAATTTGGCCTAATTAAGTTTGCAAATCTTACTAAAAGCAAAAGCAGCAGTCAGAACACATATGCTTCAAAATAATAAACTATAAGTGCTAAATTTTACCATGCCACAGATTTCTACAAACTTGTTTCAAATATAATCAGAACAAAATAGCATTATTTTATGTTCCATTACCTCTTCTCGGTAGACTTCCTTGACTGAACTTGTCCATCAACATGCACAAGAGGAAATGTCAATTTGGCAGGACTCAGAATTTCAGTATCATTTACGATAAACTGTAGATAGATTTTACATGTGTAAAATTCAAGACTTATATTCATGTGTGTTTGAGGTATAGCTGCTTGTTTCTTTAAGATGCAAAAGTTACTGCCTGTGAACAAATCTCAGCTGCATCCTAATTTTTATATGCTAATTATGTTACAAATTTGAGCATAAAGAAGCTATCTTCTTGTTAATTGGATGCAATCGACTCCAACTTCACTTTTCTAAACGAAACCCATTGAAAACTTACAGCGTTCACTTTCCGCCTTGATCCTCCCATCCATTGAAGCATCGTTTGGGTATAGATAAAGACAAATATGACACGCAGTACCAACTCAGTACACTGATGTAGGAGCTTGGAAAATCCTCATTTCTCCTGCTGCACACGCACAAATGCCGAGCAATCACCCTGAAGGGCTGCAAACAGAGAGGTAATGAGACGATAATGGCAACCCAGGCAACAGCACTATTGAAATGAAAGCCAATGCGCACAATAATACACAGAAGGGATCTACGCGTTTAGTCGAAGCACATAAGCTAAACCAAATCACAAGAAATGGAAGAAACAAAGAAAATAGGAATCAAAGAGCAACTAGCTATCTGAGTTGTGAAAATCATATCAAGTTCAATTCAGTCGCTCCTATCCGGTAATGAATAAACGCTGTAAATTTGGAGACGGTTCAACGGCCAGGAAAAATCTTGACTGCCACATTGCAAATGCAGATCCGACAACTTCAATTGCGTCAAGAATGAAGGAAAGAAAACACGTACTAGTACGAGATCAGCAACTGCAAGCAAAGTTTCGAGCATAGAGAAATTGAGGAAATCAAATCAGTATCATATGGACGAATCTAAAAGAAAGTGTGCAACCAAGACCTAAAACAGGCAAAATTTGAGCAAGATTAACAAGTTAAAGTCGACGGGAAAACACTGGAAGAAAGTTGAAGAAAGAAAACCTAAATTTTATCATTAGAACGCAGCAACTGAAGCGACGAAGAAAATGGAAGCAAAATCCGGCCGGATAGATAACTGTACCTGTAATCGGAATCCAGAAGAAGGAGGAACGAGCGACAGAGGCTAACGCTTATTATCTAGTACTTACTCCGGACCTGGAGAAAGCCGGAAGCAAGCAACAGTCTAATTCGGTGGAAAATTTTCGCACCACTCGGCTGTGTCCAAAATTTGCGCTCCTCTGCGGACAAGGACCTCCGCGCGTCGCCCACGGTCCTTGGGGGCTCCTTTGAAAGTCATTCAATAATTAAGGAAAATGTGCAAAATCTCCGTTTGCTCAATGAGTCAATGTGGCAATTTTGTTACCAATAATTTTTAGATAAAATTTGTCACTAATTATTACTTACTTTCAAAAGAGGAGACTTTATACTATACACTAATTGCGGATCATGGTGACTGTTCATGAACAGTGCAGCGCACTCTCTTCTCTTTTTTTTTTTGGCTTTTTCCAGAATGATGGTCTAACTCACTTCTAGCCCCTACAAATTTCATTTCTTTTATTTTGGTCCCCAAACTTTCCCAAAAGGGGATACTGTTCATACAACATCAGTAAACTACAAATACAACGGTAAACTTGGTCCAAGCTGAGGTGTGCACTATTCATCTATGTGATTAACAGTGTGCATCATTTTTTTTTTTCCTATTTTCTTCTGAGATGCAATTGCTTCTTTGGGAAGATTGGTCATCTTTTCAAAAGACAACAATATTCTTGAGGACCTATATTGCTATTTCTCCATTTTTATTTCGTTTAACGTTTCTTTTTTGCTAAAATACATTTTTTCATATACACTTATAAACAGAGTGTGTCGTTTTTTTTTTACTATTTTCTTTTGAGATGCAATTGCTTGTTTTGGAAGATAGGTCATCTTTTCGCAAGACAATCCTATGTTGCTATTTATCCATTTTCTTTTTAATTGCCTTTTTTTTCGCTAAAACGTATTTTGAATTGAATTGTTTTTACTTCATCCCTTTGATCTGTGTGACATTTTGGTCCAAAACTTAATAATTATTTAATTATAGTTTTTCTATTTGCTTTTTTTGTCCCTAAACATTTTTATTCTTTATTTTTTTATATATTATCTTTTAAAGCAAAACTTGGCCACCATGATTTTTTTTTTTTTGCAAAACCATCTCTTTCTCTCTCTCTCTCTCTCTCTCTCTCTCTTATTAAGTCAATTGTTAAAACTTTAATATCTAAAGTTTTTTTCCATTCCCTCTCTAGGTCCCTAAACTATTTTTGCTTATTTCCTTCATTATTGTTTTCTCAAACAAAACTTTAGTCATTATGTTTTTTCCACTATTGTGTATGGTTCTGGATGATTCGGCTTTGATCAATTTATTTTTTTTGTTTCTTTTTGTGTTTATTAAGTTAATAGTTAAATTATAAATTTATTAATATAAATTAAACACAAATTTATGTTAGGTTATGTCATTTATTTATTGATGATTGAGTTTTGTACCTTGAGCTATTTACTTGGAAAGTTCTATGGTTTAATAAATCAATTTGGTCCATACTTGCTAAAATTGAAAGTGAATTATTCTAAGTGAATTTCTCTTTAATATTAAGAATTAGAGTGTGAATTGATAAGAGATGAAATTTTTTTGTTAATTATTTTAAATAAAAAATCCATGATTTTGCAGCACATATTATGTTATGTTTCATGATTCTATGTAATGATTACAACTAATCATTTTAATAATAAAACATAAAATTAATCTCAAAATTAAAATAAAATAAAATTTTAAATGGTTTGAATAAATTTATGAGTGGGAATTTTTTAATTAGTTATTAAAATTTTTCTAATGCTAAATTTGTTATAAGAAAAAAATATCCGCTACATACAACGTGTGGGCTAACATAGCCTCATTATACTATATTCTAAAGGTGAAAGGGGATTTTCGCCCCCCCCCCCCCCTTTTTTTGGCTTTTCCAGGTTTATGGTAAAACATCTATTTTAGTCCTTAAATATATCAGGTATGCCAAAATGATCCCCAACTTTCACCTTCTGTCACGAGATAAGGTGAAGACTATTTCTTTGATGGTGGTAAGATCGCCAGATAATAACAATTAGGGACGACTACTTTCCAAGACCAACAATACAAGGACTAAGAGTATATTTTCCCAATTTATGGCAAACCCCCCCACACGGTTTCTTTTTTTTTTTTACTACTTCACATGTTAAATGGTCAAATCCCCCTTTTGGTCCTCAATATAAAAATTCTACCATAATAGTCCCTAACTTTTTCAATCTGTTGGAAACTTTTAGAGAAAAATAAAATATGGTTTGTTTAAAATTAAAATGATAGATTCTTAAAAGAAAATGAGAGACATGCCTTCATTAACTATATTAAATACCAAAAGCATTTTCTTTTACATGGTTTTATTCAAATATTTAGTTAGATAGGTTAGATTCAAAGTTTTGATGAATTGAAACATATGCACAATTTACATAACACACAGATGCTTTACATAAGTTTGATTCTGAGTTTTGATTAGTTAAAATAGTGCACAATTTGTATTATATATAGGTGTTCGGTTCTTAAAATGTTTCATTTTACCACTGATTCATTAATATGTAAAATTTCAGAAAAATTTATTATATGTATATTATGCAATGTTATCCTACATTATAAATGCCAGAATCATTTTTTAACTTTATTAAGAAAATTATTAAACCCTCAATACCTAAAGTTTTCTATTTTTTGGTTGGTCTAAAATTTTTTTGTTACATTTCTTTATTATTGCTTTCTGAAATGAAACCTTAATCATTATAGTTTACCAACATTTGACTATGGTTATGGTTTATTCGACTTCAGTTAATTTTTTTTATTTTTATCTTTATAGAGTTAATAGTTAAATCATTAATTGATTAACATAAATTAAATACATTTTCATGTTTTGGTCATTTTTTTATTATTGATGATTAAGTTTTATAACACCAATGATTTACTTTAAGGTCTATGGTTTACTAAAATAACTTAGTCCATTATTGCTAAAAATAAAAATGAATTTTTCTAGATAAATTTTTCATTAATATTGAAAATTGGATTTTGAGTTAATAAGGCATGAAAAATTTTAGTAAATTATTTTTTATAACATAAGAAATATGTATTGTTTCAAATACACACAATATTTTGTTTCACAGTATTATATTTTAATCATAACTAATTATTTTAATTATAAGAATATAATATAAATAGAGCCCAAGTCAAAAATTGAAATAAAAAAAATTTAATTGATTAATATGAATCTATTGATGAGAAATTTTTAGGGTAAAATGCATCAGGGGTACCTTAACTTATTTTTTTGTTCTATCCGGCACTTTACCTTTATTTTGTCCTGGAGATGTACATTTCCTCCTATTACGCATCCTATTCAACTACTTTCCGTCAAAGTGATTGTTAAAATGGATGGGAAATGTTGATGTGGCATTTTATATCACAAAGATAAATTGAAAAATATCAACTTTAGTCCTTTAACTTTTTCAATCACTAACTCTAGTTCTCCAAATATTTTTAATGCCAGATTTGAGAGAAAGAGAGAGAGACCGCTCTTTAACTTGGCTAGCATGACGCCAGCAACATCCCCCACGAACTCTACTGTCGCTAAGGCAGCAACCCCACCACGATTTGCTCCGCCTGCCACAATTTTTGACCTTTCCTCAACCATTGTCCGATTTGGGTCACACCGTCCTGATCTGGGTTTTATAGGGCGCGATGTGCAAGGGTGATAGGAGAAGCTGAGTCAAGGCAAGCTAAAGAATCCGAATCACCGATTCTAACCTACGATTTGAACCCAGGAGGACAAAATCAATGAAGCAAGGGGAGGCGGTGGTGGAGTTCATAACTGATTTTGATTCCTCTGCAAATCGTGTCAGCAAAGATATTCAGAAAGGTCGGGAGAGAGACGAGAGGGAAGGGTTGAGAGAGAAATAATCATCAGGACTATCGAAAATTCTAGTCTAGGCTCGAATAACGGGCTATCAGAGGAGGATGAAGACGCGACGAATGCGACACACGATTCTCGGCAGCTAGTGATGCTCATTTCTGGGATGACGGTGATACAAGATCCTGGGATGGCGGCGATATGGGATTTGGGTATGGCTGCGAGGAGCAGCCCCCCGTACGGCGGCAAGGTAGATTCTGGAGTGGCGGCGACGCACGGCTATGGACAGGAAGACATTAGTGAATCTAGTCAGACGAAGAGACACGATTCAGGGTTTTTTTGTAATTTTTTAAAAATTAAAACACCACAAGTGTTATTTTATTATTTATTTTAATATTTTTTATGCCATGTTAGCATTTTCCGTCAGACATAACTTTGAAATTAACAGAAAGTATTTATATAGGACATGCGATATGAGGTAAGGTACCTCGCTAGGACAACTTAAAGGTAAAGTACCCAATTAGGACAAAAAAATAAGCTAAGGTAACCCCGGTGCATTTTACCCGAAATTTTTAATTTCTTATTATTAAAAAGTATTTTAATGCTTAATTTATTGAAAAAAAATACCAATTACAAGATGTGGTTATCAAAACTTCACTATATTCTAAAATAGGATGTGTTTTTCTATTGTTTATCTACAATGAAAATCACTATGTATGAACATTATGTTCTTTTTTTGCTTTTGTGTTTTCTGTTTTTTTTACATAATTGATTTTTTTTTAACTCAATCTTTTTTTCACATAGAACTCACTTTTACGAAGGCCTGTGACATTATTTTTAACAATTTCAGTCTATTTCATTTTTTTTTAATCAAATGCATTTTTAGTACATGAATTTATACATTTTCTCATTGTAGTCCTTAATTTCTTTTTGTTGGTCATTTAAATCCCAAAACTTAATAACTAGGGTTTTTCCATTTGTTACTTTGGCCACTAATTTTTTTGTTCTTTTTTATTTATTGTTTGCTAAAGCAAAATCTTGGAAACCATTGTCTGTTTCTTTTCTTTTTATAATCAACCAAAATGACTTCGTTTAACCTTTTTTGTTTCTTTTTTTATTATTGTCTTTTAAAACAAAACTTTAATCACTATATAAGAGTTGTCTATTTTTTGATATGGTTTGAGCTAATTTTTTTAGTTAATTTTTTTATTTATTTTTTTCATTTATTAAATTGATGATTAAGCCTTTAATTCCTAAAATCTTTACATTTATTCTCTTGGTCTAAAGATCATTTTTTTGCCTTTTTTTTGTATCAATGATTAAACCTCATTTTTTGTCATTAAAATTTCACTCTTTGTCTTATTTTATCAATTTTTTCATATTATTTCTTTTTTCTAAAAGAAAATTTTAACCACTAAGGTTTATCTCTTGATACTTACAATCTTTTTGTTAGTTCTTTTTATCCCAAAACGTTACCTTAATTTTTTTATCTCAATTCTTACTTTTTTTTCTTATTTTTATAAAATTTTTTTATCAATAATCACCACTGTTTCTATTTATTTAATATTAATATGAATTGGACCACCACTACCTGCGGACATCATAAAACTCGTTTTTACCATTCATCTACACCACAATTCACTGTTGATAAATAGTGAATGCCTCTATCAACGCTTTTTTTTTCTTTTCCAGATCGAAACAACATGGTTTGGTTTCTTTTGCTTTTCTCAGTTTATGATCAAATGCCTAGTTTAGTCCTTAAACATATTATTTCTTTCATAATAGTCCACACCTTTGCTTGCTATCGAAAGCTGGAGTGAAGACCATTTTGGGGGGACAATGGTAAGATTGCCATATTTATGAAATTTGGGGACTATTAATGGCCAAGGTCAACATTATAAGGACTGAAAGTGTTTTGTCAAATTTTATGTCGCATCCGCCTGCATGCAGCTCAATTTTTTTTTTTTTACGTTTCCTGAGGAATGGTCAAATATCTCTTTTGGTCCCTGAATATATAACTGCCACCGTAATGGTCTTTGACTTTCCCAATTTGTCATTAACTTTTGGGAAAAAAAAATTTTGGATGGTCTATTTAAATTTAAAACTATATGGCCTTAAATTGAAATTAGAGACATTTATTTATTAATCATATTAAATGAAAAAATCTTTTTATTTTACATGGTTTGGTTCAGAGTTTTAATTAAATAGATTTGATTCAAAGTTTTGATTAGTTGAAATATGTGTACGATTTACAATATGCATGAGTGCTCGATTATTAAAAGGTTTTATTTTATTACTAATTCTTTAGTAAGTAAAAAACTAAAAAGAAAACTTATATATGTATATTATGCAGTGTTATCATACAATATAAATACCAGAAGCTTTTTATTTCTTTTACTGGTTTCATTTGATTTAGCTAATGAAATTGTTTTGATTTTTTTTGTTTATTATCTTTAATACTCTTTTGACAAAATAGGAAAAATAAAACATTCATTCTTATAACTTTGATCACTTTTCTATTTAAGCGCTAGAACTTTGCAAGTTTCTATTTGTGTCTCGAAGCTTTCAAAATGTGTAAACAACCGGTCTTAAATCGTTAGCCACCTGTTTTGAGGTTAACTTGAGGACTAATTGTTTACACATTTTGTACATTTTAGGACTCAAATAAACATTTACCAAGTTTTAGGACATAAATAGAAAGTTGCAAATGATTTAGTATTGAAAGTGGTTTTTTCCCCCTTAGACTTGAAAAATATGCTATAAGAAGTAAGATTTTCTTATAATTTTTTTAATTTTTGTTTAAGTATTTTTTTTTTGTTTTTAATTTTTTACATTTTTCAAAATTAGAAAGAAAAAAAAGAAAGAACGAAAGAAAGCTATATAGTATCTTTTTTTTGCAAAAAAATTAAAAATACTTTTCAAAGATCTTAAAGGACAATTGAAAGTTTCAAAGAATAGAAGAAATTTTCAAAATAAATATTTTTAGTAATTAATAAATAATCTTCACTGAACTTATACACAAATAAGAAGCTTATTATTGAGTTTGGGAATTTCTCAAAAGGTTTTAAAATGCCAATGGAACAAAAGCTAGGGGAAAGCTCACTTTTTAGTACTAAATCCTTTGTGAATTTTCTTTTAATGTCCTAAAACTTTGGAAATTTCTATTTAAGTTCCAAAACTTTCTGAATTTCTATTTGAGTTCTAAAACTTATAAAATGTGTAAACAATTAGTCATAAATTTCACCCTAAAATAAGTGGCTAACGGTTTAGGACTAATTGTTTACATATTTTGAAAGTTTTTGGACTCAAACAGAAACTTGCATAGTTTTATAAATTAAATGGAATTTTAGGACTAAATATGTTATTTCCCTGACAATATATAAACACATGTTCAGATGACTATTTTGTATATTTACAATTTTCTATACTTAAATTTGATTATTTTATAGCTAATGTTGTTGTATAATGTACCCAGCGCAATGTGCGGGGCTCCATATACCTTGGATCTTTTATTTTGAAGTAATTTTGCTACTGGTTATTTACCGATAAAAATATTTTGTTAAAAATGACAATATTCCATTGCACAATTCTTAAACTAGTTCATAAAAATTTTCTCATTAACTTTTAACAACTTCAACCTTTAGTGACAATTTGACACCTTTTCAGTTTTCCCCAATAATAAAGGATACGGGAAAGACTTTTATTTAGAACACTTACATACTAGTTAAATAGAGCATTTAAATTTAAGTAAGTCTTACAATAAAAATTTTTGTTGTATGAATAGGTGTAAATTATTTGATAAAGGACAATTATTGATGATTCTTTTTTTGTAAATTAACATTTTCATTTACATGTTTATGGAGTCTGCCTAAATTTAAACCATTCTTCATCTTGCAATATAAACAAAAGATTGATGTTGTTGTTGTTATTATTATTATTATTATTATTATTATTATTATTATTATTATTATTTACAGTTGTTATTACCATTACAAGTTTACAATCATTGGGTGTCATCAATGGTCTTAGGGTGAGTAAGAGTGATTCAGAGATAAATCATTTACTTTTCATCCCACTATGTTAGCTATTCATGCTATTCATCAAACTCTGTATGAATTTGAGATTACAACTGGTCTGCGAATTAATTTTCAAAAATCTGAATGATTTTTTAGTAGTAATGTGATAAACCTTCTCAAGAGTGACATTCTTCAATTGTTTCCTTTTCGAATTTATAATGTCATCCTTTTATATTGGAGTCTTTTTTTTTTTTGCTTAGAATATGTTACGTCGTATTTCTTTTCAATTTTTGGCAAACAAGGTTAAAAAACACTTAGTTGATTGAAAGGGGAAATTACTTAATCATGTTGGTCGCCTCATGCTTATACAATCAACTTTATATTCCACTCTTATTTATATTATGCCTTTACTAAAGGTTTAAGTAATTATGTCAGATGATCTTTCCAAGCAATTTATCCATTTTTGTTAGTCTAGTACCCAGGATTGAAGGGGCCTTCATTTACAACAGCAGAGTCTCCTTCAACTTTTTAAGGGTCTTGGTGGTCTTAGGATCAGGGATCTTCAATTCTTCAATTAAATTCTTCTTGCAAAGACCTTTTGGCGCATATGTACTAAAAACAATAAATCCCTTGTTTACCAAGTCCTTACCACAAAGTATGGTAATCTGCATTCTGTCTAGTCCACTAAGCCCACTAAGATTGAATTACAATCTGCCCTAGCCTTCTGTATAAACAAGATCTCCTTAGCTATTATCTTCAGTAGAATGTGGGGAATGGAAAAACAATAAGGGTTTTTGAGGATTATAGAATTTCTGATATTTTACTAGATCACTCATGTACTCTCATTTATAATATCCTTAATAATTCAAATTTGTGTGTTTCAGATCTGTATGATTCAAAAGAAAAATAATGGAAAACTCAAGATCTGAACTATTTTTTCCTGCTATAGATTATTGATCTTTTTCTTCAAATCCTTTATCCCATTAACATGAATGGTCGTGATTCAATTTCCTAGCTTTGAAATTCTTTTGGCTCATTTAGTGTAAAGCAGGCTATAATCTAAAGTTTTGAAAGAAGTTAACTGATCTTATTTATTTTACGAGAAACTCATTAAACGTTGCTTTACATATAGATTTCTCGACTTTTCTTAAATCGATTTGGGCTTCTCAAATCTTGCAAAAGTTCAAATCTTTCTTGTAAAAATATTTATCATAGACTTTTCAAGACAAAACAAATGCTAGCAAATCATGGAGATTTTGTGGATCCTCCCTGCCGCCAATGCCAGGTCACTTCAAAATTGCTAATTCATCTTTTTTGGGAGTGTCCGAGATCCCAGGAATCATGTGATAATTTCTGTTCCTCGTCACCTTTCTCAAATTCTACTAAATCTTTGAATCATGGCTTGTTACCTTACTGTCCCACTATAAATGATTCCTTCTAACTTGGCTCAGATTTCTTGTTTCTACGGTTTGGATTATTTGGATTGGGAGAAATAAGTATGTTTTGAAATGCTCGTTTTCTTGTACCCTCTTTAATGGTAAGACGGGATGAGTTATTCTTTCAACTTTCCATTACCAAAGATTTCCAACAGAAGTTCTCGTACTTCTCTTTTAGTCCTTCACCCACTTTGTGTCATACTTAGGGATGGTTTAGGAACCAACCATCTAATGTGACACCAAACATTTTTCTTTATTGACAGAGGTTGGTGAAGTTTTACTGGCTAAGGTGGAACAACATGGGTCTAGCTGGGTATAGATGCTCCACCCCAACATCAAAAGAGCATCTTCATCCCTCACTATGATTCTGCACTAGAAACTGAATTAAAGGCAACCTATGCTATTTTATCATTTGCATTGTCTTAAAACATCACCTTAGCATTGAATTTAACAGACTACTTTCAAGCTCTCCAGCTGTTGTCAAACATGCTAACGATTAACTTTACCATTTATAATATGCTCTTAATGGACTCCATTGATATATGCTCGATGATAGTGGTCTTACGATCTAAAGTTTCTTTAGGCCATAATATAGTTGTATCTATGTTTCCTTAGTTTTTTTTTTTGGTTGTTTTAGTGTATAAAAAAATTAAATTTGTACCAGGATTAAAGAAAGAAAAAATTACCAAAAATTCCCTAAGACTTAGTTGAACCTATATTTTTGTCCTCATTATTTTAAATACCTATATTTATCCCTTATCAAGTTAACTTCATGATTCACCATTATTAAAAAAAAAAATGTATCACTTTGCTCTCTAAGCCTTTTTCCTTGGAAATTTCCCCCACCTGGAACTATTAAAACCCATTCAAATTAAACCAATTAATCTTAAAAAAAAAAAAACCAAAATCTGGCACAAAGTCCCGGTGTCCGAAAACCCCAACAGCGATACTCAACCATGCGGTCTCCTCCCCTTGCTCCGCCACCTCCTTCGATGACCCCAAATTCGGAGGCCTACGACTTCATGACAAAGCGGCAACAACAACTCCAGGTTACCCATGACTCTCCTTCCCCTCTGACAAACCTAAGAATGCCAAATTCGGTTCATAGTTCCATAAATAGGTAGGGAATAAAAAGGGCAAGGAAGTAGTGGGACGGAGAGGTAAGAGAATAAGGTGAGGGGTTTGGGTCAGACGTTAAAGCCAGAGAAGTATGTGAATTGGATCTGGGCGAGATCAACTTTTTCAAGGTCAAAGACCTATGGGGCGGATTGAGTCAGGTAGGGGACTCGAGTGTTATATTTGCGTAGAGGAAGAGAATTACAGAGGATGAGGGGAGAAGGAAGATTGATGGCATCAGAATCCGACAATGAATAGGTCCGTTCGTCCCGTTTCCATCTTCTAGGTGGATGAGCTGGTATTTCTTGAGTCCAATTTCAGTCTTGAAGGATAGCGGTGAGGTATGTGTGATGCGACACATATCTGGTTATACTAAATGATGGTGGCAAATGGCTTGATGATGGCGCAATGAGACGAAGAAAATGGTAGGGGGAGCAAAGACATCAAGCAACGAAGTTGGGGGTAGTGTGCACTGATTCATCAGATTGATGCAGAAGTTTATGGGCAAAAGGTATCGAGCAAAGAAAGCTAGGAGGGTAAAATAGAGTTCTTCTTCTTGTTTTGTTTTAACATTCCTTAATAGAATTAACTTTTGAGAGAGGTAAATGCAAGTATTCCAAATAGTGAGGATATAAGTGCAGGTTCAACTAAATCTCATTAGGGTTTGGTAATTTTCCTATAAGACATATTTTTAATTGACAATTAAGGGCCGAGAAAAACTAGTTAAAGTAAGGTTGTCAAAACTGAAATTTAATATATAATCATTTTTGGTTTTCTATAAGTCATAGTCATAGAATCGAAATAGGGTCATTATCATAATCGCAGAATTTGTACGATTTTTTCATTGCCACAAACCAATTGGTCTGAGACTTCGGGACACATAGCAGAGGTTAGGGGTTCAAACCCTGTCATCACCAATTTTTCCTTAAATGTCACATATACTAGTTTAGTGACCTTTCTGGGTCCTGAAAAAGTAGGCATTTTTTTCCCTTTAATATATATGTATTCTCAACTCTATATACTTGTAAATATGATTCTGAATAACAAAAAAAAAAAAAAATAAATTGTAGAATCTAATTGGATCATTTTTCTCACTTTAAAATTTAAAATCATAAGATTCTAAGATTCGAATAAGAATTTTGATAATCTTGAGTTGAAATTGATGCATGCATGGTTACAAAAGCCTAGACTTAAGCCTTAGAAACTTACATTTCTACAACTTTTGAAGTAAAAAGACATGTGAAGTCTTAATATAAACTTATATATAGGTAGAAACGTATAGAGACTCGGCTTTAATCTAAAAAACTTAGAAATATTAAAACTTTAAGTTTCTACATTGTTAGGTTAAATCTACTAAAAATTGAGCTATAAAAGGTTGGCTACCAGAAAATATAAAAAATTTATTACCTAACTCAATCTTTATACCAACAAACACAACCAATTTATAGTTAGAATAAAAAAATAAAGATAATTGAATATCTTTTTTTTTCCTTTGGTTTTTTGTGTCCTTTGAATGTTCTCATTCACTATGAGTTAACAATGGTTATCAAAATTATATATATGTGGATATATATGAAGAAAATGCTAATGATGGTGTAAATATTTGCATAGATGATATTAACCTCTCAAATGATGAAATGGAAGTAAAGCAGATGAAGATATGAATTTTGAATATGATAACAATATTGGCAAGTTCATTGATGATTGATGTTTCATTTTTTTTATTAGATAATTGAGGTGTTCTTAACTTCTCATTATAAAATATGGATTATAGAACATGTTTTTCATGTGTATGACTAAACTTTTCTTTCATGGTATTAGAGTATTAGTAAGGGAAAATATTTTGTAATATGAACTTACTAAAGATATTTGGATGATTATATTTTCTTTCATTTTTCAAAGAACTTTTTGATATAATCTTAAAATTTCTCGCTTTTTATAATTTTACAGCCAAAGATAAATTAAAATAACTCCAGGTAAAAACCTAACCTCTATAACTTTGGATGCATGTGTCCCTTCGCGGACATCCCATAAATTGAATTCGATGCATAAGGTTGAGGCTTGAATGAATGATGGGCTTTAGTAAGAATGGGCAAGTGTATTTTGTGGGAACGTAAGATGAGGCTTATTGGGCTTGGTGTGTGTTTAGTTCATGGGTCCTGCGAGGAAACGAAACCCTAGCAAGACCGAGTCAGACGCCTCCTCCTCATCCACACACACATATATATAGTCTAGTGATGGAGAGCGCACATATACGATACCATATGCGAGTGATTGGAAGCAGCCAGCCGCTCGGCCGCCTCATGCAATTTTTATTTTCTATTCAATACCTGGAATTGCAGGGTTTTAGGTCTGTGTACAATAAGCCGATGCTCTGGAAAGAAAAGATGAAGGTAGCATGGTAGTGTGCACAGAGAGTGAAGGGAAGGGTCAGCATGTCTGCCCCCTCTGAGCCCTAGCTTTCTCGGGGCATTGATTTGGGGGCCTGGTTTCGATCCACATCTCTCTTCTGGATTTGTTTCTTTCTACATCTTTTTCCTCTTGTTTTCCGTAGTTGTGGTGGTTCTCTTGTTGCCTGAATTTGGCTCAGGTCTGATGGTTTAGATTGAACTTAATTGGGTATTTCTTTTTCTCTGTTTTTTTTTTCAAAAATTCACTTTGGTTGAAACTTGAAACTAATGGTCAGTCCATGTGATATAAGAACGGCCGATGCAGATACCGATGGATAAGTTAAGAGTTGCAGTGGAGAGTGGCTGAACCTACCTGGTGGCTATGGAGGCTGCTTTACTGATGAAGGATAGCTATTCCTATTTGGCAGGTATGTCTTTTTTCTTATTTTGTTGGACCAACACGTTTGCTGTTACTATCTCCTTATTGAATTGATTTGATGAATGAGCTTATCTAGGGCCACATTATGTGTTGGGCTTGGGCCAGGCCTATAAAACCCCAGACCCAGACTGCAAGGCGGCAATGCAAAAAGCAGTCCCAATTACTACTGCTCATGTCTTGTCTGGAAGACCGACTCGAATGCATTCAACTCGGACCATTTTATTGCTGGTTCTTCCGCTTTATTTTGTTGCAAAGTGTATTTGTATCGATAGATTTAACATTAAGACAAATCCTAACAATAAATATTAAGAAAAGTTGTAACGGCGTTCACGTTCGTAATCATTAAAATGATCAATTAAGATAAAAAGGTATAACTAATACATAAAATTGTAGTTGCTACAGAACCATACAGGTTATTTTGTCATTAAAAATAATTCGCAATTCCCCCCCCCTGTTTTATCGACTTATAGTATTTTTCAAATAAAATATAGGACCAATGTTGTTATCATTTTTCATATTACATTCGTCCCACATTTTTTGTATCATTTGATTTTTTTGACTAGTTTGACTTAAATTTATTCATATTATTATTTGTTAAAAAAAATTAAAAATATATATTTAGAACTGTAAGTCTTGATTTATCATTCACATATAAAGGTTTTTCATTTATAAATTAAGATATTGAAAATAAAAAATTATAGATTAGTTACTAAAAAATAAATGGCGTAAAGAATTTAAGAAAAATGGAGTATAAATTACATCAAAGCTGACCAGGAAAGTGATAGAAGAACCATGATTGCAACAAAAATTGAAAGGTTCAAGACTTTAAGAGGATGAAATGAATATTAGAGACCTTTTTAGGACAACGTAATAATATTAGGCCCATAAATGAATTTTACCTTTTAATATTAAGTT
This sequence comes from Aquilaria yunnanensis, assembly GCA_039654915.1. Taxonomy (NCBI): domain Eukaryota; kingdom Viridiplantae; phylum Streptophyta; class Magnoliopsida; order Malvales; family Thymelaeaceae; genus Aquilaria; species Aquilaria yunnanensis. The sequence continues at coordinate 101,191,111 of CM077593.1, read as the reverse complement.
GGACTAATTAAAATGGCCTATTGTCATGTTTATGATTTTTTTTAACCAATATCATTTAAAAGTTAAAATTATATAAATAAAATAAATCACATAAACGTTTTACCTTACTCAACCTAAAAAAGAAAAAAGAAAAATTTCTACAAATTTAATTATATTTTAAATAAATGTCATTAAATGAATTTTGTTGACCTATACAATAGTAACTCTCAAGTGATATTGTTCCGAACAAAAAAATCTTAAAAATAAAAATAAGTCATTCTAAATTAATCTTATTTAATATTAAATGAACTGGCTCTATAACTTTTATTATTATAATAGTTTTTTATCGCAGCTGTTATTATCTCTTTAACTTTTTATTTTTAAATTCAAATACCATTCTATTGTTAATAACAAAAGGCTCATGCTAATGTAAACCTAACCCATGTAAGTACAAATTAGGGAAGTAATTTGCAGTAAAGTATTGATCAATAGCAAATTCAGTTAAAATAGAAATCTAGTATCACAATCACGTTTATACCATATATTACTAATTATTAGTGACTTATATGTAAAAAATGTGAAAAGTATTTGAGGATCTTGAAATGTTGAAACCAACTCCAACCCAATGAAAAGTTGTGCTGATCATGATTGCTTGTCCGTAAGTCAAGGTTGGCTTACAGACAATGAGGGTACTAAGAAGGGCCGAAAGTATCTGAAAGTAGCTGTGATAAGGACGGCTGAGTGGTTTGAAATTTACATAAAATTTATTTTAAGTTAAGTCAGTTGATTATAAAATAATTTATTTTTTTATTAATATTTTTTTATTTAAAACTAATTTTAATTAAAAATCAGTAGTATGTAGCTATAATAATCCATTAAAAATATAATTTTTATAATCTTACTAAATTTTTTTGACTTTTTATAGTTTAAGGCATTAAAAAGGAAAAATTCATAAAAATTTACTTTCAAATTGATTATTGCATTTATATAATATTGGCTCAAATGAAAATGATTTTAGGCAAAAAAGATGTAAAAGTAAAAAAAAAAAAAATTAGTTGACTTAAATTAAAATGAATTGACTCTTAGATCGTAAAGCACCCAAATTGCTGAAAGTAGCTGCGATAAGAAGGGCTGGTCCAAGCAAGCAAGCAACCAACCAGATGCTTAGTTATGGTTAGACATGGTGGGGAAAGATCAGCACACATGGACAACAACAAAGTTGGAAGCAAAAATAGAGTTAGGTAAGGTGAGTGGACATTGTTGCCCTCCCCTCCTAATTAATATTGGTTCAAGTCATTGATATCAACTAGGACTATGCAAGGCAACCAATTCTGCTAGTGGTTTGTCTGGAATTAAATCTCACACAAACAGCGGTATTGTAAATAAGTGATGGTCATCATATAAAATTCAATAGAGTCATAACAAATATTTTTTAAACTATTTTATCCAAGTACATACTTCATAATTTTTTTTTCAAAAGTTCTTTCTCTAATTGAGAGTTTATCTCTCATCTGCCTGTAAGAGCATCTATAACTACTTTTCATTCTAGTTTCCCTCGCCATAATCACCGTTTCCGATTGCAATTGTTGTCATCTTTCTTGATTGTTGCTGATCATTAGAGATGAGATAATATCAAGATTGGTTGACATTGATCTCTTGGCAAGTTTCATGAATGTGATGATTTTTTTCTTGTTCATTTCTTTGATTTAGTGTTCTATTGAGGTGAGATTCTTGTGTCCATAGGGTTAGTTACTGCCTCTCATTGGTTCTTGGTTTGTTTCTTTAGGTTCATAGAGTTTTAGCCATTTGGGTTGTGCTCATCTTTGCCTAGATTCCACTAATATAAGTTTAAAGCTTACAAGGAACTTGATTCCTAAAAGTGTCCATATAAGGCTCTCTTTTCATTCTTTATACAATTTTATGTTTTTCTGATTTCTGATTCATTTCCTATTTTGTTTGTTTGCTACTCAAATTTGAATACCTAGGCACGATGGGTGACTTTTATAGTTTCCCCATTTTTCAATTGAATATGAGTGAAAATTTTACTCTGGACAACGATCGTGATCTGGTACTTGAAGATCAACCAGTTTCATTGGTGTGCAAGCTACTTACGATAATGAAAGTTAATTCTCAAGCATCTATAACTATTCTTAGAAAAATCTGGAATAGTTATGGGTTAAAAAGAGTTAATGCTGTGAGTGATAAAGTGCTACATTGTAAATTTAGGGCTGAGGAAGACATTGATGCTGTTATATGAGATGGCCCGTAGAATGTTATGCGAAGTTGTCTTTGTTTGTGTAAATAAGGTGCTGATCAAGCTTTTTAGGAGTTGAAGTTTACAGAGGTTTCATTGTAGGTGCAGATTCATGAGTTACAAAATTCATGAATTTTTCTATAGCACGAGCTATTGTAAAAAAAAAAAAAATAGGTAAGGTGATTGATTAGGGAGATGAGTAGGACATGTGCAAGTCTTTTCTAAGGATTAAAGTGGTTATTCCTATTAAGCAACGTCTTGCGGTAGGCTTTTGGTTTCTTAGGACACCAATATCAAAGTCCTGGGTGGAGCTGAAATATGAACACTTGGGTGATTTGTGCTATAATTGTGGAAAGGTTGACTATTTGGGCAGTAAATACAAAGAAAGTGAGCCAATGAAAATGTTGAGTATTGGTCAGCCTAGGTATGGTCCCTGGTTGAGAGGTACTACTCCCAAGTTTGGCGATCAAGGTGTAAGCAGAAGTTGGCAAGATTATTTGGCAATAGACACTACGTTGGTAGCTGACAAATTGCTTGAGTACCCATTTGAACGTTTACAAATAACCAGCCACACCCCACCAAAACTTTCATCCCATATTGGCCATTCTTTAACTTAACCAAAAGTTCCCTTTGGTCCCTTTAGCAGTATAGTTTCTAATACTCATGTTCCTTCTTCCTCTAGTAAAAACATAAGTAATGCTCTCACCATTTATCAACCTTAGCCTTTTCCCACCCTTAATCAGTGTATAGTTGAATTCCGTTTTGATCAGGAATCACTCATGAAATAAATACTAAGGCTCCTATGAAAAACATGAGAGGTAGATCCACCAAGAAGAAAGTATATGCTATTGAAAATACAAAACACAATCAAGCTAATGGGATTGGTGGCTTCCTAGAATAAGCCACCCAAGAGCCATGATTGCATTAAGCTGGAATTGTCAAAGGTTGGGAACTCTTTTGACAATTCAATATTTGCTGAAAATGAAGATAAGATATAAGCCCTACATTTGTTTTTTAATGGAGACTAAGTTATATGGTGGATTGAGGCAATTTCAATGACCATTAATCAAGATAATAATCACTGGATAAATACTGAAGCCATTGAAATAAGCAATAGACACATTTTTCAAATTACCCGGAGTTATGCATCATTAATTTATGAATAAATACTTGAGATTTGGAAGGAATTAGTCCACTTTATCAATGCTGAAGTTAAATTAACCATGGATGTGCCTAGGAGATTTTAATGAAATATTGTCTCATGATGAGAGGTGTGGTGGAGATAAAAAAAAAAAAAAAAGCTTAAAATGATGCCGGATGCTCAGATTTTTTATGTAGGCATTAAAGGGCGATAACACACTTGGCTTAATAATAAAGGCAAAAATCCTATTAAAGAATGGCTAGATAAAGCCTTGATCAATACAAATTGGAGAATGTTATTTCCTGCAATGCAAATTTTTAGTTAGACTTGCTTTTGTTTAGATCATTCAACTTTGCTGATGAATACAGAAGCTTTAGAAAAAAAAAAAAGAAGGAAATTTAAATTTGAATCTATGTGGACTAGAGATCCCCAATGCAAAGAAGTGATTCAATCAACATGGCACAAGGATTACTCTTAGGAGGCAATGACCAGGATGCAGAAAGAGCTAAAACATTGCAGATTTAAGACCATTTTTATAACACTAAAAAGGAGATAAAAAAAAACTTATAGCTTATACGAGAGCTCTTCAATATATAGATTCGTTTGATATAGAAGAAGAGAAAAATCCGTAGAAACAACTAGAGGAGGGATGACTTAGAGAAGAAATGTATTGGCGTCAAATAAGCAAGATTCAATGGATTCCATATGGGGATAAAAAACAACCTTTTTCCATACTTCAACTATCCAAAGAAGAACTGCTAATAAGATTCTTAGATTGAAAGATCCCTTAATAGATCAGTGGATAGAGGATGAATCCAGAATTAAAGATATGTTTAAAGAGTACTATATGAATCTGTTTAAGTCTAAGGTTACCAGGAAGATGCATGTTGTTTTAAGTAACATAAAGAAAGTTGTTTCAAGAGAGCTCAATGATTGACTAACCAGGGAAGTGGGTACAGAAACAATTAAGAAAGCAACCTTTCAGATGGGGGGATTAAAAGCACCAGGTCTAAATGGGTTTTCTGGGTTATTTTTTCACTTATTTTGGGAAGAAGTTGGGGAAACTGTTGTTGATGCTATTGAAGCATATTTCACTCATGGTATTTTCAAATCTTCCATTAACACTACTTCCGTTATTCTCATTCTAAAGGTAAATTCCCCTGAGACAGTAACTTAATTTAGACCTATTAGTTTCTATAATTCCTCTTATAAAATCATTTCTAAAGTTCTAGCAAATAGAATTAGGCCTCATATATATGAACTCTATAATCTCCCCTTTTATAATGTTTTTATCAAAGATAAGATGATTCAAGACAGCATAATCATTGCTCATGAAGCTTTTCATCATTTTAGATTGATGAAATTAGGAATGAAGTGTCAAATGGCTATAAAGATTGATATGAATAAAGCATATGATAGAATAGAGTGAGATTTTTTAGAGGAAATTACGAGATTTATAAGACTTGTAAGGTCTGTTTCTTATAAACTTTTGATAAATGGGAAGGAATCTGACATTTTCATTCCATAAAAGGGGCTAAGGTAGGATGACCCTCTATCCTTTTACTTGTTCATTTTCATAACTAAGCCACTATCTTTAATGATATTAGATGCTGTTAGAAGGAATCGGTTGGAAGGAATAAAATTGGTCATGTGACTTACGTGAATTTAGCTAAGAGAAACCTAAGAGTGGATGTGATATGTCCTTTTTGTTCATCACCTAGGACTGTAGAGCATGCTATTTTAGGATGTGAATGGACCAAGGCTTTCTAGTTTGGTATGATGGATTATCGGATGGTTAAAAAGAAGCTGACTACTTTTGATGCTTGGCTATATGACTCTCTAGCTTAACTAAGCAAAGGAAATGACGAGCACCTACTGAGATCTACATTGGCATTTTCTTCTTGGTTTGTTTGGCTTGCTTGAAATGAAGCCATTTTTCACCAGAAAACCTTGCATATAGCAAATGTTATTATTAGGGCAAAGAAAGCTGTTGAGGAATTCTGGTCACATCTGCTTGTAGAATCAGTTCACAGGGCTACGGTTCATATTCAAAATCCTTAATAATGGCCATCAGACTATGGAAGATCTAAGATTAACTCAAATGGTGCATGTGATGTAGCCTCAGGACAAGCAGGAACTGGAGTGGTTATTCAAAATGATGTTGGCAAACTAGTAACCATGGGAGGTGCATGCATGAGTACAACCAGACCATTACTTGGAGTGGCAAAGGCTATGAGGGAAGGGCTGAGGCAAGCTTTGAAGAGGAAGATCTAGCAAGTGAAGTTAGAATCAGACTCTCAGCAACTTACTGGAGCTTTCTTGGGGGGAGTTGTGCCTTGGTACATTATGCCAATTGTCCAGGACATTTAGCAGCTAAAAGCAAAAAGCTCTATTTCTGTAGTTTCACATATTTGTCTAGGAGGGCAAATGTGTGAACTGATGCTATTACATCTTGGTGTAAGAAGAAGATGAAATTTTGAATGGACATCTAGTCACTCATCTCCTTTTTTAGATTTACTTGAACAAGATGATGTAGACCATTTGCCTTAATTCTTCTATAAAATCTCAGTTAGCCAAAAAAGAAAAATACCTACTTTTTTTAAATTTTAGTAATTGCAATTGTCACCATTCAATCCTACAAAGTGCACATACTTTGGATCGGAGGCCTACATGCATGTATATGTAATGAATATCAAACTTATTGCAGACCTAGATTAATAATACAGTACTGAGAGATCGATGTTGGAGATTTAATTTTCTTTACATGCAGCAGTACTCACAGCCACAAATATCAACATATCGTTCTTGATTCCAACTGGATAGAGGATCATGCAGTTCAAAAACAAACAAAAAAAGGAAAATTAAAACTTGAATTAATTGGTTCAAAATGTTCTAGGCTTGGCGACGATGGTGGAGTGCTTCAAAATGTGCAAACTGAACTGTCCGCCCTTCTCGGTGGTGTCCAGCTTGTCCTGCCCCGGAGGAGGCAACAACTCGAAGTTCTGCACGAGGCGGCCGATGGTGATGCCCAGAATGGGGAGGGCGAGGATGATGCCCGGGCAGCTCCTCCGGCCGACACCGAAGGGGAGGTAGCGGAAGTCATTGCCGTTGGCCTCCACCTTGGACTCCTCCTCCAGGAAGCGCTCTGGCCGGAACTCCTCGGGGCGCTTCCAGTGGGCGGGATTGTTGGCCAGCCACCAGGCGTTGACCAGGATCTTGCTCTCGGCGGGGATGTCGTAGCCGCCGAGCTTGGCGTCGTGCAGGTTCATGTGGGGGACAAGGAGGGGGATGGCCATGCGGAGGCGGAGGGTCTCCTTGATGACCGCCTGCAGGTAGGGCAACTTCTGGGTGTCGGGCTCGGTGATCTGGTGCCCGGTTCCCAACACCGAGTCCAGCTCCTGCCGCAGCTTTCTCTGGATTTCTGGGTGGTTCACCAGCTCCGCTATTGCCCACTCAATCGACCAAAGCGTCGTCTCGATCGCTGCATGTTGCACACAGATACGTAACTCAGGAATAAGGTTACTGTACAGTACTTAAACAGGACTTTTGTCCGTTATTGATGGTTACTTGTATTGTATGTATATATGATGCTGAAGAACAATTAGAAAAAAAATAAATAAATTATGTGGGGTTTGGGTAGAGCAGGAGGAGGGGAAGATGGCGCCCCAGTTGCCGTAGTGGTACCGATAGTGGTAGTGGTAGGTGTACGCGTAGAGCGATCGAGGAATTGAAAGGAATGTGACTCATACATATCTTAAGGGTTGTATATGATTATGGACCACCGGAGTCGAGTCCGATTGCTACATCTAACCGTTACCCACCTACTTCCTGCTTTAATTACTTTTACCACAACAATCTTCCTTTTCCCCTTCTTCTCGAAGCAGCTAGGGGAAGACAAATCTCACCTTCGAGCCATCCGTCTCTTTTCGTTCTTCTTCTCCTTAGTAAAATTAAGTATATATCTACGTCAATTAATTATTCCTATATATAATTTTAAGCCTACTCTGTTAAAATTTACTAATTCAATTTATGTTAAAAGTTGCTAATTAAAAGGAATCGTATACTTAATATTCTCTTCTTTTATAACCCTATGAAACTAGTTACACTAATAGGAATCGTTTGTGGCACTCGAAAACTTTAGATGCCTTGCCAGTTTTTCTTGCTGCATGTATAATCAGATGCATATACTATAATGGATTCAATTTGATGATGTAGTATGCAATTAAATAAACTTGCTAACTCCAAACAACAGAAATCTTTAATTATATATAGCAGATTGTTAATTGTAACCACACACACACAAATACATTTATATATATAGATGCTCAAACATTGGATTGTAATGGAAGAATTATTCTGTTTGATCATGATTGAAGTTAAAAGGGCACCTCGCCATAAAATGGAAATGGGAAAATGCAATTTTTGGAAAAGTTTTCTTATTGGTCACAACGTTTAAAGAAAGAAAAAAAAGTGGTTTAGACTTTGTCTATTAAGGTTTTTGGTCCGATTGACACTTTCTCCTTAGATATTAAAGTTTATTTTTTTCAACAGTAGTATAAAAAACCACTGTTTTTTGGTAATTTTGACCACCTATTTTTGTTTTAGAGAAGGTAATTCCAACCGTCTATTAATCATGACATTTTTTGCTTGAAATAATATAAATTAGTAGAATTTTAAGAAAGATACAAAAAGAAGTCAAGATTCCGTAGAGAACCTTGAGAGAAAGTAGAAAAATACTCGCCGTATTGTTTTGGATTGGACTGAAATAGAATTGAAGTGACGTTTATCTACCACCCATTCATGAAGCTTTGAGTAGGTAAATGCTTCTGACAGCAATTTCGCTTTTCTACTGTGAGTTGATGAAATTGAAGGCTTCTCTTTAGGTAACAGTCCCACAAACATATCTACGTGTGTCTGTTGTTATAGGCCCATATAAAACTCACAGCAACATGCATATGTTCGTAAATTCATGTGTCTGTCACTTAGGCATTTTTTGAAATTGAAACGGTAATGGAACGCCAGCGTTGCGGGCTCAAGTCAAGGTAGACAATCGTGGGGACAGGGGATTTGAACATTAGAGCTTGCTACGACCAAGGTTAGTAATTTATAGCACCTTATTTTACATTCTTATCGTCTAAAATTTTAAAAAATAATTTTATAATCTTGTTATGAAAGTAAGTACATTTCATTAATTTTTTTGTTAGATAAGTTAAAAAATATTAAAAATACTTTCATTTTACAAATATATATATATATATAAGGTTATGCTTTGAACTTCTTAAATGTAAGATTCCAATAGACAACTTTATACAAAAATAATGTACATTAATGGTGGATTAATGTCAATTCCCGTGACTTTCACAATTGAGCATAGAGAGTTAGAGGAGGCATCGAGTTCTGGATTAATTAATGGATAGGAGTATAGTAGGCAGTTAAATCTTAAATTAATTAGGAAATGAAAACAAGGGTGGTGGCAGGGGGGCATACCGGCGACGTTGATGTTCTCGACGATGTAGAGAACGTTGTCCTCGTTGATCTCTCCGTTCTTCTGCGCGTCCAGGATGTGGTCGATGGCGCACTTGAGGCCCTCGTTGCTCATGCTCTTCGTGCTCGCCAACTTCCTGCAGGCACCCAGATTAATTAATTCCCTATCCACCACAGCAAAAGCCAGCCACCCAAATTATCATGTACTACTAACAGCTACCGCCACTTACTTCCTCTCCTCCACGAAGTACTCCTTGAACAGCTGTAGCCGCCTCTCCTTCACCTCCTTGCAGATCTTGAGGTAGCCCCTGAGGAAGGGCCTCAGGATGGGGATGAAGTCGCCGTAGTTGTACTCGAAGCTCTGCGCCAGCCGGCTCCTCTCCCCGTTCAGAGCCTTCAGCCTCACGAACAGCGGGTCCTCCTCGCTCTCGAAACGCCGGTCGAACATTATCCGGTACATGTTGTTGTACATCATCAGCTGCAGCCGCCTTCGAAGCACGATCCCTCCGCGAGCCGCCTCCGGATTGCGCCGGACGTCCTCCACCACGCGGGCCGCCTCGCTCTCCCACCCCTCCCGGTACTGCTGGACCACCTTGTTCGTGAAGAACGGGACGGTCATGATGCGCCGCATCTTGCGCCAGTGCTCGCCGTAGACGGTGAACACCATGTCCTGGCCCTTGCCGGTGAAGATGTCGAAGACGACGTTGCGGGTGCGGGAGCCGAACTCGACGCCCTGGGTGTGGAGGACCTCCCTGGCAAGGTCGGGGGAGGAGACGACTACCAGGTTGCGCTGCCCCATTCGGAGGAGGAAAATGTCGCCGAAGCGCTTGGCGAGGTCAGTGAGGTTGCGGTGGTTGAGGTCATCGCCGACCTGGAGCCAGTTGCCGAAGATGGGGACAGGGAGGGGCCCGGGCGGGAGGCGATACTTTTTGCCGCGGAGCTTGGAGACGGCGATGGCGAGTACGACCGCGGCAAAGAGAGCGAGGAGGGTCTTTTCCAGGAGGAGTAGATCCATGTGAATCGCTGGGATTGCGTGGGAGAGTGTTGGTTGATTTGGTTCGTCGATAGGTGATAAGAATTCAAAGGTGGGTTGAATATATAGAGAAAGAAATATAAGGAAAAAAAGACTGAGAGATTGCGGACAAAGCAAAAGGGGCGTTGGCGTTGGCATCGGCGTTAGGTGGGGCGTGTGGTAATGGTGCGAATGGTGGGCGAGAGTCTGAGTCGGTGTGGGACTTTTGGACGCCGTTTGGTTCCACTGGTCAGCCGTCAGGTGACGGAGGCGAGGCGTACCACCCATTTGCATGGTATTAGACGATTACTTGCTCGTCCTCGATCATGGTTTCATTTTGCTTTATTTTATTTTATTTTATTTAAATTTACGCATTATTATTTGTTAAACAAAATTTTTAAAAATATATCTAAAATTATAAATTTTATATTTATATATTAAAATATTAAAGATAAAAATGTTAAATTAGTCGATACGTCCCTTTCCATCTTTGTTTAGACTTTTTGTCCGAGATAACTACATCTACATCACAATTACATTAAATTGCAAATTGCAAATTGAAAAGTCAAACTTACAATAACTCCCTTTAATTTGAAAACTTACACTTTACACTTATTTTTTTAACACTGTCTAATAATAAGTTTTGAATCCCTGATTTAAATTGTATGATATGTATCTTTTAATCATTTCAATCTCTTTATTAGTTTTTTTACTGTTAAAATACATTTTAAATTAGTAATTTTTCTTCTTTGTAAATGCACTTTTCTCTTTGTAGATGTAAATTGGTATTTTTTAAATGTCAGTTAACTATAAAAAAATATAAAAATTTATCAAATCATTGAAACATAGTTACCATATAATTCAAATTAGGATTTCACAAGATGTTGATAGATAATGTAAAGAAAATATGAGGTATATTGTTAATTTGTGAAAATATAAGAGACAAAGTGCAGATTATACCAAATCATGAGCGGAGATTTCTACAATTTCCCAAATTAGGAAGTGCAAAGGCTGATGTAATGTCAAGTGATGATGTGTGGGGCCGGATGGACGAAGTAAAAGGAATAGAGAAATCCAGAGGCTGAGGGAGTAGGTGCGAGAGCCGAGAGGTGGTTGGTGATCAGCCTCACCCCAACGAAAACGTCAAGACGAAAAGTGGAACTAGCCGCGCCACACCTCATGCCCTCCGATCCGCCATCACCTACCCACTAATATCTTCCTATTTCCTATTTCCTCTATCTGGCATTTTTTTTTATGATTATTGCTATTTTGCCTTATCCTTGTGAAGCTTTTTACATTCAACTTCAAAATAATAAACATTGATCTATAAATTTTTTAAAATCACAAATGTCGTCCATATATGGTTAATAAAGCCCCTAGAGTCTTAGAATTTAGAAACTTATATTTCTACGATTTTAGAAACAAAAATGTTTCAATTCTGAGTAAAAAATCATTTATAGGTAGAAACAGATAAAATTCTGACTTTAATCTTAAAAACTTAGAAATTTTATAACTTTTACTTTTCTATGTTATTATGTCATATTTGCTGAAATTAGACTAAAAAATAATAGCAAGTAAAAATATATTAATTTATTATCCAATTCAATCTTTATACAATAAAACTCAACTCATTTAGAGTTAAAATAAAAAAAACTAAAGATAACATGAAAAACATAAATCATCTTCTATTTTTTTTCTTAGGCTCCTAGTATTGCTTGATTACTCTTATTTACTATGACTTTGATAATTTTAATTATCAAATTTATGTGGATGTGAATGTAAATGAAGAAAATGTCAATTATGGTACAAATATTTACATAAATTAGTTAACCTATCAAGTGATAAAATGACAAAAAAAAAATATGAGCATATAAATTTGAAAGATGATAATATTGATACTGTCATTGGTTATAATGTTTCATATATCCGATTAGATAATTGAGATGTTTTTAACTTCTCATTTATGAATTGTGAATTTGAAAACTTGTTTTTTTTGTGTATTATATGTTTATGCCGTGATATTTTTTATGGTATTAAAGCATCAATAAGTGAAGAGAGTATGTAATATGAAATTTTTGAAACAATTTAGATTATTATATTTTTTCATATTTTTCTAACCAATTTTTTATATAATCTTACAACTTTATAACTTTTTATGACTTTACGATTGTAAAAAAACCAAAACGACTCTAAATAAAAACCCAATTTTTATAACCTTGAATTCTTCTTAAAATTTTCATTTTAGTCCTAATTTTTCCACAAAATTTCAAACCCACCCCCACATTTTAGTTACATCTTCAAGTAAGTCACTAAATTGTGAAAACGATAGTTAGTCATTGATTTTTCAAGGAAAAAGTAACAAATTTATTACACCTTAATCTTTGTGTTAAAACCAAATGTGTCAAACAACATGAGGCAGATTAAGTATAATTTATTGCTCTTGTCCCGTTGCTTAGTTCCATAACCATAAACTTAATTTGCTGTTGATTTCCTTGTTCGTATATTAAAAAAGGGCAAATTTCCAAGGGTCCTTTAGCTTTTTTTCATGTCATAAAACAATACCTTATCTTAAATTTGTCCTATTAATATACCTACTTTATTTTTGTGTCTCAATTTAGTCCCGTTAATTTCAATGTTAAATCAAATGAATGTTAAAATAAATATAACAACTTTGGCTCTCAATTTTTTTTTAATCAATAAGTCTAAGCATTCCAAATTTTATGAACACCAACAACAAAGCCAAACTTTTAAGATTTAGCCATTCAGCCACAAAACATAAAGAACCAACCCAAATTACAAAATAATCATCTGATTCTCTTTCAGATGTTGAATAAAATTCAGGGTTTTGTTCAAACCTATTCAACACAAAAAAATGGAGAGTCGGCAGAGACGGGAAAGCGACGAAGACAATGGCGGAGATGGGAGAGCAACAACGACAGCAACGACGACGATGGTGGAGAACGGCAAGCGATCACACCGACTAGTTTCTGGCACGACTGGTGCAACGCAAAAGAGATGGAGGGAAATCACACAATTGCAACAAAGCCAAACAACAAAACCTAGCAAGCCCAAACAACAAAATCCAGCAAACTGCAAGAAAATTGATCGAATCGGTTCTTGAGGAAGCTTATCAGTAAGCCCAACGGTGTAATCTTAGAGTTAAAGGCGTTTTGGTCACAAACCCATCGAACCCACTAGGCACGGCCATGATCCGCCGCAGTCTCCATATAGCCAGATCTGATCCTGAGTTTTGGCGGTGGAAGCATAGAGATGGATGACCGGTGGTCTTTGCGGGGTTCCTGAGTTCCGCCGCCTCTGTCAAATCCGTCTCTTCATGAGAATTTCCTGAAGCTTCTCAAGCCATCTTTTGATGATCCATCTCATCCCTTTGAAATCAAACGACAAATTGAAACTTGATTACCATAACTGTCACCTGTCATGTGGAAAAAAAAAATTTAGAAACTCGCTAAACTAACATGGTGATTGAGGACGTCAGTTTGGTGAGCCAAATTGACCATGACCACTGGTGGTGTTGCATGGCCTTGATGGCGGGCTGAAAGGCGATGCCGTTGATCTGGTGGTGGCGAAGCTTGGAGGTGAGAAGGCCACCGTAGTGGAAGGACTCAGCGGGATTGGGCGGGTGGTGGTCGGCAGCGGAGGGAAAGTCCTGAGGGGACTTGAGGTCGGCAGCAGCCCAGGGGGAGCAAGAAGGGGACGCCAAAGAGCATCTGCACGAGGAAGTCATCATGGGCCGTCGAAGCTAGGTTAAATTGTGGGCAGTGGATCTGCTGCTGGGAGTTGAAGGCCGGCATTTTCCTGCAAGGCCTCCAGAAGCTTCTCGAGCCATTTCTCGATTAGGATGCAGAGATTGCAGCCAAAGTATTAGGTATTGGAGCTTGGGGGCAGAGGTAGAAGCGAGGAACATTAAGGCCCGTTTGGGAATAGTCTTTATAATTAGTTTTAGAGTTTTGAATAATTTATTTAATGGTTATGATGAAAACGCTGAAGCTAAAAGCTAAAAGATACCATTAGATAACTTTTTCAAAACTCTAACGCTAATGTCAAATGGGACCTAAAGGGATTAGACTTGAGAGATCTAAAGGTGAGAGATTGAAGAGAAACAGGATGAGAAAAGAGGAAACTTGCAACTCTAAGGTTTAAAAATAGATTTAGAAGGTTAAAGGGTAAGAATTATTGATTGAAAAAGTTTGAGGATCAAAATTATTATTTTACATTTATTTTAATATTAATTAATGTCATGTCAGTATTTTTCATTCAATTTAAAAAAAAAAGAAAGTAAAATTGATGAAAATAACCTAATTGGTATGGGAAAATGAGGTATAGCACTTGGATAAAACAAATTTAAGGTTGACTATCATTTTAAGATACAAAAACAAGCTAAGAAACTCACGGCAGAATTTACCCTATTCCAAAATGTAAAAAATTTCTTAGCTTGATATTTGATCTTAATCTCAAAGTTATGGTGCATAGTTCTTATAATACTTCCATTATCTAATCATACATTTTTTATTTACTTACAATGTGATGATAGTATAACCATAAGCACTTAGTTGATGCTAATAAAACTAATAGATATTCAAAGAAGAACATGTCTTAGTTGAAACACTGACCAATGTAAGCAACTCATGTTATGAGTTGAGTAAAGATAACTAACATCTGCCACCTCTAAAACCATCAAAAGATAGTAAATTGGACTAAGTCAAAGTATTCATAACACTTAGTGAATAAGAACCCTTAATGGCGGGTTAATGCGAGACTATGTCGACATTGTAGTAAAGGCGAACATTGGGCCGAGTTGACCTGTCCTAACCAGGAACTAGCCCCAGGTCAAAACCCTGCCAAAGTACAGTCAAAGCCTGGCTTGTGTTGGCATGAAGGAGGCTCGAGAAATTATGGTTTGTGTATGGGCCTAAGAAGAGTGAGCCCAGAATCGGCCCAAGCGCGGCTTAAGATCGGATCGTCCAGTCCAATCTGGGCATATCCCCCCCTCCCCCCCCCCCCCGCCCCCCCAAAACTGTTCTAAAGGCCCAAAACCATTTTTACTCTCATTTAACCCTATAAACAACTAGTTTTTTAGGGTAGTTTCATCCAAACAATTTTTAGGCACTCCTATAAATAGAGTGCCTTATTTTCTCACTTTTTAACGCTAATTCCTACAGTCTTCTCTCTACATATGTTACTTTTTCAACAATTCTCTTTAATTTCCCCACTAATTTTCTTAATCTTATACTAATTTCTTCTTAATCTCTTCTTAATCTTTCCATCAATTTTGATTAACTTAATGCCTTCAAGGAAGACTAGTAGTTTTGCCCTTACTAAGAACTCTTCCTCCAGCATCAGCTTGGGGTCATTCTTTTGTCCCAAAAGTTTAGCTTGAAAAGGGATCTACATCCAAGATGTCCCCGAGCCCGCCACCATTAACATGATGAATATTGATGTGAAATTTGACGAGCAAGCATTCGATGATGATGTTGAAGTCTAAGAGACCCTCGCTCAAATCGTTGATCTGCATGGAAGGGATGGTTTACAACCAATACCTCAAACTCAAGTTCCCAAGGGGGGCCAAGGTAAATTTCATCTCATATCCTTCATTTGGGAGCATTATGATAAGGTTTGGGAGAAGGATGGCTGGTTTGCCAAGTGCAAGTATTGTGGCAAAAAGTTGGCACACAAGGTGAATTCCGAGGCCAGGATGCTGCAATGACATATAAGGAATGAGCATTTGTTGCACTATCCAGGTATCGAAAAGAGTTCTGGTGGATAGATACAACTCAGATCTACGATTAGTGGTTTAGGTATCTTTAATTTTTATTAGCAATAATGTAGGGAATGTATAGTTAACTGGATAATGCTTACGGAAAAATCTTCTAGGCATGATGAGGGTGTGCATTTAGAAAATTG
The DNA here is from genome assembly GCA_039654915.1 of Aquilaria yunnanensis. Lineage (NCBI taxonomy): Eukaryota > Viridiplantae > Streptophyta > Magnoliopsida > Malvales > Thymelaeaceae > Aquilaria > Aquilaria yunnanensis. The sequence continues at coordinate 101,175,319 of CM077593.1, read as the reverse complement.
AATTAGGTCTCATTTAAACCCACCTTTTAGAAAGACATCTAGGATAACTGCTAGAATAGAAGCATTTAGAATGTATGAATTAGGTAAATATAATCTACAAGCATGTTTTTGTTCACTTGATCATTGCATTGCTTTTACTAATGATATGTGGATGTCTCTTATAGGGTATGATTATTTTTTTGTTACTGCACATTGGATAGACGATGATTAGGTAATTCACAAACGTATTATTATATTCAAATGCATGGAATCTGACCACTCTGGGTATAATATCTATCAAAACATTTTAGATATAGTTATTGAATTTTTTTATGTTGACAAAGGTTTGATCAGTTAAACAAACAAACACAAATGATGGTCCATTCATTTATTTACGTTTACAAACTATTCGATTATTATTCATCTATATTCATTTATTTATTTGTTCATTTATGTCTATTTTTCTGTTTATTTATATATTAGCTGTACATTTATTATTATTATTATTATTATTATTATTATTATTATTATTATTTATTTTTATTAGTATCTACCTATTCTACACACACATAGTCGGTCATTTTTCACATAACATGAACCTGTTATAGCACTAAGTCAAGTCCCATAGCCCTAGCCCATAATTTCTCTCACCGTCGCTTATTGCCTTATCAGTCATTGCTAAACTAGCTACAATTTAGATTGGTGGCAACCATCTTTTCTAAGTGTTCATGTTCGTGTTCGTTTATTAATAAATGAACATGAACAGAAAAGTTGCATTCGTTTATTATTTGTGTTCGTGTTTGTTAAAAATTAAAAAAATGAACACAAATATGGCTTGTTCGTGTTCGTTTGATTCATTTATAGCCCTACCAATAATGATTGGCCAGCTCGAGAACTCTATAATGCATTGAAACCCCCTTGAAATAGTGTTTTTTTCCATGTTAAAGGCATGTGTCATATTTTGAACTTATGTGTATAAAAAATGCTTGAGCTTTTGTAGACGAAAATCCATCCAATTCGAACTGCATTACTATATTTGATGTCATGGCCCAAAATTACTCATTAATTCAAAGAATATAGTCTTCAAGACAACCAACCATTTTCATAAAAATGTTTTAAACTTAGTTGTCCCAGTTGTCCCACTCATTGGAACTTAACATATGAGGTATTAATGGATGCATATTCATATACAGCTCTGTTGACCTTTTTTTGAACTTGAAATTAAACTCGAAACTTCTAATGGCTAAAATGTGGGACAAATGTTACAAATTTTGTCAATTATTACAGTATTTTTATGAGACAACTACTTTTTTTCTCTGATGTTTGCTATCTCACTGCTTACAAGGTTTTGATGTATTAGGTAAACATTGTTTATATTTTGAATCAATACAAGATGGATCCATCTCTAAAGGACATCGTCAAAACAATGAAAAACAAATAGGTTTCATGTTTTACATACATCACCCTCAGCTTTTTACTTGCATCTTCACTTGAGCAAACCTGAAAATTTCTAGTACATTGTCTTTACTTGAAGGATGCTATAGTTTTTTTTATATACAACATATTAGTTGTTTAGCTGTGATGGCTGAAATAGATGAGCACTTCTGATAGCTCTACAAGAAGTATTCATCCTACCACAAAGACAAGGTATGACCCACATATTCCTCTACCGTTGGTGTCCTATCCTTCTCCTTATCAGCACCATTCAACCCCGTGAAATTGCTACTCAAACGCCCTGACCCACATTCTCTGGCCTTTCGAAAGTAGATGATTACATCAATACCTCATTTAAGATAAGTAAAGGTGACATTTTAGAATGGTGGAAAGTGAATAGTAACAAGTTTCTGATTCTGTCCATCCTAGCAAAATAAGTTATTGTGGTTCCAATTTCTAATATTGCATATGAGTTTGCTTTTAGTGCAAGTAAATGAGTCATTTTAGAAAATAAGCCAGGTTGACTCTAGCGGTGGTGGAGGCCTACGTGTGTAACCGTGACTTATGCCTTGCTGCCTTAAGTAAGCAAAAGCAGAAAAGTTCGGAAGATGATATGCAAGATGATGACGGGGTTTCCACATCTTAGGTTTTTCTTTTTCGGTTCTTAGTATATGTTTGATCTGATTATGCTATGTAGCATAAATCATAGGTTTTTATTTCGGTTTTTTCTTGGAATATTTTACTATTTGTCATATAAGTTGTTACCCACTCCGGGGTAGTACAGTTATGGTGCCAAAATTGTGCATTTAGATTCCCAGGATTGGTAATGTTCTGTAGGCCATCAGAACACTACCCTTAGTGTACATACCCAAGTGGCCCTCTTGGGCACTATGTAAATACATGCATATTGGTCCAACCATCACACACATATTCACATTTCATGCACACCATGGCTGCAAAGAAGGAAAACACTAGCACAAGTCTTAATCCTGGCTACCACACATTAGGCAATCTTATTAAATTCTAGTGGCCAGCTACTGCACCTGTAACTTCCACTAATAAACTGTATCATTCTAGCCACATAGCCCCCTGTTTTCTTTGCTCCATTATCAAGTAGAGACTTAGAGCGAACCAAGGAATTTTGTTTTACATCAATAGCCCACCTATGGACCAAGTTATGGATTTTTTAAGTTGGTTACGAAATTCTGACCAAATGAACAGTAACTCAGCCAACTTTGCAACATCATATCTTTGGCTACAGGGCTCTGAATCCAGAAATTCCAAATCCAAGTTAACCCTCTATATGTCCTCTAGGTGTGGTCAAAATTTCATACCAAGTTTCATTCTACACATGGAGATATTAAACTTTATGTCCAGAGTCGAAATTCTGGCAACTTTTGGACCATTTTGCCCATACAAAATTTCATAGGTATGTAAACACTTCATTGACAAGGGGAAATCCCTCCAAGGCTATCCCATATATGTCCAATACACAAAGGAAATAAATTCCCTTGCATTTAACAACTTTATGTGGCCAAAACAGAATTTACAAGTAAGCAGCCCATTATTCACACTTAGGCAGCTTTGCGCCACATCACTTACATAGCCAAAACATTACTCAAATGTTCACATACTTGTCTCATTTTTCATACACTACATGTACATGCATACATGCACTACAATATGTTCTTAACTCAGCTAAATACGCACCCTAAGTTACAGGAGTGCCTGAAATGCAATGGACTCCATAAATAGGATGCTGGACAGCTGCTGCACAACACAGTAAGTACCACCATTAAAATTACCAAATGTGCTCCTAAAATCACCAAAATTTCCAGATCATAACTAGACACATGGAAGTTCATGTACCTGAAATTTCAGATCAAAACTCAAACTACAAAGGTTAGTTTGAAGGTGATCATTCTGCTGGACCTGAAATGACAGAATTGAGGGGAGTAAGTTTCATTGAGAAACTTAGTAAGGGTAGCACTTGGTTTCTTAAGGTAATGTGATCCTCATTAAAACCTGCATCCAAAGACACTAAAACACAAAAACCACAATGCATATATACAAGATATAGCAACCAAATGCAGCAGCCATTCACAACAAACAAACACATGAAATGCAGCAACAACAATAACCATAGGTTAGTCCATAATCATTCAATTATAACAAGAATATATCACTTTAGAAACACTATGGCAGCCCTCCTCAAGCTTTTGCTTGGCCTTAGGAGTCTTTTAGGTCTTAGTTAGTACTAACTTTGGGCTCTAGAAACCCTCACTTTACTGCCATCTTTAGCATGGTAACACTAAGGCCGAAACCTTGCCATGCTTCTTTCCTCTTAACCCATACTTGGTTCCTAGAGCTTTTTGCTCTCTTCCAAGCATGGTCTTAGCTTCATGGATGTTTGGAAATACAGTAAACAATCCAAGAAACTTTAGAAAACACTTGTTTCACTGTCATCTTCGTGCACTTCCCACTAGGTCACAAAACCTTCAATAAGTGCACTCCCCTCACTAAGCTTGGTTCATCAAGCTCATGGCTCTCTTCCAAGCTTAGCCCTTGCTCCATGGTTGCTTGAAAATTACAGAAAACAGTCCATGAGAGCAAGAGAACCCTTACCTTGAGTGTATGCTGAAATTGGAGCTTGATCCTAGGTGCACCCAAGTTTTAGCACCACATAGCTTCCAATTGCCCTTTCTTGCTTTCTTTTGCCTTCAATTTTAATCTTGGAGGTATGGTGGCTATGGAAGAAGTGTGGGGGTGGAGAAGCTACGTTTTTTCTGCTGGAAGAAACCAAATGTGGGAGATAGATACAAAGATAACCACTTATAAAGACTTTAGTGCACAAAACACACTTAATAGCCTTAGTTAAGCTTTATGTCATTTTCCTTGCTACAAGACCATGGTTTCTTAGTCTTCATTTCTTGGCCCACATTTGACTTTCTTGCCATGCTTTGGCCAGCCATCCCTTGAGTGGGATAAGTGATTTGGCCACTTGAATGGCCTTAAATGAGCTTAAGGGCACAAAAGACACTTAACAAGCTTAACCTTGCTTTATGTCATTTTCCTTCCCATTAATTATGGTCTCTTTGTCTTAAACTCATTGGTACACATGTGCCCACCAATGTTGACTAATTATCAAGCATTGGCTGCCTCCCCCATAGTGGGAAAACTCCAAATTGCTCCATTTGACTTAAGTAAAAAACGTACACATCATAAGGCTTACACTAGGACACTTAGGTCCTTTATGCCTTTTTGTGTTTTCTTTGTCTTTAGTTGTCTTCCATGAGCAATTTGGTCCTCCAATAGCACTTTCATACCATTCATATTCCTCTCATAACTCTCCAAATCTTTTTCTTGAGAGTTTTACAATTGAGTACCCGAGTTTCCAAAATCTTACAAAAAAGTCCATAGGTTGCTTGACAAACAAGCAATCCTTAAGACTTTTCTTGGGGACCAAGTTACCAAATTGGAACACTTTTAAGGACATATTGATTATGCCTTTTACCCCTCACACTTCAATCACTATGGTGAGAATTACACAATATAATGGTTTTTAGCCATTATGACATACTTGTAATTCTCCCATTTTATGAGGTGGTAACAATCCTCCCCCCCTTAAAAATTTTTGGTCCTCCAAAATAGTCTTTAGCTTCGGGTATTCTTCAGGATACCTTTCCATAAGGTCTTTTTCAGTTTCCCAGGTTGCTTCTCTTTCAAAGTGGTGTGACCACTGAACTTTAACCATAGGAATAAGTTTGTTTCTTAACCTTCTGGTATCCTTGGCTAAGATAGCTATAGGTTTCTCTTCATATGTCAAGTTGGGTTCCAACTGTATGTCTTCCACTACAATAGCATGCTTTGTGTCCAATAGACACTTCTTAAGCATACTGATGTGAAAAACATTATGAACACTTGACATGCTTGGCAATAGAGCTAACCTGTATGCTACCTTGCCAACTCTGTCCAAGATCTCATAAGGACCTATGTATCTTGTAGCTAACTTGGTCTTTTAGGCACATAGATTCGGTCCTTGAGGTACAGTAATCCTTGCTTGTAGGCATAAGATTAATACAAGGAACCTTTTTCCTCTCCAGAAATCCTTTTCACACTTCTCAGTCCACTAAATCTTTGACCCTTCTTGGTCAGATGAGTAAGAACTGAGGCAATCATGGAAAAGCCTGATATACATCTCCTGTAGTATCCAGCTAATCCTAGGAAACTTTTGATTTTCTTCAGAGTCCCTGGTCTTTCCCACTCTTGCACTGCCTTGACCTTTTCAGGGTCTGCCTTAAGGCCTTGTGCATCTATGATGTGTCCTAGGAAAGACACTTCCTTTATCCAAAATTCACACTTGGATAACTTGGCATAAAGCTGATGCTACAACAGAGTCTTTAAGACAATCTTCAGATGATGTTCATGTTCATTTTCATCCTTGGAATACACTAGGATGTCATCAATGAACACAACCACAAATTTGTCCAGATGTGGTCTGAACACCCTGTTCATCAAGTCCATGAAAGCAGCTGGGGCATTAGTCAAACCAAATGGCATGACTACGTACTCATAATGCCCATATCTGGTCCTGAATGCAGTCTTAGGAATGTCCTCTTCTTTTACTCTTAACTGGAAGTATCCAGAACTCAAATCCATATTGGAGAAGATTTTAGCTCCCTTGAGTTGATCAAACAGATCCTCAATCTTAGGGAGTGGATACTTGTTCTTGATAGTCACTGCATTAAGCTTCCTGTAGTCAATGCATAGTCTCAAAGATCCATCTTTCTTTTTCACAAAGAGAACAGGAGCTTCCCATGGTGAAACACTTGGCCTTATGAACCCTTTTCCAAGAAGTTCATCAAGTTGTTTCTTGAGCTCATTCATCTCTGTGATTGGCATTCCATAAGGAGGTATGGATATTGGACTAACTTCTGGTTGTAGCTTGATTTCAAATTCAATCTCCCTTTGTGGAGGAATACCTGGCAAGTCTTTAGGAAAGACTTGTGGAAAGTCTCTCACTATAGGTATTCTATCCACTTCTTCTTCATAGTGCAATTGATTCAATGCATAACAGTAATCATGCTCAGAAATCACAGGTATCTCATCTAGTACCTCTAGCTCCATGTCATGCATTTCATACACTAATTCTTTAGAATTCACTAATGCATGCACTTCACCATCAGGCAATGTGATTTCCATCTTAGCACAATCAATTCTTATACTATGCATAGCAAGCCAATTCATACCCAGCACTAAATCATATTTAGGAATATCCAACACTAGCAGATTAGTCATATCCTTAGTCTTTCATACTACCAGCTCATAATCCTTAGCGAGGTCATTAGTGAAAGACATTGACTACCTGCTGTTTTCACTAAGGATATCCTAGTCATGATTTTCATAGGCAATTTCATGGCTTCAATAAATTTCCTAGCCACTATAGACACAGATGCACTAGTATCAAACGGAACACTAATAGACATACCATTAAGGTAGATGTAACCTCTTAGTGCTCCTCCCTGCTCTGATGTCTCTAGCCTCTGCACTTGGAAGACTCTGCCAGCTCTTTGCACTGGAGGCTGAGGCACTGGAGGAACCGGCCTCTGCTGTCCCTCCCTAGGTGCTCCCCCTCTAGGCCCTGCCCCAATAGGCCTGACTGGACCTTGGTCTTCTGGCCTCCTTTGAGCCTGTGGGCAGTCTTTGATCCAATGATCCATGGATCCACATCTTAGACACGCTTGGGTGTCAAAATAGCAAGGTTTCTTTCCATGAAACTTCTTGCATTTAGGGCACCTTAGGCCAAGGAACTTCCCCTTAACCTTGCCCTTACCACCAAGATGGGAACTCTTGGCAATTCCCTTGTCATGTGGTGGCTCCTTTTGATTGCCTCCTGCTTGACTACTTTCCCCTGGTCGACTGGGAAAGTACTTAGTCTCATACTCTTCTTGCTTTACTAATAGAGCTTGCTGCACTGCTTCATAATATGTAACTGCTCCAAAAGGTCTAACAACCTTTCTAATGTTTGACTTTAGGCCTCTGACAAATCTTTTGGCCTTCAACTCCTTCAATCCATGATACTGAGGAGCATACCTCACCAACTGATTGAATTTGTGCTCATACTCTAGGACACTAAGGTCGTCCTGCCTTAGAGCATCAAATTCAGCTTGCTTCATATCCTTGATGGCATCACTGATGTACTGTTCCTGGAACAGCTGTGTGAACTCTGGCCAGCTCATCTCAATATCTCTTCCTGGCCTTCTGCCATTCTAGAAAGCATACCTATCTCTGGTATTTCTCCACCACATCTCTGCACTGCTTACCAGATTGTAGGTAGCTAGTGACACTCTCTTGGTGGAGATGAGTGGCATCCTCTCAAACATTTTTTCAATGAAGATTAACCACTCCAACAATCTGACCTCATCTAGGCCTTATAGATCCTCTGATCTATGTCTCCTGGATATTTGAGAGTCCTCTTTATGGTGATGCTCACCATGATCTCTCTGCCTTCTCCTGGATCTTCTCTCATGGCCTTCCTCAATCTCATTCCTAGTGGAGGAATGGTCATAGATAGAGGGATTGGTCCTAGACACCTGACCAATCTCAGATCTTACTCTTCTGCCTCTTGGATTTCTCCTATCATCATCTTCCACCTCAATGGTCTCATCATTTGTGTCTTCTAAGCTTCCAGAAGGAACATATTCAAATGTGTTCCTAGTATCCTCTTCTGGTTGTTGTTGTGCATCCCGAACTGGTTCTGCAAGAGCTACTCAAACTCCTTCCTGTTGTGCTTGAATAAGCCTTACTAAGTTCTCATTGATTAGAGCTAAGTTTCTCTGAAGCTCTAACCAAACCTGAGGCACTTCAGGGTTTGGTACCCTTTGTTGCCCTTGATTCCCTCTATTCTGTCCATTTTTTTTTTTTTTTTGCCCAGAATCAGTAGGAGGCCTTCGGGGTGGTTCCCCTCTCCTTGTGGCAACCATGTTTACTTCTTGCATTGATGATTCACCATAGAGCACATAAAAAGATCATAGGCATTTTAATGGTACTTGACACTAGCAGCTGACCAAACTGAGTTCATGTATGTAGATGCATGCAATGCAACTATATGCTATGTACATGTGTAAACCATGCTCTGACCATGCTCTGATACCAACTTCTGTTACCCACTCCGGGGTAGTACAGTTATGGTGCCAAAATTGTGCATTTAGATTCCCAGGATTGGTAATGTTCTGTAGGCCATCAGAACACTACCCTTAGTGTACATACCCAAGTGGCCCTCTTGGGCACTATGTAAATACATGCATATTGGTCCAACCATCACACACATATTCACATTTCATGCACACCATGGCTGCAAAGAAGGAAAACACTAGCACAAGTCTTAATCCTGGCTACCACACATTAGGCAATCTTATTAAATTCTAGTGGCCAGCTACTGCACCTGTAACTTCCACTAATAAACTGTATCATTCTAGCCACATAGCCCCCTGTTTTCTTTGCTCCATTATCAAGTAGAGACTTAGAGCGAACCAAGGAATTTTGTTTTACATCAATAGCCCACCTATGGACCAAGTTATGGATTTTTTAAGTTGGTTACGAAATTCTGACCAAATGAACAGTAACTCAGCCAACTTTGCAACATCATATCTTTGGCTACAGGGCTCTGAATCCAGAAATTCCAAATCCAAGTTAACCCTCTATATGTCCTCTAGGTGTGGTCAAAATTTCATACCAAGTTTCATTCTACACATGGAGATATTAAACTTTATGTCCAGAGTCGAAATTCTGGCAACTTTTGGACCATTTTGCCCATACAAAATTTCATAGGTATGTAAACACTTCATTGACAAGGGGAAATCCCTCCAAGGCTATCCCATATATGTCCAATACACAAAGGAAATAAATTCCCTTGCATTTAACAACTTTATGTGGCCAAAACAGAATTTACAAGTAAGCAGCCCATTATTCACACTTAGGCAGCTTTGCGCCACATCACTTACATAGCCAAAACATTACTCAAATGTTCACATACTTGTCTCATTTTTCATACACTACATGTACATGCATACATGCACTACAATATGTTCTTAACTCAGCTAAATACGCACCCTAAGTTACAGGAGTGCCTGAAATGCAATGGACTCCATAAATAGGATGCTGGACAGCTGCTGCATAACACAGTAAGTACCACCATTAAAATTACCAAATGTGCTCCTAAAATCACCAAAATTTCCAGATCATAACTAGACACATGGAAGTTCATGTACCTGAAATTTCAGATCAAAACTCAAACTACAAAGGTTAGTTTGAAGGTGATCATTCTGCTGGACCTGAAATGACAGAATTGAGGGGAGTAAGTTTCATTGAGAAACTTAGTAAGGGTAGCACTTGGTTTCTTAAGGTAATGTGATCCTCATTAAAACCTGCATCCAAAGACACTAAAACACAAAAACCACAATGCATATATACAAGATATAGCAACCAAATGCAGCAGCCATTCACAACAAACAAACACATGAAATGCAGCAACAACAATAACCATAGGTTAGTCCATAATCATTCAATTATAACAAGAATATATCACTTTAGAAACACTATGGCAGCCCTCCTCAAGCTTTTGCTTGGCCTTAGGAGTCTTTTAGGTCTTAGTTAGTACTAACTTTGGGCTCTAGAAACCCTCACTTTACTGCCATCTTTAGCATGGTAACACTAAGGCCGAAACCTTGCCATGCTTCTTTCCTCTTAACCCATACTTGGTTCCTAGAGCTTTTTGCTCTCTTCCAAGCATGGTCTTAGCTTCATGGATGTTTGGAAATACAGTAAACAATCCAAGAAACTTTAGAAAACACTTGTTTCACTGTCATCTTCGTGCACTTCCCACTAGGTCACAAAACCTTCAATAAGTGCACTCCCCTCACTAAGCTTGGTTCATCAAGCTCATGGCTCTCTTCCAAGCTTAGCCCTTGCTCCATGGTTGCTTGAAAATTACAGAAAACAGTCCATGAGAGCAAGAGAACCCTTACCTTGAGTGTATGCTGAAATTGGAGCTTGATCCTAGGTGCACCCAAGTTTTAGCACCACATAGCTTCCAATTGCCCTTTCTTGCTTTCTTTTGCCTTCAATTTTAATCTTGGAGGTATGGTGGCTATGGAAGAAGTGTGGGGGTGGAGAAGCTACGTTTTTTCTGCTGGAAGAAACCAAATGTGGGAGATAGATACAAAGATAACCACTTATAAAGACTTTAGTGCACAAAACACACTTAATAGCCTTAGTTAAGCTTTATGTCATTTTCCTTGCTACAAGACCATGGTTTCTTAGTCTTCATTTCTTGGCCCACATTTGACTTTCTTGCCATGCTTTGGCCAGCCATCCCTTGAGTGGGATAAGTGATTTGGCCACTTGAATGGCCTTAAATGAGCTTAAGGGCACAAAAGACACTTAACAAGCTTAACCTTGCTTTATGTCATTTTCCTTCCCATTAATTATGGTCTCTTTGTCTTAAACTCATTGGTACACATGTGCCCACCAATGTTGACTAATTATCAAGCATTGGCTGCCTCCCCCATAGTGGGAAAACTCCAAATTGCTCCATTTGACTTAAGTAAAAAACGTACACATCATAAGGCTTACACTAGGACACTTAGGTCCTTTATGCCTTTTTGTGTTTTCTTTGTCTTTAGTTGTCTTCCATGAGCAATTTGGTCCTCCAATAGCACTTTCATACCATTCATATTCCTCTCATAACTCTCCAAATCTTTTTCTTGAGAGTTTTACAATTGAGTACCCGAGTTTCCAAAATCTTACAAAAAAGTCCATAGGTTGCTTGACAAACAAGCAATCCTTAAGACTTTTCTTGGGGACCAAGTTACCAAATTGGAACACTTTTAAGGACATATTGATTATGCCTTTTACCCCTCACACTTCAATCACTATGGTGAGAATTACACAATATAATGGTTTTTAGCCATTATGACATACTTGTAATTCTCCCATTTTATGAGGTGGTAACATAAGTCCCGTTCCAACTTGTTTGTATATGCTGCTTGATTTTGTTTTTAATAAAAATTGCCCCAGTTATGGTGTTTTTTTCAAAAAGTTAGAAAAATAAGTAAATGTTTTAAAAAATAACTAAATATTTTATAAAAATTTTAAAAATGAAAATAAAAGGATAAAGAAAAAAAAAGAAAAAGAAAAAAGACCATCCCAGGCCTAAACCCAGTTCAAGCCTAGACTCAGCGCAACATGTTTTACCCTTGCTATATCAGCTTAGGGCGGGTTGATCCCAGGGCAGTTAGGCCACTGTTCACCATTACATCTTAAGTAAAGTTAAATATTCTTCCATAATAGTGTTGACATGGCCCATGCCAGTTCATCATTATTAGTTTATTACTAAAATCTAAGCTATGTATATGGTTTTTATTTTGGCATGAAATGGGCGTTTTGCTAATGTAGTAATTTTCACCAATTGTATCAACCAAAGTTTTCCTCGATATTGAGTACCCAAAGTTAATGTGGCTCAAAGATTTATGCAATTATCCAACATATCATTTTAATCTCTACATTTTTGTTAGGTCATTATTGTGCTTATCTCTATAAATGCCACTAAAGAATGAAGCTAATCACTAAGCTGTGCTGCTATTAAAGTAAATTTTGGGGAGACCAAATAAATTGGTGCCTCTCCAAACGAAGGTGAATAGCAAGCTCCCATGTGAATGACAAATGCCATGAGATATATTTTGATGGCTAAAGGGGGATGGACTGCTACATGGAGTTGTTCAAATTTACATCTAACTTGGGTCATTCATTATCGACCTTTGATACTTGGAATGTAAATTATAAAATTCTGTAAAAAGGCCCACAATTCATTGTCTATCGACTGTAATTCATATAGAAAACCAATTACACTAAAACTTTAGACAAACAACATATATATATATATATATATATATATATATATATATATATATATATATATAAGTTTGGTTCTAATATTAAATAACAAAAAATAAATATTCTAAATAGGTAAATTTTAATAAAGCCCCTAAATAGTAGCAATAAATATCTTAGATGAGTAATTTTCAATGAAATTTCCAAAATGTTAATAAGCAACAAAGATGAATGGTTAGATGAATGGTAGTTTGAAAAAACACAAAAGCTAGCATACATGCTATTTTAGTTAGCAATAAATAAGGAAGATGAATGATCAGAGGCAAGCTATTTTAGTAAACAAACAAATTTTATGATAAATGAATTCAAATTGTGCTTTTATTCAGGCAATTTAATGTAGTTTAAAAACAAAAAATTTTCATATCCTTCCATATAAAGATAGTCCAATACTTTTATTTCCATAAAATTTTTTTTTTTAGATTCTCTACCTCCCAAACAGAGTGCCTCCAAATCCACTTACCAAAAAAAAAAAAAAAATCAAATAAACAAAAAATTTATATTTTTTTAGACAATTTGAAGGAAAGTGTCAATGCTATAATGAAAATTGTGATATGCTGCAAGTGGGATGTCATCAATGTGCATTGAAGATACATAAGCATTGACTTCATCATCTTTAATGAGAATATAAGAAAGTCATTTTCATTCTTATAAATCTTAAAATTATATATGACATTGAACTGAAGTATTTAGATGTGGTTTAAAATTTTTAAGAAAAAATTCGTGCATTGCATAGCAAAAAACATTCATGGGTACACCTCAGTAGGGATACATGTATATGTAAGTTAAGTTTTAACAATAAATGGAAGCAATAAATATTCTAGAAATAGTAGCAACGAATATTCTAAATAGACAAATGGTCAATTGAATGATATTTCCAAAAACAAAAATGCATGGATGTATGCTATTTTAGTGAGGAATAAACAAGAAAGATGAATGTATAGACAAATGTTATTTCCAAATACCCAAGTGCATGCATTCCTGGATACAGCTCCGAAAATATTCCTCAAGAATATAAATCCTCACTAAGAACTTCATTCCCTTTGATATGTCAATTAGATCTACCTTTCCCATTGATCAAAATTCCTTTTTTTTTTTTATACTTTTATTTTATTGGCAAATCATAATTCTAAATAAAGCGTTCTTCCTTATTTGTCTTTGTTAAAAATTTTGCTTTGAGATTATTTATCTATCAAACAAAATGTCTCTAAATCCACTTATCCTATAAAAGATTTTAAATAAAGAAGAAACTTACATTTTCCTAAACTAGTCATAGGAAGGTATCAATGCTACAATACAAATTATGATTTGCCACAAATGGGATGTCATCAATGTGCATGAAACATACATAAACACTAACTTTACCTTGAAGATCATTTTCATCCTTTTAAATCTTAAAATCAAATATGATATTATACCGAAGTATTTAGGTGTCCTAAAAAATTTTGAACGAAAACACATGCACCAAGTTAAAGGAAGGTCCCTTTATACCATGAAAAATTTTATTACACAACCGGACAAATGTGGGTATTGCAACATAAAGGAGAACAATTACATAATAGAACTCCAAAGGTGTACTGTTCTAAGTGAAACTGAGAGCAAAGTTAAGGGATTCATCCATCCCTTTGGCTTTATTTAATTTAAGAGCCTTCATTGTACTAAACAAAAGTACTTAGTTGGTAAACTCTCTATTTTCTCTTTCACTGAACCTAAGAAGTTCTTTGGAACTTAACAAATTAACTATGGAAAATCTTACCATAATAAGGTGACCAAGTTACTTCAGGCATAAGTGAGAATCTAATACACTCTTGGTAAGGTTTTAAGGTGGAAGCTTAGTACACAAGTGATTTAGGCAAGTTTAAGGACTTGAGGCACAAAGTGGAGGCTTCATACGCCTAATAAGTTCTTTGGAACTCAAGTGAGTCGCATCTACTATGTTAACCTGTACAACAATCAAGGAAAGTTTAAATGGTGAGCCAAGCTCATTGCATCGGTAAACTAAGGCTTACTAGGAGTAAGATAGAGGCTAAAACTCACTTGACACGGAGTGACGCCCATGAGAGGACTAGATAAAAGACATGTCCAAAAGGACTAAAATAATATGCACATAGGTTTAGCCTCGTGCTATTTGAACTCGCAGTAGATTTCATATTATATATACATGCGTGTCCTTAGGGTTTTCCTTGTAGGTTGAAGGATCTCTTACTGAAAATCATTGATTTTCACCCCCTTAACATTTGTTGTGCAGATTTGAATATGGGGAGCCGACAACCATTAAGGGTTGTTAGGCTATGTTCATGAGTAGGTATATTATTTCTTTGAATTTATATGGTTCTAGATTTGTGGTTTACTTGTTGATTAAGTTACAGTACTAACTATAGTTGTTTATTTGGCCGACTGAAGCTAATGAAGCACAATGGAAGGTTTTTAGAGCTTGTCACTGGGAAATTGATATATGGTGGTGTGAATTTCAGTAAATTAATTTTAGTGTATAGTTTCTGTACATTAGTTTACCTCCGATGTACATGGTTAAATAGTATGCTCTAGAGTGCTCTTGAGTGTGAGCATAGACTTTTTATGTTTAGATGTTCACACGCAGTTGATTATGTGTAGTTAATCACATAAACATTTTTCCATGCTTTGGTGGCTTTGATGCTTGGTTTTAATAAAATGGCATGACAATGTTTTATGTTTTATTACTTGTTTACTCATTTAAGTCAAAGCATTACTTATGCATAGTTTTATAGTATGTTAATTAACTAGAAGCATAAAGGTTTTAAATAATGTACACTTAATCAATTAGCCAATTAAAACTAATATGGGAATATGTCTCATATTCCCATAGGATTTTTAGGCAGGCCTAAGAAGGGTTGTGGCACTTAAGGTTTGAAAATATACATTTTCCTCTTTGTTTTTTTACATCATTCTACAACAACTTTTGAAATCATACTTTAAACTGTGTGATAACTATCTACTAGTAATTTTAATTTTTCAAGTATTTCTTTTATAATTAATGAATGTCTTAAATTATCAGTTTTTCATCTCTTTAATTGTAAACAAAAAAAAATGCCAAAGAAGTTGAAATCACTTGAACATATTTTTAATATAAAATTTCAGAAATTGAAAAAAAAAAGGAAAGAAAATGTAAATTTTCAACCTCATAGATCAAGCGAAAAAAACCTGAGCAGTTACTTGCATTTCACTCACTTCACGTGTGTGTTTCAACAACTTTCATAAAAGACATATTCAACTTGCATTGAAACTCTTCCGAAGTAACGTACAAAATTAGAATCAGCCATCAAAACATCCCAGCCATAGACGTAGCATAGAAAACCAAGCAAGCAAAAGATGTAGGCATACAAACGCTGTCGGGTAAATCCAAAAGATCTTCATTTGCCCCATCTTATAGGACTCTCCGGAATTTTCGAAAAGGCCAATCCTCCAAATCCAATGTCTATCGAGGTTTCATATATGGTTTTGTTTCAATTTAATCACAGCAATTATTGTTAAAATTTTGAAAAAAATAATTAAAAATAATTTTTTACTTTTAACTTTTAATTTTAACAGTTTTATATTCACTGCAAAAAATTTATTTAAAAATTTTACACTAATTATAAAAATTGTTTCCAAGTGAGAGTATGAGACCTATACTATCAGCTCATTAACTTTTCTTCACGCTCATCCACCCTTTTGAGTTTTTTAAAATTGTGACAATTAAAACAATAGTACGTAAATTTAAAGATTTAAGAAATTATGGACCCCTGTACAACTTTTGCATGCCAACTTTGAAAGCCAGGATCTTTGATTTTTTTTTTTTCAACAGTTGAGCAGTTACTAAGATTAGAAAATCACTGATAGTTATTTTGTAATGCTCCCTGTGTTAGAAATCTTTGATCTAGAATTTCAATTTTTTAAGGAATTCAATAGTTCAATGAACATTTCAAAGTTACAAAATGAATGTTGATAGGCTAATTATAAGCACCGTGAAAAAAAGTTTTATGATCATTAAGAATTAAGCCATTAGGAAACAAAAGTTTCCACATCTTTTAATGGCAGATCCATGTATAAACTATGGGGTCGATAGACTCCCTTTTTCTAGAAAAATATTTATAAGAGATACATAGTTAAGTAATTGAACCTCTTTAAATTTTGTAATGGACTCTCCTATTTTTCATTATATTTATTGGAGCAAAATAATATACCTCTTTTACAACAAGAAAGATAGAAAATGGGCTAACCTTTTCTTTCTGCTGACAATTAGAATAATGACAAAAGTCATATACTGACCATTTAACTTTTCATACATTTTTCTATTTGGGTCTTGAACTTTTTTTGGCCACTTTTTTTTTTCTAATTCAAACCAAGAAAAATTGTGGGCTAATTGGGCACAAGATAAAGTTAATAAGCTAAGTGGAAGATATATATAATGGTTGAAATGAGACTTTTGTCTCTTGCATTCTATGCAGCGTGCATGTTTCGGTCATCTTGTTTATAGTTTATATTTTTTTTTCCAAGGGTTCAACCAAGGACAAAAAAAAGTCAACTTAGAGCATCTTTTTAATTTTTCTCTAAAAAAATGTTTTTTCTTATCATTACGTCACAATATATGCAAATTTGTAAGCTTCATATTTAAAACTAAGGCCTAAAAATTACACTACTGAAAAAACTAATTTTTCCAACAGACAAATTATCAATGGTTAGACCGTTGGTAATTATCAACGTGTTAGACCGTTGATAATTACCAACGCGTTCGACTGTTTGTAAAAAAAATAAAAATTTACGAATAGTCAAATGTGTTGGTAAATTACCAATGGTCAAATGTGTTGATAAATAACCTATTTTTTCAATGGGTAAATTACTAACATGTTAAACTATTGGTAAAAAAAAAAATTAAAATTTACCAATGATCAAACGAGTTGATAAATTACCTATTTTTCAATGGGTAAATTACCAACGCATTGCACAATTGGTAAAAAAAATAAAATAAAATTTACCAACGATCCAACGCATTGGTAAATTACCAATAGTCAGACTGTTGGTAATTATCAACGCATTAAACCATTAGTAACAGTTATATATTATAATATTTTTTTATCATATATATATATATATATATATATATATATATATATATATATATATATATATATATATATATATATACATATATATAACATATCATAATTATTATTATTATCATTATATAAATGTTTTTTTATATCCATAATACATTAAAAATTATGATTTTTATATCCATAATACATTAAAAATTATGATTTTATATCATATTATTATCATTATTATTATTATTATTATTATTATTATTATTATTATTAAAAGTATAATAACATATATTTAAAATATATCATATATATTATAATGTATGATAATAATAGTCATATATAAAATTATATATTTTAGAAATTAAAGTAATATTTTTAAAATATTTTTCACAAATAATAATAATAATAATAATAATAATAATAATAATAATAATAATAATAATAATAATAATAATGTATCATATAATAAAATATATACTTAAATGTATATATATACATAGATTAAATAATGTATCATCTGTATCATATTTATATATTTTTTATTAGAAATAATAACAATAATATGTATATTTATATTTATAATTTTATATATATTCATATTCATATTGTCAATTATATCATATTTATATAATATTTATATTTAAATATATACATATATATAATAATTGTTAGTTTTATGCCCAAAAGTCAATCATGAGATGATTGTATTTTGCACATTTAGTCATGATATTTTATTAAGGTATTAATCCAGTAATTGTGTTTGTTATATATTTTCTGTGTGACAAAATCAAACGTAATTACAACCTTAGAATAATAGTATTCTTAAATGTCCCTAGTGTAGTATTATTGTGGAGTGGGTTACAATAATAAATAACGACTAGTAAATGTCAAGACTAATACGAGATATGTAGTCTACATATTAGTACAAGTTGGAGAACTTGTGTACTAAACCGACTCATCATGAGAACACTACATGGATCATTATATGAACTTGTGTAATGGACTGACCCACCATGAGAACACTACATGGATCGTTATATGAGTGTCATAAGTAATTTTCATAGTGATCATTTATATATAGTCTTTTGACCTAAGGTCATTATGGTTCCCTACATATGAGTCACATACTTTGATACTTTCCTTTGTTGCTTGTAACTGAGTGAACTTAAAGGGGGTCATTGGGTATGTCACATATCATGCGGAAGCTTTTGTATGATTAAGATAAGATCTGTCCCTCTTACGGGAGTAATATCTTCAGACTCATTGATAGAGTGAGACTTAGAAAATGAATGACTATACTCGGATGACTTGATATATGATATTAATGTCATCAATTTATGTTCGTCTACTCGGGAATCAAGAAACCATAAATCAAGCTATACGAGAGTGACACATTTCATGTCTTGTGCTTAGTCTCAATATCTTTGATAAATGGATAATGGCATATACGGATGATGATAATAAAGGTTTAGTCGAATCACCAACAATCTTGTCACTTGGGTAGCAATGATGTGTTACTAGACACCACTTATTGTTTATGATCATAAATGTGATTTATGATCGTTACCGGTGTGGTAAAAGCCTATTGGATGGCACACATAAAGCCTATTTGGATTATTTGAGTGCAAGGGCTAATTTATTTTGGTTATGATTTCATGATAATTTCGTATTAATTGGCTCAAAAGTTGAGCCATTATTAAGTCTGAAATTTAACCTAATTGGATTAGGGCTTTGAATCTCATTAGAGTTAGGAGTTGAGTCTCACTATAAATACATCATATAGTGAGAAATTCATAGCTCTTGCCCTAGCCTTCCAAAATGACAAAATCAGAAGAGTTTTGAAAACCAGTCGTACTCTTCTCTTGTCATTCATTGGAGGATATAAGCTAGCACTGTGGGCGCAAGAGAAACGCATTTGCTGGGACATGGTGGAGGAGTGGTGATCCCGAAAGGCTCGTGTAGATACCGTAGACAACATGAACACGCTAACTATTCAGATTTTGTGATTCTACTCAACAGTTGGCTGAAAAATCTCAACCGAATTATGTATGAAAATTTCAAACACCCATTTTACCCCATTTCGCTTCGATCTTAGAGGGTTTCGGCTATATTTCGCTGCACTTGTTTGGCTCCTAAAACCATACAATAATAATAATAACATGTATATATATGTAAATATTATTATTATTATTATTATACATGTATATATATAATACAATTTATAATGCGTATGAACATATATATGAACATATTTATATAATGAAATTAAAAATTATGGTTTTAATGTATACTGTGAGATTGAATCTCCCTAATATATTATTATTATTATTATTCTTATTATTATTATTATTATTATTAGTTATATATCTTATACTAAAAGCCCATATATATATATGCCCATAAAGCCTAAAAACCCCATAACCCTAACCTAACCCATATAAAAACCCTAACCTATCTCACCTCCCATTTTTCCTTTGCCGCCTCTCACCCTCTTAACCCTCTTTGCTCTTGTTTATCACTCTCTCCTCTGTCTCTGCTCTCTTCCTTCTACCGCCACTCACCCTCTTCTTTCTCTTTGCCGTTCTCGAACTGCTTATCACCATCTTCCCGCCCGTTGATCTCTTTCTGTCCGTCCCTAGCTGTCAATCTCCATCTGTCCTTCGCCAGTCGTCTCCTAGTTCATGGTCCACCATCATTCACCTTTGGTCATTCTCTCTCCGTCCTCCCTCATCCGCCGTTCTCGGTCTCCTTAGTATGCAACGTCTCCTCATCTGACACCTTCTCACCATGCCACCTCGCCCCACGCTGCATCGCCTTCCTCTCTATCTCCTCGTTTATTTACTAATTTTGATTTTGATTTTGTGTCAATTTTTTAGATCTGCTTGTGGAACTGGTTGTCAATTTCCTATTGATTTTGTAGATTTGGTTGTTTGATTGATGATTTGGTTTTAATTTTGTGAATTTTTAATTAATTTTATGTTTAATTTTTGGATTTATTATGAATTTTTGAACTTTTGTGAATTTTTAAAATTTTTTATTAATTTAGGCAAATTTTTATGAATTTTAGAATTTTTTTCTGAATTTCAAGTTAATTTTATGATATTTTAAAATTTTGAATTTTCAAATTTAGTCTAAATTTTTAATTTTGTTAAATTTTTATGAATTTCAATAAGGTTTTTTTTCAATTTTGTGAATTTTTAGTTAATTTTTATGAATTTTTTTATTTTTTGAATTTTGTGCACTAACAAAATATTAGTTATATAATTTTTAGTGAATATAATGTATAATTTTAATATCAATTATTTTAAATTTTTCTATTTTTTTAATAAATGACAATTTCTAACGGCTCTTTGTTGGAAACTGCTTTAATTTTTTAATAAAACTTTCAAGATAATTACCAACGACTTAAATCGTTGGTAAATACTAACATTTTAAACCGTTAGTAAAAGTTATACCAAAGTAAAAAAAATCAATGGTCTTAGATTGTTAGTAATTTCCATCGGCCGTTTTTTCAACAGCTATGCGTTGGAAATTACCAATGACTCAATATTAAGTCTTGGATAAGAAAATTTTCAACACATTGATTACCAATGGCTCATTACTAATAGTCTCGTGTTGGTAATTTTGGAATTACCTACGCGTGGCTGTTGGTAATGGCCATTGAATGTTTGTTTTTTTAGTAGTGTTAGATATGTATATGGACTCCCATTATAAAAATATGGATCCGCCACTAACATCTTTGAAGCCTTGCTATAGGATTATACTTTTATTAAAGTTGGAATGATAAAAAATTTCAAAGCTAAAGACATTACGAATTTTAGTTAATTTACTAAAATACATAAAATAAAAGGAAAATCGTGTGCATGACGTGTAGAAGTTAACTTATTTTAAGAGGATTTCTACATATGCCCAAATTTATATAATCTCTCATGTGAATTTTAGGCCTAACAATGCAATTAGCTCTAAAATTTTGCAAATTCAAATAAGTTGGTTCGGACTCATTACTCATTAAAATTTAGTCCTAGAACTTTGAAAATGTTTGCAAGTTAGTCTAATTGTTATGGTTATTAATAGGTGGCGTTTAGGGTGAGGGTGATGTGGCAATGGATGGCTGAGGTGGTTATTTCTATAGTCCAACTCCTCTAGTCTTCCTTCCCCCTTCCCATCTCTTGCTATAACTAGAGTTTTCTGGGTCTTTTGAATTTGGTGGGATAATGGAATGCATAATTAATTGTAATTGAGTTTTCATTGGTAATTTGAACAAGGGCTGGTGGGAAAAACAGGTTTTTTTAATTAGAGCATAGCCAAATCAATGATGAATTATATTCAAGGTGCAAATTGTCATAAATTGAGGCTTGTAAGGACAAAGTCTGTGACATTAGTCTTGAAGCTCATTGTCATCAACCCAATCCTTGTTTCTAGCATCATGGGCATCTCCATCCAGCTAGTTGGCAAGCACCGTAAAATCCTCATACCATAAGGTAGCCTTTTTGTGGTAGCCAAGACATTTGTTGCCAACATCATTCTTGCCATCGGCTTTGTTCACATGGTGGCTAGTGTATAAAAGCTCTCATGAACCCTTGTTTGCCCAAGTATCCATGCTCATAAAACTAGTAACCTCTTCCAACAAACACTCAACCACCCCTTCAAATCGGCTCTATCCAGTGCCAAGTAGTAAAACTTGTAAATGACCGAAACAATGAACACTGACTTTCTTAGCCCCATTATAGGATGTGGAAAAAGTGATAGGAAGCTGGAACAAATATTTGACAGTTACAACACCATCATTGACATGGAAATGCTTGGAATGGAAAGTCACTGCATAGTAAAACCGAACAACTTTGAGGGGAGGATTAGGAAGGCTTTGGAGCAAGCAGGAGGAAATGGAAGTGAAATCGGAAAAGTCAGTGATGTCATTTTTGTGTTAAGCCAAGAAATAGTGGATTGATTTGGAGAGCAAAGGCTAAAAAATGGCAGATTTTAAAGCATAATGAAGTGGGGTCATTGGTAATTGTAAATTGGGGTATTTGAACTATGGATTCTAAGGACGTGAAAGGAGAAAGGATAAACTTTAGTCATGGTGGAAAAATAAAAAGGGTAGGGATAGCTGAAGGATTTGGACCATAAAAATGACCACCTCAACCATCCATCGCCACATAATCATCACCCCAAATGTTGTTCATTAATTACTATAGCAATTGAACTTACTTATGTATATTTTCAAAGTTCATGGGCTAAGTTCTAGTGATTTGTGAGTTTTGGACCAACTCGTTCAGGTTGGCAAATTTCAAGGACTAATTGTGTAATTAGGACTAAATTTTACCATTTAAAAAATATTGGTTAACTTCTTTTAGCATATAAACTTGTCATATCATCCCTTGCATTTCATGGCAATAATGATACCTAAAATTTCAGATTCTAGCACCGCATGGCAATATGAACTTTTTATATCATTATATTTAACACATTATAGTTTCAAAAAATTTGTCCAACTTTTCATGCATACTAGTTGGCCCATGTAATGTGGTTAGATATCAGTACCCTTTATTGTCATTGTATGTTATGGTTTTGAACTCGATAGGTCTAGCTCAGAACTAAACTTTTCCTTACCACCAAAACTTTTAACACTTGCTGATTCATCAGTTCAACAACCCAATAAATAGTTTTAGATAAATGAGATGATGGCGGTCCATGATAACCATCAGTTGTTACAGGCAGTTGATCAAGCAATGGAACTTCTACACCATTACCTACTAACAAAAGAATGTGAATTGGAAAATGAAATGGGCCAAAAAATAAGCAAGAGGAGCTAACCCTAGTCTCAAATTTTATGTGGTACAAGTTTTCGTGGTTTATTCGGGTTTTGCCCAAAATACTACAATCTAATGGTATTATATGTACCAGTGCTTTTTAATGTGTTTTTCGTATAAATGTTATCTATATAGGGAAATTATGATGAAAATAATTAAAATATATCTAAAAGTATGCAAATTTAGTTTAATTTTATCATCTTAAAATAATATTTCAATATTTATTACTTTGTGAAATTAGTAACATTATATAGCATGCTGTGCCTATAATTTAGGTTGTATAGTATATCTAATAATGACGGTCTTGAATATGTTAGGGAAAAGCACCTAAACCTTCTCGCAAGTCACAAAAAAAGGGGGATGAATTGAAAAGCAGTTTGCTTTCATTATTTTGCTGCTAGAACACAAGCCTCAATGTATGTTTACATTTTTGGGAAAAAAAAAAGAAAAAAACACTTTGCATTTTATTGTGATGTTTAGATATGAAAACCTTATTTTTGTTTTTTAAATGTTTTTGATAAAAGTTTGAGTGCATAATTTATTTTAAAAATATGAAAAGCCTTATTTTCTGTAAAATGTAAAACATTAGTTTATATGTTTCCCATTTTAACACATGGGTTTTTCAAAATTTAGAAAATAAAGTTTTTCACACCCTTAAGATATGCTATGCAACTCAAATAAAATTGGAAAAAGAAAAAAGAAAAATATTCTTCAAGGCCAAAATGGCAAATTAGCCACTCATATTTGTTTAATATGTACATCGGCCACCAATGTTTTTTGTAGCTAAATCCATCATTAACATTATGTTTTGCCGTAAATAGATCACCTCCATTACATTCTCCATGTGGGACAATGATATGGCAAATATAATTAGCCTGGCAATTCTATGTGAATTATGACATAGCACATTTTATCCTAAATTACCCCTCAACTTTTGTACACACTACAAATCTCTCCTAAACTTTGTTTCTTCTCTTCCACAATCCTGTTCCTCATTTCCCTATCTCTCCACTCTCTCTCCCTGCCCCTCTCTCTCAGACTTTGTTCAATCATCTTCTGCTTCTCTCCCCTGTTCAGGCATGGCTTTTGGCATTCATTGCACTTAGTTCCCACATAAACCCCATCAATTACAGAAACAGAAGCAAAGAGCCCAATCAAACTTTAGCTAGGCAGGTAGCAGAAGAAGGCGGTGATGAATGGGGCATGATTGATGTTGTTAACCGGATTAATTAGAAATATATAATCAATCTAGTTGGTACCAATTGCTGAGGAAGTGGTGGAGGCAGAGGATGAGAGCTTCCTCATCAGGGGCGATTGGCCGCGTTTGACGGAAGGGCGGAGGTAGTTCATCCAGCGAAGGCTGCAGCTCTTGCCACTGTGGAGAAGGTTGGCACGCTTGGGAAGGGTTTGCCGGCAACCCTCGCCTTCCATGTTTATGTTATTGGCGAGCAGCTCGTCCTTCTCTGGCGTCCAGGGGCTTCTCTTATGGCCGACGTTGGTGCAAGTGCAACATGGGGTTTTGGTAGTTGGTAGGGCGCACTTGTTTATTGCGGGATCGTTATTGTTGGTGCTGAATTAGCTAGGTTTTTGCTCTGTTGCTTAGGTTGGTGTTGATGAGTTTACTGCTCCATGTCCATGTTGCTGTTGGTGGATAAAAAACTAGATATAATTCCCAAATTGATGGAAACGTGGTGTTTTCATTTCTTTTCATTTCCTTGCTCTCTCTCTCTAGCTTGGCTCTCTAGCTTGGCTCTCTAGTTTCTGGACCCCTTATTGCGTTTTTCAGAAGAATCTCGTTAACAGAGTGAAAGAAGGCTGTCGGAAAGATCTGAGGGCCGAACCTTGAAGCACATATGGTCAAGTTATTTTAAGATAAGTTATATTTTTCCATCAATGGGAGATCATCAATGGAAGAATCTCCCCTCAAATTGTTGCGTGAACCATCAAGAACTTTTGGTGAAATGCATGAGAAAAAGAAAGGGCCGTATAACACGAGGATAAGAAAGAGTGAGAGAGAGAGAGAGAGTTTTTATGCTTTATATTTTAGTTTAGGGATAGATATATATAAGGATATATAGTTTAAAGATAAATTATATAATATAACATTGTAATCAATAACATCATTATCACATTTAATAGAATATTCCATAAGATAACAAGTTACTCCTGTCATTAGTTTCATTAGTGGTTAATTTGTTCAAACCACAATTATTAGTGATCAATGAGCCTTTAAAAAAATTTGGTTGACGGATTTATCTGTAAAAAAAAAAAGAAGGTAATTTACACTATAACGTGTATATATATGAGTGAAAGATTTGTACCTTTTAACTTTTCAACAACTAAATCACATCTAAACATTTAGGATGAATCTTTTACGGTACATCGGTAGTTAGTTTCTTCCTTGACGACTTTTCAGGGCTCCATTTGGTTCCAGTATACAATTCATATACTGTAGAAACCATGCCACCGTCTAACGTGTTTTTTTAAAAAATATTTCTACACCAAGTATGTTTGAGTCTTTTAGATTGTCATCTTTTAATTATTAATACTGGTTTGGTTGGGTTTGGCGTGAAAACATTATTATATCATCCATGGACCATTGGATGACTTTTCTCGAGGGTCCTTTTCCTCGCAAACCTAACCTTATCACGATCGTACGATATAATAGCAATAGTATTATCCCAACAATAAGTACTGCAAGCAATCAATTGCGACTGCCCTATTTTACTAGTAACTAATTGACGCGATGCACCAAATGGAGTGCTCGCTGAAGTGGATCAACAATCGATTTCCATGCCAATTGCTTCATACTAATGATCGTCCACCATTTGGTTAATCTAAAAATATCCAATTTTACTGACTAATTGATGCGATGTACCAAGTCTAGTCCTCTCCTCGCTGAAGCGGATCAACAATCGATGGATTCCCATACCGATGCCCCTTTCAAGGCTTTTCATAATCCTATAAATTATACAAGTCTGATTAAGGCAGAAGTGTCAGACGAATTAACGGGCGACATGAGATTAGATACATTCAGGCTTTAATCGCATCTCTTTCTGTGTCATGCAGGCCTTCTTCTACTTGGCTTTGGCTCCTCTCCACTTTTCTTTATTCTGATTACCGATTAGAAGAAAAGGAAATGAAAAATCCCTTGTATTGCTATTAAATGATGTCCCTCACTCTTACATTACACGAGCAAACCAGAAAGCAAGCTGTTTATTCATCCCATCTCTCATGCGTTCACAGAGACAGGTAATTAAAAAAAATGGTTGCTCTTCAATGCAAGCAATTAAACACTGGAGCTAGTTATACCGCCACCGCTGGGAACCTCTTGAGCCCAACTACTGCCTGCCGGAGCCTATGCTTGGCGTCCCTGTAATGCTCCAGTGAAAAGCACAGCTGCCTTATAGCCTCCCTTTTCTCTTCCTCACCTTCCTCTATCACCCTGTTTTTTCTTTCAATTTCCTCCTCCAGTTCCTTCCTTTTAAATTTCAAGTCTGCCGCCAGCTTATGAGCCTCTTCAGCATTTGCTATTAGCAACGCATGTTCCAAATGTAACTGGTGCAAATGCCTCCCCATTTTATCCATCTCCTCATCCCTGCAACTCAACTCCACCCTCATTGAATCAATTTCTTTCTGGAGTTTGTCCTCCTCAAATTTTAGAGCTCCGAGGCTTCCTTCCAATGTTCCGATGCGACCATCCCTTCTATCAATCTCTTCCTTTAGCTGCTCTATTTCGCTGCCAAGACTTCTCTCACAATCTCTCTTCCCCATCCTAATACTTCTGTTCTCCCCTATCAAGCTTTCACTGCGTGATTCATATTCTCTTAGCTGCCCCTTCAAAACCCTCTGCTCCTCCAACAATTTGGTTATTTCAGCCTTCTCAACTAAGGCCGCCTTCTCAGCATCAGAGACCGCTATCTTCAATTCTCTAATCTCGTGCTCCCGTTCAGATAAAGCGGCCAGTAAGCTAGCTATTCTTTCCTGCAACTCGCAGATCTCTAAGCCCTCTGCGTTCTGTTTGGATTTCAATGTGACATCACCTTTTTGAGCTGATTCGAGTTGAGCTAGCAAGTAATTCATTTCTTCAGACAATTGGCTATTCTTCAACTTCAAAGCAGCCATGTCTTTCTTGGAATCCTGAACTGCTTTTTGTGCCAAACTAAGCTCTTCCTCGAGGACCAAGTCATCGCTCGCTCGCTCTTCACTTTTACTTTCCAATGTGTCAACGCCAGCCTGAACTTGTGGTCTCTGATGCGTCTGCACACCATTGCCAGCCTCCTGAATCTTGATAGTTTTCTCTTCTGTTGATTCAAAAGCAGCTCCTTCCCATGATTTGTATTTCTGGACCTCAAGCCTCAGCCTGGTTATCTCATCTTCGAAGAGCTGCATCTTTTCATTGGCGATTCGAAGCTCTGTCTCATACACTGCAACCTTAGCAAGGAGATTGTCAGCATCCTTATGGGGCTCAGTTTCGGATTCAATAATCTTTCTGCTCTGCCCCAGCTCACATGGCCCATTCTCCAAAACAGCGGAATAGTTTTTGATAAAGGAGTCATCTGACTCTGATTCAGATTCCTCAGAATCTGTTAAGGACGATGATTCATCCCCTTTCCCGTACACATCAGAGCTGCCTCCAGCAGAACCAAGAAACACATCAATACCAGGAGCCCGAGGATCAGATTTAAGCCGGCTGAGCCTATGAAGGGGAGAGCCAGATGCAGAAGTCAGTTCAGAGGCAGCTTCTGAGATGCTAGAGGTCTGGGATTGGAGATCAGATGGAATGCTTTTCCTCAATTCTCCTGTCAGATGATCATAACGCTCAGCCAGCGAGCGGTACATCCGGTAGAATTGCTCCACAAGCGAAATGAGTTCAGGCCTTCTTTGATAATACATCTGAGCCTTCTTGGCAAATGAATCTCCATCCTCTTCGATCAGCTTCAGCATGCGTTTGACACTGTGATCCATCTCTGAGGACACAGATTGCTATATCAGTTGTCATATTTCACTATTTTCCCCAGAAAAATGACCAAAAGAACGGATTCACGGTATGTGAGGTGCAATTCTAAATCCAAATGTAGCACTTAAGCTACAGGAACGGGCCCGAAAAGAGTAAGAAGTACTGGGTTGCTGGGACTAAAACCAAATTCCGGAAACGGGGTAGATTTTCTAGAGCACAAAAAAAGGAAACCCTGAAGCACTTTAGGTGTTAAAGTAAATAAGAACAGTGGGCGTGGTACATCATAGTGACATGTGAGAAAAGGTGAAGTGTTACATACGCTCAAGATTTTCAGCAAGCCACTTGGAATTTTTGGGACTGATGTGACTATCCCACCACCAGGAATGAGACTTGCTTGATTCTGTTCTCTTCAAATGTTTGGCCATAGATCTGTCGGAAGCAACTAAGATACCTTGTTAGAAAGCTAAGCTGTTCGTAGAAGGGAAAGACTAGATGAAGAAAAACAAGAAGCTAAAGTCGGAATAGGAGAGAAGAAAGCATTTGAGGTTGATTGATGAAGCTGGTTTAGCCGATGTCGTGGTTGCTTCCCAATCCTACCTACCTACCGCAAGCATTCATACAGGCACATGGGCACTGGACCGAAATGGAAATACTGAAGTCAAGGAAAGGGTTGGGCTTAAGAAGAAAAGACACATGTTCATAAGGAGGCGTAGTTTATTAATTTATTTCGACATCCCAGCTGGAGCTGGAGCTGGCTGACGTATTGCAAACACAATGCGATGACTTGAGACTGAGGAGATTTGCTATCATATTTCCATGAACTGCGGTTTTATTCCATTCAAGGGTTGGTTATGGAGTATTTGCATTACAAGACACATAGGCCTAAGCGCAACCGCAGCAAAATATGTACTTACATTACATCACACTGGATATTGGATTATCACACAACACAACAGCATCCCAGAAGCAGAGCTGTTTTTTTCTGGGGAAATTGACAGATACGTGCAGATTTTGTAGATGCCTTCTAGTCAGAGTCGCCGCCGTCCTCGTTAATGGCATCCAGAACCACAACCAGGGTAACAATGAAGGCGGCGTCCACGTTGGGATAAACGGTCACCATGAACTTGCTCTTGCCCAGCACCACGCTCTGCACCGTGTGCTTCTTGTGCATCTGCATGTACAAGTATAAATTCCTCCAAATCCATCTCATCATATTAATTTCAATGCACAATTAAGCACGGTAGCTACTTGACCTAATGCTGATTAGCTAATAAATACTTGACCTGCGCGAGAATAGTGCCGGAATCACCGGCGTAGATGACGCAGGAGCGCTCCAGCCAGCTGCCCTCCACTCTGAAGTCGCAGGCATCTTCCTTGGAATTGGCCGCCAGGAAGACGTGCAGCTTCGTCTTCAGCTGGATCATCGACGACCTCTTCACCGAGAACAACAGATCCTTCTCATCGCTGCTCTCCCCGCGGTACACCAACCACCTGTCGTGGGCGCTCATTATCTGCGCACCTCACGTAAGGAAAAGGAACGCCCTACTTAGTATATTCATCAGGAACCCCAGCTAATCGCAAACAGCATGAGCTGACTCTACCTTCTGGCGTATGGTCAGGAGTGGATTGCCGGCCGCGTCCAGCAGCACTCGCTGATCGTGGATGCTCAGCACCTTCCCTTTCACTTTGAACATCACGTTGCCGTTCAAGTCCGCCACCACAAAATTACCATCGCTGATCGTCATCACCTTTCTCACCACCGCCAGATCCACCGGGTAGGGAGCACAGAACTGAGGGCTCACCACCGCCATCGCCGGCGCCGTTGCCATCGAATCGCTTGCGAAGCTCGTGCTCTGCCTCTGCTCACTATTCATTATACTTGGCTCTTCCGCCGTTCTCTCCAACGTCTTCGTTTACCTTCCTTTTGCCTTCTCCCTGTCCCTGCCGGCACCCAAAAAAAAAAAAGCCAAAATGCACATATGGTCCTCCAACTTGACAAACTCAAGTGAGTTAGTCCTTTTGGTTTGACTCAGTGCGAGTTGGTCCTTTAACTTTTTAGATTAAGCGTGTTAGTCCCTCAATTTTTCTAAATTAAACGAATTAGTCTAAGGAGTGACGAAAAGTGTCTTTTAAGATTACACGGCGTTAAAGTCACGGGGATAGAAGCAGCTCGTCTACCAGAGGACAAAGGCAGCTGGTCCACCGGATAAATTTGAGATAGTTCCGGAGGGATTTAAGGCCTCCTAAGTCCCGATTAAGGCCATCTTCAGCAAAATCCGGTATCGACGGTGTCGTTAAACGGAGATCATGGTCAAGCAGACGGAGATCAACTCGCATGGACGAAATAGACAGAGATTATCACGAATGGACGAAGTGAACGGACGATCGAGGTGAAGTAGACAGATAAAGATCGACCCAGTGACGGACAGAGATCAACGCAATCTACGCAGTGACGCACGGAGATAGACATGACGGACGATTAGAGATCAACACGATTAATGTTATCGATGCGACGGACGGTAGAGATCAACGCGGTGAAGACTAGGTGACTGTGGAGGCAAAAAAGGTGGCGGATTAGACGGCTAGGAGGGCAGATTCAATGGTGGATTGTCGGACACACTGAGACCGAAAGGCGAGTGGCGGGGAAAGGCTGACACATTGAGATCGACGGCGTGCAGTAAAGAAAAGCCGACACACTAAGATCGACAGCGTGCGGCGGAGGAAGGCAGACAATGTTGAGGAACAAGCGTCGTCTTCCTTTCCTTCCAATTAGGGATTAACTCGCAATATTTTACAAAGTTGAGGGACTAAGTCATAATGAGTCATTCATAAAGGACTAACTCGCTCGAGTTGACAAAGTTAAGGGACCAATGGTGCATTTTGGCAAAAAAAAATTAAAAAAATATGGGGTCAGCTGCACCACAAACACGAAAGGTTATCCTCTCATTTTTATTGTGAGTTTTTTTCTCAATTTGGTATGTTTTAGATCTTTATTTCTCAATAAGTGTAGTTTTGAACTTATTTATAAATATGAGGTATTTTATTGCCACATAATGATATTTTTTCCACATAGGAGTCTCGAGACAATGATACGCCGCATACTCAAGAAAATAATTTCCCTAAATATGCAAGGCTACATATTCCAAATAATTCCAAACTTATAAAATTCTCTTATGAGAATAAGTAGCAGAGCAACTACAATTCTTGAAACTGGAACATAATCCATAAGATATTAAAGCTCTAAAGAATGAAACAAAATTCAAAGAATTTTCTAAACATAAATAAGTTTCTAATAGTAGTACTAATGAAATACTTTTAATTGTCTTGAATTGCTGTTAGTCTTGTAGTCGCTCACGCTAGCTAACTTGAACTACTCCTGATCTGTGTGAGGGAGTGAAAACGGGGTGAGCACGAATGCCCAGCAAGTGGAGAATTTTGAAAGCAGAAATACAATATACAAAATATATATAAGGATCAAGCAGAAAACAATTCTTATAAAAGTAATAACATAAACTTTAGCAGAAGATATTTGAATAGTCAGAACATAATCAATGTAATAGCAATTTTGAGAGCTGAGCAAATAATATTTGTAAATAAAATCATTAACCAAAACAGAGCAGTTCAGAGCAGAATAGCAGAATATAAATTCAGAGCAGAGTGGGTGAGGTGATCACTGTGACTACACTTAAACCGCTGTAGTGCGTCCAGAATCGTCTAAGAATCGCCAACGATCGAGTGCTCTGAAAGATTAGTCCTAAAAACAGTGCACTGCAGAACAGAATGGAAAAAAATACCCTACGTGGAGGGTCCAAAACTACATTTTCCAAGTAGTACGGGCACAGAGCCAACACCCACCAAAATAGAGTCAGAACAGAAATTCAGAGTATTACGATTATTATAAAATTTCAGTACAAAACATCACAATCAAAACATACATGATCCCAGCTTATTTAATCGAACGTAATATATTGCATAAATAAGATAAAATTCAAATAAGTAGATAAACAAGTAAATTAATCAAATACTTGGAAAACAATTTCAGAATAAAACTTGTAATTGAAAACTCTTATTCTGATTAAAAATTTATTTAATGCAAAATAACTTTAAATTGAAATATTGAAAAATTACTAAATTGGAAAACTTAGCACTTTGAAGAATATATATATATATACATAATATCAAAACAATTTAATTTTTAGAATAGTAGTAGCCACTTACCTCAAAATGCAACTTTCAAACTCCTGAAATAATTCTTTAGCCGCCTAAAATAATTATGCGAAAGTTTATGTCAAAACATAATCAATTCAAGAAATAACTCAAAATCATTTGCTGACAGTGACCCAAATGAACGCTTTTGGAATCTAAGAATTCACTGAAGTAGTGTTAGAAGCCTTAGGGACTGATACTGTGATTAACCCGATCATATCCTTCAGCATTTTACTTCCAGTGACTAAGTTATAGCATTTTAGACGGTAGGAGTCGATGAACCCGTCTCCAAACCTTAATGACCTAAACTGTCATTATCCCAATTTGTTTCCAGAATCACGATTCTTCGCCTTCTCCGACTCGCACTTCTGTTACTCTGCGATTTCAACCATGCCCAGCCAAAACCTCCATAAACTTATTTCTAATCCATACAAAATAATCCTAATAATCAATTGACCCTTCCAATCATTAAAATAAATTATCATCAACTATAATATTAACTTAAATCTTTTTTCAATTTCAAAGAAAAGTTAGCCTATGTATTGAAAAATAACTAACAATCACTCATCAAAGATTCTTCTTTTGCTGAAAAAATTCATAGATTGCTTTTACTTGATCCTCGATTAATGATTTCTTCTTCCACTTCTTCAATACAAAGAAATAGGTAGACGAGAAAGTAAGAGAAATACTCAACCCTAACTTTTCTTATTTCGTGTCGTTTTTTTTTCTTTCTCCTTTTCGCACCTCCTGCCCCATTTTTTTTATCCCCTTGCTCCTTTAATTTTTTTTTCTTATTTTTTATTATTATATTTATTTTTTCTTCTCTTGGACCTTAACCTAAATACCCAAAATAATAAAATGGGCTAAATTTTATTGGGTCATTACATCCTCCCCCCTTAAAATAAGTTTCGTCCTCGAAACTTACCTTAACTGATAAATAGAAATGGATACTTCTCACGCATCTCCTCTTCGTGTTCCTAAGTATCTTCTGATAAAGAATGTTTTTCCCAACGAACTTTCACAAATGAGATGGTGCGTCTCCTTAATACTTTCTCCTCTCGATCAAGAATCTCCACCGGTCGCTTCTCATACGTCAAATATGGCATAATGTTGACTGGTTGATGTTGAACTATGTGATCGGGGTCGTGCACATGCTTACGTAGCATCAATACATGAAACACATCATGCACTCCTAATAAAGATGGCGGCAGCGCAACTCTGTAAGTGACTTCCCCAACTCGATCAAGAATTTCAAAAGGACCAACATATCTTGGGCTTAATTTCTCACGCTTTCCGAACCTCATAACTAATTTTGTCGGTGACACTTTAATGTAAATGCTATCCCCAACCTCAAACTCCAACACTCGTCTTCTTATATCAGCATAACTCTTTTGTCTACTCTGTACAGTCCATAAGCGATTACGAATAATTTGATTCTTCTTTACCATCTCTATAATTATATCTGAACTCAAAATTCTTCGATCATCTATGTCATCCTAACATATTGGTGATCTGCATCTCCGTCCATACAATGCCTCATAGGGTGTCATTCCAATGCTAGACTAATGACTGTTATTATAGGCAAATTCAATAAGCGCTAAATGATCATCCCAATTACCTCCAAAGTTTAGCACATAAGCTCGGAGCATATCCTCAAGAATTTGAATAGTTCATTATGATTGGCCATTAGTTTGAGGATGATAAGCGGTGCTAAAATTGAGTTGAGTTCCCATGGCCTTTTGCAATTGTCCCCAAAATCTTGAGATAAATCGTGAATCCCTATCTGAAACAATAGATAATGGGCACCATGTAGGCGGACGATCTCTCTAACATACAACTTAGCTAACTTCTCTAAACTTGCATATTCTTGGAATGGCAAAAAGTGGGCGGATTTAGATAAACGATCAACAATCACCCAAATAGCATTATTACCTCTGGTAGTCCTTGGAAGTCCCATAGCAAAATCCATAGTGATGCGTTCCCAATTCCATTCAGGAATTGAAAGAGGCTGCAAAGGTCCTGAAGGCTTTTGATATTCCGTTTTGACTTGTTGGCAAGTCTGACACTTCGCAACAAATTTAGCAATCTCCTTATTCATTCCTTGCCACCAAAAATGCTCCCGTAGCTCTCTGTACATTTTAGTGCCACTTGGATGCACAGTGTAAGGGGTATTATGTGCCTCTTTCATAATTTCTTCCTTTAAAGCCTCATCTCTAGGGACGCATAGCCGAGCACCAAACTTTAGAAATCCACCTTCATGAATACGAAATCCTGGATGCCTCCCTTGTGCAACTTCTTCTTTCAACTTGTTAATTCTTGCATCTGATATTTAAGAAATTTTGATCCTCTCAATTAAAGTTGGTTAGACCATCAAGTTAGCAAGTACACTACTGACACCATCTGTTATAATTTCTACCCCCAACTTCTGTAGATCATTAAGAATAACTCTTTTATTAGTAAGTAAAGAAGCTAATAAGCCTAAAGACTTACGGCTTAAAGCATCAGCAACAACATTTGCCTTGCCAGGGTGATAGCAAATATTTAATCATAATCTTTCAGCAACTCCAACCACTTTCGTTGCCTTAGATTCAATTCCTTTTGTGTGAAGATATATTGCAAACTCTTATGATCAGTAAACACCTTACAAGAAACATCATAGAGATAATGTCTTTAGATCTTCAAGGCAAAAACAACTGCAGCTAATTCCAAGTCATACATAGGATAATTCTTCTCGTATGGCTTCAACTGCCTAGAGGCATAATCAACAACTCTTTCATTCTGCATAAGTACACACCCTAAACCAATATGTGAAGCATCACAATAAATTTCATAACCTTCAGTGCTAGATGGGATAATAAGGACAGGTGAAGTGACTAATCTTCGTTTTAACTCCTGGAAGCTTTTCTCACAATCTTCAGTCCATTCGTACTTAGCATTCTTTTGAACCAACTTGTATAGAGGCATGGCCAAGGTTGAAAATCCTTCAACAAACCGACGATAATAACCGGCTAAACCAAGAAAGCTATGAATTTCAGCAACATTAGAGGGTCTACCCCAATTCACCACTACTTCAACTTTCTGTGGATCTACAGAAACTCCATCTTTTGAAATTATATGTCCAAGAAAAGAATTTTTCTCCAACCAAAAGTCACACTTTTCAAATTTTGCATACAACTTCTTCTCTTTTAATGTTTGTAAAATAATTCTCAAATGATCCTCATGCCCCTTTGGACTTTTAGAATAGACCAAAATATCATCAATAAAGACAACAACAAATTAGTCTAAATAAGGCTTGAAAACCCTATTCATCAAGTCCATAAAAACAGCTAGTGCATTTGTTAGACCAAATGACATGACCACAAATTCATAATGGCCATACCTGGTCCTAAAAGCAGTCTTGGGTATATCTTCGGCCTTAATCTTCAGTTGGTGATACCCAGACCTCAAATCAATTTTAGAAAAAACTTGTGCACCTTGTAGCTGATCGAACAAGTCATCAATACGAGGCAATGGATACTTGTTCTTGACAGTCACCTTGTTCAATTCACGGTAGTCAATGCAAAGCCTCAAGCTTCCATCTTTTTTCTTCACGAACAAAACAGGAGCACCCCATGGTGAAACACTAGGTCGAATGTATCCTTTATCGAGCAACTCTTGCAGCTGTACCTTTAAATCTTTCATCTCTGCAAGTCCCTAACTCAAGATCAATGGAAAACTCAACCTCTTGGTTAGGGGGCAACCAAGGAATTTCCTCAGGAAAGACATCAGGAAACTCCTTGGCAATAGGAATGTCTTCCAGCTTTAATTCAAGTTGGCTAGTATCTCCGATGAATGCTAAATATCCCTGATAACCCTTTCTTAACAACCGACACGCATGCATGGAAGAGATAAGACCAGTTGGGACGCATTGTCTATTGTCAAAAAAGATGACGTATGGCTCATTAGGAACACGAAATACTACTTTCTTTTCATGGCAGTCAACCCAAGCATGGTTCATCGATAACGAGTCCATCCCCAAAATCACATCAAAGTCCATTATATCTAAGTCTAATCAAATTCACAGGCATATTTATTTCCCCAATTTTGATTGCACACCCTTTATAAACAGAATTAGTAGCAACAGACTTTCCTAAAGGGGTCTCGACAGATAGTTCAAAATCTATTGGCTTCAGCACACATGACAATCGAGCAGCAAACTTTGGTGATGCAAAAGAATAATTGGCACCAGAATCAAACAAGGCATGAGCATAAACAGAACCGATTTCACCGTACATGAAGCAACTGCATTAGAGTTATCTACATCTTGCTGAGTAAGTGCATATATCCGGCCTCGAACTTGCGGCTTTGCTGCACCTCCTTTTTCATCTTGCTTCTTTGGAACTAGTAAATTACTCATCGCCTGGAAACTTCGATAGGGATTTCTGGTCTCTGGCTGTTTACAATTGACAATCAGATGGTCTTTCTTCCCACAACGGAAATAGCCGCCAGTCTTCCAGTGATAATCACCAAAATGAAATTTCCCACAATAGTCACACTTTGGCACATCTTGACGCATAAAAACTCCATGATAGGTTGGTGTAAAATTTGGTTTCTTTGTTACATTTCCAAATGGTTTTCTTGAAGATCCCCCAGGTCTATCCTTCCTCTTTTGGTCCCTAACAATAGGACCCAGCTCCCTCTCCACAATGGTAGCAGTTTCCACCACCTCTCGATAAGTATGAAGCCTGTGTGGAGCAACCCTACTTCGAATGGGTTGTCGAAGCCCTGTTTCAAATTTCATTGCCTTTGAACTTTCCTAAGCTATCAAATCTGGAGCATAAGATGAAAGCTCGGTGAACTTTTTCACATATTCTGCTACAGTCATATCTTTCTGTGTCAGCTGTATGAACTCTGCAATCTTCTACATCCTATAGGTTTCAGGGAAGAACTCGGTGTTGAAAACTTGCTTGAATTGTTCCCATGTGAACCCATCCAAATTCTCAGGCCTCACAATCTTCCACCAATCCTTAGCTCGACCATCCATGACGAAAGTTGCAGCATCTATCCTCTGTCTGTCATTATACTGAAGAAGATCAAAATAATCTTCCATCATTGAAAGCCAATACCTAGCTTTATTTGGATCACCTTCACCATTAAATCTGTCTGGTCGTAACTTCAGAAATTCATTTAGGCCCTTCTCACCATTCCCACTATTAACACTAACACCTGAAGGAATACCTGCTTGACTTTATTGACGAAGTTGCATAACTAACTATTGTAGTAAGACATTACCCATAGCTACTGCCTGCATTTTGCTGGGCAAGAGCCTATTGCCCAAGTCTTGCAAATTTAGCGATAGGAACATCATCACCATTTCCTTCATTTGCTCGATGCTGAAAGGTGATACGCCTAGGTGGTGCCATACGTTTGCTGATGATAGCCATATTCTTAACTAGCGCAATAAATGAGGGGCAAAATACTTAATATCTAAGCGCAACAAAAGCCTAGCATTACCATAACCTAAGGTATCCCAATTTATCAAACCTATGCTCTGATACCACTTCTGTCACGCCCCCAAACCCACCCTAGGAGTCTTGGGACAATGACACACCACATACTCAAGAAAATAATTTCCCTAAGCATGCAAGGCTACATATTCCAAATAATTCCAAACTTATAAAATTCTCTTATGAGAATAAGTGGCAGAGCAACTACAATTCTTGAAACTGGAACATAATCCATAAGATATTAAAACTCTAAAGAATGAAATAAAATCCAAAGAGTTTTCTAAACATAAATAAGTTTCTAATAGTAGTACTAACGAAATACTTTTAATTGTCTTGAACTGCTGCTAGTCTTGTAGTCGCTCCCGCTAGCTAACTTGAACTACTCCTGATCTATGTGAGGGGGTGAAAATGGGGTGAGCACGAATGCCTAGCAAGTGGCGGATTTTGAAAACAGAAATATAATATACAAAATATATATAGGGATCAAGCAGAAAACAATTATTGTAAAAATAATAACATAAACTTTAGCAGAAGATATTTGAATAGTCAAAACATAATCAATGTAATACAATTTTGAGAGCTGAGCAAATAATATTTGTAAATAAAATCATTAACCAAAACAGAGCAGTTCAGAGCAGAATAGCAGAATAGAAATTTAGAGCAGAGTGGGTAGGGTGATCACTGTGACTACACTTAAACCGCTGTAGTGCGTCCAGAATCGTCTAAGAATCGCCAACGATCGAGCGTCCTGAAGGACTAGTCCAAAAAACAATGCACTGCGGAACAGAACGGAACAAAATACCCTACGTGAATGGTCCAAAACTATATTTTCCCAGTAGTACGGGCACAGAGCCAACACCCACCAAAACGGAGTCAGAATAGAAATTCAGAGCATTACGATTGTTATAAAATTTTAGTACAAAACATCACAATAAAAACATACCTGATCCTAGCTTATTTAATCAAACATAATATATTGCATAAATAAGATAAAATTCAAATAAGTAGATAAACAAGTAAATTAATCAAATACTTGGAAAACAATTTCAGAATAAAACTTGTAATTGAAAAGTCTTATTCTGATTAAAAATTTATTTAATGCAAAATAACTTTAAATCGAAATATTGAAAAATTACTAAATTGGAAAACTTAGCACTTTGAAGAATATATATATATATACATAATATCAAAACAATTTAATTTTTAGAATAGTAGTAGCCACTTACCTCAAAATGCAACTTTCAAACTCCTGAAATAATTCTTTAGCCGCCTAAAATAATTATGTGAAAGTTTATGTCAAAACATAATCAATTCAAGAAATAACTCAAAATCATTTGCTGACAGTGACCCAAACAAACGCTTCTGGAATCTAAGAATTCACTGAAGTAGTGTTAGAAGCCTTAGGGACTGATACTGTGATTAACCCGATCATATCCTTCAGCAATTTACTTCCAGTGACTAAGTTATAGCATTTTAGACTACAGGTGTCGATGAACCCGTCTCCAAACCTTAATGACCTAAACTGTCATTATGCCAATTTGTTTCCAGAATCACGATTCTTCGCCTTCTCCGATTCTCACTTCTGTTACTTTGTTATTTCAACCATGCCCAGCCAAAACCTCCATAAACTTATTTCTAATCCATACAAAATAATCCTAATAATTAATTGTTCTTTCCAATCATTAAAATAAATTATCATCAACTATAATCTTAACTTAAATCTCTCTTCAATTTCAAAGAAAAATTATTCTATGTATTAAAAAATAACTAACAATCACTCACTAAAGATTCTTCTTTTACTGAAAAAATTCATAGATTGCTTTTACTTGATCATCGATTGATGATTTCTTCTTCCACTTCTTCAATATAAAGAAATAGGTAGACGAGAAAGTAAGAGAAATACTCAACCTTAACTTTTCTTATTTTGAGTCGTTCTTTTTTCTTTCTCCTTTTTGCACCTCCTGCCCCATTTTTTTTATCCCCTTGCTCCTTTAATTTTTTTTTCTTATTTATTATTATTATATTTATTTTTTCTTCTCTTGAGCCTTAACCTAAATACCCAAACTAATAAAATGGACTAAATTTTATTGGGTCATTGCATTCATATAGTCTATTTAAGAGGAGCTAAATAAGTTGCATTCGTGAAAAAAAGGAAAAAAAAAAACTCGCCAAAAAGATTACGTAGCAACTTGCATTTATATTTTGTTAGGTTTACCGTTCAGAGTTGATGAACTTCTTAACAATTTCTGGATGCATAATTTTAAACATTCAGTTGTCTTTTCATTTTTTCTATTTCCATATTAAATTAAATTTAAAAATATGTTAACAAATATTAAAATGTTAATGTCGCTAATAGTAATTTTTTCTATGAAAAATTAAAGGCATTGTTTAATTACAAAATCTTTATCTCAACTTAAGAAGAACTAGAATTTTAAGTAAAACTATTTTAACAATGAAAATAAAAAATAATTAGAGATACATTAAATGTTACGGTGAAAAAAATTGAAAATAAAAATAAAATTTCAATGTGTACGTAATTATTACGCACTTTTACAAAGGAAATGCTTAATAATTTTGTAAATTTTATATGTTCAATTGTATGGTTTTTGCATCATATAATTTTTAATCTTTTACATTAGAAAAATCGAACTTGAACAATTTTTTCTTTATTTTTCATGACCTTTAAAATATTGGAACAATATTTGATTTTATTTTTGAATTTTAATACCCAAATCTGCAATTTCTATGCACGTATTATGACTTGAATTGAGAAATGGCTGAAGTTCTTCATTATTGAGGTAATTGATTGAACGAAATAGAAAGGGACAATAAAAGAACGCTATACAAGTCAAATTAGAAGGCAAGCAAGCAAGAGTGAGCCGACTAGGCTAATGGATGAAGAGATGGCAATAAAGTACCCATATTTGTAAATAAGATCAAAACTATGCCCATTGAGAAATAATGATATATAACTACACCAATAGCAGAAAAAGCTCCTTTTTTTTTTTTATTCAGAATCAAACATAGAGAAAATGAAAGGAAGTATGTTGATTACATAGCATAGTCTTAAAAAAAAGAGGATCAATCAACTAATGATCGTTTATAAATTGATAGAACCTGGTGTTACTATAATCTCATTTAACTGATCCACAACCTTAGACAAAGCTTTGCCTGATATGAAGAATATTGTAATGTTGAGAGATTTATCTTGGGTTTGAATTTGAAATCTTTCTACGAATAACTGATTTGAAATCTTTTCGGGAACAACTGATTGTCCTTTGAATATATCCACTTGTTCCAACAATTTTGCACTTCTGTTGATTGCCCTTTGAATATATCGCTTGCTTCCAACAATTTTATACTTATGTTTGGATTCTCCCTCTTTGGCCCCAACCCGCCATTATTAGTGACTCGAGTCTTAGGAGAAACTGACTCATTAAAAGGATTTGATTATGATGTCTTTGGGAAAAAATGGGTGTTTCTTTTGCACCATGATATATTTTGGGTTGATACATATTAAAAAAAAGTGGTGTTTCTTCTGCTTTTCATGATACATTTTAAGTTGATTGTAATAAGGTTGGGTTCCCCCTTGATAGCTTAGTACTCTATTGATGCACACAATGTCCTGAGATGACTGGAGTTGGTTGACCTTTAGCATTATTTTTTGTCGGGAAAATAATATTCTGCTATACATAGACTATTCGGTTTAATGTTGTGGCAGAAAAAAATTTCTGGTTTATTAAAGTCGTTGTTGCTGTGCTCTATGTGTAAGCCCGAAAGAAACAGCTTGATAGGCTTCCTTTTTGTTTGTAAAAGCTCCTTCTATTGTGGATGTAAACTACATTTATTTTTGCAAAACTACACATTTACCACCCAAAACTTTTATTTGACGTGTTCATGGGTCAAATTTAACTCTTTTGTTTACTTTCTTTTTTTTTTTTTTCTGTTAAGTTGCTCAAATTCAACTTTCGTTCTCTAAACGCTATCCTTCCAAATTCATGAATGAAAATTTGATGGTGCTTAATGATTTTGTATTTAATATATTTATTTTCTTCACATGCAGTATATATTAAGGCGCTTTGAGCTTAAATATTGGTCTGATTTACGCATACTTAATGAGTAGGGATGGATTTATTTTGAAGCAATTGTCCTTGAAAAATTTTGACTTAAATTTGCAAATTCCAACATTTATGGGTTTAAAGGTTTTGAGCCACACAAGGGTACTTGGGCGTCAATGGAATACATGTTATTAACAGTGAGACCGAATTTTTCACTTGATCTCTTTATAATTTTACAACCACTTTAATATCTCACTTGGTTACAAGGCAATATTACTTATCAGAGAAGATTGTATTGATTGACATACTTCACTTGTTTCAAGCTTTTCTTGACCTTGAAGGCTTAGGATCAAATTGAGGTCTTTTGGAGAATTAAATTAGACATCAATAGCTTTTTTGTGATGAGGTGGATCATATGAAATTGAGTTTGCTTGGTCAACAAAACTTTGCTTGCAACCCAAGTCAAAATCATGAAAAAGAAATTTTTTATACACCAAAATCATGAAATTTAAACCCTTAGCAGATTAGGTTTCATATTGGTGATTATTTACAAGAAAAATCATATATGAAGCTACGGCTATACAGAACAAGTGATTATTAGACCATTAGAAAGCTAAGTCAAAGGATCAAGAATTCATCTAAAGATGTTAATAGTCCTCACATTTGCACATCCAAAAAGCGTCCCAAAGTCAGATCCACTGCCCAATTACAAGTTGAAAAGGCAGTTTTGGTATTTTAATCAATGTCTCAGGGCTACAAAACTTTGATCTTATGAAAGTAAGGTGTTGTTTTGTAGCCAGGAGATAGAAATATAATGCTCCTAAAAAAAACAAGGTCAAATTACTTGCAAAATAAATCAAAAAACACTACAATTTGGCCAAATTCCAAACCCTAAGAGGAGCCCCATGTGGTCGTATACGTACAAATTGTGTAACCATAGAGAGAACTTTATATAAAGAGACACATACATTATCGATCTCCTTATTTATTTATTTTTATCAGTCCTAGCTAAACTCATAATTTTGCGTTAGAAGAGGTTTATGCTATAAATTGGGATTGTGACACGGAGATTTGTTTTTAATCTATTTTGGATTGGGTTTCTACGTTTTTCCATTAAAAAAATATTTACATTTCTCTAAATTCATACATGACTATGAGGTTGATTGTTTACTTAGGAGCGTGTTAGAAGCGACATAAAGTCAGTTATATTAAGTTTTAAACCCATGAAAAACCAAAGTATTCATTACTAAAATTCAGGTGTTTACCAACTACTGCGCGTTGGTAAATTCAATTTACCAACGCGGAGCCGTTGGTAAACGCAAATTGGTATTCGATTTGTTGGAAATTTTTTTACTAACGCGCAAGTAATAACACGTTGGTAAATTCCAATGTATACACGTTGGTAATTACCAACGGTTAGGAACCGGACTTGGTTTCCATCGCATAGTTGTAGTTACTAACTGCCCAGCAGTTGATAATTACCAACTGTCATGACAGTTTGTAGGAGACCGCGTTGGTAATTACCAACTTACAACAATTGGTAAGGGAGTTGGTAATTACCAACGCGTGCGAGTTGGTAGTAAGCCATTGGTAATTACCAACTTGCATACGCGTTGGTAATAGTGTCTGTAAGCAC
Source organism: Aquilaria yunnanensis (assembly GCA_039654915.1). Taxonomy (NCBI): domain Eukaryota; kingdom Viridiplantae; phylum Streptophyta; class Magnoliopsida; order Malvales; family Thymelaeaceae; genus Aquilaria; species Aquilaria yunnanensis. Next base: position 101,131,740 of record CM077593.1, on the reverse strand, counting down.
CAACGCGGATGACAGTCGGTAATTACCAACGCGCGCGAGTTGGTAAACCCGAGTTGCACGTTGGTAATTTACATTAAGTGTTCCAAGTTTCGGTTGTTTCATATTTTTCCCAGTTTGAAACAAGTTCAAAATTTATTATGTAATAATTCGAAAGTTCCCCCATCCTTGCTCAGCAATAAAGATTACATAGATATGCAAACAAGATGGGTGTGTTTGACAGAGAAAAAAAGAAAGAAGATGAAAAAATGGGGGCTCATAAACAGCCACAGTTGCATTCTGTATGGCTGTTCGTACATCATCGTTTGTCAAGTCCCCACACGGGTCAACCTCCTATGGAACAGAATCAATCAGTTTCAAAACAAATCAAAACCAGCAGCTGTCAAGCTGCTCTTGAGGTTTGCTACAAATACAAGATATAACTTTTTGGATACAATGGCACCGATTTATTTATTTTGACATGGCAGTGTTTCATGATCACAGGAGAAAGTGGAGAAGGATCAGAAGCAGGAGCATTGCCAAGACACTCATAGATCACCTAAATTGACTGATCATAAGAAAGGAGGTGACACTCATAATCTACATGCAGAAGTAGAAATGGAAGACAAACCCTCTGAATTGGTCACAGCAAGCAATAAAAATAAAAAGATAAATGCTGCAGAACAAGAGGCTCTCCAGTCAGCAGCTTATGCAGCAGAAGAAACAGCAAAACCTTTTCTCCTCTTGAATTCCTGAACTCTACGACAAAATTAGGGAGGAATGAACTACCTCACAGAAACCATGCAGCAACAGTCTACGAAAGGGATCTTGGATGGACATTGTAAGTGTGTCCCTGTCTTCACTCTCCTCAATGAATGCTCTCACACAAGTCTGACCAGGAAAATTTTATATCAATCCCAGGAACTATATCAGATTAGATATTACTCCTGAAGGCTGACACTGAAAGATAGCAAATTAAAAGGTTACAAACAATGGATATCACGGATACATAACATTGCAAGCTCAATTTACACTCTTTGCTGAAAATAAAATCAAATGAAACAGTAAAATCTTCTGGCATTCTTTAATCATTGTCAGAAGCTCAAAACAACCATTCCTAGTAAGACCTAAATGACCCTGTCTTGCTAAGTTTGTTCTTCAACTAAGAGCAGAAATATAAGCAAGATCTATGCATGTATTACCTAACCCTGTGAAAATTCACTTATGCTGTAAATTAAAAAACAGAAATCGGGTATGTTTTTCGTGTTCTGTTAATTATTCCAGTAGATGGAGTAGTAGCATTTACCTCATATTTCTCAATAAGATCAGAGAAGAGGCTGTGGCGCAGTGCTTCTCTTGTTCGACAATCAATTCTACGCCATGCATTCAGCACAGCCAATTTATCCTCATCAACACAAATTTTCTTCTTCGCAGATGAATTATTTAGTGCACCAATGATACTTGCCTATGAGCAAGAGAAAAAACAAGATAGCTTGAGCAACATATAATCAGCATGACATCAACGGTAAATTTATTTTTGGTAGTTTTAATAGGACAGTAGAAAAACAACACATTTCATATAATATCAAATTTCTGCCACTACAAATCATTACAAGCACATATATGAGTGACGTTACTGCTAAAGTAAACTTTTTTGCTAAGAAATCTTGATTGTGCAATGAGTACATGCTTAATTACTAACCCAACAAAAAAGGCCATAGGTATATTTGCAAAAACCTCAAAGATCAAAGAAGTGAATTGACATATTTGCAAAAACCTCAAAGATCAAAGAAGTGAACTGACCTCTTTGTCCATGTCTATACTCCTAAATTTGTCCCAATCTTCGAAGCTGGTCATGGAAAATGCCGAAGGTGGCACAATGTTGCCTGAAAATAGTTACCCATAAATGTAGCAGAACAGAATCATATGAAAGACAACTTAATACTAGCCAGCTACTACAAACATGCCAGATCAGCAAAGCTGTTGGAAGTTTAGAAGGTGCAGACGTATTTATAAAACCTATGAATGTAAAACTTAGTGGCCACTACAAAGAGCAAGTCTAGAATTGTAAGTTTTCCAAAGTGGCATAAAAGACTACCCCATGGTGGTGGAGCAAATAAGCCTCTGATCTCTTCTGGGTTCAGACGAGGAACAAGTTCCATCAACAAGTGATCATTTAGTAATCTTCGAGTGCGTCTGTTGCTAACCTGAAAACATAAACAAGGGGCCCTAAGTCCTCGACATGCTAAATATACTTGTGATGGACAATTTAGTGGATATAAATTACATTGCTCTTTCCAGGTCTGACGCCAAACCCTCTCATAGTAAAGGAAGGGAAGGCCGGTATCTAGAGTAGCAATTAGATTGATGATATAAAACCTCTTTTATTCTGAAAACACAGAAGTTACCAAAAACAAAACAGAAATACTCGAGAAATAGACCAGATATAGCAGACAAAACGTGAAAAGGGAAAACAATTCGAACCAGATCCTTGTTGACTTCTTCAATCGCCATCTAACAGCAAGGCTTCAGCATTTCTCGCGCTTCGGCCGTCAAATGCATAGGCGCAAGAATTGCGCAGGTGACACCAGGCATTCTGGGAACATGAAATCCCTACAAATTGAACAAATTAATGTAGGCAACTAATGATTCCATCCCCAAAAGCAACAGAAATTTAAACAAGTAAAGGAACTACCCCGTTTCTCTCTAACGCCTTTCACTGCATTCTTAAAGTTGAAGGGTAAAAATCTATCATTCAGGCAGCAGTGCCTATGAGTTTTAGATTCACAAAGGCATGAAGGTATTTGTCCGTCATTGTAGCTTGTCATTCAAACTTGAATTCAGCAATCTATTAGCACTAGGCATCAACCACAAATAAAACCAAGAGACTTCATCCTGGAGTTCGAATACTCTTAATGACACCTTGACATTGATCTGCTGTGATTGGAAATCTGTTGGACTGGAAAACAAGAAAAACACCAAATTACGGTCCTATGTGTGTCTGTGTGTGTGTGAAGATCTTTGCAAAAACAGAAGCCCGAGATAGCTGACATGACTATCTAAGGCTTCCAATTGAACACCCTATTACTCAATGTCTACCAAGGTAGACTGGCACACCCAAGGCACACAATCCCTATATTCCTAAGGAGCCAAGTGCACTAAAAAACACTTACCTAGTAAAGTGAAGCACATTGAGTTTAGATACTTAGCTGCTAATGTTCAATAGGTGACTGAATTCTTATTCTTAGGATTTTCCAAGAGACAACAAAGCTGGATTCTTTTTGTACTAGTGTTGCTATCCTTTGGATTCTTTTTGTACTAGTGTTGCTATCCTTACTTCTTTTGTTCAATTTGATTGTGTAAAAAAAAATTCTCTTCTTAAAATGGTATATCGTATATGTAACTTAAAATAGGCCTGTTTATATCAGTATGCAAGTCCCCCCCTTCCCCCTACAAGTCAACACTTCAACGGAAACATTTTTCCAAGTAGAATTCAGCAACGCAAAAAGTGTGCAACTCATTGAAGGTACTAACATTGATTAATACTGCCCTAATCTGACCCCTTCTTTGCGTGACAATCACTTTTCTCCATCTCTTCCTCTGTCCACTTGGTTCCAAGAATCCGTATTTGATTTTCCCACTTAGGTCTGAACATATATGCAGTAATAGGTCTGACATTGAATTTGCTCTCGTTGCTTCACCTTGCATTGTGCAATTATAACCATGTAGAAGAAAGTAAAGAACTTGAAAAATGAATGAGCTTAAAGATAGCATTATTAGTTTGTATGGAGCTTTTAGACTGCTCATGGTTGTGGATTCAGAAGGAACATTGCTACTAGGAAGAACAGCACTTTCATGCAAAAAATGTCGGCCAAATTTTAGGTAAGTCAGGAAAAGGAAGTAAAGTAGATGTGTATAACTGGTCAAGAGGATATTATACCTGCGCCACTTCCCACATATGGTTCCATTGATATCTTCACTTACGCCTTCTATCACTTGCCGACATTGAAGCCAATTTCCAATTGAACTGCATCTCAATGGGTTATCGCGACTCATCTCCTGCAGATGATATGTCAAGAGTGATCTGGAGATTTTCTTTTTCCTTAAAAAAGGCTCATATCATTAACTACAAGAAGAGAAAATAAAATCAAATAGGATACATAAGAAGAACCATACATTGTAAATAGTATGCCACAATGGATCATTTCCCAGTGGTTCACTGATTGTGTCGACATACCTGCAAAAATAAAAATAATTTGCTAAGGTATGTATATAACAAGGTTGTAAATTGTAAAACAAATATGCGCTATATAACATCCAAACAATAAATAAATCTAGTAAGTCTTTGCAAGAGAACCCACATGAAGAATAAGCCCATCTACACCCTGACAAGCATCAAATAATTCTGCCTAAACTCAATCGATAGGGCCCATACATTTTCTATTCCTTATGGATAAAAAATGTCCATCCTGAGTCATGACAATTCAAAGCTATTGATCGAGTGATCCCATTAACACTAATTAATTGGTTCAATTAACGTAAAGAGTGAAGTAACTATTTCTTAGATAAAAGAAACACATTCATTGCATCAATTAACAGGCAGTTGCCAAAGAACAAAAGCTAGAATCAGATTTGAATTCGGTTCACTATCTTAAAATTCTTGAAACTACAAGAAGAATAAGATTTCAGTATATAAACAAATACTGTTACTGGGTATCCTTATCTCTTTTAACTGCTACAACTAATATTCTTGAAATAGTAAAATTCTAAGAAACCAATTTCTTATCTGTGACAGTGAAAGAAGAAATAGAAGATATCGCCTTTCTGTATTTCTCCACCTGGGCAGCGGTGGCTTTAGCGAGTCGACGGCCAGCAGAGACCAACGGCCGGAATCGGAGCTCCGTCGGCGGCGTCGGCGTGATACCACGCTTTGGCAGCTTCTCTCTCCCCCTCCTCGCCCGAAACGGCCGACTGGTGCTGAAGGAGTAAGAAGAAACATATAAAAACCAATTACCAACGGCTAGCCGTTGGAAAATGACAAAGTTAAACGCACCGTTTCATTTAAAATATTACCAACGGCTTAGTCGTTGGTAATTTAGCATTGAATAAACCCCAATTATTGCACCAACGTACGGCAGTTGGAATCTTACCAACGGCTAGGCCGTTGGAAAAAAAAATTAAATAGAAAAAAAAATAGTTTACTGTTATACCAACGCATGCACGTTGGAAATTGGTACCAACGGTCCTACACATTGGTAATTACCAACGCCTAGGCCGTTGGTAAAAAATGCATTGGAAAAGGAGCAAAAGTTAGTGGTGATTTGATTGCACAAGAAACAATTAATTATTTATAATGAGCAAATTCAATGGGTTAAAATTGTAATAAGTAAAAATTAACTAAAATTAAAATAAGAAGAGGAATGAAACTTACAATTCAACAAGAAATAATTACTTTCTTTATCCTGAAACGTTTGCAATGTTTCATTTTTCATGTAGACCAAGAAAACATACTGTTTCCCTTTTTTGTTCTAAACTTGCCCTTCTTCAATTCTCCTCCTCATTTCTCCATGTTGCCAACTTGACCAATCTTCGCCGCTCTTTGCCGCCTACCACTTCCTCTAGCAACAACCATCAACAAACATCTACTGCCTCTGTTGTCTCAATTCGTTGCCTCCTTCTTTGACAAACCTAAGGTTCGTTGCCCTCGACGCCTCAATTCATCTACTTGTCACCTCCATCATCTCAATCCATTGATCCATCAGTCTATTGCCTCCTTCCCCCCACTCTAACTATCGCCAGTTTGAATTGGAAGAAAGGTCTTCCATCGCCACCAAGAATGATTAGAAAGTGGTCCATATTGAGATTGGAGAACAAATGCTAAGATTAGAGAAGCAGAAAATAAAACAGAGAAATTGAACAGTTGGTTTAGGATGGAATAGAGGAATTGGGTGATAAGAGAATAAGGGATATAATGGTAAAAATACATGGTAAAACTTACTAAAAAAAAGAAAATTGTTGCAAAGGATTTTGGGATGACCTAAAATGGAAAGTATTGTAAAGAATATAAGACGAAGGAAGTGTACAACAAAGATAAGATGAAGGAAGTGTAAGATTGCTAAATGTTAATTAAGAGTTGTTTGTTAAGCATTAGGTAAAATTAATCCAAAATGATTTATTTTTATTTGACATTTTTAATCTGAACTAATATCAATTGAAGGCTAATAATATATAGATATAAACCGTTGAAAATCATTTTTTGTTGAGATTGAATTTAATGAATTTTTTTTTACTTATCCAACTGAAAAGAATTAGCTAATTAAATGGAATACTAATTTTCAAATTCCGGTAAATTTCAGGCATTAGGGATGGATGTTCTACTCCTAACCAAGGCAAAATCCAAGCCTAATTGAAAATAGGAAACGTTACCGAACAAAACCTAAAGATACCCAAAATTGAGGAGTGCCTCTATAGTGAATCATGGCCTTTGAGACCAGGCATATATAACAATTCACTAGTGTGAATATCATAAATTTCATTTATAAACACTGGTTAATTGTTTGGATTCAATGAATGGATAAAATTGTAAAATAGTGAATCTAGAGATGTGAAGTGATCTCGAGGGAAATGACTCATATAAGAACTTCACAGAAATAACATGGCTTATGTTGTATCCATCGGAACGAGTTGGATAAACAACTGAACGTCTGGGAGATGTTAGATTTTGGTTTCATTTCCAAAATGTAGCCAGATTCTTTATTTTACATTTTCGTAAAAAAGCTGGTAATCCATAGGAATGCATACGATATCGGACGGACTGAACTGAACAAGAACTTTTTTTTTTCAGATATGTCTGAATTATACGACTTGTGAACCTTCCTATATCCTATACACGCTATACGGTTTCAAGTCTTGCTGTCGATGAAGCGGAAAGTGTTGGATCCAACATAAGAGGTTATACAATACCTGACCAAAAAGCTTCTTAATTACTACTACCTCACTCCCATAATATTTGATATCTTTTTAACTATTAAAATTTATGTTCGATTCAATAATTCTCTACAAATAATTACATGAATATCTGAATTTATACGTAAATGTTAGACCAAGTCTTTGCCTTTTCTAAATATTAGTGTTTAAATAACAATCGATATGTTAAATATCGAGTCAATCTCAAATCCAGAAAATGTAAAAACGATAAGGAGGTGGTATTTGCGGCTGACTCCTCGAGTGAAACCCACTTCTGATCTGGTTAAACAAATTAGAAAGTGAGTGATCGCAGAAACTGGAAATCTATCCTCGAATCATCCCTGCCTGCCTCCAGAAGAATTGGAAGATATCTTCTGTAGTCCACTTTTAACACCCCTCTGCAGCACAACCGGATCAGAAACATTCGTACAAGGCGCAAGATTCATGACACCTTTCGCCCACCCTCTCCACTATTTGATCCCTCCTCTAACTCTAATCTAAGCCATTCTCCCATATTTCACAAGGTCAGGGAAAACCAAAGGCAACACTTCACTCTCATGACATTTTCCAGTTTCATCAAGAAAGAGACAAGAGAGAGATGAGCTTCCCTAACCAAAGTCGTCCCATTTAGTCAAATATTACAACATCGGGAGTACAGCACGGACAAGGAATATCTACCGGTTAACAGCCGTATCCAGGGGTCTTTCACAGTCACACCAATGGCGATGATGCAGTCTCCTTTCATTTTTACCCTTCTTGCACCCTGGTGGAAAGATCACATGGATGATGAAATTCCAACTGCACTCGCAACTTCTGCAGACATTTTATGTGACGATCTTCAAGGGCATATCTATCCAGGCCTAGCCCCATGCAGGAGCACCAGAACTAGAAACAGCAGCCTGGTTCCTGCAAACCGAAGAGGAAAAAGGAAATTGATCATGATGTGCACAGCCACTCGCCTCAGGAAATAAAAAGAAAAAAGAGGCATTCCTTTTGGCATTCATCCATTCAGAGTTATAGTGGAAAGGATGCGGGCAAAGGTTGAAATCTGTATGCGATATCCTACATCTCTTTGTTCAGAACAGTAATGAGATGCTAGATATTAGCTCACCCTCATGCCAAAGTAATGAGAAAACCACATTCACTTGTTTAACATTTGCTCACTTCAGGAATTGCTGCCAATACCTCATAATTGAACAGAGATTGGTTTCAAACAGCAACAGCCCCAGCTATCATGCATATAACCTTCATAAACATGAGTTTCACAGCCTATAACTTTGATTCACTTACATGAAACTGCCCAGGACCATAAAGCAACACTAACATGACGCCTCTGGAACGAGAATATGCAGATAAACCTTTCTTCTGTTGAATTTTCTCTAAAAACCAACACAACATACACAGTCAAAGCACACTTTCTTAAGCACGTTCATTTTACTTGTGCAGACACATGCAAGCATGAACCAAGTCATGGAAAAGAAATTATCTGAAAACAATATTCAGAGCCGTTGAGAAAACAATGTGCAACATGATATATGCATGAAGTATGCACTAATTTTAAGATAAACGAACATGCATCATATTAGATTGCTGGCCAAGCATATGTCGAATTTGAACAAGAGATTTTACAGTCACAGTTTGTTGATTGATGGCTGGACTGCCCAGGTTCAGTTAGGCTTAGCTCCATGTCATGAGTTGCTGTCCACCCAGGTTCATATGCTTCTAGGAAACCGATTTTCGCCTTATTAGGTAAATCATGGGGATGAACAAATGGCACTCCATGTGGCCATCCTATCTCCATTCTTATACTCGCACAAGGGCTATCAAGTGCATGAATGTGACTCTCACAATCCTTAAGATTACAGAACCTTAGCTTGATTCCCTTCTTATCTGCAATTTCTTGAACCCTCTCCTTCAGTACTCTCTGAGCCTCAAGTCGTAATCTCTTGGAAGGTGGCAAAGGTTTGCATCTAGAATTGTTCTTCCTCCTCCTTACCAAGGGTTTCATAGATCCTGTACCAGCATTTCATCGATCCAAGGACCTGCTGTTAAAAGCTTCTCACTAAGGCTACTGTCACAGGGGAAAAAATAAAGCTTAACATCTCCTAATGCTTGTCAGTGATTCGATGCTCAAGGTTCTTTCAAGCCTTCAATGTTCACAGAAATATCAATCACAGTCTCACCTAACTAATGACAGAGTATTTAAATTTTGTTTTCCAATAATACTTGGTACGATTCTTTGAAAAGTCTTATTTCCCTTTTGAACAGTGTACAAGACACTACATACAGACCAGCAAATGCAATATTGGAAGGAAATAGGTGACATGCTAGCAAGCCAAGATCACCTACTTGAACATGATAACCCTACAGATGAAGTCTTTCAAATTGATAAGCAGTTAGAGGAAAAGACTTCTGCGGCCTCACATGTCCAGATAGCAATGCCATTAAAAGGGAAAATAACAAACCAGCTTAAGTCCATTTGGCTACCAGAACAGTATGGAAGTTTAAGTTTGACTAAGGAATATATTTGGTTCTCAGAATGGCCAAATAGAAAGGAACACAGGTAAACGTCGGTATCTTGCTAGTTGACATTAGCAGAATCAATCAGAGCCAGATAATAGATGTGTGATCAAAATAGAAATAACTATAGTTATCACTGTTGATTTCAAGAAGGGAGGATAATCAGTTTTAAATCAGTTCCTGGGTTTTCTAAAGCTAAGATATGGAATATCAGAACTAAATGCACAAAGGTAACATATTGCTCACCATCTTGGGCTGCTGTAAAACTGAAGCTTTGAAAAGTGGTTCTGTTAAACAGCTGATCTATTGGATGCGATCTTTGCATGAAGTCATCCACTGGCACAGGAATCTGGAATTGAGCTTCAACCCCGTGACCAGCTGCTCTCATTTCAGAGCAATTGAGACTCGTCATAGATTTAGGCATAAGTTTGAAAGTGACAGCACATCTCCCATATATATTCCCCTGTATGTTACTAATATCTGTTCTGTATAATGCAGGATTCACATAGCCAGCAGTTGCTTGGTAGAGGGCAAGTCCTGGGAAAACAACAACTTCTTGAGGACCAAGATCCCCATCAACAAGTATCCAACGTCCCTGAAAATCTCTTACATGTAAGCCTGGTTTATCTGATTTAACCAGAGATATCAAACTCTTATCAAATTGTTGCTCATTAGCAGGATACATAACTAATTGGCCACCCTCTTGGGCGGCTAAATTATGGTGCTGTGCTGCCTGAAATGAGGGCCTTGCATGACAGCAAACTGATAAAACTGAGGAAGAGATTTCCCGGCTTCTAAGGGGAACATTATCAAGTATTTCAGAAAATGGAGAGCTGCGCAAGTTTAGATAGAAACTGACAGCATCCAGAATATCACGAGCTGCCTTGCCCAGCAGAGAAAATATATCAGGCAAACCAGCTGGAGGAAATTCCAATCCATTACTAGGCTCTGTTGGAGTAAGACCAGGTCTATAATCATAAGTTTCAGTCCATTGTTGAGGATCTGCATAGTAACCAGATGTTTTGCACCATTCACAAGAATCATTGGGGTGAATCATGTCAGCAGTTGGATATGACGCCCTCTGATTGAAGTAAAGGCGGGCTGAATCTAAACCAGATCTCAAGAGAGCTCCATCACTAGCTGGGAACTGAATAATGGCGGCAGAATATTGAGCAAGGGACTGTGACAAGGTAGAGACTGAGAGCTTGTAGGAGTCTAAAGGAAGGCCTTCTGATGGTACAATATCACTGAGCCTTATACGACCCAAAGACGGCAGGCCATTGCCTGCCATGTAATTTTCGAGTAATAACTATCTCAATTCAATATAAACTGCAGAACCCTGTTGATATAATAATCAGTAAAAGAGGTCACATTACAGCTCTGGACTGGGATGAAATTAAGGTGCCAACGACAAATCGCATTCATAATTTGGCTGGGTTGTCTTCTTCCCTGACCAAGTTAATAAAAAAGAAAAGTTAGAACATATTCATAAACCCAAAACCATAAAAAGGGCAAGGTTGTGCACGATGACTGAACCCTGAAACACACGGGATCAGACACAGAACTCTTATAAGCAACCAGCAGAACAGTAGCCCGAAGTAATATAAGGGCAATCGATCCGCAAGAGCAAAACAAGATGGACAGAAGAAGAAGAGAAGTTATACCAGATTTAAGGAGTAAAATTCAGACACAGATCATCTGAATCGGCAGCAGTTCAGATCCCAGAGAGAAGAGCAAGCGGAATCATCAGATGAAAGGGAGAGGGTGCAAAAGAGGAAGGGCGGTGTTGTTCGCCGACGACTACGAGGTGAAGCAGAAGGTTGCCTTTCTATTAACATCTCATGGCATGAGCTGCGTTTCGCCTGTAAAACTGAAGTATGATTCACCTCACTAGCACTAGTTTGTCCTGATTTTGGCATGAAGACGATATACCTCCAGTTTTATTTTATTTATTATTAGGGAAAAGTAAAAAAAAAAAAAAAGTGTCTAAACTTATCAGTTTGAACATATTTAGTTACTGTTCTTTTAAGTGGTTTCAAATGTATCAGTGAAGATAACTTTTAGTGTCAATTCAAGTATCCATGTGTTGAAATGGGATGAAATAGGTCACAAAGTTAACTGATAGTTGAAAGTTTCCATTAAATTGTAGAATATTCTGTTAGGCTTATATTATATAGCAGTTAAAGGAAGATGTCAGGGCAATAAAGGATGAAATGACGTGACATATAGGCAAAACGACAGGCATATGTGGCAATTTTAGGATTTTGGGGATTTAAGACATATAGGGATTTATGCGTTTAGGGCTTATGGCTTTAAATTCTTGACTTGGGAATGAACGTGATTAAAAATTTTCAGGAAAATGACAGTGGGGATTTGGATGAGTACATTGTCCGTATCAGGTGCATCATTGGTTTTCTTGTCTAGAATCGGAGATGGAGACAAAACAGACATCCTTTGTCAATGTAGATTGAAAGTTGTATGGAAGACCTCTTTAATACATAGGAATCCTGGGTGACACTTTGTATTATGCCTAAATCATGATGTAAGTCTTCATTAAGTCATTTATTGCTGTGAAAGTGTTTGATATATACTGGTTGTTGCAATGTCATTGTTTGTGGTTTTGGAATTGTGTAAGGAGTGCGTGCATGTAGGTTCTGGTAGTGGGTAAATGGCGAATTCCCAGTTCAAGCCAATGAAACAATCAATGCAATGAGTGATCAAAAAAGGTTTCTATCTTTCTTGCATCACACCCTTTCTGAAGAGGTAGCTGTTCTTCAAGACATGTTGGAAGAAGAGAAACTTGGCTCTGTGCAAGTGAAGGAAGAGATGTTGAATCTAATAAAGAAGAATAAAAAGTTGGAGGAAGAAAAGAGGATGTTTGAGGTGGAGAAGATAGAGTTGGAGGCAGAGATGATGAAGCTGGAGCAAGAATGGTTGTGCTGGAAAGGGGTGTGGCTAAGAAAGTAGTTACAGCTATTACTATGTTTATGGGTTTATTGTCATGGATTGTAGTCAGTTGCTATAGGAATTAGCTTAGACAATGATAATGTGACATCTCTGTTGCATTTGTTTTTGTTGGGAGGACAAGCAGAATGTGTTTTCCTGTGATCATGCACATCAATGCTACATTTGCTGTGTTTTGTTGTTGTAAAAGGAAACTGTTGATCAATGCAAAGTACCTTCAGATGCTTTTGGTATGCTTGTAGCTGGCATAATGTTTAAGCAATACAAGAAGAGTTGACTAAGAATTATTGATTGAGAAATGTAGCTATGTTGAACATTTCATAGGAAAAGTTGACAGAACAAAAAAATGAGACACATAAACTTTGTTTCATTGATGACAAAGTAGTTGTGCAATTACAAAATATGGCATATTTGATTAAAATGAGCTGCATTAAACATCATGGGCACTAAAATTTATCTACATAAAAGTTTTGACAAAGTACTATGTATTTGCTAGGTGCAAAATGAATGACAACACAACTCTGCTTCTTCTTGTTACAAAAGCTCTTTAAACTTCAGGTTCTTGACTCTACTATGGTTAGCTCAAGGAACCAGTTACTTTCCTCCCATGCCTCCCATAACTTAAGATTCTTTGGCCTTGCCTTCCAAGTTGCAAAAAAGACAAACATTAATGTTCAACCAGGATTTTCTTTGTTTAAGTAATAAATGGTTCAAATGAACAAGTGTTTAGGTGCATATACATTATATATTATGAAACCAGTGTCAAAATTAGTCAGAATTCCCAATCCTTCTATTCTCCCTTTTTGTGTAACAGTACTAGTTCCCTTAGTAAAGCAGTCTCTACATCTAAGTACTAGTTTTTGTCTCTTCAAAGTAGGTTTTTCACCTTTGTGCATTTGTTGGTCCTATATTCCAGAAAATAACAATCATTCCCAGGAGCAAGTTAAGATGAACATATATTAAAGAAATGTAATATATTACTTCAATTGTGCCACTATTAGAACCTGTCTTGTTAGGATATATGGTCTTTTTTTTGTCCTGGTTGTTTGCACACACTACAAGTGTTTCTTTGCCCTGTCTTTGACAATTTGCCAGTCTTTGAGGTTTATTGACCTTTTTTTTTTTTTTTTGTTGTTGTAGGCCTTCCAAGCATCTTCTTGACTATAGGGGAACAATGGGTATTAAGTTGAACTGTTTCTAGCCATTTTGACCAATTAAAGGTTGTAGTATTGATATGTAGCTTTGAACTTATCTTTCTTGAACCATTTAGAAAGGTAGTCCATTTGATAATATACAACTAACTCTATGATAGCATGGAATGCCAAAGATGTCCCAGGATTCACAAAAGCAACTTTTCTTATCTATTTTCACTGCAAATTTATCCATACCATATCTAACTTCAAACCCATCCTCCCCATTCCATACAATATCCCAATGGTGATGATTTTTCACCTATGTTGCTAATTTATCTAGAACTGTCTTTCCATATCCTCTAGTCCAACCTTCTACTTCTCTTCATTTCTCTCCTATTCTATACATAATATATCTCCTAACGTCCTCAAGCATAGAATATATAGGTTTATGTCTTGCAATCAAAACATGCTCTACACCATTAAAAGCTTTAAAAATATTATTTTAATTGGAGTCACACTTGATTTCCTTGTTGAAAAATGCCTTGCACTAGTGTTTAGGATCTATCATCAAGATATCCTCTCTTGTTGTAGGGGCATATGAATCAAGAGCTTCAAGACTCTGATGGAATTGGTTGAGGGAGATGCTGTTGACAGTTGCCTAAAAAAGGCCCTTGAAGACATCTCCAAGATACTTTTGCCCCAAATTTGCACAAATGTGCCTTGCATACCTTCTGTGCTCTGCATTTGGTGCCAGTGACTCAATTGCTTGTAATAGGCTCTGCATTTGAATTAAAACACATATATTACAAACATAAAATTCATCAAACATTGAAGCTTAATTGAGTGGGAAATGAAAGTACTTTTTGCTGGTCTAATATAAATGCCCAACTATTGCCATCCCAAATTCCTAAATCATCAAACATCTTCTATAAAACCAGGTCCATCCATCTCTATTCTTTACCTCTATAACTGCCCAAGCTATTAGGAACATGCCATCATTGGCATCCTTATCAATTGTTACTAATAATTCCCCCTTAACCAATCCTTTTAAAAAATAACCATCTACTTCAATTAACCTCCTATAACCTGCAAAAAAACCTTTCTTGCAAACATCAAAACATATACACATCCTTCTAAACACTGCGCAGGACACATCTTGACTTGGAGTCAAATCAAACTTAACAGTAGTCCCTAGGTTTAACCTTAGAATCTCACTAGCATAATCTCTCATAAGACTACACTTATGCTTCTAGTTGTCTGCCATTTCATTTCTAACTATCTCCCTAACCCTTTTAATCATTTTGACACTAATGTTTAGCTTTAGTTCATCCTTCACTTTACCTTGAAAATGTTTGATATTCATTGTTGGGTCCTCCTTAAGAATTATCTAATATTTCTTGACCAACCACTTAACACTTACCAGTTTCAGTTTATACTTCTCGACATAGTTATGATCCAACCTCAAGTTCTTAATCTGCAAACACTTAAGAGCCTTGTTGTATGACACCCATATATGAAAGGGCAGTCTGTTGCACATGCAAGCCCAAGCCTCTTGCCAATATTAACTTTCCACCTAATGTCTCTGTGGTTTTGAACTGCATAATCAATTGCTACAACTTTAAATTCCAAAGCATCATCAAACTTCATGCATAACTAAAACTAGAAACATCCTCACTTTGTGGATTGAATTTTGAGAACAAGCTCCTCTTGGTAAACTTTCTCCCCTCTGTCCCATCCTCAAAGTCTTCTGCATCTAAACCCTCATCACCAAGATCATCAGACTCTAAATAGTTAATGTTATCTCCATCATTTATTCCATCCATTCATTCAAGATCTTCTGTATCTAACTCAATTTTAGAATCTGACATTTTTCCTGTTTCAGCCTCAAGATTAAAGTCCTCATCATTTTTCTCACCAACTGATCCATCAGGTTCCTCACCCTCATTGTCATAAAAAAAATTATACTCATATCCCCCCTATGAACTTCAATACCTATACCATCAATCTTTTGACCAATGTCCCTGTCTAATATACCTGCATCTAAAAGCCCTGCCGCTTGCCTGATATTTTCTAAATGAACTTCTACAGTTTTACCCTTCACTTTACTTGTATTTAATACATCATCATTAACATTTTTACCTGTTTCCCTCTCCCTCATGTTTCCACTCTGTTTCACTACATCACCACATTCATTCCTATTGGACACATTATGTTCTGCATATGGATGACATTGACCTCTATTGTAAAGTAGTTGTAAAGCTTCAATAGTTGAATATTCATCACAAATCAACTTCTGATCATCATACACCCTAACAACTGACCATATTTTTTTTGGAAGAACACACATTTCACATTGTCAATGCTTCTCATTTTAATGAAATTCTGAAAATCAATCCAATTTGAAAAATAATCAGCCCCTGCGTAAATCTTTTCTCTGCCATCGTCATACCTAAATGGAAAATAATGGAATCTACCACCAACATGGAGATAGTATTTGAAACCATTGTCTCCCCATCGGCCAACCTGCATTCATGATCAAAAACTAATCTATAAGCACAACAACGCAATGCTCATGTAATTAAGATCTAGAATCATCTTCCCTATGTCATAAGCATGACAACAACCATCAAAACACTTAATCATGCCACAAACCATTTCTGAACTTAAAACCCCATCAAACCAAAACCAAACCCTATCATAGATGCAACCATAATTTGCACATTATCACAAAAAACTTGTGTTTAAACAGCACAATTTGGTTTTTCCCTACATTTCTACCCATTCATTATGATCTATTTCATCACACTTAATAGCAGAGCAAACTGAGTTCTTCCCACCATGCATACCTTGGTGACTCCTCGCCACATAATGTTCTTTCATCCATCGTCTCTTCCTTCACCATGATCGTAAGCCAGGAAACAAGTTTTCAACTTCTTCACCAGAAGAACATTCCCTTCCAGAACACCAAACTAAGGATTTCCCTCACAAACCAATAGGTTTAACACCCTAGACTCCTAGCCTTTTGCTTTTGGCGGGATGATCACTGCCAACTTAACTACCACCTCACCTCTCCATGAACACATCATCAATACTAACGCCTCAATCATCAATTTGGGCCCGTCTTAAAACTTCAGTTAACATTTTGGCACCACTTAAAAGAATGATGACCAAATATGTTCGAAGTGGTAAGTTCAGTCACTTTTTTTGTACTTTTTCCTTATTATTATTATTATTATTATTATTATTATTATTATTATTATCTATTCAGAAGGGGAACCTCTAACAAGCCCAAAATAATTTTTATACTTTACTAAACCATAACTCTAACATGCTCAATTTAAGCCATTAGAAGATGAAGTTCAATTTAAAGTATGAAGTGGTTTACCATGTTCATGGACAATAACCCAATCATTTGGCCATCATTCAAAGGGTAATTAAGATTAGAACAATCACTAGCTAGAGTAACTAATTTAACTGTCAGTGGCAAATTCACTCTGCTTTAATGATGCGGTGATAAATTTATACTTCAAAATATTTTGGTGGTAAATTTGTACCATATCTATTTTTGGCCAGCAAATATGCTAGTTTTGCTTCTGAAATTTTATTATATTCAACTTGTTAACCTAATACTATAACAGAAAAACAAAAAAGTAACTGAAGTTCTGTTGTTTTTTAATTTAGTCGCAAATCAATCACTTTTGTGTGGTGCTCACAAAAATTACAACTGATTTGTAATTGAAGTGCTTCAATTGCTTTTTAGTCACAAATTGAAAAAGAAAATTAAAAGTCAGTCACAATTCAGTTGCTTTATTTTAGTCGCTAAACAGTCATTTTTAGATTAAGAATTTAAAAATTAGTCACAATTGTGGAACAAAAACTCATCTGCTTCCCCTCTTCCTTCATTCTGGTCATCATTTTCTTCTTTTTACCTCAACTACATCTACATCTACATCCTGAGCAGTCGCCCTATTCGTTCCAAATCTGATTTTTTTCTTCTTATCTCTAGTTCCAGTTAACCTCTCTTCTTCAATTTTTGTAAGTATTTCCCTTATATGCTTCCTTTTCTGTTTTTTTTTCTCTTGAATGTTTTCTCCAAGCACATTTTATTCAAAAATTTTTCTGTTGAATTGTTGTTGAAGATTGTTGTTATAGTTGTATTTTTATATTCTTATTAATTTAGATTTTATGTAATTTTATTAATTCATATTTTAGGATTTTAAAGATGTTTAGTTATTTTGTGAATTTTATGTAATTTACGTAATTTTAGGGGCATGTTAATAATTGGTTGTAATTTTATTAATTTTATGTCATATTAGTAATTTTATTAATTGGCAGTAATTTTTTTTTAATTTTAGTAATTTTAATAAGTTTAATAATTTTATGTAATTTTAAGAATTTTCTGTAATTTATGTAATTTTGTGTAATTTATGTAAATTGTGAAAATTTCATTAAAATATCATCTGGGAAATAGCAACTAATTTGTGACTAACATTTCAGTCGCTTTTCCCCAAGCATTTCCACAAAAAGTAGCTGACATATTCAGTCGTAATTCAATCACTTTTTATTAGCTATTAGGATTTTTATGATTGAATGCTGTATTTGTTATTTAGTCACTTTTTGCGACTAAACCTTTAGTTGTTTAGTTTTTTTTTTTTTCTGTTGTAGTAATTTAGGTGATGCTCTTAAATAAAAAACCAGAGTCTTGCATAATAGTAATCAACAACTAAATTCTAACCCATATCATGTGATAAGTGATAAGTCTAATATTATTATCACTGGCACAAGAGTCAAGATTTAAATCCTCATAAAGATTTTGTTTTTTTTTTTTTTAACAAAAACAACATCCGCCTTATTTCCTTATCCCGACAAAACATGTCACTTATAATTTATTGTAGCTGTATAAAAAAAAACTAACAGTAACAGTAATAATGCCATTAATAATATATATTTCATAATAGGAATAATACTCCATATATATACGCACACACAAATACAAAGCCCTTTCTAAAAAAAAAACTCTCTACCTTTCTCATTAAAAGGTTTCACCTGATCAACTGTCAACCGAAGTACAGCTACAAAATTTTTCTTTGTCGATTTTAGATATGTTTGGTTTATTTCTTCTGTTTGTTTCTCTGAAGGAATTTTGTTGGTTTTCCTTATTCTCTGGCTACTATCGGATTTGGCTGTCTCGCCAATACGACTACGATAGTTGGTTGACAATCTTTGTCTCCAGTGGGACAATTGGTAGCGATTGGAGGTAGGGAGCTGACGGGTGAATCTATTGATCTTTTTAATCTTTCATGTTTTTGTTTTCTTGCTGTGTGTGTCTCATGATACATGAAGTTCTTAATTATACGAGTTTTCTTCTAGTTTTGCTGCGTGTGTTGTAGGGACGCCGTTGAGGGCCCTTTGATGATTGATTCCTTTACTTAAATACATTCTTAATTATATTTGAATGAAACTACTTTATACTCTACACACACATATATAATGAATATAATCCAATACAGTTCCCATTAAAAGAAATCCATTGTAGTTTTTAGTTATAAATCTTGTTTGCCTTTTCTCTTTCAGTTTCAAAACTTTTTTATTTTTTAAATGAGTATTAAAACTTTGCTAAAATATTAAAAAAATGATTACAAAATTTTTAAAGATCGATGGTTGTCAAATAGAAATAGAAATTACAGAAACAAAAATTTACAATTTAAACAATCAATTAACTACAAAAAAATGTTCCACAGTTTAAATTTACTAAAAGATAATTATTAAATAAGTTTTAAGTTAGAATTAAAAAATCAAGTCAGATAGTTATTATAATTTGTCATTTTTTTCTCAATTGATTACATAGTGAAAAGTTTATAACTCATTTAGGATAGGATAAAAATTTAAGACATTAATAGAAAATAGGTAAAGGTTTAGGAGTAACTTTTCTGTAGACCGGCTTATGTTGTGCGTTATCTTTGAAAAATTCAATAATTGTCATTTTGACCCCGTTTCTTATAAAAGTAAGCAATTATGCCCTCTTGAAATATAATGAACTTTTAATTTTCTGCGAGCTCAAGACAAACTATTTAGATGGGTAGCATGGCTGATGCTCTAGTTTTGAGGGAAGTTGAGCAATGAATCGAATCCCACCGATCCCCCTTTTCAATTTTTTTTTTAATTTTGTTTTCTTGTTCTTCTCTTATTCTTCTATTTCTTTATTTATTTATTTTCATTTTTTTGTTTTCTTTGTTTAGTTTTTTCGTATATTTACCTTTTCCAATTTTATTTTCTCATCTTTTTCTAGTTTTCCCTTTTTATTTTTCTTATTTTAGTATTACTTCAAGTTTTATTCCTTATTTTCTTAAAAGAATTTTTTTAAATTTTTTTACTTAGATTTATGATATTATTCTTATTTCCTCTTGTTCTTTTATGTCATATGTCTACCTTTTCCATTTTTTTATTCTTTATTTTTCATTATTTCTATCTCTTTTTGTGTAGATTCATCATACAAATATTCTCTTATATTAAATTTGAAACAAGACAATGTCATAAACTATTTTTTCATTGTTTAAGTAGGAACTGATAAAAGAATAAATTATTAATAATAAAAAAGTAACAAGTTCATCACAAATAAATTGATAAAATAAGAAATACATACAAATAAAAGAAAAAAATGATACTAATAAAAGAACAAATATCAATTTCATTGAAAGGAAAAAATATGAACTTAAAAAAAATTAACTATGAAAAAAATAAAAAGATACTAATAAAAGAATAAGCAACTATTATTAAGAGAATAAAATATTATTTTTCTAAAAGAATAAACAGGAACTGATAAAATGACAAATTGTTATTAATAAAAGAATAAGCAACAAGTACATATAAAAGAAATTGATAAAAGAACAAACATATGTAAATAACAGAACAAAAATATTCTAATAAAAGAACAAATATCAAGTTTATCCAAAGGAACAAACAACTAGTATTAAAAGAATAGAAATTTATTTTCTCTAAAAAAAGGTAGAAACTAATAAAAAAATAAATTGTTATTAATAAAAGAATAAATAACAAGTTCATCTAAAAGAAACTGATAAAAGAACAAATATATACAAATAAAAGAACAAAAACCTACTGATAAAAGAATAAATATCAAATTCATCTAAAGGAACAAACATTAACTAATAAAAGAAAAAACATATATTTATAAAAGAACAGAGAGCAATAAATAAATGAACAAACAACAAGTATTAAAAGAATAAAAATATTATTTTCTCTAAAAAAATGAGCAGAAACTAATAAAAAAAATCAATTGTTATTAATAAAAGAATAAACAACAAGTTCATCTAAAAGAAACTGATAAAAAAACAAACACATATAAATAAAATAACAAAAAGATACTAATAAAATAACAAATATCAAGTTTATCTAAAGGAGCAAATATGAACTAATAAGAGAACAAATATTTACAAATAAAAGAACAAATAACTACTAATAGAAGACCAAATAACTAATTCATCTAAAGAAACAAATATGAACCATTAAAAGAATAAACATATACAAATAAAAGAACAAATTTCTACTACTAAAAGAACAGGTATCAAGTTCATCTAGAAACAAACATGAACTGAAAAAAGAACAAATACATAATAGAAAAAGAACAAAAAAAATTTGTTCTTTTAATGTTATAAATATGTTATTTTAGTGTTATCAATTTTGGTCTTTTTATGTTATTAATTTATTTTTTTAATGAGATCAATCTGTTTTTTCAATGTTATTAGTCAATACTTTTCAATACGTTTATTTAATGTTATTAATTTGTTCTTTTATGTATTGTTCTTGGTATGAATGTCAAAAATAAAAAAAAGGAATAAAATTGGAAAAAGACAAAAAAAAAAGTTAAATAGGAAATAAAAAACAAAAATAAAAATAAAAAAAATGAAAGAAGGAAAGGGGTAAGACCAGAAAGTTAAATAGAAAAAGATGATGAAAGGCAAAAAGGGCAATAAGATGAAAAAAAACAATTACAAAAAAATAAGCGGGAGTAAAATAAAAAAAAAACTTCTGGACGCAAAAAAAAAGAGAAAAATAGAAAAAATAAAAAAAGCATAAAAAACAATTAAATAGAAACAAAAGGTCAAACACAAAAAAAAACAAAAACAAAACAAAACAAAACGGAATACTTGAAAAAAAAAAACTGGAAGCAAAAAATAAAAGAAGCAAGAAAAAGTTGGAAAAGAAGATTAAAGCCACTTGAGTCAAATTGCGAATCGAACCTTTATTGATCAAAATCTTAAACAGTTACCATTGCACCAAACTCAAAGAACAGTTTGAAGTCAAAACAAGCTTTATAAATAAGTAATATATGTCCTGATGCACACATACATAAAGTGCACACAAGTCTTACGCCAAGTTTAGGGCCATCGGTATCATTCCTCTAATAATTCATTATATAAGTAATAAAAAAATGACTAAGTCACAGTTCATGATCACTATCACAGATCATAGAACACCATTGGATAAGTGTTTTACATGTGTGCCTTATCTCATCTTGCAAAAGCCAATAGTTCATGATGGCCAAGGACTCTCTCTAGGAGTCCTAAATATTAAGTTCACTCTCTTCATTTCCACGTGTCTATATAAATAATTTTATGATTAAACTCACATGATTACCATGCGTTTTAATTTATGTGCTAGTTTAATAAATCTCATAAGGTTTTGGTGAGGTTATAGTTTGCGAACTTCTATTTCATAGACCTATATTTTATCCATTGATATAAGGATAAAAGTTTGTTTAAATTTCAATGGATGACAAACAATATAATTTAAACAGTTATAATTAACAGTAAAAAAATTATTACGTGATTTAAATTTACTAAAAGACAAATGTTATATAATTTAAATTAAAATTCGAATGTTGATTTCAAATACTACAAAAAACATGCTCACATTCAAGGCGAATTATAAGTTTTAATTTGATATTCAATGAGACAAGTTATAATTTTATTAGGTTTAGGGGTTCCAATTGCATTTCTTGATGGTTAATTTTGAACCAACATGAATGCTAAACGAATTTCAATTTAGTGAATTGGTCCCTACCATGTAAAACATGTCTTAAACTCGAAAAAATCGAACATTTGAATGACACAAAGAAATCAAGTAGAAATGCTCGAGTTTATAATATGGATTAATTACAATTTTCCCCCTAGATTTAGGTGATATCACACTTTGCTCCCTTCATTTGTATATTGCCTAATAACAACTTTTACAATTTTAATTTAAATTGTATGGTAATTATCTTACAATAATTTTAATTTGTATGATATTTTTTAATATTTAATAAATATTTTAAATTATTAATATTTTTCTATAAATGTAAAATAGCTTTTGTTAAGATGGTAAAGTGTAAACCAAAAAGCAAAATGTAGATTTTTGAAACAAGAGGAAGCAGGGCAAATTGTATTAACCCTTTGTAATATTTGGGTACATGCAAATTTCATTAATGCTCTTTAACATTTAGTCATTATTTTTTTTTAGTCTCTAATCTGTTGAATGTTTTGTTTTAGTCATAAACCTATTAAAACATTTTGTTTTAGTCCTAAATTTATTGAAAACGTTTCATTTTGGTTCTAATTTGATAAAATTTATTAACTTAAAGTATTTGTCTAATAACAACTTTTTAGATCATACTTTAAACTATCTAGTAACTGTCTTATAATAAATTTAATTCTTATAATAATTTTTTATAGTTAATAAAAAATTTAAATCACTTTTTTTTTCTCTCTGTAAATTGAACTTATTTCATGCAAAAAGAAAAAAAACTATTAATTTAAATTATCTATTTACTGTCAAAAAATATTAAACAGTTTAAATTTACTAGAAAACAGTTACTAAATATTTAAATTATAATTTCAAAGGTTTCTATCAAATAATTATTTTGAGCTAATAAATTTCATTTGGTGAGGAACCAAAATAAAACAATTTTAATATATTGAGGACCAAAAGAAAACAATGACTAAAGGTTATGACCTATTTCTGCAATTTACACATTTGGGTACGGAAACAAGTCTATCATTAATCTCCTCTCTCTCACACCCTCTTACCATCCCAAGCTCCTGCTAAAGTTAAAAGATGAAAGTGAACATGTCACTACAGTGTTTCGAAGTGCGAGCAAACTGGAGACCAACCAGGAGGAATACAATATTTCATCACCCAGTTAGCAGTTTGTAGTTGGCTAATAAATTTTTTTTCTAGTCCTTGAAATTTTGCGTCTTACCTCCAAGGCCCCTGACCTTGCAAATTTACTATTTCGATGATCTTCCTCAGTAAGTCCCATCTCGACTCCTCCAACACGGTGCAACCTTAGCATCAAAGACACCATGAGTTGTGGTGGTCTAGGGGGCCTGGGGGAGGGGGTCCATGGCCAAGAAGCTACAACCTCTAAGGTCAACCGGCCCTTCACCATCATGGATTGCTCCCTGATAGTTAGTGCTTGCAACTCTTGTTTTGCATATTACTCTTGCTCTCAAACGATGTCCTGTCAAATGCCAGTAGATCTAACAAGTTTAGATTCCCGAAGGATATTACATCACAACTCACTCAATTTGCATTTGATTCATTGAACTAACCTCTCAATTTGATTTGAATTGAATTAGAGTTCCCGGTTCTTGAACACTTCAGAAACCTTAGAAATTTTTTCTAGTGCAATTATGCCTTACTAGTAGTAGTTACTACTACTATAAGTAGGGATGGGCATGGAGTCATGCTCTGATGGAGCTTCAGTGAAACGGGCTTTTTTTTAATGATCCACTATTTTTGAAGCAAGATGAGTTATAATTCACTAATGATATTTTAAAAAAATAGGGTGGATTAAGAGTTTCCATGCCTAAGAAATTATTGGTGGTTGTTTTGGCTCGATTTTCAAATTGGTGAGAGTTATCCTTGAGATTTTGTTTTGCTTTTAGTAGGGGTTTTATTTTGTTAATTCGCTTCAACTATAAGCAAAGAGGCAATATTTCTCCTAGTAAAAAAGTGTAGTCTCGTCCATATCTGTATCTTCGCATTTATTCCTCCATATATATCTTTTCTGCTTTTTTTTTCCCATAGTTTAATTTTAGTTATACCAAGTATTTGTCTGAATAATCGGTAAAACTGTCTACACATTTAAGTTCTCGCTGTTTACTTATGTTTATCCTAAGAAAAAGAAAAAAACGGTAGCATAATTTGTTTGAAATTGAAATTGTTTACTTATCTAGTCCCCCGCTCTCTTTCCCTTTTACTAGTTTTCTAGGATCAGTGACTGTAAGCTTGACTTTTTAACCAATGCTCATCAGTCACATCTCACCAGGAAATTAAGGCCTCAAGACGTCTGACCCCTTTTAGCTAGCTTAGGAAAATGTCCCATTTTTCGATTTATTTATATTTATATTTATTTTCTTAATAATTTGGACTATAATTAATAAAATACTACATTTGTGTCGGTACTAGATAATTTGAACTATAATTAATAAAATCACTTGTTTTTTTAAAAATTATTATTGTTTTTTTAAAAATTTATCTACTTTTTGTTCATTTTTTTTCAAATTTATCAATTAATAAAAGGACAAATAGATATAACTACTGATAAAAGAATAAATAACTACTAATAAAAGAACAAACAATCAATTTATCTGAAGAACAAGTAGTAATTGATAAAAGAAAAAACAACTACTAATAAAAGAATAAATAACTATTAATAAAAGAACATATAATTAATTTATCTAAAGAACAAACATAAATTGATAAAAAAAAACAAACAACTACTAATAAAATAACAAATAACTACTAATAAAAAAATAAATAATATCTAAAAAACAAGTAGGAATTGATAAAAGAATAAACAATTGCTAGTAAAAGAACAAGCAACTACTAATAAAATAACAGACAACTAGTTATCAAAAGAACAAGTAGTAGTTAGTAAAAGAATAAAAAATTACTATAAAAAATAAATAACTACAAATAAAAAATTATACAACTAATTTATATAAAGAGCAAGTAGAAATTGAAAAAAGAAAAACAAACAACTGCTATTAAAAGAACAAACAACTACTTATAAAAGAACAAACAGTTACTAACAAAAGAACAGATAAGAACTGATAAAAATATGAATAAGATCTCAATTTTTTAGTATTGACTGCATGATTTCTTCCTTTTGAGACTTCTTGTGTTAAGTTTCAAATTTCTTTTCAGGATATATTAGAGGGAAAAATGGACTAAAGTAGATGATGAAATTAGGGTAAAAAAAATATAAATCAAAACAAACAATGAAATTATTAAAAAAATTATAAATCAAAGCAAATAAAGAAAATCAGAGTGAAACTGAATTCAAGGTGAACAACTAAATTCAGAGCAAACTAATGAAATAAGAAAATGCATAATTAAATATAAGCAATAAAAAAGAAGATAGTATAAGAAAAAGAAATATAGTTTTTTTGTTCCAATAAGAAGTAAGTGGAAAAAATAGCAATAGAAAAGTGCCCAAAGGATTTTTGATTGATGAAAAATAGAAAAAGAGAAAAGGAAAGGAAAATAGACAAAAATTAGAAAAAAAAAAAAAGGAAACTTGTAAAAGTTTTTGGGATCAGTGATGTAATTAATTGATTTATAAACATCTGGGCTTAATTGTCAATTTCTATATTATAGCCATAAGGCGGGCTTTCATAAGATATACTCACGGATTTGAAAAAAAAGAAAAAGAAAAAGTAGCAAATTTACCCTGAACCCTTGACTTCAATGACAAACTTTTTGGAATTTCTACCGAGGATAATATCTCTAGCATTTTTTAGAAGGAACAACCAAATGGTCAGGAGTCCATTCAAAATTGAGATGGTAGTCACATAAACAAATGTTATGGTATAGTTTACAACAAATCGCAGGAAAGCAAACAATCAATTAATCTCAACGCAGAAAACTGCCTTCTCATTTTACAGCACATGTATTTTATTGTCAAGGAAAAGAATGGAAAACAATGAGAGATACAGCATAACATCCTCTATGAAGTCTGTTGAGGGCATATAATCCTTGCTCAGCAAGTTGATACAATACAACAATATTCGTCGTCCTTGAAAAGAGGCTTATTCCATTCCTCAAGGAACTTTCCTGGGCAGTAACTGCACTCTTTCAGCATCAACATCAGCACCCGGCCCTTCAACTGCAACATAAACAGCACAGAAAAGGTTAACCGCAACAGCACATCCAAGATCCCAACTTACAGTCTATATTATAGCAATCCAATGCACAGGTTTCTTTAACCACTCAGGTTCTTGTCTCAAAGGTCCAAGGATAGGATCGACGAGCCAACCCATAAATGCTCCTTGAAAGAAATGCTCGAACTTGCTACTGATCATGGAATTCCACAAGGATAAATATCTTTGCTCTACCTCACTAATTTTTTTTTTTTTTTTTTTGGAACTCCCTAGGTGTTGCGGAATTCCTTTCTCAGCATTTCCTCAACATGCAGCCAGGATCTTCTACTGGACAATACAGTTTTTTTCCCAAATAATTCAATAGCTGCTTGTCTAGTTTTCTCAAATCGTACAAACAGAAGCTAACGCAGCCTATGTGGTCCCAGACCACCTTAATTAGCTGATGATTTGAAGACCACCTTACTTAGCTGATGACCTCACAAAGTTACAAGTTCCCAATCCTCTTTTGACATATCTAGGAATTCAGTGACTCCATCTTCAAACATGATCTACAACCAAAAACAATATTTGCATCAAGAATCAACAGGTCAGAGAGCAAAGGCAAAAACAAAAAATACTTGGAAGATATTAAAGAGAAGTCTATCTATCAAAGCAAAAAAGTCTTACTGAATGCTTCTTGGTGTACTTATCAAAGCGCTTGATAATCCCGAATGATCTGAAATGAACAGGACAGAGAGCAAAGGTGAAAACATTTCAGGGCAAAGGCATTTCAAGAAAAGAACTCTGTAATCCATGAAGCGACACACACACTTTAATAAACTTTACATCTCTTTCTATAGACACCAACCAATGTGTTTGCCTTTGCCAAAAAACCCAGCCCCAATCCAAAAATAGAGAGGCACAGTGCAGATGGTTTTTTCCTTTTTGGTTCAGAAGGTGGGTGGGGTTGGAACTTGACAAAATCACAAAGATGACCAAGAAATTACTTAGGAGTCCTACAGGATTGAGTACTGCAATCTTCACACAACAGGAGAGTAGAGTATAACTGGAATGGGCAATAACAAAGTACACAAGCTACCGGGAAAACGAATACAATCTTATGAAAATGAAAACAGTCGACATTTTATCTTCTATCAAACTCAAGACAAAGCAAACCTGTTGAATGTACCCCAACAATCTAAAATGACATTTACTAATTTTCTTCTTAATAGATACTACTTTTTACCTACTCCAATGCATTCTCAGTCTGTTCTGTCCTTTAGCCTATATCTAACCATCCAATGCAACATTCTCATCTCTATTACACTCAATCTTGTTTGTGTATTATTTTTTTCATTGCCCAACGTTCAGTACCTCAGAGCATGGGATGACTGACTTTTCTATAATATCTCCTGGTCAACTTAAGTGGATCATTTTATCTAACAGAAAC
The DNA here is from genome assembly GCA_039654915.1 of Aquilaria yunnanensis. NCBI lineage: Eukaryota > Viridiplantae > Streptophyta > Magnoliopsida > Malvales > Thymelaeaceae > Aquilaria > Aquilaria yunnanensis. The sequence continues at coordinate 101,103,586 of CM077593.1, read as the reverse complement.
CTGAGACACTTCTCCATTTTGTCCAATCTGCTTCAATTTTATGATTGAAATCTCGTTCAAAATGCTCCCCCCCCCCCAAGGAAAATTGGTCTCATGTACTTAAAGGACTTCACTATTGGCGATTTCTTAGTCTTCGAACCTAACAACGTTGTCAACACTAACTCTATTATGAAACTTGCCATTCATATATCACGCCTTACTTAACATAAACCCCCAAGATTCTAAGTTATTACAGTTCTAAGTTCTAACTTATCATTCAGAAAGTTTCAAGTCTAATCAATCAGGACAGCATCATCTATAAATATCATACACCACAAAAATTCCATTAATATCTCTATCTTCCTAAGTTTTAGAGGATCTTGTTGAGATTTCACACTGCATATTTGGTCATATAAACAATGATCTTCCAAGTAAATAACACTGGAGGCCTAAAAGAGTCAAAAGGATGAAAGGACAAAAAGTTAACAGATTACATGACAAAGTTTTCTGTTGCAAAAAAGGGGCACACATGTACAAGGGCAAACACAGTCTGAATTTATTAAAAGTTAAAATCAATTCTAGTGATATTGCTCAACAGAAGTCTTTAAAGAACAGAGATGATTAGGGGGAATTTCAAAATAGATGAATGAGTCATGGATACCTTTTATTCATAGGACGAGTTATTATGATGAGTTCGCCCATGCAACAATGAGAGCTAATCCGTGGCTTATTAAGAGCATGCAGAGAATATCCTGGAAGAAACTGTAATTCAGCAAATGACTGGCAAAGACAAAGCTTGACATGTTGAAATCCAAAGTTCCAGATAATATGAAAATAGAAGAAGTTCACTAACCCATATTCAAAACTCCACACTGGTGAACCTAGCCAAAGATAATCCACCAATTAGCTAATTATTTTAGATGCACTAGTATTACAGGTTAATTACAGGGAGATAAGTACAAGAACATAATGTGCCACTGCTTCAACAAAATCACAAACTAAAATGATGGCCATCAGTGTAAGAAGTTTCAAAGAGAATCCTTCTTTTAACAAATTATAAAATTTAGTCAATATATTGTGAGATGTAAGGTAATTAACTTGGCAAAGGGGGAACATTCATTCAAGCCATGACAATATCTCTCTCAAAAAGTTCATAATGAGTGCCAAGATTTAAGAATGAATATGCCTCAACCACTCAAGCATAGGCTGTGATTAGTGATTAAAGCTTTGTAGTTGTTACTTAGGGTCCACCACAGATCAACTCCCCTTTAGCCCACCTTGGCCTCTCAAATGTACCCAAAAAGAAAAAAAAAAAAATGAACATGACTCCTCCAAAATTCAAACAATTTGTCTCAAGCAGCCTTTAGAAGAGGAAACATACCCTAGCAATAACATTTACAAGACAAAAATTTTTAACCTGTAGAAAAAACCAACTCAGCAATCACATGTCTTGTGAAATATATGAATTCTCATGTTTATCACTATCTGAGTTTGTCAAATAAAAGGTCTGAAGCAATTGAAAATTTTCAGCCAGTGGTACTTTCATCTCCCCCTTTTTTGTTAATGAGAACCCTAACAGTCACTTCAAACCTCAGGCTCAGACTTCCAAAACCCTTCTATACCTGACCAAGGGTGTTTGGCAAAAGAGTAGGTAAATTCACAAAAATATTCCATCACAAGAGCATCTACTGGATAAGTCCAAGAATGGTGAAACAATTCAATTATCAATTTATCTTAGGTGTGTCAATTTATCTTAGCCGCACAAATGAATATCATGGTCTGGTCGTGGTCATAAATTATCATCACACACCAACCATAAATTTGCTTGGAGAAGAAATAACAAGAGAAGAGCATACAGATCAATGCAAAGTCTCACAATATAAGGCATTTTAACTACATACATCTTTCCGTGGAAAAGATGATTTGAAGTTCTGAGAGGACACAGCAACCTGGCATGCAACTAGCTTTAGAGCAGCATCAGATGACATCTTTTGGTTGGTGGGTTTGACGCCCAACTTTCGCCTGCAGCCTTCCGCACCACAGTGGCAATCTTGGTCTGCACCAAATTGGACAAATCTGCTAGAATTGTTAGAAGGGACTTAGAAGAATACGAAAAATAATGGAAAACTAAAAATTTAACCAGGGAATGGAGGAGACTTTTTTTTTCTTTTCTTATTTTGTTCTGTAGAAGATGATCACAAGACTAATAATAACTGAAATTTTTTTGCAGCTAGTGACATTTATAGAACTCATTATCGAGGGAAATGCAGGAACTATAGGTAGGCAGGCAAATGCTCATACTGATAATCATAGGTCAGATGTTCGCCCTTCTTTATGTCTCGAGTTGCAAATATGCCAATTCTTGTTTCACCATCAATTATCCTAGACATAGAGAAAGCAAATCAAGCTATCAGCACATTACTTAAGCCCTTCTGGTGAAATAACAACAAAGATTAGTGGAGAACCATTTCTGCATCTCAGTATTTGGGCAGCAACTATGGTTTATGTATCTTGACTTATTCCCCTTATATGTGGCATCAATCACCATGTCTCGATTAATCTCACACAAGTAAAAGTTGGTTACTCCACGATGTTTCATATTCCACAGCCTCTCCTCACATGTTTTGTCATCAATGACTGAAAAAATAACAAATAACAATCAAAACCAGTTGAAAGAGCATGAAGTTCAACTTTAGCGGAGATCTAATCACGAGGATGACTAGTTTACCTTCCCCTACGTACTCTATCACAAATTCTCCTTGTTTGAAATCTTCATCTGCCACAATACCTGCCCCACATTTCTCAGTCTACAAGCAATTATTTCCATTACTTTTGAGAGTATGAAGGAATAAACAAAGATACCAAAATTATGCCCTTAATATGACATGAACACTGTGAACAAGGGAATGAAAATTACTTTCGTCAACTACAACACCTACACACTAACATATGGTAATCAATCTAGTATAAATGATCTACAAGGGAAAAAATTATATCAAGCAACAAAACCATTTAGGTGATAAACCTAACGGCAGGGGCTAGTCATGATATTTGCACTCACAAATTTCCACCAAATAAATTCATCTCTAACTGTAACTAAGTTCTTGTTGTTTCAGCTGCACAAGTATCCTCAATTAACAATTCTTTTTGGCTAGTGCTACATTACTCCTAAACAAAAAAATTTGGACACAAAATCTAGAAGACAAGTTTTTAGTTCTAGACAAGGGCAAAGACTAGACTATTGCAAAACCTCATCAAAGATGACCCCAAATCATACCAATTATCGACTTAGCAACAAAACTCAACCTAAAAGTACTTTGATCCTACCTGCACCAATTTCATCTTTTTGATAGGTCGCTGCTGGAATGGTTTGTTAAGGCATGAAATTCCACACTTACATCCAGAGGAGCAGCTAGACAGGAGCATCCTGTGAAATAAGCAAAGTAACTATCCATATAGAATGTCATAACTCATATAAAACTAATTTAAAGATTTAATCTTGTATACAAATAGTGAAGCGCAATAAGTGCCCAACACACTCCAGCAAAGTTACCATCCATATAGAATGTCATAACTCATATAAAACTAATTTAAAGATTTAATCTTGTATACAAATAGACTCTAACTTTTCGTCCTACCTGCTCAAAGGCACCTTCAATTTCTAATTCTTCAGTGCCACCAGCCATGAGGAAGACAGAAGTGAAGGCGGTAGAATTATTCTTCAAGGTTCTTTAGGAAATTTGGTTTGAAAAATGTAGCACAGGATCAAGAATAGGGGATATATTGCTCTACATGGAACAGGATGGGATGATTTCAGGAACTGATGCAGTTTGAATTTTATTGATCTCATAATACTAGATTTATCATGAACAACAGCAAACAATGTAAAAACTAAAAAGTACTGGTATATTGCAAGTTGTTAAAAAACAAGTCCACCTATACAACAAAAAAGGATAGATTAAAGGAAACGCAACAGAAAGGGGAGATAGAGGCATACCCACAGTGGCAATCTCTTCCACACACAGCAGAAGACCCGGGCAACGGCGTGCAGGAGCAAAAGATGCCATCATCCTCTAGCCTTCTTTTAATCTTCTTTGTCAGATATATGTCTTAAATTTGTTAAGACCCAAAAATACCAGAACCACAATATATTCCTAATTGATGACTTATACAACCAGATGGATAACTGGCCCGATTTGTTAACAACCTCTTGCTTTTCTATAAGTGGTATACAGATTTGTGGGATTCAGCAAAGTCTCGAATCGGTGTTAGCCGGGAGCAAGGAGGATCTGTTCAAACAGAATTATCAGCTTGGCATGGGATTAGAACTAAAAAGGGGAACAAAAAGTCTATCTCCTTAATTCCTCTTGCAGTTTTTCCGGCTAATTTGGAGGGAAAGAAATTGAGAGTTTTCAAGGGTAAAGAAAGGCCACTTTCCTTTCTAAGGCTAAAATGGCTTGATTTCCTCAGATTTTGGGTAAAAGGAAAGTTATTTTGTAAAGATTTAGAAGTTCTAGACCTTGTGGAGCTATTCTTTTGCTCCTAATTTTTGGTATTTATATACATTATTCTCTTTTCTCATAAAAAGAAAAAGAAAAAAGAAAAGAAAATAGCCCACAGAATGCAGTTACTAAGAAACTACTAAATAATACGCCAAACACAAGATAAATCACATGAATGGAGAAGGCGATGACCAGGCAGTATTTCTCAACCAATGTAGCCACCTTATATGTGTGTAGGGCAAGGATAACAGCTAGATTGCAAAAGACAAGTAATCACTGCAAGAAACATTTCTGAATGAGAGATAAATATTTCAGACAGGAGAAGCATTTTGAAAGTCATTCTAAGTGGATACTGCGCTTTATGCATCTATAGGGTGTTGGTTTCCATTTATTGAACCAATCAGGTAGTTCAAAGTCAACTGGAGTTCCAATCAACTTCAACAGCTTGGTGAACGCATAGCTGATGTGACTGCAATCAGAGTTCTGAAAAACATGAAATAAGCTAATAAGCAATTGAACTAGACCTCTAATATTTATCTGTGTTTATTTTTTTAATTTTATTTTTTATCTTTCTTCTACATTAAGAGACTCAATCATTACATAAGATGCAGCAAGTAAAACTAAAAACATACTTGTGCAGTATCAGTACAACAGTTCAATAGGTCTAGCACCACAAGAGCGATCATAAAACAACCTTAAGCACTATTTTGGAAATTCCAACGAGTACTAGTACAATAATGGACATCTCCTTGAACATGCCACATATGATAGAATATCTTGCAATGTAAAATTGCAAAGAGAAGAATGAGACATGGAAAGACTTCTAGAAAAACATATTTAAACCCAAAGGGAAAACTTGAAATGCACCAAGGAACATTATTGATTTTTTTTATAGGTTTCGGATAGCAACAGTGCAAGTTATGTCACAAGTTGATTAATTTCACATAATTGGGAGCTTAAACCATAAGCCAAATCAAGATGGGCAATGAAAGGAGAAAGGAGCACAAGGAATGATCGCCCAAGTGAAGGAAGTTGCCTTTTCATTACAATGATAATAATGGAATAAATATGAAAATTCAGTCATTAGAAAGTCAATAAACAATCTGCCTCAAATGCACTTGGAGAACATTTGTTGAAAAAGTAATTCAAGTTTGATAATTGTTTTTTTTTTCTATACTAAAAAATTATAAAATTAATCGCTTTTTAGAAAATATATGTTTTAAGACTGCTTTTCATGGCTTTTGAATTGCTTGCTTTTAATTTTTCAAGTGGTATAGAATGTTTACAAAAGATAACAAGATATGAAAACGATCATTTATAATCACTTTCTAAAAATCTTTGCTTAAATCCTTGTAATATATTCTAATAATAAATTACATTAAAATAATCATGGCACAGGTAGTTACTCTAGCCTTTCAAAAGGGCAGCAGCCTCCCTCCCTTTCTATTTTTCAATCTAATATTCGTTCATTCCAAAAATTTCCTGCTTAAAGTGACATATATTGCTTCCCTAAGACAGACCAGTAATTACAGTGCTACATGAGTAACTAGTCATGGCCGCAAGAAGAGGCCATAATTGGAGCAAGTAGTGTAGCAAACAGCTTCTACTTCATCCATGGTTTTGTTACTATGTACTTCCTTTCATTTCATCCAAGTGCCTTTGTCACCTAGGCAGCAATCTATCATATAAACATGGAACTTTTCAGATACTAATCATGTCCCATAAACATGGGGGCAGTTAAGTGTAGTAACGATGAATAGCAAACAAAAGCTATGCTGATTATTTTCCAAAATTGCAACTTCTTTAGCTTGTAAGGTTCTTCCATCAGCCCTAGTTCCACCAGTCACCACATGCCAAAAAAGGTAGGAAAAGAAGAAAATGCAAGTAGAGTTTTGAACTTAATTTTGATTGCAAATCATGCCATAACTCATCCCAAACCCACAGATAACTATTTGGCTGTCTTTTCTACTCGATACTTCAATCATGACTCAATTGTGGGAAGATTCTTACAGTCGCATGTTTTTTGCATTCAGACTACATGTGTGAGCCAGATATAGCCACAACAGTAAGTCCAGAGCCTAGCCAGGTGCTTTTGTGCTTTCAATCACCTTAATTTAACATGAACAAAATCCACACCCTAAGAGAACAAAGAACAGTAATTCTGGTGAGTTAGAATCAAATAAGGCAGTCCAAATCCAATACCTTCTTCATGGTAGGCATGACCTCAGTAGCTTTCCAGGATCCTTCAAAAGAATAGCCTACAGATGTCACAAGCAAATAAGTACCTATAGATCATTAAAGAACAGCTACCTAACAAGCACTAATAATTTCTTTATTCAGTAAAAGACTGCAATAATCTATTTCAATTAGTAGGGAGCAAATACTAAGCAACTAATCCTAAACCAAGTTAACTAGCAGCATATAAGCCACACTACTAAAACCAGCGAACTACTCTTCCTGCCCTATTTTCTGCCATCAAGAAACCTGAACAGTGCCCGCGTTTTATTAGATTCAATGTGAATTTTTTTTTTTTTTACTTTAACAGGTGAATATGCAAAATATAGGACTCACTGGAAAAGAAAGAGCTGCAACAGAAAGACGCCGGTTCTCATCTTGATGGCCGCACCATCCCTGCAGAAGATAAAAAGCAATGTAAGTCAGTCGCTAAAGATCGCAACTCCAAAGCAGCACTGAACACCAATAAAGACAACCATCATTGGCAAACTACTTATCCATTATTTCTTTTTTTTCAGTCCACTAAGAGAGCTAAATGAGGAAAACCCTCTTTACTAGATAAATCGACTGAATTTTAACGTTTTCGACATGTACCCCAGAAGCGCAAACCCAAACTCATACTAGTACAAGTAATAACGTCCCGGCCGAAAGAAGCAGGGAAGAGAGAAAAGAGAGGAGGCATCATACCAGATTCAAAGGGGAAAAAATCAGAAGGAAATCTTCGGGCTAGCAGCAATTTTCGCTAGTGTAATTCTGTTCTGAATCGGCCGACGGGAACAGCGGTTTCGCCTTTCTTGGATCTAAAGAAGACGAGTCTGACTTTCGGAGTCGGAGGTTTCTTGAATCAAAAGGGCAATGGAAGAATGGTGATGGTTTGAAAAGTAAGGACGGGACAAGTTGTTAGAACGGCGCCGGTGATCTATTACCAGGGCAGATGATGCTCCGGCGGGCCGTTGCGCTTCTGCGTTCTCGGGCTTAAACCAAAAATCTGGAGTAAAATTACACCAATTCAGTCCTCAACTCACACCTGTTGTTTCAAGTTCGTCCCTTGCCTTCTATTTTGACCTCTAAACTTCCGGCGCCCAAACAATTCGTCCAGAGAAAACCACAAAAATACCCTAACCTTTGTCTAGAACAACACTTATTTCCTTTTATTTGGAAAATATACACTTACTCCACCATCACCGATAAAAATGACTTTAGTGCATCAATGAGATCTCAACTATGGTTCTCAAGGGTAAACTTTACGAGAGGTCCCTAAACTTTAATTCATATTTCACTTTCATCCTCAACTTATTAATTATTTCCTTTTGGTTCTAAACCTTCGTATAACTTTTTTTGGGCTAAAAACATTTGTGGTCCCTAACCTTTTCAGTTTGTCCTTCATTGGTCTTTCCGGTGATACTTATACCCAAGAGAATCGGACCCAATAATTCAACTCAGGCTTAGATCCACTAGGACCACTCACGCCCAAAGGCACTTCAAGGCCTAGTAAGTAAGTTGGCTTATGTAAGCTTAACAACTTACAATTTATTAAGCATAATCTGGGACTTGTACAGGACAATTGTCCTCTAGATCTAATGGCTCTTGTGCTACAGAGATCCGTCACCTCATCCAGCGATCCTCGTTGCATGAGGCTCCTCTCCCAAGGTTTATATAAATGCCTTAGTATTCATAAATGAGGTATTGATTGCTTTCTCTTAAGTGCTCTTACCTTGGATCCTTAAGTACTTTAGTGTTTGAGTATCTTTTGTAGGTACACACACCGGTCCATTTTCTAGTACTTGTGAATCAAAACCCATTTTACTAATACCAAGGCCAAGAGCCCAAGGTTGGATACGTTGTTCTAGTTTGGTTGCCAACATTGAAAAATTGTCGCACTATGGACCCTTTTTATGACTGCAATTATTTACTCAATCAAAAAAGGCCACATCACCCACTCAAAAAAGGAGCTTAAAATATATAGTTAGCACCTAATCTTGATTCATAATAACATTTAAGCACTTAAACTTTAATTTGATACAACTTAACCATCAAACTTAACAAGATAATATAACATCAAAAGATTTGTTTTAGATAAATGATTCCACAAATTTTATTTTAAAAAAATCTATTATTTGCAAGTTTAAGAATAATAATTCTTAACTATTAACAGTCAATTTATTTTAGCTTGGGACAACTAAATCTAAAATGACTTATTTTTATTTTTACATCTTTTTTGCCCATAACTAATTTCATTTAAAAGTTAGTATTGTATAGGTGTAATATCCATTGAAAATGAAATTTTTATAATTTTTATTAAATTTTATAAATTGTTCTTTTTTAATGACTAAAAGAAGTAAAATTTATTAAAAAAATTAATAATATCACACAAATTTTACTTTCAATGGATTATTACACATACATAATATTTATTTTCAAATTCATCCTTACATCATAGAAATCGTTAGCCTAAATGGAAGCTGCCACATAAGTACAGGTGTAGCAATGAAACCCATCTTACACGTAGGAACAACCAATAATTTAAATAATTTATTAACTATAGAAATTATTAAATAATTTAAATTTACTTGAAAATAATTACTTGACAATTTTCATTAAAAATTTAAAATTTAATATAGACAATTACTTTAAGTTAATAAATTTCATATAATTAACAATAAATACAAAACCTTTTTGAAAAGGTTTAGAAAATAAAACAAATGATGCCTAAAACATAATATATAAAACTTAAAGAACCATGAGCAAAATCCTAAAATATACCTTAGTTCCTAACTTTTTTAGTCATTAATTTCAAATCCTAAACTTCCACGACTACCAAGGACACAGGATCATCCTCCTTACATTGCTAAATAATTTTGCAATGGAAAAAATCTCAAATTTTCCATTAATATTTAGGCACAGGCTTATATCTGCAATCATAGTTTTTTTTTTTTTACCCAATTTCCCATTAATATTTTAAAATGGGTTCAAAGTGGCCACTAATATTTAAAATTTACAAGTTTTGTAATTTCAAGATAATAATGTAATGTTTAACAAATTTTAAGGACTTTAAGTAATTTATTATTTTTTCTTTAACACCTACCCCTCACCAGAATAAATGGCGGTCAGAGGACCTCCGTTAAGAAGTCTTACCTCACACCTTTGAAAAACATATTCTCCTTGATCTTTGTTACCTGCCACCAAAATCCTAACCGCTTCATTGGTTCCTTCTCAAGTAACCGCTTGATCAAATTAGTCAACGCCATCAGTGGACCTTTAAACTCCAGATGCTTCATCAAAACATTGCAAAACATCTCCTTCCTATTCTTCCTTTTAAAAGGTGATGTTCCGTAAAGCAAAGGCCTACCAATCAATGATGAACTCATGCCTTTTACCTCTCATGACCTTCAGTGCTACGTATTCCATCTCCCCAACAAATGAGTAAGATCACTCGTTGTCATCAAAATTGAGTTTCCAACAACTTACTAGGTTGATACATGTTGACTTCGTCTTCTTGATCAAAGCCTTGGAGTTTGCACTTTTATGATTATCTAGTCGAATTGGGATCAATCGGGTCAACTTCTGATGATGTTTTCATCAGGTCATTAGTTCACAAAATGACGGCACAATTGGCGAGGCAACGGGTAGTGGTTGGAGGTAGTGGTTGTCGGAGGCAGCGATTGTGGGCCAAGTGTCGGATTCTATTAAAGAAAAAAAATAAATTACTTAAACTTCTTAAAATTTGTTAAACATTATATTATCACTCTAAAATTATAAAAGTTGTAATTTTTAATGACCAGTGGTCAATTTGAGCATATTTTGAAATATTAGTAAGAGAATGGGCAAAAAAAAAAACTATTGTGGCATATATAAGCCCAAGCTTAAACATTAGTTGCAAATTTGATATGTTTGCCATTTTGCAATTATGGTACAAAACCTCCATGTAAAATATGCAATTATGGTAAAGAATATGCATGCCTTCAATACCCAAAAAGAAAAGAAAAATATTCTGGTCTTTAATCTTTATCTTAAACAAAAAGAATGTCTTACACCATTCTATAGTTTGCAATGCATCGGTGCCTGGCAGCTAAAATTTATTACTTGAAATTTGAGAAAGCCCTTCGTTGTTAACCTCATTGCACCTATTTTCAGATTTGAGGCATTGACCCCAATTGGTGTTGCAAGCGAATTCACCTCTCCATCGGGAGTTGAATAGTGTATGTCCATTTTCAATTCTTCATCTCTCAAACTTTTGACCAAACAATAGTTTGATAAGTTTCAATATATTCGATTCATTTGTATAGATTCTCAATTCATTGATCTCGTTCCCTCGCTCTAACTATTTGTCGGAATATACAAGCGAGACCAAATTGGCCATGCTGCACGAGAAGTTTAATACTCCAAAACATCAAATCAAGATGCTGAAAGTTTAACTTGAGACAGTGTCTGCCAACTTTTCTTGAGATAACAATTATTTACTCAGGATGTTGTTTTGGCTTTTGATAATTCTTTTCTTGTAAGTATTATAATATGCAAGTAATTTCCTTGTAAAATACTAGTAACAGAAATTAGAACATTTTTCTAATGGAGATGGTGGTTCCAACAACCATATGGTGGTGGTAAGTTGGAAAGCTGGAGGTACAATACTTAATTTTTCAAGTGGAATTCTAATTACTTACTTACCAGCATAGTGACGTAACATCTTCCTATTCCTAGTTATGTTTGAACTTTAAGTATGTAGGCTATGCGCCAAGGCCCCATTACTTTGAAGGAGAGTGAATAATGTTTAAACTGAGGGGAATAGAGTACAATACTAAATGGAGTATCGGAACATAGTGGTGATGTGGAAGATGGTAAAGAATAGGCCAGTGATCCTGAAGGGTTATATGGAGGGATACCCCCAAAAAGAGATCTAGAAGTGAGGAGTGGGAAGTTGGAGTGTCAGGTTCAAAGGTTTATTCTCCCAAAGGTATTGCCATTATCCTAGTCAATACCCTCTACCTTTCTTGTGACCTTTAGATGGCCGTGTTTGCAACTTCCACAGCCCCTATATCTTTTTTTTTTTATAGGTCAGATATAGTTTATACTTCACTAAGTTTTGTTACTAGTACTATATACAAGATTCTTTGATATTCTGCTTATTGGTTGTTCATTTTTAACTAGCTCATCACTAATTATGGCAAGTTAGTTAGCAGCCTATTGAAGGGTTTGGCGTGGTCATAGTTGTGGACTCTGACCATTCTAATTTCTAATATGAAGACCATATTTTTTGCTTAATCCCTTAGCAGGACTACTCATTGATTCATTTTCACAACAACACCTACCAATTGTGAAAGTTTCACCTCAATCTCTCCATCCCTTTCTCCCTCTATGTTAGTCTTTTCGGCACCATCTCTCCTCTTCAAGGCCTTTCCTTTTTCCTCTCTCATTTAGCAAATTTTGAACCTTTGCCTAATTTTGTCACATTAATTGAAACTGAATTTCTATTTTATTCACCAAAATTTGTTAATTGATTATTGAAATCCTTTTACAGGTATGTTTGACTTCACAACTTATACAAGTTTCCATGAAGCATGTGTCCTAAAGAAGATGAATCTGTTTTTATCTTTACTACGTCAAAAGCCATTGGCCAGCTTGTTAGCCAACTAGTGAAATTGCATGACTGGTAAGTAGTTGGGAGTGCTAAAAGTTAGCACAAGGTAAGTTCATTCAACCAAAGTCTCTATTTTGTACAACAAAATTAGAGTGTTATATTTTATGCTTACTCATGCTATAATTTCCTTTCCACTATAGAGAGTTACGGGTTTCTGGTTTACTTTATGATGAACAAGCTAAGATTTGATCAAGCTATAAACTACAAGGAACAATTTGACTTTAATGCTACTTTGAGAAAGTCTATGTTTTTCTTTTAGTTGATGCAACATTTATTTAGTTGGTTGGATTGCATTAAATTCATCAAGTTCGATTACTTGATGTAGTTGATTCTTGAATAAATTTAATGGATGTAGTGTAATAAAACTAAGTAAATATGAATTTGTTGTTTTAGTTCCTTTTAAGCAATGTTATCCATAATGTTTCCTGCTTACTTAATTTTGTAACATCTGCTACTATGTATGAGCTTGATCAATTAGCTTGTATTATGCATAGAGCAATTTGAAATACATTTGACAAACCTATAAGGATGCATAATGTCTTGTCTATATAGTTTTTCATTCCACACATGTATAATTATCCTTAGTCTTAACATGGCCATTTCTCGCAGTGTTTTCATTTCCAGAAAGGATCAAAATATCAATTTCTAGTGCAACTGACTTATAGAAGTTCTTCTTGTTTTCCAACAAAATTTTCTGTTTAAAACTTGATACATTTCTTTCTATAGATAGAATGGAAATATCATATCTTTCTTTTTTCTCAAATTCAAAAGATTTTTCATGTTTATGATTAACTATTTTTCACAAGTGGTTTTAACCAAATTTAACATTAAGCACTTTGGACAGACATTTCTCAAAAGGAATTGACATATAATTTGATTGTGTAGGTAAGGACATGCTTGATGCAACATTACTGAGCATGTGAACTCATGGTTGAATAGCAGTGTGTGGGATGGTGTCTCTCCAAAGTTTATCGGACTCAAGGGATCCACAATTTGTCCTTCTTCATACCAAAGTGCATCATGATTAAAGGCTTATTGCAAAGTGACTACTTGCGCCAGTTCCTATAGTTTTTGAAGAAAGTTAACAACTATTATAAGGAAGGGAAGATTGTCTACACTTAACACAATAATAAAGGTCTAGAGAGTGTAGTTGAATCATTGAAAAGAAACACAATTTTTTATATATGCATAAACTCATTTAATATACTTAGAACATGAACTCAGCTTATTCTAAGGGGGGGGGGGATACATTTACACAACAACAACCTGAAAACAAACATCTAACCACGGCCATAGACAAACTCTATCAAAACTAACAATTAAAACCTAACTCCACAACAATAAATCAAAGTTCCTCTTAATCCATTCAATGTTAACAAACTTGCCCATTGAGTATAAACTCTTGATTGTTGTCTAAGTCTTTACTAAAGTAGAGTAAATAGTTTCAAGGTCTAGTCATTATATTATTTAGGCAAATAAACTAAATAAACCATTCATGTTTACCCTCTAGCTCAATTATACCACTCAGCTTTTATTTTGCCCAATTAAACTACTAAAGGTAATAAATATGGAAGTCACCCTCATAATCTTTGAATTGTATCAATGTTATCACTGAACTGTTAAATGGGTGGAGTATGCTATTAAATTTTGGAATATTCCATTACAATGAAGTTGATGTGTACAAAAAAAAAATCACAACCCCATACCTTATTTAGTTAATTTCAAGATCATGTGCCCTAAGTTTTAAAATTAGCCAAAAAGACGAATATCCTCACCAACTTGGCCTTACATTCCTCTTCTCCATCCACATCCTTGACATCTACTATTGTAACACCTTTCTCATGCACCTCAACCTCCTTGTTATTACCGCCCTTATTAGCTTCTTTGCCTTCACCTACACTATCATTGATAAGGGTTCTTGTTGACCCCACCCTCAACCGGGCCTACTCCGATTACTACCTTTAGGACTTGTCCTGCTAGTTTTTGGATTGATTGTCAACGATAGCAACTAGAGGTGGGGCCAGAAAAAATTACTCAATTAGGGCAATAGTTAACCCTTTCATAAAATATTAAGTTGCATATTTCATAAAATATGTTATACCGAAAGTAAGGTTTAGTAAGAGCAATTGACTCCACTAAAATTAACATGGCTTGACCCTTAATAGCAACATCATTAAAAAAGCTTGAACATGTCCTCAATCTCCTTCAACTCCATCAGCGATCTCAACCTCCTAGATCCTACCATTGCTTATTTTCAGACATCCTATAAGTCCATGTGCCATTGATCAACACAATTGTGCTTCCCCTTTACAAATTGAAAAAGGATCTCGTGATTGGCAACAATCAGGCTTATGTTAAAAATGGATGAGAGAATCAGCTTAATGCTGGCATAAGTCATCTAAAGTTTAAATTTGTGACTTGAACACTCCAACAGTTGCATAATTGACTATTAGCCAATTCATTTTAACTTAAGTTAACTAAATTTGAAATAACTTATTTTTACTTTTATATCTTTTTTTTTACCTAAAACTAGTTTTTTAAAAAATTCAATATTATATAAGTGTAATAGTTCATTGAAAATATAATTTTTATAATCTTACTATTTTCATGATTTTTTTTCTAGTTTTAGGCATTAAAAAAATTATAAAAATTTAATAACATCATGAAAATTTAATTTCAGATGGATTATTGTATTTATATAATATTGGTTTTTTTAAATAAAATTGATTCCAGGTTAAAAAAATATAAAAATAAAAACAAACCATTTTAAATTATGTTGACTTAAGTTAAAACGAATTGGCTTATATATCTATAGCAAAAAGGAGAGTGACATAATTAAGCCAACTTCTTCACTTCAATTGTCAATTTGAAAAAATAAACTTTGAACAGCATAATTGAGCCGAAGGATGAGCATTAGTGGGTTTTCACTATTTTTGCCTATTAGTTTTCCAACCCATAGTCACTATATATTGCTTTGAATCATTACATTTAAGAAAGATAGATATGTTATGTTTGAAATGATCACCACAACCTCTTTAATAGCCAATAATTCAGTAGCATTGGAATCCAGAATCCTCCCCGAGGCGGGAACTAAAAACTTTATCCATTTTGTATTTGAATTTTAAAATTTTACGATTTGTGTTGAATTTTCATTTGTTCTATAAGTTTGTGATCAGGTAGCAAATTGACTGGAAAAATTTGAGGGCATGCTAAAAAAAGCAAGAATGAAAATTGTGGCAAGAGTAGAAGGCGACCGAGTGGGCTTCGGACATGGGATGAGAAATGGGAGAATAGAACCTTTCCATGGTCACTATTCGTATCAAGAGTTTAGCCTAGCTTTGCTCTAATTGTTCCTGCGCTTTCCCTTCCCGGCACTTTCTTTTGACCAACAATATGATGCGGGGTTTATTAATTATATTTTTCTCCATTTCATCCACCGATATCAAGTGCGGCAAAGAAAAGTACTGTGAATCACAGGGCCTGAATCAATAATATCTGCAATTAACAAAAAAAAAAAAAAAAGATAAGAGAAAATTAAAGGAAGAACAATTATGTGGAAGAGCTTTTGGTCCAACGAGGCATTAAGAAAAGGCATGTCAACACTAGTTGTTGGGAGAAGACCTCTACGTTGGCCCCGGGGTAGCGTTGGAACACCTGAATCCTTGTTTTGGTTCTCATCGTCATCCGATGATAGAAACAGCAGTAGCAAATCAAAATCGGCTGAAGGAGGGCAGAACATAACGTTCTCGGAGGTGAAGAAACTGACGAGACTAGTGAACGTGGAAGCGCTGAAGACAAAACTAGGAAAGGAACACGAGGAGGTGATGAGCTACTCAGAGCTGCTCGATGCATGTCAAAAGACGGGACTGGCAAGGTCTATTGACGAAGCCAGTACCTTGGCCCGTGCCCTCGACGAGGCCGGTGTGGTTCTTCTCTTTCGTGACAAGGTCCACCTTCATCCAGACAAGGTATATATGTACAGGTATGCGTGTCTTGCATCGAGTTGTTTATAAAGAAACGAAGACTGAAATTGTATCCTGTATACGTTCCACACACAGGTAGCGGAGCTTGTAAGAAGAGCAATTCCTCTGGCACTGAGTGGGGAGGACGACCCGAGAAGAGATGAGCTGGAGCAGCTGCAGAAAAAGAAGGAAGAGATCGACGCGGTGGCGCACAAGCAGGTGCGGACGATACTCTGGGGCGGGCTGGGGCTGGCGGTAGTTCAGGTGGGGCTGTTCTTCCGGCTCACCTTCTGGGAGTTCTCCTGGGACGTGATGGAGCCCATCACCTTCTTCACCACCACCACCGGCATCCTCATGGGCTACGCATACTTCCTCTTTACCGCCAGAGACCCCTCCTACCAGGACCTCATGCAGAGGCTCTTCCTCGCCCGCCAGCGGAAGCTCTTCAAACTCCGCAATTTCGACGCCCAAAGATTCAATGAGCTCCAAAACAAGTGCAACCCATCCTTGCACGCCAACATTTCTCCACGCAACCGCCTTTCTTTGGAACTCAACTTGGACGACGCCTTGCATCGTCATGACCATTGATACTTCTCTAATACTATCTATCTATCCTGCATGTTAATTAATCAATTTCTCTGTTTTACAGTTTCGTGCAAAAGGCCTAAATTAATTTGCTAGAAATCAACTTTATCCACCTGAACAGAGTGTTTGACACAAAGATAAAGCCACAATCGCTGATTGCCAAATAGAAGGAAACCAATCTTTTGTTTTATAGGAACAAGGAAACCCAATATTAGCACAAGCAATTTTCTCATCATATATCTAATTATTTTTGCCTGCATAGATTCGACAATTTATGCAAAATTTTAACTCGTGGTACCACTATTTTTTGGTAAGAAAAATTTCATTTCATAACAGTTACAGATCTAGAAGATTTTTACTCCTATATAATTGACCTCAGTCTACAATAGACTTTACAAAGTAAAATCACATAAAATGGTATATTAAATCTTAGGGTGCTAATTTGACTTCACTCCCAATTAAATCTTAAATACAATAATTTTAATTATTTATTGAAATTTCTTTTAATTTTTAATTTTTTTTACTTGATAAATGAGGTCCTTTTAAAAATTTCAACGAGTCCTTTTAAAAATATTTAATATTTATAAAAGAAGTTGAAAATTTCAATAAATCTGCTGCTTTATTAATAGATCTGTGCATGCTCATACCCAAAAAAATAGAATGGTGCCCATTCATATATTCATATACCCAGAGGCAGAGGGTGAAAATAAAAAAACACTCCAGCTAAATAATGCTAAGATTACATAATACTCCTCCCGTCCCGGAAAAATTGCTCCGTTTGTTTTTGCGTGTGGTTTAAGAAAAATCTAGCAATTTACACTTTTAGCCCTCCACTATATTTTTTTCTCGCATCCGTCATTCATCCGATCGTTTGTTCGTCCGTCGTCCGTTCGTATGTTGTCCGTTTGTTGCATTCGTCGGTCGTTCGTTTGTCATCCGTTCGTCCATCTATCATATGTTTGTCCCGTTTGTTCGTTCATCTGTCGTCTGTCTGTCGCGTTCATCCCTCGTCCGTCTGTCTTCAATTGCGTCGCTGTCCTTCCGTTCCGGCCGTGATTCGTGTCGCCTCACTGCCTCCGATCTTGATCCTCGTCAGCTCTCCGCCTCCGGTCTCGATTCGCATCGGCCCACTCACCTCCGTCCTCAATTCACCTCAACATCGTGTCGCCCCCTTGTAACCCATCCTGCCGGATGCCGTCTTCATTTGTGTCGGCTGGCACAGTCTGGTTGATGAGGGGCCAAAGCTCATCGGAGAGAGAGAGAGAGAGAAATTGGGGTTTGTGAAGGAAATAGGGATTTATTAATATGGGTATTATGGTAAATAGAATATTAAAAAGTTACTAAAAAAGGAAATTGTACAAAGTTTTGGAACTACCCAAAAAAAAAAAATGTAGCAAAACTTATGGGACGGAGGGAGTAATTAATTTCCACCAACTGATTTTTTCATAATGAAATAAGTCTACACATGGACATCAAATTTAACAAGGTTGAAAATTTTTCCATTGAGGTCTTGAAAGCATTAGGAATTTCTTCCAGCTCACAAGTGATACACAGCTACAGCAAACATCAGTCTAGATACCCTGCATATATAAAAAGGACCAATCACCCTTCTTCATTTTTACTATAAACTAACAAATCTATCGCCTGCATCTGTAAGAGCCCCTTAAGTATCCTCAGCCCACCCATACTTTCGAGAAACTATAGGGAAAAAATGGATGACTAACCGTTCCTATGCAAGATGAGTTGCACCAAATGAATAGAATGCCCTAGGTTTGGGTCCTTTCTTCTCTTGCTGCAATATATAAGCCCCTCCCCTGCTTGTGCAAGCCAAGCTATCATCCTCTGTTTCGGCATGCTCAGATTGTTCCATATGGCCTTACATTACACGATCGAACCTGTGTATGTATCCTTAGACTGTAGATCCCCTTGCCATCTCTAATGGCTTCAATATAGTTTTCTCATCCCCCAGAACTTCCTCAGCAGAACATTGAATTGGCAGCGTTATACAGATTAAGATGGTTGGTCGAGAAACATGAACAAGAAAAGCATCTCTACGAGACAAAAGTTGCAAAAACAATGCCATCAGAATCATATACTAGTTTTTATCCCAACCCTTCAAGGCTCAGATACATGCCTCCATCTTATTTGCCAAACATGACATTAGCCCCCAATACCTCAAATAGAGTCCTCCAGTGCCTGGCGCCACCTAACAGCCACTGGACTCCTCACCCGGTGAGTACCGTCACTCCACTCGATCCACCCGAAGCTCTCTGACCCCACGCTGACACTGCTGGCCATCGTTATCTCGTACGACAATGTCCGGTTCTCCCTACTGAACACAAGCTTGCTTGGCTGCACGCTCACCTCCACCCCTGCTGGAGCCTCCACCTCCACCTCGTAAACACTGTCAACCACACTCCCCACATTCTTCACCCTCCTCCTCAACCGAACAACCTCCTCATTGCTCTCAAAAACCACTGAAAATGAAGGGTAATTCAGGTTCCCTGCCCTCTCCAGGCTCCCATTGCAAATACTGGAGCTCGCCCGTTGCCTCAGGAACACAGAGATTCGGTCTGCATCGTAGCCGATGGAGCAAAAGAAGGAAATATAGTCGCCAACATCCATGTCATAAACCAGGCCTGGGTCGAGAGCTCTGTTCGGATCCACATGACCTGCTCCACGGACAAACGGGCTCGAATCCTCTCCGGTAGCCAGATCATTGATAGTCTTCCCCGAGTTGTCCAAATTGTAGGCGCTTGTCATCAGAGCTGATTTTACGGCAGCCGGAGACCAATCCGGGTACGCCCCTTTAAGAAGAGCCGCGATTCCGGAGGCATGAGGACAAGACATGGAAGTCCCAGAAACAATGTTGAACTCCACTCTCCTTGTATCTTTCTCCAAGCCCGTTGGTCCGACGGCTCCCGTCCATCCGGCTAAGATGTTGACTCCCGGAGCGATAACGTCCGGCTTAAGAATTTCATAAGTTAGGTGGTTGGGACCACGGCTAGAAAAGGACGCAACCTTCGGAGCCGGTGGATCCGACCCGATTACCGTTCCCATGGACATGATCGTGGCCGTTGGGTACTGGGTCAGATTGATGTATTTCAGGATCTTGTTCCCGGCAGCCTGACCTACCATTGTCGCCGGAAGGAGATGCGCATCGGCTATCAATTCTTCGCCATTTTCCTCTGTATTCGCCAAAATCATACCTAACCCACCGGCGAGCTTCACAGCGCTTCCTTTCTCCACTCTCGCATTTCCTCCTCGATGACAAAGTACTATTTTCCCTTGAACTTTTGATGGAGAAAGCTGGCCCATAGAGCAATATCTACTGCCACAATCGCCCCCATAAACCAAAGGAAGCTTAAAATCCGGCAGTGGGTCACCGGAGTAGAGAGAAACACCACTGAGAATTTGTCCGTCTCCAAGAACCGCATCGGCCGGGAACTCGCGATCAATCGTAGAAGCACCGACAGTTAAAATCCACGGGGCGATATTGACTGCCGTTAAAGGACCCGGGCCTGAATTCCCCGCAGAACAGGACACTAAAACACCGTGTTCAACAGCTCCGAATGCGCCGATAGCGATCGAATCATGATCGTACTGAGGAGCATAACCGCTCGCTCCGACGGACAGGGAAATAACGTCAACGCCGTCGGCGATTGCCTGGTCCATCGCCGCGAGAATATCCGAATCAAAGCAGCCTAAGCTCCAGCAGATCTTGTAAACGGCTATGCGTGCCTTTGTGGCCATCCCACGAGCTTCTCCACCAGCGAATCCGAATAAACTAGCGTTCTGGACGAGGGACCCGGCTGCCGTGGAAGAAGTATGCGTGCCGTGACCCTCTGAGTCGCGCGGCGACTTAGATTCTTTAGTCTCGTCAATGGGTCGTTGAAGATAAGTCTCGTAGCCTTTGTAGAACGCCTTCGCGCCGATGATTTTCCGGTTGCAAGCACTGGCAGGAAAATCTGGTCCGGCCTCGCAAGCGCCTCTCCATCTCGATGGAACAGGAGAAAGATTGGAGTCGGAGAAGCTGGGTCTCTCCGGCCAAATTCCCGTATCCAGAACGCCAATAATGATGCCGTCCCCGTAGTTGGAGTTCTGCCAGAGGCCGGAACCATCGAAGAGCCCTAAGAAGTGGGGAGTGCGGGTGGTGTGGAGCTGACGGGCCTGATCGGAGATGATGTGCAGGATGCCGGAGATTCGGCGGAGATAGGCAGCTTGGGAGGCGGTGAGACGGGCGGAGAAGCCATTCACGGCGAAGTGGTAGGTATAGAGGAGCTTGGCGGGGTGGGGGGACGGAGGGAGGGATTGGATGATGGAGGAGTACCAGTGGAGATGGGAGGAGAAGCGTGCGGGCTTCTGAGTTTTCGACACGTGGACGATGAAGTTTTGTTGATTGTTGAATGAGGAGACGGAGATTGGGCAGAAAAAAATGAGAGAGAGGAGGAAAAGGGTAGGGAAGAGAGCGGCCATTAAAGAACTTTGGGGTTCCACAGAAATTGGGGAGACGACTATTTGAGCATCTTATCCGGGATTCTTTATTTAAAGGAATTGGGATCCCATATCGGATCAATTAGACCGGGCCGGAACACAGATTCCTTACTACCTGGCGATCATTTCTTTGCTCTTTTGTTTTTTTTTTGGGGGGTGGGGTTTGCAGTCCACATGTGAGTAACGCAACCTTTAGAATTGGGATAATTACAATTTATCCCTTGAAGTTTAGGTAAAATTTCACTTTCCCCTTCTATTTCAAAAATATACACTTTACCTCTACCTTTTTAATACTATCCAATAGTAACTTTTGAAATCTTAATTTAGACATTACAGTAACCATCTTTCAGTAATTTCACTCCATATGATATTTTTTTATAGTTAATAGATATTTTAAATTATCAATTTTTTTCTTTCTGTATTTCTTTTAGTTTTTAAAACATTATTTCTTAAATGTCAATTAATCATAAAAAAATATAAAATTACTTACAGATATAACCGTATAATCTAAATTAAGATTTAAAAAGTTGTTGTTTGATTGCATTAAGAGAGCAAGGGGTAAATTGTATATTTTTTTAAACAGAAGAGGTAAAGTGTAATTTCACCTAAATCTCAGGGAACAAATTGTAACTAACCTTTTAGAATTAATTCAATTTGTGGTGGTTATCAAAGCTTCGGCTTAGGAGTATGGGTGAAAATGGACCGGGCCGAGCTCGAGCCCACTGAGCTTGAGCTCGGCCCCTTTGCTGTTCGGTACTACCCGAGCTCAAGCTCAAATTGCTCGAGCCCAATTTTCTTAGGCTTGAGCTTGGCTCGAGATAAGCCCGAGCTCGGCCCAAAGGCTAGTTGGGCTTGAATAGCACATATAAAACTTTAGCACAATACTTGCATCTTAGATAAAAGCTAGGAACTAAACTTGTAATTTTTTATAGAGACAACTAGAAAAATGACAAAATCTATCCTAGACTTTCTAATCCTTTGCCAGTTTACCCTAACTTTGTAAACATTACAAAGAAGCCATCACCTTCCTCCAGACAGCGATTTCTATCTGGAGCTGCCGAACTGGATCTCCTGGTCGGATATCGTCTAGTTGCAACGTCAATTTCTATCTTTGACATCTGATGCGTAGCTTAGACTATGGGTAGGCCTATCACAACGGCGGATCCGAGCCCCGGAAATCGAGTTACAAGATTTGAAGGCTCGCAACATGCTCAGCAGCAATAGCAACAGAATCTCAATGAGTCGTAACAGCAATTGCAGCAATAGCAGTGGCAGCGTCAAGAACCATCAAGAAACAAAAAAGGGTTTCGTCCAAGTGGCTTTCTTTGTCCTCGTGGCTTCACTCTCTGGTGGGTGGCGCTGTTAATCGACCAAGGTGGCGGTCGACTAGGTGGGTGGCGGGCGACTAGGTGGGTGGCGATGGCGCAGCAGTAATCGAGCAAGGTAAGGCAGAGGGGGGAAGCGGGCTGTGTCCAGCCAGCGTGTAAGTATGTGAGAAAATTTAGGGATGCGATTGGAAAGATAACACATGAGGCCTTTAAGGCCCGCGAGCTTTAGGGCCGAGTTTCTTCAAGCTCGAGCTCGAGCTCGAATATTGCTCAAGCCTAATTTTCGGCTCGAGCTCGAATAAGCTTGGCTCGAAATGTCTCAATTCGAGCTCTAACTCGAGCTACCCGAAAAAAGCCCGGCCTTTTTTCACCCCTACTTAGGAGAGGCAAGTAATCAGGGAATTTGTTACGGTGGTCGAAGGGGCGTATTTCCACAGGAAAAAATAATAATTTGTAGACATGTAATTATTATATCCTAAAAGTTCGAAAGTAAAAACCTGTTATAAAAATGAATGGAAGAATTTGTACAGGCTAGAGATGTGGCAATCCATGTATCCAATCCAATCGCAATTTTATCTTTTACCGGGGGAGGGGGGGGGGGTGGAGATGGGATGCCTTAAAGAAACAAAAGTAGAAGTTGAGTGGCATGTAGCCAAAATTTACCTCATGGATCTGGAAAAGATAAGGTAAAGGTAGGGAGCTATCAACTGGACCTTTTCTGCACTTTCTATCCTACTCTCCCAGCTTCGCGACTGGAAGAAGGAGAAGAGAAAGGAAGAGAAGAATGTTGGGAGTGTTGAGCTCTAGCGCAGGTGTGACAGCCGGCGGGGCTATGATAAATTGCAGCAGGCAGAGGCAGAGGGCGCTGACCCCGCTGTTGCAGAGTCGCTTTCATGGCAGTAGCAGTGGCAGCTCATTGGCTTTCGGAGCTGCGGCGTCCTTCAGGATAAGCGTCGCTGCTGCCGGCTCCGACAATTTCTCTCCCCATCAGGTTTCTCCCTAATTGTTTACGCAAATAGTATGTCTGGTCTCATCTTCTGTTTCCCACATCCACACACACTCCTGTTGTTCTTCCGTTCATCAAATTCTATCTTCATTCCAGAATTGAATCTAGAGTGTGAAAGCTCTTTTCTTAATAATTGGTCTGGGCCAACGGCCAACATGAGGGAAAATCCAGTAATAATTACCGAAAAAAAAAATAAGAGCCTTTTGTGTCCTTGTTCGGAAGTGTGTGCGATGAAATTTGTACAGAGAAGGATGTGTTTGCTCCTGGCCCAGCATCGCAGCTGCCTTCCTTGGTTTTATTGCTCTCCGACATGGACATCATCCTAGAAAGTCACTTTTAAAAGGAGTGAGGTGAAATGCTCTCGTATAGGACCAAGAAGGGAACAAGTCACACTTTTCACCCGTGATCATGACCAAATGAATAATGGGGCAATTTAGTATAGGTGCATTAAGAACTTTTCTATGAACACGATCTCTGTTAAATGAACACAACCACTAAGGTATGTGTCTCTGAAACTACTATATATCTATGTTTCTTGATGGATGCATTATCCGGACGAGAATATGAATATGAATATAACAAGTGGCACCAGTACTTTGAATCAAGTATTTCCATTCACTCTGCCTATCAGTAACACTTGTTCTACAACAATAGCAGCAAGACGGCAAATACCACTTTGTTGTTGCAAATGCAAAGTTCATGCTGGATGAAGAGGAGCATTTCAAGGAGCTCCTGTTTGAGCGTCTGCGTAACTATGGTGAGCGTAACAAAGAACAGGACTTCTGGCTTGTGATAGAGCCCAAGTTCCTGGATAAGTTCCCTAACATTACCAAGCGCTTAAGGAGACCTGCTGTTGCTCTGGTCTCAACCAATGGCCCCTGGATTACGTAAGTCTTATCAACTCCACAACCTGGGCCTTTACTGCAGCCAGTTTCTTCATGTATAACCATTGCCATCAGAAGCTGTTGACGCCCTACTTTGCCATGGCAGGTTCATGAAATTGAGATTGGACAGAGTTTTGTCAGATAGCTTTGAAGCTGAAAGCTTGGAAGAAGCTTTGGACTCCAATCCTACCTCTCTGGAATTTGAGAAACCAGCAAATTGGGTGGCGCCCTACCCGAAATATGAGTTTGGATGGTGGGAACCTTTCTTGCCGACTGGACCTAAAGAAGCCAGAGTATAGAATCTTCCTTAGATTACGCTTACCACATTTTCTCATGTAGTCTCTTCTACTGCTATTTCACGAGTTGTTTCATTTGAACGGAAAAGCTGTTTGGCTTGGTGAAATCTGCATACAGTACAAAGCCAGGAGCTGGTAGAAACATTTCAAATTTTCCCAATGTTGCGTCATTTCTCAAGGAGCAAACGAAAGATCAAAGACACAGCATAAGCAAAGCCAGGTGACACTTAGGTAGTAGAGTATAAACGGGAAAAAGCAAAAAATCCATAATCAAATCAACGTCAGTTTACAGAGCAATTGCGAGAATGAGCGTTTCGCCCCTGTACATACAATGGAAACCCATAGGGAACAGGTTTTCTCCTCTTAAGATGGGAATTGGAAAGCATCACTAATCTGCCTAGATAGCTCCAAATCAGAGCTAAAAGCTGTCCCAACTGAACTGATAATTGGGACATAATGCAGTGCTTTACATCTTGATCACTAGGACGTTTGGTAGCAAAGGAAAGAGATAGTACTATTATCTTATCTGAAAGTCACTGACAACTGCTGGATCAGGAAGAAATTGGAGCTTGTCACAGCAAGACAGAGTGCAGACCTATTTGGGCTAGTGCAGCTTTTTGTGAAGAAGACTTGTACGGAGCTTTTGAAGATACTTTTCTTCCAGGACTGCGTACTGCTTCTTCAGTTCAACCAAACCCTTGCCTGCATAAGCATCCACCATGTCTTCATGTTTCTCGTACAGCATTGGCACCGTCAACAATGTCACCAGTGCTGCAGCAACCAGATCAGGACAAATGAACATCGTGATTTTGTGGGTTAGCTTATACCGGGGAGCTCAAAATCAGTCATCAGTATCATTTGAAGAAAATGCCAGGCAGATCCAAACCTAGGTATAAGAGGGTTAATAAACTAAACCAGCTGCCCAGTACAGACACAAGCCACAGTGCCAAAATCACCTGCGAAAGTTCCAGAGAGAAATGATAATGGAGTGGAGTTATTGACATACATGCAAAGCATGCACGGAAAATAGGAGAAGAGCTGCAAAGGTGTTTTTTATCGGTGCAAGTGGAACATACTCGCAGAAATTTCTTCAAGTCTCTCTCGGAAGCAACATCATTCAAGATTTTTGCACCCTGATTAAGTTTGCTGCACAGCGAACGAGCAAGACTCAACAAGAGCTGTCCTGGTACTGCAACTTTTGGGAATTCAGGGGGAGACCTGGAGGCAAAAGTATAATTATATAAATATATTGATAGATAGAGTAAGGTTGAGATTAAGTCAGTGTTAACATTGACTTACACGTTGAAGAAGGAGGCGAAGTTTGAGCAGAGGAAGAGCGCAGAGAGGGAGAGGATGAGAGAATGACAAACAAAAGTGAGGAGATGGTAACCGACGCATTCGAAAAGAAACCATATGGAAGTTGCCGCGGCAACGATGCTTCCTGAGATGTGCTTGTTTCGCCACAGGATAATGTCAGCGGCTGGCAATGAAATTAATAAAATCAGCAAGCACCAATTAAGAAATTAATATGGATTAAGAGAAGATAATGATGAGAGTCTTAAGCAGCTGTACGGACGTTGTCCCCCGCCGAGGACGACATGGAGAGGCTTGTCACGACCAAAGAGGCGCTTCTTGGCCGTAGAATGCAGGGATACGTACTTGTCGATCTCAGAGTCGTCGGAGGACTCGTCGCCCTCGCCCAGCTCCTCCTGCTGCCGCGCCACCTCCTTCTCCAACTCCGCCTCCAAACCATCCGCCATCTTAATTTATTACTACTATTTCACCTTTTTTGTTTCTTCTTTCCCTCTGATTAATTACTGCTCCGACATTTTCCAACCTATAGGCTGGTTGCCGTCCCAATTGCTTGATCGGCTCTTCCTTTTTTTCTTCATCCAACCTCCAATCCACCCTGTTGAATCTTTCAAAGGCAGTCGACGTTCCACCACTTGTCAATAACAAGGCATCGTTCCACCGCTTCATGCGCACAAGTTTTCTGCCAGCTCATGCAGCTCTTCTTCCACATTATAATCGCACCTGTAATTCCAAACCATCGGATGGTTCCCTAATTAAGATCCAGTTCGTTTTAACTTACCAATTGACTTTAAAATAATTTATTTTTATTTTTATGTCTTTTTTATCAAGAACTAATTTTTAATTAAAAGTCAATATTATGTAGTGTCAATAATCCATTGAAAATATAATTTTTTATAATTTTACTAAATCTTTATGAATTTTTTTAGTTTGAGGCATTAAAAAAGAAAAATTCACAAAAAAATAACAATATTATGAAAATTTACTTTTAAATAAAGTATTATATTTACATAATATTGACTTTTAAATGAAAATGATTTTAGGTAAAAAAAATGTAAAAATAAAAATAAATCTATTGACTTAAGTTAAAATAAACTGGCCTTAAATCTCATCAATTATGCATGAACGCTTTTATTGTAACAAATGTTCCAACACCTAAAAAGTAAGGACTAAACTGAAAAATTTTAACTGAATCATACCAAATTGAAATTCCTCTAAAAAGTAAGCACTATATTATACTAATTTTTAAACTATGTTCAAATGAGGGTGATATGGTACATTAACTAGAAATAACCTACCAAATGCATCAATGTTTTAATGGGACTACCCAAAATTATTCTCCTTCACGCTCATAATTAATGATACATATCCGTCAGAAGAACTAAAAAAAAAACCACCAGTCCAACTTGACAAGTATTGTTTTTTTTTTCTCTACTCAAATATACCACTCATGTTTCTAAATAGGACAATTTAGCCTCTCAGTTAAAACATGAAAATATTTTTGTGCGAAATGGGTATATTATGTTAAAAAAAAAAAAGTTAAGCATGATCACAATATTTTGAGTGAAATGGTCATGTCTTATTAAAAATTAGCAAAAAAAACTAGGGATTTGCATCTTGTTAAATGTGTAAGAATTTAGGTAGAAACCGGGCAATTGTGTAGAAATTAACATTCAAAAATTGAAGAAATGCACTTTAGATGTGATTCCTTACTATCACACATCAAAGTAGCAATTTAATTTTAAATTGATTTTTGAATTTGACAAAGAGTTGCCAATTTGCCCAGTTCAAAACATGAGTAATATGTTTGAGCAGGAAAAAAAGAGAAAATTGCATAAATGGTCCATAACCTTTGATCATTATTTTCATTTAGTCCTTAACCTATTGAATATTCTGTTTTGGTCCTAAACCTATTAAAATTGTTTCATTTTGATCCCTTAGCAGATGAAATTCATTAAATCAAAATAATTGTCTAACAAAAATTTTTGAAATCCTAATTTAAATATTCGGTAACTATCTTCCAATAAATTTAAATAATTTAATATTTTTTTAACAATAAATAGACAATTTAAACAAATAATTTTTTTCTGAATAAAAAAAGTTCAATTTACAAAGAGAAAAAAATGTGATTTAAATTTTTTATTAACTATAAAGAAATTATTATATAGATTAAATTTATTGTAAGACAGTTGCTGGATAGTTTAAACTATGATTTGAAAAGTTGTTATCGAACAAACACTTTGAGTTAACAAATTTCATTAATTTGGGACCAAAATAAAATGTTTTCAATAGATTTAGGACTAAAACAAAATGTTTTAATAGGTTTAGGACTAAAACAAAACATTCAATAGGTCAGGGACTAACAATCAATTCGTTTTAATTTAAGTCAATTGACTTCAAAATGACTTATTTTCATTCTTACATCTTTTTTACCCGAAACTAATTTTAATTAAAATTCAATATTATGTAATTGCAATAATCCATTGAAAATGCAATTTTTGCAATCTTATTAAATTTTTTATTATTATTTTTTAGTTTATAGCATTAAAAAATAAAAATTTATAAGAATTTAATAATATCTTGAAATTTTACTTTTAAGTGAATTATTGTATCTACATAATATTGACTTTCAAATAAAATTGATTTCAGGTAAAAAAGCTGTAAAAGTAAAAATAAGTTAATTGACTTAAGTTAAAATGAATTGGTCGTAAAAGAAAACAATGACTAAAGGTTAGGGACCATTCATAAAATTTAGTCCAAAAAATAAATAAATAAATAATGGTCAATCTGGACCAAGCAACAAGCATTTGTTTTTTTTTTTTTTTTTTTTTGTGATTCCAGAACAAGTAACTTGTTCAAAGTAAGTGACATTTTATATTTTCATGCTTCTCCCTCCAGTTTTTACTCCTACTAAAGTATACAATTTTATACATCTTTTTCCATTTTTATACTTTTAATTGCAATTATGTGATTAGGTAAAGGTAATATTGAAAAAATGTATGATATGCCTGTCAGGCATTACATCCTGATTTTTTTAAAAAAATATAAGTGTCGACCAAATATGAGACGTGGAGGGTAATTTTAGTTATATCAAAATCAAAATACGATTTCATCACTTTCTCTCAGAAATACCTGTTTTTATTTATTCTATTATTATTTATTTATTTCTATTGGCAGAAAGCAACAGTTGATGATTATACATGTTACAGGGCAGTATAAATTGGCAGAATTCCCACCGTGGAAAGAAAAAAACAGGACACAGTAAACACGTCAAACAGCTGAGAACATTGTCCTTCACTCTCAACATTGGCCTTCACTCTCAACATTGGCCTATAGCTGCTGTACATTTGAGTATCTGATACGTAGCTTCCTTTTAGCATTTGCAAATGTAAGAATGATGACTGTTTGGTAAGTTGCAGATTAGAAAAACTGGAGGGATAGATTCGTCGAACCGTCAGCATATGATCTGATTCTGATGCCTGCCGGCTTGATCAAGGCCCTGCACAGCGGGCATGCCCTTTCTCTCTCAAACCTAGAATGACAGTGCACCCAGTTTAGAACATAATAAAACAATGAATGCATCACGGTTGGCCTTCAGAAACAGACCCCCATTATCTTCTTAAAGAGAGACACAGAAAGAGAGAGCAAATAAGACACCACCATTCCGATGCACAATCTTCACAGAATATGTGTTTACACCCAAGTAGGATTGGAGCAATCATCTTCTCCTGACAAATGGCACAGACATCCCCTGCCGCCTTGACCTGCAACTAATTCTAAACTATTCAGGGTGCAAACCTGCTTTGAGAGAGGATAAGGAATAGTTTCTGAATATGCCACCGACCTGCTCAGACATTGCCAAGGATCCATAATGCACCTCCTTACAGGACAAGTTCCTCAATGCAGCAAAGACTGATTGAACCTGGGAATCAGAGTGATAACTCGACATGTTAATGATGATCTTCCAAATGCGCTTTACAAAGAACTAGGCAGTAGACACCAAAGTCCATAGCCATATATATTTGTTGTGAACAAGTTACCTTCTCCACTGCTGATGTGAGCTTAAATGTTAAATATAACCCCGTGACTAAAGAGGAAAAAAAGGTCCCATATTCTTTGTTCAGAAAGAACCGATACCAGACTGGTGTTGGCATCAATGTCCGGTATAGCAAGAGAAAATACTCTACAAGAGTAAGCATCTGACCCTGTAAATTTCATGACCCTCAGTTCCCATGGAGCTCAAACAAAAAGGAGACTACAAAGACTTGCAGATTTTATGGTCAAATATGAACCTGCTTCCTATAGCTCCTCCCTTTACAATTGTTGTAGTATATCAGAAGTATACATTTGACGGCCATTCCTGCCTGCCGCACCATGGTGTCTGATAAAAGAAAAAAGAGTAGAAAACCATTGCTGAGGCAGCATGCTAATGACAAAATGAGGACCTAAAATTCATTCCACCACAAATGGGAAAAAGCCCCCTACAGTGTTGGCCTTTGGGGACACTTTTCTGGGTTCACCAATGCTCTGGAAAATGCTCTAGAAAATTCATGCATATTCAGGTTATCCAAGTTGGCCATAGCTCAGCTGTGCACTAATGCACCACGGGAAGAAACAAAAAAGTTGCCTAGGTTAATCCAAGTGAAGATTTAAGAGCAATACCATCGACACAAATAGAACGCAGAAATGGTCATTTCAGTTGATTGAAACCGTCACAATAAGCAATTGAATGGTAAAACTTGTGACGTGGAGCAAGAAATGAATGAAAAAGAAAATCTTAACAATGTAGCTGGAAAAGTTCACAGCATTTGGATGATACAAATATTTAATGGTGCTCACCGTTCATCACTATGATGAAAAATGCATGCCAAAAAGGTGGAATTTTCTTTGGAGGAAGTAGGAACAATGGATACAAAAGGTGATCGCCTTGATGCCACCAATAGACAGCGGTGACATTAACCATGGAAACAGAAGTTACGCCCAAAAGAAAAGAGATTTTCCTGTCCTCCTGCAAAGAATAGCACGCAAAGAGGTTTAGGGAGCACGTAGAAGAGCGAGATTGCCTAAAATAAATTGCTCCAACTTTGAGCGGTTCCGGAAATCAAGGGTGGCACTGGCACCTTCAAAGCAGTCTGCTTCCGCAGAATCTCATTTGATTTGAACATGATGGAAGCAACCCAAACTATGGCCAGGACACCTGCAATCATATGCAAGCTAAACGGATTATGGGCGCCATAAGAAACTGAAGTCTTCAAGTTGAGGGCATTGCTCTGTTTCGCTCTTGCATATGGTCTAGAAACTCCTATGCTCTTGAATATGGGTGAATTTTCGTGTTCGAACAGGATCAAGGGATGAGAATTTTGAATTCTCCTATGCTTTTATTACCAAGTACTAGTTCATAGAAAGTATATAGATATAGCCAGTGAAAAGGTACCTTTCAGATGCTGTCGAATGAAAACAAGAAGAAGAAGCAGGGTAAAAGGGAGCGCGTGCTCGAGCCACCGAGTCAAGCACTGAATATCGAAACTATTGTCCCGATCATGATTCTGCCAGCCCAATCCCATCTCCATCTCCGACTCCCCAACATCGGAGCTGGAAGACACGGCATCAACGATACGGATGGAGACCTGGGGCTGATCGTCGGCCGTAGCGGTGCTTCCCAGCAGACCCGAGTAGTCCAAAATGGAAGCCAAGGGAGCGCGCAGGAAGCTGGAGGCCGCCGTCTGGATTCCGTATCGGTGCCCCAAATCGAGGTGGTCGGGTTCCATCGGTTAAGAGTGAGAATTAGGAGCCGAGATAGGGTGAATTAAGTAGTAATGAGCTACGATATTGAGCCTCATTTCTTCACTTTCATTTTCTGTGCTTGCTTATCTCAGCCGTCTCTATCGCAGCTTTCGGCTACGCGGTGGAGAAGCAGAGGAAGCAGGCCAGCGAGCAGTTTGGTGTGTCACTTCACAAGCATTTACTAGTGCAGGGGCAGGAGCAGGGGCAGGGGCGGGGCAGCAGAATCCTGATCCTGATGCCGTTGCTTTCCTGTGCTGTGTATTTTTACTTATTAGTCCCCAGGCTATGAAATGGTGAACCATTCATCCCCAGATTATTATTACTGTCAGTTATTTCATCATTCCGTTCATCTCTGGCGTCTTATCCTCAAATCAGTTCACTCCCGATCAGCATCACAGCCCCAATCAGAGCAGTTCCCACCTGTCTTAATTCAATTTTTTCTGCGCAGAATAGTAGTCTTTGCTGCACAGAAATTGCAGATTTCCAGCCTTGTCACCAGCCACATAATCCAGCAACTTCTGTGCTTGAAGTGCAGGTCAGGAGAGCTGAAGTCAAACCTAAACTGCTCCAAAAACAAGACCTCGAAACAACATTAAACAGCAAGTTTTTACAGCAATTCTTATGTGGTAAAAGGCACGAAATTGAGGCCAAAACTGGGGCTATTGCAAGTTTCTCCTACTACTAATCACTTTTCTTTAATCGATTTACTGCTAAAGTCTGTTCATTTTCCCAAAAGTAGTTTTATAACTCATTAATTCAAAACTTTCTGTTGCATAAGCTTGAATTAGCTCATTTTACAATCACTTTAAATTAAAGATTCTGTACTAAATTAGTCTTCTCATAGGATTAAAGACCAATATGCAATATTATAAAGTTCTTAACTGATTTTTAATGGTAATTATAAATTGGAACCAAAGGTGCAGTTTACCCTGAATTTGCCTGTTTTTTTAATCTTGACTAGCCTTGTATGCTGCAGGGTTGATGAGAGACTTGGAATGAGGTGTTCAGAGGGGTCCATTGGGCTCGAACTCAAGAATTAAAACTTTGGAAGCATGTCCCTTGCTTACCAAACGAGTTATAGATAAAATAAAGTAGTAGTTTAAAAAATATGAGTTTAAAATAATTGTTTGAATTAATCATTTCTAAATTCCATAAGAAAAAAATTGAAAGATATTCTAAACTAACAAGATTTTATTTGAAAAATTCACAAATAAATATATTAATAACTCAAAGATCTGGTCAAGGTTATGCATTGCTTTGCCATTGTACATGTAAAAAATTAGTGATAGAATGTATATACCTTGTGGCACTAATCATTCAGTTTATTCAATTAAAATTGAATCAGCTCTTTTTTTTATTATTCAATTTTTCGTTTCTTATTGTGAGAAACAAAATTAACAATATTAAGGATTGACAGCCAGTTATTTTGCCTGTTTGGCTAACATTAACAGCTATGAGTTAATGCGTTTTCTCCTGCCTGAGTGTGGGTCTAGTGATTTCTTACCACTTTTGTCCCCTAAGTTCTCCCAAATTACATGCTTCCTTTAAGCCCCCACCTACTTGGACAAGAATTCTAAAATATTCCAATTTGTGGCGGCAAACAAGTGATAAGATTGTCATTCATCAGAATGATCTCATTCAAATGTTGAATTCATCTTCTCAATGCTACAAAAAATGCAGGTGCCGAGATTATTGTTGGCCAAGACAATAATGGAAATAGGGGACTTCCTGAGATTCTCCAAGATTTCAAACTGAAACAAGTTGTTCATTCAAAAACACAAAGTCGAGTTCTTTGTTGAAGAGCGCCAATTAAACTTGCCCTTCAAACTCATTGAATTGAACATTGAGGAACTTTGGTGATGGCAATGAGAGCACAACCTTCGAGAACTTCCAGACCAAACATGAGGAAGATAGGTAGAGCACAACATTCGGGAACTTCCAAACCAAACGTTAGGAAGATGGGTTCCACTGACAGATCGATCAAAGGTAGTAAATGCAAGCCCAAGGCAATGAGGATAGTGGTCAAGATTGTAGGAGGTCATGATTGAATATCTTTTTGTAGTGCTTAAATCTTGGGTTTTGGGGCTTTGGTTTTTGGTAATCTATTAGCTTTGTGATTCTTGGTTGATTGTGGCTTTAGCTGGGTCTATGTATTTGCCTCTTAGATTGAAAGGTTGTAGATCTTCTAATCTCAAATTTCTAGGTTTCAAACTAGATGAGGAAGTTGTCAGCTTGGCAAACATTAGAGCAATGTAGGTAGAGCTCGCTGGAGTTGCAGACGCAACCTGACCCAAACGCAAAAATGCTTTAACCAGACTACATTAACATGAAACCACAAAATGGAAAACTCCCTGAACTTGCAGTAATTACAGTTAACCCTCAGTTTTCCTATTGTTCACAACCCTTTTATCAATTCCTGATTAGAGGTCCAAATTCATTGGTAAGAAACTAATTGAATAGATCAATAATTTTAAGGTTTTCTTTGAAACTATAGGGAGCTATAGCAACTATTGCTCTGTTTGTGCTCTTTTGCTTCCATGGCTTAACTGGTGCTAGAGGATGAAGATGAAGGTGCCAAATTTAACTCAGGGCTTCTAACTTTGGTCATAAAATCATGAAAAATTGGCTTGCTTGTCCTGACTATAGGAATCCCAATTTCCCAATTTCACAAAAAGACCAAGGAGTTTCCTCTTTGTTCTTAGAGTTTATTTTCTTTAAGAATATGCTGCAATGGACCCAATCCCATTGGAGGAAGAATAGAGTTCTGCAACAATTTTCTCACACATCATCAATATAAATAGAGAAAATCAAAACACAAATAAAATCAAATGCGAAACAAGGAACTACATACTGACTTTGGTCTCAGAGGTGACCAGGTGATACTCGTGCATGATCTAATCGATTCTAGACCTATTAACATGCTTGCCTTTGTAACACATTATCCTGCTAGAATCAGAAGCATTAGGTGGATAGCAGATAGTGAGATGCTCGATCGGTAGATGCCAGGAGCATTGAGAGGTAGGATTGGGATGGCTCTGGTTGGGTGGTGGCAGGTTGCAAAAAATGAGAGACTGTTGTGCTAGGATTTGAAAGATGGGAATACTGGATCTGCCTGTATAGTTAGCCAACTACAGGGGCAATTTATGACTGGTTTGCATGCCCATGCCCAATAATACATAAATATTGTTGGGAAAAAATTCTTCAAACACTCATCACGTGTAGTGATCAACAAACACGATTAAACAAATTCACACAAATCTAATGTGGTTCAGATATTAACTAGCCTAAATCCATGAATAAGAGAAATTTGCTCAAACAAAATATAAATATTATAGTGAAAGTATGCCCTTAGTGCTTACACTGGCTTATGGATCTCCTATACACAACTAATACCTCAATATCTTGCTTTCATACAATTACAAGATACTCCCTCCGTCCCAATTAAGTTGAAACATTTCTCTGGGCACGGAGATTAAGTTGTATGTAATTTGTGTTAATTTTTTATGTAGTAAAAGTTTAAATAATGATTAAAAAAGAAAAAATTCTTTTTTAGGTTTGTGCAGTGAGAGATTGAGTGGATATTAAAAAAATAGTCTTTATTGGGTTTTGTATAAAATGATTATTTAATTGTTTAAACTTTTCCAAAAGAGGAAACGTTTCAACCTTTTGGGACATCCCAAAAAGGAATATGTTTCAAGTAAACTGGGATGGAGGGAGTATAAAAATTACAAAAGATTTCTCGTCCTAGCTGTTAAGTGGGAAAATCCCACATGGCCAAGAAAAGCGGTTAAGTCAATGCTTTATATAATGATGAGGTCTCTTCACCTATTGTCAATTGGTTTTAGGTTGGACGCTTTAACATGGTATCAGAGCAGGTGCTCGATCCCTCAACACCCACGTAACCTTCTTGCCACAATGGCAGACGGAAACAAGAAGAACTCTGGTTCCACTGGCTCGAACCCTTCACTACCAATAGAACCTTCTTCTCCATTCTACCTTGGCCCGTTAGACAATCCATGAACCATACTGGTGAGCAGCCAACTGAATGGAGACAACTTCCATACATGGCGTCGTGCAATGCAAAATGCACTACATGCCAAGAATAAACTCGGGTTTGTTAATGGAACTCTGGACAAAGCAGAAGACAACGACTTGGAGATAACTCAGGTATGGGAAAAATGTAATTCAATGGTGATCTCATGGATTTACAATGCCCTTGCACCAGAACTCTACAGCAGTGTTGTGTTCGTGGATTCGGCAAAGGATGTGTGGAATGATCTCTAGGAGAGATTTTCTCAAGGCAACGCACCACGCATTCATGAACTCAAAAGGGAGATAGCCTTGATGCAGCAACGCGAACAATCTATTGTAGGATACTTCACAAAGCTGAAGGGACTGTGGGATGAGCTAGCAGCCTATAGCAATGTACCAAGTTGCACCTGTGCTGCAGCAAAGGAAATTCTGGCCAAAAGAGAAGGTGAAAAATTGCATACTTTCCTTATGGGCCTAAATGATAACTTTGGTGTAATCAGGTCCCAAATTTTGAACATGGAACCACTCCCAACAATCAATAAAGCATATGCTTTAGTAATGAAGGAGGAGAAACAACAGATTGTCGCTGACATGCGTCAACCTTTGGGAGAAGCCACTGCCCTTGCTGCCAAAAGAGGCTGAAACTACAAAGACAAAGCCAGCCTCCACTGTGATCACTGTGGGAAGTCTGGGCACACGGCAAGCATGTGTTTTGAATTGAAAGGATATCCTGATTGGTGGGACAAGAGGGAGAAACCATAGAAAAACACCAGCAAACCGAAGCATGTGAAAGGCATGACAAACAATGCTTCTGTTCAACCAGCTGAACATGTTCCCTCCAAGAGTCTACAAACTCTCACTCAAGCTCAATATGATCAAATCATTTCATTATTATCCAGCCAAAATCAGGGTATTATGGCCAACTTTGCTGGTAAGACTTCTGTACAGACCTTTGATTGGATTATTGATAGTGGAGCTTCAGAACACATGTCATCACATCCACTTGAGGTCTCAGATCCTAACACCATATCTCCATCTGTTTGTCTACCTAATGGAACGAGTGTTAGAACACATGCTAATGGCCAGGAAGAATTTTCTGAGAATATCAAACTCAAACACGTGTTGCATGTACCAGACTTTACGTGCGATTTGCTTTCAGTTAGCAAAATTACGAAGGATCTGAATTGCTCAATAACCTTTTTCCCAAATTTTTATGCCATACAGGACCTGAGGTCGATGAGGCTGATTGGCATGGGGGAAGTTCGTGATGGGTTGTATTACTTCAAAAGAATCACAACACCAATCGTTGCCACAACCAGACTTGAATCCCTCGCAGATTTATGGCACAAAAGACTTGGGCATGTACCGGTTGAAAAGATGGCCTTATATCCTCAGTTAGACAAATTCACCATCAAGAGCACAAATGTTCCTTGTGATTCTTGCCATCGTGCTAAATAGACAAAAAATTCCTTTCCTTTGAGTTCTATCAAAACCAAAAAGTCCTTTAATTTGATTCATATTGATATTTGGGGCCCTTATCGAACTCATTCTCTTACTGGTGCTTACTATTTTCTTACCATTGTTGACAATTATAGTAGATGCACCTGGACTTTTCTCTTGAAACACAAATCAGAGGCACATAAACATATCTCATATTTCAACTCCATGATAAGAACTCAATTTGGCAGTACCATTCATCAAGTTAGGAGTGACAATGCACCTGAACTCATTGTTGGACCTATGCAAAATTTCTATCATCAAAATGGGATACTCCTTCAAACTTCATGCGTTAATACTCCCCAACAAAATGGAACTGTCAAAAGAAAACAACGACATATTCTTGAGGTAGCTCGTGCCCTTCGCTTTCAAGCTCATTTATCAATTAAATTCTGGGGTGAATGCATTTTAACTGCCACACATCTCATTAACCACATGCCTTCATCCAAGTTATCTGGCAAAAGTCCCTATGAAATTCTTTTTGGTAAACCAGCATCTCTCAACCATCTTAGAGTTCTTGGCTGCCTATGCTACGTACACAACAAACCAAGAACAAAAAATAAGTTTGAAGCACGATCTAAACCCTGTCTTTTCATAGGATATCCTAGTGGCCAAAAAGCATACAAAGTCTATGATCTAGAAACTCATCAAACACTTGTGTCAAGAGATGTAGTTTTCTATGAAGACATCTTTCCATTTGAAAAGGACACAGGCAATAATGATCAGCATACACCACTTGTTAAAACTGATGAAGTTCATTTCCTGGATGAACCCGACACTTCAGACCATTTAAATGAAGGAGACATATCAAACCAGCAAGACCACTTGTCTAATTCAGAACCTCAAACCATTGCTACACTAAGCGAACATCTAGAGCCTCGACCTCAACGCACCAAGAAAGCACCTGCCTACTTAGACGATTATGTTTGTGATTCTGCGACAGCAAACAACTCATCACCAGATGCCAGTCAAGTTTCCTCAGGTAAACCTCATCCTATTGCACTACATCTTACATATTCTCAATTTGGGAGCTATCTTGGAAGACCAGGAACTACAAAATTTTCTAGAGGCAAGCAAAGACCCAAAAGGGGTTGAAGCAATGAACAAGGAAGTTGAAGCCTTACAGAAAAATCAAACATGGACTTTAGAATTACTACATCTTAACAAACAACCGATAGGCTCCAAGTGGGTTTACAAGGTAAAATACAACGCTGATGGAAGTGTAGAAAGATACAAGGCAAGGCTGGTTGCCAAGGGATACAATCAAGTCGAAGGAATTGACTACATGGAGACATTTGCACCAGTTGTAAAACTCACTACAGTAAGGTGTCTATTGGCAGTAGCAGCTGTCAAGAACTGGGAGCTGCATCAACTCGACGTACAAAATGCGTTCCTTCAAGGCAATCTAAATGAGGTAATATATATGACACCTCATCCTGGTTTTCTTTCTCCTGAAGATAAACGAGTTTGTAGGTTGAGAAAGTCCTTATATGGACTCAAACAAGCACCAAGACAATGGTTCCAAAAATTCTCTGAAGCCTTGAAATCTTATGGTTTCCAACAATCAAAGGCGGATTACTCTCTGTTTACACTAAGAACCAACACAAGTTTTATTGCCATCTTAGTGTATGTGGACGACATAATTGTTGCGGGTAACAATGGCAACCTCATTCAGAAACTGAAGGAATATTTACACACAGCCTTTTACATCAAAGATCTTGGAAAGTTACGGTATTTTCTTGGACTGAAGGCCGCACGATCAAAACAAGGCATATTTCTTTCCCAACGGAAATACACCTTGGATATCCTTGGCGAAACTGGCATGTTGGGATCTCGGCCAACTTCTTTTCCATTGCCACAACAACATCATCTCGGCAATATGCAATCTTAGTCCCTTGATGATCCAAATAGCTACCGGCGACTTGTGGGGAAGCTAATCTATCTCACAATCACAAGGCCCGACATTACCTTTGCAGTAAATCTCTTGAGCCAATTTATGAAATAACCTAGTCAAGCTCACTTTAATGCAGCAAAACATGTTCTCTGGTACTTGAAGGGCACGCCCGGGCAGGGAATTCTATTCCCATCGAAAGGAGAGTTGGTTCTTAAAGGGTTTTGTGATGCTGATTGGGCGAGTTGCCCAAATACTAAAAAATCTACTACTGGTTTCCTCGTACAACTTGGAGATGCGCCAATTTCATGGAAATCCAAGAAACAAGCAACCATTTCTCGATCCTCAGCAGAGGCCGAATATCGTGCAATGGCAACCACTACAAGCGAGCTCATTTGGCTACGCACCCTTCTCAGAGATCTTACGATCACAACAACTCATCCAATGCAGCTTCTCTGTGACAATAAGGCAGTACTCCACATAGCTACAAATCCTGTCTTCCACAAAAGAACGAAGCACATCGAAATTGATTGTCACTTTGTGAGAGAAAAGGTACAATCCGGTGAAATAGAAACCCAACACATTTCAAGCACCCTTCAACCGGCAGACCTACTTACAAAAGCATTAGGCAAGAAACAACATCAGTTTCTAGCAAGCAAGTTGGGCATTCTTAACCCACATACTCCAACTTGAGGGGGTGTGTTGAGAGTCCACGTATACTTAGCTTTGCTCAGTCTGATAAGAACTTAGAAGCAAGTAGGATAGACACAAGTTACTTGCGTGATAAGATAGCAAAGCTATCGTATGTAACTGGAAGTTCTATCTTCCCAGAAAGTCTTATCTTTCAATTCTGTTGCTGCTGTATATATTCGGCACCTTTATGTGCCTGAAACAAGAACAATATTTCCCAAACTTGCAAATCTTACATGGTATTAGAGCAGGTTTAATATTACCTCAGCCATTGCCGAAAATAACCCACGTGATAGAGCCAAAGTGGCCTACACGTGAGGAGGCGTGTTAAGTGGGAAAATCCCACATGGCCAAGAAAAGGGGTTAAGTCAATGCTTTATATAATGATGAGGGCTCTTCACCTATTGCCAATTGGTTTTAGGTTGGACGCTTTAACACTAGCCCTCTGGCGTCCGGACCTTACCTCCCTCCTAAAACTCTCACATACTGTCTTTTTATAATAATTGGCTTTTTTCTCATACCAAAAACCTTACAACAACATGTCTTTTGCAGACTATACACAAACCCAAATCACACAAAAATAAGAAAATTAATCTCAAACAAACAGAAAAACTAAAACCAAATTCTAAACAAAATCAAAATCTATAACCTTATTAAATTGAGCTAACAACCCAACAATCTCCACCTTAACTCAAATTCTTTACCATGAATATAAACATCATGAATGTGAACACACACATCACAAATATCACAAAAACACAAACACAGCAATAAACGCAAATGACTA
The DNA here is from genome assembly GCA_039654915.1 of Aquilaria yunnanensis. Classification (NCBI taxonomy): domain Eukaryota; kingdom Viridiplantae; phylum Streptophyta; class Magnoliopsida; order Malvales; family Thymelaeaceae; genus Aquilaria; species Aquilaria yunnanensis. The sequence goes on along the minus strand of CM077593.1, from coordinate 101,062,688 downwards.
TGAACAACACAAACATAACTCCAAAGAACAACACAACGAACATCAAAGCACATGAACATAAACTACACCATACCATGAACGCACCACAAGCTTCACCATACCAAAACTAAACTGCAAGCTTTGATACCATTTATTGGGAAAAAAATACCCCAAACATTCATCATGCACAGCAGAACAACAAACATGATTAAACAAATACACAATTTAACATGATTTGGCTCTTATCTAGCCTATATCTATGAATAGAAAAAATCCACTCGAACAAAATATAAAGATTACGGTAGAGGTATGTCCTTAATGCTTATACTAGGCTATGAATCTTCTGTATACTACTAACAACTCCAATATTTTGCCAAAGATATTAGAATCATAAAAGACTTTTTGTCCTAGCCCTTTGGCCTTTAAACCTCACTTTCCTCTTGAAACTCTCACATTTTGTCTCTTTGCAATAATTGGCTTTTTTCTTATACCAAAAACCTCACCACAACATGTCTTTTTATAGGTCACACACAAACCCAAATTATATCAGAACAGAAAAACTAATCCTAAACAAATAAGAAAACTAAAACCAAATCTCAAACAAAATCAAAATCCTCAACCTTGTTAAATTTGAATCAATAAACCCAACAAATACATCTGCATGAACCTAAAACCAATTGGACCTGAAACCAAAGGAAATTTAGATTGAAATATTTTAGTTCAGTTCAATTTAAAATAAAAAATAACTAATACTCTCTCCGTCCCAAAACTTTTAATCAATTTGACTTTTTGTTTTATTTTGACTTGAATTTATTCATATTATTGCTTGTTAGAAATTTTTTTAAAAAAATACATATTTAGAAACTATATGTCTTGATTTATTATTCATATATAAATATTTTTCATTTATATATTAAAATATTAAAAATAAAAAATCCTTAATTAATTGTTGAAAATAAATGAAGCAAATTTTTTTTTATAGATGGAGTATAATATTTCTTCCAGATTTAGTGACGAGACTGAAACATAATAAAAAAAAATGGGTGACTTAAAAATCTGTACAACAAGAAATGAATGACTAATTCTAAGGGTTACCCACATAACTTCAAAATCGAAATAATGTCAAAATAACCAAAATAATTCAAAAGTTTAGTTTATTCAGTTATCAAAATAATTGACATCCAACTTAAACCAATTTTTACTTTATTCAATTTCAATTTACCATAACATTGTTAGCTTTTTTCAAATGTTTAATAATTTTGGGAATTGAAATGCATAAGAGGGACACCCAGGGGTCAAGCCCAAGTTTGGGGAATGATGCCACATTCTACACAAATTATAGTCGAGGTGTTTTAGGTTTTACGTAGCAAACTCCTTTACCCCTAGGTTTAGGATAGTTTACTCTCATCACTGCTCTTGTAATAGATTCTAATTACTAAAAAAGAGTTGCAAGTTTGGGGACCAACATAAACGAAGTTCGAGTTAAGGAACTAACTCGTTTAAGTCATCCAAGTTTAGGGGCCGTAGGGTAATAGGCCTTTTCTATTAGGAAAAATTACAAAAACTTTCCTGTGGTTTGGTATAAACTACACTTTACCCCTCTATTTTAAAAAATCTATACTTTACCCCCTATTTGATTTACAGTGTTCGACAATAACTTTTGAAATCCTAATTTAAACTGTCTGATAATAATATTTCATTAATTTTAAGATTTTTGATATTTTTTTCATAGTCAACCGACCTTTAAAAAATACTGATATATATTTACAGGAAGAAAAATACATTTACAGAAAAGAAAAAGTAATAATTTAAAATTTATATTAACTATAAAAAAATATTGAAGAGATTGAAATTACTATAATATAACTATCGTATAGTTTAAATATAATTTCAAAAGTTGTTATCAGATAGTGTAAAAAATAAAGGGGCAAAGTGTTGATTTCTAATAATAGGGGGCAAACGGTAAATTAGGGAAAACCTCAAGGTGTAATTGTAAGTTTCCCTTTTCTATTACTCCCTACTCATTTAGGAACTTCAATTCTGCAGATCAGAGTCCACAGAGATCGTCACCATCCCGGATCGGCTGTTTTGAAGGATTCTGGCGAGGAAACATGAAACCCTAGTTTTTTATACTGAAATCATATAACGAAGAATAGGTTTAAATGAGTGGCGGTGGTAGCGCCAATTTATCACTGGCTGTACCACGTGAAGATGCTTGGATTATCACTTGCGAAAAGCTTCTTCCTCGATGGGAATCTCTCACCCTCTCAAATCAGGTCCTCTTTTCTCGCCTTTTCAGTTAATACTCGTGGAGCAGGAGAATAAGAAATTGTAAAAGGACGAACAGGAGAAAATTTGCCCTTCCGTTGTTTCCCTGTTATCTGCTTATTGGAGTTTTTCTTTTTATGAACTTTTAGCGTCGGAATTTACTGTTACTTCATCTCGGTCCGGTTTTTTTTAGTGGGAATGAGTTGGTGGGTAAATAGTGTTTCTCATTGCATCCATTGTGGCAGTATGTCTCGCAAGCTTGCTATTCAGTGAAATGTTAGCTAGTTGGCAGCATGTTGCTCTAGTGATTCTTAAATAGGTTCTGTACTGCTGTTTGTCATTAACCAGTGACGTGTTTTTTTTCCTTGAAATATTTCAGCTTTCCACAATACCGTTGTCGATTTCTAGAGTTAATCAATTTGATGCAGCGAGGCTAGACATTGAAATGTCAGCCATGTTAAAAGAGCAGTTGGTAAAAGTCTTCTCTTTGATGAAGGTACTCATGATTTCTAGAAGCAGTTTATGAAGAAGATACTGATATTGCTTTGTTCTATATCTAATTTTGATTCTTTTGCTGGGATTAGCCAGGAATCTTATTTCAATATGAAGCAGAACTTGATGCTTTCCTCGAGTTCCTCATTTGGCGTTTCTCAGTTTGGGTAGATAAACCTACTCCTGGAAATGCTCTCTTGAATCTAAGGTATAGAGATGAACGTGCTATGGAAAGTACTGATAAAGGTGAGCGCTTTTGTATTTGTACTTTTAATATAAGTGTTAGAAGCTTGGGCCTGTGGTAATCATGCAAAATGAGTGGAGAAGTGTCTTGGTTTTTATTGACTCACTGTCTTGATAATATGCTGTATGATGAATAGGATTTCTATTTCCAAGTTATTTGTTTACAAGTATGTTTACACATGTCTCCTTTTAGAAGTTAATAACCATTGATAATTAGAAGTAAGGAAACAAATTTTCAGAGATGATAGTAAGTATGGAGCTTTTCAGTCTCTAGCTTTAAATAACAGTCTGCAAACGTTTTCCTATTATATTACAGCTAAAAGTAGATCCTTTGAAGAAAATATTGGCTGTCACATGATGTTGTTGTCATTGTCATCATCATCATCATCACCACCATTATATTGCACCTTAGTCCCACTATGTTGGGGTCAGTTCCATGAAGTTCATAGCATCAATTAAATGTTAACCCTCTTTGAAAAGAATTGTGTGATGAAATTTCGAGACCAACGTCATCATATATTTTTCCACGTGAAAAGATATCAGGAGATGGCTAGTGAGGAAGTTTCTATAGTCATGTTCCGTCAAAATTGATATTGCAAACTCAACAAGTACTCCATGGAACATGAGTCGGCTGTCACATTATTTACCCTACGAATTTTATAACTGGCGTGTGGAAGTTATTGAATTGTGAGCAAGTTGTTATTGTTATTCTAATGCATCTTTCTGATTTTATGGGCAAGCTTCATGGTGGTAGCATTGATTAGCATTTATTCCTGCAGCCTTTCCATTTCTTGTAACTTCCCAATTATTGTCTTTGATGTAGTTAGAACAGGTTTAGAAGGCCCTGGACTAACTGTTGCTCAGAAGATTTGGTATTGCATAGCAACTGTGGGTGGCCAATATATTTGGGCCCGTTTGCAGTCTTTTTCTGCTTTTCGTCGGTGGGGTGACTCAGAGCAGGTTCTTGTTTACTGTCCACTCATTTTCTCTTTTGGGTGGAAAAAATCAATGCTATTTAAAATATTCTGAAGAAACTTCTTTTCTTCTTTAGAGGCCTTTTGCAGTGCGAGCTTGGGGTTTGATCCAACGTGCTGAAGGATTCTACAAGGCTGCCTCATTTGGAAACCTACTTTTATTTCTTTACTCAGGAAGGTATGATTTGGACGCTTTTTGTGAGATAATGGATGAGCTGTAGAATATAAAGGTCATTCTGTATTTGATAATGATTAAACTATAATTGGGAATTCCAGAGTGATGAAGGAAAAAAAAAATAAAGAAAAAAGAAAAGGGAAAGCATTATATGAGATAGTTGTGGACAATATGTACTTGAGCACTACTTGGTTCCTTGCTGCATCCATGCTCTGCATATCAAAATAATTGCGTTAAACCCTTTGGTTGTTCAGTTTGCATGTTTTTCAAAATGCAGCTTGATTACATGTCCGATAGGAATTAACCGGTGAAGTATGATTGTTATACTTTAATCTGTCTTCGTGATAACATTAGCTACCTTCCTGCTTAGCTTTTGTTCTTCAGCTCTTGTCCTTATGCAGGTACAGGAACCTCATTGAAAGAATTTTAAGGGCAAGGCTGGTCTATGGTAGCCCTAACATGAATAGAGCTGTCAGTTTTGAGTATATGAATCGCCAATTAGTGTGGAATGAGTTCTCGGTAATTCTTTTTCCTCTTGCATAAGATTATGTCTCGACTGCAGTTCTCCTCAAGTTTACCTAGATATTTTTGTTACGTGAGGAGAGTCGTCTCTCAATAGTAACGTGCCTGAAGTAAAATATGATTTAGTTGAGCATGTCTGTGATATATTTTGAAGCAAAAAAACAGATAACTATCCTCTTAAGATCAAGCACTTGAGAATGCAATTTGTTTTGAGGTTTGGCTCCCTGTCATGCAATTGTTTCTTGTTTTCCATTAATTTATATGATTTGATTTTTACTGCCTTTCCCTTCTGATACCTTTCATATTTTGGTGCATAATTTTTTGAAAGTTGACCTGTATGGAAGCATGATTTGGTGCATAGAATGATGTTGATGGTAGAAAAGCTAATATCTTTCATCCATCACACTTTGGGGGATTATTGTGAGTTGACCTGTATGAAAGCATCTGATGTGGCAAGGCCATGTCTCTCCAGGGCTGTTCTTAGGGTCTACATGACTGCTTTTGATATTTTCTAGGGTGGAGGTTGATTTTTAATCATTTTCTTATAGCAGCAAAAAAGGGTATTGATTTTAGATGCACATGACTCTTCTTGTCCATGTGATACAATTTTGGACATACACTATCAGTTATTATTTCTATGTTGCTCCCTGAGTTACAAGAAATACTCTCATCTGAACAGGTTGCAAACACATGCCTGTTACTCTTGCACTAGACAGAATATATCCTTTTGATACTTTTGTCCCAAGGATGATTAAAGGTGCTGTCTCTAACGTAGAATGGCCCTTTTCTGACTTTTGAAACACTGTAACTTCTACAGTAATGCCACATTTATTGGGTACATCAGATTTCGTCATATGGAATGTTGACTCCTCTACTAGTCTGGTCAGAGTGTTAAACAGTGAAGGCTTAAATTGATTTATACTATGCAATACGTGTACTTAAAAAACTAAGCTTCCTAACCTAAGTGAGGGTAATTGCCCCATCAGCATATGCTGACGCTGTCCCATGTTGCATGGGCTCGAAGTAGTACTTTTTTTGATGACCTGGAAAACAGTTCCTCCCAGAGTTGCGCTAAAGCATGCAGTTTCTCATCATTTGTCTTTTATTCCAAGTGATTTGCTAATTCTTTGTTTTGCTGATATTGCAGGAGATGTTGTTGCTTCTTCTTCCCCTTCTCAACTCATCAACCGTTAGAAACTTTCTTCTTCCATTTTCAAAGGAAAAATCTTCACCTTCTGCTGAGGATGACTCCTCCTGTCCTATTTGTCAGGCAGTTCCTTCAACTGTATTTCTTGCTCTGCCTTGTCAGCACAGGTACAAGTTATCTGCTCCACTTTAAATCCATTGGAAGCAATTCTTGATGAAGCGTTTGCTTGAATGTTAGGGACTTTTTAATATGCCAAAACTAGCAGGCCTACGTGGATATTCTCAGGCCTGAAATGGCTTATGCTCCTTGTCAGGAGGAGCCCAAGTGTCTCATGTCATTCTTTTCGATTGTTATTCTGTATGATTTCTTATTAGAAGTGGGAGGATGTTTGGGCATGTCCAATATAGACCAATTAGATGCACGTTTGGTTAAGATTAGTAGGTCAGTTAGGAGGTGGGAAAAGAAGCAAAGGTAGACTTAAACTTATTTGGTTAGAAAATGTTCTTGCTCTTTTAGAGCTTATGGAAGAAACTGCCTCCAGAGAAGCTGAATGGAGACAATACTCACGTATCCAGGCGTAAATAGTTGAGATCGAGTCTTAGTAACTTAGTTGATTGATCAAAAGATCATGTTCTCGTCAAAGAAAATTGCCTCATCTTAAACGTTTTTGATTTCTCTAGGAATTAGAATTATGCCACAACAATAAGGATACGTAGTTATTATGTAGCTCCTGGACTTGCTTCCAAATCCAATTTCCTTGTGTTGTTGTGTCAGATATTGTTACTATTGCCTTCGGACGCGTTGTGCTGCAACTCCATCTTTCCAATGTACAAGATGCGGGGAGCCTGTTGTTGCCATGCAGAGGCATGGGTACTTGACCCACAAGTCTCAGCCCATGAATTAGATGGGAACATGACACTGGGAAAACTGTTAGCCTTGTAACTTTAGCGTAAAAGAGTGCCTTGTAGGCCGTTCAAACTTTTGTTTTAGGAACAAGCCTGATGTTGCCAAGAAGATTAGAATAGAGATATTGGAACAGTCGGTTTAAGCAAATGTAGCAATTGGCAAGAATGTCATTCACCATGGTGAATATCTTGCAATTAACGATTAATTGGCTCTTAATACGGCCGATAATTATTGTAAAAGGAATTTTTTTAATTACCTGAAATGACAGGATAAGGAGTATTGTGAAACATGGTTGAACATTTGTTACTAGAATTCTATAAAATCATACATTTGACAAAAGGTTTCTAAGAAAAGAGGAATGGCCAATTTACTTGTTTTTGCACTCAATGTTGTACACCCATCTCGGATATAGTATGGTTTCATCTTTTATCTTTTTGTTCCTTAATAAAATGTCTTTCTAAAAACAAAAATGTCATGTAGTCAGTAAAAGAGGATACATGATTATTATTATTATTATTATTTTTACCTGACTATGATTTCGCAAATGCACAAATGAGTAAATTGAGGTTTGCTTGTATGATTGTATCTTAGCATTTGAAGTGAATTTGAAGAAAGTTGCCAAATTCCAATACTTGTTCTGCCCAAGAACCATTATACCCTTATCTTCTCCACCATCTGTACTCGGCAATCTTTGCGTGTACCGTCTCTACATGACAACGGTTAGAACAAGTTTCATCTAGTCAACTCCCTTAAATGATATTACATCCATACCAAATTTTCTGCTTCATTTCAATTTTTTTGGCTTAAGTTTAACTGAAGTTTGTTTATATTATTATTTACTAATTTTTTTAAAAATATATATTTAGAAACTATAAGGATTATAATTTTTAATATAATTTTTTTAAAATTTATATATAAAATAATAATATAAATAAATTTAAGTCATATTTAAGTTAAAAAAACTAAAATGGAGTAAAGAATTTAAGACAGAGGGAGTATAATTTTATAAAATTGAAGGTTTTCTCAAATTACATTTTTCTGTTGGTCATTATGGTATATAACAATTTAGTACAAATAATAATAAGAAATTCAAATAAAATTATATCTATATTTTTTATGAGAAGTTTGAATATAATTTTTTTTAAATCTTTATATCAAATAATAATATATAATTTTATAGAATTGAAGGTTTTCGTAAATTACAATTTTCCGCTGGTCATTATGGTATATAATAATTTAGTACAAATAATAATAGGAAATTCAAATAAAATTATATCTATATTTTTTTATGAGAACTTTGAATATAATTTTTTTAAAATCTTTATATCAAATAATAATATATAATTTTATAGAATTGAAGGTTTTCTTAAATTACATTTTTCCGTTGGTCATTATGGTGTATAATAATTTGATAAAAATAATAATAAGAAATTCAAATAAACTTATATCTATATTTTTTTTCAATGAGAACTAAAGGAGCAGAGAGCGTCGAGGCCGTGACACATGTTTTGAGTTTTGGGGGTTAATGTATGCTTTGTTCCTCACAGTTATTTTGTTGTGCCAGATTTTGTACTGTGGTTTGGAAGGTGGCAGCTATATCCGACTTAGAATGAGGAACCTTGCCCTGGTTCTACTGTACTAATTCAAATGCAGCCCTACACATGTGATTATTTTGCATTTAGGTCATTGATCCCATACATGTAGCAATTATACCTATGATGAAATCTGTAGTTTTGTGATGTTTTTGAGCCCTGATTTTTTTTGGTTGAGAACTCACTAGGTGTTTGCATTGTAGATTGGAGACTTATGTTTACTTTAGGTTGTTCATTATCGTCTTGTTTCTTTGGGATTTGACGTGGCTCTATATGTCACATGACAAATTTCAGGAAGTGAATTGGTTTGAGAGTTGGGTAAATTGAGTTAAATCCATTAAAGGCATTCATAAGTTAATTTCGTTGCAATTGAGGCTTGCTGTATTGTAACTTTACAATTTGTCTAAATCGACCAACCATCAAGTCAATGAAATAGAAAAGCAACTAGACGAGAAAATAACTGCCAAATCAATGCAGACCAACAATAAGAACAGCGTCATACGCCTGTGTCCTACTTATCCACTGCTCCATGTAATAAATGGTCACAAGATGTAATGCTTTGAAATACTTGCAACCACCATCAAACATTTTTATTCAATACCTTTAATCCAATCATCTACTGCTTTATCCAGCCATCAACTTACACCGTAACTTCGCTGTGAAGCACGGGCATGATCTCTAGTCTAATGAGTCAACCTAAACTTGGATAAAAACCAGATTAACTCATTTAATGTTTTCTTGAAATAAGAAAATAACTTGACTTGTGTTGAATCAACATAAATAAACTTAGTCCTACCTAACATAAAGGTGAAAATCTAGTTTACCTGAATCAATTTGAATCAAAATACTCTCCTGTCTCATATATTTTTTTTGAAACATTTGACTTTTTCAAATAATTTGACTTGAATTTATTCATATTATTATTTGTTAGAAGAAATTTTAAAAAATATATTTAGAAACTATAAGTCTTTATTTATTATTTTTGTATAGAGATTTTTTTATTTAGGTACTAAAATGTTAAAAAAAATCATAGAGTAATTACTGAATAGTAAATGTTACAAAGAATTTGGAATGGATACAATAATATAATGTGAACCTTATTAGGGCAATATATACATTGAATAGACTTGAACAATTGGCCATCCCACAACTACCATAACCATGCCTTCTATGCTACATCTACTACTTTGAGTAATTTCTATGCGTACAATCCTTTTCACGGTAATAGGTAAGGCAAGATTTCTATTCTATCAATCCTCCTAAATAATATAAATTAATAGAATTGATATGAACATACTGAAAAAAAAAAACTTTCCATAATTAATACACAAATACATATATGTTGAAATTCACTAAAAAATTTTGACCATAATAAACTTAATATACTTAATAGGTTAACCTGAATTTGAATGGAAACTCACATGAACTGATTAAAGTACTTCTGAAATGAGTTCACGACCCGATATGTGTTGACTCAAATATAAATGAACTTAGCTCAACCTTAGTCTGCCTACACTCATTATTACCGTACCTTCTAAGTTACCTTTACTACTTTGGGTAGTTTCTATGCGTACTATTCCTTCATTATTGTAGGTAAGGCAAGACCTTCTTCCTATCAACCCACCTAAATACTATAAATGATTAGAATTGACATAAATCTATTGAAAAAAAAAAACTTTCCGCAATACTTTTTCCATCGTTCATTAGGGCATACCACTTAACAAAATCAAAACATATTAAACTTAAGCTGAACTTGAATGGAAACCAATTGAACTGTTTAAAGTCCTCCTAAAATGAGATCATGACCCAATTTAAGTTGACTCAAATATAAATGCTTAGTTCAGCCTTGAAAATCTATTTTACCTAAATCAATCAAAATCAGAATAATGCAACTCAAATCTCTTTAGAAAAATATAATGGAAGTATCTGTGGATTAAACTTGAATCCAAAATGTATAGGGTAGTTGGGCTGATGAGCCGATGTTTTACTGATCATTTATAAATTAAATACTTGTCATACTATATGGAATACATAAAATTGATCTTTCTATTGGTAGAATGATTCTACGTATATTATTAACAATGACTATTCTCATTTTTTTTGTCTTGCAAATCTAATATCATTTAAGAGTTACTACCTTCATTCCACATTCTTTACATCATTTAACTTTTTTTCACATAATTTGATTTGAATTTATTTATATTAGTACTTGTTAAAAAAAATTTTAAAAATATATTTAAAAATTATATGTCTTGATCTATCAATCTTTTTCATTTATACACTAAAATGTTAAAAATAAAAAATTATATATTAATTATTGAAAAGTAAATGGTGCAAAAGAATATAGACGGAGGGAGTAATATTCTATTTGTCAGCTAGTAATATTCTATTTGTCAGCTAATCATTCGATAACATATTTTTTGAAATAACTGATTTCTATAATTTTTTCCACTTTCAAGAAGATAATAAAAACTACATTATTTTTCAAACAACAGAATATATTGCTGATATCTTCAAAGTTTATGTTTTTGAAAAAAAATATGAAAATAATAAGTATATCCAAACGAACACATTTAATCACTTTATGAAATTCTACGTACAAACCTTTTTGTCCTGGATTAAAAGAGTAGCATTATAAAGAACATATTTAAATGCAGAAGTGATGAAAACAAAAGTATCAGTTTATCTGTATTATTCTCTGCAGAGGAGGGAACCTTCTGAGGAGATTGGGCGAAAATTTTCAATAGTATTGGTTGAGTTACACCTGTAGCTACAGTAATTAGGCTCACATTACTTTTTTGGTACCTGATAACAAAAAAAACATTATATTAGAGAGGCGATTCATTGGATGCAAGAGTGTTCAAGAAAATATCCCCGACAGCTTCAAATCCATATCCATGGGTTTTCTCACGCTATATGAAGTTGCTAGTTTGCCATAAAAGCAAAATCTTGAGTAGGCTCGTCACATCTGCAGTTGTATTTACAGAAATTATCGACAAGTGAACAAGGTCTTCAGCAATTAAACTATACCAAGAACGTAGTGTCACCTCCAGCCCAGGGAAAGCAAATCATTTATCTTGACGAAGTAATCTAATAAGCTTATACATGCACTGGCTTAACTTCATCTAGGCGTGATTGTGGGCACAACTCCACTAACAAGTTCACTGCCAGAAACATCTGATGAGACGTAAGGATTCCTGAAATCAGATGATGAAGACGGTGGCATTTCCTTTGTCTCTGCAGCGGTTGTGTCTATGGATTCTGACACCCCAGTTTCTGACTCCGGCATCATCAGCCATATCCTTTCAAGTTCACGCACCACATCTGCCATCGAAGGTCTCAAATCTGTCTCGTCCTGGCAACATTTCAGTGCCAAATTCACAAACTTCTCCACACACTCGGAAGGATAAGATCCCATTCTTTCATCAATCACCGAGAATATCATACCAGATTGATGTGCCACGTTAATCTGGCCCAACATGTACCAAAAGCTCAGATAAGAATACCATATGTGGAATTTCAGAGACACGAGCACCAAAGCAGATGCCCAATCTCAGCATATAGGATGCAGAAAAAGCTCCACATGTGAATTAGAGATGCAGAAAGACACCACATGCACTTACCTCTCGAACTATGTTTTTCCCATGTGAAATTGGCTGCATCCCTGTCAAAAGCTCTAGAAATACGACTCCTAGGCTATACACATCACTCTTATCTGTCAATTTATGTGTTAAGAAGTATTCTGGATCAAGGTAACCCTGCATTTGCAAAGAAATTCATACAGGATCACTGGTATCAGTACGAGACAAAAAATTTCTATTGCTTGTAAAATCAAGATACAAGGTAAATGTGACCCAAGTGGAGGATAAATCTTCAATCTATCAATAATTCTAGCTGCCTTATCGTATAGATACTAATTAGTTTCTTTTTTGGTTCTGTCAGTGTCACAATTTGTTAAACCAACTTCTGCAGAACAGTCTCCAGTATTGTTCCAATGTATGCATTCGGGACCATATTTTAAGGAGGCATCACAAACAAATCAGCAAATCCTTTTACAACCTAAGCTTCGGCCTATTGGTAGCTTAGTGGTTGTTACCCAAAATCAATAATTCAGATAGCACATCGCCTTGGCATTCGGTATAATAGCAAAAACATTGTTCGTATATTAATTATTATTTTTCAAGCACCCCAGGCTTATGGTTTCTTCTGTTTATTAACACTACTCAATAGATTAGCCAGCAACTCTACTACTCATAACACAGAAAATTTCAATTGTATCTCTTCAATGGGCTGCAAAATGTAGTAAATCAGTACACACTCAAATGTAGCCATCTCCAAAGATTGTTAAGATATAATCCTGGATTTTCTACAGTCTGAAATAGCAGCAGGTATGCTTCCAAAAGTTCTTTGATACTTTGCAGCCCAAGCTCTTAGTAAGTTCTAGATTTCTGAGGTAGTGTTAGTATTAAGACTTACAGGTGTCCCCTTTACAACAGTAGAAACATGTGCAGGCAAAGCCCCTTCAATTTCTGGAACTGGGGCAAGTCGTGAAAGTCCGAAATCAGCAACCTTTGCAGTGAATTTAGAGTCGAGTAGTATGTTGCTAGCCTTGATATCTCGATGGTATATAGGAGGATCTGCCTCTGTATGTAGATAGAGGATTCCCTTGGCTGACCCCAGAGAAATTCTCAACCTCATCACAAAGCTAAGAGGTGCTTTATGTTTAGCTGCGCATCACTTGCAATAAATCAGTTTCCTGAGAATTGCATAAAGTTTTAAGGGAGATAGGAAGTAACAGAAAAGTTACTCCCGCGATAAGCAAAATTTACAAGAAAATCAGTGATACCTGACAGATTGTCTCTAAGAGTGCCATTTGGCATAAACTCATAAACCAGCATCTGCATATGCAGAACAGTAGAAGTAAATAGTTTTTTAAATTGTAACCAGAAGATGACCCACAGAGTTGCAGTTACAAAAACACATGAAGTGATCTCAATGGGGAAGAAAGAACTTCCGATGCCAAAAACTCAAAATTTTTGTTTAACTTTCAAAGTGAAAACCGATGTTTTAGGTCACTCATATCTACAGCACTCATGTAACCTACTTTCGAAAGAAGACCATCCTGTCCCTGCATTTACCCACATGTTAATGTATTGCCGCTTTGAATCGTAAAAATAAAAATGGTTTATACCATCTTAAGCTAGATAACTAGTTGATCACCATATTGAGATAAGCATAATACAGTTAAATTCCCACAAATAATACTGCATATGTTGGACATGTTTCAAATTGATCCATGCTAAGTTATTCAGTGCTGTTAAAGAAAACAGAAAGTAAAATGAGAAAAATAGAAGTTTATGTTGTATATGTTTTAAATCAACTGATTTTAAGTTACATTGAGTGCATTTTCTACTATGCTCTTGAAACTTTTCCTTAGTTATGTGGATTTGCTGGTCTATTTGACCTCTTTGCAAATTATTATATCACTGCCCAGGTGGCAGAGATAGAACTTTTGTTTATTACACTGAGTGCATTTTCTAAGGTGATTGCCACAAATTTTCATAAAAGATCAGAGATGACTTGCCTGTTCTCCTTCTTCCTCGCAAAATCCAATCAAAGACACAAGGTTCCGATGATGTAACCTTGACAGCAATTGTATTTCTGTCAAAAACTCCTTCTCACCTTGTAATGATCCCTCTTGTGCACGTTTTATTGCTACAACCACACCATCAGGAAGAGTGCCTCGATAGACTTTTCCATACCCACCTTGGCCAACTTGAGCAGAGATGTCAAAATTGTTTGTTGCTAATGCCATTTCATCATAAGTAAAACTTTTGACACCATCGATTTTTATGGAAGCCCTAGCAGCTGTTGGAAATAAGGTCAACTATTAAAGGCAAACTTAAAAATAATTTTACCATTCTAACAGTTCAAATTTCCAGGTATATCTTCCTTTATCTTTTGTATGCACTTGCAATTCTAATAAGAATGTTTTCAAAACCAGTACATAGAACACCAGCTTTCTTTGTATTTCTTCCTTAGTCTGGCGAAATCATTACTTCATGTCACACTGTATCAGCCTAAATATAATGATGCATTTGGTTGCATATAACATCAAGATTTGAGATATATGCACCTGGAAAATCTATTGTAACCCTAATTGCGCATCCTAATGCAGTGTAATTAGATACTTACATTTTCGGTGTTTTGAAACTACCCGATAGTCCTTCAAACGTAACCTCAATATAAGCAAAGTAACAAGGGCAGATAATGTAACTGCACCAGCAATAGCCCCAAGCACAATGGCTGCCAATGCACCCTTACTTATACCAGATGATGATTTGGTGATAAAAACTGCAACGTAAATGAATCAGATTAATCCCAATTCATATCATAAATATCAAAAGATAAATGGAGAAAATCCATAATGCATGACTTGTTTGTCAAAGGGATTGAAAACAAAAAGGAGCCAAATGCAACCAGCTTTTATACTACCATGTTAAAACATCTAACGCAGAAGCCAATTTTCGACAAGTGGAAATTCTAGCACGCTACAGAGAACAGAAAACAATCTTACATACTTAAGGATCAATTCATGTGTGCAAAATTCCCTGCCTATAGAATAAATTGGAAGGAAACAGGATGAAAATGGTCACGGAGACAAACCATTTTGATACAGAGGCAAAAGAGTGAAATTGAGAAGTTCATAAGGCCCAAATATGTCACTGTCAGGAATTAACCAATTTGTGAACATCCTCCTGATTCGGTTAACTTCACTTGCATTGAATGTGTTTGAATTATTGCTACCAGCATCATAAACAGGATAAAGTTTCAAATACATTTTCAGTCGAGGCCCTTCTTGCCATGCAACTGAGTCAATGTAAAGCTGATAAAGATACAAGCTGAGCCCTGTCGTCAGGTATCTTTCAAAAGCACTTCTGTAGGAGGGATCAAAACGTGAAAATCCTGGACTCTTTAACCGATAACCAATAAGCAGAGGAGCCGCACAAAAGCAGGGTACAGGAGATACAGGAGAGAATTCGTATGGGAGTGGACATGACTGAGGTTTGCATTGATCACTGGAGTTCAGTGCAAATGAAGTTGTGCTTTCAACCTTACTCTGAGAGCCACATAACTGAACTATATTTGAAGTTGAGCACACAGGATTCCCTTGAAGCCTGGAAATTTTCAAAAACATTTACCAAAAAATCAGCATGAATATTTCTGACTTCCGAGTAAAAAATGTTAAAAAAAAAATCAGAGCATATGGCGCAAAAAGCATCCTTGGATAAAACTCGGAGTCTTGTCTCCTATTTCTTTTAACAAAAACATTCTTGGTAAACAAGTTTCTTCATCAGTGAAGAGGTGAAAGAACTGCCCGCCACACACAGCTTATATGGCAGTGGAGCTGTTGGTGTGAATTGAGCTCCCAATAACACAGTTATAGAGGAGCAACTTGCTATTCCAGCAATGGTCAACCACTCACACCACAGGTCATACAAACACATAATTTTAGACTCGTACTTCTGAAAGATAGGATGTGTACAACTGAAAGATAGGAAGTGTACGAACCAGACAGTGACATTCTGAGGAAGGTCAGTAGAGCCAGAAATATTTGTAAGCTCGTTGTTCTCTAGATCTCTGCAAGTGCAAAAAAATGCAGAGTGAGCCAAAATAAGCAAATCAACTAGTCACTGAACTGGGAAGAACTACAAAATTTTATCTAAAATGAGAATTTGCTGAACATGGTAAATCATGTTACTTTTGGAAAGGAAATCAAGGGTCTCAGAAGGTTGAGCATACAATAGGGAAGACAATATGAACAAACGCAAACCAAAAGTACACTTAAGAAAGCAGGCATTTGCTCCTATGGTGCTTACATAGTAAGACTCTGGCTTGCGTTTGATGACTTGTTCTGCCAAAGAGAGGATGTGATGGACCCATTCAAGGAATTATTTGCAAGAGACCTGCATCATTTCATTACACACCAAATGCACTTAGTTTTGGTGGATCTTAATGATCTTCATATGTTGCAGTCTCGAGAACCATGTTCATGAAAACAGATAAAAAGTATGATGATAACAGCTTTGGAATTTCACTAGTCACCACTTTTTTTTCCATCTCTTGGAACAAGAAGTTACCAGTTTCTACTTCTGCAAGCATTTATAATGTCAGTATCACTCTTACAGGTAATAAATGACATTACAAATGGCATCGGACCAACCTCAAATTAGTTGGAATTTAAGGTGCAATAAGAAGATAACAAATTGTTGTGAGAAGACATCCGCCAGGGAGAAAATCAAAGTCCAGGATAGAAAGTCGCTTACAGGCTTTGAAGAAGTGGTAGCCCCGAAAAGTTGAGAGGAATGCCTCCCGTTAATTGATTGTTAGATAAATCACTGTGCACATTGTTTAAGGAATCAAAGTTAACCAGCATGCCTAAGGCATTGCAAAAGCTTACCTTCTCTGCAAGGATATTATGTCAGATGCCTATTCTTTATTCAAGGAAAAGAAGGAACAACGCAGATCTTAAGATGATGATCTTACATGGTGGTGATATTGACTGAAAGCTTATTTTGAGGTATGGGTCCACTGAGCAGGTTTGAACTCAGATCTCTGAAATTCATGTGGTACAGCCCACAAAGAGAATAAGCCATATATATATACGTTTGTATGTATGTATATGTTATGTATATGTATGTATGTATAATGTGTGTGTGCGAGTAATGTATATGCATGTATAGACATGAAAACGCACACACACACACATATCACAAAAGACAAGGTATAACAATGTGATTGTTGTAAAACCACTTCATTTATCAGCTTACAGATAACCAAGATAGGGTATACTGCTTAGGTCTGGAATAGATCCCTGAAGTTTGCAGTTCCGGAGGCTCCTGATAAGGCAAGTGAAGCGTGAACAAGATGAATGAATTTTGATGAGTAATGCTGCAATATTAGGGTATCATATATACTTCCTATAATCTCCACAAATCCATCTCAGAATTAAAAAGACGTACTTTTCTGAGCAGTGGACAAAAACAAGATGTTCAATGTGAGGTCCACATAACAACAGCAAAAGAAAATAAATAAATAAATTAAACGAATATAGGAACCGATAACAATATGAACTGACATATCTGATAAAATTTTTATGACAGTTAGAAATACTAATACAACATACTTTCTTTACATACACAAAAAAATTGAGAAAAAAAAAATCAAAATAATTATTCAAATGCAACACTCATTTTAATTTAAAGCTTACTTTCCATCAAATAAGCAATCAGAGAAATTGATCATCATCAAAAGAATATTTCCAATAAACACAATGATACACTTTTCATTCAATCTCCAGCATCCTATTTGAAAAGTTTATATATCCTTTTTCAAATTACCAAACCACAAATCTCCCATTAAACAAACTCTGAGTGGCTAAATTGATATTTTAAGTGCAAATAAGAAAAAGATCAATCGGAGTGAAATTCAGCCATCTTTAGCAAAAGTTCCTAGAGAAAAAGTACTCAATGAAGCTTAACATGCAATAGAAAAAAGTAGCTTGGTATTTGCCACATTAAAATGACAATGGCATTCTTGTATACAATGGCTGCACATTCATACCACTTGTGCTATCCTTTATTAGAAATATAAGCACTAGATGCAGTAGTCTGGAGTTTGTGGTGTGGGTGGGTGCTTATTGATTGGGCTTTGGACTCAAGTCATGACAAATGGTAACAAGCAGCCAACCTAGGAATTAGGATCACAGTTGCCTAGGCCGTACTTCTAATTTGGTGCAATCAGAGACCTGATTCTATTCTACTTGTTTGATGTTTAGTCCCATGCCCATCTTCTATTAGGCTTATGATTATGCATCTGCTTATGGCCCAACAAGAATGTTAGGAAGTCTATGGTTTCAAATCTTGCATGCTAACTCCCACACAAGAAGTTTTTTTTTGTCTGTAATGTGGTTATAAAGCTTCTAGTTTTAGAACCAAAACACCAACCTTTATCCCTACCACAAGGATAATCCATGTGGTATGGGTAAATATTTTGGACTTAGATCATGATAAATGTTAGTAGAGCCACCTAGAACTATTGTAGTGTGGGCTATGATTCCGTGTGACATCCAATTTTGTCCTAATCTATTTAGTGTAGGTTCCATATCCATCGTTTACAAGGCCATTGAATTGAATTTGTCAGTGGCCCACTGAGAAAGTCAGACACATAAGTGGGGAAGAGTGTCTAACCTGAAATTGAACATGGGAAGTTTGTGGTCTTTTTAGTGTACTCATAAGGCCCTAGTGTGGACTCTAAATCTATCACTGATTCTCTACAAATGATACCCCACGTGGTTAGGACAAGTTTGGTTCTAGAGATGGTTAGTTCTAAATTGTGGAATCTATGTGATGTCTAATATGTCTATAGGACTTGAAGTTTAAGAACTAGATCACCAAAGTGTTTATTCTTTCCACACAAGCTTGCCCATATGTAGTGAATAAGTGCTCAGTTGGGATCAAAGCCAATTTAGGACTTTGATAGTTTGGTTCCTACTTTCAATTCTATGTGGGTTGAGGCTCAAATCTATCATATTGCAGCCCAAATCTATCCCATCGTCTACTAAGCATGGTTCTAGATTCGTTTGTTCCCTAATGAAGATGCTGGCCATATGAGTGGATTGCCCATATGCCATGGTGAGTGTTTGGACCAGTTCTAAACTCGGTCTTACAATTATGCATATCAATATCACCAATAAGAATTAATTAACTTCATATACAATTGCATTTAATGAAAATAAACAGGAAAAATCACAATTAACAATTTGCACATGTTAAATTGCATTAAAAATGCAAAAGGAGCAAAATGCACTGAACTTTTTTTTGTAGGTAAATTTGTATTAATGTTTTCTGTGGACAATTTTGCTGCTAACTGTTAAATGTCAGAAATATTCCTTTTGTTCAAAGAATATTTCATGAAACAACTCTTAAACTAGTCTCTTAAAGTTTTCTTCTTAGCCCCTAGCTACCCAAATCTTTCACAACACCGAAATGAGTCAAAACTCTGTGTTTGACCACACACTCCCATTATTAAGCCTTCTTATTTTCACCTTCCTCATTGTCGCTAAGCAACCCTCCACCTTGGCTGCCATCGATCCCTTATTCTAAAATTGCAATGCCTCTGGTTTTAGTCTCACTTGCATCAATTAAACCCTATTTGATCAAGGTATGT
Organism: Aquilaria yunnanensis; assembly: GCA_039654915.1. Taxonomy (NCBI): domain Eukaryota; kingdom Viridiplantae; phylum Streptophyta; class Magnoliopsida; order Malvales; family Thymelaeaceae; genus Aquilaria; species Aquilaria yunnanensis. The sequence continues at coordinate 101,043,161 of CM077593.1, read as the reverse complement.
TCTAAGGAGTGATGCTGGGATGTGTGGGAGAATGGAGGTAGTGACGGTAGTGGAAAGGGTGGAGGATGGCGAAAGGTAGAGGGGGTTGCTGGAGCAAAGACGATAGTGAAAATGATAGATTTAGAAAATTAGAGCCCTGGTGTAGGTAAAGAAAACTTGGAATTCAAACTTGCATTTTTCTCACTTTTCCACGTTTGCAACGTAAGCAATTTTAATGGTCCGTAGTAGATTTGCTCCCAACACAAAACATTGATGACAAATTTGCATCTTTCAAAAAGATTAATGGCAAATTTGCCTACAAAAAAGTTTAGTAGCAAAACTACTCTCTCCATAAACTTTAATGGCAAATTTGCCAATTTTGATGAGTTAAAAATGATAAAATAAAATAAAAAACATTAAATCAGTAGGCAAATAGACTAGTTTGAGTTTTTGTTCGACTTTTTACTTTACAAGAGTTATTTTTGTTTGTTTTTTTTTTAAAATTTTTTTGAGAAAGAGAAGGGGGAAGGAGTTGGATCCAATAAATTCAAAAGATTGGTTATGGTGGCTATGTGTGTACAAGCAAAGTTGTTATTACTTGATCTACCTTTGCGTCTGGGGCAGCTTGGTCTAATTCTCTCTTTCCCTAAAATTTACTGAGGGGTAAAAAAATGTGTGAGCAACCCAGGAATTCATCAAAAAGTAAGATTTTGTGGATTTAACTATAGAAGAAAAATATTTTTCATTTCCATTTAGCAGCCAAATAATCTAAATCCTTCAGGTGGTGCCACTCAACTTTGATTCTTGGTTTTATACATACTGTGATAATGTCGTTTTTTCCATTTTGACTAAAGGTTTGGGATATTTATGAAGTTGGAAAAAACATCCATGTCCCAACCATTTATTCCAAAAGCTACGCTTGGATAGCTTTTGGCCATAGTTAACAATAATTGCTCAAGTAATTGCCGAACAGGCCCCATTAATGACTTCTAATACAAATAAATTAATGCTTGTGCCTAAATATTGCATATAAACACAACATATACAAAGATAATAGAAACAAATGTAAATTTTAATCCCTAATCTGTTCAGAAACAATTGGCTGCAAGCACTTACAACTTTAACAATTTAGACATATTTCTGTAGGAGTCCGGGATTGTAGTGCCTTCAAAGTTGTTATTATCAAGCTGACTGCAACATAAAGAACAAGGAACTTGATAATAAAATTTCAGCTATTTGAGCTGTAAGATATGCTTACACTGCCATAAGCCAATCCGTTAATACAACAATGTTATGCCACAATATGATAGGCATGTTTCCAATTTCCATTCTTCTAATGGTGATGGCACACATATAAACCACAAAGAAAGACTTCTATCTTCATGTTTAATTGTTGATTCTCTTAATATCATACGGATCTGCTTTCTTAATTGAGAAAACAAAACAATTTTGTCCTACATGATGAAATGTTATTTTCATGGAGACGATTTATAACCTTCTCAATTAAATGTTTTCCATTAGAAGAAGAAAGATTTATGGAAACTTCTTTCACTATCAAAACAAAGCAAAATACTAGCACACAATATACTCTATAATCAGGTTGGTAGTCAAAAGGAGTTGGGTTTGTATTACCAAGTAACATTTGGAAAAAGAAAACCATGACTTTTATAGCTATGTCATGAACTCAAGTAGTTGGTATGTGAAACAGAAAACCTAGTTGATCCCTGCCAATACAGAGGTCCCCAACATGCTGATCACCTGCAGTAAACATGGCCTCTGAAGGATGGGACAGAAGATGCCCAAGATTTGGGGCATATTATCTTTACCGCTGTAATTAAGAACACCATAATTGATTTGGTTGAAATTTAACTGAAATCTCCATGTGGACATCTCAAAACTCCTGCAAAATTATCTTAGTTGATCTCGTAGATCTGGCTAGAGCATTTACACTGACACAAGGCATCTGATGATGGTTCAAGGGAGCATTTTTAGCTATCAAATAAGGATGCCTTAAACAGGTTTGAACCATAGGTTGATGTGAACCACAGTGATTCCGAGAAAAAACAAGAAATACGTTTTAGTCTTAAATTTTCTATGCATCACAGGTCCATCTACCACTAGCTAAAAGGCTCTTCAATTATTCTTCAAAGCAAAGGACTAACAGCAATAGAACATCACTTTGCCAATAATCTAAACTTCTAATATGAAACTAATGCAGCATAAAGCCAGCCTTTTGAACATAACAATAGGATGCTTTTGGTTTCATCAACCAATCAATTTTTTGAGGAAATGCAAAACAATACAAGAAATGTAAACAAATGGATATACAAACACAAATTAAATAAACCCACAACACGAATCTAAATTCACAATTCTAACAGGAAAGCAAAGAACATACAGGATAGTCAAGTTTGGCATTTGGAAGAACTCTGGTGGAAGATGCCCAGTTAACTTATTGTTGTCAAGAAGGCTGCAGAAGCAAAATTTGTCAACACAAATAGGCCAAAAGAATGCAATTACAACTGTTTTGCAAATCATGACTGATTTATTAGATGGAGTTTTATGATCAAAATTGAAAGCAAAAAACAAAAGTGAAGACATAATATATGGAACTTACAAGTGAACGAGATACGGTAATCTGGAAAGTTCTTGTGGGATTTGTCCACTAATTGAATTGTTATTCATATGGCTGGCCAAGAAGGGTATAAGAGGAAACATCAAAACATAAGATTTGAGAGAAAAAGGCAGAAAAGAAATCCAGAAGTATGTTACTTTGTTGGCTGGAATCAGAAATGGACTTACAAATGCTTTGTCTTGTTTAAGTTTGCAAATGATCTAGGTATAGATCCGGATATATAATTCTGGTCAATCTGTATCCTGTCCAGATTGGGAAGATGACCCAGCTCTTCAGGTAATGAACCTGTCAAATTGTTCCCATTCAGGAGCCTGAAAACATGGAGAATAAGATTTCCAAATGAGCGGCTAATCAAAGAACTGCATCACTGTTTGGACATATTGTTATATGTAACAAGACTTGGGGGATGACAATTTTCCACAGCTTAATAAGTGGAGAATGGATTTGAACAAGTTGTTCTCCAAACTAGCAAGCAACTCAAGCACATATGCAATCACCATTTGGCCATTTATGAAAAAGCATGACCAGCATAGCGTGAAAAGAGTAGGAAACAATTGAACTTACAGGAGTTCCAAGGACTTGATATTCCCAATCTCCTTGGGTATAGTTCCAGTTATCCCGTTCCACATGAAATCCCTTTTACAAAGACAAGGAAAGATACAGTAAAAAATAATGAAATTACAAAGTACGGCAGGTGGAGGTTATACATATTTCTCAAACCGCGGAGAGAGCCTTACAGTATTTTCATATAGGATAAGCTACCAAGCTGCTGAGATAAAGTCCCTGACAAGTTCATCTTTAGAAGCTGCCTGCAAAATAACAAGTGCAAAAGAAACAATCAGCACTGTCAGCTTAAATTCCTCAAAGAGGAGCAAAAGTAAATCAACGTAGGGTAGAATGAAAGCTGTGAACATTGGCTTTTATTTTCGGCCGAAATGAAAATTGATTTGACAAGCATCTCGGAACATACAGCTGCACAACATGAAGATAGCCGTCATCCAGGGTGGTGTTATAACACAGAACTCCGGTCCAATTTTCTGTGCAAGGGTCGCCTCTGTTCCAGTTGCTCAGGTTCTTGTTTGGATCAATTAGGCTTGCCTTGATGGCTCGTAATGCCCTCACTGCAAATTAATAGTAATAATTTCAATGAACAAGACTACTCCAGAATGAGTCAACAGGCATTTACGTGCTTGCGCCTCCCAACTGAGGAAAACTGAATTCGGAACGAGATCATTTGAGTACGAAAAACGAACGAAAAAGCACGTGAAGTGGAAGCAAGTGAGAGTAAAAGACCTTCTACTGGGTCGGTGATATCTTCCGATGTATCAGCCGAGGAAGAGGACGAAAGGCAGAGAAGAAAGACGGCAGCAAAAGCAAGGGCCCCAGAGGAAGGCATCTCACGGAAGCGCAAGTGGCTGGAATGCCGAAACATCTCCCAACGGAACCACCAGAACCGGGGAAACTGAAGACGAGGAGAGGGAATTCAAACAACAAAACAGCGAAGTAAAGAATCGTATACTGGGTAAAAGGTTTTAGCTGGAGAAAAGAGAAATCCGAGGAACAAGAAACGTGGTAGTTCGCAGTGTTGGGTAATAACTTGACCAGGTCTCCATAAACAGTGGTATAGGTATAGATGGTGACGACGGTGATGGCGGCCGTGGCCATCTCTGTCGATTAGATTAAAAAATCTTAAAGCGAAGTAAGCGGCCCTTTAATGGAGACGGGGATATTGACTTGGCGAGGAGTGACGAGGGGAGGTCTTAAATATTTGATTCAGACCATCAGCTGGCTGGCGGTGTTGCCATAACGCACCAACAACTCTGCTGACCCCAACGTTCGACCCTGCCCCGCCAACAATACCTAAAACCCAAAAAAAAAAAAAAAGTCATGGACAGTCATCATGGACGCGTCTCCCGCCGTCCGATTTAATCCTGTGAAATTATTGTGCTTTGGGTAAAATCTGTCTGCGGTCCCTTAGTTTTTTCATTTGTCCTAAAATGATATTTTCACTTAATCTATATTACCATGAAGTCTCCTCTCTCATGATGTGCATCCTATTCAAATCACTCCATCAATTTTTTTGTTATCTCAGTCAAAAGTTAATGATGTAACACTTTTGAGTTGATGTAGTAGTACTTTAACGCCACATGGCCTCCTACTTTATAACAACAAATAACTATAATTTCTGGGATTTGAATTGTGTAACAGGTAACAGGCGACATAGACGGATCTGGGTCCCACAGTGACATACGACCTAAATTTGTCCGTGACATCTATCATCTGTCATTGTTGGATTTCCCTACTTTCTGTTTGGGTGAGCAAAAAAATAAGAACTAAACACGAATAATATTTACAACCAAAATGATAATTTTAAAAAGTTGCCTCTCTATACATCTCCTATCATGCTACAACCTAATGCTAGATACTCAATTGTAGTAAATATTCTTATATAGGGAGAAAGCTACAACAATGTTACTCCCTTTGATGTATTATTGATGTACAAAGGGTTAATTACAATTTCTTCGTGAGATTTAGTTGCTGTTACCATTTTTTCCCCTTTTTGAACAACCTCTGATGATTCACTTCCTGAACCATCAGCATTGGCTTTTACCTATGAGATTCCCAAGAGCTGATTCGATAGCAGTAAGACCGGTTACGCTTACACCAACAGCAGGTAGGCAAAGGCAAACAACAAATATGGCTAAAGCACCGATAAGACCAAGAGCGGAAAGAAAGTTATATGCCAAGAGCGTCTGCGTTAAGGAGATCTGGGTCTTATAATCGATGGTAGAAGACTGGCACAATTGAATCACTAACCATAGTTGCTAGACTAGCACAACAATTAGCTGTGATAGTATCCGTTGGTGCCGTTGTTAGATTTTGGTGATAAAACATCTCTTCTAATGGTCTTGTCTTTCAACCACTTCTGTGGTCAGACGAGGGCTGATTATGGGAAGTTTATTCTTAGTTATGTCATGAGGATACTATACAGAGAAGTACCTTTTACAATCAATGCTATCCCTTTTATAGAAGATGGGAAGGATTTGCCAGTCTATGCTTTGATTGAGAAAATGGTCAGGTCGAAAGCTGAGGATTACTATGATTCTGAGATCTCTAGCATCTTTATTCGAATCTATCTTTCTGGAAGGAAGGAAAGTGTGATGCCAATTATCCCCTACTAAGATTGCTCGGGGTTGGATAATCTATCAAATGCTGATTAAGTGTGGAGGATATAAGTTGTTTAAGAAGAGAGAATCGTTGGTTCCTTATAGTCATTTCTCTTTCCTATCGTGACAACTCTTGTTCCCCCACCTTCATAGCATTCTGGGGCTCTACACATATAGATTAATGTAAAATATGTTAGATATCTTGTAATATACAAGCTTAGGAATGAATCTAATGGAAATTGAGGCCTCTGTCTGCTCGGAAGATTCTTATTTCCTCTTCGGTGAAAGAGGGCAAGGGTGTGTGGGAGCTAAAAGGAGAAAAGATCTCTCGTCCATCAAGCGGGAACTGAGTGCGACCCCTAAGCAATTAGAGATTCTCGCTCAACTCTTGAGGGTCCATATCATATGAAAACTTTTCCTGTTCCATTAGCATAGCTAAATTTGAATAGGATGACTCAGCGTCAGGAAAGGAAAAGTAAGCCCCCCTTTTGCCTTGATTGAATTTGGCTTCGCTACGCAAAGAAAAAAGCTTTTTTTTTTTTATTCATCCCGGGCGAGAGAGAGGCTGTGAGTCAGTCACCTGGGCTACGGATTTTCCGGTTGGTTGATTCTCGAAATCACCTCTTGAGAAAAAAAAAAAAAAGGCCCTTCGGGTCCCGACCCACAAATGAATAGGAAGCGAAGCGAGGGTCTTTCATTAAAGGGGGGAAAATATGGGTGGGCTTTGTTCTGGGGGTGGCCACCTTTCGCATCTTTAAACAGGAGAGAATTTCATAAAGTCACTCTCTCCAACCTTTTCTATCTATCGTTAAAAGTAGATCGAGAGAAAGTCAAATTGAGATTTACATTGGTTTTTCCAACGAAACTAAGCACTTTTTCTTTTTGATTTTTCATTCGGTCAGGTCCCACACTCTGACTTCAATGGTGGAAACAACCTCCGCACTCCGGCACTCCAATGAACAACAGTTCCCCGCCTTACTCTATTTAGAATAGTGGTCGATCCCTCGAGAATGACATTCGTAACTTAATGTTATGTTCACGCGGTGATTCCAAAAGTACTACCCTGTACATAGTCTATGGAGCATACTTGACAGGAGATAGACACAGGCGGTAGAGAGGTCCCCCACTTCGATTCCCGCCCCGTTAGCATCTCCGATCCGAGATAAGGAATTACTCCGTTAGGTCTTTTCGGTCCTCCGCCAGCCGGTAATGGACCTACTTACCTTGCACTTTGCTTTCTTAAAAACCCTATTTTACATTTATAAAAAGGGGAAAACTGAGAATTTAAAACATTGGAAAAACTGAAAATTTAAAACATTCATTGATTATAGACAAATACAATACAAACTAAAATTACAAAGAGATGATGACTATTGCACAACTTAAATTAAGATTTTAGAAATTGCTATCAAACAAACAAAAAAGGCAAGTGCAAAGTGTATATTTATGAAATATGAGTAGGAAAAATGTAATATTACCTAAACCCTGGGGGGGAAATTGAAATTAACCAATGTACAAATTGACTTGCAAGCAATATGTCAATTCTGGAATAAGAATATTAGTGTGTTGTTTTTGCACCATAAAATTATCAAAAAAATTTATAAATATTAAAATATAAAATTTAGATTATCAGCAGCACAAATATTGAATCATAATCCCTCCATTCCATCAATGTTGCTTCATTTGGTTTGGAGTGAAGATTAAAAAGGTGGAAAATTTTATGTTTTTTTTCACTTTTACTCTAAATTTTTTGCACGTAAACTAATAAAATTGAAAAAAAATAGATATTAAAATGGTAGTTTGAACTCTGAAAGGTAGTCGTAAGTTACTAAATATAAAAATGTTGTAAAGGTTGAGATGACTCAAAAAATAAAATAGAGCAAGACTAGTGGATGAGGGGAGTATTTGACAATTCAAATGAGTTAAAATAACATAAAATATATAGATAAATTGGAAACAAAAAAATCATTACTAAGAATAAGTTGGAATGAATTATGGGTCCACCTACTCACTTTTGAAAATTTTGTGTTATACATTTACAGTGATTTCTATCACACCATCTTAAGATAAAATAGCTCAACTATGTTATTGTAATTTTGTAACTCTAGATATCAATGCACACATTTTTTTACCCAAAACCTTATAATTGTAATGGGTGAAAAAGACAGCTAGGAAAGCTTAGAAATCATGTAGACTTGAAGAGGTTAAAAGATAGACACGTGTCATACATAAAACCTCAAACGCATATTTATATAGAAATGCTTAGAATTGTAGAAATAGTAAATAATAAAACCATTTGGAATAGGTAAACTCCACCTATCATATCAAATATTACATCAATCATCCTCCAATTATTTAGTTTTGTCATCTCGTCCAGTGATCCATCAAATCATGAAGGATAGATGAAAAAGTGATACCACATTAGCAATCACACAAGCTTTCAGAGTCACGTCAACAACCATGTCATTTTTTCATTCATACTTAATAGTTGTGATGGACGACAAGACGATATAACAACAATCAAATAGTTTAGGGACGATTAATGCAACACTTAATAGTTTGATGATGAGTAAGCAACATGAGATAAAGTTTAGTGATGACAAGTGAAATTTACCCTTTGGAAATTAAGTCATTGAAAGAAGTCAAAGGCTATTACAGAAGAACCAATGCAAACAGCTAGAAACGTTTATATAATTAGGAAGAAATAACACCTAAATGTCCAAAAAACTAATGAATTTGTCAAATTATATTATTTTTATTAAAATAACATCTTCAAACATAATGCATATTAAGAGGGCAAAATCGAGTCTTTACACTGGCCATATCTAATTCATATCATTTGAAATTGATTACATTGTTGATATCATGCCCCTTGAAAAAGAGTTTTCAACCATTTTTCATTAAAAAAAATTAATCTTGAGTTGTGTGTGGACTATGTTAAAGGACTCAAGTGTGAAGTTCAACAATGTTTGAGGAATGTCTTAGGAAGATATTTCAAAGTGAAAAGAAAAGTTGTAGCAAAGAATACACAAACGACATTGCTATGGCAGACCTACTATGGGATCGAGCTATTGCCGCTATCCAAGAATTTTGGAAATGTGAAGAATAGAGGTACTAATATGGTTATTTTGTAAGGAATTGGGTACTATGTGTGAAATTCTCCATCTCATTTGGTGGAAAAATATGGAGATAGGAGCAGTGTATTATAAGGACAAAAATTTGGGAACTGTGTATATAATTCTTTCCTGGGCAGTTGAAATGCATTTTTCCCCGAAGCAAAAAGATGTCATTCTTGGCCTCACCTCTTTTTTCTCTCAAAGACATCGTCTCCTCCTATCTCTTAATTAGGGGAAAATGGGTTGGGCCAAGCTCGAGCCTACTGGGCTCAAGCTCGAACTCAAATTACTTGAGCCCAATTTTTTTAGGCTCAAGCTCAGCCCGGAAGCTCGTCAAGCTCAAATAATATGTATAATTTTTTAGCACCACAACTATAATTTAGATGAAAGTTGGGGATTACATGTACAATTTTTTACTGAAATAACCAGAGAAGGAAAACTGATAGAAACTATCCCAAACTTTTAACCCTTTGCAGATCTACCCTAAGTTTGTAAACTTCATAAAAAAGCCATCATCTGCCTCGATACGTTGGCTGTAGAGCCAAATCTGTGGTCGAACCCAGCACCTGATTTAGGTAAGTTCATCATCATCCAATCTCATACCCATCTCCATCATCATCATTTGAATCATCATCATCGTAATTCGAATCTTCATCACTCGAATCATCTCATGCCCAATCTCTGTTGTCGTCCTTCAAATCGTCCTCGTCATTCAAAATGGCAATACCCAGTTGTTGTTCCAGCCCCCAAATCCTCCATTTGTCCAATAGGCTGGCCCCTTCATGGCACAGAAGGCACTAGAATGATGGCCCAGAGGAGAAGAAACAAGAAGCTGGAGGTGATGTTCAAGCAAATCCATCACGATCAAGACCGGCCCACGAAATCCCAACGTCATTTGGCCTCCTCTGTTTCACCCCTTACTTGTGTTGCCTCACAATTTACCACAAACAGGGAAAGAAATTGAGGCACCCAAAAGCCTTTTACTCAGAGCTCGACCCGAGTTGCAACTACTTGCCCTCATTCCGCAATTGGTCTTGCTATCTCGCCTCAACCCAGGGCATTTGGTTTGGGACCGTCACCGCCACCTGGAGTGTCGCCAAGAACAGAACCTGGGGGCGGGCTGGGTTAGTAACATATATGGAGCAGATTAAGGATGGCGGCCCATAGAAGGGGTTGAGGATGAGAAATGGAGGTTTCAACTAAGCAAATTGGGGTCGATGTGGGAGTGGGACGAAGGGAGGGACTAAGGGGCTAATTTACTAAGGCATTAAGGGCCTGATGAGAAAATGCCCAATTGACAAAAAATAGGATTTGTTAGGCCCGTAAGCCTAAAGGGCCAAGTATTGTCAGGGTCAAGCTCAGGCCTAAATAAACTCGAGCTTATTTTTCAGCTCAAGCGCGAGCTCAAGCTCGAAAAAGCCTGACTCAAAAAGCCCTAACTTGAACTCGAGCTCGAGCTACCCGAATGAAACCCGGCATTTTTTCACCCTTACTCTTAATTCTCTTGTTCAATTTCTCGCAAAACCCCAAATCCTCAAATTCCCCTCAGCTGCGGCACGTGCGTCCTCCACTCCACGGCTTCATTGCATCGCTCGTTCTCAGCTTCACCTCTGAAGCCGCCTCCCACCCTTGCCCCAAGTCAAAATTCATGGTCCCGCAATTGATTGCAGATAAGGAGATTGCTAAAGATATGGATGAAGTTGGTGAAAGAGAGCTCACACATACTGAGTTGGTTAAACGTCTAAACCTAGATCTGAAAAGTACAATTGCTGAATTAATTAGCCAAACAAATGTTGAATTGGCCAAGATAAGTGCGACTGTTGCGAAGTCTAAAGCCAATCGAATTACGTGGCAAAGTTGACCATCTTTAAACTCTTGTCCTCAAAGTGCTCTCTTGCCAAGGTCATGGGCAAAAATCAGGGACAATAGTAAAAGAAATTCCAGCCGCCAAAGTGACAGCAAATTCAGCTCCAAGCCTCCAATGGCCCAAAAAGAAGTCGAAATTACTACAAGCGTACAGCTACTGGTCCTGCTATCACTCCACCCACTTTGCACCGGCCATGAGCCCTTTCTAGCTGCTCGTCGTACCCTTCCTCCGTCCATTACCCCACAGCTTTCCTGCACTCTCTGAAGGTCCAGCAGTCTTTGGGTTCAAGAAATCAATTAGTTGTAGCGACGCCAACTCAATTTCCATTATCTCAATATTTTTTGAAACTTGTGTTACAAGTTTTTACTTCCTTCCATTCTCTTGCTAAGTAGGCCATTTATTTTGTATACATGATTCATGAACGCTAGCTATTTGCGGATTTCTTCTACTCATTTTGATGACGGATGCTTCTTGTTAATGATCTATGAATTTGTATTCTTGACTTTTATGAATGTTTGTGTTACGGTTACGCTTATTAGTGTATTTGCCTTGGTTTTTTTTTCCTCTCATAACTTTTTGATTATGAAAAAAAAAAGGGGAAACTATAATGGTTATTGTTTGCACGTTGCTATAACTTAACTTATTGGTTAAAAGAACCATCCCAAGGAGCAAAGGGGAGTATTGTTGTCTATATATGTTGGAGTAAGGGCAGAGCATAGCTACCTCTAGGATGATCAGTACGTGAGCAATTGCGATAGTTGTTTTAAAATGCTACCTCTGAGCTTTGTGTTTCAAGTAGGGGTTCCTTAATCTTTGGTGGAGACAATGCCAAAAATTTTAATTTTTTTTCTTTTTCTAAAGGTTCTTTCAAACAAGTTTTATTATCATCAAAACAAGAGAGAAGATTGGATTTGTTCCAAATTAATAAATCATTAATTCCAGTGATTACTTATAGTACTATTAATAGTGATGATGTGGAGAAAAACGAATGGACTAACTCTATATGAGAGGTCTTCAGAGATTTCATTAGCAAAGAAGACAAATATTAAGTCTCAGAGTATGTAATATAAAAAGAACTCTTCAATAATCAATTTAGCTAATAATTGGATTGTGTGTAGAAGTACAAAAAAAAAATGCACAAGATACATCTTCTCCTTGTTTGAATCATCCTAAACCCTTCTAGGATCACATAAACTAATATCCAAGATTGAGAGCATATCCTGGGTCAACTTGCAGACCCTTAAGTCCTCGGGGTCCTCTAATGTCCCAAGATCCTCTCATCATGCAACCCATGGTGAGCCATCCTAGGTTGTTTGGGCCATGTACGCGCTAAAGGGCTTTCTGGGCCTTTATAGTGCCTAGTTTAGCAATTACAAAATATGTTTTTAACTTGTAATGTTCTTCTTACCAAGTGATTTATATTTTTTATTCCAATATCTTGAAGTTCTCGTCAAAGAAAAGGGAATATCGTTTTGTTTGTCCTTCGATTCTTTGAAAGTTTCAAGTGTTACTTTACAAAGAAAGTAACCTATTGAAAGAAATACTAGTTGGAAAACTAGAAGTCTGGAAGATGCTTTAACCCAAGGCCGAGGGTGAGTTGCAAGGTGTTGGAAAACTGTTTGTACTTTTTGGAAAACTAAATCAAAGGAGATTCTTTTTCCGGTGCAAGTTTGATTGGGTATTAAGTAAATCTGGTCAACAAAATTACTAAAACTTAAGGGCAATACTTTTTATTTGATTGGTGGGCTAATACTATAGATATACTCCCCGTTTAGGAAAACTTAGCTCCTTCACATTTTTTATTAAAGTTTAACTTAAATATATTCATATTAATTTGTTTTGTAAAAAATCTTAAAATTTATATTTATAAACTTTAGACTTTAAGATACCATTTTCATATAAAAGTTTTATATTTTTGTAAGAAATTTTAAAAGAAAAAAATTATAAATTAATTTTTGTGAATAGCAAAGAGGATAAATTTTGCGAAACAGAATGAGTATGTTGTATTTCTAGGGTTATTAGCAAGGTGGATACAATGAGTATGTTGTATTTCTAGGGTTATTATCAAGGTGGATACACATTGAGATTTGTATGAGAAAAACATTATGAACTCTTACATTTTTCTTTAGTTTATCTACAGGCTAGACAGAGATTTTTCAGAATTGTGAGAAGGTGTACAAGAGCTTTGAAATTGAGTTTTATTTCAAAGTAGTATTATTCTTGTATTAGGTTTCATCGTATATATAAAAGAATCAAAATCTCTTCAATGGGTACAGCCAGGACTTTAGATGAAGGAGGCAAACTTATGAAGTTTTTCATATAATATTAATGAAAACTAAAAATAAGTCTATTCTAATTTAAAACATATATTTTTCAAACCTATAAATTAGGTCCTTATAGTTACACAAAAAAATGAAACTCCATATTTTTGTAACAATTTCAAGCATCAATTTCATATCATATGATGAGTATCGACGTCAATCACAAATACCTATAGTTTAAAATTATTTGACAAAAGTCAAATGGTAAATGTATCTTATGCAATTGAATCCATGCTTTATTAAATTTAAATCATCTATGATCTTATTTTTAGAAAAATTTGAGTTAGTTCACTTTTATTGTAAGCAATCAAATAATTTTTTTAAAATGTATCAATTGGATCCTAATCCAATTTATATAAAGAGTATCATATCACATAACAGACTAGAGTTCAAATTCTAGCTTATGTAAGAAAATATCTTATCTTTGCAATTAGTTGGTGGGTTTACGTTATGTAAGATTACATATAGGATTAGTTAGATTATATAAGTGCTATCTATTGTGACTACCAAAAAAAAACCCACCAAAACTCATTTTATATGCTAGTTAATTTCAATTTTCAATATAACATCTCTTAGAGTCTAAAAGTGAGATAGTGTTTTTTATGTGAGTCTTAAAGAGACTACGGATATTAGCTGTTAAATATTTTTAAATATTTTTTAGGCTCTTTTGATAAACATTAAAAGTATAAATTTTTATATGAAAAGAAGTTAAGAATAATGGTTTTTTTTTTTCCATTTTTGACCACTTATGTATATATTACTATTTACGTTTTAATATACTTCATAAGAAATAAATCACACATATAATAATAAAAGGGAAAAATAAAAAAAACCATCAACATTTTCTGGTTGGCCCAAATTGGCCACTAATGTTATTTTTGGGCCAAATAAACCACTGATGTTTTAAAACCGTGCCAAAATGACCATCACTCCTTAAATTGGTCAATATTCTGTCGGGAGTAAAGAATATTCTGATTCGTTTTTTCTGAAAAGCTAAAAGCAGTTTATCTTCTCCTCCACTAGACCATTTTTCCAGTTCAAAATTGATGATGTTGGACTAGTGGGCATACCTTCAGCAATCCTAACGAGACGATTCTTGCCTCAATTTCGATTTGGTTACTTTTATATCCAAACGTGAGGTGAGACCTGAGAAAGCTGGAAAATTCAACCCAACCCTTCTCATTTATGAAACAAAAATTTCATTTCTATTTGTTCATGGGTTCTGATTGCTTTGGGGTAATGTAGGATTATTACCAGACTTTGGAAGTTGACTACCACGCTACGGATGAAGCAATTCGGTCTAGCTATGTCCGCCTCCCTCTAGTTTATTTATCTTATTCAACCCTGAAAATTCCAATGTCGGTTTCGGGGTTCATTTTTTTCGTTACTCCTTTTTGCTTAATTTACACCAAATTTATTTTAACTTAAGTTAATTAACTATAAAATGACTTATTTTTATTTTTATGTCTTTTTTACTTGAAATTAATTTTAATTAAAAGTTAATATTATGAAGTTGTAATAATCCATTAAAATTACAATTTTTGTAATCTCACTAAATTTTTATAAATTTATCTAATTTAAGATATTAAAAAAAAAAATTATAAAAAAACTAATAATATTATAAAAATTTACTTTCAAATGAATTTTGCATCTATATATTATTGACTTTCAAATAAAATTACTTTTAAAAAAAATAATTTAAATAAAAATAAATTAATTGACTTAAGTTAAAACAAACGAGCTTGTTAACTGGTTTTGTAGCAATGTCATTCGGACAGTCAAAAAAAGGAGGATGACCCTACTTCGAGGTTTCAAGAGATAGACGAGGCTGAGTCAGCAAAAAGTCTCTTTTTGTCAATTTTCTATTATTCTGGCTTTCTATAGTTGAATTGCCTCCTACATTATAAAATGTCTCCTACGGTCGATTTAGACTAAGGGAAGATAAATTGTTTTCATCTTCAACCTCTGTCAAAGCTTGTACCCCCACCTCATTAGCAGTTTCTTTGTTTTATTTCTAGTTCGCGACAAATAATAGATTTGTCTTTGTACCATCAGGATGGAATGTAGAGGAACAAAGCAATTTTTCAGTGAAAACTGGGGTTGTGAGGTCATGTAGGATTTCTTATTCCTACCAAACCTGATGTGACTTTCCTCTAACCACAGGGGCTTCATTTTAATAGAAAGGGGCAAATCAACTTGACTCAGAAATGCTAATGATTTATTTGGCTTGAGAAGACGTTAGTGGGCTGTATTGTAAATATTAATAGTTTTTTTCATTATTTTTACCTAAATCAAATATTAGGGGTGTTATCTCTAGCTCTTTTTCTCCATGACTGCTCTTCATAGATGTATACAGATTTTGTAGAATGACGTAAATATTTGCGTTTATATTTTATTTTCTTACTTTATACTCTCTCTATCCTATTAGTTTTACTCCAATTTACTTTGCACATGGTTTTAGGCATGTTACTGTTTTTTACTCATTTTTCAATTTTACCCTTCCTTATTCCTTCATTGTGGTCTAATTTGGTTTAGGCATTTCACTTTTGCGATGAAGGTGGAGGCCAATGACGGCAGAGGAAGGCGAGGGCGATCAGTCGTTCACAACCTCTCCCCCTCCCAATCAGTCGTTCGCAACCTCCCCATCCTTGTTGGCCATCGTCGATTTGCCATCCTCGTTTGCCTTTGTTGATTTGCTAGGCTTGTCCATCCACGACTCCTCATTCTCATGCGCCATCATTGATCGCACTGTCCTCAATTTGCTGTCCTCCTATAGATAATCGAAGCTTCATTATTAATCGGTCATCCATCGTCCATTGTCGTTGATCAATCGTCCATTGTCAATCGATCGGTTGTCCACCACTCCCTCCGTTGCACATCTCATCTCTTGCTTAGTCTCCTTTCCACATATGCTCCTTCTCCCATCCCGTCCATGGCCGATCGGCATGAGGAAGTACTAATAAGGTGGCTGTCATGGCTGATCAAGGGAAGTGATCAAAGGGACACAGTCGGAGGCAAAGGATGTTAAAGGGTTGGCGTGTTTGAGTCCAATTCTATTGTAGGCAATAAGGGCATACTTGTCTTTTGTATGAATAAAGTTTACTAAAAAGAAAATTGATGTAAAGTTTTGGGACTAAAAAAAAAATGATGCAAAAGATATGGGTTGGAAGAAGTAGTTGTTTCCGTTAATTCTCTTATGATCAATTTATTTTAACTTAAGTTAACTGAGTTATTTTTATTTTTACAGTTTTTTTGCCTGAAATTAATTTCATTTGAAAGTCAATATTATGTAGATACAATAATTCACTTGAAAGTAAGTTTTTATGATATTATTAAATTCTTATGAAATTTTCTTTTTTAATGCCTTAACTAGAAAATTTTATAAAAAATTTAGTAAGATTACAAAAATTATTTTTTTTAAAGGATTGTTACAACTACTTAATATTAAATTTTAATTAATATTAATTTTAGATAAAAATGATGTAAAAATAAAAAAAAATTATTTTAAAATTAATTAACTTAAATTAAAATAAATTTGGTGTTACCCAATAAGTGGAAGGAAGGATCTAAAATTTTGAATTTTTCCCAAAACAAGGAAAGTCAAATCACCTAGTTGTATCTTCACTCCCAAGAAATATTGGTCCCTGGATAAACGAAACAACAGAGAAATGCAACCAGCATGATATCACGTGCAGTCTCCCCGACAAATGTTCCTTCATCGATTTCTTCAAAAATTAAGTTCGTTAAAGTTCATATTCCCACATGGATTCGAACCTAACAGGTCATTAAGCCGTTTGGATAATAAATAAGTTGCATTCTCAGAGAGATTTTTCAACAGATTAAAATTCCCAACAGAACAAACCTGCAAGACAAATTACAATTTAGTTCCACTAGATGCAATTCGTTAAGATAAATAAATGTTGTTACATAATAAGTGCATATATTATGCACAATGACCATTTCATATATGAAAAAAAGTTTATAATTCAAAATTTTCTTTAATTGTGACAAAATTAGTTCTCAAGATATTGTCAGACAATTTAAAATACTTAAAAAATGAAGTTGCATAGGCACAATTGTTTAGAATTAATAAATTTCATCTAATCGAGGACTAATATAGAATATTTTAGAAAATTTAGAATCAAAAGAGAATACTTAATAGGTTAAGAATGACAATGAAGCATAAATAAAGGTTATAAACTATTTATAAAATAAATTTAGTACAATATATTTTATTAAATAAAAAATTAAGATTATATTTAACATTAAATTTTAATTTTTTTTATATATAGTGTGCGTTTTATTTTTATTTTTATTATTATGTATATAGCCTTTTTTATAAATATTAAAAAATTAAGTTTAAAATATATTAAATATTTTTTATTTAATTAATTAAAATTGTTAATATATTTTAATATTTAAAATATTAAGTAAATTTATAGTAACTACACGCACTTTATAGTTGTTGACACCCAATTTTGTCCTAATATTGACTTTTGTTTAGTTCTAGGTTAAGAAAATTATTTTAGGGGCATTTTAATCATTCTTATCATTTTAGGGATAGTTGGTCTAGTTATATTTAGGTTACATTGTTGTTCATGTCATAAATCTTTAGAAGTCTAAAATGGTCATTTAGGGTCAAAATAAGATTTGTTGTGTTTAGATACTAATTTTCGGGTCCTAGAGGTCTTTTGGGGTTAGTTTAGCAAAAAAGGGGAAGAGTTTGGATATGAATTGAAAGTTTTTAGGAAGTTTCAGGCAAAATTGGAAATTCTGGGGCAAATCTAACAATCCTATAAAGTTTGAGCCAAATTTGGCAATTCTATGAAATTTTGGGAAAATTTGGTTATTTTGACAAAGCTTTAGGCTAATTTGACAAATCCCAAAAAAGTTGAGCCAAATTGAAAATTCGCATAGAATTAGGGACCAGATTAGTAGCCTAAGAGTTTTGTGGGATTAAAATTGGTAGTTTGGCCATATTATATCCTAACAGATAATAATTAGAGATGGCAATAGAGTGGGCAAAAACCGCGAACCGCGGATATTTACCTATGACGGACGGGTAAACGGGTGGAAATATCGGCGATGGGGCGAGCATGGGTAAAAATTTTCACCCGTCTTGCGGGTACGGGTGGGTGATGGGTAGAGGTATCCATCGCGGATAAATCCGCGCTTGCCTACCGGTGAAACCCGCCAAGTTGGATGTGATGTGATGTGGTTAATATGATGTTCCTTACTTTTCTCCTTTTGAGCTAGCAACTAGGGATGGCAAACGAACAGATCGGGCGCAGAGCAACCACATCCGCCACCCGCCTGCCAGACCTAACAGACAAAAAAAAACGCTCGTGCTCGTCACCCGCGGATCATGGGCACCCCGCGGATTGCCCACGAAATCGCAAAGCGCGCCGAAGTTTTTCTGTCGCTCTTAAATCTCACGACTCTGGCTTCCACCACACACTTGCTGGCTCCGGCGGCACTTCCAACCTCATTTTCCTCATCCCAAATGGCGGTGAAAAATTGTAGCTGCAGAAGGTCACAAACGGCGACAGGGAGAAGAAAAAGAAGATAAGATGAATAGTTGACTAGGCTTGGCCAAAGAAAGATGAAGACGAGAGGAGGGCGGCGATGGGGAGTGAAATCGACGCTACGCGGAGTTGAGCGACTTCAGATGCGTCAGTACCGCTCTAATCTTTAACGAGGTTTGATTTATATTATTTGTTAATTCACATTTTAATCACTTAAATTACATATTTGTTTCATGTTATTCCTATTATTTTGAAAAGTTACAAATAAGCCATTCACAACACAAATGAAACTTCTGGCGGGTTGCGGGTATGGCGGTTTTACCCACGCGGTAAAATAAAAAACCATGACGGGTAGACGGGTGTAATTTTCATAAAATATACGCAATTTGTTGACCGGGTATTCGTGGGTTGTGGATTTCACCCTACCCACTGCCATCCCTACTGGCAACCCCACCTTCATGCATACAAACACGTACACCTCCCAAGCAAGCAGTCAGCATGTCCGGCAATATAATCTCGCCACCTAAACCTTTTGAACAATAAAATTAACAAAATAACAAATAGAAAAAACTGCCACATATATCACATGTAAAGATATGAATATTATTTGTGTTAATGAATGTTTCTTGTTTTATTGGATATGATGTGGATATGTGTAATTTATAACTTAATAATGAATATTTCATGTTTCTTTTATGAAAATTACAAAACTAGCGTAAACCGCGGATTACTGCGGATTGTGGGCGCTGATGCTGTTTTTTGTCCATTGTCGAATATCCGCGAGCTAGCGGGTATGAAAAAATCCACGGGTGAGGATCGCAGATAGGGGGTATTTGCGCCCAATCCGCCTCGTTGCCATCCCTAATAATAATCACTTCAAATTGGATTTGGATGAGTTTTTAACTCTTACAAACACTATTAACCACGTTTATAAAATCTTCTACTATAAATATGGGTCACGATGAGTAGAATAGGGGGAAGAAAAATCGAAACTATAAGCTCTGCCACCCTCAGTCCCTGATTTCTCGTAGCTCTTCTCCAGAAACCCTAGTTTTCCCCTGAAGCCGCCGCCACCCTCGAAGCTTTGGTTCTCTGCCTCAAAGCTTCCAGCCCTCTACCCAGAAGTTTCCAGCCTCTGCCGTCGGCCAAGCTCGCCTCCCCTGCTTCGTCCGACCCCGCACCGCAGTCCCCGAAGGCTTCCCGTAGCTGCTCGCGTTCGCTCCGAGCCTCGTCCACCGCCGCCTTGTCGTCTTCGGTCGCTGTCTTCGCCTCACCCAGGATGGCCGTCACCCACTCATCCAAGCCCAGATTGTCATTTGCCGCGACATAGCCGGAGGACAGAGAATTGAGAACGATCCGAATCGCAACCCACTAACCCGACCCGATTCTGATTCGCCTGATCCAGTCAACCACCCCTTTCGGTAAAACTCATGTTTAGCCCCTCAGCTTTCTATTTCTCTCATTCGAGTGCCTGCTTCTTCTCTGTTTTACAATGTGGTCACTGACAGCATTGATTTATATTTTTTTCTTTCCCTTGGTTGTTTGTTTTACTTCTTTTAGGACCATGAATTAGTTTTGGTGATTAACACTAGGTAGGATTATAGGACTAGGTTAGATGGGTAATTTTATAAATAATACAAATAAAAAAATTTATTTGATTTACATAATACATCTAAAAAAATCACACGTAGGAAATTTTATTTCATATGCGTTTAATAAAACCCTATGATGAATTTAGGATGGTAACAAATGTTAAGATCCATATCTCGCTGATCCGATAGAATCCATGGTTTGGATGAACAATTATCTAAAATTTTTAATAAAAATATATTAAATTTAATATCCACATTCGGGTGGTCCAATAGGATCAATGATTCGGAAATATCAAAATTTTATAAAACAAATAAAATCAAATGGTAAGGTTTAGGAGTCCATATCCAGATAGTTCGATTAAAATCCATAGTTTGGATATTAATTAAATTAATTAAAGGAAGCAAAGTAAAACTTAAATCAACCTAAGGTGCCAATTTTTTGGCGTTATAATAAAGTTGTTTTAGCGTTACCGTACCATTTCAATTCTCATAGATCATTTTAAGGTGTTCAATCAACTTAGGTAAAACCAATTTGTGGCAATTCCCAAAAAATACGTTGCTACAATAGTAAATAATGCGAGTCTTATTATACCCATCAAGTTAAAACAACAACCGAGTTTTGACAGTTTATAGAGTCGTTGCATAATTGCCTAATCAAATACAGGACTAATTTTCTATATAATTCTAACAGAAAATGGGTATTTTTTTTGTATAATTCAAATAGAAAACGGGTATTTTTTCTTAAATTTCTATATAATCAAGGATAAGTCTTAGTAATAACGTTTCCAAATATAGTAATGTACAAGGTTATTTTTTACCACACTTTGTAGTAGTTATTTTTTTTTCTTAAATTTATCATTAAAATAAATATCAGTAATACATAACTAAAAATTTCTTAGTCATAAACTTATGCTAATAAATTAAAATTTTACTTTATTTTAATTTTAAATTGGGTGTTCTTTATATCATGCTCTTGTATGATCGAAACATAACACATATACATGCTTTAAAATGATGAATATTTTTTGTGTCACTAAAGAATAATTCACTAAGCAAATTTCACCTTTTATAAATTCAAATTTCAATATTTAATATTGATGAAAAATTTATCTAGAAAAATTTGCTTTTAGAATGAATAACTCATTCTACAAAACTCAATTAATAAAGATTAAAAAAAAAAATATTGGCCAAAAAATTCAAGGACTAAGAGATGAAATGGAAAAGCTTTAGGTATTAAAACTTAATAATTAATGGTGACCAGTGTTTTGCTCTAGAAAATAGTACATAAAAAAATAACAAAAAAAAAAATCAAAACTGAAAGAGCATATAGAAAGAATATAGTTAAGTAGTTATTATTTATTGGATTTGGGACTAAAACATAGCATGGGTTGAACTTAGTGACTGAAATGGGAAAGGAAAGAAATTTAGGGACTAAAATCGCAGTTTAACTATAAGAAAAAGTGAAACAGGTGGACACTTGAAAAATTACAACACATGCCCTCAGGACACGATTTTCTTGAAAGAAGAGGATCGAAGCAAAAAAAAAAAAATTTGTCGTTGTTGATGAACAATGTTTGGTATTGTTAATGAACAGTGCAAAACCCACGTCTTGTAGAATATATTTATAATATAATTTAGGCCTAAATGCACAACTCATCGTTGAACTTTGGCGACTCACATGAGTTCATCTTTTAAGTTTGACTCAATATGACTTAATCCTCTAAGTTTTAGAAATTTTGTGAGTTAGTCCTTTGTGCAATAGACTTAGAAATTGTATTAGCTTTTATGCAACGTAATCGGAAATGTCTTCTATGTTTTCATTCGATTGCTCATCATCTGCCTGATTTGCTTCTCCAATTCAGGTTGTAGGATTTGATCAACAAAGTCTAAGACATTGATTGTTCACAATAGATGGATACCCTTCGAGCGAGTCAACAAGAGCAAGAAAAATGGTTTGTTTTTGTGTGAGCATGATTGTCAAGAAGCCCCATTGTTACCACCTGGAAGCTACTCTCAGTGAAATTCATAAGTATCAGAAGAGTATTAAGCTTCTAATTAGGAACCCATTCGAGAGGTTTGCTCACAACATTGCCCAAATTTCAAGACCGACCTTTGATTAATTAGAGTCATGTTGAGTTGGCCCTCCAGGAGGCAGCCGTGCATATTTGGTTAGTTTATTCGAGAACACCAACTTATTCACTATTTTTTGATTCACATCTGTTTAAAGAAATTTCTGATGTTTTATTTGTCGGTTGGATTTGTAGATCTGAATAGTATCCAAAAGACTATCACCAGAGTTCGAATGGGAACTTCTAAACTACTAGCTCTTCATCCTCTTCATCCATCACATTCATGTCATGGCTCTGGAGGTTTGGTGAACGTAAGCATGTTCTTCATGATCTCTGAGTTCTTGGGTGGAATGATGAAATCAGTGATGGGTGCCTATTCTTAATGTTGTTGATGGCGAACATAATCAAGATCCGGCTATAGATGTTCTCCTCTGAAGCATGTAGTAGCAGCGTTGGTTGTTCTGGTGAGGAGGAAGAAGGGACAAGACACATGCCTTGTTTGAAGAATGGTGGGGCAATGTCTTTGAAAAGTCAAAATAAGAAGGCAGATTAAGCTATCTTTACGCCAAACAAATTGGCCCCTGATTGTTTTGGCAACACCGCAACGTTGCTATGCATATCTAAGCATGGGGTGCATGCTAGTTGTTTGCCCAGAAGCTAGGGAATGAGTTAAGGTAGCAGACAAACAAGCTTAACACCATTTCTAACTTTATTACACGGGTGTTGACACCCAATTTCGTCCGGGTGTTTTAAAATTTTGAAAAAAATTTTATTAAAAAAAATTAATTTAAAAAAAAAAAATATATTACTATTATTATTAAAAAAAAATTTAATTAGTTTAAAATATATTTTTGTTTTGTGAAAATTTGATTTAAAACGATATATGTGTGAATATGTGTATGTTTGAAATAAAATAAAATTTCATGAAAAAATGACAAAAAATTAAAAGTTTGAGGTAAAAATGACAAAATTGAGAAGTTTCGGAAAAAATTGACAAATTCTAAAAGTTCCAGGAGCATTTGGTAGTTTGTCACATAAAATTTTGAGCCTGCCGACGTTTTTGGCTCAAATTGACAGAAAACGACAAAATTGTCAAAATCAGAAGCTTCAGGAACTTATCCTGAGGCTGAGAGACGTAAAGGACTAAAATTGTCATTTTACCAATTTAAGAGATAAGTTTGAAATTTTTTATTAATTTATCCATCAACAGTTCAGCTAAACTTCCTCTATAAATAGCCCCCCAAATTTTGTGCTGAACATAGAAAAAAAATAGAAATGAAGCTTAGAGCTCCGTTTTGAAAAAAGAAAAAATTATAGCCTAGGTCCCTGGCCCTCTTCTCTTCCTCTCCAGAAAACCTAAACCTTCTCTGACCCTTTTTTTTTTCTTTTTTTTCTCTCCCCCCGCGCGCGTGCGTTCTGTTCTTCACGTTTCCAGAATTTCAAATTCAGTTTTTAAGGGTACAACTCTCATTTAATCCTTCATCTTTTCAATTTTCTTTCACTTTGGTCACTAACCTTTTATTTTGTTCTTGCAGAATTAATTACTAACCCTTTTAATTTTTACTTGTTTGTTTATTATTTGTTTATTACTAACCCCTTTTTTTATTGTTGTTATTAACTTACTAACAACTAACTTTTAATACTATTATTGTTACTAACCTTTTAATTTTTGCATTATTACTAACTTTTATAATTGTTGTTAACAATTAATTAACTTTTTATTATTGTTGTTAATTAATTAATTTAATTAACTTGGCTAACTTTTTATTATTGTTGTTAATTAATTTAATTAACTTGTCTAACTTTTTATTATTTTTGTTAATTAATTAATTAACTTGGCTAACTTTTATTGTTGTTAATTAATTAATTAATTAACTTGGCTAACTTTTATTGTTGTTAATTAATTAATTTAATTAACTTGGCTAACTTTTATTGTTGTTAATTAATTAATTTAATTAACTTGACCAACTTTTTATTATTGTTGTTAATTAATTAATTTAATTAACTTGACTAACTTTTTATTATTGTTGTTAATTAATTAATTTAATTAACTTGACTAACTTTTTATTATTGTTGTTAATCAATTAATTTAATTAACTTGACTAACTTTTTATTATTGTTGTTAATCAATTAATTTAATTAAACTTGGCTAATTTTTATTATTGTTGTTAATTAATTTAATTAACTTTGCTAACCTTTATTATTATTTATTTTTAAAGTGGATGGCCAAAAAGCCCCACTTTATTATTATTAATTTTCCTTTATATAATTTTTTTATTTAATTCACCTTTACCCTTACTAATAAATAAATAAATGAAAATTAAAAGAAGATTATTTTTTTAATTAATTATTAAGCCTAATAAAAATCATTTTTCAAAAATCCAATTATTTTTATTTTTCTTTTATAAATTGAATAATTATTTAAATAATAAATAACTTTCACTAAAAAAAACACTAAAAGAAAGATAAGAAAAAGATAAGAAAGATAAGAAAGATAAGAAAAAGATAAAAAAAAAGAAAAGAAAGAAAGAAAAGAAAGAAAAGAAAAAGAAAAGATAAAAAAAGAAAAGAAAGAAAAGAAAAAGAAAAGAAAAGAAAAGAAAGAAAAGAAAGGAAAAATAAAACTAAAAGAAAGATAAAATCAATAAGAAAGAAAAGAAAGAAAGAAAAGAAAGAAAAGAAAAGAAAATATAAAGAATAAAAAATAAAATTTTTTAGATTATTAATAAATCTAAAATTTTCATAAACAAAATACTTACAAATTAGTAATAATAAATTCCATAAAAATAATAATTATATAACTAACAATTAATTAAAGTAATTTCCATATCCGGATGATCTGGCAGGATCTACGGTTTGGAAAATATTAACTTTTTTTTTTAACTAAATAAATTAAATAAATATAAAGATAAAAATCCATATTTACAATATGGATAAAATTGTTTAAAATTTCACCAAATTCCGTGTCCAAATGACTCGGCAGAGTCCATGGTTCGGAATCAAAATCTTCCGTGTCCAAATGACTCGGCAGAGTCCATGGTTCGGAAGTATAAAATTTTATACAAATTAACTTAAAAATCCACATTTCGACTAATTCAGTTAAAATCTCTAAATTAACTGAAAATTATTTAAAAGCAAAGCGAAACAAAATTAAAATCAACTAAGGTGCCAATTTTTGGGCGTTTTAACAAAGTTGTTTTAACGTAACCGTACTCCCGAACCCCCGAACTCTCGCAGACCAATATTTAAGGTGACCAATCGACCTAGGTAAACAGATTGGTGGCGACTCCCGAAAACCCGACGTTGCCACAGCTTGGCGACTCCACTGGGGACTCCACGTTAGTGAGTCGAGCCTAAAGTTGATTTGTTTTGATTTACTTTGCTTATTATGTGGATTTATATGTTATATTTACTTATTCTAAACATGCATAATGCATTCACAATATGAAGCTCTATACCCGGGTTTCCTTAAATCAAACACGATTTTTTCTAAGCGGAATTGGTGTTGCTGTCCTTGTGAGGCCACGGTCTCCAAGCCTTCACCGGTTTCAAAGTAGCAAAGTAGTGTATTGCCTTCTGAGACGGTTAGTCTCTGCATGGGCCCACGAAAAGCTACGACTCGAATTAATCCATTCCTTACATTAACCCTAGAGGGTAAGGAATCGGGCCGTCACTATGATTTAGTGACGGGATTCGGGAACTATCCCTTGCCTTTTTGATAAGCTACCTTATGCATATAGAACTCCCCACTTAACCATAGAACTGACCATAGAATTTCTACCATTTTACCAACGCCATAAGCACGTCCTTGTTATGCTATGTTGTTGCTCTACACTTTTATTTTCTTCGTGTCTTATATTTATGGTTTTAATTCATTTTTCCATAATACTTCATGAGTTGTTAATTGCTATTTAACTTATTAATAACCTTATCTTTCTTGTGCAATTATTCTTCATGCATCAAAACCACGCATCAAATTATGCTAACTTTTTGGTCTTTATAATGACAACTAAAAGTTTTGAAGTTCTACAATAATGGATAAGCAAACTCACTCATTGCATGCATTCCATTACATTAATCACGTGCATATAAAGTATGATAAAAATAATCTCATTGCATGCATTCCATTACATCAATCACACGCATATAAAATCTGATAAAAATAATCTCATTGCATGCATTCCATTACATTAATCACGTGCATATAAAGTCTGATAAAAACATAATCTCACTTTATATTGCATGCATCCATTACATCAATCACACGCATATAAAATCTGATAAAAATAATCTCATTGCATGCATTCCATTACATCAATCACGTGCATATAAATTTTGATAAAAACATAATCTCATTGCATGCATCCATCACATCAATCATATACGCATAGAATCTAATAAAATAAATATTCCTTTAAAAAGGTAAAATTGGACCTCAACACCGATATTCAACTCGGCTCCAAACAAGACTAATGGCAGAACAAACTGAAGGACGTCTCATAGATATAGAGTCTAAGATTGAAAGTATGGCAGAACAAATGAGACAATTGATGGAAATAATCAAAGGGAAAGCAACTCAAGTTCCCATCAAAGAAGCACAAGATCCCACTTATACTCCGGGATTCACCCCACAACGAGTCTCAGTCCAAGAAAACCTGTTTCAAGAACCAGGACAGTCTGCTAGTGTTCACCTGAAACAAGACACTGTGTATGAAGAGAAGAAGACACCACCAAAGGAAGAAGGAGAATCTCAAAAACTCGAAACAATAGAGAAGAGACTGCGAGCCATTGAAGGAGGTAATATATTCGGATCTCTCTCAGTGGATGACCTCTGCTTAGTGCCAGACGTCATAATCCCTTCGGACTTTAAAGTACCGGATTTTGTAAAATACGATGGAACGAGTGATCCCATCACTCACATCACACTGTTCCTAAGGAGACTACAACCACTCACAAAAGATGAAAAGGTGTGGATTGCACTTTTTCAGGAAAGTCTCACAAAATCAGCATTGCAGTGGTATCTAAGTCAAGGACCAAGAAACATCAAAACTTGGAATGACCTTGCTCAGGCCTTCATCGGCAACTATAAACATGTTATGGACTTGGCTCCGGATCGCCAAACTCTCCAAAACATGGAGAAGAAAAAGCCAGAAACTTTCAAGGAATATGCCCAACGGTGGAGGGACTTAGCTGCACAAGTTCAGCCACCCATGACAGAAAAAGAAATGGTCACTTTGTTTGTCCAGACACTGAAATACCCATATTATGACAAACTCATTGGCAATTCGGCAACTAATTTCTCCGATGTTGTCATGTCTGGAGAAAGGATCGAGCATGGGATTAGGACTGGGAAGATTGCTGAGTCCTTTAGTGATCCTATGAAAAGAGGAGGACCATCTAGAACAAAAGATGAAGAAGTACAACAAATAGGACGCGAAAGAGGGATTCCCCTCGTAGGTACTGTGGCTACAGGTCCTCGCCTATCCTATTCTGCCAAAAGGCCCAATTATTATCCTACCAATAGGCCCAATGACTATCCTCCCAATATGCCCAATGATTATCCTTCCAATAGGCCTAATGATTATCCTCCCAATAGGCCCAACAATTATCCTCTCAACAGGCCTAATCAGTTACGGCCACCTGTTCTGACTCCTCCAGTACCCACACGAAGACCAAAAGAAGTTTTTGCACCAATTCCCATGACTTACACTGAGTTGTATCCAAAACTCATAGAAAGTCAACTTATCCGTCCAATTCCTACAAATCCATTTGGACCCCCATATCCAACGTGGTATGACCCCAACATAACTTGCCCATATCATGATGGCGTTCCAGGCCATGGCTTGGAAAATTGCACAGCATTGAAACGTATAGTCCAACAATTAATCGAATCAAAGTGGTTGGACTTTTCCGATGAACCGAACGTCACTCACAATCCATTGCCGCCTCATCAAGAAAAACCAGTCAATATGATAGAAGAACACCGGCTGATGAAAAAGTCAGTCAATGATATCATAACCCCTCTTAAGCATGTATATTCATGCCTTGTGAAAGAAGGGATTATCATGGGAAAGCCTTCTTTTGGACATGAAGAAGTTGAAGATGAGGAATGGTGCAACTTTCATGACAGTAAGAGTCATTCTATCCAAGAATGTTCAGAATTCCGTAAGAATCTGCAAAGACTCATAGACTCATCCCAACTTATCGTTTTTATGATGATGTGAATGTGATCATTAAAGAACAAGAAGTCAATGCTATACCAATCTCAAAACCTACTCTTAAGCCGTCAAGTCCCAAGGCCATTCCTCTACAAATCAAACAAAACCGAGGTCAAGCTGCTAGGCCCGATGTGATTGGTAATTGAAAGTGAAGATTTTGAGCTGGAATTACATTGATTTTGGAAGGGCTCCAAGTCAGATCTGACCTAACAGTCCGCATACATTTTCGAATGACAGGGAATCCTTTGAATAAACTTGTATCTTTGAAAGCTTGCAAAAGTAATCTAATAGTAAAAATCTCCTAGATTTAGTCCAGAATCTAGGGTGTAGTCTTTGTTAGATGGACACCTGGTATTCTTTCTGGTACAACAAAAAGATGTAATGCGTGCATTCTACTACTTTCCATTTTTACACTCTTTGCCATTATACTATCTATTATTGCCATCACACTTTACTTTTTGACAACTGGTAATTCTTTTTGTTCTCTAACAAAAAGATGTTACGTGTACATTATACCACTTTTTAATTCCATTATTACATCTACATATTGTACCAATTTTTACCAAAAATTCAATTATTACACCTACACATTCTATCACTTCTTACCAAAAATTCTGTTTTTACATCCATCTCTCACTCCTTTCCATTATACTATCCATTATTGCTATCATACTTTGCTTTCTAAATGATACTACTCGTGGGTGAAAATAAAAAGTTAAGGAA
Organism: Aquilaria yunnanensis; assembly: GCA_039654915.1. Taxonomy (NCBI): domain Eukaryota; kingdom Viridiplantae; phylum Streptophyta; class Magnoliopsida; order Malvales; family Thymelaeaceae; genus Aquilaria; species Aquilaria yunnanensis. Next base: position 101,013,949 of record CM077593.1, on the reverse strand, counting down.
AATTTGATAGTAATGATCTTGAAAGTGCTGCCAAATCTAGTAAGAAGGATTTCATATGTTGCACCTCAACCCTCAAAAAGAATTCACAGTGGTTATCAACATCCTTGCAAGGAGTCCGGGATTAACTTCTAAAGAAGCTAGCTCTCATATTAAATGACTTCAGTGGCCTCCCAATTCTCACAAATGCTCAATACAAAAAAAAATTCTCAGTTTTCCACAACACAAATTCCAACAAAGGAAAGAAGTTCCTCCCTTCCATCAAAAGCCATTAAAGAGAAAATCCAAACAAGAAAAAAAAATCCAAAAAAAAAAAAGAGACTGAGAAGCAAATAAAGCCACTTGAGTCATCTTACTTCAAGAAGGCTATGATCTCGGTTCTCCATAACACAAACTCCAAAAAAAAAAAGGAAAAAGTTCATCCCTTCCATCAAAAAGCCAACAAGGGAAAATTCAAAACCAAAAAAAGCGAGACTGAGAGCAAACACAAGCAAGTAAGGCCACTTGAATCATCTCATTTCAAGAAGGCTATGATCTCGGTTCTCTGTAACAAAAACTCCGAAAAGGAAAAAGTTCATCCCTTCCACCAAAAAGCCAACAAGGGAAAATTCAAAACCAAAAAGAACTGAGAACAAGCACGAGCAAGCAAGGCCACTTGAGTCATCTCACTTCAAGAGAGTTATCAAGTATGTTATCACCATAGCTCACACAAAAAAACAAAAAAACAAAAAAAAAAAAAAGGAAAAAGGGGTCAAACTAGAAAAAAAAAAAGAGAAAGAAAAAAAGTGAGCTATGGATTCTAGACTGAAAACCTGCAAAGGCGGTTTAGAACACAAAAGCAACCCTCAAACCAAGCATGCATAAAGATCACAATAGTTGGGGGGCAACAGATGAGGTCTAACTTTCTGGAAAGAGTGGCAAGTTTGAGGTCATCACTATTGAGTTTTTCACCATAATCAAATTTGCTCACGAGTAGTATTAAAAGACCCTTCTTTCACACCACTCAAATTTAACTTTATTCAGACCTAATATTTACCTCTTAATATCATTCTCATTCAGCTAAAAGACTGCCACAAAAAAACAAAAAAAACATTCAAACTTAACTTTCCTCACACCTAACATTTACCTCTCGATATCATCCTCATTCAGTTAAAAGGCTATTATTGTGAATCATGTTTCTACCTTATTGCCTTGCACAGTTTATGTCTTCGAGTTGGAAAGGGAAGAATGGCAGGACATTTTAATTGAAAACAAAGACCGTAAATTACTTTGTCAAGCTTTGAAAATTGATGAAAGTTTTTCTTTAAGGCCAAACCATTATTCATTAATGTATGTAGACTTAAAAGTAAGGAGATAGCTTGAGTCTTTCTTTAATAAGATGTGGTTCTTGTAAGAGAAATTTACGATCAAGTGCCATCACAAAGGTCTAGAAATCCTCAACCTTCTGTTAAATCAAAGGCGAGATGATATCTCTTTCCACATAAACACCATAATCAAGGGGGCAAAGTAGTCTCTACTAAGCACAAGAAAAGTACTGCCAAGAAAGAAGCTCAATAGACAAGGGGGCAAGTCTTATGGATCAGAACCTGAGTCTAAGGAAGAGCAATCATTCGGACTGTAACATGGGGGTAAACAAGTGTCCGCACGGCCAGAAGAAAATGGGCAAAGCAGACATTGAAAGTAAAGCCTTTGATGGTATCAAATCCATGACAATGGATGAGTACCCGAAAGAGATATAAATTATGAGGCGGGCCAACTTTAAAGAAATTGAGGCCAAAATTCAAGAACAAGTCAAAGAAAGGGGATTTTGAAAAGAGTTGGGCTTTTGAGGCAGTGAACAAAAGCTGGAAAGCATAAAGAGATTCAATGATAGTCCAAGAAGGCAATTATAAAGAGGATCCAGTAAAGCAAAGAAATGAAGAACTAGATCAATCCAAAAAAAAATAAAAAATAAAAAAATAAATATAAATAAAAAATAAAAAAAAAAAGAACCATCAATTACACATGCTTTGCATTCATGCATTTCACATCATGCATGCATGATTTTTACACGATAGGAATCAAATGGGAAACACATCCACCGCACCGTTACAGCAGTATAAGCTGAGATCTCAATAATATCAGCTCTTACCAATCTATCACTGGATACACAGCTAATATGCGGGACCAACCCGCATCAGGAATTCAAGGATAAGGTAGACAATATGTCAAAAGCCTGGCAATTGATTCAATAATCGAGACTACACCTGGAAGGACAGGATTGACATCAGCTAGTAGTATCCAAAATAAGAGATAGCTATAGCCAAGGATAAGGCAGATATCAAAAAGGATAAAGTAGACAATATTGTCAAAAGCTTGGCAATTGATTCAATAATCGAGGCTACACCTGGAAGGACAGGATTGATGCCAGTTTAGCAGCATCCAAGATAAGAGATAGCTGTGGTCAAAGATAAGGCAGACATCAAGAAATATTGTCGTTGAAACTTTGTCAAAAGCGGACAATGGATTCAATAATCGAGGACTGGATCAACGGATAAAAAAAAATAAATATCTATCAAAATGAAGTAGGATCTACTTTTCCGGTTAAACGGCGGATACGGTACTCCGTGACTCTCAAGTCGGTTCTCTCAGTTGCCCATAATAACTGATTCCTTCACCCCTTCTTTCTTTTACTTCCTCCTAGAAAATGGATCCTACTTTTTCCGCCTTGCGAAAGTATTTCCCTTCTCTCCGAATGAACATCCTCAAAAAGATCTACCAAGTTCGCTGTGAACGATTAAGAGTTCTGATGCACAAAGGAATCCCTGAAGATGTGCGGTGGTTAATCGAAGCCAAGGTTCGTCTGGCAGGTGAAATCCCAGAGGCATTTGTGTCTCACATGCCTGGTATAGGCAAAAGCTCTTATGCCAAAAAGCGAAGAGCGAAAAGGTTACAAGTCTGCCATAAATGTGGACGGTGGACTTGTAATACTAAATGTCGTTCTTTAGGGATGATTTCTGATAATCGAGAAGATAAAATACGATTCATTAAGAATGGCCTGAGTAAGGACTCGTTGGATGATATCCAATTGACTCTTGAGACGCATTCTTGTGGATCTGTGCAACGTGAACTTCTTGGTTTATGGAGCATTTTTCATGAAGAATGAAACCGTTACAGTCCCGGGAATCTGACTGTAAATGACCCTGTTTGCCAGCTTGTAAGAAAACTGGATGGGAAGCAAATCCTCGACTCATAGAAGCCGTTAATGCCGTTATTGGACGTAAAACCAGTGGAAGATGTGAGCCACAGTCACAATTACTGTACATACAGTTTGTTATATTTGGAAAAGTTTGCATTTTCTTTTGACAGATGTACATGCTCTCCTAAGTGTAATCGACACGTTATCCATTTCATCGCTATAAATGCATGTTCTTCCAGTCGGTTATCTAAGTTTCCTTCAATAACTAATTCCTTTCCATCATCTCTCAAATTCTTCTCTCATCAATGGATTCTACTCTTTCTACCCTGCGAAAATACTTTCCTTCTCTTCCAATAAAAGTCCTTAAAAAGATCTACCTTGCTAGATGTGAAAGAATCAGAGTTTTTATGCACAAAGGCATTCCTGATAATGTGCGGTGGCTAATTGAAGCTAAGGTTCGTTCAGCTGGTGAAGTTCCAGAAGCGTTCTTTCCCCGTATGCCCGGCTTTGGTAAAAGCGCTTATGCTAAAAAGCGAAGAGCAAAGAGGCTAGGTGTCTGTCATAAATGTGGACGATGGAATTGTAATACTAAATGTCGCTTTTTAGGATACATCTCCAGAAATCATGAAGATAAAAGAAAATTCATCAAGAATGGCCTGCGTAAGGAATCTTTGGATGATATCCTATTAACTTTTGAAACACATTCTTGTGAAATAGTGCAATGGGAAATTATGGATTTATGGTGGACTTTCCAAAAAGAACAAGATCGTTACAGTCTTGGGAATGTGACTTTAAACGACCCTGTTTGTCAGTTTGTAAGAAAACTGGATGGGAAGCAAATCCCCGATTTATAGAAGGCATTGAAGCCATTACTGGACATAAATCAGTGGAAGATGAGAGCCACGGTCATGATTCCTGTACATATAAGCTGTCATTTGTCTTTTCTTTTGACAATAATGTACTTGCTTCTGTAAGTGTAATTAACGCATTATCCCTTTCATCACTATAAATATGTGTTAGTTATTTTCGTTTCCTACAATCACTAATTTCTTTCTTTGCCTCCTTCATCAATGGAGTCTTCTTTTTCCGCCTTACGAAAGTATTTTCCTTCCTTCCCAATAAATGTTCTTAAAAAGATTTATCAAGCTAGATGTGAACGATTCAGAGTATTTATGCACAAAGGCATCCCTGATAATGTGCGGTGGCTAATTGAAGCTAAGGTTCGTTCAGCTGGTGAAGTTCCCGAAGCGTTCTTTCCCCGTATGCCCGGCTTTGGTAAAAGCGCTTATGCCAAAAAAAGAAGAGCAAAGAGGCTAGGCGTTTGTCATAATTGTGGATGGTGGATTTGCGGCAATAAATGTCGTTCTCCAGGAGTGATCACCAGAAATCGTAATGATAGAATAAAATTCATCAAGAATGACTTGCGTAAGGAATCTCTGGAAGATATTCGAGAGGTTCTTGAAGCGCATTCTTGCGGAATAGTGCAATTTGAGGTTGTTGGATTATGGATAATTTTCCAAAAAGAACGAGATCGTTATAGTCTTGGGAATCTGACTTTAAACGACCCAATTTGCCAGTTTGTGAGAAAACTGGATGGGATGCAAATCACCGATTCATAGAAAGCATTGAAGCCATTACTGGACGCAAAGCCAGTGAAAGACAAGGATCAAAGTCACGATTACTGTACGTGCTAGCTGTAGCTTTTGGAAATTTTCCTCCCCTTTTGGTAATAATGTATCCACTCCTGACGTGAACCAAAGTCACGATTACTGTACATGCTAGCTGTCGCTTTTGAAATTTTCCTCCCCTTTTGGTAATAATGTATTCACTCCTGACGTGAACCAAATTCACGATTACTGTACATGCTAGCTGTCGCTTTTGAAATTATCCTCCCAATAATGTACCCACTCCTGACATGAGATACAGTTATGATTACTGTATATAGCTGCCACTTTTTAAAATTTTCCTTCTCTTCCAACAATCACGTACCTACTCCTGACGTAAGCTACAGTAGTGACTACTGTACATGCTAGCAGCTATTTTGAAAATTTTCCTCCTCTTTTAACGATAGTGTACCCATACCTGACCAGAGTCATACTTGTGACTACTGTGAATAGCTGGCAATAATGTATCCATTCTTGAAAATAAAATTATTACTTTATCTTTTCATCTCTATAAATATATCATCTTTTCTTCTTTTCTCACATGGGTAAGGATAGCAATGGAGAAAACCTCCACTCGTAAATCCCGAAGTATTTGTGTATTTTCTGGAGCTTTTCCTGGAGAAGATGAAGAGTACTTAAAGGCAGCCAACCATTTGGGTAGTGTATTAGCTGAGCGAAAAATACACTTAGTTTATGGAGGAGGTAGTGTCGGATTAATAGGAGCTGTAGCATCAGCAGCATCTTTAGGAGGAAGCCAGGTTCTGGGTATTATCCCTACATCTCTGAAATCGGTTTCTGGGGGCACAATTGGAGAAGAGCTAGTGGTTAAAAATCTGCAAGAGCGTTTGTTACAAATGTTTTTTAATGCTGATGCTTTTATCGCTCTACCAGGTGGCTTTGGCACATTAGGAGAAGTCTTCCAAATCGCTTCCATGGCCCAACTTAATTTGCATCAAAAACCCATTGGGCTGTTAAATGTTAACTATTTCTTCGCAGGTCTATTATCTTTTATGAATCGTGCTGTGAAGCAGAAGTTTATCCCTGAGGTGGCACGACGAATCATAATATCCGCAACAACTGCTGAAGAATTGCTAGATAAAATGGAAGCTTTTGTTCCTGAACCAGATCCAGCAATGATCCAAATAGACTGGACACGACAGTCTTTCCCGACCAGTTCACTCCCATAATTGTCCTTTACCCGGCCTGTTGAAGCATTGTGGAAGAAGAAGCGATCTGATCCGTTTTTCTTGTCTTTTCGTTTTAATTATCAGCATTTTCTTTCATATTTCAGTTTTTCTTTTCAGGGAATTTCGTTATCTTATAATATAGTTTCGTCCATGCTGATATTAAAACCATGCGACAATGCCTTTAGGTTAGAATGGCTGAGTAAAGAGTAATTTTTATTACTCTTGAGACGCATCCTATTAGGTCTACCAGGCATAACATTTTGGGGTAGTTAAGCTTTGACCTTATTTGGATGACATATCTCACAAGGGAATCTATATTTACTGAAGAAAAAATTAGATGAACCTTGGATATTGATTCCAAACATCCGTTCCCCTTACATAATTTGTCAGGGTTATTGTCATCATTAAGATTCACTCGTTTTATCGAAGCCTAATTCTTTGCGCTCGCCTATTATGAAAATTCACACTTTCGAAGAAAATTATTCCAATTTCAATTGCTTTCATATAAATTTCGCTCGAGGTCCTAAGGAAAGCTCCTTAGCCTCAAAATCAATTTTCATCAATCCGAGGTTGTAAGGATGGAACCTTTGCCTCGAAAATAATCAATTTTCATCATCGGGGTTTTAAGGATGGAACCTTTGCCTCGAAAACAATCAATTTTCATCAGGGTTGTAAGGATGGAACCTTTGCCTCGAAAATAATCAATTTTCATCATCAGGGTTTTAAGGATGGAACCTTTGCCTTGAAAAGAATCAATTTTCATCATCGGGGTTTTAAGGATGGAACCTTTGCTTCGAAAACAATCAATTTTCATCAATTCGGGGTTTTAAGGATGGAACCTTTGCCTCGAAAATAATCAATTTTCATCATCGGGGTTGTAAGGATGGAACCTTTGCCTCGAAAATAATCAATTTTCATCATCAGGGTTTTAAGGATGGAACCTTTGCCTTGAAAAGAATCAATTTTCATCATCAGGGTTTTAAGGATGGAACCTTTGCCTCGAAAATAATCAATTTTCATCATCGGGGTTTTAAGGATGGAACCTTTGCCTCGAAAACAATCAATTTTCATCAGGGTTGTAAGGATGGAACCTTTGCCTCGAAAATAATCAATTTTCATCATCAGGGTTTTAAGGATGGAACCTTTGCCTTGAAAAGAATCAATTTTCATCATCGGGGTTTTAAGGATGGAACCTTTGCTTCGAAAACAATCAATTTTCATCAATTCGGGGTTTTAAGGATGGAACCTTTGCCTCGAAAATAATCAATTTTCATCATCGGGGTTGTAAGGATGGAACCTTTGCCTCGAAAATAATCAATTTTCATCATCAGGGTTTTAAGGATGGAACCTTTGCCTTGAAAAGAATCAATTTTCATCATCGGGGTTTTAAGAATGGAACCTTTGCCTCGAAAATAATCAATTTTCATCATCAGGGTTTTAAGGATGGAACCTTTGCCTTGAAAAGAATCAATTTTCATCATCGGGGTTTTAAGGATGGAACCTTTGCTTCGAAAACAATCAATTTTCATCAATTCGGGGTTTTAAGGATGGAACCTTTGCCTCGAAAATAATCAATTTTCATCATCGGGGTTGTAAGGATGGAACCTTTGCCTCGAAAATAATCAATTTTCATCATCAGGGTTTTAAGGATGGAACCTTTGCCTTGAAAAGAATCAATTTTCATCATCAGGGTTTTAAGGATGGAACCTTTGCCTCGAAAATAATCAATTTTCATCATCGGGGTTTTAAGGATGGAACCTTTGCCTCGAAAACAATCAATTTTCATCAGGGTTGTAAGGATGGAACCTTTGCCTCGAAAATAATCAATTTTCATCATCAGGGTTTTAAGGATGGAACCTTTGCGTTGAAAAGAATCAATTTTCATCATCGGGGTTTTAAGGATGGAACCTTTGCTTCGAAAACAATCAATTTTCATCAATTCGGGGTTTTAAGGATGGAACCTTTGCCTCGAAAATAATCAATTTTCATCATCGGGGTTGTAAGGATGGAACCTTTGCCTCGAAAATAATCAATTTTCATCATCAGGGTTTTAAGGATGGAACCTTTGCCTTGAAAAGAATCAATTTTCATCATCGGGGTTTTAAGGATGGAACCTTTGCCTCGAAAATAATCAATTTTCATCATCGGGGTTTTAAGGATGGAACCTTTGCCTCGAAAACAATCAATTTTCATCAGGGTTGTAAGGATGGAACCTTTGCCTCGAAAATAATCAATTTTCATCATCAGGGTTTTAAGGATGGAACCTTTGCCTTGAAAAGAATCAATTTTCATCATCGGGGTTTTAAGGATGGAACCTTTGCTTCGAAAACAATCAATTTTCATCAATTCGGGGTTTTAAGGATGGAACCTTTGCCTCGAAAATAATCAATTTTCATCATCGGGGTTGTAAGGATGGAACCTTTGCCTCGAAAATAATCAATTTTCATCATCAGGGTTTTAAGGATGGAACCTTTGCCTTGAAAAGAATCAATTTTCATCATCGGGGTTTTAAGGATGGAACCTTTGCCTCGAAAACAATCAATTTTCATCATCGGGGTTTTAAGGATGGAACCTTTGCCTCGAAAACAATCAATTTTCATCATCGGGGTTTTAAGGATGGAACCTTTGCCTCGAAAAGAATCAATTTTCATCATCGGGGTTTTAAGGATGGAACCTTTGACTCGAAAACAATCAATTTTCATCGGGGTTGTAAGGATGGAACCTTTGCCTCGAAAATAATCAATTTTCATCATCGGGGTTTTAAGGATGGAACCTTTGCCTTGAAAAGAATCAATTTTCATCATCGGGGTTTTAAGGATGGAACCTTTGCCTCGAAAACAATCAATTTTCATCAATTCGGGGTTTTAAGGATGGAACCTTTGCCTCGAAAACAATCAATTTTCATCATCGGGGTTTTAAGGATGGAACCTTTGCCTCGAAAATAATCAATTTTCATCATCGAGGTTTTAAGGATGGAACCTTTGACTCGAAAACAATCAATCAATTCGAGGCTTTAAGGATGGAACCTTTACCTCGACATCAATCAATCAATTCGAGGTTTTAAGGATGGAACCTTTGCCTCGACATCAATCAATCAATCCGGGGTTTTAAGGATGGAACCTTTGCCTCGAGATCAATCAATCAATCCGAGGTTTTAAGGATAGAACCTTTGCCTCGAGATCAATCAATCAATCCGGGGTTTTAAGGATGGAACCTTTGCCTCGAGATCAATCAATCAATCCGAGGTTTTAAGGATAGAACCTTTGCCTCGAGATCAATCAATCAATCCGGGGTTTTAAGGATGGAACCTTTGCCTCGAGATCAATTATCAATCCGAGGTTTTAAGGATGGAACCTTTGCCTCGACATCAATCAATCAATTCGAGGTTTTAAGGATGGAACCTTTGCCTCGATATCAATCAATCAATCCGGGGTTTTAAGGATAGAACCTTTGCCTCGAGATCAATCAATCAATCCGAGGTTTTAAGGATAGAACCTTTGCCTCGAGATCAATCAATCAATCCGGGGTTTTAAGGATGGAACCTTTGCCTCGAGATCAATCAATCAATCCGAGGTTTTAAGGATAGAACCTTTGCCTTGAGATCAATCAATCAATCCGAGGTTTTAAGGATGGAACCTTTGCCTCGAAAACAAATAATCAATCAATCAGTCCATCTTACAACGATAGGAGCTTTCCTATCGTTAGAGGTTCTAAGGACATTTCCTTAACCTAAAACAAACAATCAATCCATCAGTCCATCTTACAACGATAGGAGCTTTCCTATCGTTAGAGGTTCTAAGGACCTTTCCTTAACCTCAAACAAATAATCAATCAATCAGTCCATCTTACAACAATAGGAGCTTTCCTATCGTTAGAGGTTTTAAGGACCTTTCCTTAAACCTTACTGTTTGGGCGGCGAGAACATTCTCAATGCCTACCTAAGCCGGACGAAATTTGGTAACGACTTTGCATACATCATGTCCCATGAAGCATGCAAAGGGGGGCAGCTGTTGACACCCAATTTCGTCCGGGTGTTTTAAAATTTTGAAAAAAATTTTATTAAAAAAAATTAATTTAAAAAAAAAAAATATATTACTATTATTATTAAAAAAAAATTTAATTAGTTTAAAATATATTTTTGTTTTGTGAAAATTTGATTTAAAACGATATATGTGTGAATATGTGTATGTTTGAAATAAAATAAAATTTCATGAAAAAATGACAAAAAATTAAAAGTTTGAGGTAAAAATGACAAAATTGAGAAGTTTCGGAAAAAATTGACAAATTCTAAAAGTTCCAGGAGCATTTGGTAGTTTGTCACATAAAATTTTGAGCCTGCCGACGTTTTTGGCTCAAATTGACAGAAAACGACAAAATTGTCAAAATCAGAAGCTTCAGGAACTTATCCTGAGGCTGAGAGACGTAAAGGACTAAAATTGTCATTTTACCAATTTAAGAGATAAGTTTGAAATTTTTTATTAATTTATCCATCAACAGTTCAGCTAAACTTCCTCTATAAATAGCCCCCCAAATTTTGTGCTGAACATAGAAAAAAAATAGAAATGAAGCTTAGAGCTCCGTTTTGAAAAAAGAAAAAATTATAGCCTAGGTCCCTGGCCCTCTTCTCTTCCTCTCCAGAAAACCTAAACCTTCTCTGACCCTTTTTTTTTTCTTTTTTTTCTCTCCCCCCGCGCGCGTGCGTTCTGTTCTTCACGTTTCCAGAATTTCAAATTCAGTTTTTAAGGGTACAACTCTCATTTAATCCTTCATCTTTTCAATTTTCTTTCACTTTGGTCACTAACCTTTTATTTTGTTCTTGCAGAATTAATTACTAACCCTTTTAATTTTTACTTGTTTGTTTATTATTTGTTTATTACTAACCCCTTTTTTTATTGTTGTTATTAACTTACTAACAACTAACTTTTAATACTATTATTGTTACTAACCTTTTAATTTTTGCATTATTACTAACTTTTATAATTGTTGTTAACAATTAATTAACTTTTTATTATTGTTGTTAATTAATTAATTTAATTAACTTGGCTAACTTTTTATTATTGTTGTTAATTAATTTAATTAACTTGTCTAACTTTTTATTATTTTTGTTAATTAATTAATTAACTTGGCTAACTTTTATTGTTGTTAATTAATTAATTAATTAACTTGGCTAACTTTTATTGTTGTTAATTAATTAATTTAATTAACTTGGCTAACTTTTATTGTTGTTAATTAATTAATTTAATTAACTTGACCAACTTTTTATTATTGTTGTTAATTAATTAATTTAATTAACTTGACTAACTTTTTATTATTGTTGTTAATTAATTAATTTAATTAACTTGACTAACTTTTTATTATTGTTGTTAATCAATTAATTTAATTAACTTGACTAACTTTTTATTATTGTTGTTAATCAATTAATTTAATTAAACTTGGCTAATTTTTATTATTGTTGTTAATTAATTTAATTAACTTTGCTAACCTTTATTATTATTTATTTTTAAAGTGGATGGCCAAAAAGCCCCACTTTATTATTATTAATTTTCCTTTATATAATTTTTTTATTTAATTCACCTTTACCCTTACTAATAAATAAATAAATGAAAATTAAAAGAAGATTATTTTTTTAATTAATTATTAAGCCTAATAAAAATCATTTTTCAAAAATCCAATTATTTTTATTTTTCTTTTATAAATTGAATAATTATTTAAATAATAAATAACTTTCACTAAAAAAAACACTAAAAGAAAGATAAGAAAAAGATAAGAAAGATAAGAAAGATAAGAAAAAGATAAAAAAAAAGAAAAGAAAGAAAGAAAAGAAAGAAAAGAAAAAGAAAAGATAAAAAAAGAAAAGAAAGAAAAGAAAAAGAAAAGAAAAGAAAAGAAAGAAAAGAAAGGAAAAATAAAACTAAAAGAAAGATAAAATCAATAAGAAAGAAAAGAAAGAAAGAAAAGAAAGAAAAGAAAAGAAAATATAAAGAATAAAAAATAAAATTTTTTAGATTATTAATAAATCTAAAATTTTCATAAACAAAATACTTACAAATTAGTAATAATAAATTCCATAAAAATAATAATTATATAACTAACAATTAATTAAAGTAATTTCCATATCCGGATGATCTGGCAGGATCTACGGTTTGGAAAATATTAACTTTTTTTTTTAACTAAATAAATTAAATAAATATAAAGATAAAAATCCATATTTACAATATGGATAAAATTGTTTAAAATTTCACCAAATTCCGTGTCCAAATGACTCGGCAGAGTCCATGGTTCGGAATCAAAATCTTCCGTGTCCAAATGACTCGGCAGAGTCCATGGTTCGGAAGTATAAAATTTTATACAAATTAACTTAAAAATCCACATTTCGACTAATTCAGTTAAAATCTCTAAATTAACTGAAAATTATTTAAAAGCAAAGCGAAACAAAATTAAAATCAACTAAGGTACCAATTTTTGGGCGTTTTAACAAAGTTGTTTTAACGTAACCGTACTCCCGAACCCCCGAACTCTCGCAGACCAATATTTAAGGTGACCAATCGACCTAGGTAAACAGATTGGTGGCGACTCCCGAAAACCCGACGTTGCCACAACGGGGGACTAACTAACATAATTTTTGAAACTTAAGGAATTAAGTCACACTAAGTTAAACTTAAAGGATGAGCTCAGCGAGTTGTCAAAGTGCAAGGATGAATGGTGCATTTAGACCTATAATTTAACTAGGACATGTGGCTAGGAGTGAGCATGGTTCGAGTTGGTTCAGTTTGGTTGGTTCGGTTTTACGGTGGAATTGAACCAACCTGAAATGACATCGGTTCCAAAATTTTTCTACCTAACCCTAGAATTAAGAACCAAATAGAACCAAAATCATGGTTTTGGGTTTTTATGTTTTGGTTCTCGGGTTTTTCGGTTTATATCGTATACCTATGACAACACCAAAATATAATCAAATTACATCCATAACCAGTTTATGAAATATTCAACATAATATACAATGAAATCAACATTTAAATACATGTACTTAGACACATTTAAAAGAGTTTAACATGTCGTTACCATTTTTTCAGTATCAAAACCTGAAATATGTTAACGTTATGAATTTTCAGTTAGTCTGGTAAATGAAATGATTTAAGTGAATATAAATAAATTTTATGAATAATCTCACAATTTTCATATAGTTTCAATTTGGGGCATTAGTTTTAGGATTTAATATAAAAATATAAAATGATCATCATAATTCTTTGAATATATATATAAAATTTTTATTATATAATTATATATATAACTCGAGTTTGATTATATTTCGGGTTAATTTAATATAGAACCAGAACTAACCCAAAAATTATTGATTCTTTTATATGTAGAACCAATTTGTAAATCATAATCCATTTTCATCAAACCTAACCCAACCCAATAAAAATAATTTCAATTTAAATTTAAAATTTACCCGAATCATGTTCAACTCTCTATGGAGGCATGTGACTAGAGAGCTAAATGTTAGCCCGAAAATCAACGCACGTGAAAACTGACGCTAGCCAAAACACTCCCTGGTCAGCCCCCAATAATTAAATAAATGTGAGCCGCCTAGTTCCAAGTTTTGCTTCTTGCGGCACAATCGAATCGGTCCCCTGCTTGCATGGTAGCAGTAGCCGTCGTATTAATCATCCGAACCAAATAAGTATTAAGTAGGGTTCTTCGAATTCATATTCTTTTAATGGGTAAATTACAAAAAGTTCCCCATGATTTAATCTAACCTACACTTTACCCCCTCTAATTTAAAAAATCTACAATTTACCCATACTTTCTTTATAGTATCTGACAGCAACTTTTGAAACTCTAAATTAAATTGTTTGATAACTATATTCCAGTAATTTTAAGATTTTTTTAATAACTAACAGACCTTTAAAAAAATACTAATATACATTTACAGGAAGAAAAATATATTTATAAAAAGAAAAAAATGATAATTTAAAATATTTATTAACTATAAAAAAAATATTAGAGAGACTAATATTACTGGAAGATAACTATTGTACAGTTTAAATTATAGTTTCAAAAGTTATTATCATACAGTATAAAAGAACTAGAGGTAAAGTATGGGTTTTTAAAAATAAATGGAAAAACTGTATATTAGGGTAAATCTTAAGGGGCTAATTGTAATTTTTTTTTTTAATTTAGTCTATCTAACTCTTTTTTGCATGCTAATAAATTTTAGACACAGTGCACATGAAAATTCAAATAGCAGCCGGGTAGCTACTTTTTTCTATTGAACACTTTAATGAATTGAAGCATTAAATGCAAATGCTTGAACATTCGTGTTTACATTATTATCATGAAAGTGAAGAAATTTATATCATTGATGTGTTATCAATAACGACTAAAATTTCCTAAAATATTATTTATGGATCTGGGTGAAATTCATAGTTGGTCTCTTAACTATTTAGTTTATCTTAAAATAATCTCCTAACTCTAAAAGTGATTATAAGGTTCCTCAACTCTTGTATCGCATTTAATTTGAATCTCTCCAGTTAGTTTGGCCATTATCCCTGGTGAAAAATGCATACACGACAATTAAAACCCTCTGGTTGGTCCCACAATAGCACATTGACAACTTGACTTAAAAGGTTAATTAATCCAATCTTCCCTAATCTTTTTCACGCTGGCAACCTTCCTTTGCTGCTTCGCTGACCATTGCCGATCTACTCTGCTCCACCCTCTCAACCTTTGCTACTGGCGAGCTTCTCTCCAATTTGATCGCCCCTATCCTTCTTGTTGGTAACCTTCCTCCTACCTTTCTCTTTCATGCCTCTCTCCTTCATCTCTGATTCTCCAATTATTCTCCAATTCTTCAAATCTCCTATAAAATCTTCCCTAAATCTTTTCCATTTTTTCGATTCTCCTTCACGCCCTTGGATCTAAAATGGCGTCAACAAGTTCGGTGACGGTACATGCGGCCAGCCTACCTAGGGCTGCTAATTTGAACAAGCTTTTTGCTTCTTTGCTCTTTCTTGGTGAACCCTTTTGCTACCATGTTCAACGAAATTTGGAACCACCTTAGTGACTTTAGATGGAGAGGAGATTGTAGATTTGGGATTATATCGAGGGCTAAGGATTCAAGTGCATCGGCGGGCTAGCGATTGTACCCATCGGTGGTGGTCTTGGCTTACTTTGGCAGAAGCGTCGTAGAATAGACCCATTTTGTAGAATGAGTCAGTGGCTCCATTGAACGGCTACGAAAATCGACAGAAAGAGTTCGCCTTTGCCACCGTCTCCAGTCCTTCACCTCCATCCGGTCAGTCTCCGTCTCCGTTCACTATCTCCAATTGTCCCTTTCTGCCCTCAAAGCCAACATTGTCATGTGCTTGGGGTTAATTTCCACCATCTTCAATTTTGACAATTGGAGCTAATCCATGTTTTACGTCCCTAAATTTTGTATTTGTGTGAGTTTGGGTTTAAATTTTCATTCCTGTACAAAATAGTCACTTGGTTTTTTTAAAACGGAAACCATGTGGCATTATGAGTGCCACGTAGGCAAGTTTTATCTAAAATAACGATTCAACTGACGGATGAGACTTAAATTAAATGCAATGATTGAGTTAGATGACTTCAATAGTCATGTTTGGAGTTAGGGGTTCATTTTAAGACAAATTAAATAATTAAGAGACCAACTTTGGATTTTCCCTTTATGGATCTCGAATAGGTGTAAAAAGTTAAAATGCGGCTGGGTGGAGTTGCTTTATAACCCAAAATTGGCAGCAAAGAATTGATTGTAATCTAGGTAAAGGTCAATTTTGTTGTCAGATGGGATTTTAATTATGTTGGTTTGAAGGGAGAATAGGTCCATGTGTGTGTTTCTTAGTCTCAATGAATATTGTGGTGCTAGTATCTTACGAGCCTTCACCTCTGTATAGTTGTTTTCATGAAATAAATTATTGTTTGCCGCCATTAAAAAAAAAAGAGAGAGAGAATTAGTAGAATTAAATTCATTTTTTTTATATTTAGAAACATCATATAAGTGTATAAGAAAGAAATATACGATATTATTACATATTAAAGAAATAAGTACACATACCAGTTCTTTTTTTTTTTTTTTTGGAAACCATAATAGCAATAACCAGTTTTATTGTGATATGATGTAGGGGATGGAAACGCTATAATTTGAATCTTAGATTCCCCCTACATACACTCAACACCTTAGCTATTATGACAAGAATGGGAATAATGAAACTTAATTTTAAGGGTAAATTACAAAAGCACCCCCGTGGCTTGTTCTAACATGTACTTTGCCCCTTCTATTTTTAAAAGCCTACACTTTACCCCTACTCCTTTTATAATGTTTGATAACAACTTCTGAAATCCTAAATTAAACTATCTAATAACCATGTTCCAATAATTTTAAAATCTTTGACATTTTTTTCATAGATAACCGACATTTAAAAAATATTAATATGCATTTAAAGTAAGAAAAACACATTTGCAAAAAAGAAAAACTAATAATTTAAAATATCTTCTCACTATAAAAAAATATTGGAGAGACCAACATGATTAGAAGATGACTATCGTACAATTTAAATTACAGTTTCACAAGTTGTTATTAGACAATATAAAAGAACTAGGAGCAAAGTGTAGATTTTAAAAATAAATTGGCAAACTGTAGGTTAGGGTAAATTTCAGGGGTAGTTTTAACTTTCCCCAATTTTAAAGACGGTTGGAAAACATTAATTAAGAAATCGTTAAACCAATAATATTTGGAATAATTACAATTTTCCCCTTAAAGTTTAGGCAAAATTACACTTTATCCCTTCTATTTTAAAGGTGTTCACTTGCCCCTATTTTTTAATACTATCCGATATCAACTTCTAAAATCTTAATTTAGATATTACGGTAGTAATTTTAATCTTTATGATAATTTTTTTTACAATTAATGGATATTTTAAATTATAAATTTTTTTCTTTATGTATTTTATTCAGTTTTTAAAACTAATTTTTTTTAAATTTCAATTAATTAGAATAAATTACCATACAAATTAAAATTACTTGAAAATGACAACCATATAATCTAAATTAATATTTCTAAAATTACTGTTGGACTATATTAAAAAATAGGGATAAAGTATATATTTTTTAAATAGAAGAGGTAAAGTATATTTTTACCTAAATCTCATGGGATAAATTGTAATTAATCCATTATGTTTGGATATGAGGTAGGCTAGTCAAAGCTGGAGGTGGTCGTGGTCCTTGAGTTTGGCAAACGATCCCATCCTCGGCCAAACTGAGTTACGTTTCAAATGTAATTAATGAATCGGCATGCATGCGTGGGTGGCCAATATAACCAAAGAAAACCCCCTCTTCTGTTTACATCTTAACCAACTTATTTTAGACGTTTTGGCCTATTTTTTCAATTCCAACTCTGCAGGGACGTCAGTACATTTTCCAAACAATGTACACAACAGCGCAGCTTCATACATAAATTTTTAGTCATCAGAGTTATGGATATAGCTTATAGTTTTTTTCATTTATGATATAGCTTCCCTCTGAGAAGCATACTTTATTTTAAAATTTCCTACGTACGTACATAAGCTTTAATAATTAACAGCATATATATAATTTTTTCATTCATGTTATCTTCCTTTAATTTCAATACATGAGATAGAAACTTATGGAGCGTTATGCACAAAAAAATGAGAGTAAAAGACCAATTCCAGCTAGGTAGGATCGGTGCCTTGAACTTGAAATCTAGTCAAAGGCAGCAATTTACAAATTAACACATCAAGATCATTTCCATTATGTGATCGTGTAATCTTGATTCATGAATGCCAAAAAAATAAAAAAATAGAAATCCATCAAGTGCTTTATATGGATTGTTAACTGTTTCTTTCCTCCCGAGTTCTGAACATTCAACATATATATTTCTAACTAAGTATTCAAAAACGAACAATGGCGTGAATAACATTATTGGATTACGAAATTGAAAAAAAGGCCAATAAGGCAACAAAAAAAAAAAGTAGAAGTTCCAAACATGCCGTTGTTGTGGGCTTGTGGTGCTGAACTTTTGGCCTATAGTAGTGACATGGCATAATGGAGAGACATGGGATCCGGTGAAAGCTGAAGTAAGATTTCAGAAAACAGCTCATAAATACGTAAGTTTTGTGTTATTCTAGATCATGCTAGCCTCATTTGTTTATCTTCTTATGTGTTATTCAAAAAATTTCACTTATCAAATAGAAAAGAACTCTTGTAATAAGCACATAGTGTATCACACTGATAGATCAATTTTTAGGCTTCACAGGTGTATGTGTAATTTAAAATACATTTCTTATCAAATAGAAAAAAAAATATTTTAAGCAAACAATTTGTTACAGTGACAGATCAATATGGACCATCCATCCCACTGGAGCACACGGCGCGCATAAATATCGTTGTCCAAGGTTGAGTCATAACATTGATAGACCATGCCCATTTCTTAAAAATATAATAGAGTGATTCTATTACAAATTATTGAATTTCATGTGATATGATTAAATAAATTGAAAGCTTAATGGCCTAAATAAGAAATAACTTAAAATTTAGTAATTAAAAGCAAGATTATTAAAATTGGGATTTCACAATGAATCATTTTTGGTTTTTTGTGAGTTGTAGTTATAGAATCGACTTAGAACAATAATTATAAATGATTATAATCATATAATCTAATAGAATTGTTTTTCCTATTTTAAATCATAAAATCGTAAGATTCTAAAACACACGATGTTTAGGATTCAAAGTTGCCCACAATCTCTCAACGTAGCTCTTCAAAGGTGAGGGTGTGCTGGTTAGACCACTATATTCGATGGTGCTAATACCATCATATAGAATTTGAATGTTATTTTGTTATTATTGGTTCGGTTGATTGTATTGGGCATAACGACTCGTCGATCAATCTATAAGCTGGCTAACTAATGTTAAAATGTGTATTTGCAATTTTATGCAGATTAATTAGTGCGATGATGAATCATTTATTTGAGACTTAATTATTAGTTTGATAAGTTCGCACCAGAGGAGAAAAAAGTAACGCTAGCTAGCTTGTGTTGTGTTTAAATGTACATTAACAGGTGCCATGAATTGAAGTTCTTTAATTTCTGGAATTAATTTTAATAATTTCAGGCATGGCATAATTATGAGATATCAGAAGGTACTGAATTGGTTAATTTAAAAGCACGTGCCTTTAATTTGATCTTTCAAGCTTTTGATGTTTCCTTCCTAGCTAGCCAGCTATGACTTCAAACCACACTAATTCGGGCAAGTCTTGTTCAATGTAACGCACTAATTATTGCCATTACCATGGTTTTTTTATTTACAAAAAGTTTTATTTTCCTACGTTCTAAAACACAATTAATCTGTCAACTCGATCTATATATTCTTAAATTTGAATGAAGATACGTACGTAATTTACCAGTACTCCTCTCAACTTTCTGGTACCAAACGCTCTTTCATTTTATTAGTAGTATTTTTGTAGTTCTGGATCATGTTAAAACTTCATACATAAACTATAGTCTGGTTGAGGCTAATTAAGGGCCTTAACTTTTATTTTGTTTAATTAAAAGCTGTATCTATTTAATTTGAATAAATTTATTTGCTTCAATAAAGGTTTCATTAATTCATCTGGAAACATCTAGGTATTAATTTAAGTCAGTCTTCATTTTGCCTGTATGATTATTTCAATTTCAATTACCATGAAGTTATAATTCATTCATGACACTTACGGATTACCACAGTCTATCTTTCATAAACATATATTCTAGTGCATGTACATTCAAATCTACAAAATATCAGGGATGGATTTAAGATTTTTATAAAGAGGCGTCCGTAAACATATATAATTATTAAACCTTAATACTCCATCTGTCACATAAAAGCTGTCCTCTTTACCATTCACAGCAATTAATCTATAATTTTATTTCTTTTAAAATTTATCATAAAAATATAAAATTTTTTACATGAAAATGAAACTTTAAAAATTATAGTTTCTGAAATATCATTTTTTTCAAATTTTTTTAATTTATATTAATATAAATATATTCAAATCAAATTTTTTATCAAAAAAGGTAAAATGGACAGCTAATATGAAACAGAGTGAGTATTAAATTATGAAGCTTATAAATTCATATATACTGTAATGTGATGATTTTTTTTATTGTTAGTCAAACAACTAGAAAAATATGTAAACTATGATGAAATAAACGAGAGATATTCATGTTATATACAATGTAAAAGATAAAAGCCTTACACACACACACACCCACCTTCCATTTAGTATATTAACTTTATCTTGTGCCTAATTAGTTTCATAAATTTTTCTATATTTAAATTAGCAAAAAAATGACAAAAAAAGTTCAAGACCTAAATAGGAAAATGTATAAAAATTAAAGGGCTAGTACATAAATTTTTTTCATTATTCTAATTGTGAGCAGAGAGAGAAGAGACTAACTTAATTTTTATTTTTCTTGAGATAAAAGAGATATATATTATTTTATCCCAACAGATTTTATAAAAATTATATAGAGTCCATTAAAAAATTTTGGAGAGGTGCAATTACTTAATTATGTATCTTTTATCAAAATGTTTCTTAAAAAAGATGGTGGATCCCTATATGTTTGTCTTGTACGTACATGCACCCGCCACCGCACAATATTGTACAGGTAAACAAATTAAGGAGTTGTTGATTGACTGATGAAAATGAGAATAGTGGAAGTTTTTTTTATTGAGAAATATAAAAATTAAAATATTTACTAAATCAAGGTTTTAGTTGTTAGAAACTATTAGCTGAAGTTGACAAAATCGTAGATCATGTTTGAATTGTTCCGCGCAACCAACTGAAGGTGACGAAAACGTGAAGGAATAGCGGTTCTGAATCTAGGGAGGGCAACCATTGCGAACTCTAATTAATGGGAAATTAATTGCTGATGTAATATAACTTTTGATGGCCACCTAGCTGCTATACTATTTTAATAATTTTCCCTCTAGTAAGTAAGTAAACGTACGTCATGCTTTGATCTCGTGGGCATAATAATAAGAAGAAGAAGAAGAAGAGAGTTATTTTAAAATTTTCAATGAAAAAAATAAAAGTACGTACTAGGTAGGAGCTAGTAATGAGGGAAAAAAGAGAGTTAAATAGAGGTGCACGGATAGAGGATATATATATATATATAATAAATATAAATGAAGGGGAGAAGAGGGTGGGTTTGGAGCATTAAACGGAGGGGGTGAGAATGAGAAAGATATTGAAGAAAGCGAGGTGTTTCGATTTCAATTCAATTCCAATTAATTGCCATGCCTTCAATTCTGCATTTAAGTCTGAACTTAATGCAAGGCAGGTGCATGGTACTCTCACTCTTCCTCTAAAATGCCCGCTTCCAAATTTTCATTTTTAATTCAATCCCTCTCTACTAGCTATTAATTAATTGGTTTCGCAATACATATGTTGGAATCGGTCCCTTAATTAATTAATTAATTGCTCTGCTTAAATCTATCTATAGTATAGCAGTGCAGGTAACGACTTTTAGTTATATATATTTGTATTTGTAAATATTTGGGCGCCGGGCTTTTCTTACAAAAGGCAAACCCCTTTTTTTTTTTTTTAAAACAATAACTAGATTTTGACCATTAACCAAAAATGGTTGCATTTATTTATAATTTTATGATCAATTGATCATCTGCTATATAGCTGCATAGTTCATTTAGGGTGCCCCGCAAATTTAGGTCCCAATTCACATATCCACAAACCTGAGCATTTAGTACAAAGACTGATAGGAGTACTAGTTTTTTAGCCGTATTTGTGCGGATTCAAATATATACAGCAGTATATATGATATAGACATATGAATATTAATTGTTTCTTATACATTCCGCACTCATATTACTGTTTACAAGACTTTGAGATCAAGTCCAAGAAATGAAAAATATATATAATAAGACTTTAATTTGAAAAAAACTTGATGAGAAATTATTGTTTTTAACAGCACTTGAATTTCTCCCCACACACACAAACACATATATATAACATGCAAATTTGTTATGAGACAAAATTTTAAGTGCAAATATTGGAGTGTAATTATATATGTACCATAAGATATTATAAAGTAATTAATAACCTACAAATGTCAAGTATATAATAAGTTGTTATATTCTCTTAATTAAGAAAAGTACTAATCCCTCAGTCTCATATTCTTTGCATTATTTGACTTTTTCACTTAATTTGACTTAAATTTATTTATATTAGTATTTATTTAAAAAAATTTTTAAAAAATATATTTAGAAACTATATGTCTTAATTTATCATTTTTATATAAACTTTTGTAATTTATATACTAAAATATTAAAAATAAAAAAATTATAGACTAATTAATGAAAAGTAAATGGGGCAAAGAATATGGAACAGAGAGAATAGTATATCTAATAAGTTGTTACGTACGTGCATGGCTACGAGGTATATATACATAAGTTGTCATATGATATCCTTTGACATCTAATCTAATACAAGACCAATTACCTGCACAGCTTAAAAACGTAAAATCTTGATCAAATCAAATGACCATGCACTAATGTGAGCGATCGAGGATTAATATTAGATGCATTCGTCCACATAATTAATTAAATGTTCATTATGAGCTGGTATAATAAATAACCAGTCATATAAATTGTTGCTACTTACAATGATCTTCTTCCACAAGCAAATTGGACATTGATTTAGTGCACTGTCAACGAAAACGAAATGAAACTTTCTTTGATAAATTAATTAGCTTAAAATGTACATGATGAAACCGCATTCTTTAGTTTCCGAATAAGTTAAATTCAATAGGAAAATTAAATGCTAACATGCTAAAAGAAACCTCTATGAGAATATTGTTTCACACTTAACATGATTAAAAGCGCCGGTAGTAATTGGAGTGCCAAAATCTACTTCAATTTGAACTATCTAGCTATTAAGTTGTGAGTAATTGTGGGTGTGAAGGAAGAATTAAGTTATGAGTCGAGGACCCAGGAAGATGAATGCGCTTAATTCTGTTTGAGGAGGAGGCGGAGCTAGCTAGGAAGTGACAAGTTTCTTGTACGAGAAAAGCAACTGAAAGGGAAGGTCCCAAGCTCCTCCAAAGGGAAAATTTGAAAGAAACAATGTATAACTAATAAAATTAACGAGGAATATTATTGGCAAGATGATGAAAATGGGAATTCGATTAGTTGAGATCGAGTTTAATTAATTAATCGAAATGGAAGTGATGAATTAGTAGGCTTGGAAGTGGTTAATTAAAAGGAGGGGGGGGGGGGGGGGGGCGGTAGTAGTTAATGGGGAGGGTGTTGGGGGAGCTTTAAAGGGCTGGTTTTGGTGGATTGAGCGACCCGATTGAGGGAAGTTGGAGTTATTAGGTACCTATTAAAGATGGATGGATGGATGGATCATTGAACTCAATACCACCTTCCCCTTCACCTGTCTGTGCCCTAATCTGTACAGATACAGACACAACTCTCCACATTTATTGATTCCTGGATCCCTCCCTCTTACTTACACCTCCTCCTCCGCCCCCTCTCCAACTCTCACCGCCTCGCCTCTCAATTCTCTACTTTGCAATTACTACTCCACCCCTAACCTTGTTTTGTTTGTTTAATTTGGACTCTGCTGCCTCACTCCTTAATTTGCTAGGCCTAATTAATTACTTCCTCACGCTTGCATGGTCTCAACCTATAGATGCATATTATATATGGAATTTTTTAACCCGTTCCATATATAGTTTTTGATAGAAAGTGGCAAGGGATCGAAGATTAATGGCATGTATGACCTAACTGGACTAGACTAGAGTATTCAATTATCAATATAGTTAATGTGTACTAAGTGTATATATGTAAATAAATATTGATGATTTACTATATGTAAGGAGTGAGAGTCGTGACAATTAAGCTAGTTAGCTAGCTAGCTAGGATCATGATAGAATTAAATACATGAATTGAATAGTACATAATTTTGCAAGACAATTAAATTAAGTTTGTGGATTTGTATTTATCTAGGGAAAGTAATAAATTATGTAGTTTGACACGTACATGAGAGTTAGGGTTTTACGTCTCTGTTGGTTCCATCAAAATCAGGTGTTTGTGTGTGTGCATGATATTTGACCCAATTAATTAGTAGAGGGAGTTGGTTAGGACTTACACGTCTGAGCTTTGAAGAGCAGCAGCTGCCGCCTCGCTCGGAGCTAACAGAGAATTAACAAAGAGAGGGTAATTGAAGAGCCAAGGCCAAGCCAACTTGGAATGCACGTCATGCATATGTGGACCGGGCCCTTGGCTTTGGGTTTCTATCTTACTCACTCTACCTTCAAACTTTCCCTAGCTATTAGATTCCAGTTCTTCCCCCTTGCAGTTATTTGCCTCCCCATATGCCTCAAGCACTCATCTCTCTCTGCCTATATAAACGCCCAAACATTTCACCTATCTGATCAACCTCATATTATCAAGGGAAACAAATGAGTTAATATATTATAACCAACCAACCAACCAACCATCTATCTTCTTGAGGATCGATCTATGGTTTCCTTTCAGGCAGCCCTTTCTCCAGACCCGAGAAGGGCGGTTCTGGATTTCACTCACAACACCTCATCCAAGAAGAGGAAGTCGGAGGAGTTTTCGCAGGGTGATGATGATGAGGGAACCTTCTTTGACAAGCGAACAAAAGCCCGAGGCACACAATCTATGTTTGATATGGAGCTCCAGCTAGAGCCTCCACTGCCATCCGAGTGGCAGAGGTGCTTGGATATTCAGGTAACCCATCTGTACACTTATACCATTCTTCATGTATCTCTTTCAGTGACCAGCTCAGCTGTTGCCTACACATGAGATGATAGGTTAGGCCTTATTGGCGGTTCCTTCTATTTTCCGGTTTGTAGTCTGGACAGGTGCACTTCTACAACGTAAGGACACAGAAGAGAACGTTTGATGACCCTAGAAGATCAAGCCCAAGCCCAGTCGGTCATATGAGCTTGGAACTTCAGCTAAACCTGCCCTGTGATTCTCCAAGAAGAATTACCAATTCAGACGATCACCCAATTCCTAAGCTTAATTTTGGCTTTTCAAGCGAAGATAAGACCAACAACTCACCGGTGAAGAGGAGCTTCCCTTCCTGGCTGGCTCTAGAGGAGGAGCAGCAGGAGATGATGGCAACGGTTTGCATGAAGTGCCATATGCTGGTGATGCTTTGCAAGTTGTCTCCTGCTTGTCCCAACTGCAAGTTCATGCACCCTGTAGAACAAAGTCCCTCGAAACTCTTCAAACCGAGGCTTAGTCTCTTGTGCTAGTAGGGTTAGTTTTATGGAAAAGTGAACAAGCTTCAGCTATAAAAAGTTAATAGGTTGTTTAGCTGTTCTGGATCATATATGTAGTTCTTTCAATTCTATTGCAGAATGATTGCTGGGTGGGACACAAAGAAAAAGAAACTAACATTGATTCAGTACTGACTTATGTGATGTAGATATTAGTGTTTCAACCTGATTTTCCTTTCTAGCCAAGGCACCTGTTTTATTAAACCTTGTGGTGTTTAGTGAAAATGCAACCTATATGGCTAATCATCATCGGTCTTATCAGTTTACTTTAGCGAATCCATGGATTCCAATTTCTTATGTCATCTAGATGAGATACCTGCTAAAACAAGTATTGTATTGTACAACGAAACAACATGTTGTTGTGTTCGAGAGAGAAAACTGCAGGCATTTGCTAGTAACTGACTACCAAAATACAAAAGCCAAAAGGACTGATGGATTGCAGCTGTACGGGAAATGGTCTGGTCCTGTTGTTGCTAACACAAGGTTGGAGTAAAAAGTTGGTTCCAAGTAATGTTTTCCTAACTATTTACAAAAGGGAAGTTTTCAAGGGTAAGCTTTGCTACCGGGGACTCTCAGGAAATGAGCATGATGAGGCAGAATTTGGAAGGAGGCTGAAGCGCGCCATGAGGGCAATGTGGTCTGATGGCCATTCAGGTGATGGAAGATACTTCAGCGATCCGTCAACCACATGTCCTTCTGGCCATTCTGGTTTCCGTTCATACATGCCGAATCCTCCAGAGGGAAGAAGCTCCAGCAAACCAGCAACCCTCATAAAATTCGCTGTTCCGAAAAACATACTTATATAGTTAAAAGAGCAGGAAATGGTACAAGGGATGGTGAGGGGGTGTTTAATACAAAGAACAAGAGGGGAAAGCGTAGGCCTACCTGAACAGATATTTCATAATACGAGGGAAGGATCATACTCATGCGATTAAATCACTAGAGAAAGTAGATCAGTGAACTAAGATAAACAATTTGATTTCTCTAGTCCGTACAAGAATAATAGTTGACTATGAGCCATGGGATGTGCTTCAGTGCTTGTAAGTTGTAATACATCCCTTTTAACAGGTTGCAGATCTCAGGAAAAAGATCTGATATAAAGATCTACCCTAACTGGTGCTTAATTCAGTAAACCACGGAATCTGTCAGTAGAAACCAAAAGAGATCTGAAGACCAGCAAGAAATTTTGCTAATCCAGATGACCAGATAATGTAGCAAATTGCTATATCCCAGCTATGGTTAATTTCATCACAGAACGATGATGTATGGATTAATTCAAAGATGTCAACCTGCAATAAATCTCTCTCTACCAATCTTTGCTGGAAAATAATTTTCGAGGCTTCAATGTGCTTTCTGCCCCGTGGTAACGGTATAAAAAGCAGCTCCAATGGTCGCTCCAGAGTGCAACTAACACTTATTTTGGAATTCCTATTTCCAGAATGACATAGTTCTTCATGGAAACTGAAATTGTCAGGTCAAAATTACCTGCGTAAAGTATATAATCCAAAGTACCAACGAAGCCTGGGGAATAGGTGGTAAACAGAGGCTCACAAGTGTCTGGATTCAGTCCATCCCCTCCTGTAGAAGGTAAAGCTGCATATGCACTTTCCTGCAGCCGGGGAGGGGGTGTTAAAAGGTGTCGATACTGCTGAAAACAAAAGCAATGCTAAAATGGAAGCAACTGAGGAAAACAATCTGAATGAGGCCCATGGGATCTGATCATTGTCTAAATCCCCATATGAACACAAGAAGATGATTCCAGCACCCTCCAATGCAACACTGAACTACATTCCTTTAACATTAATAAAAAAAAAAAAAGGCTTTCTTTCTCCATGTCAACCTTTTAGTTTTTGTTTAAATCCAATGTCATTTGAAAGCTAATACTCTATTCGCCTCATAATCGTCTGAATAACATCTTTTTTATAAAATATTAAATGAATTTTTATGATTTATTTCTCATTCATAGCTTATTTTTTTAGGGAAAAAAAAAAAAGAAAGCCTTCTTCCTGCGAAAGATGTTCTGAAAGTGCCTTTCTGGCTTCTTGAACTTGGGCAAAAAATCTCTATTTTTGAGAAACAAGCTGAAGTGGGATAGAGAGGAAAGACTTTATCATAAGCAATCATGAAAGAGTGTTTCAGGCACTTTCATTACCAAAAAGTATTTGATATGTAAAGTTCACATGTTTATTATTATTGTTATTACATACCTATAACTGTAAAGAAACAGTAGCATTACCAGACGCAAGGAGTGGCGAAGTTTAAGCCTCTGATACAAATTCAGGGGATCAGTTCTGCTTTCATCGACAGAGCTGATTTCACCTTTAGTTAGAAATTCATGAACATCACTGTAATATTAAACCGTGTGGTTAGGCATTGAAGTCTTCCCAAACGGGAACTATACTAAATACATGTAGCCATTTTTTACGTAAACTTCGAACGAATAAAAAGTAGTGCTACTAAAAACTTTTTTGAGGAAAAAAATCACTTATTTTACGGGTACAAGACAAAGGCTTGGAAGAATGTTAAGTAGTAATTAAGGAGCAGAAAGAAAAACCATTACAAGACAAAGATTTTTCAAGGAGCAATTCACGGATGCACTAACCTTTCTGGAGTAGAGTTTAGATCTCCGCAAAGCAACAAAGGCATCTGTCCCTTAGTGATATTTTCTATTGCTTGAACAAGCTCTGTGACCTAAGAAACAAAATCAAGAAATTAAACAAAACACTTCCTTCATCCATGTTTCTTCTTTCTATGAAACAAATGAAATTTGCTGTACAATATTTAAAAGTCCACCTGGAACAATTTTGTATCTGGATAAGCTGGGTCCGCAAATATATGGGTGTTCACCTAAGGGAAAGAAAACATTAGTCAGGCTTTGACAATTATAGGAACGGATGACAAGTTTTGTTCCACAAAAAGAAGTACCACGCCAATTATATTACACTTGTCGATTTTGTCCCTTTCCAGTGTTTCTAGAATGAGAATTAAAGCACCATTATCCTGCTCAAAAGATCACGAGATGAGAGGTAATAAAAGGAGGAAAAGGACTGAATTGGACAAGTAATTGAAGCATGAAAAGGCCAATACCATACAAAAGCATGAAACTTAATACCTTCAATAGACGACCCTTAGCCTCACGTTGTTGGTCAGGGCCGAATTTATCAACCAATGGTTGTGCTTTTTCTTGAAACTCAATCTACAGCAGCAGTTTAGAAAATTAACAAAATATTACCGTATTTGTTCACACAATGTGAGTACTTCTCACCTTCTGTTCCTTCTTAACTTTGAAAAGACCATGCCGGAAACAAGTTGCAGAACCAAGATAAACAGCCTTTTGTCCATCATACCAAGGCTGAAATGTCAAATGACTCAACTCATGAAACTGAACATAATAATGCAGTGGATGGTTCAGTGATGCCACGAAGCAAAGGACAGAAAGATTTGGGGGAGATAAGCAATTTATCACTTCTTGAAACGTTTAATGATGACAAATAACTTATCAAAAAACGTTTTAATTCTCTGACACGTTTCACCAATATTATTAGCACAACAGACATTATTGGCACAATGATTGAGGACAACTGACTCTAAACTAGTCAGCATACAGCATTGGAGCAGACATCAGGTCTGACTATACTTTTTCTACCTTTTGCCTCCATTAAGTGCACCAAAATCATGTTTTAAAAAGATGAATGTGATACTAATCATATATTTCGGAATCCTTTTGGTCTGTCTCTTCCACAACATGCTGCGACTCTGAGTAGGGTAACATTCTCAGTCTTTCCCTCTATCTGCAACTGAGATTCAGTTTTATTATTCTTTTGTTGAATTAGTTACCCTTAAAGCATATATCTGGGGATCATAGATGCTTCTTAACAATAACATTGCCCCCTAAATGCTTCTTAACCCTGAAAAAGTTACTCTTATGCTTGCATTTTTCTTCCGGATGCAGGCAATTATGTTGTTCGGGTCACATTTATTACCAAGTCCCTGAACATCTAACAGAACGCACACACAGTGAAAGTAAGCTCTATGCATGTAATGGTTGTGGAAATGATATGTCAGCACAGAAACAGGGTCGAGAAGTCCATACATTTGCTTTAGTCATGTAAACAGTGGTGTAGCCAAGTTTAGCCAACTTATCTTCAAAATCTTCATAATAATCACTTTGCACCTGCAAAACCATTAAAGACCAATGGATAAGAATGACGATGCAGGATGCTATCTGACCCTACAGACAAGAGATATTGGAAAGACAAACACAAAAAGAGCAAATCGCATTCACCTCCTGAAAACAAAGGATATCTGCTTTATACTCGATAATCTCCCGCAGCAAACTTCTCCAACGATATTTCCAATCAAGAGCCCATGGTGGGCAATGGTGGTGACTTGTACTGGCGGACCCAGGACAAAGAATGTTATACGACAACACATTAAGTATGAAATTGTCAGAAGCCAATTCTGGAGCGCCAGCGTCTGGATAACCTCTAACCAAATTCATTAAGCGTGGTTGATGGGGAGGAGCAGTCACATCTGTAACGCAGCTATAAGGGCGAGACAACTTTGTCGTCGTTTTAGGGTCAACAGCCACACATTCAAACCTCAGAGTAAAGCCAACATCATTTGCTGTGGGGCAATAACTCTGTGATGAGCCCACCTGTCTGAGTGCTTCTCCACTGCCTGATGTAATTTGGGTAGTAGTTCTAGATGCACCCAGGGGATGCCGATATTTATGATTTTCCCACAACTCCATGAAACACTCGTTGGAGCAAAAGAAGCTCTTCTCAACTAGATTAAGATCACTACAAGAACGGCACTGAACAGTTGCCAAATTGGAGGGGTGAACAGAACAAGTAATTTGCTGTCGGTGCCTGGGTGATAAAGAAAGAAACGGTATTAGGAGACCAAATGTCGGGCCAAAAATAAACTGCAACTCAACAATACTTAAGCTACTCATCGGCACAATGGTGTAGAAGTATACACGCCTTACAGAGCTCAGCAACTCGATTCTTCTTATTTTGAGGCTAATGAATTTTAGCAGGGAAGAATGGTCAAAAGATCAATTACACTGGGAGAACTATTACTTAACCCATCTACTGAAAGAAACATCCACATAATGATGCAGAGGAAGAATGAACCTTTCTCGTACGATATTGAACACCCACACAATCACACACTCGGACATTTGGAAGCAACCCAGGATTGATCACCCGCGCATCGGAACAAACAGTAGATGGGCAATACTCAAGAGACGCATAGAGCTACAAAATGAGCGAAGAAGAAAGATAAACAGCATACCAGCTGCAACGGAATTCTGGGGAAGATTCGGCAGAGCCGCCATTGGAACGGACATCAATGTGGGCTCGGATTACATGGCCGGCAACAGGGGGGTGAGGGAAATCGGACTGGAAAGTTACTTCCAGTTCCAGTTCGAATTCCATTATTCTTCTGGATTCTCAAGAGCTCCTTTCGCAAGATTTTGGTTGACCGAACCAAAAAGCGAGATAGAAGATTTGGGTTCTTGTGAACAAGAAGAAGAATCTTTGGTGGTTTGGCTCTTGAAGGAAGAAGAATATATTTCTGGTGGGAAGGGCTCGGAAGGAAGGAAGTATATAATGCTGGAAAACTACAGGAGTGATGATTTCGTCGAACGGAAGGAAGTATATAATGCGGCCTGAAGTGCTCGGAAGGAAGTACATAATGCGGGAAAACTGCAGGGGTGATGATTTCTGGAATTTGTTTGTTTAATGCCCGCCCTTTTGCACCGTAAAGAAGATGAGTCAAAGGAAAGAAATATCAAATTTATCATCAATGTTCGGAGTTAGAGGACTAATCTGCCACTAATTTTAACTCCCAAATATTTTAGAGATGTTTATCCAACTTGCAGAATTGCACAGACCGAACCAAATTAACTTGTTGGTTATGCAGGTTTATGTGTGGTTATGATGTGGTTTAAGTTATAAAAATTAAAAATTAATGTATATGTGATATAGTTTGGGTTTTAATTTTGAAACTCTGTAAACTCGGATCGAACCATAACCTTAATAACCTTATTCTACAACTTTACAAAAATTTTCAGGGTAACTTAGACATTACTTGTTGTTTATGTTGATTGATGACTACTCATCAACTGTATATGTTTTATATGTAAGCATGTTCTCACTTCCCATATTTAGAAATTTATTGTTCATAATTTTAATTCATTTTGAATGCCTTAAAACTCACACTTAGTAGTTCTATGTAAGTGAAGTCGAGATCATTACCTATAAGAAGCTGAAGAATTTTGAAGTAACTTTGTACTCTAAGTAAGACAACAATAATGAAGGTAAATGGAAAAAATAGTTTGGGGACAACAAGAGGAAATGAAAAAACTTTAGATATTAAGGGTCTATCAGTTGACTTAATAAATGTAAATAAAAAAAGATAGAGAGATGATTTCTAAAAAGCAAACAAACCATGGTGACCAAAGTTTATTTTAGAAGATAGTATATAAAAAATAACTAAAAAAAATTTGGGGATCAAGAAAGCAAAAAGAGAGGCTATAGTTAAGTAATTATTAAATTCTGGGACCAAAATGTTGAACGGATCAAACATAAAGACTAAAATGGAAATAGAAGCAATATTGTGATCCAAAACCTTAGTTGCATAAAATGTGAAAACCTTTAGTGCTCTCGAACTCAAAACACGCTATCACGTTTTTAGCGCGGGAGCGCTATAGATTTGCGCTTTTATGGAGTAGAAAACGCGCTTTGAGATTCCTAATTCGCGAATTCCTTTTGCCATCTTTAATCTGCTTGATTCAGGCTTTTCTACTTCTTATACACGTATGTTCTTATCAAGTCAAAGTCAAAACCTAACAACAAATTATGAACGATCATATTAAGCCTCTGTGTCCACTCTTAAAGTTAAGACAAGAAACGATCTCAAGATTAAAGGCAAGCCACAAGAGTCGAGGATATCAGATTAGAAGCAGCAACAGTAAACTCAATTTTATAGTATAAAAAACTTGGGAGTGAGAGTGGGACTTTGCAAGGGAAAACACTTAGTTGTGAGTATTGAAAATTTCTTTTCTTCCTCAATCTTCTTACTCGTTATTTCTGCTTTGTTTCCTGCTCGCTCCCTGTTATTCAATTCGGCAATATGAAAATTATCTTTTCCTGCTCGTGTGCTCTGTTTCTTGCATATATGTGTGCTCTATTTGTTGCAAATACAATCCGATCTTAATGGACTTTGACTTGTTAGTTGCTATGGCTATGCTGTGTTGTTTTTGCCACTAAAACCCAATTCAAGTCAAGACTTACGGCTTGCCAAAGAAAGTATAATTAAAAGCCTAAATTGTACTGATGAGAAGACAATTATTGTTGAAAGCATAAAAAGAAAAGAAAATTCAAAGGCAATTGACTAGAAGTTAGTTCTCATATTCTAGATTTCTTTATGTTTATCGTTTAGTTTAAAATTATATCCCCATTATAATATTATTTGATTTACCATATATGCATTTAATAGATTTCTTTATGTTTTTTGTTTAATGTTATGTGTGCATTTAACTTTATATATGTGTGTGTGTGTGTGTGTGACGCTTTCGAGCCGCTCCCGCTCTCTAATTTTTTTTTTAAGTTTGACGAATTCGTGCTCCTGCTCTCACTTTATGCAACTTAGTCCAAAACCTGTTTTAATACAAAAATAAACGTGAATCAAAAAGAAAAGTAAAAAATAACAACATAGGCCCTCAAAACACTATTGCCTTTTGAAAAAGTGGTCATGTTTCCAAAAGAAACAATTGCACCCAAAAAGAAATAAGGTAAAAGAAAAATGACACATACCATTTATCATTGTTGATGAACTGTGTCTGCCTTAACCCAAACTAAGTTCACCATTGTAACTATAGTTTACTGTTGTTGTATAAATAGTACTCCTTTCAACAATGTTTAAGGACCAAAACAGAATAAAAAAAATTTGTAGGGCTAGAATAGAAGTTAGACAATCACCAACAGAAAAGCAAACAAAAAATAAAAAGAGTCCTACACTATTCATGAACAGTGATAAGAGTAGGCAATTAATATATTGTATAATTTAACTATTTATCCATATTTTAATTCAAGTTACCACTATCACCCTGCCTCTCTGCATCATCATCATTATTTCTTATTGGTTAGAACTTTTTATTCATCCCTCATAAAATTAAACTGATTTTATTCTTAAAAAACCTGCAGAGGTAATGATCTCAAGTATTCCCTCCTCAATCTCTATAAACCACCACAACTCTCTCACCCTATTCGTTTATTTTGGTTCATTTTTCTTTCTCCATTTTTTCCTTCCCCCTAACTTACATTTTTC
This sequence comes from Aquilaria yunnanensis, assembly GCA_039654915.1. Lineage (NCBI taxonomy): Eukaryota > Viridiplantae > Streptophyta > Magnoliopsida > Malvales > Thymelaeaceae > Aquilaria > Aquilaria yunnanensis. Next base: position 100,980,234 of record CM077593.1, on the reverse strand, counting down.
TATTTCACTAAAAAATCACAACTTTGTTGAGAGAGAGGGCCAAGAAGGACGTGGTTCGTGAGGCAACGAGAGTTTCCAATTTAATAATCAAAGTCGTCAATAAAGGCTTTCATTTTAGCAATCCAATTCAATCAACTTCAATGTACAAATATAGCACCAGTGACTTAGGAACCAGGGAGCCAATGTAGAGAAAGTATAGGGGGTGATAAGTGCATAATGTTCATGTGACAAGTAGTGACTTAAGTGATCATGGCCTTTGAGGGGACAAAACATAAGAAGAAAATTATTCTTTGTTAATTTCAAGTTGATTGAGTTTTTTTTTTCTCTTTTATTGTTCAATAGTCATTTCTCTTTGTTCTGCTGCAAACTTGAGACATGCCTTTATCATTGATTTTTTATGTTAGGATGCTGGGATTATTTAGTCTGTTAGGCTACTAGTTTTCAATCGCCTTTATTCTTTAGTGTCAGACATGTCCCTTTGTTCTTTATAGTATTAGTATGTTTCTATTATTAGTTCAGTGCAGGTTGGACTATTGTTTGCTATAATTTATACTTTGAAGGAGTCTTGGCCTTGCAAAAAAGCATCTTCTCCTTCAAAGTCCATCTTTAGTTGTGGCAAAGGAAAGAAGCCATTACAATCCATAAAGCATTATTATGATCCATTTAATGTTGATTTTGAAAATTTCTTTGATATGGGTTATGAAGATTTATTTGAAGTTGGAGAGTTGTTAGACTATCTACTATGGTCATCTTCTTCCAATATAGTTGTTAGGAATTAGGGAACTTCATGGTTGAATTATTCAGGCTTGAGAATGCAGTTCTTGATGTGTTGGCTAGTCATAAGCTATCAAATGAGATTTTCAGAATTGTCATTGAAAAATACTTTCTTCTTGGCCATCACACTCCAACACAATTATAGATGTCTTTAAGAATCTTTAATATTGGATAATGAAACTTCATCTCCTAAAAATCAATTTGAGCAACATGAGCTAAAACTTGCATCTAAAGTTTCAAAAGCTTAGGCTCTAAGTCACCAGCTTGAGAATTTATAATTTTGACCTTTTTCGACGACTATCAGACTTGTCATAACAATATGGAAAATATAACTTGAGAGTTTAGACCTAAGTTACATAAAGTGTAATGAAAGCATGAATGATGGTGGGAAATGCTACCTTTAAAAATTTAAGTAAATTTCTTATAAAAATAAGAGCGGGAGAGATAGTTAAGCATGAGAATAAGAGCGACAACCCAAAATAGAAGGATTAAGTAACTTAGGCTTAGACATCTCAAGTGCTCTTAGATGAATTGAAAAGCAAGAATCAGAACCTCATACAAGAACTAGAGGTGCTTAAGGGAGGGGTTGACAAAAATAAATTTCCTTCTTAAGTAACAACAAGATTGGTGCTTCCTTGGCTTCTTTGGACACTGCTCAACTCTTGTTTGACAATAAGTAGGTTGTAATAATTCCTACATTAAGTGAAAAAGGGAATTGGCTTTGCTTCTGCAAGAAGATGAAACATCGCATTTATCTGAAATGTGGGTTGTCTGCCCATCAAGGGTCTCATTGTAACAAGCCTTTTTCTCATGCATTTAGTGAGTTAGTGCATTTAACTTATCATGTAGACAAGATCCACCAAACAACGATTTTAGATTAATGCACCTACAATGTGATCTACTACTTAGGCACGTTCTTCACATATAACAATGATTTCAAGGTAATATTTCTTTCTTAAGATAGAAGGCTCAATCAATTTTCCTATTCAGTCATAGTTTTAGATTAATGCCCAACTGCAAGGTTAATAAAATAATAGGACAAAATTCAAATTAGAAAAGAAGGTCACTAGCTTGACACTAGGAAGGAAGTTGGCGGTAAAGTTAAAATTCTTTCGTTGTCTAATAAAGGCTCATACTATGACCATTATGCACACATACATTTGGGCACTCATTGGTATATTGATGAGGTATCTCCATCATGTTCCAAGGTTCATTACTTTCATCTCAGTCTCATGTACAAGATTTTGAAAATGCAAGACAAGATTAAATTCAAGATCAAGATCAAGATCGAGATACTTTTCCATTTCAAGCCTATGAGCTAATTTTTCATGAGACCTAGGGAAAGAAGAGGAAGATGAAAAAGTCAAAATTTTCTAAAAGGAAAAATGATATCACCAAGAAGTGAATGGGATTTTCACTCATGGTAAGGACACCTTTATTTCTACCTTTTGTACATCCTTTGTGAAGTCTAAGTCTTTTCTAGTTACTAGCAGTCAATCCTAATTAGAGGTTGGTGAAACCCTTTATGAGCACCAATTTATTGTTTGAAGGCCTATGATTAAGCAACAACAATCAAAGAATTTATTGTTGAATCTACTTATCTCAATCTCTCTAATGATAGACACTTGTTGAAGTGCCCATGTTGTGAACCATAAAGGGTAAACTTTGTAATAGGTTATCTTATCACTTTGCATGTTTTCATTCTGAGTAGATATTTGGTCTTACACTTTTATAACATAAGTGGCAAATTGGAATGCAAAAAAATATTAGTAGCAAATATAAAAGGCCGAAGCTCTTGCACAAGGTTTTCAATACCATTACTGCTATGTATACTTCATCTTATAAATCATGCGGTATACAATGCCACAAACTGTTATCATTTTCATTACTGCTAAGTATACCTCATCTTATAAATCATGTGGTATACAATGCCACAAACTATTATCATTTTTGTTACACACACACACACACACACATATTAAAATATTTTTTTAAGATGAAAAACATCAAATATATAATTTATTTTGCACATTTTGATATGTATTTTAATTATTTTAATGATATGCTTCCTAATATAAATAAAATATATATGAAAGACAATATTTTTATTTGAAAACACAAAAATAAAATGTATAGAACAAAATAAATATTATTTATTTTTTATTGTTTGATGTATATTAAAATGGTGAAACTCAAAATGAAAGAAAAGAATCAAAATTGTTTCCTAATTTCAATCATGTTAAACTCATTTATCAATTAAATTTCATTTTTAAATTAAAAAAATGAGAAAATATCAATATTTATGTCAAAATATATGTATTAATTATATTTTATCATTTTACATGTGTATATATGTGGTAGATTGATGTGAGATGAAAAAAATTTCCTAACTGGCAGAATGCAATATATTGTCGACTTATTGTATGATATACCATGATAAATTAAAAAGACATATAAAAAAGTGTCAGTAAACAAAATTTGGCGATTGGGTATATCAGAGTATTTCACGCGGTAATTGAACAATGTAAAAATTTGTGTATCATTTAAGGAAAAAACTCCATTTTTTATTAGGTAAGCAAAGTTTTGATTTGTGTGCATCCTTTGGGGAAACAAGGGTCCTAAACCTTTATTTTCAGTTACAAATTGGTCCCTAACCTTTATTCTGTTGAAAATTAGTCTCAAATCTTTATAATTTATGTCATATTGGTCTGTAGTCCTGGGTAAGCATATAAACTCGATTTATAGAGCAAAAAAAATTCATAGATTAAATTATTCATTAACTATTAAAAAATTGTGACAGTTCAATTTATGGAAAAAAACAGTTATTGAATAATTTAAATTTAAATTTAAAAGTTAATATCAGATAATTCATGAAAGTTGAAAAATTCAACCTATTCAGTTGTAGTCTTACAATAAATTCAAAGTATGCAATAATTTTCTTATAATTAATGAACAATTTAGACTATAAGTTTTTCTTCTTTGTAAATCTAGTTTATGTGCTTGCTTGGGGGCTAAGGACCATTATGCAATGGAATATAAAGGTTTGAGACCTTTTTGCAATGAAATGAACATTATGGACTAATTTACAGCGGAAATTAAAGATTTTGGTCCATTGGTGCTTTTTACCAACGTACTTTATGTAGAACTCATTTTATGCATATAGTTAATAGAAAACAACAATTTTAAAATTTCAACCATTTTCACATAATAGTAAATAGATTTACATAATCTGTGACAACTTAGTTTTGAATATAAGATAGAAACATCTAAGCAGAGTATTGTTGATGTTTCACATAATAAAAGTGTTGTGACGTTGACATGTGGTAGATTTTTTGTTTTTAGAAAGCTAACTATACACTTTTGTATATAGTTTGCCAAATATACCCCTAAACCTCTAGTGTAATATGATGCTGATACACGACAGTTTTAACCATCATTTTTTATCTACTCCAAAATTCAAATTTGGATAGATAAATATAAATTAAGTTTAAATTAATTTATAATTAAGATAATATTACTATCCAAAAAAATAAAATAAAATCACATTTTTTACCACTAAATCTCATAGAAAAATCATCTCCTTGGACACTAATCCATTCAACTTAGAAGTGTTGCATCTTACTCTTTTTTTTTCTTCTCTTTTCTCGTCATCTTTCCAATATTAACATCAATTGAAACTGAATGAAGTATCCGTTCAAATTCTATTAAGTTTTTCCTCTTCTTCGATTTCTTTGATTTCCCTTTTCACTCCACTGAATCAACTCCATTTTTTTAGAATTCCTTGTTCAAATCACTACCTATCATCCCTATTCAAAAGCACGCAGTACCATTTCTTCATCATTCTCCTCTTCCTCATTTCCACTCGATTCTATTATCATCTACCCCACCAGCTGCTGCTGCTTCATGTCTTTGATCGCCTTCACCCTCTAAGTTCCACTTGTTACTGTGTATAGGATCCCCTCCGTCTCCATCACTGTTATCCTTGTCCGCTGCCATGAATGAGCTCTAATTTCATTCTCTTCCACCAACCGATTGAAGGGGACGATGATTCGCTGCTCTTTATATCCAAAGATTTTCACTTCATACATTTTTTTCTCTTATTGTCCCATCTTATTGGTGGTTGTTGGGATGAAGGCAATTTTGTGAATATCAATTAAATAAATTTTAATTAGTCAACTGGGGGAGATTTCGGGTCCCTTGGATAATTAGATAACCGATGATTTATTTAATCGTTTGTTGTCCTTATCATCTCCAATGATTTGTTCAACTTCTTAAGTGATATGCTTCTATTTCTTGTCCATTATTAGCATTGGTTGGCCGATTCCCATGGTTGTTTACCTGCGTTTTTTTTATTGCATGCAAGAGTTCTCAGGGCCCTAATTCAAGAGTTCTAGACGGCAATTAGTTTTTTTAACCCAAATAGCAACTTGGGAATGTTTCTTCATTGCCCCTTACTCGCCTTTAATATCTTGTGTTTTGAGCCGCTACTGTTTTCCTACGAAATTTGTGCCCGGTTTCACTTCTGTTTAAATATTTCCTGATTTCTCTTGGTCTCTGAGAAACCAGTATTAATGCATTCTTCTTTCTATTTGGCATGATGTTATGTTTCAACATTTTTAATTTTCGTAAGTTAGTATCCAACAATACTATGTCGATCATTTAATTTACATTGGTAAATTGAGAGTTTATGGAATTTTAAGTTTTAATGGTGGATTGATGCGGCCATTTGGTAGAGACAACACAAAATATAAAGTTAAGGTGCATAATAAAGAAACAAAGACCTAGTGGTGGCACAGGTGGGAATTGAGGCGGTCTGACCTGAGGATCAGCCGTGCTTGGGCCTGGGCACAGAATGAGTTTAGGTGGTTTGGGCTTGGGCCGGTTCCGTTCTGGGTTTGAGCTGTACCAATTTTTTTTTTTCTAAAAAAAAATTACAAGACAATTAGTTATTAATTATTTTATTTGACAAAAAACACCACCACTAATATAATTTTTATTAGCTATAAAAGTCTAACGACACTTACAATAAAATGGAACACACCTTACACGAAAAAAATGGTGAAATGTTTCAAAAAAATAATGAAATTTAAAATCTATGATTTGTGCCGAACAATATAATTAGATCGAATACATTTTAAAAGAAATAAAGAGTAGAAAAAAGTTCACTCATCATTATCAGATAATATCTCATCATCGGAGTTCTTTTGATCTTGCTTTCAAAGTGCAACGAGACCTTAATCTCAGTGGCATACATAGACTTCTATTACCTCTAGAGTAAATCACTATCGTTTCTCTGATATTACCTATTTTCTTGCATTGAACACTACCTCAGAAGCCACGGTGGAGATAAGCACTGTGAAAATCTCCTATGCGATGATCGACAATATCAGGAACCTTAATCTCTTTTGTTTCCATCACTCCAATATGTCGACGTCACTTGGCTCGAAAGACGTGTTGAGGTATAGTCTTTCACCTTAGCTAAACCGGAAGTCGTCGGTCGAGGCTGTTTAAGCATTTAGAGGACCGGGTTGAATCTTGATGATCTTGAGCTTTCAGGAGAGTTAGCTTAAGGGGTATCGGATCTTACCTTATTCAAATGTCTCTTACAATATAACTTGTACAATGATCACAAGTAGTCGGATGTAGTTGCAAGCATAACTAAAACATTTATATGAGTCATTTCTAAATAGGTATGCAAAATTCCCTCAAGCAATATTATTGTACTTGCTATTTTCACATATGGATCAAGCAAAGATGCAACTAAAAAAATTGGGGGAATATTTTTGTAATACTAAAGCCACTTACCCCGTATAGTTTTCACATTCTCTTTCAAGAACTCATCGTTTTTAAACTGATGTAAAACATATGTTATGTTCAGGAAATGAATCAAAACTTGACGCACCATTGGATAATAAATACCAAAGAAAATTTTGGTTGCCTCATAAAAAAACTTTAATAGTTCACCGGTTTTATAACATTTGTCCCATATTTCATTCGTAAGGAATTTCATATCTAACTTCATGTTTACGAAATGAGTCAACAAATTTGTATACAGGTATGCATCTTGCAACATCAAAGAGCAAGAATACTATATTTTTATTTTTAAGAGCAAGAATACTTCAGCATCATAATTCTAAATCTTTATTTTCTATCCTTTTTTTGAACTTTTGCATTTGCTTTTAAATCATCTATACAATAATTAACAAAGAATTTTAAATCATGATCCTTTTGTATCTACTTTAGAATTGTAAGATATATTTTTCCATCTATTTCTTTTTTACATTTGATCGCCGAAATATGTTTTCTTTCCACTTCTTCAAAAATTGTATAGGAAGAAATCAAGAAATCATCTGTTTTGGATTAGCAGGATCTATGTATTGGACCTTAGAAAGCAATTCCATCTTTTTCTTCTTCAGTTTTGAGGGAAATGAATATGAGATCTTACAACCTTTTACAGCCTTTTACATCTTTGGCTTCCTTGCTAAGGAGATGGCAAAATAATGACTAAACAGTTTGGTTTCTATAGAGGAGTATTTTGTAGCAAAAGTTAAAACAGGTAGATTTATTAGAATATACTTTATTTTTATTTAGACAATCCTTTATTCAGTGTTCCGCACTAACATTATTTTTTCAACTTGGTGTAGGAAGCAAGCTGTGAGTGAAACTACTGTTTCAGATGTAGCCGCTAGAGCTGAAAATTTTGTTCAGAAGTATCTCTCTGTTCATTCCTATCCCTTGGAATTAAGTATCATCAAAGCCATAAGTATAGAATGAATGTCTATGTTAACTGTGTTCATTGTTTGCATGTGTTTGAAGATGTTATTATATACATAAACATACTTTTTTCTGTCTAGACTATCGAACTTTGTCAACCAAGTTTTTGACAAAGTTGTTATCCCTACAACAAAGAAGCTTATCTCGGGATCTTTGGTCTAAAAGGAGAAAAAAAAAAAAGGTAGATTAGTTATTGTTTTCCATGCAATCTTGAGGACAAAGATGATGTAACTAAAGAGGATGAGGATAACTTGAATATTGGTATGCTCATGTATGTTGGTTCTGATGCTGATTTTTATTGTTTTTATCTATTTTTACTGGTTCCTTGCGTAGAACCAATATCTTTGAAAGGTAATAGTGTATCCATCTAGTAATTTTTTAGAGATTAATTAAATGTTTAGAAATTTTTTCCACACACCCAGCTTAATAAAAAAAATTAATAGAAAATACGTACCCTTTTTAAAATATTTTTAAAATATTCTTTTAGTTTTCAAAGTGTAAAGATTAATTAACACGAGGATACAAATTTAGTCATTATATAATTTGCCCACGATTTAGATTTATAGTAAATTTTTACAATTAGCTCCTGAAATATGTCAATAGTTTCACTTTGATCCTTAGTTAAGTTAGTTACTTAATCATCCCTGATCTAAATTATTGGCACATGGGACAGGCAAGGAGAAAGTCAATGCAGTGATCATTTGAATTAAATTACACATGAACGGGAGACCAAACTATAAACCGTGCGGTTTTGCTTGATTATTGTTCAAGCTCTAACAGGAACAACTTGACTAGTAAATTATTGGGGAAATTGGAAAAAGACAACACTTTAATTAGTGCCAAAATTGGCAAAAATTTCAAATATATCACTACTATTTTTGGCCAAGCCAAAATCTACCACTAAAGTTTTTTTGTCCAAATGGCCACTAATATTTTAAAATTAGTTCATATTGGTCATTGACCGTAGAATGGCTAACCAAAAGAAAAAAAAAACAAGGGAGAGAGAGAGAGAGAGAAACATAATGGGCTTTGAAATCTTAGGGTAGCCATGCAACTTTTAACAAATTTTAAGAACTATAGGCAATTTATCAATTTGTTCTTTTGCATCATTTGAAGAATAAATAAAATAAAAATTTTAAGAAAATGTTTGAAAAAGCAAAAGATAAATGAAAAAACATAAAATAATTATTTTTTAGTGACAGATTTAGTCTAACTCAAAACATTAGTGCTATATTTGAAATTTTTGTCCATCAGTTATTTAAGTATTTATGTGAAACTTGTAAATTAAGATGGATCGACTAGCAGTTGATTTTGGTCAGGACAGGACAAATCCAAAGGCCTTAAGGATCAACTCAAAAAAGCATATGGATCGGGCGTTCTGGAGCAACCCGACGACTAGGAAAAATTGAAACCCAGAACCGGCGCGGCTGGTTCAAGTAGGGAGCAATAATCAAAGAAGAGAATGCAGCGATTGAGCCATCGTCAGCGCAAATAACACATCATTTTGTCCAATTTTTAAAAATATAAATAAAATAATATAACAAATTGTCATTTACAAAATAAATCATTTTATTTGTTTTACTAGTATTGAACTTTACAATCACTTGATAACCGCTTTCACGAATGTGAGTGGCAGATGTTTATTATATTGAGCCTATAGTTTTCTTTTAGTAAATATAATTGTTCTTCTACTATTTAATATAATATTTAATATTTTACCATTATTTTTAAATTATTTTAGGCATTGTTACATTGAACTAATCGATAACAAAGGAGAAATCAATCAAGTAGAAGATAAAGACACATCTATGTGAATTGTTATGATTTCTATGACAAATATTTTATGTGAATGGATATATGTGTCAAAACTATATAATATTGATTGAGCCTGCTTTGTTACTTTTATTATTATTATTGGTCTAATGATAACATTTATGTTAATGATATTTGAATACTATTTAAATATATATACATTTCTAACACTTAAAAGAAAAAGAAAACCTGATGCAATACTGATTATGTAAACTAGTTTAGTACTTAAAAAGGTGATTTATAAAACTATTTAAAAAATATATATTTGGATTAAAATTTAACGGAAAAAATCTTATAAAAGGTAATTAGTTTAGATAGTTAGAAATCAGAGCGAGTGATTATGATTAATGACAGGAGTAATGGCATAAATAGTCCCTAACCTTTAATTGCCATTTCATTTTAGTTCATAACCTATTGAATATTATATTTTGGTCCTAAACCCAGTAAATTTTTTTTATTTTCATCAATCACCAGATGAAATTCATTAACTCAGAATAACTGTCCAACATTAATTTTGAAATCCTAATTTAAATATTTAATAATTGTCTTATAGTAAATTTAAACAGTTTAATATTTTTTTTATAGCAAATAGATAATTTAAATTAGTATTTTTTTCTTTCTGAATGAAATAAGTTCAATTTACAAAAGAAAAAAAAATTATTTGAATTTTGTATTAACTATAGCGAAATTATTATACAGATTAAATTTAATATAAGATAGTTATAGGATAGTTTAAATTATGGCCTAAAAATTTTTTATAAGAAGAATATTTTAAGTTAACATATTTCATCCAATGAGGACCAAAATGAAGTGTTTTTAATAGATTTAGGACCAAAACAACACTTTTTAATAGGTTTAGGACTACAACAGAGTATTCAATAGGTTAGGACTAAAATGAAACAATAGTTAAAGGTTAGAGATCATTTATGCAATTTGCCCTCAATGATAGTAATGTGAAATTGGGACATGTAGATTTCATGAAACCTGGTCTGCATAAAATATATTTCTCAAACATGGAGTAAGCAACTGAAAGTTCGACTAGACCGTGAGGAGTTTTCATGCATTTTTCCAAAAGAAAAGATGAGCGGTCCGCCTATTAACAGACGGCAAATTAACCCAACCTTCAGAATTTCTGAGATCATCCTCAAATAAAGAAACAGAAATTTCAAACAGAGGCGCGAAAGAAGAGGAGCCATGGAGGGATCTGAGATGGAACTCAAAAGCGCAGCTCAGAAACCTCATCTCGCAATTAGATGTGCTAGAGCTGCGATTCTGCTATCGAAGATGAACTCGTCGACGAGTCGCCGCCTTCAATCTGCCCGCGACGAGGAGGCAAGTGATCGCGCTCTCCTTTTATTCTCTCTCTGAAATTCGCTTAGTCTATGCGATCAATTTCCTGAGCTTGAATTCGCCTGATTGATTCCAGGAAAGGCTGGAAGGTATGAAGAAAGAGATAGAATGCCTGATGGTGGATCTGACAAGGGAGCGAATGAAAAGCAGGAAGATCAAACTCTGCGGCTTGATGGAGCTGATTCTTCAGGTTCTAGTGGTTCTCTTGGCTTCCACTTTCCTCCTGGTGTTTGCCTTGGAGTTTCGTTGAGGATGGATAGGTTTGCTTCCGCATCCGATTTCCATGAATCTGATTCTCTGATTCGATTCATCGTTGCGTGTTTGTGAGTGATTTTCAAGTGTTTGTGTTAAGTCTCCAGTGACATCCAGAATCAAATCCATGTTTCGTTGAAACAAGTTGCCTTAGGGAGTTGGAAACAAGTTGTTTCCCTGAATAATAGCTGTTGACACCCAATTTCGTCCGGGCGTTTTAAAATTTTAAAAAAATTTTATTAAAAAAAAATTAATTTAAAAAAAAAATATTACTATTATTATTAAAAAAATTTAATTAGTTTAAAATATATTTTTGTTTTGTGAAAATTTGATATATGTGTGAATATGTGTATGTTTGAAATAAAATAAAATTTCATGAAAAAAATGACAAAAAATTAAAAGTTTGAGGTAAAAATGACAAAATTGAGAAGTTTCGGGAAAAATTGACAAATTCTAAAAGTTCCAGGAGCATTTGGTAGTTTGTCACATAAAATTTTGAGCCTGCCGACGTTTTTGGCTCAAATTGACAGAAAACGACAAAATTGTCAAAATCAGAAGCTTCAGGAACTTATCCAGAGGCTGAGAGACGTAAAGGACTAAAATTGTCATTTTACCAATTTAAGAGATAAGTTTGAAATTTTTTATTAATTTATCCATCAACAGTTCAGCTAAACTTCCTCTATAAATAGCCCCCCAAATTTTGTGCTGAACACAGAGAAAAATAGAAAGAAAAGCTTAGAGCTCCGTTTTTAAAATAGAAAAAATTACAGCCTTAGTCCCTAGCTCTCCTTCCTTTCCTCAGAAAATCTCAAAACTTTTCATTTTGACGATTAAGCCATCTTCTTCCCCCCGTCGCGCGCCCTCTGTTTCCATTTCTCAGAATTCAGAATTTAAAATCAAGAGTACAACTCTCATTTAATCCTTCATCTTTTCAATTTCTTTCACTTTGGTCACTAACTTTGTATTTTATTCTTGCAGAATTAATTACTAACCCTTTTAATTTTTACTTGTTTGTTTATTATTTGTTTATTACTAACCCCTTTTTTTTATTGTTGTTATTAACTTACTAACAACTAACTTTTAATACTATTATTGTTACTAACCTTTTAATTTTTGCATTATTACTAACTTTTATAATTGTTGTTAACAATTAATTAACTTTTATTTATTGTTGTTAATTAATTTAATTAATTTGGCTAACTTTTTATTTATTGTTGTTAATTAATTTAATTAATTTGGCTAACTTTTTATTATTGTTGTTAATTAATTAATTTAATTAACTTGGCTAACTTTTTATTATTGTTGTTAATTAATTAATTTAATTAACTTGGCTAACTTTTTGTTATTGTTGTTAATTAATTAATTTAATTAACTTGACTAAATTTTTATTATTGTTGTTTAACAATTAATTTAATTAACTTTGCTAACATTTATTATTATTTTTAAAGTGGATGGCCAAAAAGCCCCACTTTATTATTATTAATTTTTTTTCTTTATATAATTTTTTTATTTAATTCACCTTTACCCTTTACTAATTAATAAATAAATGAAAATTAAAAGAAGATTATTTTGTAATTAATTATTAAGGCTAATAAAAATCATTTTTAAAAAAGCCAATTATTTTTATTTTTATATACATGTTTTTAATTCTTTAAAGATAACAAAAAGTTAAAATTAATTTTAATAGTTATTTTTATCCAGTAAAAATAATAAAAAAATAAAAATAAAACCTGTTTAAAAAAAATACATGAAAATTAAGACTTTATATTTTACTGATTTATTTAAAATATAACTTTTAAATCCACTAAAATAATAAATATTTTTCATTAAACAAGAAAACAAAAAGAAAATTAAAACAAGATAAGAAAAAGATAAGAAAGACAAGAAAAAGAAAAGAAAAGAAAGATAAGAAAAAGATAAGAAAGATAAGAAAAAGAAAAGAAAGAAAAGAAAGAAAAGAAAGGAAAGATTAAATCAAAAAGAAAAGAAAAATATAAGAAAGAAAAGAGAGAAAAGAAAAGAAAGAAAATAAAAAATAAAATTTTTTTATCTAAAAATTCTATAACAAAAAGAATTACGAATTAGTAATTAAACTAATAATTAATTCCATAAAAGTAATAATTATATAACTAACAATAAATTAAATTTAATTTCCATATCTGGATGATCCGGCAGGATCTACGGTTTGGAAAATATCAAACTTTTTAAAATAAATAAATTAAATAAAAAGATAAAAAAAATCCATATTTTTACAATATGGATAAAATTGTTTAAAATTTCACCAAATTCCGTGTCCAAATGACTCGGCAGAGTCCATGGTTCGGAATCAAAATCTTCCGTGTCCAAATGACTCGGCAGAGTCCATGGTTCGGAAGTATAAAATTTTATACAAATTAACTTAAAAATCCACATTTCGATTAATTCAGTTAAAAATTCTAGATTGAAAATTAACTGAAATTTATTTAAAAGCAAAGTGAAACAAAATTAAAATCAACTAAGGTGCCAATTTTGGGCGCTATAACAAAGTTGTTTTAGCGTAACCGTACTCCCGATCCCCGAACTCTCGCAGACCAATTTTAAGGTGACCAATCGACCTAAGAAAACTGATTGGTGGCGACTCCCGAAAACGGCCCGCACGTTGCCACAGCTTGGCGACTCCACTGGGGACTCCACGTTAGTGAGTCGAGCCTAAAGTTGATTTGTTTTGATTTACTTTGCTTATTATGTGGATTTATATGTTATATTTACTTATTCTAAACATGCATAATGCATTCACAATATGAAGCTCTATACCCGAGCTTCCTTAAATCAAACACGATTCTTTCTAAGCGGAATTGGTGTTGCTGTCCTTGTGAGGCCACGGTCTCCAAGCCTTCACCGGTTTCAAAGTAGCAAAGTAGTGTATTGCCTTCTGAGACGGTTAGTCTCTGCATGGGCCCACGAAAAGCTACGACTCGAATTAATCCATTCCTTACATTAACCCTAGAGGGTAAGGAATCGGGCCGTCACTATGATTTAGTGATGGGATTCGGGAACTATCCCTTGCCTTTTTGATAAGCCACCTTATGCATATAGAACTCCCCACTTAACCATAGAACTGACCATAGAATTTCTACCATTTTTACCAACACCATAAGCATATCCTTGTTATGCTGTGTTGTTACTATACACTTTCCTTCGTATGGTTTTAACTTGTTTATCCATAATACTTTATGAGTTGTTAATTGCTATTTAACTTATTAATAACCTTATCTTTCTTGTGCAATTATTCTTCATGCATCAAAACCACGCATCAAATTATGCTAACTTTTTGGTCTTTATAATGACAACTAAAAGTTTTGAAGTTCCACAATAGTGGATAAGCAAACTCACTCATCGCATGCATGCATTACATTAATCACGTTCATATAAAGTCTGATAAAAACATAATCTCACTTTATATTGCATGCATCCATTACATCAATCACGTGCATACAAAGTCTGATAAAAACATAATCTCACATTGCATGCATGCATTCATTGCATCAATCACATACATGTAGAGTCTAATAAAATAAATCTTACTTTAAAAAGGGGTAAAATTGGACCTCAACACCGATATCCAACTCGGCTCCAAACAAGATTAATGGCAGAACAAGCTGAAGGACGTCTCATGGAGATGGAGTCCAAGATTGAAAGTATGGCAGAACAAATGAGACAATTGATGGAAATAATCAAAGGGAAAGCAACTCAAGTTCCCATCAAAGAAGCACAAGATCCCACTTATCCTCCGGGAATCACCCCACAACGAGTCTCAGTCCAAGAAAACCTGTTTCAGGAACCAGGACAGTCTGCTAGTGTTCACCTAAAACAAGACACTGTGTATGAAGAGAAGAAGACACCACCAAAGGAAGAAGGAGAATCTCAAAAACTCGAAACAATAGAGAAGAGACTGCGAGCCATTGAAGGAGGTAATATATTCGGATCCCTCTCAGTGGATGACCTCTGCTTAGTGCCAGACGTCATAATCCCTTCGGACTTTAAAGTACCGAATTTCGTAAAATACGACGGAACGAGTGATCCCATCACTCACATCACACTGTTCCTAAGGAGACTACAACCACTCACAAAAGATGAAAATGTGTGGATTGCACTTTTTCAGGAAAGTCTCACAAAATCAGCATTGCAGTGGTATCTAAGTCAAGGACCAAGAAACATCAAAACTTGGAATGACCTTGCTCAGGCCTTCATCGGCAACTATAAACATATTATGGACTTGGCTCCGGATCGCCAAACTCTCCAAAACATGGAGAAGAAAAAGCCAGAAACTTTCAAGGAATATGCCCAACGGTGGAGGGACTTAGCTGCACAAGTTCAGCCACCCATGACAGAAAAAGAAATGGTCACTTTGTTTGTCCAGACACTGAAATACCCATATTATGACAAACTCATTGGCAATTCGGCAACTAATTTCTTCGATGTTGTCATGTCTGGAGAAAGGATCGAGCATGGGATTAGGACTGGGAAGATTGCTGAGTCCTTTAGTGATCCTATGAAAAGAGGAGGACCATCCAGAACAAAAGATGAAGAAGTACAACAAATAGGACGCGAAAGAGGGATTCCCCTCATAGGTACTGTGGCTACCGGTCCTCGCCTATCCTATTCTGCCAAAAGGCCCAATTATTATCCTACCAATAGGCCCAATGACTATCCTCCCAATATGCCCAATGATTATCCTTCCAATAGGCCTAATGATTATCCTCCCAATAGGCCCAACAATTATCCTCTCAATAGGCCTAATCAGTTACGGCTACCTGTTCCGACTCCTTCAGTACCCACACGAAGACCAAAAGAAGTTTTTGCACCAATTCCCATGACTTACACTGAGTTGTATCCAAAACTCATTGAAAGTCAACTTATCCGTCCAATTCCTACAAATCCATTTGGACCCCCATATCCAACGTGGTATGACCCCAACATAACTTGCCCATATCATGATGGCGTTCCAGGCCATGGCTTGGAAAATTGCACAGCATTGAAACGTATAGTCCAACAATTAATCGAATCAAAGTGGTTGGACTTTTCCGATGAACCGAACGTCACTCACAATCCATTGCCGCCTCATCAAGAAAAACCAGTCAATATGATAGAAGAACACCGGCTGATGAAAAAGTCAGTCAATGATATCATAACCCCTCTTAAGCATGTATATTCATGCCTTGTGAAAGAAGGGATTATCATGGGAAAGCCTTCTTTTGGACATGAAGAAGTTGAAGATGAGGAATGGTGCAACTTTCATGACAGTAAGAGTCATTCTATCCAAGAATGCTCAGAATTCCGTAAAAATCTGCAAAGACTCATAGACTCATCCCAACTTATCATTTTTATGTCAGATAAAGATGATGATGTGAATGTGATCATTAAAGAACAAGAAGTCAATGCTATACCAATCTCAAAACCTACTCTTAAGCCGTCAAGTCCCGAGGCCATTGCTCTACAAATCAAACAAAACCGAGGTCAAGCTGCTAGGCCCGATGTGATTGGTAATTGAAAGTGAAGATTTTGAGCTGGAATTACATTGATTTTAGAAGGGCTCCAAGTCAGATCTGACCTAACAGTCCGCATACATTTTCGAATGACAGGGAATCCTTTGAATAAACTTGTATCTTTGAAAGCTTGCAAAAGTAATTTAATAGTAAAAATCTCCTAGATTTAGTCCAGAATCTAGGGTGTAGTCTTTGTTAAATGGACACCTGCTATTCTTTTTCTGGTACAACAAAAAGATGTTGCGTGTGCATTCTACCACTTTTTAATCCCATTATTACTTCTACACATTCTACCAATTTTTACCAAAAATTCAATTATTACACCTACACATTCTACCACTTCTTACCAAAAATTCCGTTTTTATATCCATCTCTCACTCCTTTCCATTATACTATCCATTATTGCTATCACACTTTACTTTGAAAACGATACTACTCGTGGGTGAAAATAAAAAGTTAAGTGAGATTTAATAGTGGCAATCTTGAAAGTGCTGTCAAATCTAGTAAGAAGGATTTCATATGTTGCACCCCAACTCTAAAAAAAAAGAATTCATAGTGGTTATCAACATCCTTGCAAGAAGTTTGGGGTTAGTTTCCAAACAAGGTAGCTCTCATATTAAATGACTTCAGTGGCCTCCCAATTCTCACAAATGCTCAATACAAAAAAAAAAAAAGATTCTCAGTTTTCCGCAACACAAATTCCAACAAAGGAAAGAAGTTCATCCCTTCCATCAAAAGCCATTAAAGGAAAAATTCAAAAACAAAAAAAAGAGACAGAGAGCAAACACAAGCAACTAAAGCCACTTTAATCATTTCACTTCAAGAGGGCTATGATCTCAGTTCTTTGCAACACAAACTCCGAAAAGAGAAATTCATCCTTTCCATCAAAAGACAACAAGGGAAAATTCAAAACCAAAAAGAACTGAGAACAAGCACGAGCAAGCAAGGCCACTTGAGTCATCTCACTTCAAGAGAGTTATCAAGTATGTTATCACCATAGCTCATACAAACAAAAAAAAAACAAAAAAAAAAAGAGGAAAAAGGGCTCAAACTAGAAAAAAAAAAAAGAAAACAAAAAAAGTGAGCTATGGATTCTAGACTGAAAACCTGCAAAGGCGGTTTAGAACACAAAAGCAATTTTCAAGCCAAGCATACATAAAGACCACGATAGTTGGGGGGCAACAGATGAGATCAAACTTTCTGGAAAAGGTGGCAAGTTTGAAGTCATCATTATTGAGTTTTTCACCATAATCAAATCTGCTCACGAGTAGTATTAAAAGACCCTTCTTTCACACCATTAAAACTTAACTTCCTTCAGATTTAATATCCTCATTCAGCTAAAAGACTATCATTGTGAATTATGTTTCTACCTTATTTAATACTGCTCACGAGCAGTGTTAAAAGACTCTTCTTTCACGTTACTCAAGCTTAACTTTCCTCAGACCTAAAATTTACCTCTTGATATTATCCTCATTCAGCTAAAAGACTATCATTGTGAATTATGTTTCTACCTTATTTAATACTGCTCACGAGCAGTGTTAAAAGACTCTTTTTTCACGCCACTCAAGCTTAACTTTCCTCAGACCTAAAATTTACCTCTTGATATCATCCTCATTCAGCTAAAAAACTATCATTGTGAATCATGTTTCTACCTTATTACCCTGCACAGTTTATGTCTTCGAGTTGGAAAGGGGAAGAATGACAGGATATTTTAATTAAAAACAAAGACCGTAAGTTACTTGGTCAAACTTTGCAAATCGATGAAAGTTTTTCTTTAAGGCCAAACCATTATTCATTAATGTGTGTAGACTTAAAAGTGAGGACATAGCTTGAGTCTTTCTTTAATAAGATGTGGTTCTTGTAAGAGAAATTTACGATCAAATGCCATCACAAAGGTCTAGAAATGCTCGACCTTCTGTTAAATCAAAGGCGAGATGATATCTCTTTCCACATAAACACCATATTCAGGGGGGCAAAGTAGTCTCTACGAAGCGTAAGAAGAGTACCGCCAACAAAGAAGTTCAATAGACAAGGGGGCAAGTCTTATGGATCAAAACATGAGTTCAAGGAAGAGCAATCATTCAGATTATAACATGGGAATAAGTAAGTGTCGGCACGGTCACAAGAAAAGGGGCAAAGCAGACATTGAAAGTAAAGCCTTTGATGGTATCAAATCCATGACAATGGATGAGTACCCGAAAGAGATATAAATTATGAGGCGGGCCAACTTTAAAGAAATTGAGGCCAAAATTCAAAGAACAAGTCAAAGAAAGAGGATTTTGAAAAGAGTTGGGCTTTTGAGGCAGCGAACAAAAGCTGGAAAGCATAAAGAGATTCAACGATAGTCCAAGAAGGCCATCACAAAGAGGATCCAGTAAAGCAAAAATATGAAGAACTAGATCAATCCAAAAAAAAAAAAAAATAAAATAAAATAAAATAAAAATAAAAATAAAAATAAAAAAAGAACCATCAATTACACATGCTTTGCATTCATGCATTTCACATCATGCATGCATGACTTTTACATGATAGGAACCAAACGGGAATCACATTCACAGCACAGTTACAGCAATATAAGCTGAGATCTCAATGACATCAGCTCTTACCAATCTATCACTGGATACACAGCTAATATGCGGGACCAACCCGCATCAAGAATTCAAGGATAAAGTAGACAATATTGTCAAAAGCTTGGCTACTGATTCAATAATCGAGACTACACCTGGAAGGACAGGATTGACGTCAGCTAGTAGTATCCAAGATAAGAGATAGCTATAGCCAAGGATAAGGCAGATATCAAAAAATATAAAGTAGAGAATATTGTCAAAAGCCTGGCAATTGATTCAATAATCGAGGCTACACCTGGAAGGACAGGATTGATGCCAGCTTAGCAGCATCCAAGATAAGAGATAGTTAAAGATAAGGCAGACATCAAAAAATATTGTCGTTGAAAATTTGTCAAAAGCGGACAATGGATTCAATAATCGAGGACTGGATCGACGTCAGCTCGATGGAATATAAAAAAATATCTATCACATCAAAATGAAGTAGGATCCACTTTTCCGGTTAAGCGGTGAATACGGTACTCTGTGACTCTCAAGTCGGTTCTCTCAGTTGCCCATAATAACTGATTTTTTCCTCTCTTATTTCTTTTACTTCCCTCTAGAAAATGGATCCTACTCTTTCTATCTTACGAAAATATTTTCCTTCTCTCCCAATGAACATCCTCAAAAAGATCTACCAAGTTCGCTGTGAACGATTAAGAGCTCTGATGCATAAAGGAATCCCTGAAGATGAACGGTGGTTAATTGAAGCTAAGGTTCGTCTGGCAGGTGAAATCCCAGAGGCATTTGTGTCTCACATGCCTGGTGTAGGCAAAAGCTCTTATGCCAAAAAGCGAAGAGCGAGGAGACTAGGCGTCTGTCATAAATGCGGACGCTGGACCTGTAATACTAAATGTCGTTCTTTAGGGATGATCTCTGATAATCGAGAAGATAAAATACGATTCATTAAGAATGGCCTGAGTAAGGACTCATTGGATGATATCCAATTGACTCTTGAGACGCATTCTTGTGGATCCGTGCAACGTGAACTTCTCGATTTATGGAGCATTTTTCATGAAGAACGAGAACGATACAGTCCCGGGAATCTGACGTTAAACGACCCTATTTGCCAGCTTGTAAGAAAACTGGATGGGAAGCAAATCCTCGACTCATAGAAGCCGTTAATCCCGTTTCTGGACGTAAAACCAGTGGAAGATGTGAGCCACAGTCACAATCACTGTACATACAATTTATCATATTTAAAATTTTCCATTTTTCTTTTAATAATGTATTTGCTCCCGTAAGTGTAATCGACACGTTATCCATTTCATCGCTATAAATGCATGTTCTTCCAGTCGGTTATCTAAGTTTCCTTCAATAACTAATTCCTTTCCATCATCTCTCAAATTCTTCTCTCATCAATGGATTCTACTCTTTTTACCCTACGAAAATACTTTCCTTCTCTTCCAATAAAAGTCCTTAAAAAGATCTACCTTGCTAGATGTGAAAGAATCAGAGTTTTTACACGCAAAGGCATTCCCGATAATGTGCAGTGGATAATTGAAGCTAAGGTCCGTTTGGCAGGTGAAGTTCCAGATGCATTTATGCCCCGCATGCCCGGTTTAGGTAAAAGCCGTTATGCCAAAAGGCGAAGAGCAAAGAGACTAGGCGTGTGTTATAAATGTGGGCGATGGAATTGTATTACTAAATGTCGCTCTTTAGGATACATCTCCATAAATCGTGAAGATAAAAGAAAATTCATTAAGAATGGCCTGCGTAAGGAATCTCTGGAAGATATCCGAGAGACTCTTGAAACGCATTCTTGTGGAAAAGTGCAAGGTCAAATTGTCAAATTGTGGAGGACTTACCATAAAGAACGAGACCGTTACAGTCTTGGGAATGTGACTGTAAACGACCCTGTCTGCCAGCTTGTAAGAAAACTGGATGGGAAGCAAGCCCTCGACTCATAGAAGGCATTGAAGCCATTACTAGATATAAATCAGTGGAAGATGAGAGCCACAGTCATGATTGCTGTACATATAAGCTGTCATTTGTCTTTTCTTTTGACAATAATGTACTTGCTTCTGTAAGTGTAATTAACGCATTATCCCTTTCATCACTATAAATATGTGTTAGTTATTTTCGTTTCCTACAATCACTAATTTCTTTCTTTGCCTCCTTTATCAATGGAGTCTTCTCTTTCCGCCCTACGAAAGTATTTTCCTTCCTTCCCAATAAATGTTCTTAAAAAGATTTATCAAGCTAGATGTGAACGATTCAGAGTATTTATGCACAAAGGCATTCCTGATAATGTGCGGTGGCTAATTGAAGCTAAGGTTCGTTCAGCTGGTGAAGTTCCCGAAGCGTTCTTTCCCCGTATGCCCGGCTTTGGTAAAAGCGCTTATGCCAAAAAAAGAAGAGCAAAGAGGCTAGGCGTTTGTCATAATTGTGGATGGTGGATTTGCGGCAATAAATGTCGTTCTCCAGGAGTGATCACCAGAAATCGTAATGATAGAATAAAATTCATCAAGAATGGCTTGCGTAAGGAATCTCTGGAAGATATTCGAGAGGTTCTTGAAGCGCATTCTTGCGGAATAGTGCAATTTGAGGTTGTTGGATTATGGATAATTTTCCAAAAAGAACGAGATCGTTATAGTCTTGGGAATCTGACTTTAAACGACCCAGTTTGCCAGTTTGTGAGAAAACTGGATGGGATGCAAATCACCGATTCATAGAAAGCATTGAAGCCAT
The DNA here is from genome assembly GCA_039654915.1 of Aquilaria yunnanensis. NCBI lineage: Eukaryota > Viridiplantae > Streptophyta > Magnoliopsida > Malvales > Thymelaeaceae > Aquilaria > Aquilaria yunnanensis. Next base: position 100,958,453 of record CM077593.1, on the reverse strand, counting down.
TACTGGACGCAAAGCCAGTGGAAGACGAGGATCAAAGTCACGATTACTGTACGTGCTAGCTGTCGCTTTTGAAATTTTCCTCCCCTTTTGGTAATAATGTATCCACTTCTGACGTGAACCAAAGTCACGATTACTGTACGTGCTAGCTGTCGCTTTTGAAATTTTCCTCCCCTTTCGGCGATAATGTATCCACTCCTGACATGAGCCATAGTCACGATACTGTACATGCTAGCTGTCGCTTTCAAAATTTTCCTTCTTCTTTGGCAATAATGTACCCACTCCTGACACGGACTACTGTATATAGCTGCTACTTTTGAAATTTTCCTTCTCTTCCAATAATCACGTACCTACTCCTGACGTAAGCTACAGTAGTGACTACTGTATATGCTAGTTGCTTTTGAAATTTTCCTCATCTTTTAACGATAGTGTACCTATACCTGACCAGAGTCATACTCGTGACTACTGTGAATAGCTGGCAATAATGTATCCATTCTTGAAAATAAAATTATTACTTTATCTTTTTATCTCTATAAATATATCCTCTTTTCTTCTTTTCTCACATGGGTAAGGATAGGAATGGAGAAAACCTCCACTCGTAAACCCCGAAGTATTTGTGTATTTTCTGGAGCTTTTCCTGGAGAAGATGAAGAGTACTTAAAGGCAGCCAACCATTTGGGTAGTGTATTAGCTGAGCGAAAAATACACTTAGTTTATGGAGGAGGTAGTGTCGGATTAATGGGAGCTGTAGCATCAGCAGCATCTTTAGGAGGAAGCCAGGTTCTGGGTATTATCCCTGCATCTCTGAAATCGGTTTCTGGGGGCACGATTGGAGAAGAGCTAGTGGTTAAAAATCTGCAAGAGCGCTTGTTACAAATGCTTTTTAACGCTGATGCTTTTATCGCTCTACCAGGTGGCTTTGGCACATTAGGAGAAGTCTTTCAAATTGCTTCCATGGCCCAACTTAATTTGCATAAGAAACCCATTGGGCTTTTAAATGTTAACAATTTCTTTACAGGTCTGATAGCTTTTATGGATTATGCTATGCAGAAGAATTTCATATCAAGAGTGGCACGGCGAATCATAATATCCGCAACAACTGCTGAAGAATTGCTAGATAAAATACAAGCTTTTGTTCCTGAACCAGATCCAGCAATGATTCAGATAGACTGGACACGACAGTCTTTCCCGACCAGTTCACTCCCATAATGGTCCTCTACTCACCCTGTTGAAGTATTGTGGAAGAAAGAAGCGACCTGATCCGTTTTTCTTGTCCTTTAGTTTTATTATCAGCATTTTCTTTCGCGTTTCAGTTTTTCTTTTTAGGGAATTTCTTTTTTTATAATATAGCTTCGTCCATGCTGATATTAAAACCATAGGACAACGCCTTTAGGATAGAATGGCTGAGTAAAGAGTAATTTTTATTACTCTTGAGACGCATCCTATTAGGTCTACTAGGCATAACATTTTGGGGTAGTTAAGCTTTAACCTTATTTGGATGACATATCTCACAAGGGAATCTATATTTACTGAAGAAAATATTAGATGAATCTTGAATATTGATTCTAAACATCCGTTCCCCTTACATAATTTGTCAGGGTTATTGTCATCATTAAGATTCACTCGTTTTATCGAAGCCTAATTCTTTGCGCTCGCTTATTATGAAAATTCACACTTTCGAAGAAAATTATTCCTATTTCAATTGCTTTCATATAAATTTCGCTCGAGGTCCTAAGGAAAGCTCCTTAGCCTCAAAATCAATTTTCATCATCGGGGTTTTAAGGATTGAACCTTTGCCTCGAAAACAATCAATTTTCATCGGGGTTGTAAGGATGGAACCTTTGCCTCGAAAACAATCAATTTTCATCGGGGTTGTAAGGATGGAACCTTTGCCTCGAAAACAATCAATTTTCATCATCGGGGTTTTAAGGATGGAACCTTTGCCTCGAAAACAATCAATTTTCATCGGGGTTGTAAGGATGGAACCTTTGCCTCGAAAATAATCAATTTTCATCATCGGGGTTTTAAGGATGGAACCTTTGCCTCGAAAAGAATCAATTTTCATCATCGGGGTTTTAAGGATGGAACCTTTGCCTCGAAAAGAATCAATTTTCATCATCGGGGTTTTAAGGATGGAACCTTTGCCTCGAAAATAATCAATTTTCATCATCGGGGTTTTAAGGATGGAACCTTTGCCTCGAAAAGAATCAATTTTCATCATCGGGGTTTTAAGGATGGAACCTTTGCCTCGAAAAGAATCAATTTTCATCATCGGGGTTTTAAGGATGGAACCTTTGCCTCGAAAAGAATCAATTTTCATCATCGGGGTTTTAAGGATGGAACCTTTTGCCTCGAAAACAATCAATTTTCATCATCGGGGTTTTAAGGATGGAACCTTTTGCCTCGAAAATAATCAATTTTCATCATCGGGGTTTTAAGGATGAAACCTTTGCCTCGAAAATAATCAATTTTCATCATCGGGGTTTTAAGGATGGAACCTTTGCCTCGAAAATAATCAATTTTCATCATCGGGGTTTTAAGGATGGAACCTTTGCCTCGAAAACAATCAATTTTCATCATCGGGGTTTTAAGGATGGAACCTTTGCCTCGAAAACAATCAATTTTCATCGGGGTTGTAAGGATGGAACCTTTGCCTCGAAAACAATCAATTTTCATCATCGGGGTTTTAAGGATGGAACATTTGCCTCGAAAACAATCAATTTTCATCATCGGGGTTTTAAGGATGGAACCTTTGCCTCGAAAAGAATCAATTTTCATCATCGAGGTTTTAAGGATGGAACCTTTGCCTCGAAAATAATCAATTTTCATCATCGGGGTTTTAAGGATGGAACCTTTGCCTCGAAAAGAATCAATTTTCATCATCGGGGTTTTAAGGATGGAACCTTTGCCTCGAAAAGAATCAATTTTCATCATCGGGGTTTTAAGGATGGAACCTTTGCCTCGAAAAGAATCAATTTTCATCATCGGGGTTTTAAGGATGGAACCTTTTGCCTCGAAAACAATCAATTTTCATCATCGGGGTTTTAAGGATGGAACCTTTTGCCTCGAAAATAATCAATTTTCATCATCGGGGTTTTAAGGATGAAACCTTTGCCTCGAAAATAATCAATTTTCATCATCGGGGTTTTAAGGATGGAACCTTTGCCTCGAAAATAATCAATTTTCATCATCGGGGTTTTAAGGATGGAACCTTTGCCTCGAAAACAATCAATTTTCATCATCGGGGTTTTAAGGATAGAACCTACCTTTGCCTCAAAAACAATCAATTTTCATCATCGGGGTTTTAAGGATGGAACCTTTGCCTCGAAAATAATCAATTTTCATCATCAGGGTTTTAAGGATGGAACCTTTGCCTCGAAAATAATCAATTTTCATCATCGGGGTTTTAAGGATGGAACCTTTGCCTCGAAAATAATCAATTTTCATCGTCGGGATTTTAAGGATGAAACCTTTGTCTCGAAAACAATCAACGGTAGGACTGCTCCTATTCTCGGGATTTTAAGGATGGAACCTTTGTCTCAAAAACAATCAACGGTAGGACTGCTCCTATCGTCGGGATTTTAAGGATGGAACCTTTGTCTCGAAAACAATCAATTTTCATCATCGGGGTTTTAAGGATGGAACCTTTGCCTCGAAATCAATCAATCAATCCGAGGTTTTAAGGATGGAACCTTTGCCTCGAGATCAATCAATCAATTCGAGGTTTTAAGGATGGAACCTTTACCTCGACATCAATCAATCAATCCGAGGTTTTAAGGATGGAACCTTTGCCTCGAAATCAATCAATCGATCCGAGGTTTTAAGGATGGAACCTTTGCCTCGAGATCAATCAATCAATTCGAGGCTTTAAGGATGGAACCTTTACCTCGACATCAATCAATCAATCCGAGGTTTTAAGGATGGAACCTTTGCCTCGAAATCAATCAATCAATTTGAGGTTTTAAGGATGAAATCTTTGCCTCGAGATCAATCAATCAATTCGAGGTTTTAAGGATGGAACCTTTACCTCGACATCAATCAATCAATCCGAGGTTTTAAGGATGGAACCTTTGCCTCGAAATCAATCAATCGATCCGAGGTTTTAAGGATGGAACCTTTGCCTCGAGATCAATCAATCAATTCGAGGCTTTAAGGATGGAACCTTTACCTCGACATCAATCAATCAATCCGAGGTTTTAAGGATGGAACCTTTGCCTCGAAATCAATCAATCAATTTGAGGTTTTAAGGATGAAATCTTTGCCTCGAGATCAATCAATCAATTCGAGACTTTAAGGATGGAACCTTTACCTCGACATCAATCAATTAATTCGAGGTTTTAAGGATGGAACCTTTGCCTTGAAATCAATCAATCAATTCGAGGTTTTAAGGATGGAACCTTTGCTTCGAAATCAATCAATCAATCCGAGGTTTTAAGGATGGAACCTTTGCCTCAGAAACAATCAATTTTCCTTCAACGATAGGAGAACTCCTATCCCCGGGGTTCTAAGGAGAGTTCCTTAACCTCAGGATTTAGGCGGCGAGAAGATTCTCAATGCCTACCTAAGCCGGACGAAATTTGGTAACGACTTTGCATACATCATGTCCCATGAAGCATGCAAAAGGGGGCAGCTGTTGACACCCAATTTCGTCCGGGCGTTTTAAAATTTTAAAAAAATTTTATTAAAAAAAAATTAATTTAAAAAAAAAATATTACTATTATTATTAAAAAAATTTAATTAGTTTAAAATATATTTTTGTTTTGTGAAAATTTGATATATGTGTGAATATGTGTATGTTTGAAATAAAATAAAATTTCATGAAAAAAATGACAAAAAATTAAAAGTTTGAGGTAAAAATGACAAAATTGAGAAGTTTCGGGAAAAATTGACAAATTCTAAAAGTTCCAGGAGCATTTGGTAGTTTGTCACATAAAATTTTGAGCCTGCCGACGTTTTTGGCTCAAATTGACAGAAAACGACAAAATTGTCAAAATCAGAAGCTTCAGGAACTTATCCAGAGGCTGAGAGACGTAAAGGACTAAAATTGTCATTTTACCAATTTAAGAGATAAGTTTGAAATTTTTTATTAATTTATCCATCAACAGTTCAGCTAAACTTCCTCTATAAATAGCCCCCCAAATTTTGTGCTGAACACAGAGAAAAATAGAAAGAAAAGCTTAGAGCTCCGTTTTTAAAATAGAAAAAATTACAGCCTTAGTCCCTAGCTCTCCTTCCTTTCCTCAGAAAATCTCAAAACTTTTCATTTTGACGATTAAGCCATCTTCTTCCCCCCGTCGCGCGCCCTCTGTTTCCATTTCTCAGAATTCAGAATTTAAAATCAAGAGTACAACTCTCATTTAATCCTTCATCTTTTCAATTTCTTTCACTTTGGTCACTAACTTTGTATTTTATTCTTGCAGAATTAATTACTAACCCTTTTAATTTTTACTTGTTTGTTTATTATTTGTTTATTACTAACCCCTTTTTTTTATTGTTGTTATTAACTTACTAACAACTAACTTTTAATACTATTATTGTTACTAACCTTTTAATTTTTGCATTATTACTAACTTTTATAATTGTTGTTAACAATTAATTAACTTTTATTTATTGTTGTTAATTAATTTAATTAATTTGGCTAACTTTTTATTTATTGTTGTTAATTAATTTAATTAATTTGGCTAACTTTTTATTATTGTTGTTAATTAATTAATTTAATTAACTTGGCTAACTTTTTATTATTGTTGTTAATTAATTAATTTAATTAACTTGGCTAACTTTTTGTTATTGTTGTTAATTAATTAATTTAATTAACTTGACTAAATTTTTATTATTGTTGTTTAACAATTAATTTAATTAACTTTGCTAACATTTATTATTATTTTTAAAGTGGATGGCCAAAAAGCCCCACTTTATTATTATTAATTTTTTTTCTTTATATAATTTTTTTATTTAATTCACCTTTACCCTTTACTAATTAATAAATAAATGAAAATTAAAAGAAGATTATTTTGTAATTAATTATTAAGGCTAATAAAAATCATTTTTAAAAAAGCCAATTATTTTTATTTTTATATACATGTTTTTAATTCTTTAAAGATAACAAAAAGTTAAAATTAATTTTAATAGTTATTTTTATCCAGTAAAAATAATAAAAAAATAAAAATAAAACCTGTTTAAAAAAAATACATGAAAATTAAGACTTTATATTTTACTGATTTATTTAAAATATAACTTTTAAATCCACTAAAATAATAAATATTTTTCATTAAACAAGAAAACAAAAAGAAAATTAAAACAAGATAAGAAAAAGATAAGAAAGACAAGAAAAAGAAAAGAAAAGAAAGATAAGAAAAAGATAAGAAAGATAAGAAAAAGAAAAGAAAGAAAAGAAAGAAAAGAAAGGAAAGATTAAATCAAAAAGAAAAGAAAAATATAAGAAAGAAAAGAGAGAAAAGAAAAGAAAGAAAATAAAAAATAAAATTTTTTTATCTAAAAATTCTATAACAAAAAGAATTACGAATTAGTAATTAAACTAATAATTAATTCCATAAAAGTAATAATTATATAACTAACAATAAATTAAATTTAATTTCCATATCTGGATGATCCGGCAGGATCTACGGTTTGGAAAATATCAAACTTTTTAAAATAAATAAATTAAATAAAAAGATAAAAAAAAATCCATATTTTTACAATATGGATAAAATTGTTTAAAATTTCACCAAATTCCGTGTCCAAATGACTCGGCAGAGTCCATGGTTCGGAATCAAAATCTTCCGTGTCCAAATGACTCGGCAGAGTCCATGGTTCGGAAGTATAAAATTTTATACAAATTAACTTAAAAATCCACATTTCGATTAATTCAGTTAAAAATTCTAGATTGAAAATTAACTGAAATTTATTTAAAAGCAAAGTGAAACAAAATTAAAATCAACTAAGGTGCCAATTTTGGGCGCTATAACAAAGTTGTTTTAGCGTAACCGTACTCCCGATCCCCGAACTCTCGCAGACCAATTTTAAGGTGACCAATCGACCTAAGAAAACTGATTGGTGGCGACTCCCGAAAACGGCCCGCACGTTGCCACAATAGCAAGCCTTGAATTAATGCTAGAAGTGAGTCCACATTTTATGCTTCTTAGGCCAATAATAAGGTGTTGGAATTAATGCTGAACAATAGCAAATCCTGTTCCTGTCATGCTTTCTCATATCTACTTGTTCATAGCCATAGTCAATAGCGGCCAACGAGGTACATACCTTATTGTACTTTTTATCAAAGAGAATATGATTTTTTCGTACAACCCGTAATTAACCTTTACTCTAAGAATTGTGAGGCTAGACAACAACATTAGCATTTAGTACGATGTTAAAAAGTTATCTAATAATAGTTTTTAGTATAATTAGATACTTGAGCATTTAAATTAATATTTTATGGTTGGTGACATTTCTCCTATTTTTGCTATTTTTTTCTTTTTTGATACTCAAAATTAATTACAGTACAAAGTTTAAGAATTTAGGGGCAAGGAATAAAAAGAGTGTCTCGAACTTGAGCCTCAGCTATGAAAGACCAAAGTCCTTTCCACCCCGTCAAGGGTTAAGAGATATTTTGCTATTCCTTTTGGTATATAGTTGAGCATCTTGTTGATTTCAATATATTACTTTTTTTTAGCGGGAAAAATAAATGTTATTAAATATAAAAATGCAATACAAACATCCATTCCAGAAAAATACTGGAACAAATTATCCTTAATAACATCTTGAAGACAGAAGTACACTGACTTCCTACATTATACATCAAACTTAAAATCTCATTCAAAATCTCTCGAAATCAGAATAAACGCAATCTTCCTATTATCAACCAAATAATACAAATCCAAACACTAAACCCTACATGTCTCATGTCCCAAAAAATGCAGGAAAATAGACACTAATCTTTAAACCCTCATTCCAATTTTTTTGGTTCACATCTCAACACCAATTATTTTAATTGTGATTCCATTTTTTTTACCCCTTCCTCTTCTTTTTAGACTTATCGAGATTTTTTAACATATCCAATGTTTGTTCATCATAACCATCAAATGACACATCATCAGGATTGAAACCTTTACTTTCTATATAACCAGCACAAGACCGCATACCTCCAAATCTTTCCTTATCACAATTTGAAGACCCATTATCTTGCAATGACAAAGTTTTTGATTGCTACTCAAAACTTCCCAATCCTGTCGTTGTGGCTTATCAAAAGTCTAAATTTCCCAAATATGAAATCTTTCCACAATACCAAGATTTTTTTTTGTAGCTGATGAGTAGTTAGTAAGATTAAAAATATCACTAGTATTAATTTCGTACCGGTCCACATTTGAGTTTCAAATTTGAAAAATTACACTCTCAGTGGCAAAATTTCTAGCCTTAAAACCGCTTTTGCCCTTTAAATTTTGTCAACTTCTTAAATTTTAATTCAGGTTGACTTTAGGTCCTCAAACTTTACAAAGTAGGGCATTTTATCCCCTTGACCCATTTAAATGAAGCACAAGCAATCATGACTATGTGCATTACTTTTGTTATATAAATGATATTTTAGGTTATATGAGAACCGAAAGAAAGATAAAAGAAGAGATGAACTAGCCAAAGCATTGCTATGCATCTGAATTGGCCTCATGCATGTCCCTCGTCCCTTGTTGCACTCAAATCCTTCTTAGACACCAACATAGCAAACCCTTCCGTCTTCACAACTAATATGAAAACCAACCCAAATTCCTCATTCGGCAACTAAATTCCTCAAATTTCTCCTCTATGCTCGATCTTCCTTTATTTCTCCCCCTCTTTACTTTGATTTTGGAACAATTTAGGGTCCTGAAACCGTGGCCAACCTCCCCCACCTTGTTACTCACTTTGCTTTTGAAATGCGTTTTGAAGCTCACTGATGGTTCCAATGAAATAAACTTGGAAATGGGTGCCTAAACTAAGTTCTTTAGAAAATCATAGTTGCAAGTTTATGAATTAGGGTCATTGCCATTGTTGTACCTAAAAGAAGTGAAAAATTTATTCTTTATCTTACCTTGCCTTTCTTGACGAGATTAGGAATTAGAAAAGTTTTCATTACTTAGTGAATAAGGAAAAACACTTTTGGCACTAGGTTGGTTTGATGAACAAATGGCTGAAAGATACAAATGCAGGAGGCAAGAGAAATTTCAATCCCTCTTGTGTGGAACAATGCTAGTTAATCCTTTATCTTTTCCTTTATCTTCATTTTAGTCCTCTATAATCTGAAGCGTAACTAAAAGGGCAAATGAATATGATCACATGTGCTTCATTTAAATGCAGGGGTAAAACTAAAATAGGCTAGTAGTGGCCCAAACCCCCTTAAAATTTGCATAATATATGTAATTTCCTTTATACTTTAAGGGTAAATGTATTATAGCTTCTTCTTAAAATTGGTCAAATTCTTCTGTAAGGATTATAGTTCATGGGCTTAGTCGTACTGATTCAAAGTTAAAGGAATAATTCGCTTGATTTAGAAAGTTGAGGGATAGAATGTAATGTATGGATATAATACACATATATCTAATTATACATAGTACTGATTTTACAATTATACCCCTTACCTTAGTTTCTATTTCTTTCCAGGATACTTTTTGTGTGCCCCCCTGTCATCTAACTTTAACGAGTTCACTGTTGCAGATTTGTTGCCGGACTCATATAGGGCTCCTCATGTAGTTGTTGTTCTCAACAATGCAAAGGCGAAGCCTGATAGGCAACTGGAGCAATATGAAGCTAGGAGTGGCGACTGGAGGAGGTGAAGCCAAGCGATGTGAGTGAGACAAAGTCAGGAATGGTGACCGAATGAGGCTGAGATTTGAGCAAATGGCTAAGAATCGATTGACTTCCAAGTGGAGATTTGAATGAATGGTTGAGAATCGGTTGAGATCTGAGCAGAGATCGGTGATGAGAATTGACGATTCAAATGAACGATCAACAATGACCTTGCTTTTCTAGGGGGGGCCAACAAAGACGCTATCGTGGTCATTGTGTCGGCCGTACCAGTGGTATTTGTAGGTGGTGGAGGAATACTTGAGGAGCATTTTGAGGGTTTCGTGGTGGCGGAGGTGGACAATGGGGCCAGTGTAGGTTTCGATCAAGGCTTCTAGCGATGATGAGTCTTTGAATTTGGATTGATTAGACAGAGATAACAATTGCTTATTATTTTCCTAAAAATAAAATAAGTTTTATTTATTAGTTATTAAGAAACTCTTATATTTTTCTTTAGACATTTCTCTTTTCGTTAATTTATACACCTTTATATATATATATAAACATTTTAGACACTTTAACATTTTTATTTAAACATTATTACATATTCATTCAGGCTTTTTTAAACTTGAAAAAAACAAATTTTTTACATGTTGTTGTGGTCATTTTTATATATAGCATCAAACATTTTCATATATTTATCTAAATACTTTTATTTATTGCTTCAGACACTTTTACTTTTAAGATTATAAAATTATTTACATATTCTATTAGACATTTTTACCTATTATTATAGTTACTTTAACATATTTATTTAAATACTTTTACATATTATTTTAATAAAAACTAATTTTTATATTATATGAAAAGAATAATTTATATACATATTATTTCATATGTTTATATATACTTAATTAAATAATTTTATTAATTTGTTTAGACACTTTGTATCTTTACTAAGACATTTATGAAAATAGTTTCTATGTGCGATTTAGTTGATGATGAGAGAGAAGTGGCACTGTGGTGGCCTAGAAGTGAAAACGAAATCATCCATGAGATCTGAGGCACACGATGACTGCAAGATCGGAAAGAGCACGTCCATGCTTCGATTTGGAGGCGTGTAAAAATGGAAAATCTGAATGCGATGATTGTCCGGCGCCGACGCCGGCTACAGTGGCTTTGGTCGATGAAGGTGGAGGAGCCTAGGGCGGCGGGAGGAGGTAATCGAGAAGGATGAGCGAGCAGGAGGGCTTCGTACGAGGTAGAGGAACCCATATATCTGATCGAATTGTTGAGACTTGAGAGGAAGCCGATTGGATCTAATAGCCAGCTAGAGAACGGTCGGAGAAAGTTCAGCAGCTAGTCTCCCGTCAATGGCTCCAAAGACCTTGCTAAGGGTCTCGTCTGTTTCTAGTCTTATTTTAATTGCAGAGTTTATTTTCCTGTGCGTATACTGCAATTTTGAATAGTTGAGCATGAACCTAAATTTGTCTGGTTGGCGACAGTTGCAGAGAAAGTGAGCAGAGGACTAGTTGAAGACGGGGGCTTCAAAAATAAAATAAAATGTTGAAGACGGGGGCTAAATCGTCAGATGTGAAAGTTTTGAGCGCAGAAATTTCTAATTCTGGGCCAAAGAATATTAAAGCAAAAGCTGGGTTTTCCGTCGTCCAGCCTAACGGGGAGTCTCGCGGTGATGACTTTTTAGGGGGCAAGGTGTTGGTACTATAGAAAATTGGTTACAAGTGAAGGTTAGGGAAAACCTCACGTAGTTTTTTGTGATTTTTGGATGCCAGGAGACGGAAGGTTTTGTTTCTCTTGATTCCCGTTCAACTACTAACCACTAAACAAGCTCGATTGACATTTGTTGAGAGGCGGAAGGACTTGAAACTCCACTATGCTCGGCGATGGAAGCAAAGCCGCGGCCAAAATCACTGTTCCGCTTCTCAGGTACTCCGCCGCCTTGTTCCCTTCGTTCTCATGCGCTATCCTACTGTTGTAAGTCTTCTTGATGTCCACGAACTGGAAGCTCCATTGTCACTATATCCTTTACGATGCCAAGTTCCTACCTCCAGTTCAGTAAATCGCTCCCTCTCGACCCACCTTCTTCCCCATTTTCCTCCATTTCGATCTCGAAACCTAGATTAGGTGGCCTATTCGTCGAGCCGAGTATACCCTGTACGTTTCTGGAATTTCTTTCGCCGAGGGATGGTTCGGCTTCAAACACAGTGCGTTTCTCAAACGACAACCGCATGGCGGCGGTGGTGCCAGGGTTTTTCCTCTCAGTGAGCTTGGGGAGCCATGGCCGTGTTCAGGAGCCGAAGGTGGGGCTGGAGCAAACTGGGGGGAGGGAGAAGAGTGATAAGGAATTGGGTTTTGGGAAGCGGAAGGTTGGGGTAACACAGCAGCCTGCGGCGAACACCACCAACCATTTGTGCGCTGGGGCTATCGCAGCTATGGTTTCAAGGTAATTGTATTTTCCTCTATCTTGGTTTCTGTTTTGATTCTGGGACCCCAACTATGGAGTGAATTTTATGATGTTGCGAAGTAGAAGGAATGTTCATATGTGTATAATGTGAGTAACCCGTGGTATTATAGTGTCATTTGGATGATTTAGATTCTTCCTGATGTTATGGGTTATGTTTCTGCCAGAACATGTGTTGCTCCATTGGAGAGATTGAAGCTGGAATACATAGTTGGTGGAGAGCAAAAGAACATTGTTGATCTAATTAAGACAATTGCTGTTAAGCAAGGTTTGCGAGGGTTTTGGAAGGGGAATCTTGTCAATATTCTCCGCACTGCCCCATTTAAAGCAGTCAACTTTTATGCTTATGACACATATAGAAAGCAGCTTCTCAAATTCTCCGGGAACGAGGATACAACAAATTTTGAGAGGTTTGTTGCAGGTGCTGCAGCGGGAATGACAGCGACAGTTATTTGCTTGCCACTTGACACTGTATGTAAACGCCTGATCTTCCTTCCCTTGTTTTATTTGTTTTTTACCGTTGCTTTGTTTGTCATTGCGCGTATCTGAAGATTTAAAATATGTTTGCTTTAGTTTAGCATTTATAAATCATATCTCTTGTGTTGATTGCAAGCAGCTAATTGTTATATTTGTTTGGCTTTAGTGGGTTATCCATCTAAACATGGAATATATTGATTGTAAGTAAAGGTTGGTGAAAAATGTGGTTAAGGTTGGTAACAAATTCAAATTTAAGTTTTGTAGTGTGAGCATTAACTATATGGTTCAGTTGTCTGCTTTACCTTTTTTTTTTGTCTGTTCAGTTTATTTGATATGCGTATTGATATTGCAATGTCATGTCTGGCAGACATTCTATAATATGCCAAGTGAAAGCCTTTTTCTGACTTTAGCAGCGACTAGGATGAAGGGCTACCAGTTTCTTTTAGTATGTTTGTAAATGACTGAAGCAATGTAGCTAAAAGTTGATTGGAATGTTCATAAGGCGGAGTTTAGGGAGAGAGAGAGAGAGAGAGAGAGAGAGAATCAATTCTAGACAAAAGTGCTGGAAATTCTCTGGTGAGAAGTTGTAAAGAGGGTTCCTTGGCACTGTAATTCCTGAGCAATACCGTTACTGACTAATATCTGGTTACCCCCTGTTTATGTGTTTCTGGACCTTGATTTCCAGTTTAGTCTTGTCCAGTATCAGAGATGCAACTCTCAGTTCCTGTGCATATCATGTGAAATTTATTTTCAGTGGAATCATTGGAAATATATATATATAGAGAGAGAGAGAGAGAGAGAGAGAGCATTGATGACTTAGTTATAATTTTATTTTACAGATTCGCACTAAAATTGTTGCTCCTGGTGGAGAAGCATTAGGTGGTGTAATTGGTGCTTTCTGCCATATGATCAAAACAGAAGGGTGTTTGTCACTGTACAAAGGTCTAGTTCCCTCGCTCATAAGCATGGCACCTTCAGGTGCTGTGTTTTATGGTGTGTATGATATCTTAAAATCAGCTTATCTGCACTCACCAGAAGGCAGAAAAAGAATCCAGAACATGAACCAGCAGCAGGGGCAGGAACTAAATGCTTTTGACCAGCTGGAGTTGGGGCCAGTAAGGACATTATTATATGGAGCTATTGCTGGTGCCTGTGCTGAAGCTGCTACTTATCCATTTGAAGTAGTCAGGCGACAGCTTCAGCTGCAAGTTCGGGCAACAAAAATGACTGCGTTGAAAACTGGCATCAAGATAGTTGAGCAAGGGGGAATTCCAGCACTCTATGCGGGGCTGATTCCCAGTTTATTGCAAGTACGTGGTATTTATTTAAAAGATAAGAGTAATATGATGTCTGAACTATGAATATGGACACATATTCTTGAGGTAAGTCTATCATGAGGATAAACAAGGTCATTGCTATAACCTCTGATGAGAGATTCTATTTTCTGAATAGTGTGATTAAATGGTTGTTATTAATGATTTAATGCAAGACTAGGCTCATTGTAAAATGACTTGTTATCTAAACCACAAATAAGGCATCTAGCTATGGACATTGTTTTATAGTTCTCTCTCTCTCTCTCTCTCTCTAAAATCCCTTGTTATATATAAATGGCCTATGTCGTTTGATCACCTAATTGTTAAGAAGTGTCACAGCATGCATGATGCTTCCTTCCTCACATTTGGTGTCTTGTCATGTCCTTTTGTACTCTAGCGTATTCAGTCTAACCCTTTTTGGCTGTTTGCTTAGCAATACACATATCATGTTTATGTTTATGATGCCTTTTGGATATGTGTATTCCATCTGAGCTTCTTTCGAATTTCTTTCTTTGTAACATGTCAAATTCTCACACCTAAGATTTGATCCAATTTTCTGAATCATCTGCCATATGGCCTAAAAGCAGAACATTGATTATGTTGTTTAGAGTAATTTTGTTGCAGTGATCACTTGTTGTCGCTCCTGTTCTTATTGTATTGTGGTTTGATTTTTGCATTTTCAGGTCCTTCCTTCTGCTTCAATAAGTTACTTTGTTTATGAGTGTATGAAGATCATACTCAAAGTGGATTGACCACTGACCGATGAGAAGCAGCAATCCTTTCAAAGGTAGGAATTTGTACAGCGACTCAACATCTGAGCACATTGTAGAAGTGATGGATGGTAATACTACAGCATACAGGATCAGCTGATGTCGCCAAACTTTTGTTCTTGTACCCAAAAAAAGAAGAAGAAGAAGAAGACAGAAAGAAGTAAAAAAAAAAAAGTGAGATTTTGTGGATTCTTCTGAACCTTTCTTTTTTTGTTTTACATGCATGATGCATTTACCATTTTCGGGTCATTGACTAAGATTGGATTTCCATGGGTGATGCATGTGACATTCACTATTATCGCTAGGAGAGAAACATTTGATATGAGAAATTTATGTCCTATCGTTTTTATCATTATCATTAATCAGGCTAAAGATTTTTTCATGATAATATTAATATATTTTATTCTGAGTGGAGATGCAAGATTCATGTAATCAAATGGGACTTGTTGGGATAGAGGGTTAGTTGTTTCATTGACGTTGCATTTTGTTGATCACTCTCGCATGGTTAGAGTCCCGTGTATTTGCTGATAGTTTCATTTGACTAAATTGGGAAATTAACGGGTAGTCAACGATGGCTTTAACCCCAAACTAGTTTGAGTAGGGTTTGAGAATCTGTGTTTAGGTTCCATGCGGTTGGAGGCAGCTTTCTCCATAAGCTCCAAAACAGTACGTTTCTACTCGGATGAGTTTAGCTAGCTCCATGCCTGCCTCTTTGCTCTTTACCCTTCTCTTTTTGTCCCTTTTAAAAACATAATTGCCAGCGGAACCTTGCTATTGCTACCTTCTCAACTATTGTATCCTTGGTTGCTTATTATTCTATCTAAAATTAGTCGTGTTAAGTACCTCTTCTCTAGAAAGAAACTTTCACCTTACGATTACCTTGCAATCATCATTAGGCCAAAAATGAAAAATTGCTCCTTATTCGAACTTCTATAATGAAATTATTCTTTCCAACTAGTGTTTCTTGAATCAGACTAGTTAGTCGTATCTTCTCATGCTATTTCAGTTGTATATGTATCAATTATTTGAAGATCTCTCCAATGGTTTATTTTACTTCTTTATGATCACAAATCAGAATGCTTGTTATACCAGTCACCTCTATCACCTCTTTTTTTATAGAGCTTGGCCTACGAATCATTTCCTACGTCTTAAACTCTTTTTCTAAGAGACGATATATTAACTCATCTCCTGCTTGGTCATCAAAAGAAGTCGTTTTAGGTCTAACAAGTGGAGAATGAGAGTAGTTTGGTAGGGTTTTTGTCGAATTCGATTTTCCCTTTTCAGTAGTCGAACGCCCAACCGCCAACGGTGTGGGAATTCATAAAGCGGCTACACGTCAGGCAGTCACTTGGTAAAGGAAGAAATTTGCAACCTAACCAAAATTTTCCATGAGAACACTATACTAATCGATAAGGTAGACAAGAAAGGTTTCTTCATTCCTGGCATGGGTCAGTATTCATTGGATGAGTGAGAAGATAAGTAACCCAGTTTTTCCGAGAACACCAAACAAATGTTCTTGCCATACCAATCTCCTTGCTTGGTGAACATCTCCCATTAAATGAACTGTCTAAAAAGTACAGGAAGAAAACAAAACAGTGGCTTGTTTGTCCATCTTGATCTCTATTCTATGTCTGGTTTGCGTTGGGAAATAACGTGGGGGAATTGATCAACCGAATTAATTATTCATCCACCAATTCTTAGCCACAGAAAGAGAGAGAGGCATGTGATGGGATACTTATTTGCGGCTTTAATTTAACCGTGAACGAGATTGTAATAGAGCCGTTAAAAACCGCTCCTCAAGACGTGGCGGTAAACCAACCGTCGTGTGAAAAAACTAACGCAAATGTGAAATCGTGAAAATCCTGCTTCAAATAATCGACGCATTCCCTTCCCTCCCCATCGCCTCTGAAAAACGGTCTTTTATATCTCTCACAAAACCCTATTGTTAAACATGTCGCCGGCCGCCTCCCGAGACGCCTTGTTCAGCTGCCGTTGCTCGTGCTCTTCCGCCGACAAGGGCCATCACCGGCCAGATCGAATCCCTAGATCCGCCTACGGTATCTGCCCCCATTGCGCCTCTTCTGGTCCACCTTCATGTTCCTCTCCTTCGCTCCCATTTGATTTCATTACTTTCACGGATCCCGAGAAGGTCTGGAGAATCGTCATTGCTTCAGCTAGAGGCTTCTCCATTGGAGCCGGCCTCAAAGGCGGCTTAGCTCTCTTCTCAATTCTCTCCCGCTTGCGGCGAAGCAGATCGGCCATTTCCATGAGGTAGTCTCCAGACTTGACTACTTCGACGCCGATTTGAAGTGCGCTTTTTTAGTTTTGTTGCTTGATCGATATATATGGTGTTAATGTTTCGATTTCATTCATTAGGAAAGTCAATGTATTCGCAGATGGAGAAGCAGTTTTTGTGGCCATTAAGGAAACGCTTAGATATGGTCTTTTTATTGGAACTTTTGCTGGTACATTCGTCTCTGTTGATGAAGTCATTGGTGCTCTTGGAGGACATCGGAGGCAAGTTCTTCAAATTTGAATCCGAGGACTTGGAAACTTAGAGTAGGATAACATCACATCAAGTTCACTTGATGGAGTGTGATTTTTGTGCTAGGACTGCAAAGTGGAGAGCGTTAGTAGCAGGGTTGGTTGCCGGACCTTCGATGCTTCTCACTGGGTTCAACACGCAGCACACGAGTCTGGCCATATACATACTCATGCGTGCTGCAGTCTTGGCAACTCGCTGTGGGATGAAAAGCAAGCAGTTTGGGAGGATATGTAAACCTCTTACTTGGAAGCATGGTGACATATTCCTTATGTGTCTCTCCTCTTCACAAATTTTGTATGTTCCTTCAGTTACAAGCCCACAACTTATGGTCCTTTAGAAAAAAAAAACATGAAGTGCTTAATTGTTCTTTGGGCCTTGTAAATAGGTAAAGGAATTATTGTTGATGCATCATTTTTGTAGCATCGCTTAAGCACTCCTGTTTTTGCAAATACACTGTGGCATTCCAATTCAGGAAAGGGGTTTTCCTGCCCATGAGAATTTAATAACCCACTTCTCGAAAAGTTAATAGACAAGCTGAGTATGTAGTTTCAGATGGGCTTCATAGAACTGTGTCATTTCTTATCTGGAGTTCTGAACAGTTCTGAAAGCATGAGCTATATATTTCAAGAACAAATATTAGAGTTGACAAAGAGAGTAGGTTGTCACAGAGAGCAAATGGGCTAGGCGAACCTTTTCTGGCTCTCTGATTTTTACATGCACCCAGAAAACAGTGTTTGAAAAATATCACTCGTTAAGCATGAGGCAAAAAATGGATTTTCCTGCATAGTCTGTTCTTAATTAATTGTATCTTTTTCTTGGCCTAATTTTAATGCGAAGTTTCATTCCCAGGTCTGCTTATATATTGGAGCAAGATAGTTTGCCACCATCGTACAAGTCTTTTCTTAATCACCATGGTGGAAAGGATGCTGTCATCCTGCAAGGTGTCAAAGATATAGCATGTGGACTTCCATTCACTAACTTGAGAGCAGTAGAGGAATATTACAAGTCGACTGGTTTAGACATCAAGTTAGATCCAAGCATGAAAGTTCCTTGCACGGTATGCTGGCACATTTGATGTGATTTTGTTTTAAAGTAGCTCTTGTGAATTGATATGCAAACCTATTCAATTTCCCTGCCAATTCTTTTTAAGATGCGACAGTTTGGGATGTAATCCCTGCATGTTTTTCTCGTTTCTGGACCTACACTTGTTGGGAACTGCTCATCAATTTAGTGTTGTCAAATAGTTCATTGTTGCTCAACAATTATTTTATTTATTTGTACTCTAAATGCTAATTTGCAAAAGTTAGTTTGTGTCACTACAAGTGACAGGGCAACTTCAAGCAAGATGGTTAACTTAGGTGCATACTGAGTTGAAATCTTTGAATATCTTAAGAAATATGCTCAGGAGTTCTAGTTAAGGACAATTACTTGAAGTAGCATCCACCTTGTATTTCCTGCTTTTTGTCATTTGAAACTCTTTTTCCAGGTGAGTTGTCCTAAACTTCCATTTGTATAAGGTAACCTGTCCCTATACACTGTGTGGAAAGAGAGAACTAGAGGACAAAGCATAAGTGTGCATCTAACTAGTTAACCCGATGCCTTTTATTTATCCTGTCTGCTGTTTCTATGTTGTTCTTGTAGAAGTAGTATGTAAGTGCTTTTTATCCTGTTGTTTGGTCCAGAATGCAAAAGCACATAACTTCTGTTTCTCTGGTCTACATGTTCATTTCACAAGGTCATTGTCTAGCCAAAATTTATATCAATGCTTGATCAGAATTTTAAACGGGAAGGGTGGATCTCCAAGACAGCAGACACTTAATTCTTACCTTCACAATCCCTCCCCCCAGTCCCCCTCTTTCTGTCAGCTGTTACATCTAGCTTAATGACTCATGCTTGAGAGTTTTGAATTCATAAGCATGTATTTTAACAAGATTCAGCATGGACATTCAGTCCTATTGTTTTTCATATTGCTTGTTCTTTTCTTTGCAAGACTTTGGCAGTTGGCTACATGCTAAAACAGATTTCTTGCAGATAATACATGGAAACCAGTCATGTGGTGGACATATTGTTTCTTTTCTTATTGAAGCATATAAGAGAGCATTGCCTGTATATGTTCCAGTCTATTTAATTCCAGCGCTGATAGTTCATCGCCAAGGCCTCTTAAAAAGGTGAGTCCTTTAAATGATTTTCTTATTTATGATTTTCGTGAAATTGCTTTATGTGCATATTTTGCCATTCAACTGTGTGTTGGCGACGTAGTGGGCAAAAGATCTTTCTATTCTTTGGTAGCTTGATTGCTGTGGTTCCTGTGGTGACTCATGAAACTTTTGCTTTTGTCATTTGGAAAGTCACAAAAAAAAACTTAGATTAGCACCACTAAGACTATTTAAGTCCTCAGCTGCTGTCTTACAGCGTTCACCTTGATCATATGTAGGCCATACATCATACTAGGAAAGAGTCTTCTTGGTACTGCAAGATCAAGCTTGTTCCTTTCCTCCTACTGCACGTCAGCCTGGTTGGCTTCCATTTTCTCATGTTCACCTTCGGCTAAAGCCTGACACTTTTTTGTCCCTTTTTAACTGGTTATCTAATGTGTTTTTCCTTTTAAATGTTCACATCAGGATGTGGACTTGCATTCTGTTTAGGATATTCAGAAGGTGTAACATACCAATGGTAGCAATGGGAACGGTACATCATTTTCCACTTTACCATCTAGTTGCCAACTATGCTTCATGTTCTGCTAAAATAGCCCTCCCACCCCCTTTTTACGTTCCCTTGGACAGTTTCCAACTGGTCTGGCCTTAGCTATTGAGAAGAAAAGTAGGCGGATTGAGATATCACTCTACTGTCTTTCAAGGGCCATCGAGAGTTTCTTTACATGCATGGCGGATGCTGGGTATTTTCCACGGTCGAAGAAGCTTAAGAGAATTGATGTTGTGATCTTTAGCTTGTCAACAGCCATCATAATGCACTGTTACTCACAGGAGAGAGAAGTATTCCGATCAAAGTACTTGAACGTTCTGGATTGGGTGTTTGGTGAGCCTCCTTCTCCATGCAAAACCCCGAGTTGCAACAACTCTTACAGCACCTTGCCAAGCTTTGAGGTCCATGACAGCCTCTGAGCTACAATATTACTTGATAGCACATCCATACAGTATGTACCAAGTCGCACCAGTGTTCATATATACTATGGAATCATCCTCCTTTCATCTATTTATTTACTGATTTCAGTAGCCGAACAAAGTTTAATTAGTACGTATTTTCTTTTCAATTTGTTCTTAATGCTTGTGCTAGCACCAGTTAATGACGTCATAAACTCCACACAGTTCACTCCAATTTTGATGAAGTTGAGATTAAGATGCAAGATAGTGATGATGCTCGAACAAAGTGGAGTATTGTTTCATTTGCAGGTCTGATGGAAATTCATGGCTGTTACGGGTGAAAAAATGGACAAGCAACTCAAGCTCAGCTCAAATTCAGCTAGATTTAGAGCTTGTCCGTGACTCGTTTGTGTTTTGTTTAATCTAAGCCCAAAATAATATTTTGGGCTTAGTAGAATTTTCAAGTTAAGCTCGGTTCACTACATGTTCAGCTCAATGGGCTCGTGAACGATTGAAGAAACCCATATTTGGCATTTTCCCTTACTGATATAAAACCTTGCATGCCGCTTGCCGCTCGCGTGTCTTTTCCAGATTTCCAATTTCATTTCCCCCACTCGGCGTTCGTCAACTTCCTAAATTATTTCACTCGTTTCCTTTTCAGTGTAAAGATTCTTGATTTTCTTTTCAACAAAATGATGGAAATTAATGATTAAGGTTCTGAAATTCAGCCATAAAGCTTGAGCAATTCGGAAGATTTTTCCTACAAAGCAATAGGAACTATTGCAATTTGCAAGGGTTTCTATTTTTCAAGCCTCAAGACAGATCAACATGGCTACGAGTTCTAAAGGTGAAAAAGGTACTGTATGTTTTTTTCCTGACTTTTGTCAAAGAATTGATTTCTTATCAATTTCCCAATCACTTTTGTTCCATTTCTTGCCGTGATTTCTCTATTCCCAATCAATTTGTTAAGAGATAGGATATTGACTTTGTTAATATATCTTGCTATTAGCTTAAACATTTAGCTTTTTCCTTTTAAATTCTATTACGTTTAGGAAGATATGATGTTGGTCTTTAATTAGGGCCAGTAGAAAGCAGCCTTATCTTTCATGTAAGTCCTGATACGATGAAAATAATATTGGTATTGTAGCCTCATACATACAATTGCATTTCACATAATGCGATTCTCTTCATATAACTCAGCTGCCAGTAGGGTACAATCCTTTAGTGAGAATGCTCGCCGGCAAAGCTTGACCACTACCGACCAGTAAGAAGCATAGGCAAATAAGAATACCAGTAAAGTAGTCTTCCGTATAAAGAAAATATTATATAGTCGAAGGGAACCCCAAAAAAGGGGTTGTTTAATCTGCAAGTAATTGCTTCCAATTTTAAGTTGCTGCTACTTACTTTGATTTTTGTTACTACTAGCAGGGAAAGAAGTTCCAGTTAATGCAAAGGATAACGAAAATAATAATAAGGATGAGTACAATGTTATTAAGAACCAAAAAGAAAATCTGAAGTTTGGAAAGAGTTTGAAGAAGTTAAGCTTGCCGATGGAACTAAGAAGGTAAAATGCATCCATTGTAAGATATTGCTAAAAATCAATGATGGAGGTTCAATCACCCAATTTGTTCGGCACATTAAGGCTTGTGGCATTCATCAGGTGAATAACAAGGATCATTGACAATTGGCTATGGAACTAAAAGGAATTGAAGGTATGGTTGGAAATTTGGTGAATTATAAGTATGACAAAGATAGGATTGGAGAGCTTATGGCTAAAATGATTATAGTTCATAAGTATCCTTTTAAGATGATGAAACATGAACTCTTTGTTATTCTACTGAAGGCTCTTAATCTTCATTTTAAGGGAATATCTCATATAACCTTGAATAGTGATTGCATGAAAGTGGTTTTTGCTAAGAAGAACAAATTAAATGTCATGTTAGAGATAATTGATAGAATTAGTCTTACTGTTGACTTATGGACTTCAAATCTAACTATTGAATATCTTTGTCTCACTGGACATTACATGGATTCTAATTGGAACTTGCAAAAATCTATATTGAATTTTTGTCCCTTGCCACATCCACACACTGGGTTTGCTATTGCTAATTGCATCTTTAAGTGTATGGTTGAAGGGGGAGTTAAGAATAAGGTATCTATAATCACTTTAGATAATGCATCATCAAATAATCTTGCTGTGAAAAATTTGAAGGATAATTTCTCAAGGAAAGGAAAGTTATTTTTAAAAGAGAAAATCTTTCATGTTAGATGTTGTCCACATGTTTTAAACTTAATGGTGCAAGATTGGTTAAGTGAAATAAAGTTTGTCATTGAGAATGTTAGTGAAAGTGTGAAATATTTTAAAATGTCACATTCAAGACTTCATAAGTTCAATGAGATTGCTAGGTAGTTAGAGTTACCATGTTAAAAATAATGGTTTTGGATGAGCCCACCAGTTGGAACTCTACTTATGCTATGTTAGAGTAAGTAATATTGTTTAAAGAGGTATTTCCATAATATCAAAAAGCGACCCTTATTATCGGTGGTTACCTTTTGTAAAAGATTGGCAATAGGCAACAAAAGTTTGCAAGATATTAGAGATATTCCATGATGTTATAAGTGCATATGTGCAAATAAATGTTGTTCGTGAGTCTTTGTATGAGTTTTACTCTAGGTATGCTTTAAGTAGCACTGCCTCTGCTAATTTTTGAACCAGTTTTGATGGTAGTTGTGGTACTGCAACTATGGGTGCTTTTAATGGAAAAAGTAAAAGTTAAACTGAATTTGATCTTTGGGCTCAAGAATCGGACATATTTAGAGGAAGGTTGTTTTGTCGGCATGGGTGATAAAAAGTTTGATGCCTTGCAAATGGTGGAAAAGCAACACTCTCAAGTTTTGGATTCTTTCTACCATGGCGAGAGACATATTATCTATACCTATTTCTATAGTTGCTTTTGAATCAGCATTTAATACAAGTGGTAGAGCTTTTGATCAACATAGAAATTTCTTTAAGCCAGAAATTGTTAAAGCTTTAATTTGTGTTAGAGATTGAATACATGCTAATCTTGGAATGAATAAACCTTTAGAGGTCAGTTGTCCAATTACTAAGTATCTCCGTGCTTGATTAAAATTGCTTGATTTTTATTGATAGTGTTCTAGTACTTTTTGAGATTGTTTTTATTTTTTATTTTTATATTTGACTTATTTTACAGACCATGGTACTCTCACATGATGATGAAATTGCTCAATTAGAAGTATCCTTGGTCTAATATCTATCATTGCTCTAATATCTATTTCATTGTTGCTTTGATTATTATTTACCAAATACTTAATTGTAAAAACACTAATATTTAGTTTCAACATTTTTCCTCTAGAGTAATTTAAGCCAAGTTGAATATTGTCAAACTATAGAATCTGTTTTCGAGCCAAGCTTGAGCAAAAAATCCTAATTCTTTCACGAGTTTGAGCTGAATATGAACAACAAATATGCTAGTCAATTCGGGTCTGATTTTTCTCTTACTCGGCTCAACTTGACTCGTTTTCAACTCTAATAGTAGTTACACAGAAAAATTTCCCCGAGATCATTTTTGCCTTGAGCATGATTCCAAGGAACAAACAGCATTCCTTTACTGATACTAATCTATTGGCAAAAAAGGAAATTTTGTAACTAAAGTATAGGATGAAGAGTAATTTTGTCATTAAAGTATTTTTTTTTTTAAATTTGCCACTAGCATTTTTGAAATAAGCATATTTGCCATTGCCACTATCATTAGTGACATGTCAAGATATATTGACCGAGAGATGATGTGACAGTATTTTGTTAACGTAGAGATAACATAAAGGCACAAATGGAAATGGTGAAAAAGAAAAATTATTGTATGTCACTTAAGTTGTATTTCTTTCCTATTTTTTACTTATTATTTCATTTCCAACACCAAAGCCAACACCTCCAACTTGTCTTCCTCAACCTGTTGTAAATAGAAGGCCAGAGAAGTATATCGACGAATTCTTTTACCACGATTTCCCTTTAACTTGCTTACACAATCACGACAGTCTTAGCCCTAGCCCCAACGGCAGCAACCCAAATACATGGATTTGCTCAACTCCAGCAACAATAATTACTAGGAAATTTTTTCTTGTCGGCCATAACTACAGTGCAATTGTTGCTTGTTGTGTCTTGTGCATAATCTACCACTATTAGACAAACCCAACTTTGTTTGCCCCTCCTGGATATAACTACTGTCATTAGTGTCAAAACTTGATGGCAAATATGCATATTTAGAAAACATTGATAACAAATATGTCTATTTCAAAAACAATGATGACAAATATGTCATATATTGGTTGACTGGTCAATAAAATATCCAACTCATCCTCACATCGATGGAATTTTCTTTTTGATAGGGAAATATTTGTACCGTTAATTGTCATAGTGATAAATACCCATCTATTCTAAAACATTGATGGTAAATATACTCATTTAAAAAATATTAGTGGCAAATTTCTTTTGAAAAATAGTTTAGTGACAAAATTGCTTTCCACTCCATATTTTCATGGCAAAATTATCCCTTTTGCCTTAATCTATGCAAGAACCAAAGCTCTAGTGGACATAAGGCTCTTATCGCTTGTGTTATCATCATCATCATCATCATCATTATTATTATTATTATTATTATTATTATTATTATTATTATTATTATAAAAATTGGAAGTTAGAATTTCACAAGAAATATCATAAGAGAAATTACATCATATGATCATCCTATATCATATACTCCCTCCGTCCTATATTCTTTGCACCATTTACTTTTTAGTAATTAATTTATAATTTTTTATTTTCAACATTTTAGTATATAAATGAAGAACTTTTATATAAGAATGATAAATTAAGACATATAGTTTCTAAATATATATTTTTTAAAAATTTTTTTGAACAAATACTAAAATGAATAAATTCAAGTCAAACTAAGTAAAAAAGTCAAAAAGTGTAAAGAATATGGGATGGAGGGAGTACAGTTTTATTTAAGCTTATTCTTTGAGTACAGAAAGAAGAAACTTACAAAAAAACATTTCATTCCAATTAAAAATGAGAAAAATGACATCTACAAACCAATAAGACAACAGGAACATGAAACTCGGCACAAAAAAGCTACTTGTTATTGCAACATCGAATAAAAGAAAAATAATTAGATCAAGCAAAACCTTTCATGTAAATCAAAATATTTCTGGAATATAGAATTTACAAATAACTGGAATAAAGTCTAGACCAACTGACAATAACCCAATAATGTTGGAACCAACCAGGTATCAAAGACATGAGAAAAACAAAAAAACTACCTATAAAATCTAAAAAAAAAAATACTGACATTATTTTATACAATTGCCTCCATATCTGTTGATAACTGTTGGGACATCCTAATAGGGCTATGACCCAGTGAACCCAAAAGAAAATCTATATTCATCGCTGCCCGCCTCCAATTGAAGATCTACCATATGAAAGTCTCAAATTACTGTTGAACACCAAAATTTGAAGGAAATTGCATACACTATATAATCCGATAAATACAATTTCTTTCAAATAACATTGAATAAGGTCAATCAAGCAATAAAATAAATGAAAGAGAAATAGTAAAATCTGGACCGAAGTCCGAATCTGACCAGAAATTAATGATATATGATGGTGGAGGAGACAATAGATGAAAATATGTTCTAGAGGGGCAATAGAGAATAATTAGTGATGAAAGTTCTAAACCTACCTTTTTAAGGACATCTTCAACAGTTTCCTCATTCTATAATTTTTTTTTTATTTTAAGGAATATTAAGTCATTTTTCACTCCAATAATTTCCCCGTCCCTTTCTTTAAATTAAGGAATGAGATGAAAAAGAAGAGTTAATTTTCTATATCTGCAGAAACTTTAAAATTTATTATTTTCTCCCCTCTCATCCCAATTTACTTTTTAGATTTTTATGCCATCTGCTTTTTGACTTTTCTCAATTGTCATTAATAATATAGAATATTTTTGTTTTAAATATAGAATATTTAATTATTTTAATAAATAAATTATCCATTAATTTAAATTTACTATAAATGCATAATATTTAATTTTTATATAATAATTTTAATATTCTAAAAAATAGGTAAGCTGTTGAAGTTGAAGTGGAAATATTATGAAGATTTTGATTTTACTTTCTTATTTTGCAAAAGCAACCCTTTGTTGAAGGCAAAATTCAAAGGTTTACTATAAGAATTGCTCCATGGTCACGAGGGTTCCATGATTTCTACGATTTCAATTTCCACTAAAAGAAAGAAAAATTACAAAAACCCCCTATAATTTGTTCTAACCTACATTTTATCTATCTATTTCAGAAAAACCCATTGTCTCCTTTAAAGTGTTTTACAACAACATTCAAAACCATAAGTTAAACTGTCTGATAACTATATTCCAATAATTTTAAAAATTTTAATATATTTTTCATAGCTAACAAACTTTTATAAAATACTAATATTCATTTACAAGGAGAGAAATGCATTTATAGAGAGAAAAAACTAAAAGTTAATTATAAAAAAATATTGAAGAAATCAAAATTAATGGAAGATTCCTATTATATATTTTAAAGTTGAGTTTCAAAAATTATTATTGGACAGTATAAAAGAAACAAGAGGAAAAGTGCATGCTTTCAAAAATAAAAAAACAAAGTGTAGGTTATTAAAGAGATTAAAATTAATGAAATATTTCTACGATACAATTTAGATTTGAGTTTCAAAAGTTATTATTAAACAGTATAAAAAAAATAATAGGCGAAGTGTAGACTTTTAAAAATAAAAAACAAAATAGAGGTTAGAGGAAACATCAAAAGTTAATTGTAAGCTTCCCCTAAAAGAATTCTAATAATTGTTGCCCTCTATTATCAATATTCAAATATACCTTATATCATATGGATCCAGTTACATCGTTTTCGAATATGGTCCCATATATCGACGCGCCTATCCAGTATACCCCATCTCCCATCATGAATTGACATCATATTTTGGACGATAGTCGATTAAAATTTTCACCATTAGCTTTGCTAGTAATTGCCTTTTTTTTTTCTCTCTATAAATGAAAATAAAAATTCTTACATTTATTAAAAGTAATTAATGATCAGTGATGACTTTAGGAATTATATCATATGAGGACAAGTTTAGTACTTTATTTATTTAAAAATCTTAACATTTTAAATATAGTTGTTATTGATGTTGATTTTTGTTTCAAGTTATATCTAACTGACATATAAATACATTAATTATATGTATAAATATGTACTATATATGTATTTCTTTTCTTTTGATAATAAAGATAGTTGTTTTGCTTGAAAACACATCGAATAGTTCTTTTTGGAGTTTTTTTTTTCAAGTCCAATAGAATTTGTTCTTTTTGCATTTGAAATGTGTCCTAAAATATTGTATTTTATGAGATATTTACCAATTGTTGACATATTGTAGTATGATATCAAAGCAATCCTTTTTATTTTTAAGAATAAGAGAAATAGAAAATTATATATTTATAACAAAAAAAAATTTCATGACTTGCAACTTGATAATTTTGAGAGAAATATATTTTTAATAATAATTATGACATTAACAAAAAAAGAACAAAAATATTTGGATTTATTAGGTATAAGAGAATTTTTCATTATGCAGTCAAAAGGATTAGCTTATGTAGGATGAAGTGAGGTATACAGTAAACTTATAATACAATTTTCTTATAACTATCTTTTCTAATATAATTTTGAGTTAAGAAAACATATAAATAAATTGATGAAGTAACATTAAAAGATTCAATACAAGGTAAAAATTAAATAAAAATAAAATTATGGCATATACAAAATAATTTAACTAATCTCTCAAAAAAATAAAACTAAAGTAAGAACTAGTAAGGGGGTGAGGTGAGGTAAGAAAATATGAAGCAAATAAATTTGTATAAAGCATTGAATTCGTTGAGCAACAAACAATCGCAATATTTATGGTCGAATTATAAGTAATGTCCTAAAATTGCTATATGTTAGTCAACTATAAAATGACTCAATGGTATACTGAGTACCCAAATTTAGTATATGTTTGTGTGAATATCTTCCAACTCCAAAATGACCATAGAATTAGAGGGAACAACTCATAATTAAGAACTTGTACTAATCAACTATGAACATATATAATCTGAGGTTTCCAAGAGTTTAGTAAGGGTGTGAAGCATCCCATAGTAATGATTATGTGCTTTATAATATTTTATCTCTTCTTTAGTAATTTAATGAAATTATAGCACACTATTCCTCTTGGATTCACATTTTTAGTATTAAATAATTTAATCAATATGAATTTTATTTTATGTAATAAAAACTTCATTTATATAAGCTAAGCCTCCGCACCACACTGACTAAATTTTTTCGCTACACCCCTGCTTAAACTTATTTAACTTTGTTCTAACATGAAAAAATCACTAAATATCCCTTAGATTGCATATGAAGTATTAAGGGGGAAAATTTCATATGGTTTAAGCAAAGGGGTCAGTAAGATTTCATATTGTGATTGAAGGCTCTCCCCTCATTGTCAATTGCTTAGAGTTCAAGGTTTATTGTTATTCAAAGTGTTGCCATCATAATCCACGTGATAGAACCAAATCGACTTATGTAATAGGATATGTATTAAATGAAAAAATCTCACATAGTCTAAGTAAAGGGATCAGAAAAACTTTTGTGTTATGACTGAGGTATTTTCATTCATTATTAATTAATTTTGAGTTTAATGGTTTAATATAAAGAAAACGTATATACTTCAATATTATAATTTCCTACTGATCAATGTGCTCAGCGAGTTTTTGTCTCCATTATTTTCAGTAAACTGCATCTTATATTAATTACAAAAAAATAATAACAATAGATTATGTAAAAAAATAATAATAGATGCTCAATATTGCATCTATTAATACTTCGGTAAAGCAAAAGGAGTGTGCGGAGCATATAACAGGACTAATATAAAGACGAGCTTGGTAGATTAATCTTATAACTCAAAATTGGAATGAATACAATTTTTCCCTTCATGTTCGGTGCAAGTTAATTTTTCATCCCCAGGATTGGAAGCGCACACTTATATCTTTTTATACATTATTAATATCAACTCTTAAAATTTTTCGTTTAAACTATCTGGTACAAATTTCAATTATTTAATTCCATTAAAAAATTTCAATTATTTAATAATTTTCATATAGTTTATGAAAATTTCAAATTATTAGTTTTAGGAGGAAGGTGTGATTGATAAATAATTGTCCCTAATTAGGCAACAAATTGCTGAAGTATCCCTGAAATAACGAAGCATAGCAAATATATCCTTAATGTTATCATCTGTCGCACAATTAGTCTTCTATTTGTAAACGCATTAGGCATCTAAATCTAACTGGCAAAACATAAAGGCTCATGTCTGATATTTACTAGATTTTAAAAAAAAAAAATAAACAAAAGTAATTTTTATTGCAAATTAATTCCATATGACAAGTTGCTACCATGAATCAAATATTAATAAGTTGAATAGTCACTACAACAAGCATATTTTGAAAATTTACTCAATAAATTACTTCTATAAAAAAATTATGCATTCATCTAACTTCATTTTTTTTTCTTTCACGATACAATCGTACTTTATTTTATTTAAAATATAGGTTTGTGAGTTGGGCACCTAATAGAGGTCCACATATAGAATGGTACTAATTAGGGGTAGATCCAAGTTTTTATATAAAGGAGAGGTCAAAATAAATATTTTCCTAAATTATAATCTTTACAAGGAAATTTGAACAATTTAGGGAGGGATAAAATGCAATTACATTTAAATTCTAAAAAAAATTACAGATATTTTACAATATTAATGGGCATGAGGGCCCCTGCTAGCCTTCTTTTAGTTTTGCCATGGTACTAATCATGCAACATAGAATTATTTAGTTCAATAATCCATGAACAATTTTGTAACACAAGATATAATATTGGACAAAAGTCCTACATTGGCATTGGCGAGTAAAATGGTAATGCAAGGGAACACTCACAGGCAATCTACACAAAAGAGGTACTTAAAAGTGAGCTAGTTGCAGTTGAGATTTTCTAGAGTTGTAGCAAACCCTTTCACATTCTAAGTTTAGCATTATTCACTCTCATCCATATTCTTATAATAAATTGTATTAAACCTTATGTATAAAAAAGGCCTAATTACCGAGATGATCTCTATATTATAATGACTCGGCCAATCGCTTCCCAGACTTTTTTGGGGGTATGAATCAAGACCCAAACTTAGATGTCTTACTAACTTGGACCCTTTCTATTTGTTATGTAATGGAATTGCATTTGATTGCACAATTTAAAATTTTAAGCCTCTAATCGTACAAACTATAACTTTGGAAATTAAATTGCAATTGAACATCATCATCTAAGTTTTTTATTTCAATCATTTACACCCAAAACTTTTTTTCTTACTATCCAAATCCTCATACTGTCAGAGTTACATACTATCATGAGAATGATCATAACTCTTTGTAGAAAACTCCAAATCACAATTCATTAAATTTCAATGAAACTAGACTTCTCAAGCTATAATATATATTTTATTCAAAAAATTTTATTTATCCAATCGGTATAGTTTGTTCCTCAAGTTTTAGATTCGTGCAACGTCTATCATTTCAATGATATTTTGCGAGAATCAACATAAAATCTTACTCAAGCCTCCAAATTAAATTTCATTTCTTCTATATTAAATTAGACTTATAGACTGTTTCAATGATATATTATAGGCATATGTTCCAGTCACATTTTACTATAGAACTAACAGAAATATCTTGATCAACTGCTAAAATTTCTCAAACCAAAATGATCTATGAAAATTTTTAATATTTTTTAATTTCCTCCCAATCTAATCTATTTTAATCATCAAGATGCACTATTATCATAGTCTTTCATCTTTATGAGCATTATACAATCATTAATTCTCATTTATAAAGTTACGAGATTAATAATAATAAAGAATGGTGCATCTATGTTTCTCTCTGGTAAAAACATATTAACATTCAATTTAGTAACAGTCAAGATATTGTTCTCTCCATTAAAATTGAAAATTACCTAAATTTTATATAGCAAAAATTAATTACCATAGTTTTGAAAAAAAATTTAACCTTCCTTTTAACTTTGCCAATCAAAATATAAATTCTAGAATTTAACTTTGTAGTGTTTTTTAATTATTTTGTCCACATCTTTCTATTATAATAAAATAAAATTCAAAAGTTTGGATTTTAAAATTAATTAAAATTTACATAATATACATTTTAAAAAATAAAACAAAGGTGAATAATTCAAGAATGAAGACTATGTTAGTGGCGGCAGGAGGTAATGGTCTTGAAGGAAGTCGAGACTTGGATCAAAGGTAGTAGCCTAAGTGGAGGAGACAAAACATTAGGGTGTAAAAGATAAAAATTAAGAAACTTAAGTGGCAGTTATGTGATTTTTTTTCCTTTTAAATGGGTGGAAGTTACATTAGGTGAACAGAGTGTCTTGCTTATTAAAGTTTAGAGTTCAATTCTTACTCTAAAAAAGTCAAAGAAATAATTGACTGAGTCACTATAATACAAGGGTCGTTTATGTAATTAGGTAAAAAAAAAAAGAAATACCGGACAAAATATGCGATTTAGCCAATGTTATCACCTAACTGCAAACCTGACAACAGTATAGCCTATAAAAACTTTTTTGGATGTTGAAAAATTTTCGGATCCCAACTTTTTTTAAAAAAAGCTGCGTGCACCGAAATTTTTATAATTTTAGTATAAAGTTCTCAGCACATCTAATACTGCCTTTTTTTATTTGAAGAGTCGAGAGAAAGGACAAAAAGAAGAACAACTGAAAAAATAGTGGCCGTTGCACATATAATATGAGTAGTGAAAAAACAAAATGCACCAGGTGGGCAGATTCACCACGAGCAAAAGAAGTTGGCTTGAAACTCTATTTTTCTGTGAAGTACTTGATGTTCGTATGTCACAAAATCATCGCAAGTCCCATAATAATACTAAATTACCAGTCAAGCACATCTAAATCTTGTTCCCCAACAAAAGAGGGACTAATTATTAAGAAGGACGTAGATTAAGAGCTAATCACGCCAGTAAATTAATATTTATGATCTGTCGAAATGAGAAGTATAAACATCTGGAAGAAAAACTCGAGCGAGCAAGGAAAAGAATACCTTCTGTGAGTATCCTGAGAAAAACCGATCCGTAAAATAGTTCAGGTGGAGATGACCATCCACCACTTGTAAAGGCCAAACCCGTAAATAGCAGCGTAAACAATTGCTCTGATAGGGTAGATCCGATATCTGCACACACGGATGGAAGAAAAAAGAAAAGCTGCTTTAATTAAGTTGAAAAAATTAATCTTATGCGTGTGGGAATTTGACCTTTTCATGTAGGATCGGCCGGTCAAATTGTTATAGAGGGGATTTTATATAGACAAGAGTTAGGAATTAACCTTCGGAAACCAGATCTTCGAGCACGAACGGCGGCCCGCTCCTCGGCAGTAATGGGGTAGCACCAACGGGAGAAGTCGCGGTCGAAGAAGTCCCAGTCGGGCAAGAGAAGGCCACCAATTCCCAGCATCCCAAATACGTACGTAACCAGCACCTTCTTCAACGACAGAGTACAAATCCCGACAACCGCCATTGTTACAGCTAACCACAACATAGCTGACCTCAGCGAAGCATCACTTGCCATCGGACATACATATATCTATATATATATAGGCTTCAACTTGAAGAACTCTTCAACATTTGTATTGGATTGATATGTGTCACAAGAAGAAGAAGAAGAATGAAGAAGCAGAAGAAGTGAAGGAAAAGGAAAGTGGGATTGTGAGAAAAAGTAGCAGAACCAAATTCGGAGCAATTTAAGTTCCGTTGGATGGAATTTTGGTTTTGTGGGAAGCTTCGGGAAAAGTGGTTAGCGACCAACTGCCATAAATGCAGAGTAATAGCTTCTCAACCGCTATTCATCCTTTTCCGATGAACTTTATTGTACAGCTTGCTGCTCCCTTCCTGGGCTGGATCATTACTTGGATGTTTACTTCTCAATTCTCAAACTCCTTTTTCCCTAAATTTTCTATAACTTATTATTGCAACGTAAAACCATTTACATGAAATTCTCTCGGTTTTACAGTGTAGGGCTTTCACAGCCATTAAATATATATGTACAGTCAATATTTTCTTGAAATTTTGGGATCAAATTAAATGAAATTAAGGCCTGGGGAAACAGAATATGACAATCAAACTTTCTTCTATGTTGTTAATTTCTTTTGAATAATTATGATGGTGGCATAAGAAAGATGAAATAGAACAGGGAAAAGGTAACAGCATCACAGTTGAAATTAAGCACTTCCCTATATGAAAGCAATTAATAGAAAAACACAATAATTAAGGATATTTTTTTTTTTTTATACATGCATGCGAGAGTGATCAAGAAGAAAGTCGTGAATTAAACCTTAAACCTTCTAGTAATAATCACAAATCTTAAACATAAGGTCAAGACTTTAGCTGTTGTTATTAAGGAAATTATAGAAAGAAAAAAAAATATGTGCAACATAAATTATTATAAACTCAGACAATTCATCACCAACTATTACAGCCTTTACAAATATGTTGATACCGACTTCTGTTAGGTTGATGAACCTGTCATATTAAATTTAATCTGCCTGGCACCCGGTGCTATCTAATGTTGTATCAAATTTGAAAATGAAAGCAATATTACTACACTACTAGAAAAAATGGAATTAGCGACGGCGTTTTTAGCGACGGCTAAAAACCGTCGCTAATTAGCGACGATTAATAGTCGCTAAAAGTCCGGTGAGAGTTTAGCGACGGCTGTTCGTCGCTAATATTTTAGTGACGGCAAGTAGTCGCTAAAGTTAGTGACGGCTTGCCGTCGCTAAGTTAGTGACGGTTTGCCGTCGCTAAGTTAGCGACGCATTGCCGTCGCTAAGTTAGTGACGCATAGACGTCGCTAAAATAAAAAAAGGCCAAAAATATTAATACTTCTCCTATAATAATTATTTTTTATGCTCAATTGTTATCTATTGTAACATGAGTAATTTTTTTTGATTATATATACAGAAGTTGAGATGTTTATTTAGTAGGGGTTATGGGTTGGTAAATGATTCTTTAAATTAATGATGGTTAACCGGCGCTAAAATTATCAACTAAAAAAAAAAGTAATAGTTGTTATCTGATATTTATTTTTGTTGTTAAATTGGTATGTACTAATACATAACTTATTTATTTTAAAAATGTGTAATGTAGTGGATATGTGTACCATAAAGTCGTATAAAAGTTTACTATGGGTTAAATTTTAATCCTACTTAGTGACGTCTTACCGTCGGTAAAATTAAAAAAAATTAACGGAAATTTAGTTATGTCCTACTTAGTGATGTCTTACCGTCGGTAAAATTTAAAAAAATTAAAAAAAAATAATAGTTCTTATGTGGACGGTTATTTTTTACGCTAAATTGTTATCTACTAATACATAACTAATTTATTTTGAATATATTTACTGTAGTCGAGATGTGTATCTTCAATTTATAAAAATATTTGTAAGGGGTTAATTAAATGTTGGTACATTTTAATTTAGCGCCAGAACGGATTACTGTCGCTATAGGTTAGTGACTGGTTGCCGTGGCTGAGTTAGTGATGTATTACCGTGGCTGAGTTAGTGACGTATTGCCGTCGCTAATTTAGTGACGTATTGTCGTCGCTAAGTTAGGGACGTATTGCCGTCGCTAAGTTAGTGACGGTTTGCCGTCGCTAAGTTAGCGACGCATTGCCGTCGCTAAGTTAGTGACACATAGACGTCGCTAAAATAAAAAAAGGCCAAAAATATTAATACTTCTCCTATAATAATTATTTTTTATGCTCAATTGTTATCTATTGTAACATGAGTAATTTTTTTTGATTATATATACAGAAGTTGAGATGTTTATTTAGTAGGGGTTATGGGTTGGTAAATGATTCTTTAAATTAATGACGGTTAACCGGCGCTAAAATTATCAACTAAAAAAAAAAGTAATAGTTGTTATCTGATATTTATTTTTGTTGTTAAATTGGTATGTACTAATACATAACTTATTTATTTTAAAAATGTGTAATGTAGTGGATATGTGTACCATAAAGTCGTATAAAAGTTTACTATGGGTTAAATTTTAATCCTACTTAGTGACGTCTTACCATCGGTAAAATTAAAAAAAATTAACGGAAATTTAGTTATGTCCAACTTAGTGATGTCTTACCGTCGGTAAAATTTAAAAAAATTAAAAAAAAAATAATAGTTCTTATGTGGACGGTTATTTTTTACGCTAAATTGTTATCTACTAATACATAACTAATTTATTTTGAATATATTTACTGTAGTTGAGATGTGTACCTTCAATTTATAAAAATATTTGTAAGGGGTTAATTAAAAGTTGGTACATTTTAATTTAGCGCCAGAATGGATTACTGTCGCTATAGGTTAGTGACTGGTTGCCGTGGCTGAGTTAGTGACGTATTACCATCGCTAAGTTAGTGACGTATTGCCGTCGCTAATTTAGTGACGTATTGCCGTCGCTAAGTTAGTGACGCATTGCCGTCGCTAAGTTAGCGACGCATTGCCGTCGCTAAGTTAGTGACGCATAGACGTCGGTAAAATAAAAAAAGGCCAAAAATATTAATACTTCTCCTATAATAATTATTTTTTATGCTCAATTGTTATCTATTGTAACATGAGTAATTTTTTTTGATTATATATACAGAAGTTGAGATGTTTATTTAGTAGGGGTTATGGGTTGGTAAATGATTCTTTAAATTAATGACGGTTAACCGGCGCTAAAATTATCAACTAAAAAAAAAGTAATAGTTGTTATCTGATATTTATTTTTGTTGTTAAATTGGTATGTACTAATACATAACTTATTTATTTTAAAAATGTGTAATGTAGTGGATATGTGTACCATAAAGTCGTATAAAAGTTTACTAGGGGTTAAATTTTAATCCTACTTAGTGACGTCTTACCGTCGGTAAAATTAAAAAAAATTAACGGAAATTTAGTTATGTCCTACTTAGTGATGTCTTACCGTCGGTAAAATTTAAAAAAATTAAAAAAAAATAATAGTTCTTATGTGGACGGTTATTTTTTACGCTAAATTGTTATCTACTAATACATAACTAATTTATTTTGAATATATTTACTGTAGTTGAGATGTGTACCTTCAATTTATAAAAATATTTGTAAGGGGTTAATTAAAAGTTGGTACATTTTAATTTAGCGCCAGAACGGATTACTGTCGCTATAGGTTAGTGACTGGTTGCCGTGGCTGAGTTAGTGACGTATTACCGTGGCTGAGTTAGTGACGTATTACCGTCGCTAAGTTAGTGACGTATTGCCGTCGCTAATTTAATGACGTATTGCCGTCGCTAAGTTAGTGACTCATTGCCGTCGCTAAGTTAGTGACGCATAGACGTCGCTAAAATAAAAAAAGGCCAAAAATATTAATACTTCTCCTATAATAATTATTTTTTATGCTCAATTGTTATCTATTGTAACATGAGTAATTTTTTTTGATTATATATACAGAAGTTGAGATGTTTATTTAGTAGGGGTTATGGGTTGGTAAATGATTCTTTAAATTAATGACGGTTAACCGGCGCTAAAATTATCAACTAAAAAAAAAGTAATAGTTTTTATCTGATATTTATTTTTGTTGTTAAATTGGTATGTACTAATACATAACTTATTTATTTTAAAAATGTGTAATGTAGTGGATATGTGTACCATAAAGTCATATAAAAGTTTACTATGGGTTAAATTTTAATCCTACTTAGTGACATCATACCGTCGGTAAAATTAAAAAAAATTTTAAAAAAAAGTAATAGTGCAAATGTCATAGTTATTTTTTATGCTAAATTGTTATCTACTAATACATAACTAATTTATTTTGAATATTTTTAATGGGGTCGAGATGTGTACCTTCAATTCGTAAAAAAATTGAGTAAGGGTTAAAAGTTGGTACATTTTAATTTAGCCCCGGGACGGCTTACTGTTGCTAAGTTAGTGACTGGTTGCCGTGGCTGAGTTAGTGACGTATTGACGTCGCTAAGTTAGTGACGTATAGACGTCGTTAACTTAGTGACGTATAGCCGTCGCTAAATTAGTGACGGTTGGCCGTCGCTAATATTAGTGACAGCGTACCGTTACTAATTTAGTGACGGTTATGCGTCACTAAATTTAGCGACGCATAACCGTCGCTAATTTAGTGACTGTTATGCGTCACTAAATTTAGTGACACATAACCGTCGCTAATTAGTGACGGTTATGCGTCGCTAACATTATAATTATATAATTATAATTTGGAATTTGATTAATTAAGCATACACATCTCTAAATATTTTTTGAGAATTAACAAATAATCTATTTTACACATTTTATTTTACTTATTATTTATGTTAAATCTAGTGCAATAGAACTAGTTATCGTTTTATATGTTACTTATTTAATTGTATAATTATAATTTGTAATTTGATTAATTCAGCATACAAATCTCTAAATATTTTTTTAGTAATTAATAAATAATCTATTTAATAAAAATTAAGTTAACGGATTATTAGTTTATTGTCACATGAGGCTTAATCATTTATTACTATTTTATAATATTACTGTGGTAACTGAAGACAAGTAGCGACGGCGAGTAGTCGCTACTTAAAAGCGACAGTAAGCCGTCGCTTAGAACATTATAGTTCTTTCACCCCTACTGCTCGCAAGCTTTCCTCTTTTCAGTCTCTCTCTTTCCCTCTCATCTCATCTTCCATTGGGTATTCAATCATTTGGTCGCCTCTCTCTTTCCCTCTCATCATCCCATCTTTTTTCCTCTCCACCATCGGAACTCAGCCCAAGCCCAGTTAACGGCCGCCCCGATGAGCAGTGGAACTTCGACGCCGAAGTGGGGGCGAGGAGCCATGGACTTTCTGCTTAATTTCTCTGCCTTGAAGGAGCCAAACCCTAATTTGGTTCTTCCGCCATGGACAGCAAGACCCAATGAAGCCTTTCAACTTCGACTCCGAAGGCTTTCTCCTCCAACTCAAGAAAGCTCGCGCTAATTTCTTCTAGAAACCGATGGAGCTGATCTCGCTGGCCACAGCCCTCAAAGCGGCGTCGTTGCCGCTCATCCGTCCTCAATTCATCCGTCCGATGAACCCAGACTGCATCTTGGATCGTCGAATTGATCTTCGAACGGAGGAAGCTCTGGGTAGGCGGCGGCATATCACTCTCGGAGGAACCCAGATTTCGTCATTGCCTCTTTCTTTTTTGATTTTATTCTGATTTCTCTTTCCCTTTTGTTTTTACTCCGATGGGAACGGAGGGACGATATTGGATTCTGGGTCGACATTCACGTTCATGGAGTGGAGGGTGTTCGAATCGTTGGCACAGGAATTCGAGAAACAGATGGGTAACATAAGCAGAGCAGGTCGGGTTTTTGGCGTTCTTGCTCCTGTTATGCTGTGTAAGTTGATTTTTTATGTGACCATATGACTTATAATCAAATGCTCAATTACAGTTTCTTTGCATGGGCTTGTGACTGTGAAATAAGAGGCTGTTTACCCTCTGACTTTTTTTGTTCACGTCAGGGAACCCTCTACAACCTCCCAGAGTGTCTTTTAATTTCATTGACAGCATACTTTTCTTCAGGGAGTGATTTCAATACACTGTCCCATACATGCTAGTTTTGTAGTACGTCTCAAGCAGTTTAGTTGGTAGATTGATGTGGGAGTTTGCTATACTAGTAGTTTAAAGGCTTGGTATTCTGATTTCCGAGGGACTGAAGACATTGGATTTATAAAGTTCTGTTACACCCTTAGTTCCTACTCACATTCAGTATATTACCTGCATGACATAACAAACTGCAGGTTAATGGTATAATTATAAATAAGGCATGTCAAAATATTTTTCTTGTGCATAGGAGAATTTTTGACCATATATTTTTGGCTGTTTGGTGGAAGGATTTTGAAGAAATTCTCAGCTTAACCTACTATAATATTGGCTGTTTATCTGCCTAACACATACAGAGAAAATTAGTACGACAATGCACTTGTCATCTGAATTACACAACTGAAGTTCAGGATATGAAAAATAATTTGCCTGGCTTCTTAAACTAAAAGAAATTCTTTACTTGATGGCTAGATGCTTGAGTAATGATGCAATTTTTTTTCTCTATATATTTTTGTCTCATCAGTGGAAGTTTCATCTGCATTGCACATCACGGGTATGAGAATGAGAGAGAAGAAATAGAATCATAAAATCAGAAACGAATTCTGTAATTGGTTTTTCAATGATCAAACTCATGACATTCATGATGCTGCCACTTAGTGCTTCATGATGATCTTATAATTTCCCATTTCCTAGTTCAGTTTTTCAACTTAATTTCTTAAGCTTAGCTGCCATATACTTCTCTCCATTCCTCCTTATGCAAAGGGTTTGGCTTTTGGTTGGTGCTACCTGACCATTGATCAGCATTCTGTACGGTCCAGGAAAGCAATATATGGCTATGGCCATTATTGTCCATAGTCTTCTGTATGATTTTCTTCTGTTCAATTCACTGCACTTTTTTGGACTGCAGACAGAGTTTTTAGCGCTGAATGCCCCACAAGGAAAGTGTATGATGAAGGTGCCAAGCGTATTGCTCTTGCCGTTGTCAGTGGCATAAATTGTAAGCACATCTTTTTCAGGCATTTTCCTTGTCTTTACATCACTAATCATAAAATTCTCTGCAACTTCACCAGTATTGATTTATCCATAACGGAATTCTTTTCAGCAAGTGTGTTTGCTTATGGACAAACAAGCAGTGGGAAGACATTCACCATGAGTGGTATTACTGAGTACACAGTAGCGGATATTTATGACAAACAAGATGCGGTAACGATTACATAGAGTTACATAGAGTTATTGTTCCTGTTCCGATTTGAGTGAAGTGATAAATGATTCAATTTCAGCATAAAGAAAGGGAGTTTGTTTTGAAGTTTTCTGCTATGGAGATCTACAATGAATCTGTTAAGGACCTTCTTAGTGCAGATAGTACTCCACTTAGACTTCTAGATGATCCTGAGGTGAGATTCTTTCTCTATATCTGAGAAATGATTTCTTATCTGTACTGTCCAAATAATCCTTGCTGCCTTTGTTGATAAAAATAGCGGGAAACTGTTGTTGAGAGGCTAACAGAGGAAACTCTGAGGGACAAGAATCATTTTAATGAGCTTCTGTCCATTTGTGAAGGTAACAATCTTGGATGATCTTATCCTCACCAAATGACTTACTGGTTCAAGCCTAAATACATGTATATGAGCATTGAGTCCTTTACAGCTCAAAGACAAGTGGGTGAGACTTTTCTAAATTATACAAGCTCCAGATCCCATCAAATTTTGAAACTGGTATAACCTTTTGGTCATTTACATTGTTATAAATTAAAGGTTGAACTTACTTTAAGATTTTGTCACATTTCTTGCTTCTGAATCTTGTTTTATGCTCTGTCCAGACAGTTGAAAGCTGTGCGCATGAGTTTTCTTGCACTGATAAATTGAGCACCCTTACAGCCACTGTGGTATGAAACCTTAATTAGTCTTCTGAAAATTGACTAAAGGTCAGAAACTCCTGTTCCTGTCAGTTTGTTTATCAGCTTAGTGTTTTGTCTGGATTTTCAATCTGTTTCTCCAGAATTTTAATCCTCTAGCTGGAAGTGAGCGTGCCTCGCAGACTTTATCAGCAGGTACCAGATTGAAAGAAGGTTGTCAACAGTCATCCGCAAGTTAAGGTTGGTTTCACATCTAGCTTTCCACTTGAACTCTCTAAACCTACACAAAGCACTAAACGAAAAAGCTTTACAAGCCTTATGAGCTTTACCTGCTGCTGAATGAAACCAGCACATCCAATCAAATGATTCAAATGATGTAGCTAGGATGTGGTTCTCTCTCTTCGTCTCCATTTGTTTCCTTTTTCATTAGGGGTAGGTTTTGATGCATATACACCCATGCATTGGAAATAGTATTGTCCTTTTAACCTCTCTAAGGGATTGAAACCCATGTGTTATGATCTCAAGTGTGAAAAAAATTGAAGTCTGCTGCATTATTTACTTATTTTTGGAAACAGCAAGGGAAGAAATGGCCATATTCCTTTCAGAGACTCAAAGCTCACCCGAATCATGTTCGTGACAAAACACAGATGGGTCCATTTCTCCTATCATAGAACTCTTTCCAGTTTAAAAACCTACTCTTTTGATGCATCTTTATGCTTAATTTTTTTTCCTTGTAAAATTGAACAGGAGGCATCAGATTATTTGTTATTAGGTTTGAGGTGTGCTTGCTGTCTCCCAATAGTTCCTGTTTTCATGTACTAGTTTAGTTTTGTGTTTGAGAAGAGTGTGAGATGTACCCTTTTTTCCCCCTTAATCATTTTATTGGTGTTGTTATTGGCAGCACCATTACTTTGTAAATCTTAAGATATACTATATATTGTGCAGTGATCCGAGCGAAATTTGGGACCCAGATGTGTACATCATTGTGCAATGAAATATTAATTTCTTTTTTATAACTAAAATGATGGGCAAATTAATTTCCGGTGCATTGTATGTTTTATTCTTTTATTTTCCCCTTGATAACGATTTTCAATCAACGCGAACCTTCAGTTTTATCATAGAAAATAATGAACTAAAAAAAAATAAACACTAGCGATGGTTAAGCATCACTAATTAGCGACGGCTAAGCGTCACTAACTAGCGACGGCTACGCGTCACTAACTGACACTAACTAGCGACGGTTATGCGTCACTAACTAGCGACGGCTATGAGTCACTAACTAGCGACGGCTACGCGTCACTAACTGGCACTAACTAGCGACGGCTACGCGTCACTAACTGACACTAACTAGCGACGGTTATGCGTCACTAACTAGTGACGGCGACGCGTCACTAACTAGCGACGGTTATGCGTCACTAACTAGCGACGGTTACGCGTCACTAACTAGCGACGGCTACGTGTCGCTAACGCGCCGGCGGACACCATTACCGGAAAATTAGTGACGGCCTGTTTTGCGACGTTTAGCTGTCGCTAATTAGCGACGATAACCGTCGCTAGAAAATTAGCGGCGAATGAATTAGCGACGGGCGTTTTAGCGACGGTGTGCCGTCGCTATATAAAGTTTAGCAACGGTTGGCCGTCGCTAATGGCCGTCGCTAAATGCGGTTTTTCTAGTAGTGGTACACTTTCTCTCTATCTGTCTCACTTTCCCCCATTTTAACTAATCTATCTCCCTTGAGCGATGTTCCTCCCCTCTACCAAACGTATGTGCTAGTGGCTGATACGAACAAGGACGGCCTCCGACGAGATGGATTACTAGGGGATGATGTGAGGAGGAGGCAGAGAGGCGACTCGAGTCGAGGTCAAAGGTAGAGAGGTGACGCAAATCAAGGTCAGCGGCAGAGAGGCGACGCATATCAAGGCCGAAGTGACATGAATCGAGGATGGACAGATGAATGGACGCTAATCAAGGACGGTCGAACTTGAATCAAGGCTGGAACGAACGGACGAACGGACGTGAATCGAGGAAGGACGAACGGACATAAGTGATGGACGGACAAAAGGATGCGATGAAGGGATGGACAAGGGACTCAATGGACGGGCAGACGAGAGACACGACAGACAAATGAGAACGAGGAGAAGAGATGATGGAGGGGCAAAAGTGTAAATTGATGAGCTTTTCTTAAACTACATGCAATTGTAAATGGAGTAAATCTTTGAGAGGGAGAGAGTAATATTATGTAGGTGCAATAATTTTATTATGCCTATAAAAATCATAAAAATTTTATTTTTAATGAATTATTATGGCTAAATAATTTAATTTTCAAATAAAATTGATTTTCAGTAAAAAAATAAATAAGTAATAAATAATTTTAAATTAAAGCAATTTAAATTAAAATGAATTG
The DNA here is from genome assembly GCA_039654915.1 of Aquilaria yunnanensis. Lineage (NCBI taxonomy): Eukaryota > Viridiplantae > Streptophyta > Magnoliopsida > Malvales > Thymelaeaceae > Aquilaria > Aquilaria yunnanensis. The sequence continues at coordinate 100,914,982 of CM077593.1, read as the reverse complement.
GGCCTAAAAAAAGCTCATTATCAAACTATTTATTCAAGTGAAAAGAAAATCAAGAATCTTGAACAAGAGGCTGGAAAAGCAAAAGACAAAAAGATCAGCAATGGACAAATAAAAATGGAATCCCCATATGCCCTTAGCACGTAGTGATTGTGAATTTGGAGGACAATTCCTTCGTGCCCCCTAACCAAACCCACCAGCTGATCATAGATGAGATAACACGTGCCAACGACACCAGAGAGGTTGCTGACTTGCTGTTCGAATCGAAACAACTGACCCTACAGGTTTACTGCCAAATTGATTTTATATTAAGTTGAATTACTTCAAAATAGTTTGTTTTTATTTTTATAATTTTTTATCTGAAAAAAATATTATTTAAAAGTTTATATTTTATCGATACAGTAATTCATGAAATAATATTTTATAATATAGTAATTTTTTTATTAATATTTCTTTTTTTAGACGAGCAAAAAAAATTCATAAAAATTTATCTAAGTTATAAAAAATATTACCCCATGTATTGATTTCGAATTAAAAAAATAAATTATTTTAAATTACTTCAAATTAATTATAACACAAATTGAGTCTCCATATCGCAGGGAACTCGCACTGGGCGGTGGGTATTGTTGACATGGTCCACATAGGGCCATCAAAAAGGTCAAAACTGACCCAGCCTGGGCCTTAACAGAGCTTGTCTTTGATCCAACATTGGGCCTAAGCCTGGGCCCGACTGGGACCAGTGCTGGCAGAGCAAAGAAAATCACCACTTTTATGCATTTCTTTTTTCTAAAAGAAAAAAATTAAACATAAAACATCCTACAAAAAATTAGGATCATTATTACATTTAATGGCTAAGAAATTGAATAGAAAGAAGACAAAAAATTAAAAAAAAAAATGAGCTAGAAGTTTCATGGATCATGGCTCTCTTTTAAAATGCGTGAGTGCCAAACTAATAATGATAATATTTTTTTCTGTTAAATTTAATGGCATACAATAAAGGCACTAAAACAGGCATTTTCAAACCAAAGTGATATATAATGGAGGTCATGAATTGAAATAAGACTACAGTTAAATGATAGGGAGTGTATGTGATGCTGGCAATGGCATCGGATTACATATAAATATGTTTATGTGGCAAGAGATTAATAGTAATGTTCATGTTGCACGAAACATATCTAATAGTATGTTTATGTTGCGCGAGATTGAGTACTACTTTTTCAGTGAAAACAAGTCTACTAAGAATACATGCAATGTAGGTCAAGCAATTAGTAGCATCTCAGACTGAAAAGAAACTATGGAAGATTAAGTTGCCAGCTTTTGCTGCAATCGTAACTATCTGGTAGCTACATGTAACATCACTTGACAACTATCTTCAATATGTGGAAATCACGCCCAACTGGCCGGCTCATTCAAATCTTGGAAGATAAACAAGCTGTATTTTTTGCTAATCCCGCACATCACTTTTTGCGACTGTTCAGAGGAGTCACACACCAAAAACTTAATTGAATTTCTAGCTAATCAAGAAAACAACCATCCATTGCATAAACCAAACAGGTTGGAAAGGAAGCTTATTAGTTTCAATTGAACAACCCAAACACACGCAGACACAAAGTCAAAAATCACAAACAAAATGTTTCATCTTGGAGAGAGAGTATAGTGATCAAACCCTTCAGTCCTGATCTAGGGTAGAAAAACTCTACTTCAAGTGCCCAAAACGATGAGTAAGAATGCTATTGCCTGTCAGAGAAATAGAGGCAACAAAGTTGTGTGTTTCCATAGCTTGGGCTCTGAGGAAGCAAGCAAATTACTTCCACAATCTGATTCTGGGTGAAAGGAAATGTGAGTTGGGGCAGGGCTTGGGCTCTGACGAAGGCTTTTACGCCCGTCCTATTTCAAATTTCACCTTTGGACTCTATTTGTTAAACACCCAATTTAGCATAATAAACAAGGATTTTAATCTCAGGCTTGACCCAAAACTAACTGTAGTTAAATAGTAACGTGTGTGTGTGTGTGTAATAAAAAAACCACAGGTCTTAATTCTTTTCACATAAAAATTTGTATTTTTTTTTGTGTATCAAAAGAGCTTATAAAAAAAGTTCTCAAAACCACTTGGTATATAAAGTAGTTTAAAGGGACACAATTGGGATTTGGAGTTCAACTCCAACCCATATTAATTCCTCCAAATTTGCCAATAAACAACGATTTAGGTGCCATCTATGTCCCAAAAAAAAAAAAAACAAATATTTCACATCCCTTATATTATGAGTTTTTTTTTTTACTTTATAGATTTGTAAAGATACTTCTTTTTAGAGAAAAAAAAAAAGAGTCTAAAGTATATTTAAAAATGTTCATCTTTTGTGTTTTCTTGCATAGAGGAATAGTTATTGCTTACAAAAGATAGTGTATATATAATCTAACCAACCCTATACCTTACCTAACCTAGACTTATCCACTAACAGTAAAGAAAAGAAAATATTTACACTAGTGAGGACTTGAATCTGGGTGGTCATATTTTTTAGGAATTACTCGATTGTTTGCATTGAAAGGAAATAGCTCAATTTTTTTCTATAAATTATAAGAGTGTAGATGATTTATACTCAATAAAAGAAAGGCAAACACTAGTTCAATTGCATAAGGTATATTTAGCTTTTCATTTTTGTTGAATAATTGTAAATTAACTATATTTATTTTCATATGCCTTTATTATTGACATGGAAGCTCACTATATGGCATGAAATTGATGCTTGAAATTGTAATATGAATGTTATGTTTCACTTCTTTTTTCCCAATATATAATAAAAAAGCTTATTTATGATTTTTAAAATATTTTTTGTAATTCAAATACACTTATATTAATTTTATATTATGGTTCCTAAGTCGGATCCCTTTAAGCCAATATCCTGGCTCCACCCTTGGTCTTAGTGGATCAGGGTCCAAAAGAATTACATGCAAAACTAATAAGTAATATGAGTCAAAGGTCAACCGTGTAATTACTTCGTAACATTATATGTATTTATTATAAAAAAAGATGACTATGTTTGGAACATGAATAATCATTTATATAGATTTTAGATCAAAACGTGTACAAATCCTGAGGGTGAGAAAAAAAAAAGATCAATTATTATTAAAAAATAAAGAACTTTTCATTTCTAGAGAGAAAATCTCTTTTCAATCTCAAAGATTATTCACTTTCATCTTTTAGTGACGGGAACCGGCATTTAGCCAGTTCCCAATGAGGTCTTTGTCTGCTTATGGTTGATTCAATTCAAGATAGGAAATGGGTGCATATCCTTGTAGACAGGAAAATGTTTGGTCTTACAATGGGAGCTAAGAATTCTGGGTATGTGTTGTGAGTTTTTGAATTTAACAAACATTTCAATTCTACTATGTTTGTTGGAGATCAATGAGATTCATTGGTAGATAAGAATTTGGAGGGAGTTTTGGTTTGAGAAATGGGAAAATTTGGATGAGTTAGCGTGAGTTGAAAGGTAGAGTGGTTGGTTTTTCATTAGAAAGTAACATTGTTGGGCATTTTCTTAAGCTTGTTATGGGTTTAGGTACAAGCTAGAGAATGGTGATTATACTAAAAGGACAAGAAACAGTATGTTAAAGACGTTTACATTTTTCTTCCTTCGCAAGATATGTACTAAAGTCTATTTAGGACTCCTTGTCCTACTTGAACTCCTTGGTCATCTTGTATTTAAACTCTTTTTGATTGAATACAATTCATGTTTGCTGCGATTAACAACTTCACATGGTATCAGAGCAGGGCTCAATCCTAAAGCCCTAAATCCTAACAGCAGCCAACGTACCATCCTTCCTTACTTCAATTATAGACGACGGCAGAAAACACGCCTTTGGGATTGGATCAGGCACAATGCCTTCGGCTTTGGATCCCTCGTCTCCGTTCTATCTAAACTCGTCGGACAGCCCCATTGCAACCTTGGTCACCTGTCTTCTTTAAGGAGACAACTATCCAACTTGGCATATTGCCTTGGAAAACACCTTACGGGCAACGAAGAAACTCGGTTTTGTCAATAGGACTCTTGAGAAGCCTGGAGAAGATGATCCGATTAAATAGGCTTGGGAGAAGAACGACTCAATGGTTATAGCATAGCTATTTAATTCATTGTCACCAAAACTGCATAGTAGCGTCAAATATGCAGAAATGGCCTATGAAGTATGGATAGACCTTCATGAATGTTTCTCGTAAGGCAACACCCCAAGGATCTATGAGTTGAAGTAGGATATTACCTTGATGCAGCAACAGGATTTGCCAGTTGTAGCATACTACTCCAAGCTTAAAGCATTATGGGATGAGTTAGTCACTTACTCTAATGTACCGCAATGAACTGTGGCACCGTGAATGAGTTAGTAAATGAAAAAGAAAGTGAAAAACTATTTCACTTTTTCATGGGGTTAAACAACAAGTATGGTGTCATTAGATTGCAGATTTTTAATATGAATCCATTGTCAACCCTCAACAAAGTGTAGGCCTTTGTAACAAACGAGGAGAAGCAACACGGAGTTGTTATTTCTTAGAATGCTTCAGGAAAAGTAGTTGCCCTTACAGCTAAGCAACCGAAGGGTTATGTTGTTGCCTCGAACGAGAACACAGATAAAAGCAAGCTGCATTACTCCCATTATGGGAAGATAGGGCATCTTTCAGAAGCTTGCTTCAAACTTATTGGCTACCCAGACTGGTGGAAGAACCTAGGGAAAAAGGCATGAAACAAAATGACAGGGAAGTATGGCAGGGCTATAGTGAATAAAGCAAGTACAAGTAGTGGTGTCAATGCTTTGAGGAAGGAGGATGGCAATATAAGTATCACACAAGACCATTTCAACCAGTTGATGACTCTCTTATCCAATCAAAACACAGCTGCTAATTTTGTTTGTAAGGTTTCCAAACTTTCCTCAAGATGGATTATTGATTCGCTTACCTCCGAGCACCTAACGTCATAGCCAGTTTCGCTTACAGATTACCAACCGGCTACATCTCTCTCGCTAATAAAATTACCAAATGGGAGTTGCATGAAAGTGCATTCTTATAGCTAGTTGTCATTGACTCCTAATTTTAAATTGAATAATGTCCTATAAATGCCTTCGTTTACCTGTAATCTATTGTCTGTCAGCCATATTACAAAGGCATTGAACTGCTGCTTGACCTTGACCTTTTTCCTAAATTTCTGTGTAATGCAGGACTTGATGTCGAAGGGGCTGATTGGAAAGGGTGAAGAGTGTGATGGATTGTACTACTTCAAAGAATTCAAGGCGCATGCAGTAGTCCCAAAGTCAGCTAAAACAACTGCAGTTACCTGGCATAGATGTTTTGGCCATTTACCATTTGAAAATTTGTTATAAATTCCTCAACTTAGCAATTTATCTCTTAGAGATTTAGATAAATGTTGTGACTTTTGTCATTGAGACAAGCAAACCCGGAAACCCTTTTTGAAAAGCTTGAGTACCAATAATTCATGTTTTGATTTAATACATATTGATATCTGGGGACCATACAAAACACTTTTGTTGTCTGTTGCTCATTATTTTCTGACCATTGTTGACGATTACAGCCGTTGCACATGGGTGTATCTATTGAAACACAAATTAGAAGCTACCATTCACTTTGCCACATACTATGACATGATTAAAACCCAATTTGGCAAAACCATACTTCAAATGATAAGCGACAATGGTCAAGAATTTGTTGCTAGCCCACTTCTTTCATTCCTTAGACAAAATGACATCATTCTCTAAACTTCATGTGTCAACACCCCTCAACAAAATGGAGTAGTTAAAAGAAAGCATCGTCACTTGCTTGAAATTGTTCGCGCCTTCCGGTTTCAAGCCAGCTTTCCTATAAACTTCTGAGGTAAGTGTGTTATTACAGTTACCTACTTCATCAATCACATGCTATCATCAAAACTTGGAGGAAAAAGCCTATATTATGTGTTGTTTTCTAGAACCCCTTCTTTTAACCATCTACGGGTGTTTGGTTGTTTGGGCTATGTTCATTCAAAAACCCTTGATAAATTTCAGGCCAAAGCTAAACCTTGTGTGTTTGTTGGGTATCCTGTTAGCCAAAAGGGTTACAAAATGTTTGATCAAGAATCATATAAAATTCTTGTTTCTCATGATGTAACCTTTTATGAGGATTGTTTTCCCTTCCAAACTGCCAATAAGCCTAATAGCCAACCTCAGTCTGTTCCTGACCTTACTCACCATGAAGATGAACTCATAGTTGAAATGATGTAACCTACACCACAACATTTAGAGGCCAAAAACTCACCTGAACCCACTAACATTAAAAGATATGAACCACAACCTGAAATGCGACCTCAGCATAACTGTCAGCTTTCTTCCTATCTCCAAGACTATGTGCATGAGTTGCATAAAGGAAACAACCCATCGCCTCCTTCAATAGCCAGTCAAGCCTCCTCATTGTCAGGTAAGCCTAACACTTTGGCCCCATATCTTTCGAATACACATTTTATCATCGGACACCAAGTTTTTCTTGTAGCAATATCTTCTGGCTCAAACCCAAAAATTTTGCTGAAGCAAATGCAGACTCGAAATGGCGCAATGCCATGTGCCAGGAGATATATGCTCTTGAAAAAAATAAGACATGGACTATGGAGAAGCTGCCACCTAAGAAGAAACCTATCCACTGTAAGTGGGTTTATAAAATTAAATACAAGGCAGATGGTACAATTGAGAGGTATAAAGCTCGATTAGTTGCAAAAGGGTTTAGTTAGGTTGAAGGAATTGACTACACTAAGACCTTTTCCCCTGTAATAATGCTCACCACCGTCAGGTGTGTGTTAGCCATTTTTGCAACCAAGAATTAGCATTTGCATTAACTTGATGTCCATAATGCCTTTCTTCAAAGTGACCAGAATGAGGACATATATATGGTGTCACCGCTAGGAATGATAAAAAAAAAAGACAACCGAGTATGTAAACTTCAAAAGTCTCTCTATGGCCTAAAGCAGGCCCCTTGACAGTGGTTCGAAAAGCTATCAGGTGCACTTGTTTAATATGGTTTTATTCAATCCAAGGCAAACTATTCTTTGTTCACCCGAAAATATAATAGGCACTTCACTGCTCTTTTGGTTTATGTTGATGTCATGATTATTGCTGGAAGTGATGCCACTTAGATGAACGAGTTGAAGAGCTATTTGCATGATAAATTTCACTTGAAGGACTTGGGGAAGTTGAAATACTTTCTTGGTTTAGAGCTAGCTCGACCCTTGAAGGGGTCTTCTTTTCTAAAAAGAAGTACACTATCGACTTATTGAAGAATACAGGGATGATGGGTGTTAAACCATGTTGGCTCCCTCTTCAACAGCATCTTCGGCTCGGTTCTGTTAAAGGTCCTAAACTAAAAAAATCAGGACAGTTTAGAAGACTTATTGGCAAGCTTATTTACCTTATCATTACTCAGCCAGATACCACATATGTAGTGAATCTTCAAAGTCAATTTATGAAAGAGCCTTGTGAACAACATCATAACACAGCCATGCAGGTCCTGCGCTACTTAAAGCAAGCTCCTGGGCAAGGTCATTTATTTCCAACTAAAGGTTCTCTTACGTTGTATTGTTTCTGTAATGCTGATTGGGTAGTGTGTCCCAAGACATAGGGATCTACTACCGGATTTCTTGTTAAGCTTGGCAATGCATCAATCTCATGGAAGTCGAAGAAACAGTCCACTGTGTCACAATCTTCAACAGAAGCCAAATATTGATCCATAGTGGCAGCTACAAGCAAGTTAACTTGGCTAAAATGTTGCTTAGAGATCTCATTGTTGATCAAACTGAACCAATGACACTTTATTGTGATAACCAAGCAATTGTCCTTATTGCAACAAATCCAGTATTTCATGAGTGTATAAAGCATATTGAAATTGATTGCCACTTTGTACGTGATAAAATTGCATCCAAGGATATCATGCCTCGCTATGTTCCTCTCAAGTGCCAACTTGCAGATGTGTTAACAAAGGCACTAGGAGGAGCTTAGTTTGATTTTCTGGTAAGCAAGTTAGGCATGCTCAACCTACATGCTCCAACTTGAGGCAGAATGTTAAAGACGTTTACATTTTTCTTCCTTTGTAAGATATGTACTAGAGTTTATTTAGGACTCCTTGTCCTACTTGAACTCCTTAGTTCTCCTGTATTTAAACTCTTTTTTATTGAATACAATTTATGTTTGCTGAGATTAGACACAGTGGGTGGTGGGTTTAGAGCTCTGCTATTTGTGACCTTGTTCATCACTTCTTAGAAACTAAGTACTACGAACATAAGAGGTTGACGGAGATTAAAAAAAAAACAATCAAAAGGACTTAAATTTTTTTCCCCTACTGTTGAAACCTCTATCTTTTTTGTCGGTGAATTATGTGATTCATCCGGATTTGAGGCTAGAGTTTTGAATGTGCAGATAAAAAAATGAATTCAATAGAGATGATGAAAGCATTGGTGGCAGAGCCTTTGGTAGATGAGCAATGAAGGAAAGGTGTTTAGGCCTCAGCTACACCTGAATAGGAGAATAGGCTAAAATTGAACTCAACAAAAGATATGGTTTCATAATAACCATTTAAACAAATTAATCTTGTGAATCCAATTAGTTATTTATAGGGACTCCTGGGCTTGGTTGATGAACATTGCAAGGTTGGTGGTTCTAATCTGCCTCTTGTAGTTGGCAATGAATTTCTTTCTTCCCCAAGACGTGATGGAAAAATTCAGGTTGCATTTCTTAGGAAAAAAAGTGCCAAAGATTTCTTCCAAAATTTGTCCACAGTTTTTCAAGTGCAGAAGGTGTCACTACTGGGTTAAGGGTTAAAATCCCATTTCATAGGTTGTGATCAATTAAAGAAGTTGCAAGAATCAAGGAAAGGATTGAAAGCATCTCCTTTAGTTGAAGTTCAATCTAATGAAAAAGAAGTTAATGGATCTCAAAATCAAAAAGAGCACTAACCAACAATAATTTTTATTATGGAATTTGGTATAGATATTGAAGGGAAAAACCAAATCCAAGCAAAGAGTTTGGTAAGGAGGTGATTCCCTTATGTGTGGTTCAATTGGTTGAGAACAAGTATGCTGGTTTTGATGAAGAATCATTTCAGTTAAGTGCATCTCATTAGGCTGACAAATTTTTTAAAAGGCCTGAATATGTCAGTGGTCCCCTAATTTTAGTGACTTGCATGAGTTAGTTCCTCAAGTGTGACTCATCATGACTTAGTTTTTTAAGTTTGATAAATGTTACGACTTAGTCTTGTAACTAGGAAAGTCTATGCGCCTTAGTCATTTTAACAGTCACGAACTGTCACGTGTTATTGAAGCCGTTAAGGATGTAGGGTTTTAGGAGCCAAATTAATGTAATGAAAATTAACCAAAACCACTATAGGATTCATGTGAAACAGGATAAATCATGTATTCAAAATTTTTCATACTTATCAGGTTGAGATCTTTTACCCAACTGTTGAGCAAAATCACAAAACTTAAATAATTGACATGTTCAAGCCCTTTATAGTATCCACATGAACCAATTGGATCACTGCACTTCCTTCAAGTTCTAGTAGGAGTGTTCATCTTGTGCTCACAGTGCTAACTTGTGTCTTCTAAGGAAGAACAAGATAGGAGTACAGGTGGAATTTTAAAAAATCCATGATTTCATCCAAAAGACTGCTATATAAGACAAAAAAAACCCTAAATTTTGCACACTATATATCCCTTTATATAGTGATGCAAAAATCCCAATCAAAGCAGGTCTCAAAACCCTAATCTAATTAGGACTAATTTCAAGTTCAATAATGGGCTCAACTTTTTGGCCAATAATTAATCTGAAATTACATGAAACCATAATCAAACAGTTTTGCTCATGCACTCAAATAATTTAATTGGCTCTAAGTGTGCAACCTTATAGGCTTCTATCACGTTGGCAATGATCATAAATCACATTTATGATCATAAACAATGAACGGTGTCTAGCAATAAATCATTGCTACCCAAATGATAAGATAGTCAATGATTGAATTAAACTTCTACGATCATTATCCATATATATCACCGTCCCTTTGTCCAAGATATTAAGACCAAGCACAAGACATGAAACAAGTCATCCTAGTACAAATCAATCTATTGTTTCTTGATTCCTGAATACACTAACTAATATTAATGACATTGATATCCCGCATAAACTCATCCAAGTATAGCTATGCATTTTCTCAGTCTCATTCAATCAAGAAGCCTAGAGATATCATTCTTGTTATATAGGAGAAACAAATCTTATATTGATCATATAAATCCTTCTACATGATATGTAACATGCTCAATGACTATTTTTATGTTCACTTAGTTTGAGTAACAAAGGGTAATATTAAAGTATGCAACTTAAATGTAAGGAACTTTGATGATCTTAAGTCAAATGACTATATATACAACGATCATTATAAGAACTACTTATGACACTAATATAACGATTCATTTAGCGTTCTCATGATGGGTCGGTTTTATACACAAACTCTTCAACTTGTACCCATATGTATATTGCATATCTCATATTAGTCTCTACATATGCTCATTTTTAATCATTATTACAACTTACTTCACAATAATGCTAAACTAGAGACATTTAAGAATATTATTATTCTAGGGGTTATAATTATATGTGATTATATTATGTAGAAACAAACAACAAATATAATCACTCACTCACTCTCTCTCTCTCTTTCTCTCTTTCTCTTTCTCTTTTCACAATGTTGCAGTAGCTTCTAGAAGACCCATTAGTAGTTGCTACCCAAAACAACCATGGGCTACCTCCTGATGAGGCAGTGAGGTTGCTAGGGGACTAATGACTTCACCAGCACCATCCTCATGGTTGGCTGCCACTATCTCCGATGATTAACCTCCAAAAAATTGTGACTTTTATGACTTAAATGCTGACAAATGACAACGGAATTGAGGGATTTTGCTCTTCAAAAGCCACTGAATACAAAGGAATCAATCCCATTTATCAAATCAGCACATAAAATATTTAATTTCAAAATTAAGGTTAAAGTTCATAAACAATTTTGAAAAACCAAATTTGATTCAAATCAGAATTGAACCAAACCATGCAAAATTGAGACTTGAAACCATATAGCTATTGTTATATGACCTAAATACTACTGAATTGAGTCATACACTGGTGATTTTCAGGAATGGTAACACCCAAAGAGCTTCGCGAGCAATTCGTCCTCAAATAACAATTTTCAAGTTCCTCGAACCAGACCCTTTAATTTTATTGCCAACAAATTTTGGTAACCCGCATTTTAATCCAATTCCTCCTACCATGTCTAAATAGGTACTGGGTGCTAAGTAATGTCATTTATCTTGCCTTCCAATTAGGGACTAAGTTGCAACATTTATCAAACCTAAAAGACTAAGTCACGATGAGTCACACTTTAGGGACTAACTCGTGCAAGTCACCAAACTTAAGGGACTACTAGCGCATTTAGGCATTTTGAAAATGTTGTGTAAACTAGTATGGTTTACTTTTGAAAATTTTATAAACCTAGCCATAAAACTTGTTAAGAAAGTGGATAGGAAAACAGAGATATTGAAGAGTTCAACACATAGTAAGCAGGTTGTGCAATGAAAAGGAGAAGTCATAAATCGGAAGCTCAAAAGATTGGAGAGTAGCATTGATTATGGTAGAAGAAATTGAGGTTTTGGTAAGGAGAATGCAAGGGCTATTTCATCATCTTTAGAAAAATAGTTACTAAAAAATAGCCTCAAGAGCCAGCCATTATTCTTTTCCCCCAAAGATAGGTTTACCTTCAAGGTTTCTAGGGTATGGTCTTGTGGGTTTACTTTTGTTCTGCAGGTGGGCTTTTTTGTGGGCTTAAATTTGTTTTTTCTAGAGTTTAAGCTTGGGTTTTGGGTGTTTTATCTTTAAAGCTCTTGGGATATGGGTGTCATTATCATCATTTTTCATATAAGATAATGTTTATATCTTTTACTTTGATTAATAAATCTTCTAGTTGCCAATCAAAAAATTTTTTAGAGCAAGAATACGGGGATAGTCCTGAAAATTGTGCTAATAAAGTAGCTGGGATAGTGATCAAATAAGAATTTGATTAATGAAAAAATGTTTGTGTTTGACCATTTGCAAACCATCTTAATCATGCATTTTTGGATTATCTTATACTCCAGTAGCTAGTTAGCTATCATTAATTATTGCTGAACCTGGATCTAATTTAAGTCAATTTTAACCTGTCTAGTCGCAATATATACATAGAGAAGCATATGGCTGAAAAGTATTTATTACAATATCATGAGTTTCAAACAGAATCATTCATTCGTGTAGAAAATTGTCGTAAGGCATGACATATATATGCATCCATATAATTGCGCGAGATCATATATTTTTTAATTCAATTATAACAATTAATATGACAACAAGTTAAATGTGATATATACTAACATATATATGTTCTTCCTTCGTCGTTTGACTAGATAGCTAGGTTGAATACTAACAATAATTGCACGTATATGATCTATATATGTAATTGTGTGATAATTAAAGAGATTACTACTATTATATATGTGTGTGTTTGTATAATCCAGGGTTAGGTTAGGTTTAATAACATTATGGGTCCGGTCCTTGTGGTTGTGGATGAACCCGGTAGACGGACCAGGGCCACATTATTAGGCACATGATTGAATGGAACCATAGCCCGGGAGCCAGAGGGTGGCTAGCTAGCTAGTTTTTAATTAAAGAATACTAAAGAAATTAAAGTCAACTACATTTCTTGGGGTTTCTTCTATCCCTTGTTATCCTGATTTAGGTTACCCATTAGGGACTTGGACCCAAGTTTTATGAAATAGGTTTCTAACTGTCCCCGCACCTTTTCTAGATTTTACTCCGACAAGCTTCCTTCTCAAGGCACTGCCTTCAATTGCTTCTTCTATCTCCCAAACTCTTCATCCTTAGCAATCTATATGCATATACCTGATAATTTTCATGATCCTTAAAGCTTCAAGAGAAAAGAGAAAATTTAGCATTGAATTAACTTTTATAGTTATAATAAGCTTTTAGCCATTACACTATAACGTAACCATTATAATACAAATTACATTCGTGATCCATAATCTTTAATTGCCGTCCTATTTTCGTCCGAATAAACCTTTCAGTGATCATTCTAATTTTGTCTTTAATTTTTAAAGAGTTCCATTTTGATCCTATAAAAAAGGCCGACTAAGGATAAAAATTAACTATGATTAATTAGGGTAACTAGGAACCAAAACATTATAGTAATCGGTCACTTATTTTAGAAAGGGAGTTTTAATCGCTCTCTCCTCCCAGTATACTAGTCAACTCATCAATTTGATCTCTTTTTCTTTATCTGCTTGCGTATCTATCAAGTACTTAATTAGTGAACAAACATAATAAGTACGTAGTATATACATGTAACTACATATTCGTAGAACGTCTACATTAATTAAATAATTAATTGCGATTAATTATATATATGGAGTTGAATTCAAAAGCTAGCGAAAAAATTGGGGTTATAATTAATTGAGGAGGGGATCTGCAAAAGAAGAAGAGCAGATATCTTTGGTTGCATGGAGAGGCCATAAGTTGATGGCCACGACGTCAGGTTTTAGATGTATTGGTTAGAAACCCACTTAAGCAAGCAAATCAGTTGTTTATCCGACACTTGAAATTGTAGTTAATCGGATCATATAACAAATATCATCATCATCATCATCATAACTAAAGTTCAATTCATGACATCACAACTTTGTTTATTCAAATCACTCGATCGCTCGTCCACCCGACAAGGAACCTTGCTTGAAGGGCCCAATTCTCACAGCTATTTATATATTTCTCAAGGGACAATTAACAATTAACTAAAATCGGGTTTTACTTTTACGGCTCTTTATACATACTGAGACAAAATTATGTATAAATACTCCCACTTTTGCTAAATTGTTTGTTATTTTTCTTTTGTTTTTTCTTTATGTGTCCCAAAATATTCATCACATTTTTCTATTCATACAATTTTTCCAAATTTTGTGTTTCTCCCTTAAGTATAGCTTACTATATTATGCAATGATGTTCTGATGCCGAGAGAAGACATGCGTAAATTTTGAACAAATTTCTAACTTCCAAGTTGATCAAAACGTTTTTCAAAATGTGCATTATTAGACATTTTTTATTTTTCATCCAAAATTAGTAGGAGCATGTGTCTGAATTTTTTTAATAAACTCAAAAGTAATTTTTATTTGTTAATAGTATAATTTTGAAAAGAAAAATATAATCTATCAATATATCCCAACATTTGTAATTTTATTAAAAAAACAAAAATTGGTAAATATTTTTGGGTGATGGAGTATATATATTAAAACTGTTAATTTGGGGCCCCAAATCTGTAATTTTGTTTTGCTGGGTTCCAATTTTTATCCCTTCACTTATACGTCTTATCCTACACTACAAGAGCAGAAATCATCACACCAAGCAATAATAATACTCCCTTTGTCCCGTAGTGTCCATCTCCCAAGTTCTTTTGCCAGAGAAATATGTGTCACTTTTTTTTCATATTTATACATCATTTTCTTTCTTTTTTTTTTTAGTTTTTTGATAGATATACATTATCATCTTCTATGTGTGTTATTCTCATAATTACGCAAAAACAATGAATACTTGTTACCAGAAATATATGCCACGTATGACGAAAAAGCCGAGGAGTGGAGTTTCTTTTTGTTTTATTCCCAGGAAAAGCAGAACTGAAGACGTAAAATAGGCAGAGGCATTAATTACTTGAAGCCAATAAAGTTTTAGGAGCCAGATAAACATGATAACAGAAACATAACTAAGAAGGGAATAGAAATGAAAGGAAAATGTGAGATTAGGGGACTGGTAGTTTAATTTCTTCGCTCGACAGATGAAAATAACTTTATGGATTGTGGCTGGTGGAAATTGACGCTCACGCTAATGTTGAAGCTAAAAATTAAGTGGAGTTTAGGTTTAAGACCCTGGAAATCATGAATAGTTAATTAACAAGGGCAATTAACATGTGATAAATAAAAATAAAAAAATTACTTGATATATACTATATGGCTCTGGCATCGAATAAGTAAACCCTAATTACCCATGGTTAGACTTTATAAATGCGGAATAGCAACTTAAATTTTGCCTACCGGATCATTTAAGGGTTTAAACTATAAATCAGCAGAACTCAGGACTTGAATTTCTATGTGGGATTGTTCAATCCAGAATGTGAGTTAGTTAGCAGTTAAAGTCACTCATTAGGATGCCGTTTATCACTGTTTGAGTACATTCACAAGTGAATATGTAGCTTAGTCTATTAGATTGGTCAGACAATAACAAACGGTGTTTGAATGCATGACTAACCAACTCATCTTATGAAGTAAACTACCTCAATTTTAGAAGTACGAGCCATGAGCTGTACCGGTTCATAGTTCAGGTTCTTAGGTGATCTAATATGCAAAGTTTGGGATATTATTTCACATTTATCACTTACAGACAACATGAGTGATACTAATCCAAAGTTTGTGATGCAAATCAAAATTTAAAATGTGGAAGCATGTAAAGAATGTCTAAACTCTAAAGGCCATACCATACCATAAACCAAGTTACTCCCCCCATTCCAAAAAGGATGACAAATATTCATTTTTTTTTTGTCCAAAAAAGATTAAGTTGTTTTCCTTTTTGGAAAGTTTTTAACTTATAATTTATCTAACTACTCTCATTTAAACTTTCTTTATACAAAATCCAACTGCACTAAACCCAAAAAAAATATATTCTTTTTTTAATCCTCATTTAAACTTTAACTGCACAAATCACAAAAAGAAATTATTTTGTTTATTTTATCTTTAAAGGTAAAAATAAAAAAAATAATATAAATTACACATATCTTAATCTCCGTATCTAAAGAAACTCATCATCCATATTGGGACAAATGGAGTACCAATTAACAAAACATTATAAAATGTCTCTTGTCTGGTTTGGTTTAAGTCACATTTTGCCTCCTCTATTAACACAAACCTACACTTTATCTCATACTTTCTTTGTATTGTTGTATAATAACTTCTGAAATTTTAATATAAAATGTTAATTATAGGATTTCATAAATTATTATCGAACAGTGTAAAAGACATAGGAGCAAAGTGTAAGCTTTCAAAAATTAAATAAGAAAAGTAAATATAGGTTAGCCCAAGTCATAAGGATTATTAATGTAAGTTTCAATTAATCAATTACTCTCCTACAGATCGATTAATTAAAAGCAGAGCACTTGGGCTTATAGTTTATGTAATTATGTTGATCAGTAAGGCGTTTGCTACACCAACTTCCTCCCAACCAGGAACTTATTTCGTATATGTTATTATTGTTATTCCTTGTCTCAAAATTATCCATCGCTCCTTTTCCTTTTCTACCAAATTAATAACTACCTCGCTTGCTCGTTGCTCCCTATATTTTTTTATTTCCCTCTCCTAAATTTATTAATTACCACTAGCCAGTACTACTTTATACTCATTTTTTCCCCCACTTATATGTATATATAGTATTTGAAAATATTGTTTATATTCTTTGCATGCATGGCTTGCGAGAACGAACGTATATATTGAATACTCAAAGTTGACTTATACGTTCTGATCCCCATCATATTTATCAAAAATCAATATAATATAACTTATTCATTGAGATTCTTCCGTAAGCACATATATATGCAATTATTTTATTTACGAACGGTGTCATGATCCTTTTGCCGCAATCTCTAATTGGCTAGTTTAGACTTTTCTCTTCAGAGTTTGGATCCAGCACTCTGCTGGAGCCTTTGTATTGTTCACTTCTTTTCATTAAATTTTGTGTTGCCATAAAAAAATGAAAAAACAAGCTAATTGCTAACCATTCCGGGGCTTTTAATTAGAATTTTATGACCACAACAGTGAGTTCTTTAGGGATTTTCTTTTATATCCTTCAACATATATCTTCGTGAAGGAGACATCATATATATCAACGCTTTCTAGTGATGAGTGCACATTTTTTCTATGTTCTCACCCTCAATTCGTGTTTTAAGTAGTGTAGTTTCTCTTTCTCTGTTTCTCCTTCTTCCTTCGTTGTTTCTCTCATTGTTTCTCTTTCTTTTTTCTCTATTTCTCTCATTGTTTCGGTCAAGGTGCAACTGCCGCATTCTGTCTACACCTCCAAGAGTTACTGCTACCCTCGCCACCTGAGCCCTGTTGCCCAGTTGTCCCGAAGGTGTCACTGTTGAGAGAATCAAAACTATGGTTAATCTTAATTTGATCGATGAAGTAGTTATACAATGAAATCATTCTTCTTTTTCAGTAGTTGATATCCTGGGTGAAGTCAAAAATTCAGAAGATGAAGATGCTGGAGATGTTTTTGTTGTAATAATAATTTTGGTTGTAGTAATATATTTATACTTATATATATATACTTAAAATATACATAATGTTATATAAAATATATCCTTAATTCAAAAATCAGAACTTAAACTTGAATTTTATCTAATAATTAACGGTTGAAATGATAGACTTAGCGACTGAATTTAAAAATGGCTGGTGACTAAATTAAATGTATTAGCAACTAAACTTTTATTTGCTATTTTAATAAAGTTTAAAATTCTAACAACTGATATATTCAATCGCTAACAATTAGCGACTAATGATTTTGCTACTGAACGATTTAGTCGCTAGTCAATTGCAATTAGTGAATGACAGCAATTGTTTCTTTAGTCGCTAATCTGCTTTTCTCTTGTAATATCTTACAATCCTAGTTGTAATCCTATTATAATCCTATCATGACTTCTACCCTAACACCTTGTAGAATCATCCATTGAGGAGAGCTAATCCCATGTCAAGAGGAGGGGTCCAAGTAGAAAGTGGTTTCCATCCAATATGTAATGAAGTTGTGGAACATTAATGGATCATATAATCATCCTGTATATATCGACTTGCTTTTGGCATTGTGAGAAAGAATATGTAGTTAGTGCCAGGTTGACATGTTGTCAGGTTTGGATATATATTTCAAAAGTTGTAAACGAAATACCAAGCTCTTCTTCTTTCAATAGAGACCAAAGGAATGCAAATCCTTGAATTGTCATTATAGACGGGCATAGGTGTTTGATCCAGTAGTCTTAAGAGTCTAACAGCTTGCTAGATGATTATTTATGTAATTATTAACAGTCATATCTCAATCAAAGTAATTTGATGCTTGGTTTTCAAATATACACACACACATACAACTGAGAAATAGAACATGAATGGGAAAACGGAAGCTTATAATTTGTACGCATATCTGTGTAGGTTCCGCTATGCTGTATATATATGGCGGCATGTAGCTGTAGCTGTAAGTAGGTCGAGAAATTGATCGATCTAAAATGTGAATTTTAAGCCATGCAATTGCAGACCCTGAATAGTAGTAACTACTGCGCATGAAATGCTCTGCTTCCACCAATTTCCAGGCCATGTGTGTCACCTACGTAGTCTTTATCTTCTTTTTTTTTTTATTTACTAATTAGTAAACTGGTTAATTAATTATATATGTTGAACAATTGAAGGGCATATTAAACATCATAACCAATCTCAAAAGAAATACATGACTCATGTTTGAGAACGTGATGCATCAGAATTATTATATATAGAGAACGTACGTAGGAATAGGATTAAGAAGAGTTCAGCTGAAATCTTGAGACAAATAGATCGAGTAGATATTAGGGCAACTACATTTAAAAAAAAAAGAAGCATTGTATTGTAATTTTTGGAAATTTAACTTCTAACTTAATTTAGGATTAAAAGGGACGTACGTAATTCTATGTAAAATATTTTCATCCATATATTTGAGTCAAAACTTAGGTGCATTTAAGATAGTTGCACAGAGTCACCTTTAAATATTTTCATCCATGTATATGTATATAATTTAAAAGTATAAAAGATATATGCAAACAACTTTTTTAGGCAAAGATGAATCATTCAATTAAATAGAAAGTGAAGAGTCCAACCACTGAAGATATGGGCGAGGCAAACAAAGATAGCTAACAACCGAAAATCATATGCAGGCAATAATAGAGTATACAGTAATATTTAAAGCAAAAGAAACATAAATAAAAGAACAAGAAACAAAAGAAGAAGAAGATATTCTAATTTAATGGCACTGTAGAAGAAGAAGAAGGTGGTTTTTGTAAGGTGAAAGTACCATAATTAAATTATTGTAAAATGTTACATAAAATTGAGTTTTGTAAATATAAATTTGAACAATAGACAATAATTGAAATAAAATTATATGCATAGCTGAAAACACTTACATTTAAATTATGCAATACGAATATGAGAGACACACACATATATAACACTAAGAGTTTGATAAATGGTTGGTAACTAAACTCATCTTTTCCACCAGATATTTCAAATATTTAAATTGAAGAGTGTCATTTTCAAAAGCAACTTAAGAAAAAACAAGCTTTGTTTCCTCCGAATACGTAAACCCAACTTTCGTACGTAGATATTTCGGGATCATCATAGTGCATGTTTATCATCGAAATAAAGACTAGGAAAACTAGATTTGTACTTTTAACAATTAATATAAATATTTTTTAAGATTAACTATGAAAGCTATATATTATATATTATTCACAATATTATAGAGATTAATTCAATCGATCACTAAGGATAAATAAGTTGGTCCATTACTAGATTCGATTTCATTACTATACATAAAGACCTACTTGTACTGTTGTACAGTTTTAATCAAGCGGACCCTAAACGAGGTTTTATAATAATAAGTAGCATATTTATCAAACTTCATTCGCTTGTTACATACTGTTAATTAGAGAGAGGATTGCAATGTTTAGAAGTAACGAAAATAATAGACGCTAATGGTAGCTATAGACCTTCAAAGGATTAGACGAAAATATTTTTTTATTAAATAATTAATTCATTAAATAACTTAAATTCATGTGCATCACACACAATATTCTACCACATAATCATTTAGAATAATATTTTTCACTAAATCATTGTTTTTCTTAAGTATGGTAAAGTATTATTGATTGACTTATTTAACATGTTTTAACTACAAGATATTAGCTACAATTACAAACACTTTCATAAAAATTATGTAAGCGATAGTGATTGAAACATAATTTGCTGTATTATATATCATTGATATACAGGATATATGATGAAGAAAACCAGAGAGAGAGAGAGAGAGAGAGAGAGAGAGAGAGAGAGAGAGAGAGAGAGAGAGAGAGAGAGAGAGGAATATTATTAAATTGGGTAATCCAGGACAGGAAGCAAGACCCAGGATCTGTATAAAATGGTTAGCTTCAGTTTTGGTGGCGACCTCACCATCAGGAAGCAAAGAGAAGAAACTAAATCAAATCAAGTAAAACCAACTGTGGAAATTTACTTCCTTCACTGACTCGATCGATCGATCGATCACAAGCAGTTTCATCACTATGGGGAGGTCTCCTTGTTGTGATGAAAATGGCCTCAAGAAGGGGCCCTGGACCCCTGAGGAAGACCAGAAGCTTGTTCATTACATCCAGAAACATGGCCATGGAAGCTGGAGAGCCCTTCCTAAGCTCGCAGGTATGTATGTATGTATATATTCTTAATCTTGTTAAGGCTCTTAGCTAGTAATTATTACTAACTCCTGTCCACCTAGTTGATCAGATGAGTACGCAATTAATTAAATGAATCCAATTAATTAATTATGTCTTCAATATAATATTACTGCATTTTCAGCTAAAAATGAAATCTAAGGTTAATTTTGTGATAAATTCAATTTCTGCATGCAGGCCTGAATAGATGTGGCAAGAGCTGCAGATTAAGGTGGACAAATTACTTGAGGCCTGATATAAAGAGAGGGAAATTTTCTCAGGAGGAGGAGCAAACAATTCTTCATCTGCACTCCATTCTAGGAAACAAGTAAGCAATTTCCGTACTCCTGTTATGCCCTTTTTTCTTTTGCATAATTTTCATTTCAGTCACTTAAGTTCTGGTTCTGCCTTCACAAGATGGTCGGCAATCGCAACACACCTCCCCGGGCGCACAGATAACGAAATCAAGAACTTCTGGAACACCCACTTGAAGAAGAAGCTGATACAGATGGGAATCGACCCGATGACCCACCAGCCGAGAACAGACCTGTTTGCCAGCCTGCCCCAACTCATGGCTCTAGCAAACCTTGGGGACCTGTTTGAAACTTTTCCGCTAATGGATGACCAAACTGCGAAGCTACAGGCAGAAGCCGTCCAGCTTGCCAAGTTCCAGTACCTGCAATATCTCCTCCAGTCGGCAGCTTCTATCCCAGATTTGGGAACACTCAGCTTACTTGCTTCACCTTCTTCATCATCTCCATCGTCGCTTTCTCCTGTAAAAGAAATCAACACTTCAGCCGCTCTTCTGAATCCGTCACAGATTGAAAATCCAGCACATTTCCAACCACTCCACCAAAACCCTACTCTTTTATCTCAGATTCCAGACCCACAGGTCCCTTTCAGCTTCCAAACGTGTTTGAACTCTGATCACCAGAAGTCATCTTCTGTACTGAACAGAGAGATGGGCCAGAGTGGTTCTGACTTTAACAATAACAGCAATAACAATAACAACCAAAACCATGATGACGATGATGATATGAATAATCATAACAACCAAACAGATTCCTTTTCGTGGTTTAATCTCCCATCCCTGTCATGTTCTGTTCCTCCTGCTGTGACCGAGACGTCAATAAGCAACAACCCTGCAGATGCGAGCAGTGCTTCCTGCGGTGACAATGGAGGGGCTAACAATTTTCCCAACTGGTCTGAACTTTATTTCGAGGATCCGCTTATGCAGGAGATCTCGTAGAACTACAAATTGAAGCACAACTGTCTGATAGGTTAATTTGGATTGCTCTCTCTGAGATTAGCGTTGCGATAGGAAATTGAGTTATTGGGGGGGACTGATGAGACATGCTCGCTTGCATTTTCGCATGCATGAAAACCCGGGCTAATTACGTAATTATATATTGTCAGTATCTATACATTTTGTGCATAGAAATTTAAGACGATCATTTTATTTGTCTACTTGTTTATTTATATATGTAAACTTTCTTATATACAAAGCCCAACTCATCAATGTGAAAATTCTCTTATCTGTGGTTTCTTCTCTCATAAGTTTAGTACATTAGTTTCGAAAGGAGCTATATGTGTATATGACCCAAAAGATGTTAATAAAGATACATAATTTAGTAACACTCTTTATTTTATTAGTGGATCTCATAATTTTCATACTTACCAAAGAATGTGCTCTTTTTACCTTAATAAAAATAAAAAAAAATTGGTCAATCACTTCTCTCCCCTAATAATTAGAATAGTAGAAGCCCTTCATTGACTCATGAAATTTCATACATTTTGCTATCTATGGTTCGAATATTTTTTTCAACTCTCTTTTCTCTTCAAATATGTGAAAAAATTAATGAGTTGGTTGTAGGAAAGATAAAGTCAATAAGTCAAGTAGAAAAGAATATATAAGTTTATTCACTGAAATGGAAATTTTATCTTTTATATTCTATATAACATAAACATTTTGTTTATCTTTTTCATATTCCATAGAAACAAGTTAATTAAAAGTAGGAAAAATAAACGCTAAATCAAAATATTTTCATCCTTCTACAATTTTTTTTTCAATCATTATATTCTTTGTGCATATTTATAAGCTTCAACATACAGACTTATGTACATACATACATATATATATACATATATACATGCATATATACATATACGGACTCCTTTTTATAAAAATTCTAGGTCTGCTATTGTTTGAAAATCAGAAATTTTTTGTCCATTTCACATCATATGTATGTATCAGATGTATTTTTTTTATGTTTTATTTTTATCCCTGAATCTTATCATTTGAAAACTGATTAAAGAGGCCATTTTATTACTAAAGAGATCGTAAAGTGCAGTTACACTTTTTATTCACCTTATTAAATGTCAATCCGTTTGTATTTCGAGCAAAATTTTGGTGTGCGCGACGCATTGATATATATCTATCTAGTCACAGGAAAACAAAGAAGCAAACTTATTATGATGCATATATACTAAAAAATGATTTCTTTTTATCTTAAAATTCATATGTTATATATACTCTGGTTAACATCTAGTCTGTAAAGATCTTGTGTCGTTGATGTTTATATCAATTTAAATAATACTCCCCCAACATATAATTTTTTTTAATTAAGTTTGACTTGTAAATAAAAAATAAAATTCATGAGACATCTATATAAATTTAAATGCAAATATTGAACAAAATTTTGTAACTTTTAAATATTAAGTTTAAAAAAATAACCAAAAATTGGTATGAAAATATTGACTCATTTTTTTTATCAGCAAACACAAATATTAGCCCTAAAAATATTTATATGACTAATATTAAATTTTTAAATTGTTTATTAATTATATAGATTAAACCGCTAAAATTAAAAAAAAAATTGTACATATATAGTTTTTTCAAAACTCCAAATCTAGCAGTGAATGCTAATACCAAATGACCAGGACCCAGAAAATTTTCTGCTTTTTTTTAAGTGAAAAAATAATTTAGCACTCAAAATTATCGAGAAACAAATAAATTTAAAACTCGAGAAAACTTCCTTTTCCAGCCCCCGATTTATGCAGCTAAATATATCTCTCCACCACTGAGTATTACAAGACTGATTTCATTTTATTTTATTTTTTGCCCTTTTCTCGTCAGCAAATTAATGGAGACGACAACACTCAGTGTGGGAGCTAGGCCAATTTTTGTTCTAATGATTTTTTGTGTCGAAGAGTTTCAATTAGGTCTCGATTCATTTAGATCGAGGGAGATGAACTCACTTCATGAAAATAAAACTCTCCAATCAGCTGCATGCCTACTTCACTTAAAAAAAAAAAATCAAACCTAATATCTTATTTAAAGGAAATCAAACTTCTTATATTATTACCAGGGCTCCTTAATTTCCAGTTTGAACCGAGCAAAGAAGG
Source organism: Aquilaria yunnanensis (assembly GCA_039654915.1). Lineage (NCBI taxonomy): Eukaryota > Viridiplantae > Streptophyta > Magnoliopsida > Malvales > Thymelaeaceae > Aquilaria > Aquilaria yunnanensis. The sequence continues at coordinate 100,890,957 of CM077593.1, read as the reverse complement.
GATTAGTTAGAATAATGACCACCGACTTGGTAGAAAAGTAGGAAAATATTTACCCTTGCAGCACGAATAGGCTAGTATATAGTATAACTTATGAGAAGAGGAGAGGAGGCCGACATTATTTTACCATACGTACATTCTACATCTGCGAAGGGAGGGGGGGAGTAGTTAGAAAGAACAGATTGCTTTTCTAGTAAGTGATTGACATTTTGACTGTTATCATATTATCAGCGAAGACTTTACAAATCAATTCTTCCTAACAAGCCTAATCTAATTTAACACATGTCAATTACCCAATGGTTTTAACTTTAGTTCATTTTTTCCGCTCGAGTGAGCTACCCCGTAGGTCAATGTACGTTAATCTTTACAATTACGTGTTACATTTAATGTTCGTGAATAGGGTTAAAGTCAAAGGGTTCAGTAGTCAAAATCACCATCTTAGCGGATTAAATGACCTTTCCATTTATTAATTTGTTGTCTTCTTCCAATCGAATATTCCCCAGTCCCCACCTGCTGCTTTATAAACTGTGAAATTATACATTAACCCAATTTTCACCTTTATATCATTCCCGGGCTGTATTACTTCCATGAATACTCCATTAACTACCTGACTTATTCACATTTTTATGTTTCATTAAAAAAATTAAATCACGAAAGAATTGTATAAGTTGGGGTGAAAAATGAACAAAAAGTTCAAGTTCAGCTCGAGTTAGGCTAAGTTTAAAACTCATTTATGACTTATTCGAAAAGTTATTAAGCAATGTTTAAATAAAATTTAAAGCTTGATATGCATTTTAAACAAAACTTGATTTGCTTATTATTTGGCTCAACTCAGTTTAATTTTAGATTTTTTTTTTCTTAATTTAAGTGAACAGTTTGAGTTCGACTCCAGATTGATTGAATAAAAGCTCGTTCACAACTTATTCATTTTATTTTCAATCTAAACATGAATAAAATATCAAACTCAATAAGTTATTTAAACCGAACATGATCAACCTACTATTCAACCCAGCTTGACTCGTTTTTAGTCCTAGGCATAAATTAGAATTAGTTGATCAAGTAAAAATCACCCCATCAATGCATTTCCGAATGATCAGACTTTACCTAAACACTAAAACCACAAAATATGAGAAGTTAATTTTCTAATTTTAAACTCATTCAAAATTTTATGAGTTACAATAGTTTACATAGTTCTGAATATGGATATGTCTGACTTTAATGGAAACATGTCTAGTTAATTCTAAAATACATTCGTTTGAATTTAATGCAAACATGTCTAATTTTTATATGTATTTGTCTAAATTTGAAATGAATTTATCTAGTTTGGATATTTATTTTTCTAGTTTTGGTATATATTTGTCTAATTTTAGAAGTTAAAGTGGCAATCATTATATTAATCTAGTTTTGAGATGCATTTGTTAATTTGACTTCAACGTAAAAATATTTAGTTTTGATATGCATTTTCTAATTATAATATGTATTTGACTAAATCTAAAATGAATTTGTATAGTTCTGATATATATTTGCCTAGTTTTGGTATATATTTATCTAATTTTAATGTGAATGTTTCTAGTTTTGGAAATGCATTTCTTTAATTTTGTGATACATATGTCCAATTAGATAATTAAACATTATTAATGGTTTTTCTACGGGATATAACATAGAACAGAACGAAAACAATTGTAAATGATGAAGGATGTTATCAAGTTTTGAGTTCACGGTGCCTAGTTTCCGAGTTTTTTTTTTTTACAGCAAAAAGATGTTTTATTTCTTGAGAACAATTATATGGCCTTGACTACAAAAGGATTATATATTTGTCCGAATTACAAAAACCAGATAAGTAATGGAGATGATCTTCCTAATTAAACCTTGTTTTCCTAAGGTATCAGCTTCTCATTTGCCTAGTTTCTATATAAATTTGAACTAATTCTATATGGTCATGTTCTTCATATAAATCAAATGTCTTATACATGCTACCAAATACAATCTAAGTGGAGTCAATTTCAGATATTAAAAAAAAATCAGTTTTGGACAATAAAAAACGAGTTCTAGACTTTAAATCGATCAGATTTGGACATTCAATCACCATTTTCGGACATTGCTTGACCAGTTTTGGACAAACGTCCGCCAATTCTGAATATTCACTTAATATTTTTATTCTCTCCATCATAAACATATAGTTTTTTAGAAATAGCAATTCCTTTCACAAAAGAGGTTTTTTTTTCCGGATATAGCAATTCCTTTCACAAACGAGCTGGTTATTTATTTATTTTTAGAAAAAAAAAAAAAGTGGGTTCTTTCGGGGAAAAAGCAAGGACTGAAATGTAAGCGAACAGGCACGTACGTACGCAAATGTTAAAAGTTTGCCTGAATTAATCCCGAGCCAACGAACTAATTACTCCAATTCGCTTAACTTTCTTTGCACTTGGATCAACATCAATCTCAAAGTAGTACGCTTCATGAATCGCGCAACATATAAATGATGAAATTAAGAAGACCTTCAACGTTGCAATAACTTCGAAAGATCCTTTGTGGCGTACTCGGCTCAAGCGAAACGCCTTCGTATATACAATCATTGGACAGAAGGGATCCATTGCTATGTATGTTTATAAAACCAACTACCAAAATATAAGCTAGTGTTGGAACATTTTTATATTTTATGTTTAGTTTGCAGGTTGCGCATAAACGAAAAATATATTTTTATTAATTGATTTTATTTAATTTCATAAATTAATTAAAATTCAAAGAGTTATGAATCTTTTAACAATTGATTATATATATCTTTTGTAGGGGACACATTTCTCATAAATAATTGTATCTTTTCCAAAAGACACATATTTATCAATGGTTGTGTCCGTTAAAAGAAGAGTTGTATTTTTTTTTTTTTCATTTTCTATATAAAAGAGTTACTCCCTACATTCCAAGTTATTTACATCATTTCAATTATGGATGATCACTATTTGGTTAAAAACCAAAAAAGCTGAAAAATTGAATTAATTTGAAATTTCAATTCAGAAAATTGGGTTTTTTTGTTCAGTTTCGAGCAAAATCAAATATGGTGAAAATATGTTTCACTTCAGTTTTGGTTAAAGCAATCAGTTAATTCGGTAACAGAATAAATTGAATTTTTATTTCTTATTTTGGGTAAGTTGACAAATTGAAAGAAGTGAGAGCTGACTAAAAAATAAATAGAAGGTTGACAAATTATATTAGGGTTCAGCCATCTTAATTAAAATTGGGAAGAAGAAGCGCAATGATGGCAAAGCACCACTATTAGAGGAACTAGCTATGGGGACAAATAAAAGGAGACAAATATAGCATTTGTGATCTTCAATAGTTATATTCAAAATTAAAGACAAATAATTGGAAGCACATATTATATTTGTCACTAATTAGTATATATTTGAGACAAATAAAAGAAGTCAAATATTTTATTTGACTCCAATAACTGTATCCAAAATTAGAGACAAATAATTGGAAACAAATACTATATTTTTTGTTAATTAGAACACTATGGAGACAAATAAAAAATCAAATAAAAATATTTATCTTCAATAATTAAATTCAAAAACAAGGGCAAATAATTAGAGGCTAATATTGCATTTTCCACTAATACCCGCGAGAATGTTTTGCAAACTTTTAAATAATTTCATGAATTTTTTATTGATATCAAGTTTACGTATTTGTTTTATTATTTTTATATATGAAGAGATCTCTTTGCTAGTAAGACTTGGGCACACTATATTTATGTTGTTCACGTACTTCAGGAATTAGGAAGGAAAAACTTATTAAGGAACTTGATTTAATTAGACATAAAAATAATATATAAAAATTATAAATATATTTATTCATGATACTAATGAATTTATTTCAAAAAATATTAATTAATACATATTGGATTTAAGTAGACATAGCTTATTGTATAAAACTTAAAAAAAAAAATTAGCCTGAACAATGGGAAAGTTAGTAACAAAGAAAACTATAAATAAATTATTTTACTCATCTAGACAAATTTTTTAGTTTGGCACAGTAGTTAGGTACTTGAAAAAGCCATCGGATCAAAGCTTCGATTCCTAACAGAGTGGGGATAGTGGAAAGTTCATAAAAAAGTAAATAAGGAGATGGAGAGCTAGATATGTGCTTCATTTTTCATATGAAGAGCTAATTATTTTTTACTTTTACTTTTACATTTTTAGTTGTTTTCATTATATAATTTTTGGCAACACCACTGTCTGGGACAATTATCATATTTGTCCCAGAAAGAGGCGCCTGTTCTAGAGGCAAAGGAGGTCATGGTAGAGAAGCCTACCATCAAGGAAGACCTTCCACTCTTCCTAAGCTAGAGAAAACTATGAGGACAAAGCACCAATTAAGTCCGCAGCGGAGGGGAAAATAGAACAAACCAAGGTGGCGCCATATGGCGGAAGAATAGGAGAAGAGAGGAGAAAGTCAACAATGAGATGAGATTGTGGAAGAAGGTCTGATGGCGGTGGCTATGAGATTTCATAATATGAACAATTTTAGTTAAAATTACCCAATTACAAAACTTTAACAAATTAAAGGAGTGGCTATGAGTAGCAGCAACATCAAAAAAAAAATCTGTTCTAAGGAAAATTGGAATAAATTATTCTTATTTATATATAACTCAATAGAAATCTTATATCATTGTCATTTTTTCTGCCCAAGTAATAAATCACTATTATTTTTAAATTAATCATAATCACTCATTGGTCCTTCAGCTAGTTAGTAGTATATATAACACATACTGATTCCCAACAAATTCTTCCCCTTACAAAAATAGATAAAATTTAATAATAATAATTGAAATTAGACTATGATTTTCTCCATTTTCTTCATTCTTTAACAGTGATGACACAATGAAAACAGTGGGAGGTGTAAGCGACAATAGGAAGGTGGTGTCAGGATTTGATGATAGAGAATATGGCTAAGCAATGACAATTTGAAGTGAGATGTCAATAATTTATCGATCTATGCAATAAGCGATGATAATGGTGAAACTCTGAAGCAACTAGAATCAACAAAAGAATAAGTTATATGTTCAGCAAGAGTGATAGTTTATTTTAATTTCTTTCAACTAAAAGTGCTTACTTTGTCAAGTTAAAATACACAATGAGGAGTCTAATAGCAGTTTTTTTCATGCTAAATTGGTGATTTAGAATGCTTTGATAATGTTAATGGTTTATTTGGTAAACAAATATAATGATGGATGATTTGGACCAAGGTATAAACAATCGGGCTTGCTCATGGTAATGAAAAAGAAAATTACAATTACCCCTCTAATTTTTACTCTAACCTACAGTTTGTCCCCTTTATTTTTAAAAACTTACACTTTTGCCCTGTGATTTTTTATACCGTCCGATAACAACTTCTGAAACTGTAATTTAAACTATACGATGGTCATCTTCTAGTAATGTTAGTTTCTTTAATATTTTTTTTATAGTTAATAATTATTTTAAATTATTAGTTTTTTTCTGTAAATATATTTTTCTTCTTGTAAATGCATATCTGTATTTTGTAAAGGTCAGTTAGCTTTAAAAAAATATTAAAAATCTTGAAATTACTGGAATATTGTTATCAAATAGTTTAATTTAGAGTTTCAGAAGTTGTTGTCAAACACTATAAAAGAAGTATGGGTAAAGTGTAGATTTTTTAAAATAGAGGGGTAAAGTGTAGATTAGATTAAATCATAGTGAGTCTTTTGTAATTTACCCAAAAAGGGGCAATAATTGAGCCAGTTGGGCCCAAAAGTTCAGTGGGCTGCTGGCCTTGGAAGAGACATTGATATTTTTTCCAAAAGGATATGTGCATGGTACATCATGGACGTATATATATATATAATATACATATATGTGTGTGTGAAGTGTGTGTGTGTGTGTATTAAAAGTTCTGTCTTTAATTTACGTGTAGCGTGCGTGGCTGTGATTAGGAAAATATGATTCTTGCCCTGGATTGGTTACTGTGAGAGACATGAAACACATGGAGCATAAGTGGGGGCCTGGGTGCCATTGATTGAGGGTGATGGATGTAAAGGGCAGGTCCAGGAACAGTAGGAGCGGGACAAGACAACGCTCACATGCCCATCTGCTGCTATTTCTGACTACGCCTATCTGCTGTATTTTCATTTTCTTTCTCAGCCCCATCCCAAACCCACCTCGCTCTTGCCACCTTCTTCTGTACTGCTAGTGCACATAACATATCTACCGACAAATCAATTCTAATTTACTCTATCAAAAGGAAAAGAAAAATCAATTCTAATACTACTACTCCCATATGTGTAACGTGCCGGCCGGGCAAAAGAATTTTCTTCAAGAAGCTAGCAGATCGTAGGCACAAATTTTCGGAGTTACACGTTAATTCATTTCATCAAGGAAAAGTTCACCAACCAAATTAGTCTTAGTCTTTGATGGCTCCATTCCATAAAAAAGGAACGGAATTCATTCATTCTTCTGGAAGGGGGATAAGATTAAGGTTCTGAAACTGATTGCCATAGAATCAAATCAACCAGAAACTGTGATTAAGGTCTCTCAGCTCAGCTCGCCCTAGCTTGTGTTGTCAGGTAGTCAACCAGAAATTGAGATTCCCTATGCCTCTTTTTCTGTCACCCCACCTTCCACCACGCAGTAAGTATAATGCCAACTTGATCAAAACATATCTGAACCTGTACTAACTTAATTCAATTAACTACTTCATTTCAATTGCCTGCTTCAGCTGCCACTGCAGATGATCCAATCGCCCAACTTCATGTGTGATTTCATTTCTTCTATGAACGTATTCTCTCGACCATAAATAAAGTTACATGTGTGGTCGTTTTCAGAAAAATATCTGCAATTGATTTAGAGTTGAGTTTTTTTTTTCTTTTTTATAATTAGAAAGGAAATAAAAGCAAGAGTTACATAAAAAGAGACAACACGTAAGTAACTGGTAGTAGCCTTATGTGCATCCAAGACAGCCATGCGATGCACCTTAATTAAAGAAACCTTATGGAGTGATTAAGAAAGAATCTGGATTGTCCTAATCAGATCTAATGCTTCAAGATGTGCAAGCTGGTAATCAGTCACTTGGAGAAAATGCAGACAACCTGTAAGGATCATATAACTGAAAATGTTATTGGCTGCCGCAAATTTCAAAACATCTAGAATAGCTCGGAGCTCTCCATGCATGACAAATGGGCAATTATCTAAATGATACTATTAGATTCAAGAGCTTCCATCATCTAATAGATGACAAACCCATGCTGCTGCGCTAATCTTGGAAAAGTTGTACCATGCTCCATCTTTCATGAAAATTGCAGGAATCTCTTGACAGCTAGCAGATCACCATGCTCACTTTTGACTCCTGATCCCACCCAAAATTAATGACATCTTATTGTAAATGTACTAACACTATGAGTGCCGACTATAATTTGGTTAAAATAAAAAGGATTAATATCACTAGTCATCCCTAAACTATTTTTATTTTATTTAATCATCCCAAAATTATTAATTGTTACATCTATCATTCTCAAACTATTTAATTGTTGCACCTGTCATCCTATCATTACATCGGCAGTTAAAAAGTGACGAAAATGACAAGAAAAATGTACAGTTAGCCCTAAAACTTTGAAAAAAATTTTATATAAGTCCTAAAATTTTATAATTTTATAAAACTATGAAAATGTGTATACTCTCTTTAATTTCTCTCTTGGTTTCTTCCAATTGAGCATGATAAATTTTTTATAATGAAATTTTAATTAAGTATGCTTTCCAATTTCTTTTATTTTTTTATTTTTTTTACTTAACTTCCGTTTTTTAGTTTTTTCTTTTGAAAGCTTTTTTCATCTATTCTTCTTATTTATTTCTCATTGTTGCCTAATCCTTGTCACTCGTTTTTTTTTTTATTTTGTTGATCCTTTATTTCCTTCAATTTTCTTATTATTTTTCTACGTTCATTTTGCGAATGTTTTTCTTTGTTTTGTTTTTTGCTTACTTTTTTTTTTCTACAAATAACCTTTCACAATGGAACATGTTTTGTTGAGTCTTATTAATGTTCATTTAATTTTAGGACTTAGAATAATTTTAAAAAAAATCTTTACTCATTCTATCTTACTATTTTGGATTTACTATATAATTCATAAAGGAACTCGGTAAATTTAACTTCTTTTTTATCCTGTTTAAATTTAACGTATAATTTGTAAAATAACTTAAGGAATTTACATACCATTTTTTCATCCCTTCAAGATATTGTTGAGATTGCTCTTCTTTATCCTTCTATTTTTCTTTTTTTTTTCCCCAAATTTATGTATAGGTCTAATTTATGTTTAGGTTTGTTATAATTTCAACTTCTTGTTTATTATAAAGTGAATGAGGTTCTCTCTCAAGCCCCTTTGCTATGTTATTGATCACAACTATAATAGAATTCAATCGCTGCATATTGTTTCTCAAATTTATCCTTTCATTTATATTTGCAAATGATGGAAAAGGAGAAAAAAGGAGTTAAATTTTTGAAGTTTCTTTATGAATTATATGTTGAATTCAATCAGGAGAAAAAAGAAGTTAAATTTCTGAATTAAGTTCCTTTATGAATTATAAAATAAATCCAAAAGAGAAAGATGGAATGAGTAAGGATTTTTTTTAAATTAGTCTAATTCCTAAAATTAAATGAACATGAATAAGATTCAACAAAACATGTTTCATTGTGAAATGTTATTTGTAGAAAAAAAAAAGAGAAAAAACAAAAGAAATAATAACCTTCAGAAAATGAAAAAAGAAAGATGAAATGAAGAAAAACATTCGCAAAATGAACGTAAAAAACAATAGCAAATCAAAGAAAATAAAGGATCAATAGGATGAGATAGCAACAAAAAACAAACAAGAAGAATAAAATAAAAAAAGCCTTCAATAGAAAAAGATTTAAAACTAAAGCAAAGAAAAAAAAAAGATAAAAGATAAAGAAATTGGAATAAATACTTATTAAAATTCAATTGTAAAAATTTTATTAAAGTAAAGTCAAACAATTCATGCATAATTAGAAGAAACCAAAAGAGAAATTAAAGAAAGTATACACATTTTTACTGTTTTATAATTGAACTAGAAAATTATAAAATTTTAGAATTCAAGTAGAAAGTTTTCTAAATTTTTAGGGTTGATTGTGTACTTTCCCCATCATTTTTGTCACTTTTTAATAGTTAGTATAACTGTAGAATGACAAGTGTAATAATTAAACAGTTTGAGGGCGATATATGCAACAATTGATAGTTCCGGAAAGATTAAGCAAAATAGGAATAGTTTAGGGAAGACTAGTGACATCAACCCAGACAAAAACAATTGAAAAGCTTATCTAATTGGCTTTACGTATTGTTTCCATTCAAATCAATGCCATTGCCTCACTACAAGGGTTGACAATAAAGGACATATCTCAGGTTAAGATGGCAATTGGGTGGGTTGGGTCAGGTTTGAGTCAGGTCATTCAGGTCCGGGTCTAGTCGGGTTAACATGAATTCATGTCTAGGTCGAATTCATGTTAGGTCATTTGGGTTCGGGTTGATTTCAGGTTGAGTTGATTTCAGGTTCGGGTTGGGTTGGGCCAAGTTTATTTGGGTTCAGGTTCACTTCAGGTCGGGTCAATTTTAGTTTCAAGTAACTTCAAGCCAACTTTTGGGTCAAATTCGGGCCAACCTTTGTGTTCACGTGAGTTACTAGTGTGAAGTCAAAATGATTGAATCTATTCAATTTTTTAAAAAAAATTAAATCAAATAATTTGATTTTTTGTGTGATTTACTTTTAAATTAAATTTTCATTTTTTAGTATATTTAATTAAAATATTCATAAAAATCCTCTTCATTATAGTTTAGTACATATTTAAGTAATTTAACATTGTTAGTAATATTTGATTGTTTTTCTAAACTCATACCCTTTAACTATCATTGTACAAATTATTCATATCTTCACCCAGCTATCACTCAGACATACACAATGACAATTTTATTATGCTTATGTTTCAATGAATTTTCTTTGAAATTACAACGAAATGCAAATCAAGTTCATTATCAATGACTAAATTGTAAAATTTAAAAAATTTTGGGTGAAAGTGCAAAGATTTCAAAAATTTTAGGATTCATGTTGTAATTATTATTGGTGACTAAAATAAAATTTTTTAAAATTTAGGTACCTTATTGCACTATACTTAAAAGTATAGGGATAAATGTTGTAATTTTAATATTTGCCTATTAAGATCATTAAACTTACTAAATATAAAAATTACTTCTATTGAAAAATTCCAAATATGGGATTTACTAAATATGGATGTTTTTCCCCAAATAAGATGCTTGCAATATATAGAAGTCCTAAAAAAATAGAAGTTACTAAATATGGAAATCATTTCTCAAAATATGAAAATTATTAAACATAAATATCTTAAAAAAATAAATGAAACTACTAAATATGAAAGTTTCATCTCCAAATATGAGACTTACTAAATATGGAACTAACAAAAAATGGAAATACAAAAAAATAAAAATTACTAATAACGGAAGTCACCATTCCTAAATATAAGGCATACTAAATATGAAAGTCTCAAAAAATGAAATTTACTAAACATGAAAATCTCCATATTTAGGACTGACTTAATATGAAAAATAATAAAATATCAAAGTTAAGGTTTAGGGTAATGGTTAAAATCGGATATTGTCAGGTTTAGTTATCAGGTCATCTCGGGTTCAGGTCAGGTCAGTCTCGGGTTTGGGTCGTTTCAAGTTCGGGTCAATTCAGGCCCGAGTCATTTCGGGTTCGGGTATTTTGGGTTTTATGCCATTTAGGTTCTGGTTTTCTCGGGTTGCCCTTTAATCGGATTTGGATTCAGATCATGTTGGGTACAGTAGGGTTCAAATCAGGTCAAATCAGGTTTAGATTCAGGTAGGTTGGGCCACGTCATCAGGTCGGGTCCATTTTTGTCATCTCAGGCAATAAGTATGGGTTTGAGTAGCGTCACAAAAATAATTTAGATGTTGTTAAATTACATCTCGAGTCCACTGAATTTCTTCTAGCAAACACTTCAACACTCAAATTTTCCTACAATAAATTCTCATATTGTGTACTTGTAATTATTTTGAATAAAAAAACATAATAATATGTTCCAATATACATGTGTACGTATTTAAATAGTTACAAATTTATTTTGCCATAGTTCATCACTTTTATGTCAAATGACTATATCAATAATTTATTTTATTAAATTTTCAATAGTCCTCATTTGTAAAATCAATCAATTAAACAATCAACTAAATCTTTAATTTCAACTAGTTGGGATCAGTTACATGAATCAGACGTCTTCAATGAACTCAGTTGGAAGTAAGCCTTTCTCAGAGTCCTAGTAATTAGGCAAGATTATTTTTTGTACTAAAGAAGCTTAAGTAAATCTAGGTTTCTCTTTACCTCTGTTACCCCCACCTATATCTTTATTTTTACCCTTACGCACTGGCGCATAGATTGGTCTTATTTGAATGTGACCAAACCATCTAGATGATCCTCCCTGAATTTATCTTCAACTGGGGCTACATTTACCATGCTTCTAATTCTGCCTTAGCATTTATCCAATCTCCCATCACAGCATTCATTTTGTTTGCGTGTTAATTTTTCATCGCCTAACATTCAGTACCATCAAGTCTGGTTGATGAAATAGTTCTATCATATGCTTTCCCTAGATCCATGAATCACTGCAACAAAAACATGATTCAATGGTAAAAATAATTGTTTCTATAAATAATTTATTTGTCTCTAAAACTTTTAGAGACAAATCGAATTGTCCCGGATAGTGGTGTTGCCAAAAGGTTTTGAGATAAATAAGAAACAATTACTTGTGTCCTCCTAAAAAAATAGAAACTGTTGACACCCAATTTCGTCCGGCTTAAAAATAAAAAAAATTAATTAAATAAAAAAATTAATTAATTATTTTAAAAATTAAAACTTATTAAAAAAAAAATTATTATTGAATTACTTAATTAATTGATTACTTAATTAAAAAAATAATGATAGTAATAATGGCAATATTATTTTAGGGGCGTTCTTTTTAGTTTGTATGTTAAAAAAAAAATGGGAAGAAAAAGAAAAAAAAATAATAAAAAATAATAATAATAAATTAAATCTAAATTAATTAAAATTAAAAATTATTAATTAATTAATTAATTAAAAAGAAAAAGAAGAAAAAAACAAAAATAATAATAAAAAATGGGGAGGGTGGCCGACAGAGGCTCCCCCCCCTTTATCTCTAATCTTATCTTCTCTCCTTCAGGATCACTCGAGGATCTTCTCTCCTTCACGTTCTTGTTCTTCATCTTCTCCCTCACGCTCTCCCTCTCCGATGGGGGCTCTCCTTTTCCCTCTCAGATTCTCTCTCTTTTCTTCACTCTCTCGGCCCTCTCCCTCTCTGGCCTCTCACAGAACTCAGCCCTCTCTCACGCTTTCTCTAATTTTTTTTCTCCTTCTCTCTCTGTTCTCTTCCCTCTCTCTCCCCGCTTCTCTCCTTCTCTATCTGCTCTCCTTCTCCCTCTCTGTTTTCTCCTTCTCTCTCTCTCTTCTCGCAAAACTCTCTCTCTCTCCTTTGCTCCCCTCTCTGTTTCTCCTTCTCTCTCTCTCTTCCCGACGGGCTCTCTTCTCTCCTTCTCCATCTCAGTTTTCTCTCATTTCTCTCTCTCCCTCTCGCAACAGATTTTTTTTTTTTTTTTTTCTCTTCTCTCGCACAGAGACTTCGCTTCTTCTCCAGCCTGCTCCCGCACCGTCGCGTCTCGCCTCGCTCGCGCCGGTGGCTGCCCGCGCTCCGCCCCTGTCCGTCGCTCTTCCTCAGCGCACCCAGCCACCGCGTCGTCCCCCCAGCCACCGCGTCGTTCTTCCACCGCCCTGCCGCTCCTGCTCACGCCTCCCTGTTGCTGAAACAAGAAATAGAAACGAAAAAAAAACGATTTGACCAAGTCAAAATTTTAAAACTTTTGGGTAAAATTATTACTTAGCCCTTAATTCTTTTTATTTTATCCATTTAAGTTATTAATTTTATTTTCCTTACAGATTCATCACTGACAGCAAACTTTTTGTTTGTTTTTATTTTTCTTTGTTTCTTCTATTATTAGTTGATTTTATCTTACATTAATTTTGATCATTAAGAGAACAACATGCGACTTTGATTTGATATGTATATTCATGTATATTTATTGGATTTTAGAATAGTTTAATTGTAATTCTTGTAATACATTAAATGTGTATCAATTTATTAGAAATCCGTCCTAAGATGTAACATATATCCATGTCCAAATGATTCGGTTAGAATCCATGGCTTGGATATTAATTAAAATTAAATAACGAGATCCTAAGACGGATCATATCCATGTCCAAATGATTCGGTTAGAATCCATGGCTTGGATATTAAATTCCATATCCGAATGATCCGGCAGGATCCACGGTTTGGAAGAACAAATTATATCCTAAACTTCTAATAAAAAATAATAATCGCCGCGACATTCAATAAAACCACCATCAGTCGCAAATAAATCGTTCGCCATCGTTCGACATCGAATCAAGAAAAAAAATCAGTTCGCGAATCCTCAGCTCGATTAAAAGTCGATTCAAATTTACGGTATAATCCTTCTTTAATCCTCCAATTTTTTTTTTTTTTTTTATTTTTATTTTTTTATTTATTTTCATTTATACAAGTCACTAACCTTTTTTTATTATTTCTGCAGAGTTAGCAATAATCTTTGTATGTTTATTATTATTATTGTTATTATTATTCTATTCAAGTCACTAACCATTTATTTTCGTTATACTAACAACTAACTTCACTAACCACTAACTTTTATTATTATTGTTATCACTAACATTTAATTTCTGCTATACTAACAATTAATTGTGCTAACCACTAACTTGTATTATTATTGTTATCACTAACATTTAATTTTTGTTATACTAACAATTAATTGTGCTAACCACTAACTTTTAGTATTATTGTTATCACTAACATTTAATTTTTGTTATACTAACAATTAATTGTGCTAACCACTAACTTTTATTATTATTGTTATCACTAACTTTTATTTTTGTTATACTAACAATTAATTGTGCTAACCACTAATTTTCATTATTATTGTTATCACTAACCATTTAATTTTTGCTATACTAACAATTAACTGTGCTAACCACTAACTTTCATTATTATTGTTATCACTAACCATTTAATTTTTGCTATACTAACAATTAACTGTACTGACCGCTAACTTTTATTATTATTGTTGTCACTAACCATTTAATATTTGTTATACTAACAACTAACTTTACTAACTTTATTTATTGTTATTTAATTTTTCTTTATTTTATGGTTAAACTCATTTCATTTAAAGAAATTAGCCATAAAAAAATATATATGTAAAATAAATCTGAACCATGTTGTTAAGTCAAAAATTTTTTTAGTTCATGGTATATTGGCTGGAAACTGTCTCGTGCCCGCTTTTGAGCTGCTTCACCTGGTGAAGAGGGTCTGGCTGAGTAACAACGCCCCGTACCATGATCAAAGATTTTATTTTATTTTATTTTTTTTAAACTCTTTGATTCCTTTAAATTAACTTCTTATTAAATAAAAAAATTAATTGCTTTTGAATTCTTTTATAAATTAAGAAAAAAATCAGATAAAAATAAAAGAAAGAAAGAAAAGAAAGAAAAGAAAAAGAAAAGATAAAAAAAGAAAAGAAAGAAAAGAAAAAGAAAAGAAAAGAAAAGAAAGAAAAGAAAGGAAAAATAAAACTAAAAGAAAGATAAAATCAATAAGAAAGAAAAGAAAGAAAAGAAAAGAAAATATAAAGAATAAAAAATAAAATTTTTTAGATTATTAATAAATCTAAAATTTTCATAAACAAAATACTTACAAATTAGTAATAATAAATTCCATAAAAATAATAATTATATAACTAACAATTAATTAAAGTAATTTCCATATCCGGATGATCTGGCAGGATCTACGGTTTGGAAAATATTAACTTTTTTTTTTTAACTAAATAAATTAAATAAATATAAAGATAAAAAATCCATATTTACAATATGGATAAAATTGTTTAAAATTTCACCAAATTCCGTGTCCAAATGACTCGGCAGAGTCCATGGTTCGGAATCAAAATCTTCCGTGTCCAAATGACTCGGCAGAGTCCATGGTTCGGAAGTATAAAATTTTATACAAATTAACTTAAAAATCCACATTTCGACTAATTCAGTTAAAATCTCTAAATTAACTGAAAATTATTTAAAAGCAAAGCGAAACAAAATTAAAATCAACTAAGGTGCCAATTTTTGGGCGTTTTAACAAAGTTGTTTTAACGTAACCGTACTCCCGAACCCCCGAACTCTCGCAGACCAATATTTAAGGTGACCAATCGACCTAGGTAAACAGATTGGTGGCGACTCCCGAAAACCCGACGTTGCCACAGCTTGGCGACTCCACTGGGGACCCCGGTTAGTGAGTCGAGCCTAAAACTTGATTTGTTTTGTTTTGCTTTGCTTCTTTTTATGTGGATTTATATGTTATATTTACTTATTCTAAACATGCATAATGCATTCACAAAATGAAGCTCTATACCCGAGCTTCCTCAAATCGAACACAATTCTTTCTAAGCGGAATTGGTGTTGTTGTCCTTGTGAGGCCATGGTCTCCAAGCCTTCACCGGTTTCAAAGTAGCAAAGTAGTGTATTGCCTCCTGAGACGGTTAGTCTCTGCATGGGCCCACGAAAAGCTACGACTCGAATTAATCCATTCCTTACATTAACCCTAGAGGGTAAGGAATCGGGCCGTCACTATGATTTAGTGACGGGATTCGGGAACTATCCCTTGCCTTTTTGATAAACCACCTTATGCATATTGAACTCCCCACTTAACCATAGAACTGACCATAGAATTTCTACCATTTTTACCAACACCATAAGCATATCCTTATTATGCTGTGTTGTTACTATACACTTTTCTTCGTATGGTTTTAACTTGTTTATCCATAATACTTCATGAATTGTAAATTACTATTTAACTTGTTAATAACCTTATTTTTCTTTTGTTATACTTCCGTTCTGTGCAATTATTCTTCATGCATCAAAACCACGCATCAAATTATGCTAACTTTTTGGTCTTTATAATGACAACTAGAAGTCTTAAGTTCCATGATAATGGATAATCAAACTCACTCATTGCATGCATGCATCCATTGCATCAATCACATACACGTAGAAGTTAATAAAATGAATCTTACTTTAAAGGGGTAAAATTGGATCTCAACACCGATATTCAACTCGGCTCCAAACAAGACTAATGGCAGAACAAACCGAAGGACGTCTCATAGATATAGAGTCCAAGATAGAAAATATGGCCGAAGCAATTCCCTCCTCATTATACCAAAAAATGAAATTCATTTTTGAAGGAAAGTTAATCACAGTCTTTGCTGAAGAAGGCATTCTGCTATCATCTATATCAATAGTAGCAAAGGCCAAGTGACCTTCTCTTCCAAGTTGGTGTGACCCAAATCCCAAATGTAATTGAAAATTCTGTGGCACTGAAACTCAAGGTCCAATAGTTGGTCGAGTTTAAATTCCTAGGCCATGATGTGATTGGTAATTGAAAGTGAAGATTTTGAGCTGGAATTACATTGATTTTGGAAGGACTCTAAGTCAGATCCGATCTAACAGTTCGCACACACTTTTGAATAACAGGGAATCCTTTTACTAAGCTTGCATCTTTGAAAGCTTGCAAAAGTAATCTAATAGTAAAAATCTCCTAGATTTAGTCCAGAATCTAGGGTGTAGTCTTTGTTAAATGGACACCTGCTATTCTTTTTCTGGTACAACAAAAAGATGTGATGCGTGCATTCTACTACTTTCCATTTTTACACTCTTTGCTATTATACTATCCATTATAGCCATCGCACTTTACTTTTCGACAACCGGTAATTCTTTTTGTTCTCTAACAAAAAGATGTTGCGTGTGCATTCTACCACTTTTTAATCCCATTATTACTTCTACACATTCTACCAATTTTTACCAAAAATTCAATTATTACACCTACACATTCCACCACTTCTTACCAAAAATTCCGTTTTTACATCCATCTCTTACTCCTTTCCATTATACTATCCATTATCGCTATCATACTTTGCTTTCTAAATGATACTACTCGTGGGTGAAAATAAAAAGTTAAGGGAAATTTGATAGTAATGACCTTGAAAGTGCTGTCAAATCTAGTAAGAAGGATTTCATATGTTGCACCTCAACCCTCAAAAAGAATTCACAGTGGTTATCAACATCCTTGCAAGAAGTTTGGGGTTAGTTTCCAAACAAGGTAGCTCTTATATTAAATGACTTCAGTGGCCTCCCAATTCTCATAAATGCTCAAAAAAGAAAAAAAAAAAAAAAAAAAAAAAGGGTCTCAGTTTTCTGTAACACAAACTCCGAAAAGAAAAAGTTCATCCCTTCCATCAAAAAGCCATTAAAGGGAAAATCCGAAACAAAAAAAAGAGACTGAGAGCAAACACAAGCAACTAAGGCCACTTGAATCATTTCACTTCAAGACGGCTATGATCTCAATTCTTTGCAACACAAACTCCAAAAAGAAAGAGAAATTCGTCCCTTCCATAAAAAAAAAAAAAAAAACAACCAGGGAAAATTCAAAACCAAAAAGGACTGAGAACAAGCACGAGCAAGCAAGGCCACTTGAGTCATCTCACTTCAAGAGAGTTATCAAGTATGTCATCACCATAGCTCACAAAAAAAAAAAAAAAAAGGGAAACAAAAACAAACACAAAAAAAGAGAAAGGAAAAAAAAAAGAGGCTCAAGTTAGAGCAAAAGAAAGAAAACAAAAAAAGTGAGCTATGGATTCTAGACTGAAAACCTGCAAAGGTGGTTTAGAACACAAAAGCAACCCTCAAACCAAGCATGCATAAAGATCACAATAGTTGGGGGGCAACAGATGAGGTCTAACTTTCTGGAAAGAGTGGCAAGTTGAGGTCATCACTATTGAGTTTTTCACCATAATCAGATCTGCTCACGAGTAGTATTAAAAGACCATTCTTTCACACCACTTAAACTTA
This sequence comes from Aquilaria yunnanensis, assembly GCA_039654915.1. Lineage (NCBI taxonomy): Eukaryota > Viridiplantae > Streptophyta > Magnoliopsida > Malvales > Thymelaeaceae > Aquilaria > Aquilaria yunnanensis. The sequence continues at coordinate 100,872,862 of CM077593.1, read as the reverse complement.
ACTTTCCTCAGACCTAACATCCTCGTTCAGTCAAAAGACTATCATTGTGAAACATGTTTCTACCTTATTTAATACTGCTCACGAGTAGTATTAAAAGACCATTCTTTCACACCACATAAATTTAACTTTCCTCAGACTTATCATCCTCATTCAGCTAAAAGACTATCATTGTGAATCATGTTTCTACCTTGTTTAATACTGCTCATGAGTAGTATTAAAATACCCTTCTTCCACACCACTTAAATTTAACTTTTCTCAAACCGAATATCCTCATTCAGTTAAAAGACTATCATTGCAAATCATGTTTCTACCTTATTTAATACTGCTCACGAGTAGTATTAAAATACCCTTCTTTCACACCACTCAAACTTAACTTTACTTAGACCTAATATTTACCTCTTAATATTATTCTCATTCAGCTAAAAGATTGTAGCAAAAACATTTAAACTTAATTTCCCTCACACCTAACATTTACCTCTCGATATCATCCTCATTCAGCTAAAAGGCTATCCTTGTGAATCATGTTTCTACCTTATTGCCTTGCACAGTTTATGTCTTCGAGTTGGAAAGGGAAGAATGACAGGATATTTTAATTGAAAATAGACCGTAAATTACTTTGTCAAGCTTTGCAAATCGATGAAAGTTTTTCTTTAAGGCCAAACCATTATTCATTAATGTGTGTAGACTTAAAAGTGAGGAGATAGCTTGAGTCTTTCTTTAATAAGATGTGGTTCTTGTAAGAGAAATTTACGATCAAGTGCCATCACAAAGGTCTAGAAATGCTCGACCTTCTGTTAAATCAAAGGTGAGATGATACCTTTTATCCACATAAATACCATATTCAGGGGGCAAAGTAGTCTCTACGAAGCGTAAGAATAGTACTGTCAAGAAAGAAGTTCAATAGACAATGGGGCAAGTCTTATGGATCAAGACTTGAGCTCAAGGAAGAGCAATCATTCAGATTATAACATGGGGATAAGTATGTGTCAGCCCGGACACCAGAAAAAGGACAGACATTGAAAGTAAAGCCTTTGATGGTATCAAATCCATGACAATGGATGAGTACCCGAAAGAGATATAAATTATGAGGCGGGCCAATTTTAAAGAAATTGAGGCCAAAATTCAAAGAACAAGTCAAAGAAAGAGGATTTTGAAAAGAGTTGGGCTTTTGAGGCAGCGAACAAAAGCTGGAAAGCATAAAGAGATTCAATGATAGTCCAAGAAGGCCATCACAAAGAGGATCCAGTAAAACAAAGACATAAAGAACTAGATCCATACAAAAAAAGCCATTAGTTACACATGCTCTGCACTCATGCATTTCATATCATGCATACATAGCCTTTACATAACAAGGACCAAACGGGAATCACATTCACAGCACAGTTACAGCAGTATAAGCTGAGATCTCAATGTCATCAGTTCTTACCAATCTATCACTGGATACACAGCTAATATGCGGGACCAACCCGCATCAGGAATTCAAGGATAAAGTAGACAATATTGTCAAAAGCTTGGCTACCGATTCAATAACCGAGGCTACACCTGGAAGGATACGATTGACGTCAGCTAGTAGTATCCAAGATAAGAGATAGCTATAGCCAAGGATAAGGCAGATATAAAAAAATATAAAGTAGACAATATTGTCAAAAGCCTGGCAATTGATTCAATAATCGAGGCTACACCTGGAAGGACAGGATTGATGCTAGCTTAGCAGCATCCAAGATAAGAGATAGCTGTGGTCAAAGATAAGGCAGACATCAAGAAATATTGTCGTTGAAAATTTGTCAAAAGCGGACAATGGATTCAATAATCGAGGACTGGATCGACGTCAGCTCGATGGAATATCCAAGATAAAAAATATCTATCACATCAAAATGAAGTATGATCTACTTTTCCGGTTAAGCGGCGGATACGGTACTCCGTGACTCTCAAGTCGGTTCTCTCAGTTGCCCATAATAACTGATCATTTCCTCCCTCCTTTCTTTTACTTTCTCCTAGAAAATGGATCCTACTTTTTCTGTCTTGCGAAAATATTTTCCTTCTCTCCCAATGAACATCCTCAAAAAGATCTACCAAGTTCGCTGTGAACGATTAAGAGCTCTGATGCATAAAGGAATCCCTGAAGATGTGCGGTGGTTAATTGAAGCTAAGGTTCGTCTGGCAGGTGAAATCCCAGAGGCATTTGTGTCTCACATGCCTGGTGTAGGCAAAAGCTCTTATGCCAAAAAGCGAAGAGCGAGGAGACTAGGCGTCTGTCATAAATGCGGACGCTGGACCTGTAATACTAAATGTCGTTCTTTAGGGATGATCTCTGATAATCGAGAAGATAAAATACGATTCATTAAGAATGGCCTGAGTAAGGATTCATTGGATGATCTCCAATTGACTCTTGAGACGCATTCTTGTGGATCTGTGCAACGTGAACTTCTCGATTTATGGAGCATTTTTCATGAAGAACGAGAACGATACAGTCCCGGGAATCTGACGTTAAACGACCCTATTTGTCAGCTTGTAAGAAAACTGGATGGGAAGCAAATCCTCGACTCATAGAAGCCATTAATCCCGTTACTGGACGTAAAACCAGTGGAAGATGTGAGCCACAGTCACAATCACTGTACATACAATTTATCATATTTAAAATTTTTCATTTTTCTTTTAATAATGTATTTGCTCCCGTAAGTGTAATCGACACGTTATCCATTTCATCGCTATAAATGCATGTTCTTCCAGTCGGTTATCTAAGTTTCCTTCAATAACTAATTCCTTTCCATCATCTCTCAAATTCTTCTCTCATCAATGCATTCTACTCTTTCTGCACTGCGAAAATACTTTCCTTCCCTTCCAATAAAAGTCCTTAAAAAGATCTACCTTGCTAGATGTGAAAGAATCAGAGTTTTTACACGCAAAGGCATTCCCGATAATGTGCAGTGGATAATTGAAGCTAAGGTCCGTCTGGCGGGTGAAGTTCCAGATGCATTTATGCCCCGCATGCCCGGTTTAGGTAAAAGCCGTTATGCCAAAAGGCGAAGAGCAAAGAGACTAGGCGTGTGTTATAAATGTGGGCGATGGAATTGTATTACTAAATGTCGCTCTTTAGGATACATCTCCATAAATCGTGAAGATAAAAGAAAATTCATTAAGAATGGCCTGCGTAAGGAATCTCTGGAAGATATCCGAGAGACTCTTGAAACGCATTCTTGTGGAAAAGTGCAAGGTGAAATTATCAGTTTATGGAGGACTTACCATAAAGAACGAAACCGTTACAGTCTTGGGAATGTGACTTTAAACGATCCTGTTTGTCAGTTTGTAAGAAAACTGGATGGGAAGCAAATCCCCGACTTATAGATGGCATTGAAGCCATTACTGGACATAAATCAGGGGAAGATGAGAGCCACGGTCATGATTCCTGTACATATAAGCTGTCATTTGTCTTTTCTTTTAATATACTTGTTCCTGTAAGCGTAATTAACACGTTATCCTTTCATCGCTATAAATGCGTGTTCTTCTTTCCGGTTAAGTAGCGGATGCAATACTCTCTGACTCTCAGTTTCCTACAATAACTGATTTCTTCATCTCTTCTCTCAAATTCTTCTTTTATCAATGGATTCTACTCTTTCCGCCATGCGAAAATACTTTCCTTCCATCCCAATAAATGTTCTTAAAATGATTTACCAAGCTAGATGTGAAAGGATTAGAGTCTTTATGCACAAAGGCATTCCTGACAATGTGCGGTGGCTAATTGAAGCTAAGGTTCGTTCAGCTGGTGAAGTTCCAGAAGCGTTCTTTCCCCGTATGCCCGGCTTTGGTAAAAGCGCTTATGCCAAAAAGCGAAGAGCAAAGAGGCTTGGTGTCTGTCATAAATGTGGATGATGGAATTGTAATACTAAATGTCGCTTTTTAGGATACATCTCCAGAAATCATGAAGATAAAAGAAAATTCATCAAGAATGGCCTGCGTAAGGAATCTTTGGATGATATCCTATTAACTTTTGAAACACATTCTTGTGAAATAGTGCAATGGGAAATTATGGATTTATGGTGGACTTTCCGTAAAGAACAGGATCGTTACAGTCTTGGAAATCTAACTTTTAATGACCCTGTTTGCCAGTTTGTGAGAAAACTGGATGGGAAGCAAATCCCCGACTTATAGAAGGCATTGAAGCCGTTACTAGACATAAATCAGTGGAAGATGAGAGCCACAGTCATGATTGCTGTACATATAAGCTGTCATTTGTCTTTTCTTTTGACAATAATGTACTTGCTTCTGTAAGTGTAATAAACGCATTATCCCTTTCGTCACTATAAATATGTGTTAGTTATGTTCGTTTCCTACAATCACTAATTTCTTTCTTTGCCTCCTTCATCAATGGAGTCTTCTCTTTCCGCCCTACGAAAGTATTTTCCTTCCTTCCCAATAAATGTTCTTAAAAAGATTTATCAAGCTAGATGTGAACGATTCAGAGTATTTATGCACAAAGGCATTCCTGATAATGTGCGGTGGCTAATTGAAGCTAAGGTTCGTTCAGCTGGTGAAGTTCCCGAAGCGTTCTTTCCCCGTATGCCCGGCTTTGGTAAAAGCGCTTATGCCAAAAAAAGAAGAGCAAAGAGGCTAGGCGTTTGTCATAATTGTGGATGGTGGATTTGCGGCAATAAATGTCGTGCTCCAGGAGTGATCACCAGAAATCGTAATGATAGAATAAGATTCATTAAGAATGGCTTGCGTAAGGAATCTCTAGAAGATATTCGAGAGGTTCTTGAAGCGCATTCTTGTGGAATAGTGCAATTTGAGGTTGTTGGATTATGGATAATTTTCCAAAAAGAACGAGATCGTTACAGTCTTGGAAATCTGACCCTAAACGATCCTGTTTGCCAGTTTGTGAGAAAGCTAGATGAGATGCAAATCACCGATTCATAGAAAGCATTGAAGCCATTACTGGACGCAAAGCCAGTGGAAGACGAGGATCAAAGTCACGATTACTGTACGTGCTAGCTGTCGCTTTTGAAATTTTCCTCCCCTTTCAGCGATAATGTATCCACTCCTGACATGAGCCATAGTTACGATTACTGTACGTGCTAGCTGTCGCTTTTGAAATTTTCCTCCCCTTTGGCAATAATGTACCCACTCCTGACACGGACTACTGTATATAGCTGCCACTTTTGAAATTTTCCTTCCCTTCCAACAATCACATACTTACTCCTGACGTAAGCTACAGTAGTGACTACTGTACATGCTAGCGGCTATTTTGAAAATTTTCCTCCTCTTTTAACGATAGTGTACCCATACCTGACCAGAGTCATACTCGTGACTACTGTGTATAGCTGGCAATAATGTATCCACTCTTGAAAATAAAATTATTGCCTTATCTCTTCATCTCTATAAATATATCCTCTTTTCTCACAAGGATAAGGATAGGAATGGAGAAAACCCCAACTCGTAAATCCCGAAGTATTTGTGTATTTTCTGGGGCTTTTCCTGGAAAAGATGAAGAGTATTTAAAGGCAGCCAACCATTTGGGTAGAGTATTAGCTGAGCGAAAAATACATTTAGTTTATGGAGGAGGTAGTGTCGGATTAATGGGAGGTGTAGCATCAGCAGCATCTTTAGGAGGAAGTCAAGTTTTGGGCATCATCCCTGGACCTTTGAAATTTGTTTCTGGGGGTACGATTGGAGAAGAATTAGTGGTTAAAAATTTGCAAGAGCGTGTGTTACAAATGCTTTTAAATGCTGATGCTTTTATCGCTCTACCAGGTGGTTTTGGCACGTTGGGAGAAGTCTTTCAAATTGCTTCCATGGCCCAACTTAATTTGCATAAGAAACCCATTGGGCTTTTAAATGTTAACAATTTCTTTACAGGTCTGATAGCTTTTATGAATTATGCTATGCAGAAGAATTTCATATCAAGAGTGGCACGGCGAATCATAATATCCGCAACAACTGCTGAAGAATTGCTAGATAAAATACAAGCTTTTGTTCCTGAACCAGATCCAGCAATGATTCAGATAGACTGGACACGACAGTCTTTCCCGACCAGTTCACTCCCATAATGGTCCTCTACTCACCCTGTTGAAGTATTGTGGAAGAAAGAAGCGATCTGATCCGTTTTTCTTGTCCTTTAGTTTTATTATCAGCATTTTCTTTCGCGTTTCAGTTTTTCTTTTCAAGGAATTTCTTTTCTTATAAGATAGTTTCGTCCATGCTGATATTAAAACCATGGGACAATGCCTTTAGGTTGGAATGGCTGAGTAAAGAGTAATTTTTATTACTCTTGAGACGCATCCTATTAGGTCTACTAGGCATAACATTTTGGGGTAGTTAAGCTTTAACCTTATTTGGATGACATATCTCACAAGGGAATCTATATTTACTGAAGAAAATATTAGATGAACCTTGGATATTGATTCCAAACATCCGGTCCCTTTACATAATTTGTCAGTGTTATTGTCATCATCAAGATTCACTCATCTTATCGAAGTTTAAATTTTTGCACTCACCTATTATGAAAATTCACACTTTCGAAGAAAATTATTCCAATTTCAATTGCTTTCATATAAATTTCGCTCGAGGTCCTAAGGAAAGCTCCTTAGCCTCAAAATCAATTTTCATCATCGGGGTTTTAAGGATGGAACCTTTGCCTCGAAAACAATCAATTTTCATCATCGGGGTTTTAAGGATGAAACCTTTGCCTCGAAAATAATCAATTTTCATCATCAAGGTTTTAAGGATGGAACCTTTGCCTCGAAAACAATCAATCAATTCGAGGCTTTAAGGATGGAACCTTTACCTCGACATCAATCAATCATCAAGGTTTTAAGGATGGAACCTTTGCCTCGAAAACAATCAATCAATTCGAGGCTTTAAGGATGGAACCTTTACCTCGACATCAATCAATCAATTCGAGGTTTTAAGGATGGAACCTTTGCCTCGACATCAATCAATCAATTCGAGGTTTTAAGGATGGAACCTTTGCCTCGACATCAATCAATCAATTCGAGGTTTTAAGGATGGAACCTTTGCCTCGACATCAATCAATCCGAGGTTTTAAGGATGGAACCTTTGCCTCGAGGTCAATTAATCAATCCGAGGTTTTAAGGATGGAACCTTTGCCTCGAGATCAATCAATCAATCCGAGGTTTTAAGGATGGAACCTTTACCTCGATATCAATCATTCAGTCCATCTTACAACGATAGAACCTTTCCTATCGTTAGGGGTTCTAAGGACCTTTCCTTTAACCTCAAACAAACAATCAATCATTCAGTCCATCTTACAACGATAGAACCTTTCCTATCGTTAGAGGTTCTAAGGACCTTTCCTTAAACCTCAAACAAACAATCAATCATTCAGTCCATCTTACAACGATAGAACCTTTCCTATCGTTAGAGGTTCTAAGGACCTTTCCTTAAACCTCAAACAAACAATCAATCATTCAGTCCATCTTACAACGATAGAACCTTTCCTATCGTTAGAGGTTCTAAGGACCTTTCCTTAACCTCAAACAAACAATCAATCATTCAGTCCATCTTACAACGATAGAACCTTTCCTATCGTTAGAGGTTCTAAGGACCTTTCCTTAAACCTCAAACAAACAATCAATCATTCAGTCCATCTTACAACGATAGAACCTTTCCTATCGTTAGAGGTTCTAAGGACCTTTCCTTAAACCTCAAACAAACAATCAATCATTCAGTCCATCTTACAACGATAGAACCTTTCCTATCGTTAGAGGTTCTAAGGACCTTTCCTTAAACCTCAAACAAACAATCAATCATTCAGTCCATCTTACAACGATAGAACATTTCCTATCGTTAGAGGTTCTAAGGACCTTTCCTTAAACCTCAAACAAACAATCAATCATTCAGTCCATCTTACAACGATAGAACATTTCCTATCGTTAGAGGTTCTAAGGACCTTTCCTTAAACCTCAAACAAACAATCAATCATTCAGTCCATCTTACAACGATAGAACCTTTCCTATCGTTAGAGGTTCTAAGGACCTTTCCTTAACCTCAAACAAACAATCAATCATTCAGTCCATCTTACAACGATAGAACCTTTCCTATCGTTAGAGGTTCTAAGGACCTTTCCTTAAACCTCAAACAAACAATCAATCATTCAGTCCATCTTACAACGATAGAACCTTTCCTATCGTTAGAGGTTCTAAGGACCTTTCCTTAAACCTCAAACAAACAATCAATCATTCAGTCCATCTTACAACGATAGAACATTTCCTATCGTTAGAGGTTCTAAGGACCTTTCCTTAACCTCAAACAAACAATCAATCATTCAGTCCATCTTACAACGATAGAACCTTTCCTATCGTTAGAGGTTCTAAGGACCTTTCCTTAAACCTCAAACAAACAATCAATCATTCAGTCCATCTTACGACGATAGAACCTTTCCTATCGTTAGAGGTTCTAAGGACCTTTCCTTAACCTCAAACAAACAATCAATCATTCAGTCCATCTTACAACGATAGAACCTTTCCTATCGTTAGAGGTTCTAAGGACCTTTCGTTAACCTCAAACAAACAATCAATCATTCAGTCCATCTTACAACGATAGAACCTTTCCTATCGTTAGAGGTTCTAAGGACCTTTCCTTAAACCTCAAACAAACAATCAATCATTCAATCCATCTTACAACGATAGAACCTTTCCTATCGTTAGAGGTTCTAAGGACCTTTCCTTAAACCTCAAACAAACAATCAATCATTCAGTCCATCTTACAACGATAGAACCTTTCCTATCGTTAGAGGTTCTAAGGACCTTTCCTTAAACCTCAAACAAACAATCAATCATTCAGTCCATCTTACAACGATAGAACCTTTCCTATCGTTAGAGGTTCTAAGGACCTTTCCTTAAACCTCAAACAAACAATCAATCATTCAGTCCATCTTACAACGATAGAACCTTTCCTATCGTTAGAGGTTCTAAGGACCTTTCCTTAACCTCAAACAAACAATCAATCATTCAGTCCATCTTACAACGATAGAACCTTTCCTATCGTTAGAGGTTCTAAGGACCTTTCCTTAAACCTCAAACAAACAATCAATCATTCAGTCCATCTTACAACGATAGAACCTTTCCTATCGTTAGAGGTTCTAAGGACCTTTCCTTAAACCTCAAACAAACAATCAATCATTCAGTCCATCTTACAACGATAGAACATTTCCTATCGTTAGAGGTTCTAAGGACCTTTCCTTAAACCTCAAACAAACAATCAATCATTCAGTCCATCTTACAACGATAGAACCTTTCCTATCGTTAGAGGTTCTAAGGACCTTTCCTTAACCTCAAACAAACAATCAATCATTCAGTCCATCTTACAACGATAGAACCTTTCCTATCGTTAGAGGTTCTAAGGACCTTTCCTTAAACCTCAAACAAACAATCAATCATTCAGTCCATCTTACAACGATAGAACCTTTCCTATCGTTAGAGGTTCTAAGGACCTTTCCTTAAACCTCAAACAAACAATCAATCATTCAGTCCATCTTACAACGATAGAACATTTCCTATCGTTAGAGGTTCTAAGGACCTTTCCTTAACCTCAAACAAACAATCAATCATTCAGTCCATCTTACAACGATAGAACCTTTCCTATCGTTAGAGGTTCTAAGGACCTTTCCTTAAACCTCAAACAAACAATCAATCATTCAGTCCATCTTACGACGATAGAACCTTTCCTATCGTTAGAGGTTCTAAGGACCTTTCCTTAACCTCAAACAAACAATCAATCATTCAGTCCATCTTACAACGATACAACCTTTCCTATCGTTAGAGGTTCTAAGGACCTTTCCTTAACCTCAAACAAACAATCAATCATTCAGTCCATCTTACAACGATAGAACCTTTCCTATCGTTAGAGGTTCTAAGGACCTTTCCTTAAACCTCAAACAAACAATCAATCATTCAATCCATCTTACAACGATAGAACCTTTCCTATCGTTAGAGGTTCTAAGGACCTTTCCTTAAACCTCAAACAAACAATCAATCATTCAGTCCATCTTAGAACGATAGAACCTTTCCTATCGTTAGAGGTTCTAAGGACCTTTCCTTAAACCTCAAACAAACAATCAATCATTCAGTCCATCTTACAACGATAGAACCTTTCCTATCGTTAGAGGTTCTAAGGACCTTTCCTTAACCTCAAACAAACAATCAATCATTCAGTCCATCTTACAACGATAGAACCTTTCCTATCGTTAGAGGTTCTAAGGACCTTTCCTTAAACCTCAAACAAACAATCAATCATTCAGTCCATCTTACAACGATAGAACCTTTCCTATCGTTAGAGGTTCTAAGGACCTTTCCTTAAACCTCAAACAAACAATCAATCATTCAGTCCATCTTACAACGATAGAACCTTTCCTATCGTTAGAGGTTCTAAGGACCTTTCCTTAAACCTCAAACAAACAATCAATCATTCAGTCCATCTTACAACGATAGAACCTTTCCTATCGTTAGAGGTTCTAAGGACTTTTCCTTAAACCTCAAACAAACAATCAATCATTCAGTCCATCTTACAACGATAGAACCTTTCCTATCGTTAGAGGTTCTAAGGACCTTTCCTTAAACCTCAAACAAACAATCAATCATTCAGTCAATCTTACAACGATAGAACCTTTCCTATCGTTAGAGGTTCTAAGGACCTTTCCTTAACCTCAAACAAACAATCAATCATTCAGTCCATCTTACAACGATAGAACCTTTCCTATCGTTAGAGGTTCTAAGGACCTTTCCTTAAACCTCAAACAAACAATCAATCATTCAGTCCATCTTACAACGATAGAACCTTTCCTATCGTTAGAGGTTCTAAGGACCTTTCCTTAAACCTCAAACAAACAATCAATCATTCAGTCCATCTTACAACGATAGAACATTTCCTATCGTTAGAGGTTCTAAGGACCTTTCCTTAACCTCAAACAAACAATCAATCATTCAGTCCATCTTACAACGATAGAACCTTTCCTATCGTTAGAGGTTCTAAGGACCTTTCCTTAAACCTCAAACAAACAATCAATCATTCAGTCCATCTTACAACGATAGAACCTTTCCTATCGTTAGAGGTTCTAAGGACCTTTCCTTAACCTCAAACAAACAATCAATCATTCAGTCCATCTTACAACGATAGAACCTTTCCTATCGTTAGAGGTTCTAAGGACCTTTCCTTAAACCTCAAACAAACAATCAATCATTCAGTCCATCTTACAACGATAGAACCTTTCCTATCGTTAGAGGTTCTAAGGACCTTTCCTTAAACCTCAAACAAACAATCAATCATTCAGTCCATCTTACAACGATAGAACCTTTCCTATCGTTAGAGGTTCTAAGGACCTTTCCTTAAACCTCAAACAAACAATCAATCATTCAGTCCATCTTACAACGATAGAACCTTTCCTATCGTTAGAGGTTCTAAGGACCTTTCCTTAAACCTCAAACAAACAATCAATCATTCAGTCCATCTTACAACGATAGAACCTTTCCTATCGTTAGAGGTTCTAAGGACCTTTCCTTAAACCTCAAACAAACAATCAATCATTCAGTCCATCTTACAACGATAGAACATTTCCTATCGTTAGAGGTTCTAAGGACCTTTCCTTAACCTCAAACAAACAATCAATCATTCAGTCCATCTTACAACGATAGAACCTTTCCTATCGTTAGAGGTTCTAAGGACCTTTCCTTAAACCTCAAACAAACAATCAATCATTCAGTCCATCTTACAACGATAGAACCTTTCCTATCGTTAGAGGTTCTAAGGACCTTTCCTTAAACTTCAAACAAACAATCAATCATTCAGTCCATCTTACAACGATAGAACCTTTCCTATCGTTAGAGGTTCTAAGGACCTTTCCTTAACCTCAAACAAACAATCAATCATTCAGTCTATCTTACAACGATAGAACCTTTCCTATCGTTAGAGGTTCTAAGGACCTTTCCTTAACCTCAAACAAACAATCAATCATTCAGTCCATCTTACAACGATAGAACCTTTCCTATCGTTAGAGGCTCTAAGGACCTTTCCTTAAACCTCAAACAAACAATCAATCATTCAGTCCATCTTACAACGATAGAACTTTTCCTATCGTTAGAGGTTCTAAGGACCTTTTCTTAAACCTCAGAGTTTAGGCGGCGAGAAGGTTTTCAATGCCTAGCTAAGCTGGACGAAATTTGGTAACTAACTTTGCATACATCATGTCCCATGAAGCATGCAAAGGGGGGCAGCTGTTGACACCCAATTTCGTCCGGCTTAAAAATAAAAAAAATTAATTAAATAAAAAAATTAATTAATTATTTTAAAAATTAAAACTTATTAAAAAAAAAAAATTATTATTGAATTACTTAATTAATTGATTACTTAATTAAAAAAATAATGATAGTAATAATGGCAATATTATTTTAGGGGCGTTCTTTTTAGTTTGTATGTTAAAAAAAAAAATGGGAAGAAAAAGAAAAAAAAAATAATAAAAAATAATAATAATAAATTAAATCTAAATTAATTAAAATTAAAAATTATTAATTAATTAATTAATTAAAAAGAAAAAGAAGAAAAAAACAAAAATAATAATAAAAAATGGGGAGGGTGGCCGACAGAGGCTCCCCCCCTTTATCTCTAATCTTATCTTCTCTCCTTCAGGATCACTCGAGGATCTTCTCTCCTTCACGTTCTTGTTCTTCATCTTCTCCCTCACGCTCTCCCTCTCCGATGGGGGCTCTCCTTTTCCCTCTCAGATTCTCTCTCTTTTCTTCACTCTCTCGGCCCTCTCCCTCTCTGGCCTCTCACAGAACTCAGCCCTCTCTCACGCTTTCTCTAATTTTTTTTCTCCTTCTCTCTCTGTTCTCTTCCCTCTCTCTCCCCGCTTCTCTCCTTCTCTATCTGCTCTCCTTCTCCCTCTCTGTTTTCTCCTTCTCTCTCTCTCTTCTCGCAAAACTCTCTCTCTCTCCTTTGCTCCCCTCTCTGTTTCTCCTTCTCTCTCTCTCTTCCCGACGGGCTCTCTTCTCTCCTTCTCCATCTCAGTTTTCTCTCATTTCTCTCTCTCCCTCTCGCAACAGATTTTTTTTTTTTTTTTTTTTTCTCTTCTCTCGCACAGAGACTTCGCTTCTTCTCCAGCCTGCTCCCGCACCGTCGCGTCTCGCCTCACTCGCGCCGGTGGCTGCCCGCGCTCCGCCCCTGTCCGTCGCTCTTCCTCAGCGCACCCAGCCACCGCGTCGTCCCCCCAGCCACCGCGTCGTTCTTCCACCGCCCTGCCGCTCCTGCTCACGCCTCCCTGTTGCTGAAACAAGAAATAGAAACGAAAAAAAAACGATTTGACCAAGTCAAAATTTTAAAACTTTTGGGTAAAATTATTACTTAGCCCTTAATTCTTTTTATTTTATCCATTTAAGTTATTAATTTTATTTTCCTTACAGATTCATCACTGACAGCAAACTTTTTGTTTGTTTTTATTTTTCTTTGTTTCTTCTATTATTAGTTGATTTTATCTTACATTAATTTTGATCATTAAGAGAACAACATGCGACTTTGATTTGATATGTATATTCATGTATATTTATTGGATTTTAGAATAGTTTAATTGTAATTCTTGTAATACATTAAATGTGTATCAATTTATTAGAAATCCGTCCTAAGATGTAACATATATCCATGTCCAAATGATTCGGTTAGAATCCATGGCTTGGATATTAATTAAAATTAAATAACGAGATCCTAAGACGGATCATATCCATGTCCAAATGATTCGGTTAGAATCCATGGCTTGGATATTAAATTCCATATCCGAATGATCCGGCAGGATCCACGGTTTGGAAGAACAAATTATATCCTAAACTTCTAATAAAAAATAATAATCGCCGCGACATTCAATAAAACCACCATCAGTCGCAAATAAATCGTTCGCCATCGTTCGACATCGAATCAAGAAAAAAAATCAGTTCGCGAATCCTCAGCTCGATTAAAAGTCGATTCAAATTTACGGTATAATCCTTCTTTAATCCTCCAATTTTTTTTTTTTTTTTTATTTTTTATTTTTATTTATTTTCATTTATACAAGTCACTAACCTTTTTTTATTATTTCTGCAGAGTTAGCAATAATCTTTGTATGTTTATTATTATTATTGTTATTATTATTCTATTCAAGTCACTAACCATTTATTTTCGTTATACTAACAACTAACTTCACTAACCACTAACTTTTATTATTATTGTTATCACTAACATTTAATTTCTGCTATACTAACAATTAATTGTGCTAACCACTAACTTGTATTATTATTGTTATCACTAACATTTAATTTTTGTTATACTAACAATTAATTGTGCTAACCACTAACTTTTAGTATTATTGTTATCACTAACATTTAATTTTTGTTATACTAACAATTAATTGTGCTAACCACTAACTTTTATTATTATTGTTATCACTAACTTTTATTTTTGTTATACTAACAATTAATTGTGCTAACCACTAATTTTCATTATTATTGTTATCACTAACCATTTAATTTTTGCTATACTAACAATTAACTGTGCTAACCACTAACTTTCATTATTATTGTTATCACTAACCATTTAATTTTTGCTATACTAACAATTAACTGTACTGACCGCTAACTTTTATTATTATTGTTGTCACTAACCATTTAATATTTGTTATACTAACAACTAACTTTACTAACTTTATTTATTGTTATTTAATTTTTCTTTATTTTATGGTTAAACTCATTTCATTTAAAGAAATTAGCCATAAAAAAATATATATGTAAAATAAATCTGAACCATGTTGTTAAGTCAAAAATTTTTTTAGTTCATGGTATATTGGCTGGAAACTGTCTCGTGCCCGCTTTTGAGCTGCTTCACCTGGTGAAGAGGGTCTGGCTGAGTAACAACGCCCCGTACCATGATCAAAGATTTTATTTTATTTTATTTTTTTTAAACTCTTTGATTCCTTTAAATTAACTTCTTATTAAATAAAAAAATTAATTGCTTTTGAATTCTTTTATAAATTAAGAAAAAAATCAGATAAAAATAAAAGAAAGAAAGAAAAGAAAGAAAAGAAAAAGAAAAGATAAAAAAAGAAAAGAAAGAAAAGAAAAAGAAAAGAAAAGAAAAGAAAGAAAAGAAAGGAAAAATAAAACTAAAAGAAAGATAAAATCAATAAGAAAGAAAAGAAAGAAAAGAAAAGAAAATATAAAGAATAAAAAATAAAATTTTTTAGATTATTAATAAATCTAAAATTTTCATAAACAAAATACTTACAAATTAGTAATAATAAATTCCATAAAAATAATAATTATATAACTAACAATTAATTAAAGTAATTTCCATATCCGGATGATCTGGCAGGATCTACGGTTTGGAAAATATTAACTTTTTTTTTTAACTAAATAAATTAAATAAATATAAAGATAAAAAATCCATATTTACAATATGGATAAAATTGTTTAAAATTTCACCAAATTCCGTGTCCAAATGACTCGGCAGAGTCCATGGTTCGGAATCAAAATCTTCCGTGTCCAAATGACTCGGCAGAGTCCATGGTTCGGAAGTATAAAATTTTATACAAATTAACTTAAAAATCCACATTTTGACTAATTCAGTTAAAATCTCTAAATTAACTGAAAATTATTTAAAAGCAAAGCGAAACAAAATTAAAATCAACTAAGGTGCCAATTTTTGGGCGTTTTAACAAAGTTGTTTTAACGTAACCGTACTCCCGAACCCCCGAACTCTCGCAGACCAATATTTAAGGTGACCAATCGACCTAGGTAAACAGATTGGTGGCGACTCCCGAAAACCCGACGTTGCCACAGAAACAAATGTTCTTGAGCTTTTATGGTATGTTTTCAAAAATCTTAGTAATTATTGAGAAGTACAATTATTACTTTAGGGACTGTCATGCGTTGTCATATCAATGTTTCATTGCTCTTTATAATTTTGCAAAAAACTGCAATTCGGTAAAGAAATTATCTAGTACTGGATGTCAACAGGTGGTTACCACGTCTCCGTGCGAAATTCTTTTTAAAACTAGTATTAGAGTTCGAGTTGTTAACACATAGAAATTCGAAACACTTCGACTCTTATTGTTCAAAGTCTAAAGGACATGCATGTGTTTCTTTAAGACCTTGTTGATACATTTAGGAAGGGATCCTTTATTTTTGGAGGACAAAATTTGCCTCCATTTTCCTTTTGTACAAGGTCCTCTTTTTTGAATAGACAAGCGTTGATACATAAGAGCAAAAGATAGACCAAAAATCTAGATCATTTCAAATTTCAAGCTCATCAATCACCTACTCACAAAATAAGTAAGAACAAAAGGAAAATGAAGTAGAATAAACCTTGTCACAGAAAATATTTTCATAACAAACATGTGACAATAACCTCCAACTAGGTAAAGACATGTTTCATTCCACAACATGTTAAAAATAGATCTACCCATCTCAAAACATCTTCCATAAATGAGTCTTCGTTTGTTAGTGCCTAGTAGCTAGCTTCTCATAAACGATGGCCAATAGCTTAAGTTTGCTTTAGCAAGTATTGGGCGTAAGTGTGAGCAATTGGATAATTACAAAGAGACATCAACCAATTACATTTGATGAAATGACTAGTGGTAGGAACATGAATTGCTCAAGTTGCTTCTTTCAAACTGTTCAATGAGAAAAGCAAATGCTTACTTCTTTAAATGATTCTTGGCCTGATATTATAGCAACTTAAGATTATGGTGTGTATTTCTTCTATTTCTCTTTTTGTTATTCCTTATGAGTACCAAAAAAAATTATTAACAATAGAGATTAAATTATTAGAATTAAAAGTTAACAGTGAATTTGTTTTAAATTAAAATAGTTTATTTTTATTTTTATATTTTTTTAGAACCAAATTTATTTAAAAATCAAATGTAATAATAATTTAAAAAAATTCAGTTCCTAAAAGGATAAATCTATAAAATAAAATTTAATAACATCATAAAAGTTTTACTTTCAATAGATTATTACACCCTCATAATATTAGTTTTTAAATAAATTTACTTAAAAAAGATGTAAAAATAAAAATAAATTATTTTATATCAAGTTAACTTAAATTAAAATAAATTTAGTGTAGAGCTACTCTTAAATAATTTTTTAAAAAATTACTCTTAAACCTGTGACATCTCAAATTGCATAATTAATTTATTGTCCACTCCCACGAATGGAAGAAAGTGACAATCCACGAAACTGGCAATTCGGTCATCGCCAAAAGACAGTACTGAGAATATTCATCTTCTCCATAAACTAAACCCTCTCTCTCTCTCCTATTTACAGAATCCTTGTGAACGCAATTTCTCCATTAGGTGCTTCAAAAATAAAGACGACATAATCGATACTAGTATATGTTGATCTGTGTCTTTAGCTCAGCTAGTTAGGTGTCAATTTGTTTTAATCTTAGACAATTTATTTCAAAATATTTATTTTTATTTTTATACTTTTTATAAAATTAATTTCATTTAAAAGTGATTATGTAAATGTAATAATTCATTTAGAAATAATTTTTTATAATTTTTTTAAAGTTTCACAAATTTTTATATTTTTAGGCATTTTGGATTATTATCTCGTCTGGTTGTTGGAGCGGGTCTATTTTTATTCTAATGACTAAAATCCCATAATCCTCATCAAACTTTTAAGAATATGACCATTAGTCTAGTCTAACTTTGTTTCATGTCTATTACTCATCAAACTTTGAAATTGTATTCATCAGACGATTTGATTTCTTAAATAAAAAATCCAAAAAATTGTGGATCAAAAGTGTAATTTTCCAAGTTTGTCTCCCCCTCCAGCAGATTCATTTGATCCTCCTCCATGCGAAATTAATACAGCTATAATTTATGTAATAGTTCTCAAGATTGGAAAATTATCAATATTGCTTACGTACCGCTCCCTTTTGCCTTTTGAGGATTTTCAGATATGGGATAATTTCATTTTTGGTTTACTTCTTTTTCTGAAAAGAAAAAATCAGTTCAAGCATCTAATGATCTAAAAGGCAAAATTTTGAAAATTTGATAGGTAAATTAGGATGGAGAAACGTTTGATGTGGAGGTGGATGTATTATTAATAGTTTAACATATAATATGATTTTTACCCCCCCCCCCCCCTTTGTTACACAATCATATTAAACAAGGATTAAGAGAAGAGAGATGATGCATAATCATGAGTAGGAGATACATGCTGACGAGGTGCCATCGTCATTGAGTAGCTATCAAACTTCTTTATCTTATTAGATGCATGACAAATCATACTTGTCATTTGGCTGCTAAGGTGGAGATTACCATGCAATGTAACAAGTATTTGTGAGTAATTAGTGTGAACAATAATGCAATGCAAAGAAGCTTGGAAGCTATGGAGAGTGCCCCCATCCAAGCTAATAGTTCTACTTCACTGGCAAACTAGCAATTCAACCAATATACCATTGTTTAATTTTAGGCAAAGCATTGGATTCAATAGCAGACTAGCAATTCGACCAATATACCCTTATTTAATTTTAGCCAGGTTGTTGCACCAAGACCAGTGGATCTGCGCCAAGCACCATCAAGTATAAGTATCTCAAGGTTCTTGACTGGACAATCAAACTTTTGAGCATCATAGGTATGATACAGAGGATTCGAAGGGTTAGTTGTAAAAGGAGAATGTAGTTGTGAAGTAGTTTATTGTGATGCTAAGCTGGTGGAACAAGTTATTTGTTCTGGCTACAAAAGACTAAACATCAAATAAGGCATTTTTAAAAATACACTCATTTTTGCTCGGGCATATAATCCAAATAGCAGAGAACAAATAGGATACTCAGTATAAGTGTCATTTACCCTATTTCATTAAGAAAAACATAGCCAAGCCTCAAATAATTAATGATTTCAATACAATCGGTTGACGCAAAAAGAGCCCCATATGTTTTTCAGATTCCGGGCATTCCCAAAATAGGTAAATTGCTAATTCTTCCTCCATATTACAGTGAGGGTAAGTTGAATTCATGAATCGTCCATTGTAAGATAGGTTGACTACCATAGGAACAACTTTTGGATGGCACTTTTAGCAAAAAAAATCTTGAAATTTTGAGGAATATTCAAGCCCCCTTAACTTCTTCATAAATCAGAAAGAATTTGAATTAGTATGAATGCCCATAAATGCACCATTCCAATGAATGATATGGGTGGATTTCCTAATAATTTACTATGATTACCCTACTTTGTACTATATTTTCCAATCGGGCATCCATGATACTGGAGCTAAGTCATAACCTTTGGACTTAAAGGGAGCAAATAGATAGAATTCATTGAGCTATAAGTTCAAGGAATGCATTTCAAATGAATGGCATGTTCTATTCGATGACATTATAGTTCGATAAATCAGAAACCTTTAAAGATTGATGTTGTGTATAAGCAGAAACCAAGCCTCTGAGTTGATCCGCAAATATTCCAAAAATTCAATGTCATACCATACCCAAATTGAAGTCCATTATCAATGGTCCAATGATGGTTTTGATCAAATATGGCTTTCCATAGAGTAAACTACACCAAATGGCAAATGCATTTCCGGAGGCCTTCACTTCCTAAACATAATTGTTTGAACCATATTTCATTGTAAGGACTTAGCAAACAAATCTATTAGGATTGGTCAGTCGTCGAAACCATTAAAAATAATTCTGACATCACTAACAACTCAAAATAAATAAATTTATAATTTAGTAGTAAAACTAGTTCGAATCCTAAGGAAATTTTTTTTACTGAAAACTTCCTGTCAGAAAACTAAAATAAAAGATTATAGGGTTTCTTGAATCAAATGCTGAAATAAATTAACTATAGCATTAAAATGAAATTAACCAATACTAAAAACACTAAGTTTAGGGTTGATTATCTATTCTAATCACGCAGTTGATCATCAAAGAAAAGTACTTCTTCAATTCAAGGAAATAAACAGGACTTTCCTTAAAGCTAAAAAAAACCTAAGAATACAGCAGTAAAATTAATTAGAAAATGCTTCAAATTAATTTATTAATTTTGAGTAACCAGATATTCAAAAATAATTTTTAATCAGCTCAAAATTAGCATGAAGAACAATGAACCAAAAAGTTTATTCCAAGCAATCATCCAAAAGTCTGAACAATTTAACCTGTCTTACTTCTCCTATATAAATTAACCAGAAATAAAAATAATCTCTAGTTAAATTCAATTGCTTCTATGTCAAATTCATTTCATCCAAGCGGTTGGAACGAAAACCAAGCAAATTTGCAATCGCAAAACCAATCCAACAAGTGAGAACAGGAAAATCAATTGCAATAAATCTCAATCACAAATAAGTAAATACGTGAATTTAAAGAAAGTTTCAACAAGAAAAACCAATCCTTATAACCAATGTTGGTAATGGAAATCGTCTCTTTGAACCGAACCAGAAAACTACTCAGACATATTTTTAAAGAAAAACGAAGAAAAATAGAGAAAAACAAAAGTGCTATGAGGGAGATGGGGCTCTGGCAGCAACTGCCTCTTTAAACATTTAAAAGAATTAACCTAGTGTGCTAAATTCACAAAATCTCTCTAAATTTTTTATATTATTATAAAATTACCCAACATAAATAAAAATATTCAAAATAACTAGAATGTACTAATATGACTAGAAAAATGATGTCTTTCAGCTGAGATTTTCTCCCACATGGTTTAGAGACATTTCAAACTAATCCACATTAAAATTGATTTCAAAGTTGAGCCTAGAAACACTCTAGAACATCAGCAGCAATTTCAAGCTGAAATTCAACCTTAGTGCAGTCATTATCTCTCAAATCTCAATTAATGAAAGTTGTATAACTTTTTCTTAGCTTTGAAATGACATTTAAATCACATAAAATGGACATATACAACCAAAGATATGGTCAAAATACCCCAACTGTTTCTGAACTTGTGATGACGCGTAAATCGTGAATTTGAAGACCAATTTGACCCTCTTAATATGCGAACTGAGTTTCATGGCCTACATATGATTTGTAGCTCTAGATGTTAACTTTCCAATAAATCAAGAATCACTCAATTTTGATGTCTGTAGCTTAAGACATGATTTTTCTACTAGAACATCATCAATTTGTCAAAATATTGGAAAATACAACCAAATGAAAACTTATAAAATTGTAAATTAAATTCACTTTTAATCAATTGAGTCCATATATGCTCTAAGCTACAAAACATATTTAAAATAAATTTTTAAGATTCAAAACACATTAAAACAAGCTAAATATGACTAACTTTTTGTTTAAAGTAATGATCTTTCCTATTATAAGAACCAGACCACGATAACCTAATAAAATTTTTTAACATGGATACGAGAGGATAACTAGGACCTTAGGTGTATGCTTTACAGTTGTTGTCCTACATAATCAAAGAATTGGTCTAAATGGACGTTTAACCTGTAATGTTTGACCCTCTTTTAGATTATTAATAGATGCTGTCAAAAAATTTCCAACTTTGGTAGGAAGTTCTTTATTTGTCCAAGTTAATTAACTTTACTACATACTAGTTAAATATGCTCATGCAATGCATTGGGTTAGTATTTTTTAAAAGTTTTAAGAGTTTATGTTTATTTTATTGTAAAGTTTACTTTGATAATTAATTACTATAAAACGTTTGACAACTATGATAAAATGAGGTAATTTTAGAGTAACATAAATTTTATGTTTTTAAAAACCATCATATATACAAAGAAGACAATTATTTTATATACTAATATACTTTTATAAAAAAAATGGCAAAGATGGGTTTTGTTTGTGAAAAATATAATACGTGAAGATGGGTTGTGGTGGGAAAATTATGAAAAAATTATAACTATTGAATCTATTGAACATGCTCTGAGACTTGAGTTAAAGAACTTTTTTAATCACTTTTTTTCACAATATTCGCTAATTACTGATTTATAAATTGACATAACTGAGATAAAAAAAATATCTTTACACTATATTCATGAAGGAAGGGCTGAAACCAAGTAAAGAAGGATCGAAGAATGTCCTTTGCAAAATTGCAATAGATGACATTGAATTAAAATAAATGTTATTGTTGGTATTAAAGTTATCTCTATTGATAAAAGAAAATTGTTAGTATTCAGGTTGTTTATGGTTGAGAATGAGAGAGGATACGGTGTTTGAAGAAATGTAAGTTTATTGTTTTTTTGAATTTCTCTTTAGAGTAAAAGGATTTGGGGCATTGTGTTTGGGATGAAAAACATCTTTGAAAAATTTTGTTTATGAAGAAGTGTTGTAAGAGAAGACAAAAATGTTGACTCTCTTTAAATGAAAGATATGATGATTAGTGGTTTTTATTAGTATAATATGTAATTCTATTTAGTAAGGAACTGAAGTAAAATGTTTTTAATAGGTTTATAACCAAAATATAATGTTTAGTAAATTAGAAACTAAAACAATACAATATTTAAAGTTAAGAGACTATTCATAGAATTTACTTTTCCAATGTATTTATTTTTAGCATTTATTACTAGAACCTAACTCACACACACACAAACACACACACAGAAATTGGCAATAAGATTTCTTTGCTTATTTTGCCTATACATGCATCTATGGATTTACAAGTAGCATTTAAATTATCTATCTC
The DNA here is from genome assembly GCA_039654915.1 of Aquilaria yunnanensis. Lineage (NCBI taxonomy): Eukaryota > Viridiplantae > Streptophyta > Magnoliopsida > Malvales > Thymelaeaceae > Aquilaria > Aquilaria yunnanensis. The sequence continues at coordinate 100,850,250 of CM077593.1, read as the reverse complement.
GTCATTCATGGAATAATAGGATAATTTTTATAGTTTGACAATTAGGTCCATCTTACCATTCATGAAATATAGGATAATATTTATAGTTTGATCTTTTCTTTTCTTTGTTCAATAAATATATATATAGAATATGTGTATTAAGGATTCTTAGATATCATTATATTTTTATTTTTGCCATACATACGTGGTATGTGGAAATACTAAAAACCATTCAATTTGTACTGCATAAATGAAAAGATATTAAAAAACATTGATTACATAAAATGGAATGAATATAAATAAAATTGTAATTACAACATTATATACTTTTGTTTATCATTAAAAATTAAATTAATGACTCTAGAAATTTGATTGCCATTTATATAGTATAAAGTGAGTGGGAGCTAATTTTTTAGGAAGTAAAAATTAAAATGAATATTTTGTAGAAGTGTAATATGTGGTTCCATTTGGCAAGAGAACAAGGGGAAGTGTTTTTAATGGGTTTAGGTCAAAATAGAATGATTAATAGATTAGAGATGCACTACCAATGAAATTTATTTACGTAGCATATAATAACTCTAGAAATTCAATTAGTTTTTATAGAGTATAATATGTGGTTGGAGAAATTATCTTTAAGATATAGAAATTAGAGCAAAAATTTTTGCAAGTATAATATGTAATTCCATTTAAGGAAGAATCAACCTAAAATATTTTTAATAAGTTTAGAACGAAAACAGAATGGTTAGAAATTAAAAAAGTATAATATTTAATATAATTTTTCCGTTTAGGAATTTATAACGTTGTATGAAAATTGGGGGTTAAAAACATACTATTCGTATCAATCTTAACGTCAACGCGGACACAAAAGCGGAATATAAACGAGGATCACTCATCGGAAAGAAAGGCAGCGCACTTGAAGACAAAAAGGCCGTCTACAAATAGTTATAGTATTAGTGGGGCCAGCCTTCCCTATGCGGCTATGAATTAACCCTTAAAATAATTAATTCTGAGCAAGTAAAAATAAAAAGGCTGTTTAAAAATAGTTATAGCAAGCCAAGCTGGCAATTTTTCTTTTGTTTATTTGTCGTTTTTCTGAGGAGTAATTGCATCCCTCAACTCTGTAATGTTTTACACATTAGGATTCTCTGTTTTTTTTTTTTTTTGCTTAATTTATTTATCTTCAAATCTCATTGTATCTTGCACTTCCGTTAATATTTATCATTAGTAACAGTCAAAAATCCTTTCTTGCATCTTCGTTACGAGTTGAATGATTTGAGAAGAGAAATTTAGCAGAAAGGGTGCTCTACTTGCACGGATCAAATTGTCTTAAAAGAAAATCTCTATGGATTAAGGGAACGGAACTTTGGTTAGGGAATCTGTGTTAACCCAAGTTTAACTAATGAAAATTTAGCCATCAACAAATGATACTGTTTCAAGCATTTGAGTTTATTAACACGAGGAAAAGAAAGACAAAACGAATTACATTATTTTTACTATTATCGTTTATTCTTTTCACGTAAATAAAGAATATAAAGAAAATGAATATTCAAATAATAGTTTAAATTATAATATAATTCACTACAAGAAAAATTCATTTTGGTGACGGTAAATCAGTCACTAGCTGGCTGTTAGTTCACTTTTTTGTGACTGAAAATATTAGCCACAATTGGTCACTAGGTTGGGGCGATTGGCTGCATATGCCTTTTAGCAACTAATTCTGGTGGTCACCAATTGGTCACTAGTTTTTTTTTTTTTTAATTTCAAATATCCAAGTTCAAAATCTTTTGCTTGATCATTTTAAATACCAAAGTTAAATTTTTTTGCTCAAGATTTCTTGCAATTTTTTTAACATTTCTTTTGTTCTTTACTACTAATTTTTAGTTATTGTGAATCTTCACATTCTAATACATGCGAAAGGAAGAGAGACCTTCAAACAACAAAAAAACAAAAAAAAAGGGAATAAAATCTTTTAAGCCCAGAAAAAGAGAGTCCTCATGAATATTTAGCTTAAGGTTCTTGAATAGGATATCAGCTTCTTCTTTGTGTTAAAGAGATCAATGGTAAGAGTCTTGTAGAAAATAACATTCTTCTTTTGTGATCTCCAATTTGGCCGGTGTATGAAAATGAAAACAAAAACAAAAGCAAAGACTGGAAAAGAAAAAATAAAAGTATAATAAAAAAAACGAAGGATGACAATTTATAAGATAAGAGGCACTGAAACTGAAGCTAATTAGTTAGTCTTAGTTCTCATAAATCGCCGATGTAGATATTTTGGAGAGGATGACCGAAGGGGCTACTGATTAGTTACCAATCGGTCATTATTTTTGCATTGTAAATTGAATCCACTTTTTTTTAATGACCAAATTAGCGACTGATGGCTTGATGACCACTTTGTTGGTTGCCCCAACCAGTTCCTTCAATGAGTTTGTGTTGTAATGATATGGTAAAGTAATATACTATTACTAAATATCAAAATGTTAAACTGATTTTAAGCAATCCAAGATAATAAATATTGTGAAAAATGTGAGACAATAATCTAGTTAAACTATATCCGGGTGTGGGCATTTCTCCCTAGCAATTTTTGTCCAAACACAAAATCTTAAATCTAACCTATAATCTTTTATTTAAGTTATTTGGCTTTTACTCAGACTATAGTATTAATTGGAATGGGAAAATGTTACAGTATGTAATTGATAATTATCATGTTTGTTAAAAAAAAAAAAAGATAATTATCATGTATGTAAAAAAACTTCACCATCTTAGGCCTGTTATAATTGTGGCCGCTGTTCACGGGACTTCGGTCGCCAGCTTCGCGAATTCTTGAATAAACAAATTCCAAAAAAGTCGATGTGAATATGTTGATAAGTTCGTATCTTGTGATGGACCGAATTATATGAAAGAATTATTCTCTGAGAATTCGATCCAATTTCCCTGCTTTAAATGATCTATTCAGATATCAAACCGAAAACATTTTAAGCAATGTACTGAGAAAATTTACATTTAACTAGAAATGTTTACACTTAAATGTGCTATGATAATAGAAGCATATTTTTTCGTTCAAACAGATAAACATCGAAAAAAATGTACTACAAAATATTGCTAAAATATGTGCCTTGACATGACTTTCCAATAATATGATAACTGGGTGAGTCTTGTTAGGTTTAAGCCAGATCATTCAAGTCCAGACTTAATTGGGTTAACACCAATTCAGACTCAAGTCAGATTATTTGGTTTTAAGTTGATTTCAGATTGAGTAAATTTTGGGTTCAGGTCAGGTTTATTCGGTTTTGAGTTTAATTTAGGTCTGGGCAATTTTAGTCTTGACAGTTTTAGGTCGGGTTATTTGAGTTTTGGGTCAGATTTGGATTGATATTCAGGTTTAATCAGGGTTACTAGTGCATAAGTTGGAATGCTAGATTGATTCAATTTTTTATTTAGATTTTTCTAAAATTTAAATTAAAGAATTTAATTTTTGATACAAATATTTGAAAAGTTTAGAGACCCTGGAGATCATTTAAAGTCAATGTAGGTGAAATGGAAGAATTTGGGTGTGAATTGGAGATTTTTAGAAAGTTCTATGCAAAATTGAAAACTTTGAGGCAATTCTGTTAATTCTTTAGAGTTTGAGGTAAATTTAGCAATTTTACGATATTTTAGGCAAAACTGACGATCTCATAATGTCATGGGCTAATCTTACAAATCCTTAAAAGATTGGGCTAAGTTGAAAATTCTCATAAAATTGTGGACCAAAACACTAGCCTAAGAATTTTGTTTGGCTTAAACTGGAATTTTGTCCAAATTATATTTTAACAGATATAAACCTCTTCAAATTGGATTTGGATGAGGTTTAACCTCTTCAAATCTTGTTAGTCACGTTTATGCCTCCCATAGTATAAATAGGGGTCTTTCATATAATAAACAATCGAAGTTTGATTTGGTGGCTTTATAGGATTATGCTGAAATAAGTCATTTTAAATTAAGATTGTTAAATTAAATCAATCACTATTGATGAGATTGTCAAATTTAAGAATACTAAAAATTATTAAGACCTATCAACTAAAAAATTCTAGAAGACCCCTAAACAAACTAAGACAAATTATTTTATTAATTGGGGTTAAAATCAGATCTTGGCAGGTTTAGACTTGGGCCTTTTTAGGGTTCAAGTTAAGTTAGTCTCAAATTCAAGTCATTTCGAATTTAGGCCAATTTGAGTTCAGTCCAATTTGGGTTCGGCCATTTAGGATTTGGGTCATTTGAGTTTTTTCATATTTCACTTTAATCAAGTTAAAGTTCAAGCCGGATTGAGTAGAACTAGGTTCAAGTCATTGATTTTTCTGATCAAATTGAGTCAATTCGACTAATTCAGTCCAAGTTTTTTAGTCAGATCTGATTTAGCCACTTCAACTTCCAATTCCATGAACAAGATAAATAAATAGAAAATGAAAGAAATATCCTTGGGGAGTAATTAGAGGTGTTATTCATCCCCCTACCCGTATGGTTAAGGGCATGTGCATGTAGCGCATATTGTTATACTCCTTTCTTATCTAGATAAATGTCATCATGTATCTCATTTAAATCATTGTATTCAAACACAGGTATCAACATTTGCACTAATGAACCTTCATATTCTCCAACCAATGTCACATCGAATAATGTTTTTGGCGATAACAAGTTATTATCAGCAACATCTTATAGGCATGTGACAATCTCTGGGATCTGAAGCTAATGGTGTGATTTGGAGGTGAGTGTTGCTTTCATTGAAGTACGAACCCTCTTATTTTCCTGCTATAACCACCATCTACAAACAAAGATTTTGGTGCCTCGAATGGACAACACTCCACCATAAGAGAAACAAGTGGTTATCTTACGACACTGCATCCGCCTTTAAATCTCAATTAAGAGAACCATAAAAAATGGCTCTGAATGTCACTCATTGCTTTTTGTACCTAATTATGAAAATTGATGAAAAATCACATTATCAGTGATCTGTCATGCCTAAAAACTAGTTGTATGTATTTGTTTAGCTATGTTTTTATAATTTCTTGAGACACTTTTACATATACATTTAGACATTTTTATTTATTACTTCAAATATTTTTATTTTTCTAAATAATAAATTATCTAGATATTGGTTTAAACACTTTTATTTATTACTTCAAACACTTTTATGTATTCATTTAAACATTTTTATTTATTACCTAAAATATTTTTATTTTTTAAGATATCAAATTTTCTGTATATTGGTTTATTACACATTTTTACATATTGATTCAGATACTTTTATTTGTTGCTTTAAACACTATTATTTATGAAAATAAAAAAATATTTGTATATTACTCCATACACTTTTACATATTACATATTGTTTCAGATACCTTTACATACTTATTGTGACATTTTTATTTATTTATTTCCTTTACATACTTATTGAGCAATATCACTATTATTTATGAAAATTAAAAAAATATTTGTATATTACTTCATATACTTTTACATATTACATATTGTTTCAGATACCTTTACATACTTATTGAGACATTTTTATTTATTTCCTTAGACACTTTATTTATGAAAAGAATAAAATGTGTGATATTGCTTCGGAATATTTTTACACATATACTTCAAACACTTTGCATATGCCTTTAAACACTTTTACACTTTTCAATATTATTTCTCAAAGAATAAATTATTTGTATATTATCTAAAGATAACAAATTATCTATATATTGTTTTAGATACTTTTACATATTTTTTTCATACATTTTGATATACTATTTTAGACATTTCTGCATCTTGCCTTAGACATTTCTATAGATTGGATTGATCATTCAATTATTTTGATTATAATTGAAATTAAATTATTGAAATAATACAGCTTTCAGTTGTAGAAGTTGGTAACTGAAATAACCAAAACTAAAGTAAAAGTCAGTTTTTTGGATATATAACCAAAATAACTGATTTTTTCCCTTCACACACATAATTGCCTTGTTAATTTTTTTTTTGTTAGGGTCTCATTTTTAATTGGTTGGGTATTGGGTTGCTATTTGTATCTATATTTTGTTTTGGGTTTGTTATATATTTTTTTTCCATGCGGGTTGGGCTACATAGTAAATCTAATTATAATTAAGGCCTATTAAGCTTATTAAAAATTGGTTATTTTGATTACTAAAATTTTTTCTTACACAATTCCAAAAATTCATTTAAAATTGGAACCGAACTGTTAACCGAAATAGCATAACAAAAAAACCCTAAAATAGTTTAGTTTTTTTATTTTTTTCTGTTAGAATCGATTTCTTACTTTCCCTTATCTACAACTTGTTTTTGCACATAGTTATTGGTGGAGACGAGGGAGGAATAGCTTAACGTTGGCTTGCGGTGATGATGACTAAGGCTAATGGAAGTCGAAGATTGGCACAATCACAAGGTGATAACCAGTGCGATTTAGAGGCAATAATCGGCAGATCAGGAGGTGAATGGTGATTGGGCGATCTAAAGCGAACAATGATCACATGCAAATCGGAAACGAGCGGAGATGGTGAGATCCAAGAGGTGAGAAACAATTGAAGCAATCTGGATGTAAGCAACAACATTGCAATCTATAGGCGAGTAACGATGACAAGATCCAGAGATGATGATTAGGTGGAGAATGAGTTATTTGGAGGCAACAATCAACTTGAAAAGTTTCAATCTAGAGGTGATGATAGTATTTAAAGTATCTGCAATTAGCATAAATAACAGGTTATATACGGAGAATTAGAGGCTAATTAGCATAAATATATTTATAATATAATAACTAATTCATCCACAAGACTAATCATATTAGTTGTTCTTTTTCCTTTCACTAAGAAGTATCTGCAATTTGAAGATTAATTTTCTCGAGATATCACCATATTATATCATTTGTCTCATATCTATTGAAACATTTGATTTGGCTCAAGGTTTAAGAAAGTGAAGAAAGTTTATGTGCTATTTTCATTTTTGTCTTTAATTTTTTTTACATGTAAATCAAGAAAATTGAGAAAAGTGAATGTTAAAATGATAATTCGAAGGGTAGTATGATAAAATCATTTACTAAATATGAAAATGTTGAAAGGACTTGGGACTACTAAAATAAAATATGTTGTAATAGTTTTGAGATGTAAGAAGTAGTTTACATATAGAGACATAGCTATGTAGGGTCGGGGAGGGGCTCTCGTCCCCTCTAAATTTTTCAAAATTATTTATTAGTGGTAATTAATATGATATAAAATTGTAAAAATTTTAAAGTTGGGTACTTATTTGTAAATTATAAAATGAATGATGGGCTTTGGTGGATTTTACCTTTTTCTAAATGTCTTACACAAATTAGAAACTTTAGTGAGTAAATTACAAAACCCCCTTGGTCTGGTCTAACCTATACTTTGTCCCCTTTATTTTCAGAAACCTACACTTTACACCATTCTTCCTTTGCAGTGTCTAATAACAAATTCTAAAATCTTAACTTAAACTGGCTAATATTAATGTTTCAAAAATTTTAAGATTTTTGATATTTTTTTTACAACTATTTGACTGTAAAAAGATACTGATATGTATTTACAAGAAGAAAAATATATTTATAGAAAGAAAAAATTGATAATTTATAATATCTATTAACTGCAAAAAAAAAAAAAAAAAAAAGAAATTGAAATTACTGGAAGATGATTATAGTATAGTTTAAATTATAATTTTAGAAGTTGTTATTGAACAATGTAAATGAAATATGAGATAAAGTGTATGTTTTCAAAAATAAAAAAGGGCAAACTTCATGAAGTAATTGTAAATTTTTTAAACTTTAATAGAGTGAACGACGAGCGAACAATATGCTTACATTATACCTTTGCCCTGCCCCCTAAGCACGAATCCTAGTTATGTCCTTGTTTACATACATAATATCTTGAAATGAAATTCAACTTCTTTTTATTCTTATAGTGCTAAAAAATAAAACCCTAGATGGAATTGAAAATCTTCCTTTCAAGATGATTGAAGTTCTTCTACTCAATTATCCACTTCTAGTGTGAACAGTAATATCATCATATTAAAATTGTGCTTTCTTTGAAAATACAAATATTTATCTACTAATTATTGTTTGGAGATATTTGCTGTCATATCTATCGAAACATTTAGATTGATATGAAGATTAAGACAATGGATAAAGTTTATGTGTAATATCTATTTTTACGTTAACCTTTTTTTTACATAATTGAAAAAGTTAATATAATAAAGTAATTTATTAAATATAAAAATATTATAAAAATTTAAAACTATCTAAAATAAAACACATTGCAAATTGCAATAGTGTTGATACCGATCAATTTATTATAAACTTCTAGCCGGGTCAGCCGACGAGTCGGAAGAATTTTCACCGATGTGCAAATTGTCCACCTTGTCAAAGAAAGAGGATTTGAGAAGGAACCACAGAGGCTCGCCGGATTTTGTTTCTTTGCATTGGATAAGAAGAAAATAAAAATCTGAAAGAGAAAAGAGAAAAGAAGTAAAGCTGTGGCTGCAAATTGCCTATCAATTTGCTGTATCCTGTATGTATCCCCACACCCCACTTACACAACCCAATCACCTGTCACTCTCTCCCTCTTCTTCTCCTACAAATGGGTAACTCTCATGGCTCCTCCAGATTAAAGCCCATTACAAATTCTTTCCCGTGATGTTTTCCTCAATAAATTTAGCAGATTACTTAGATTCCTTCTCAATTTTTACTTAGATTCCTTCCCAATTTTCCTTATTTTAATGATTTATATATTTGCTGTAAATTTTCTGGGGTAGACAGTAACAGTAGAATGTTTTTTTGTTTGAACTGAGATTGTCTAAAGGTTTTTTTCTTTTTTTTGGGGGAGAATATAGTTCTCCATTTATGTAGGAATAAAAACCATAAATCCCTCCCAAGCCCCAAAGTAACGGGCAGTCAGGCACTCACTCCTCCCACGAAACCGTAAATAGCCAGAAGGGAATAGTGTGGGAACGCAAAAAAAGATAAAGATTTTGGATTCGCTGGCTATGCTGTTCCCGGACGAACTACTGTGAACGTTTCCTTTTTGGATGAATACTCGACCCCTTTTCCATTAAAAGGAAACAAGGATTTCAACTTGACAACAGAATTTCCTGGTTGGCTTCTAGAGTGGGGGAAAATGGATGATACACAGGTAAGAGGGATTTAAAAAGGTTAATTTTGTCCTGGGATTTGGTTGGTGCGCTTCAGGAGATGTCAGGTGGTGGGTGCAGCATAGTATGGTTCAGGAGAGATCTGAGGGTAGAAGACAACCCAGCACTAGCAGCTGGTGTGAGGGCTGGGGCTGTTGTGGCTGTGTTCATATGGGCTCCTGAGGAAGAGGGTCACTATCATCCAGGGAGGGTCTCAAGGTGGTGGCTCAAACACAGTTTGGCTCATCTAGATTCTTCTTTGAGGAGTCTTGGGACTGGCCTCATCACGAAGAAATCCACTGATAGTGTCTCTTCTCTTCTCGAGGTTGTTAAATCCACTGGGGCCACTCAGCTCTTCTTCAACCACTTATATGGTTTGTTTCCTTTCCTGTTCCTCAATTTCTGGTCTTTGTTTTATGCTGTTTCTAATTGTTTATGTTGGTCTCACAATTTGATCCTCTTCTGTGCTCATGTGGATTATGGATGGACTTTTTTTAGCCCACTTCCCATTGTTTTGGAGTTACCTATGTTTGTGTCTGTCTTCTAATTTGTTGTTCCTATGCCTCTGTGCTGGGTAGTTGCATGTCTGTTGCTTCGCTGTACGGTCAGTTGCCTTCATCTACTGGTGTGATTGACTGGTCCTGCTGAAAGTAGGAAAGACCGTCTGTTGTTTTAGATTTGTTTGTGCTCATTAATTTCATCTGGGTTGTTGAATGATTTTTCCTGCTTGCTAATTCAGGATCTTCAGGCTCCTTTTGTGATAAACTTTAGTATGATTGTCTTTAGTGGACAGGGGAGCTAGTTTGTCTTAATGATGAGAAAATACAAACTCCAGCACTTTTTTCGTCCTAAACTTGTAAATCTTTACTCGCTATTCAGATCCTTTATCACTCGTCAGGGATCATCGGGCGAAGGAGGTTTTATCTGCTCACGGCATATCTGTACGATCCTTCAATGCGGATTTGCTTTATGAGCCATGGGAAGTAAGTGATGGGCAAGGCCGTCCATTCATCACATTTGCTGCTTTCTGGGAAAGATGCCTTAGCATGCCTTTTGACCCAGACTCCCCACTTCTTCCCCCGAAGAGGATAATTTCAGGTTGGTCAAGTTTAAGGCATCCCCTCTATCTTAAGTGTTGATCATATCAATCAGTTTCTCCTCTGCGCTGCGAGAAGCAACATTTTGTTGTTTGCAATGTTCTTTATACTATAAAAATATACATGTTGTATGGCCAGAGAGTATATGTATTTATTATCTGTGCTAAAGCTACTGTTATCAAATGATTAACCATCTCTTAGTTGTTAGCAAAACTTCTGATTCAAGGATTTGCATTGGGAGCATTATTAAGTTCATTTGACATAGTTTAAAACACGTAAAAAAAACATGGTAATCAGGCTTTGGAGCTCCTTTTCAACGAACTACCCTACTCTCCTTCAGCAGTATAGGTGTTTGAGGCTTGCATGTTTAGGATTGTAAGCTTCCTTTAACCAACTTCATTTTGTTTGTCTTAGTTACCATTCTATGAAAATACAGCTTGCTTTACCTGAAGTGCATCAGATATTCTAAGCATGATCATTCTGCTTCAGGTGATGTCTCTGGGTGCCCTTCTGACACATTGGTATTTGAAGACGAATCAGAGAAGGGAAGCAATGCTCTTCTTTCTCGAGCCTGGTCTCCTGGATGGAGCAATGCTGATAAAGCTCTGACGACGTTCATTAATGGTCCTCTTATCGAGTACTCCAAGAATCGAAGGAAGGCAGACAGTGCTACAACATCATTTCTCTCCCCTCACTTGCACTTTGGGGAGGTGAGTGTCAGAAAAGTATTCCACCTTGTTCGCATTAAGCAGGTTCTATGGGCGAATGAAGGGAATAAGGCTGGGGAAGAGAGTGTAAACTTGTTTCTCAAGTCCATTGGTCTAAGGGAGTATTCAAGGTATATGAGTTTTAACCACCCATATAGTCATGAAAGACCTCTTCTTGGGCATCTTAAGTTCTTTCCTTGGGCGTTAAATGAGGCATATTTCAAGTTGTGGAGACAAGGTAGAACCGGTTATCCTCTGGTAGATGCTGGAATGAGAGAATTGTGGGCCACAGGTTGGCTGCATGATCGGATAAGAGTCGTGGTTTCCAGTTTCTTTGTGAAGGTTCTGCAGCTTCCATGGAGATGGGGAATGAAGTATTTTTGGGATACCCTCCTGGATGCAGATTTAGAGAGTGATGCTCTTGGTTGGCAGTACATATCTGGTACCCTCCCTGATGGCCGAGAGCTTGACCGCATAGATAATCCTCAGGTAATTCAGGCCTCTCAGTGTTTGTACCATTTTTATTGTTATTTGAACTCTAATCATTTTCGCATGCACACGTAATGGCCAGTAACTCTGGTGGAAAATCACGAATATGATCTCATTGTTTTTGCCACTGTTCTTTTAATGCAATTCAAAAACCACTTCTCCCATTTCCTTGGTTATCACTGTACCTACATGTGAAAAATATTGAAAGATCAAGGTAGACTAGACACCTGAAGCCTATAGCATAATTAATTTGTCTAATAGAGATTATTATGTTGACTTCGTTTTAGACACTTTCCTGATGCCTTCTCTAGTTATATCAGTTAGTCAAATGTTCTTCAGAAGGAGAGGAGATTTTCAACCAAACTTACACACTCATACATTAGTGATCATTTATTTTGCACTGGACATGTAGACGTACACTATGGAATAAAATTATCGATTGGCAGTAATATAAGGAGAAGTTAAAGGTAGCTCCACTCGAGGACATAACTAGGGCAAGTTGCACTAGGTGCATTACTAAACAAAAGTAACAAACTAGATATAGGAGTTGGGAAAAGCAAGGGTAAAACACATGATTTATATAACCGACTCAGCTAGTTGGAATGAAGGTTTGCTTTATTAACTTTGCTGTCAGTTTGGGCTTTTTGCAGTTTGAGGGTTACAAGTTTGATCCAAATGGAGAATATGTGCGACGGTGGCTTCCTGAACTTGCAAGACTACCTACTGAATGGATACACCATCCATGGAATGCACCTGAATCTGTGCTTCAAGCTGCTGGAATTGAGCTTGGATCAAACTACCCTCTACCCATTGTTTCCGTAGATGCAGCCAAAGCTAGACTGCAAGAAGCCCTTATAGAGATGTGGCAACAGGCAGCAGCTTCAAGAGCTGCAATTGAGAACGGAACAGAAGAAGGCCTTGGAGATTCATCTGAATCTTCGCCAGTTGCATTTCCTGAAGACATGCAAATGGAGGAGGACCGTGAACCTGTAAGGAACAATCCTCGTATGGTATCACGATACGAGGATCAGATGGTTCCTAGCATGACATCTTCTCTGCTAAGAGTTGAAGAAGAATCTACTTTGGATCGTAGAAACTCCATAGAAGAGAGCAGGGCAGAAGTACCAAACAATGTAAATATAAATCAAGAACCCCAGAGGGACACCTTGAACCAAGGGACTCTGCGAGCAGCTCATAACAACAACACCTTTACTCAGTTAAATCTGAGACTGGGGTTAGGAAATGCGGAGGAATCCACAGCAGAATCTTCTAGTAGCAGTAGTCGAAGAGAGAGAGATGGAGGTGTTGTTCCTGTTTGGTCACCTCCAGCTGCAAGTTATTCAGAACAGTTTACAAGTGACGAGAATGGTGTTGGTGCAAGTTCATCCTACTTGCAGAGGCATCCAGAGTCTCACCAAATGATGAATTGGAGGCGGCTTTCTCAAACTGGGTAAGGGCACTTTGCAGCATTCAAAGTGAAGCTTCCATACAACTGGACAAGAAACTTGTACCAAGAACTAGGTCACCAAGAAATTTGTTGCCAAGCTATACTGTTGATTAAACATACTAATGGTTGTATATTGAAGCTATGAATTGCCTCAAATTTCCTAGGAATGTGAGAGACTGGATGGGCCATTAAATTATGGTCATGGAGAAATGAAACCAGAATCCTTTTGATGAGGTCTTCTCCTCTTGGATACCATGGAGGAATAGATTATTGTAGCTGAACTCTGATTCAGGCTTAGTTAATAGATCCTGGAAAGAAACCTCATTTGCACTAGGAAGGTTCTCTTGTTTTCTTTTCCTTCCTTTATGTTAGCTCTGATTTTTCCTTTGGTTTTCAGGTAAAACACTGGAGCCCTGAAGTTGAAGGATGGTATGGTGCTCTATGTTGTGAATTAATGGGATGATACTCTGCATTTCACATGCTAACATGAGTGATTCTGCTGTCCGGAACCTAACCTGGTCAAGCAGTTGATGCCTGTTCAAACATGAGATTGCTACTATCCTTTTCCTTTTCTTAGCATACCGCATGCAACTTGTAGATCCGTTGTATAATATTTTCTCCTCGTAAGGTACATTCCTCTAATAATCCCAGGGTTGTGTTTGTACATCTGACTGGTTAGGCAGTTACACTACTGTAATTGATATTTTTGTTACCATCTTCCGGTTTCTTGGTATTTTGCGTTCAGAACCCCACATTTGGTTACAAGTTGAGATAGACACGATATCTTGATTTCTTATACAAGTTGGAAATGACAGTAACTGGGAGAAGCATGGCAGCTGAGATAAAAACTGAATCTAACTTTTAGGCGTTGGAAGCATGTTTATGCGATTCTGCTGATACAACTATATCATCTCAGAAATCCTCAATTCCCCGCCCCCTCAGGAACCGTGACCTATGGTTCTGAATTAAAATATTGGTTATTGTGCAAGCTCTGGTCACACTGGGGTTGAACTGTTTCTGGTTTATGCACCCGGAGAACAGCATAAACCAAGGTTGCAGCCATGGCACCAAGAATAGGAGCTACAATAAAGACCCAAAGATTGTTGTAGACACCAGAGGCAACAGCAGGACCTAAACTTCTTGCAGGGTTCATTGAAGCTCCCGTGATAGGCCTGCAAGTGAAAGTCAAAAGTTTACCAGACCAGCTTGCGCCGCATTGTAACTTTAAAGACCGAAAAACGCGCAATGAGCTTCAGAGAAGATTACAAGGCTAACAAAATTTACCCTGCAACCATGACATTGACCAGCAATGTAACTCCCACTGCGACCCCAGATAAGTCTTTGCTCTGTCAATATCCATGAAAACCAAATATCAGTGCCTTCCAATTGGTAGGAGTTTCATTAAAACTGAATCAACTTACAGCTCTGTGATCGGTTGCAACGCCGCAGATGTTGAACATTAGAATGAAAGTGATTATGAATTCCCAAATGATGGCTTCGAGGTCAGTGGTCGGATCTTTGTATTGTGTCATGGTTACACGAATGCTATGATCGTTGTCACTAAACAATACCTTCAGCGTCAAGCTAGCAAGTACTGCACCCAGCAACTGAGCTACCACATACACGGGCACCTGAATGGAAGTAGAATGACAAGATTCCAGTTAATCAGTGAACTTATCTTGCATAACAATTTCAATGAATGGTTTCTCACTTGTTTCAAGGAGAGTTTTCTGGCAGCGGCCAACGCAAGAGTGACAGCAGGATTGAAATGGGCACCGGATATATGACTGAGAGCATAGATATTTGCCATCAAAACAAACCCCCAAACAATTGCTATTCCCACAACGCCAAGAGTGTGAACTTTGTCTACCAGAGCTGCTCCACAACCGGCAAAGACGAGAACATATGTGCCTATAAACTCCGCAACGCCCTTTTATAGCCAACAAAAGTAGCCCATCAGTTCCACATACATATTCCACCACAATGAATTGAAATCAGCAGAGGACGGTACCTTCTGAAAGCTAGAAGGGGAAATATGATCGTTAACCATCCATGCCAGCGACAGCTTCCGCTTTTCACCAGCGGTTACAGGAGCAAGTGAAAAGTCCGCAGCAGAGACATCACCTTTTATGGAGGGGGAATTAGCCATTGCATTGCAGGTTGTTAATTAAATTGTAGAACCAGCCTTCCGTTATATAGACTTCGTGGCACTACTTTCCAAGCATACGGCTCTCTGCAAGTACTTGTGGATGTTAGATTATTTGGAATATTTCAGGTCTCAAATGGACGGGGTCTAGGCGTCGATTCTCTAATTAGAAATGTTTGCTTGGCCGGCTGATCAGTGGCGACTGTTACGGTGGGAAGTATGAGTCTAAATCTTCGAGTTGAAGGAATTGATTTAAAGGAAAAGGACTTGTTTGTCCAAATTCTGGAACTATTGTACTGATGCAGGGAATATTAGGCTGCCTTGGATATAGGGGTGAGCATGGGTTGGGTAAACCCGAAATCGAAACCGAACCACCCCTATTGAGTTGGGTAAAAATTGATCATGGTTCTCGGGTTGGTTCCACATATAGTAGAACCGATGGTTTTTGGGTTGGTTCTGGTTCCATATGGAACCAACTCGATGTAGAACTGAACCTGAGATATATATATATATAATTATATAATAAAAATTATAGTATTACTAATATATTTACACACACACATATTTCTTTGAAGTATTATGATGGTTATTTTATATTTTTATATTAAACTCTTAAACTGATGTTCTAAATTGAAACAATATGGTAGTTGTGGGATCATTTACAAAATTTCTCTATATTCACTTAAATCACTTTGCTTCATAGACCCACCACTCCTAAGTAATTTTGCTTTCTCCAGACTACTCTTTACGACACAATTATGATATTTTTTTCATTTAAGTCATGCAAAATTAAAAATTTATGACAACAACATATTTTAGGTTTTGATACTGAAAAAGATGGTCTTAAAGGTTCAATTTTCTATATTGAATGTCATATCAATATTGGAATTACTAGAATGAAGTAAACTAGTTGAGATAAAAGATGCCCCACAAGTAACTCTTTTGAACCAATTTTGTAAGAATAACATTTTAAACTCTTTTGAATGTATCTAAGTACTTATATTTAAATATTAATTTAATTGTATATTACGTTGAATGTGTCATAAAACTGATTATGGATGTAGATTTATTGAATTTTGGTGTTATTATAGATATATGGTATAAACCGAAAAACCCGAGAACCAGAATTGAGAAACCCAGAACCATGATTCTGGTTCTGTTCGGTTCTCGGTTCTGGGTTAAGTAGAAAAATTTTAAAACCGAGATCATTTTGGATTGGTTCGGTTCCACCATAAAACCGAACCAACCCAACCCATGCTCACCCCTACTTGGATATAGTCTTGTGAAGCTTTGCAAGAACAAAATCCTGACCGAGTATCTGCGGCTTTTGGGTTTTTATGGAAATGCACTAGCTAAATTCCAGAGAAAGAAAACAAGAAAGAAAGAATAAAGGATATTTAAGAAGTTGACTTAGTCTTGGTTGGGGTAATTTGTGACGGGGAAAAGCATATTTTTAGTCCTAAAACTTTTTCTACTTTCTTGTTTGGGTCCTAAAACTTTTCAGTTTTCTAAATAGGTCCCAAAACTTTGTCAAGGCAAATAACGATTAGTCCTAATTTTACCAAAACACAGTTACTAAACAAAAAAATGATTTTCAGAAAGAAAATAAATAATTTAAATAATCCATTAACTGTAAAAAATTATTGCATAGTTTGAATGTACTGGAAGATAATTATCAAATTGTTTAAATTAAAATATTAAAAAGTTGATGCTAGAAAAGTAAACAGTTTCAAGACTAATTTTTTAAATAATTGAAAAGTTTGAGAATTCATATAGAAAAGTGAAAATTTTAGGACTCACTCTTAACATAGTAGTTGTAGGAATGATTTAAAAAAGTCAAATGCTTTATGACTAAAGTATAAAAGTATCCAAGTTTAGCACTAAAATTGTCTTTCTCCTTTTTGAAATATAAAACTAGAGGTAAAAAGTTAATGTGAAGAATAACTGTTTTGGTTTAATTATTTAGGCAAATTGAGATACACCCAACTGGTAAAGGTTCATAGACTTTAACTTATGATATCAACGGATTAGTTTGGAGATGGTAAAGTCATTTTCAAACTCTTCCATCAATGTAAGAACTCTACTTGAACCTCTTCACAACTTGCAACAGATAGGGTTTCCTCACCCAAACTTGTCTTAAGTCAAGGAGGATACAGTTGAGTATTATACCTGCAATACCTATATAAATGATTTATACAATAAAAAACAAATTAAAAACATTAAACTACTACAACTCACCATAAACGACATTAACCACGTTGAAAAATAAAATAAATATCATGAACAAATATAATATCCAAACACATGTATGAAGTTTTTTCTAATAAAGTTTGAGTCATGTGCCCAACAACTTGCTAAAATTATGGAACACAACAAATCAAGACAAAGAAATTAATTCTCCCCACTTAAATTAGATTATATATCATATAGCAGCCAAATTTTAGAAATTTAAAATTATATTGTATTGGATAGGATTGTGTATGTTTGGGGTATGTATTATTTTAAATACCTAAGTATTATATATTATATGAGGGGAGGGTATGTGTCAGGTTCGAAGAGAGTGAATCCTAAACTCATACCCGATTTGGATAGTATAAGTTAAATTTGTATCCTTTTAAAGACTTTGCGGATAACATAGGGGCAAGCAGGATAGTTTTTTATATCCTTACTCTAACTTGATGGTTGGGAATTCAAGTCACTACCATTATATATAGCCATTTGTTAGGGTGATAAAGCAATAAAGATTGAAACGATTCAGGCTCAGGCATAAGCTCGTAGATGAATCCATTGAGCAGCCAAAAGTTTATGGGGTATATCTCAAACTCTATAACCGATATAGGGCTATAGTGCAAGAGGAATTGAGAAAATTTAAACTTGGGCTTTAAGCTAATGAAGTTCCCGGCAGCCAGATAAATTGGTAAAGGGGAACATTTTCCCTGACTAAATGCTTTAGTTAAAGTTTAACTGGTTACCGCACTCTAAAAAAATAATAATAATAATTTTAAATGCAGCTCCAGAACTCTAGGTTTCATACAATAGATATTTCAAACTCAAGCTTACCAATAATAATTTCCTCTACCTTGTAATAAATTCTTGGTATTAAAAAACTATATAATGTAGCGATTAATCATTTAAAAAGTGCAGTCACTTGTTTGGAAAATGCTATAGTAATTCAGTCATGGAACATACCGGTTAATTGCTTTTCAAAATTAAGAAATCGCCTTATCATATGAGACAAAAATGTCTATTATTTACAGTGTAATAAACTCCGAGAAATTAGGGCAATTTAAAGGGAGACATTTGAAATCTTTCCACAAAATAAAGATAAATCAACTATGGCGTAATTTCAATTTGGATAATCATACATGATTAAAAAACTTTGTTAAATAATATTTCAAGTAATTAGTTGACAGTTTACATTGAAGTGACACCTTCATTATTCATTCTATTGTCATCCATTATCATTAATTAAAAAGAATTTTCTATAAAGTTATTTGCATGGTTAGTATGCTTTTTCTTTCAAATTATTGTTAACGGGTTCCATGTTTGTATTCCTTTGGGTTTGGGTTGAAGTTCATTTAGCAACTCTTAAATAAAAATTAACATCCTTTTCTACTGATAAGGAAAATTGTGTATTGTATACTGTTAATTATGCAACAACGGAGCCATTATTAGTCTAGATTATCGAGCCGTTTGGGGAAACCGTCAATTTTACTTGCTCGAAAAACAAACAGAGTTGCCAATTCCTCACTAAAGTCTCAAGTACTACGTACCAACCCAGCCGCGCACTTTCCCTCCTCTCATTGTTTTTTTCTCTCCTGAATATCTAATTAGGCTTGGATTTTAATTTAGGTCTAACCAATAGATTTTTTACCATTACTCTACATAATTACACTCAATTATTTTTATCGTTCATTCACATTCACAAAATTCCTTTACTACTAGTGATAGAAGTATCATCTAATTTATCCAATACTTTATAGTAAATAAATCTGAGTGGCATGTTTCTAAAATTGGTGGCTATAAGAATATTAAGTATAGTGCGGAAAACGGCTGAAACTTAGATAATATTTATACCGTATACCACTTACCCACAGTATTTAATTGAAAATATTTGTACCGCATATTGCTTACCCACGGTATTTAATTTCATAGTTGTATCCATGATCCAAAATTAAAGGCCAATAAGATATTGATCCGAGTAGAGATGTTCAGTGGGCCGGTCCTGACACGGCCCGGCTCGCTTGGAGCACGGCCCAAGCACGTTGAAGACCGGCACGGCACGGGCCCGCCAGAAGACCGGCGAAATATGGGCCGTATATGGGCCTGGAGGAGGGGGGGAGGGAGGTGGGCTCGACACGGCCCAGGAGGCGCCTGGGCCCGGCACGGGACTGGTGCGCGCAACGGCCAGAAATCCTCCAACGGCCAGAATTTTCAAAAAAAAAAGGGCAAATTACAGATTTGGTCCTTTTAACGGTTGGCAGCGTTTTCTGGACCCCAGAATTTACATTTTTGCCCCCTCCAACAACTATTTTCTAAGGGGTTTTTAGGCAAAAAAAAATAAGGCCTTCCCCTATAAATAGGGAGGCCATTTGCACCATTTCTTCACACCAATCTTAGCAATCTCTCCTTCTCTACTAATATATTCTCTCATTTCTTTCAAGCAGTCAATATTATTTTCTGCATTCTCAATCTATTCTCAATTACTTTTCAAGCTTGTGTTTTGCTCAATTTTGCCTCACACAAATGGCATCAAAAGGAAAAGGAAATGCCTCAAGCTCTTCATCCCGCACTGGTTTGAGGTCATTTTTTCGTGGCATTTCCTGACCGGCGACCAGTGGGACTCATATCCAACAAACTGACGATGATGCGCAATTCGATATGAGTCAATACGACTTGGGCCTCGACGATCAACTTTCTGATGACGACGTTGAGGAGGTGGAGCCCATGGCAGCAGGGAATGTTGGCGGAGGAGATGGTTCTGAACAAACCCCGACAAGCCATCAAGCCGAACTTCCGCCAGAAAGTAGGACGTCGAGGCGCACCGCATGGGTTTGGGAGCATTTTGACCAAGTTTTTGAGAAAGATAGTCATGGAAACGATGCGAGGTTTGCACAGTGCAAACACTGCAAGCAAAAGCTCTCGCATAAGAAGAACGCTGGCACAGGAACACTGAGACGTCACATGGAATCAAAGCATCCGACTTTATGTCCAGATGCAGCTACGAGTACCGGCGGTCAGACACAGCTTGCAAGCACTGCCGGCGGATCAGGTATTTTTCAATTTAATCAAAAAGATTGTAGAGAAGGCATGATAGAATGGATGATGTTAACTGAAAAACCATTTACACAATCGGAAGATAGACACATGGAAAAATGGATTACATCATACTTAAACCCTGCTTTTAAAAGAACATCTAGGACCACTGCTAGGAGGGAGGCATTTAAAAATTATGAAGCTGGTAAATCAAACTTACAAGCATGCTTCTCTGCTTTAGATCACTCTATCTCATTTACTAGTGACATGTGGACTTCACCACTAGGACAAGATTATTATTGTATAACTGCACATTGGATTGATGATAGTTGGGTCATTCAAAAACGTATCATTGCATTTAAGTGGATGGAGGTCGATCATACTGGTTGGAACATATTTAATGTAATTTCAGAAAGTTTAAAAGAATTTTTTTGTCATGACAAGGTTTTTAGCATAACATTTGATAATGCATCAAACAACGATGTCGCGGCTGAGACATTGAAAGAATCATTAGAACCTGTCCGTGATGCCGCATTTTTTCATATTAGGTGTATATGTCATATTTTAAACTTAGCTGTCCAAAAAAGTCTTCAAGTTTTGAGTAATGAAATTACTCCAATTAGGTGGGCACTCCATTATTTAAAGTCAAGGACGAAAGTTTCTAAAGAGTTTAAGCAATTTTGTCTGGAAAATGGCCTCGATTTTAGTTGGAAACGTTTTAAACTTGATTGCCCTACCCGATGGAACTCCACTTATGAGATGTTGATAGATGCGATGCCATTTGCTGCATACATGACATGTTTTATAAATGTCAGAGAAAAGAACACGATTTTGAAACAAGAGATGTGGGATAAACTGTCAAAATTGGATGCTGTGCTGCGATATTTTTATGATGCCACTGTTTTTTGCTCCGGTGTATACTATCCCACATCGCACAAAGTTTTAATGCATATGGTCAACATTGCATGGGTTTTGAACCAATACAAAGATGACGAGTTCTTAAAAGACACAATTAAGGCCATGAAAGATAAATGGATTTTATATTTTAGTACTATACCCCCAATCTACTTACTTGCAGCTACACTAGACCCGGCCGTAAGAATCACAGGTACGCAACAGCTACTTGAGGGTTATTATAGTTTCTTAGAAATGACACATATTAATGTTCATGCTATAACTACCTCTATTGATGAGCACTTGCGAGAGTTATTTAAGATATATGTTAGTCGGCATAAGGATAAGGTTGCAAACACTACTTCATCTACCATCGCGTCTTCATCGGCCTCATTGTCATTCAATCCGGCTGAACAACTCCTCAAACGGCCCCGTGCTGCCGCATCCGGTCTTACTGAAGTGGACGCATACCTTAACCTTGTTTGGGAGAATAGTGAGACCGAGATTCTAGACTGGTGGAAAGCAAGAAGTAACAAATTTCCAATACTCTCCATCATTGCCAAAGAAGTTCTAGCTGTTCCCGTCTCAACCGTTGCATCGGAGTCCGCTTTCAGCGCTGGAAAGCGTGTCATTTCAGAGAGACGCGCAAGGCTATCACCAGATGCAGTTGAAGTTTGTATATGCAACAGTGATTGGGGTCTTGCAGCTTGCAGATTACAAGACCACAAGAGTTCTGACGAGGAAAACCCCGATGAGGTAGATGCTTAAATCCACCGCTTGCTCATTATTTACTTACTTTGTATTTGATCTGATTTTGCTGTGTAGCACAGATCGTACTTTTTATTTTGCATTTAATTTTATGAAACGTTTCGCTATTAAGTAATGTAAAGCCCGTTCCATGGTATGTAAGTGCCGTTTGGCTTTATTATTAATAAAAGTTCACACCGGTGGTAGTGTTTTACTCTTAAAACAAGTAATTATACAAAATTTAAAGATAACCTTAGAATAAATATTTATCTAGTTTTTTTGTCATTATTTTATTTATTGTCTTGTCAAGTAAAATCTTGGTAATCATGGTTTCTTTCTTTAACATAAAGAAATAACTTTAGTCCTTAAGGTTTATCCCACATCTTGGACTAAAACATACAAAGTTGCAAAGTTAAAGGGCTACCGCTGACCGAATTATAATTCAAGGACCAACTAATTGAGTTTTCAAAGTTTTGGGTCTATTGGTGCATTTAAGCATTTTTTAAGAGTTTACATATAAGAAGGATTCGTAATTAAGGCTCTAGATTCCTAATCTATTTTTTTTTCTCGTGTCCATAGCCAGTAGTTTTGAACTTATAGTACACGTTGATTGACTCATAATCCAATTAATATCCATATCATTATATCACGTAATGGGTTAGATGAAGTAGAATTTAAGATAAACTAGATTATAAAATATCACTTATAAAAAAACTCTCAGACTCTTCTTTTTATTAAGTTATTGATTTAAAAGTGAAGACTAAAAATTAAAAATTAAAAATTAAAACTAAAACTTAAAATTAAATTAAAAATTACAATTTTAAAATTTAAAATTCAACGGGCTAGCTCGGATTTGGCACGGGACCGGATCAGGACCGGCACGTGCCAACCCGGGCTGGTCCCGGGCTCAAAAACCTCAGGCCCAGGACCGGCCGGTCCAGTCCGGACCGTTGAACACCTCTAGATCCGAGGATGTGTGTGTGTGTGTGTGTCTATATAGCGCTAAAATGTGAGTGTTAATCACGCATAAAGGTGGGATTTAATTTTATGCGGAACAAGTCTCCCGAGCGAGTGCATACTCTTCCCACCTTATTTTTTTTTATATATAGCCCACCTTATTTAGGAGAAAAAGAATCTGTTGATTAATTAGTACATCAAATTCAAAACAAATGGTGGGTGGAGTCCTCTATGGGTGAGGGGGATAGAAAAGCAACAGCTGACTGCCCAACAGCAACAGACTAGGTAGTGCAACCGCTTCTACTATTTGGGTTAGGGCTATTGAGATTAATTGGTTCAATGTATTTTGCCCATCAAATGAAAACATGGGAAATCAGAATGAGGATAATGCAGTTGCTCATATTTACAAATTTCAACCATGCATGCCCCACTATGCAGATATTATTGATTAGTTTCCGTGATTTCAATTATTTGCGTTATTAGTACTAGACAGAAAAAAAATGTATACATACATACAGTCTATGCTTAAAATACACATTGAAAGATGAAGGATCAATAATTATTGCGTACATACATACATACATACATACATACATACACATATATATATATAATAGGACAAAATGAAGCACCCGTTTGAGAATTTCAAAGTTATGATAAATGGTACATATAGTTTATGAAAATTTATAAGCCTTGAATCATAGTAGAAAACAAAAATTTATATTATACATTAACAACTACTACATACATACATGCATTAATGTGTGAGTGTACACACACATGTATATATATGTATATGGAGAGAAAGAACGAGAGAAAGACAAAACCCTTGGATGAACAAGAAAATTATTTTACTTTTGGTTCACACCATCACACGAGTTTGCTTAAAAATGGTTTACAATTATAGCCTTATATATACATCTCCAAGAATACTCCAACAATTCAAGAAGAAAGAAACCTACGCACGGATAATCCAATATTGCTATTTAGTATTGAGAGGCAATGGCCCTCCGGAAGTCTTCGAACTAGGTCATTTCTGAGGAACCAAATAAACCCCAAAGAAACTTCTTCTTAGAAGAAAATTGTATCTCGTAAATACGGGATAAACTATGAGATTCTTATCCCACTGATAAATTACTCAGAGTACACTTTAACTATATAAATCTCTTACCAATCCTGAGATACGACATTCTAACTCTCATCTCTCTCCTTTCTATTCATCATTGGAAAGGTAACTTGAGCATCAGAGAGTTCCCCCAGGAACACATCTTGGGGCTCTAGCTCTGTCTTTGCACGCAAGACTCTGATTTATTGTTTGCCAAGCTTTTTGGCCTAGCTTACCTGACCACTTTACCCATCAATTTGTCGTCATCTATGGGAACCTAATATAATGAACACTTGAAGATCACGATTGGAGAACCAAGACCTGTAGGAGACCGAGTAAGAGAGTCATCGCCCTAAAAAGTCTATAAGGCTTGCAAGTGAAGCAACACACTAAGGGGATAACCTAGAGAATCCTGCGGGGCTCTAGAGAGAACCTCGTGGGGGTAATGGCCCTGTGCCCCTGAATGATGAACAATTTCAAGCCCTGTAGTATGCCCTATTCGAACAGTTGAGGTTGACAGGCCAATAATAAATCTGGAGAACCTTACTTTAGGTTTTAGAGGATGCGGCCAAAAGTCACCCAACGGAGGGGCCTCACTTAACCCCTTAACAAGGCCAGCATTTGAGGATACAAACTCATGGGAGACAGTAATTCCTAGACCATTCAGATGGCCCCAGTGACATTAGTGCAATCTTGCAAAGACTTGACCAATGAAGCAACGCATGCGGGCCCATAAGTGATCAAAATAAGGCATTGACATTAGTATTGATGTGGAGTATTTGTGGCTCCAACCTTTCACATAAGAGATAATCAACACCCCTACTCCTAAGAGGTTCCACATACCAAAAATTGACTTATACAATAGCCTTATAGACTTAGTAAATCATCTACAAAGGTAAGTTACTTTCATGAGCCTTGAAAGGGTCTTCCATGCTATCATCTACAGAGCCTTTAGGTTTACATTAACAGGAGTTGTCGCCTCTTGGTTTGGGACCAACCAAGAGCGTCGTTTTTCCTTATTCAGGAACTTTCTTAGGTGTTCTTAAGACACTTCTTGGGAAGCCAGCCAACTCTAAAGATGGTGGCCCATCTATTGAAGATTCGATAGGGTCATGAAGAGTCCCTAAGGGACTACATTCAGAGATTTAATGTTGAGGCAGTACAAGTGCATAGGCTATCTCTAGAGCTACACCTGGTAGCCATTACCCAGGGATTGGCACAACATTTGATGCTAGCTTAGGACCTTCATGAGAACCCCATATGAGACATAGAAGAATTCCTCGATCGAGCTGCAAGATATATGCATGCGGAAGAACTCAATCGGCTAGTAGTTCTTAAAGACCAAACTAAAACTAGGGAAGGTGAATCCAAAAAGAGAGGTAGGAAGATTCATAATTGAAGCCCGTCCTCCCACCCTTGAGAAAGACAAGGTTGAACATCCTCTATGTTATCAAGAAAAAGAACCAAATCTCTCAATGGCTATTGGCGGTGCTTCCATAGGCAAAAAAGACCTTAAAAATTACTATACATGTTAGTGTTGTGCCCAAAAGCCAATCATGAGATGATTGTATTTTTTGCACATTGAGTCATGATATTTTATTAAGGCATTAATCCAGCAATTATGTTTGTTGTTTTGTTTCTGCGTAACTTAACAAACATAATTGTAACCCTAGAATAATGATATTCTTAAACATCCCTGGTCTAGTATTATTATAGAGCGGGTTGCAATAATACATAACGACTAGCATATGTAGAGACTACTATGAGATATGTAATTTACATATGGGTACAAGTTGGAGAACTTGTGTACTGGACCAACCCACCATGAGAACACTACATGGATTGTTATATGAGTGTCATAAGTGATTCTCATAGTGATCATGGTATATGTAGTCCTTCGACCTAAGATCATCAAGGTTCCCTACATGTGAGTCACATACTTTGATACTTTCCTTTGTTGCTCATAACTGAGTGAACTTGAAGGAGGTCATTGGGTATGTCACATATCATGCGGAGGGATTTGTATGATCAAGATGAGATTTGTCCCTCCTATGTAACGGGAGTGATATCTTCGGGCCCCTTGATAGAGTAAGACTTAGAAAAATGCATGGCCATGCTCAGATGAGTTGATATACGATATCAATGTCATCAGTTTAAGTTGGTCTACTCGGTAATCAAGAAACCAAAGATTGGGCTATACGAGAGTGACACATTCCATGTCTCGTGCTTTGTCTTTATATCTTGGACAAATGAACAATGGCATATATCGGTGATGATCATAAAGGTTTAGTCGAATCATCGACAATCTTGTCCCTTGGGTAGCAATGATGTGTTGCTAGACACCGCTCATTGCTTATGATCATAAATGTAATTTATGATCATTGCCAACGTGGTAAGAGCCTATTGGGTCGCACACATAGAGCTATTTGGATCATTAGAGTGCATAGGCTAATAATTTGGGTTTTGGTTTCACAATAATTTCGTATTAATAATAAGCCCAATAGTTGAGCCATTATTAAGCCTGAAATTAAAGCCTAATTGGATTAGGGCTTTGAAACCTATTAGGCCTGGAAGTTGAGTCTCACTATAAATACAACTTCTAGTGAGAAATTCGTAGGTCTCCTTGCCCTAGCCTCCCAAAAAGGACAGCAGCACTCTTCTCTTGCAATTCTTTGGAGGACGCAAGCTAGTACTGCGAGCGCAAGAGAAACGTATCTGCCGGGATGTGGTGGAAGCGTGGTGATCCCGAGAGGCTCGTGTGGATACCATAGAGAGCCTGAACACGTCAACTGTTCAGGTTTTGTGATTCGACTCTACAGTTGAGTGAGAGATCTCAACCGAAAATTAGGTATGAAAAATTTCAAACACCCGGTTTACCCCGTTTCACTTGGATCCTTGAGGGTTTCGGTTAAATTTCACTGCGCTGTTTAGCTCCCGAAACCCAACAATACATACCACAAAGACAAAAGACATGATATCGATGAATGCTGGTAGCTGAAGAAGCTGTTTGATAAGATGATCTAGGAGGACAAGTTCAAAGAATACCTGTTTAAGCGAACATTTCCTTGTAAAAAACAAGAGGAGAGGCCCTATAAAAAAAATGATGAGGATGACAATGATAGAGGACGAAGGCCCAATAAGCCTTGCTCTCCAAGGGACTGCAGAAATCTTGGACCTTCAGCGGGGGTGGTTTACACGATTATCAAGGGAAAGGCTTCAGTAGCTCGAAAGAGGCAGGAGCATAAAATAACACAGCTAGAAACAGTTAACCCTGGCCAAGTCATAACAAGGGCTGACAAATCCTAGGTAGTGGTCCCGCACTTGGACCTACTCATCATTAAAGAACGCATTAACAACTTTGACGTTGAAACGGTTTACTTGGATACAAGGGCCAATGTCAACGTCATTTTCATTGACATATTGGAAAAGATAAAGGTAAAAGATCCTCCCTATTGCCTGTGACTGGGTCCACCTTTAGGATAAGCAATGACAAGGTTTCTAAGTTAGGATCATCAAGGCTTCATTAATGTTAATAAGAACAGATCACAACGGGGAGCTTGCCTGTGACTCCTATTATACAGAAATTATTGTTCTTAACATCTCGTCACCCTATAATGTCTTTCTTGGCCTATCAGCCAAGGTACAATTCCACATTCGGGCCAATGTCAGAAGGCTAACGGTGCTCTTTGCAACTTCCACTGGGGACGCAATTGCATTTATCAACCAAGCGGTGGCACAACGAAATTATATGGTGACCTTATGAAGGCCCATAGAAAATGCCCTAACACCAATAGAGTCCAAAAACTGCAGAAAGGCCCTCCAGGAAAATGAGGACACCACGACTTTGCCTAAAGATATAAAGCTAGTAGAGGTAGCGCCTAAAAGGTGATCAAGATTGGCAAAAATCTCTCATCTGAGGCAAGATAGATGTTCATTTAGTTTCTTAAGGCAAATATAAATTTATTTGCTTGGCTCCCTGATGAGATGCCTAGGATATACTTACAAGTCATTCTTTATAACCTGCAAATAAACCTTTCAGCCTGACAAGTATAGCAAAAAAAAAAATGCAATATGGCACCCGAGAGATGAGAATTCATCAGGGGATAAGTAAGAAGGCTGCTGAAAGCTGGAATCATTCAGTAATGCGATAGCCCAAATGGTTCTCCAACAAGGTATTGGTAAAAAAAGAAAATAAAGATTGGGGCATGTGTATCGTCTACACCAATCTTAATGACGCCTGCCCAAAATATCCGTATCCTTTATCATTTATAGATTAATTAGTTGATGTCACATCCAAATTTAAAGTACTATCCCTCATGGATACTTTTAGTAGCTATCACCAAATTCGGATGCACCTAAAAAATGAAGAAAAAATGGCTTTTATAACAGGCAAGGCCGTCTATTACTACCAGTGAATGTCGTTAGGCCTGAAAAATGCCAAAGTCCTAACCTTAAGGTTGATGAATTACATTTTTGTAGATTAAATAGGAAGAAATATTTATGTATATATGGACGATGTGATTGTAAAAAGCAATGTCATAAACCAGCATCTTGATGACCTTCAGGAAACCTTCCAAAAGATGTGTTAATATAACATGAAATTGAATCTCACTAAGTGTACCTTTAGTGCAGGCGCTATTAAATTCCTTGGTTACTGGTCTCTGAGAGAGGAATAGATGCCAACCTTGATAAAATTAAAGATATCATCACGATGTCTGACCTTTAGCATAAGAAAGATGTTAAAAAGCTGGTCGGGATGCTAACCGCGCTAGGATGGTTTGTCTCACAATTTAGTGATAGATGTAAGTTATTCTTTAAATATTAAAGAAAAAAGTGTTTTTCGAGTGGATGGATGAATGCTGTAAAACATTCCAAGAGATAAAAAATTATCTGTGACACCTCCCTACATTAAAACAACTAAAGCTTAATAAGCCTATTGTACTTTACTTAGTTGTCAACGAAGGCTCCGTCAATGATATCCTCATTAAAGAAAATGGAATAGAACAATGACCCATGTACTATGTCAATCGGACCTTCTAAGGCGTTGGAACCAGATATCCCATGCTTCGTAAAGTAGTTCTGGCCTTTATTATGACCTCTAAAAAATTACGACCACACTTACAGAATCACCACATAAATGTTAGAATAGAATTATACTTACAGGACATCCTACAGAAACCAGATAAGTATGGTAGACTTGCTTAGTGGTGCATCAAGTTAAGGGAATATGACATCTACTATGAGCCCTGGAAAGTTTTAAGACACAAGCTTTAGCAGATTTTGTAGCTGAGATGGCGCTAAACGTAGAAACACAGGAAGGGAAAACCAAGACACCTATTTGTGAAATGTACATGGACAAGGCCTCGGGTCCTGAATGCCATGGTACAAGCATCATAATTAAGGGCCCACTCAACTTAGAAGTCACGCTCAGAATTATAATTTGCTTCCCTATAACTAATAACATTGCATAATAAGAATCCTTCCTTGCTGGGCTACAAATGGCTAGTTGGGTGGGGGTGCAGAGTATACAGATATATAGTGACTCTCAATTAATAGTGAATCACGTCATGGGAACGACATGCACAAAAGAGCCTATTATTTGCAAATACCTTAGTACAGTGAGAGAGCTAATGAAAATGTTTGACCTTGTGCAAGTTTAAAACATCCCGAGCATCCAAAATGCTAGAACTGATGCCCTCGTAAAGGGACGGAAATAGGCCATAACAAAAATACTTATAGAGCCTTCAGTTCACTTGATACATGCTACGACATCCAGAGATAATTGAAGGGAGCTAATTAAAATTTACCTTAAGAAGGGTATTCTGAGTGGAACTCCTGAGCAAAAAAAGAAAATCAAGATCCGAGCAAGACGTTTCCTCATTATTGAAAGGGAGTTATACAGAAAAAGGTTCATTTCTCTTTTGCAGCAATGCTTAAGTTCGGTCGAAGAGCACCGCATTTTAAAAAAAATTCACTAGGGAGACTATGGAGCACATATCGATGCCAATGCTTTAGCCCACAAAGCCTTGCGATGAGGCTACTTTTGGCCTACAATCAGAAAGGACATTAGGGAGTTTGTCTGTACATGCCATAACTATCAGCTCAATTAAAAAATACAGAGACTGCCTTCATTTTGGTGCATCATTAGGAACGGATCTTTGGCCATTTGCCATGTAGGGATAGATCTGATTGGATCATTGCCTATGCCCCTAGGACAAGTAAAGTATTATATTGTAGTGGTAGATTACTTCACCAAGTGAGCAAAAGCGGAGTCTTTAGCTTCCATCATAGCCCCCCCAAATCACTAAGTTCTTATCATTTCTCTTTTTATCATGTTTTATCACTAATTAACTATTTTCCTTTCACCCGATCAACCACCTTTCATCTCTCTTTTTATCATTTTTTCTTCCTCCTTATCTTGCTTATCACCATTAACATGAGTATCATTTGATTTTTCCAACGCAAACTGCGAACAGATTTGGGTGATTCATTTTCGGTGTTAGAGAATCAGATGGAGGTCGGAAGCTAAAAAATAACAAACATCTATGATTAAGCATTCTCGAATAATGGATTGATTCATTTTTAATCTGGTTAAATAATCTATTGTTCATTTTGACTATTTGTTTATACTTTATCTGGGCTTTATTTTGGTTATTTATACGTTAGCTATTCGATATATTATTCTGCTTTATATGGAAGGTTTGGCTCCTTCCAATTCTATTCATTTCATTTATTGTTGCAGGAATAAGTAGTTTTTTTAGTGGTCAATTTTATGTTTATGTTATTTCTTATAAATTTATGCTGTTATTGGATTGTAAGATGTTGTTTAGCTCACTATTAATTGGAATGAAACATCTTTTGTAAAAAAAAAAAAGATTGACCTCATGGATATATAATAGTTTTCCAACATTTTTTGTTTATGGGTAAATTTCACAAACACTATCTAACATTTAATTATTTATTTTAGATTATAACTTATTTTTTATTCAACTTTGATCTTAAACCTTTTAAAATTATATCATTTTGGTCACTAACCATATGGAATCCATTAAATTAGATTAAAATGTCTAATACAAAATTTTAAAATCCTAATTTGAAATATTAGGTAATTATCTTTTGATAAATTTAAATTGTGTAGCAATTTTTTAATAGACAATAGACAATTTGAGTTAGTAGTTTTTCTTCCTAAATGAAGTAAAACTAATTTACAAAGAGAAATATCAATGATTTGAATTGTCCAATAACTGTAAAAAGTAATATTATATAAATTTATTAAAATACAATAATCAAATAGTTTAAATTATAATTTAAAGAGTAGCTATTGGGCAATTAGTCAGAATAAACAAATTCCTGACTACTCACATAATTGACAATTTTTTTATGGCTTAAATACAAAATAGTACCTGAAACTTTGAATATTAGATCACTTAAGGACCTAAACTATGAATTGGGATAACTCAAGACTCATATTTCTTAATTTGAGGCTGTTTAATCCATAAAATGAGTTGGTTAGTTTACTGAAGTCATGCATTTGAACATCCTTTTCCACCTTCTGACTAAGTTGATTGATTTAGTCACATCGTCGCTCATGAAGGTATTCAAACGGTATTCGAATGCATGATTTCACTTGACAAATCAACTTACTTTCTGGATTGAATTGTTTCAAACTCAAAAGCACAAGTCATGAGTTGTGCTGGTTCATATTTCATGCCCTTAAGTGATTCAGTAAACAAAGTTTGACACTGTTCCGCATTTAAACATTTTATTATAGACAAAGTCAAGGTAACACCTTAGTAGTATCTCTTTGGTGTATTTGTACCAAGTGCCCCTAAACATCGAAGTACTTCAGTGCTCTCACCAGTTGAACTACAATCTAATGGAATAAAAAAAATGCTCAACAAACACATATTCTATTCTTAATATATAATTTAAATTTTTTATTTGGATTAGAATTGTTATGTTGTAACAAATAAATAGAAGCAAGAGTGCATATATTGACATCCACACATATATGCACTTTATTGAGAGTGTCACCAATTCCTCATTATTTGTTACTTTGCAATTTATGATATTTGTCAAGTTTCACTGTTAATTGTTAATGATTATTCAATTGTTATCCTGGCAGTTTTCTTTCTTCACTATCAACTGTGCCAAACCTGTGTAAACTTGGAGGTGTAAAAATCACAATAATGGGAAGATGTAACATACTGGCATTTTAAATTAAATTTTACGTTTTTTTGGAAGTCAAAAGCATGAACATACAATTTTTAAAGCATAAAAACAGTAGGAGAAAAAAATGATGTTTATGTCATGTTTTTAACTTCAACGAACGCTAAGATATAGTGTAAGTCAGGGATAATTTTGCATATTATATACTCTAATTTTGTATCTATTGACGCCTCAAAATTAGCACAATGTGCTTATAGTTGGCATTGAATTAAATGGAACTGAGATAACTGTAAAGAACGGACAATAAGTTTCGTAATATCGTCTAAAGTTTGAGGTAATCGGGAAATGTTTTAGAGATTGAGGACTAAAGAGAAACATAGTGCATAGTATAAGGACAAGATGTGATACTTTTCTTTTACTTTTGTTGGGATAATATCTGTCTCTGGCACTGAAAGCGAAGTCAACAGGAAAGAAGTCCGTAAATTGGCAGCCTTTTTCCTCCTTTTGGTACTCGTTTTCGATTAACAGCGAAGACTCCCAGAAGCGGTTACGAATCATCATCCGTCACGGATCAAACTCAGAAACCACCCCAACATCTCCATTTGCCGATTCTCTCTCAAGCGCACTTCATCCCAATTTTTTTGTTTTGATACTACTTTTACCTATATTTGATTCGTTTGTTCGAAAAGGCTCCGGTGCTCCTCCTTTTTTCTTCCATCATGTCTTTATTCAATTGGCTTCCCCGCAAACGAATTCTTAGCGGAAGAATATAACAGCTAGAG
Organism: Aquilaria yunnanensis; assembly: GCA_039654915.1. Taxonomy (NCBI): domain Eukaryota; kingdom Viridiplantae; phylum Streptophyta; class Magnoliopsida; order Malvales; family Thymelaeaceae; genus Aquilaria; species Aquilaria yunnanensis. The sequence continues at coordinate 100,817,304 of CM077593.1, read as the reverse complement.
GAGCATCTAACTAGAAAGTCAAGTGCCCTTTTCCTCAGACTGCTCCAAGGCCAGCGAAGTAGTCGCTTCCGGACCTCTCAATTCGATTTGTCAGGTGATTCCGTGACACACCCAGTTGTCCTCTTTACACGTTTCTCATCTCCTCTTTTTTTTTTTTTTTTGTGGGTTTTAGCTTTTTCTGTTCTGTGCTGGAGAAAAGGGTTGTTGTTCTGCGGCCGCTTTGGGTTTTATTTGTTTATTTCTTTGTTGTTTTTGGTGCAGATTCTGAATTGTCGGAAGTGGGTTAATTCGCGATTTGGATTGGAGATAGTTCAATATAAAAAGCAGATGCGGAGAGACTTAACTTGAATCGTTTCGATTAGAGGTTTTGAAGAGTTGATTTTATGGATTGGTTATGCTGCTTCAATTCATCCTACTCTCAGGTACAGTTTTTTTCCCCAGTTTTCTTTTCTGCATTTCTTGGCGACTTTTCACTAATTCTGCGCAGTAACTGCTGAGCTACGAATCTGCTTTAATGGTTTTCTGATGATGGTGGTTTGGCATGGTAGTATTTTCAATCAATTCCGGCATATCGTATGTTTACTGGACTACTTTGACAACAAATTGAAAAGCTCAGTATTAGAATTGAATGGCTTGTCTATATTCAGAGGTGTCAATGCAAAGAGGCTGGACGTGCCCAGGCAGGATTTGTGAATCCTACTCCAACAATGTTATCAAGGCTTAGTTGATTGGTTGGTTGATATGGAGTTTGGAAATTGTTTGCGATTTTCTTTACTGCCATAAACATTTTTCGAAGCACTCAATGATTGCATAGTTTCATGAACTATTGGCAACACTACATAACTTCTGGATGGTGCTATTGAAAATCATCTCTCATCTGTCAACCCCTTTAGTCGTTCTCCTCAAGTTTGAGCATTTTCAACCGGCTGTTACATATTATAGCCTTATGTTTCTTTAAATGTGCTCCTGATGGACGGGAATTGCCAACAACTATTGTTATCTATATGTTTGCAACGGAAGTTTAAAATTGGTATTGCCACTTTCCTGAGTTTCTTTCAATTGTTATAGTCCCCTTTTCTTTCTTCAATTGCTGTTTCTAGATTTCAGTTTTTGATTGACGTTGGTATCCTTTCTTCCTTTTTCACAAACAATGTAGGTTGTAGGAGTTTCTGGTAAGGGAAAAAGTCATGAAGGTTTGATTAAGTATGGATTCAGCCTAGTGAAAGGGAAAGCTAATCATCCAATGGAAGATTGTCATGTCGCCAAGTTCATGCGCACTGAAGATCATGAATTAGGCCTTTTTGCTGTATATGATGGTCATTTGGGAGACCGTGTACCTGCCTACCTGCAGAAACATTTATTCTCCAACATTCTGAAGGAGGTAGGATGTATAACAAATTCGCTTTAATGGGATAATTTCTTGCGGTTCCTGTTCTATTATTGTATCTGCTTATGTCTTTCATGGACTTATCCCAGGGAGAGTTTTGGGTCGATCCAGCCAGGGCTATTTCAAAAGCCTATGAGAAAACAGACCAGGCAATTCTCTCACATAGTTCTGACCTGGGTCGTGGTGGCTCTACTGCTGTAACTGCAATTCTAATAAATGGAGTGAGACTGTGGGTGGCAAATGTTGGAGATTCAAGGGCTGTTCTTTCACGGGGGGGTCAAGCAGTTCAAATGAGTAAGGACCATGAACCCAGCACTGAACGAGGCAGCATTGAGAACCGTGGTGGCTTTGTCTCAAACATGCCAGGTACTTGCAGCAATTTAGGGAAGATGAGATATAGTGTCTCTTCATCTGAAGTTTGTTTGAACATTGATCCATGAATTATGTATTCCAAATTGAGAAGAAAGGAATCTTTGATCTGTTTCATTGTTTTCTGTTATCTGATATTTTGTGTGCTATATGCTTCTAGATGTTAGGATATCAAGAGATCTGTTAATAATTAATTGATCCCTGGTCAGAATCCCTTGGTTCATAATAACTTCAGATGGAATATTTGTGCCATTTTCAGATTGTTCTTTTTTTGTCACTTAATCCCCTCTTGTTGAAATCATTCTCAGCAAAGATGCAAATCAAGCATTACCCTTTTTTCTTTTGTCCCTTAAAACCTCAGTTAAAGGTTCTGTATCGTCTTTGCATCTTACCTTTGGCCGAGGAAATCCTCAACTTAAATCAATTTTTTTGTTTCAATAAGGAGGTTCCATTATACTCGCATGTTCTTTCTCTTCAACATAATTACCTATGCCAGGGTTTCTCTTCACCTCTGATTGATGGTAGATCCATTCAAATAGCTGCGGGTCACCATGCATTATACACGGACTAAGTTCCATGTGCGAAAGTGTTCAACTCATTTTCTCATTGTTTTTGTACTGAAGAAAGCTGAATGTGTGTTTATTTGTCTACAATTATGTTATTGCTCATTGGTGAGGTAAATAGCTATCCATGGTTGCATAGCTGCTATTAAACAATTCACTGAAGGTCTTCTTACCATGTAGTAGGCATCAGTCAAAACTCCATGGAGCTGCTTTTTAACAGCCCAAGTCCTGGCCTGGTGGTTAAGGCTTGTGATTGTTTTGAGGAGGTTCAAGGTTCAATCCCTTCACTCCCCCGGGCCTCCCTCCAGTCCCATGTCCTGGCCTGGTGGTTAAGGCTTGTGATTGTTTTGAGGAGGTTCAAGGTTCAATCCCTTCACTCCCCCGGGCCTCCCTCCAGTCCCATGTCCTGGCCTGGTGGTTAAGGCTTGTGATTGTTTTGAGGAGGTTCAAGGTTCAATCCCTTCACTCCCCCAGGCCTCCCTCCAGTCCCATGTCCTGGCCTGGTGGTTAAGGCTTGTGATTGTTTTGAGGAGGTTCAAGGTTCAATCCCTTCACTCCCCCGGGCTTCCCTCCAGTCCCATGTACCAAAGAAATCAGAGCTCCATGTCTATGCATCTGTCCTTCAAATTATTGATCTTTGTCTGTTGTTGCATTTGGAATAAGTTTTTTTTTTTTGTGCTCCATTATTGATATTGGATGCTTTGTAAGTTCTGTTACTTTCACCATTGGCAGGTGGGTAATGTGTGCAAGATCCTTAATGGTTGTTTTGCATTTTTGTTAGGAGATGTTCCTAGAGTAAATGGGCAACTGGCAGTTTCTCGTGCTTTTGGTGACAAAAGCCTCAAATCACATCTGCGCTCAGATCCAGACATCCAAACCACTAACATAGATAGCAATAGTGATATACTAATTCTCGCCAGTGATGGGCTCTGGAAGGTAAATAAATCTCAGAATGTAGTCTCCATTTCTTTCTGCATTTTGCTGCTTTCCATTTTCTATATAGGATTTCCTGACAATTGTACTCTCTGGATATGATTCTTTTAAACCTTTTTTTCCGCATTATGATTGAAATGATACAGGTTATGGGCAATCAAGAGGCAGTCGATGTTGCAAGAAGGTTTCAAGATCCACAGAAGGCGGCAAAGCAACTAACAGCTGAAGCATTGAAAAGGGATAGCAAAGACGATATATCTTGTGTTGTCGTTAGATTTAGGGGATAAAAGCTCTTTTGAGCATATTGCACACAGATACAGTAGTTACCCGGAATAATCATTTCTTCGCATAGGAAGCCACTACATAGAGATTAAGTCAAGAAGAAAGGGAGCATCTGATCTGGCCTCAGTACATGCTGAGAGTTGTGCAGAAGTAATAGTTTGCAAATTATCCAGCGTTCAGAGAGGCATAGTGGGAAGATTCTGAAGCATAAAATGTATTTGTTGGTTAGGTTTCAAATTTGATTGTCCATCTTTCTTAATGATGTATATTGGGAGTGGGTGTATATTTGATTTTGCAGAAAATATCCTGCTTCATGTGTGTAGATGAAGGACTTGGTTTTTGATTGCGACATGAAGAGATAGAAGATAGATGTTGATGGTTGAATCGAAGCTGTGCATCCATCTTTTACACGAAGTTTGGGTGATGATGCCAATGATTACCAGAGAAATGTCTGTCTTGTTGGAAAATTTGAGCAAGTACGTTTCCTTTCCTCCTGAAAAATGACTGCACCACTTTGAAGTGGAATTATATTTTTTAGATGTCCAAATATTGAGCCGTCAAAATTTGTAAAGATATGCTACATGACTTGAATTTCTATATTGTTAAGAAGAATTTTATACACACGGTACCTTTTTATGCTGAAAACGCCAACGTGTTGTAGACAAATGATACTCCTAGAAGAGCAGGGAAGGTGAGGGTAAGGGTTTGGAGCACAAACACTATTAAATGGGTTCAAGGTCAATTTGTTCACAGATTCGAGCTTGCCTAGAATATGAAATTAGTGCTTTGGTTTTGGTACAAGTTTGAGTTCCATATCATCCTCAAGATATTCAGATGAACAACGTCTGGATCAATACTCAAGTGGGATCATACTAAACAACTTCTCTCTTGTTCTGTGATGAATGAAACAGTTATTTGGGCACAAAGATTAAGATATGAGTAATTTATTGTGTTGTTTTTATTTTTTCATGTGAAACTAAAATTCAAATAAAGAAAAAAATTTCTTTTTCAGTTTTGTATTGTAGTTCAAAATGAGGATCAGAAAAGAAAATAATTTTTATTTTTGGTTTTCTGTTGTAAGCTTTAAATGAGTGTAATTAGGGGTGAAAGCACTTTGCCCTAACCCAAAACACAACCCTGTTTTGCGGGTTAGGGTTGGGTTGAAGAGATAAATAAGTATTATTTGGGTTAACCCGAAATCGGCCTGTTTAAAAAGTAAAAAATCGGATTGGTTCAGGTTAAACCTGAATCCACTTGAAACCAACCCGAATATTAAGTCAAGCCCACACATGCTATCCCTAATTCCCTATTCCCAACCCACCCTTATGGCCTTAATCTAACTATTTCCCAACCCATCTAGCCCAAGCTCAATAGCCCACCCTTAACCTAATTATTTCTAACCCAACCCTCATTCACTCTCTCACACAACCTACCACCACCTTCACTCTCCCTCACTTTCACTCACCTCGCGCTACCCTCACTCTCACTCACGTCTCCTTCCCATCTCGTCACCCTCCCACCACCTCCCCCTCACACCGTCCTCACACTCGCACATTGTCCACTGTCCTTTGGTTAATCATGCGTGTCGTCCTCACACCGTCCTCACACTGCACACCGTTCTCATGTAGCCGTCTGTTGTCCTTCAATTAATCGTTTGTGTTGTTGTCTTCTGCCCTTTGTGTTGTCCATTTGTTGCCCTTTGCATTGTTCGTTCGTCACCCTTTATGTTGTCTGTTGTGTCGTCATCTTTAGGCCTTCGCAGTGGAGGAAATAGCTACCGATGGCAGCAGTAGAATATCGGGTAAATCCGATCCTAACTTGAAATTTTAGGGTTATGGTCGGTTTAGGTTCTCTATAAATTTTGGGTCAGTTCAGGTTGAGATTTTTGGATTATGAAAGATTATATTTATTTCATGTTTTGGTTTGAACCTAACCTGAAACCCGAAACTTTCACCCCTAAGTGTAATAAATGAAATTGGATATTAAAAACACTTTTTTAAAAAGGTGAACCATTTTAGGACAATTCAAAAAATGTACTCCATATATGATCTGTACTTTTTTTTGGACCAAGTGAAATGTTTTGAGTTGGGTTGGACCAGAGAAGATAAAAAATAGAAGGCGGAGCAGGCAACACCTTCTCCTTCTGGTTGTTAAATAGAATGGGCTCACTGGCTCCAATCGGGTACATATGGGCTAGGCCTGACAGGGCTGGATCCAATTCCAGATTGAGGCTAGTCAGTGCTGCACTGCTGCTAGGGTTTGGTCTTTATATATATATGCCTACTTACATGCCATGACAGAAGAGAGGAGAAGAGAAGCAATCAAAAATAACTCGGCCAGCCGTTTGGGTCGGAGTTCGGCTCATGCTCTCTGTCCCTGGCCCTGCCAGGGCTTCAAGAATCGCCTTGTGCCTGTGATTTGTTGGCCAAGCTTTGATGTGTGTGAATTGAAAATGAAATGCAGTGGCAGTGCCTCTCCTTTCGGCTGCAAGAGGATCGATTTCTTGACGGCTTTGTTCTGGAGGCATAAACTAATTTCCATCCAAAAGGGGAGGGTCAGGTTGCCTCCCGCTTCTCTGGCTTGGCTTCTCTGATGAATCCCCTCTTTGGCACATTCTCTTTATCTTTTTTGATTTTTCCCTTTTTCTGGCTTAGCACTATTTATCTTGGAAATAATAACAGACCGATGATGGATTTCAACGTTTGAATGCCAATCATACTGATACCAGTATTTGCAGATTAACACAGCAATAATGAATACGGGCGCTTTCAGTTTTCGGTCTGGATCTGGAAGCCCATTTTGGAACAACATTCCCCAAGTCTTTTAGATGATTTATTAACCGCTTAGGTCCGAGTATTAAATAGTGCTGATTCTTTAATTTTCACTATAATTTGCGTTCTTGAAATTTTTCACCAACTTTAATTAATTTAATTTAAAATAATTTTTTATATTTATATTTTTCATACAGAAGTAATTTATTTAAAATTTTTAACGTTATATAGATAATAATAATTTGTTGAGAATAATTATTTTGTAATCCTATTATATTTTTATGAATATTCTTTTAATGCATAAGAAAAGAAAAATTTATAAATATTTAATAATATCATACAAGTTTAACTCTCAATAGGTTTTTTTTTTTTTGGTAGGCTAAGCAAAGAAGAGAAATGAAATAGATAAGAAATATAGCTAAGAGATACAAAGTAGTGACGTCTAATTGTAGCTTGATGATGAGCTGCAGCAACAGAAGACGAGGAACAACCACCAAAGAAACTCCATCAAGCTTTTTTATTAAGGCATGGATGTCATATGCCAAAGTTGAAGCATTCAATCTAGCGTTTGAAGGGTGAGGAGCTGCTAAAAAAGCTTACACACAATTTGATAAAAATAGTATAGTAAGAACCACCAACCGACTTAACAAGTCTGAGTGCTTCAAGAATTGTCATCAATTCAGCGGTGAAAGAAGATGAGGCGTTTGCACGAGTGCCACCATTAGGATAGTTGAAAATATTAACTTTGTTCAACAAAAACCAACTAGTGACTGTAATATTTCTAATAGGATCTCATGCTTCATTAACAGCAAAAATCCAAGAAAGGCCTTTGATGTGATTGTCTCCCCAATAATAAGATAATTGAATAAGAGGAAGGGAAAGATGATATTGAGATTAAGATTTAACTTGCTTGGCTTTAGGTAGTGAACGAGCTAGTTCATCTATTTGAGGCATCACATCCCAAGGTTGAGTATTTGCATTACTAAAGACTTTGCTTGGCCGCAATATGCCTCTAAACAAATTTAGAAGTTGGAGGAACAAGTGGTCGATTGTTTTTTTTGCTTGGTTACATCTTGGCCATATATGGTTGGCTATCCCACCTCTTGTAAAGAGATAAGTGACGATAGGAAGAGCACCATGAATATTTTCTAGATCAAAACCCTAAACTTATGAGGGATGTCAGATGCCTATAGTTTACCACATAACTTTCTTTTTCCTTTCATTTGGGTGCAAAACTGAACTGCCTTATGATGATTTGTAATTGAGTGCGCATAACCAATCTTAGTGCTGAATCGACCAGGTTTGTTATTCAAATACATCAGATTATTAACACAACCTAGTTCTCTTGGAAGCTTGTGACGAAGAATTACCTAAGTTGTCGTCTCATAAAAAAATTGGGATATAAAAATAGAGTTCCATTCACCACTAGTACCAGGAGTCATGATATCTTTAACTACATTGAGACCTTAAGGATTTGCAATGCAATGTTGAGCTAAGGCTGGAGGCTTAAAATTAGGCAACCAATAATCATTCCATAAATTAACCAATGACCCATCACTAACCTTCCAACGAAGATATGAGAAGAAGAGCTCCCAACCATACACTAGGCTTTTCTAAATGGCCAATGAGTTAGAATTTGCTTTGGCCTACCACAACGAACCTCGAATGCCATACTTAGCATTAAGAACCACGAACACTAAAGACTGGCTATCTTGATGCGTGATGTGCCAAAAAGTTTTAGCCAACAAAGCTTGATTAAAGAGGCGAAGGTCTCGTATACCCAAGCCTCTTGAGCTATTCGGTACATGAAGCTTGAATCCCTCTTTTATCCTTGGGTTCACTATACTAGAATTTCACCATAGACTTTGAAATCTTATTTGAGATAGAGAGTAGGACTTTAAAAGTAGACATAATGTATTTGGGCATAGATGATATAGAAGACTGGATTATGGTTAAGTGACAAGCATTATTCAACAACTTCCATTTCCAAGCATCAAGTTGATTCTTTACTTTGTCTTGTAAGAATTGATAAGTGTCTGAACATCTCATATCTTGATTTATAGGAATGCCTAAATACCTTATAATTTTAGTATTAAGGGGATAATGAAGGATATTCTAAAAAATATGTGTGACATGAGCAAAGACATTCTTACTAAAGCACAACTTTGATTTCTGGAAGTTAATTTCTTGCCCAATAGCCTGATGATAAAGAGACAATGTGTATTTAAGCATAGTGATAGAGTACAATGAAGGTCTGAAAAAAAAATCAAGTAATCATCTGCAAATAAAATATGATCTATATTAGGCCCATACCGACTAGGTTGATATCCAGGCAATCGTTTACTACACCGAATGTGATAAAGGTAGCTCGAGAAGGCTTTAGCATAAAGAAGGGTGGAGATAAAGAGATAGAGGTTCCCCTTAGTGAATACCTATTTACGGGACAAACCATTAAATGTGACAATCATTGACCAGGACAGAGTAAGACACGGTGGAGACACACTGCATTATCAATTGAATCCATTGTTTTGGAAATAACATTGTTCTTAGAATAGTTTCAATAAAGGACTAGTCCAAATGGTCATATGCCTTCTTGATGTCAAGCTTTGACGTAGCCTTAAAAGCCTTTGCTTTACTCTCTTTGTCTGTGTGATTAAGAGCATCCAACATTTCTTGTGCTACAATAATATTGTCGTGAATACTTTTACCTGGGACAAATGCATTTTGATTTTCAAAAATCAAGGTAGTCATCAAATACTACAATATGTTGATGATAGTTATACAATGATCTTGTAAATAGTATTATAGAGGCTGATGAGCTTGAGATCTTATACCAATGAAGGGCGCTTAACTTTTGGAATTAAAGCAATATAGGTGTGGTTGAACTCTTTTAATAGATGTCTTCCATTGAGAAAAACCAGCATTACATTAGTTAATGAAGCACCTATAAAAGAATAATATTTCTTGAAAACTCATGGATGGAATCCATCGGCCCCAAGAGCCTTGAAATTACTCATTTGGAATAGGGAATTCTTGATTTCTTCCCTATTGAAAGGTTGAAGAAGGGTATCTTTTTGTGTATGAGTAAGTTTCTTATTGATATGGGAATAGAGCATTGCCTGAGCTGAAATATTAATATCACTTTGGGCTTTATAAGCATTCTTGAGATACTCATTTATATGATGTCGAATCTCATCCAAATTTGGATAACCATTGTCCTGAATCCTCTTATAGGGTAGAAATCTTATTGGCAATTCTCCGCTGTTTGGTGATTGTATGAAAGAATTTAGTATTACTATCACTATGAGCTAGCTAAGTAATGCGTGATTTCTAGGCTCATCATTTCTTTTCATCATTAAGGAATTCAATTAGTGTTTCTCGAGCTTTTTTAAAGAATAGGCCCAAGTGAAACAACATTAGGATTCATCTGAAGTGCATATATATATATATATATATATATATATATATATATATATATATATATATATATATATACTTCTTTGTTAGGAATTTTCTTTTGAATATATCCAATATTCAATTTATTCCATTTGTGTAATTCAGGGAGTACTAGGCTCATTTTTTTTTAGCAAACTGAAACGTATTGGAACCATTGTAATTAACAGTCTAAATCTAGTGAAGAATATGAGAACACTGATCATATTGAAGCCAAAAGGATTCAAATATGAAAGGTCTATGGCAAAACTTCTAACATGGTCTTTTATTAGTAAAAAGAGGGCATGATCAAAGACTTGAATGGAAAGGTTTATTAAATCAAGATCAAAACATATATCTAACCACTCTATTGTGTAATACACTTTATCCAGAACTTCCAAAACTAAATCATCCCCTTGTTGTTCATTAGTCCATGTAAACTTTGGGCCCATATAGGTGATGGGAACAAGCTAGAAGAATTGAAGAAATGATAGCAAGCTTTCAACTACAGGACATTTACTGGTGTTTTTCCCTGTCTTCTCATCCCTACCAACCACTTAGTTAAAGTCACCAACCAAGACATAAGGTAGACTAAACTGTGAGGGAGACAATTGAATCTCATTCCAAGTGTTTGGCCGAAGGGATACAATAGGATTTCTATAAATCAATCCTAACAACCACTCAGATCAGATTTCATCCTTAACTTTGATCAAAATAAGATTCATCCCCTGAACAAGGATCCTGCAATCAACTAAAGAATTCCAACCAACCCATAGTCCATTACTTTGACTAGCAGTATCAATCTAGCAATAATTTAGAAATCCTAGGCTTTGTAGTTTTTTGGTAATCTTAGTGCCCTACATTTTGGTCTCCATAAAAAAAATCAAACTTTTGTTTTTTAACTAGGCCATTTACTTAGCTTACTGTCGTTGACCAGCCAAGTCTGAGACAGTTAAAGCTTAAGATCTTCATGGCAATTATGGGGGTTGATCAGGGTCAACCCACCTAAACCCCTCTAGCAGAGAATTAACATATGCAATGGCTAGGGAAAGCCTAGCCAAAAAAGTGAGGACAGTAGCAATAGAAGCATCAAGGAGTTCATAATATGTAGTTAAGCGAACACATTTTATGCATCAATTTTCATCAGTTTCAAAACAACTTGGAAAAGGGCATTTGGCTGAACTAGCATTTCTCAATCTAGGGCCATGGCCAGGTAGTTTTGTACGAGCATGTTTGGACTCTAGCTTTATCAAAATTGAAAACTTCTTTAGTCATCAATGTTTCCCATCAACCTGAAATTTAGGTGTAACCACCCCCAAAAGTCCCATAGCTATTAAAGGCACTAGCATAATCAAGCCATTCATTGCCAACTACCAATTTTTTTTTTCTGTCGTTCCCTTGATTGGTGGACCTACACTAATGATAGATATATTTTTTAGGCCATTTATCAACAACTCCTTATTCTTTTACTGAGTACTCGGTATTCCTTAACCCAACTTCACCAGTGTATTTGCCACTATATATATAAGGAATAGTGATAGTATCATTCTCCATTCTTAAACACTGAGTTTTAGACCAATTTGATTACATGTCTTACAAATCTTAAATATTCTATTATGCCGAAATGGGATCCATAATTGTTCACCTTTAGGGTTCTGCTGAAAAAAACCAAGTAGCAATGGCTCAGCTACATTTAACATCACTTTAACTGTTAGATTATTTTATCAATAAAGGGAATTAGGCTGCATGCCATCCTATTTTAAAGCTCCCAACTTTGAACCTATGAATTCAGCTATGCTAAAGGTCATATAAATTGCTAGAAGAAAATGGATTTGGACCCAAGCAAGATAAAAGTGAATTGATGTGCCAAATAAGGCAGATTTGGATTAAGTTGTTGAACCATCATTAAAGCACAATCTAAGTTCCAAAGGGATTTGCTGCGAATTTCCATTATGTCTATAGATTTGAAACAAGAGACAATGAATTTGTTATTGCCTATCTCCCCTAGAACTGATACCCGTCTTTGAGTTTTCCAAGCTCTGTCGATATGCTTTTGAAGAAATAAAGAATGAAAGGACCAGTGGTTATGTATATGTATCAAGAGGCAATTCCTAAGCTTTTCCTTGTTTTGTTCCATGAATTCCTTTCCTAATGAAAATACTTGACTATAGTTCATTTTCAGATTCATCAAGTTATGAGGACAAACAAAAAGCAAAGGCCACAAAAGTAGTTATAGTGAAATAGACACTCACAGAAACTAGAAATTAGTCTTTATTCTATGAAAAGTACCAACAATAGATCACAGATGAAAACCCATAGATAATCCAACACCAAATGAAATGCACTAAAGCGGGAAGAACAACCACTTTCAGACAAAAAATAATATAGATATATTCCAGCAACTTATAGATACCACCAAAGAAAAGAAAATTAGGAGCAAGAAGATTTGTAAAAAGATAATAGAACTGCAAATAATAGTAAGGGATATGAATTAACCGGTTGATGTAAACAAGAACAACCAACTACTTTATTAGTACTTTAGATCAAACCTTCGAGAGAGCAGCTGGTTTTCCAAAGCAAAATAGAAGCTAGTTGATCAAATAAGTAGATATACAAATCCCCTGCAATAGCTATAAAAAACAACCAAATTGAAAAATCTAACAACAGGAACTCTGGATCAAGCAAACAATTTGTTAGATTTTGGGGCAAATGGGGAAAAAAAATTAAGAGAGAATAAAGATTTCTTTGATATTAGTGACAATAATAAATAAAAAAGTCAAGTTTTGAAGGTAAAAATAGAAAAAAAAAAAAAGCAAAAATGATGAAGAGTAAGCTCCCCCGTGTCAAAGAAGAAGACGACTTCACAAGCAAGTTCTTAGTAAGAAATGTATTAGACACAGAGAATTTCACATGTATATTGTGTTCATGATATCAAAATGGTTCAATCAATTGGTTATTAGATTTACATATTATTAGATTTCACTTTTTACAATCACAAAAAAATTTTAAAAATTTTCTTTTAAACTAATATTTTGTGTCATGTCTCATGCCACATAAGCCCAGCCCAACCTTTATAAGTACTTTTGATGCTTAGTTCTTAGCTCTAAATAATTCTTTAAGATATTGTCATTTTTTACGTTCTTTTCACTATAAAATGCATTCTTAGTGCCTTTGGAAAGTCCATATTCTAAGTGCCATTTTTCCTCCACGGATAGTAGATCAAAAATTTAAAACCTTTTTATGGAAATGCTTATCTCAGGCTTTACCGATACGAGAAAATCTGGATTATCATGGTTGCTTTATGAACTCACTCTACCCACATTGCCATGCTACCCCATAATCAATGATCCACCATTTTTGGGGTTGCCTAGGTTCTCAGGATCTATGGGGTAACTTTTGTACTCCCCTCTACCTTTATCATCTTTTGAATCTTGGCTTGCAAATTTGTTGTATCATCAAAAATATCTCCTACCAAACTGGAATCACTTTTTTGTATCCACACTTTGGATTATATGGATTAGCAGAAATGAGAATATTTTTAAAAATGTTCCTTTACACATATCCCCATTAATTGCTAGAAGGGGATGATTTGTTTCTTTAGCTCTCATTTGCCAAAGATTTTTAGCAGAGATTCTCTTTGTTCCCTTTCAACCCCCCTCCTGCTCTTTGTCGCACTTAGGGGTACTTGATGATTTAGTATGCTTCTATTAAACAAGATATTTTTATTACTGACAAAGCTTGGTGTTGATCAACTGGCCTTGGTGCAGCTACATGAGTTTGGTTAGGCTTAAATGTGTTAGTGTTGTGCCTAAAAGCCAATTATGAGATAATTGTATTATGAACATTGATGCATGATATTTTATTGAGACATTGATCTAATAATTATGTGTTTTTTTCTATTTCTGTGTAACATAATAAACATAATTATAACCCTAGAACAATGATATTCTTAAATGTCATTGGTCTAGTATTATCATGGAACGGGTTGCAATAATACTTAAAGACTAGCATATGTGGAGACCAATATAAGATATATAGTCTACATATGGGTACAAGTTGGAGAACTTATGTACTGGACCAACCCACTATGAGAACGCTACATTGATCATTATATAAGTGTCATAAGTGATTCTTATAGTGATCATGGTATATGTAGTCCTTTAACCCAGGGTCATCAAGGTTCTCTACATGTGAGTCACATACTTTCATACTTCCTTTTGATTGCTAGTAATTGAGTGAACATGAATGTAGTTATTGGATATGTCACATATCATGCGAAGGGGTTTGTATGATCAAGATAAGATTTGTTTCTCCTATGTAATGAGAGTGATATATTTGGGCTCATTGATAACGTGAGGCTAAGAAAATACAAGGCCATGCCCGGATGATTTGACATATGATATCAATGTCATCAGTTTAAATTTGTCTACTCGAGAATCAAGAAACCAAAAATTAGGCTATACGAGAGTAACACATTCCATGTCTCGTGCTTAGTCTTGATATCTAAAACAAAAGGATAATGACATATATGGATAATGATCATAGAGGTTTAATCGAATCATCAACTATCTTATCACTTGGGTAGCAATGATTTATTGCTAGACACTGTTCATTGCTTATGATTATAAACGTGGTAAGAGCCTATTGAGTAGCACACATAAAGCCTATTTGGATTATTTGAGTGCATGGGTTAATTTATTTGGGTTATGGTTACATGATAACTTCATATTAATAATTGGCCCAAAAGTTGAGCCATTATTAAGCCCGAAATTAAACTTAATTGGATTAAGGCTTTGAAACCCATTAAGCTTGAGAGTTGAGTCTCACTATAAATACATCATATAATAAGAATTTCGCAGCTTTTACCCTAAACTCTCAAAAGGACGAAATTAGAAGAGTTTTAAAAACCAACAGTACTCTTATCTTGCTATTCTTTGGAGAACACAAGCTAGCACTGTGGGCGTAAGAGAAACGTATTTGCCGGGACGTGGTGGAGATGTGGTGAACCCAAGAGGCTCGTATGGATACCGTAGAGAGTTTGAACATATCAACTGTTCAGGTTTTGTGATTTGACTCAATAGTTGGGTGAAAGATCTTAACCGAATTAGGTATAAAAATTTTGAATACTCAGTTTACCCCGTTTTGTTTGGATCCTGGAGGATTTCGCCTATATTCTGCTACACTTGTTTGGCTCCTAAAACCCTACAAAATGCTCCTTTTAGATAGCATAAGGGCATTCTCATCCCTTGGTGTGAATTTGCATTGGAGGCTAAGCTACAAGCAATCCATGAAGCTTTGCTATTTGCGCATACTCATCCCATCACCTTTGTAACAATTCTTACAAATTGTTCTTTGGTTCTTCAAGCGATATCTAGTTCTCTATCTATAAATGTTGTCATTACGTCTTTTATACAACCTGATGAATTTTATGCAACGTTGCATGGTGATCGTGGTCCCAATATCCATGGTTTCTCTCATTCATCATATTGTTACTTTTATGCTTCATTAAATCTCTTCTTCCATACTTAATTCTGATTATAAAAAAAATTGCGTTATTAGAGCTTTTAACCAATACTCAACCTAACTTAAAAAATAAGTTTATTTTTATTTTTATGTTTTTATTTGAAATTAATTTTAGTTAAAATTTATCATTATGCAGTTTTAATAATTCATTAAAACTAAAATTTTTTATAATATTATTAAATTTTTGTAAACATTTTTTAATCCATAAAAATAAATAAAAATTTAATAATATCATAGAAGTTTTGTTCTAAAAAAATTATCACACCTACATAATATTTCATTTTATTTTTTTACAATAAAAATTTTAATTTTTTTAAAGTAATTCATTCTAAAAGGGATATTTTGTGTCATATCACAAGCCATGTAAGCCCAGCACAACCTCTATAAGTATCCATGATGCTTTAAAAACGTAAAAGCTCTAATACAACTCCACCAACCCAATATTCATCACAGCACCAAGGCATACATAATTTTGTTACCCAGTTCGCGTTATCAAAATAAATACCAAGATTACGGCCAAAGGAAAAATACCAAGATGCTAAGTTGCTAGCTCTGGACCAAAATATTTATTTTTTGGAGTAATCTTAATAGAAACTTGTATACATCGATTTTTATTTTATTATTCAAATAAATTAAATAGTATTATTGAAAATTTAGATTTATAATTAAAAATTTATAAGTATTATGATTAAATTAATAACTGCTACCTTAATGCACAAAAACCATAGAAAATATGTGCAAAAAACAAACAATAATATCTCATACAAATTTTGAAACTGTATATTTTTTTTTTATAAGATGATACTTGATTTCACTTAACGGTGAGCCAGATTACATTTTACAAACGAATGACATAATATACTAAAGAATAACGGGGACATATAAACTAGCCAATAAAGGGTTACACATCTCTGCGACACCAAGTGAAGGGAAAAGAATTAAATTGAATCAAAACCTTCTAGGTAAATCAGAAAAATTTTAGAGAAATAACTCATAAGTAACTAAAAAAAAATACCATATAAATGAAAAAATAAATAGAAAAGTTAACATATGGTCATCTTGATCTATCATTCGTAAACGTCTCATCATTTAAGCCTTAGTTGTTTTCTGTATCCTGTTTAATCTTTTTGTAACCACCAATTTTAAAAACAGACCATCTAAATCTGTCAACCGTAAAACATTGGATGAACAAATGATGCTTCTATCGATAATGGTGAAAAAATTTTATGCAGGAGAAAAAAAAAATAAAAGTGATGGGGAATAATTAAATTAAATAATGATGAAAAATTAACAAACTGGACCTAAATTGGTATCCAAACTAGACCGGATACCAAATAAGAAAAGAGAGGTAATGGTGGGAGGAGGGAGAAGAAGGATATGTGGCTAGGTTAATGCGCTCTATATCACAATATTCGAAGCTCCTTCAAACTATACATTTTTTAATTGGCCAATGAACAAATTTGTCTTGAAAGAAATGCAAAAGCACAAACAAAGTCTTGAGGAAAATTTGTATCATAAGAACATACTGTACCACTTGACTGAAAAAAAAAAGAAAAAGAGCATACAACTACTAAGTATCTTTGAAGTTGTGATATTTTTTTAATCATAAATCTGCCCTTCAATAAAAACTCTTCGGCTGGTTGGGTGGTGCTAAAGCTTTTATTTTCGTTTCTGCCATCACAAGGGTACGAGACTCGTTGAAAGTACAATGTCTGAAATTTATTCCAAAAACGGTTATAATATATTTTATTTTGTACAGTCATAAATCATTCTAATATGCTAATATTTAGTAAACTATTTTATCATATTATTCTTTGAAATATCATTTTAATACTTATTTTTTTTCTAACTTTCTTAATTTATATAGAAAAAAGTTAAGGTAAAAGTGAAAACAACATATAAACCTTCTCCAATTAATTTCATTTTTTTTAAAGAAAACCTTTAAGCTTATTTCTGTGCAAAACTAAATGATTCAACATATATGACATGAAAGGAGTAGTGTTGAGTTGTGGCTTATGTGGCATGTGATGCAGTACAAAATATCTATTTTAGAAATAAGATTAAAATTATACACTTCCCGTTTTATTGAGGTTGGACCTTTTACTTTTTTTTATTAAAGTTTGATTTAAATATATTCATATTAATTTGTATTGTAAAAATTTTTAAAAAATTTATTTCTAAATTATAGTCTTTAAGAACCATTTTCATAAAAAAAATTATATTTATATAAGAAGTTTTGAAAAAAAATTATAAATTAATTGTTATAGATAGTAATGGATAAATTTTGTGAGAGAGTGGGAGTCAAAGTTTGGGAAAACACTCCAGTTTAAAATTTCTTACTCTCTATTAAAATGTGTGGCCTTCTTTACAATTCATCAACAGTAAATTTAATGACGTGGTTTTTTTTTATGCCTTGATCAATTACCTCTTTTAGTCCCTAAAAATATTTGTTTTCCTTTTCACTCCCCCAACTCCTCCGTCTAATGATCACCTTGCTAATTTTAGCTACAACATTTTTGTTTTTGGTTTTTGCTTTTATTTGACCACATTTTTTACCTGGTGAATGGTCAAATGCTTCTTTTGGTTCCTAATTATTTTATTTTTACTCTTTCAGTTCTCAAATTCCTCAATTTGATGAACTGAATCCTAATTTCAGCCACAATATTTTCTTTCGGCAACATTTTTTTTTCTTTTTCTTTTTTTTCCGGTGAATGTTCAAATGACTCTTTTAATCTGTAAGTATTTTCTTTTTATTCTCTTGGTCTCTAACTCCTCATATAAGAATTAAATCTCTGATTTCAATCATTTTACTGCTTTACTGTTCATGAACAGCAAAATAAACGATGACTCCTTTTTTTTTTTTTGGTTTTTTTTTCCTTGTCAGTAGTCAAATTCCTCTTTCAGTCCCCAAGTATGTTCTTTCTGCCCTTTTGGTCCTTGAATTCCTTTATCTAATGATCAAATCTTCAATTTTAGCCATCATGTTTTTGTTTTTTATGCTTTTTAGCTTTTTTTTTCCGTGAATCTTTAAATTCCTCTTTCAATCCCTAAATATGTTCTTTCTGCCCTTTTGGTTATAGAACTCCTCCATTTGATGGCCAAACCCCTGGTTTAGCAACATTTACCTCATAAGTGGCACTGTTCTACACTATTTGGTTTCTGTTTATACACAATTTGTTCAAACATGTTTTCTCACCCTCTTTTTCCCTTTTTTTTAGCTTGTATGGACTAATGCCCATACTTTTGCTTTACTATGCTTTGATTTTCATCCATTCATGCATTTTTTCTCCAATTTATATAGGCTATAAAATTTTGCTATATTTCATTGTTATATTCAATTGTTATAAATTTACATATAATCTTACAGTAATGTGTGGGCTCGCTTGACTTGTATATATTAAAGTGCATAGGGAAAATATTGAACAGTAAATTCATTTCTTTTGTTGTTTTTTTTTTGTTTTTGCTTTTTTCCTCTTAATGGTCAAACTCCTATTTTACTTTCTAAATATGTTATTTATGACCTTTTGATCCCCAAACACCTCCATGTGATGATCATGCCCCCAGTTTAGTTCACTATTGAGGAGATGTCAATGGACCATCTTTAGCTAACCCAATCCTTCTCACAAGTAATAGATTTAGGTAGTACCTATCCCGCAAGTAAGTGGTTACTACTCGCAAACCCATTTAAGGCATATTTTGATTTTTTTAGACTTCTTTTTATATGTATATATATATTTCAAAAATGTGTATATTTAAAATTAATTAAAAACTAAAAAAATCACAAACTAAAGTAAAATTTGATAATTATGTTATTATAATTTTATTTTAAAATAAAATCATATTTTAAATATAAATATATTAATTTAGGAGGGAAGCGGGTAAGATCAGGTAGAAATAGTTAAACACGTACTCTCTTCATTGCTATGCAAGTAGGGGCACTTTGGGTTTGGACGGCCAATCAGAGGAGGGTAGGGTGGGTAGAATATCTTTTAACTTTACTACACTGTTGTGACTTAAAACCAAGGACCTGATTATTAGAAGGAGGAGTTCGGGCCTAAATGGGCACAAATAACAAACCTAAGAAATGGATGAAGAATTTGACCATTCATTGAAAAAATCCTTAAAAATGAAAATTTGAGTATGAAACTTTTGCCTGCTGCGATGCGCGGGGCTTGCAAACCTAGTTAGCATTTAGTTTCGTAGTTAGCATTTTTGAAAGAATTTTATATAGATTTTTTTTTGCCCTAAGAGGGCAATTAAAATTTTTTATTATTAAAATGATGTAGTTTAAAAGCGATACAAAATCAATTCATCTTCTATTCAGCCCGCTGCAAATTATATATATGAAAGCTCCTACAGTGAGTAACAGTCCGCGATCTCCTACAGTTTTTTTATTTTTTATTTTTTATGTTTTCCATTTTTTTGTTGTTGTGTTTTGGGGTTTTGAGTCCTTGCTGCTAAAGCCACCCCCCCCCCCCCCCCCCCCCCCCAAAAAAAAAAAAACAAAAAAAAACATTTGGGTTGGTTTTTTTTTTTCTTTCTTTGGGCTAAAGCTTTTTTCTTTTTACATGTGGATTGTTTTTCTCCCCACCTTCTTGCTACAATTGCTTTTTTTTTTTTAGGTAAAGTCCTTTTTTTTTATTTTTTTGGTTATATTTTTCTTTTTTTATATATATTTTTTGGGCTGAAGCCCTTTTTGACATTTGGATTTTCTTTCTTTTCCTTTTTTTTTTTTTGTATTTGGGTTTTTTTTTGCCTGAAATTGTTTTTTTTAACTAGAAGTGAAAAGTGACACCATCAATAGTAGCCATTATGCTACAATAACGGACACTATAAATAGTAGCCATTGTGCAACAATTCTGTTAGGCCATTTTCTCAAATGGCAAACTTACACAACAGATACTCTATTGTATATAAGAATATTTTTTGGTCCTCAAATTTTAAAATCAAACAGTTTTGTTACTCTATCATAATAAATACAAAGCATGTTCTAAACCTTTGATTTTTATGTTTTAGGCTCTTAAGCTTGTATAAGTTATAATCAAGAACCGATTTTTTGCTTCAATTCCAAAAACAATTGATTACAAATAACTTGAAATGTTTAACGTTTCAAAATGCTTTTAAATTGATTATGACTTAATTTTAAACTTATAATTTTTTTTTAACATAAGTGTATTTGTTATGAAAATTTTATATATGATTTGGCCCACAACGAAGTGCGGCCAATTACTAGTTCACTCCTAATTCAATACGGATATTTGCTTGCAAGCGTACGCGTGGCGCCCAGACAAAATGCTTTCCACCAGGCCTTTTTCTTTTAAAAATAAATAGCAAAGAATGCCAGTTATATTTCCCATCTTGTGCAGTTATGCCACTATTGTTTCAGCTGGCGCACATTACATTTTTAGGGCAAATAGGTCCATCCGTTAAATGTATGAGAGCTAAACCGTATTTCAGTCCCATTATTTTTTTTTCCCTAGATTATAGCCATATGAGTTTTTTTTTTAATTTCTTATTCTTGTTAGATCTTCACCATGTCGAACATTAGTAGTGTATTTGCTCTCTTTTCTTGGGGCTGTGCTCCTACCTTGTTCAATAAGATTTAAATTGTCACGGTAAGGTGCTAAAGGATGCCATAAAGTATGATTCATAGCCCAATTCAATTACAAAAACTAACAATAACAATCATCTATCACATGTCTAGGATATGAAATTTAATTCAACTTCCTATGAATCTTGTTTGCCCAAGTCCAACAAAGAGATGGTGAGTTGGTTGAATTTAAAAAATCACAAAAAATGAGATTTTAATCTTTTAAACCAAAATGCAATTTAAAGAGCTCAAATAAACTTATTCTAACCAGAAAATGCTAACATAATGATCCTAACTTTTGCTTTGAAGTATTTTTAAAAACAAACAACTTCAACCAATGAATAAAGACAAATCACCAAGCAATGATTAAGTAAGTAGAATGAGAGAAACTTGCACATAATGATTTTTATAAAGGTTCGATCTCTCTTCTTGAAAACCCACTCCTCTCTTAAAGTTCACCACTTGAGAGTTTTCTTCTCCACTATAAATGTCAAGAGTACACAAAGACACACAACCTTTTTGGTAGCTTTTTCTACTACCAACACTCACTAGTTTTCGTAGAGTCTAACTAAAAACTTCACCAACACCCTTTACCTCACTAGTTTTTCTAGAGGCAAACTAGAAACCTCACCAATTCAATTTCATCAAATGGTGTTTACAAAGTTTCAAGCCCAAACAATAGCACTATTGCTAGATATACAAATAAAAGCACAAACACTATTAGCAAATCTTAAATTTAATACACTTGATTTGATCTAGATGATGGATCCTTACTTTTAATAGCCAATAGTTTTTTCAAAAGTATTTCTTCTTGAATTTATACTCATTTGGGGGCAAGAAGATTGTTGCATATTGCTAGAGACATCTAGAAAAGCTCCTAAAAAATTAGTGACCGTTACTCTATTTTTTATGTAAGAAAAAAGCTCTAGATTTCCATGTTAAGTTTTGAGTTTAACACGTTAAACTTAATTTCATCATTCAACAATAAAAAATAGTTGGAGAAATACCATTAAATACTCCACCAGACTGTCCAAGTGGAGTCTTCTAATTTGTCCAAGTTATATTTCAAATTTTGATTGAAATCGTGCCAGTTGAAGAATTTGGACGGAAGCTTTCAGGCTCCCAGTTAACAGGTTGGAACCAAAGTTTAACGCATTACCTGATATATAAAAAATAACCAGCTGCTCCGAACTTTGAGTTAAAGCATTTTAACAAATTAAAACATACACTAGAGAGCTAGGTTTAATTTCATACCACTCAATCTTTCTACAAAAGTATAAACTAAGAGCCGCTTTATTTTAACTTAAGTCAACATAATTTAATATAGTTTATTTTTATGTTTGCACCTTTTTTATCTCAAAATCAATTTCATTTGAAAGCCAATATTATTTAAGAGAAATAATCCATTTATTGTAAAAAATTATGATACTATTAATTTTTTATAGATTTTTTTTCTTTTTGAGGCATTAAAAAATAAAAATTCATAGAAATTTAATAACTTGATAAAAATTTTGTTTCAAATGGATTATTACACATATATAATATTAAATTTCAAATAAAATTGGTTCTAGCTGAAAAAAATATAAAAATAAAAATAAATTATTTTAGATTAATTTAATTTAAGTTAAAATGAATTGATTCTAAATTTAGTTGCTTGAAATAACAAGAAACTTGATTCCTCTTAAGTTTGATCTCAGGGTTAAATCTTATGAATGGATCACATAGGCATTATAAGACCTCTTTGCTTACTAAACTAAGAGGATAACACCAATGACCCAAGCTGTTGGTACATTCCTAATTGCTGAAGCCATTGAAAAATTCTAACAGCTCAAGCTATTGTTAAATTTTGAACGTCCTAGTTGTAGGTAACTAGGGATATCAAAAGATGACTTACTCACCTCTACACGCAAAGCATTAGGAAAGGCAAGAGTTTAACTAATCTTAGTCGATCCTCCCTAAACCCATTATAAATTGGTAAGTTTATATTTAAAATATGATTTTTATTTCATAAAATCATATTTTAACATAAATTACCATATATTACTTTAATTTATAATTTTTTAGTTATTACTCTCTTTATCCCACAAAATATGCTCCATTTATATTTGTACGCTTATTAAAGTGGAGAACTTCTTTTTAACTTTCCAATTTTTCCCTCATGTTAATCTTATCTCTCTGTGTCAGAATCCTTCGACGGTACCTCACATCGCCGCACAGACTCATCATGCCGCCGCTACTCGCTTCGATGCCGCTCCTTGCTTCGTCGCAGTGCCTCGCCTCACTGTTGCTTCTCCCGCCAATACCACGCCACACCTCACTGCCTCTCCTCGCATCATTGCTGCTCCTCGCAAATCTGGATGAAGAAATCTTGGGCGAAGCACAGACAAACGATCTGGGCAAATTCTTGGATTGATTTCATTGGCGTTGGTGAATAATTCGATCGAATCAGATGCGATTAGATGGACGAAGAAACGAGGGCATAATAGTCTTTTGATTTGCTAAAACTTATTAAAAAATGGAAATTGAGCAAAATTGTTGGGACTGCACAAACAGGAAAATGAAGCAGAATTGATGGGATGACGAGAGTACTTGTAACCATACACATTCTTTCAAACATATACATAAAAATATTAAAAAATATATAAAAAATTTTAAATTAATGCTTAAAATGGGTTGATGGTTAATATCCACGTACCCGCTGTGGTGTGGGCAATACTTGGACCTATTTACTTGTGGAGAGAGTTTTGGGATCACTTAAAATTGCACCAATCCTAGTTTATTGACATCTCTATTAGTAACTACCTACCGCTCAGACAGTTTGTACTTTTTCAATGACTTAACCGTTGGAAATTTTTAATACTTTTAGCCAGGTAAATTGGGTCAACTATTGGAAAAATATTACAGGTTTAGACTGTTGGTAATTACTACTGACCCATTATTTGAATGTTGGAAATTTTTTTTGATGTGCCAGTTTCTAACCAAGTCGTGTTGGAAACTTGAATTTCCAATATGAGGCCATTGCAAAGCAACATTTTTTAGTAGTGATAGATGAAAACTTGATAATTTAAACATCGGGTAAATTTCACTATGGGTCCCTTAGCTTATTTTTATATTCTAAATGAGAACCTATCTTAAAGTTGTTCTATCGAAATACCTTATCTCATTATATATGTCCTAATTGGATATCTTCTATCCATTTTACCGTCAAAATATATGAAAATTACTTATGTGTCCAATTTTTTCCTAATCAGCAGTGAATAATGTTGATATAGACCACATCTGTCATTAGAATCGATGATGTGGCATTAATGAAGACTAAAATAAACATAAAATTAACAATTCAAGTCCTCTAACTTTTTCAATCAATAATTTTAAATCTAAACTTTGAAATCTACTATTGATACCCCTGATTCTCATCCAATGAAGAATAGACAACTTCTAACTCTCAAGCTTTTCAATTCCAACCAGATGAATAACTCAGGTATCAAGCAGACTCAGGGTTCGATTCATTTCGCATAATAGGAGCCTATTCATTTCACCACCGTCTTCTACCTCAGGAGTCCCAGCAAGGATCGCCCAGCCTCAATCTCATCGAACACCAATCTCGTGAGGCCTGTTAATAACAATTCAAATCTAATAATGAGGGGGCAAGGGCAGTGACGACGGTGAATTGATTCCTTCATTTGCCGAATTGATCCCTTCCTCCGCTGATTCCAGTTTTCATTGTCGTTTGGTTTCTCCGTTGATCTTGAGATCCCCAATCCAGTTGCCATCCAATCATGAGGATGTTGCAAGTCACTAATGACGGAGCAACTATTTGGGTGTGTTCTCAAAACACAAATTGTGAGGCGACGATTCAGGGTCAATGCCCGCGAGTTGCTAATGTTGAGGCGACGATCTGGGTTGCTGACGCTGATAACACGTCGGTGAGGGCGGTGACGACGATTTGGACTTTGAAAGAGAGAGAGAATTAACTGGGCGGTGACAAACTTTGATAGAGAGAGAGAGAGAGAGAGAGAATTTGGGTTATTGACGCTGATAACCCATTGGCGAGGGCGGTGACAGGCTGCTTAGCGATAGTGGATCGACTAGGCTTTGAGAGAGATCCATCTGAATAAAAAATTCTCTGATTTAACGCCGTCAGATTTTTGCCGACAACGAGTTCCTGGCACAAACGGGGATTGATTGATTGGTCGGACGACGCCGTTAGGGTTCCATCGCATAAGTTTTTGGGACGGACAAAGATAGATTGGGAGGATGTTGAAGAGGATAGTCAGAAATGCAATTTTAAAAGTTTAAGGTTCAAAATTATTCATTGAGAAAGTTTGAGGACTAAAATTATTATTTTATATTTATTTTAGTCTTAATTAATGTCATGTCAGCAACTTTCATCCAATTTAACAATAAATTTAATGAAATAGACCCAATTAGAATGCGATAAATAAGGTAAGAGACTTCGATCGGACAACCTTAAGGTAGGGTACCTGTCTATGACATAAAAAATAAGCTAAGGGACCTGCCATGAATTTTACCCTTTAAACATTTAACTAAACTATCAAACTATTATTAAACAATTTACATTTATTGAAAGAAAGATATAAGTTTAAATTATAATTTGTAAAATTGATATGAGATGCTATACAAAATATGGAGTATAAAAATGCCATATCAAGTAGACAAAGTCTAAAATTTTTTTAAAAAAAGGGGGAGCAAAGTAAAAATTTATTACCCCCAAAAAGTAAGAAAAATGTTTTTTTTTCTTTTGTTGTGAGATGGAGGTTAGCCATTGGGCTGAAGCGTATGAAGCCCATTATAATTCCCCTTCGGTCGTCTTCACTCTTCAGCTCTTGCTGGAACCTGCAACCGCTTGTGTGTCCCCGACTCTAAGCCTAGAGCCATCTCACTCACTCTCTCTCAGCTCGAGCCTCGAATTCCATCCTTTCGATTCTGGTGTGTGCTCTCGACTGTATTTTCCAGGTAGTTCTTTCTTTCTCTCTCTGCGCCTCTCCCATGTCTATAGAAGCTGGGTTGAAATATTATTCGAAAGTAATTCTGTGGATACTTTTATTTTCCATCCAAGTTCTAGATAGAGATATTGACTGCCCAAGTGTCTACTACTCTCCATTTTGCTGCTCTTTTTCTGAAATAGCCGCTCCCTTCTGGAAAAAAAAAACTTTTCAAAGATCCAGTGGATTTTGAATTTTGGCTGTTTTCAGTTGGGTGTCAATTACTGTTATTTTGGAGGTTCTGACGAGGTCTATCGGTTGTTTCTAATGTAGGATGAGCAATGACGACCAAAGTCTCTCTCAGTTCGATATTTCTAAAGAGGTGATTCTTGCTCTTATTATTTTTTTAGATTGTTGCTTAATTTTCCTCCCTGGTTTTATATGCTTTTTTGGTTTTGGCGGTTCTTTTTTGACATATGTAGATGTATATTGTCGATTTTGTGTAGGAAAAAGATAAGCTTGTTGCAGAAGTGATCCGCTATATATTCTTCAAAACACACCAGAGCTCAGGATGCCCGGTTAAGAGGGATGAGCTCACCCAGTTGGTTACCAAGAATTATCGTCAGCGAGCCCTTCCTGCTTACATCATTGACCAGGCCAAGAAAGCACTCGAAAGTGTTTTCGGCTATGAGTTGCGTGAGTTGCAGAGGACCCGTCCATCATCAACTAATCAAGGGCGTGCTTCACAAAAAAGTGAGACACTGTACCCGTTGAAAATTTTACATATTACCATTTTGTTTGGATTTCAAAGTTATGCATATTATGGGGCGATTGACATTTATAGTTAGGCTTCTTTCATTATTTATCCGTGCAAAAAAGCAAAGGTGCTTACTCAGTTGCTAATGAGTTTGTGGACCCTGATTTGCTCAAATTTGTCATGTTGGCAAGATCATTGCTAACAGCCACTACTGAAAACAGCAGGATCCATTATCCTTTCTTATAATCTGCAATGCATGCTCAAACAATTGCTCAACTGCTGATAATACATATAAGATAGCTGAATTCCTCCTGCAAACCATGAATCCTGTTGTGTTTAGTTGAGAAGAGAATGTCCTGAAAGCATCATACACATCTTTTTTCCGTACTCAAATTTCCACCACCAACAGTCAGTTTACTGAAAATCAGCTTAAAAACTATAGAATCTCATGTGTTCAACTATTTGTACTGAAAGCATGCTCAAACAACTGCTTCAACTGCTGGTAACACATATAATGTAGCTGAATTTCTCCTGCAAACAGTTAATCCTACTGTGTTTAGTTGGTAAAAGAGTGTCCCAAAATCATCATACACTTATCTTCTTTCCAGAAATTTCCACCAACAGTCAGTTGACTGAAAATCAGCTCAAACAGTATAAATTCTCATTGCTTCAACTATTCCTTCCCGATTTAGAGTTCTTTCTGGTTAGCTTTTCTAGTTTGATTTAGCATGAATTTGTTCTTTTCTAGTTTTTCTGAACTCAACTTACTATGAGGATTATTTATTACAAACAATCTGAAGCATATAAGAAATTTCAAGAAGATTTTACCCCTTTAGCATCTCTTTTTGGCTCTAACTATTGCTTAACTATATTTCCAGATGTTGCTGACACCAAGTCCTATGTTCTTGTTAGTCAGCTGCCTGCTGAAGTCTATAAGAAATATGTGGAGGATGTGAACTCATCACCCATGACTGGCTTCACCTTTGCTGTAGTCAGTATCATCCATCTTGCTGGGGGCAAAATTCCAGAAGGTAGATTTCTTTGTTCGAACTTGGCAAAATATTGGGGTTGTAGAAATCTGGAATGATAATCATCTTAAATTTAGATTTTCAGTTACTCCAATTCTGGTTATTATCATACTCCATTTAGTTGCAATTACACTAGAGTCCATGACAAGAAACTCATAATGTCAATATGTCAATTAGTTCAAACCCTTTTTCCTTCTTTTGTGAAAAATATATCATCAGTAACTTTTTAACAGTAGTTTCCTGTTGCCAGCCAGTTTTTTTTCCCCTCCACAAGCTTCTGTAAAGTAGTTAGGAAAGAGTATTTATGCTAGTAGGTAAAGCATGGGGGTAACTTGCCTATTTCTCATAAACCTAAAAGATTCGCAAGACACAATTGGCAGTTTCTAGGGGATGGGATTTCGAACTCAGCATGGTGTAAGAAAAGGGAAGTGAGGAAGACACATGGTATTTTTCACCCGCTGATGTGCTGGATTATTTCATGATACCATGATGTCAATGTTGTTATGAAAAAAGCTTCCATTTATAGAGACACTCTGGCATCATTTGAAGCGAATGGGCTTGCTTGAGACTGATGAAAACCATCCAGCCCTTGGAAACATCAAAGAAGCACTGGAAACTCTTGTCCAGCAAAGGTAACACCAGTCCAGCATTGGGAAGCTTCTGTTGTTTATTGTTAAACTAGTTACTGCTCGATTGTTTCAAAACCTAGCTTGGAGTTTAGAATTATTTGGTTGAGTTGTATTACTCTTATTTTCAACAATTTACTTGACTGGAGCACTGTCTTTATTCTAATCTCTATTATTCTGTAGATATCTGCAGAAGAACAAGGTCAGTGGTCCGGATGGTACCACACTGTTTTATGAGCTTGCGGAGAGAGCTCTAGATGGACCAACTAGTGAGAAAATCAAACAACACATATCACAGGTATTATTGATTAGTTTGCCTTGTTACTTTGCTCATGCATTGGTGTGCAATTTATGTTGACACGTGGGCCATGGCATGAACTTGTCTGATATGGAATTCGTTTATATTTGTCTCCTCATTTGCATTCATGGGCACAAGCTCTTTTGCTGGTGTGAATGATAAAAAGCACTTTAGAAGTTTAGATTGAACACTTCCTGTTGTGTGGAATCTTTTTATCCTGTATTCAGTTACTGGAGAACTATGGGCATGTTTACTTAACCGCTTTGCTTTGTAGTGCAATTCCATTATATTTTGGTTTCAAAATGAACTGTAGAAAAATTGCGACATTATAAAATGCAGTAAGCAGATATATCGTTCTAATACAACAGAAACTGTTTTTCCACATTTTGTATCTTCTTGCTTCAAATGGCAGTGTCAAATGGAGCTTGTCGGCTACAAGCTAATTGTCTTACAGCATTTGCATTGGTCAACAACAAATTTGGATATCTCACCAAGGTTTAATGCTCAATATTTTGTCAGATTGCGAAGAAAGATGGTGCTAGGGTGGAGATCGAGTAACATTTAGGTGCAAGACTTCAGAGTTTGCAGTGGTTATCTTTAGGTGTTACCATTTCTTCTTGGGGGCCCAGTGAAGTTTTTGAGTTTTCTATGCTTGTTGGGGCTCTACTCACAGTAAAACCTGTTTTATGTGTAACAAAAAGATCCAAAGAGACTACAGCGGATAGGCTTTAGACGTGTTTTTGTGGCTGACCTCTTCAGCACTTCTTAGTTTAGGCTGTCATACAATATCGAAGGCTCAGGTGGGGTGGCAATGGCATCAGTTACTAACTGAAGTGGTTCTCTGTAATTTTTTTGTTTTCTAGTTCTATTGATGCCTTCCTACGTGAGTTAACGCTCCAGCGAAAAGAATCAGAACTTTCAATTCCATTTTGCTTCTCTTCCGGATGCATATTATGGGAGATTGAGGGAGTCGATCTAGAATATTAGATAACAACTTCAGAATTTTCACCTTGAGGCGAAGCTTGAATTGTTTTCACTTCACGGTCTCTTCGGTAGCTTTTGAGGGGGCTTTTTCAGGAATTCTGCAATTTCTATTTGTACAAAGATTCAGATTTTATGCCTCAAATAAAGAAATGCTTTCTCCGAAGCTAAAAACAATAATCCCTAACTGGGTAAATGAATCATGGCGTGTGAAGAGAGTCTAAACAGGAAGAAGGAACTGCCAACAAAGTAATGGATGGTAAACGATGATTAGTACACGGTGAAACTACTCGGTCTGGAATGTCAACTATTAACAGATTTTATGCCTGATATTGCCTCAACGGCAGAGCATGTGCTATCGATTTTAAATTGTATTGAGAAACAAAAATGGAGTATGACAGAGTTGAGACACGACAGAGGCACCGGATTAAGCACCACTCTTGGCGGTCGAGACAAATACGAGACCAGATCTCCTTGGTTGAAAGAATCTTTGGCCGACTATTTCACGTTGGACATCAGAAAGGGTCAGCAGCATTCAGTCTTGTACTTCGGCTTGTGCTGGCATCACCAATGGAGACAGTAGCCAGGGATTTCGACGCCCATGCCCGAGCATTAATTGCTCCCTCCTGCAAATTGCTTCTCTTACAAGGTTCCTTGAGGGACTTGAACAACTGTAGTGCTCGATTAATGTAGGCTTTAGAATGCTCCAACAAACTTCCAGGTCTCACATTTTGAAACAGTCTCCTCCAAATGAATCGAGCAGCCACAACCAGGGTTGGGTACAAAAGGTAAAGCAGCCTCAGAAGCACGAATGCAGTAGCCAGAGCCAAATAGGTCTCCTGTCGCAGCAAATTTTCTGGAGACCTTGCCCATGGAAATGGGCAGCTTTCTTGGTCAATGCTATTATGCTTCTCATGGTTTGACTGCAGTCCAATTTTGTCCACTGAATTATTATCAAGGGTAGCAGTCTTGATACCTGAGGGCGCAAAGGAAATGACATCTTAATAAGCAAGATGAAAGTCAAGGAAAAGGCCTAATACTATATAGTAGCGGAAAGAAAAATAACTCAAGAACACGCCTTACCAGTAACATCACTGTAGAAGGCAACAAGAGAACCAAGAGTCCGAGAGCCATGATATCTAACACGCATTGTTGAATTCAAAAGGAACAGTGTTGGAAACCCATGAACTCCATATTTTGATAGTATGCTGCAGAAATCAGGGACATGATTACCAACTCAAGACTACATCACATACTCACAGATACAAGGACAAGCAGCAGGAATATTTCACAAACCTTGGCCTGATCGTTGATTCTTCAATTGCAAAATGGGAGATGGGGGGATACATATATGAAAGGAAGGAGAAGCTTGGTCTGAGTGATCGAGAGAAAGGGCACCAAGATGCATAAAAGAGCACTGCTACATAATCATGACTATTCTTGTGAACCATCTTAAGCGCTTTTTGGAACAAAAGTTCATCCCCCTTCACAGCAACAACACAAACATTCGTAAAATTAGAACGAAATCACTGGAAATCACTTGTTCTATTTCAATTATTTAAAAAAAAATACACACACACAAGGTTAATAGGCACCCATGTCACTGCAACCAGTTCCCACTAACCAGAACGTTCACCAAAAGTGTTGGGTTGGGCTTTCCCCTGTGACACTAATTCTGCCAATTGTGGCAAAGTAAGAACAATATCTCCGAAGGAGTACTTATCAGTCACTAATAAAAAACGGAGCTTCAAACCCCCAAATAGTCACCTAAACTCATTTTTTCCCCTCCTTTTTTGGTTTGCTTCTCTTCATCGAATCATCGGGGAAGAGCTAAAGAACCTAAATTCTGCATGCGTAATTCTTGTTTGTAAATACCATTATCAAATTTCTCTACGAAATCATTCTTCCTCAAAAACCAAAATGCCACCAAAAAAACAAAACTGTAGTAGAAAATGAGGTATAACCAACCATACAAAAGTTCACAAGAAATTATACCTCGATCGCGCCAACAACTTCAACGGATTTACCAAAATCAGCATCTATTGGACAAAAGTCGTCATGAAACCCCAAGATCGCATTCCCAACGGACGGCTTCGTACATAACGGAGACCTGACGGAGTTGACAGGGACGGCGGCGAATGTTACCTTTCCCAGCAAAACGCACAACAAGACCGCCGATTGCCATGCCATCGAACCCATCAACAAGGACGAATTCGAAAAGGGGAATTGAAAAGCGATCACAAGAACACCCCCAAAAAGAAGAAGAACCCTAGAATGGAATATTGACAGGGGGCGAAAAGGGAAGGCAATATCAATGGAGGACAGAGAGCATCGAGTATCGACGAGTTGGGACTTTGAGCACTAAAATTTCGAAATTAAATACGCTAGGGAAGGGACTCAGAAGTGGATGGGATACGAAATGATAAGAGGGCGAGTCCAAGAACGAGGGCCTACAAACAAGAAACGGGTGGTTTTGGGGCAGGCTGGGAACCTAACAAAAATGGATTAATTTAGGGTAAGCATAGGAATGAAGAAAAGCAGGAATTTGGAGGAGAGGGAACGATGATACCCAGCAAGAGTGAGGAGAAGGACAGAAAGATATGATCAGATTCGTAAGCGGCACTAACTTACAAACGACTGTGCTGTGACTCTTTTGTTTTGCTTTTGCCTTTCTTCTCTCACTCCGCTTCCTTCCTCCTTCGTCGGCCCCCGACGCTTAGCTTGTCTCGCCTCGCGCTTACCCACCCTTATCTTTTCATTTTTAGTAACTGACACCTGTCATCCCTGAACAAAAACTCATGTTACGGATTCATCCCAAAATTACAAAATATTACATCATTTATCCTCTAACTATAAAAATATTACACCATTTAATATTCACCCTGCTGTTAATAATGTGAAAAACTAATTTTTGCCCCTAAAAACTTTTCATTTGCCTTATAAACCTCAAAACTTTTATATCTTATAATCAAACTATCTTCTCCTAACTGCCCTCCATCCTCCTATTAATTTTTATTTCTTTTTTTTTTTATCTAGGATCAATTCCATTTCCCAACTCATCTCTTCCTCTCTCTGGTGTCCCCTCGCCTTTCCCAACCCATCTTTTCCCCTTCCCCTCGTCGGTCGTCTGCCATTGTTGTCTGCCTAGCTCCATCATCCTCCTCTCTTTCTCGTATAAAGTCATCAATTTGGTTACACAATCAGGTCAGAAAAAAGAGAAACGGTGACAAAGGCAAAGGGATGAGATCAGAGCTCCATGGGACAGTGTCAAAACGTGATGGATTGATGATAAAGGATGAGATTGAAGTGTGATGGGATGAGATCGAAACGCGTCGAGAGTCAAGGAGGTCGGGCGTCGATGAGGAGATTGAGTGTCAGCGAGGACATATCTTGGTGCCATTATTGCAAACGACGAGGAAAGAGGAGCGAATTAAGGCTATGAAGGCAATAGGTGGCAGGGATTGGTTGGGCAGCAGTAGACGGCCGATCCATTCAGGTTCTTCTTCGTCACTTGAATTTTCAAACTGGTTGTACCATATTGATGATTTGATGTTTTTGTGATGATGGGTCAACCCAAGCTATGTGTCTAATGTCTCATAAAATAATTTGTATGTGTTTTAGAATTGAACTATAAAATAGCAAAGTTTTATGACTCAATTAGAAAATTTTATTAAGTTTTAGGATTGATTGTGTATTTTCCCCTCATTTTGTTCCTTTTTAACAGTCCAATCTAAGGGTGAAAATGGGTCGGGCTGAGCTCGAGCTCACCTTTGTAGTTTGGTACTACCCGAGCTCGAGCTCGAATTGCTAGAGCCCAATTTTTCCAAGCTCGAGCTCGGCTCGAAAACCTGTCAGGCTCAAATAACACATATAGATCTTTAGGTATTATAATTATAATTTAGATAAAATATGGGGACTGAGTCTGTAATTTTTTAGATACATAATTAGAGAAGGGAAAATTTTATAACCTATCCCAAGCTTTTTAATCATTTTCTATTCTACCCTGAGTTTGTAAATTTGATGAATATGCCATCATCTTCCTCATTACTTCGATTAAGCCACCACAATCCTCCATCCATTGTCATGTCGAATTTTGGGCTCAGGAAGACTCCCCCAGCTTCATCCTTTAGCTAGCCTAGTGCCACAAGATCGAAGAATGTGCAATGAAAAAATCCAACTAACTCCCGAGTTGATTGGTCGATCGTCGATCGAGCTGTAAGTTTGCAAAGTTGCAACTGGCGACCAATTGCAACTTGTTGGCTGCCGATTTTGAAGTTTCCAACACTGACGTGGGGCTATCATCGTGGACTCGTGTGGGGTAGCCTTCATCATGGAGTCACGGACTCAAATTGTTGGAGGAGCTTGACGTTGCACGACCGACAATAGTGGAGATCGTTGTTAAATGAAGGCTATCGTCGTTGTTTCCCTAGCGTTGATGCTGGCTGCCGACTAAGTAGGACTGTTGGTCAGTCGAAGAAGAAACTATAAGGCTGAGATTAGGCTAAGGCGGCTAGGAACCTGGGAATGGGAACTAAGGGTTTTAAGAGAGCACTTAGGGGGCTTAAGCCCAATAGGCCCTCAAGCCCATAGGGCTGCATAGGTAAAGGCTTGAGCTCGGGCCTTAAATTTATTCGAGCCCATTTTTAGGAGCTCAAGCTCGAAAATACCCGACCCGAAAAGCTTTAATTCGAGCTCAAGCTCGAGTTACCTGAATTAGGCCCGACCCATTTTCACCCCTAGTCCGACCTAATAGCGGGACGTTATTATAACAATTTTTATACTTAGAGGACAAACGATGTAACATTTTATAGTTTTAGGATGAATCTGTAGTATGTGTCTTAGTTCAATGACGATAAGTGCCATTTACCCTTTATTTTTAGAGTGAATCTAAGTCATCCCCAAATTATTCTTCTCGTTTCATCTTAGCCCCTAAAACTTTAATTTCTTCACACAGACTCCAAAACTTACACAGCATGTTCTTATTTATTTTCCATTTTAGTGTTTTTTTTGTTAAAAAATTTCGAATCATGGATAAGGAAGGTTGTTTAACAGAGTTTGAAAAGGTCTCAAGCAACATTTAACATATTTTAACCGTGTTTCCTAGCAGCCCAATAAACTTACTGTGCTAATGGTGGGCCATCATTGTACAGCCATTTAAATACGAAGCTTTAGCCGTTATGGCTTGGGTCTTTTGAAGCCTAAAAAAGTTCATTGTCAAGGATGGAAATGGCTTCTTCTATTTGTTAGAATTCTCCTCTCTAGCTTTGGATGTTCTTCGATTAATCAAGCTTCGTTTGGTCTGCTGATTTCTACCATGTTTCCAGATCAGATCCTGTTTCTCAAAATGGGCTTTGGATCCTGTGTTTGAAGACAAATAAGACCAACTAGAGATGCACATTAAAGTTGGACACGTATAAAACTACATGCAAGATCTTGAAAAACCAAATAAGTGGAGGAGGCTAAAAGAGAAGGAAATTAAACAGTAATTAGTATAGCCTATAGAGGAGAAAAAGTTGGTACACGAGACAAAAAGTGTGCAAATTGCAATGGTGCGAGATTGACAATGCACAAGCCTTGCAAATAGTTTTTGAAGTAGGTGACTTCATCACTTGCAAGTGTAAGATATGTATGTATGTATATTCTGCCACCTAGGAGGATTAGGAATGCATATGATGTAAATATTTGTGGTGAAAACAAATAGTGACTATACCTTGTTTTAGAGAAAATGGAAAACATTGTATAGGCTTTAAAGGAGATGTTAATTATATCTGCTGGATGATGGTTGAATCCAAGTACAAATTGACGTAATGTAATGTTCAGACTATTATTACTTATGAGTTTTCTCCTAATGGATTAGGTTTTTACAAGATTATTGATAGTGCCTTGGTACATATGGTACATCTTGCTAGGCCTATTGCATTGGCCTTCTACCCAAGGCCCAAGTAATTAATTAACCACGTATTTCTATACAATAAAAAATTCACATGAAAAAAATCAGAATACTTCATTGGTTTTGTAATGCGATGAAAAGTAAATAAATAAATGAATGAATAAAACAGACAAAACACTTCAAGCTTGTTAGCACCTAGGAAAGAGCATGGGAATGTAAGGCTCAGATACATATATGTTTTTGGAGCATATATTTTTCCCTACAATTTTTCAGGGGACCTTGCCAACCTGCTCTCATCTTCTATCTTGCATCTATTTGTTTGTCCTTGATTTTCAGACTTTGTTTCTTTATTTTTTTTTGGCACAAGTTTTAACTAGTGGAAAATTAAAGAGCTGTTAAAGCATGAAATTATGGCAAGCAAGCCCAGTCGGGGACGTATATAGGGGAAGGGTGCCTTAAAAAATGCCTAGAGGTCAAGTATTACCTTGACCAATTTGTTAGACGTTATGGACAGTGTGTGCAATTTTTCGCCTCCTAGATATGGTAGGAGAGTATATGTCTTTAGTTATGATTTGCTCTTTCTAAGTCTTTGAACTTTTTGGAACCATAAGACACTCACACAAACATATACTAAAATTGGGTCCTTAGAATACATTTAGTCATTTTATAGTTGACTAATATATAGCAAATGGAGGACATTATTTATAATTTGACTATAAATTTTGCAATTGTTTGTTGCTTAATGAATTCTCTGCTTTTTACAAATTCACTTGCTTCATGTCTTCTTACCTCATCTCATCCTCTTAATGGTTCTTACTTTAGGCTTTTTCTTTTTTGAAAGATTAGTTGCATTATTTTGTATATGTTATAATTTTATTTTTATTTAATTTTTATATAGTATTAAATCTTTTAATGTTACTTCGCCAATTCATTCATACATTTTCATAACTCAAAATTATACTATAAAAGATAGTTACAAGAAAATCATATTATAAATCCACCGTATACCTCACTTGATCCTATCTAAGTTAATCCTTTTAACTACACCAGGAAAAAAATCCTCTTGTAACTGGTATCCACAAATCCTAATATATTTGCTTTTTTTTGTTAATGTTATAATTATTTATTTAAAAAAAAAAACATGTTTCTCTCATAATTATCAAGTCACAAGTCATGCAATTAATTTTTTTTTATAGATATATAATCCTCTATTTCTCTTATTCTTAAAAAATAAAAAGGTACTAATTACACTACTAAAAAAACCTATTTTTCCAACTGCCATTTCCAACTGCTGGCAGTTGGAAATTTTATGTTTCCAACGGCTGGCAGTTGGAAATAAGGCAGTTGGAAATCCTTTCGTTGGAAATTTTACTTCCAACGGCCCAGGTTTTAGCAGTTGGAATTTCCAACTGTCAGCCGTTGGAAAATAAGCAGTTGGAGAATTTCCAACGGCTGTACTGATTTATTTTTTTTTTTTGTGTTCCAACTGCTGAGGCAGTTGGAGAATTTCCATATTTTCCAACTGCTCAGGCAGTTGGAAAATTCTCCAACTGCTGAGGCAGTTGGAAATCAGGCTGGCCAGTTGGAAAAAAAAAATTATTATTATTATTATTGGATTTATTATTATTAGTCTTATTGGATTTATTATGCAAATAATAATAATATTAACAATAAAACCTCCATAATTACTATTTTCTTTGTAACAATAATTATTATTATAATTATTATTACTCTTATTGGATTAATTATTTGTATAATTATTATAATAATAATTATTATTATTACATTTACTAGTGCTACTAACTATACTATTGTTAATATTATAATAATAATAATTATTATTATTATTATTATTATTATAATTATTATTAGTTACTCTTATTGGATTTATTATTACTGTAATAATAATTATCATTATTATTATTATTACTATTACTTTAGTACTACTCTTACAATAATATTTATTCTTTCACTAATAATATATTATTACTATTATTATTAGTATTATTATTATTATTATTATTATTATTAGATTTATTAATCAATTTAAATAATAATAATAATGATAATATTTATTATTAATGTTACTGTGACTTTACTGCAATTCTTACAATAATAATTATTCTTTGAAGTATTATATATTATTACTATTATTATTATTATTGACATATATTATTATTCAAGGGCAAACTTAATTAACTACACTTACTTAAATAGAAATATTTTGTACGTTTATATTAATTCCAATTATGAAAACATTGTAAGAATGATTCAAATTAAACATTATACACACTAACAATATGTATTACCTAAACAATTGACAATCAACAAAAGATTTCATATTTTTAAAAATGAAAACTGCTTTCAGATCACTAACTAATTTTAAATATCACTAATTAAATATTACTTTTAAATATACTAACTAATTTTACACATAAATATACTACCTAAGCAAATTACTTAAAACTAATTATTAACTATTTTCAATTATACTAACTAATTTCACACATAAATATACTTCCTAAATAATTTACTTAAAACTAAGTATTTTTTATTTTTTAATTAATCCCGAAATTAATAAAAAAAGTAAGAAAATGGAAAAAAATGTTAAATTATAATGGGTAAGCCAAATACTTCACATCCAACCATCAACAACTACAAATCACATACTAATCACATATTTCAAACCAAATTACCATGAAATAATCCCGATTTTAACTAATTTTTAGAAAAAAAATAAAAAATTCGGATTAAACAAACTTACCTCAAATCCAACAGATTACTTGCTTCAAATGCCTCGAAATAGCTTCAAATCAGCTACAATAAGCAAAATCAAAACCCATTAGTCAACAAACAACAGCAAAGAACGCAAAACCGCCAAAAAAATTGAAGAAAAATAAAAAAAAATGCAAACTAACCTACAGATCAAGAAAAATGAGACCAGATCCACGTCAAAATAAGCTCCAGGAAGTTGATTAACCCCTTAATCGAACAAACGAAGGTGCTGTGTGTGCGTGTGGGAGGAAGAAAAATATCAGAGACGAGAGAGACGAAACTGGAGAAGAAACGCAGGAAGAAGACGACAGACCAGTGGGGGGGAATTTAAATTCGCAATTTCCAACGGCTAAGGCCGTTGGAAAAAAATTCCAAAACGCACCGTTTAATTAAATGAACTTCCAACTGTTCAGACCGTTGGAAGATGTGGATTTTTTAGTAGTGACCATTTTCCAACGGCTAAAATATTAAAAATTAAACAATAATATTTTTTTGCTTCAAAACACAATTAGTTCACCATTTTCCAACGGCTTCGGCCGTTGGAAATATTAAAAATTAAACACTAATATTTTTTCGCTTCAAAAATCAATTATTTCACCATTTTCCAACGGCTTCAGCCGTTGGAAATATTAAAAATTAAACAATAATATTTTTTCCCTTCAAAAACCAATTATTTCAGCATTTTCCAACGGCTAAAGCCGTTGGAAATATTAAAAATTAAACAATAATATTTTTTTTCCTTCAAAAACCAATTATTTCACTATTTTCCAACGGCTTTAGCCGTTGGAAATATTAAAAATCAAACACTAATATTTTTTCACTTCAAAAACCAATTATTTCATCATTTTCCAACGGCCTAAGCCGTTGGAAATATTAAAAATTAAACAATAATATGTTTTTCGCGTCAAAAACCAATTATTTCACCATTTCCAACGGCGTTAGCCATTGGAAATATTAAAAATCAAACACTAATATTTTTTCACTTCAAAAACCAATTATTTCACCATTTTCCAACGGCCTAAGCCGTTGGAAATATTAAAAATTAAACAATAATATGTTTTTCGCGTCAAAAACCAATTATTTCACCATTTCCAACGGCTTTAGCCGTTGGAAATATTAAAAATTAAACAATAATATTTTTTTCGCATCAAAACCCAATTATTTTAGCATTTTCCAACGGCTAAAGCCGTTGGAAATATTAAAAATTAAACAATAATATATTTTTCCCTTAAAAAAACAATTATTTAACCATTTTCCAACTGTTTTAGCCGTTGGAAATATCAAATATTAAACAATATAATTTTTTTGCTTTAAAAATGCAATAATTTCACATTTTCCAACGGCTAAAGCCGTTGGAAATACTAAGTATTAAACAATAATATTTTTTTTCATTCCGAATGCAATAATTTCAACATTTTCCAACGGCTCAAGACGTTGGAAAATACTAAATATTAAACCTCAATATTTTTTTTCGTTTCAAATGCAATAATGTCACCATTTTCCAACGGCTTTAGCCGTTGGAAATATTTTTCAAATTTAGTTTCTTAAATTTCCAACTGCTAGGCCGTTGGAAATTAATTTATGTTCCTTCCAACGGCTCGGGCAGTTGGAAATTTCCAACGGCTTTACCGTTGGAAATAATGGCAGTTGGAAATTCATGGTTTTTTAGTAGTGTTAATTGCTTTCATATCATACTACAATAAGCCAATAATTGGTAAATATCTCATAAAATACAATATTTTAAAACACATCTCAAATGCAAAAAGAACAAATTCTATTGGAATTGGAAAAAAAAACTCAAAAAAGAACAATTTGATGTATTTTCAAGCAAAACAAATATCTATATTATAAAAAAAACAAACATATAGTATGTATTTATACATATAATTAATGTATTTATGTATCAGTTAGATATAAATTTAAACAAAAAAATCAACATCAATAATAACTATGTTTAAAATGTTAAAAATTTTAAATAAATAAAGCAATAAACATGCCCTCACACAATATAATTCTTGGAGCTGCCACTGCCTAATCAATTAAAGTGACTTATCAAAGCATGTCATTTTTTGCCTCATCCATTTCCTCTCAATCTCTTGTAGAAACCCCCAAACCTCATATCCCCAACTAGTAATAACACTCATTACAAACCAAACTTGCGTCTACTTTCCTTCGTACAGCTCGGCCTTACCATTGTCATTAGTCGCCCACCTCATGCAGCATGACCATTGTTCCTATGTTTCGAGGCCATCCCGATAGCACACCACCACAGGCAGCACAATTATTGTGCTAGTCCCACTATTACCTCTTGGCCTATCCTTACTCCTCAAGTACTCTGTTACTCTCTCATGTATTGTGTCTTATCTTAATAACGGTTCTCTCACTTGTTATTCTCCAATTACAATTTCTCAATTGACAATTGAAATTGCTAATTGTGCTCTTTATCAATTACTATTACCTAAGCCATAAATATATGGTCAATAATAAAGAAATTTTTTTGCTATTTCCTAAGCTATAGATACATGGTTAGTAAATTAAAACAAGTTATTTTTGTTACTCAGACAATATAAGGCATTTACAAAGTTTTAGAGAGTAAAATTAAAGACAACTAGATAAAGGGTGAGGTTTTTTTTACCTTTAAACCCTGGCCCTTATGACATGGGTAACCCTAATGTACTTTGAAGTGACTATTGAATAAAACTTTCATGTACAAAACAAGTTATTTACAAATCAAGAAAAAAAAACTATAATAATCCAATCTGTTCCAACCACTATGAGTTTTATAAATTTACAATACACTTCACAAAGCATAGATACATGGTTAGTAAATTAAAACAAATTATGAACAAATATTTTCATATTTCATCCAGCCTTCGCCCTTTGAACCAATATTTTTGGTTACACAAGCCCAAATGGTCCATATTGACTTACTGTAGTAGATAAGTAAGGAGAGTGATTTCATCTTTGCCTTGTACTTTTTAAGTTTTGGAAAAGTCACTTCGTTCTTCTCACTTCTTAAACAAATTATGTTTAAAAACAAAGGTACAATATAAACAAACTATAGAGAGAAGCTCTGTCTTCTTTCTAAAATTCAAATTTACTTTTAACTAACTTTATGCATTTTCCTTTTGTTGGCCGGTTCCAGTTCTAGCCGGTTAGCGGCCAGGACACCGTTGAGTTGAAAGGAAGGTTGTGCCACTTAGGCTTAGGAGAAGGATTAGTGTTACAGTGGAAAGGAAACATTTTAATCTTCTTGTTGAAACCATAAATTTGAGAATGTATTGAAAGTCTCTAAATCTAGAAATCACTTCAATTATCGGTGGTTTTGGAGGGAGAAAAAGTCCGTTGGTGGGTGGAAGTCTGGAAAGATTTCTAGTTCAAGAAAGGGAAAAGCCCATGGTGGCGGCATTGACAGTCAAGGGCATAGTAATTAAGGTAGCATTGGGCTGTAACTCGGTGGGGCAATCCCTTCAACTATCAGTGGTCTCAGAAGTAAGGTGAAGGTGTATTTTTATGTCTAAAGGACAGGAGGCAAGTGGGTGGCAACAATTAAGCATGGAAATTTTGAATCTTGCTAGGAGTTTCTAGGGTTCAAAAGTGGTGTTGGCTTTAACTGGTGATGCTAGTAAAGATGAATATCCCGGTTTCATCTGCCAATTCTAGCAGTGGATTCGGGTTAGCTGAAAGGGAGCAATTATGACATATCTTTTTGTGTTCTTAATGCAAATCGGATCTAAGAACCCTAGCGAAGGCCATTGAACCAATGTCCGATGTGTTCAAGTCAATGGTGGACACTTTAGGGTTAGAAAATGAATCAACAAAAAGGTGGGTGCAAAAGGTTTTGGCCCATGTCTGGTCACGGGCCTACAGAGAGAAGGGAACTTGCTTCAAATCGGGATGTAGGTAAGTTGCTAAACCCAAGTTTTTCTGAATTTATGAAAGAAAGTATAAGGGGGCATACAATCTTGAGTATTGGGCCTGATAATGGTGAGCTTGTTTCATTAATTGGTGGAGAAAAATCTTTTTTTCTAGTGATGTAAAGGGTACAGTCTATGAAGAGGAAATTGAGGCAAAATTGGTTTTTAACTCTAAGGTAGGTGAGGAAGATGAAGATTTTCTTTTTTCTTCATCAATTTCACAAGTTCAGGTATAGTTGTTTTCTAAGTTGGACTTGGAGAATAATTTTGGAAGGATACAAGGCACCTTTGAATTGGATTTTTTTTAGAAGAACCCAATTAAAAATGGGCCTCAATTTGTTTTAGATGAACAAGTTGGGCTAGATTCGGTTAAAGGGGCAATGGTCTATAATGAAACACATATTATTGATAAGACTTGTAGGGAAGTTCATGGAGCAATTTCAGGTTTTAATAGTGAGAGAGAGGTTTGTTCGGTTTATGCAGGACCTTTTTTAGGGAAAACTCTTAAGTCTGTTCTAAGTAGTAGAAGGAAAACAATAAAGTTGACAATTATTTAATGTTTACGAGAGTTTTGCCAGACGTAGAGGTCTTGGATAAATCGGGTAGGCAAGAGTTGACAAAATAAGCAAATTATTTGTGGTGTCTTTCAAAGAGTATAAAGGGTTGGCACTCAATATATATGATGAA
Organism: Aquilaria yunnanensis; assembly: GCA_039654915.1. Taxonomy (NCBI): domain Eukaryota; kingdom Viridiplantae; phylum Streptophyta; class Magnoliopsida; order Malvales; family Thymelaeaceae; genus Aquilaria; species Aquilaria yunnanensis. The sequence goes on along the minus strand of CM077593.1, from coordinate 100,774,549 downwards.
TTGTACTCTGTTTAAGGCCAGAAAAAGAGTTATGAAAAGGCAAGTGCTTGTAAGAAAAATGTGTCCTTATAGAATGAATTAACAAGATTAAAATGAGCTATTAAGGTTTAACGAGTTTTAGTAAGGATTTCATGGGTTACGAAGCAAAGATTTTTAACGAGTGGAGTTGATGAACTGCCGAGGAATTTGAAGTGGAGTTTTAGAATAAGGGTGAGGTGTTTAGGGGCATAGGGGTTTGTGGTTTATTCCTCTATATTTAGGGTTAATGTTTACTCTAGTTCTTGGCTGGAGCTTCATGTAAACTTCTTTTACTTATTAATAAATTTTCTTACCGTTCAAAAAAATTATGTTTAAAAGCAACAACTTCGGGCCTTAGCCGCTCCAATAATCACCATCTCCTCCTCCTCTTTGTAGGTAAAGGTTTACAAGCAAAGGTTTCTCCAATTAGAAATTAGAGGTAGAAACTACAAATTGACATTTTAAATTATGCAACATAAATTCCAACAAATGATAGCTCAGCTGCTAAGTAGGGCGTCAGACCAATTTTGCAGCCATGCATACGGGAATTCCCTTGACACTAATGAAAGGTTATTAATTATCACTACGATACCATGCAAGCCATGTCTTACATAATTGATGGGAAGGAGTGCAACTAAACGAATAGTGAGGAATCAATAGTGCAATGTCTGTCCAAACAAATAAATATAAAGACAACGTTACATGTATAAAAATTTCATTATCGTTCAAAACAATTAAATATATACCAAAATTTCTACAAAATGTTCTTAGTAATTGATGTTTCGAGTGGTTAGTACAAAATTTAGACTTGAGCATGTCTCCTTGTGCATACAATTTTTTTCTCTGTTAATCAGAAACTCCTTGTGCATACAATTGTTTTGTGCATTTAATCATCATCTGCCACAACATTTACCAAAAAGTAAGATTATTCGCATGTTTCCTACATGGGCCCAGTTCTTAAACCATTAACGGGCTTGGCCTCCACGCTTAAACTGAACTTAAAAGGTTCAAGATAGCATGTGGCTTGGACCAGCTCGTCAAACCAATTCTCTTAGCAGGCCAAACCTTTATTTTCCGGTTTTAAATCCCCCCCCAAATGATGTATAGATCTTACACAGAAATTGAGAAACGTCTTCCAAAACCATTGACTCTGAGTATTGATGACACTTTTCAACATTAAGAAGAAGAAGCGCCCGAATTTTGTAGATTAGAGAGACCATATACATATGCCCTTTTTTGGCCGCAAATTACAGAGACAGCCATAAAAGCATGATGCAACAAGTTAACAACCAAAACAGCCAAACAAACAGGAGCCAGCCACGCATGAAACTAATATCCAACCAGTATTGAATGATTTTGCTGGTCCTGGCAGGTGCCAGTAATTTTCATGCTGCTGCCTGCCGGCCGATGATATCGAAATTCCTCATCGAGTTTAGAAGTCTTTGAATAGTGCGAAATCAAGATGTCATCCCTCAGTTAATGTATGATTTTCGCAAAAGGTAGGTGTGTGTATATATATATATATATATTGGAAAGTAAACACTTCCAGTCGCAATTATTGCCAAAGTCTATGGTTATCCAAACACTGAACCTCAATTATTTCGCATGATTGCAAGCGAAAGGAGCAGGCCTGGACCGAGTTTTTTTTTCCCAAAAAGGATAGTTAGAAAACTTAATTCCCTCCGCCGATGGTAAGCCTGATCCAAACGGCTACAAGGCGAAAACATAGTCTCTTGGTTTGGGAGTGTATATCCTCAGCTCCTTAGATTTTCTACACTTGGTACTGATTACCAAAAAAAAAAAAAAAGAAAGAAAATTCCCTCCTACCGTCAGTACCAAGTTGCCGACTCGTCTATCCATCGCCAGTAGCAACAATGTCTAGAGAACAGTATAGGTTTTGATGGTAAAGCACTTTTTCAGCAGCAAGGTGATTCAGGGATACATATGACCTTGGTAAATGGGTATACTTTGGTGATATTCGCAAACAGGTGATTTTGCTTTTAGCATGGAACTCTCGAACCTGCAACAAATTTCATCTATATTCCAGCATTGAAGCACGTTGAATCAAGGCCTGTAGTATAATTTTAGATGCAGGGAAGAGCCTTGATAGGAACGTATCCAGAAATCGTGATAAGGGGGGCAGGACAAAAGCATGAGTGTGGGTAGGATGTTAACAAATATAAATTTATGATCAATAAAAAAAAATATCAAATAATATTATATATAAACTCATTATATTCGAAAGTCTACAATAATTTAATTTAGAATTCAACACAACGCAATTATAAAATAAGAGAAATTTATATATTCTTCAACTAATTTACTTAAGAATGACAACAAATATTCTTACACTTACTTTTCTACTTATTATGAAAAATTGAATAAGAACAACAATGAAAAGATAATTTTTATCATGATTATTTGGGAATCACAAGACAATTGGATTTAAATCATTATAAAATTATACAAAACAATTATAATAACAAATCTGTTTGTAATTAATACTAACTTTTTTCTATGTTTCTTCACATGTTCTCCAATAATATACGCAAACAAGTCAATCTCATAAATGTTAAGCACAATACGCAATGTTCCATAATTCTCAAGCAAAGTAGTAAACAAGCTGTTGAAGAATGAATATCCAAGAAGAAAGGAGCGATAAAACCAGGAAACATAGGATCTTAGCTTCACTATTCACTAATCAATACACTTCATTTGCAAAATTGAGTGAGCACTTGGTAAAGAAACTAATAATTAAAGGAAAATTAAGAAAAATACCTAACCAGTTGCGACTTGCTTGCCTATGTTTTTTCCAAAAATTGAGACTAGAAGTTGGAGGTTGAGATGGAAAAATGTGGGATGTTTGTGTTGTCAGCGATAGAAAGAAGAAGCTCAAGTTTGCTCTTAGCAGGGTCACCGCCGGTGCGCCAGATCGAAGAACTCGTCACTGAACAGTCAACAGAGGGGTAAACTAAGCTGGTTCGCGAACTCTGCTAGCTGTTGGCACTGCTGCATTTTTGCGTGTTTCTAGTTAATGTTTAAACTTTTAAAAAAGGATAAAATACACCAAAGTTTATAATTAATTTTTATAATTTACAAATAAGTACATAATTTTAATATTTTTATAATTTTTATCATATTACTTAGTACTAATAAAAAAAATTGAAAAATCTAAGGGAGGTGACATCCCCTCCCCGTCCCACTGCAGCTACGTCCCAGAGCCTCGATTTGTGATTTTGATCTGGGGAAACCTAGAAATGTTGTCAAATTGAAATGTTACAGATTTTGCTTAACTTAATCTTAGTTGTCATTTTGATCCCATGTTGTTAAAAGCTCATAAAATATTAAGCTGTGTTACGGGAGTTAATCATTTGCTCGCACATAATTAGCGTCTTAAGTGCCCAATATCGATTCTACTGAGTCTGAGAGGCGATGTATTTCGAGTTTTGGGCGAGTTTAGGCGCAAATTATAGATTTTGGCCATTATTTCGGGCATATAATTATTCCGCTTAATTACTGACAAAGCTGGTGGTCCCACTAACGTAAGGATGCATTGCATGATTAGCTTTATCCTGACCTGTTCCATGAAACCGAGCTGCCCATTTTGTAAAATTTGTTCGATTAAATTACGCTGCACATGAATTCTATTACATATTCTTCTCACCCTACCGCTTTGTGTGTGTGGGTGGCGCGGGAGGCTTATCTGTCATGATTATATTCATACTATTTAATACTAAGGATAAGTGGTACATGGCATAAAAATTTTTATATTTTATTATTTTTTATGCAGTATTCTGTGATATTTCATATACTAGACACATTCTATTTACATTTTATCAAAAAATTACAGTATACTATAAATACTGCAACCTACATACCATAGTATTTTTTTTTTCGCGGAACATATATGAGATATTTTTCAATAATTTATTTGGTGGCAATCAGCATTTTTTTCAGCCATAACATGGTATTAATTAATACCCCCCAACTGAATTTTTAGTGTATGCTAATCCAATTGAATATTACTCCCATTTATAGAATTTATTGACTCAAAACCAAAATTTCATGATGTGGGATGAATATGTTGCTTTTGCAGAAAAAATTAGAACGAAAGTATCATACTTTGAACCACTTAGAAACTTAATATAGTATTAGAAAATGTATTGTTATCATAAAAGTATTGTTTGTTCCCATGTATCAATAAATTAAATTTTTTATTGAGTAATATTTATTTTTCTCTATATATAAAATTTTTTATGTTTTTTGTATAAAAAATATCTTATTTCATATATATTTTATTTATATTTGATAAACTATGATGAGAAAAATTAGAATATATATAAAAATGTGCAAAAAATTATTTATTTTATTTTATCATAAAATAATATTCTAACTTTTTTTTTTGTGAAAAAAATAATAGTATATAGTGCGAAATACTATGCGGTATACCTTAAAAATATGGTGTGTAGTGTACCTACAGAATTTTTATTGTACAGTAACAATGAGTTGTTCACATTTTCATGTTAGATGTTGAATGTTACAAGTTCATATGTTTTAACCGAGTAAATTTCATGTAATTTTTTTTTTACTTTAACCTTTAGGTATCGGCTTATATTTGAAATTATTGATGAAAGATGACAAAATCAACTACATAGGTCACTCCATGTATCTGCTTATTTCCTTAATCTTCAAATGCAATATAGTGCATCATTCAAGAGTACTGATGCAAAGGTTAAAAGAGGACTATATAGTTGCCTTTAAAGAATGTGTGTCGATGATGAGGAGATAGGTAAAATTGATTGTCAACTTGATGATTTCAAGAATGCAAATGGGCTTTTTGGTCTTAATGTTGCTAGGCAAACAAGAAACAAAAAAATCTTCTGTTAATTGGTGGGATTCGTATGGAGATGAAGTACCAGAGTTGAAAAGATTTGTCATGAGAGTTTTGAGTTTGACTTGTTCATCCTCTGATTATGAGCGGAATTGGAGTGCTTTCGAGATGGTAAAATTAAAAGAGTTTTGCTTAGTCTTTTTCTTTTTTCTTGTTGATTATTTATTTTAACGGTTTTTTTATGTCTTTTTGTTTATTAATTAGGTACATTCTAAGAGAAGGAATCATTTACATCAACAAAAGATGAATGATCTTGTTTATGTGATGTACAATTTAAAACTGAGGCAGAGACAAGAGAAAAGAGAGACAGCTGAAATAGAAAAACTTCAAACAATGGATTTTGATGAAATGAACTCTGATGATGAGTGGATTACTGAGAAAGAAGCTCCTGTTCTTCCTACAGACCAATGGTGGATTAATTTTCTTTATAAAGTAGCTAAATTGGAAACTGATTCTGAAGGTGGAGATGAAGACTTTCTTGAGAGGACTATAACTGCTGCAACTTATAAGTCACCATCCAACTTTGTTCACATTAATCCTTTCACTTTTAGACAATCCAATTATTTTATATTTACATTTTTCTATCAATTATGTAGTTGTTGATTTAGAAGAAGATAATGATGTTGATGCAAATGCTGGTTTTGTGCCTTTCAATATCTTGGATTGATAAATTCTAATGTTGTTGTTCTCTTGTTGTCATAGTGGTCTATTCTTTTTTCAGGTGGCTGGTATTTCGTGGTTTGCTAGTTACCTTGATTCTTACTTCTTAGTGAAATTATTGTGGAAGGAGCTGCTATTGTAGACTTGTAGTTGTGGTTTCTATTATGGCTTTATTGTTCTTTGCTTTTATTTTTCTTTTATTCCTTTATTGTGATGTTGGTTTAGTGTTAAGCACATTTGTTCTTTAGTTTTCGTTGAGCACATTTGTTCTGTTGGAACTTGGAATTGTCTATGTTGGGTTGCCCTAAATCATATTAAAAGATTATGTCGTATTATATCATTGTTATGATACTTAAGCTTTATTTGGGATTTCAATTTAATTGATCTTTTTCATGAACTATATTATTTAGCTAAGAAATTTTAGATTTTGATAGGATCTTACGATCCACGATCTGATCTTGCAATCCTGATATTGCATAGTAAAAAATGATCCAAGGTAGGATCCCGATTTTGACAACTTTAGCAGTAACGATATTTAATACCTTGGTTATATTAACCAATCTTTGTCAAATTTTATGAATTAAACTCAATACAATTAAATTGGAAATAACAGTTTTAGTCCTATAAAAATTATCATATTTTCTATTTGTGTAGTAAAACTTTTTATTTTTCTAAATCAGTCATAAAAATTTGCTATCGATTAATAAGTTTATTGAAAGTTAGCTATCAGTAAACTATTATAATTTAGATGGTCAATTAACTGTTGAATTATTACTGCATATTTTAAATTTATCATAAAATAAAAATGATTTCTGAAAGGTGAACAGTCTTAAGACTTTTGAAAAGAAAAAAGTAACAAAAAGTTTTGAGGACAAAAAATAGCGTCTTACCAATTGAAGGCGTAAGAAATGACTTAAGTGGGGAGGGACTCCAGTTGCACGGTAGTGCGCATGATGGGTAGGTTGGCCTTGGCCTGGCGTCCCCCATCTCTATCAATCTGGTGCCTGGGCAGTGACCAGCTCCATTGATTTTGAAACACCGGCCAACCAACCCCTCTGGCTTCTAGTGGTGTTAAACGCCATCACAAATCACGCACTGCCCCACAGATAAAGAAAACAATCTTTTAGTCCCACCCACCTACAATACATAATTCCATTTTAGATTTGCTTATGTATCCTGCGTGTCCATATACATATGGAGAATAAAATATAGTGGTCGTCGTTTTACCATCTTCCTTGTCGTTGCTCATGTATTTCATGTACATAATAAATGCCACCTTGTATTCTATGAGCATCAAATCTTGATCGATTTCTTCGTTTTACAACTAAATGTTGGGCTTATAATTCTTCTTGTAGTAGCCCCCTCTCTCCTGTAATGTAATTTTGATTAAAAATTATTCCTTTTATTGATAGTGATTTATATATACAGGATAAATTTTGGGTAACACTGGTAGTGATATAATACAACCATAATTGTTTTTCCCTGAATCAAAGGCTCATTGTCGACCCTCAAACTATACCCAAAATTCTAAATTTGCCTCTCAAATAACCAATGTAGCAAATTTACCCTGAACTAACATTTCATTACATAGTTGTTAATTCATTAGCAGTCTTCCACTAAGTGTCAAAAATGGTATATGAAAAAAATTTATATTTGAAACTTATTAGATATTTTATAGTATATATTAAATTTTAAATGTTTTTGGTTGAAACTTTATTTTATACAATAGGCTATCATCACCTGATTAAAAGTTAATTTTTTTTAACTTGAGTCAGCTTAATCTAAAATGATTTATTTTTTATTTTTACATTTTTTTACCTAAAACCAATTTCATTTGAAATTTAATATTATATAGATATAATAATCCATTTGAAAGTAAATTTTTATGATGTGGCTAAATTTTTATAAATTTTTTAATGCTTGAAACTAGAAAATTCATATTTTTATATTTTTAATGGATTATTATATTTACATAATATTGGCTTTTCAATTAAATTAGTTCCAGGTAAAAAATTGTAAAAATAAAAAATATCTTTTCAATTTAAATTGACTTAAATTAAAATAAATTGATTAAATATTAACAATTATAATAGCTCGGTAGCAAGAAGCAGATTTTTGAAAAATTAGTAAATAAATATGAGTGAAGTCAGGATTTTGTCATTTTCTCTTAAGGGAGGCTGACCTAGAAATTTTTCTTAGAGCAGACAAGTTGAAATGTGATATTTTATGATTATGATATAACTATGTATACAATATAAAAATTGATCACTTTTATAAAAATAAACATAAATAAATATTATAGTTATACAGAAAAGGCAATACTCCCTGCATTTCATATTAGCTGTCTTTTTTACTTTTTTTGACTAAGTTTGACTTCAATATATTTATATTAATATGAATTGATTAGAAACTAGAATCTTTAAAATTTCATTTTTATGTAACAAGTTCATATTTTTATAATAAATTTTAAAATAAATAAAATTATAGATTAATTGCTGTGAATTGTAAAGATGACAGCTTTTATGAAACAAATTGAGTAACATTTATTTTGTACTATAAGAATTTGAAAATTAATATATTAACTAATTACCTAAGGGTTGAAAGTGACGTTATGAATACTCATCCTTATGCTACGGTTAACTTTTTTTTTTTTTTTGTCTCCAGAAGATGTCCAAAAGAAAAAGTAAAATTACACAATAGATACTCTATTTATATATGATGATATATTTTGGTTTTAAATTTTGAAATCAGTCATTTTTGTCACTCAATAAGTACAAAAGATATTGTAAACTTTTGATTTTTAAGACTTAGGCCCGCATGAGTTATAACCAAGAATATGTATAGTGATATCATTTGGTCCTCAAATTTTGAAATTAGATATTTTTGTCACTTTATCCTAATAAACACAAAAGATGCTTTAAACTTTTGATTTTTACATTTTAGCCCCTAAACTTACATGAGTTATAATCAAGCACCAATTTTATGCTTAACTTCCAAAACAAATTAGTTATCAAAAACTTTAAAAAATTTCAAAAATTTTAAAATTTTTAAATTGATTATGACTTAATTTTGAACGCATAACTTTTTTAATACTTTTTTTAATGTATATATATTGATATAAAAAAATTGTATTTTTATTGATTCACCCGCGATATAGTGTAAGCCGATTACTCTTCTAAACTCATTTAAGTATTAAATTTAAATATAAATTTAAGTATCAGTCCTATCCATCCAGTCAGTTAAAGCGTCTGAGCACAATAACCATACTGAATTTTGGTGCCCTCATAAGGAAGCATATCCAAGGAAATGGTAGATCCACATGATGACTAACAGTTGTTTGGATCCATATTCATACGAGCTAACCGTCGGAAGTTTTATGAACAAAATTTAGCATCCCAACATAAACACGGCTCTTTGACTCAACCTTCGCCGTAAAATTCACCCGATGCATATATCGCACCATTGGGATAGCAACGGTTAGAATAGAGATAGAATAGTGCTAAATTTGTATTTTATGTATCATGTTGGATACTCAATTTGTATCATATTCATCATTAATTGATTTTGCAATTTTAGTACCTATGTCCTATTCAATTGAAGGCAGAATGACAATTAGATGGGTTTAGTCAGGTTTAGCTCAGGCAATTCAGGTTCAGATTTAATTAGGGTTAACATGTATTCAGATCTAAGTCGGGATTATTTGGGTTTGAGTTGATTTCAGGTTAAGTAAATTTCGGGTTTAGGTTGGGTCAGACCCAATTTATTTGGGTTCGGATTCAATCAGGTCGAGTTATCGGGTCTTATACTAGATTCAACTTAATTGTCGAGTTTACTCGGTTCACTGGTACATGAGCAAAAAATGGCTGAACTGATTCAATTTTTTTTTAATTTTGATTAAAATTTAATTTAACTAGATGTAAAAAATAATATAAAATTTATGAAAATATATTAATATATAATTTATTTAATAAAATACTTACTATGTGCCAAGTTCTTTGTAACATTCATTATTAAACAATTAATCTATGATTTTTTGTTTTCAACATTTTCGTATATAAATGAAAAATGATGATATTAAATAATAAATAAATACCTATAGTTTCTAAATATATACTTTTAAAAAAAATTTCTAACAAATAATCTCCCATTGTCTCATTTTCCTTGCTCCATTTAACTTTTCTAATTAGTTTGACTTGAATTTATTTATATTATTATTTATTAAAAAATTAAAAATATATATTCAAAAATTATAGTTCTTGATTTATTATTCATGTATAATTTTTTTTATTTATATATTAAAATGTTGAAAATAAAAAAAATATAGATTAATTGTTAAAATATGAATGATACAAAGAATTTAAGACAAATTGAGTAATATGAAAAAATTCAATTCAAACTATTCAAAAAAGTCAAATATTTCAAAGAATATGGGATAGAATGAGTACTATAATTTCTAAAACCTAGCTATTCCTATCTCTTTATCATTGTTTCACTAATTATTTCCATAACTCTCATTCACTCACTTTACAATGCAAAACAAATCAACAGAACAGAAGAAACTCATTCACACATATTAAATCATAAATTTTCTAAAGTTTTTTTCGATTATATATTTTATGCTGATTTATGTTAAAGTTAGATCTTATCAAGTTTAGTCATTGGGTCATTTTGGGTTTGAGTTAAGTCAGGCTTGAGTTCGGGCCATTGACTTTTTTTGTCAAACCAGACTTGGGTTCAGATGGGTCGGGTCGGGTCAAATTTTGTCATCCCTGCTAGTATGATCAGGTAAAACTCACATACCCATTGTGTACTACCATAATGAAAAACAAAAGTTTTACAATAGAGAGTACGACAATAAAAAATTAAATTTGATCTTAAAAAAAAATTAATAATAAAAATAAAAATCAGCTTAACTTGAAAAAAAAATCATAAAGAGTTTATCCAAATCAGATTAATGAAATGAGCACAAATTTAGCAGTAGTACAACTACAAGTGTACAACTTTGCAAAAAAAAAAAAATTAGTAGGAACCTTCCACGGAGCTTCGCTAGCCATCTTGTCTTGAGCTTTCAATGATACTGATTTGCACTTCATCTTACAATGACACCGATCTTCTAAATCTCTATATCTGCAACCTCTCATTGATTTTTTTTAATAAAATTCTAATTTATGATAAAAAAAAAAGTCATTTATATTGCCCTTAGAGCCCGTACACATACACATATATGCATGTATGTGTGTATGTGCGTGTGTATGTATGTATGTATATATGTATGTAGTATGTGTGGATAGGCCTAAACCGGCATCCTACCTACATCCAATGAATACAAAAGAAAATAAAATCCAAACCCACTACAAATCCATTTATCTGTGCAAAAATCCTATTTTACTAGGCGGGATATAGTTGGATATTAAACAAGGAAAAAATCTATTAACATCCCACTACTATTCCAACTACATATTTTTTTCTCATTTTCTATTAACAATTGGGTAAAATCTACCAAGGGTAACCCATAACTTATTTTTTTTATCCTAAATTGGTACCTTATATTTAGATTTATCCTGTTAAACTATCTAACCCCATTTGCGCATAACAATTGAGTACCTTTTATTAATTTTATCATTAAATTAAACAAAAAATTTTAATATGGGATCAAATAACATTAAAATAAATTTAAAATAATAACTCTGAACGTAAACTTTTACAACCAATAATTTTAAGCTTTAAATCTAACACAGGAATCATTTGGTCTCTCTCTCTCATTCATCTGACTCTTTACTCTCCCGATGTCAGACTCTCTCTCTCACCCACTATTGCCCAACTGCCCAACTCATGGCTGATCCATCTTGCTTCCGTATCGTCTAGCCATCGTTCACCACCCCCTCAATTTGTCATTCTCTGGCAGCCTTTTATTCTGCAGGAAACCCGATGTTGCTGCTTCACACCTTGAATTGAGAGAGAATCGAGAGACGAGCTGAATCGGCACAGTTGGGAGTATGTCAGACAGTCGGTCACCGTCCAACTCGTCGCGCCACTCTGAATTCCCTCACCGAGGAGCCAATTCTAGGGGTGGGGCTTAGGCTTCTCGGTGGTTTTCTGGACTAGCCCAATAGCTTGATCATGAGGCGCAACTGACAGAGATTCTGGAGAAATGCGTGGTGATAGGGGTAGTCAAAAGATGAAGGCTAAAATGTGACACAGATTTTGGATGTCACCTAGATCCGCCCAGACCTGCTGCCTAATGTTTCTGTTGGCAACTGAGGAATAGGATCTAGAGAGCAAGATTCGAGCACCAGTGACAGCAGGCGGGAGAGAGAGATTTGGGGAAATGATGGCAGCAGGGGAAAACAGAAATTTGGGCAACGATGGTGGCAGAGGGGAAGGGAGAGATTCGGGCAATGGTGGCGGCAAAAGTAGGTTTAGAAGTTTTAGGTTTAGAATTATTTATTAAAAAATTTGATAGGATAAATAGAAGGTTAGGTACCCATTTGAGGAAAAAAAAAATAAGTTAAAGTGTCCCCCCCCCCCCCCCCCCGGACGAACATTACATGATTTTTATGTGTTATTATTTCTAAAAAAAGTAAAATGAAAATGAATTAATTTCAATAATAAAAATGGGCTTGAATTCATTGTAGACCATCATTATAAGGGTCCTAAGGCCTAGAAAATTTATACTAATTATTAATAGGTAAAGTCTACCGAGGTTACCTTAGTTTTTATTTTTGTTCCAAATGAATACCTTACCATTACATTTGTCTCAGTGAGATACCTAATTTTTTAATGCACATTTTACCAAGATACTTTCCATTTATTTTGTTGTTAAATTATATAGAAATTGATGATATGACATTAAATAACACTAAAATAAAGTTTCAATGACAATTTTGCTCAAACTTTTTCAATCAATAATACTAAACCTTAAGTTTCTAAACCTACTCTTCCTAGCCTAAATGTACTATTTATCCTTCTTCCTCTCTACTTTCCCTAGCCTCTGCCCATCTTCAGCTCTCCATGTTGCTGCCACCGTTGCCTGAATCTGCCACCATAATAGCGGCCACCCCAGTTGTCCACACAACCTAGCCTACCGGCTTGCAAAAATGAAAGGCCAAAGGACGGCCTTTATTCACGCTTGCCTTAATTCAGAGCTACTAACTGCCATCGGCAACCACAATTTCTAAGGGCAATAGCATGTTAAAAGCTACTGACCGCTCTCAGAACCATCCTTTGGGCACCAATTATATCTCGATTCTCACTCAACGCTCCCAACGATGGTGATTCTCAAATTGATTCAAGGATGTAACGACGGCGATAGGGATTGGGCAATCAATCGGTGAGATGAGGATCAAAGGTTGTCGTTTCTCACCTTCATCTTGTGACCACCCCTGATGCCACGTGTCTCTCCGGAATCTTTGCTCGCCACGCCCCATGCTTGAGCTTCTAGCAGACTACTCATTTAAGGCAGCTAAGGGACAATTTGGGCTGCAGATTAGAGTTGGATTCAGGCGTAAACGATGGCCGAATGATGGTAGTGGCGTTTGGGAGGTTAGGCGGCAATGGAAGAAAGCAAAAAGAATTAGGTGAACAAGAGAGATGGAGACTAACATTAGGAGAGCATAATTGATTTTAGTAGAAGTTTTAGGGTTTAGAATAAGTGATTGTAAAAGTTTAAGGTTCAAAGTTGTTATTTTGAATTTATTTTAGTATTATTTATTATCACATCATCAATTTTCATTCAATTTAATGGCAAAATTGATGAAAAATATTGCGGTGGAACACGCATTAAAGAGGTTAGAAATCTCGCTGAGACAAATGTAAAGGCAGGGTACCTATTTGGGATAAGAATAAAAGCTAAGGTACCCCTGGTGGACTTTACTCGTAACTTGAAAATAAAAAAACAAATCTCATCAAATAAGATTTAATTTTTAAAAAATATTTTTAAGGTGTTTTTTTAAATTATAGGTCATTTTAAAAATCGTACAATTTCAATTGATATACAATTTAATAAATGGTCAGTATGTGCATGAATAAACACAATGTGTGTGTGTGTTGGAAAACGTGCATATATATAGTACTACAGTTAGAAAATGTTAACATAGCAAATCGTGAGACATTCTAAAAAATCATAGAGATTAGGGAGAATCCCCTAATTATGGAAGTCGTGAAAAAAATAATGGATAATCCTTTCTAACTACTGAGAGCATGATCCACTTGATGTTAATGTTAAATTGTGTTTTAAAATATATAATCCCAGTTTTGGGGGCATTTTCCTAATAATATGAGTTAGCATAGCATGACGGATTGTAAGGGACTTGCTGCTTGCCTATTAAGAGGGTGCAAATGCCTGTATACCAGGCCTTGTTAGTTGTTTATTCCAGTTAATTGTTCCACTGCCATGCGCTGCGTACTCTCATGCAATCATGCAAAATAAGTTGATAACAAGATACTTTAACCATATTAATTAGGCCCAAGTGCACCAACAGCCCTCGAAGATTGTTAACTCACATGAGTCAATCCTTCAACTCGAGCTCGGTATATTTAGGTCTGCAAACTCTGAGAAATGACACGAGTTGGTCCATGCTAACTCATTTGTTATGGAAAAAATTTAAAACTAATACTTAATGTCTCTTTTTTTCAAGTTTTTATAATTGTAGTTCATTTTAGATTAATCTAGTTTACAAATGGACAAAATTTACGTAAGTAGATGTTATTTCTATTACTATTAAATAATTTTTTGTAAAACATTGATTAAAGCTAGCTTATTGTATACTTGATAAAGATTTTTAACACATAATTAAAATTTCTTATTTTCATTTATATTAATTTTTTAAAATTTTATCCAAATTAAAATTGGATAAATTAGAGAACCTTAAAAGCATTTTTAAAATATTTTTTAACATGTTCTTTGTTTTTTTTTTTTTTAGTTTGTATGTGAGTATGTATATGTATACTGTACAAGAGTAATTTTTATTTGTTTTCAATAACTTTTTATAAATAAAAAAATTAATCATTACAATTTTAAGTGTCTTTATCTCCATGTTTTTTTTTGTATTATCAAGAGGTGTTCCAATATAATAGACCAAATTATTCTTACTTTACATGGCATTATCATATGTGATTCATATAAAAAAACTTCAATTTTTTTCTCTTATAAAAAGATAGTTTATTGCCCATGCTATGAAAAAGGCTCATCTGATAATAATTTCTCTCAAATGGCTCATATAATAATAAATGTCTTTTAAACTAAGTCACTATGTTGGAAAATCATTTTCTATATTTTGTCTTAATTTATAATAATTTATTCTAAAACATATAACTCTTCACCACATAATTAGTTTTTAAAATTTTATAAAACACTACCAATAATACAATAATTACTTAGACAACAATTTTAAATAATAATTTTTATAATAACAACATTTTGAGTAACAAACTAATTAATTAACTAAGGGTAAATGACACTCATCGTCCTGGAACTAAGACCCATGTTGCGGATTCATCCTGAATCTAAAAAATGTTATACCATTTGTCTTCTAACTATGAAAATATTGTACTATTCATTATGTTGTCAATTTTTCCGTTAAAATTGACCAAAAAAATGTGAAAAACAAGTTTTAACCCTTAAAAAACTTTTCATTTGTCTTATAAACCTTAAAACGTTTACATCTTACAATCAAACTACCATCTCCACTTTCTTTCAACCATTTAACCTGAACCCATAGTTTTCCTTCAACCATTTTCTTCTTTTTCCCACCAAAATGCTATCCGGACTATATTTATTTTTTATTACTTGGATATAATCACTATCTAGAGGGCGTAGGATTAAACTACTTAATGTCTATTCATTTCAAGTATAATTAATAATATATTGGAAGTATTTAGTTTTTATAGTATCTAATCCATATTTTTTCAAATTGAAAACTTAATAAAAAATTTACACTTTAAAATATTATTCAAGTGGTTATTAAAAATATATAGTATTAACTGTCAAATAGTATTAATTTTGTTCAAAAAATTGTAGAAAGGCAAAAATAATACATAGTATAAAAATATTAGAAACTAAATCGGCGTAAAGATTTATAATCAAAGTAATTAAGGGCTTCATAAATTACCCGAATTAAAAAGAGATTATTACAAGGCATTTCTAAAATATTATATATAACAAACAAAAGTTAATTGCTTACCTGCGATCCCATAGCTCTCTTTTTAATTTGGGTAATTTCTGGAGCTAACAAACAAAAGGCAAGTGAAATTAGAAGTGTGTAAAATGCCCTCCTGGAGTAAAAGAAAAATGCCAACACATATTTTTTTTCAAAACATAAGCAAAAATTCTATTAATAGCTCAATTAAGCTAATAAATAAAAACAAAAGCTAAGAATATTAAGGCAAAAATATACAAAAATTATGGATTTATCAAAGAGTTATGGGATCATAGGTAAGTAATTTACTTTTGTTTGTTATATATGATATTTTTGAAATGCCTTGTAATAATCTCTTTTTAATTTGGGCAATTTTTTAAGCCCTTCATTACTCTGATTATAAATCTTTACGCCTATTTAGCTTCTAATGTTTTTATACTATGTATTATTTTTACCTTTTTACTATTTTTTGAACAAAATTAATATTATTTGAGAGTTAATACTATATATTTTTAATAACCACTTGAATAATATTTTAAAGTGTTAAGTTTTAATTAAGTTTTTAATTTGAAAAAATATGGATTAGATACTATAAAAACTAAATACTTTCAATACATTATTAATTATACTTGAAACGAATAGACACTAAGTAGTTTAATCTTACGCTCTCTAGATAGTGATTATATCTAAGTAATAAAAAATAAATATAGTCCGAACAAGGTTTTGGTGGGAAGAATAAGAAAATGGTTGAAAGAAAACTAAAGGTTCGGGTTAAATGGTTGAAAGAAAGTGGAGAGGGTAGTTTGGTTGCAAGATGTAAAAGTTTTGAGGTTTCTAAGAGAATTGGAAAGTTTTTCGAGGGTTAAAACTTGTTTTTTACGTTTTTTCCACCTATTTTAACAGAAAATTTGACGACAGGACAAATAGTGCAACATTTTCATAGTTAGAGGATGACCAATGTAACATTTTTTAGATCCAGAACGAATTTGCAACATGGGCCTTAGTTCAAGGACGATAAGTGTCATTTACCCATTAACTAATTATGTTTGGGAATCAATTGGTTTACTTTTTTTTATTTGATCGATTAGGAATAATAATTTTCCTCAGGTTATAACTCTTTATTTGTAATAAGTCTTTAAATGTTTCTATAAAATACTATCAATTATATGATACTTCACAAATAACAAAAACACACAATAAACTAAATAAATTGAACCTAGGCGTGGACTAACACAATCAATAAAGAACCACAATTACCTATTTTTGGACAAATGAGAGATTAAGGATCATGTGTGAATTTTGCCCCCAACATGATAAGATGCCTTGGACTAACTCGTATCATTTTTCAAAGTTTGAGGATTTAAATATACAGAGTTAAACTTGAGGAACTAACTCGTGTAAGTTATCCAAGTTGGAGGGTTGTTGGTGCACTTTGGCCTATTAATTACACTTGAAAAATACTTTTTTAATTGTTTGAAGTATTTCATATTTCATATTTCACATGGAATTTATGAAAGAAGAAAAAGTTTTTACATCATTTACACTTTTACTTTTCACTTTTGCCAAGTAAGTTAAGAATAATGCAAAAAAAAAAAAACCAATATTAAAATGGTAGTTTGAAATGTAATATGATATGTGCAAAAATAATTTACAAAGTATAGAAATGTTGTAGAATTTTTGATAAAAAAATGGTAAATATTGTAAGAATATGATATGAAAGAAGTACTTTTAATCATCTTAAAATAGTTTTAAACTTGTTCACAACTCAATTGGGCTGGCAGCGAAGGATATTACCATGATCGATACTGGGGTTTGGTCTTTTGCTTTGCTTGTCAAAGCAAGATTAACAAATTATTTTTTAAAAGTGGCTCAATTTCTTCTAGATTTTGAGAAATAGAAAATTTACAGATCATTCTTCACAAAACTCTGTAATATCCTTTTTTGTACATGTTTCTCACTACTAAAAAATAATTTTAGGTAATATAAAAAAAAAACATACAAAGTTAATCCCCTAACACATTCAAATGTCATGGTTGGGGTATGCACAGGGTAGGTATAGCTGAAACTTAGCTTGAACCATCCATATTATGTTATTTGGGATGGGTAAAAATTGACGATGGATTGTGAGGTAGTTCCATTTATGAAAAACTTATTGGTTTTTAGGTTGGTTTCGGTTTCTAGATGGAACTAACTCAAAATGGAACCAAACTGAAAATATATGATTAAATATATTATAATATTCATGATATTACATATTTACACAAGTATTTATTTATTCAACATTATATTATGGAGTGTTTTTATCTTTTAGTTTTAACTTGGCCTAATGATAGCTTTTACCCAATTATACTTCGTAGTCTACTAGAACTCTAGTGCTATTGTGTTTGCCTGTTCAATGTTACTTCTTACTTTGTAGCTATTTGTAGTGACAGATCTAAGGTTTTTTCAGTGTGGGTTTGTATATATACATGAGTACTGTTGTTTTGAGGTACATACACAAATACTAAATTTTAAAATAATCAAAATTTATAATTCATATACATGATATAATATAAAAAAGTTATTATTGAAAGAATATGAAATATAAAGGCAAAATATCCTACTAGCCTCTGCCTAGGTTCATAAACAAACCGAACAAACATGATTGAATCTTGTTTGGGGTTCGTTTATTTAACTTTAAACGAATATCATATGGATATAAATATGACTAATAAATGAACACATTTTTTCTATTCATGTGCATTCGATAACAATAACAGTGTTGAGAATCAAATGAACACATTCATGAACACGCACAAAATGAACGTGTTTGTAAATAATACGAATAAATACATTCCTGGGCAACATAAATAAACATGAACAAACAATGAATAGACGAACAATAGTAAAATATTAAGAATAAATGAACTTACAAAAAATAAAAAAAAAATGAGTAAACAAATAAACAAATAAAAAAAAATATTAGTCAAACCGTTTGTGAATATAAACAAATGAACTACACTTTGTTCGCATTTGTTTATTTAAGTTAAACATACATAAAATTCTATTTGTATTCATTTTTTAACTAATTAAATGAAAATAAACAAACTTTCTCTAAATCATTCATAAATTGTTTAAAGAACACTTTATTCATTTATAGTCATACTTGAACCAAAAACAAATTAGAACCGAAAAAAATAAAACCATAATTTTAGTTTTATTCCAGATGTCAGTTCTCGGTTTCAATTGATGTTTTTTGAAATTCATAAATTTTACAAGTTAATTAAATTCTATCGAAACCAACCTCATGAACTAACCTGTACCCATCCTCAACCCTAGTCATGAACTACACGGAAGATATACTGGCAACAGAAAGAGAGACAGAAATCTGAAGAAAAGGAAGGTGGGGTCGAAGAGATCCCATGGCATGTGGCAGAGCCGCAGAAATTGTGGGCCCCACAAAAGATTCTTATCTATATATACACTTGCCCGTCATGTTCCGTGAATATTTTAAACTTACCTCTCATAGTTTCACAACGTACACTCCCCTCCCTCCTGCCAACTTCCCTAACATTATTAGCCAATAGCACGCAAAAGCAAAATAGACGCACATTACACACTGCCTTGTGATTTGTTAATTCTATATTCAATCGATGGAGACCGGCTAGCTTCACAAATTCATTTAATTTAAAATAATTTATTTTTATTTTTATATTATTTTTACTTCAAACTAATTTCATTTGAAATCCAATATTATATAGATACAATAATCTATTTGAAAGTAAATTTTCATGATATTATTAAATTTTTATAAATTTTTATTTTTAATGCTTAAAGGTAGAAAAATTCATAAAAATTTAATAAGATTTAAAAAATTTATTTTAATGGATTATTACATTTATACAATATTAATTTTTAAATAAAATTAGTTTCTGGTAAAAAAATAATAAAAATAAAAATAAGTCATTTTAAATTAAATTGAAACAAATTGACCTAGTTTAATAATTAACCCACAACTTCTATCACCCAAGGGCCAAGGTATATGTGAGATTGAAAGTATCAACATTGATAAAAGCTTTAATTTAGTGTTTGGACTTTGAATGAAGATTCTCATACCTATGTTCCTCTTAGAAAATAAAGATTTAGGATATGACAAGAGCAATGTTACATCTATTAAAAGTGCCAATGACAAGATGCAGCTGATTATTTTTACATGGTTTGAAATTATCTAAAGTAAGTATAATGGTGACATTTTGTCTCATTGGTTTAAGTTTTTTAGGGTATGGATGAGACTATCAGCATATGTAGTATTTTGTTTGGTGGATCTCTTCAATATGGACTCTCATAATAAAATTTTTTCCAAATTATTTTTGTTATTGAATTACATGTTAATTACTCTCTTGATCCGAAAATATTTGTCACATTTGACTTTCGTTGTAAATATTATTGATAGTGTGTAACATAAGCATATTAGACATGTATATCCCATGTTACTGCTCATTAAACTAGTACGATTATAATTTACACCAGTTACATTCATAAGTTTCATTTAATGGGAAATATTTGAAAAATATTCAAACTTATTGAAAAGTTTGGACATGAAAAATTGAACAAAAGTGCCAAACTTTATTGAGATGAACGTAATTTTTAGCAAATAGCCCGATTTTAAATGAGTCCTCCAAACAATTCTTCCTCCAATCATTACACAACTCATAATTTAGTGAAGTTAAATTCAACAAGACCCCTTCGTAGTTCAACAGGGCTTAATTATTCGATCTCCATATAAACACAACTCTTTTTTTTTTGTTGTAAAATATATGTTATTTTATTTATTTATACAGTTTATTTTAAATTTTGTTACTTTGTAGCTCATATATGTATGAAGATGTTCTGAAATAGGAGAGAAAAATGTGCAAATTTTGGCTCAATTTTGAGCTCTCAAAATGATCAAAGCTCATATATGTGAAAATGTGCATTATTAGATATATAATTTGAGTCTTTTCATCTAAAATTGATGCAATTGTGTATGAGTTTTTAAATAAATATAAAATTAATTGCATTATTCATCGATTCTAACTTTGAAAAGGACCTATATAATAGTTATTTGTCCCAAAACAAAGAAGTTTTACTAAAAAGTGAAAAATGACTTTGGGATCCAACAATGGAAGTGAGAATAAGTCAAACCCGAACACTAGAGACTCAAAGCATGGATTGAGTTTGATAAACTTAATAAAAGAGGTTTAAACTCAGCTCAAAAGTGTTTGGACTCAGCTTGATAGTTTGATAAACTTGAAACTCAATTTGTGGGTTGATCTCAATTCGAGAAGTATCATTAACTTTTATAATTATATTATAATATTATATATATTTTTTATATTAAACTTATTGGACTTTATAAGATTCAAGTTAAACATTATCATATTCAAAGCTCGACTTCTTAAGTATTTCAGATGCAGCTCAAGTTCAAGTTTGAGACTTACTAGGTTCAGTTCAATAACAAAACAATTGACCTAGAGTTCGAACCGTTTAATGAGGAGTAACCGGCTTGTTGTCACGGAAGTAGTATATATGAATTTGGAAAGGCGGAAAAGAATGTTCTGGACAATGTTAGGGACACAAATAAAATGATAGTACTTTCCGAGGACAGAAAAGGATGTATACGCAAATTAAATCGGTTCAGAAAAAAGAGAGGTCGCCTCCTTAACACCGTGTAACGTGCGCGTATCTTATACTCCTACTTTGTTTATCTCTGCCTATTTCCAGTCTCTTCCAGGTTCCTGTCTGGCAGATCTCCGGGATAAAGGCTACACTCGACTCAATTTCTCGAAAAGGTGAACTTCCTATTATCCAATCTGGCGGAATTCGGTTTGAATAGGTACTCACTCATCAACTGCTGTGAATTTTCTTGTGTTTTTCCTGGCAGACATGTTTTTAGCTGCAATTCCCAGAAATAAAGTGTTCTTTTTTCTTAATGGGCTCGATAAGTTAGTACTATATAATTAATGGGGTTTGGCAGGATCCTCTCATTTGCCTAAGAAAGGACAAAGAATTACAGGGTGCATTAATACAGTCTAATTAATGAGGTTTTTTAATTACTTTGAAATTAGGGCTCAGATATTTGTATTTTTTTGTTTGCCTTTATGGCGTTCTGGAGTTCTTCTGCCTAACTGCTTGTTTTGATGTGTTTAAATTGTTGCGAGTATTGCAGGAAGTTGTCTTTTAAGAGAGAATCTTTGAAGCTTCTGAAGAGAAGCAGCTGGGTTTACAACTCTGGCCGACAGTTTAGTTAAATCTTGTCTTCCCGGAGGAGGCGTTTGTCGTTTCTTTTCCGGTGGCTGTTCGTCCTCTTACAGTACCCGGTCATTGGTTTGGTGGCTTCCCATTGATTATGGCTAAGTTTTGTTTATATCAGTCTACGATGTGAACTCAGATTTTCCCTATCATTCGGTGTTATAGTTTGTTAGGCGGCTGTTAGGAGATGTAAGCTCAAAGAGGATAAATTTCTGAGAGGAAAAAGAAGAGGTTAGAAAAGAGTGAAACGGCACAAAAGTTGGTATTTTTCTTTTTCGAGCAAAGAGAACGAACATAGAGGTGATCAATTCTAAGCTTCGTGGAAGGCATCGAATCTGGTCCGTTTCTGCAAATGGCAATTCTGAATTGTTTCCGCACGCTGAGTGCTAGGAAGAAGAAAGATAAGGTGAAGGATCAGCTGTGTTCATTTGTGTTTAGATTGCTCACTTTAGTTTCTGTAATTTATAATCTGAGCGTTTTGTTTACTTGCAGGGGAATGGTGTTTCGTCAATGGCTGTAGCACTGAGAGCCCTCCATATGAAAAAACTTGAGCAAGCTTCAGTGAGACCTCTCGACAATGAGGAGTTAAAATCAATGGCTTGTGGTGCTTCGGCCCTTTCTGAAAGTCGGAAGAATTTCCTATGTTCCATTAGAACCTCAGGTGATGGAGGTCCTGGTGCTACTGATGCTGCAGCAGAGGTAGCATATGAAGGGGAAGATGAGCATGAAGAGAATGCCTCGATCAAAAGAGAGTTTTCTGATTTTGATCTTCAAGCTAAAGGAGTTGATTCCATCCATGAATGTCTTGAAATGACGGAAAAGAATGTGGTCAAAGAGGAGGGAGATGTTGTGAAGAGTTTTGACATTATTCAGAGTGGCCATGTTAGTGATCCGGGAATTGGGAGGGCTGAGTTTTGGGTTTCACCGAGGCTTAAGCGCTCCTGCTCTAATCTGGAAAGGAGGGACGTACTGAGAAAGGCTGCTCATAGGTTTCCTTCTTCAAAATCACACTCTTTTGAGGAACTATGGGAGTTACCTCATAGTGCTGGAGATTTACTTTATGGAAGCCCTGTTTCTATCATGACACATCGTAGTGCTGATAGGGTGATGTTGAAGAAACACTCGTCTAGTCAAATTCTACCTTCAGCAAATCGGAAACTGTGGTGGAAGTTGTTCCTGTGGAGCCACCGGAACTTGCAGCAAGCTAGAACTGCAAAAGCAAAGGCAGTCAAAGAAGGTGCTGCCATGAACCAGCATGGTGGTTACTACTCGGATACGCTTGAGCCAGAGCCAAATCAAGCTGTAAATTCAAGCAACATGGAATCACCTGGATCATTTACAGAACAGTCCACAGATAAAAGCCCCATTGATAAGTACAATGAGAACTGCACTTGGGATGGCTTCCGTGGGGGACTTTCTGGTTTATGGCAACAGAAGCAGTGGGTAGGTTTCCCTGCTGGTTCATCATCATCCTTCAGTAGGGTAAATGAGTGGGTGAGGGATCTTGAAACCGAAAGTATCCAACCAGCTGATAATGCCAACAGTGAGGAGCTTATTAGCTTCCCACCTTCGCCTGATAATGGTAAAGCACCAGCAACTTGCACAGCCCAGATGGCGCGTGGTTCTGATATCTATCTGTCTGAGGAAATCTTACATGCCAATGCCATTATCCAATCTCTAAATCCTTCCTCAAGGGTGGCTTACATGTCAGGTACTGGTTTGAAGGCAGTACCAACTATCTCATGCTTCTCCAGCCTTAAGTCTGTTGACCTATCCAACAACTTCATAGGTATGATGTCCATGTTTATTTAGAAGATACGTGCTGTGATATTCAACATGATCTGCCGAAACATAATTCATCTCTCTGTTGCAGGGCACATCACTCCAGGATCACTGCCAAAGGGCCTTCATGTGCTGAACCTGTCAAGAAACAAGATCAACACAATAGAAGGACTTAGAGAACTAACTCGCCTGCGGGTACTTAACCTGAGTTACAACCGCATTTCTGGAATTGGATATGGTACTTATTCTTTGTCTAGTTGTGTTATATCTTTGTTATACTTATAATAGATCGACTTACCAGTGAAATTCAATACTTAACCCAGACGCTCGTTGTTGGTTGTTTGATCATGATATCAGGTTTGGCCAACTGTACCTTAATCAAAGAACTGTATCTTGCTGGTAATAAGATCAGTGATGTGGAAGGATTACATAGGCTGTTAAAGTTAACAGTTCTAGACCTGAGCTTCAACAAGATCACAACAACGAAAGCCCTTGGTCAGCTGGTTGCAAATTACAATTCATTGGTGGCACTTAACCTGCTGGGAAATCCTATTGAGAGCAACATCAGTGATGACCAACTGCGCAAAGCAGTTTGTAGCCTCCTCCCGAAGCTAACTTACCTGAACAAGCAATCAATTAAGCCACAAAGAGCGAGGGAAGTGCTCACTGACAGTGTCGCGAAAGCAGCTCTAGGGAGTGGCAGTTTAAGCTCTCGAAGAAGGGTGGCTAGGAGAGTGGGCCGAGTTGGACCAGCAGCTTCAAGTGGAACCAGAAGCAGTGCTGTAGCGCAGAAAAGCAGTAAGAAGTCCAAAGGGAAAAGTCATCGACGTTAGATCCCCTGATTGAGGGGAGACTTCATTTCAGTGTTTTACCATCTGCTAAGCGATGTTGGGGAACTTCTTAGTCGTCTACAGTTGGTCCTTGCTCTTAGGGCCGGCACGGACCGACATCTGTTTGTCAAAAACAAGCCCCTTACGAACCGACATCATGTCATTTGTGTTAGGGATTGTTCATTGTGTATGCAACTTCCTTTCATCGGTTAAATTTTGCAAGTTGAAGTTTTTATTTGGTCTAGCTTGGCGAGACATTGAGTAATTGAGGCTTGGACCGAAATTTAAGTGTAGTACCTGTCACATTAATGATTAATCATCAGGTGGGATTGTATCTTATATCTCATTCAGGAACTGGAATGCCACGAAAGAGACGGGAAAATCCTCACTCCATAAGATGTCTATGTGAATGTGTTCAATCTACTGCCATGAGGTCAGAGAAAATGTCGTGAACCACAAATGTTTGCACCCAATTTTACCCCCATCCTTGCTTATTCGGCCCACGTATGGTTTCTCAAGTTGGAAGAAACTTCAGCTCCAGAGGGTAAGTTATTCCGCGTCGGGAGTCCAGCAAGATATAAAGCCAGACAAATGTCCCAACTCCACGAGTCTGTTCGTCTCTTTGCCAGTACAGCCACGAGCAATGCATCAGTCAAGCTCCAGTCAGCAAGACATCTGCAGGGCAGGAAAGCAGAACAATTCCAGAACCCTCAGTCTTCGAGTAAATCACGTACATTGACAGGGAACACGGAGCAGAAATAGACAATTCAAGCACAGGTGACGCTGAATGTAAGCACTATTATTTTCAGCTCCATTCACTTCAACTCCTCCGGAAGTCCCCAGCCTCAACCAGGTTGACACAGATTATGACTTCTCTTCTGGTCCAAATTCGTCCATTGCATAGGACATCATGAAAAGTGCCGTTTATACTTCGGCCATGTTATCTGCAGCCCCTTAATACCCATGATTCATGAAAAGCAGTAAAGTATGTACTTGTAGAACTTGTCACAGCTCTAAAGTCACCACCAAACTTCTTCGGATTCTAAAGCATGTAGAGATGAAAAGTACAGAGTGTTTAACAGTGGACACATGTACATCAGGAGCTATTTAGTGCAGAAGCCAAGGCCTGCCCTAATGCGGGTTTCAACTTTCAGCAGTTACTCTTGGAAAATTTCACAGCCTGACTACTGCTTTTGACTAGACAAATGAACAGACCCTCGCCAAATGCTACTGGTTATGGATTATGGTAACTCTCCGACAATCTTTCAAGGCAACTTATGGTACATCTGTGCCCAAGATGCAATAAAATCTATCTGTAAGGTTACATGTCTCGTAAACGAATGTACTTGACGAAGAAGAAGAAGAAGAAGAACAACAACAACAACAACAACAAACACAGCCATATATGCTGTCTTTCTTTCTTTTTCGTTTTTTGGTAGAAATGGGAATTTAAAAAAGAAAGGCCGAGGCCCAGGAGTCAAGTTACAGAGCCATTACGTCTTGAAGACCTGCAGATCAAAGGAGCATTTACCGCTCTAGTTACATAATCCCCTGCTATATTACTATTCAAAATACTGGGGGCCTATCATAAATGACAAAAGTTCAGTCAGGATGCAGCTTGCTTCTAGTCAGACAATCCGCTGCTCGATTCTCCTCCCACAAAACATCTTTTATTTTTTGGAGATGCAGCTTCTGCATTAGAAACCTGCAATCAGACATTAGAGAAATCAATGTGGGTTTAGTGACTGTAATGGAGGTAAGCGACTCAGCCGCAGCTTTACATCAGTGTCAACCTCCAATCCAACCGAATGTTCCCCATGGCAGAGCAAGTTGAAGGCCGTCTCTCAAAGCCCACATCTCAGCTTCCAAGGGGGTTGTATATCAGATGTCCCTGGCGCAAACAATAACAAAACTGCCACTTGTGATCTCTGATAATAGCAGCAGCTATTCCCTGGCCCTCATTATTAACATTGGCATCACAGTTAAGGTTGAAGCAACCAGTGGAAGAAAAAGGGGGGCGGGGGCTGACTGGTAGCATAAAAGGTAGCACAAGCCTGAAGAATGTCACTAACAATTGTCGCAACAGACACATGCAAATTCTGGAAACACACAACATTTCTTCTCTTCCATTTGTGGCAGATCAGAAAGGGAAAGAGTATACAGTATGGAACGTTAAACAAACCTGATTTACTGATGTTTGTACACCACTGTGCAACAGAGACATTTATTCTCGCCTTCAACGGTCACCATCTCATAAATAACTAAATGCGCACATCATAATCCCGTAGACAATTTTCATTCTCCAGTTCAGTGTCAAACAGCTTCAAAAACCGCATTTGGTTCTTGCATTTGGGCATACCTGTAGAGCTTTTCATTAAAAAGAACCTGCGGATCCATGTTAATCAGAACCCCGTTTCCATCATATGCGTCCTTCAAAAGTACAGCCCAGTTCATCTCTGTTCCCGCCAAATAAAATGTCCGAGGCTGCTTCTTCAGCATATCATAAGTCTGCCTGGTCAAGCTAAATTCATCCTTAAACTCCACAATGTGATGTATCATAGCCCTCTTCTCCAAAGTCAAGCTTAAGAACTCATGCAAAATCCCAACCCTATATTTCTCCGCCTCCAAACTCCACACATCCAACTTCCATCCATCTGAATACGGTGAAACCAGAGGTAACGTGTTCAACAAGTTAAGCTTCCTCACATCATCCACCTCCAAATCCAAATCCCTCCCATACTTAACTGGGAACTTAAACGCCTTCTTCACCTTATTTTCATCCACAATGAACTCCCTCTCCAATGCACTCACCGCCAAACCCGGATCCCAATTCACCAATTCAAGCATTCTCTTCCCGTCCTCCACCACAACCCGAAAATAATCAGGGTATTTCTCAACCCGGTTCCTGAAATCCTCAGGAATCCCAAACAACAGCCTTGTATGATAGATCTTGCTCAAAAGGATCCGCTTATCCTTGGACATCATAAGCAATTTCCGGACTTTGTTGACTCGATCCTCCTCCATCTGATCCATAATCGACCTCTCCTCGCTGAGAAGTTCCTCCATCAAATCCGTGAAACCGAGCCACATTTTGCCGTCGGTATGACGGTAGGTGGCGAAGATGAGTGGGTGGCGAGCGAGGTACCGGGCGATCTTGCGTCCGCGAGAGAAGCCGAGCTCGCGGTAGAGCTTGCCAGCGTCGTCAAGGCGGAGGACTTGGTCGGGCTGCTTGGCGAGGAACTCCTTGGACCTGGTGAGGAAGCGGAAGTAGGAGTCGCGTTCGAGGATGGACTCGAGGTGGGGGATCCGGATGGAATCGGGCTGGACGGGTCGGGTACGCGGGGAGCCGCGTTTGGGTCGCCTGGGTTTGTGCTTTCTGGGGATTTTAGTAATGAGGAAGGAGGTGGAGAAGAAGAGGGGTTTAAGGGGGCTAGGGTTAGGGTCTTGGAGGGGTTTTGATCGAAGAAGGCGCCAAGCCATGGAAATGGATATGAACTGGATGAATGAAAAAGGGATTTTGGGGAATCGGTAGTGAAATAGTGCAAGAGATATCGATTGAGCTCGCAATTTTGCATGAAAAATTTAAGGACTAAAGCTAAACTGATCGTATTACCAGGCGGTACGTACATCTTCAAGACTTTGCTGGTTCACAGTATATGAATCCAAAGGAAGGCAAGAGCAAAATAAAAGATCCGACCTGCCGGATTCGAACCAGCGACCTAAGGATACCTAACAGGCGGGGCCCACTACAGTCCTCCGCTCTGCCAACTGAGCTAAGGTCGGATTGTTGGCAGCTCTTCGCTAGACAATTATATATTGCCAAACAATGCATTTAATCCTTCAAACTTTGTCAACTCAAGGGAGTTAATCCTTTATGAATGACTCAATGTGACTTAGTTTCTCAACTTTGTAAAATATAATGAGTTAGTCCTTGATTAGATAGAAAGATAGAAGACATTTGTTTCTCAATGTTATCGATCTTTCCTCGTTGCACGTCATCAATCACTCTTCTTTAAGCCAAACCCCATATCCAATTTGAAAATGATCTGACGCCAAAACTAACAATCCACCTTCGAATTTGCCCTCCTAGCCATCCAATCCACAACCTCCCATGCCATCTCAGTCAAATTCACCCATGTTGTTGAATACGTGGCAACCAAATCAGCCATTGTCATTGAATCTGCCCCATTTGTTGCATCGAATCCACACCGTTGATTTCGTCAGACCATTCTCACCTTGTCATTTGTTGTTAGAAATTGGTTTCCTTATGCCATCCTTACAGTCAAATTCGCTGTCACCTTCTCACCATCAATTTCCTCATGCCATCCTCACCTCGTCGTTTGCTGTCAAAAATTGATTTCCTCAGGCCATCCTTGCTTCATCCCTCCTTGTCGTCGGCAACATCTGCCTTCTAGTTCTAATTTCCCCAGCATTACTTTACCCATAAACGTCATCACTATCACGTGGTAACATGTGCGTGTTTTCCGTCAACATGTGGACTAACTCGCATAGATTATCAAAATTTGAGGACTAAGTTATGAAGTTTATCAAAGTTGGAGGATTAAGTCATTATGAGTCAAAGTTGAGGGACTATCTTGTGCGAGCTTACAAAGTTGAGGGAGCAACAACGCATTTAGGCCATTATATATTTGTGCCTACTTGTCCCAAGTTTAACATAACACATGATCAGTAAAAAACTCCTGAATGTTTGTAGGGAAACAACACAAATTTTATCTGCCAAGAATAACATATCATATCGGTACTGCTGCTACAGCTGTTGACAGACATCATGGTTGGTACTAATTCTCTTACAAATGCCCTGACACTACTACCAGAATGTATCAGGCAATGGAAGTGGGACACATTTTTGGTGAAAACGAATAAATGAACTTCTTTGTCGCTTATGATGAAGCAGGTTAACAGAAAGAGATGGAGGTAAAATGAGAATTTAGCTTGTGACAATAACATCACCTTTACTTTGAATCTGTTCCTTGTTTTGCGAATGACATGTAGTAAAAAGTACAAATAGGGTATGAACTAAGAATTTTTCATTATCTTCTGCATCTAGGAACACTTGCTTATTCTGTAATCAACTTTAACAATCTTAGTCATGTTGTTGTATAAATTATGAGACATAACATGAAAAAACCCAAAACCTAGTTTCTGTATATATCTCTCATGCTGCTGCCTCAAACAGGTAATTACATGGCCCTATGAACGCCTTGCGGTTCCATAGGCATTGTGCTTCATCTCGTCCTTCTTCTCCTCTGTTTGTTCTCCTGTTCAGATATTTCAACATTTCCACTCGGAAATGGAGATTTATGATCAATGCTTAACATCTACAAAATGAATTTGAATATCAAGGTTCGGCTTCCCGATCACTTGTTCAACTGTATTTGTGATTAGCTAGCTTGTCTCTTGAAGAAAGGTTTCTGACAGACGAGGAGTCTCTCATCACTGTTGCTCTCTATTTCTGTCACGCGTGCGTCCCACTTCAGCCGCGTAGTTAGGGCTCTTGCCGATTCAACAAGTTGAGTGGTGTCACGTATTATCACCCATCCCTGCATCAAAATAACTTCCAGTAAATAAACTATTGCAAGAATGCGCTTGAGCTGCTACAGCTCACTAATATATTATCCAGAGAGTGTCTGCAGTAAAGCATGACCTATTGTCAGAATACACACAAGATCAGCTGTTCAATTCCAATACCCACTTGCAAGATACAACAGCCACAGATCACAAGAATCTTACAAAAAGCATTGGGTATGAAACAACCATGGGCAAGACAGTTTTTTTATATCAGCAAGAAGTGACAAGAGGTGGCAAAGAGCATGGGGACAAGTGGAACGATCACTGCAAGTATAGTTCAACAGGGAGAAGGAAATAACCAAGGATGCTCGAGGAATAGAAACATAGTGAATATATTTTAGTACCTCAGGCCGAAGTATACGATCTATCTCAGAGAATACGTCAAGCATGCTGCACCTGTGCCGCTGACCACTCTCAAGGGATAGAAGGCCAGCTGCATGGACCAGGTCATAAGTTCTAGGATAGGTTGGAAATGGTTCACACCTGAAAGAGATGAGATGATGAGATAGACTGCACAAAATGCTGGGGAGAATAATTGTTTTAAAAAAAATAATCAAAGCCAAGGGCATGGTCCAAGCATATATAGACAAGAATAGAGCGCAAACAAAGCTAATCTACATATCCCAATCCAGTAGAGTACAAACAAAACCAATCAGCAGCCATCTACTAATTAGACCGTTGATCTTATACTCAACAGGCAGAATCTTCACTCAACAAGATTTGCTTTGTCTTCATACGATTTGCCAGTAAAATTCCAGCTGACATCATTTTATATGCGAGTTTCAGTAGTAAAAATCTTCAAGCCTTTCAAATGAAAATAAACTTATTTAAGCAGATTAATTAGCTCCAAATCCCTACACTCAAGGAACACAGCCAAAAGAGGGAAGGAATGGGCTGCTAGGTTCATATGTAATTACCAATCATGCAATGCACCAATGTAGCCTCTATCAAGAATCAATGGGAGGGAGTTAACACCAGTAGTTGGGACCACATTCATGACCCAAACAGATTTCCCAGCTTCTAGAAGGGCAGAATTGAAACCACCAAAATGAGCATTCATGTCTAGCACATTTCTGAGCATGTTATATGGTGGTGAAGGATCTTCATCACCAGGTCTCTTGGGGTGATCTGAGAATATTAATGGTGACAGAAGAGACCAATAATTACGAACTGCAGTTTTCCAGCTTTCCATGTCTTCACTGAACTCCTCCACATGCAATCCTGATAAAAGGTGGATTGAATTAATAAAGAATGAAGAGAAGGTAAAACTTTGGCACTGTATATGTAGAATCCCCTAATGGTGCACCACTGTCATGTTACCGTAAATTGCAAGTTCACTCTTGTTCAGGCTAGATCTAGAAGGCCATGTCCTCTTCCGCTCAATAGGGATCCATCGACGGCCATGTGTTCCACCTATACAGCTCTGAAGAGGTCTGTAGTAAGGAGTTTCAACATCATTCCCTTTACCACAGATGGAAGGACCCGAACCAGTTTTCCTGCAATCAGTAACAATGATCAAAATCAGCAACGTAATTCCAAAACAATCAAGTGTACAAGTCTTCTCAAAACTGTCCCCGAGACAAAAGTTTGGTTCAAACATGAAACCATAACTCACCGGGAACTGTAGCAATCTGTTTTGCTCGTCTTTTTCCACACAATAGTCTCATCTTGTTGGGAAAGCAATTCCCAGCAAAGATTTTCTGCAAAGTTGCGAACAAAATTCCATCTTTTTTGGTTCTCCTTGTTGCGAAGAAAACTTTGCGTGTTGGTAAGTGGTGACGTCCACACAAAGTATCCACCAGGCTTCAAAACTCTATCAACCTCAATTAAGAGAATCCCATCTATAATACATAAGAAACGAGATCAATTAATATTTTTGAGTACCCATTAATATAAATTCTTAGTTCCAAGACATAAGAAAGGTTAGAAAATTTAAACTCCAATAAGCAGGATTTTCATGTAGGTCTCAGTGTAACTTTGTTTCAGCAACCTCTAACTCGAAAACAATTAACAGCAGAGAACAGTACAAAGAAGGAAGAGATTATAGAAAGAATAAATCTACACAACAAAGACTAATCGTTTTATCAATTCTAATTCTTTTCCTTAGTACCTTTTTGGTCCCAATCAACACCACAGCGTGCACAATGTAGCATATCAAAAGAAAGAGAGGGATAAGGCAACTGCTTTGAAGTGAAGGATGCAATCATAGCAGGGAGGCCTCTCTCAAGAGTTAGTTGAACTTGACTTCCTGAGGACTCATAGTTTGCAATGCACATAGTCAATAGCTGTTTGGAGAAGAGGTGTGCCCCGAAACTACCATAACCACACCCTATGTCCAAGATGGTTCTGACCTGCAAAGGAGTAAATCATCTCAAGTTATGCCAGGCACCCAAATAGCAGAAATCATCAATCACCATTGGGGTCGGTGGCATAGAGTTCATAATGTCTATTAATTGTTTAAAGTTAATTAGAATTACAAGCTCATCATGCAAAAGCAAAGTGGCAACATCTTACACTGAATGCCCTTCTTGACACAACCTTCTTACGAGGGCATAATGAGATGAATGTGAAGTAAAATTAGTTGAAAGCAGCGAGTTGTAGAATAGAGAGGCCCAAGTGTCAGCAGTTTATCGCTAGAACCAGATGCTATTATTTAGATTTGCTCATTCCATGTTTTAGAAACAAGTGACATAAAAAAGAAACATGACAATTCACCAAAATAACCTATAATATAAAAGATGAAAAGGAATATATCAACAAAGTAAGTGACATGGCACCAATATAAAATGTTGCAGGAAATAAAAGAAACTCACGCCAGCTTGCAAGAAGTTCGATTCATTCCTCAGCCCAATCATTTCCGCAATTTGATGAGAGTAGTCTTCCACACCATCAAACATAAGAGAGGCTGAACGGAAGGAAATCTGCTCGTCATCCAACATCATCATCCTACAACCATGAGAATGGCAGGAAATTTGAAGAGAGAGTAAAACAGGAGAAGCAAGAGGAGAAAAGATGGAGGCAGTTAGATTGGTTTAAATAAACATTCACTAACCTCTTTGTCAGACTGCCTGAAGAGAGTACCTCCTGAGCAGTAATTTTGACATTGCCAACCCAGATCACATCTCTCCCGGTTGGCCACCTGAGAGGAACTTTATAATTCACAGGTGGAAGGACCAAACAATTATCCCTTGACCCATGAGTGCAGTGTCGATTAAATTCATTTCCGTCAGCAAGACTCTCTGAAGAATTAAAGCAAGGAACAAAATTCTCAGACTCGAGAGGACAAAATTCTAGTTCTTTAAGCCTGGAAGGACCAAGTGATAGCTCCCCAATATCCCACAAATCAGAAACAATCTGCTCCTGGAGTCGCCTATAACCATGATATATTTGACCTCTTGAGGAAGTGGATATGGAGATTGTCCACCAAAATGATCCAGTGAGAGCAAGTATCACTATCACAATTAAACTCAATTTCAAAAAAAGCAGTGCAAATTTATGCCGGCTTCTTGGAGTTCCAACACTGAAGGGATCAGATGTAAAACCATTCTCAACAACACCATGTTTAGAAGCTGGACTATCAGGCAAAAGAAGCCGAAAAGGAAACCTCACAGATAAAAGGCTCTGCTCAAAAGGACGATTTCTGTCCAAATCATCCTTTTCTGATTTATCTTTCATTTGAGAATCCCAAAAATCATGGCTGCTACCAGAGATCCGAACAGCTGATGAACCTCGATGCAGAGGTCTGGACATCCTCTAATAACCTGAAAATCCCACTGTTTGTAGAAACAATTAATGAGGACTGAATTTCTGTGCCAAGAACTAAATTTTCACTCAAGCAAAGTTCAATCCAGCTAAGAGACGACACTTTGAGCTGAACCCAGTAATGTTGTATAAATCTTACAGTCGAGAAGAAATGGGATTCAGAACTATGTGTAGTCAAAGAAGGAGAAGCAACCAAAACATAGACCAACATCAGCACGAGACAAAACAATAATTTAAGTAGCTAGATCCACAATCCCAGGATAAAAGTGAATCAGCAAACAAAAGCAAATTGCGAACAGCGAAAGGAACAAGAAGCCGGCTCTTTATTTTCACAATTCCCTGACTGAGACAAAAAAGGAAAATCCAAGATTCGAAGATGGTAAAGGAGAGTAAAGCAGACATATTCCATGCAAGTGAGTTCTGGGGAGTCGAAGTAACCCAGTAACCGAGGAAAAAATTCATCTTTTACAAGATTTCACTTGTGGTGTCACACCCAACTAAATTACTAAAAGCTAAACCCAGAAACAGATGACAAAATCCCCGCCGGGAACAATCAAACCCTGCAGCAGAAAAGAAGGCATTCATCCATGAAATTTACCAAACAGCGGCAGAAGAAACCGACGCAAAACCATGATAAAAAAATTAACTAAAAGAAGATACAATACCACACTACCTTGTCTATGAGAGCTGAAACTGGAGATTGAGGGAAAACGGGCAAGAAATCAGCGAAAACGAATTTGGGTATCGATCCAATCGCGAGACCGAGAGGGGGAGCTCACGAAAACAGAAAGCTGAGCCTTTTTATATCGAGCATCGGTTTACGAGTTAAACTGGAGGTGAGAGGATTATTAAACAAATGCAGGGATCAGTAATTGGAGCATTTAACCTTTGTGTGGTTGTTAAAGTGTTCACTTGACCACCGTCGCTCGCTCCAGTCCCAGCTGAGCTGTGCCGTATTTAATCGCGTTTTAACTGGTGACTGGCCAAGCCTTCGATTCCACGATTCCTGCCTCCCGCACATAGTACGGATCTCTTCGCATATTTCTTTGTGGCATCTGGTTACAAGGAAATTGCAAAGTAAATTTTCTATACATCATTAATACAAGAAATAAAAAAAAAAAGGAAAAAGTGCCATATTGTACATAATTACATACTAATCATGCCATGTTTTCTTTGGAAAATTGTAAGATGATTTATTAAATAGAGAAAAAGGAATGCATTAATCGAGCTATCTTATAATGAGTTGTCTAGTCTAGAAGATATGCTACTCTCTTAGAAAATTTATTGTAACTAAAGAAATCATATAATATAAAATCCTATAAGATTCTCAAGAATTTAAATAAAACCTTTACAATGAATGATGCTGCAGTAATAATTTAGAATCTAATTTCTCTCTAGGGATAAGGTTTACCCTAACCTATATTTTGTTCTTTTTATTTTTAAAAACTTACATTTTAGCCCTTAATTTTTTTATATAGTTAAATAAGAACTTTTAAAACTGTAATTTAAACTGTACGATAGTCATTTTTTAGTAATGTTAGTCTCTCCATTATTTTTTTAATATTTAATAGATTTTTTAAATTATCATTTTTTATTTTTCTGTAAATATATTTTTCTTCTTGTAAATACATATCAGTATTTTTTAAATATCGGTTAGCTATGAAAAAATATAAAAAATCTTAAAATTATTGACACATGGTTATCAGACAGTTTAATTTAGGATTTCAGAAATTATTGTCGAACATTATAAAAGAAATAGAGGGTAAAGTATAGGTTTTAAAAAATAGATGTAGGTAAAGTGTAGGTTAGATCAAATCATATGAGGCTTTTGTAAGTTACCCTTTCTCTTTGGAAAATATTTTAGTAATAAGAATTCATGACATTAAAAGATGCATATAATTAAAATTTGGAGGACTTCAAAGTAAACATATTATTGTTGTGTTGGAGGAAGCTAAATTTTCACCATATTATATACCTAGGTGATAATCATAGACATAGTGGAGCAAAATGTTGGATAATGGATGCGGAATGAAACGGGGTTGTGTTGTGGGGGGGTCGTTTACTGTACCAAAAGGGGCTTGGAAATTTAATTTCTCAACAGCAGTAAAAAAGGTTGTCTGGGATGGGATCTCAACCCAAGAATAGGTCTGCTGATGGCTGCCGTCGGATCCCATAGGTAAGGGAAAACGAAAAGAAAGAAAATTGCGGACGCCGTTTCCTGAAGCTTTGTTCGTCCTTTTCTTAGATCTGCCGAGATTTTCGGGCCAAAGACAATCCTCCTCGGTTTGTTTTTGCACCAAACCAAACTGTTTGACTGCAAACTATCATCTCTTTTGTACCCCCAACCCAAAAAAAATCAGTTATTAATTGAGAAAATAATTTTAACCGGGAAGAAAACTAGAAATAGAGAGCACTAGTTTGGGCACTCTTTTACTTAAATCCATTGAATCACTCGTAAACCAAATACTTTAGACAAAACACCACCAAGCATGCATGATCGTGATGAGTTGGATAATTAAGAACCCAACAAATTGATTAATTATTTATCATATTATAATTAATTACCGTGGTCAGAGTCATAGTCACCGATTATATATATTTTTTAGCTCTGAAGCTCGCTACACTCCCTCGATTCATTTGATATGTGCGACGCCCAAGCAAGTAAGCAAGGGGTAGGGCGTAGGGGAAAGGAAGATGCAACTTTGATGATCATGAGCACCCATCGCTGAGTGCTGGTAAACAAATTAAAGAACAAAAATGAAAAGACCTTTGACCTTCCCTCCCCTCGACTCGTTGCACGACATTTCATTTATTAAAAGCATGCATATGATATCCATTGGCAGTACCCGAACCCGAAATATAACCAATAAATTGCATCCATAGAATAGTAATACTTCAATCTATACTATATCGCTAGCTACAAGCCTAAAATTCGGGTCGTCTTTCTTGAGATAAATGACACAATTCTTTCATCGTTTTGCATTTATATTATAGAGTACAGGGTAACTAATTTATCCATATATTCAAAATTAGTTGCACTAATTTATGGCCTCCTGTACAATAGCAATTAAATTGACCAGGTAGTACCATATTCTTTTCATATGCTGATATTTACCACGTACACTACGTACTGCTTAAGTTGGGTTATAATTAGAAGATAATTAACTTAATCGTTATTTAGAAAAGGAAATCACGAAACTGCAGATAAGATTTCTAGCAATTCAATTCACAAGTTTCATGAGTTTGAATGATCAGATTAAAAAACAATCAACTTGCCATTTTCCCTTAAATTCACTGAATTAGAGCATTATTTATTTATTTTAATGTCTAATGTAATACAATGTTACAATCCAGTAACAATTATTCATACTTTATCTTTTACCGCCGTGATACGCGTAATTTATAATAAATGGATGCATGATTTAATCCTTTTTTTTTCTTTTTTGCAGAGGAAAACCATTTAGCGGTGTCATGTGATCCAAATAAAAATTTAATCCGGAGTAGTAATGTAATTAGTTAGTGTAATTATTTAGTGACAGTGGCTTTACGATGTGGCAAAAGAAAATGAGAGGCAAACTCAGGCCGTGATCACGAGCAGTAATCATTCCAAATTACTCAACTCTTACTTTGGTTGGTGTCGTTTACTGAGAGGACATCTCGCCCCGTAATTAATTATTGCTTTTCTTTCTTAATCATGCTTTTCACTAAGTAATCATACTATATTAGTGCATGCAATTGGGAACATTAAACTATTACTAATAAAATACGTTCACTTCAACAAGATAAAAATTATAAAAAAAAAAAACAATGAAGACGGAAAGCAAAACGAGAAATCGTGTGGGCCCCCAGGTGACAGCTCAGCTGCTCAGGGAATCGAGCCGGTGTTGCAAATGGAAGAATAGTGCAGTGCAGGGCGATCGGCGATAGATAAGATGAGCTCTAAATGCGCGGTTGGTCCCTCAACTTTGCAAACTATACGACTTACTTCTCAAGCTTTCATAAACTGTGCCACTTGGTCATTTGATTGACGGAAAAAGCGCATGGATATGCACGTGGATTAAACGATGTTGGTGAGGCACTGAACATGGAGAGCAAGACTCAGTTGTTAGCGGCTGGGTGAAGATTATTTTGCTTCTACTTCCGATTTCTTGCGCCAGTTTAAATTCAATCACATTGAATCACTTGTTTCATTCAATTAGTCCCAAATTGAAGAGGAGAAAAGTTTCACAATTTTGGGGATCTCAAAACCCTTGCACGACCTTTTCCATCAACTCAATTAAGCCATTCTACCCATCCCCACCTCCAAAATCTCAATCCCTAAATTGATTTCTAATGCAAAAAAAGAAAGAATAGAATAAGAAAATTTTAAGCAAAGAAATAGAGATGGCCATTGGAGGCGAGACAACCACTGCTTGTAGGATCGATGGAGAAGAAATCATATGATTTCATAATTACAATTCTTGATGATTCGCTGTCACTCATCACTTTCTCCTCCTATTACTAGTGGCATTGGTGGTGTGAGAGTCAACCCCATAGTAGATCATGTAAAAGATTTCATGGAGTAATGCAGTTTCAAACAAGATGTTTTGTAGTCAGACTTGGAAGTAGTGGCTAGCAATGGGCTGTGGACATGTCAATAACAAGAGATCGGGCGTCAGTTCAATGAGTCTACATATTGATCTTCTTGGGCATTTGAAGGAAACAATGTCTATGGGTTTTGCTGGTTCAAATGAAGGAAGCACGAACATCCATTTAATTCTGCACATAGAGCTTCTAAATTTCTAAGTTTTTCCTAGTAATCACTAATCTTAGCCTCCACCGTCCAGATTTCATTTTTATTTTTTTCCTTTTTGGTGCTTTGTCAAAAATCATTGAAATTGCTTGCTCCTTCACCGTCTCATTTCAAAACAGCTATGTTCTTTGAAAAATAGCCCCGAACCAAGCCCCAACTAATGCCATGTACCTTTCCACCTATCAGGGACTAAATCACTATATTTCTAAAAGTAAAGGGACTAAATCGCATTCATTTATATTTAAAGGATTAAATCATTTCAGTTGAAAAAGATAAGGTACCAACAGTGCATTTAGGCCATAAGATGATAGCCATACAGGAACAGAAAGGGCACGTCCGTAAATCCAAATACGCGTGGAACACTGCTCTCAATCTCAACCATCAGATTGGACAAACCTTTATAGGGAATGCGTTGGATCAAATGAGCACACCTGCTTACGATACGATTGACTGGTATAGTACATTATTTGTTTTATTTTTGTACTACACCATAAATTTTTTTTGGATAAACTAGGGAAAGAAAGATCTGTACCTTTTTTTTTTAAATTATAAACGGTCTTCCAAGTATTTTTTATTATATCTTATGAATTTTCATTGTTATAATTAAAGTTATTGATAAAAGGTAGTAATATTTAATAAATATGTTTAGAATGTTCATATTTGTAAACCATTAATAATATTAATAAAAAATATTAAAACTAACAAATATTTTAAGACAATGAAGTAACAATAGTAGTAATTGTTATTAATACCACCCCATTACCTACTTATAGTAGTTCATCATAATTTTTTACCATGTTCAAAAGCACTTTAGAAATATTTAGTTTGACAGATGAACAGTCATGAAAGATGGTATGTTACTAGCACAGATTAGTTAATTACTGTAATTTTAGAGAAAGTATACTTCAGTTGAGTTGGTAATGAATTAATTACTCCATTAGCATGTGCCAATGAGGATTCATATGCAACAAAAAAGAATTATCACAAGTATTTTAGGTATGATATATGGGGCCCAAGTGCTCTCCCTTCATCTGTTGATGAACCGATTGCCAATAATGTGTCAACAGCAGATGTTGGTGTGACTCAAAGGATCATGTCCAGTTTAGTGGAGGTGGTGTTGTTCGTTTGTTGGCAGCGAGAGCAGGGTAGAGGACGAAAGTTCTTTTCATAGCTCACAAGTGAAAGTTGAGATATGCAACTGGTCATGAGCACTTTTCGACATTTGTACTTCAACGCACTAGCCCCCAAATTTGTCTAGCATGCATGGTAGGGGTGACAGTCGGGTTGGTGAAATCTATTACCTGCAGATATCTACCCATAATAAGCAAGTAAACATATAAAAATACCAACAATGAGACCGACATAGATAACAAATCATATCCATCTAACAGGTACGGGCGGGTGGCAGGTAGGGGTATCTGTCACTGGTAAATCCGCTTCATCTACCCATAAAACCTGCTACTTTGAATTCCTATTTATTAATTATAATATGATGTAGCCTTAGTCACAGGAAGCGCCCGCCTCACCGCCGCTCTCGAAGTTCAGCGCATGAATTCGCGCTTTTGGAGCGCGAGCGTGACGAATTCGCGCTCTAATAATTAGGAAAGCGCGATTTGAGGTTTTAAAATTTGCGAATTCGATTTAATAGAAAAATCCTAACTGTAACAGAAGTTCTCCTGTTTTTAGCACGCTAATTTGTTTACCTAAGTCAAGTTGAAGTCTAAACCGAAAAAGAAACCAAAAGCCCTTGTTACCGAAGCCGTTTGAAGTCTGATTTGATACGTACAAACGGAGGACGAAGTCGAACTTCGAAGAGCAGTAATCTTGTTCAATCGTTCTACAAATAGAGCACCGTTGCAGTCGCCAAGCCAGTAGAGCAGTATCAGACCAGTAGCAGTTGCAGAGCAGTACCAGACCAGTAGCCAAGCCACGGTGCCGGTGCGAGTCGTGCGATAGGTCGAACCGTCGAAGTGTCGAAAAGCAAAAGCAAAATTGGTGAGTTTGAATTCGTAAACTGATTTTCGTTTGATTCCGATTGTTCTTCTTCTTCACTAGTTCGCTGTTTTTAAGTTTGAATAAAAAAAGTTTTCCTGTGCGACGGCGCCGGTGAGTCGGTCTGTCGGTGTCTATAAGTCTATTGCGTTTAACTTTGCTATTGAAAGTATGGAGGATTGCGAATTAGTGAAGAAGAGGAATATAACTAAAAAAATGTACTGTAGCTTAGAATATAACTAAAAAAATGTACCGTAGCAGCGAACATTATTTAGCCTAAATTGTACTGTAGCTTTTTTTTTTTGTGTGATTAAATAACATTATTTTTTATTATGTTTTTCATCTTTGCTCCATTGGATTAACCAATTGTTTTATTCCGAACTGAGATTGAGATGTATTATTTCTTATATATTTTTTCATGAATTTGTAGATTCGGTGGAAGAAAATAACAATGAGGAAAGAAGTAATTCACAATCAAATATTGGTGATACTAATGACCAATGCAAAGAGTTGAGTTCTACACCTTTGAGAAGGTATGTGACATACATTGAGAATAAGAAAGATAAGTGGACTTGTAATTTTGGTTGTAGAGCAGAACCTTATACGGGAACATACTCACGTATAAGAGCTCATTTAATTGGATTGTTACCTGGACAACGAGCTCAAGGAATAGCCACTTGCACCAAGGTAACAAAACAAGAAAGGGCAGGGTTGAAAAAAGAGGAGGAGGAGGCTCAAAAACTATTTGGAAGTAGTAGTAGGAAGACCCCCATCGTTAATCTACCGGTTGTTCCACCAGCACATTATACAAATATGGCACGTGAACAAGGTATGAAGCATATTGGGCAGTTGTTCAAGTTGTCTTCCAGAGAAGAAACCGATGGTATAATTGCTAGGTACTTCTATGGTTGTGGAATTCCTTTTAATACTGCTAGATCTCCTTTGTGGGTTGACATGGTGAGAGCAATAAATGAAGCTCCTAAAGGATATAAGCCTCCTAGTTCTGAAAAAACTAGGACCATGCTACTTGATAGAGAAAGAACGAAAATTGATCGTGCTTTAATTTCTATTAAGGAACAATGGCCTAAGTATGGAGTTTCAATAGTGTCAGATGGTTGGTCCAACATTAAGAACCAACCTTTGATAAATGTTTTGGCTATTTCTGGAGGGAGGGCTATGTTTCTGAATGCTGTTGATTGTTCTGGTTATGAGAAAAATGCACAATTTGTTGCTGGCATTTTACTTAGGGCTATTGAAACTGTGGGGACATATAATGTTGTACAAGTTTTAACGGATAATGCTTCAAATTGTAAGACTGCTGGAGATATTATTCAAGATAGACATCCTCATATTCTTTGGTCTGGTTGTATGGCACATACTCTCAGTCTTCTTATGAAAGATCTAGCTAAATCATCTCATTTGGGTTTATCATTTTTTAGTGATTGTTATGAGAAGGCAAAAGGTGTTGTGAACTACATTAAAAATCACACATTTGTGCTGCATATCTTCAGAACTTTTTCTGCATTGGATG
Source organism: Aquilaria yunnanensis (assembly GCA_039654915.1). Taxonomy (NCBI): domain Eukaryota; kingdom Viridiplantae; phylum Streptophyta; class Magnoliopsida; order Malvales; family Thymelaeaceae; genus Aquilaria; species Aquilaria yunnanensis. The sequence continues at coordinate 100,732,296 of CM077593.1, read as the reverse complement.
TCATTCAAGTGAAGAAAACTAGATTTGGTCATCACTGTGTAGTTTTGGAGCGTCTTTTTCGAGTAAAAAATGCTTTGATATCCATGGTTTTGAATGATGAGTGGGAAGAACTTAAGAAAGGAAGTTCAAGATCAAATTTAGAACATGATCAAGTTAAGAAAGTGGTATTGGATGATGAGTTTTGGGGACAAGTAAAATTCATTTTGTCTGTCACAAAACCAATTTGGTTAATGATTCGCTTTTGTGATTCTGATAAAGCGGTTGTTGGGGAAGTGTATCAAAGAATGGAAGATATGATAGGTTCTATTGAAGAAGTTTTGCAGAATGATCATGATCTGTACAAAACAGTGGAAAATTTGATTTTGGAACGGTCGAGAAAAATGAATCTGCCACTACATACACTTGCTTATGTGCTTACTCCTTTTTATTACTCACAAACTTGGCTACGAAAGGTAGGTCCTTGTGGAAGGAAGAGGACTAAGCCACATGCTAATTCATTTGTACAAGGTATGTTTAATTTTGTTGTTAATGTTACTTGACTTTTTATTATTTATTTGATGGCTAATTATTAGTAATATTTTTAGTATACATATTTTTTATTATTAGTAATATTTTGTCATGTTTTTAGGGACATACCTAAATGTGGTTGACCGACTTGTTTATGATTTATGGGATACTCCACTGATTCGCCAGCATCTTAGTGATTTTACAAGTGATATAGGAGTATTTGCTCGACCTCAGGCTATTGAAGATAGAAAAATGATGAGTGCAATTGCTTGGTGGAATTTGTATGGTGTGGCTGCTCCTGAATTATATAATCTATCAATCAAGGTTCTTTCTCAAAGCGTTAACACTTCATGTGCTGAGAGGGTCTGGAGCACATACTCATATATTCACAATGTAAAGAGGAACAAGTTGAATGCAGATCGAGCTGAATCATTGGTATATGTGCACTACAACAACAGACTATTGACGCGTTACAGAGAAGATTATGAATCATCTTATAAGAATTGGGATGATTTTACATATGATGATGTCCTAGACAACGATATGGAGGCAATTCATAGAAAAGATCACACTTTTCTTTATGGAGATGATGATATTCATAACTCTTCTCAAACATCAAGTTTCAATCAAGGAATATCAAACTTGTCTCAAGCACAAAGAGAGGAAATATCCCGTGGCAAGAGGGCTAGAAATGAGTGACAAAGAATAACAATTAGTAGCTAGTCGTTTATAATTAATTTTACTATTTCTATTGGAATTCATCTCGGTTTGGATTTTATTTTATAAGTTTGATTTTTCATATGTTGTTTCAGTGTTGAAAGCTATCAATTTTTTTTGTCTCTTCTCATATATATATATATAGTGACGCTCTCGAGCCGCTTCCGCTCTCGGTGTTTTTTCAAGTTTAACGAATTCGCGCTCCCGCTTCCGTTCCCGCTCCCGCTTCATGTGACTTAGGATGTAGCACCTACACTTAACTAATATTTTATACTAATTCTCATAAAATATTTTCTGATATGTATATTATGATTTTGTTATATTATATGCGGATAATGACTTTTTATTTATGTTTCATATTTTATTTTTATGAAATTAAAAAAACATTGTTTAAGTTGCTGGTATGGATTATTCGTGGGTTATGAGTGAAGGTGAGGTTTTTCACTAATTTGCAAATATCCATAAAGTCGTAGGTATAAAAAAAACCGTGAGCATGGATAACAGATTGGGAGTATCCACACCCCGATCCACCTTATTGTCATCCGTAATGCATGGTATAGTTTTCTATTGCTATACAACATAAATGGCAAACAAAATACGATTAGGGTAATATCACTTGTATAATTCCTAACTTTTAATCATTATTTTATTTTGTAGTCCATAACTTATTAATCATTTAGTTTTGATTTTAAATCTATTAAAACATTTTATTTTATTTTTAAATTTGTTAAAAGCGTTTCATTTAAGTCCCTCATTGAATGAATTTTGTTAACTAATAACAACTTTCTGACAGTAACTTTTTTAAAAAAACTATATTCCAATAAATTTAATATTTATAATAATTTTTTAAAATTAATGGTTAATTCAAACTACTATTTTTTTCCTCAATAAATCAAACTTACTAATATATATTGTTTATTGATAAAAGGGCTAAATGAAAATGATGACAGTGAGTGATAGGGTTGGGGCTAACTCTAGGACTTTATCTCAAAGGATTAATGTCCATGCAAGCAATCTTATAGATTTAGACAGGAATTGGATGAGGTTGGATTTCTGTGTTTCTTTTTACTTTTCAAATTTCCCAGAGCATTGGGTTGTAAAGGATTTATGGAAGGTGTTTCAGAGATGGGGAGTGCTGATTGAAATGGTTATAGTGCCAAAGAGAAATCATTTTGGCAGGAAGTTTAATGTTGTTAGGTTCAAGAAAGATCATAGAGCTCTAAATCTTTTAGTTGATCTAAACACTATTTGGATAAGGTCATTTAAACTAAGGCTTAGGTTGGCAATGCAAAAAGCACAGTCTTATGAAAGTCGGAGAAAAAGCCAGTTTATTTGTCATCATTACAAGGAAAGTAAAGAGGAGCAGCAAATTAGAAGAAGAAGATTTGCTGAAGTGGTCAAATGGAAATCGTTTGAAGTGTTAAAACAAAAAAAGTTAAACGGTATTGAGAAGCAGGTAAAGCTAAAAAGGAAGGGCTTTTTTATCTATGATCCAAAACTGGTCAATAACTGTGCTAGTAGTGTCATTGCCAATATTGTAAGTGATGTTGAAAGTTTAGTTGGGGAAGTCCAATCATCGTTTATTCGTCTGATCATATCTTTCAAATCTGATGAGGAGGATTGCAAATGGCTTCATTTTTTACTTTTGGGAAAACTTAAATCTCTTAACTCAATCAAGTTCCTGGCGGAGGAGTTTTTCTGGAAAATAAATATAATTACAAATTAAAGTTAATAGGTGGTAGTATGGTTTTGCTATGTTTTTCATCAGAAGAAGTTAAGACTGAGTTTATGCCTTTGGTGGTTTCATTGCAGTAGATGATGATACACTATTTTGAAGACAGTTGGACATGGCTAGAGTTCTAATTAGTTGTTCAAAGGAGAAGCTCCTTAGTTCGTGTGTTGTGGATATTAATTGTGACTTGTTTAAACTCAAAATTAAAGAGGAATATATATGTCACCTGCCGCTATTACCATTTCAAAACAATCAACAAAAGGCTTCAAAACATGTTATGCCGATGTTTTTTTTTGTTTATGGCTCCTTAGTAGGTGATTTTCAAGTCTGTAAACCTGGTGGTTCTGATGCATTAGTTAATGATATTCAGGCTAGTCAAGAGGACGATGACGATGGTAATTATATCGGTTGCAACAGTTGTAAGGTGGATGAGGTTGTTTGTAGTAGGAAAAATGGTTTAGGTGTCGAGACAGATAGTGGCTCATTGGGAAGATAGATGTTGAATCCTTTTCAAAATGGGTTTATTGGTTTTGTTAATGAAGCAAACAAGCTAGCTTTGGTTGTTTTTAAGGGATTGGCTTTAAATTCAAGTGGTATGATTGGCTTAAATCAAGTTGATATTTTGGGCCAGGTGGATACAGACTTTAGTTAGAGAAATGCTGGTGGTAATGGGTCTAATAACTTTGCTAGGTTGGCTCAGTAATAACTATCTGAACCTAATTTGTGAAATGATACTATTTCAAAGTATGATAAGATCAAGACATGGTGAAGTCTGATTTTAAAGGGTTGGTAGATATTTAGGTTTCTAAGGTAAAAAATTTGGCTTTATTTTTTTTTTCTTAATAAGAGTGGATGAAAAAAAAAACATAAAATCAATAGGGTTCAAAAAAAACTAGAGGAAGAAAAAAATCTAAAGGTTTTGTTAATGTTGAAGTCAAAGATGCTTTAGAGAAAAGTAAGTCAACTGATTATAGAAGGAATTAGATTTGGGTGGAGTTACTAAAGCTTAATTGAATAGTGAGCTCATAAAAAAACATAGAAAATGGTGGAAACGATGAGTTTGTTGGGTCTAATTTGTGATGGCCAAGAGGATGAGATGATGAAAAGATTTTCCCGTTAGAGTTGAGAAAAGCTCTTCATTCTCAATTTGTTTTATAGAGTATTTTTTTGAGTATATCTTATGTCTTATCTCTGAAAGTAATCACTCTTACTATTAGAGGTCTGGGTATCGCTGAGAAGAAGAACTTAATTGCTATTTTTTTGTCCAAAGAGGATTTTGAAGTGGTCTTCATACAAGAAATGAAGTTGTCTACTTTTGATGTCACAATGGTGAGATAAATTTGGAATTAGCAATGCTTGGGCATGATGTAGTCAGACATTGAAAAGGCTCCGAGTTGAGCAATGGTTGTATGGAAACAGAGTTTCTTTATATTGGGCAGTTTTTCCATTTTCCGGAGAGTGGTGATCATGAAAAGCTTGCTAATCCAACTTAACTTTGAATGCGTTTTGGGTTATGTCTATGCACTCAATGAAGTTCCTTTAAAGAATCAATTATAGGATGAAATCACTTCCTTGAAGGGAACTCGGCTTATTCTTTAGTTGATTAATAAAGATTGGAACAAGGTTTAAAGATGGAGCAAAAAATTCGACGAGAATTGTCAATTTCTAGGTCTACATTGCTTTTAAGAGCTTGTGTAGAATTGTGAACTTATTGATCTTCCAATGTGTCGTATGAACTTCACTTGTTCAAATAATCAGCTGAAGTTAGCTATGAGTAGATTGGATAGAGTTATCTTATCCTCTGATTGGTCTAGGTTGGGATAGCATAGTTTATGGTCCTAAGACTTTTAGATTTTTCAATTAGTAGTTGGATGATCCAAGATGCGATGAGCTTTTTTGTTCTGTGTGGTTTGGAGTGAGGCAATAGACAACTTTTTTTCTCTTTAAAATTAGTAGTTTTACTATTGCCAGTCTTACTGTGCTAAAAAAAAATTGAACAAAGTTAGGGGTGTACTGAAAAATAACTTTTGCAAAATTTTGATGGTGTTAAGTTAGAGCTTTAAAAGGAGAAGGCAAGGTTATTATGATTTGAGAAGGTTGGTGTAAATAATCTGAAGAATGTGGATATTTGGAAGGAAAGCTTGAATCTAAAGGCAACGATTCGTAAGCAACAAAGGATAATTTTGATGAATGTTTACCAGAAATCAAGGTCAAGGTGGCTCAAAATTGGGAGACTGTAACACAAAATTTTTTCACTTAATGGTCAGTAACAGAATTAGAGCTAATTTTTTTTCTTCCAACTTTATTGATGTTGTTTTGCACTCTAATCACTCTGTAGTTATGGTCGGAGTTGAAATTTACTTCAGAAGGCATTTTCAAAGCTGTGAAGGGCCTTTATTTGGCCAATTGGAAGAAGTTTTCAAAATTTTATCGGAGGAGTAATCGATTTTTTTAGAACAACCATTTTCGGAATCTAAAGTCAAAAAGGCCATGTGGATCTATGGAGAAGATAAGTCACCTGGGTCCTAATGGGTTAAGTTTTAAAGTGCTTAAAGAATGTTGGTTAGTTATTAAAGACAATCTGATGGATTTTGTGGCTCATTTTTAGAGAACTGCAAGGTTTCCTGCAACTTTCAAAAATTCTTTCATCTCTCTTATTCTGAAGAAGCTGTGTCCAGAGACCTTAAATGACTTTCGGCCTATATATCTGATTGGTAGTATTTATAAAATCCTGGCTAAATTCTTTATGGAGAGGATGAAATCTATCATGGCAGCAATGATTGAAATGCCCTAGTTTGCTTTTATGAGTGGCCATAGAATTCTTGATTGATCTCTTATAGTTAATGAGGTGGTTCGCAATTTGAAAATTCAGTTATTGAGGTTTAATTTTGAAAGTCAAATTTGAAAAGACCTATGACTCAGTGGAATGGTGTTTTATAGATCAGGTTTTGAAAGAAATGAGATTGGGTGATAGATGCAGAAGTTGGATTATGAAGTGTATTAGTATGATGAATATTTTAGTTCTTGAGAATGGTTCTCTGATAAATCGGTTTCGTATAATGAGGGGTTTTTGGTAGGGGGACCCTATTTTCTCTGTTTTTGTTCAACATTGTCACTCAGGGTTTTCACGTTTTACTTGACAAAACTAAGACCTTGGGCTTGTTTAGTGGGGCCAATGTTGGCGGGAAGTCTTCATTTATGGTATCTCATCTTTTATTTGCTGATGATACCCTAATTTTTTATGAACTTGATATGGAAAATTTAAAGAATGTCAAGCATGTGTTAAAATATTTTCAACTTTCTGCTGGCCTTAAAATTAGAGCCAGTTTATTTTAAATTTTATTTGAAAGCCAATTATGAATTTTTATTTTTCATGCATTAAAAAAAAGAAAAACTCATAAAAATTTAATAACATCATAACAATTTTATTTCGAATGGATTAGTACACTTACATAATATTGACTTTCAAATAAAATCTATTCCATACAAAAAAGATGTAAAAATAAAATAAGTTATTTTATATTAAATTGACTTAAGTTAAAATAATTTGGCTTTTAATTTTGGAAAAAATACACTGTTTGGTGTTGGCCCAGTGTGTAAATGAACATAGCGTTTTGGTAAACCGTTCGTGGACTATTCAGCAGAAGTTCATTTATGTTGTTTATTTAGTTAAATGAACGAACATGAACAGATTTTTCTGTTTGATTAGTTAAATTAATGAGCATGAACAAGGTCTCATTCATTCATTTAAGTTCATAAATCGTTTAGTTTTTATTTGTTTATGATCATTTATTTATTTGTTGGTTTATGTCTATTTGTTTGTTTATTTATATATTAATGGTACATTTATTATTATATATATTGTATATATCATGCATTTTTTTTAGTGTCCACCTATTCTACACATATGATTGTGCTTCAATCTCTTCCAAATTAATCTATTGTCTTTATTTCTCCAAACATAATCAGTCATTTCCCTTATAGTGTGAACATGCTATAGTACCGAGCTGAGCCCCATTGCCATAACCCATAATCTTTCTCATCATCGCATATTGCTCTGTTAGTCATTGCTAGACTCGCTCCAATTTAGATTGGTGGTAATTCATTAGGTTTTAATTGTTCGTGTTCATGTTTGTATTCATTTATTAATAAACGAACGAACACGAATAGATAAATTACGTTTGTTTATTTTTTGTGTTTGTTAAAAGTTAAACGAACGAGCATAAACATGACTTATTTGTGTTTGTTCAGTTCATTTACAACCCTCTAGCTCCTGGCTTGGTGAATGAGTGGGGTAGATAAATCAGATGTTTGATTAGTTAGCTTTTCTTTAAATATCTAAGATTGCAGATAAGTACTAATCCTATTTCTAAATCCGTGTTGGAGCCAGTGGTGGAGAGGTTTAGAAAGTGTTTATCTAGGTGAAAATTCTCTTATATTTTGAGAGCTGGGTGGGTCACTTTAATCAAATATGTGCTTAAGAGTTTGCCACTTTATTTTCTTTCTTTGTTTTATATTCTTGTTGGTGTAGCTAATGAATTAGAGAGAATTCAGATGACTTTCTTTTACGACAAAGAGATTGGCGAGCGTGGCCTTATTTTAAATATTAATGTAAATGTGTTTTATTTAAATTTTAATTTCATTATTTAATTATTTAATTATTAATATTTAAAATAAAATAATATTCATAGCAATTTAATGAAAGTATTAATTAAATAACAAATGAAATAAATAACCAATTAAATTAAATAATATTAATTAAACAATAATTATATTAAATAATAATGTATTTTGTTTAAAAAAAGTTTTATTGTAGTGATTGACTATGGCAGTCGCTAATATAGTGACTAAACTAGTCAGTCGCAACTCATAATGTTCTCAACTGATTTTTGACTGAAGGTTTTAATGCTTTTTGCAGTCAAGATTCAGTCACAATTAAATTGTGACTTAAAAAAATACAATTGTCGTTCACAGTAATAAAATAGTCGCTTCTGGCCAATATTACAATTCAAACATGACTGAACTTTCAGTCGTGATTTTACATTTGTTTTGTGGTGATTTGACATTTTAGAATGACTGCTAGATCGATGTAATCATCCTCAAGACTAAATTTCCTAGAATATTTGCTCTGGCCAGATTTAGAAGGGACCAGTCAACAATTTTGGCTTTTAGAAGAATGGTTGGTGCTGGAATGTGGCTCTTCGCAAAAAAGGTCTTCGACTGGGAGGCATCCATTCTTGACCAATTTATGGCTTTGCTTAATTCAATATTTATCTCGATTGATTCGAAGGATAGATTGGCCTAATGCTTTGAAAATTCTGGAAAGTACTATATCAAATCCTTCTATTATGAGGTAGAAAATATATCTTTCTGGGCTAATTTGCTTCTGAATTCTGTTTGGAATGCCAAGGTTGCTCCAAAGCTCAGACTACTTTGTCGGCAAATTTTTCAAAGGAATGTTGCTACAAGGGACGTTCTATTGAAAAAGAAATATCATTGTGGTCTCTGCAACCTGCCGTCCTTTTTGCTGGCTTTGTATGGAATCTGTGAGCATTTATTTTTACATTGCAGTTTTTTCTTGGGAGGTTTGGCGGCGGGTTATCAGGCCATGGAGCTTCTGTTGGGTGGCTCCTCCTAATATTTTTTTTCTTATAATTTTAATCTGTATGATATTTTTTTATAATTAATAAATATTTTAAATTATAATTTTTTTTATTTTTTTTATAAATAGGAAACTGAATTTTTTAAATATTAATTGGCTATAGAATAATACTATATAGATTGAAATTACTTAAAGAAAAGTATCGTATAGTTTAATTTAAAATTTTAAAAATTATTATTGAATTGTATTAAAAAAGTAGGAGTAAAGTGTATATTTCTAAAATAAGAGAAATAAAGTATAATTTCACTTAAACCTTAGAAAATAATTTGTAATTATCCCTTTTTATTTTTATTCCTTTCATTTCATGACAAGATCGAAGGCAGAAACGTACGTCAATGTTTGGTAATTGTCAGTTCTACGGCATCGCTTTCAGTGATGGAGAATATGTTCAGCTTATTTTCATAATACATTGAATAACGTAATCCTAATCAACCAGCTGCCTAGCTATAGTACAATTTCACTAGTGATTTAGATAACTCAATTATTTTCAACCTCTCCTTGTTAACGCGTTAATTAGTCTTATTGCCAACACTTAAAAAAACGGTTTACGTACTAACTTTTTTCACTTTTACCTGCTTCAATTAGGTGTGCAAAGTTTTTTTCTTTTCTGTTTTTTTTTTTTTTTTGTTTTGAACCATACAGAATATATACAACAACTTACATTTTCTTTCTTACTTACGTATTCATAATTTATAGTTTGAAAAAAAGGTATGAGTGTTTTTTAATATTATTTCCAGACCCTAAAAAGAGAGGACTTCACTTCATCATGGACAAGGGCAAGGCCGTGCAAAATTAATTACCAGAATCTTAATTTACAATTTAACCCCTTATCCTTTTCATGCATGGATCCCACGTACATTCCTGGTTTCTGAATCCAAATCCGAAAGAAAAACGCAGCTCTAGGTCCACTTCTTACACAAATCAGCTTTTTCACGTCGGGGAGGGCCGGCTTTGCTCAGTTACAAAATCTTTATTCTACCAACCTGCAACCCAATTAATGTTATGCGTATTTGCATGCAACTAATCGTAAATGTGCTGCCAAAAACTTTACCACAAAAATGCTGCCACCGTGGGCTTTTTCTTGCGTCCTCTTTGTGCTCCGTCTAAGATAAATATGCTTAAAAACCTGTCGACCAAACTTCTTTAATTTATTAAAAATGGGCTAACATATAGTATTGCATCATTCTTATTAAATTTTCTGTTGACCCAGAAACTACTGACATAATTATAATAGAGCTAGCATCCAATTACCTTGATGCGCGTGAAGATTATATTAAATGAAATACTATATATTTAGAGGTGTTAATTATTAGTTACTCCAAGGTGATGATAGTGCCATAGATATAGTAGTATATTTGTTGATCCACAAATAGAGTTTAAAAATATAAAGAAGATCACATTCCACTTGCCACTTAGTGGATCTCGATCCTAAGTTTGACTTAAATGTTCTCTTCTGTAGATTGTGATTACTTATTGCTGCCCCATGCGTTATGACTTGTATAATTAAGTTGTCCCAATTCTTTGCATCATTCTCTTTTAAGTAATTAATCTATTATTTTTTTATTTTTAATATTTTAATATATAAATAAAAAATATATATATATGAATGATAAATTAAGATATATAATTTTTAAATATATTTTTTAATTTTTTAATAAATAATAATATAAATAAATTTATGTCAAACTAGTAAAAAAAGTCAAATAGGGCAAAGAAAACTGGATGGAGGCAGTAATATTTACCGTTTTAAATTTCCAGATCTGCAGAGGGTAGCGTTAATTTCCGGCACAATTCATCACACTATATCTGGTCGCCTTTTCTTTTTAACATGTACTGACTCGCAAGCCCCTCCAGAAACTGAAACTACACATGAATTAATACTCCATTAAATATCTATACATGCTTAACAAAATTTGTGCTAGATAAATTATGCAAGAAAAAAACTTGAATAATAAATGTACTAACGTTCCTAAAATTTTTAAGAGTCTGCATCGGGCGAATAATAATCAGGTACTGTATATTGAAGAATAGATATGTAGAATCTACTGAAATTAATGCTAATTTTTTTTTATTACTCATAATACCTACCAACTAGAGTTGATGGTTTGTCAAGAGTTAAGGGATGAGGATGCCTTCAAACCGCCGTCTAGGCTACGTTGCGAAGGCGAAATTAATGCTCAAATTGATAAACTTGTAAGTTTAAAAAACACAAGTCAGCTTCCGTGTTTGATTCCGAGTTTCTGGCTTTGTTGAAATTCCACTTTTCAAGACGACGATATATAAACAACTAAAAGTCGTCCTATGTAATATAGTACTGTTACCTCCCTCTCTCTCTCTTCAATTTCTCCCGGCCGACTACTATATATATTCTAAAATAAATGCTATTGTATTGCTCTTATGTACTTGTGGTTAGATTTTAGGCTGGCGGCCAAGAAGATGAAAACATGGGAGATGGGACTCGTCAAAAAAAGATGAAAAATAATAAACAGGCATGAAACGCGTCCCCCCCGCCCCCCTCTTTTGGGGGGGCATATAAAACGCGTTTTGTGGTGTTAAATGAATATGGTTTCAATTTTAGCTTTCCATTAATTTTGATCTATTCTTCATAGATAATAATATGAAAACATAAATAAAAGTGATGCTCTGGTCTGGATCCACTATAATATATATATATATATATATATAGCCCTTTTTGTTGTGTCATAGTTTCTATCATTCTATGTATGGTTGTACCGCACTGGAGAGCAGCAGCACTTTGCACACACAGCATCTTAAACTTACTAATGACCAAGTTCCTCTTTGTACATGTTAAATTAATAATAGCATTGTCAAAGCCGGACCGGAGCAATCGGTTCAATGTGCATTGGTCACCCTACCACTACCATTTGTTATCGGCTCATTATGTGTTGAGCAAAACACTTGTCAAGACCGTATGAAACTGTTGAATCGGAACAAATTGGCAATTTTGAAACAATTCCTTCTGCCCAAATCTGAAATAATTAAAATGCGCCATTAGACCATTTAACATAATTTTTAGTGGCTTGAAATGATCCAACGTACTACAAGAAAAATGGGTTGATGCGACAAAAGAAATAGTGGCATTCAGTCACATCATGTGATTAATATGCCATAGGAAAACTCAGTAGCAAAAATGCTAGTTGCATGAGCCATGCCACTGTTGTGCTACTGAAACGGGCCACTATCATGTGACTGAGTGTGTTAGTGGAATAAAGTGGGTTGAATGAATTTCTATGACTGAATTTGTTAGTTGCATAAATCATCATGCGACTAATAGAAGGTAGTCACATGATGCGACTGAATTTTAGTTGCACTACTTATACATATTTTTTAAAAATATAATTAAAAATTTTATTAAAATTGGATTATAATTATTATAATAATGGAAATATATAATTAATATATTAAAATTAAAATTATTAAAATTTTTATTTAGTAATATTAAAAAAAATAATTAAAAATATTACTAATATAAATTGGTGACCATGATCGTCATGCTCCATGACTAAAAAATAACACAAAGTATATTTTTATTAAATAAAATTATAAAAAATTATCTACTAAATTATTATGTACTAAAATTAACAATAAAATTAAGAATAAAGTTAACACTAAAATTATAAAATTAAGAATAGAGTTAACACTAAAATTAAGTATAAAATTTAACACTAAAATTAATGCTAAAATTAAGTTATAAATTTAAGTACTAAAATTAACAATAGAGTTATTACTAAAATTGAACGCAGAAAATGAATTGAAAAAAAAAAGTTGATTTCCTTATCAAAAGCAGCAAATGGCATGGTAAATGGATGAATAGTGACTGGAAAATTAAACGAGTAAGGAGGAAGGAGCAAGATGGAGGAAAAACTTGAAAGAAATTTGGGGAGAATGGAACGAGGAGGGAGGAAGGAGCATATATATGTAAATAAAATTACAAATAATAAATCTATCATTTATAACAAAATGTTGGCTAGAAATACGAGTTACCTCTATGTTGATAACTAAAGATTGAAATGAAGCAGTTTGAAGGCAGCAGAGTTTCAGACAAATAGAATGAAGAAATGGAGAAGTAAAGGCAGAGATGGAGAGCAAAGATTGAGTAAAGAGGGAGAAAATTGGAGAAGGTGGAGAAATGAGGAAAAGAAATGAGTGTGGGAGGAAAAGGCATTTTTGGTGACTGAATTTGCCATGGATACTTTTTTTTTTTTGTCATTGATGTGCAACTGAAGGAAAGTTTATTTAATTTATGCTACTGAAAAGTAAAATATACTCCCTCCGTCCCATATATTTTACTCCATTTTTCTTTTTGGGTAGTCCCATAACTTTGCACCATTTCCTTTTTAAGTAAGTTTTTTACATTTCATTTACCAAAATATCCCCAACAGATTCCCTCTCTCTCTCTCTTCCCCCATCTCCGGCGAGCTTGCACTGCAAATCGGCAACGGAGGTGCGACCGACGGTGCGCGATTGATGATGGAGCTCCGATTCTCTACGAGGGGGACGAGAAAAAGATGAAAAGGGGCTGGATCGAATCAACGAGGCCAACGCGAATCGGTGACGGAGGTGCGACCGACGGATGCACGATTGACGATGGAGCTCCGAATCTCTGCGGGAGGGACGGGCAAAGGACAAAAAGGGGCCGGATTGAATCAACGAGGCCAACACAAATCGATGAGGTGATATGATTCTACGAGACCGATGTGGATCGACAGATGCGCGATCGATAGACGACGTGAATCGACGCCGGCGAATCAAAGGCCGACGCGAATCGATGTTGCGATCGAGGACGGTGCGAATCGACGTCGATGAATCGATGACGCGAATGATGACAGTGCGATCGAGGACGGATGCGAATCGAGGATGGCGAACCGATTCCGAGATTGAAGAGATGAATCGAGGACGGAGGGGGCTCGGGTGGGACTGTTAGGGTGAGTTTCGCCATCGCGCTCTCACCTCTTGCCCTCACCCTCGTCCACCGTAGCCGGACTTCGACACAGAAAAGAAAGGGCACAATTGGAAAATGAGTAAGAAACAGTAAAACGCCTAAAACTACGTGAAACTCAAATGGTGCAAAATAAACGGGACGGAGGGAGTATTTAATATGTCACACTGTCATGTAACTGACTGGAAATTAATTTAAATGGTGCGACTACTATGCTACTAATAGTTTAATATTCTTTAAACTGTGCGACTGATATGCTACTGACATTTTTATATTTTTTAATCGTGCTTCTGGCATGCGACTGACCTTTGTGTGACTAATCATATCAGTCGCATAAATGATTGTGGCTTACTTGACGTGCGACTGAAATTTAATATTTTTTAAATTGTGCTACTGACATGCGACTAATTTTTCTGCAACTGAACATTTCAATCGTATAGAAAATTATAGTCCACACACATGCTACTAATGTATGACTAAAATGTCATGCTACTGACATTCAGTTGTATAAATTAGTTGCATTTTAATATTTCTGTTATAGTGAATAATCCAAAAATTATGTAAGAATTGTAAAAACTAAGGCTTGATGTTTTATGTTACTGACATTGGTTTGCTTATTTGGATGAGTTGAAAATTTTTTATTCCCTGGAATTTTGGTGAACCGGGACGGTGCATTTTGGTGGATAATTAATCTTGTGGAAAATTATTCTGTATTTTACTGTATTTTACTATTATTAATTGAAAAAAATAAAAAATAATTGATACTAGCATAAAAATCATAAACAGAGTAAACAAAATGAGACAGGTCTTGACTTAAGTTAGATTATGATTGGACTGACGATTGAACCGATTGGACAGCCAACCCAGGGCTAGTCGACTATCAGCTTGGATTGGCTTTTACAACATTAAGTAATGGTAGTGGGCAAACCTAACCATTTGGGTGAAAGCTTAGTTGGTTGATTGACAATTGATTGATCTAAACTAATAGTGGTGTTAGCAGCTTAGATTGATTTTGATGTTAAAAATATGAGCAAGTAAAATGTATGGAAATTATCGTAGCAAGCAATGAAAGAGGAGCTTAGGTAGTGAGTAATTGTAGTAAAGATGGTGCGGATGGAAGAATTGCCAAAAAAGGGAAGGGAGGAATACTGGCGTAAGAGATGAGATGAGATGAGATGAGTGGAAGGAAGCGATTCGATTGATGTAACAAAATACGACGTCCTTTTGCGTCGGTGGCAACTTGCAAATCAACCCTCGCTCTCCCTCAGTCGGCATGCCAATGATTTGAAGACTTTCTGCTCTCCTGGTCCTTCCTTCCTAGCTGCCTATTTCTTTATTCTAAACTAATACGAAACCGCCCCTACCCTGCACCAGGTCTTTCTTTTGCTCTCAGAAACTGAAACTGGCCGAACCGAAATGAATTTGATTTAAAGGCGTCAATTAACTTAACTAGGTTCCTCGACGCCTTAATAATAAGAGGCTAAGAGAAAAACTGTACCCTTTTTTTTTTCGGTTGTGCGCGTGGCTTAATTTGATTTATTTTAATTATCTATCTTATAAAAATAAAATAGATGCACTTTACATTCAAAATTACCAAAACCCAATATTATTTTACCTAACCTACACTTTATTCTATCTATTTTTAAGATTATGTACTTTACTCCTAACTTCTTTTGCACTATTCAACAATAAATTTTATTTTTTTTTAAATTATCTGATAACTATGTTATTAGTAATTTGAATAATCTTGATAATCTTTTTCACAATTAACTGAAATTTAAAAAAATATTGATTTATATTTATATGGAGAAAAATACATTTATAAAGAAGAAAAATTGATATTTTAAAATGTGTATTAACTGTAAAAGAAATATTTTGAGAGATTGAAATTATAAAAAGATGATTATTGAATGGTTTAAATATGATTTTAGAAGTTGTTATCGTAAAATTAAAAAAAATGTAGGTTACACCAACTAACAATGGGTTATTGTAAGTTTTTCTAGAAGGTAATGTAAATGCTGAACTGATTAGAGTTGAACATTATTTGGATACAATTAAAAAAAATGATTACATTCAAATAAAATTGTTCGGTTTTTTTTTCCTAGTTTGGTCGGTATGAATCAAAACAAAATTTCATATTCGGTTATCGGATCTATTATTGGGTCATACACTTAAAACAAAATAAACCAAATAGTAATAAATATTTTACCATTATCCATAATGACCCATATATATATAAAGTTATTTCCTACTAATTTTACCATTATCCATATTGACCGTATATATATTAAATTATTTTCTACTAATTTTAGACAATATGTTGTCTTTTTTTTTCCCTCCTTTAATTTTGGCTATGAAAGGTAAAAATTTTAATATGTATATTATTTTTTTTTCATTTACTATGTGTCTAGGTTAGAAAAAGAATTGAATATAGAATAAATCGAATTGAATAAATTGAAATATAATTCAGACTTATCGGATCAGTTCTGACATGTAATTCTAATAATTTAAATATACTTTATAAAAATTAAAAAATAATGGGACCATTATATTTGAATTAGTTTCAAACCAAACCAAATGAATGTTCACCCTAGATGTGATATGCGAGACAGAGGAGATCGGATGGGGCCTTCTAAGCTTGGAAAGGGGACCTTGCAAGCCCGTTGGGCTTCTTGTACCATCAGCTCCGAACAGAAGCATGTGCTGACATTGATGCCTTGCCATTATCATTATGATCACATTCTCTTCAATAAATAATCTTCATCTCGTCTCGGTCTCATCATCGGCTCTATTTTCATCGCGAAAAAACTCTCCATGTATAAAGTAGAATTTATCTTATACGCTAACCGGCCCTCTATACTTCGCCGCTCACGAAAACAATGAAATCCTAGAAGAAGACGCTCGTACGTATAATTTAATTAACATAACCATATGGTACATGCATTATCGAGCAGAGAGTTCCAGCTAATTTTGTACTATATAATATATATATGTACCAAATAACAGTAATTTGAAAACTTATTTTTGAGAAAAGAAAAAGAGAAAGAATAGGAAGAGGTGAATGAAATACGACAAGCTATGATTAGGCGGACGAAAAGGAAAGAGCAAAAAGCCCACAAATCCCAGAATCACATGTCTATAATAATTGCTGGCATATTCGATTGTGATGTTGGTCGACACCTACGCACCTTGCTAGTGCCGATCAAATTAAGCTGCCACTCTCCACTGATGCTTAAAATCTCTGCTCCCTCCTCTTCGCTACTACTATAATTTCATTTCTTAATCTTCATCATCTGCTAATCGTGTTGGGCTGGGCTTGCAGGAGGAGCTCCAGCTCCAAAGATTAATTTGAGCTTGCATGTTCATATATATAGCTCCACCCCCACATGAAATGAATATATTAACCATATATATCGTATAGCTACTAGTACGTACAACATCAGAGGGATTTAAAACTTGTACAATATAATTAAATTTTCTAGCTACGCAAGCCAATGGTGATCTGATTACATGTAAGTTAGTTGATCGAGGGATCATGTTGATGAAAATTAATAGAAATTAACATGCAATTGCAGATTCATCAAGTACTCCACTTGGATCTGCATGCAGTATGGGCGTACCATTTAATAATTGGATCACTTCTCTGAACATGGTAATGCATTCCGTTTGTGTCTCTTCACGTAGCCTTGTATTCATTCCAAGGCATAACTTAAAAGCATGCATGAATGTACACTTCAAAAGCTTGGGGGGTAATCTGCTTGTTTTGTAAAATATGGAGGATTACAAGGAACCAGTTGACAATTTGTTAGCCGGTGGGCTTTTGGTTTGTGTTTGAGTTTGGAGTGTTTTGACACCCGGTACAGAGGCTTACACAGAAATTCAATTAAGTCGTGCTGATCGATTTTTAGTACTACTGTTAATTTACTGTGTTGGTTGGTTACCTTTTCCAAACTTGTAGCACCAACATATATAATTGAAAGGGTAATAACTTGCATTTGCATGCATGGAAACAACAATAGCAGCAAAAATCAACGATAAATTATATATGGAAAGCGATTAAGGACCACAGGCTTTATTGTTGAATTCAAGCATTATTGCTAACAGGCTACAGCACAGGTGGCAATAATGTGATGACCCCAACTTCTTTGTTTTTTTTTTTTTTCTTTCTGAAAGCATAAATTAAAGCAAATATAAGCCAGTTTAGATTTCAGATTTCTTTAACCTTTTTGCAACCGCCAACTACAAAGATGATTTATCACCAGATAGGTTCATCTCCTCAATAAAAATGGTAGGAGAATGCTATATGTATTACGGATGACAAAAGTTTGCGCAATAAAAGGTTGATGGCATTATAACCCACACGGATCCCAGCATCATTAACATATATACGTACTGCTTCTCCGACTCCAATGAGCCTTGGCCTTGATTATGAAGAAAAGTAATATGTAACAGATATTCTTTTGGAAATAAAATTAATGAGTGGAAGAATCAGCTACACAAATTTATTCCCTTTTTGTCTCTGGTAGCTTAATTTGCGAGGTAAGATTCCCAAGAATAGATGAAGGGAAAAATAAAATAAAATTGGTGGTATTTGGATGGACCTTAGGTTTTGCAGCCTCATCGGACCGAAACGTATTACCTGGCTGTATAATGCTATCTACAGACAAGTGAGGTGGGGGCTTTATCGTTTGGGCCTTTTTGCTGCCCCCTAAAGTAGAAAGTTGAGCTTAACTTTCAGCTCATGGGGGAATAGATTTGATCTGAATTATATGTTCGGCCGACACCGACTGAGAGATATCAGATATAGACGCGGATTAAGCCGGAAAACAAAACAAGGCTGGGGTGAGAGAGGCTCGAACTCTCGACCTCAGGATTCCTCAGAAGCTATGAGACCTACGCGCTAGCCAACTGCGCCACCACCCCAACATATTTACTTGATGACTTCATTAAATATAAAGTTAGATGATTTTAGCTTTCGCTCATATGCAAAAAATTCACCATGAAAACCAAAATAACTATAAGAACAATAACGCAGAACGTATAAACTCCCGAAGGAAAGCATAACGTGCATACTGACAAATATGTGGCGCATCGTTAAATTTATGTGCTTGATTTCTACCACCCTAATTTCATCGTGCATGACGCGTACGTCATTGTTACAAACAGTCATGCCAGTGAAACTAAATATTAATTAAACAAAATATGAAAAAAAAAAAGCCATGAGAGAGAAAGAGCGAGAGAGGGAGAGAGAGAAAGAGAGAATCGGGGGCCATGG
Source organism: Aquilaria yunnanensis (assembly GCA_039654915.1). Lineage (NCBI taxonomy): Eukaryota > Viridiplantae > Streptophyta > Magnoliopsida > Malvales > Thymelaeaceae > Aquilaria > Aquilaria yunnanensis. The sequence continues at coordinate 100,713,443 of CM077593.1, read as the reverse complement.
TCTTGAGAAGGAATACAGGGCAGGCAATTCCGTCCGAGATTTGGATCGAGCTCTGGACAAGCTAGCGCTAACATTCTTCTTCACCAATTTTCCAGAAGATTGGGACTCGAAACATCTCTGGCCGGTATTTCAACGGTATGGAACCGTCTTAGATGTCTATATCACACGAAAGAGAGCAAAGAGTGGTCTGAAATTTGGATTCGTGAGATTCAAAAAGGTAGAGGCCGGGGCGGAGCTGGAGAAGAAGTTAAATGAAATCTGGATAGGAAGCTTCAAGCTCCGGGTAAATCTCTCAAGATTCCAGAGAAGTGTGAGACTGCTGTCAAACTTGCAAACACACACAGAGGAATGATGAAGACAATCTCATTGAATTATTCATTAACTGAACAGCTTAAATAGCTGGTTACAAAACAGGATAAGAACTAGAATATCAAAGCTGGATAACCACGTTGAACAAGCTTCCTAAACGTGGCTGGAGACTAGGAGAAAATCAAGAAAAAATCTCAGCACCTAAACAATAGCATAACTCTGCTAAAAAACAGGACTTATTCGAACTAACTCAAACAGCAAATTTAAACTAAGTAAAACGGTACACTTCACATATCCTCCCTTAAACTGATCTGTACCAGGATCTGTTTACTCCACTGATGCACACATGCCCAGCTTGTCTTGAAGCTTAAAAAATTGCTCCAATTTAAGAGGTTTGGTCAGTATATCTGAAACTTGATCTTGTGAGCTGCAGTAGTCAAGTTCCACACTTCCATCTTTGGTGAGGTCACGCAAGAAGTGAAAACGCACATCTATGTGCTTGCTCCTACCATGGAGCACCGGATTTTTTGAGAGTTTAATAGTTGAACTATTATCACAGTAAATAACAGTACCTCTTTTTTGTATATCTCCAATCTTCTCAAGAACTCTTCTAATCCAAATTGCTTGACACGCACAGTGAGCTGCAGCAATGAATTCAGCCTCTGTGGTTGATAAAGTTACAACTGGCTGCTTCTTTGAGGACCATGAAACAGCCCCTGTTCCATACATGAACACGAACCCAGATGTACTCTTCCTATCGTCAACATCTCCGACATAGTCACTGTCAGTATACCCCACCAAACCTTCATTAACGCCTCTCTTGTAAGCAATTCCAAGCTCTGCAGTTCCTCTTAAATACCTCAACACCCTCTTCACAGCTTGAAGATGAAGTTCCGTGGGTTTCTCCATATATCTACTGATCAAGCTCACAGAAAACATCAAGTCCGGCCTTGTAACTGTCAAATACATCAAACTTTAAATTATCTGCTTAAAATAGGTTGTATCGACAACAGCCCCTCCTTTATCCTTTGACAGCTTGAACCCAGGAACAACAGGATTCTTCACAGCATTGCTTTCAGCCATACTGAATCTTTCCAGAACCTCCATGGCATACCTCCTCTGATTAATGAATATACCCTGCTCATTTTGAATTACTTCTATTCCGAGAAAATAGGACATTTTCCCCAGATCAGTCATAGAAAATTCTCTCATCATTGATGATTTAAATTTACTAAACATGTTCTCACTATTGCCAGTAAATATTAAATCATCAACATAGAGACTTACAATGAGAATGGAGCTTTCTTCGATCTTGACAAATAGTGTGTGCTCACAATAACATTTTTGGAAACCTTCACTGATAAAGTAACCTTCAATCCGACTATACCATGCCCGTGGAGCTTGCTTGAGGCCATACAATGCTTTTTTCAACTTATATACTTTTCCTTCTTCTCCCTTAACCTCAAAACCTTGAGGTTGTTCTACAAACACGTCCTCCTTTAACTCTCCGTGTAAAAAGGCACTTTTAACATCAAGATGATATACACACCATCCTCTTTGAGCTGCCATTGCTAGTATCAGCCGAATTGTGTCCCATCTAGCAACTGGGGCAAACACTTCATGATAGTCTATCCCATATTGTTGGGAATACCCCTTAGCAACCAGACGCGCCTTGTGTTTGTCCAACTCACCCTTCTCGTTGAACTTGGTCTTGTACACCCATTTTACTCCTACCTTTTTTGCGTCTCTTGGCAATGTAACCAGCTTCCAGGTTTTATTCTTTTCGATTGCTTGTATTTCTTGTTTCATGGCTTCCCTCCAATGTACTTTCTGTGTAGCTTCTTCAAAAGAAGTCGGATCTCCTGCTGTTACGACCATCATCATATTTTGTCCCTCATCAGAATCAAAAAGTCCTTCTCCAGTAACATAATCACTTCTCCATGCTGGTTCCCTTATGATTCTACGCTGCTGTAAAGAATCGATCCTCCCTTAAGCTGGACTCGCCTCATTTTCTTCATCTGTAGATTCATCAATTTCTTCAATTCCCTCTTTATCATTTACTTGTTCATCGCTCTCCCATTCTAGAACATTAAGCTTCTGTTCTGCTTCACTTTGCTCCCAATCCCAGATTTCTTCTTCTGCAAACACCACATCTCTACTGATTATCACTTTTTTAGTGATGGGATTGTAAAGTTTATACGCCTTCGACTCGTCACTGATACCCAGCAATATACACTTCATGCTCTTATCATCCAGCTTTGTCCTGCGGACATCTGAGATGTGCACATACGCAACACAACCAAATGTCCTGAAATAATCGACCGAGGGTTTGTTGCCGCTCCAGGCTTCTTCCGGTGTCCTGTCCTTCACGGCTAAGGTAGGGCTGCGATTCAAGATGTGAATTGCCCAATTTACAGCTTCTGGCCAGAATCTCTTTGGCATATTCTTTCCACAGAGCATTGATCGAACCATGTTCATCAAAGTGCGGTTCTTCCTCTCCGCCACTCCATTCTGTTGAGGTGTGTACGCTGCCGTAAGCTGTCTTGCAATACCATTATCACTGCAGAATTGATTGAACTCTTTTGAGGTAAACTCCCCTCCTCTATCTGTTCTCAGACAACATATGAGATTTCCACTTTCTTTTTCTACCATCAATTTGTATCTTTTGAAAGTCTCAAGCGCCTCCGATTTCTCATTGAGAAAATAGGTCCAAGTCTTTCTACTAAAATCATCTATAAAATTAATGACATACCTTTTTCCACTATGTGATTCCGGCTTAATCGGTCCACATAAGTCACTGTGAACCAGTTGCAAGGTCTTTGCTGCCCTCCATGTGGTTTTCTTCGGAAACGCCCCTCGATGTTGCTTCCCCATCATACAATCAGAACAGATCTTCATTGAGTCAGCCAGAATTGGCAGACCTTTCACCATGTCTTTTGATTGAAGCACGTTGAGTCCTTTGAGACTAAGATGCCCAAATCTTCAATGCCAAAGCTGCGCGTTTTCTTCGATGGACGTCTGCAGACACACCTCAGCTGGTGATATTACAGACATCATCACTATAAACATCCTGTTTGATGCCATCTTACATTGCATCATTCTTCCACGTGTCGGATGGTAGAGAGTACACACATTATTCTTTATCAGAATGGTAATCCCTTTCTCTTGCAATTGACCCATGCTCAATAAATTATTTTCCAACTCTGGTACAAAATAAACGGAAGTAATCACCTGATTAACTCCATTCATTTGAACTTTAATGTCTCCTTTTCCCATGGCCACCATCTTCGCATTGTTTCCGAGCCTTATGGTTTGTCTGAATTCCTCATCAAATGTTGAAAACCACCCTCTAACTCCACACATGTGATTACTACAGCCGGAATCTAGAAACCATAAACCTTCAGTTTGCTTCTCATTTGGCTGTGTAAAGGACATGAGCAACATCTCTTCTTTATCCTCTTCCACATAGTTTGTACCTTTCTCCAAGCTAGGACATTCATATTGAAAATGTCCTAGCTTATGACATTTGTAGCATTCAACGGTTTCTTTGGAGAAGTTGGAGAAGTTTTGTCTGCCTCTTCCTCTACCTCTTCCTCTAGGGGTCCACCGACCTCGTCCTCTACTGCCACTGGACCGTTCTTCATTTGTGGCTTTCAGGAGTTGTTCCTCTTCTTGTTGTCCTTGCATTCTCTGCTCGTGCACCAAGAGATTACTTTGAAGTTCGTCAATGCTCATGGTGCTCACATCATTTGACTCCTCAATTGAACAAACAACATAATTGAACCGAGGTGTCATTGATCTGAGAATCTTCTCTACCACCACATTTTGATCCATTTTTTCACCATGAGCCTTCATTTTATTTGCAATAGACAGTGTTCTTGAAAAGTATTCATCAACTTTCTCTCCATCCTTCATGCCAAGAATTTCAAATTCTCTCCGAAGGGCCTGAAGTTGAGCTCTTTTGACTTTGGTAGAGCCTTGATACTTTTGTTTCATCGAATCCCAAATGGCCTTTGAAGAGCTTTTGTCTAGGATAGTCTCCAGGATGGTTCTATCTATTGCCTGAAACAAGTAGTTTTTCACCTTTAAATCTCGTAGCTTTTGCTCATCAAGAGCCTTCCTTTGTGCAGCTGTCATCTCCCCTGTATCTGCAACAATCCCTTCATCCACTAAGCCCCAGAACTCCTTTGATCATAAGAAGTTTTCCATTAGCATTGACCAATGGTCATAGTGACCATCAAACTTTGGAATGGCCGGTTGAACAAAGGATGCATCTGCTGATGTTGCCATTGTTCTTTCTCGCACTCTTTTTCACTCTGCTCACGTGTTTTGCTCTCACAGAACCACTTAGTATGGCTCTGATACCAATTGTGAGACTGCTGTCAAACTTGCAAACACACACAGAGGAATGACGAAGACAATCTCGTTGAATTATTCATTAACTGAACAGCTTAAATAGCTGGTTACAAAACAGGATAAGAACTAGAATATCAAAGCTGGATAACCACGTTGAACAAGCTTCCTAAACGTGGCTGGAGACTAGGAGAAAATCAAGAAAAAATCTCAGCACCTAAACAATAGCATAACTCTGCTAAAAACAGGACTTATTCGAACTAACTCAAACAGCAAATTTAAACTAAGTAAAACGGTACACTTCACAAGAAGAGCAGCTGACAGGCGAGGATTTTACCAAACAAAGGAGCTCCAGCTATCTGCGAAGGTGGGAGTAATACGGAGGGACAACAGAAGCTACGTGGAAGTAGTATCTGGAACGAACATAGACACTAAGAAGCGGGAAATACAAGAGGAAGCCAAGCAAGCCTACGCAGGAATTGAGGTAAAAGCCAGGACGAACGAGTTGGAGTGGCTGCAAAGATGTGCGATCGGGGAGGTAAAAAACTTTCAGACAATCAAAGGTTTGCAAAATTTATGCGATGAGGAGGGAGTTGGTGCTTGTGTAGTCAAATATGTAGGCGGGATGCGAGTCTTGTTGGAGTGCGCCTCGAAGAAGGAGAGAGATATAATGCTAAGGGAGGGAGCAGGGTGGTTCCATCAATGGTTTGAGTGGATAGCACCATGGTCGATGGAGTTGAAGCAAGCCGGTAGAGCTGTCTGGTTGAATATCAAAGGCTTACCGCTGCATGCTTGGTGTGCCGAAAATTTGGCTGCCATTGCGAGCAAGTGGGGAAAAATCATAGTAGTTGAAGAGTTCACTCGGGAAAAGGTTCAGATTCACGTCGGAAGAGTCTGTGTCATTTCTCAGAACTTGGAGCAGATTATTACGGTGTTAAAAGTGAAAGTCATGGGTAAAGAGTATGATGTTAGAGTCTCGGAAGACATCAGTCTTAAGGTGGATTTCGGGCCGAGATATTAGTCTGAAGAATCGACTTACTCCGTTAACGAGGTAGCGAGTTGGGAAGAAGAAAGTGCAGAGGAAGAAGATGAGTCGCCGGAAGTAGACATGGAGAACAGAAGAACAGGTGGAGACGAAGATGCTTTGGAATATGGGAAAGCTGAATTGGCAGCGGAATTCCGGGAGAGTCAACGCAGGCCATCACGTGACAAGGGGAGCAGCTACAACAAGGACCTTCGGTTAAAAGGGGAACACGAATAGCGGATTCGAAAGGCGAGGACAGTCTGGCACAAAAGGCGCTGAATAATGGCCCACAGCTGGTTGAGACAAATTTACTTCCTCAGACGTTATTGGACCGAGTGGAGTTTGGGCTTGTAATGGGCTACGACGGCGACCAGGACGAAGGGGAGTGGGGAGAACGCAGTGGGCTCGTGGATGAGAAGAAAATGAAGCGTGACAAAGCCCAGACCAGGAAAACTTTAAAGAAACGGAAAAAACAGAGCAAGTCAAAGCATCTCTTCGAAGTAATGGAACGAACAGGGGGCTGGGCAGGAAAAACGAGCCTGCGTTTCATGAAAAAAGTGGCCAGGCAGAAGCAGCTGGAGGATACGAAGGATGATAAAGAAGCGAAGCTCCAATCGGACCGATGGATGGAGGGAAAGGGCATAGCAGGACAATCACTATCAGATTCCAACCTGCAGAACATGGCGAGGCTGGCCGGGCTGAAACAATCGGAAGACCAGCTATGGGTTGAAGATAGCATATCCATGGAGGCAGACTCGACCTGTCAGATAGGAAGCTTGGTGGGTTTCAACATGGAGGCAGCGAAAGAGCAAATAATAGAGCAACTAAAAGGCACTCGGAAAGGTAAGGGGACAAACCTTAAATCATGAGAATTATGTCTTTAAATATTAGAGGGTTGGGGAAATCTTGGAAGAGAAGGGTGGTTCGAGAATTATGCCGTGTTGAAAGAGTGGAATTTTTGGGTGTCCAAGAAACAATGTCTGCAGGGGATATTAGATTGAAGGTGAAATCGATATGGGGAACGGAGGACTTTGGGTTTGTGCAACAGGATGCCATTGGCTTCTCAGGGGGGGCTAGTCAATATATGGAATCCTGGTTATTTTCAATTCTTGGATCATTTTGGTGGCCAAGGGTACCTAGGAGTGACTGGGTTGTGGGATGGATGTTCTGAGCAAGTAAACGTAGTGAACATATACGCTCCGCAGCAGGCTAATCAGAAAGAAGCTTTATGGGAAGTCCTGAAGGAGGAAATGAAAAAGAGGCATGGAATCTGGATTTTATTAGGGGATTTTAATGCTATAAGAACAGCCGAGGAGCGAAGAGGTAGCTATTTTGATAGGAGGGTGGCGCTGTCTTTTAATGAGTTTATTAATCAAGCCGAGTTGGTGGATCTTCAAATAGGTGGCAGGAAGTTCACATGGTTTAACAAAGAAGGGTCAAAAATGAGCAGGCTTGACAGATTTTTGGTAACAGCTAACTTTGTAGAACAGTGGCCTACAGCTAGGATGGTGGCTTTAAGGAGATGTATGTCTGATCATTGTCCCATTATTTTGAAGGTAGATAAGCAAGATTTTGGTCCAACTCCATTCAGATTGTTTGACACTTGGATGGATCACCCTGATTTCCCTAAGTTGGTGACTTCTGTTTGGAATGATAATTCAGTTCGAGGCCGGATGGGATGTGTGATAAAAGCTAAATTAAAAAATCTCAAAGATGCTATCAAGAGGTGGAAGGCAGCTGTTCTGGATGCGGGCTTTAAGGAAACAGAAAAGAAGAAGTTTGAGTTAGAAGATTGGGATCGAGTTGCAGAGCAAAGAGATCTTACTGAGGAGGAAGTGAAAGAGAGGGGGGAGATTCTGTACAGTATTCTAAAGCTAGAAAAAATGAAAGATGAGGAGGCTAAGCAGAAAGCGAGGGTCAATTGGGCAGTAGAGGGGGATGAAAACTCTCGATTCTTTCACACCATGATTCAGGGGAGGCGTAGGAAAAATAATCTGAATGGCTTGTATATCAATGGAGAATGGAAGGAGGATCCAAAAGAAGTTAAAGACGCGGTATTCAAATTTTTCCAACAGAACTTCAAAGAAGAGATCATCGCAAGACCAACATTTAGGAGCAAGAAGTTCAAAAAACTAGATAATAATTTGAGACAGATGTTGGAGGCTCCGTTTTTAGAAGAAGAAGTGAAGGATGCGGTGTGAAGCTGTGGGGGAAGTAAGGCCCCGGGGCCAGATGGGTTCTCCTTCAAGTTCATTAAGCGCTTCTGGAATGTTGTTAAGGGGGACGTGATGAAGTGGTTGCAAGGGTTTGCCCAAGCATGTGAAATTGATAAAGGATGTAACTCCTCTTTCATTACTTTGGTCCCAAAGAGCAAAAACCCGACTTCTCTCCGAGACTATCGGCCAATTAGCCTAGTGGGGTGCCAGTACAAAATCATTGCAAAAGTTTTGGCTACTAGGTTGAGAAGGGTTATGCCAAGTTTGATAGGGGAGGTTCAAACAGGGTTTATAAAGGGAAGACAGATTCTGGATGGGGTTCTCATTGTTAATGAGTTAGTGAGGGCTGCAAAGAAAAAACGGCATAAGCTGTTGTTGTTCAAGGTGGACTTTGAAAGAGCTTATGACAGTATTAGTTGGAGATTTTTAGAAGATGTAATGCAACAAATGGAGTTTGGTCCCAAGTGGAGGAGATGGATTCGAGCGTGTTTGGAATCCTCTATGGTGTCAGTTTTGGTGAACGAATGCCCAACTGCAGAATTCAAGATGGAGAAAGGAGTAAGGCAAGGAGATCCACTATCGCCTTTTCTATACTTGATCGTAGTAGAAGCCCTCAATGTTATGATGCTTGAGGCGGTGGAGAATAATTTGTTCACAGGCGTGACGGTAGGAGATGGAAGTTTAAAGCTCTCCCACCTTCAATATGCGGATGACACAATTTTTATGGGGGAGTGGAATGAACAGAATTTAGTAAACTTGGTGAGATTGTTGAGGTGTTTTGAGTTGGCTTCTGGCCTGTGGCTGAACTTAATCAAAAGTAGAATTTTCGGGGTTGGTGTGCCGAGAGATGAGGTTTGCCTTCTAGCCAACAAAGTGAACTGCAAAGATGATAAATTACCGTTTATCTATCTGGGGCTTCCGGTGGGAGAAAATATGAAAAGAATTGAATCTTGGAAGATGGTGGTAGAGAAAGTTGAAAGGAGGTTAAACTCATGGAGGAGCAAACTTTTATCGGCTGGTGGGCGATTAACATTGATCAAATCTGTTCTGGGAAGCCTGCCCTTATTTTTCTTCTCTCTGTTCCGAGCCCCTGTGAAAGTCATTAAACACATTGAGAGTGTGAAGAACAACTTCTTTTGGGGAGGAAGTGGTGAGGGAAAAAAAATTACATGGGTTGCTTGGAAAAAAATCTTGTCTAGTAAAAATGTAGGTGGTTTATGTGTTGGAAGCCTTCACGCAAAAAACCTGGGGTTATTGGGGAAATGGTAGTGGAGGTTTAGGAAAAGTGGGGATTCCTTGTGGGTTAGAGTCATTAAAGCTATTTGGGGGGAAAGTGGAGGGGTAGGGAGGTCTGAGGAAGGAAGTCAGTTTGCTAGAGTCTGGGGTGAGATTGTTAAAGTAGGTTTTGCAATTGAAGAAAAAGGGATTAATTTTGTTAACTCTTTTAGGAGAAAGGTGGGGAGAGGGGATGAGGTGAAATTTTGGAAAGATGTTTGGGTTGGGGACATGTGTCTAAAAGAGAAATTTCCTAGACTATATAGGGCGGAGGTCAATAGAGAGTGCATGGTGTCTCAAAAGGGTGTGTGGGAGGAGGGGAAATGGGTTTGGCAATGGAGTTGGCGGAGAAGACTTAGGGGAGTGGAAGAAGAGCAATTGGCAGAACTCATATCTCTTGTTTTAAATGTTTCCTTGTCAACAGATGCGAAAGATGATTGGTCTTGGGCGTTGGATCAAGGCGGTGAATTTACAGTAAGGAAACTATCTTCCTTGCTACACGAAGTGTGCTTGCAGCCGGAGCCATCGACGCCAATATTTGCTTGGAACTCGCTAGTGCCTCAAAAAGTAAACTTATGTGTCTGGAGGGCGGTTCTTGATCGATTGCCATCAAGAACAAATCGGGCAGCTAGAGGAGTGGAAATTGCAGATGTTCGCTGTCCTTTGTGCCTTTTTGGGGAGGAAACAGTTGATCACATCATGGCACGCTGCAGTTTGGCTACATCTTTATGGCAAAAGGTACTGCTGTGGTGGCAACTTGCTAGAACTACCCCTTTGGACACTGCAGATGTGATATTTGCCTCACGGAGCCAAAGGCTCCCGGGCATGAGTCAGAGACTTTGGCAAGCAGTGTGTTATGTTACTTGCTGGATCATTTGGTAGTCTAGAAATAACTATGTCTTTAATGATGGTAGAGTTTCGGTGATGCATATGCTAGGGGATATTCAGTTCTATTCATTTTTCTGGATTAGTCATAGATTCAAAAGGGTAAAGTTGTTGTGGGTGGATTGGTTGCTCAATCCCTGTCAAGCTATACAAAACTGTATCTAGTTTAAGTGTGCAGGTGGCTACACAGGGGATTGGCTGCTTAATGTCTAGGGGAGGGGTAGGTGTGTTATGTTTTTTTGCTAGCTGCTGGCTAGTGTCAGTTTCTGGTTCTCTTCTCCTTTATATATATATATATCTCTTTTCGTTGCCGTTAAAAAAAAATTAAACAAAATATGAATAATTTAAAATATGTAATTAAACTCCAAAGGTTGTCCAAAAGTCTGAGAAAACACTCTTCGGAGAAAATAAACTGCAATTGCTTAAGAAGAATTATATTTAATTTAGTCATAGGATTTTCTGCAAAAAATTTTCAACATGACATGAACATTGACATAAACTGAGAGAAAGCTCATGTGTAATTAATCCAATTTCATGAGGGCGGATCTATGCTAGGTTATGTTAGACTTGTTTGCATCTTGATGAAAGAGAGATTTTTTGGGTTATTTACATGTCCTTGTGAAATGTGTTCGACCTAAGTTGATGCAACCCGTGTGTGACTAACACTTACCTGTTTGATAGAATTTGACATTAGTAAGTTAACGCGTTATTCTTCATCTTATAAGGATAATATGTGGGTCCAATGTTTTTACTCTTATTTGCCCCTAAAATAAAGTCTAATTACATGGCTGCCTCCCCAAATCTCCTTGCAAAACAACAACCACCACTTTGCAAATCTCCAAGCCTTTCTCATACCCCATAACATGACATCTGCTCCACCGTGTGTAACATAAAAACAAGAAGCTTCTCTAGAGGGTAGGTCAACACGATGATCGGTAAAACCATTTTAATAAATTGCACCATTGATTCCTTCACTGACTAGCCCTGCAAATGATCACAAATCCACGGTAGGAGGTTCTGTTGATTTTTGAGCTATGAAGAAGGGTAGGATTTGTGAGACAGCTCCTAGTGGTCCAATGGTTGAGTGGGTGAACTTCAGTACCATAAAAGTCAAACGGGGCATCTGCTTTCACGATTAGCAGTGACGATCAAATGACCTATTGTTGAATGTTGGGGTCGCAATTAGATAGTGTAGATTTAGCCTTGTAAGTAGTGCCCTGGGAGATGCGGTGGCCAGTAGGGTAAGATTGATTTGCTAAAAAAGGGTGTTTTGGACTTTTAAGGAACCGGGTCACATCGACCCACTTTCACAACCCAACCTAAAATGAAAAACATGTTAATCGAACTGAATTAAAGCGAAATAAATTGGGCTTTAAACAACAGTAATTATAATAGATTAATTGAAAATGAATAGCCACTATTAAGGTTTTGATTAAAGTAGGACAAAACCAAAATATACAGATAAAACATATAAAATAAAGTGTTTTTTTTATACTTATGAATAACTACATTATAGAGTTTAAGGGTTTAGGAGTAAAGGAATGAAAAGGGTTTCTCAAACCTAGGTCTAGGTTGTATAACAGCAACACCCCATCCACCCCGCTAAGAGTTTAGAGACAGATAAAACAAAGTTGAGAAATTATGAGTTACTAGCATATTTTTAAATGTCATACGGTATATACCAATAAGGCAGTATGTACTGGTATCGGCCCAAAAACGGTATATGATAGTTGAGAAAGAGGTTGTTCCTTGTGCTGAGGTGTACTGGTCAATAGCTGGTGTCCAAAAAATCTCCTGATATACAGGCAGTACCGTCACAGTAGCAGTCAAATAAAAATTTTTAATTTTTTTTTTCAGTTTTTGGTATTTTTAAGTAAAACATATTATAAGTATTTGTAATTGACTTATTATATAACAAAATATGTTGATATTTGAAAGAAAACTTATGCATTTATTTTTTTATACTTAAAAATTATAATTTTATTTTGTATAATAGAATATTTATGTGAGAAAAACTCTTAATTATTCTACAAACGTATAATATACACTTCACACTATTGCAATTTATATTTTTGGTATGTTTTATGTGGTAATTTGATATATATATATATATATGTCTAATTTATTTAAGATCAATAAATTCGAGACAGTATGATACTAATACTGTATTGTACCATTAGAAAAACTGTATATCATCCTGTATGATATTCAAAACTTTTGTTACTAAGGAATGTCAATTTCGTTACTCAAGAATGTCCAGTTGCATCCTTATCCGTGGGCACTCTACTTTTTTTTTCCCCCTCAATTGTATAGGTTTGGGCCGGGTCAGATAATTTTTATTTTTGTACTTGTCAGGTACGTGAAGGGTACGAGTTTAGAGGTCTATCCTCCCCGATCCTGGCCGGAACCTTACTCACATGTTAGGTTAGGTATAGTATTTAAGTATCTAAAATATTACATATTTATATACATGCCAATATTAATGCTATACAACCCAAATATATACATACCCATGGGGCTACTTTGTTTTTTATTATATTCTTCCACTGTTAATCCAAATTGTTATTTTATTCTTCATGTTCTTAAATACCTGAACTTTCTCTCATTTTCACTTGTTAATCACTTAACCTGCAATTTGGAATTAAAGGAAATATTGCCTCATGATTGTAGGCAGTATTTCTCACTTTCTTTAGTTTTAACTTTATATTATATAATCACATATGCAGGTGTTATGAGTATAATACCCGACCTTACGCAAAAAGGATTTGGGTGAAGAAACCCTACCTGTTGCAGGTTGTGGTGAGAGTTTGGATAGACCTCTTATATTGTGAGTAGGGTCTAAGAATGACTCTATCATTCCCAAATTTGACTTGTTGACGTCCCTATCATGCATGCTCTTTTATGCTCTTTTGGGTGAGTGCTTTTTTATCCCTTTAATGTTGCGCGCTGGCCTCTTTTGATTGGGCATCAAATATAGTTTTAAAACTACGGGCTAATGGTTCGTGTTTAATTGGGCAAGGCCAGGATCAATTAACACGATGAGCCCAAATAAATGTCCAGCCCTAGGTTCACTAAACTAATTTTCTGGGCTCAAATCATAGAACTTGATATAATCAAGCTTAGTAATTTTGGGCCGATTTGGTTGTCGGTTCCTTTTGGTTATTGGGGAACACACTTTTCCATAATTCAGTGTGTTTTATAGTAATTTAAAAAAAAGAGTTATTAATAATTTTTTGATATATTTTCTAAAAGAAGAAGTTATCTTCTACTGATACTTTAAATAATTTAAAGAACTCCAAAAAATATATTTCAAATATTTTTTGATAGTTTCTATTGATTTTGTTTTTTCTTAGTTGGTTACGAAAAAATTCAAAGAAATTAATTAATTTATAAAAAATTTATTTTTAGGCGTTAGATATAATGTTAGATTTTAAAGAATATTAAATTTTGGAAAAAACTCAGCAAAAATAAATTACTTTTAAAAAAGAATGTAGGAGAGATTAATCAATAAGTTATTTAATGAACTATTCTCAATTTTGTTGTTTTCCCACTTAACTGGTATGCCAATTGAAAATTTTTAATTTAAAAAATCTAAGAGGTATTTTGATTTTTTTTTTTTTTGAAAAATTAAGTATTTTTTATTAATTTTTCTTTCTTTTACATTGTGTGCTGAAAAAATTTGTAAAAAAAAACTTAGTTATTTTTGAAAGGTTTTTTTTTAGTGATTATCACATAGATAAAGTATCAGCTTCCAAATAACATTAGTTCCTAATAAAAAATTAAAAAAAATGAAAATAATAATTTTTTTAATTATTCTTTTATTTGGAAAAGAAAAAACATGATTTTGAAAATTTTTGAACAAAATAAACTTTTACATTTTTAGTTATGCACAAAATCATATTATAAAACTTAATTTGTTTAGCAAAAAACTGCAGCCACTTGCCCCTCAAATCCTCGCTTTTCTCTACCTTCTTCTTGTTTGCCTTCTTTCATTGTTGGTGACCATTTTCAGTATGGGTTACCGCTATGGCGGCCACCATGATTTGTAGTCATAGAATTAAAGCCTTCAACTCTTCCTTTTACTTTTTTTTTTTAATCTCATCACAAGTGTTTAGAAGTTTTATATCAGATCAAGATTTAAGCTAAAAATTGAAGACTGAAGTTCTAACCAATGGATAGGTGGGATGTTGGAGGTGTGATTTGTGGACTTGAAGATAAACTGCTTGATCATTCAATATGTTGTACGTATTCCTTAGTTTGTTTCTATTATTTATGTAGTTTGTTAGTTTTTGTTGGTCCAAATATTGTTGTAGGTGTAAGTTGGTACTTTATTTTGTCTCTATGTAATGTGATAGTTCTTTATGATATTTGTCATGGAAAAAATTATGCTTATTTTTTTATGAAGGTTTGAGTATTAGGTTTATCCTAATTATTCTTAGAGATTTTCTTCTTTAGATAAAGTATCATAGTGGTGTTAATAACGCATAACTAAAACCTACTTGCCTTGGTGGATCTTCAATAGTACTATTACTTCTTCTGTAGATATCATAGGATCTATAATTAATAGAGACGTCTGAATATACAAAAAAAAAAAAAGTGTATTTCCGACCTAGTTATGCTTACCCTTAGGCTTCTACTTTATTTAGATGGAACTTTTTGTGTATTTTTCTGAAAATTATAATTACAATACTATATGGATGGTGAATACAAATTTGAAAAGTTCTCATCAAAATAAGGACCAAACTAGTAATACAAACCCACATCAATAGGACTAACTCTCATAATAACTTGATAATATTCGAATTTGATTACTCTATTCTGAAGGCCTCAGTTCAAGATGTAATTTGATCATGTTTTTCAACGGTTTAGTATTTTGTTCAATGTATCGGCACTACTTCTGCTTCAACATTTTATGTGCCTTCGTAAGAACCAAGGAAAGAGGCAAAGAGTTTTTTTTTTTTTTTTTCCGGAAGGGAAGATAAAGAGAGTATTGGTTCAGCTTGGGCTAGTCAACGAAGAGCCCAGTTGGCCCAACATCCAAATTAGAATCCAAGTTGTGACTCCCTTTGAAGGAGTTCGGTTAGACTTAAGAGGGTTTAATCACACGGGTTAAGTTGGGCAGGTCGGGTCAATATGTGGGTAATTTAATCCGCCCCATACAAGTTGTTCGTTTGCCCTTCCCTTTGACAATAAATTATAGTACTGCCAAGTTTATTGTTTGTAAGTACGAGGAACATGACATTGCTGTGATTTCTTGCTAAAGGGAGGGGCAAATAAACAGTGCATATGGGACGGGTCTGTGTTGACCCGTGTGTTGACCCGACATGCCCCCTAAACCCGCCAAATTAATCGCCCTTAAGTCTAACTGAACTCTTCCTTCATCTTGCGAAAAAATATGAGGTTACTCTTTCAGTATCTTTGCTTAGAACCAAGTTACAATGTAACAAAGTCACTTATGACTTACCACTTATGAGAACTAATTGGTTGCCGGTTAACTAAAACCTTTTTCTTAACTCCTAAGTTGCTACACTTGAGCTCATCTTTAGCTTATGGTTCGGCCTAAAAGAAAACAATTGTTCAAATAGGTAGTTGCCCTTATCTTTAATAAAAAAACAAAACATTTCAAAAATTGAAACCATATAATAAGAGTAACTCTCTTACAATCAACATTTATACACAAATAAACTTAAGTCAATTTAATCTAAAATGACATATAATAAGAGTAACTCTCTTACAAGTGACATTTATATGGTTCAGCCAATTCGTTTTAACTTAAATCAACTTAATCTAAAATGATTTATTTTTATTTTTACATCCTTTTTACCTGAAACCAATTTTATTTCAAAGTCAATATTATGTAGATATAATAATTCATTTGAAAGTAATTTTTCATGATATTATTAAATTTTTATAAATTTTTTATGTCTAAAATTAGAACAAATCATAAAAAATTAGTAAGATTGTAAAAATTATATTTTTCATGAATTATTACAACTACATAATTGGCTTTTAAATAAAATTAGTTCAAGGTAAAAAAGAAGTAAAACTAAAAATAAACTATTTCAGATTAAGCTAATTTAAATTAAAACAAATTGGCAAATGGCCAATTTCAACTAGCGCTGAGTTGTGCAGTCACCTGTTGAAGTTGCTGTCAACCTCGACAAATGTTTTCTTTTAGTATTTGAAGAGTTATTGTAATTAGTTGACCTATTAGTTGACATAATGGTAACTTCACAGCAACTTTAAATGACTTTTAGTATAGCTTTCACCATAACCCTTGTCAATTCCAACAATGTAACCATTGAATGGTTAGTTATGCTACTAACTTTTGGCAATAGTTACTTATTCCAAAATTGAATTTAATTATGTTAGAACCACTAATCACCATAGAACGATCAAAATGATGACCCAACATTTGGTGAGTGACATGATTCTTTCTCTCAAAGTCTTTTATTTTCCATTTCTTTACTCCAATTTGCCACTTCCAAAAGTTCAAATATTGCTAGTTTTTTAAATTCCTTTTGTTATCTAGCTAATCTTATCCGACATTATCTATCAGATTTGATGATGAATTTAATCTCATTTAAATCCTGATGTTCACGATCAATTTGAAACTTTCATATGGTAGATCTTTAATTAGATGCGGACAACTATGAATTTAGGCCTTTTCTTGGGGTCATCAGAATCTTGGTTCTAATAGAGTGTATTGACACTTAATAGCAGATATAGATGCGATTACATAGAATAAAATCAATCTTTATTTTTTTAGGTTTTATAGGTAGTTTTTTTTATTTTTTTTATATATAGTTTTTTTTAGGCCTTTCATGCCTAATTGGTTCCAGCACTGTTGGATTATTGTCAATTTGTTCTGGGGTTTGTTCAAATTATTGGTGAGTTTTCTACACCATATTTATTTTGTCTACATGGAAGGCTGGCTTGATCCAACTCTTTTCCTGTTGTTTAGTGTCATAAGAACGAGTTAGTGACTAGTTTTATATTCCTATGGTTCTCAGAGTCTTATGCCATTGTTGGTTTGTAAGATATGATTCAACTCACTCTTAATTAGAATAACAGACCTTTTGTTGAAAAAAAAAAGATTGATAAGTGACGCAATTTGAGTATGTGAGTCCTCAGCTCATCAAAACTTGAAAGCCATTGGACAAAACTGGTGGTGGAACCTCTTCTGCTAAATGTCTCATATCAGGAGGACAATAAAAAACCTCTGCCTAGCTTGACTATACCATTCATAAAAAAATATTACTGTGAGGATGAGAAACAAAATAATAGTGTATGTGAATTTGGGATAGATGGATTGAGTAGGAAAAGTGGGATTTAAGGGCGCCAAGCTAGCTTTAAAGATCATGGGTGAGGGATAGGTATAAGTTGACGTACGCGGGGGGCGTGGTGTTCAACTAAGTGGTTAACCACACAAAAACTTATAAAGACATTAAGTATGTGCAACAACTGAAACCTGGCCAAAATTAAAATGAGAGTAGATGAATTGGATGGAAATCAAATCAAAATGGTATTCTAACTCATGTCCTCGTTGGATTTGAGGGAGGGACCCCTCGTGCAAACAAAAAAGCGCTGCCTGCCAGTTCACGCCTTCATAGTTGTCACCTCGTCGCTTATGTTGGCTGCCACCACTACGCACCACCCAACACCATCGATCATGTTTGTGTGTGCGCTCTCCCCCTTCCTTCCCTTTTCATTTCTAGCCTATCAACCTCTTTGGCTCCTCCTTTCTTCTTCAAGCCATTTGTTGGCTATACACTTGAATTTATGGGCACTATATATGACCAACCACTACTAAAAAAATAAAATTTTCCAACGGCCTAACTTCCAACGATCTGGCCGTTGGACAAAGAAGAAAAAAATTTCCAACGGAAAAATTTAAGAAATTGAAAATAAGATGTATTTCCAACGGCTGAGCCCGTTGGAATTAAGTATAATCAATTTAAAGTTGTTTCCGGCCGTTGGAAAATTAAGTTAGAGAAATCAGCGTTTTGACTAAGTTTGAAAATTTTGAAAACTTGAAAGTCGTTGGAAGATGAAGCACCAGTAAGTTTGAAAAATTTTGGGAAATTTTGATTTTAAAGTTTTTTCCAATGGCCTAGGCCGTTGGAAAATGAAGTTTTCATTAAATTTGAAAATTGTGAGAATTTTAATTATTTCCAACGGCTTAAGCCGTTGGAAAATGGAAATTGAAAATGCACCGTTTTACGTGAAAATTTGTAAAGGTCTGGAAATTATTTCCAACGGCCTAAGCCGTTGGAAAACTTAAGTTCAAAACGCACCGTTTAAGTTATTATTTTCCAACGGCCAAGGCCGTTGGAAAAATGGCAATTAAGTGTCCCCCCCAGCTCGCGGCTTCGTCTTCTTCCTCAGCTTCCGTTTTCGCTCTCTGTGCTTTCTTCCTTCGCTCTCTCTCTCCACACGCACACACAGCACCTTTCTCAAGTCTTCTAGGGCTAGATTAACATCGCTCAGAGGCTGATTTCTTGGATCTGGTGGTGTAACTCGTAGATTTGTAGGTAAGTGTAAACATTTTTCATTTTGTTCGTTTCGGGTTAAATTTTTTTTGTTTCGATTTTCATGGTTTTTTGTTGAATAACTTTAATGGGTGTAATTTTTTACTTGTTCTAGCAGATTGGAAGGAACAAAGAACGCATTTGAAGGAAGGATTTTGAGGTATTTTGCGTTTATTGCGTATTTTTATAGTTTTTTAAATTATTTATCCGAAAAATGCTTTAAATATTTCTTTTGTGATTTTAAGTGGTTCATGGTTTGATGTGAAGATTTGCTAGGACACCCATTAGAATTTTTAATTTTTACCCATTTTGTTAATTTTTTTTTTATTTTCGGGTTTTTGGGGTTAATTTTACAGTTTTAGTTTAATTAATAATATTTAGCTGGGAATATGTTTATAAGGTTTTTAGTTTTGGAATTGGTAGAAACGTTGAAAGTAGTTATACTTAACTAAATTTGTTTGATTAAAATTTAACTTTAATAAAATATGTGTCAATAATAAGAATTTTAATAAAATAATAATAATAATAGTATTATGAATAATACTAATAGTAATAACAGTAATAAAAATAATAATAATTATACTAAGAGTAGTAGTACAATAATAATAATAATAATAATAATAATAATAATGGTAATATTAATAATACTATGTAAAAATAATAATTAAAATAGTAATTATTGTACAAAGGTACGAGCTAAAATAATCATAATAATGATTTTAATTAAAGTAATAATAATAATAATAATAATAATAATAATAATAATAATAATAATAATAATAATAATTTAAGTCAGTTGAAGTATACTCAGAGTAGTACTTAATAATAATTTCAATAATAATAATAATACTAATAAGTAAATTAGTAATTATTATACTAAGAGAAGTTATAGAATAATAATAATAATAATAATAATAATAATAATAATAATAATAATAATAATAATAATAATAATTTTTATTACATAAGAGTATAATAATAATAATAATAATAATAATAATAATAATAATAATAATAATAATAATAATACTAATAATAATACTAATTAAAATAATTATTATTATAGTAGAACTTTAATAATAAAAGTAATAATAATAATACTAATAAATATACTAATAATAATTTCAATAATTATTATTATTCGAAGAGAAGTATGCAAATAATAATAATATTAATAATAATAATAATAATTATTATTATTATACTTACAATAATTACTATTATACTAAGAGTGGTAGTAGTAATAATAATAGTAATAATAATCATAATAATATTAATTAAACTAAGTATTATGAAACTTAGAATACTATAATAATAATTATAATAATAATTATTTAAATAATGATGTATTGTTCGATGACAACAAAGACAATAATAATATGACTACGAATAATAATAATAATAATAATTATAATTATAATTATAATAATAATCAATATTATAATAATAATATTAATCATAATAATATTAATAATAATTATAATAAATAAAATAATTACTATTATACTAAGAGTGGTAGTAGTAATAATAATAGTGACAATAATCATAATAATGGCTAATTAAAATAATTATTATGAAACTTAGAATACTATAATAATAATTATAATAATAATTATTTAAATAATGATGTATGGTTGGAAGAGAACAAAGACAATAATAATATGACTACGAATAATAATAATAATAATAATAATTATTATTATTATTATAATAAACCCAACAAGAGTAGTAATAATTATAATAATAATTATCTATACTATGGATGAAATGCCTTCTTATGCTTTGTATATTTTGGAGTTATTAATATTTGGTGTTGAATTTGCTCTCGGATTTGATGTGCCTAATCAGCATGAGACATGAAACACTATGTTTGCAAAATTTGAAAGATGTGGGCTTTTTGGTTGACATGCATTAGAATGCCGCAATTATTGAACTCACACACCCTAAACACTTAAGTATGAAATTGTCGTTGCCTTGCTGTTGTTGCATGTCACCTTGTCAGCCTGTCCTTCAAATGCAAGTAATTTGAGGGTTAACAAGTGGACATACCCTCCTAAGCCTTACCCTCATGAATAAGAGAGTAAATCAAGTAAAAAAAGTATGGTCGAGCCATACAGAAGTAAACCACTATAGCTGTGTTAGAGGTACCTAGATGATAGTTCTTAGAACTATAGATGAGTAGTAGATAAAATATTAATACTTACTGAGTGAAATATTAATGCATGGCATTAATTATAATATGTGGTCTATTAATATATAATTTCCATTGGTAGGACTCCATGGAACAAGAACGTAGTTGGATGTATAGTAGTCGTTATTTACCTGGGCGAGTTGGGTACAAGGAGGAGTGGGAGACAGGGGTTGAGCAGTTCATAACATTTGCTTTTAGTAATCCAGGTCATATGGATGGGAACAAAATTCGTTGCCCATGTTGGAGATGTAAAAATTTAAGGTTTAAGGATTGTGATGATGTTAGAGTACATCTATATAAGTGCGGATTCATGCCTTCTTACACTAACTGGACAGCTCATGGGGAGCCGTTTGAGGACCCGTCAGATCAGCCGTTTGATAATTGTGGTTCGTATGAGCATGCTGAGGGTAGTTCACCTGTAAACCCATATGCTCGAATGATTTTTGATGCAGTTGGACCAAGTTCCCATCAGAATTTTACTGAGGTCCATGAACAACCTAATGAAGGTTTTAGACGGTTTTCTGATTTATTGTACTCGGCGACTACACCTCTTTGGGATGGATGTGAGACACATTCTGAGCTATCTGCTACAGTTCGTTTATTAAATCTTAAAGCAGAATATCATATACCAAGAGAGTGTTATGATGGTATTGCGGCCTTGATGAAAGAAACACAGCCAAGTGACAGCAAGATGCCGTCGAATTGGTATGGCACGAAGAAATTAGTTTCACAACTTGGTCTTGCGCATCTAAAAATTGATGCTTGTGTTAACAACTGCATGTTGTTCTGGAATAATGATAAAGATGCTACACAGTGCAAGTTTTGTGGTGAATTGCGGTTTAAGCCGAGAAAAGGTGGACGGGGTAAAGATAGAGCAAGAAAGACCATGCACCATTTACCACTAACTCCTCGTCTTCAGCGACTATATGCTTCACTTTCAACTGCAGAGCACATGAGGTGGCACAGTGAGCATCGATCCGAGCCAAATGTTTTAAAACATCCTTCAGATGGGGAAGCATGGAAACATTTTGATTCCACTTACCCGTGGTTTGCCGCAGAGGCCCGAAATGTTCGCCTTGGTGTATGTTCTGATGGTTTCGTTCTGTTTGGAAACTCTGGTAAACAATATTCATGTTGGCCGGTCATCGTAACGCTGTATAATTTGCCACCTTGGATGTGTATGAAGAAACCATATATGTTTTTGACTTCATTGATACCGGGCCCTCGGAGTCCATGTCAGAACATTGACGTCTATTTACAACCTCTTATTCATGAATTGAACCAGTTGTGGGAAGATGGTGTCCAAACATGGGATGTATCACTTAAACAGAATTTTCAGCTCCGTGCTTCAGTTTTGTGGACCATCAATGACTTCCCGGCTTATGGGATGTTGTCAGGTTGGATGACTCATGGGAGATTATCTTGTCCTATTTGCATGGACCAAAGTAAAGCCTTCTAGCTTGAGCATGGGAGGAAAACTTCCTTCTTTGATTGTCATCGACAATTTCTCGAGTTGGATCACCCTTATAGAAGAAACAGAGTTGCCTTTAAGAAAGGAAAAATTGAAAAATCATTGCCTCCTGAGTGTCTTCTGCATGAAACAATATTTGAACGTATCTCAAATTTGCCATCTGTTGTTCAGAATGGAGAGGTTTTAACCATACCAAGTTATGGTAGAACGCATAATTGGTCAAAAAGAAGTATTTTCTGGGAGTTGCCTTACTGGAAGAATAATTTAATCGGCCATAATTTGGATGTGATGCATATAGAGATAGAGAAGAATGTGTTTGACAATATATGGAATATAGTGCTGGATGTGAGGAATAAAACTAAGGACAACATGAAGGCTTGTAAGGACATTGAGATGTTGTGCAGTCGATCAGAGCTAAATTTAATTCCTCAAGCCGACGGTCGAGCATTTAAACCCAAAGCAACATTTACACTAAATTCACATCAGAGAACTGATGTGCTCAATTGGGTTAAAACACTTAGACTCCCAGACGGGTATGCATCGAACCTTGGGAGGTGTGTTGACAGTAATGTAAGTCATATGTCTGGTATGAAAAGTCATGATTGTCATGTAATGATGCAGAGGCTCCTCCCAATAGCCCTTCAAGCGATACCTGAAAATATATGGAAACCGTTGACTGAGTTAAGTCAATTCTTCCGTGATTTATGTTCTCCAGAGTTAGATGTGAATCACATGGTGGAGTTAGAAGCAAATATTCCAGTAATACTCTGCAAGTTGGAAAGAATTTTTCCACCTGCTTTTTTCGATTCGATGGAACATTTGCCGGTTCACCTTCCTTATGAAGCCAGGGTTGGAGGCCCCGTTTAGTATAGGTGGATGTATAAGTTTGAGCGTTGTATGCATGACCTAAAAATGAAGGTATCAAATAAGGCTCATGTAGAGGGTTCAATTTGTGAAGCGTATCTAATTGAGGAGACCTCAACATTTTGCTCTCACTACTTTGAATCTCATATTCCACATATGGCTACTAGAGTACCTCGGAATGATGATGGCGAACAAAGACAATATGATGAATCGGTGTGGTCTATCTTTAGATACCCGGGTCGTCCATATGGTGTCTCGAGATATCGATATCTTGATGACAATGAATTGAGGGTTGCTACTGCATATGTCTTACTGAATTGTAAGGAGGTGAAGCCATACCTCAAGTAAGTGACATAACACATATTTGCTTTATATATTCTACTCTAATAATACTACTTTTCTTCCTTTATACACTTGCATAATCTAGGTTCACACTAAATGACCTTTATGTATATCTTCTAGTTTGTTTGTTGAGGAAGTGCGTATGCATGCACCAAATATAGCAATGTCAGACTTGGATGTCTACATTGAGAATAACTTTGCTACATGGCTTAGAAACTATGTAAGTTACCTACACTTTCATCTAATGTCATATTTTGCTGAAACAAGAGAAATAAATATTCATAAACGTGCTGATATGTAACTAGGTGAATGATATGCGCAACAATATCACGGACCGCTTCTTGTGGGATGTTGCGTGTGGGCCATCACGTCGTGTTGAGAGTTGGCCTGTTTATTTCATAAATGGGTACAAGTTCCACATTAGCGACTGGGGTCGCGACAAAGCAACATTTAACAGTGGCATTTGCATAATGACTTTAGGATCAAGTGAGGTTGAATGTGATTTTTATGGGGTGTTAGAAGAAATCATTCAACTCGAATATCCTGGATGGCCACAGAAACAGGTTGTATTGTTTAGGTGTGCATGGTTTGACCCTACTCCAGATTGTGGCACTCAGGTTCATAAACAATATGGTTTAGTTGAGGTTCGTGATGGTTGCCGATATGAGAAGTTTGACCTGTTCATTCTTGCCTCCCAAGCTAATCAAGTTTACTATACCCATTACCCAACAAAGTCACGTGAAAAAATAAGGTGGTTAGCCATTTTGAAAATAAAACCTCGACGCATCGTTCATTATAATGTTAATGACATCGATGATGCATTTCAGGAAGATTTTCAAGGTGGCCTGAACAATCCACCCATAATTATGGATGACCCAATCGAGAATTTAGCTGAAACAGGAGTGGGGGAAGCTGTAGATGATGACATGCTGAACAGGGAAGGAACATTGGAACATGAGGATGAATCTGACAAAGAGGACGTCGTTGAAGCAAGTGATGAAGAAGATGAATTTGAATCTGGGGATACTGAGAATAGCGATTCAGAGGCACAATCTGAGGACGATGAAGTCCATTGACTTTCATGTTAATGTGCGATTACTTATAAAATGTAATGTGAACGTGGAATAACTTGTAATCATAATTATGAGTACGTCTAAATTGACTGTGATGGGTGTATTTGCGAGAGCAATACTATTGGCCACAATTAATATTTGTAAAATGTTGTAAGGTTTTTAATCAAATTACAGATGCCACCTAAAGGAGATGCGACGTATACACGTCGCCCAGGGAAAGGCCTATTTCAGCAGTTCAAAGAAGCGATAGCAGAGCCACTTGCCAGACATGAAAGGGCAGGCCAATCGCATTCCCGACATTCAGGGTCGCGGCCTATAATAGAAGAAGATGTTCTTCCACATCCCACCCCTCGTACAGATGATATTGGCATTCCTCCACTCGGCCGTAGTGCTAGTCGCTCGACTCCCGTACGTATACCTTCATCCGATGAAGGAAATTCCATTGGCCAGTTAACGGTATCCGAAGCCCCGCATCAGGGTCGCTTACGGATCACACCTCACAGTAACACGTAAGTAATGTATCATTTCAAAAAAGAATAGTTTATGTTACATACAGTTCATTATCTTCCAATGAAAACAAATTTTATTGTATTCGAACATGCATTCCATATAGCTTCCTTCCATCGAGAGCAACACGGATGATGACTAGATGCTTCACCACACACTTCAAGGGACATCATGATTGGGCGAGCGCAAGCCCAGCAGATATTCAGCCGTGGTGGCATGTATTTGAGGTTTGCACTTAAAGTACACATTGAATTTTCAGCTATACAAATCATGTAGATAACTATTAGACCCCCTTATATTTTATTTTATGTCTAGGGTTTATGTGAGTGGGATCCAGCCCACCATAATGAGGTATATCGCGTTTGGCATATGATGGCGGCCAATCATTACAGAGGGACGCTGGGTGACGTTCGCCGGGAGAGAAATCCTGAGAAACGACGAGCACGAGCATCATTTATGACCGATGCACAGTATGCAGCCATGGAGGAATGGTGGGCTACACCGGAGTTTCAGGAGAAATCGTCGAGGGGTAAGACAATACGAGCACCATCATCGCAGTCGTCTAACTCTACTAGTGGATGCAGTGCTACTTATGTAGGAGAATCTGTTTCAATTACAGAACACCGAGAGCGAATGGTAAACGTTATGAACCTCTTTTACACATAATTCAACTTATTTATGGTGTAATAACTTTATTCATACTAACAACCAATGTAGCGTGAAAAAGATCTGGAGAAGAGGGACCTTGGCTTGTTCAAGGTTATGCAGCAAACTCATAAGAAAAAGAGCGGAGAATACGTCAACAGGCGTACTGAAGAAGTGGCGGTAATAATCATGTTATATTAAATTACCTTTTTACATACGAATAAATATCAACTTACTAATAAATGAAGTTGTACCCTTATGAAGGTGAAGGTAACTGCTGAGATCGAGGAACAAACACAACAAATAGAAGAGGAAGGCGTCGCACATGACATTGATGGGGCAGCGATAATGAGTGCAGCTGCAGGTGGAAAGAAGAAAGGGCGTGTATTTGGGCTTGGATCAGAACAACATGCTGTGCTTGGACGACGACGACCAGGGAATATTCCTGCAGCACATGTTGATGTCACTCAGACGCCGGAGTTCACTGAACAAGTTGAGCGAGTGGTTGCGGAGCATACAGCACAATAAGCATCATATTATGAGCGGAAGTTGGAGCGACTGAAGAGGAGACAACGAGCGGAGATGGAGTACATATGTGAACGACTTGGAATTCCTTCGCCCGCGCACCCAGAGAATGATATTGATGCCTCGGGATCCGATGATGACTAGATCAGGTATATCACTTTACTTTCTGTGTTTATCAACAAACAAACACTTTTTAGGAGTAATGGAATTATGTAATTTCAATTATATATGTTTTTATGTGGATTGTAACTATATTTGTGTCATGATATTGTAATTTCAATTGTGTATGCTTTTATGTGTATGTTATAACTATATTTATGATATGATTCTGTACTTTCAATTGTGTATGTTTTTATTGAGATTTACAACTGCATTTATGCACGTGCACCGGTTCAGAATGTGATTACATACGATACAATCATTTTTGAACCGCCTAAGCCGTTTCACGTTTAATAACACGTATTCGAAATGGAACAAGAATATACAAAATATAAAAGAGCTACTTTCCAACGGCCTTAGCAGTTGGAAATTTTTCCAACTACCTTAGCCGTTGGAAAATGGAAAAAATAAAAAAAAAAAAGAGCCGTTGGAAAATTTCCAATTGCTTAGATTCCAACGGCTGACAGTTGGAAATTCCAACGGCCCTCATTTTGACCGTTGGAAAATTGACTTCCAACGGTGGGTTTTCTAACGTCTTAATTCCAACGGCTTCGCATTGGAAATTTTAAAATTTCCAACGCGAAGCCGTTGGAAATGGCCGTTGGAAAAAGTGTGTTTTTTAGTTGTGAACATGTTATTCAAAGGCAAAACTAATGAAAAAAACTACTAATGTTATTTGCCTTGCCCAAATCGGCCACTAATAATTTTTTTCCAAATAAACCATATATATTTTGAAAACAGGCTAAATAGCAGTTGGTCATTAACTAAGTGAATATTTTGTTTGAAATATGGCATATTCTTTCAGTAGGAGGCTAATGTGACTTTAAGAAAGGCCAAATAAAGTAGAAGACCAAGTCAAAATTGAGTAGAATGCTGATGTCACTTTCAATCATGGCCATCTAGTATTATCGGCTTAAGCCCATGTTACTCTTCTTGCCATGCTCCGTTCTAGCACCCTAGATTTGGAAATGCCATGGCCACTGACGCTTTGTTGGCAATGGCCTTCACTCTCCTCCAAAGTTTCCAGTCTAGGATGCCATGCCACTGACCTCTAATATCTCTCAAAGTTCACTAGCTTTCGCTCTTCTCCGATGCTCCGGCTGCTATCTGTCTCTTGCTCCTATCGACCGCCAATTGCTGCCATTTGTCCTCTGCTCTGACCGACCACTAATTACTGCTGTCTTCCATTGTTTCGATTAACCGTTGATTATTTTTGTCTCCCCCTTGCATCGTTAAATGCTCCAGCCTCGCCTTACTTTCCTTCAACCTTCTGGCCCTTCGCTATCTTTGGCCCCAACCCTAGGTTTGGATGGGCCTCTGATATCCTTGTCACCTAAGAGATCAGCACCATCATACCATAAGCAAGTGACAGAGTAAAAGTCAGCCATGCATACGGATTGGATTTTGCTTCGGTTAACTCGATCAGCAAGTCACCAGAGAAGTTTAGGAGCTCTTTGACCGGGATGTTGAATTCCCCAACCAAATCTGATGTGACTAGAGGGAAGCCACGTGGGCTTCATTTTAACATCAGTTTGTAAATCGGCCTAGCTCAGAAACATTAATAGTTTTTTTGATAAAAAAAAAACATTAGTGGGTTGATTGGGCTACGTTGTAAACATTAATGGTGTTTTTTTTTGCATTATTCAAATTACCTTTTTTGTTTTTTGCTTTTATATTTAGTTAACAAATGACGTTTATATGCATTAAATATATCACCTATAATCTATTTATACTAGTACACCACTCTTGACTTGTTTGTGCGAACTCACTATATATTTCTATGCGGTAAGAACTATTTCTTACAAAAATGAGGAATTAAACAATGGTTAACCTTAAAATTTGCTAAGTATCAGTCAACCACTTACCAGCGAATACATAGTGAGTCAAAGAAAAATAGGATACATTACCGAAATATATTAAATGCAGTTACAAATTAAAATTTCTAATTAACTTTTAGGGATTTTTATAGTTATTCTACCCTTAAGCTTTGGGTGATATTACACTTATTGCCTTATTTTGAAAATATAATTTTTCCTTTACTTTTTTAAGCACAACTAGTTAGCTGTTAATTGATGTTACAATATCGTAGTTACACATATGAGGTTTGGAAATATACACTTTCAACTTGTTTTTTTCCCCCATTGTCAGTAACTTTTAAAATTCTAATATAAATTATCTCGCATCTTCCTATAAATGGACATTTATGAGACTAATTTTTTGCAATCTGTACAATATATATATTTTATAGTTAATGAACATTTTAAATTATTAATTATTATGCTATAGACATATGTCTAATTAGACATACTAGTATATCCTTAATTCCCCTTTATATAACCCACAACTTAGTTAAAAAAATTGACTAATTTGCTCTTAGACCAAAACTCACACCCATTTTTTGAAAAACCTACATCGTTGTTGTCCACGCTTTTGGTGCTGTTGTCATTGTTTCCGCCTCCTCCGACGAATTGCCATCACCTCCAAATCTTATCGTCATCATCCACATCTAGATCTCGCGGCCGCTCACATTGGGATCTTATCATTATTCGCCACCTCTTACTTTTGGACCATGTTGCCATTTACATCCAGATCTCCTACCATCACTCATATCCAAATCTCAGCGTTGTCACTTGCTGGATCTGTCGTTCATTGCTGTCAGGTCGCATTGCTTATTGCTTCAGAACCGCATCAATCATCATCACCCAAAATCGCTGTTAGACCGATCTTCCATTGCCTACCCTTCCGCATTGTTTATAGAAATAGCCTGTAGAACATTCAAAGACAAATAAGAAGAAATGTATGACATAGTTCACAAAAGTGTCTACAATAAAATCTATATGTGATAAATGTTAATTTTGTGGTCAAACATGTTGACTTTTTGTCAACTTTGACCACAATTTTCTACCTTACCACTCAATATTTTTGGCCGATTCTTGCTTTGATCCTTCATTTTGTAGGTTGGAGAAGCGGACCATAGCATTGGAATGGCACCGGGATGAGCGGAACGAAAAACAGAAACGCAAAAGTCAACGGGAATTATAACTGTGGCGCCTAGGCGCCAGGAGCGAGGCCTAGGCGCCACAGTACAAAGTCCTTGGCCAATAGCAAGCCTGTGTTCAAAATTGAGGTAGATGACCACTTTCCCGGGTGACTGGCGCCTAGGCGCCAGGAGGGGATGTCTGGGCGCCTAGGCGCCAGAGCTTGAGGGTGCCTGGCGCCTAGGCGCCAGAAGGGCATGTCTGGGCGCCTAGGCTCCAAAGTGCCTGTTTCTTGGCAGAGGACTTTGTACTGTGGCGCCTAGGCCTCGCTCCTGGCGCCACAGTTATAATTCCCGTTGACTTTTGCGTTTCTGTTTTTCGTTCCGCTCGTCCCGGTGCCATTTCAATGCTATGGTCCGCTTCTCCAACCTACAAAATGAAGGATCAAAGCAAGAATCGGCCAAAAATATTGAGTGGTAAGGTAGAAAATTGTGGTCAAAGTTGACAAAAAGTCAACATGTTTGACCACAAAATTAACATTTATCAAACTCCCCCAAACTTAGAAAAATGCTAGTCCCTAGCATTTATTAACCTAAAAACATAAAACAATCAAAACATAGAAGCTAACAACATATACTCAATATCATATCATAAAGTCATTCAAAGTACAAGCTCAACTCAAGAGAAATTAAGATAAGTAATGAAAGAAGAAATTTGTCATTAACGGTAGGTAATCGCTCGTTAAGTGTTTCACTCCCTAATCTATGTTTGCCTAGTGTATCTAAGGCTTATAATGTCACTTCATCCACAAATTTGCAAAAGGACCCAAACTACCCATGAATTGTCCTTAAGGAGTATGCATGCAAATTTAAGTCCAATGACATATATAAGGTTGTACCGTGGCCGGGTTTGGTATGGACGGGAATCGTATGGAGGCCTTTTGAGGTGGAGCTAAAGAAGTAAGTTAAGCACAAACACCATGGGTAATCCTAATAATTAAACCTAAAGTCCCACCCAAGGTATTTTGATTTAAAAATGCTTTTCTTGACTTCTAAGCAACAAATCAAGGAACCCCCATATGCACAATTTTGACAAAACATATTAGTGAACTCCTTTCAAATTAACAAAGTACTTCTACTTTTCCCTTTTTTTTTTTTTTAACGAGGGCTTTTTCATGTTGACTCGTTCCCAACACTCTACTTTGTTGCCATTCATTCCGGAGATTGAAAGACATCTTAGAGAGCTTAGAGCAATATCACACTTGGGAGAATCAAGCTCCACCACTTCATCCATGGAACGTGGAGGTGATAATCTTAATGGTAATGGGTATAATGGTGGCAATGGAGGAAATGGAGGGATGAATCATCAAGATGGCGTTTATCCAAGAAATCCACAAAGGCTTATTAGGGAGTACATCCGACCCTTGGTGACGGAGAATTATTCGGGTATTGTGAGGCCACCGGTTCAAGCCAACAACTTTGAGTTGAAGCCATCCTTGATTTCTCTCATCCAACAAAACCCATTTGGAGGCTTGGCTTCGGAGGATCCCAACACTCACATAGCGGATTTCTTGGAAGCTTGTGACACATTCAAGGCTAATGGAGTCTCCACCGATGCTATTAGACTCATATTGTTTCCTTTCTCACTCCGGGATAAAGCTAAAGGGTGGTATCAACCACTTCAACCGGGGAGCATTGCTACATGGAATGAAATGGCCGAAAAATTCTTGAGCAAGTATTTTCCTCCATCCAAGGCTGCCCACTTGAGAGCTTCAATTGTGACATTCAAGCAACATGAGATGAAGTCTATTTCGGAGGCTTGGGAGAGGTTCAAAGAGTTGCTTAGGAAGTTCCCACAACATGGATTCTTGGATTGGCAACAAATCCAACTTTTCTATGAAGGCTTAGTACCCACTTCAAGATTTATGATTGATGCTTCGGCCGGAGGATCCTTGATGTCAAAGACGGCCGGTGATGATTTCCAAATTCTAGAGCAATTGACACTAAATGGAGAGCAATGGCCGGGAGAAAGAGCTCAACCACGAAGAGGGGTACTTGAAGTTGATCAATTGACCGCCTTGTCGGCACAAATGGCTTCTCTCATGAATCAAGTGTCCAAGTTGACCAACAAAAAGGAGCCAACTATTGAGCAAGCCGCTGCCTCTACCTCCAACACATATAATGGACATATGGATATAAAGCTTGAAGAAGCAAATTTCATGGGCAACCAGAATTTTGGGTTTAGAGGCAACCAAATGGGAAATCAATATAACCCAAGTTGGAGAAACCATGAAAATTTCTCTTATGGTAACACAAGGAATGTGCAACAACCACCACCACCTCCCGGTTTTAACCAAGTCTCAATGAAGAAGAAGCCTTCCATGGAAGAAATTATGTTGCAATTCATGAAGGAGACAAGAGATAGAATAGAGAAGAATGAAGCCAAGACGGCTAGCTTGAGTGCTAACTTAGCTAGTATGGAGGCAAATGTGAGTGCAAGCATCAGGAACATGGAGAATCAAATTGGGCAATTGGCTTTGGCGGTGAAGACATCTCAAAAAGGGAAATTTCCTAGTGACACCGAGTTAAACCCAATGGAGCAATGTCATGCAATTACACTTAGAGGAGGAAAGAAGCTAGAAGATCCTTACATAAGGACACCTACTCAAGGAAAACCAATCTTGGAAGATGAAGTGCAAGTTCAAGAAGAAGAGGAAGTGGTGGAGTTTCTAAAAAAACAACCCCAAAGAGTGCAAAAACTCCTACCAAACCCACCATTACCTTTCCCACAAAGGTTCCAAAAGAAGAAGCTTGATGATCAATATGGCAAGTTCTTGGACATTTTTAAGAAGCTTCACATCAACATCCCGTTCTTGGAGGCCTTAACTCAAATGCCAAATTGGGGTAAATTCTTGAAGGAAGTCATTGCAAAGAAAAGAAAATTTGAAGAGTTTGAGACCATATGCCTCACGGAAGAATGTAGTGCAATTGTTCAACAAAAGCTTCCACCAAAATTGAAGGATCCCGGAAGCTTCACTATTCCATGCACAATTGGAGAAGTTGAGTTCAAAAAGGTATTATGTGACTTGGGGCTAGAAGTAAAGTCTTCCACAATACAATTACAAATGGCGGATAGGTCTATCAAGTATCCATGGGGAGTAATAGAAGATGTTTTGGTGAAAGTTGACAAATTTGTCTTCCCCATGGATTTTTTGATTCTTGACATGGAAGAAGATAACCAAGTCCCCCTTATTTTTGGAAGGCCATTCTTGGCCACCGCCGGAGCAACTATAGATGTGAAGGAAGGCAAGCTTATATTCAATGTTGAGGATGAAAAAGTTGAGTTCAACATGTTTGATTCTAGCACTCTGTCTCCTAAGATGGGAGTATACATGGTTGATGTAGTCATAGAATCCAACAAAGGAAATTCTCCTACTTTTGTTATGGGTGGCAACCAAAAGAAAGTCAATGAATTTGAGCCCCCAAATCTCAAAGAAAAAGTAAAAGATGAGGCAACACACTCATTGATGGAAGAAAAGAAGAAGAAAACAATGAAGAAGAAATGGGTAGCAACAAGGAATGGAAATGTGAAGAATCCCAAAATGATTAAAGAGGAAAGAAATGAGAACTCAGGCATGGAGAAGAGCACATCTTGTTGGATGCATATTGGACTTTTCAAGCATTGGAAGCATTTTTACAAAGGAGAGGGTGTGGAGCCACATCACCCACCCTAGTGCCTAAAACAAAGGAGTTGGTGTCTAGCTAGAGACAATAAATCAAGCGCTTGTTGGGAGGCACCCCAACATTTCTTCTCATTTTTGTGTTTTTAATTGTCTTTTCAATAAGTTGAGTTTTAGGGAAAATGTCTCTTAATTATTCTTTGCGCTTATTGTAGGTGCATGGTAGAAAGATCAAGAGTAAACATGAAAAGATGAAGTGTCACCATCACTAAGAGTTTGAGTGAGAGTAATTGGAGGCGGGAACATCCGCCTCCCGAGTATGATTCTTGAATCACAATCTCCTTTCTAGCTTTTTTTGCCAACATTGTGGACAATGTTGGTTTTAAGTTTGGGGGAGATATGTGTTTATGGATGATACTTGTTTGAGTGTTTTCCTAAGACTTGACATCTAATTGTTGTTCTTTCTTTTAGACTAGTTTTTGGTGATTTTTTTTTCTTATGACATTACATGCATATCATATTTCTTTTCCTTATTATGACATATAGTGGATAAATGTAGAAACATGTAATTGCATTTAGGTTGTGTGCATTTAGGGAACCAATGCATACTTTTTATTATGATTAAAGAAATTCATTTACAAGTTCAACTTGATTGTAAATTTTGTTAAGTAAAGAAAGATTTTCACTTGTCATTAATGGTAGAAACCATACCCGGTGAGTCTTTGGACCTTGTGTGGCACACTTGCATTATAAATTATTTCATTCATTGGAGTTGTGCTTTTTTTTGCTTATGGATTCCTTGATTTGATTTTGGACCCCTTCATATCCAAATTGATGCATGCAAATAAAGGATGAAAATGACAACTTAGGGCTAACTACATACCTAAATGACTAACCCTTTCATTATAATCCTTAGTGAACCCCTTTGAGCCTTTAAGCCATTTTTGTTGTTTAACCCACATAATTGAGCCATATCCATTGTTATTTATCCTCTCTTGTCCTTAAAGTAAGTTGAGCATTGCACATATGGGCTTGGGAGGGGTAAAAATTTGTGAGTTGTGTGAGTGAGCAATAAATAAGTTTGGGGGAAAAATGTTGGGTTATGAACCTATTGTTGAGTTTATGTAGCTATGGTTTGAATATACTTTGGATAAATCATGCACATTTGTTTGAATCTTAAAGATTGGGTGAATTCTAGTGATTAAAAAAAAAAATCCTATCTTTCCCTTAATAAAAAGGCAAAACGAGTCAACATGAAAAAGCCATCGTTAAAAAAAAAAAAGAGGGAAAGGTAAAAGTACTTTGTTAATTTGAAAGGAGTTCACTAATATGTTTTGTCAAAATTGTGCATATGGGGGTTCCTTGATTTGTTGCTTAGAAGTCAAGAAAAGCATTTTTAAATCAAAATACCTTGGGTGGGACTTTAGGTTTAATTATTAGGATTGCCCATGGTGTTTGTGCTTAACTTACTTCTTTAGCTCCACCTCAAAAGGCCTCCATATGATTCCCGTCCATACCAAACCCGGCCACGGTACAACCTTATATATGTCATTGGACTTAAATTTGCATGCATACTCCTTAGGGACAATTCATGGGTAGTTTGGGTCCTTTTGCAAATTTGTGGATGAAGTGGCATTATAAGCCTTAGATACACTAGGAAAACATAGATTAGGGAGTGAAACACTTAACGAGCGATTACCTACCGTTAATGACAAAGTTCTTCTTTCATTACTTACCTTAATTTCTCTTGAGTTGAGCTTGTACTTTGAATGATTTTATGATATGATATTAAGTATATGTTGTTAGCTTCTATGTTTTGATTGCTTTATGTTTTTAGGTTAATAAATGCTAGGGACTAGCATTTTTCTAAGTTTGGGGGAGTTTGATAAATGTTAATTTTGTGGTTAAACATGTTGACTTTTTGTCAACTTTGACCACAATTTTCTACCTTACCACTCAATATTTTTGGCCGATTCTTGCTTTGATCCTTCATTTTGTAGGTTGGAGAAGCGGACCATAGCATTGGAATAGCACCGGGATGAGCGGAACGAAAAACGGAAACGCAAAAGTCAACGGAAATTATAACTGTGGCGCCTAGGCGCCACAGTACAAAGTCATCTGCCAAGAAAAAGGCACTTTGGAGCCTAGGCGCCCAGACATGCCCTTCTAGCGCCTAGGCTCCAGGCACCCTCGAGCTCTGGCGCCCAGACACCCCCTCCTGGCGCCTAGGCGCCAGTCACCCGGGAAAGTGGTCCCCTACCTCAAATTTGAACACAAGCTTGCTATTGGCCAAGGACTTCTATCCAATGGGTTTGGTAAGTGAAAAGGACATCCTCAAGAGTAGAAGAATCTGGAACTAAGCAAGAAGAGGGGGATCTTCTTCATCTTCTTCATTTTTCATCTTGTTTTTCTTAGAACTAGTTTTGGGTTTTATCCACCATAGTTAGATTTTTAGCTTTTCTTAGTTTTTTCTTGGTCACCATTGGAGCTAGCTTGGAGATTGCTTGGAGTGCTCAAGGAGACTAGCTTGGAGACTTTGGATTCAAGAGCTTCTAGCCATCTTGGGTTTACTCTTTCATCTTCCTTGTAGTTCTTCATGGATGTTATTATGTTTACTTTCATGATTATGTTTTATTTAGTTATGGAGTAGTTTCCTTAGCACTTTCAATGGATGTAGCTACTTGGATTGATTATGTTGGATGAATTTATGGTTATGTGATGTTGGTTTTCTACTAAATGTATGTTTATTCTTCTCTTGAGCTTAATGTTGTGTTAGCTAGTTGATGGCCACAATTAGTTGCACTATAAATTGCATCTAAACTCTTGGAAAAGATTAAAAGCTATTGGACCTAGGAGAAGAATTTAATGGCTATGGACTTGTTGGAAAATTAGTCTAAGTCATTAGGTAAAGGTAAATTGAGCTTTAATGCCTCTTTCTAAACTTGTAATCGGGTGGAAATCCTTATTAAGTTTAGATTAGAGAGATTAATTCTTTCACTTGGAAAAGTAAGAATTTAGTTGAATAACTTTATCAGCATACATTGGAAATTAACCCACTCACCTAAGTTTATCAACAAATCAAGACAAGTAGTGAACCCATAGGAAGTGTTCTTTCATGATTTGATAAAAACTACAATTTTTACATTGCATACTTGCATTCTAGGTTAATAGTATTCCATTTAGCTAAGGTTAGTCACTTGTTTAAGTTGCCTACATTTTCATCCAACTTTGGTTGTTTAGCTAAAGTTTACTTTGAGTAGTGGTACTTAGCATTCAATTTAATCAATCTTCGTGGGAACGATACCCACTCACCCATCTACACACCTACCGTGCACTTGCGGAATTGTGGGTTTAAAATTTCACAACAATATGTGTCTAATGCAATATGTCTAAGTGTTTGCAAAGTAATATAAAAATAATTTATTATAATGAAAAATTCAAAGTGTCAAAAGGAATAAGAAAAAATGTCTGATTGGATTTTGAAAAATGTCTAAAGAAATATGTAAAAGTGTCTAAATCAACCTGTGAATAATTTATGATATTTAGAAAATAATTGTTAGAAATAACAAAAATAAGTGTCTGACTAAATATGTAAAAGTGTTAAAAAAAATATAAAAATTTCTAAAAGTAATATGCAAATAAATAAAGGTATACAATTCAATGAATAAAGAAGTGTCTAAATAAATATCTTAAAACGTCTAGAGTGAAATATAAAAGTGTCTCAACAATAACTAATAATTTTTTTTAAAACAAATCACAAACAATCATCTTCTCTCTTTTATCTCTCATTCGCTCACCGCTCTTTTTTTCTCTCATTTTCTTAAGATTTTTCCTTCATCCTTCTAACAGTGATTGTCTTTGAATTTTCCTTCGCTCGTCTATCCCTCCTTCATTCTCCTGTTGTTTGCTCATTGTATGATCGTACATCACTCATTGATCTTTCCTTTGTCCTTTGTCACTTATTGTTAGATCGTCCAATCATCCTCCTGTCGTTCATCATCCGATCATCTGTCAACTTTCTGCATCTTGCTATTGTTCGTCTAATGGCTATATCGTTACTTATCTCCAACTTTTCATAATTTGATTCAAAAAGAGTGGTGGGATTGATAGGATGAGTGCAAATGCAACAATAACTCCATGGAGCCACATATGGAGTCGATCTGTGAAAGGGCGATGAAGGAGACAACAATGGCCACAAGGTCTTAAGAGTAAAAGAGGGAATTGATAGTAGGAGCATAAGAATTATGCGAGGTCCTCACAAACACAATCTGGGGTTATGGTGGAAATTACATGGGTTAGTAAAAGGTAAGATTAGGAAATCATCTAATATGTCTAATTAGATATATTGTCACAATATTTATCTATCTAAATTATATATCAAATTTTCCTCCCAGTGTATGTAAAACAATATTTTTAAATATCAGTTAAATTTAAAAAAATGTCATAAAATTTAAAATTAAACATAACTAATACATAGTTTAAATTAGGATTTCAAAATTTAGTATCCAACAATGCAAAAGAAAAGCAAGAGGGAAAATAATGTATATTTTTAAATCTCATGATGTAACTATATATCAGTTTATGCTAAGAGAAAATTACTATAATTTTACCTAGCAGTTCATTGATGGAGTTAACAAAGTTAGAAGTAAGTGTATATTTACAACATGGGGGGTAAGCATAATATAAAAACCCTAAATTTTAAATGAAAAGGCAAAGCAAAATGCTATTGGACACCATTTTCTTCTAGCATTTCTTTAGTTCAATCCTGTATACCTACAACCAATAAATAAAAAGTGTGTGTGTGTGTGTATTCTAATATATTAATTTTTTTAATGAATGGATATTTCATAAAACTAAAAGGAAGAGTTCAACACCAAAGCCAACCAATCCAGGAATGGTTTATCTTAAGAAAACCTACCCACAAGACTAAGACCTTTCCTAGGTAGGCCATGAGCAACACAGTTACTTGTGCAACGAACAAATAAAAAGAAACAAGACTTAAAGGAACTTGCTAAAATCCTAATCTCATCTAAAATAGAACCAACGTAGAGCAAAGAGGGAGGAACTCCTTGTTTAATCTTGTTAACTAGGGACAAAAAGTTGGACTCGATGATGATGTTCCTCTAATCATGCCAATAAGTTTCCCGCAGGCCACCGAGGATAGCTAATGTCTCAAGGTAAGTAGCATCTCTACCCGAATAATGCAAGCCATAATTGACCGCGAAGTAAACCTCCCCAACTTTATATCTGCATACAATATACAAATTGCCGCATTGTGAATCCTTTTTTAAAACTGCGTCAACATTAATCTTCAGCATGTCACTGTTCAGTAGAGACCAGGAACATACCATATTGGGGGAGCCAACTTTACCACTTGATCACTATCGCAAACTTTCTTCCAGCCTTCGATTCAACATTTGATAAATGATGCAAGTTTCCATGGTGATTGAGATAAGGATTGAAGGATTAAGTTGTTTTGATTAAACCACATGACCTAACAATATATTAGAAGCACTAATGCTAGCAGGTCATCTTTCTTCATCAACAAATGAAGATTTTCCCACACATTGTTAATTGAAGAAGGCCGTTGAATATCCAATTCATGCAAGACCCGACACAGAAACTTGCACTCCATTATGAGGTGGCCCAGATATTCCTTACCAATATCGTACACAGGACATTCCACTGAAGCTGTTATTCCTTACTTTATCAAATTATCCTTGGTATGAAGCACATTCATATAGTGATGCCAAAAAACAAAATGAACCCAAGGGGAAGTGATAAATTCCAAATCCATATCAAAACATTTAAACAAACCAAAGGGTCTTTATTATATAAAATAGCATAAGTGAGGTAATGGGCTAATTTTATCGTGAACTTGCCATTGTTGGTCATGCCCCTATTATCATGTCCTCTTGAAACCTTAAGAATAAAAGAATAGCTTTGAGAATAGCCGCATCAAAAGGGTTAAGAAGAGCATCGATTATGTTATAGTTCCACTCCCAAGAACTAAGATTAACCAAGTTCGCCACCTTCCAATGTTAAGTACTTGGGATTGGGCATGTAACCAACTTGAGAATAAGGCTAGGAACTTGTTTATCATTCCATAAAGAGATATTGGTGCCAGCACCTGCCTTCCAAAAAACTCAAGCTTCTAAGATATCTCTTCTAGCAAGAAGCCCCTTAAACACCACTAATATGCTATTTGGCACTTCAGCCCTTAAGAAGGTTGAGAATGAATGGTATCGCCCTTTAAAGATTTTTGCAACCAAACCTTTTGTATTGTATGCGAACCTTTATGCTTGTTTTGCTGAAAAAGCTATAATAAAGCTCTCCAAATCTCAAAGCCTAATCCTCCAGCCCTTTTACACGTACATCTTGTCTGATGCACACCAGGTAGTTTTCTTTTTTTCAATGTTAGATGACCAAAAAAAACTTATAGCAAGGGATTGCAACGTACCAGAAATCTCTGTAGGGAAAAGGATATAGCTCATTAAGTGAGTTGGCATTAATGATAGCCTTGATCAGCATACAACAGCTTGCCTGAGAAATAAAAAAGCTTTCCACCTTACCAGCTTCCCCTTAATGAGTTTAATCAAGTATTTAAATTGTTTGGTTTTCTTACACCCTAAGAGCCACGAAAACCCCAGATATTTATTAGCTTTTAAGTAGTTGGAGGATCCGTTGCCTCACTCTCGATCGACAGTTAGGGCTAAAAAAGATAGACATTTTTTGCATATTCACTATTTGCCCAGAAATACATTCATAAAGTTGTAATAAAGCCATCAGGTGTCATACGCTATCCTGTTTAGGTTAAATGAATAAAATGTTGTCATCAACAAAGAACAAGTCGGGCACGGTGGGGCTGTAGCGGCTGACTGCCACACCAGAAACCTAATGATGTACTTCAGCACCCCAAAGCAAAACTGAAAGCTCATTTGTACAAAAAAAGAACAAGAATATAAAAAAAAGATCTCATTGCCGTAACCTCCTTAATGCTCTGAATGGTCGAGTGGCCTGCCTATTAACCAAAACTGAGAAGGATGGAGATTTAATACAACACATGACTAGCTTAATGAACAATTGAGAAAAACCCATTCGAATCATTATAGCCTTTAGGAAACTCCACTCATCCCTATCATACACCTTATACATTTCAAGCTTCAATGCCTAGGGGCCTTTCTTTACCATATTAACTATTAATAAAGTGACACGTCTCAATAGTTACTAGGGCATTATTCGATAATAACCAACCTGGGACAAAAGTTGACTGATTATTCGAGATTACAAGTGGAAGAATTGCTTTAAACCGATTAACCAACACCTTAAAAATAACCTTGTAGAGAACATTACAGAGACTAATCGGTCTAAAGTCAAAAACATGTTTTACTCAATTTACCTTTAAAATCAGCACAATGAAAATCGAGTTAAGATCATCAGGAATCACACTAGAGTTCAGAATGCCTAAAATAAAGTTAGTTACTTTGTTTTCAAAAAAATGCCAGAATTTCTGAAAAAAATAATGGAGGCAATCCATCTAGCCTTAAAGCCTTTATGGCGTGTATTTGAAAAACTGCTTGACAAACCTCTTCACCTAAAAAAGGTTGGTATAGGTCCTGGTTCATGCAATCCGTCATACATGTGTTCATTAGTGGCAGTAACTCCTCAAAGCGTGATGGCTGTGAAAAGAAGAAGAACACCTCCAAGTACTGAACTATTTTCCCATGAATAGCATAAAGTTTAGTGAGCCCATGGTTATTACTTGTCTAAAGGCTATGAATATGATTCCATCTTCACTTACCTGAAGCCATTTAATGGAAGAAACGAGTATTGCGATCTCCTTGTTTCAACCATAAAGATTTAGCATGTTGGCTCTAGTACTTTTCCTTCATTTTGTATAAGACAACTAGCTTATTCTTAAGTTCAGAATAGCATCAGGAGCTAGACCTTGGGTTTTTCAATTAGCAACTGCTTTTAACTTTTTCTCCAACTTTTAAATTTGCCTAGGGAAATAGTCTGAATCCACTTTTTAAGCTCGCAAACCTCTATACCACGCCTTTAGCTTTTCTAGAAAAAATGCCCCTTGAGTACACATGACTCCAAGTAAATTTAGACCCATGAAAACCCAAGTCCAACAATTGAGGATCAGCCACATTATCCCTGAAATCATCCATCTAACTTGGGTTGCGATCCCATCCCTCATCCTTATCATAAGACCACAAGAGTTCATTAAAGTCACCCATCACCAACCACGGAAGATTTGATTGTTCTAACAAAGAATGCCGTAAAAACCATTATGGGTGTCAAAGACCTCTAACGAGATTGCTATAAAACCACGTCAACCTCTAGGAAGAGCATATTGCTGAAACCTACACATCAATATGAAACTAAAAGTACGATCTCAACACCACTTGCCACTTTTCCTACCATATATGAGTAAGATCATTTTCTCTTCCTTCGCAAGAAACAATAATACGAGATTGGAAACCCAAATATCGTCTTACTACTTCCATTTCTGATACAATCTTCCGGGTATCCAGAAGGAAAACCATCTCAATGGGCCTTTGCCTAATAGCCATTCTCAGGGCTTAAGCTATTCGAGGTGGTCCCAACATCTAACAGTTCAAACTAAACAGACTCATTAGGAGCGGCTGGGGGAGTCTTCGCTCTTCCCAGCCAAAAAAAAAACCCATCAAAGCCCATGCAAGCTTCCATAGTGTGCCCAACCATTGCCACTACCTCTTTTCACTTATAGGGTGTTAGGGAACCCTTCTTCATATCCTCTTCCAACCCAAGTCTATGATAAACAGGCTCACCAAAGTTTGAGCCTCGCACACCCCCGTTCCAAGACAATGCCCTTGCAGTCCTAACACGTATTATGGATCTACTTTTCATTTGCCCAAGATTCGAATAAAGCGAGGCAATGAAATCAAGGCCTGAGCCATCAACAAAACCATCATTGGATTTAACTGAGAACACTCTATTCGAACCAAGGCCCTTATGGCATTAGGGCCATTCTTGACCACTTGTCAGAAGGGCATTATAACACCCTGGACCTCTGCTTTCTTGAGCTGAAATAATATTTTGCCATCCATAGTAGGCATTATCAAAGATGTACTGAAAATTGTGAGTGGCTTTTTATTCATTTTCAAGACCAAGACTTCCTTAGATGACCTTGTCGTTGAATCCAGCAATGCCAAGTCATTCCGGTGCTGCCTACTTTCTAGTTGACCCTTTTTTCTTCTCTATGTCCCCATGAACCGAAGCTAGTCTTCATACTGTGCAGCTTGCTCATCTTCACCCCAAAAGCCCTACTAGACACTCATGATCCACATGATTAATCTTGTTACATCTATAACAAAAATCTGACAAATGTTCATATGTTAAGTAAAACCAGCACTTTCTATGGTCATCTTCCACAAGTAAACCCCAACAAAGTGGCCTCGAGATGACCATGAAAACCCTAACCCTTAGTGACAGACCCAACACATCTGTTTGAATCACCACACCCAATAGGCCACCCAAAGTTTCAACGATGGATTCAGTAAACCATTGGAACAGAGTATCCATTATATGCACCCAAAATGCCACTCGGTTAATCTATAGAGATGAAGGTCTATCACCTTTTTGCAGCCACCTTATAACTATAACCGTATTGTTGTCGAACCATGGTCCCCTTTTAACATCACTGCATGGTCCTCCTCCTTTTCAAAGCACGCAATAAACAGGTTATCTCCAGATGAAGGACTTGCCGGATATAGAGTAAACACGATCTAGTGGTACCAAGCCTTACAAAGTGCCTTCCTTAGGTGCTTTTACCTGACAATCTTGTTTGAAAGAACTGTCATGGGCACCATAAGTTCGGTAAAGCTACCACACTCATTCTCTGTAGAGATCAAGCGGCAGGATTGCCCTTCCTCCTCGGTGAGGCTCATGGTAGTAAAATACTTGTCCAAAGAATCCATGAGAACCATCCAGACAGAACAAAAACAACACCAAAAGCCAGTCAAATAAGTCAGAAACTCGCCAAGGATGTGAACTAAAGTCCTTGCTAGTGGAAAAAGCAACTTCATCCAGCAAAACAAACAAGTCCTTGTGTAGCAAGGAACTTGCGCACACCAAGAGGGACAAAACCCTAGTAGAGTCCACGAAGGACAAGATTAATTAATTATTCTGATATATTAAAGACAATGT
This sequence comes from Aquilaria yunnanensis, assembly GCA_039654915.1. NCBI lineage: Eukaryota > Viridiplantae > Streptophyta > Magnoliopsida > Malvales > Thymelaeaceae > Aquilaria > Aquilaria yunnanensis. Next base: position 100,670,222 of record CM077593.1, on the reverse strand, counting down.
TCAAAGGTACTTCGATTTAAGTGCAGGATAGGTCAATTAATTTATTATTGAGTCACTAACTAAACTTTTTTTTTTTATTTTCAAATACGTGATTAAATTTCACTGATTCTACCGTTACATCACTTATTTTGAGGTTTTTTTTAATTGAGGTTTTAAAAAGGAAAGAAATAAATTAAATTATCGCTAGACTGAAGTTTTGGAACGGTTGAGAGACAGGGATTGAGAAAAGAACGAAGGTGCGAATGTGCGTATATACGCAAAAGACATTAATCATGGTACAATCGAAAAATGTGTCAAAATAAACGGATCAATTATGTAATTTAGCCAGTAACGTTGAAAAGTGAAAAGTGTGGCTGCAAATAGCTCGTGGAGGCACTAGTGGACAACATAATGGTCGCCCATTAAGGTGTATATTATATGTTAGTTGGACCGAATTAGCAGAAGAGAAGGTTTGTTTAAGCTGGGTTTTGACTGGGAGGAATGATTCACATCTAAAGCAAGTTCAGGCCCTTATTAATTTGTTTAATCCCTAGATTTTGTGGTTTCAACGTAGCCGTCCTGGAAAATTTCCAACTTATTTGCACATGATTTTCTATCTCATCTGCAAAAAGTGATTGGGGTTCGTCCCTGATCTTAACTGTCATATTCGTTTCTAAGTCCTTTAGTTTGTTCTGTAATAGCTTGTCACTAGCGGGTTGGTAACATGGCTTCATGTGATAATACAATGCAGGAATCTAATTAATTTGCTGTTTGGCGCGCGTTGCGTGGGAAATGAAACCGAACCGTGGAAAATTATGACTGTACTGTGATAAAAGCTAAATCACATAATTCACATATTTTGGATCGTTGCTCCCATTTTAATTCTTTTGTTACCGTTTTTATTTTATAATATTTTTATTTATTTAAATTTTAAAAGTGATATTTTCCTACTTATGCTTCTGCTTCCGCTTCTGTTTTGAGGATGTTTTTTGTGACTTAGGATAAAAGTAATCATCTATCATGCGACTAGGTATTGGATGACTAAATGACTACGTCTCTCTTAATGATGGATTATCATGTGTCTATTTTCCTGAGAAATAATTGATCATAGAGAGAAATTGTTTTCTGTTTTTTTAAGAAGGAACTAGCAGATTATCCAATAATAATAATAATAATAACTTATAATGAATTTAGTTCGAATAGTGTGTGATTAGAGTAGAGCTGTCGAGATCAGGTTTTGTCAGACGAAATCAGTGATAGTTATGACTTATTGAATAGAGAAGGTTATGTGTTAGCTGGTGCATTAGTTCTTCGTCTCTGAATAGATCTTGTTTGTACATACTTTGCTAATGGATCCACTTCAGATTACTGTTGGTTTTGGCAACTGATAGAGATGAGCTCTAGCTCCTACCTTCAAAACAGCTCCTCCTATACTGTTTACTTAAAAGATTTTTTAAAATAGCTAGTACTGATCAATTTGCCCAATAACAAAATGCAATTTAATGCCTAAATATTCTTTCTTTAGAATGACATCCCCACCAATTAGTTTGCCAGACAACAGTCGTGTTGAACACTTATTTGTCTAAAAAAAATAAAACAAAAGAAGAGAAGAAGATTATCCAAGCTAGCAGGTGGAGGAAATTATAAGGTCAAATCCACCCACTCGACACCAGGCATAAACTTAGGCACATCAACATTTTTTTTTTTAAACAAAGAAAAGTAGCAACAAATAGCTAACTATCATTCACAATAAATTAAAACCAATCATGATTTTTTTTTTCCTGCTTGTTTTTATACACAAGTATTTTGATGAGGCAAACTCGGTGTAATCGAATGGAAACAGAGACCAACACAAAAACAATTAAGGCTTACTCGATTGGAAGCTGGATGGATGTTAAAAATTGTACTAGTATAGTTATATAGTATAGCGTTTGCTTATAATAAAAAAGCTGTCATTCGATTTTCTCTCCCTGTCTCTCTCCGTAACAACTAAATAGACAGCAAATAAGAGTTTGCAGCTGTCGGGATTTTCTCTCTCCACTCTTTCTCTCTCTCTCTGTTTCCAAACAGAACCACAGTTCTACTTACCCAATCGTCTTTTATGAACACAACCCGTCCAGCAATAACGACCGCAACAACTTCTGTAACATCCATACGAATTCTTCCTCCCAATCTGTGACGTGCCTATTTCAATGACCCGTTTCACCGTAGACCAACGCGCCGAAGCCTGATGGATAAAGAGCAAAGAACAGGGCAGAAAGCAGAGGACCCGAGCTCTCAGACAAGCTAGCGTGGAGAGGCTGCTAATGCTACAACGACGACAGGACAACCAGAGGTTAAAAACAGAACCACTTTGATTTTTCGCCCGGTCGGACAAGTGAACGATCAGGATATTTCTCGATGGCGAATGTTCCGCATTACCGATCGCAGTTCGGCGACACCACTTTCACTAAAGTGTTCGTCGGAGGGCTGGCCTGGGAGACGCCGACTGAAGAAATGCGAAGGTACTTTGAGCAGTTCGGGGAGATTCTTGAAGCTGTTATAATTACCGAAAAGAACACAGGGAAGTCTAAAGGATACGGTTTTGTAAGTTTTGATCCATTTCGGTTGGTTTTCGTTTCGGCCACGATCGATTGGGTCACTGATCACAAGGTTTGGTTTTCTTAGGTGACTTTTCGTGACCCAGAATCGGCCAGACGAGCTTGTGCCGATCCAAACCCTGTGATCGACGGCCGAAGAGCGAATTGTAACATTGCTTCGCTGGGACGGCCCAGACCTTCGCCGCCGCGAGGTTCGTCACGATTGATCAGCTACTGCTGTGAATCGACCCGATATTATAACTACTAACTCGTGTGTTAGAATTAACGATTATATTGTTCATGTAAATACAGGACGATTAAATCAAGGGGCTAATCCTTATCAGGGGACAACTCAACAGGGTCCGTCGTCGTACAGTGGAAGCGCAGCTTCCGTGCCGCCTCCTGCGCCGCCCGTCATGTTCCCACCTTATGGGTGAGTAGGCTTTCCATTCTGTTCAACCCTATAGCTATTGGCTATTGCCAGCCATAATGCTGACCGGAAAGTGGACCCTACCTCGGGCCAATAGGTATTGGCCTTTTCATTTACATAATGCTATATAAAATAAAAAGGAAAAATAGCCGGAAGAAGGATTTTTTTTATTTATTAAAATATGACCTGTTTTGTTATTTGAGTATATTGTTAAGGAATTCACTGTGACTGTGAGGCAGCAAGTTACCCAGATCAATTAGATTAAATTCAATCCCTGAAAAAAAAGTTACATACGTTTTTATTTTTAATTAATTTGGGTGAATTCTCCATAAAGATTAGTATTATTGCCTTTGAAAATTTTTTATTTTGATTGTTGAATTTATATCTATAGTATTCTCCACAACAATTGCAGGAAGATTTCCATTAAGGTTGTTGGAAATCGACTCAAACGAAATCGAATGCATTTGAAAACCACCATTAGTAACCCAATTTGTAGTGTGATTCGACCCTTTTGGGGTGTTTTTCAGTTGGTCAAACGTTCTTATTTATGCGTCGATAATGATTAATAAGAAAAAGGCATTGGTGGATAAAGAAGGAAGGATTTAACAGGGTGGCAATGGCAGAAAGGTGCGGTGGTGATAATTAAGAGAGAGAAGGGAGGAGAACTGAAGTTGACAGGTCAAAGTTGACGATTCCGTAATTTTTTTTTTTGCTCATACTAAATGGGAAATTTAGTGAACTCCAATTGTTACAGCTTATGGGAAAGTGAAGTGTGAAGTTATGTTCACGTCCCATCTCTAGCCACCTTCAGGTTGTTTGAGCTGATGGAGAAAAAAAAAAAAAAAGGCTCCTCTGATCACATATATGGAACATGTTTTACCAGTTCATTTTGAAACTAGAAGATTTCATAATGCAAATTAAATTAAGTTAATATATGTGAGCTAGGGAAAGAGCACAATAGCACGTGTTTTGTGACCTGTATTGGCCTAATTAGAGTGACACCCAAACACATATATAGGCCCTCAAACACAATATATATATATATATATATATGGAGCAAGATGTATGTACTGTGACCCGAAGGCCTCTTCCCGGGTTGAGAAAATGCGGGTGCATGGCAGACCAAAATTTCCCAGTGGCCACCCACACCACACTAGCTACTCCCTTAATTGTCATTTTCATCTCTTTATTTGGGTCAATGGTATATCTTATAAAAAACCAACCAACCAACCAACCACATATATATCTTTTGTTTTCTCTTGTCATTTTTTAAGTTTTTCTAATAGAAAAATGAGTTGTTGTTTCTGGAAAACTTCAAGATTATAAATGTTTATGCTGCTAAATCTGTCTGATGTAATTAAGAGTAATTTATTACAGTACCTACCATAACCAACGTTGTAATTTCCTAAATAATTTTGGACCCTAATTGTAATAAGGTAGCGTTTAAACTAATTATTGAGTTAGTTATGCCATCAATATTCAGTAGCTACATATATATTGTATGCTGCCTCCTCTGACAATAACTTGCCCAACAAAAAAGATGTATATAAGGGCTTCGTTTTTAGTACTTTCCTCAATATCTCTAACATTCAATTGCTTGCTTTCTACAGGTACACAACCTACACCCCTGATTATGGCTATCATACCGTAAGTACATTCACCTATGTAACTCATGATCTCCCTTTCTTAATTATACACACACACACACTCTCTCTCTCTACATTAATTATCATAACTAACTTATCTATCCCAATTATGTTAAGGTCCATCGGTAATTAACATGTAAATTCACAATGCCAATCAATTAACCGTTTAAACTTAAGGAATAAATTAACCTAGCTAGCTACGAGTTCATGTAAAGTTTTACTGCAGTGGTTATCTCATTAAAGTAAATGTTTATATATATATATATATATATATATATGTAAATATGTGGGTGTAAATGTACGTAGGGTACTCTGTACAACCCCCAAGGCCATCAGCAACCGCAGTTCTACCATCAAATATATGGATCAACCTCAAGTCCGATTGGAAACCCTTATACGTATTATTATGGGCCGTACTCTATGCAAGGTGTGAGCCCTAGGGGCTCATATTCGACGACAGCTCAGGCTCAACCGCCGCAACGGATGCCAACAGCAGCGGGGCCTTCCTATTTTTACTATCCCTCTCAACTGGAGGGTTCCTTCCACAGCTTCCCGCCCATGCCTCTTCAACTACCGGCCAGCCATCCTTTTCCCTCCACTCCTACCACCGGTATGTGCCCCTCTCTTTATTAATTATACTTATAACTAAGACCTGCATATATAATATACATACAGTTCAAATCAAAACTAGCTACATTTACACTATCAATTAATACAACAACTTCTTCTTCCTAGCTCCACCAGTTAATTAATTTAATGTAAGGTTCGTCTGCTAATTTATTTATTGTTTATTATGGAAAAGAGTCTAATCCTACCCGGCAATTGCTAGCTCCCTGATTAAGATACTTACTACTTGCTTGGGTCAAAGGTAAACGAAGAGCACTTATACACGTACCGCTGGTACTGCATAGATATTGTGTTGTACAGAACATTGGATTAGTGAAATTGACATGTCTATGCATGACTATAGTACATATATAACCAAACAGTTTCAGTATTTATTGGATTTTGTTTTTATTTGATAAATCATTTCACGTGCAAAAGTTCAAAAAAAAAAAAGGGGGGGGGGCCTGTAAATAAAGTTCAAAACATAATTCATTTTCAATAATATTAAAGGTATAATTAAGTTGTCTTCCACGTGTACAATTGGAAATTGACAAACTTATTTGACGAATGGTAAATGTAGGTTCACATATAAGTTGTAAGTTTTAGATTGTGAAAATGTTAATTTCTGGGGGGAAAAATTTCTCAATTACCAATCACACGAAGTGGAACAATAAATAATAATATGATCAAATAAGCACAAACAAATTTAACATAATTTGGCTCTTAGCTAACCAGCATACATGAATAAGAGAAATTCATATAAACAAAATATAGAAATTGCAATAGAAATATACTATTAGTATTTACGCTGATCTATAGATCCCCTATACACTACTTAAAATCTCAATATTTTACCTCATAAAATTACAAAATATAAGGATCATAAAAGGCTTTTTGTCCTACTTCTCTATACTTTTGAACATCTTTCTCTTTTGAAAATCCCTACATCTTAACTCTTTATCACATTAACTTTTCTCGCATACTTAAAATCTTAACACAACAAACTTGTTGTTTATAAGCTACATAAGAACCCTAAAACAGATAGGAAAACAACACCCAATTAAACAATATCAAACTAGGAAACAGAATCACAACCAATTAATATACAAAACCTTGCTCCCCAAGTATATAACTAATACTCTTCATGTTTGAGCCAAAATATCAAAAAATTTCTACATTTGTTCAAATTCTTCATTATGAACATGAACATTACAAACAATAATACAAACACTAGCACTATTCCTACACAAGTACGATCATAGACACAAACTCAACAAATATTATCAAAACACGAACACAGTAGCATGCTCAAATGACTACAAACAACACATACATAACTCCAAACATCAACATCACGACTATCAGTACATATAAACAAAATCTTCAATCTCCAAAATTGTACTAAACTTGTTGGTACCATGCTACTACTACATCACATCACACACTGAGCTATTGATGTCATGCAACAACCACAATCAAACTACAACATCCATCAGAAGATTTCTTAGACTTCACAATCCTACTAACAATCTTTAAACTTCATGTCAACAATAATAAAAAAGCTCCACCATATAATGAAGGAACCACATGCTCCACCATGCCAGGATAAAGCCATAATCCTTAATACCACTTGTTGGGAAAAAAAATTCTCCAATCATTGTATCACGTGTAGCGGATTAATAGACATCATCGAACAAGTGCACACAAATTTAATATGATTCGATTCTTAACTAATCTATATATTATCGAATAGAAGAAATCTATGGCAACAAAATCTAAAGATTACAATAGAAGGTATATCTTTAGTGTTCTCTTTAACTTATAAATCCCCTGTATATTATTAGCAATTCCAATATTTTACTTTCACAAAATTAACTTTTACCGACCTGGAGTAATATGGTAAGATGGAAACGGGCATCGGGGGTCCCCGATGGATGGGGCAGATTGAGGCATGCATGTGAGGTGGTGTTGGTAATTTGGGCGTGCGACCCAAATGCTGGGTGGAGGAAAGGGAAGGACGTGACAGCCACAGAGAGAGAGAGAGAGCGCAAAGTCCAATCTAAAGCCACTGCCTCGCTGCATGTGGCCTCAGTCTTCCGAATAATATTTCTTGTCTGAACTGGCAGTCAAGTGGTCGTAAGTGGATAGGCCCATCCTTAACCATTACCCTTCCCCTGCTCTCTGTTTTTTCAACTCCTCTTTTCTTTATCCTAGAAAATTACTTTCACAGTTTACTACACAGCAATAGTGTTGCAGTAATACAACGGCAGTCCATCATACGTACTATTGAAATTTGAATCTGATGTGCCTAAGTTGAGACGACCTGCTAGCTAGCCATAGTACTCGGTGAAAAATACAGTTCTATTGCTTTTAATATTATCATGTCAAGGGAAAGGAACAACAAACATGTAAAGAAAAACAATGGAAAACAGCCCTAAACTAAAGAAAAACAATGGAAAACACCCTAAACTATTATCTGCAGTTAATTATGATAAGTAATTAATTATGGACAACTTTTTTCCTTATCGTAGTTATAAGAATAGAACTAACCGATCGCTCCTTCTTTGTGTGGCTTGAATTAATCTCAGATTCGCAGAGCACTTCGCAGCATGCGTCGACGGAGACGGGTGGTGCGGGAGGCGTCGCTTCTGAAAGTCCAAAAACCTGAGGGCCTTGCAAATAAAAGTTTCAACTGTACAATCTTTGACGAACTTTTCATCATGCTTTAATTTTCAATCAAGCCCGAGCTAATTTATCATTGATTAAATCTCTCTCCATTTATTCAAACATTTCCATTTACTACTACATATATATAGCTAGCTAGCTACCAAAGAGAGGCTTCAGACGCAGCCAGCTAGCTAGCGCCTAGCGACAGCCCTGAATATAATTCTAATTTCCTGTCTTCATACGTTCATGCTTCAGCCTTTAGCATGCTCATTCAGAAAACCTTTACCAGTATTTTCTTCCCGATATTATAGCTTTAGCTTTCTTGGTCTTTTTTTCTTTTTGTTTTTCCGGGTTGTCAAATGGTCCATTCAGTCCTTTATGCTACAACTTCTTCTTAAATTGTCATTCAATAAAGAAATAATTTTGACATGACCGCATAATGTGTTTAATCCTTATAAAAGACCAAATGCACACTGAGCCCTCAAACTTTACTAACTTGTCGATTTAACTCTCGAACTACAACTCAGCCAATTTCAGTACTCGAACTAACTTCAAAGAACCTAATTATTTGGCCCATGAAAATTTATATCAAACTGGCATCTGGCAAGGTTAGCCTGTAGAACCTTAGTCACAGGATTCGTGCAAAAAAGCCGCAAATTCAATTCCGAAACACAAATTTACGAATTTAGAAGAGATTCATTCGCGAATCCATAAGACGCTCTCATTGTATTATTGGCATCTGTCTTATTTGTTCCTTAATTTATGAGCACTGCGGGTGAAAAGACAAATTTGCCTCTATAAAAAGTGAAATCCCTGTTATGCCCTTTCTTTGTCTTCCTAGCTCAACCTCACCTTACCTCCACCTCACCGCCGCGATTCTTGGCTTTCTTCCACCGAAGCATATCAGCCATTCGTCGCCGATCCAGCCAGCCTGCTGTCAAACTGCCTTGCGTTCCTCACCATCCACAAGCATGGCCCACCGCCGATGACGCACATAAGGAGAAGGGAGGATGATTGCGACCCGTCCCTGCCGTTTCCCTCATTGGTCCGACTTCGCCACCCGGCTTCCACTACACCCGGGGATCGCTGCAGCCAAAGGCCCAAGCTGCCGCCGCCCTCATCTCGTCGTCCAACATCGAATCAAAGAAACGGCTACAACGGCGAGAGACGCTGTGAGCGTTTTCAGAAATTTTAGGCTTACTTTAGTTTTAACCCTCATTGTTTCTCTTTTTACCTAATTTTACCTCAAGTTTTATTTCTAAGCTAAATTTTGCATCTCTATGTACAAATGTAAAAATTAATGTGGAATAAGTGATAAAATTATTTACAAACGAAAATAATATTCCAGTCATAGTTTTGTGATATAATTTATACATATGTGTTACATGTTTCTGGCATATCTGTCATTAACACAAATCTCTCATAACAAATATCCAAATCAGTTGTCTGATTCTGTAAATATCTCTAACCTTATTTGTACATCAAGTTAATAGATATGTAATATTTGATTTGTGTACATCATTATTGTACTACTATTAATTGAATTTTTATCTTAATTTTCATTTCATTTGTAGAAATATAAATTACATACAATTGTATACATTTGTATCATATCTCTAATTTTATTTGTACATATGAGGTACACATTTTATACATATCTGTTGTCTATTTGTATATATCTCTAATTTTGTCTGGAAGTAGAATTTGATATGTTTACATCTATTTTTTATAGGATGTTCAACTTGTAACATATATATGAACTTATTTATATACATATTACATATTATTTATACATATCTTTCACTTTTTTTGTATATTGAATTTGTGTTCACATCTAGTATTTTATTTGTACTTATATCTAATTTGGGGAACACAAAATATGATGTATTTATACTTATTTTATACCATAAATTATAGTATTGAAATATAAATATATACACTACTAAAAAAAATCGTATTTTCCAACGGTCAAGACGTTGGAAATTTTCAACGCGCTAAGCCGTTGGAAACCAAAAAAATATTTTTCCAACGACTTGGCTGTTGGAACTATGAGTATAATAAATGCTCAGTTTAAGAAATGCTATTTCCAACTGTTTAAGCCGTTGGAAAATTCATTAAAAGAATTTCCAACAGCCTTGGCAATTGGAAAATTTAATCCTTGATTTCCAACGGATTGGGTAGTTGGAAAATTTAGTATTTTTCCAACGCCTTGGCCATTGGAAAATTTTAGCTAAATTTCCAACTACTTAAGCCGTTGGAAAATTCATTAAAAGAATTTCCAACGGCCTTGGCTGTTGGAAAATTTAATCCTTGGTTTCCAACGGCTTAGGCAGTTGAAAAATTTAGTATTTTTTGAATGGCTTGGGCTATTGGAACTTCATTTAATGAAACGCTGCGTATTGTTTATTTTTCCAACGGCTTCAGCCATTAGAAAATACTAATTTAAATCGTCTTCTTCCCCTAGATTTGGTTCATTTTCGTTTCAGACCATCATCTCTCTTCCTCTACTCTCCCACACGCACACACCACACATAACTAGCTTGAGGGACGGCACAAAGCTTCAACCTCTATTTTTTGAGGCAGATATTGGCTTTTCTAGAGCTCAAACTTCGAGATCTGGTAAGGTTTTCTTATTATTTTTTTCTTTTTTGTTTCAGATTTTCAGATTTTTTTCTTCTTTTAGGTTTAGCATGTTAATGGGTGCAAGATTTTGCTTGTGTTGCCAGATTCAAAGTCATTCCCATGCATTTTTTAAGTTCATTTTCGGATTTGAGGTAAGTTGTGAAAATATTTATTTTCTCATTTATTTAAGTTTTTTTTACCAAAAAATAAAAGTAAATCTGGATTTTCTTGAGTTATTTTGGTTTGAAATATGTGATTTGTAGTTGTTGATGGTTGAAAGTGAAGTATTTAGGTTACCCATTGATATTTTGAATTTTTGCAGATTTTGTAAATTATTTTTAATTTTGGGTTTAATTTAAAATTAGGATATAATTAGATTTAATTAAATTGTTTAATTGGGTAGTATATTCATGTGTGAAATTATAGTTGGTAGGGACCCATTCATATAATATAAGAAATATGTGGTTTTTTTTAATTTTGGGATTTAATATAATATTGGTATACTATTAGTGTTAATTATGTTTGTATAGTATTGAGTGGGATATTTATGTATGAATTTTTCTGAATTAAGCATTTAATTGAAAAGTAGTATATTGTTAGTTTGAACTAACATTGTTTAATTGGATTTATTTTTAAATTTTTTTAATTTTGAGAATTAATAGAAAATCATAATATTGTTATATTTAAATAAGTTTGTTTGATTAAGTTTGATTTTTAATATAATAAATGTAAATAATAATAATAATAATAATAATAATAATAATAATAATAATAATAATAATAATAATAATAGTCATAGTAGTAGTAGTAGTACTAGTAGCAGTAATAATAATATGGATAGTAATAATAATAAGAGTAGTAGTAATAATAATAATAGTAGTAGTAGTAGTAGTAATAATAATAATAATAATAATACATAAGGGAGATCCAAGGTTACAATGTGTATTAAAACCAAAATTACTTCTAATGTGTTAGGGATATATAAATTATTTATATAATAATAATAATCTATCATTTATGTAATAATAATAATATTGGAATAAACAACACTGGAATATTATTATTATTATTATTGGAACAAACAGTATTGGAATAAACAATATGAAAAAAAATCTATTTCCAGCTGCCTAGGCAGTTGAAAATATTTCCAATTGCCTAAGCAGTTGGAAAGGCAGTTGGAACATGGAAAAAAAATTTAATTACAGTCGTTGGAAATTTCCAACAGCGTTTTCTCCAACAGCTGACTGTTGGAATTTCCAACGGCCTTCATCTGGGTCGTTGGAATGATAACTTTCAACGCATTGATTACCAACGGCTTCGTGTTGGAAATTGGGAAATTTCCAACGTGATGCCATTGGAAATGGCCGTTGGAAAATGCCCATTTTTTAGTAGTGATATAGATATAGGGGGTGGGGAGCTTATTTGACTATGGGATAGCGAGTTTATTTGATTTACTCCTAATATTGGTTGGTCTTCTTGGTTTTTTGTTTTGTTTTGTTTTATTTTTTGGTCTAGCAGCAATTTGGGTTTTCAAGAATCAAGGTACATTTTCTTATTTCACATAATGTAAAGTTTTTTACTAGGGCTCCATCGCTGTTGTGCTGTCTCTCTGCTTTTTTCAGTTGTTTGCTTATCTTATTTTTTACTCATGTTACTTATTTTTGTTTCTATATTAATTTTTTTCCCTAAATGTACCTGCTTCATTTAGGTAGCAGGTAAATCATTTTTTTTTTCTTTGAGAGTTTGGTAAGTATTACTAACTCTATATTAATTTGTTTTCCTAAATGTACCAACTTCATATCAATATTTATGTACACATACGCGCAGGCAATGAAGCAACATACGCAGACTTGATATATTTTCATATATATTTTGGAACAGGGCTATTATCGAACCGAGCTAAGCCCGAACACCTTGGGCTTGAGCTCGGCTCATTTAAGTTTGGTAGGTGTTCGGGTTCGAGCTCGGGCTCGATGAGCTTGAGGAAATGATGCTCAAGTTCGGCTCGATCTGGTATTTGAGCTCGATTTAAAGGTTTGAAATGTTCAAAAAACCTGTTAAAGAGCTCGATGTACGAGTTCGGTTCGAGCCAGATTAGGGATGCTCAAGCTTGAGCTCGTTTTGAAAAACTAGCAAGTTATTTTCTGGTTTCAGGAATGAACGAAGAACATGGTACTTGGGAAATTACTTAAATATCAGGAGTAGATTACATACCCAATTACAATCTGCCGGCATCGGTTGGGGGAGAGTTTGACTGAATTGCGAGTTCCGACCGACTGGGGGAGAAGTAAAGGGAGAAGTTCGGTGAAGGAGAGAGAGCATCTGACTTGAGACTCGCGATGTGCAACAAGCTAAATCAATTGGGGAAGTGACCGACTGCAAATGTGCGAAGCTTTGTATAGGAGAAATCCGGCGGTGATGTCAAATCGGTGGCCACCAATGCCTAAGCCTGAGATGCTCGACTTCTCTGCGCCTCTGCTCTGCGATTGCGCCTCTACCGATAATAGGCCCAATTCTTGGTTGGGTGGGGCTGGGGGTTGAGGGGTAGAATTTTAGGTTTTATTACGTTTTACTGTATTTTAATTAGTATTGATATATTCTTAATATTATTATTTATATTAATATTATATAGGTTCAGTAAGCTCAAAAACTTATCGAATTAAACACTAACATGTTCGAGCTCGATTCAATAAAGATTCGAATAATAAAAAAGGCTTGAGCTCATATTCAAAGTTAATTCGAACAACTCGGTTCGTTAATGCTAATTTCAAGCTCGAGCTCAAATAGTTCGATAAAAATTCAGGTCGTTAACACCCCTATTTTAGAACACAAACTAAGTTACTATTGATTGAACAGTTGATTTTGTTTTGGATAGTTACAGAAAATTTTTGCATAATTCTTGGAAAGCCAGCTTAGCTGGTAATGTCTACGGATACCCTTAACCAAGGCCAGAGTTTGAAGAGTGACATGTACACTTTCCAAAATGGGCAATTCTAAAGAAGTGCAAAGCGCAATTCAACAGCCTTCAAATATCACGTGGTAAGCACTTCACTTCTAACTTGGTCAAAGCACTACTAAAATTCAGGTGTTTACCAACTGCTATTTACCAACGTGGAGCCGTTGGTAAACGCAAGTTGGTATTCGATTCGTTGGAAACTTTTTTACCAACGCGCAAGTAATAACACGTTAGTAAAATTCACGTTGGTAATTACTAACGGTCAGGAACCAGGCTTGGTTTCCATCGTGTAGTTGTAGTTACTCACTGCCAGCAGTCGGTAACTTACCAACGGTTCGTAGTTGGTAACTATAATTACCAACGCGCGTGAGTTGGTAAACCCCGGTTGCACATTTGTAATGTACATTAAGCGTTCCAGGTTTTGGTTGTTTCGTATTTTTCCCAGTTTAAAACAAGTTCAAAATTAACATATATACCAATTCAAAAGTTCCCCCAACTTTACTCAGTAATAAAGTTTACACAACTTTGCAAACATAATTTTCATAAAATATGGTCCTGTTTCCATTTTGGGTTTGCGTTGGTCTCCCACTTCGAATGAGCCAACGCTTTACCCTCGTCCAACATCCTAGATTTCTTTGCACATCAATGTCAAATATTTTGGCTGTGCCAGCTCTTCGAGTCAGGCAACAGCTAATACATTGCATTATTACAATTGACACTTCCAAAGATCGTTCACTCTGTAATCAATTCTACAGAGTTCAATCTTTGGGCATAGAATCTTTGAATACGCCGCAATCGGGACATCAGCTTTGCTAAAGATGGCCGCAAATGTGGTTCCCTGGACCAGAAACAAGCATTAGTTATAGAAAGGAGGATTGGATCAAATGCTGCATGGATTAACTAAATTACATAGGAAAAGAAAAGACAAACCAAATATTATAAGTCTTAGGCCAATAGATATCAGATGGCCAGTCAACAACAAAAAAGAAAAAGGGCAAATTACTCAGAAATGTGTGCCCAAACACATGAACACCATATGAGAGAAGCTTTTAGACTAGAAAACTCACATTTGCCAACATTCACGGATAATCTGTGCAACTGCTGGATCAACATCGTCAGGAATTTCAAGTCGCCTATTCTGGAATTTAGATGGCATGAGTTCCACTACGTTTTCCAATTGATTCTATCCTAAAAAAAAAAAAATCCAACTGAGTAAGTATATGCGAGAGATGTAAAAAGGAAAATTTAGTCCGCTGTGAAAGGGACAAAGGGCTCCAGAAAGTAGGGAGTGCCAATTTGGTATGCTTTCTTCACTCCTAAAGCATTATCTATACAAGAAGCAAGATTAGAGAAACTCCTAAATCCATCCCGCCGGTGAAACTCTTTTACCTGACCAAGTTCACAAGATGGGACAATTAAAGTGACACCAACATGCTGGCACGATTCATGGAAGCCTCTTTTAAGTTTAGCTTTGAGAACAAAAATGTTGATAGTACCTCATCGTTGGGTAGACTTCGGTACTTGGGAAGCATAAGGCGTTCAGCGAACTCAATGTATGAGCAGGGGACAGGCTTAGTTATGCCATCCGTAAAGGAAAATGGGATTGTGTCCGCTAAAGTGGAACTTTGAAGCAGTATGTAAACCATCGAGACTCACTAATCAAATAAATCAAAAGTTCCATTTATCAGCTCATCTAGGAAGAAATGGTCATTAGAGGTAACTGATGCTTAACCGCATAAAAGTGGCCTAGCACATGACAAAAGCATATAGATGGAAATTGAAAATGATGCAAACAAATATCTCAACGAACTTTTTAGAGCAGCTGATGCCAATAAATTGTTGTTCAAAGATTTCTGAAAACATGTTCTTTCGTGCAGATGGGTCGGTCTAGTGTGGGGGGAACTTGTTTGGGATCAATATAGCCCTTTCATTCATTCAACAGTTAGACATTAATATAAGATCTAGTCTTTCAACCACTAAGAATTACATAACCAAGCATTATTAGTCTTATTATTATTATTTTAATCAGGAACCAAAAATTATTTGTGTTCAGAAACCTGTTCCTTTTATTGTATGCAGCTGATGCACGTTTTTTCATTCACTCACTTCCAACTAAGCACATTTAAGCCATTGTCCATAATTGGCAGTGCGAGCAAGCAAATCAAGGAAACAAAGCATGAGCTATAACTTAAGCAATTACTCTACGAGCAACTTTACAAACAGATTTCAGAAATTTTACCTCTGTGATCTTACAAACTTTTGGGGCTAGAAAAAAGTAGAATACTACAAAGTCAGTGCAACATCTAATCCTCAGACTAATAATGTGTTAATAGGTTATTGAAATAACATACTTGAGCTCTAGGACTCATTTGATCAACAAGAAGTTCTTATATAAAGATTCGCGGCAAAAGTCCATTAACACCACTACCATGATCAAGGTGAGAAGTACTTGGAGGAGAGAACCATAGGGCTCTCAACTTTTTGGCAGGAAACATTAGCTCGTCCTGCGGTGTATATCCATGATCCAGGAAAAACCTTGCCATGGAGTCAATGCCATACCCATTAACCTGGCATTATAAATCAAAAGGAAAACAAGGTTAATGGTGCACATCTATACTTCTTTTGTCTATCAGAGAAAAGAAAAAAGAAAAATTGTTTTGCTTTTCTCACCCCACACTTTCTGTTAAAAATAATAATAATAATAATAAATTCATTGTAGTTGATCTACAAAATCAAATATTGATCATAGAAAACCTGCTTCTATACAGAGCGTTATTAAAAGCTGTAGTATCTTTACTCAATTAATTATGCTGAATCAAAGACAACATTACCCCGAATGTCCTATACGCAAAATGGTCATAGCAAATTCCATCTCCCTCAACAGATTGCACCAAATCGAGGATTGCTTTTGCTGTATGGTTTCGATTCAAGTACACAGTTTCCATGCTGGACAAGACATCCTGGAAAAATGATTCTGCTCCGTCACGGCCGGACTTTGGACGGCAATCAATGGTGTCCGTCACGATTGAGGCAGAGCTTCTCTCTCCACTACGCCGGCTGCAAAAACGCGAATGAACCTAGAGAAGGAGGAAGATAAATTTAAAAACCTTTTACTAACAGCTAGCCGTTGGTAAATTAGCATTAATTTAAAAAAAAAACCTACCAACGTAGGGAAGTTGCAATTTTTCCAACGGTTGTGACCGTTGCTAATTACCAACGGCTGTTGGTAATAAAAAAAAACCTGAAAAAAATGGTCCTATTCTAATAATGCGTGCACGTTGGAAATAATTACCAAGGGTTTTACACGTTGGTAACTACCAACGGCTACGCCGTTGGTAAATATGCCGTTGGAAAAAGTCCAAAAGTTAGTAGTGAAGTTGTTACTAATATCTTATAACTGCTTAAAAAAAAAAAGGAAAAGAAAGTGTTGGGAAAAAAAAATTAACCTCGTATGAAGCTATTCAACTTTCTGACCATATGTATCACAATATTTCACTTGGCTCCTGTGGAAACCCAATTAGAAAGCTCCACCGTTACTTACGATTCTCTAAACTAAAGCCGAAGAAACAAACTAAAAGAGAAAAGTGCTGCATTTCCATACCTCTATTGATTGTGTGTATTATAATTAACTCCTTACGGCCAAAATAATAACAACTAATGCTGTTTTTTTTTATACACGCAGAATCATAATAAGAAAATTTACCATATTAATTAATCATAATAATTAATTGATGCTTAATCTATATGCGCGAACGATTTTACCATATCTTTTTGGTGCTAAATGATACTGTAATGGATGATATATATATAATTATAAAGAAAATTTAACACATGACTTGCATTACCTTCTGTCACCGTGGCATGGCGCATCTCAATCATGGTACATAATGTGATGATCACGTATTATAATCAGATGATCGTCATGCATCTGTCATGATCATCACGACGACGGTGATGATTCCAAAAAAAAAAATCATAATTATAAATAGGGCAGGAACTAATTACTTGGAGTTGCAAGTATCGTCTCTTGTGCTTCTTTAATTATGTCATGTGGTAAATGATAAACCGATTAAAACAGGGCAATTAACATTCACTATAAGAGAAATAAAAAATAGTGATCGAAGGAAAATTTGGTCGCCAAGATACTTTTAGTTGCTAACCGGTCAGTAAATTAATCAAGCCGGCCGAATGTTGGTGACAAGGTTTGTGTCGATCAATGGCAAAGTCAGAAATTTGGGATTAAGGATGTGAAATTAGTTTTTATTTTTTTCATTCTTTGCTTGATAGCTTTCAAGCATTTTCAACATGTTTTAAGTTTTTTTGTTACCTTTTGCCACTAGGTTTGATTTGAATTTCAATAAAAGTTTCATATATATATATATAGGGTTTAGGATAGTTAGTTATATCAAGGTTTTATCTATGTAGAAACAAAAACTACTAGCTAAATTTGTAAAGAAATGAGCAAAATGTAGGATGGTGATGAAATTTTTTTAAAATTTTGGGAAATATAACAAAAATAAAAAGTCAGTCTACAATTCTCATCAAAAATTAGAAATCATCAAGAACATGAAAATAAGTTTGAGGTGGATTTATAACAAGAAATGAAGGTTAAGGACTTCTCGCGCAATTTACTTGGTAATAATATGTGATAATTTTTCTATCATTAGAATAATATTAAATTTGTAGTAGATGCTTTTTGTAATGCTTACTATATAGAAAAATAATTATAAGCACACAAAACTTTTTGTTTGCTAATTAAAAAAATAATAGATACTAGTGTACTAATATCATGATAATATGATAATAAAGTATGAAATGGAAGGTCTTTGAAAATGTAAGCGAAAAACATAGAATGTAGTGCAAAAGATTTATCTTATATGTTTTTCTATTAATTAAGCAATGAATTTGATATATGAGTAGTTAAACTAATCCGTTAATTGAGAACATTTTTATGCATATTCCAAAAAAATTATTTGATGATATTTTGCTCTATATAAAATTTGGTGGAATCAACCTTTACTTATTATGTTATAAGTAAATTGCCCTAACATTGTTAGGAAAAAAAATCTATATAAATATTGAGAAACAAAATAAATTAATTTGATAGCATTAATAACATTTTTTATAAATATATTTTTAGTAATATACCATATAATTTATTTTTAAAAAAATTGTTAGGAGTATCACCACACCTCCTCACACCTCCTCTCTACATCACTGGTGTCAATCGTTAAAAAATGAAAAATAACCGAGTGACAACCGATTCACCAATTGAGTTTTTTACTTCATCCTGTAGTGATTAGTAAAACTGTATTTAGTAAAAGAAATTCTAAGCGGTGTACATTATATATTTTGTCTTCCTGGTCCATATAATTTCTCACAAGTTTGTTTCTTTGACATCTCACTCTGGGAATTGCACATATACAAACAAATATGTGCAAATTTCCGTTACCCAGAAATGACCCCACTCCAAAAAAGAGGTGAGGATCAATTCACAGTCATTTTCTTACGTAGGCAGAAATGGATGCGTCGTTTTGCCTCCCAGCAATATATAGTACTGATCTAATACCAAAAGGCGGTTTTGACCGGTGGGATTGTGAACCAAAGGCAAACACCAATAAATAAGAATTTGCCCTAAATTTTGAAGTTTCTGTGGTGGAATTGTTGCTAAACTCAGCACCCTTGGGCCACCCAATTTAATTGATTTCACTTTCCATTCCCAGACGGGATAAAAATATAAAGCAGCAAATATTTATGACCCCCTCCACAAAGGTTGTTTTCATTCAACTACCTTATTCTCCAGCCACCCCCGCCAACGCATCTCTCTCTCTCACTTATTTTAATTTCCACCTTAATTAATTACTATAAATTAAAGAACAACAGATCAAAACCATAAACTAAACTAGCACACACTATTATATTATATACTAACAAATCATTTCTTTGGATGTTTACTACCAACTGAAACGTTGTTCTTTAATTTTTCATGGACTGTGATTCTACGTCTTCATGCCACTCTGCTACAATCCAGCCACTCCAACTCTTCCCATGCAAAACCGAGCTGGGCTCTTTGGATTTGGATCCTCCACCCTCATCAAGCCGCCACTTGCTTGCTTCAAAAGCAAGTCCGGCCACCCAAAACCCTAACAACGACGTCACTGTGGCTCTTCACATTGGTCTTCCGGAGCCTGCTTCCAGCGTCGATGATCAGAACGGCGACGGAAGCTCTTCTAGACATAATTACTGGATTCCCACTCCTGAGCAAATCCACGTTGGCTTCACCCAGTTCTCCTGTCATGTCTGCTTTAAGACCTTCAACCGCTACAATAACCTTCAGGTGCATGAAACACTACTCTAACAAATCTTTGTTATGGGCGCTCAGTTCAAACCTGGAAATGTAACTAATTATAACGTACATTTTCAATTACTGATGGACGACAGATGCATCTGTGGGGGCACGGTTCACAGTACCGGAAGGGTCCAGATTCGCTCAAGGGGAGCCAGCCGCGAGCGATGCTGGGGGTACCATGCTACTGCTGCGAGCAAGGGTGCAAGAACAACATCGAGCACCCGAGGGCGAAGCCGCTCAAGGACTTCCGGACACTGCAGACGCACTACAAGAGGAAGCACGGTCTAAAACCATTCATGTGCCGCAAGTGCGGGAAGCTGTTGGCAGTGAAGGGCGACTGGAGGACGCACGAGAAGAACTGCGGCAAGCGCTGGCTCTGCGTCTGCGGTTCCGACTTCAAGCACAAGCGCTCTCTCAAGGACCACATGAAGGCCTTCGGCTCCGGCCACGCTCCCTTTCCTCCTCCTGCCTTTGACGCCACCCCGTCCGCTCACAGTCATCAGGTTCTTGATCACGACTCTTCCTCTTCCTTGCGTGGCTGAGAGATTAATTTCAAATTTCTCCGACGAAGCCTAAAAGCCATGAAGAAGTGAACAACTAGCTGCTATTACTGCATGCGTGTTACATAAAGTGAAGTTTCTCCTTTCATTACACCAACTTTATCAATTTAATCGATCCGTCAGTTTTCTTTTCTTTTCTTTCTTGCTTCTAATTTATACTACCTCAATCCCGTGTTTTTTGCACTTTTTTATTTAACTTTGACTTAAATTCTTTTATAATAGTATTTGCTAAAAAGATTTTAAAAAATATATATTTAAAAACTAAATTTAAGTTAAATTTTTTTAAAAAAATTAAAATTATAGAAAGAAATTGGAAGAGAGGAAATAATAAATTTTCCTAATCAGAAGGACATTTTGTTTGACCTTTGAGAGGAGTTGGAAGCAGGAACTTCCGCTACTATAAATAACTATTTGAAGTCCATCGCCAAAACAATACCGCTACCGTTAAATACCACATCCTGCAAAATCCTAGGTATGCTATTAGGTATAGTGTGCCGAATACTATTATTATTTTGGTAAAAAAAAATTGAAAATTATTTTAAGATCAAGTACACTAAATTAATATAAATTTTCCACCCTTATTTGTGCATTCTAATTATTTTTATCATAATTTTTCAATTATAAATAAAATATATATGAAAAATATTTTATTTTCTGTAAATAAAAAATAAATTAAATATTTATTTCAAAATATGTGTATTTATTACATTTTATTATTTTATATATTTATGTTTGTTACTCAGATATAAAATGGTTAAAAAATTCCTCTCATGCTTAGGAAACAAACCATGCAAAATACAGTGATACCTAACAAAATGTACATAAAAATGCATTGTATGTGAAATACAATTGCATTTTGAGCAAAAAGAAAAGATAAACACTACTAAAAAAACTTGTTTTTCCAACAGCCAAATTACTAACGGCTAAACCATTGGTAAATTATTAACGCATTAAACCGTTGGTAAAAAAATTTAAAATTTACCGACGGTCAAATGTGTTGATAATTTACTAATGGCCTAATGTGCTCATAATTTACGTATTTTTCAATAGGTAAATTACCAACAGCCAAATTGTTGGTAAATTATCAATGCGTTAAACCATTGGTAAATTTACCAATGCATTTGGCCATTGGTAAATTTTGTATTTTTTTACCAACAGGCTAACATGTTGGTAATTTTTTCGACGGTCTGGACGTTAGTAATTTGCTCATTAGAAAATATTATTATTAATTTATTATATATACATATATTATCTAATATAATATATCATAAATCAGCATCATATTGTTCCATAATATAATATATCACAGATTATAATGCATCATAATATATAACATATCATTGAATATAGTATGTCATCGACTATAATAATAATAATAATAACATCATCA
The DNA here is from genome assembly GCA_039654915.1 of Aquilaria yunnanensis. NCBI lineage: Eukaryota > Viridiplantae > Streptophyta > Magnoliopsida > Malvales > Thymelaeaceae > Aquilaria > Aquilaria yunnanensis. Next base: position 100,648,438 of record CM077593.1, on the reverse strand, counting down.
TTATTATTATTATTATTATTGTAGTAGTAGATGATATACTATATTAGATGATATAATATATATATATACATATGTATATAATTTTATTGTCATTATTATTATTTTTGTATTAATATATTAATTATAAACATATTAATGTATGTATCATATGACATTAATGTATCATATATGTATGTATAATATATCATATAATGTATCATATTGATATTTTCATATATATTGGCATATTTTTTTAAAAAACAAATAGTAGTTTCCAACGGCTTTGTGTTGGAAACTACTTTTTTTATTTTTAATTTCAAGATATTCACCAACGGCCTAACACGTTAGTTAATTACCAACTCGTCCACATTGGTAAGTGCTTAGGCCGTTGGAAACTTAGTGTGCTCTAAGACCATTGATAAATTACCAACGGCTCAAGTTTAGATTATTGGTAAAATGGTTTCCAACAATCAATTTACCAACGACTAAGCATTGGTAATTTTGAATTTACCAATACACAGAACGGCCGTTGGAAAAACCTGCTTTGTTAGTAGTGAAATTGCGATAACTTTTATATGCCATAGCGCGTACCCATGATAAGCTTGCAAAATACCGCAAAATTAAGGACCATGCTAAGAACCATATGCTTTAATCAGAATATACTACCCTTTCTTTTCAAAGTTAACATCTTGGGAAATTGCTAAAAAATTCCAACAATTTAGAAAAAACTATACTTACCCCTCCTCTTTGGAAATCCTACAATTTACTCGGAAAACATTAGCACTGTTGGTCTTGTGGTTACTATAAGATGAATAAATAGAAGGCCCCCAAACAAGGTGCACCTATTCCTCTCCAAAACCTAGAACCCACGGACAAAGCAGGAGGTTCAAAATAAGTTGGGGTTTGAGAACAAAATGATTTCTCCCACTTCTTAAAGAATCTTTAGAAAATTCCCTTTGACTTGAAGAATATATTTAGAGATTATTTAAATTTTAGCCAAGCAATTTGATTTTGTAAAAATATATTACAGCAAAAAGTCTAACAATTGTTGTCCTTGCACTGTATAAATCATTAGAATTCCACAAATAAAAAAGTGAAATTTAGACCAAATTTAGGTCTTATTGATATCATGAGAGCATTGAGCCATATTTGAGCATAGTATCAGTAGAAATAATATAGAATACATAAATAGAGATGAAAAATATCATATATTGTTGAGAATAAGTTAAGATGAGCCATCGCTTCACCCACTTTTTTTTTTAAAAATTTCTAATCAACTTAATTTATATGTTAATTTTAATTTTTTACTATAATTAGGTGATTTTTTTCTCAGTTGTTTAGTTTTTATTTTATTTAGATTAAGAAGCTTATTCAAGAAGTTGACCAAGTTTCTGTGGAGCAAAATGATTAAATTGTAAAAAATTAGGGGAGCAAGATGTGCAACTGGAATTTGGAAAGAAATTTTCTCTTAGTTGATTAAAATAACTTTTATAACATTCTGATACTACATTTTAAGTTAAAGGGTATCCTAGTCATTGAAATGTCAAGGGTATGATAACTGATAAATAAAAATAAAAGGCGACGCCGCCGGACAGATGAAATTATGGAATTGAAAAGAAATGGAAGAGAGAGTTGCGAACGGAGAAGAGCTGTGAATCGCGAACAGGAGTGAATCGGAACAGAGTAAAAAAGGGCGAAACAGAGGCTCGAAGCAAATTTGGGAGCAAGGCAGAAAGAGATGCCGCACGAGAAACAAAATTAGTGACTTTAATTCTTAATCCTAGCATTCGAGACTAAATTTCTGTACTAAAATTAGGGATGTAGCATACTTCAATTATTTCAATTAATTTTTTTGGAATTGTGATTTAGCTCTTTTTTTTGTGTGTGTGCAATAACGCGTATTGTATATGCTTGATCACCATAGATAACTTACTTTACAAGAATTGAATGAATAACTGAGAGATTGAATGAATGACTAAAAGATAAAATCTGATGGGTTTGATTTATACTTATTGTGATTTATCAATTTAGAAACTTGAATTTTAATGGGTTTGATTAATTTTCCAAGACATAGTGCGATAATTGTACATTACTAAAAAATAGGCTTTTTCCAACGGCTTAGTGTTGGAAAAACTCATTTTTCCAACGCAAAGCCGCTGGAAACATGGCCGTTGGAAAAGCATGCGTTGGGAAAAAATTTCCAACGGCTCTCTTTTTTTTGCCATTGGTATTTCCAACTGATAGCCATTACAAATTTCCAACGATCGAGGTTGTGGTCTGGGTTACGAGGTTTTCCAACAGTTTAAGCCGTTGGAAAATATACCAACGGCTAAGGCCGTTGGAAACATTTGTAGAAGAAAATAAAAAAATATAATTTACAATTACTAAATAATATTTTATATTTTATAATATGACTAAAAAATTTAAAATAATTATATTTTATACTTACATAACAAAATGCTCAAAGGCAGAAGGTCAAAAAACCATAAAATTAAAAAAATATAAAAATTACATAAATTATGAAAAATAAAAAAAATCATTCCAAAATAAATCTCACAAATATCACATAAAACAAAAAAAAAACAAGAAAAGCAGAGAGTGATGGTCAGATTCGAATCTGGAGGAGCACCGGCGGATCTGGCTCGAGTAAGCCAAGGCGGAAGATCGGGCAGCATACGGTAGCCTAGGCGATCGGTCGGCGATGAAGAGCGACGGAGAGCTAGAGCGAGCAGAGAGAGTGAGCGACGAAGCACAGGCGGATCGAAGCCAAAGCGGAGCATCGGCAGATCTGGCGCAAGGTGAGCCAAGGCGGAAGATCGAGCAGCATACGGCGAGCCTAGGTAGTCAGTCGGCAATGGAGAGTGAGAGCGATAGCGAGCGACGGAGTAGAGAGAGCGACGTAGCACGGGCGGCGACGGCAAAAGAGCACAGCAACGATGGTGAACTGCAGATTGTGAGAGGGAAGAGATTGTGAGTGGCAGATTGCCAGGGAGAAGAGATTGTGTTGTGAGAGAGGTAGATTAGGGAAGGCTAGGTTAAGATGTATATATAGGGGTTATATGGGCTGAGCTTTAATATTTGGGCTGGGTTATAATATATATGGGTTAAGTTATATTATAGTTTAAAATATATGCTATATATATTATATATATGAAACATTATAATATGTTTATATACATTAATATATATGTTACTTACATTATAATATATAAAAAATTATAGTATAATATATATGATAGATTAATATATGTAATATATATGTTAATAATAATAATAATAATAATATGTATGGCATATACATCATATATCATATACTATGTATATGTTATTATGATGTGTAAAATATGATATGTATAAATATAATAATAATGTGTAAGATATATATATACGTATTAATATATATATATATATATATATATATATATATTATGTTAAATATATATTATGATATATTATATAAATATATATAAACATCAATATCAATGTAATATGAATATGCATATATATAAATGTGTGTGTGTGTGTATCTGATATATCAAAATATTTCCAATGGCTTCGGCAGTTGGAAAAATAAAAACATTTTAACTTATATATTTTCCAACGGCCCAGGCAGCTGGAAAAATAAAAAAGTTGGAAACAATAAATATTGAGATGCTCAGTTACCTTATATATTTTCCAATGGCCTAAGCTGTTGGAAAAATAAAAATAGTTTCCAATGGTCTACAATAAATACTAAAATGCATAATTTAACTTACTATTTTCCAATGGTTTAGGCTGTTGGAAAAGTGCCTATTGGAAATTTTTCAACACTTCCAACGGCCAAGCCGTTGGAGATTTTTTTTTACAAGGGTCAATTTTTTTTTCACAGTTTTCAACGGCCTAGCATGTTAGAAATTTCCAATGGCCAAACCGTTGGAAAATGGGCCGTTGGTAAAAAGGATTTTTTTAGTAGTGGTAGTTTAATCGAACACTTACGTTGTTCGAGAAAGAATTGTAATACTAGAAGTGATTGTTGACATCTAAAAACCTACCCCGAATCAATTGGAAGACCTCCAGCTATGTGAAACTCAAGCCTTGGCTATTCTTAATTGTTTTCCTCTAAATTCATTTTAGTTAATTTTATTTCCATAAAATTTGAACTCATTTATGTTAATTAGTTTTTATAAGGCAATTGAATATATGTTCGGCATAGGATCAATATCTTAGTTTGTCTTAAAGATTAAAACTTATTACAACTGACCCTATATACTTACAAGATTAGCTCTATCAATTCCATACCATACTACTAAAGTTGCCTTGGCCATCTCACCAAAAAGATAGAATAGCCCAATCGTCTTGTTATCTATCTACAAATGCATTATTGTAGACCAAAGCTCCATTTACACAAATCTATATTGAATAACAAATAATGGTGTATATAGAAAATAATGTTATAATGGAGAAGCAGAAAATACATACATCAAATTTAAGGTAATTTAGGTTATGATAAAAATATTTAAAGTTTTAAAAGTAAATAACTACCTTTGAAAAAAAAAGTAAAAAACTTGATAAACATCATGTTTTTAGGTATGTAAATAATCATATAAATCAAAGACAAGTTAGTTGCAAAATTTTAAATTTCATGGCATTTTTTTATTTTTTTTCCAATAGAAAAACTTATAGAAAACAAAGAAAATAATTATCAATTTTTTTCTATTTTTAAATTTTCAAATTTTTATCTTATTTTTGTAATATAAAGAATTTTTAAATGGAACAAATGTGTTTAAATTTTAAATATTAAGAATACATTTAAATTTTGATTTATCAAATAAAGAAAATCATTAACTTAGTAAATTATGAGTATAAAAATAATATTTTTCAGAGAATTAGAAATTTTTAAAATATAACTTATATTTGAAGAATTTTATGTATCAGTGTCACATAAGAAATTATAGAAATTTAATATTATGACAATGAAAATTACAACAAAGTTATATTTTGGATAAAAATGAATAAATTTTTTTATCCAATCCATAGAGAATATGTTGTGAATATTTTTTTTGTTCCACCAAAACATATTATATGCCCTTCTAAGAATCCTCCAATTTCTTTCTTTGTCATATAACTCCTATGTGGTCAGAATCAGCAGTTAGAACCTTAAAATATGTAATTTAATTATAAATTTTAAACATATAAACCTCCAAACTTCTTTCATTGTTATACTTAATCTTTGATAAAATAAAAATTTACAATCATAAAATAAAATTATTAACTTTATCTCTTAACAACTCCAAAACCACCTCTAGGCTATGAGCCTCTACCGTGAAACGTAATACTCAAGCAAAAATTAATTCTAATTTAATGCAACTTGTAAGATTTGATTAGCTTTAAACAAATAAAAAATGAAAAAAATATTATAATATTATTTAGTATGGAAAAAGAGTTAGAGTCTAAGAATAAAAAATTTGTGCTACAATATTAAATGGGATAAAAATATGGAAAAAATAATTCTTTTAATTTTTTCATTATTTTAAAATATTGGAATATGTAAAAAAACTTGTTGCTAAAAGTCCCTTTATTATAATAAAAGAAACTAATTCTAATAGCCACGAGTTTTTTTCCCTAAAAAATTTCCCAACGACCTTTGTTATAATTATAATTTTTTTATTTTTCTCATAATAGGTGTCTAAGTCATACTTGAATTATATTATTACTCGAAGATATCCAAATATGTTAGCTTTCATGTAGCATATATCCATTAAAGTAGAAAAAAAAAACTTAATTGATACAAATTTTATATTCAAAGACATTTTATAAGTTGCCCTTTTAGGATCTCATAAAAATATTTAAAGTTTAAAAATTAAATAAATTGATAAACATCATGTTTTTAGGCATGTTTTGTAATTATATAAATCAAAGACATATTTTTTTATAAAATTTTAAATTTAGTACCATTTTTTAGCTTTCTTTCCATAAAAAAATTTATAGAAAACATAGAATACAATTACCAATTCTTTCTATTTTTTTCCTTTCCAAATACTAATCTTGTTTCATAATATTAAAAAATTATAAATGCTACAAATATGCTTAAATTTTAAATATTAGGAATACATTAAAATTTTTATTAGTCAAAAAAGAAAAATTTTAACTTAGTATACTGAATATAATAATAATATTTTTGAAAAAAAATTAAGATTTTTCAAAATACATTTCATATTTGTAGAATTTTTTGTATCAATGTCAAATATAAAATTATAAAAATTCAGTATCATGACAATGAACAAAATGATAAAGTTGCAACAAAATTATTTTTTGGCTAAAAATGAATAAAGTTTTGATCCATTACATAGAGTACATGTTGAGAATTTTTTTTTGTTCTACCAAAACTTATTATATATATGTTCTCGTAAGAATTCTCCAATTTCTCCCTTTGTCATATAATCGCTTATACGGTTAGAACCTAAACATATTTGATTTAATTATAAATTTTAAACATATAAACCTCCAAACTTCTCTTCTTAATATGCTTAATCTCATAAAAATAAAAAATTATAATCACAACATGAAATTATTAACTTCATCTCTTAAGAACTCCAAAAATACTTTCAAGCTCTAAGCCTCTACAATGAAATCTAATATTTAAATAAAAATTATTTATAATTTAATACAATTTGGGAGATTTGATTGGCTCTAAAAAATTAAAAATGAAATTAATATTATAATATTATTTAGTATAGAAAAAGATTTAGTTGCTAAGAATAGAATTTGTGCTGCAAAATTAAAAGGGATGAAATTGTAGAAAAAATAATTCTTATAATTTTCACAGTATTTTAAAATTTGTAAAATGTAAGAAAAAAATGTTGCTAAAAGTCTTATTATTATAATATAAGTAACTAATTTTAATAGCTAATAAATTTTTCCCAATGAACTTTACCACAATTATAATTTTTTTTTATTTTTTCTCATCATAAGTGCCTAAGTCATACTTGAATTATATTATTACTCTAAGATGAAACCAATTCGTAAGCTTTCATATAGTATATATCGATCCAAGTTGGAAAAGAAATTTAGTTGACAAAAATTTTATATTTAAAGATATGCTTTTTAAAAAAGAACAAACTTAAACTATACTTATTAGGTTGAAATTTTAAGTTTTATAAAATATTTATTATACTTGAGATATTATTTGATAGTAATATAGAACCAAGGGTAACATGTTTAATGCAAAAAGGAAAGAAAGAAAGAAAGAAAAAAAGAAAAAGACATTAGTGGCAATCTAGAAGTTTTAGGCATTAAAAGTTAGAATGAAACGCAGGCAAATTTGTCGGAAAAAAAATATAATATTATTGGTAACTTAAGGGTTCATTTTAGTATTTAAGTGCTAATATAACTTCAATTAAATAGATAATAATAAAATTGAGTTTTATTAAAATAAAAAAATATAACATATATATTAAACAGTAAAAAGGTCATTAGACATTTGTATACTTTAGTGCTTTTTATATAGTAAAGATATAAAAGCATCACCTCTGCCAGATCAATCAAAATTCATCTATACTTTATATGTGCGTATGTGTGTGACTGGGATATAAGTTACACTTCTATATTGATGAAACTGAAATATGGTGATTTATTTTTTCTTGTAATTGAAAGTACGATAATGGTCATTATTGATCATCGTCAAATTAACAATTTAATTACTATAATTATAATGTTAGGTGGCGAAACATCCAATTAGGCAATTATAATGACTATAACGATCACGATGATTGTGATCATCATATGTAAAGAGATTAAAGTGGAATTTATTAAAAATGAAAACAGATATACAGAGTCCAAAATTTCAGCCAGTGACTGGACTTTTTGAGGAGCAAAAACAGAGAATTCAACCCCAATCACAAAGAAAGAATTTTCGTCCCTGCTCCCTCCTGCTACTAAAGGACTCCTATTTAGCTGCTACCGCGCTACAGCAATATTCATCAATTGTATCAGATGACTATTAAACGTCTGTATTTGCTGCCTGCTAAACTCGATGTTCAGTTGCTAGTCACGAGTGCTAATCGCCAATGTTTGCAAGATTTGCTTGTCACCTGTCAATTTTCACCTTCAAGATGATAGTGACAAGAGTAATTTTCAATTTCATTTATCGCCTGCAACGTTCTGCATGATGTTGCAGCCGTTTTTTATGATCCTCCAATAAAGGTAATGAGTTCAGAGTTAACAATTCAAACAATGCTTCAAAAATGTATTTCAGGGTATAACAGAACAACTATTGAACTGACATGTGCTAAAATTTATATTTTTATTAAGTAAACAGTAACTTTATATACTAGCTAGGATTCTCTCGTGAATACCCCCCTCAATCACCCAATTAAATATGATGCACACTATTAATTCAAAATCTTTAAAAATAAATACAAGATTTAATTATGATAATGATATGAATATTATATTTTCTAAATAAATATATGTATATATATACGTTGACGTGGCTGTTGGGTGACTAAGACAAATTCAAAGAGAATAAAGGTCTGAAATCGGAAGCGGGGATAGTTGGAGGTAGTGATTGACTTCAATTACATAGATCCAACCTTTTCGAAGAGAAGAAATTGATGCCTTTGGATCCTAGAAAACCCAAGAGCAAATAAGTACGGTGCAGCAGGGGGAGAGAGGAAGTACACTTTCGGGGGATTAAATTTTTTTTTAAATGCCCATCAGGAAAATTACATGACTATGTTAACTTTCTACTGAAACCAGCGAGAAAACAGAAGGGAAAAACAGAAAAAGAAAAAGAAAAAGAAAAAGAAAAGCGGTCAGAAAAGGACTTACAAGAGGTCGTGGCGCTGACATGGGCGAGAAATGCGGCGATTTCCATCATCTGCATGTGCTGGCCGCCCGTGGTCCCGAAGCCGAGCGGCTCATAGAGAGCGGCGGCGGTGATGAACGGCTTGTAATCCCGGAAGCCAACCGCGTGAGCCACCGGGGAATTCCGCTTAGAGAAGAGGTTCTCGAACTGGTAAGTCTGGAAGTAATCCGAAATCGTGCCATTGCAACAGTAAATCCACCACCAGGCACATTCCCATCCCTGAATACACATCTTCTTCCCCTTCACAGTCTTGACCTGAATCTTCTTGTCGCCATCACCGACACACACTCCGGCGATATTCGCCGCCAGAAAATTACATCACTATATTGAGCAATAAGTAAGACTTGAATCATTTGTGTGATTTAATCATTCAATACTTAAGTAGCAATCATAAGGAAATATAATAATGAATTGGCTCGAAAGAAGCTAAGACTTGAGATTGTTATCATCGTTAAGCATGAAAGATACTAAAATCTCATCTTCAGTAAATTTTATCAAGATATATAATTTTTGGTAAAAACCATGAGTTGCCATTATGGAATAACTTCAACAGTGCCATTATGAAGACCATTGCTAAGTTGATTACAATTGCATTTTTCACATGTCAAATAACGAATGATTGAGCAAGCTGGTGAAGGACTATATATGAGAGATGGACCTAGAAGCATGTTTGCATTTCCTTATCAATCTGATTGTTCATGATTTGAACTTATAACATTAATGATCTCCTATCATAGTATGAAAAGATTCCAAGTCATGATGCTTTCTTATGTGTGGGGTGTGGGATGTGATTGAATTAATCAGAGCTGAAGGTGCAATAAAGAATCCTAGTATCAAGACTTAGTTCTAGCTCTTTTGAAAATATTTGGTCTTCTTATTCATATTGTTGCTTGTGTCTTTATTCACTCAAAGCCATTTGTTTAAATTCATGATTTTGTCTATGGCTCTTGGCTATTTCAAGATGTTTCATTATCACACGTTTGATGCTCTTTAGCAACAATTCAAAGCTATGAATGGCCATCCTAAAATCAAATTGCTGCTTTTGCTGAATTATGCAAGTTATTCTTGATGAGGGTGTGAGTCAATAAACATAAGATGTTTATTGTTTGTTAGCCCCTAAATGTTTAACAGTAAAATATAAATTATTCTATCACAGTTAATTAATACAATTTGGAATCCTGTGACAACATTAGATATGTAAACTAATTTGCCATGATATTTGTAACCCAAAATAGTCAAACATAAAGAGATTTCTTTTTTTTTTTTTGGTAGAAATGAGAGACTAAAACAAACAGATAAAAAATTTGATATAGAGTCATTTAACTCCTTGCATGTCCGCTATCAAATGATAACCCGTAGCACTTGCGATGTCATGAACGTCATATGGCCAAATTGAAGAGAATGCCTCGTATTTGCTAGGGCATTAACACTTCTAATACCTTTTCATGAAATATGATTTATGTGATCGAGTAACAGTACAAGCCTCCATCAAAAGGGTCAAATTTTGCACTTGCACTTGCACTTGGAATTTACTAGGTTGACTACTTGTTTCGCATCCATGTCCCCTTCTGTCCTCCAAATGAACAACTCTTACTCCAAGCGTGAACCTTCCCTCAAGTCAAGAAGCTGCTCGGTCATAAGAGAGTTTGCTCCTACAAATAGAAGGTGTGAATCCACCCAACCAACATCCATCATCAGTTTGGATAAGGCCTCCCGCAACGAGATACCTACCTCCCTGACCACTACTAAAAAAATTATTTTTTCCAACAGCCCATTTTCCAACAACCAAGCCGTTGGAAATTTCCAACGTGCTAGGTTGTTGGAAACTGTAAAAAAATTGACCCTTGTGAAAAACAATCTCCAACGGCTTAACCGTTGGAAGTGTTGAAAAATTTCCAACGGACCTTTTTCCAATGGTCAAAATCGTTGGAAAATAGTGAGTTAAATTGTACAGCCGTTGGAAAATATTTTTATTTTTCCAACTGCTTAGACCGTTGGAAAATATGTAAGTTAAAATGTGCATCTCAGTATTTATTATTTCCAACGGCTAAAGCCGTTGCAAAATATTTTTATTTTTCCAACTATTTAGGCCGTTGGAAAATAATTTTATCATAATATATGTCATAATATGTATTTATCATAATATATTAGTATAATATAAAATTTTTCATAATATAATATATTATATGTTAAAATGTATCAAATATATAACGTATCATAAGTATCATATATATCATAATTATATACATATATTTATAATAATATGTATATATATTATATTATAAATTTTTATTATAATATGTATGCATGCATGTATGTAGGTATGTATATATGTACGTATGTATATCATATATAAAATATCTATCATATTTATTGTATAATTTTAGAAAGTAAAGTAATTATTTTGAAAATATTTTGTTATAAACAACAACAATATATATATATATATATATATATATATATGTATGTATGTATATATATAATTTTTCACAACAAAAGAAAAATGATCTATTGGGCCAAAAAAAGCCCAAGCCCAATCCTAATTGACCCTAACAATAAATACTATCACTTACCTTCACCATCTCCCTCAACCCCTTTCTGTCTCTGCCTCTCACCGTTTCGTCTCCCTCTCCATCTCCTCTCACCCTTTCCATCTCCCCTCACCCTCTTCTCGCTTTGCCATTCACCGCCGTCTCTGCCCTCCATCGACATCTTTGCCCTCCGTCTCCTCTATGCCCTCTTCTCTGAGCTCCGTCCCCTCTCTACCCTCTTTTCTATGCTTCGTCTCCTCTCTACCCTTTGTCTCCTTGCTCTGCCGTTCACCGTCGTCTCTGCCCTCCATCGCCGTCTCTACCCTCTGTCTCCTCTCTGTGCTCCGTCTCTTCTCTGCCATCTTCTCTATGCTTCGTCTCCTCTTTGCCTTCCATCTCTTCACTCTGCCGTTTATCGTCATTTGGTCACCGTCCGCTAGGCATCTGCTTTACCGTTCATCACCGTCTGTTCTATCATTTGTCACCGTCTGCTTTACCGTCCACTCATTGTTCGCTCGCCGTTCATCGCCCAGATCTGCAGCAGATACGTTCATCCTCCTCTCGGCTCGTGTTCTCCACCCAGATCCGCATCAAATCTGTTGCTCGCCGTCCACCGGTCGCCTTGGCTCTGCAGCGGGCCATCCACCTTGGTGATTTCCTCCACCACCCTCCTCCGACTACTGTGTTTGCAGATCTGCCTTATTATTGTTTGTTTGTTGTATTTGTTTTTAAAATTTTCTGGATCTAGTTTTATTTATTTTATGGGTTTGTTGTATTTGTTGTCTTTTATTTTATATTCTGTGGATATATGATTTTAGGACAACTTTTCTGATTTTTCATAGTTTATGTAATTTTTATAATTTTTTTATTATTAGCCTGTTTTTGTAATTTTGTGGTTTTTGCTCCTGCTCCTGAATTTTGTTTTATAAATATAAGATATAATTTTTAAAAATTTTTTTATATTATGAAATACAAAATATATCTTTTATATTTTGTATAAAATGTATCCAACGGCCTATGCCGTTGGTATATTTGTCGTTGGAAAACCTGACCAAATAACTCCACCCATTTCGACCGTTGGAAATTTCTAAAGGCTAATTTTTCCAATGAAAAAAAAATGAGCCGTTGGAAAATTTTTCCCAACACATGTTTTGCCAATGGCTCCGTTGGAAAAACTAATTTTCCAACACGAAGTAATTGGAAAAGGCTGTTGGAAAAAGCCCATTTTTTTAGTAGTGGACGCACGAAATTGTCAGCTTTCAACTTAAGCTGCCCACAAGCACAAGCAGGAAGTTGCATGGCTTTCTGCCAAGAGATAAAAAATGACATTAAAAATGATTATTGGAATTCTATAGTAATTGGACAAAAATTTTTAGTCGCATATTGCAATTTGTATGTTTCATTTAATGTACCACCAGTATTTTCATGCCATGTGATGTCCCTAATAATTTACGAGAAGCAAAGGGAGTCAATTTATCTCTCGCCTTTGTTTTGGCCACTTCTGCTCCGCCCTCCCGCATATTCGGGTCCTACATCAAGAAAATGAAACAAACATATATATTTTTGAACGGCAACGAGCAAATATATTAAGGAAAAGGAAATAAGAAAATAGACATTAGCCAGAAGCTAGCAAACAACATAACACACCTACCTCTCCCATTTTCTAGAATTGAAGCATACAATCCTTTGTGAAGCCTGAAGCCACGTGCACACTTAAACTAGATACAGTTTTGTAAAGCTTGATAGTGGTTGAGTAACCAATCCATCCATGACAATTTCACTTTTTGAATCTATGACTAGTCCAGAAGAATGAATAAAACTGGACATCTCCTAGGATTTGCATCACCGATAACCTACCATCATTAAAGACATAGTTATTTCTAGACTTCTAAATGGTCCAGCAAGTAACATGACACACTACCTGCCAAAGTTTCTGAATCATGCCTGGTAGACGCTGACTCCATGAATTAGATAGCGCATCCATAGTGTCCAAAGGGGTAGTTCTAGCAAGTTGCCACCACAGCAAAATCTTTTGCCACAGACATGTGGCAAAATTGTAGCGTGCCACGATGTGATCAACTGTTTTCTCCTCAATATGACACAGAGGACATCGAACATCTGCAATTTCCACTCCTCTAATGGCCATATTTGTTCTTGATGGCAATTGACCAAGAACCTCCCTCTAGACACATAAGTTTACTTTTTGAAGCACCAGCGAGTTCCATCAAAATATAGGCATCGAAAGCTACGGCTGCAAGCACATTTCATCTAGTAAGGAAGATAGGTTCCTCACTGTAAAATCACCGTCTGGATCCAGCGACCAAGTCCAATCATCTTTTGCATCTGTTGACAATGAGACATTTAATAATAGAGAAATGAGCTCTGCCAATTACTCTTCTTCAATACCCCTAAGTCTCCTCTGTCAACTCCATCGCCAAACCCACTCTTCCCCCTCCCACGTACCCTTATGAGACACCATGCACTCTCTATTTACCTTCGCCCTATATAATCTAAGAAATTTCTCTTTTAGACACATGTTCCCAACCCTAACATCTTTCCAAAATTTCACCTCGTCCCCTCTCCCCACCTTTCTCCTAAAAGAATTAACAAAGCTAATCCCTTTTGCTTATATTTCAAATCCTACCTTAACAATCTCACCCCAAAGTCCAGCAAATTGACTTTCTTCCTTAGACCTCCCTACCCCTCAACTCTCCTCCTAAATTGCTTTAATAACTCTAACCCATAAGGATTCCCCACTTTTCCTAAACCGCCACCACCATTTCCCTAATAAACCCAGATTTTTTGTATGAAGGCTACCTACTCCTAAACCACCTGCATTTTTACTAGACAGGGTTTTTTTCCTAGCAACCCACGTAATTTTTTTATCCTCACCACCTTCTCCCCACGTAATGTGTTTGATGACCTTCACTGAGGCATGAAACAGAGAGAAGAAAAATAAAGGCAAGCTTCCCAAAACAGATTTGATCAATTTCAACCTCCCACCAATTGATAAGAGTTTACTCCTCCACACATTTAACCTCCTTTCAATTTTCTCTACCACCGTCTCCCAAGATTCAATTCTCTTCATGTTTTCTGCCACCGGAAGCCCTAAATAAATCATCGGTAATTTATCATCTTTACATGTCACTTTATTGGCTAAAAGTAGCGGTGCAAGGAGTTGGCCCTAACCCAAAACCCGACCTGATATTACGGGTTAGGGTCGGGTGATAGAGATGAATAAGGGTGATTCGGGTTAACCCGAATCTGATCCGTTTAAAATGTCATAAATCGGGTCGGTTCGGTTAGGACCCGAATGCAACCCGAATCCACCCGAAAATGGATGAGCCTAGATTACTAAGACACTGACCAGTCGCTTCAGCCCAGCAGGCCACCAGGCCCACATGGTCCATAGACTCCAATCCACACTCTCCACACCACACCAAAATCCAAATTCGCGTTTCATCGTTTCATTCATTTGTGAGTTATGAATCTGTGAACTGTGATTGTGCCTGACCTAGAGAATGGAGACTGGAGAGTGGGTCAGGCAAACCGGCAGCAGAGTAGATTGCAATCGCCAATCGCATCGCGCAGCGCCGCCACCAACTCGCATGAGCATGACGATAGTAGAAGGTCAGGTTCCATCGCCAATCACGGAGTGTCGCCTTCAGGCTTCACCTCGTCACCGTTGGTCCGTCGCACCCGAAAGGGCAGAAACCCGAACATCAACTCCACTGCAACCGTCACACAACGGCACACGCTTTCGCTTGCCATTTGCCAACGCCCAGCGGCCAGCAGTGCACTAGCGGAGCGAGATGGACTCGGTCAGTAAGTTTAAAATTTTCAATTGCAAATTAGGTTTAGCGTAAATCATCTAGAAAATTTCTCAATTTCAATAGCAATGTTTTATTTAATGATTCATGAATAATAGTTTATGTTGAATTTGATTAATTGATTGAATATTAATTTCTTTGAGAGCAATGCCTGTAATAGAGCTCGAACCAAATTGCTAACTTTGATTAATTGCTTCAGTCTGCGTATTTGTTTTTTTAATTGATTGAGTTCAATTGATTAATTGATTAAGCTCAATGTGCCAGTTATTGCATATTTGATAAAAGACCCGAAACCCATATTTTTACTGTGAGCCCAATTTGGTTGTTGAGCTTCAAAGGAAAAAAATGGCAAGCTTGTTTCTCTTAAGTTAATTGTTTATCTAGTTTAAGATTAAGCCTTATTGTTTCCAACCAAGAAACTGGAACAGCATTTTAGTAGCTGGATTATTATGATGCCCTTGCTAAGTCTTCTGTCATATTTTCGGTTATCTGAGTTAGTTTATAATGTGGCTGTCCATATGACTCTTCATACTCTTCATGCCAAATTTTGTGTTGAAACTCATCTTCTTAGGCGTCCCATATTTTTTCTTTTGTTGTAGAGATCTTTTCAGTGGTTAAAATGATTAATCATACTTAGAATTCTCTTTGTGTTTTTTCTATATTAATAACTTGTTTGTTAATTTCTATAATGTTACTAAAAATTCTGTTGGTTTTATTTTCAGATGGCAAGTATTGTTGGTGGGGAAGATATTGATGGTGATGGAACAAGCATGGCCGAAACGCCAGGTTCTACTATTGCTGAAACTGTTGGCAATGATGATACTATTGAGCCTAGTAAGAAGAAGATGAAGCCAAGTGGAAGTGGGGGCAGGAAGAGAGCTAATTATTGGACTCACTTCAAGTTTGTTGATGGTAGCAATCAAAAGAAATGTGAGTGCATCCACTGTGGTTTTGTTTATAGTTGTGATGGTAAGAAGCATGGCACCACTAATTTGAAAAAGTACATTGAGTTTAAGTGCAAGGGAATTGAAAGGAAAAATCAATCAACTATTAATTTGGCAAAAGGAATTGGTGGGGATGCTGTCTTGAGTAATTGGAGGTTTGATTTGGAAGCTTGTAGGAAGGCCTTAGCTTATATGGTTATAATGGATGAACTTCCTTTTTGATTTGTTGAGGGAGAGGGATTTAGAAGGTTTTGCAATGTTATCCAACCTAGGCTTTAAGTACCATCTAGGATAACTGTTGCAAAAGATTGTTATCAAGTCTTTGTTGATGAAAGAGAGAATCTAAAAAAGTTTTTAGTGTCCAATTCAAAGCGAGTGTCCATAACTATTGACACATGGATTTCAATTCAAAGAATTAACTACATGTGTATCACTGCTCATTTTATTGATAATGAATGGACATTGCAAAAAAGAATCTTGAACTTCTGCCCAATTTTTGAACATAAAGGTGAAACAATTGCCAAGGCAATTGAAAAGGCCTTGGGTAGTTGGGGCATTGAGAATTTGATGACCATCACTGTAGATAATGCAAGTTCTAATGATACAGCTGTTGCCTATTTGAAGAGGAAAATGCTTAACTATCTTCATATGAGATCTGTGGCTCATATAATAAACTTGGTTGTGAATGATGGATTTAAGCTAGCATCTGATTTTATTATTCGTGTCCGCAATGCTGTGAGATATGTTAGGTAATTTTCAACACGTTTGTTGAAGTTCAGGATTTGTATTGAGGATGAATAAATCCAGTCCAAGAATTCACTTTGTCTTGATGTCCCGACTAGATGGAATTCAACATATTTGATGCTTGAAACAGCCTTGAAATTTGAAAGGGCAATCGTTGCATATGAGGATCAAGATCCTTTTTATGTCCGTGAACTTTTAGAGGGTAAAGGTTTAGGGAAACCTGATAAAGATGATTGGGATAAAGTGAGATGTGCTACTCAGTTGCTTAAAGCCTTTTATGATCTTACTTTACGTGTTTCTGGTTCTCTTTATGTCACTGCAAATACTTACTTCCATGAGATTTCTTCTGTTGATATATTGTTGCGTGACTGGGCTGGGGCTACACATAATGATAAGAGTTTTTCTGATATGGCTTTGAAAATAAAAGAGAAATGTGATAAATATTGGGGTAATCTTGAAAAGATTAATATGATGATATCCTTTGCTGATGTGATTAATCCACAATATAAAATGGAGTACTTGGATTTTGTGGTAGCAAAAATGTATCCTAAGCCTGTGGCAGATAAGCTCATTGCAAATGTGAAAGTAGGTCCAAAAGAATTGTTTAATGAATACAAGTTAATGTATTCAACTCAAAGTGATCATTCAGCTAGAAAGGAACAAGTTGAGAGTTCAGATGTCAGTGTTATAGGTTTGGATGACCATCCAATGAGTACGTCATCAAGTGCAGCCCTGGTTCATCAATGGAAGCAAATGAAAGCCATTAGTGGTGTTGAGGCAAAAAATGAGTTGGATAAATATCTGGATGAGAACTGTGAAGATGGTAATTTGGACTTCAGTGTTCTTGCTTGGTGGAGGGTCAATAGCCCTAAGTTTCCCATACTTTCCTTGATTGCCCGTGATATTTTGGCTATTCCCCTGTCTACTGTCGCATCTGAATCAGCTTTTAGAACTGCAGGTCGTTTACTTGATCCCTTTAGGAGTTCATTGTCCCCAAAAATAGTAGAGACACTTATTTGTGCGCAAGACTAAATAAGAGCTGCATTGAGGAAGGAGCCTATTAATATTGAAGAACAATTGGTTGAAATTGAAAAGCTCGATCAAGGTAAACTTTATTTTATTTTCCCTGATATTAATACATAACATTTGAATTTATTAACTTATTATGTACCTAATTTCTTTGTTTGATTTTTTCCCCCTAAGATTTGGAGTCCATTCCATCTACACCACCCATTATTCACGTTGCTTGATGGTTACAGGTTAGTTTATGTTTATGATAATTACCTTAAATTGGTAGATTCAAATTTAAATTGATTTCATACTTTACCTTGTCAATTATACTAAATACACTAATATAATCTTCTACTTATTGTAATAGCTTCCTACTGGTGGTTGTTGCTGTTGTTGCTGTGAAGGATTGACGACTATTGGCTGTTGGCCTATTGCAGTTGGTTTTTCCTTAATGCTTGTTGCTGTTAGCCTGTTAGTTTGTTCGGCTTTGTATTTATGAATTGTGGTTTGTTACTTGTGGAGTTGTAGTTGTGGACTAATTCTGACCTTTTGTTGCTGTTAGTTTGTTTGCCTCATGTCATGTGTTTGTAGCAAATGTAATGTCTAATGTGTATGTGTTGGATTAACTTATGACTATTATGTGTTATGAAGTTGCTTTTAAGTTATAGAATGTGCATTTTTAGATTAACTTAGGTTGCGTTTTGCTAATATGCTGGATTCTTGATATATATGTGAGTCTATTTTTTTTAAGGCATTTCCAAATTATCAGACCCGACCTAACCCGATTTTTTCTGGATCGGGTCGGTTCGGGTTTCAAATTTCAGATCATTAGATTGGTTGTGAATTTCGGGTCCCGACCCAAACCGAAAATTACACCCCTAGCTAAAAGACGTACCTCATCTTTTGGCACACCAACCCCAAAAATTTTACGTTTGGTTAAGTTCACCCAAAGGCCAGATGCTAATTCAAAACACCTCAACATTCTCACCAAAATTTACTATATTATGCTCATTCCAATCCCCCATAAAAATTGTGTCATCCGTGTATTGAAGGTGAGAGATCATTAGATTTCCATCTCCTGCCTTCAAGCCTGTGAATAAATTATTCTCCACCGCCTCAAGCATCATAACATTGAAGGCTTCTGCAATAATAAAAAAAAGAAAAGGGGATAGTGGATCTCCTCGTCTCACTCCTTTCTCCATCTTGAATTCTGCGGTTGGGCACCCATTCACCAAAACTGACACCATATAGGATTCCAAACACGCACGAATCCATCTCATCCACTTGGGTCCAAACTCCATTTGTTGCATAATATCTTCTAAAAATTTCCAACTAATGCTGTCGTATGCTCTTTCAAAGTCCATTTTGAACAGCAACAATTTATGTCCTTTTTTCTTTGCAACCCCATCCAAAATCTGTCTTCCCTTTATAAACTCTGTTTGAACCTCCCCTATCAACCTTGGCATAACCCTTTTAAATCTACTAGCCAAAACTTTGGCAATGATTTTGTACTGGCAGCCCACTACCCTAATTCGCCGATAATCTCAAAGAGAAGTTGGGTTTTTGCTCTTTAGAACCAAAGTAATGAAGGAGGAATTACACCCTTTGTCAATTTCACAAGATTGGGCATGCCCCTACAAACACTTCATCACATCCCCTTTAACAACATTTTAGAAACGCTTTAAAAAATTGAAGGAAAATCCATCTGGCCCCAGGGCCTTACTCCCCCCACAGCTCCACATCAAATCCCTCACTTCTTCTTCTGAAAAAGGAGCCTCCAACATCTAGTTCAAACTATGATCTAATTTTTTGAACTTCCTGCTCCTAAAAGTTGGCCTTGCCATGATATCTTCTTTGAAATTCCTTTGGAAAACTTTGAACACCTCATCTTTAATTTCTTTTGGATCCTCATTCCATTCTCCATTGATACACAGGCCATTCAGATTATTTTTCCTACGTCTCCCATTTATCATGGTATGAAAGAATCGAGAGTTTTCATCCCCCTCTACTGCCCAATTGACTCTCGCTTTCTGCTTAACCTCCTCATCTTTCGATTTTTCTTGCTTCAGAATGCTGTACAGAATCTCCCCCTCACTTTCACCTCCTCCTCATTAAGGTCTCTTTGTTCTGCTACTCAATCCCAATCTTTTAACTCAAAATTCATTTCTTCTACTTTCTTGATATCAGCATCCAAAACAGCTGCCTTCCACCTCTTTAAAGCATCTTTGAGCTTTTTTAATTTAGCTTTGATCACCAATCCCGACCGCCCCTGGACCAAATTATCACTCCAAACAGAATTCACCAACTCAGGGAAATCAGAGTGGTCTATCCAGGTGTCAAACAATCTGAACGGAGTTGGACCAAAATCGTGCTTATCTACCTTCAAAATAATGGGACAGTGATCAAACACACATCTCCTTAGAGCAACAGTCCTAGCTGTAGGCCACTGCTCTACAAAATTACCTGTTACTAAAAATCTATCAAGCCTACTCATTTTTTACCCCTCTTTGTTAAACCATGTGAACTTCCTACCGCCTATTTGTAAATCAATCAACTCAGCTTGATTAATAAATTCATTGAAAGATAGTGCCACCCTCTTATCAAAATTGCTACCTCTTCGCTCGTCGACCGTTCTTACAGCAATAAAATCCCCTAGCAAAATGCAGATTCCAGGCGGTTTTTTCATCTCTTCCTTCAAAACTACCCACAAAGCTTTTTTCTGATCAGCCTATTGTGGACTGTAGATATTCACTATGTTCACTTGCTCGGAACATCCACTCCACAATCCAGACACTCCTAGATACCCATAGCCAGCAAAATGGTCTAAGAACTGAAAATAGTTAGGATTCCATATATTGATTAAACCCCCTAACAAGCCAATGGCATCCTATTGCACAAACCCAAAGTCATCCGTTCCCCATACCGATTTCACCTTCAATCTAATATCACCAGCAAAAATTGTTTCTTGGAGACCCAAAAACTCCACTCTTTCAACTTGACATAACTCATGAACCACCCTTCTCTTCCATGATTTCCCCAACCCTCGAATATTTAAAGACAGAATTTTCATAAGTTAAGATTTGTCCCCTTACCTTTCCGTGTGCCTTTCAGTTGCTCTACAATTTGCTCTTTTGCTGCCTCCATGTGGAAACCCACTTAGCTTCCTAGCTGACAGATCGACTCCCTCCACGGATATGCTATCTTTAATGCCTAAGTGGTCGTCAGTTTGTTTCATCCCAGCCAACCTCGCCATGTTCTGCAAATTTGAATCCGACAATGATTGCCCTACGATGTCCCTTACCTCCATCAAACTATCCATTTGGTCCCGATCTTTGCCATCAAGCTTCGCTTCTCTGTTGCTCTTCGTATTCACCATCTGCCTTTGCCTCGCAACCTTTTTCATGAAACGAAGACTCATTTTCCCTGCCCAACCCCCTATTCGTTCCATAACTTCGTATAGGTGCTTCGACTTGCTCTGTTTCTTTTGTTCCTTTACCCTTTTTCTCGACTGGGCTTTTACACGCTGTCTTTTTTTCTCAGACATGAGCCCACTATCTTCCCCCAACTCCACTTCTTCATGGTCTCCATCGTAACCCATTACAAGCCCATCATCCACTCGGTCCAATTTCATTTGATTATTTAGCTTTGACTCATTCAAAAGTGGGCCATTCTTCCGCGCCTTTTTTGCCACTCTGCCCTCATCCGCCGAATCTGCTACATTTGTGTCTTCAGAATCCTTTATCCCATTTAACCGATGGACCTTTTTCGAATTGTTTTCCAGAGCACGTGATGGCGTGCGTTGACCTTCCCGCAATATTTTGCTGTTCCATTCGCAGCGATGAAGCAATTCTATGTTTTGGGTTTTGGCATTTTTTGTTTTTTTAACTTTAGTTGGTAAAATTGATTTGTAATTTAGACAATTTATGGCCCTGTTGTCTCTTCTTTCTTGTCATGTGGTCTGCGGTTCTGAGCCTGGTGAGCAAGAAGAAGAAGCATTTGCTACCCAAGAGTGGCGTAGTTGTTGTTGATCTCCGATCCGTGCTGTCGTGTTGGTGACAGCTTTCCAACTGTTTCTGTGTGTTGACTTGGGTGACAATTTGCCTCATGTTGGAGCTTCTGTTCTCGTCGCCGTTGACTGACAGCTTCTCTCTCTGTTCATTTGGAGGTCAAGACGGTCGATAGTTATTCTGCCGTTTTCATTAGAGAAAATTACAAAAACTCTCCTATAGTTTGATCTAGCCTACACTTTACACCTCTATTTTAAAAACCTATACTTTATCCCCTATGTTTTTTATAGTGTCTGATAACAACCTCTAAAACCCTAATTTGAAATGTTGGTGAGGAGGATGATAAGTCACAATGAGTAAGAAGATGGGGCCATAAAGGGAAACTTATAATTACTCCTCTAAGATATATCCTAACCTACAGTTTCCCCCCTCTATTTTTAGAAACCTACATTTTATCTCTTGTATTTTTTACACTGTCTAATAATAAATTTTAAAACTGTATTTAAAATATATGATAGTTATCTTTCAGTAATTTTAATCTCTCCAATATTTTTTTATAGTTAATAGAAATTTTAAATTATCATTTTTTCTCTTCTATATATGTATTTTTTTTTCTTATAAATATATATTAGTATTTTTTTTAGGTTGGTTGGCCGTGAAAAAAATATCAAAAAAACTTAAAATTACTAGAACATTATTATTAAACAGTTTAAATTAAAATTTTAGAAGTTATTATTAGACATTATAAAATAAATAAGGGATAAAGTGTAGGTTAGATCACACCATAATATGATTTTAATAAATTTTGCGGCCATAAATTGTTTTTTCGTTTTTATCTGCTCTTCCACTTCCAGAACCAGCGAGCGACGAACAAATGCGTTGAAGCGCTTTGGGTTTTGTTTCCTTCACTTGCTGTGGGGCCGGAGATGGGGAAGGAGAAATGGCGAGAAAAAATGGCGACTGGCGAGCAAAGAGAAATTAACTCAAATTTTTTTTCTATTAAATTATTAGAAACATGGCGAGAAATACTGGTGGGACATGGATAGGAAGGAGGTACAGAAGATTTTCATTCCGTAGGTACAGGAAGGATGTGATTAATATGTGGAAGACCGTCAATGGGTTGCTTTCCCTATTTTGAACATCCATTTAATTCCAAGACCGAAGCAAAGCATCCGGAGGACATAGGAAAGCTAATAATCAACCCAAAGTAACCATCTGAAGTTCAGAAATGAAGCCACAGTTTTTTAGTTTTGTCTTGGCGACAGCAGAATCTGAACCAATTTGTCCAGATTGGTACAGGACGATCTAGTTGCAGGAGCTGTAGCTTCTTCCGCCTTCCTCTTCCACTCCAAAGCTTTGTTCTTCATCTCTCTGCCCCTCTCCCCATCCATCAGCTCTCTCACCAGCCTCTCAACCTCATCCCTCTTCACATCGCTGTCAATCTCCATCCCTATCCCCCACTCTGTTCCGCAGAGCCAGCAATTCGTCTGCTGCTCTGCGAAGAACGGCCAACAAATCATTGGCACGCCGTACGATATGCTTTCCAGGGTAGAATTCCACCCGTTATGGGTCAAGAACGCCGCCACCGCAGGGTGGCTCAGAACCTCCGCCTGCGTGCACCAGCTCGCCAACATCCCCCTGTCTTTGGTCTCCTCCACGAACTCCGCCGGCAGGACGGCGGAATCCCCGGAGACCAGGTCTGGTCGTATCACCCACAAAAAGTGTTTTTTGCTGTTGGCAAGCCCCCATGCGAATTCCACAAGCTGTTGGGGCGTCATCACCGTGATGCTTCCAAAGTTTACGTAGACGACCGAGTTGGGCTGTTTTGATTCGAGCCATTGGAGACACTCTGGCTCTTCTCGCCATAGATTTGATTCGATGTTTTTCAGATCATTGTCTTGGAGTTGGTTCGTGAGAAGATGTAGGGGCCCTACAGAGAGTACTGGAGGAAGGATGGAAGAGAGAGCATCTAAGGCTTGGTGCTCCAGGGCATCGAAAGTGTTCAAGACCACAGCAGAGGCCCTTCTAGCTCTCTCTGTTTCGCGAATGACAAAATCAAGCATGATAAAATTTGGGTCAGTTGTTCGAACAAAACTTGGCAGATCCTTCAATCGAATGTCTTTCAATCCTGGAATCCAATCTATCACCGTGTCCAAGTACCCGTTTGTTAAGAAACTCTCATCTGGCCAACCAAAGCCGGAAAAAGCATTATTACAACTTCGAATATTTTACTTAAACAAAAAGTAACAGTTCTATAGTAGTCATCCATAATTTACCTTTCAGTGGAACGTAGCCGCGATCAATCAGCTGTTCATAATGTAAGTAGGCCAAGAACCCACAAGCGCTGGTGGTCCAGAACAGGACTTCCGGTATCCGGAGCTGCTCCGCCGCGTCGAGAGTGAAGCTCATGACGCCGTCGGAGACGATACAGCTGACGGGAGGAACGTTGGCGGTGACATTGAGGTGAGCGAGGAGGTCCCTGAAAGGAGCGAGGCAAGTTCGTCTGGTGGAGTCGCACAGGGCTGGAATGTCCTGAGTGGCGTCGGCGTCGGTGGGGGGGAGGCCATCGGGTATGGAGGCGAAGCGGAAGGAGGGTAGGCCGACTAGGGCGGCGGCGCCGAGCGACTTGAGGAGGCGGCGGTGGTTGTAGTCGGTGTTGACGAAGGTGATATGGAAGCCGCGGTGGTGGAGGAGCTTGGCCAGCCTCAGCATCGGGTTGATGTGGCCCTGTGCCGGAAAGGGAATACACACGGCGTGGGGTTTCTCCATGTCGACGCCGCCCAAGGAACCCATTTTTAAGTTTGCTTCAAGTGTCTTGATTTTGATTTGAGAATTAACCGGACAAAATGCGAGAAGCTTGGATGAGAATTTGGGAAGATTTTGGCCTCTTTTATAGACACGACACGCGGTTTCGGCTCGGCGCTTTTAAATTATTTAAACATTCATTCCCTGTTACCGGTAAAATGGCTTTAAAGACACCTACGCTGCAGGCGCTAGAGGTCCAAACATTGCTTCTTTCACCACTTTCTTGTTTAGTATCATATGAGGTTTTGACAACCTGCACGACATTACAGAGAGTTAATTTAATAAATTTAGTATTAAAATAAATTTTTATTATAAATGAATAAAAAAATTTTATTTATAAATTCACATTGATCAACTAAAATTTTGTTTTATTTCAATTTTGAGTTAGGTTCTCTTTATATTATATTTTTATCACTAATACAATTAGTTATGATTGAAACATAATGCTGTGAAATAAAAAACTATATTTGCTTTGAATCTATACATATTTTATTTATTATTAAAAAACAACTTACTAAACCTTTTTATCTCTTATTAATTTAAACTCCAATTTTTAATATCAATGAAAAAATTATCTAGAAAAATTTACTTTAAATTTCAACAATTATAGATCAAATTATTTTAGTTAACTATAGACCTTAAAGTAAATAATGGATGCTGCAAAATTCAATCATCAACAATGAAAAAAATGACTAAAACACAATATTGTATAAGTTTCATTTCATAAAGCAATAATAAATAAAGATGTCAAAAAAAAAAGTTTGGACCAAGATAAAAACTAAAAAAAATCCTATGTATTAAACGTCTAATAATTGATTTAACAAATCCAAAAAAAATTATATAACTAAAAAATAAACAAATTATGGTGACTAATGTCTTAGTTTAAAAGATAGTATATAAAAAAAAAGTTTGGGGACCAAGAAAGCAAATAGAAAAAATCCAATTCAATTTGGGGACCAAAATGGAACACAGATGAAACTTGGGGAGTAATTTCAGAAAGAGTGAAAATTAATCGAGTTTTAACCAACACAAAACATGAAACAGACTAAAAATGGGAAATCGCAGTACATGCTCTCAAAAACAGCAAGTGCCTTCTTAAAAGGGAATCAAACTTAAAAAAGAGTCGATGGCATCCAAAGAAAAAGGCAAAAAAAAAAAAGTGACACTATTAATGTACGATGAAATTCACCATAGATGAATAGTACAAACACTGGTCTTTTTTAAAAATAATCGAGGTATGTGGAGACCTGCATAATAATGCAAGTCATTGATGAAACAATATAAAAAGGTAGGATATACTTTGATATTAAATAAAATCTAAGTATAGATAATTGTAAACACACATAATAGTTAAATGAATATGTGTTTACATATTGTCGAAAAAGCATAAAAGATAACAGAAAAAAAGTGTTAAAGCAGTTTTATTAACCAATTCAAATGAAACTATCAAGAGAAGGAAAAAGCTTATGATATTTATAATGTAAGATAACATTGCACAATATATAAGCATAAGTTTCTCCAGATTTTTACTTACTAATAAATCAGTGATAAAATGAAACCTTTTAATAATCAATTACCTATACATAATGTAAATTATACACTGTTTTAACTAATCAAAACTTTGAATCATATCACATATAAAGCACTTGTGCATTATACAAATTGTGCATCTGTTTCAATTAATTAAAATTTGTAGTCTGACCTATCTAACAAAACCTCTAAATAAAATCATATAAAAAAAAGTGTTTGGTATTTAATATGGTTAATAAAAACATGTATCTCATTTTTATTTAACGCTTTATTCTTTTAAATTTAAATAAACCATCCAATTTATTTTTTCTAAAGTTTCCAACCAATTGCAAAAGGTGGAGACCACTGTGGCAAAATAGTTATATTGAGGGACCAAAAGGGGGATTTGAACATTCCCTAGAAGTCAAAAAAAATAAATGGAAACGGTCTGAGGGGGGACTTCCAATAAAGTGGACAAATATACCTTCAGTCCTTGCATTATTGGTTTCTGCAAGTACCAAACTTCATACTTTATTATCTACGATTTTACCATCATCAACAAACAACCTTCATTCTTCACCCTATCTCGTGACAAAAGGAGAAACTGAGGGATCAATATGAAATACGTGAAATATTCAGGCACCAAAAAAGAAGTTTTACCACAAAACTGGAAAAAGCAAAAAAAAAAAAAAAAAAAAAGGGTAGCAGTGCGGCTACTGTTAATGAACAGTAAAAATCCATTCTTATTTAGCATGTAGTATAATATACTGATTTTGTGATTTTCAGAAGACCATGAAAAAATATATACTCTTAATGTTAGCATCTCCAGCAACCTTTCTATAAATTTTATAAAATATGGAACTAAGAATTAAAATCTTTATAATTTTTTATTTCAACTCCAACAGCTTTCCTATTTTGTAGAATTTTGTATTTATTATACAATAATTAAATATTATGCATTTAAAGTAAATTTAAATTAATTGTTAGTTTAGTTATTAAAATAATTAAATATTCTATATTTAAAAAACTAGTATTTAGGACAAGTGAGGAAAGTCAAAAAGTGGATGAAAAAAAATAAAAAAGTAAATTGGGAAGAGAGAGAAGAGAAAATAATAAATTTTAAAATTTCTACGGATATAGGAAATTAATTTTTTTTTATTTTATTCCTTATTTTAGAGAATGAGATGATGAAGCTATTGGAGTAAAAAAGTGCTCAATATTCCCCAAAACAAAAATAACCTACAAAATGAGGAGTTGTTGAAGATATTCTTATACATGTATACAAATACCATTTAGTGACAAAAAAAATAATTAAAAGACTATTTTTATTTCATAATTTTTCAGATTACTACCCTGCCACCTAAGGTTTCAACGGAAATACAATTCTCTCCTATTCCTTTTTGTCCTGAACGAAACAAAAAGTTTCCCAAGGTTCTGGGTGACCATGATTGGTCTAAAATGCAAAGCATCTTTTAATTATTACTAAAGATGGGATACAAAGTCAAATTTGATTTCAAAACGCATGTTTTGAATGAAAACCTGTAAATGTCAAAATACTTGACATTTAATTTTCTAGCTAAAACAGGTGTTTTCACCAGTTTATAAGCTAAAATGCTTGCTTGCTTTCAATGGAAAACACAAGTTTAGATGTTATAAACTATTCTATTGATGAAAACTTTTTAACTTTCTGACCATTAATTTATAGAATCCTAAAAACGCTAGTTGTCTAGATTTTGTTTTGGTTATGCAATTTAACTCCCCAGTTCTAGAATTCAAAGGTATAAAGAGTTCGAACCTAACTTTGTCCTCTTTATTTCTTTGAGAAACAACTGCAACCAAAGTATTGTTGAAGATATGATTCAAAGGGGTACTGGAATAGCTGCTCGAAATGCGTGAAGATCAAGTCAGGAAAGAAGTTTGAAACCACAAGAAGTTAACGTTAAGTTTGTTAGCCAGTAACCCAGTTCAGTAGTTAGCTGCGTTAAAATAGCTAGTTAGTTGCATTTTTTTGTTATTTTTACCGTTCTAACAATTTCTATTTAAAAAGATACCAAGATCATTTTAGTAAGTTGGTTGAATAACAAGAAATTCAGTGCAAATTATCTCTTTGTTCTGCTATTATCCACATCATTGTGGTATTAAAGCAGGGTTTAACCTTGGCTTCTTCATATGCAATGTCATTTAGCACAAATGACAACCAACAATTCAGCAATCAATGTATCCTAGCCACAAATCCCTATTTTTAAAGGGGATTCTTATGAATATTGGAGTATAAAAATGAAGACTCTCTTCAGATCACAAGATCTGTGGGATCTTGTGGAAACTGGCATTGACGAAGGAGCACCAGACGAAGTTGCAAACTGATAAGTCTTGAAAAAGGATGTGAAGGCCATGTTCTTCATCCAGCAGGCTATAGATGGGACAATCTTCTAAAGAATAGTTGTAGCCACTACAACAAAACAAGCCTGGAACATCCTCAAAACTGTGTATTAGGGATCAGCAAAGGTGATGACAGTAAAGCTGCAATACTTGAGGAAAGACTTTAAAACCTCCAACATGAAGAACAATGAGTCAGTTCAGGAGTAACTTGCAAGAGTCTCCAAGATTGTCAGTCAAATGCACTCCTATGGTGATAGGATAAGTGATGAAATTGTTGTAGCTAAAATTCTCAGAAGTCTAACCTCCAAATTCGATCATGTAGTAGTTGCCATTGAGGAATCCGAAGATCTGTTAATGCTAAAAGTAGATGAACTCATGGGATCACTTCAGGCACACAAGGCTAGAATCAACAAAACAGTAGGAAAAGAAAAAGAACAGGTATTCTAGATCCAGGGGGAACGTGAAAGAAATGCCAGCTATAAAGGAAGGGGTAGAAATGGATTCAGAAGAAGAGGCCGAGGTAGGATGGTCCAATGCACTTTTTGCAAAAAGTTTGGTCATAAAGAAGACAACTGCTGGAGCAAAAATGATCAGGCCAAGTATGCAGAAGAACCTGGTGAATAAGATGACTATTTTTTCATGACATATGTAAGGCCTCAATCCCTTTCTAGTGATGTATGGTATTTAGACAGTGCATGCTTTAACCATTTGACAAGAGACAAAGGAAAGTTCAAAAAATTGGATGAAACAATTAAAGCTCAAGTAAGGATAGACAATGATAAGCAAATCCAGATTGAAGCCAAAGGTATAGTTGCTATTAATGTTAATGGAAAAGCAAGACTGATCAGAAATGTACAGTTTGCACCTAGCCTAGCTCATAATTTGATCAGTATTAGTTAGTTGGTTAAAGGAGGCTTTAGTGCAACATTTGGAAAAGGAACCTGCACAGTTAAAACAGGTTGAGGAAAGCATGTGCTACAAGCACAAATGACTGAAACCCAAATGTTTCTTATTGACTTTGCTTCTAATGAGAAGTGCATGGTAGCCGGTAGCAAACTTGGTGATTCTGAACTATGGCACCAATGTTATGGTCATCTGTACATCAAGGGCTAACAGCTACTGGCTAGTAAGAAAATGGTAACTGGTCTATCATTTGTAAAGGTGTCAGATCGTGTGTGTGAAGGATGCTCATTTGGTAAACAAACTAGGAGGCATTTTCCAAAGGGACAGTTAAAAAGAGCATTAGTCAAAATTGAGACAGTTCATGCAGATCTTTGTGGACCTATGAAGACGACTTCATTAGCTGGAAGTAAGTATTTCTTTCTATTTGTTAATGACTGTACTAGATTCAGTTGGGTTTGTTTTCTTTCCATGAAAACAAAAGCATTTGATTATTTCAAAAAGTTCAAATCTTTAGTTAAGAGATAAGCCGCCATTAAAACTAAAAACTCTAAGAATTGATCGAGGAGGAGAGTTTTGCTCAAAGTAGTTTAATGATTTTTTTTGAAGTGGAAGGCATCATAAGAGAGTTAACAGCTCCATACACTCTTGAGCAAAGCAGCATTATACAAAGAAAGAACTGAACCATTTTAGAGATGGCAAGGTCAATCCTGAAGAACTGAATTATTGTAGAGATGGCAAGGTTAATGCTGAAGAATTAAGGACTTCCTGATGAATATTGGGCAGAAGCAGTGGCAACTGCGATGTACCCATGGTTGTTAAAAACTCAATCTAGATCGTAGGATCGCTATGATTTGGATCCTAAAAAACCTATCCAAATCAAAGTAGGACCGATGCCGTAGTAGGAACATGGTGAGATCGCTTTCAAAATTGTAAGATGATAGGAAAGTAAGATTCCACCGATCCTCTTTAGTCACTACAACTTGGCTTCCCTTGCTCATCTATCTCTATTGTTGTTGGCTTAGGCTCTTTAGTTTCAACTCTCCCCAAAGAAGCTTGTCGTCCCAAACAAGCCGGAGGGCCATGTGAGGAAAAAAGAACTAGAGAAAAAGAATAGGGGATGGCCACACATTTAGTTCAATGAAAAGAACAAATGAATTTAGAACAAGGCAGAAAGAACAAAGGAAAGAGCGAAAGAAAGAAAAAGAAAAAAAAAAAAAGATAAAGATGGATAAGACAGAACAACAGAACAAGATCTGATGAGAGGCAAAAAGGCAAAGAGACGGAAAAAAAAGGAAAAGTAAGAAAGAGAGAGATAGTGAAAAAGATGAGAGCTAGACGAAGATGAGAAAGATAAAGAAAAAAGGGTAGGTCTAGCAAAAAAAGAAAGAAAGGGAGAAAGATGAAAGCATAGGTCAAAATGAGATAAGGAGAAGTGAACGGTCAAAAAGGGAGAAGAAACAGACAATTAATGAAATGTAAAGTGAACGGCCAAAATTGGAACTGAGACAATGAATGGCACAATATAAAAAATTAATTAGTGAGTAAGATTTTACCTGATTTTTTTATAGAAAATTTTATTTAATTTTTTTCTTTTAGATTTCAATCAAATAGGTACAAAGAATTATTAAAAATAAAAAATTACTATTAGTTTACGATGTAATTTTTTTATAGAGGTAATATTTTTCAAATAAAAGTAACATAGTGTCTAATATAATTGATCTTTTACATGAACTTTATTGTTTAGATAATAAATTTTAAGTTTTGGTAGGATCTTACGATCCACGACCAATCTTACTATCCCCATCTTGCATGATGAAAAACGACCCATGATAAGATCCCGATCTTAACAACCTTGAGTGTACCTATTAAACGTGCCTCCCACAAAAGTTGTATGGGCTCAAACACCCTATGAAGCAAGGTATGGTTCTAAGCCCTCTGTGAGTCATCTTAGAACTTTTGGGTGTGTACATTATGCTCCCATCCCTTATGGCAGAACTAAGTTGTATGAAAAGTCTAAGAAATGCATCTTTGTTGGCTACAGCACAGTGTCTAAAGCATATAGACCATTGGAACCTGAAACTAAGAAGATCATCATCAGTAGAGATGTCAAGTTCGGCGAAAACAACAGCTGGAATGATGTAAATGAAGCTGGTTCTACAATGCTCTACATGAATGACAGTGAGGAGCAAGAGGAAAGGAATCTAGAGGATTTAAAATTAATTTGAGACTTTAGCTAAAGAAAGCCAAAATTCATGCAATATGCATTTGTTTATTACCTTCGAACTTCTTCTCCTCTATCTTTTTTGTTATGTTGGAATTTGACAAATCACATGTAGATGGCACTTCCAACTTGCTCGGAGACAAAAGAAAAAAAGAGAAGGCGGCACGACTGGGGAGAGTTAACAAAGATAAGAGCTTAGGTAAATTATGACATGAGCAAAATAATGGCTGTTTGGAGGCTAGTGAGAGGGAAGGGAAAAGAGTGAAAAATAAAAAAAAAATGAAAACAGAGAAGGGGGAAGGGTAAAAGCAGGGGTAGGCGGTTAAAGAAAATATAGTGGTGCAAGAATTTGCCGCCAACGAGCACAAACATTTTGGAAATGGTAGCTATTAAATTAGGAATGGTAATAAGGGTAGAAAAAAAAAGGATTAATGTTAATTAAAGTTAATTTACATTTTCAATAAGAATCTATAAAGTAATAAAGTATTTAAGACTTCTTAATATGTGGGCTTAGGGAAGGGCACATGTTGGAAAAGCCCTAATTATATATTGTGATTTGGTGACCGCCAAGACTGCGCAGCGCATGCCGTTGCGCAACCATTCCAGGAAGTCAACTACGGCGATGCCATGCCGACATAATTTGCTTGTTATCGTTTTCCGACAAGATGGGCGTACTTACTTTGAATGCCACCCCTTCCTTACCTATCTATTCTCGGACAATTTTATTTTATCTGAAATTAATTAAATCTCTTCCACAGATTAATGACATGTTTGTTTCAAATTAAGGGGCTGAAGACAAACAAACCATTCATAGTCCGACTTTTAAGTTTGAACAACATCTCTCATAGTCATTCTTGCTATTATATTTATTGATCGTTAAATTAACTAGTATAGCTACAAGAATCCTCTCCCCACAAATTAAAATGAGATTAAAGTTCATATATATAATTTACAGTCGGGTTATATATGAATTATGATATTCTCATTATATTCTCGTCGATGCGTACAATACAGACAGCAGGTATTTGGATAGTGGAAGCGACCCTAAGAATGCCACACCCACCCACATGGCCATAACTCTCTCTCTCTCTCTCTCTCTCTCTCTCTCTCTCTCTCTCTCTCTCTCTCTCTCTCTATATATATATATATATATATATATATATATATATATATATATATAGGGGCCTAAAAGCGATATTAATTATTTCCAATCTTCTTGAAGCCCATAGCAACCCACGTTGGTGAAGTATCAAAATGTTTAGCGCAGACCAAATTAAGAGAAAGGCTGCTTTTAT
The DNA here is from genome assembly GCA_039654915.1 of Aquilaria yunnanensis. Classification (NCBI taxonomy): domain Eukaryota; kingdom Viridiplantae; phylum Streptophyta; class Magnoliopsida; order Malvales; family Thymelaeaceae; genus Aquilaria; species Aquilaria yunnanensis. The sequence goes on along the minus strand of CM077593.1, from coordinate 100,615,435 downwards.
ATATGCACTTTATGAGGGGCGCATGATCTGATCTAATCCTACTGTAATAATATTAATGGTTTATTTGGGAAAAAAAATAATGGTGGTCAATTCTAACTGGATAAAAAACTTTGTTAGGAATTCTTGCCTTCCCAAAACTCCCGCGTTCCGTATTCCCTTTTTTTTTTTTTAATTTAATTTTATTTTTTATGCCCTTCAGATGGGAAAGCCTTTTCCCAAGGTCAATATTGGTGCTCTTCCTGTTACCGTTTCTCTTGGATCCTCAACAGGTGCTGCACATAACCCTGTTGCCGAGGCACATGTTTCTGTATGGGTTATACTTATAAGATAAGGTGATAGTGACCGGTAACAAAACATCGTTATCTTTTGTCAAAGTAAATTACGCATACTCCCTCTAAAATCTTATTTATTATTTACCGTAATTAATTTTTTTAACTTTTATTTTTAATATTTTGACATATAATTAAAATTTTTCTTTATAAAACAGATAAATGAAAAAAAAATTATATTTTTTAAAATATAGTACTTTAATTTTTTTTTTTATGGTAAACGGTAACACAACTAAATCAGATAAACAACGAGATAAAAGTTTTCTTTTTTTTGTCTCAACTCTCAAATGTAATATATTATATAGTATTGCTTCTTTGACCGTGGGAATATATCTCTTGACCAAACTCTTCCAGCTTCTTGGGCTCCTCTTTGATGGAGTATTTATTTAGGCCTGCACGACTCTTTTTGTATTTGCTATCCAGTTCATATTATTGCCTAAACAAAGTAGAACTCTCTCACAAAAATAATGTAACATATCATATTTTAAGTTATCTCAAAACTTCTAACATTTTCATATTTAAGAAATTATTAACCTAATTGCACATTAGTATTTGAATTTTACCAACTCGAGCAAACTAGCCCAAAACTCACTATTCAGTAAAACTTGGCTCCTGAACTTTGAAAAGGTATGCAAGTCAATCCAAATGTTTAGTGTGAGCATTTTTTTGGTTCGATCTAGAATCAATCCGAATATAATAATCTCATCGATTTAATTAACGGTTTTCGGTTTCTATAAAGTGTATCCAAATTATTTGAACTACATGTCAAAATTAATCCAAATCGTTCGAATTACATTTTTGGTTTATTTGTTTGATTTATTTAGTTTTTCTTTCTAACACCTATACACATAGAATAAAGTAAATATTAAAATTTTGTCAAATAACCAGCTTTTTAGACATTTACTGCCTATACCAAACTACCCACTAGTCAAATATGTTGGTCCAAACCAACATTATCTCTCTCAACCATTGCTTACTATTTTGTCAAAAATATCACCAACTCCAATTATCGGATTCATTTGTACATGGTCGAATCCACCGTTTTTCAGAGAAGTTGAGTCCCTCCAAAGTGAGTACAACAAAGTTAGAGGGCTTGACTCAATCAGGTGACATTCCAGCAAAATGGTGAGGCATTGGCAGCATTGCCTATCGACCCATATCAACAAAACAAGAGACTTATTGTTGGATCCGCCATCTTGGAGCTGCCCCACCCAACTTAGCCCTCCAAATGTGAGAGCTTCAAACACTCTCTTATCCTAAGCTCATCAAGCTCCATTGCGGTTACCTCATCCAAGCGGCGCTAAACTAAAATAGGTCAGTAGAAGAACGGGGCTTGGTCCAAGAGAAAGGAGTCATTACAAGAGAAATGCACAAAATTGATTGAAAATTATGACTGAATTTAAGTTGCAACTACCTTCAGTCACTGTTTAGTCACTCGTATGTGGGCCATGGGTGAAAAATGATTGAATAGCAACTAAACAAGTCAATCACAAATAATTTAGTTGTTACTGAGTCCATAATTTAAGTAAGCCAATTGCTAATTTAAATAAGTACGTTGTTTGTTGGTAGGCCATATGTAAAAAGCGACTAAATGACAACTGAAAAAGTCAGTCGCAAATAAGTCAATCATTATTTAGTCATTAACTATTATTTAAAAAAAAACCGTCTCCCTCATAATCACATCCCTCTCCTGCTAGATCTTACTTTCATCTTATCTTCCAACTCCATCATACTCATCTTCCAAATCCTTCACTCCTTTTCCATCTATTTTCCTTTCAATTTCTCAGAAAATACTTCTTGTTCTCCTTTTTCACTTTGCCACTATTGCTTCAAACTTTACACTCCTCTGCTTCACCGCTACTCTCGTTGTTAAGTTCTCTGCCCCCTTGCTTTCCAGCTAGAGCTTCTCCGGTGCCGTTGATACTGCCGTCCACCTTCTTTAGGAGTCAAATCTATTCTTCAATCATTCGATTTTCATGTTTACACTACTCAACCTCATAATCACCATCCTCTTCTTATTGTCCGATCAAAAAACTACATGATCAGACATCTATGGTGAGTATGTTCTCTGTTAGATCCCACACTAAAGAGCCACTAAAAGAATTGAAAAAAAATTATTCTAGTGGATAATGCTACAAAACACGATTAAAAGAAGACATATAATGCTACAAAACACGATTAAAAGAAAACATATATATATATATCACAAGTACTAAATTATTTAATATAATTTATATAAGGATAAATGACAGCCATCGTCTCTTAACTAATCCTATGTTGCTTAATTGTCTCACGATTACTAATTGTTACATCGGTTATCTTCTAACTATGACCATTATTCCAATAATGTCTTGCCGTTAGATTTGGTCATTAAAAAGTAACGGAATGGGCATTTAGTGGGGGGAAAGTGAACAATCACCCTAAAACTTAGTAAATTTTTTATTTGAGTAATAAAGCTTTACTATTTTCTACTTCAGTCTTAATTATTTGATGAATGGTTAATGTTGCTCTCCAAGATCCGTGATGGCGATGCCAGCTATTTCTTCTAGTGCAAGACATGTGATATCTTGTCTTATTGTTGTTACTTCGGTTTCAGTAGTTTCTCTCTATTGCTTCAATGCCTCGATTACTATCTTTACTGCCTTCTGCTGAGGCTTCTTATCAGTAAGTGAGGTAACTGACGTGGCTTAGGCAAACCGAGAAAGACACTTTTTTGTAGGTAAGCGAGCACAACAAAAAGTTGGTAGTGTTTCTTCGTGTGAAATTTCTTTTATGGCTCTGTCAAATAGCCAATTTCTGACAAGAGGTTAAAAATTTTGTAGGATTTAGATTTCTGTTTTTTGTTTATTATATTAAGCGCCAGTTGTTTAGATTAAATCTTTTTTTATAGTACCGCTACCTACATTCACCAAGTGTTCAAGAAAATGACACAACGATAACTCAATCTCTGAAAAATTTCCTTTGATAATGCATAAAGTTCACATTTTGCTTGAACTTTTGCACTGTTTTAGCTCCTTTAGATGACTGTAATTTTATTGCCTACTATCCTCCATATACTTTTTAGTCCGACTAAAATCCTTCTCTTATTCAATTTAGCTTGGAAGCCCATAAAGTTGATAAACCGAACACCAACAAAACTAAAAACCTCAAGAAACATAATCAGATAAATACTTAGATCACTCCTGAATAAACAGTACCAAATTGAGTCATATAGTTGATAAGCCCAACCAGTGAACTCAATTAGAATATCTAGAACTTAAAATAATTGCAGGTATGCAAACTATTTAACAAAATCCCACGCGGATCCGTACTTGATTAATGCTTCAAACAAATCTAAAGCTCTACTGTCTAGTTTTAGTTGGAATCACCATGCAGAAATAAATGAATTGAATTTTCTACTTTGAATTGTGAAGAAAAAAAAACAGAGGAGAGAAAGATAAGCACCTGAACTATACTCCCTGCAGAAAAAGGCAAGCACATAAACTCTACTCCCTTCAATTGTCTCCTTCAATTGAGCCACCATCCTGGTTCCTTCTTTGATTAGTTTTATGGTATGGTGTATTGAACTCCTTGCTTCTATGATTGGCTTGCAAAAATCTCCATCATATGAGTATTGATCCCGTCCAGATATGGATGGAAAAAGACAAAAACCAATGACCAGGTGGAAGAAAAAAGAAAAAAAAATGTAAGAAACTGGAATCTAGAATAGAAAAAAAAAGTTTTAGGACTCAAATAGAAACATTTACTAAATTTTAAGATGGATTGTGCACTTTTCCCCTACTTCCATGCCTTCTTAACAATTCAACCTAACGGTAGAATATTATTATAACAATTTTACGGTTAGAAGATAACTAATGTAACAATTCATAGTCATAGGATGATTAAGCAACATAGGTATTAGTTTGGGGACAATGATTGTCATTTACCCCTTATATAATTAAAAAACAAAAATAGAAAGTTAAATAATGATTGAAAAGTTCAGTCCTTTGTATGTCACTAATTCCAGTCACTTTCTTAGAGCGATTAGGGAAAAAGTGATTGACTCTTTTATGCTTTTATCCTATAGTGAGTGTAAAAGAGAAAGTGTGTGTGTGTGTGTGTGTGAGTGTGAGTGAGGGGAGGGAAAGAGGTATTCGTTTGAGGTAAATTCTCGAACTTAGGGGTTTTTTCAAGCAACATTGATGGCCCTAACATGATTCGATTAAGCTAGTGAATAATGAAAGTGAATTAATTTGCTTTAACTTCAAACAAACTCCTCTTTATCAAAATTGCATTTATTCCTCTCCTGTTTCAGATACCTTCAAAAAATTTCTCCAGGTTTAAATAAATCTTCAATTATCCCCTTAAATACATTTTGGATGATCAAACTAGTGGATTTATTATACTTTGAGGCACTAACTTTTAGTTATTGTCCAAAATTTCTCCGTGCTTTATAGATTGTATGTTTCAAATGACAAAATATTTTTTTTATATAGTTCCTTTTGAGCTTACTTTTTTAATGAATTTCCCTTATGCTTCAATTTTTACTTACCTTTCATTACCCACACTTATTTTTTACTTTTACATTTTAATTTTTCACTTACCCCTAAATAAGAATGTTATTTTTGTTTCTGAATTTGGTTGTCGTTTTATTTTTGTCTACACCTTTTTGAAAACTTATTATGGTAACTACTATATTCCTCTCATATAAATTAATGGACGATTAGCCATTATGTTGTAGTTTTAGATTAATATATTGATTCATTTATTAACTTCTTTTTACGATTATTAATTTCCTCGACTAAATAATCCATTAAAAGCATTCTAGTTTTTAAACATTCTTGTACTTAAGAGAAAACAGTTACAGATACTTCAATAAACCTTATAATGATTGTAGTTTTTCTTGCTAATGTTTAAGTGGTACCACAATGTTTATATAATGTTCTATTTTAAATTCCAGAATAGGAAAAGATTGGTAGTTGCATAATTTTGATTGAAATTAAATTAATTATAAAAAATGATATAATTTCTTCTAAGGTAAATACTTACACTAAAATATGCAAGGTTAACAATAGTTAATTTTCTATAGTTGATGTTGATTTAAACATAAAATATATTCTTAGTCTCTACATCATAATTGCAACTAATTAATAAAAAATAAATAATCATTTATATATCCAAATGAGAAGAATTTTAAGTTTTCCATCTAATTTCAGGAATAATCATTATAATTTCTTCTATTTTAGCTTTAGAATTACCCTAATAAAATGAATGGTTATCATGACTGACATAGTATCATTTATCCGATTAAAGTGCTTGATAGCACATGCTTGACATATTAGTCACAACAACATATATTGTATCATGGTCTTCAAATTTAATAATTACCCTAATAATTTTGAAAATTGTGAGGATGAAAAGAAACAAATAATGATAGCCAATTTCTAAAATAAAAATGGTGTTCTTAATTAAAGGGAGCTAAAGATTTAAAATAGTATAAGAAGGAAACAAGTAAAAAGATTGAAAAGTACATAAATAATGAATGATAAATAATTAAGGATAAAAAAATTGAAAATTTAAGTTAAAATAAACAATATATTGAAATATACTATGTCATTTGAAAAAAAAAAACAATTCATGGGATAATTTATGTGTTAAAGAAAACTCTTAAATAATAACTAAAAGCCCAATAGACGTACTCTGACGAGCTCAGTTGCGAGGAGGCAAAGCCGAAGCTTAAACCTTCAATTGATCACCTTGATCACCTTCGTTAATGGACCTTCAATTTGTCGATAACGAATCGAAATGGCATTCGATTCGGGCCCTCAGGGTTCGGCGAAGTTTTTTTTTTCCTCCTTTTAAAACAAAATGAAAAAGAAAAAATTTTGGTGACGCGTAACTTATCATGTCCAAAACCAAAAAGCAACAGTCACCGATTGTTGTTTATACTTTAGTCCTAAAATTAATTACTCCCTTGGTACTATTTTGGATGTGTTATTTCTTTAGGCAGGGATATTAAGATATTTTTAATTTAAATTATTCTTTCAATTTTTACTTTGATGCTAAAATAAAAAATATTTCTTTTATGATTTTATATAATGAGAATTTAAATAAATATTAGAGAAAAGAAAGATTTTTTTTTTAGTTTTATACAGTTTTTATGTTTTGTGTAGCGAGAGTCTAGATAAGAATAATAAGGCGAGTTAGATATTAAAAGCTTTTCAAAAGGGAAACAACCCTTTTTTTTTTGATAGCCTAACAAAGAATAATTGTTATTCTTTTTAGTAAAAAGAGAGTATTTTTCTCAATGGGTTCTAAAACTCTACAATTGTATAAATAGTTAGTCATAAAATAAATCATTTTTTTAAACTAACTTTTTCTTTTTAATTACAGTTTTGTTGTGACAAAATTCCTCAATCACCCTTTACGTACAGTGAAATAATAAACATGATTAAACAAACACACACACACAAATTTAACGTGGATTTGCTCTTAACCAGTTTACATCTATTGATGAGAGAAATTTACATGAACAAAATATAAATATTACGGTAGAAATATGTCCTTAGTGCTTATGCTAGCCTATAGATCCTCTACACACTACTGACAACCTCAATATTTTACCCTCACACAATTATAAGATATAAGAATTACAAAAGACTTATTATCCTACCCCTTTCTAGCCTCCTGACCTTTTTTTATCGAGGTTGTCAAGATCGGGATCCTACCCTGAATCTTTTTTCACTGTACAAGATCAAGATCGTAAGATCCTATCAAAATTTAAAATTTCTTATCTAAATAATACAATTCATTTGAAAGACCAATTATATTAAAAATCCAAATAAAGCTTAAGTGTTATAACAATGATAAATACTTAAATACAATACAATAATTGATTCAACATAAACAAAGTTCAAGCTTTAATAAAGTATACATCAACATAACCAACACAATAACCGACATAACTATAAAAGAAATCCATAAACAACCACAACATTAACAAATAAAATAAAGTAACAATATCTGATTGCCATAAACCAACAACAAATAAGCCCATGAACAAACAAAGGGCAAACAAGTTCTACTACCAGCTATATTTTTTCTAAGCTTTTTAACAAAACTGGCTGCAGATTCACTACCACTTTCCACGGTTGAAGGCAACAAGTAAGATTAGTCAGAAACTGCATATTGTTAGCTAAAAGAAGATAATTCTGTATTAGATTATTAATAATGAGGGATTAACCATAGAACAACTGCATCAACCAACAGAGAGAACAACTGGTCTCGACTTCTTAACAAAATTTCTATTAACAATAGCATGAGCATATTTCATGATTTCCAGCAAAATCATCAGCATGAGTATATTTCAAGAAACAAATACAGCATTTTTTGAAGCTGGAATTAACAAGCAAACCGTTCAGGTTCAACACTTCAACTTCTCAGATTTAATCAATAAATTAGATATTTATCAGATTCTGACCTTAAACCTTCGGCTGCAGCTTAAGACACCTTCTGATTTACGAAACACTGCCACAATTTCTGCCGAGAGAGGTGAAGAATGCCAGAGATTGGAAAGAGTCAGTAGCAGAGAAATCGAGCGAGCTGCAGTAGTGATAGAGCAAGACAGAGCCGCGATGGAGCGGCGGAGCTGGGCCTATTGCTGGAGCGTTGTCTCTTGAAGCGCGATTGCCGGAGACTGGGGAACGGAGACGTCTAACCGAGAGTAGCGACACGGGCTGCCGGATGACAGATCGAGTTCCAGACGAGACAAGCAGAGGAGAAAGGCGCAGCAGCAACTGATCCGGAACAATTCCTGTTAACTGGATAAATTTTTTACCCTTGATTTTAGAATTTGGGCCCGACAGAGACAGCCCAATTTAAAAAAGCACTCCTCCTATCACCCAAATTTTATAATTTGAGTCAAATACAATCTTAAATACAACATAAATTAACATTACCTAGGATCGGTTCAGTGGGATCTAATGATCCTACAAGCAATCTTACACGATCCCATGGTGCCAATGATCCTATATGCATGGACAAGTTTTGTTCGATCAAGATCATAGGATTGTGTGATTCTACGATCAAAATTATAAGTTTGATAACCTTGTTTTTTACCTCCTAAAGTCTTTTTACCACATTGGCTTTCTCCTTATACTCAAAATCCTAATATAAAAAGTTTTTTTATAGACCACACACAAACTCAAGCCACATAAAAATAGGAAAACTAAATCCTAAACAAATAAAAAAATTAAAACCAAATTATAAACAAAATTAAAATATTTAAGCTTATTAGATTTAAGCCAACAAACTCAACAAATTTAAACATTCTGGTAACTATCTTCTAAAAAATTTAAACTATCAAGATTAATTTTATAGCTAATTAACTATTTAAATTATTGAGTTTCCTTCTCTTCGAATAATATTCTTGTTCAGTAGCTATTTTTTTTAAATATACGACTAACTATTAACACTTTAGAAAACCATCGGGACTAGCTTAGAAAAGTTAAAATTTTTAAAATTCAAATAGAAATGTAGGATAAGTTTTATGAGAAAAAATGCTTCGCTAAAAATTATAATGAAATGCAGTTTATTTGTTTATGAAATCAGCTAATTGTCCAATAATCTTCAAGTTTGTGCCTAAGCTCGCCTTGCCAAACGGACGTAAAATTTTATTCGGGCTGTTCATATTAGCATATATTTTGTGTAAAAATCAGAAAATTTTCCGCTGTTTCTTGGATATGTACAATTTACAAAAAAAAAAAAAAGCGAAGCTCATATTGTAAGGGGATAATTACAATTTGCCCCCTAAAGTTTAGGTAAAATTACACTTTGCCCACTCATGTTTCAGCAATATACACTTTCCCCTTTTTTTTTTAATATAATCCAACAGTAATTTCTCAAATCTTAATTTAGACATTATGGTAGTTATCTTCCAATAATTTCAATCTATATGATATTTTTGTACAATTAATGAATATTTGAAATTATCAATTTTTTCTGTATTTCTTTCAGTTTTTAAAACAGTAAATGTCAATTAATTATAAAAAATACTATATAAATTGAAATTGTTTATAGATAACAATTGCATAGCCTAAATTAAGATTTCAAAAGTTATTGTTGAGCTGTATTAAAAAAGATAGGAGAAAAACTGAATGAGGTAAAGTGTAATTTCACCTAAACCTCAGAAGGCAAATTGTAATTAATATTATTGTAAAAGTGTTGTAAGGAATAAGAACCATAAGAAACATGTATGTACGTTGGTGTCGGTCATTTGGGATACAAACAATGGAACAAACATTCGAGAGAAGAGGGGTAAAAATGTCATTGATGTTAGGTTGATGGAGCAATTTTATCATTAATATTTTTTATGCAAAATTGCAACTAATATTACTTATTGAGAGTAATTTTACCATTGAAATATTTTATTTAAAATGAAAATATCTTGTATCATGCTTGCAATACATCAGCACCACATCAAACAGCTAGTACAACTGAGAAAATGTTTAAAATAACCCCTGAAAAACTGGCACCTAGTCACCAAGCACCCAACTTCGCGAATATGCTACTTTGACTATTTTCTTTATGATGGCCATATCTTGACAATGCCAAGGGCTCCTCCATGAAAATTTTGCTACCCATCCCTGACATGGACGACTCCATGGAGGCTACTGTAGGGTCTGCTGCAAACCCCATTAGAATTTTAAATTTCTTTAGAAAATATTAAGTAATTTTTATATAGACATCACTGAAATTTATTAAATGATTCAATCAATTTAAGAAAATGAGGAAAATAAAATTAAAAAATAAATAAGTAAAATTATTTTTTCTATATATATGATGAAATTAAATTAAAATTTAACATTTTTTTATATAAGTGTGTTGTATATAAAATAAATAATTATATATGAACTCCATAGGGAAAAATTTCTAGATCCACCCTTGGTCGATGACCTCTTTTTTTTTCCTATACCCACTATTGTCATTGTCATCATCACTCTCTTTTTCATCTTCCTCAACATCATATTCTAAACACTCCCAGTACTCACGAATTGACACAAATAGTGCTAACCTCATCAACTTCGCCAATTGATTTATAATCCCATAATTCTTAGGCAACTAGAAACACCCAGTTTAATTTGGAATAAAAGAATGAAATGATGAAGACAAGTGGTCAAAATGATATATTGAAAAACTCAAGGGCTAAGGTTTTAGGTAGAGAAAACTTGAAACAAAAACTTATATTTGTTTTATTTTTTTCATGTTTGTCACACAAATAATTTTAATTGTCAGTGGTAAATTGCATCTACCATGTAACGTTAGTGACAATTTTGCATAGAAAACATTGATAACAAAATTGTTCTATCAATTTAATATTAGTGACATTTTTTCCCATTCTCCTATAATCTATGAAAAACATTATATTTTAAACAGAATATTTTATAATGGATATATTGTGCATACCCAAATATTTATGCATAGAATGTTTATAATTACAAAAAAAGCAATCTCAGGCTTTGACGTTCTCCTTTTTTTTTTCCCTCTTTCTAATTTTACAAAAAAAAGAAAGAAAGAAAGAAAATGACATAGTTACTTGAAAGCTTCGTGAATCTTGTACTCAATGTCCCAAGATTGAGATGAGATCCCCTCTATTCTCTAGCTATGCCTAGATCTAACCAAATTCACATCTATCAAAAAAAAATTTTAAAAAAAAACGTAAAAGATAAAAGATTTTGTTGATTAAAAGGACAAGATGCTTTGGAGGGCGTTTAGTTTTGTAGTAGTAACTAATTAAGTAACAATTAATGTTGGGTTCGACACTGAAGAGAGTAGCTAGAAAAAGCTAAAGTAGTGAATCCCCAAATGTAGAGGCATGCATTTTGATACTTTATTAGTTTAATTTTTCCCATTTTTTATTGGCGGGGGCAGGGCAGCCACAAATGAAATGAATTTGCACAACTACGCGATTTCCAACATTTTAAGGTTCGTTGCACTGATCAGAGGTGGCTTGAAATTCCAACCAAGCTATATGGAATCATCTGATTAATTACTGTATTTCAGTGTAAAAAAAAATTTAACCTTTAAAATTAGAATATGTCTTCCGGCTTACACCGTACAACTGGCCCTCAAAAACAGATAATTCACGAATTCATGTGCTAGTTTGGCGGATGATAAAATTCTAACTTTTTCATTCGTTTTTTTTTCTTCTGTTTTTTCTTTTCTTTCATTGTTTGTTTGACATTTTTTCATTATTATTTTTTTCGCATCCAGCTCGTTTTGTTCTACTGCATTTTTTAATTATTTTTTCGTTTGTTATTCACTCTCTCTAATTATGTATATCAAATCTTACAGAGCAATTAAGAACATCTAATTACTAAATGACATAAAAATAATAATTCTGACAAAAAGATACATACATTTAAAGAAATTGCATACTTAAAAAGTTACGTACTTACTTTCAGAAAAAAAAAAAACAGTTAGGTGCTTATGTTAAACGAACAACCCAATAGAAATAAACAAGCAAATATTAATGACCAAATAGGAAAACGAAAAGTTGCATGCTTGAAATAATTTGGGGGGGAAAAGAACCAGTCATTCGAGAAATGAACATGAAAATAAATTTCAGAAAAGAAATAGGAAAAGACAAATATCTATGCAAAAGGTAGAGCAATCACGTTCACGTCCCGGATAGAGGTTTTATTTATTCTGTTAGATAAACTATCTATTTTTTTATGAGCAGATATTTATTTTTTGGCTCAACTTTATTGTTATTAATCTGTACCTACCTACCATTTTAGATAAACAGTTATTCTTTTATGTGTATTTTTTTACCAACTTCCTATTTTTTAGTTAATACTCATATACAATACATTATAGAAGAAGGGGAGGATGAGGTTTTTACACCTGGCCTAAGGCTGAGGGTATAATGCTGATTTTAGTCCTCGTGGTTCTCTTATTGTTGGAAGTTCTGTATTATGGTTTGGGGAAGGCCAGTTGGATATGAGCTTGCGGAACGCCACCTGTCCTTATTTGGATGCCCTAATTCGGTTGATATCCTCATATGTGTTGTACTCTTGCACTGAGACCACTGATCCATAATATGTCACAATTTCGTTCATGTGCGAAATTAGCATGTTGCGGTCTTTTTTTTACTGAGTGTTTTTGGTTGACGAATTATTGGGTGTTAAAATTGTAGAATAGTAATTTATGGATGCGGAAGGTTGGTTCTTATTATGTGTTTTAGGGACTTGAGATGGATCAATATGTTAGAGGGAAAATGTTGTGGGCCTATGTGTGTAAAGAGTTGTGTTTATTGGGATAATTAAAATGAAGGTATTGGGGAGTTTACCCTTTTACGATTGAGTCTCGCAGTATGATGCAAATTGTTGGTGACGAACTATAGCGGCACGAGAGGGAGGGATGAGCTATAGATTAGAGGAGGGCTTGATTAGATTGAAAGGGAAGATTGGACTTCACTTGAAAACTTCAACATTCATGGCATTTTTTCTTCTCTGTTATTATCTTTTAAAATCTATAAGGCTTATATGTCTTGTGCATTGCGTCGGTTCAATCTGTGGTATCATTTTACGTAAATATAGTAAAATAATCTTTAGATAATAAAATTTGGGGATGAATAGGAGAAAAATTAGAGTTCTAGCAATTTGCATTTAACCATTTATGGAAAAGAATACCATAAAACTTAAAAAACTAAGATCTGGATTTGACTAAAATCAGTGTCTAATGACTCTAATCTCTTCAAAAAAAAATGGAATTAATACAGTAAATAGTTTTATTTGTTAGGACTTAGGAATTAAACTAAAGGGTGTTTAACCATTAACAAAAAATAATAAAATATGTTACTAATTGGGGGGGGGGGGGTTAAACTGAAAATTTCAGGCAAAGTCTCGAAGCAATCCAAGTTATGGCTAAAATTAGACAAATCATAGCGACCAAAATTTGTCCATAAAAGATAGAAATAACCTTCCTATAAAAAGTGATATTTATTTTTTGCAAAAAAAATGTCAAAAAGGATAAAATTGGAGAAAGTGCTTATAGTCTTTATCTTTGACAAATGCAGTCTTCATACTTTCAGATTTATCAACCTTGTTATTATGCTCATACTGTCTCTCAATGCCTAATTAAAAGTGGTGTTTAACCATCAACAAAAAAATATTAAAAAATGGTATGAATTAGGGGGGTTTAAACTGAAAATTTTAAGCAAAGTCTCGGAGCAGTCCAAGTCATGGCTAAAATAAGACAAATCATAGCGCCTAAAGTTTTTTCATAGAAGATAGAAATAAACTTCTTACAAAAATTGATATTTATCTTTGGTAAAATATCAAAAAGGATAAAAATTAAAGAAAATCCTTGTAGTCTTTATCTTTGGCAGATGCAGTCTCCATAGTTACAGATTTATCAACCTTTTTACTACCCTTATATTGTCTCTTAAGGCTTTATTGTCAGAGGAAATAGTTTAGGGACCAAAACAAAAGAAAGAAAATCTATAGAGGGCTAGAATGGGGTTAGCCATCACTTAAGATAAAGCAAAAAAAGAAAAAAGAGGTATTGTTCATGAACAACAACCCAAGTTGGCAATTAATATTTAAGGCCTAATTGTCAGAGGAAATAGTTTAGGGACCAAAACAGAAGAAAAAAAATTTACAAAGAGCTAGAAGAGGGTTAGACCATCACTTAAGAAAAACCCAGAAAAAAGAAAAGAAAAAAAAAAAAAGGTACTGTTCATAAACAGTAACCCGAGTCGATAATTGATATTTAAAGCCTAATTGTCAGAGGAAATAGTTTAGGGACCAAAATAAAAGAAAAGAAATCTACATAGGGCTAGAAGGGGGTTAGACCATGACTTAAGTAAAATCAAAAAAATAATAAATAAAGGAACTGTTCATGAACACTAACCCAAGTCGGCAAATATTTAAGGCCTAATTGTCAAAGGAAATAGTTTAGGGATCAAAACAGAAGAAAAGAAATCTATAAAAGGCTAGAAGGGGGTTAGGCAATTACTTAAGAAAAAGTAAAATTAAAAAAAAATAAAAAAAATAAAGGTACTGTCAAAGATAGAGGTACTATTTATGAATAGTACTTGGCAATTAATATATAGTTATAATATGAGGTACATGATACTTGCACGTTGCGGCGGTTCAATCATTGTCAACATTAAATATGAAGATAAACAGTAGTGATCATTCACAAAGGTAAAAAATTTCATAAAAATAAGAAAAAAAAATAAGAATCGAGATAAAAAAAATCAAGGCAAAGTTTTGGGCAAAAAAGAACTAACAAAAAGATTGTAAGTATCAAGAGATAAACATTAGTGGTTAAAATTTTCTTTTAGAAAGGAGACTTAATATGAAAAAGTTGATAAAATAAAACAAAGAGTGAGATTTCAGTGATAAAAAATGAGATTTAATAATTGATACAAAAAAATGGCAAAAAAAGGGTCTTTAAACCAAGAGAAAAAATGTAAAAATTTCATGAATTAAAGGCTTAAGTATCAACTTAATAAAGAAAAAAATAAATGAAAACATTAACTAAAAAAAATTAGCTCAAATCATATAAAAAAATAGATAACTCTTATATAATGATTAAAGTTTTTAGTTAAAAATAATAATAATAAAGCAACAAAAAAGATTAAATGAAGTCATTATGGTTGATTAGAAAAAGAAAAGAACCAAACAATGGTTCCCAAGATTTTGCTTTAGTAGACAATAAATAAAAAAGAACAAAAAAATTAGTGACCAAAAGAACAAACAGAGAAACCGTAGTTATTAAGTTTTGGGATTAAAATGACCAACAAACAGAAATTAAAGACCACAATAGAAAAATGTATAAATTAATGTACTAAAAATACGTTTGATAAAAAAAAACATGAAACAGACTAAAATTGTTAAAAATAATGTCACAGGCCCTCATGAAAGTGATTTCTATGTGAAAAAAAGATCAAGTTTAAAAAAAAATCAATCACATAAATAAAAACAGTAAAACAAAAAAGCAAAAAAAGAACATAATGTTCATACACAGTGATTTTTATTGTAAATGAACAATAAAAAACACATCCGATTTTAAAATATAGTGAAGTTTTGATAACCACACATTGTAGTTGATATTTTTTTAAAAAAAAATTA
The DNA here is from genome assembly GCA_039654915.1 of Aquilaria yunnanensis. Lineage (NCBI taxonomy): Eukaryota > Viridiplantae > Streptophyta > Magnoliopsida > Malvales > Thymelaeaceae > Aquilaria > Aquilaria yunnanensis. The sequence goes on along the minus strand of CM077593.1, from coordinate 100,599,987 downwards.
GTATGAAAATAATTTTTAATAATAAGAAATTAAAAATTTCTCATCAATAGATTCAAATTAGTCAATTAAAATTTTTGTTTATTTCAATTTTTGACTTGGGCTCTGTTTATATTATGTTCTTATCATTAAAATGATTAGTTATAATTGAAATATAATATTTTAAAACAAAACATTGTATGCGTTTCGAAATGATACATATTTCTTATGTTATCAAAAATAATTTACTAAAATTTTTCATGCCTTATTAACTCAAAATCCAATTTTCAATATCAATGAAAATTTTATCTAGAAAAATTCACTTCTAATTTCAACAATAATTGACTAAATTATTTTAGTAAATCATAGACCTTCAAGTCAATCATTGGTGCTATAAAATTTAATCATCAATAATAAAAAGAATGACTAAAACATGAAAATGTATTTAATTTTCGTTAATCAATTAATGATTTAACTATTGACTTAATAAAAATAAAAAGAAAAAAAATTGACTAAATTCGAATAAACCATAACCATAATCAAAAGTTGGTGAACTATAATGATTAAGGTTTCTTTTTAGAAAACAATAACAAAAAAAAAGTTTAGACCAAGCCAAAAAAATAGAAAATTTTAGGTATTAAGGGTTTAATAATTTTCTTAATAAAGTTAAAAAATGATTCTAGCATTTATAATGTATGATAACATTACACAATATACATGCACTAAGTTTTTCCAAAATTTTACATATTATGAATCAATGGTAAAATGGAACATTTTAAGAACAAACATCTATACATAATATAAATTGTGCACTATTTTAACTAATCAAAACTCAAAATCAAAATCATGTAAAGCACTTGTGCATTATGTAAATGGTGCATATGTTTCAATTCATCAAAACTTTGAATCTAAATGGTAGAATTGTTATATTGAAAACCAAAAGGAAGATTTGACCATTCAACTTGTAAAGTTAAAAAAAAACAAAAAGGAAACCGCGAAGGGGTTGTCATAAATTAGACAAATATACTTGCAGTCCCTGTGCTGTTGGTCCTAGAAAGTAGTGGTCCCCAAACGTTATTATCTGGCGATCTTACTACCATTGAAAAAATAGTCTTCACCCTATTTTGCGACAGAATGCGCAAGTTGGTGATCATTCTAGCAGATCTGAAATATTCAAGGACTAAAATCGAGGTTTTACCATAAAATCTGGAAAAGCAAAAAAAAAAAAAATTTGGTGAAATGGGTTATTGTTGATGAACAATAAAACCCCTTTCATCTTTAAAATATAGTATAATTCCAATATATGCCTTATAATGAGAAAATGAGTTTGAATATAGTAATTTGTTTGAATTATTTTTGTTGATTTTTCCATTTTAAGTTAGTACTTGACATTTGGAGTTGCATGAAAAAAATCTTTTATGGTACCATGTTACTACACTGAAATATGAAATGGAGATTGGGCATGGATGTTTCAAAAAAAAAAATAGTATTAACATCTTTGGTTCCTGCAAATATCTAATGAATCATTACTGTCTTCATTGATTTTTTTTTAAATTTTTTATGTTTTGTGTTTCTGTGTTGTTTTGGGTTAATACTCACAAATTCTTCTCTACTCATCCTAATACAAATTCCTCTACATGCAGCACAATGCAGGCGATCTCCCTAGTAATATTTAGAATGCTAAGCACTCCTCAACCACTGAAGCATGTATTCCTTGTTTGTTTTCCGTTCATACCAATTTCAGAACCGCTAAGGCCCACCTCCACCGCTAAACATATCAACAAGTCCTCAATTGCCGAAGTTGCAAATTCTTTTATGTTTGAATTATTTTAGGATTGTGAATTTGTTCTTTTTAAATAGGTAATTATTAAGAAGGGGGTTGTCGAATGTGAATATGTTCTTTTTATTATATGAAATCTATTTCTTTTGTTCTATGAATTTGTTCTTTCCGTCATATAAATATAGTCTTTTATTCTTTGAATATCCTGTTTTAGTGGTATGAACTTATTATTTTGTTCTATGTTTTCATTCCTTTACTAAAAACTATTCTTTCTATGCTGTAATTTCTTCTTTTACTACTATGAATATGTTCTATTTAGCATTAAAATGTTATTTTAAATGGATTTATAAATTAATAAAGCCAAAATTTGAAAATGAACACTACTAAAAAAATTGTGTTTTCCAACAGCCAAAGTCGTTAGCTATTGGAAATTTCAAACGAGAAGAGCGGTTGGAAAAGGGAAAGACTATTTTTCAACGGCCGATGCATTGAAAATTTTGAAGACTATAGTTTTCAACAACTAAACCGTTGGAAATTTCCAACACAACATGCCGTTGGAAACTAGTCATTAGAAATTTCAAAATTTCAATCTCCAACAAAAAAGCTATTGGAAAATAGTGCTATTGAACCAATAATAATAATAATAATTTATTTATTTATTTATTTATTTATTTCCAACGCAAAGGCCGTTGGAAAAGGATGCTATTAAATGTAGCCCATATCTATAATCCAGCCCATGTGTGTGTGTGTGTGTATTTATTTATATAAACCCTAATCTTACACCTCTCTAGTCTCTACAATCGTCCTCCCTCTCCTTATAATCTTTCACCTGTTTTCCCTCTCCTATTTCTCATCCGTTCTCCCTCTCCCTTTGACCTTTCATCACTCTCCTAGATTGTCACTCTCATTGGCCGTCAATCTCCTAGGTCGTTCGGTCTCCTCGACCATTGCTTGTCTTGGCCTTCAGCTCGTCGCTAGCCATCATCTCACCCATTCCCTTCACAAGCGCATTTTCCCTTTGTCTCATCCTATCCTTTCTTTGCTTTGTAGGTCCGATTCCAATAAGGAGCCATTTAGCTAGAGCTTTAGCTTGATTTCCAGCAATTTGAGGTCATCTCTAATGAAGTTCAAGGTCGTATAACTATGAATCTTAACTCTGTGATTTTTAAATTTTGTTAGTTGTAGTAATTTTGACCTGTTTTGGTGTGATTATTGGCCAATTTTTGCAGATCTGATCAGGTTATTAGAAGTGGAAAGGTGAAACCAAGCCATATAATTGCATATATGATCGAATTTTTAGGAATGATGGGTGCAGATTTGATCGAATTATTGGCATTTTGAAATTTTTTGTTTTTGAATTATTGTGTAGATCTAATGTTATTTTTGTGTTTTTGAATATTGTAATTTTGGATTGATTTTGAATTTTGAAAATTGGTGTAGATCTAATCAAAAATTTTTGTAGGAATATAAACTATAAATTTATAAAATGTAATTATGTGATTTTAAATTTATTTAATAATATAAAATATAATTTTTGCAAACAAAAAATATAAAAATATATTTTCAGTAAATTCATAATATAAAATATATAATCGTGAGTTTTATTTTTTGAATTTTTATGAAAATATTTTCTAATGGCTAAGCTGTTGGAAATTTCCATACGGCTTGGGCCATTGATATATTTCCAACGGCTTAGCCAATGAAAATTTCCAACAACCTTGGTCATTAAAAAACATCTAAACCGTTATAAATAATTGTATTGGGGTATGTCATTGGAAATTTCCAACAACTCACATTCCATCGGCCAAACCGTTGGAAATTCTCAACAACCAACCCTTTAGCCATTGGAAAATTTTTTATGTTCTATCACTTTAACAACTTCACATTGGAAAATCAATTTTTTCAACGTGAGGCCATTGGAAATGACATCTTTTTAGTTGTGGAAATCAATTTAAATACATTAATATTTAAATGAAATGAAAATATAAGGAAAATAATATTCATGTTATAGTTGAAGTTATATTAATCTAAAATTACCCATTTTTATTATTACATCTTTTTTTTTGTGGAATTAATTTTATTTGAAAGTCAATATTATGCAGGTATAATAATCCATTAAAAATACAATTTTTATAATCTTATTAAATTTTTGTGAATTTTTTATTTTTAATGCCTGAAAATATAAAAACTCATACAAATTTAATAATATCATAAAAAATTAATTTTAAATGAATTATTGCATCTAAAAAATATTAAATTTCAAATCAAATTGGTTCCACATTAAAAAGATATAAAAATAGAAATAAATCATTCTAAAATAAATTGACTCAAGTTAAAATAAACTGGCTCTAACTAATTTGATCTTTAATACATTATCTACATTTTAATCAAAACTAAGAACGGAGAAGAAGATTAGGACCAGAAAAGAATAACAAAAAAATCCCAAGAGAGGACAAAAGATGCATCAAATTACGAATCAATATTGTTCCTTCACTTTTTTCCTCCAACTGATCCAGCAAGAAAGAGCTAGAAGGGTTGAAATAGTAAGGGGAAGATTCTCTATGAGAAGCCTAGAAGAATTAAACCCAGAGGCAAACATCAAGCAATAAAAAAAAATTGAAAAAAAAAAATCAATCAACAAGAAGAAGAAGAAGAAGAAGGATAGAATGGAGAAGAAGAAAATGCAGGATGTGGTTTTCTATTATTGGAGTGATTGAAAAGCAATTGAGCTTCATATAATGACTGAAAAATGACTGAATTTGCAAATCTAAATGAAAGAAGCGACTAAATGGCAATCACTTACGGGCGACTAAACTTTAATCGCTCGACTGATGCTATGTACCCAGCAATTGATTTTCAATTATTCCTCTTAGTCGCTTTTTGCAATTTTTTCTGGTACTAGCTAGCTCGTAAGCCACAACTTGCACTAATTATGTATGTGTTCTTAATCATCCCGTCAAAAGTATATTTGTTTGTCCTGCTGTATGATTAAAAAAAGACAGACATACGAACATAAATATACATATATGTTGAGAGTTAAGGCTTTTTTTTCTTTGTACCGAAGTTTAAACAGTTTAAAGTAGCAAGTAAAGTATGGTACGCTCGAGCAGGCTTTAAGTAATCAATGTAGTACAGTACTTATAAAACATGAACAAGTTGTATGTTTTCTAAAGAAAATTAAGAAAACAGTAGGTTACTGTAAGGAAAAATTACCAAAAGCTCCCGAGGCATATGTGAATCTCCACATATATCATTCCTCTTTCAAACACCCACACTTCTTGCCCTAAAAAATTAACTCATCATTCACTGTTAGATAGAAGATGAGGAAAAACTTGATTTGCTCTCCTAGCCATCCACCAATGGAAACTTTGCCCTCCAATTTCTATATCATTACAAATCAATCTGGTGGACAAATTAGAAACTCTAGTGAAAATCAAACCATTCCCAAAATCGAGCTATCCTACACTGCATTCACCACTGCGCGACAAAATTGGAGATTAAGACTAAGTCATACTAATTCAAAGATAAGAAAACAACTCGTACAAGTTGAAAAAGTTAGAGGACTAATAGTGCATTTAAGCCATATTAGAAAGGTAGAGGGAACAATTACTCATTTGATCCCTACTTTCTTTAGAGCCTACCTCATTGCCCCTCATCTTTATATTTTGCCATCATTTCGGGAGGCAAGAACACATGTTTAACCCCTAATTTCTTTTGAATTAACCAATTAAGTAGTCATTGTATAAAGCTTTCCAAAATTTTCTTGGGGGGGAGGGCAGCACCCCTTGCCCCAATGATAGTCTGCCACTGAGAGGGTGCCAATTATTTCAGTTGATCAGAGCGGCACGATGGCGGAAAGCAGAGATGAAAATAGAGGGATGAAGGGAGACAGGAAGAATTGTTGGTATAGAATTTGGTGGAACAAGATTTTTAGGGAAGAAAGTTAGGAGAGCAAAAGTAAATATTTTCTTTTTTTTTTTGTATTAATGGTCATTATTGAAGTTAAATTTTTAGGGGCAAGTGTAGATATTTGAAATATGGAGAATATAAGTGTAGGTTTGCCTATACCTCAAGGGAGGTCTAGGTGATTTTTCCTTATTGTAAAGGATAGGATTCAATGTTCAAACAGAGTGGATGCTCATCGGATGCTGGCGACATCCAAGGCAGGCGCCAGGCTCCTTGAGGTGCTCCCAGTCCCGCTTGCTACTCCTCCACTAAATATATAATATTGCAACCAATAAGTTCGTCTGTTCTGTTGCTGCGAATAAAATAGGGGCACTCTCTTTTGAATTTATCTGGATTATGTCTTTTAGATTTCAGCCAACACTGATCTAATCTACTTAATTACTGGGAATCCACCGTATATCACGTTAATTAGCTAGCTGTATTAATCTGTTTTTCTTGTTTGTTATAGTTAAGAGACGTGAACATATCCAAGCAAAGCATGTGTGGAATTCAATAAACATATATATTGAGGCAACTTCAGGCGCTATCGACCATGACCATCGTTCTATCTACGTCGTCGGAATGCCAGTGGGGCAAAATCTCAATGCTTTCCGGCGGCTGTCAGCGGCCATCAAAGGCGATTTGAGTTTCGAGCAATCCCATGACCATCATGATCGTTTGAGGGTTTTTCAAGTCTATTTGAAACCACCAGCGAGTCATGGGCATTGAAAAAGGCCCAAGATTCTAGAGGATTTTGGTACCTAATTGACTGATTTCATCTAAAAGAATTTTGTCGCTCGTGGCTGCTGCGTTTGGCAACGAAGTCTCATAAAGATGAGAAGTTTAAGATGTTTGTTTAATTACATATACTGTCCGAAAGTATATGTTGCAGCATTTTTGCTCATAAAGGCTATTCAATTTAAGAAGGTGCTTTAGGGTTATAAACGAACCGAATGAATATGAATGTACCATATTCATGTTTGTGCATTAACTTTAAAAAAACATGTGACTTTAAATAAACATAAACACAAATATAAATAGTAAAAAAATACATTTTCTCTATTTATGTTTAATTGTTTATAAATTAGTATGTTCATATTTGTTCATTAATGATAGTTTATTGAGACCAAATGAACTGAACAAAGAAATGCGTTAATGAATATAATTAAATAAATATATTCACGAATAATATGGATAAATGTGTTTATAACAACACAAATAAACACAAATGAGCTAACAAATGAACTATCAAGGGCATAATATCATTAATAAATGAATTAAAATAAATAAATAAATGCATTAATAAATGAACAAACAATCAAACAAATAAAGAGATGAACAAATAAACAAACATTGACTAAACTGTTCATGAATATAAGCGAATGAATGACACCTTTATTTGTGTTCTTTCGTTTACTTTACAAATATATAATTAGGTTTGTCTTTGTTCATTTAATTAGATAAACAAATATATAAATAAATAAAAACTCCTGCTAAACGTTCCCATTCTTTTTGTTTACAAACCGAGTTCTAGGTACACTAAAAAATACTCAATGTTAATTGTGGAAATTAAGTGAGCCAAACTAATTTATTAATGTTGGCCTTTCAGAACATGCATGTTAGATAAACCCTAAATAAATAAACTGATTTGAAGCACATCAAAGTTTGAAAATGGACTAAATTTAGCGTTAGATCATGCGGAAGAAAGCTTGGGTCACTGGAGCATGATTCGCTTCACTCATTAATCTAATTGGCTATGTTAGTGGGTATGAGATGTCTGGTCTCTTCAAGGGTGTAACAAGGCAGCTGTTCCTCCACGTACATAATTACGAGCATCAGACACGCTCTGCCCCTGCCCTGCCTGTTTTCCACAAAATATATGTCACTTTGGCGAGGGTCGAGATCTTGGGCGTAATTGGACGTACTTGGACCAATTAGCGACGTAATTCATGATGTTATCCCATTGCACTTGCAACTTACGTAATTCGATCGAATTCTAGTATCAAATTAATTGTAATCCCTCTACTCCGACTAAATAATATACATATTAACCGTAAACTTATCAATGGAACCAATAAATTGAATTAAACTGTTGGGTTTTGGTTCATGATGACAGTATTTGCATTCAAAAACAGTGCCAAGAAGCTTCAGAGATGTGATTTTAGAGGGGCAAATTAGCTATGGAAATCAACGACATTATTCTCGTCGGAGGGATCTTAGTTCCACAAAGAGAACTGATATGGTGGATACACAAGCATCTTTGTGTATCCACCATATTAGTTCTCATAAATGATGCTAAATTGATAACAAAATTATTCAATAGAGTCAAAAAATTGAGCGAAATTTCTAGGCTTTGATCCAAGATCTCAAGAATTGAGTCCAGAGATAGTTTCAGAAATCCCCAGAGACATGTCTTCGTGGAAAAATCTCTATCCATCAAATTAGTTTCCTAAAACTGGACGAAGTAGCTCAAAAAGTAGAGTTTATTATGCACACGTTGAATGTGTTGTTAAAGTCTCCTCTTATATATCAGAGTGCCAATCTAGACCTTCTGAAAGTGGAATTAATGAGAGGTTCTATTAGTAAGTACTAAGTACTTTATTTAATACTTTCCTTAATTATGATTGATATTGAACCGGACTTCAATGTAAACCGGTCCCAACAATCGACCCAAATTGCCTAAATCCAACATTTGCTTTTCAAACAGATAAAAAAAATCGCATTTGACTACTTCCAAATTCCAATAGATAATTTTCTTGTGAGTAAAGCAAGTTAAATTATATATTAACCTGCTTTGCCTTCTAGAATGCTACAGTTTGTATGAGCTTATTAATTTGGCTGTGAGATGAGAACTTTTGGTTGTTTCATCTTGTAGGCAAAATAGCTAGTCTGGCTAATTAACTTTTCATGCAGTTTTAGAAGATTGTACTTTTAATCTATTTATATAAATGGAAATGATAAATAATGATAAATAGTACTCCCTTCGTCCTAGAAGTTTTGATAAATTTGACTTTTTGTTGTATTTTAACTTAATTTTATTCATATTATTGTTTGTTAAAAAAAATTTATTTAGAAACTACATATCTTGAATTATCATTCATATACAAAGATTTTTTATTTATATATTAAAATATTAAAAATAAAAAATCATAGATTAATTATAAAAAACAAATAAAGTAAAACTTTTGGGACCAAGAGAGTATTACTTAATTATTCATCTTTAAACTTTTTTTCTTTTTGTATAAATGAATTAAAACAAAAGATATATTTAGATAAATGGTTAATAAATGTCTCCACTGGTTACCCTTCCAAGTTTCAACCTAGAATTTGAGTTAAGATTTTTTTTTTTTTTATACTCACAACCAATCAAACAAAAGAAATAAAGTAAAAGTTGAGAGAAACAAAAGAGCATGAGCTGGAGAGATTAGAATTTAAGTTAAAACTTAAAAGGCTGTTTGACCGGTAATCATTTACATGCAAAACAAAAGCATTTGAAATATGTACACATTTTGAGATATGAAAATATGCACATATTTTGAGATAACAGCGGCTGCCTTATTTTGGCCAATAAAAACAAAGCTGCTGCCTTATTCAAACACAAATAGTACATTACATAATACTCTTCCATTTTGAAATATTTGTTCTTTTCAGTTTATGTTTAAAAAAAATACAGATATATGTAAGGAAATTTAAATATATTATAATTTTTTTCAGAATTACTATAGACAGATAATTCATTTACTTTTAATTCATTCTGAAAATTCAGACCCAATTGCACTAATATTGGATGAATATTCCAAAACTGTGTTTCTAATAATACACATATCAAAAATCAAATTTTAATCAATTCAGATACTTGAAATTCAATCCAAGTTTATACATTTCTTCTTTCCTATTTCAAAACATCTTCACTTTTATGAGTTATTTATGGAGAAAAGATAAAATTTGAAAGAAGTTATATAAATAGATAAATGTGAAAGACAATTTAAGACCCAATTTTTTTTTTTTTAAACAAAGTTATTAGGATTTTACGAGGGATGGAGTAACAAGGTAACTTTGAACTATTTATGTAAACAAAGCTCAAAGCACCAACAGATTTTTAATATTATCGCAAATTCAAAAACTAATATTAGCAAAGGCAAAATATAAAAACTTCACTAATGTTCCGGAGAGAGTTCAAATTAGCCACTGTATTTTTTTTTTCAGTCCGAATCTACCACCAATGCTTAAAGATGGGCTCAAACATGCCACTGGCTCCTAAAAAATAACACAAAATAATAAAAATATTAGAGTTTGAAATCTTGGGGGGCAATTATGTAACTTTTCAAAAATATCAGGATATTTACATAAATTTTCATATGACAAAAATATTAAATTTTTCACTAATGTTTTGGAGTGCACTCAAATTGGCTATTAATTTTTTTGTTTTTAGTCCGAATCTACCACTTAAACAAGTCATCCAACTACCAGTGACAGTTCTACCATCGCTCCATGATGCCAAAAATCACGTTGCCATGCACCACTGTTTAGGAGATTAGTCTAGAAACGACGTCAATCAACATGTCCTGGCCATTTTGCTGCTCTTTTTCAACCCCACCTCTAATTCCGCTTGAGAGACTTTGTTTGTTTGTCACCGAAGACGAAGAGAACCTGTACATATAAGATATAATTTCAATTTAAACTTGAAAGTTTTGCTAATGCGCTTTTAATATATACAAAAAAAATTTCAAACGTATGAAAATTTTCTTCAAATAAAATTTTTCATTCGAATTATTTAAAAAGTGCTATAAGATATATGAAGTTAATTTTAATTTGAATATTTTAGCTATGGGTGAAAATGAGTCGGGCCTTTTTTTGGTAGCTTGAGCTCAAGCCAAAAAATGGGCTCAAGCACATTTAGGGTCGAGCTTGAGCCTTAAGATATCCTACCCTATGGGCTCAAGTCTTCCTAAGACTCCTAACCCTTACAGCCTCACGCCCTTCCTTCCTCCCAGTTAAGCCTAAGTGCATGCATCACAACCTTGCCTTTAGGCTTAGTCGACTAACCCACCTATCGTCCCTCCCAGTTGGCGGCCACCACCAAGATCAACGTCAACGGCACGATGACAAGAGCACTATATCGACGACAATCTCCAACACCGTCATAAGGTCGAGCTCCAACAATTCAAGTCCGCAACAATAGCCCCATAGCGGCACCGAAGACCCAAGTCAGCAACAAGCAGCAATATGCCCCATGTTTGTGTTGGATCACAAATCTTGCTGCCACCCGATTGCAAAAGTTTGCTGCAACTAGATCTCAAATCTTTGACATTGACGATTTCGTAATTTATTTGGTTTATTGCTTGAATCCCCTGTAAGTTGGATTGATATGGCCCATAAATTGACCTAACAAGTGGCAGAGGACAGACTATGGTGGCTCCATAGTCAGAGTGAGGAAGATGATGTCTCAATTGTGAAGTTCACAAAGTCAAGGTAGAACAACAAAGGAATAGAAAGTTTGAGATAAGTTTTCTAATTTTTTTTCTTTTCTGGTTATCTATATTGAAAAATATAGATTTAGTCTTCATTTTTTTTATCTAAGTTATAATTATGATACTAAAAATTTATATGTCATTCGAGCCTAACAAGCTTTTGGGCCAAACTCAGGCCTAAAAAATTGAGGTTCAAGCAATTCAAACTTGAGTCTTGATAGTACCGAATGATAAAAGGGCTGAGCTTGAGCCTAATAGGCTCACCTCTAATTTTAGCATTATTTTTAAATTTTACATTTAAAAGCGGAAAGAATATTGAAAAAGAAAATGTTGTGACAACTACTACTAGTCATTGAGAGAGGCAGGTAATCAATATGAGCAATGAAGTCACGTGAGACGCTCCTAGGATCCTCACAGCTCATTCGCTGACTGCCAACTGGATCACTCCCACTTTCTCTAGGCCACCCCCCTCCAGCCTGTTCTCCTGCTCCCTGCCTTTATCTCCTCCAACATTCCCCGAGTTGCCCTTCCCTTCCCAACGGTCGCTACGTCCCACCCACCTATCCCATCTCATGTCAGGGTTACTTCAGTCAAACCACTCCGTCATGGGCAAGCTGTAATGGCAATGCTTTGGGCTAGCAAAAGGCAGCTCCCTCCCTCCCTGAGGCCACCTCCTTTTTCCGCACCAAGAGAAACCTCTTTTAAAATCCAACTCAGCTTCTCAGTCTGAGCGTGGTCAACACCTTCAAAGATTATTGGATCGTGGGATGCACTTCAAAGATAATGATGTCACATATCTTTTGTATTGTCTGAATAATAAAAAACGCGCTCAACATGTTAACGTTGTGCCCTCTCACCAACAGCTGCCTCTTGTCTTGTTGTCCCTTTCAGTGCAGCTTCCCTTACTTTATCTTTATTTCAAATTGAGGGCTCTTAAATCTGATCAATGTCTAAGTTAATCACCTTTCGCCATCCTATAAATAGCCTTCACTTTCCTCTAACCTCCCACACCAAAACATTTTCATTATCTATTCACAGCTTCAATATCTACATCGAAGAGAAAATAACTCTTCCGGAAAAATGGCTTCTTTTTCTTACATGTCTTCTTTTTTCAAACTTCTGTTCCTCTTTTCTCTCATTCACTTATCTTTGGCCGCCAGGCAGCTGAGCCAATTGGTGCAGGACCAATCTCAACTCCTCAAATACCACAACGGCCCTCTGCTTTCCGGCCAAATTAAAATTAACCTCATCTGGTACGGCCAGTTCAAGCCCTCTGAAAAGGCCGTCATCGCTGACTTCATCACGTCCTTGCCATCCTCCCCCTCCAATATGCCCCAGCCGTCGGTTGCTACCTGGTGGAAGACCACCGAGAAGTACTACCACCTCACCTCAACAAGAAACACTCTCTCCCTCTCTTTGGGCAAACAAATCTCCGATGACTCCTACTCGCTCGGAAAAATGCTCAGCAACCAGCAAATCGTCCAGTTGGCTTCGAGGGGCGATCAGAAGAACACCGTTAACGTTGTTCTCACGGCGTCCGACGTCGCGGTTGACGGGTTCTGTATGAGCCGATGCGGGACTCACGGCTCCGCCGTGGGCTCGATTAAGAACAAGAAGATGAACAAGTTCGCTTACATCTGGGTCGGAAACTCGGAGACCCAGTGCCCCGGTCAATGTGCCTGGCCCTTCCACCAGCCGATATACGGTCCGCAGAGCCCGCCTTTGGTGGCACCGAACAACAATGTGGGTATGGACGGGATGGTGATTAACTTGGCTAGCCTCTTGGCCGGAACCGCCACGAATCCCTTCGGAAATGGGTATTACCAGGGGCCGGCAGAGGCGCCGCTGGAGGCTGCGTCTGCTTGCCCTGGCGTTTATGGGAAAGGGGCTTATCCGGGTTACGCAGGAAACTTGCTGGTGGATCCAACGACCGGTGCAAGCTACAACGCGCACGGCGCGAATGGGAGGCAGTACTTGCTCCCTGCTTTGTATGATCCTGCGACGTCGTCTTGCTCAACTTTGGTCTAAGAATCGAGAGAAATGTAAACATTGATGGCTAGAGATTAGAGATGTAATTCTTTGATTTATTGATTCATTTGGGCCAATAATTGAGCGGCAAACTACTTGGGTTTGTCTTTGTCATACATCCAAAACCACTCTTTTGGTTGAGCCTTTCATAAGTTTTGAATAAAATGTATCGTAGTTAAATGCTTAAGAGCCAGAGGGCTTTTAACAAATCTTGGCATCTGACTCCAAAAATAAGATTTAGTCGACCTGAAAGAAACAATCATCATTTTGAAGTCTAGAGAAGTAATAATTTATTTGAAAATAAAATTTTATCATATTATTAAATTTTTATGAATTTATTTTAATACTTTAAATCAGAAAAATTTATAAAAATTTAATAAAATTATAAAAATTATATTTTTAATAGATTATTTCAGTCACATAATATTAAGTTTTAATTAAAATTAATTTTAAATAAAAAAGACATAAGAATAAAAATAAGTTACCTTAAAATCAATTAACTTAAACTAAAATGAACTGGTTCATAACCCTTAAACTAAAGCATGTACTGAATTTATCAAATTAGCATTGAATATAAAAATATATATATATATGTGGAATATAACAGAATTTAATCAATAAACTTCAACGTTATGCAGTTAATTAATATGCCCTTATCCTTTTATTGGATCAACATGATGTTGTGTTTATTGTAAGCGAGTATCGTGGTTACAATTAGGGAATTTTTAGGGGGTTTTAATTGTGGATGGAGTGGTAGTTTACTTTAGTGTAGTAAAACGTCATACATAATGTAAAGGAAACCAGTTTACCAGCAAGGGAAGTATGTGATGTGATTGTGGACCATGTGTAAACGATACTTTGATACATAAGTTGGTGGAAATTAGAGCGAGCGCAATGTAATTTTGGCTAGTGTTTTCTTGAGCCTAGGATGCGATATATAAAAGATTGCGGGGCTCACACTACATTGTTCCGCCACTTGCAAGGCCCTTTTCAGTCTTGAAACACTAAATCCAAGCTATCTTACCTAAAAGTTATAATTAGATAAAATAAAGGGTTATTTATAATTATCCTGAACATTAGTTAATAGATCGGCCGCACGTTATGGGGGCGTGATTAGTTCTTCGGGCATAGTATTATTTTAGGGTTTCAAATACAAATCAGGAGCTAATTATCTAAAAGAAAACTATGACGATAAAAAATGAAAGTGCGATATTTCAAGGACATTGTTTTGCATTTTTTTCACTTTTTTTTTTTTTTGGGCTTTTGACACATCCTATACTGCATTGGCGCACTGTTCATAATATGCCTCAAAACTTTGCTACCGTAGATATACGGGTAAAATCCGCCATGGGTCACCTAGCTTATTTTTTTGTCCTATACGGGTACCTTACCTTTATTTTGTCCTACCGAGGTACCCATGCTGTTATAGCGCGTCCTACTGGGGTACTTTCTGTCAGTTGTGTCGTTAAGGTTGACGGAAAATGATGACATGGACTCATTTTCCCCCACACCTGGCCCCAGGACGCCACGGTGGACCATTATTAAGCAGGAAGAACGATGACAAGGACAATGAAGGCTTTGGGTCCTTTTAGAGCGGGAGATTGGGGTGGAATCCAGAAGTGGCGGGAAGTTGGGGCAGAAGAAAAAGAGAAAAAGAAGGGAGACAAGGCTGTTAGACCGAGGAGGCTTACATGACATGGCGAGTCCGGTGAATTCGTTAGCCAGTTCATCAGCCAGCGTCGGAGGAGAGGGAGGATTGTGGCCTTACTGTAGATGCGGCATCCCTGCAGCGCTCAAGTCAGCTTGGACAGAGCAAAACGCTGGACGAAGATTCTTTGGGTGTAGGAATTATGGGGTATGTGTATCATTGTTGTGTTGGTGGGCTGGGGATTTTGTTTGGAAATTGATATGTTTTGTGTTTATGGTGTAGAGTCGGATGTGTTGTCGCTTCCACCAGTGGCACGATGAGCCAACCCCAGAGAGATTGAAGGGTTTGATAGTTGGACTGCGGAGGAGGATGGACGTGTCAGAGAAAGATGTGAAAAGGCTTCAGTCAAGGGTGGAAGAAGCTGAGAAAGAACTGAAGAGGGAGATCGACAGAGTTGAGGAAACACAAGTAGAGGTCTACAGACTTACGGAAATGGAGGATAAATTGAAGAGGAAGGTGAGAGAAGTGGAGAGAAAGATGAAGATATTAGAGGTGGCCTTGATTCTGTCATGGGTGCTATTTTTTGTCTACATTTCAAAGGTGGCAGTTGGGTGCGATGGTGTAGGGGAGTAAGTGAGAGTAATGGCGAAGTAGGAATGGTGTAATGTGTAGATGGAGAAGGTGAGAGGTAGTAATGTAGTGGTAGTGGCAGGGATGTTTAATGTGCATTTGTAAGTGGCGTATGTTTGTGTTGGCTATAAAAGTAGCACTTATGCGTTATACAAAATGCATTTCTAGGTTATTGCGTTATTGGGGTTAAGTCAAACAGTTATGGAGAAACAAAGATGCAGCTAAAACACAAAAGTAGAAACAGCTAATTTGGCTCAAATGACATTATCTGATCATTTCCAAAGTGTGGATGAATCACACACTTAGGCTCCAAAGTAATAACATTTATACATATCCAAAATGCACTCAAAAGTGTGCCCTACATGTACATCAAAATGTGCAACCACAGAAATGTGCAACCACAGAGTTTTTCCCTACCCACATTATAGCAAAAGTCTGACCTAAACAGACATCAAAATCTAAAACCCAAGTTAGAACTATTTCCCTCCAGCTGGTGTCCAGGGGTGGCCTCTGCTTCCTTTTGGACGACCCCTTGTTCTCCTTGATTGGGAACTTCCATTCATTGGCGTTTGTGTTTCCTGTGATGATCTGCTATCAACAAATACAGATGTCCTCCTAACTCCTTCACTTGACTCTGTGTGTCTGACGCCTTGACTTGGCTCTGTGTGTCTGACGCCTTGACTTGGCTCCCTCATTAGCTCTGTCTGGCTAGGCTGAGTGTTGATACTACCTGCATGGCTTGCATTTGAAGTCTCCACCTATAGGTCATCTGAATGTCAGTCTTATATGATGGTTAAACAAATGTTAATTTGTTTACTAGTTAACTTACATTGTTTCTCAGTGACTGGGAGTTTGTCCCCCTTCTCACTCTGGCTGTCCTCTGTCCAGATGGTGCACTACTGCTGCCTTTTCCCTTACAAGTAGTTTTGTTGTGGCCAGGTTGTTTGCAAATTGAGCAATGCACAAGCATCCCAGTTTTTCTCATTTTGTTTGTGCATTCCGGTTCACCCTGCTCCCTTCTTCTCTTTTTTTTAGGTCTGCCCCTCTTGACAACAACATGATTTGGAGGTTTTATAGGGTTATGACCCATATCTTCCCACTGATCAGCACTTCTTATTGGATGTATGAGATTCCCATATATCAACTTATGTGTGTCCACAGTATAACACTCATCCACATATTCTTCTGGATTACCCCTATGCATGGCTAGTGCTGAACATGCATGGATGCATGGAATACCAGTCAGTTCCCACTTCCTACAAGAGCATTTTCTATCCTCTATGTCAACCACATGCTGGTCAGTTGGGGTGGTGACTTGGAATTTAGTTCCTCCTGACTCCATAGGCCAACAATTTCTTGAAAATTCTATGTTCCGATTCAACTTTTTCAAAATTTTTGGACACAATCTCCCTGTCCACCTGCCCTGGATTTCTCTCTTCTTGGCAATCCTCACCATTATCTTACATCTAACAATCTCTAACATTGTTAGGATAGGCTTATCTCTAGCATCAATGATGAATCGATTAAAACACTCACACATGTTGTTTAGTAAGATATCACATTTAGGAAATTCCATGAAAAATGCTCTTGACCAATAGCATGGATCCACTTCCTTCATCCATGCCCAAGCATTTGAATCCAATCCCTTAAGTAATTCCATCTTACGTTTGAACTCACCTTCATATGTTGCCCTTGCTACTCCCCACACTGCATCTCTCAGTGCAACCCCAGGATAGCTACCTTTGAAGTTGTTATACAAGTGTCTCACACAGAATCTCTTCTCTGCATCTGGAAATTGTTCCTCCACAGCAGGAATCAAGCCCTACCATCATGCATGTAATATGTTACAACAGATCAATGATGCAATTTAAAAGAAACTGGCAACAAATAAGATATAATTTACCTTTTGTCTATCTGACATTATAGTCCACTTGTGTGTCTCAGAGATCCCTAGTGCATTTGATAGCAGAAACAGAAACCAACCCCATGACTCCCTACTCTCACTTTCTACTACTGCATATGCAATTGGCCATATGCAATCATTAGAATCAATCCCCACTGCTGACAGCAATTGTCCTCCATAAACACCTTTCAAAAAACATCCATCTATACTTATAATTGGCCTACAGCCAGCCAAGAAGCCATTTATAGCTCCACTTATGCATATGAACACCCTCTGAAAGATGCAATTATCAAGCCCTAACATCAACACACTGCCAGGGTTTGTCTTCCTCAGCTCACCTCCATAATCTGGGAGTTTAGCATACTGCTCTTCCTCATCCCCCCTTATCCTCCGCAATGCAAGCTTTTTCCCTCTCTGTGCTTTTGACCTATGAATTCTGATGTTGAAATCCCTTCTGATATGATCTACAAGGGCTGCTAGTGGTATCCCAGGATGTGATTTTATGACCTCAAGGTATTCATCAGCTATCCACTCAAAAGTGGCCCATTTATTTTTCACCACCCTGGCACATGAATGATCATGGTCTACTCTCTTAATTTGTACCTGTGGTCCGTCCTTATACTTTCCTGCTGTTAGCAAAAAAGGACACCCTGGCTGGCAGACAACCCTTAACCTCCTCTTATCATTATAAGCAAACTCCACTCCAACTCTGTTCCTTATTGAATACTGCTTCACAGCCTTCCTTAAAATATCAAATGATGGAAACACCATTCTCAATTCAAACTTTGGATCCTTCATATCTGTTTCAGGGTTAAATAGGGGAACACTTTCAAGCTCATCCTCACTATTTTCATGCACACTTCCCGGGCCATCATCTGAGGATGAATAATCTGAGGACCTTTCCTCAAAGGTGTACCCCATACACCTGTTGGCTTGACCACCATGACCATCTGACCTTGACGTGCCCTGTTCTGAAGCCCTGTTTTCCTCAGGCCCATTACTACCGCCTCTCATCTGCATATTACAAATACTAGGATCAATCCCAACTCTGATATTCATACCTTCATCTTCCTGTCCAATTTCATTATCTGTCTCATAAAACTCACTTGTGCAACTCTCACTGTCTTCTTCACCTTCTTCACCTTCATAGTCCACATCCTCACTCTCCTCATCCTCATCTCCTTCATCCTCTCTTTCTGAGATGTCCAATTCTGCCCCACTTATGCCCTGCCCATCATCCTCTATTTCTCCAGCAACAATTTCTGGCCCTACTGTGCTCACATCATCACTTCCTCTAACACTCCCCACCCTTTCTTCCACCTGCTCTGATTGAACACCTTGACTAGTCCCCAAATCATCTTCCTCTCTCCCATACTCACTATTATCACCAACGTCACCAACGCCATCAACCACTGCCTCATCTCTTCCTTCAAATCCCACACTACAGCTAGGCAGACTGAGCCTTGTACCTCCAACTGAAAGTTTAGCTTTTCCATTATTCTGACCTCTAACCCTTCTGAAACTTATATTTGATTGTTCCTCGGGTACATCTTCACTGTCTAACTCCACTAACCTAGCCTTTGGGAGTGTCAAGGATGATTTAATATGTTCTACGTAAGCTTTCTCCTGCTTAATCATCTCCTCCGGAGTTAATGATACCACATACATGGATATTTTGTGCTCTTGTGGTAAGTGTGCATTCACCATATCCATAACGTCCCTGTCACTCTTCAAGTCTTTTAGCTTCCCCTCCAAATTTACTTCATCAGCCCCGACCACCCTCCAGTAATAGTTCATAAACCCTGAATACCCACATTCTTCAACCATTTCGTCAATGTCCACCATGCATACCTTCTCCATGTGAACCAGGTCAAAATGATCTACATATCCCCCAACATATGCCTTCCATGGTAGATTGGTGAAGTACCCTCCATGATGGATTTTTATACTAAACCATGGATCACATTCCTCTGCAAGTTTAACAAAAAAAACAAAACGAAACAAAACAAAACACACTTCATCTCAGAACACGACAAACAAACAAACAGTCAACTACATTTCCATAAAAAATTAATCTACTGGTCCCCCCCTTAACCCCACAACTATCCATCTCCCTAACTTCCACACCAAACAAAACACCAACATCGACCACATCACCAAACAATTACAACACAACATGATTAACAACACTTACTATATTGCCAGTCCCCATCGTCCATATTTCTTCGAACCCAATCTTTCAGTCTGAAAGCCTTTGCCTTTGAATTCCCTCTTCCCGATCCTTTCATCCTCTCTGCAATGCTCCACTACGCTTGATTAACAAATCAACAACTTCAATTGTCAATGTTTTCTTTCACAACGTTTAGGGTTTCTTAGTCGATCGATTCGGAAGTCGCAGAGATGGTCTCAGGCAGGGGAAGGATGCGTGGTTGCCGCATTAAATGACCATCTCTGCTCTTCCCGCTTAATAATGGTCCACCGTGGCGTCCTGGGGCCAGGTGTGGGGGAAAATGAGTCCATGTCATCATTTTCCATCAACCTTAACGACGCAACTGACAGAAAGTACCCCAGTAGGACGCGCTATAACAGCATGGGTACCTCGGTAGGACAAAATAAAGGTAAGGTACCCGTATAGGACAAAAAAATAAGCTAGGTGACCCATGGCGGATTTTACCCGTAGATATACACTAAAAAACTAAAATGATATTTATATATACAAGGTGGATGGACAGTGCGTTGTGGCGGTAATTTGTTGTTGGAGCACTTAATCATCAAAAAGTAAAGCTTGTGGTTTAAAAAACAAATAATAATATTTTAGGAATTTAAATACTACAAATTAGATAGTCAATTGTAAAAAAAAAAAAAACGTGACAAAGTGAAAAATTCTAGAGTTGCGCGGTTTTAATCTATGGTAGCATTTAATATAAATATAATATAATTATTATTAAATAAAGTTTGAGAATGAAGAGAGGAAAATTTAGAGTTTCAGTAATTAAAGGTGGGTTTAACCATTGATAAAATAAGCTTTTCTATAAAAATAAAAAATTGAGATTTGGAGTTAACCTAAAATCAGGTCTAATCTCTATACAATAAAGTTTTAAGATCAATGAGATAAAAAACAGGATTTTAGTAATTAAAATTGGTGTTGTACCATTGACACAAAAAGGGTAATGAAAAATAGAACGAATTGGGGGGTTTAAACCAAAAAACCCAAATAAAATCTTAGGACAATTCAAGCAATGGTCAAAAGCAGGTAAACTATAGTGATAAAAGTTTTCTCTTAGAAGATAGAAATAACATTTCCACAAAAAAGTGATGCTTAAACATTATCACAAATGTTAAAGGAAATTTTTGGAATCAATAAAGCAAATTGAAAGACTGGTTTAACATTGACTTTGCAAAAAAAAAAAAGGCAAAAAGGACCAAAATGGCATACATATACAATTTAGGAACTAAAATGAAAAAGATCAATAGCTTATGGATAGAAATGAGTATAAGCGACAAAATGCTAAAGAAACCAAATGTGGAGAAATTCTTTGTAATTTTTCACTTTGGAAGTTGCAGCCCCCAAACTTGTTGACCTTGCCACTGTTGTTGTATAGTCTCTAAATGTCTGCTCATCATATGGGAAATTTTAGAGACTAAAACAGAACAAAGAAAAATCTGCAGGGGCTGAAAGATAGGTTATACTATTGCCTACTATAAAGCCAAAAAAAAAAGGACAAAAGAGCTAATGTAGATCTATAGCATTTAGAACTTCTATTTAGTATATACAAGGTGCCTGGAGGCTGTGCATTGCAGCGGTTCATATGATTATTACATAAATTCATGGAAAGACATAGAGACTTCATATAACCAAAAAAATATGCTTTCAAGTTTCAGTCATTATAATTTTTGAATAAAATAATGTTTACACCTTGCTAAGTAGAGGCTAGAGGAAAAAATGCTTCTACCAGAAATATAAGAGAAACAAATCATGGTTATCAATATTTTATTTTAGAAGACAATAAAAACATGACAAAAAAATTAGAGACCAAGAGAACAAATGGAGAGGTTTGATAACCCACAAATTGTAGTAGATATTTTTTGTAATAAATTTAATAATAACAGTGCGACACATAACATAATATATACTTTGAAACAATGTATATTTGGTCTGTTAATTAAAAATAATTTAATAAAAGTTTTCATCTCCTATTAATACAAAATTTAATTTTTAATATCGATGAAAATTTTATCTAGAAAAATTTACTCTCAAATTTAACAATTATGGACCAAATTGCTTTATTAAACTATAAAGCTTGAAATAAATAATTGATGCTATAAATCTTAATAATCAATAATAAAAGAATAATGACAGAAATAATGATTAAAGCTTCATTTTAGAAAACAGTAATAAATAAAATCAATAAAAAAAAGTTAGGATTAAGACAAAAAAAAATGAAAAAACTTCAAGCATTAAGGATTTAACAATTGAATTAATGAAGGTAAAAAATGATTTAACTAAAAAATAAATAAATTTTAACTAAAAAATAAACAAATTATAGTCACCAATGTCTTACTTTAGAAGATAGTACATAAAAAACAACAAAAAGAAAAACTTGGGGGCCAAGAGAACAAATAGAAGATTTAATTAAATAGTTATAAAATTCAAGAACTGAAATGTAACACCGACGTAACTTAGGTCTAAAAAATAAAAAATTAGAAAGTTAGGGAATAAAATTGCATTTTAAACGAAAAAAATGTAAGACAGACAAAAATCAAGAAAATTACAACCTAGGCCCTCATAAAGGCAAGTGCCTTATGAAATGAGATAAAACAAAAAAAAAAGCAAATTGTATCCTAAAAAAAGCAAACAAAAAAAAAAACTGTTGAACTATAGCCCAAAACCAATTAGGTTCAACTAGTCTAAAACTGAGTTACTATTCATCAAACAGTACGTTAGTACCAATGCTGATATTTAGAAGTATTGTTTAATATCCTAAAAAAAGCAACAAAAAAAAAAACTACTGAACCATGGCGGAAAACCTCAAAACCAAGTTACTGTTCATCCAATAGTACTAATGTTGATATTTAGAAGTATAGTGTAATATAATAAAAAAAAGAAAAAAAAAACTGCTGAACCATGACCCAAAATAAATTGGGCTCAACCAGCCCAAAACCAAATTACTGTTCATCCAATAGTACCAATGTTGATATTTAGAAGTATAGTGTAATGAGGTTTATGGTACCCACACGTTATGGCGGTTCAATCCTTGCCAACTTTAAATATAAATATAAACAATGATAATCATTGATGAAGGAAAAAAGTTTCATAAAAATGAAAAAAAAAAAACAAAAGCAAGAATCGGAATAGTAAAGTCAAGATAAAGTTTTGGGACTAAGAGAACTAATAAAAAGATTGTATGTATCAAAAGATAAACTTTAGTGACTTTTATTTTCTAATAATTTTAGTTTGTTTACATTTTTACATTTATAATAGTCACTTAAACTTATAGATTTTTTTTTACTTTCTATAAATGCAAACATTATTTTTTAATATTCAAATACTTGTAGAAAAAAATACCAGATAGACTGAAATTGTTGAATGTTGCTATCCAGTAGTTTATATCAAAATTTCAATAGTTTTTTCTGCAAGATGTAAAAAATAGGGAGAAGTGTTAGGTTAATATCAATCAAAGTTCAATATGTAATTGTAGTTAAACCTAAAATCAATGTTAAATGGAATTTTATACGATACAATACAAATTCTCAATTGAAAAAATTAATGTTTCAATTTGAAAATTAATTATATCAAAGAAATTTAATCAACGAATTCAATGCTATGCAGTTAATTAATATGCACTTCAACTTTTGTTGGATCATCTCGTCTTTTCTTGTGCGATGTGGCTAATATTAGAGATTATTTAAAGGAGCATAGGCTTTTAGTTTTGGTTGGGTTCGCAGTTTAGTGCTAGCAGTAATACGTCTAGTGGTGGGACCCGGGTTTTTAGTTCAGGGTTGAGTTTAGGATAAATTGTCAAATTGTATAATCTCATATAAAGTGCAAGCCAAATAATACAGGACAAACCAATAGTTTCAAAAAAGTCCTTTTCAATATACAAAACCAAAATACTAGAAAGGAAATCATTATCCATCTTATTTCCCAATCTGGTTTTAACAATTTTTACCATTGAAAAAACACATTCTCTGGTGGCAATAAATATAAAAAGAGTCAATGACGAATTAATCGATAAACAATAAAGTAATAACTTAACTCCTCACTAGATGCCAACATTAGACATAATTCAACCATTGATGATAACTGTACAAGCTTTGTCAAATCCCTAAAATTGGCATAAAAATGTCATAACTGAAATGGCAACAACTCAAGTTCATGTTTTGAGAAATTTTAAGGATAATATTTCTTTGCAAGATTGTAAATATATTTAATGTTAAAACACTCAAACTTGTCTTTGGGTTCAAGCATGAGCTTTGTCTTAAAAAGCTCAATTATATGCTCACTGAACCTCGATGAAACCTCCTACAATTAAAAATTTATCAGCTCATTAAAATACATCAAAGTGAGAATAATGTTCAACAGTAACATCATCCTGTCGATGACCCCTACACCTAAGAAAATGTGGAGCATTAAAATCTGGAATAACAATATCATGTTTTGAACAAAATGAGGTGACCTTGCCAATAAAGGAATTTTAGCCATCTCTCTTTAAATCTTGAAGCAATATTGAAGTAGTTTCCAATAAATTCATTGTCTTGACAATAACTTGACCCTTTTGTTGTAGTGCTTAGCATAGAACTTCAGTAATACCAAGCATATCATATAATAAGTGAGCAATGAAAATAAACTCAAATGATATTACCTTTTTCAAATAGGGCCCAACATTTAAATAAATTATTCGTACCTCATAACATTCATTGATAAGATATGACCATATAGGTTACTATAACCCCGAATCTGTACTATGGAAAAGCTTGTCGAAGCAGAAGTTGTAGGTGTTGAAGTTTGTTGTGTGCTTTCAGCATTTAAAGATTGAGAAGAATCTCCGAATTTTACACATTCTGAAATTTCTTCAACCATCCTTGAATCTTGACTGTTTTTGTAATTTTCACCACTTTCTGGTGGTAGAGCCTTTTTTTTTAGAAAAAATGCGATATCATTTTTTTTTTCTATCTATAGTTGAAAAGAGAAAATAAAACAAATATTGTATGCACATAACCAAATACTCAACTCATAATTAGATAATGTATTAAAAACAGATAGCCAATGAAGCAAATATTCACTACCCAATTAAAATTCATTTTATCACAATTATTCATTATTCATTATCCATAAGCATGTCAAAGCTTGAATCGCTCCCAGCAAATTTTTGTAAATTTTTGTCTTACAAAGTATCTTACTCGGTCGTTCTTCTTTTATCAATTAAACAATATTCAGATTTCAGAGCCAATACAAATATACAACATCAATATCACTTAAACAATTAGGCAATTATTTAATCAGACAATGAAAAGATGAAAATCAAAGAAAATTTGACAAACGAAACTAAATCACTTTAACAGTAAACTTTGACTTACTGACATAAATTGTGGGCAAGTCTAATGAAATCACAAATTCGTGGGGTCGGGGAGAGTTGAAAGGATGATGGTCGGAGAAAAAGGACACTCGATGGGCAATGAAGGTGAGACAAGAACGCCAAACGACTAACCCAAGTAGCAATGACAATGGTGAATCACTAGGAAAGTTGAGACATGAGAGACAAGAATGAGGACAAAAGTCTAGACAAGAATGGGAGAGGACAAGCCCATGAAGAGAGTCAACGGAGGTGAGGGACAGTAAGGCCCTAAGGCGGTAAGGAGGCAAAGGCCATCATCATTGGGCACTAGCACTAGCACGAACAGCAAGTCATATGCAATTTTGGAATCAGGATAGCTGAAAGAAAGATTAGGAATTTGGGAGCGGTAATAAAAAAAAAAAGGCATCATTTCCTATATGTTAGCATAACTGCTTAAGGCTAGAAGGGAAAATTAGTCATTTTGTCCATATTTAGTCATTTTGTCCCTATTTTCTTCAGCATCTGCCACATTGCTCCCTATTTTTATATTCTTCCATCATTTTCTGGAGGGCAAGAATGTATATCCAATCCATAATTTTTTTCAAATTAACCAATTTAGTACTTTAAATCTAAGGATTTTCAAAATTTTCGAGGGCACAACAGCACCCCTACCTATTCTTTGGTCCGCCACTGAATACGTCATATAGAAAAGTTAATGATACCATTAACGAAGGTATATACTTGGGTTACGTGAACTATGTCTGTGCACTTGTAAAAGATGCTATATATGTATACTGTAATGGAAGTAAGAGCAAGAGCAGTATACTTTGGTTTAGTAAAGTTGATGGATTTGGTGCTTTCTAGTTTGGAGGATAGTATTTTTACATTAAATATAATGTATCCTTATTATTTAAGGTAATTTTTTTGACAATTATCATTTTTTTTTGTAAGCTTGGTTAAGTAAGAGCTGCCAATAAGGGTAAGAATGGATACATGTTTCATTGTCTATCAAAATGGACATCCTTAAATTTTAGAGTTATTTATAGCTTCCCACTTAAACTTTAGTTGATATTATAGTTACCAATAAAATTTGGAAATACACATTTTCTCCTATGTTTTTGTTACACTATTCAAAAAAAAGTTATAAATCTTAATTTAAACTATATGATTTTCGTCTTTCAGTAATTTTAGTCTATTTTATATTTTTTACAGTTAGTAAGTACTTGAATCACTCCTAGCAAATTTTTGTAAATTTTTGTCTCACAAAGTACCTTGTTCGGTTGTTCTTCTTCCATCAATTAACCAATATTCAAATTTTAGAGCCAATACAAATATACAATATCAATATCACTTAAACAATTAGACAATCATTTAATCATACAATGGAAAGATCAAAATCAAAGAAAATTTGACAAACGAAACTAAATCACTTAAACAGTAAACACTCACTTACCGAGATAAATTGTGGCGAGCCGAATGAAATCGCAGATTCATAGGGCCGAGGAAAGTTGAAGGAAATATGGTCGGAGACAGAGGACACCCGGTGGCCAGTGAAGGTGAGACAAGAACACCAAACGGTTAACCTAAATAGCAATGACAATGGTGAATCACTAGGAGAGTTGAGACATGAGAGACAAGAACGAGGACAAGAGTTTAGATGAAAGCAGGAGAGGATAAGCCCATTAGGAGAGTCAATGGAGGAGAGGGACGGTGAGGCCGTAAAACAGTAAAAAGGCAAAGGCCGTCATCATCGAGCACTAGCACCAGCAGCAAGTCATATGCAAGTTTGGAATTAGGATAGTCGAGAGAAAGAGATTGGGATTTTGGGAGGGGTAATAAAAAAAGGGAACCATTTCCTATGTGTTTGAATAACTGCTTAAGGCTAGAATGGAGAATTACTCATTTTGTCCCTATTTTCTTCAGCGTTTGCCACATTGCCCCCCATATTTATATTCTTCCATCATTTTCGAGAGGGCAAGAATGTATATCTAATCCATAATTTTTCTTAAATTAACCAACTTAGTACT
Organism: Aquilaria yunnanensis; assembly: GCA_039654915.1. Classification (NCBI taxonomy): domain Eukaryota; kingdom Viridiplantae; phylum Streptophyta; class Magnoliopsida; order Malvales; family Thymelaeaceae; genus Aquilaria; species Aquilaria yunnanensis. Next base: position 100,573,023 of record CM077593.1, on the reverse strand, counting down.
TTATATCTAAGGATTTTCAAAATTTTCAAGGGTGCCACTATTCTTTGGTCCACTAATGAATAAGTCATATAGAAAAGTTAAGGATACCATTAATAGAGATATGTACCTGGGTTACGTGAACTATGTTTGTACACTTGTAAAAGATACTATATATGTATACGGTAATGGAAGTAAGAGCAACAGCAATATACTTTGGTTTAGTAGAGTTGATGGATTTGGTACTTTCTAGTTTGGAGGATAGTCTTTTTACATTAAATAAAATGTGTTCTTATTATTTAAGGTAATTTTTGTCAAAATTATCATTTTTTTGTAAGGTTGGTTAAGTAAGAGCTACAAAAAATGGTAAGAATGGATACATGTTTCATTGTCTATTGAAATGGACATCCTTAAATTTTAGAGTTATTTATAGCTTCCCACTTCAACTTTAGTTGATATTATAATTACCAATAAAATTTGGAAATACACATTTTCTCCTATGTTTTTGTTACACTATTCAAAAAAGTTATCAAATCTTAATTTAAACTGTATGATTTTCGTCTTTCAATAATTTTAGTCTATTTCATATTTTTTGTAATTAGTAAGTGCTTAAAATTATTAGTGTTTTCTTATTAATGCAAAATGATATTTTTTAAATGTCAAATGATTGTAAAAGAATACTAGATAAACTAAAATTACTAAAAGATGACTATCATCCCATTTAAATTAGAATTTCATAAAAGATAAACTAAAATTACTAAAAGATTACTATCATCCCATTTAAATTAGAATTTCATAAAAATTTTCAAGAGAGTATAAGAAAAGTAGGAGGAAAAATGTATATTTTCAAAAGTGTAATTCTAATATAGGTTTGAGGTAACCATTGTTAGCCCTAAATTTTATGTGCATAAATAATTGAAATTTCTATAATTAAAAAAAGTAACAAGAGCACTGACAAATAATGGGAGCCCTACTATTAATTAGTGTCTTATTTTAGGGGAAATTACAAAACCCCTTTATGGTTTGGTCTAACATACGCTTTGCCCCATTTATTTTAAAAAACCTACAGTTTAACTCCTATTTCCTTTACAGTGTTCAACAACACTTCTAAAACCCTAATTTAAACTGTTTGCCTACCATGTTCCAATAATTTCAACATTTTTGATATTTTTTTCACAGCTAACCAATCATTAAAAAATACTGATATGTATTTACAAGGAGAAAAATAAATTTATAGAAAGAAAAAAATGATAACTTAAAATGTCTATTAACTATAAAAAAATATTTGAGATATTGAAATTATTTAAAGATAACTATCATACAATTTAAATATAGCTTCAAAAGTCATTATCAAATAGTGTAAAAATTATAGGGGGTAAAATATAAATTTCTAAACATAAAAGGAATAAATTGTATGTTATGGCATAATTTAAGGGTAATTGTAAGTTCCCTTACCTTATTAGTGAGGATAGAGTTGCATTGTGCTACCACGGTTTCCAACACAAAAAATGTGAGAGCAGAAAGTGGATGAAGCTTTTTGCACACTCAAAGCTGTAAGGGTGGGTGGGTGCCACCCCCATTGGGTACATTGGCCCTCGGAACAATCTCGATGCACCTAAACACTCGGAGTCAGAGCCCATCCAAACGCGTTTTGTTTTGTTTTGCTTGGCTGTGCCCTGGCTCGCTGCCCTTAAATTTTGTCTCACTTCCACCGGTGCCTGTCTGTGCCAATCCTACACTGGCTGGAAGTTCCTGCCCCCACCACAAAAGTCGGTCGACCCAGACCCAGGTGACACTTTATTTTTCATCCCTCCCCTCCTTGTACTCAAAACTAACGCGTTTTTTATTTCGTTTTTGAGCCACTTTAATTTCCTTCCACCTTCCAACATTGCTCCATTACACCGCTATATATACTTCTGTTGTAAACAGCAATTTGTAACAATCACGAACCACCTTAACCCGAGGCGTGTATTCACTGTCCTCAAGGATTATATTTCGCGACTCTCCAAAGTGTGCAGGAGAACAGGTCTACGAAAATCCCCCAGGATACAACGGGTCTTCCGGGAAGTGTGCACTCACAGCCGGGATACTCTAGGAATCAGCAGAAACTCAAGAGCCAGCAAGGGTCAGAGCAGGAGGGGGAGAGAAGAGAGAGCTCGAAAGCGTTGTCTCTAGGAGAGGAGTGAAAATGGGTATTTATAGGTAGTAGTGGTCTGATTTTAAACGTTGGGTAATAAAGTGTCAGAATTAAAACGCTGGGGTAATAATGTGCAATAAGTTTGGGAGTTACAGAATTTATCCTGGTTTTATAATTTTGTCCGTTTTGATATCCAAACACGTGAAAAACAAATTTTCCGGGTAAGGATAAAAAAGTAAATTCAGAAAATATAAAAACTGACTTGGACCGGGCCTCGTGATACTTTGCGCGCAGGGGGGGGGGGAAATCGGACTCTTTCCACTGTTTTGGCCCATCTTGTGCGCGCGAGCCCATTACCATTTTCTTTCTTATCTAGCCCACTTGGGTATGTTAACTTATAAAGTCTTAGAACTCTCATTGTCCAAGCCATGTGGGATTTGCCTTTTGGAATATTTCACAACAATCCCCCACATATTTCAAAAGGCATTACTTCAAGGTTTCTTTGCTGGCTTTAAGCTCAAGAGTACAATGCATCGTGGCTGGTGTCTATTAGACTATGAACCAGTCCTAGAGCCAATGAAACTTAACTTACAGAGTACTTGGTGAAGCATTTAGTTTCTATGAACCAAATACCCTTTTGTAATTTAAGTGATTCATTGATCACATTACACCCCCACAATTTCTGCTGTTCATCGCGGTGTTGCGCTTATCGGCCATGCGCATGTCCTGGTTTTCATGAGTGCTTTAGAGATTCTGCCACAAATCTCATAGGAGCGGCTTCACTCCTACACTCATATAGGTGATTCCATCAAGTGTATACTGCATAAATACACTACCTATCATGGCTTATGTAAATCATTAAGAGCTTTTTGCTCATCCTCTAGTAAATGCAGTTTTTGCATTATCTACACCATATGAGGGACCTTTTAAGGAAAAGTTTTGATAATGCTTCCAGGTCTAACAGTGACTTGTTATTACCCATATGAACCTAATTCATGGGATCTCCAATCACATAGGTTGGGTTACCATCACTATTGACTCAGGTTGGCAATAGTCCCATTCCTCTCGATGTTTCATATATCATTTTCCTTCCCAGAGGTTTAGTCAGAGGATCGGCCAAATTCACTTCTGACTTTACATAATCGATCGATATAACACCATCATTAAGCAGCTGCTTTACAACATCATGTCTTAATCGAATGTGTCTATTTTTGCCATTGTAAGATTTATTTTTTGCAATTGCTATTGCCGCTTGGCAATCACAATGCATAGACACAGAAGGCATTGGCTTTATACCCAACGGTATATCTGCTAAGAAGTTTTTCAACCACTCAGCTTCACTTCCAGCCATTTCTAAGGCTATAAATTCTGACTCCATAGTGGATCTGGCAATGATAGTTTGCTTTGAAGATTTCCAAGACACAGCTCCACCACCAAGAGTAAAAATGTACCCACTAGTAGATTTGGTTTCATCAGAGTCAGAAATCCAATTAGCATCACTGTACCCTTCTAGTACAGCGGGAAAACCACTATACATGATACCACATTTCATGGTACCTTTTAGATATTTCATAATTCTTACCAAAGCATTCCAATGTTCTTCATTCGGATTTTGAGTATATCTACTCAATCTACACACAGCATAAGCTATGTCAGGTCGAGTGAAGTTCATTAGGTGCATCAGACTTCCAATAATTTGTGCATACTCTTGTTGAGCAACACTTTCACCTTTATTTTTCTTTAATTGTGTGTTTGCATCATAAGGAGTGCTCACAGATGTCACCTCAAGATAGTTAAACTTCATTAGAAGTTTTTCAACATAGTGTTCCTGTGACAACATTAAGCAACTTTCTTTCCTTATGATCTTAACACCCAAAATTACACTAGCTTCCCCTAGATCTTTCATGTCAAACTGTGAAGATAGGAAGCTTTTGGTATGTTCAACTATTTCAAGAGTAGTTCCAAAAATGAGCATATCATCCACATAGAGGCTAATTATTACACATTCACCACCTTCAAGTTTTGTGTAAACACATTTATCAACTCCAATAGTTGAAAATTTATTACCTAACAAGACTTGGTCAAATTTCTCATGCCATTGTTTAGGTGCTTGTTTTAATCCATATAAGGATTTTCGCAATTTGCACACCTTTGTTTCTTGTCCAGAAACAACATAGCCTTCTGGCTGGACCATATATATTTCCTCTTGTAGATCCCCATTTAAGAAAGCAGTTTTGACATCCATTTGATGTATAATAAGTTTATGTACAGAAACCAAGGCAAATAAAACTCTTATTGAAGAAATCCTAGAAACTGGTGCAAAAGTGTCAAAATAATCAACATTTTCTTTTTGAGTGAATCCTTTTGCTACCAATCTTGCTTTATATTTGTCAACCGAGCCATCAGGCTTAAGTTTTCTTTTGAAAATCCATTTACAACCAATGGGTTTAGCACCAGGTGGTAAATCTACCAAATCCCATGTTTGATTTTGTAAAATAGAATCTATTTCATTTTGAATGGCTTCTTTCCAGAAAACAGATTCTTTTGAATAAATCGCCTGTTTAAAAGTTATGGGATCATCTACAAGGTAGGTGTAAAAGTCATGTCCAAAGGAACTCTCTTTCCTTTTCCTTTTACTCCTTCTCAAGTCTTCCACTTGATGTTCAGAGATATTTTCATCAGTGGGGGCACGAGAAATCTTTTCCTTCTTCAAAGGAAAGATATGCTCAAAAAACTCAGCATTTTTTGTTTCGATTATGGTGTTGCAGTCCAACACATCACTTCTCAACACTAAAAATCTATATGCAGCACTATGATCTGCATATCCAATAAACATGCAATCGGATGTCTTTGATCCAATTTTACGCTTTTTTGGTTCAGGAAGCATAACCTTTGCAAGACATCCCCAAACTTTTAAGTACTTTAAGTTTGGGGGATAACCCTTCCATATTTCATATGGAGTTATACCAGCCTTTTTGTAAGGAATTCGATTTTGCAAATGACAAGCAGATAAGATAGCTTCTCCCCAAAGATTATCAGGAGCAGAAGAACTAACAAGCATGGCATTCATCATTTCTTTCAAAGTTCTATTTTTCCTTTCAGCTACACCATTTGATTCAGGAGAGTATGGTGGAGTTAATTCATGAATTATCCCTTCTTTTTCACAGAAATCATTAAACGATAGAAACTCACCTCCTCTATCTGATCTAACTCTTTTAATCTTTTTGTTCAATTGATTTTCCACTTCAGACTTATACAACAAAAACATATCAAAAGCCTCATCTTTGTTTCTTAACAAATAAACTTTGGTGAATCTAGAGAAATCATCTATGAAAGTCACATAATATCTTTTTCCTCCTCTAGTCATAGTATGTTTCAAATCACCAAGATCAGTGTGAATTAAGCTTAATAATTCTGATTCTCTTTCAATTGAAGTACAAGTTTTCTTTGTTGATTTAGTTTCAACACATATTTCACATTTATCAAAACTTGTGTTACTAGGGGGTGTGATTAAACCTAATGATTGCATCTTTTTCAAATAAGATATACTCACATGTCCTAATCTAGCATGCCATAAATCAAGAGACTCAACCAAATAAGCAGAAGACGATGCATTATTGTTATTGATAATATTGGAAACACTTAATACAAAGAGACCCTGGTTACAATAACCCTTACCCACATAATTATTGTTTCTAGTCATGACTATCTTGTCACAATCAAATGTGACTTTGATGCCAGCCTTCATCAGCAAAGACACGGAAACCAAGTTGGCTCTTATGGTGGGTACATGCAATACATCATTTAGAGCCAGTGTCTTTCCAGAGGTCAATTTCAGAAGTACCTTGCCCTTGCCTAGAACTGGTGTACCTCGGGAATCACCAAGATACACTGTTTCAACGCCTTCTCCTAGTGGAGTATAGGAGGAAAATCCATTTCTGTTGCCACAAATATGCCTGGTGGCACCAGAATCTATCACCCACTCTTTTGAATTAGTAGCAAGGTATGCTTGTGAAACTACTGCAGCAATGATGTCATCATCATCATCATCCCCATGAGCCAGATTTGCCCTTGGCTTAGGAGGTTTATCAAAGTGCTTTCTTTTTCGACACTGTCGAGCAAAGTGCCCCTTTTTTCCACAGACGAAGCATGGCGGCACTTCTTTGTCCTCATTATTTGCTGGCATTGGTCTTGGCTTGAAGTTATTGTTGGGTTTCGGTTTTGGATTGTATGGTTTTGAATTGTACCTCTTGGAGTTGATGAGATTTGCACTGGAGGTCAATTGCTTCCCTTTGGCTATGCGTTGTTCTTTCCTATTGGTGTCCTCGATGATGATATGAGTGATTAGATCGGCCAAAGACAGCTGCTTATGCTTGTGCTTTAGTTGTTGCTTGTATTCTCTCCATGATGGTGGCAGTTTTTCAATCAACAAACCAGCTACGAACTCTTCTTGCAGTGTGATTTTTTCTCCCTTCAAGTCCTCCAGAAGCTTGTGGTATTCATTGATTTGTGTTTTTACATCCTTCTCATCTTCCATCTCCCATCGATAGAATTTCCCAATCACGAACTTTTGCTTGCCCGCATCCTCCGCTGTGTATTTGAGTAGCATGGACTCCCATATTTCCTTTGCTTCCTTGTACTTAATGTAGACATCGAACAACTCATTAGATAAAGTTGAAATTATTGTGTGACGGCATACCTTATCAGCATAAGTCCAAGATTCCAGTAGCTTGGGGTCATTCGGTTTGGACTCATTAAGTGCGAAAGCAACTCCATGCACATCTAAAAGCATGTAAATGCGTTCCTGCCACCTTTTGTAGTTTTCTCCACTAAACACTTCTATTTTTGAAATGTCAGGAAATGGCTTTGCTAATGTCGATGGAGGGGTTGGAGGAACCGGTATCCTGGCATTGGATGCAGCTTTCATGTAGAAACGAGCATCAGCGAGTGCCCTTTCGCAAGCAGCAGCAAGGTCGGGATCCTTTTCTCGATCGATTTGTGCAATTGCAGTTGCAAGCGCTTGCTCACAGTTGGCAGCTGCAGCCTCAATATCAGCAGGCTCTTCCCGGACAATATCCAAGGGATCGATGATTGGAGCACCATTGTTGTGGTTCGGATTCATGATATAATCCTTGAGAATGTTGTAAACAGCAATTTGTAACAATCACGAACCACCTTAACCCGAGGCGTGTATTCACTGTCCTCAAGGATTATATTTCGCGACTCTCCAAAGTGTGCAGGAGAACAGGTCTACGAAAATCCCCCAGGATACAACGGGTCTTCCGGGAAGTGTGCACTCACAGCCGGGATACTCTAGGAATCAGCAGAAACTCAAGAGCCAGCAAGGGTCAGAGCAGGAGGGGGAGAGAAGAGAGAGCTCGAAAGCGTTGTCTCTAGGAGAGGAGTGAAAATGGGTATTTATAGGTAGTAGTGGTCTGATTTTAAACGTTGGGTAATAAAGTGTCAGAATTAAAACGCTGGGGTAATAATGTGCAATAAGTTTGGGAGTTACAGAATTTATCCTGGTTTTATAATTTTGTCCGTTTTGATATCCAAACACGTGAAAAACAAATTTTCCGGGTAAGGATAAAAAAGTAAATTCAGAAAATATAAAAACTGACTTGGACCGGGCCTCGTGATACTTTGCGCGCAGGGGGGGGGGGAAATCGGACTCTTTCCACTGTTTTGGCCCATCTTGTGCGCGCGAGCCCATTACCATTTTCTTTCTTATCTAGCCCACTTGGGTATGTTAACTTATAAAGTCTTAGAACTCTCATTGTCCAAGCCATGTGGGATTTGCCTTTTGGAATATTTCACAACAACTTCCCCATTTCAAACCTTTTCTCATCACAGATAACACTGACTTCTCCCATTCACCAATCTCACAAAATCAAATGGCTCCTGCTGTTCTCTTACTTTTTCTTCTTTTTTCTCTTCAATCCAACGCCGATGCCAGGCCGCTCACCGAGTCTGCTCATACTGACAAATCCATGCTCTTCCAATACCACAATGGCCCTCTTCTCGCCGGTAAATTCTCCGTCAACCTTATCTGGTACGGCAAGTTTACCCCATCACAGCGCGCCATAGTCTCCGACTTTGTCACCTCCCTCGCCGCCTCCAACCCCGCCTCACCTTCCGTCGCCACGTGGTGGAAGGCCACGGAGAAGTACTACCATCTCACCAATACGAATCCTTCCGCCCTTTCGCTATCATTAGGGACTCAAGCTATGGATGAGAATTATTCCCTCGGAAAGTCGCTTAAAACGGAGCACATCCTCCAATTGGCTTCCAAGGGTTCCATCCAGAACGCCATTAACGTGGTGTTGACAGCGGCGGATGTCGCCGTCGATGGGTTCTGCTCGAGCAGGTGTGGCACCCACGGATCCATCGCCGGCCATGCCACGGGCGCTGCTCACGGATCGCCAAAATTCCCTTACGTCTGGGTCGGCAACTCGGAGACTCAGTGCCCGGGTCAATGCGCGTGGCCTTTCCACCAGCCGATCTATGGCCCTCAGGGGACGCCGCTGGTGGCGCCGAACAACGACGTGGGTATCGACGGGATGGTGATCAACCTGGCGGGGCTCTTGGCAGGAGCGGCCACGAACCCTTTCGGAAGCGGCTTTTATCAGGGTCCGAAAGAAGCGCCGCTGGAGGCAGCCGCCGCTTGCCCCGGGATTTATGGGAAAGGGGCTTCTCCGGGTTACGCCGGTGAGCTGTTGGTGGATGCGACGACGGGGGCTAGCTATAACGCACACGGTGTTAATGGGAGGAAGTATTTAGTTCCGGCTCTGTTTGATCCATCTTCTTCGACTTGCACGACTCTGGTTTGAAGATTGAGAGGTGGACAACGATTTCTACTGTCAGTGTACAAAATTAGTGTAGGAAAGCAAATTATGTCACATTCTTTCATTCTCTTGTTTTCTTTTGGATCCAGCTTAAGCTTAGTAGTTCTGATGTAATTTCCAATCATTACCAAAAAAATAAAAGATGTAATTTTCTATCATTAATTATTTGCAAGTATTCATTTTTTTCGTGAAACAAAATATTATACTGAAAAAACAAAAAGAAATGTTGTTCAATTACTTTACTTACGTATTCCCCCCCCCCCCCCCCCTCTTTTCTGTTTCAGATGGTTCTTCCACGCACTTATAAAACCCAGCATGACTTTGAAAGCAGTCTCAGAGCCAACAATTCTAGAAAACATGGCCGCAAATTAACTTCATTCATAATTTGATCCTTATAAAATTTTTAAGTAAGTTATTAAAGCCTGAAAAATGATAATACAATCACTAGCATTTTTTAAGAGGGCAAATGTGTAGTGTGTATGTGTGTGAAGGATAATTTATAATACTAGTTTCATTTAATATTCACTTCAGAATTATTTGTAAAATTTTTAGCATAATCCTTATACTCTTAAAAAAAATTGAAAGGAGCCTAAAACTTTGGTCAAATTTTTAATTAAGTTATTAAAGACTGAAAAATGATAATTCAACCACTGGCATTTTTTGTGAGGGCAAATGTGTAGTGTGCGAATGTGTGTGAGAAGGGGTAGGACGGAAGGAGTTGTTGGTCACTCTCTTCCCTTTTGGGTATACATAAGGGTGATCATTGTTTGGGCCAACCCAAAAAATAGAAAAAGTTTGAAAATTCAATTCGGATAAATCAATTGTTCGGTTCAGTTTCAGTAACGATTGAAATAAGTATTATTTGGTTTTGGTTGTGGCTTTCAGTTAATTCAGTAACGAATTAACTAAATTTCTATTTCTTTCAAATTTTATATTTTTTTATGGGCTAGGAAGCTAGGTCAATAATACTAGGCCTAAATACACTACTTGCACTCACTCATTGGGCCTAAACACACTATTGACTAATACTGGGCCTACGTGACTAAAACCCAAAATTAACTACTCACACACACGACACACCACACCACAGTCAAACCAAAGTCACCAAATGCAAACAACCCCAACCCTGTAGCATCCTTGGCTCGCTTAATGTCACTCTGTCTTTTTGTCTCTGACTCTCGATTCACGATCAAGAATTGACGGCAAACGGTGCTCTCTCAGCCTCGCTTGTGTCTCGTGGCCTCTGCTAAGCTGAACTTCGGCCTCGTCAATTGTCTCATCTTAAGTGAAGGCTTTCTTTTTTATTGCGGCCCCTGCTTTCAGCTGAACTTCCCATTCCTCACTCCGTCACCCTCTTGCTCTCGACTCTCTCGCACTAGGAGCTTTTCTCTTTCCACTCTGTATCTTTTTTTTTCTCAATTAATTCAGTTTCACCTGAACTGAAACCAAATTATTTTGGTTCGATTTGAGTTCAGTCCCAAACAATATTTCAGGCTATTCGATTTGTAGCCATAAAAAACCAAAAACAGAATAAATTGACTCATTTAGCTCGGTTTTAACCAAACAAACTGAATAGGCACCCATTGGTATGCAACTTGATTTCAAATTTTTCTTTGTGAAACATGTTAACAAATACTCTCTCCGTCTCACAAAGGTTGACCTTCTTTCCATTTTTTGATGTCTCAAAAAAGATGACCTCTTTCTTTTTAAAGAAAACTTCCACCCTCTACTTTCCTAAACTACCCTCAACAATTGCATATGCCATCCACCTTTTTTTTTTCAACTTTTTGACTACAGTATAATAAAGCTGATTCATCTGTCCCTATCTCGGTGTCCCCGTCCCTATCCTACACGCTAACGCTATTATTGTGCCAGCTCTCTTAACTTTAACTTAATCTTTGCTCTTAAACGGGAACTGGGAAAAACAGGCAGGATCCGTCAAATAGACCTAAAAAAAATTGTTCTCTCAACACTTGATTCGCCGTTGGCCCGCCATTAATTTCTTTTTTGTCCTGGTCTGGAATCAGAACTTCGAGCTTTGAAAAAGTGCGTTGCTTTTCTTTTCCCATTTCTCACTCAGTCCCTCTGCTTGCTCTGCCCTGCTCTGCCAGTGGAGCTAGCAACAGCAACAATGTCCTCCTTCCTTCCTCTGTTCCTCTCTTCCTCATGTCTCTCATCTTCATCCCATATATCTCCGCCGCCGGCTCCCCCACCTCGTAGCGGGCTAAAATCGCACAAAGCTACCGTCTCATCTCCATCGAAGAGCTCCCAGACGCCGGCTTCCTCGGTCCCCTCCAAGGCAAGAACAAGAACAACATTTACGGTCCCGACATCCCCCTCTTGCAGTTCTTCGTCAAGTGAGTTTTTATTGGCTCCCCTTTTCAGCTCCAACGAATTATATTTATACACATCATTTCATTGTTGGTGACTTCCGTTCCGTTTGGTTTTACAGGCATGAGACGGAGGATCGCTTGAGGGTTCACATCATCGATGCCCAGAAGCAATGATGGGAGGTTCCGTATAACCTTCTCTCGAGAGAGAAACCGCCAGCGTCGAAGCAAGCCGTCGGAGGATTACCCAAGAGTCCGATTAAGGCTTTGAATATTTCCGGGTCGGAATTCATCTTCAGCTACAAGACCGACCCGTTCGGGTTTGCAGTAAAATGGAAGTCTAACGACCAGACCCTCTTCAACCCCGACGCCGGCGGCTCCGACCTGTTCGGGCAAATGGTGTTCAAGGACCAATACCTAAAGATCTCGACAAGCCTGCCCAATACCCAAAGATCTCCAAGGACCAATACCCTCTTCAACGTTCCGCATGCTTAATTGGCTGTGCTGCTAAAGTTCCGCCGAACGTCAAACGGTCAAATGAGAATTAAGTCAAACGGATCCCGTCTGTTTTTCCCAATTTCCGTTTAAGAGCAAGATTAAGTTGAAGTTAAGACAGGTGGCATAATAATAGCATGTGAGACAGGGACGAGACACGGAGACTGGGGACAGACGAATCGGCTTCACAGTACAATAGGCCTTTCTTCGTTAATTTTGAGAATGAGACCAAGACCGAAGACTTACAGACCATTTCTTTCAACTTTTCAACAACAGTACACTCTATCTTTGGCTTTTAAGTTTTCCATCGCCTGAATAAGGAAGCAGCGACCTTCGAAATTGGCTGCCGAGATCAAGCAAGCCGCCGACCTGTTGTCCGAGATCGAGGAAGTTGCCTACGATGTTAAAGATGTCTTCGGCTCTATTGTCCTCAAATTCCTATCAGGCTTTCTGGCATTTATCCAAAAATGGATCAAAGAGAGTTCTTATCGGAACCAATAATGAGAGTATTAAAATTATTCTTAATTGTTCTGTGTTTTTTTTTTTCAGTTTTAGTTTGATATTTTCTGGTGATTATGCCTGTCATCTCTTATGCCACCTTTTATGACCTATGTGATGCTAGTCTGTTGGTGAAATTTTTTGAAGGGAGGAAGGATCTTGTGATGGATCTTGTGATGGAGATGCTCTATTCTAATCCTAGAGATCAAATTTCTGCATTCGAAGTCTTAAGTAAGCAACATGTTTCTTAATGATTTCGCAGTCATAGGACTTGTGTATTTACTGTCTGTAACACTCAATTTGATTTTGCTCAAGTATGCATAACTAATGACAGCCTCATCAACAGAAGCTTTGGCTCATTTTATTTAGCTACTTAAGTTGCATGAATAGTTTCTTAGGTCATCATTAATTGGAATGACTTTTCTTCTATATTTGCAATTCAAATCATCCATGGATGCAGGATGATAGAGATGCATCAAATAAAATTGGTGATACATCAGTTAAAAGCTGGCCTTCCAAAACTTGGTACAAAGCTTTCTAAGTCTGATGTGTGGCAATTGATGGAAACGGTAAATACCACTATGTTTTGTTCCTTGCTTGAAAAAATTTAAATAAAAAAAAGATGGTCACCCATACACCTAAGACGGAGATTTGAAATTTCTTGATTCAACGCTGGGCCTCCTGTATTGGGCTTATGAGTTGGCCCGTCCGGGTGGAAGTATTGAAGGCTCGTTGTGTATAAACCATATGGTGACCATTAAAATCATCTTTGCATTCAAAATATATCGACCAACATCAAAGTCATAAAATTATGCCTTATTATTTCCATTAAGAATTATTAGTTTGTTTTTGCGATTATAGAAAATTCCATGGAGGATCATACTGTAGAAAGTAAGGGGCGGTTTGGATGTGAGAATTTTTACTCTTCAGTTTTTATATGTACTCCCCGTTTTCATTTTCTTTGCATTGTGTTCCAAACTGTTTCTTATGAGAGCATGTGAAGGTGCGTTAGCAGAAAGGGGAACTTACCTGTACCTCTGTCATCCACCGTTATGAAAGAAAAGAAAAAAAATACCAATTTCAACCCTCCTAGCTTTCTGCCCTAAACATTTTGCCTACCAGCTTCTATATCTAGCAAGCTAAGCCCCAACTCCTCCATGGCTCCACTCCTCCTCCGCCTCCGCCTTCACCCCAGCCGCCGCTAGTCGCTGTCGAAGATCGTGAACGGCTAGCGGCAGTTGCGGTCGAAACGAGGGCAATCGACTTTTCCCAGTTGCCGTTGACTTCTCCATTTCAAATCCATCCTAATCAACTCCCTCGAGCCCATCTCCCCATCTCCCCTTCGGCTCTGTCTGTTACGTTCTTCAATTACGTTCCTAGCTACCGATAGGAGTTAATCAAGAATTGGGGAAGTAAGATGAGAAGAAGAGTTCACCTTCTCGGTTGAACTATCGAGAGACGAGAGAAATAGAGAGAAAAGAAGTACAGAGCTTGAGTAACAGAATTACTGATATATTCCACACCCTTTTTCCTGGGAAGTTTATTACCTATATACACTTTCCGCGTAATAACGACTAACACTGTCACAGCCGAGCCTCTTCACCTCTGTTACCGCAGAGCGCCTCCTCTTATTTGCCTTCGCCGCTACATGCTCTGATTCGCCTACGCCCACTATTCTTCCTCGTCCTTCTCTGATTCACCCTCCTCGCCCTCCATTCGTTCTCCTCCGATTCGTCCTCCTCGCCCCTCCTCTATCGAATCTCAGACACGAGTGACGTTCAACCTCTGCTCGAATCAGAAATCAGAAATCGGAATAGATTTGGGTTTCGATTCCAGGCGCGATGAGGATTATTGGATTAAGCCCTAAGGTTCTGATTTATTGGATTTGGGTTTGATTCGATTTCTGGTATTGATTTGTTCAATGAATAAAACCTAGGGTTCATGATTTACTGATTTGGGTTTGAGTTCTGGTTGGTTTGATCTTTCAAATTTCGTCTTTTGTTCATGGGTTTTGTTTTCTTAAGTTGGGGGGTCAAAATTTATGTGATTGAAGTCTAGGAGGAGAAAGTCAAGCATTTTCCCTTTTTTAAAGAAATGGCGAATGATGGAGTTAATTTTTTAGGGCGGTAAGTGTAGTTATTTGAAAAAGAGGGGGACACAATTGTAGGTTTGCTCAAACCTCAGAAGGGTTTTGGTATCTTTCCTGGTATAAACTACTCCCTCTGTTTCTAAATAGATGGCCTCTTTCAAAATGCACAAACTTTAAGGTAAGTGGGCATTTGTATCATAGTTCCAAATCTACCATCTTCTACTTTTCAAAAGGCGGCAAACTGTTATGGATATTTGACTTAAAAAGGCGCCAACATATCATCAAACACACGTGAAACCCTATAATTTAATTGGGCGGGTAACTCAAACAACAAAAATTAAGGACATGTGTGCCAAAAATAATGGTTGTATATTAAGTAAAGGATTCTTTACATTTCTATTAAAAAACAAAAGTCCACTTTGAACAAAATTCCTCAAAAAAGCATTGGTCCCCTGTTTTCTCTGTTTGCGACTCCAAATTGCATGCATCAGTATTCATTCTTCTCATCTGAACCATGGAAACTTCTCTACCAATGAATACGTCAAACCTATCAAGAGTCCATAAAGAGCTGAGCAATCAAGAAAGACAATACATTTGTGAGTTTTTAATGGCTAGAAGTCAGAATGGGAAGATAAAGCGTGGTTCTCTAACTGCAGCTGCTTCAGAATTTTTAGTTTCTATACGTACCATTAGAAGATTATGGAGAATTGTGAGGCTCTGTATTAAAAATGGCATTCCAATTGACGTATCAACAAAAAAGGTCGGGAAAGTCGGCAGAAAACGGAAAGAACTTGATCTCAGCCATGTTGTGGAAATTCCCCTGCGCAGACGCACAAATATTAGATCAATGGCAAATGCTCTTAACATTTCAAGTGCAACTTTGCATCGAAGAATTAAAGAAGGACTCATCAGGAGACACTCAAATGCCATAAAACCTTATCTTTCAGAACAAAACAAGAAGGCAAGAGTTCAATTTTGTCTATCCATGATAAACAGAGCTTCTTCTTTGCAGGGTCCTATGTTTCTTGATATGTATGATTTTATTCATATCGATGAGAAGTGGTTTTACCTGACTAAGGAATTCGAGAAATACTATCTCTTGCCTGAAGAAGAAGAGCCACTGAGAACGTGTAGGAGCAAAAGATTCATAACCAAGGTAATGTTCTTGGCCGCGGTTGCTCGTCCTCGATTTGATCCTGCAACAGGACAAGAATTCTTAGGTAAAATTGGAATATTTCTTTTCATTTATAAAGAACCAGCGAAGAGGAATAGCAAAAACAGAGCTGTTGGAACTCTAGAGACCAAACCAATTTTATCAGTCACCAAAGAAGTGATCAGATCATGTTTGATTCAAAAAGTCCTACCTGCAATTCGACAAAATTTGCCAAACTCCTATTTGATGAGGACAATGTTTCTCCAACAAGATAATGCCAAACCATATGTAGATGTCAATGATCATGGAGTATATGAAGCTGCGATTGCAAATGGTCTAAACATTCAACTAGTTTCACAACCTCCAAACAGTCCGGACTTAAATGTGCTAGACTTGACCTCCAAACAGTCCGGACTTAAATGTGCTAGACTTGGGATTTTTTAGAGCTATGCAGTTACTTCAATATCAAGAGGCCCCAAGAGATATTGATGAATTGGTCTTTGCTGTGGAAAAATCATTTAATGAATATCCAGCTGAAAAATTAGATTATGTGTTCATTACTTTACAAATGTGCATGAAGGAAGTGTTGAAAGTTTATGGTTGTAATAAGTATAAGATCCCCCATCAAAATAAAAACAGGTTGCAAAAGGCAATCTACCTAAGCAAGTTCTTTGTGAACTAGGTGTGATCGAAGCAGCAGAGGTATTCTTGCAGCAATGATGCTACTGATGAGATCTTTTTTGGGTTCCAATTTAGCTCTTTTTGAGATCTGTTTTGACATATTGAAGTGTGAATAAATCACCATAGAGGCTGCTCCCTACATTTTGTTCGATGGAGAAATGTTGACTAATGGGATAAAAATGAATTGCCACACCATAGGAGGAAAATGGTTTTCTTTTGTACTTTTGTAGAGCAAAGGTATTGCAATGAGATATCAGTATGTATAACTTGTATATTAATCCTATGTTTATCATATTAGTGATAATTTCAATTCGCAAGTTCACTTAGATATGCTCCTCACTTCATTTTATTGGGAAAAAACCTTTTACTCTATTGCACAAGCTGACAATAAAAATTTCAAGTACCCCAAACATGCAGCTGATTCTTTTAAGTGGCTTAAATAGTAGTAACAGTTCAAATGTTACTCAGTTTGCTGCATTTAGATGATGAATCTATTCATGAGATTTTTGTAGCATTTAAAAATGCAACTCAATTTGCGTCAAAATAGGCCAAAGCATGGCACACATGGGCATAAGACAATATAGCTATAATGGTCTTATCCAATCAAAAAGACATTTACCACAAAAATTGCTAAAAAGTCCTCTGCATCATAGTTCGATACCCAATAAAACCCACATGCACATTCACAAATTCAACTTGCCAAACCTGCTAATGCAGATTTGACTTCATGAGCAAGTGTTTGATGTTATTTAACCATTCAGCAATCTTTTTCATTCTAAATGTTAGAATTCTTGGCGCACCAAGATCCTTTTAAGATAGGATTTGAGCTCATTGAGCCAACTCTAGCTTGAACAACTATCTAAGACAGCTAAAAGTAGCTCCCTTTAGCTTAAGTCAGCTCACTTCAGCTATAAGTAGCTCAAAGTAGTTGGACTTCAGCTCAAGTTAGCTCAAGTCAGCTCAAGTCAGCTCACTTCAGCTTCTGGTAGCTGAATGTAGCTGGACTTCAGCTCAAGTCAGCTCACTTCAGCTATAAGTAGCTCAAAGTAGCAGGACTTCAGCTCAAGTTAGCTCAAGTCAGCTCAAGTCAGCTCACTTCAGCTTTTGGTAGCTGAATGTAGCTGGACTTTAGTTCACTTCAGTTGAGAGTAGCTAACTCCAACTCAAGGTCAGTTCAGGGAACTAGACCTTAGTTCATGGAGCTTGATTGAAACTCAGAGGAGCTCAATGGTGCATAAGTAGCATAATGAGCTAGCTTTGTGCCAGCTCACCTTGCTTTTAGCTCAAAACCACCAAGAGACACATCTTTTGTGTAAAGGTATGTCTCTTCATCAAAAGAGATGACTATTGGCTAAAAGAACATGTCTTTTCATCCAAAGGAAGTGTTCCTTGAGTGAAAAGACATGTATATTCGGCCATGAGGGTGGTTGGGGTGGTTATTGCACCAAGAGTGATGTCCTATGACTTCAAGGGACATGTATATTCGGCCATAAGGTAGTTATGGGGTGGTTATAGGCCAAAGGAAGTGTTCCTTGGCTAAAAGACATGTATTTTCGCCATAAGGTAGTTATGGGGTGGTTATAGGCCAAAGGAAGTGTTCCTTGGCTAAAAGACATGTATTTTCGCCACCATACATGACCCTTGGCCAAAGGAAGTGTTCTTTGGCTTAAAAGACACCTTTCTTGGTGTAAAGATATGCCTTTTGGTTATCTATAAATAGCCTTTAGAGGCCAGCCATTTTAAGCACGAATTTGCACTCCATTTGGTCCATTTTCTTGAGAGAAAATTGTTCTCCTCCTATTTCCTTTAGAGGCCAAAATATTAAACACTTTTTTAGAGCATTGTGGGTGGATTTACATAGAGATTGTTCATCTATATTTCAAGCTTCAAGGTGCTCCTCTAAGATCAAGTTCTCCCTCTAGTTTTCGCCAAAGATAACCAAGAAGAAAGGTGCACATCTTTTCTTGGTTTAGTAGTATGTTAGGTTTTCATTTCTTATGTATGTTCTTAGTAGCATGCTAGGATTTATTTAACACAACATGTATATGATCTTGATATGCTAAATAACATGTTATGCATGCCTATATCCATGTTGAATTCAAATGAACAAATATGCATGTGGCATATGCATGAGTAGATAACATAAAAATATGTTATCATAAGATCCTGAAATCTTCTCTAAATACTTTGCTCAAAAAAGCAATCATAACTCCTATAGGCTCCATGCAGATAAATTAGACCAGAACCATGGTACCAAAATATATCAGCAGTGAGGATGTTGAACAAGGAAAAGAAAGTTGCGATCAACAACATACAAAACATTCCATAAAAAGTGATAAGAGAAAGAAAGCTTATGATCTAGGTTCCATAAATTCATGGGAAGGGGTCACGAACTAACGTTTAGTTTGCGAATTGTCAAACTGAGCGTTCACTAGTCTCTTTGTGCTCTGCAATTTTGAAATCAAGATTTCGAATATCAACCAATGTATCTTAAATTCATGATAGGAATTAAAGTAATAATTCACTTCTTACTCACAGATGCTAACGTCGTTTAAATGCATTGCCAGACTTATATGAAAGTCTAGATCACCTCCTTTATTAATTACCGTTTTTCTACTTTTTTTTATTCATTCAGAGTTTCTATCCACAGCTCATATATGCTTTTGTGTTGTGTAGACACATATATTTACCATGGCAATAATGTAAAAACCATTTGTTATACTTGTCATCCAAAGAAAAGTTTTAAAATGCACCAATTAATTGTAATGCTTATCTTCTCATATTGATGTTAATCTTTTTTTATATTGTATTGTACATTTCTATTTAGCTCATTTTCAGTGTTTTCAAATTTGAATAATTAGAAAAATGATGCTCTATCTTATTTTTATTTCATAAGCATGTCTTTACATATATGAAGCCGCTCCCGCTCTCTAAAATTTTGTACTTCGAGTAGCCAACACTATAAACCCGTTCGGAGATGGTTTTATCAGAGCGCAGGAAATTTATGCTCTGGGATTTTCAGGCAAAGGCGCAGCTCCGGATCGTCCCAATACATGCTGAAAGTCGATACTCTGACAAGGCAACCTATAATGCCAACGGCGTTAATGAGCGCAAGTTTTTGGTTCCGTCTATGTTTGATCCCACCATGCTGATTTTTGTGTTACTATACGATTTAGAGTCAACAATGGGCAAGGAATTGATTTTTGCTCCGTTAATAAGTGAACGTTATGTTTGAAGTGATGAGGCCATCATTTCATTTCTTTTGCTTTTTTCTCTTTCCAGTGGAAAAAAAGATAGATTAAACAGAGGAAATTACAATATAGCACTCTTGCCCTTATTCCTATGGCAAGAATCAACCCGTAAGCTTAGACCAGGGGCTAGGGCATTTCTGTTGCTAACAGCAGTAGAAGAACTAAGAAGATTAGGACCAGGATCTTGTGGTTCAGGTCTTGGCACAGCTTGGTGTTCCTGATCAAAATATAGAAAATGAGACTCTATAGAAGCTCCATGCTTGGCGAGCCTATCAGCAGCTTGATTAGTCCCTCTATAATGATGTTGAAGCCTCTTTATTCGCAGGTCTGCCATGAATAACCTGCAGCCCATAACAATAGCTTGAGAAGAATGATTCGGCAGTTTTTTGGAGAAAGCTATGACAAACTGGCCCAAATGATCCCTTATTATACTGCCTGCGCTAGTTGAGCCTATAGAAGGGTTAATAAGACCATCAGTATTCAACTTGAAGGCTCCAGGGGAGGGGGGTTCCCAACAGGGTAACATGTAAGGTGAGCCTTTCACACAGTTTCTGACCTCCAAGGTAGTGAAAAGCTCAAAGGTCTGTTCCTTAATCCTCCTAACAATAATAGAAGGGTCAGAGTGTGTGCCTGTGAATATGAGGTTGTTCCTCTCCTTCCACAGATTCCAAAAAATTAAAGGAGAAATAAGGCACCAGGGAATGTCAAAGATGGGGGACATACCAAATCTCAGATACATGGACTTACACATAGATTTTCAATTACCAGTGAATTAAAAACGGGGTTCAATAGTTTCAGGTTCACACATACATCTAGGGCAAAAATCAGAATGAACAAGATCTATGTGAGAAAGGAAAGAATTTATAGGCAGCCTTTCATGCATACACTTCCAAATAGAACGCTTAATTTTAGGATACATTTTAAGCTTCCATATCCAATCCCAATTAACAGAATGAACGTTGTGAGGTTCTATGCTCTTTTTGTTAAGATAAGCTTTAGTATGACTGAGAGCTTACCATTGTTCACAAAATCACAAGAAAGTTTATCCCTAACCAAATACCACTTACTCATATACACACCATTGGTAGCATGCAGAAATCCAAGGGAAAGACAATTGAGATACACATATCACACTCAAAAAAAGCCTGCCACAGTAAGTTTATCCTCATGTTCTTGAATGATACCAGAGATAAGAGTCCTAATAGGGCTCTTAATCCACCAACTCTGAGACCAGAAACTAACTTGTTGCACATTGCCTATTTCCTAGTAGGTATGTTCAGATATCCAATCCCAATTGCGTCTTATAGGCTCACATAAGAGGCCCCCTTAGAAAAAGGTCTATTGCCATGCTTCCCCAAAAAACAGTACCCCAAGTTTGATAGTTGTTAGTAACCAAATGCCCGGCAAGTTTAGCCAGATTGGCCTCATTCAGCTCCCTTGCCGGAGTAATGCCAAGGCCTCCGTGAGACTTTAGTTTAGTGATGACCTCCCAGCTTAGAAGATGAATTTTCTATTATCAGGAGAGGAAGCCCACACAAAGTCCCTATTAATCTTGTCTATTTGATTGGTAATAGAGACGGAGAGAATTTATCTGCACGGAATAATTAGGGATTGTAAGAAAGGGCAGATCTTGTAAGTTCTAATCCTACCAGCAATGAAGAGACAATCCCTTTTTCAACCACTCGACTTTTTATGTATTTTATCAATTATCATGATGAACTGATGAAGTAACATTTATCCGTAGACCATTTACCGGGGAGCATGGGGAATCCTAGATATTTACCCAAGTCAGAAGTTTCTTAAAACCTGAGGGTTTTGCAAATGTTAGCTCTGGTAGCACCACTCGTATTCTGAGAAAACAAGATTTGAGATTTTTCTTGACTAGTAACCTGACCTAAAAGATCATAAAACTCATTCAAAACAGACATAATGGTATAGCCAAATTTGCGACATGCGTCGACTGTCAAGATAATATCATCAGCGAAAAATAAATGAGATAAAGTAATACCTCTTCTACCAATCTTAATCAGCTCTCAGTCCCTATTTCTCTTTTGCTTTTCAATCTATCAAATTTAGTTGGTGCACAATCCCGTTACAAAAATGAAGCTCGAGTTAACGACTGTTGGCTGGTGTCGAAAATGAAGCATTGAAACTGAAGTGGTTGGAACTTGGAACGGGAGTTGGTTGAGTGATCAAACTAAAATCAAGCTAGTATGAAAATTTGGGCCAAATTTAACAAGGTGTGGAAATATGGATGCATTTGGAAGATTAGTATGGCTGGTCCTGGCCCAGATAATATTTACTTGGGCTTGTGAAAGTGCCTCGCAAGGTTTTTAATCTGCTTAGGCTAAAAAAGTAAACCGTAATTACCATAACATAGTTCTCTCTAAATGTTAATGTGATTTCCAGACCAAGTCATAGTCTTAAAAACTCTTTTCATTGGGTTGTACAATTATTATCCCTTTTTCGCCCTTTCTGGCCTTTCCGCCACGCCGCCCCATCTTTCGTTACCCTTCGGTGCCTCCACTATCATTTGGCCGGATGAATGAAATCTAACATAGAAAACACTTTTTTATTTCCGAGCGAATATGCATTTTGATTAACTTAAAAATGAAATCAGAATTCAATATATCATGGATCATAAATCTCTTTTCTCATAAATAATTTACTATATATATATATATATATATATATATATATTAAAACAATAACTTTAGGGCCTAAAAGAAATGAATTTTTTTTTTCAAAAAAGGAGAAACTTTTGTTATACAATTAATCAATTAATAACATATAATAGTTATATAACTCAAATAAAAATATTAAAAACAATTGAATGTAAAAAAAAAAAATTGTGCCAATTCTGGGGCGGAAGATTACTAAGACAGACGGTTTGAGACGTATGGCCATCAAATATAAATGTTAAATGATTCGGCGAATCTGTTGAGAGATTTTCTTCTCGGCCGACCAACTAATTGTCTGCTTTCCATTTGATGACTGGTTCTTACAGGTTCAACTTCCATCACCATTTTCTTATACATTATATAGGCCTTAGCTCTGAGTTGTAAAAGATCTTCAGGTAGTTGTGTTCCTGCCTTTATTTTAATTAATCTATATACTTGTACTTGTTCGCTTTTTAAATATCTGTCACTCTAAACTCTTTTTTATAAATATTATTAAGGTTTTGCTATATAAGCATATTATAAATATTTATTTAGTTTCATTTTTCACCAACTAATATAATTATAACAATGAGTATTTATAAGTTCTACATAAAAATGAAATGTATTTTTTTTCATCTAAAAAAATGAAACGTATTTTTTTTGTTTTCAGTCCCAAAAATGAAGAAGTTTTTTTCTTTTTAAAATTTTTTTAACAGCTAATGTACGTTACTAATTTCATTTAGACTCTTATAACATAAAACCAAAAAAAGGAATATTTTTCTTTTCTAATCTTCTTTAAAACTCTCAAAACATAAAACCCTAAAAAGTTTTTTAGTTATCATTTTAAACTTTCACTACATATAATTTAAAAGTAATTTTTTAAAAATTTTAATTTTATGAATAAAAAACTAAACAAATATATTATAAACTACACACACGCAATTTTTAGATCCAGATAAATACGTCATCTTTATAGAATGGAGTAAGTATATTTTTAGGATGGAGGTTGGACGGCTGGAGTAATTATTATCTGCTGATGAAGGATAAACTGTGTTCCTAACTACTAATTTCTGTCAAAAAAAACAAAACCAAATTACAGCCCTAGTAGTTAGCATAGTGGTACTGTGGTCACGGAGCTGACGGCCGAAAATATCTTTATGTATCTATGATTATAAAAACAGTATTTAGCAGGTTAGCGACTTGGCGTCCGTGAAGTGACGTGACGACCACCATCCAATTTTTCAAAGTTAGAATTAGATTCCTTAATCATTGCTTAGCGGCCTAAAATCTTAAAATATTCTAACTCATGACGCGATCTTATTACTCTCTCCCGCTTAATTAGTTTAAATATTTATGCTTAGTATGTAGATTTAAAAAGGAAACAAAAAAGGTGTTGTTTTTACTATCTTTTTCATTTTTATGTGAAAATTTAAAAAGAAATGAGCAGTAAATTATTTCTAATACCATGTGGGCTTGTACACGGTCTAATCTATATCGAACAAAATCTAAAAAGGGCCTAACAAAAAATGAATCAGATTCAGAAGGAAACCGAATAAAAATAGAAAAACAATTCCTTAATTATAGGATAATTCCATATAGACGCAATTTTCCTTGAATCCTCATCAGCTATACAAACAAGCCTCATTCCCAATCTCCGAGTTATGAGATTTTATCCTGCATTTCTACCATTTCCATCTTTCTCATCAAGAACTAACTCATCCTCCCCCCCCCCCCCCCCCCCCCTAAAAAAAATATTTAGGCTCTAACAATATCTTTAGTTACAGAATCCTTGGTCCACTAACTCCGAAGCTTCTAGCTAGGCCAGTTTTGCCTGGTCCATATGACCCCATTTTAACTATCAATTTCAATAATAATTTGAAGAGCCATATGATAAAGTAATTTAGAATATAGAAATGTCATAAAAATTT
This sequence comes from Aquilaria yunnanensis, assembly GCA_039654915.1. Lineage (NCBI taxonomy): Eukaryota > Viridiplantae > Streptophyta > Magnoliopsida > Malvales > Thymelaeaceae > Aquilaria > Aquilaria yunnanensis. Next base: position 100,548,980 of record CM077593.1, on the reverse strand, counting down.
AGAATGGAAAAAACTAAAATATGTTACAAATAATTTATGATAGAAGGGCATCTTCGAGTAAGAATAAAGAAAAAAAACAACCGTGGCCTAAATGCACGGTTAGTAGCTCAACTTTGCAAACTCGCATGTATTAGTCCTTAAATTTTGACTCATTACGACTTAGCCATCAAACTTTGATATTAATAACGAACTAGTCCTCAAATTTTGTTAAATTAAGTGACTTAGTTCCTTATAGGACAGGAAGCGTGCATATGATGTCACTTGAGTTTAACTGTGTTGGTTAGTAACAAAAGGGTCTCCATTTTCATCCCTCCTCAGCTTTCCGAAACAACCAAACACGCTCTCCAATCTGGGTTGTGAATTTCCAACAAAAGGGCACACCTTCCAATTTTATATCCCACTCAATCTTGCCATAATTTCTCAGGGAAGTCACTATTCTCCCCTTTATATCCCACTCAATCCTGCACAACAATCTCCCAATTTTTGTGTCTTTTTTTCCGATAACTTTACTATTTTTCTTGGCGAATTCTGTTGCTTCTGATCTTGCAATTTATCATCTCCATTTGCCATCTCCCTCACCGTCACATGTTTCTCTTTCTCCTTCATCTCCCGCCTCCAACATCGTCTCTTCTCTGATGAGCCCCAAAAAGCTGGCTATTGCTCCGTCATCTTCCCCTCAAGCTTATGATCACCAAACCCATGTCAACAAAGAGACATACGATGAAGATCAATCCCCTATTGGCTGTCTTGCTCCTTTTGCGAATGAAGCTGACGACTTTAACTATGAGAGTTTCCTATTTGTCTTTTACGCCGGATCTGGGCTATGTTTTGGCTTTAGTGCTATGGATGGGTGGGGATGACTTGTTTTCTAGTCTGATGGGTTTGTCATCATATTATAGGGACTATGCGGCAACAGATACTGGTGAGGAAGAAGGAATGAGCTTGCAGTGAAGAATAGTGAGTGGCACGGTGGAGGGCGAGTGTCGCTGGGGTCGGAGGCGTTGGGAATTGGGATGTGTCATTTATTACAACAGGAAGAACAGACATCACAAGAAGACAAAAAACTAATGTCGGATCACACTCTGTACAACGATGGACAAACTAAGAGCGACTAAGTTACGCTAAGCCAAAATTAAGGGGCTAACTTGTTTGAATTGTCAAAGTTAAAAGACTAACACCCAATTCATTTTAACTTAAATCAATTGATTATAAAATAATTTATTTTTATTTTTATATTTTTTATTTAAAATTAATTTTAATTAAAAGCCAACATTATATAGTTATAATAATTTATTAAAAATATAATTTTTTATAATCTTACTAAATATCATGAAATTTTATTTTCAAATGAATTATTGTATCTATATAATACTGAATTTTAAATAAAATTTAGTTATAAAAAAAATTAAAAATAAAAAATAAATTAATTAACTTAAGTTAAAACAACCTGACCCTAAATATATAATTTGCCCAAAAATATGTCACGGAGATTACTCTTGCGGTTTCTGTATGAGAAAATTAAGAACACGCGGTCCAAGGTAGAATTATTAGCCCAATTGGGTAGGGATTGAAAAAAATATTATACAGTTTATTCTATTGAAACCATGAACAGAAGAAATTATGAGGACATTAAAATATACTCCCTCTCACTTTTATTGTTCTACATTTATTTAAATTTTTATCGGCTTGAAATTACTATTTCATATTTTTAGACATAAATAGTGAAAATTACGTATATACTTTTTTTGGGTACCAAAATTTTATGAAAAAATTTGTTGATATATATATATATATATATATATATATATATATATATATATATAAACATCTCAATAGGTATAGATTTCATTTTATCAAACAAGCATAGTGGCGCTTACATCAGAATTAGGGGGCTACATATATAAACTGACAAAGCTTGATTAAAAAAGAAAACAAAAAACCTAGGTTTATGCTACACTGCAAAATCAAGCCATACAAACTAAGCAAATACTTTACTAATAACACAATCAAAACAAACTTGAGCAGCTTCAATAAGCAGCTTAACCACATAAGCATAAGACCAGGATACATAATTAGGCAACCTTCTATTTTTTTCTTGCCAAATAAAATAAACCAAACCAACAAAACAAGTTTGCCTCAACTTAGCTTTTAGGTTATTGCCTTTCACAACTCTCTTGAGCCATTGCTAATATCTAGACCAATGCCTAGGAGCATCTTTCAACTTAATCAAACACATCATTTTTAGCCAAATCATGCCAGAATAAGAACATTCAAAGAAAAAATGATCTTTTGATTCATTCTCAACCAGGCATAGAGGACACAATAAAGAAGCAACATTCATATAAGAGCAGATCTGATCCAAAATTGAAAGCTTATTTTGCATGGCAAATCATCAAATCATAGAAAATTTTGGAACAGAACTTCAACCAAGGCAGCCAAAGAAACAAAATCAAAATTCTCAATAACATGAAAATAAGCCAGTTTCATCATGAACTTACCATTTTGCACACATCCCCAATCATGATTGTGAACATAATAAGCAAATAATCTTTAAGATTTCAAGATATGTTTCCAGTTAACAAACAAGTCCAGCGGAGGTCTAACTAACCAAATGTCTTGCCTCTTAATATAGTAAGCATGAACCCATCTAATCCACATACTTTTTTTTTATGAGCAATCAGCCTCCAAAGCTTCTTATTATTGGCAACATCATTTAACCCAAACAAATTAAAAATACCAAAGACCCTTGCTCCTTAGAAACACAAACATTTTTCTAAGCAACAAGGTATTTTCTACCTTGGACAGAAACTGTCCAAAGAAAAGCTCTACAGCAACTGTCAATATGACTTAAAATAGTTTTTGGAATAAGAAAGAAGGCAGATCAATAAGCTTGCACACTAAAAATAAAATATCTAATCAATTGAAGCCAACTAGCATAAGATAATAACTTGTTAGCCCAGCTATCCAAGCCATGTAGCACCTTTTCCTCAAGAGGCTTATAGTGACAAATTTGCAACCTTTTATCAACAAAAGGCACCCTTAAGTATTTTAAAGGCAATCTACCTTTAGCATATTAAGAATATTAAGAATCTTATGCTCAAAATTTAAGTCAACACCACCCATAATGGCATGACTTTTCTCATAGTTTATAACTAACCCAGAAGTTGCAGAAAAGTTATCTAGACAAAACTTTATAGCATGAGTGGATGCACAATCAGCTCTAGCAAAGATCATAATGTCACCTGCAAACATTAAATGAAACTATTTGCTTTTTTTTCTTACACTTACGATGAAAAATAACAAACTTTTCATTAAAAAATTTACCTAGAGCTCTAGATAAATAGTCAATGGCTAACACAAATAACAGAGGAGACAAAGGATTTCCCTATCTCACACCTCTTTTCCCTATAAAGTAGCCACACTAAGTACCATTTATCACAATGGAAAAGGAAGGAGACTTAACGTAGTACATTATCCACTTGACCCATTTTTCAGGAAATTCCAAATTCAACATATAGTTCTCCAAGAAGTCCCAAATGAGCATATCATAAGCTTTCCTTAAATCAATCTTTAAACACATATTAGGCTTTATATTATCTCTACCATAACTCTTCATAAGCTCATGACAAAACAAAATATTATCTACAATATATCTTCTTTTAATGAAAGCCCTTAACTTTCATGGACAATGTCAAGCAACACATCTTGCAATCTATTAGCCAAGATTTTAGAAGTAAACTTATACAGAACAATACAGTAAGAAATTTGTCTAAATTCATTCATAACAAAAGCACGAGCATGTTTAGGAATAAGATGAATGGCAGTGGCAACAAGAGTAAAAGGTAGAAGGTAAAATACTAGAATTAAAGAATTATAAAATAGCAGCAATGATGTCAAAACCCACAACCTCCTAATTATGGTGATAAAACCCCACAATAAAGCCATCAAGACAATGAGCTTTGATAGCAGGACACGATTTATCAGCAGCCACAATATAAAAAATAAAGATATCTCTCTCCAGCTTACTCATCTGATCAGTATTCAACGTAGGACTATTCAACACAATATTAAGATTCACATTTAAACAATAAAAAAAACACCACGTAAATTAGAAAAACAATCTAAGAACTCATCTCTAATTTTTCTTTAAGTCAACAGCTTTCTCTCAAATCTGGCCATAAGGAAAATAATACTTGCATGAGTCAATCTATCCTTAAACTTAGAATGAAAGAATTTATTATTCCCATATATAAGCTTCAACCAAACAATAGCAGTTTTTTTAGCATAGTACTTTTCCTAAGCTTTTTTAAGCCTACACACCTCAGATTTTAAACTCACCCATAATAAGATTCATTCTAGAAGCATGAGAGTCTAATTCTTGCTCCTTACACTTAACTTTCTTATAAATATAAAAAAAAACTATCATGATTTAAACACTTAAAAACATACTTAAGGCTCCAAAGTTTACTCAAAATATGTTGCCAAATAGACATCTGTTCAAGTTTAGAACACTACCACAAAACTCTTAGAATTTAATCATAGTCAGGGTAGGTTGCCATATATGCAAATACTTAAAAGAGAGCCTTTTCTGAATATTACACTCCTTCACCATAATTAGAGCATAAGAATGATTAGAACACCATACCCTTCTAGACCCAACTATAGCATGAGGAAACACATCAAACCAACTACAATTTCCCATGACTTTATCTAATTTACATAAAACATGGTCATCAAAAGAACTGATTATTATTACTCCAAGTGAAAAAAATCCCTAATACTAAGAATATCAACAATCCCCACAAAGCTACAACAATCACTAAAACTAGAGTTATGCTAATCAATCACCCCAAAAGCATTTCTTTTTTCTTTAGAACATAAAATTTCAATGAAATCACCATAAACAATCCAAGGACACACAATATTTTTGGAAAATTGCTCATGATTTTGCTATAAAGCTCTCTTATCTTGAGGATCACTAGCATCATATATAATAAAGAGCACACACTTCCAACTCCTCACATTCTCAGTAACATATAATGAATAACTTGATCAGAGGCAGAAATATAAACGATATCTAGAACACCAAGATCCCAGAACAACCAAATTCTCCCATTCAAAGCAAAGACATAATTATTCAAACACTTCCAACTAGAAACAAAGGTAGTTTTACTATTAAAGTTTCAACTCTTCACATGGGTTTCTAGCAAAACAATCAAACTAATATTATTCTTATTAATCAACTTCTTTAGCTCTTTCTACTTAAGGCTCAAATTAAGCCATCTAATGTTCCAACAAAACCACTTCATTAAGCAGGTATAAATAAGTTAAAGTCATACCCAACTACAATTTTAGCTTGATCTTTTACTTGAACGTTTTCAAAAGAACTTGACAAAGTAATCTCATCCCTCTTATGTGGAGACTCATCAAGTTTTTTTGCAATCTAACCCTTAGTACATTTCACAACCATATGAGTCTTTACTTTCCTTGATAGAATCAAAAGGAATTCATCATCATTTTCCTCACTAGTACTAGCATCTTCAGTGGAAGAAACAATAGCTTTAGATAGATGAGCCAAATTCATAACCTCTTTAAGTTGTTCACTTGGCTCCATCTTTGCCTCAGAACCACGCTTTCTCTGAACACCAGGTTTACATTCTTCTTTCCTATGCCCTCACTTCTTACATTTTGTACATTGACTTGGCCACCACTCATACACAACCTTCTATTCCTCATACCCATTGGAAGTCTTCAACATCACATGGTCTAGAACGACATCCTTAAGGTGAACATCCATAAGTACTCGAGCAAATGGCAACTGAGTATGTTAAATAGCAACAGAGTTTGCCAAAATAAGTCTTCATATCTTATTTACAATATGACTCATGATCCTAGGGTTCTAGTATTGTAATTTCAAGCTAAAAAAATCAAACCCTATACTAGAATAACCTCAAATAGATCTCGATACAGTGTCATGTCCATCTTTAATTGCCGAATCAACAGAGGCCTACTAAAGACAAAGTTCATCAAACCCTCCAAAATCATCATCATATTTGATTTTGGATGAAATCAGAACAAGAATAACCATGATTGATCTTGGTAACAGTGGGCATCATAGCCTACTTCCATTAGGATTGAACAACCTTTCGCATGCTATTCAGGGAAACTTCCGTTCCAACCATAGTACCAACCAAAGTTAACCTTCATTCACTACACCCTTCCTAAATTTCCTTACCACTAATTTCAATGGCATCAGACTCAGCCTCATTATCACAAAACTCTAACTCAAAATTTGCACGTTATTGAACCCTAAGATAACCAATCCCAACTTCTTCCTTAACCAACTGTGCCCAGGTTCTCTTCGATTGCTCTTACTCTTGAACCATTTCTTCTGACACTGTCATTGACCCCTGATCATCCAAACCATTACCACAATTCGAACCTTCATACCTAGATCCAGGGTGTACTCCTTTCCCAAGCATATTAGGCCCACCACTTTTGTTACGCCCTCCTCTTCCTTAACCGTCACATGAACCTTACTGGTGCCGCCTTATTTGCTTATTTCTAGGGTTTGAATTGAAAACTTAGTTTCTAAAGAGAAGCTAGAGATTATCTCTCTAGAAACCAAAACAAACACTAAAAAATATTGTTGAATATTTAGATAAGTTCCAAATAATAATCAACTTTTTAAAACTATCTCCATATTAATAGGTAGTGGTCTTGAGTCTCGACCTTGAGTTCTTTGCTTAAATATGAAGAAAATGTGTGAACTATGGAGCTCTTTCTGCCTCAGCTTAATTGGGCACATATTGGGCTAAAAATGTGTCAGCCGAGTAAGTTATAGCAACCAGCACATGCATTATACGTATATACATCTTCAACAAAAATTAAAAATAAAAATATCAAAAGTTGGAAGGGATTTTCAAAAACTGATTTTTTTTTGTATTCTAAAAAGCATCATACAAGTTTACAAAGAGAAGTATATTATTATAGTAATTAAGAAAATAGGCATGAAAGCTTTTTTTGTACCAGAATAGCAACCAAACCAGCTTTTATAAGGCATCTTGTAGGAAATGGAGAGGCCAAGATTTGAACACTAGATCTCCCCTATATCCCTTTAGGCCTTTAACCACTAGTTCAAGGGGTTAGGGATTTCAAAAACTGATTGTTTTATGTATATCTATTTTTATAAAAAAGATTTAAAATTTGAAAATCAATAATTCAAAAGGAACTTTCAGAATATTTTCCTAAAAGCCAAGTAATTTGATAATTTTCTCACTTTTTTTTAGTAAAAAGTTTTGTAAAGGGAAAATTGTAATTTTCAAATTAGTATTTAGGAAAAGGTGCAAATTTACCATTGAACCATTAACAATAAAGCGATTTTGCCATCAAACTTTTTTTTTTGTTTTAAATTTACTATTCATCTTTTCTATTGAAGCAAATTTACTATGTTCCGTCCAAAACTGCCATGATGGCTAATAGAACATGTGACATGGCAAAGACAATACTGACTTTAGAGGAGTGACATGGAAAAAAGATTGGAAAAAGTACAAATTTACTACTATCATTTTGGCCACATAGTGATTTTGTCATCGATTTTTTTTTCATCGCAAATTTGTCATTAATGTTTTATATTGGGAGTAAATTTAGAAATCAAGAGTTTGGGTACAAATAAGTTGGGAATTAAGGATTTAGGTATCCTATGAAGTTCAAATTGGCATTATTTTTTGGTGAATTGAGAGAAAATTCGTGATCGATAATTAGTTCATAGGAAATTTTCAGAAATTCATATCAGAAAGAAAGCAACACCCACCTACTTCAAGTTGATCATCCGATTTAGAAGCCTTTTTTTTTTTTAAAAGTTGAAAGTATAAACATTAGCTCGTATATATCATTATCCATGTCTCCACGATCATACCAGTTATGGCCGATTTGAGCAAGAGAAACCTAAAACTGCTTTTCATTGGGAAATGCTCAAAAGGAAGAGATGCTGGAGAGGAAGGTCGGTGCGTAAAATTGCTTCAAAGTAATACTTCAATGTTAAAATTTCTCCAAAATAATACTTCAATGGTAAAATTGCTCTAACAAAAAATGTAAATAATAAATTTGAGGAAAAAAAAACCTCTTTGACATGTCACTTTTTTCCAACAGAAAAAATATATATATGGCAAATTTGAGATGAAAAAAAAATCAATGATAAAATCGCTCAATGGCCACTAGTTCAATGGTAATGTTACACCTTTTCCTTTAGTATTTCTTTAAATATATTAACTTAAATGGTTGTCTCAATTGTTTGTTTACCAACGAACTTTCAAGAAGTCCTGAGTTCAAATAGTTGTGAGCCAACAACAAAGTTAGTTTTGTGAGAGAGAATAGAAGATGCCACATGAATTATTTTAAATTCCCAAGTGCATTTGACATAAATAAAATATTAAATTGATCTGGAGTTTAAGCAAAAGATAATTTCTAAAATAAAAAAAGAAAAAAGAAAAACAACTAAAAGTTTATTCACTTTCACTACTAAAAAAAATAGATTTTTCAACTGCCATTTCCAACTGCCAGCCGTTGGAAATGGACTGTTTCCAACGGTAGGCAGTTAGAAAATAGTCCGTTGGAAAATCATTCATTGGAAGTTAATTTTCCAACTGCCCAGAAGTGAGCAGTTGGAACTTCTAACTGTCAGCCGTTGGAAATAAAGCAGTTGGAGAATTTTCCAACGGCTTTATTAATTTTTTTATTTTTTGGTTTTCCAACTGCCGTGGCAGTTGGAAAATTTCCCAGAGCAGTTGGAAAATACAGTAGACAGTTGGAAAATTTTCCAACGGCCTGAGCAGTTGGAAAATTTTCCAACTGCCTGATAGTTGGAAATTTTTTAAGCCATTGGAAAATTACACATTTTCCAACTGCCTTAGCAGTTGGAAACTTTTCCAGATTTTATTTTTAGCTTCGAATTATTTTTTCATTTATATTATTTATCTCTATACTGTCCATTTCCAATCGAATGTTTTGTTTAAACGTTAACCTCATATGCTGCCGATACTGATATCGTTTGTAGTCAATTTTTAAAACTCACAAAATTTCATAAATTAAAATTACTAAGTGAATGTTTGTTAAAACAAACATACAGAATTAAAATTACTAAGTCAAGTTGGAAATTTACTACTAAACCCACATGAGCTCCAGTAGAGTTTAAATTACATGCTTTTATAATCCAACTAAGTGAATGTTTGTCTATAAATACATATAGTAGCATGATATACCTGATCTATGCATCATCCGATCCCGAGTCATCATCATCATCTAGAGGTGCGCGGGGGGGGGGGGGGGGGGGGGGGGGGGGGGAGAATGCCAAGTGAATTGCATATGTACTCCATCTCATATCGTTGTCTCCTCTTCAGACGTTCTAGCTTCCGCTCATAATGTGATGCTTGCTGTGCAGTTTGCTCCGCTACGACTCGCTGTACTTGTTCAGCGAACTCCGGAGTCTGCATCACATCAACATGTGCTGCATGAGTAAGCGCTGGTCGCCGTCGTCCAGGCACGACATGTTGTTCTGATCCAAGGCCAAATACACGCATTTTCTTCCTGCCCCCAGCAGCGGCACTTATGATCGCAACCTCATCTATGTCAGGTGCGCCACCTGAATCATCCGTTTGCTGCGTTGCTTCCTCGATCTCAGCAGCTACTATTGCCTACATATAACAGTATAGAAAATTTATTAGTAACAAGATCAGAAATTATACTTAAGCATTATGTAACAATTACTTACCGCAACTTCTTCAGTACGCCTGTTAACGTAATCCCCGCTTTTTTTCTTATGAGTTTGCTGCATCACCTTGAACAATCCTGGGTCCCTCTTCTCCGGATCTTTATCACGTTACATTTGAAACATAGTCACATTAATTGATTGTCCAAATAAAGTTACTTGAATTATGTGTAAAAGATTATGATTATTTTACCATTCGTTCTCGGTGTTCAGTAATGGAAACTGAACCTCCTGCATATGTAGCACTGCATGCACCTGTGGAGTTAGATGACTCCGATGATGAAGCTCGCATCGTCTTACCCCTTGCCGATCGCTCGTTAAACTCCGCGGTAACCCACCATGCTTCCATTTCTGCATACTGCGCGTCGGTCATAAAAGATGCCCTTGCTCGCCATTTCTCCGGATTCTTTTCTCGGCGGATGTCCCCCAGCGTATGTCGGTAATGACTAGCCGCCAACATATGCCAGACGCGGTAGACCTCATTATGGTGGGCTGGATCCCACTCACATAATCCCTGCACGTTATTATTTATAAAAACTATATAGCGGATGTATAGATTCCAACATAGATGATAAAGGCGAAATAGTTATAACAAGTATCTAACCTCAAATACGCGCCACCACGCCTGAATATCTGCTGGACTTGCGCTCGTCCAGTCATGATGTCCCCTGAAGTGTAGGGTGAAGCATCTAGTGACCAACCTTGTTGCTCGTGATGGAAGGAAGCTACATGAAGTGGATGTTTCACAGAATTCATGAAATTAGTCTTACTACGACTTCAGATACTACATGTTAAATAAACTAATTTGGTACAAGCGGGTGCATTACTTACGGGTTCCCGTGAGGTACTATTCGTAAACGAGACTGCAGCGGGGCTTGGGATACCGCGGACTGACCATGTGAACTCCCACCATCCGGTGACACTACAGGGGTCGGGATAGACCGACTACCACTACCACATCTAGGACCAATGCGAATACCACCTGTGGGAGGGTGAGGATGATGAACAGGTGTTTGTTCTGTTGATGGCTGTGCATCCGAATGATGAGAGTGCGATTGGCCTGTCCGATCATGTCTAGCTATTGGTTCTGCTAAAACTTCTTTCATTTGCTGAAATAGCTCTTTCCCTGGGCGACGTGTATATGTCGCATCTCCTTTAGGTGGCATCTACATTATTATGAAATCCCATACAAAAGTTTACATAACGTACATTCAAACATTGAAATAAAACTTGCTCAATCATATTGTAGGCACCAGGTTGAAGTTTCAGTTGCTCTTTACATATATATTAAAAGTTAATTACTAAACGAGAACATTACATAATACAATAACATATGCACGTTTACATTATTCTGAGTTTCCAAGTTCATCTGAATTTGATTTCTCTGATTCGCCACTATCAGTATCCCCTGATTCAAAATCATTTTCATCATCACTTCCTTCAAGGGACTCCTCATTGTCAGAGAAATCGTCATCTCCCAAAGTTTCATCCCTCAATGCCATGTCTTCCTTTACAGCTTCCCATACACCTGTTTCAGCTAAATTGTCGATTTGGTCATCCATAATTATGGGAGACCTGTTCACACCGGCCTGCAATTCTTCCTGATATGCATCTTCGACATCAGCTACATTATTATGAACAATGCGTCTAGGTTTGATTTTCAACACTGCCAACCAACCCGTTTTGTCACGTGACTTTGTGGGATAATGGGTGTAGTAAACTTGATCAGCTTGGGATGCAAAAATGAACGGGTTAAACTTCCCATATCAACGACCATCACGAACCTCAACTATCCCATATTGTTAGTGAACCCGAATGCCACGATTTGGAGTAGGGTCAAACCAAGCACACTTAAACAATACTACTTTTTTATGTGGCCACCCAGGATATTCCAGTTGAATGATTTCTTCTAACACCCCATAAAAATCACATTCAACCTCACTTGATCCTGAAGTCCTAATACATACTCCACTGTTAAATGTTGCTTTGTCGCGACCCCAGTCGCTAATGTGGAACTTGTACCCATTTATGAAGTAAACAGGCCAACTCTCAACACGACGAGATGGCCCGCATGCAACATCCCACAGGAAGCGGTCCTTGATAGTGTTTCTTACATCATTCACCTAGTTTCAAACAGTCATAATATAAATATGTATTTTGGTTATTTATCAAAAATATGGGTAATTTGAAGTGTAAGTAACTTACATAGTTTCTAAGTCATGTCTCAAAGTTATTCTCAATGTAGACATCCAGGTCTGCCATCTGTATATTGGGTGCATGCATACGCACCTCATCAATGAACAAACTACAAGATGGCATAAGAAGACGATGGAGCATAAACTGGATGAGGTTAGTAGAAAAGAATAAAAGTTTTGTTTCAGATAAACATGTAAATATTTAGCAATGGGTATTGTTTCACTTACTCGAGGTACGGCTTCACCTCCTTACAATTCAGTAACACATATGCAGCTGCGACCCTCAATTCATTGTCATCAAGATAGCGATACCTTGATGCCCCATATGGTCGACCCGGGTATCTAAATATAGACCACACCGATTCATCAAATGGTCCTTCGCCGCCATCATCATTACGAGGTACTCGAGTAGCCATATGTGGGATATTGGATTCAAAGTAGTGAGAGCAAAATGTAAAGGTCTCCTCAATTAGATATGCTTCACAAATTGAACCCTCTACATGAGTCTTATTTGAAACCTTCATTTTGAGGTCATGCATACAACGCTCAAACTTGTACATCCACCTATATTGAACGGGGCCTCCAACTCTTGCTTCGTAAGGTAGGTGAACCGGCAAATGTTCCATCGAGTCGAAAAAAGCCGATGGGAAAATTCTTTCCAACTTACAAAGTATGACAGGTATATTTGCTTCCAACTCGACCATGTGATTCACATCTAACTCTTGGGAGCATAAATCTCGGAAGAATTGGCTTAACTCGGTCAACGGTTTCCATATATTACCAGGCATTGCTTCAAGTGCAATTGGGAGGAGTCTCTGCATCATTACATGACTGTCATGGCTTTTCATACCCGACAGTTGACTTACATTACTGTCAACACACCTCGCAAGGTTCGATGCATACCCGTCTGGGAGTCTAAGTGTTTTAACCCAAGTAAGCACATCAGTTCTGTGCTCTCTGTTTAGTGCAAATGTGGCTTTAGGTTTAACTTCTCGGCCGTCACCCTGAGGAATTAAATGTAGCTCTGATCGGCTGCAGAGAATCTCAATGTCTTTATGAGCCTTCATGTTGTCCTTAGTTTTATTGGTCACATCCATCACTGTATTCCATATATTGTTAAACACATTCTTCTCTATATGCATAACATCCAAATTATGGCGGATCAAATTAGTCTTCCAATACGGTAGCTCCCAGAAAATACTTCGTTTTGTCCAATTATGGGTTCTGCCATAACCTGGTATGGTTACAACCTGTCCGTTGCGAACTACAGAAGGCAAATGTGAGATACGTTCAAATATTGCTGCTGGTGGTAAACGCTCAGGAGGCAACGATTTCTCAACTTTTCCTCTCTTAAAGGAGACTCTGTTCCTTCTGTATGGGTGATCCAACTCTAGAAATTGTCGATGACAATCGAAGAATGACGTTTTCCTTCCATGCTCAAGTTGGAAAGCTTTACTATACTCCATGCAAATAGGGCACGATAACCTCCCATGAGTCATCCATCCGGACAACATCCCATATGCCGGGAAGTCATTTATGGTCCACAAAACCGAAGCGCAAAGCTGAAAATTTTGTTTCAGTGAAACATCCCATGTTTTGACCCCCTCCTCCCATAGCTGCTTCAATTCATGAATAAGTGGTTATAAATAGACATCAATATTCTGACGTGGAATCCGAGGGCCAGGTATCAATGCAGTCAAAAACATATATGGCTTCTTCATACACATCCACGGAGGCAAATTATAGGGAGTAACAATGACAGGCCAACATGAGTATTGTTTACCTGAGTACCCGAAAGGCGTAAACCCATTAGAACAAACTCCAAGGCGAACATTTCGGGCCTCCGCCGCAAACCACGGGTACGTGGAATCAAAATGTTTCCATGCTTCCCCATCTGAAGGATGTTTTAAAACATTTGGGTCGGATCGATGCTCACTGTGCCACTGCATGTGCTCTGCAGTTGAAAGTGAAGCATATAGTCGCTGAAGCCGAGGAGTGAGTGGTAAATAGTGCATAGTCTTCCTTGCTCTATCCTTACCTCGCCCATTTATTCTCGGCTTAAACCGAGATTCACCACAAAACTTGCATTCTGAAGCATCTTCATCAGTATTCCAAAACAACATGCAGTCGTTTACACAACCATCAATTTTAAGATGGGCAAGACCTAGTTGTGAAACTAATTTCTTCATCTCATACCAATTGGATGGCATCTTGTTGTCACTTGGCTGCGTCTCTTTCATCAACGCTGCAATACCATCATAACACCCTCTTGGTATATGATATTCTGCTTTTAGGTTTAACAACCGAACTGCAGCAGAAAGCTCAGAATGCTTCTCACATCCATCCCAAAGAAGTGTACTAGCGGAGTATAGTAAATCAGAAAACCTTCTAAAACCTTCATTAGGTTGTTGATCCTGTTCAGTGGAATTCTGATGCATACTTGGACCCGCTGCATCAAATATCATTTGAGCATATGGGTTTACATTTGAACTGAACTCAGAATGCTCATACCAATCAGAATTATGAAACGGCTGCTGCGGAGGCTCTGTAAATGCCTCCCCATGAGCTGTCCAGTTTGTGTAATGAGCCATGAAACCCATTCTGTATAGATGCACTCTAACGTCATCACAATCCTTAAACTTCAAATTTTTACACCTCCTACACGGGCAACGTATTTTGTTGCCATCCATGTGAGCTGCGTTACTACAGGCAAATGTTATGAACTGCTTAATCCCTGTCTCCCACTCCTCTGTGTACCCAACTCGGCCAGGTAAATAACGACTACTATACATCCAACTACGGTCCATGAAGTCCTACCAATAGATTATTTTGTTTAGTTAATCTAAACCATGTCATTTAAAACACACAAACTGTAATGACTAAGTCACGATTTACGTAAGGTTAACAGCATACTTGGAATTTTATTTAAGGTTTACTGTTAATACGTAATAGGAAGTAATTCGTAATATTCTTTCCATATAAGTATTATTATAATTATAGCAATAATTACAATTTCGTGTACTATTACTTTACTACTACTCATACAAACTGCATTATTAGTACAATTATGAAATATTATGGTTAATATTATAATTAAGATTATGACTATTATTATAATTATTTAAGGTTATTACTACTATTACTGACATCTATTACTACTATTACTGACATATATTATTACTATTACTATTAGTAGTATTTCAATATACAATTATTATTATTAGTATTATTATTAATATTATAATTATTATTATTATACTTATTATTATAGTTAGTATTATTATTATTATTATTCTGTTTATAATAGTAGTTATAATTTTTATTTGTCTTATTGGATTTATTATTGGTATACTAATAATAATAATTAATAGTATTACTACTATTACTTTACTACTAATGTTGCCATCCCATGTATTGTTTCAAATATAAGTTATTATTACTAAAAATAATAATATTATTATTACTATTAATATTATTATAATTGATATTACTCATATTTGATTAATTAGATCAGAAATAATAATACTAATTCGTAATATTATTCTTACTATGACTTTACTACTACATTTATAATCCCATATTTATTCTTCGTAATATTATTAATATTGACATATATTATTTTTCGAGGTCAATTTATTTCACTAGATATATTTTGTACAATTTATATTAATGCCAATAATGAAAACATTGTAATCAAAATTCCAAAATAACCATTGTACGTGGTAACAAAATATATAACCCAAATAATTGACTTCAAACTAAAGCCGTTGCTATTTTTGAAATATACTAAATAATTTAACACACAAATATACTAATTACAAAAAGTTAGCATCCAAGTAATTATTTTCTGTTCTTAAATATACAAACTACTTTGACACATAAATATACAACCTAAATAATTTACATCCCACCATTAATTATTATTTTAAATATACTAACTAATTTGAGACATAAATATACTAACTAAACAATTTTTAAAAATAATACGTAAACAATTTACGGAAAACTATGAATGTTCTAGTTGGAAATATACTATTACTTACTACTTAAATTTTTGTAAAAATATTTCGTAAACCATTTAAATCAACCTATGAATAAATATTTGTAAATATTTATTTAGTTAGTAAAACAAATTTTTTTGTAAATATACGAACTACTTTTACACATAAAATTACTACCTAAAAAAATTAGTTAAAACTAATTACTAACTATTTTTAATAATACTAAATAAATTCACACATAAAGAAAGAGGTGAAACAATTTACTTTAAACTAATTATTTCTTATTTTTAAAATATACATACAGAATTTAACACATAAACATACTATCTAATCAATTTAATTAAAACTAATTAGTAACTATTTTTAATTTGACTAACTAATTGCACACATAATTATACTACATAAATAATTTAAATAAAACTAATTATTTGTAATTTTGTAACTCATTCCGAAATAAAAAAAAAATAGTTAGAAAATGGAAAAAAATGTACAATTACAATGGGTACCCCAAATACTTCACATCTCACCATCAACATCTACACCTCAAATACTAATCACATATTTCAACCCAAATAAGCATGAAAAATTCAGATTTAAACTAATTCATAGGAAAACAAATTAAACTTTCGGATTAAACAAAAACTAACCTCAAATCCGTAATAGAACTTGCTTCAAATGCCTGGGAATAGGTTGGAATCACCTATATTTTCCAAGAAATCGAAACCCACAGTAAAAAAAAAAATGCATCTTCCGGAAAAAAAAAATTAACGAAAACTCTGTAAAAGTAAGTACTAACCAGCAAATCGAGGAAAATGAGACTAGATTCACGTTAAAATCAGCTTCAGGATGTTCATAAACCCCTTAATCGAGCAAATAAACGAGCTGTGTGTGCGTGTGATGCGCGAATGTGAGAAAGAGGAGATAGAGCTTCTGTGATGGGCAGCTGGAGGAAGAAGACGCGAATGGCGCTGGAGGGGGGGGACTTTTAAAATTCAGTTTCCAATGGCTTTAGCCGTTGGAAAAAAAAGGTCCAAACGCACCGTTTCATTAAATGATTTTCCAACGGCTTTAGCAGTTGGAAAAATTATCCAGTTAAAAAAATATTCAAAACTCACATATGTTTAAGAAAATAAACTTCCAACGGCTTTAGCCGTTGGAAAAATTATACAATTAAAAAAAATATTCCAAATGCACAAATGTTTAAGCAAATAAACTTCCAACGGCTTAAGCCGTTGGAAAAATTATACAATTAACAAAAATATTCCAAGCACACAAATGTTTAAGGAAATTAACTTCCAACGGCTTTAGCCGTTGGAGGAATTATACAATTGATTACAAATTATTATAGATATAAAAAAAACCTCATATATTTGAAGAATATATATATATATATATATTACCAATTATTATAGATATAAATTTATCACCATTTGTGAATATGTTAGGTTTCTCCAACGGCCATAGCCGTTGGAACTTTGAACTATATATAATTTTTTGTTTTCTGTCCCATTTCCAACGGCCATAGCCGTTGGAACTTTGCTATATATATTTTTCCTTCTGTCCCATTTTCCAACGGCCATAGCCATTGGAACCTTGGTATATAGACTTTTTTGGTTTTCTGTCCCATTTTCCAACGGCTATAGCCGTTGGAATTATTTTAGATATAATTTTATTGAAATTTGTAAATATGTTGCTTATTTTCCAACGGCTATAGCCGTTGGAAATATTATCCAAAATTAGTTTA
This sequence comes from Aquilaria yunnanensis, assembly GCA_039654915.1. Taxonomy (NCBI): domain Eukaryota; kingdom Viridiplantae; phylum Streptophyta; class Magnoliopsida; order Malvales; family Thymelaeaceae; genus Aquilaria; species Aquilaria yunnanensis. The sequence continues at coordinate 100,531,274 of CM077593.1, read as the reverse complement.
TTCATCTTCCAACCGCTAAGCCGTTGGAAACTTGGATGTTATACTTCCAACGGTTTTGGCAGTTGGAGATTTCAAACTGCCTAGCCGTTGGAATTTAGGGCAGTTGGAAATTTGTGATTTTTTAGTAGTGTTTATACATGGTTCCTTGAAATTATAAATCGTGAAAATGCAAATTTACATGTAAATTTTAAATGGCCCAGCAAAATACATCAAACAAAGCTCATCAACTCATAACATAATTCCCACGGATTACATTTTATTGTTGGATTTGGGTTGAACTTTTAATTAGATTTTTTCTCCTGAAATAAATGTGAAATGCAAGTAGTACCAAACTTCCTAAGAAGAAATATACTAGTGCAATTATATGTTACTACCTCTGCCATGAAAAACATTCCTTTTTCGGTCATCCCAAAAGGAAAGAAATAGTTCTTTTTTTTAGAAAGTTTTTAATATTCAATTTACTATACTACATTCATTTAAACTTTCACTACATAAATTTTAAAAATAACTTTTTTAATTATCATTACACAAAACCTCAAAATGAATCATTTTTCTTTTACTTTTAGTTTCAATGGAAAAAAGAAAAAAAGACATTATAAACTACTTATATCTTAATCTTTATGCCCAGAAAAATGTATGACCCTTTATGAAATGGACAGAGTATCATTTTTTCTACACCCTTGCACACAAGGCCTTTTTCCAAGCATTTACAATTTAGATAGCCACTTTAAGTTTTCCGTGGGAGTTGGTAATTAGAACTAGTTGATGGTGAATGAGGGATGGTTTATTTTTTGTTTAAAATTTTCAGGTGGCGTTCGATTATAGAAAATAATTTTATTTTTCATTTTCCATGTAAGTTTTCCAAATCCCATGAAACGATACTTTTTTGTCAGATGAAAAACACTTTTTATCTCAATCAATAATAAGAAAAACTCATAATAATTTAATAGCATTATAAAAATGTTATTTTTAATGAATTATAACACCTATGTAATATTTGCTTCTAAATGACATTAGTTTTGGCTGAAAAAAATAATTTTAGATTAATTTAATTTAAGTTAAAATAAACTTGATGCACATTTACATATCATTTTTTTAAGAAAAACATTTAGACATGAAAAAAAAAATACAATAAAGACAACCAGACAAAAGAGGTATAATACTTTCTCAGTCCCAAAATCTTCCCAACATGTTTTATTTTTAATAGTCTCAAATTTTTTATAATATCTATATTTGGTGAAATATTGTATTATATGAACCTTTAAATTGTTATTTTAATATTCATTTTTTTAACTTTATTATTTACATGTAAGAAAATTAAGGGCAAAAAAAAAAAAAGAGTAAAAATGATACCAATGTATAAATTTTTTTTATCTTAAATAATCTTTGTATTAAAACCAAATATTTCAAAGATTTTAGAACGGATCAAGTTTTTTTAAAAAAAATTTTTGGACATTCATTTGTACTACTTTTTGTGCCGTGTCAAAACATGGCAGAAGATCCTGAAAGTACGAAGCGATATTGCTTGTTCCATTAAAAAAAAAAAAAGAACCAATATTGCTTGAAATTTTGATTGACAAATGCAGCTAGCGATACCTAACATCTAAATAATGCCATTTCAATTTTCAATTGAGCAAGCGAAGACGGTTGTGAAGTATGAGTGAATGTGACCGTGTCAGGGTAAGTGTACGTGGCCAACTGAATTAGTTGCAAATTGATAAGTTTTAGTCAATCCACGTTACAATAAAAATCTTGGTATCACAACGTTAATTAGGCAGCTGAGTTCTTCCCATCTGTGTCAACAGGAAGCAAAGACTGAGTTGCTTTTCATCTATTGCCTGGGCAACCATGAAACACGAATTAAAACAAAAAGTTGGCAACAGTTACCTTTTGGTGTTTGATAGGAATTGGAATTATTTCCTAGTTCCATGCCAGTGCCTAGTGGTATATATAGCTAATTTGGAGTTGGTGATAGATACATATCTTCCCATACTCGTCATCGTTAAAATTTGAACGTGTACATGCATACATATGAGAAAGAGCATTTATTGTCCTAAAACTTTACTTTGGAACATGGAATGGTTTGGCCATCTCATTTTGTTACAAGTGGTACCTCCATGGGAACAATTCTTCACGGCTATTTGAGTGGTTTGGAATCATCGGAATAAAGTTGTTTGGGGAGTCGGTGAATTCTTCGAAGGATTTACAAGGTCTATTTCGGTTCAATTGAGCGACCTCTTTTACTTTCAAAATCAGCCAGCTTTTTCTATGCGGACAAAGGGATGGAGAAAACCAAGTGTGAGGTGGTTCAAGGTAAAATTAGATGCAGCTGTATCAAGCATGGAGAGTTGAGATTAGGAGTCATCATTAGAGACTCTCATGATATTCTTGGGGCAGCTTTAGCTATCCATTAGAAGGGATTTTTTTCCCCCCCTTTACGGAGAGCCGTGTGTCTGCCTATCTGGTTGATTATCCACAAAAGTCTGTTTTATTAAAAATAGGAAAATAACTACTCATCTATCTTATAAAAGATGATGATTTTTTTTAGGTATAAATATTAATGTATGTGTTGTTTAAGATGTTTTTTTATTTTTCCCTCTAAAATTAAAATTAAAAAAATATATATTTTTTGGGTTATTGTAGTGAGAGTTTAAATTATGATTAAAAAATTTCTTTTGAAATTTTGTGTAGTGAGTGTTTTGATGAAAATTGAAAAAATAATAGATTTATTTTGGGATTTTGTATAGTGAAAATTTAAATAAGAGTTGTAATGTAAATTGGATATTAAAAACTTTCAAATGATTCATATTTTTTGAGAAAGTGAAAAAAAAAATACATTTCATCTTTTTTGGACAGCTGAAGAATTTTTAATATAAAGTTTCAAATTAATTATTTACGTCCTAGCCACTTGACAAAATGGCAAAAGGACACCTTTTCCCTCCAAAATGTCACTTAGTTCTAGTTCAGGTACTCCCTCTATTTTACAAAAATTGACCATTTTACTATTTATAACAATTAATTTATTACCTTATTTTTTAAAATTTATTATAAAAATATAACTATTTTACATGAAAATAAAAATTTAAAAATTATAGTTTCTAAATATGATTTTTAAATTTTTTTTTACAATATATATTAATATAAATATGTTTAAATCAAACTCCAATAAAAAAAAAAAAGTAAAATGGTCAAGTAATGTGAAACAGTGGGAGTACCTCATAACTTTACACTTTGTAAAACTATTTCTAATTTTATATATATATAAAATAAAATTAATTATTTACTATAAGCTAAAAAGGCAAATTCTTATATGCGTGCCGAGCCACAGATAGGTACTTATATGTTTCTGCTTTTTTTAGCTACAAACAAATTCCTAGGTTTGGTGTGGTGGTTATGCAAGCGGGAGTCAGCTGGGGATGCAGGTACGAATCCTAGCAGCTTCCCTTTTTTTTTTTTTTTCAGATTTTCATTCCTTTTTTCTATTTTTTTTTAATATTCTTATTTTACGTTTTCCATTTTTTTCTTCTTTTCCCTTTACAGTTTTTTTCTTTCCTTTTTATTACTTTTATTTCCATTTTTCATTTTATTTCCTTTTTCCAATTTTATTTTTTTGCCTTCTTTTTCTAGGTTTTTCAACTTTCCATTTTTTCTCTTCCCAATCTTTTTCCATTTCTTTTTTTTTTTTTCCATTTTTTGAACTGATTAAAATTTTATTTTCGTTTACCCAGGAATTTTATTTTTTCAATATGTATTTTTTTATTTTATTTATTCATTTTTGTTTCTTTAGATAAACTAGTTATTTGTTCTCTTATTAGTAGCTATTTGTATTTTTATTAGTAACAATTTGTTATTCTATTAGTTCCCATTAAATTTTTTAGATACACTAACTTTTATGTTTGTTCTTTTATTTGTAACTCTTTGTTCTTTTATTAGTATATATTTGTATTTTTATTAGTAACAATTTATTCTTTTACCAATGTCTATTTGTTCTTTTAGAGACACTAATTTATTTTTTTATTCTTTTGTTACTAGTTATTTGTTCTTTTATTTGTAACTCTTTGTACTTTTATTACTAGGTATTTGGTCTTTTATTTGTTCATGCTTGTTTCTTTAGAAGAACTTGATGTTTGTTCCCTTATTAGTGACTATTTGTATTTTTATTAATAATAGTTTTTTTCTTATAAATACTAGAAACTTATAAATGAACAAATAGCTACTAATAAAAGAACATACAACTATCTATAAAAGAATAAAAAACTATTTTCTCTAAAAGAACATCTAAAACTTATAAAAGAACAGATAATTACTAACAAAAAAATAAACAACTATTTAGAAAAGAACAAATAACTATATATAAAAGAACAGATAGGAACTGATGGAAAATAACAACTATAGACAAAAGAACAAACAACCATCTATAAAAAAAATAAAGAACTAGTTTTTATGCAAATACAGTAGAAACTTATAAACTAACAAATAATTACTAATAAAAGAACAGATAACTATCCTTAAATGAATAAATAGCTAGTTTCTAAAAAAGAATAAACAGAAACTGATAAAAGAACAATCAATTACTATTAAAAGAACAAACAACTATCTATAAAAGAACAAGTAAATAGTTTCTCTAAAAAAACAAATAAAAACAAATAAAAGAACAAACAACATATAGGAAAAATAAAAAACATAAAAAGAACATATTGATAGCATAAAGAGAATAAATCCATAACACAAAAAAAATATTCATATAATGAATAGAATGACTTCATAAAATAAACATAGAAATATTAATAGAACAAAAAAAATCACATAATAAAAAGAAAATGTTCATATTATAAAAAGAATATATGCCACTGTGAAAAAACAAACGGACATCATGTTAATTTAATTTCTTTTATAAGTTTTAAATGGGCATGAAAATTAACTAATTGAATAAGTAACAAAAGAACAAGAAATTAATTAAATAAACATAAACCAGAACTAAGAAGAACATTTTCATTTATTCATATATATTTGTTCTTTTATTCATTTTTGTTTGTTCATTTGTATATCATAATTATGAATCATATGAACTCTAATTAGATGTTTATTTTTCTTTAATTTGTGGTTTCAAGAACATACTTGACAAAAAATTATTAAAGAACACCATTGAAGACAAAAGTAAATAAACATTTAAAATAAAAAAGCCAATAAGCAAAAGAATCTAAGTGAAGTGGAAAAAGGAAGAGCATTAGCACACAAGTAGGGAAAACTACAAAGGGAAAAAAATAACAAAACAAGAAGTGAGCACTTAGATCATGCCTGATCTACAAATCTGTCGTCTATGGCTCCAAAATGCACAGCAGAAAAAAATTAGAAAAGTATATAACAATATTTTAAAGTGTTATATAGAAGTGTATAACATATATATATATATATATGTATGTATGTATGTATGTATGTATTTTTTTTTTGTTTTCATCTAACAACATGTAAACTGTAAAGTGTTTGAAGGAAAATAAAAAAGTGTCTGAACTAGTATGTAAAAATGTATGACACAATATGTAAACATTTTATTCCCTTTAGAAAATCTAGAAGTGTAAAAATGTCTAAAGTAATAAGTCAAAATGTCTATATTAATATGTAAAAATGTCTGTCTTAAAACGTGAAAGTGTATGAAGTGATATGCAAATACTTAACTTGCTTAAAAAAATAAAAGTGTCTGAAACAATACTTTAAAGTGTATAAATGAAAATATAAAAGAGTCTTAACAAAAATATTAAAGTGTTTTAACCAAATACACAGACAATTTTTTTCTTCACAAAATGATTTTAAACAAAAAAATAAAAAAATATTTAAAAGATATCAAAAAAATGTATGAATAAACATAAAAGGTGCCTAAATAAGAAAAAAAATGTCTAAAAAGTGCCTCGTCTTTCATCATCTAGTCTCTTCTCCTTTACCTCCCGGCTCGTCTCGTCTCCCATCGTCTCTCTCCCATTGATTGCAGCCTCATCGCCAATCAGTGCCATGGAAGGAGCCTCTATTCAACATCACACGATTCAATCTTCTCAGGTGCTTCTCAAGTGATCTTCGTCCTCAAGCTAGAATCGATCATCTCATGCTAGAATTACTGTTTCTCAGGTGATCTTCATCCTCTCGTCATTCGATTAACGCCATGGAAGGAATTGCTAATATGATCTCATGATATCACTCGTTAAGTTGATCTGCCTTGTCTTTTTGCCGGTGACTGAGATCACGCTTTGATCTCTCTTCCCTTGGCGGACCTCGGCCTAGCTCGGCCACTTCTTGCCTCACATTGCACTATCATAGCCGCATCGTGCCGTCCCTGCTACATTACACCGTCACTTCACATGGCACCGTAGTTGCTGCATCTCCTATTCTCTCATATTGTCTGGAACACCATTGGTTTTTTTTTTATAAAATAAAATTGTGAGGAAATTTTTAGAATAAGAAGGGCTAAAATTATAAAATTAACACTATATTTAATTAGACATAAATGCATTGTATCCATAATACATAAAAAGTACTTAAGCTAAAATCCGTCAGCAAAAGTGACTTTCAAGTATTGTTAATCTGGGAATTGCGGCTCTCCGCTCTTCATGTGTAAGCGCAACAGAAGAGGATGAAAAGAAAAGATACCGCCTCCCCAGTAAAGCCTTCCCTTCCCTTCCCTGCCCTTTAATAAACACCAATTCGCAATTAAAAGGGTGGGGTAAAAAAAAAACCAGTTCGAGTCTACGCCAAAGGTCAACCCCACGCGGCACCATTTAAAAAACAGCAACTCACGGGGCGGAGCCATCCATCGCCTTCACCTGTCCAAATTCCAAACTCCTAGCCTTGCTCATACACTGCTATTTAAACTCGCAGGAGCAAATCCTCCAACACCTTCTCTGTAATTCTTCATATATAATCATGATGGCTACTCTCTCTGCTCGTTTCTTCATGGCCATTTCTTATCTTCTCCTTCTTTCTTTGCCCTCTCTTTCCTCTGCCTTGCCAAGGAAGCTCGCTGCTCTTGTCCAGCAGCAGCCTCTCGTCCTCAAGTACCACAACGGCCCGCTTCTCAAGGGGAACATCACCGTCAATCTTCTCTGGTACGGCCAGTTCTCCGCTGCCCAAAGAGCCATAGTCGTCGATTTCCTCCACTCTCTCAATTTAGCCGAAGCATTGCATCCATCGGTCTATGATTGGTGGCAAACGACTGGGAAATACAGAGGAGGCCGGACCGCTCTTCACGTCGGGAACCAAATTCTCGACGAGAAATATTCTTTCGGTAAACTTCTGAAAGATGCCCAAGTTCAAGTTCTGGCGGCGAAGGCCGGCGGTGGAAACAGCGCGATCAACGTCGTGCTGACTTCGCCCGAAGTGGTGGTTGATGGGTTCTGTATGAGCAAGTGCGGAACACACGGGTCGGTTCGCGTGAAGAGTGGAAGTTCTGCGTTTGCCTGGGTGGGTAACCCGGAGAGTCAATGCCCTGGTCAATGCGCCTGGCCGTTCCACCAGCCAATTTACGGGCTGCAGGCGGCGCCGCTGGTTGCCCCGAACGGAGACGTCGGAGTCGACGGGATGGTGATCAACTTGGCTACGGTTTTGGCGGGGGCTGTGACGAACCCGTTTAACAACGGGTACTTCCAAGGTTCGGCGAAGGATCCGCTGGAGGCAGTGAGCGCGTGTACTGGAACGTTTGGGAAAGGCGCGTACCCGGGTTATCCAGGTCAGGTTTTGGTGGACAAACCTACGGGAGCAAGTTACAACGCCGTTGGCTTAAACGGCCGGAGGTATTTACTGCCGGCGATGTGGGACCCGCAAACATCTTCTTGCAATGCGCTTGTGTAAATAAAAGAGATGGAGGGTGACAGCTGTGAACTGTCACGTAACTGCAGCCCTAAATAAAAATGTGGGAAGAAATGATGGACGTGTGCATATTTGTATAGAAACTATATGAATGTTTGGTTTTTGGGATCTGTTTGTATTTCAGCTCGTCTTTCCCCCCCTTCTTTTTTTGCCAATAAAACTACCATAAACTTTCCATTTCCTTTAGAGTTCGTAAATGTTTAGTTTCCCATGAACTAAAAGAGGGAGAGATCTAATCAAATGTACATCGAAGTTTGTTGAGGGTATTAAGGATCCTTGTAACATGACGAATGATGTGTCCGCGCTGTCCAATGCCTAAGGAACCATAGTATTAGATGCTACAAATGCGTTCGTCATCTGTCTCGATCGCATTTCCGGGTAATTAATTAGGATTTAACACATGTAATCCAAGTTCGTAAACGACTTAGCAAATCACCAAACAAACAAAGAACCAAAAAAATTATTTAAAGGAAAACACATCAATAAAATAAAACTAATTTACATATTTGGCGTTATCTTAGAATTCAAATGTTTTTTAGTTTCAAAAAATAATATATATTTAATTGAGATAAAAATATATTATGATCAATATTATTATTAAACCAATAAATACTAAAAAATACAAAATTATGCCAAATTCATGCTGAGTATCTCTAATATATCTATCCATTAACATGAAACATTTTTCGTATAAATAACAACGATTCACGTACATGAAAAAAACAAATACTTTTCTAGAAAAATTTTGGGCTAAATGAAAATATTATAGAAGTTACGAAGGGGAGGTTTGCTCAAAATGGCCCTTGATAATAAACCTATTAATTTTAAAATCATATATGTTTTAAAAGAAAAATTTTTGGACTCCATGAAAAAATCGTTGAATGAAGTTGGCCAAATTGGCCCAAATAATAAACATATTAAAATTGCAAACAATTTTTTTTTTTGGAAAAAAAATTGGATACATGAAATAATTGTATAAATGTAGTTACCCAATTTGGCCCAAAATAATAAACTAAGTAATTAAAAAACTATTTTACAAAAAAAAAAGTTTTAGAATGATGAAAAAATTGTAAATTTTCATTAAAAATTGTAAAATTGAAATCCAACAGTACACAATCTAAATGGCACACCTGTTAATACATAAAATTTTCAAGAAAAATTAGGCAACACAAAAAAACTAGTAAAGGAAAGAAAACGTGTGAATATTCTAAATCGACAGTCATAAGTCAATGCAGATTAAGAAAATAATATTCGTGATGATGTTGGTCATGGAATTGAGGTTACTGGAGGCTTCAATAACCAGACCAGTCATGGACTTTGAATGTAGTACCTACTATGCTAGTGATGTGTTTGACGATTCCAAGTATTCATTTTCTTGACAAAATTTGTTCATTTTTTTATAGTGTTGCCATCTCAAACCAGAAGAAGCATAATTATGAAACTGAAAGAATCGAACAATAATAAGCAAAAGAGAAAATTTAATAAATAAAGATTCTAAATCCTCAAAAGAAACTTTGAGAATAGATAAATATGGTTGAAGAATCAATGGTCATCACAGTATAAACTCAACAACTATACTACTTAAGTTATAAAAAAATAAAAAATTATAATGAATCCTGTAGAAAATTCTTGACCTATTTTTAAAAAAATTTAAATATTTTGGTTCTACTTGCAAATTTTTTGAATGAAATGGCACGAGAATTAAGGACAACAATAACTTCATTAATGTATTTGATAGATGATCATCAAGAGCCATAAGTGGATGAACAGACAGAACAGGGAAGGGCGGCGGAGTCATCCATCAACTTTAGTTAAGGAGTAGAATGAATTTAAAATTTTCGCATTTTTGGTTTATATAGGCTACATGATTATTGGTTTTTAACAAAAATAAATCAATATGCGTTGGCTAGGGTTACAGTTGGTATTTGATAATGTTAAAATTATTTTTTCATATAAGATAATATTTATAGAATCATTCCAAAAAAAGATAATTTCAATATAACATTATCATAATTAAATTTCATTATAAAAACTATTTAGCAAAATAATTTGATTATTTCTGACCACATTAATTCAATATTTAAGAATTAGCAAAATCAGGATTAATCTAAATTTAATCTTGTATTTATCTATCTAATTTTCAAATTTGGATGTAAGTAAAAAATTACAGCTTTAACTACTATTTATTACCATCTTATTGCATCAGATGGTAGGAGGTATATCCGATAAACCATGTGAAAAATTTTGTAATTAACTTATTAACAAAGGAAAGCGTGCACATGTCAACTTCACGTGAAAATACAAAATCACCTTTAAATGTGTGTGTGTGTGTTGGGGGGGTTTAGGGTTTAGGATTTAGGTTTGTACAGTATTACGATCCTCTAGCAACTTCTTGCCCACTACTTTCAAAAACAATTTCGAAGGCCCAACCTGACAAGTCATAAGAGACCTAAGCCCTAAAACAAAGCAAACTTGGTACCAACAAGCCTGTTATTTACGACCAATCCATCGTTTCATTGTAAATCATCACCAGATACTTTTTCTCTCAAGTTTTCTTTCCGAATTAGGTAATTTTAAATTTAAGAAATTTACAAAAACCTCCATAATATTTAGCCTAACCTACACATGTCTCTCTATATTTTAGAAACCTATACTTTGCCCTTTTGAATAGTGACATCCATTACTTTGTCGTTATTTAAATGGGCCAAATGCCTTGATTGCCCAATAAAATTTGCAAATTGTGCTAATCAACCATAATATTCTTCACATTCCCATTCTAATACATTTTTGCTAAATATATAATATGTTTCTAATAAATTTTCTATTTATGAATATTTATATGTTTATATTTTCGTATATAAGAACTAGTTATTATTTTATAGACATGTGTCTAATTAAATATATTAATTTATCCATAATTTCTTATGTATAATCCAAAATCTAGCCTAAAATTTGACCAAATTTCCTTTGGACCAAAACTCTTCCTCTCCTTCAAAAAACCTCATCTCATAATTGTCGCAGCCCCCCATCTTCGTTGATTTGTCATCACCCCCAAATCAATCGTCTTAAGATCTCATCATCATCATTTACTTCTGAATTCCTTCACTGCCATTGTGTTCGTATTGCATCGCCACCCGTCACTTTTAAATCACATCATCACCACTCACCTTTAGATCGTTGCTCACCTCTACGATCAGACCATTGCTACTTGCCTTTAAATTGCACGTGATTGCTATTTGCCTTCATTTACACCATTGTTTCTTCCTCCAAATTTGTTCACTATTGCCTTCAGATCACGCCAATTATCACCTCTAATCCTTGTCTCCCAAATGCCTTGGTCACTATCACTCCAAGATGCCACTAGGCCATTTCCTTCGTCAACTCTGCTAACGAACTACAAACAAAAACAGACTAGATAAGTATCAAAGACAAGATGCATAAAATGTATAAAACAATAGGTAAAAGTGTCTGAAGAATATGTGAAAATGTATGACACAGTATGTAAACATTTTATTTTCTTTTGACAATATGTAAAGTATAAAAGTGTCTGAAAAAATATCTAAAAGTGTGTGAAGGAATATGTAAAATGTATGACACAATATGTAAAGATTTTGTTTTCTTCAGAAAATATGTAAAGTGAAAAAGTATTTGAAAGAATATGTAAAAATATTTTAAGCAATATGTAAATGCATGTGAAGCAATATACAAAAAATTTACTTCCTTTAGAAATAAAAGTATGTGAAGTAATGAGTAAAAATGTTTAAATTAATATGTAAAGGTGTCCAAAACAATATAAAAAATGTTTAACACAATATGTCAAAGTGTATAAAATAATATGCAGATAATTTATTTCTTTTAGAAAATAAAATTGTTTGAAACAATAAGTAAACGTATATAAATAAATATCTAAAAATGTCTAAAGAAATATGTAAACATGTATGTAATAATAATTAAAAATATCTAAATAAATATGTACAAGTATGTGAACAAATATTTAAAAGTGTTTAAAACAATATGCAGATAATTTATTTTCCATAAGAAATAAGTGAGTGAACTAATAATTAAAGTGTATAAAAAAATATTTAAAAATGTTTGAAGCAACATATAAAAATGTCTTAGACAATGTATTAAGCTCATTTTTTAGGCACAACCGATCAATGTATTTGAATCTTGCTGCCACTGCTTGCATCCATGTTCATTTTTACCACTAGCATTTTAGATTTCACTGTTGTCCTTGCTCGGCTTCACATCATACTACTTGACTCCAAATTGAATTGGTTATTACTAGCCTCCAGGATCTTGTTGTCGCTGCTCACCTTTGGTCACCGGCGTGGCTTGATATGATGATGTCTTGTCTTCTCCAACCTTGATTTGTCATTGGCGTCATGTTATCATCTCATCATCATCGTCATTATCATCTTTTTGTCTTGTATCATCTTCTTTGATCATTGCTGGCAGATTGTGTGAGGAAGAAGAAAAAGAGGAGACATAGTTGAAGCATGTGGAAGATCGAGGTAATGTTGAGAACCAGATGTGATAAATGATTGTTCAAGAAGACAAAGTGTTATTTGAGGTTAGGTGCGATGGATCCTACCTAGAAGAATGTGAGTAAATTTGTAAAATCATTCACTATAGTTAATTTTACATATTTTTCATAGTGGTAGTATTATGTAAGAGCTGTTGTAAATTACATATATATGGAAAACACTATTACAATTGGGGATGAGTATGCTTTGGTTTTATGGTGGAACCGAACCAACTCGAAAATGACCTCAGTTTCAAAATTTTTTATCCAACCCTAAAACCGAGAACCAAATAGAACTATAACCATGTAAGAGCTGTAGCAACGTGATTTTTAGGAGTCGCCACCAATCAGTTTACCTAGGTCGATTGGATACCTGAGAAATTGTCTACGAGAGATTCTAAGATCGTGAGTCGGTTATGCTAAAATAACCTTATTAAAGCGCTCAGAAATTGGTACCATGGGGTTCAGTTTTATCTTTTCCTAACCATTTATTTCTTGACCTAATCTTTGATTTAAAGTGATTTTATTTAATTTTTAATTCCAAACCGGGGATCTTATCAGACCAACCGAATATGGAATAAACAATCTGTCTCGGGATTTTATCAAACTACCGAGAACAGACATCCTGAAAAATAAATGTCAAGTACTAAAAATATAAAAAGAGTTACCTTCATTTGATTTCTTGCTAATGTCTATATAATGAGAAAAAAAATAAAATCTAAGCAATTAAAGAACTAATTATTATTTATTCTAAGACACATTATGAGATCCTAAAACCAAATTGCATAATCTTAAAATTAGTTAATAAAAATAAAAGATGACTAAGGTAATTTAAGAAAATAAAATAGAATAAAATAAAATAAACAAAACACACTAGGTTATGTTTTTATGAAGATTTAATGACAGTAGTTAATGAGTGACCAAAACAAATAAATAAGAAAGAAACAAAGAAAAACAGAATTAAAAAAAAAAAACAAAAAAACTTGCTATCAATGGTCAATATGCAAAAAAAGAGGAAGTTAGTGTCTTGTAGGAACGAAACAGAAAGTAAAGAGGGCTAAACAGGGGTTTTACCGAAAAGTTGACTGGGTCAGGAACCGGATGAAAAACGGGTTGGGTCGCGGGTATCTGGCCGGATCTCTCTCTGATTCTCCGTTTTCGTCGACGACGGAGGAGCGGCGGAGCTTGGGGGATGAGTCCGTGGCCGAAGACGGCGGAAGCAGGGGAGCGCCTGGGCACAGACGACGGCGGAGGAGGAAAGCAACAGGGAGGACGAGCGATGGCTGGGAGGCGAGGCGCCGAGAGAGAGAGCTGGGGCGGCTGACGGGCGACTGGACGGAAGGCGAAGCTGGAGCGGCGACGGCGAGGGCTGAGAGAACTACGGCGGAGGGAGAAGAGAGAAAGGCGAGAGCAGACTGGAGGCGTCGGGCGGCGAAGATGGGAAAAACCAGGGGCGGCGGCGGCTCCGAGAAGAAGCTAGGGTTTCTGGGAGAGAAGTAGCGAAGAATCAGGGGCTACAGAGTGCAGTTTTCTCTTTTTTTCGAACCAAGCTTAGGGTTTCGTTTTCTCTCCTTTTCTCTCGAAATCTGAGCCATATTTATACTAGTGTGGGCTTAAAACGTGATTAACACTGCTTTTTAGAGTTTAAAATCCATCCAAATCAAATTTGAAGAAGTTTAGTCCAATTAGGATATAATCTGGTAAAATTACTAGTTTCAGTCCAATAAAACTCCCAATCTGCCTATTCTTCCCTAAATTCTGCACGAATGTCAATTTGACCCAAAACTTTCTGAAATTGTCAGATTAACCCAAAACTTTGCAAAAATCCCAGATTTTTCCTAAAATTCCCTAAAATCGCCAGATTTGGCTCAAACTCTCTAAAATTGGTAGATCTGCCCCAAACCTTTGAATTTTGCTCACCCGTTTTCTCCCAAACTTTTTCTTTTTGCCCAAATTGACCCCACAAGACTCTTAAGACTCCAAATTAGTACCTAAACTAAATTAACTCCTATTTCTACCCTAGATGACTACTTAAAAAATATCAATATATCCTAAATGTGACTAGATTAACTAATTGTGCAAAAACCCTAAAAATGATAAAAATGACCCAAATTTCTAACAAATGACCAAATAGTCCCAAAAAATGAAAATGCCCCATAAACTAATTTTCCTAATCTAAAACTTAACAAAAAGTTAGTACACGGACAAAATTAGGTGTCAACACCCTTCAATAATTTCAACATTGGCACGACATTCAACATGGAAAGCTGAGTCTCTAAGACCATCTTCTTCAACATCAAAACCTAAAATATATTGATGTCATGAATTTCCAGTTTCACATAGCTCATTAATGAGAAAAACAAGAGGATTTTGTCATAAAGAGTGGTTTGGAGTAGAAAGATTGAAATCAAAATGACCTAAAAGTAGCCAGTCTAGAAAGCGTTGTGATTCAAGTGAATATGGAGAAATTTCATAAATAATCTCACAATTTTCATGTAGTTTCAATTTGGGATATCAGTTTAAAGATTTAATATAAAAATATAAAATGGCTATCATAATTCTTCAAAGAAATATATATGTATATGTATATATTAATAATACTATAATTTTTTATTTTATATATATATATACACCTCGAATTTGGTTCCACCTTGAGTTAGTTTCATGTGGAATTAGAACCAACAAAAAAATCATCGATTCTACTATATGTGAAACCGACCTGCGAAGTGTAAACCATGGTTCATTTTTACTCAACCTAACCCAACCCAATGAAGGTAGTTCGGGTTGGGTTTTGAGTTTACCCAACCTATGCTTATCCCTAAGTCTTACAACCACCATTGTTTCAGGGAAAAAAAAAATTATAGATATACCATTTTGGTTTAACCAAATCTGCACTTTAGCCCTCTATTTTAAAAAACCTACACTTTAGCTCTTGCTTATTTTCTATTGTCCAACAATAACTTCTGAAATCTTAATTTAAATTGTCTAGTAACTATATTCGATTTTCAAAATTGTTAATATTTTCTTCATAGCTAATTGACATTTAGAAAATATTGATTTGATTTTATAAGGAGAATAATGTATTTATGGAGAATAAAAATGGATAATTTAAAATTTTTATTAACTGTAGAAACAATATTGGAAATATTAAAATTATGTTTCATAAATTGTT
The DNA here is from genome assembly GCA_039654915.1 of Aquilaria yunnanensis. Lineage (NCBI taxonomy): Eukaryota > Viridiplantae > Streptophyta > Magnoliopsida > Malvales > Thymelaeaceae > Aquilaria > Aquilaria yunnanensis. The sequence continues at coordinate 100,515,723 of CM077593.1, read as the reverse complement.
GTAAAAAAGTGTAAAAAGAGTATGAGCAAAGTGTAGGTTAAAAAATAAAAGGGGTAAAATGTAGGTCAGGGGAAAACTACAGGGAGATTATTGTAAGTCTCCCAAAACCGTCGTAAATTGGTGAAAGGTTATTCTCTCGCTCCGCGCACTCTTACTCAATACGGTCGCTTCCCTCTCATTCCCAAAACCGTCGTAAATTGCTTCTGCCCTCAACTTCCGGGCACTTTCCGGCGTCTCGGACTCTTCCAGTTCTTTCCCAAGATGCAACCGCCATCGGAGGCCCAGGACCGATCTCCCAAAACCCCGCCGCAGCAACCCTCTCCCACCGGCGTTTGCTGCAACTGCGGCTCCGCTACCTTTCCCCCGCCTCCCCAACAACCCACCGGCTGGCCAGAAATGTCCCCTCCGCCCACATACCGTCCGATACGAGCTCCGGCTATCAATCTCCCGCCGAACAATTCACAGGCCATCATACTCGCCCCCGTCCCCCAATCGCAGGAAGTTCCTGTCGTCTCTCCGCCGTTCGATTTCCAAATTCCATCCAAGAAGATCCACTCCGTCGACGATGTTCGTCGATTCCATGAATCGGAGACCTCCAAGAACTTCCTCGGCTTCGTAGTCGCGCTCTCAGAGTCCATCCGCGGCCATAAGATCTCCAGCCCTTGCCACGAATCTTGGACCGTCAAAGAAATGGTCTCCATCATCGAGACCTTAATCCGATGGGTCGACGAAATCCCTCCGGTTCAACAATCGTCGCGCTATGGCAACATCTCCTACCGAACATGGCACGAGCGGTTGGATGAGAAGAGCGAATCTCTCATGCTCCAGTTCCTCCCGGACGAGCTCAAGCAATCCACCGTCGAAATCGTCCCCTATTTCACAGACAGCTTCGGTAATTCGAGCAGGATTGATTACGGGACCGGCCACGAGACCAATTTTGCGGCTTGGCTCTATTGCTTGGCGAGAATAGGAGTCATCAAAGAGGAGGACTATCCGGCGGTGGTATGTAGAGTTTTCGTGAAATATTTGGAGCTGATGAGGAAGCTGCAGCTGGTTTACTGCTTGGAGCCCGCGGGGTCGCACGGTGTTTGGGGCCTCGACGATTACCATTTCTTGCCCTTCATATTTGGGAGCTCCCAATTGATTGGTCACAAGTATATGAAGCCGAAGTCGATTCATAACGAGGACATACTGGTTAATTTCTCCAATGAATACTTTTATCTGTCTTGCATTGCGTTTATAAAGAAAGTGAAGAAGGGGCCGTTTTCTGAGCACTCGCCATTGTTGGATGATATCAGTGGAGTGCCCAATTGGAACAAGGTGAACAGTGGGTTGCTTAAGATGTATAAGGCCGAGGTGCTTGAGAAGGTACCAATCATGCAGCATTTCCTTTTCGGGTGGCTCATCAAGTGGTATGCCCTGTACATCTCTTTGCCTGCTAATTGTTGCTGCTGCTGCTGCTGTTGTTCTAAATAGCTGTTGTGGAAAAGATTTGCTATTGCATATGAATACTGTTTCTGGTTCTTGACTTGAAGCATCCAGTGTAAAAATGCAGGGCCAGATCATGTCTGTCTGGTTCGGTATTGTGTTATAGATTGGGCAGTTCTGTGGCTATTACATGGTCACGATAGACTGAATCAATTCTGTTTGCTGTGCGACCACTCTTATGTTAGAGTAGGATCCAGGATGAAGTTGCGAACAGGCTTAATTGGTTTTACCCTTTTGGTGATCCTGGTAGTTATTCTTGGGAATGTCTGAAGAGTGTATACCAGATAGGGAGGGAAACCCTGACGCCAGAACTTTACCACAGAGTTTCATTGTTTGGTCATTTTACAATACTTATTTTGCAATCTAGGGCTTTGCACTTGTCTATTCAAGCTCATGATACATCATCAGATCTTCAGTACTTTCTTCCAGCTGTCGAATAGCCCTTCCTTGGGCTTGCACTTTATTACATTCCATTGTTTAAACGTTAATGGCCATATCTATGACATATGCTGCCTAGTAGAATAGGATCTAGGAGACTTCAGAACGGCTTGCATTATTATTTAGATTGTGACCGTCTGATTATCCTGTTCCGTAAACAGACAAGTTGCTTCAAATTCTTACTCATTTATCTTTGAAACAACATTTTTGACACTACAAATTTGATGAGTGAAATTGATGTCTGATATCTTGTATGCGTTTTGAAAATTTGATGTTTCTCTTGGGCACTTTCATTAGTACTACCTTGATGTAAGAAATATGCAAAAACCTGAATTAAGTGAACTCTCAACTGACTGGTCAATGGTTCATTTTGTTCCTCTTCAAGATTAGCATCAATCTTAATCTCAAGTTACTTGTGTATGGAACTATTGGGTTTGATTTGATTGTCGCATTGCTTCGTCCAAAAAATATGTTTTGGACAATATTTTTTGACCTGTATCCTAAAAATTTCTCTCATTTGTATCAGGGAATAGTTGAAAGTTAAATATTTGGAGATACTCAGTGGACTGGAACCTATGAATCGAGTTTCTACAAGGACCATAAAAGGTTCCATGCATGAAGACTTCCGATAGTAGGATAATTCATCAGTTATCTTGTCCTCTGTCTCCCGTGGTGGTTGGATGTTAAGGTGCAGTTCAAGCCGTCTAGGTCACTGTCCTCTCTACAACAGAGGACGCAAAGTCCAGCATCCTTTTGCCTTTGCGTTGTTGATGAGATGTTGTTCTCGTTTGTTTAAGAAGATTGTAGAGATTCTGTATGACTTGGCATGCTTACATGGTTCTGCAATGATGGCATGATTAATTAGGCCTAGTGGCAGTAGCAAAATAGAGCTATCTACTTATTTCCACAATGCCAGGAGAGGAGTGCGCTGGACATCAATGCCTTGCATATACTTTCTCTGTACTATATTTATTAAACTATTTGGTTTGACACAGATATTAAAAAAATGGAGGAAGTCTGTATGTTGTTTGCATATTTGTCTTTAACTTTACATATATAAATTAAGAAAGTTGGAAAAGGTAAATGTTGAATGTTAAAATGAAAGGTGGTATAGGAAAGAAGCTTACTAAATTTGAAAATGTTGTAAAGATTTGGAATTGTCTAAAATAAAGTATGTTGTAATAGTTTGGGAATGGAGGGAGAAATGCCTCCAGTGTCCATCCTCCTTTAAAGGTGGATGAGTTGCAGGCTTCAAAGGTATTGTTGGCATTTACTATCATCTGTTGTGTACCGTTGGCTATGAATGGCTGGATCGCAAGTGCAATGCAACAATTGGAGCAGCAAAAATAGATATGCACGAGAAGGAAGGAAGTAGTAGAGGATGAAATCAACCATTCTCCTGCAACGGCAACAGTTGGTGGATGCGATAGAAAAAGATCCGGTGAAGACACCAAGCTGAAATGGCGAATGGCAGTGACAAAGAAAATCAAAATCAAAGGCAAGTCCCGCGTCTGTGAATCAGGGTTATCAAAGTGTCTTGGACAATTCCATGGCTACGATCAACGACCATGACAAGCCTAGGAGGTGGGCAAACTTGGTTGTTGCAGAATCTTGATTCTCTCAACGGGGGAAGCAAAGAGAATGAAAGAATGGAAATCCTAACAGAGCATCTGGGAATCCACGGTAGTAGCCAAGCGACAAGGCTATTGTGCGGGTTATTTAGACCTTGACAAATTAACATTGTTTCAAACTTGGCTAAAGCAGAGATAGCAGAAGTGAACAAAATGGCATCATTTACTGGGACTATTCAATAACTAGTATTTTGCCTTATGCATTTAGTAGTATTATATATAATGGTGTATTGCTAGGTCACAACATTAAAGTTTTCATAAGTCGTAACACATCAAGCCTAAGTAGGATATAATATAGGTGATATTAGATGTAAATAGGATAGGATGGGAAAAAAAACAAAAGACGGAGCCGGACAGGTTTGGAACACATAAAATAAGCTAATTCATATAATATTTAATATACTTCTACACAGATAAGTCTAATGTGCACTATACTCTTTATATATATATATATCAATATCATTCTTCATAATGTAAAACAAATGAAAATACATCAAATCTTGCTTTTTCTCCAAAATTAGAGATAGATACAAATCATATACATGATATGTATAAATTTGATATACAAAAAAAGTGATAGATGACGGATATGTTACCAATATATTCAATAGTATGTACAAAAATAGAGATGTTTGTGTGTGTGTGTGTGTATATTAGAGAGAGAGAGAGAGAGAGACAGCAAAAGATTTCTTCAATTTAACCTTACTCCTATAAACTGTAGCTAACAATGTTATTTTGTATGGTTGGTCTAAGGATCTAGTTTTGTTCAAATAAAATCTTCTAAAGCTACGGGAGGAAGTAAATGAGATATTAAATTTTAAATAGTATAGATTTTAGATAGAAAAATAAAATTTACTACTCTCTTTGTCCCACTAATTGATCCATTTTTCTTTTTGAGTCGCCCCACCAATTTTGCATCATTTCTTTATTTGGTAATTTTTTAAAATTTAAATGACAATTATGCTCCTCTTTATTATTTAACAATTTCCAAATAGCCCAATTTCTACAAATTGATTCCTCGACTTTTGGTTTTCAATTTTCCTCCTTAATTGACTAGTCTTCTTACTCCTCTCATATGAACTTAAGCTTCTATTCAAAAAATTAAAAATTAACTACTTAGGATTTCGATTATTCAATAGTAAATCACATTAGAAAAATTATTTCAAAGATAAAAACCCAAACAGTCTACAAACAATTTTTTTGACATTGTCACTTAAGGCAATGGCAAGGTTATGCAAAAGGGAGAGAAATGCACAAATTAGTAGTACTAGACTTTGTGCATGATTTTGAATATTAGAAACAGAGGCTAGTGTGATGAAAGAACTTCAATGAAAAGAGAAGCGACCTCATAGCCCCCAAGTGCTCATCTTTGACAGTCGTCTCCTCCTACCGACAACCTCCACCAAAAAGAGAACCTTCCTTTTTAACCTTGACTAGACCGTTATCCATTCCGGCCTTGAGTGGCTCCATAAATGTATGATTTCATGGTCTATGTGAGTAGCAGCTGTGAGGTGAGATTGGGTCTATGTGAGCAAAGAGCAGCAGCAATGCGAGGTTGGGTCAAGACAAAAAACAATAGCAAGGTGAGGAATGGCGTTGAAGCGAGGTTAGTTAGAGGCAATGAGCAATGGCAAGGCAATGAGTGACAACAAGAAGGTTAGGATGACAAAGGGGCAGGGTTGTAGCAAACCCAAATAGAGAGAAACAATGAATAATAAATAAACTAGAGAGAAAGGGTTAGAATTGGAAAAAGGAAGAAAAATGACACTTTGCTTAATATGCATGCAAACACAAATGAAGCACAATTCCTAATATGGATGAAGTATTATTTTAGTAGTTAGGGAGCCATAAATGCTGACATATGCAATAATATATATTTGCATTGTGTCTCTATTTTTTGGCTTAATAATTGCTAAAATATAATAATTAAATTGGTTGAGATACACTATGTGCCTAAGTTCAAACGAGGAAAGAGTTTGAACTTTTTTCCAAAAAGTTGGGGAAAGAATAAGGCATTTATAGGGTTTGTTTGGATTCAATTAATAAAGGATATAGAAGGAAGGGGAGGGAATGGAAGTGGAAGGATGAGTCATTTCCCCTCAATTTGAAGGAATGAAACAAATGTACAGAAGAGGTAAATAGAGAAATAATGACTCTCTCTCTCCCCTTCTTTTTCCTCCTATCCAGAAAAGAAAGTCATACAAATTTTCCTTCCCTTCCTTTTCCTTTCCCTTAATCCAAATAAACCCACAATGTTAAAGATGAAAATAGACTAAAATTAAACATATGGAACTTATGATGTATTTTACTCAAAGAAGCAGAAGCAACATTTGATTAGGCCTAAAAATGAGTAGAGTAGTAGGCTGGTCATATTTGGCTTGAATATCTATTGAGTTTGGTATTTGCACATGTTTATATTGAAAACAATATGAATAAGTCATGAACGAGCTTTTAATCTATTAAACTTGAGTTGTTTGCTTTAATTAAAATGAAAAAGCTAAGAAAATTGAGTCGAGCTGAGTGGAGTAATAAACAAATCGAGCTTTTGTTTAAATTGTATATCAAGCTTGAAATTTTAGTTAGAATTGGCTTGATAACAGTTTGAATGAGTTATAAACGAGCTTTTAAACTAAGTTGAACTTAAGTCCAAATTCAAGCTGTACATTCATTTTTCACCCATCGTTTGACCAAATTAAGTAAGGGTGAGCGAAATTTTAGTTTTTTTTTTTTATAAATAATTGAACAAAATTTCGGTTCTCGGTCACCATTTTCTTGTGCTATTTTAGTTTAGTTTTCGGTTTTCTCAATTAAAATTGGGTTAACTGAAAAAAAATGATTTTTTTTTCTACTAGTGGATTGATAAGCACAATCCTTTGTATGTATTTGTACATTTTTGCTTATGAGTTGTACTATTGAACTAGTCTAATCCTAAAGGCCCAATGATGATAAGAAAAATAGGGGATGAGAGAACAGACAGTGTCATTTATTTTCTCTCAATTATTTTAGTGCATATACAATTCGGTTACTCGATTAAAAACTGAAAACCAAAATTCTATTTTCTGTTAAATCAGTTTTTAGTCAATTCGGTTTTCATATCTAATTCAGTCTATTCGATTATTAGTGTATAAGACTAAAAACCAAAAAGTTCCGGCTATTCAATTTTAATTAAAATTGAATAAACCAATTGATCACTCCTAAAGTTGAGGGGTTGAGTTGCACCAGGTTCATATTTATGGGGTCAAGTGTTTGTGTTAACTGAGTTCAGGAGTTGACAATAGCTTTAGGAAAAATAAAAAGGAAAGCTATCAAATATTTCTCTCTTCCTAAAGGTGAGCATGGATTGAGTCTAACCAAAACCCAACCTGAACTACCTCGATTGGATTAGTTTAGGATGGATAAAAGTTGATGATGAGTTGTGGGTTGGTTCTCTGTTGAAAAACTTATTAGTTATTAGGTTCGTTTAACCAAAACCAACCAACCCTAGGTTGAACGGAATCAAAACCATGTTTTTAAATATATGGGTTAATTATAGTTTGCCTCTTACGGTTTAGTGAAATTACACTTTGCTTATTCTGTTTAAAAAATATACATTTTACCCATTCATTTTTAATACAATCCAACAGCAATATCTGGAATCTTAATTTATACTAGATGGTAGTCATTTTCAAGCAGTTTCAATCTATATAATATTTTTTATAATTAATTAACATTAAAAAAATACTATTTTAAAAACTGAAAAAATACACAAGGAAAAAACTAATAATTTAAAATATTCATTAACTATAAAAAAAATATTATATAGATTAAAATTATATGAAGATGGATACCATAATGTCTAAATTAAGATTTCAGAAGTTACTGTTGAACTGTGTTAAAATGGTAGAGGGCAAAGTGTATATTTCTGAAACAAGAGATAACAAGGTGTAATTTCACCTAAATCTCAAGAGACAAGTTATAATTATCCCTCAATATATTAGAGGATTTATGATATTAATATTTACCCATTTAAAACTACATTATGAATGTGTTTTTCTAAGTTGAAACATACTCCCTCTGTCTTAAATTCTTTGTATCATTCACTTTTTATCAATTAATCTATAATTTTTTAATTTTAAAATTTTAGTATATAAATGAAAACCTTTATAAATGAATAATAAATCAAGATCTATAGTTTTTAAATATATATTTTTCAATTTTTTTTTAATAAATAATAATATAAATAAATTCAAGTCAAATCAGTAAAAAAAGTTAAATGGAACAAAGATAATGAGACGAAAGGAATATAATAATTGTCTTCTTAATAAATTCTGTAACTTAATGTATTATTCTTCTAATTTTATTTAATAAAATGTACATTGAAACTTACATGCATGTTGCAAATGTCAATAGATCTGGCTACTTTATGCTATTCAACTGTTGTTTTGAATATAATTTAATTGGGTTTTGTGGTTGTTGCAAGTATATGATGAAAATTGAGAAAAAAAATGGAGAAAGCCAGACTCATAACTTTGATTTCTTTTAATTATCAATCTTAGATTGAGTTGAATTTTTCTGAATGAGGATCTTTTCAAATTTGTTTAGTTCCAACAAAAAAAAAAAAAAGAGCAAGGCGGTTCATTTTCACTCTTACGGTCTTGTCTATTCCCCTGTTACTTTTACCGTCCTTCTCCCTAGTTGTTGGTTGCATTGCATTGATGCTTTTGGTTAGGTAGGCAGGGACACAAGTAGAATAGAAATTACTTGCCCCACCCTCTCTCACCCCCTCTTTCGCTCACCGCTTTTTAATCTATTTTGGTGGAGGATAAAGCGGCGTCTGCTTGTGAAACCCAAATATCTCCAGACGAAGCTTGAGCAGAGACCAGGGTCTCTCAGCTCTAACACTGCCACTGAGGTAGTAGATCTCTTGTCTCCTCTCTCCTTTCGTTTTTTCGTTTTCCGAAGTTAAGCACTGTAATTTCTCTTGATTCAACTCGTGGGCTTCTATCCTTTTCTGGGTTAGCCCGGCTGCTTCTTGTTCTGATGCCAAATCTTTTTCCAAGTGGTTCTCTATCTCTCTGGTTTTTTTTTTTCGCCTTCTTCCCCAAACAGGGATTTTAGCTCAGCTTATTGGTTTAGTATCAGATGTACGTGCATGTTTCCAAAAGTTGATTTCTGTTCCTCTTCTCTCACTTAGCTTGCGAGCGTCAAGTTTGGGTCTACGAAGTTTAGTTGAGTTTTCTCTCAAACTCTACGTTCAGATTTGTTTCTGGTCTTAATTAAGATAAACCATGGATTTTGTATTGGTTGGTGATGAATCAGTGATGGATCCACCTTATCACAGAAGGGGGATATCACTATCTCTAGTGGATACGAAGTATTTTATCCTGTTATTATAAATACCAAGTCTTAACGAAGTTTTGTGTATCCTTTTATCAAAAGATGTAAATTATTTCTGAAGTTGCCCCGCACCTGCGAGATGCTTGTGCTGGCAAATATTTCTATATTTCTGAATGCGATGGAATAATTTAATGTGCTCTAGCTGCCTAACATTGCTTCAGTTGTTTGTAGGACTATTTTCTTTTCTTTTGTTTGCTTTTTTTTTGTGAGGTTCAGTGAAATTTTTTTTCACATTTTGGCTGAGTTTTCTTTTCTTACTTGCTGAATACTGTGAAGGAGATGGAAGGGGAAGGGGATTTTCGTCGGTGGGATGAACTATTGCCTGATGCTTTAGGGCTAATCTTCAGAGAGTTGCCTCTACAAGAGCTGTTAACAGTGATCCCCAAAGTCTGCAAATCTTGGAGGAAGACTGTGATGGGTCCTTATTGCTGGCAAGAAATAGATATTCAAGAATGGTGCACTACACATTCCCGGCCTCACCTCATTGATCAGATGCTTCGGATGCTGATTCCCAGAAGCTGTGGATCTCTTCGAGAGCTCCGTGTATCATGCCTTCGGAGTGATGCAAGTTTCTCCTTCATCGCCGAGAAGTAAGCCTAACTTTGCTTATAGTTAGCGTTTTCAATTGTGATGGTTATTGCATTTACTGGTGTCATATGTTGAGCTGCTAGGATATGGATCCTTGGTTGATTAATGGGGTTTGGTAAATGCCAATGGGTCAGAGCACTTGTTATGTTAACTTCATTTGAGTTAGCATTTTGTGATTTGGTATTGTTTGTTGCAATTGTTTTTGCAAGTGCTGGTTCGCTACAGGCCCTGTGTCTGAAGAGAAGTGAAATAAGTGCGTCGATAGTGGAACAAACTGCTGCAATGCTCTCCACAATCACTTTCTTGGATTTGAGCTATTGTCCGAAGATGGGAGCAAGTGCTTTGGAGGCCATTGGAAAGCATTGTAAACTTCTTATTGGGCTGTGCCGCAACATGCACCCGCTGCATAAAGAGGGCATCGTCTCACAAGATGATGAAGCCATTGCCATTGCCTCAACAATGCCTATGCTGAAGCGCCTTGAGATGGCTTATTCTCTCATTGGCTCAGAAAGTGTTCTGCAGATCCTCTCAAACTGCCCCGAGCTAGAGTGTTTGGACTTGAGAGGCTGTTTCGATGTGAAACTTGATGAGCAATTCTTCAAGGAGAAGTTCCCCCAGGTGAAGGTGTTGGGGCCTTATGTCATTGGTTACTATGAGAATTCGATTGAATGGGAGGACTACTCTGACGACTCTGATGGTTCCTACCATTTGACCTGGCAGTTTCTGCCTGATGAAATAGGAGACTATTTCGATGATGATGATGAGTTCTACGAAGGTGTGTGGGATAATGATGGCCAATTGGGGGAGCTCGATCTAACATTCTATGAAGCAATTGAAGATGCAAGAATGCACGATTGGCCTCCATCTCCCTAGTTCCTCCGCCATTTTCTGTACACCGACCTGCCTAAACGGAATAACATGAGGAATCAAACAGTGAATCCTATTGTTCGGTTGGATGTCCAAGCCTTGTTTCATAAGTCGGGAAGTGTACTACCGCCCCAGTTCCTTGTTTGTGGCTTGTGTATTTGTAATATGTATTAGTGTCTGCAAGCAAGTGATGTGTAGCTTCGATTCTCTAATGAGGCGTGTATCAAAGTTTGCAGGTAGAGATGTGAAGCAAAGAAGAGGTAGCTGTAACAGCTTTTTAAAGTTAAATAAACCAGTAATGTGAATAAGTATGGTAAAATTTGACCTGATTCACTTGAGCTTGAGCCCTAACTTGATCTGATTTAATCAGAAAAGCTAATTGTCTGAATTTGACTGTATTCAATTTGATCTGAACTCGAATCTGATTAAAGTGAAACCCCAGCCTAACCTGACCTAAAACTGAAATGATTTGATGACCAAATTTGATATGGTCCAATTTTAACATAAATTAAAATAAAATACAACAAAAATTTTAGGAAAATTATTATTAATATATGTAAATGAGGTTTTTTAATTCTGTTGAACTATTTTACGCTGTAGAGCGAGCAAGTAAAAGCTATGTGAAATGATTAGTGAAACGATGATAGAGACATAGAAATAATTAGATTTTAGAAATTATAGTACTCATTTCTATCCCATATTCTTTAAAATATTTGATTTTTTTGAATAGTTTGAATCGAATTTATACATATTACTTCCTTTGTATCAAATTCTTTACATCATTCATATTTTAACATTTAATCTATAATTTAAAAATGTATATTTAGAAACTATAGGTCTTTATTTATTATTTAATATAATCATTTTTCATTTATATACTAAAATGTTAAAAATAAAAAATCATAGATTAATTGTTGAATAGTGAATGTTACAAAGAATTTAACATAGAAGGAGTATTTTATTAAAGAAATTATATATTAATATATCTTCATAAATTTTATATTATGTTTTTATGTTTAGTTAAATTAAATTTTAATCAAAATTAAACAAATAAATTGAATCGATTAAGCTATTTTAGCTTATAGATCAATGAATCGAATAAACCTAGCAATCAAGTTGAATCTTATCTAAAACCCGATAACTCAACCTGATTGAATCCAAATCCAAATAAACCCAGTCTGATTCAACTCGAACTCGAAATCTATTTAACCCAAAATTAATCTGAACCCAAATATTCCAATATAAATTTAAATACATACTAAACCTAGTTAAATTTGAATGTGAATGGTCTGACGTAAATCTGGCTTAACCTACCCAATTACCATCGTTCTGTTTGTGATTTGATAGCACAAATCCACTGAATTTTGTGAGATGGGTCACGGTTGATTGAACCTTTTAGGTGACAGGGTAGGCTCCGCCTGCAGCTTCTTCTATGGCATTATAATCTCAACGGCCCCAACCCTTTTCCATTTTTTCACCATCGCACTATTCGATGTTTTCTCTGAAGAATCTGAAAAGTACAGTTGAGAGTCTTGAGACTTGAAAAGCTTTTGTGAATGTAGTTTTCCATTTTCCCTTTGTGTACCATATATTCTCTTTGCGGTGGGACAGACGCATGAGAAATGTGTAAAATAAGCTACTTACAGAATTTCTTGGTAAGGAAATAGGATACTGTCATTTGTCGAATACATGGGGAAATGGAGCTTTGAGAAGATTCATGGGTAGACAAATGCAGGCACTGAGTTGGGTTTTGAAAAAAGGTAAAGATTCAGTCACAATAAGAACATATAATTTTTATGGCATATGAGTAGTACTGCACACTTCATATGAAAAGACTGTTTATTACTGTATGGCATGCCTGCCAACAATATTTTGGTCCAATGATTTGGTTTTACCATGTTGAAGCATGATTTACCTTTAAAAACACATGGTAATTTTACCTTATATATTCATCTTTGTCAAAATTTGTCATAATTTAATGGTCAATTGACCCTTACAGGTTCTCTTGCCGCAAAATATAGACAAGAAGTTTGTAAAAATTTCTCCAGAAAAAAATGCTTTTACTTGATCTCGACTGAGTTTCTGATAATTGTATGGCCTATTATGCTTATAGAATAATAGAGTAGCAAGAAATTTACAACTGTTGGATGTCGGTGGGTAAAATTTTTATAAGTTCCAAGTTGAAAGAGGATTAAAAATTGAAATATCAGGAGATTCAGGCCACGTCTGCTCTTTCTCGGTTCGTATGGTCAAAAACACACCGGGTCCCCTTTGAAAATTTGAGGGCTACAGCGCCCCAAGTATCTGAATCACGTGAAATCACTTGACAAGGGTAGTAGGTACGGTTTTTTTCTTTTAAATAGCACAAATCGTCCATGTACTATCCGAAATGTTTCAGTTTTATCCCTTTCGTACCAAAGATTGCTTATCAGTCCCTGAACTTGAATGGGCGTTGGTGTTGCAATTTTTGGACTCCGTTATGTTGGACTGTTGAAAGTTAATGGAGATCATTCATGGCATCCATGTCACCATATCCCTGTCATGCAATGTATTTGCTTGATGCTTGCTTGGAAGAGAGAAATAGATCCCAATCAGGTAGAACTTGACAATTGACATGGATGTCAAGTGAATGTCCATGACGTTGTAATGATCCCACATGATAGGGTCCAGACATTACATTATTGACTAAATTTACATCCAGTTCATTTTAACTTAAGTCAATTAAATTTTAAATGGTTTATTTTTATTTTTATATTTTTTTTACCCATAACTAATTTTAAATAAAAGTCAATGTTATGTAGATGTAATAATATATTGAAAATACATTTTTTGTAATCTTACTAAATTTTTATTAATTTTTTTAATTTTAGATATTAAAAAAAATTTATAAAAATTTAACAATATCATGAAAATTTAATTTAAAATAAATTATTAGATCTACATAATATTAACTTTCAAATGAATTTGGTTTTAGGAAAAGAAAACTTTAAAAGTAAAAATTAGTTCAAGGACTGCTCAACAAATGTTTTGTACCTTGGTGACTGCATAGCAACATTATACATAGTTTAGGAATGTCTGTGAAGGTTTACCCCTTTTGGTAGAAACTTTCAGACTTCTTCTTTTTTCACCTAACCCACTGAATATGAAATTCAACGTGGCTTTCTTAAACACTTTTGAAAAGAAAATAAAAAATTGCACCTTAAGTTGGATGGACCATAACTTTAATGTAAAAGCTTCAGACCCTCCTAGATACAAGTACAGGAAGATAAGTAGATAACTATTGAGATGTAAAAGTAATAAAGACTAAAAATTACAGGCTTTAAACTCTAAACCCTTAAATTATAAGTCACTTCTTAAAACTATTTTCTCTCTCTCAATTTCTTTATATCATATATTATTCATAGTAAAATTTATAATTTTTTATCTTCAACATTTTAGCATACAAAATATAAAATCTTTACATATATAAATAATATATGATGACACATAGTTCTAAATATAAATTTTTGAAAATTTCTCAAGCAAATAACATATTAATAAATTTAAGTCAAACCTATGTTGATTAGTGAAATTGATCAAAAAAATGATAGATGGAGTATATATTTGTATACTCATAGTATAACTCATGTCTCATTCCCACCGTTCTAGTAAACGGTAAGAAGGGACACCCGCCACACAGGTGGCGTGGGTTAAAATCTGGCCCTTACTAAGGCATAACACCCACAATTACTAATATTGCTCAAAAGTCCTCTAGATTTTGAGAAACGGACAGTTGGCTTCCTGCATCTCCTAGCAGACTACTACTCCTCCTATTAGCCTTACTTCTAACTAGAGGTGGGCAGTGGACTGCTCGGCCTGACTTGGCTTGGGATGGGCAAGGTGGGCCCCGAGCATGGCCCGAGTTGGACCTGAGCCATGCTAGGCCTTTTTTAACTTTATAAAAATAAAAATTAGCTAAATACTAGTAATTTCTAGCCTTTGGGGGCTTCTGTGTAATTTTCTCTTTATTTTAAAAGCCAGACGCCTCTCCAGTGTTTAGCATAGTCTGACCAGTCTGGGATGGTCCGGGCTTTAGCCGGCCCAGGCCCAGTTAAAACTCCCTCTCCATGGTCCATGCACAGCCCACCTTCATCTCGTGGCCCCTACCAGGCCGGGCTCAGTCTGGGCCAATTCAGAGGCTCAATGACAACCTCTACTTGTCACATATTGCTTAGTATAAAAAAATTTATGTGCCAAAAAATTTTGGAAGAAAAAAAAGTCCGAATTGGATATCTTTTAATGATTTTCAAATTTTTTGATCAGGTTGTAAAAGATTAAAAGTAAAATAGGAGAATTTTGCCCCTGATGACGAATTTGCCCCTCCTTTGGGCAGAGGAAGGATGGGTAAAGCGGGTACGAAACTCGGGGACTTAAAAAATGGTCCCCAACTTCACTTGAACTACGATGTCATGGTCCCCGTTTAAAAGACGAGGGTTTCAATCATCACCCATCAACAAGAAGATGGAGTTATTCGCTTGCCATTTTCTTCTGTTTCTTTCTCTTTTTCTGTGCTTGTTTTGATTCTTTTTCTGAATCCTCCATTTTTATATATTTAAAATAAGTCGTTAAAAAGGGGAAAGAATTCCTATTGAGAAAGGTAGGAATGTAACAAATCTAAAAAAATACATATCCAATTTTCAAAAATTTATTGAAATTATTTTTTATTATTTTTTATCGAATGAATGTTATTTAAAATATAATACTCTATTTATCTAATAATCATTTGAATAAAAATTATTTTAAAATTAATTAATTTTTATGAAACTTTTTTCATACCCAACTTCAAAAGAGAAAGTTTAATAAAACATTTGTGAACTTCTTAGATTATAAATTTTCGAGTGGCATATATATTATGGAAAAATCAACAAAATTGAGGAAAAGGAGTATAGAAAGAAAACGGGCTTTGTACGGTTGCTGGGCCATTCAGCCCACCAGGAAAAAAAACCATAAAGATGAAACAAGACTCAGGTAATGCTCTTCGCCGGAGGTCGATTCGATTCAAAGTCTATGTAGTAAGTGTAGAAGAAGCACAAAGGCGCTGGCGGCTGCCATTTTGTTGGGGGACTAATGATGGTTTTGGTCCTCTTGGTTTGGTGCCATTTGTGGAAGGGTTGGCCTTCTCTTGTTTCACACAGGCCTCCAGTTTTCGTTGGACACGTATACATATGTATCATGAGATTCATGACCAATTCACACAGTAGCCTTGAATTGGCTGCTTCTACGCATTTACGTCATTGCTCATTCATAATTTGCAATAATATCCTTGTGATAAATTTCAACTTTGAGCGAGTGATTTGGTTTGTCTTTTTGCTGTATGTGCTCTAAGGTGGTAATATTGCAGGATTGGCTCTTCTGTTTGTTGTTTCTTTTCTATTAATTGTTCGTCATTGTGTGATTTAATGTATAGTTTTTTTGAGCAGGCAAAAACATGGGGAGTTATTAGATGTTAATCATGCATCTTTTCGGAGTAATTGATATTAAGGTTTTGAGAACTTCATTTCTTTGGGGTTTTCCCTCCCATTGTGAAAATTGTGCAGATTAAGCTGATAGGGTATTAGGGGTGTAACTAGGTTGGGCTGAAGCCGACCCTTAAGGCTCGAGCTGAACCTTTTAACTTAATAGCACTACTCGAGCTCAAGCTCAACTTGTTTGAGCCCGATATGCTCTAGCCCGAATTTTGAGGCTTGAGCTGTTCCCAAGATTGGTCCCTTAGGCTTGATAGACCCAAATTCACTAATACCCAAAATAGATGCCTGAGTTTGCCCTTTGATCTTCCCTTTCAAGACTCGTTTACTAAATTGCTGGTTAGGGTTAGGCTAAAAAATCTCCCTACAAGTAAATAGAAAAAAGGCATATTTAACAAATAAAAATAAAATGACACAATAATAGAAACAAAAAAAAAGAAGAAAAGCAGACTAGAGGATTAAAGCTTACACTGTGTCAGTTGTTGTCGCCAGTGTCGAGATCGGCATGCGTTGTCCTTAGAACTCAAATTCATGCTTGGTTAGGGCATGTTGTCACCACATCTCCATCAATCAAATTTGAGGTGGATTAGTGGATGGTCGAGGCGGCGAGATTTGAGATTGGGAATGTATGAGAGAGAGAGGGTCCAAGGGATTCACCATGCGTCACAAATTGAGACCAGGGAGTAGGGACCTGCGGTTGCAACTGCATAGATGCAGTAACAAATAAGCAATAGGGTTGGGTAGTATTTGGGCATTTAGGAGACTTGAGAATTCATAAATCAAAGGGCTAAGGCCCTGGCCCAAGTTTACCATGATATATTCATAGGGCCCTTAGACTTGATATATTATAGGGCTAGGTAATAGCAAGCTTGAGCTCAACCTTATAAGTTCGTGAGCTCAATTTTAGGTTTGAGCTTAATAGACCAAACTTGATAAGGCTCAATTCCAATTCGAGTTTGAGCTACCTGATAAATGCTTGACTCACTTACATCCCTAATACGTATCCTTGCCAAGGTGTCGTCGGAGATGGAGTATCCCAAAAAGAAAAAGATATGCAATAAGATAAAAGGGTTAATTTACCACCTTTTATTTTTTCTCTCATGTTTTGCGGTAAAAAATGTAGAGAAACAGGACAGTCAAGAGTCAAAGGAAAAATAAGGAATTTTAAGGCATTAGCTAGATAAAAATAAAAAATATTAAAAAAAGAGAAATAAAAAATTTAATTTTTTGGAGGTGATTTTCTTTTTTGGGGCAATTCTTTCTAAATAGAAATAACATGCAACTTTTCATTAAACTTAAAAAAAAAAGTGATTTAGTATCCATTATATAAATAAAATATAAATAGTTATTTAATGAAGATGCTTTCACGTATGTAAATTTGATTGATAGACATTTTCCCACAGTTGCTCTCACTTTCACTCTTACTTTATGTCACCTAGGTTTGAGTCAGCAAGAACGGACGCAATATTGACCTGGAATTGAGCTACTGGAAGAAAAGAAAGTTGGACTTCACTTAAAAACTTCCACATCCATATCCCTTTTTTTTCTTCTCTGTTATTTTCTTTAAAAATCTAAATTGTAGTATATTCCTTATAATGACAAAATGAGTTCAAATATAGTAATTTTTTAATTATTTTTTGTTGATTTTAACATTTTCAATTAGTACTTGACATTTGAGTTACATGAGAAAATCTCTTGTGGTTCCATGTTACTACTTTGAAATATGAAATGAAAATTGGGCAAGTATGTTTCCAAAAAAACAAAAAAAATTAAAGTCTTTGACTCTCTGCAAATCTTTAATGGATCATTACTGTCTTCCCTAATTTTTTTTTTGAAATTTTTGACGTTTTGGGTTAATGCTTACAAGTTCTTCTCTACTCATCCCAATACAAAAACCTCTACCCATAGCATAGCGTGGGTGATCTCCCTAGCAAGTGTACATTTTTTGTGCTCGAGCTTGAGCTCAATTAGATGCTTATCAATGTGAGCCTTATTGATCTCGAGCTTAAGCTCAAGCCTGAAAATGAACCCGATACTTTAAAGAGCTGAGCTTGAGCTTGTAAGTACTTGATCCCTTTTGTTAAGAGGCCTAACGGGCCTTCAATAATAACATATTCCTTCCATTTCATCAAAACTGACCATTTTATTATTCACTGCAATTAATTTATAATTTAATTTCTTGCAATGTTTATTATAAAAATATCAATATTTGATATGAAAATGAAAATTTAAATATTATAGTTTCTAAATATCATTTTTTAATTTTTTTTAATACATATTAATATGAATATATTCAAGTCAAATTTTAGTAAAAAAATGTAAAATGGTCAATTAATGTAAAACAGATGGAGTATATAATATTTAATTATCTAGCTAATCAAAGAGGTATTGGTTTAAATTGCTAACTCAAGCATAATAAGTTATGTAAAAGGCCATTCATTTTAGTTTGACAGGTTTTCAAGCCCTCATCGAGTTGTGCTCAAGTCTCAAAATTTGGGATTAAGTAATTCAAGTTTGAAATCGGGTAATATTGATAATACTGGGCTTAAGCTTGGCTCTACCCCTTTATACCATATAAGGAACGTTAGTGGGAGTGCAAGATTAAACATTTGACCCATTCTGACATAAGAAGAAAATAATGATAAATAAAAAAATAATGGTCAAAGCAAGCACTTGCGCTTGCAAACAATAAAAGTTTACAGATAGTATAACAAACAAACAAGTCTAAACTAGTTAACTAAGTTTGATAATATGCAAATATTTTTCATAACTCCCACAAGCCCTAACTATTTAACAACCACTTCAAAACCTTTTATTCTCTGTCATCTTTCTCATTCTCATTGGGCATTTTCGACTACATATGAACTTTAGTTTAGATTTGGTTGGTTCTTTTTCATACATTTTATTACTTAACTAGCCTTATCCAATGTAGTTTATAGAATTTTATGGTGAATACAATTCTATTTTAATTTTGGTGTTCAAGAGCGATTTGAGACTCTCAAATAGTTGATCTTCAATTAGAGGTGAGTAGTTGTGGATCAAGGTTTTTTATTGGGTTTAATGGAATCTCAACCTTATTAAGGTGTCCTAAAAGCTTGACAATGGATATAAAGGCAATTGCATAGAATAAAGTTAGTATTTTATCTTTTTAGGTTTTATAGGCAATCTTTTTATTTTTACAAATACTCATTTTTAGGCCTTTTTTTTATGCCAAATTGATTTCAACACTATTTGGCTATTAGTTGTTTGATGTGGGTTTTATTGCAGTTATTTGTAAGTTCCCTATTCTAAATTTATTCTGATTTATATGAAAAACTTGGCTTAATCCAATTCTTTTCCTTTCGTTCAGTATCGTAGAAACGAGTAAATTTTTAATGGTCAGTTTTATGTTTCTATTATCTCTTAGAGTCTTATGTTGCAATTGGTTTATAAGATGTAGTTTGCTCATTTTTAATTGAAATAAAGCATCTTTGGTTACAAGAAAAGAATCTCATAACTCATGGAATTATTTTTAGAAAGTAGTAGTAGCATGCTGATAACGTTTCATAGTACAATACTAAGATTAAAATCATTTTCATTACTTCTTTATTATTTTTATTATTATTATTATCAGTGTTGTTGTTGTTGTTGTTGTTGTTGTTGTTGTTGTTATTTGTAGTTGAATCGATCAAAACATATAAATTTGAAGCTCCTACTGTAACCTTATCCCGTTGGCATCTTTAGAATATGAGTTGGGTAAACTCGAAACTCAACTTGAATAACCCCTACTAAATTGAATTGTTATGGATAAAAATAGATTATGGATCGTGGGTTGGTTTTATAGCTGGAAAATTTGATGATTTTCATGTTAATTCTGGTTCAATATGGAACCAACCCAAGTTGAAATGGAACTCGAATATATATACATATATAATAAGATTTATGATATTACTGAATTGTCCATGTGTATATGGTGAGGATGTCCTCACAGAGGATAGTGAATAAGTTGTGAACTTAATGAGTGGTGATACCAACATATTAGTATATTACTACCAGATCTAAGAATATGGGCAGGGGTAGGAATATGCTAAAAGCCTAATTGGCTGACGAGATGGTGAGGTGGGAAGTTGCAATGGTTGGTTTGTGAGGTTTTGAATACCTTAATTTATTGGAGTAATGTGTTTTGAGTTGAAACTCTGTTAGGTACTAAAAAAAATGAAAACTAGAATAAAAAAACTCAAAACTATAGTTATGGTTTTGTTTGGTTTTCAATTCTTAGGTTAGAATAGATTTTTCTAGGACCATAATTATTTCAAATTGGTTCAGTTTCACTAGAAAACTAACTCAACCTGACTCGTACTTACCCTTAAGCTCTATAGACATCCGTTTACCTCGAGTTAATGAGGGGGGCTGGTTTCATTCCGTGGAGAGGGGTGTCCTTTTGTGTGGGTTGGGGGGGATTCAGAAGTATGTAAAAGTTTTAAAATATCTATAAGAGTTTGGAAAGGATAAGGGTCACTATGTATGTTTCTCAGAACTCAGAAGATATCAAGCAAAATCTGACTTTTCAAATTTTGACAGGCAAGTGTTTGGGTGGTTTTGAACCCCGGGTTTAGCTTGGCAGTGTCCGTAAGCACCAATTGACATGGCCAAGACATCGGAGAGGGTTGTCTTGTGCCAGGTTTCTCCCTTTTTATAATTTATTTTATTCAATAAAATGCACTGTTTTTTCATTTAACTCAAAATACTTTTTTAAAAAAGTGGACGGCTCCCTCTAGTGATAGATCCAAAGCTGATACCCTGTCCAACAAGATTTGGGCCAAGTGGTACGGTAAATGAGACATCACACTTGTTCTTTAAAATTTTGTTGGAAAAGTTATTGAATATGAAATGATTCGATAAAAAGGAAAGCCCTCAAGAAAAGCTTTAAAAGTGTTTATCACTTCCTTCGTCTCAAATTCTTTATAAAATTCACTATTTATAGAATTAATTTATAATTTTAGAATACAAATAATAAATAAACTTATAATTTTTAAACATATTTTTTTGAAAACTTTTATAGTATAAAATAATATAAATAATTCGAGTCAAATTTAAATTAAAAAGGTGAAATGTAGGAAACAACATGCTATAGCATCTAAGTGTGTTCCTGTGTATACTATAGACTCAAGAAGCACTGGTTTTTTCTTGGGGATGTTTTTTTTTTTCCTCCTTTTACCCTAACGTGGACTAAAAGTTTTAACAACGCATTAGCTTTTGCGGGAATTTTCTCTTAGCGTCTTTTTTAAACTTAGGAAAGAGAGAGGCACACACGAACTAGAGGACTTGAGTTTGAGGGTTAGTAAAAGTATTAATCATCAAACTTCCTTCAAAATGTTGTATTCATTAAATACTGAAATCCAGTAATATAATGTTACATGAAAAAAAAAAACAAAAGAAAAGTTGAGGTAAGTGGCTTCATTCGGCCTAACTGAAAAATAAGCGGTTATATATTGTCGTTCATTTTTAATTTTAATTTTTTATTTATAATCAGTGTAATTTAAAAGGTAATACTCTATATAATCAATATTACTTAAATATTATTTTTAATTTTATATCAGTTTTTTTTCCTTATAGGATTTAAGAATAAATATTAATTAAAAAAACTTTATTTTTTACAAAAAAAATGTAAAAATCATTTTTTTTTTACTTTCTTAAGGTTTCAGGTTTCGACTAATGTATAAGTTGTGTCAATAATTATTATATTTAAAATCTGTTATTTTCCAAGTTTTGGAGATATAAGTGGAAATTGTTTGTTTAATTTTTTGGGTTGTTGTGTCGATGTTTCTGAATTCGTATAGAGAGGGGAGTAAAAAAAATAATAATAAAATTGGACAAACAAATAGGAGTATAATTTTCATTTTACTTACTAAAACTTAAAAAAAAAATAATGTAAAGAATATGAAACAGATGAATACTTTTATATAGTTCCTCAACCCAGGTTAGAAAATTGGAATCATTTAATAACCGCAGGCCCCCAGTCCACACAGTTATAAAGGCCAGCCTCACAAACACAAACCCAGCCCGTTCGGCTTGTACGCGATAAATATCTCGCGACATGGGCCACGAGATTTTCTTTCGAACGCAGACATCCATGCACGTAACGTGCAGCCCTTGAACCTTAACCGATAGGCGACAATTCTAGCACAACTTAAAGTAGAGCTTCGATCGCTCGCCTCCACTTTCCCGTTTATATACACCAAAACGGTTTTTTTTTTTTAAAGAAAATCTCAAGGGACTCTAATTAGATAAATTTCAAACTTCAATACCGCACTCCTGCTCGTTTTTATTTATTTATTTTTTAACAAAATATGTTTTATTTTAATTAAAGATAAGTCAAATAGTATCTTACAAACCAATAACAATATAAAACTCTAAGAAACAACAAAAATATAAAACCGGCCACAAAAAAACTATTCATTCATGTGATACCAAATGAAATGAAGAGAATCGGATCAAACTAAATCTTCCAAATAAGTTAGAATAAATTAAATGTACAAAATTCACAAATAAAATGGAACAATACTCAAAC
Source organism: Aquilaria yunnanensis (assembly GCA_039654915.1). Taxonomy (NCBI): domain Eukaryota; kingdom Viridiplantae; phylum Streptophyta; class Magnoliopsida; order Malvales; family Thymelaeaceae; genus Aquilaria; species Aquilaria yunnanensis. The sequence continues at coordinate 100,493,281 of CM077593.1, read as the reverse complement.
CAAACTAATAATAACTAAGTAATGCAAGAACCAACCAGGCATCAGAGGCCTGAATAAAACTATCTATAAAAATAAAAAAGTTTACTTATAAAACTTAAAAAAATAAAGCATAACTTTATTTTATGTAATTGGCTTCATATCTGTTGTCAGGGTTAAGACATCCTAGTATAGTTGAGATTCTAGTAAATCTAAAAGAAATTTTAGATCCATCATTGCTTATCTTCAATTAAATATTTACCCTGTGAAAACCTCGAATCACTCTTCAACACTAAAATTTGAAATAGATTGTATCCATTATGAAATCTGATAGATAATATCGGATAAGGCCAATCAAACATGAAACGAATTGAACATTTTCTATCGCTCTACAATTAGGGGTGCTTATTTAGTTTTTTTTTTTTTCAATTTTAGCCAAAATCGAATAACCAAATTTATTTAGTTTTTAGTCTTATGTACTAATAATCAAATTGACCAAATTATAGAAGAAAATCGAAGTAACTGAAAAATAATTCAGTTTATTTGGTTTTTAATCGAAATAACCAAATTTTATGTATACACAATCTAAACCTCAAATATACATTACATATTCCAATCTAAACACACATTTTAATCACTTAGCAAATATCTATAATTCATTCTAAATTCAAACATCACATGCATACACATGACAAATATTTATTACATACATAATCCTTTCCAAATGTAAAAAATAAGTACTAGTAAAATAAAAATTTGGTTATTTTCGTTAACCAAATTTTAATTGAAGCAAACAGGAAAATAAACTGAATTTTTTATATCGGTTTTCGGTTAACCAAAAACCAAAATTATATTTAAAAATGATAACGAAAATTGAATTTATTTTTTCAGTTATTTCGGATATAATCAAAATTTTGTTCACATCTATCTACAATGATACCTTTTCTTATTACCCATTTCAATGATGAAGACAATCTTCCATCATTGGCGGATGTAAATTTCAACCATTTTCTTTAAAAAAATGTTAATGAAAAATATATAATTTTGTAAAGAAATTATTTTAATTTTTTTAATAGACTCTATAATTTCTACAACATATGTTGAACAAAAAAAATGATCTCTCTTATCTCAATGAAGATAAAAAGCAAATAACTATTTTTCTTCATTAACAATACTATATTGGCAAAAGCCCTCTTTGGTTCCTAAACTTTCATTTTGCTTCCCACACCTAGTCCTTGAACATCTTGCATCACATTCTTTTTTCTTCAAACATACGAAACAGTTAAGGGGCCAGTTTGGCACAACATAAAATTAAGGGGTCAAAGGGTAAAAAATAAAAGTTCAAAGGCTAATAGCTTATTTTTACCTTCTATATTCTATCTATAACTATGCACATATGTTTAATTATATATAGTAACCCTCTCTTAACTCTTCATATATAATTCACCTCCATAAAAAATTGGACAAAATTGCCCCTCACTAAAACTATTTCTCTCCCTTTAGAAACTTGCCTCATTCCCACTGCCACCTCCACTGCTACCACAACATGTGGATCTTCTATCATTACTCGTATCTGCATAAGTATCAAAGACAAAGATGCAAATCATCTGAAGTAATTAGGAAAAGTGTGTAAACAAGTATATATAAGTGTCTACAATAATATACAAACTATTTGTTCTCTTTAATAATATGCAAACTATTTGTTTACTATCAAAATGATATGTAAATGTGTAGATGTATCTGAATAAATATGTTAAAGTGTCTACAGAAATATGTTAAAATGAATATGCAAATAATTTATTATCTCAAGAAATAAAAAAATTTTAATCAATAAGCAAAAATTTCTAAGTGACTATGCAAAACTGTTTGACGAAAAATATAAAAATGATTATAACAATAAGTAGAAAATTTGTTATCTTTAAAATTAAAAATGTTGAAAGAATAAGTTAACGACTCTAAATGAATATATAAAAATGTATGAACAAATGTATAAAACTATCTCTAACACTCATCTTCAAGAACTTGAACAAACCTGTAAATAATTTGTTATATTTAAAAAATAATTGTTTGAAATAATAAAAAAATCTGATAAAATATGTAAAAGTGTTAAAAAAATATAAAAATATCTAAAAATAATATATAGATAAATAAATGTATATGATTCAATGAATAAAAAAATATCTAAATAAATATGTAAAAATGTCTAAAATGAAATACAAAAGTGTCTAAACAATAACTAATAAATAAAATTTATTTTTTTCTATGCCCTCTTTTATCTCTCCTTCACTTGTCGGTCTCTTTTTCTTTCCTTCGCTCGCGATCTCTCAATCAATCATCTTCGTGATACTTTTGCCATGAAATTACCCTAGGCCACTTCTAGCTTCTTTTATTGAGGAGAACGATCGTACATTGATCACTCTAAATCACCGTATTTAGGCTTTCAACTTTATTTCTGACGGAGAACTCAATGCTATTTTTGCGTTAAGCCTTCCACTGCTTGGTGGTCAGGGTGATTGGTGTTACCCACTCCGGGGTAGTCCAGTTATGGTGCCAAAACTGTTCATTTAGACTCCCAGGATTGGTAATGTTCTGTAGGCCATCAGAACACTACCCTTAGTGTGCATACCCAAGTGGCCCTCTTGGGCACTATGTAAATACTTGCATATTGGTCCAACCATCACACACATATTCACATTGCGTGCACACCATGGCAGCAAAGAAGGAAAACACTAGCACAAGTCTTAGTTTTGGCTTCCACACATTAGGCAATCTTGTTAAGTTCTAGTGGCCAGCTATTGCACCTGTAACTTCCACTAATAAACTGTATCATTCTAGCCACATAGCCCCATGTTTTCTTTGCTCCATTATCAAGTAGAGACTTAGAGAAAACCAAGAAATTTTGTTTTACATCAATAGCCCACCTATGGACCAAGTTATGGATTTTTGAAGTTGGTTACGAAATTCTGACCAAATGAACAGTAACTCATCCAACTTTCCAACATCATATCTTTGGCTACAGGGCTCTGAATCTAGAAATTCAAAATCCCAGTTAACCCTCTAGATGTCCTATAGGTGTGGTCAAAATTTCATACCAATATTCATTCTACATAGGGAGATATTAAACTTTATGTCCAGAGTCAAAATTCTGGCAACTTTTGGACCATTTTGCCCATACAAAATTTCATAGCTATGTAAACACTTCATTGACAAGGGGAAATCCCTCCAAGGCTATCCCATATATTTCCATTACACATAGGAAATAAATTCCCTTGCATTTAACAGCTTTATGTGGCCAAAACAGAATTTACAAGTAAGCAGCCCATTATTCACACTTAGGCAGCTTTGCGCCACATCACTTACATAGCCAAAACATTACTCAAATGTTCACATAAATGTCTCATTTTGCATACACTACATGTACATGCATACATGCACTACAATATGTTCTTAACTCAGCTAAATACGCACCCTAAGTTACAGGAGTGCCTGAAATGCAATGGACTCCATAAATAGGATGCTGGACAGCTGCTGCACAACACAGTAAGTACCACCATTAAAATTACCAAATGTGCTCCTAAAATCACCAAAATTTCCAGATCATAACTAGACACATGGAAGTTCATGTACCTGAAATTTCAGATCAAAACTCAAACCAAAAAGGTTAGTTTGAAGGTGATCATTCTGCTGGACCTGAAATGACAGAATTGGGGGGAGTAAGTTTCATTGAGAAACTTAGTAAGGGTAGCACTTGGTTTCTTAAGGTAATGTGATACTCATTAAAACCTGCATCCAAAGACACTAAAACACAAAAACCACAATGCATATATACAAATATAGCAACCAAATGCAGCAGCCATTCACAACAAACAAACACATGAAATGCAGCAACAACAATAACCATAGGTTAGTCCGTAAAACATGCAATAAACTTAATTAAATCACTATGGCAGCCCTCCTCAAGCTAATGCTTGGTCTTAGGAGGATTTTAACAGTAGTTAGTACTAACTTTGGGCTCTAGAAACCCTTCTTTCTTACTGCCATCTTTAGCATGGTAACACTAAGGCCGAAACCTTGCCATGCTTCTTTTCCATTAACCCATACTTGGTTCCTAGAGCTTTTTGCTCTCTTCCAAGCATGGTCTTAGCTTTATGGATGTTTGGAAATACAGTAAATAATCCAGGAAACTTTAGAAAACTCTTATTTCGCTGCCATCTTTGTACACTTGACAGTAGGTCACAAAACCTTCAATAAGTGCACTCCCCTCACTAAGCTTGGTTCATCAAGCTCATGGCTCTCTTCCAAGCTTAGCCCTTGCTCCATGGTTGCTTGAAAATTACAGAAAACAGTCCATGAGAGCAAGAGAACCCTTACCTTGAGTGTATGCTGAAATTGGAGCTTGATCCTAGGTGCACCCAAGTTTTAGCACCACATAGCTTCCAATTGCCCTTTCTTGCTTTCTTTTGCCTTCAATTTTAATCTTGGAGGTATGGTGGCTATGGAAGAAGTGTGGGGGTGGAGAAGCTACGTTTTTTCTGCTGGAAGAAACCAAATGTGGGAGATAAAGACAAAGACAACCACTTATAAAGACTTTAGTGCACAAAACACACTTAATAGCCTTAGTTAAGCTTTATGTCATTTTCCTTGCTACAAGACCATGGTTTCTTAGTCTTCATTTCTTGGCCCACATTTGACTCTCTTGCCATGCTTTGGCCAGCCATCCCTTGAGTGGGATAAGTGATTTGGCCACTTGAATGGCCTTAAATGAGCTTAAGGGCACAAAAGACACTTAACAAGCTTAACCTTGCTTTATGTCATTTTCCTTCCCATTAATTATGGTCTCTTTGTCTTAAACTCATTGGTACACATGTGCCCACCAATGTTGACTAATTATCAAGCCTTGGCTGCCTCCCCCATAGTGGGAAAACTCCAAATTGCTCCATTTGACTTAAGTCAAAAACGTACACATCATAAGGCTTACACTAGGACACTTAGGTCCTTTATGCCTTTTTGTGTTTTCTTTGTCTTTAGTTGTCTTCCATGAGCAATTTGGTCCTCCAATAGCACTTTCATACCATTCATATTCCTCTCATAACTCTCCAAATCTTTTTCTTGAGAGTTTTACAATTGAGTACCCGAGTTTCCAAAATCTTACAAAAAAGTCCATAGGTTGCTTGACAAACAAGCAATCCTTAAGACTTTTCTTGGGGACCAAGTTGTCAACTTGGAACACTTTTGAGGAGATGTTGATTATGCCTTTTACCCCTCACACTTCAATCACTATGGTGAGAATTACACAATATAATGGTTTTTAGCCATTATGACATACTTGTAATTCTCCCATTTTATGAGGTGGTAACAATTGGTCCCCTCATCGGCTATGGAAGGAGTCTTTTAGGTGACCTTTCCTATCACAAGAGCCACAACTAGACTTTTGCAAGCGATCTTGCCATCGCACTAGCCACTAGTGCAAAGGGAGCGGAGGTTACCGATGCAGGAAAAGAGGTTACCATTGTAGGAGCCGCCAACAAAAGGATCTTGCCATCGCAGGAGCCGTCGCCACCGGTGATCAAGAGATTATTGAGAATGACAGTTTGAAGAAAACCAAATGTGATTTAGGGTTAGGGGTAAATTAGGAAAATCATCCCTTATGTCTAATTGCACAAATGTTCACAATAGCCACCGTACTCTAAATAGGCATTGACATCTTTCTTCCTGTCTATTTTTACAATCTATGATTTTGTAAACTGGATTGAGAACGTTAAACCATAGCTAAATAACTAGATGCTAAATTAGAACTATCTATTAGATGTTTGTCAAATCAATTTTTTTTCTTTTACTATATTATCTATACTAGTTTATAAGTTTCATTAGTCACTTATAATATTTAATTAGTATATATTTATGTATGTATATGATCTTGTTTGAGAAAAATTATGGATCCGCCAATAACTTTTATATGAAGATTTTAATATAAAGTATTTGTTGTAACTTGGAAGGTAGCTCAAGTGATATAAGCTACTATTTTAGACACAGTAAGCTGACGATTAAAAGTTCTTTACAGCTTCCCAACATAAAAATGCTTGCAAGCCAGCGACAAATACAAACATGTGAAGCGAGAAATTGTGAGACTCTATAAATTGGGACAACTCATCGATAGGAAAACAATAATAATAATAAAATATTTGCTATCTGTACATAATAACTTCGCCTAGCATACATATGTATTACAATGTATTATAATATGGTTTCACCATTTCGCATAATTAAGCATGTTGTGTCCATGTCAAGTTACACACGCACACACAACACACACACACACACACACACACACACACACACACATATATATGTATATAAGCGATAACAGAGGTATAAATTGGTCAAGCGGAGCCCGAGTCTAATGAGCTATCAATACTACGTGAGCTTAGCTCAAGCTCGAATTACTTGAGTCTGAATTTTGAGGCTTTAGTTTGGTTTGAAAGTGTGTCAGATTTGAATAAAGGATCTTATGTAAAACTTATTATATTTAATTTAGGGATTTAAAGTTTAAACCAACAACTCTTTTATTAGTTAGATAATTAAAGTATTATATATGTTATTATTAAAGGCCCATGAGAACCCTTAACAAAAAGGGCTGAGTACTTACAAGCTCGAGCTTAGCTTCTTAGGCTTTAAGGCATCAAGCTTATTTTCAGCTCGAGTTATAGCTTGAGCTCAATAAACCTTGGCTCGATAAACCTTAAATCGATATCAAACTCAAGTTATCTGATGAAGGTCTGACTCACGCATACTCCTAAGCAATATTGCATAGGCTTTAAGGTATCATGCTCATTTATAAGCTCGAGCTCGGCCCTTTAACCTTTAAGGTATTAAGCTCATTTTCGAGCTCAAGTTCTAACTTGAGCTCAATAAAGCTTAACTCGATACCTCTCAAATTGACATTGAATTCGAGTTACCCAATAAAGGCTCGACCTAATTACACGTCTAAGTGATAATGCATAGGCGTTACCTGAATCATTCTAACTTTGTAAGGATGAAGAAGAGTATACTTGCAAGTCAACAAAAGATGTTACAAATTAGGGTTTTATATGGAATTATTTTCTTGATGCAAAACCTACGGACGCAATATATAGGTATCATTTCTTAGGGACTCACACTTTCATTCGGCGGCGTTCTTAATTTGTGATCAGTACGTACTTTTGAATAATAAATCAAATAATCAATGATGACGACCAGAGATGACGTTCAAAACTTTTATGTGGTGCAGTGTAATGTATATTAATCAATATATTCAATACCTTACCGTTAAGGTATGCCATATCTTATAAATTATAGAAATTTTATATGATATTTTGTGCCGTATATTGTCACTGTTTTACAAAAAATATATTAAAATATTATTTTAAAATGTAAAAAATTAAATATATTTTTTTTGCAAATTTTTATATGTTTTTTAATTATTTTATGATATGAACAAAATAAACTAAAAAATAAGAAAGCAATATTCAAAGATGTAAGAGATGTACCACCTTCTCATAGTGGTTTTTTACCCCATATTTTTATGTATATTAAAATTTTGAAAATTAAAATGAAAGAAAAGAATTATGTATTAATTATATTTTATCATTTTATTTATATCTATCGATTATATTTTGGTAGTTTATATGCATGCATGCATGTATGTATGTGATATAATAATGCCAAAAAAAAAATCTAACTCGTTGAACATAGTAAACCCAGGGTTTATTGCGGTAAATTATTCAAACATATTAGAAATTAACAATAAGTGATATACATACGGTAAGTGCAGTATGCCATATGATATTGCAACATACTGTAAAAATTGATATACCACATTCTAAAGGTAAGCGATATACCATGATATTCAATACTATAATCAATTTTCTGTTTCTTTGCTTGCTGAGAATTTTTAAAAGCAACAGTAAAGTGGTTAGTATTTTAAAATCTGGGGTTGTATCAACATTTGTTTTTCCAGCAGAAAGTGCAGGGTAAGAGAGATAAATAAGTAAGAAGCGAAAACTCTTTCTTTTCATTTGGTAGAAAAATCAAGAAGATGGATGAAAACATAAAAATAGGGTGAGCTACGTTTTATCAAACTTTTGCCAAGAGTTTACACAGTTTTAGACTGACCATATAAACTAACAAGCGCTGTAAGCAGTGTATAGCTTATAACTAGATTAATTTGGAAATAAAAATAATTTACCGAAAGAGTTGTTACATTTTGATTGATTTTAATAAGGCCAAAATGCATATTTGGTCCCTTAAATTTATTGACTCAAGCGAGTTAGTCCTTTAACTTCAACTTAATGTGACATAGTCCCTTAACTTTGAAAAATTGAGCGAGTTAGTCCCTTAGTGTACGGAATGACAAATAGTGTTTCTTTTTACTTCTTGCAGTTGGCTTATTATGTCCAGCACCACCTAATCTCTTCCTAGCGCCACCCTCTCTTTTGCCATCGGCGTTGCTTCCATGGGTCTCTTCTCGGTCTCGTCTCCCCTCAGTTTCTTCTACCATTGATATCATCTCCCATCGGCTTTTCTCCCATCAATTCGTCTCCCATCTCCTCTTCTCCTATCGATTTGTCTCACATCACCTCTTCTCTCATGGATCTCACCTCTTCTCACATTGGTCTCGTCTCGTAGCCTCATCCTCGAAGTCTTCTAAGACCTTTCTACGGCCAAATATGGAATACGGCCCAATTCATTCTGGTAATTGTTGATTTGGAAATCGATGAGCTATGGTGAAATCTATTGCCAAGGTGGTAAACTCACAACCAGCACACATGCCGTTTACCTCACACGGACGCTTTCGGCTTTCCATCCCACATAGGACTAATGCGTTTAGTTTAGCAATGTTGAGGGATCAAAATGCTTAATTTGCTAAGTTAGAGGACAAACTCACACTGAGTCAAAGATATAGAACTAATTTATGTGAGTTTGCCAAGTTGGAGAGCCAGCCATGCATTTCAGCCTTTTAATAATTATAGTAAATTAATTATTTTTTGGTACATAGTACATTAATTATTTGTTACATGCATTAATAATAGATGTGAAATACGAAGTCATCCAGTCAACGAATTTAGAGTAAATTTCACAAATACAATCTGCTTTTAGTTATCGTTCTGTTTTATTTCATAATCTACCGGTTATTCCATCTTAGTCCTAACTCTATAAAATTGTTCATTTTTCTTTTTCATCAAATGAAACCCATTAACTTAGAGTAATTATCTGACACAAATTTTTAAAAATATAATTTAAAATATTTAATAAAATGTTTTCTAGTAAATTTAAATAGTTTAACAGTTTTCTTAACAATTAATAGATAATTGAAATCAGTATTTTTCTTCCCGGGTGAAATAAATTCAATCTATAGAAAGAAAAAACTAGTGGTATCCATTAACTATAAAAAATTATTGTATGCATTAAATTTCCTAGAAAACGATTATCAAATAATTTAAGTTATAATCTAAAATTTTGCTATCAGATAGGTAACATGAGTTATTTCATGCAAATAGGACTAAAATATAATATTTTTAATGTATTTAGGACCAAAATAAAATATTTTTAATATTTTTGAAATTAAAATAGAATAATTAATAAATAATTTACTAGTATATTCTAAATATGGAACAAAATTACAATTTAATGAGCAGTGCAATTTTTTTCTTTTTGTGTTTTTCCTCCCTTTTCTTTTCTTCGGACATTATCACTTTGTTTTTAAGTACGGTTCCTTTCTTCAATGAAATCACTTTTTTGTAGGACCTGTGTTGTTGTTTTTCTCAATTTCAATCTGTTTCACATTTCATTTTGGGTTAAAATGTGTCTTTAGTCCCTGAATTTTTATTATTTCTCATTTTAGATCCTTATTTCTATTGTTTTTCATTTCAGTCCCTGAACTTTAACTAAAGTTTTTCCATTTGCTTTCTTGATCCCCATATTTTTTTTGTTGCTTTTTTATTTACTATCTTCTAAATAAATTCTTGGTCACCATGGTTTATTTTAAATAAAAAATCAACTGCAGTGACTTTATTTAACCCTTCTTTTTTTTTCTTTATTATTGTTTTTTAAGGCAAAATAAAGTTTGCTCGCAATGGTTTGTTTACTTTTCGGTATGATTCAGTTTTGGAATTTTTTTTTACTTTTCCTTTCTTTTTTCCTATATTAAGTTAATTGCTATGATATGTCTACATTTTGGCATGATTTGAGATCTTTGGCTAATTTCATTTCTTTTACCTTTATTAAGCTAATGGTTAAACTCTGCATACTTAAAGTTTTTATGTTTACTCTCTTAGTCTGAGCCTCTACACTTTATGTTGACTTTTTTCACTTGATTTTTTCATTCTTTTTCTTTTTTTTTTTTTTAAATTTTTATGTCAATGGTTAAACACTACTGTTAATTGTTAAAATATTTATTGTATAAAAATTAGATCCTAATTTTAGGTCAAATCAAAATCTAGTTATTTGATTTTCATAAAAAAGTTTCTCTATTAACCAGCTATTAATTATACTTTATTTAATGTTAACACAAAATAAAACACTGCAACACACGGGCACAGTATCAACCTCGTTAGATACTAAAATACAACAATAATTAAAATTATGAAGTACCCACGCAATTCACCTGGTAAATCCATGAATAGATATGAAAGCAGGATGTCTGCCAAAATTGTCTTTTCACATTGTTTTACATTTTTTAAGTTTTTTCGGTGATGCCACCTATCAGTAACAATAATACATAAAGTGACACTTGGCAAGTTCCAAATTTACCCCAGCTGATTACATTTGGCAGAATGTTATTGGTTTAATTTGATTAAAAAAACTATTATTTACACAAATGCCACAACTGATTCACTGTCTATCTTACTTCCTGACAGTTCTCAAAGCCTAACCACATCTACACACATACCCACTCACAAAAACCGCTGCCGGAATTAAAAATCGTGGAGTAAAACAGGCACCAGTTAATTGCAGTTAAACATCACTTAACCCACTACCTTCCCCATTAACGCATTACAGCATTAGTAACCTCATTTTACAGAGTATAAAAAAGAAAAGGTTGTACAGTAACTGGTTCCCACAAGGCAACAACTTTCATTCCCAGTTCATTCACATGCACCTGACTTGGCTAAGCGTTTGGCTTTTTGTTCGTGCATCATTCTGTGGAGGAAGGCTACCAAGAACGTCCCTTTTGCGTCAACAGCATTTGGTGGGAGCACAGTTAGAAGGATCTCGGTTCTCCGTTGGAAGCCATTAACCTGCAGGAGTTGTTGATTTCATAATATGTTTTTCATATATGCTAAAATGAACAAAATAACAATATCAACTCACATCTTCTTATTTTTACCAGGGGCAATTCAGAGGCTACTACAAGAGAAAGGAGCATTTTAATTACTACATGACAAAATAGCACTATCAACTAAGGTTGTCACTCATTATCTTTTTGCAAGACCATTTCAGTTACTGGCGGAAGAGAAAAAAATATTGTATTTATCTGTTAATGCAGCACATAAGTGGAACCATTCATTTAAGGCAGCAAATCAAGCAGGATCTTTCGACTAAGGTATTCATGATTTCGGCCACAATTAATCCTTTTTACATTATTTTACACTGACAGTCTTATTTTCTATTTTTCAGGATATCAGTTCAGGTCTTCCACTGACCAATTACATCTACAGGAGGAAGAGGTTTCATTGACTAATCAGGTTCCAACCTAACTAAATACACTATGATGTGTGTTCTGCTGTGTGTTCATGTTCTCTGCCATGTACATTCGATGAATGTTTAGAATGGTAGGAGTTGGCACTGGGTAGTATGGGTTATGGCATGCTTTTGCTCGTTTGTGAATGTGTAATATGGTTTCCTTGGGATGCATATATTCAATCATCAACTATTTTTTATCTTAATCAAATCCGACCTTTATTTTCCAGTGGCAACCCAGTTCAAAATCTATTTAAAAAATACTCCTGCTTTTGAAACTATCCTGCTTTTGAAACTAACTTATATTTTTTATATCCCAAAACAGTAGTGGCCATTTTCTTAAAATTCATATCTTTTTAACAATGGCAGTTAATTTCCCAGATATAATGGATGTGGTAGAGATTGTCTCCATCCCTTTTGTGACATCCTTTGACTACATTTGTGAGAAGCTTAGGAAGACTAAGCCTTCTTACACTTACGTGTGTGAGGGAGGGAAGATAAGGTGCTTTGTAGAAATTGAACTTGACCAGTCAGAGGGAGGTCAGAAAAAGTTTCTGAAAGTCGAGGGGTCAGTGGCTAGGAAGCTAGAAATTGCAATGGAATCAGCAGCCGAGGTAGGGATTAAAAGTCTCAAGTTATTCAAGAACTTTTACATTAATGATGTCAATTTTAAAGATTATATTGATGTGAAGAAGAAGCTGACACAGACAGAGGCAGAGAATGAAGGACTTAAGTATGAGCTAGACTTGGTAAGGTACAATCAATCCTGCATGAGGAATGTCTACATGGACCAAATTCATGGCTGGAGGAAAAGGTTGCTGACCTTAAGGGGAGGCTGTCTATTTATGAAGGTTCGAATGAGACACCCATGGAAAGTGACCCATCCGAACCTTCCTCCTCTTCTACTGGCTTCTTTAACTAGCTTCACTAATTACTTATGCTTTGGTATAAAGACTTTGTTGCCTTATTTTACCTATCACCATGTTTAGGCTTCTCAGACAATGTTTTATTGGTTTTTTAGGTCTTTTTTTAATGGCTAAGTACTTTTTCCCTTACGTTATTTCCCTGTCTGGGTTTCCTACTTATGTACTTCCCCTCTACCCTAGAAAACCACATTACATGTTTGCTTGAGCTTTACATTTTCATTAACATTTTAGGATTCACACTTTTTGAGTACTGTAGGAGTGTAGGTTTCGGTGACACTTACCTACAGACAGAGTCATTCACACAGGCAAATCAATCATCCAACAGACACGCACACTTAATCGATATCTATCTATCTGAGTTTAGGTTTACCTTTCTGCATCTGCTCTTCAATGCTTTCCACCTTTGCTTCACAATCCTCCATCCTTCTCGAATAACATTCTCATCTCGCAAAATAGAAGTCACAGAAAATAATGAAGGGTTAGGGTTAGGCTACTGACAAAGTGATAAAGCGAACTTAGAAGAGATAAAGAAGCAACAAGAAGGTTGCAATAAACAAGTTTCAAACCTTTTCATTTAGGGAAACATGCAAGGTCTTCAAGTTTGGAATTAATCTAGAATTTATTTCCACAGCAGCAGCAATGTGCATCACCTGGATTAAAAGGACATGGTAGAAGAGCAAACATTTCAACGAGATTAATTAAAATTTGATGATTTTTATGGGGGCCAGTTTGATCGAATTTCTTAAAAGTAACTTAAATATAAGATCTTTTGCTGAGATTTTTAGCTTCATCATAGATTTTAACCAAAGTGAAGAGGAACACATCATTCACTTGTGAATCTCATAAACTGTCTCTAAACAAGCCATAGAGAAGTATACTTACAGTTGGGAATGTGTCATTAGAAGATTGGGATCGGTTCACATGATCATTGGGATGAACAAACTTTTCACCACGCTTGTGGCCAAGGATCTCAGCAGCTCTATTAGCAATAACCTGACAGATGTCCAAAGTTAAATTAAAACAAGTTCATCACAGGAAAAATGAAAACAAATTAACAGTTATAATTCGATATGAGTATCATCAAATAACCAATACGGCAGGATCTTTTTCATTGTTTCTGTTCCTTGACACACTGTTGCACCAATAACTCTTTTCCCGTTTGGATGGGGTAGTTAGGGAACCGGCTGCCCTCAGAAAATGCTATGGGAAAACCTTCATAATGTGTTTCCAGTCCAGTAATATAACCTAAAGTGCACATTTGTTTTAAACCGTTTGCTACTCAAAAAAGTGAAAGCTAGGAAAGGACCACAAACACAGAGCACGCAAAGCCTGTAGCAACAGATATCCAGAGGGAAAGTTGCTCCTAAGAGATTGAAGTTCCTCAGCCATGTATGAGAGCAAATAGCTCAAAGCTTAAAACATCTAATCCAATTAGGTTATCCTGTAATAACTAAATAAACTTTGCAGCCATGAAGTGGAAAGACCAAAATCAAATCGCTGACCTTTTCACAATATCCCAAATACCTTAGTAATTAGGCCAAATGTGCAAAAACTATCTTTATCTTTATTTAATTGAGTAACCATCTCCTAATGTGCAGGAAAATTTCATATCATAAAGTCATTACTTATTAAGATCCTTCCTATTATTATTTTTAAAGTTGTTCCCTATGAACCTCAACTAATTGCAACATTATCTCTTTGTCCCTTACTACACATACATGCTGCATTTTCTACCTTGAAACTCACATCCAGGGTATTCTTTCCATCACACACCTCTGATGGTCCTAGGAATGCAGCGATTCGATACAAGACAAGTGGCTAAGTACTTTGGTTATTTGGCTGACTGGATACTCTAAAATTAGTGAAATTAAGTTGTTAGACTTATAGCTTCCTGTGTTAGAAAAATGGATCAACAATTCTGTGCCCTGATGGATACAAATGCCATGAGAACAAATAATGAATTCTAAGATATCATCTGTAGTAAATTGGAAGACATCTTCATAAAAAAAAATGCTAAAATCGAAGGATTTTATATATTTAAAAAAAAGGCAAACAAGAAATTAACCAGCAATAGACCAATGGATTTCTACTTTACAGTTGTCGCCATAACAGGCAAACGAGCTCCTAACAAACTTGCACAACAATGTACAGTAAGATTAGCTTTGAAAAGTTAAGTTTATGAGGTCTCTTCACCTTATTGTCTTCAGTTTCCTTCTTCTTTTTTTCGTCTCCTTCTTCACCATCATCTTTATCTTGATCTTCTTTGCCATCTTTTTCTCTTCAACTTCTTCACCATCATCTTTGTCTTGCTCTTCGTTACCATCTTTCCCTATACTACAATGAAAAACAGTTAATTCAAAACCTTTGCGATCACCACAGAAAAACTCAGTAAAAACAAAAAATCTAGCTTCTGTCAGTAAATCATTTATACTAAAATGCAAGTTTAAACGAAATCCAACTGGTCCATAAAATTCGTTAACATAAAGTCAATGAAACATATCCTGTACCTGTAGATGTTCGATCGACACTGAAAAAAGCCCCCGCATTTACGATCACCACAGAAAAACTCGGTAAAGACAAAAAAACCTAACTTCTGTTAGTAAATCGTTTCTACTGAAACGCAAGTTTAAACGAAATCCAATTGGTCCACAAATTTCGTTAACATAAAGTCAAGGAAATGTATCCTGTACCTGTAGATCTTCGATCGACGCTGCGATATCCGAAAATAGAGACAAAATCCTCTCCTTTGAACGATCCATAGAGAGCGAAACGAGAAACACCCATGTCAACCCATAGATTCGCCGAATTAGCTCCGAGCAAAGACAGTAGATTAAGAGAAAGAGACCGAGAAAGAGGGACGATTCAAACAAAGAAATGGCCGGAGACAGAGAGAAGGAGAGAGAGAGATAGAAACAGAGAGATCGTCTGAGACGGAGAAAAGCCTAGAAACTAGGAAATTGTCTGGAACCATAGTAATAGGCTTAGTACGTTTTGGGCTTACAAATGGGCCATTCCACCTAAAATATTTTGGCCTTATAAACTACTTTTGGTTTCTCTTCACATCCTCTTTTCGGCCCATTTACTTTTGGGGCCGTTTTGGTTTTTCTTATGGATGCAATTACCTCTTTTAGAAATTTCATTACATTTTAGAAATAGAATACATTTTATAAGGGCTGTCTTCATATTCTCCCACTTCCTTTTTGTTTAACGTTTCTTTTTGGTTTAACGCTTTCTCAGTCCCTGTATTTTTTATGTTTCCCATATTATACTCTCATTTTCATCAGCCTGACTTTTTGAACCATGAACTTAGTAACTAATTAATTATACTGTCTTTTTTAATCTATTGCTTCTTTCTTTCTTTTTTAAATCCTATGTTGTTTTCTAAGGTAAATCATTGGTCACCATGGCTTATTTATTTTTCACTTGAAATATTTTTTTCTTACATTTTCCTAACTTAATGTTAAACTCTCAATACCTAACATTTTTACATTTTCTTCCTTGATCCCCAAACTATTTTTTTCCTCTTATTTTTTCATTCTTTTTTTCCCTTAACATTGTCACATTATGTGAACTTGGTAACTTTAATTTTGTTATCAAAATTTTAATTTGTTTTAAGTATGAATGTGTTATTTAATTTATTTACCAAAAACTCGATATTAGACCCTCAATTTCATCAGCCTGACTTTTTGAACCCTGAACTTACTAACTACTTATTTATACTATCTTTTTTAATCTCTTACTTCTTTTTTTTTTTAAATGCTATTTTTTTAAGCTAAATCATTGCTCACAATGGCCTACTCGATTTTTGAATTTTTTCAATTAATTCTAAACATTTAGTGTATTATTAAATATTAGGTTAACTCATTTTAACTATTTATTAATGTTTAAAAATTAATTAAAAATATTCAAGGTATAAGATTCAAAAATTAAATAACAAATTTGTTAAATTAATTAGTTTACAATCATTTCTTTTCCGCTATTATTACTATTTCATTAATACTTATCTTATTTTCATAATCATTTTTTTTTCTATTATTACTTCATTAATACATGTGTTATTTTTACTGTCATTTCTTTTCTGATAATATTATTTCATTGATACATATATTAACAACTAAAATTAAATACTTTTACAGATATTTCTCATAACTATTTATTCAGTTTTCGTACCTTTACTACCTTTTTATTCTTAATACTTTTCCTCCATTTGCCCTACCTTTCTTCTTCGTAACACTTAAAAAAATCAAATATATCTATATTCAATTAGGATAATATTTTTAACAATATTTTTCATACATTTAAAAAAATTAGTTATACTTCTCTTAATCCTGTTAATTTCACTGTTATCGAACTTCTTGAATAATGTGATGTTGTTACTAAATTTCTGAAAATAGTTCATCACCATATATGAGTTCCACGCTTCTTTACACAGTTTGTCATAACAAACATATTGCATTTTTTTATTAATATTAAATATCTACTTTTTTACCACACATAAAGAAAAATACATGTGTTCATGTGAAATAATATCTCATCCGTTAGATTTGATAGTTTAGTGCGAGCGGTAGGTAGGGGAGAGAGAGAAGAATGTAAGAATGGAACTCTTACCCTAATTTTTGTTTTAATACTACCTTTATTAGTTCCGATTGTCATTTGGAATACATAGCTGTTGCCATTTAGTTAGATGACTTACCACCTGATGTACTATTATTACCTTCTATAGACTTTTGAGTATGTGATCTATACTACCCACTCCTTTAACATTATCTTACATTTGGTATTTTCTTTTTCACATTGCTTTTGTTTATTACATTTACTATTACTTTCCCTTCAATGCTTCATATTTCCTCTTTATTGCTTGCTTATTGCCTTTCCTTTAATTGCCCTTTATTGATTGCACTTTCTTGCCAATTAACCAAATTGGCAAATTATGTCGTTAGTTGTACGTTCGTAATTGCATACCCTTACACTTGTAAGGATATGGATAATCGTACGCGCAGAGCTCAGCGTATTCAATTGCGGTGTGCTCATTGAGACTCTCGCCGTTCAAATGGACCTGCCATGAATAGTAATTCTGATTCTTCTGTGACGGGAAATAGGCTTTCCCGTTCCTTAATTCCCAATATCGTCCCTCCGGTATCTCTTAAACAACGAAGAATTCCGTTTGCTGATATATCTAATACAATTCATTCTATTCGCGCCTATGTTCATCCCACTATTCATCCTACCCAGTCGCACTCTTCTTGTGTCACTCCTGTTCTACTTCAGATGCCAGATGTCCTACCACTTCGTAGATCTTGTGAAGTGGGAGAATGCTCTATAGCTGCGGCAAAACGATCTAGAACACGCATGAGCTTCCCTCCCCATAATGAAGAAATCCCAACCACGTCATTCAATGACGTCGCCTTTGATCTTCAAGGTATAAAACACATGTATCAAACTTCCCATCCTCTTGGGCAAATCCTTTACATACCACTAAAATATGTCCTAACCTATTATGATGTTTTCCTATAGTTCCTCTTGATGACACCAACCAGCTTCGACATGAAAATGATGAATTACAATCAGACGGCCATCAGTGTATGCTTCTTCACTTCTTTTCCACACCTTCTCATTTATCCTCTATATTCCTTCTTTGATGTTGTGTGACAATGTAGGGTCATGTTCTGAATATGAAGATTTAGGCCCCCCCACTTGTGTCTGTCCCCATTGTGGCGCTATTATGTGGTACCAAGAGAGAAGTAACAAGCGACAATGCACTTCCAACCCTGAATTCTCCCTTTGTTGTCGTAAAGGCAAAGTTTCAGTTCCTTTATCTATGTCCCCACCAGAATTTATACGTCAACTATTTGACTATAATGGAGACCAGTTATCGCGGTACTTTCGGAGGCATATACGAGAAATTAATTCTAGATTCTCTTTCACTTCTACTGGGGCATATGTTGATTCTAGTACGCATGATGGACAGGGTCCACCAGTGTTCAGATCTTGTGGGATGAATTACCATCAAATTGGATCATTATATCCAAACACTGGAGATCATCCTCGGTTTGCTCAATTGTACATGTATGATACTGAGCATGAGACTTACAATCGAATTATGAGTTTTGGAGATGGAAGACATACGGAGTATGATCGACAGATCATAGATGGCTTAATACACGTGTTTAATGAGCATAATCAACTGGTTAGGTTCTTTCGGATGGCTCGAGATCGGTTCAATGACACCACACTACCCCCTATGCGCATCAGGCTTCTTAGTTATAGGGGAAGGGATAGACAACACAATCTCCCAACTTCAAATAAGGTTGCTGGTCTCTTTGATGGCATTGATGAGGAAAATAGCAATTATCGAGACATATTTGTCTACCCATGGAATTTAGAACCTCGTACTATAGATTTTTTTCACCCAAAACGGTGTGCGTTACATTTCCCCCTATTTCTAGTGTATGGAGAGGACCATTACCATTTGGATATAAGCTATGTTACAGAGGATGGCCAGCTTCGTTCTATTGGGACTATAACTCATAGGGAGTTCTACGCATATCAGCTCCAACAGCGCCATAATGTTTACTCATTACTCCTTTTAGGTGGTCGTTTGTTTCATGAATATGCTGTGGATGCTTATTGTGTGACTCTTGAATCTCGATTTCGTTGGCTTCGAAGAAACAGATATCGATTTCATGCTGAAATATTATGCGGGTTACAAGATGCGGTTAATCGTGGTGACACTGATGCTTCTTTATATGGAAAGAGGATTATTCTCCCATCTTCCTTTGTTGGGGGTCCCCGATATATGATGCAAATATATCAGGATTCAATGGCCATATGTAGAGTTATGGGGTACCCTGACCTATTCATTACTTTCACATGTAATCCAAAATGGCCAGAAATTTGACATTTCTTGACTTTATCCCTGGCCAGCCTCTTGAGGACAGACCTGATATTGTTGATCGTGTCTTCATGATGAAGCTTCAGAACTTCAGAGATGATTTAACAAAACGTAAACACTTCGGCCGTGTTGTCGCAGGTACTATATCCCCCACATTCAGGGGAATACTTAAACTTTCCGAGAAAACATTTATTCCTCCCCTTCACTAATCATATTCTTAAATTGTTAAAATTTTACAGATCTTTGTACTGTTGAGTTCCAGAAGCGAGGTCTTCCTCATGCCCATATTGCCCTATTTCTACATCCTGAAGATAAGATCAACACTCCTCAAAAAATAAATCACTTCATCTCTGCAGAACTTCCAGATAAAGATAAGGACCCTGTTGGATACAAGGCCATTGCCACGCATATGCTCCATGGACCATGTGGGGTAGCAAACCCACGCTGCCCTTGCATGGCCAATAATTCATGTTCCAAACATTACCCACGTTCCTTCCAGAATGAAACAACAATTAATGAGGACGGATTCCATCTTTACCATAGGCGGCGTGATGAACGTTTCGCTGTAGTCCATAATATTCCGTTGGATAATCGTTGGGTAGTGCCTCACAATCGTGACCTCTGTGTAAAGCACGATTGTCATGTCAACGTTGAGCTTACAAATCTTGACATGTGTGTTAAGTACCTCTGCAAATATGTTACCAAAGGCCCTGACATGTCGACAGTTGTTATGGAACATGATCGGTCAGTTGATAATGCTCCTAATCGATCTGATAGTAACCAGTATGATGAGATCAAACAATATATGAACTGTCGCTTTGTTTCAGCCTCAGAAGCAATTTGGCGTATCTTTGGTTTCTTCATTCATGAGCATCATCCATCAGTAGAGCGATTGTCTTTTCATTTACCTGGCCAGCAAAATGTTGTGTATGAGGACGATGATGATTTATGTGACGTCATCCATGCACAGGAGGAAAGCATGACAAAATTCGAAGCTTGGATGCACTGTAACTCCCATGATGTTTTCGCTTGTACATTGACATATGTACAATTCCTAGAACATTTTGTTTGGAATAGGCAAAACAAAATGTGGACGCGCCGACGCAAGGGCCGCAGTGTCGGGAGGATTTACTTTGTCCACCCAACTGCGGGTGAAAAATTTTACCTCCGCATGCTACTAAACGTTGTTAAGGGACCCACAACATATGAGGATATTCGAACTGTACATGGAGTCATATATGGAACATATAGGGAAGCGTGTTCTGCACTCGGTCTTTTAGATGGTGATGGTGAATGGCATCAGTGCTTGCGTGAGGCAGCTGCGTGGGCATCAGGTAACCAATTGAGGCAGTTGTTTGTCATTTTCTTACTTTTCTGCAAGGTTGATGATCCTCTTGGTCTCTGGACACGTAATGTTGTTTCCTTGTCTGAAGACATATTACACCACCAGCGTAGAATCTTAAACAACTCGTAGTTGAATATGACTGAAGATGAACAGCAAAATCAGGCCTTATGTGAGATTGAACATGTGCTTAATAGACTTTGGAGAAGTTTAAGAGAATTCCCAACTCTCCCATTCCCTCGAGCTGACCATAGGCTGATGTCCCGTAACTTTTTACTTATAGAGGAGTTAAACTATGATCGGCCTGCTCTAGCATTGGAGCATGCTACCTTGGTTCGTCAGTTGAATGATGAACAACGCCACATTTACGACTCATTGCTTCGTTCCGTTGAATCTTGTGATGATCGTCTTTTTTTTGTCCATGGAAGTAGTGGTAGTGGTAAGACATTTATTTGGCGAACAATAATTTCAAAGCTGCGTGCTGCAAGCCGAATCGTACTTGCAGTAGCATCTTTTGGTATTGCGGCACTTTTATTGCCTGGAGGGACAACTGCTCATTCCCGGTTTAAGATCCCAATCCCCGTGGAAAATATTTCTGTTTGCAATATTAAAAGATCCACTCCTATGGCAGAACTCCTGTGTAGCACAAGCTCAGTCATATGAGATGAAGCTCCCATGGCGCATCGTTATACTTTCGAGGCTGTTGATCGAAATTTTCGTGATATATTATCTGTTGTTGACCCTCCTGCTAGCTCTAAGTTATTTGCGGGTATCACAGTTGCTCTTGGTGGTGATTTCAGACAGATCCTACCAGTCATTCTTCGCGGTTGTCGAGCAAATGTTGTTGAAGCATCTTTATTATCATCCTCTCTTTGGCAACACTGTACAATGTATTCGCTTACACAGAACATGAGGTTGCTTGATTCTACAACATCTGATGCCACAACCTTTATAAGTTGGATCATGAAATTAGGGGAAGGCACACTAGATGCACATCGGTTATCAGATGATGAGGATGAACCATCCTGGATTAATATCCCTCCTGAATTCTTAATCCCTTTATCTGCTGATTCGATTACTGATATTATAGCCTCGAGTTACCCAGATTTGATTACCAGGTTTCAGGATGTCAGCTACTTAAAGCAACGGGCCATTCTTTCATCAACTAATGAAATTGTTGATGCAGTTAATGAGCGAATAATTAGTATACTCCCTGGGGATACCCAGACTTTTCTCAGTGCAGATAAGGTTTCTCCTTCCTCGAATAATTTTGAAGCTCATTTATTATTGTACCCACCTGAGTACCTTCACACGTTCAAGTTCTCTGGTTTCCCTAACCATGAGCTGCAGTTGAAAGTCGGTGTTCTAGTTATGTTGTTGCGAAACTTGAATCAATCCCTGGGGTTATGCAACGGGACACGCATGGTTGTTACAAGGTTGTCGCAGACTGTCATCGAAGCAGAAATTATCACAGGCTTGAACTCTGGAAATAGGTTTTTTATACCACGTGTTGAAATGGTCCCTTCTGACACTGCCTTACCATTCATGTTCAGCAAAAGGCAATTCCCATTAAAGGTTTGTTTTGCTATGACAATAAATAAGAGCCAAGGACAAACATTCAATCATGTTGGCCTTTATCTCCCACATCCAGTCTTCAGCCATGGCCAATTGTATGTTGCTGCTTCACGTGTCACCAGCCCTTCAGGTTTTCGTGTTCTACTTCAATCAGATGATCGTAATACCTCACTCACACGAAATATCGTCTACCGTGAAGTATTCCAACGTTTATACCGCTCTTCGTCATAGCTTCACATTATTATACACGGTGCATGTCATTATTCATTTACTGTTTGTTCTTCTTTCTTTTATACCATTTTACTCAATTTCACATCAGTTCTTCTTAGTTGCTGTCAGGAATGAATTCCCAATTCACACCAGTCAGGCACTTGACTTCCCTTAGTTATCGATGGACAATTAGGGCCCGTCTTACATGCCTTTGGGATGCTATTAATGTTACCATATTAAAGTCCTATGGAATTGGTATGACATTGCTTGATCAGAAGGTACTTCTTCTTTATCTGCTTTTAACTTCTACAAAAATCAACAACATTGACTTAAATGTTTACACAACTGGTTGTTTGTCATCTTATATCTAACTTGACTCCATTTTCCCCCCCTTTTCCTATCATTTGTTTCCCCAGGACGATCATATCCAAGGAATAGCTTCGGAGCCAATTACGGCTAAGTTCAAGTCATTGCTTCAGGAAGGGAATGTTTATGTTCTCTCAAACTTTACCGTTCAGATGGTCGATAAAGGCTATAGGGCTGTCACTAATGACTATCTTATCCGTTTGAATGCATGGACAAAAATTGTTTTCATCCCTGGTCCTGTACCACAAATTAACGCGTACAAGTTTGAGTTCGTTGCTTTCGAGCAGGTCTATTTACGCCACCCTAATAATATTCAATTATGTGGTAAGACTCACTTCACTCATCAAATTACAAGTTAAGTTGTTATTCTACTTACTAAGCAATTATAGCCCTTTCATGATTCATAGATGTCATCGGGAAACTCATTGCCATTGGTAATGCCACTGAAACTATTAGATCTGATGTCATAGCAACAAAGAGGCGTATCATAACATTTTAGAATTTGAGGTTCTTCTTTCTACCTTATACTACATTTACTTTGTGTCCAATGTCTGTCTGTGTCCCCCTTAATTCATTATTGCTTACATGTTAACCTATTATGTAGTGGCTTTACCATTGACATAACTTTGTGGGGAGATTAAGCTGATTTGGTTGACTTTAATGTATTGAAGGGTGCCCAAACAACTTATATTCTGGTCACTTCGACGTCTGTTAGGTTATGTCAGGGTATGCACTATATCAACCTGCACCCATCTTCTTATTTCCCTCTTTTACTGACATTTCATTATGTCTTTTTTTTCTTAACATGTAGGACGGTATAACCTCGCTTCAACATCTGGTACTAAAGTCTATGTTAATATTGAAATCGATGAGGTCCGACAATTTTTGAGCTCGTATGCCCCTGACACTTCGTGCTTTACTTATGTTTGTTTTCCTTTAACTTTTCCTTTAACTACACCCTATCACGCCTTATTTTCCATTTCACTTACAAATCTTTACTGCTTCTTTTTAGCTCATCCACTGGGATTGATGTTGTATGTGATTATGTCCCTTCTATACCTGATCGACGCACTGAACTTAGGGTCATCTACGGGCGCCGGAGAACAATTGCAGACATTAAGGATTTGCTTACTCATGGGCCTTTATTTGTGAGACACATTGTTTTTTTTTTACTTACACTTGCACAACATGAGTGCATACTATGTCGTTAACACCGAAACCAATATTTTTTCCCCAGGACAATGTCTACTCTATCTGCGCTGTAGTTTCTAACTTGCTTACTGACAGAGGGTGGTGGTATTTAGCCTGCAAAAAGTGTTGCAGAAAATTTGAACCGATCGAGCGAACTTATTTCTGTGATCAGTGTAACATTGTCAATCACACACCACCTATGCGGTATTAATTTCTCCTCCCTTCAATTCCAACCATTCAATATTCATTTTTTTCTTTTTTTCTTAACACCATATTATATGTGGCCATCTAAACTTACATTACAGCTATAAGGCTATCGTTCGTGTGCATGACTCCACTGGCGACATCCTCTTCACAATGCTTGACTCAGTTGCTGCGAAGTTCTTTAACTTTCCCGCTTCAGTTCTCCGTTCACTTGAACAATCGGTTTGACTCACTACTTTTAACCTAATCAAAACATATTTCACACCATTATTCAATATCTGCCTTCTACTCCCACTTCAATATTAATAATATCTTCGCATCCTCTGACAAATTTTACAGGATGATGGACCATCAAAACTTCAGCATCGGTTTCAACAGTTACTAAATGAAAAGCTTATTCTTGAGTTTGAACTTTCTTCATTTAACTTTCAAAACCCTTCTTCCCCTATTACCTTGCGCAAGTTTCACATGATCAACCCTGATGAGGAGGCGCTTGCATTCCAATTGAAAGAACAACTTGTATGCTCCTCAAACCTTTTTGGGTCCACTTATATGCTATTGATTACATCCTTCTAATATAATTACCATTTCTTATGTGTTTTAGATACCAGCCCAGATGATACATACATCTCATTCTCAGCCACAAGAACGACACTTTCCCATAAATCAACGACCAATTTTGCCCCATCAATCAGACTCTGTGTATGCCACCATGCCTGTTTTGACTTCTTTGCCCATGATTTTAACATACTTCTTTATTCTCTTACATTCATCATTTTTTTTTCAGTGGCCCTGGTCATTCTCTTTCTCCTTCTGACCCATGCTATCACGGCAACTTATCAATAACTGAATTTGAAGTTGTTTCCTCCCTGTAAGTATGATGTCACTCATACTTCCTATTCTTTCTACGAAACTATACTTACTTTCACCTTTCCAATGTTAATGCATAACAGGTTGAAACTGAAGGATACCCCATCCCTATCCCGTTCTCACACTACACCTCTTGACTCTGTGTACCAAATCATTGCAGCCCATGAATGGTAATTATTTTCCCCTATTCTATTTTTTTTATAAAACACCTTACATATACGTCTGTCAATACATTATACCTAACTATTTACATGATTCCCCATAACACTGAGAATTATTTTTTTTACAGGATTGATTTAATTGAGAACTTCGATGTTGCTGCTATGTTTTCGGACATTGAACATCTACCCCATACCTGACTGTCACTTATCCGCACAAGATGTCATAGTTGTTTTCTTTTTTTTTGTCCCCCCCCAAAAGTCCCAATGCATTTCTTCCCTTGCCTAATTACATTAGATTTTTTTATATCAACAACTTTCCCGTCCGTTAGATGGGTTATGAAACTAGTTTATATTGTGAATGGTGGTTGTTGGAAATGAATCCATGACGTACACGTTTTCCTTCCGTTTTTCACATTTTTCCAGGATATCGCTGCCGGTCGTGTACGCAAGACTCAAGAGCAAGAGAAAAGGACTTGAACAGTCGACTAGCACGGGTGAGTATTTTAGAAGCGTTTATTTTAAATATTCATAAACTTGTTGGTAAATAAAATTGTGTTAAATTAAGATATACAAAAATTAAGAATTTTATAAAAATATAACCTCATCAACTTTTTCATATATTTAGTTTACACCTCACAAATAAAAAAGGAAATAACTTTCTTACTTTATCATTTTTAAATAAACTTCCAACAGGGTACTAAATGTCATATTTCAAACTTTAATTTTTTAAAAAAATTTTTAGGGAATAAATGTGAAAATTTGAATGATTAATTTATAGATTTTTAAAAAATTTAGAGACCATATATGTAATTAACTATTTAATAATTTTTTAGTAAATTTTTGAAAGTTTAGAGAACATAAATATTCAAAAGTGAAAGGTCCAACTTATATTTTTTCAAAATATAAATACTTTGTCAAAATTATGAAGGTAGAATAAGAAATTCAAAAATTATTCTACCTTCATAATTTTGACTTTTTAAATAATCTGCACTATTAAATACTTGAAATAACCCCTCACATTTAAAGTTGAAATTTGAAACCAATTAGAGGCTTCATTTGGGAATAGTGTTTAAAATTAGCACTAGAGGTTGGAATAAATTATCAACGGTTATGGTAGCTTTTTCAAACCTCTAATATTAAAAGTTACAGTTGAATAGCTTTCGCGACCTCTAATGATAAACACTAATGTCATTCTCAAACTAAGCCAGAGACTAGTGCAATCGATCCCCAAATTTTGAAACTGAGAGCTTGTTTTCCCCATTCAAGGTTAATTGTAGTCACTTTCATCATTATTTTTATTTTAGGAAACATATGATTTAGACAATCTCATTAAAACTAAACAGATATTAAAATATTTTTAGTAGCTTTAGCTGGAAAAGAACACCGAAACAGAAACTTTTATTGTGTATACAAATCAAAAGCTGACAAAAAAAAATTAACAAAGACGGCCAAATTGAAACCCAGTAGCACAAGTTTTAAATGGCCAAAATAGAGGCAATGCACACCAAGTGTAACATCCAAACATCTTCGAAGAACATAGTGGCAAATTTGAGCTTCTAGCCATTAATTTTTTATAAAAAAAAAAAACTGAACATACACATCTAAGCATGTCACTTATAGGGAACAGTCTACTAAATTGGATCCAGATATCAACCACACCATGATATTCGAATTGTTGAGAATCGGAGAGAATGCTAGTCTTTGCTTCATTTGTCGACTTATGATTCATCATTGGAAGCACTAGCTAGGCAGTGGGCACCTTGTTTGGCTAACACTTGCTTGGTCTTCTCCTCAATCTCTAACATTGCGCTTGTTTATACATGGAGGTGATCATTATTCGGTTGAAATAGAAAAAATTGAAAAATGGAATTAATTAAGAAATTCGATAAGGTTAATTCAGTTTTTCAGTTCAGTTTTGGTTGAAACCAAATAAGGTGAAAATCAATTTTGTTTCGATTTCAGTTAAGGCAGTCGGTTAATTCAGTAATTGAATTTTTATTTCTTATTTTGGGTAAATTGACAGATTGAAAGGAGTGGGGGTTACGTGGAAACGAAATAGAAGGTTGAGAGATTATATTCGGGTTTGACCATCTTAATTAAGATTGCGAAGAAGAAGCGGAGTAGCGGAGTCGCGGCGGAGCACGGTGGCGAATATTGGGAAGAAGACTCGTATAGCCGACGGTGCCCAGAAGGCGGTGCCTACTCCAGAGGCGGAGGAGGTCATGGCGGCGAAGTCCATCGTCGAGAAAGACCCCTCCACTCTTCCTAAGCCGGAGAAGACAACAAGGACGAACCACCGGCCAAGGAGGAGGAGAAAGATTTGGAACTTGACGCGGAGGAGAAAATAGAAAAGACCAAGGTGGCGCTAGCAGAAAAAGAGAAGAAGGAGAAGAAGGGAGAAGAGAAAGTCGACGATAAGATGACATCGTGGAAGAATGTCCGATCTCCGATTGGCAGTGACGATCAGATATCAGAGGAAGAACAATTTGGCTATACCCAATTTTAGTACTTTGTATCTCATTAAATGGTTAACAAAGGTACCCACAGCCATAGCTTTACATTTTAGTCACTGGATTAAAACATCATAACTTGTATTTCGGTTATTTTGATGTGAAACCGAACCGAGCTGATAAGTTTGGTTTGGTTTTACTTCAGTTTCATTCTTCAATTTGGTTAATTCGGTTTATTATAATAAAAAACCAAAAACTAAAAATTTTAGTTCGATATTAACCAAATGATCACCCTCATTGGTACATAAAATTTCCAGAAAAAATTAGGCAACAAAAAAAACTAGTGAAGAAAAAAAGGTGCATATATATCTAAAATCGATAGTCATAAGTCAATTTTGAATCAAGAAAACAGCACCCGTGATGACATGGTGATAGAACGGAGGTCACTGGAAGCTTTAGTGACCTGACTGGTGATGGACTTAGAGTGTAGCCACTACATCTGCAAGGCATTTGACGGTTCCAATCATTTGTTTCCTTGATAAAGTATATTCATTGTTTGGTGACGTTGTCATCTCAAACCAGGAGAAGCAGAAAATGAAACTCTAAAAGAATCCAACAGTAATAAATAAAAGAGAAAATTTTAATAAATAAAGATGCTAAATCTTCATAAGAAATCTTGAGTAAAGATAAATATGGCTGGAGAATTAATGTTCATAGTCGAAAGTTAACAAACCTACTGCTTAACTGATAAAAAACATCAAAAGTTACTTTGAATCCTGAAAAAAAAAAAATTTGAATCTCATTTTTCAGAAACTTAAATATTCTAGTTATACTTACAAATTTTTTGTATGGAATGAGCATGAGAACTGAGAAGAACGATGGCTTTGTCAATGAATTTGGGGATGATCATTGAGAGCCATAAGTGGATGAGGAGACAAAAGGGGAACGAGAAAAGAGTTGTCCATTAGCTTTTGTTTAGTAATACAGTGAACTTAAAATTTTTTGCATTTTGGGTTTATGTAGACTACTTGATTACTAGTTCTTAAGAAATAAATTATCAGATAATATTTCTATTATCTTTTGATGAGAGGAAATTATTTTAGATGAAATTATAACATATCTTAATTAGAAATTAATTTGAATCCAATTATGTTTTTAATTTGTAATTTAAATTTTGGAGATAAGACAATAATTGTAACTTTGACTGTCAAGTGTCACAACCCTACTGCGTTTTAGGATAGGGGTATATTTGGTAGACTATGTATAAAAAATTGCAGTTAATTTGCTAAAATAGGAAAATGTATCACGTGGCAACTCTACAATCTCTCTAATAAAGAAAAAGTCAAAATCACCCTTAGATATTGATAGCCGAGGAGCCCATCACTAGCTGAGCTCCCAGGTCTGACGAGGTACCGACCTCGCCAAAGGTAAACTGCCAGCCGAGGGCGGAAGGATGAACGATCCCCCTGGCCTAATGTAGGGAGTTCGCTTCCTTGGGAAATGGTAAGACCAACCTCGGTAGAGAGATCAGAGCCTCTTCGGAAACGGGGATATCCCTCGTAGGACCCATCTTCGGGGTTCACATTACCCGAGGCGTCAGAGTAACCTCGGAAAGTACGAACAAAAGCATTTAAGGAGCCTCTGACGCCTCCCCATAAAAGTCGTCCCCCAAGTACATTCTGACACGCTATCATTGAAGCACGCCATCAGATGGATGTTTCGATATGACACTCTCGGAATGCCTAGGCTGTCAGCCAGGCGACCTTTGCTGAGATAAACGTCCCTTCGCTCGCGGAAAAGCAGGGATCACATCCCATCGGACACGTGTCGTGATCTGGAGCGACCGCAAGAAGAAAACGTCTTCTGTACGCCTCCTTTATAAAATACCCAGGAAGCGTCCTAGCGGGGTAAGGGGCGAGAGAGAGAAGAAAAAGAGTTCTCTTTCAATACACAAAAGGGCACGTAATCCGATTATCTGAAAATACTGACTTGGGAGTCGGAGGCTCCTCCCCGGGAATACACACCGGGTGTTGTGAAATATTCCAAAAGGCAAATCCCACATGGCTTGGACAATGAGAGTTCTAAGACTTTATAAGTTAACATACCCAAGTGGGCTAGATAAGAAAGAAAATGGTAATGGGCTCGCGCGCACAAGATGGGCCAAAACAGTGGAAAGAGTCCGATTTCCCCCCCCCCCCTGCGCGCAAAGTATCACAAGGCCCGGTCCAAGTCAGTTTTTATATTTTCTGAATTTACTTTTTTATCCTTACCCGGAAAATTTGTTTTTCACGTGTTTGGATATCAAAACGGACAAAATTATAAAACCAGGATAAATTCTGTAACTCCCAAACTTATTGCACATTATTACCCCAGCGTTTTAATTCTGACACATTATTACCCAACGTTTAAAATCGGACCACTACTACCTATAAATACCCATTTTCACTCCTCTCCTAATTACAACGCTTTCGAGCTCTCTCTTCTCTCCCCCTCCTGCTCTGACCCTTGCTGGCTCTTGAGTTTCTGCTGATTCCTAGAGTATCCCGGGTGTGAGTGCACACTTCCCGGAAGACCCGTTGTATCCTGGGGGATTTTCGTAGACCTGTTCTCCTGCACACTTTGGAGAGTCGCGAAATATAATCCTTGAGGACAGTGAATACACGCCTCGGGTTAAGGTGGTTCGTGATTGTTACAAATTGCTGTTTACAACATTCTCAAGGATTATATCATGAATCCGAACCACAACAATGGTGCTCCAATCATTGATCCCTTGGATATTGTCCGGGAAGAGCCTGCTGATATTGAGGCTGCAGCTGCCAACTGTGAGCAAGCGCTTGCAACTGCAATTGCACAAATCGATCGAGAAAAGGATCCCGACCTTGCTGCTGCTTGCGAAAGGGCGCTCGCTGATGCTCGTTTCTACATGAAAGCTGCATCCAATGCCAGGATACCGGTTCCTCCAACCCCTCCATCGACATTAGCAAAGCCATTTCCTGACATTTCAAAGATAGAAGTGTTTAGTGGAGAAAACTACAAAAGGTGGCAGGAACGCATTTGCATGCTTTTAGATGTGCATGGAGTTGCTTTCGCACTTAATGAGTCCAAACCGAATGACCTCAAGCTACTGGAATCTTGGACTTATGCTGATAAGGTATGCCGTCACACAATAATTTCAACTTTATCTAATGAGTTGTTCGATGTCTACATTAAGTACAAGGAAGCAAAGGAAATATGGGAGTCCATGCTACTCAAATACACAGCGGAGGATGCGGGCAAGCAAAAGTTCGTGATTGGGAAATTCTATCGATGGGAGATGGAAGATGAGAAGGATGTAAAAACACAAATCAATGAATACCACAAGCTTCTGGAGGACTTGAAGGGAGAAAAAATCACACTGCAAGAAGAGTTCGTAGCTGGTTTGTTGATTGAAAAACTGCCACCATCATGGAGAG
The DNA here is from genome assembly GCA_039654915.1 of Aquilaria yunnanensis. Classification (NCBI taxonomy): domain Eukaryota; kingdom Viridiplantae; phylum Streptophyta; class Magnoliopsida; order Malvales; family Thymelaeaceae; genus Aquilaria; species Aquilaria yunnanensis. Next base: position 100,461,948 of record CM077593.1, on the reverse strand, counting down.
AATACAAGCAACAACTAAAGCACAAGCATAAGCAGCTGTCTTTGGCCGATCTAATCACTCATATCATCATCGAGGACACCAATAGGAAAGAACAACGCATAGCCAAAGGGAAGCAATTGACCTTCAGTGCAAATCTCATCAACTCCAAGAGGTACAATTCAAAACCATACAATCCAAAACCGAAACCCAACAATAACTTCAAGCCAAGACCAATGCCAGCAAATAATGAGGACAAAGAAGTGCCGCCATGCTTCGTCTGTGGAAAAAAGGGGCACTTTGCTCGACAGTGCCGAAAAAGAAAGCACTTTGATAAACCTCCTAAGCCAAGGGCAAATCTGGCTCATGGGGATGATGATGATGATGACATCATTGCTGCAGTAGTTTCACAAGCATACCTTGCTACTAATTCAAAAGAGTGGGTGATAGATTCTGGTGCCACCAGGCATATTTGTGGCAACAGAAATGGATTTTCCTCCTATACTCCACTAGGAGAAGGCGTTGAAACAGTGTATCTTGGTGATTCCCGAGGTACACCAGTTCTAGGCAAGGGCAAGGTACTTCTGAAATTGACCTCTGGAAAGACACTGGCTCTAAATGATGTATTGCATGTACCCACCATAAGAGCCAACTTGGTTTCCGTGTCTTTGCTGATGAAGGCTGGCATCAAAGTCACATTTGATTGTGACAAGATAGTCATGACTAGAAACAATAATTATGTGGGTAAGGGTTATTGTAACCAGGGTCTCTTTGTATTAAGTGTTTCCAATATTATCAATAACAATAATGCATCGTCTTCTGCTTATTTGGTTGAGTCTCTTGATTTATGGCATGCTAGATTAGGACATGTGAGTATATCTTATTTGAAAAAGATGCAATCATTAGGTTTAATCACACCCCCTAGTAACACAAGTTTTGATAAATGTGAAATATGTGTCGAAACTAAATCAACAAAGAAAACTTGTACTTCAATTGAAAGAGAATCAGAATTATTAAGCTTAATTCACACTGATCTTGGTGATTTGAAACATACTATGACTAGAGGAGGAAAAAGATATTATGTGACTTTCATAGATGATTTCTCTAGATTCACCAAAGTTTATTTGTTAAGAAACAAAGATGAGGCTTTTGATATGTTTTTGTTGTATAAGTCTAAAGTGGAAAATCAATTGAACAAAAAGATTAAAAGAGTTAGATCAGATAGAGGAGGTGAGTTTCTATCGTTTAATGATTTCTGTGAAAAAGAAGGGATAATTCATGAATTAACTCCACCATACTCTCCTGAATCAAATGGTGTAGCTGAAAGGAAAAATAGAACTTTGAAAGAAATGATGAATGCCATGCTTGTTAGTTCTTCTGCTCCTGATAATCTTTGGGGAGAAGCTATCTTATCTGCTTGTCATTTGCAAAATCGAATTCCTTATAAAAAGGCTGGTATAACTCCATATGAAATATGGAAGGGTTATCCCCCAAACTTAAAGTACTTAAAAGTTTGGGGATGTCTTGCAAAGGTTATGCTTCCTGAACCAAAAAAGCGTAAAATTGGATCAAAGACATCCGATTGCATGTTTATTGGATATGCAGATCATAGTGCTGCATATAGATTTTTAGTGTTGAGAAGTGATGTGTTGGACTGCAACACCATAATCGAAACAAAAAATGCTGAGTTTTTTGAGCATATCTTTCCTTTGAAGAAGGAAAAGATTTCTCATGCCCCCACTGATGAAAATATCTCTGAACATCAAGTGGAAGACTTGAGAAGGAGTAAAAGGAAAAGGAAAGAGAGTTCCTTTGGACATGACTTTTACACCTACCTTGTAGATGATCCCATAACTTTTAAACAGGCGATTTATTCAAAAGAATCTGTTTTCTGGAAAGAAGCCATTCAAAATGAAATAGATTCTATTTTACAAAATCAAACATGGGATTTGGTAGATTTACCACCTGGTGCTAAACCCATTGGTTGTAAATGGATTTTCAAAAGAAAACTTAAGCCTGATGGCTCGGTTGACAAATATAAAGCAAGATTGGTAGCAAAAGGATTCACTCAAAAAGAAAATGTTGATTATTTTGACACTTTTGCACCAGTTTCTAGGATTTCTTCAATAAGAGTTTTATTTGCCTTGGCTTCTGTACATAAACTTATTATACATCAAATGGATGTCAAAACTGCTTTCTTAAATGGGGATCTACAAGAGGAAATATATATGGTCCAGCCAGAAGGCTATGTTGTTTCTGGACAAGAAACAAAGGTGTGCAAATTGCGAAAATTCTTATATGGATTAAAACAAGCACCTAAACAATGGCATGAGAAATTTGACCAAGTCTTGTTAGGTAATAATTTTTCAACTATTGGAGTTGATAAATGTGTTTACACAAAACTTGAAGGTGGTGAATGTGTAATAATTAGCCTCTATGTGGATGATATGCTCATTTTTGGAACTACTCTTGAAATAGTTGAACATACCAAAAGCTTCCTATCTTCACAGTTTGACATGAAAGATCTAGGGGAAGCTAGTGTAATTTTGGGTGTTAAGATCATAAGGAAAGAAAGTTGCTTAATGTTGTCACAGGAACACTATGTTGAAAAACTTCTAATGAAGTTTAACTATCTTGAGGTGACATCTGTGAGCACTCCTTATGATGCAAACACACAATTAAAGAAAAATAAAGGTGAAAGTGTTGCTCAACAAGAGTATGCACAAATTATTGGAAGTCTGATGCACCTAATGAACTTCACTCGACCTGACATAGCTTATGCTGTGTGTAGATTGAGTAGATATACTCAAAATCCGAATGAAGAACATTGGAATGCTTTGGTAAGAATTATGAAATATCTAAAAGGTACCATGAAATGTGGTATCATGTATACTGGTTTTCCCGCTGTACTAGAAGGGTACAGTGATGTTAATTGGATTTCTGACTCTGATGAAACCAAATCTACTAGTGGGTACATTTTTACTCTTGGTGGTGGAGCTGTGTCTTGGAAATCTTCAAAGCAAACTATCATTGCCAGATCCACTATGGAGTCAGAATTTATAGCCTTAGAAATGGCTGGAAGTGAAGCTGAGTGGTTGAAAAACTTCTTAGCAGATATACCGTTGGGTATAAAGCCAATGCCTTCTGTGTCTATGCATTGTGATTGCCAAGCGGCAATAGCAATTGCAAAAAATAAATCTTACAATGGCAAAAATAGACACATTCGATTAAGACATGATGTTGTAAAGCACCTGCTTAATGATGGTGTTATATCGATCGATTATGTAAAGTCAGAAGTGAATTTGGCCGATCCTCTGACTAAACCTCTGGGAAGGAAAATGATATATGAAACATCGAGAGGAATGGGACTATTGCCAACCTGAGTCAATAGTGATGGTAACCCAACCTATGTGATTGGAGATCCCATGAATTAGGTTCATATGGGTAATAACAAGTCACTGTTAGACCTGGAAGCATTATCAAAACTTTTCCTTAAAAGGTCCCTCATATGGTGTAGATAATGCAAAAACTGCATTTACTAGAGGATGAGCAAAAAGCTCTTAATGATTTACATAAGCCATGATAGGTAATGTATTTATGCAGTATACACTTGATGGAATCACCTATATGAGTGTAGGAGTGAAGCCGCTCCTATGAGATTTGTGGCAGAATCTCTAAAGCACTCATGAAAACCAGGACATGCGCATGGCCGATAAGCGCAACACCGCGATGAACAGCAGAAATTGTGGGGGTGTAATGTGATCAATGAATCACTTAAATTACAAAAAGGGTATTTGGTTCATAGAAACTAAATGCTTCACCAAGTACTCTGTAAGTTAAGTTTCATTGGCTCTAGGACTGGTTCATAGTCTAATAGACACCAGCCACGATGCATTGTACTCTTGAGCTTAAAGCCAGCAAAGAAACCTTGAAGTAATGCCTTTTGAAATATGTGGGGGATTGTTGTGAAATATTCCAAAAGGCAAATCCCACATGGCTTGGACAATGAGAGTTCTAAGACTTTATAAGTTAACATACCCAAGTGGGCTAGATAAGAAAGAAAATGGTAATGGGCTCGCGCGCACAAGATGGGCCAAAACAGTGGAAAGAGTCCGATTTCCCCCCCCCCCCTGCGCGCAAAGTATCACGAGGCCCGGTCCAAGTCAGTTTTTATATTTTCTGAATTTACTTTTTTATCCTTACCCGGAAAATTTGTTTTTCACGTGTTTGGATATCAAAACGGACAAAATTATAAAACCAGGATAAATTCTGTAACTCCCAAACTTATTGCACATTATTACCCCAGCGTTTTAATTCTGACACATTATTACCCAACGTTTAAAATCGGACCACTACTACCTATAAATACCCATTTTCACTCCTCTCCTAATTACAACGCTTTCGAGCTCTCTCTTCTCTCCCCCTCCTGCTCTGACCCTTGCTGGCTCTTGAGTTTCTGCTGATTCCTAGAGTATCCCGGGTGTGAGTGCACACTTCCCGGAAGACCCGTTGTATCCTGGGGGATTTTCGTAGACCTGTTCTCCTGCACACTTTGGAGAGTCGCGAAATATAATCCTTGAGGACAGTGAATACACGCCTCGGGTTAAGGTGGTTCGTGATTGTTACAAATTGCTGTTTACAACACCGGGGACCTCCTGACCTGTGTTTTCTGGAGTATTTCAGGTACATTCCACTGGGGAATCTCCTCCAAAAATGCTCTCCTCCATTAGAAGTCTTCCCTACCCGTACAATGACACATGATGAGGCCGCTGCAAGCCATCAGATATATCCTGCATATTCACTAGATTTAAAAAATGTAGATAAAAATATTTTTATGAAAAATATTATTTTATGTTACAACTTGTCATATACTAAAAATAAATACCAAGAGGCTGAATAGTTGCTACAATAGCAAGTGGATTTTGAAAATTTAATGAATATTAATCTCTATACAAATTTTGTTTCCTCACACATTTGTAATACTTTTTAATAGTTAACATTTGTTTTCCCTCAAGCCAACAACAACAAGAAGACGGAAATACCATTTTTGCAATTGATAAATATTTCAGCAACTACTTTATAACCAAATAATTTAGGACCAAGGCAGGTTAGACAGAGAGTTCATGATTAAATATGGTACCGCAAATGGTGTTCGGCTGGAGAGAATCAGGAGTAAGCGGTCAAGGTAAACGGGCGGAACACTTGACTTCGTTTTCATTGTTTAATTTTGGGAAAATTACCCAAACCCCTTTACATATAGGCAAACCTACACTTAACACTTGGACTGGGGTTCTCATGATTTCAAATACCAGCACTAACCCTCCTCATAAGTTAACTCTGTTATTTATTGTTATCAGATAAAATGAAAAATACCTAACTTTGCCCTTACAGTCTTCATTCATAGAAACTTCTCCAACTTAAGAAAAACAAAACTCATAAACAAAAAATAAAATCTAAAAGATAAAAAACCCTGAACTCAAACCCAAATATGGCAAACCAAAATATCAAAAACTCCAATCAATCCTAAAAAACAACCATTACTAGTAGATCTTGAACCGATTCGACATCAAACCCAAACATTAGACCCAAATGCAGAACCATTTGAATTCATCTCATTATTCATATAAACATAGAAACATCGAAAGTCATTTTTTGCTTTTGTTCTTGTCCTCTTCTTTATCACTTGAGAACAAAGAAAGCGAGAACATGAAGACCGAGCAACGGAAGGGCGAAATTTGAGTTGTTCTTGTGATGTCTTTATTTGAGTCTTTATTAAATGGTTGAAAACAAATGAACCAATTGAGAAAAGAATTTAGGAGCATGAATTTTCAAATGAAATGAGTATTTGTTGAAGATTGAATAATCAATGAACTTGGGTCCTATCCAATCAGCTCCTTTGACCTCTGTGGAGACTCCTTAAATCCTGCGGTCGTGCTTCACTTTTCTTCTTCCTCTCCTACGAATTGGTCAATGATTCATTTGATTCGTTTAGATCTTGGGATTGTTGTTGGGGGAACTAGAATTGGGCAAATCCTCCGACAAGTGTCCAAGTTCCTAGAGAATTGGGCAATGGACTCTTAGGCTTTGGCGGGCAAGGGGTAAATTTTAAGTCAAAACATCCCGTTAAGGCAAGGGAGGCAAAGGTTTGGGCAATAGAGGGGCAAAGAGGCACAGAAATACTGATGTATTGAGGAATTTGGGGTGGACTAGAAGGGTTTGGGCAATATTGGTGTCCAGGGCGGCGATTGAGGCAAAGCAGAGGGATTCAAGCCAATTTTGTTTGAGGGATGAGATGGTTGGTGTTCAGGGCAGCGATTGTCGATTGGGGAATTGAGGGATTTTGTCCATGAGTTTTGTTTTTGCTTAGAGGCAGTAGTTTGGGGGTAAAATTTTTATGAAGAAAGGTTATGAGGGTAAAATCAAGGATTTTCCTTCTTTTTATAGTAACTGTAAATAGTGGGATTAACTTTCAAAGGGGTAAATATAATTATTTGAAACAGTGAGAATACAAGTGGAGGTTAACTAATGCCTCGGGGGTTTTGGTAATTCTCCCTTTAATTTTCATTCAAACAATTGAATTACATTTAGAGACTATTTTATGGGTATGTTACTTCCAAAATTTGAGTAAAATTAATAGTGTGCACCCTCTTATTTTAAAAACTTTCGGTTATATTACGAATACCAACTACTATGAGCTGATTAACAGTCAAACAATAAAAATGTAATGAAATGACCTAGAAAAAAATTAAAATGTGAAATATTTGAATTTAATATCTATGGGAATATTATCCGAAACTGGAAAAAATATAAAAAATAATTTTATTATATCAGTAGGGGTATTATTTGACGGTATTTGCCATCATTCGTTGAAATTTATACAGACGAGAACGGGAAATATTACCTTTAAAAATGAATTTCACGCAAATTTTCATCTCGAGAATAAGAGAATATTCGAAAGTTTGGTGGCGCCGGCAATTGACACGTGCAAAGGGGGTAGGAGACGGAGGTTCGTGGGTTGGGTAGGTGAGGCCGGACGACTCTTATTGTAGTATGTCATAAGCTCCCGGCCCATGCTCTAATCCGCCCAATGATGAAATCCCCTTTTTCTCTATCATGATCAAAACACAAGCCTTATTCAAGGACTTTTCTGTAATATCACTTTGCGTCTGCTTTGACCTGACCTCTCAATCTTGAAACTCTCGAATTAAATTGTACTAAAGTTGTGCAATTAAACCATACTAAATTTTAGATGGCTCTAGCTACAATATTTGGTACATCCTACAAGATAATTAGTCATGGCTGTTTACAACCTAATTGATTTATGGTATGCGTAAAATTATTAATTTATCTTGCAAATAAACTTCTCCAAACAAAAAACTACATGCATGTTTATCCAAGCAAAAAGATTGTTGCATATCTTAAATAAGACATATCAGTCTGATCATCCAAGACATTATTGAATAAATAAAACTTATTACAGAGAGGTCCATTTTGCATTAAATAAGACTTATCAATTTTATATTATTGTGCACTTAAAGTGCTTATTTACCCAAATTGCCAATTTACTGACACATGGAGAATTCCAAAATAGTAATTTATCTCATGATTTTTTTTGGGGGTAAAAACTGAGTATTTTTTTTATTAATTTTTAATACAACAATGTGAAAAAAAGAAAAAAAGAAAAACTACAGAAAAAAATATTTTCTTTTCACAAAAAAAATATTGCAACATTAATTTTGAGACAACATCTTAAGTTGTAGAATTCTAATAAATTGATAATTTTGACAAACAATCATTTTTTATATAATAATGATACATAATACTGGACTCGGAAAAGGTCCATTGTTTTGAGCTACTAGGGTTGAGTCGTGAGGAATGCTTCCAAACTGTACCCAGAAAACAAAAGGTTAAAGAAAAACCCTTCTCAAGACGAGTTGCTGGCACGACTTAACCAAAAGTTGAGCTATAAAATTCATACCTTCCTTGCTTAACTTGTTGTGTGCACAAAAAAATGAATAAATTGTAGTACGAAATTAGTGAAACAATCAAATTGAGGTTGACGATAGAAACGTTATCTTTTTTCATACCTCCACACTAATCAAAAGAAGGGTAGAATGGGGAACTGAGTGTCTACTTCACGGGATAGTGTGAAAGTCAACAGAAAAACTTTGTTGATCTGTTTACTACTTCCTTTGAATTATCTGTACATCAAGTTTTCCCCTAACTGGTCTTTAAGGTCAAATTTAAAGATTTTCTGTTGGGAATCCAAATTGTGCATTATCCTTCCTACAAAAGAAGAGATAAATGATGCTCTTTGGGATATGAAACTTCTAAGTACCCCAGGTCTTGATGGCTTCAATCATTTCTTCTAAAAATTTGGGGGCATGATCCATGACTCTTGGTTAGGGAAGTTACGTTCCTCCTGAGTCGAATAAATGTCTTGTTTCTTTGATCCCCATCATTGATGATCCTGAGGTTATTAAGAATTTCAAGCCAATAAATCAGTGCAATACCAGTTATAAAATCATTTGGAAGATCTTGGTCACCATAATGAAGTCTAGACATCTCGACATTAGTTGACCCTTAGCAATCTGCCTTTGTTCCCAATAGGAATTCAGCTGATAATGCGAATATTTTTGTCTAGGAAGTGTCACATTCCTTTAATGTTATTAAGAGATGCAAAGGGCAACATGCTTATTAAATTGGATTTGGATAAAGCCTATGATAGAGTACTAGAACATTACTTTGTTAGATTACGTGGAATTAGACAATGTCATCGTCTATTCCTTACATATTTGTTAGCTGTTAATTTGTAGTATTTGGCTTATAAATTTGCATGGAATGTGAAAAAAGGACTCAGAGATGCTTAAAATTGGAAAAATTAATTGGTGTCTATGTTTCACATTCGTTTTTTTTTTTTTCTGACGATATGATTTATTTTTTAAGGCTACTTTGGAATTAGCTTGAGTCTTTGACAAACTGTTGAGAGAGTTTTGTGGGGCTTCTGGTGGTCAAGTTATTAGTACGTGCAAGGGTCATGTCTAGGATTATATTCCCTAATAATGCTACCTTGTCCCATAAACCGGTTGTTGTAATATTTTATGGTTCCCTATGCTTCCTGGTGAGTGGGCGAAAGAAAATGTCAATTCATTCTTTTAAAAATAACAAAAATTGTCAGGTTGAAAAAGAAATTGTATCTCAAAGGCAGGTAGAGTTATTCTAACCAAGTCTATGTTGGCCACTGTTCCTAGTTATTACATGTGGTTAAACAGACTTCCAGTTTCAATAACTAACCACATAGATAGAATAAACAATAACTTGATTTATATGGGGCTCTACCCTAGAGAAAAGAAAAATTATACATCGATCTAGTTGGTTGGGATGAGATATCTAATTAAGCCTAAATACATGGAAGGTCCTGGGTTAAACTCAACCGGCGGTTAAATGATGCTCATTAACGTGGAAGGTGGTTAATAAATATTCAAATGCAGGGGTCAATGTTCTAGAGATCGGTAAATATCATGCAAATTAACCCAAACTCAAAGAATGTCTCTCAATTTTGGTCTAACATCAGGAAGACCTAGGGTAATTAGGTTCATAAGAATATAAGATGAATGATTGTGAGTTGGAGTAATGTCAACTTTTGGAATGAAACATGGTGCTCCGGCACCCCTTTAGGATATAGGGTAGCAAGACCTTGCTTGAAGGGGAGGGGAACATGTCTGTTGGTTTTTGGCTAATAGACAAATCTCCTTTCTTATATCCTCAGAGATAATTAATTAGGGAGATTAACAACACTTTTGCCAGCTTTGTTAATGACACACGTGGTAATTAAGCTTTGTCGTGATTTGTGGCCAAAAGGGAAGTTTAGTTTATCCGCTGCTTATGGAAAAAAGGAAGGGGCAACTCAGTTAATTTTCCTAGTTAGGACTGGATTTGGTCTCTAAAAAACTCATCTTAAGATAAATTAATGTTTTATTTGGAAACGCTATATATATATATGAGAGAGATCACCAACTGTTAGCTTATTTGAATTGCCTTGAATCTTAATGTCAATATCATGTGTAAGAGATGTGGGTCTTCTGATAAAAATGCTAGACATATTTATTGATTGTTCGTTTGCGAAACAGATTTGGTATGAGCTGGGCATTTCTTTTGAAGATAACATTATCTGGCTTGATGTCTGCAAATCTTGTTTTCTCAATAGTTATGTTACTTCTTGGCACAATATTCCCTGGACTATTGTCATGCCTATATATAGCATTTTGGAATATTTGGAAGAGCAGGAAATATTTCGTGATTGAGGGGAAAATCAAACTCCTCATATTGTTAATGAGCTTATCAAGAAGCGAGCAGCTGATTGTTATGTTTTATTGGTTAATAAACAGCCTACTTCTGCTGACCTGAGAATTTTGTTGTGGGTTGGCATATTGATGAGGTTAATGTTTGAATTTTGAACCTATAAGGTAGATAGGCATTTGTATATGACATAGCTCATTCGTACAAAAAGGTTTTTTTTTTTTTAAAAAAAAAAACACTTTGAGTTAAATACCACGCCAAATGAGTCAAAAAAATTACACTCTTTGACCAAAAAGTAGAGTTTATTTTATTTTATTTCATTTACATGTAATATTAAGACAATTCTCTCGCTCTCTGAATACCCTTACTTAAAAAATCCAAATCACACGTTTTTCTAAATGACAAACTTTGATTAATAAATAAATAGTAAACGATTTTATATGAAAGATGACTAAAATTCTGGGCCATCATTAAATAGCAAAAGTGCAATCTTTCTTTTTTCTTTTGTTTTTAAGCAAATGTGCATCCAATAACATTTTCTGGTATAGTTCTGCATCTTTTTATGGAGATAGTTGTGGGGGAAAAAATACATGATGATTCAACTATAAAAACATTAAAAATAAATAATGTAATTGAAAAAGTAAGGACCAAAGTGAAAATCGGTTCAATCCTGGCAGTCAATTTTGTGGATTACCCAGCGCCAACTTCGCAAAAATACCCCATTTTGAGAAATAAGAACAAAACTACCATTATTTAGCATAAAGATCTAAAAGTCACCTGTTAGAGGGAGAAAAAAAAACTCCTCGTCGTTGTGGACAATGGGCAAATTATCAATAAACTATGTGTCGTGTTGGCGTCTGCTCCCCAAACTAAAAAATGTACATTAATCATCCATAAACATTTCAGCAAACTTAAAAAAAAACCCCCGAAGGGATGGATAAAAATATAGCTTGTCCAGTAATGTTTCAAAACTCTACACTTTTTCCCCTATATGTAATTACTTTTTTTTAGTGCTTGTTAGTTACCAATATCAACTTTTCAAATCCTATTTAAATTCTACCGAGTGCGTCTTATTCTAGTAACTTTAAATTGCATAATTAATAATTTTGTATTTAAAGTATTATTTTTTGAATTTAAATGTAAAATAATTTATTTTTCCTCATTGATACAGTTAAGTATTTTTCCTCATTGATGCAGTGAAGGGGCAACATAGGTTTCCAGAATAGGATGAGGGGCAAGTTGTATTTTCATTAAAGCGGAGTTTTTTTTTTTTTTTCCCGAAGGTTACACTAAACATGAACAAAGGTAGTACTCGTAAATAAGTAATTAATTTGAGTAAATCGTCAAAATTGACGGTCATTTCTTGTTCGCTGTTCTCATCTGACGTCTTAGTGAGCAAATTCCATCCATTCGATGCCAGCTTATAGTCTGCGATTGTTGAATACAGTGGCTGCCCGGAGGCGGAGCCACTGACGTAGTATTAAAAAACTGCAGAGTCTCGGGGGGAGCCTGACCTGGGCGACCACTAACTGAGCCATATGTCTAGAAATGACGGCCAAATTTGGTGGTGTCCTGGAATGGTAAAATGTAGGGGTGAACATTACTGAGACAAAAAATAAAATAATAAAAAATAATAAAAATAAAAATAAAAAAATTTAAAAATTAATTATATTTAGATAAAATGGTTTGGTTTCCTTTTTAGTTCGGCTGACTCGGATCAAAATTGGATTTCATATTCAGTTATCGAATCGATTATTAGATCATATGCTTAAAATCAAATAAATTGAATGGTAATAAATATTTTACTATTATCCATAACGACCATGAATATATAACATTATTTTCTACTAATTTTTATCATTATCCATAATGACCCTATATATATAATTATTTCCTACTAATTTTTACCATTATCCATATTGATCCTACATATATAAAATTATTTCCTACTAATTTTGGACAATATGTTATGTACCTTTCTTTAATTTTGGGTATTAGAGATAAAAATTTTAATATGTATCTTATTTTTCTTATTTACTATGTGTTTAGATTTTAGAAAAAAGAATTGAATAAATCAAAATATAGTTCGGACGGTTCAGATTGGTTTTAATATGTAATTCAGATAATTCAGATGCATTTTATAAAAATTAAAAATCAATTAGATCATTATATTAGAACTGGTTTCAAACCGAACAAACTGAATGCTTACTCTAAGAAAATGTGTTTTTTTGCCTCTTTAATTATGATTAAGCTAGCAATCCGTGGTTTGAGGATGAAATAGCAAATATGCATGGCTTAGTGACAGTTTGCCCTGCGGTGTGGGTCGTATTGTCATCTCATCAATTGGTCCTCATATTTATCTTTATTACATTCTTTACACCAAACTGGTCTCATTTGTGGTTTGATTAATTTATACTATCGGAGCTGAGTGGGGTTGGTTATTCACTAATTGCCATCTCAATAAAATCATATTGGTTGGCCCCACGCTAAAGTCTTCAAGTCTCCACCCAACAGCCACCAACCTGTCTACTAGTTTTGAGTTAGAAGTCTAGTGTTTGAGGATGGTTTTTCCTATTGCTGTTTTTGTTATATTGAAATCTAAGTATTTATTGTTGCACTTGTAAATTCCATCAATATATTGTCTTGATCTTTTCATTCATCGGAGATTTGTTACCTTCTCCATCATTATTAAACATCATGTTAAATGAAGATTTCTTTTTTTTTTTTTTTCTTAATACTTTCCACGTTAAAAAAGGAATTATTGCCAAGGCTCAAATGCGTGGAATTCTAGTTAAAGGATTAACGTGTTCGCGTTTATTAAGTTTGAGGATTGATTATGCATTGATGACCATACCGTAAAAATACTGAAAAATATCCGGGTGAAAGCAGTTTTTTTTTTTTTTCCCTCTTCTTCTTTTGTTTGTTTGTTGGTAATCAGGTAAGCAGTTGTATTGTATGGGAATCAGGTTCGGAAGGGTAGGGGTGTAAATGAACAGAACGTTTGGTAAACCATTCGTGAACGGTTCAGCGGGAGTTTGTTTATGTTCATTTATTTAGTTAAACGAATGAACACGGACAGATTTTTATGTTCGTTTAGTTAAATGAACGAACACGAACAAAGTCTTGTTTGTTCATTTAGGTTCGTGAACTGTTCAGTTAGTGTTCGTTTATGTTCGTTTATTTACTTGTTTGTTTATGTTTGTTTATCTATGTACTAGTTATGCATTATTGTTATATATATTTTATATATCATATATTATATATTTATTATAACCTATTATCATATATGTTTATTATTACCTACCCTACACACCATATTGGCACCCAAATTAGTGACTGTGATCATTTACCTTGTTTAAGTAGTTCATGAATGCTTTAGACTGATTGTTTTTATTTGTGTTCGTTTATGTTGTTCGCGAACAATTTCATTCGTGTTCACGAACGTGTTCGTTCGTTTATGGTCCGTTTATGTTCACGAACGTATTCGTTCGTTTGTGTTTGTTTGTATTCGTTTGTGTTCGTTTAAGCTCGTATAAACGAACGAACACGAACGAACACAAACACATACTAAAACTAAACGAACGAACACGAACAAGGAAAATGTGTTCGTTTATTGTTTGTGTTCGTGTTCGTGTTCGCGTTCATGTTCGTTAAACACTAAATGAACAAACACGAATAAGACTTGTTTGTGTTCGTTTGGCTCATTTACAGCCCTACAAAAAGGGTTGGGAGTGTTGGGACTTGGGCCTATAAAGAATTAGAACATGCCCGTGCTCTTCTGTGGGTCCTTATGTTCTGTTGTGTTATATATCACAAAACAGTCTTACAGTACGGGCATGTTGTATAGATATAATATTGAAACATACATAATATTTCATTATGCATTTATATAGTTATTTTATAATTTACAATGTATTATGAAATAATAATAATAATAATAAATTGACCCATTTCCATTACAAAAAGAAAGTTAAAAAAAAGTAACCCTTTTTATAATTTACAAAGTAATAATAATAATAATAATAATAATAATAATAATAATAATAATAAATTGACTCATTCCCATTACCAAAAAAAAACTTAAAAAAAAAATAACCTGCCACGTTAAAAATACTTATGGTGCCTTATTTGGTAGGAATATGAAGTGGAGGGTTTAAGCATAAAAAGAAATAAATTTGGATAACTTTTGATGGAGTTCATCCATTTTTTGTACAGGTGGCGCACCCTCCACCCTTCCTACGCCCTTTACAGTATATATATATATACTAGGCAATTATCCGCACTTTGATACGGATGTGACTTAGTACTTATTTTAATGTAAAAGTGTGGTTATGGGCGTTGCTTAATAATAACTGTTAGTTAAGAGAGATGAATAGTAAATGACAAAAAACAAATAAAGATAAACAATAAAATAAAATAAAACATTAGGTAAATTTGATATAATTTTTTTAGTACTTACCATAAACAAATCTTATCCCTAAAGATGTAACATATTCACGATACATATACCTTAAGAAAAATAATGTGAATAAGAAAAGAGCATTCATGGTAATGATGATTCAAGCCTAATAATTATGTCTCAATGGAATAAGAATTTGTCACCTAATCTCTTTTGTTCCTCATAACACACAGTTGATGGTCTTTGCCCTACATAATTTACACACTGAGAGCCTCAACTAACAGCAGATAAATTTATGAAGGTCTTAATCTAAATTACTTCAATAAAGAGGTATCTGACATCTTATCACTCCCCAAAGCTTTCTCCATTACAAAAATATCGATGTCAAATCACACAGCAGCAACAAAATAAAATATAAGCAACAATGAACATATCCTTCTATACCACAATACTAAACCCCTACAACTCCAACATCGAGACGGACGGGAAAAAACAACCTCAAATGTAGTGAGTTTTAATAGGAATAATATTGCAACAATTAAAGAATAAATGACTTAATTGAAAAATTAGCACAAATGGAGGGTTCTCTGGCAAATTAATCCAGCCTCATAAGAACAGATATCCTCATTGTACTACAGGTCTAAATGTAAACCGTCAGACATTAGGTACTACTCCACCATAGCGACAAAAGATGGAGGACCAACATCGTCCTTAACCCATCAACAAAGGGACATGTGTCACACCCTCCTTCTCCTCTTCCACTTTAATGTTTATAATTCTTTTGGCATCTTCAACTGAAAGGAGCCATGAGAATTGTCATTTTGTTTTAATTAGAGACAATCTATATTCACTTATAATGTGTTCTACACTATTTATTAATTTCAATAACACTATAAAAAAATATTATTTAATAAATTATTATATTTATATAGTATTATCTTTTAAATTATATTGGCTCCAAAAAAAGTTATAAAAACATTTTGAATTAATTTGCCTTAATGTAAAATAAACTCGACCCTAAGACTAAATATAAATATGTGTATATTTTTTTTTCTTTTTGGATCAATTTTATTTTTGTTTTTAATAAGAGTTTTAGCTCGCAAATGTGAATACTTAAGATTCAACGATTATAGATTCACTATTAAATTACATACCTATTTATATAATGGTTAAAAAATTACGTAATATTTTACAATACGAATAACTATATTTACATGTATAATTGTTTATCTACAATGATGGGATCAAATATTTGCATGGTTATGAACATATATGAAGTTTGAGTCAATTAATATAAACAACTGGCTAATATTGTATCATGATAAATGATGGGCCCGTTTGGGAACAACTTTTATTATCAGCGTTAGAGTTTTGGATAAATTATTTAATGATTGAAATGAAAATGCTGAAGCTAAAACCTAAAAGCTACCATTGGATAGTTTTTTCAAAACTCTAACGCTAATCGTTGATGCTAATGACAAATAGGGCTGACATAAACAACTATATACGTGCCCGTATAAATATAAAAAATAGAATTTTAATAAATGAACATTAAATGATATAAAAGTAACTTATGCAAGTGGCTGTCGCGACTCGCGAGCCTCAGCTTAATTAGTACTTTTTGTTAGCTTAGAGGTATATTCCTATTTGTTAGCTCGATCTCTCACCTTTTTCCCTCTAAACCTGCAGCGGTCAAGAAGAAAAGAGGAAAGCCAATTTTAGTCCTAAAATTTTGTATAATTTTTTATTTGAGTTCTAATACTTTTATCATCTAAATAAATCTTAGAATTTTGCAACCGTGAACAGTCAGCCTTGAAATTTTTTAAAACTTTCCAACATAACAAATTGTCAAGTTTGAAAACTCATTACTTTTCTGGTATTTTTTTTAATTCTAATTTAAATTGTTGAATAATTATTTTCTCGTAAATTCAAACAGTTTAATAATTTTTAACAGTTAATTAATAAACTATTTAAATTATTAATTTTTTCTTACTAGTTGTATTTTAGCAAATTCTGGCCTAGCGAAGAGGGAAAAAAATTACGCCAGCCATTTACGAATTTGCCATCCAAAAAGTGAACTCTCGAAAACACCCTTCCCCAACTACCACCAGCCACCATCTCCGGCCTCCTACCGGACACCGCAGCACAAG
The DNA here is from genome assembly GCA_039654915.1 of Aquilaria yunnanensis. Lineage (NCBI taxonomy): Eukaryota > Viridiplantae > Streptophyta > Magnoliopsida > Malvales > Thymelaeaceae > Aquilaria > Aquilaria yunnanensis. Next base: position 100,445,124 of record CM077593.1, on the reverse strand, counting down.
CGATTCAAACTTCTTTTCCTGCATTTCACTTATAAAACCCTCCTCGCATCTTACTTCTCTTCAGGTGCCTCCATATTTTCTGTCTCCCCTGACACCCAGAAAGAAAAAGAAGAGAGAACATAAAAGAGAGGTGCCTTTTGTAACAGAATCCGACAATGGCTCTCACAAGCTCTTCTGTTCTTACCAACAATTCCCTCACTCGAAACCAGAAGCCCTTGTCTTTCGGCAGTCCTAAACCGTCCTCATTCCTCCGAATCTCCGCCGTGCATGCCGCTGACTCCCCCAAAAACCCCATCGTCTCTGACAAGCAGCCAACGCAGCGGGCGCCGCCACTGAAGACCACTTCCTCGGCGTTTCCGCAGGCGCCCGCGGCGTCTGGGAAATGGAGCGTTGACAGCTGGAAGACGAAGAAGGCGTTGCAGCTGCCAGAGTATCCGGATCAAGAGGAGCTGGAGTCGGTTCTCCGGACACTGGACGCATTCCCACCGATTGTCTTCGCCGGAGAAGCACGGAACCTGGAAGATCGGCTGGCCGAGGCTGCCGTCGGCAAAGCTTTCCTCTTGCAGGGCGGCGATTGCGCCGAGAGCTTCAAGGAATTCAACGCCAACAACATCCGGGACACCTTCCGAATCCTTCTCCAAATGGGCGCCGTCTTGATGTTCGGCGGCCAAATGCCAGTAATAAAGGTCAGATACATTAGCTAAAAACGATCCAAATCTTTAACTTTTTCATGATTTAGAGCCAATTGTGTATTTAGAGCACGAGAAATGGTTGTGAATTTACTTGCATCATAGAATTAGAAGAGACCATTCTGATTTCTCAGCGATCTGAGTAATAATTATCAAATCTCCGCTGAATAAAAGGAAGAACAAGCTGGTGATTGTTGACACGGTGATGTCGTTTTTAATGAAGGTTGGGAGGATGGCCGGACAGTTTGCAAAGCCGAGATCGGACCCTTTCGAAGAGAAGAACGGAGTGAAGCTGCCTAGCTACAGAGGGGACAATGTGAACGGGGACGCGTTCGAGGAGAAGGCGAGAATTCCTGATCCACAGAGGTTGATTAGAGCCTATTGTCAGTCCGCAGCCACTTTGAACTTGTTGAGAGCCTTCGCCACTGGTGGCTATGCTGCTATGCAGAGGGTAACTCAGTGGAATTTGGATTTCACTGAGCATAGCGAGCAGGGAGATAGGTAAATTTTGAATCAGACTCCACTGAATATGGCCTTGTTTTGCTTGATTTAGTTTTATTCGAGTTCTGCTGGCTTCCTGTTGGGATTTTTTTGTTTTCTCTGTTCTTTTTTTTAATGGATGGCTTGTTTTCCGTATTTCTATAGATGGTCGTTTTCACTTTTTTTTGTTTTGGTTCATGTTTGCTTTGTTGCTTTTATCGCTTTCTAGTACATGATATGATAAATTTGTTGTGCAGAGATGAAATCCATGCTATATGCTTCCAACAACATGGATGTCATATCATTCTGTTTAAAATCCAAGCTTTTCTTGGAGTTTTTAGTATTTGGTTTTTCTGAGATCAAAATAATCATGGAAGATTTTGCAAGTAGTTTTTCTTCTGTTGGATTTGACGTTATCCTGCTTAGTGTTGGGATACTCTTGGTACGGGCAAATTAATATTGTGTATTCATATTAATTCTTAATTCTTTATGTAAGTTATTTCTTCGTCCTTTGCTTGTTTTTCCTTCCTCAGATGGTGTCAATTAAGTGCTTCTATGGTCATTCTTGAGCTTAATATTTCCAGACATCTTTGAACAGGCTTTTCCATTAGAAGGTTAGGTTCTGTCTGTTAACAACGTTTGATTCAAGTCAACAGCTGAAAAAGTTAGCTAGGGTTGCATTTTTAAGTTTAGCTATTGGAGGAGATTATCTTTACACTTAATAAATTTTCCTAAGCTTTGACAATAGCTGCAAATTTGTTGAGAAATGAATTCTTGGGCAGAATTTTCTTTATCGGGTATCTTCTTTTTATGATCTTCAAAATGATAAATTCTCATCTTGTAATGTCAGGTATCGGGAACTTGCTCATAGGGTTGATGAGGCCCTTGGATTCATGGCTGCAGCTGGACTCACTGTTGACCATCCTATCATGACAACCACTGAGTTCTGGACATCCCATGAATGCTTGTTGCTTCCATATGAACAGTCACTCACCCGGCTAGATTCAACTTCTGGCCTTTACTATGACTGTTCTGCCCATTTTCTTTGGGCTGGGGAACGGACTAGGCAGCTGGATGGTGCCCATGTTGAGTTTTTGAGAGGAGTTGCAAATCCTTTAGGCATTAAGGTAAATTTCTCATGTTTCGTGAACCCTAATACATTCATTGTTTTCATGCATCGTAAATTTACGACTGCATGAGAATATAATTTGGAAGCGTGACACATTTGTAACTTCCAACTGCGAATGATAAAGCTTTCCGGTGATCTTTTCGATAAATCTTAAGGTCAGTGTGATGTAACCACTGCCTATATTGGTGGTTTGTCGCATGGCGGTCACGTGTGACTGTTATGTGGTTCAAATGCTTTGGTCTTTTCTAGCTTCAGCTCTAATACAAGTAGCATAACATTCTTTCCAATTTAGTTCTTTTGGTATTTAATCATTAAGATGGTACCATCACTAAAGAACCTCTCTTTGCTGTAGGTAAGTGACAAGATGGATCCAAATGAGCTAGTTAAGCTCATTGAGATTTTGAATCCACAGAACAAACCAGGGAGGATCACTATAATCACAAGAATGGGTGCTGAAAACATGAGAGTGAAGCTTCCCCATCTAATTAGGGCGGTTCGCAGAGCAGGACAAATTGTTACGTGGGTCAGTGATCCCATGCATGGAAACACCATCAAGGCTCCTTCTGGTCTTAAAACCCGCCCATTTGATTCAATAAGGGTATCCTACTTGACACTTAACTTTACTGCTGATGGATAAATCTTTTATGGCAGAAAGATAGCACATGTTTTATGCTGCTTTCAATGATAAAAGGGAACACCATAATATATCATCGGCTGAAAATTTTAATATTGCTGTAAATATTAAGATCAGCCAGTTTATTTGCAAGTTACTTTTTTAATGAGAACTGTGGTGATTATGCACATAGTTTGCTTGGTTAGCAAAAGAATGTTAGACTTATTGTTAATGTTGTGAAATTGTTTAAGAATATTTTCAACTCTTGCATCTAGGATCATATTTTGGAATTTTTAGATGTTGGACAATTTGTTGGTGGGTAGTTGTTATAGTCCATCAGCAGCCATCTCTTTTTGAAAAGCGCTGGTGCTGTTGAAAGCGCCAACTGGTGTTTATATAATCAATGAAATGGCCTAATGATAATAAAAGCTAGCTAGCACTTCAGTTTAGAGTAGTGATAGATGTATAAAGGTTTTCTAAACGTGGATTCTGCAAATTAATGTGTCGACAACAATTAAGGAAACAAGATCCTTGAATTTACATTATCCATTAGCTGTCTTTCCTAGAAGTCTACAAATTTTGCTCTGTTGTTGCACCTGTGGCACTTAATCAATCACATTGGTTGGTAAATATCTCATAGCTTTGAGTATATGGTAGTTCACAAATGTTTGAAGTGGGCAACTAAATGTTTTGATAACACATTTTCGTTTCTCTGGTAGAAAAAATTGCAAGTTGTATATGGTGGGTGAGACCAGAACATTTAATAAATAGATTAGGCATTGAAATCAATTGAGATTACTTGTGTGTATGATTTGGTTAGGTGAGTAATTGTCTCTAGTTTATGTTGGTGGTTGGTTTTCCTAACTCTAGATTGGGTTGCAGGTCATGACAATACCTTAGCAATTCCATAAAAGTCCCAGAAACGGGTATCTTCAAATATGAAGCTTTTGCTACAAATAATGATTTCTTTTTAGGTTTTGGTAGGCTGGCTTGAAAGATGGGAGTCCCATTAACAAATTCTTCATTCATGTGACATATGACGACATAGCTGTGCTGTATCTTTTATACCATGAATTACCTTGTACTCTTCAAGCTTGTAGTGTCAATGTGACAAGTATTTTGTATTCCTATCTACAGGCGGAAGTGAGAGCGTTCTTTGATGTGCACGAGCAAGAAGGAAGTCACCCAGGAGGAGTGCATCTGGAGATGACAGGCCAAAATGTGACTGAATGCATTGGTGGATCACGGACTGTGACGTTCGATGACTTGAGCTTACGTTATCACACCCACTGTGACCCCAGGCTGAATGCTTCTCAATCTCTTGAGCTTGCCTTCATCATCGCGGAGCGCCTCAGGAAGAGGAGGATCAGATCGCAGCAATCTGTGTCTCCAATGGGGCTGTAGAGTTTCCTTTGGGAGGATCAGATCACAGCAATGTATGGATTACACACCCCCCCTCTCCGGGGCTGTGAAAGCAGCTAATATAAGCTTGTTCTCTAAGTTTGTACCTGTTATGTTAGTGTTTTCCTTTTCTTGGATGTTTGAGTTGATTGACGTTATGCTTGTCATGTGTATATCCCAAGGGAACGAAATTTGGAACCTGAGGCTGAGGAATAAAGTTAATGATCACATTCTGGAAACGTGCATCATATTGGAGTGTAGTGTCTGATCTGATGTTTCAGCAGTTGAATTGAGCTGAGCTTTGTATAGGTTTTGAGCGAACTTACCTCTAAAATGAGGTACGGGGCGGCTTGACTTTGAATTGGTGGTTGCCTAATATTGATACCAATACTTGGGAATCTTAATTAAAGGACTTAAATAGAAAAGTTGCAGAAAATTTAGGATTGAAAGTGGTTTTTCCCTCCAGTGATGCTTAGTTGATTTAGAAGGATCATTGAATGTAAGAGGAGGAAAATCCTCAGACTTGTGTTCAAACATGTGGACCTCAGGAATGAAGGTAGGAGGTTGTTCATAACGTTCAACATCAACCGGGAGATTTCTTTCCTTGTCAAAAACTGGGGGATTGGAAGAGGAAGAGGCCATTTCAGATTTTCGGTTTAGGAGGCTTTGGTGGTTTGATGAAGGATTTTGAAGGTCTGCTCAGGATATCGGCAAAGGTGTTGGAAGTGCCCTTTATATGCTTGACGTTGAAGTTGAAGCGGATGAACCACTGTTGCCAGCGAAGCAGCAGAGCATTTGGAAGTTGTTTCTGCTTGTAGTTCAGCATACGTGGGAATGCTGACATGTCCACATTTTCAAGGAAATGGTGACCAATGAGGTGGAACTGGAACTTTTCAATTCCTCGTTTGGCGGCCAAGATTTCTTTGTAAGTGCAGTGGCTGTGCTTTTCTGACTCTTTGAATTCTCCGCTGTTGTAGCAGTACACGTGTCGAACACCATTGGATTCTTCAAGGAGGACCGCTCCTTAATACTCGTTTGAGGTGTCCGTCTGGAGTATCCTTTTTTCTTTGTCGGGAATCTTGAGAGGTGGCTGGTTCTGAACCACTTTTTTAAGCTTGAGGATAGCTCGTCAGTACAGGGCAGACCAGGGCGGAGAGTCCTTTCTGAGATACACGTGTAAAGGATGGAGAATGGAGGACAGCTCGGTATGAACTCGCGGATGTAGTTGACGAGTCCGAGAATTTGCTGGACTTGTCTTTTCGTGAGATTGTCGTCCGGGAAGTTCATGATTTTGGTGGCGATATGAAGCTGGGGATGGTACTTACTATCCTTAATTTGAACTTCAAGGAATTCAATGGATGTCTGACCAAGGACCATTTTGCTTTGGGAAAGCATTACTCCATTATCTTTGACTATCTGGGTAAATTGAGCTAGTAACTTCAAATGGGTACCTGTACAAGGAGAAAATAATAAAATATCGTTAATATAAATAAAGGCCGACTGGAGGATCGGCTCAAATATCTGGATCATTGCCTTCTGGAACAATGAGAGTGCCGTTTTCAGACCAAAAGGAAGCACTGTCCATTGGCAATGGTGGTCTGGGATGCGGAAAGCAGTTTTGTACTTGTCTGGAGGAGAGATTGACAGTTGCCAGAAGCCAGACTTGAGGTCAAACTTAGAGAAGACTTTGGCATTTGTCAAGTTGGCGAAGAGAGTGTTCTTGCGAGGTAATGGGAATTTAACGTCAGCAAGAAACTCGTTCAGGGGCTTGTAATTAATAACAAGCCCAGGCTTCTTTCTTTTCTACTCCGAATGCTTATTAACATAAAAGGGCTGGCAGACCCATGAAGAGGTTGTGGGCTCAATGTATTTGCAGACCTTTATCAGTCCCTTTTTGAACTGATAACTTCTTAATAATGTCAAAACCAATAATTATATCTCTATCATAGTCATAACCATAAACAGTAGTAACTACATACTTTGCTGGAGAGAAGCTGATTCAAATGGGTTTACTTATCTGGGTGACATAGAAGACACCATTTGCAGCTCTAAATCTTTCGTTGTAGGGTCGCCACATTCATTCTGGAATGAGGGCAGGATTGACAATGGTGTTGGTAGCACCAGTATCAAACAAAGCAATAACCGGGATCGATTTTGCATACTTATCCAGGAGAATGTTGATCTTGGCTTGAGGGATAACTTGAGCAGCAAAAAATGAGGACTGTAAGGATGACATCTGCATAGTGTAGATTGAAGCTTGTTTTGGTTCGGATTCTGATTCTGAGGAAAAAGCTTCAATAACAAACAGGTTAGATGCCTCATCTTCTGTTTTAGAGAAAATGGACTCCATGTCGTCATTGGAAAGATCAGCTCCAGTGACTTGAGAGATGGTATGTGTCATTTTCTTCTTAGACTGGTTGTTCTTCTTAGGACAATCTTTGGTGAAGTGTCCACGTTGTCGGCAGATAAAGCATTGTTTGAATTTGCCGTCATTCTTCTTGTATCGGAAGAATCGTTTCTTCTTTCTTCTAATACGACGAGGTCGGTCAGGAGAATAGACTCGTCGTCTATGATGCTTCTTTCGAGGGGTACTGTAGGAGCAAGTGCTTTTGTCTTTGCATTTGATAGTTAACTCAGGTTGTTGATAGGCTTTATCAAATAGACCTTGAGTCTAGTTGAATTCCTTGAAGAAGGAATGTGTGTTGCACAGCTTCCTGAAAGCCATCATCACAACTTGGTGGAGCTTTCCAAAAGAGTACTCAGTAAAGGGTTGTCCACTTTGTTGAATGATGTGAAGAGCTTCTTGGCCAATAGTGTCTGGCACAGAATTCAAGTATACTTGCTTCAGGTTGTTGTCACTTTCATAACCAGTGCAGATGAGATAGAAGCGCTTAAGCATACTTTCATAGTGCTTTTCCAAATCTTTTCTGTTATAAGAACAACACTTGATTTTGAAGAATTCTTCTCGAGCAACATCAAGAAGGGCAGAGGGTTCTCCAATGAATTCTTGATAGAGCTTGAGGATGAATTCTGTTGTAGTTGGTGTCTGGGCGAACTGCATCTGGCGGTATTCTCCAATACTCATGAACCAATGTTTAAGAATACCGGACATGCTAGCAATGAAGGCACAGATGACTTTCAGATGGGTAGCACCTTCTCTTTGGAGTTGTGTAAGACACCAGGCATGGAATTCAATAAAATTTTCATGCCACTTAGTTGTTGGAATACCTTCGAGGGAAAATACAAATGGCCTAAAGCTTATTTTGACCGCTGAACTTTTCCAACTCGGACCTTTTATCCCCTGAACTTTGACTTAATTCGATTCGTCCCTCAAACTTTACAAACTGGAACCTTTTACCCTTCAACCAGATTAAATGGAGAATCCATCATAAAATAAAAATAAAAGGAGAACCTAAGGCCTAACTAAATCATTTATCCAATGATTGATCCTTGTGAGCAAATAATAAGCACAAAAGCTTCAGTTTTGTATTTGAGATTGCTCATATTTATCTTGTCTTCGCCTATAAGTTTGTATTAAGGCTTCTTATTATTTACTTACAAAAGTCAACCATTGGACAAATGATTTAGTTAGCTCTTCAATTTTTATTTTATTTTTATTTTAGTACACATTCTTTATTTAATTGGACCAATATTGTAAAATATCCCAGTTTGAATGACGAATTGAACCGAGTCGAAGTCCATGGAGCAAAAGGTCTGAATTGACAAAGCTCAAGGGGCAAAAGGGGTAATAGACCAATACAAATTAATAAGCTTCTTATTTCTATATGAGTTTGGTAAAGGTTACTTTTTAATTACTAAAAACCTTTATTGCTACTATGAGATATCTTTTGTTCTTTGCAACTCTTAATAATCCTTTAAGATATTTGAAAAGTATTTTTAATTTTTTTTTTTTAAAAAAAAATTTGCATTTTTTTTTTCTAAATTTGGAAAACGTAAAAACTACTCAAATGAAAATTAAAAAGCTATAAGAAATTCTTACTTCTAAAAATATATTTTTCAAGTCGGGAAAGACCACTTTCAATCCTAAATCTTGTGCAACTTTTCTGTTTAACTCCGAAAACTTTATGAATTTAATTCAAGTCTTAAAACTTACAAAACGTGTAAACAGTTAATTCTAAAGTAAACTCCCAGAATAGGTAGGTAATGATTTATGACTAATTGTTTATACATTTTGAAAGTTTTAGAATTCAAATATAAACTCATAAAATATTGAGATTTAGATAGAAAAGTAATCAAAATTTTAGAACGAGAGTGTTCTTTCTCCCTGTGACAAACACTTCGGTTAGCCAAAAGCAACAATCCATGGCGTCTCTCTTCTTTCTTTGGAAGTGACAGCAACAGAATTGTAGTAGAACTGTAGAAACCCTCCTTCCTGTCCCCTGCTACCAAAAGTTCATATAATACAACCTCCAAATAGAAAGAGAGAACACAAAGTAAATCCTGATGAGAAAATCTGTGAGCTTTAGAATAATAATAATAATCAGCTGAAGCTTCAGTCAGTTACGCTTGGCCAAGCTCTTTCTAAGAAAATTGGTGGTGTCGATTTAACTTGGGACTTGGAGCACGAGGATTACCAATACAAGTAAATATGCGAAACTCTTTTTCAACAGAATCAAAAAAGGTTTCCGTGGAAACAAGACGATTGTATAATGTGAAGGATGGAAGTGTATATTATATTTATATAGCAATTCCAGAGAGAAGTTTCCTGAAACTCCATAAATTCACATTTCAGATGCGTGGAAGCAACTCTAATCCATGATGAACATGTACAAATACAAACGGCTTACAATTGGCACACAAAATCACCACTGGTCTCTATGTCATCGATATCAACATCCGCGTCCAGATCGTCCAGATCCATGCTGCTTCCCAGGATATGACTTCCTACCTTGGGCATCTCACCAGGTTTCCTCGCATCCTGTATAATAGACAATACTTCTTCAAGGCTTTGAGGAGGGTTGTTCACATCGTTGCTCTGCCAACTTCCCCCTTCCATCAGTTCAACCGGCAAGTTCTTTAAGAACCACGGATGGCTTCTGATTTCCGGGATACTCATTCTCTGCATTCATACAACAGTCACAAGACACCTTCCGCAAGCTATAATCCTTACGCAACCAATCATTCAACGCTTAGAACACACTAATAAAACTGCCCAAGTACAGGATAGGCATTAGAGTTCACATGGTGCATGCATCTGGCAAATTGGAAAAGATGTACCCTACATCAAAGCCCCCCAACCGAAGAAATCGTACTCGAGTGTGAGGTGATGGGCTGAACTGATGAGCCACCAAATAAACAAGCTACCTTTTCAGGGTTCGAGACAAAAATACAGGACAGTAGATGCCTGCACTCCAAAGAAACTCGAACATAATCTGGTATCGAGTAGTGGACGCTGAGTATCCGCTGCAGTATGAAACCAAATGATATTAAATATTTTCACTAATTCCACGTTCTACAGCTTCTTACCGAAGCATTTTACATAATTACTCACCCCGATTGTCTTCCTAAAGTTTCTTGGATCATCAGGATCTTCAAAGGGATACGCTCCAACCAGCATGACATACAATGTGACGCCACATGACCAGACATCTGCGATCTATAGCCATTAATGATTAGATGTGCCAATTGCCATTACAGAGATCAGACAACTATAAAGAAAAGCAATGAGCAAATGTAACCTTTCCATCATATTCTTTTTTGGATAGAACCTCCGGTGCAATGTAAGCTGGTGTTCCTACTGTTGACTTGGGTTGGGAATGCAACACTGAGGACTGCAAATGAGAGACTTTATTTTCCAAGCAAGACTAACTCAAACATGATGTTATACTGCAGATTTTGTTGTTAGGCGAATTCATTACCTTTGAGTATCCGAAATCACATATTTTGACACGGGGAGCTGTGCTGCCATCCAACAGAGTATTTTCAAGCTTAAGATCTCTATGGCAGATTTGCTGCAAGACATCAAGTAAGAGCTTTATTCAGTATACAGGAAAACCTTAGTCAGTGACAGAAGCTAGGTATCATTAACCGCAAGGTCAGAGATTCAGACCATGGAATGGCAGTAACTGACTCCTGATATCAATTGCTGAAAGAAGAACCTAGCCTGTTACCAAGAGTCGCAAGATTCTATCATCAAAGCTTCGTGTCCAGTTACAGAACATCAAGAAATGAAGATAATAAAAAGTCCTGTAGCATACACTCAAAATTGAACTGACCTCATCCTCACCGAATCTGCCAGCATTGCATATCCGCGCAAAGAGTTCTCCACCAGCAGCATATTCCATGACTATTGCAAGATGAGTAGGGGTTAAGAGGACCTGAAAGGTAGAGCACATATCATCCCTTTTCTTTCACCACAGAGAAATCGAAGATCAAACCTTTTAAGGTAAAAAAAAAATGGGAAGATAAAAACTAATTATTTATAGCAGAACAAGGCATTATTTTCACAATGCTGTTAGCCATCCTGCAGTGCAGGGGCTATAACATGACCTGCTAAATTTAATACTGTGAAGAAGCTCAAACCTTGCAAAGGATAAGTGAAGTTAGTTACCAGGGTCTCAGAACTGTAATTCTTTTCATCAAATTGCAAGGCAACTAGCTAGAGGGGAACATTTTTTTTCCCTAAAAAGGAGAGAGTCTTATGCTAATTTCAGATGGAGCTTTGCCTTGGACGTAAATACCACTACTCTTGCTTGAACCGTACAATAAGAGCAAAAAAGAAATGATGAACAGAAATCACAGGAAAACGAATTCATTACTGACCTCTTTGAATCTAACAATATTGGGATGCTTCAGTGATCTATGGTTCATGATTTCCCTTTGCACGTGCTCATCAATCTGAAACACCACAAACAAGACAAATCCCTTCAGTCTTCATTGCCAATAGGGAAAAAAAAAAGGGGGGGAGCAAAACTCACAGACCTTCTGGCCTCTCTCGATGAACTTAACAGCGAGAAGCTCCTTGGTCCACTTATCTCTGACCAGCTTCGCCACCCCAAAATTCCCAGACCCAATATCTTTCACAATCTCATACCGCTCCATGGTTCCTCCAACCAAACCAGCAAAGCGAAGCTCCCCAAGCAACAACAACGAAACGGGTATGAACAAATTATGAATAAAAAGCTCCAAACTTTCCCCTCACTTGTGGCTTACAATACAAGTGAGGATGAGGTCATCACCAAAAAGTACTAGAAGAGGAAATTCTACTGGAACAAACGAAGCAACGTAGAAGTAGTGGCGGAGATTTAGAGAGTTGGAAGAGCCTCTTCAATTCAACCTAAAAATATTCCTAGTATCTACTAACCTAATTTCAATTATTCAGACAGAAAAATCATCTCAGAAACTGGATTGGACACACAACTCTTTTGATAATTTACAGAAAGGGGAAAAGATTGATGCTACTTTTAAACGACGCATTAAAGTTGAAGGGAATGAAAATGTTTTCTTAGGTATCACTCGTAGTCGTAGAGACTTAAGTGACTTATGAATATTTGGCAAAAAGCTACCGCTACATACTAAAATTTTTTGTTAAATAATATTTTCTTTTTCTAAGATAAAATTTTGTAACTATTTTTGTCTGGAAGAAGAGGGGGGGAAAAAAGTAGTGCAAGCCAAAATTTTGAGGCTGCGAGAATCGAATAAAACTGCCAAAACAATTTCTATTAAAACGTGTAGGTTGTTTTATATGCTTTCAGACACACTTACCACTTTGGAATTTGTTATTGTATTTGTTAGGGCTGGGCCAAAGTGCTTTTACTTTTCCGTTCTTTTTTTATTTGTTGAATGGAATTGCATGCTTATGACCGACCCACGGCCTCTCGGTCGTTGTCTGGCATTCAGTGGCGCTGCCCGGCCATTGGCATCTATTCTGGAAAAAATGAATTACTTTTCCTGGCCTTCCCTTATATTCCAATTTTTGGTTCTTCACTTTTAATTATAGACAAAACTGTATATCAGAATAAGACAAATATACATTATAATCACATAAATATATCTAAGAAATAGACATATAATTAAAGCAACATAAATGTACCTTAAATCTAGATAATAATATCTTGATTTTAGATAGTGCATAAAAAACATGTGCAATATATCTTGTAATTAGAAAAATGCAGCTAAAAAATATATGAAATCAAAATGAAATAAATGTATTTTAAACCTCGACCAGATGATGTTAATCCCAGACAAATGAATCTCAAATTTAAATGAATTACTATAAAAAAAATGTTAAGCTAGTGGTGTTAAGTTGGGTACCCCCAATGGATGGTGGATAAACTTGTCAGTCAAATTTTTGGGGGATTTGCCTCATTAATTTCATTTAATCAATGAACTTACTTGCGTTGCATTTCAAATTATTAGCCTATGATCGTTTATTATTTTATAATAAACTAACAAAAAAATTACAGTTTAATAACCTCTACAGTCTCACCAGGCAAGTATCTAGCAAATTGTTGGTAGCCTTCGGCTCATGAGATGAACTTTCCCCTTAGCGGATGAACTTGACTGGACATTAAACATTGACCCAACAAAGTTTTGGGTTTCGGAACATCGGTTTTGCCAAAAACCAACCAAATCTCAGACCATCCAACATTTTCCAGGCTGTACTACAAGCGGTTAAATTGTGACAAATTTGAAAAATAGAAAATTTTTATGGCCAGTCCCAAGGTCATGTTATACAGTCGGATACAGAGGACTACACAAAGTAAATTGCAACTTGGCAAGTTATACTCTATAGTTGAGCCCCTAGTTGGCTCCATATGTGTCTGTTGTCCTTCAGAAAAATTTAGACATTAAGTCGGTTGAGGACCAAGTCCTGGGCCCGGTAAGTGATGAAAAAAGTAAAATTCCACATTTTAGATACGTTTACTATATATTTTTAGAAATGGATAATTAATGATTGTTTTTATATATAGTGATTATTTGCTTAATTTGTATTTAAATTCTAGCTCTACTACTTAGAAACACCAAAACTTACTTTTATTATATTTTTATGAAAATAAATTATTTTTGAAAAATAATTTTTCATTTTTATTTACACAGTCTAAAAATTTTTAAAAATTAATAATTTAGAAAAATAATTCAAATGATATCAGAAAAATAGAGTATTTACTTTCAAATTGTATTAATTCTAGATAAAAATAAATAAATAAAGATACAAATTGTATGATTAAAGAAAGAGAAAGGAAATATTGCCAATAAGTTATAAGGACATATAAAAATGCTCTAGACATGTTTCGAACTTATGTCCTTGATTGGCATATGAGTAATTCTACATGTACAAATTGAATCCATAATGAATCATGCATGACACGGTTTTATTAGTTATTACATTGCAGATATATATCTAATTGGATATACTAACATAATGTTAATTCTGCATAAATAGCCCAACAGGCAAGCCTACTAGTGCAAACAATTTGAGTAAATTGCTCACACACGTATCTTTAACTCTTACTCCAAAAACCCTATCCTGATGTTGTTGTACCTTAGTTATATGTTCTTTTCACTTTGCCAAACTTGCTTTGTGAATTCGCCTAAATGCCACAAGGCCAAATCTGTGATTTTCGAATCTCTCAACCTTTTTTTAAAAACCCTACTTCAATGACGTTGTTATCTCCCATCTTGCGTTCTTTATACCTTATCGAAACTGTTTCACAAACTCCCTAAAATTATATAAGCACAAATCAGTGATGTTCTAGTCTTCTCTAGCTGATCCTTGCTTCTCCATGACATTTTAGGCGTCTTGCTCCAATGTATTAGCACTATCACGGCAAAGTCACAACTTAATGTCCATATTCTTTTTAACACAATGAGGGATAAAGTGTAATATTACTTAAACTTTGGGAGACAAAATTGTTGTTAACTCAAATTCTTAACATGAGTTTCCTTAGTTTAAAACGTAAAAAAGATCACCAAAACCACCTAAAAAAATTAATTAAAACAATTTCCTCTTTTTATAACTCACAGCCAGGTCCCTGTATTTAGCGCACTGCCATTTTACCACTTTTTTGGCTCCAAATCCAACAACTCACATTGCATCCGAGAATGCAATCAGTGTTGTACTCACTTCTTAAAATGCTTTAACCAAAATCCCACAATAGCAAAACATTTTGTATTTTTTTTTATATAGTTTAGTTTTGTAAGAAGGAATCCTATTTTTTGTTTGTTTCATTTGATTAAAAAAAATCAAATTAATGACGATGGCCGCCACCACTGTGCCTTCCCCACAAGAAGAGAACATCTACATGATAAAGCTTGCCGAGCAGGCAAAGTACTACGAGGAAATGGTGGATTCAAAAAGACATTCTCTACCACCGCCAACAAGGAAGAGCTCTCCATCGAGAAATGCAACCTCTTCTCCGTTGCTTACAAGAATGGGGTTAATTGCATCAGCAGTCTCTAACTTTTTATTATTGTCCTATTTTGGACCCTAACCTCAAAATCTTGTATGGGAGATATTTAATCTCATTTTTTTGTTCCATTTTAGACTTTTGGAGGATAGAAACTGTTAGAATAGACGGAACTAGCCATGTGGCATGCCAGCATAACCCGATTTGCTATGGTAGCACAATAATCAACTATTGGGGATGATGTGGAAATGAACAAAACTAATTAAAAAAAATGAACAAAAAGGAAAATAATTAAAAAGAGAACGCCAAAAAAAACAAAAGCCCATCACTGGCCATTTTCCCTTTGGCACTGCCATCCCCACACTACCCTCCCCCCCATTGCCATCTCCCCCTTCCTTCCCCGCCCAGCCCGGAAAGTTCTCGCCACCCAGCTTGTTTCAGCTGACAGCTTGCTGCCCTAAGTGGCCGATGGTTCTCATCATTTTAAGCTTCTCATTAGTTTCGCGATTCCATGGACGAAGGTTTAATCGAACATAAAGGAAGCTAAAAATTGAACGGTTGAAGCAGATCTTATACAATTAACTGCCGCTAATGGGGTTGGTGCTAAGTGGGTATAGGATGGAGGTGAAGCAGTAACTCTGATTCCTTTTGCCCAACTCTGATTTCATCACAAGGGGCATAATTGCGGACTGCTTTTGTAGAGAGTGGCCATCAGAGAATGCGAAAGAGGAGATGAAAGGTCGTTGGTGCTGGTTTTTGTTTTGTTTTGTTTTTTTTTTGCATTTTTTTTAAATTATTTTCTTTTTTTTCATTTTTTTTTTAGTTTTGCTCATTTCCACATCATCCCCAATAGTTGATTATTGTGCCACCATGGCAAATCAGGCCATGCTGGCATGCCACATGGCCAATTTCATCTATTCTAATAGTTTCCATTCTCCAAAGGTCTAAAATGAAACAAAAAAATTGAGGTTAGAGACCTCCCATGTAAGATTTTAAGATTATGGTCCAAAATAGGATAATAATAAAATGTTACGGGCCACTGATGCAATTAACCCTACAAGAATGTCATCGGTGCTAGTTGTGCCTCCTGGTTGACCATTTCCTTCATTGAGCAGAAGAAAGAAAGTCATGGCAAAGAGGATCATGTCACCATGGTCTGTGATCGCGCCAAGATTGAGTCCAAGCTTTCTAACATCTATGATGGGATCTTGAAGCTACTTGACACTAGACTTATCCCTACTGCTTCCTCTAACAATTATAAGGTATTTTATCTCAAGATGAAGGAAGATTATAATAGGTACCTTATTGAGTTTAAGATCGGTGGCGAGCGCAAAGAGCCACCAAGAGCACAATTACCACGTGCAAATCTGCTTAGGTTTTCATGTTTTCTTTAGATTGTCTTTCATTTCTATTCTCTTTTATTTATGTTTAGGATCTATGTGGATTTTTCTTCTATATTTGTTTGATTCTATTTGTGGAAATTGTAGAACATTTATTTCAATTCAATCGAACAAACATCTGTTTTTTTCTTCAAAATTAAATATATGATATGGGAATTGCTTGAGTTCATAGCAACTTAATTGTTTGTAGGATATTGCGAATACCAACCTAGCCCCTGCTCATCTAATCCATCTAGGATTGGCCCTGAACTTCTGTATATTTTACTTGAGATTTTCAATTCTTTCGATCATGCCTGTAGTTTTTCCAAATAAGTATATACAGTTTTGGTAAAATTGTACATGTAGGATAGTTGACTAGGCAAAGGTAAAAGTACATTCAAACATGTAGGCCTGATATTGGATTGGAGACACTCTTTGCTACTTAAAATATTGATAGAATGTTATGCATAAATAGGCATTCGACGAGGCAATAGTTGAGTTAGACACATTTGGTGAGGAATCATATAAGGATACCATTATCATCATGCAACTCCTCTGAGACAACCTTACCTTTTAGACCTCCAACATACAGGTCTTGTATATAATCATCGCTTCATTTGTATTTGGACAATGTTTACAATGTTAACTTTTGTTGATTTATCCACACCTACTCATGTTGGTTACTGATTTACTTTGTCTTTTGGGTTGGAATAGGATGATGGGACTGATGAAATTAAAGAATCACCTAAGAAGGATGAAGAACCTCCCAAGTAAGTATGCCTTATTGCAAGTTAGTGTTCTATGAACTTCTCTATATGTTTTTTTAAAGGAGAAGATGTTTGTTTGCTAGTTTGCTTGATAATTAGGCCTTATTGTTCTTATTTATTGGATCATGGATGTACATGATTTCTATAACTATCTTTTCACTGCTCTGGTATTCTGATTCATTTTGCTTGTTTTTTTATTTTTTTTTGTTTGCGTTTCTTCCTTACTTAAACTTGAAGATGGTCAAATAGTTTTGTGGCTTTTGCTACACTCAAGTTTTATTTAGTTTCTTCCATTGATGATGCCAAGTACAGGAAGCAATAGTCATCTCCCCTTTCGTCTATTCCTTATTAGCTTGGCAAATTATCAGCCGTTCAATACTAATGTTGGTTTCCTCTATTTCAGTAAAAGTAAAACAATTAGATAGTGTAAGTTAGAAAGTGACCTAATGGGCAGTTTTGCCTTGAAGAGTGGGAAGGTTGATGAAATTAGTGACTTCATATTTCTTCTTTGAAGAAAGTTGGTCATTTTTATTAGTTTGAACCACAACATCAAACTCATAGATTAACTTATCAGTTTGCTTGTCCAAAACATACTATTTGTGTTAAGACAATAAATGTGCCTATATCGAATTTGTTAGGATTTAGATAAACACTTATCATTTTGGAAGCTCTACAACATTTATCTCCATTTGCAACCCAACAAAAATCCAAAAATAGGCAATCAAATTCCTTATGTAAATCCTTTGTTGGTTTTGCTTAATTAGGAATTGCCGGTTCTTGTGAGTGGTTGATTAAAATACTACAAGTCCAGTAACTCCAAGACCAATGATAGCAATTATGAAGCCCTCTTCAACATCTACCGCATTTCATACCATTTCTGTCCCTGCAAATTGTTGGAAATATATCTCCATTTGAAAAAAATCTAGTAACCCCGAATGGTCCATCCATACTGTAAGTAACATCATTGCTTCACTCACCAATTGTGACTCCACGGCTGAGTAAGTAAGCTTTATCAAGTCATGCAAATTTGGCTAGGAATCTTGGCCACATGAGCCACCTCCATTATCAGCTTATTCTAGGAAAAATTAAAGACTGATAAAAAATGATATGCAACTTCCCCATTTCAGTTAACCGAACTAGCTTTTCTTGTCTCTAGGCATCCCATCGTGCACCTTCTTCATGAAAATAGAGCAACTATTGCCTTTTGAAGACTTGCAATCTTTACATTTTCTTGCAATTTGGAAGAAACAATGACAACATTATGTCCTATTCCTTCACATCCTCTATGTTATCTCCTACGCTCTAAAAAATCCTTCAAAGTTCAAACATCAATGATCAAGCTCACCTTAAAATTTCCTTAATAAGTTACCAACCTAACAGCTTTGTACCTGAAGATTCTGGGAAAAATGAAAAAGGGTACCTAGAAATGGGACATTGGTGAGTAAAATTGTTGGAAAGTGATTAGTCTTATGTGTAGAAAGATTAAGTATGGGATTAACTATACGCTTCCAAAAGAAAGTGACCATGGCAAAAAGAAGTGCAGAGGATTTTGATCCAAACTCCATGTTCTTTGGATGGATCAACCTTGATCTTCTTCTTCTCCAGTGCTTATCTTATTCCTTTGCATTTTGCATCTGTGAGGAGATTAAATTATGAGAAAAAAAATGAACACTTTGGTGATTGGTTGAAGACTATATCTAATTTGCACAATTGGTGATGAATGAGTTGAGTAGACTTGAGAAATTTATAATGGACACAAATGGTTGTCAAGTCAGACTCACAGAAACAAAAGTTGGATGAGAAGTAGTTAAGGTTTCAAATTTTTAGTTGATTTACTAGGTTTACAAATGATAGTTGTAGTACAATAGTAATAGAATCACTAAAATCTAAATATAATCAATGAGAAGTACTAGGTTGTTGTTTTTAGCTTTTCATTTGTAACACATTAACAACAATTTTTGCATAAAAGGTTTTAGCCCCATAAATAGGGTAATTTTGAGTGGCTTTATCATGGTTGTAAGAATTGGACTAGACCAGCTGGTTGAACTAGCTCAACCATGAACCATGGAGCTCTTAGGATTGAGTATTAGCTCATTAAATGATTGATCAGTAATAGGTAAAGCTTGTAAAAACTGCTTGAAACTCGTAAATTGTTAAGCCATTAGACTGGAACAAACAAGATGCTGGCCTGTTGAGCTTGTTGAATGTTTATTTTGGTAGATAATTTTTTCGTGATAAAGTATTGCATGTTTTAGTTTATCATTTTTTGTATAATAATCATGTTTTAGTTTATCACTTTTTTGGGGAAGCATCCTTAAGACATTCTGAGATGTCCATGGAGTATATGCTTCCCCATCAAATGTTCATTAAGTCATTGTTCGTTTTAAATAAAGAAAGTCAACGAAAATCAACAAGATAAGGATAAGTTGACAATTTTGATACGGTTATTCGAAACAATAAATATAATAATTTCAATTTTGTACAATAGAAATGTAGTTTTCTACAATATGAACTTAGTTTTATACATTAGAATCTCAATGCATATGATATGAAATTCAGTTTCATACATCAAAATTTTAATTTGGTTTAGTGTGAACATTGCACTTATATAATATAAACCTAATTTCATATAATGGATATGATTAACTCTTTTTTGTCACTTTAAACAGTTGTATTTGAATAGTTTTTTGTGAACGTTCTGATAAAGATTCGATTTCATAAAATAGAAAGTCATCAACATCTTAATTATGTATAATAGGAATCCTAATTTCATACATTAAAATCTCAATTTCGTATAGTCCGAACTTTGCACTTTTATGACAAAATCACAATCTTGTACAATAGTATTGCAGTTTTGTATAGAAAAAATTGTACACTTATACCATAGAAATATAGTTTCTTACATCAACATCTCAATTCCATACAATAAAAACCCAATTTCATAAATCAATATCTCAATTTTGTATAATAGAAACCTAATTTCATACAATAGTAACCTAATTTTGTGCAATATTAACTCAGCTTCACATGATATTAACTAATTCTATATATCAACATTTTAATTTTGTACAATAGGAACTTTAAACTCATGTAATAAAAACTCAATTTCCTGCATCATATTTCAATGTCATACAACTAGGACTCAATTTCATATTATAGCAACTAACTTGCGCATAAAAGGAACTTAGTATATTACTTTAGCAACCTAGTTTCATACAATAGAAATTCAATTTCATGACATACACACACTTAATATAGTTTCATAGATGATGCAAACCTTAGAATTTTATGATTTTACGATCTAAAAGAAGGAAATGATTCAACTAAATTCTACGATTGCAATGCAATTTTGATTCTCAGTCCATTAACCTCAAAAAAGGAAGAGCATTGATTTCGAGCTCATGAGCAAAAGTTGAGTTTATTCAGTATTGAAATAATTGACGCGTTAACTGAAACATAACTAAAACTAATTTTTAATTTATTTGATTTCAACTGAAATTGAATAAAAAAACTAAACTCACCTAACTGAAATTTTAAATTAATTCAGTTTTTTCAATTTTTTTTACTTCATTTTGAGACGTGTTGCTACAAAGATAGGTAAATTGCCAATATCTACGTACTAACATTCGATATTGATGCGAAAATGTGGCCATTCCGTTTGATGGAAATTGGGCTCGACATTCTGCAATCTATGGGCTTTTGCTTAAAAATTAACCCAAGTAGGTGAGTGTAAGATGATTATTTCCAAGCCGAGTCCACAAGTCATCAATTGCGAAGTTACGACTATTTTTTATGCTTTGGAGGAAAAAAAAACAAGGATTATTCATTTGGCCTCTTTTACATGAAACTTATTAGGCTCGCCTCCCATATTCTACTAGTTTTTTTCGCCTTCACTATGTACAGATTTATTTTTTTTTAAATATTTTAATTATATATAATTATTTAATTATTATTTATAATAACAACATAATAATATAAGAGATTGAAAATAAAAATATATTTCATAAATTTTAATAAAATTTAGCTATTTTGATATTTTTTATTAGAAAGCAATGAATATAAAACTTATATGAATATATAATGATCCATTTAAAATTTTAAAGTGAATTCAATCTTCAATAGTTTTCTTTCTTAAGTTCTTCCATAACCAAACAAAGAATAGAACATCCCTAATCATCAGACATAGAAGTGCAAATTTCAAGTAATTCTTCAAATTTAAATGATAAAAAATAAAACATGTGCAGTTAATATGATATTTTTTTTATATTGATAAATATTTAATAAAAACTTCTTAAATTAGTTGTTAAAGGCAAAGAGAATAAAAGGGAAATAAAAATTATAAAAATAGATTAATTTTATTTTTTAGCTAAATAAAGGAGAAAATATTAGTTTAGTGAAATTAAAAATAACACAATTAATTGCATCTAACCATATCTCAAATAGTTTTATAAGGCAAATGAAACTATTATATAGGAAAAGTGCAATTCCATCAACATTAATGCATAAATTATAGAAATATTAGATAGTATGAGAAATTTCTTTTGTTTAAAAAACAAATAAAATTAAAGAAACAGATGATTAAAATGATTATGAATAGAACAATAATTACCTCAAATTATATATCCAAAGCCATGTTGTTTCAGCATATAGACTTGAAAGTTTTTTGTTCATTCCTTTAACTAATAAGGTTAGGCTAATTTATACTAATATTTTTCTTTCTAATTAACATATAATTAGTTTTGGTTTAAAGAATTAAATTTCACAATCAATGTGTAAATTTGGCATAATTAGTGCATCAAATTTATTCTCTAATAAATGTTAGTAACTGAAACATTAAATAAAATAATAACTAATTTTAATAGCACTACTAACATAACATTCTAATTTGTAACAATAACTCTAAAAAAACTCATAAAGAGTTTAATTATATCAATCATTAAATTGACAAGTAATGTGAGTAAATAATTAACTATAAATCCATTAGTGTTTTTTAATAGGTAGAAATATGTTCAAAACGTGTATAAATAGAATACAATGACTAAATTATAACTCAATAAAGATTCATGAGGATATTAATAAAATAAAAATTCAAATAATAGAGTGTAGTTAAAATGTTCTTAAAATATTTTGACATTAAAAAGTAAGTCAAAAAGTTTTAAAAGGATCAAATAAGCTCCATAATTAATGGCTACAACGTATGGTCTAGGTTTTATTCTTTATTTATATATACAAACAAACACTATTATTTTCCCCACCAATGAAGTTGCGTACAAGATTTTAAGTACGTTTGGGTTGGTAATGACTAAGAAAAGAGCAAGTAGGTGCGTGTGGTGGGAAGATGAAACGCGGTTGGTGGGCAGAAGAAGATGGTGAAAGAGGCCCGTGTTGGAGTGGAGCCATGAAAAGACGAGGTCCCAACCTTACAGAAAACGATGGTCCAACCTCAGATCGGTCAAAGGCTGGGTAGCACTAGCAGAGCAGCAGGTGCTACTACGAGCCAATTCAGTTCCCATCCTCTCCTCATGCCACCTTTTCAACTTCTTAATTTCCAAGATTGTTCTCTGGAATCTATGGCTGATAGCTCAGCCTCATCCGCCCCTTCTTAGTGGCATCACTCACATATCGACAGCAGTCGCGACACTGGGGGTAAACAAAATTCTTTCGTCCTTTTAACTTAATACAATCTTGTAATTAACCATGCTTGTCATTAAAGTTAAAAAAAATAATACCCGTAGACTGTAGAGTGTAGACCATGGGGATGGGGTTAAATTAATATGATTGTGTTGCGGTATAAATTAAATGTACTAGTCTAGTAGTAAGTAAGTAAGCCCAGTCAGAGACTCAGAGGTCAGAATCGTTAGGGTAGGGAGTTATGGGGAGAAGCGACCGTGAGGCAGACGCAGACGCAGTTCAGTGCTCCGGGACTTGAAACAGCTGCAAACTTCTTTTTCTTTGATCCACCAAGGGAAGGAAAGGAAAGGAAAGGACAGGACAGCCACATTAAAAGGAGAAAATTGGAGATTTATGCCCTAATCCTGTCTTTTAAAAGCTACACGCCATTATCATTGTCTTGCAGAATCTTGTTGTTCCCCTTTTCCTTTTTCCTTCTCTTTTTTTTTTTTTTTTTTGCACCAAAGCTACAAACAAATTCCTCGTGCCATGAAATTTCACTCTTCCTTCCACTATTCTCTCATTTTCATCTGATATGTAACAATCTATTCCTTTTTCCCTCTATCTAACGTTTTATGAAGCATAAATGGCTCAGACGTACGTCTCAGAGAAACTTTTTGGACTCAATTTTGTATCTGTGTCTGATCATATCTTGACAAAGATTAGTCTTCACTGGAATATACTTTAGGTCCAAATGAAAAAAAAAAAGTGAAAGTGATAGAGAAGGGCTTCTTCAAAAAAATTCTCATGTGTTTTTTTTCCTTCACTGAACTTTTATTTTTCCCCTGGTGATACTTTGTAGACTTAGGCAATATCGCAATAAATAGATATATAAATAAACCTATTGCACTATTACAAACTACGAGTAGTATTGGCAAAAAAAACAAACAAACAAACAAACTACTAGTGTACGAAAAGGATAATTAAGTTGAAAACAAACAGACAGTGTTTGTTAAACGAGAATGAAAAAGTTTCAAATAGAGGGACGAAATTAGAGAAATAATAACATATAGTTTATATCGAAAGAAATCTCGAAATTAAAGGATAATTATAGTAGTTTTTACAGCATCTCCATTGGAAATACACAAGGGCAAAGTGTATGCCCTAAAACACTTTATAACTGCATAAATAGTTAGTTCAAAAATTTTTCATTCATTCTTAAACTATCAGTTGTTACTTGTTCATCCTCAAACTATGATTAATGTTGCACTGTTTGTTATTTATTAGTTATGCCGGTCAAATGTGCCAAATTTAGCAAATAAGCTAATTAGAGTCTAGAAAATAAATTTGACCACAAAAATGAAAATTATTGAGTTTCAAAATTTTAATATGAAGTTGGAAGCGATAAACTAAAATTTTTTATGTGGTGCTCTTTTAAAAGTTGCATCGGAGAGAAAGAGGAATTGAAGCAATGGCTCGTGACAACCAGTAACCAAAAGTTTCAAATTTTCAAACTTTTTCATGTGGTTAGATTCCTCTTACTTTCTCTCACAAGTTTACCAAATCACCAAATTTAAAACCTTAGGCTATGTCCTTCAAATCCTTATTGAAACTTTGAAACTTAAGGACGTTTTCTTTTCAATTCGGAGTGGATAGCTAAGATTTTGAATTCAATATTTTGCTAAGTGTTGTAGATAAGAGCTAGAGTAATTAAACCATATAAAAAAATTTTAAAATCAAGAAATTTTTGTTGCTGACCGCCATGAACCACCACTCATGGCTATCGCTTGTGGTGGCTAGTGACAAAAAAATTAAGATTTTTAAAACGTTTCTACAGTTCAATTCTGCTTGCTCACCTCTACAACTTTTATTAAAGTACCAAATCCTTATTACAGTACCAAATCCAAAATCTTAACTCATCACATCTAAATCCTCATCAAGACTTTGAAACTCTGAAAATTTTCATGTTTGTGATCAAATTCATTTTTTGACCTCTTGTTTAGTTTGTTTGCTACATTGACCGTTTTAATGGCATAATTGACAGACGATGAATGATGCAACATTAATGAAGTTCAAAGATGAATAAGTAATAATTAATCATCTAAGAATGAATAGGCAACATGGGTTACAGTTCAAGGACACTCCATGCAACCTTTATAAAATTGCAATTCAAATTATTTAATAATTATCTTTTAATAAATTCAGACTGTTCATTTTTTATACTTTTTTTTTTATAGTTAATGAGCCTTCTAGATTATTATTATTTTTAAATTGTATTCTTATTCAGTAGCCGTCTTTCAATAAGTATATAACTTACTATAAACACTTTAGATGAAGTTTTAGAACTGAGTTAGAAAAGAGAAAAGTTTTAAGACTTAAACAAAAAATAACCAGTTTGGGGACTAAAAATGTACATCCCCAATAAACAAAGCTACAGCAAAGAAGCTAACTGGCAAAGTAATTCCTGGTGGAGCCATATGCCCGGAGACCAAAAAATAGCCCTGCCAGAGCATTTTCCTTCTCTTGACCAAAGTAGTAGATCCCAGAATCCGATCCATGCAAAATACATGCGTGTTACTTGAATTTAGGCTTCCATTGTAAACAAACACTGGGTTAATTATATTTATAAAAAAAAACGTTGGATTAATTTGGGAGATGAAGAAAGCATAAACTCAAAATGTAAAATTTGGAGGGACGAAAAACGATAATTTTTGGGACTTCGGATCAAATCAAAGTTCGAATTGAAACCCTTTTCGGCAGCCTTGCCTAGCGATTAAAGCAGTGTGCTGACGAGAGGACCATCATCAGATTCCTAAAGGCAAAAAGGGCCACCTTTCATTATGCGTTACCCAGTTTTTCATCCCATAACGGAACTTTGACCGGTCCACAAAATTCCGAGGCCTTTAATTAATTCTCATTTGTCACCATTAATGCCTGTTTAAGGACCTTGATATCCCGCCAAAATCCATGGAACAACCACAATATTTTTCACAAAGTTAAAAAAAAAACTTGGTTTCTTTTTGGACACGATGACAATTTTATTATGAGCCATTCTCGATCTTGATGTGCATTAATAACAGCCAATTCCTTGTAAACTCCGATATCTTTACAAGGAAATGACGCTAGAGAAGCCAAATCAGGCGGCCCCTGAGACAGTTACAGTGAATCTCCTCATCCGTGCACAAGCGAGTTTGACCAGTCACTGACTCAGTGAACACGAGTCGGAACTCCAAACAAAACGCCAAAGCAATACCAATATATTCATTAAAGGTAAAAGTATCAAATTTACCACCAATATTTAGGCTAGGACTCAAATTTACCACAATAGTTTTTTTTTACCCAATTTTCCATTAATGTTTCAAAATTGGCTCAGATATGCCACTAAAGTTTCAAAATTGGGGGTGAATATGTCACTATCATTAAAAAAGTTAATAGAAAATGTTAAAAATAATAAGTTTTAAAATTTTGGGGTAATAATGTAAATTTTAACAAATTTCAAATATTTTATGTAATTACTCTCTTTCTTTCTCTCTCTCTCTCTCTCTCTCTCTCAAAGGTCGTCTACTGTCACCGCCTTCTAAAGTTTCTCGGGCCACTGTCCACGACAGCTGATGATAAAAAAATTTCTAGTTTTTTCTTCTCTCATCGCCACCAGTAATATTCGAGAGGAAAAACTGTCTTTCCTCCACATGAAAGTACCCCCTTCACCGTATTCGATGATACCCTCCGTCATCTCCGAGGCTTTTTCTTCTCCCTTTCCTTTTCGTTGCTCCACCAGAGGTGAAAACCAACCTTCCATAATTTTCAGGATCAAGAGAAATGCTACAGATTTTGTTAGTTCTGATTCTGAAATCAATCCAATGGAATGATTGGTTAAATGTTTTGCCTGTAGCACTCCGCTGGTGCTCCTTCCTCAATCTAATGGAATGTTGTCAGAGGTGAGGCTGGACCGAACGTGATGTCACCGGAGGTGAAGCTGGAGAAATTCCTAATATTGAAGGTGAGTCTAATTACCTATGACTCTGGTAGTTTTTTGAAAGTTACATTATTATCCTAAAATTTTAAAACTTCTTATTATTTACATTTTTTGTTATTTTTTAATATCAGTGACATATTTGAGCCAATTTTAAAATATTTGTAAAAGATTGAGAATAAAAAACTTATAGTGGTAGATTCGAGCCCTGATATAAACATTAGTGGCAATTTTATTACTTTTACCTTGAGGAAACGATCCTGGTCCGTGCGTGACTTATTTCTTTTGAGGGCCCTGCATGCCCCTTGCTCTTTTTATTTCCGCACAAAAACTCAAAGCCAGACAGAGACAAACCGACATATTCCTTCTTTTTCCAGTTTTAAAGTGAGCTTTTCAGCTTTTCATTCCAGTCCATAAGGTTTTGAAATGTTTCAATTAGGCCATTGCCATTGTGTTGCCCAATTAATAGCGAAAGCTTTTTTCGCCTAGTCTTGTTCCTGTCCCTACCCGCCGCGCCGACCTTTTTATCAATATCCCCACCTCACATACAAGCACAAAGACACACACAGAAGCTCTGTTTCTGCCCATATGCATTCAACCACAGATAGATCTAGAGAGACACTGTAAGACAGTGTTTGGTTATTTGTGCGAATGGATAAAAGCTGTCACTCCTCTGCCTCTGACTCTTCCGTCACCACCTCCAGCAGCAATTCCTCCAACCAGTATCTCAGACAGCTCAACAAGCTCTCTCAGAAGATCTCTAAGCCTCCTCACAACCCTCTTGTTAAAAAACCCAACTTTGACCCTCCGCCGCCCGGTCAACCCCTCAATCCACCACCTCCGCCCCAGCCATCTCAGTCTCAGAATCAGGCCCAGGCTAATCTCCAGGCGGCGCAGCAGCAACAGCCGCCGGTCTACAACATCAACAAGAACGACTTCCGCGATGTGGTCCAGAAACTCACCGGCTCGCCAGCGCACGAGCGCTTCTCGAACCCTCAGCCGATTAATCAGCCGAAGCCTCAGAGCTCTCGCCTCCAGAGGATCCGCCCTCCACCCTTGGCGCAGCTTAGCAGCCGCCCGCCTCCCTTGCTAAACTGCGCTCCTCCTCCGAACGTCAACCCTAACCCTTCTCACGTCAACGTGAACCCTTCAATCCCTTCCACCGCTGGAGGACACACCTCCGGCTTCATTCAGCGCCCTGCGGCTCCTTTATCGCCCCTCCCTCCATTACCGGCCGTGCACGCGGCGGCGGAATCTCCGGTCTCCGCCTACATGCGGTACTTCCACTCTTCAATGGCCACTGTCGACCCGAATCTGAAGCCTTTTTCTGGTTTCCAGCAACCAGGCATGCCATTATCTCCTCGCTGGAGTAGTCCAATGGCCCCGCAACCTCCGCTGCAGCAGCCAGTGCCGGGGGCATCTGCTGGATTTGGGGCACCGCCGCTGCTGCCGTTTGGATGCCTGAATTCCCCAAGGTCGGCGTACCCGTTGCTTTCCCCTAATTCAGGCCAGTTCGGGTTCCCACTCTCGCCGACGGTGCCGGTCCCTAGTCCCACATGGAGAGGGCTTTGAGAATTGCTGTCAGGCAAGTTCTTTTTCTAGGAAACAAAAGGCAAGATAGTCTTTTCAGTTTCTGTAAATGGTTAGGGTCTGGATATTTATATTGGATTACCAGGGATAAGATGTGGAAATATCTCGCCCTGGTCAAGTAAAGCTTTGTTTCCTTTGTTAATGTAAAAACTAAATATAGGAACTCGCAGTATATGTTCTCCAGTAATGTTGGATTTTGGATGAAGAGCAGGTTGAAAAGATTTGCTAAATTTGTTCTTATCGTATGCGAAGTATATTAGCTGCTGAAATTGTTCTTCAAGTGTGCTTTTTCTATACGAGTCCAGTAAAGTCTGGCATTTGCGAAGATAGTAATGTTTGTGTTGAGTTACTTGAGTAACGAGTGGCTGGAAGTGATGACTAGTGGTATTTACTTTTAGGAAGTTTAAGACTACTCTCTTTTTTGTTTTCTCTATCATCTCTTCGATACCTTTCATCTGCATATTTAGAGGCCGGCTTGATGTAAGATGGTTCTTTGTGCACATGGTGGTTGCTGTTTGGAGATTACTATTTCTTATGGGTAATTTTACTTGAATTTGGCTGTTGCTTATTCTGTTGATTGGAAGTTTGTAGCCTCTTCTTCCTCCACTTGACACTATATTCTGTTTATATTGGTCAATCGTGTTGCTTTCCGTATATTTGGAATCCGTTGACTAGTTAAACTCCATTTGGGTTGACATATGTAGAGTAATTATGTTGAACTTTTCTAAGATTTGCCTGTAAGGATGAGTTCTGATTTGGCTTTAACTACTGCCCACCTAATTGTAATAACTGTTACAATCTTATGTTAGGTAAAATTTGTAATGACATCACATGGTTGTAGATTGAGCCTCTTCAATATTGTTTCCAAGAATAAAAGCAGTAATTAGCGTTTTTAGTTGATGAAGCTAGCAAGGGGTCATGGTGATCAATTGGTTGGTAGGTATTTTTCGGGTCTAAGTTGTCCTTACAGTCCTTTAAGATGAAAATTTTTGTTGCCGACATCTAGCTCTGTAGGTGGAATCTTGGTGCTAGATTCAGCTCCTCCTTCAGGAGAGTGACTGGTGAACTTGCTCATAGGGTTAAGAAAAATAAGATTCAGGAAGTCTGGTTTCCAGAGTGTTTGTATTATCAGTATCCATAAGCATTTTCAACTGGAGACCATATTGATCGGAAGGAAAATGTAAGTTTTGTGAAAGAAAGGAGTTCTTACATCTGTATAACCGACAAAATTGAGAGACCAGCTCTTAGAGTCAGGCCCTTTGTCTTCTATGGGCCGGACAGAGGACTCTCAAGAAAAGGCCACTTGAGAGTTGAGACAGGTTTTAATCCGCAAAATGTTTTGTTACCAATGTTGCATTCTACGGTAGACCTTTATGCTCACCTGCTAGCAATTTCTCTCTGTTTTTGCCTTCAACAATGTGCTGGGAAACGTGGCATTGTTCAAAGATGATCATAGTCTTGCTGTATGCTGTTACTCCTGTAACTCTGTGGTCATATGGGGTCTTTGTGTCTGTATTTATTCCTGGGACACTATGCTCCTTCCTCTGGAGGATGATCCAAGTACTTTTTCCTCTGAGGTCAGGTAACAGTTGGGTGTGATAACTTTTACCCTGGTTATATTAGTAATTGAGGGTGGGAATGAACTTAGTAGAATTATCTTTCGTTATGAATGCCTTTGGGTGGTAAGAGACAGGAATCAGTAGGCAGTTGGTGGTAAAGATTTTGATATCAGAGTCTATTGCTTCTGATTCCAGCAGGCTGCAGCTTGGCCCCCTACCTCCACCAAAATTCCTGCGTGGGAATCATTTGTTTGATTGCAACTTTCACCCTGTACGCCACTGGTTTTGCTCACAGCACATCGTTCATGTTCTAGAAGCAGCTTTGTGTTCTTGAAGTCCATTTCGAAGTCAACCTAAAAGAAAATGCTAGGAGAATTTTTTTTGGGGGGTTCTAACTTCTAAGAAAACGGGCGATCATGTGGAAAATGTAATTGAAACTTTCATTCCCTTGGCTGACTGGCTATCGGGATAATCTAGGCCGAATGATCTCAGCTCATACTCGAGCTTAAGCTATCCGTTACCCCTAATCTAGAAAGACAAAACACATGAAACAACAAAACTCATTCTCAGTTGCAAACATTAATTTGTTGGACCTAACAAAAACCAGACACAACATTCACAGTATCAGACATCATAACAGTTACATTCAGACATGAGACATCAAACATAAATCATGAACTTGAGACCATACATAATAAACTGACAATGTATTCATCCAGATTGGATAACACAAACCAGGAAGCGAACACCTTCAAACCAAGCCCCGAGTATCACCGTTCATAGCTATTCCTTCCAAAGTTAATCTGTAGACCTGACTAATATGTGACCCCTCATTGGTAATACTGGTTTTAGAGTTTCAGGAAAAATGAAAAAACAAATTAGACAATCACAGCTCAAATTTCCACGCAACCCTCTTAAAATTGAACAAAAAATTAAAACCCATAGCTGTTAAACGCACATCCGTCTTCTGCCGTCTCCCGAGCAGGCTTCGCCGGGGTTCATCGTAGGTTCAGGCGTCGCTCCTTCTCTATTAAACTGATTTTAAATTGCAAAGAGAAATATCTACCATTGAGAAGTTAACGTCTGAGTTTGATTCCTAAAACCCCTGATTTCTCAATCGTTTCAAAAGCCCACCTCAAGTACCGAAGGAGGTTATATATTATTCTTAACCCCAGCGGGCATACACCAACACCATGGTGGACGGATGGTCTACTGACTACTCTCTCTCCTTCTACTCCCTGAAAAAGAAGCTGAAAACTCAATATGAAAAAAGACCTAAAAACAGGGTCAGACACGATTTTGTTAGAGCAATCGATGGCCCAATATAAAACTCATTTACGGGCCGATCGGTACACCAAGCCCATAAAGTGGACAAGGCTGGACGCAGGAGCTTCTCAAGCTATCCTGGAACTGGAAGTTCAAAGAAGATGGTGGTGGACTTTTGCACTTTGGTTTGATAACTAAAACCTAACCTTCTGTTCTGTCCGACCTACGATATTCCTCCGCTTTTTTGGTTGAAGCCGCCTCTCTAGAAGTCTCTGCCAGCTCCTGGTAATGGCGGATGCTCCAACTCCTCCTCCGACCCTATCCGAGGTAGCTTTCTCCTACTTCGAACTGTCGGAACAGCTGCAATGTTTCAATTGGATGTTTCGATTGATGTCTACAGAGTTTCAGCTTGCTTGTGATTTGTACACTCGAATCGACATATTTGACCCGTTACTGTGGGAAGTTGTTGATCGAGATTCGACAGATCTGAGCAATTGGTTGCCTTTGGTTCAGTTGTTTTCTTTGTGACAAAAACAAATGCCAAAGTGAAGTCTTTTCATTCTAAAATGAATGGTTGTCTACTAACTATGGCCGTTGGAACCCAGCAGCTGCTTGCGGTGAACCAGGACATTGTATGCATCCGGATATTGTTGTTGAATGTTTCAGATTTCTAATGTGAGGCAACTGACTAACTGAATACAATTTGTTGATTATTGGCGTGTCAAAGAGCCACTTGTAGGTTTTAGGCTCTGCTTGTTAGGTAGCATTATAATGGAAAAAGGAAAGAAAGCAGTGTAATGGTTGCTCCTGAACATATGCTTTCCTGCAATCCTGGTAATCCATTAGATGAAACATTTTTCCATTCTATCATGCTTTCGTCCCATCTTCCAAGCAAAGCCTTGATGTCTTAAAGTACGCTTGCAGTGCCTGCCGGGCACAATCCAGAAACAGATTTTTCTCCTTGTCTATGTTTTTCTTAAATGTCGGTGATTCCTCCTTTCAAAGTTTGAGAGTGCTTAGCTATAGCTTCATTTTAGTTCAGCTCAAATGTGGATGATTCTCATAGCTGCAATATAAACTTTTGTAGGACACTAGAGTTTTTTGTTTGGAATGACAAAATTTCACCTGAGCTAAGCTTAAAACCAGTAATTTGAAGTTGGTATGCTTTACTTGGTTTCTAGTACGCTTACAGATACAATTTACACTAGCGTACATCTCATTGTTTATCAATGGTTGCATCAAACATGTATTTTTTCTTGTCATGCTGTTGGAATGCAGCTGTCTGAAAAGGTAACCTGATATTTGAAGTTTTTGGCCAATGATGATAGGACTTGGTACTCAGCACTCACTTTTTTTCCTTGTAGCAATATCATTTGAAGGAGACAGATGATAAGCCAACAGTTTCCAAGCCGGTGGAAGGAAAAGAGGTAGAAAATTCTGGGAAAGCTGGTTCTGGAGTAGCATTAGAAGCTGAAAAAGTGGAGGAAGCTCCTGTCACTGCCAAGGAAAGCACAGAACCTGCATCTGCCACTGCCAACGACAGTGTTGAACTAAAATCTGCTGACGAGAATAGTGTTGAAGCAAAATCTGCTGGCGAGAAGAATGTTGAAGAGTCTCCAGTTAGCACTGCAGAATCCGCTGTGAGTGCTGAAGACTCTCCAACCAATGCTGAAGAAAGCAGTGAAAGTGTTGCAGAGAGCTCAATTGATTCGGAAGAGACACCAGAGATTAAGGTCATGATGCCAAACTCTTGAGAGTTACAATTTTTTTGTGAATACCAGCACCATGTTGCACTGGATTCATCATTTTATGTTATTTGTTTGCTTACTTTGTTTGCTTTTCTGATATTCAGCTTGAGACAGCTCCTGCTGATTTTCGCTTTCCCACTACAAACCAAACAAGGCATTGCTTCACCCGGTACATCGAGTATCACCGGTAAGTTGAACCTTGTTTACATGCTATGCGATATCCTGCATTTAATGGCTATTGGTATGCTTAATCTTAATTGTAATTCTAGTTGCGTAGCTGCAAAAGGTGAAGGTGCTCAAGAGTGTGAAAAGTTTGCGAAGTACTATCGTTCCCTCTGCCCCGGTGAATGGGTATGTATTCTGAAGGCTCTTGCTGCTACAAAATATGGATGGGAACGGAATCCATTCGAATTAAATACACCTATTGGTTTCTATATGCTTGAAAGTAGGGTGCAACAGAAATAAAAGCCTTTCTGTTAATGAATTATGGGCAAGCAAATCATATGGTTTGAAATCAGAAATGGAGGTGTTTGTTGCATCTTTTGGGGTTTTCTTTCAGAGACTTCATTTTCTTTTGGCTGGCAATGCAATGCATCTCTCACACATTTAGGTTACATATATTCTATAGTGCTGACCTGTTCGAAGGTTGTTGAATAGGTTTTTTTTTTTTTTTCATTTTTTTTGCTTGGACTGTTTCCCTTAGGAGTTGCAGCCAGCAACTTGGATATGCATTTAGTTGTAAGAATTTTCATATATACAAGACTTTCAATCATGGTATTGTCAGAACGCTCTAAACATAGATATCTATATATCTACGGTCTTGCTCCGAGTAATACCATAAACGTGGTGCAGTGTATGTTTAATATCTTGTCTCTGTTTCTGGTGGCCAGGTTGAACGTTGGAATGAGCAAAGGGAAAATGGTACATTCCCAGGTCCTCTCTAGAGACTTTACCTGATTGGTGCTTGCTGCTTGTTGGCGCCAGAACATCCATAGAGATGAAGGATGATGAAAATGGATATGAACCCGTTCAATCGAGTTAATAAGTAAATTTTGACGTCATGCGTCAGCAACAGTTGCTGTGAGCTTTTTTATTTATTATCATTTTTCAATCCTTTTTATTTCTAATTCTCTGCGACAAGTCTCATGTAACAGTTTTCAGCAATCCAGTTAAATGCTACTACTAAATAAACTCATTTGAGATGCTTAGGTAGTGTTTGGTTGTAGAAAATAATTTTCTTTTTCATTTTCTGATTTTAGTTTTCATTTTCTATGTCAATTTTCTAAAATGTTTGTTGGAAAACATGTTCACTTGCTTTACAATAAGTAAAGTTGATATTATTAATATACATAAATCAGAAAAGTTTAGTGACTTTGTTGGAAATTGAAAAAAAGGTTATGCACTATAAATGAAAATTTTCCTAAGTCTATCTGTTTCAAAAGTGAAAAGGATAAATTCGAAAGTCAAACCCCATTTTCGGCTTTATGCTGCATGGGCCCTCACTTTTCCATCCCTTACATCTATATCACCATCTCCAGCATACCAAAAGCACAACACTAAAGCGCCGTGGCCATCTTCAACTACCGAATTGCCCATTGTTGACCATTGTTGCGGCCTCATGTCACATCGTTAATACTCAGTGGCACAATTTGAAGGACAATTAAGGATCCGATTGCAATCTCTATGCTCCACCGCTAATTTTGGTCTCTGATGAAATTGGTTTGGGTGGCGGTGAGCAAGGGATTGGTCAGGTGGCAATGATAAGGGGGAGGTTGGCTAGTGATGCGATAATGAGAGAAGTCAAGCAAGATGCGAACGCAAAGAATGTGATGAAAACTTAGGGAAACTATAAAAGTAGTGTTTTCTAATTCTTCATAACATGAAATTTTGTTTTCTCAGAAAAATGGAAAAGAAACTTAACTCTTAAGCATGTTTTCTTTTCATTTTTCAATCTTCAAAAAAATTTCCATAAAACTTAGAAAATTTTCTGGGATTAAACAAGGCCTTACTGTTGCTTTGGCCGTCTTCACTTAGAATCGGAAGGTCCACTTTATACATGATTGATGCTTAATGTCTTTCTTGTTTGAGGGAGAAAAGTTGATCGTGGTGAAAAGGTAAAGTAGTTTAATATAACTGCAGTACTTAGTTAAAGACACTGTTGAAAGGTAAGAGTACGAGAGAGCACGTTATTTCTTCACAGTAATGAATTTGCAGTGCTTCATAAATTGCCTTGCCAGGGCCCCTAAGCCAAAAACTTAGTAAAAGCACATGAATGAGCACTCCCTATTCCCGATAGGGGCAGCCGACGTTGCTGGTTTAGCCTACACCAATTCCCAGCACCCACTAAAGCCTAAAGGTTCCTATTTTCGGGTCTGCCAGCTTCCTAGACTGGAGATGTACAGGCTCCGCGTCCTCGTGGCACTTCTTGTTCTAGCTTGGAGAGGTTAATGCAAAAAGGGCAATAAAATGCATCGCTTCCCAAACGGTTGGGGGATCTTTGGTTAAATAATTGCTCCCCGGTATTTGATTTTACATGACACTGCGAGTCGAGTTCATCAGCTTCGTTGAAATGCTCCTCCTACACAAACAATCTGGTGAAGGGTTTTCATAGAAGACTTCTTCTGAACGAAACCTATCCATGCCTTTCGTTCCAGGGACAGGACCTTTTCTTTTGCGAGGTGACCCTTGCCTGCATTATAAACAACAAAACAATTCCCATGTTACGCTTTACTGATGCCGCACAAATGCTGCAAGTCAAACTTGTCCCTATTAAAATTTGATAAAACCCCTGTCTTATAAGCCCTTATATGACACCTTGGATCAAACTAGATGTAACAGGATTCACTGTTATTTAATACTTGTATGAAGTACCATAATAAAAAAAAAATACTTGTATGAAGTTACTAAATATACTAATCCTAGTATGATATGGAGATTATCCAGCAAATGTAGCATCCTTGCCAGAGGCAGAGCCACAGTGAGACAGCAGCCTAAATCATGGCAAACCAACCCATTGACCCAAAAAAAAAAAAAAGTAACGAAGGGCCTGGAATCACGTACAGCTTTTTATGCATTTCCACAATCCGATCTGATAATTTCCTGCCTTCTTTCAATATTCCCTTCTCAATTTTGTCAACTATGCGCACAAGTGCTTTCCTGATGGCGTAAATTGATAAAATGTCATGATCCAGTTCACAGGAAGTTGACCACATTTATGAAG
Source organism: Aquilaria yunnanensis (assembly GCA_039654915.1). Classification (NCBI taxonomy): domain Eukaryota; kingdom Viridiplantae; phylum Streptophyta; class Magnoliopsida; order Malvales; family Thymelaeaceae; genus Aquilaria; species Aquilaria yunnanensis. The sequence continues at coordinate 100,409,330 of CM077593.1, read as the reverse complement.
TTCTGTTTTTAAAGAAAACATTTATTGCCATTCGTTTATAAAGTTTAAGATTGCCTACAATGCAGCAAAGAAACGGCCTCACCTTTCAGGAGTAATTGTTTTACGATGTCCAAGGAAACGACGATGCCCTTCAACTGCTCTGGCCATGTTTCCAGAGTACGAGGGAATAAACACATCACTTTCCACAGATACAATATAGTCAAGTGCAGCCATTTGGGAGGCATGTTTCGTGAATGGTTCAAGCTCATCAACAGACGCTAGTTTTTCCTGTCAAAAGATTCGAAGATCAACCCAAGCACACTTTTAAAAAAAAAAAAAAAAATCATACATAGGAAATCAGTCTCATTTTCATAAAAATTCACTCTCTGAGCTTTCATTGATTCATGGCATTTCCAAACCTAGTTAGTTTGCTCCTCATCAGCCAGAGTTAAAAAAATTACCACCAATTGTGTTAGATGTATCATTTCACATACCCTCTAAAATAAGGAACCACCAGTATTCTTCACTAGGCTAAGTGATTTTATCTTCAATTTGCAATGTATCTTGCTAATTTGGAAGCAGAGAAGTTCATCCTAAATAAACAGCACTGAAGCACTTAAGTAAATACTCCCTTCATACCATTTTCTCATGTTAATTGATGTTAATTTTTTTAATGCTATTTGAAAGCAAGAAGATTTTATCTAACAACCACATACAAATTTTTGAATCTATCTTGTCATATATAACAAGATCTATCAATTCAAACTCAGTTCCAAAAAATAAAAAAAAGTGACAAACATCATGGGTAGGAGGGAGTATTACTTCATCTGCTTTAATGCTGTTTATTTAGCATGAACCTCTCTGCTTCTCAATTACTGGAAAACATTTCAAATTGAAGATGAAAACCTTTCCACACAGAAAAATGTTTTGGCAGCATCAGTATTTTGCTTGTAGCATAGTATATTTGAGTTTCATGTTCGCTACAATTACCCCTTCATCATTCAGTCCTTGACCTCTTCATCAAGAAAATGGATACAGAAGAAAGAAAGTAGCATTGTGAATTGCTAAGGCATAAATGAAAATAATGAGCTTCATACCTTGCTCATTAGCATAGGATAGCGAGCTCTTAGATCAGCCATTTGAGAATCACCCCCGTATATCTCTCCAGCAGCAATGTATATAGGTGTGTTTGATGGGTACCCTAAAGCAGTTAGAAAAATTCCAACCTCTTTTGGTGTTAGGGGGCAATATCCTTTAGATCTCTGTTCTGTGGAATTGATTTCTTTCACTTTCCAGTAGGAGGTGTTTTCCCTGCATATTTCAACATATATATAGAAAAGGACGCACTCAAAACTGTAACACAAAGAATTAACTTGGAGACTCTTAGTTACAGCTGCCCTGTACCTGATAAGCCTAAGCTCTTCAGCTTCAGCATCAGATAAACCATGCACGCATCCACTAAAGGCTAGCATGTCCTTTTCATATCGTAAATGCAATGCAATGAACGGTCCATAAGACCTCATCCGATCAACCAATAACTACACATGACCAACAAATCAAAAGGTTTGACAGGGAATTCCAAGACCAGGAGAAACTACAGAGGCGCAGTTCCAAGAAGCAAGCAGATAATCCAATGAGAATTATATACTTTTCCAATAGCCTCAATTTGTGGAGCAAAATGAAGGGCTTCATAGCAGGCACGACACCGCAGCTTTTGAATGTCAGGTGGCAGGTTATTATTTGCCAGGCGAGAATCAGATTTAGCAGCTCGAATGACCTGCAGGAAAAAGCAAAAACAAAAAACTAAACTTAAGAAAACCTGATAACCAAGGCAAACATAAATACTTAGCAGCTCAATGGGCAAGAACATAGTAAAAACATTAACCTTATATTCATCCCAGAGGCTCGCTATCTCATTCTGGTAGTAATCCATACGAGAATAACTTCTAAAATGTTTCACTGCTTTTGCAACAGAAGGAATGCCCTTGGGAAGCTTTTTTACTACTTTCACGTCATTTGCCAAACTTTTGATAAAGTAATCCTCATCAAAAACATCAGAAAAATTGCTGCAGATTAATCAGGAAAAAATAAACATATTACAGAGTTGGTTTACAAACAACATTAATACGTGATTAAAAGTACTACAAAGAGCATCTTAGTGAAACCATAGAGATACCTGGTGTCATGCCAAAAAGACTGTTTATCAAGTTCGGGAACTACAAGAGTGGCATTTATTATGCGGGCTACAGCTACCATGTCGCATATCTGTGATTCAACAAAAATGTCCTCAGCTCTAGCTGATACTTAAATATATCAACAAAGTTATAAGAGCTAAATAAGTAAAAGAAAATGGATATTATAACTCCCATAGATCATGAGTGCGACCAATCAAGTAAGAATTTGTCTGCATAAATATCATAGTTTGAAACCATATTATTATCAGTGAAATAAACACAGAAAAGGGGTGCACTAAATATCAAGATGAATCAAATGTTGATACAGATGCATAAACTCCGGTGTAAATCATATCCAGCAAACACAAGGCCATTCAATCTCAAACATTCCATCCATTACACAAGCAGCAGATAGCCATGCATCTATGTTGATATGGTACTGAGGGAAACAACTGCAACCTCATCTTAATGCATTTTTCTGGTCCCAAGAGTACAAATAATAGGCTCACAAAAACTCAGAGAAACCTTCAATTTCCAGCTGTTGCACTGAGTTCTGAATTTTAAGCATAGAGATTATAGAGGGTAACAGAAATTCATTCAGAAGGCAAGGTACATGGTACTGACCCCAGTTCGCATTTGGTTGAGCCCACCGTTTGCATGCACTAAAAGGTAACCTCTTGACTCCCCAGGAGCTGAACATAAAACTTCAAATCAGTAATGGAGTCACAAGCAACGGCAAATATGCCTGGATTATTCAAAATAAAAACCTACTTGCCTGTGTAATTAGCAGGAGACTCCAAGCAGGGTGTGAAATCATGATTTGAAGGAGGCTTCCATAGCTTCTCGAATTCTGAACTCCCGCTGGAACCATCCAACTGTCAAATCTAAAGGAGTGAAAAAGTGCATGACTATTCTGCATAAAAAATACACCTGACCTTGGAGATCAGAATCAATCCTCAACAACCATATTGTTCAGTAATAGGATATCATCATCACATCAAAAAGTTCAAACGCACATGAACAAGCATTACTTTTGCAGAATCTAAACTTAAAATACGCAGCCAAACCAACCAAGGACCTAAACATCCTTTGACATCCCCTTTTATCCCGTGTCTTCGAAGATGGGAATGGATCTTAACCAGCAAATCAAATGAGCAAAATGATAACAGAAACACGAAACCTTGCGAGAGGAGATGCGACCTCCAGATTGGCGCAGCGGAGACAGATGCGGCGGCGCCAGCCCTTTGGATAAATGCGGCGGCGCCAGCTCCTGAGTCCAGCTTCTCTCAGTGGCCCCCTGCTGCTAATTTATCCAGGAGGGAAAAAAAACACGATCACACAAATTTCAACATCGACGTAGAAAAATCAGCTTCAGTAATCCCAAAGACACCCCCAGCAAAAGAAAACGAAAACCCTAAATCAGAAACAACACCTGAGCGATAGTTGGGAGCTTGTACGGATCGGGAAGGCCCGAGTCAGGGACCCGAGAGAAAGCGAAGAGGTGAAGGTTAACGGAGAGCAAGCCCAAGAGCGCAATCAAACACAATGCGGAAGCTAGTGCCTTCCTGAGTAGGATCACTAGTCGGCGTCTCCGCTTGAGCATCTTCTCTTACCTCTACCTAACAGATCGTTTTCGTTCGTTTTCCGGCCGAAGAAATTTGTCCTGTCTGATGAGGTGTCTCTCCTCTACACCAGAGAAAGAGACGAGCAAGGAATTAACGAAGACACTGGAGCCAAATCCATGGAACCACAGAACAGAGGGCTTCTCTAGTCTCTGGTTCTTTGCGTCGCTTCTTGTGCCTGCTGCCAGTTGCCACTTCACGTATGTTTCTCTCCTTCTTTCTTCTTTTTATGGTTTTTTTTTTCGTTCCTCCCCTGTCCTTGATGCCTAATAGACTGTTCAGAGTGCTAATGGGACCAGATGCGATTCACCTGAAGCAAATACGGTCGAAATAATATTGCGACTACGGTATTCCTTTTTCGTTCTTAAGAAGAAAATTACTCATTCTTTTTATATATATTCAGACAACGAAAAGGACATTTCAACCTACTAGTCTCTTTGTAATTGTTGGCACTCCATTCATTACCCTTCAACCTTTATTAATGACCTAAAGACATTTTTAGTCTCTGAACTCGTTTAACTTAGAATATTTTACCTTCTGAGTTATGACTCTGTCCAACTCACCGCTAAACATACAAAAATAAAACACTTTATAACTTCTGGTAAATATACTCTTCAGATGATAGCTTAAAAACAAACATCGCTTATTACCACAATTGCACTGCTGTGTACCACCATAATGCCTTAAAGATTGCCCTGACTTGAAGAGTCCATCCACCACCCTTTAATAAGAAACAATGTAGTCAACCAACCTGAAGAAGCCACCCCCACCCATCCTGATGATGCCTTGACTTGGCCATTTCCTTTGAAATGATCTCCAAAATCCTATTCCACAAAGCATGAAACAAATCATAAGCCAACAAAAAACCAAAAAAGACCTAAACTCATTATTCCAATCACCAAAAACCCTAGAACCGAAATTCTTGAAACCTCGACCTCTAAATGGAACAAAACCAATGGCCAGATTTTGATTTCAATAAGTGGATCACAAACAAAAAAATTTTGGTAATCAAAATTTGTTTAGCCACTAATTTTATGAAATCATGAAATTGTAATGCCAAATTGGATAATTTATATATGTGTTTGTTTGCACTATGTTTAACATTTGATTTTTTTTTTTTTTTTTTGTAATCAAAGGCATTTTATAAGTGTACAGGGTTAGAAGAAAGTATATCTATTGAGTAATGAGAGAATGCCAACTTATTCAAGACCTATAAGACATCTAAACTTGCTTAAGTGACATTATTTGAGAAAAGTTAGTGAGGTGGGAGTTGAACCCCCTAATTTCACCCTCCCATAAAAGCAGTGTTATTAAAACGGACTAGATCGGCTAATTTGACCAATTCAACCACAAATAGATTATCCCTAGCTCGCCAGTCAAAATTAGAAAATCGTTGAACCGGTAAATCATCAAATTGAGATAAACTGGTGGTCTCAAAGCAATTATTCAAAAATTATAAAAATATTATTATTATTATTATTATTATTATTATTATTATTATTATTATTATTATTATAAATATGAAGAAGAAGAAGAAAACAAAAAAAAAACAAATGCAAGAAGAAGAAGAAGAAGAAGAAGAAGAAGGAAAGAAAGAAACAAGTAGTAGAACAACAATGAGTGGAAATGAAAGAGAGGACATATTTACACCAAGGTTTGTAACTTAATATTTTAGACAAAATATAAATTTAGTCCTTATGTTATGTATAAAATTTCATTTTACTCTCGTTCTTTTCATTTTTGTCATGTCTTCAATACTCATGCAATATAAATACAAAATAACAATGAACTTGTTGTTCAATCGATTTAATCATGACCAGAAGACCCTGACAGTTTAAATACAGTTTGGTTTAAAAAAGCGTTGCCCTAATGTCCCTCTTTGTCACTCCACCAAGCAGTTGGGGATAGAGGTGGAGGCAATAAAATGGCTAAAAGGTGCCCTGGCCCCTAAGGTTTTGTAAAATATATGGTCCTATAAGATGAAACCTATACAACTTATTTTCTCTCTTTTGTAACCCTCCCCCTATAATTTTGTTAGCAAGTGCTTTCCAACAATCTTAAGTGATGAAAGTATCACTCAGATCTAATAATTCTCTCTCTTTCCAACATTGTTCATAAATATACTTAATTTTTATGACTAAGATAAAAAAAATATAACATCAAATAATTAGTAAATAAAAAATATAACATGAAATAATTAGCATTACCATCTAAAAATAATGATTATTTTATATTTTTAAAATACTTGAAAAAGTAAGAATACAGGTATCTTAGTACTCATAAGAATACGAGTATTCATTTCCTTCTTAGTACTCATCTTACGTCCCCTGCCCCACACTCTCGCTTCAAACTTTCTCTTATTGTTGGTTAGCTGGCTTCTTGATTTTTCATTCAAGCATAAAATAAAAAAAGAAATAATCTATTTGAGAAAAATAGATGTTCAATGATATTATAGTTATCAAACTCACTCACCCATAGTAATTTTAATGTTCTAGATAAAGAAATTTTTATTGTATATTTTATAATATTATCATTTTAACAGTTGTTTATTTGTTGAATTGTATTAAGTTGGATGATTTCCAAATAATTTTCTGCTTTTCTAATTTGTATACAATGTCAAGAGGTGAGAAACAATTCTATTATTTTATTTCAATAGGTTATTTGATCACTTTTCTTTTAGTAATTTCTATTTATAATTCATTTATGAATTTTTTAATTATTAATTTTTATATCACATGACAAATAGTGCATTAAGTTTTAGTTTTTTCCTGACGGATCATTTAAATTATTTTTTTCTCATTTGAAAATGATAATTTATTTATTATTTATTTACCTTAGTTGGACGATTTCTCAGTCAATTTTTTGTTTGTTTCTTAGGTTGCATTTGGTGAAAATTATTGGTAGGTGATTATTAGTGATTATTTTACATATGGAGATTATTTGCTCAATTTGTGTATGTCAATCAGAACCATACTTTAAAAGCCCAAAGATCACTTTTAAAACACTATTTCATAAAAGACAATTATTTTTTTTTTAAAGCTGAGTATGAAAAAAGTCCATCAAAAATATTTTTTGTAAACAATATGCGACTCAAGTGAATGTTAGATAAATAGAATATTAGCTTTCAAATTATATGGGTTCAAAACAAAAGAAAATTTAAAATAGACAAAAATAATATCTTGTGTATATAGTGAGAATACTTTATTTTTTAAATATTTTGGAACGAAGCCAAGTGCGCTAATTTAAAATGCTGGTTCGCGGGTAGCTGAGGACATGTTCAATATTCGATCAATATTGAAACTGACCAGGATTCAGGTCCTTTATTTTATTTATTTATTTATTTTCATTAAGGTTTGGGAGATTAGTGAATTTTTTTTTACCACAAAAAAAAAAGGGGCTTGGGAGATTGGTGAATATTATTCGTCTTCTTACGGGGTACCAGAATGATGAGGATTTTGACCAATACTATACTATATTGCATCACGTGGTAGGTTGCATTTACATATATGAAAGCTTTTTATTATTTTGTAGTATCCCTGTATCCATAAATCTTACTCTCTATTTTGTATTTGATTTGGTAAATTCTATTATAAATTAAACATAATCACGTACATTTGTCCATAAAAAAACATATAAATTTGTATGCAAATGCTAGACGAAATTTAAAGCCTTTGAATATCATTTTTAGTGGCAGTTAAAATAAAAGAAAATAAATCAACCCCAGTTTTGAAAAATAAAAAAATAAATTTATGAATTTTCTAAAAATCATCAAGGGAAAGGTAACCAATAAAAACAAAAATGAAACTTGATAAATCAAATTTATATTCACACATATTGTAATATCAGCATATAAAAGTTTAGCTGAATGAGAATTTATGAAGGAATTAATATATACTACATTTTTTTTTTCTGCTACCCAGAATCGTCTGGAGTCTGGACTACAAAATTTTAACGTACGGTTATAGATTAGGGAATGAGAGAATGTCTTAAACTGAGGCCGTAGGGAAGGCAGAGGAGCGCCCCCGCCATTCCACTGTGGTTCAGATTTGGAAGACATGTACTTGATAATTGATCTTAAGAATTACTTTCATCTTAGAATCTGCTAACTATTTGCACGATGATATAAAACAAACTCTCCACTAGTACAATTAACACATATTAGTTCTCAGAGATTGATGAGGGAGAAAGATGCGAGAAGGGATGACTGAATTCCTACCTACAAACGTAAAATTTGTCCAAGAGTTACATATTAGTGCGTGGTAGTTGTATATATGTACCCAGTTAGATTTTGAGAGCCATTTTGTTTTAACTTAAATTAAATGATTTATTTTTATTTTTATACTTTTTTACCTGAAATTAATTTCATTTGAAAGTTAATATTATGTATATGCAATAATCAATTTAAAAATAAATTTTTACAATATTATTAATTTTTTATGAATTTTTTTAATGCCTTATACTAGAAAAATTCATAAAAATTTAGTAATATTACAAAAATTGTATTTTCAATGGATTATTGCAACTATATGATATTAGCTTTTAATTAAAAATAGTTTCAGGTAAAAATAATGTAAGAACAAAAATAAATCATTTTAAAGTCAATTGACTTAAGGTAAAATGAATTGGGTGTGAATACCTGGTAGTCATTTGAATTGACATAAAACTCTATATGTTGTTATAAGTTATTGCTCACGTCATAATTTAGGATTACATATAACCAAAATTACATTCATTTTATGGGGCCTTGCAGATAAGTTTAGGATTTAAGGGACATTTGGTTTAGGAATTTTCAAAATTACTGGAAAATGAAATTGTAGGAGAGTAACATATTGAAAGGTAACAAATTCACAATTCTTAAAGTATAGAAATTAATTAAGTATTAATGGTAAGGAAAATAAACCAAACAGCATTGAGTTTGGTTAGATTAAGAGTATAACTTTTTAGTAAAGGTAATAGGTCATATATTCACTATTTTTAGAAAGTAACTTGGCAGCACAACAAGACGAAATTAAAATAATTTTCTAACAAACTGTGAATGAAATATTTTTTATGAAAAATAAGAATTAGATTTTTTTCTTAATCTAGCCAAACATAATATTATTTAAATTATTTTTTTCTACAATTGATACTCAACCAATTTTATAATTTAATATTGTGAACTGCTACATTTCAAAATATTACTTTCATACAATTTTACTTTTCAATAATTTTCAGAATTCTCAAACCAGTTCCTAAATGAAAAAATAGTTGATTTTGAAAAAATGGATCAGCTGAGAGCGTGGGTTTGCGTGGAATTTTCATGTATGGAATGGAATGCTGAAGAATTGTCAAACAGTCAACAGTATGCGGCCCTTTGTTTCCATACACAATCTGAGCCGTTGATTCCATTTCCGTCTGAGCAATCTTCTTTAGTCTTAAAAGACAAAGTCCATAATTTCCTCTAGGGCTGAAATTAAAACCGCAAACCCGAATTTTGACCTGAATCCGATCTGAAAAAAGCGGGTTAGGGTCGGTTTCTTCAGAGAAAAAAATGTATTTGAACCCGACTCGACCGGATTAGTAGCTGCCGACAGTGGTTTCGGTTCGGTTGAAACCTAACTAACCCGACTACTCACTTTACTCTAGGCCCAGCCCACCTTCTCCCTCTGCCTAACCTAACGCAACCCAGTCCGTTTTACTACTAGCCCAGCCCGTTTTTGTTTCGCAATTCGCAACCTAAATCCATTTGCTTAATTACTTCGGCTAGTCGGCCTTCTTCGGTGAGTTGTGTGGCCGGAAATGGAATTTGGAGCATAATGCTCCGCCGAACTCTGTAGATCTGCCACTTTGGTGTTTCTCGTTCTTCAACTTCCGGCCATAGCGTAGCACAACAACCCATCGTCCATTAATCTCAGCTTTCCCTCTTCGGCTCGCGGTTGTAGTCATCGGTCCTTCCTCCTTCGCAATTCTCATCGGCAATTCAAGCGCATCGCAGCCTACCAGTGCCAGCCTCTCATCTCTCTCGTCAATCCGGTCGTCTCGTCTCTGCACTTCCGGCCATAGCGTAGCACAAAATAAATCGGGTTAACCCGGTTATATTCATCCTACCCTGACTCATTCGGGTTCGGGTTTGGGTCGATTTTTTGGAATAATCGGGTCGGGTTCAGTTAACATAGTTGGGGAAAAAAGTATTCATAGTTCGGGTCGGTTTTAACCCGAACCCGAAATTTTTGACCCGACTTTCACCCCTAATTTACTCACAGTCCACTAAATCGTGTTGCATGCCATTATGGTTTTCATAAAAAAAATATTATAATATTATTTTAACATTGAATACAAGATAAAATTTAGAAAGAAGAAAAAAGTAATTGAAACTGAAAAAATAATAAATAAACATGAGAACCTGAAAATAAGAGAAAAGTAACAAACAAAAAAAAACACGTTTGATACAAACAGATGCTACTGAAAAGCAAAATCAAAAGAAAAAATAACTAAAAGAAAAATAAAAGCACACAAACCATATAAATTTGTCTTTATATGTGGCGTGTGAGATGCATGATGAAATTATGCAAGAATTATAATAATTTTTATATTTAAATTATGTTGACATCATTTATAAATTAAATTTTATTTGTAACAAAAATGAATTTAATATTTATCTTAAATATGTGTATTTATTTATTTATTTATGTTACTTATTTATGTATTAGATTTTAATGTAAAATGATAAAAAATAAATATATATAACTTACACATGCTGCACAAAAAACCGAATAATGCAGTATGTACTATGCAAAATTTCACTATATACCATGGTATTCGGGTAAAATGTACATAAAACACAAGCACATGTATGCATTATATTACTATACTGTAGTAATTCGCGTGAAAAAAAATAAAAAGATAGAATTCGAATGCATTTATCCCGCATATATTTCACGGTATATACACTTGAAGTATTTAGCTTTACATACTTATTGGGCTTTAACGGTAATTTAACCATCGCAAAAGAGCGGTCAGCATCATTTGTTAAGTGTTTTGTCAGAAAACTCTACATAATTTTCTCTTTTAGTCATTAAATTTTTAACTTTTCTTAAGGAGTCTTAAAGCTTTGAAATCATATAAAGAATTAGTCTTAGAATTTTTCAATTTTCAGAATGAGTCCTAAACTACTTTACAATTGCATAGACAATAGCCGTGAAATTGTTCACTTCTATAACGTCAACTTTTTTAAATTATAATTTAAATTATTTGTAACCATTTTCAGTAAATTTGAACTATGTGATAATTTTTTAACGGTTAATATATTATTTAAATTATCAATTTTTTTTATCATAAATCATGTTTTTGTTCAATATTTTTGTTTGAGGAAAATTAAAACTAGCTGTTAACACTTAGGTCAAATTTATGAATCATTTTAAAAGTAAAAAAAAAAAAAGAGAACTGAAATAAAAAAAAAGGTATTACTATAAGTTTTAGGACTCAAACTGTTGTTTCACTCACCATATTATTTTGCGTGTTGCTGATTTGTGAGTCTCACCCTCGCAGTGGCGGCAAACAAGAAATTAGTACAGGACCTGGTCCCCCAACCTAACCCACCCACCCCTGCGTGGGTTGCCACGTTTCTTACGGTATTAAATTCTGTTACCCTAAGTATACCATATTTCATATTTTTAAGGTATATTATATAATATATTATTTTTAATTTTTATAAATTAAAATATTATTTTAAAATGAAATAAATTAAATAATTTTTTTACACATTTTTATATGTATTTTAATTTTTCTCATCAAAATTTATCAAATATAAATAAAATATATATAAAAGAAGATATTTTTTATACAAAAAATATTATATATAGAGCAAAATAAATATTACTTAGCAAAAAAATAATTTATTGATACAAGAGAAAAAGAAAAGCAATAATACTTTAATAATAACAATATATTTTTTAAAACCACATTGAGTTTCTAAATGACTCAAAGTATGATGCTTCTATTTTAGTTTGTTCTGGAAAGACAACATATTAATCCCACATCATGGAGTTTTAGTTTTGGGTCAAGAAATTTTACAATTATATTTTACCACTTTACATATTTATGTATAATATTTTGATGTAAAATAACAAAAAACATATCTCACAAACATTCACAAAAAATAAAATACCGCAATATGTATCTAGTGGTATTTATGGTATACTTTGATTTTTTTGATAAAATATACATAAAAGTGATTGATATGCTGCAGTATTTCATGTAAAAACATAATAAAATATAAAAATATTTATATCACATACTACTTATCCATCATAAATAATATACCATATAGCATACTGCAGTATTTAATTCCATACTTAGAGAAACCCAACCGGCGTCTATTTTGTGGGTGACACACAAATGCAAATACGGACGTACGTACGATTGTCTTGCTCGAAATCACATACTATCATGGTTATGTCCAAGTTCTTGGGGAAACTAATTAATGAAAGATCGATAAGCTGCTCCTGCAAGTGTCGGTAATCACAGGGCAACATCCGAACTCAGCCGCCGGTCCGCCAGAGATTGGAATTAAGCTCTTAATTACATATATGCAATAGATATGTTTATGTTTGAGTTTGATTATCACTTTAATTAATTACTGAATGTTTAGCTTCTTAATTAATACTTAGTTATTATACTCTCCTCTAGCTATATAAGTACCAGTTTTTTGCTTTAACATATTTGTATGCGATCAGATCTGGTTTTGTAGCCGAAATTTCAAAGAGGCCGCCCAGCTCTTGACTTGGACTCTCTCTCATTTATGGGACTACCGCATTTGGCTGTTTAATTCTAACTTATTATTCCAAGTCAAACTTGAATAAATTAGTGCTACACTAAATCCAACTTTCCACATGTAATGCTTCCCTTCGTCATATACATGGATTCCCGAGTCACGTTGGCGTCACGGGGGTGATGATATTGGAAGTAGATGTGGATGTGGTGGCCATAGGCACATAGTCGAGATTAAATTGAGTGCAAGGGTAAATGGCACCGATTGGCCTTGAACTGTTACCTATGTTGCACTTTCATCCTTAAACTATGAAAATGTTACATGATTCATCCTGAACTATTGATAGTGTTACGCTGTTGACTGTTGGTCCTAAACCCACTCATGCTGTTAAACACTAATCGAAAATGACTAAATTGCAACGAACTGAAATATTATGACCGGACTGAACAACATATAAAAATTGAAGATAAAATGAGCAATTCAACTATAAACAAATTAAAACTTACGTTTTATAAAAAATACAGGGATAAAAAATAAAAAATAAAACTAAAACATAAGTATAGTATAAAATGTTAATAATAATTATACCATACTTTTATATGTATTATTTTTATTTAAAATGTTAATAACAAAAAAATTAAAACAAATAATAAGTAAAATCAAATATTAAAGTTCAGAATAAATAAGTAAAATAATAATAAAAAAGCTCAGAATAAATGAAATCAAATATTAAAAGATAACATTAAAACAAATAAAAAGTGAAAGAATAAAAATAAAAAATCTTATTAAATTAAAAAAATAAATAATAAGATAACAAAGTCATAAAAACAAAATAACAAATAGAAAGAGACTGAATATGATATGATTATAGCGAAATGCCCTAAATAATCTTTACATATCTCCATGTCATGTGCTACTTTCCTAAAACAAAGAGCACTTAATTGACTATACTTTCAATAAGTGAAATAAACAAACATGGGCCGTTTCGTATCATATTTGTTTATTTCATTTTTTGTTACGTTTATTCTGTATTTTTATCATTTTATTTTTATTTACTAATTTTTTAAAATATTAAATAAAATTTCTATTTTTATTTATAATTTATTTTTTAAATTTTAATTTTTTTAATTAATTTAATATTTTATACCATTTTATTAATTTATTTAATTTTCTTTCTTTCTCTTTATTTATTTTTTTGTTGTTCATTTTTATGTTTATTATTTTTATTATATTATTAATTTAATAATAAAATTTTTATTTTTATCATTCCCTTCTATTGAATTTTTGTTATTATTTAACATTTTATTTTTGTTTTATAAAATATTTTATTTTTTTTGTTTGACATGTTATTAATTTATATTTGCTTATTATTTATTTATTTTATTACTATTTCTATTGTATAAATTTTCTATTGTTCCTACTTTTCTATTATTATTTCTATTTTTGTTTTAATTTGTTTATTTTTATCACCTATTTTATGAAAACGTAATTTCTAATTTTTTTTTTCTTTTCAGTTGAATATTTTTTTTACACCTTCATTAATGCTATGTTGTTCACTTTGGTCATAATTTTTCATGTTGTTAGAATTCAGTCATTTTTCATTAGTTTTTAATGGTGGGAGTGAATGGAGGATGAATCATAGTTGCAGAATCAAATCAGAATTATTTTTGTTATCTTAATCATTATCTTTCTTTTTTTTGTCAAAATCAAGATTCCATATAAAAATATTTTCTATTTTCTATGAACCATAGTTGCATAATCAGATCAAAGTTGTAATTGTAATCATAAAATCTAATCGAATTGTTTATATTATTTTAAATTGTAAAATTGATAAGTGCATTTTGTGATGGTCAAAATAATTGAATTTTTGACAACTTTGACTGTCAATTTCTATCACTTTGTGCCCCCTTTCTTAGCATTTATCGATTTGTTCCTTCATTATCCAGGTTGGAGAATATTGTGAAAACATTGGAACAAAATGTGATCAAGCGGAGCAAAAGTTGGTTGTGTACGGGTTAAAGCGGGACAAAGTTTGTGGCTATGCATTGCTAACATTGAGGACATGTCGCCAACATTGTTAACTTTCTGCCAAATTTTTGCCTCCTTGGTGGCACGGTGCTGCCGTTCAAAGCAATGGCGATGAGGGGCCGTTATTTCCCCTGTTTTGGTGACACGATGCCATGATTTCTAGATTTTTGTAGTCCCCTACTTCATTTTTCAATCCAAGCTCTCCATTGGCTAGGGGATTCTATCCATTTAGTTAGGTGAAGCATAAGACAAACTTTTTTAGCAGATTTGGATTATGACTTCTCTAAGAAAGGGTATAGGTTTTGAATCATCCACCATATTCTTCTTCTCATCTTCTCTTGGAGCCACCATTGGGGACTGGTGTGGTAGTTTGCTTGAAGGTACCAAAGAGGAGCTGGGAGGCTAAGGAAACTTAAACTTCTAAAGCTTCTAGTGGTTTCTTTTGGTTCCCTCTTCCTTTTTTCTTTCTTGTATTTCTTCATGGTTTACTTGAACTTTAGTATGATATTTGTTGCTAGTTTGGACATGAAGTAGGTTTTTGTAACTCTCTAGGATGAAAATTTTGATACTTGTTATATTATTTTTATTTGAGGTTTTTATGGGTATTAATTCTCTTTGTGTTGCCTATTCTTGAGCTTAATGGATGTGTGTTGATTGGCCACTACACACAACTCACAATCATACGTTATTTTTTAGAAAGAAAGCAGAATGGTGGAAATGAAGAGTAGAGCAAGATAGGTTTTGCGGATAAAAAATAATCTATGAACTCATTAAGTGATTGAGATGAGGTTTGGACGTATGAGCGTGAGAAATGTCATAATTAATCTTAGGTGGCAAACTTTGATCTTGAGAAAAAGAGTTTTGATGGTTGAATCCATACATTACATAGGAAGTTAGTACTCTTGAAACTTCGTTTGACTTAGGTAACAAGTAAAAGAATGGAATCCTAGAGAAATAACATTCACAATTAAGTCACCTTCATTGTAGTTAAATTGGCTTATTCCATTTTCAGTACTTCATTTTCATTTGTGACATTTGCATTCATTTAGTACTTAGAATTCATTTAGCTTATATTTGAATTTAACATTTGTCCCCTTTTAACATAACTTTGTCAATGGGTAGTTAGGACTTGACTTTAGGTAAAATCTTTCCTATATCTTGGGACAATATTCGTATTCACCACTTGCACAAAACAACACTATACACTTGCGGGTAAATAGGGGTTATAAATTTAAAAATCTTGTGTTCATCCTTTCATCTGACCAGTGGCTCTTCTAGGCATGACCACGTAGGCGAGGATTAGACAGAGGTGGCAACATTCGCCCATTGTGTACAATTCTTTGCACTTCCTTTCCCTTTTTTTTCTTGCATTATGGACAATGATCATGTTTAAGTTTGGGGGTTACTTGATGGTCGTGCTTGATGATCTTTGTTTATTGTTGTTGTTCTCTTGCTTGTTTGTGTTAGTATAGGTTATGCTCATTTTAGTTTAGGTTGTTCTTGCTTATATCTCTCTTTGGTGGTTTCACTTTCTTACATAACATTCATTTAGTTATATGTAAGATGCATGTAGTGACATGAAGGTTATTTGCTTGTCCTTAAGGACCCAATAGAGACCATTGTTGCATGTGAATGGGTTTGGTTGCTTGTTCAACTTTCTAGTAAGTTTTTATGAGTTTGGAACATTACCCAGTGCGATTTTTTGGGCCTTGAGTGATTGTTTGGATGTCATGGATTGTTCTTTCTTAAGATGTATATACTATGTTTTGATCTATAATTTGCTTGAGGATTTTTGCAAACCCACATCCGTTGTGTGGAATTTGAGGTTCACTTGGTTATTTAGGGCAAACCACCTTCCCAAATGACTTACATTTATGAATTTATCTCATACTTTGTGCCTAATTGCCTATTTCTTTGTTTTATCCTACACTATGAGCTTTTACCTTGTTCTATATCCCTTAATCTACCTAAGGGCTTATAGAGAGATTTGATGGGTTGTGAGCCGTTAATAACATGAATAAGTTTTTATTGGGGGGGAAGGGGAGGGCTTGGGTAAAATGGGAAAGCTTGTGGTTTAAGTTATAAGTGGTTTTGGTGGTGGGTTGCAAATTGTGTATGCACGGTTGAAAAAAATATGTTGGTCTTGAGCCTTAAGCAAGTTTGTTTTGTAAAAAGAAAAAAAGACATAAGGTGAATTCAGCAAGAAAGAGCATACACCCACAATAAACCAAAAAAAAAAAACACAAAAGCAAAACCAAAGTTTGTGAGTAAATGTTCCAATTAAAGCTCAAGAATTGACTAATATTTGTGATTATACCATGCTTGTTTTTTAGCTTTATGAGTTAGTGAAGTTGTGTGGTCTTACTTGTGGACTTTAGGTATTGTGCTTGTGTTGCTCATGTTTTAGGTGCCCATAGTTTGTATTTGATTATCTTCTTAGCCTTACCTACCTCGGGCCTATTATAACCATGGAAAAACTATATAAGTCTTAGCTTTCACGCAATTGCTTTAGGGGAATTTAGTGGAGGCAGTTAGATCATCTTGTAACCATATGATTAAAAAACATAGTATAGGCCACTTACACTGCACTGCACAGCTCCACCCAGAAACTGTGTGTAAATAGTAAGGGTATGATTGCTCCAAGGTTCCACCTTAAGTAGTAAAGTCTTCTTTTCTTTACTCATCATTACTTCTTTTAAGTTGAACTAACGGATTGATAAAGTTCATGTGGCAATCGGTCAACATTATAGCTTCTTTGTTTTAGTTATTTAGATTTTCTAGGTTAAGCATGCAAGGGACTAGCATTAATCTAAGTTTGGGGAAGTTTGATAAGTGCATTTTCTGATGGTCAAAGTAGTTAACTTTTTGGCAACTTTGACCATCAGTTTTGATAACTCTGTGTCACCTTTCTTAGTATTACTCACTTTGTTTTTTTCATTATGCAGGTTAGAGAACATTATGGATGCATTGGAACGAAGTGGGATCGAGAGGAGCAATAATTGGTCGTGCATAGGTCAAAGCGGGGAGAAGACGTGTCGCCAACGTTGTGAACTCTCTGCCAGATTTTTGCCTCTTTAGGGACGTTGTGTCGCCATTTCCCTATTTTGGTGATACGACGCCACAGTTTTGGAATCTTTGTGATCCTCTACTTCATTTTTTAATCCAAACTCTCCATTGGCTAGGGAATTCTATCCATTAAATTAGGTGGGAATTCTATCCATTAAATTAGGTGAAACATAAGACAAAATTTTTTAGTAGATTTGGACTACAACTTCTCTAATAAGGGTATAGGTTTTGAATCATCCACCATACTCTTCTTCTCATCTTTTCTTAAAGCCACCATTGGAGACTAGCATGGAAGTTTGCTTGAAAGTGCTAAAGGGAAGCTAGGAGGCTAAGGGGACTTAAACTTCTAGGGGTTTCTTTTGGTTCCTTCTTACTTTTTTTCTTTCTTGTATTTCTTCATGGTTTACTTGAACTCTAGTATGGTGTTTGTTGCTAGTTTAGACATGGGGTAGATTTTTGTATCTTTTTATGATGAAACTCTGATAAATGTTAATTTTGTGATTAAACATGTTGACTTTTTGTCAACTTTGATTACAATTTTCTACCTTACCACTCAATTTTTTTGCCGATTCTTGCTTTGATCCTTCATTTTATAGGTTGGAGAAACGGATCGTAGCATTAGAATGGCACCGGGACGAGTGGAACGAAAAACGGGAATATAAAAGTCAAGGGAATTTATAACTGTGAGGCCTAGGTCCCAGAAGTGAAGCCTAGGCGCCACAGTTTAAAACTTTGCTGCCTGAAAAACGCACTTTGAAGGCCTAGGCTCTAGCTGAAGCTTAAGCCCTAGGCACCTGTGAGCCTGAAGGCCAACCTAAGGACCCCTTCCTGGGGCCTATGCGCCAGAACACCCTCAACCCCAGAGGCCTAGGTGCCCAAGCACCTCCTCCTAAGGCCTAGGTGCCAAGCACCCGAGAAAGTGGTCCCCTACCTCAAATTTGAACTCAAGCTTGCTATTGGCCAATGATTTTTATCCAAATGGTTTGGTCAGTGAAAGGGACACCTCCAAAGGGTAGAAAAACCTGAAACCTAGCAAAATAAGGACTCTTCATCTTCATCTTATCATCTTAGACTTAAGTGTTTTTTATCACCAATTTTTGCATTTCTTCCTCTTCCATGTGAGCACTTGTGGATTCTTGTTTAGAGAAGGCTTGGAAGACTTGAAGACTTGTAGGAGTCTTGAGGAATCAAGTATCTAGAGTCTATTGGGTTCCTTCTTTCCTTCTTTTATCTTGTATTTAGACATGGATGCTTTTTTATGTATTTTCATGTTTATGTTTAGTTTGATTATGGAGTAGTTTTCTCTACACTTTCTATGGTTGTAGCTACTTGAATTGGTTATGTTGGTTGGATTAATGACTATTTAACTTTGGTTTTCCTCCATTGCTTGTTTACTCTTCTCCTTGAGCTTATTGTTGTGTTGGTTGATTAAGGGCCCTAGTCAATTGCACCTTAGATTTTTTTTAAACTCTTGGAAAAGATTAAAAGGAATTAGAATTAAGATAAAAGTGTAGTGGCCATGGGCTTGTTGGGAGACTAGTCTAGAACATTAGGTGAAGGTAAATTGAACTTGTAATGACCCTCTTGAACTAGCAATTTGGATAAAGGTCAATTCTAGTATAAACTTGGGAGAGTAAGGGCTCAATTAGTTAACTTTACCAACAAGTAGAAAAACCAAACTATTAGTCTTAATACACTTGCTAACCAAGTCTAACCAAGTCAACTAGTGAAAATCATAAGAAGTGTGTTTTGTTAATTCATTAGAAAACCTCTAATTTGCATTGTGTTTATTGTTCTTATTTAGTAGTAATTTAAGTGGAGTTACAAACTTAGTTATTTTCATAGTGAGTAAATCATCAATTGTTGCTTGTTTAGCTAAAGTGAGTCTCAAGGTAGTGGTAATTAATAAACAATACAAATCAATCATCGTGGGAATGATATCTTATTCACCTTATCTACATATGTCCCGTGTGCTTGCGGATTAGGGTTGTAAAACTCAACAACAAATTCTTGATACTTGCTATCTCATATTTATTTGAGGTTTTTATGGGTACTAATTCTCTTATGTTACTTATTCTTGAGCTTAATGGATGTATGTTGATTGACCACTACACAAAACTCACAATCTCACTTTATTCTTGAGAAAGAAAGAAGAAAAGTGGAAACGAATAGTAGAACATGATGGGTCATGTAGATTATAGATAATATATGAACCCATTAAATGATTGAGATGAGGTTAGGTCTTCATCCATCTTAGATTAATATATGATCGTGAGAAATGACATAATTAATTTTAGGTGAACAAAACTTGATCTTGAGAAATAGAATTTTGATGATTGAATCTTTATACCACATAAGAAGTTAGTACTCTTGAAACTTCATTTGACTTAGATAACAAGTAAAAGAGTGGAATCCTAAGGAGTTAACCTTCACAATCAAGTCATTTTCATTGCAGTTAAATTAGCTAGTTCTAGTTAACTTATTCCCTGTTCGGTACTTCATTTTCACTTGCGACATTTGCGTTCATTTAGTATTAAGAATTCACTTAGCTTAGATTTGAATTTAGCATTAGTCGCTTTTTAACTTAACTCTGTCAGTAGGTAGCTAGGACTTGACTCTAGGTAAAATCCTTCTTATCGCTTGAGACGACACCTGTATTTACGAGTTGCACACAACAATACTGTATACTTGCGGGTGAATAGGAGTTATAAATTTAAAACTCTTGTGTACATAACAAAAATTATAAGATTCTAATATTCAAGTCACGATTTTGACAACCTTAGGATGAACGATGCAACCTCATTCATAGTTTAGGATAAATTATGCAATATATCATAATTTGAGGATGAAAATACAATATAAATAACAGTTTAAGGACATTGGTGTCATTAGTCCTTAACTTCAGCTCACAAATCTATATATACATGATAGGAGAAGGGAATCATATAGTTAAAGTAAGTGATTGCAATTGCAGATGCACGGCAACCAAGACATGCAATTGTAGATGCAATTGCAAGAGGATGAAAGTGTAACACTATGACTTTTAAAAGGTGCTTATGCTAATGCCCGTTCTATCATGAGGACCAATACTAATCACCCACCACCATTTTTATTACTACTTTTTAGAATTTGTGATGGTAAAAAGTGTTGTTCAAAAAATGGAGGTAAAAAAAAAAAGATGAAAATAAGCAGATCAAACGCTAATAGTTGACTGAGAGCATCTTTAATACTTTTTCAATTTTATAGATTTTTGTTGTTTTGGGAAATATGAAGTTTTTTTTTTTCATTACAACAATTTTCTATTTTATGCTCTAAAATAAAGAGTGAGATGAAAGAGAATATTCAATTTCCTATATCTATAGAAATTTTAAAATTTATTGTTCTTCATCTTCTCTCATCTAAATTTACTTTTAATTTTTTTTTCATCTACTTTTTGACATTTTTCACTTGTCCTCAGTATTATTGTTTTAAACATAGAATATTTAATTATTGTAATAACTAAACTAGACATTAATTTGAATTTGCTTTGAATGCAAAATATTTAATTAGGGAAAATTACCTAGACCCCTCTGAGGTATAGGCAAACCTACACCTGTATCCTTCCTGTTTCAAATACCTACATTTGCCTCCCTGAAAAGTTAACTGATTAACTCTGTTAATAACCGTTAAGGCAGAAAAGAGAAAATTCCTACATTTGAACTCCTAGCTTTCTTTCCTAAAAGTTTAGCCCCCAAACTTCTACATCTAACATGCTAGCCATCGCCTCCCTCCATCTCTCCACCATCGCCACCGCCACACCGCAAACCCAACTTCCTATCTCAACAAGTCCATCGTCCGTCGCATCCCTTCTTCTTTCTTCACCGTGCTGATGATGGAGGCAACAGAATCTCGATCAAGAGTCGACATCAGAATCCACCCACTGTTAAAATCATCTTGCCCCCGTTCGTCGCCCTTGTCAGAATTTCAATCGGGAGGCGATGAGGTGCAGGCAGCGGTTGAATAGGGGGCCGAGAAGCAAGGCCACGCCACGACGGAGGTCGATGCGGGCGAAATCGATTCACCCGCGACATTGACGACGACGATTTGAGCGAGCTAGAACTTGCTCCCTCGTCGAATTGCCGGCACGAAAACTACTCCCAAAGCGCTGATCAGAGCCATTGTCAGACGACACAGCTACCGGCCATCTAGTCGAGAACTGACCCGGCGGCTCAGAGCAAAATTGACGGCTGGAAAAAGAAACAATGACGGTGCATCGAACTCTGATGGCCGGCGGCGCATCAAACTCTCTATGCCTGCGGCACATCACTCTCTCCAACGGGATGATGAAAGGAGATGATGTGGGTTCGGCGACGGATATGCAACGAAGATTTGGCTTTGAGAGATTTCTTGGGTATTGATATTGTTCTCGTTAGATGCGTAAATTGAGGATAAAATTTTCTAAGAACGAAGGCTAAGAGGATAAAATTAAGCATTTTATGTTTTCTATTGTACCGGCAATTAACAGAATTAATATTTTAGGGGTGCAACTGTAGATATCTGAAACAAGGAAGATACACAAAGTGTAGGTTAGGAAACTATTATAGTTGGAGTATAAAAATTCTACCGAATAGGAAAACTATTATAATTGGAGTATAAAAATTTTAGCGATATTGATTTTTTATTTTATATGTTACAGAAATAATAAGAAAGTTGTTGAAAATGCTCTGATGATTTAGTCAGAGTTAACAGTAGTGAGATTAATTATTCTTGATTTCCTTAAGTTGTAGAAATATTGTATTAGTATTGAACATGCAATTAAATCTATGGTTGCATCCCAAGAATACACAAACACAAGACTTTGACTCAACGAGCCTGATTGGGAAATTGGCAGGCAAGACTAGTTCCAAGAGAAAAAGACATGAAAATCAAAATGTTTTGGAAAAGCCAAACGTGTTTGACGAGCAAGGACCCAGAAAAATTGACGAATAAGAATTGCCTATAGTTTATATTTTATCAAGGTAGAAAATGAACTTCTAGCTAGCTTAGCTTGTTGGCGTCACGTTCCCGGCATATGAACAGGGGCTCGACAATTGGGAACATTTAAAAAAATATATTATTACTATAAAAATTAACTCAACATTTGGGTAAAATCCAGACACTTAGGCCCACATGAGATGGAGAATAGAGAGCCCAATAAGCATTTCATTTACGAGTTAAGTATTCTGGCCCGTTTTAGTGGGCATGGCTGAATAACTAAACGGACAAGCGAAGAAAAGGTTGGCTGATTTTAGCAGTTCTGGGCATCTTCTGGACACTGAGCGGAGTGGGTGTCCACATTTGTACGGAAGGAATATAATATGAGGAATTTCTCAGAGTCATTTGTTTATGGTTGAAGAACAAATAGGACAGGCACAGGACAGAGGCAAGAGACAGATGAAGCACCAACCACATAAGTCTAGTTAGTCGATGGAGCAAACCAAGACACTGATTTCCCTGCTTGATCCTTTGGATCTAGACACACTACCATGATCTGTTTAGATATCTTAATACCATTCATGATATAATGCAATTGGCAAAACAACCTCTGCATCTATCCCTTTTATTTTTCAATCCTCAGAGTCATGTTACAAGTATATATTTAATGTAAGAGTATTAGTACTATAATCATCTTGGAAAGTTGAGAGTTGAATTATCTAGCTCACAAAATCTATATCAAACTGTATTTTAACAATTTGTTGAATAGTAGAATTAAAAGTGACAGAATTCAAACTTGACCCGCATGTCCTATTACAAAGGTACTTGCATAGAAGCTAGTTTGTTGATGATTTTCCATTCTTTTGCCACCACTCCGGGTAGCCAATTAATTCAAAACTGCCTTATGCAACATGCCTACTTTGCCCACTATGCGTGCACCAAAGCTTGGCTCTGTTTGGATCTTTCATAGTCTGAGTGTTCCTATTTTTTATTAGTTTTGCCACAAAGGCTGTTGCTTCAGTTATAGTAGCTTTTAATCCAGACATATTCTGTTGCTTCTCTTCTTTGGTCACAAGTACATAAACCTTATTGAGCGACAACATGGGTTTCATGTTCAATATTTGTGACTTAGTCATACTGAATTTTTCAATTAGTCCTATAAGAAACACATGAATTTTTCATAAAATACAATATCCTGAAAGTAAAGTAAAATTTCATGTTTCTTGATCCAGTACCTTATAACTGTTTTAGACATTTGGGTAACCGAGAAATACACAATGCTTGGAGCGTGACTCAAATTTCTCACATTCTCTTTCGCCAACAAACTCATTTGTTGCTCCACCGATACATCCACACATGCAAATCGAAGTATTTGTGTATGCCGACAATTCATCCCATAACCTTTCAGATTTGTGTAGTATGCCATAATAGACAAATCATGCTGCTACATAAGCGCTATCTCTCGCTTGAGTTCATGGATATGAGGGATATTACCTTGGGAGAAACTCTCCTGTAAATCAACCCACATTTTTCTAGTAGTGTTGGCATACGCAATGTTGTTGTGTAACTCTGTAGTTAACGCATTGAAGATCCATGCAATCACCATGGAGTTGTACGTGACCCATACCTGGTTTTGTAGCTCATCATTTTCTTGTTTCAGAAGAGTTCCGTTTATGAACCCTAATTTGTTCTTTGCTCTGAATACGTTCAGCATCACTCGATCCCACTTTGGACAATTATCACCTTTCAATAGACAAGTGACCGAGGCAGTTCATGTATTGTCAGAAGGATTCAAGTAATACAGTAACATTGGATCGACTCCTGGTGAAATGGAGCTCGACCTTGTTGAGGGATTTTTGTTCTTGCCGTTGTCTGACATATTTGTGTGACCTCATATCATACACTTTGATACCATGAAAAGTTTCATTGTATTTAGGCTCATGATTTCGTTTATATCAGGTGCCAGCTTATAGAGCCAAGTTACAAGGAAACATACTTCTATCACAATACTTGGTATAACTATCTATAACTTCGAAAATAGAGATAGAATAGATAACTTGGCTATAAAGAAATAATCTTTTGCTGTAATCTACTATCTCTTCCCATCCCATATAGATCAAGATTTTTTTTCCCGTTAACATTGGGATCCTAAAAATGGCATAATATTAAACTTATTCCTATGTGGTTATTTAAAATAATCCACTTTTTTTGTCCTATATATGGATTGCTTGCCTAATTACAACCCTGTTAATTGACTGCATTTTCTTATTGTGCTAAACAGAATTGATATGTATAAAGAAAAAAATAATTTGAATACGTATGCATAAGGTGTAATTATACATAGTGCATTTTTTTATCAATATCTGGTAATTACAATTGCCTTTGATAAATAGTTGGCAGTGTATGAAAGGATTAAAGCCTGTATGATAATTTTTTTTTAATTAACATGTACATATGTGCAATTGCACATACATGCTTAATATAATTTTTATTTGACTATGTTATTTTTTAAAGAAAGTGTCATTTGGGAATTAGGATACACATTTTAATTTTTAAATTGTAATTATTATTATTACTATTATTATTATTGTTGTTATTGTTATTATTTTTGTTTTGTATATGAAAGTGAGGACATAAGTTAGTGGTAGATTGAACATTGGATATCCTGCTAACAGCCATAAGTCTCAACCACTAGGATAAGATTTTGCTTATAAAAATAATTTTGATTACTTGTAATTTATTTGTAGCCAGCCACGATGCCAGTGGCAAGGATGGTGGGTATAAATGTAGGCTCGAACTTGATAGGCTCGATGAAATTAAGGACAAATTGTAACTTTTGAAATCATGTAAGTATTATGTAGCTCTAGGGGATAAATTGTAGATCTGTAGTTAGTCCTATGTAAAACAATATTCTTTTTCGACTGGGGGCTAACTGGAAGTTTTCAAACATTAGAGGATTATGTGAAATCATAACCTAACTTTAGGAGAGATGTTGTAATTAACCCTTTTATTATAATAGCAAAGGGCTCAAACTCACTAGACTTAAAACTCAGCTAAAAAACATACCACCTTAATTTTTGGCTTGAGCTCAAGCATGAATCCCATTAGGCTTGACTTAAAGAGGCTTGAATCAAGCTCAAGTTCAAGCTATTCAACAAAAGCACAACCCATTTATAGCCTAATAAGGATACTATTATGAAATCAAAATCAATTTCTATTTATTGATAAATATGGTTTTCAAAATGGAGCCAATTCAACTGTGAACCATAGTTCTTGCCGGCACGTGTTTTAGCTCATATGTGACTAAGGTCAAACCTGGTCAAAACCACTAAAAATTAGAGAGAATCATTGACCTGTAAACCATTTTGAACTACAGGACAATACTAATTAATAAAAAAATATACAGAAACAGAATAGACTCTTGAGAAGAATAACGATCTGAATGCGTTGGGCTTGGAAGGGAAGATGGCAAGTTTAATGAGGGTTTGTGGGAGGTGAAGTAGTTTATTCTAGAATTGAAAAAGAAGAAAGATCAATAGGTTGTCAAGGCAGAAGTCAAAAAATTGGCAAGCAAAGGAGAAAGAAAAATAAATAAAGACCGAAGATGATGTGAATGAAAAATTGGGCAAAAAAGAGAATGAAAGAGGTTAAGGAGAAATTCGATGAAAAAGAGAATGAAAGAGGCAGAGAGAAGTGCCGCCAGAGAGAAGACAGATAATAAAGTTTAAGTCTATAAGGTTATGAATAAATTGCACCTGTGGCCCCTAGTATTTTATTATTGTCCTATTTTGGACTCTAACCTTAAAACTTCTCATGGAACGTTCTTAACATCAATCTTTTATTTCATTTTAGACATTTGAAGGACAGAGAGTGTTAAAAGTAACAGAAATTGACACGTGACATGACAGCTTGGGGGTAATTGGCCACATGGCATAATGAATCACTAGCTGTAGATGCCTGAAACTGGCCACATCATATTTAAGGCCTATGTTATAAAAAATAAAGAAATTTGGGGCCTATACTAGGTTAACCCACATTTACTCACTCCCCCGCCGCCTCAATTGCTCACCTTCCATGGCTGCCACCACCACTTCCTTCTTTTTTTACTCTTCATGGTTGCCACTCCTCGCCTAATCTCCATGTCTAAGGATTCATCGATCAACACGCTGTTTGCTTAGGAGATTTGCAGACGGCATTTTCAATCGTGCCTCTAATTGTGCGAGACGGCGTCTTCGTGGCGATAGATGAGATGAAGAAAGCGAGAAATTGGCAGATTAGGGGAGGAAGGGAGGAGTTACGGCTATGAAGGACACTATAGCAACGGTTGGACAGTGAGGAAGGTTCGCGAATTGCTCCTCCCTTCAATTTGTGTCATCGACAACATAAGGGAGCGACGGACATGGTGAGACGAAAAAATGGTGGTAGAACAGGATTGATGAAATCTCGCCAAATGAAGGAACGAGAGAATGAGGGGAGGAAGGGAAAGAGGGAATGGGGTGAAGAAGAGTGGTGGATGAGGCTGGGGCTAGAAGTGGCAGGGGAGGCCGGAGAAAGGATAGATGTGGGCTAACCTCTTATAGGCTCTAAATTTCTTTAATTTTTGTAACATAGGCCCTAAATTTTTAATGTGGCCAATTTCAGGCATCTATAGCTGGTGATTCATTATACCACGTGGCCAATTGTACCAAGCTGGTATGCCACGTGTCAATTCTGTTACTTTTAACACTTTCGGTCCTCCAAAAGTTTAAAATGGAACAAAAAATTGAAGTTGAAGGCGTTCCATGTGCGGTTTTAAGGTTAGGGTCCCAAATAGGACAATAATAAAATGTTATGGGCCATAGGTGCAATTTATAGCTAGGATTATAGATATTTTTGGATAATTTACAAAATTAGTCCTTAAAGTATACTAGAATATTCTTTTTAATCTGAAATACATTTCAAGTAACAATAAGGTCATTGCTAAGTCATGAAACAAAAAAGTGAAAGTGGCACTCACTGAACTGTAAACTAGAAGCCTTCTCAATTTCGTGAGTAGTGGTCCGTCTTTAAAAACACTGCTATTAATTCACCCAATCAAATTGACTTTGTTAGTTAAGCCTTGCCCTTCTTTGGTTGGCTAAAGAATGCAAACTCATCAATATTTCATTTCACAACATGACTAGTTCAACTCAACCAGAATATACATGCATACAAATATATATATCCAATGATGAAACCATGTAGGGGAAAGTAGTGCTTTTGTCACTCGATAATTTCAAATATGTGTAAATATAAGGTACTAAGTTGGTTATTTTGTGAGAATTTAAAGATTTTGCCCCCTTCCTCCCAATTGGCAAAAAAATCTAAAAAGGGTAACTAGCACCAACAGTCATAAATCTTTACTTTCATTGTAAATTTGTTCCCAACCTCTCAACTATTGCATATTCATCCCTAACCTCTGCTTAGTGAAGATAGATTAAAACAAACTAATTATTTTACCAACTTTTATTTAGAATATATATTATTTGAATACTATATACACCTAATAATTATTTAAATAGTTTTTTTTATAAAATTTAATTCTTATAAATAATTATTTAAATAATATGTTTTTTTTTAGGTTTTAGCCATCGCTCATCTCACATTTACCTTCCCCCAACTTAAAAACCTGGTTTTGCCATTGCATATATCCTTTCTCCAAATACACACATATCCTATCCATCCAAATAAAAATAAAAAATCCTCGGATTCAATATATAACTTAAACCATATTTAGTCAGGAGGCAAGATATTCTTACGTTCATGAGGCAAAAACACCATCAACATATATATTCACCGACAACTTTCAAGTTTATTGAATTGCCCCATCCCAAGAGGCTTTATTAATTGCAATGAAAACTAAAGTCGCCCTCTTTACTAAGATGGATGGATTGCCCTCTTCCTCTATCTCAACTTGTTTTTTATAATAAGACACTAACTACCAAAGATAAATGAAGTAGCACATACTAACATGTATATAGCCCGTTCTCTTTTCTGAAATAAAAACTATAGAACAGGGGGTTGACTAGAATTAATCATCTTAAATGTGAAGCAATAATCATAATAGTTGTTGGACTTTGAACTGTTGCAAAGTGAAGTTGGAGAAGTATAGTTAGGGAGGAAGTTCCCTGGAAATTTAGGCTGGTTTTCCTCTTGCACAAGCTTAACAGTGGGGGGAGGAATTAGAAATTAAAATATCGAGCCCACGAATGGAGAAGACGAAGTTGCCACGAGCTTGGACCAGTCGGTCCGGTTTTACCTTTACCAGCATGACAACGTTGCCCCCGTTACTTCTTCACTTTGAAACGGTCTGGCCAATAACGATCAACCAATATTCTGTGGTTTTGAATTTTGACTTCCAACAGTCTCCTGGTCCCATTTTGAAACTTACCAATAACTCCTTATCATTTGGCCTAAGTACTTATTCCTATTTCTTCCACACTGTTCGATAACAGGTTTTAAAATCCTAATGTAAATTATATGACAATTATCATTCAATAATTTTATTATTTTTTACAGTTAATGAGTATTTTGAATTATTAATTTTTTTTTCTGTAAATATATTTTCTCTCTGTAATGTAAATCCATATTTTTTTAAATATTAAATAACTGTGAAAAAAATATAAAAATTTTTGAAATATTTTGATTGATATGCCTCACAATGGTAACAAAATTTCAAAATGTTAAAGCTATACATTTATTATGAATATAGATTATCTAAATCTCAAAAAGAGAGAGAGAGAGAGAGAGAGAGAGAGAGAGAGAGAGAGATGTACATAATATTACAAATCATGAGAACAATCCTAAAGATTTTTAAATGGGTTTGGCAAAAAACATATAGAATTAACTTTCTCTATTTGAAATTGGTGAGGGGAGGTATTGGACATTACAATTCATGATATAAAAAATTAGAAGACATTGTTACAAACTGAGTTAAATAGAGACACAGGACAAATCAATTGGAAAGTTTAGCTGATTGATCAATTGATGATATAAAAACTATGACAAATTTCCAAAAAAATCTCCCCTTAAGGTTTGGATTAGTACCAATAGTTTTATTTGATTGAAGAAACTTACAATTTGGTCATATAAATTTTTGAAATAGGGCAAGTTGTAATTTCATTAGGTTTTTTATTTTTACCCTGGGAAATGCTACGCAATAAGCAGGGGCCCTTCCACACACATGTACCTTTCACACACACGCCCAGCCTTGCCGGTGCCTTTTTGCTGTTACATTGGACTTTGTCAAACCCCTTTTGTTTGTTTTTGTTTTTTGATAAACATTGCCACGCCTTTTTTCTCTTTTTTTTTTTCTATAAAGCAATATTTTCGTAGTTCTTTACAAAAAAAAATTTAATTCCTTCCCCAGATCTTTCGAGCGCTCACTGACACAAAGTATGAAAAGCAGTCACTTGTTTTCTGCCTTGACTAGGACAACAACACATTGAGTTAAAATTTGCGCATTATAATATACTAAAAGTCATTTTTGGCAGGTTACCGTTCAAAGGAATAAGAAGTTACAGTGTCTTTTCAGTTTTGCTTCTCAGTTTTGCTGTAGCCTGCCCTTTCACGTTTTTATTTATTTATTATTATTATTTTTTTGGATGTGATTGCTTATTTTAGAAGCATGAGTAGATTTTCAAAAGATAATAGTTTTTTTAGGCCTATCTTCTTAATCTCCCACTTTCATTTGGTTTTACGTTTCTTTTTGATAAAACGCGTTTCTAGTTCCTGTATTATTTCCGTTTCCTATATTAGACCCTAAATTTCATCAGCTTGGTATTTTGAACCCTAAACTCAGTAACTACTTAATTATAGTATTTTTGTTTGATCCCTTGATTTTTTTTTATGGTGTGTTATTTTTCAAACTAAAACATTGGCCACCATGATTTATTTATTTTTTTAGAGAGATAGAGCTTTTTTTCTTTAATTTTTTCTAAGTTAATTATTAAATTCTTAATGCATAAGAATTTTACATTTTCTTTATGGTTCCCCAAACTATTTTATTTAATATTGTAGCACTACGTGACCGCTGCAATGTACGAGAGCCTTTTGAACCTTGTTACTAGCTAATTAATGTATGCTTAATTAAGTTAAGACTTCCCCTTGTTGGCATAAGGTTTTAAATTCTCATTCATCCTAAACTTTTACCAACAAAAATTGCAACTATATCATATTATTATTATTATTATTATTATTGGAGACAAAAAGATATAGAAGACTGCATTTACGTTATAGGCAAATTTCTTAATCACTGGATCAAGCTGCAAGTTGTTGGAATTGTTTGAAAGTTGTAGGAAGGAGAAGCTAGTTGCTACTTTAAGTATATCAAAATATGGGTAAAAATCCCCCATGCACCAGAAGCTATTAAGCATGATATCTTGGATTGGATCTTGAATATACCTCGTAAGGATTTCTTTTTGCTTACTAGTTAAGAAATAATCCGGGTTCACTAAAAGAGATTATCAAATACAATATAATACACCTTTTTTGTACATACTTCACAATGCTCACCACACATATTTCTTTCATTTTTTTTGTTTTTCACAAAAGAAAAAAAAAAAAAAGAATTGGTCGTACAATTAGCAGTAAACGCCTTGCTTAGACAAATTAATCCAATCTAATCTAATTGAGAAAAGAACTAAAATCGCTAATTAATTTGGTTAAACCAATAGTCCCTCAGCTTGGTGATGCAGATGATCCTTCCTCTTGCTTCTCGGGAAAATAAACTTAGACAAAAATCCACTGTTGATCTTCATCTTCCCCGTCTTCCTATCATTCTCATCGCCGCTTTTTCTTTTCGCTGATCTCCGTAGTAATGCCACCGACCGGCTCTTCCCCATGAAAGCATTCTTGTCGTTGCCGCTGGTCAGAAACGACGTCGTAAAGCCGTTGCGATACATCAACGGGGAGGCGCAAGAAGAGGGGTTGGATGATGAGTAACAGGAGGACGCAGAAGAGGACGAGCAAGAGGAGGCAGCGTCCTGATCGGCAGGGGACCGCCGGGAAGCGGCGGAGAGGCGGGAGAGCTTGTCTATTAGACAAAGGGAGCAAACGCCGGGGGACTGCTTGTGCCTGGGGTGCTTCTTGCAGCCGGATTTGGGGCCAGAGCACCTGCCGTCGACGAGGTCCTTTCGCTTGATGAAGCTGGACATGTTGGAAGGAATTAGGTTCACAGCAGGCTGGGAAGTCTGCGTTGGCGAGTGGTATATATAGCGGAGGAAGGCCAGCCTTTACCAGTTCCTTTCCGTGATGCTTCTTGTGATGGTTCTAAGAGGCCTCGCGTTTTTTCTCTTTTTGACGGAAATTTATGAGATTTGCGGCGGGGCCTACTTCTTACATGACGTTCTTCTCCAATGCAAAAATGTTTAAAGAAAAACTAAAGACAATTCTAAAAGTCTCACAAATTCTCGTGTTTGACCAGATAAATATACGGCACCCGTTTCACAAAAAAAACTGAGATTTTTATTATTCATAGTAAATAATTTATAATTTTATTTTTTAAAATTTAATATAAAAATATAAATATTTTATATGAAAATGAAACTTTAAATACTTTCTCTGTTTTATATTAGATGAAACATTTATCTATATATAGAGATGAAGGTGTTTGTATAGTAAAAGCTTAAATAATGAATAAAAAATAAAAAAAAATTATTGAGTTTTGGGGTAAAATCCATTCGCGATCCCTTAACTTTCATGTTTGTCCTAAGATGGTCCCTTATCTTTAAAAGTGACTATTGGAGTCCCCTTACTCATCCAGTGTGTCTAATTTTGGTCCCTACCGTTAATTCAGACGTTAGGTTGGATGGAATTTCCTTATGTGGCATATGTGACACATACACTGCCACGTGGCTTCCTCTTTAACTAAAAATGGATGATCATATTATACAGAAATGAAAATTTAGACTCAAACTGATGCAAATTATAATATTTAGGACTTAAAACACAAATAACCCAAATTCAATCATCTTCCTCAATTCTAACGAGATCTGATCGGTCTTCTCCTCCGCCTCTGATGCACGGTTTTCTTCATCGCCTCTGGCATATGGTGCACAGTCTCCCTTTTCCTCCATCGCCCTCCTCCTTCCTACCTCCTCCCTCATCTTCGTCTCCTCTCTCGTCCTCCCTCCCCACTTCCGGCTCCCTCCTCATGAATCGGACAATCGGAGCCACGGCCACCTCCATCTCCCTCCTCGTGAATTGGTCAATTGGAGCCATGGCCGTTTGATTCCGGAGAATTCCAAAAGGCAACGGGCAGCGGGACATCGAAACACTCCATCTAAAATTTATCACGAGCGGAACCTTTCCAGGAATCTCAAATCTTGCGGAGCAAGCTCAAAATTCCGATGGAGAAATCGCCGACCGAATTCAATGGCTCGACAGAGCTTCAGTGCGTCGGTAGAATGGAAATCGTCCGCCCCAAACCCGTCGGCTTCCTCTGCGGCTCCATCCCCGTCCCCACTGACAACTCCTTCCACGCTTTCAACTCTGTTCTCCTCCCCTCGGGCCAAAAGTACGCCTCTCTTCCTCGCCATTTCTCCTCTATCTCGCACCTAAATTGTGGTTTAATGTTTTTTTCCCTGGTGTTTTTTGTTTTGTAGGGTGAGTGCGCCGAGATACAGGATGTTGCCGACGGAGACGGACCTGAACAGGCCTCCTCTGGTTGCCAATTTCCCGGAGAGGGTGCTTCCGCTGGGTGCGGTGTAGTCTCTGTTCAATCGGTAGTTTTGTGAATAGAATTCTTGACTTGTTGGAGTTGGATTTTTCTTTGCTTGATTTGCCTTCATTTTTTTTTTGTTTTTGATTCTTCTCCGCTCGATTCTTGTTCTTCTTCTCGCGTCGTTTTATTATTCCTGTAGGTAGATCGATCCCATGGGTGAGGCTGAGTTGAAGCTTGTGCGGGTAAAGGCAGCAGTGGCACAGGTTGAGACGTGAGATCGAAACGGTAGAAACCAATAGGAGCGGCGGGGCGGTGGCAAGATGGTGACGGTGACACTCGTTGATAAGAGAAGATTAAAGAAGATTGGGTTAATTAACCCTTTAAGTCCCTAAAGTTATATATTTTGTCAATTCTAGTCTAATATTTATTATAGTCCCAGTTTTATTATTTATTGTCATGAAAAAGTATGCCATGTGGCATTGTGGGACCAAGCAGGGGGTATTAAGTGCCACCTAGGCATTTTCCGTTAGAAATAATGCCTGAAATAACGGATGGGACTCAAATTGGATACGTTGCTTGAGTTAAGAGACTCTAATAGTCACTTTTAGAGTTAAGGGACCACTTTAGGACAAACCAAATAGTTAAGGGACCAAATTTGAATTTTACCCTTGAGTTTTGTGTAGTGGAGTTTAAAGGGTAAAATCCAATTTTGGTCCCTTAACTATTCAGTTTGTCCTAAACTGGTCCCTTAACTCTAAAAGTGCCTATTGAGGTCCCTTAACTCAAGTGGTGTGTCCAATTTGAGTCCTATCCGTCAATTGAGCCATTATTTTGGATAAAACTTGCCTATGTGGACCCATAATGCCACGTGGCACTCATAATGCCATGTGGCATTCTCTTTCAAGACAATAAGTGATAAAACTAGCAGAAAAATAACTATTAGGCTAGAATTGACAAAACATATAATTCTAGGGACTTAAATGGTTCATTAACCCAATCTTCCCCAACCATCTTTCCTTAACGAGCTACCGCCGCCTCTCGACCTCGGCCGCCCTTTTGCCCTATCAACCTCGACGGCCCTCTCAATTCTTCGATTCGAGCATTAGGATAGGGATTTGATTTTCAGTCTTCGTCTAACGCTGGCGGTCGGTTTGTGTTCCGATCCAATTCTCTCCGTCTTCATCGATCGGTGGTGCTCTGATTGCGCTCGGATCCGATTCTCTTCGTCTCAACCGCTGGTGTTCTGATTGAGTTCTCTTCGGCGCCACCACGCCTGCACAAGCCCACTCGGGCAAGCCCAACTTCTATTGGACTCGGATTCCATTTCCATAGGCTCCTGCTCTTCTCAAATGCTCAGCTTCGGCCCTTCCTCCGCCACCTTTTAGCCCCACAGCAGCTCCCTTTTCTCGTCACCCCAGCAAGAGCTTTTGAACATTCCTGGTAGTAACGTTGTAGATCTTGACTACCATCAACCCTCGTTGCCCAACTACCTACTGCCATCTGATCTGATCGCCTTCGGATAGTTCGATGTTGCCGATTCCTTTGACTTTGGCTCCGTCTCCAGTCATTCACTTTTGCCCTCAAGCCCAGATTGCGAACTACGTAGCGGTTGCTGTAGGCATTGGGATTCTGTAGCCGCATAAATCAGATGCCACACCAATCAAATTGCTTTTTGAATCGCCAATTGATTGGGATTATTTCGGATATGCAAATTTTGGCATGAGTCAATCGGCCTTAGGTTTCAGTCCTCGAACCGACCCTTCATTCTCCGACAGCCGCCGCAAGATCTGCCATCGATTCAATTGCTATAGATTTCGGGTCGATTTAATCAGCCTTAGGTTTCAGTGCTCGATTGCTGCTCGTTTTCCTAGTTTTTGTTGGGATTTTGGATAAATCAGAGTTACTAGGGCAAGAAGACGAAGGAAGGTCCACGAGCTGGTTTGCAAGAATTGGGGAAGAAGAAGGAGTTTGCAATATTTATGTTTTAAGTTCTCAAGATTATGTGTTTGTGATAATTTGGGTTTGAATTTTCTTTTGTATACAAAATGGTCACCCATTTTAGTTAAAGAGAAATCCACATGGCACTATGCGTGCCATGTAGGCAAATCCATCCAAAATAACGCCTCAACTAATGGAATGGACTGAAATAGGACACGATCCTTGAGTTAAGGGACGTCAATAGTCACTTTTAGAGCTGAGGGACCACTTTAGGACAAACTGAATAGTTAAGGGACCAAATTTGAATTTTACCCAGAGTTTAAATGAGGGCAATAAAATAAATTAGAAGTTGAAACTTTCTAAAATGGAAAACATTTTATTTATTTTGGGACATAAAAAAAATACATTTTATTTTTTATTTTTTTGGACAAATGAAGTATTATAGTTTCTAAATATCATTTTTAATTTTTTTCAATATATATTAATATGAATATGTTAAAGTTAAACTTCAGTAAAAAAATGTAAAAAAGTAAATTAATAATTTTTTTTATTTTATCTTTGACATGATAAAAAATTTAAGTCCTCTCATTAGTTTCCTTTTTTTTTTTTTAAGTGCCAATCAGACTTCTACGATGTATACAATTGTGTAGAATCTTTGGACAAGTATTTTACTACTGTTAGTTAATATTTTTACATTTTAAATTCATATTTGATTTGAAAAAGAAACAGCAAAATTTTGTTTCAAGAGTTTGCCAAAATGCCACTCCTAGATTGCCAAACAACTATGAATGATGGAAAAAATGCGTTGTAAACATTGCTAAAAAAGGACGTTTATTTCTTTAGTTTTTAACAAAAAACCAAACATAGAGGCATAAGATTGGGAAACGGCCCGTGTTGTGCCCAGAAATGGGTGCCGGATCGATCCAACTCGAGATCGGCCCGGATTGACCAAGTTTGGGTATGTGTAGTGGAGAACCGAGGACAGATTGACTGCAGGCAGGCCGGTCCCAGGTTGGGTTTGTGGGTTTATGGGTTTTTAAAAAATTAAAAAATTTGATTAATTATATATGTAATAAATATTTTAAGGAAAAACACCACATTCGGTGTAAGTTTTATTAAGTAAAAAATCCAAACGACAGTTATAAATAATCGGAACGGGCTTTACATTTTCAAATGGCAAAAACACTCCAAAAATGCCACAAAAAAAATAAAAACCTATGATTTGTGTTTAACAGTATAGTCAGATCAAATACAAATTATATATAAGAAGAAAAAAAAAATTCAAGTCTCTTCATCGAATATTACCTCATCATCTGAACTCTTTTGGTCTTTCTTTTGGAGTGCAGCGAGGCCCCAATCTCAATTGCACACGCATACTTTCATCACCTTGAGCGTCAATCTTGATTGTTTCTCCAATATTACCCATTTTTCTGCACTAAACGCTTCTTCATATGCTACGGTGGAGACTGAAACGGTGAGAATCTCCTGTACGATTATTGACAAAATTGGAAACCTTAGTCTCTTTTATTTCCACCACTCCAATATGTCGATGTTGCTTGGCTCGAACAATGTGTTAAGATAGTCATCGACCTCAACTAAACTCGATGTTGTCGGTTAAGGACACTTCAGCATTTAAAGGGTCGGGTTAAATTTTGATGAGATTGATTTCTTTAGAGACTCGGTTTGAGGAGCTTCGGATCTTACCTTATCCAAATGTTGCTCATAATATAGCTTGTATAAAGAATGTAAGTACTCGGAAGCAGTAGCAAACATAGCCAAAAAATTTATATGAGAAATTTCTAAATAAGTATGATAAATGTCTTTAGGCAGGATAGTCATATTAGTTAATTTGATCTATGGGTTAAGCAAACAAGCAACTAAAAAGATAAGTAGAATATTTTCAAAATACTGAAGCCATTTAGCCCTTATAGCTTCGACAGTTGGTTTCAATAACTTATCATATTTAAACTGATGTAAAGCATATGTAATGTTCACTAAATGAAGTAAAACTTGATGAATAGTTGGGTAGTAAACACCAGAGAAAAATTTAGTTGCCTAAAAAAAAAAAACTTAAACAATTCATTAATTTTAGAACATTTTTCCCATACTTTAATCGTAAGAAATTCATAACTCATCTTCAAGTTTATGAAATGCGTCAACAAATTTGCATATGGGTATGCATCTTGCAACATCAAATATGTGAACTTCCAATGGGTTGGACAATGCAATTTAAACCGTTACCTAGAAAATGATTTTTTATTTTTAAAACAAAACCTTTTGAATTCACGAAACACAACGGGTTTTGATTTAAAAAATGTCAATGAGTTCCGAATAGTCACAATTTCATTTTAGAGAACTTCTAAACCTTTTTACATACAAAGGTTCAAAACATGGCACATGCAGCTAAAGTGAAAAAAATGAATCGTTGAAATGTGGTTTTAATGTTTATTTCAAAATGCGAGCGACAACATTATTGTTTGAAGCATTATCAAATGAAATGCATAAGACTTTGTCAGCACAAAAATAATTAAATAAAGTTTCTTATAGATAACTGTATATGTGATAATCAGTATGGTTAGTTTTAATGACCCTAAATGACAAAATTTATTTTTGTATGACCCAATCAGAATCAATCCAATGAGAAGCAACATAATAATATAATTGAAATACAGGTAATGTCCACATGTTATAAGTAAATGCTACACAATGATCAAAAATAGAAAAATTGGTTTACAAATTTTTGATTTTTCGACTTTAAATAGTTTAAAACTTTCCTTCCTAACTGTTTTCTTAGACACTTTTTTAAATGCAGGATTTAATTGTGATTTAATTTAAGATTTTAGGCGCACATTTTCAACTTGTGAGAAAAATTTTTCAGTAAGCATCATCCAATTTATCATGTCTTTTCTACAAGATTGTTGGTTAAAATAAAATATACTTGACCCGCCGGTTGTACTTCCAAGTTGTGTTTGTCCTCCAGAACTAGTCATGGTACTGGAAAGGATACTAGGATGTTGATTTTCAATGTGACACTTCAATGTTCCGGTGCTGAAATTCTTTTTATAAACCAACATTTTTCTGCATTGTTTGCATTTCCTGTACCTCGACTTCCTATCATGTATGAGTTCATAATGCTCCTAAACCTAAGCCATTAGTCTCAAGGATTTACCTTATCATTGGGTTTTCTATATAGCGGGTTGATGACTTGTCGGCGTAGGTTGTGTTGATGGATCCTCAGCCACCATTGCATCTACCTTTCCAACATCATCATCAAATAATTGATCGTCAAGACCTAAATCGTAATTCATCATATCGATTCCGGCATCATTATCGTGCAACTCCTCGATTGAAATATCTTTTTCAACCGACCGAGAATAGCAATGAAACAAGCCTCAGAGGTTGGTGGTGTGGGAAGACGAAGTCTCTATCGACTTGCCCTTTCCTCTTTAAGCCATGACTCATTAAGTAATAGTAGTGATTAATGAAAAATTAAAAAAATATTATGAAGATATTATAAGAAGATTAGTAAGAAATTTGGAAGAGATTAGCAAAAAAACTTAAATGCTTTAGAGAATATAGTAAACGAAGAAGAGAGATTGAATTTTGGTGTGAGGGTAGAGTAGAAATGACATTGCTATTTATAGGAGATGACCAATAATTGTTTGGACAAAAAAGTCCTTTAATTTTAGTTGTTGGGGGGTGAAAGTATTTTGGCGGTCAAATTATAGCAGAAAACCGTTGGGGGACTGATTGTGTAATTAACTTTTTTTTTAAAAAAATTTGGTGTAAAAGCTGTTAGAAAACCATTGCCCAACATCAATGTAGGGTTTCGGGAGCCAAACAAGCGCAGTGGAATTTAACTGAAACCCTCCAAAATCAAAGGGAAACATGGTAAACTAGGTGTTCGAAAATTTTCATACCTAATTTTGATTAAGATCTTTCACTCAACTGTAGAGTCGAATCACAAAACCTGAACAGTTAATGTGTTCAAGCTCCCTATGTTATCCACACTAGCTTTTCGGGATCACCACGCTTCTATCATGTTTCGGCGGATGCGTTTCTCTTGCACTCACAGTGTTAGCTTGCATCCTCTAAGAAATTTCAAAAAAAGAGTGCGGCTGTCTCTTTTTGGGAGATTTGGGTAAGGCGGCGAATTTCTCACTAAAAGTTGTATTTATAGTAAGACTCAACTTCTAGGCCTAATGGGTTTTAAAACTCTAATCCAATTAGACTTTAATTTCGTGCTTAATAATGACTCAACTTTTGGGCCTATTATTAATACGAAATTATTATGAAACCATAAACCAAATAATTAGCCCATGCACTCTAATAATCCAAATAGCTCTATGTGTGTGACTCAATAAGCTTTTACTATGTTGGCAATGATCATAAATCACATTTATGACCATAAGCAATGAGCGATGTCTAACAACACATCATTGCTACCCAAGTAGCAAGATTGTTGGTGATTCGACTAAACTTTTATAATCATTACCCATATATGTCATTGTCCTTTTGTCCAACATATCAAGACTAAAAATGAGACATGGAATGTGTCACTCTCATATAGCCCAATTTTTGATTTCTTGATTACCGAGTAGACTAACTTAAAATGATGATATTGATATCATATATCAACTCATTCGAGCATGACCATGCATTTTTTAAGTCTTACTTTATCAAGGGGCCCGAAGATATCACTCCCGTTACATAGGAAGAGCAAATCCCAGCTTGATCATATAAAACTCTTTGCATGATATGTGACAAACCCAATGACCTTCTTCAAGTTCACTCAGTTACGAGCAACAAATGGAAGTATCAAAGTATGTGACTCACATGTAGGAAACCTTGATGATCTTAGGTCAAATGACTACATATACCATGATCACTATGAGAATCACTTATAACACTCATATCACGATCCATATAGCGTTCTCATGGTGGGTCGGTCCAATAATAAGTTCTCTAACTTGTACCAATATATAAGCTACATATCTTATATTAGTCTCCACATATACTAGTCATTATGTATTATTATAATCTGCTCCACAATAATACTAGACCAGGGACATTTGAGAATATCATTACTAGAGTTACAATTATGTTTATTACGTTACGCAGAAAAAAAACAATAAACATAATTATTGGATTAATGTCTTAATAAAATATCATGACTCAATGTGCAAAAATACAATCATCTCATGATTGAGTTTTGGGCACAACATTAACAGTTAGGTTCAAACCATAGTCGGTCTGGTTCGGTCCTGGGGTTTTGGGCCAAGTCGTTTTATTTTGCATGCTCTTTTCCATTCAGGCCCAAATTCGGCCCACTTTTTGCTAGCTTGTTGTGGTCTGTGTCAAGGCGGGCTTTGACCAGTCCAAGGTGGGTTTGATGTCGGGTCAATCCCAGTTTTAGATGGGTTTGACTGGCCCATCTCCCATCAGGGGCTAAGACAAACAACTAGAAACAAAACAAGAACGGTGAAGGGCAAGTAATAAGAGATTGGCCTATATGCACCAACTTAACCAAACTCCAAGAATTGGTCTTCTACCATTATTCCTATAGTGTCATACTTCACTACGGTTATTAAATATTGTCTAAGAAAAATCCAGTCACTCTTTCCAATTAGAACTTGGGTTCAAACAAGCTAAAATCCAATAACACTAAAAGGAAAAAAAAATTATGCATCATAAAAAAGAACCGCAAAAAAATGAAAAGTTCAAAATGCACAGGAAATCAATATCAAAAGTAGAGAGGGAAGTGTTATTTGAAACCAAGGAAAAGTGGAAAACAATGGATTGGCTATCGAAGTGTGTTAGAGCAAGGAGCATCTAACTCCAATAACTACCACTAAACAAAAGTTGAGCTAACTTGAACTGAGAAACTCCAATCAAATAAAAAAATCTGAAGAATTTCAAATTATAAGGCCATGACCCTATGACTTTCCATTGGGAAAACAAAAGAAAAGAAATGGCTCATGAGGCATCTACAACATTACAACAAAAAACAAATACATAGTCTGTGTAAATGATATAAGGAAATAAAGATGATAGAGATAAATGGTGTTGGGTTTGTTGGCTCAAATTCAAGATGGTTAAGGATTTTGATTTTGTTTAGGATTTGACTTAGTTTTTCTATTTGTTTGGGATTTGGCTTTCCTATTTTGTTATGGTTTGGGTTTTTGTGTGGCCTATAAAAAGGCTTGTTGTGTTAAGGTTTGGGTATGAGAGAAAAGCCAATGTGGTAAAAAGGCAAGGCATGAATGTTTCAGAGGAAGGAAAGGTCCGAAGGCCAGAAAGGGCTAGGACAATAAATCTTTTGTGATTCTCATATCTTGTAATTGTATGAGGGCAAGATATTTGAGTTGTCAGTACTATGTAGAGGATCCATAGGCCAGCATGAACGCTAATGACATATCTCTACTCTAATCTCTATATTTGTTCGAGTGGATTTTCTCTCATCCATGGATGTAGACTAGTTAAGAGCTGAACCAAGTTCAAGGACCAAAACTAAAACTCTACCACAACAAGTTCCGACACCCTTAGTCATTCCATTTTGCCCAAGGACCAACTCACATTATTTTACAAGTTATAGGACTTATATACTGCAGCTTTTGAGTTAAGGGGCTAACTTGTAAGAGTTGTTCAAGTCTAAGAACATTTGACGCATTTAGGCGTATTGGGTTTGTTTTTGCCAGCCCAATAGGAGGGATGGACTATTAATTATTTTGCCTCCTCTTCCTTGTGCTTTGTGCGTCTGTTTTTCTTTTCTTTTCTTTTTGTTCCCCTCAACCGTCCTTTTCGTGACTTCAACGAAATTAATAGGAGGAGGAAAAAATATTTGTTGCTGGAAAAACAATTCATAAAAAAAAAAAACTAAAAGGTTACAATCTTAGATATTAGCGACATAAGTTTAGATCAAGTAGTATGTTTTTTTTTTTAGTCAGATGCATATAAAGACGAGAGGTTAAGAGATTGGAGAAGTAGCAAAATGAATCATGCGCAGGAGAGATTTGTTCCCAAAATAGAACTACGGCCAAGTGGTGAATGAATTTCTCTAACTAAATGACGATTTGTTGAGCTATGTCTATCATTATGGGAATGGGAATCAACATAGCCCGAATTGTAGTAAGAATCTGTGAACAATATATTAAAAAAGTGACAAATTGGAGATCTAGAGATGATTAGCCGCTTAAATAGCTCTTGAAATGACATTGAATTCAACTTGTTATGAGGAAGAACAATAGGGGATCACATTTCCGTCCTTGAGCCATCGAGGGCCGTTGATGCCCATCCAAACTCAAGCA
This sequence comes from Aquilaria yunnanensis, assembly GCA_039654915.1. Taxonomy (NCBI): domain Eukaryota; kingdom Viridiplantae; phylum Streptophyta; class Magnoliopsida; order Malvales; family Thymelaeaceae; genus Aquilaria; species Aquilaria yunnanensis. The sequence goes on along the minus strand of CM077593.1, from coordinate 100,366,833 downwards.
ATTGCTCTAAAGCTTAAAGCCGTACATCGTCATGTGCCATCAATAATAAAAATGTCTAGATTCTGCGGAAGAAAAGTAGTATGTTATGATATGCAAGATAAGCTCCCAAGCCCCAGTAAAATGACACAAGAAGATACTACCCTCAATTATGCTCAGGGTTTGAATCTCTTTTCTCTTTCCCGACTGTAGAATATTTCATTTGGTCTAGTTTGGTTGCTTTTGTTTTGAACAAACATGTATTCTTTTTCTTAAATATTATTCCCTCCACTTTATGTCTATTAAAAGTTTTTTTTTTTTAAAGTGAATATTAAAATAATTGTTTGATTGATAGTATGGTGAAGTAATTTATTAAATATAAAAATATTTTAAAAATTTGAGACTTCCTGAAAGATAATTGATGCAATAGTTTAAGGAGAGGAGTATAAAATTACACGTTTCAAAAACTTTATACATTTGCATACAAGATTCCGAGTACCAAACAAAAAGAGATGTAATAAGCTAAGGACTTATTTAAAACCTATACCCTCTTATCAGTAAAATGTTGAACTCATGATTTCAAGACAGTCCATTAATTAGTGTAAGAGCAGCATAATTCACCATTTATAAATTATTTCAAACTGTTGATCTATATAAAACACTAATCAACCAACGAACTATACATATGATAGAGTTGAAGTTTGCTAGCTTGATCTAGTAGTGACTCAAGATCCTAAGCATGTACAAGTCTTGTGTATGTAAATACGTGCTTAGGCAGTAATTTATTAGTTTTTGCAGAAGTGATAAGCCCACCGACTGGAACATCCGGATGGCGGGCTGATGACCTAAAAATTTCCACCTCAAGAAGTAATATTTTATTATTGTTTCTCCCACACACTAGTAGAAAGATGTGATTTAGCGATCATAAAATTAGAAATAGCTAAAAACAGTTGCTAATTAGAGGCAGTAAACAATTGCTAAAAACCTGATAAAAGTTTAATTATGGCTATCTGTCATTAAAATTTAGTTACGGAATGTCTTCGCTAAATTTTGTAATGACTTGGCATCACTAAAATCCTACAATTTAATGACAGTTAGCTTTCGTTAAGTCTTGCAAAATTTAGTAATGATTTGTTGTCGCTAGTTAGTGATTTTTTATACTAATTTGTCATCTCCTTTAACCTCAATAACATTTTGTAACATGTATAATGCAGTGGAGATGTACACCTAAAAGTCTGATAAAAGTTTAGTAATGACTGTCTATTATTAAAATTTAGTGACAATATACCTTTGCTAGTTTAGCAACAATTAACTATTACTAAATTTAGTGACAATTTGCCTTCGCTAAGATCTGAAAAATTAGCGATGGTTACCAGTCATTATGTCATGGCCAAATTTAGTGACGATATGCCTTCACTAATTTAGTGTTAGTTGTCGTTAAATTTAGTGATGACTTACCCTCATTAAGATCCAAAAAATTAGCGATGGTCAGCCTTTACTAAATGTCACCCAAAAAATTCAAATGCTTTGCTATTTTGAGCCAAAATAAGGCTAGTGACTGTCAGCTGCTAGTAATTTTTGTCTAAACGTAGCAACAGGTTGCCCCCATTAGATGTGTCTAGGCCCTCATTAGTTGGGTCTAGCGGCAGTTAACCGTCTCTAATGAATAGCGACAATTTACCTTCGCTAGTTTGTCATAGTCTAACGACATCTAGTTGTAACTATTTTTTATGAGATTTTTCCTTTATTTTATTTTCATTTGTTTGGAGAATGATCAATTTCAATTCTTTTAGTTGAGTCGTCACTAAGTGCCCTCGCTATTGCCCTATTTTTAGTAGGGCCTCTCTCAGGCAAAGTAAAGACCAAGACCAATTAGTAATGTAAATTGTACCATATGTATGTGAACATGGTGGGAGGAGGTCCCCTCTCGCGCTGAAAGTCTCCACAAAGCAGTTCAATGTTATCGTACCTTGTTTTTTTTTTTTAAATGCCTTGTTTCTTTTCATTTTTTTTTAATTCAGAAGCAACATTACAACTATATATTTGTATATATGATTTTAATTAAGGGAAGAGACATATGTTAGCCATATTTCATGACTTGTAGAGCAACTAAATTAACTATTTATAACATTACGTAGAGAGTCAGTAGATTGGAATCAAAATTTAAACCTCCCCAATGTCCTCATCTCATGTCTTTAGTCATATTGCCAAGGTGCTATCCTAATCGCACTTTCTTATGTTTTATTTCAGTTAAATAATTTATTGAATAAATGAATTTCGTATTTAAAGAGTTGTTGATATACAAAAAAAAATGTAATCCGATTTCTACTAGATTTTTCTGTTCATCCATAAAACTAAGCGAGCTACTAATTATTTGTAAAAGGTACATTACTACAGCATAGTGTGTACAAATAATTAAATAAAAAGGAGAGTTGCATCGTAATGAAAACTTCTATATCATTTTTCTTTTATGAAATTATGTATTGAGTATTTAAAAAAAATTAATTTTATCTAGAATTTGTCACGTTTTTAAATAATAATTTTTTTTGCAAATACGTTAGTATAGCATCTTGCAACCAACCAAGAAAATTTAACACCCTGGTGTGCGTAATGCGTTCACATATGTTCTTACCTTGCTGGTGTTGATCTGGCAAATCATATTCTACGTCAAAATTCCAATTATTTTTTTTTTCATTAGGAAAATATATAAATAATCTTACGGTTTTCATTTGGGTCGATTTACACGAGCATTTGACTCAACAAAAGCTAACAGCTATTTCAAAATTAATTACTTTCTCAAAAATTAAACGGATAGAGTGTTAACTTCTAAATAATATTGGTTCTATAAAAAATTAATAAAATTTAAAAATAATTAATTTTTTAATGAGTTTTTGAATTGTGGGAAAAAAAGAAAGAAACAGAGCGAAGCAACTTTCATATCGGTCCTTTTAGAGAGGCCAAACTTTCCATTTAGCTCATGAACTTACTCAACTCACGCGGATTGGTCCACAACTTAGTACTTAATGAATATTAGTCATTAAACTTTGAAAAACTATGCAAGTTAGTCCTTTACCTCAAAAATGTTGATGAAAAAATTATAATATCCCTCATTATCTTTTTTAGTTTGTACAAAAAGCATTCTTAGTATAAAATCATTCAAATAAGCTATCTTCCATCATTAAAATGAAATTTGGAGTTAATGAGGATGAGCACGAGGAGTTGAGTTTTTAGAGCAAGTATACAAACTGCCTCGCTTGCCCCTTATCTTTTTTTTTTTTGGTTCTATACTAGCTTCATCTTGACTTAAGTGTGGCACGTAATGTTCATGCTTGGTCTTCTCAAGGTTTAAAGGCACCTGACTTCCTTTTAATTTAATGCTCCCTTTTTGGTAACCGTTCAGTTGACAAGTGTGACTTCAGATTAGTAATTAATAAGTTTAAATGAAAAATATTAATTATATAAAAATCTTAATACAAATTTTTATGTAGTACTTGATTAGATGATGAAGTATGGATGTTACGCTTGTTTATTCAACTACAATAAAATTATAACACAGAGGATTTGTAGGACTTTTTAAATACCTTTAATTTAGTAAGCAAGAAATTGAGCGGGATCAAATTTTCCCTTAGCCTCTTGAAAATGTCAAGTCAACATGGCTCTAACCCAATATAAGTTGGGTTAGGATCAGTTACGTTATGACTAGAATATGGTCAAGTAAAGGTTAGGGACATGCTGTGAAAATCAGGTTTTAACCCAAACCCGATCTTACAACCCAAACTTCCATCCCCTGAGTGGAGGAGATAATTTATTTGAATGATTTTAAACTAATAGTACTTCTTGCATCAGAATAAAAGAGATCAAGATAGCTTTTGCAATTTTTCCATCAACATATCTAAGCTAATGGACTAACTCGCATAATTTTTTGAAGTTCAGGGACTTATATTTACTGAGTACTGAGTTGTGGACCAACTCACGTGAATTTGGTTAGTTCAAGGGCCAAATGTATAGTTTGGCCCTTTAGAAATCGCTCTTACTATAGCATATTTCTTCGATAAGTTTCAAATTGGCCTAAATTCATCTGTGGTCCCTTAAGTTTGGTGACTCACACGAGTTAGCCCCTAAAGTGTGACTCATTACGACTTAATCCTCCAAGTTTGATAAATGTTACGACTTAGTCTGTAATTGGATAGCAAGATAGATGGCATTACTTAGCCCACTCAGACAAGGTGAGAGGAATCGGGTTAGAATGTGGGTTACCAGAAACCATGAAACTTGAAAATTTTCCTTTGAGGCCAAATGCTCTCAAAGCTCTTTTGGCTCCACCGTTCTCGAAAATCACCAATGCATAACTCGATTTTGTGGTATACAGGCTGCACAACAATAGCCCCATCATTTCAGGTCTCAATTTTGCATGGTTTGTTTCAATTATGATTCAAAGCAAATATGGTTTTTAAAAGTTCCCTATGAACCTAACTTTAATTTTTGCAATTAAGTCTTGTGTGTGTGAAATTGATAAAGGGGAATGGTTCCTTAGTGTTCATTGGCCCAATCTTCGATTAAAGGAGTATATGGGCCGGGGTAGTTGCTATTCTTATAAGATGAGTTACTGGCAGTGGGGCAAAGAAGACTGTGATTCATGGAGATGAGTTGCTAGCAATAGGGCGAGGAAGGCTGCGATCTTTGGAGATGAGCTACTACAATGCCGTGAAGATGGAGAAAGAACGCAGGGCCAAACACCTGATGACTAGGGGCACGAGAGGAAAAAAGGCTAACGTCGGGTCCAATGAAGTAGAGGCTAACGACTAAAGGTAAGGCCAGATATCATGGAGAGAAAGTAACTGGCAAGGCATATGGCAGGATTTGACTGTAAGATCGTCGACGGATGGCAATGAGGGAAATAGGCCCTAATGGCATCATGGTCACATGACAACTCGTGCCGTTTAAAGGAGTAAGTTGCACACACTTTCAAACTTTCTGGACTAAATCGCATATTTATCTAACTTGAAAAACTAAGTTGCGATAAGTCAATCTTTAATAACTAACGTGTGCAAGTCACCAAACTTAAAGGATTACAGCGCATTTAGGCCTTTGAAATTTAATCCCTCATCCTAAAGCACAAATTCATTATTTACAATGATTAATTTATAATTTTGTGTTTTTAATATTTTGATATATAATTTTTTAAAAAAAAATTATATACAAATGATAATGAATGCGTACATTTTTTCAAAATTTTTTCTCTTAAATAATATGATTAAAAAGTTTAAGTTGAATATGAGTCAAAAAAATGAAAAAATAAAAATAAAAGTAGGATGGAGGGATATTACCAACTAATAAATTTAGTTTTTTAGTTTTGATAATCAACCAATAAATTTAGGGTTAGTTCCGAATAAATTAATGTGATTAATGAGTCAAAATTTTCATCTGTAGTCAAAAGCCTGTAGGTGGGGCAAGGATGGATTTAACCTTGGTTTGTTAATAAAATTACTAAACTGCCCTGCATTAATTTGTTGTCCTCTCAGCTAGGATCTTCTTCTCGCATTCGGGTGTGGTGTTTTTGTTTTTATGCGTATAGGAGTTGTACATATTAAATTAATTAAGATTAGCAGTAAGAAAACGGCGGTGAAACAAGATATATATTTATATATTATGCAACGGCGTACGTAAGTGGTTGGAAAAAATATTAAGAACTTACCGGAGGGCGGTTGAAGACTACCGACGACGGAGGATGATTTGGAGAAGACTCAGTAAATGGAAAACGACTGCGGTTGTCGTTGATTAGAGCTGGAAAAAAATTCATGGAGTTAAGGGGAACCAAATCTGACGGTCAGGCTGGCTGGAGGACGTGAAACACTGTGGGGAGATGGGCAGGACATGGTGCAAGGCAAGAAGCACTGTACCAGTGTCTTCTGACTGTATGCGAGAAAAGGATCCTAGCTGAAAGGAAAACAAATTAATGTGGGGCAGTCTAGTAATTTTGTTAACAGACTAAGGTTAAATCCATCCTTGCCCCACTTACATGCTTTTGACTACATATGAAAATTTTGACTCATTAATCACATTAATTTATACCAAACTAGCACTTAGTTGAATATACGGCAATAAAGCAAACAAAAAAGTTAAAGAAAACCTTGAACATGTGGACCTAGATCTGACAAACCACTAAAGTAAGGTCCCTAGCTTAATTAAGCCACTTAACTTTAATTTTTCCAAATAAACCACTGATTGTAATAAGTTGCCCAATTCGACCACTGTCACGGTCCAATTAAACCCTTGATGCCGTCACAGTTAATTTCTACCACGGCCTACATTTTAAATGCCGAAGGACTGAGTTGTCGTTTAAAACTTATTGGGAGTGAACTAAAAACAATCAAGATTGTTGGAGGGTAAATTGTCATTTAAATGCTTCATCTTCATCAGCTACCACCGTCGATTCTTCTGGATCGCGACGTGAAAGAGCTTCACCCTTACCTTGCAGACGACCAAAAGAAAAGGGTGCCTAAGATGTAATTGCATATTGCAGTCAACTCCGAGATCGTTGCGCCGCAAACCTCATCGAATTGCGCGGCTCTGCCACCACCGTTCCTGATGGTGTAGGAAGCTGATATGGTTCTGAAGCAGCATATGCTTTCGATTTGATGACCCAGTCCAAAAATAACGCAGTACCAACACAACAGGCTATACTTCTTTTGCTGTAGATGTAATGACCTGGTTCAGACCTTCTGTCGAACACCATGAGGTCATCCAAGTCAAATGCGATATACAAACTTCATTGGATGTGATGCTGTTGCCCTGGAAGCTTTTGTTGTAGGGCATAAATCTGTTGAGGTCATTCCATGATTTCCTTCATCCACTCTGATTGTTGCGTCTGTGCCGTTCGCAAAACTGAGACCTCATTTGGGGCCGTTTTTTTTTCTAACGATTAGATTTGTGAGCTTCCTTTTCTTGGTTTCTATTATCCAGATCAACAGTCTCGGAATCTTAACTTGGCAATCGTGTTCAGGTGAACTACAATTCCAGCGAGGCATATTTTAGCTCTGAAGTTGTCATAAAACAACCTGGCACATATTTGCACCTTCATTTCTTATCCAATCTTTCAAAACTCGGAACTCAACATCTATGAAAATACATTAAGAGGATGTGCTCCCCATTTTAATTCCATCCAAGAGCCACCACACACCATAACATCCATCTTCCCCAACCAATGTTGTCCCAATGCGGAAACGCAAGCAGTTTCTCCTGTACCACAACAAGTTACCACAGATTGGTCTAATGAAATGCCTTCTTGATCAAACTGTTTGGGCTTTCTGTCGTACAATTGGTGAATGTCTGCCATAAACCAGAAACTAAGTCAATGGTTGCTGTGATTCAAGTCGAGCATCACTACTCTGACAGCAAATGATGTAAGCCTAAATTTTGAACGGCTTCAAAAACAAGAAATCAGAGGAATCGAGGGAATGGCGGTCTGAAAATAGGAGCCCGAACCACCGTAATATTTTTCAACTTACTCCCTAGCAATTTTCAAACGACAATGGGACCACCATATTAAAGGTAGTGGCCCAATTGGGCAATTTATTAACATTAGTGATTTATTTGAAAAAAAATTAAGTGGCATAATTGAGTCATTCAAATGCCAAACTTCAATGATTTATTTAATATTTTGTCCAAAGCTAATCTACAGAATGCGGAAAACCTACTACTTGCAGCTATCGAAACACAAGTTTAAAATGTTTATTTATTTCAGGATGATTTACGGTTATCTTAAGGTGACTTTATTTAAGTTTAATTGGTTTAATGAGATTTCTCCATCGACCTATCGTGTTTGCCCCCCCTCCCCCCAAACTGATTTGCTGCCGGACACATTAAACACATTAAACTTAAATGAACTGACTGTTAAATTTATTTTGATATTAAAGTTACATCTTTAAAGTTTGAAAATCTATATTTTTCCCTTGTTTTTTTTTCTGTACATTTTCCCCCTGTTTTGTTATTATTTACCAATAATTTCAATTTGTTCAATGCTTTTTTTATAGTTAATGAATGTTTTCAATTATTAGTTTCTCTTTTATGTAAATGAAAAACAATATCTTTTAAATGTTAATTAGCTGTAAAAGCATACAACTTGAAATTACTAGAAAGTTTAAAATAGAATTTTAAAGCTGCTGTAAAAAGAATGTATAAAGACTAGGAGAAAAATATAAATTTTCAAACCTAAAGGCGTTAACTGAAATATTATTATATTATTTGAAATTCTTGCATTGCTATATGAAGCCTAGTTTACTCATCTCCAGCTGTGGTTAGGCATGCACCGCCTTCCCATGAATCCCATCTACACGCTTCTGTTTCTGCGTTAAAATAAATAAAATGCCCAATTTGCGTATGCAACATTTGAGAAAGAGATTTATATTCAACTCGTCGGCGATGACGGTGATGAGATGATTCTATTGACCTAAAAGTCCCAGATTTCAGTCGGACGTCATTATAATAAAATCAAAGGGTGGGAATAAACTACTACCGCTTTCCCTTTTACAACTCAAAAATGTTCATTGCATCTCACCCAAAAACAAATTTTTAAACTCCACATCCAGGGTCTGACCTTGCATCTAACATCCATTTATTGGAAAACAGAGTCATCCCCTCATCAATCTACCTGTCATTACACAAGACCAAACATTAACCTGAAAATCCACTCCACGGTACTGATTCGAAACAACAACTATGGGTGCCTGCTGAATATCCCTGTATTGTCCGTAAAACCATTGTCACCTTCAGTGGCTACGATGTTCTACTGAAAGAAAAGGAACACATGTGCTGATGCACGCGATCATTTAGCCAACTCTGTAGCCTCAGCTGTTTTGGCTTCACTTGGACACTGTGACACATAAGGTTTTAGCTGCAACAGCAAGAACTACCGACATCAACTCTACATTCAGACATGTTTTCATAAAACCAAGCTGTTCATGTCACCATATTGCAAGCCTTAAGGTCCAAAACTATTAATCTCAGAATTAATATGCAACAGATGAGTCGTGCATGATGATGAGAACAAATTAGAAATTATTGCACAACTATAACTACAAGGGCAATGATGGGCTCAGATGAAAACGAAAAGGCCTATATAAATGGATGCCACATTTCTTCAGCCATTCTTATTGTTTGTATGCAAGACTAGAATAGTAAAACTAGTATGGTTGCAAGTCTAGTGAAACTTGGTCATGACATGAAGGATCTTGAAACCTTCATCAATATATTTAGAGTTAACTTATGAGCAACTCATTTTGGATGCACATCTATGGGTACACAGACTGAAATGACATGAAAATGTAGAAAAGGGCTCATAATCACCTTGAAGTCTGTCAAGTCAGGCACTACATAGTTTGGCAACTTCTCTTGCATCACAACGTATCTACCTAGAGAGAACATGCACACGAGAAAACATCAGAAGGTTTTCTATAACATTCCAGAACCATAAACGCACACATACAGAAACACAGAAAAAGTAGCAAACGCAGTTGTAAATATATATTGAAGACAGCTACGACACATGCAAACCCAGAGGAGTGGAGAACATTGGATTGGTGAAAAGAGCGATAAGATTCAAGAAACTAACAGAAATGATCTCAAACAGCTAGTTGCTAGTTATAGAGCACTGTAGCTGTGATGTTTTAAGGCTCTAAGTTCGCATCTCCTGATTGTTCCAATGCTATCTCAATGACAGTAACAACTGAATATGAACTGTTAGAACTTCCAACAAAGATCAAACACCATTGGAACTACTGGTACTTTTTTCTATGACCTAGAACCACACCGGTCTCCAAGGGTGCTAGATATCCAATGGGTCAGTACCCTCATCATTTGGCCAGTGGTAAACTTGGGAGAGTAGCCAGCCCCAAGACTAGTTCTCCCGAGCAAATCAGCGTATTCAAAGCGCCGCACTTGGGCTGTTCACTCAAACTGAATTCGTTGAAGGAGCCAGGCCCCAAAGGAACCAGAGCCAGGGAGGACTCCACAAGCTGCAAGCTATAGGCAAGCGAGTGGAGGCTCAGGTAACTCCATCTTGAGGAGACAACGCCTAGCCACTGGGCTGGTGCCTCTGCGAACGATGTGTTTTATTTTTAAGGTACATAAATAATCATCCTCCAAAAGGAACACAGGCCCACACTCCCATTTAGGAACAATTTCATTAAACTAATCAAATTCGATACATTCTAGAAATAGTACATAAAATCTCACAACAAATCGAAACAAGCAGAGCGAGAATGCAACTAACATTATTTCCAATCACAAAGAAGGAAAACTTGTGATCAGTAATATCATACAAATACAATTAAAAAGTTATTGAACGCCAGAGAGAGAGAGAGAGAGAGAGAGAGAGAGAGCCTTTGCGCGTGTGGAATCCAGTAGACTTGCAATTCTTGCCCTTGTAATAATCTCTAGGAGCTCGTTTGGATGATAGAATGTCAAGAGATGAAGTTCGCTTCCGCCGAAACGCTCTCCCAATCCCTAGTATAAGTCCCAGCGCCATTCTCTACTCTATTTACGATCCTGAAATCCAAAACCTGCAGAGCTATAGAATTCACCCTATTGGATCAGTGAAGCGATCAACAAGAAAGTTTCAGGTTCACAAGACAAAACTAACGACAAAAACATGAGCAAAAATTTAAGGAGAAAGGAGCTAACCGAAACAATCGATGCTAGTAGAGGCAGAGCTAACCAGAGCAGAGTCCAAATCAGCCACAATCCCTAAAGCCAAGCACAAAGGAGGAAGAAGAAGAAGAATAAGAAAAGGAGAGAGGAGCTGCCCGCAGACCTGTAAACTTCGCTTCCGAAGTTCTTCCACTTTCTAATTTTTAACCTTTTTTGACCTCTCTAAATGGGCCAAATGTTTTTTATCCAAATTGTGATGGGTCATGTTTTTGACATAACGGATACAGGTCTGGCTAGTCGTTTCGTGGGCTAATACAGCCGAGCAGCGGCCATCGTTAGTTTTTTTTAAAGAAAAAAGTTGTCTAAATTTATTTATTACCTTCCTCACTCACTTCCTCGCTAAGTTTATTTCATAATATGCTTTCTCTTTTGGGAAAATTACCAAACCCCCCCACATGTTTTCCCTAACCTAGAGTTTTGTACCCAATTTTTCAAATACCTACAGTTACCTCCTTATCTAATATCTGGTTAACTCCGTCAATGACCGTTAACGCAAAAAATGAGAAAACAACTAATTTTGCCCTCCTGGTCTTCTTATATAAAAACTTTACCCCATAACCGCTTAAAAACTCTGCCCTCACCATCGCTGCCGCTCAGACCCTCTCCTCGCCGCCCTCATATCCGCCCTAGACTGCTCTCACATCCGACATTTCTCTCATTCTCAGAATCAATTCTCCCACCGTCCCCATCGGCCCCATTGACGTCGCCCACCGTTGAGTCGAGTCGTCCGGCGGAGGAATCGGTGCCCTCTACGTCACGCGGGTTCATGAACCGCGCTCTCGCGGATCTGGTTGGTCAATCGCCGGCCTTGTTCCAACTGATCTGGTTGGTCAATCCTCGGCCTTGTTCAATAAGTGGTCTGGAGAAATCGAAGTAATCATCCAGCCGAATAGCTTCCCCTCGTCGCCTCCCCGTCATCTCTCTAATTTTTCTAACGCCGGATCTCTGCCCCATCTTCGCGCCCGGTTACAATCGTGTCGGGACGACGACTCCACCAACTTTGATGAAAGCCCGATCTCTACCTTGGCGGATCCTCCCAGGGGCCGGGCGGCCATGAATCACGACAGCCACGAGTTCCTCCCCATAGACCCGATTCATCTGAATCCGGTGATGCCGAAGAGCAGCAGGGGACTGGCACCGGCCTGGCCGAAACACCACCTTCCCTCCACTACGACGTTCGCGAGAACCTATTCTGGGTTTCCCATGCGCAATCGGGATTCATCCGATTTGTCCACAAGATCGATGATTTGTCTGATTTGCCCGTGGGAACCCGTCGTCTTCCGGGCGGGACTGAGGCGTTTAATGCCGTTTCGTGCTTGGGGCGGGATTATGGGTTTGATGGGTCAGAGGGCAGTGGCCGACAGGGACATCGGGGAAGGCTTGGCGGCTGCTGGGATCTCAGAGCAGAGAGAGCAGATGGGGATGGCTTTACTTGAAAGTAAGGGTTTAGTTGTTGATGCAGAAGTTTGTAGGGCAAGGTTAGGAGGGTAAAATTAGACTTTTCGCCGTTTTTAGTCTAACGGTCAATCACGGTCTTAATTTTATAGGGTGGTAATTGTATGCGTTTGTTCAAGGGCGGAGGACAAAACTGTAGGTTAAGACAAACCTCAGAGAGGGTTTTGGTAGTTTTTCCTTTCCTTTTAGGATTAAATGCTCTAACAGCTCCCAAATTTTGAAAACTCGACGAGTTGGTTCCTGAACTATAACTCGGTCAACAACAGCCCTTTGACTTTGTAACTTGGTATGTTTTAATCCAGCTCATTAACTTGGTACTCTTTTTTAATGGCTTAAATATATTAAAAGCTCTCAAACTTTAACAACTCATATAAGTTGGTTGCCAAACTAGAATTTGGTTTGCATTAGGTCCTAAACTTTACAATAAACAATGAGTAATATAAATATTAATTGAAATTAATCAAAGTTCATTATAAATTAATGAAAAATTGATTTTTTTTAAGTTAAGTAAAGAAATTTTCATTAAATTAATTAATTAAAAAAATCTCATTCAAGCGCTTATCTAATAAATGTAAAATTAGCTATAAAAATGATATTGGTCCTAGATAAGAAAGGGTAAAAACAAAAATAATGTAATCATTTCGCCAGTGGAAAATGAAGTAGCTGAGACTCAATGGAGCAATCAATTTCACCAGAGCTGGGAGACATCGTCGGTGGCTGTCATCGAATTCACCGAATCCAGTGTTATTTTCCAGCATCGCATTGTCATCTCCTCTTTGCGATTAGGTTGATTTCCCTTCATCAATTGGGTCAATTTTGCCAAACCTCTTTGCATCACTTCTGCCAGTCTCGGGTTAAGCCATCGAACGACCTCCCATCACCGTGCCTGAATGGGACCAGTCACGTTACACCTGCAACGAAATTACACCGCCTCCATGGCCCTAAAGACCGACAAATGAGCATGGGAGAAGCAGGCGGATAGAGAAGGAGAAAAGACACGTATCAAAGCAAGCGAGTCACCATCGTCTCTCTGACTTCCTTTACTTCCCGTGGTTACCGTTGACGACATACGAGGTTGTAAAATGGGTAGAGGATCTGATGACATACGGCGGACGAAATGGGCAAGGGAAGACCATTTTTCTGGTTTGATTTTTTTCTCTGGTAGCGTGTGGCAGCCATAAATGGCTAAAAATGTTTTTCTTTGGTTTCGGCTTAAACCTTTGTCTCATCACCACCCTAAATAATCAATTTTAATTATTTATAATGAATTTAATTAATTTTTATATTGTTTATTGTTTATTATAAAGTTCAGGGTCTAGTGCAATCCAAGTTCTAGTTTGATGACCAACTTAAATAAGTTGTACAAGCTTGAGAGCTCTTCATGTATTTAAGCCATTAAAAAAAATAGTCAGTTCAATGAGTTAGACTAAAATATACCGAGTTCAAAGTCGAAGTGCTTCTGCTGGCTGAGTTAAAGTTTGAGGACCAAATCATGTGAGTTGGAAAAGTTTGGGGGCCGTTGGTGCATTTAGGCCTTCTTTTTTATTTATAAACTTTTATCTCGTGGATCCAGGGCCCAGCCTCAACCAGGAAGGCCCCATGTCAAAGCATCATTCGTTTCTCAAGTGCCATCAACTAAAGAGACTTTAGTTTGTGCCTTTTAACCTTTCAACCATATAGCATTATTTCACATCAATCGTTTCAGAACTAAAATCAACCGGATCTCTTCCCGCCACTTCAAAAACAATTTCCCTTCAGGACTGTCAGCAAGTGATTGTAACTTTTAAATGAATTAAATGAAAAAATTAATATATAAAAATAAAAGAAGTTATTTTAAATTAAATTAATTTAAGTTATTTTGACACTGATCTCTATGCCCCAAAAATTAAATTGCCCAAGATCTTTTCTTTCAGATTATCTTCATCTCTCTCTTCTGGTAAAAATTATACGGATGCTTTCTTAAAACATTTTTTATTATAGACTTTTGATTACAACGCTGATGCTTTCTTAAAACATTTTTTTATTGCAAGTGATAAATGAAGCATCTTATTTTCAACTCAAGACGGAAACACACAAAATATAAAATTCTACAAGCGCATTGAATAAAAAAGTACAATAACTTAAATTTAGGTTTTCTTTCGGGAAAAAAAACTTAAATTTAGGTTGCTTCTGGGTCATTTTAGAACTGTAATATTGGATTTTAATTGATTGATTAGCTTCAGGGCCAATTCGTTTTGTCTAAAGTCAACTGACTTTTTTTAACTTTTTCATCTTTTTTATGTGAAACCAATTTCATTTGAAAGTCAATGTTATGTAAATGCAATAATCAATTTGAAAGTAAATTTTTAAGATGTTGTTAAATTTTTATGAATTTTTCTTTTTTAAGACTTGAAACTAGAAAAATTCATAAAAATTTAGTAAGATTATAAAAATTATATTTTTAATTGATTATTGTAGCTATATAATATTGGCTTTTAATTAAAATTAGTTTCAAGTAAAAAAGATGTAAAAATAAAAAAAAATCATTTTGTAGTCAATTGGCTAAAGTTGAAACGAATTGGCCGTCAATCACTTACAGTCTAAATCATCTTGTATTTTGGATTGACTCAAATATCACTGTTAAAGAAACATCTTTTTCTAGCTCACTTCTCAAATGGTTTCATGAATGAAATTTCAAATTTTAAATGCAAAGCCATTGAATATAGATTCCTTGAAAAGAAAACCTCCAATCACCTAAACACAACCATTGTGATTAGCCATAATGAGCCATTGCTAATTATCAATGGCCTAAATAACCATTGCTATTTAAGCCATTGGTCATTTGTAACGACTTTAAGCTCCCAACTTTTACAACAATTTGGCAAATTCTCTTTTTTCTTTTCACTTCTTTTCTTCATTATTGCATGCTTATGCTCTCCCTACAAAATCTCCCACCATGGTGCTTCATTGACTACAAGAAGGAACTAATGGAACTTCCTTCTTGCACCATAATGCCCTCTTCTTTTGGGTTTCATATCTTTATTCAGTTTTGTGATTTCATTATGTGTTGATGGAGTTTTCTTATGGATCTGGTATATATGTCTTATTGGTGGCCACAATTGCAAACTTTTTCTAGGTCCAACTTTAGCTTAAGAAGAGCTTGGTTAGTTTGAATCTAGAGAGGGAGGTCGAAGCTTAGGTTCTAACAAAAGGTCGTAGGCATAATTAAAGGGCATTAGAGCTTAACTCACCTATATAACTATAGCTATGCAATTAGTAAGATGCTCAGTTTGTAGTTTAGAGGGTAAGCGAGCTTTATTTTAGAGGCAGAACCTCCAAGAAAGAATCCATGTCCCAACAAATTGGGAGTATCTAGAACATATTCCACCAATAAACTAATTAACTAGATTGATTAGTTTAATAGGTGAGGAAGTCCAGCTTGAAAGAGGAAGGTTTTAATACAAAATGTGGATAAATATTTAATTAGCATCTTTGACCCACGAAGTAGTGAAATTTTAGTAAATAGCTTTTACTCATAATTAGATCCTTGCGCTTAGGTTTTTAGTTTTTAGTTACTGGCTGCACTTACATTTCTTGTTTGATTTCTATTCAAGTTTGTTGGCTTAGCTAGACTATAACTCAAAGTTTGGTACCCGAACATTTTGTCACACCCTCCATGCTTATATAGGATCGATCCCTCACTCACCACATTTTCAATATACATCATATGCTTGCAGGTGAAAATAAGGGCAATAAATTAAAACTCTTGTGACACAACATTATGCAAATGAACATATGGGGGCAAGAACAATGTAGGGGGGATGGCGAAAGCATATATAGCGGGCTAACTTCGACAACGGTAATGGTTAAGCATAGAGTGGGTCAAGGAAAAGGGGTTGGGGATAAGAGATTGTGTAGCTAAGACAAAAGCTTATGATGTAGATGATTTAAAATTTTAAATCATGAACTTGGGTTGCTGGGGCACACACTTTTCACCTTGCTAGTGGATGAAACTCACTATATAACCGTGTTGGTGTGTCGAAAAGGGGCACCATCCCAATTTGGATAGTTAAAGATGCAAGTGTACGTAATGAATAAAAGTTTAGAGGGCAAAGTGTACTAATAAACGAAATTCATATTTCTATCATATATCCTATACTCTCTTCCAAGCATTTACCTACCAGCAATAAGTTCATAAGAAGCTAAAATCCCAAGTCGGCTTTCTAACTTATCAAAGGTGTGACCATTAGTCCATCAAAACTTTCTCAGTTGTAATATTTACATACAAATATGACTAAAGTACCCTAATTAATTTATAATCTATCTTTGCAGACAACATAAACCCTTAAATTTTAAGATTGTATAGATCATGCCTACGACGGATTATTAAGAAAATTATTATATAATACCAGTTAAGGAGTTTTTTTTCCCCCTTTTTAAGATAAAAGAAAATGACGAAAACGAAAAGGAGTGCAATTATTTGATTATAAGGTCACACATTCACAGGCGTGTTATGTCATCTAAGGCATGCAATTGCGAGAATATTGTATGATCCCATCAGTGAGACTTCCCTATCACAATTCCGAAGGAAGAAAAATTGAAGAAAAATGTCTGCATTATCCGGACCAATTAAGTCATATGAGCAACCTTTCACCCTTAAATTGGAAATGTGATGAAAGCATCTAATTAAAAGCACTTTAGATCACCAATCTTATAGCCATAATTAAGTCTCAAACTATTATTTGAAACCATATATAAAATTAACCAAGCTCTTGAACTTCCCTTTTTTTTTTTTTTTGGTTTTCTGGATCGGCTTGATCAACTTAATTGCTATGATTTGTAGCATAACCAAGCTCCTGAAGTACTCAGGAAAAAGGAAAAGTGAAAAAAAGAAAAGGGAAAGAAAAGTCTAAACTTCCGCGCCAATAATTGATTCTATTATATGCTGTCACCTGCTCTGTCATGGACTTCATTCTATGTCTTGTCACATCTCGTAATTTCTAAACATCGAACAGCTATTCACAGATGCATGGCTGTAAGGATCGAATTGATCAAAAGTTTTCAAGTTCTTACTTACGTTACGTGGGAGGGCAGCTAATGAAGGAAGGGCTCAATAGATGCAGTCAAATTTAGGTGCACGTACATATTATATGGCCATAAAATACCTCTTCACCGAAGATAATTCTACTGTGTTTAAGTCCACTTGACGTACATGGTTAGACCTTTATCTGCTCCTGTTACTAAGTAATTCCTGTACAGTAATATGGATCATTCAAAACGTGTTGCAAAAGAAAAAAGTGTACCTGGTCTTATGCTTACCCGGCACCAGCTTTTTATTTGCTCAACTTTAATTAATTAATTCTTCACGACTTGTCAGTTTCACATTTTCAATTCCCATTGATGGGCACAAAAGAGATTCCATAGCAGCCATGGTTCTACTTCTACGTACCAGCTGTGAGTGAGGTCCGGTGCGTAGGTTGGTGCTTCGAAGCGTGAATAAGTACGTGCTCGAGCTCCTACATTCCAAACCCTAAGGGCAGATCCAGTCAACGCCATTGGCTATGAGTTTTTTTTAAGTTTTTTTATGAAACAAATAGTACCCACTCAATCCTAAAAAAAATGAACCATTTTTCTTAAGCAGTATTAAAAAAAATTTTAGAAAATTTTTAATATTCATTTTAATTTACTAATTACTACTTTAATTTAAATTCTCACTATACAACTTTCGGAAATGATTTTTTTTTGTAAAAAGAATACTTATCGAAAGCTCTCCCTACACAAGTTAAACGAAAAGGAACTTAACTTTGTTAATCTTAGTTTTAGGGGACAAAAATGAAAATATAACATAAATCACACACACCTTAATCTCTAAATTGAACAAATTAATGTTTCATCAGTCTCCTAAGTATTAGTCAGTAATTACTACTGTATGTATACTGTGAGCTAGCTAGTATAAAATATATGCTACTATATTTTGGAAAGTGGAGCACGTTTCTTGTAGGGGGAATTCTAGAGATAAAAAGGGAAGGGAGAGGGAGTTGGTCTTCCACAAGGAACTCAAACCCCTAGAATTGTAGATGTGATAAGTCATCATTCTTCCTCATCTTTAGGCTTTTTATAGATCAGTTGTTCAACATCAACCATGATAAGTTAAGGTTTGGCCTTCAAATAAAGTTGGTGTTGGTGGGAGAGATATAAATTGGAACATGACCCGCTCTCTGTACTTATTCACGGTCACTTTCTATCTCATTGGTGCTACAATTATAAGTACTCTGAATTTTGCGCTTCCTGGTTCAATCACGCACTACGAAATCAAACGGGAGTCAAAGGGACCCACTCGCACTGCTGGGATGGTTCTAAGCTTGCCATCTCAGCGGCCTAAATTCATGGACCAGCGGACCAGTCGTCTCTAGCTCATTTGTATATATATATAAAGGCAGCAGGATAGGGGCATGATGAGAAACAACAGTGCAAGTGTAGGTTTCGTTTCTGGTGTTTGTATTTGTAGGTGAAGGAGGTAGGTTCTAGACATGAGACCAGGTGGAGGTGGCGCCCCTGAGAATATGGGCACTCGTAACGAAGATGGTGCTGAGGTGATCATCAGAAGAGGACCATGGACGCTTGAAGAGGACAGTCTGCTTACGAATTACATCGTCCGCCATGGTGAAGGCAGGTGGAATATGCTCGCCAAATGTGCTGGTAATGCCCGCGTGTAATCAAGAGCGAGTACGACTAGATATTAACTATTAGTCGTTTTTTATCTAATAAATTAATGGCATGCAGGGCTGAAGAGAACAGGAAAGAGCTGCAGATTGAGATGGCTGAACTACTTGAAACCGGACACAAAACGAGGGAATCTGACTCCCCAAGAGCAGCTCCTCATTCTTGAACTCCATTCCAAGTGGGGAAACAGGTATGCGTATGTATCTCTTCTGCCATTTCTGCAGGATCAGCAAACAACCGACTCCTGTTTATAACACTAATATTAGTACGTAACCGGACTGGGGAAAAACGAAACAGGCAGCAGCAATAGACAATTGTGCAAGCGTAGCTTTAGCATGGGAGCATTGCCCTGTCTGTTTAAGAAGAGCTTTTATAATTATTGTTAGAATTTTAGAGATAATTTTATTAATGGTGAATATTAAGTAGTTTTTTAAACTGTTAAAAATAAGAGATATTTGAAGGTATATAACTTTTTTAAAATTTATAACGCTGGTCAATAATGCTAATGTCAAAGAACCCAATAATATGTCATCCAATAAGTTGAAAGAAAATAAGATTTCAATTTTAGCGATATCCTGATAAAAGAACATACTCTCTCTATCCTGTATTACCTAACCCTTCTATCTTTTCTGAAGGTCTCAAATTATTTATCTTTCTCTTCTTAAAAATTATAAGAACTAACGTAGTTATTTATTTTATATAGTACAACACATTAAAGTGAGAGTTCTTAGAGAAAAAGACGTTCCATAGAAAAACAAAGGAAGGAAGGAAGGAAGACGTGACGTTGGTCGCTTGGAGCCCAATGAACTTGGACTGGCTCATATCCGTGAACAATGTTGGCCGGGCTATACTGTTACATTAGTTGGCACATCATTGATAGTTCTGTTATTTCTCTTATCTTTTGGGTTGGGTTGAATTCATATTTTTCCCTTCGGCTCAATTTTCACTTCTCACGTTGGGCAACAGCCCAACCCACTTCCATGTGAATACCTTTCCTTCAAGTGCACCGCCAAATCTTTGCTTGACAAAATCTGCCTCCTATCCAGCATCAATCTATTCACACATTGACACATCTGAATAGATACATGCTAGGTGAAATGCCATGAAATTGATTGAGTGACCTTTTCCCAAATTTTTTCTTTTTCTTTTTCTTTTCTATGCATTTTTCTGGATTGGGCCATTACTATACATTTTTTGCCAAAGATATTTACTATGAATCTACAGTATTTTTTACTGTATGATAGTGTTACACACACACACACTCTGAGTTCCTTAGTCACGTCAGAAATGACTATCAAGCTTTATTGCTACTTTCTGTCTTATTAAAAAGGACAAAAGATTTTCTGGGGAAAAAAATCACGAACCATCTAATACACTTTTTATTTTCTTAATTAAAATTTGTTACCAGATGGTCGAAAATAGCGCAACGTCTTCC
The DNA here is from genome assembly GCA_039654915.1 of Aquilaria yunnanensis. NCBI lineage: Eukaryota > Viridiplantae > Streptophyta > Magnoliopsida > Malvales > Thymelaeaceae > Aquilaria > Aquilaria yunnanensis. The sequence goes on along the minus strand of CM077593.1, from coordinate 100,346,558 downwards.
AGGAAGAACAGACAATGAGATAAAGAATTACTGGAGAACAAGAGTGCAAAAGCAGGCACGTTTGCTTAACATAGAGTCCAACGGCAAGAATTTCTTGGAAGCTGTCCGATGTTTTTGGACGCCAAGATTAATCCAGAAAATGGAACAGACCGCTCCATCCAACGCCTCAACTCTCACCAGTTTTGATTTCCAGAACACACTTCCTCATCAGTCGTCGGTATTGTCACCTCCATCCTCAATTCCGAACTGTCCTGCACAAACTTCAACTGCGAGTCCCCAAACTTTTGAGAATTTAGCTGCAGTCCCTGCAAATTTTTACAATTTGGACTTCTCAGAGCAGCTTCAACTCCTCCAGAATCCGCCAGCACAATTCTCAGGCACATGGGGTGAGGATGATGCAAATGTCATTGCTAATTCCAACTACAATTATTACAATTTGGAGCCCAATTGCTATGACATGGTGGGCAATTCTACCATGGCGTCCACATCAGCGGTGAGCCCATTCTACGATTCTCCTGGTGAATACCACACGGCAAATGCTGAATGGGCATGCACTGACCTGGCAAACACTTTATGGAACATGGATGACATGTGGCAGATAAGAGAGGAATTGCATGGAGGTGGGCTGTGAAGGGTGTCCAATTTACTAGGAAAGGATCCAAGCTCTTAGAATTTTTCATCTGTGTATTATTAAACCATATTAGAAATGATATATTTTGTTTTCATGTGTAACAATGTTTGATTGCAATTCTATTCACTACGTATCATAAAACAGTAAAACATTTACTTGAAGTAAATGAAATATTATATTCTCTGTCTCAAGTACTTTATAACATTTAATTTATGATGATTTTATTTTCAATTTTTTATATATAAATGTAAAATTTTTATATGTAAATACTAAATGAAAACTCAAAATTTTCGAATTTAAATTTTTTAAAAATTTTCTAGTAAATATTACTTCATCTATCCCGAGTTCTTTTAATCATTTTAATTTTTTAACTCAAGTTTGATTTAAATTTATTCATATTAATATTTACTATAAATTTTTTAAAAATTATATTTAAAAAGTACAAGACTTATAGTTTTTAATATATATTTTTTAAAAAATTAAAAAATATTAATATAAATAAATTTAATTCAAACTTAAGTCAGATTTAGTAATATATATAAATAAAATCCAATTTTAAGTAAAAATGTGAAATATAGAAAATAACATGTTTGTAATTAAAAACTAATTTCATGTAGTTATGGATATAGTGCGGAATGCTTCATTTATAATGACTTCAATAGGAGCAACACAAACGACAATATTATATACTATTATACACCATGTGTCCTGGCCCACGAAAGGCGTATGACCCACCGACAGAATTGATATTTTCGTTCACGTTTCATTTTTCATTATTAGGTTTGCTAGCCTGAACATTGCAGCCGGAAGAAATTTCATTCTAAATTTTTTTTTAACCTTTTTTTTTTCTTGTAAATGGTCAAAATCCGCCACCAGTCCCTAATTTTATGATATTTTTTGTTTTAATCCTTGAACTCCTTCATCTGATGATTAGGTCCCTAGTTTTAATCACAGTAGTGAAACAAACCGAGGATCCAATTATCAGATAGAGGAGTTTGGGAATCAAAGGGGAAGAAATTACATACCTAGAAACTGAAAGAGGTATTTGATTGTTTCCTAAGAAGAGAAAAAGCCTCAATTAGGAATTAAGATTTACAAAAGCCTTAAAGTTTAAAAAAATTATATAAGAGTTTCATAAATTTTAAGACATATAAAATATTAAGTCTCATTTGCTGGTATAAAACCCTAAGTATGGGAATTAAGATTCATGAATACTTTAAAATTTAGAAAACTATATAAGAGTTGTTTAAATTTTAATGTATGTAAAAATCTTAATTCCCAATTCCGTATCCAATAACTAAGTTTGTTGTTTTACCCATTTGGTCCCTGAGCTCCTTCATCTGACAATCGCATACATGGTTTCAGTCACAAAGTGAAGCATATTGGGAACCCATTCATCATATAAAAGAGTTTGGGTACTAAGAGGGCAGAATGAACATAATTAAGGATTGAAAAATAATTTGACCATTTTTTTTGTAAAAGGAAAAAAAGAAACAAGTTGCGTGGTCGTCACAGTTCAATGAACAGTAAAACGCCCCACCACTTTCCTATATAAAGAATATTACAGTGACGGGTAAATTTTAGGAGACCCAATATGGAGACGGATTTACATGGAATAAAAAGGGTTTATGGGTCTTACTACAAATTTTAATTTCTTTGCAAAATATTAAGTAATTTTAGATGCATTCCATGGAGATTTATTAAATGACTTAATTATTTCAAGAAAATAAGTAAAACAAAATAAAAACGAATAACTGAAATTCTTTTTTCTTAAATGTTTTGAAACTAAATTAGAATAGGGTAAATTTTAGAAGCCCCTTATGATTTGATCTAACCTATATTTTGCCCCCTCTATTTTAAAAAATCTACATTTTACCTCATACTTCTTTTATAGTGTCCGATAACAATTTTTGAAACTCTAAATTAAACTATTTGATAACCATATTCGAGTAATTTTAATATTTTATATATTTTTTTATAGCTAACGGACCGTTAAAAAACATTGATATGCATTTACAAGAAGAAAATTGTATTTATAGAAAAAAAAATTAATAATTTAAAAATCTATTAACTATAAAAAAAATTAGAGAAACCGACAGTACTGAAAATTAACTATCGTACAGTTTAAATTATAATTTCAGAAGTTATTATCGGACAATATAAAAAAATGAGGGGGGCAAAGTATAAATTTTCTAAAATAAATTAAGCAAATTGCAGGTTAGGATAAATTTTAGGGGTAATTGTAACTTTCCTGATTAAAATACCATATTGTCCATTTATATGTGACGTATATTAAAAAAAAATTAAGACGTATATTGAAAAAAAAATTAAGGAAAAAATAACCAATAAACCACTAAGGTTTTTGAGTTAGCCCGATTCAACCAATAATGTTTTTTTTTTGTCAAATAAACTGCTAATGTTTTAAAATTAAGCCAAATAGGCCATTGGTCCCTAACTTGCCGAATATTCCATTTCAAGATAGAGAATATTCCATTAAAATTTGCCATTTTAGTCTTTAAACTTTTTTAAGTTTTCTATATTAGTCCACAACTTTACATCCCGTCTCCAATTTGGAAGAACAGGCCGCTCAAATTGTCGACACCGAGGCCATGCTGGTTCCACCGGTGCTCTACTCCTTCCACTTCTCCAACAAAAACTAGTAGAAATGGTGGCAGCTATCCAAGCTCATAGATCCCGTGCTCCACTCCTTCCACTTCGCCATGTCATCGATGATGATCAGATAAGAGTCGAAGTAAATGATCCAACGGAATCTTGTGGGGAGTAAACCAGCAAGGTAGATCCGTGTATAATTGAGTGGCTGTTCAAGCACGCAGCGGACGGAGGACGAGATATTGCCCTTAACCCGATTTGCGTCAAAGTGGCAGCGGTAGAAGCAGAGGTAAGGGAAGGTGGAGGTGATTGTGCAGGAGAGCTCGGCGGCAGGGTAACAAGTGGCAATGAAGTGAAAGACAATGTTCTCAGGGCAGAAGGCGTGCGAGAGGATGGAGAAGACGCTGGTAACGGATTGGTGGAGGTAGACAACTTTGAGGGTTCATTTAGAATGAAATTGAAAAGTTAGTAAAGTTTTAGGACTAAAAATTAATTGATATTGACAACAGTTGGTGAATCGGACTAACTCAGTAACATTAGTAGTTTATTTGGCCTAAAAAAAATATTAGTGGCCTAATTGGGCCAACTCAAAACTTATTTGGTTTATTTGTTATTTTTTTCAAAAATTTATTGTGCGACCCTATGCATGGGAGTTACTGCTACATACATACTTTGCTTTTATGATTATTTTTCTCATGGGCCCCGTAGCATTCGTGTTTATTAATGGTCATGGGAATCCCCGCTTTGAATCGAAGGGGAGAGGAAATTGAGGCGAAGGCGATCTGGAAGGCTAGCGTTTCTAGGGATTGGTCTAAACGCCGTCGCATTGATAGGCAATGACAAGAGGCAGCTAGATTCCATTAGGGCATAGGCCATTAAAATGGTCAAACGTAGATGACAATGGGCCCCGCCCATTTCTGACAAGACACTGACTCGTTCCCTCTCGGCAGCTTTTTGGTCTGTCCCTTCCCTACCCGTAAACACCGGACAGCGACCGACCTTTGCTTCTCCACCACACGCCCCTACCCAAAATCACTGTTATTTTTCAAACGGTAAAATAAAAATTATTAATAAAAGAAAGTACAACTCTTATTCCGAAAGATACTGAAACAATTAATTCTTAAAAACTCCTAACTAATATAAAGGCATACAGAAAATAAAAATATATCAGACTAGAAGTTCCTTTCCAAATCTTCTTAAATCTGAATAAACTCAACCTCCTATCAAGAAAATACAAGTTTAAACAACATTAGCCCTTCTAATACAGAAAAAGCAGAAAAAATAATAATATATCCTTTAATGCTGAATGTCAGTCTTTTCAATCCACTCCTCAATATTGATCATTTTGACTGCAATCATGTCTTTTTTCACATCTTCATTTCCTCTAATCCCTAGCCTTGTTGAGATTTTTTAAAATTTTAATTGCTAGTTCATCATATCAACTAAAGGATCCCTTTATAGCAGTTATAACCTTACTTCTTAGATTACTGACATAAGCACCCACATCTCTAATATTTTCCTTAACACAAATTGAAGACCTAATATATTTAGTGTCAAAATTTTTTATGGTCACACAAAACTACCAAAATCCTGTCCCCATAGCTTATCCAGGCTCTTTAAATTTGGTAGAACCACTAAAACATTATATATAAATCAATCTTATTATTATAATCTCCTACCCCCTAACTTAACATTACTGTTATTTACTTTTCTACTATTACCCATTAGTTTTTATAGATTTTAATCCAATAGATTCAATTAGGGATCCATTTTCTAGCCCATCATTTATTAACTCAAACCCACCATACATTTTAGTATTTTCTAGCCCATTGCCAACACTTGCCCAGTCCACATCCAAAACATTTAAAGTAATCCTAAACTTATGGAGTCTCAGCCCGTTGCCCTTTAACAACTAGGCAACTCTTCATTTTGTTGTCGTTCATTCTGTCCTCCAACATCATTGACACTTCCAAGTAGAGTTATTTTGCTAGCTCATTCGCCAGCTAGCCTTCCTACGTTGAATGGTGCCACTTCCCTATCGGGTAGCTTTAGCGTTGCACAGGCATCTTGCTCACACCTTTTTTCTCATTGACGTATGATGCTTCCACCCTATATGCAAGCTTGCTATCACCACAATTTCGACCTTCTTCCAAATGCAGCTCTTTCGTTTTCCTTCATTCAAACCCAACATTGTCACCATCTCCGTTGCCTAAAAAAAGGCTAGCCAAAGGCACATTTGCTTCCTTGGTCCGCCTTGATTCTCAGGCTTGCCTGTCTACCGTCACCCTCTGACATGTTATTTGGCTTTTTGTCTGACCTTATCACCATCCAGCTAGTGGCACTGCTGCTCCTCCCATCTCCATTGCCTACCATGTTCAACACCTTGATACCAACCATGTTTTTAGTTTTTGGCTTTATTTCATTATCGCCAAAAGAATCTTTAGGCCACTATTGTTGTCTTTATTTCAAGCCCATTGATGATGTTCTGCGATTAAGCTCTTAGATAGTTGTTTCTATCCCCAATAAACTATCCAACACTGCCAAAGAACCCATCAAATGTAGTAAACTCTTCCACCCTTGCAAATTTTTACCATTCAGAAATATGATTTTATATGGCCAAATTTTCTTACTTCCACCAATTCAAAGAATCTGCCATGCTTGTTCCTTTTCATTCCAAAAATAACATCTGCCAAATACATCATACTATTTTTGCTTTAATCCTTTGCCGATTTTTCAAAAAAGTTTATCCAGTTTGAAATAGGCCATGTATTTTTTTTTCATTTCAAATCAATTATTCCTCAACCTTGATGCTTATTTCAATTTTGCAAATGAAAATTTTATACCCTTCCCCAATTGACTTGCAAATAAAAATATGTTTACTCAATATAAAAAAAAATTCAGCATCAAATCTCATCAGCCTTAGAATTTTATGAAGATAGCGATACAAGTTTCTCACTCTAAAACCTTCTCCCTAACATCTTTCTTTCAAATCACTGTTATTTAATTTAATACAATAGTTTTAGTTTTAGTTTTAGTGATTGTTGATTAACTTGTAATGCTAACTTCATTTGTTATCGGTTGATATCTTTTACCAACTAAGTGAGTTCTGAATGCCTTATGATTTATGCTAAGATTGTGATAAAGTATACTCCTAATTAAAAGATTCTTAATAAATTTATGTGTCAGCTCTCACTCTTATCAAATTACAAAAATTTTAAAAATTGATTGTAAATGCTTTAATATAATTTAATTTTAAACCTCTTATTCACCCATATATTTTGTTATATAGCTTGAACTGTAAAACTTATAAACTAATTTGCATTGATCTGATGGCACTCATAGATATATTACATTATAGGCCTTACATATATAAGATGTACCCTAAATTATACGATTGAAAAAGGTTGGACGTAAAGTTATATACATTACTATCACTTAACTTTAGTTTTTTTATCAAGTGGAGCATTACACAAATTATTTGGCAATAGCATTGTTACCTTAAAATTTTTAAACAACATTGTCAATATGAATTATACCATTTTCTTATAGTTATTAATTTAATCTAATCATGTCTTGTATTTGCTTTTATAGGTACTGTTGCTGTTGGCATCAAGTGATAAGATCAAACTAAATAAGGCTTAAATATTTTGTTTTTAGCAAGTTCTAAATGTCTTACAAAGTTACAATTTATGGTCGGGTTGCAATAGAAGTCTACCTTCAATTACGGATGAAAGGATAACTAGAGACCCCAAGTACTAACTCAAAAAAATTATGTTTGGGTTGATTTTGAAAAAAAAAATGTGTGTATTTTAACCCAAAGTGACTCAACCTAATTTTATGTTACTAAAGTCGGGTTAGGGTTGAGTTGAGCCCAATAAACCCAACAAAACCTAAATTTGTTTAAAGTTGAGGATGTGAGAGGGGTAGTATTATGAGGGTGAGATTATAAACGATTGGGGCTTAAGTAGTAGGCAATATAATTTTGAAAGAACCCCTCATCTTTCCTCAACCCTAGCCACCTTATTTTCATTTATTCCTCATCTCTCGCATCTTGCGTCCGACATTTCTCTCATTGTTTCATCATTTCTTCTCTGGTTCACTCACCTTTTTATCTGGTCACTCATGTTGCTTTCATCCTCACCCCATCCTCCAGTTGTCCCATCGTCCTCCAAGTCCATGCCACATTATTTCGACATCTCTTCCTTGCGTTACTCTACTATTTTATTTACAGTTCATCATCCTTTCCTAGTTGTCTCACCCTCTAATCGCATGACGCATGTCCACCATTTTATTTTCTTTGTTTCCAATATTTTTGTTTTGTTGTTTTAGATGCTGAGAAATGAGAATTGGGTTAACCCAATTAATGACAACCTAAGCCTGAAGTAATTCGATTCGGGTCAAATCGGGCTCCGTGCATAATTAGGTAAGTTTTAGGTTTTGCAATCAGGAAAAGAATAGTCATAATTCAGGTCAGGATTAACCTGAACCTGACATTCTTGACCCGGCCTTTACCTTTACCTCTAATGATGAAATTCTAAATAAATTTGTATGAAATATATAACTTTCACCTAATTACAAGAATTGAGTTGATTTTTTGTAAAATCTTTAATTTAATTTAAATCCTTTTCTTCATCCCTATGTAGTATGAACTATGAATTGTAAAACTTAGGAACTTACATTGATCTAATGGGCTCTCATAGATATATTGCATTATTTATTTTTCAAAGGTCTTACATATATAATGTATACCTTAAATTACATGACTGACAAGGGTTAGATGTAAAGTTATATACATTACTATCACTTAAATTTAGGCCTAGTTCATTTTACATTAACCCCAGCCCATTAATGCGTTTTAGTGTTTTTCAATTTGAGAAAAGATGCAGGAACCCTTAGTTCTTGTGCCCCATATCTAATGAAGACATCCCCAAGTGTAACCATCGGTGTCTTATTCTAATGAAGAAATCCCCAAGCTTGTTCCAATGATGATTTTGACTGTGGTCCTATGGCTGAGAGGCAGTAGATCAAGGGTCGATGATCTAGGTGTAGATAGGGGGTTCGCAATCCATGGTGGTAGATTAGGGGCCCACAATTCGGGGGGAAGTGGAGCTTGACAAGATCCATGTCGTGAACTAGCTGTGTTTCTTATATCTTTAGCCATTTCCTTCTCCAGATGGCTTTGATTTTGCTCTTCATGAACTCTCTATTCCCTAAAATCCCATTGCCGCCCATGCGTTCAAACTCAGTGGTCGCGACAGTGCTAGCATCAACGGCTTGTTGTTAACAAGGATAGTATCAAGACTAAAGGAGGCCAAGATGAAGGCTTGTCAGACTCGAGAATGATGACTTGTATCGTTGTTTTGTGGACAAAAATTGGGGAAGAATGGTCATGTAATTTGCCTCAATTATAAAGGCTAATAAGGCACAAAAAATGGACCCCATATTCAAAAATTTTAAAAACGCATTAACTTATCCCATTTAACTTCAGCTGAACAGTCAGTTAATTTTTCTTTATCAAGTGGAGAATTACAAAAAATATTTTGCAATAGCATTTTTACTCTAAGACTTTTATGCAATATTGTCAATTTGAATAATATCATTCTTCTTGTAGTCATTATTTAACCTAATTATGTCTTGTCTTTGCTTCGCTAGTATAATGCTACTGTTGGTGTCAAGCAATAAAATCAAATCCCTACTTATCAATTAATTTATGATGTTCTCTTTTTCCTAACCTTTGGGTTCTTTTGGTAACCCAAAGTTAAGTTAACACATACTGCATAGTAGCACAATCTATCTAAAGTTGGTTAGTTTACTATTGCAAAGATGAGTTATGAGGAATAAGTAAGGGGAGAATGAGAATATGACTTATGAGGAATTGAACGATAGAGGTCATGTTAGAGGCCGTTGTTCCTTCCCTCTGGGGTATAGGGTAGGTAATGTAAAAAAAGAGGTATTTTGGTTTCGTCCGTCTTGCTATTCAATTTTGTTAACTATAGGTCATAATCTACTTTTTGATTTTCACCAACCACATGGCTTGAATCTTGAAAGACGATTGATCATGTCATCTTACTCTTTAAACCTTTTCCTCTTGTCGTATGAATAGAAGAGAAACCCGCTTAATTTGCACGATTTCCACATTTTCAGTTAATTTACCCAAGCTTTAACTATTTACTTCATCATTTAATTTGTCCAAGAGAACCACATTCCTTTCATGAAGACTTACGGGTATATATATAGTTTTAACATTAAGAATGAAGTCGGGAACCGAAGCTAAATTATAATTGTATAGATTAAACAACAAATTGAGTTTCTTTTAATAAATTTTTTACTTTTTGTTGATCAAATAAAAAAAATCAAGTTATTATAAAATTTGATACGTTAGACGTAATTAAGTTTGAAATATTTTAGACAAGTGATGTAAAATTGAGATTCAATTTTAAAAAATTTCCACTGGTACATTTATCTTACAATAATAACATTATCGATGGAAAATGGGAAAATTAATGTGAAATAAATTATTTATGTTCACGATCACTATTTAGTTATTAGTATAATTTTTTTCGGTTGGTTGAAAAGTAGCCTTTACTGGGAATTTGACAAACATACCCATTGTAGGTGGTTTAAGGATGAATAGGATAGGGTAGTGGAAATTAGCAGGTTTGATATAGTTACGTAGGCTAGTAGCTAGGTGCAATGTGTTAGAGGATGGAATAACTATGAAGGCACTCAATAAGCTGAAAGTAGTGGCCATGACTGCTAGTAAATAGGAATTGTATTTGGTGGAAAAATTTTAAAATATGAGGGTGGCCAATGGCGATGGTTGTGCTGCCTTAGCTAGCTACATATGATGCCATCTTTAAGCACTAGCGTCTTAGGAATTGGCCGCCTCAGAAGGTGTCATTGCTTAGTTAGTTCTTGTCATGCACATAGCAATAATGTCATGTAAAAGGATGAGATTGTAACTGTAAGAGGACTTGGACTCCCCCTAACAAATCCACACTAACATGCATCCATCTCATCCTATGTTCCCGAAGCCCAGAGTCTATTTCAGGATCCACCGCGTTTTTTGCATACACAATACTACACTAATAACTATGGATGGTTGATCAGTCCGTATAGGCTATACTATATATCCTTCTCTTTTCCACTCTGCCTTTTCATGTGCCTCTTCGTACAAGGCTCCATGATTTATGGTCGGCTTTAGTCCTACTGTTGGCCAACTCTATGACCCATCCCCTGAGCTAGGCTCGGATCAATTTCTTGATATGAGTCATTATCCTTTAGCCTCTAGGTACTATCGGTAGATTTATTTATTTTTTAATACTCAGAATTAATTACAGTACAAAGTTTAAAGATTTAAAGGCAAAGAATGGGAGAGATGTCTTGAACTTGAGTTTTGGTTGTGGAAGGACAAAGCTTTATCCATCCCTTCAAGGGTTTAAAGACAGTAGATTTGGTTTTTCACAATCTTTATTGAGATTTGAGATGAAAGACAATACAAAACTCCAATAGTATAAATAATAGTGGGAAAATGAGCTTATAATAGAAAGGAAAAATTATAGAAATCCCCCCTAAGGTTTGGCTTGACTTATACTTTGCCCATTTTATTTTAAAAAATGTACACTTTACCCACACATTTTTTATATTGTCTGATAATAATTTGTAAAACCCTCATTTAAACTATATGATAATTATATTTTAATAATTTCAAAATTTTTAATATTTTTATACATTAGCTAATTTTTTTTTAAAAAAACTGATTTACACTTACAAAGAGGAAAATACATTTACAAAAAAAAAAAACTAACAATTTAAAATATCTATTAACTATAAAAAAAATATTGGAGAAATAGAAATTATTAAAAGATGACTATCGCACAACTTAAATTAAAATTTTAAAAGTTGTTATGATATAATGTAAAAGAAGTAAATGGTAAAATATAGATTTTAAAAAATAAGAGTGATAAAATGTTAGTTAGGTAAAACTAAAGGAGAATTATTGTAAGTTTCCGAAATAAGAAATACGCGTGCAACTTGAATGTGATCTGTATGTCGTGAATTAGACACCAGACTATTAGATCATGAGCACGTCCGAACTGAATGACAAAAAAAGTATTTTTTTTTTTTTAAATATGTTTAATCTGGAACCAAGAAGACTTGAAACTTTTTGCAACTAATCCTTACCCTTTTTGTTTGCATTTATCTGGCTGTTTCTTAGAATTTGCTACTAGCATACTTCACTTCAAGTCAGGAAGCACATAGGGTTCCAACTTTCTATTGTTCGCCAGGCTTAAGTTTTCCTTTCTAACAAAACCAGTTTGATGAATTTTTTTTTTTTTTTTTGGCATTGATAGTATTTATGTGATTTGTGAGCATTTGGAGCTAGTCTATCAGTTTCCTAAAACTTAGAGAGGATCGAGCTATATTAACGGAGTATATAAATTAATAAAAAAATATTACCTTAAAACAAAAAACTTAAAAGTAATTGTCGCTCTTACAAGTTACAACAAGTATTCTATGTTACTTGGAATCCATAGTTATTTAATCAGTCCTACTATTTAACACAACCAAAGCGTTGGTTTTGCAACTTAATCGTTACTTTAATCACATATCTTAATCATTCTTACAGTTAACCAAAATTAAAGCCCAAATCTTTTTAATTCTGGACGGAAAGGGCCAATTTTTCACTGTCCCTGAAAATACCATTGAAGGGTGGGAGCTTGATCAACTGAAAAGAAATTACATGTAGACTCCTCAGCACTCTGTTCAATGACTTTCACCAATCGAGCCTGGTTGTACAAATTACCCGCAACCATTCCCGAGTCAAATGAACGGACCCAATACACTGAGGAATTAGAAGACGAAGAAGAGGCATTGAATTGCAGGGAAGAAGAAGAAGCCGGCGACGTCAACAACTGACCATTCGCATTGCTGTCTTCTTTCAGAGTGCCGAAATTCGAATTCTCATCAGAGATTATCTTCGTAGGCTCTTCTTTAGCAGTCTGGCTGCTCTCAGATTTCTCTTCTTCGAGCTTCGCTTTTAACTCCAGCAGCTGCAAATGAGAGAGCCCTTTATCAGATCAGAAATTTGATGGCACAAACAATAGAAGGGGATCTGAATTTACAGAATGAAGATGAAAAGAGAGCAAAAAGAAAAGAAAAGAAAAAACCTCGGTTGTTAAAGCCTCTTTCTCTTGTTCAAGTTTATCGTATTCAGACTTGAGAGCATCGAAACTAGCTTTGAGCAGAGCATAATCTTTCTCCAATTCCTTGGTCTTCCAGCGAGCGCGACGGTTTTGGAACCAAATTGCTACCTGTCTCGGCTGGAGCCCTAATTCCTCTGCCAATTTCAACTTCCTCTCTGGCTCTAGCCTGTTGTCGACCTCAAAATTCTTCTCCAAGGCCTTCACTTGGTCCATTCTCAATCTTCTCTTCTTCTCAGAGGACTTGTACTGCCCCGCTTCTTCTAGACAATCTTCTTCGTCCAAGCTGTCCAACATTGCCTGGAACTCTCTGCTGTAAACTTGCTTGCTCTTGGATATCTCGTTATCTGCTCAGAGGAAATGAAGAAATCAGAAACAAGAAAATGTTTTTTCTTTCCTGCTCAAATAATCAAAGAAGGACAGGAAGAAGAAAGTATATACCTTTGGCCTTAGGAGAACTAACTGAGATTAGAGCCTCAAGTGAATCCGAGGAATTGTATCTCTTCATCTTGGAAATGGGTTTTCTTTAATGCTTTGGAAAGGAAAGAAAAACAAAATGGCTTAATTGAACTGAACACTAGTACTAGTATTGATAAGGTGGAAGATGAAAAGAGACAATTATTTTTCCAGAAACAAAACAGAGACGGTTACAGCTTAGTAATGATTCGGTAATCAATATGAGAGTTAGGAAAAGGGAGAGATCTGGAATTGAAACTGAAAGGAGCCTGTGAATTCCTACTGGCTTACTCCCTTGTTATATAGCCTTGTTGATGTGATGATTCTGAAAACTGACACTTTTTCGTTTTTGGATTTGTTTTTGTTTCTTTTAACCCTTTGGCCCCTTTTTTCCATGTTTTGTGACGTTTTTGTCAAACATGTTTTTTGTCGCCTTTACTTTCCTCCAAAAGAATTACTTTTAGGATGCACTTTGTTCCCGCACCCCCCCCCCCCCCCCCCCCACAAGTTTAATGCTCAATATAAATTTTATTATGTAAAATACTTTTATTATGTAAAATTTTTAAAAAATAAATAAATAAAATTTTGTTGAACATAATGCATGCTACAAATTTTGTTCAAGAAAATTCTGTAAAAATTTTATTATGTACAATTTTAAATCAATCCAGAAATAAAAACTATTGCAACCAACCCCAAACAAAATTCTACGGTCTGATTTTGGTTATGATTCTAACCAAGTCATATGCCCCACCGCTACAGTATCAAAACAGATCCAATAATATATAGTCTATTTTAACACACAAAATTCCATCCTTTCGAGAAATGCCCAACTCTAGCCTAGCTATGCACAGGCCTTTTGCCAAGAAAGTTGATGGAGATATTTTCTAGAACAAGGTTTCAGTTTCTGGGATCCAATTTTTAGTTCAGAAAAATAAAGAAAAAATGAGTGTAAAACCAAGGCAATTGTATCAGTTGATGCCCAAAATCTCATATAGAATATATGTCGTGCAATACCGGTCCACATCTACTAGGATCTCTCATCTCATGGCTTTCGATGGAGCATCCTTCATGATCGTGTTATAGAAAGGAGATTTTGTTGATGAGTTTGGACAACGCTTTCTGTGTTCCCATTTCACATCTTCTACGTGCTGGTCCCTACATAATGTTGATTTTTCAGAGGATTAGATGATCAAGCTTGATGTAATAATGTCAGCTTTTGTCCTGTTTGAAAATAGATTACCGTTAGAATTTTAATAATTTATTTAAAAATAAAGATAAAATCCACGAAATTAAAAGCTAAAAATTAGCCTTATATAGTTTTTTTTTAACATTAATAATAATCTTTGAAGTGCAAGAACTCACACTTTAACCTAGTAACCTCACACGGGGTAATCTCCATCATGTCAAGCTCTTAATAATGATGCTATTGCTTTGCTAGCGACAATATTCAACACAATAACTTATCGCTTTATCGGAAGACATGAGTTTTTAATGTACATATGTGAATGGACTCAAATTGCAATGCAACCCTCGGAGCAGCATATCTTAGTTGTTTTATGCGTTGGAGTCTTAGAGACCAAAGGAGTTACGAATATATAACAAACGTACTTGCCTGTGATGAAACTTAGCAGTTGTATTTTTTTAGGGAAAATTACAAACTTTTTTTTAGTTTACTTATACTACTGGAAAACTAGTTTTTTCAGCGGATAAATTACCAATAGCCAGGCTATTAGTAATTACCAATATATTAGGACATTGGTAAAAAAATTTTAAATTTACCAACGGTTAAACGCATTGGTAATTTACCAACGGTCCAATACGTTAGTAAATTAACTATTTTCCAGTAATCAAATTACCAACACGTTCATGCATTAGTAATTACTAATGCGCAAACATGTTGATAATCAGTGCGATGTTGATTACCAGTGCATCAGCGTGTTGGTAACGCATTGGTAACGGTTATATATATATATATATATCATATATAAGAATATATACTTTACTTATATCATATATATACATTAAATATATATATATGATACATACATACATTAAATAATGTATCATATGTATCATATTTATGTATTTTTTATTAAAATAATAATATGTATAGTTTTAAATATAATACTTACTATTATTGTTATTATTAAAAATATAATAATGTATCACACACACACACACACACACACACACACACATGATACATTATATTTTACAATACATATTATAATATAGAAGATACATTATATTAATGATACATATATGATACATTAATATAATATGATACATACATACATTAAAAGCCCAAAAGCCGAAAAAAACCTAACCTACTTTATATAAAGCCCTAACTTATTTCTCCCATCTACCCCCTACCGCTTCTCCCCCCTCTCTCCCTCTCCCAATTGCCTTCCCCCTCCATCTTCCTTGTCCAGCCGCCTTTCCCCTCCATATCCCTCCTTTGCCTCCCTTCGCCCTCCTCTTTCTTCCAATTTGCCTCCCTTTCCTTCTCCTTCTCCGCCCACCCCCTCTACTCCGTCCTTCGCCTCTCCACCCTTTCCTTCCTCTCTTTCTCATTCTCCATCCGCCCTCATTCTACTTCGTCGTCTTTCCTCCCTCTTCTTCTCCTTTTTTGTCCGTCCTTATTCTCCTCCCTCTGCCAATCACCCTTCGTGCGTCGTCGCCCCAGCCCCCTCACCTCGCCGCCTCACCTAACGTTAGATCGTCGGACGCATCCTAGCCTACCCTTGCTTCGCCGCGGCGATGCATCGCCTCTTTATTGATTTTGGTTTTCATTTTCTGTTAATTTTGTAGATCTGGGTGTTTGATTGTTGATTTCATTTTCATTTTTGAATTTTTAGTTAATTTTGTGTTTGGTTTTTGAATTTATTGTAAATTTTGAAATTTTTATGGATTTTTAATTTCTTTTTAACTTCGTGGAAATTTTTATGACTTCCATTAATTTTTAAAATTTTTAAAATTTTAAGTTAATTTTTTTTGGTATTTTTAGTTTTTCAATATTCGAATTTATTATGAATTTTGGAACTTTTTTGTTAATTTCCAATTTCCGTGGCTATTAAATTTTTGAATTTTTTTTAATTTTTAATTTATTTTTAATTTCCGTAAGTTTTTATGAATTTCATAATTTTTCCCTAAATTTTTTTAAATTTTTAGTTAATTTTTCTTTTTTAAAAAAAATTGCAGTTTCCAACAGCTGATCATTGGAAACTACTTTAATTTTTTAAAAAAATTTGAACATGATTACCAACGGCTTCAGTCGTTGGTACGCGTGTGTTGGTGTTTTGTTTGCCTGTTGGAAAACAAGTTCAGTGCTTAACTGTTGGTAATTACCAATGAGCATGTTACTAGCAGCTTTGCATTGGAAATTACCAACGGATTAAATTTTGAACATTGGTAGCTGAATTTCCAGTGCGTATTTATTAACAGCGCGTTGGAAATTCAAAATGACGCCTGAGGTTAGGTCAATTGCACCAATGGCCCTTAATATTTTATTATTGTCATTTTTTGGACCCCAACCTCAAAACTTCTCATGGGACGTCCTCAATCTCAATTTTTTATTCCATTTTAGATCTTTGAAAGATGAAAAGTGTTAAAAATAACAAAAATGATAATGTGGCATGCCAACTTAGGGCAGATACCCAAAATTGGCCACGTGGCATGCTAGCGTGGGGCAATTGGCCATGTGGCACAATGAACCAAACCTAATAATGATGTGGAAAGAAAGAAAATTAATTAAAAAGAAAATATGAAAAAAAAGAAAGAAATCGTTTCCCATCTTCATTCGCCAATCCCCGCCGATTCCTCCACTAGTACCTTCTGACTCCCTCGTCCGTTCACACTGAAATCGAGCAATCAAACGAGCAGCCAATCCCCTCCACCTCTGTCGACCGAACAAGCCTCCACCTCAGCAATCCTCTTCTGCATCCTCTGGCAGCAATTCGTGAATCTCCCACCATGAGTCTCCTTACACCTCCTCTTCCGTTCTCTTGCCATCTGCCGTTCGTAAATCTCTTGCCATCATGAAACTCCCACTGTCTTGGATCTCTCACAGTCGTGAATCTTTAGCACTTCACAGATCTCCTCTTGTTCTTGAATCTCTCGCCCCCTTGATTTCACTTACTAAATATATTCGGAGACGAAGATAGCGTACAAGTCTTAATTTCACCTCGTCCACCTTCCTTTTAAGCCTCGATTTCGCCTCCTCGACCTTCTATTTCACTGGAGACGGATGGCGGCAGAAGCGAGAGGGTGTAAACATTTTTTGTCCGATTTTTTTTTCTTTTCTTTTTTTTTTTCCTTTTTTTGTACTTTCTTTTTTTTATTAGTTTTCCTTTTTTTTTAATTAGTTTTCTTCTTCTTCTTTTTTTGTACCACCATGGCAAATCATCCCACACTAACATGCCATGTGGTCATATTCGTCAATTTTAACATTTTACATTCTCCAAAGATCGAAAATGGAATAAAAAATTGAGGTTGAGTACCTCCTATGCAAGGTTTTGAGGTTGGGTCCAAAATAGGAAAATAATAAAAGGTTAGGAGCCACATAAGTAATTTACCTGCCTGAGGTTGGTTGGTTGGTATTTTTTTTTTGGATAATTACAATTTGCCACTTGAGTTTTAGTTGAAATTATACTTTGCCTATTCCTGTTTCAAAAATCTACACTCTGCCCCTGCCTTTTTAATATAATCCTACAACAACTTCTGAAATGTTAATTTAGATGTTACGATAATTACCTTCAGTAATTTTAATATGTATGGTATTTTTTTACAGTTAATGGATATTTTTAATTATCAATTTTTTTCTTTAAGTATTTCTTTCGGTTTTTAAAAAAATATTTTTTAAATGTAAAATAATTATAAAAAATATTATACAAATTGAAATTACTTGAAGATAACAATTACACAGTCTAAACAAGATAGAGCAAAATGTAATTTTACCTAAACTTCAAAGGCAAACTGTTATTAACCTTTTTTTTTTCCTGGTAGGGTCACCAAACAGGAAGAGGATTCCCAAGGGAAAATAGTTAGAATCATAATGAAGAGGTATGGAGAAAAGCTATAATGATTGAAGAAAGAAACAAATTGAAAAGCGTCTGTAATGTACTTGAGGATGAGAAATTGCGTTTTTGGATATGTACTTGCAGGTTGATTTTGGATAGGCTGGAGCGTAGAGCCCCAGAGAAGGAAAGCAGCAACTTTGCTTTATGCTTTAGTGTAATTAAATTATTTATGAACTCGAAGAAAATAAAGAGTACTGTTCATTGATTTCAAGCACCCCAATCTCCATCATCCTCCCATGCCGGGCCATCAGATTAGCAATTATAGAGGTTTCTTTGTCTTGTAATATGAAATTGGAACCCCTTGGGTGTCAACAAGTGTTGCTCATTTTGCAACTCACACCCTTGCAATGCCTACTTTTCAAGCATTTTTCTGACCAAAATGGGAAGTAATTTTACCTGATAATGCCACTTACTTGTCAACTTTGGGTTTCTATTGCACCTCATTTGCCCCTGTTTTCCAGCTTAAATGGAAAAAAATTAGCCTTCTACTGTGAATTAAACAAAATAACAAAAGGGAAAAAAAGTAACAAATGAATTGGAAATTTTCTCATTGTGATTTCGCTTAACCTACATGTTTTTTTTAAATAAATCTACTCTTTAACCACAATTTTTATACTACCCAATAATAATTTTTGAAATTTAAATTTAAATTATATGATAGCTATCTAAATGTTATTTAGTTGTAAAAAAAATCAGACAACTTAAAATTATTAGAACATAATTATTAGATAGTTTAAATTAGGTAAAAGTTGTTATTTGATAACATAAAAAAAGTATGAGCAAAATATTGGTTTTTTTAATAGAAAAATAAAATGTATGTTAAGTCAAATTAGAGTTTATTTTTGTAATTTCCCAATTCAGTACAAGCAATTTACAGCCACATGTAATTTTGAAGGATAATGTAGTTTTTCCTTCAAGCTAGGTTGCTATACATACGTGGAGCTGCAGCTGTTCCTATTTCCTACTGTTCTACCAGCCTAAAATTCCATACAGTTTTCTCTCTTTTAAAAAGACCAATGCAGACATTACCAGCTCAACTCAACATCAGCCAAAAAATAAAAATAAAAATAAAAGCTAGAGTACTGCAGAATTTCTAGGCATTCTCTTCCTAGGACGATAGGTACAATCATGCATAAAGCATGCCACCTCATTTTGCAAGAAAATCCTCATGGCAGCAGCCAGATAAACAGGTAGAAAGATCACGATTCACAAGAGAAAAAATGAAAAGTAAAACAGGAAGAAGGAAAAATGTTCCTCCTCCATTTTCCTATTCTCCGAACTCCCCCCCTCCCCCGTCTGGCTTTTTTTTTTCTGGAATTTCTCGCCTTCCTTCAGCCTAGAAAAACAAAAGTTACTCTCTGGAACTGAATACACCCTAGTCCATTGCATAAATAACTTGCCTTTCTAGAGCAGCTGCACTTACTTTTGACACGCCAAAGCTGATTACTCATCTACTAGCAACACTTGTCTACTTCCTTCCTCAGCAACTGTTAAGAGCCAAGTAACCTAACTCTTTTGTTTTGTCAAGGTTGCAATAATCTCATACATTGTTATGGTAGTTTTCTGGATTTCACACTAATTCCTAATGGGTCATGTCTGTTTTTTTCAAGCTTCAGCATGACGGTTCTGATGATTACAAAATCGCATCGGGAGTCCAGAGGCATAGCCAAGTATATGCCTGCGAACAGTCCGGTAACAATTCTAATTACCCATAAGATGAATTTATAACAAACGTTGGTAGCATGGGCGTTAACAGTGACTCTGCAGTAACAGAAGTGGAAGTACGCACTCCACGAAGGCGCATGACACGACACTTGTGGATCAAATAATCAGAGTTCACAAATGAATTCCCTCAGTTTTGGAACTGAAAATACAATAAAGCGAATTTTTCCTATGTTTTTTGTTTTGTTGGCTGAATTTTCCTATGGGTTAAATGTCCTACCAAGCAGCATATGCAATCCAAAATTTACGCTGCTTGATGCTGTTCGAGTATGAACTGACCTATATTTTGTTGATAGACTCCACGAGCGAATTCAATCTGCCAGCGTTTTGTTTTCCTCGAGCCCCTGTCCAGACCCCTCAATTGGGTTCAAACAAATACGCATTGAGCCCGGTGGACCGACTTTAGGGGAAGCCATAGCTCTCCCATCACCTGTCTACTTCAATTACAGGAGTCAAACTAGGGACCTTATCTAAGGCGAATGAAGTTCCCTGCTACTTCTGCGAGTCCATCTCCAGTTTCCGTCATCACATATTTGTCAGGTGTCTTTGGCTCCAATTCCAGTTTGGAATTCGAGTGCGCAGAGCACGAGGAAATGTCAATTCCAGCTACCTCCATTGCATTACGGACCCAATGAGGAACATCACCTTTTGGAAACTACATGGCCAAAAAAAAAAAAACAAAGTTGCTAGCTACAGTTCTCCATGGATGACTTCATAGAAGATATAACATGAGAAGGAGATAAATGTGGAAAAGAGAATAGAACAGTCCTGATACTTGGGAAAGTATGCAAGATAGGCAATGCGAGCCAGAGGCAAAAAGTACCATTCTCTGCAAAAATCTGCACACGAACCTGCAGAAAGAAATCAAAGAAGACTTTTACCTTCTGAGTATAGAAACAAGGGAGAGGTGAAATAGAAGCAAATATAATTGGACCAAATTGACAGTAACATACTCGGGAAACCTTCCCTCGATTATGGACAAGTGCAGATCCCTGCTAAGCTATAGTGAATAAGGAAAAAATTTAGTCACAAGTTTGAGTTAGGCGACAGTGATGACGTGGGCCATCGATCCACATGGGACCCACATGATTCGAAGGGTCCCCCTGCTTGATCGATGGTCTGAAATGACCCACGCTCATCACAGATTGTTATCCTCTCATTTCCATTTAGCCACAAGGGCAATAAAGAAAGCATTACTGCTTTACATATGGAGAAATTGATGCTATACCTTCATAATGTAGTACAAATTATGATATGAAAGAAGCTGAGATCCCATAGCATCTTTGGTTACGAGACAATGGATATAAGCCCTTGTATATTTTTTGCAGACCTACAATTGAGAAAACAGGATGAAGTGAGGGAAGTTTCACAGAATCAAATTTGTAAAAGAAGGAAGCTTGGCAAAAAGTTGGCTAACTAAAGATTCGATGCAAATAACAAAGCATACCATACAAGCACATGTAGGATCAATTGGCCGAGTATCATTAGCCATTGCATTGTGTTTAAGTTTCAGCACACCCTACATTTGATGCTCATACGCAGGATGTCAGAAGTTGGATTACAGAAAAAAAAAAAAAAAAAAAAAAACTATTAACCATATGGAGATTTAGAATGTGTTCCATTGAAGGGAGATGTTACTAATGTAATGCAAGGTTTCTTGTAAAAATATAGAAGAATGAGATATTTTATTATGTCACATCACTAAAAAGAGGACTACAACAAACAGCTTATGTATCATTTTGTTGACATGGATTAATATGTATCACTTGGCATTGGTTTCTTTTCTTCTTTGTTTTTTCATAGAACAAAATATTTTATTAAAAGGCATCAGGTGCACCAAAAGAAGATCAAGAAAACAAAAAATATAGAACCAAGTCTAAGACAATGCCAAAAGCCCCAAAAGAATAATTGGCATCGGTTTCTTACCAGAAAATTGTTCAAGATGAATAAAATTATTCAAGTAAATACTGATTTAGGTGTGTGCACCAGTACCTTAATCAAATGTGCATGAACAGTCTCACAATACCAGGCACTTTCTAGTTTCATATCAAGAACCATGTTAGATTTGCAACAGTTTACTGTTGCATATACGGTGCTAATATTCCATGAAGATTTAAGATTTTATTTTCAGAAAGAGTCCAATAGGTTAATCTCCATGTGACGGCAATAAATGAGGTACAAAGTGACAATGCAGAGAGCCACAACTATGACCACCTGGTAAGGAATGTATTGTAAGCAAGAAATTCTAGTTCTGAGACTGAATTATTGTGGGCTACAGAACTGGGGATGCTGGCAGGTTAGATAGGAAACCGCCTACCCCTTTTCCTGGTAAATGTGACTGTTAATGGACAATATTACCTCAGGTACAAGAGCAGTGCCAAAACGAGCAGTACGAGTTGGATAAACACAATCATACATGTCAGCACCTAAAGCACTACAAACTACAATATCCAATGGATACCCAACGCCCTGAAATGTAAAAAACAATGTTTTACATGTATGAACAAAGAAAAGAGTAATACTGAAATTGAAAGACATAGGTTGAATTAATTGATTCATCGATACCATTACATATCGTGGTTTATCTTCTGGAAGTGAAGCGGTGCACTGGGCCACAACACGCCAAAATGAATCCTTATCTTCACCACCAGAAAGCCCACCAATAGCATACCTGTTGCAGGAGTAGATATACCACGTATTTATGTATGTATGGGTGAAATATGGTGAAGCTGATATGAGGTGGAATTCCACATTACACACAAGTGGGCAGGTAAATCACCAAAATGCCCAAAGTTATAAGTAATGAAGTAGAAATCAACATTAAGAACATATCTCAAGAAGCACAAAAAAATTACATTGATAAGTTGAAAATAGAAGCATTTAATTCTGTCTTGCTGAAAATTGACTGAGTGCTTTGGAAATTTTTATGATGCCGAACAAATTAGTTTAAACAGAA
Source organism: Aquilaria yunnanensis (assembly GCA_039654915.1). Taxonomy (NCBI): domain Eukaryota; kingdom Viridiplantae; phylum Streptophyta; class Magnoliopsida; order Malvales; family Thymelaeaceae; genus Aquilaria; species Aquilaria yunnanensis. The sequence continues at coordinate 100,323,902 of CM077593.1, read as the reverse complement.
GGTTTTAAGCAACTGGCAAGCAAGAGAAAGCAAAACATCCTGAACACTTCTGTTCATTTTCGCAAGCAATGCAAGCAAACGAAAGAAAGTGCAACCTGCTCAGATGATTGATACACCAGAAATAGATAATGTTTCACTTCACAAGGTACAATAAGATGGATGAGCCCTTGTAATATTCATTCCAGAGAAAATACATACCCAGGTAAATTGCGGTCAACCATCCCTCGGACACAAATATCCCTATAAGGTTTACAAAAATATAAGGAGAAAAGGCAAAAAGATAAATGGCTGGCTACAAGGACTATTATATTAGTTGACAGTGAACAAGAAAACGCATACAGCCTCCACCTAAATTCACCTTAAGACAGGATCTAGGCCACCTTGCACAATACCAAACAGATTCTGATCATGTGGTCTTTTATGAGCTGTTCAAAACCAGAGAAAAGGTATCAGAGATACATTCATTTGAGTCTTTGAAACCACAGAATGGCAATATACAGGTAAGAAGTATTATGGAAATTTTCTGAGAGGCTGAAGGTCTTTAATGCAAAAAAAAAAAAAATGCTGATAAGGGAAAGAAAAACATGACATGCTACCAAAATAGATATCAGATACCATGTTCCAGTATACATAAGTGAAGAAGGGACATATAAAATCCCCATATAAAACTGTGAAATGGTTAAATTAATGCATAATACAGAAACTTGATTAAAGCTTTTTCATTTATTAAGATAAGTTTTTTACACACATTTGAGCAAAAACAACTCAGAGCCATCCTCACTGGAAAAAATCAACTTTAGTGATTCCCATGGTATTCTATAGGACCCAAGTGCTAAAATCATTATTTCATAAATAAATGAGCCTCAATAACAAAGGTCCTATAAGTGTTTGTCGGCCGGTCAAGTGGGGCAGTAGTGAGGAACAATTAGTTTACTGAACAAGATACAAGAGGCAAACGAGATGGCAGAGAAAAAGAGAACCGCTAGAAAAGGCAAAAGACATATGGGGTGAAACAAATTAGTTAACTCAAGTCTGAATATATATATCCCCCCTCATATCTAGACTATACGGAAGGAAATGAGGAAGCTTATAACACAAAGTTGAAAATAAAAAAAGCTGCTGTTTGAAATCTAGCTTGAGACCTGACCTGTGTGCTAAATAAAGATTATAAGAGAAGTATTAAGCAATAAAACAAGGCCCTATCTAAGAGGCAGTCAGGTAGAGAAAGAGTCAGAAATCTCGTGTGGAAGTGCTGCTCATCGCACCATCTCTATGGTGGTGCTGCATTTGCACAGAACCAATTTCGTCATCCTCAAGGGCCCCATCTAAGAGCCAAATTCTCTGGTCTAACATAAGATGTGGGGTTTAGTTTCAAACAATATAACATGAACTGAAAACTCAAGAAGTTGGTCAAAAAGCTTCTGTTTTTGGTCATTTTCTGAATTTATACTAGAAAATTATAAGGTACGTGTGCCATGTCAGATATAACCACCTGCCATGCATCGGTCTATCCATCGCAGTGTACGATACATGGCCTCTTCTATTCGAGGTCCTGTAATAGTAGTCTTTACTACATCATCAAGGGCCATAATAATATCTGCTCCAATTCTGTTCTGCAAATTGTTTTAACAACATAAAGATGGATGCTCATAGAAGCAGCAAACATGAGTGGTCACAAACAGAAGAAACCTTGAGCAATGATGCAAGTGAGGAAGAATGTAATGGAGAAAATTAACATTGCACACAGTTTCTTCATTTGCTAGGCAAATTATGGTTGCAAAATAACACTCATCAAAACTTTGTACTGGTCAGAAGGGCAAACCCACTCCCCCCAACCTGCACACACGTTTGGAATGCTCACTTGGCATCAAAAGAGATAAAACTAGAAGAAAAAACACCCAAGGGTGTGATTTGTTATCATCTGAGGTAATCTTTTCACAAAGTCTCCCAATTGACCTAATCCAAAGAAAAATCCCAAGAAAAATCCTTGGATGCTACTTTTCTTCACTCTGAAACACAACAGGTTAATGAAATGAAATTATTTCAAACTCTATCAGCGTCAGTAATTTAGTGCAGCCACGATAAATAGGAAAAATGAGAAAGCAGCAACAAAGCTACAAGAACACATTCACATAACAATGGCACATACTTGGATTTGAATGGAATCTTCTGGTGTTAGAAGCATTGGCTTCCCATCAACAGGTGACTGCACTTTGAAGAGAGATGTAAAGCACAATCAAATACTGGAAAAAGGAAAAAATTTTCAAACAGACATAACATAATCCCTTAATAAACTTTACCAGAACCCTCATGTTACATGGACTTAAGTTAGACTATAAACCATAAAGGAGAACATTACCTGAAATGTCACCCCCTTTTCAGTGATGTCTGCCAAATGAAGCAGTGACACCTAGAAATTGTCATCCAGAAAAGTCTCAGTAACCTGAGCATGTGTTCTATGATGAAAATCCACAGAAAAAGACAAGCACCCTTCATGTAATTTTTAAAGCCATAAATTTGTTTAAAGAGCACTCAGGGAAAACAAACTCCTAGCAGCATGCAATCAACACCAGAGTAATCTTTCTGTTAAGCACAAATTCATCATTACATTCTTTAAATGGGTAAGAGAAAGAAGCCATACTCTTTATGAACCACATGTTTGCTTCTAACCGACTGAATATTAAGAGCAAGAAAATAAAATATAAACGGTGAAAAATAAATTTTCATGCACATAATAGGTATATCACAGTACCAACAGCTATAATAACATACTGAGAAGATGATCATGAGGATGATGATGCGAAAGAGAGCAATGCCTTGACTCTTTTATACATAGCAATTTCATGTCTTTCTCAAGTAGATGCAGAGGAATTTGAACATGTGTTCAAACATATGAATACTCATCTAACAGGAGAAAACCTCAATCAAAAACAACAATATCATAATAGATAGATGGACAAGAAACTGGATCAAATCATACACAACCATCTGAAAGCCCCCAGAGTCTGTAAGCAGTCCTCTGGGCCAGTTCATAAATTTATGAAGACCGCCTAAATCATCAATAAGCTCAGATGTTGGACGAATTGCCAAATGATATGTGTTTCCAAGAATTATTTGACAGCCTATCTCCTCAAGTTGGCTGGTTGTCAAACCCTTTATTGTACCTATGACCAAGAAGAACAGTGATTTCAGCGAGTTAGACCACTAGAGAACATGGGATATCAAGGAACTATGTTTAGTGTAGCATGTAGATTCTAAATCATATATAACCAGCAATTTTTTACACCACTTACAGACAAGATCATAGATCTTTATTAAAAAGTACAAACAAATCCATAATCCTGAAAATAATCTATGTCCATACAAAAATACAAAGTTCTGGCTAACAAAAAGATGTATAATGCCTGAAATTTCACCTTGAGTTCCCACAGGCATAAACAGAGGTGTTTGGCATACATGGTGTGGAAGTGTTAAATTTGCTGCACGAGCACGATTAAATCTTCCGAGGACCTACCAAAAATGAGGTTAGTTTCAATTAGGAAATCTTCAAAGCATGATTGGAGCAGCAAGAGCTCAAAGTTTAAATAAGCTTGCTCAAACCATCAGTACTGAAAAAGTCATCTTATGGAAAATCACAGCTAAGAACAAAGAACAAAAGCTAAACTAGACTTTGGGCAACGCACCTCGAACTGAAGCGCCATTATATACTTTCCTCCGCTGATCTTACGGCGGCCAATAAACCTGCTACTACTAAGAACTGAAAACAATGAATCATTGACAATTTGAAAAAAAAAAACAGTGTGACGATTTCATAACTTAGAACGAGACATGTAAAAGCATTGAGGGCTTACAAGCGTCGGAAGGCGGAAGAGAACGGAGGTTTTTTATAGATCACCGGTAGGGGAAAGAGAGACTGGCGTAGGCTGAACATTGTCTGCCCTAATTTCAGCACTTGAAAACTGGAGGACCTGTCTCCGGCTTGTGTGCCTGGCGGGTACGCGGGTTTTCCATTTTGGAAAAAGAAACTGGTAAAGTCGGCCACTGAAGTTTAAACTTTGGGCTAAACCTCGCACTTAACATCGTGTTAGATTAAATCGCTCACTGACTTTGAGTAAGTAAAACATAAATGAGCCAATATGTGAATGGGGCACTAGTGGTGCTGCTTTGGTGTCCCCTGGTGGCTGGTGGCCTGCTGGACAAGGGCGATCAACTAGGTTGAAAACTTTGGTTCCCAATCACCATCGTAGTTGGCGAGCGGAGACATCTGCCCTAATGTCACTTAAGGTTCGACCATCTCTCTCTCTTCCTCTTAGATCTTTAACAAGCTGATATTTTATTCCTTAAATACTACAAAAATATATCTTTTAATTCATATACACATGTATACTTGATTATGGGTTCAAAAGAAAAGAAGAATCTAGGAAAAATTAAGTGATGTAGAATTGTGGCAAAATCCTCAAATTTTTGTTGTCAATGGAGCATGATTAGTCATCGGGTCTAAAGGCAGCAGCTTGGTTTGAATGGGGAGCGTTAAGATGGTCATGGCTAAAGGAATAGTGAATAAACTCTCGAAACATAACTTATTGCTATATAAGGAGTTGTTCGCTCGACTCTAGCACTTTCACTTTTTAATGTTATTATTTGAATTGATTAATCACAGGTTCTGACAGCCTTACAAGAAAATGTAGATCTATGCATTCCTATGGTTAGTTAGCTCAATATCTTTCATTTATAATGAAATTTTTGGATCACTGTTCGTTGGTTGTCATATTTCGTCAGCATTTACCTCCACTTAATAAAGTTGTGAGTTGCAACTTCATTACCTTCATCCCTTCTCACTTGGCTTTGATTTTTGTATACCAAAAAAAGGAAACTTACAAATCCCTTCCCCCTCCTCCCCCCTCCCCTCCCCTCCCCCAGGATTTTACCTAACCAAAACCCATCTTTCTTTATTAACCTCCATATTTTATGCTAATGGAGTTAAATGCTTTAATTGCCCAAAAGGTTTCCAAATCATTCAAATCAACCATAAGGTTTACCCTCATGCCACCTCCAATCCAACTTTTACTAAGTTTATTAATATTTTTCATTCTATAATATATTTCCATTTTTATAAATCAAATATACATTTTTAATCTATAAAATTTGTACGTGTGATTAGTTTATTCAATAATTAGTTACAAGCAAAAATTCATTTACACTTACTCTTATTATATCTTATAATAATTCTTAAAAAAAATTATATATAATCAGTTTAACAACTAGATTTTTTGTCAAGTATGTTCTCTAAATTCAATATAAATATATATCAATCATTTGGTAGGCTAAAAGTAAGTATAATTTACTAAAATTTTTCATTAGGTAGGCTAAAAATTTTTAAAACATTAATTTCCATTTGGCTAAAAATGTGCTTAATTGATGGTATAATGATATAATAATATTAATATATAATTTATATTGTGTGTTGCTAAAAAAATTATAGAATAGGTTGATTTCTTTCATATGGGTAAGAATTAAAAAATAAAATGAGATTAGCCAAACTTTTAAATGTAAGTTTTCCTAATATATATTAATACTAAATTTATAAAACATACTTTACAAACAATCTAGTTGTTTAACTGATTATATATAAGTTACTTTAAAAATTATGAGTACATCACCTTTGTGGCCCCTAATTTTTTTATTATTATACCATTTTAGACTCTAACCTCAAAACTTTGCATAAAACATCTCTTACCTCTTTTAAGTATTCAGTTTTGGATTTCCGTTAACTTGAGGCATTAAATTAGACAGAAAAAAAGTTGAAAACCTTGTTTTAACCTTTATTTTTTTTATCTGTCTTAAAAATCTTAAAATTTTATTATCTAACAATTAAATCACCATCTTCATAACCCCACAACACCCACATCCTTCTCTGGCCACTGTCCTTCGCCACTGACCACTTATTCTTCACTCACATCCCATTAACAATTGTCACTCTATAGCCACCAGTAGTAGGAGCTGCGAAATGTTGTAAATGAAATTCGCTATGAAATGCCTCAAAACGTGCAAAACACTAGAAGTTTCACTTACTAACCACGACAATCATTGTCCTTCCATCGTAAAATCTACCACCAAACGCATTGTGCTTCTGTTGCGAAACCCCAATCTCTTTTCAATGACGTCTCCCATCACAAAACGCGATATACTTCCCTTGCAAAATCCAAACCATCACAAAAATGCGATGCTTTCGTCACAAAATCCAACCAATGCACAAAAAGCTGCCAAACAGCAATGGAAAAAAAGAGGTTTTGCTCCCCCCAAGGTCAATGAACATAAGGAAACCAATCTTTTTCATTAATTTCACACACAAAAACATTTAATTTCACAAATCAATGTTAGAGTTCATTGAACAATTTCATAAACCTAAATATGATTTAAACAAAAAATTAAACCTATCTAAGAGAACTCAAGCCCTCAATCCATAGGGCTATTATTATATGGTCTTAACATTACAAAATCTAGTCATCCATTGGTGACATTCATGAACAGTGGTGACCAAAGAAGGGCGTGAGTGTAGTCAGTTATGGAGACAATAGTTCAATTGTTAGATGAGAAAGTTTCAAGGTTTTTAAATAAAGATAAAATTTTTAGAGGTTAAAACCAGGTTTTCAACTTTTTTTTCAGTATAGTTTAATTACTCAAGTTAACAGAATGTTCAAAACGGAACATTTAAGCAAGGTTAGGGACATTCTATGAAAAGTTTTAAGTTAAGGGTCCAAAACAGTACAATAATAAATGGTTAGGGGTCACAGACATAATTTATTCTAAAAATTACTATAAAATAATATAAAAGTAAGTGTAAATGAACTTTTGCTCGTAACTAATTATTGAATGAGCTAATTACAAGTACAAAATTAATATAAAAATGAAAGAAATATAAATCAACCTCAACCGAACACCAAATTAGATGTTTATGAACGAATCGAATAATATGTTATTCGATTTTCATTAATTTGGCTAAATTAAACATAAATTTTTATTCACTAATTAGAACAAACGAATATGAAGTCAATATTGATATTAATAAAAAATGAAAAATTTATTTATAAAAATGGAACTATATTATGGATTGAAAATTATTAGTAAATGTATAAATATAAATATTATTGAGAAGTAGAAAATTTATTAGAAATATTATATATATATATATATATGGAAAATTGGATTGGAGGTGAAATAGGGTGAACTTTATGGTTGATTTGAATGGTTTGTAAACTTTTTTGGACAATCAAAGCATTTGACCCAACTAGCATAAAATATGGAGGTTATTATACAAGGGTAAAGTGTAGGTTTTTAAAAATAGAGGGGAGTAAATATAGGTTATGCCAAACTTTTGAGAGATTTTTGTAGGTTCCCCAAAAAAATCTCTTCTTTTTCCACTCTGCCACCGTGAAAACGGAAGAGGTTCTTAATATTCTTCCTACCTAAAATTTGCAGCAACACATCAAAAGAAGACACCTTCCTAAATTCCTTTTGTTATCTTATTAAAATAAAATGCACTTTTTTTTTGGGTTTTTGGGGGAGTTATTGCAGATCATTAAACAAATTTAGTTAAATGGAAATTTTATTTTCAAAGACAAGAGAAAAGAACAAAATCATAAAAAAAAATTACCTAGCAAATAAAATCTTAACAAGATAAAACAATATATAATGTATTTGGTGTGTTTGTAGCTCACATGAACCTTTCCCACAACACTATAATAAATGTAAATATGTCAAATCTATCTATACTCATAAATATGTGAACTATCAGGTAAGTGCACATATTATTAAAGTATAGTAGTGACAAGTATCAAGTTTGTTTTCCCAAAAAAATGGAGCTTGTTTACTATACTCAACATTTTTCTATTATCTTTCCAACTATTAAGAATGTTTGTTTAACTAACTACTACGAATTAAATAAACTAAAATAATGCAGTAAAAATAATTAACAACTAATTATTAACATCAAAAAAACAATTCAAACAATGCACAATAAGATACCTTATACTCTGAATCGAATCATCTTATAAATCCCCTGTGTTGCTTTTACTTTGGTTTAACAGGATTGTGATTAACTTAGACTGTAAAATACTATCTAAATTAGATTAGTTTCCTATTATTTTCATTACATTAATCATTATTATTAAGTTATCGATAGGGTGTTTAGGTCTACCACACTTATTAATAATGCATTACTAGTCCTGTGACCCACCACTAGGTTTTATTCTAGTCTGGAGGTATTGTATCGCACTTATTACTCTCAGTTACAATAATATCTCTTCTATCTAATGGTGATCAACAACAAACACATTGGATATTACCTGTCACATGTTCATCATCCCATATTGAGTAAAAAAAATATTGGATAAATCATAAGAAAAGTATAATCATGTTAAACCAAAAATTAATCACAATCATAAAAGCATTATAAGGTTTATATGCTCTAAGCATGAGTAGAAAAATTTAGCTCATAGTGCTGTAAAATAAACATAACAGAATCAAATAAATACTAAGAAAATAAGTCTCCATCTCTGAATTGTTTATCCTATTAGGGATATTTGATCCGGCGCGCATTAAAAAGTGTTGATTATCATAAATGCCTCTGGCAGCCTTTCTTTATGAAAAATCTCTTAATTTCATGCGTTTCTCCATATTATCCTGATTCTCAATTATGTTTTCAGTAAATAACCGAAAAAACCCTAATCAGCAATTAAACACAGTTTAGTACATGGTTGTGTTTAAGGTTATGTAACTCCTCTAAAGCTTAAAATCTCACCAAATTAATGACACAATCTGACTCATGGGCTTGCAGCATAGACACGTGCATATTGCAAGGCATGTCTACTCAAAACTTTGTCAACACTTGTAATTCAATTCTAAAACTTTGTAGAAATGTTTTCTACCCCAAATGAAGTTGAAATATAACATGAAAATAAAATATGAACCAATTAAGTACAAAATCCTAACATAAACACATTAAAAGACAATCAAATACAAGGAAAAAAAATATAGAAAACATAACTAAATATGAGCATATCAGTACCTACCTAAAAACAATATATTTTTATTTCTAAAAACAATATACTTTTGTTCAACATCCAAGGCCAGATGTTCTTAAAAAGAAACATTCAAGGTAATTGATGCTACTAGACATTGTTTCAAACAAGTTTGAAAATGTGATCTGGGTCCTATTTTTTTAACAAAGTTTTCATTATTATTCCAATTCTAAAGGTAAAGTAACTTGTTTGATGGTTATCATAGAATTTAAATTTACCGTATATACCAAATTTATTTGGCAAAAAAAAAAAGTATAACAAATTTAATATTTGGGTGAGAATGTAAATAAAGTTTGTCATGTTTCCTTATTCTCCTATGAAAATTTTGTCATATGTCCTGGCTGATTACTATACTAACATATCATTGGAAGGTAAAAATATTTTTACACAAAATGACATTATAAATCAAAGATGTGAAATAGAATATATGTATAACACACACCACGAATGAAAGACTTAGAAAAACACATTTGTTCATTATATTGGAACATCTACTTTCGGGCTAATCTAAGCTATAAAAATTATAGCTTTTCACTTAGCAATAGTTTTTTTTTTAGTCCACAAGTTGGTAGCCTAAGGCTCCGCACTCGGACTGCCCAGCACCCATCCTAGGTTTGATGTCTAATAAGTTTATTGTGCACTATTTTCTACTAATTTACAGATTGTAGTTTTCTATGTTTTAAGAGGTAAATACATTCATCCCAACTTTACTTGGTAATATCTTATCTCTTAATATATACTTATAAATGCTTCTGGTTATAAAAAAATACTCATTTTATCCCATTATGTTTGAAACATTTGGGTTTGGCACGCATACCTATTTGCCTCTTCTTTCCATCTTTGCCCTTATTCTCTTCCTCTGTCTGTTCACATGTTTTGCCCTCCAGCTCCACTAGGCCCTCACCCTTTTTCTTTGTCTCTGCCTTGCCTTCAACCATTCGCCTCCGCCCTGCCTTCGACCTTCCGTCACCACCTGGCCAAGCTTCTATCTCCACTCTTATCTTCGACCTTTCGTCACCAATGATTCGCCTAATCTTCGTTGCCCCAATCTATCAATTTGCTCGAATCAAGCACCGAATAACATTGATCTGCTTCTCTCCCGTCTGCATCGTTCTCCGTCACATCAATCTCATCCGTCGCATCGATTTTGGTCATCGCGTCAATCTCCGGCCACTTCGCATCGATCTTGTCCGTCACATCAATCTTTGGCAGCTTCGCGTCAATCTCGTCCATTGCGTCAATCTCCGACCGCTTTGTGTTGTTCTCCGTCTGTTTGTCGTCTCCGTATTCAACCACCTCCCTCCATTGTCTCCATCTTCAGTCACCTCCGCCTTAATCTCAACCTCGCCAAACCTCTATTCTTTGACTCATGGCCTCATCACCCCAATCACAGACATGCATTGGAGGTCACTGCCTTACTATGGGCTGAAATCGAGCAGAAATGAATTGGAGAGAGAAAGTGTGTGTGTGTGTGTGTCAGAGGTTGTATAATAGTAAATAAAATAAAAAAATTTTACTAAATAAGAAAATGTTTCAAAGAATTTGGGACGTCCCAAAAAGGAAGGAAAGTGTTTTGAAGAACATGTGACAGAGAGAGTAGTTTTTTTTTCTAAAAAAATTGTATTTAGTTTACAAATTATATTTAATTTACAAATTATACAATACACTTCGATAAATTACAAAAAAACTAAAAACAAATTAGAATAGATGTCGATAAATTCACAGTTTGCAGAAGAAATAAAGGGGTATATATGGTAGTCACTTTTCTGGACGAATAAAGGACTTCAACGGCTCCATCCAAAAACTGAGGACGGAGACACGCTTGTCATTAGGAAGGCATTCATGTAATTCATTTCTCTGCTTCCTTCAACATCTGTGATCTCAACCTTCTTAGATCCAATACCCGCTTTAAACCCTAGCTCGATCCGCCAAGCTGCCAGCCTCTTTCTCACAGGTTCGTTGTAGCATTTGCATTTCGATTTCAAACTTCGTCACTGAAACTATATGTTCATCCACCTTTACAGATTGTTGCTGAATTTCCATTTTGCGGACTTTTAGCTTCTTACGATTTCGATCGATTTATGCGCTTAGGGGTCGAATTGAGTGATCGGTAGATATGCAGCACAGTCCCGGCACAGTCGAGGAGCAGTTGCTTCTGAAGGCGATCAAAGAAGAATGCTCATGGGAGAATTTACCCAAACGCCTTCAGGCCACTCTTAGTTCTAAAGAAGAATGGCACAGAAGGTTCGAATTTTATTTAATTTTCGTTCAGAGAGTGAAAATCTGCTGAATAGCCATTTCTGGGTGCTGCTTAGAGTTGCCCAGTTATTAATTTTCTGCATTTGTCAGAAACTCATATCCTAATTTGGAGTTTCTTCTGAAGCTGTTAGTGTAATTTGGATATCTGTTCTGTTTTTCTCCGATAGGCATGGACTGATGTGCACTTGAATTTCGATGGCAAGAACTAGAATCCGTAGTATTATATTATGCGATCTTCTCTCTGGCCCATCTATTGAATTTCCTTAATGTTGTTGTTTCCCCTCCCCTCAGTTCTCTACTAGTTTACAATCACTTCGTTTATTATCTCTCTCTCTCTCTCTCTCTCTCATGTTTCTCTTTGGTAATTCAAATGTAGGATTGTTGATCATTGTATCAAGAAAAGGCTCCAGTGGAACAGTAGTTTTGCGCGCAAAGTGTGCAAAGAAGGTGAATATTATGAAGAGATGATGCGTTACTTACGAAAGAATCTGGCGGTGCGTGATGCATGGAGATTAAACAAACTTCATTATTTTATTATTCCCTTTTCTGCTTAAATATATTTCCTAAAATGGGTTTTCATCAGTTTTAAGGTTCAATATGGTCAGTGATCTCGTGTCATTTAAAATATTGTTCATTTACCTGTTGGCTAAACAGGTGTACTCTTAAGGTTGAGATTGAAGTGAATTATTGCTTAGTGAAGTATGCAATTATTGAATCAGTTGGATTCCATTTTTGTAGAGTTCCTGCATGCTTGCGTAACTGTATTTCTCTTTAAAACTAGTTTGACCATTTGCAGTTTGCAGATGATATTGCAAATATGTTTGCCCCCAAATAGATGCACACACACACACACACACACACACACACACATTTCTATAATTCTGTTGTTTCTATGTATTTCACTTGTTACAAATTTTGTTTGCAGATGTTTCCTTATCACCTTGCCGAGTATGTTTGCCGTGTAATGAGAGTATCTCCATTCAGATATTATTGTGATATTCTATTCGAGGTTATGAAAAATGGTAATATATTGTTATTCCTTGGACGGCATACTGTGGTATTTTCTGTTTGTCGAAGTTGTTTTCTAAATAAAGCAATTTTCTTTTATTGCTCACTGAGAAGTTGTCCAAAGAAACCACTATGTGAAGATACTTTTATCAGTAACCCAGGAGTAAATCCACTACTTGATAGTTGATACCATTAAACCAGGAACTCTGTAATTATTGTTACAAACAGAAAAAGAACCCTTCTATTTTCGTAACCTATAGCTTCCAAAAGGAGGATTTCTGTTTCTCGCATGGCATAAAATATTGAAGAAAATATTCCTTATTGAGAATTTCTGGCGGTGATAAACGAAATGGGCTGATATATTTTGTAAGGTAAAAACACAGATTTGCAAAGGTCCAACCAACATTTTTTTTAAAAAAAATTAGTTATTGCATTTAATTGCACTTTTCTCACTACTGAGAAAACTGTAATTGGCTCTTTTTTTTTGGGGTGATTTGGAATATGTGTGTGTGTGTTTAAAACACAATTTTGGAAAATTTTGCGCGTTTTCCAAGGAAGCGGGAAAGGAATGTTTGAAGATGGCAAAGGTGATTCCCGTTATGGGCCATTGAATTGTGGGTCTCACTTTAAGTTATATAGATGGAAGCTTGTCTGGCAGGCTGGTCCATGAAGCGGTGCCAAGAATTTGTTGATTCTAGGCCATCTACCTGAATATTATTTTGATAAAGAATAGCTGGTTTTTGTGAAACATTGTGTTTTTTCTTTTGGGTAGTTGCCCTTGATCCTTTTGTTTCTTTGGCAGTCATCAAAAATAGAAGTTTCCATGCAATAGTAAGGAATTCTTGGCAGTATTAGTTTCATATGCTAAACATAACATACCTCCCCTATTTTTAGTTTCATTTTATATATATTACTGTGTTAATCTTTTTCCAGCTTATGATCCTCACTGATCCAAATATTTGAGCTACAATTTGCATAAAAATTTATCTTTGCTTGATTCATTGTTTTGTTGTTGTCATTTGTTTCTTCTAATGTTTTATAGTACACAGATATGTTGTGTTTTTAGATATGTGCACATTCAGTTATTATAGCATTTTCATTATTCAGCCTGAACTATTCATCAGTTGCTACTGCTTGGTTATTTGTTGCTTGCTTTCTTTTGTAGACAGTTTCTGATCATTTTCAGGCGTTTCATATTGTCAACAGAGCAACCTTATGATAGCATCCCAAACTTCAGTGCGGCAGATTGCTTGCGACTTACTGGAATAGGGAGAAATGAATTTATTGATATCATGAACAAGTGTCGATCTAAGGTACTGGATTGAAAAGTTCTCCTTTTGCTTTTTCTTGCTGATTCACTTGGGATGAAAATATGTTGTCAGGCATTCTTAATTCTTCTGACACATGTTCTCACATTGGTTGTCACGGTTTGTTCTTATGTGTTATAGAGACTTTGCAAAATGACTTTTCAGGACAATGCTACTCAGTTTTTCATTTTTCTTAATGTATAACATTAGATAATTTAGTTACTCAAACATAGTGAACATCTTTGAATATACAACAAACTTTCTGGTTGGTGTTGTGTATATGATTCTCTTTACTTCAAAAGCTTGAAAAGTTACAGAAGCTTGTTATTTTACCATGAAGATTATTTGCTGCAGTTGTTTCTGTTAATTTTTTAGAGTATATTTCTTTTAGTCCAGTAAGACTTGACAAATGGTGCTTAAGTTATTCATAGACAGACTAGAATGGCTCAATGCATCCTCTGTCATACACTATACAAATTACTACCTTTTTTTCCTTTTCATGATAAATCAACTATTTCTGCTATTATTATTGTTTTATCTGTAATTTCCTCCTCCGGAGCTATCCAGAAAATAATGTGGAAGTTGAACAAGTCAATTGCAAAAGAATTGTTGCCTACCCAGCCTGTGAACTTTCCTGTTGAACCTTGGTGGGGAGTTTGTCTTGTAAACTTTACACTCGAAGAGTTCAAGGCAAGATTTCTAATTATTGCCTGTTCTGCCCAGCTTCTTAATATTATCATTTTGTGGTTAATATTATCATTTTGTTCTTGCTTTCTTAGAAACTCTCAGAAGAAGAAACAGCAATGATAGATAAAATATGCAAAGAGGAAGCTAATGCATATATCCTGTTTGATCCTGAAGTTATAAGAGGTCTTTATCGACGGGGATTGATATACTTTGATGTCCCAGTGTATCCAGATGACCGCTTCAAGGGTACTTTTCGTTATTTCTTGAGCTAATTAAGGACTCTGGCTTTTCTGTTTGTGATCACATATCTTTTCATAATGAATATTAATCAACATACTTTGTTGATCAATTACTTCGAATTAGTTAGAAGTTCTTGATCTATTGTTTGTAGAAATAATGAATGATTTCATTTGAAACACAGTTCTTCTAATTTGACCCTCTTTTGCTTGTCTATTGGCTGCAAAAAAAATTTATGTGCTTTAATAGGGACATGTTTATTTACTGCACGGTTGGACTAATATCCTGTTATGTTCTTTGTCCCCCCTGCTTTTCTCTTCCAGTCAAATAGATCTTCTCAGGTGGAAAAGGGAAAACTCTTACACTTTCCACTTTTGCTTTAGTTCCTCCTAAGAAGATTTTGCCGAGTTTCAGGTCCAGAGTCCAGTGCAAAAAATTTTGATAATTTTTTTTAAATGCTCTTTAAAGGAGATCACAAGCTAACCACTATGGATCCACCTCCTTCATGTCCTGCTAGGCTCTTTGTCTCTTTCTTTAGTTTTAACTGCTAGTCAATGTTAAGAAGGCGATTTCTGCTTCTAATATGCTTCTACTTTCTACGTAACTCATATTCTCTCCCTCCTTCTCCATTTTCCAATTTTTTTTTCAAACATATGTAAATTTGGAAGCAGCTCTTATTCATTGTTTCTTACTGTTTGGTTGTTGTAAACACACACACACACATACGTACATATATACATACATAGTTTTTTTTCTTTTCCTTGATCTTTTTGTTTTTTTTTTTAAAGAAGAGGGCCATTAATTAGTTAAAAGTTCCAAATCCTTGTATAAAATTCGTAGTATATGTGTGCTTAATCTTTTTGGATATACTTCTTGGCTCTTTTTCTATTTCATTTTTTTCTTGGAATATTTTGTCTTGTGTGTGAAACGTAAGGGTTTAATTTATTTCCTATTTGGCAGGATATATTTTAGCATTCTTGTACTTGATATAAAGGCAATTTTCTTTCCTTAATTATTGATGTATTTTGTATTGAGTTATGCAAGGACCAGTTATCCAAGTTTGCTTGATTTGGTGTGGGTGTTCCTCTGTTTCTCTACTTCACTAGTTTTCTTATGTTGGTTCAGTTTCCAAGCTTGAAGGGTTTGTTTCAAACAAAGAGCAGTCTTATGAAGATCCTATTGAGGAGTAAGGAAGTTAATCCGTGTTATTATTGATTATTGATTATTGATTACTAGGATCGAGCCAAGCTTTTAGTTCTACCATTTGTGCTCTTCAGGTTATTGTATGCAGTTTTTGTTGTGTCAAACGAGAATTCGACTGTAGCTGAACTGGCATCAACATTACAGGCTGACCTTAGTCAGCTACAAGCTGCTGCATCTTTTGTTTGTCGGTTGGGCTGGGCTGTTAAAGTAATTGATCCAGCATCTGTTCTTCAGGATGCTTCCACCTCTCACGGAGTCAGTCTTCCTGATGAAGAAGATGGTCCTCGCCGTAGTTCACACTCTGTAAACATGTCTGTTGATGGTGACGCTGGTCAAGGGCAATTTTGGGGGGCAGAAAGCAATGGGCCTCGAACGAGTGATATCCGGGTTGCTTTTGTTGTTGATGCCAATATAACCTCATATCTTATGATGGGCTCTGTTTCTCCAGGTTCATTCATTTTACCATGATCTTTTCTTACCCTCCCTGTTTTTTCTCCCTTTAAGTCATCTTATCTTCATTTTCGGCTGATTTATCAAAGTCATATATCAGAATTGGGATGCGTTCAGTGGTCTAACCCCATATGATTAAGTTAAGGAGTTCGGTTGGTGCTTTATATTGTTATTATCTCTACCCATTGTCAATTGATTGTGGGGTGGATGTAAACCATGATATCATAGCCCAAAGTAATTGTTTCCCACCTGCTTGCTGTTAGCGTTATTTTCATTGTCATTGTTCTTGTGACAGGTCCTATTTTCAGTTACCTCACTTTCCTTCATTAGAGGCATCTGATAGTGCTTTATATTAATAGTGAGACCTTCCCACCCATTGCCAGTGGGTCTCCATTTGATGCTTTACCAAGTCAGGATACTATTTTATTCTTGTGTATGTACTAAACTGCAAACACAACCACAAAGTTGGTTAACATTCTCAATTTAATCATGAAAAAACTGTAATTTTTTTATTTTTAGCAAACGTTTTTCCAATCCATGAACTGCATTCACTATTATGACTAGATCTGCATATGGAAGTTGAATAGCTAGTACTGAATTGCAGCTATTCCAATAATTCAGTGCACTGCTTCAACCCAAAAAAGGTTTCAACATATGGTTGCTCAAATAGAAAGTTCTTGTGGATTCATTTTCAATTTATTCCAGGTTTAAAATCTCATGCTGTAACACTGTATGAAGCTGGAAAGCTAGGTCATGCTAGTATTGCAGATCTATGCAATGACCTGGGTACACTGGAGGGAGCAAAATTTGAGGGTGAGTTGCAGGAATTTGCAAATCATGCATCTAGCCTCCGCTGTGTTTTGGAATGTCTGCTCTCTGGTGGGGTTGCCACTGATGACAAGGCGGTTGAAATTTGTGAAAAAATGGGACTGCTGCCATTGGGTGATGAGGAGTCTACTTCTTTGATAGTTGATATCTCATCTAATAATGTACCTGCTGACGTTGGTGGAAGTCAAGCTGTAGAGGAAGTTAATGATCCCACAGGAACAGGGTCCTCTGGGGAAAGTTCTGTTTTATCTGAACATGAGTCAGAAATTGCGTTTACTGAAAAATCTTCCTACGCATTAGCGAAAGATGATAGTGAGGTTTCAAAGTCAGGTGTCGATATTCGGACTGATGAAAAGCTTATGCCTACTGACGGCTCTGGTATTGGGAAAGAAACCTTGAAGAAGATGAGGAAATACAGAGTGGATATTCTCCGCTGTGAAAGCCTGGCTGCTTTGCCTAAGGCAACTCTAGATAGGCTATTTCTTCGCGACTATGATATTGTAGTATCTATGGTGCCACTTCCTCCCACAGCGATTCTTCCTGGACCTACAGGTCCTGTTCATTTTGGTCCACCCTCTCACTCTTCCATGACACCATGGATGAAACTGATGCTATACACAACAGTGGCTTATGGGCCATTGTCAGTTGTTTTCATGAAAGGACAATGTCTACGCATGCTTCCAGCACCCTTAACTGGGTGTGAGAAGGCACTTATTTGGTCCTGGGATGGATCAACAGTTGGTGGTCTAGGAGGAAAACTTGAAGGAAATTTGGTCAAGGGAAGTGTACTTTTACATTGTTTAAACTCACTTCTCAAATACTCAGCTGTGATTGTTCTGCCTCTCAGCAGAGATGATCTTGACGAATCTGGAAAAATTGTTACGATGGATATACCTTTGCCTCTGAGGAACTCTGATGGTTCAGTTGCTCACATAGGCAATGAATTGGGACTCAGTGAAGAGGAAAGTTCAAAAGTGAACTCTCTACTGGTTGATCTAGCTAATAAGATAGAGTTGTGGACAGTCGGTTATATTCGCTTGTTAAAACTTTTTAAAGAAACGGATGCAGATCACTTTGCTCCTGACAAGGATAAGTATGAATGGGTTCCATTAAGTGTAGAATTTGGGATACCACTTTTCAATCCAAAGTTGTGCAACAACATTTGTAAAAGGGTTGTCTCATCCCAGTTGCTGCAGGCAGATTCATTGACTGAGCATCATGATTCAATGCAAAGCATACGTAAAAGGTTGCGTGATCTTTGTGCCGAATATCAAGCAACAGGTCGTGCGGCAAAACTTCTTTACCAAAAAGAGCTAGCAAAGGACTCAGCAAGAGAAGTCATTGTGAACTATGCCAGTGGGAGATGGAATCCTCTTATAGACCCCTCATCTCCTATTTCTGGCGCGTCCAGTGAGCACCAGAGGTTAAAACTTGCCTGCAGACAACGAAATCGAACTGAAGTTCTGAGCTTTGATGGGAGCATTCTTAGGTTGGTTGGATCAATCTGTCTCCCCTTTTTATTGTACTGGTTTAGTACATAATCCTGCCCTTTCCATTGTGGTGTTTGATGACATATAGCATTCACTTTGCAATCCTGACTATCTATGCAGATCATATGCTTTGACTCCTGTATACGAAGCTGCTACTAGACCTGTAGAAGATGCAGCACCAAGTACTATAAAAGCTGACCCAGATGAAACTGACATCAGAGAAGTGGTCCTCCCTGGGGTTAATCTCCTCTTTGATGGTTTAGAATTGCATGCCTTTGACATAGGTTCTTGCCTGCAAGCTCGCCAGCCCATCTCATTAATTGCAGAGGCCGCAGCAGCCTCTTCATCTATCGTGATCAAGTAGGGCTTGGCTTTAAACATCACTGTTGGAAATATTAATGACCCTAATATTCACAAATCGAAGCTGTCTTTACCATTTGTTCTCCAGCAATCCCTCATGTTCTGGTTCATCTGATCACCTTTGAAATTTTACCAGGTGAGCTTGGCTTTTTTTTGTACAAGTTCTTTTGGCCAATCTGGTTTCACTCGTGCTCAAATTCCAAAGCAGGAAATGTTTTGGGCTCTTTTCTCGAGCTATGCTTGAACTCGATCTGTTTGGGCGCAGCATTTTCTGTCAGGCCTCCATTGCCAATTGATGCAACAAAAGGTTTACCTTATCATTCACGTAAAACAGTTTCTAAGGGTATGCTTAGCGGGTAGGTTACCTTCGAGTATGCATGAAGTGAGAATTTGTATGAACTTCAACAGGCGGCGTTGTTATAGAAATAAATGGTCCCCTAATTTTTTTTCTGTTTGGTCTTTTTGTCTTGCTTGTGAGGCTCTGCAATGTTTTTCGCTACTTCTTGCTTTGCTTTCCATGCAATCAAAACTGGCCAGAACATTTGTCCTCTGCTTTTGCCTGGAAACAATCTAAAATCTCCCTTGTGTGGCATGGAAAATTTTCTCATTTTTCTTTTTTAATTTTTTTGATGGAAATTCAAATGCATGAATTGTTTTACTAATGTAGAAAAACTTGTTTTCTAAACTTTAGAAAATTCATGTTATAAAATACAAGATATTGTACTAGATTTTTTTCATTTTAATACATTATATTATATTAAACTATACTATATTCTAAAGAAGGAACGATTTCACTGTTCATCTACAGTATATGAGCAGTACATCGTTTTTTTGGGGCTCTTTTTCGGATGCGATTTGCTCTTTTATTAATTTCATCCTCTTTTAGCAAGGTCTTCATCTTTGTGAGGGCCAATGTTGCAATTTTCCTGGTTTTAAGTCTGTTTCACGTTTGTTTCGATAAAAAGACAGTTTCAGTCCCTAATTGTCTAAGTTTTTCATTTTAATCCCTGAGGTTACATCCGTGTTACATTTTGGTCCCTGAATTTTATAATTATTTAATTAGATATTCTATTTGCTCTTTTGATCTCCAAACTGTTTTTTTTGTTGTTTTATGTACTATCTTCTAAAATAAGACATTGGTGATAATAATTTATTTATTTTTTAGTTAAACCAACTGTTATCTTTATTAAGTCAATTATTTCTATCTTTTTATTTATAAAACAAGAAAAACTAGGGTTGTATTTAAAAAAAAAAAATCAAGCCAAAAGTAGGCAAATTGTAATGATTAATGTAAACACATTTATTTAGCTATTTTTTGTATTTACAATTATCTATACTTGGATTTTTTTTAATGTCAAAGTATGTCTTATCTTTTTATATTGTTCCATCAATGACTTGTATTATTAAACGAGTCTCCACATACTTCACTTACTTCTAGAAGAGACCAGTATCTGTACTATTAATCTATGGTGAATTTCATTGTACATTAATAGTGTCTCTTTTTTTTTCCCCTTTTCTTAGATGCTATTAATACTTCTTTTTTTTTTTCAATTTGATCCCTTTTTCATGAGGCACTCGCCTTTTTTAGAACATGTGTTGCAATTTTTCATTTTTAGTCTATTTTATATTTTGTTTTGGTTAAAACTCGATTTCAATCCCTGAATTTTCACTCTTTCTAAAGTTAGTCCCAAAGTTTTGTCCGTGTTCCATTTTGGTCCCCAAATTTAATAAATATTGAATTATATTTTTTCTGCTTGCTCTTTTGGTTACCACATTATTTTTGTTGTTTTTCATATACTATCTTTTAAACTAAGACATTAGTTACCATAATTTGTTTTTTTTTTCATTAAATCATTTTTTGACTTTATTAAATCAATTATTGAACCTTTAATATATAAATTTTTTTTCAGTTTTTATCTTAGTTCAAACTTTTTTTTTATTATCTTTCTTTATTATTGCTTTCTGAAATGAAACTTTAATCATTATAATTTGCCTACTTTTTATTATGGTTCTAGTTGATTTGACTTAAGTCAATTTTTTTTCTTTTTATTTTTATTAAGTTAATAGTTAAACCATTAATTGATTAATATAAGTTAAATATAGTTTTATATTTCAGTCATTTTTTTATTATTGATGATTGAATTTTGTTGCATCAATTATTTACTTTAAGGTCTATAATTTACAAAATAATTTGGTCAATAATTGCTTAAATTTAAAGTAAAATTTTCTAGATAATTTTTTATTGATATAAAAAATTAGAGTTTGAATTACTAGGAGATGAAAAATTTTAGTAGATTCTTTTTTAATAACAAAGAAAATATGTATAGACTCAAAGCATACGTAATTTTTTGTTTCACAGTACCATGTATTGATCATAATTAATCATTTTAATGATAAGAATATAATGTAAAGAGAACCCAACTCAAAATTAAAATAAAATAAAATTTTAGTTGATTAATGTGAAATTATAAGTGAAAATTTTTTAATTACTTATAATAAAAATTTATTTTATTGTAAAATTTATCAAATTAAATCCTCACAACAACGTGCGGTTCATCAAAACCTCATGAGTTTCTAAAGTTTAAATAATGAGGTTTTTTTATATCTTAAAGATATGATTTGCAGTCAAAATTTTGTCAATAAAATTTGGAAAAAAAGGGTACAAATTTTTTCAACAACCACTGTATTCCCAACATGAGGTTGTCTGTTTGTGATGGACCTTTGGCACCTTCCAAAGCGGCAGCAACACCTGATCATCTTCAAGGAATTGACAATAAATAAAAATCGGAATAGGTGAATGAAGTGAGGATGATGGTTGAAGTATTAGATTAGAAAGATCTATAAATTTTAAAATATTTAAAAAGTGATAAAAAAATCTAATAATTATAGTAAGACATTTTTTACTGAGATTCCATTAATAGTAATAGTGAAAGTGACAAAATAAATTCAATTAGAACAAATAAGGAACTTGATGCCCAACAGCATCTTCACTGCGTGACATAGTGAGGGCAGCAAGGACTCCTAGTGAGCAAAGAACACTTGGAGAAGGTGAACCTTGAGGAAGACCGCCTGAAATGCTCAGAAAAATGAGGGTTAGGAGGTTCCCGGAGTGTTTTTCTTGGGGGGGGGGGGGGGGCGGGGGGGCGGGGGGCGGGGGGGAGCCTCCGATACCCAAGTAAGTGTTTCGGAAGTGGAAATGAAGTGTAGAATCAAGGGAGATTCTTGCTTGTGTTGTATTTTTTGGAGGGGAAAAGAGAGTCCAAGAGCGCTCTCCTGGAACCATTTTCTTAGTATATAAAGGGGAGGACGATCCGTTCAGATTGTGACACGTGTTTGGTCGGATTTAATCTGTACTTCTTGAGTGTGAGGACCTCCAGCCGTCTGCAGGCTCCTCGGGCCACAGTCTAGGGCCGAAATAGCCTTAGATGATAGGACGTATGCAGTCACAGCATGTCACAGTGTGTATGAGGGCGGTGTGTAGCCCCTGTAGACGACATGTCAGAGGCTTATTACATGCTTCTGCCGTACTTCGAGGCTCCTCTGGCTAAGGTCACCATTCGGACTAAGGGTCCTTCTTCCGAGATTTCCTCAATAGCTCGGGGATTTTCTCAACACTGAAGATTCTCCTTCGGGGGCGTTTTCTCCTGCCGAAGGCGGCTGGTCTTCCCCCCCCCCCTGAGGCTGGTTCAATAGTGCTACCTTTGGACGGTGGCGTGTCTTTGGCAGCTATCACAGTTTCAGACAAACTGCCTTGCGTCCTTTCTCAAGGTTGGCCAAAAATACCCTTGGCGGAGTGCTACTCCTGCCAAGGCATCAGTTCCAACATGGGAACAGCAGATCCCTTTGTGGACTTCTTCGAGAATTGTCTCGATATCCTTTTTGTTGACACACATCTGCAATGGACTTGCATACCCCTGTCTGTACAGTTCTTCCCCAATCAGGAAATATTGTCCGAAACATTTTCGCACTTTTGCTGCTTCGTGAGGGTCGTCGGGAAGCTCCGACGTTGTGAGATACCTCTGTATAGGGGTTTTCCACCCTTTTTCCGAGGCTGCGATGCTCATTACCGCAATGCTTGGGTGGCTCAACACTTCGATGAACCTTTTTGATTTGGCGAAGCTGTCAGCTTCGGCATTGTCTCAACGAGACACATTTTCAATGTGCACTGCATCGAACTCTTTCACGAGCTTTGAAACGAGTTCGTGGTATTTATCTAAAGTTGGATCCTTCTCGGTATAGTCCCTTGCCATCTGCCGAACCACTAGCTGGGAATCACTGTGGGCTTTCAGGTTCCTTATGTCAATCATTCTAGCCAGGCGCAATCCTGCTATGAGGGCTTCGTATTCGGCCACATTGTTAGTGATGCGAAACCTGAATTTGATGGTTTTCATGACTTCCATGCCTTCGGGACCGCAAATAATTACTCCGGCTCCTTGATGTTCGAAACCGGAGGCTCCGTCCACAAACAGGGGCCACTTTGGCTCAATATTGTCAAGGTTTGGTTGTTCACTTTCGGCAACTGGTATTTCGGCAATGAAGTCCGCTAAAGCCTGAGCTTTTATTGCTTTCCTCGGTTCATAAGTGATGTCATACTTGTGGAGCTCTATGCACCACTTGGAAAGCCTCCCCAAATGGTCTACCCTTTTCATGACGTCCCGAAGGGGTAAGTTACTTCGGACGATAACAGGGTGACCTTGGAAATACGGGCGCAACCTTCTGCTCGCAAGTACCAAAGCATAAATAGCTTTTTGTAATAAGGGATACCTGATTTCGACACCATGCAGGGATTTGCTTATGTAATATACTGGCCATTATTCCACCCTCTCCTCCTTCACAAGCACTGAACTTAGTGCTTTTTCGGAGACAGCGAGGTACAGTATAAGGGGTTCCTTATCTCGTGGCTGCCGAAGTGTTGGTAAACGGGTCAGGTAGACCTTAAGCTCTTCCCAGGCCCTTCGACAATCTTCGTTCCAAGGGTTGCTACTGAGGTTGCCACCATTTTTTACTACTTTGGTAAGGACTTTAAAGAATGGTTGGCAGTGATCTCCATACCTGGATATAAATCTGCTAAGGGACGTTATTCTCCCTGTAAGCCTTTGCACATCTTTTGTCGTGGTAGGAGTTCGGAATCCCAACAGTGCTTTGACCTTTTTTGGATTGGCGTCGATGCCTCTTTCTGACACCATAAACTCGAGGAACTTACCCCCGTTTACGCCAAAGACGCACTTTTCAGGGTTAGGGCGAATTCCGAAGGTTCTCATATGGTGGAACGTTTCCTCCAAATCTGCGATGTGGCTGATAGGCTTCTTGCTTTTGACTATTATATCATCAACGTAGACTTCCATGTTCCTCCCTATTTGGTCGCTAAAGACCCTGTTCATTAGCCTTTGGTAGGTGGCTCCTGCATTTTTAAGCCCGAATGGCATTCTAATGTAACAATATGTACTGACCTCGGTGATGAAGGCAATTTTTTCCTCGTCTTCGGGATCCATCCTAATTTGGTGGTACTCGCTGAAGGCATCCAGGAAACTCAGGAGACCATACTCAGCGATTGAGTCTACCAGTTGATCTATTGGCGGCAGAGGATATGAATCTTTAGGGCAAACATCATTCACGTTTCGGAAGTCGATGCACATTTGGAGCTTTTGACTCCCTTCTTTTGTGGCAATAACCACGTTACTGAGCCACTTAAGGTATTTGACTTCCCTGATTACGCCTACATCTAGCAAATGCCGGACTTCGATTTTGACAAAGTTATTTTTGTGCACCTAGAGACTTTGATTTTTCTGGCGCACAGGCTTTGCCTCTGGCTTTATTTTAAGGCTATGCTGAATTATGCGAGGGTCTACCCCAGGCATGTCCTTCGGTGAGTAGGCAAACAGATCTTTATTTATCAGCATGAAAGATACAGGTTTTTTTTTGTCACCTTCGGCCAGTTTTTTCCCTATTCGGGTATTTCGGCTTGGGACAAGTTCTATATTTTTCGTTTCTTTTTTTTTAGAATCTTCTGTTCTTTCTCCCTTTGACTTTCCCTCAGGTGTGACCTTTGCTTTTGCAGTTTGCGCACAGTTCATCATCGGGGCCTTCCTTGCCTTGACAAACACATTCCTCACCTCCTATTGGTCAATGAAGATCTCTGCATCTCTATCTTTGGCGTTGTACGACAAAGGAACATTTATGACGATGAACCTTGCCATTGTGGAGGCGAACAGCTTGTCTTTATTGTTTATTGACGTTCCCTTTAGCATCACGGGAAGATCAATCCAGCCGAAGACAAGGAGTTCGGATGGTCCTACTCCGAAGGTCGGGGAAGTGATGGGTTTGAGTTCACTTCTCAAGACACCCAAACTCGGTAGGAGGTTGGAGAATAAGACATCAACATTGGAACCATCATCCAAGAACACCCTTTTTACGTCCCAGATTCCTACTCTTGCCATAATCAGAAGTGGATCATCGTGAGGGAACATAACGGTGGACCTGTCCTTCCGAACTAGCTTTTTTGAAGGGTTCCCATGTTCCATTACTGAAATCTCCCTGGCTTTTCTTTTCCTTTCTGCTGATGGCAGGCCTGTAGTGATCATTTGTATTACTTCTGCTGGAGGTGGTGGACGTCTTTTGGGGCTTCGGTTTCCGCGTCTGTCAGAGTCATACTCCTCGTCATTTCCTTTTCCGTCCTCTTCTTTTCTTGCCTTCGGAAAGGGCATTCGCAGGTATCGTCGGAGTTGTCCTTGCTTTATTAGGGAATCTATGTATTTCCTTAATTGAAAGCAATCTTCGGTATCGTGCCTATGGTCCCGGTGGAACTGAC
This sequence comes from Aquilaria yunnanensis, assembly GCA_039654915.1. Lineage (NCBI taxonomy): Eukaryota > Viridiplantae > Streptophyta > Magnoliopsida > Malvales > Thymelaeaceae > Aquilaria > Aquilaria yunnanensis. The sequence goes on along the minus strand of CM077593.1, from coordinate 100,298,185 downwards.
AGAACTTATTCATGTTCTTTTTGTTGTCCGAGGTCATGGCCTTTGGTCACTAAATTTGGGTTCCTTGCCTTTCCATGGCCATGAGTATGTTCGCCCTTGTAGTGTTCAGGGGGGTAAAGGTTAACGGTCTTTTTCTTCTGGACTTCCGAGGTCGTCCCCCCAGTTTGGTTAGGTAGCGATTTTGTTGGCTTGGCCCTTCGGCATGGTTGTGATCAGGCTTTGGTCCTCTCATCCTCAGCTCTTCGGCCGTCATGTGCTGTTCGGCCCTCCGATAAAATTTGCCGAGGGTGTTCAGAGGGTTCTTGGAGAATTCGTAGAACAGCTGGGAATCACTCCGAAGTCCTCGCGTCATGGCAAGGATGCGTATTTCCGGCCTGAAGTCCGGAACACTCAATGTTTCCCAGTTGAACTTTTCGACATAGTCACGTATGGTCTCTCCGTTTTTCTGTGTTATGTCGAACATTTGAACCGGCATCTTCGCCGTCGGCCTGCTCCTAATGAACTACTGCGTGAAGACTGTGGACAACTCTTGGAATTCCATAATGGTTCCTGGTGCCAACGAGTTGTACCATGCCGTGGCTGGTCCGGCGAGAGTGACCTCGAAACACTTGCACAGCGTGGCATCATCAGCACCGTGCAGGACCATGCTACGCCTATAGTTGGTCAGGTGAGCCTGGGGGTCGCTTCGCCCATCGTAAGTTTCCAAATGAGGCACTCGAAAGTCACTTGGCATGGGTGCTTCGACCACTACTCGAGTGAATGGTGACTCATCTCCATTGAAGGTTTCTGATAACCTGGACCACACAGGTTCCGGGCTACCTGTCTCTCCACTCTTTCTAGCCTATTCAGGATTTTTCCCATAGGGAGAGTGGCACTGGGCTCTTCTTCTTGCTGTTTAGACGCCTTTGGTAATGGGGAGCGGCGTCTCCTTTTTGGGGATTACGATTTCTCTTTTGAGGAGGAGCTCATTCGGTGAGGAGCCCCGGGACGCTTGGGGCCCGCCTCTCAGGTAGGGCGAGCCCTGGTGAGCATATCTTCCGTCGAGGACTCATTATACTGATCCCCGCTTCCCGAACTCCGGTGAGTTGATTTTGGACTTTTTTCTCTTCAAGGTGCTGGGGAAGGAGGCCTTCTATCCGAAGGCGGTTGTGGCCACCTCTGGTCTAGTTGCTGCGTCATTTCAGCCACCATTGAACGCTGAAATTCACGCAGGAAGCCCATAATAATGGTCAGAGGGCGATCTTCCTCAGGCAGGGAAGTCCCTGCTATGGGCTGTTCGGTTGCCGGTCGGAGCTCTGGCGCGGACGGGGACTTTGGGAGTCCATTATCTTTAGAACGCCGAGTTTCAACGACGGCAACCTGGGAGTGAGTTCCCACAGACGGCGCCAAATGATGCTCAACAGCATCTTCACTGCGTGACATAGTGAGGGCAGCAAGGACTCCTGGTGAGCAAAGAACACTTGGAGAAGAGGAACCCTGAGGAAGACCGCCTGAAATGCTCAGAAAAATGAGGGTTAGGAGGTCCCCGGAGTGTTTTTCCAGGGGGGGAGCCTCCGACGCCCAAGTAAGTGTTTCGGAAGTGGAAATGAAGTGTAGAATCAAGGGAGATTCTTGCCTGTGTTGTATTTTTTGGAGGGGAAGAGAGAGTCCAAGAGCGCTCTCCTGGAACCATTTCCTTAGTATATAAAGGGGATGACGATCCGTTCAGATTGTGACACGTGTTTGGTTGGATTTAATCTGTACTTCTTGGGCGTGGGGACCTCCAGCCGTCTGCAGGCTCCTCGGGCCACGGTCTAGGGCCGGAATAGCCTTAGATGACAGGACGTATGCAGTCACAGCATGTCACAGCGTGTATGAGGGCGGCGTGTAGCCCCTGTAGACGACATGTCAGAGGCTCATTAAATGCTTCTGCTGTACTCCGAGGCTCCTCTGGCTAAGGTCACCCTTCGGACCAAGGGTCATTTTTCCGAGGTTTCCTCAATAGCTCGGGGATTTTCTCAACACTGAAGATTCTCCTTCGGGGGCGTTCTTGTTTGCTGAAGGCGGCTGGTCTTCTCCCCCCCCGGAAGCTGGTTCAATAGCGCTACCGAGGTCAGTGCGCGCTTTCTTCCCGAGGTCAGTAGTGTCATTCTTAGGGGAGTTGATGGACTCTCGAGGTCGAGCGCTAGGGGCGCCAGGCCCCCTCCTTCCGAGGTCGATGCCTCTCCTTGTACGGGTGGCACTCGGCTTCTCAAGCACGGTGCTTTGACGGAAGCTCCTACTTTATAAGAACAAATTGAACAAAAAAATCCGATTAGAACCGAAAGAAAATAAGTTCGATGAGTGGCCATGTAATTTGCTCTATTTTTTTTTCTTTTACTTTTCATCCGGAAGCACAAAAACTTCCATTTTAGCACTATGTACTTTTCTAAGATGGACCTGTTCACGGTCACGGAGAACGGAGCACGGACCCATCCAAAAACGCAGGTTTTAGCTTGGATCGGAAGACATTTCAACGCCTCAAAAGTCACAGTGACCAATCCGTTATCAATGAAAGCCAAATGCTAGCACGTGTACGAGTCGCTCAAGACTCGAGCTTAGAGCATCACGTGCGGTGGCCACTCCCCGTTCCCGCTCCCTCGAACTCCTCCACATCCGAGAAGTACCCATAAAAATATCAGGGGAAAGGGAAAAGGTCTCCCTTCTAAGTTCTCACCCTTTATTGCCACCACTACCCTTTCCGTTTCTCAGTTTCCAATCTCGCTACTATCTTCACAAAAGCACTAGCATGCTACGCTCACCGTCTCTCTCGCGCTCCGATTCCACTTGCTTCTCTCTGGTATGTTCACCTTGTTCCGGTAATGCCAGACCCGATCCTCTCCTTCACCTCGGGTACGTTTGTTCTTCTATATAATTGAATGTTATTCTGCGGCTCACTTTCTTTATGCATTTTTATGATCGGAGCCGACTGGAGTTGAATCCGTTTGTTTGAAATGGATTCCCGATCATTGATTACCGACAGTGTGCTCGCAGATTGAGGTTCAGCAGAAGGGCTTGGGGCGACGGGAGAGCAGTTTCAAGTAAGGCATGTGACTTGTATGCTTCTGCTTATGCGATTACGTATTCGAGTTCGGTTTGAATCATGTATTGAGTCGAGTTAGTTATTAGTTTTTCCTTTTTGCATTTGATAGGGCAAGGGTGGCGTCAAGCTTAATATTTCTGGTGCCTACGATCGCCAGGCTCAACAGCGTGTGCTTGAGGTATGCTCCAGCACGTAATGACTTGTGTTAGCCGGTTGCTTCGTGCACTGATTCTGTGTGAAATTGAATTGTGTCAAATTATTGGGAGTCAGGTGCGCATTAATGAAAAACCAGAGCCTGCTTCAACTCTTGAATAAGATTTATTTTGGGAAAAAAAAAAGCAGCAGTAAGAAACAGAGAAACTGCTGCCTGTTTTACTGTAGTCGTTGGGAAGGAAAGAGAAAATACTACTAATTTTCCTTCTTAATTGTTGTTTAAGTTGGGCCAACTTCACTAAGTTGATACGGGTGTTGTAGGTATAAATGGTGAAGGGTCACTGGTTGGTTCTGATTTTCTGTAGCTAGTGCTCATTTCAGATGTATTTTAGCAGCCCATCATCCCTGTGGACACATTGTTAATGCGTCTGATTACTATCACAATTCTACTTGACAATTTCAATTCCAGGAAGAAGCTCCGGAGATGTCAGAAGCCATCCCATCATTCAGAACCTTTCCTGGTCAGGCATTTCCACTTGGCATTTCAGAAGTGGAGAATGGGATCAACTTTGCGATTTTCTCACAGCATGCAACTGCGGTTACACTTTGCCTGTCACTTCCACAAAGGTGATGATGCAATGCGTTCTTTCTTATTGTAGCATCACAAAAAGCCAGAGTTGGAAGTATACATCTTTTCTCCACCTCCTTGCCAGTTTAATAGAAAGGAAACCGTCTCCTTTTCCATTAGCAATATGAAGTGGATTTTCAGTGTTTCTGTTGCAGCCATCATCATTGCATGCTTCCTGATTAAACCCATTTGAGTGCTTGCCATTGTGACACTTTATTGAAAGGAAAAGCATTCAATTTCTAAAAATCTGCACTTGTGATTATCCTAAGGGATTGGTATCTGTTGCTTGTAGTTCAGCTTTGTGTTTGTTAATTTTCCGCAATGGTTTTGAGTTGTAGCTTTGTTTGTTGCATTGGTTAGTGAATACACATGAATTTTCTTTGTTGACCTAGGTCGGAGCTTAGCCAGATGCATGGTGCGATAGTTGAACTTCCATTGGATCCTCATATTAACAGAACTGGAGATGTTTGGCACGTTGGTGTTAAGGTAGCATTGCTTTTAGGATACTAAGTGTCAGCTTTCCTGGTTCTCTTCACTGTTTTTTTTCGTGGGGGCAGGGGGGAGTGTTTGTTTCCACATCATGTATCTCCATGTCAAAAACATAGCACTTCCTAGGCTCTGGTATTATGGTATTCGAAGTTGTTCTGAAACCTTGTCTTACCTGTGAAATTTAGGATTTGCCTCGCAGTGATGTCCTCTATGGTTATCGAATGGATGGTCCAAATGACTGGAATCAAGGGCACCGTTATGACAACAGTGTTGTGCTTATTGACCCTTATGCGAAGCTAATTGAAGGTCGTCAATATTTTGGAGACAAAAATCATAAACTATCAAAATTTCTTGGAACTTATGATTTTAATAGTGTGCCTTTTGACTGGGGAGATGACTTTGAAGTACCAAACATCCCTGAGGTATAGTTAGGATAGTTTTTCTTTTTTGCAAGTTGCAGCAGTCATAGTTATACTTCCACTGTAAACTTATCAGATCACTTTCATTCCATCAAAAGATTTGGAACCTTGAAAACTGAATATCAGCAGAAGATGGGGTCAGATGCTGAGCGCCCCGTCATTGTTATGTTTGACACCTAATTACCTGTAACTGTTTTGATGTTTGCTTGGAAAATAATCTGGGGCCCAAATTGTGACTCTTGCCTCTTGCTTATGCATGCCATGTTTGCAAGTACCCAAAAAAAGAAGAAAGAAAGAAAAGAAGCTTAGGAACTAGTTCCTCTGTTATAGTTGAGAAATAGAGTGTTCTGCATTAGTTCTCTCTCTCTCTCTCTCTCTAATGAATCATGTGATATTATTGTGATATTCTTAAATAATTCATTTATTTCCTGCCCTTTCTTTTCAGAAGGATCTGGTTATATATGAAATGAATGTTCGTGCATTTACAGCTGACCAATCTAGTGGTCTTGATCCAAAAAAATGTGGCAGCTACCTTGGTGTCATTGAGAAGGTGATTGTCTCTGTATCACTGACATTTTGTTCTACAATAAGTAAAATAAATTGCATTAGAGCGCTTACTGACTACTGGGTCAGCAGAAATGGAAAATATATGGTTTTTATTTTAGAATACTTAACGACTATTGGATCAGCAGAAAAGAAAAATATATGGTTTTCGTTTTAGGTAAATTTCATTTGAAGTTTGTGCGTCTCAACTCTCAAGTAATAATTTAAAATATTTTGATGTTTTTGTAATAAGAGTTGAAAAGTTATCGGCCTTAACAATTTAATACTCTATCCCACTTTCTTTGCTTCATTTGACTTTTTTGACTACTTTGACTTGAATTTATTCATATTATTATTTGTTAGAAAAAAATAAAAAAAATATATTTAGAAACTATAGGTCTTGATTTATCATTTATAAATAAAGGTTTTTCATTTATATGCTAAATTGTTGAAATTAAAGTCGTAGATTAATTGCTGAAAAGTGAATGGTACAAAGAATTTGGGACAGATGGAGTAGTTGTTAAACTAAACTAAAGGAAGAAAAAGCAGCTTAGATGTATAGGCATGAGGTGCAACAGATTTTGGGTTTTTATTTTTGGCCTGCTGTTTTTGAATCAGGTGATACTATTGATATTCTTTTACTTCATGAGTAACACCTTAATAAAATATCTCACATTAAAGCTAAAGTTCATCCTAGATTTTTACTTTGTAGTTGTTTTTCCTAGTGTACATGTATTTGATTTATGTTTGATTCTGATATTTCTTTGTTGAATTTAACCTTTAAAGATTCCATACCTTCTAGAACTCGGGATAAATGCGGTGGAGCTGCTTCCTGTCTTTGAGTTTGATGAGTTTGAATTACAGAGACGGCCGAACTCTAGAGATCACATGGTAGGGTGAATCGATTTGATATGTTATACCCACTTGAAATTTCATGCATAAAATATACAGTAAGGTTTAAATGTAGTTCTCTCATGTAAGGTTTAAATGTAGTTCTCTCATGCTTGATTTTCATGTGGCATTTGTTTTTCCTTTCCATATAGGCATTGTAAGCAATTCATCTTTAAAAAAAATATATTTATAACTGTGCAGAGTTGCCTACCTACTGACATATTTGATGTGATTGATGAGTGTTGTGTATGACTTATACCATTCATTGACCGCATATCCTGGGGAATTGATGAAATTTATATCCTTTAATGCGATGATTTTGCCTTTAGCAGTAGCACAGAGCTAATAAGGGCGCTCTTTGATACATAGGCAATAATAAAGAGGACCTTGATTATGTTTTCAAACTGAATGTCTGGTGTTGTTTTTTGTTTTCTTGTTTGTGTTTGTGTGTAAGCAATTGACAATCTTTGAAGTTGTATAACATAACCTCCTGAACAACATAAGTGCCACTAAGGGGACTAATCTTATGATGAGCAAAACTTTTGGCAGTGTAGATTCTTCATGATCTTCACCGCAGCTGAGTTGAGTTGGTGATATGAAATTCATAATGAAAATTTACTTTTGAATTTATATGCAGAAGTACCATGTGATAAGTTTTCATGGCAGGCGCCCTTCCTAGTGTGAACGTTTTGTGAGGGAATCATGGATTGTGAATGTAGTGTATGGCATCAATTTTTTGTTTTTTTGGGATTTACCCATGTCTACATGTCATCCTGCAATATGTTTCAACAAGGTTGGCATATGTTGCTGTTGTTGCTTTTAATAATAATAACGCGGTATTAATATCTTTCAACAAGTAAATGCTCCATGTTATACATGGAGAAAGTGCATCTGGAAATTTCCTTTTTCTTTTACTCTTTTATTTTCTTTCAGAACTTTCTCAATTGCATGAGTTTTCTCACGTACATGGCTTCTAAAGATATATGTTGAAATATTTTGTTCTTTTCTGAAGATAAATACTTGGGGATACTCGACCATAAACTTCTTTTCTCCTATGATTCGTTATGCAAGTGATGGAGGAGGGCCAGTCAATGCTTCACGTGAGTTCAAAGAAATGGTCAAGGCCTTGCATCATGCTGGAATCGAGGTGATGTGTATTCCCGTGTTGGTCTCTCACCACATTGACTTGTTCATGTGTTTCTTTAGACCCCCCACCAGCACATAGATGGAAGTGTGTAACATGCGTTCAATGTTTAGCAGTAAAACCCTTATTCTTTTTCAGGTCATTTTGGATGTTGTATATAATCATACCAATGAAGCTGACGATGCAAATCCATACGTGACTTCTTTCCGTGGCATTGATAATAAGGTAATCTGCGTTACAGAAGTTGCTGATTTTTTTTTTCCTTTTCTCTATGAACCCAGTTTAATTCAGTGGGATCTCTCATTCTCCCACCATGTGATATTATTGCATTTGCTTTTGCTGCTTTTTCCATTGGTCAACTTTATTTGGATCAGCATGAGGTTCATGTTTTGGTCACTGACCATTACTGTGTGTGTATCTCAATGAGAAAATGCTCAATATTTTTTGTTTATGCATGAATACAATATAATTGGTCCAAAGACTTATTTTATAAGCATAAATAAGATTAGAAAAAACTATTCTGCCCAGCAAAACAAGCTGATCCCAAAAAGCGGAATTTGAAAACCCTGGTCATCATTTGAGTGGCTATTGGAAAATATTTATGTTGTCTGGATGTTGATATCTTACCTGGGATTCGTCCACTACAATAAATTTCAGGAAGCGTTTTTAAATTTTTTTGCATGTGTTAGATCTTTGTGCTGCTGTTCTCTATCTTAATGTTTATCATTTATCCTTTTCGTTTTATTAGAATCTGACAGATTGTTATGGTTCAATCACCCTATAGTCTTTTTGTTTGTAAATCAAGAATAGACCACATTTTTCACAAGCTATTATCCTCATTATGTTTGCTGTAATGGAAGTCTTATGCATTTTCTGTTCTCATTTGTTAATACCACCAATTAATTTGCAGGTCTATTACATGATGGACTTAAGAAATGGTGGTCATTTGTTGAATTTCTCCGGATGTGGTAAATCGAGGATTCTTACTTACCCTTGTTTCTTGGATTTGTAATTTATTTTTATGCAATCTGGTACGAATAGCTGTCACTGCTGCTGTTTGTTTTGTACCAAATTATGATGCTGTCCCATTCTCTGGTGCAATTTTATTTTATTTTTGTTCCAATTATCAAGACATCTGAAATGTACCTCTGCTTACAAATTGAATCTGAAATGAATTTGACACCATCCAATTCAGTTGATGCAAATGAAGTTAAAAGATTCTGCTCTGCATTAATATTACACTAGATTGGACAAGTGGATGAATTTTTAGATCCTCTTGATTTTTTTTTTCAGGGAATACATTGAACTGCAATCATCCTGTGGTAATGGAACTCATCCTTGACAGCTTAAGGCACTGGTACTGACAAAAGTTTTCCGGATAACTCTTCATTGTGGACCCTAGGATGTTTTCTAGTATAAAATAGTCATCTATTAATCCTTTCATTTAGTGCATCCTGTTTCTTGGTGATTTTAGCATTACTTGAATCTGTATCTAGAAGAAATTTTACACTGCTAACTCCTAAATTGAGTTCTGCGTCTGTTTGGAAGGTCACCACTTTGTTTTCAAATGAATGAAATCAAGTGCATATTATTTTTAACAACTTTTACATGCTATTTGACTGATTCTAATTTTATCTTTTCTTCAGAAGAGTTGCATGAGATGGTTTTTGTTTAAACTCATATGATCAAATTGAAAGTCTACTGCATATGCTTTGCTCAAGAAAATAATTAAAGTCAGGGATGGTTTGTTTCCTGTAACCGATAATGCACATTGATTGTAGGGTTACTGAATATCATGTAGATGGCTTTCGATTTGACCTCGCCAGCGTACTCTGTCGAGGAAGTGATGGTTCTCCCCTTGACGCTCCTCCACTTATAAGGGTGAGTGATTTAAATCTGGCTTTAGTGTAAATTTTCTTACCGAACATGTCATCCCTGTGAAAAGCATGAGACTTGGTGAGGTTATCAGTTGTAGAATATAAGTCTTGCTCTAAACATTCACACATACCCAAAAGCATGAAGATCGTTATGATTCAGTGAACAGGGATGTATAGAATTGAACTATTAAAAGCTGGCATTCTGCTTGGTTATAGAACATTAATTCCCACCTGTCTCTGTAATTTGTCTTCAGCAAAATAATTCCATATGTCCAGAACATATTAATTTAATTCTGTCAAACCTATGTTCGTGCTTGTTTAAGTCGATTACAATTGCAATAGATGCATTATGTACAAACCTTGATTACAGCTTCCATAAAGAAGAGAGGATAACTTTGATATACTAGCTCACATGAGCATATTTCTGTTGACCAGGCAATTGCAAAAGACACAATCTTATCCAGGTGTAAAATCATTGCAGAACCTTGGGATTGTGGAGGCCTATATCTTGTTGGCAACTTTCCAAATTGGGACAGGCAAGTCTCTATGAAGGATCAGATTTTTTTTTGGTGTTTTATTTCAATGGTATATTTTGATAGTTTGAAGTGGCTCTGCTTGTCTTTTTTATTGTTCCTGCATCACATGTTTGGCATTTGGCAATTTATTTTGCAGACTTCCTAATTGATAATACTGTGTTTCCCTTCTGAAAATATGGGCACCTCCTACTGCACTACTTACAAGATGTTTTGCACAGGTGGGCTGAGTGGAATGGAAAGTACCGTGATGACATTCGGAGATTTGTTAAGGTGATATCACAAACACAATGTTATATTTCTTGTTATGTTTGATTTGCAAGAAAACATTAGAAACGCTATTTTACCTTGATTTTCTGCATAGATTCTGATTGAAGGGACATTTTGGTCTATCTGGAATAAGTTTCAGAAAATACTCTTTTAGACACGAGTCTGACAAGTGATTCATTCTTCTCTATAAATTTGCATGTTATATCCAAAATGTGATGGATATTGCCTGCAGGCATGATATGCCCTTTAATGGTAAAAGTTAAAACATCATGGCATTGCATGTGCTCTAGTTTCGTACCCTGTAGGTTATTGCAAGCTTCCCTTTTTAGTAATTTTTTTATGATATTATGTACTGTTGCAGTTTGTATATTTTAGTGAGCAGAGGTTGTCTCTCATTTCCCCTGGGCTTGCTCATATATTTTTCATGCTAATGATTATCTCATCCTTGAATCACTTTGTAGAATTGCATGTCCATGTCTAATGTGTGCATTATCGGCAGTCTCGGAAATTTTTGCCAATATATATATATATATCTCAAACAATGCAGGGTGATCCAGGCATGAAAGGTAGTTTTGCAACTCGTGTTGCAGGGTCTGCTGACTTGTACATGGTAAGTTTCCCTTGCTACCTTATGATCAAGATTTTATTATGTTGTTTGAAAAATGTGGCACTGTGATCTTTAAACCTAAAGCAACATGGTTTATGATGGGTGACTTGGCGTTATTAGTGATCTCCATCTGCCCTACTGTTAAGAAATTTAGATTTCCGAACCTTTCCATGCTAACAGGTGTGAGGTATTGTTCCATGCTAAATAATTGGTAAAGAAAAAACTGTCATTAACAGTCAGTCCGTTTACTTATGCTTTGATACTATCCTTAGACGGTCATGACATAACCACTGTAAACAAAGAGGAGGGTCCTATTCATAAACATGGTATCTTACAAGTAAGTAGTGAGGATAGAGATTTTGTAGATCCAAGATGATAACGATGATGATCACAGGAGTCAAGAAAATACCTGCAACTTCTGTAGGCGTGAGTTTTCCATCATGGAGTGTTAGACGCAAGATGATATTTATTTATTTATTTATTTATTTGTTTGTTTGGGGGGGAGGGGGGTGTTTTACATGGGAGAGAGGCCAAGCGAGAAGGGAATTGACGTGGAGCTCTTGGCCAAGGCTTTGGTTGTTCCCAAGATGAGATATGTTTTGTTATTGAACCTTAATGTTATTCTGAGCATTCTGTGCATGTTACTTTAAGGAGGACGTGTTTTTTCCTGTTTTTTATCACCTTGTTACTGACTTTAGTCTGTTTTATATCATGTACCTATCTTATTATATTTTTACTGACACGTCAATGGAATAAGTTATATTTTTCACAATCCTCCACCCCCCCTGATTATCAATTTGTCACACACTTAGATCTGTTTTGTCTCATGTACTTGTTACACTTTCTACTAACACGTGAATGGAAAAAGTTCTATTTCTCACAAATCCTCCACCCCTCTCCCCTTTCCTCCTCTCGTGATAATATGCTCGACTGTGAAGAAGTTTACTTGCATCTGTCATATTTGACAGGTCAATCAACGGAAGCCTTACCATAGCATCAATTTCATCACTGCACATGACGGATTCACTCTTTATGATCTTGTTGCTTACAATTCTAAGGTATTTCTGATTCAAATTGTTTACAAAGGATGTCCTGTAATTTCCTTTAAATTTTTTTTTATAAATTTTTTCCTTGTTTTACAGCACAATGAGGCTAATGGAGAAGGTGGAAATGATGGATGTAATGATAATTTCAGCTGGAATTGTGGTCATGAGGGTATACATTTCTCAGCTTCATTTGCACATGAGCTCACAATAGCTTCATTAATAAAATATGAGGAAATTATGTTCACTTTCACACAGCGTAAATTCAAATTTTTAAATTCAATTTATTTGGCCTCCATCTATTCCCTTTGTTTGTCTTCTTGATTCTAACTAATTTGAAAGTTGTCGGCTAGCAGTTCTTTATATTTTGAACAGAGTAATGATGTTTTGTTTTTTCTATTTTGGATTCTTAGATTAATATCTGATATTTGTCTTGTGGGATAAAGTATCACAAAATATAGCATACTTGCTTCTTACAGGAGAGACTGATGATGCCCGTGTTAAATTCCTACGCTCCAGGCAAATGAAAAACTTCCATTTGGCATTGATGATATCACAGGTATAGCCTAGGAGGCTGGTGCCCTTACTTTTCTTCTTTAGCTTGTCAGTTAGCTAGAAAGACACCATCTTTGTTTAGATACTTTGAGTGTACATGACCAGGGGACACCAATGCTGTTGATGGGGGATGAATATGGGCATACACGTTATGGAAATAACAACAGCTATGGCCATGATACTTCTATTAATAATTTCCAGTGGTCGCAGGCAAGTAATTTTGTCACTTTAGATCACATTCCCATCGGGCAGTAGTTACTTGATGCTAATTAATATATATATATATTATTTCATTGCAAACAGTTGGATGTGAAGAAGAGTGGTCACTTCAGGTTCTTCTCTGAGATGATAAAGTTTAGGCGGAAGCACCAAGTCTTCAACCATGAAAACTTTCTCAACAAGGTACTATATTTTTAAACCTGTCTTGATGGTACTTTTTATATCAGCTGCTCTGTAGCTGATCAAATGTATCAATGCAGATTGATGTAACATGGCATGAGGATAACTGGGATAATCCTGAGAGCAAATTTCTTGCTTTCACGTAAGAACTTTTGTTTCGAATGATTGCAGATTTTCATTTGACAAAAGTTTAGTTTATGTCTCCTCTTCAGCAAATCACATTCTGGTCATAAGGAGTAGGGAAGGGTAGTATGAGAGTCTCTTTTTCACAAAATTTAGGGATGCGCCACATCTCCTAGTTTACTGTCGATCTCCTTTCCTCTCCTTTGGTACTTTACTTACCATCTGCAAGTTTAAAAGACCATTAAATATGTGCAACTGTTATTCTTTCTGGACGAAGTGTTATTCTTTTTGGACAAAAGTTATCTTTTTCCTCTACATGAACCTCTTGTCGGAAATTATATGTAATTTTTTATGTCGAATGATTTGTTGCCATTTTCTTCCCTTTTTTTTTTAATCATTTCTTTATGCTGCATGCACTTGCTTTGTTATTCAGGTCGTTCTGCTAAACATTCATTTTGCAGGCTTCATGATGCTGCTGGAGGAGATATCTATTTGGCATTCAATGCTCACAATTATTTTGTTAAAGTTGGGATACCTTCGCCCCCACAAAAGAAGGGTTGGTTTCGCGTGGTCAGTCTCTGTTTGTCCCTTGTCTTTTTTTTGTGCATTTTAGTTAAGACTGAGGCCCCAATACCATAGTGGTAGAGCACTTCAGAGGATTTTCTTGAAATTGCTTAGTGCTAACAGCTGCCCTCCGCGTCAAATCCAAACAAGGTTTGTATGAAAGTGGGTGTTTGAACAAACGAGCAGTTACGGCATATATGTGCTCAATTCAAGCCTCTTAGTCAGATAAGGCGGAGCTTTTAAATACTTGTTCCGTCCCATAATAATTGTCCAGTAGTCTTTTATTGGTCAAACTAGATACTATACCAATCTTAACCCTTATTTATGTATTTATATTCTACCTTTTCCAATACAAGAATTCAAGGGTATAATAGTAAAGAGAAAAATAGTCTTTTAATTATAGGAGTGGACAATTAATTGCTTGATTGATGCTTTGATTAGTACTTTAGCTTAATTTCTCATCTGATTCATAACCATTAACGTAAATTGCAGGTGGACACAAACCTTGCATCTCCAGATGACATCGTCCCGGAAGGTGTCCCTGGCATTTCGGATACCTACAATGTGGCTCCATATTCTTCTATTCTTCTTGAAGCTAAATCAGAGAGCAAATCTGGTTAAACATGATGACCTTTCAATAATTCTTCTGAAGAAGCTACAATGTGAGATTGCCAAGCTGGGACAAAAGATTGACAGCTTGGATGTGGGAAATCACCTGTTGGGATGGGTGTTAACAACACAGGTCAAATTTGAACACACCCAACTTCGTATAGGTAGATTTGATTATGGTACTGATTTCTATAGCATTACTAGAGGGAATTACAGCTGGTGTGAACATTTTACAATCTGGTGAGCTGAGAAATGGCAGCCGTAAGTTATGGGGGAGTGGGGACCCATTATCTCCGTTCATGACTCGCTCAACGCTGATTCATAACCCACCATAGCTGTACTTGTTTTTGCCTTTAAAGGTACTTGAAGTTCTCCTTTTTTACTGGGTGCACCGCCTGAATTAGCTTCAATTTCCGGTGTGGAAATAATGGCCACTTTTTTGCGGAGCCGCTTTCACGTGTCACGTTTTGCTTTTTCTAGTCTTCCTGATTTCAAATTTGGCTCTCCATTTTTTTTAATCTTTTTAACTCTTGCACTTACTATTCTTCAGTTGGAAAAGCGCGTAGAAATTTTGATTGATAAATGACTTATGTTCCGGAAACATCGGAAGTTGTGTTACTAGAAGAATAGAATTTCCGGAGTCGAGGACCCCGTGTTGTTCGAGGGAGAATGCCCTCGGTAGTTGCTACTGAAACTAGCACAAACCCCGTGACAACGGACCATTTTTTCTTTTCTTTTCTTCGAAAGAGTTCATGGCGTGCAAGTGAATATTGAAAAACATAACCGAAACGATTTACTTCAGCCAAAAAACAAAGGAAAACATCAATAATATTGGTCTGCGGTAATCAACTTCTTGGTTTAGGGGGGTTTAGGTTGCTTTTGCGACTGTAACTCAGTTTTCTAACTCAACTCACTCTGGAGTTTCCTGGCCTGGGTCTGGATGCTCGGGTGTAGGGGTGTAAGTGGTTGACCCTAACCTTAAACCCGACCCGAAATCCGACCCTATTTTTCGGGTTAGGGTCGGGTTAAATAGATGAATAAGGGTTATTCGGGTCAACCCGAACCTGACCCGTTTAAAAGGTCAGAAATTGGGTTGGTTCGGTTAGAACCCGAAATCCAACCCAAACCCGAATAAGTACTATTTAAAAATATTGGCCCTTGGCAAATGTAATGTCTAATGTGTATTTGTTGGATTAATTTGTGGCTATTATGTGTTATAAAGTTGCTTTTAGGTTATAGAATGTGTATTTTTAGATTAACTTATGATGTTGCTTCTAGCTAATATGTTGGATTCTTGATATATGTGCATAAATTTTTTTAACGCCTTTCCAAGCTTCAGACCCGACCCAATCCAATTTTTTTTGGATTAGGGTCAGTTCGGGTTTTAATGTTAAATAGGGTCAGTTCGGGTTTCAGATTTCGGATGATCAGATTGGTTGCAAATTTCGGGTCCCGACCCTAACCCGAAAATTACACCCCTACTCGGGTGGCATGGACTAGGTGAAAAAAATCAACTTGATTCTATGTAAGTGGATTGCGCAAGCCATAGAAATAGGATATTGTACATAACTGCATTCAGGTTAATTAATCTAATGGAATGAATTCTTTATCTTCTTCTGAAAGTTATACTTTGGAGCTTGAACGATACATCTTGGTTAAATGTAGTGATCTCTAATCATCTGTAATTCTATATTTTAGTTGAACATGGTTCTACGATTTAGTATGCTTAATTGTACGGGATAATGGGTTGATTTGATACTTTTGTATGTCAGTAAATTTTTGGCAATATGTGATTGATGTTTGAGTTTTGGATCACATTTTCTATCAAAGTTTGAAAATGAGAGCAAAATAGCCATATTGAGGGTTTAATTGAATAAAAATTTCATTCAGTGCATGGACATTCTCTTCCGTGCCAATATCACATTAACACAAGGAAAATTGCGTCCGTGACCCCTAACTTTTAATTATTATACAATTTTAGACCTTAATCTCGATTTTGTACATGCAAAAATCTCTAACATTATTTAAGTATTTCATTTTGGACTTTTGTGGATAGAAAACGTTAGTGTGGATAAAAAATGCCATGTGACATACCAGCGTGGAAGATTTGCCACGTTGGCACAATAAATCAATTAGTAAAACCTAAAATTTTCTTAAAAAAGGGTAAAACTACACCGTTAGTCCTTCATCTCACCACCCTCAGCCCAAGAAACCCTAAACTTCTCCACCTGTTGCTGCTGCCCCTAAGGCTTCACCACTTTTGGCTGACGCTTCCAACCGCCAATGGTCCTCCACTCATTTTCTCATCCATCGATTCGCCTCCGTCAATCCCTTTATATTTCGTCGATTCATCAGTTACCACTTCGTCTGCCATATGTGCCCTTTGTCAATCTGGTGAGATCTATTCGGAATCATCACATTCCGTCTGCCACCTACATTCATGTCATTTAGCCCATGATTTTGGCCTATTACTGGTGATGATGTGAAGCAGCAGCAAAAATAGAGCATAAGGCAATGGTGCGAGGGGGACATGAGGGGTTCAGTGCCAAATGAAAATGAGGAAGAGAGTGCGACAGATCAAGGGAATAGGGGAGAAGGGGGTTGCTGTTGGATGAATGCGATCTAATTCTCGAAATCGTAAAGGGCAAAGGTTGAATGCTTCTGGAAATCATCGAGAATTCCAATAGGATGAGCGAGGTTGGCAGGATAGGACCGTCGACGACTAAAGGCTGGAAGCATCGGCCAGTAGTGGCAAAGGCCTAAGGGTGGCGTCAACAAGTGGAGAAGTTTAGGGTTTCTTGGGATGATGGACTAAGGGTGTAGTTTTACCTTTTTTTTTTAAGAAAACTTAAGGTTTTGCTAATTGATTTATTATGCCAGCGTGGCAAATCTTCCATGCTGGCGTGCCATGTAGCATTTTTCATTCACACTAACTATCCACAAAAGGTCTAAAATTGAACACTTAAACGATGTTAGGAATTTTTCATGTACAGATTCAAGGTTAGGGTCTAAAATGGTACAAGAATTAAAGGTTAGGAGCCATGGACGCCATTTACCCCATTAACACCATCTAAACAGCTAGCAGAGTGATTCATTTAGGAAAACACTTAACCTAGTCCCTTAAAATTTTCTTCTTAGCACATAGATACCCTAACCTTGCAACCTTGCAAATATACTATTTGAGTCATTTTTCTCATGAAGTTTCACCTTGCAACCTTGCAAATATACTATTTAAGTCATTTTTCTCATGAAGTTTCACTGTAGCTCTGTTGAGCTCTTTTAGTACAATTGTTCATAGTAATCTCAATGAGTTGCAGCTAGGACTTTCTCTGGTGGTTGAGTAGTGATCTCTAAACAGTAGGATAATAAGATTATTGATGAAATAAAAAAAAAAACAAGCAGATTGGCAACTAAGCGTTTTTTCTTTCATTCACGTTACCAACAAGTGGTGACACTTTAGATCGAGAAAATGGATTAACGCAAATCAATGCAAGTGATGAGTAAGTCATAAGTTTTTAGTTATGGTCGTGACACGGGAGCAAAAATGAAATGTTTAAAACCTTAGGAGGCTATGGTTTTACGTAAATAAATACTATGATAAAATTGAAATTTTTCAACATTTTTTCATTTGCCACGTTGGAAATTTACTCCTATATATAACATTAGTGGTAAATTACATAAAAGAGACACACACATAAGAGTAATTGTCCCATAAGTGACAAACTTGTTCTTTTGCCTTAATTTTTTTATACTTAGGATCATTACAAAGTATTATAGGAAAGTTAAAAGGGTGAAATGTCTACTGCATAAAATCTTGGAGGATTTCTAGTTGAAATTTAACTACTTTAAGATGTCATATATTTTGGAGTGTGGCATCACTTAAATCTCTATCTTCTGCCAAGGATGTCCGAATACCTCAATTGAACCAGCAATGAAGGAACTATAACAAAACGCCAAATTATGACTATGAATAAGAATCAACATTCATTTATATGTAGCAAATTCATTTTAATTTAAATTAGCTTAATTTAAAATGACTTATTTTTACTTTTATATTTTTTTTGAAAACTAAGTTTATATAAAAGTGAATATTATGTTGGTATAATAATTTATCGAAAATATAATTTTTATAATCTTTTTAATTTTTTATGAATTTTTTCTTTTTAATGCCTAAAACTAGAACAATTCATAAAAATTCAACAACATGATGAAAATTTACTTTCAAATGAATTATTATATTTATATAATATTGGCTTTCGAATGAAATTAGTTCTAGACAAAATAAATGTAAAAATAAAAATAATTCATTTTAGATTAAATTGACTTAAGTTAAAATGAATTGACTATAAAGTTAGAAAAATGATTATTTAACCTTATATATTAATATTTTACTTGCGCTAATTTGTTTTAACTTAAGTCAACTTAATCTAAAATGAATTATTTTTATTTTTACATATTTTTTTATCCAAAATCAATTTCATTTGAAATTCAATATTATATAGATTTAATAATCTATTTAAAATATTATTTTTATAATATTATTAAAATTTCATTTTTAATGACTGAGAAATGAAAAATTCATAAAAATTTAATAATGTCATAAAAAATTACTTTTAACTAGATTATTATATCTACATAATACTGACTTTTAAATGAATTTGGTTCAGGATAAAAAAATATAAAAATAAAAATAAGTCATTTGAGTTAGATTAACTTATATTAAAACAATTGACTATAACAAAATATAATAAATATAATGAATATATATCTAATTAGTTACAGTGGTTATTTTACAATTTTACTCGAAAAATTTCACTTCTCAAATTCTCTCGCTCTCTCTCTCTTTTATTGCCCGTGCTCATCTCCTCTTTTTATTCCACCGATCTCGCCGCGGCTTGTCGTTTCAAAAAGAATATGCGACTGGAGTGAGAGAAGGAGGCAATGGATTCTGGGGATGGCGAGATTGGGTACTCAAATCGGGAGATTGGAGGGGCTCAATCAAAGGAGATTGGGTTGATCGGAAGGGCTTGATTGGACAACAGCAACTTTAGAACCGTTATGGCACTTGTTGTTTCGGTACTTGATTCGAGCAAAACGGCGGGATGTGAGGGTTAGATCATCGAAATTGTCCTCATTTCGTCCTCCTTTTTCCTCCGGCGGAGTGATATATCAGGGCTGGGGCAGCGGAAGGACGCTTTGATCCTCGTCGATCAGATTGCGACACTCGGATCTTCAGTGATCTCTCGCTCGAATCACGCTGCTCGGATCCTCGGCCGGACCTCTTCAAATGCACCTAATTCCGCCGCTTCGACTACGAGTGTCAAGGAAGTGGAGGAAAAACCAGGTGCTCAGCCTTCCGATTTGGTGACATTTGTTGTTCCTCTGAATTTCAAGCTGTCGAATCCCAGAGAGTTAAGGATCGGACCTGACAAGACATCAGAGGTGTTCGGGGCATCGCTTGGGCTCTTCCTCCTGTAGGGCACAGGTGTTTTTTTGTTTCTGGGTGTGGCTGCCTCTTTTAGTTTGTCCTCTGGATTTGGTTCCTGCTACACATGGTTATAGCTAGGTGCCCTAGTTCGTTGATTTGGCTACTGACTTCACGATCCGCGCGGCAAATCGTCTTTTTTTTTTTTAGAAAACATCTGAAAAAATTATTTTTTCATGGCAAAAACATCGATTTTCAGATATTGAGCCCGGCCATGGGAGATTGGAGGGGGCCTTAGTCCCCATAGTGAGGTTGGGCTCCACTAGAAGAGGAAGCTTCACGGAGTTGATGATGTCATATAGAGATTTCGGAGTAAATTTTATGAATGGTATCAAACTTTTAATCATTGCTTTCTTTTAGTCCCTAACATATTTTTAATGTTCTGTTTTAGTCCTAAATCTATTAAAAGATTTTTTTTAACCCTAAATCTATTGAGAATGTTTCATTTTGATTCCAATTTGTTAATAACAACATTTTATATCATAATTTAAGCTCTCCGATAATTATCTTATAATAAATTTAATCTATAAAATAATTTTTTTATAGTTAATAAAAAAATTAAGTCACATTTTTTTTTCTCTCTACAAAATGAACTTATTTCATTCAGGAAGAAAAAAATATTAATTTAAAGTACCTATTTATTTTTAAAAAATGTTAAATTATTTAAATTTACTGGAAGACAGTTACCAAATATTTAAATTAGTATTTCAAAAGTTTTTAACAGACAATTATTTTAAGTTAATGAATTTCACCTGGTGAGAGACCAAAATGAAATAATTTTAATAAATTTAAGACCAAAACAGAACATTTGATAGGTTAGGGATTAAAAGGAAATAATAAAAAAAGATTAGGGACCATTTGTATAATTTACTCAGATATTTCGGGATTTTGGTTCTGGAGAGGCCATCAATGTTTGCTGGGGCGGAGATGAACGAAATTTTGTGGGTCACTTAGACAATGATGAGAGATAGAGAGATGCGACCAAATATTATATGAGATGAGAGAGAGGAACAGAGATGAAGGAATAAGAAGAAGATGAAGACCGGGCCAAAAGACTAAAAAACCCGTCACTTATTAGTTTTCCTTTTAATGGTTTATAAAATCGGTAAATTTGAAAATTTTTAAATTTGTTCTTGCTTGAAGCCGCTGAGCCCTTGGAATTAATGGATTATTAAATTCATTTTTTTTGTTTTGTCTAACAGTCTCTAATGAAAAGCCTGGAATAATTCCCATTGACCGAGAACAATTTTTTTATGGAGATAAAAAAATTGGAATGACTTTTTCTCAACTATATAAAAATAATAAAATTATTAACAAATGAGAAAAAATTATTAATTTGTAATGAACTTTTTTTTGGAGATAATAATTTTTAAATAAAAAAATATATATTTCATTAAATTATGTAAAATTTGTGATTTAGCGATTTTTATGAAAATAAAATTTAATATAAATAGTAATTTAATGAAAATCTTTTCATAATGCTTTTATATATATACATTTTATAGATAGACGTTTGCCTAGTTCTAGAGGTGGGAACCGGGCCGGACCATGGACCGGCTCTAGGCGGGGCGGTCTCGGGGCGGGGCGGGTTTCATTTTTTTTTGTTAAAAAATATATATATATAAAATAGAACAATTATTAATTATATAAGTCATAAATATTTTTAAGAAAAAACACCACCTCCGGTGTAAGTTTTATTAAGTTAAAAAGCCAAACGACACTTACAAATAATCGGAACGTGCCTTACATTTTTAAATGGCAAAAACGTTCCGAAAATGATAAATAATAGAAACCTATGATCTGTGCTGAACAGCATAATCAGATCAAATACAAACAACATGTATGATTGAAAGAAAAAAATTCAACTCTCGGTATCGGATATTACCTCATCATCCGAACTCTTTTAGTCTTGATGCCGGAGTGCTGCGAGGCCCTAATCTCGGTTGCACACGCATACTTCTACCGCGTCGGGTGTCAATCTTGACCATTTTTCTGTTATCACCCGTTTTCCGGCACTAAACGCTGCCTCAGATGAGACGGTCGATACTGGAACGGCAAGAATTTCTTGTGCGATTATCGACAAGATCGGAAATCCTGATCTCTTTTGTTTCCATCACTCCAAAATGTTGATGTTGCTTGTCTCGAATGATGTGTTAAGATAGTCATCGACCTCAGCTAATCCTGATGTCATTGGTCGAGGTTGTTTGAGCATTTGGAGCGCCGGGTTTAATCTTGAGGAGATTGATCTCCTTGGAGGCTCAGTTTGAGAAGTTTCGGATCTTACCTTATCCGAATGCCGCTCACAATATAACTTGTATAAAGAATGCAAGTACTCGGAAGCAGAAACAGACATAGCCAAAACATTTAAATGAGACATTTCTAAATAAGTATGAAAAATTCCTTCAAGCAGTGTTGTTGTGCCCGTTAATTTTACATACGGGTCAAGTAAAGAAGCGACTAAAAAGATAGGTGGAATGTTTGAGAAATATTGAAGCCACTTAGCCCGCATGGTTTCGACAGTCGGTTTTAACAACTCATCATTTTTAAATTGATGTAAAGCATATGTGATGTTCACTAAATGAAACAAAACTTGATGACTTGTTGGGTAGTAAACACTAGAGAAAAATTCAGTTCCCTCGTAAAAAAACTTAAGCAATTCATCGGTTTTGGAACATTTCTCCCAAATTTCAGTCGTAAGAAATTCAGAACCCATTTGTAAATTCATGAAATGTGACAACAAATTTGCATACGGTAATGCATCTTGCAACATAAAAAATGTGGAGTTCCAGCGGGTTGGGCAATCCAATTTAAACCGTTTCCAAGAAAATGGTTTTTGATTTTCAATACAAAAGCTTTTAAATTCACGAAAAATAGCAGGTCTGAACATCAAATATTTTAATGAGTTTCGAATAGGCAAAATGTCATTTTGGAGAACTTCTAAACCTTTTTGCACACAAATGTTTAAAATATGGCACATGCATCTAACGTGACAAAATGCACCGTTGAGCGGTGGTTTTAAGTTTTGACTCAAAAGGCGAGCGGCAACATCATTATTTGAAGCATTATCAAATGAAATGCACAGAACTTTATCAGTACAAAAATAATCACGTAAAGTTTCTAAGATACAATTAAATATTTGAAAACCAGTATTATCTGTTTCAATAACCTTAAATGACAAAATTCATTTTTGCATTATCCAATCAGAATCAATCCAATAAGAAGTAACACAATAGAATGATTGACCTATAGGTGATGTCCACATATCAGAAGTAAATGCTACACAATGATCAAGAGCAGAAAAATATGCTTGCAAATTTGATTTTCCGGTTTCAAATTGTCTAAAGCTTTCTTTCCTATCAGTTTTCCTAGATACTTTTCTAAATGCAGGATTTAATTGTGATTTTATCCAAGATTCTAGGTGGACATCTTCAGCTTGTGAAAAAGGTTTTTCGGTAAGGATCATCCAATTTACCATACCTTCTCTACAAGATTGTTTGTTAAAACGAAATATACCTGGTCCGCCGGCGCCGGTTGTAGACCCAAGTTGTGTTTGTCCTCCAGAACTAGTCCCGGTACTAGGGAGGACGTTAGCATGTTGATTTTCAAGATGCCTCTTCAGCATTCCAGTGCCGGAATTCTTTCTATGCACAAAATTTTTCCCGCAATGTTTGCATTTTCTGTACCTCGACTCCCCTTTGTTTATGAGCTCATAATGCTCCCAAACCCAAGCAGTTAGTCTCGTGGATTTACCTTGTGCTTGAGTTCCCTCCACGCCGGGTTCATGACTTGTAGGCGTCGGTTCTGTTGACGGATTCCCAGACGCCATCGCATCCAACTCTTCCACTTCATTATCGGATAATTGATCGTCGAGACCCAAATCGTAATTCGTCATATCGATTCCGGCATCATCGTCGTGAAACTCTTGAATTGAAATGCCTTTATCGGCGGGCTGAGATCGACGACGGAACAAGGCTCGGAGGCCGGTGTTGCGGGAAGATGAACTATCTGTTGACTTGCCATTTCCTTTTGAAGCCATGACTCACGTACTAATAGTAGTGATTAATGCAAAATCAAGAGAGGATTATGAAGATATTAGGGAGAGATTAGTAAGAAATTTGGAAGAAATTAAGAAAATAAGGAGAATGGTTGAGAGAATATAGTAGATGAAGAAAAGAAGTTGAGTGATTGTGTGAGGATTGAGTGAAAATGGCATTGGTATTTATAGGGGGAGGGGAAAAAATAGTTTGACCAAAAATTCCTTGAAATTTAGTTGTTGGGAGGGGCAAAAATGAAATTTTGGGGGCTAAAATGGAGCAGAAAACCGTTGAAGGGTCTGCTGTGTAATTAGCCCTTATTTTAAAATTTTTTTTGCAGGTTTACGTTATGCATGGAGTCGTTGCGCGCAGGTCGGCGGGGCGGGGCGGTCTGGTCCGGGCCTGCAGGGCGGTCCGTGCTGACGGGTTCGCCTGGTCCGGGCTGGTCTTTTTTGCGTCCGCCTCCTCCTATTTGTCCCATATTCGGCCCATAAAATTGCGGGCCTCTTGCAGGGCGGGTTTGACCACGGGGCGGTCCCGGTTCGGTCCGGGCCAACCCGGCCCACCTCCCACCTCTATTGCCCACTCTCGGTCACCTACTATTACAATTGAGTTGTAGATTGTTATACCTAAGAATTGGGGCATATGCAGCTTTTTTTTTTTTTTTCCAATCCATTGAAGGGTTTAATGCAATAAGCTTTTAGTTGTTTGGCTTTTTATTGTCTAGATTACCCGCTGTTTATTTGAACATTTGAGCTACCATTTAGCTTTTCATTATTTGTATAAATAGGGTATTATGTCATCGATATTAAAGGTTAGGTTTTGTTTTAATGATAGTCATTTTCTATGATTTTTAATCATTAAGTCATATGTTACTTAATCCTCCTCTCATCCATTAACATTTATTAATTTCAACTCTTATATTTACTCAACCTTTTTACTATTACTTAGAAATTTTGTCAAACCATCGACCGAATAAAATGGAAAAGCAGCAAGACAAGACACATAGAGAATAGATCGACAAAGGATAACATCAAGACAACATTATCAAGCTATTTTCTACTTTTATTTACTATTTTCTGTAATAAATAACAAGAAATATATCACTTTGAAGCACTTTCAACGAATCTGAAATATTTTGGTGTATAGTTTATAGTTACACTCCATACCAAATTCAATCACTAAATACTTTATTAAGACTATAATTTTATAGCAAAAATCATAGTTACTAAACTACAATTCGGTGCCTGCTGCGCAGCTCAGGGCCTCTCATAGTTTACTTCATTTTGTGTTACGTTTGCCCATCTGACTGGTGCGGTGTTGATAGCCTAATAGGCGAAGACCTTAAATTTTGAGCTAACAAGATGAACTTAAATCACAAATCTTAAATTGATATAATTTGAAAAAAAAAAATTAAACGCAGGAGTTTGTATGCTTTAAGAAATGTTTTCTCAAATTCATAAAATGTATCTCACTCTCTTAACTGTAATAACTTATACTCTTCCGTATCATATTACTTTGATCATTTTTTATAAAGTCTCAAATTACTTGATTTCACAAAAAGTCTTAAATTACTTACACATTTTCCCTCAAAAAATAAAAAGTCACTATGCCTACTAAATTACATTATTGTAAACCCATTAAACGATTTTTTTTTTTTAACTCCATGGCAACTCAAAGAGAGATATTTTTATATATGGATTGATTAAATATGGTTTTGTGTTAGAAAACTTAAGATTCTAAAGTATATAATCTAAGTTATATTGTGGATCACCACTTTTATTTCTATTATTAACTGTTGTTTTTACTCTCACTTTTATAATACTTTTATTTATTTAAATTTTAAAAAATGATAATTTTTCACTCTTAATTTTCACTTTAAGAATACTTTGCGTAACTTAGCATATACTGTGCTACCGCAAGACAAGCGCACGATCCATCCGATCATATCCACAACTAATATCAGTAGGGGGCGATTAAAAAATCCAGAAAAGTTTGTAACGGTTACATAGGGTCATTTAACTATTTTTCATATATAATTAGGCGAATCTATTTTAATGGTTAATCCTTTTATGGACGTTACCAAGTTAATTTTGTAACGTTATCATCTCATCTGACCGTTGATGATGACGGGAGAAAACTTCACTCATGATGATGGCACATGTCCCGACGATTTTTTAAAGGTCCAAGTCTTTCTTTTGGGCAAATTGCACTCATGGTCCCTAACCTTTTATAGTTATCTTATTTTGGACCTTAACCTCAAAACCTTGAATGAAAAGTCCTCAACATCACTTTTTTGTTCCATTTTAGAATTTAGAGGGCAGAAAGTGTTAAAAATAATGACATTGACCATGTGACATGCCAGTGGGGTAATTTGCCATAGCGGCATAATGAATCACCAGCTATGTGGGAAAGAAAAAAATAATACAAAAATGGGTATGAAAAATGGAAAAAAAAACACTTCGGTGTCTCTTCTCGGTTGCCTTTTGCGTAGTCCGCCCTCTTGCTGTTTGCCTCCACCATCCTTGATTTCACTTGTTGTTCCTTTCCCTCTGCCCAATTTCATTTGTTCCCCTCCTCATTCACTTCAATTTCGATTTAGATTGCGTTTTGATATCATTTGTTCCTCTCCTCCTTCACTTTGATTTTGATTTTGTTGAAACCTTTCAATCTCCCCTACTTCAGAACCTTTGATTTGCTAATGTAATTAGAGATTTGCGAATGAGGCTTCGATTTCCCACTAGCGATGATCGAGTGAACAATTTGGAGCAATAGAGTGAACTTTCTCTTCTTCAATTAGTGTCGTTGGTGGTTGGAATGACTTTGTAGCAATGGGCAAAGGTTCTGTGAATGATTGAGTAGCATGCAGAGGTTGATTAACAGTGTCGGGTAGGGTTAGGGTATGGTTAGTGAATTGTAACCTAAAAAAAAATAATCTCTTATAGGCTATGATTTCAGCTGATATCAAATACTAAGCAAAAGAATTATAATTTGAAATTGCTTGAGCACCAAAGGAACTGATTAATAAATTAATAAGCATTTTGGTGAAAATTACCATAATACCTCAACGAACTAAAATTTAAAAGGCCTAAAGCCCTTTTTGCCCCCTAAACTTTGTCAACTCAGACTTTTTACCCCTTAAACTTTGACTCGGTTCGACTCACCCCTCAAACTTTGTAAACTATCACCTTTTGCCCCTTCAGCCTAGTTAAATGGAGAATATGTACTAAAATATAAATAAAAATAAGGCTGAAGGACTAACTAAATTATTTTTCCAATGGTTGAACATTGTGAGTAAATAATAAGCATAAATGCTTCAGTTTCATATTTAAGATTACTCAGCTTTCCCTTGCTTTCGCATATAAGTTTGTGTTAAGGCCTCTAATTGTTTACTCACAAGAGTCAATAATTGGACAAATAATTTAGTTACCCCTTCAAATTTTCTTTTATTTTCATTTTAGTACATATTTTTCATTTAATTGGACCAAGGGGGTGAAAGGTCCCAGTTTGTAAGTTTGAGGGGTGAGTTAAACCGAGTCAAAGTTTAGGGGGTAAAAGGTCTGAGTTAACAAAGTTCAAGGGGCAAAAGGGGCTTTAAGCCAATTTAAAATACTGGCTCGTAATTAAACACTTTTTCTCTTTAAATCGCCTCTTAATGGGTAAATTTAGATAAATAAGTAATTAGCCATATGTAATCAAATATTATAACAAGGACGTGCCAATCATCTATCAAAAGAATAAAAAAATGACGTGCCAATCATAATGAAGGCGGAATTTTTGTTCGCTAATAAATTTGAGCTTCCATTAATCCAAGCTGGCTCTTTTCTTTCCTTTTTTCCTGCTTGAAAGCTACGCGTTTTAAAGCTGTCAATACGACAATTTGGACGGTCCGTATTCGTTCTACTAACGATCTCATCTGCCACGTGTTAAGAAAGCCCAGCTACGATCTGGTCCATGCGCTTCAGAATTATTTTCAATCAAGTCTCTCAACTTCTTATCAGATTTTTAGACTTAAACTTAAAAACCACTAGACCAGGCCTTACATATTCTACAGGGAACATAAATATTAGTAGTAGAAAAATTGATTTTAAGTTTGGGTCACAAAAATCCAGTGTGGGTGTTGAACCTCTTAAAGCAATCCAATATTTACATGCCATACAAGAACTAGAAAGGTAGTTTAGAATTCAGTAAGACTATAAACAAATTAAATGAACATGAATAAGTCATATTCATGCTAATTTGTTTAATTTTTAATGAATATGAATACAAATAATAAAGAAACACAACTTCTAACAACTTCTCACAACTTCTCCACTTATATTTGTTCATTGATCAGTAAACGGTGTTCATGTTCGTTCGTTTATAATAGTAGTAGCATGACTCAAATGAACACAATTGAATGAATGTATTCATGAACACTAAACAAACCAAACATAAACGAATGAATGTCATATCAAAGCTTGGAAAACCTTGTTTCTAGATTTATAAATCTACAAAGAAATCACTCATAAAAAAAAAATTGGAGGTGTTCCAGTTTTGCAATGACACTAATTTGAATTGGAGTAAGCCTAACAATGCCTAAGGGGTCAAATAACCACTGGTGAGAGCGATTATGGGTTAAGACTATGAGGTTTGGTTTGATGTGGCAACAAATATATGTTATGAGGTGAATGACTAATTAGATTTGAGAAAATAAAGACAATAAATTAATTTGGGAAAGATTGAGGCATGATCATGAATGTGTAGAGTAGGAAGACCCTAATAAACATATGTGATATATAGAATATACATAATAATAAATGTACAGCTGATATATAAATAAATAAATAAATAAAAAATAAATAAATGAATATAAATGAATAATAACTAAACTATTCATGAACATAAATAAATGAATGAGACTTTATTCATGTTCGTTTGTTTATCTAATCAAATAGAAAATTTTATTTATGATCATTTGTTTAATAAAATAAATGAAACTAAATAAACTTTTGCTGAACGATTCATCAAACGCTCTGTTTGTTTACATTCCCAGAATTCAGATACCAAATGAGTACAGGAACACAAAACACTGCTATTGTTTGGTCGGTCTCCTTGTTACATTTTGGACTAAAGGGACACTTTCTAATTTATGAGGGCTTTTACGGCAAAGCACGCAAAATTCCAAACCCTTAGAAACTAAGGCATCAGGAAATTGCCCCAAAACCAACCTGAGCGTCTCTATATAAATACAGTCCTCCTTTTCGTATGTCGAAACCCTACACTTGCTATTCCGTGTCTGGAGACTTCCTAGTCCTTTTGTCCTAGCTTTCTTGAAATCTCTCAGATCAGATCGCCTACTAGCAATGGCTCAAGCGCTTGCTTGCATCGTCATCGTCGCCCTCATCGCCGGCTGCGCTCTCGGCCAGGCTCCCGGCGCTGCGCCGACGAAGTCACCCACGCCCACCGCCTCCCCTACTCCGGCACCCAAGGCGGCGACTCCTCCTACTACCGCCACCCCTCCGACTGCTACTCCCACCGCTGCACCCAAGGCTTCCCCTCCTGTTTCAACCCCGGCGGCCACTCCTACAGCTGTTCCGACTAGGTCACCCCCTTCTCCTCCACAGGCTCCCTCTGCAGTTACGCCCACCGCAACACCCTCGGCTGGAGGGCCGACCACATCCGTCGCAGCAGTTCCCGCCGGTAGCCCGACGAGTTCTCCCAGCGGCGCTGCGTTGAACAGAGTGGCGGCTTGCGGATATGTGGCCAGCGTGGTCCTGGCCGGCGTCTTGTTGCTGTAGATCTGAGTGGGAGTGGGTGATTTTCGGTGACACTGGTTTGATTAGTAGGATTTTGTTGATTTGAAATTTAATTTTATATTTTGAGGGGTTGTGGACGGTGGAGATTTGATGTATGGTATTTTGAGGGTGGGCATCGAGATTTGATCTGTTAGTTGGTTGATATTATTGTTGTTATTATTATTATCATTGTTATTATATGTTGTGAGTTACAGTAGAATTTAATTTATCTTACGATGATTATGGATTCTTTCGTTTACTATTGTCTTATTATTTTGGAGTGTATTCGAAGTTTAATGATGAATATTGCGCTTAAATTCAGATTTCTGATGCCAATGGACGATTAATGAGGGGTGATTAAGGGGGCTGGTGCGGTACAATGCAATACAGAAGGGACAGGGGGTAGGGTAGGGTAGGGTAGGGTAGGGATAGAGATAAGCGAAGATGAGGAGGGGTTGTACATGCTGTAGTGAAGTCTGAAAGTGGGGGAGCGGTGTTGTCTTTATTCGTGGCTTGGGGGGGTTGGAAGGTGACAGCTGGAAAGAGGGAGGCTGGGCTTTGGTCAGATACGAATACGATGCTTCTTGATTTGTTTTCAAATTTATGTAAGTAAGAGAGGAAAGCAGAGGGAGATTAAGAAACGTGGGAGGGACATGAACCATGTGTCACATGGGGCACAGACAGCGTCAGCTTGTCGGCTAAGCCATGTGCCCGTAGCCTAGGACACAAGGTTTTGGAGTGCCCGGTCCGGCCTCACCCGATCCACAGTATGCTTGTGTCTTTTCAATGCCATTTTGATGTCCCTCGCGTCCATGGAATTCTCCTGTTCGCCCTGTTGCTCTTTCTGATGTTATAAAATCACACACACACGGGCGATTTACCTTTTCCCTGCGCTTCACATTATTATAATGAAAAAACCTTCATGTTTGAACGTCTAATTCAAATGTTCAGTACTCACTAGGACTTTGGTAAGTAGTTATCCTTAAATTAAATTCCTTCCATAGCCAGAGGCGGTGCTACTGCTGCGTAATCAAAGGATTGCACTACAACAAAATACGATCAGATGTTTAGATGCTTGATTTTGGTCGAACAACAGCTTGTTTCTTTCAACAAAAACTAGCTCCTTTTTTTTTTTCCTTAGAGGAAACCGTTTGACGGGATCATTGTATTTATAAATTCTCATATTTAAACTAGGCTGGAGAACGACGAGCAGAGCTTCGTCGTCCGCACCAATCCTATAATCAACAATCGACTATATTGGAGTCTGCTGGTTTCAGGATTTACTAAGACTTCAACAACTTGATCAGGGCCATTTAACCGACGAACAGCCCCATTAAATAACTTGACCTTATAAAAGGCCATTCCTTTCAAAAGAATACCAACAAAAAGAAAGGAAAATAACTTCGTTAATTACAATTATGTACCACTGAATTGGTGTGGCTGAAAGCCATTAACGTTCTCTCTTTTGTCTCTCTTAAAAGAAAGTTTAAAGATTTTGAAATTTGAAATCTATCAAGTTAAAGGTGGCAACTGGCAATTTGTGAGATACAGAACGGGCCCACTGTAAGTGCAACCCCAATTTTCACACCATGACGGGATGGACCAAGTCAGTAATGGGTCAGACTAATTATTCTGTTTTAAGCCCAAGAGAGCGGCTTTCATCTTTTTGTTCTCCCCGGACCTTTCATCCTCTTCCTCGGTTTTACGAGTATTGTTTACCGGATCTGGTATTGTCACTCTTTGTTCTTAAATTATTCACAACAAAATTAACTATGAAACACTTAAACCAAAACAATTAGAGCCTATAAGCTAAGCCGGTTCGTGTTATAATTTCTCCGGATGAGCTAGTTCTTGGCTGCGCAGCTCTAGTTTTACACATCCAATAAAACAGGGCGCTCCGGATGAGCTGGTTTTAGATTCACACTTTTGTTCAAGTTGTCTCCGGAGAAATCTAACATAAAGATGGGAAATTCAAGTTGCATTATATTCATGTTAAAATTTGGTCCATCAACCACAAAAGCAAAACAGTTTTCGATTATTTCAATTTTTTCCCTGAAATATTTTCAATTATTTTGGAATGAAACTATCACTCGATTCACAGAATTAAATCCATTGGTTATGAGCATTTGAATTCAAACTCTCGTTTTCACATGTGGAAAAAGGATAAATCAAGCAATCAAATTTTGGGGAGATTTGCTCTTCCTAATGATCAAAGTGAACTTTATTAGGACGATAAGTAAGTAGAGCAACAAACATTATATGTATTAGTAATTTGGCAAGTACAACAAGATCTTAGATGCTCTGCTAGAGGCTATACAAAAAAGCACGATGCAAGCGGATATCCTACACAACCTTAAAACCAATTCTTAACAGTTAAGGCTAGGATTTACAAACCACTCAATCACTGAAAATCCAATTATTTCTTCTCCCCTACAAAGCACAAGTCGAAATAGAGACAACTGCTTCCCAAGCCTTTCTTAGGTATTTGTTTAACGGCAATCTTGGAACCATGTTCAAAAATCTCTGCAAACATCCGGTGCTGTTAACCTGCCACCACTTACAAACCATCTCTCAAAAGAACACATTGAACAATACTATGGTCCACAGTCTCAGCAAAGCTATTGCACAGGGGACTTCAGACATTCTCAATTAGTAATCCATTTGAAACAAGATTTGATTTTTTTGGTAACCGATCTACCTACGAGGGCCTTCCCAAAACGAAGATGTTGACTTTTTGCAGCATCCATGAAGTTCACCTGGTAGCACAATCTGTTGCAGCCTCTCGAAAATCAATTAATTTGTCTGTTTAAATACCCATTTTAAGGTGCCTAAACTTGTTTATCAGTTTTTCATCCTTTTTTACCATAAGCAAACTCGAACATTATACATTTAGAGACTTTTATGACTAATAGAGAGCTAGCATGAGTTAAATGCCACGTGATATCTATAATCTATAATATATATGAATGCATGAACTTTGGCACTAATGTCATTTCACATTTCTAAAAATTTAAAAAAATTTGTGGTGATAACATCTGTAATTTGCTTTCAACCAAGTAGTGACATGTGGCAACTTCCCAATTTACCCTTAGCAATATACACGTGTCACAGTATGATTTGATTTATGTTGACTTTGCTTAGTTATTGTGTTAGTTAACATCACGTTTCCTCTTCTCCCAGGCTCAACAACCACACCTCCACAATCTCTTCTCTCCCTCCCCTCTCCACTCACAACTCACTGTTAGTACAAAAAAGCTGCTCACTGCCCTGTATAAATTTTTTTACACTCTCGAACCCATTGGCCATTGAAGAGTCAAGCAACACTTAGTGAAAAACCACCCTTCCCCATCCCAATTCCCAATTGTGGTGGCTGCTGACCATCCGTCGGTGTTATCCACCGACCACCATTCTTCTCTAAGCTATCACCTCCTCTCACCATTGCCTTCTTCTTCTCTCGGTCGGTATCCTGATCCTCGCCGATCCTCGTCGACCGCCCTCCTTCTCAGTCGTTGACTTTTCCTCACCTACCTCCACCACATAATTGCAGGTCCCCATTGCAATTCTCATCGATGCCGACCAACCACTCTTCTCGACTGTAGATCTCCCATTGCAACTTTAACTGATAAAAGGTAATAACAAGCTATTGGCTTACGATTCTATCTGGGTAAGAATTCTGTTTGAATTTTCTCACATTTTTGTTCATTATTTTAGGGAATTCATTTGTTGAGTAATCCAGTAACTTAGGGTTTTCTTGATTTTATGAAAATTAGGTTTTAATCTGAAGTTGTGTAGCCATGTAGAAGCAGGTAGTTCTTGCTTCTGATTCTCCCAAGGATTGTTTTAATTTCGATTCATTGTTTTGTTTGATTTCATTTTTGTGCAGAAAAAATAGATGGATTCTTCACTGGCTTTCTTGGAAATTCAAGGAACGATTTGGTTTACAAGAGCTTTTTTCTTTTTGCTATAAGAATAATTTGTTAGTTTTTGTTTTATTTTCTATATTTTTATTGTGTTAATGAATTTTTGGTTTGATTTAAGAAACTATCGAGCAGAACATGTTTTTTGATAGACTTGATAATGAGATTCCCAATTTTATGATAATGTGTCAACCTTGATCAATGTAGCCATGAAGCTGTGAGCATTAGTTAAGAAGAGTTGTGGGTTCTATAGAATATGAATTACATCAGTTATAATTATTTTGCTAACTGAAGAATATGAATCCCAGCAATTATAATTGAAAAGGCACAAGGGATAGGCATGATTATGTATTTTGTTTTGGTTCATAAGAGATACTATGAAGGAACTTACATTTTCGTTTTGGTTTATAAGACATAATGTGAAGGACCTAACATTTTCCTTTGGTTCCAATATTCTGAATTGAAGCAATATGATGGGCCTCAATGTTTTCTCATCCCTTGAAACCACATTGGACAAATGTTATCTTCATATGTTATTAGCGATTAATATTATTGCTTGAAATTGAATTGTTAATTAGCATCATCTTTTTCCTTTTGTTCTCTAGGATCCATCTCCTTCTGTGAGGAGATTGTTTTGGGACAAAGTGCACAAGTTGTTGAAGGAACACAATATACCTAGAACATACACATGCGCATTTGCATTGGTAGCAACTGACTCCCTTAAAGATAGTGTAAGACAACTTCTTATGTCTTTTGTTCTTATACTGTATTAGTTCTCCTTATTAATAACAATTGATTCTTACTAACATAAGTACTGTGCAAAACTTATTGTTTTGTATTGCTTGCTTTAGTTGATTGCAGTCGACTATCTTTTATTAGGCATATCACTTCATGGAAGAATTTATCCTTGAATATGCCCGGGAGTCCATTACAAAATCGCGCATATGTAATCATGTTCCTAATCTTGCTCATGATGCCCCCGTTCTCCCAGATGCATGTCAAAATGAAGAGATATCTATTCAATTTTGCCGGTAGGCAAAACAATTTTTCTTTGTAAATTTATTTTATTTTATTTATATAACATAGGAAGTAAGGAGTTGAATTTATATTCTACTAATAAATCATTTTCTTTTTTGCAGGCCACTTCCTTTCTGCAAGCATTAGTTGACCTTGATACTCTCTTAGGAAACAAAGCCGAATTATGGGAGATATTGGAAGCCATTACCTTTGAACTTGAAGCAATGTTAATTGCGTGTGCGCATGGACGGCTTTCTTTTAAGGATATGGCAAAAAGTGAGAAGCAATTCTTCCATTTGTCAAATCTGGAACCAAAGTAATACTGAATCAAACCCCTATGATATTTGTTTATAAATGAGGTGTACAATTGATGTAGAGGGTGCCAAAATTTTTGTTTATTTTTGGGCACACAAGAAATTTGTATTAGTTGTATTAGATGATGATTATTGAATGGTTTATTTAGGTTGAATGATATTATTTCAAGGATGATACTTGTTGTATTGACTGTGTATTTTACTTAGCTTTTTATTAATGTAGTTAATTTTATGAATTATGTTGTGAGAATATATAAATAAATATTATATATATTATGTATTATATAGTATTGACCTTAATAATAATTACTGTTGATCTAAGTATGTCCAAGCTAACCCGTACAGACTTATACCAATGGATGATTGTCATTTTATATCATTTTACAAATGCCAAACTATTTGTTGGTGAAGATTTTTAAGCAGCTCCAATAGACGGTGTAACTATTGGTACAATCCTATGACCACGGTGTTTTTACCAACAGATATCTCATCCATTGGAGTAGATCCTTAGCAGTTCTACCAATAGATTTTAAACATTTATTAATGTATTTCATTCGTTGGTAAAAAACTTTTTTTTTTTGTAGTGACTCTTTTATCATATATTTTGAGATGATAGTTCATTTCCTTTCAAATATAGTAACCTGGCCGTTAGATGAATTATGAAACTAATTTACAATTAACCTTGAGATTTTAGGATTTCTAAAAATAATGCAATAAATTACAAGATTGAAGCAGAAAAGTAGGCAAATTTTAGAACCAACTTAAATAAACATGAATTACTACTAAAACAGCAGCGAGTCTCAGTTCAGTCCAAACAAGACACAGAATACAAAATATAGCAAAGCACTGCCTCTATCCTGGCTAAATTTAAACTCAGGACACAACCAGAAGACCCAAAGCAACCAAGGTGACAACAAAAGCCACAAAAGGCGACAGATTTCCCGCTGCCGACTCCGGCACGCTTCCACTCGACGACGATGTGGTCGTTGTACTGTTGCCTGCCGGCGGAGAGGAGGTGGCTGTGCCACCGGAAGAAGGCGCTGCTGTGTTCGACTTGGGGGAGGCTGCCGCCTTGACGTCGACGGAGAGCTTCATGCCACCGCTGCAGTGGCTGGGGGCGGCGCAGATGAAGTAGTGGGTGCCGGCGGTCTTAAGGGCGATGGTGGTGGCGCCGGAGCTGTCGCTGGTGATTGAGTTGCCCAATGTGCAGGAGCTGTAGTCGGTGGAGCTCACTTCATCCACCGTGTGCCCACTTCCGTAATTAAACACTGAAATGGAGTTAAAAAATTTTATGACTTATTTATGCATCTCAAGCCCGATTTGAAACAAAAAAAAAAAAAAAAGGGTTACGAATATAATCTGGCTTTCAAAACTCTTGAATCGTATAATTCCAAACAAAGAAAAGGTAATTCTTAAAATAAGAATCTTACATTAAGATCAATCTACGGCAAGGGTCAGGGATAACAGGGATTCAAATTTTTTCAAAACGAGGAAGACATTCTTTAACCCAAATCTCTTAAGTAGCATGTTTGATCAACACACACATTCTGCACATACCATTCATGTGCCCCCAAAAAAAAAAAAAAAAGGCAAGCATACTATTTAATATGAGATGATACACATATGCACACGCAGGCGCGACGTTATGTTGATCATGTGTTAGATTGATCACATCTCAATCATCAATTAATGCATAGGAGTATAGATTAGGACTCACCAAGACTATCACCAACAACAAAGGTCTTGCCTTTGTTCCAAGTGGTGTAATCGGTGCTCAATGCCCAGCCCTGGTCATCTCCCACAGTGTAAACAGTGGCCAAGCTGGGAACAATCAAGCTCAAAACCGCAACACTACAAGCAAAAAGAAGAGTAGCCATTTGGAGGAGAAGAAGAGGAAAACAGAGACGCTTCCAAGAAAACAGAGATGGGAGGGGAGGGCTTTGGTCTTGTGAGAATAATTGATGGACATGTGGGTTTGTTTTATAGTAGCACTGGGGTGGTTGGAGGGAGTAAAAGTCTGGTCCTCTTCATTCCATATAAGCCTATAAGGTAGTAGAAGAATATGTTCAGGAGGGGAGGGGAGGATGACTTGTCACTTGTGAGGCTAGGTAGACTCTTTACCTAATCCAAGGGATTGTGGGTCCCTAGCCCTTCATCTCTTTATTAGCTTCTGTTCCAAATAAAAATTTGTTGGGGTTGTTGGAAAGGCTTGTAGCATCGAAGATGTTGATGATGGTTTGGTTGATAGCGAGCATGTGAGCCAGTTCAAACAAGCACTCATAAAAGATATTAATTATTGATTCAAGATAAAGGAAGCCTATCTATCATCAAATACCCCCAAGTCCTATGCTGCATAATCATTGTCTAAGCCAAAATGATGGTAGCTTTCTTTGTCTTGATCAAAAGGAGCGTAACTACGTTTAATACAATAGTACATTATATTATACGTGTCAAATATTTATTAGGTGATTCAAAATTCAGTTATGCCGTAATTTTACTTTGATAAAAAAAAAAAAAAGAGGCTCTTGCTTTCTTTTGTATATTTTTGTTCTTTAATATCGAAAGAAAAGTCTTTTGTCAGGTAGGTGAACAAGGTCTTGCTCATCATAATTAGGCATGGCATGTCATGAAAATAATGGAGCTAATAGTTGACATCCTTGAAGTTTACTCAAATTAGCATGCAAGTAATTCATGAGAAATGTCATCTTTGAGATAAGTGAATTTGGTCTTCGTGTTTGTGTTGTGCAGTGTTATACATCCATCTTTAAATAACCAATTAACTCGGAAAGCAATTAAAATAGTATAATTGGCATTTTCTGAAAAGTTTGATTGAGGTAAGGTTCAAAGACCTGAGCTCCATGTTAGTGTCTTAAATCTCAATCATTTGAATTGAGGTTTCAAGATAAAAGAAAAAAAAACTAAATGATTGAGATTTTAGGATAAAAGAAAAAAAATCACTCCCTTCATCCCAGGTTTTCTGCTTCATTTGTTATTTTGAGCTGTCTGAAGTTCTCTGCACCATTTCCATTTTTAATAAGTTTTACCAATTAATTTTACACTTTTTGTGAGGGAGTCTCGCTTACTCTAACGTAAGGTGTCCCTAGGATATTAGGATAATCAGGATTTAGTAATCTCGTTCTTAGTTGTAAATAACTAAGCTAATACTTACATTATTTAAAACTTTATATGCTACTAGTTAATTATCCTATGACATAAATTAATGCATGCTTAACTTCGACATTTGGAAGAGAAGTAATAAATAAAATTTTTTAAAATACTTTCTATGGCATTCACAAAACACTCGAAACACATACTAAAGTCATATATACATGTTTATTTAAACTTCAAGTATTAGCTTATGTACACATAACACTGAACTTATATACATCTATAATACATCTATAAGCAACCACAGTGTATATACAAACATATACACTAAATAGGTCCATATACACTTGTCAAACTAGAAGCATTTCCTTGGTACCTAAGTACCAACATGTACAAAGTCTGAGATTATCAACATAACTCCCACTTGAGCACAGAAGCTTAAAAAATGAGAGGTCTAGCTTTTTCTTGTACACTTTACCTGTATTTGTCAAGGCTATTTTAAATAACTTAGTTTGTACATTAGTATTACTAACCCATAATTTAGAATCATTAAAGATTCATGTACTTTAAATACCTACACCAAAACCTTGCTTAACAACCCTTCAATGGGTGTTAGGCTCCATACTATTAGTATTTGCACAATGTGACACTTAAGGGAATGAGAATTATAAATACTCAGTAAGGAATTAAATACCTGCAAAATAAACTTTAGGACTCAACGTATATAATATATATATACATCTTAACGTGAGCTCAAAATGTTCCAAGGTCTTAACTAATGACTACTAGTACGGGTTCTATAGTGGGGAACCCATCCTCATCCTAGTCCTTACAATAGCTTAACTCTTACTTTAGCAAGCTTGACTTGCCATTACTTACCCCTACTTACATTGTACAGGAGTTCTTCAACTTGGTGGCTTGTTTAGCTAGGGTACTCTTGAACATCAGAGCCCATCTTGAATACTTAGTATCCTGTAGACTTACTTAAGGGCTATTTAATTTCTTAGTCCTTAAGCCACTTCTTGTCCACCTTTTACTCCTTTAATTAATTTATTGTAGAAAAATTTATAATGCATCAATTTTAATTTAAACATAAAATTCCTTACCTGGAATAATTAATGCAAGCAAGCACAAACTTCAATGTCCTTATGGTCTCGATATTTTTTGTATTCTTCTTTGTACCCTTTATAGCAACTTGAGTATTTCTCTTTTAATTGATCATTTAGCTACATAAATAAATTATAATTAGGACAATACTATCAAAACCCTTATGGTTTAAGTGGTTAGGAAAAACCCTCTCATTGGATTCCAATTAATTGGCCCTTTTTACTTAACACACACATAAAAAAATGTTTCTTGCCCCTTTTTAATTTCTTATTGCTAGTTTAATAAAACTAACAATCAATTAACAAAAAGGTCATTTTTTCCAATTTTATAACTTTTCCTAGTCGAAGCAACTAAGGAAATAAAACCGTAGCCTAGGTTCCTATAAATTACTCACTTGATTCAAGCTTTCATGCTTAATTCTCTCAACCAACAAGCTTGGAACCAATTTAATTAACAAAATCAACCCATCTACCAACGAAATAAACCAAAAAATTAAGGGAAAAATAAATACTTGCTTGCTTACCAAAAATGAGCTTCAAACTTAGTTCTTTATGCAAGAAATCTAACTTTTCTCCCAAAATTTTCTTCAATTTGTGATTAATTTGGTGGATTGGAGCTTGGATGGTGCTGTTATGGTGGTTTCAGGGAGATGGAAGAAGTCTTTCAGGTGGTGGCAGGATATGGATGAAGAAGAAAATGAACAAATAAAAGAACTAAGTTAACTTTGGTATGCTACGCATGTATCACGCAGCCTGTCTCTTCCTTGTACTCAGTAGTACGTTGGAGACTTTTATGTAACCATACAGAAACTTTAGGATAGAAGCCAACATTATGAATCCTCCTTCAGCTTAATTACACACCTAGTCCTCATCTTTGATATACGTGCAATTTAGGCCTGATACTTTTAAAGATTACGTATAAACCATTTATAAATAATTTAATTAATTCACAATTTTACAAGAGTAGAACGGGAATTACGAAAAATCTTGGTATCTTAATGTCAATATTTTTACATCTTCTATCAACTGTGAAATAAAAATGGGTCACTGTATGAAATGACTAAAATGACATTCTTGGTCTGATTTCTTTAAATGATCAATTTTTGGCTTTTTTAAGCTACCATACTTTATTAAACCGAAAATTTACTTGCATTAAATATTATAAATATATTAAATTACTAAAATAACTAACGTTACCTCAGTAATTATGATCCAAATTTTTGGAGAGCCATCACACTTTTACCCTTTTCATTCTACTCTAATTCGATAGATACACTATTCATGGCTTCCCTAATCTCCGGTGGCCGTCACCGTTGCGACAACATTCTCTCTGTATTCTGTTGTTGTCGCTGGAATTGTGAGCCCATTTTCTTAGTGAGACGATGGTGGTAGCAAATCGGCTTGACCGAAATGAAGGATGATGGCGCTGGTAGATCGGACGAGATAAATGGCATTGGTAGATTGGACGCGAGAGATCAAATGAGAGATATCGGATGCAAGAGATCGAATGCGAGTAAGAGGAGGTGATCTGACCTCGACAAAAATGGACGACAGGCGACAAATTCGAACGCGATGGACAATCAAGGATACAGACGACGGGGTGAAGAGGTTAGGGCGGCGGTTGGCGGGGTGAAGAGGTAAGGGCTGTAGGTGGCTGCCAATTGGGCAAGAAGATCAAGGCGAGGAGATTAGGTGAGGAGGTCGGTGTGGCAGGTGGCGGGCCACAGGGCTAGAAGATCTGATGCAAATGATGGCGAACGATCGGAGGCGAAAGACGACGAGGTGAGGAGGTTGGGACAACGAGAGATCGGAGGTCAGACGACAGGAGATCAGAGAAGCTGGAGAAGAACGGTGGTCGGCAGTATCAATAACAGATGGGTAGTAGAAAGGTGGGACTAAGGGTAAAATGGGACAAAGATACATACTTTTATCATTTCTTAATCTTCGTGCCAAACACAAATGGAGCAGGGAACCGGGACGGAGGGAGTATTAAATATGAAGGTATGAGAAGTTTCTCTTCACATGATTTTGGAGGGAAACGGCATTGGAGCTTGGAAATTTTCCACACTGGCTGGTCAAGTGTTAAAACATAGAGGGAGTTTGTTTGGTTCATTTTACAGAACCGAACCATTTCAAGTCCGTATGGCTCGGTCTCAAAAGTCTGTTGAACACTTCAGCCCAATACTGCAAAACATACGCATTCCACATTAAAAAGGAGCACTTAATCAAAGCAGTTGGTTTGGCCAGAGTCCATTTGGAGTTGGCAAACCGCTCATGCTCTGTGAGACCGAGTGTGGCTCACTGGTCTGTGGTTGTGTTTCGGCATCACGATATTTCACCAGCCACATCTTCTGGACC
This sequence comes from Aquilaria yunnanensis, assembly GCA_039654915.1. NCBI lineage: Eukaryota > Viridiplantae > Streptophyta > Magnoliopsida > Malvales > Thymelaeaceae > Aquilaria > Aquilaria yunnanensis. The sequence goes on along the minus strand of CM077593.1, from coordinate 100,257,161 downwards.
ACACCAACTCATATGCCTTGTTTCGCTTAAGCTAAATTTCTGTGTGAAAAGTACTTTTTTCCGAGAGTTAAAATGTTCAGCAACAAACCCAAATTAACAAATTCAAAAGTATTTAATGAAAATTCTAATGCTACGAACGATCAATTTTTCAGTTACATCGCAAAAACTTAATCATAATCATTTTTTCCCCCTTTTTGTATTCAGATGCATCATTACAAGCGTGTAAGTAAAGAATATACTATTTATCTGCTATTACTGTACTTAAGAGAGGAGGAATGTCAACTTTTTCACGACCAAGAGATAGGGGTAAAAGTATTTATCCGAACCCGAAACCCGATCTGAAACCCGAACTTTCGGGTTAGGGTCGGGTTAAAGAGGTAAATTAAGCCTATTTGGGTTAACCCGAAACCGACCCGACTTAAAAAGGAGAAAACGGGTTGGTTTGGGTTGAACCCGAATTCATCCAAACAGACCCGAAATATTAGGCCCAGCTACTTCCCTGGACCTCAGACCTTTTCCCTATTTCCCAGCCCAGCCCACTAAGCCTAGTTATACCATTCCCACGCGGCCCCCCTACTCTGCTGCTGCTTCTCTCCTGGCTGCTTCTGCTCGTCTCCCCGCCGCCTGGTCTCGCCTGGTCTGGTCATCAGCTCAACGTCGTCGCAACTCGCGTTGCGTCTTGTCTGGTTCCTGCTCTCCATCGTCCGCTCATCCACCATCTTAATTGATCGTCCGCTCATCCACACATCGCGTCGGACCACCGATTCGAACTCCTCCAGTCCTCCGTCTTGATTGATCGCCTCGTTGTTCGCCGATCTTCCCTCCTCGCCGTGGCTTCACTGCTTTAGATAGTCGTCAAATCAACATGGAAATGACGGGGAAGACGAGAATGAAGGGGATCGGAGATGAAAGGAAATTGTGGCCGGCGGTGGGTTGTCGGGTGAACCCGACACTAACCCTATACTTTTTCGGGTTAGGGTCGGTTCGGATTGAGGTAATAAATTGAATCGGGTCGGGTTACATTTTCCGGATGGAGAAATTACTTGAAATTTTCGGGTTCCGACCCGAACCCGACCCTAACCCGAAATTTACAGAAATTAGTTTGTTTGTGGCATTGTATAGGAAACAAGGACGTTGGAGACTATGAGTCGAACTCAAAACCTCACCAAATGTCTTATTAGGCCTTAGCCAATAATGTTAGTATATGATAAAATGCTCAGTTAAGACGATAAAAAATCATCCTTTTTATTTGTTGAAAACTTAACGGTTAGTCATATGCATCTGCACAAAATTCAAAGTAATTCTGCGGAACAACCAAAATAAACTTGAACATTCTAAGCTACAGACATCTGTACAAATATCATGAAAGTTTTGTTGCAAACAGACAATAGGTTAAGAAACAATACCTTTAAAGCATACTGAAACCACAGCTTTAAAGCACACTTTTCATTCCCCTAGAGTTTTGATACTGGGGATGGAAATTTTGTGATATTTCAGTGAGCGTATATTAAAACAAGAAATGATGCTTAATGAAGTAAACTATTACCGTCTTTCCTGAACAACAATACCTAATCATTGCTAATGCTGAATTAGTTGGAACATTTGTACTCAGCTACATGAGAGAGGTATCTGCAAAATGTTCAGCAAAGGAAAGAAAAGGAAAAGAGAACAAAATGTCCTCCTCTATCCCCGAGAACTCTTTCCACTTCTACGATTATCCCTTTCCTTTGGTGTATAAAATCAGTTGGCAAGAGGGAAAAAGGTTAGATCATTTCATTCACCAGGTCCTTTCACTTTTTGTGCATTCTTGAATCTGGGGAGTTGAATCTTATTGGTGACAGAGGTTTCCTCGCTGATTCTGGATCGGTAAAATCAATCTTCTTCTCTGTTGGGCTGCACTCTCTTGGACTTGATTTCCGTTTGTTTTTCTGCTAGAAAGGCAAATGAATAGCAATGTATAAGAAAGAGCTTCAAGTGGAGGTACTCCTAATACTTTTCAATATCAGAGACGGCTAGAACTGGATTACATAGACACGAAGTATAGTGTGACTGACGATTCAGCCTTACATTTGCAGATGCACTGCAACTCTGCTTCTCACCAGAACCATGGAGGCTCCTTTCTCGCCGGCTTTGCTTCAGTAATCTTTTGTTCTCCTTATCCAGTATACCATTCTCTTCGAACAACACATTCACCTATGCAGATAATCCTTCAAAAGTTACGCAAAGAAGCAACAAGAAATACAAGCAGCCAATGTACTAATGTTGCTATCTCCTCACCTCTTCTTCAGCTTTATTTAGGTTTATCCTAAGATGTTCCTTCTCTTTCTTTAGTGTTTGCACTTGAGCTATCAGCAATAAAACCTTTTGAGTTGAAGGCCTCAAACTGCAATCAAAGAGAAGAAACCACAAGAATGAACCAGCTGATATCCGTAATTAGAAAATTACAGCTTTCATAATAAATGCTTGCAGTATTCAAGTTTATAGTGGCAATGTTTCTGCAGAAAGCACTAGTAAAATAGGATACAGCAAACGAAGGAGGCCTATACCTATTCCACATCTTAAGCAATCTTAGGCATGGCTCTTGTGTGCTATTTGCCTCCAAGAATGCATGCCCCCCAATTACTTCATCTTTATCCATTACAGTTACTAAAATGGCGTCAAGTAAACTCTCTTCAGTAGTTCTTCCATCCACAGGTGAGTCAACCTATAATGTGAAAGAAATTTGCCTCATGTAAGCTTTCAAACACCACAGGATGATCTGATACATCACATCGTCAACCCAAGGAGAAGCTAACCTAATATTGAAATTGGCTAATAATCCTACTGTAAGCTTTTGAATGCCACAGAATGACCTAATACAAAAGGCCATGAACTGTGTCACAAGGGGTACTAAATGGCAAACTACCTGCCTATGGTAAGCTGCATTTAGGTCCAAGTACAACAAGTATGTCAAAGTAATGGAACCTTGATAATATATGCTAATTCTAAGACACGCCTATTACAAAGTTCATTGCCGCTCAATCTTCTGTAAAGGCTAAAACTTCATTGCCATATCGACCAAAAGCCATCAATCACGATTGACAAGCTACAGAAACTTATGTTGCTTCACAGACAATCGAACAAAATTGACTGGTATTGTAACCATCCAATATACACACACGTAAGATTCGCCATGAACTAACTTCTACAGTGCGTTTCAGGCAAGGGAAAACTATCTGAATAGAAGTAAAAGGGGTATGGGAAAAACCAAACTTTGCAAATGGCTTAAAATCAATGCCGTTTCTCGTTTTGTTGAAATTCATTATTAAACAAATTAAGAAAGGAGACGATGAAAGATTACCCCACGGGTCTCGAAGCCATGCTTGTAGAACTGCAGTTCTTCCATTACGCTCCTCAACTCCTCCTCCAATTCATGAACCCTAATTTCAGCCTCCTTGGCCCTCTCATCAGCCTCGTTCCCAAAATCCATCAACGCCTCACGATCATGGTCATAAAGCGAACACTCCCTCTCCCACTTCTGGCACTGGACCAACAGATTCTCACACTCGTCGGCCAGCTTCTGGTTCTCCTCCACAAACCTCTTCAAAGCCTGCGCATTCATGGTCGATTCCGCCTACAAAAAAAAGGGATCACCCGACCCACCCCACACGTAGAACACACTCAATATCACTCGCGAAAAACAGACGCCTAGGCAAGCAAATACCTAGAAACGCAAACCGACCTTGGTACGCTCGATAACCTGATCTTTCTCTTTCAATTTGGATTGGAGAACGCTGCACTGGTCGCGAAGCCGTCGCTGCACTTCTTCGGAAGAGCGCAGTTTCAACTCCAGGGTCTGGTTCGATACTGGAAGACCCAAACAGTGGTCGATCGATTGCTTTATATAATCGTCGACAGCGCGAGGGAGATCCATTGAGCGCTCCTTATCCGTCCCTCTTTCGGATTTAATCTGTTGGCCGAAGGATTCTAGAGAAGAAACTGATCGGCGAAAGAGAAAGGGGGAAAAAGAGAATTTTCTTGGAGGATTATGTTTACTGCAGTGTTTTTCTAAGAGTGCCTGGGTTTCAAATTGAAGTTTGAAAGAACAGAGGATAGCCGTTTGAGAGTCTTTAAAAAGCTCCAGAACCCAGAGAAGGATGAAGGATCTCCTTCAGTGGTCAGTGGGCCCGTCCCGTGTCAAAAAGAACGAGATTAGATTACAATTTTAACTCGATATTAACCTAAAATTGCACCTTGCCTCTTTATTTCAGAAACATTTTGAAAGCATCCAGAGAATTTCCTCCTAAGAATTTTGGAAACCTATTCTTGCCCCTTACTATAGATTAAAATCAATGAATTAATTACATTTTAAGACCCCAATACTTAGTTCTTATTTAATTTTTTTTCTTAGTATACAAATTATTTCATTACTTTTATTTTTTAAATAATATAATATAATATGGAGTACATTTATATATATATTGTTCCTTTTAACTTTTCATCTTCAATTATTTTTTTTAGTAAAATTTATCGGGGGTCCCTTAGCTTTTTTTTTTTTGTCTCAAATTAGTACTCTACCTTAAGGTTATCTTATCAAAATAACTTACTTTAGTTATCGTGTCCCAATTTGGTCATTTTTGTCAATTTCAGTATTAAATGGGATGAAAATTGCTAATATGACATTAATTAATATTAAATTAATGTAAAATAATAATTTTGGTTCTTAGGCTTTTCCAATCAATAATTTTAACCCTTCTAAGCTTTCTGAATATCAATAATGAGCCCAAACTTTTGATTTTATCCTTCCAGACACAAAACCATCAACAAACCAAATCTGTTCATAAAAAACCTTAAATCTGGAATGAGAACAAACCAAATCAATCCTCCTCTCACTGACGCCTTTGCCATCTCGCTGTCACCACCCTTGCCGACGCAAACCTTCTCCCCTTCGCTGTTAGATTTGAATCACTATTAACAGGCTCCCTCACCGCCCTTACTGTCTTTGATCCTGAGTTTACTTGGTAGAGATGAATTGTCAAAAATGCCATCACCTCCACTCCACTCCACTCCACTCGTCGTCCGATCGGGTTGGTGGCATGAGTTGCCGATGAAGAGGTGATGATTTAGGCTGGTGGGATCTTTGATTTCGTCATAAGATATTCGATCAGCATGGGCATTGACCATTGGAACAATTGGTGGAAACTCCAGGTCTTAGTGAGACTCCCTGCCTTCTTTCAATCACAACTTTAGATTCGTCATCGATATCACCGTCCTCTCGACACATTTGACACGATGCCATGAGATCTCCAGTTTGCTTGCCATCAAATCATGAGGTTGTTGAGAGTCAATGAACGGTGGGCGGGTTTGAAGATAATAGAGTTCAACGACGAAGATGCCCCAGATGTAGTTACTTAACTACCTATTTAGAGCTCCGGCAACAATGGAGTTCGTCCATATCTGGTCGTTTGTTTGCCTATTTTGAGTTAATTGTTTTGTAATTTGGGTTAGTTTTTTATATTTTGTGGTTAGAATGAAAAATTTTAAAAGTTTGGGTTTGATATTTATGTTTAGAAAGTTTGGAAGGTTTAAAATCATTACTTGGAAATGTTTGGGGACTAAAATTATTATTCTATATTTATTTTAATATTAATTAATACCACATCAACAATTTCCATCTCATTTAACACTGAAATTGACGAAAAGGATCCAATTGAGACGTGATAATTGAGGAAAGGTATTTCGATAGGACAACATTAAGATATAATACTCATTTGAGACAAAAAAAAATCAGTTAAGGGACTCCCGGTGGATTTTACCCATTTTTTTCCTTATGATTCAGTTTTTATTTATTTTTTATTATCTATACATGTTTTTGTCTTCATATTTTTAATTTTTAATTATATTTAATTAATAATATAATTTTTATTTTAAAAATTGATTTTATTTATTTATTTGTTTGGCTATTTAAAAACTGTACAAGTGTCCTATTTTTTTTTCCAAAACTTATTGTGCCAACTATCGATCAAAAATAAAAAAAAACGATAAGGCTTATAGTTATAATAATTAGAAAACCCAAAAATCATTTCCATTTAAATTTATATATCATTGGCCATTTCGTTTTATGTACTTATTCACTAGTTAATTTATTTTATAAGAAAGTCTTGTTCAAAAAAAAGTGCTTTTTGATTTCTTTATTAGTATCTTAATTGCTCAGGCAATTTTCGGTTATAATTTTTTGATTTTATCTCTATGTTGAGTTAAATTGAGACTGCAAAAATATTGCTTCCTTTTGGGTTACATTTTACTGTGAAATTACATCCAAATGACCAAATGTTACATTAACTTAAATAAAATACACTTCAAAGTTTTCATATTATTAAAAAAATGAGTCTTTATCATTTCTTTGATTTTTATTTAATAGTTACTATAATAAGTTTCCCAAAATTGAGGGAATGGAAAGTGATAGCTAATTTTTCAAATAAAATTAAAAATTTTAATTAGAGATGATTAAAAAATTAAAATATAAAAATAAAATAAATACTTGCAAATAATAAAAAGTAAATAGAAATTCAATCATAAAGAAAAAATAACTAAAAAGGGTAAGTTAAAGGGAATAATACATAAAAATATATATGTCATTTGAAAAATACAAGTGACAAAATAACTTATATATTATGGAGAAAACTGAAACAACTAAAAATTTGGGTCTCAAAGTATAATTAATCAAATTAAAATCTAAAATAAACAGAAGAGGTAAGTGTAGGTTTTTTGGAATAAAAAAAAATGTAATTTTCGGTAAACGCCAAGAGCCGAGTAAAAATCAAATAGAGTTTTCAAATAAATTTAAATATCTACCACCCATCTTTACTCATCGAAGTAATGAAAATGCTAGGTAGGATCGTGGGGTGCTTATTATTTAGATAAAATAAAAAAATTCAAATAAATTATTTGGTTTAGATAAAATAGATTGTTTATTTAGTTATTTGGTTAAAGTCAGTTCAAAATTAAATTTAACATTTGGTTATCAAAACGTTTATTGGTTTCTAAACTTGAAACCAAATAAATTTAAACGTAATATTCTTTCTGTCTCAAATTCTTTACATCATTTACTTTTCAGTAATTAATCTATAATTTTTTACTTTTAATATTTTAGCATATAAATGAAAAACCTTTATATATAAATAATAAATCAGGACCTATAGTTTTTAAATATATTTTTTTAATTTTTTCTAACAAATAATAATATGAATAAATTCAGTTCAAACTAGTTGAAAAAGTCAAATGAAGTAAAAAAAATTAAACGGTGGGAGTATGCATTTTAAAATTATTCTTATCAACTCTATATATATACTTAACTCTGGATTGATGTGCTAAATCAACCTTTAGCTTTAGGTATGAAATATCAAATTACAAATTTTTATCATATTTTTCAAGTTCCAATAAAAGAAGAACAGAATTACAGAACCTGAACAAATTGAATTATAATTGATATGATTCGAATCAATTTTAACACACAATTCGAATAGTTTAAGGTTAAGTTCGTGGAAACCAAAAACTGATCAAATTATGCTATATAAATCGATTCTAACTTGAACCAACCAAAACAAGAGCGGTAAGGGTAGGTGCGTGTAGCAGCAAGACTAAGGGAGTGCTAGATGACACTAGCTCCTCGTCCTCCATAATGTGACGAACCAAACTACCACAGCTGCTACTTTTCTCCCGAATGACGTTGCATTTTGCTTTTTGCTTTTTGCATCTCGGTTAGCCGTTTTGCTGTGATTCCATCTATATTGTCATGAAAGTGCTGAACTCAATTACCAATGATCTTAAGTTTTGTTATTCATGAACAATAAAAAAATTAGAAAATTTAAAAATATTAAAATGTAAAATTTGAACTAAACATTGGTCTCACCAATAGTATGAACATTGACAGTTCTTCAATACAAAATTAGTAAATTTTAGAAAATTGGCTCAGATGATGGAGTGTTTACAAATAATTGATTAAGATGATTGTATGTTATTATTATTTTTATTTATCTTGTCTTTTATATAATTTTTTTTCAGTTACTTACGATTTATTCTTCTAGGATTATTCCAATTTACCTGAAAAATTTTAGCTTGATCCGATTCTTTTTTTTTTTTCATTTGGTGTCGCAGAGATACATTGCTTTTTATTGGTTAGTTTATATGTCCATGTTGTTCTTTAGTGTCATATGTCATTGGTTTGTAAGATATTATTTGGCTCATTAGTCAAGAGAAAGAAGTACCATTTTATAAAAAAAATAAATAAATTGATTGAGATGTTTGTTTATCAACTCACTATTCGATGTTTCATGTTATACCAGTACAACAGCTCTGGTTACAACGTCTTCAAGATAAAACAATTTAACTATTTTGTTATAGTAAAAAAAATACATACATTTTTATGGAGTAAAGTTTCACTCACATTTTTCTTTACCTAATATTCTTTGAAAATACATATAGAAATATATTGTGGATTAAATACCAAGAAGATGAAGAAAGACGGGTTGAGCAAAAAATGCATTAAAGTCCAAACTTATGAACCCATACATATAGCCATATTAACAATAGAAATAAAGGACGAAACCCAAACGGCTAGATAGGAGAAAACGTTTAACGATTTAAAAAGTCTAGCGAGGAGTAAAGAACCAAAACGTCTAGGCAGCTGTTCCAGCTACTGGGTAGAGTAGCAAAGGGGATAGCCGGGGAGGGTGAGGCCGGGTACAACTTTAACCTTTTCCACTTTTCCCATGTATAATGTCATTTAAATTAGTTCAGAAATTTTCCAAGTTCTAAATAAGTTACATTCTCTATACCTCTTAGATATACTATCTTCTAGTAAAATGTTTTTATTAAAAAAAAATATTTAGGCATTTAATCCGAAACAGTTAGTTAGGAGTAAAATATTCCTCAAAATTATTTTTATTGAAGTAGTCTCTAACACATTTAAAAGCAGAAGTTCTCAAATGTTAGTTTGTCCGCATGCACTTGAAGATTTGGTCTAATAATCATTTCAAAGTGCATCAAAATTGTTCCTGCCATGAGGATTAGGGTTCAAACCTTTCCATAGAAAAAAAAAACCGTCCCTTATTAGATTGTCTATCATATTCACTCTCTAAATTCTTGCAATGTCTTGTATTATATTTTAAGTACTTAAAAAAAGTTGGTAAGTCCAGATGGATTTTGGTTTTGTTGCTAGTGTCCACAACATTCAAAATTAATGACAAGAATAATTAGTATGTGACAGTCTATTATTGTAAAAAGTAATCACAAACACATCTATATCATCTATCCAAATGAACCCCTAAATCTCAAACGAACAACTTCAATATAAATGACAAAGTTTTATTTGTAATTATAAAATGTAATAACAGTCCATCAATTAATTATGGTCCTAATAGCAATGAGATATTTCAACTAGCTCAGTTATTTTTACGGGATTTCATCACGAAAAGGAAAAAGTTTGGCGGCATTTTTCGCTTAGGATTGCAGAGTTTAATCAGTTATTTTTACGGGATTTCATCACGAAAAGGAAAAAGTTTGGCGGCATTTTTCGCTTAGGATTGCAGAGTTTACTAAGTAATCTGGCAATCATACGAGTTTCTTTCTTTTTCATTTTTCTGAAGTTATGGGCTAGGTTCTGTATTACAAGTTGCAAAAGTCAGTCAATACATTTAGGCCCACTACCAGTCACCTACCTTAGGGTAAAACGGACGAGTGATTTTTTTATTCACTTTTTCTGAAAATCTCATCATATCAAAGTGTAAAATATTATTATTGTTAGGTATATTATTCATCATATTTTTAACATACTGTATGGCGCATTACATACCCTTACCGTTTTTGTAAAAAAATAACTGTTAAAATATTATTTTAAGATGAAATAAAGAAAATAAATTTTTGTTCATATCTTTATATGTATTCTAATTTTTCTCATCATAATTTTTCAAATATAAATAAAAATATATATGATAGAAGATATTTTTTATAAAAAAAACATGAAAAAAATTTATTGATACAAGAGAAAAAAAAGAAACAATACTTTAATAACAACAATACATTTTCTAATAAAAAAAAAGCAAAAGTGAAAGAAAAAGTAACCAAAAAATAAACATAAATATTTATTTTAAAATATGTGTATTAATTATATTTTATTATTTTATTTTATATATTTATGTGTGATATTTTGATTTAAAATGACCAAAAAATATCTCACACATGTTTGTGAAAAATAGAATATTACAGTATGTACATTGCAGTATTTACGGTATACCGCGGTTTTGAGACAAAATGTACATAAAAGAGTTACCAATATGAGGAATATTCTAGTATTTTATGCAAAAAATGATAAAATGTGAAAACATTTGTACCTTATATTGCTTACTCGAGATATTTAATTCCACGTATCATATACATAAGATTTACTTATGATAAACCAAACAACACTTCCCATAAAAAAAAATGATACAAGGAAAATGTCATTTACTAATAGATAAAAAGTATTAGTTAAAGCCAAAACTTTGCTAGTAGAAGTCTTGGAGGGATGCTTCAACGGATGGGTGTATCTATTGGTAGGGGTGAAAGACTTTAGCCCTAACAAAAACTTGACCCAAAATCCAACCCAATTTTTTGGGTTAGGGTCTGGTTAAGGGAAGGAAAATGTGGCATTTTAGGTTGACCCGAAGTCAATCCGATTTCTAAAAATAAAATTGAGTTGGTTCGGGTCAAACCTAAATCAACCTGAATTAACTCGATTTTTTATTACCTAATTATTTCTCAGCCTAAACCTTAATTATTCACCAGCCTGAGCCCAAGCCCAATCACTTAACTATTTGTAACCCTAATCCCAATAGCCAGCATACTCCCCTCCCCTTGCTGCCGTTCTTGTCGTCTCCTCCTCTCTCGCCTTTGCTTGTTTGGCATCTGCCATTTGCCTCCCCTCCTCCATGCCGCCCTTTTGTTGCCCTCCCGAGTCCCGCCACCTTCGCCCATTGAGTCGTCTTTAATCGCCGCATCGTACTTCGCAGTCACACTTCTTCCCCACCGCCCTTGCCTATCGCGTTGTCTGGCACCATTCACTCGCTCTGGTCTCCTTCGTCCGTCATTTCATCTTTAGCCTCTGCCCTTTGGTTCGTCTGTCTACCGCCATTTGCAAGTTGTCGTCATCCCCTAGTTCGTCATTCACAACTTCGCCGCCATCCACAAGTTGGCATCATCCATTCTCCGTGGCATCACCGCTTCAAATCGTGGTCAATCACAAGGAGATGGCAGAGGAGACGAAGCAGCGACAACCGGCGGTGGGGTGTCGGGTGAACCCGAAAGTCGACCCTATTTTTTTTTGTTTAGGGTCGGTTCGGGTTCTCTATTTGTTTTAGGTCGATTTGGTTGTGTTTTTTAGATTGTGAAAGACTTCCACCAAATTCGTTTTAACTTAAGTTAACTTAATCTAAAATGGTTTTAAATCTTTTTCACCTAAAATCAATTTCATTTAAAAGCTAATATTATATAGGTGTAATAATCCATTTGAAATAAAATTTTTATCATGTTATTAAATTTCTATGAATTTTTTTTTAATGTTTAAAAAAGAAAAATTTATAAAAAATTAATAGTATTATAAAAGTTTTACAATCAATGGATTATTTCACCTAAATAATATTGACTTTCAAATAAAATTAATTTTAATTAAAAAAGATGTAAACATAAAAATAAGTTATTTTGAATTAAGTTGGCTTAAGTTAAAACGAATTAACCCTTCATCTTTTTCAGGTATTTCAGGTTCCGACTTGAATCCGACCCGAAACCTCAAAGTTACACCTCTATTTATTGGTAAAAAGACTATGACTAGAAGGTTATTATTAATGGATGCAGTATCTGTTTGGAGTAGCTTAAAAAATTATATATTGTAACATATGCTCAGGCATTAGTAAAGAGATATATAAAGAATTTTCGTCCATTAGTAGACATGTTTTGATGTTAAAATGTTCTTAAAATGTTCTTATAAGTACTAGTTACTTAGCATCTCGTTCACAATTAATGCCTTAAATTTAAATTTCTTAACTTTTCTAACATATATGAAACTCTTAAGTCTAACAGGACACGTCACCAGCAAAATATGTGCACTATTATTTAATCATGCAAATCAAGAAGAAAAAGAAGGAGAAAAGAACATAAGAACATGAGAAAAAGACCAGCAGAGTCCCAAAGTACGTTGCTTAGCACAGCTACATTAATTCTTGATCATTACAATCGAATGAAGATTTTAGAACGCGAACGGTGTGATTCAAATAAAAAAAGGGGCCGGGTGAATTCAGGAGGAGGAAAAAGGATAATTTCCTGCCTATTGATCCTTGGCTTCTTTGGTCAACCCGGAGGATGGATCCGTGTTTGGTCCAACTCCAAACAAAGAGTCTATATCTTTTTCAACTTGTTCCACCTGCACATTAGTTTCCAAAGTCGGAAAATCATAAAAAGTAGCTAGAGACCCGTGTGTCAGAATTACTGGCAGCATTAATCCTAATTCAAACACCAAAAAATTATGGTTTCTTCAAACACGTGTTCAAATCATCAAATCTGCCCAAAAGCATGCAGAAAAATGTTTCTTGAACCTAATTCTTTGGCAATATATAGAAGCAATCGTCACGCAATATTAAAACACATGAATTAATTTTAGATAATCTAATCAAATGACCTTTTCAAGGATGTCTTCTGCCAACTGTGCTTCCCTGGCTGTTTCTTTGCCCACATTTTCAACGAAAATGACCGCCCCCTTCAGCTTTCCCCCTTCCGGCAGCATCTCCGCCACCTCTCCCGCCACCTTCTCCACCTCCTCCGCCACTTCCTCCACGACTTCTACCGCCTGCTCTGCAACCTCTAATGTACTCTCGACTTCCCCTATGATCCAAATTTTATAAAATACGTAACAATGAATTAACGTAATCAAATTAACGGTCATCATTTTTCGGTAAAAATTATCACTAGGCCGTAGAAAGGATTGGTTACCACTGACTTTTTAGCTTCAACAGAGGCCAGAATTTGGTCCAAAAGGGTAGGACTGCTGATACTAGGATTCCCAGAACCCAAAACTTCCTGCCCAGAAAATCTCAGTGGCGATACTCGCGCTCCATTAACATTAACACTCCAAAAGCATCAGATATGTATATGTGCGCGTGTGTGTGTTAATTTGCTCGAGTAAATTTACAAGGTTTTATCATTCATCATAAATAGTTAAAAAGGAAAAGATCAATTCTTAGATTTAGTACGATATATACCAAGAGTTAGAAGCAGGGTCAGGCGGAACGGGAGGTCCTGGTTCAGGACCGACGTGAGCCGCCATTATCAAATCCCTTTCTCTGAACACACAATATCAAATCAAGATATAATTGACCAGCATGCGCGCAAATTATATATAAAAATTAAATAAAATCACAAGTAAAGAGGACTAAATTGTTACATCTTCCTCATCTGGCTGTTGGTTTTGTCCATCGTAAAGCTGGTTCTGTTACTCAGAAGGAGCTGCTTCCTGATCTTGTGCCGGTGATCTGAAATAACCCAGAGACGGCGGGGGCCGTAATTCGGGATTATTGTAGAGGCTTGAGAGTTGGTGAGTGAACATTGTTTATGAGGAAAGCCTAACTTGCAGATGAGCGCTTCTGAGGACATAACTTGGCGGGGAAGAAGAAGCAAACCAAGCTAAATGGAAGAGAAAATAGCTTTTGTGGTGCTACGACTGACAGGTAGATGACAGATTTACTATTGTACATGTTGGAAGATTTTTCAAGTCAATATTGGCAACAATTCTAGTATTGCAAGTTGTGTAATTTATGCCGGCCTTTTCATTGACGAAATTGTGTCCGGTGGATTTGGCTGCTTTGCTTGTATATGACGATGCTTGTGGCTCTTTCAACCTCCAACTTTCAAGTTTATTGCAACCCGCGCGATGGGCAGAGTCATAAATATGCATGCTTCTAGAAGTATGCGGCCATTACTAGAAAAATTGCATTTTTGCGTGCAAAATTTTATACGGTCAAAAGTTATCAGAATTTATTGACAACAGACTGTTGAAACTTTTCCGGTTAATATTTTTCGATGACACATTGTTGGAAAGCTATTACTAAGAGCAAGGTTGTTAAGATTGAGTTCTTACATTAGATCGTTTTTTAGGGTATAAGATCGAAATTGTAAAATCAGATCGTGGATCATAAGATCCTACTAAAACCTAAAGTTTCTTATCTAAATAATACAGTTCATATAAAGATCAATTACATTGGTCACCCATATAAAGCTTGAGTAACATCCCAATATAAATAATATCACTACAAAAATTCTGCTGTTTACCAACACGCAGTTACCAACTGCTGCGCGTTGGTAAACTAAAGTCACCAACGCGGAGCCGTTGGTAAATGCACGTTGGTAATCGATTCGTTGGAAATTTTTTTACCAACGCGCAAAAATTAACACATTGGTAAATTGCAACGTGTGCGCGTTGGTAAAATGGACGTTGGTAATTACCAACGGTCACGAACCGGACTTGGTTTCCAACGCGTAGTATTATGTACCAATTGTCGGCAGTTGGTAATTACCAACACGCATGGCAGTTGGTAATTGCAGTTGGTAATTACCAACGCGTATGGCAGTTGGCAGCATAGTTGATAATTACCAACGCGTACGCATTGGTAATTACCAACGTAGAGCAGTTGGTAAGGGGGTTAGTAATTACCAACATGTGTTGAAGTTGGTAATTACCAACCCCATTACCAACTACTCTACGTTGGTAATTACTACCGCGTACGCGTTGGTAATTATCAACTCTGCTACCAACTGCCATTACCAACGCGCATGGGGTTGGTAATTACCAACGTGCGTTGAAGTTGGTAATTACCAATGCGTGCAAGTTGGTAGGAACCTGTTGGTAATTACCAACTTCCATACACGTTGGTAAGTACCAACGCGGATGACAGTTGGTAATTACCAACTAGTGCGAGTTGGTAAATGGCAGTTGGTAGTTACCAACGCGTGTGCGCATTGGTAATGTAATTTTCAGTTCCGGGCCGGGGTTGTTTCATGTTTTTCCATGTTCGAAACGAAGAAACCAATTCCAAAGTAAATATTGACTTGATAAGCAATCAAAATTACACAGATAGGCACACAGAATTTCCATCAAACATTCTCTAATACACCATAATTAAAACAAGTACATATATGTCTGGAACAAACCATAAAGCATTCAACGGATTACACATCTCAGGAATTTAAATAAAGTCGTAGGTCTAACAATTCTTGTCTAAGTCTGATAACATAAGAAATTATGAAATGATTTACCTGTTGAAGACGACCATTAAGGAGTCCCGACTATCTCCTCATTCTCCGAGTCCGAGTCATCAGGATACTGTGGAACTTGTTGAGCCGGTGGGCATGGAAGGTTTAGTGAACGACAAATAATCTCCAACTGAGCCCGGTTCACCTCCAATGCGGCTCTATTCGCCTCCATCTCTGCTCTCTGTCTCTTCTTAATTCCCTCGAGCTTCCTCTCGTACTCGGCATCCCTTCGCGCATTCTCCTCCGCCATCATCTTCTGTACTTGCTCGTTGAATTGCGGTGTCTGTGTGATGTTGATAGGTGGGAGGGCACCTGGCAGTCGGCGGCCCGGTATGACACACTGCTCAGATCCTAATCCAAAAACACGCCCTCTCTTTCTCCCGCCAGATGCAGTACTAATTATTGCAAGTTCATCAATTGGCTCTAATCCATTATCTTGTTGTGTTTGTTCCTCAATCTCAGCACTGATACGATTAATTGAATGAAACATAAGATTAATTGGTTATTTAAGTTCATTATTTACTTAAATGTAAAATGAATGAACATTGACGAGATATATACCATTTGCTCTCGATGTGCAGACATCAAGATAGATCTCCTTGCATATGTCGCGCTGCAAGAGCCAGACTGTGAATCTTCGTCACTCACTGTTGCTCGCATTGCCTTGAATCTAGCGGACTTCTGAATGAACTCTGGACTGGCCCAATATGCCTCCATTTTCGCATATGCAGCATCGAACATAAAGTTTGCCTTTGCTTGACGTTTAATAGGATCATTGACACGTCGGATTTCTAACATCATGCATCTGTAATGCTGTGCTCCCAAGATATACCCTAAACCCGATACACCTCATTATGGTGTATTGGATCCCACTCACAACTCCTCTGTAAAGGTAAATATGTCAAAACTATTAGCATTAAAAAATCAAGTTGTTGTTTTGCCAGTAATACATCATTATCATAGTTATATACGTGTTATACCTAAAAAACACGACACCATTGTTGAAGGTCTGATGGAGAGATGGAGGACCATTCAGAATAGGGTTTGAAATATGTGGTGAAACATGGTGTCACTAACCGTATCGCTGCAGCTGGAATGAATCTGCACAGTTGAAATGATTAATCACAGTTATATATTGATGATTAACAGTAGTGTAAGTAATAATTCTATTTTGAGTTCGTTTGTAGGATATTCATCACTTACGTGTTACCATGTGGGGATATCTTCATCCGAGCTCGGGCTGGTGTCTGTGACATCGATGATAGGATGTCATCAATGTATAACTCCTCATTTAAGGGATGAGGAGTCAGTATCGGGTGCCTCACATGGCGCGCACCAGATCCATGTCCAGATGTCTTGCCTCCACCGCCGTCAGATCGGTGCTGATGTGAGTAGACGTGTATCGCGGGAACTGTTGTGTCCTGCGTCTTTATACCAACATCGTCCTGTGCCCGGGATGAAGAACCCATCCTCTGTCTAGCATTAAGTATTGGCTCCATGACCTCCTTAAACTGCGCAAATGGTCATTTTCCAAGTCGTCGCTTATAGGTGTTATCCTCTTTTCACGGCATCGGCAATTATTATTATCTAAGTAAGGATAGTAAACATTGATATGTTTAATGACATTAATTACTTAGTATTCGCTTCACATAATTTTACCAAATATGTTCCATACAACTAATGACTCGTGATGACTAAACATTAATAACTGTATTATCTTCATTCACTCAACCCAGTGCTGCCATTATCGTGAAACTCCTCATTTTCTTCAGTGTCACTATCATCGGATAGAAACTCCTCCTCATCATCTGTATCGTCATTAGAACCCCCTTCCTCAAGTAAATCTTCTTCAATATCATCACCGACACCCGGGTCAGCTAACTCCTCGACTGGGTCATCTTCAATTCTTTGACTCATCACGGATCCACTATCTTGATAAACGTCATCCTTGTCAACAATTGCATACTGGATTATCCATTTAGGTTTTATCTTCATAACAGCTGACCACCCGTTTTTTCCCGTGACTTTGTCGGATACGGTGTGTAGTATACTTGGGCAGCCTGTGAAGCTAGAATGAAAGGATCAAACTTCTGATATCTGCGGCTATCCCGGATCTCAACTAACCCAAACTGTTTATGCATTCGAGTTCCACGTTCAGGTGTTGGGTCAAACCAGTTGCACCTAAACAAGACAACATTCTTATGTGGATAGTCAGGATATTCGAGTTGAATGACTTCTTCTAATATACCATAAAAATCACATTCAACTTCGCTTGAACCCGTGCTTCGTATGCAGACTCCACTATTAAATGTTGATTTGTCCTTGCCCCATTCACTTATGTAAAACTTGTATCCATTTGTGAAATAAACCGGTCATGTCTCTACTCGACGTGAGGGTCCACATGCAACATCCCACAAAGATGTTATCGACTATATTGTTATTTGGGTCATCAACCTATGTAAAACAATTTCATTTTAGGACAATTTATCTGGAAGTTTATAACTTAACATATTGCAATACATAGTGAGTAAAATTTTACGTATATAGTGTCGGAGCCAGCTTGAGAAATTGTTGTCAATGTGTATGTCCATCTTAGACATGGTTATATCGGGTGCAGTTTCCCTTACCATGTCCACAAACATACTATTAGCGAATGGGGAGAGGAGGAAAATATGTTAGTTTCATTAGTTGATTAGTATTGAACTTCAAAATAATCAAACAACTGGATGATCATTAACGATGACTTACTTTAATATGTTCTGATCTCAGCACAGTTTAGAAGAATGTATGTGGTTGCAAGTCTGAGTTCATCGTCTGTGAGGAATCTATATCTACATGCACCATATGGACGTCCCGGAAAGGTAAATATGGACCACAACTCACCATTACATGGAACAGGACCACCATCATCATTTTGCGGTACTCGGTTCATCATGGAGGGAACATGGGATTCAAAGTAATGAGAGCAAAAGATGGAAGTCTCTTCTATAAGGTATGCTTCACATATCGATCCCTCAACATGAGCAGTATTAGAAACCTTCATTTTTAGGTCATGCATGCACCGCTCAAATTTATACATCCATCGGTACTGAACAGGTCCTCCAACCCTTGCTTCATATGGTAAGTGAACTGGGAGATGCTCCATGACATCAAAAAAACCCCGGAGGAAAAATTCTCTTAAGTTTACAAATTATTATTGGAATATTGGCCTTCAACGCCAACAAGTGATTTTCATGAAGCTCTGGAGAGTACAAGTCTCTGAAAAATAGGCTTAACTCCGTTAATGGCTTCCATATATTCTCGGGAAGCGCTTCAAGGGCAATGGGGAGAAGCCTTTGCATCATAACATGGCAATTATGACTCTTCATACCACACATATAGCAACTAGAGGTATCAACACATCTGCCAAGATTCGAGGCATATCCATCAGGGAGTCGTAGAGATTTTACCAAAGCGATCATATCTTGCCTTTGGTTAACATCAAATGTGAACCTTGCCTTTGGTTTGAATGAACGACCAACATTAAGAGGAACCATGTTTAACTCCGGCCGATTACAATAAATTTCGAAGTCCTTCCGTGCTTTAACATTATCTTTCGTTTTGTTCTTAACATCCATCACAGTATTCCATATATTTTCAAACACGTTCTTCTCAATATGCATGACATCAAGATTATGGCGTATTAAGTTCGTGGCCCAATAGGGTAACTTCCAAAAAATGCTTCGCTTCGTCCAATTATGTGATTTCCCATAATCGTACGGACAATGTTGTGGACCATCTTTACCAATTGATGGAATCCAGGAGATTCTCTCAAATATAGCCTCACCTGATAACCGCTTGGGAGGCAATGACTTTTCTGATTTCCACTTCTTAAAACAAGTACAATTTCTTCTATATGGGTGGTTCCGGCCAAGAAATTAACGGTGATAATTGAAAAAAGAAAATTTTCCACCATACTTAAGTTGGAATGCCTTACTTTCGCCCATACAAATAGGGCAAGACAATCGACCATTTGTCATCCATCCTAAAAGCACGCCATAAGCCGGAAAGTCATTTATGGTCCACATTAATGCTGCTCGAAGAATAAAATTTTCTTTCAATGACATATCCCATGTTTCAACGCCATCAACCCACAGATGCCGTAGCTCTTTTATTAGAGATTGTAGATAAACATCAATATTATGAGTTGGGCTACGTGGACCTGGAATCAACAATGAAAGGAACATATAGGGTTTTTTCATGCACATCCAAAGGGGGCAAATTATACGGAGTAACGATAACAGGCCAACAAGAGTACTATTTTCCAGATGGTCCAAAAGGGGTAAATCCATCGGCACACAACCCCAATTGGACATTTCGTGCTTCCGAAGCAAACCATGGGTATGTCCAATCAAAATATTTCCAAGCATCACCATCTGATGGATGTTTTATAACACCTGGAATTTGTTGTTGCTCCTTATGCCACCTTATCTGCTCTGCTATTGACATTGACGTAAATAAGCGTTGTAGCCGAGGGCTTAGTGGTAAGTAATGCATTGTTTTTCTAGGTCGATCTTTACCCCGACCACCCGTTTTTGGCTTATATATCTCAGTTCCACAGTACTTACAAATACAAAGATTACTTTCATCTTTCCAGAACAACATGCAATCATTAACACAGACGTCAATCTTCTGGTGAGATATGCCCAACTGTGAAACTAATTTCTTAGTTTCAGACCAATTTGATGGCATCTTACTATCTGTAGATTGAGTCTCTTTTATTAGTTGGGCAATGCCATTAAAACATACTCGTGACATGTGATACTCAGGCTTAAGGTTAAGAAGATGGACAGCAGCAGATAACTCAGAATGATTTTCACACCCATTTCATAGAGGGGTTGATGTTGAATTCAATAGATTAAAAAAATTTTGTGCACTTTCATTCGGCTGCGCAACATTGTCTTCCGAAAATTGTGAGAAATTAGGCCCAACAGCATCTAATACCATTCTTTCGTATGGATTCGTCGAACACCCCTAGTCAAGGTGATCAAAGCCACCCACACCCGGGTCAGTATCTGATGCTTCATTAAATGGCTCCCCATGAGCCGTCCAATTCAAGTAAAAAGGCTTAAAACCCCATTTGTACAGATGAACTCTGACATCATCAGACTTTTTAAACCGCAAATTCTTATATTTCCGACAAGGACAGTGAATGCATAACCCGCTCATTGTTTCAGGGTGAGAGACAGCAAATGATATAAATTCATCGACCCCGGACTCCCACTGTTGTGTGTAACCCGTTCAGCCAGGCAAGAAATGGTTACTGTACATCCAACTACGGGCGGAGTCCATTACAAACTAAATCTGTTGGTAATTCTAAACCCATAAAGTAAATGAAAATGATATAGGTAGTGAAGTTTAATATTGAGTTAATAAAGATAAAAAAAGGATCAGGGATTAAAACGTAATTAAGCAATCAAAATTGTGAGATAAACAAAACCTAGAGAAAGTCCTTATACTTTTCCTCTCTACAATAAATAAGCCCCCAAACTTGCGGAACTGTCAACGCTATACATAATTACTATCTGTATTATTATGGGTATAGTATTATTATTAGTCAAATTTAATTACTATGGGTATTATTGTACTTAATACTATAATTTAAAAAATTATTATATATAATTATTATAATTGTTATTGTTATTATTATCATTAGTATAGCCAGTATTCCTATAATAATAATAATAATAATAATAATTAATAATAATTAATTATTATTATTATTATTATGACTATTATTAGAACAATTACTGTTATTATAATTATTTGGTACAAATAATTTTGTTTTGTATTATTATTATAATAACCATTATCATTAATGTCATTATTATTGTTGTTATATTTTTCATATTATTCTTATTATTAAACGTATTATTACATTATTATTATTCTCATTCTTATTGTTCTTATGATTAACGTACGTAATTATTATTACTTAGTTTCATTATTATTATTTTCTAACTTTTGCGGACCTGTCAGCCCTATATATAATTACTATATGTATTATTATGGGTATAGTATTATTATTAGTCAAATTTAATTACTATGGGTATTGTTGTACTTAATTCTATAATTAAATTAATTAATATATATAATTAGTATTGGTATTTTTATAAGTATAATAAAAATTATTAATATTATTATAATTATTATTGTTATTATTATCATTAGTATAGCCAGTATTCCTATAATAATAATAATAATATTATTATTATTATTATTATTATTGTTAGTATTATTATTATTATAATTATTAGTATTATTATTATTATATATTTTTTATTATTTCGACGTAATATTATTATGACTATTATTAGAACTATTACTATTATTATAATAATTTGGTACAAATAAGTTTGTTTTGTATTATTATTATACTAATCATTATCATTATTAAAATTATTATTGTTGTTATATTTTTCATATCATTCTTATTATTAAGCATATTATTACATTATTATTTTCCTCATTCTTATTGTTCTTATGATTAAGGTAATTACTATTACTTAGTTTCATTTTTATTATTTTTTAACTTACTTATACTACTACGTACTATTCTTAATTATTATTATTACTATTATTATGTTTATATTATTGGGTACATCTTATAATAATAATAATAATAATAATAATAATAATAATAATAATAATAATAATAATAATAATAATAATAATAATAACAATTATTATTATTATTTTATTATTGTTACTATTACCCAACACTAAATCACTCAAACTAAAGCTTAAGTCAACTAATTACGATCTAAAGAATATAGAAAAAATAAATGAAATAAACAATCTATATGGAAATTGAAAATACCTATCTTCAACATAATTAAATACCATAAATAAATTTCATCTTCACATTTTCCATCACTAAAATTACCCATAAATAAAAAATAATTAACATAAAATAAATGGGAAAAACCCAACTAAAATAACCAGAGCAATGTAGAACCACAGTCATAATACATAAATTTTAATTACAACATAAATAATAAAATACGATTTTTTCCCTCAAAATTTTAAAAAAAATCGGATTAAGAAAAAATAAATATAAACGTACTTCTACCAACTTTAGAAGCTAAGGAATGTAACAATGACAAGCTATGGAACCTCAAATAAGAGCTGAAACTGAAACAATAATACATCAAATCAAACCACGAGTTTTTCGCAAGTATATACCAAAAATTAGAAAATATCTATTAAATATACACATACCTGTGGTGAGAAGGACCTGATCTACGAAATGGAGGCCAAAACGACGTAAAACGGCCGGAGAACGGACGCCAATTGACGACATCGGCGTCACGGTGATGTGAGAGCTTCTCTCTCCCCCCTCCCTGCCCGAAATCGCAACTGAAGCTGGGGGACGAAGGAGATGGATTTAAAAAACGATTTAGCCATTGGTAAATTAGCCTTAATAAAAAAAAATATTCTACCAACGCAAGGAAGTTGGAAAGTTACCAACGGTCATGACTGTTGCTAAGCCGTTGGTAAAAAAAAATTAACCTGAAATTTTTTTTTACTGTGATACCAACGCGTGCACGTTGGAAATAATTGCCAACAGTTCTACGCGTTGGTAACTACCAATGGCGTAGCCATTAATAAATATGCCGTTGGAAAAGCAACAAAAGTTAGTAGTGTATCATTTAAAAATTATTACCTCATTTTATTTTTCTTTCTTTAATAATTTTTTTATTTCTATCTAGCCAAAGTCTTAAAAAATAATTCCGACTAATTTATTTTTATTCATTTTTTATTATTTGACTCATGACCAGCCTCTTTTTCTTTGTATTTATCATGTATTAGAAGTTTGAACTTGATTAGAAAAAGAAAAAGCCCCCACTCCCATTTGCCCATCCAAGTTTTTATGTTTATTACAAAATTACCATATATGTTTGACTTTTCAAACACAACACAGCCAGTTTTGTGTTTTCCCCCACTTGCACGTGACCTGTTCTCTCTCTCTCTCTCTCTCTCTCTCTCTCTCCCCTGTGCGTGTTAGAGACTTAGAGCAAATTAAACTTATTCTTCTCTTTCTCTCGCAACTTTCTCTATCTTAGACTCATTTTCTTCCTCCCTTTCTCGCAACATTCTCTGTCTCAGACTCTCATATTTTTCTATTTTTCTTCTCGCAACTTGTGCATCTGGCCAGGAACTTTCTTCTCTCTTTCTTCTTGCAACTTGTCATCTGGTGGGAAAAGATGAGCAAAATGATAGTCCAAGTCCGTTCGACGGCCGAGAAAACCAAGCAACATAGAGCAAGATGATCAGTGCGATAGTGATGGAGCAACATGAGCAAGGGATGCTTGGATAAGTGGGATCTTAATTTTTTATGATCTTACGATTCTGAACGCGATCCTACAATGACATCAATCCTACTACGATTTTGATAGGTTTTTTAAATCCAGATTGTAAGATTGCACGATCCTAGGATCCAGATTCCAATAGTTTACTTGTAAAAAAATTGAATTTTAAATTTTTCCAATGCCTATTTCTGTCATTCTGCCATTAGAAAATGAAAAATTTTCCCCTCACTTCACCCTACCTAAAAATGTTAAATTCCTCACACAACCATTGTAAAACCCTACTTCTTCACCAAAATCTCAATCTCACTATGGCCCTCTGCAAATTTTCTTCTTTCTTACCATTTATTTCCTTTCTCCCTCTATACTGCTCACTATATTCTTCTTGTTCTTCTTTATTTTTCCTTCTATAATTTCCTTTTCTTTTTATTTTTCCTCCTCCACCTCATTTACTTCTATAAATTTCTTTTCTTTTCACTTTTCTTTTTTTTTTTCATCATTTCTTCTTCCTCCTCTTCCACCTCCGTCTCTTTGATACCATATTCATCATTATTGTTTTCCTCTTGTGATTTAGTTATAAAATCACGTATATAATCATTCACACCATTGCAGATAGATAGCAATCATAAAATTAAAAACCTTTCATACAAATTGGTACATACATTCTTTCAATATCACTTCTATGTTTCTGCATAGCCATGTGTATTTTCATACCATTGCAATAGATGCTCTCCCAAACACAAGTATATATAATAATTTATATTTTTAACCAATACAAATAGTTATGTAATTTAACAGTGAGTTTCTAGAAAACCTCATCAATCCTTGGTAAAGAAGACCTTTGAATTTGATGCAGAACATCTAGTAGATGAGTTTATGGAAAAGGTTGAGTAGGCGAAACTGAAGAAGAAATCCCAAAAATAGGTTTCATGTGAACTCCAACTTCCAGAAGCAAAAACTTTTGCTACGATTGTCAAAATGACTATTATAAGATGTCATTTTAAAGAAAATTTCACGCTCTACAGGTGTCATTAGAGCTTTGCTCTCGATGATTGCATTTTTTTGGTCAAAATTCCATCATTTTAATGGGGTGCCCAGGCCTCTAAAGTTTTCGTCGATTTTATTTTCTAGTTATTTTCAGTTTCCTTAATTGTTTGGTTTAGGGTTTCTTTGTAAGCCTATAAATAGGTCTTTTTCATTGTTATGATATAGTCTATCATTAATATTGAGGTATCTTAGAGTTTTTGGCTTTCTTTATGATTGAATTCTCATTTTTTTAAAAACTAAAAAAAGCCATTTTTCCAGCAGATAGATTTCAACGCAATGAGCTATTGGAAAATGGGGAGAAAATTTTTCAATCGCTTGGCCGTTCAAAATTTTAAAGACCATATTTTCCAACGTGAAAGACCGTTGGAAATTTCCAAAGCGAGGCCATTGGAAATTCTTGCATTGGAAATTTCTAACACGAAAGCCGTTGGAAATTCACGTGTTGAAAATTTCCAATGCAAAAGCCATTGGAAAATCTAGAACCAATAAAGTTTTGCAATTTTAGAAAGTAATAATAATAATAATAATAATAATAATAATAATAATAATAATATTAATAATAATAATAATAATAATATTATTATTATTATTATTATTATTATTACATTGATATTTATATTTATATATATTCAGATTGATATATTTATATATATTTATATAATATATCATAATACAAATATATTAATATGCATTAATATTATACACATTATATTTATACATATATATGAACATATTATATTTTTATACATATTATAATATATACCATATTTTCGTTCCAAGTTTTTATTAATTGGATTTAAAAAAAAAGGCAGTCTATATTGAAATTTAAATAATATACATTAAGATATATAATGTATTATAATGTATCATATATATTTTATATATATTATATTTATAACACACACACACACACACACATGTATGTATGTATGTATGTATGTATGTATATCATATATACATATATATATAATACACATATATATATTAATAAAAAATTATTACAATATATAATGTATAATTTATAATGTATGATGTACAATAATATATTTAATATATTTCATATATACAACTAGTAAAAATAAATTTTATAGTAAGTGTATATTTCACTTAATATATTGGTGATTTATTAATTTTTTAACCAATAAAAATATGTAATTTATTTCAGTTTTCATAGTCGCATTATTACCCAAAATGAAAAAATTTATAAGGTGATCACAATTTAATTTCACAATCAAAAAATTATATTTTCGTTCCTTTTTTCTTTTGTATTTTTTCTTTCACATTTTCTAGAAAAATGAAAAAGATATTTATTTTTAATTAAGAGTCAACTCAAGCTTATTATGCAGTCATTTGAAAATAGAAAAATAAAAAATATATTATTTAACAAAGTTTGCAATAAGCATGTATGACAAATGCACTACTGAGATCGCAAAAATAAACACAACTCAAATAATCAAGGCAATTAAAATAAAATGATGATAACAACATCAACCAAACTGCATGGTTTTGCATATGTTTGGACACAATGATTAAACATAGTGGTTAACCATACACAATATTGTTTGAAAAAAATTAAAAGAAAGGCATAGTTAATTGCATTTTATTTGTAAAAAATTAAAAAGTACATGAAACAACAATAACAATAACAACAATAACAACAACAACAACAATAACCCTGTTTTGGAACAGCTTTTTGTGATTAGCGTTAGAATTTTGGATAATTTTTTTGGCTTAAATGTGGCAGTGGTCTCTTCCCTTAAGTTTGGTGACTCGCACGAGTTAGTCCCTAAAGTGTTACTCATTGCGACTTAATCCTTTAAGTTTGATAAATATTACGTCTTAGTCCCTGATTGGATGGCAAGATGGATGGCGTTACTTAGCCCACTTAGACACAGTGGGAGGTATGAAGTTAGGATGCGGGTTACCAGAAACTGGTGAACTTGAAAATTTTCCTTTTGAGTCAAACTGCTCTTGAAGCTCTTTGGATGCCACTATTCCTGAAAATCAGTAGTGCATGACTCGGTTCTATAGTATTTAGGCCGCACAACAATAGCCACATGATTTTAGGTCTTAATTTTTCATGCTTCATTTTAATTTTGACTATAATCAAATCTGGTTTTTCAAAATTTTTTATGAACCCTAATTTTAAAATTTGAAATTAAAAGCTTTGTATGCGAAATTGATGAATGAGATTATTGAATCATTTGTGTTCAGCGGCCTTTAAGGAAGAAAACCCATCTAATTCCATTTTCATTCGTCCACATTTTCATTGTTGATTGTTGGAGATGGTAGCAGCTAAAACTTGAAAATTTTTGCCGTCAATCAACAAAGATGTTAGCAGTTAGCCAGGCGACGATGCCAATTAGGTAGCAAAGTAGTCGGAGATGGTTGCTGATGAGGTGGAGATGTCATTAGTGAGGTTGGGACATCGCCGGGACGTCACAAAGAGGCAGATATGAGGCAGGACATGAATGCCGTAAAGCATGTGATAGTTGAGGGGACTAAGGCACGTATACTTTCCAAGTTATAGGACTAAGTCGCAACATTTTTCAAACTTAAAGGATTAAGTTGCGATGAGCCAATCTTTAGGGACTAACTCGTGCGAGTCACCAAACTTAAGGGACTAGTGGCGCATTTAGGTCTAACTTTTTCAATTGTTGAGATGAAAACGCTGAAACTAAAAGCTATTATTGGATAACTTTTATAAACATTAACGCTAATTGTTAATGCTAATACCAAACGAGGCCAACAACAACAACAACAACAACAATAATAATAATAATCGGTAAAGACATTACTTTATTAGCATAAGCCATCACCGATACAGTTTTTTCCTACATATGGAATCTATTTTTAGATTTAAATAAGTAGAAAAGTATTGCCATAAGAAAATTAATAACTATATTAGCGTTGACTTTATTGATAGAATCTAATATCTTAATTTTAGCAATATTTTTAGACAAATTTTTTGTCCATAGAACGGATATAGAACTAGTTAAAAAATACTCGGCATTATTCATCCCAAACTATTTGGTTATATTTCTCTAATTAAGTATATTCTTTTTAATATATCCTTCTTAATTATATTATAATAAAGTTTATGAATGCTTATTATTTGTAATTATACTAGTTAATACAAGATAACAATGAATAAAAATGTATAATATGGTTATGTTGCACAATATTTGTAGTATTTAAAGAAAGAAAAAGTTAGAAGTGACAAAATTAATAAGTTTTTAGGAAGAATGGAGCAAGTGTCAATTTGTGAATCATTATTTGGGTATTCCCACTTCTAGCTCCATGAAGAAGATTGAAGCCGCGGCCAAGCCAAAGCATGATACAATGAAGAACATCGATCGTGCCAAGCCAGAGCATGATGCAATACAAAATTAAACATTGTTGACGACGAAGACGAGGAGGAGGGCGGCAGCCGGCTCCCAATCAGTTCGACGGGCTGCGCGAATCTGTTCCCAGATCCCAATCGGCTTGACGGAATGTGCCGAGCCTGTTCCCGGTTAATTCCGACTCGGCCTCTAAATATCCAATGAAGCAGGTCTAGTTTTGAATTTTACGTACTTAATCGTTCATGGACGGGTCTCCGGAATATATATACCTGTAGTGAAAATTTTGTCTAGTTTTGAATTTTACTTAATTTTATAGCTCTATTTGTTTCAAGGAAAAAAGAATAAATATGTCATTCCTAGCTATTAGGCCGTTCAACGGACAAATCACTTACTAATTATTTTTCTAGGACTAACATGTCATCAACGTCTCTTTTCAAGCAAATAAGATACCGATATTAATTAAAGATGTGATAACATGACGCACAGATTGTTGCTAGAAGAGTGAATTTCGTATGATCATATGTGCCTCATTACTTAATTATGACTTTAATTGTTGACTAAGAATATCTAGTTAAAGTTTAAATCATTTTAATATGTTAAACTTCAATCTTAAATTGATTCATTTCAATTCAAAACAAGCAAAATTAGAGTCGGATTGGACATGCATGTTCCAAGTAAATCTATATCACAGGAAAAATTCCCTTGTAACTAACACCCTTCAATAGGTAATTTGTCCAAAATGTATTACTACATTAGTTGATTATTTCAGAAATAATAGTAGCACACCTGTCTCAAAATACATCAGTAGGTGATTTGTATTTGGCTAGATAAGTGGCACATTTGTCATTTTAACCTTTTTGAAATAAAACCCAGAGACGTGTCTTGATTCCAAAATCCAATAGCGAAGCATAACCTAGCCAAAGCACCTCATTTTTCACTCCAATCTGCAATACCATCTGTACCAGACAATATCCATTTCCCTCCCATCATTTCTTGCAATGCAAACAATATCACTCTCCCTTCTTCTTCACCACCTTCCCCTGTTACTGTTTTATGTTTACCATCGTCTTCGTCTGAGATGAGACAGAGAAAGCTCTTCCCCGCTCTCCCTCAAAACATCCAAAAACCACTCTACTGCCCGGGCTCTTGCTTCTCCTTCACCGACTTTGAGCACTTATCTCAGCGACCACAGCCGCAAGACTCAGATAATCTCTACGGTAACCCCAACGGCCACCCCTCATCGTATTGGTTCCTCCTGATCGCTCTACTCGCCGTATTTTTCCTCCTTGTTAGCTACTACGTCATCATCTCCGACTGCTGCTCCGATTTGTGCCACCCACGAAGCAGAGAGGCTCAACCAGAGAGGCCGGACGATTCGTTCGCCGATGAGAACGGAGTCGATCGTCCCATTTCGTTCATTCCAACGGTCGGTCTACAGCTATCCCAAATTAATTCGATCAAGGTCCGTAGGTTCAAGAAGGGCGACGGATTGATCGAAGGAACAGATTGCTCGGTTTGTCTGAACGAGTTTCTGGAAGGCGAAATGCTTCGGCTGCTGCCCAAGTGTGGCCATGCGTTTCACGTCTCTTGCATCGATAGCTGGCTCGGGTCTCACTCCAATTGCCCCCTGTGCCGCGCCAGAATCGTGTCCGACGCCATTGCTGCCGCTTCCACTCCGTCTTACCGGATTTCTGATAACCTCGATACGACCACAGGTGGTGGTGGTGGTGGTGTTGGAAGGGAATTCAGGAGCATTCAAAGGAGACATAGTGATGTTGCCGCAGGAACAGAGGAACTACATGACGTCACAGAGCCAAAAGAGGGACTGTCTACATGTGAAAAAGAAGACACTTTTGCGACAAATCGTGATCACAATGTGCCGTATTTCCCAAGAAGGAAGTCTGTCTCTTTGGATTCCTCTGCTTCTGCAGCTCTACTTCGGGGTTTGGAGGATTCCTATGATCTTGATTTCGAGCGAAGCTTTGTAGAGAACGATGTCGGTAATGGTAAATCGGATTCCCAAAATCGTCCGGTACAAGATGAGCCAAGTAGTTCTTCCAGTCATCAGTTTCTTCGTCCGAGCCCAGGTCGGACGAACGAAAGATCATTTTCGTGTAGTGGAAGGTTTTTCACGTCGAAACGGAGCCGAAACCATTTTCTCAGGACTCCATAATTGAAAATTTTCATGAAAATAAGTTTGACTTGTAATGGCTCTGTCCAAAACAGAGATATTTTCAGCTCCCATTCAGCTGCACGTTTGAAGTTTATTGTAAATCATTTTTAAACAGAGGAGAAAGCGATTTGGGATTAAGGTAGATATGGATGATTCTTAGATTGCCAGGAGAGCAATTTGGGAGTCTGAAGTTTGATGCCGATGTTCCATCAAATGCATTGCATTTGGCAACTATGATTGGTCTCCACCAATAAGTCTATGGTCATGCTTGAGGTTGGACTTCTACACATAATTTATTTAATGAAAATTACAAGAATTTATTTTATCAAGATTTTATAAACCGAGAATTGAAAGATGTAGGCCATAAAGTCAAATGATGATTTACTATTTGATAATAAGTTATACAATGTTCACATGCACATTTGAGTATTGTATTGCACACTTTAGCTTACAATACATGTATAGTTGTATATGTAACAAAATGACATAAAGATGTAATGTTAAGCTTATATGTTATGTATGGTTCTCATTGATATGAGATATCATGAGCATCCATCTAAAGACTATATTGAATAAAATTAAATTGACAATAATGGTTATCAATAATGAGACTTGATTTTATTAAACCTTACAACTAAGTTTATGACCTATGAGTATAAAATGGGCATTATATTCATAACAAATTGTCACATGATTAGTATTATAAGTGATAAGATTATGTATTTCAAATTATCAGATTGAAGATTCTTAGAGCCAATTTGTTTTAACTTAAGTAACTTAATCTAAAATGATTTATTTTTATTTTTACATTTTTTTCATTTGGGACCAATTTTATTTTGAAATCCAATATTATATAGATAAAATAATCAATTTGAAAGTACATTTTCATCATGTTATTAACTTTTTTTTATGAATTTTTCTAGTTTTAGGCATTAAAAAGAAAAAATTCATAAAAAAATAACAAGATTATGAAAATTTTATTTTCAATTAATTATTATACCTACATAATATTAACTTTTAAATAAAATTAGTTTTGGGAAAAAAATGTAAAAATAAAAATAAGTCATTTTGGATTAAGTTAAAACAACTTAGCTCTTAGTATAGACGAGGTTTTGATGACTCATACGTTGTTGCAGGGATTTAATTCAATAAATTTAGCGTTAAAATAAATTTTATTATAAATAATTAAAAAAAATATATCTATAAATTCACATTGATCAATTAAATTTTACTTTATTTCAATTTTGAGTTAAGTTCTCTTTACATTATATTCTTATCATTAAAATGATTAGTTATAATAGAAATATAATACTGTGAAACAAAAAATTGTATGGGCTTTAAATATATACATATTTTCTTTGTTATTAACAAACAATTTGCTAAATTTTTTCATCTCTCATTAATTCAAACTCCAATTTTTAATATCAACAAAAAATTTATCTAGAAAAATTTACTCTAAATTTCAGCAATTATGGATCAAATTATTTTAGTTAATTATAGACCTTAAAGTAAATAATGGATTCTGCAAAATTCAATCATCAATAATTGTAAAAATGATTGAAACACAATATTGTATTTAACTTATGTCAATCAATTAATGGTTTAACTATTAACTTAATAAAAATAAAAAGAAAATAAAAAAATTGTCTTAAGCCAAATCAACCAAAACCATAGTCAAAAGTAGGCAAATTATAATGATTAAAGTTTCATTTCAAAAAATAATAATAAATAAAGATGAAAAAAAAATTTAGACAAATATAAAAATTGAAAAATATTTATAAATTAAAGGTTTAATAATTGATTTAATAACGTTAAAAAATGATATAACTAAAAAATAAAAAAAAATTATGCTGTGTTTAAAATATAATACATAAAAAAACAACAACAAACGGTTTGGGGATCAAAAGAGCAAATAGAAAAAATCTAGTTTAATAGTTATTAAATTTGAAGAAAAAAATGGAACACAAATTAAACTTGGGGAGTAATTTTGGAAAGAGTGAAAATTCAGGGATTGAAATTGAGCTATAACCAACACAAAACATGAAACAGACTAAAACTGGAAAATCACAATACATGCTCTAAAAAAAAGCGACGCCTTGTGAAAAGGGAATCAAACTTAAAACAGAGTCAATACCATCCAATAAAAGGGGAAAAAAGTGGCACTGTTAATGCAAAATGAAATTCACCATAGATGAATAATATAAACACTGGTTACTTCTAGAAGTAAGCGAGATATGTAAAGACCCGTGTAATAATGCAAGTCGTTGATGGAACAATATAAAAATATAAAACATACTTTGACATTAAATAAAATCTGAGTATAGATAATTGTAAACATTCAAAATAGCTAAATAAATATGTGTTTACATATTGTCAAAAAAACATTAATGATAACAGACGAAAAGTGTCAAAGCAGTTTCATTAATCAATTCAAATGAAACCACCAAAAGAAAGAAAAAGCTAGAGTATTTATAATGTAGGATAACATTGCATAATATATATGCATAAGTTTTTTTAGACTTTTACTCACTAATGAATCAGCGATAAAATAAAACCTTTTAACAATCAATAACCTATATGTAATGCAAATTGTGCACTATTTTAACCAATCAAAACTTTGAATTAAATCACATGTAAAGCACTTGTGCATTAATAAAAACTTTGAATCTAACCTATCTAACTAAATCTTTGAATAAAATTATGTAGAAGAAATTTTTTTTGGTATTTAATATGGGTAATAAAAACATGTCTCTCATTTCCATTTAAGGCTCTATTATTTTAAATTTAAATAAATCATCCAAATTTTTTTTCTAAATTTTCCAACCAATTGCAAAAGTTGGAGACCATTATGGAAAAATTGTTATATTTGAGGGACCAAAAAGGGGATTTTAACATTTCCGTGGAAGTAAAAAGAAAAAAAAAACAGGGACTTGCAATAAAATGGACAAATATACCTTCTTTCCCTAAATCATTGGTTTCTGCAAGTAACAGTCTACATATTTTATTATCTGCCGATCTTACCATCATCAGCAAATAGTCTTCATGCTATCTCGTGACAAAAGGAGAAAGTAAGGGATCAAGATAGCAAACGTAAAATATTCAGGGACCAAAAGTGAGTTTTTACCACAAAACTGGAAAAAGCAACAAAAAAAAAAAAAAGCAACATCACCAAACTAACCAAAGGTAAAACCATAAGAACACTGTTCTTTACTGTTCAAATAAATAGGAGCTGAAAACAGTTTTTAGTATATAGTATAATGAGTATTTATGGTAAACAAATATTCATGAAAATGACCAAGGATTAGAATTTATAAACTTATAAATTGTCAAGAAGAAAGTTCAAGTTATATTATTCCGTTGACCTAAGAATTCTATAAGCATCATGTGGTACTTGTGTGATTTAATACATCAACCAATGATGTCTATTATATGATATATTTGTATATATGGGATCACATAAGTAATACAGTAATGTTCATAGTTATTCAATAAATGATTCATTACTCTATAGTAGGAGAGAGTATTTGAAATACACGTTTGTATGATGTTGGATTAGAAATTCATTCGTGAACTATTTTAAAGTATTTTATTAAATATTATTTTGGTACATGAAATTATATATATATATATATATAATGTTTCCCAAATTATTTTTATATCCAAATTACATTGAGACATAAGCATGTGTGTTTCCAAATGACAAAGCATAATTTGGAACTAGTATATCAAATTCGGAACATATGTAAATATTAGTTGTTGGATAGAATAATGTAAAGTATATGAGTTCTTAAGTATCCAAACTCTTAATTGATTTTGCAATATTATTTAAAACAAAGTACTGACTTGCAAATAACAAGTTAATCTTAGAATAATTTGACAAAATAAAGAGATTTCAATGGGTCTGATGTTACATTTTAATCCCTATCCCATATGTAAATATTAGGGGTGTGTAGATTTTAAAAAATAAGAGAGAATTGTAGGTTAAGCTAAAATAAAGGGTATTTAACTTTCCCAAATATTTATCCCGTAAAACAGTAGCGTATTAGCGTGTAATAAAACGGGCCTATGCACACACGAAAACGGGCCAGTCTTGAATGTGGGTAATGGAATTTCAGCAGTAGACGTATTTGCTTTGTTTAGGCGTAGAGTAGTGGACTATCCTGCCATAAACGTCAGCCCACTGATCAGATATGAGTTTACTCATAGCCCATTTTGTGGCCCAGATATGGGAGGCAGGCATCCACTTTACAGCCTAAGTACTTAAGTAGGCCTTCATCATTAGTTCATTATCCCAAATTTTCGTTCCAACATTGGATTGTTGCATGCTACTTAAGGCCTTTTAAGTTTCGATTCAGGGGTAATGAAGGCCTAAATTATAAATGGTTATAGTTTAAGTTTTCCGGAAGAAAATGTTTTTGCTGGAGCTTCATAGAGGTTAGAGTTTAACTTGTAAACTGTTAAAACATCAAGCTTCTAACAATTCGAACCGATCATTAAAATAATTTGTCGCACAATAAAATGTTTATAATAAAATTAATGTGTTATTTTTCATCATTCTTCTATAAGTTATTATCTACTCAAATTATCAATTTATTAAATCTTACATTTTAAGAAGTGGATATTTTATAATAAGTAAGCATTTTTTATTAATTTCTAACTTATCTAACCTGAAATTTTCATAAAAATATTTTTTTCACAAAAAATATTAAAACTTACTTCTTGAACTTTTTAAAGTCTAAGATTTCAATAAATTGATATTTAAAATAATAATCACTTTTTTTTTTTGTAAAAAATGATGGATAAATATTTTACATTAAATTAACATATATTGAACCGATTGGTGCAAAAATTTTCCTCTCACAAGGTAATCTTTGACAATGACGAATCTCTGGGGGGAAAAATGTAAAATACTTATACAAGTTCGGAAGATTCAATTAATAGACATCTCATGGTCTATACACCGAAATCTAACGGCCAAACAAAGAAAAAAAAATGTACCGAAATTGATATGAGTTGGGGAATTGTAATTGCTTCCGCTGCTGGTCAGTCCTAGGCACTGGTCGCTATCACAACACATGAATAGATTAGATTGTTCCCTTCATAAGCGGTCCAGGACAGCCTTTGAAATCTAGTTAAACAATAATAATAATAATAATAATAATAATAATAATAATAATAGGTATTAGTTGATTTGATTTTCGTATATATATTTGCTTCATTGTATTACTGAATATTAATTAAACACCTTCAATTGACTGATCAATTTCGAATCTCCAACTAGATCTGATCAAGACCAGGATGTTTTAAGTGACCCAACTCCTCAGTCCTAACCCGAAACTGTTGAGCGGCGCAGGACAAGTTACTCCTGTATGTTTGTTTTGCTCTACCTTGGAGTCTAGCTACTGGCTAGCTCCTTTTATGTGGACTCTTTTGTAACCTTATTTGGCCTATTTTAATACATTTGTCTTGGCTGTTAAAAAAAAAAAAAGAGTTACTAGTTTATGTTTATTTAAAAATACTATTGCTAAAAAATTAGCTGTATTCGAATGGAAGAGGTGGTGAAAGCGAACGAATTCGGCGCAAAGGACATTTTCTCCCATTTCTTCTGCCGACCGAATTTCTTGGTCTTCTAATGTTTTCTTCCCTAAATCCTAATACATACAACACAATTTTTTATTTAATTTTTCACCTCTTAGACATCTCCCAAAGCCCGACAATTACAACACGCAACTCATGTTATTTTCTTGAACCGGTTCCACAGAAATCAAAAGCACGCTTTAGAATACGTAAAAAATAATTGACATGCCTTCGTAGAGCTTCAGAAAAAATATCATCAAGAAAACCTTATAAGTATAAAGTGGTAGCCGATTAAAGAAAATGCGTATACATAGCAAACTCATTTGCACAATGTTAGTTGGTTCAGTGGATTGCCACTATTTTTTTCCTCATTAGTGTAAATGACAGTACAATTTCAAGAGGTAAAGTATCCTTTGCCCTTTCCGCTACTAGTGTTACTTACACTTTTTCAAACATTCTGAAAATACTTCTAGAAACACTTCTTAGAATAAACTTTGGTCAAATATGATTCGATTGATGCAACCATGACTAAATTTAGAGACACTGCAATTTTAAAATAAAAGATTGATGACCGTGGCGATGGAGGGATTGCTAGGTGATAATAAAAAAAAGTGAAAACAAGAATGCTTAGTAATAGGGTTATGTGGTCAAATATGAGATTTGGACTTATTTAGCTATTGTAAAAGGTTAAGTTTGGGTAAAATGAAAACTTTCCGGAACTAATTTAAAAGTTGTGTCATGAAATATTTTTTGAAGAAAAGGGAAATTTCTACTATCTCAGGGCTAGTAGCAAAATGGAAAATATATTTTAATTATTTGATTTTAATTAATTTCATAAATTAACTAAAATTCAAAGAGTTATGACTCTTCTAACAATTATGTCCTTTGCAAGAGATATATATTTTCATGAATAATTGTATCTATTCTAAGAGACACATATTTATAAATGATTGTATCCATTAGGAGAATAGTTGTTTTTTTCCATTTTCTAAATAAATAAGTCATTTCAAAATTTGAGAGAGATTTTTTTATGGAACTTTATTATATCCTGAAGGCATATTCTTCTTACTTTATAGTGAGGGAATAATTTTGTTTTGAAAAGTGAAATCATCCCATGTCTCAAAGCCTTTCTTCATCTCCATCTTTCAATATTTTTCTAACAATTTAAAGTCAATTATTCGATAGAGATGGAAGTGAAGATTGATGTTAAAAACCACAGTTTCTTGATTTGGAGTCAAAATTCGTGTGTAGAAAATTTAGATGACTATATGGTTATAGAATCTCTACAAATGAGGTACCCCTATAATTGTACTATGATTTTTTATATTGTTAAGTCAATCCAATTAGTACATGTTTGCACTATGCCATTGAGATTATTATCTTGAAAGCATATAGTGAAGTTCATAATGAAAAGTCTAGGCATATCAATGTATGATTATGTCTGCAATTAATGTTGAATTGAGTGATCACTATTGTCTATATAAAATATGGATATAATTTTGCAAAGATTTGGATTATCTCTAGACTAAGAGAATGAAATTAGTTATATGTTTATGTGCACCAGATAGGTCTCATAATTTTGAAGCTCATGTGCACTAGCTAGAATGACTGAAATGAAACTTAAATCCTCAATAAAATCACTCGTAATGAGAACCTAACTTTAAATTAGCTGAACACTAATTATAAAGTTCAACGGGTAAAAATAAGATATAGTTATATACTTGTGTGCACTAGATAGGTCTGATAATTTTGAAGCTAGTGCAAACAGTTGCTATAATTGGTAGAATGAGTTTGTACTCTTAATGGAGTTATTGCAATTTATGTGCATAAGCAACTGGGACAAATTAAAAATTGAAATTCCACCTATGTAATATCGAAGTGATGTCATTTCAATTAAGAAGATTGAAGAACACCTTATAAAAATTATAGAACCCAAGATTACCATATGACCATATACAATAGTGCTAAGGCAGAAAAAAGAAATCTCATTTAAATTTTGATGAGTATTATGTGTGTTATATCTACTATTCTACTATAAGCAGTCGAGGTTTAAATTTTCACAATACCTATAACTTCATTAGAACTTTGAGGTATATACACTAATTGTATGTTCAAATTGAAAGATACCTTCTTGTGTGCATGATATATTGTCTGGTGAAAATAAACGTGCAACTTACAAACTAGTGGAAGATTGTTGGAACATTTTTATATTTCATGTGTAGTTTGTAAATTCCACATAAATGGAAAATATATTTTGATTATTTGATTTTAATTAATTTCATAAATTAATTAAAATTTAAAGAGTTGCGACTCTTCTTATAATTATGTCCTTTGCAATGGACGTATCTTTTCATGAATAATTGTGTCTCTTTCAAAAGACACATATTTATAAATGATTGTATCTATTAGGCAAAGAGTTGTATTTTTTCATTTTCTATATAAATAAGTTATTTCACAATTTGAGAGAGATTTTTCAGAGCTTTGTTGTATCCTTGAGACATATTCTTGGTACTTTATAATGGGGGAATAATTGTCTCTAGGAAAATGAAATCATTTCACGGATCAAAGCCTTTCTTCATTATCTCCATTCCCCATTATTTTTTTAATAATCTAAAGACAATTATTTGATAGAGATAAAAGTGAAGATTGATGTAGAAAACCTACAATTTCTTGATTTAAGGTTAGAATTTATATGTAGAAAACTTGGACAACTATATGATTATGGAATCTCTACAAATCAGGTACTCCTATAATTGTTCTGTGATTTTGATACTAGTAAGTTAATACAATTAGTACATGTTTGACTCAACATAATGACCAATCATAGTTTTATTATTTATTGGGCATGAAATTGAAAGAGATTTATTTTGGATGAGTTTGAATTTGATGAACTCTAACGACAAAAAACTGCATGTGGATCCTTAATAGTAATTGCTTTATGACCACTATTTGTTATGTGGACTTTGTACAAAAGAATACTTGTCATTATTTTGTGAACGGATGAAGTAATTATTTTTCTTAAATTCTCCATCAATTGATACTTACAAGTGCTTTTAGAATTTTTTTTTGTAAAGTAAATGTTTTGTTAATATTTCTTTCTCATGCTAAGTAATAATAAAAGTTTCATAAAAAAGTCACCTTCCAAAAAAAAAAATCAAGTATTTATTAGGTGGATAATTGGTTATTGCCTTGTTTGGCGCGTAAGCAATTGACATTAATTAGAATCTAGCAAAACTACTTATTATTATTATTTTTTTGGGGTATTCAGAAAGGAACTAGGAAAACTGCTTAATTTTTGGTAATGATGAAGCGTAAGCGAGAATAAAACTAAAAAAATGTTATTTTGAATCTTTTAGACGTGTAAAAAAAAATTAAAAATAGAACCAACTAGTATGGATTTCTTTATTCTTCTTCTTCTTCTCCTTGATAATGGCTTGTTGGACTTAGGAATTAAAGCGAGTGTCCAACATTATGTTTGCAGTCACCTCAAGAGAAGAAGTCACGTCAGTACGTACGCATCTGCATGGAAAATAATTATAAAATACAAGTATCCCAAGCAATATGCTACACCTGGACCTGGGGTTGGATATATGTTGTACGGTGGCCCTCCTGTTTTAGCACAAAGTTTGGTTGGCCTTTCCCTCCGCAATTAATCAGTCGACAACAATAATCGTGTCGCCGGATTAGTTAATTAATCAGCATGAGCCAGTAGCTTTAATAATTAGCTTGCTGATTGAGGAGAGGAGATCAAGAAAGGATAAATTAAATAGGACGTGCATGGATGTATGTATGTTTGTATGTATGTATGTATGTAGCTAGCTATATAGAGATCGATGATGACGAAGGAGAGAACAGAAACTGGCGTCAGATGGATGCTTCTGTCTGTTGTGTCTTCAAGATGATAATAATGATCTCACTTGCACTTGCTCTTGCTAGCAATCATTCCTTTCAAGAAACTCCACCCACTTAATTCGATCGAATTAAGGGATCGATCTCCTCCTACATCTCCTTTTGGATTAATTTTCATTCCCTTAATTTTACTCGAATCTGCCAGCTACCTCCATCATGGACGCTAACCATTTTTTGCTGAACATCCCAAAATTATCCACCAATAGCTGACGCAACACATCATCATCTTGGTGTTCATAATTACCCGCTCTCCCTCTCCTTAATTAGTTTAATTAGCATGGTTGGCCACAAGTCTGCATCTTCCAGAGATTAATAAGTTTCTCAGTTCTCACGTAGTTATCCAACTCATTGCACTAAATTCAAGATTATAAATGTGATGGTTATAACTTTACCCGTAACAAATTCAACATTATCAATTAAATAATCATCTTTCATTACATAACAGATATTAGGGTAAACTTGGAAATCAAACATATAAGAAATAATGTTCCTGCTATATATTTACGGAGAAAGTTATAGCAACAGACGTAATAAAAAAGTTAAATATCAACCGAGACATAATCGGTAGATCATGCATTGGTGAGATGCAGATTTTCAGTCTCGGTCTGGAAGCAGGTTCGGTTCTGGTGCTGGAATTCTAATTTCTCTCTGCGGGGAAACTCTAGATAATCATATGCCTTTATCATTCAATGAAGGGCAAAGGAAAGCGTGGGAAGCAGATATGCTTATATCGGTTTGGGTGATGTTCAATGGTTCACAAGTGGAAGATTGCCACTTGCTCTAATGCAATGAGAAACGAAATTGATCAAGTAATACATTTAATTAAGAAAAAAATGAGAATTCACTTATAGAGATATCAAAAATCAACAAAAGTCACTGGAATACTTTAGTATTATTCATATAATGTCTAATAATAATGTAGGAAAGCCTAATTATAGGTTTACAAAGAAGCCATAGTCCAAAATAAATAAAGAAACCAAAAATAAATAGGAAAGAAAATCGACACAAACTTTAGAAACACGGATACTGTTCAAAATAATGAATTTTTTACTTAAAAAGTACGGTCATAAAGGGAAAAGCCTTAGTGACACCTGTAAAACACAAAATTTTCTTAGAAGCAATATATTACAATAGTTATTCTGATAACTACAATAAAAGTTATGGCCTCCAAAAATTGAGGGTCATGTAAGGTTTATTTTTAGTTTTTTTTTTTCAGTTTCGCATGATCAGCCTGTTTCAAGAACTCATCCACTAGACACTCAACATCAATCCCCTCTACTTGAGAAAAACTTGACCTTCAGTTGCCTAGAAGGTCTGGGTACAAAGGCTCGTTAGGATAATAGTAAAGGACAATATCTGCCATATTAACACCCAATTCGTTTCAACTTTAGCCAATTGACTACAAAATGATTTTTTCTTATTTTTACATCTTTTTTACTTGAAACTAATTTTAATTAAAAGTCAATATTATGTAGCTACAATAATCAATTAAAAATATAATTTTTATAATCTTACTAATTTTTTATGAATTTTTCTAGTTTCAAGTCTTAAAAAAGAAAAATTCATAAAAATTTAACAACATCCTAAAAATTTACTTTCAAATTGATTATTGCATCTACATAATATTAACTTTCAAATGAAATTGGTTTCACGTAAAAAAGATGAAAAAGTTAAAAAAAGTCAGTTGACTTTAGACGAAACGAATTGGCCCTAAATGTCATAGAAATTCTCACATTATCCGGCAAATTGATGACATAAGCATTATTCTTAATCTTCTTCAGAACCTTATATGAACTATATTTCCATGGTTGTTGCTTGCGACACCTACCTACAGAGAACCTCTCCTTTCACAGCAACACCATTATTTGGCCATTCACCTCAACAATCTGCTCAAAGTGGTGTTAATCAACAACCTGCTTACACCTTCTATTTGCATGCTCCAATTTCTAAATATTTTGCCACTATTTTACTATATTTTTTGTACCCTTACTTACTCCAATTCTAACCTTCAGTAAATCAAGAGCATGTTGGGGTGGTTTGGTGGAAACAACTGGAAAAGGAGATTTTCCTGTGGCACTATAAATAATACTATTATAAGCAAATTCTACTTGAGCTAAGGCATGATCCTACTGCTTAAGTTTGCCTCCATAAATGTTGTGTATCAAATTGCCCAGTGTTCGATTCACCACCTCTATTTGTCCATCTATCTGATGATAGGCAGTGTTAGCATAATTCAAAGAAAAATCAAACACCCTTGACAAAGTCTTCTAAAAATGTCCCAAAAACTTGTTGTCTAGATTAGATGCTATTCTTTCAAGCACCACATGCAAGTGAATGACCTCATTGAAGAATAATTTAGCAACCCGCTTGCATTTAATGTCTTCTTGCAAGCAATAAAATGTGTCATTTTGGAAAACCTATCCATTACAATAAACATAGAATTTAACTCTATTTGGGTTAGGGGTAATCTGAGAATAAAATTCATAGACAAATCTTTATAAATATTGTCAGGAACAGGGAAAGGAATATATAGACCCGTATTCTGGGACTGCATCTTCACAGTTTGGTACACATAACACCTTTGTATGAACCTAGATACATTCTTACACATATGTGCCAAGAAATAATGTTCTTTAATTCCTGCTAAGGTTTCATCTTTCTTCATATGTTTAGCTAGGCCTCCACCATGGAAATCTCGAATCATTTTTTCCCTTAACAAAGTTCAAGGCATACAGAGTTGATTACCTCATAAGAGAAAACCATTATAAAGGTGAAAGTCATTTGTAAGTTGTTGTTTACTACACTTCTCCTAAATGCTAGAAAAATCTTCATTAGTATCATCCACTTCCTTCAACTCATCAAAACCAACAATATGTTGTTTTAATGTCACCAATAAATCTGCATGTCGACTCAAGGTATTTGTGACCCTATTCTGAACTTCCACCTTGTGCTTGAGCTTAAAAAGAAATTTATTTAGACTACGAACAATTAAATAGAACCCCTTATCATAAGTGGTCCATTTATGCCTTACTTCAGAAAGTTTTTCACTATAGTAAATGAACAGTCTACATCATTGGGAAAGGACAACACCAATTCCCAAGCCAGTAGCATCATGCTTCACCTCAAAAGAAGTCTCAAAATCTGGTAAAGCAAGAACTAGTGCGGTGCATAGCTTTTCCTTTAATAGGGCAAAACTCGCCTATATCTCCTCACCTTAATGAAAACTCCCTTTCTTTAAACAGTATATAATAAGGGCAGATATACTACTAAAATCATGACTAAACAGTCTGTAAAAAATGGTTAACCCATGGAAACACTGAACTTTAAAAAGTTTTTTTTGGTATAGGCCACTTTTAATCCCTTCTGTGCTTACTACACAACCCAAGAATAATATCTTGCTAGTCATAAAGTTGCATTTCTTTAGGTTTATATATAACTTATTCTTCTGCGAGATTATGAGTACTTGGCGTAAGTGTGAAACATGCTCTTCTTTTGACAACTAGATACCATTAAAATATACAACAAAAAAACTCTCGATAAATGCTTTCAATACTTGATTCATAATCTTCATATATGTCCTCAGTGTATTGGTGAGACCGAATAACATAACTAGCCACTTATACAAATCATCCTTGGATTAAAGTGTTGTTTTTTAGCCATCTCCATGTTGAATTCTAATATGATGAAACCCACTCCTAAGATAAATTTTGGAAAACACCATCGACCTTGCAATTAATCCAACATGTCATCCAACAGAGGTATATGGAATATGTAGCCAACAGTAATTTTATTGATGACCCGGCTATCAGTGCACATCATCCAACTCCCATTGGACATAGGTGTGAACAAAGCCGGAAT
The DNA here is from genome assembly GCA_039654915.1 of Aquilaria yunnanensis. Taxonomy (NCBI): domain Eukaryota; kingdom Viridiplantae; phylum Streptophyta; class Magnoliopsida; order Malvales; family Thymelaeaceae; genus Aquilaria; species Aquilaria yunnanensis. The sequence goes on along the minus strand of CM077593.1, from coordinate 100,213,590 downwards.
TGCACATGGACTCATGCTCTCTGGGATATATTTTTTGCGCAGTAACTCTTCTACTTTCACCTACAAGATCTTGCACTCTTACAGGCTCATCTGGTAATGGGGCAAGTTGGGAAAACTTGTTCCAAGAATTAGATTGATTTGATGCTAAATGTCTCTTAAAGGTGGAAGTCCATTTGGTCACTTCTTTGGCATCACATCCCAAAATTCCTATAACAATTCTTGAATTACTTTTAGATTATTTTTTTTTTTGCTTGTGACTCCAAAATATGGAGGAACTGTCTCACTACTAAAGCGTTAAATATTTTGGCCTCATTTATTGCTGAGAACAATTCTTGTTCAAAATGTGTAAGCGTAAAAAAAATCTGCTCTTCTACTTTAAAAGTTTTGGGTAGGGATATTTTCTGTTACTATGGACAAAGCACAAATTTTTTTTCTCCTTTCTCCAACTTGTACACATTATCCCGTCCATCGTGTTACCCTGCTATGTCAAACTACCAAGGTTTACCAAAGAACAAGTGATAGACATTAATATTGACAATATCTAAATAAACTTCATCCCAATATTGCCCAATGGAAAATAGGTACCTTGCAACGTTCAGCCACCTGGATTTTGTCTATTGATTTAATCCATCTAATTGTGTAAGAATCTTAATGCTTCCTGTTTTCAATCCTAAACACTGTATCATGTCTTTATTGATGATATTTTTGCAACTTCCACTATCAATAATCACATCAAACAACTGGTCAATAATTTTGCATCGAATATGAAACAATTGATGGCGTTGAGTTTTATCCTTCTATTTGGGAACCAGTAACAACTTCTATATCACATAATTTTCCTGTTCGTCATTATCTTCCTTTTGGCTCTCATATTCTTTTTCTTCCCTATCTGGTTCACAAACAATTTCCTCATCATCCTCCTTATTAACAACATTAACATTCTAAAGTGGACACTTATTGGATAGGTGCCCAAGCTCCCGACAATGACAAGGGACATTAGGAGCTGGTCTCGGGTAATGGTTTGTTACTTTTACAGCCTATTGATTCTCTGACTTTTTGGTTCCTCGCTGCCTTTTCCTCTTGCTAACAATTCCTGTGCAGATCAAGTTCTAACAGCGCCTTCACCTTCCCAACCAAACTCCCTAATTCTTCTTTCGAATAATTTTTGTGAGGAAACTCCTATCTTCCTTTCTCTTGGAACAAAAGCTCTGCCCTCAATGCTAAATTTTGAGCTTTAGCAAAATTTCGCATCTGTAAAATCCCAATTTTATCATAAAGTGCAGGTTTCAACCCATCCAAAAATCATGAAAATCACCTGCTCTTTCGTTTCTCCTAGATTGTTGTGTTAGGACATTGCATAAAATTCTTCGCATAATCCTAAATGGATCGTGATGCCTGTCGACACCACTAATATTGCTGAAATAAAATCTACTTATAGTCCGTGGGTAAAAAATCTGTCCGACTCATCTGATTCATCCACGATCACGACCATATCAAATCCTTTCCATCATGTCATCTCATCTCTTTTATTTTCTCGTATTAAGCAGGAGCTACTCCTTTCAATATGAAAGCCACCAATGTTACTTCTTTTTCCTCCAAGACCTCATAATACTCAAAGAATCACCCAACCTCTATTATCCAATTAAGTGCCCCCTCAATACTGAAATATTTGTAATTGTAGGAATATCTACCCTGAGCCTGAAATCTCCATCACAACCTCCTACATCTTAATCTCTTTGAAATCCATCATAAGGAAGATAATCTTCACTTGACTCAAAATCACAATCATTGTTATTGTGTCTTTGACCCTGAGCAAGAACAGGTCTCCGAACAATATGGCTTGAGGTCGGTTCTTCCCTAGCACGTTCCCTAGCTTTGTCCCTGTCTCTGTTGGCAAAAGGGTTAAGGGCACCAAGCCTCTCCAAAATCTCCCAAAGCATGCATCCAAACGATCTTCTAATTGTTGGATGATCTGATTCTCCATCTCCCGTAACACCTCCCCTTAGTCCTTCAACCTACGGTTTTCAGTAACATGCTATCCATTTGTGCTACCATTACTAGCCATGGAGAAGGGATTCAACCTACTCTGATACCACCGGATGCAGAGAACAAATAAAATTGATCAAGCAACACGCTTAATCAAGAAGAAAAGAAATTAGAATCTACTCGTAAGATAGCAAAAGTCACTTCAATTATTATTCATAGAATGTCTAATAATAACGTATGAAGGTCTATTTATAGGTTTACAAATAAACCCTAGTCCAACATAATTAAAGAAGTTGAAAATAACTAGGAAAAAAAATCAACACAAGTTTTAGAAACTTGAATACCCTTTAAAAAGATGGATTTTTTACCCGAAAAATGTGGTCATGGAAGGCAAAGCTACAGTTATTATTATAATAGTTGTTTTGACAACTGCAACAAAAATTATGACCACCAAAAATTGAGGGTCGCACAGTGCTTATTTTCAAAAAAAATTCTTTGGTTTTACACAAACAACCTACTCCAAAAACTCATCCACTAGACACTCCACATCATAATCTAGGCTTTATTCTTCTAGTGGTTACTCAATAAGTGTTCTAGATTAAGTTGTTGTTCGGTGGAATGGTTATCAAACCTTAGTTAAGCTATAAAAAACTGATTATAAATGTAAAGGTAGTTAGGGATAAGTCCAGGAAGGTTTATCTAGGTTTCATCTTTCATGTATCTAGCCCATGGCTAGATTTTGTATTATTATTTGTTTCTAATAATGCAAATAATTTCTTTTGCTGTTTGTTAAAAAATGGCCTAAAATCTCTTTCGCCCCCTAAACTTTAGCAACTCGAACCTTTTACCCTTAAACTTTGACTGAAGTTTACTCGTCTCTCAAACTTTGGAAATTAACACCTTTTACTTGTTTGACCTACTTAAATGACTATTTTGGTTATATGAAGACCAAAACAAAGATAAAGCAAAAAAAGAAAAACTAACTAGCCACGTTCCCACATGAACCACTAGTTCTATGAAATGAGTTGGGTATTATAATTAAATTAATCATATTTCAGTATAGAATACTAATTAGGTTGTGTTAGGGTTGATGGTTTCCTAAATTACTCAAATCAAGAATATTGAAACATATATTCAAAATAATATAAAAGTTGAGTTTTAAACAACCATTTAAGTGAGCAAAGAGGATAAAATATGCCAATTTTCAAAACATGAAGGGGGAGTGAGCATGTCAAAGTTTATGGGGGTAAAAGATCCAAGTCAGCAAAGTTAAGGGGTGCAAGGGTCTTTTGGCTAAAAAATTGTGCGTCAACCATCCTCTCCTCTTAAACTTATAGACATTGAAGCTCTTGTTAGTTATATTCAGAAATTTGTTTCTAATTTTTCTTCTTTTAGTTACCTAGTGGAACAAAAAGCCAATGAGATGGTCAAGTTTTGGACATTACTTTAGGGAAAATTACAAAAACCTCATTGTGGTTTGGTCTAACCTACACTTTGCCTTTTCTATTTTTAAAAACCTACACTTTACCTCCTGTTTGCTTTACAGTGTCTGACAACAACTTCTGAAACCATAATTTAAATTATCTAATAGTAATGTTCCAATAATTTCAAGATTTTTGATATTTTTTTCATAGCCAATCATAGTTTAAAAAATATTGATATGTATTTACAAGGAGATAAATAAATTTACAGAAAGAAAAACCTGATAATTTAAAATATCTAATAACTATAAAAAAATTATTGAAGAGATTAAAATTACTGAAAGATAGTATCACATAATTTAAATATAGTTTTAAAAGTTGTTATCAGACAATGTAAAAAATATAGGAAGTAAAGTGTAAATTTTTAAAAATAAAGAGGAAAAATTATAGATTAGGCTATACAGGGTAATTATAAGTTCCCTTTTCTTTATGAAAGGCAGAATTGAGATTGGAAATAACATCAAATTTTCTACATGGAAATAACAACGTTGCAATCTGTATGGCCCTTTAGATATCTGCATTGATTCCATGGACATTCACTAATCTGACCCACAAACAATCATGCTATCTGAGAATTATTTTTATGAAGTTTGGGCTAAAACGTTTTATTAAAGTTATCCGATGAAAAGTAATCCAAAAGTAATTAAGTGGTGATTAGCTACTCAAGGGTTTTTTTAAACTCGATTAATCAAGTGTAAATCTAGGGTCTATTAGGTCTGGCGAATCATAGCTAGCTTTTGTGGAGACACTTTTTCCCTAAAGTGAAGACATGAAATTGCAACGAATATCATCATGGATAGCTAGGAATTTAATTGAAAAGAATTAATCGGCTTTTAATATTTGAATTTAGAAGCAGACGTGTCTAAATAGTGCATGTACGCATAGTGATTATATATACTTTGGTTTGAAGCTACGTACACCCACATGCATATAAACACGCGCGAATCTTTTAAACTGTTAAGGACTCACATGTCAATGTCATGAACAAATTATAAGATGTCTTTGGCTCCAGAGAGCAACATAATATTCAAGTAATTAAATTCGATGATCGAGTGATTTTAGATGATAATGCAGCAAAGTTCATGTAAAATTGCCTATCTTTATTCTTTGCTGTTCCTTACATCTCTTTCGGCAAATGGCTAGTCTTATCATGACGTGAAAACAAGACACAAGACTAGAATATGTTTGCAACGTATGGAATAATTTTTCAGCTGATGGTGATCGTGATGTGTTTTTCTTTTTTGTTTTTCTTTATTTATTTATTTTTTTTGGCATAACGAATTTTCACGCTGTAATTCTTCTTTTCATGGTCATTGGATTTATTATGTAAATCATAATCATTAATTTGGCTAACAGTAAAGTTGTGCTTGGTAATAATATTTATAAATTTAGGGATAAGATAAGATTATGGTATTTAAATCGGTTTTCTTAACTTAGCCATTTAGTCTTCTTTCTTCAAACTTATTCTTTTCTGCTATCTCTCCCATCATTTTTTACTGTTTTGGATGAATTCAAATTTTAGTTTGAATCTAGCTGGTTTTTTTTCAATGATTTTATTACTTGATTGACATCATCCTATGTTATTTATGGGGTTTTATGGGCTTTTTAAAAAAGTGTTATTCAACAACTCAAGGGTTGGTATTTTCCAATGGGCAGCAACGTTGGAAATTATCAAACATTGGAAATTTGCAACATCTTGGGCCGTTGCAAATTGGACCAACCCTTTGGAAAAAATGCTAAAAGGTTTAGGCTCTTGGTAATTACGTTTCCAATAGCATCGGTAATTACCAAAAAATTATTATTTGATGGTTGGAAAATTTTTTCCATGTGTATTTATTGTCAATGTGCCAATTTTCAACAACCATGCGTTGGAAACTTGGGCCAATGGAAACGGTTTTTTTCTAATAGTGGTTTGGTTTTAGTTTTGGAATGGTGTTTTAACAAAGAAAAAAGAAAAGGCTAGTAGATGAAATGCGAACTGCAGAGTTAGCAGGAGTGCTGCTACCCACTTCAAGATGATTTTAAATTGGAATATTAGGGATTGAAAGCCTCCAACAAAAATTATATTGTAAGTTAATTATAAAAAATGGAATAAAGATGCTTGCCCTTGTTGAAACAAGAGTGAAAACCAAGGAATAAAAGAAGAAGTGCCCTGGTTGCTGCAAATATGGTATATGGTTGAAATGAAATATATGGAAGACTCTTTCAGGGCAAAAAAAAAAAAAAAAACAAGACCTGAAACTATTATTCAGCATATTAAACATGAACTTCAGGTAAGAACCGGTTTTGAGCTAGATTTTTTGTTTTCTTTGGATTTGGTTATCTCTTAAAATCTTCTGTATTTAGCCCTTATTTCAGCTGTAAAGCCATGTGCCAAAGTGGATTTGCTTTTATTTTGATTTCAGTTAATTAGGCTTTGGCAATTTGTTGATATAAGCAGCCTTTTGTAAGTCCCGTTGGTTATATTTAATGAGGGTAAAGCCAAATTTGGTCATCTAATTTTAAGGGTCAGCCTAAAGTGGTCAATTAACTTTAAAAATAACTATTAAAGTCCCCTAACTCAACTCATGTGTTCTATTTTGGTCCTCACTATTAGTTCAAGCGTTATTTCTGACAGAAATTGCCTATGTGGCCCCCAAACTGCCATGTGACATCCTCTTTTATGGTAATAAGTGATAAAACTGAAAAAATAATAAATTTCAAGCTAGAATTGACACAAATAAATGATTTTAGGGACTCAAAAGGTTAATTAACCCAATTTCATCATCTTCCCCAATTCTCACCTTTCGCCGCCTACACATCTTGCCGTCTTTCTCTCCATCTCTTCGTCTCCCATCTCTCTGTCTCTTCACGACCATCTTGCCATCTCTCTGTCTCCCATCTTACCATCTCTTTATCTCTGGAGAAAGAGAGCAAGGGGAAAGGATTGCTGGAAGGCCCAAACCTTTCCCGCAGGATTTCACCAGAGATGCAGGCAACGAAGGAGATGTTGCCAGTATTCTCCCCGAAACAGCCTTGCAGTGCGGTGGCAGGAGTACCACTGTTGGAACGACTAGGGCAGGTTGCTTGGCCCGCTGGAATCTGCGGAGAGAGGTAATCAGGTATGGCGAATTGGAGAGCCATTGTAGAATTGTCGTCTTCCATGGTAGGAAGCGACGTGATGCGTCGGACCAGGTGTGCTATGTAACACGAAGCAAAAATGGCGATCTAGGGGTAGTTGGCGATGGCTAGGCCGTTAGACCAAAGGGCGGAGGAGAGGGCAAATCGGCAGAGCAATCGAATCGAAGAGGGGAGGCAGCGAAATTGGGGAAGATTGAGGAATATTGGGTTAACTGACCTTTTAGGTTCTTGAAATTACGTTTTGTGTCAATTTAGCCATGAAATTTTTTTTTCTTCAAGTCTAGTCACTTCTTATCATAAAAGAGGCTACTACATGGCAGTATGCGTACCAAATAGGCAATTTCTATCTAAAATAACAGTTGAATTGACAGCAAAGACAAAATCAGAACACACTAGTTGAATTAAGAGACCTTAGGAGGTCAAAAAAGAATTACTGGACTATTTTAAGATGATCCCTAAAGTTAGAGGGCCATATTTAAATTTTACCCTATTTAATGAAATAAAGCTGTGCACTCATCATGGCATTTTTACCTAAAAAGGCTAAAATTGCACTGTTTGAATCCAAAATTGAAAACTATATCCTAAATTGAAAAATTATTAATGAAGTAATTTTAGTAACAAATCTATATTCTTAATGTAACTATCTATTATAAAATTGTTTTTCTCTTTGCCTATTTCCGTTAGGCGTTTAACTCGCAAACATAAAAATTATATTTAAACTATATTTGAAATTTGCCAGATACATTTTGACTATATTAAAAATATTTTTAACTGACAATTATTTAATTACAAGATGTTATCACTGGATTAAATATTGATAAAATGAACAGTCAACGCAACAATAAGCGAATTTTGAAAATTTTGGAAGAAGTAAATTATTTAAATAATTTTTTTATATTTATCTGCATTTAATTAATCATTCATTTATTTATACATATTTATACTATATTTTAATAATATCCACATTTTCCAATTAAACACCTAACAGGGCCTACGCATGGAAGCATAATTTTAAAGACAAATTTACTAAATTCATTACTTCATAAACAATTTCATAACGGGGATATAGTTTAACGAAACATGGTGAAATTTGGCCAAACAAAAGATATGTTCAAAATTACAATTTCCCATGTAATTGTTATTAGGGCTGTAAATGAATCAAATGAATACAAACGAGAGCTGTTTATGTTCATTCGTTTAAGTTTTTAACAAACATGAACAAGTATTGTTTGTGTTCATTAATCCGTTTAGTGTAAAATAATTATTTGTGTTTGTTCATTTATATTCGTGAACAGCAATAAACGAACCAAATGAACCAAGCAAACAAACTCATTCATGAGCAGCAATACACGAACACAAACATGTTCACAAATAATGTAAAGAATATGTTTGTAAACAATTTAACCGAACATAAATAAACGAACATATGTGTATATATATATATATAAATGAATGAATAAACAAACGAACAATAATTAAATTGTTCGTGAATATAAACAAACGAACATAAGCTTGTTTGTGTTCGTTCGTTTAACTTAATAAACGAATATAAATGAACTCCCGCCGAACGGTTCGCCAAACATCTTGTCCGTTTATACTCCTAATTATTATGTTTTTATCTCCACTATGTATATATGTTAATACAGTTGGTACCTATCAGAGCGAGGACCGCGGACGAAATTAAGAGGAAGTAGCCAAGTCAACATATGAAACATTCTATGGGCGGTATATTCTCTTTAATTACCCTTTTCCACGCTACCAACCCACTGCAAGTTTTGTTGCCAACATGTCTGTACAAAAGCATTATGCATATGGATTTTAGAAAAATAAGACAAACAGGTGTTGAAGTGAGAAGAATATTCTCTTTGATTTTTACAAATAGTTATTTTGTATAAAAATAATACAGAATAATGCATTAAACTTAATACAAAACAAGCTAAACGTAAAATTGCCAGTAATTTTGACTTGTTTTCTAAAGTAATTAGTACTAATTCGAGAGACACCTTTCATGACCATCTAACAAACTAATTCATTCAAAAACCCACAACAATAACAATAACAACAATAATACTAATAAACTATAGATACCTGGCACCCGCTCATTATACTATATCCATTCTAGAATGACCACGAAATTTATTTTTTTTGTAATTAATATTATGAACATAATGTTATATAAAAGCAGTATACATACGCTCATCAGGATTTTACAATAACCCCTTACTTTTTGTACAATATTCAATCGCTATTTTTAAAACTTAATTCAAACTATTTGATAACTATGTTTTAAAAATTTCAGGTCATTTGGTATCTTTTTTATAGTTAAGTGACACTTAAATGGTTCCATTTTGCATTAATTGACCCTTTTACCTTTTTTATTAAAGTTTGACTTGAATATATTTATAGTAATATGTATTGAAAAAAATTCTTAAAAATGATATATTTAGAAACTATAATCTTTAAAGTTTAATTTTCATATAAAATATTTATATTTTATAATAAATTTTGAAAAAAAAATAAAATCATAAATTAATTACTGTGAATAGTAAAAGATGGAGGACTATTTTCCATTACATAGAAAAAATTGATCATTTAAAATATATAGTAACTCTAAAAAAAATTAAAAAAATTGAAATTAATGAATGATAGATATCAAATCATTTAAATTAGGGTTTCAAAAATTGCTATTTAAATAGTGTATAAAAAGTATGGATAAAGTGTAGATTTTTAAAAATAACGGAAAGAAATGTAAACCAGAACAAATATATGGAAGTTTTTGTAATTTTTCCTTTAGAAAATTATTGTAACTAGCTTTTTCCTTACGGTTTTGGTGACATTTTCTCTTATTTTGTCTGTTTATATATCTTCTCTCTATCTTTTTCTAACTTTTTGATTATCTTGTTAGTTGAACGCAATCAGGAATTGCCAAAGCGTGGATAATTACAAATATAAAGATGAAGCCATGCATATGTTTGGTTCGAAACTGGGATGTCGATCTGATTTTATATAGTTTAAATTCACATTCTTATCGACTCCGATCGAAATTCGTTTTGTCCAAACAGCACACAATTTACAGTTCCAGTTTTTCTTTTAACAAAATGCAACAGTTAAAACAAAACAACAATAAAAAATTTTATTTTTCTTCCTTTTTTTAAATGTTAAGAATGACCCTTAATTTTTTTTTTCCAAAAAAATTTCATTTAAGGAAAGGTAAATTACGCATTTTTTTTTCTGAGATTTAGTGCTAATTATATATAGATACCCTCGGGTTTGATGCTGACCTTACCGCCCCTGTTTTTTTTTTTTTTTTATAGATTGTTTACAACATTTTTTTAAATTTTAATTCAAGCCATTTGTTAATTATTTTTCAGTAAATTAAAAGTTTTGAAAATTTTTTACATTTAATGGATAGTTTACAGCTATCAATTTTTTTTTATCTCTTATATAAGTTAATATTTTTCTCCATTGAAGTTGGAAAACGTATAAGGTAAGAGTACTAAATTATTTCAAAACTTAAAATTAAGAGATAAAGATATTATTAGTGTCATAGATGACCGGAGAAAGTGTAAGTGAATATTGGTCTAAGTGTTATATAGTAGTAATAAACAAACAGATGCATGACTCTGCAAAATCTTTGTTTACATTCCGTAGCATTCCGATCCCAGAAATTGAAGGTAATCTAAACTAGGCATTTACAGATAATGTAAAATGTGAAACAACATCATATATATATATATATATACCCCAAATTTGTTGGTAATTAATTACTCCATTTATTTCATATTCTTTGCACTTTTCACTTTCAGCAATTAATTTATATTTTTTTATTTTCAATATTTTAGTATATAAATAAGAAATTTTATATAAGAATAATAAATTAAGATATATAGTTTCTAAATATTTATTTTTTTATTTTTTTAATAAATACTAATATAAATAAATTTAAATTAAACTATGTGAAAAATTAAATGATGCGAAAGAAATGAGACGGAGTTAGTACTAATTAAATAGAAACATGTTGGAAATTAAGCTTAATGGATTCATATTTTGGACTAGAAAGGGTCGGGTATGAGAATGATTGCGGCAAGCGAGCACATGACATGACACAGTTAAAGCGTCGTACGTGTACATCTCGAAGTGACAAAAAGAGAGGCCAGCCGGAAAAAGAGAATCAACAGTTGAACTTGAACCCCTTATAATTTCCAAGGCCCATAAAACGCCAATTACACCAAGACAAACTCTTAAGTATCTTTTTCTTTTTCTTTTTCTTCCACACAAGCCTAGCCTCAACCTGATCAAGCTACCCTGATCAGCTGCTCAAACTAGCTGCTTCGTCTTGGATTCTTCGGAGCATCTGGTTCACAGCCGCTGCGATCTCGTCCACCGTATTTAGATGGCTTCCTTCTTCAACCTGTCGCAATTAATCAAAATTAATAACTGATCTCTTGATCATTTAAGTAGATCTCATAGTTAATGACAATTAAGGTGTAAGTTGGAAGCTGTTAAGGAAGTGCTCTGACCTTTACACTGATGGAGTAGAGGATGATTTGATCGGAGGTGGTGACATTGAGGTGGAGAATGCTGAGCCTGAGGGTTTGCAAGCCGGCCACGAGTTTGAGGAGCTGTCGCGGCCGTTTCTTGGAGAGGATCTTGAGGCTGGCGTGGCTCTCCACCATCGTCACTTCGATGTCCGCCACGCTCTCCGCCACTGACTCGTTCGCCTGGTTGTTGGACTGAGTCGCCGTCGCACGAGTCGTGTACTGTGGGAACGAGAAGAAGTCGGCAAATGGCGAAATGTGGGCACTAGAATTAATATGACTTTCTGGCTCCTGATGAGCGGTCCTCTTCCGGGCCTCCGTGGACTGCAAAAGCTGCTCAAGCTCCTTCACGAAGTTAATGGCGCCGCCGATTATTGATGCTTGATCGCCCTGTATTTTAATTATTATTGTTTCCGGTGAAGAGATTGGAGGTTAGCTTTCAACTTCGAGCCGATAGATCGATGTGAAAATTAACAAAAAACAAAAGCAGAGATTTTTTTACATACCCTTTGGACGTATGAAGGTGGCATGAGAGACCTAAGCACGGCCAGGTATTCATTCATCTGTTTCCGGCGATTTCGCTCCACCGTGATATGAGTCATCCTCTGGTTCTCCAACTCTTCCTTGTTCTTGGAGTTCCTGGTCCGGCGGCGCTTCCGGCGGCTCCCAGAGGCGGACGTAGTGGTCTGCGGCGAGGGACCCGTAGGAGGGAAGGCGGGTCCGTCAGCCTCCGGCGAAGAGTAAGGGTCCCACTGATGACAATGATCGTTTGCATGTTGCATCACTGAAGCAGCAGACGCAGGTAGGTCCAAGTTATTGCTGTTGTCATCGTCCTGGTTGTTGTTATCAAGGATTCCCAGAAGTACTTTTTCGTCTTCCGGAAAACAGAATTCATATGCTGCTTGACCTGATCCGCAGAACTCCTTGTTGAAGCCGTAAATGGTGAATGGTTCTGGAGGGTAAACAACTGCCTCTAAAGCCATATGTCCAACCTATAAAAATTATAAGTTTTTTTTTTCTTTTCTTTTCTCAGTTACGTGTGGGCTTATATATATGTATATGTATAGACCCAACAGAGACTAGGAAAGAAGATTAAGGAGATGATGTTGAAGGGGAATGAGATGAGTTTGAAGGTGTTGGTGAGAGAGAAGTGTGTGTTAATTTGGAAGGCAGAGGAAGAAAAAGGAGGTTTGAAGAAGCAGAAGTAGTCAAGCACTAGATGCCCAAAAGAGCAAACAAAGTGCCCCTTTTATCCTCCCCGCCCGAAGTTGGAAGAAAGTTGCGCAACATAAATAAATTATTATATGTATGTTTGGTTTCTCTTATTAGAATTAACCAAAAAGAAAAAAAAATTCTCCCCAAAAAAAAAAAAAAAACTAATGCTTCTCCGTGTTAGGCGTGCGATTACGTTTTATAGAGAATAAAAGATCTTATAAGATTCTCTATAGTTGAGGCAGGGAGAGAAATATTGCTTATCACTTTTTATTTGAAGGCATTACGTACAAAAAAGAAAATTTTAAATGCACCAAAATGGTTGCAAAAGAATTTAACATGAAATTTTAGGATTCCTAATTCAGCATATAGTGTATTCATAAAGAAAATATATTATTTTTCCTGTGTCCTTAAACTAGTTGTTCATCAGAGACTTAGTGACACCTAACGGAGGTTAGAGATTCAAATTCTAAATTCACCAATTTCCTCTTAAATACCATACCACATATGTTAGTTCCTTAGCATTCCAGGATCCCAAAACAATAAGGCTTCCCTTATTCCTACACACACACACACACACATCTCCATTCTATACACTTATAAATATGATTTTGATTAATCAAACAAAAAAGAGAGACACAATAAAAAAATTACTTCCTTCATCTAGTAAAATTTGTCTCCTTTACTCTTCACAACAATTAATTCATGGTCTTCTTTCTTTCAAAATTACTTATAGAAATATAATCTTTATATAAGAAAATTGTATCTTAAAAACTCTAATTTATAGATATAATTTTTAAAAAAAATTTATAATACAAATTAATATAAATATGGTTAATTTAAACTTTAAAAAAAGATAAAGGGGTTATATTTTGTGAAACAGATGGAGTGGTTTGTAATAAATCGAGCTTGAGTACTTTAACCTGAAGTTTTTATTTTTGGCCCTGTTTGGGAACAACTTTTGTAATCAGCGTTAAAGTTTTGGATAATTTATTTAACGGTTGTGATGAAAACGCTGAAGCTAAAAGCTAAAAGCTACCATTGGATAGCTTTTTCAAAACTCTAACGCTAATCGCTGACGCTAATATCAAATAGGGCCTTTATCTAGTCCAACTATATATCTTTCGATTGCGTCTGATTGATTAATAATGACAAACACTACACAAATATCAACAAAATTCCCTTTAACTAAATAATTAGTGAAGCGGATTTTGAATAATTAATTTAAATTTAATTTGATTCTGTCTATAATTTTATGTTCAATTATTACTTTTTATATCATTTGGTAAGGGAAATTTATATAAGATTCTTTGAATGATAAGCATTTTCCATTAATTATGTGTAAAACAATCATGTTACAAAATTTCCGTGGAATTGTTTTCTCGTACATTCTAGTGACAGATGAGGAAAAATTGTGGGGTCAATACATAAATTAGAGCAATATCATATCCAAATTCGTGATTTGTGAAAGATTTCTTGTTGAGATTGAATGACAGTCATATCCCTCCTCATATGGGTCAGGAATGATGAAACAGAGGGGTAACTATGTCTTTTTGGTATGGTCAACAGTTGTAAAGTATTTTATGGAAATTAATTGATGGTCCAAGGATTTGGAAGGCAGGGCGCCTGAATAGATGTGGCAATGGTTTCATTAGGCAATGATATGGTCGGATACTTGAAGGTTGGGACGAGAAAGACGAAGAAAAGCTGCTCAAAAGCCAGAGATTCTGTGGAACAGATCTATATATGTTTATTACTAATATACTAGAACATCAAAAATAAAAGGACCAGTTACACCTTCTTCCCCAGTATTCAATACCAACTACACTTTCATTTCCAATGTTTTAAAACTCTCTTATACAGTCTCTTTTCAAATCCAGTTGAGAAAAAGACTCTGAAAACATTATTAGACAAGTTTAGTTTCACTAATATATATTTATTAAATGGTTTAAATCATAATTTTAAAGGTCAAATAGTGTTAGAAACGCAGTGGGCAGGAGTAGGTTTCGGGAATTTGGGGGTGAAAGTGTAATCGGGATCAAACCTCATACCGGAAAGTACAAATCATGGAAGTAAAGAAAGAGTTTCTGTTGAGAGTTCAGAGTTTCAGGCTCCTGCTGAGGCCCAGAGGAATCCATGTGACCACACAAATTAAAGAACCATTTTGTAATCATAATCCACCAAGACCTGCATTCTCTTTCATTTTATCCTTCCCAAGAACCCCACACCACACACCCCTCGTGTACCAAACAGAACTTTCAAAGAAGGGGGAAAACAGAAGAAAAAAAAAGGAACCCTACCCCTCAGCTGACAAAACACACCGTTTCGTGGAGTTACAGAATTTTACCCTCCATTCATTATTCATATCAAGTTTAATTAAGACATATATTCTTCTGGGTAAAATCCATATATAGCTTCTCGTTATAACGATCATCCTAATATGGTTCACTAACTCAACTAGTATCTCTTAAAGTCTTCTAACTCATATATTATATTCTATGTAAGTCCTTTACATCATTTTCTTTGTGTTTCAAACTGAAATTGTCGATGTGACACTTTACCACATGGCCTCCTATAACAATTATATTGAAAGTTTGTGCTAATTTACATTTAAGTCTACAAGATTATGTTTTTATGCCAATGTTAGTCTGAAATTTTTTGTTCTTTCAATGTCGTCATTTATTATCATAAAACTAACGGAAGGTATACTAACATAAAGCACAATATATGAGTTAGAAGACTTTAAAAAGCACTAATTGAGTAAATGACCACATTAGGGCAACTATTGTAGTTATGAGACCATATATGAAATTGTACCCTATATGTTTTTACTTACCATCTATTATGTTAAATATTTATTTTTTTGTGATTCATTCTAAACTAAAATAAAAGCTGTCAAGCAAATGTCATCTCTTATTGCCATATAATTTTTATTTTGCCATAAGAAGATAGTTTTATTTAAGAAAACTCATAGAGGTTTGTACAAAGCATTATGATGAATGATGGAAGATAGGGAAGATGAGGGACAAGGTGTCCACTCGACATATCTCACCTTTCTTCTACAATTTTTTTCTATAAAATTAGCACAACTATTAGCTTTCCTACCAACAAACTGAAAACAACAAAACTCAAGGGATTCTTTAATCCTGGTAATATCAACAACAATTGGGCTAGTATTCCACTCTGTACTCCTTCCTTGGATGGCAACTAATGCATTAAAGCTATTAGTCTCCACAATCAACTTCTCAATGCCTACGGAACAAGCTTTTAAGACATTATCTCTGATGGCAGTCATCTCAACAACCAAAGCTATAGGAGTATAAGAGCATGCACCACCTGCCAATACCAAAGAACCATAATCATTTCTTAAGATCATACCAATACCTACTTTCCAAAGACTAGGATCCCAAGCACCATCAGTATTAAGCTTCACTAGACCTCGAGACTTCATCTGAGGAGGATGAGACATAAAGGAAGATTTAACAGACCTTGTAACTTCCAAGGTTTCCCAACAGTTTTGCACAACCTTCGTAGTCTAAACCTTTAATGATTTGCTCTATTTGCACAAGCCAGATTGCAAAAGTAGTAATGGATGCTCTATGAACTGCATAGTCCAAAAACATAAACCACACACCCAGAGTCTAGTCACAAAGCAAAACACTTGATCTTCCAAAAGATCTGCCACAGCTTTGGATCTTGGAAAAAAGAGAAAGAAACAGTCATTCTAGTGTGAGGGCTAATTGCTTAGACAACATAAGCTAATATAAAAGAAAGCTCACCTGAATGAGTCAGAAGCTAAACCAACCTATTAGGATGCTGACCATTTCCTATTAGGATTTTAAGGATAGCTCTCTTATCTGTGTCACTGAGCCACCTTTCAATCTTGTCCAACTTCCATGCATAAGTGTCATTATCAATGATCTCACAAACTCTCATATCTATAATCTCATCAAGGGTATCTGCTGCTAAAAAAAGGCAATGGCCTATCTTGTTTGGGATCCACGGGTCCCCCTAGATCCTGACCTGTAAACCACTTTAGATTTGCCAACACAATCTTTCTTTAATGACACATCATCCTACCAATAATTACTCTACCCCTAAGATGGATGAAACCCTTTATCAGCAATGAGGAACTTAGTGTTAGGGAAATACAAACTTTTCAAAACCTAGGCCTAGAATTTTTCGTGATGCTTTAAGATTGTCCATGCCATCTTAGCAAGCAGAGCCTTGTTAAAGTACTCCAAATCCTTAACCCTAATCCTCCATATCTTTTTGCTCTAGCTAAGGTGTCCTATCCCCTCTAATGAGTCTTATTGCCTGTCTCAGAGTAACCCTACCAAAAATTTGCTATTAAAGTGGACATCTTGGTGCACCAGGTTTTAGAAAACTTAAAATAACGCATTGGATACATAGGAATAGACAAAGCCATAGACTTTATCAAGGTCTACTTACCAGAGTGAGATAAAATTTTCCCTTTCTAGGCCTAAAGTTTCCTCATGATTTTATAACGTACAAAAGCCAAAGTTTCATTCCTTGATCTCCCCCAAAGTGTTGGCAACCCCAAATTTTTGCTAGGATCATCAAATATTGGAATTTGTAGGAGAGATGACTGATTCTAGTATGAATATTAACATGGGTGTTGATGCTGAAAAATAAGCTAGATTTATCAAAATTAATTTATTGACCAGAAGCCAAGCAGAATTTTTCCGGTAAATTATGCAAGGCTTGCCGGTTCCTAAGAGTTGCCTTGATGAAAAACAATGAATCGCGTACAAAGAATAAGTGTGTCAGGAGAGGACAAGTTCTAGCTAATCTAATTCCCTTAATTTGACGTGTGGCAGTTGAATGAGAAACCATCTGAGAAAGAGTATCGGTTGCCAGAATAAAGAGATAGGGAGATAAGGGGTCTCCCTATATACATTAACAATAATTAAAGCAAAATAGATAATAATGAATAATGTTATACTAGTTCCATTTATACATTAACAAGTAATTAAAGAAAATTATTGGAAGTGTTATTATATAAATAACCAAAAATTAATAAGTCACCCCAATTCCAACAAGACATTCTCTCTAGGGTTCCTTTCCCTTATTTCTTGGGTTTTCATTCCATGGAGTAGCATATTATATTGTGAATGGGGTTAAATAAGTCCATTTCATGCTCGTTACTTGTAAGGGTATTTTTCTATTTTTGTTCCTTTTCAAGTATTTCAATGTAGATTAATATAGAAAAAGAAGGAAAATCCAGAAGCGACAACCATTCCTTTGAATGCATCGCAAAAAAACAATTGTTAAATAGATTCCTTGACCCAGTGGGTAATTTAGAAAGGACAACTTGGTCGGGGTTATTTCTTTAATCAGATCATTAGCAATGTTAAGATCTGCTTGAAAACCAAGTCTATGACCACTTAACGACCACTGTGCTGTAATATATTAGTATTGCTGTGTATCATCTGCTGCCTAGGTATGATTCAGAAAGGCACAACTAATATTCGATCAAGCCTAGTTAATATGATTATTTATTTGCATAAAAAAATAAATACGCAGTTGGAAATTATAAGCTGCTATTATACTCAAAACCGTTATAATTAAGAGTACAAACAGAGACGACATTATGATCAATATATGAAGATTCTGATGTCAATTAATTCAAAAGCATAAAATCCTTAGTCGATTCAGATAGTGAAGCTGTAGCACCTAAAGACCACGAGTTTTGATATTGGTGGCCGCGTGAGAATTTAGGCATGCATTGTGAAGTGTTAATTCTGCGATCCGGTATTGGGGCTGGATAATTAAAAGGAGAATTGAAGGGAAAACAATGTACAGTATAGTATCGATATGGACGATGAGTTAATAATAGCCAGTTCAGTTCTGGGAGTGTGATATATAATTAAAGTATATATATATATAGGGGTGGGGTGGCACCATAAGCTAGCATGTGGTTTAAGCGCAAAATACGCTACCAAAAATTCTTGCCTACGCATGTGGGCATTATGTGTGTACTTGTCCAGTACACGTAAAGCCAAGGAGATTATGTTTAATTAATTAATTAAGGAGGTGATTAGGGAGGGAATTGTTTGGATTAGAGCTAGCGAAAATAATCAAAAACCAATTAAGGGGGCCGGGCCGGGGGTGTTGAGAAGAGGGCTCGAGGGTTCCAAGGCTGGTAAGTATAGCATAGCTAAGCTAGGGTAGCCTCAATTTCTGGGAGCCTGCTCCGCTCCCAGGTGTTCTGTTTGTTTGCGTTGTTGCTTTACGCTCATTTCCAGATTCTCTCTTTGCCTACTTACGCCATCTCCCTACTTGCCTGGGTCCATTTACCTCAGTTTGTCTCTCTCTCTCTCTCTCTCTCTCTCTTTTTTTTTTTCCCAAGACCTTGGTATTTTGTAGACAAATTTGGCTATGACTAGCCTGGCGGGATCCCATTTAGGAGAAGCTCTGTCAAAACCTGTTTTTCCATTCATAAGGCTCAAACCTAAGACCTTACTTAAGAGTGTAAGAGCTCCTAATTACCACTAATGTGACTTTTTATATTAGGTTTGTTAGTTGTTAACATAAGCTTTTGAAATTTTAAATTAAACTATTCAGTAACCATCCTTCAAAAAAATTAAATCACTTAATAGTTTGAAAATTAATTTCTTCTGCTTTTTTATTTCCTGTAAGTGATGTCAACACGAACAATGCTAAGGTATCAGGGGATAAAGCATGGGTTTCCGAAACGTTTGGAGGCAAATTTAATTTCATTGGATACACAATGAATATAATTAGGCAACACATCCTTCATTTTTCCTTTAACTTTCCCTAATTTAATGGTGAAGTCAGATACAAGCACTGCTTCTTGATCTAACAACGACCGTCTTCTTCATGCCACTCTCTCTCTCTCTCTCTGTTTTATTATTATTATTTTTTTTTTTAAATTTTTTTTAAAAAAATTATTTTTTCCCTTGTATCTGGTGGAAGTTGGGTCCCAGCGGTAGGAGGTCTTGTGGATGCAATTGCATCCATCTCAAGTCTCAACGGCATTTCGGCATAATTGTGGTTTGGGCTTTCTTTCTCTACCCAAAACGATTTTGGTTTGGGCTTTTAAGCCCATTGTGCAGTCCGATGTTAATGAAGGACAATCAAAACTTGCAATTATATTTGATTTTAACATACTTTAAAGATCCATTTGGCATTAACATTAGATATTATAAACTTATTTAAACTTAACTTTTAACTTTGATGGTTTCATCTTCATAATTAATAAATTATTCAAAATTTTAATCCTGATCCTAACAAGTTCTCCTTAAAGGATGCCAATCTTTAAAATCCCAAAAAAGAAAAATCAATTTTTCTTATTCCCATTAGTCCCGAAGTGAATGCACTCCAACTAAAATAAGTCTAAAAAACCAAAATTTAACTTTTTTTAAGATATGATTTCTAATTAAACAATGTTTTCACCAAATTAATCATTGTTGCATTGAATTGTCAGTATTGTTAACACTTAAGTAATTAAATTACTTTTGCCAAAACATTTGTGTACCTCTTAGCTTTTTTCAAATTTTTTTTTTCAATTTTCTTACATAATTTTACTATATTTTATAACCATGTTTGTTTCCTACTTAAAGCAAAGTCTTACAGTAAGAAGACAAATTAAAAGTGAACTTCTCTGATATTCTATTAGCATTTGAAAAAATTCAGGATTTATATGTCATAACTTCTTTATCCCAAATTAAGAAGATAACATTTAGATGATATCAGTTAATTAGGTGAGTGATCCTAAAATGAGCATTTCAATCTTTACCTTTCATTCAAATTGGGATCCTAAAATTCCAGAGCAGCCCTTCCTTTGAACGGTTCAAATATGTCCATTTAAAGGGAGGGACAACCCACGTATATATGTCTAATCTCTCCATCTAAATGTAACCGATTGATATAGGTCCTAGCCAAATTCATGCATACCTTGCTACCAGTACAATGCCTTTTGAGGGTGATCACATAGCTGAAAACGGTGACCATATTATATATTGTTATATATATATATATATATAGTAGAAATCAAATAATTAAGTGGACGACATTTCTTTAATATAAGCGATCACGTCTTCTAAATCCATCATAACCTTAATTAGGATTATTTATGTGTGAAGTAGAAGAGTCCGTTTAGCGACGTTTCGCTGCGGTCAGCTACATTAATTGTCCGCTAGTAAAATAAGAAAAGAGAAAAAGTACACTAATTATCTGTTCACTCATATCATATATATATATATATATCCTATATATTATTCTGTGGCCGTTTTTTACTATAAGAGAGCAGGGTTTTTTAGACTACCTATATTGTAGAAAAATTGACTGAAATAAATCTTTTTCATGAAAAAAATATGGTCACATAATATAGTAAGAAATAACAGTGTCGGAAATAATAATCATCGGATAATCATTGAATCTTGTGATGATTTTATAATACCTAAATTTTCTATGATTTTCTAATGGTAGATTTGACATCTATTATAGGCCCCTTATTCCTATGATTTTCTAATGCTTTCTCGTCCAACGATTTTCACATGATTCTTTTTCCTGTGATTTTGTGACAATCGTATTTCCTCCTGGCGCTTACATTTTCTACAATATTTATGACTGGTCATTATGTTTTTTATTTTAAAATTTGAATATATATTGATATATAATTTAATTACTAAGAGAATAATTGTATATATTGATATATTTATTTAATTACTACTAAGAGAATAATTTTATTCCTAACATCATCTTATTAACACATATTCATTTAATTTTATTCCTAATTAGGGAAATAAACTCACAACATGTAATTAATTTTAGGAATAAACAAAACAAATTAAACAACACCTAATTATTACCAACTATCAACATCTAATTAAATAGAACTCAAAACATGTAATTAATACAAACAAACAACATCTTATTAATACCTACATTATTATAATTCCACCACACACACACACACACACAAGTAATTAAATTAAAAGAAGGGAAAGAGGCATAACTTAGGAGCCATAGAAAGGTTGAGGAGGAGATGAAAAGGAGATTTGGGGATGAAGTGGAGAGAAGAAGGGCCTGGAAATTTATTGGCAGATGGTGACGATTTGGTTATAACATTTCTTGTGATATTCTTACGATTTATGAGGAGTTTTTTTCAAATGATTTTGAGTCAATTTAAGGCTAGTGTCTTAAAATCCTATAGGAAATACTTTTTGCAGCCCGCCCTCCCAAATTTCAATTAATTCCCCTTTCCCGCCCCAACCTATGCCCTTCCCACCTTAGAATTCCCTCCCTAATTTCAATTTTTCATTTTCCTGCTCCTGTTCCTACAATTTTCCTAGGATTACACAAAGTTATTTCAAACGATTTTGAGTCAATTTTTTTTATAATTGTCTTAAAATTCTCACAAATGTTTAAGATGATTTTCCTATAATTTTTAATAAATTAGTAGGACATTAAAATATTAAATGAGTACATTAGTTGGAAATTAAAAGATTAAATTAAACTTTAATTTACTAAAATATTATGTTTGTTATTTATTAACACAATCACGGACAGAGGATCAAAGGTTCAATGAATAAATATTTACATGACAACTACATGTTTTTCTTATAAATCTAGTATTTAAATAACATCAATATATATTAAAAAAAGTTAATATATAAATCACTAACCTCAATATTAAAGATTCTTCAACAGCACTACTCGAAAAAGATGAATACCGGGAATGTGAGGAAGCAACGGAAGTAGTAGTTGAAGCAAAAGAGCAAAGAGAGCAGTGACTAGGAGAAATATGTAGGAAAATCGTAGCATAATAGTAACAAAAGTGAAAAAGAAGGAAAATTGTAGAATGTTTTTTTCCTAGATTTTCGAACGAAAGTTTTTGCTACAAAATTATTCACAACAAAATTGTAGGAAAAACTATTTGTAGGAAAATTGTTGGAAGCTTTTCATATGGCTTTGTGATGATTTTAGTTCCATCAAATTTTTTTTTCCATCAAAATCACCGTACACTTTCTCGCGCTTATTTCCACCAGGTCATTCTGACACATTTTTAACAATTTTTAATCTCGCATAATAGGGAATAGCAAAATTATAAGATAAATACCTGTTGATTGACCAACCCCAACATTTTGGATGGTTTTTCTACAATTTTCTTTTCCTATGATTAAAATTGTAGCACTCATACGTAGCAAATACACCTCCCTTGTAGTGATTATTCCCTGCTTGAAGTCATGAGTAAATCCAAATCTTTTGCTCGTTTCTGAGTTGGCATACAGAAAGGAAGTGCTAGCTAGTACTATAATTAATAATTATAAAAAAAACTCATACATATACTTATGATAATAATTTTTTTTCGATAAACTAACAATAATTATATATTATTATTTCAAGTCAAATGCACGATTAATTAATAGTTATTTGTAAGTAGTAATAATTTGCTATGAGAAAGAGGACGATGAAGAACGTCGTCAGATTTGAAAATGATGTAGGTTGATAGCACCAGGGAGGCAGTCGAAATGCAATGAATCGAGGACAAACACAAGAAATCCAAAAAGTGAAGGAAGAAAGTTGAAAGGCGCATTTCTCACAGAGGCAAGGAAGAGCCAGTAGAAATTAATATTTAGCTTGCAAGAGTAACTGTTTCAGAAGCTCATAAAAAAGTAGCCGAACCCTCACCTCTTTTTGACTACCCGAAATTTTGGAAATATTTTAAATTATTTTACCCATGTTACTCTTTAAACTATCATATCAATATTCATTTTTTTTATCTTGTTTTTTGTATGTAAATGTTTAAATAATACACAAAAATTTTCATCTTTTCTGATCTCCATGTTAAGTACAAACAAATGTTTCAACCTGCAATCATGCCTTGCATTAGTTGAAACTTAACTAGTCTTAAATTCATATTATTATAAGGAGATGGCAGTGGCTAAAATTAATTTCTAAAAAGAAAACAATAATATTTGGGCTCGGCAAGGCTTTGTAATTTTAGTATGTTTAGGATTTCTCTAGGTCTCGTGTGACTATAAATAAGTAGTATTTTGTTTTGGTTGTTTGGTGTGTTGTGTGGCATGAGAAATGGTAGAAATTGAGAGTTTTGAAAATTAGTGTTTAGAATTGTGTTATAGATTTATTTTATAGTGAAATGTAACTGAAGATATGATATGAAGCTGCAATTTATGAGGCTCATGTCATGTGTGCGAAGGGTGAAGCCAATAAAAACAGGCATTGGTCAAAAATAAGCCTGAGTGTTTGTGCGCCCTACGGATAAAAAGACAATTTTACCCCTAATAAAGAAAGAAATCCCTCCCATGTCCTTCCTCTCTCCCTCGCTCAGTCTCGCATATCGTTCTTCATCTGGTCCTTGGCTCTCTCCTCTGCCCAAGGATCTCCACCATTCGTCGGCGCTCCATCCAACCAGCGGCCTCACCTACCACTGGCGGCAGAAAGAAACAGAGGGGAGGCCGATCCCGACCCGCCCCGCCGCTCGCCTCCTTGATTCGACGTTGACTCCACCTTCCGCCCCAACTAGATATCGCCACTGCCACGGACAGAAGCCGCCGTCGCCCTTATGTCGCCGTCCATTATTGAATTGAAGAAAGGAGGCGACAATCGAGAAACGTTTTCAAGGGCTTTCAAACATTTTGGCTTAACTTGGTTTTAGCCCACAATCTTCTCTTTTTACCGAATTTTGCCCAACTTTTGTTTTTAAGCCAAGATTTGCATTTATGGGTTCAAATGTGAAAAATAATGTGGAATAAGTGATAAAATTATTTACAAATTAATAAGAATAATATATCAATAATAATTCTTTGATCTAATTTGTACATATGTATTACATGTTTTATAAATATCCGTCATTTACTTTATACATCGAGTTTAATACATATCAATTATAATTATCATAATTTTATTTGTATACATGTCTCATATAATATATACAAATCACTCATAATAAATATATATATCGGTTGTTTGATTTGTACAGAACTATAAGTTTATTTGTATATTAAATTCATACATATCTAATATTTGATTTGTATATATCACTATTGTATTTAATAGAATTGAATTTTTATACCAATTTCATTTCATTTACAAAAAATATAAATATTGTACATACAATTGAATATGTCTGCAATATATCTTTGATCTTATTTGTACATATATAGTACATGTTTTTTTACATATTTCTCACTTACTTTATATATAGAGTTTCGTACATATCTACCGTCCATTTATATATATATCAAATTTTGACAGGAAATGAGATTTGATGCTTTTTCACCTAATTTTTTATGGAATGTCAAACTTATAACATATTTATGATTTCATTTGTTCATATATTACACATTATTTGTACATATCTCATTTTTTTTTTGTACATCAATTTTGTATATATTCAATATCTGATTTATACATATCTCCAGTTTAAAAAAATATATGAAATTTGAGATATTTACATTTATTTTATACTATGAATAGTAATATTGTAATGTCAATATATATAGAAATAAGAATAGAGCGTAGATTTGACTTACCCATAGAAAAAAAAAAAAAAAAAGTCCGGTATATTAATAATGCGCTAATTTCTTGACAAGTCTCGGTCTCGGGTTGACGCTTCCTTTCAGCAGACGTCGTTGCGTATGAGCAGCCACCATTACCGACTAGTTTGGGGCATCTCCTCATCGGTTTCTTCTTCTCTATTCTGGTATGTACCCTTAAAAAAAAAAAAGAAAATGTGGCTAGAAAACCCAAGGGAAAAAAGTTACTCTTAAGTAAAACAGTACGGCATGGATGATTAAGAGTTTTTGTTAATTAATTTTAAAAAAAAATTTTGACTACACGCGTGGCTAATCGTGTTGTCGTTCTCCCGACAAGACAAATTGATTCGTCTGCATCAATTACACTTCACTACCGGTACAGAGCCAAAAAGGCTGGCCATTCAGTTCTTTGTCTCTCTTACCCACCTTAAATTAAAGCAGATACGCTCGTGGCGTTTTGCACTTGTAGCCAGACGAACCCGCAGTTTTAACCAAAAACCAGGGGCTTTCCTCGTCCTTTTCTCTGTCCTTTTTCTGCTTCCCTTTTCTTCTTGATGTATCTAATAAAAATGCTTTTGCTTTCTAACACTTAATTGCTTCAGCGGCCGAAAATTCGTTTTCTGGATAAATAAATGGTAAGAGAGCAGATTAATTATGTCTTTCTTATATTCCTGTCGGCAGCTTGATATATTATGAATCGTGTATAGTGGGACTAGCCTCAGCAGGAGCAGGGTCGTCTAAATTATACAAAACAAAACCAATAGAGATATCTAATTGGACCATCTCTGGCTGGCTTGGATTCTACTGTCAGTATATGCCTTCATTATTTTTCTCCTGCTCAGCAATACTAATACACACACATAGTTAAACGACGAGTGCAGAAAAAGTTTGTGAGCAATAAGGAAATTAAGAACCCAAGTGCTAATCCAATGACATATATATACACAAACAGTACGAGTGACTAAATGAAGACTAGATAAATTTGTAACTGTACCCCCTCCGTCGTATTTGTATTGTTCCATTTCAACTTTCTAACTTATATTTTACTTAAATTTATTTATTTATATTATTATTTGTAAAAATTTAAAAAATTACTTAGTATTTTTTTTCATTTTAATATAAAGTTTTGGACTTATAATACCAAAACATTGAAGAAAAAAAATATAAATTAATTACAATAAATAGCAAATAGTGTAATTATTTTATTAGAACGAATGGAGTGAATGATGTAGGAATACGTAAAACTCTGAAATAAATAATAGATAAAAAATCCAGATAGCATTTCCTATTTTTTAAAAGAGTATATTAGAAATTAAATTTTGAGGCAAACTGACGCAACAAACGTAAATATGTGAACATCAGCGAAAACAGTAAAATAGTTACCAAAACTGGATGGTACTTCGAAAGAGAAAACGAGAAAATGGAAACTTTCAATTTCTCCAGCTTGAAATTGACAATATACCTATATTAGTGTGGTAGTTAATTTCAAAATATCCAACTCAACATTTACTTACCAATTGTTGGGAATCCGAACGAGTTTCACGCTATTAAATTAGCATGCACCAGGATCGGATTGCAGAAATAATCACATGGGTACCTTGTTTTCGAAATTCCACAAACCCAGAATTCTCCAAGCTTAACACGCTCGAATTCCTTCTCCACCCGTTGCACTATATGAGTGTTTGTACTATTATTGTTTCTAGACTAATTATCTCTTTTTTTTTTCAATAATACACAACCACTCCTTTTATAGGCAAAAAGTACAGTAGCTTCTCTCAGAAGCTAAAGTACAACTTCTCTTAGAAGTTAAGTACAATAGCTTCTCTCAGAAGCTGAAGTACAACTTCTTTTAGAAGTTTGACCGGGTAGAGTTTAGAATGTGGCGTGGGACCCTTGGAATCTCTTAATCCTGTCAAATTAGTCCTCAACTAATTTATTGTTTACAAGTCAGTACAACATATTATACGACTTTGTAAAATCTCCCAGGATTTCAGAGACAATTTACAAGTACCCATTTTATTCTATTCCGTTCACCGTCCAATATTGTTGCACATAATCCGGACTAGACCAACCACATCCAAAACGTGGTACTGTCAATACGGAATTAAATATGTGCACGTCTCTTCAAGTTTATTCGGACTCTAAACAATTTAGAAAAATATTTATAAAATCTATATATACCATATATATAATTTTATATATAGAAAATAATATTTCCAAAACAATATTTTTCTAAATCGACCACGTGGATTTCTTAATCCGAAAAACCAAGAGACTTACTCCACAATATTCACTCTTATTTCAAGAGCGGTGAATTCTTTGTTGAATAGTCATGAACTTAACATGTTACATTTATGTGATCCAACATGTCCAAGTATATCCTATAGTAGGCATCATTGGTTGACATATCAAAATCACATAAAGTATACATTTAAATTCATATTATTCTCAAGTCTACGGAATAAATAACATTTACTCTTTCTCAACAGTTGAAGGTCTAAGAGTAATTGATTTGGTCCTGTTCAAATATTTATCTCCATAAATATCCACATACACATTAGGAATCAATATTCCAGTGATTGAAACAAATCACTCTATCTCATATAGTAATGTCATATGTGCAATCTTTTATGAGTAATCAACCCATGTATATACTCATAGATTGTGAACACCTTTTAAAAAACTACAAAGATGAATTAAGTCTCATGTGGCATAATCTCCATCATCCATCAATTCATATGTAATATAGTTCTTATGGGTTTATCACAGTAGGAGATAAGTTGGCTTTGATGAGCACAACAAATCTTTCAACCTCCCACTTGCGATTCAAAGCCAATCAACAACTATTCTAAGACCCATTTCCTTTACATGTTTCTCAAAAACTTTTTGAGATAACGGTTTAGTCAGTGGGTCTGCCACGTTCTCCGCTGAAGCAATCTTTATGATGCTTACATCTCCTCTTTTGACAATTTCTCTTATCAAGTGAAATTTCCTCTGTACGTGCTTCATGCGTTGATGAGCACGGGGCTCTTTGACTTGAGCAACAGCCCCAGTGTTATCACAGTACAGAGTAATTGGAGATTCTATGTTTGGAACAACTCTAAGTTCCTGAATGAACTTCTTGATCCAAACAGCCTCTTTTGCTGCTTCAGAAGCGGCAATGTATTCGGCTTCAGTTGTAGAGTCAGCTACAGTACTTTGCTTAAAGCTCCTCCAACTGAAAGCCCCACCATTTAGTCCATAAACGAATCCAGAATTCGATTTACCATCATCTGGATCAGATTGGAAGTCAGAATCAACATATCCTTTTACTTCCAATGAACCACCACCATAGACTAAGCAATAATGCTTTGTCCTGTTAAGATATTTCAAAATATGCTTAACAGCGGTCCAATGACCTTCCCCAGGGTTGGATTGGTACCTACTTACAACACTCACTGCTTGTGCTATATCGGGCCTAGTACACAACATTGCATACATGATACTGCCAACAGCAGAAGCATAAGAGCAGCGTTTCATTTTATCCAATTCCTCATCAGTCTTAGGAGACATCTTTTCGGAAAGGATGATTCCATGACGAGAAGGCACGAAGCCTTTCTTGGAATCTTGCATGTTGTACTTAGCCACGATCTTATCAATGTAAGTAGATTGAGATAACCCCAACAATCTTCGGCTTCTATCTCTATAGAGCTTAAGACCAAGGACATATGATGCCTCACCCAAATCCTTCATAGAAAAATGAGTGGACAACCATAGCTTCACTGCTGATAACATTTCTACATCATTCCCAATGAGTAGAATATCATCAACATATAGGACAAGGAATGTGATAGCACTCCCTTGTGTCTTCTTATAGACACAAGCTTCATCCGGATTTTGTGAGAAGCCAAATTGTTTAACTGTCTCATCAAAACGGATGTTCCAACTTCTGGAAGCCTGTTTAAGTCCATA
Organism: Aquilaria yunnanensis; assembly: GCA_039654915.1. Classification (NCBI taxonomy): domain Eukaryota; kingdom Viridiplantae; phylum Streptophyta; class Magnoliopsida; order Malvales; family Thymelaeaceae; genus Aquilaria; species Aquilaria yunnanensis. Next base: position 100,184,754 of record CM077593.1, on the reverse strand, counting down.
AATGGACCTATTCAGCTTACATACTGACTGTTCCTCCCCACTAGATACAAATCCTGCAGGTTGGTTCATATAGATATCTTCATCAAGATACCCGTTCAAGAAGGCAGTTTTTACATCCATCTGCCATATCTCGTAGTCATAGTATGCAGCTACAGCTAACAGAATTCTGATGGATTTAAGCATAACCACTGGCGAAAAGGTTTCCTCATAATCAATTCCTTCCTTTTGATTATACCCCTTTGCCACTAATCTTGCTTTAAAGGTTTCCACCTTTCCATCAGGTCCTCGTTTTCTCTTATAAATCCATTTACAACCAATAGTCTTAATATTGATTGGTGGATCTACAAGAGTCCAGACCTGATTCTTATGCATAGAATCCATTTCTGAATTCATAGCATCAATCCATCTATCCCTGTCAATATCCTTCATTGCCTCCTCATATGTTCTAGGATCTTGTTCGCAATCTTCTGAAATCATCATGAATGATTCATTCAGAAGTGTCAACCTTTGAGGCGGACGAATGATCCTTGAACTTTTTCGAATAGGCTCTAAAGGAATATTAACTTGAGTACTATCATTAGAAGCAGTACTATCAGATGTTTCAGTTAACTCTTGTAAGATAATCCCATTATCTTTCCTAGAGTCAACCACAAAATCTTCTTCCAAGAAGACCGCATTTCTACTAATGAACACCTTTTGTTCATTTGGATTATAGAAATAATAACCCATAGTGTCTTTTGGGTATCCTACAAATAGGCATCTTTCTGTTCTAGATTCCAACTTTATAAATTTTTGCTTCCTGACATGTGCAGGACAGCCCCAAATTTTCAAGTGTCTCACACTCGGTCTTTTGTTAGTCCATAACTCGTATGGAGTTTTTGGGACCGATTTAGTTGGAACTCTATTCAACAGATAGACAGCGGTCTCTAACGCATATCCCCAAAAAGACACTGGCAGATCGGCCATGTTTATCATTGAGTGCACCATATCCAATAAGGTACGATTTCTTCTCTCAGAAACACCATTGAGTTGTGGTGTTCCCGGTGGTGTCAGTTGTGAGAGAATTCCATTATCTTTAAGATAACCTCTGAACTCATCGGAGAGGTACTCGCCTCCTCTATCGGAGCGAAGGCACTTGATACTTCTACCTTTTTGTTTCTCAACTTCATTTCGAAATTCTTTGAACTTTTCAAAGGCTTCCGATTTATGATGTAACAGGTAGATGTACCCGTATCTAGAAAAGTCATCAGTGAAAGTGATGAAATAATAGATACCACCTCTTCCCATATGGTTCATAGGTCCACATACATCAGTATGTATGAGATCTAATACATTTAAGCTTCTTTCACCTTTTCCAGAAAAAGGTAATCTAGTCATCTTTCCCTGAACGCAAGATTCACAGGTTGGATAAGTTTCTAATGTTAAGAAACTCAAAGGACCATCCTTAACCAACCTTTGAATTCTTTTGGCGTTAATATGACCAAGTCTCAAATGCCAAAGATAAGTGGGAACTATCTCTTCCCTTTTTCGCTTTGTTGAACCATTTCCATCACATGGTTCAGATTCAACATTCATGCTGCTTTCATGAAGGGTATGCAAGAAATAAAGATCATCATTTTTGAAACCACTTGCCACAAATTTGTTACAAAATTTAATCGTAACTTTACTACGAAATAGGAATGAATATCCCATATCATCCAATTTCGAAACAGAAATTAAATTTCTCCTAACTTGCGGAACATAAAGACAATCTTTCAAATAAAGAGTGGTTCCATCTAAAAGAACTAATTTAAAAGTTCCTAAAGATATGGCTGCAACTCTTGCATCTGATCCCATCAACAATGAGATCTCTCCTTCACTCAGCCTTCTTGTTTCCTGGAACCCCTGCAATGTGTTACACACATGAGTGGTTGCCCCGGAATCAAGACACCAGGAATTCGTAATTCCATGCATCATGTTTGTCTCAATGATAAAGACAGAAGATTTACCATCTGATGGTTTCTTGTTCACTGTAGCAATGTAATGTTTACAATTACGCTTCCAGTGACCTTTCTTTCCACAGAAATGACATTCATCTCTGGACTTGTCCTTCCCCTTCTTTTTAGGCTCATTCCTAACTTGAAGAGGGTTCTTGCCCTTGTTCTTTTTATTGTTCTTGCGCCTGGTCGTGGAGGACTGTCCTTCCATGACCATGATGGGCTTATCCTTCTTAAGCAACTCTTCCGCTCTTTGCAACATATTGCGCAGTTCAGGAAGTGTCACTACCTTGTCATTCATATGAAAGTTCAAAACAAAGTTATTGAATGACTTAGGCAACGAGCACAAGATAATGTCTATCTTGGTCGTATGGTCCATCTCAGCGCCAAGGGAATCCAACACATTGATATACCCAATCATGGTCATCACATGATCATGAATAGGTGTTCCCTCAACCATTTTGGTGGACATAAGCCCTTGCATGGCATTCATCCTAGCAGAACGATTCTGCATCTCAAACATCTCTTTTAGGCTATTCATAATTTCCTTAGCAGTTGGCATCTTTTCATACTGCTGCTGAAGCCTATTCTCGAGAGATGCCAAGTGTGGCAACGTGCGGGTCTTTTTTGGGAGTCGCCACCAATCGGTTTTCGCTCAGGTCGATTGGATACCTTAAAATATGGTCTGCGAGAGTTCGGGGATCGGGAGTACGGTTACGCTAAAACAATATTGTTATAGCGCCCAAAATTGGCACCTTAGTTGATTTTAATTTTGTCTTACTTTGCTTTTAAAAATTTTCAGTTAATTTAGATATTTTAACTGAATTAGTCGAAAATGTTGATTTTGGTAATTAATTCGGGGTAAAATTTTATACTTCCGAACCATAGACTCTGCCGAGTCATTTGGACACGGAAGATTTTGATTCCGAACCATGGACTCTGCCGAGTCATTTGGACACGGAATTTGGTGAAATTTTAAATAATTTAATCCATATCGTAAAATATGAATTTTTATCTTTTGTATTTATTTAATTTATTTAATTAAAAAAATTGATATTTTCCAAACCGTAGATCCTGCCGGATCATCCGGATATGGAAATTATTTTTTATTAATTGTTTATTTAATGAATTTTAGTCATAATTTTTATTTTATTATTTTATTATTTTTCTTGAATTTTTAATTATTATTACTTTTAAAAAATATATTTAAAAAAAACAGAATTGATTTTTTGTTGTATTTTTAGAATTATTCAATTATAATTTTTTAATAATTTTAATAAAAGGTTAATGAAAAAAATAAAACTTGATGTTTCAAAATAATGAAGATTTGAAATAACGACGGATGGGGATTTTTGTTTGAAAAAGATTTTTTTTGATAGCCTTAAAAATGAAGAAAGTTAATTATTCACATAAAACTTCTTTTTTTTTAATTAATTATTATTTACTTATTGATTTTATTTATTATTAAATAAGAGAAATAAATTTTATCATAAAGTAAAATTTTGGCATAAAAGGAAAATTAAATAAAGTAAAGTAAAGGGGATTTTTTTTTAGTTTAGACATCCATAAAAAAAATGCATAAAATAACACATGTAAATAAATAAAGGGAAAACATATAAAGTAAATAAAGGAATATTAAAGAATAAATAAATAAAGTGGGGCTTTTTGACCTTCTACTTTTTTTAAAAATTAAATAACATATTCAAATAAATAAATAAACAAATAAAAAGCACATAAAGTAAATAAAGGAAAGTTAAAGATCAATAAATAGTAAGCAAATAAATAAAGTGGGGCTTTTTGGCCATCCACTAAAAATAAATAAATAGGAGGTATAACTTTCCATGAATTATAATAATAATAGTAATAATAAAGATAATAAAAGTTAGTTGTTAGAATTAGTTGTTAATAACAATAATAATAACAATAATAAAAGTTAGTAAAGTTAGTTGGGTTAGTTGTTAACAATAATAACAATAAAAGTTAGTAAAGTTAGTAAATTAGTAAGTTAATAATAATAATAACAACAATAATTAAAGGTTAGTAATAATAACAATAATAAACAAATAAAATGTAAAAGAGAGTTAGTAATTAGTTAATTCTGCAGAAATAAATAAAAGGTTAGTGACTAAAATGAATAAATATGAGAAGATGAAGGATAAAAATGAGGTTGTACCTTTTGAAAATGAATTTTGAATTCCGGAGCAAAGGTGCGCGCGCGGGGGTGAAAAAAAAAAAAAAAAACAGTCAGAGAAGGTTTAGGTTTTCTGGAGAGGAAGAGAAGAGGGCCAGGGACCTAGGCTAATTTTTTCCTTTAATACTACTCGTGAGCAAATTTGATTATGATGAAAAACTCAATAGTGATGACCTCAAACTTGCCACTCTTTCCAGAAAGTTAAACCTCATCTGTTGCCCCCCAACTATCGTGGTCTTTATGTATGCTTGGCTTGAAAGTTGCTTTTGTGTTCTAAACCACCTTTGCAGGTTTTCAGTCTAGAATCCATAGCTCACTTTTTTTGTTTTCTTCCTTTTGCTCTAACTTGAGCCTTTTTTCCTTTCTTTTTTTTTTTGTTTTCTTTTTTTTTTTTTTTTTGTGAGCTATGATGATGACATACTTGATAACTCTCTTGAAGTGAAATGACTCAAGTGGCCTTGCTTGCTCGTGCTTGTTCTCAGTTCTTTTTTGTTTTGAATTTTCCCTTGTTGGCTTTTTTTATGGAAGGGACGAATTTCTCTTTCTTTTTGGAGTTTGTATTATAGAGAACTGAGAACCTTTGCTTGTGTTGAGCATTCATGAGAATTGAGAGACCATTGAAGCCATTTAATATGAGAGCTAACTTCTTTGGATTTGGAAGCTAACCCCAGACTTCTTGCAAGGATGTTGATAATCACTATGAATTCTTTTTTTTAAGAGTTGGGGTGCAACATATGAAATCATTCTTGCTAGATTTAGTAGTACTTTCAAGATCATTACTATCAAATTTCCCTTAACTTTTTATTTTCACCCACGAGTAGTATCATTTAGAAAGCAAAGTATGATAGCAATAATGGATAGTATAATGGAAAGGAGTGAGAGATGGATGTAAAAACGGAATTTTTGGTAAGAAGTGGTAGAATGTGTAGGTGTAATAATTGAATTTTTGGTAAAAATTGGTAGAATGTGTAGAAATAATAATGGGATTAAAAAGTTGTAGAATGCACACGCAACATTTTTTTGTTAGAGAACAAAAAGAATTACCGGTTGTCGAAAAGTAAAGTGTGATGGCAATAATGGATAGTATAATAGCAAAGAGTGTAAAAAATGGAAAGTAGTAGAATGCACGCATCACATCTTTTTATTGTACTAGAAAAAGAATAGCAGGTGTCCATTTAACAAAGACTACACCCTAGATTCTGGACTAAATCTAGGAGATTTTTACTATTAAATTACTTTTGCAAACTTTCAAAGATACAAGTTTATTCAAAGGATTCCCTGTCATTCAAAAGTGTGTGCGGACTGTTAGGTCAGATCTGACTTGGAGCCCTTCCAAAATTAATGTAATTCCAGCTCAAAATCTTTACTTTCAATTATCAATCACATCATGGCCTAGCAACTTAGACTCGACCAACTGTTGGACCTTGAGTTTCAGCACCACAGACTTTTCAGTTACATTTGGGATTTGGGTCACACCAACTTGGAAGAGAAGGTCACTTGGCCTTTGCTACTATTGATATAGATGATAGCAGAACGCCTTCTTCAGCAAAGACTGTGATTAACTTTCCTTCAAAAATGAATTTCATTTTTTTGGTGTAATGAGGAGGGAACTGCTCCGGCCATATTTTCTATCTTGGACTCTATATCTATGAGACGTCCTTCAGTTTGTTCTGCCATTAGTCTTGTTTGGAGCCGAGTTGGATATTGGTGTTGAGGTCAAATTTTACCCTTTTTTTAAAGTGAGATTCATTTTATTAGATTTTACATGTATGTGATTGATGCAATGAATGCATGCATGCAATGTGAGATTATGTTTTTATCAGACTTTATATGTACGTGATTGATGTAATGGTTGTATGCAATGAGATTATGTTTTTATCAGACTTTATATGCACGTGATTAATGTAATGCATGCATGCGATGAGTGAGTTTGCTTATCCATTATCGTAGAACTTCAAAACTTTTAGTTGTCATTATAAAGACCAAAAAGTTAGCATGATTTGATGCGTGGTTTTGATGCATGAAGAATAATTGCACAGAACGGAAGTATAACAAAAGAAAAATAAGGTTATTAACAAGTTAAATAGTAATTAACAACTCATGAAATATTATGGATAAACAAGTTAAAACCATACGAAGAAAAGTGTAGAGTAACAACACAGCATAACAAGGATATGCTTATGGCGTTGGTAAAATGGTAGAAATTCTATGGTCAGTTCTATGGTTAAGTGGGGAGTTCTATATGCATAAGGTGGTTTATCAAAAAGGCAAGGGATAGTTCCCGAATCCCGTCACTAAATTATAGTGACGGCCCGATTCCTTACCCTCTAGGGTTTATGTAAGGAATGGATTAATTCGAGTCGTAGCTTTTCTTGGGCCCATGCAGAGACTAACCGTCTCAGAAGGCAATACACTACTTTGCTACTTTGAAACCGGTGAAGGCTTGGAGACCGTGGCCTCACAAGGACAGCAACACCAATTCCGCTTAGAAAGAATCGTGTTTGATTTAAGGAAGCTCGGGTATAGAGCTTCATTTTGTGAATGCATTATGCATGTTTAGAATAAGTAAATATAACATATAAAAATCCACATAAAAAGAAGCAAAAAGCAAAACAAAACAAATCAAGTTTTAGGCTTGACTCACTAACCAGGGTCCCCAGCGGAGTCGCCAAGCTGTGGCAACGTGCAGGTCTTTTTTGGGAGTCGCCACCAATCGGTTTTCGCTCAGGTCGATTGGATACCTTAAAATATGGTCTGCGAGAGTTCGGGGATCGGGAGTACGGTTACGCTAAAACAATATTGTTATAGCGCCCAAAATTGGCACCTTAGTTGATTTTAATTTTGTCTTACTTTACTTTTAAAAATTTTCAATTAATTTAGATATTTTAACTGAATTAGTCGAAAATGTTGATTTTGGTAATTAATTCGGGGAAAAATTTTATACTTCCGAACCATAGACTCTACCGAGTCATTTGGATACGGAAGATTTTGATTCCGAACCATGGACTCTGCCGAGTCATTTGGACACGGAATTTGGTGAAATTTTAAATAATTTAATCCATATCGTAAAATATGAATTTTTATCTTTTGTATTTATTTAATTTATTTAATTAAAAAAATTGATATTTTCCAAACCGTAGATCCTGCCGGATCATCCGGATATGGAAATTATTTTTTATTAATTGTTTATTTAATGAATTTTAGTCATAATTTTTATTTTATTATTTTATTATTTTTCTTGAATTTTTAATTATTATTACTTTTAAAAAATATATTTAAAAAAAACAGAATTGATTTTTTGTTGTATTTTTAGAATTATTCAATTATAATTTTTTAATAATTTTAATAAAAGGTTAATGAAAAAAAATAAAACTTGATGTTTCAAAATAATGAAGATTTGAAATAACGACGGATGAGGATTTTTGTTTGAAAAAGATTTTTTTTGATAGCCTTAAAAATGAAGAAAGTTAATTATTCACATAAAACTTCTTTTTTTTTTAATTAATTATTATTTACTTATTGATTTTATTTATTATTAAATAAGTGAAATAAATTTTATCATAAAGTAAAATTTTGGCATAAAAGGAAAATTAAATAAAGTAAAGTAAAGGGGATTTTTTTTTTAGTTTAGACATCCATAAAAAAAATGCATAAAATAACACATGTAAATAAATAAAGGGAAAACATATAAAGTAAATAAAGGAATATTAAAGAATAAATAAATAAAGTGGGGCTTTTTGACCTTCTACTTTTTTTAAAAATTAAATAACATATTCAAATAAATAAATAAACAAATAAAAAGCACATAAAGTAAATAAAGGAAAGTTAAAGATCAATAAATAGTAAGCAAATAAATAAAGTGGGGCTTTTTGGCCATCCACTAAAAATAAATAAATAGGAGGTATAACTTTCAATGAATTATTATAATAATAATAATAATAAAGATAATAAAAGTTAGTTGTTAGAATTAGTTGTTAATAACAATAATAATAACAATAATAAAAGTTAGTAAAGTTAGTTGGGTTAGTTGTTAACAATAATAACAATAAAAGTTAGTAAAGTTAGTAAATTAGTAAGTTAATAATAATAATAACAACAATAATTAAAGGTTAGTAATAATAACAATAATAAACAAATAAAATGTAAAAGAGAGTTAGTAATTAGTTAATTCTGCAGAAATAAATAAAAGGTTAGTGACTAAAATGAATAAATATGAGAAGATGAAGGATAAAAATGAGGTTGTACCTTTCGAAAATGAATTTTGAATTCCGGAGCAGAGGTGCGCGCGCGGGGGTGTAAAAAAAAAAAGAAAAAACAGTCAGAGAAGGTTTAGGTTTTCTGGAGAGGAAGAGAAGAGGGCCAGGGACCTAGGCTAATTTTTTCCTTTTTTTCAAAACGAAGCTCTAAGTTTTTTTTCTCATTTTCTCTGTGTTCAGCACAAAATTTGGGGGGCTATTTATAGAGGAAGTTTGGCTGAAATGTTGATGGATAAATTAATAAAAAATTTCAAACTTATCTTGTAAATTGGTAAAATGACAATTTTAGTCCTTTACGTCTCTCAGCCTCTGGATAAGTTCCTGAAGCTTCTGATTTTGACAATTTTGTCGTTTTCTGTCAATTTGCGCCAGAAACGTCGGCAGGCCCAAAATTTTATGTGACAAACTACCAAATGCTCCTGGAACTTTCATAATTTGTCAATTTTTCCCGAAACTTCTTAATGTTGTCATTTTTACCTCAAACTTTTAAATTTTGCCATTTTTTTGGAGTTTTCTTTTTTTCTTTCAAATACACACATATATCATTTTAAATCAAATCTTCACAAAAAAAAAAAAATGTATTTTAAACTAATTAAAATTTTTAGTAATAATAATAATAATAATAATAATAATTTTTTTTATTTAATTTCTTTTAAAATTTTTTATGGTCGGACGAAATTGGGTGTCAACACCAAGATATAGCATTTAGCCAAAGAATCATGCTCATGCCAAACATCATATGCTTTCTTTTCCTCTTTATGATCATTATCAAGAGGGGGAAGTATAGGTGGCAACTCGTTCAAAACATGTGCCAACTTCCCTACAGTGAGCGCAATGTCAAGGTTTCTCTTCCAATCACAATAGTTTGCCCCATTAAGGCGGTTCTCTTCCAGATTCTTAGCAAACTGAGGACTAATGTTGTTCATGATTCTATAAAAGAACACACAAACAAAATACATAAGGCATAGCGGAGAAAATCAATATTTTCTTTAATTGTATCATATACAAGTAAGTACTAATTGCATTCAAAGTCACCCTCATGACCATAACATATCATATATGAACAATTAGAAAAACAAGAACTTCATTTAATTGCAAGACTACTCCTTTTGGCATTAATCTAACAATAATGAAGCAAATATCATGCTATATTTATCTTATAACATTTATAAGATTCTTGTTTTTAATTTTTTGGCTTCTAAAGACAATATACCCGTCATCCATTTTAGATCGGCATATCTCTTTAGTCAAGTGTACACCCATTGTCTAGATGTATCATATTGCTGTGAGAAACTAAATCATTTTAATTAAGCCCCCACTTGGCTATAACACATCCATTATCACCATAAAGTAAATCAATAAGCACAAATTATCATCAACCTAGTTATCTCCTTTTGGTATCAAACTAAGCCAACAATATCCATACTTATTATTTACGACAATGGAAAGCCTTTAGAAAATTAATCTTCTAAAGATATAATTTTCTATCTCTCACACTTGATATTTAAATACTGAGGGAATTTATTTTTGTATTTTGAACAATTCAAAACACAAATTCATTTTCACAATTATCACCATAACTGTAAAATATATTGCAACACTTGCACAAGCATACATAATAATTCTCAATAATTAAATTCAAGCAATTATCATGCATTCATCCATATTTGCAAAATTTCAATAAGTGAAATAATCATGCAAATAAGCTCCCACTGAAAAAAGCATCCAATTATTCAGAAATAAATCATTCCAGAAAAATAAATATTCAAAATATTTAATTTCTGAAATAAATAAATTGGGAACTTAAAACAAATAAGTAAACAAATGCTTATGGGCCAATAAAACGTTTTCAAAGAAATGGCCCAATTGGGCCTTTTTCAAAATAGGCCCGAAAACCTTTTTTTTTTTTATTGGGCTGCTAGACACTCCAGCTATTGGGCGTGCTTTAAACGCAGCCCACCAGCCCCCTCCTCTCTCCCTCTTCGCGACGCAACCAGCAGCCAGGCAGCAGCAGGAGCTCCCCTTCGCCGGCGAGCCGTCGCGCCTCCGGCCAGTCTCCAGACGCCGTCAGCTGAGGCGGCGCTTCCCCCCAGGGGCCGGTGACCCTTCCCTGGCGATTAAAAACACAGCCGACCGCCGCGTTTCAGCGCGATAGCTTCCCCGGAAACGCGACTTTTTCCGGCGACGAAAACGCCGTCAAACGACTACAAATTTATATGGGATTTGTTCCTTGAAGGCCAATGATCACAATGGAACAATTCCTTTTGATCAATTTCGCACACACAACACTTAATTTCGAAAATTAAGGTTAGGGTTCTTGAACTTTTCATAAACCCAGATTCGAAACGAATCAAAATTCAATCCGATTGAAGCGAAATCAGGCCTCCAAACCATGGGGCTATTGACCTTCGGCCTTGATACTTCAAAACCGAGTCATCCGCCAGCGACTTTCACGGACGGTTGTGGCCGGGGAGCGTCGGGATCAAAACGGGCAATCTTTGGTTAATCTCAAAAAACAACCAGATCTTCGTTTCTCAAAAACCAGAGTTGTTTTGGTGTATTCTTGTTCTCAACAAAAATCCAGTAACATCGAAACAACAAGATCATTCAAAAACAAGCAAGGATTCAGATCCGTGTGGTTTTGTGTGTTTGTGTTCATCACATGAACAGTACACGAAAATCAAGAAATTAAATTCGTGAAAAACACACAAAATATTATTCCACAATCATAAACATGCTCTGATACCACTGTTGGGAATCCGAACGAGTTTCACGCTATTAAATTAGCATGCACCAGGATCGGATTGCAGAAATAATCACACGGGTACCTTGTTTTCGAAATTCCACAAACGCAGAATTCTCCAAGCTTAACACGCTCGAATTCCTTCTCCACCCGTTGCACTATATGAGTGTTTGTACTATTATTGTTTCTGGACTAATTATCTCTTTTTTTTTTCAATAATACACAACCACTCCTTTTATAGGCAAAAAGTACAGTAGCTTCTCTCAGAAGCTAAAGTACAACTTCTCTTAGAAGTTAAGTACAATAGCTTCTCTCAGAAGCTGAAGTACAACTTCTTTTAGAAGTTTGACCGGGTAGAGTTTAGAATGTGGCGTGGGACCCTTGGGATCTCTTAATCCTGTCAAATTAGTCCTCAACTAATTTATTGTTTACAAGTCAGTACAACATATTATACGACTTTGTAAAATCTCCCAGGATTTCAGAGACAATTTACAAGTACCCATTTTATTCTATTCCGTTCACCGTCCAATATTGTTGCACATAATCCGGACTAGACCAACCACATCCAAAACGTGGTACTGTCAATACGGAATTAAATATGTGCACGTCTCTTCAAGTTTATTCGGACTCTAAACAATTTAGAAAAATATTTATAAAATCTATATATACCATATATATAATTTTATATATAGAAAATAATATTTCCAAAACAATATTTTTCTAAATCGACCACGTGGATTTCTTAATCCGAAAAACCAAGAGACTTACTCCACAATATTCACTCTTATTTCAAGAGCGGTGAATTCTTTGTTGAATAATCATGAACTTAACATGTTACATTTATGTGATCCAACATGTCCAAGTATATCCTATAGTAGGCATCATTGGTTGACATATCAAAATCACATAAAATATACATTTAAATTGATATTATTCTCAAGTCTACGGAATAAATAACATTTACTCTTTCTCAACAGTTGAAGGTCTAAGAGTAATTGATTTGGTCCTGTTCAAATATTTATCTCCATAAATATCCACATACACATTAGGAATCAATATTCCAGTGATTGAAACAAATCACTCTATCTCATATAGTAATGTCATATGTGCAATCTTTTATGAGTAATCAACCCATGTATATACTCATAGATTGTGAACACCTTTTAAAAAACTACAAAGATGAATTAAGTCTCATGTGGCATAATCTCCATCATCCATCAATTCATATGTAATATAGTTCTTATGGGTTTATCACAGTAGGAGATAAGTTGGCTTTGATGAGCAGAACAAATCTTTCACCAATATTGATATGATCAAGGAAGGCACACATGGAGAAGGCAAGGACCCATTGAAGGTTTCTAGTGGACCTATGACAAGGAAGAAAGCTAAGGAGCTCTCAAGTGCACTACAAGGCTTTGTTTCAAGTTTCTTCATGGAGAATGGACATGGAACTTCACAAGGAGCTGCTGGAACTTTCAAGACACCATATGGAGATGATGGATATGCTTGGTACTCAGTTCTGGAGTGCTTAGACAAGCCACAAATAAAGGACACCAAGGACACCACTCAAAGTGCACCATTTGAGCCACCTTAAGTGTTCTTGATGCATTTTGTGTCCACAAGCTGGATTTTTGAGCTCTAACTTTCCAGACCTTCATTACCACATCTAATATGAAGATTCATGCCATTGGAACTCAAAGATTCAAGCTTGGAGCTGAAGATACAAGAGAGAACCTTAAAGTGCCCAAAATGCACCCAAAAAGGCTATTTGGGAGTTTTCGGGTTTAATCTTGTATTTATATTTTATTTTCGTTCAAATCCTATTTAGATACATTATTTAGGAAGTTATTTAGGCTTTGGAATAGTTTTAAATCGTTTTGGGCAAGTGGAATACGCTGCATTTATTAAACTTGTTCAAACTAGGAATTAGAGTCCTAATTTGACTAGGATTTCCTATGTCCTTGTATCTAGGATTCCTAAGGGATTTAGGCTGCGAATTTTGCCTAGCTTTTAACCCTAGTTTAGGCCTATATAAAGGCACATATTCTGGATGTAAAGATACAGAAAATTGTCGAAATAATATTGCTCTTTGGAGAGGTTTTCTCTTTGGTTCTTGGCGGACTGCCTTGGTGCACAAGTGTGCTTGTGTTCTTGGAGTTCTATACTTCTCGTTTCTAATCACAGGTTGATTAGGGGTGGGGGTTTTAAACCCAGTCTTTTTGATGTCTTGTGGAGCTTGAATCTCATCTTGGGCGCGTTTCATGGTCTTTATACCATAGGGGTTCGCATCAGTTGGTATCAGAGCCACAAGTTCCATTGAAGGACATATCTTGTGTTCTTGTCTCCCTTCGTTTTTCCTTCAATTTTGTCCAGTAATTTCGTGCTTTAATTCTCTGTTTTAATATGTTTTCTTCTTGTTTCAGGTCTGTTCTTTTTTTATTCCATCCTTGTTCAAGTCCGAAAATCACAAAAACAACAAAAAGAAGCCAATCCGTGTCACCTTGTGTTCTCGGTTTCAAATTGTTTGTTCCTGATTATTTCTTATCTTTCTGTTTCATTTCCAGCCATATTAATCTCTTTTGTTTTCATTGTTTCTAGCATCTTAGAGTCCAGAAAACTTCAAAAAAGAAGGACCCAAGTTCAGGAATTTTCGGTATCAAAAAGTTGCTTCAAATTGCGCCAATTTCACTAGTTTTCTTGTCTTGGCCGAAAAGAATTCTAACTTTTTGTCTTTGGCAGCAAGGAGTTTCAAGGAGAACATTTCGTTAGCATCAAAACAGCAAGGAAAAAAAAAAGGAGGAAAAAAAAAAAAGGAAGGAAAAGAAAAGAAAAAGAAAGAGCAAAGAAAAGAAAAGAAAAGAGCTTGCAAAAAGAAGTTTTCTCAAAGTATTGAAAGTTGTGCGCCCCAAAAACCTATCCCATTGTTTTGAGCCAAAAAGCTTTCTTTGTGGCTCTTGTAATCATCAATTGCAAGGGCTTCCTAGAGTCTTTTAAAGCTTGTTTAGCCCACCTCTTTTGGAGTCAAAATAGTTCTTCGAAAATTCAGGTTTTCTTGTGTGCTTTGAGGATAGTCTTCTTAGAACTTTTGAGAACTCTTTGAATAGCAATATCTCACTAACAAATTTAGTGTTTGAGTGTTCATCTTTGAGTGAAACACGTGAGGTGAGTGTTTGTGAGGATCTTTGTTATTTTCAGGAGTATGGAGGGCCAAGAGGATAGGAGGATGGAGGTGAGGAACAATGATGAGCCAACCATGAGAGAGCTTCAAGAAACTCTCAATAGACTTGTTGGGAGGATTGAGGACATTGACTTGAGGTTGCCAAGGAGACCAAATCCCATCTTGCAACCAAGGAGAGGTCCAAGGAGAGAAGAGCCCGAGGAGGAAGAAGGGCATTGTCATGACCATGGGCTTCCAAGGAGGGGGGAGCCAAGGGAGGACAACAATCTAAGCTCCATCAAGCTTACCATTCCACCTTTCCAAGGGAGGAGTGATCCAGATGCATATTGGGAGTGGGAGCAAAAGATTGAGATGGTGTTTGAGTGCCATCACTATTCTGAGGAAAAGAAAGTTAAAGTGGCTACTATTGAATTCATTGATTATGCTCTTGTATGGTGGAACCAGGTTGTCACTTCTAGGAGGAGGAATGAGGAGGAACCCATCAATACATGGAGAGCTCTTAAAGCCATGATGAGAAAGAGATTTGTTCCAAGTTACTACTATAGAGATCAACACCTCAAACTTCAAAGGCTTGTGCAAGGCCAAAGGAGTGTGGAGGACTATCATAAGGACTTGGAGATGACACTAAGCCGAGCCAATATCATTGAGGATGAGGAGGCTACCATTGCTAGATTCATCAACGGCCTTAACCATGAAATTGCCAACAAAGTAGAGATGGTGCCATATGTCAACATGGAGGATTTGCTTCACCATGCCACTAAGGCCGAAAGAATCATCAAGAGGTCTAAGGCATCCAAGATGGCTCAAGGAGGAAGTTCCACATGGAGGGGAACATGGAGCAAGGAGGCACCAAAGCCAAGAGTGGAGGCTACCAAGGGCGGCATGTCTCGGCCTCAACAAGACAAACCCAAGGTGCCACCCAAAGATGTGCCCAAGTCAAGGGAGATTGAATGCTTCAAGTGTAGAGGCAAGGGGCACTACATGAGAGATTGTCCTAACAAAAAGGTGATGATTCTCAAAGATGATGGTGAGATCACGTCCGAGGAAGAGGATGCCGTGGAAGATACACCACCTTTGGAGGATGATGAGCAAAATACACTTGAGCCCGAGGAAGGTGACTTTGCTTTTGTTGCTAGGAGAGCTCTAAGTGTACAAGCCAAGGAGGAGGCCAATCAAAGGGAGTGCATATTCCATACTAGATGCCGAATCAAAGATCAAGTGTGCAGCCTCATTGTTGATGGAGGAAGTTGCACCAATGTAGCAAGTTCAACCATGGTGGAGAAGTTGGAGCTTCCAACTCAAAAGCACCCACAACCATATAGGCTTCAATGGTTGAATGATGCCGGGGAGGTAAAAGTGGTAAAGCAAGTTTCGGTTAAATTCAAAATTGGTACTTACCATGATGAAATTCTTTGTGATGTTGTTCCTATGCATGCTTGCCATATTTTGCTTGGAAGGCCGTGGCAATTTGATAAGAAAGTCACACATGATGGAGAGAAAAACTTGTACTCATTTGTCCATGAAGGAAGGCCGGTCACACTTAGTCCACTTTCACCACAACAAGTTTTGGAGGATCAAAGGAAACTTCAAAGTAAGGTTGAGAGAAAAATAAATGAGGGGAAAGTTGAGGGCAAGAGTGAAGAGGGGAAAGCCGAGAGACAAAATGAGAGATCAAGTGAGATGAGTGACCATGAGGGGAAGAAGAGTGGAGAGTTCCCGAGAGAAAAGAATGAGAGGAAGTTGAGTGGCAAAAAAGAGTGCTATATTGCTAAAATGAGTGATGTGAGGAAAGCCATTCAAGCACAAAGACCAGTGCTTCTTTTAATTTACAAAGAATCTTTACTTGTTGTCAATGATCTAACACATCTTCCTAGTGTTGTTGTGTCTTTGTTGCAGGACTTTGAAGATGTTTTCCCCGAAGATCCGAAAGGTTTGCCTCCAATTAGAGGCATTGAGCATCAAATAGACCTAGTCCCGGGAACACCAATTCCAAATCGGCCAGCTTATAGAACCAATCCCGAGGAGACTAAGGAGATTGAGAAGCAAGTAAAGGAGTTGTTGGACAAAGGCCTTGTGAGGGAAAGTTTGAGTCCTTGTGCCGTACCTGTACTTTTGGTGCCAAAGGAGGATGGTTCATGGCGCATGTGCATGGATTGTAGGCCTGTCAACAAGATCACTGTAAAGTATAGACATCCTATTCCTAGACTTGATGATATGCTTGATGAGTTGCATGGTTCTACTTTGTTTTCAAAGATTGATTTAAAAAGTGGGTACCATCAAATTAGGATGAGGGAAGGGGATGAATGGAAAACTGCTTTCAAAACAAAGTTTGGACTTTACGAATGGTTAGTTATGCCTTTTGGACTAACTAATGCTCCTAGTACTTTCATGAGACTTATGAATCATGTCTTGCGTGACTTCATTGGAAAGTTTGTTGTTGTGTACTTTGATGATATCCTAGTATATAGCAAGAACTTAGAAGAGCATGTTGGACACCTCACACAAGTACTAAGCACTTTAAGAGGACAAAAGTTGTATGCTAACTTAAAGAAGTGCTCTTTTTGTGTTGACAAAGTTGTTTTCCTTGGATTTGTCGTAAGTTCACATGGAATTGAGGTGGATCAAGAGAAGGTGAGAGCCATACAAGAATGGCCGACGCCAACATCCATCATTGAGGTGAGATCTTTCCATGGGTTAGCTAGCTTCTATAGGAGGTTTGTTAGAAATTTTTCTACCATTGCTGCACCTCTAACTGAAGTTATAAAGAAGAATGTGGGATTTAAGTGGGGAAAAGCTCAAGAAGATGCTTTCGGGTCGTTAAAGGAAAAGTTATGCCATGCACCACTTTTAGCTTTGCCTAACTTTGCTAATACTTTTGAAGTTGAGTGTGATGCTTCAGGTATAGGCATTGGAGCTGTATTGATGCAAGGAGGCCGCCCCATTGCATACTTTAGTGAGAAGTTGAATGGTGCTAGCTTGAACTATCCCACATATGACAAGGAGCTCTATGCTTTGGTAAGAGCTTTGGAGACTTGGCAACATTATTTGTGGCCAAGAGAGTTTGTGATTCACACTGATCACCAAGCCCTTAAGTTTCTTAGTGGGCAAGGTAAGTTGAATAGAAGGCATGCTAAATGGGTAGAGTTTATTGAGTCATTCCCATATGTTATCAAATACAAGCAAGGTAAGGATAATATAGTGGCGGATGCACTTTCAAGAAGGTATGCTTTACTTTCGGCTTTAGATGCAAAAGTCTTGGGTTTTGAACACTTGAAGGATTTGTATGCTAGTGATGATGATTTCGGTGAGATTTATTCTAAGTGTTCTAAGTTTGCTTTTGAGAAGTTCTACCAAGTTAATGGCTTTCTTTTCAAAGAAAACAGGTTGTGCATACCAAAGACATCTTTGAGGGAATTGCTCACAAAGGAAGCTCATTGTGGAGGACTTATGGGTCACTTTGGACAAGCCAAGACTTTGCATACTTTGAAGGAACATTACCATTGGCCGAATATGGTAAAGGATGTGAAGAAGGTATGTGAGCAATGCATTGCATGTAGGAAGGCAAAATCCACTCACACTTCACATGGGTTATACACACCACTTCCTACACCTAGTCATCCATGGGTAGATATTTCTATGGACTTCATTGTTGGATTGCCTAGGACTAAAGGAAACCGTGACTCTATCTTTGTTGTAGTTGATAGGTTTTCTAAGATGGCTCATTTTATTCCATGCAATAAAACTGATGATGCTATTCATGTGGCTGAATTGTTTTTCAAAGAAATTGTTAGACTTCATGGTGTTCCTAGAACAATAGTTTCGGATAGAGACACTAAATTTCTAAGCCACTTTTGGAGGACTTTGTGGGGTAAGTTAGGAACTAAGCTTTTGTTTTCTACATCCTGTCACCCACAAACTGATGGGCAAACTGAGGTAACTAATAGGACTTTAGGTTCCATGCTTAGAGCTATCATTGGTAAAAATTTGAAAGCTTGGGAAGATTGTTTGCCTCATGTAGAATTTGCTTATAATAGGTCCATGCATTCTACTACTAATTTGTCACCTTTTGAGATTGTTTATGGGTTTAATCCTTTAACTCCATTGGATCTTTTACCATTACCTACTCATGAGGTATCTAGTTTGGATGGTAGTAAGAAGGCCGAGAGCATCAAGAGGTTGCATGAGAAGGTTAAGCAACAAATTGAACTCAAAAATCAACAAGTTGCTAAAAAAGCCAATCAAGGCCGAAGGAGAGTTGTGTTTGAGCCTGGAGATTGGGTTTGGTTACACATGAGAAAAGAAAGATTTCCAGCTGCAAGGAGGACTAAGCTTCATCCAAGAGGAGATGGTCCATTCCAAGTCATTAAAAAGATCAATGACAATGCATACATACTAGACTTGCCGGGTGAGTACAATGTGAGTGCTACTTTTAATGTTTCTGATTTATCTTTGTTTGAACATGCAGATTCGTGGACGAATCCTTCTAAGGAGGGGGGAGTTGATATGATCAAGGAAGGCACACATGGAGAAGGCAAGGACCCATTGAAGGTTTCTAGTGGACCTATGACAAGGAAGAAAGCTAAGGAGCTCTCAAGTGCACTACAAGGCTTTGTTTCAAGTTTCTTCATGGAGAATGGACATGGAACTTCACAAGGAGCTGCTGGAACTTTCAAGACACCATATGGAGATGATGGATATGCTTGGTACTCAGTTCTGGAGTGCTTAGACAAGCCACAAATAAAGGACACCAAGGACACCACTCAAAGTGCACCATTTGAGCCACCTTAAGTGTTCTTGATGCATTTTGTGTCCACAAGCTGGATTTTTGAGCTCTAACTTTCCAGACCTTCATTACCACATCTAATATGAAGATTCATGCCATTGGAACTCAAAGATTCAAGCTTGGAGCTGAAGATACAAGAGAGAACCTTAAAGTGCCCAAAATGCACCCAAAAAGGCTATTTGGGAGTTTTCGGGTTTAATCTTGTATTTATATTTTATTTTCGTTCAAATCCTATTTAGATACATTATTTAGGAAGTTATTTAGGCTTTGGAATAGTTTTAAATCGTTTTGGGCAAGTGGAATACGCTGCATTTATTAAACTTGTTCAAACTAGGAATTAGAGTCCTAATTTGACTAGGATTTCCTATGTCCTTGTATCTAGGATTCCTAAGGGATTTAGGCTGCGAATTTTGCCTAGCTTTTAACCCTAGTTTAGGCCTATATAAAGGCACATATTCTGGATGTAAAGATACAGAAAATTGTCGAAATAATATTGCTCTTTGGAGAGGTTTTCTCTTTGGTTCTTGGCGGACTGCCTTGGTGCACAAGTGTGCTTGTGTTCTTGGAGTTCTATACTTCTCGTTTCTAATCACAGGTTGATTAGGGGTGGGGGTTTTAAACCCAGTCTTTTTGATGTCTTGTGGAGCTTGAATCTCATCTTGGGCGCGTTTCATGGTCTTTATACCATAGGGGTTCGCATCAAATATCCAACAACTCAATAATCCCGGACGAGCAAAGGTGAGACGAGCGAGGACCAAACTCCAGGAGAAAAAAAATTATTTATAAAAAATAAAGTTTATAAAAATTATTTAAATAATTATTAGGTGTATATGGTATTCAAATAATTTACTTTTTTTTTATTAATCATCACTGACGCTAAGGTGAGAGAGAGAGATGTTTAGAGAGAAGCAAATTGCCTACAACAACGGCCAAAAACTGGGAGAAAAAAAGAAGAGAGAAATATAAAATAAAAAAAGAAAATAGTGTCAGGGGTCCCAAACATTTACCGTTAATTGTAAATTTATTCCTAAATTCTCAACTGTTGTATATTTTTCCCAATTTTATTACTAATTACATTAACAGTTGGTCAATGGGCGAATTTACAACGTCAAATAAAGGTTTGAGATGGATATGCAATGATTGAGAGGTTAGGGATGAATTTGTAATAAAAAGTAAACATTTAGAACTACTAGCGCTATTTACCCTTTTTATATATCCTTTAAGGGTAATGTGGAAAAATTCATATGTGGTCCTTAACTTCTTACAAAATAACCAACTTAGCATCTTATATTTACACAATTTTGAAATTGTCGGGGGGCAGTAGCACCCCTTTGCCCCTATGTGGTTTTGCCACTAATATCTACTAATACAAGTTAAGAGTTTTAAAGAAGAGAAAAGGAGAGGAGAGACTCGAATTCGAGTGAAAGAGTTTTTTAATGATATATGTTCCTAATTTGCAATCAACACGTATATTGTATGTTAATCGATATTGCCGAGTTATTACAAAAAATTACTGGAAGAAAGGATAACTTTAGTGCTAAAAGTTTTTTTTTTTTTAGTCTTAAATTTTTTTACTTTCCTAAAATAAATTCTAACACTTCATGGAAGTATTAACAATTAGTTCTAATTTAACTGAAATACAGTTATTGAATAGAAACATGATTTACAGTGAATTAGATATAAAAATATATTACATAGTTTGAATTTAGTGAAAAATAGTTATTGGACACTTTAAGTCTTTAACTTAAAAATTTTTAAGAAGTTGATGTCATAAAGTGAACAATTTTAGGAGGCAGTGCAAAGTTTTAGGACTCGAGAAAATTTAAAAGTTGTTGGATTAACTATTTGCACAATTGTAATTTTTTTATGATTTATTAAAAAATTTTAAAATTTTTAAGCTAGCATGTAAAGTTTTAGGACAAAAAAAGTCCTTTCCCAAAACCAAGGTACTTAATATTGTTACAGTTAACTATACTGCACTTTGTAAATAATAGATATATTACACAGTATATAGCATGCCCTATAATTTTGGAAGTAAATATAATTTTTTGCACCTCTTTGTATTATTCTAATTATTTTCATCATAATGTTTATATATAAATAAAAAATATATAAAATAAAAAAATTATGAAAATACATCAAAAATGAAATATATTAAAAAAATAAATATTATTCAGTAGAAAATTAAGGCCCAATTTATCTAATATATATATAAAAAGCAGGATACACTTAAGGGTATATATGACTTTTCACTTAACACACCTCTTATATAGATACCACGTGTCAAACTTTTTATATATGGCAGGTATTAAACACAATTTTCACACGTTTTACCAAATTTGCCCATCAAGCTATTAGCCTTAAGTGATTCGGCTGTGAAACGTTTTTCATATCTCATGAATGATAGCAAGGAAATCTATATTAAATGCAAACTTTCCTGATTATTTGTAGTCTTGAATACACGAAATTCAAAATTTAAAAAGTCAACTAAACAATGTCTAGCAATTGCCATTCTCACAGTATAAAAAGGTCACAACTAAAACACACGAATACATCATTTCTCACAATATATTAATACATCAGAAATCTAAATATGGATGTTGTTGCAGAATGCTATTCGTCAATCCTCCACGCAAACACAACTTTGATTGCAAGGCTGAGGCGATTGGAGAATGAAACTGAGACACTGCAACTTCTTAAGGCAGAAAATGATGCACTCAAACGTAAAATAATCCGACTAGAAGCTGATTTGGTAGCACACAAGTGTATACAGTAATTTCTTCTCCCATTCTATATATTTTACTACTCTGTGACTAATACACTAAAATTTTTCCATGCAGTTCAAGGCAAAAGCAAACAAGATAAGCAAGGATGATTTTAATATGTTCTTCAACATTCCAGGAGACACAAAAAGTGGATCAAGCAATATAAAAAGGCGTAGGGTATTCAGTGTTCGAGATTTTCCTGTGGGTGGAGGGCCTGATGGGGTAAACGAGCGCAATGGAGTCATCCAGGTTGAGGAAGACCCACTGGAGCTCTAAGATACATCTAGTATTAGGGTTTTTTCTTATTATCTAGAATAAGGGCGTTGAATGCAGTTTCATGCCATTTAAGCATTTTGTTTTACGTTATTACAAGTGTGTTCTAGTGCATTGATTTTAGGGGCACCTTTATAATATATTATCCACCAGAAAAATCAGACTCATATATCTCGCATTGAATGTATAATATCAGCAATTATAGCCCTGAAATCAGCAATTTATATATTAACATATATTAGAGATCACGTCTATCTATAAAATATTCCTGTGGGCCCTTATAATTAGACACATATCAATTGCATTTAATGTATATTGACAGAGAATTATATTTAAGAATTATATTAGAGAATTATCTTGACAGAAAATTAGAGATCATGCAAGTTATAATGCCTATTTAAGACCCATCGTAGTTCTGAATAAGTGGAGGTAAAAGACGCTGATAAGAAAATATACTCATGGCTGAGATCACTGTAGATGAGTCATCACAGAATGGATGTGGCATAGAGGGCGGAGAACTTACAAAAGTAGTATGTGTATCGAACGAAGAGAATCAGGCAGAGAACGAGGAAGTGAGCAGCCAGAATGTTGAAACAATATGTTTATCCTCGTGAGTTTAAATACCCTCCATTCTTTTAATATATTTAGCTTGAACTTAGATCATTCTATATATTTTTTCCCTTATCTTATTAGGGGAGAGTCTGAAGATGAAGTGATTGAAGACCCAATAAAAAAGTGGAGGACATGGAGGATCCAAACTAAGCTCCCTAAAAGGTATTGGGACAGATTCAGAGACAAGGTGATTGGAATTTTCACAGAGACAAATCGGTTGGGTTCAAGAAATCCAGGTTATGGGGCCCTAATAGATGAACTTTACGCACTCGAAGCAGAAGCGCTTGAGCTGTCATTCTTTCGTTAGGAGTCATACTCTATGCTTTACTATCTTTTAAACAGTGTGTTACACAATTATTATAAGTTTTTGATCTTAGATCAGATAATTATTCAGTAGAGAGGAGTTTGTTCATTGAAGAACCATGATGCGTTACTGCATCTATATTATTACTGAGGACAGAAACTATCAAATCAAAAGCATATACTGCGGGGTCTTTTAAAGAATGTGTTACACAATTATTATAAGACGTTTTTGCTCTTATAGAACATATTTATTCAGTAGAGGAGTTTGTTCACGGAAGAACTATGATATTGCATCTATATATCTATGCGTTTGATCCTTTTAAATAGTGTGTTACTCAATTATTATAAGAAGTATTTGCTCTTATTTAAGATATTTTTCCAGTAAAAGATGAGTTTGTTCATCGAAGAACCATGATACTGACAAAAAAGGATCAAACCAATAATCTTTGACACAAAAAACAATTGGCATAAATTAAGGCATAATATCAGTGATCTGGAGAGAATCAGAATTGAATTCCAATTAGTAAGCGCAGTAATGTGATTAGGAATATTGTAGTTTTCCTTTGAAAAAGCTATTTTCCAAAATTATATGATCAATTATCACTATAACCAATTGCACTTTTAAATATGCCACGTTTGTTGCCAAATTTGGCAATGGAAACCGTAGGATTATGAGGAACTATATATACAGTGTAACCCTATCATAACCTAGCTTCGGCTTCTCTGGTAACCTAGTAAGTTTGTTGTTCCCTTCTTATTTCCCCTCTTTTATTCAACAGTGATTTTTAGACTTTTGATTTGAGAATAACCCAGTTTTATTATTTATTTCATGTCAAGGTCGACTTATATCATCACACAACACAGGCAAGTTTTCACTTTTAAGGCCAATGAGTTATTCTATTCAATATCAAACACTAAAAATCTATTTCTTGTCTATGTTCAGATTTAGATAAGTGCTGGAGACCAATATCAAACTATCCAACCCCAGGTAAGTCTGCAAGTTTTGTAATTTATTTACATTATATATGGCGCAGTATTTGTATCCTATATGAATGCCACGTGCTTATATACACTATATTTATTAGGTCAGGATGAATATTCATTGTTATGCAGTGACAGTTAGGCTGTAGTGACAGTTTCCTACTCACAATAACAAAACATCTAAGAACCTACAACTATTGTTAGTGGGTAGTAGTCTAAGAACCTACAACTATTCAAGAGTTATTAATGACTTAAATTTTTAAAAGAATGTTTCTAAGCTCATTTTCAAAGAGAAATTATAAATAAGAAGTTTCAAGGGAGTGATAGGATCGAAAAGACTAAGGGGCAAATAATTTTGGATTAATAATAATGTATTACTAGTGTTTATCAAATTATATAATTAATTATATAATTAATGAAACTCCATAATTAGAAATTCTGGAATGTACCTTTGAAAGGTTTTTGTTACAGAAACATATTTGTTATCAAATTTTTAATTTCAGATTTGGTAAATCAAAAAAAATCTTGAAAGTTTGGTTACTTTTTTTTTTTTTTAAATGCTACTCAAATAATTAACATAGCTATATAGTAATATAGCTATATATCTTATATTTTGAAGAACAAACAAAAACACTGTTGCTGACTTTAACTGGACTAGAACTTCTTTAGCTATATATCTCTTACTTTCACAGTCCATTTAACATTCTCAAGTCCCTAACCTTACCTAAACAGTTAGGTTTAAAAAATGAAAATAATTATGCAGAGCTTTCATTGATCTGATAAAATGTACTTGAAAATGAAGATGAAAAAAAAAATTAGAAGACAAGCGATGTAAAGTTCAGCACAACCAAGATGTTTAAACCTGTAAATACTAACCTTATTAGCAGGCTCAACGAAAAATTTGTTCTTTCTGCACAAATTGAGTGCATTCTCCTCAAGCAGTTTATTCATGCTCTGAAAAACGAGGAAAAAGATTATGTGTGAGAAGTGGGGAAACCACTCATAAGATATAAAACTCATCAAACATCAGATCAAAGGATGGAAACTGGCATTAACAGTTCTTCGTTTCTTTTGGTTTTTTTTTTCCATCAAAAGAAGAGGTCCAAACTGTGGGACACCTTCTATGAATCTGAACATTAGTTGCTTGATACCAGTATGAGTTGGGGTTAACAAACACTGCTTCAATAATAATCGAATTAATTAAACCAGATGAAACTTAAAGGTCAGCATGGAGTGTTGCTTATCATTTATGGACTTGGCAAGGAGATAAACTGATATTTTGGAGAACAAACAAAAACACTGTTGCTAACTTTAACTGGACTAGAACTTCTCTTTCAACTTTGTGCTTCATTAAACACATAAGAGTTCCTTCTTTTTCTCTCTTTTCCTTTCTCTTTTTCTATGTTCCTAAACTTGCCTTGCTGCAAACATAAATAATGCTACATCTCTTACTTTCACAGTCCATTTAACATTCTCAAGTCCCTAACCTTACCTAAACAGTTAGGTTTAAAAAATGAAAATAATTACACAGAGCTTTCATTGATCTGATAAAATGTACTTGAAAATGAAGATGAAAAAAAAAAATTACAGAGATGTGAAAGTATTGGATACTGATGGTTTGTCTATTGGATGTGTTGAAATTCAACCCACCAAGAGATGACGAATACACTGAAGTAAAATTGTTAGTGGGTAGTAGTCTAAGAACCTACAACTATTCAAGAGTTATTAATGACTTAAATTTTCAAAAGAATGTTTCTAAGCTCATTTTCAAAGAGATATTATAAATAAGAAGTTTCAAGGGAGTGATAGGATCGAAAAGACTAAGGGGCAAATAATTTTGGATTAATAATAATGTATTACTAGTGTTTATCAAATTATATAATTAATTATATAATTAATGAAACTCCATAATTAGAAACTCTGGAATGTACCTTTGAAAGGTTTTTGTTACAGAAACATATTTGTTATCAAATTTTTAATTTCAGATTTGGTAAATCAAAAAAATTCTTGAAAGTTTGGTTACTTTTTTTTTTCTTTTAAAAATGCTAATCAAATAATTATCATAGCTATATAGTAATATAGCTATATATCTTATATTTTGAAGAACAAACAAAAACACTGTTGCTGACTTTAACTGGACTAGAACTTCTCTTTCAATTTTGTGCTTCATTAAACACATAAGAGTTCCTTCTTTTTCTCTCTTTTCCTTTCTCTTTTTATATGTTCCTAAACTTGCCTTGCTGCAAACACAAAGAATGCTACATCTCTTACTTTCATAGTCCATTTAACATTCTCAAGTCCCTAACCTTACCTAAATAGTTAGGTTCAAAAAATGAAAATAATTATGCAGAGCTTTCATTTATCTGATAAAATGTAATTGAAAATGAAGATGAAAAAAAAAATAGCAGACAAGATCCTAAAGTTCAGCACAACCAACATGTTTAAACCTGTAAATATTAACCTTATTAGCAGGCTCAATGAAAAATTTGTTCTTTCTGCACAAACTGACTGTAGTCTCCTCAAGCAGTTTATTCATTATCTGCAAAACAAGGAAAAAGATTCTCTCTGAGAAGTGGGCAAATCACTCATAAGAAATAAAACTCATCAAACATCATATCAAAAGATGGAAACTGGCATTAACAGCTCTTTGTTTCTTTTGGCTTTTTTTTCCTTCAAAAAAAGAGGTCCAAACTGTGGGCAGAAAGGGGTCAAAAAGACTTGAAAGAAGTATTTCCTGGTGTCATCCACTTTAATTGACTAGCTAAATCCCCAAGATGATAGTAAAAAATTAAACAAGAAGAATACCACATTATCAGAATAGAAAATGCACACCATGAAACTGACAGTATAAGCTAATTTGAAAATGCATGTACACAAGAATGTGTACATCAGAAGATGCATACTCTGCTATATTAGTGAAGCAGGATAATTTATTATTTAAATGTATAATGAACCATTCTTGCAGGTTAATTTAGCTTAAATGGAAAATGAACAATAAGTGCAGTGAGAATTGGGAAAATTGTAGCCTAAAAGGTCTAATGCATCCACGTTTGGAATGTGCATGCTTTTGTAACCATCAACTACCCAAGAGGAGTTAATTCAAATAAAAAATCTAAGACCACACTTCAAAAGCACAAACATAATGCTAACCCCTAGCTATCTCATTATAAAAATGAAGCAGAGAGATGATAAGAAAGTATAATAAAAATAACAATCAAATAATTGTGACAACGTGGTAAAATTAACACTGAATATAGATTAATTTCATCATACCTACTATTTTTTTAAAAAAAACATATAATCATAAATGCATGCACTTACATCAGTGGTCATGCTCTCGCCATCACCACCATTGTTGCTGCCAAACCCATATAAGAATGAATCCCCCGATTCCCGGCGGGGTCCTCCCTCTTTTCTGTTTTTCCGGTTCGCCAAACCCACAAAAACAACAATTGTTTATCAGATCTACACATTTCACTGATCATGATTACAACAGTCACAATTATTCAGCCAAAATGGATCTAGAGCTTACACACAAGTTGAAGTTCATGGAAACGTTTTTGATTGTCCAGTTAGCTATATCTCTACTCTACTCTTACCCTAACCCAAATCAAGTGTTTTCAAGTTGAAGTACTGGTCAAGCCTTTCTCCATCAAAACGAAGAGGGGAAAATTAAACAAAAAAAAAAAAAGAAATCAAGCATAAGAATCATACAAAGGGGGCTCATTTCGTTGACTCCACAAAAAGCCTCGGCCACTTCCAGAAGGTACTGATCGCAATCGGGAACTTCTGGATCTGCGCCATCGCGGTGGGGATGACAATAGAGATAATCGTGATGTACCCAATTCAGCAAAGGCCGTACAGGGTGGGGATCGACAAACTGTTGGTGATTCTGATCGGGGGGATTCCGATCGCGATGCCGACGGTGCTGTCGGTGACGATGGCAATCGGGTCGCACCGGCTGTCGCATCAAGGGGCGATAACGAAGAGGATGACGGCGAGAGAGGAAATGGAGGGGATGGATGTGCTCTGCAGCGACAGATGGGAAGCTGATAGATCCGATAGAAAGAGAGAGAAGTGAAGTGAAATAAAAACTTTACAGTTACTTAAATAAATTATTTTCAATGTTTTTAGATTACCAAACCAAAATTAAAAAAATTATTAAAAACTATTTTAAAAGTACTTCGTTTAGTTTCTTAAAGTATTCAATTTTAATTAATGTACGATCTTGATAAATATTTATCATATAAAAATACACTGAAAAATTGTTTTAAAAAAAAGGTTAGCAAAAAAAATTTAAAGAAACATAAATACATATAATATTCAACAAATTAATAATAAAATTAATTAATTTTAGGAAAAAAAAATTGAATTGTTTTGAAAATGAACTTTCAATGTGATTATTGTTAAGGTAATAATAGTTTGTGTAAATGAAATATAGAAATAAAATCTATTTCAAAATCTATTTTTCTCATTTCACAATGCATTCTTTTCATTCCTTAAAAACTAAAAAAAATTAAAAATAATTTCTAAATATATTTCCTTGAATTTTTTTCCTAACAAATAAGAAATATAATTTCTAACAAATAAGTCTTTCATTTTTTCCAATATTTCACTTAGTCGTAATGCTCTTTTTAATGAACCATTCTAGTATATTAAATTCCATTTAAAGGCTAATATTTTGCTCATCGAAAAGCAGTTGAATGATATTGTATGTGTTCGTCCATTAAAATGTTTTAATAATATTTAATAATATACAAACCAATTATTTACCTTAATAAAAACAAAAGTCATTGTTAGTACTAAAAATAGCAATTCAATAACTTGCTATTTACTACAATTTTCTTTTGAATAATTATATTTTCGTCTCTTTTTTACTAAGTATCATGTATATACCCATTATAACATAGTTCTTTTACTTAAAAATATTACAGATGACTGCTCAGAAAATGGAAAAAGTTGATGAACAAAACATTTATGGCCATGGGAAAAGATCTTTTGCAAAAAAGCATAATAAGAAATCAAGTCATATGCATGCAAGGGAATATAGGAAATGGCTTCACCGACTAAGATCATATGCTGTTGAAGACAATGGAAATATAGATGTTACATTAGATGAGGAAGTTAGTGATAATTTCCATTTATTTAATAATTGATGCAATTAAACCTATATTCCCCTTCTACAAAATATTACCCTGTGAACGAAAAAATACAATGCACCATCACAGCCAATTTAAGTTAGAATAGATTCATGTCATAATGCCATATTTTGTGTTTATGTATGTTTTTTATACACTGCCTATTTTACTTTTTTTTCCATATGTTATCCTTTTTATTTATTATCATTCCAATTTCAAAAGTAGTTTGGCACATGGATGCCAGAGCAAGGCGCTCGCACCGCCGAGATGTTATATCTTCTCGGAGAAGAGAAAGCCAAGAGCATATTGTCCCTATAAACACAGGGCGTAATCAAATAACTACGTCACCTACATACAGCCGTAGGCCACAAAACAGGGTTAATGTCTTCCGTACTCAGACTCCCATGTTATCTCCAATTGAAAGTCAGTTATCACTTGGGACCGTTGTGTATACACCGGTATCTTCGGGTTCCAATGATACACCACATGGCCATGGTGTCTTTAATCCCCAGTCGTTTAGGGCACCCCTACGTGACATCACCAACATGGTTACACCAAATGTTTTTACTACTTTTGGTGAAACCAAATCAACAAGTGAAGAACTGAACAGGGTCAATGTCTTTCAGACTCAACCTCCTATGTTATCTGCAATTGAAAATAGATTGACCATTGAGAGCTTGGTTTATACACCAATTTCTACTATGAATAATGACACACTGAACGGCTCTGCTGTTTTGAATCCTCAATTGATGAGGACACCGCTCTGTGACATAATGAACATGTCAACTCCTAATATTCCTGCTATATTGGGGGAAGCCGAATCAACAACTGGAGGACAACTTTCCAGTATTACTCAAATTGAAGTGTATCGTCCATCAATGCAAACAACCTTTCAAGTTGGGGAACCTTCAAATGCTAGGAGTCCAGTACCTAAGAGGCGTAGACCACACACTGGTCAACTCCAGCCGATTCCTATGATAGATCTCGAAACTGAAAATTTTATAGATGAAGGTAATCTTACAAAAATGTTTTAACATTCCATCTTTACCCCTTTATATCTATTAATAGAAGAATGTCTTCAAGCAGATACAGTATCCATGAATAGCACTCCTACAGAAAATACCACTATCCGAGGACATGTTGCTACCTGCCATTTGAGTAATGAGCTTTCCATTTTGAATTATATACCCATATTTTCGTAACGTGTTTGCTCTGACGGAAAGATAGCGTTGGCGATTGCATCTTCAGGTATTGCTGCACTTTTATTGCCAGGGGGGCGTACTGCCCATTCACGAATGAAAATCCCCATCAAGTTAGATAAAGATTCTGTATGCAATGTCAAGCAATCAACTCCGCTGGCAGAGTTATTGTGTAGGACGAGTCTTATTATATGGGATGAGGCACCCATGGCTCACCGACATGCTTTTGAGGCTGTAGATCGCACTATGCGTGACATCATGCGTCCTCATGATTATATTGCTTCTACTAGAATTTTTGGTGGAAAAACTATTGTACTCGGTGGGGATTTTCGACAAATCTTGCCCGTCATTAATCGTGGTAGTAGAGGTGATATTGTTGCAGCATCATTACCTTCATCTCCTCTTTGGTCACATTGCAGTCTTCACACTCTTACTCAAAATATGAGATTGGTAAATTCTGAGAATTCAGAAGTTGTTGAGTTTTGCCAATGGATATTGAACCTTGGAGAAGGTCGTTTGCCATTACATAAATTATTAGATGATGAAGAAGAACCAACTTGGATCAAAATCCCTGATAAATTTTTAATTTCCCTGCATGAGGATCCAATTGATGATGTTATCCGAGATACTTTTCCAGATTTGCATATGATGCTCACTAATAGGGGA
This sequence comes from Aquilaria yunnanensis, assembly GCA_039654915.1. Taxonomy (NCBI): domain Eukaryota; kingdom Viridiplantae; phylum Streptophyta; class Magnoliopsida; order Malvales; family Thymelaeaceae; genus Aquilaria; species Aquilaria yunnanensis. The sequence goes on along the minus strand of CM077593.1, from coordinate 100,153,690 downwards.
TATCTTAAAGAAAGGGCAATATTGGCAACAAAAAATGAAATTGTTGATGAAATTAATGATCGCCTACTTGCACTAATCCCTGGAGATGGTAGAACATACTTGAGTGCAGATCGTATCTCACCGTCGTCTGAAAATATTGAAACACATACAATGTTATATCCAGTTGAGTTCTTAAACAGTTTGAAGTTTTCTAGACTTCCAAATCATGTCTTACAGTTGAAGGTTGGGGCCCCCATAATATTGTTAAGAAATATAAACCAAGCAAATGGGTTGTGCAATGGGACAAGACTTATTGTTACTCGGCTTGCGGATAGAGTAATTGAGGCAGAGATCTTAACTGGAAGTCACACAGGTAACCAGTGTTTGATTCCACGAATTGATATGGTGCCTTCCGACACTCAATTACCATTTGATCTTTCTCGACGGCAATTCCCAGTAAAACCATGTTTTGCCATGACAATAAATAAGAGCCAAGGACAAACGTTCAATCATGTTGGACTCTACCTTCCAGAACCCGTTTTTAGTCATGGACAACTATATGTTGCTGCTTCTCGTGTAACCTCACCTGATGGATTTCGAATATTGTTGCGAAATAACAATCCAAGATTCATATCGCACACAAAGAATATTGTATACACGGAAGTTTTTGAGCGTTTATACAATCGCCACATTTGAAGTGTGGATTACTGGTATTATTCAAGTGATGTAATTGATTGACTTTAAATGTTATATTGTGACATAATGAAATAATTACTTAATGTGGCATTATAAGTGTATTAGATTATGTTTGTTTTTTTATATCTCTAAACTATAGTTGTTTGATTTTTCAAATTCAGTTTCCCAATATGCAAACCCAACAACAACATCAAATACAGGACCTTACACGAGTTGAATATAAATGGTGCTTAAAGGTTCGCATTACTCGTATTTGGGATGCCGTGACAAGAGATGGGAGCTTCATCGGAATGGAGATGATCTTTCTAGATTCTAATGTATACTTTTATTTGAACATAAAATTATTATACTTATCATTTATATCAATTGTATATTGATAATTGTTATTTCCTGCAGAATGACCATATATGTGCAAGAATCCCGAAGGACCTACATAACAAGTTTCGTGCTACTATTGAAGAAGGTTCTGTCTTCATTGTGAAAAACTTCATTGTTAGCCGTCCTTCTGATGTTCAAAACCCTGTGAGTTGTCCACATAAAATATTTTTTTTAAGGTACACTACTGTAACCCGAATTAGTGCTATTTGCCCTGACATTAAACGGCACAAATTTGAGTTTGTCGAGTTTTCGGATGTCAACAAGCGTGGTCCACGTAATGTTTGTTCAATAGGTATTCTTCTTGCCAAACTTTTAAGAAAACCTTTATATAGAGCATCGTTTAAAAGACTAATATATAGTTTGTTTGTTGATATATTTTTATTGTCATTACTGCATGATGTAACCAGATATCATTGGGAAACTTTGGAAACTTGGGCCTGTGATTTCTCAACAGGTTAAACATGGCCCTCCTACTCGGAGATGTACACGTTACTTAAGGAACCACAAGTAAGTACTTCTTGATACACACATAGATATTCATTTTCCTCCTAAGCAATATATTCAATAATAAGTTCGATAACTGCAGTGGTACAGAACTTGAGGTTGTGCTATGGGGTGACAGAGTTGACTTGGCTGATCATCAGTGCATCTTGAGCATGAACTATAAACATGTTATATTGGTTATAACATCTACATATATAAAGCAATTTGCGGGTATAAAGCACTGGTGCATTCGCGATACCCTATTGAATTGTCTTTCAATGATCTGGTATACTTTTATTTTATGCATCTACACTTCCTGATATGTGCATTCCATTTATAGGAAAGGATTTTTTGTATTCAACATGTGCAACCAAAATATATGTCAATCTTGACATCCCTGCGGTAGCTATCTTGGAACAATCGTAAGATTACAACGAAAAAGTATCAATTTTATTTTTTTACTTATTTTTATTAAGGTGCACTTGATAAGCTCAGTATTTTTACAGGCCCGTTATTGGTGACGTTAGCGTTATTCATGATTCAGCTGATCAGCAAGTAGTGAATGATTCAACAATTAGTGATATTACTGAGCGCTTCACCCTGCTTGATATTGAGAATCGTCGCTCGGATCCTACTGTTGAAGTATATTAAATTTAGTATTCATTAACTTAAACTCGTATGATTTCATCATTGGTGATCAGTTCCATTTGTTTTAACAGAATAAAATTTTCTGCTGCTCTGCAACAAGTATGTGTGTTGATGAACAATACCCCTGGTATTATGAGGGCTGCAGTACTTGCTTGAAGAAAGTACAACCGCAAGGTTCGATGTACTATTGTGATAAATGTAATACAGTTACTGGCAAATGGGTCATCAGGTTCTTATGACTCACTACCAATATTTTTATTACTAACATTATTGCCATGTCATAGACTCGTGATATTTTTTATATGTATCATTATGTAGGTATAAAGTAAGTTTGAGAGTTGCAGACCACTCATTTGACACATATTTTGTTGCGTTCGACAAGGTTGCAGAGCTGTTGATTGGACGCCCAGCATCTGAATTATACATGGCAAAGGACACGGTTTGTGTTCCCAACAACTTTATTTTCAATTATATGCAACTGTCAATATCATACTATCGTGTTTTAAATGTAGGTGGAGGGGCAAGAAAAAATCCAAACGATATTTGGACGCCTAATAGGTGGTCAATTTATTTGGGATGTGCAAATAACAAAATATAATTGTCAGAATTTACGTTCTGCATTTACAGTGAAGAAAATGCATCCAATAAATTGGTCAGCTGACAGTCGATTACTACTTCAGCTTATTTCCAAGGTATTACTTGTGATAGTTTTAGCATTGAAACTATTCTAATATCTTTTTATAAAATTATATATGACTTGGATCAACTAATTATTTATGTATTATTACTGTAATTATCAGTTTCAATCATTGAGTAATGGAAGCTCCTCCTTGAAAAGACGTTTTCCCACTGAAATGCCATCAAGTCTTCACCCACCTAAGCGCCATCACTCCCCCATGTTAGAATATAACACTTTAAGTTTATTTTTTATTAAAATATTGTAATACTAATGTCTATAACTTTGTTTTTATAGTGACATGAGTTCAGAACTACACCGCTGTGGTATTGTTACAACTGTCGTTGCCCCAGACATTAGCAATAATACACCTAATTTGATAGATGCAAGGTACTTAATTATTTAATATTTAGCATTCTTATAAAGTTTTAAAGTTTAAGTTATTTTTTGTTCGCATAATGTTGAGATTGATCTACATTTTATACTTTATATGCCATACTGTATATGATGTTTTTACGATTATAAATGACAGTACAAGTAATGCCTTACCAACTCATGGAAACTCATCAAATACTTTGTTACCACAACATTTTCGATATGCAGATGTAATGTAAGTATTATATCTTTGTTATAAACATTATATGAGGTTATTTTTTTAAAAAAAATGTAATCTTTCTTTAATTTACTAGGAAGGAATTGTGTGATCATCCAATTACTTCTATAACAAATGTTTCACCATCAGATGATGGATTGATTGAGTCTTTGGACAGGTTCGAATCTACTCCTAATATACTAAAATTAATCCTTACAATTTCTTTTGGAGATGGTTACATACCCCTAACAAATTTCCTCTATATAAATATCTATTGCAGTGCATTACTTCATGATCAACTTGCAGACCCAGATATGGACACTGATGCTATGACTACCTAAAATCTTTGCAATAAAAAGCCTAAGTGGTTAAATGGACATAAAATTTTTCTTTGTTGGTATTTGGTTGAGATTTTTTAGTTTTAAAAAAGTTGTTTAAATGTTTTACTTTATTGGAATATATTTGGAACCAATGTTCTTACAATAATTTCAATATTTCTATTTTTTTTACAACACAATACCATTTGAAACCCGTGGCAGCGCCGGGTATATAAACTAGTTTTAGTTTAATGCAAAGGCATTAACGCGTTTTTAGGCCACGGGCATAATCCACTTGTAAACTATTTGTTAATTTTCCTTAAATTTACAATTAATTACGGATAAGTTAAAATTTAACCTAGCCCTACCCTCTTTCCTCTAGGCTCGACATGCTTTGCCCCATCCCTCAGACCTACACACTCCCACGCCTTTGCTCTTTAATTTTTGTTTGTAAATAAAAAATAAAATAGGTTTATGTCAAAATATTTATATTAGTTATGTTTTATCATTTTAATATGTATAATGATAATTTGATCTAAAATAAAATATTTTCCCCTACTAGATACTATGGTATACCACAATATACTGAAAACAAAAATACATAAAAATGCATTGTCTGCGGACTAGCTACAAATATCGCTGTATACATGAGAAAAATAACTTATAAACAATTGTACCGCAAACCAAATGAAATTTCACAATTTCACCGAAAAAAAGAATCTTGCCCAAAACTGGTGAAATTGACGAGTTTTACGGGCCGAGTCCCCGAGTGATGTGTTGAACCTTACTACATTCCACTCCTTAAGTTTTCATGGGCTGAGGCCGGTCGGCCTTCCTCGTACCCAAAATTGCTAGTAGCCTAAGTACGATGAAGGCCGGGCCGAGAAAATCAATAATTGTTGCTTTCACTGTGGACGGCCGACATGACGGAAGGCGCTTACTTGTTTGGTGGGCCGTTCCCGTTCCCGTTGTATTAACTTCATGGGTTAATTATAATTTGTTCCCTGAAGTTTAGGTAAATGTACACTTTTTCCCAAAAATTTAAAAAATATACACTTTACCCCTGACCTTTTTAATACAATCCAACAACTTCAAAAATCTTAATTTAGACTATACAGTTTTCATTTTTTAATAATTTCAATATGTATAACATTTTTTTATAATTAATTGAGATTTCAAAAAAAACTATTTTAAAAATTGAAAAAAATACAGAAAGAAAAAACTGATAATTTAAAATGTTCATTAACTGTAAAAAAATTATATAGATTGATATTATTGGAAGATGACTACTATAATATCTAAATTAAGATTTTAAAAGTTGCTGTCAGATTGCATTAAAAAATAAGGGCAAAATGTATATTTTTGAAATAAAATGGAGCAAAATTTAATTTCACCTAAACATTATGAGGCAAATTGTCATTATCCCTTATTTCATACACCTTTGTCATATAACATCCATAACTTTTATTTTTAAACTGGGTTTAACTTCATTTCTACATAAGTCAACAAACAATTTAAAAATTTTAAAAAATACTCTATCCGTCCAAAAGTTTTTACAATAAATTTTGTTTGTTCCATATCATTGTAATATTTTCATATATAATAAATTATTTTACATTTCAAACTATATTTTTAATATTCATTTTCTCACCTTACTTGAATTTCTTAATTTCTATGTCAAGCCCAAATAGTTCAAAAAATTCAAAAAGAAAGAAATGATAAAGGCCTAAAACCATTTTCGGCCCCTAAACTTCAATGACCCGGACACTTAACCCCCTTAACTTGGAATCGGTCTAACTCACCCCTTGAACTTCCCAAAGTAGGACACTTTGCCTCTTTTACCTCATGTGTGCATCACGTGAGCTTTTTTTTTTATCCAAATGCCGTTACTTCTCTGTTTGTTCCTTTTTAATAAGAACCCCTTCGTGAACCAGGGTAGAAAGCCCCTATGGTCACTTTGCAAAGGGAGCAAGAGAAAAAGAGCAAGTCATTCTTCAAAGCATCAAACGAACATAAGAATCAATAGAATATGATATTTGAGTAGCTCACCATCAGAAGGAACAACTGATAAAAGGTACGCCCTATTTGATGAGCAAATTAGGGGAACAAACACATGAGCAACGGCTGAGGACAAATTATCAAAGAGTGGCACTAGGGTAACAGCTAAGGACAGCACAGAAAATGATTAAAGCATTTCAGCTTCTCTAGCAAGATGCTTAATTGTAAAATAAAAAAATTTATCAAATACAAGAGGTGTGGAAAATTTCCCTTTAGATGGAGAGAAGAACAGAAGCCCAAGCAAACTATCCTTGAAAGTGCAAAATGCTTCATCAGCATCAAAGATTTTAGGCTTACAGGCTTCCCATTGACCTAACTGACAGATATTGACCTTTTTAAATTTGAATTACATAGACTAAAGCACCAACAAAGGAAAGCTAATCGGTTTATTGAGATTATGAAGGATGAAGTAAAATCACTTCGAATTGGAGAGGTGGACTGGAAAACAGCAATAGAGCGTTGCTTTGAGAGGATGGTCAAGGAGGCTAAAGACTGGCCGAAGTTCGTGATGAGCTATAGTTGTTGGTGCGATCTTTAGCCCCCTTAATGCGACACCGTAGAATCCACTGCCATAGTTGCTATCGTCACTTCGGATAAGATCGCTGTCTGCAACTGTTGCGATTCTCGAGCGATCCTTTGCCACAATGGTGTCGTGTTGGCCCTGTCATCTTATCACAAGCAGGATCGACTTGACGAGTTAGTTTCAATCTAATCAGTTGGGGGTTGAGTGAAGGGTGGCTAAGGTCCTATAAGCCGCCATCACTGGAGGTGTCTTCGGTTGTGAATGGTGGCTAAGGTCTTAAAAGCCGCCATCACCGAAGGTGTCTCCAGTTGTAAAGGGTGGTGCCTTCGTGAGCTCCGATAAGGCATGCTATGCACCAATGTTGTTGAAGGGGTGAGCTCTGATATTCGATTTTGATTTTTAACTTTTTCTGGGGAACGAAGAAAACAACATTTGGAAAACAGGCTTATGCGGTTAGCACGTGGGGTAAAAGGGGTAAAGCGTCTTGGTTTGAAAAGTTTAGGTTGTGAGTAAAACTGATTCTAAGTTGAGGGGGTTAAGTGTCCGAGTCACCGAAATTTAATGGCCAAAAATGTCTTTAGGTCAAATGATAAATAATACTCCCCTCGTCCCACAATATTTGCACCATTTGTGTATTGTACGAAAATTAAGAAATGCTAAAATGATGTACATTTTTCCTTTTTTCCCCTAACCCACTCTTTCTTTTTCCCCATCTGTTGCACCACCAAGTCAGATCTGTGATCTCCTTCATCGTGCCATCTGCCCACTCTTCGATCTACCATAGTCCTTCTCGATCTATCCCCATCCTTGATTGTCCGTCCACAATCATTTGTCCACCCACTCCTCGATCTACCGCCATCCTTGACCATCTTCCTAGATCAGTAGCGGTGCCGGTGGAAACCCAATCGAGTGCTAGCGGTAGGAAGAATTTGTTGTCATCAATTTCCTACTTTCAAACCAAGGACAAAGAGTGCGAGGAACAATGTTGCAGTGCCGGTGAATTTGTGATGTGCTTGGTTTGTTTTGAAGGAGATCAGCAACAATAGCAATATTGTTCCGTCATGCCGCCACCGGCCCACAAGGAGGAGCTTTCTTCGTTTGAGCCGTCGAGGTCCGAAATCCCTGCACTCCTCTTCCTTTCCAAGAATCTAAAGTCCATTTTCAAGTCTATACTACGACGTGAAAATAACGCTCACCTATGGTTGGGAGGCCTCCATCCACTGGTCAATTTTAGCAACGAGTCTATTTGGCAATTCAGAGGAGGAGGGTGTCCAAAGAGAATGAGATTGGGTATGAGATGTGGGAGAAGAATTGAGTCAAATGAAAGAGGACACAATTGTCATTTAATTGAAAAAACTTACTAAAATAAAAATGGTGCAAAGAATTTGAGAGAACTCAAAAAAAGAATATAGTGCAAATAATATGAGATGAGGGACTATGAAATAAAGTTATAAAGCTCGGCCAACTTTTTTTTTTTAAAAAAGCCGGTAACCACTTGTTAAATGATTAGAATAACAAAATCAAATACAGTCCACGCTGAACCGTAGCAACATTCATAGAGAATCTGATACAGATAAAAAAAAAACAGCAAGAAATCTACCTCAACTCTTCACTCTCTAATTTGTCGCCAACAATTCCCTCCATACGTCTCAAGTTAAAATACCTGTCCGCCTACTTAACTAGCAAAGATCTCTATATTGAAATTAAAGTTTTGTAATTGAATTACTTCGAATTTACAAGAAGGGAGCGCTAAGGAAATAATCTACCTTCTATGACGTAACCCAATTAACACCCAATTCGTTTTAACTTTAGTCAATTGACTACAAAATGATTTTTTCTTATTTTTTACATTTTTTTTACTTAAAACTAATTTTAATTAAAAGCCAATATTATGTAGCTATAATAATCAATTGAAAATATAATTTTTATAATCTTACTAAATTTTTATGAATTTTTCTAGTTTCAAGTCTTAAAAAAAAATAATTCATAAAAATTTAACATCTTAAAAATTTACTTTCAAATTGATTATTGCATCTACATAACATTAACTTTCAAATGAAATTGGTTTCACGTAAAAAAAATGAAAAAGCTAAAAAAAGTTAGTTGACTTTAGACAAAATAAATTGGCCCTAAGTAATTGGATATGGCGAGAGTGGGGTCTCCTATAATTTTGAAAAAGAAAAAAAATTGATATTGGTTCCAGTCAGTGACTTAACTGAATAAATACATGGATTAGATGCAATTTCGAGCACATAGGCTTGAGGCTTCCATTAAAAAACACATTTTGAACAAAGTCAATGTTAAGGACAGTGATTAGTAAACGATAGGAGTTATGCAAAATTTTCCATTATCAAATCAATGACTGGATTTAAGTGATCAAAATCATCATCAAGTGGTTGACATATATACTATGAATATTTAATAAAATAGCATCTTATCGAACTTATAATACATGTGAATGAATTTATGACCAATATTAAAATTTTGAACAATTTAATACTGAGTTTAACTGTTTACACCAACAAAGCTCCATCATCAAGGAAAAAAACATTTTAAAAAATTCTAACGTCTATTCATTGGAAACTTATAGAAATCCCTCAAAGTTTTACTTGACTTACATTTGTCTCTTGGAATATTAAAAAATGTACACTTTACTCTTTAATAGTAACTTTATATATTATATTAGTGGATTCAAATGCTTTAATCGTCAAATAAGATTTTGCAAATCATCAAATCAACTTCAAAGTTAAACTTTTTGCAGATTTTATTGGGCAATGACAATTAAGGCATTTGAGTCCACTAGCATAACATATGAAAGTAACAATTAAGGTGTAAGTGTAAGTTTTTAAAAGTAAAGGTGACAAGTGTAGATTAAGTCAAATCTTAAGGTTTCGGTCAGTTTTCCTTTTTTCTATTTGTTTTGTGGAAAAGCTAAAAAGTATGCCAAATCATAAAACAAATTACATAAATGATCCATAACTTTAACTATTATTTTGTTTTAGCCCCTGAACTATTAAATATTTTGTTTTGGTCATAAACCTACTAAAAATTTTTATTTTGGTCCTAAATTTATTAAAAATATTTTATTTTGATCTGCATTGGATGAAATATGTTAATTTAAAATATTCATCTAATGAAAAATTTTTAGATCATAATTTAAAGTATCTAGTAACTGTTTTAAAGTAAATTTAATTTTTATAATAATTTTTTATAGTTAATTAAAAATTTAGGCCATATTTTTCTTTCTATAATTGAACTTATTTTTTTTAGAAAGAAAATAATAATAATTTAAACTATCTATTTTCTGTACAAAATATTAAACTGATTAAATTTACTGGAAGATAGTTACTGAATATTAAAATCAAAATTTTAAAAGTTTATATCAAACAGTTATTCTGAGTTAATAAATTTCATCAAGTGAGGGATCAAAACAAAACAATTTTAATAGGTTTAAGACCAAAATAGAATATTCAATAGGTTGGGGACTAAAATGAAAGACAATTAAAGGGTAGGGACTATTTACGTAATTTATTCCCAAATCATTCGAAATTGTAGTGACAGTTCCAAATTCCTACCATATACATTCGGACACCTGTCTCTCTTCTCGCATACCTCATGTCTCTCACCGGCCAAGGGCCCTCCACTCTATATTTTGCCTGCAATTTATTAGAGTAATAAAAACAGAATCATTGGAAAATCTCACCAAAACATCAAATGCCAATTAAAGATTACAATTCTGTTCTCTGCTCATAACCCAGGATCAGAAGTTCATTGACCACTATTGATCTTCTATGACTCTTCTTTCATTTCTGTTTCTCAAAGTTCATTGACCATTTGCATTTGCGGCGGCACAAACTCCCACCGCTGCGCCTCCTGACCCAATTGCCTCATCGGGGCTCTCGGCTCTGATCCACCCCATCCACCGTTATCGTGCTTGTCCTCATCCTTAGCGTCCTCTTCTTGCTCGGATTCTTAGCCGTTTACCTCAGGGACTGCGCCCACCGAAGGATGTGCGGCGAGGACTTCGATCACTCCTTTTATTACGGTGTTTTGCCTAGGACATCCAGTCTCCCAATCTGCTTGAACAAATTCCTGGATTATGTCCCACTCTCCCCAAAATTAATTTATTGTTTTTTGTTTTTCCAAATCTAATCCGTCATTCCCTCACAATATGAATTTGCTACCGTATCAAGAAAAGGCTCATAGCCTAATCTATAATTTCTCTTATCATCACCTTTTATCGTGTCGACTATTGCTAGATTACTCTGATTCAGATTAGTGGCAGTCATCAGTTTTAATTTTTCTGGCTACTACCTTCTTCTGCCTATCATTTACTGTTGTCTGGGCTCAATTCATGATGGGTGTGAGAGTGAAACCCTTGAACGCCTATGTTCTATATTCTTTCCTTCCTTCTAATTATGTGTTAATTTGCAAGATTCAGAAATGCTTGTGTTCTACATTCTCTACTAAACTAGAATGCCTCTAAAATTTGTTATAAGTGATTTCTTTTTAGATTTATGAAACTTGGAAACAAAGTTTTCGAAGCTTTGATATAATGTTTGTTTGTTTGTTTATGTTTGGTTCGTTTAATACTCATGAATACATTCATTCATTTATGTTTGTTTGAGTTATGCTAATGCTATTATAAACATATGAACAGGAATGAACACAAACACCGTTTAATAATAAACGAACAGATACAAATAGTGAAGTTATGTTTGTTTATTGTTTATGTTTGTGCTCATTAAAAATTAAAATTATTTGTATTCATTTATATTCCTATTTGCTAGATAATGTTAAGAGTATTGTCTGTGTAAAAACTTATAACTTATGTGAGTTCTACAAACAATTGCACATCAATAACAATCTATTACATTACGTACCTTTTCAAACCCATTTCTGCAAAACCTGTCTTTGGGTTCTGAATTATTCTTTTAACAACGGGGACGGTCAATAATAAGACTTTCATGTGATGAAAACACTAGCAATTTGTTGCTGAGGCTAATAAAAGCTATTATATCAATGAATAAAACCCAATTGCGTAATATTTTAGGCTTTGACATTAATTACACATACCATTGCCCAAGTGTTACAAAAAGATAGTGATAAAATCCTAGATCCATCATTAAAATTAACAAGTTACAATAATTTTGTTATCATTAATATATTGTACTACACATAAATATTATGTACATAGTTGCAGTAGTGTAAAAGAGTGAATACAAGAATATTTCAGAAAAAAAAAAAGAAAAAAGAAAAAAGAGTGAATACGTGAATTATGGCTGTAGAGTCCCCTGAAACCTATCATCAGAAGTTCGTTTGCCCTAATTTTCACGCACGATCGTACTGAGTCAATTCAGTTGGCTAGTAATTCGAGAAGGGGTTTTGGACAGGAGGGAAGGGTATCCTCTCTTCTCAAATGCACCACAGGCTCCAGTGCGGCATGTGTAGCTGTTGTACTATCACATCTTATCCATATATCTTACACAAAAACAGAGAACTTAAAATTTCTTCGGTGAGCTCTATCCTAATATATAGTTTATTTCCTTTGTTTTTAAAAAATTACATTTTATTTTTTAATTTTTTATACTATCTGATAATAACTTCTAAAATTATAATTTAAATTGTATGATAGCTATCTCCTATTAATTTCAATCTCTCTAATATTTTTTTAATAGATATAGTAAATTTTCAGTTTTTTCTTTCTGTAAATGGATTTTTCTCTTGTAAATGCATATAAGTATTTTTTTTAAAAGTCAGTTAGCTATAAACAAATTATCAATAATCTTGATATTATTGGAACATGAATATTAGCCAGTTTAAATTAGGATTTCAGAAATTATTGTCAGACAGTTAAAAAAAAAAAGTGTAAAGTGTAGGTTTCTAAAATAGATGAGACAACGTATAGATTAAACTAAATCATAAGAAAATTTTTGTAATTTTTCAAAAACAAAAATGAAGACAATGACCTATCAACATTACATGCATCACGACTCATCTAATCACCGCGTATGATATTATGTGCCTTTACACAACACATATTCCACGAGTTTATGTCGGTCCCATATTGTGACGTGTATTTTTATAATAAACTTAGTACTAAAGATGAATTTAAATAATAAATTATTAAAAAATTTCACTCAAAAATTTATGTCAATCAACTAAAATTTTATTTTCTTTCAATTTTAAGTTTAATGTTATAATCTTATCATTAAAACAAATAGTTATAATCACACCATAAGACTACGAAACATAACATCGTACGTGCTTTGAAACCATATTAAAATTTTCATCTTTTATCAACTCACATCCAATTCTTAATATTGAGAAAATATTTATTTAGAGTAACTCAATTTCAATTTTAACAATTACGGACTAAATTGCTTTATCAAATCACATAGCTTTCAAAGTAAATGACTCAAGTTACAAAACTCAATCATCAATAAAAAAAAGATATGATTGAAACATAAAATTGTATATATTGAATTATGTTAATAAATTAACAATTTAACAATTAACTTAATAAAGAAAATAAAATAAATAAATTGATCAAAGCTGAATTGTTCAGAACCTTACAAAAAATGGATAAATCATAATGACTAGAGTTTTATTTGAGAAAACAATAATGAAGAAAAGTAACAAAAATAGTTTGGGAACCAAGAGATTAAGTGGAAAAACTTAGAAGTTAAGAGTTTAACAATTTACTTGAAAAGGTTAAAAAAGAAAGACAGAAATATTTTGGTCGTAAATAAACAAACCATAATAACCAAGATTTTACTTTAGAAGATAGTATATAAAAAAAAATTAGGGACCAATTTTTACGATGTTATTAAATTTTTCTAAATTTTTTTGTTTAATGACTAAAACTAGAAAAATTCATAAAAAAATTTTAAATTAAATTAACTTAAATTTAAACAAATTGGCTGTAGGTCTAAGAGATTTTCCCGTAACCGAATTAATTCGGCACAAGCATGGACATTTTTTTGCTTGGAAAGATAATTTTTGGTACGGCGATGCCGGAAAAGATTGGGACTGCATGATTTGTTGATTTAGGAGCGAGAATCAACCAAACTCACACTAATTACTTAGTTAAACGAGTACTTTAAAACATGTGGATTAACCAAAATTAAGAAACAAGGACATTTTCATTATTGTTAATATTATTACATGTAATTTTAAAAAAATTAAAATTAAAATAATAATTTAAAAATAATATAATAAAATAATTTACTAAATATAAAAATTTGGAGAGCAGAAATAATTTGGAGGATGGTAGTGATTTTGAGTGGGATGAGAGGGCTGAGCCCGAGATGGGGGGTATTTTTGGTAGAAAAATAACACACGGAAAAGCAATAATAAGAAATGCCGTGATTCACGTTTTTTATACGGTGCGGGTGCACCGCCCAGGGCAGGCCCCAAACCAAGCTTGAATTTGTCGATTGTTGGCTTTACAATGCAATTACATGCAGGGGACAAATGCTTCCTCAATCGTTTTCAGTCGGAACGCTCCCACCCGTTTCAATTCTTCAAGATTCCGTTTTAACTAACTAACTAAGTTGGTAGTATTCTTAATTAGGTAGGCCGGGGTTCACAAAAACCTCGTTATTTCTGACCAAATTGTCCCAATCAATTAAAAATTCATGTAATAAATGACTTAAATATGGAAGATATAATAATTATTAACATTTATAATAAATAAAAAGTTTAATATCCAATGATTAGTAGTTAGAATATTCAATATATTTAAATTGAAGATATAAACGTTCCATTCTCGCAAGTTTCTAACTCTCTTCAAAATTCATCTGTCTTGGAAAAGTAATAAAGGATAATAGTCTGGCATGTTTGGATTTTACCTCTTTGAGTTATAACAATTTAGAGGCATGAACTAGCATTTTTATAATTACTTTTATCTTTTAAAAAAATTCTTAAGAGAATTTTGGTTGTGTGAATGTTGGTAGAACAATTGTTATGTTAATATTATGTATGTAATTGTCATTAAGTGTACAAATTCTGTCATACAACATCTTGCACATGTGTTTTTATGCATACAAATATGTATAAACTTGTACACTTGAGTTTTCTTATGTGCAAAAGTGCACAATTTGGTTTTTACATATACAAAATTGTATATCACAAATACATACATGATTATAGTGATTTAGAGCTTTAGTGTCTTACAATCATTAAATGTACAATTATATACAAAGAAATATATGCTTTGTGGCTGTTTCAAAGAAATATATGCATCATAAAAAAAACAAGAAGAATTTTAGATACTTGGGTATATAGATCATAAAAGATAGTATTGAAAAACAGACTCGCATAAAACCAAAAATAAAAGCAAATCATTTTAAATCACTTTCCTAATTTTAAAAGATCAAAAGTTTAATTCCTAAACTCTTGCCATGATTGAATTTCTACTTTCTAATTCCAATTCTTGGTTGGTATCTCGAACTTAGCCAAAATTTATGTGAGAAAATAATTAATAACATTTGGAATTTTAATTGTTTTTCAAATCAACTTAATTGGTGCACAATAACATCCCATCCAACTCATTCCATTTTCTTATTTACTACAACTTAAAATTAATAGGGACAATTCTGTCATAGTAGCACCAGGCCTTTGAAGACCCGGGTCTAGGGTCTAGAGCCTCGAGCAGGTTGTGGAAATGGAGTTAATGATCTATGCTTAACCTCACCACCGTATATATTTGCTCTACTAGCTATCGCGCCAGTTTGACACATTTTAATTGCTCAAGTGCTAATTAAAAAGTCAGGCCCGTAACAGTTTGAGCATTTATCAATCCGGTGGATACATCAGAATAATTGAACCTTTTACTTTTTAAAATTCTCATGAGGTGTTTTTCAGCAGCTGGAAAACAATTTTACCTATTTAATTGAATTTTCTCCAGATAACTGAACCTTGTACTTTCTTGAAGAGTCAGATTACACAAAAGTGTACCAATTCATGATGGGGGAAAATTATTTCATAAGAAAAAAAAACTTTCTAAATTATAAATTAAAAAAGGCCTGCAGTAGTAAAATGCGATGGAAGTAGTATTATCAATTAACAAGGATATAAAAAGTTGCATAATTCTGGCATAACCAAGTTGTCCACGTGGCCAAGGTTTTTTTCAGCCACAGGTAGTGTAAGTATCTCTTTGGATCCCCTCTATGCCGACACGGTACCGTACTAGCAGATTTGTATTCCCGTTTGGGTCGTCAACGTCAATAATTTAGTGCCACAACAGTCGTATTCTCTAGTACATCCATAGCAACTGCTGTACTCGTTTCCCCCGTTTAATCAATCGTGCTTCACATTTTTCTTGCCTTTTCTCCTCCTTCCCATTTGATTGCTCATAATTAATTTACAGGTACAAATATATACTCACTCTATTCTAAATTTTTTTATCATTTATTTTTTAGTAATTAATTTATATTTTTTTTTATTTTTAATATTTTAATATATAAATAAAATATTTTTATATAGAATGATATATATATATTAAATTTTTTTAATAAAAAATAATATAAATAAATTTAAGACAAATTAGTTCAGAAATTCAAATCGAGTAAAAAGAGTAGGATGGGAGGAGTAGTTGTTAGGGAACAACGCCTTGTCTATATTATATATATAACTAGCATGCACATGGTGGCTAGCTCTTGGCTTTGCTCAGTATTTGCAATTACAGCTAGCGTGAACCCTAAAAAAGATGCTATCTGTGAAAGGACTTGTTGAGTCGGGTGGGCTCACCTCTCTTCCCCCAGAGTTCATCTTCAACACAAACATTTATGACCAGAACAACCAAGATGTCGTCCTGGATTCCGAAACAATCCCAACCATAGATCTCTCCTTGCTTACCTCTGGTACTCCTGATCAACGCTCCGACGTTGTTCGTCAACTTGGTCATGCATGCCGGGAATGGGGTTTCTTCATGGTAATTAACTTTTCCTCGTGCCTCCAGTTCCTTTTCCTCAATTAGGTTATCTATATATCATCATTGATCAATTTCTATAGGCATCATGAATACCAAGGTGGATATAATTTATATTTATTACTTACGAACATTTTGATTCTAGCTAGAACTAATTAAATTCCGAAATTAAAAATTAAAAATTTTTTTGGAGATTTTGTGCACTAAAAATTTAAATAATGATTAAAAAAAATATTCCCTTTAGGGTTTTGCATAATTAGAGTTTAAATGAGTGAAGAGGAAAATGATTCAATATTTTCAAGACTTAAAAAAAAATACGATTCATTTTTTTTGGATGGAAGGAGCACACATTTCTTATTTTGAGCATCTTTTACACAACGGGGTAACTCTAGTCCGTTACCAAATGAGAAAAAATTCATATAAAAAAGCAGACGTGCAATTGTTCCTGTATAGTTATTATATGTGATATGATGGATCTATTAATTAACTAGCTAAAACACTCTTTTTTTTTTTTTTTTTTTTTTGCGCTTTCTTTTGCCGAAAATAACTAACACATTCATATAGGTAATAAACCACGGGATAGAGAGGAAATTGAAAGAAGAAGTGATTGGAGGAATAAAATGTTTCTTCGATCAGCCGGAGGAAGAGAAGCACAAGTATGCAGGGAAGAACTTGTTCGATCCGATAAGATGTGGGTCGAGCTTCAACTTAGCCGTTGACCAAGTCCTGCTATGGAGGGACTATCTTAAGGTCCACGTTCACCCCAACTTCTCCGCTCCTCTCAGGCCTCATGGCTTCAGGTATATGTACAAAGACGCGCATGTGTGCACACAACAGATATATATCCCATCACTTTTACAGAAGTTCGGTGTCTAACGCAATCAAGTAAAACATGTCTTACAACAGCGACGTTTTGCAAGAGTACTGCAAGAAAACTAGAGAGTTAGCGGAAGAGCTGTTGAAAGGGGTGTCCAAAAGCTTGGGAATGGAAGAGAGTTTCATACAGGAGAAGGCAGAGATGGGACCAGAGTCGCACCAGCTGCTGGTGGTGAACATGTATCCGCCGTGTCCACAACCGGAACTGGCCATGGGGATCTGCCCTCACTCGGACCATGGCTTGATCACGATTCTCATGCAGAACGAGCTGAATGGCCTCCAAGTCAAGCACAAGGGCAAGTGGGTTCCTGTCCATCCTCTACCTGATTCCTTGTTCGTCAACACCGGGGACCAAATGGAGGTATTTGTTCATCACCGTGACGGGCAGTTACCAAATCACTGCTCATTTTAATATAATTAGAGGATATTTTATATGGTTTTACTTGAAACTAGCAGCAAATGCACAATTATGTTTGAAATTAGTTACAAGCAATTATGTTTATAAAACTTGGGTGGGTTAATATTAATTATCGACACTAACTTGACGAAAAACAGAAAAGCTTGAACAAAAGAGCAAATATAATAAGGCAAACCGACCTTTTTTATTTTTTGAAAATTGAGCTTAACTCTTTTTCTTATATTATTTAAAAAATAAAAAAAAAAGTGTACTCCATTTAGAAAATGAAATTTTTTGTCTAATAATTGGATATAAATTTATGTATTTATGTGTCAATTTTTTTAAAAAAATTATTGAGTCAAAACCAAACCTAAAAAAGTTAAATATGAAAAAATTATGAAAAACAAGATATGTGGAGAGTCGTATTAGTTTTGAGAATCGTAAAGAATCAAAACTTTCAGTGAAGAGTGAACGACTGAAAGTGATAAGACCATGAGTTGAAGGAGAAGGGTTTGTCTCCTGTTTAGAGAATGAGAACACGTCAATTGGGGATTTTTTTCTCTAATTACACAAGATTAATTCATGAGTATGTGATTGTGGATAAAGCTCCACTGAACTTTAAATTTGAATATTTGAGCCATTACTTACCTATCTTTATATGTGCCACGGCATATCCAAGTACAAGGGCTGACAGACGTTAAGTGACAAGTAAGATCTTCCATTCACTGCATCATGGAGCTGTCCATTTTAGGATTAACAGGATCCATATTTTTTAGGGGAATGAGGACTCATTTTGAAAGATGATAACAGTTTTAGGACTGTTTGGCAATGCATGAAAAGTTTTATGGTTGAAGGTGTCCTTTTCCCTTAATTGTTATATATATATATATAATTCCATTTGAGATATTATTCCTAAACAAAATTAAAAAAAAAAAAAAAAAGAAAAGGAAGCAAAAGATTGAAAATAATCTAATTTCATTAATGTAGTTAAATAAAATAATCTAAAAATAAAAATGAAATGACATGTGATATGATCCAAGTGGGTGGAGGATGTGAATGTGTGTGTGTGTGTGTATATAATTTCACCAAAATTTAGTATGTTGGCTTGTGGTATAAGAGATAACATTCAACATTTAGAAAAGGGTTTTTTGTAACGCATTATTTGTATCGTTCCCAATTTGATCTTAAGTTAAAATCGTAGCTCTCATATCCATATGGTTGTATGTACCATGCATCACTTTGTGCAGATACTAACAAATGGGGAGTACAAAAGCGTAGTGCACAGAGCGGTTGTGAACAGAAAAGCAACGAGGGTGTCGGTGGGGACGGCGCACGGACCGCCGTTGGACACAATCGTGAGGCCAGCGCAAGAGATGTTGTTTCGGCCACCACTCTATCGCGGAGTCACGTACAGAGAGTACATGCAGTTGCAGCAAACCAACCAGCTTGATGGCAGATCTTGCTTGGACAAAGTCCGTCTCTAGGAATCCTTATATTCAAGAGTCAGTTTTTTGTGGTCTGCTTTTCGGTTTCTACCTATTTTATCCTTGGGATTGCAACGTTTTAGCCCGCTTTTATCAGAGTCCATTTTTCTATTCAAAATCACTTTTTGTTTTGTCAGTTGGTCCGATGGTGAATTGTGGACTAGTTAAACAGATTGGGCCTTCCAGCCCAACTTTGTATCTCTCCAGTACAAGCTGCTGCACTGTTCAACTTTGATCTATCATTTATGGAATTGATTTCTTTTCTTTTCTTTTTTATTTTAATTTTCCACGAAATTTAAAGATGAAAAAATTATATAGACCATATTAGGTGAATAATATCAGAGTCAATTCATTTTAACTTAAGTCAACTAACTTATTTGCTTGAAACTTATATCTTTTTTGCTTGAAACCATTTTCATTTGAAAGTTAATATTATGTAAATATAATAATTCATTTGAAAATAAATTTTTTAGATATTATTAAATTTTTATTTTTTAATGATTTAAATGAGAATAATTCATAAAAAAAATTAGTAAAATTATAAAAATTATTTTTTTAATAAATTATTGGAGCTACATAATATTAAATTTTTATTAAAATTAATTATAGGTAAAAAAGACGTAAAAATAAAAATTAACCCGAGGAAGTATTTTATCTTAGGAAGGTGGGTTTTTTTATTGTCATGGGTGGAGCCCCATAAAAAGTCTACTGATTTTTTCAATTTTATTTAGAGTCTCCCTATGAAGTTCCATAAATTGCGTATAATAGTTGGGGATGTTAGAGATTTAAGACTCAATCAAAGTAGCTCTTCGAGGAAGACCAAGACAATTAGCTCTCCAACCCGCTAGTTTGTTACTCATTTTGTTCACGATAAATTTACATTCTTGTTTGGTCCACTATTTTGTAAGAGAGAAGTCCAAATACTTCCAAGGTTGGCAATTTCTAGAATGTTTAGCTTGTTACAACACATGGTTCTGATTTCCTCATTAACATTTTCACTAGATAGAATTTTCAACTTGGCATGACTAACGGTTTGACCAAAGAGGTCACAAAAGGTGATTAAAGTATGAGAAACAACAAAACAATTATCTTATCAGCTTTTATTGCAAGTACCAGGTCATTAATTAGCATACGAGAGAAGAGAGATGGTTAAACCATGCTGACCCAATTTCAGGCCCTTCCAATTTCCACTTTCAATTTGATAATTTATCATTCTAGACATAATTCCCATGCAGAAAATAAACGAAAAAGGGGATGGTCTCCTTGTCTAATTCCCTTCGTAGTAGTGAAAAAAATAGGTGACTCCCCCATCAAGCCAGTGGCGGAGACAGTAGGGGAGCTGGGGGTGCCCGGCCCCCCTAATTTTTTTATAAATTATATATATTATCACTGTATATATGTAAAAATAAAATTAAAATATCCCATTATTTTTACTATGGCCCCCCTTAATTTTTTAGTATTGTTAAAATGAAGTCTGGTCCCTTCTAACTTAAAATTCTGACTCTGCCCCTACATTAAGCAGAATAGCATACTCAAGATCAACTTCATGGTATTTTCAAGAAATCGCATTAAATGTGTGCAAAATTTCTTGGGTGATGACAGCATTGTCAACATTATGTCTACCAGGAATAAAAAATTATGGACAAGGGCTAACCAGTTGAGAAATAATAGGTTTGATCCTTTCTACCAGCAATTAGTCACAATTTTGTAGGTTGTGCTACACAAGCCAATTGGGCAAAATGAATGATTAGCTGGTGAGGTTGGGAGATTTTGGGGTTTTGTGAAATGAAAGTTTTGTTCCACTCCCTAATCATTTTGCCTTCAACAAAGATTTTTTAAATATTCCATGAGTTTGTATTAGAGGTGGTTATTGGCTAGGTTGACCTGGGCCAGCTAAGGCCTGGCACGAGGTCAAACCCAACCCAGCCTGTGTAAAGACACAACAAGGGTGGGCTGTACATGGGCTTAGGGGAGCAAGGTGGCATAAATGGGCTCAGCATGGCCCAGCATGAGGAGGAGCTTGGGCCTAGGCATAGACTAGCCTAGGCATGTCAGGCATACCATTAGGCTCCAATGGCACTTTGCCAAAAAATTTAAGCCAAAAGGAAAAATTACCCCCTAAGTCCCCCAACAACTCTAGCAGCTACATTGACCCAAAATTTCACTTTTATCCACTTCAACAAGTAATAACAACTAGGTTTTTTGTGGTTTTTTGGTCAAAAAAAGAAAAATATGGTCTCTTCTGGGGAGGCTCATTTGCCACACTTACTCACACCAACAATTGCAATCTCTCTTATTCCTTTTTTACATTCTCTCTTAGTTTGTTCAAGCTCTCAAGCATTTTTATAATCTTTTCTTGATTTTTTTTTTTCTTATCTCTTCCAATTCACTTCTTTTCCTATACTATTATTCTCTCACCAATAGCATCAAGGGGAAAGGGTAAGGCCGTAAAAAATGATGTGGATAGCTTTTTACCCCGTACGATCGACCTTAGAGGCTTGTTTCCTTGCTCATCCCAGCTGACCAACCAAGAGGTCCACATCCAAAGATGCGGCCCATGATGACACCAAAGGCAATTGAAGTGTGGATATGCAACCAAGATTGGAGTCTTGCTGCAATCCAAAAGTAAGACCAAAAAAGCTTCAATGAAGAGGTGATTATCTGGTGACGATGTTTGATATTTTTTTCTCCTTCTTACTCTTAGTTTGTATTTGATTTGACAATACTGTTAAGCACAGATCTTATATTTTAATTTTCAGTTATTTTTTGAACATTTCTCCATTTTCTTCTGTGAGACGCGTTCCAGTTAATTATAAATACCATTTGGCTTTTTAATTAATAAAATTTGCACCAATTGTGGTGTTTTTTCTTTTTTTTTAAAAAAAATTAGTAATTCAAAATTAATTTAATATTTTTATTTTTATTTTTTTAAAAAGGCCCAGACCTAGCCCACATTTTGCTAGGGTTGTGCCCAAGCTAGGCCGAGTCAACCCATTGCCTACCACTACTTTGTATCTCTTAACCCAAACATAAAAAAAGAACATAAGTTCACACCAAGCTTAAAGATGAAAAAATAAAATTACAATAAATTTCCATCACACAACCTATTGTAAAAATCTATAACTTATACTATATTCCAAAAAAGGAATAAATTTCACTGCTTATCAACAGTGATTACTGTTCATCTATAACTCCTTTTTTTTTTTGTGTTGGATGTGATTTGATCCTTTTTTAGTTTAATCCTCTTTTTGTAAGGCACTCACCTTTCTGATGGGCCGATATTGCAATTTTCTCAGTTTTAGTCTATTTAAAGTTTTGTTTTTGTCAAAACACTATTTCAGTCGCAAACTTTCTAATCCTTCCATTTTATGCCCTGAATTATGTCCATGTTACATTTTGGTCGCCGAATTTTATAACTATCTAACTATATCTTTTATTTGCTCTCTTTGTCCCCAAGCTTTTTTTTGTTGGTGTTTTATGTACTATCTTCTAAAGTAAGATATTGGTGGCCATAATTTGTTTATTTTTTAGTTAAACCATTTTTTGATTTTTAGTAAGGAATTGTTAAATCTTTAATACCTAAAGTTTTTCCTTTTTGTTTATCTTGATCCTAATTTTTTTTATTGATTTTTATTTATTATTTTTTTCTAAAATAAAACTTTAATCATTATAATTTACCTATTTTTGACTTGGCTCTGGTTGATTCAACTTTAGTCAATTTTTTACTTTTACTTTCTTTTTTTTTTATCTTTATTAAGTTAATGGTTAGACTGTTAGTTGATTAACATATATTAAATAAATTTTTGAATTTTGGTTATTTTTTAAACATTATTGATGATTAAGGTTTGTAGCATCAATTTTTTTAGTGATTAAGCTTAATAGTTTAATAAATTAATTTGGTTTATAATTGTTAAAATTGAAAGTGAATTTTTCTAGATAAATTTTTTGTCGATACTAAAAATCAAAGTTTTAGTTAATAAGAGATAAAAAATTTTAGTGAATTGTTTTTAAATTAACAAAAAAAAATATGCATTGTTTCAAAGTATATATTGTGTTTTGTTTCATAGTGTTATGTTTTGATCATAACTAATCATTTTCATGGTATAAATATAATAAGAAGAGTGGCTAACTCAAATTTGAAACAAACAGAAAATTTAATTGATTATCATAAATTTATTGATGAGAAATATTTATTTATTTATTATTAAAAATTATTACAAAACAATATCTGCTAGAATGTACAGGTCACCAAACCTCCCAATTTTGTTCTTTTTAAGTCTAATTTTTTTGTTATTTTGTTATTTTATTGTCTTTTAAAGTAAAATCTTGGTCATCATGATTTGTTTATTTTTTTTAATCAATAATAGTGACTTTATTTAACCTTTTTTTTGCTGATATTTGATTATTATTATTTTTTTAAACAAAACTTCAGCCACAATGAGTTATCTACTTTTTTGTATGGTTTGAGTTGATTCATTTTAATCAATGTTTTCATTTATTTTCTATTTTCCTTTATTAAGTTAATTTTAAATCTTTAATTTCTGAAATCTTTACAACTGCTCTCTTAAGCTAAAGACTATTTTTTGTTATTTTTTTATTTATTAATCATTAAATCCCATTTTTTGTTACTGAAATTTCATTTTTTGTATTATATTAGAAATTTTTTCATATTATTTCTCTCTTCTAAAATAAAATTTTAGTCCTCACAGTTTATCTCTCAATACTTAGAATATTTTTTTTTTGTTTTGCTCTTTTTATCCCAAAACTTTACCTTGACTTTTTATCTTGGCTCTTACTTTTCTTGTTTTATTTTTATGAAATTTTTTTTCCTTTATTAATGATCACTACTGTTTATACTCATATTTAATATTGACATGGATTAAACTGCCACAACATCAAGCGAACATCATAAATCTTGTAGCTACTGAAGTAAGATGTGCCGTAAAATAGTATTTTTCACTTGTTAAGTGAATTCAAGAATTTAAAAAGGGTGACACGCCATATTATAACAACTGACACACGGCAATTTTCCATTTTACCCATAATTTTGGGAGCGTTTCAAAATCCCATTTCATATAACCTTGACTCTTTTTTTAAATCGAATCAGTATTCAATTTTCCCATGATAATCTTAAAATCCTAACATCAGATTATCTGCCCCAAATGTCCACAAATATTCCCTAGTTTTCTTTTTAAGTTAGTGGCCAGTTATTTTGAACAATTAACGAGAGTAATTGGATTGCTATGCATGTACGTCATTTTAACATCATGGGGTACTCCGCAACTCCACTAGCACCTATTCTAATTTAGTTACATAACACACCAATAAACAAGTCCCCAATAAATAGAGTCCTGACTAACATAATTTACTCATGTACTTTAACGTTTACACGAACATTCTTCGAAAGAGTTTCACTACTAAAAAACTTGTCATTTCCAACTGTTTTATTACCAACGGTCAAGCCGTTGGTAATTACCAACGTGTAGAACCGTTGGTAAAATTTTTCCAACGTGCACGCATTGGTGGTTTTTTTTTTTTCCGTTACCAACGGCTAGATTCCAACGGTCACAACCATTGGACTTAGGTTCCAAGTGTCACGCGTTGGTAAATATATACAATAATTGGAGGGATAAATGTGTAATCTTTCCAACGGTTAAGCCGTTGGAAAAAAAATGTCAGATTGTACATTTACCAACGGCTTTGGCCGTTGGAAACTGATTAAATGATACGGTGCGTTTCGGCATAAATTTTCCAACGGGTATGGCCGTTGGAAAAATCGTTTTTAAATTTCCCCCCCCCCCCAAGCGCTAGTTGTCTTCTCCATCGCGCTCCAGATTCGTTCTCTCTCTCCCTACAACCCGAGCTTCGCACTTCACACACATTCACGTCGCGGGTCGTTTTCGGACCGGAATCAGCTTGTTCGAGGGCCGTTTTTCATGGATCTGGTCTCCTTTAGCACGATCTGAAGGTGATTATTTTTTTCCCCGAGAAATCTTCGGTTTTTTTTTAGCTCTTTCTCCCTATTTGACCTTCTTGGTTGATAATGGGTTGAAGATGTTGGTTTTTATTGCAGGATTGAAGTGATTTGGAGGTGTTTAAAGGAGGATAACATTTGGATTTGAGGTACCGCGTTTATTTCATTTTTTTGATTTTTTTTCCCCAATAAATACGCATTTTCGGTTTAATTCGTGTTAATTTGGTTTGAAATATGTGTAATATTTGTTATTTTGTGTTGTATTTGGTTGGAGATTTAGTTTTTAGGTTACCCATTACCATTGTTTTTTTATGTGCATTTTTTTACAATTTAAAGTTTAATTTCGGGATTAATTAGAGATTATGAAATTATTAGTTTTAAGTGATTTGTTTAGGTAGTATATTTACATTTTGCAATGAGAAAATATTGTAGAATATTTATATTTTTTTCATATGGTGAAAAATAATTTTTAAAATAAAATGAGATTAGCTAAAATATAATTAAAAAAAATGATACTTCTCTTTTTGAACTAATTGAAAAATTAATAAAATGTTCAACAAGTTAATATTAATATTAATCACAATCATTAACTATTGGTTTATAAATATTAAAATCCATTATAGATATAGAAATTATTAGTAAATTTACAATGATGTATTTTTATTTTTATATTTTTTTACTGAAAATTAATTTTCATTAAAAGTCCATATGATATAGTTGAAATAATCTATTGAAGATATAATTTTTGTAATCTTACTAAATTTGTATGAACTTTTCTAAATTTCAGGAATTAAAAACAAATAATTCCTAAATATTTAACAATATCATAAAAATTTTTCCATTTCTATATTTAAGTTTTGGCATACTTTGAGTTTATTCTAATTTTTTACTAGAATACACTATCTTAATTTTTATATCACCATAGTGAACAATATTTTTCATTTAATTTTTAGTTAAAAGATAAATAAAATAACAACATCTTTTTAAAAAACACTGAAATATTATACACATAAAAAAATGTATGATATGTGAATTTTGAGATTGAACAAGTATTCGAGAAAAATGATAGGTGTCAGTCTGTACACACCTCTAGGATGTCAATGGATATTCACCTTCACCTTAATCGGTGTCCGACTATGTCTTGCTTGAGAGGTAGGATATTTTTTTTTTTACAATTAAATGGCTTTTGATTGGTTTTGACTTTTTTTTTCCAGTAGGCACTAGATTTGGAAAGTATATGGGTTTAGGCCTTACTCTCCTCGTATCCTATCCGTATATATGCATTCTTATATATTTATATCATTTAGATATCCTTTTGTAATTTAATATATTGTTGGAGCATAGTATTTCTCATAAGGTCGAGCTTTCTCAAGATGAACTAAGCCAGGGGAAAGTAAAGCTTAAAATTAGTTCAAACAGAGCTAGTAATCTTTATTTTGGCCAACCAAACAGTACTGTAGTGTGTTGTGATTATGAATAAGATAAGAATATTGATCACGCTAGGAGTTCTACCATCATTACAAAAGCTCATTTCATTCCAGAGACTACACAAGTTAACAGGTCTTCAAATTGCTATCAAATTGAAGTTTGTTGAAGTTGTTGAAACTAATTCCAAACAACTGATATGTGTCATTCAAGGAAACAGAATCTCCTGGAAGATCCAATCTTTTGTTACAAATATTCAAGTCTCAAGGACTAAGGATTCTGCTGGTGCATTATTCTTATTTAATAAATTATCTTATTGCTTTTAAAAATTATAAATTACTATTAACCATATTAGTATGCAGTGGATAAATAAGTTTTACTAGGTCCTACCTACATTAGAATCTATACAATAGAAGCATTAAAATTGTAAAACCGATTAATAATTAATATGATATAGATTGAACATCCAAAATCATGGATAGAATGTAAGAATAACAATATCCTATCGACATCAATTCATTGTCATTCATACTTACCTCAACCAACACAATAAACGCTCAAGTACAAAGTGTTTGGATTTGGCGGCCCAGATTAAAATAATGCTAGATCAAGTAAGCTTAAATCCTAAATATTTAACAATATAATAAAAATTCCACAATTTTTTTAATTGAATTATCCTTGCTATATAACCATCATTCCCCGTACATATATTTATATAAATACACATACACACACACACACACACACACACATGAATATAATTAAATATTTGGTACAATCATAAATATATATAAGTTCATGAAATTTTCTCTATAAACATAATTTCAAAAATTGGGCTTATTAAAGACATGATATCATATACAAGGAAGTAAGAATCATCATAATAAATCCCAAACCTTAATAATTAATTGAACCCCCCCTTCCACATTCTATATCCCTAAACCCTCAATTTTACCCAAAGATGTAAAACCCTTTACTCGATATACCATTAATTAACCTTAATTCCCAAATCCTAAATTCTATCCCCAAAACCCTAAAATCCTATATTATACCGAAAATACACAACCCCGTAACCATAAATTAAACACTAATACCTAAAACCCCAAACCCTAAGTATAACCCGTTAAACCTAAACCCTTGTTAGATAAATGTAAATCCTAATTAAAACCGTAAATTAAACCATAAATACACAACCCCTAAAATGTCCTAAACCCCAAATTAAACCTCAAGCCCAAAACCCTAAACTCTAATTCTATATCCCTTAACCCTAAGAAATTAGTTCCCTAAACCGTAGCTATTTTTATATCCCTAAATCCTAAACCCTAAAATGTCCTAAACCTTATACGCTTATAAACCCTAAACCCTAAGTCTATATCCCTAAACCCTAGCTAAGTAACTAACATTAACTTTATGTCAGATGCTGCATATGCGGATATGGAGGCATATTGGGTGAGCCCTGAGTTCATTGAGAAGTCCGCGAAGTTCAAGGCAATGCGAGCAACAATGACTGACGAGGATTCACAGTCTGGCTCTTGCAGCGCGACATATGCTGGGGGATCTATCTCGATGTCTGCACATCGAGAGCAAATGGTATGTATCTTGCTAATGTTCTTTCAAACAACAGTTCAGATACTAATGAAATTAAATTACATATTAATGTTATGTTTCATTCAATTAGAGAGAGAGAGATCCTGAGAAGAAGGACCCTGGCTTGTTTAAAGTCCTTCAGGCGACACATAAAATGAAGAATGGGAAATATGTTAGTAAGCGCTGTGAAGAAGTTGCTGTAAGTAGTACAACTGTTTGGTCGCAGAATATTCTTAAGTTAATTACTACGTTTTACTTGTCAATGACATGACTAAATGTATTTTATGACGTTTCTGTAGACTCGTATCAGTGCAGAGATTGAGGAGCAAACACAGCAAGAGGATGGAATAGAGGCCATTGATGAACTAGCAATCATTAGTACCGCATCTGGCGGTAGAATGAGAGGCCGTGTATTTGGATTAGGATCTGAGCAGTGTGCTATACCGGGATGCTGACAGCCAGGTCCCATCCCGCCTATCGACATCACACAGACACCGCAATTCAACGAGCAAGTACAGAAGATGATGGCGGAGGAGAATGCGCGAAAGGATGCGGAGTACGAGAGAAAGCTGGAGAGAATTAAGAGGAGACAGAGAGCAGAGAAGGAGGCTCAGAGAGCCGCATTGGAGGCAAACCGGGCTCAGTTGGAGATTATTTGTCGTTCGCTAAACCTTCCGTGCCTGCCGGCACAACCAGTTCCACATTATCCTGATGACTCGGACTCAGAGGATGAGGAGATAGTCGGGACTCCGTGATGGGCATCATCAACAGGTTAGCGCATTTCCAAAGTTCTTGTGTTAGAGCCATGGACATAATAATTTTTAGACCTAAATCAGACTGACTTGATATTTATGAAATGTGTAAGCCGTTGAATGTTGAATGCTTTCTTTCAGACATATCTATTATTGCTTTAATTATGCTGTATTTGAGAATTGCATTATTTTAGCACGTTGGCATATTTTAAAGCCGGGGTTACTTTTGAATTCTTAAGATTAATTTTGAATGTGGATTGAAACAGGGAAAAAAATGAAACAACCGAAACCTGGAACATTTAATATATATAACGAACGCGAAAATGAGAAACTTACCAACTTGCGCGCGTTGTTAATTATCAACTTGCAATACGGTCAGTACCAACGGTTTCATAACAACAACATTACCAACGTCCGGCAGTTGGTAAATTACCAACGGCTGGCCGTAGGTAACTTACCAACTGCCGGTAGTTGGTAACTTATCAACTGCTAGCAGTTGGTAACTACTACTACGCGATGGAAACCGGGTGCTTTCCATGACCGTTGGTAATTACCAACGTGTATTTTACCAACGTGTACACGTTGGAATGTACCAACGTGTTATTGTTGCGCGTTGGTAAAAAATTTTCTAACTTATCAAATACCAACTGCCATTTACCAACGGCCAGCAGTTGGTAAATTCATTCCAACGTTGGTAAATGGCAGTTGGTAAAGTCCTATATTTTAGTGGTGTTTCTCCCATTTTTTGTGTTATTCGCCTTTAAAAATGTGTGCATCAACTGCAGGTAATTGAAGCTGTGGAAAGGGAAAATGAGTAGAAAATCAATTTCATCAGGTACTTAGTATGACTACATCAATGCGTATCATATTATTACAATTGAAAAAATTATTACACATATTACTGACTGTGATTACTACCTTTCCCAGACTGTTCCACTTTCAAGACACTAGCTACAGAAGATAAAGGCGGACTAAATCATTCTCAACAGGTACATGATACCGTAATTGCTCCACTAATTTATATTAAACCTACTATTACTGATTGTGAATGATTTCGTATTGAACACTTCAGATTATTGACTGCTATAGCTAGTGATTCCATTTGTAGAATACAGTTAAAGTTTTTCATTAAGCAACAGCAGTACTTTAAACCTATACTAGCAAACTCATGCAATTTTAAGTATCAAGTTCAAAATTTAAATTATAATTGTTTAGTGTGCTAGAATATGTCATGCAATTATCAGAATATGCTATGTAATGTGTTTGTTTGTAAGGTAGGATTAGTTGAAACCAAAACAATGACATGTCCATGACATCAGAGTTCTTAAAATCTTCTTAAATCTTAAATTGGAAATTCCACAAAACCATAAAAATGATGGAACTATATATATAGTACAAAAAATGCAATGTGGTTCTATTTTCTTTTTGCCCATGGCATAAACAATTTCAAACTATAAAGGCTTATATGTAAGTATAACCTCAATTTAGGGGATAAATTTAATTATTCCCCTCTATATTGGTAATATTTCAATAAGGGCTAATTGAAAATTTTGAAACCTAGGGGAAGGGGGAAATGTGTTCCCACATTCAAATTTTATGGAGAATTAGTTTGATTAACCCTATTTTTCATAAATCTTATTAGGCTAAATAAGCTCTAAGGCCCATTACCACTAGGCTCAAGTTTTGCTCGTTACGATATCAAACCCATTTTTTTGCTCAAGCTCGATAAGGCATTACTCAAAAAGACTCAAATCAAGCACAAGCTTGAGCTACCCAATAAGAAAACCATACTCATTTACATGCCTAGTCACCTTACTCTTTCACTTTGTAATAATGTGAGCGCAGTAACACATGACATTTAGCACCCTTTGTTTGTTTGTTTTTTTTTATAATCAGAATCAACAAAGAACAAAGAAGGGTTAATAGAGTATAGAAGTAGCAAGCTGGTGAGTAAGCATAACTTTCTACCTTGGAACCACGATCAAATAGCAACACTAAAAAGAATTCATTAGTTGCATAGTTTGGTGGTGGAAACAGTAAGATCATGACTAAGGGATAAAGCTCCAAGAAGTGCTTGGAGAGCCTATGAGCAATCTATCAAAATTGTTAATGATGAAAGCCAATGGTTGACTATGTAACTAATTGCTTCATGAATAGTCTGAAGTTTTGCCTCTAGAGCGGAGTTGCAGCAAGGAATCAAATAAACTTTTTACAAATTGGGTGACCATTGACTCCTAACCAACCTAGGCCACTATAATAATTCCATTCGAGTTTCTCCATGCCCCACCCGTGATAAATAATTTCGACTTTGAAAGAGGTTGATGATCCCAACCCTTATCCTAAAAACCACATGGCATGGAAGGTGGATTACATGGAAATTAGCACCCTTTGTTGTTAGCCATAAGTTTCCAACTTTTCCTGTGCTACCCATGTTAATATCCTATGCTTCTTTAAGCAAACCTGCATCATTCTTAGCTGAACCATAGACTTTAATACAATTTTGTTAGTGTGTTCTGAATGAATGGAGAACCACCATGCAAGATACCATATATAGTTATGGCCTCAACTATATTCCCAAAGATGTGTTAAGGAGAAATTACATAATGAGTTAATTAGTGCATTATTAGCAATTTTATTAATTTTTTCCATTTATATTGTATGCAAATTGAAACTCTATAATGAAAGAATTTAAAAAGTATCTATAGTTTTTTTTAAATAATGTATATTTATTATATTTTTTAAAAGATGGATAAGGAAAAAATGTAGAAAATAATTACTTTCTAAAAAATTTTAATTAAACTGATTACTATATGTAGCAACATGATTTTAGGAGTCGCTACTAATTTGTTTAAACATAGGTCGAGGGAAAACTTTCAAATGATCTATAAGAGTCAAGGAGTTCAAGAGTACGATAACACTAAAATAATTTATTTTAGTGCCAACAAAATTGGCACATTTGTTTGATTCAAATTTTGTTTTGCTTGCTTTAAATAATTTAATTAATTTCCAAACCATGGATTCTATTGAACCATATGGATGAGAATCTCTTAAGAATTATTACTTGATTTTACGTATATTTTAATTATATTTCCAAACCATAGATCCTATCGGACCACCCGAGTATGGATATCTAAACTTAATCTATTTTTTTTTTACTTATTTTATCTTACAAAGATTTTAATTGATTATTAATCCAAACCATGGATTCTACCGGATCATCTGAATATGAATTTTGAAACTTATGTTTAATTATTATTCTAAATTCATCATAGGGTTTTATCAAACCTAGGCAGAATTGAATTTTTCTAAGTATGATTATTTTGGATATGTTATGTGAATTAAATGAGTTACAAAATTATATTAGTTATAAAAACAAACTAATGATCTAACCTAAACCTGGAATCCCACCTACTGTAAATGACCAAACTAAATCATGGCTATAGCAAAACAAAACAAGTAAGCAAAGAAGGTAAATAAACAAAAAAAAAATGTTTTCAATGACTAATTTGCTAAATAGAGAAGGAACAAGGACTGGAATGAACAAAAGAAGAAGATCAGAGGCCTAGGTGCGAGTTTTACCAAAGTGGACTGGTTGACTCGGTCAAATGAAGTTGGAAGGCCCATTCGTGGGTTGTAATTTGGGTTGTGTCGGGGTCAGATGACGCAGGGGAGGCGAGCTTGGGTCGGTGGCGATAGCGGGAGCAATAGCGGTGGAGGCAAGAACGACGCCAGGTAAAGAAAGACAAGGCTCCTGCAGTGGTGGTCATCTTGGAAAAAAGTTTAGGGTTTTTGGGGAAGAAGTGGCGAGATAAGGGACTTAGGTTGTATTTTTCCCTTTTCTCGGAAAGCTTGAGTTTTTCAGAATTTTCTTAGCATTTTTCTTCATTTTCATCCCTAGTAATGACCCATATTTATACTAGGAGAGTTTTAGGCTAGATTAACCTGGTTTTTAAAGGTTAAACCTTATCCAAATCAAATTTGATAGAGTTTAAACCTCTTAGGATGTCATTTGGTCAAAATACTTATCGAAGTCCATGAAAACTCTTGAGTTATTGATTCTGCCCAAGACTCTATAAGAATTTCCAATTTCATCTAATACAACCCTGTTTTGTCAATTTAGCCCAAAAACTTCATAAAATTTTCAAATTTTCCTAAACCTTTATAAACTTGCCAGATTTGTCTTAAACTTTTGAGCTTGACAAATTTGACCCAAAATTTATGTTTTCGCCTAAAACTTTCTAAAAACTTTCAATTCATGCCTGAACTCCCCCTTTCTGCCTAAACTGACACAAAAAGACGTTTAGGACACCTAAATTAGTACCTAAACTAAGTGAATTCTTATTTTGACTCTAAATAACCATTCTAAATTACTAAAATTTCATAATACTAAATGACAACATAATCTAAATGTATCTAATCCCCTCAACTGCCAAACATCTAAAACGACCAAAGTGACCCCAAAATGATTCAATTGCCCTCTAAAAAAAATGCCCCCTAGCTAAACTAATTTTTCTAACCTAAAACTAAACTAAAATTAGTACTCAGATAAAATTGGGTGTCAACACTATATTATATAGTATTAGCTTTTAAATGATATTAATTATAAATACTAAATCAACAAAAACAAGATAAGAGACCACCACCATATGTGTGTCTAACATTTTAAACAATTTTCAACTATTTGCAACGAGTTACATATCCTCAACATTATTCATCATGACTTTTGATATTGCATTTCATAGGCAATGCCTTTGAATCTAATTAACAAGTAATAAAGATGTTCAACAAATCTCTCACTATTCTTTCGCCAGATGACATTAGCAAATCGGCATGGATTTTTGTTTGGGTAATTTGTAGTTATCCTTAAATTTTACCCTCACTCAGTTTAGAAATCTACACTTTCACCACTGTTTTTTGGACACTTTACAACAACAACTTTTCCAAATTTTTATTTAAATTATCTGATAAATATCTTCCTCTAATTTAAAATTTTACAAATTTTTGTTACAATTTAATAGAATTTTTAAATGATAAATTTAGTTATACATGTGAAACAAAATTTGTTAATATCCATTAATTGTAAAGCAAGTGACTGAAGAATCTAAAATTGCTGAAATATAGTTATCATATAGTTAAGTTAACTTTAGAAAGTTATTGTTAAACAATGTACAACAAATATATATATATATATATATATAAAGTGCAATAGGAATGTCTGAGGCATGTTAGTATCCCTGTTTCTTGGGTGTATCTGCTCACAGTGGTTGACTTAGGAGAGTTGATTATTGTCTTGGAAAATGGTCTGTATATGGACATTACTCATCAATACAAATAAATTATTTCTGCAGTTAAAATAAAAATATAACTGTAATATTAACCAAAGATTAGGGGTATCTGTAAATTATTGTGTTTAGTGGTAAGAAAGACAAGATTGACCCGTTCGTGGCCGAGAAAATTCTAAAGCCGCCTAGGAAATGGTAAAAGCCCTTGTTTTCTTTTCTTCTTTGTTTTCTTTTCTTCTTGTTTTTGTTTTTTTAAATCTGTTACGGCAAATGTTAAGAACCCTTAATTTGGTATTGATTATTTCAGATTGAGTGAGTTGAATCATTTTAGAAGAGAGTAAAACTCTGTCTTAATGTTTGTCTTTTCCATTCACAGACATTATGTAAAAGAAAAAAATTATGAGAATTAAACTACTTACCTTTTTTTTTTTATAGAAAATTACAAAAACTCTCCTGAAATTTGGTTAAACTTACAGTTTTATCCTCATTGTTTCAAAAACCTACACTTACCACCTGGCAGTTAACAGTATGATCCACTGTTACCATAAAAATGTGAAAATGCCAGAAGTTCCCCCCTAGTTTCTACTTATCTTACTTGCACTCCTGCCACTTGGTCTTATCTTCAACACCAATCCGTTAAAACCCCCAAACCAAAGACGCTTTTTCTCATTTTCTTTGCACGAACTTGCCATGGCAGCTTTTGCTTCAACATCCTCCAACACTCCCTTCTTCCAAAATCCCAGTAAAGATCATATTTTTCTCAAATCAAAGCCTGCCCATTTAACTATTGCCGCTTCTCCTAACTTCACCCGTTCTCAAATGGACATGCAAGAATGAAAATGGATGAGATCTTTGTCTCAAATTACTCATAAGTTTATTTGCCAATTGAGACAACCCTCTTGATCTCAGAGTTGTTTTTTATTTGTCCCTCCTTTTTCTCTCTAAATGTTCTATGTAGTTGTCTAATTAGGTGATTTGGGCCTCTGCTTATTTTTGACAAATTTGTGTTTTTTGTTTATCTCTGAGGCAGATGGAGGAGGGTGTGTTGTGCCAATGAAGTGTGTTCAAATCTTTGCTTGCGATTTTGCAATGGTGGGCTTTCAATATCTTTGTCATCATCATGAACAAATGGATCTTTCAAGTTAGCTAGATTTGTTCATATTCATTCTCTTTCTTCGCTCCATTTTTTTGCCCCAAAATCAGTTACTAATTCTGCAAGTTTCTATTTCCGGTTGATCTGATTGTCTTTGTGGCGGTGTATTGATGTTGCTTCTATTTTTTCTCACTACCAAGCATTAATTTTGATCTAGTTGGGGATAGTTGATTTAATAGTTACTAGTTCCTGCACCAAAATTTGATTCGGTCACGTTCATTTTTCAAGAAATTGATGAATTGAGGTTTCTAGGTTATTTTGAATACAAACCCACTAAGAACGTCAGAGATTGGAAGAAAGTCTTGGGTTTCTAGGTTACTTTCTAGGTGATTTTTTTTCTGATTTAAATAGGTTTAAGTCATTTGGGAGGCAAAGTTTATAAGAAAGAAGACTAGGAGGATGAAGTCTGACATTTTTTTATTTTTCTGGTAACGATGAATTACAGTATTAACTTAATAAAGGGTAAGTATAAGTATTTAAAACAGTTAGGGCAAAACGGTTGGTTCAACCAAACCTCAAGGGGTTTTTATAATTTTTTCCCTTTTTTTGGTACCCAAACTTCTTATCACTTAAACTAATAAATCTTCTTTAAAAAAAACTAATAAATCTTAGTAACTCTCCAAATTTATCGATTTCTTAATATGATACCAAAAACAAACACCGAGCGCATACGATAGTGTCGCAATTTTTATTTCTTTTCACTCATTCAACTTATCCCACGTTTACGTGTCTAATTAACTCTTTGACTATTTATAGATCGTCATTAATTAACCACCGCAGCTCCCCAGCTCCGGCTTCTTTTCCATTTTCATGGCCTACCCGAAGAAGCTCCGGATCGCTATAGGCCTTCTCAAAGACAGAGCATCGCTCATAAAATCCTCCCTCTCCACCAAACGCCACTCCTCTTCGGTCCACCGTGTCGTCCTCCGTGCTACCACCCATGGGCCGCCCTCTCCGCCGCCGGATCACCGCATCTCCTCCCTGCTCTCCCTCGGCCACAGCACCCGTGCCACCGCCTGCCTCTGCATCCAGGCCCTCATGGACCGTCTCCACGGCACCCGAAATGCTTCTGTCGCCCTCAAATGTCTCTATTCGCTTCACGCGGTTCTTTTGAGCGGTTCGTTTATCTTGATGGACCAGCTCTCCATTTACCCATCTTCCGGGGGTCGGAATTTTCTCAATCTCTCCACGTTTAGGGACAGTTTCGATTCTGAATCGTGGGAGACTTCGAGTTGGGTCCGATGGTACGCGGCTGTTCTGGAGCACAACATGGTGATTTCTCGTGTTCTGGGCTACCATCTGAGCTCTTCGCGTCCAAAAAATGAAACTGGACTAGTGGATTGGTCGAGTTCTGATTTATTGAATGAGATCGAAATTCTGGTCGCTTTCGTGGAGGAGACGAGTGACCCGCCCGATTCGGTTCGGATTCAGAGGAACAGTTTGGGTTACGAGGTGGTGAGATTGGTGGGTGAAAATTACCGGTTGGTTCAACGAGAAATTGTGATCAGAGTGTCCGAACTCGAGGCGAGAACGGCGAGTTTGAGAATGGCCGAGTTGACTCAGCTGGTCAATTGTCTGAAGCGGCTGGACGACTGTAAGGGCAGGTTATCGGCGGTGTTCGCAAACCGAGGGAGGAACGATGAGTTATGGGATTTGTTAAGCGAGACGAGGGCGAAAGCTCTGGACGCCATGGAGGAGAAGCGAAAGGAGAAGATTTTGATGATCGAAACGAGTGGCGACTCTGACGAGGGGAACCAGGCACGGCGGATTTCGACGTTGTCGGCAACGGGTGGACCGTTGGGGTCGGAACGGATAGCGCTGACGTCACTGGCCGTTTCAACGGTAAGATGACACTTACATGACGTGGGTAACAACAGTGATTGTGAATGATTTTTTTTGCTTCGTCTTTTCCTCTTTTTGCGGGTAAATTTGGATGCTTGATTAAGGTGTTGGCCCGTTGGGGTATGGCTGTGGGCCGGGCTGAGCTTGTCAGGGCCTTTGTTTTTGACAGATTATACAGTTGTCTTCTCCAATTGTTTACAGTGTACTATTGTGAAATATTATTAAATACTAATATCAATTTTTTGCATTTTGCCTAGAATTTTAAAATTTTAATTTAGTGTTGTCAAATAAGATATAAAAATGTAGAAATATTAAAATTAGGTCCTTCGCCGTAATTTGGAATAGGGGTGAAAAGAGGCCAGGTCTTTTTCAGGTAGCTCGAGCTCGAGTTCAAATTAAGGCTTTTCGAGATGAGTTTTTTCGAGCTCGAGCCGAAAAATAGGCTCGAGCCACTTTTCAAGCTGAGCTCGAGCCTTAAGGTATTCGGCCCTATGAGCTCGCGGGCCTATTGTGCTCGAGTTCTTTAAGTCCAAAGTCTCTTACTCCTAAGTCCTAACCCTTACAGCCAGTCGTTGTCTTTCTCTTCTCCCAGCCAAGGACATGCGCGTGCCTCCAAGGACATGCCAGCCTGACCGTCGACTAACTCTAACCCACCCACCCCACCGTCCAACCCAATCGACGCCACCACCAAGATCAACGCTGACAAGCGACGGCACAGCAATGACAGCCCAATATCGGTGACAATCTCCGGTATCGTCGGGAAGTTGAGCTCCAACAATTTGAGCCCGCGACGATAGCTTACCCCCCTTGAGTCCGTGATTAAAATGACGAGAAGAGCCTCACACCAGCGGCAGAAAACAGGTCGGCCTTGTTCATCTTTCATCTATTATTGGTAATTGCTTGCTGTTGCTTCATTTGATTTGTGAATTTCATCTTCGAATGATGATGACGATTCAAACGATGACCTCAATTTGAACGAATTTGATGGAGATGGGCACGAGATTGGGTGATGGTGAACTGGCCTAGATGAGATGTTGGAGTTTGATAACAGATTTGGTTGCACAGCTAACGCATCGATGAAGAAGATGGCTCATTTATGGTATTTACAAACATGGGGTAAATTTGAAAAGGATTAAAAAGTTTGGGATTAATTCTATCATTTTTTATTCTCTGGTTATCCAAGTAAAAAATTACACATTTAGTCCCCATATTTCATCTAAATTATAGTTATGGTACTAAGGAATTATATATGTTATTCGAGCCAGACGAGCTTTCAAGCCGAGCTCGAGCCTAAAAATTTGGGCTCAAGCAATTCGAGCTCGAGCTCAAGTAGTGCCGAACAGTACAGGGGCCGAGCTCGAGCCCAATGGGCTCAGGCTCGGCTCGGCTCGGCTCGGCCCATGTTCACTCCTATTTGGAACTAATAATGAGCTTTACCGTATTTCAGCCTTTTTTAATATTTAAATATATAGTTGGCATATGGTCAGCGGGGCCTTAGGATTCTTAAAAAATATTTGTTGGTGGTGTATGAATATGAGATGGAATTGTTTTATTATAAAAATTAGGTCCTGAATTATAAAAATGAGAATTAATGAGTGGCTCTGTATATAGTTTTATTTCCCTTCATTTCGGAATTAGGAGGATTGTTTATAGGAAAACGATTTTGTTTCAAGTAACAGTAAGAACAGGGCTCTCTTACTTATTTTCATCTTCGTCTTTGATTCCTCTAATTTTGAGAAAAATTTAAAAATAATTTCCTTCTCTTTTTGTTTGTCTCTTTTTTCTTAATTCAAAATCTAAGCAAACTCCTAAGTGAAATTTCAAATTTCCACAAAAAATTCACGACGCAATTTTGCACTCATTTATTTAGTAATTACAATGTTAATCAGCTGTGATTAAAAAAATTCAATTGCATAATCAATACGTTAGTTTCGCATACTAAATGCAACAAATTAATTTATTTTTTAATAAATATTAGTAATCAAAATAGTAAATAAAATAATAATTAATTGTAATAGCATTAGTAACAATTCATCCTAATTAATAATAGTAAAAAACCTTTAAAACTCCATAAAGAGCATAATTATATCAATCATTAAATTGATATATCAATCATCAAACGTAAAATTACATTTAAAATTGGTAAAAATAAAAGAATAAGAAACAATTATAACTCAACAAGAATTCATAAGAATGTCGATATGATAAATTTTCAAATAATGAATTTTAAAATGCAGCTACTTACAGAAAATGCACTTGTCACGCTCAAAACTTGTTTTCATTTAAACAATATGATGTTTTTTTTTACCTGCACTTTGTAGCAGGTATTTTTTTTCCTTAAATTTATCATTAAAATAAATATCAGTAATAAATATCTAAATTTTTTTTGTCATAAACTTATGCTAATAAATTAAAATCTTACTTTATTTTAATTTTAAGTTTGGTATTTTTTATATTATGTTCTTATCATTTAAATGATTAGTTATAATCGAAACATAACACATGTAATGAATATTTTTTGTGTCATTAAAGAAGAATTCACTAAAAATTTTCACCTTCTATAAATTCAATTTTTAATATTTAATATTGATGAAAAATTTTATTTAGAAAATTTTGCTTTCAATTTTAACAGTTATAGATAAAATTACTTCATTAAACCATATAATTTTTTAACTAAATAACTCATTCTACAAAACTCAATTAATAAAGATTAAAAGAAAAAGAAAAAATTGGCAAAAAAATGCAGAGACTAAAAGATGAAATAGAAAAGCTTTAGATATTAAAATTTAATGATTGATGCTGACCAGTGCTTTGCTCTAGAATATGGTACATAAAAAATTAACAAAAAAAAATTTAAGACTGAAGAAGTGCATAGAAAGAATAAAGTTATGTAGTTATTATTTATTAAGTTTGGGACTAAAACATAACATGGTTCGAGCTCAGTGACCAAATTGGGAAAGGAAAGAAATTCAGAGACTAAAATCATAGTTGAACCATAAGAAAAAGTGTCTAGCAAAATTACAACACATGCCCCCAAGACACGATTTCCTTGAAAGAGGATAACCGAACTTCAAAAGAGTCAATCATGTCTAGTAGAAAAGTGGGAAAAAAAAAAGGGAATTGACACAATTTAAAGAATGATTGATATTTTTTTCTTGTTAAAGAATAATTAACTAAAAAATTTCTTATCAATTTAGATTCTAATTTTTAATATTCGTGAGAAATTTATTTAAAAAAATTCACTTTCAATTTTAGCAATTATGAACCAAATTACTTTATTAAACCATAAAGCTTTTGAATCAAATAACTCATGCTACAAAACTTAATTATCAATAATGAAAAGATATGATGGAAATAGAAAAATTATTTTTAATTTATCTTGCTTTAGAAAATTGTACATAAAAAACAACAAAAAAGCAAATAGAAAGAATATTAAGCAATTATTAAGTTTGGGGATCAAAACGTAAGACGGGTCGAAATTAATGACTTAAATGGTAAAAGTTAGACATTCTGGGATTGAAAACGCCTTTAACCACAGCCACAAGTGAAGCAGGCGAAAACTATAAAAATTACAATACGGGCCCTCAGGACTTTATCCGCTTGTGAAAATAGGACCAAACTTAAAAACAGTCAATACAGTTTAGAAAAAAGCAAAAAGAAAAAAAAAATGTGGCACTGTTCATGAACAGTACCCGAAGTCAGCAATTGATATATAGTTATAATGCGCAGCTCAGGGGTGGGTGCAATGGCTTTCAAGATTAAAATGTCTAAGGCTTACGATCGTGTGGAAAAGCCTTTTTTGTGCCATGCTATATCGCTTTTGGGTTTCCATGTTGGATGGATTGATCTTGTCATGAGCTATGTCACCTTTATCGCTTTTATCGCCTTCCCTTTTTCTCTTTTACTTGGAAGGTCTTGTGGTTAATTTAAAACTGGTGAAGAACTGTGGTGATTTGCATGGTGTGGCAATAAGTGGGCTAAGTCCTCGGGTTTCGCATTTCCATTTTGTTGATGATTGCTCGCTCTTTGTTCAATCATTGGTGGAGGAGGTTCAAATGATTCTTCATATACTAGAGAGTTGCCAATCAATGTCTGGACAGACGGTAAATCTTAGTAAATCATCCAAATCTTTTAGTCCGAAGACTCCATTAGGTGTACAGATGACTATTAGTAATTTTTTGGGGACTCACCAAAGGAAAACTCATCAATACGATGACTTGATTGAACAAGTAACCAACAAATTGTCAACTTGGAAAGCTTCATTCTTGCCCCTACCAAGGCGGTTAGTGCTTATTAAATCAGTTATTCAAGCAATGCCAAATCATATCACGAGTACTTTACTCTTGCCTACTCAAGTTTGTGACAAGCTGCGCCATTTAGTAATTTGTTTCTTTTAGTCTTCCTCGTATGAGCATCATCCATCCATATGGTGTGCTTGGGTTCAGTTATGCACTTCAAAGGAAGGTGGTGGCTTAGGCCTTCATGATTTCGAGGCTTTCAACTATGCTTATCTTGCAAAATAGGCTTGGCGTCTTATGCATAATCAAGACTCGTTGTTTTTCATGGTGTTCCAAGGGAAGTACTTAGACATCAAGCTTCCAAAAAGCAAAGGAGGAACCATGTGCCTTTATTTCCCCTTTTTGCTGATGGCAGGGTACAAAAGAACTTCAAGGAAGTGGGATTTGGCAAGTAGGCCATGGGGCATCGATTAACATTTGGCAAGAGAACTGGCTCCCTTTTGGCCAATCCATATGCCCTATTACTGCTCATTTGTTGGCCTTTGAAGAAATGCTGCTTTCTCAGTTAATCTCAGATGATGGGAAATCATGGTGTGTTGCTATGATAGAAGCTCTTTTTCATCCACCTAATGCTGCCGGTATTATTCAAATCCTTCTTTCCACCTTCTCCCATTTAGATATATTTACCTGGGAATGACAAGTTCTACTAATTTTCAATTAAAACTGTGTACCATGTTGCATTTGCTTTGTTGAAAGGCTGTCCCCCATAGGAAGGCGAGCAATAGTGGAGGTTTTTCTGATGTCATCCGACCCCTCATCAGCCACAGCTTTTCTGGTGGTGAGCTATCACAAATGCCATACCCATGCCAGATAAACTATAGTACTTGTAGGGTTTTGAGAGCCAAACAATACAGTGAAATTAACCGAAACTCTCTATGGATCCAAGTAAAACGGGGTAAATCAGGTGTTCAAAATGTTCATACCTAGTAAGTTGAGATATTTTGCTCAATTGTTGAGCCGAATCATAAAAATTAAATAGTTGACATGTTCAAGCTTTCTACAGTATCCACATGAACATCTCAGATCATTATGCCTCCTC
Source organism: Aquilaria yunnanensis (assembly GCA_039654915.1). Classification (NCBI taxonomy): domain Eukaryota; kingdom Viridiplantae; phylum Streptophyta; class Magnoliopsida; order Malvales; family Thymelaeaceae; genus Aquilaria; species Aquilaria yunnanensis. The sequence continues at coordinate 100,111,297 of CM077593.1, read as the reverse complement.
CAGGTTCCAACAAGAACATTCATCTTGTGCCCGCAATGCTAACTTGCGTCTTCCTAGAAAAGATAAGAGAGGAGTACGGCTGGAGGTTTTCAGAACCCTTTCTAAATTTCATCCTAGGGAGGCTCAATGAAATTAACACTATATAACATATATATAGTGAAGCAAAACTCCCAAGAAAAAAAGGTTTCATATCCCTAATATGATTAACCCTAATTTTAGGCTTAATAATGGCTTAACTTTTGAGCCACTAATTAATCCAAAATTATTATGAAACCAAAACCAAACAATTTGACTCATGCATTCAAATAATTCAGTTGGCTCTGAATGTGTGACCCTATAGGCTCCTATCATGTTGACAGTGATTATAAATTACATTTATAATCATAAATAATAAACATTGTCTAACAACACATCATTACTACTTAAGTGATAAGATAGTCGGTGATTTAACTAAACTTCTAAGATCATTATTCATATATGCTATTGTTCTTTTGTCCAATATATTAAGACTGAGCACTAGATATAAAATGTGTCATTCTCGTGCAGCCCAATTTATGTCCAATATATTAAGACTGAGCACTAGATATAAAATGTGTCATTCTCGTGCAGCCCAATTTATGGTTTCTTGATTTCTAAGTAGGTTAACTAAAACTGATGACATTGATATCCCATATTAACTCATCTTAGTATGGTCATGCATTTCATCAGTTTTACTCAATCAATGGCCCCAGAAATGTCACTCATGTTATATAAATTCCTCTACATTATATGTGATATATATAATGACCACCTTCATGTTCATTCAGTTACAAGCAATAAAAGGAAGTATTAAAGTATGTGACTCATATGTAGGAAGCCTTGACGAACTGAGATTAAAGGACTACATATATCATAATTGCTATGAGAATCACTTATGAAACTCATATAATGATTTATGTAGTGTTTTCATGATGAGTCGGTTTAGTACACAAGTTCTCCAACTTGTACCCATATGTAGATATGTAGACTACATATCTCATATTAGTCATCACATATACTGGTCTTTATATATTATTACAACTATTCCACAATAATACTCAACCAGGGACATTTAAGAATATTATTATTCTAGAGTTATAATTATGTTTAATTATGTTACGTAGAAAAAAATAATAAACACAATTATTTGAATAATGCCTTAATAAAATATCGTGACTCAATGTATAAAATATAATCATCTCATGATTAGGTTTTAAGCATAATACTAATAGTAACGAGGTATGGATGTTTCTCCATCTTGTTCGGTGTGTGATATAGGTGATGAATCAATGTCGCATCTTCTATTTACTTGCCCATTTGTGGTAAGACACTTTTTGAATGTTTGAACCTTATATGCTCCAAACTTAACAATTTTCCAATGGTTCTCTATAGGTATGTCCCAATGGGGTTTTATTTTTGTGGTCTTGGGATGGTTCCTCTTGTGGATTCACAATAAGGTCATCCATTAGCACCAATGTTACATCCTGAGTAGACTTGTGGAGGCTATCAGGGCCTGGACATCATGTTGGGAAGCATCGACTCCTTTATGAACTGCCTTTTCTGCACCTCCTTCGCCTAGTCATCAAACTCTTATCCCTCTTGACCACATCAAGATTAATGTGGACACAACAGCATCTTCGCCCTTCCACCAGAGCTTGATTCGTATTATACTCCGCAACTTATTGGCTTTTCTAATTCATATGTTTAGCTGCTCTTTCCCGCAATTGAGTGATCAACCAGTGCTAGTGGAAGCTCTAGCTATTCTATACGGTCTTCTTGAGGCCAAAATGAATGGTTCTCGGCGAGTTATAATTGAGTTTGATGCTACTGTAATAGTCAGAGAGCTACAAGAATCAATAGGCCTCTTGCTACACACCTTTGGCGTAGTGATACATGATAGTAGGAGTTTAGCTTGTTCTTTTGTTTTTGTCCTGCTTACTTTAAATGTTAATGCACACTTTATTGCCCGTATAGAACTTTCGGTTATTGGTCATCTTTGTAAGCCTCGTCCGTACCCCTTATAGTTGGACTCTGCTCTTTCAAGTTAATCGAATGACCTATCTTTACCTAAAAAATTTTCCTAAAAAAAAAATTGGGGAATAAGACAATTCACTTAAGTAACACGTGGATATTTTAACTTCTTAACCCCTGAGAATTAATGCATTTATAAGTTATATTGCTCAAGTTAGAATTCAATTACAAGTATTATTTTTTTTAGGCCAAAATGTACATTTGGTACCTTAACTTTGCTAACTTAAGCATGTTAGTCCTTTAACTTCAACTCAGTGCGACTTAGTCCCTCGACTTTGAAAAATTAAGCAACTTTGTCCCTTGGCATACGAAATGACAAATGGCATTTCTTTTTACTCATCGGCGTTGGCCGATCCTCTCTAGCGCGACTCAATTGCTTCACTACACTGCCTAATCTATTCTCCTATCAGCATCGCGCAATCTTGTCGATGCACCGCCCGATCTCTTCTGTCGTCGATCCATCGCTCGGACTTTTCTCCCGTTGATCTAGTCTCTTATCGGTAACTTTTTGAGTCAAGATACAAGTTCCTAAACAATGGAGAGCAGATGGATGAAAGGGTGAGGCATAAAGGTAAAGAGCAGTCGAGACACAGAGCAAGAGTAGTTGCTATTGCAGTAACTGACACCCACTTATCCAGTCACCGTTTATTTCAATCTCAGGTTGCAGTGGGGATTTTGGCCTCTCGCCAAATCCTCTCAGTTTCTTGTTTCGTTCCGACATCCCATTCCTCGGTAAAAGGTAATAAAAATCTAAACTCTCCATTTCCTTGCTTGAGCTGTTCCGGTGATTACCGATTAAAAAATTGGTGAGCTACAGCGGAATCAGGTAGTCAAGGCAATTACCTCATAACTAGCACACACGGCATTTACCTCACCTAGATGCTTTCCAACTGGTAGGACTAATTCATTTAATTTAGCAAAGTTTAGGGACCAAAACGCTTAATTTGCTAATTTAGAGGACAAATTCACACTGAATCAAACGTAAAGGACCAACTTGTGCGAGTTTTCCAAGTTGGAGGGCCAACCATGCATTTCAGCCTTTTTTTTTATCATAGGAGATACGGAAAAAAATGGAAAGTAAAGGATTGAACTTAGCAATTTCAAAACTTTGACAACAATGATGGCCTATGTCAACTCGTTACTACTATTGTTTTTTTTCCCTGAGGAGTATAACGAGACCGCTAATGGGGGCCTTGGCTATATATGGAAGGGCAAAACTCAATGACCAGCTTGAAAGCGGGCGTGGGAATCAATGTGACTGCCCAGGCTGGGCCTCCGGCTTATAATTTGAAAACCTCTCGAGTCTCTGCCTGGCATTTTCAGCCTGCAAATTCGCAATTTCGGTTCATCAATAACAATATCCCATGCGAAGAAAGAAGAACAAACGTAGATGAAAACCCAAAAAGGGAGAAAAAAAAACCTCCTTTTCCCAATCTCTTCGCATCGTTATTAAAGCCAATACGATAGTCTGAACTCCAGTCCCTCCAAAAATCATCCCTCCCCACATTCCCTGTTTCATCAATCAATCAAAATGATTTCTGCAGTTTGTCATGAGCTTAAAAATTGTATTTTTTTCTCCCTAATAATATCAAATTATAGATGAGTCTTACCTTGACGCCCCAGTTAGCAACTATTCCCAGAACAATTCCAACAGGTAGCCCAATTACATAGTAGCAGCCAAGATTTACGTATGCCACTATTGCTTGCCATCCAGATCCAATTGCAACTCCTGCATCATTTATATATTGTCAAAGGGATCATTCATTTTTTTAAAAGAAAAAAAAAAAAGTAACCTTTAAGCTTATATATAATGTCCAACAAAAAAAACTAGTACTATTCCGTAAGCAATTGTCAAAACCAAGAGCTTAGCGTGTTTTAGCTGTAAGGCAGCAAGGAGCTAATTAGGAGTAGAAGAATCTAACCTGACAAAACTGGCTGAACACTGTTAAGGAGAATAGTGACGGCCAAGAGGTAAGAAAGGTTATCCACCGCTTGGAGAACATCGGAACTTGAAGAGAAAATCAAAGCCAGTTTGTTCCGGAGCAGCATCACGAGTGCACAGAATATGAGACCGATGATTGTTGATTGCACCGCTGCAACTTTGGTGGCAAACTTGGCTGCCTTACCATTCCCTGCTCCTAACTCATTTGCCACTCTCACTCTGCAAATCCAACCGCAACACCTTCATCTATTTGGTTTTTCAAGGCAATCTTTGTCAAATCCTCTCCCTTCGCCCCCACAGAAACGGTTGCCAAAGCATATGGGCATTCAACTGTAGAAATTTTTCATTTTTCTTCCCTAAATTTTCTTCAATAAAATTGTGAGATCATAACCTAGCTTAAAAGAACCGGAAAATCATGTTTTCCAAACTCTGGAAGAACTCATTTAACAAATTGGAACATCTAAAACAAGATTTTTCATTATAGCAAATACTATGAGTTTTCTAGACTTTCCACCTCTTTCAAACAACTTTTTGCCCAAGAAAATTTGGAGAAGAAAAATTATGGCCGACTTCCTACAACCTTTTTCTACGACTAAATGTCACCATTTTCTTCTTCGATGGTTAAGTACTTATCATAGCTGTTGTACCATTAGAGCTAATTACTAAAAAATTGTTAATCCTTCATAGTTTTACAAGCTGGAGGTGGTCATAAGAAAAAAAGATGAAGAATGGTACTTTGCTGTATCATAAAATTCATGCATATTTTTTTTGTACTCAAAAGCATTAGAAAGTACTACCTCCGTCCCAAGTTCTTTGAAATAGTTGACTTTTGGCTTTAGTTTGACTTGAATTTATTTATATTATTGGTTGTTAGAAAAAAATATGTTTAGAAACTAGAGATCTTTATTTATCATTTATATAGAATTTTTTTTATTTATATACTAAAAATTGAAAATAAAAAATTATAGATTAATTGCTAAAAAGGGAGTGTTTCAAAGAATATGGGACAGAGAGAGTAGTATTTAAGAGTCGAGAGAGAAAAGGTAGGTAAGAGCTTGAATCCTGATTGAAATGGTGGAAGACCCAATGTCCCACTACTGCACAAAAGGTACAAAGGACAATTTAGGCATAGTTAGAGAGTATATAGAATTTCCTATATCCCAAATAATTGTCCAGTAGACAAAAGCTCATAATTTAAAGAAACCATAATAAATGCAATTTTTTTATTGGCCAAATTAAGTACTATACCAATTTTAGCCCTCACTTAATGTTTCCATACTTTTGTGTTAAAGTTTTTCCAATGTAAGCACATAATACTTAATGGAATAAATTGAATTTTTTAAGTGTAGAAGTGAAAATTAAAATTGGACAATTCAAACTGGAAATATGGACAATTGTTTTGGGACCAAACGAGTAATAACTACTAGTTACTACTACATGTATCTTGTGTCAAACAACAGAAGAGTTGGGTGCTCCTTGCTCGTCAAAGTCAACATCATACCACTCTTTTCTTTTCCTCATTTTTAATCTCCATTTAAGTTGTCGACCATTTTCAAGTTTGATTTAGTAAGGAGGGTCAGAATTTAGTTTCCTCCTCCAAGTCGAACCGACTGTTTAAGACCTTGTTATTCCATATAGCATCAGTCATTAATAAATAGCACTAAAAAAGTGTTCTCCCCTTTTTTTTTTCCCTGGTTTGATCCATCGGTTACAGTTTCTTAATCAATAATTTGTGATTCATACCCGGTAGCTGCTAGGAACGCCAGTGGAATCATCATTTCCCACCCATTGATGCTCATGCTGCAGAAACAAACATAGTGTGGAAATAACCAGAGCTGGATGAAAATTCCATCAAAACCAGTATAAATTAGCACGTAGCAGAAGAAAAAACTCATACCAAACGGACAAGGCATCCACAGCTAAAGTGGCATTTTTCAAATACCCGGTCATCAGAATCAGAATCCTGTAGTACCAATTCTCCAAGCTGCTCGAAAACCAAATCCAACAAAAATGATCAGTCGAAGTTCTAAGGCTCAAGTTTTTGGCAGTAACGTAGGCGAGTATTAAAGCTAAGGAAAGTTATCCAACATTAGGGATAGTTGGGTTGACGATAAAATGAGGAAACTTTCTTCGAAGAGAAATTTAATCAAACATATTTGGGGGTACCAAAGCATGACACCGGAAGCAGCAGAGAGCTTAACAAACTCCCACAGCCCATTAAACGCCTGCAAGGAAAAACCTTTCCACGACAGCGGACAGCCGCCGCAAGCGGTGTAGAGGTAGAGTCCCACCACATTCACCCACCACGAGATATCAAGAGCCACCGCCGCCCCCACGATCCCAAAATCGAACACGTAAACGAACAACCAGCTAGTTAGAATGTTCACGCCGAGACCCACGAATGAAACGTAGGCGATCACTGGGGCCTTGATCTGGCTCTGCAGAAACCTCTGTAACGGGAACTGAAACGCGAAGCTGAAGTGCAGCGGAATCATCCAAACCGCCGCCACTCCTGACATCTCCGCCACGTCGTCCGGCTGCCCGAGGAGCTTCAGAAGCGGCGAGGTGAAGACGTAGAATGGCAGCAAAATGAAGCCGCAGAGGAACAGAACGATCCATGAGCGTTGCATATAAACGCCCAACATGTGGTACTGTTTGGCTCCGAATGCTTGGCCGCAAAGGGTCTCCAGAGCGCTCGCCATTCCTAGCTAGTTCAGAGAAGAGAGAAGAAGCGTGAAACAGAGGAAGGCCGTTATGGACGTCCGTTTGATCGGGAACAAAAACAGGTGACGAAATTAGGGGATTACCAAGAGGCCGAAATTGAAGCCGACGATGACGGTGTTGGCAATGGAAAAGGCAGCGAGCTCGACGTCGCCGAGGTGGCCGGCGAAAGCTTGGGTGATAATGTTCATGGAGAAAGAGGCGACCCGGCTGAATATGGAGGGTCCGACGATGGCCCATAGCTTCTGGGTTTCGATCCAAACTCGGGCTGTCAAGTCATCATCATCATCTCGATTGTCTTCGCGGCTCGATTCCGATGAAAGCAGAGGGCGTTCGACGCCATTGGCGTCGGTATTTCTGAGGAGGCTGGCCATGGAAGGGAAGAAGAGCGATATTATTTTTCTTGTTTTTGTTCAGAGAGGGAAAGATATGAGAAGATTGCGATTGATAGCTGTATGATATAGGGGTGAGAAGAAGCGCACGTATCGAATCCTACCAAAGATCTTGAAAGGGTTAGTCCTACTCGACCCTCATGCCACTGTGACGCTCCATGTTAACTGTTAAGCGTCACTATTCTTCTTCTTCTTCTTTTTTTTTTTCAAATGAAAAAGTGTCACTATTATTCTTGGTCGCCGCTATGCTAGTAATGAGCTCAGCTAAACCTAAACCCCTCGGATTCGTTGAACTCATTTATACTAATTATTTATTGATTAAATTTATTAGCTTTAATCAACAACTAAATATATTTATATTAATATTATATAAAATTTGATTGGCTTCAAAACTTTTCAAACTAAATATTAGTCATCTTGAACTCAATTTAGTAAAAAATTCAAGCTTTAAAATTGGCACGAGTTTGAAGCTTGATAACTTTAGAAAGAACATTTACATATTGTACCACCTATAGTCAAAATGATTACATATTGTAAAACTGGTATGCTAATTTAATTTTTTTAATTTAGTAAAAACTAGTTTACATATTTGTTATTGCCATGAGATTTCAAATTGTATTAAGAAAAAATAACATATGTTTCAGTGATAAAGAAATATTATTAAGAAAATTATAATTATCAAAACAACAATTTAAAAAGTATCAAATTGAATAACAAAATGTACCAAATTGATCAAAACATGATCTTGAATATCATCAACGAATTAACCACTAATGTTGAACATTTATGTTAACACAAATTCATATGGCCAGAAAAAGGAAAAAAATTATAAAAATTTAATAATATTAGAAAAATTTTACTTTTAGAAAATTATTACACAGACATAAACATTACCTTTCAAATGAATTGATTATGAGCAAAAAAAGATGTTAAAAAAAAGATATTTTAAATTAAATTGACTTAATAAGTTAAAAATTGACTATAAGCAAAAAAAAATGTTAAAAAAAAGATATTTTACATTAAATTGACTTAATAAGTTAAAAATAAACTGAGTGTAAAGCTATGGATACACGTGTCTTCATTGAAATGACCAAAATATTTTGATAAGCCACAAAAAAGTCATACACTTTAAGGTAGCTAACTTGGAAAACTTTTCCATTTTCCTTTTCCAATCATTTTTTATAAAAGTTGCAGTGCATGACTTTTATTTTAAGGATGTAGAAAATGTTTGTTTTTTCTAAAATTTGAAATTAATTATTTAACATGAAAATAATTATTTTTGATATTTTCACTTTAACACATGATTTTTCTAAAGTTTAAAAAATAATATTTTTCACATAAGACAAACTACGGATTCAAATTTTTATGAAAAAATGAAAAAAAAAAAAATTTCACATCCAATCACCACCTAAACTTTTTGCTGGTACCCTATTCAGAAATTCACATAAAAGCCATGACCCGTCATCAATTTCAGAACAAAGTTTTAGTTAAATAATGTTTAGCCCCAGGATTGTGAGAATCCAAATTGTGTGGAAAGTTAAAATCCTAACAACCCCATGTTTGGTTCAATTTGGTGAATAACTATCTACCATTTTCATTCTCCAAGAAGTCCGCATAATTCATAACTCTGTAGGATTCATTCCCTTAATTACTAGGTCGAGTAAGAATACACAAAGTAATTATATTTGAAAAAAATTATAATATATCTCTCACGACCTTTCAAATGTTTACATTTTGGTCAACTCAGGTAAAATGTGCTATTAGTAACACCAAAAGGTAGTACTGAGGATTAGCTTCCAAAATATATGAAGTATATTTAGGGGCGCTCCTAAAGTTGTTTGGTTTTGTTTGAGCACATGCTCCCTCCCGATGACTCAAAAGAAGCGTGGCCGGCCTTACAAAGAGTTGGATTTGCGCAGCCTAGCTTGAGAGAGGCTGTGTCGCCAGTTTTAAATGTCGCAACCCAAAAAATGTTTAATCGTATGCGTCCGTTGATCATCAGAATAATGAAGGGGATGCAGTTTGGAGCGGCGAGCCATTGGCTGCACGAGAGACCAGTGAGTTAGTGAATTGTTTTGTGGAAAACTGGTGGCTTGATAATGGGCTTAAGTTGGATTTCATCCCTCAGAAGAAAGAAGACCCGATGTTCACTGACTCTTAAGATGTCGAATATGTTAGCAAAAATAAGGGAACATGGGGATGAAGAAAGACTTTGAGACGTGAAATAATTTCATTTTTCTAAAAATAATTATTCTCTCATAATAAAGTGTCAGGAATATACCTTTAGGATATAACAAAATTCTATGAATTTTTTTTTAAATTTATGAAATATCTCATTTATATAGAAAATGGAGAAACATAACTCCTCCTTTAATGAACACAATCATTCATGAATATGTGTGTCTTATAATAGACACAATTATTTATAAAGAAATGTATTTCTTGGAAAGCATACAATTATTAGAAAAGTTACAACTCTTTAAATTGGTACAATTGTTTATGAAGAAATGTGTGACACAATTATTGGAAGAGTCACAATTCATTGATTTTAATTAATTTTATAAATTAATTAAAATCAAATAACTGAAATACATTTTCTATTTATGTGAAACTTAAAATGTTCCAACAATCCCCCACTAGTTTGTAAGTTACACATTTTTTTTCACCAAACAATGTATTATGTACACAAGAAGGCATCTTCCGATTCAAACATTTAATTAGTCTATATGTCTCTGTTTGGTATTAGTATTAGTGATTAGTAATAAAGTTTTGAAAAAACTATCTAATTGTAGCTTTTAGCTTAAGCGGTTTCCTCTCCACTATTAATAAATTATCTAAAACTTTGACGTTAATCACAAAAGTTATTCCTAAATGGGACTTACATCTCAAAATTCTAATGAAGTTATAAGTATCGCCAAAATTTGAACCTAAATTCCTTGTATTAAAGCTAAAGACAACATACATAATACTCGTCAAAATATAATTGAGATCTTTCTTCTGCCTTACCATTATTATATACGGCTTTGTGCTAATATGGGTTATGTGATATTTATAAGAAATTTTTTAATCTTTTTAATTGAAGTGGTACCACTTCGATATTACATAGGTGAAGTTTTATCATTTAATTTGTCTTAGTTGCTTACAGAAACAAAGTAACTCTAATAAGAGTAGAAACTCATTTTCCCAATCGAGCAATTATTTGCACTTGCATCAAAATTATGAGATTTATCTAGTGCATGCAAACACATAACTATAACTTGTTTTTACCCATTATACTTTAGAATTAGTGTTCGACCAATTTAAAGTTGGGTTCCCATTACAAGTGCTTTTAGTGAGGTTTAAGCCTCATTTCTCTTATTGTAGAGATATACCAAATCTCTACCAGTTTATGCCATATTTTACATAAATAAGAGTGATCAGTCCATCAATATTAATTATGGATATAATCATGTCATACACTAATATGTCTAGACTTTCTATTATAAATTTTACTATGTGATTTCAAGATAGTAGTCTCAAAAACATAGTGCAAGGAATTAACGATGTCAATTATGGCCACAACTTTCTTTCAAATAAAAATGTTTAAGCCATTCTAATTCTTTGTCTTCAACAGCCAAAGGATAAACTTTGACACCAAGTAAAATTTATTTTTTAGGTGACAAAATTCTAGCACACTCACATAAAACAAATATCCACCAATTAGTATTTGTCATTTAATTTTCAATAAAAAATCCTTCTGGCACAAGATGATAGTTTGAATGGTACAAGTTCAAATATTTTATTCTTAGCAAATATTCTAAAACTATTGAAAATTGCTTTACAGCGTTTTATGCCAAGTTTGCTTGTATATTGCAAACAACATATGTTATATATCGTCTTGTACAATTTATGACATAGTACATTAGACTATCAATAGCATTTCTAATCCATGCTTTTTTAAGTAACAATTTTATTAATATTATTTGACAATTTCATGAGCGTGATATATTTTATGGCTTAACCCAATCAAACCACAATAAAGTTTGTTCACCCAACCAAGTGGTAATTTTCTTCAGGTCAAATTGTGTAAGACGCAACACAACCAATAGTGGCCAGAAAAAATGGTCATTATTAAAGATTCACATACGGATTTTTGTTGTCAAAGTTCATCATATTCGAATTAATCCAAAATAAATCTCTTTCAATTTTATGTTCAATAAACAAGAAAAAATGATGAGTCATCATATAAAGTCAAACATGTACTAATTATATTAACTCACTAGTATCAAAATCTACAAAACAAAAATCATATAACAATTATAGGGTACCTCAATTATAGAGATTTTATAACCATATAGTCATCCAAATTCCTACAAATGAATTCTAACTTCAAATCGAGAAATAATAATCTCTGATATCAATCTCCACTTTCATCTCTATTAAATAATTGTCTTTAGATTGTTAGAAAAATAAATGAGGATAAAGATGAAGAAAAGCATTGAGTCATGAAATAATTTCATTTTCCTAAAGATAATTATTGCCCTACCATAAAGGACCAGAAATATGCCTTCAGAATACAACAAAGTTTTATGAAAAATCTCTTTCAAATTTGAGAAATGTCTCGTTTATATAGAAAATTGAAGAACACAACTCTTCTTTTAATGAACACAACAATTCATAAATATGTGTCTCTTAGAATAGACATAATTATTCATGAAGAAATGTATTCCTTAAAAATGATACAATCATTGGAAGAGTCAACTCTTTGAATTGACACAATTATTCATGAAGAAATGTGTGACACAATTATTAAAAGAGTTACAATTCTTTGATTTTAATTAATTTCATGGATTAATTAAAATAAAATAACCAAAATACATTTTTAGTTTATGTGGAATTTACACACTATACATAGAACCTAAAAATGCTTCAATAAAAGATGTTGAAAAAGGAAAAGGTTTCTAATGGTGTTGCTCAGGTCGTTATATAGCTCGAGGAAGATGATCCTGAATTCCATATCACAAGTCACAACTAGAATTAATCGAATAACCTACTTTTACTTGAATCAATGGTTGTTATTTTAATTCTCTTTAGAATGTTTCAAGCAGTCCTGTTCTTGTTCTAATTGAATATCATAGATGCCGAAGTGGAAAGCTTGCGAAAATGAAACAAGGAATATCAATTATGACAGAAACCCTTTCGAACAATTACTCCATCTTTTTTTTAAGAAACAAATGCCGTAGCTAGCCCTTGCTTTTCTTTAAAGCTGTGAAAAAGGTTGTTCACTAGAAGCTTTCTCGAGCCACTATGTTAGATGTGTTACTTAGCTTCTTCTAGCTAGGGAGTAAAAAGAATCGAATTTCTTTCAAATTAAACATTTCTGAGACTGCACATCTTCTAATTTGAAGTGATTTTTCACCAAGATAATAAGTATGGTTTTGAGTTATTAATTCCAAATACTGCCGTAATAAACATTAAAGGAAGTAATGTATATTTTAATGTGTTCTTGAAGGGGGAAAAAAAAGTCATGCCACGACCCTCATGTGATCTGGTAATATGAAAATTTACAAAAGCCCTCCAACATTTGATTTAACCTATATTTATTATTGGGTTTTGGGAGACAAACAAATGCAGTGAAATATAATTGAAATCCTCCAGAATTCAAGTGAAACAGGGTAAATCGGGTGTTTAAAAATTTTATACATAATTCGATTAAGATCTTTCACCCAATTATTGAGTTGAATCACAAAACTTGAACAGTTTATGTGTTTAAGCTCTCTATGGTATCCACACAAGCCTCTCGAGATCATGATGCCTCTATCACGTCCTGGTAGATGTGTTTCCCTTGTGCCTATAGTACTAGCTTGCGTCCTCCAAGGAATGATAAAAGAAGAGTGAGGCTGAAACCTTTTAAATCCTTTCCGATTTCGTCTTTAAGGAGGTTAGGGCAAGAGCTACAAAATTTTCACTATATAATATATTTATAGTGAGACTCAACTCCCAAGTCTAATGGGTTTCAAAACCCTAATCCAGTTAAGCTTAATTTTGGGCTTAATTAATGACTCAACCTTTAGGCCAATTATTAATCCAAAATTATTATGAAACCAAAACCCAAACAATTTGACACATACACTCAAATAACCCAATTGGCTCTATGTGTGCGACCCAATAGGCTTTTATAACATTGACAATGATCATAAATCACATTTATGATTATAAACAATGAGCAGTGTCTAGCAATACATCATTGCTACCTAAGTAACAAGATAGTCGGTGATTCGACTAAACTTCTATGATCATTATCCGTATATGTCATTGTCCTTTTGTCCAAGATATCAAAACCAAGCACGAGATATGAAATGTGTCACTCTCGTATAGCTTAATCTATGGTTTTTTTATTATCGAGTAGACTAACTTAAACTGATGATATTGATATCGTATATCAACTCATCCGAGCATGGTTATACATTTTCTTAGTCTCACTCTATCAAGAGGCCCAAAGATATCACTCTCGTTACATAGAATGGACAAATCCAATCTTGAACATACACCGCATGATATATGACATACCTAATGACTACCTTCATATTCAATCAATTACGAGTAAAAAAATGAAGTACCAAAGTATATGACTCACATGTAGGGAACTTGATGATTTTAGGTCAAACAACTACATATACCATGATCACTATGAGACTCACTTATGACACTCATATAATGATACATGTTGTGTTCTCATGGTGGGTCGGTCCAATACACAAGTGCTCTAACTTGTGCTCATATGTAGACTACATATCTCATATTAGTCTCTACATATGCTAGTTTTTATATATTATTGTAACCCACTCCATAATAATACTAGACTAAAGACGTTTAAAAATACTATTATTCTAGGGTTATAATTATGTTTGATTACGTTATACAAAAACAAATAACAAACACAATTATTGGAACGATGTCTCAATAAAATATCATGACTCAATGTGTAAAATAACAATCATCTCATAATTGGCTTTTACGACAACACTAACATTTATCCCTCTCTATTTTATAAAACATACACTTTGACCCCTTTTGGAATGTCACATCCATCATCTTGTCTGTTATGCTAGTGTGCGTAATGCCCTAATTACCTAACAAGATATGTAAATTGTGCAAACCAACCACAGTATTCATCTTATGCTACCTCAAATCCATTTTTCCCAAAATATATGATATACTTCTAATAAATTTTATATTTATGAATAATTTCTATATTTATAAATTCACTAATAATTTCTAAATCTATAATATATTTCATGTTTATAAACAAAGTTTATGCTTGTGATTAATATTAATATTTACTTTTTAACATCTTATTTATTTTTTAGTTAGTTCAAATAAAGAAATATCATTTTTAAGGACAAATATAATTTAGCTAATTCTATTTTATTTTAAAAACTAGCTCTCACCATATGAAAGAAATATACACATTCTATAACTTTTAACAACACATAATGTGCGATCATGCTTTTTTTGTTGCTTATATCATGCATTTTATTTTATTTATCTATGACTAAATTGTTTTATTTTTCTCTTATTTTTCTTTATAAATTACCATATTGATTTGTGCATCAATCTCTTGTGTGGAAAAAAATCATGTGAACAAATTTCTTGATTTGTATTAGTTTTATATTGTTTCTAATTGAATCTATTTGCTACAGATCAATCATTAGAGAAGAGAAAAAGAGAGAGAGATTGTTTATTGATTGATTAATTGGAATAACATTGATAAAACTAATAATAAATTCATGTAATAGAAGATAAATATATAGAAGCAAGATTTTTTATTTTTTTCTTTCAAAATTTATTGTAATTATCAGTATCACTAATTAAGCTGATTAGTTCACGCTATACTTCCCTTATTTGTGGCCATCTACTAATTAAAACTTTACATGCTTTCACCCATATAATTAGCTCAACACTATATCATATGGTTTAGTTTATATTAAAGGTATTCAGATAAGAAATCTATCAAATTAATGATAATAGATGCATCTAATTAGTTAGAATATATTTGTCCTAAAAAATGATACTTCTCCACTAGAATTAATTAAAAAAAATAAGATGTTAAAAAGTAAATTGATAATAAATTTGGTTTATAAATATGGAAATGTATTATAGACTAGAAATTAATAGTAAATTTATAAATATAGAAATTATTCAAGAATGAAAATATTATTAGAAATATATCACACATTTAGGGAAAATGGATTAGAGGTAGAATGAGATGAATATTGTGGATGATCTGCACAAACTGAAAATCTTGTAAGTCAATCAGGACATTTGGCCGACTAGCATATCAGACAAGCTGACAAATGTGATGGTTTGAAGTAGGGGTAACCATGAGTTAAGTTGGTTCAATTTTGTAATGGAACTGAATCAACCCAAAAAACTATTAGTTCCAAAAGAATCCTACCAAACCCTGAGAATTGAAAACCGGGTAAAACCAGAACCATGGGTCTGATTTTTTTAGTTCTAGTTTTCGGGCTTTTTGATTCCTATCATATATATGCAATAATTAGCAACTTTGTAATCCAATAAATTTATATCCGCAACTAGTTTAAGAAAAGATCCATTACTTGGTTTAGGGTAGGACTTGCTATTATCACTATGCCAACCAAAGCTTGATCCTCTAATCCAACTAAATTATGGAACATATATCAATCATAACAACAGAGGGCACTCAAAGGTGGTGGTGGCCAGTGCGCTGACTTAGCCTGAACTCGGCGGAGCCTGGGTCTGGTTTTTCCGGACCCGGGCATGGTCTACATATAAGCGGGGTGGCTTGGGGCGGGTCAGGTCCAAGATGGGTCGAGTTTATCAAATTATTTAAAATTATGTTTTAATATGTTTTCAATAATTTTTTGTGAGTAATTTTATGAATTATATTTTTTTTTTTATAAAAAACACCACCAATGATGTAAATTTTATTAATGAAAATGTCAAACGGCACTTACATAATTTATAACATACCTTACACTTGAAAAATGGTGAAACATTCTAGAAAAAAAGTAAAAATTAAAATTTGTGCTTAACAGCATAATTAGATTGATTACATTCCTTAAATTATAATGAAAACCTACAATCTACTCTTGCGGGTCATCATTATAAGGGACCTCATCATTCAAGCATTTCATATCTTGCTTCCTAAGAGCAGCAAGGGCCCAATCCAGGTTGCAGATGCAAACCTCAATAACCTCAAGTGTGAGTTTTGTTCATTTCTCCGAGATGACTCGTTTACCCGCACTAAAAGGCAGCTTCGGAGGTGGCGGTAAAGATCGGAACTGCTAAGACTTCTTACACTAACATGGATAAAATCGGGAATCTTACTCTTTTATTCTTCCACCACTTGAGGATGTCTTCCTCATTATTTTCAAATGAAGTACGGAGGTAATCATCCCATTCCGCAAATCCCGAGTTTGTAGGTCTTGGTCGTTTGAGGATATTTACCGTTAGGTTGAACCTTAATGATGATGAGGAGGTGGAATGTCTAGCTGGTGTTAGATCGGATGACCTAACCTTATCAGAATGCTTAACGGAGTAGAGTTTGTATAATTCTCTCAAATTGTGGTTAGCTTCAGTAAAAATAGCAAGTATAGAAACTTGTGGTTGGCCTAAATTTGTATGATAGTATGATTCTAACAATTGCAGACAACCAGTGATTTTGACATTTGAATCTAAAGCACATGTAACAAGATAAATTTGCAGGATTTGTTGAAAATAATCAAGCTATTTCTTTTGTATTGCTTCAACAGTTGTTTGCAAGAACTCATTGTCCTTGTATTGATGAAAAAATATAAACAATGTTTACAAAATATAACATTGCTTGATACACTATTGAGTAATAAACCCCAAAGAAAAAGTTTATTGCATCGTAAAAATATCTAAGCAACTTAACTAATTTAAAATATTTTTCCCAAACGTCATCCGTTAGCCAGTCGCCTTATACTTTTGAGTTCACAAAGTGAGTCAAAAGATTTGCCCATAGTTGAGTATCATTTAACATTTCAAATGTTGAGTTCCATCAAGTGGGACAATCAATTTTAAACATTTTTCAAAAAAAAAAATTCACCCCATTTTCAATACAAAATATTTTAAATTCACAAGTCAATTTGTTATCTATTTTAACAAAAAATAAAGCATTCCAAATTGACTCGATTTGATTTTGCAGTTGTTGTAAACCATTTTGAACACATAGATTCAAAATGTGACATAAGCAACAAACATGAAAAAAATTTCTATCAAGCGATGGTTTTATTTTTTTTATCAATTCTATTACCGCCAAATCCTTGTTTGAAACATTATAAAAAAATGAACAAAATTTTATCGGCAATAAAAAATTCATGCAGATTTTCAATAATGCAGTTGAAAAATGTTTCAACCTACATGATCAAATTCCATACATTTGAAAGCAATGATCCATTTTTTAATAACTCATTCATCATCTATCTAATGAGCAATGACACAATAATAATTTTGTCCTATTGGAGATGTCTATATATCATATGTAAATGACATACAATGATCAACGGTAGAAAAATATGCTTGCAAATCACTTCTTCTAGCTTCATACAGTTTAAAGCTTTCTCTTTTAGCCGTTTGCCTAGACATTTGTTTATAAGCAACAGTTAGATTTTCTTGTATAAATCTTTCTAAGTGTTCATCCACAGCATGTCTAAATGATTTTTCCGTAATCATCATCCAATTAATTAAACCTTACCTAGCAGTTTTTAAATTAAATCAAAAAATACATAGACCACTAGAGCTCCCAATGCCCGTCAATTGTGTTTATCCATCGGATATGCGGCCGATGCCTCCATGAACTTTGCTCAAGTGTCGCGTGAGGGTGCCCATCTCAGAGTTCAATTTGTGTGCAAATTTATTGTTCCAATGTTTGTACCTGGCATACCTCGTATCACCTTCCCAAACTTGCTTAAAAGGCGCCCAAACAGAAGCCTTCAAATTCCCGCTCTTGACTTAAGTCTGCTTAGGTTACTCGCTTTGTAGCATCAATTCAGACCCTTCGGCACTGACTTGGGTCGGTGGAATTTCCTTGACGTCATCATCAGAGAATTGATCGTCAATGCCTAGGTCATACACCGCCATGTCGATGTTGGGATCGTTGTCGTCAATTTCCTGTGAATGCGGGCCTCGCTTTTTGTGTAACAAATGTCCTCGCAAAAATGAACCAACCCCGGTGCTAAAAGAGGAGGAGGCAACACGCTTGCACTTACCAGAGTTCTTCCCTTGTAAAGCCATTAGTGAAAGAAAATAATTGAAGAAATTAAGAGATGATTAGGAGAAAATTAAAAAAATATTAGTGAAAGATTAAGAAATTTGGAGAGAGATAGTAAAGATAATGAAAGAATATTGTAGGAGATTGGAGAAGAAAGAAATGGTATGAGGAAGTATAAGAAGGAGGCTAGCTATTTATAAGATAAGGAAATTTTGGTTTTGCCCAAAAAGCCCTAAAAAACTAGCTAAAAAACTAGCCGTTAGTTGTTGTTTGGTGAGGGTAAAAAAATATGGGGTGAAAAAAAACTATCTGGAGCCGTTAAAGGGGCAAGCTGTCATTTTATCTTTTTTTTCTTTTTTTTTTTGAAAAATTTGAAAACTCCAACAATTCCTGGAAACGTTCGACCCGACCCAGGCCCCGACTAGACTTGGCCCAACTCGACCTGCTTGTGGTCCGATCCAGTCTGGTTTGGGTTAAACACACTAATAGGCCGAGCCGTGCTATTTTGGGCTTCCCTATTTTTCCAGACCTATGTTTACTCAGCCACCTCTTGAGTCTGTTCCGTGCTAGGCCAAGCCCAGTTTTAACCCAAGCCAAGTCGGGTCAAGCCCAGGTCAATCCGGTCCATTGGCCACCTCTACTCAAAGGTAAAGATTCATATCCAATATAATGTTTTAATTTATTTTAAAACTATTGGAGGCAAAAACCAACATATTAATTTATAGAATCATACCAATAAGCCAAATATCTTCTAATTAGATACAAGAAGACCAACCTAGAGTCGACATACCATTAAGAATTAACAGTAACGCACAATTTTTTTTTTTTTACTTTCTTGAGAACATACAAACTTATAAATTAGAGAAATCTTAGTCAATAAAATTAAATAATACCATGAAGTACAATCATAATTTACCATTTCAATACATAAATATATATACAATTTAGTAATGTCATAATTTTTATTATATATTTATATATATACCTCAGGTTCGATTTCATTTCGGGTTGTTCCATATAAAATCGGAACCAACCAAAATATCAATGGTTCTTTAAAATGTGAAACCAACCCGTAAACCATGATCAATTTTTACCCAAACCGACCCAGCCCAGTATGGGTGGTTCGGGTTGGGTTTCGAGTTTACCTGACTCATACTTACCCCTAATTTGAGAGGAAAAATTATAGGTTTTCTAAAATAGAGAAAAACAAGTGTAGGCTAAAGCAAAATATCGGGGTTTTGTTTATTTCCCCTGAAAATATGTCACCATGTAAAGCACGTGTTTAGGGGCATATTTTGTAAAATGCTAGAACCCTAATAGGTTGGAACACAGTGTTCTTGGAGAGTAATTACATATTTTTTTTGTCAGTGTGTTATGAAACACAGGTAAACAACTTAACATTTACCAATGTGTTTCTAGGTGGCTAGGCATCATTTTCTACCAACTTTTTCTGAAACGTTGGTAAAGATTTGGCAGCACTAGAAAACATTGTGAAACTTAAAAGCACGCGGGTAATGCCTATTTCTGTTGTAGTGAGCAAGCACAATTTTATGAGTTAGTTACTTACTAAGTACAATTAGGAGGAGGATCTATCAGTTGCCAAATTTGTAAGTATTTGATTTTAAAGGTCATGCAAATGAATAGACTAATCATCACTTACCAAATTAGTAGGCCGGGCAAAGCAAGCAAGATTTGTTTCCCATTTTGGCTCTCCGTTATATGTCATTCCTTACTTTTTCTTTAGGCCAAAATGCACATATGGTCCTCCAACTTTGTTGACTCAAGCGAGTTAGTCCTTTAATTTCAACTTAGTGCGACTTAGTCTCTTAACTTTGAAAAATTGAGTGAGTTAGTCCCTCGGTGTACGGAATGACGAACGGCGTTTCTTTTGTCTCCTTACAGTTAGCTTCTCGCTCTAGTGCTGCCTAATCTCTTCCCCGCCGGGGTTGACTTCCTTCTTCTACTAGTCTCCTTCTTCCCCTCGTCGTCAACCTCGCCTTTCCTCTCATCTCGTCGGTCTAGTCTCTCACCTCCCATCGGTCTCGCATCTCCTCCCGTTGGTTCCTCGCCTCGCCACTCGAGAAGCCGTTTCGCCGGGAGTTGGAGCCGATTCGCCGATTAGCTCGCCGAAGTGAGAGTCGATGTGAATGCCAGAAGTAGGAGCCGAGGGGAGCACTGGAAGTGGGAGCATCGGGCTCGATTTCACGAACAGATGAGAGAACGTGGGTTGAAGCTATGAGAATCGCCGGAAGAGGAGCGAGACCGTGGGTCGCATCTCCGCCAAATTGATCGATTCTCTAGCCGGGAGTGGGAGCGTCGAGGTCAATTTCGTCGATTGACCGAGAGTTAGAGTCGATTCGTCGACGAGTGTCCGGCCGCCGGTGCCAAACCTCTGTTTTTAAGCCGCTCGAACAAATGGCGTTAAGTCACAACGTTTCAAGCTGGACTCTTTCTGTCAGACATGGACTAAATTGTTTAGTTTAGTATACTTTAGGGACTAACATGCTTAATCTAAAAAGTTAGAGGACTAACTCACACTGAGTCAAACAAAAAGAACTAACTCGCTCGAGCTCTTTATCTCTACTTCTCACCATGCTCCGTACCCTTCTATCATTCGTGTTTACAACAACTAGCCTAACCAACGACTCCACCACCTCGGGGCACACAAGCCGGAGGAATTTTTTTTTTTTTTTAAGGAAAGACAAAAAATGAAGGGGACAGATGGCATTTTGTTTTTGCCCATTCAGCATTTTTATATCTTATGTAAGTATGGCGAATTAAAGTTTTTTTAAACGGGTCTGCATACATACACAAAACACTAGTATAGTGGAAATTATTTTTTTTATGATAAAGTGGAACTTAAATATTTCGATATATGATATAATGATAAAAAAATAGAAAAAATTATAAAACCATTCTTTATGGTTTGACGTAATCTACACTTTACCTTTTTTATTTCTGAAATCATGTGCTTCATCCTATATTTCTTTTACATTATCAGCTAGTAATTTCTAATCTCTAATTAAATTGTTTGATAATTATGTCATAATAATTTAAAATTGTCTAATTTTTTTCATAGTTAATTAATATTTAAAAAATATATTTTTATATTTCCAAAGAAAATAATGATAGTTTAAAATACCTATTTAGCAATAAAAGAATATTGTAGAGATTAAAATTACTGAAATATGACTATATAAAATTTAAATTAATATTTCAGAAGTTATTGTTGGACAATGTTAAAAAAAAAAAAAGTAAGAGATAAATTTAACATAATCTATTATAATGGTAGAGATTAGAGCGAACGATTCTAAACTTAGAGGTGAAGAGGTTTGTGCCTAAAGGACCTCAATAGTAATTAACCCATTTTGAATATTTTGTTTTATATAGAGTGCAACACCACTCTCCAAACTCTAACTTTACCTATAAGTATCCCTTTGCGTTGTTATTTTAATAGCAATACATGACAATCTAGTTTTCATTTAAGTGCATTTCCTATCTATATCCGAGTCCGTGGAGAATTGACATTCTTCCTCCCAGCACCTTCTCTCTATTACGCCCCTTTATTATGTGTGGAATGTCTCCTCGATTCTAGATCCTATTTTTTCCCGATCATAACAATCAAATAAATATGGTCATTTCTTAATAATAATAATAATAATAAATAATGATCTCATTAGCTATTTATGTCAACCATTTCTAGTGTCTGTTGTTTCTTCCAAAGAAAAATTAGTAGCTACAACCTGCATAAGACAACCACAATCGATCTTGCACCTTCAACCCGTATTGTTTAGCATCAATATGTATTATTTCCTCCGTTTCAAACTTTTACTCCATTTGACTTTTTTTTTTATATTTTAATTTGAATTTATTTATATTATTATTTATTAAAAAAAATTAAAAAATATATATATTTAAAAATTACATGTTTTGATTTATCATTCACATATAAAATTTTTTCAGTTATATATTAAAACATTAAAAATAAAAAATCCTAAATTAATTATAAAAAATAAAATGAAACAAAAATTTTGGGATAAACGAAGTATATCGATCGTATGCATTTTAAAGTTTATTCATATAGCCATGTACAATCACTGTTTTGGCCGTATGGGATCAGGTCATTTTGCTACTCAGGATAGATGAATAGTAGAAAAAGCTACACCCGTAATGCAATGATGTGAAACAGTGGCACAAAAGACCTTAACCCATTAACACACATTTTCCCCCCCTTCTTCTATGTATAGAAATATTAAAAGTGACTGGCATTGCAAGTAAAAGGACAACACAAAGAGATACGCATAGGCAAAGCAAAGATTCGAAAAGTAGAGCTACACTCAATACAATACAGACACTTAAAAGTGGACTAATTACAGCCAACATCCTCCAAGGTTCGTGTATCAAACCCCCTAATTGTTCGCACCCAAAGGTCGTCTAATTACAACCAAACTCCTCCAAGATTCGTACATCAAACTCTTTTACCCCTAGATTTAGAATTGCTATAATAAATTGTATTAAAATTTTCTTATAAAAAAGAAAAAGGAAATATCAAATGTCGAAGCAACTCCGTTCCTTGGTGTGCTTGGCATAGGAATACTCGGGACAAAATTGTCGGCCAACGTACTTTATTCTTACAACTGGAGGCAAGTTTGTACAACAAACATGGCTTGTAAACCCAAACCAGGTAGTATCAAAACTGAGAGGCGCTGTTAGCTACCATCCGCCCAAAAAACAAATGCTTTGGCAAGAGAATTTATGTACTTCCTATAATTCTAACTACCCCTGCATTGGAGGGAGGCAGCTTTTCCTGTATCATTCACATTTGCTGCATGTTACGGAATTCACTTCAAGTCAAGTCAGGTCGTCATCCTACCCAGGAAGAGCAGGGTTAGCAACAAAAGAGTTGCTTCAATCATGAATTTAGGACCCGATATGCGCTCAGCTATTTTCTGCCACCTGTAAGTTCAACCAGTAGATAGCTGCTCGTAAAGCCTGTTGTCCATTTCAGAGTCTTCATTACCATCAAGGTCATTACATAACCACCCTCTATGTTCAGCTACCAATGATGCTTGCTAGAGAGACAAATAAATAATTCCAGCATACAAAGCCAATGCTCTTAACAATTGCAATGCCATGTCAACGAAGCATATGTTCAGGGAACACGCTTATAGCCAATCACTCATTCATATTTTCGCCTCAAAATACATGCAACAGAATATTGATGCATGTATTTTGCTGGATACCATCATAGTGCTACTTCATGCACTTTAGAATGCATCAGGCGTTTGCAGGACAAGGAAGCATTAATCAACAATTAGTATGCTGTAGTACGAGCACGTACCAATTGCCTTCACTATTTTCATTATTGATCTCCTCTGCAGCAAATTCTTCTAAAATAGCACGCTGGCGCTCATTTGTTGACCTGCAAAAGAGAACTCGTGAGATGTGAACAAGACAGCTATTTTTGCAAGTGGGCCTCCACCATACACAGCTTAGCCAAGATCATCTAATGCTCACACTTCCACACTCCTTTCAAAAGAGGGAGCTAATGTTGGTTTTAGCGAATACTTTTGCAAGCCAAGTTCTCTGATTCTTATGTATCACCCAAGTACAAGGGTAGGTGAACATTGAAACAGGAAAAAAAAAAGAAAAAAAACATAAGCATAACTGAATACGCTCCCTTCATACAACCAAACAAGTAGTGCTGAAATGGCATGTCACATTGGACATGTCATCCAGGTTTACCAAGATGTCCATGTATCACCATCATTGCAAACAGCAACACAGAAATGATAACCCTGCAGATCAAAAGCTTATTGTATTGAAAATTTATGAATATGAGCTCACGTGGGAAAATTAACACAGAATCGAACATATTGATCTCCATGATCCACCAGAAAACCATGCTTTTGCAGTCCTGCAACAGCAGTGCAGGAAATAGTCAGTTCGAGAAGTCCACAAGGGGAAGGTGAATGACTCAGTATACCTTTGCCTCTAAGAACCAGAAGTTGTCCCGGTTGTACACCTTTGGGTATCTGATGACGATATGAAAAAGGTTCAAGTAAAACGAAGGTTGGCCATGTGAAAAAAACAATTAGGCAGTGTAAAGCTTGAATGAAATGCCATGAAGAATTGTCACAGGCATGAAGAGGAAAGATGAGTATTACTTTCACTTGAGTTTTCCCTGACAGGGTAGGAACCTCAACCTTGCCTCCTAGAATAGCCTGACAAGAAAATTCATCTCATAAACTTGATCTTAACAAACACACAGTTCGATTCAGTAACACTTATCAATAACGTACCAAGCCCTTTCTTAAACCAACATCAAAATGCACACGTAACAACTAATTGGATGTGCCTTGAGATAGCAAAGATGTCGCTCTTACAAGCTTACAAGTTATGATGGATTAAGATGCAAAGTAAACACCAAATGAAGTAGGGGAGATGATAAAAATTCGTAGAAAAAAAAATGCCCAAGCCACTCAAACAGAAAGTTTTTAAGTAGCATAAAAGAATACGATAATTCTTAGGTACACGGGCAATGTAGTCATTCTATTACTCAAGCACCTGTACATATTTACATTTGTCCTTCATTCTTTCTTGCCATTTTAATGTGGTCACAAGTCAATTATCCAAGGGTGCATGTGTAGTAAAATAAAAATTACACTGGCGGTATAATTAAGATTAATCCAAAACAATACACACAAAACTGGCCCATAAAGTGATTCCAGTAAGAAGTGCACACAAGGATTAAGTTCTTACTTGAGTAAAGTTAATATTAGCATCCACGTAAACATCGGCACCATCTCTTTTAAAGAAAGGATCTTCAGCCACCTAAGTTACCAAAGGAAAGCTGTTACTTGTCAAGCAACAAGAAGAAGTGTGCCCTTGAGATCTAACATAAGTTTAAATTACATGAAGTAACAAATTGTGAAAGGCAGGAATCTCAGTCGATCAAGTAAATTCAGAGGCCCAAAAAGTCTTCAAATGAATGAAACAGTTAAACAAACTCATAGTAAATGAGCACTAGTGACGCAGAGAAAGTTAAGTCTCTCAAAAAGAAAACCATAAAATTAGTGTTGCCCCCGTTGTTTTAATGCAATATAAGTGCTTGAATCCTTGTTTCAACACAAAACACAATGCTGAGAGATCAAATTTCCCATCAGTTCATGATATGAACAACAGTTCCAAGATTGAAACCTTGTATGGAAAGTGTGGTAAACCTAGATTAGATACACATAGCAAGCAAACAAAACTAAACTAGACAAACAAACATACATATACTGAATTGAAAACCAATGAGCGCTTGTTGGACAATACTTAACCACC
The DNA here is from genome assembly GCA_039654915.1 of Aquilaria yunnanensis. NCBI lineage: Eukaryota > Viridiplantae > Streptophyta > Magnoliopsida > Malvales > Thymelaeaceae > Aquilaria > Aquilaria yunnanensis. The sequence continues at coordinate 100,085,607 of CM077593.1, read as the reverse complement.
CTTACACCTTTTAAGTCAATTTTGTTGAAAGTTACACCTTCAATCATGAGTAGAATAATGGTTGCTCACATGAAAAACTGTTGGGTTTAAAACCAAAAATAAATAGTGCCAGAATAAAATTTGGCTCAAGCTGCAAACTATTTTCTGCAGAAATCCATCACATGATCTATTACAACTTGCAATTTCCATGATATAGGTCAAGTAATCTAAATAGTAGCCACAGCTAACTGGTGAAGGGTCCAATAAGAACACAGAGTTAGGATTTAAAGCATAAAAGACGTGCCTTTATATTAATGAATAAATTGCCAAACTGACTTCCCCGCCGACCAATGTTACCAGCTTTTGGTACACGTATTGTGTCTCCAGAATCCAGACCTAATCCATTCCAAAAATGAATATGAAGATCAAGAGATGTAATGAAACAGAAATAACCCACCCCTCCATCGCAAAAAGAATGACACTAGTGTTACTTTCACAAGTTTAAAGATGTTCAGCTACATCACTATTTTTAACACGGATATTCATTACTCTCCTATGGACATAAGTCAATGCAAAACTAATGATAAAAGTCTGCTCCTCAATACTGCAATTAAATTATTTAACCAAATAATTGTTATTAGGTCTGGAACTTACATAAACATCATTCTCCATAAAAGAACATCACTACTTTTCAAGCATTGGGCAAAACTGTCAAAGGACATGGATGAATTCAATTAAGTAACTCTTCTGACTTCCAAAGAAAAATATTCACACCCCTAAAAGAACCAAGACAGTACTTAGTTTACCAACAGACAAGCACCCAACCAACCTGCAGGTATAGTAACTTCAATTTCTTTAACACCTTCAACAACTCCTGATCCTTTGCAGTACAGGCAGTATTCCTACATAGCATTAGACAAACATCATCGACTTAGATAAAAATAAAATTCAACAAAATCATTGCCTAAAGTTCACTTCATACCTTAACAATCCGTCCGGACCCTTTACATGTGCTGCATGTTGACATAAATGGAGGTACAGTGATCTGCTTGTTAATCGGACATAATAAGAAATAATTAGATATTTGGATATAACCTGAACTGCACACAAGGGACGCCATCTTCATAAAGTGAAGTGGAAATAATTTATCTACAGTCCTGAGAATATGTATTAAAGTACTTACTGAACCAACACCTCTGCAAGTAGGACAGACTTTTACTTTGGCATTGACAGGATGACCGCGACCCTCTACATTATTTACATGAAACAAGGCACAATGAAATCATTTTGCAGGAAATAAATTATAACGAAACAAACACCACATTCTGACCTCAGTCTACAGATAATTACTCTAAAGAAGTAAATACCACAGCTTGAAACTGAAGAATTCATTTGCACAAAAATTCTATACAAGTGAAAAGGCCATACTGCTCTGTGCTACCGCAAATGATAAAAGACAAAAGGGCAGAGAGGAACAGAAAAATTTTAGGGTACAAGATCAAAATTAAAAATAAAAGGCAAGAAGTTCATCTCACAAACATGTAATTATGCTTTTTTTTTTTAATGGTTTGACAACTTGAATGTGAAAAAAATGAAATGTTGATGAGATAAGGACCTACCAGAAATATTAAGGTGTGCAAGGCTGTTAAGTGTGGAAAAGGAAAACAGATTTAGATTTTCTTATGTAGAAGGACTGAAGTCTTTATAAACCACTGATAAAGGTGAATTTTATCTCTTCTTTTTTTTACCTATAAACCACATACAACTTTACCTTTATTAGAATTAGTGTTTATATTTTGTCGCATTCAAATACTTGAGACTATTATTTCTCCACTGGAAGGGAGTGGAAGGAGGGTTGTTCTTCCTTCCCTACAGTGTTTAATGTACTAAATCAATCTTTCGATGTCTTCCAAAATTATAGACACCTCCTAGCAACAATCTTCACATGATATCAACTTCCAACACATAACTAGTTTGGCACTAAAGGCTTATGAACCTCTGAAAACACTGTAATTACCCTGGGAAAAATTCACTAACCACAAGAATCACAAGGAACAAATGCCTCAAAAGACACATGTTTGGTGCATCCATTAGCAGCTTCAAAGAAAGAGAGCTCCAAATCCACCTGCAAAAATCAATGGACAATCCTCATCCATTTTAGTTAGGAAATAGATCAAAGGTACAATTTCAAACAAGGAGAAACCAGAATACTGTAACCTGAATATCAGGTGAATATTGGTCCCCATCTTCCTCAAAAATCTGGATCCCATTTACAACTTATCCTTCAGTACCAAGAAGAAAGCAAGCAGCAGAAGGATAACTGGTTGAAAAGAATGTAGTACAAGCTACCTCCGAGAATATCTTTTGAAATGAATCGGAGAAGTGAGTTCGGTAGGTGTATCTATATTCTTGTGCATTTTCTTGAGACCAGTGATTGCTATCACCAAACTCTGCACTTCCCGAACTTCTACTGCACATCTGCAATTGAAAAGTTGAAGGAAATAAAAGAAACAGCATGGGAAAACATAAAAACAAGTTTGGAAATTGTCTGAAGCATAATACTGCAAAGTGAGAATAACTTGAGAACAGTTAAGGCACAAATGGTTGAGGTAATTTATGATGCATAAAAGAGCTCTATAAACAAAGACAATTGGCAGCCCTGAAAAACAAGATAGTGAAGATTTATGCATATTTTACCCTGTCATAATCTGCCCTCCTTTCTGAATCTAGCAAAGTCTGCAAAGTACTAGAACAGGAACAGATTAGCAAAACCAGTAGAAAGGGTCATAGAAACAGTGAGAGGAAGCAGAAACTAGAGATTACACACACACACAACAAACATATTGCTCCACAGAAGCAAACTCCCCAAAAAGAATGCAACGTACCTCATATGCATCTCTAATCTCTTGAAATTTTCTCTTTGCAGAAGGGCTATTCTTGTTTGCATCAGGATGATACTTTTTTGCAAGCTGCAGAAGCATAAATATTGATAAACATTAGTTTAAGCATAACACAGACACACTTCTATTTAATAAACAGAAGCTGAACATAAGGAATGCAATTTCAAATTGTATCAACAATATTAATTCCATCAACTTTGTTCTAAGCATCACTGAATAAATTTGTGCTGATTGAGAGCTTCCTAGCTTCCTCATATGAGCTGAGTGGACTCTCCATACTCGTTCCTGAACTACTCAAAACATACATTCATCCTCTTTTGAGAATTTAGACAAAAAAAAAATTGCTATTCTTTTTCAGTTATCTAAATTAGAGTATCCAAACAATCTAATCGTGATAGACCTTAGAAAACAAAAAATTTCAAAATGGAAAACCAGAATGCTTACCGCATGATACGCCTTCTTTATCTCCTCTCGACTGGCATTTTCCGGGACACTTAGAACTTCATAGTAGTCCCGTTTCCCAGAATAGCGTGATGCTTGTCAATGAAAAATGGGCTAGGTAAAAGACGCATAAACATTAATATCAACCTAACAGGGGAAAACTCGAGAAAAATTACCACTGGCATGAATAAATCGCCGTCCTAAAGGGATACCAGAACCTGTATTCGTTAACCCAAAAAATGAAAGAAAGAAGAACGTTAAGCTAGCTGCTTGAAACCCTACCTGAATAATTTACTCAATAATTGCAGTCGGAACGCAAATCGCAATGAACGAACCTTTTTCACCAATTAGCAACTTGCTAATCACAGAAATTCCTTTCAACCCATCTTCACAATAATTCTTCTGCTCTTTGGCTACGTTTGACAACAAAAAGCTCCGACACTGGAAGCCCAAAATTTGCATTCTTAGAGCATAAAACGAAACGCCGTACATTTGTGTAGGTTCAAGAGAACCAAAGTCTACTGAACTTACAAGTCCTAGCCAGCTGAGTCTCCCCATACGAAGCTCCAGCAGTGGCAGATTATTGAAATGCTGTCGCCGTTTACAGGGCGATTCGAATAATCGTGTTGGAGAAGAAAATGCACGATCGACGAATCGAATGTGTTATGCCGCCGGTCGACGCATCGATGCTTAGGCGGGGCTTGAGTAGAAAAAGAACGACGCCGTTTCAAGAAAGCAGTAATACTGATCTGGACCGTTTGTGTTGCGAGGTTCAGGTAATGGACGGTCAAGATTTTATGGACCGTCTTTCATCCGAAGAATGGAGCCGAACTTGAGGCTTCAATGGCAATTCGCTTACTTTTCTCTGCTCTGAAACGAAGCAGTAGCGAGCTCTACTCCGAACAAAAGGCTTTAATTAGGCCCTTATCTTCAATTGCCGGGAAGAATCGAGCTGTAGAAAACCGCAAAAACAATATTCTGAGAATTCGACCATAACCGGAAAGTGTGGTTCCGGTGATCCGAAACTGGGTTGATTTGGTCAAAAAAAGGCGTCCAATTCGGAGTTCCGTCTCATCTGCACCGTACTTCTCAAATTTAAGTGTTACAAGTACGCGCTCCTTTCTCCGCTTCTTTACAGCTGCTACATACTTTTATGAATTGAAGTTTGATTTTTTTGGACCAAAATAAAAAGGTTTCAGGCTGGAGGTCGAGATGAACGAATTTGTGCCTGGTTGGGATAGGTTGAGATGAACGATGATGATGCAGGTCGAATCGAAATAGAGATCAATGATACAAAACTGGCAGCTACCGACCAGGGGGTCACGGCGAGAATGGACCCCGAGTGAACGACAGACTTGTAACCCAAGAATCAATCGAGAGAGAAGAGAGGATGAGCAACAGAGGAGAGACGAGACAATATCATTCATTCTGTAGAATCCAAGCAACAAAATTACAGAGTACATAACAGAGGGCCCGAGACACACAAACACAATACTAAAAAGACGACACCGTTGGGAGGGGGCTAATTTTGCCACGTAACAAAATTGAGCTGCTTCTTAATTTCATGATGATGATTTTTGTGCTATTAGCATATGGGTATCGACATGGATGAAGAATCAGAAAGGGTTTCAGATCTCAGCAGTTGATCATGCAAAGAGGATGGAACTGCTGGTCAAGGTGTGTGGTTTAATGGAGGCTGAGGAATATTTGAAGCCTTTTTTCCCACACTGTGACGCAGAAAGCTGCTCGCTTTGCACTTATTCGTGGGTATGTTAGAGGGAGGGATGTTTAGAAAGAATGGGCTTTCATGGTGAAGCTGAAGGAGTTGGGTTGACCGTACCCGCGGATCTTTTTAATGAGATGATGAAGCTTTACATGGCCACTTCTCATTTTGATAAAGTGCCTTTAATTATCATGGAAATGAAGAGAAACAATATTCCCAGGAATGTGCTCTCCTACAATCTCTTGATGAGTGCCTGTGCTGAGGTTTCTGGCGTTGCAGAAGTAGAGATGTTGTACAAGGAAATGGTGAGTGATAAGAGAGTTAAGAAACTTATCCTTTTGTTCTATATGGAGCACTCGCCATTCAGATTGAGAATGGATCATTTTCATGAAACAAGAACGAATTATTCTATTAAAAAAAAATTACTTTTTCAGCCTATAACAATGCCACTCTGCTTTCGTACCATGCAAAGACTACAGAAGATCTTGCTGCATTTCCATAATTTTATATCCAAAATGTTGAAAAAAGGTCAGTATCTCCGTCGATTGCTTTATGTCAGTGGAGAGATGACAGTGCCGAAGAAACATTGCGAGAAATCCGATCATGTATTGGCTCCTGCAACGGAAGCAGCAATTCTTGTTCAAATTGGGGGAGGTGGAAGCAATTTGTCAACGTCATAACAAGGGAAAAGACGAGGGAATCTGTGATGCTTAAGCTCACCTCCAATGAGGGCATCTCAAATTTGGAACTTGTTATCGTCTCGAACAAGAAAATATATCTGCCATCAGGAATTGAGTCAGCAAGGAGAGGAAGCGTGCATCGTTTGAAAATCAAAAGACAAAATGTCAGGAAACAAACACCAAATAGGTGCATTGCAGACTCAAATCACGGGTCATTATTTGGAGACAGATGCATTTATCTCTGAAAGGGCCATATTCTACTTGCTTAGAAAACAGTAACATTCATCAGAATCATTTTTTGAAAGGCTAATATGCCAATCAAAAGAGACCAAGGTTAATACTAATAACAAAGAAGCTAGATGTTACCTAGCAGAAAAGGAAACTAAATTAGCAATCCCTTATCAGGATTTCAGATGCATGCAACCATGATGTATCAATTCCATACAACCATATAAGCGAGGATAAAAGAGGCCCAAGTAATGGAAACATAATTAGCTGAAGCATAAATCACATGATGTCCACTTCTTAGAATCTAAGAGATCTCAAATGTTTTCCCACATTAAAAGGTCAAAACAGCTGGAAAACATACCGCCAAGCAAGCTCACAAACAAGTTCTTCAGGGGCATCAGGAAGGACCTATCAAATGTCATGCCAGATGAGATTCTATCTCAATCAACTGGATAACATGAACTTTAACTGAACATTAGAGTGAACGTACCTCATCTTTATAAGGATTGCAGTTATTCTTGAACCACAATCTCAAAAACTCCTGCAGAATGTACGTACAAGATTTAGTTGGGTATATGCAAACTTTGCGCCAGAAATGTTCACCAAAAACAAGAGTCAAGGATATGAAAAACATATGTTATTAATACCTTCAAGCCACTGAAAATCAGAATAGGCAAAACTAAGACATTACACACCTTATCAACATTTTCAGGTTCAAGGCCATTTTGGAAGCGCTTTTCATATGTCCCAGCAATCCAGTATCTGCTAGAGTCAGGTGTATGAACCTATTGTTCAGAAACACCAGCACATTAGTATGACTAGAGCTGATCAAACTTTCACATAAACAGTCCATGAGTGTGCACATGGACAAATAGGCACAGCATGACAGCCATTGTTTACCAGTCCATGTGAGAATCCCTACCTAATGATCAAGGACAAGATAGGCCAGAGAGAACAGCAAACTATCATGAGACAATGACTAACCTCATCAATTAGCAGAATTGAACCATCGGTACCCTTTCCAAATTCATATTTGGTATCCACTAAGATGAGTCCATGTTCCATAGCCACATGCTGCAATTTTGAAGAAACAAGATATCAAGTGTTAATGAAACACAGGGCATTAATGTTGAAGTAACAAGGAGAGCATTGATGATATGCCAGAGACTGCCTTGAAAAAATATTAGCCAGCAAAACCGTAGTTCGAGGTAATGTAGAAGCCAGGCAAAGATTTACTCAAAAGACCTATCTTTTGACCAAGAAAGCAACTGTACTAGGTTTAAATCATATAATATCAATAAGCAAAATCACCTGTCCATACTCAAACAAGCTTAAAGCTTTCCTGCATGCCTCATCAAATTCTTCTCTAGTCATTAGTCCACGTGCAACTATCTGGAAAGAAAGTCAACCGATCAACTAACTCAACAAACACGCCCAGTGCAAAAACAAAGAAATGGAGGGAAAGAGAAAAAGGAATCTCCTAGGATTAAAAATGATATCAGCTGATACTCTTCTCTTTCTCATTTTCTTTAGAAGTAAACGAGAATGGGACAGGACTCTGAAAGCAGTGTGGCCAGAACAGCAGCTTTCATCTTGCTGTAAAATTGAATGAAATAGGAGAAGGACTCTAGCCGATCAATCAAGCAGCTGTAGCATATGCCCCCTGGCCCACTTTGTTTGAAACATCCCATGAAACAAACAAGCCAAAAAGATTGAAAGATCATATTAACTTCTTCTGGAGTTACAGGAACATCATGATCCTCAGCCTTTGTTGTTGGAGTGAGTATATTTGCGGGTAGCTTCTGATTTTTGACCAAGCCTATAACCAGCAAATGCTAAACTATCAGATATTGAATTTTTCACTCCATCAAAATGGAAATCAATTAGTGGGGGAAAACTGCACCATCTGGAAGAGTATTCCCGCAATAGTTCCTGATCCCTTTCTTGTAAACTGTCCACAATGATGTATCTGTACTTCCAGTCACAAAACCTCTGACTGCAAAAGCAAAAAACTATATCAATCGAAGAACTGACCATAGGGTCTAAGCTACTCCAGCTTCCGCGCACGAATTGCATGAGCAGCATTGACCATAACACTTGAGCTAACAAGTATAATGAAAGTCTGGAGAGTATTGGAAAACTAACCCACAAATTCAACAGGGAAAACAGAGCATTTCTTCGCAATGGTTACACTTTTGTCCGGAACAGACACAACAGCATTTTCAGTGATGTGTCTAGTTCTATCAAACCACCACAAACTGGTCTCATTGAGAACCTGAAAATATTATCAAACGAATCATGAGCATCAATGCAGCTTTCTTAATTTTAGTATAGGGACTTGAACATAAAAAATGGAGAAAAAAGCCGATGCCAGGCAGTTCTTTTGGCACCCCATCCCCGAACATGATTTAACTAAGTTATCTAACAAAAAACATACACACACACACACATACATATACACAACACTGCAAAAGGAAAAGAATTTCAGAAAACAACCTGTCCCTTGAAAGGGATAGAAGCAAGCACCCTATCAAACGCACTCTGCCGATCAGTTGTGACCAAAACGAGATAATCGCCACTATCATATATATCTCTGACCTGAAACAGCACATTAAGTGCCAATAATCATATGCATCTTCGCTTATCTTTAAAAGAAACAAAATTTTGGGCAGTAGAGATAGTACTTTTCCTCGGGTTTTAGAAATGAGGCCAGGAACTGTCAAGTGAAGATTGGTTTCGCAGACGCAATTCTGAAGGGACCTTTTGATGGCGGCGAGGGCCTGTTCCTTGCGAGAGCTTTTGAAGAGAGAATCTAGATGTGGCTCGTGTTGGCTTTGGCTCGACATAACGGAAAGGGACAGTTTCGGGTGATTTCTGGATTTGGGATTTCCTTGGAACAGCGAGTTTGAAGGGAAAGATGAATTGCGTAACTGCAATTTCATGAAGCTGCGCGGGGTTTTGGGAGGGCTTACGGTTGTTTTCATACACTGAGCCATTGTTTTCTCCCCGGTCTGTCCTTCGCCGGAGAAATAGCGGAAGCAGCTAGGGGTGTAAGCATTTGACCCTAACCTGATATCCGACCTGAAACCCGATTTAAAATATCGGATTATGGTTGGATCAAGAATGAGGAAATGGTTACTTCAGGTTGACGCCAACCTGACCCGATGTAAAGAAAGAAAAATTGGGTTGGTTCGGATCCAACTCGACTTAACTCGATTGGGCCGAAATATTTACCCAAGCTCATCTCCAAGCCACTAACTCATTTAATCCTTAACCCAATCTATTTTAGCCCAACACTTAAACTAACTTCTTACTCATAGAAAAACCATGACTAACCCAATTTCCTAACCCTAAATAATACCTCACTCACTAACCCGCCCACCTGTGACCTACCGCCGGTTGCCTCCCTCCTGCCCTCCCCTCATCCGGTCATCCTCACATGCTTCATCCTCGCTCTAATGTTTCTGCTCCTGATTCTCGAACTCTCGGCCATAGCCTACCTTCTCCCTCGCCCCACCCTTGTGCCTATGCTGCCTTCCCTCACCTCACATTGTCGACTCGCCCTCACCCCAGGTGCCATCGTCTATCCGTCGCTAGCTTCCCTTTCATTTTCATTCACCTTGCCCCAAACTCGCGCTGCCTCCTTAGCCTCGCCCCGCCCTCGTGCCATCGTTACTAGCCCTACCCTGCCGTCGCCAAGGCCCTTACATGACCACCATGAGGTCCACGACCTCTTTGCCTTGCTGTGACGATTCGAGCAAAACCAATCTAACCCGAACCTAATCCATTTTTCGGGTTAGGGTCGGTTCGGGTTCAAAAAAAAATAAAATTGGATCAGGTCGAGCCATATTTTTTTGATGGAGAACTTGTTTAAAAATTTCAGGTTCCAACCTAAACCCGACCCTAATTCGAAACTTACAGGCCTAGAAGCAGCAACCTAAACGCTAATAGATTATTTAAAGGGGAAAGTTTTAAAAAAAACTCTTACGTTTGTCCTAATGTACACTTAACTCCTTCTATTTTAGACAACTTACATTTTACCCTTAAAATGGCCATATTAGTCAAATTCACTATTATGCAAGTGGATTAAAATTCATGATTTGAATAATAAATTTTTTAAATTTTGAAAATTAACCATAATATTCATTTCATACTACCTTAATCCGTTTTCTCTAAATATATAATGTATTTTTTTTCTAAAATTTTCATTAAATGTAATTTGGCCACCAAATTAACATATAAGCAAACCAATAACCTCAAATAGGTTAAAGCATGATTACTAATATTTATAAGATACAAGTAGTGGAACAAATAGGGAAAAGAGAGCTGAAACTAAAATTGACAGATTTTCAAGAAAAAGATCAAAAAATTTCAAGAAAAGAGAAAAACAAAAAAAATAAATATCCACTATGATTTTCAACCTAACATTCTAATCCTACACCTAGAATGCTCATGATGACTTCCCTGATGATACAGTTTATAGCTCGAACTTGAAACCTGTTTGAGATCTTCCATATGGTACAAAAGTCTTGAACTTATTGAATACACAAGTAAATGGTAAATAAAAAATAATAATTGTGCAATACATTTATTGAATGCACAACTAAATTTCACATTTATTAAACTAATATATTTCAAGAATTTTTTTACTTTTGGATTTTTTTTAAAAATATGTATAACTTATTAATTTTTTCATTGGATAGGCTAAAAAATTACAAAACATTAATTACCATTTGGCTAAAAAAATTTACTCAATTAATATTATAATGATGAATAATTAATAATGTGCTTAATAATAAATTATTTATATTTTATAATGCTAAAAAATTGTAGAATGTGGAGATTTATTTTATATAGTGAAAATTAGTTTTCAAAATAAAATGATATTAGCTAAAATATATTTGTCCAAAAAGATGATACTTCTATATTTCAACTAATTGAAAAATGAATAAAATATTAAACAAGTAAAAATTAATATTAATCACAAGCCTAAACCATTGGTTTATAAATATGGAAATATATTATAGATCTATAAATTATTAGTAAATTTATAAAGATATAACTTATTCAGAAATATAAAATTTATTATAAATATATTACTCCATCCATCCCATTTATTTTGTTCCATTTCACTTTGCACATAGTTTTAGGCAATTTTTTGTTTTCCATGCATTTTCCAATGTTACCTTCCTTCCTTCTTCCATTTGCGGCCTTTCCCCTTCCCGATCAGTCATCCTAATTTTCTCGACACCTCATCCTTGTCGCATATCGTTGATTCACCATCCTCATTGGCCATCTTCGATTCATCATCCTTGTTGGTCGTCTCGTCCTACTGGTCTCATTTATCGCCTCATCCCATCTTGCTAGTTTCATCAATCTCATCATCTCATCCTTATCTCATCGATCGCCTCGTCTCATCCTACCGACCTCATTGATCGCCTCGTCTCATCCTACCGACTTCATCGATCTCCTCGTCTTGTTATTGTCTCATTGATCGCCTCGTCCTCTGTTATTGATCACCCCAAAAATCTCACCAAATCCTCCTCTCACCGACCTTCGCAACGCCTTGACCTCCACTCTATTTGGGTTTCCGTGCCAAAATCTCATTGATGTTGTCTGAGACTAAGATGTAATAGGGTTTTTGGGTTTCTATGGTTAGCAATGATGGTAAAGTAAAAGGTAAAATAAGGGTAGTATGGTAAATTTACTATAAAACTTGCTAAAAGAGGAAATGATACAATAGTTTTAGGACATCCCAAAAATAAAAAATGTGGAAAAATTTTAGAATGGATAAAATTTTAGAACAGATGATGTATATATTTAGAGAAAATGGATTGGAGGTGGCATGAAATGAATATTTTAGTTGATTTGCACAATTTGTAAATCTTATTGGGCAATTATGAAATTTGACCCATTTACATAGCAATGAATTTGACCAATATGACAATTTCAATGGCTAAAGTGTAAGTTTTCTAAAATGGAGGGGACAAGTATAAGTTTGGCCAAACAATTGTGTTTTTTTTTTTTACTTTCTCTTCTTTAAAATCAGCCCAATGTGTAGGGATGACAATATATATGAAGTGGGTAAAATAATGCTAAAGCTACACCTTATTCATCATGTTGGATACTGAATTCATATCCTATCCATCATCCATCGATTTTATAATTTTAATATACATATCCTATCCATTTTAAGGCAAGTAGGATAGAATAAAATCCACCTACCCGCTACATATTAACATAAGAAAAAATAGTAATTCTATAATTAAGTAACATAATAAAAATATTAAAATTGGTTTTACAAAAAAATCATATATGTCAGTTAGGATATAGTAGGATATCAATCCGTTAACATCTATACCAATGCGACTACTTATTTGTGATAAATAGGCAAGGGATTATTTTAAATATTATTTTTATTTTTAATTAATATTCACTCAATTTGCAGATCAGTTAAAAATTTATATTTTATGAAGCCAACAAATTTTTAAGTATTTTTAAAAATAAATATTTGTTATTAATTAGATTTTTTATTGAGCTGGATGCATAAAAAAATTCATAAAACATTAATTACTTTCTATAAAAAAATCATTAAAGTGACTATTTTTATCACTTTCTAAAAAAATATCATTAAACTAATTATTAGGTGTATAGGCCATTACCTTTCAAATAACATTAATTTTAAATTAAATAATCAGTAAAACTGAAAAATAATAAATAATGATTTTTTTGGGGGCTGTACATCATTTTATTTTATTTTCTTTTCTTTTAATTTTTTTTTTTTTTTTTTTTTTTGTGTATTGCAATTTATCCGTGGTTGGAAAATTAAATTAAATTGGCCTTATATTTTCTCTCTCCTCCCGTACGTATGGACGGTATGCTAGAAAAAGTAGGTATGTGCATAAATGTAGTCCGTACGAATCAAAAGCGGCATTGAGCTCACGTGCAGGGCAGTGGCGCCAGATGCGTGCGAGTGATGCAGCTCATCGCATCGCATCGCATCAAAGCGTCGACGGGACGACAACTTCCCGATCCTTGTCGTACTCGCTCGCACCCTTACCCTTTCCAGCCCAGTCCACCACTCACATCCCCATTACATAAACCCAGTTTCGAGAGCCATCCCTCACACATCAGATTTTACAGACCCGCTTCCGCCGACAGGTATTTGGATCGAATCGCCCACCCTGTTCCTTCCACATACGTCGCTCCGTTACTCAACCGTAAAACCCCTCAAGCGTATATATAGCCGGCTGAATCTTCCCTTTTCTTTGTATTGCTTTCGTATCAAGATCCTCATACCCCACACCACTTCTAGGGTTTTCTAGTTCGATCCCTTCGGTTTCGCTTTCTGATTTTCTCGTTATCTCCAACTGTCCCCGGCTGGAATCTCCAGGATTTTCTTTGCCCCGATTGAAGGTTCGATTTTTATCCCTTGAATCCCGTTTTAGTCCTCTGATTTTTCGTGCGTTATCTCGATGAGGTTCCATTTGGACTTGGGTCGGAGATAATTTCGTGATTTATAGCTGAGACGATTTGATTTTTTATCGTTTGTTTTTCTTTTTTTTCTATGTTTGCGATTTACGGCAATTCTAGTTGCTGATTAGGGTGGATAGGATCGAACAATGTACTTGGATTGTTCGATGATAAAAGTCAGTTTTTTAAGCGTTCTCTTTGATTAGGATTTGATGATTGATCTATATTCTTATGCTACCAGGGGGGAAAAGGAGACTAGAAGTCTATTCTACCCACGAATTTGATCAATCGGTGACCGTCTGTGGTTAGAAATTTTTACAGCTTCGACAAAGGCATTATGTAATAGATCCAGTTAGTCTGATATTTGGCTTAATGAGGAAGAAAAGGAAGGGAACGGAACCCTATGCATCTCCTGAGGTATCAAACAATCTATCACCGACTGCTGATTTGCGATCATCCAATCTTAGGTCTCACTATTCATTAGAGGATTGTGCGAGGCTAAAAAAGAGATGCAAAGAAGATGTGGATTTGGATAACGCGCCTGTTGGTTCATGTAAGAGTAGGCTTGCTGGTATTGCCACTGCTCCGCCTTGTGGTGCGTCCTCCTCCCTCATTCCTGCTGGAAGAGGCCTTAAGAGGAAGATAGGTTGCATAGATGTTGTCACCCTAAAAGGCAGAAAAAACAAAATTGATGATGATTATACTAAAGGTGATATCATTGGGCATGGGAAATTTGGCTCAGTTTGGATTTGCAAGTCTAGGACAACAAGTGTAGGATTTGCCTGCAAAACCCTGCGTAAGGGAGAGGAGACTGTTCAAAGAGAAGTGGAGATAATGCAGCACTTGTCAGGTCATCCAGGGGTGGTGACATTGCAGGCAGTCTATGAGGAAGCAGACTGTTTTCATCTTGTAATGGAGTTGTGTTCTGGAGGGCGATTGATTGACCGGATGGAGGGTCCATATTCAGAGCAACGTGCTGCCACTATATTCAAGGATGTCATGTTGATTATCAAGTATTGTCATGACATGGGAGTTGTACACAGAGATATTAAGCCAGAGAATATTCTCCTCACAACTTCAGGAAAAATAAAGCTTGCAGATTTTGGTTTGGCCATGAGGATTTCCAATGGTAAATTCTTCACTAAGGCCTTTTAATTCGATTAACAACATTATGTTGTAACAATCAGTGACTGTTTGGGTACTCGTGCTGATACATTTGCTGCAGGTCAAACCTTGTCTGGCTTGGCCGGCAGTCCAGCTTATGTTGCCCCCGAGGTTCTGTTTGGGAATTACTCAGAGAAAGTTGATATATGGAGTGCCGGTGTCCTCCTACATGCTCTTTTGGTTGGCTCACTTCCATTTCAAGGGGATTCATTAGAAGAGGTCTTTGAAGCAATAAAGAACGTGAAGATTGATTTCCAGTCAGGATTGTGGAAGTCAATATCTAAACCTGCTCGTGATCTGGTAGCAAGAATGCTAACAAGGGATATTTCTGCTAGGATATCTGCAGATGAAGTATTAAGTAAGATCGTGCTATCCATATCATGAGTATTTCAATGATTATATGTTCCGCCAAAAATGTGTGAATTTGCTATACCAACTTGAGTTATTCTTGAACACTTGCCTTGCATCAAGCACTTATCAGCAGTCTTTCATGTTCGTAAGTGCTCATATTTTTGGTAGATTTTGAGGGATCATTTGCTTTCCCTTTTTTTCCAATATGTTCTCTGTAGTCAGTCTTATCTCTGCATTCCATGTGCTGCTGGCACGAACTAAACTTATTTGATGGCTGGCATCTCAGGGCATCCTTGGCTGCTATTCTACACAGATCGAACATTAAAGACGTTATCAATCAAGTCCAAATCAAAGGACCAAGTTGGTGTGCCTTTGCGGCCTGCTGATTTAGAAAGGGTAGGCTGTGACTCTTATGATCAGGGTGAATTGTTCGTATTAACATGTGATGGTTCCAGCTGTAAGTCGGAGGAGCTGGATGATGGCGGTTTGGTGGATGTCCTTGCGGTGGCAATATCTCACGTAAGGATCTCTGAACCTAAGAGGAGCAGATTGTGTAGCCCCACAGGACCAATAGAGCAGCAGCATTCCTCTAACCTTACGCCGAACAATCTCTGTAGAGCATTCTGATCCTGCTGATGAACTAATGCCGCTAACAATTTATCTCTGTTTTTTAAGCCGGAGACTGAGAACTAACCGGTGATTATCCTGCACCTCTCGTGACAATTGCTGCGCATCTCTGTAGTCAAAGAATAATCTAGTCTGATAATGGGAGGAGTATGTACAGAATTTATGTACATAGTAATCTTTCATAGTTGATATGCTAATTTCTCTTACTCCTATGATTCGAATCGATTGAGAAATTAAGAAAAAAGAAAAAAGTTTATATATTCTTTCTATTTTAGCCGTTCACTTCTTGCAAGTAAATCAAAAAACGATGAAAAAGGTAAATATTAAAATTATAGTTTGGAAAATAGTATAGTGAAATAGTTTATTAAATATGAAAATGTGTAAAGATTTGAGACAATTCAAATTAGGATATGTTGAAAATAATTGGGAATGGAGAGAGTACTTCATCCCATAAAGGATAAAATTTTACTATATTCACATAGAATAAGGTGTGTATAATTTAGTAAGAGTTTAAATGAAGATTAAAAAGAAAATATTACTTATTGAGTTAAAAAGAAAATATTACTTATTGAGTTTTGTATAGTGTGAATTTAAATTAAAGTAGTAAAGTAAATTGATTGCTAAAAATTTTCAAAAACAGAAATGTTTCAATCTTTTTTTAGTTGTCCAACTTCTCTTCTTGAGTTTTCTTAAGTTTTGTCAACTTGGAGATTTATCACTTACACACAAATTTCACATTTGAAATACTAAAATACCAAAAACCAAGTATAAATAGATTTCCCCGTTCCATCATCAGTAGGAACTATGGAGGTCACGCTGATCTCACGGGAAGGCAAGCACAAGGATTGTGAATTTAAGAACCTCGGATAAAAACAGAGCACCATGGAATTTAGCCTCATCTCCGTAGCTAACTCCCACTTTGCTGCAACCCAGCACCTTCCTTCTCCCTATCCCCTTGCTTAGCAGCGAACACATGGCCCATCCTCATCCTCATACGGATCCAACCAACATGGATCACCAATGAGATCAATGCCCACGGATACCAAGAAGCTAGCAACAGATTTTGTCAAGTAAGTTGGTCTATCTATTTTATGAGGCCAGCCCACCTGTCCCAATCCGCCTTGCCACAGAGTTCGCCTGAGCACCCCAATCACTGAAGATCTACCAAATCGCAATAGGAGGTACTTTATCGTTAATGTTAGCGGTTTGGTTGAAAATGAATCTCATGACCCAGGTTGTAGCCTTGACATGGAATTTTTTCTTGTTACTGAATGATCTGATGGCTGCCAGTATAGTGAGAAGAATCATTGATTGATTATTAGTTTTGTCCAAATAAGTATTAATTTGTTCTATTTATGACATCTGTGTATTGGCTTAAGGGATTCCTTTGTTTTGTTTTCAATCGCCTGAATAAGGAACTTGAGTAGGCAGGTGATTTAGTGAATAATATGGCATCACTGTTGGCTGGCGATGCCTGAAAACATGAAAGTAGGATGAGGTGAGATGATCTAGACAAGCAAGGAAGGCTAGCGGTTGTGGAGTAGCGACTGAAGGTGATGTCAACCTCTGAGGGTGGTGACGGTAGTGGGTGAAGTTTAGGGTTCTGGTGGGCAGAGCAATGAAAAACTAAGGATAATGCTGAAGATTTTGCTTTTTTTCCTCACTTGTACATGTGTCACATAATTTTTACATATCCATCACGTGTTTTTTATATTGAGATTTTTACATATCTACCATCTGCTTTGCATATATCTTTAATTTTTATGGAAAACAAAATTTGACACGTGCATACCTGTTTCTAATATGAGGTTAAACCCTGTACATAGTATTGAATATATCGGTAATACATATGTCATCTCATTTATACATATGTCACATATTATTTGTACAAATCACTCAGTATCAAGTTTGTATATATCCAGTATCTAAATTATACATATCTTCAAATTTATGGAGACACGGGATTTAATGTGTTCACATTTATTTTATGTTATGAATGATAATATTGGAATATAAATATATATAAGTATAAATGATATGGTGTACATTAGAGTTACATCATGTATGTATGATAGATTATGTTAAATATAATTAACTTTGGGATGCACTAAAATTTGAAAATATCAGTATGTGTTTTAATTTTCCAAGATTATTGGGGTCCAACTACACTAGAGTTAAGTCAGGTTAGACTCATTTTAGGGGGAAACTCTCCCAAAGCCTACTTCATTCACAACATTTGAACTTGATACTTTGTTTAAAGGAGAAGGAAGTGCTTACCGCTCAACTTCACAAGTATTTGGTAAAAGTATCTATATATGCATGGGATGGAAGAAGTATGTTTTAGATAGGCCTAATTCCCTATTTGAACCCTATACTATGGTGACTCAGCCATTCGCTCTCCTAGACTTTTGAGGGATCATAATCGTGTCCTGAACTTTAATGACCAGGATATTTTGCTCCATTGACTTAGTAATTCGAATGTTTTCTGTCAGTTATATAACAAAATTGCATCTGATTGCACAATTTAAAATTTTAGGCCTTTAATTGCACAATTCAATAACTTTGGGACTTAAACAGCAATTAAACCCATCCAGAAACCAACGAGATTTTGGCATGATTCTGCTGTTCTCGATGGTCTCGATTCCAAAGCAATCGATGATCTTGGTTTCGATGCGATCGACAGCCTCAATTCTTGCATGATCGATAGTCTCGGTTTTGGCATGACTGATAGTCTTGATTTTGGCGTGATTAATGGTCTCGATTGTGACGAAGGATGTTGAATTGGGAATTTAGTTGAGCAAGCCAGCAAATTGAGGACTGAGCGAGTCAGCAAATTGAGGTTGAAGAATTGAGGACGGCAAATCAAGGCTGTGAACTAGGCTAGTGAATCGAGGAATGGACAAAGGGATAGAGAAACAGACGGGGCGAGGCTTTATGGAAGAGGCCGGCAACCAAAATAAACGAGACAGAAGGAGTACTAAAAACAGAGCTATAAAAAATATTAGGGTATAAAATATACAAATTGGGAAACGTAAGTGGCAATTATGTAGTTTTCTCCTTTTTAAATAAATGGGCGTTAAGTAAATGGAGTAAAGTGTCCCAGTCATCAAAGTTCAAGGCTTGATTATGACCCTCCCAAAAGTTCAGGGGAGCGAATGACCGACTTACCATAATACATGGGTAAAACAGGGAATTATGCCTTTTAGATAAGAGAATTTGATAAACTGGACTAAGAGTTTGATGGGCACATGCATTCATGTAAAGATATCATTCCATAGCCTTGGAGTTATGCTCAGAATTCAGATGGGCTTGTTAACAGCTTGATTGTGGGAGGATGAATTTGAAGTGCTATCTTTGTTTCCTGTCAATTGCTATAGCATTAGTTGCCAATGCATGGTTCTGAACAGTTTTTAAACAGAGTTTCAAGGGATAACATGAGGAAGATCAACATAACATATGTGATGCGTTCTTGATAGGGGTGTCCACAAAACCCGGTCAACTTGCAAAATCACATCAACTGATCTGTACCAAACCGAACAACATGCCATTTTATATGGTTCCGATTATGGTTCGGGTTTAGAAATCTTAAAATCAAATATCATATGGTGCAGTTGTGGTTTTTAAATGACGTAACTGGAAAAACTGCTTTGGCCCAATTAGTGAGGTCCAATCCAATATAAATTAAAATTATATATCTAATTGGCTAATTCTCTTTCTCTTATATTCTCTTTGCTATCATTTAAAACATATTATCTAAATCCAAATTAAAGTCCAATACTTTGTAAAGGAAGGCTTAATCCATTATCCAGCATACTCCTCTAGTGCCCAGTTAGACTTGTTGAATCAGTCTGTTGTATGATGTTTCTCTTGCTGCCTAGGCCGCTGCATTGCTAACTTGTTGTACATTGTGTGCGAGATAAGACCATCATAAGAAGAGACGAGGGCAAGTGGAGAATGGAGAGAAACAACTCTGTTTGCTTCAGGAGATAATCATTAGTGCAAAACGACTCTATTAACGTTCAAGACTAAGGTTGTTCACTGGACAGCGGACTTTCCTAGCTAATTTTGTTTCAATTGTCGGATAGTTAAGAGAAATTTTCTTAATATTTTTCTAGGGGTTTTTCTTAAGATCCAAATAATTTCTTGTTTATTTTTAGCAATATGTGCAAGAAATAAACTAGCTAATTCTCTTTAAAAATGGAAATGGAAAAAAATTGTGAAGAAGGTTCTTATTTGTGTTTTGGTAATGAAAAACAGACAATAGATTTCTTATATGTGTAGGATTTAAGAAGATAAATTTGACTTATTTGATATTTTTATTTCTTATGTGCATTGATTTTATAGACTAGATTGTATTTTTATTTTGTGATTCATGTTATATGCTTATATTAATTATTTCCATTTAGTATGATGGATTTGTAACGTAAAAAAACTGCAACCGAACAGCAACTGAACCGCATTTATGCGTTGTGGTTTCTTTTGGATTAGTGTAGTTACGTTTCTTAAATTGTGAAATCATTTACTATGCAGTACAGTTCTAGGTTTGACCCTAGACCATTTTAACCTGCACCATGAACACTCCTAATTTCTTAATCTTCTTCTGTCAATTACTCCAAGATGCAAGTTGTATGATATTAAAGTCCTTTAGAACTGCCAATGAGGGTTGACCTGGATGGTTAAAAACCGTCAATCCGACTCAACAAGTTTGAAGTTCAAGTCTTCCCTCTGTTAAATTTAGTCCCACTCGTAGGCAGTCTGTAAAAGCCACTGCAAATTCCCATTGAAATCTGTGATTTGTCCAATCTTAAACTAAGTAGATGAGCCCTCAACCTAAACTTTTCGTGTATAAAAAATTAATAATAATCCTTTAGAATTGATGTACCTATCCTTAGGTTGAATGAAAATCCAACATATTACAAAACTACGTGTTTGTCTGAAGGGAGGCGGGTGCTATTCCCAAACTCTAGTCTCCAAGCATAACGCAATCAACTCGTTTAGTTAATTTTTCAACCGAACGCAAATGTGCCTCAATCTGACAATATAACAAGCCCGTTCCCAACGAACAAACCGTAATCATGGCAAACATTGATTGCACTAGAAACTGAACGCTGTATTTCAAGTCCTTGACTCTGGCGTGATGATTACATTAAAACAGAAATTCATCTATGGAGCTTTACATGAACCTGACTCAGACCTTCCCAGGCGTTCACCATTTTGTATCTCCAATCTGAATAAACCAGAGCTGTTGGTAACAACTAACAAGGCATGGGACCTCACCCACCTCATCTTCTGAAAATCTTGGACCACGTGTATACAAAAAAGAAAAGGACAAGGGCGAAAAGAACCACATGGACTATGTGATTTGAGCCACTTTTTATTATGCTTTGGTTTAATTTCCTGATATTGTTCTTCACTCCTGCTTGAGCTTTGATCAGAGTCATTTGCTGTAACCAAAAGAGTAATGATTTCAGAATCAGGAAAAGAATTTCCAAAAATCATGGAGATAACGCTAGAAAACAAAATGAATGGAGAGAGCAAGAGACACAGTAGGTTTCAAAATCTACCTAATAAATAATGAAAAAATCAGTAGCATCGTGTATCCAAAATAAATAAATAAATGACCAGTTGCACCCAGTTGCAAATACCATACCAGCTGATCGATAAAATCCTTCTGAAATTTTGCTTCAGACCCTATCTCTTCAGCAACCTGCAACAACATTTTTCATTAATATTTATCTCAACTGCAAAGAAAACCAAATAACTCTGAAAGCAATCAAATGAATGACAACCTAAAATGCATCTGTGTGTATGAGCAGGGTATCAAAACCAAAGAACTTTTCTTTTTTTGAAAGAACAAAACCCTCCAAACACCAACTCCTCCAATAAATGCTCTGGATTTGAGCCCTTGTAAAAAAATCAGACTCCCACCCCAAACCAGCAAAGATTAAAAAAAAATCAAAGAAACACGCTATTACATTCTAAATTATGTTACTACATAGTTTGCCCATCATCAAGCATTTCTAATGAAAGTTATAAAACTATTAGATCATTTAGGATATAGTCCTATCCTCATAAAGAGTTCATGTTTCTAAAAAGATTGTTCATACAAGTAATTTAGCTCCAGAAGGCAAGATCTAATCGGTTGATATCATAACGTATGATATAAAAAATGCATATCAATGAGCAATCTGAAACTTTGACTACAAACAGTTTTAACAATGCAATGAAAACAAGTGACTACCTACAAGCAAGACAACCGAAATTACACACAAATCAAAAGCTCCATGATATCATTGACTTCAAAAGCTTACATACTTCAGTGCGTTAGAAACTAGACGCAAGTTATGTAGCCAATGTAGCCAGGGCCAAAATAAAGCCTAGTGATAATATTTATCAATAATTATCTCAGTCTTAATCGCTGGTATTTGGATTCAGCTACAAGAATCATGTGTCTCCATTCTACTCAATCGGTGACAAGCTCCTCCAAAATTTCTGAAAACATAAGAGCTTCTTGCACTAAACCTACCTGGTCACATCTAATTCCTCCTTATCTCTTTTATCCTCTCCTCTATGTATCTTGCCATTCTTAGGCACTAAAACTTCTCTTAGTTTATATTGTATATGAACCCACCCTGATTTTTTCCTCAATTATAGCTACTTGCACATAGGAAAACATGGGAGTGATGATAACACTGTGATGCGTCGCCTAGAAACCGAAACCAATATATTCAGAATTTTATAGGGCTCAAAAAGGAATCTAGCATACAAATCTTCAGATCAAATTTAAAAAGAGGATGCATGGCTACAGACCTAACAATAGTTTTACAAGCATTTTCAGTTGCAACCGTTGAGCATAAACCAGTATTTAGCAGAAGCAGACAAATCTTACAGGTTTTCATGAACATTGAACTAGAGCACATATAAGAATAATTCACCTCAAGATATTCTTTTTCATTACCCATACCTACATCTGAAGACAATTTATATATTCTGAAACCAACTGAAAGAAAGGTAAGGGGAAATTAACGATGACGAATTTGAAAAGAGAAAACAACTAACATTTCTCAATTGCCGAACTTGGCTACCAAGACCAGTAATCTCATCGTCGAAATCAGACTGCGTCGGATCGATCCGCAATTGTATTTCATCGGAACCAGCTACGGCTCGCGTGCTAAGACCATCGCTGTATCAACATCCACGCCAATTTAATTTCTCATGCAAATTCAGGAAAAAAAAAATGGGATAAAGTGAACACTCTAGTATCCAAATTTCCACTTGTAAATTGCTTAATTGTTTCTTCAAAATGAAAACCGGGCAAAACACAAAACCTAGATCGGTACGGGGCAGCGCCGCCGTAAAAAGCACCGCCAGCTCTGTGAGAACTTGAAGCCATAAATATACGAAAGATATATAAGTAGAGTTGCCGAATGATCGAGTAGTTGTGCGATGATGGCGAGAATTCTGTTCAAGACCGGAGCGAGAAATCGAAGCCGAACATAGACGAAAGGCCTGATTTTGGGAACTATGAGAAAAATACTTGACACAGGATTGACGGCGTCGACGAGAGACAGATTGCCACCGTTGTTTTAAAGTCGTTTAGATACGCAAATGGCCCTCCGGCTTACAGAACTCACACGAGTTGGTCACCTAACTCAGAATCAGCAAACTCTAGCCCCTGAACTTTGAAAAATGGAACTAGTTGTTCCATTAAGTCAAATATGTCGATAAAAATATTACAATACTCCCACAATTTATTTTAATTAATCAAAAAATGCATTATTAGTTCAAAAGAATACAAATACTGTTTTCTTGTATGTTACAAACTACATGAATTGATTTGAAAAGGAGGTCATTTGCGTTAGAAAGTTGGATTGATTATAAGGTACGAAAGGTCATAACCAATATTCTTTCTATGAGATTACGATTAGCTTGACTTATGAATTGTTTTGGCAAGCAAGATACTAATCGTAACGAGTTTGAACCTATGTTTGTAGATGTAAGAAATAAAGAGAGGCATTTTACAAGCATTTGTTTGGTTGTAAAGTGACATAAATGATTTGCATATGATGAATATCACTTAAGAGCATTGACTTGCCATCAAGTCACTCTTGTTACTTACAACAAATACTCTAGTGGTGGAACCAAGTTCATGCAGGTTACAAGGTGCGAGCTATTTCCTTTAATTGACAATGAGAAAAGCCAAGTAAATTACATAATTAGATCATAATCTTTAATTATTGTTTTAGTTTTAACCCTAACTTTCAACTTGTACATTTGGACTCTCTAATCTCATTTAAATGTTTTATTTTTGATCTTTGGGTAATGAAACTAATTAGTTCAAATGAAAAATGCCACATCAGCATAGAATTATAGGGAAAAATGTTAACTTTAACCTATGAAAACTTTTTCTTTCGACAAAGAATCCATAAAACATTAAAATCTAACAAAAAAACCTCTCCTCCCCATCTCGGCCTCCCTTTCCGACCTCTCCTGGCACCAGCCCACACCCTCTGACCACCCATGTCCTCTATCCCCAGTAGCTACCATTGCTACTGCTCCAACTGGACCTCCAAGAAATCAATCAAATTGGGCTCCATCCTCCCTTGTTCCCTACCTTATCTTCCTCTTCGCCGCCCTCCTTACTTTGCACAGTGGCAAGATCGCCAAGCCAAAAACGTGATGGAAAATCATAATGGGAAATTTCGATAGTTCAGGAAGGGAAAATGTGATGAGAAATCACAACAATTAAGGAAGGGAAATCATGACAAGAAAATGCAATAGGAAAACACAACAGTTGAAACACGATGACAAATTGCACATGGAAAATCGCCAGGCCAGCGGGAGAGGCTAGAAAGGGAGGCATTAAAGAAGTGAGGGAAAGTTGACGGATTTGTTAACAACATGAAAAAGCTTCAGCGCAAAGAAATCAAAGGTGGGTTTGGTGGATTGGCTTTGAAGGTAGGTTTGAAGGCTAATCAGGTGAGCGGTAGTAGGGATGAGGGAGAAGAAGGGCAAATTGGGTAAGCAACGCATGAGATGGAGGAGAGGTCGGTGCTTGTAGCAGATGAAGGTGATGGAAGAGATGGCGGGGTAGAGTGGCAATGGGTGAGGGAGGCAGACGGGTGAGAGAGTTTGCCGAAGAGAGAGGCTGAGATAAAGAGATGAATTTTTTGTTAGATTTCAATGTCTTAAGGATTGTTTGTTGAAGGGAAAAAATTTCAGGGGTTCAAGTTAGTATTTCCTCCTATAATTACATGTTGACATGGTATTTTTTGTCTAAACTAATGAGTTCCATGACCCAAGGTTCAAAATAAAACGTTTAAATAAGATTAGGGAGTCAAGACATGTAAGTTGGGGATTGGGGACAAAATTGAAATAATAATTAAGAATTAGGGTCTAATTTTGTAATTTACTTGAGAAAAGCTCTCGGCAAAGACTTAAAACTCTCCAATTTGAAGATGTTGACCATCCGGTAAACCTCAGCCAATACGGACATCAATAAGAGCACGGGCCGTCTTTGACTTTGGCATCCGTGTGAACGTGCTCAGACTTCCGTCTACGTAAAACACGCGAAGCCCAATCAGAAGTAAAATTGTAATGGGATTCATAACGTTTTTACACGGCAACGAAGGCCTTTAAATTCGACGAGTCGAAGCGAAAAGCATGCCTCAAAACCGCAACTGAAAGAACAAGGAGAGGTGAAGAGGGAAGAGATGGGAAATGAAGCGGAGGCTGCCAAGAAACCCAGGCTTCTCTGTCTCCATGGATTCAGAACCAGCGGAGAAATTCTCAAGAAACAAGTCGATAAGTGGCCTAAATCGGTCCTCGACAAGCTCGATCTTGTCTACGTCGACGCGCCTTTCCCCTGCCAGGGAAAATCTGAGGTCGAAGGCTTCTTTGATCCTCCTTATTACGAGTGGTTTCAATTCAACAAGGTAACGCTATATCATATTGCGTGGATTGCGACGAAGTAATCGGGGCTTAATCTGCATCTTGGTTGATGATGATTTTAAAGAATGGGTTATGGTGAGAAATAGATTTGAATTTACGTGTGTTTTTTGTTTGGTTTGCCTGCATTCTGCAGAAGTTTACAGAGTACACCAATTTTGAGGAATGCCTGAAATATATTGAGGATTTCATGATCAAGCACGGACCTTTCGATGGCCTTCTGGGATTTTCACAGGTCTGTTCTGTTTGGCGACCGAGATAGAAATTAAAGTATTATATACTAGTATTTCTTTGAAATCTTTTCTGTCTTGTTTTTTATTTATTGATGACGAGAAAAGAAAATCTTCCAACAGGGAGCTATATTGTCAGCTGCGCTGCCGGGGCTGCAGGCAAAGGTACTGTATTGTGCAAGTTGCAACACAACAACATTCATCTTCTCGTCAGGAGTATATTTTCATTTCTTCTTTGGAAGAAAAACCAAAAAGGATTTTATTCGAACGAATTTATTAGAGTACTATTATTGAGTTGTTCTACTAACTATTAGTAAATGAAGATTCAAAAAGAAACTATAAATTGAAGAAGATTTGATTGCACGAGTTTGGCTTTGGCAGGGAGTGGCTCTGACGAAAGTACCGGAGATAAAGCACGTGATAATAATCGGAGGGGCAAAGTTTCAGTCACCGTCGGTGGCTGAGAAAGCATACTCGTCTCCTCTTCGCTGCCCTTCTCTCCATTTTCTGGGTAATTTCCTGAATTTAATTCCCTTTTCCAATGCTCTGACTTCTGAGAAGTAAACTAAATGCTAGTATACCGTTCTGTTTAGTTCTCGTAATAGTAGTAATTGAAAGGAAATACTGGATACTATATTGAAATTGGTGGCAGGCGAGGCGGATTATTTGAGGCCTTATGGAGAGGAGCTGCTCAAATCTTGCGTAGACCCTGTTGTGATCAATCATCAAAAGGGCCATACCATCCCCAAACTCGGTATGTTTCAGTTTTGCTGCCCGCCACTCCAAGTCTATGATTTCTTCCTTAATTTCTACGACAACCTGCACTAATATCTTTTTTATAGACTGCTTATTATTGGGAAAACATTTGCTTTTCTTTTGGTATATGATTTCAGATGGGCAAGGAACGGAGGCAGTGCTGGGTTTTATTGACAAGATCCAGTCTAGATGATGACATGTTGCCGCAGAAAGAAGGAAAATAATGAGTTGAATGAAGTTAATTAATTAAACTTGTACAATTGTGCTAGTCTAGACTAGTTGGTAATTTATTTATTATAATTTAAGTCAATTGACTTAAAAATAACTTATTTTTATTATTATATTTTTTTACTTGAAATTAATTTTAATTAAAAGTTAATATTATTTAGTTGTAATACTCTATTGGAAATAAATTTTTTATAATCTTACTGCATTTTTATGAATTTTTTCTAATTTAATGCATTAAAAAAAATTTATAAAAATTTAACAATATTGTGAAAATTTACTTTCAAATGAATTATTGTATCTGCATAATATTGTCTTTAAAATAAAATTGATTTCAAATAAAAAAAATATAAAAATAAAAATAAATCAATTGACTTAAATTAAAACAAATTATCTTTTTAAGTTGGAGAAATTATACTTCCGTATAGTTGACAGCTTTTTATAGAATAGTTCCCCACCATGAGGCATATCCATCACAACTGTATGATTCATTTGTTTCAATCATCAGGCTTCTCTACGAGTTTGATTCAAATTTCACATTTCCAAAAATTTTGGATGATTGTACGATTTGATCTCCAGCGGCTGTACTTCAGAAGCATGATGATTTTGTTCAACTAAAACCTAAATCAAATTACCTCAATAACGCTTTATTAAATGCGAAATAAACTTCTTACATAAATACTTATGGTTAAAAAAGAGTCATGTGAGAACTTCCTCATACCAAAACACCGACGGATGCTGTTTGCCGTTCATTCGTCATAGGTCCACCTAGCTTAACACCATAACTTAACTTTCATTCATCACAATTCCCTCAATACTGAGATACATTTGTCTGGAACTAAAATAATCTTAAATTTTTTTAGTTTCAAAATGTGTTTGTATAGTTTTAAAATACATTTGTTTATAATTGAGATTATTTTATTTATATTTGAGATACATTTATTTCATTTTAATTGTATGTCTAGTTCTAAGTTGTATTTATCTATTTCTAAAATATATTTTTCCAATTCTAATAAGCATTTTTCTAGGGTTCAAATCATATAGCATAGATTTGAGATACATTTGTTTCGCTTTGGTAGTGTGCCTATTTCTTAAATATATTGTCCAACAATGATATGTGTTTCGTTCTAGGATTTTTATCATTCTGTATAGATTTGGGATACTTTTTTTTTTGTCATTTGATTGTATATCTAATTATGAGATATTTTTGCCAAATATTGTCATTATTTTTAACTATTAACGTTAATGGGTAGACATACACTAGATTAATGTGAGATAATGTTATGCTACCATTCCCTAAGTTATGACAAAAAATCTATGTATATGTATGCCATAGTTGTTTTAATTAACAGAAGTCCCTCAAAATTCTGAAAAAAATCTATAGATTCAAGTCATGATATAAGTGTGAATTTTTTAAGAGTAAGTCAAATATGTGCCCTACGTCTTACGTCTATATTTACTTATATTTCAATATTACCCTTCAGTGCATAAAATAAGTGTTAATATGTTAAATCTTGATTCTTACTCAAATTAGAGATGTATAAATAAGATGACATATATGTATGAATACTATGTACAAAGAAGTGCAGGATATACATAAATCATATGAGATATGTGTATAAATGAGATCATAAAATTGTTACTAATTTATTCACTAGTATGTATGAGTTTAACGCATCATTTAAAAAACCAAGTGTAAACATGTAAAAATCACTTCTTTCCAAAATCAAAGATATATATAAATTATACAAGAAATATGTGTAGATATAATATAAAAAGCAAGTGATGTACCATTAAAAAAACAGTGAACAATATGTACAAATCCTTGAAGACCTGTGCTCAAATGAAATCCAACAAGTTATTGGCCCCGTTTAGCATTAGCGTCGGCGATTAGCGTTGGAGTTTTCAAAAAGTTATTCAATGGTAGCTTTTAGCTGTTAGCTTCAGCATTTTTATCTTACCTCTTAAATAAATTATCAAAAACTCTAACACTAATGACATAAGTTGTTTCCAAACAGGGCTATTATTGATATGTTCAACTATATACATGATTTCAATCATTCATATAATTTCATGTGCATTTTTTTATAATTTATATATAACTTGTCTAATATTACATAAATTTAATTTTATTTGAATAATTATTTATGTTCTTTTTACAATTTATGCATAAATTCATATTTTTGTAAATAAAATGAAAACATAGGTTTTCTAAAATTAAAAAAACACATAGTAATATATTAGTGATATGCACAAATTAGATAGCAACTATGTATGACCTAGACACAAAAATATGGTCAAGAATATGTATTAATCATACAAGACATGTTAAAATCATGAGACTTGTGTATGTTCTAAAATTTTATTTATCTTAAAAATGGGTAAAATTTATTGGTCATTCTAACATTTTCGTGTTGTCCTAAATGGATCTCTAACCTTCATTTTGTCATTTTAAAATCTCTGACGTATCAGATCATGTCCTAATTGTCATCCTTCCATCATTTTCACAACTAAATGCAACAAAATCTTATTGAAAAATGCAAAGTTTGGTCTCTATATTTTCTTCTTCCCACTCAAAGTACACTCAAATTTGTAAATTTAACACTTTAACAACCATCTTCCTTTGTTCCTCCTTCAACATCACCCGCCGCCATTATCCGACCACTAAAAAATTGACTAAACCATCTAGATATCCTCTCTAAGTACAAATGCTTTAAATCTAGGAAAAGAAAATATTGAAACTTTTTTACCAATCACATCAAAAATATATATTTTATCAATATCTCCCAAAGTCTTACCCTCAAAATTCTTCTACTTAAAAAAAATATATATCACCCTCTTTGTACCCTAGTTCATGTTGAGTATTTGCACCCAACTGTGCCCTCCAAATTTTCATCTGGCACCCAATGTCGCACCCACCCCTTGGTCTGGTATGCCACCATCATCTCACTATCATTACCAAGGTTGTTAAAGTTGGGATTCTACCCATAGTTTTTTTTGTTTTTATACAGTTGTAAAGTCGTAGAATCATAAGACTTTATAAAAAAACCGTTAAAATTATAAATAAAAAATTGTAACCATCTAAATTGTCATTGAAATTTTATATTTTACAACATTTTCACTCACTAAGTATTTGACACCAAAAAGAATGTGGTTCATATCATAAACATAAAACATATGAATTAATATTTGAATGTGTTTTTTTTCAATTGAAATATTTTTGTGATTTTTTTGTGTGGTCATTTGGAAAATGTGAAACATTGGGAGCTTAAGTGATAATGAATTACAAGTTGGATAGTTTTTATGAGATTAGCCATTGGAAGATGAAAATATGTAGGCTTCAATTCACAACACCCATTGTTATGGCCATACTAGTGGGAAGCATACTTGAGGAATGTAAAGTGTTTTAAATTAAATTTGGAATCTTAATTCAAGTTTACATAGCAAGAAAAGGAAATTTTGTCAAAGTTCACTGAGTTCCAAGGAAGTTAAGGCACTAAACGAGGTTTAGGGGCAAAATGATAATTCTGTATCCTAAACAGCTGAGATAAGTCCCGAGTAGTTAAAATGAGTTTTTATAACTTAACTTTCAACCTTAATCCAAACTTGAAGAAATAAACAAGAATTACTCAAGAATGACTAAGTTACCAAAAGATGGGGGCTTAAATGAATTAAGTCTAATACTTTGATGGCTTTGGGGTTAAGTAAGGGTTTAAGAAGGGGAAAGTAAGGGATGGCTACCATATTTTCGTGTTCATCCTTCCCATCCTCATTTTGCCTTTCAATTCACCTTGAAATCCAAGTTTCTTGGTGCCAAGAAGAGCTATCAAAGGTATATAGACCATTGGGAGGCAATTTCAAGCATAAAACAAAGGTTTTGGAGCTTGGAAGCATGTTTTCTCCCATCCCCTACTTTTAGTACGAGGTAACCAATGTGTTCTTGATTGAATTCATGTTTATTGGTTGGTTAAGAGCTTGGGTTTTGGTTAGGAAACAAGAATTTGATGCTTGGTGTCTATGTTTTGCTTGGAACTTATGTGGTACTTTGGTGAGCTTAGTGGATTGGAAAAGAGTTTGATTCTTGCTTGTTACTTGGAGTTGAGGTAAGGGAGTTATGTTTTGAAATTCAATTAATGTTATTGGTATGAGTTTTGTTTGAAGAATTTGAGTAATTCTAGCAATAGCATTAATTAGAGGATAAGGTTGAATTGTGGTGAACTATGAGGTTTGTGAGGATTAGAATGATGTTAGAAGGCATTATAGATTGGCTTGTGATAGTTGGTTATGATTTATGCAGCATGTTTTACGTGTATGTAAAGTTTGGAGGCATTCTAAGCATGTTTGATATGTTTGGGAGGTGTCCAAAGTTCATAGCAGTAAAATGCGTAAGAATTCTGCAGAAATGTAGATTGGCGATGCATCGCCAATTTCGTGCTTCAGTCCACGATGCGTCGCCAATCCTAGAAAGAATCAGCAGAACGTCACCAACTGTACAGGAAAAAGTTGGCTGAACGTTACCAATTGTGGCGATGCATCGCCACAAGCAAGTTAGCAGAATTTTCCAACTTTTGCTAGGAGAGTCGATGAGAGACCTAAGGGGGTTCTTAAGGTACCTTAGGGTCTAAGTATTCCAGGGTTACTCCGGGACTTCCAAAAGTCCTTCAAGACCTAGGAGTTTTCTTGAGTTTTAGATGGTTTTATGGTTACTTGTACCACAAACAAGAAAACTAGCTTACAAGAGATCACAACTAGGCATCACTAGCTTGGGTGAAAGGCTTAGAACCCTTGGTGACTTAGCTGTGCCGGTAGTCATGAGGTTGCAAGGTGAAACCTTAGTGCACCTAGTCTACAAGGTCTTTATGGCCTAATCTACAAAAGTCCCACCATAATTCCCCTGTATAACATAATAAGGGAAATGTTCAACTGGTGATTTATTACTAGTTAGGTTGGCAAGCTATGCTTGTTAGATGACAAGGCAATGCTTTGTAGTTCAAAGACTAGGATGAGGAGAGGTCTCAAGGGACCTAGTTATTATGCATATATTTCAGACCCTCAAGCTGTATGAACTCACAGCAAGTTACATATGTTATTATATGTGGAGTCCTTAGTAATTTTCTTGCAGGTACAATGAAGACCCTTACTGAGAATGTTTATGTTCTCACTCCCTAGTTATGTTGTGCAGATTCTGAAGTTGTTGGGCCAGGTAACCGCTAAGGGTTATCATGGTAGTAGCTTTTGTACAAGTATTGTACTTAAGAATCCCTATGATTCTAGTCTACATAGATAACTTATTGGTCAAATAACAGTATTAACTAGAGTCTTCATTTGGCTGTAGAGCCTATTAGGACTTGGACAAGGACTTTTGAAGCTCGCCACTAGGACTTGCATCCAAGGTGGGAGTTAGTTCAATAAGATCTTAGTTAAGGCTTGTATATATAGTACTTTTAGTTGCCTTCATGGTCTATGTTTTAAGGAGTCCTAGACTTTAGGATTACTCTTGGATGAGGGCATTAGTCTACTTTATGTATGAATGCTCGCACGCAGTTGTTATGTGTAGTAAACTCACATAAATGTTGATTTTGTATGCTTTGGCTGTTTGAACTTATTTTCTATAAAAATCTCTTGGCCAAGTTAATGTTTTATAGGTTTTGTTAATTCAAATCAAAGCATGAAGAGCATGCATCATGCATATTCTAGGTTAATCAACTAGTATTATGAAGTTTTAATCCATATACATAAACAGCTAACCAATTGCAACTACCGTAAGACCAGCTCTCACAGGCTTTCTGGGCAGGAGCCAAGGATGGCCGTGTCACCTATGTTGTTTCATTCTTCTTTGTTTGCAACCTTTTGTCCCCCGCCGTAAATATCCACACTTCTCATTTGTATGCAAGCAATGTGTTGTCTTGATGAAGGACGTAGGATGTAGGACATGGTGACTTTAGCTAAAGAAGAAAAAATCCAAGGTGAGACCATGGGGAAAGAGGAAGAAAAAGTGCTTGCTTTGATGATTTGATCCCACATAAAGGGAATAAGAGAGAAAACAGAATAGTTGGGTTATAAAAAAATAAGTTTCACTGTGTTTGTTCCCATACTCTATTTTAACGTCCTTAATCTAGCCTCTCTAATTACAATGGGGAGCTGGGCTTTAAGCCCAAGTTTTAAAAATTTAAACATTTGCTAAAGTTGGTGGAAATGTAATAATCAAATTTCTTACGTTTCTACAGGTAGAGTCACGATTTTATTCGACTCCATAGGCAGGAACATTTATGTTACGTTTCAAAACGTTTTATGTTTCTTGAATCATAAAAATGAATGTTTTTACATTTCAAAATGCATTTTTGATAACTACGGTCATTACTGTTGCTACCATCATTGTCAGCATCAACAACTTCATTAGCTACCTTGTTACCCATTTCAAAATCCCCTACATATGCTGCATCAACACCCATCTATAAAATTTCCAGTTCAATTAGGCTAGAGTACTTGGGATTTAGGCCACCATCATTGTCTAGGCCTAGAACCCACCACGGCCACGCAATTTTTCTTTGCTTCATTCCAACTGTTCTAGCAGTTCATCTCACATTGACTCATTACCTTAAATTTTCCACTGTCACCTAATCTCAACGATGACTTATTGGAGACAATGAGGTAATTTTAATATACCGTAAATGTCAATGTCATTGCATTTTACTACTGAAAATACTGTGCTTGCATTTCAAAATATGGCAATTAGGATGAAGCATAAAATTTAGGTAAAGCAGTCAGAATGATAGGTTTAGTGTAAAGGAAGGATAGGATAGAAGATGGTTGGATAAAAATGGAACATGGTCAAGTTTGGGTTTGTGTGAATGTTGGCGTCGTTGACGCTGCCCAAGAGCTCATCAAGAGTAGGTTAAGATGAGAAAGGCCAAGCAGAGTTAGGATAGTAGTAATTGCCAAGATAAATGAGAAGGGTGAGGTTGATGCAAAGGTTTGAGTAAAAATATTCAGATGGTCAATTTTTTTATGACTAGATGATGGTGGGTGAGGATGTTGAGAGAGGGAGAGAAAGGGAAATAGTAATTGAAATGATAAATTTACTAGCTTAAAAATTGCTTTGAGTGAGAAGAAGAAAATGTAAATAGTAAAGTTAGTTTTACTAGTGAGAGTTTGTCAAATTTAATTATGAAAGTGATAGAAAAAAGAATTTTGAGACATGATTTAACATGTTTGGAATTCTAAGAGGATAAAATGAAGGTTAATGACTAATTTAGTACAACACAAAAAGGTTAGGGATGACAAATGAATTTTATCCCGTTAGAAACATGTGTAAATACACCAAAGCGTTTCCCCTTTAAATTAGAGAAATCCACTCAAATAATAATATAAAAATTATAGTAGATGTATGCTCTTAAGACTTACCATGGTTTGTGGATCTTCTACATACTACTGATAACCCCATAATCTTGCACTCATATAATTACAATATATTAGAATCCCAAAAGATTTTTCATCTTAACCCTTTATAACCTCTGAACTTGTACTCTCTCTTGAAATCCTCATATATTGTCTCCTCACAAAAATTGGTTCTTCTCTTACACTCAAAATCTTAATGTAATAAGCCTTTCATACACCACTCACAAACCCAAACCATATTAAAATAAGAAAATTAAAACTAAATCCTAGACAAACTAAAATCATTAAAAATTATTGAATTTAAACCAACAAATCAAACAATCTTCACATTGACTCAAATTCTTAACCATGAACATGAACATAAGATCATGATCACAAATACGAATACCATAAAAATCACCAAAACATGAATACAACAATGAATACAAACAAGTATAAACAACATGAATATAATTCCAATCAACATCGCAAACATCAATACACACAAACACAAGCTCCACCATGCTAAGAATGCATCATTAGTTCCATGATGCTTAAACCAAACCACTGGCTCTGATAACACTTGTTGGAAAAAAAAATCTCCAACTATCCATCATGCGCAGTAGAACAACAAACAATATTAAATGAGCACATATGAATATAACATGGTTTGCCTCTTAATTAGCCTACATCTATAGATAAAATTAATCCACCTAGATAAAAAATATAAATATTACAGTAGAGATAACTTCATAATTTTACCTTTATACAATTACAAATATAAGAATCACAAAAGGCTTCTTATCTTAACTCCCTTTCAGCCTTCAAATTTTTTGTTCATCCTGAAACCTTAACATAACAAGTATTTTTGTAGGTCACTCACAAATCTAAACTATATCAAAATGAAAAAAATTAAATCCTAAATAATTAAGAAAATTAAAATCCTTAAGCTTCTAGAATTTAGTAAACAAACCTAACAATGTATATAGAGTCGAACATATGTTTAACTAATGCTTTTTTTGAAATAAAATGCAATAAAATGCCATCAAATTTATAATAACTCATTTTCAAGGTATCATGACATAGTGAAACCTTTACTAATCATATTGTATTAAAACAAGTACTTTATTCATCTTGACCTTATTGAAATATTTGAGTTTGACATGAAAATTAAAAAAAAGAAATAGTTTATGTATTATTTCCACTTGTTTCCAATTTTGTCTTCAGCTTTTATACGTAAATTATGAAAGATGAAAAATTAAATATTAAATAGATAATTTAAAATGTAATATGGTAAATTATTTTATTAAATATAATAATGTTGTACAATTTTGGACGACTCAAAATAAAATATGTTCCAAACAATTTAACCCGAAGGAATAACATAATATTTGAAAAGATAGTTATTATATCTCCATTACTATTGCATATACTTCTACATTTCAACTTTACTATTGTTTTATTGACTAAAATGTTAAAAAAAATTCACTTAATCATGTGGCATTTATGTCTGATTACTCTTCCAAAATTCTTTACCTATTTATTCTATGTTTTCTGCTTTATTCATTTCAAATTACTTAGTATTTTGATTTTTTTTTGTCCACATGATTTTAAGAGGACTCATCTTTTAATCCATTTGTAGAAATGTTAAATTGTGTTAGTGGTGAATAATGGAATTTATATACTAGTATTAATGACTATTTTCCATTTATCTTTTGTACAATTAAATTAAAAGATATGACTTCCCATGATTGTAAGAATGAAAACATCAAAATACATAGTAATTGGGAATAAAGAGCTTACACACACACACACACACATACACACATCATGATACATCTAAGAGTGATTTTGACTTTTTCTTAACTAGAGAGATTATGGAGATGACATGTAGTACACTTTTCCTTTTTCCCTTTACGCGTAATTTACCAAATATACCTTTGTCTTATAAAGCATTAAGGTAGTGAAACCTGGCAGTCAAAGTTATAATTATTGACTTATCTAAAAAATTTGAATTGCAAACCAAAAAATAGGATTAAATTTAAATTAATTTGTAATTAAGATATACTATAATCTTATCTAAAATGATTTCTTCTCATCAAGAGACAATATAAATATCATCTAATATTTTTTTAATAACTAGTAATCAGGTAGCCTATATAAACCTAAAATACAAAAATTTTAAATTCAGTACTACTAAACAAAAGTTGATAGATGACTCCGCTAATCTTTTCCATTTTGTCTCCTCATCCACTTATGGTTCCCGATAATCATCCTCCAAATTCATTGACTAAGTCATCATTCTCCTTGGTTCTCATACTTCTTCCATCTGAAAATTTGCAAGTAAAATCAGGACATTTAAGTTTCTGGAAAAAAAAATATTAGAAATTTTTTCCCTAGGATTCACGGCAACTTTTGAAGCTTTTTATTTTTTATTTTTATTTTTTTCCAATTAAGCAGTAGAGTTGTTGACTTTAGAGTATAACCCTTAATTTCCTAATCGTATTTATCTTTACTCAAATTTTCTTTTAAATATTTGGCATATTTATTTATTAAAATTTTCTTCTTTGCTTATTATTGTTGGATTCCTTTAGAGTTTTATATTTATACTTCTTGTGGATTCTTTCAGAGTTTCATATTAATTTTTGCTTCTTCTAGTTTGAGATGGCAACGTCATTAAACGATGAATAGACTTTATCAAAGAAACGACTAATTGGAACCATCAAACACCACACAGATGTAGTGGCTACATTCAAAGTCCACCATTGGTCAAGCCACTAAAGCTTCCAGTGACCTCCGTTCCATCACAATCATCATCATGGATATTTTTTTTTATTCAAAATTGACTAATGGCTATCGATTTTAAATATTTATGCGTCTTCCTTTCTTTACTGGTTTTTAGTATTGCCTAATTTTGTTTGAAAATTTTATGTATGAACAAGCGCGGTGTTAAGAATTGGGGAGAAGATTGCATGTGTCACGGCACTGGGCTGGTCATGCTCACCAGTGCCGGACAATTGACCACGAGCCCAGGGGGTACTTCCGCCCGCCTGGCACTCTAACTAATCAGCCCAGTGGGTACGTAGGCCCAAAGGCGCCGCAACCCCGTATTGTCCTCTTTGGCACGGGAGTCGAACTCCCGCCCTCAAGGTTTTACTCTTCCCTAGGGAAGACGCGTCTAACCATCAGACCCCCTGGGCTCGTGGTCAATTGTCCGACACTGGTGAGCCTGACCAGCCCAGTGCCGTGACAGCATGAGTGTTAGGCAAGCAAGGTACTTTGTTGGTGCTTTTGGAGAGGAATCATAAGACGGTAGAGGAAACAAAGGCAAACATTCTCTCTGATTCTCTATAATTCGAATGTTGTGGTGTGGTTGATATCTGGATCCGATTTAGTATATTGTTCCTATTAGTAGCATGCTTAGATATGTATGTTCAATTTTTATAAAAAATAAATGGCTAAAAACTTGAATTTGGCACTATATCTTTTTAAAATTTTTGGATGTAACATTTGGTGTGCACTGCCTTCATTTTGGCCATTTAGAGCATGTGCTGTGAGGTTTCAATTTGCCTGCTTTTGTTAATTTTTTTTTGTTAGTCTTTGATTTGTGTACATGATAAAAGTTTATATTTAAGTGTTTTTTTTCCAGCTAAAGTTACTAAAAATATCTTACTATCTGTTCAGTTTTAATGAGATTGTCTAAATTGGATGTTTCAAAAAAAAAATGGTGAAAGTGGCTGCAATTAACCTTAGGTAGGGAAAATAAGCTCTCAGTTCCAAATTGAGGGATTGATGACACTAGCCTACACAACTAACAGCTTTAGCTCCTCATTACAAATGATTGGTATACTGAGTGAGTAATTGTTTTCTCCATTATTTGAAAAAAGATATATCTAATTTTTAGCCTTGAACTTAAATGACTCTGAATACTAACTCTTGAACTTGAAAATTGATTGAATTTAACCCTTAAATTTGAAATTTTGGGATGGTTTGCCCCATTTGGCCATCAAGTAACCATAGAAGTTAACATTTCCCACCCCTTTTTTAGATTTTTATTATTTTTCCTTTCATCTATTGTGTTTGGCAATGCAATGGTTACAACAGCATCGATAAAAATCAAGGTGATAAGGAAACTCAAATTATCAAGAAAAGAGAATAATCAAAAGAAGTCTTGGCTGCATGCATATCAATAATGAGGTTGGTGATATTAACTACAAACCTCACTTGAAAAAAAACAAGGCAAAACACATTAAATTTCAATGATCACATGAAAAGAATGAAGTTTGACTAAGTATAACTTAAGCAAGTTAAATGCTCAAAACATGTAAGAAAGCAACTTGGACAACAATTTGAGGCATTTGACTTTGGACAAAGAATGAGAAGAAAAAAAAAGAAAGAAGAGTATTGCAGAGTAAGGCAACAACAACCTTTAAGAAGTTCGGTGGTCATAGAAGATTGGAGAAGAAAGGAGACAAGAGGAGAAAAATGAGAAATATAGAGGATGGAATGAAATTTTTGGGTTAAGGATACTTATAGCAATTTTGTAGATTATTTACAAGTTGGTCTTTAGTTTTAGGGGTTTGGTTGTCGGCCATCCTCCGTCTTTTTTAATTTATTTCAACTAATCATCTAGACTCTAAAGACGTGGTCTAGTGATGCATTTAGTTTTCGGGTCAGGTTGTGAAACGGTTGTATGTGGATTAGTCTTAATTTTGGGTCAAAACAAAAATGGGCACGTTTTGTTTTCAATTTTTCTTATATGGCCAATCTTTGTTATTTTATATTTTTCATGAATTGGACCAAAATGCAGTTTTCTTTGCTTGGCTCAAAAATTAATTTGGGTGTTTTTATTTTGATAAAAATAAAAAAAATTGATTCTATTGTTTAAAACCTATTATGTTAATTATTTAGGTCTATTTTAGGCCAAGTCCATTTTATATTTTTTAATAGAATTTTACAATTTGTTATCATCCCAAAACATTTTTTTTTGTAAAATAGTTATTTTTAAATTAAATGGTTTATTATTTTGTGCCAAAATCTACATTACACAATTTTTTCATGTATCTAAAAGCTTTTTTTTTTTAAATATTTAATTTTAATTTTAATATGTTTATTATTTGGGCCAATTTGGCCAACTTCTTTTGACAATTTTTTTTAGGTGGAGTCCTAATACTTTTTTGTTTTAAATCATATTTGATTTTAAAATTAACATGTCCATTATTTTGGGCCAATTTGGGTAAGCTTTCTTTTACAATGTTTTCATGTGTTCATGTTGTCCAAAACTTTTATTTTAATTATTTATTTTTAAAATTAATAGTTTTATTATTAAGGGCCAATTTGGGCAAACTTCCTTTTATAACTGTTATTACTTTTCCATGTAACTCTATTTTTTTAAAAAAAATGTTTTATTTTTTACATTTACTGAATCATTATTATTTATAACAAATATGTTTCATGTTAATAGATAGATATATTGGGGAAACTCAATATGATGGCATAATATTTTAATGTTTGTTGGTTTAATAATAATATTGATCATAATATATTTATTTCTTATTTAGATATATATTATTTTTTAAAATTAAAAAAATATTTGAACCCTAATTAATGCCGGATATATAAAGTAGTTATATAGAATTTTTTACCGCAGCATTCGTTAGAGGACCTGAAGTTCTGAGATACAGGGCTCGGAAATGTGAAATCATTGGGCCCGCAAAAAGCCCAGAACCCAGGAGGTCCGAGAAACGGAAGAAAATGCGGGCAATATTTTAATGTCTACTTAAAAAAAAAAACAAAATGAGATCTCTGGCAGGCAAAAGCGAAGCAATGAAATGGCTGCTCCTGGCTTCACTTTCTCCCGCTCTCCCTAACTCCAGTTCTACCATCACACTCGTCCCCCCACCCATTCGCAGTAGCTGTTCACCAGCGTCCCGTTCTCTCCAGAACCCTCTATCTTCCGTAAAATTCAAGTGTCTTTGAAAGTCTCTCTCAATTCAATCTCTCTCAGCTCAGTCTAAGCGATTGCGAATTGTGATTCTGTTGTAGGGTTTGCTGCCTCGGATTTCCACTCCTTCTATTCGCTCTTTGTGCTCCACTTCCGTACCGGCGGCGGGGATGGCGCAAAATCGACCAGATTCTATATCTTATCTGACACAGCGGGAGGCGGCCGAGATCGATGAGACGCTCATGGGCCCTCTCGGCTTCAGCGTCGATCAATTGATGGTCAGTTCTTTCTTCACTTTGTTGTTTTCATTGTTTTTTGTGTTCTTAGTAGCGGCTTATGTTGTTGCTTCCTGTTGGAATTGTAGGAACTTGCTGGTTTGAGCGTGGCCACATCGATAGCTGAGGTTGGCGCTGCATAACTTGCTTTAGCTTTATTTTTATGCATCTGTTTGTATGTCATTAGCTGCATTCAGCTTAACGTCCTGCTGCAGGTCTATAAACCAAGTGAATACAGGCATATTCTCGCTGTTTGTGGTCCGGGGAACAATGGTGGTGATGGTCTTGTTACGGCTCGTCATTTGTACCACTTCGGTTACAAGCCATTTATTTGCTATCCCAAGCGCACCAACAAGCCTCTGTATAATGGGCTGGTTACTCAGGTTCTATACAGGGTTCTTATTATAGGGTATTGTTGAATCTGAACGTTTTGTGGTTCTCAGAGTCGGAGTGCTTATTTTGGTAATTGGTAAACAGTTGGAATCATTGGGAATCCCTTTCCTGTCTGTGGCTGACCTGCCTGTGAACTTATCTGATGATTTTGACATTCTAGTAGATGCAATGTTTGGGTTCTCATTTCATGGTAAGCCACGTACGTCAGGTTCTTTTGAGCTTCATTTCTTGCAAATATGTTCTGTCTAAAGAATGAGATTAGCTGCCTCGACGCTCTACCATTTGGTTTCTCAGATTCTAGAAACACGCAACATTTTCACCTAAACCAGAAAAGACTACTGTTGCAATGTTTTTTCCTTGCTACGACAAATTGCATGCCCAATTTTACTCCATTATTTTCATCTTCAAACACACATAGTAAACATGCTACACATGCATGTTTTTGTGTCTCCACATGTATGCCTTGCTCAAAACAAAGAGGAAAAGAAATTCCTCATTGTTGTTACATGTGTGCAGTATCTGAGTTTATATGTTGATAATATTCAGGTACACCAAGGCCACCATTTGATGATTTAATCCAAAGGTTGGTTGATTTACATAGTGATAATGATGACCAAAAGAAAGCCCCTGTGATTGTTTCGGTAGATATTCCATCTGGATGGCATGTTGAAGACGGAGATGTTGGTGGTGTTGGCATCAAACCTGACATGTTGGTATGTCTTTGAAAACGTTCTTGCAAGAAATCTAGGATTCATTAGATTAAGATGTTCCATTCAAAGTACTACAATTTTTTCCTGAAGCATTTCTATGTCATTCAGGTTTCCCTAACTGCTCCAAAGCTGTGTGCCAAAAAATTCAGTGGTCCACACCACTTTCTTGGTGGTAGATTTGTCCCTCCTTCTATTGTGAACAAATATAAGCTTTATCTTCCTCCATATCCTGGCACATCTATGTGTGTCCGTATTGGAAAGCCTCCAAAAGTTAATATATCAGCCCTAAGAGAGAATTATGACTCTCCAGCTTTCCTTGAGGTGGATGTTGAAGCCGATCCTTTTGATCAAGTAAGATGTCGAATCAGATATGGCTGCTCTGCGCTCATTTGGCTTGCTTAGGAAGAGTTCTTTTTTTCTTTTTCTTTTTTTTTTTCTTGCAATTGCCCTTTTGTTTTTTAATTTTGCACAACCGTTTTCATTCCCTATCAAGCAAGATGTTAAGTTGTTCAGTTTCCCCCACACAACCCTCAGATGCCCTTTATTCTTTTTCCTTCATTATGGGTAATTGATCTAACTAGCAGTATCTCATGCAGTTTTCTAAATGGTTCGATGATGCGGTTGCTGCTGGTCTGAGGGAACCTAATGCCATGGCTTTGTCAACCACCAGCAAGGATGGCATGCCGTACGTTTTCTGTACTTATCCTCCCTTGGGAAGCCTTTTACTTGTTTGGGGAACATATAGACAAGGATAAGTTTCTGTTATCATTTTGCATTGGGTCAGGCCTTTGAATTGTAATTTTTAATAGGTTTTATTTTTTTTTCCCTGTTTGCTGTACGATATATTTTGCACCAATACTGGAGCCTGGATATTGCAAATGAAAAAAGAGCACAAAAAGAGTTTGATTCACAATGTACAGAATTTGGAGCCCATTACTGGAGATGATTAGTTTTATCTTTTCTGATGCAGCTCTATCTTGTTCACATGGACTAGGGTGTTACTGCCCTTGCAAATTCTTCTATATGTTCTCAGCTTCTGGAACTTCATACTGAAATCCTGATATCTGATATTCTTACATTGTCATCTGGTAACATTGTTAGTTTAAAAAAATCTACATTCTAAATTTGCTTCTTCATGTTGCTTCTTTCATGTGTTAGCTCATCACGAATGGTGTTGCTAAAAGGAGTTGACAAGGATGGTTTTGTCTGGTTAGTGCAACCCTTATGTTGATAATGGAACCATTTGCTGCTCAGTGGCCTCCAAATTGGTAACTTATATGACTGATGGTCATGTTTTAACTAGGTACACAAATTATGGAAGTCGTAA
Source organism: Aquilaria yunnanensis (assembly GCA_039654915.1). Lineage (NCBI taxonomy): Eukaryota > Viridiplantae > Streptophyta > Magnoliopsida > Malvales > Thymelaeaceae > Aquilaria > Aquilaria yunnanensis. The sequence continues at coordinate 100,042,856 of CM077593.1, read as the reverse complement.
GGCACATGAGTTATCTGAAAATCCTCATGCATCACTTCTTTTCTATTGGGAAGGACTTAACCGACAGGTAGTGCATGTTCTACATATTCTCTTCAATGAATCTGAGCATCATTCATTTATCTGTTAATAGTTGAAGTGAGAAATGTGTGGATTATATGATTTACTTTTTGGTCTAGAGAAATATCTGCAAATATCATTATTAGGTAAATGCTGATGAGGTTAGAACATGTGATTGAGCCTTGCTGGTTTCTGCTCATTCACATTCCATTTTCCTTTAAGTTGCATGTTCCTCTTTTTCTTTCTCTTCGTTTTCTTTCTTTTTCTGTTGCTGTTGGATTCGTTAGCAATATAAAATTGGTTGAGCTTAAATCTTGCAGCAATAAGGGTCATGTATATTCAAATTTATGTCATCGATCACATAACCAGTGCACCGTGTTATCTATGCTGTAGTCTACGTGAATGAATTGTTGACAGCCATGGTTTTCCAATGCTTGAACTGAATGGAGTGTTGGTATCAAAGTTCACAAGGGTTATAATTTTGTTCACTCACCTCCAATGGAAGAGAAAAAAAGCCACCAACTTAGAACAACCAAAATTTTAGGTATTCATGAACCTATTGTAGTTCAAAGCATGAAAGTGAAAAAAAAATGACTGGGTGCAAGAAGTTTTGCTTCTGGGTTATTTTGGACTGTGATTTTATCTGTACATGTAACGTTCAGAATTTTTTATAAGGTGAATGATTTGCCCTGTCATATGGAATGAATTAGTCAGCTGACTATCTTTAAACTCTAATGTTGCTGCTATTATAAGCTGTAAATTTTTATATTTTCCTTGGCATTTGCTAATGACTGAACTCAACTAATGTGTCCAGGTAAGAGTGGAAGGATTTGTGTGTAAAATCCCTGATGAGGAATCTCAGCAATACTTCCATAGTCGTCCTCGTGGAAGTCAGCTCGGAGCAGTAGCTAGTAACCAGGTCCTTTTCCTTTTCTGCAAAACTATGTTTCTAGTTGATACAGAGTTTTTCTGTTTCCTTTTCTGTTTCCAATATGTTTATGAGTAAATTTCTTGCATCAGAGTACTGTAGTTCCTGGAAGAGAGTTTCTGCACCAGCAATATAAAGAATTGGAGCAGAAATATGCTGATGTGTAAGTTGTGTGACATCAAAAGTTGGTTATAATAGTGGTTTTCAAAGGATGAAAAAGTTAACACAAATTTCTCATATTTTCCTGATCACAGAATTACAATTCTGAAACCTATAAACTGGGGTGGATACAGACTTAAACCAGAGCATTTTGAGTTTTGGCAAGGACAACCATCGCGTTTACATGACAGGTATTCATCCACATTTCATTATTTAACCTTTTTGGTTTTTTTTGATCTTCATATTAAATGGTTAATACAGTTTTTTTAATCCTGAACAAGGTGCCATTTTATTTATTCATTTTTGTTTTAGACTACAGTTTACTAACCAAAAACTTTTCCTAGGAATTAATATACTGAAAATCTGTGCAAACGACCACTAACAAAATTGATATAATGAACAATTCATAATTTGACCTTAAACCATAATATGTAATAAAATTTTACCTTCATGTTGTAATATATTAGAGACGAGACAGGAATAATCATTTGAGAGCATGAATCTGGTTTACGTAGTAGCATCTTTGTCTTTGACGTGATGTTATTATAGTTTTTTTGGAATTACATGCTTCTCTATATTTTAAATGTAAACTGTATATTACGTCGCATCACATATCTATCATGATTGTAAAAGACTTGTAGAGGTGATGTTGCCAGCGTTAAGTCCATGAAAATGAATCATGAGGATGGACTTTATCTGACTTAGTCATTAGCTTCTGCAGTTGTGTGGGTAACTCTCTGTTAGGTTCCCAACGGCCAGTTATCTCACTAGAAGGGATGGGCTTTCTATGCTTAAGATTAGTTTCTGTTAGTACTAATATCGTGGTCCACTAGCAATTGGGCCCCACTTAATAGTTGTTTATTTGCTCTTGGCATAGTAAGGACATGGCATACGATCATATTTTGAAATTTTTGATTCCCTGGTTTTCTAGATTTCTACAAAATTGCCAGAAGTATCATAATACATTTATATTATCAAAGGTATTCAACAAATGTTTGAAAACATGGTCCCCCCATCCATGAAACATGTTATGCAACCTCGCTATTATTTAAGGAAATTTGGTGAGGAATATGGTAAGGTTTTGCATAACCAAGGGGCCTTGCTGGAGGAAATATGATAAACATTACTAAGCATCTGTGCATTTTGTTTTGGAAATTATTTAGTGTTTGGTTCTACAATTTTGAGAACATTGGACATGAATAAGTGGGTTTTCTTGAAATAAATCACATCAAGCCACCTAGGCAAAATGAATAATTGAATAAGATTATTTAGCTGAAGTCAGGCCTCCAATGTCTTATTGCTCTCGTTGGCAGGTTGCAATATTCCCTTCAAGAGATCAATGGACAACATTTGTGGAGAATTGATCGGTTGGCTCCTTGACTAGCTGTGGCATCTTCTTCATTGTGATGTTCAGCTTTCATGGTATAGAGATATTTACTTTTCTTGTATTTTCACTTCAAATTGATAAATCAAGTGAAGGCGAATTTTATATAGCCTATTACAATAACTCAATCTGGTTCGCGCTGGTTTTCAGGAACCTATTCTAATGAAGATGAACAACTACCAGCATCCGGGCTGATGACACTTCACCAGGGACTAGGCGCTTGATTGAATGGCAAAAGCAGTCCCTCATATCTGGCCATGTGCAATAAAAAGTGTATCTGGAGGACTTCAGCTGTCACAGTAGGCGCAAACTTGGCAAAATAAATTTACACAATAAATCAGTATGTCGAAAGTGATATTGTGCTTTGTCTTCGTTTGAGTCCATTTCCGATGGCAATCATTAATTGCTTACAACCCTACCAGAGAAAGTATTCTATGTAAATTCGTTGAATAACATCCATAAACTGTGATTTCTCTTTACATTTCTTTTCCTTTGAGGCTTTTCATTGGATTATAGATTATGTGGTCTCTCACGAGAATGTATTAAGTTACAAGATTTCTTAGATTTTTGTTTGAAAAGGTTTTGACCAGGAATTGTAATCGTGGGCTCTCCTGTCAGCACCAACCACCGTTTCATGTGGGCTTTGGGTCAGTTGTGCGAAAGACAAGGACTTGGCGACAGTTATGATGGTAAGTCACTTTTTTTTAGTGGATGCTAAACTTTCTATCTGATATTTCCGATTCATGACTGAAACTATATCCTTCATGACTACACATGAAAACCGTGAGCTAATCTAATCATGACTATTTTGACACCATCTAAACTTGGAGCCTGTAAGTTGTCATTTTTGCGAACAGTTTGTGAATGATTTTACATCAGTGGATTTGTATGTTTTTCCCCCTAATACTTGCGGGAACTCTTTGAGGACTGAGATTTTAGAATACATCAGGGGGGGCTGTTCTGCTTATCTTTAATGTCCTTGTAGGTGGAGTGTGGGACAGCGAACCCACTCAACTGCTAATGCTAGTTGTTCTTAGTTAAGCATAACTAGTTATAGGGGTGAAAGTTTTTGGTCTCTTTCGGAGTGATTGAGATGAAAGTGGCAATATGATGATAATAATGACGCTAGTTAAGTTACCATCGTGCTGTTCAACGGAACCAATAGCTTGAGTGGTGCTTTTTCATTTTCTTTTTTCTTTCTTATGGCAGCAGGTTGGACATTAAACCTAAAGCAGAATTATTATTGGTTTTTCTTTTCTATCGTTCCTGTGCAGTACTTGTAATAATAGCTTTTGCAGCCCTAACAATTTGTTGTAAATTGTATTGACTTCTACATGAACACTTCCGCTACCTAGTGAATTTGCTTGGTAACCGGTTTGAAGTCTGTCACTTTATGGTGAGCCGGACGCACCTAACTCATTACATGTCACACGATGCACCAACATTTTTGGTTCACGTAGAGTTAGAATGATAGCATCCGTGGAAATTAAGCAATATTTGCTTATCAAATTATGGTTGGCTCGAGTCCCAATTTGTTTTGCTGGAGTTCGCTCTCTCGTTGCATCTAGTTCCAGAGGTCAAACTTGGTCTCTACCCCAGGACAAGGAAAGGAATTTGGAATAAAACTGTCATCACTCAATTAGTCATCATCATCAAATCAGGAAATAAAAAAAAAAAAAAAAGTAAAGGAAAAATCACGTGGTTCTTGAGAGATTAATTAAATAATGTATGATAGAGTGGTCAGATAACATTTGTAGGTGAATGCATCAGAACTGATTGTTGGATATCGTTGGTTGGAGGGGAGAAAGGTGGTGTGGGCCTGTGACCAAAAAGGGCTCCACAGGCCAGGGAGCAGTATATATCTGGCCTGGCCTGGCCTGGGGGTTTGCTTTCAGTCGTCATCTTTTGACCAGCGTTACGTGACATCTGACATTTTACCGACTCAACTTTTATCAGATAGGCGTAGCCGTAGCCCAATCGGCTCCTACCGCTTTCTCTGTGACCGCCCCCTTCGTACGTGAAGGGCCAAATATGTCGCGGCATTTTTCATGTCTTTTAGTGATGGTTTACCATTAATTTTTAAAGTTTCGAGTGCAAATATTTACGGTCAGGCAAAAAAAATAAAAAAACACATTTTTAGGGTCCTTAATTAGGATTTCTTCCGGCTTACAAGTCTTGTGCCCAACTTTCGTGAAGAAAAATTCTTAAAAATTCATATGGCTTATGAGCTTATGAGCTAGAGCTTGGGCGCTTGTAAATTTTTTGAGGTAAGTTGCTTGTGGAGTCCCGTAATCCTGCTTAATGTTGCATTTTGGATTCTCAAATTATGATGCACTGCTTCAACGCCAATGGAACTAGATTATATTATATGTCGCACTGCCAGTGCAAATGGAAATGGAAAAGAGTTTTCTGATGCGGCAGTTAATTTGGTTATTAGGTGCTGTTTCATCGATCAGCAAATTAAACAGAATGATTTCATTCATAACTGATCTGAATATATCATTCTTTGTCAAACTCTTGTTACTTGAGGCAATCTAGTATCTTCCTACTCTATATCATTTGTTCTCACCAAACTTAACCGCCTCGTTAAACATCGGCAGGCTGTATTAAATTTTAGTAGATAACTAACATTGCAGCTTGCCGTTGATATAGTTTGGGATTGATTAATATTTTGCAATGTTTCAAAATTCAATGGTGAAGATGCAACATGGGGCATAATTCAGGGATTCTCCACCGGAAACATCCCAATCCCAGCAGGAAATTAATTATGCAGTGAACCGCCTAAGGTCTTGTGTAATCTAATTTGTGATGGAGCAGGTAGCAGACTCGTTAGCAACAAGTCGTGTTAGAATATTCCAACCAAAGAAAAAGTTGTGGCTGAACTGAATCAAGCCAAGTCTGTCTGTCGAATGCAAGAGAAGAAATTTGTGATTCTCCTTACGAGGGACTCGGACGGAAGTGAGAGAGAAGATCTTTCTTCTGTGCTGTGTTGTGGGACGTCGGTTGTTGGTTCCCCTTCATTTATATATCCATCGAGTCTATATCTAAAACATATATGCGTATAAATATAATTAATCATGCTCATCAATTTTCTGCTTTTCTCCCATTATACTAATTGATTACTTTTCCACTAGATCTCTGAAGTCTGAATTAATGTTGACCTTTTCTCCAACAACCATGCGGCTTTAACTTTGAACGCCTAGTCATAGTCTTGAACCTTACAGTAAAAGTCATGAAATTTTAGTAGATTATAATTAGATTGGTCAAATCTCAGTTGTTAGAAGAAGAAATGACGTACGTGTTTTTTATATGAAGCCCACAAGCTACTCTTTCTTATCCATGGTGGTGATAGATGCCCAGTCCAGGTATGTGATTGGCGGGCGACAGCGCAAACATTATGGGAATGGGACTCTGAACAGGGAAGCCAAAGTCTATAAAATGAGATACTTTAAATTTGTATACAAAATCTAATTAGAGCAGCATAGTTTATATATATATATATATTGATATGCATGTATATATATCAGAGGATGGCGATTGTTGCTGTGTCAACGAACTCACGCTTGAAAGATATAGAAAGCTAGAAAGATGAATAAATATTAATAGTGTAACATACAGAATTGAAGATTATTAGTTAGCATCAAATCAAATGACGAAGATATATACGGTGATATCAAATAAAATTTCGTTTTCCTGATCCTGACCTTCGAAATTAAGTTGAAATGAAAGCCATGTGATTGGATAGACAGATAGATAGATATATACATATATATGTGTAGGTACATTACTTAGATAGCGTAATAAAGACACAGTACAGTACTAGAAAGAAGTTTGTAGAAATTAATACAGTAGTAGTTCATAAATCATAACAACGACCCAGTCCCGCGCGAGCGGTCGGCCGCATTAACTATCAGTGATAGATAACTAAAGCCAAATTTTAGTTGGGTTAGGTTGATGTCAACACTTGCATGTAAGGGTGAACATCCGACCTCTTCAACCAATGAAATTGATCGCCTCAATTTGAATTGATCCAATGATCATATGAGTTTTTATATGAAGGTTAGGGTTAGGTCGGGTCGTAAAGGTAAAAATACAATATACAACCGGGGTTGGATTGGATGGTAAAAATAGATATCATGATCATAAACCCAAATTCAACATATTTATTTAAGTTTGTTTAGCCTATTATATCTTAGGCCAAATAAACAAAAAATGATTGCAACTTCTACCAACCCAATTCTTAATCTCAAAGCCTAGCTAATTGCTACTCTCATCTCTCCTTTGACTTCTCTCTCGCCAAACTTGCCCCTTGTCTCTCTTAAATGACTTACTCTCCTGAACATCATATTCAGAACGAAATACAAACCCAAACCCGATGAAACCCGCCCCGCAAAACCTCATGAAACCCACCCTGCGAAACCCTATTTGCGTGCATGTTTTACTCCTAACTAAAACAAAACTAAACTAGCACAGAAGCACTCCCTGCAACTCCTCTAAACCTGATTCATTCGCCTAATCACCTCATCTATGCTTGATTTTATCTAATCATTGCTTATGCATCCATCCTTGAATTCTTTACTAGTAATTTTATTTATTTGGTTATTACCACTTTACGTCCCCCCTTTCTCTCTCCATTTAATTCCTGCGCTGCTAATGTTAACTTAAAAGCATGTTTAATTGTTTTTCCTAATTAGTTCATTCTTCGTGAAGGACATTTGCATACAGCATAAAGCGACAATAAATTTTCATAATGCACTTTTAATATTCTTGCTCTGAGATCCGTATACATGTATACTCATAGTTAGCGATTAGCGTTTAAAGTTTTCAAAATGGTATTTAATAGTAGTTTTTAGCTATTATCTTCAACAATTTTTCTCTTCATTATTAATAAATTATTCAAAACTCTAACACTAATTATAAAAATTGTTCTTCAATGAGGCTATACTTGATTTATACATTCCTAATGTAAGATGCAACAACTCTTATGCACTCTAATTACAACTTTATAAGGGATTAATATTATATTACACCGGGTCTTGAAAACCTTAGCTGTCAACTCTCCTCCCTCTCTCTAAAAATAGTCCCTCTAATGTTGGCCTACTTGGTTGAATGTGGCTAGTTTTCCAGCTGGATTTAACCTTCCCTTAGTAATTTATATGCTATTTCTTCAAATTATCGACTTCATTAGTAGAGTTTTTTTTTTGTCATATCTAATTTTCTTATTTCTGTCAAACAAGACTAGGGAGTTGTAGATTGAAAAAGTGATAGCAGGGAGTTTTACTCGAGGGAGTTGGTAGACCTTCTTTTATAGTAGATCGAGTGTTAGCATTTGTTAACTTGTTTGTTAGTCTAAGCATATTATGTTAGGTTTGTGTCTCTTATTTTTAAGATTTTTTCTATCAGTCTATAGATTTAAATAGTGGGTGTATTAATGTATTCTATATAATTCTTTCATATTATATAGTATTACAAAGATGCTATAAATGACATGAGTTAAGCTAATTATCTTATTAAAGTCTAATATTATATTTTATTAGTAGATGTCATATGAACTACAATCATTGGTAAATAAATTTCATAGAAAGAAATATATATATTATATTACACCAATTATTGAACCTAAAAATCCGTAATATTTGTCGATCTAATTTAATTATAGTGGTCGGAAATCTCTAATATTTTCATCTAATAATTGTATGCATAATTTTGAAAGGCTTGTTAATGGTTACAGATAATTTATAAGAAAATTTACAAAAAAAAAAAAAAACAAAGAATAAGCAAAAAAAATTTTGGCATTATCTTTAATAATTATATAGGGTGGTTATTTTTTATATAGTTATGTGATCGGTTGAGGTTGTGCAAACCCTTTCAGTTTAAAATTTAGCGGAAATTTAATTGCAGGTTTCTGTGTTAATGGTACTAATACGTAGGAAATCACCTGTTCTGGATGATTATCAGAAACCTTTCAAACTTTTGACCCATTCTGTATTATATAAATAATGTAAGGTTAGTTGTGGGTGTAGGATTTTTAGAAAAGGTGTCTGTATATATATGCAATTCATAGACCCTAATGTTAACTAACGAACTTATAGATGCACATATACTCCTTTGTCACAAATTTTTTACACCATTAACTATATACAATAATTCAGCTATCATTTTTTATCTTCAACTTTTAATAAATTAAAACTTATAATTTTTTAATATAATTTTTAATTAAAAAATCGTAAAAAATAAAAACATAAATAAATTCAAGTTAAACTTAAGTTTAAAAAGTACTGGAACAAAAAATATGGGAATGAGGGAGTAAAATATAATGATGAAAAAAATATTTTTAAAATAAATATGAAAAGTGTTGTACTTTAACATTTCTTTTTATTTTGTGCCCACAGTTTCAATGAGTTATATAAGATGATTGAGCTATTCATATTAGAATGTAAAAGACATAATTCCCCCTTACAGACCTTAAATGTATATTTCTTCTGGCTTAACTTATTAACCTTATCTTATACCCAACTAGCTCCAAAATTTTCTATATGTTTGAAGATAGAGAGAGAGAGAGAGAGAGAGAGAGAGAGAGAGAGAGAGAGAGAACAAAAAGTTCAAGGCCTATATTGAAAAATTAATGGAAGTTTAATAATTAGTATAGGACTTCTGTCATTATTCTAATTGTCATTGTAGAGAGTAGACAAGCATATTCTCTGTTTTTCTTAAGGTAAGAGGCAAATTCTTTTATTTCAATAAATATTATAAAAGTTATGCAAGTCTATTAGAAAATTAAAGGAGATTCTAATTTACTAAATTATATTCTCTTATTACTAATTTTCAACACGGGATTCATGTACCCCATGAGTATGTGTTTTTATATGCGATCATATTAAAAAGAAAAACAAAGAACAAAGAAAGAAACTATGTGTTTATATGCGATCATATTAAAAAGAAAAACGAAGAATAAAGAAAGAAACTAAGTACCTTAGAGTGACCCGATCGATCATCAACTGGCAATAAACTAGACTAAAAAGTACTACTCACTATCGAAGACCTCCAAAAGTAAATTAGAAAGGATACTTTATAACGATACATGCCTGCGGATTATTTTGGCTAGCTATTAGCAGGACTGGACTAGACCACTTAATTTTGTGTGCATTTAACGTAATCTATTAAGTGGCCAAAATTTTCTAATTGAAAGTGTGTTTGGTTGTGACATAGTCTGCATGCCAAAGTATTATGATTTGAATTTCTTTTTTAATTGTAGAAATCGCAATATGGCTTTTCACTAGGGAAAGGAAGAAAGCAAAGAGAAACTAATTATTATATATATGCTTTAAAGCTATAAATTAATTATCTATTAATTATTTAGTAAAGAACATTAGTAATTAGGGTAGTAGTACTAGTGCTAGTGCGTGTAACATTCATTAGCGTAATGGGTAATGGAGGGAGATTAAATTAAGTGGTGAGCACGAGAGCATACTTTAGTGGTTGACCTCGTGATCCTGCTAAGTTCACCCATGTATCTGTGCCTAATCCACACTTGCTAGCCTTTAATTTAAAAATTAAACTGGAGCCCTAAAAACAAATTAAATACCCTAACCCACCCCTCAATTATTTACTCTTTCCATATTGGCAGTTTCTTCAACGACTGGCTAGTTTCATTTTCTGAACACCACCAGCTGTGGCTTGACTTCTTTTTAATACGTATAATTATGTTGCAAGACATAGAAGACGTATTCCAATACTCTTCCAAATTTTTTTCTTATTCATTCCTCGAGTTGCATAAATTTAAGTACTGATCAATTAAGCTAAAGATTTAATAGCTTCAATTTTCTTTTCTAAATTAGCCAAAAGATCGATCAAAATTTGGCTACCTCGCCCTGACCTTAGTTGGGTTGGGTGTTACCTGTCTGCAAGATAGCATCGACTTTCTCCGTGGCTATTCATCAATATTTTATGTAAAAAGTATTTAAAAGTCCACCGTAGTAACAGATCTAGACCATATTATATATACATTATTTTTTGGGTATTTTTAATTTCATCGCTAAAATTATAATTGGGTGCTGAATTGACCACTGTGTTGTTAGTAGTACTAAGTTGTAAATGGAATGCAGATTGTATATACTGATGTAGCATTAAGCTGTAAACAGAATATTAATTGTGCATACTGACATGACATTGAAATTGGTTCCTCTCACTCTTCTTCATCTATGTCGTCCTTCTCCTCCTATGTTGTTGTCGCTCCTTCTGCATGCGGCACCTTCCTCTAAACCCACAAGCTTCCCCATTAGAGACTCCCTCTACTGCTTATGTCACCACCCTGACCACTCCCTTTTTCAAGCTAACCTCCCTATCTGATCTTCAACTCTAGCGGTGGCAGGATAACAGTTTTAGGGCAATTGGAGGCCTGGGTCACAAAGGTGACAATGGTGGCAATCTCTTGACGAACAGATGGCATGGAGGGGTAGCGACAGGCTGTAGATTTTGCAAATAACTCCTCCTACAATTCAATATCGCTAGTGGCTAGTGATACTGGTGACGATGATGCAGGGTGACACTTGAATGATGGCAGCTAGGGTGATGTTAGACGATGGTGATAAGGCTTGAGTTGGCTGAATCAATGATAGGATCGGAGAGGCACACAAGTGAGGATGAGTTGTGCGATTTATTTGCATTGGTGGTTGTGTGAAGAAATGTTGACGGTGGTGGATCGAGGCTAGAAGGAGTGAAAGGAGGGTGGGCAAGTAGATATGGTGGGCAATTTGGTCTCAATCCCAAACTATAATAGGTTATTTGGTCCAAGTCCTTAACTATGGAGTTTTTGCGTTTTACACATTTAAACGGAATACTTTACCATTTGATGCAAAAATATCTCATTGTGAGTTACATTAGTGATGAATTGCATGTGACAGATGACGCTGGCAGCAAGGAAAGTCTAGGGTTTCAAAATTCTTAGTTTTTTCTCTCAATATAATAGCTCTTATTTATAGTGCAAGTGTCATGAAAGTGATTAACAATCAAATTTTGAGATTAAATCTTATCAAAATTGAACTTTAAAAGGTTTAAATGTTAAATCTCTTAGAATACAATCTGGCTAAAATGCTAATCTAAGTTCACAAAAACTCTGAAGCTGTTGATTTGGCCTAGATTTCTGGTGAAATTTCAATTCAACCAGATTTTCTAGAATTGTCAAATTAGTCCAAAAACCTGGTAAAATGTTTCAGATTTTCTCAGATCTTTATAAATCTGCGAGATTTGCCTAAAAGTCTCTAAAGTTGACATATTTGCCCCAAAGTTTTCAACTTTATCTAGAATCTTCTAAAAACCCTCGGTTTCAATCCAAAGTTTTCCCTTTTTAGCTAAATTGACCCTACAAAATCTTTAGAGCTCCAAATTAGTATATAAACTAAATTAATTTATATTTCTACCCTAAATGACTATTCTAAATTCCTAAAAATTCATAACTGAAAATGACAACATAATCTAAATACATTTAGTCCTACCAACTTCCTAAGTTATAAAATGACCAAAAAGACTAAATTATCCCTGAAAACAAAAATGCCCATAAACTAAATCTTCTACCCTAAAACTAAACAAATATTTGTACCATGACAAAATTTTGTGTCAATACACTCAAAACTATGATGGGTAATAAGATTCAGAACAATGATGAGTTTTTTTGTTACTTTCCCATATTTTATGGACAGTGATAATGTATTTAATGTGTGATTACATAAAATTAAGCAACAGTACTCCTTAGTTAGACAATGGGAGTACAAAACAAAAGCATCTCATCTCCCATACCGTACACGTGGCCCAAAAATTCATTTGATCCAGTGGTGGGCCATGACAGCCACCAATCACCTTAAAGCACCTTAACTTTACCATTTCAGTATTATTTTATCTGCATTATTAAGCCCTTCTACTCGAAAACTCTTTTTTTCTTTAAATACTAAGAAAGATCTGGGCAATATACAGGAAAATAATTCGAACAAGAAAGATGGGAACTTTCAAGTTTCTGTCTTCTTGTTTTTGTGTTCATTGTAGGCGTTATGGACATAACAGTAGAGGTTAGTAAACTTATCACTGCAAGTTGCGAGGATCACCCAATTTTTAAGAGCATGCGGCTGCCAAAGTGAGAGGAAATGAATATGTGGATTAATCAAAATGAATCTGGACCATCCAAACTCGATGAAAGTCACACTATCGAATGATGGGTAGATAAGATATGTCCAGTTGGTGAGATGGGTCCGTCTGAAGAGATCTAGGGCCATTCCAATGGCTAAGGGTTTGCCAATGTTTGTTTGGGTCCTTCCTATTTTCTGTGGAGTCATCATCAGTTTTTCTTTTTTCTTTTTTATTTTTATTTTTTGGTTTTGTTTCTCTTATTTTACCCAAAAATTAAAAGCCTTTAGAATTTAGGCGTTCTCAGCTTCGGGGACAAGGATTGTTGCTGGGAAAGATAAACAAAAATTAAGTAGGGATTAAAAAAGAAAAGAAAAGAAAAGCAGAGGCTAACATTTCTTTGGCGGTGGTCATCAAGGTCACTGTTCACAACACAAGCACTGTGGATATGCTTCGAGGCCTACCATGAGGAAGCGTTGAACGTAAGAACTCACAACTTTGCTTTCAGAGCACTTTGCTCGTTAAGAGCCGCATGCGATTCTATCGGCTTGTAAGTATCATCATCGCAAGCACTGTAGCCCTTTATTGGGTCAGTAGCATACTTATACCTTAGAACAAAGAGGATAAGATAATTTTCATCTTCATTCAGAGAGAGAGAGGGTTTTGCCCCTTGGACATTGGGACAGTGGAAGCAGACATTAGGGTTTGGTCCACCTGCAGCTCCTACGAATGGATAGTATAGACAGGAAAGAAGAGCAAAGCTTTGCTTCCCATCACTTCCTCAGTTGCACAGTCAGATCCCACTTTGATGATAAGATTGCTTTTTACCCATCCTGCCATAGAGATATCATCATAGAATACCAACAAATAAGGCAGATACATTTCAATCCCAAATCCAACACATGATGAGAGAGAGGGAGACACTCAAAGGAAAGAAAAGGGCTTCACCAAATCATCAAATGACTTTGTCCCACTCCTCCAACACAAGCCCAATTGCAGGGAAACTCCACACAACAACATTTAGCTTCTACACAGCTCATTCAATCAAACAGTCCTACGACTATACTCCCACAAACTCATAAACTACTGGGACTCTTAATACCTGATTAAAAGGAACCCCTCAAGCACTGCAACTTTTCAGTTCTTACAGATGTGCACGCAACCCCACACAGACGCAGCACAGGGGTTGCTGCAGAGTATTTGAACACCCAGCTTGGAGGATTGCAAGACAAAATAAAAAAGTACATGCATAAACAAATGAAGAGCAAGGCACAGTTCCCATTAAACAATAAGCCTCAATGCATCCGCCGGTATATTTATTGCCATGTCACATTTTTCTACTGATACGGATAAATTCAACAGTCAGGTGCTACAGTACATCAGAAAATAACCAATAATGAAAAAGAGAGTCGTGTAAGTCTGGCCATTTGGCTTCGCGCTCACAAGCTGCAGTTTCAACTAACTACAGTTTGAATCAAAATCGAGCAAACTTCACTTAAACGGCAACTACTTGTTTTTAGCCTTTGCTCCTTTGCTCATGGAGTAGAAGAAGCCTCATAATCTCTTCTTCTCAACAATCTTCTTGTTCTCTTCACAACAGGAGAGGCAATGTCTAAACATATTCTTAGCTTTGATTCTCCATACGGACCAAACCTCCCTCTTTAAGACTACTTTGCTTATCACAGAAGAATAAAAACGGAATAAAACATGAAAGACTAAATGCGTACCATTACATTGATGTCCATTGCTCCAATAAATGACGGCATACAACAAATCACATGCACCTTCCTTGTTCAAAACCCCCAAAAAAGAACCAGATCGTTATTCTTCACAAAGCCTCTGGTTTGAATATCAATGATACCACCTGTGCCTCAAATAGGAAACTGCAATCTGCTTTGGTAGGCAGGGGCTATAGGGACATTCCTGCGGGTCATCTAAAAGCACCCACTGCAATTGGAATAAGTCAAAAGCAATTGAACTTGCTTTGTAGTGTGTGAACAGCAAACAAGACTTCCAGCATTGAGAATGCCTACAATATAGTGACAAATTTTGGTGCATCATTCCTGGGCCCCTCAAGTGAACGATACATGTACAAGGTTTCCACGTAGTCATTCATCTCTTCCTCCTCACCAGACCTAATCACTTCAATCACAAGACGAGGCTTTGCCCTAGCAATCTCCAGACAGCCTTGCCGAGTTAATCTACAAGATGACATCCAAAGGAACCTCATGTCATAATAGTGATGCAAACCAGAACGCAGGGCAGCATCTCCAAACGGGCTATCGCGGATTTCAAGTTTCTGCAACTGAGGACAACCCTCAAGCACATATTTAAGCCCCATGTCACTGTCTCCAGCAAAAGCAACTGATAGCGTGCGAACCAATTTCCCATATTTCCCAATGTAACTGAATGCTTTATCCGTCAGCAAGCCAGATACTGCAAGACGAGTAAGTTTTTTGCAGTTCATAACAATGGCCCCAAATCCTTCATCCATGGGTTGCCCAGTCACATGATCAGGTCGGTGGCGTCCCATAATGCATAGCCGAAACACCACGAGATCTGGACAGTTTCTGGACATGGCTATGACTGCTGCATTTGTCATCCGCTGGCAGAAAAACAAAATCGATTGCAATTTTGGGCACCCCTCAGAAATTGATTGAAGGCCCACCTCAGATACTGGCCCTTCACTATCTTCCCGAGCATCGACAGGAAACACCCGAAGCTCACGTAGTTCTTTGCATGTTGCAGCAACAGCCTGAAGTCCCTCATCACATATTGAATCAAGGACCTGCAACAACAAAAGCCAAAGTAAGCTCTACAAGCCCTGAATTTTTCTACAAAAGAAAGTCAGGCAAAACAAATATAACACACCCAGAATGTCTGGAGCTTGTGGCAGTTGCTTATTATGGGCCTAAACTGCTCTGCGGTGATATTGGCATAGCTGAAATTCAGAGAGGTTAAATTTGCAGAAACTGGGTAAATAGCAGGCAAGTAATCTGGAAGAATCTCCCTAAATCCAGATAGACAGACCAAGGACTTGCATGACGCAAAAGCAATTGCAAGATCCGGTTCTTGATCTGCCAGTGGCTGTGCAGCCAACTCCGATGGGCTAAACGAGCCTGTTCCAAGGTGCGTAATCTGCGGAGCTCGAATCATCAAGCGGTAAAGCTGAACTATTGACACATACCGATTCAATCTGAGCTTTTTCAGTGAAGGAGACCTAGCCACCAGTCTCTCCAATGCCTCGAAATTTATTGGGCATTCTACACAGTCAAATATCAATGATTCAAGCTGCGAATCTCCATCAGGAAAACAAGATATCCAATCCACCTCATCATCGTTCACTTCAGACTCGATCAGATCAAGGACCCTTATTTGCCTGAAAATACAAAAGCACATCGATTAATTCACATTCACATGCTCTCGTGTTTTCTAGTACCAAAGTGAATATCACGAACTCAATCATTAAAAAGCACCAGTAAAAATACAAATTCGTACTAAGAGACAAAGTGACTATCACTAAATGGATCAAATAACAGCCAGCACCAACACCAGGCCATAACGGATGGATATCAGCATTATATCTTAAAAGGGCATATCCGAGATCATAAAAAGCCGAGTAAAGCTCCATTAACGGTATCTTCTCGCAGCAGCAGATCTAGCCGGCCATTGTTCACAGATTCTAATCCCAACACCAAACTACAACCACATGTTGCCAATGGAGAAAAAGAAAAGGAAATTATAGAGGGAAGCAACGTCCAGTACCTGCACTTGCTAACGAAAACAGCGAGGCCACTAGTACCAAACCCCTCACAGCAAACCAGCACCAGCTGCTTGAATCCCTGAAACGATTCGGCCAGCATCGCCAGATCGTCATCGGTCACCGACATCCGTTTCAAATACACCTTTTCCAGCCACGGATAAGCCTTGGCCATCGCCGCCACCCATGGCGAGAAATGGGCCCCCCAACCCTGGGGCATCAAATTGAAATCCGCGAACCTGGGCTTCCCCTTGAGCGCCAGGGACCGTACCCTAGTGAACCGAGCCGTCGCCCTCCCTGGCGACACGGCATAGCAGTTGCCGATGAAAAGCTCAGACCGCGTGAGAGCTTCCGCGCGGTACCACGACTTGCAGACCAATGAGGCGGCGTTGCGGTCACGGCGGGCGGTCAGGAAGTAGAGCACGTTCTCCAAGACGTTCTCGAGAACCTGGTCTGGGAAAGGGGCCTGGAAATCGGGCAAACCGGACCCAGCGGCGGGGCAGTTGCGGGCCTTATTGGAGGTGAAGTCGAGATCCAGCGGCAGAGATCGGTGGCTGTCGTCGTCGTCCTCGGACATCAGATCAGCAGCGTGGCGCATAAGGCGATCTGGGGGAGGTTCAGGCTCTAGGGTTGGTGACTGGTGAGATTGAGATTTGGGCTTCTCAGATCATAGGATTGATTATAGGGGGATGGGTTTAAAGGAGATGAATTTGGGGGTAGTAGAGAGAGAAAGGGAGATACTCATACTCGTAGTGGGGGGATGAGGTTAGAGAGAGATTAGTTTAATTGGTCAGGAGGAAGAGTGAACAGGGAGCAGTGCAGTGCTGTGTGTCTCTCTCTCTCTCCAACCCTTGCATTGGGATTCTCCATGAGCTCTCTCTCTCTCTCATCTACAATATCCCCCCACACTTCTCCTCCATTATTGGGGATTTTCCTTTACAGTAGCTCTGTACTGTCTGTTATTTTACTACTCCAACTCACAACCTTTTTCCAGGGTTTTCCTCTTCCAAGTCTTTTTCTTTTTCGAAACTTTTTCAGTTGTTCAACTGTAAAAGTTTTTCAGAGAGAGAGAGAGAGAGAGAAATGAAGGTGAACTACTGCAATATTACTATTAGCACATTAGTTGGTTGAGAACTTCTTTTTCCTTTTTCTTTTAATATTCACT
Source organism: Aquilaria yunnanensis (assembly GCA_039654915.1). Lineage (NCBI taxonomy): Eukaryota > Viridiplantae > Streptophyta > Magnoliopsida > Malvales > Thymelaeaceae > Aquilaria > Aquilaria yunnanensis. Next base: position 100,025,287 of record CM077593.1, on the reverse strand, counting down.
TAGTTGAAACTTGAAAGGATGGAAGGCTCTCACACCAAAGGAAAAAATTACACTCAGAACTTATGTCAGTATTACAATTATGCTTCTAAAATTTAAATAATAATTTAAACTATCTAATGGTTATCTAACAATTTCAAGTTGTTGAGAATTTTCTTTGCATCTAATTGATTATTTGAAAATGATGTTATTCATTTATAGATAGAAAAAATAATAATTTAAAATATTTATTAACTATAAAAAATATCAAATAGATTAAAATTATTGATACATAAGTATCATATAGTTTAATTAGGATCTCAAAATTTATGCCTAAATATACAAATAGCCTCTGAACTTGATTAACTCACTTAAGTCAATTCGAGACTCAAAACTTAGTCAAAGTTAGCCCCCAAATTTTGCTAGTGTTAGTGAGTTAGTCCATTTTGTTTTGTTATTTTCTGATGTGGCTAATTGATAGTTATGAGGTGGTTGCCGAAGAAGCGAGGAAAAGCAAAAGTTCTTAGAAGACCGATCATCTTCAAGATAGTTGGCGTTGAGAAGAGTCACTAAACCGTTGCTCTCACTTATCTTAATTCTCAACTACTGAGTTCTTACTTCTTTGAAGAGGCATGAGATAAGATCGAGACTGTGACCGTGAAGTTCTTAACAGCAAAAAGTTGAGTTTGTTCCTTGATTGGCTTCCCAATCAATTGATTTTACCATTCAACAATTTTTTTTTAGTTTGTTTTCAATTTTGCAAAAGCTGGCACAATAGGTTTAAATGGATGCTTCTTGCAGAATGTAAAATAGTCGTGTTTGCAAAATAGGTTTAAATGGATGCTTCTTGCAAAATGTGAAGAGATGAGAAGAGGTGGCAAAATCCTATCCTTATTCCCTATTTCTACTCTGTATTTTAAAAGGCATAAGTCAAATTGACCAAACTTACAGCCACATCATGCACATAGGTTTGCCCACAACCACCTCGCAACCATCAATCAGCCACATCAGACAAGAGCATAACAAAATGGACTAACTTACTACTAGTCACAAAATTTGGAGGTTAACTTTAACTAAGTTCTAAGTTTCGGACTAACTCGGGTGAGTTATTCAAGCTAATAGGCTATTTGTATATTTAGGCCCAAAATTTATTATCAGACACCTTAAAAAAGTAAGGCGCAAGTGTAATTTTTAATTATTTGGAAAGTAAGTGTAATATGAATTTCTCAAACTTAAGAAATTGCCTTTTAGAGTTGGTTAAAAAATCAGTGATTTTTACATCTATTAGCTTATGTTTCATTTGAAATAGAGGTATAGGACAATGCTATTGATGTATTTTTCAAAACAAAATCTACTGAATCGCTAGTTTTTCCAATTTTTAAAAATTGTTTATCAAATTTTTCATTAACATGCTAGCATCATTGATCTAGATTAAAAAAAATAATCATGATCCAATATATAGTATGTATAGTAGATTCTCACAACGAGATTTTAGCCAAATATGATAGTGAATTACCTTATTTTGAATTGCCACAGGTGACTACCACAGTTAGACTTACAAGACTCTCAACACTTGAAGTATCATATTGGATAGATAGAAGCGTGATGTGTTATAGGCAGGCTTATCAATTTATTGGCATGATAAATATCATTTCAAACGACTATCAAGGTTTAAATATTAGCCTGTGAAATAATGTTCTCCTATTTATTAATAAAATGCTGGTTTTCTTTATTTAAAAACATCCACACAAGTGCAGTGGTTTATAATTAAAAGAATAGGGGCTACCCATTTTTGGGACTCATAAAACATCTGAACCAACATTGGAATATCATGTGAAAAAATGTAAAGATTGGGGTTCGAAACCAACCACTGCACAAGGAGAGTCAGCCAAAATATTGATTTCTATAGAGTGCAGGGCAATTGCATAACAGAAAGATTTTTCTTATATTAAAGGCAAAAATCCTAACCCGTCTCTTTAACCTTTTATCCAGTAGTTGGTAAAATATTGTAAAGAGAAATTTGATTAACGATTCACATGAATTTCATATTGAAATGGAAAGTACAACAGCTTGAATACTTAAAACAAGTGACCACTTAAACCAGCTACAGTGGCTGAATTCTCCCCCCCCCCCCCCCCCCCCCCCCCCCAAATAGAAAAATAAAACAAGAAGAGCAGGCCCCTTTCTCGGATATACTACTAAATAAGAACAAGGAAAAAGTTACGGCAGCAGCGGATACAAATTATTTTTGGCGTAGCTGAAAATACTGAAGACGACATCTGTATTTAACGAGATAAAGGTCCCGAAAAAAACTGTTTGACACAGAATATACAAAGTTTACGATTTAATTGCATAAAGTTAGATAGGTTCAGATTGGCAGCGCCACTAAACTTTTGCCGGCGGTGGGGATGTAAATGTCAATAAGCAAAATACGGGGAAGATGTTTCCAGAAAGAATAGAGGTGAAGGAGCTTGATTTGGCTGCAAATTATTTGGGCAGAAGTTTGCGCCTTTTGTATTTTCCCGGTTGGTACTTGGCACTTTGGCAGTGAAGCTTGAGCTGCTGCTGAAGGGAAAGCCTGACAGTGCCAGCCAATAGGGCACAGCCAACACTTTCGATTCCCACGCGCTTCATTGCCACGTGATTGCTACACAAAAAGTTTAGTGTGTTTAGCTCCCCACTCCTCCTCAGAAGATTCTTGGTCAAAAGATGGGGGAAGTCCACCAACTCCGTTGATCAGTACAGTCTACCCAATAAACTTCAATTCAGCCTAACTCAGTCCCTAAACTTGCAAAAATAGATTTGTCAACCTCTTTGACCATGTGTGCAAGTCATGTGACTCTATTTTAGGAGATGTCGTTCCAAACAAGCAATTTACAGGTTTATGTTGTTATCTCTGCTGCAATGGTAATAAAGGCTTCCTAAACCCAAATGGTTTTCCATGATCTAACCTTTCTTCATTAGATAAATCATAACCCAAATTCTCATTTGACCCACCTGGTGAGAGAACCATAGCAGCCAAAACAACAGAAACCCCAAAAATCATTTATGCAAATTGCTCTTCAATGCCCATCATTTGTTCAAACACCATCGCCCTACTTTCCTCCACCCAAGCATAAATTGGCAACAAGTTTGCCACCAAAGAAGATGACAAATAGCCAAAAGAGGGCTCGTGTTTTCCACCACCGATGACTTGGAAATTAAAGTATGCAATTCATGAGTCATCACATTGGTCTTCCCCTATTTCCTAAAATCCTCTTCTATCTCCCATGCATGAGCCTCTACATCACTATCGAGATTAAGCAAGGTTTCAATGATGGCCGAATCCAGCAGATTTTGAGGCATTAATCCAAACCCATTGAGAGCATCAACAAACTAGGTTTCAGACTTAGAATTTAAGAGAAGAACATCAATTAAAGCAACCATTTCGGGCTTGTTGAAGAAGAGGGACAACTAAATACAAGTAGAGGACCTGGAAGAGGCTAATTGGTTGTATTCTTTGATCATGTTCTTAAGGTATTTGCTAGTGGAAAGGAAACCAAAAAATTAGCTCTTCATCAGGAAGTTGGTATCTGAGAGTGAAGGAGCGGCCATTGAGAAGCATGTGAGGCTGATAAACAAAATAGAAGCAGCGTCTCAAAAAATGGAGTCATGTAGCCTGCACACATGGTCAAAAGGGTTGATTGATCTGTTTTTGCAAGTTCAGGGATTAAGTAAAGCCGAGATGAAGTTTAGCAGCAAACTGACCAAGTCAATCAATTTGGAAGGCTTCTGCTATACTTTAGCCAAGATTATTTAATTTTAAGTATCCTCATACATTTTTTGCAGTGGGAAATAAGGGTTTTCTGCATATAATGTCCCAATAATAACATTATTTAACAACTTGTCATCCATCTTCTAGATGACAAACCAAGGATGTATTCTAAACTTATTTGACTATTTGTTGCTTCTATATACGCAAATGAGTTTAATTGTGAAAACTCTTCCTAGGCTTGCTAGCTAATGCTTTCATATATGTAATGGTTTTACCTAATCTTTCCCCAGTCATCATTTTATGCTATATTCAAGGTGACCTGATCACTTTTTAGGTACTTTTAAGGTAACTAAGTTACCTTTTTAGGTTACTTTTAGGGTGACCCAATCACATTTTAGGTATTTTAAGGTAACATGATTACCTTTGAGATTACCTAAAAAATGACTTGGTCACTAAGTTATGTTACATTTGGGATGGACAAGTCACCTCTTAGGTACCTTTAGGGTGATTTGGTCACCATTTTAGACCACATTCAGGGTGACCCGATCAACTTTTAGGTACAATCAGAGTTAATGTATCTTTTAGGTATATGGTTTAAATTTTATGGTTAAGGTGTAGGATTTTACTTTTAGGGTTTAGACATATGATTTATATTTTATGAAAACTTACAAGTTTACCCACAAAGTTTAAAATATTTACATTTTGGTCCATCAACTTTTAAAACTTCATTGCATAGTTCTAAGGTTAGGGTCTAGGTTTATGGTTTTGGGTTAGGGTTAAAGTTTTGGGTTTAGGTTGATCAGGTTTAGAGTTTATAGTTAGGGTTTATGAATGGAGATTAGAGTTTTGGGTTAGGATTCTAGTTGTTTAGGCATTAAGGTTTTGGATAGGGTATGAGGTTTATGGTTAAGATTAGGATATAAGGTTTAGGATTAAGGATTTATGGTTTAGGGTTTAGGGTATGTAATTTAGCGTTTGGGTTTAATTTACGATTAGAGTTTAAGGTAAAGCTTCAAGGTTAGGGTTAAATTTAGGGGTTCGGGGGCTAGGGTTGAGGTATAAGGTTTAAGGTTTGAGATTTAGGGTTTATGGTTTAGATATTTGACTTTTTTAGAAGAAAAATTACAATTCACCCAAAAACTTCAAAATATTTACATTTTGGTTCCTCAACTTTGGAAACTTCACGACATAGTTTTGGGTTTAGGTTGATTGAGATTAGGGTTTGGGTTAGGGTTCTGCATTTAGGGTTATGGTTTAGGGATTAGGATTTTGATTAGGGTATGAGGTTTATGGTTTGAGATTAAGGGCTAAATTTTGGCATTGTACAATTACTATATATATTATTAGGTACTCAATTTTAAATACATTCTTTTATTTTATTTTTTTATTCTTTTCTTTCCCCCTTATCCTCCAGTCATTTTTTTTTAAGTTGTGTCATACAACTAATAAATTTTTTAATTGCATCTTATAAAATTCTGTAATGGCATTAAAAGTAAAAAAGTAAGTGAAATCTATCAACATTTTTATAGTCAATTAATTCGTGTTGCACAAAGTTTTATGCAATTTCAATAAATTTTATAGTACATTTAACAAAATTTCAATCTCTATTTTAATATTTTATTCTTCTTCCCTGTCTATGGTTGCCTCTTCTTTGTTTTTTCTTTAAGAAAAATTTCTTTTTTACTACCATATTAATTACAAGATGAGTCTTTGAACTTATAAAATATTTAAATTTTAATCCTAAAATTTTGAAATTTAACAATTTAGTCACTATAAACAATAGTGAACTGGAGTTACGTTTTGTAGTAAAAGTTGAAAATTGTAGCAAATTTGTCAGAATATAATTAAGAAAATTTTTTATGAATTTTTTAATTAAATATACTAAAAGAAGAAAAATTAACCGAAATTGAATCAAAAAAATTTTGAATTCTTTAATTCAAATTTTAACAAAAACAATACAAGAAATAGAATCAATTCAGTCATTTCAGCCTATGCACTAGTAACCCAAGTAAACTTAACTTTTTCTCATTTCATTTTTCTGTTGCTTCATTTTTTTCATTTTCTATTTATTTATTTCCCTTTTTCACCTTTTTTTCCCACTTATATTAATCTCCTTTTTCTATTTATTTTATTCCTTTTAGCTTTTGTTCTTTTTTTTTTATATTTAATTTTATTGTCTTTTTTCACTACAAGAGAATTTCATCAAAGTAACCGAAATTTAGTTGTAAAATGTGTCAGTTGTTCTAGATTGGGTTTGACTTTAGGAGTGACTGACTAGTGACTAAAACAATCAATCGTCAGCTGAATTGTCACTAGCCAATTGCTCATGTAGTTAAAGTTTTCAAAAACAATCGATCCTCAGTTGCAGTTTATGGTTCAGTCATTTTTAGTTGCTTATAGATAGAAAAAACTCCCGCATCTATCTCATTTTTCTTTATTTTCTCTTTCATGAGATTCGTAAATCTCATTCTCTCATTCTTGCGTTCTACCATGCATTTTCATCTTCAACATCCACCAGCTTTTGCTAATTGCTGTTATTTATTTTTGAAAAATATAGATTGTTTGAGTATAAAGGTATACTTTATTTGAGTTCATTATTTTGACTTATTATAACGATTATCTCAGAGTGAGATAGTTGAGTTTATGTCATCTGCATATAGATAAACCATAAAGTGTCTGTCAATGATTTTCAATATCATGAGAAATAATATGTATGCATAATAATTGTGACTTTAGTCTACAGTATGTATGTACAATAATTGAAACTTGAGTCTACAGTTGTTTTATATGCATAATATATCTCTATTAGAAAATAATTGGTTATCCAAGTTAGATAGTTAAAAAATGAATGAATCTGGATCATACTTTACTGTTTGTTATTTATCTTAATGATAAATAAATTTCAGTTATGTTAAAGCCTCATTCCTCGTATCCCAAAACTGAGATTTATGTCTCAAAGAAATAGTGCATTGTAAGGAATCAAGGTAAGTTGCTGTCAAAATTTACTTAGACCATTAAGATAAATGACAATGTAAAAATATGATCCTAATTGCTCATTTTTTAATAGGCTAGGTTTGTTCCCTTTAGAGATTTCTTAGGGTATAGTAGACATTCATCAGTTTTATGAAATTTATTGAAATGACATTTTAAATGTTATTGAATTCTAATGTTTGTTCCTTAAATATATGTAAATTTCAATTGTATGGAATAATAGCATGGTTGAGGGATGTAAATAGATATACAAACGATTAATGATAAATGGATACTTGAACCTGGATTAGAATTAAGGTTCTTTTTTCTCCAAAGCACTTGTAACTTGTAAGTAAAGATTTAGAAGCATTACACTACGGGTAAATCGGAAATGATGATGTAGCGCGAACTTGGATGGACAACAAAATAACCAGATGTTCCTAGTACTAGACCAAAGTCTCCCTAATAGAAATGGAGGTAGTTAGGCAAAAGTCTCAAATTTTTCACTAATATTTTAGGTTGAATGCTGATCTATCACTATAATTTTTTTGGGCTTGATCTTCCACTAATGCTTTAAAATTTACAGAATATGCCATTAAAATTTTAAATTGGGAGTGGATATGTCACTACCATTTAAAAAATGAATGAAAAATGTTAAAACTAACAAGTTTTAATATTTTAGGGCGAGAATGCAAGTTTTAATAAATTTTAAGGAGTTTAGGCAATTAAACTCTCTCCCTCTCCCTCTCTCTCTCTCTTAAACTCTTTCTCGAATCTTGGCCAGCCACCATCGTCGTAGTTTGAAGCTTTTTCAGCCACCTTTCGCAGTAGTTGATGATAAAAAAATTTCAGATGGTTTCAGCATGCTGACATAGACCTTTTCGGAAGCTTAGAGCACTTTGATTCTTTTTGTGCTGAAGGTCCAAATGTTTTATGACAATTGCATCGGGAAAATCCACAGATACATCATCGATTTCCCAAATGAAAAGTTGATATACGAGTTTCCAGACATTTTTTCTTGGTTGATTTTGTGTTTTCACTTCATTTTTTTATTTGGTGGTTAGATTCTTTCTTTTCTTAGGTATGAAGATGGTGAAAATGGAGGCATAGTTCAATTGAATGATTATGGTTAATAGTATGAATCATTTTTGTGTTTTGAGAGAATTTGAAGGAAATCAACATTGAGGTCAAACTTGCCTCCCCTCCAGTGACCCAGTGCTGGAAATTCTCAATGGTGTTTCCCTCTACTCCGATGACTCCTTGTCAAATTCCAAGCTTTATTTGGTTTACTGGGGCGATTATGGCAGTAGATATTGCTATATAGGCTAGCTTGCTCAATAAAAAATTCAAGGGAAAATCATACTCTGCTGTCGAGGAAGAAATTCAATAGTGGAAAAAGGAAGCGCAGTAAAACTCATTAGTTGGTGAGGCTTAAGTGTGAGTATTATTTGGGCAAAAACTAAAAAAGACTGATTATGTTCGAATAAAATGGTTTGGTTTCTTTTATAATTTGATTAGTTCGAATCAAAATTGAATTTCATATTTGGTTATCGGATCGATAACTTAATCATACACTTAAAACCGAGTAAACTGAATAGACCGAATAACGATAAAGATTTTAACATTGTTTATAATGACCCTACATATATAAAGTTATTTTCTCTTAATTTTTATCATTATCCACATTTCCCTATATGTATTAAATTATTTGCAACTAATTTTGGATAATATCTTGCCTACCTGTCTTTAATTTTGGGTATAAGAGGTAAAAATTTTAATATGTATCTAATTTTTTTTCATTTACTATGTGTCTAAGTTTTAGAAGGAAAATTGAATAAATTGAAATATAATTCGGATAGTTCAGATTAGTTCTAACATTTAATTCAGACAATTTAGAGACACTTTGTAAAAATTAAAAATGAATCGAATAATTGTGTTTGGATTGGTTTTAAACTAAACCATTTGAATGCTCACCCCCTTGTGAGGTTGCTGAGAATAAGGTCCTGTAATACAACAAATAAGGTCCTATAATACAACAAATAACAAATAACAAATACATAATAACTCTAAGAATTCAACATCTGTTATTTTTACCAGTTTTCATTATTTTTTCAATAAACAATGGTATATTTAAGCCACTTTTAAAACATTAATGGGAGATTGCACAAAAAAAAATTATAGTAGCAAATTTGTACCTAATCCAAAACATGAATAACAAATTCAAGACTTTTGCTGAGGTTAGTTAAATTTGGTGCGGAAGGCCTGATACAAAATTCTTTATTATTCCCTTTCACTAAGACTTTATTGGACTCCTAATAATTAAGTACCAATGAAAAGATTCTTTTCTTTATTTCTTCTGTTTTTTAGGGGGGAGGGGGAGTACAAATCAAAAGTTGAATGACCCAATTATGTTAAATAAAAAATTTAATGACCTATCTCTGCTTCAGAGATACCGGCTTTAGAACAAATCGACAAAAAGAGGGTGAAAGATAAAATACATTATACTCCATCCATCCCATTTTATTTGAAACATTTTTTTGGGTACGAAGATTAAAGTGTACGTAATTTATGTTTTTTTTTTGTAGTGAGAGTTTAAATAATGATTAAAAAAAATTTGGGGTTTTGTGCAGTGAGAGATTAGGTGGAGATTAAAAAAAGATTCTCTATTGGGTTTTGTGTATTGAGAGTTTAAATGTGAGTAAAAGAGTAAATTGATTGTTTAAAATTTTTCAAAAGAGGACAGATTTCAATTTTTTAAAACATCTAAAAAGAGAATATGTTTCATATAAATTGGGACGGAAGGAGTACATGTTATGAAATCAAGATTTGAAAACTTCGATGTGAATCTCTCCAAATTCTTACAGGCGCTAGCCATTTTCAACGTATACAGTTTTTTTTACTTATAATTTGATATAAGTACAAGATATTAAAATTATTATTAGAGAATTGAGGTGATGTACCTACTGCACAAATTTTAAACTATTTATGGTTGAATTTAATCACTTCTAAATTTATTTTTTTTGGAGAGAACATCACCTGAATTATGGCGAAGGTCAAGACAGACGTTCCCTTTTATCAAATCATGTGACTGTAACACAGGCAGAGATGGGATGCCGGGTTGACCCAACTTGGATCGCCCAGTCCTAGGCTTGGGTCAATGAGGACTGGGATTGGACCGTTCCCAAGTGGGGCAGTTTCAAGTCGATCCCGGGGCGGGGTGGAGTTTGGAGGTTTTTTTTTAAAATAGAAATATAATTAATTGTATATGTAATAAATATTTTTAAGAAAAAATACTATCTCCGTTGTAAGTTTTATTAAGTAAAAAAGCCATATAACACTTACAAATAATCGAAATGGGCCATACATTTTAAAATGAAAAAAATGCTCTAAAAATGATGAAAAATAAAAACCTATGACCTGTACTTAATAGCATAATCAAATCAAATATAAACAACATGTATGATTGAAAAAAAAATGTTTCAAGTCTCGGCATTGGATGTTACCTCATCATCCGAACTCTTTTGGACTTATTGCCGGAGTACTGCGATACCCCAATCTCTGTTGCACACACATACTTTTACTACATCGGGTGTCAATCTTGATCGTTTCTCCGATATCACTAGTTTTTCTGCACTAAACGCTGCCTCGAATGATATAGTGGAGACTGAAACAGTAAAAATCTCCTGTGCGATTATCGACAAGATCAGAAACCTTGATCTCTTTTGTTTCCACCACTCTAATATGTCGACGTCATTTGACTTGAACGATGTATTGAGATAGTCATCGACCTCAGCTAATCCTGATGTCGTTTGTCGGGGTCGTTTGAGCATTTGGAGAGCCGAGTTGAATCTTGATGAGATTGATCTCTTTGGAGGCTCGGTTTGAGGAGATTTGGATCTTACCTTATCCAAATATTGCTCACAATATAACTTGTGTAAAGAATGTAAGTACTCGGAAGCAGTAGCAGACATAGCTAAAACATTTATATGAGAGACTTCTAAATAAGTATGAAAAATTCCTTCAAGCAATGTTGTTGTGTCCGTTAATTTGACATATAGATCAAGCAAAGAAACAACTAAAAAGATAGGTGGAATGTTTTTGAAATACTGAAGTCACTTAGCCAGCATGGCTTTGACAGTCGATTTAACAACTCATCATCTTTAAACTTTTGTAAAACATATGTAATATTTACTAAATGAAGTAAAACTTGGTGAATAGTTGGGTGGTAAATACCAGAGAAAAATTCAGTAGTCTCATAAAAAAACTTAAGCAGGTCACCAGTTTTGGAACATTTTTCCCAAACTTCATTTGTAAGAAATTCATAAACCATTTTTAAGTTCATGAAATGCGTCAACAAATTTGCATACGGTAATGCATCTTGCAACATTAAATATGTCGAGTTCCAGCGAGTTGGATAATCCAATTTAAACCGTTTCCAAAAAAATTCTTTTTGATTTTGAAAATAAAAACTTTTAAATTCACGAAACATGGCAAGTCTTGAATTCAAATATGTCAATGAATTCCGAATATGCAGAATTTTATTTTGGAGAACTGTTAAATCCTTTTGCACACAAAAGTTTAAAATATGATACATGCATCTAACGTGAAAAAATGCACCATTAGGAGGTGGTTTCAATGTTTGACTTAAAAGACGAGTGACAATATCAGTGTTTGAAGCATTTATTAAATGAAATGAAAAAGACTTTATTAGTACAAAAATAGTTACGTAAAGTTTTTAAAATGCAATTGAATAGTGATAACTAGCATGATCTGTTTCAATGACCCTAAATGACAAAGTTTGTTTTTACATAATCCAATCAGAATCAATCCAATGAGAAGTAATACAATAAAATGATTGACCTATAAGTGATGTCCACATATTAGAAGTGAATGCCACATAATGATCAAGAGCAAGAAAATAGGCTTGTAAATCTGATTTTCCAGCTTCAAATAATTTAAAGCTTTCTTTTCTAACGGTTTTCCTAGACACTTTTTTAAATGCAGAATTTAATTGTGATTTTATCCATGATTCTAGGTGCACATCTTCAGCTTGTGAAAAAGGTTTTTTAGTAAGTATCATCTAAGTTATCATGTCTTCTCTACAAGATTGTTGGTTAAAACAAAAACCTGTCCCGTCGGTGCCGGTTGTAGACCCAAGTTGTGTTTGTCCTCCAGATTTAGTCCCGGTACTAGGGAGAACATTAGGGTGTTAATTTTCAATATGTTACTTCAGCGTTCCATTGTCGGAATTCTTTTTATACACTAATTTTTTCCCGCAATGTTTTCATTTTCCGTACCTCGACTTTCCTTCATGTATGAGCTCATAATGCTCCCAAATCCAAGTAGTTAGTCTCGAGGATTTGCCTTATCCTTGGGTTTCTTCCATAGCGGGGCCATGACTTGTCAGTGTCGGTTGTGTTGACGGATCCTTAGCCGCCATCGCATCCAACTCTTCAACTTAATCATCTAATAATTAATTGTCAAGCCCCAAATCGTAATTCGTAATATTGATTTCGGCATTATTGTCGTGTAACTCTTCAAATGAGATGTCTTTATCAGCGTGCCGAGAATGGTGACAGAACAAGCCTCGGAGGCCGGTGGTACAAGAAGATAAACTCTCTGTCGACTTGCCCTTTCCTCTTGAAACCATGAGTCACAAATTAATAATAGTGATTAATGCAAAATTAAAAGGAGATTATGAAGATATTAGAGGGATATTAGTAAAAAATTTGGAAGAGATTAAGAAAAAAGCTCGAATGCTTAAAAGAATATAGTTGAAGAAGAAGAGAGATTAAGTGATGGTATGAGGATAGAGTGAAAATGACATTGGTATTTATAGGGGAGGGCAAAAAATTATTTAGACAAAAAAATTCTTAAAATTTAGATGTTGGAAGGGGTGAAAATGAAGTAGAAAACTATTGGAGGACCTACTGTGTAATTAATCAAATTTTTTTTATTTTTTTGTAGGTGTCCGTTGAAGGAGCCGTTGGGGGGCATTCCAGGGCTGAATAGGACCGGCCGATTCTTCGATTAGGTCACAAGGCGGGTTCGGGGCCAGGTTGGTCCGTTTTGTATAATCCTTTCCTTCATAGCCAATATTCGGCCCATATTTTTCCATGTTTTCTCCTGGCCGTGCCGAAGCGGGTTTAACTTACGAATCGATCTCGATTTGGGCCAGATTGAACCGATGTCCTACCTTTAAACACAAGTACAGTTAAATAGTAGGTTCATAGTTAGACAAATTAACGTTATCGGGGAATAAAATGAGTAGGGCAGCAGTGTAGCACCAGCTAATTGTGTCGTTTGCTATTGCATTATGCCATATATATATATGAGCAAATTACAAAAGCCCTCATGTGATTTGATCTAACCTACATTTTTCCCTATCTATTTTCAAAAACCAATCATCACTTTACCCCTACTTTCTTTATAGTATCCAACAATAATTTTTGAAATCCTAAATTAAACTATCTGATAACCATCTTCCAGTAATTTTAATATTTTTAATATTTTTTTCATATCTAATTGAATTTTAAAAAATACTGATATATATTTACAGGAAGGAAAATGCATTTACAGAAAGAAAAAACTGATAATTTAAAATGTCTATTAACTATAAAAAAAATTATGAGAAAGATTGAAATTACTGAAAAATGACTATTGTACAGTTTAAATTATAGTTTTAAAAATTGTTATCAGATAGCATAAAAGAACTAGGGGCAAAGTGTCGGTTTTAAAAAATTAAGGAGACAAATTATAGGTTAGGGTAAATATCGGGAGATAATTGTAATTTTTCCTATATATATATATAGAGAGAGAGGGGGGGGGGGGATTGTTCGTCCCTGGAGTTAAGGTGTTAAATACCATTACTGCACCTTAAATTTTTAAGGTATACCGTATGGTATACCACACCGCATACCATTACTTTTTTTGAAAAAAATAAATGTTAAAATATTATTTCAAGGTGACATAATTTGTTTAATAATTTATTTTTACACATTTTCTATGTCTTCTAATTTTTCTCATCATAATTTTTCAAATATAAATAATATATATATAAGATAGAAGATATTTTTTTAATACAAAAAATATAAAAAAAATGTTATATATGGATAAAAATAAATAATACTAAAAAAAACTAATTTATTGATGTGCTATAAATATAAATAATACCATCCATATACTTTGTAGATACTATAAATATAAATAATACCATCCATTAATTTTTTTATATTAATTAAGAAAACTAACAAAAAAATTAAGATTAAATATTTATTTTATGGTATGTGTATTATTTTTATTTTAATTTTTTATATATTTATGATATTTTGATGTAAAATAAAAAAAAATTAGGTGATAAAAATTAAATACTATTGTACGTACCACGCGATATTTGCCGTATATTGCTGTTTTTTGACAAAATACATACAAATAGTGCACGATATGTGGTATACCGCAAAATACCATGGTAAGCTGTGTGGTGAAATAACAAAATGTGAAAAATATTTGTACCGTATACCCACCTTCAGTACACGGTATACTACAATGTTTAATTCAATGCCTAGAGGGCCGTTGGCGTAGCCCATAACAATGCCATGATTAAATAAAGGATACAAGTGTGTAACTGCTTATCGCAACTAAATTATTTAAGTTCGTGGCCTTATGTAAGTTTATAAACTGTACATTAATTGTGTTCCAAATCAAATTTTTTAGGATTAAGATGATAGATTTTATTGAATTTTTTCCCATCAAATCCTAGTTGAATGCAAATGATTTGCTTAACAATTAAGTTAAATTCTATAAAAATAAGATCATTGACATTCTTTTTTAGACTTACAAATGAAATGGTTGATTTTTAGCCCGATCACTTACAAGATTTCTCAACAGTAGAATTGAACTTAAAGAAAAAACAAAGGAAAAATTAAAGCAAGGAAAATAAACATGGATTTGCAAGACTTTTTGAGACCTAGGTGTGTTTGGTTGGTTTCACTGCTGGGGTCCTTCCCCTTTATCTTTCTGAATAGATCAACTTTCAATATGTAAGGTAGCTTTCCATGACATTGAATTTGTCCATATATTTGTGATGCCTTTTTCTTACTATTGATTCCAATTACCAGACACATCGATTTATGACAAAAAAAATAAAACACGTTGATTGAATAATACTTGCCACAAAGTTATAAAGAAAAGAATCCCACTGATTTCTCTACCGGCTACCATGCTAATAGGACCTAGAGAAAAATTTGGGCACGAACTATATTATATTTATTAATTTTGATTTGTGGATTAAACAAATAAACAGACTTTTGAATTTTGATCTGTTTTTTAAGCCGTGCTGAGTGAGAGACGTGATCTATGCAAGATATAGACAAAGAGGAGGGTGACTTACTTGTCTCACCATAAACGTCCAAAATCTGGAATTTCTTTTTCTCGCGGAAGTGTCCCATCACTTTCTTTTATCATAAAAATACTTAGCTTAAATTCAAGTTTAAATTCAACCATAAATGTTATTAGAGTAAGATCTTTATCCTTATCCCATATTATGTATTTAGTGTTTCACCATCCTTTTTCCACATTGTGCATCAAGCGTCTATGTTGTATTAGAACAATTGCTTATAAACACTTGTATGCTGTCAATGAAAGTATGAAGGAAAAATATTCCACATAAATATTTTTTCACATAGTATCAGAGTAGGGATACGATCCCTAAATGAGGTCTAAAGACATGAGCAACGATGATGATAAGGACGGTGTGGTGCCACCGAACTCAAGAGGTGGCAGTGTACCATTGTTCAATGTTTTTTAAGACCCTGCTTCACTATACTTTTTTACTACAGGCAACTACACCATTGCCCTTTTGGTCTCAACTATTCTAGATGGTGATAACTATTCATGGTGGAAGAAGAATGTCCTAAGCATCCAATGAGCAAAGAACAAGTTAGGGTTCATGAACGAGAAACTTTAGAAATTGGAACAAAATGCCACAAAAAGCTTGGCATGGGACAAGTGCAACGGATTGGTGTTTTTCTTGGCTGGTAAATTCAATTCATCCATCACTCCATGATTCCATAACTTATCATGATACAACATATGAATTATGGAATGATCTATAGGATCGGTTTGGCCATACCAACAATAAACACATAAACTACGAAAAAGCATAGCACTACTCAAGCAAAGGACCATGAATGTGCAGCTTACTACACCAAATTGAAGGGCTTTTGGGACAAGCTTAGTGCATATACCCAAACGCCTACCTATACATGTGAGGTGCCCAATGTCTAGGAAAATGAGAAAGAAAAGGGCATTCACTAGTTCTTAATAGGACCAAACCAAAGGATCAAAACTATGTGCTCACAAATCTTGGTGACAGAGCCACTTCCATCCCTGAATAGGATCAACAAGATGGTGGTGGAAAACTTAAGCTAAAATGTTCTCATTGCAAAAATGAATATCAATGCATGTGTGGGCAAGGGTATTCCATGTGATGGTAAAAAGAGTTCTATTTCGATGATGGTTGGTTTGACACAATACCAACCTGAACAACTCATAGGGCTACTGAACAAAGAAAAATGTGTGAGTTTAGTTAACTTTGCAGGTAAGAAAAGATTTAGTCTTTCATATTCTTTTCCTTGGATTCTAGGTATAAGTGTTACCCACTACATCACTAGCCAAATAGAGGTTTTCACCAATTTCTGTAACTTATTCGAATGAACAATATACTTGTCAGGTGGCTCTATCAAAATTATAAATGAAATTGGTACCTGTCTCCTAACCAGTTCAATACAATTAAAATAGGTCATGTATGTATCTGGCTTTAAAAGCTAGCAAAAGACCTTGACTACATCATGACTTTTTCCCCAAATTTTTGTGTCATGCAGCACCAAGCTTTAAAGAAGCCAATTGGAGTAGGTAAAGAGAAGCATAACTTGTACTTATTTGGGGCAAGCAAAGTTGGTAGTGTTGCAAGTGTTCAATGAATTGGGGTTAAGTCAAAATATTTATGGCACCAACGCCTAAGGCATCTTTCACAGGAATGACAAAATGCTGTTATCGAGCTCCCTTACAGAAGGACAAGTAAAATTGGTTTTTCTTGCCCAATTTTTTACTTCAACAAAAAAACTCTAAACATCCCTTTAATGATGGTAATAATAACTCACAAACTTCTTTTGATTCGGTACATCTTGATGTTTAGGGGCCTTATCAAAGTCTCACTTTTGCTGGCTCATGGTATTTTCTCACTAATGTTGATGATCACACTAAAACCATATGGACTTTTTTTGTTGAAGCTTAAAAGCGGTCTCACAAGTGTTTCCAATTTTTTCCTCAAGATGGTTGAAAATCAATTTAGAGTTTGCATGAAAAAGGTATAGAGTGATAACGTCGTAAAACTTGTCAAAGGGGAAATGATAGTTTTTCTTAAAGAAACATGGGATTTTAAGTCAAACTTCATGCATAAGGACTCTTCAGCAAAGTGGTGTTGTTGAAAGAAAGCATAGAGACATCCTTAATGTAGCTAGAACACTTAGATTTCAAGCAAAATTACCTATCAATTTTTTTGGGGATTATGTCATAATAGTCACTCATATTTTGAATAGCTTGTCGACTACTAAGCTAAATGGCTAAACACATTTTGAAGCTCTTTACGGTATGTTGCCTAGTTTTGCCCTCTTAGAGTCTTAGCATGTCTTTGCTAAACCTTAAATCCACTTCAGCTAAAAGATAAATTTGAACAGATGTCTAGGACCTGTATTTTTATTGGCTACCTAAATGCTAAAAAAGGATATAGGGTATATGATTTGGAAACTAAATGTGTTTTTGTCTCAAGAAATGTTGATTTTTGAGAAAACATTTGCCTTTTTGGTATGAATTCGAAAATGAATAATCGCTCACATCTAACAGAAGGTCATGGAGACCAATTTAAAAATGTTAAAGATGATGACATTTTTCTTAACCTCCTGAAACCTTTCTTGGTCACTAAGAAAGAGAACATAATGAACTTAATTATGAAACTTAAGAAAATGTTCAATAACTCATGGTTTTTGAAATTAAGCACAGTGCCAAAACTTGGCACACCCTCAATTACTGAAACAATATTAAGCCTATTTGCCTTGAAAAAAATACCTATGTACTCTCTTATACGGTGTCTTCAAGTACCTCTTATGCTTTTTCCTACTAAGCTTTTATTATTGTAGTGTTCTACGACAAAGAACCAGTTTGTTTTGTAGTAGCTCAGGGAGACCTAAATTGGTAAGGTGCCATGCTAGCCAAAATCAAAGCCTTGGAAGCTAATCATACATGGAACTTAGAGGAATTGCCATAAGGGGAAAAGGTTGTCTAATGCAAGTGGGTGTACAAGATCAAATAAAAGACAAATGACAAGATTAAAAAAAGGTACAAAGCAAGGTTGGTTGCGAAAGACTACACTGAGATCAAAAGGTTGGACTACATGGAAATCATTACACTAGTAGCAAAACTGATGACTACAAGGTGTTTGTTGGTTGTGGTAATAATAAAAAAGTAGGAACTACATCGACCTTGTCACACCCCACACAGGCTCCAGCCTGTGCACTCTCAGTGCCACTCACCAAGCTACCCAGAAAGTTATTAAACATTTATGCATAAAAATGTTATAAGTAAACTTTAGTTTCGACCAACATTTAAACATGTAGCTTAAGTCTTATTTTCTTAAGGTTAAGGCTTGGGAGGTGTCCTAGGAGACTTATTGAACAATCCAATAAACTTTGCTTGCAGCACAAGGCAAGGCTTTAACAACAACTTGCAACACAAGGCAAAGCGTTACACTTTTATCTTTAAGTGTCTATGATGTGTGCTCATCAAGTGTGCTATTCAATGCATAGTAACCAAGAAGCCCATCTCATCATCAAGTTTGAAAACTTGTTTTTCATGACATGTACATTCGGCCAATCAAGTAACATAAAAGGTTTAACTCTACAAAAGGCAATTCCAAGAACACATAAACATGGCATAACTTGGCATTCAACCATTCAACATATATACACAAAACCATGGATCAACCGAGGCTAAATATACACCAAAAATAGCCTACATACAAGCACTACCTACTTGGCAACATACCAAGAGTACTTACAAACCAAAATGAGCTCAAGTGATGCATTACAAGTACATGTTCACCTATAATACCCGAGAAGCACTTTAAAGGTGCAATACAAAATAAACCATTGAAGGAAAAGTCCTATAACCAAATTCATAGTCATAAAAGTAAACCACCACACTAATGCCCACGAACACACATCTATAGCTCCTCCTAGACTCGTCCCACAACTTTACACAAAGTCTGAAAAACTCAAACACATAAGTTTGAGCCATAAACATAAGACTTGCACATTGTACTTAACAAGCCAAGCTCTCAATTTTGGCACATACCTTGACAAAAGTGTACTAACTTAGCACACAAGCAACACAATCACTCAAGCTCTAAACCTTTTCTTGAAACATACACAATAAGGGGCTTGAGTATATAACTCAGTAAGGTTCACTACAACCCCAAAGAGTTTACTTAGTTAAGCTCGAAAGCTTAACCTCTATTAAGCATTACTTAGCTTACAAGAAAGACAATAAAACACCAAAAACACAAGCAATATGGCATATACCCATGATATCCGAGACAAATAAACATGATAACACATCTACAAAAGGGTTAGCAAGCACATCCAATCAAGCAAAGCACACAACTCACACACACACCACAATGCCCTTCTCAGCCGAAACCACGAACAAGTACACATTTATCATTTACACTTCAAGCTTTGCAATTCCATATCTATTCCACTAGAGCTCCAAGTTCAAAGATAAGTTTGCCTATTTACCTTGAACTTTAGTACTTGCCTTTAATGACTAGCTAGCCAAGAAACCATATGAACCCGAAAGTTCTAACATATGCCTCATCTAGCAAACTAAGATCATATAGCTCAAATTTACTATCACTTAGATACCATTAATCCACTTGAACATGGAATCATTACCAAAATCAAGTAGAATTCATGAAACCTTACCCAATTACAAGCTTGAGTTCTTGGCCAACCTTGAATCTTTAAGACCACTCTTGAAATCACAAGTCCAAGGTCGCCTAATGCCGAAACCACCAAATGTGAGCTCAATTCTTCACTTTAAGCCTTAATTCCTAAGCTTCACCATGGGACCTTCAAGAACTCGTCCCTTTCTGTGCCAAGAACAACCAGAAGCTTGCAACAATGAAGTCAACCTGAGATTAACGTTTTCGGCTTGAGTAGAGACATGCAAAATTCATTTAAGTGCCACATGGTTCACTAGTTGGCACTAATACTCTTCTCGGCCTTGCATAATTTTGCATGGCTTAATGTAATCCTCCCATGCATCTTAGTGCCCTTAATAGCACCCGAAAAAGCTTTCATTATATCCCTTAATCTTTGTTTTCCACCATTAGCACTTAAGTCATTTTGCATGTGCATTTTGGGCCCGTTAGTTCTCAGTTTTGCATTTACACCACTATCCACATTTTCATTTGAGTCCCTCATGTCTTCAATGTATTCTTCTTACATTTTCTCTCACACTTTGGCCTGGGCCAAGCACTGAGGTAAGGGTCTGACAAACCTGACACAAAAAATGTATTTTTGCGTGGTGACCTATATGAGGAGATGTACATGGAACTGTCTTTCGGTTACTTTTAGTACAACATAATGTCAGAAGGTGAAGAATTTTTTACAGCAATACTTCCATTTAAAGGATTTAGGGAGGCTGAAATATTACTTGAGGTTAGAAGTAGTTTACGGACCAAACAAGATTTTCATAAACCAACGCAAATGCGCACTTGATCTCATTTCTGGTGTTGGGCTACTTAGAGCAAAACCAACACAAGTCCCCATGTCATAATAACATAAGTTAGGATAGGTTACAGAATCAAAGCTCACATACCCAACACCTTACAGCAGGTTAGTAAGGAAACTGCTTTATTTGATGATCACAAGGCTTAATATTGTATTCATTGTTAATGTTCTTAGTTAGCATGTACAAGAACAAAGCACTGAGTACTACAATGTGGGATTGAAAGTCCTACAGTATATGAAAATAGTACCAGGTCCGGGGTTTATGTTTCCTTATAATAATAATTTACAATTAATAGGATATTGTACTGCTAATTGGGTAATATGCTCAATTACAATGTGATCAGTTACAAGATACTTTATAGCCTTGGAGGATTTACCCCTGTGTAGAGGTGAAAGTTTTTGGCCGAAACCTGAAACCCTACATATAAGGTTAGGTCAATGTATAGAATAAGTGTGGCTTGGGTTCACCTGAAGCCAAATTTATTCTGATAAGAAAAAAATTAGGTTGGTTTGGGTCAAACCTGATTTTCACTTGAAACCCAAGGCCCACTACCTACCTAAGCCCAACTTTCCTAACCCTGGCACCCCTATCCCTTTTTTATTTCCTTAGTCATTAGTTGTCAAACTTTTCCCAACCTTCTCCTCCTTGTTGTCTTCGCTGCCCCTGTCCTCCAACCCTCCCTAACCCCGCTACCTTGTGCCACCCTCCGACCGCCCTTCCTTGCCTTACCTCCAGCCGCCCTCGCATCGCCTTTTTTTTGTCATTGTCAACCTCGGGCTTGTTTACCATCGTCGTCCTCTGTTTGTCTTCGTCACTGACAAGCCACGAAATCGTTGCCATCAGCCAGTCATACACATGCACACTGATTGTCCACTAGTTTATATTTATTGTCATCAATCTAGTTAGTGGCCAAGTCATTAGGTTTTTGTTTCCTACCATTTTTTCAGTAGGTTTTTTGGTTTTTGGTCTCTATTTCCAATTATGTCGAATGATGAAGACAATAAATCAAGGATTTTTTGTCAAATTGTATGCCCACTTGATGAAGAAGATGGCAGAGGGGAAGAGAACAATGGGTAAAGAGCTAGTAGAAATGCAGTTTGGAAATGTCAGGTTGAACCCGACCCAATCTGAACCTAATCTAATTTTTTGGGTTTTGGTCTGTTTGGGTTGAAAGCCTATTTTGATTTGGGTTTGGGCTAGGGAATTGTAGCTGTTAATGAGCTAAAAAAATTAAGGTTTGGGCCCGAACCCCATTTGAAGCCCAAAACTTACACCCCTATCTTTATTGTAGAGAACAATGAAGTAACACACTATGAGTCAATCTTCAGTTGAGGCCGAATATAGGGCTTTAGTTGAAGGCTTTATTGTAAAATCTCATTGCTCATCACGAGACACCCATGCTATTGTCTTGTGACAATAAGGGGGCACTTTACATTTCTGTGAACTCTATCTACCTTGAGCAAACGAAACATATAGAAATTGGTTGGCATTTTATCGGCGAAAATATCCAATCCAAGGAGTTTAAGACGACTTATATTCCTACAAAACTTCAGCCTGCAGACATTTTCATCAAACCTCTTGATTTTGATGACTTTCATAGACTAAAACACAAGCTCGACACATCATTTCTATATGCTCCAGCTTAAGGAGCTATTAGAAGAAGATTTTTATCCTTATAGTGTTTCAGTATCATTTTCTCACATTATGTGTCTAGTGTCTATTTTGTATCATAACACTTGTATGTTGTCAATGAAAGCATGGAGAAAACTATTCCACATAAACACTTTTTTACGGATGTTCCGGAACTTATACTTGTATTTTAAATTGTATAATTATTATTAGAAGATTCAAAAAAATTTCGCTCTCCTTTTTATCACTTTATTGTAAAAATAAAATAATAATAATAATAATAATAATAATAATAATAAACAAATTAATTAAAGCTATCACATTATCATGTAAGATAAAGTAAAAAAGTTTACATACGTCTACCATTCACTTTTCAAATGCAGCCAAAACTTTATTGACCGCACATTTGATTGAATAATTTGTTGCAACTTTTAGTTGGAATTCTGAAAATTCCATAGCTGCCTCCCTTCCACTTTTATTATTCTATTTCGCCTTTTCAATTTAAATTTAATTTTATTTATGCTACTCTCTCTATTTTAAATTCTTTAAACATTTTAGTTTTTTTATGTTAGTTTGATTTAAATTTATTTATATAATATTTGCTAAATTTTTTTAAAAAATTATATTTAGAAATCAATTGACTTATAATTTTTGAATAATTTTTTTTAATTATTTTAAAAAATATTAATGTAAGGAAATGTAAGTAAAAAAATTAAAATAATGTAAAAATTTTGGGATAGGATGAGTAATTTCCATTTGAATTATCGCTGATCCGCGATCCATCATTAATTACTAAATTATTTCCGCCGCTTTAGCTCGCCTAGCTCAATCCGTCCTAGGCTTCTGTTATTTTTGGGCCAAAAAGGCCTATATAGTGCATGCATTTAAACACGCCTTTACTACATTCATTTCAGTACTTAAATCAAACTTTCATAAAATCAGGCATACCTTGAATATAAATGTCAATATTGACCATGAAATATAAATGGTAGTTAAACACATATTATCAATTTATTCACTCCCAATAATTTTAATAACATATAATATGATAATGTGAAAAAAAAGTTCAAAAATCATATTTTGTAAGGAGATGAAAGAAAACGATGGAATTAGGTCAGGTCATCTTAGTTCATTGTCTCTCATATAAACAAAAAGATGATTGCTTGTTTTTTAAAGTAAAAAATGTAAAGCGTTTCGTGAACTTTAATTAATTAAATAAATTAAATCTAATGGTATGATAACGGGTATTTGCTTATAGCGAGGCGCACCAAAAATGCTATTGTTTTCTCTCACGAAATTAGGCAACAAAAATGTTCAATTCGAATCCTAGAACCCCTGGCCTGGATAGCAAAGAGTTGTAATTAAAAGGATTTTGAAGATCTGCATACCCATTGGGATTCTTGTTCGTGAATTCTCACAAATCACATTTTCTAGTCGGCTAATCGTGGCCCACGAAGCCCCATAAAAGCCCATTGGGAAACTTTTCTTTAGACACTTTCTAATGGCTTAATCTGGTCCAATAACAGCCTCGCGTTACTTTTAGAGTTCGCTGCACTGTGAACTTTTGAGTTTACTTCGGTCGGTAAATCTGCAAACACTCTAACATGAAAGGATTTGTCAGAGGCTCACACTTTGACAAATACATGAAGATATTTGTTTTGGTGAAGCCCAGCTAAGACATAACATAAGAGAATGCAGGTGATCCAAGTCCATGAAGAAGCTCATTGAACAACTAAAGATCATGGATTCGCTCTCGTCTGCAATTGTACGGGCACATAATATATACCTGTAAAAATAAATATCAAGAATGTTTTGCTCAAGGGGACTTCGCTAAAGGGTAGAAGTTTGGTGAATATGATACGTTAAATGTATATTTCAGGTTTTGGTCCTTCTGTGACTCATCTTGTAGTTGCACTCGAATATGTAACACAACTTACTGTGGCAATTAAGTGAAGGGAAAAAATTACTTTGTTGCAATATTTGAATTAGATTTGCGTTTGTGGGCATGACTCTTTCAAGATTGGTCCAAGACGATTCAAGGGGTTTGTCCTTTATCTAACAGTTGTCATACACATTTTCTTCCCTCGCCGTTTCTGTAGCAAAGTATTTTGCTAAACATAATAAAATTATGTACAAAAATAAAAAATGGACCACAGATGCAGCTTGTATGTATATGATTGAATAATGAGGTAAAGCTAAACTAGCCTCATTTGCATTTCCAGGGGCCAATTAGACTGTGACACAAAAATCAATGAACTTCTTATGAGAAACTTTTAATATAGACCAACCAATTTATCCAAGCCTAATTTTTCTAACCCAGCCCATTAGTAACTAAGTTACTTATCTGTACTAGTTTAACAATAAAAAAATAATAACTGATTATATTTTAAATAAAAAATATTAAAGTTTAGGATGCAATTTAGAGAAATTATTGAAAATTAATTATTTTGAAATATAATAATTATTTTTTCAATTTATATATCAATTGAAACTCAACAATATAAGAATAAAAAAATTTTATTAATTTTTATTTTTTGAGATAAGTAAAGAAAAGAATCACGAAAATTAGGTTTTCAAAAAAATTAATTAATTATTATCTAAATAAAATATTACATTTAAAATAAGATTAATTTTATGCAAATAAAAAAAAAAACAAAATTGGACATGAGCAGGAATAACCTCGTGTCTTCTTAGTGGCACCAAACGCATCATCGGAAAGAAACGTTGGGTTGGGTCAAGCCTAGATTATAGAATGGGCTCATGAACTCCAATCCAATTCAGAGCGCCCTCACTGAATTCAAATTTTCTCCGGTCATAGACAGGTTTAAGGGTTACATGCATACATGGTCCCAAACCTTTCAAAGTAATTCCACGTTCATCCATAACGTCCATTGTAGCTTACTTTCATCCTTAGTGTCATTAAACGAAACATTTTGCCCATTTCTAAAAGGAAAGCATTATGGTTGACAGAAAATGTCACATCAGTCTAAAATTGTAGGAAAATTTTCACTTCTGACCTTGTAAATTTATTCTTTCTCCCCATAAACCCTAAAACTTTCTATTTGTCAATTTACCCACCAGTTTCAACTCTTTCATTTTCAAGCTCCTCTAGTGCCATAGGCCACCACTGCTCCCATGCCCCACCACCACCAAGTGGCGGCCTAGACGTACCGCTCCCATGCGCCGTCACTGCTTAGTCCGCCGTGGATGATCTCCCTTTTCCGCATTCCCATATCGCCCTTCCAATCCCCGTTCGGTCATCAGGTACCTTATTTTGACCAGCATTCTTTCTTCCTCCAACGACCTATATTCTTTCCCAATGGCCTGTACTACAATGAAGCTATAAGACCCGCCGCCGCTGGTCACAACCACTAGAATGCCCCTTTGTCATCTTCTTTTGACCTATGCGACTAGAAATCCTTCCCAACATCTGAAATCTTTTGAATCCTGGGCGAGCTTCTTGACCCCACCCGACCCACTCTCACTTATATTACAAACCCTCCAGCTGCACTCCCATTCCTTCTACTTCCTCAACCTCACTGCTTTCTTTGTCGTTTTTTCCTTCATCTTCGCAGATGATTCCTTTTATTCCTAAGTTGCCGCAAGAAAGAATTCATACTTTGTCGTTGACCTTTAGGAGACATCCTCAGTAAACGCCTACAAACGTGTCACTGTTGGCGAAACAATTTTGATGACGATTAGGATATGGAGGAGAAATTAGAAATGGAGGTCGTCACCGTACGAGATTGTGGCGAGGACCTTTACCCAGTCGCCAATTTTAGCTTGCTCGGTGGTGGAGCGAGTGGGATGAACGCTTGAAGGGAGAGACCTCAGGTAGGTAAGGGAATGCCATTTGGGGACAAATTAACAAGGTTTCTTGAGTGAATTCATTGTCTGTTACAACTTGTAGTTGAATTTGGTTGGGTAATATATTTGTTGTTTGTTTTTTCTTTTAGTTCCAATACTACAATATAAATGAAGGATAAAGACTGAAATAGTTAGTGACAAAATACTTAGTTGCTATATTGCTAGTGATTACGTAGCGACTGAAACTTTCAATCGCTTCTACTAATTTTATTTTATTTTTTTAATTTTTTTATTGGTGATATAAATATAGTTATTTTATTTTAATATGTATGTATATATAAATGGAATGTAATAATTTTAATAATGATTTGAAATTATATGAAAGTTTGATTATTAATTTAAAAATAATAAAATACAAGAAAATTTCATCTAACAATAAAACAAATGAATTAAAGAAATCTGAAGTCAAGGATGACATCAGTGTCGTGATCGTGTTGACCATCCCCTTGACTAGGTAGATCTATCCAAGTTTGCTAATCGTGCTTATCATGCTGACAAAGAGGAAACAAAGAATGAGAAGAGGGAAGAAAGAGAAGAAATAGACAATAAAGAAGGAGGATGAGCAAAATGGAGAGGATGGGAGAAACAAAAAAGGAGGAGGAGGAGGAAAAGAAGCAGAGGAGAAGCATGAGAAACAGAGAAGAAAGAGAAGGAAAATGGAGGGAGAAGGAGAGGATGAGAGAAACGTAGAAGAAAAAACAAGGGAGAAGGAGGAGGAATGAGGAAGGAGGTCAGAGTTAAGGGTTTGATTTGTTTGATCGACTGAAATAGTGACTAAAAGTTACTTAGCGACTGAAATTTGCTATGAACAACTGTCTAGCGACTAAATTAGTAACGGAAAGAGCAAATAAAATTTGTCATGAGCGACTGATTAATAACTAAAAACTAGTGACTAAATATATTTAGTCGCTAGTTAGTTATAGTATTTCGCTGGCCAACACACCAGTGACTGGCTAGTAACTAAAATAAATAGTGACTGAAATTCAATTGTTACTTTCAATCGCTCTAACAAATTTCTCTTGTAGTGTTATGTGTTATGGTTATTGACTATGGTCTAGAAATGGGAAAATGGATGGTGGATTTGAATTGATGGCAAAGAAACAGTAAGTGGGTACCTCATGGTGGGACGAGATGGGAACAATGGGGAGGGAGGAGTTCATGGTTGAGCACGAGGTTTTGTTTTGGATGAGATGAAAGAGGAGATTAATAGTAGCAAAATTGTTATATGGGCAAATTTTATGGTTTCTAGGAGAGAGAACAAAATTCAATTGTCAAAATTGAGATTTTACTACAAGTTTTGGGTTGATGTGACATTTTTTAGTTCACCATAACCGTTTCTGTCCAAAAAAGGAAAAAATAAAACATTTTAATAACATTAGGGATGAGAGTGAACATTAGGGACAAAAGTGAAATAGCATTTAAAGGTTTGGGACCATGGATGAGTTTAATCCCAGTTTCAGGTTTGCCTCGGTGACGTGGGTGTGTCTTTCATTGATTTGGTTAAAAGGTAAAGGATGGGAGACACGGTGATGATTACAGGGCAAAGAAAAGAGCACGTCGGTCCCAGAGAAGAAACAAGCGATTGCGATGCCTCAGTGGTCCTGCTTCGCTTCCGGCCCTGAAATGGCCGTTTCTTGCCAGACTTTTTATTTGTATTTGCTTCGTCCCAAGACTCCCAATCACTTTTCCCATTTCGCTGCTCCCTCTAACTTTTTTCGATTCTGCCACCTTCCCACATAACATTTCAATCAACACTTGTTATTATATTATTACCTAGGGAAAATTTGAAAAAAAAAAAAAAGAAAAAAAAAAAGCAAGACAAAAAAGCCAATAGTGCTGTGAATTAAACAGTTCTTCGTGTGGCATAATTGATTGCCCTCAACCCAGCTATTGATGATTGGGTGATATGATTTGCTGTGTGTTAACCCTAAGCCTTACAAAATGTTCCAACTTCTTCATTCAGGCGTTAAATTGGCTCCACAAACCATCTTAGAATTAATGCAAAAAACTAAAAACTAAAAACTAAACATCCTCTTGCTAAAAATAAAATTAATGTAGTGATTAACGGATCATTGACCTAGAATGAGTACGTATTGAATGATCTACTTGAATTTAAAGTATAAACTAATTGTTTAAGATACTATATATTATTCAGTATGAGAAAATCTTGTAAATTAAAGTGCATTTAAATATGCATTAATTAATTATCTTATTCCCTATGAATTGTGAGCCAATTCACCATACTCATCGGGATAATTGTCTGTCACATGTACATTTCTATGACAGACCATTAACAATGTGAAAATCCCTGTAAAGAACATCTAGAAAACTGATTTGCAATCTTCAATATATATCCTCCAACCTCTCGGCTCTTATCATGTAGTATCATGGATCTCCTACATATATTAAACAATTCAGGTTTCGTCTGTGGTTGAGATTATTTTGACGCGGGTAAAGTTAAAATTATTTGGTAGGATATAAGTTAGAAATGCATGGTGGGATTGGAGAACTTAATTTCAATCCCCCAATAATATTACAGAATTAACATAATAATGTTTAATTTGATTCATTGCATATAGTGGCTATAGTTGATCTGAATTAGAAATGAAGGAAGGAGCGGAGGCGGAGACTACCATTAAGGGAATTGGACAGAAGAAAGGCACTCGTAAGGGACACGACCCGTCAAAGTCGACCCTTAATTTCCGACAGACAGTCTTAGGAATCAGCCAGGACTACGCTACGCCTACCCCCAAACATCAAACAAAACAAAACACCTAGCGTGCAATGCATGTCTCTTTTACAATTGCCAAAACTATCAACTTTGCCACTAAAATTTTGGGTTGGGAGCGGATATACTAATATAGTATTTTTTTTAATTTCCTACTAATGTTTTAAAATAAGTTAGATATATCATTAAAGTTTCAAATTAAGAATGGATATGTCATTGACCGTTAAAAATTTAATAAAAAATATTAAAAAGTCAATAAAAAACGTTAAAAATAATAAATTTTGAAATTTTATGGTGACAATGTAAGTTTTAACAAACTTCTAATACTTTTTGTAATTATACTCTCTCTCTCTCTCTCTCTCTCTCAAATGACAGCAAGGAGATTGGATAATAGAGATAGAGGGGGAGCGACAATGGGGCTGGGGTGCTGGTGACGGGGACAATAACAGAGCTGAAGCACTGATAGCATATATTAGACTCTCTTTTGACAAAAATCTCAAAACTCTTGATATTTTTCAAAAGATGGATAATAATCCCAAGGTTTTTATAAAACCTGTTATTTTTATCATTTTTCATTATTTTCTAAGAGCCAGTGGCATATTCAGCTTATTTTAAAATATTAGTGGGAGTTTGGACAAAAAAAGCTATAGTGGCATATCCACTGCCTACCCAAAATATTAGTGACAAATTTGATATTTTTTGTGACAAATTTGATATTTTTGCAATTACTATTTCTTGTCACAATCCCATATTTAATTTATAATTACCGGCCGGCTGGTCGCACCCTTTCGAACAAAATGAGCCTGGCGGAAATTTAAGGCAAAAAACATAAACTGATCACGACATCGATCGAGAGAGAAATGAAACACAATACGATCTGGAGGGAGTTGATGTATGAACAGAACAGGGATATATATAACGCACAAAATCTTTACATGTAATATTTTTTGGTACATTACGTTACATTACCTATGACTGTCCAGGGGGTAGCTAGCTTAGGAATTTAAATCTAATTTATTAGTTGATCAGGAGTCCCTAGACAATCAATTAGCTAGCAAGACTAGCTAGTTTATTTTAGGGTTCACTTAATTCTTAATAGCAGAACGATAAATTTGAATCACAAATTTGTCAAGTACTAAAGAATTGAACAAAACAAAATTCTAATTGAAGAAAACAATCACCACCTGAATGTACAGTCGTCAATCCCATGCATGATTCAATCATGTATAATTTAACAATTTAGACTTGGTTGAGGCAATCACTGTGACCATGGTGGAATTGATCGATTAGCCATGGAGGCAGTTAACCCCTCTCCCTAGACTTTAGTGGCCCGTAATTTCCAACTTCAAAACGTACATTAGTTTCAAACACTAGTCATTGCTCATATTAATCCATAATTAGATATTAAAATAGGAAATATACACCTCAAAATTAAGTAATCTAGGTGTAGAAATGATATTGTTAGCTTTCTCAACTTAATTAATCAAGATCACTAGTTGCAAATATGGGTGAACATGTGTTGGATGGAACCAAAACTCAACCCAAATCACTTATATTGGGTTTGTTCGGGCTGGTAAAATTGATGATAAGTCGTGCGATGCTTTTATTATTGAAAAACTTATTGATTCTCGGGTTAGTTCTAGTTTAATATGGAACCAATCTGAGTTGGAATCAAACAAAAAATATATATTCAAAAATATATTATAGGGCTTATGAAATTATATATTTACTTGTATATTCATTTATTTAAAACTATATTATGAGGGTGTTTTCATAACTTAAAATATATATGATCTTCTTCTTAATGAATTTTGTATAGAATAAAAAAAACTACACCCATAATGTGGCTGTTTTTTATTTGCAATAATTAATATCTTTTCTCAAACCATATTTTTTTCTAAATTTCACAAAAAAAACTAACTGAACCTAAATGACGTTCACCCCTAATCACTGGGGATGTCAATGGATATCTATTCGGTGGACATCCAATTGCGACATCGAATTGCATCCAATTCGATGAGTCAAGTTTTTTTTTTTTTTATAATTGATCAGGTTTTAATCGGATATAGTTTTTCTTTTTTCACCTATTAGCGGGTTTGAGGTTCACCCACACCGCATTCAACCCACGTGTGTGTGTATGTCACATATTAGTATTAGTTATGTAATAAAAATAAAAGTATAATGGATAAGTTATATAAAATTAAGAATAACTTATGTTTGATTTAACAAATAATGGATATTTTTTATAATAAAAAATATATGACTAGGTATGATATAATTTAATAAGCTTGTAATTATGAAAGTATAGTAGGTGAATAAGTTTTACTTAATTCAATTTATCTAAAAATAAATAGGATATAAATATGAAAATAATTTATCTGATGGGTAATTGGTAGGGTAGGATGTGAGTGGGAGCAAGTAGGAGGTGAAAATGCCCTATCCAACTCATTGAGACCAGAGGAGCGACGTTCTTGGTTTTGTCAATGACCAATTTGTTTCCGCCATAGACGTAGGTTAAGCTCAGACCAGGTACGTACAAGAGCATTAATTAATGGGCTGGCTAGTATTTACTTGGAAACACAACACCAGACAAGAAAGAATGTTTCGTTAATCAAACTCCACGACACTGAGGAGTACGACCCCTGAAGGGTAGCCAGTGAGGCAATTCAATTGGTTAATTAATACTCGTCGCACATTTTTTAAAATATTCATTTTTTAGTAATTAATTTATAATTTATAATTTTTTATTTTTAATATATAAATAAAAAAATTATATATAAATAATAAATAAAAACTTATAATTTTTAAATATATATTTTCAAATTTTTTTCTAACAACTAATAATATAAGTAAATTTAAGTTAAATTATAACAAAAAATTAACTGTTTTAAAGAATATGGGATGGAGGAAGCAGTAGAATAGACAAGCGAACTAAGTCGCAAGTTAATGATCAGAAACTCCAGGCCAAGCCGTCTGTCCAACAGTGCTACACTTGATTAATTAGCAGTAGCACCATTAATTACTCATCTAATCAATAATAGATCATACTTAAATTAAGGGGAAAAATCGATGCACAAAATGTTAACCAATCAATTAATTAACCATACTCGCGCGCACGGATTAATTAATTTTCCTCAGTCCTGGCAGTTGAGTTTGAGTTAGGGTTTCTTACCAAGGGTGTTCTTGTTGTTGTGCATCCACACCTTAAGCACCTGCCTTGTTAACCCCATCTCCTCGCAAAATCTCTCCACCGCCGCCTCCTCCTCCCTCCGTATCCTCCACCCCACCGCCTCCGCGAACTCCCGCATCTTCTCCTTCTGCTCCGCCGTGAACTTCGTCCTGAACCTCTTCCTCCCTCCCCCGCTGCTGCTAGGATTTGACACGTCGTCCTCCTCCACGTTGTATCCGCCTCCCCCAGAAGCCGATGGCAGCGCCAGAGGTCGGTGGTGCGATGGCAGCAGCGTCATGTTGAGGTACCCAGCGGGCGGGGGCGGTCGGTAGTAGGAGGGGAGCTGGGAATGTTGCTGCTGATGGTGGCTGTCGGTTTCCTTGCGGTGGAAGTTCCGGTGGCAGTTGCAGGCAGCGCATTTCAAGGCGTTGAGCGTGCCTTCCTCGCCGGCAGGCATGAAATCACCGCAGCCGTCGACGGCGTGGCCGCCGACGCTCAGCGCGTGGTTCTTGAGGCACTCCCTGTACCTGGTCGTCGGCGGGAACTTCCTGGCTCCTTCACCGGGTACGGGCCCCAGCCGCTGGCGACTCGAGTTTCCAAGTGAGTCATAGCTCTGCCGGGCGGCCGCGGCCTCCGCCTCCGCCTCTTCCTCCTCCTCCTCCTCCTCCATTTCTTCCTCTTGGTCTTCGCGCTCGTCAAAGTCCATTATGTGCGTTCGTCTTCCCTCCCGTACAATTGGATAATTTTGACTCAGATTTTTGTTTTTGCTAGCTATCTAGCTGGGTAGGTGATTATGATAGGGAAATTTACATGGCGAACTCAAGGCAAGAAATCTCTCGCAGGAAATTAGAAATCTGAGCTTAAACGGTTGTAGGTTTGCTTATGAGTGAAGGTTAACAGAGTTAAGAAGTAAATTAAGAGAGAAGATAAGAAGGGAAGGGAGGATGAGAGTGTGGCCATGAATCGAAGGCCTGCAGAAAAAAGTGTCTTACTCGAAAGCTTTTCATGTGCTTTCCATTTTTACATTAGCTCACAACAGTAAGTTTTTGCATACTTACACGGTTGCCGTTTGGGTCAAATTTACAGTCGGCAGCTTAAATTTTATTTATTTATCTCCCTTTTTTCCCCCCTTTCTTTTTAACCGTTTACATTAACACTGGGGATCTGGTCTGACCCAAGACTTTATTCCAGCAACTGTGTCTCGTGTTTCTCTTGGCAATTCAAGAGAAATTGAGATGTGAAGAGCGAAATCCAATTCGGCTAAAACAAATATAAATTTTGAGTGATCAATGGGCTAGCTCTTAATTATTTGGTATTACAGCAATTACTTCTTGTCATTTGTGAGAGAAAGTTAACTTATCCTATATATTTACAAATTAACTTCTGTGTGGACTTACGAAAAATGACATTTGATGTTTGATGTAGAGTAAACATTATAACAACTGTTCCGTTACAATAATTCTGACTATAAAATGAAAAATATTACTTTTATATATAGACAGTGCGGCCTGATTTCATTTAATTGTAAGGAAATTTAATGGTGTATTGTCATGTGTATTTTGTGTGAATAAGAAGGTGGACAACAAAATGGGGGTAACATCTCCATTTTGGTATTTAATTCACAATAATAAAACTTTAACCTAATACTTGAAGTATAAATATGGTTCAATATCATTATTATATATTACTTCGTGTCCCAGACTACAGAGGAGTGTGTACTCCATGCATAACTAGCTAGGATATATATATATATATATATATACATATATCTGATAGAGAGTTTATATATTTGTACCATGCACAACTAATTATATAACATGCCAAATTATTGAGGAACGCCACACCGTGAAGTTAGCGGAGAGTGGGTGATTGAGCATAAACTAAGGCATGAAGCAAAGGTTACAG
The DNA here is from genome assembly GCA_039654915.1 of Aquilaria yunnanensis. Lineage (NCBI taxonomy): Eukaryota > Viridiplantae > Streptophyta > Magnoliopsida > Malvales > Thymelaeaceae > Aquilaria > Aquilaria yunnanensis. Next base: position 99,991,441 of record CM077593.1, on the reverse strand, counting down.
AAAATCAATTTTTTGGTTTTAACCGGAGATTGACGAAATTAAAAGTACCTATGCTATAGGGAAAAAAAAATGATTTGCATATGATATTCGTACTTCATAGATCTATATATATATAGAGAAAGCATGCGATATATTTATATATAGGTGTTAGCAAAGAAACATGTTTCTGTTGGATATATATATAGAGACATGCAGAGTTAGGACTGCACCGAAACTTTGCAAACTATTTCCATATCACCACAAGTTTGCACCCCAGGCCTCTGCCCTAAACCCTTATATTTTCATCACTTTGGTAATAGATGAATTAACCGACCATCCAACATCAAGTTTCACGGTGCATGCTATTTGTCAATGATATTATTATAGCTGATGAAACTAAAAGTGGATAAATTATAAGTTAGAACGATTGGAGAAATGTCTTATGATCTAGAGGTTTTAAAACAAGTAGTTTTAAGGCAAAATACATGGAGTGTAAGTTCAGCCTAAACAAGAGTAGAGATGGTGGTAAATCACAAGTTAGCACAATGGAGAAATGTCCTAGGATCTAGGGGTTTTAGAATAAGTATTTCTAATACATAGAGTGTTAGTTTAGCCTATACAAGAGTAGAGATGGTTTAAGGTTTCACTAGAAGTTCAAAAACTCCCTAAAAGTTAATCCTATAAGTACTTATGTTCAATTAATTATTCATTAGGGGAGAGACCTTGAACAAGATATCAATCACTAAATTAAAGCAGAAGAAGTATAACTCTAACTAGAGTTATACTTTGATAGAAATGTGCCTCTAAAGTTCAAAGAAAAATATTATAGGACGGCTATCTAATTGTTCATGCTTCATGGTACTGAATGTTGCAGAGATGAGAATGTTGTCATGGATGAGTGGACATACTATAAGGGATATAATTTGAAATGAAAAACATCAGTAGCATAGTAATTGAAAATAAAATTAGGGAGAGTCACTTTAGATGACTTGTTATATTAAAAAATGAGACCAATAGATGCAATAATGTATAAATAATGTATAAGAGTGAGAATATAGATGTAGAAAGATAACAAAGGTAAAAAGAGACCTAAATATGCTTTGAATGAATTAGTACAAACAATATTTTTTATTGTTAGGACCATCAGAGGAGGGGTTAATTGCACCCATGGTCCTTAATTTTTTTTATTACTATACCATTTTGGATCATAACCTTAAAGCCTTGCATAGAACATGCCTAACTTTAATTAAGTGTTCCACTTTAGACCTTCTGTTAACTTGATGTGTTAAGTTGGATGGAAAAAAATGAAAACCTAATTTTAACCCATAAATATTTTACCTTTGTCTTATAAGTCTTGAAACTTTCTTATCTAAACAATCAATCCACCATCTCTATAACCTGCCAAACTCACATTTCTCTTCGGCCATCATCTTCTGCTGTCGACCGCCTTTAGTTTCTCTTCTTCAACATTTTCTTCACTCACTGCCCATCAACCATCGTCACTCAACCACTACTGCCATGAAATCACCCTTGTTCTTGTCGCATCTCATCCTCTCTCCATGTGCCGATTCTCATTGAATTTCTTTTGGGCCTCTGACTCAAAGCCTTTAGCATTTATGTGTTGTCGATGAAGGATTTCCTAGTCATTCATAGCAGAGCCCTGTAAGCACTCATGACATCCCATCTTATCATTTCTTGTCCCCTCAATGCGGCCCCACCTATATTAATAACCACCGAATCACAGATCATAAAAAAAAAATGTCACCTATGAGCCGCATCTACTGGAGCATGGTTGGACCTTCTAGTTAAACAATCTTCAAGCCAAATCAATGTAAGCCATATGGGGTAGCTCCATGCGACCCATTTATACTTTTTGAACCGTCGAAAAGTTTTGGGTTGTGTTTTCTTAGCACTTTCTTTGACTGATATAGTTCACGTTTAGCTTTGTTGAATCTTTCACCCTATTTATGGCTGATATGTTAGTTTTCTTTCTAATTGTTCTTTGTTATTCTTGAATCACACTATTGATTATACTTTTGTTCTTTTTCTTTGTATGTTTGCCCCTGAATTAGAGACATTTACTGTATTTTCTTCCATGATTATTTTCACAGGTTTATGTACAAAACTTTGGTTCTTGTCCTAGAAGTGTCTGTATGTGCTGTAATTCACAAATTCATCAAGGGCAATGTCTTTGTGTTTTGGTTTGATTTTTTTTTTTATCATTCGTTGAGTACAACTTCGGATTGTTGGTGACTGGGTAATTGGGATTGAATCAGATCTTTGCTCTGTGCCTTCTTCTCTGTCTTGACTCTTTCTCTCCCTCTCCCTCTTCCTCATCCCAGGGACACAAACTGCTACCAAATGGTGATCGAACTCCCCCAAGGTCAATGAACACATAGAAACCAATATTTTTCAACAATTTTGCACACACAACATTTAATTTAAAAAATCAGTGTTAACATTTAATTTAAAAAACTAGGTTTTCAACTTTTTTTTTTCCATCCAACCTAATGCTTCACGTTAACGGAAGGTCTAAAATAGAATACTTAAACAAGATTATGGACGTTGTTTGGAAGGTTTAAGGTGCGGGTTCAAAATGGTACAATAATAAAATGTTAGGGGTCACGAATGCAATTAACCTATTAGAGGAGCTTACTACCAACTAAGCTAATTGGAGACGCGTGATTCATGTAAGCCGATTGGGATTAAAATTTATTTGATTAATTGAACTAATTTAACAAAACTTGCCAGACAAGGTAACACTTTCTCACTCTATGACAATCTAGCTTAATTATTTATCTTGAACCAAAACCTCACCATTGAACCAAGCTCCGTATAATAAGTTGAACTCCTAAATTCGCTATTGCAACTATATATGTGTGTGTTGCAACGGATACATTGCTAAATAGGAAAATCCTACATGATTAAATAAGGGGGTGTTGTCAATGTCTTCTATTGTGATACAACATCTCAATGTATTACCAATTATTTTTAGGTTGGATAAAATAGTATCATAGCCCATGGTTTTACTATTGCTTGAAACCTACGTAAAAGACTGACATTTACCTACACAAGTGAGGTCAATAAAAGTTTAGGAAAAATACAAAAACTCTCTGTGGTTTGATTTAACGTACACTTTGTCTTTCTATTTCAAAAAAAAAAAATATACGTTATACCTCTGATTCATTTACAGTGTACAATAATAACTTATGAAATCCTAATTTAAACTATCTAGTAATTATGTTCCAGTAATTTAAATTTTTTTGATATTTTTTCACAATTAAGTGACCTTTAAAAAATGTTTATATGTATTTATTGAGAGGAAAATGCATTTAGAAAGAAAAAAATTGATAATTTAAAATGCCTCTTATTTATAATAAATATTAGAGAAATTAGAATTATTGAAAGATGACCTTCATACAGTTTAAATTAGAATATCAAAAATTGTTATTGCATAATATAAAAAAATAGGGGGTAAAGTGTTCGTCTTAAAAAACAAAAGGGGCAAATTGAAGGTTAGAGAAAACCTTAGAGGTAACTGTAAGTTTTCCTAAAAGTCTTATATCATGAAGGGTTCTCTCTACTTAATATTAATTAATTTTAAACTCAATACAAACATATAAACATATGTGTGTGTGTGTGCACGCGCACCAGATTAACTATTAGTAGTAAGGCTATGTGCAATAGGTTGGGCTAGATGAAGGAAAGATGCAAAATCTGTTGGCAGAAGAGATGCAAAAATCAAAAAGTGTTCGTGGCACTTGTGAAAGAGATGATGAAATGATGAAAAGATTGGATGGATTGAGGCGAGGCAAGCAATAATAATTGTAATAATAGCTTGCGTAGGGATGAGCACGAGGTAGCTGGCCAAGTAATCCTACAAAACAAATCCTCACTTGAGTGTGTTCTTAGGGATAATCATATGATCAATTGATAGGCACCAAACCGAAAGGCAAACAAGCTCACGTCTCATCTGATCCATCAACAATTACAATTGCCTGCCTAAATAAATTAAGGGCCCTAAGTTTGATTTTTGGCACATATGAACTCCTCCCCTTTCCCTCTTCTCTTGCATTTTTCATTTTTCTATGTATGACTAAGGTTGTCATGATCCGAATTCTACCTTGGATCAATTTTTTCCTTTGGATGATTGCATTGTAGATAGTAATATCCTGTTTAAAGCCCTTAATTCATTGTCTCTATAACATAAATCATATAAAATGCTAATTATATAGGAAATTTAAGTAGTTCACATGTCGTAACAATAATACAATAAACATTCAAAGTCTAATGAAGCGTACAACAATATAAGCAATAAAAAAACCAACACAAGCACAAAAATAATTAATAAACAGACTTAAGTTGGACTTTTATGGAAGAAGAGATAAACACATCTTTTACAAATAAAATATAGGACAAAACATTTAATCACCTACCATGTAGAAATAGCTAAGCTCAACACACAAATTGAGCAGATAATAAGCAAACATGCAATTGAAAGAGATGAGCTCGTCTTCTATGTTTTGGATTTGTTAGTAAATATTTGTTTTGTGTTTAATTAATTAATAATCAAGCCACGATGTGCTATTGGGCTACAAGAGTTCAATCCTATAGAAATTAATAGTAAGTAGGACTTTTAAAATCTTTCAATCTTATCAATCCTATAATCCCACTTGAGATCTTACCTATGGCTGATTGTATTATATTCCAATAAGATGTCATAAAGCTAAATTGTAGGATCACGCAATCCTATGATCTGTTAAAGATTTTTCTTGAATAACAAATAAATTCATTAATTAAAAAAAGAATTTAAGAATTTCTAATGAAAAGCTAGAACAAGCATGAAACCAAATTAAAACCTCTCAAATTCCCTCGCCCCCACCACTTAAGCCCCTGCTTCTTGACCCAAAAAAACCCCAACTAAACACTACTAGTCCTTTGATTCCCCATTCTAATTTTGTCAATTCATTCCGCAAGCCCGAGTCTTTCCCACAGGAGGTGAACTTTTGTTGACTTTGATTGCTTGTTTCTTTACTAAGGAAGATTTTGTCATAACTAGAAGGTTTCTTTTCTTTAATGCACCTTCTGAAGTGACCGTCGCTGTGCAAGACAACATGTTATTTCCTTCAAATCTCTCATTAACACATTTTAAAGACTTGGTATTTTTAAATTATGAACATTTTTTAAGGCCACTTAAAACTCACACAATGCTATCCCGGCTTATCCATTAAAGATGTTCCTAACCAAATGATTAAAATTAGAAAGCAAAATGGCGCCAGTAATCGTACTCGTCAAGGATCCTTTTATTTGTAAGCCAACGATTGCTCTGTAGTATGATAAAAATCAATTTTTTTAAGACCCTCCAAATAGTAGAACATCCATTAAATGACATCCCAAGCAAGCTTAATCCTCTGGGTTTGATTAACCACCTCTTTTTTTAGGTCTTGTGAATACGTCTCAAGCAACAAGATGAAGTTTCAGAGGTGAATTTACGTTATATGTATGGGGTCCGTGGACCCCTTTTTCTAGAAAAAAGAAGTTAATAATTGATACAATATTTAATAATTTGACCCCTTTAAATTTTTAAGTTGAACTCCATAATTTTCATAACATCTGTTGGTATAAAATAATGAGCATCCCTTACTCTAAGAAACAAAAAAAAATCATTCTTTTTTGTATACTAACAATTTACTAATGGGAAGAATTTATACCATCCCATGAACTTTCATACATTTTTTACCTAGAACTTGAGCATTTTTTTTTTTACTCTCTTTTCTATTTAAACACAAAAAAAATTAATGAGCTATAAGGTAAACTATAGAAGCAAAGTGGCAAGAAATGTACAGGTTTAAATGACATTTTTTACATTCTATACAGCATGCATATGTTGCTCATTTGCTCCATAATTCATATATAATTTTCTAATTTGTGTTATAGTTGTTCGACTAATGATAGAAAAAAATAGATGTTAGATTAGAGCATTTTACAGATTTTATTATAAAAAATTTCATCATTATATTATATATGAGTTTATATTTTACATTACATATGCAAAATTTCTAAGTTCTATTTTGTAATGTTGAGATTAGTATTTCTATATATATACATAGACCCTTTCTAAAATTTCTAGATCCCAACCGTGAAGTTTCTTTTTGCCCAGTGTTGAGCCCCATAAAAAATTTCTAGTGAATTGATCCATCTTTTCAATGGGATTTTGTGGGAAGGACATTTATTTGCATGAAGTAATTTTCCATGTAGCTAGGGCTGATTGAGCAAAGACAATTCTTCTTGCAAAGGTAGGACAATTGGATTCCGACCCAGCAAGTCTTTTACTTATTTTATCTGGAATAAAGTCAAGATGAGTATACTATTCCAGTTTTTATACGACAGAGGGAAATCAAAATATTTACCAAAAATTTTAATTTTTTTAAGATTTATATAAATAATTCATTTTAATTTAAGTCAACTTAATTTAAAATTATTTTTTTTACATTTTTTTTACCTAAAACTAATTTTATTTGGAAGCTAATATTATTTAAAAGTAATAACTCTTTTAAGCATGAATTTTCTATTTTAGGCATTAAAAAGGAAAATTTTATAAAAATTTAATAATATTATAAAAAGTATATTTTCAATTAATTATTACACTCATATAATGTTGACTTTAAAATAAAATTAGTTCATGATAAAAATGATATAAAAATAAAAATAAATTATTTTAAATTAAGTTGATTTAAGTTAAAATGAAGTCTCTTAAACAATTAGCACAATCGGACCTAATTCAGAAAAATATGACTTTGGATTTAATCACATTTAAAATCTTACAGAGAAATCACAAAAAGAACTAAGAGATGTAGGATAGAGTCACAACTAGCTGGAGTTGGCAAAAACTTGGTTTATAGGCAGGAAAACTTAATAGTTTAAATAATTTTTTAATTATAAAAAAATATTTAATAGATTAAATTTATATGACGACAGTTACTAATTAGTTTAAATATTAAAATAATATTTAAATAGTTAATATTAAATGATTATGTGAGAGTTACAATCCAAAAAATTTTGCAATTATCTTATCATAAATTTAGTTTGTACTATAATTTTTTATATTAGTAAACCATTTAACTTATCAACATTTTCTCTCTATTAATCTGATTTTTATGTTACTTCAATTTTTTTAAGCAGAGGTCAATACAGAATAAATTATAGGACTAATATACACTGAAATGACCCTAAAAAATAAAGCGTGAGGGTGTGAGAATTGATGGGGGCAAAAGAGCACGGGCGAAAGAAAACGACAAGACGATTGTAAAAAAAAAACAAAAGAAAAAGATGCCATGAACTGACCTTTGATTGATTTCGATTTCCATGCTTTTTGGCAGCCTTTTTATTTCAAGTGTGCAGAGATTTCCCTTTTCTTTTTCTGTGGGTCCAACGCAGGTGAATTTAAATTTCTTCCATGCCTTCCTGGGCCTCGTCGGCCCATCTCTCTACCCCAGATCGTGTTAGTATTGTTCTGCGACTTCTGTCTACCCAAATAATAATAATAATGATAATAATAATGTTTAAATAAAGAATAGTACTCGAACTTTGTCAACTCGAACGAGTTAGTCCCTCAACTTAAATTAATTTTATGTTGGCCCTTTAACTTACAACTTAATCTATGCTGGTTCTCTAACTTTATACTTGTTACAGGTTACTCGAGTCATTTCATATAGTCATAAAGCCATCATCCATTTTGGAATACTTAGGTACAATGAGGACTAAAATATAAAATAAGAAAAATATCGGGGATTAGCACAACATTTAGTAAAAAAAGATTCTAAAAGGACTAATTGATGATTTTTTTAATCTAAGCTAAAGCACAAAAATTACAACAACTTCTGAACATAAGCCTTTTATATCAAATTATGTAATTTCCTTCATTATTTTCAATCCAATGCTACACACACACACACACACACACAGATATATATATATATATATATATATATATATATCATAATTCACTTTAATTCAATTCAATTCAATATATATATATATTAGTTAACAAAAAGATTTAATAATACAATCATGCTAGAAGGAGTGTTTTCATATTACCACTAAATTATCATTTAAATTATCATTTTTCATCTTTTGTGATTTTCATGCAAAAGTACAAGAAAAAGGTGAAAATAACAGATACTTTTTTATTTTTCTTAATTTATGGACTATTTATAAATGCTGCAAACAATGGAGATATAGGGAGTAATATTTATTTTATATAATTGTATACACCTTTTATATCATTAATTAATCATTATAATTTTAGGCCCAAAAAATGATTTATTCATTTAAATATATTTAATTATATATGTGATAATTACATTTAATAAATTGAATATCATTAAATATAATTCTATTACTTAATTATACTTTTTACTGAATATAGAGACTAAGTTCAAGTGAAGGGATTAACTCGTATGAGTCAGACAAGTTAAAGGGGCCAATAGAGTGATTAGGCCATAATAATAACAATAATAATAAATCAAACACAATCTAAAAGAGACAAATTTCTTATCCATATTTGTGAAATATGATAAATTGGTTTTTATAATTTTTTTACAAGTAAACCTATTGTTAATTTTATCTTATTTGTGAATTACCCCATCACCATTATGTTCTTTATGCAAGAAGAAGATGTGACACATGTTTTCAATATGAGAAGCCTAGATAAACAATGACGTGACACATAGTATTCTAACTTATCTCCTAAACTTTTTTGTCTAACAATACAAATTTTTTTTAAAAAACTTTTGTCCACCATCCTCTTTCATGTTTCTCTCTCTCTCTCTCTCTCTCTCTCTCTCTCTCTTAACGTCCCATCACCCCGTTTCACCATATCACTGTTTGGCCCGTTTGATAAATAGTTAAACTACAGTTTTACATCTTTCTGCAATACTAAGTAGCATGTTTAACAATCAGTTTTAATTCTCTCAAACCCAACAACCAAACAAGAAAATACAATGCCAGATCAACAAACTTTTATGAAGCAAATCAGAAAGAACCAACCCCGTTTTCCAACAATTTAGAGGCAATGAGGTGAAGGGCAATAAAACTGAACCGACCTCAAATCTTTGAGTTTGGGTTGACACTTCTAATGAGTTCGTACCTTGAAGTCGTTAGTTTGGCCTCATTTAGGTTTGGCTTTGGTTTTTGCATAGGCATGTGATTGAACCAGGTGATCCTTGGCCTTGTCTTGTTTCGACCTTTTCGGCTTGCCCTCATAATCCAGATAATCCGTGTTCCATTGATAAGCCAACCAGAGGAGCAAAATTATCAGATTCATCTATGCAAAAAATTTGGCATCTGATAACACCAAATTGTCATCGTTCTCGTCCAAGCTTTCATCCTCTGCCACCTCCTTGCTCTTGATAGCACCCATGCATTTCCTAGATGAATCTGTTGGGTGTTTGCGCTTGTTCTTCAACAAGTTTTTTACTTTTGTCTTTCATGTACCGTTGGTGTTTGTTTAAATGCTTGAATTAAAATTTTTTTTTCTTACTGAATCTTATGTTCTCATGCTTTATTTTTTAATTCAGGTATTTTTGTGCATAAGAGGATATAGTTTGGAGATAATTTATGTAATTTACAATTTTAATCAGTTATATCATCATTATATTTCACATAATATTCAATGAGAAAATGAAACATTTCGGCCGATAGCTTCACCAGTAACTAATTTGTTTGAATTAAAATCATAGATAAAAAATATTTTTTCAAAAGAAACTACGATGATGAATTTAACTAATAATAATAATAATAATGAGTGATTTACGTTATAGTACATACATAGGTGGAGATTTGCACCTTTTTTATTCCGTTTTCTTCCTATTTTGGGTATTTGACGTGAAATACGGCAAAACACTTAACTTCGTTACTTTCAGTGCTCGCTTCTGCCGACCGACCTGGTGTGATGCATATTTGTGTTCTGTGACTTCTGTCTCTTTGAAAGGAATCATCTTTAAAAGGACCAGGACTACTGAGCTTTATCTTTAATCATCTGCCATATAGCGATTAGACATAAACTTTCGTGCAATTCTAAAATTTTAAACTAGCAGATAATTAGATACTGCATCATTTTAGTGCGAAATGTGTTACTAATATTTTTTTTGTACATGTAATATTTCCTCTTCCAGTTTCAGACGTTTTTCTGTTCCTATTCAAAAACTGATCAATATAATCACATACCTGATTGGATTTGTTAAATTGCAATGCTGGAATTTAACTATATCCTTTATTACAATATAGTCTTTAATCCAATAAATGTTGTAAATTGATCCTTGAACTACCAATTATTTGCATGGATGATCCGTCTGTCTCCTTTCATCTTTTAGGCGTTGATGGAATTTCAATGAAACAAACCCTTTCTTCAACCTATTAATTTGCTATGTGTCAGAAAATATTCGCTCAACTCACATAATATTCCTGTCAATAGATCACCCAATACCTGTTAAGCTCTAATATATGACTTTGATCACAGAGTCGCTCGAGCTCAGAATAGCAGTGCTATGTCAACAAAAAAGGAGAAGAAGAAACGTTAAAAAGATGAATTACACATTCGCGGGCAAACGGAACAAAATCAGCACCCAGCGCTTTTTTTTTTCATCTGTTTTTTTTTTTGCGGGCTCAAATTAGGCCCAAAAGAAGGTTAGTGTAAAAGCCTGGAACAAAATGGAATAAATAGAAGTACTGGAGGCGTCATGCAAGGCCTGCTCATCAGTTCATATCCAACAAAAAAGGTAGGCCGATCTAGGAGACCACTTGAGTAGCTAACGGTCCAAAACTCCAAAGTCGAAACAAACAACTAGTTACTGCTTTGCTTGCTAGAAAGTAGCAAGCCAGTTTCGATTATATGCACGTCAAGTACTTCACAATAAAAGTAAAGTTCACAAAAGATAGAGTAATAAGTTTTTTAAACTCATAATTTAAAATGACGTTCTCTTGGATTTCTAAAAGCATCAAATCAAAACTAAACTAAATATCCCTACAATCTCTTAGTTATCATTCATTTTGTTATACAATTTAATTTTCACAATTTTATAGCTAAGATAGCGTGTTTAGTTATGGTTATTGATGAAGAGTCAATACAAGATGATTAATCTATTAATAAGAAAAAAATAACTTGATTTTTCAGTAGTTGCTAAAAATTGATAGAATTAAACAATCGATAACAATTCTTAAGAATTAGAAAAGTTTTTAACATCAATTTTTTTTTGACAATTTTTATGATAATTGATGTTTTTATAATTTTTAATTAATTTTATTTTCATGTCCACATGGGCTTTGTGAAATTGGTATCTCTTCTTGGTCGGTACCAAAAAAATTCAACTATTTTGCTTCAGTTTCCAACCCATGTACCTCAAGATATTATAATATCTTATCTTAATATTTGTCCTTGGTAATATTTTTTTTAAAAAAAATTGAGGTTTGTGTGGCACTTCCCCACCCCATTTGTCTACGCCACTGTCCACAATACACACCAACAGTCGATCAAGTAGTCAAACTGATCGCAGATAAACTGATCAGAAAGCAATTTACCAAGAAAAATTATAAACGTGCATGAATTTTGCAAAAAGTTTATAAGTACTCATTTGGGATTTGGAAGGCTAGCTAACATGTTTCACCTGTTTTTCAGGTAATAAATTATACTATAACATACAAGATTTTATGGAGTTTTTAAACATGACTTTTCTATATGTCTAGAATTTCTTAATTACTAATCTGGTATAACATTTAAGCATTGGCAAGTTCCAAGGATCCACTCTTTGTTCCCCCTTAACGCCTCATGCACATTGTAAGTCAGCAACCCAATATTAGCAGGATAAATTCTGCAAATCTATGTATCAAACGGACTAATTATTTTGAATTTAAATGGATTCTTCCTAATTCAACTTCCATTACAATGATTTTAAATTAAAAAAAGAAAAGAAAAGAAAGGAAAATGGACTCTGCTTCTAAGTTTACTTTAATCATAGTCTATCATATAGTATAAGTTTAATAGTTTAGAAGCTAGTAATGTATAATTATTCATTCAAAAAAGGTAATTTTATGAAACTTATTGATTCAGTTGAAGTAATGAAGATAGAAACAAGTTTGCATGGTTGGTAGTACTTATTTTGAGGTGTTAAAAAAGGCGAGAGCAGATATTCCTATAATAGATGGGCGGTGGAGTGGTGTTAGGCTTAGGCTCAGTTGCCTGACTGGATCCCCTAAAAATAAACATGTACCCAGAAATTGTGTAAATAAATAAAGTAAGAATTATGGAGGTGTGGGTAGAGATAAGAGAATCTTCCGGGAGGAATGCAACTAAAACTAAATTAATGGTTTTGTTGTGGTCCTGTGGAGAAGCGAAGCTCAAGTTGGTGTTGTAGAATTTAATTGCGAATCAAACGACTGCTGGCAGTGGTACTGGTGTCGTATTTAACAGGACTGTTTTTTTTTTTTTTCAATATTCAAAACGAAAACACCATACAAATTTACAGGGACATGGATACTATTAATGAAAAAAAAAAAAGACATACCAACTTTTTTAAAACCAGAACGGCAACTGAATTAATTTTTGTATGGTATGTTAGATAAAATGAGGAAATTAGGATTTGATTTCTTAGATCTCTCACATATCCCTATGAAGCACCTTAGTCATAAGGCCGAGCGCCTAACATGATGGTTGTGACAGATCAGAAACTGCACCTTTTAACGAATAGATGGGAGTCGATTGAGGGCCGGCAAATACCGTTTGGCCCAGCGGCCTTCCGTTGCCTTGCCGCACGTAATAAATACCCACCGTCGCCCTTATCACAGCTACACGCGGCAGAGAGAGCTTCCAATCCATTCACACAAAAGCTGTTTCCTTTTCCATTTTTTTTTTTTTTTGTCTTTTTGGATATGTGAAAACTGAAGAGTAGTATTACTGCAGTAGTTGTTGCTGTTTAAACAACTGCTTTTGAGTATTAAAAAAAAAAAACAACTGCTTTTGCCCTCTGATGCAGACTAGACGTGGTTGGTTCTTTAAACCCTTATTATCATTAAACTAATCTTGGTTTGGAAGAAACTAAGGTAACAATTAGTCATCTGCTTGCCCCATAATACAAGTGGCCCAGGTCGGAATCTATATCTATTAAAAAAAAGGCGGGGGTTTACATGAAAGGTTAGGCGATGGAATTGAACGGCATGCATCTTGCCCCGTCTACGCCAAACAGATCCAGTTTGGAGCGTTTGTTTTCCTTTGCTTCTCAGCCCAAGAAATGAGTCTTAATCCCGGCTACGTTATAAGGAAAGGAATCTGGCTCTCTTTAGCAAAGCCATTCCCGGCTCCGAAACGGCTCTTGACCAAACCAATCTCAAAGGTCAAAATCAAACCAGCACATATTAATAACGTTCGTGTATGTTTGTCTCCAAATTCTCACGACTTGGAAAACAGAGGCTTCTCAAGAATTTTCCTTCCAAATTTCTCATCCGAACCACTTTTCACTAATTTCGACAAATCCAAGTCCATCGTAATCTTCCTCCTGTGATTTGCTAATAATTTTGGGCTCTGCTTCACCCCCATTGACCTCGACTTATTCAGCCTAACCACCGCCGTCTTCTTCCTCCTAAACACCGTCAACTCACCCCACCCTTCCCCATCTGCCTCCTCAACTCCAAACGATCCCACTGATCTCGACCTCACCACTCCACCGCCCCCCATCTTCTCAACTCCCGTCACACTCGACACTTTTCTGCTGCTCCTTCTGCTCCCGCACCCGCACTTGGAGTTCGAGCTCACTCTCACCAAGTCCACGCTCTCGTCCAGCGCCTCGTACTTCACTCCCCGCGCTTTCCTGGATCTCTCCTTCCCTCCCACGCGCCGCCGCAGTTTGCTCCAAACCTGCCGTGCATCGACTCTCTTCTTTACCCCTTTCAGGCACTCCACCACCTCGGACATCCCCGGCCGCTTCTGCGCCAAAGACCTCACGCACCGCACCGCCAGGAACGCGATCATCCGGATCACCTCCAGGTCTACCGGAGACCCGACCCTTTCGTCGCAGATAGCTTCGACATTCCCGCGCTTGACCAACGGCACCGCCCAATCCACCACCGAGGGCGGACTGTACCTCAGATCGATCGCGTTCCTACCACTGATGATTTCCAGCAACAGAATGCCGAAACTGAAGACATCGCTCTTACTACTGACGTCCGTCGGAGCAAGATATCCGGGATCGAGGTAACCTAACGTCCCGGCCGGCGGCGTACACTTGACCCGAACATCCTCCACGTGTCCTCTCAGCGCAAGCCCGAAATCCCCCAGTCTGGCGTTCCCTTTGGCGTCAATCAGCACATTCGACGATTTAATGTCCCGATGAATAACCGGCGGACTTGCGGAGTGTAGCGCGTGGACCGCCTTTGCCACCTGGAGCGCGAACCTTACCCGCCGGACCCAGCCGGGCGGCCGCAAAGAAGAGTGCAATATATTGTACAACGAGCCATTGGGCATGTACTCGACGACAATTAGTTTGTTCTGCTTGGGGTCTTCGCAGAAGCCGATTAGATTGACAATACGAGGGTTCCTGACCTGGGACAAGATTTCAATCTCGTTATCGGCCGGACCATTACAGCTACAATTCCTGCAGTTGCTTCTGCTATGCGTGATAGTGGCAGTGGTTCTTTTCACAGCGGCAATGAGCTTGCCGTCATCGAGGACGGCCTTGTAGACGGAGCCGTGGCTGCCCTTACCGAGGAAGCTGTCGGCATCGAAATGGTGGGTAGCGGCCACGAGGTCGGAGTAGAGGAAGTGCCTGATGGGCGGGAGGTTAAAAGGGGCGATTTTGGTGGGGTTGCGGCGGCGGTCCCAGTTGTAAGGGTCGCAGACGGCGACGGCGGAGTGAGCGTTGCAGGAGAGGTAGCCCATGAGGGAAGGAGAGGGTTGAGGAAGAAGAGCTGATGTGGGTTTTATCGGAGAAGAAAAGGGTAAAGGAAAAGAGAGGACAGGCCATTTGAGAGTTAAAGTGGTGTGCTTGTGGGTTCTGATTTACAGCCTCGGATGTGTGTGAAGGCATTCAAAGCGTTACACCAGACTTTCCTTTTTTTTTTTTTTACACTTTTTATCCCAAACCCGTAATTAACATTGCAAGTGCGTCCTCATCGCCAATTCTTTACAAATTGATCTGAAACTTTTACTATTGATCCACAGCCCAAAAGGCACATAAACCAGATTTACAAGGTAAAAAAATTGATAGTTTAAGACTCTAATTGGTTTATTAACTACTAAAAAATTATGGTACAGTCTAAATGTATGAGATCAGCATATGAACTGTTTAAATTAAAATTTAAAAATAGATGTTCGATATTTGTGAGGAAAAAATTACAAAAACTCTCCTATGATTTGATCTACTATACACTTTGCCTTTTTTATATTTAGAAACCTACACTTTACTGTCTCCTTCCTTTGCAATATCTAACAACAATCTTAGAAATCTTAATTTAAACTGCATAATATTCATGCTCCAGTAATTTTAAGATTTTTAATATTTTTTTCACAGTTAACTCACCTTTAAAAAATATTGATATGTATTTAGAGGAAAAAAAATGTATTTACAAAAAGAAAAAAATTGATAATTTACAATATTTATTAAATTTAAAAAAAATATTTGAAAGATTGAAATTATTAGAAGATGACTATTGTATAATTTAAATTGAAATTTTAGAAGTTGTTATCAGACAATGTAAAAAAAAATAGGGGATAAAGTGTAGGTTTTTAAAAATACGGAAGCAAACTATAAGTTATGACAAATCTCAGGGGATAATTATAAATTTCCCTATTTGTGAGAGTTAACAAATTTAAACGTTTTAACATTTATTTTGTTATAAATTCAAACCACATAATAATTTTATGATAGTTAGTGGATAACTTAAATTATTACATATTCCTCTCAATAAATTGGATTTTTGTGCCTCTCTAGGTTAGGACCAATACACAAAATTTATAAAAGATTGGGATTAATTCGCAATAAAATGAAGCTTGTGGACTTATTTACCATAGCAGTTAAAGGTTTGGTACCATGGGTGCTTTATGCAATTTTTCTTGAACAGAGCCATGCAAAGTCGTGCTCTTAGTGGGCTTACCAGACAGACCTGGGCTCCACTGTTTACTTCTTTATCTGTTTGCCTTTTCAAAAAGGAATTACTAGTAACACTAACACATTTCCTTTTTCTACTTGGAGTAAAAGAGATTAAAAAAGAATTTCCAAAACTTAAACTTTAGAAAAACAAATTCCAATATACTGCCACTATTTGGCTGCAAACATTAGAAACATCTTAAAAGAGTAAGGATAACCTCATCGATCACAAGTAAATTGAATTTGAACCTACGCAATGCTTAATGTCGCAAACACATTTTAGAACATATATTTTAAAAAATATTTTAATTTTTTATCAATTGAATGGTTGGTATATTATTTTTTAAGACATTAGTACTAAATAATTCATCTGTCATAAAACTATTTCAAAATATTTTATTTTGAGTAACTAAAAAAATGTTTTCATATTTAATAAATTACTCAATTTAAATTATTATTTAAATATTTAATTTTTTTAATTTTTTTAATTTACATGTAAAAAGTTAAGTGTTAAAATAAAAAAAATATATAAACTTTTTTCTTTATTACTTTTTACGGCAAACCAAATAATTATCTATGTATGAGATAACAAATTTTAAGCGGATGAAAGTAACTTTCAGTCAATTTGATCCTTCAACAACTACTGTTTTTACGTAGCAATTATCCTAGCACACCAACGTAAACTATTGTACACAATAGCCCCATATTCATGAAATGATTATCATTAAACCTACCATCAAATAAATATGCTTTACACGGGTATGGGAAAGAAGTAAATTATGAAGGGTGCCCTTTTAAATATTCTTACTGGCTTTTTTAGCTTGCATCATTGCCTCAAATTTATGGCTGGCTGCGCACTGCGCAGAGCAGATATTTTAAAACGTTGTAATTTCAAAATATTGTCAAACTTTGGTTGTGAATTTGTTATTATTATTAGGCCAAAATGTGTATTTGGCCCCTCAATTTGGCCAACTCTAACGACTTTAACGAGTTAGTCATTTATGTTTGACTCACTGCGAGTTAATCCCTCAACTTTACAAAACTTAGCAAGTTCGTCCGAATTGGATGAAAGGGTAAACGGAGTTAGATGTGTTGTTGACGTGGCATGGAGCTATGCTGAGTTGGTGCTGCCATATCAAGTTTTTTTCCACGTCATCTCATCTCGTATGTCATCTCATCTCGTCTCTCCCGTTATTCATTTGTTCCAGCGAAGCTCATTGTCAACACCACCACGGCTTCTTCACGTTTGGATCCCTCCTAGTGAAGGGCTCATCTTGGGTTATTGGGGGCTGCTCATCGCCTTCGTTTTCCTTTCTACCCTCTCTCCCGACTCCATCTCTCTTCCTTTTACCACCACTTGTCGATCATTTCTCTTCCTCTTGCCATCTTTGGTTCTCGCTAAATGCCAAGGACCGAATCTGCAATACCTTGTCCTATTCCTTCCTCCAGCCTCTTCTCATCACTGCCAGATCCCAATAGGCACCTGCCTAGAAAAGCTCGACCCTAATTGTCCAAAATTGTTCGAACATGGAAATGGAAATGCTCAAAATGCGGGCATCGGGTGAGACGACGGTGGGTGAGCGAGGAGATTGAAGAAGACAGTGGGCATCTGGTGAGACGATGGTTGGCAGACGAGGATTGCAGACGAGGAGGATGGGCATCGGGTAAGACGCTAGCCGGTGGACGAGGATTGCAAACGAGGAGGGCAGGTGAGGACGGAGGACGAGGAAGGATGGGAGAGGCAATTGGGCGACAAGGGAGGAAAGAGGGCGAGGAGAGATGAGGGTGACGGCCGCTGGACAAAGATTGCAGATGAGGAGGGCGGGAGAGGACGGTGGATGAGGAGGGATGGGGAAGGCAGGTGGGCGAGCGATGAGGGAGGAGAGATGGTGAGGAAAGAGGGCGAGGAGAGATGATGACGGCATTAAAATCCTAGGCTAAACAATTGGACACTTTCTGTCACACCTAGGACTGATTCATTTAATTTAGTGAAGTTGAAGGACTAACACGCTTAATTTGTAAAGTTAAACGACTAACTCGCATTATGTCAAACCAAAAGGACTAACTCGCTCGAGTTTGCTAAGTTGGAGGACCATATGTGCATTTCGGCCTTATTATTATTATTGTTAGTAGAGGTGTTCGAGGTAACCCTAGCTCAGAATCAAAATAAAATTTATTTAATTATTTTGCATTACTATTTCTTTTAAAAAGGAAAACACTACCAACAAACTAGATTTTATTAATTGAAAAACTAAATAACATTTAAAAAACTAGAATGTCTAAAACATAAGGAAATGACGAAATGTTTCAATAATTACTGGATAAAAATACTAATAATCCTCATTAAATAAGGTTTAATCGTCAAAATTAAGAGTAACATTAGGCCAATCATGGTTGTAACAACATACCTCTTTAGATGACAACAACATTCGTTTATCCTATTATTCATTTTTTCAAAGTTAAAGCCTATGTTGGTTATAGCGGTTAATCGTATGTGCACAACCACTATTGTTTTTCCTGCAAAGCTTGCACATTTTGGACCTCGCATCTTTCTCAAAATGAAAAATGAATTCCAGCAATGCCCAATTATGTGGCTTCCCATGGACTTTACAACTTGGAAGTATATGCCTTTGTCGAGTAGATGATGTTTCTTACGGAAAATAGACTTTTTTTTCGGTTGTGCGGATGAGAAGTCTACCTCACCCTTACCTTTTTTTTTTCTCTTGATGTCATTAGTGGAAGAATAATAGTTGAGATGATGAAGAAATTTGGAAAAGAAATTGTAGACATTGATGTGAGAATGTGTAAAAAATGAGTCTCTCTATTTATAAAAAATGTCATTTTTTTAACAAAAAAAAATTCCTAAAAATCTAGTTCTTACTCGTTGTTGAAGTGGGAAAAATGATAATTTGAGATAAAAAAGTAAGCTAAAGCCGTTGGAGAACCTTAGGGTGTAGTTTGCCCACTTTTTAGGAGAACATGAAATTTGTCATTTAGGCTAACCCAGCTAAAGCCTAGATAAGGCTCTAATGTGGGCTAGGCTGAGCAAGGCTCACACAAGACCCCCTCTTCCCCTAGGCTCATAACCAACCCACCTCCTCTCATAGCTCTCCCACGAGTTGAGCCAAGTCAGGCCTTGATTGGACAAGGCCAAGTTTGACCACAGTCAACGAGGGCTTAGCCCATGGAACACCTTTAATTGTTATTATTATTATTGTTCATTTCATATACAGTAGCTATATATTTGTCATCTAATTTCAAAAACCAACCATACAATACTATAATAAATTTCTGAGACGTTATCTTTTTTATTACAAAAATTTTGAAATAATATTTTAATAAAACAAAAGGGGCAAATATCCCATTAGTGTTTGAAAACTCAGCAGATCAACTACTATTATCTTTTTCATCAACATTTTCTTTTTTATACTTTTGGCCCACTGTCATGATGTGGTCTACATGAGATGGCACATACTGATGATGTATCCTGCTAAAGTGGATGCGTATGTGGCACATCCTCCACTGGGTGCTGGACATGAACCGCTTCGTCGGTGAAGCCAACGACCAAATCCGCGCGGTCTACATCTTTCTCCTTAATAGCTTCACCCCTCTCCCCGGACAATGCTCTCGCTCTCTACGTCTAGTCCCCCGGCTCCCCATTCGTCTTATGGACAGGTGGCTCAAGAAATTCCAAGATAGGGGCCAAGCATGATCCTAAATACTTGAAGGGATTTGCCTCCTAATTTGAAATTTTAGTACTTGGCTTAGATTTGGTCGTGCGCAGTTAAAATATCATTGTTCTATTTTCTTTTGTGAGAATTTAGACCCAAGAGTTAGGGCTGTTTAAATTGATTCATGGCCTTTTTAATTTTTGGTTTTTTTATAGGAAAAAGATCAAATTTTTGCTGAACCGAAATTGGATTTTCTATTGTGGAGCTTGATGTTACAAAATTTGAAGTGGGTTTTCTGATCTTAGACCTCTTTAACCTCCATTTGCTGTTGAAACTTGCTTGATTTGGGATCTTGTTTACCTGGAATCATTATAAGGAGCGGCAAATTTAAAGAACAGTAAGGGTTTTGAGCAATGAGATTCGTGGACGGCCAAATTTTCTGGAGATTCAAACGTCCATTTCTTCTTGCTGCAAATGCTTCAGATCATAGTCAACGCAAATAATCTTTTGGCATGGAGTAGAGTAATCGCCCCTTATTGTTTTGTTTTATTTCTTTTTTAGTTTGGACCATAAATGTTGTAGTTTACCCAAGAGGACGTCAGTTATATAATTTTTTTTATTTTAGATGTAATATAATATTTCATAAAATAAAAAAATATTCCATCTATTACTTATATAAGTAGGTAATCTCCACAATCATAAATATTAGAGGCAAATACTACAAAAGAAAAAACTCATGTGACTATTTTAATTGTGAAAAAAAATAATAACAGTAGTCAATGACCACTATAGATTAAACATGCAAAAAGCATCAAGTACGCTGGCTAATATAGTAGTATCCACCTCTCTCACCGGTCACCGCCATGAGAGATATGAAACTGAAGCAAACATAACGTGGCTATTGTCCGACATTTTATTTGGCACACGCAAAACAATATACAGTAGGTGTATCATTAAAGTAAAAGGTATGATAAAATGTGGCGCTTCAAAAAATTCAAATAAATCCTTAAATCACGGTTCACGTTTTCCGATGTAACAGTGCAGGCGTGTCCTGGTACAGTACAACTTTTAATTAAGAGAAAGTTAATTACGTATGACCACAATAATAGACCAAAAATCACCAAAACAGAGTTAGAAGACTCTGAACAAGGGACAATAACGTAAGTAGGCGGGAATCTGGTTGGCGTACTAATCTGTTTGCGTTTTGTCAAGCGAAAGAAAAAGATCGATCGCCACTAGACGTTAAGCAAAGAGATTAGATTAGATTCGATGAATCATGTCTAATATGTAGGACGATTATTGGGATCACTTGAAGTTTGTTGTGGTTGACTTAGCATGAAATCAAGCAAACACACGTGTTTATCTTTAATTTCGTTGATTTTCACATAACTTATTCTACAATTTAAAAGGTATAAAAAATGTTTTTAAAAATAGAATTATTTTATACTAAATTTCCTTTTCTAGTTGGTTCCCCAAAAATATATAAAAATAATCACTTTTAATTTTTTTTAAGTGATTGTTGGGTCGACATATTGTTAGCTTTCAGATTAGGAAAAATTACAAATTGACCCCTGAGATTTAGGTAAAATTACATTTTGACCCATTCTATTTTATAAATATACACTTTGCCCCTTGCTTATTTAATATGGTTCGACAACAACTTTTGAAATTTTAATTTAGTCATTACGATAGCCATCTTCCAGTAATTTCAATCTGTATGATATTTTTTTTTACAGTAAATGGATATTTTAAATTATTATTTTTTTATATATATTTCTTTCAATTTTTAAAATAGTATTTTTTTAAATGTTAATTAATTATAAAAAAAATACTATATAGATTGAAATTACTTAAAGATGACCACGGTATACCATATTAAACAGGCAAGGGGCAAAGTGTATATTTCTGAAATAGAAGGGATAAAGTGTAATTTCACCTAAATCTCAGGGGTCAAGTTGTAATTTACCCTCCAGATTATATAGTTCTAGATAAAAAAAATTAATAAAATTAAAAATAAAAAAATTTTAATGAATTTTCAGTCCAAAAAATAACATTTCTTTAATTTGTGGGAAACTTACAGAAACCCCCCTGGGATTTGCCTTAACCTACACTTACCTCCCCGCATATTTGAAAACCTACAGCTACCCCCCTCTTTTTGCTAACTCTGTCAGTCATCAGTTAACAGAAAGGGGAAAAAGGCTACACTACCCTTCTAACTTCCTTCTTTTGATCCCAAACACCCAGACCTTTCTGGTAATTGACCTTTGCTTCCGATTCTCCCTTTGTAATTTCACTAAACCCATGTTTGCCCCTGTTCTTAATCTCACTATACCCTTGTTGCCCTTTCTCCTGACCGATTGCTGCAACTTCCAGGGGATTCACCACTCGCCTCCTCTTAAAGCTCAACCGCCTCGACATCTCCCCTGTATTCCTCTCCTGGAAACTACCTCTACACGCTCATCGCCCATGTTCATGCATCTTCCGGTTCTCTTCGCTCTGCTTGTTCAGGATTCTGAACTCCAGTTTCGGAAGCCTTTCCGTCTTGTAGCCAGCCCATCAGTTGCCGTGTTTCTCTCGTTTATATTTTCAGCTTCAACTTCACCATCGTCTTAAGGGGTTCACCTCAAGTTTACTATCAGTTTCTGTGAACCAAAGCAGCAGTCCTGGATGCCTCTTTGGCTGCTAGGCTTTGCTCATAGTAATTTGCACCATGGATGCTTTAACAAGCAATCGGAAACATGGCGACGATTCTTTCCGCCTCAACAAGCGAACCTCGAATCGATATTTTTCAAATTTTCAGGTTTCGAAGAAACCCAAATTCTCTGTAATGCATCAATGAAAATGTTAATGAGCACATTGGCAATCGAAGCGGCGGATTGGTTAAGACACAACTGACGGAACAAGAATCTGACTGGGGAAGCATACTGATGTTAGATCCAAAAGATCTGGTTGCTTGGGTTCAGAAAAAAGAAAAAGTTAGAAGGGTAGTGTAGCATTTTTCCCTTTTATCTAAACTGGTGGCTGACAGAGTTAGCAAAAGAGGGGGGTACGTGTAGGTTAGGGAAAACCCCAGGGGGGTTTCTGTAAGTTTCCCTTAATTTGTTGATGAATAGGGTAAACAAACAGAAAATTCCACGAGTTATTAGTAATGGGTCCCCCACTTTTGCGTTTGATAATTGGGCCTGGTTTGGGGACAGACACCCTGTGTCTGGTTTGTCCCACGAACTCATGTAGTAGAATTGCGCTTCTGTGTTTGGTTCTCGAATTGGATATTGCATGGCCTGCCTGCAATTTGTCAAAACTCACTAGCTCTTGTTGCTTTTTGACTATTGGATGATATTAGACTGCCGGTTAGAACCAAATTCAAACAATAATTTTTAATAATCGATTAGTACAATTAGCTTTTTTGCGTCAGTTTTTAGGCCATCGCTTCTGTTGGTGATTAGAAAATTAGAGGCTGGAATGTCCGTGATTGCAGGGACTCATTTTGGATCACTGATTAAACAGTGAGATTTACGAATCACGTGAGTTCTATGACGAGTAATTGTCCACAATAATTTGTAGTCATACATACGATTGATCTTTGATACCTTATAGTCATGGCAGACCGTCACTTAGCTCAAATTCCCAGTGATTTGAATAGTGATATGAATAGAGAACAAGTTTTGAGTTAAATTAATTGAAGTTTAATGTGTTTCGGTTTGAATTTGAATTTAATATGAATTAACACATTTCCGTTTGTTCCATATTATTTGCAATAATTGTTAATGAGCCATCGTAAGTTTTTTGTACCATTTTCGTATGTAGAAAGCTTTTTATATTCAGTTTATAATACTACCCTTATTTTCAATTTTTGCTTTATAATTACAATATTAATCCCTATTTTTTTCTAAATTACAATTTGGTACATATACCTGTTTACTCTTCTCATTTTAATTAATAAATTATTTTAAAAAAATTTTAATTAATACCAAAATTTTAATAAAATTTTTAAGTGATAAGTTCAAAAGTAATAATTTACCGACGAGTACCTCTTGCATGCACTTGATGTATATCACACGCTACTATATATATAGATGTTTAACATGCTTAAGACAAAATGAGAAACTAGGAGATTTAATTGGAGCCACTGAAATGAAGCTTGGCTACTAGGGTTTGAGTCCTTGTTACCACTTTCATGTGCTTTTCTTTTTTCATTTCCCAGCTTTTTATCTTCATTTCGCTCTTTTTATTTTTTATTTTTCCCAGTTTTTCCCTTATTTTCCTTTTTCTATTATTCCCATTTTTTTAACTTTTTTTAGGGTTTTTGTCTTTTCTTCTCTTCCATATTTCTCTTTTATCTAGGTTTTTCACTCAATTTTATTCATTTCTTTACTTTTATATTATTCTTATTTCTTCTTGTTCTTTTAAGTCATTTGTCTACTTTTTATTTTTTTTATTTTTTATTTTTGTTGCTACTGTTTGTCTTTTTTGGTAAATTTATGATACAAATACTCTTATATTAAATTTGAAACAAAATAACATAAACTTATCTATTTACCTTGTTTAGTTAAGTAGGAATTGAATAAAAGAATAAACATTAAATTTATCTAAATGAATAAAATTGAACTAACAAAAGAACAAACATCAACTAATAAAATAAAAAAGAGCGACTCATAAAATAGCAAAGAACTATTAATAAGAGAATAAAAATAGTTTCTCCAAATGAACAAACATGAATTTATAAAAGTACAAATGACTAATAATAAAAAAATAAATAACTAATTCATCTAAAGAACAAATATTAATAAATAAAAAAATGTATTGATCAAAGAACAAAAAGATACTAATAAAAGAATAAACATCAAGTTTATCTAAAGGAATAACCATGAACTAACAAAAGAATAAATACTTACTAATAAAAAAATAAAAAACAACATATAAAAGCTTAAACAACTAGTAATAAGAGAACAAAAAATAGCTTCTCTAAGAAAACAAGTAAGAACTTATAAAAGAAAAGGAGTACAGTAAGAACTTAAAAAGAAAAAAGTACAATCAAAATGAGCTGCAATATCTTATCACCATTGCTTTAGTGTATTTTTATAATTTCATATTTTTATTTTATTTTGGATGGGCTAAAAAGAATAAACACATATCATTAAAAGAACAAATGACTACTACTAAAAGAACAAATATCAAGTTTATCTAAATAAATAAACGTGAACTAACAAAAGAATAAATACATACTACTAAAAGAACAAGTAATTACTAATAAAAGAATAAACACCAAGTTTATTTAAATGAACAAATTTGAACTAACAAATAAACAAAGAGTAACTCATAAAAGAATAAAGTACTATTAATAAGAGAATAAAAATAGTTTCTTCCAAAGAACAAGTATGAATTTATAAAAGTCAAAATAATTACTAATAAAAGAGCAAATAACTAGCTCAACTAAAAAATAAATATAAACAAATAAAAGAACAAGCGTATATTAATAAAAAGAATAAAGAGATACTAATAAGAGTACAAACATATTATTAGATATTTTCTAAAAAGAGATGGAATTAAATTGGGAAGCAAAGGCTAAGACAAAATGGAATAAGAAAATAAAAATAAAACGGTGGGTAGAATAAAAAAAAATAAAAAAAGTAACATAAGCAAAAAAAAAAAAGTCAAACGTAGAAAATTAAAAGAAGACAAACTGGGGCAGCAAGGTGTTAAACCCTGCCCATTCAATTAATGTCCCATTAGCGAGAGCACTTTTAACCGCCTGCGCTAACTCTTCACATTTCTCAGATGCCCTGTTTGGCATTAACGTTAGCGATTAGCGTTAGAGTTTTGAAAAAGCTATCCAAGGGTAGCTTTTTGCTTTTAGCTTCAGCGTTTTCATCTCAACCGTTAAATAATTTATCCAAAACTCTAACGCTGATGACAAAAGCTGTTCCCAAACGGGGCCATATGTATTTGTCTTATTACAAGAAATACGCTTAAGCGATTGACTTTCATGCGGACAATATTGAAAAGAGTAAGAAAATATATCCATTTTAAAATGGGTAAATGAGATCTATCATCCTTGAATAATGGCTTGTGTGGCGGATTCATCCCAAAACAAAAAAAATGTTATATCATTCATCATCTAATTTAGTAAATTGATACAACAACGTTCTTCCGTTAGGTTAGACAGTTAAAAAGTAACGAAATGGGGGGAGAAAATGCACAGTTAATCTTAATAGTTATTAATTTTTTGTACTTAAGTCCTAAACATTGGTGCATCCAACGATCAGGCCCCTGTCTCCGTCGAGCTCCCAACCCGTGACTCCAGCCATTACCCAGTCACTGCTGTCTGTTCTCCATCCCAACTCCGTCCGCCGCCCATCCGCCTTGATGTTGACACGACACTGCCCAAGCCCGTATGAGCCTCCACAGCCCTGCCATTGTTCGGATCGAATGAGGGGGATCCTAAATTCGCGAAGCCATCCAAGCAATACCATCGGACGTTTGTCACCGAAGCCCCGCATCACCGATGACCTCCGTCCTAGGATCGTTGGATAGTAATACAACAACCTATCCCACTAGCTCCACCTTATAGCTACTATTGCTGCCGCTAGAAGTTGGGCATCGAAGGAAGAGGAGGAGGGTGGATTTCTTTGATTTTCCTCCCGAATGGCCATAATCTGCCCACTCAGCAGGTGCTCCTGCCCACGCAAATGTCGGGCTTCATTGATTATGATGGAGGCGAACGGCGGGTGTCGACTCGTGTGAGTGGATTTAGGAAGTCTGACATACCAAGGTGGTATTGTTTGCGAGTGGAGCAGGGCTGGTTCTAGAAGGACTGGAGACAATGTCCGATGTCACTGATTGGACTCTGGAGCTCAACCATATCGCTGATGGGTTTTGAACCACTGGATTGGCCACTTTGTTAGGAAGATTTTTTATGACTCAAATAGAAAAATTAATTAGTTTTAGGATTAACTGTGCACTTCCTCCCCTCATTTCATTACTTTTTAACAGTCCAACTTGACAAAAGAATGTTATTGCAACAATTTACTAAGTTGGAGGGTGAATGATATAATATTTTTTAGTTTTAGGATAAATCTATAACATAGGCCATAGTTCAAGGACTATATGTGCCATTTACCCTTTTAAAATCTATTTGTCAAAAAACATGAGACGGTTGAATAGGACATAAGTACCCTTTTACGCGTTGAGGGAAGCGTTTTCTGAATGAGACATGTCATTATTCTTTCTTTAAATATTCTGTTCTAAATTAAACAAATTATGCACTTCTTTTTTCTACTAAATATTTTGTGTACAACAAACAACTAATTTGCTAGAGGCCTAGAAGGCGAATTTAAATAAAGTGTTAAATAATTATTACTAATTAATATAAGAACTTGAATACCGATGCATCCAATTTATTTTTGGTTTCCTTTTTGTAATGATGGATCACAAATAGAAATAATCCAGCTATTTATGTTTTTAGCCATTGAAAAAAGAAAGAAATTTGAGTTTAAATTTTTTAAGTTTCAAAAAATTATGATGCATGTAACTCTAAAAAGGTAAATAGTGAAAGTGAGAATAATACGGAAATTTTTTTCTTTTTCTTAAATATTTCAATTAAAAAGTTAGAATGAAACTGACATAGTAGTGTTAGAAAAGTAGACCTATGTTATATTCGACCTAAACCAAACTAAATTTACCATTTAAATAATATAAAGGTTGAAACCTCTTACAGGCCATAAACTGGTCTTTGTCTGCATAGTCATAATGTTAACGAGGAAACTAGATGATTGGCATTCGGCAGTAGGACAGGTGATAATATAACCTCTCGATGGTATTGTTGTTTTGAACTCCAAAGCTCTCATTTCTGGTTTCATTGGGCCTTGTCGTTATTGTTGATGGGCTCACGCGCTTAGCTTTGACCCATGGGCATCTTGAGAGGGCTTGATTCTGGGCTACGATTGGTGGACTCATTATTCTACGGAGTACAAGTACTTATCATCAACGGCCATTCCAAATCAATCTAGGTTTTTATATCTTGTAAGGATACCGGTGCTGTATGATGTACCCATTTTAAAAATTTGCTGCAAAATGTGTATGTACGGAATTTAAATATTTTATAAGTATAACATACCATCATATAAAAGATATCAAAATTTGAGATTACAAAAGTGTTAAAAGTGTGTTATACACCTCTATTTCACAGGTTGTATTCAATTTTATGTCTCCTGATCTAAGTAACCGTTGCCCAGCCATTCATCTAATGGCACAAGCAACCACTTGGAATCCCAATTCCTAACAGCTTTCCACGCCACTTTCACTGCCGCAACACCACCACATTCCATGTAGCTGCAACACATAAAGATGCTTTCTCAGTTCCTTTTGGTAAAACAAGAAACACTTCGCCATGAGAAGACCAAGAAACTTTCTATAATCGTTTCCCACAGATTTTGTTGCAACAACGGCAAAACGTACGGCATCATATTAAATCCGTAATCACAACATTGAGATTTCATCCCCTTTAGCGTGCCATATATGTATGTACTATAGATATTGAAGACTTAGAATAATTTTTTGTGTTCAAGTTGTGAATTCGCACTAAGATCAAATGCATTGGGTAAATAACATCCTAACCTCCAAATTGTTTGTGGTATGTCCCTAACCTATAAAATATATATATATATTAACTGTGACAGAGGAAGACACATCATCATAGAATTGTTCATTTTTCCTCAACCTTATTGTTTCATTTTAAATGGGACATTAAATTCAATTTGCATACAAAAATACCTTTAGTGGTAATTTTTCTTATTTCAAACCTTTAATTGAAGAATATTTAAGAACTAATCATATATACTAAAAATACAATAATCTATATATAGGTAACTTTTTAGACATTGCAATAAGCTTTAACATAATTAATTGAACAATTATAGTCATGAAAATTTTCCCCAAGTTTTAAACATAACCAAAATGGTTAATTAAATGACTTCCAATAAAAATATTTAGTTTTTGCAGCCTGTTCAGGACAAATTAATTTGTCCCACATAAACAGTTTTTGTGTTGGGGCAGGTTGGATATGTAGGGCTAACCTAACCTAACCCGATTTGATTTGAATTCGCTCGTGAAGTTTCGCATTATTATGGTCTAACTCAGCCCTCTTATCTCTTCCATCTCACACCACTTCAGCTTCCCCACTGCAATTTTCTCAAATGAGTGCTTAATTTTGTAAGTCCCATCCGAGATTGCAACCATTGATCAGCCGCCCCAGCTTCCTTGCTTGGCTACACTCGATAGGCTCACTAAGGACCTATTCAATATTAGGCAAGATTTGCATAGCCTCCGATCTGCTGACCTCCGATGTAAGGCCCTATGTAGCCTTCAACCAGATCAAGAACTTTCTTACCTCTAGGTGACCCCCTGTAGCCTAACTAGCCTAGCTTGATGTGCGCATGACTGCTTCAAAGGGGAATGGGGTTAGGTCGATGGCCGCTAAGCAAGCGTTAGTGATAGACAACCAAAACCAGACAGTGCTACAGTGGTGGGGCAACGGAGGAGGACGGAAGATGACTCAATGAGGACGACTACATGATGAGGAACAGGTAACCGTCCTAGATTGTAAATATCATCAACTTCAAGGGTGAATCATTTATAGACTATGACTGGGTTATTAACAATTAGAAAAATGCTTTAATTTGATCCCATTAAACTTAAATGAAATGGGCCTTAATCATTCTTTAAACCTTATTTAATCAAATAATTGTTTATTCAATAAGGGTTAATAAGCATAATTAAGAAAAGCTTTCTAGAAAAAAAAATAGGAAATCCAAAGTTTCAACACTTGTAAATTTGATCTCTATCTCACAAATGCTAAAACTTTCATTTTCGAGCTTCACTGACAGCATGGGGAACCATAACTTGGGAGCAACGTGGAAACCTGAGGATAAGTGGCCCTAGAGGGGATACCCCCATGGCCCAGCTCTACTTACTTGAGTGTGGTTGCACACAACAAAGCAAGTGGCAGTGTGCCGTAGGGATGTCACTAGGAGGGTCAACGATCCTCATATTGCAACTTTCACTGCCTAATTTTGCTTTAAACATTTTGATTTCATCAAATCATGGTTAGGGTTATTAGAAAAAATTAAAATGATACTACCTCCGTCCCATTTTAGTTGAAACATTTGTCTGGACACGGAGATTAAGATATATATAACTTGTGTTATTTTTTTATGTAGTAAAAGTTTAAATAATAATTAAAAAAGAAAAGATTCTTTTTTGGATTTTGTGCAGTGAGAGATTGAGTGGAGATTAAAAAAAGAGTCTTTATTGGGTTTCGTGTAAAATGATAATTTAATTGTTTAAACTTTTCCAAAAGAGGAAACGTTTCAACCTTTTGGGATTTCCCAAAAAGAAATACGTTTCAAGTAAATTGGAACGGAGAGAGTATTATTTTTTTGAAACGCTTGATTTCACCAATTTGAAATGAAATAAGTTAAACCAACCATGGGGTTATTGTTCTTCAGTCCATACTCTACGAAACATACCTATATTCCTTTGAATTGAACGCTTAGTGGTGGCCATATAGGAACAAGAGTGTGGCAGAGTAGGTGTGTGAAGATAGTACCTGACTTGTTAGCTAGAAAAATTTCAAGCTTTCTAAGTCAAAGTGGTTATATAGGATTAGGGATTGACTAGCAGCAATCCGGAGGTTAGGAACGAGAGGAGCAATAGTTAAATGTTTTTATACTCAGAATTTTGTACAAGTATAAAGTATTAAAGAATACTTAAGAATGATTGGGAGAATTTGCGTGTTTCTTAAAACATAAGAATCACGTCACAAGGTAGAAATTACATTTTATCGGGCTTGATGGGATTCGAATTGCAATGGAAATGTCCGAAATCCAGCCAACTGTACTGGCGTTTGTGGACTCAAATTCATTATTGAACCTTATCCCAGCTGAGCATAAAGAATATAATAATAAGATGGTTAGACGGACAATACTAAACCTACAAACTCTTTTGAAGAGAAAACATACAAACCACATTTTTAGTGCTCCTCATAGTCTTGATGCCAGAAAATTTGAATACTCCCACCGTGCAAGCGTAGAACCGACCGTTCAACTCAACAAAATAGTGCGTTATTAGATCAGTTTATTTGGAATTTGAAATTTATGTTAAAAGATCGATTGCCGATTTCAATGAAAAATTGAAACTATTAATAAAATATCTACCAAGTTCAGGACGCAAAGGGATGAAGTAATTTACGTGTAAAATACAGAAACTAGCGTGGGTGAAACGTTTTAATGAATTGTAAAACTGATTATAAATAGTTTTTGGACGCTTGTGAAGAGTTATGTTAAAGGTTTTACCATTCGAAAACGTGAATAAGGAGACCCCAACAAATTGTCTGTGTTCCTTACTTGTTTAATTCCTTGTAGTACTTGTTACGTTTTTTAGCAACATGATCTAACTGGTAAAGCCACCATTTAAAATTCACGAGATAAATTACTCAAAATTCATTACTGCCTTTTAAAATATATAAGAATAGTTACAGTTTTAGAGCAGTAACACGCAGAGGAATAATATCAATATGGCTCAGCGACTGAAACAGGAAGAGACTAATTAAACTCATCTCTATCTTTTCATTAATTATTCATGCTGTACACCATTAATTCATTTTTTTTTTTTGGGGTCATGTCGAAGGAATTCGTTGCAACTTTAGGCCATTGATTTTCATGTGGCAGATAATGTAATGGGAATTTAACCCATTAATTGTTTATGGATGGTACTCTGTTCTGCCTTTGCTTTTCCAAGAAATGAAATCTGTGGCCAAGCTCTTCCATAAGTGGAAGCATCTATTGACTTACCTGGCAAATTCGGATGCCGGAAAAAAAGAGAGAGAGAGACTTTCCTTAACCGCCACTAACAATGCCAAGACCAAGAAAAAATCCAGGAGCATTTGCTTTTGCAATGTTCTGTCACATGATTGGCTCATCAACATTTGTCCTTTTATTTTTATTTTTTTTATTCTGAAAACTACTAATGAATTTAAAGCTAAACTTGACCATTTCTCTCTGGGTTGGGTTTGTTATTATCTGTTCCATACAATATTCAATGCGGCAAATTAGCCACCGAACTATTTAGTACTGTCGCTTAAACAGTGCCCAAAACCGTATTGCAAATTTTGCAATTGCCAATTGCTGTCCTTAGTGCCATTTTTCACAATTTATGAAGGCTACGACTACGAAGGAACAGAGATCTAAACTTTGAAACCTTGAAACTTCGACTATTAGCTAAAATATTTAAGTTATTCTACCCTTTTCATAACTTTAAATGTCTAACAAATTATATGCTTTATTGATTTTCTAATTCTTAAATTATCAAATATTGCCTAATCACTGAACGTAGACATTTGTCACTTAGTAATTCTTAAACTTGGAAAAGACGTTGCATTTTTTAGAGGCTTTAAAATTTAACGGCCAACTCTGTGTGGTTATCAAGGTTGGCATCAGAAGGGGCAAAGCTATTTGATCGGATATCAATACTGCACTAAATTTGAGGTGTTATGATAGATAAAATTTTAAAGTATCAAATAAGTATAGTTTCTGTATTTTCGTTTTTACACTTTAAAATTGACTCAGATCTCACATTGCGTCCTGGAATTGCAATGTTTATAAAAGTTTAACGATGGTTAAGTAATGTTTCCTAGTTTGAGGATACAACAACATTAACCATAGCTTAGGGATAGTTGCTGTAATATAACCTTGAAATTTTTTTATACAAGTGTTAGATGAAATCTTATGAATAAGGAATTGTTACTTTAAAAATAAAATAAAAAACAATGATAACAGTTAACGTGAAAAAAGAAAAAGAGTCAAACTCAACTTAAAAAGGTAACAAAAAGAGAAATGTTATGGGATGAAGGTAACAACATATTCGTAAGGGAGCAATGTACAACAGGACTAATAATATGGGATGATTTTGGTTTTACTGCGACATTCTGTTTAGATACTGGGACTTCAGCAGGGACGGGTGAGTTGGTAACTCGCTCGCACAAAGTTTAATTTCTATCTCAATTCTGAAATGGGTCCATCAAAATCAGACCCCGTTTATCCACAATATGATCATATGAAAATCTGTAATTTTGGAAAAAAGTTGCCAGCTGATTGATTAGCTCAGCTGGAGACCTCATCCAATAGCTTGTATCTTCGCACCTTGTTCCTGAAAACATACCTGGTGATTACTCCTCTGTTGGAGATCTCCTCCGATTTCGTCCGCCGAAGCTTTTCCTCCAATCGAATCAGTCTTCGGCGTCTCGTAGGCGGCTCCTCTGGCGACGGCGGTCTCTGTTTCTTGATTGGGCTGGTCTTGATTTTCATCTGATTCTCTGGACCGCCTTGATCTCGGAAAGTTTGCGTCTTTTTCTTGCTCTTGTTTTCATCTTCACTAGTGTTTGGAGATGAGGATAAGGAATTGGAAGAATTCTGGGATTTTTCTTTGGAATTCTCCTTCTGACTTAGGCACCAATTGCAGACACTATAGGACTCTGCTTTTGGGTACAAATTGCTGCAATATCTGTAAAGCGATCGAATTGGCTCTAAATTTTTAATCGGTAGCAGAAAATAAAGAGGACCCAGAAACAAAGAAATTGAAAAGCCTTTTTCTTTTACGAGTTGTGATGAATCAAGTAATCAAATCAAATCAAATCAAATCACCTATGCTGAGATCTGAAATGGCAGATTTTGCACTGGAAAAGCTCGTAACTCAGACCAGAGTCTCCACACATACAACATTCCACACCAGTTTCTTGTGGCAGAAGATCACCTTTGTTTGTCGTCATAATAGGTAGAGAGACAGGGAGAGATATAGAGCGAGAGCCTCAGACAGAACAGAACAAAATAAATCAGAGACAGGCTTTATGGTTTTCCGGATGGTTAAATTTATGGGTGCATATTTTATGTTGGAGGTCCTTATCAGTATCGCGTGTTTGAAAAGAAATATAAAAATATCTTGTTATTTTCTTAATTTATATTTTAGGAAAAAAATACTATTGTGCTCCTCTTTGCCCCTTCTTTAAATGTTCTAGTATTTGACAATAGCTATAAATTAAAAAGCCAAGATGAAAAAGAAAACTAGTACCAATTTGTTTGAGTGTAGGCACCGAAAATGTATGCATGATTAGGGTTTGCTTACCAGAGGATTGTATTTCGTTTAGACCAAGTTATTCAGAAAGGGATTGTTTTGGCCCTGGCATACCTATTATTACATAAATATATGAATCGCAAGGGAAGAGCTATAATGGAGACAGGTATCTTTGAGCAAGAAATTTATTTAGGAATGTAAAAAAATATCATATTCAACTCTACCCTCTTGAGTCTAGTTATCTAAATCTGAACCCAATCATATCCTCAAAATAATGGAAAAGGTATAAGTTTAACTTATTCTACTCAATGCTACATGCATTCCTCTTAAATTAGTATATTTATATTTAAAATATAATTATAATTTAATATAGATTATCTGATATTACTTATTCAACGCTCTACATAGGACATATCAAGTGATTCGTCCTTGTATCAGTGGATCAAGTGAAGCATGAAAAGTGGCAAGACACATATGAGTGAGGCATTTCCAAAAAATGGATTGGATGATGGTGTTTTTTTATTTTTTTGTTAATTTGAGTCATCATCTAAGATTTATGCTTAGATGGTTTGTTAGTTTAGTTTATGATTTTTTAAGTATTAATCAATTATGAATATACACATTCTTTTAAAAATATATGTAAATATATAAAAAGGAAATCTAAAAAAATCAAATATATACTTTAAAATGTGTTGGTCAGTAATACCCACCTACCCGCGGGGCAGGTACTGTCTAAACCCGATTACTTAAGGGAAATGTTTGAGATTTGCTATACTCGGCCCAAACCTGACCCGTTGACATCCCTAAATTTGTTCTAGTTTGAGGAAAAAAGTTATAACAAATGGGTCATACAAGAGTTCTCCTAATAATTGTGTTAATTTTAGTAGTGAAAGTTCATAACATAGCTATTGCTCATTTCTCTTTTCTACATCGTCTTGATCTTCTCTTCTCCACACCTTCGGATGGGTTTGAATACCAATTCAAATATGGCTAGTTGATTTACTGCCGTTGGTCCACTTAATCAACCATCATCATTTTTTTTTAATCATTTTTTCTTCTACTTTATCCTTATCCACAAAACTCTATTATCAACACTAATAGAGCCATCGTCTGACTTATTCAACGCTCTATAGAGGATATATCAGGTGATTCGTCCTTGTATTAGTGGATCAAGTGAAGCATGAAAAGTGGCAAGACACATATGAGTGAGGCATTTCCAAATAATAGATTGGATGATGGTGTTTTTTTTTTATTTTTTTGTTAATCTGAGTCATCATCTAAGATTTATGCTTAGATGGTTTGTTAGTTTAGTGAAGTATTGGTATGTTAGTCTAATAGAATTTATTCTCTATTTGAACTTTTCTCTAATTATATATGAGATGCTATCTTAGATTTATCCTGATTTACATGGAATGTACAACTTGATTTGATTATCTTTTTCTCATTTGGTGTCATATAGACAAATAACCATTTTGGTAGCCAATATTATGTTTATTGTTCTTTAGAGTCCTATACTGCTGATTTATAAGATGTCATTTGACATCTGTTTTACTTGAGTGAAGTTCACTTTATAAAAAAATAACTCTAGTTATAGTATTTTTGGGCAATGATAGATTTATTTTAGGAGATTAGGTGAACTGGGCCAACTTTGAACTATTTTGGTTGTTTGACATGTTTGACAATCAAGGGTTTGATCATCATCTTCATTCATCAATAAATGAAATAACTTTTCTAGATGAACGCAGTTATCACCCTAGGGTTTATTATAAAACACAATCTTTCCTTATAAATTTTCCAAAACGCTTACTTATCTCTCAAAAGAATTTGGTATCTTCTTAAGCTGTTAAACACTATGCATAAAACGGATTTGAAGGACCCGAGATATTAGCTGTAAAAGCTACAAACACTTCCCTATGATGGTTGTGAAGAATTGCACCAAGCCTTAAACTTCTCGAGAAACCCATTACGGCATCTGTCTTCAACTTCATATTTCTTACTAAGGTGATGACAAGTAGTAAACAATTTTCCCAAGAAGCATGAGACTAGCTTAAAGCTCAACATGGAGATCATGAACTTTTTTTCCAGGATAGTGAAGCATACATTAACTTGGGTTTTCCAAAGGCAACACAATTACTGTTCATCCAAACCACCAAGAGCACTATAACCAGCCTTGTCCAATCCAACCCATCAATTAATACGTCTCTATGTTATGTAGCCACTCCTCAGGTGTTTTGCCTTATACACATGATAAAAAAAAGAATAAGATTTGATCATTCCACACTTGTTTGGCCAACTGATGGTCCTCTAAAGCATGCAAGCTTGATTTATCTATTACATATAAAGGATATATGACATATCGTGCAATACTTTGCACATCATCAAGTTAACTTTAGAGGGAAAACAATATAAAGTAAACCTCTATAAGAAATTCTTTAGCTTATTTAGTATCATTGTACTCTAGATCTTCTTCCAAACCATCCTTAACAATGGACTAGAATTGATGTTCTCCTTCAGATGCATATATGTGTGACAACCACTACAAAACAAGTTAATACCATTTAGATTAAAGTACCATATAAATTGATCATCATATTGTAAACTATTAAGATAAATACAATAGATTAAGCGACCTCAGTTAATAAGTTAAAAAAATAAAAAAAACAACTTTAGGAGATAAACCCAAATGGTTAAGTGTTGAGTAGTATGTTTAAAGGCAAGGGCATCTGAAATCTAATGATCATACCATGTACTAATGCATGACCTATCCATTAATTTCCACCAAACTTAAGCTTTAAAAAATTACAACCATGTACCAAACTCTGCCAAGTAAGGGACACATTTTTCTTACAATATAGAAGAAGGAAGCTGGAGTCTTGAAAGTACTTTGCCTTTTGGATCATTAAAACTAACGGTCAATTACTTTGAACCAATCCTTGACACTATATCACAAGCATTACCTAGTTAAAAAAGATACATTTTTTAAACCCTAAACCTTCATCTTCCTTGCTTGCTAATGATCTTGAGCCATCAAATTAATTCCACCTCTTTGATCCTTATAATACCACCAAAACTTATTCAAGCATCATTGAAATCTCCTTCCTTATGCATGTAGGAATTTTGAACACCAAAATAGCATGTATATAAGGATTGCCACCGTTTTAGTTAAAAGGTTAATTTTAGCTCCATAGAGAATTTTTCTCTCTCCAACCATTCACAGCCTTCACAATTTTTCCCTTTAAGTAGTTTAACGCTTCTTTCTTCTTCCAATGGATTAAGTGTGGAAGGCCTTAATACTTATTAATATTTTGACACTCATCTATTATAAAACATAGTCTTGAGTACCCTCCTATCAAGTTGATGTGTGCTAGGCCCAAAAAATACTCCACACCCATTGAAATGTATCATTTGAACCAATGCTCTTTCATACTTTTAAAGCATCAATGCCAGAAATGCACCCTTCTCCAAGTAGCTTTATAGGAATTTAGGCAATCATCGTTAAAAAGTAAATGAGAAATGACTAGTCCACCTGTACACATGTGAGCCCGCAAATTCGGCCATTCTCTATACTTTTTCAAATCAATAGTGATCATCCACCACCGGAAGTAAGAGAGAGTCCTCTTGACAAAGGCATTGCTCTAAACATATCTCTACCATCTACCTTAATGGAGTAAAAAATCGAGGTAATACAATTCATAGCCAAACACTTAGGATTCTTT
This sequence comes from Aquilaria yunnanensis, assembly GCA_039654915.1. NCBI lineage: Eukaryota > Viridiplantae > Streptophyta > Magnoliopsida > Malvales > Thymelaeaceae > Aquilaria > Aquilaria yunnanensis. The sequence continues at coordinate 99,953,818 of CM077593.1, read as the reverse complement.
GAAATCCCAATCTTTTCCATAACCACCTCAACATAACTCCACTCAACTTTACCTTATGTATTTTGCATATCTAACTTTGATGAAAAGAACATTCCTTCCCCTTCATTTCAATTTTTTAGCACTTAATTAATTCATGAGTGACTAATATTATTAGAAATTAAACAACCCTTGACAAAAGCACTTTACTTTTGTGAAATATGGGATTAAAAAAAGGTTGCATCTAGTTTGCAATAACCTTGGAAATTATTTTCTAAATCACATTGTGAAGCTTGATCAGTCTGAAATTATTTTAATCTTTAGAACAAGGTTGATTTTCGTCTGGTTAATGTCATGTACAAGTTGTAAATTCTTGAGGACATTATAATAGCCAACAATTAAATGACTAATTTTATGTCAGAGCTTTTGATAAAACGGAGCTGGGAGTCTTCTGGAACAGGTGCTCAGAGGGATGCATCTAAAATAATGTTGTCATTACACCCTTAGACAACACAGTTATTAAAAAGGCTGATAAAGCTCAGAGAAGAAGTTTAGCTCATTAGTTACTCTTATATCTAAACAGCCAAGAACCTCCTCTAAACCTAACACAGAGGAGGACAAAGATAATTTAGATAAATACTAAGTTACAATATCATTTATTTCAGTTATGTCCTCTCTCCAATTCACCAACTTCTCATTTTACACGCACAATTATATTGTTTTATACTCCTTGAAGACGTATATGCATGAAAAAATGATGACTCCTTCAACCATATTGACTAAGCACCAAGGTCATCAAAGTCAAGTTTCTACGTAGATGCATTTTGGTTTTTTTATAGTCTTAAACTCATAAAGTCATAAGATTCTACAAAAAAAAAAATACATAAAAAGGATTAAAAAAATATATGCATCTAAATTATGTTAGAAATTTCATACTATACAACAATTTCACTTACTAATACTATAATATTATTAAAAAAAGTGTCATGTCAAAAACATACAATACAAGAAAATCAAGATCCAGAATTCACAATTCATAATGAGAAGTTTGAAGAACTTTTTAATCATCTAATGAAACACATGAAACATCATGACCAATAGCTGTATCAATATTATTATTTTCAAAGTTTATTTTTTCAAGATGATTTGTTTTTTATTTTTCAATTATCTCTAAATTTTTTGTTTTAACTTTAAATAAGTTGAGTTTGATTGTATAAAAATTTAGCTAGGTAATAAATTTATATATTTTTAGCTTGTTAACATTTTTAGGTTAATTTTAGTAAATATGATATAATAATGTAGAAATAAGTTGTTAACATGTATAAGTTTCAAAGATTAAAGTTGAGAATCTACCCATTTCTACCAATATATAAGTTTTATTTGTTTTCAAAATTATGGAAACATAAATTTTTAAAACCCATGTGTAGACATTAATTAACATGTCAACCACGCTATTTCCATAACATTTCTTGTTTGTATCTCAGTTGATTAATATTGTGTCTCGCCTTTTAGGTATCATAGGTGTTTCCACAAAATTTCCTCCCCGAATTAGGGCGCTGCTCGCACTCAATTTGTTTTTCCAACTCCTCATTCTGATTTTTTAAATTTATCTTCATTCGAGATTGTAAGAGACTCCAGTACTTGTCTGAATATGAGGCCAAGCCAAGACATTGACCGTATTTAGCTAGCTACGAGAATATAATTAATAGCTGGAAATTTTTTTTAAGTATTTATAATAGACTATAAAAGATTTGCATCATAAAATGTATAGTTATTAATTTTAATTATGACCCTATGCATAATTATACTAGAACGTTGGCAAGATAAACTAATATTTACAAAGAATAATTAGGTAGGAGTAGGTGTGGAAATGAGCTGAGCCGAGCCCAAACACCCCTAAGCTCGAAGCTCGGCTCATTAGAATTAGCTCAGCTCGAAGCTTGGCTCGAGTTCGACGAGCTCAAAAAAATGGGCTCAAAGCTCAACTCGAGAAAGTTTGAATTTGGCTCAATAAGCTTGAAGCTCTATGATCTTTTTTTTTTTTGTTATGAAAACTTTAACATGTTTCTCAAATCGAGCTCGATTTGAGAAACATGTTAAAGTTTTCATAACAAACAAAAACCAAAAAAAGAACATACAACTTAATAATTTAATCCAACTGAACATAAATTTAACTAAGCATAATCCAAGTTCAACGATCAATAAACAAGGAAGTTCATGAATTATTCAAATTAACAAGTCAATTCAAAGTTTTCAAGTTCATTCCAAGACAGTAAAGCTTAGCCCTCATCAATTGTTGTCCAACCAGCAATAGCATTTGAATCCTGTAATGGTGATTCATGTACCAAAAACAAAATCTATACATTATTTCTATAAATCTTGTATATTAAAACAAAGAAGGAATCAGGATAGAAGATGGAATTTGTACAAAAAAAACATGTACATTATTTCCACTGTCCAATTCTCTTCTAGTTACATGAAACACATTAAAGCAAAAAAGGAATAAAAGAAAAAAAGAAATATAAGTACTGCATGAAGATAGAATATGGAACCAAAACTATACGAAAAAACAAGAACATAAACTCAGTAAAACCAAGTTTCACATAAACCTTCTTGTGAAATTTACAAAACTAGTTCACTTATGTAGTCATAATGTTAGAAACAGCTTCCTATTGAACTATTTTTTAACCTACAACAATTTTACAGTGGATTATCATTCACTGCTTATTAGAATCTAGGAGTTCACGACCAAATTAGCATGGAACATAACAGTTCTGAGGTCCAGTAGCAAATTACATTACCAACACTTGGTAGCAGCAACATGTACAGTTCTGCTAGGCACCAAAACCTCTAGATATCTACAATAGCACCTTTCTGCAAGAATCATAGTCACTACTGTAAGTGAATCTCTTCCTCGCATAATAATTTTTTATAGTAAAAACTTTCAAAAACAGTTATGTACCATGTTAGCTATTAGATCAACTACTAAAAGATTAACTAGTTGGATCTATGCAACCAAAACCTGCAAGAAAGCAGTAAAGGTGAGATTAAATAAAATCTCAGTGAGGAATTAACAATTCTGTAGTAACAGTTTCAATAAAACAAGCCAATTAATCAATATTGTAGTAATCGATGAGCTCAGCATACCAGAGCCATAGAAATTGATCAACTGCCTAAGTGCAACTAACTGTCTACAGTTACTACCTCTGCAGTAGCTTCTTCCTAGCCATTCACATGAGTTTCACTGCTGGTTTCAAAATCAGTGTCATTTTTTAGTAATCGAACAACAAGTAGATTTTTCTCCATCAGATAAAGAGAACCCAGTAGCAAGAATCATTTTATACTTTGCGGATCATCATGCTACATTGGTCATTTCCAATATGCAACACTAAGTAACCTTGAGAGGTTGTTTTAGCCTGTGCAAAGCAAGTATGAATCATTAACTCAATAAACCAAATTCCATACAAGTTCTTGATTCACTGCAAAATTAATCTGCTAGATTTTAACCAGTTAACTAGAACTGAAATCAACCAGGCATGAACGTAAACCATAAGTTGTCTCCTACTTAAGTTGGCTTTTATACCTTTTAGTTTTAGTAGAATAACACTAAACAAGAATTGGACAAAAGCTCTAGAACTGTAGAAAGCAATAATTAAAAGAGGATGGGTTGGTGATTAACCGAATTGCCAATTTCCAAGCTTCCAGCAGGTGCTCGAATGGTTAATCACCGATTTATAGTATGGGTCAGAACGAAGAGGTGATGGGTTGTGTTTGTAGCTCGAATGAAGAGGTATTTTGCGGCTAATCACTGATTTATAGCAAGAGCTCGACAGTCGGTCTTTATGAATATGGCTGCCAGCCGTTGAGAGCTACAGTGTCGGCCCTGGCGAGTGGGCGTGCGAGGTGCAACAATGGGCTAAGGCTGGGCGGTGGGATAAGGGTTCATCGGAACATAGGGAGTCTGACGCGAAGAGGTACGACGTAGGGTAGGGTTCACCAGAATGTCAGGCTCGGGACTCGGGAAGTAAAGGGCAGAAGAATAGCAGAAGCCTGAAGAGATGATATTTGGTTTGTCTGGTGGCGACTGGTGTGTGTGCTCTGTGTAGGACTTTTAGGAATTAGGTAACAGGATTAAGGATTTAGAGGTAAGTAAATTATATTATATTTTTTTTACTAGGCTCGTTAGGCTCCATAAGTATTCAAGTCGAACACTCTCCGGCTCGAACCTCGGCTCGTTAAATATTTGAGCTTATCTAATAGCTCAAAGCTCGGTTCGAGGCTCGTTAAGCTTGGCTAAAAAAACAAAAGTCGAGCTCGAGTCTAAATTGTTTGATAAGCGGCTTAGCTCGTTTCCACCCCTAGGTAGGAGTGTGAGTAGTATCGTAACATTTATTAGTTGTGTTTATGCAATGATACAATTTAATTGGTCGATTTCGATTTTCTTCTTTCTTTTTGTGTGATATGAATATCATGACTTGGGGTTAATAAAGAGGATCAACCAGAGGAATTTATGATGAACATTTTGTAATAATAAAGAAGGTGATTTATTTTTGAAACATGATTGCAAAGAAAACTTCAAATAAAATTGTAGCCTTTTCTAGAAAAAAAAATTCAAATGTGAAAATGTTGGGAAAAATTCACCAATTACCCATCACATCTAGCAAAAAAACAAATGAGATCAAGCAAGCACATATGAGTATAACGTGATTCGACTCTTAAATAGCCTACATCTACAGATGATAGAAATCCATTCGAATAAAATATAGAGATTATAGCAATGATATGTCCTTAGTACTCATGTTGGCCGATGGATCCACTATACACCATTAATAACCTTAATATCTTACTTTCTCACACAATTACAATATATGATAATTGAAAAAGGCTTATCGTCTTAGCCATTTTTTGCCTCTGGTCCTTTTCTCCCTCCTGAAACTCTCAGGTCTTGCCTCTTCACCAAATTGACATTTTCTCTCATGCTTAAAACCATAACACAAGAAGCTTTTTTATAAACCACACATAAACCCAAACCACATCAAAATAGTAAAACTAAATCCTAGACAAATAAAAAAATGAACACAAAATCCTAAACAAACTAAATTTTTACAACTTTTTAAATTTGAGCCAACAAACCCAATAATCTCCACATTAGCTCAAATCCTCAAACAACTTTTTAAATTTGAGCCAACAAACCAAATAATCTCCACATTAGCTCAAATCCTCAAACACGAGCACATATGATAGGAACAAAAAACAAATGACCAGGACTATAAACAACAAACACCATCAAGACAAGAACATAACAATGAACTGAAACATGCACGAACACTAAAATCGTGAGCATCAACACACACAAACAAAATCTCCAATCTTCAAACTTGTACCAAGCCATCAGTATCATGTCACAATTACTGTCAAATATCCTTAGGACAATTTCCTAGGGCTCCACCAAATAATTCAAACGCTCCACCATACTATGAACACACCACAAGCTCCACCACGTCAGGACTAAACCGCAAGATCTGATATTACTTGTTGGGAAAAATTTTCCAATTACCCATCACGTGTAGTAGAATAACAAACACAATCAAACTGGCACAATCGAATTCAACATCATTCGGCTCTTAACTAGCCTATATCAATGGATAATAGAAATATACTCAAACAAAATTTAAATATTACAATAGTGGTATGCCCTTAGTGCTTACGCTAGCTTATGGATCCCCTACACACCAGTGATAACCTCAGTATCTTACTTTCAAACAATTATAAGATATGATAATCGCAAATGGCTTCTCGTTTTAGCCCTCTCTAGCCTCCGGACCTTTCTTCCATCCTAAAAATCTTACATTTTGCCTCTTCATCACATTGACTTTTCTCTTATGCTCAAAACCTTAACACAAGAAGCCTTTTTATAGGTCACATACAAACTCAAACTATATCAAATTAGGGAAACCAAATCTTAGCCAAATAGGAAAACTAACATCAAATCGTAAACAAACTAAATTTTTACAGCTTCTTGGATTTGAGCTAACAAATCCAACATAAAACTTTAGATACATATATAGTTTTTTTGTCCAAGGATACACAAAGTATTTACTCAAAAATCAAAATATTTATACCCAATAGAAAGAAAAACGCAGTGGTGAAAAACATTTTTAAAAAATTGGGCAAAGTTGTGGTAAATTGCATTGATATTCCTCAACTTTCTCTGTTTTTCCTAAATAGGTCCCTAGCCTAAGATTTGTCCTAATGAAATCCCCCAACTTCTGAAATTTTGTCTCGATTGAGGTTCTTCCATTAATTTGACGGTTAAATTTAATGGAATCTCAATGAAAAAATGTCAACGTTGATATTTAAATTTTCTTTAAAGTGCCACCAACCTAGTGAATTTAACAATTCAACCATCATCTTGCTCGCCATCCTTGTTTACCATTGTTGGCTGTAACCTAGGGATGTCAATGGTCCAGATTTGGAGTGGGTAAAGTCATTCTCAAACCATCACTGAAATACAAATGTTCTACTCAAACCTTCACCGTAACCTGCAGCAAATAAGGTTTTTGCACCTAAACCTACCCTGCATTGGGGCAGGTAGAATCAAGTATCATACCCACAATACCAGCAAAAACAATACACATAATAAAAAATAAATTCAAAACATTAAACTACTATAATTAACCATAAGCAACATTAACTACACTGAATATTAAAATAAACAACATAAACAAATATGATATCTGAACTTGATTGATAAGTTTTTCAAATAAAAGTGAAATCAATAACATATAAAAAAAAACAAAATTCAAACAAAGATCATGAAAGATGAGATAGCAACAAAGAATTACAGTAAAAATGTTGATGGGCTCATAACTTTTAGATATTTTGAATTAGATAATGTTACAAATTACTTGCAGGAATGGTATGGGCTGGGTTTAGGGAGTGTAGACCCTTAATCCCAAACCCTCATTGTTCATAATGGGTATATCTACAAAAATTACACAAACCCATCCTAAACCCGCACACCTGTAAAAAAACCCTACGTAGCTGAGGGTCCAGGTTGTAATTGACATCTTGACCGCCATCAGCAGACCAAAATAGTAACTGTGTCAAAACAGCAAATAGTTACCACCATTGAATTTTTATTGTCATCTTGTTTTAAAGGTACCCACTGAATTTTGTAGCTTTAGCATTTTAACCATTTTTTAATGGTTTAATGTTTTCTTAGTATAATTTATGTAGAACAAAGGCCCAAATCGATAATCCGACCCTTGTTAAACTTTTTTTGCCTCGCCCAACCCCAAAACCTACTTCATTCATCAACAAAACCATTGTATATTCTACAATTAGAGCTTTTTTTTTTCTCTCTAACCCTTAAACTTTTCTCCTTCTCTTTGGAAACCTTTTATTTGTCTTGTTAACTTATGAAACATAATTTTGAGCCTTTAGGAGGCCAATGAAACTTTAGCAAAAGGCGTATTGTTCATTTGAGCCTTGGTTCTAAAGAGAAAAAGTATAGTGAAAAAAAGAAAGAAAGTAGAAAACCATAAAAAAAATAGTTATAAATGAAAGAGTTGGAGAAATTAAAAGGTATTGTTCAAACAAAGACAATGCAAGGAATCCAATGGTGGTGTGATTTGCTTTTTTGGCACAATCAATTATTTTATGACTGGACAATGGTGGCCAGCGATAGTGAAGAATGCCAAGTGATGTCAACAGCCCACAGGGCGGATTGGGCACGAGTACCCTTGCCCATAGATTTTTCTTATATTCACCACTTCGTAGGTATTCGCTAATGGGTGAAATTTCTCAATTATGTCTGTCTCTTGTGAGTAATCTGTATCCACTCGTTACATAATCAAGCATAACAATGTTTTTCTAAAATGTATACAGGATCCTCTCATTTATGTGGCTGCCATTTCCAAGCTCTGAGTAAATCTTAATGTCCATTTTTCTCCTTCTGCTTCTTATTCTTCTTCTTGTTTTTCTTCTTCTTTCTTGTCCATAAAGTCTCGGTTTTCTATCTAGTCATAACCACTTTTGCTCCATGAAAACAAAAAGTAAAATATGACGGCCTTTTTGCTTAGTTACCAATACTTAATCTGGTAATTAGTTTTATAGAAATGCCCACAAAATCTTCACAAGTAAAGCCTTTGAAGCCCCTATACATGGACATTTCAAAGCAAAGCTCCAGATAAAAAAAACATTGAGCAATGTTGGTATTGCTTAAGGCATTTTAGGCAAATGAGAAATAGACTTCAAAAAAATTAAAAACCAAAATCATGACTTTCATAGGATTCTCTTTTTGCAAAGGAAATCAAGTACACACAAGTAGAATTGAAACAAAGGATACTCTCTATGTATATTAGGCATTTTGACTTTGTGGGTATAACCAATGAATTCATCACAGATATCCTAAACTTGTCACTTACACGTATCCACCAATCGAGTATATTTTCTTATTCATGTCCATCATATTATAGGTATTTTTTGTCCATCTACTCGTTCATTACAAATGGATAGCTGCGGATAGCAAAATTTTCTAACCCATCAGCTATCCCTATGAAGGCTAAAAGGCAAGAAGGTGATAAGAGTGTCAAATCCACTAGATTAAGAGTGCCCTTAAATAGGAGGAAGAAAATTTGGTGACCTAATTTCACATTCACTATGATTTCATCAAGTTTAACTGTGTAAGTGACAGAATGACTTGGATCAAGATAAATTTCAAAAGTTTAGGTCTTTGTTAGGATAAAACTTAGGTTAGATATCCATTTACGATATAAAAATGATTTATGACTAATGAGGCAGTTTATCCAGCTAATTTATGATGGATGAAGAAAAATATTTTAAAAAAAAAAAAATTAAGAAGTGGGGCTAGAGGCGCCGGTCAATTCCACAGCCGTGTGGATGATGGCATTTGATAATTTTAATTTGAGAACGTAAGGAGGACGGAGTGGTGTTTGCTGTCAACTGAGAGACTGAGGCTGACCCAACAAATCAATCAGTAACAATAATGGCACCGAAGCGGCTCCCAAAGCCCCTCCGCACACATACCCATATTCCAAAGTCTTGCTTTCTAGTCATTGCTCCATTCTAATCAACTTCACTTCCGAAATCATAATCTAGATTATTATAAGGCCAAAATGCATTGCTGGTCCCTTAACTATGTAAACTCGCACAAGTTAGTCCCTCAACTTTGACTCATCATGACCTAGTCCTCTAACTTTGAAAAATGATGCGACTTAATCCCTAAATTTTGATACAGTGTGTGAGTTAGTCCATTAGTAGATAGAGATTACAGTGCAAAACACGTGATAGTGACTAAACTACAAAATAAATAACACTAAATGCCCAGAGCATATATATTAGATAAAATAAATGACTAACATGAGGTTTTCCTAGTTAAAAGCAAAAAATATTCTACAATCCATGGTAGAGTCCGTTGTTCCCATAACATTCATTAGTTAAACCTGCCCAGGAAGGACGACAACGAGGTCATTATTAGATGTGGGATTGGTGCAAAAAATCGGAGGTAGAAGCAAATCCTTGACCAGTCAAGGATTTTGAAATTGATGGCTAGTTGAGGGTTGGGTTCCTATTTTCTAGGCAACAAGTGATGGCGATTGGTGTTCATATGTGAGTCGAGAGGAGATGGGTATTGGGTGGTTGGGCACCATGCTCTATTTGTTCCTATCTCGAATCGATCAAATCTGATTGTCATTGTTTGTTTTGCTATTCTTTTGTCCATTTTGTTCCATGGTCATTGATGGGCAGGGCAGTGATGGGAGGTGAGGCTAACAGGAGGTGAGGTCAACTGGAAAATGAGGCTAATAGGAAAAAAGGTGAGCAAGACGGCAAGGTAAGGGGAGGTAAGGTTGACAAGGAAACGATGTTGGGGAAAATAAGGCGGCTAGCAGCGTTCAGGAATATAGTTGACAGCAAGGGCAAAAAGAAACGCCACCTACTGGGTTTCATGACTAAATAAAAAGTATAAAATGTCTAAACACAAATAAACTGCCAAATAAAGTTCAGTGAGTTATAACATAGTTTTACCTTAGCAAGCTACTAACACCGTATGTTATGCTGTTAGCGAGGGACTAAGTCGCACCATATTCCAAAGTTAGAGGATTAAATCGTGTTGAGTCCAAGTTGAGAGACTAACTCGTGCGAATTGACAAAGTTAAGGAACTAATCGTGCATTTTGGTCTTATTCTAACCATCTCGCTACATAAATCAATGCCCCATCACATGCATTTTGGTTTACAAAGTCAACTTTCAATCACTTTGATTAAATAAATTAATTGTTGTCCAGAAAGAGCAAAGTTGTTCAGAAAGAGCAAAGTTGTTGTTCGCTGAATTTATTTGTCAATTGCAACTTTAATTTTAGGAAGTTGATTTTTTTTTTTAAAAAGGTACTTTTTATTAATGCGTATTCTTTTAAGCTGACTAATGAAAGTTATTAATAAATATTAAGTAATTCGTGAAAAAAATATAATTTAAGTTATTACTAGATAAATATAATATTTACTCTTATCTAAGTTCTTTGAATCATTCATTATTCATATCAATTAATCTATTATTTTTTATCTTTATCATTTTAATATGTAAATGTAAAATTTCTTTATATAAATGATAAATGAATACTTATAACATTTAAATATAACTTTTTCTTTAATTTTTCTAACAAATAATATGAATTAATTCAATTGAAACTTAAGTCAGAAAAATTGAAATGAGTAAAAAAAGGAGTAATAGCTTTTAAATTACACTGATTCTAGATTTTTTTAAAAAAATAAAATTCAAAATAAGTGCTTCAAATTTTTTTTAAAAGGTAGTTAAATCGGTGTATCTTGAGAGTAAAGTTAATGGTCTTTAATTTATAGTTAGCTTTGTATTTTATCATATTCTTCTTTTTTTACCAAAAAGAAAATGTCCTTTTTTATTCATACAATCAACTGCGGAGGTAGCGAGAGGCTGGGTGTCTCGCCCTCCATTATTATTATTATTATTATTTAAAAAGTATTTTAAAAAACTTAAGAGTACAATATGCAACAGTATAATTAGTAAAAACATGTGAAAAGTAGTAGTTTTAATTCTTTTATATAAAAATTTATGGTTTCGTGTGTATAAAAAGAACCTGAAAATATATATATTTTAAAAATTTAACCTTAAAGTCACTATTTCTCACTCACCCGTTTATTTTCCTATGTCAAATAAAGTATCTACTTCTCCCCACATCCTGACAATAAACATCCACTGCCTGACAATATTGTTTGTAACTTCTCAAATCTCCAAGAAGCTCATTCCTCAATTTTTTGAATTATTTTTATTTTTTATAATTATTTCCTTATCTCCTTATTTTTATTATTAATTTTAGAGAATCCATCCTAAGATTATATTTTTCTCTTATTTTTTATTATTTTTGTTTGATTTATTGATACTTTCACCCGTCAACCAATAGATAAATTGATTCATATAGATATTTAGTATTTTTTATTTCTTAAGTCCAGCTTCTAATCCAAAAATTCTGACTATACCCCTGAGTGAACCTATTAGATTTTTTTTTTTGTTTTTATAGAAAAACTTTCTTACTCCAGACACCCTGTAAGGTCAACTATCAATACTCTAGATCTTGTTCGAGCATCTCATCTTCTCTGACTCGTACATATGCCCATGAATTTTGATTCCTCTCAATCTATTGCAACTTGTCAATCCTAGTGATTTCTGCCTTGTCTATACAAATTAACATGTTCTTCACTTCAATTAGCTGTAGCAAAGTTCACCATGCATAAAGCTGATGCCCTGAAGATCTCATAAGCCCAGCGAACCAAGTGAGCCCGACGGGTGAGGGAATAAAATCCTAACAAAAATTCCCTTCAGGAATGACCTGATGAATCTTCCGCACTTGGAAATTATATATATCCATGTGAGAACTACAATCTTGAACCAAAATGAATGCCCAAAAGGGATGAACGCAATCAAGACGTGCTACACCGATCATTAATTACCCATAAGGACAACAACCTCTGACTCAACATGCAGCTAATGAAGCAAAAGAAGGCCTTCTCCTCCTTGGAGAAGAGCCGAAAGTTCAGTTTGGTTTGGAGAACACTGAACCATGCAGCTGATTAGGGTGAGCATTGTTTCCACAAAACAGAAAAAAAATCTAAAAGATCAATTATATTTGAATAAAATGATTTAGTTATTTTTCTAATGTCCTTGGTTTACATGAAAACCGAATTTTATGTTCGGTTATTCCACTACTAAAAAACATCAATTTTCCAACGACCAAAATTCTAACCGTTTTACTATTGAAAATTTCCAACACAAAAAGCTATTGGAAGTAGCTTGTAATTCCCTAATTTAATCCCACTTTATTGTTTTACGTCTATATATAAATAAAAGAAATGAATTTTTTTGATAATTATTAAAAATGGGGGAAGGAAATAAAAAAAAACCAACAGCCTAAGCCATTAGAAAATGCCATTAATGAAACGGAGCACTTTGTTCCAATGGCTTGACCGTTGGAAAATCTAACTTAAAACTAGATCTCCATCAAGCGCCAATCATTTTCAACTTTCCTTGTCCTTCATCCCTCTTTTCCCTCTCACAAGCACACATTGCACAAATCACCAAATTGGTTGCCTCAATTCCAATTCCATCATTGTTGTTTCTTTTGCATATATTGGTAGATCTAGTGCCTATTCACCAAACCTAGTAAGCTTTTTCTCATTTTATTGTTTCTTTTGTTCAATTTTTTTTTTTATTTTTGAGTTTTTAAGATATATGAGTTTTTTGGTTGAATGAATGCTAAATATATATATATATATATATATTTGTACCTTTTTTCTTAGTTTGGAAGCTTACCCAGTAATATCCAATGTTCGTGGTTTGATTTGGAGGTTACTTGTTGAAGGATTTATTTATTTTTCTTTATGTTTCATTTTTTTGAAAATAAGGAAAATTTGAGTTATTTAGGTTGTGAAATGATATAAATGTTGGTGGTTTGTTATTGTTGTTGTTAGGAATTGAAGCTATTAGTTTACCCGTTGACATATATGTGTGAGATGGTATGATGTATGTGTGTATATATGTGTAAGGTAATTACCCATGGAAGAAGAATTCCATATTAAGCCGAATCTATGTATGAAATATGAGGTATTAAGCTTTTAATAAATAGAAATTTATTAATATTGAAAAATATTTGTGCTTTAAAAATAATGAATTCAAAATAGCGCACATATTTAAGTTATCAATAAATATGGGAGAATTAAAAATATAGGCAAAATTACCTGGACTCTTGAGATTTAGGCGAACCTACACTTGTGTCCCCGTTTTTTCAAATATGTACACTTACCCCCTTAAAACTTAGCTCCTTCATTCATCATTAAATAGAAAAAGAGAAAAAAAAAATCTGATTTTACATTCCTAATCTTTTTCCATGGAAACTTTGGCCCCTCAACATTCATATCAATACTAATCAGATCCACAACTTGAACTTCCTTTTCTTTACTTCCACCATTGCCGATTCGTCTTTCGATAACAAGAAATTTGCAACAAATCTAAACTTAAAATGATAAACCTGAAGGGGGAAGCATCTCAAATTAGGGGTGTGCATCAAACCTGGTCAACTCATAAAGTTGTATAAACCGATCTGCACTAAATCGAATGGTTTGCAATTTTATGCGATTCTGGTTCTGGTTCTGGTTCTGGTTTATATATTTTAAAACAACTGAATACTATATGGTGTGCTTCAGTTTTGAATGCCATAACCAGTAAAAAAACTGCACCAGCCCAATAAGAAAGGCTCAATCCAATATAATCTTCTTTCCCTCTTATTTTCTTTGCTATCATTAAAACTAATTTCCTTAGCCAAAGATTAATAAAGTCCAATGAGCTCGATAGGAGAACCCCAATACAATACTGCTATATTTGCTTCGTTATCCTACTGTACATTGCTAACTTCCTAAATCCTAAAATAAATGTAAGGTAGACGGAGACATGGGAGTGATAGAATGCTACAGACAAAGAGTTTCTTATTTATCTGTGTTGGTGATAGAAAGTAGAGAATGAGTTTTTTATGTGTATTTCTGATGGAAATATGGGAAAGTAAACAATAATTTTCATATGTGTGTTTATGATGGAAACATTAAAAAAACAGACAAGGTGTTTCTAACTTTCTTGTGTATGTAGGTATTTAGAATGATAAATTTAACTTATTTGAGAATTTTATTTCTCATATATGTTGATTTATGGATTGAATTTTATCTTTATCTTTGTTGTTTATGTTATGTACTTATATTAATTTATTTGGATTTAGTATGATAGATTTATGACATGAAAAACCATAACCATATTGCAACCGAACCATATTTGTGCGGTGCATTTTTTTCTGGATTTGTATACAAAATGGTGCGATTATGGTTTTCAAATTGTAAACTAGTTTAGTTTGCGAGGTGGTTGTGGGTTTAGCCCTAAACCAAATAAAACTGTAGTATGAACAGCTCAATCTTAAATCCAACAAAATTTTATAACAGATTTGAACATTTGAAACCTGAAGTTAATCGTTTAATAAATATGGCAGCCATTGATGCTTCACACACAATCAAGGCACCGAACTGGACGATAGCTTTCGGCTTGATTCTTCAAGATGACTTGCTTTTGATGGTAATGGTGGAGATGAGGTCGACAACGTGGTTGTGAGGAGGAGATGAGGCCAACGACGACAAGGCTGACGGTGTGGTGGTGAGGAGAAAACGAGGTTGACTATTGGGGCAAAGTGGAGGAAGTTTAAGTTGTGTATCTAATTTGTATTAATCTAAATGTTAGGGGGCAAAATTTTAATGGAAGAAGATTAGGAAGGCAAAATTAGATGTTTTCACTTTTTCTGTTTAACGGTGAATACAGCGTTAAGTTTTAAAAATGGTAAGTGTAGGTATTTGAAAAAGGAGATATACAAGTGCAGGTTTGCCCAAACCTGTAGGGAGTCCTGGTAATTTTTCCAAGAATATTTTCATTTTTTAGGTTGAGGATATGTCATCATTGCTTGCTAATTTTTTCCTTTATGATAGATGCATAAAGAAAAGAGAAATTTTTTTGCATATCTATAATTAGTATTGTTAGTTTCTGTGTTCATAGTTTAGAGAATGGATGAAAGGTAACTTGTTTTCATTAACAGCATATCATGGAACCGGAACATAGTTGGATATATAGTAATCATTTCTTACCCAAGCGAATTGGCTACAAAGACAGGTGAAAGACAAGATTGAGTAATTTATAACATTCACCTGTAGTAATCCAGGACATATGAATGAGTAAAACATACGATGTCCATGTAAGAGATATAGGAATTTACAATTTAAGGATTGTGATGAGGTTAGAGTTCACCTATACAAATGAGATTTCGTGCCTTGTTACTTAAATTGGATAGCTCATGGAGAGCCATTTAATTATATCCTGGTTTAGCCATCTAATACTACTAATTGGTATGAGCAATAAGAGTATGGTTAGAATGCTAACTCATATGCTTGAATGGTGTTTAATGTATTTGGACCAAGTTAACAACTGAATTTCAGTCAAATGGATAAGCAACTTAACTAAGGTTTTAAATGGTTTTCTAAGTTGTTGAATTTGGCTTCTACACCTCTATGGGACGAATGTGATAATCATTTTGAGCTAACAGCCGCTATTTGGTTATTGAACCATAAAGTGGAATACCACATTCCAAGGGGCTCTTATGATGGTATCACAACTTTAATCAAAGAAACGCAACCTAATGACAGTAAGATGTCATCCAATTAGTACAAGACAAAGAAATTGATTTCATAGTTAGGTCTTTCTTATATTAAGATTAAAGCATGTGTGAATGATGTATGTTGTTTTGGCAAATTGATAAAGATGCTACAAGTTGCAAGTTTTGCAATTCTTTCCGGTTTAAGCAGATAAAATCTGAAAGGGGTAAAGATAGACCAAGAAAGACCATGCACCATTTACCACAAAATCCTTGACTCCAGCGACTACATGTATTGCTTTCAATGGCAAAACACATGATGTGGCACAATGAACATCAATCTGATCCAAATGTTCAAAAACATCCTTCAGAAAGGGAAGCATGAAAACATTTTGATCTCACATATCCGTGGTTTGCAGTGGAGCTCTGAAATGTTTGCCTTGGCATTTTTGCTAATGGTGTTTTTCCCTTTTGGATTTTCTGGTAAATAGTATTCATGCCAGCCGGTCATTGTTACTCCCTATAATTTACCTTATTTTTGTAAGTTAACAAGTAGACTGAAACAACAATTCTAAGTTCAAAATCAATTATCTATAAGATTTTAGATATCATATATGGGAGCCAATACTAATAACTTATGTATGTATTTTCTTACATAGGCAAAGATCATGACTGAGATTGATGAACAAACGCAGCAAAAAGATGGAGAATGGAACTCATATGACATTGATGAGGCTGGGATTTTAAGTACAGCCACTGGTGGGAGGATGAAAAGGGTATGTTTTTGGACTTTGATGAAAGCAACATGTTGTGCCTGAACGTTGGTGGTCGGGGGATAATATTGTACCACATATTAATTTCACTTAGACAACTAAGTTCAACAAACAAGTACAACGAGTTGTAGCAGAGCATATAGCGCAATAAGCAACATATTATAAGCAGAAGCTAGAGTGTCTTAGGAAGAGACGATGAGCTAAGCTATAGTACACAAGTAGATCACATGGCATTCCTCCCTCTGCACTTGCCTAAGAGAATCTAGATGAATCAAGATCAAATGATGATGGGATATGGTTTGTTTAACTTATTGCTAGACGATGTATATCACTTGTTTGTGTCCTATTGAACTTTAGTCCACCATTAGGATGATGGAAAAACTATATACATTGATGTTGTCCAACTATTGCTATTATGTGAGTTAGCATAATGTCGCTTACATTATTATATGTAAGATTGTATATTATATACCTCGCTTTTTGTTGATTTTCATGGATTGTGTCTTTGCATTTTTGTGGACATATGTGGTTGTTTGCTACATTTAATTTGGTTAAGGGTATTGAATTAAAAAATGGTGCAAACATAGCTGGAATTGCTTTGTCCAACGGCCTTGGCCATTGGAAACGTGGAATAGCTTTACTTGTTACAAACTACCATTGACTTAGCCATTAAAAACTATCAACAGCCAAGCGGTTGCAAATTTCTAATGTTCTAAATTTTCAACAGTCATGCCATTGACATTTTCCAATAAAAAATCATTGAAAATTTCCAACGACTGAACCATTGATAACTGGTAACTGGTAACAGCTTGACCATTGAAAGTTTCCAACATCTAATTAACGAGAAATTTCCAATAGCTTGACTCATTGATAACCCACATCTACATTGGATAATAAAAGCCATTGAAAGTTACTAACGGTTTTCTTAGCAACGGTTAACCGTTGGAAACTCCAATGTCTTTGGTTTAGGCCGTTTCAATATTTTTTTTCCAACATGCTTTTCCTTACTATTATACTATTATCCATATTGGTCATACATATATAAAGCTATTTCTTACTAATTTGAATTATATGTTGTTGATCCTTCTTCAATTTTAGGTATGTGATGTAAAATTGGGAAAAAAAATTTCCTTATTCTATACACCTAGGTATTACAAAGATAAACTGAATAAACCAAAATATAATTCAGGTTGTTTGGCCAATTCTAACATATAATTTAGACTGCTTAGATACATTTTATAAAAATTGAGAATCGATGAGATCATTATGTTAGGATCAGTATGCCAAACCAAACTACCAGAGTACTCACCCCTACACCACACAGCTGATGGATCAAAGTCACTGTTAATACTAATTTGGGTCTATGAGATATGTGAGAGACAGTGATGAGAGACTTGTAGGGCTTTATGGTTTCCTTGGGCCTCCGCTATAACTGCTAGCCTGCTGATTGTAATAAATAACGGTTGGGCCAGGATAAGCTTGAGTATGGCTGTTGATTAGCTCTCCTACTGCTGAAAAATTTCACCGTTTCATCAATTAAGATGATTACAAACAGGTTGGGCCGATCTCTTATTAGCATCAGGACTGCGTTTGAATGACCAAAATGCATAAATACTTATGATGACAGACTATAAAAAGTGTAAAGATGGATGCCTTGCACCCAGTGAAATTAAGAAGCGGACTTCTCAACTCGACTTTCAAGTGCCAAGGCTTCTGCCGAGGACCAAACTAACCTGGTGGAAATGATGGGCAGGGCAGGTGCTTCGATCGGCGTCTCTGCTGTGACTTCTCCCTTCACTTATATATCTCCAAATTTATAAAGTGAATTAAATAATGAAATAGGATTTCGAGAGAAAAACTTGCAAATAATAATAATAATAATAATACTTCTGATCGTTTCAATAATATTTATCACACTTGGGCTTTGAAAATTGAGTGTGACTTGACTCCCGATATTCATTAATTTTTCAAAGAAATTGGAAACACTATTAGAAGCCATAAGTTTTGATTTACTATTTGAATATAAAATTATGTATGTATAATATTTATGTATGTGTAATTTATAAAAGTTTTTACTAAATAACAGACAAATAAGAAAGGTTAGAAACGCGATCATTATTGGACGAAGAGAAAAATAAAATTATTGACGAAGAGACGCACAGTATATGCGTGAGTACAATATTATTGGTATATGTATGTGTAGTTCCTCTGCCCCTACGAAACAAGGTGTTAGTTTTCTTTTTCAATATTTAGGTACACCATACACCATAAGAATACCCTAGACAGTGGCTTGGACGAAAGAACGGCTGTTACTCCATAAAAATAACTAGATATGTTTTTTTAGACAAGTCAAAAGGTTAAGATTTAAAAGACAAAAGAACTTGGGTTAGGTAATATTGTCGACTTAAGTCCAATTGGGTTACATAGTCCACTAAGAAATTGCATTTTATGGTATAGTAATGATTATGAAGTTAGACACTGCGGTACACCATGCGATATACCACAGTATAATTATTTTTACATTTTATCATTTTATTATGTGATATACCACAGCTTACTTTTTGTGTATATTTTATTTGAAACTTGCGGTATACCGTAAATAGCATGAGATATGTATTACGATATTTTATTCTTTGCAGATATGTGTGAGATTTTTTTTTTTCATTTTACATCAAAATATTAAAATATAATTAATACACATATAATAAAATAAATATTTACTTTTATTCTTTTGATTAATTTTTTTAATTAACATAAAAATTTAATGGTTATTTTGAGTCACTTAGGAAGTCAATGTGATATTAGAACATGTATTATTATTATTATTATTATTATTAAAGTATTATTTTTTTTATATCACTAAATTAATTTCTTTTTTAGTATTGCTTATTTTTCTTTATATATATAACATTTTTTATGTTTTTTGTATTAAAAAATATCTTCTATCACATAAATTTTATTTATATTTGGAAAATTATGATAAGATTATTTATATAAAATGTGAAAAAAAATTATTGAATTTATATCATTTTAAAATAATATTTTGATATTTATTTTTTTACGAAAACTATAACGGTATACGGCACAATATACTTTAAAAATTTGGAGTGCGGTAACGGCGTTTAATACCTTAGTAATGATATGGAATTTGTTATGGATGAGTTCCTTGATCATGTTAAACGTTATATATTGAGAAAGAAAGGACGAAATGTCACTTAAGGGGTTACCCAACTTCGGCCGTGAGTTTTTTTTTTTTTTAATCAGTAATTAGTATGGTTACTATGCTAAATTAAAAAATGTTTAAGAAAAAAAAAACGAAGGGGGAAAAGGAAACAAGGGAGGAAAAAGCGACGAAAATTAAAAAAAAAAATCAACAGAAACGGAAAAGGAAAGAAAAAAAATAAGAAAAAGAAAACGAAGAAGAAGGGAAGGGGGGGAAAAGGTAAACAGAAAAAAGAACAAAGGAAAAGGGGTAAATGTGCTTGGCCCATCGGTACAAAGTTTTCTTTCGAGCTGATAAGCCACTATGTTAAGTGTGTGCTAAAATTAATATCATACTGTGAAATATTACCTAAGAGAAAGTTGATTTATAGGAGAAGAAAAATTCATCGTTTCAATACCTTTGAATAAGAACATTTAATTAATAATAAAATCATGTTTAGATGTTAGATTTTTAGTTAAATGTTTATCCTAAATTTATTTAATTTAAGCCAAAAAAAAAATAGAACCAAAGTGGACACCAATGGAAAATTTTTCTTTATGATTAACATCTTTTAAAGGGTAATTAACCCATAATATGTTAATGGCTTATTCTCCTGTTCCAAAACATTAGTTATATATTTATCAAAAAGGGTGCAATAGTAAGTTATTTGTCCCCCTAACCTAAGATAAGTGACGCATTTACATTTTTGACCATGCAAGCAGAAACAATAAGCAGCAGCGGAGACCGGAGAGCCGTATAGCCAGCCACGGAATCCAAACAGTTGGGCCTAATCAATCATGGGCCAGGAAACTAAGCTCGAGTCTTGGGTGTCATACATTCTCAAGAGCGAAAGAAGGAAAGGAGAAACCTTGTCATTGTCGGCTGTAGAAGTAGTGAGAAGACATAAGCCCACATTCCGGGCTATTAGCAGCCCACAATGACCCAATGGTTTGGGTTAATTAAGTTACACGAAGACCAAACTCTTGCTTTTGAGCTTTGATGGGTAGGTAGGTACCAGTACCAGTACCAGTAACATTTTTGTTGCATTTAAGTTAAAGCAGCGATGCACAAACACAGAAACCGATCCAATAACGTTCACTCCATTCCAAGATCTTCTTTCATCGCAATGATCTCTTCCATTTCCTTGTAACTTTAATTTCACTTGCTTTTTATTTAGCCAACCAGAAAATGATGGCGGATTTGGGCTAAGTCATATACATGAATGACTTTTTGTGGTTTCTCTGCAGTTAATTGGGGGCGATGCTGTAGAAGAGGCAAGCACTGCACTGGACTGCAGTCAGTCAATCGAGCTTGGACTCGGTGATCGAAAGAGCTTATTAGAAATGGTCATTAGTGAGGTCCAAAGTCGATAAGAAGAAAATTAGGGAGCCAGGCCAGCAAATGCAGTTGTTTACAACCAACTAAAAGCGCCAAGCTTCAAGTGATATGGTTGGTATCCACTCAACCCTACTAGAAGCAAGCACCAATTAGTCAGCCAATAGTTGAAAAATGTCGAAAAGGCTTTTGGCGTTGCTTGCTTTTAAATCAACTGCCGCATAATTTAATAAAAAGAGAAGGGGCTAAACTTTAGCCCAAAACCACTCCACTCACCATCTGATTCTGACCGACCTAATTAAACCAGATTGAAGGTCCAGAGTTGAATTGAAACGGACCAAAAAGTGAAGGAGAGAGCACCTAATCCAACAAAAGGACATAGCTATTTGGCCATGCCATCCTCAACTTTCCCTGTAGAGTGGCCCCGGGGCCTACAGCGATAGAGGCAGAGCTGTCCTGTCAATAATGCAACTCACTCTTACTCTTGTGGTCCCGCCCCTCCCCTCAAGCAAACCAGTCCACAGCGTGCGAGCGACGTAAGAAAATTCGCACGGGAAACCAAACACATCGCTTTCTCTCTGGGTGGCTCCACCGCGTGCATGCCAGGTAATTCCACAAGCGTATGGACAACCCCAACAACAACAACAACAGCCAGACACAGATACACCAATTCATTAAAACATAACATCATCGTCTCATATGTTAAGTCTAACAACAAAACCACACACAAACACACACTTGCACGTTCCAGGTCATAATAGCGCTACACTACACCCACAACACATATGTATAGCCCAAATGCTCTGCAAGCCTACAGCAGACCTAAAGGATATGCAGGTACAATTGTGGGACTCCGGCGTCGAATTTGTGCCACCGGCCAATGGACTGCGAGCAACATGCTAGAATGGGACCCCTCGAGCAAGTTGCTGCTGCATGAGGTGGCCAAAGCTCCCCGATGGTGCACTACCCTACATCAAGAACGAAAAGGGAAACCACATACAAGAAAACATGACAGGGATTCACAAAAGGTGGTAGAAAGTAACAATTGGGTCCCAAAATGCCTTTGGAGCGTGCACTTGACCCTCTTTATTGGGGCTTCTTCCTCACACCCAAATGTGAATCTCCTTTTCTTCGAACCCCAAGAAATGGACTAATGATTCACTTCTTTACCGGACCATCTATTAGCTGCACAAGCCCCTTCACCGGTATAACAAAGAAGATCACAAGGGCAACTGACTGCTTCGGTGGCTGTTTTTAACCCTGGACCAGCGATCGTCCAAATTTCTCCACTCTTTGCAGCAGCCATCAACGCTAAAGAGAGTTATTATACAATGTTACTACTTATCTTGCTAGTAAGAGATATGGGAACTCAAAGAGAATTAAGCCCCAAAGTCTTGGCTTTGAGTTTCAAGGATTTCAAAAATTCAATAGCTTCATCAATGACTACAAGTGCATCCTTGCCATCTCCTCCTGGAATCATATTACGAAGAACACCGACTGTCTCCCGTATTTTGTCTTTTCTCAATTTCCTGTCAATGTCATCACACACTGGATTCATGCCGTTACAGCTCGATTCTGCATCATCCTCAGAACCAATTCTATTTCTCTTCAATGAAGCACAATGTAAAGAGGGTACAAATTCATTAGCATCATCAAACAGCTTCCTTTTTCTGCCACGTTCAAAAGAGCTTGCAACCTCTTCTGTATGGCCTTCAATTTCCTCGTCATGAGATGTCATGGTACTAGGCGAATGACCAGTACTTGTAACTTCATCTTCCTCCGTGTAATCACTATCACCATCAGAATAGAGCAAAGCATTGAGTTCTTCAGTATCTTCATGCATTTCACTCTGTACATCAGCTCCATTTTCATAAAACACATCTTCCGATAATTGTTCTGAGCCGATGTTATGAAAACCTTTGCTTTTAGGATCTTCCTCATTCAAATCCAAAGCAACAGATGGTTTTCTGCTCCATGTGTACGGCCACTGCACAGGCATCCCAAATGCAGAACTAAATACCAAGGTTGTCTGATCACCAGAGTGATCAAAAACAAGAAACCTCTTAGGAGCACAGCCAGAACCTGCATCGCAAGAAAGGTTCTTTGGATTGTATCCAAGTATATTAGCAGGAAGATGCTCCGGCAAGAACTTCTGAGCAGGTGTAGAACCCTGCTGAAAACCAGATGCCCCGTTCAAACCACAGTTCGACAGATTGAGTTGACCAACTCTCAGATAAGGCAGCTGTAAATTTGCATGAAGTGGAAATTTTCCACTGGCAGAGACTTTGCCAGTTCCAATGTCACAGCAACCTGTTTGGTGGCCGATGTGAGGTGGGGTAACTGAAGATTTAAGATTGGGTGACAACCAATCAAATTGTTGCTGCTTTGGAGACCAGTACCCGCAGCGTTCCCCCATCCGCCCAAATCAATCACCTGATCATATTAGCAAGGAAGCAACATGTAAACTGCAACATGAAAAGGTAATGGCAGTGAAAGGAAACACTGTAAAGACTAAAGAGGACTTACCCGAGGGAAAAAAAATTCGAATATGTTGAAAACAGATGTTCACTGGCAGCTTCTCTCAAGGAAAAAAGAAAACACAAAAAACTCCAGCTTATCTCAAACGCAAGAATTGAAAGGTAATCTACGTAACTGGCTTTAACAAATGACGGAAATATTCGGCCTGCAAAAGAAAACCAGCAAAATTGAAACAGTCAGAAGATGCCTAATCTTTCCAACATCCATCACTAACAAGTCAAGTGGGATCTTGCTCATGAAAAAAAAACCATCTTTGATCGCGAGATTATCAAATAAACTAAGTGAATCAAAAGCTCATTCATCCACCAAATGGGCTTGCAAAGGAATACTTGGGAACATGAAAAAATAAACAGCAAAGTGACAAACCTGGCAATCTTGGAGAGGTTGAAAGCAAGCTATGACTCTAACTACAATGGTGGCGCTCCCTGCAATCCCATTTTCATACTTCAATGCCCGGAATCTGGTCTGGCTAGCTGCTTGGCACACCATAACTACGTTCCCAACCCTTCAATACGGCAAACAGAAAGGAACACACTATTCCACAAGATCAAGAAGAACTCAACACAGTGACTCGGTCCCTGGTCGATATTTAATAAGCAAAAGAAGACACGGCTAAACTGAGGACCTATGAGAGACTGAACTGACAAACTAAGCCGGAGAAGAAAAAGACAAGTCTTTTGCTAGAAATCTGGGAAACGGGCCAAAAGCTCTAAAGTAGGAGATGTTCAGCTAATTTGGCGAACATAGCAAGGCACAACGATGAAAAAAGTGGATCCCATGGAAGCAAAGAATGAGGAAACCGATTAAGGGAGAGAGCGGGAGGGTTTAATTTGGATATCCGAAGGCTAATTACAGAATCACTCGGCAGTACAAGTTTAGGGAGATCACTTTTCGGTGCACATCAACAGAAAGAGTCAACCACCACCGCATACTGATCCGTCCACGCTACAAATCGCCACGATTTCTTGCTTAACCAACCCAATTCGCCAATTTAACGAGCCCTGCAAAATATTCGTCTACTCAGTTGCAGGAAAAGAGAAGTATCAAAACAGAATGACAGTCTTCTGAAGCTTGTGAGGACTACAATCGAGAAGCACTGGAGCAACCCAAATCTGAAGCATAACGTTAACGTTTCTAATTTCTAGTTCAAGCACAGCTACCAACCCAGAAAATCGCTCCCACGCACAAAGCATAACAGTTAAAAGAACCAATTCCAGACTATTTACAGAGAGATTCAGCCGAGAAGAAGCTAGAAAAACCAAATCTTGGAGAGAACAAGAAACCCAGGAAGGAAACGAATCGCAAATCAGAAAAAGGAAAAAACATAAGACGCTAAAATACTGAACAGCTTACAGTAAAAAGAAGGGAAAAGGGGAACTTCAAATCGCAGCCGGGCTCAGATCGAAAGCGAGAGAGTGGTGGCCGATGAACGCAGAGAGAAATCCAAAGCGGTCAGGGAAGGAAATCGTGAGGGGAGCAGAGAAGATAAGATTATATAGAAAACAAAATCACGAAAATGGGCTCGGCACGAGTTGTGTTGGGCGCGTAATAATGAAAAGGGGAAAAATAATTAATCCGTTAAAAATAACTCTTTATTTTACTTTTATATTCTTTTTCAAAATAGTTATGGAGTAGAACTAGTGCAGCTCACTACTTTCTCACTTTCATATTATTTATAAAAATATTATTATGTCCTAAATAATATTTTTGTCTAAATGGAATATTACTATACAGAACAACATATTTATTTGAAAAGAACAACACTTTATAGAATAACGCATTTGTGAGAATGAAATAACATTTTTTATTGAATCAAATAATATTATTTATGAACAAATTTTTTTCCAAAATTAACAATATTTTACAAAATTCCAAATTTCCAAGAATGGAATAACATTTCTTATTAAAAGAAACAACATCATTTACGAGCAGCACATATTATAAAATAAACAGTAAATTATAGAACAACACATTTATTTAAATGAAACAATATTTATTATTGAATCAAACAACATTATTTACGAACAATATTTCTTTCAAAATTAAAAATATTTTTCATAATATCATATTTGTAAGGAATGAAACAACAGTTGTTAAAAAAAAAAAGGAACAATACTTATGGTTAAAAAGAATAACACTTATAGTTAACATGAACAACACTTATGACTGAAAAAAATAACTCATTATTAAACAGAATAACACTTATCCCAAATAGCACATCTTACGAAACGAACAATATATTATAGAATAATATATTTGTATGAAGATAATAACAGTTATTACTGAAGGGAACAACGCTTGTTATTAAACGGAACAATATTTATTATAAATAACACATCTTACGAAATGAGCAGTATACTACAAAATAACACATTTGTATGATTCAAACAATAATTATTACTAAGCGAAACAACAATTATTATTGAACAGAACAACACTTTTTACAAACAGCATATCTTATAAAATAAATAACATATTATAAAATACTCCATCCGTTCCAAAATTTTTGCTTCATTTTCCTTTTAGGGATGTCCCAAAACTTTGCACCATTTCCATTTTTAGTAAACTTTATTCATTCAAAAGACAATTATGCCTTTAGTGCCCATTGAGCTCTAAACAACCTAACCCTTCGGCTTCCCTTCGACCACTTCCATCCGATCGGCCAGGGACGAGCTGGGAGAAGGAGTAGATGCGAAAAGAAGATGAAGCGGGAGATGAGATCTGCTACAGAGGGAGCGGTGGACAATCGATTGATCGGCGATGGACGACGGACGATCGATTGACGACCAAGGATAAACGATCGATTGATGACGAAGCTTCGATTCTTTGCGGGAGGACGATGCAAACAAAGGCGGCGAATCAAGGAGGGTGCGATTGACAACGGCAAACAAGAATGATGAATCGAGGATGGAGCAAGGCCGAGAAATTGACGACGGATGACAAACGATCGATCGACGACGACAAACGGGGACGGTGAATCGATGACGGCCAACGAGGACGGGGAGGCTACCGCGAACGATTGTTGACTGATTGGGAAGGGGAGAAGCTGCGAACAATTGATTGGGAGAGGGATTCGCCGGCGCCTCTCACCTATTGTCTTCGCCCTCCTTCACCGTCGCCGGCCACCGCTTCCGTCGCTTGCCTCCGCCTCTCTCGAATAAATGAAATGCCCAAACCAGATCAGACACAGAAAATATAAAGGGGTAAAATTAGAAAACCAGTAAAAAACACTACCTTACCTAAAACTACGTGCAAACCCAATTAAAGCAAAAATTACGAGACGGAGGGAGTAACATATTTGTATAAATAGAATAACACTTATTACTAAACGAAACAACATTTATTATGAACAATATATCTTATGAAATAAACAGCATATTATAGAATAACATATTCGTATGAATGAAACATAACTTTTTACAACACGGAACAACACTACAAAATAAAACTGTATTTAGTTCTAAATAAAAGCTTAGTCCCTTAGCACAGCTATCAATGTACTCCTTCAACCAACTCCTACCTAATGTAACCTCCACAATTATGATTATTTCCGTTGTAGCATCATCTCTTTCAATCTCCTTTTTATCGGACATATTTCTATGATGAGTCTGATTTACACTTACTCGGACCATTCATCGGCCACATAATCAAAGGAGATGATGGAGTGAGACGTCCTCTGCTATTCAATTCTTGCAAATTTGGTATCTGTAAAATATTATTCGTAAATAATATTCTTTGAATCAAACAAATGTGTTGTTCTCTTTAGATAAACGTGTTGTTCCATTCAAATAAATGTGTTGTTTTATAAAATGTTGTTCTCTTAAGATAAATATGTTGTTGAAGGCGCTATGGTAGTTTTATAAATATCACAAAAGTATATGTGTAGCGCTTAATCCGGAAGTATTTTAACCCCAACCTTTTTTTTTGCTTAAAATTAATGCTATTTAAAAACTAATACTTTCATCATATTTAAAAAAAATTATTGATAAACTATTTTTAAAATCAGAAATAAACACAAATTTTTAGCTGGTAGGCATTGAGTGGTGTTATGAAAAATAACAGTCCCGCAAGCTGAGTCCACTTGGCTTAAGGGACATTACTGGCCACTCTCGGGTTCAAGCTTTATCCCCTCATAATCTCAAACAATGCTATTAAATATTAATTTTGGTCACTTTTTTCTCCCAAAAAATGTAGAGATTTCCTTTTTTCCCTCTGGCTCCTTAAATCCTATATTTTATGTATATGTCTCTTGACTCTGAGTTTAAAAGGATAAAAAAACAGAGAGAGAAGACTAATTTCGGAATACATGCGTGCGTGCGTGCGTGAAGAGTGCATGCAACGTATTAGTGAACCATGATGACACACAGTTGGAGGTCGTATGGTGGTGGGTGTTGTCACCCGCCTGTGCTTGTATCATCCCTGCCTTCCGCTTCGTGAATTTCGGGTTTGAGGCGAGCGCAACTGCGCCTCGCAGTTTGGTGAAGGTTGACCAGTCATAAAAAAATTTTCGTGGGTAAATTGCGGGTTTTCCTATTAGCATTTTTTTATTTTATATTTAATTTAAGTTAATTAATTATAAAATAATTTAATTTTTATTCTTATATATTTTTTATTTGGTACTAAAATTTAATATTAGGTAGATCTAATAATCAATTAAAAATATAATTTTTGTAATCTTACTAAATTTTTATAGTTTAATATATTTAAAAAGTTCATAAAAATTTAACAATATCATTAAAATTTACTTTCAAATAAATTATTGCATCAGCATAATATTAACTTTTAAATAAAATTAATTTTAAATAAAAAAGATATAAAAATAAAAATAAATCAGTTGATTTAAAATAAAATAAATTTGTTGTTTATTTTATTCCGTAACATACTAATAAGTAATGTCGTATAGATTCAGTCTCATATATATTTAAAACGTTTAATTTTAGTCTTTGCTCAATAGAATCAGTTAATTTAGACTTTATACGACATCAACTTTTACAATTTCAATTTAAATTATCTGATAATTGTTTGTTGATGAATTTGATAAATCTCAAAAGAATTTAAACAATTATTTACTTGTGTTGGACTGTTAATCACTTCGTGAGCGGTAGATTATTTGGTGTAGTTTATATGTTAATACATGACTAAAATTTTATTTCTTGAGTTGTTATTTCCAATGAAGGATTTTTTTTTTTATACTCGAAAGCAAGAAATCTAATGAAGGATTCGGTAATACTGGACTACTAAAACTAGACTGTTGTGTTGGATCACGTTAACACAAGGCTGTTTCTTTGATAAATAACTTTCTACCAATATTACGTTTTTTTTTAACTTTTTAACAACGAGCTTATAATTCTAAAGTTCTAATGTTAAAGGTTACTAATTGTCTAATTTTTTAGAAACCTATAACGCCAATTGCTAAAGTCTATCAAGGTATTTCCAATTGCGGGGTGGACTTATTTTAAAACCGAAATAAAACGAACAGCCCGAATTAAAAAACAAACCCTTTAGCATTTGGATAAAGTTTCTTGAAACAAATGTTTTCTAAAGAGAATTGAAAACGATTTTTTATTTACAAAAAAAAAACGCTTTTTTTCATTTGACTCCATTATAAGAATCATCTTCAGATTACATTAATTGTAAATGTGACTTTTGGTACTCAAAAGTGTCAATTTAATACGTCTAAATTCAGTTGAGTTGGGTAAACTCACTTCAGATGTAAAACTCTTGTAGCATTTGTCTACTCTAATATGAACGTTATATAACCACATATCCCACTTCAAACTACTAATACGTGAGTTATTTTATCTTATGATGAAACTTAATTTATTTTTAACATTTGTATAGATGAAAACAATCACAATAAATTTTAAAATAAGCATTGAATCGTTTACATGAGTTATGCTGCAATACTATTCTTTTTTATAAAAGCACTATTAAATCATGAATGCCATGATCTTATTAGTTCCGAAAAAATAAATGTGTCTAACTTTTTTTACATCTAACCATATAATTATAGATTTAGTAAAATTTACATACACGTTTACAAGATTAAAAAAACTAATATAATTATAATCATGCTCGAGAAGAAGAAATTGCAGGAATTGAGATGGAAAAGAGATTGAGGGGAGGGAGGAAGCATCCAATGTTAAACATGAAGGCCAATAATTTGATGCTTGACCGTTCAACCCATAAATCATAGAAAGATGAAGGGACCCATCCATCTTACATTTCAACTCTGCCCATTTATTGACAAAAGTCTCAAATTTACACTAATATTTAGATGAGGGCCATATCTACCAATATAGTTTTTTTTGGTCTAATCTCGTACTAATATTTCAAAATGAGCTTAAATTGGCTACTGACAATTAAAAATTACAAGTTTTGTAATTTTAAGATGAAAATGTAATGTTTAAAAAATTTTAAGGATTTTAAGTAATTTATCATTTTTTTTCTTTAATGACATGGTTAGCAAGGCAATGGGTTTGGTGCAAGTGTTGAAAGCAGTAGGTGTTAGAGGTAGCGGATGTTGGAGGCGGTTGGTGTTGGAGGCAGCGGACATGGGGCGGAGGTTGGATTTTATTAAAAAAATGATAAATTACTTAAAGTCTTTAAAACTTATTATTGTTATATTATTACCCTGAAATTATAAAAGTTGCAACTTTTAATGATTAGTGCCTAGGTGGCCAATTTGAGCCCATTTCAAAATATTAGTAGGAGATCGAACAAAAAAAATCATAGTGACAAATTTGAGACTTTTACCTCCATCTATTCTATACCCACTATTGCCCACCCCTACATTCTTCTCCATTTCATTTCTGTCTTCTCCACAACAGGGAAAAAAATTATAATAAATTGGTTTAACTTTGATTCATGCACAAAAAAGCTTCATTCCAAGTTCTCGTATCCCCGTGTACTTATTTTTATCTATTTACAAATAATTTTCACTGTTTACATTTAGTGGAAGGACTCCTCATGAATTTCATAATAATACGTAATGTTTTACTTATATAGAAAAATAACAAATAAATTTTGGATTTATTTGTAGCGATAGCAATTGGGTTGGTTAGGTCAAGTTTTGGTCAGGTGATTCAGGTTTAGGTTTAATCGGGTTAGCATGTATTAGGGTCCAGATTTGATTATTTGGGTTCAAGTTGGATCAGACTAAGTTCTGTATTCGGATCCAATCAGGTCGGGTTTTCAAGCCTTAGACCAGATTTAACTTGATTATTAAGTTTACTCAGTTCACTACTTTCTTAATATTTTTCTAATAAATAATCTCCCTCTGTCCCATTTTCTTTATCTCATTTAACTTTTCTAACTAAATTTACTTGAATTTATTTATATTATTATTTATTAAAAATTAAAAAAATATATTTAAAAACTATATGTCTTGATTTATCATTTATGTATAAAATATTTTTATTTATATATTAAAATTTTGAAAATAAAAATATATAGATTAATTATTAAAATATGAATAGTGCAAAGAATTTGAAACAGATGGAATAATATGAATAAATTCAATTCAAACTATTAAAAAAAGTCAAATATTTCAAAGAATATATATTAATTATTAAAATATAAATAGTACAAAAAATTTGAGACAGATAGAGTAATATGAATACATTCAATTCAAACTAGTCGAAAAAGTAAAATATTTCAAAGAATATGAAACGGAATGAGTATTATAATTTTTAAAACCTAATTATTCTTATCTCTCTATCACCGCATCACTAATTCGCTCTACAACGCAACACAAATTAATAGAATGGAAGAAACTCGTCGACATATATTAAATTATGCATTTTCTAAAGTATTTGCCAACTATATATTTTATGTTGATTTAAGTTAAAATAGGATCTTATCGGGTTTAGTCATTGGGTCATTTCGGGTTCTGGTTAGGTCGGGTTCAAGCTCGGGTTTTTTCATGTTTCATTTCAATTAGGTTCAAGTTTATGTCGGGTTAGGTGTAATCAGATTCCGGTTGTTGACTTTTCTAATCAAATTGGGTCTGATTAGACTTGGATTTAGGTTGGTCAAATCAGATCTTTAAATTGAGTCAAATTTTATCATCCCTATCTATCTACATGTATGGTCCTCTACGAGGAATCTTCGTCAATTGCTAACGGAAGTATAGGAAACTTACATAGTTTGCCCATGAGCTATATTTTTCATAGCAAAGTACCCCTTAAAATTTAAAATGGTAAAAACCTTTCACGGTAAGTGAAAATTTTCTGCAATCCAATGCAAACGTATCCAGGTTACAGGGAAGGACAGGGGTACCTCCCGTCACGATTAGCCTCATTTGTTCTCATTTGCAGGTGAAAAAAACAATCTTTCAATATTATTATAAAGTACGGAATTAACTAAATAACTAAATCAAGAAAAATGAATCATTTTGGAATACTAATTATCATACAATATATTGAAATTCTTTTATGTGAAATAAAATTTACTGCAATCCAATCATAAATCAAAAGATTTTCCAAATTTATCTGTATACACCATTTTAAGTTCTATTAATGCATATTATTTTAAAAAATTAGTTATTTCAGTATCTTATTCTCTTTTTTCCAACACATTTTACAGTCTACAAGATAATTAATATTTTAAAATCTAGAATATCAAATTTGAAATAACTTTGAGTTTTGACTCGATACTACTTCCTTTATCCCAAATTATTTGTAAAATATTTTATTTCAGGTTGCAATCTTATATTTTTATATTTAGTAAATTATTTATCATATATCCTTTAAATAATTATTTTAATATTTATATTTTTTCAATATTATAGATTCATGTGTAAAAATGATGGGCGACGGTAATTTTGTAATTTTTTTTTTCTATTTCTTAATCTCAAAATGTTTCATTCAACAAACTTGGGAGAAATGAAGTAGTTAATTAATGTGTTTTACCTACATTCATTGGTTTATCTATCGGCATATCTCTATTTTTCTAAGTGATTAACAAACACAAAGCGAAATATCATTGTATATTTTCTTTGACTCGACAACCTGCTGGACGTATTATGATGTTTGCCATGGAAGTTGAAATTCCAGTGGTACTAAAACGTTTTACTTCCAAGAGATGGGAAATATAAAAGTGAAAAATAATGAGAAACAAGCTCGCTACTGACTTGTTCATTTTTATATTTTTAAACTTACATGCCATCAATATGAGAGTTGCTACATATGCTTACATGGCTTTATTTTTTAGTGTACTTTCGTGCTACTACATCTATCATAATGATTTTCAAGAAAAATAAATAAAAAGTAACTTAAATTGCATGATTGGTAAATTAATGATATATACTCCGTGAACTTTAATGAGACACCGAAAACCAAGACCCAATTTATTTTAACTTAAATCAATTAACTACAAAATGACTTATTTTTATTCTTATATTTTTTTTAATTGAAACTAATTCTAATTAAAAGCCAATATTATGTAGGTGCAATAATATATTAAAAATATAATTTTTATAATCTTACTAAATTTTTATGAATTTTTCTAGTATAAAGTCTTAAAAAATAAAAATTTATAAAAATTTAACAACATTATGAAAATTTAATTTCAAATGGATTATTGCATCTACATAACATTAGCTTTTAAATGAAATTTGTTTCATGTAAAAATGATATAAAAGTAAAAATAAGTTAATTGATTTAAGTTAAAATGAATTAGTTGAAAGTGTTCATGACCATGGACACCGAAGTTATTCTTTATTTGGTGAATATTGATATAGAGAGACCAAGAACAAAAAGAGAAAACCACAAAATCATAATTCAAGGATACATTCATACCATTTTTCAGCTTGAGGAGTATTTTACTATATGGACTAAAGATAAGGCACAAAAATTGTAAATTTCCCCAGACTTCTACATGCGATTGATGGAAAATTCTACCAAAAAACCATTTATGTAATATTGGAGAGAACTTAGAGACATTGTGTAACATTTTATACTTTCAAAATGAAAGTACAACATAGAGTATAATTTAAGGAAATTTCATGGCATTTACACAATCCTACATATATCACTGAGATTGCTTTGAATCGATGTGATATAACTATCCATTGATGTGGCGGAACCATCAAAGCGGCCATGGACGCCTGCACGTGCACCTGCAACAGATGGGAAGCCTCTTTTTCTTTTGAACAATATCCATGGCTGCGTTTTTTTTTTTTTTTTGTTTCTTATCAATACACTTCATTAAGTAAAAAAACATGTTGCAGGTAATTGGCATTAGTTAATTAAGAGAGCAATCGATTAGTTAGTAGGTTGATTAATTGTTAAAACGAAAATAGCTATGTACATGGGTGGCCATTGTCCTAAACTAATTAAAGGCAAGCAGGAGACCAGAGCAGGGCAGAATCTTAACCAAAACAACAAATAAACAAATAAAAAAGGAAGCGAGTCAGGGTATGGCTCTGCCAACAATCAGTAATCCAGATATATAAAGCCAGCAACCCCCATGAATTTTATCACCTGAATGAGATCTTCTGTATTCACGAGCTTGCCGAACAAGATCCAATTTTTTTGTTTTTTAATTCACTTAATTTCCCCCCTCATTCAATTATTGATTAATTAATCCTATACCCAATTTAATATAGCGTTAAAGATAAAGTGTGTGTATAATAATATCCACACTTTGGTGCCCCTTGTTCGGAGTGGAGAGAACAATAACCCCACGTCCAATCAAGCGCCCCCTTACCTCCCCCCAACCCCATTCGGTCCTCGCTTTTGGTAGCACTAAATTAAACTATCACTATTTTCTTACTACAATATTCTACTCCTATGTATGTATAGTAGTACTACTACTGGCTAGTAGTACTATTTATGAATGATGATGAATGATTTAAATTAGACTCATTTCGTTAAGAATTACTATATATTTTGCTTTAATTAACATATATTGCATGTATTCAATTTTCTTTATTGGTAATAACTTCCTGTTCATAAACTGTCTGCTATTAAATTGCAATTTGATCCATGAAATGATTTGAATTTACCAGAAGTAAAAACGCATATATATACATACATGGCATCAAATGTTGAAGCATGTCTGTAATTATACATCATCATACACTTATACACACTCGCCACTTTTGATTACCTTTTGTGATTGTTTTATTCGATCAAATGGACCAATAAGCTTTTGGAGGTGCGTTGAAATGATCACACGGTGTTTGTTTATTGGGCACCACTTTAATTAAATTAACATGTTGGAATAATTAAATAAGATTTCATTTGGTTAAAATTTAGGTGCTAATTATAGCGCTCCAACAGAAGGAGAATAAGCAAGCTTGCTAGCTTACCCCCCAAGAAACAAATGGATGATTCTGTGTAACGCATTAGCTCTGCCTTGCTTCAAAATTTTCACTGTTGGATATGCACCTCTGTTTGGAATCTATAATAATGCCTTACCTAAAAATTTTAAATTTTTTATTTAAGCAAAAAGGAGCAGGGCAAAAAATAAAAAATTTAAATTAATGTATTTTGGAATAATTTTTTTATATATTTTCAAATAAGTTTTCAACATAGCTTCATGCTATGCGAATGTGATGGCTCTACCCAAGGCTTCGTATCATCCACCAGGATAGATGTCTACTACTAATGGTGAAGTTAACGGTATTAGGTAGTTTTTATTGAGGGACAGATGGTTTTCATTTTAAATAAATATCTATAATTATGGAATAGATAAGATAGTTATTATTAGGAGAAAGAGTTATTGTTTTAAATAAATTTTTATAATCATGGAAGAAATAAGGTTTAAGATTTTAATTATGAAATAGATTAGTGATTGACTTTAGATTGATCAGTTTGTGCAATGTTGTTTATAAACTTATGTCTAAAGTCTTAGTGAACATAATGAAACCATTCCTACCCAAGATTATTTTAGACATTGAATTTGTGTTTGTGCCAAGAAGACTACTAATTGACAATGCCTTGGTAGCCTCGGAGCCATGTCACTACACAAATAATCTATATGATCGTGGTATTGAGGCATTGGCATTGAGGTTGGATATGTCAGAAAGCATATGATCAAGTCAAATGAGCTTTTTTTGCAAGCTATTATGGATAAAATGGGGTTCAATAAGGCGTGGATTAACTTACTCATAAATTGTATGAAGACTGCATCTTTCTTAATGTTCCTTAATGGGCGGCCATCAAAGTGTTTCAAATCTTCAAAAGGCTTAAGACAAGCAGATCCTCTTTCTTCATTGACGTCTCTTCTATTACAAGCAGGGTAAAGCCTAATTGTCAAGTCAACTATTAAAGTAATGCTGACACACTCAATGAGTTTTATTCTAGTACTAATGGAGGTTTGTGATATGATTTAGTTATTAGCCTCTAATTTTTTTTTTAGTTTTCGGATATAAATCATAGAAAGATGGATTGGTGCAGTTGGGAAAAATTATCCACATCCAAGAGGGCCAACGATTTGGGTTTTCAGGATATCAATTCTTTCAATCTAGCCCTCTTGGCAAAACAGGCATAGAATCTGGCTAGGAATGATTTAGGTTTGCTGGCGAAAGTGTTTACAGGTCAATACTTCAACTTTTATTCCAAAGTGTTTAAAGAACTATTAGCGGGCAAAGACATTGTGATTGGAGGGGTCTTTTGGCAAGTCGGCAATAGGCCCTAGTTGTTCATTTGGCAAGACAGTTTGCTTCCTAGTAGTCACCCCAGGCCAATTATTGATATAGTCCCGAGCACAAAAAATTAAAAGGTAGGAAACCTTATTAATCATAGTAGCTTCCAGTGGGATTATAACATTATTGATGCCTTGTTCCATCCAGTTGTGCACCAGCAATTAAACAATCCCCCTATCTCCATGCTTCTTTAGCAATGTTTTAACTTGAGACATGAACATTAATGGGGTTTTCTTGATGAAGTTTGCATACTATATGGCATATGTAATGTAGTATGGCCAAGACCCCTTATTGAAGTCGGATTTCTTTGGTTGTCAAGTCCGTTACTCCTCCTTCATGCGTTTTTTTTTTGTGAGCTTATGCAAATTCACTTTCACTACCGACGAGAGACAACTTTGCTTGTAGTGTAATGGAGGCGCCTTTGGAGTGTGCCATATTGGACATGAGCAAGAAATCATGGAGCATATTTTTCTTGGATGTGACTTCTCCTTCAGGGTTTTCCACGAGCTAAATTTGAAGAGCCTCGTACAGCAAGACATGCAACTGGACCAATGTATCATTATGTACTGGTGTGTCATATGGTTCAATAGAGATAAAGTTGTCGACGAGCAGAAGTGCCAAGTTCCGAAGAAGATTGCAAACGTTATTGGTTCTTGGGTTAAAAGCTAGAATTCCTTCGATAGTGCATAGCTAGGGACTTCTAGTGCAAGCAATCATACAATCGTGTGGTGCCCACTGAGTGAACATGGGTACAAGATAAATTTCAACCCTGTAACATCAATAAAAAATAAAAGGGTGCCGTATAAGTTATATACCGCAATGCCCACTGATATGTCAAATTCATAATGGCTTACGGGATGACATACAAAGGGAGGATGTTTTGTACCTAGAAGCTATGGCCATTTTGTGGGGACTTAAGGAGGCTAGAAAGTCTGACATCAAGTCAATAATACTGGAATCTGATTCACTCCAACTTATATTTGAGCTTCAATCAAGAAAAGCTCCATCCTTATTTTACTTTGGTGTTTGGTTAAATGAAGCTAGAGTTTTAGCAGGTAGTTTTAATTTTTGTTCTTTTGGGTTTACTAGACATTCAGCCAATGGAGCAGCCCATGATCTAGCTAGACAAGGCCTCTGCGTTTTAGATAGAACTTCATAGGAGTCATCATTCGTACCCTAGTTACCATCAGCTTTGTGTTTGCTTTAATCTATGGATCAATTTTCCGTAAACTATTTACGTAGAAAAAATTCTCCTATTTTCAAATGAAAATGTTAGCATCATCAAAATTTGGTGCACTGTGTATATGAAATTGGTGTCATATATTGGCTGAATTAGTGTTTAGAACTACTATTCTGGTGTCTTAATATTGTGCTTAAGACTATTATTTTAGTGTCTGTGACTAGTTTTTTTGTGTCTAATTATATTATATTTGTGTATAAATTAGTTAGTATTTGTGTAGTCAATGCCAATTAGAATATTAAAATTTTAGCAGTAAAACTAAGAAATAGTAATTGATTTGGATTGTTACCAATATAAACGATAAAAGAGATTTTATTCCATAAAAAAAATATTCATCTAATTTTCACATCTTATAACTGTTAATACTGTCAGTGTTTCATCATGTGATGAATGTCCACCCAGTTCCAGGGTAGACGTGAGAAGTTCCTATTCTACTCCATGAGGTTAGGGCTGTAAACGAACCAAACGAACACGAACAAGCCCTGTTCGTGTTCGTTCATTTAATGTTTAACGAACACGAACACGAACACGAACAATAAACGAACACGTTTTCCTTGTTCGTTTTCGTTCGTTTAGTTTTAGTATGTGTTCGTGTTCGTTTGTGTTCGTTCGTTTATACAAGCTTAAACGAACACAAACGAACGAACACGTTCGTGAACATAAATAATAATAGGTTATAATAAATATAGAATCTAGTGTGTAGGGTGTACGTAGGGTAGGTAATAATAAACATAAATAATAATAGGTTATAATAAATATATAATATACGATATATAAAATATATATAACAATAAATATATAACTAGACACTAAAACATAGATACACAAACAAACGAACATAAACGAACGAGTAAATGAACTAAAATAAACGAACACTAACCGAACATTAACCGAACAGTTCATGAACGTAAATGAACGAACGGGACTTTGTTCGTGTTCGTTCATTTAACTAAACGAACATAAAAATTTATTCGTGTTCGTTCGTTTAACTAAATAAACGAACATAAACGAACTCCCGCCGAACCGTTCACGAACGGTTCACCGAACGTTCTATTCGTTTGCACCCCTACATGAGGTCTCATGAACTTATATTAATAAGACAATATGAAAACTTGCGTTTTTCCAAAATAAAATTCTATTATCAATAGAAGTTTTTATTTTTTATTTTTTTAAAATTATCTATAAGGAAAATTAACTGCTGATTTTTTTTTTATCGTATCCTTACTTGAAAACGACAAGGTGAACTTTTTTGAATTCTTTTTTAAAATATAAAAATAAATATTTCATCATTTTTTTTTTGGTATTGGGAATGTTAGGACACAACATAATGTCCACCCTGAATTTAAAAAATAATAGTAAGTTAAAATTAGATAGAAAAATTTAATAATAAATTTGAATTAGACACCATCTAATAGTAGATGAACAAGTAAAATATTGTTACACAGCATTCAATTGAGCATTGTCAAATCATAAATTATACTATGTGATCATAAATTACTATTATATGAATATATTAATTTTGGTGTATGTACACGCGATTCAACCAGAGAAATCTCCTATCATGATTGCTGGAAGAAGAAAAAAGAAAGGGTCGGAGATCATAAAGAAAGGTGGTTCATATCCTTCGATCCACTGAAATTTCTCCATGTTTTCCGCCACTATAATTTGTTTAATCACCGCACATTTTTCTTCTCCCAAACGGAAAATAAACAAGAATAATGATTGGTGATTACTTGCAAAAACGTTTGTAATCACTTGCAAAAACATTTGTTCTGTTGTAGGGTAGTTACTTTTCTGTTTAGTTACATTAATGATTTTCGTTTCAACACCCACAATCACTAAAAATCAAAATTAAAGAAAGGAAATAATATAAGTACAAAGTCTTTATATACAGGTAAATATGTAAATATACATGCAAAACGTACATATATATGATTTTTCCTTGGCGAGCTAATTCGCTAGATATTTTGGATTCGAGGAAGTTATATTTAAATAAATGACTTGTTCACTTAACATGATTATCAATCAATCACACGCTATTAAATATAAAAAAAAAGTTGTCATAGAACATTTCTTTTAGTATATATATATGTTTCTTTCTCTGTGTGTTTTCTTTTTCCGTTTAATGTTCATCTTTATTTGCTCTTTTAAATCTCTAAGTGCTGAATTTTGGTGGAGAGGCGTGGGATGTTAGTCCATGGAGCCAAACTGGTTGTGGATCTCCAACATAACACCCACGCTTAGAAAGCTAAAATGGGTACCTTCTCCTATCTCCTCCACTCTACGAGTTTGCCTTTTTATATTAAGCACAACAACAAAAACAATTCTAATGGTAAGTGAAAATTTATAAAAACAACTA
Organism: Aquilaria yunnanensis; assembly: GCA_039654915.1. Taxonomy (NCBI): domain Eukaryota; kingdom Viridiplantae; phylum Streptophyta; class Magnoliopsida; order Malvales; family Thymelaeaceae; genus Aquilaria; species Aquilaria yunnanensis. The sequence continues at coordinate 99,914,016 of CM077593.1, read as the reverse complement.
TTCTCCATCAACTGAAAAGCAGAAGCTTGACGAAAGTTTTTTTTCCCTTTTTAATTTCTGGGCTTTTAAAAACACATGTTTTTAGGTAACACTGGGTACTTCATTAATAATGATCTGTTACAACTCAAATAAAGTGTATGTATAAGAAAATGCATGTGTTTTCCTTTTGATGGTGGAGAGGTTAATACCAAAATTAGTACCCTTAAATCAACAGAGTGTGATAAGATCATGGAGAAATTAGATGCATCCAACCTAGTTAAGTCCCATCTCCATCTTGATTAGTAAACGCTATTCCACCCAACTTTATTTGGACTTTGATGCCACTTAAAAAATATTGTATCTTACCTAAAAAAAAGAAAAATAAAATGGGCCATTAGAAAGTGTCAACCCTCTTCTACCATTCTAAACTCATAATTTAAGGCGCCGTTTGGACGCTTGTTTGGGTGTTTTGGGAACTCGAGTTTCAAGGGCAATTATGTTGTTTTATTTAACCAGGTGATTGCTTAAAAATGGAGTTCCATGGATTCCACACCACAAAACACGTGCAATGAGCACGCCTATGATTCCCAATTTGCGAGATCCATTTGGTCACGGAGAGTTGATTCCCCTGTCATTATTATTATTATTATTATTATTATTTCATTCTTTTCCTCATTTCCAATTGATTTTCCTCTTTGTCCAACAATGCTGCCTCTTGCACGAGTCAATGTCCTTTTTTTTTTTTCGGGCAATGTTATTAGCACAAGCCTGTTATACAAATGCAAGCCTATGAGTACTTGATGTGGCAATTTGTTATTGGCTAATCTGAACGCAACTTGCCCCTACAATTAATTATTATACTTTCGGTTATAAGTTACTTTGAATCAGTTTATATACTCGCTTTCATAGATATACTTACAAACATGTGCTTCTAATAACATTTTCTGATTGAAGATAGTTGTGTTTGAATTAGCCATAATTGATAAGAGTTAGAGTATAATAATTTGATATTGGTGAAGAAAATATGTGCTGGCTGGCTCTGTCATAAATTGCTGAATTTTGAGTTGCAATGATACATATATATTGACAAAAGATGCTCCATTTCAATTAAAATTGAGCCAAATAACATCTTACAAATCAATAACAACATTAAACCCTAAAGAACAATAGAAATATAAACTTGTTACTAAAAAGGTTACTCGTTATTGTGATACCGAATCAAATTAAGTGAATCTGTAATAGATAACTCACCAACAATTGGAACAAAACATATATGAAACATGACCAAATAATCAAAGTGAACCATAGGCAATCCAACCAAATAGAAGGCGGATCAACTCGTGATATTAGATTAACTAACATAAAGTCTAATATAATAAATAGAGAAAAAAAATTCTAATATCATCATCCGATCCATTATTCAAGAATGTCTCATCATTGATACTTGCAGTTTTTTACCTTCCGGCCTCTACCTAACCCGTTAACACTGAAAATGGATCACCTAGATTTGTATGCTATAGAGTGTCGGAAGAATCAGATAATGTTTCTGCTAATGGTAATAAAGCAGTTTTGGAAAGGAGAATGAGAAAGAAGAAATAGTGGTAAAAATACAAACAAGGGTAGGTTGATTAGGTGGAAGAAGTACAATAAATCAATCGATCAGACTTGAATTAGAATCTAAATCCAATCAATTATGGAAAAGAGAGGATGAAGACAACGTAAAGAAAATAAGTTCATCGCTTTCAAACTTACGAGCCAAACTTATAAAATATCGTGGTATTTGATAAGTATATACCAACATGGATTATACGTACTCTCTACATCCTAAAAAGAATGAAATGCATTCTTCTTTTTTTTTTTTTTTTGCTGCTCCAAAAAAGAATGAAACATTTCTCTTTTTAGACAGTTTTCAACTTCTAATTTACCTTACTACGAATGCTCTCATTACATAAAACCCAATAAACAAGTATTTTTAATCTTCATTTAAACTTTCACTACACAAAACTAAAAAAAAAACAGAAACTTTTCTTTTTTAATCATTATTTAAACTTTCAAAATACAAAATCTAATTTTTTTAATTTTACTTTCATAGGTAAAATTGAAAAAAATAACAAAAATTACATACACCTTAATATCCATATTCAAAGAAATGTTTCAATTATCATGAGATGGAGGGAGTATTATATATTGCCATATTATATCTATAAATCCTTATGTTGTAACCTGCAACCCAGTTTTTTCTAGGTATGGTGTCATATGTCACACACATATATATGTGTGTGTATGTATTTATGTATATGTACACATGTATATGGCATCGGGAATATATACTACCTTAAAATCAATTTTTTTCTTATTTTTTAAAATTTTTCATGAAAGTTTTCTTTTCCATTAACTATAGATCATATGACATCTACCAATAAGATTCAAACGCTGAACTCTATAGAGACAATTGGCTCAATTTATGTTGTTTATAGTGTCTTTGTGATACCATATTACACAGAAAAACAATAGAGAATACATGTGTATACCAGGTTTTGGAACCTACAAATTTATAGAAAAAAAAAACCCATCAAAACTAAAGGACACAAACCTAGCATAATGCTTGGACTAACACAAAAACTTGGCATAATGTTTGAATTAACAAACATTAACTCCCGATCTACTACGAGAGAGTAGATCAGCTGACCTCATCAAGTGAAATTCCTCACTATCGTCTTTTTAGTCTTCAACTCCTCAATCTCATCCGTCAGAAAAAGGAAACTAGATCTGATAAAAATAAAGTGAAAACTCAATTGATGAAGTCCATTATTTGAAGAAATAACATAAAAAATTTTAGAAGGACAGTCAAATTTGGTTGAAAATCAGCTGGATTTTGCCTAATTAAGCCAAGGTTGGTGGGACTTTTTTAGAGAGGGAGAGAAAGGTAGCTAGCGGTTATTATTTTTCAATTTTTTAAAATGAGTACAAGTACTTTTCCACCATCAAGATAATGGTTGTACGTATAGATAACAAATTGTTAGAATCGGTAGATAGGTTCAAAAACTAACAAAAAGTAAGAAGATATAATACTTATATTTTGGTCATTACTTCCACTCTTGCTCTTGCTCTCATGCTTCTGCTCCTACTCTCGCTTTTTATTGTCGATCTAACTCTAATTTTTATAGCACTTTCACTTACTTATTTTTTTCCACTTTAATTTTGGGAATGCTTAATCTTACTTAGCTCTATGTATGGGAAGATCAACATTCTTACATTAGTGAATTTTGAATTTAAGGTTTTGGTGTCTCAACCTCAACCACGATCATGCAAATACTCATGTGGGAAGGTTTTTTGTTTTTGGGTGAATTACATTTTGCCCCTAACGTTTTAAGAAACCTACATTTATATTTCTACTATCTTTTTTTGAAATTTAAAATTAATGGATTAAATACACTTTATGACTCCAATTTTTTATTTACTTTAAAGTTTTCTCTTTAACATACAAATTGCTTCATCATTTTTTTTCCAAATGGAATAATATATCTATATGTATTGTTCTTTCTACTTACCATGTTATTTTATCTTTTAATTCAATTTTTGTTTACTTTTCATTGTTTTTATGTACTTTCTTTCATATTTTTTATGTTTTTTAATCACCCATAATTAAAAATGTCATTTTGGTTTTTAAAATTAGTTGTTACTTTTAATCCCCTTTACTTTTTTCAAAACTTGTAATAGTAACTATTAAAGCAAAAGTAAAAACATGATAAGGCTCATTTTATAATATTTTGAAAATTTTAAAATTTAATTTGTTCAAGTTAATGGAACATTTGGTCATTTTAACGTAATTTTAGTGTTATAAGTTTATTGATTAATTAAGTATTTTCTACGAAGCTCTTATTTAGAAAAATGTTTCTTGATTTTCTTAACTAAAAAAAGCACTAACCCTTAGAATAATGGTAACGACTAGAAACTGGTCTAGATTTTTATAGTTTTTTAGATATATAATGCTGAAGATGTTCTAAAAAATAGTACTCTCTTTGTCTCATATTATTTATACCATTTACTTTTCAACAAGTAATCAATAATTTTTTATTTTCAATATTTTAGTATATAAAAAAATATTTATATATGAATGATAAATCAAGACCTATGATTTCTAAATATAATTTTTTAATTTTTTTTCTAACAAACAATAATATGAATAAAATCAAGTCAAACTATTCAAGAAAGTCAAATAAAGTAAAGATAGTGGGATGGATGGAGTATTATATAATTGTTATTTCAAGTGCACAATTACCAGACATGCTAACAAACTAAACTCACATTTCCCATATTTTCTTGTTCACTTATTTACTTTTTTTTCTATGTCTTTTTCATATGTAAAATAATTATTAATATGTTTTTCATATTTTTTTTTATCTTGCTGCAATATCACATACTTAAACTAATTGGTAAATAATCAATGAGCATTTTTTTGAACAAGACCTCTCTACAATTAATTAAGGAATAAGTATATAAGACTAAAATTACAACAAAATGAGAAATTATATATTAATTGAAATGAATGCAATTTTAAAGTTTTCATATTATTGCAATTATAATATTTATTATTTCTTCAATTTTAGATTTAATAATTATTATAAAAATTTTGGAAAAAATGAGGAAAAAGCCGATAATGCTTCTAAATATAAATAAATAAATAAAATGTCCAAATGTTGCATTAAACTGAAAAAAATTTAAATTTAAATTTTCCATAGTATTATAAAATGTACCTTGTTTTATTTTTGTTTTTTTTAATAGTTACTATTACAAGTTTTCTAAAAAAAAAAGTAAAGGGGATTGAAAGTAACAGCCAAATTTAAAAACCAAAATGATGTTATAATTAGAGGTGACTAAAAAATTAAAAAAATAATACTTATAAGATAGAATACTAGGGTAAATAAAAAGAACAATGAAGCAATTTATATGTTAAAGATAAAACTTAAAAGAAATTCAAAAGTTGAGGTCTTAAAGTATAATTAATTCATTAATTTTAAATTTCAAAAAAGATAGCAGAGGGATAAATGTAGGTTTTTGAAAACCTTAAGGGGTTTTTAAAAGGTTTGTAAAATAGAATAGGGTAAAGTTTAATTTTGGGCAAAACAAAGAAATGTGAAAAGTTCTCTTTTTTTTTTTTTTACTAATAGCTCAAAATGATTTATTAGGAAGAAAGCCCCAGCAATAGGCAAAATAGGCAAATAAATCACTGATCTTTTTGCCTCAGTATATATCACTCGCTATAATTTTTTTATAGTTAAATTCCCCAATTACATTACATTATTAGCAGATATTAGTCTTTATTGTTACATTTATCTGAGTGTATGATGATGTGGTAAATTTTGATGATATGGCTATATACGTGGCAAGCTTGTGTACAAAAAAAACAAAACAAAACAAAACAAAACACTTAACTTAACTCATAAACTTTTGTTCAACAGCACAAATCTCGCCACAAACTTTTTTTCTTTTCTCATCCATCATCATCTTTCACATCTCTTTTTTCCCGCCAAGCAGCCCCTCTTTATGCACATTGGCACCTAAACCATAAATCAATCATAAGCTGAATTGATCTCTTCTTAGCCTCATGAGCCTTCAAACCATAAAATTCAATCCAAAAATCAATCCCAGAACAAATTGATCCCAGTTCGGGGAGCCATGGACAATTTCTTAGACCGAATAAATCCTAGTTTGAGGTGCTATGGACAATTTCACAAGGAATAGAAAAAGAAGAGTCTAGATTTTAAAGCTACCTTTGGCGGGTTTTAAGGTTGGGTCTAAGGTTTCGATTAACAAGGTAACTTGTCAGATAAGAAGCACCGATGGGGTAGAGTGGTAGTGCCAGCAATAAGGGGAAGAAGATGGTGGAAGGTGGACGAAGATGCTGGTTGAGTTGGTTCAGATGATGGTGCAATGTAAGTACATGAAATGTCTATCATTTTACCCTTATTTGATGTACTTTATGGCAATAATTGTTAACGTTAAGGTACTTCTAGTGTTATTCTTCTGTTTTTGTAAGTGAAGACAATTGGAGCAAAATAGGGATAACTTTCAAGCCATTTTTTGCTATATTCTTCATAAATTGGAGTTTAGGTAAATAATAAAAGTTGTAGCCATTTTTCTTAGTTTCACGTGAACTATTGAATCAGCTTAATTGGACGCCTGTACACAAAGTTATGGTCACAGTACTTAAGAGTATCTGTACTGTCGAGTATTGGCAATGTGTCGTCAAAAGTGGAATTGCGTCACCGAAACCTACACTGTTTATAAAACACCTCAATAAAAAGTTGAGAGAAATGATCCCATTTTACCTCAAACCCCTCAAACTCTTTTTTTGACTAGTTTTTTAGGGTTTTCATGGATTAGGGAGCTAAGACGCTGATTTGATAGAGATTTTTACTTGGATTGGAGTGTGTCCTATTCTACAATAAGGATTTCTACTTTGATCTAGTTCTTCTAACCTTAACTCTTTTTTTTTTTCTTTAGTTTGAGATTCTTATAAATATATGTATATTTATTGTTTCTATGGATGTTGTGAACCATTTAGGATGTTTTGACGCTTGTAAATATGTAACCCATTGATTATTTCCATGATTTGTTAGCTCTTTTCGCTTATGCTTAAATGTGTTTTTCATTTGTTGGCCATCTGTGTTGAACAACTTGCTAGACTTAGGAAAGGCTTGAGAAAGGTTTCTAGGGTTGGAAAAAGACTAATAAATTGTGGATAATAGGTAGATTCGAGAGAACTATCATTCTTATGATGCCTTAAAAGAGAAGTTGAGCTTAATAGTTTCTTGGATAACTAGTTAGTGTGAGAATGTCTAACAGGTTCTAAGGAGCTAATTGGTCCTATCTTACGAGATAAGGGTTAATGCTGTAGAGTTTTCCGATTTACAACTTTCAAAAAGTATGATTTGGGTTGGGTAGGTACTTGTGTCAAAGCTATATGTAGCAACATTTGGTTTGAATTCATTAGAAACTTTATAAATATGTGTTTAGAATAGTTGTCTAACAGCTTCTAAGGAGCTAATTAGTCCTATCTTAAGAGATAAGGGTTGATGCTATAGAGTTTTCCGGTTTACAACTTTCAAAAAGTATAATTTAGGTTAGGTAGGTACATTTTTCAAAGCTATATGTAGCAACCTATTTGATTTGAATTCCTCAAAAACTTTGTAAATATGTGTTTAGAATAGTTGTTATGTTTATTTGGTTTGGTGGTTGAGTGATCCAGAATTTTGGTAGTTTAGCTTCTTTTTCCTGGTTTTCCACAGTTTGTTTGCTCTAGTTAAAGTAAAATCATCGTACTTAGTAATTGATAGGATTCTTTGTTGTACAATTCTCTGTGGAATCGATATCTGACTCATCACTATTATAATTGACACCGTATACTTATGGGTGATATTGGAGTTACGGTTGAAAATGTTTTTTATAAACTTCTGTCTTGTGACAAAGTTTTTGGCATCATTGCCAGAAAATTGTTACAGAATTCCATCAATAACTTTATGGTGATTTTGCTTTAAACTATAGTTATGTTTGTTGTTTATATATATATATTCTCTCTCTCTCTCTCTCTCTCTCTCTCTTTGTTTTTTTTCATGCTTCATAAAGATTTTTCCAAATTCATGCTTTGAGACTTCTTAGCTTATATTGTGATTTCTTATTTTGATGGAGTGTGAAGATGGATTCTTGCTTGATGGATGGATATCCCTTGTATGGTAAAAGACTTGTCTTTGTTTTGATTTCTTGATTTATATGGATATGCATGGTTTGATGTTATGAATTGTAGAGAGAGTAAACTGATGTTGTGTTATTGCCTTTACATTGGACTAGTATTTGGATATGAAGAATATCATCATTTATCTTTGTTACTATCCTTATGTTTTGATCATTCAATATAGATGATTGGAGACATGTTATTGCTTTGATGTTACATGAGTTCTTAGTTGATTAGTATGAATTGAGTCTTGAGAAATTTGCCTATACTTTGAGTATTTTTTTTCCTTTAATTTTGTTTGTCGGTTAAAATCTACATAGTAGTTATTGAGAAGGCATTTCATCCACCATTATACTTATCCACTGACGTTCATGGAGCTACGCCTCCATCATCATTCCACCTCCACCACCACAAGTTTGGAAGAATAGTTAGAGGTGAGACTACCTCGTCTCTCAGGTAAGATTCCTATTTCTCTTCTTTGTTTGTAAGCATTGAAGACAATGCTTATTTTAAGTTTGATGGAGAGAATCCTATTTGGAGATTTGGTAGGTTGTTTTCTCTTGCTTTCTTTATGTAGTTTGCATAGGTTTTAGGTTGGTAGATAAATTATTTATTCTTTATTCATTTAGGTTGCATTTAGCTATATTTGAGTTCAAGCTAATGAGAGAAGATGATATGTATCATTATGCTTTGATTGTTGTGATTCTTGGATATTTTTCATCTTAGATGATTTACCCAATTTGAGGTCTTGTTAAGTTTATTTTCTCCCACTATATATTTTACACAATACCAATATGCTTAACTTAGTGGTTGGTTCGAATGAAGTGTTTATTAATCATTAGATTATGGAACTTTGCCTTTTCTAGTATTTGTTTGATTATTACTTGAAGTAAGTGTTGACACTTACCTTGTGGACTTACTTAAAGCCTTAATTAAGTGATTAATTAAATAATATGCTTAAAAGATTAATTTCTTTTATTCTTTACTTCAATGTTTCAACTCACTTAGTAATCGGTGGTCTTTTTATAAGGCAAGAGTTGATCTTCGTGTAAAATGGTGACTTGAGATATGAGTATATAAAGCATTTTGAGTATGTACTTAGTAACTGGGAGTTTTCTCATAAGACAATAGTCGACTTTTGCATAAAACAGTAAGCAACAACTCAAAGAAGAATAATAATTGAATAATCTATTAAAAATAGAAAAATAAGGGAAGAAAAAAATTAATTAAAGTGAAAGAAGTTTTGAAATGGGAAAAAGACCCTTTTGGCTTCAGTTGTTAAGTTCTCTTACTTATTAAGCCATATGAAAAATAAATTTTAAAGTTGGAGTACTTAATGATAATCTTAATGTAAAGTAATCTATTTATTAACATTTAGTGATTTTGAGTAACACTAGTCTAAGTAGATTTGGTCAAGCACACACTTTCGTGTGAGAAACTATGAAATTAACAAGAAAAAGATTGAGTTGGAAGTCTAGATAAAAAAAATATGGAAAGAATCACTACGATGATTGTATTGTTTTGATTCTTAAGGCTTAACATCCACTATGTCCAATACAAGTAACTTTTATAATTAGATACATGGTTAGTGTAATTTAGGTTATTATTCTTCATTGTTTATTTTATATGTTTGTATTGTTAGCATAACCTGTATGTTTAGATAAACTTGTATGATATGATAGGCTAGGTTAGGTTGATTTATTCATTTTTCCAATCTTTACATCATTAGTTATTCATTATTCTTTTCTTTGCGCGGGATGGACAAAGTAATAAGTTTGGGGGTGTGTTAAGTGCATGATATGTCTATCATTTTACCCTCATTTGATGTACTTTATGACAATAATTGCAAGAGTTATGGTACTTTTAGTGTTATTATTATGTTTTTACAGGTGAAGACAATTGGAGTAGAAGAGAGGTAACTTTCAAAATATTTTTGTATATATTCTTGGCAAATTCAAGCATAGGTGAAAAAATAAAAGTTGTAGCCATTCTTCTTAACTTTACGTGAGCTATTAAATCGCTTCAATCGAATACCTATGCATAAAGTTATGGTCACAATACTAAAGAGTATTCATGCTGTTGAGTCTTGGCAACGGGTCTTCGAGACCTGCTTTGTTTATAAAAAGCCTCAGTAAAAAGTTGCGAGAGAGGATCCCCTTTGACTCCAAACTCATTTTCTAACTAATTTTCTTAGGGTTTTCATGGATTAAGGAGCTAAGAGACTGATTTGATGGAGATTTTTGCTTGGATTAGAGTAGAAGCTCTTCTACAACAAGGATTGCTGCTTGGATTTGGTTCTTCTAATCCTAGCTCATTTTTTCTTTAGTTTGAGATTATTATAAATATGTGTAGATTTGTTGTTTTTATGGATGTTGTGAACTATTTTAGGATAATTTGATACTTATAAATACATAACCCATTGATTATTCCTAGGATGTGTTGGCTTTTAGCTGATGCTTGAATATGTTCTTCATTTGTTGGTTACATGTGTTGAACAACTTGCTAGACTTAGGAAAGGCTTGAGAAAGGTTTCCAAGGTTGGAAAAGAGCTAATAGAGCATTGGTAAATGGTAGATTCGAGAGAACGATCATTTCTACGAAATTTTAAAAGAGAACTTTAGCTTAATGGTTTCTAAGGCAACTGGTTAGCATGAGAATATCTAACAAGGTTCTAACGAGCTAACTAGCCCTGTCTTGAAAGATGAGGGTTGATGTTGTAGATTTTTCTAACCTGCAACTTTCAGGAAGTGTGATTTGGGTTAGATAGGTACTTGTGTTAAAGCTATGTCTATGTAGTAGCCAATTTGGTTTGAATTCATTAGAAACTTTGTAAATATGTATTTAGGATAGTTGTTATGTTTGTTTGGTTTGGTGATTGGTGATTCACAATTTTGGTAGTTTAACTTCTTATTTCTTGTTTTCCATGGTTTATTTGCTCGAGCTAAAGTAAAATCATCATACTTAGTATTTGATTAAATTCTTTGTCATGCAATTTTCTGTGGGATCGACACCCGACTTACCGCTATTACAATTGACATTGTACACTTGCCGGTGATATTAGAGTTAGGGTTGAGAAGGTTTTTTTTTTAAAAAAAAACTTATGTCTCATGAGATGCGAAGTCGAGAAAACAAGTTTAAGTGGAAAGATTTGGACCCAAGTGCTATTGTTTTTAAATTGAGAACCCATATGCATCAATAAATATAGTTTAAGAATATATGTTGTAATTTTCCTAGGATGATGCTAATTATGTAGTTTTTTTATTTATATACTTAACAAAATATTCTTAAGAAAAATGAACACTCTTCATTAGTCTTGTAAGTGGCAAATTTGCCTATAAGTTCAAAATAATAATGTAAGATTTCATTCGATCGCAAATATGAGTGAATAATTTAACTAAAAAAATATATAGTTGGTGATATACACTAAGATGAAAAAAATTAGTGATTTATTTGCCTTTTTTTTTGTACTCGAGCAATATGCTAATTAAGAACAAGTAGCCTAGGGAGACAGCAAATGACTTGCCAATCCATTTCACAACCTGATTCACCTTTTCTAATCAGCAAGGAAACCAAATATTCCTAATTGCTAACACTTGATTTGACACCCACTCATACATACAAATTTTCATCGATAGACTTCTCACTAGCAATCCATGGATGAGAAAGAGTTTGGATTGAAAATTTCACCTCCGCAATCTTGAATCATTTTTGTTATAAGTTTTGTCATTTCTACCTTCCATGTCACCGATAGAATTAGCAACATGACTGCTTCCTAAGCTTTTATAATTCACACTGTTAGATTTGACAAAAAGTTGATTATTTTGGTATAAACATTTGTTTTGAAAAAGAATACACTAATTGAACGATGAAAGTTGAAGGTGTCCAAAAATTACGTTTAATGTATTTGAATCATGTTTTTTCCCCCCATTCTTACTTTTGAAAACTTGAAAAACTTGGTAAAAATTTAATTATTTCTCAAAATATTTTTTTTCGTGCAACGATCAAGTAAATAGTGTATTAGCTTTTTTTGAAATAGCCATTTTTTTTTGTAGCTTGTTTCATGTTGCCTTTTCTATCTAACACAACCAGGTATCTTTGTTAGCCGCTCTTGGAGCAGGATAAGTATACAAGCAGGGAGCTAAACGATTTAATTTCTCGAATCTAAAACTCAGGAGAGGGTCAAAATTATCCACTCACAACAGTAAACCTTAATAGTATTATTGACTTTATGACGCAGGAGTAGTTTCTACTAAATTATGACAATCCGGTTAACCTCCCAATGGAACGTAAGAATCATGAACTCGGGGCCGGCCGTGCCGTGCCTTAGCTTGTCAATGTAAGCACCGTAGCTTTAGTGGGTAAGTTGGACTTTTAATTATCTAGGGTTTGATTAAGGTCCCAAAGTTGAATGATTAATCAACTGATCAGTCTCTTTTGTTCCCTATTCATAATCATGTTTAATTAAGATAACAGCTGATTAACAGTTGGCGGGAGCCCTACAAAATTACAAGTGGTGGTCGTAATCAAGGGTTTTGATGTTTGCGTGTTACGTTGCAACAACTGAAAATAATATACTAGTACTAAAGCAGTGGCAGTTCGCATTTCATTTTCGAAGAGCTTGCTAGTTGTCATCAAAAGGTAAAACGAATTTACGAGACCCGTCTCGTTTATTGCACTTATTCGAATATTCTTACCTTCCAGTTTCGATGGAAGGCATGTTCTGATTAATTTCCGTTAGTCTGTCCATTTGTTTGCGTCTTTTCATCACATATATATATTCTAAAATATTATACATATATTTGAAGTATAAAGTTTTAAATGTTATATAAAGATATATGAACTAAATCAAACTCTCTCCCTCGAAATATTCGTGCATTGATGCGAAACGAACGAGTTCTCATCTAACGGAGTCCTTCTCATTGATAATCATCTTGCGTGGATTTCAGCCTGAATTTGTATTCTCTTTGAATCTTGGTTGACCGTGCCTTAAAATAACTTCACACATACACGTGATAGAGCTTAAATCTCTAACCACTATATAAGAGTACCGCAGGTGTTGGTGTTTCTACCAGATGAGTTAACATAAAGGCGCCCTTAAAAGTATTAAAAATGTGTTGCTAAAACAAATGTATTACTTCCCATCCGTTTCTCAATATTACAATATTTTCCTTGCTTAGAATTATTGTAACACTTTAAAAGTTAGAAATAATATTTTACTTTTGTGAAAGAATTTTAAAGCTATTGGAAAGGCACAACAATTTTCATTAATATTTGGGTTTTCGATAAGATTACCCACTAAAGTTATTGTCGTATCGATATTGCCACTTATATTATAGTTTAAGATTTGATATGCCATTAATATTGCAGTCTGGTACCAAATAGGTTACAAACTGTTAAAAAACTAGTGTAAAAAGTGAGAAAGTGTAGATTTTGAAATCTTATATATTAATTCAACTTTTAACAAACTTCTAACATTTTTAATCTTTTTGTACGCTTATCCAAGCAATTGCATTCATCACCATCAAATTTGGGACTGGTGAAAGAGACGTAGCCAAAGGAGAAGTTCAGTGACCTTCCACCGCCCTTAATTCCCCGCCCATTGTCAACATGGCATACGATTTTGACCCATTCAAGGTATATGTGTTATTCTGTCATAGATATCGATGTCTATTACTATCTACTCTGACAATGCTTTAGTCACTAGTGGCAGATCCAATAATGAAAGATTCAGTTACTTAGATAAGTGTACAAAAAAATTAAAATAATAAATTACATAAAGTACTTAAAGTTTATTAAAAATTATATTAATACCCTTAGAAGTTACATAAATTTTTCACATTTTTGTTAAGTTTCTAATAATTGGTGACATATTGGGTCTCAAGTTATAATATCCAATAGCATATCTAGCTCTAAACTATAATGTTAGTAACAATATTGGCATTAACAAATATTTTAGTAAAAAATCTGATCTAAAAGTTAAACATTAATAGAAAAATTGATTTTTTTTTTCCTAAAGCTATTTTAGAAAAATAAAAACTATGGAATGTGACGATGAAAATGAGACGGGCAGAGCCGGTGAAACTCTCCAACTTTCAGCCTGCAAACCCAAAACTGTTGACGGTACGTGAACGGGAAAAACGAAAGGGGGGCGAGCGAGGAAGGCGGATAAGAAATAAAAAGGGGAAGAAAATCTGCAGATCCGACCACAAAATCTGTGGCACAGTGAGAAACAGCAGACCTTTTCGCCAAAAAAAGTTTCCCACGCGACGCACAGATTTTTTTATTTAACACGTCGTCTTATCTGCCGCCTCTTCCTCCCTCCTCCGTCCGATCCTCTTTTTTTCTCCACGTGGCCCAATCGGCGCCCCAATTTATAGGCCACGTCAGCGTCGCAGCCCGGTGAAAGTTAAACATATACCCGAACAAATGAGAGCGCCACAAAGAGAGTAATAGAAAAGTCCGTGTTAAGTCTTAGAAAAGTTATACCGTACAATTTTAATTTTCACTCTTAGGTGTTAAAAAAATCCTACCCGTAATTCAATGCTTAGATCCCAATCTATTGGGTTAAATTTTCACCATTATTCTATTTAATTATAATTAATTTCTTTTATTATGTTTTTTTTTTAAGTTTTCACCACTGTTGATAGGAGCATCATCTGATTCATTTTTAATACTTTATAGTGGACAGATTTTGATAACCCATTTTTAAAATTAGTGGCTAAGAGAAAATTAAGTGGGATACATAAAGTGACTGAGACTTAGATGAAAAGGTATTTACGAATAATAGATTGGGATAGTTATATATTATTTGTTTTATTTATCTAGTATTTTTTTCAGTTACTTATAAGTTATTTTTCAAGGATTATCTTATTTTACCTGAAAGGTTTTAGCTTGATCCGATTATCTTCTCTTTATTTGATGTCGTAGAGATATGTAGCCTTTTATTAGCCAATTTATATGTTTATGTTGTTTTTTAATGTCTTATACTATTATTTTATAAGATGATGTTTGACTCATTAAAAATTGAAATGAAGTACAATTTTTATAAGAAAATATTAGTAGTAATTTATTTAGTTAAGCTATGGGTAAAATTTTGTTTCGATAATTTAATTATGAGCAACGTGATATCTTTTAACATTTTAGAATGTACTATTAATGACAAAAAGTTTATGCTGCGATTAATTTTAAAAAGTCAGAAGTTAAAAACCGAGAGAGAATAGTGGATCACCGTTGGGATCTTGTGAGAGAGAAAGAGAGAGAGAGAGAGAGCGGAGCGCATGCAATTGTGCACGCTTTGGCTCGTGATTCGAAGAGAGGGATTAATTTTTCTCTCTGGTTTTTAAGTGTTTCTTTTGGTCAAAGTATTGTTAAATGGCCTACCATGCACGCGAGGATTTGGGTGACAGCCCGGTGCACGGATATGGATCCGAAGGTCTAATGGTTGCCTGCCACGTCCGGGGTGAGAAAAGGTCAGCCTTTGGTGGGGACCGAGCAGCGGCCTTTGCGGACGCGTAGCCGCCAGTGGCGTGCGTCCTGACGTGTTTTAACTGCTAGACGTACCATGGTCTTTTTTTTTTTTTTTTTTTCCTTTATCATTCGGGGTAGGAACCCTCATGTTCCTGGACGACCGGACCCCCACCCCAACACGAGTTCATGCTTATAACACGGACTTATCTTTTTGTTTTTAACTAATTTCGTTAAAAGGAGAATTTAATATTTTTTAAATTTAATAATTCATTAAAAATAAAATTTTTAGATATTATTAAATTATTTTAAATTTTATATCAATTTGAAAACAAAGCTACATCTTAAGTACGATAAAAAAAATTAATGGCTTGATTGATTAACGATTTGAAAGTAGCTGGAATGAGGGAATGACTAATTAACAATTCTTCAGAGCGTTAGATGAGTACACATTGTTGATGGATGGGGAGCCATGTGGTTGTTACATCATTATGCGACACTTGTCATCATGACAAACGTTGAGTTAAAAGGTGTCCATGGAAATATGCATCAAATATTTTTCCTCCCATTAATTTTTAATCAAAATTGAATTTCAGGGAAAAATAAAATAAAATGAAGGGATATGCAAACTATTTTTTTTGGAAAGTGAGATATTTACACTTCACTTTTTATTGCACTCTGTGAGCATCAATCAGTACCTAAAAGGTTTTTTTTTCACATAGTAAAGAAAGTTTATAATATTTGATGGTTCAAGTATTCACGTGCACACATTTTGGTTTAGCACAAGCATCGAGCCGCGGAGGCAAATGCTCCAACTACGAACACGCTTCCATTAAACTCGCGTTACGCCATCAAATTGTTTTCTTCATCTTCTTTTTATGTACCTTTTAATTCGTGTTAATCAGGTGTTCTTATTTGACTTAATTTGGTTGATTATTGGTTTAATTGTCCAATCAATTCTATCAAAAGCACTCATTGACGCACCACACATAGAAACAATGTCCGCAGCAAGCAGTTCAATTATCTGTACTTGGACTTCCACCCCAGCTGATAGGATTCAAGTTGCTCTAAATACATTGTGCATTATTCTCTTACAATTTGCAGTTTGTCACTCTCTAAATTTGAAAAGTAGGCAGATTTTTCCTCAACTTTCTTTGACATTTCTGTAATACCCTATATACCTTCTATATGCTTCTAACTATTATATATATATATATATATATATATATAATTTGATTACAAAAAAAAAAACATGGCAAAAACTCCATTTAATCATTTGGCCAACCTTATAAGTCAAAAAATTTTCTTGCAAACACCTTAAAGTTTCTTCCAACACCCTTAAATTTCTGCTTATTTAGTAATTAAAAAATCTTTAAAGGGAAAAGACATAGACACATATATATATAAGCAAGTGTTAAGAAAGATATAGTTCGATTTGGATCAACAAGAGCCTGATAATGAGTTTTAAAGGCCTGCTCAAACGTAATTTTGTCTGTTCAGAATCAGTGAATGTTAATTGATCCTTGCTAAATATAAACCGAACTGGATAGTGTTAAAATTTCAGTTATTAAAAATTCAAATTTTTTGGCAGTGGTTTTTATAAGTGATTTATTACTGATTATTTTGATATATAATGATTATTTACTTGTATATAAATTGAAAGCATATATATAAAGAACTCTAAAAATTACTTTTTGACCATTGTTTTAGAAAATTTGTGCATTTTTTATGAATTTTTCTTTTTCTTGGTTGGGTGCAAAAAGAATGATAAAAAATTAATTTTTTAAAATGAATATTCAAGTGATTATTAATTATGTAAAATTTAGTCTTTTAAATGGGTTTGTTTTAGACAAAAAAATGGAGAAAAATGAAAATAATGGATTATATTCTTTAATATTTATTGTGAAACACTAATACGGAATCAAATATTTTCATTAAGTAAGTGATGTTTCAATTTTTTTTAAAAAAAAAAAATTATTAACCAGGAAACCCAATCGACGGCCCATTTGAGCTATACAATGGGAAGTAGCCATCTTGTATTACTTGAATCTTTGAAACTTGGTGAAGTCATATATCATCAATCCACATTATAATATTGATTTCAAAACTAAATTAAGATTTTTAACAGTTAAGTTGGTTGACAAGTTCAGAGTGCCTCAATTATAAATAGCGACGAGCTACTGAGTGTTTCAAGTTCTGGAAAAAACAAATTTCATGCCAAACAGGGGGAAAAAATGTAGAAAGCAGGGATGGGTATGTTGATAGGGGTGATGGTGAGGGTGAGGCCTGAGTTGAAACGGTTTCGTAAGTTTGGTGCAGTAGATCAGAGGAGAAATGGGGCAGCACCCATGGCTTGGGGAAAAGGGGGGGAATTAGATGTAGCCTTAGGGGTCAAGTCAACTGATCTACTGTCTTATAGCAGTATCCTGTAAACAGACACTACGAACTAAACAACAGGTCTTGTTATTGCTGATTGTGTGCGGTCGGGTCCATACACTTGCTTCATCATTTCTAAGTACCAGAAACAGAAAGATGCATCTCTTTCTCATCTCTCTTTCATGACTTTTACCTTGTTTTCGGACACTTGTTTTCTGCTCACTTGTTCGGATGGGTCAATGCTTCAGTATGTTTACGGTCAAACAAGCCTATTTCGATATATCTGGACTTTAAGCCCATATACATTAGCTTGGCACACAATGGGCTTGCCATTATTAGTCCATTTAAAGATGAAACATAATAATCAATGAGCAAGTTCACCTAAAGTAATTTCTTTTTCATTTCAAATTAAAAAAAGCTACTATTATGCTTGTTTCGAGTAGTTTTTTATATGAACTAGGCTTATGCTCCCTTATACTATATATATACAACTTCTAAACATTTTGAACTATAAAACCAAACAATTAGGTCATTAGACTACAATTTCAACTAGATTCTATAAGAGAAGCAAATATGCCATCATACATGATTTGTGCGATCTCGCAAACCGTTCGACTTCCTGCTCCAATCACATTTTGTATCTCTAGCGTAGATTTGCTGTTGTGATTTATGTAATCTCCACTCCATTCTTCATCTCTGATCATTATTTCTGTGATCTCTACTCTGATTTTCATCTTCGATTATGATTTCTATAACCTCTACTCTGATCTTCAACTCCAATTGTGGTTTTCTTTGATTTGTTGCTCCGATCGTTTTCTCTGATGACTTCTTGCAGTCACGGTTTCTTCAACTTTTACAATTTCACTTTAATTGTCTTTTTTGGCATTGATTCTATGTTTTGTGTAGTTTAACAATTTCTGCTATAATCATCTTCTCCAAACACCTTTTTTGCATTTTCTGCAATTTTTGCTTTGATGTGTGTGTGTGTGTGTGTTTTTTTTTCCTTTCTTACATGTGAAGAAAGAAACATATACTTATGCATAAATGAACATATTCATATAAAGAAAAGAGCATACACATATAAAAAATGAACAGGTAGATTCAAAAATATCTATACGGAACAAACATCCAAATAGATAAGTGTATACACACACATGTATAAAAGAACATTTACATATAAAGAAATAAACATATGTATATAAATAAAAGAACATACGCATACAAAGAAAAAGACATATACCATTACATATATCTATACAAACCAAATATCAAAACATAGTATGAACATATGCATATGTATAGATGAACACATACATGTAAATAAACAAACATATACATATAAAAAAAATGAACATATGCCTTCAGAAATTTCTATACAGTACTAAGGTCTAAACATACAATGTACATACACACATGTATAAATAAAACAACATATGTATATAAGGAAATGAACATACCTATATAAAGAAAAACAACATATGCTTCTAAGAAAAAAGAATATATACCTTCATATATATCTATATAGAACAGATATAAAAAAATATATTATGAACATACATACATGCAAAAACAGACATATGAGTATAAAGAAAATAACATATGCATATGAAAAAAAAACAAAGATATGCTTTCAGTAATATCTATATAGAACAAAAGTCCAAATAGATAATGTACGAACACTATATAAAAAGAACATATGCAAACAAAGAAATGAACATATGTATATAAAGAAATGAACATATGCATATAAAAAATGAATATATGTATATGAAAATAGGAACATATGTATATAAGGAAAAGAATATATGCATGTAAAGAAAATAACATATATCTTCATATATATCTAATCAGACCAAATATCAAAATACATTATGAAGACATACACATGTATAAACAAACATATGCATATAAATAAAAGAACAAATGCATATGCAAAAATGAACATATGTCTTCTGATATATCTATACAAAATAAATGCAAATAGATCATGTACATACACATATTATGTAAAAGAACATTTGCATATGAAAAAAAGAACACATGTAAATAAAGACAAGAACATATATCTTCACATATATCTATACAAATCAAATATTAAAACAAGTTATGAACATACACACATGTATAAACAAAGAAAAAATAATTAGAAAAAGATATACAAGTTTGAAAAAAAAAAGAATGATAAAAAAATAGAAAATTAAGGAATAAAGCTAGGAAAAATCTAGACATGTAAAATAGACAAAAAAAAACATGGTAGAGACAAAAACAAAACAAAACAAAAGCTATAGTGAGTTGGAAAAAGAAAATGAAAAATTATTTTTGATGGGATAAGAAAAAGATTGAAAAAACATTTTGGCTAAGAAGAAAAGTTTGAAGTTAAAAAATGAGAAGACAAAGCGAGAGAGGTAAAACATATGCTATTCATTCCACTGTGCTAATTAGGTGCAAGTTTTCCAAAACTTTCTAAAATTATATTTATAGCAACTTCCATAACAGGTGTTTGTCCTGGTACACTAGTATCCTAGGCACACATAAGTCTTGACCTTAAAAAAAAACTTCTCAAATGCCTTTGCTTATTTGGATATAAAATCTAGAGTGTCACAATAAACTGCTTGCACCTGAGGAGACAAGATGAATAATATAATAACAATGCTTGTTTCAATGATATGTTGAAAACATATAATACCTTGAGAATACTTAGCCATATAAGTATATTAGACATATTTCTCGAACTATGTCATACTATCAATAAATGCTATCAACAAATATCATACTATTTTAGTCCTTAACTTATTAACTGATCTATTTTTATCCTAAACCTATTATAAATGTTTCAATTTGGTTCATCACCAAATTATGTCACATATTATACTTTTAACAAACCTGAATTCTATTTTTTATTTTCTTAAAAAATCTTTTTTCCAATAATATATTATATCATATAAATATTAATTAAATTTTTAGATTTATTAATTTAAATTTTAACAATATATATTAGATGAGTAAATTTCATGAATGGACCATTAACTTTAAACAATGTACTATATTAATCATTAACCCACTAAGTGTTCTATTTTAGTCTAATGAGTAAAGTGCATAAAAAAATTAGAAATTTTAATTTGGGATGTAAATACATGTCTAACCGCTTAATTGTTACTTAATGGGTCTAAACATTTTCCCTTCAAATGGAAATTCACCTCTTGCTCTAGGCTAGACCAAGTTGGCATAGAAATTTGATTTATAAAGGAAAAAAACTGGTTATTTATGTTGTCCATTAATCATCAAAAGATTATAGTACAACTTTCAATTTAATAGAAAATAATTTTCTAATAGTTTAAATTTATTAATTTTGACATAATTATCTGACAACAAATTTTAAGTTCGAATTTAAAATATTTTTTAACTATATTTCCATTAATTCAAAGTGTGCCATAATTTTTTATAGTTATTGGACTATATAAAAAAAAAAATTCCTGCAAATCAGTTTTCCATACCAACATAATTTGTAATGGTGCCTTGGATGAATTGTAATGAAAAAAAAAGGTTTTGGGATCATTAAGCAATAGGTGATACATTAGGAATGGATTTGCAATTCAAAAATTAAAGGTTTGAAATTTTTGTGTAATTTACTTTGGTTTAAATTTATTTAAAATGTTTCATTTTGGTCCATCACCAAATGGAATCACATATCATACTTCCAAAAAATGTTTGTCATAATTTTTACTTTCCTAAAGACCATTTCCTATATCATGTTTTGTTCTATAAATATTAATTAAATTTATAAAATTATTAATTTAAATTTTAACGATCAATAAAGCATATGATGTTATAATTATAATTTTATTTATATTTATTTTACATTATATAATCAATATTTTTTAGCATTTCTTTATCTATGCAATATGGATTCATTTTTTTTTTTTACATTCCCACGCATCATGTATGTATAGTGAAAATGAAAATTTAATACCATATAGAAATCCTTAATATACGTGTATCTATATATATTTAATGAATAAAGAAAAATAAAGGTTAAACTACAATAACTATCATATTATTCCAAGAATGGTGGCATGGATAATTTAAATAATATTTATAAATCCCTAAGTCTTTGCTTCTGCATAATGATTAATAGAATTTTGTGGTGGAAGTATAAAGTTTTGCTCATATCCAACAAATTTGTCTCATTAGTAAAATATTACGTATGTTATTAATCATCATGTCCTTCTATCTAAAAAGAGGAGAACACTTTTGTCTCTTCTTATAAAACTTCTTCATCTATAATTTTCTTTCAAGATTTTTTCCTTCCAAACAAATGCCCCAAAATCCTCTTAATTTTAAACAAATTAAAAGAAATAAAAAATTTACATTTCTTCAAATACCTTATGCTCACTATCTTTTCAAGCAGAAAAAATTTGACTATTAAAAATTTATGTTGATTTAGTGAATTTTAGAATAGTTACTAAATTTGTATTTTCTTTACCAATAGAGATAACTTTAATGTTAGCAACAATCTTTACTCTAATTCAAAGTCATCTATTTCACTTTTATATGAGACAATTTTCTTCTTCCTCGCTTGGTTTCATCCCTTTTATCATGAATACGTAGAAATGATGTGCTTCTATCTCTTTTTATAAAGATTTATAAATTAGTAATTAGTGGATACTGTGAATAAAGTAATTAAAAAACCCACCACCTCAAGTCCTATAGTTAATTCAGTAGTTGTTTTTATATGTATTTTCTACAACATAACCCATCTTTACTTTTATTTTTTATTACAAATAAAGTCCGTCTTTACAACCCACTTATAAAATGTATTAATACATAAACTAGTTGCCTTCTCTTTATGTGTATTGATTTAAAAAAGATAAAATTTATGCTGATCCATAATCACCTTATTGTATTGCAATTTCTGAACTTTTCATAATAATTAATAATTAATAGTTAAGATAAAATTTACAATGAAATAAATATAAATTCTTAAAACATTAAAAAAAAAAAAATAGCCCAGTGCATCAAAACAGCGTGTTTAACTAATTAGCTTTTAATGAAGAGCATAATTATAATGGTGAGTATATATTCATTAACTTTAGACATAATAAAGTATGTACTTAGAAGGAATGTATGAAAATGGAAGTGTGACTTTTTAAGGAGCATTTCAATTTTCATCATGCTTCAAATATATTTTAAAAAATAAAAATAAAAAGAGAGAGAGAAAAGGTAATCGATTGAGCTGAATCTATAGTGTGGCCCTTATGTAGGGGTGATGATGAGCGATATAAGGGTGTTTGGTGTTTAACAGAAGAAAATATAATATAACTGGAAAGTAAGCAAGCAGCAGAAGCGCGCATGCATGGCAAGGGGGAAAGGGAAGGGGTTATTAGGGTCAACCAACGAATCCATTATCGTCTCATACGACGCTCGCTGCTACTTCTACGTTGTTCTGTTTATTGTTGATTCTTGGGCGTCATCATCAGTATCAAATAGGTACTGCGCTGCCGCTACTTCCCTTCTCCCTCCCTTTCATGCTTTTGCATTCTTTTTCTAAGATAGGATGGTTCACAGTATCAGTCCTAAAACATCTTCTCTTTTGGACTAACAGTCCTCAAGTGCCACATATCGATTTCAGTCTGCCAAATGGATCAACATTTAAAAACCACTAACCCTAATTTACGTCAACAAGGAAGTTTTAGGATCAAATTTTCCAACAGAAGGAAAAAATTAAAAAAAAAACAGAGAGTTGAAGTAATAAATGTTTTCTTCTGACAAAATCCTTCTAGTTCTTACTTTCATCACATTTGCATCTGCTTAAGCTTTATAAATGTGACGTTTTTAACTCACACTCTCTCTCCCGTTTGAGCTTTGTGTCACTTAGGTCCTTTCTCCTTTTCGTTTGGATGACTATTTTTCACATCACGTGTTTCCTCAATATTTCATGTTTAACAGTGAATCAACCTATGTATAGTATAAAATGACATGTTTTTCTTTCTCAATTAGTTCTATCTATGCCCATCCTATGGACATAATTTTTTGTTAGAAAATATTAAAGTAGAAAACTTGTTCTATAAAGGAGGATTGAATTAACATAAATTAAAGTTGCTTTTAATTTTTATCCTTTATTTATATGTGATAATTGATAAACTAAAATTTTAATTCTCTATTTAAAGATTTAAAGTAAAAAAGAAACACAAAAGGAACAAAATTATATTTTTGCAATTATGAAATAAAATTGCTATCGCGTTATAGATTTTTTTTAGTTATAATGAAATTTTCATAATTAAAAGAAAATTACATATTTTTATCAGTTAAAAAAATTAATAAATCACTAATATATTAAGTGAAATATGCAATTAACAATAAAATTTATTTGTAGCATTCTATGGGCCAACTTTCTTTATATACCATAATCAACCATGTAGATGGGTAATTCCATATGTAAAAAATTTTTATGATTGGAAATAGAGAAACCAATTGCAAAAAAAAAAAGGGCGGAACCTAAAATTTTGTTAGTTATTACAAAATTATTGTTTTATAGTTAAAATGTAAAATTTGAAAGTGATCAAAATAGAATTAACAAATTAATAGATAAAATACGGTTTCATATAAAAGCTTGAGGTGCCTTTTAATTAGTCTATCAATTAAATCACCCACAACCTTTGCTTTATTATATGTATAATAGGTTTAACTGCGCGGAGCTCAAATCTGTGAGCCGAAATATGATTGGGCTTTTGGCGCAGAAAGCCTTTTATTACTATGATATAATCAAACTATGGTCTTTGGGCTTCTTAATTCATTTCCGGGCTTTCCCACAACCTGGGCTTTCACATCGATTAGATACGTTTCAACTCATATTTTTCCGGGATCATCCCTAGTTCAATCGACTGAGCCCAATGATAAACCCCAAAAAAAGGCGAAAGTTCACTATCTATTTGTATTTGATTAGTTGGCTTTTATAGACAATATCAAGTGTCTAAACTGAAATTATTCTTCGGCTAATACGAATATGAAATATTTTCAATGATACTGTAAGAAGTTTCTCTTTTCTTTTAGTGGTCCGACATTTTCGAATGAATTCTATCCTGAATAGTTTTACGATATTATCTCGATTTCTTAAGCTACGAAGATTGTTTCTTTCCTCTCAGATTTTTTTTTTGGTTTAAAAAAATGGAAACAGCGGCAAAATGAGATGAGTATGATAGATGTATGTGTGTCCCAGACACTTTAGGAGCAAAGATAATGGTAAGTTATTGTGTTGAAGCTTGGAACTGACAATATAGGCTGGGAAGCATGGCCTCTTTGTACCCTTTCAATGTTCTTGTCTCGGTGTTCCACATGATTGTCCTCCATCTTCCGTCCTCTACGGTTCCACGTATTCCAAATACTTTCAAGATAAAATTTAAGGTGAAAGGTATGTAGATTGATCAATATAATTTTTTTTTTCTTAGTAGTCAAATTCATTACTAATGTTTATGTTCAAATGAAATCCACCATGCACTACTGTCCTCAAATGTAGGCAAATTAGCCACTTACATGACTACATGGAGAGAATATTTCATTTGATTGTGGAATATTTTGTTAAGTGCACAAATAATTGAAAGAGGGAGAAAAAACCACTTAGTCTAACCTTCTTTTTGGGTAAATTACACAATTTATTTCTGAACATTACCTATTGATGCACATAGGTCCTTGAACTAAAATAAGAGCACTCTTTCACCTTTTCTCACTTTTAGTTGCTCATAAATTGGGCTCCCACAGTACAAAAAATTGCCCGTTTATTAACAGACAAAACCATTAGTATCAGTTCAAAATCCGTTGGTAAAAGATTCGGTGGGATACTCCAAGGGAAGGAATGCCCATTGGTACAAACAGATAAAAACAGGAAATGGTGGCCAACGACGCTGGTGACAAGCAAGTTAGGTCAAAGGCAATGGGAGAATAGGGATGATGAGTCATTGGCTGGGTCGAAATTTCTAAATATCATGAGATAGCTTCAACCAATGGATGAAAATGTTTTGTGGGTTTAGGGTTGAAATATATCCCATGCTTATACTAGTGGCCACTTTTCTCTTAGTATTGGTTCTGAGCATAGCTTCTACCAAGGGTTATCCTTGTCCATTAGTATAGGCATCCGATGGCAAATGTCAATTTTATTGTAGTGTCATCTCCAAATGTTATGAGTCTAATGCTCCGATCACCTTCACCGCCTTGTCCCACCATCATTAATCTTACGTGTTTCCGACCATTACTTAAAGCGTTGTCCTTAAAGGAGATCAAGCCACACCTTCATTCTCCCCATCTTACTGAAGATTTGCTAGCCAAACTCCCATTGATGATGTTTCCCACACCCCATGCGTTTGCCGCAGACCTAGCCATAGATCACCATCAATTCTATTGTAATGAAAGGATAAGAAGGAAGGTTTGACTATGGCTTATTTTCAATCGGACAACCTAGATCCAATCAACATCCTTTTCCTCTAAGCAAGATGGAGACAGCAGCCATATTGTCAAATGTCTGTGGTGCTTTATAGTTTTGAAAAATGTTTAAGGGCTAAGTTAGGTGTTTTGTCTTGTCTTTTTCTTGTACACAAGCTTGCCACCCACTTGTCACTAAGGATGTCAATGGATGTCCAATTCGATGGGCATCCGGTTACATCCGATCCAATGGATCAAAATTTTTTTTTATCAATTAATCGAGTTTAGGTTGGATATCATTTTTTTTTTCCCACTCGTCAACGGGTTTGGGTTGAATGAGGGTTTAGTGTTCACTAGCCTCACATCCGACCTATATATATATGTGTGCACGTTTATATAATATATTAGCATTAGTTATGTGATTAAAATAAAAGTATAATGGATAAGTTATATGAAATTAAAAACAAACATTTATTGCTTTAATAGATAAATGTTTTTAACAATAACAAATGTAAGATTCAATATGACATGACTCAATAAAATTATGATTATAGAGGCGTGGTGGGGTGGATGAATGGATTTTACCCGATCCAACCCGTCTAAAAATAAATAAAGCATTCAAGGTCACAGGTAGGGTATGAGAATACCTTCATTCAACCTAAATCCAACCCATTGACATCCCTACTTGTCACTTATGTTGTCAATCTATTGGAGGATCACACGTCTTCATAAAGCTGGAAAGTTTAACATAATGGTGGATTTCATTAAAACGAGCACATTAGCCAGTTTAATTGTAAAAAACTATAGCGGTCAATTTCTTCTATTGCCTAAATTTTCACGTACACAAAAAGGGCCCTAACTTTTCATTCTAGAGCAGTATGTGCGTCTCTACAAGTTATTATTTTTTTTATGAAAATGAATATATAACGAAATAGAGATGTAACAAAGTGTGTTATTGTAATATTAAATTCCAAAAAATCTTTATGAATAATATATTTTTTATCGAGTCCTCTCTATCTCTTTCTTCATTTCAAATTAGATGTGATTTTCAGCCGAAACTAGCCTCCTGATGGGTTCAAGCAAATGATTTTTTACTGCCCTTTTTTCGGTCAAGATTTCTCGTTCTTGATCTTGTATCTCTGGTGAATGTTGTCTAATCTAATGACTGCCATTAGGTGCCATCCGCAATTGTGGATCGGTTCATAGGGACATTGTTTTGAAATCATTCAATTGATGGTATGTAGATGGGGTTTATGGTTGCAATTTTTTTTACCATATATAATAAATTTTGAGGATTTTATTATTTATATTATGTTTTATATAAATTGATCCACTATTAGGAACTGATTCACTTTTTATTATTTTTTTTAAATTAAAATTTTAGAAGTTATTATCAGACTATAAAAAAATGACAGGAGCAAAGTAATATTTCTAAAATATGATGGGTAAAGTGTAATTTAGCCATAACCTCAGGAGCAAATTGTAATTAAATCCGTCAGTTTTGTATGTTAGCGTATTTATTTAAGTCAGTTGCTTGTTGCGAGTCGCAGCCAGCTAACTCTGTTTGTCCTTGTTCTTGGGTGTCACATCTTGTTTCTTCTGGCCACTTTATTTGTTTATACTTGTTGTAATTTTGACCAGATTGTTAACAAAAATCATAATTACTTTTTTGGAAATAAAAGGAAGAAGAAGAAGTTTCAGGCTTTAAAATTAATAAACACCATTACACGCCAAGGCTGGCAGTTGACGCTATTAACAAGTAGACTCAAATAGCGATTAGAATATGGGTCGAGTATTAACTGAGCCCAATTTCAGGAACGATCCATACAAGACCTTTTATCAGCGGTTATCGGCTTATAGCCCACGTGAGCACAAAACCCAATACCTTTTCTTTTTCACCCCTTTCCTCTACCTTTACCAGAAGCCCAGTAGGGCCCGTGTCAGTTACAAACAAGAACTTTGGAATCTGGATTCCGTGCAAATTATTGCTACAGTCCTTGGAGTCCAGTATTGTTCACGCTTGCACGCTCAAACTAAAATTAGTTCAGTCCACAACATGTTACTCATTTGATCCTTTCATTTCACTGGCATGCAAGTTATTTAACTATGAAGAAGCATAGAATATTAGAAACCATTAGACGGTAGAAAATAAGAACAAAAATTTTCATCAAATTTACCTCAAGCTCTTGTTTTTTTTTTTTTGGACAAAATCTTAAGTCCTACAACAAACATTGTCTCACAAAGCAGATTAACTAGTCCATTCTAAACCATAACCCGAATCTCTTTTCTTTACTAAGCCTCTGGCTGTTAAGAAGTCTAATATTTAACAGCTGGACTGGAGACTGAATCTGCTCCGCGCTACATGCCAAGGGCATGACAAGAGCATGAAATAGCTTCCCATAATTCCCTTCTCCATACTGCACCCATGATCTAACTTATTTGCCTCACCAAAATTTTTTCATTATCTGCTTTGTTTGTTTTGCTTTTTCTAATAAATAATACCATTTTTTTTTTTAAAGTTTTTCTCTATTTTTTACCTTAGTAGGCACACCAAAGTAACAAGTATGAAACAAGAACAAACAAATACTGTGTGAGCTTCCCATCTCTCCCATTAGTCTCTAGATCCTTACAGGTCCACTTCATAAGGTCTGTCCAGCTTCCTCCTCTTGGCATCTGGGGTGTTGTGTGAAGAACTTGTACATGACCCAACCTTTGTGTCATCGCTTTTATAGCTCAAGCATGCTGCCTCCAGCACCCCGTTCGGGCTCTGTGGCACTGATGGAACTGAAACACTCGCACCCTTAGGATCAATACCCAGTGATAAATCCTGTAAATGTCCCACAACCTTCAAAACTCTCTCCTGAAAACCATCACAACAAAAAGATTGTAAAGTAAATAAATACCACTTTGTGTACTTGGATCAAGGACAAGCAAGATCATTAACATTATGCTCCATTTTTAGATTAGGTGACAACCAAAGCTTTACCTCTTTTACATGCTGTGACAGAAGTGAAATTGCCTTGTGCGTGTCAGCTGGTTTGGTTTCCCCTGCAACACAAATGGCCACTGCTGCTGCAACCTCAGAAGGCTTGAATTCCAAGAAGTCAATCCCTGCATTCAATTCCAACCCACCTATAATCTTCAAAACTCACTATCATGCTTGTCAGCACTTCAGGAAGAAAGCAACTCTATTTTGAGTGGTACATTTCAACTGCAAGTCTAGGAAAAAGGAGAGGGGTGGGGACCTCTTATTGTGCTTAGTGTAAGTTTGGCTGATCTTGAGATTGAAGTTGTAAGCGTAATTTGATCATCGTTGAGCTTTCGGATGAAATAGTCTAGGAATGAAAATGGGGTGACCGCTTGCATTCTCCAGTTCAAAGTGCTCAAAACTAGAAGTTCCATTCTTTGTATTGTCCGTGCCTCGAACACAAATCTGGACTCAGCAATCTGTTTACAGTTACATAAGCATCAAAACCTTTGGATCCTATCGAACAAACGGACTCTAGAAATACAGAACTTGTTGGATTCGAACCTGTAAATCAAGAGACAGGGGAACTTCAGTCTCCTCCATCTTAGCTGCAAGAGATAAACAAGCAACAGCCAGCAATTGCATCATCCATGCCTTGCCCTTCTGTACATTTAAATGCAACAAAATTCATATTAGAGCAAGCAAAATGCAAATGTGGAATTAATTCGATTAGCCATCAACTCACCGGCAATTGATACGCCGAGAGAAATCTATCCATGTAGTTTATTGACAAGCACTCACAAAGAGGTCCAAAACGAAAATGGGCATGAACCTGTTGACACATTACACAAGATCATTAATCATCAATCATCAACATAACTTGGAAAAAGTTGAATGTACCCAAATGATTGAACCAAACAGAGGAGAACAATTATCTCATGGCTTACCTACAAGGACTTATAAAGAGAAAAGGGAACATACAAAAGGCAAACAAAGGTTCAGATGAGCACGCCTAACTAAGATCGAAGAAATAAAACAGTTAGCAAAACCAGCCCCAGGTGCCTACAGTAAAAAAGAAGACGCATTCCAGATTAAGGAACAGCCAAAAGACAAGCAACAACACCCAGTTGACAGGGTTCATGTACCATATCGATTATTCAGTCGAGTTAAAGAATATCCAGAAAAGATGAACCATTTTTGGATAAAATTAAGAAAGAACCGATTTTTCATATAAACCCACCTTCCCAATCCACTCAACAGCTCCATTTCTAGCCTCCAAATCCAAATCCCCATTTCTCAGCCGGTCCAAATAATCAGCATTTGGGAGATGTTGCTGCTCTTTTTCAAGCATCAACGCCAGAAACTCTTCGCTCTGTGATGGCAACCGGCCCTCCCAACCATCAAATCCTCCATTTTGGCTAAAGTTTCGATAAAATCTGTGACTCCATTGTGATTCAAACTCCTCTAACACAGCCCCATAGTACTCGTTATCTTCGAAAACACTGTTATTGTCCTCGGCACAGAGGAGACTGGAAGCTGCACAATCGAAACTTGGTGCCATTGCGGAAAACTTGCCAAGAAAAACAAAAATCTCCCTTTATGTTTCCTTTCTTTTTTCCTCAAGCAACGTATATCATTCAGAATGGTAAAGGATAATGAGAAGAAGTGGATTTATGTATATATGTTGGAAATTTTGTTGTTTTAAATCAAAGAACCGAAGAACGAAGAATCAGTCTTTAATGATGTGCAGGAATATGATGAACACTCTATAGAGTGAAGCAAGCTGACTCTCTCTCTCTCTCTCTCCCTTCTCTGTGTCTCAGTCTTGGGACTGAAAGGACTGCCCAAGGGGAGGGTCTCTTATGGAGGCAATAAGGGCCCTTTTAGGGTAAAGCAATAGCCAGTAAGAGAGAGAGAGAGAGAGAGAGAGAGAGACAATTACAATTTCTCGCAAGAGAGAGAGACCCATCTCTAGCAACCAGCAACCATTGATGGGTCCTAAGTGGAAACTCAACATTTTTTTTGATACATTTGCTCAATTTTTAAGATATTTACTTGGGGGAAAGAAATAAATCTCAGTCATTTATGCTTTTCTTTCTATTTGAAGTTGTCTTATTTGTAGGATCAGTTGATTGATACTATTGAACTAGTAATCATATCACTGAACGAAAAATTTTAATGAAATCCAATAGTAGAAAATTCATCAGTGATATCATCCCATCTCATCAATCCTTATCACATGTTCAATAATAATTTTTAAAGGACATCCAAATAGTAAATAAATTCAGGAAAACAACGGAAATTTTTTTACTTCAATGTTTTGTTCTTTTCCTTTTTACTGTTTTACATAAGGTATTAAAGCAGGAAAAATAGTGGGAGAGAGGTGGCAGGACAAATGTAGTAAATGAAAGGGACCAATGGGGACTCGAACGTGTCTTTTTCGTCCCGTTTTGACACGTGTCGCCTCGTTTATCCATTGTTGACCGGAAACATCCGTTTTCCGCAGAAATTGCAATTATGACGGCCTTTCCCAGTACGCATATATCAAATACCACTCTTCGAAAATCAGCAGTATTAAATCTACATTATTAGTAGAAATATATAAGATCTTTAAGTGTACATTTGTAAAAACAAAGACACGTTATTGTTTTATTGTATTTAAAATTTTAAACCATTTTTCTAAAAACCTTTAAAGCATTTAGTTTAACATACAGAATAAGAAAGATGAAAAAAAAAATTATAGTATGTTGTTTTCATTTTTATCTTAATTTTTACAGATAGATTAATAAAATTGAAAATTTTGAATATTAAAAATTTATATTTTAAATTTATTTACTAAATATAAAAATAATATATTACAGATGTTTTGTGACAGAGAGAGTACTCAAACTATTTTTAGAGTTTGAGACCTTTATAAACCCTTAATAAATACAAAAATATATCCAGCTCACTTTCTCAATCTACTGCAATCAGTACATTTTTTTTGTTACACAAAATTCATTTTAACTTAAATGAACTTAATTTAAATAATTTATTTTTATTTAATTTTATACTTTTCAACTAACCAAATCTATTTGAAATTTAATATTATATAGATACAATAATCAATTCAAAATAATTTTTTTGTAATGGTATTAAATTTTTATAAATTTTTCCTTTTAATTTTTAAGAAAGGATAAATTCATAAAAAATTAATAATATTATAAAAATTTTACAATCAATAGATCATTACCCATAAATAATACTGACTTTTAAATGATATTGATTCCAAATAAAAAAGATATAAAAATGAAAATCAGTCATTTTGAATTAAGTTGCTTAAGTTAACTTTAATTTATTTATATTATTATTTGCTAAAAAATGTAAATATCTATATTTAAAAACTAAAAATTTTCACAAATCATTTGTTTATAAAAGTTTTACAGTATAATCTATCGAGATATTAAAGACAGAAAATTACGGACTAAGTGTTGTTGATACTTCTTTTGGACTTCGTCTGCTAAGATTAAAGATATGTGACTTGCATTGTATAAATTAGATTCTTTGGCATTGCTTCTTCTAAAATTACATTCAACACGTTCTATGTGATAGGACTACTCGAAAATCTTTTACTCACTTTTGACATTATCATTTTGATCATAGATAATTAGGGTAAATTGCACGCGTTAATTCCAACCTTTTAATTCTATTTTTAGTTCTAACCTCAACTTTCATTTTGTTCAGTGCGCCTCTCTAACGTGGTTAAAACGTTCCATTTTGAACATTTTTTGATGGAATCCATTATATTGGATGGAAAATGACACGTCAACATAAAATTGTAGGGGAAAATGTTTGTTTTAACCCTTGTAAAAATTTTCATTACAAAAAAAAAAAACCTTAAAAATTTTCAAATCTTCCTCTCCTTCCTCCCCGATGGCCTCATCTCTGCCAGCCCCATCTTCGACCTCCTTCTCCTACCTCTCCTCCATCTCCTGCAACAACCTTGTACTCCATTTGCTCACCCCTCTCCTTCGATTCCCTCTCCCTGCTGCCATTGCAATACCTTTTTCGATTCCTCTTCCCTAATTTCGATCACGATACCTCTTCACATCGTGATTTTCATCGCAATACTCTTTCACCATCACGATTCCCTTTCTTCAGTTCCCCATCTCCACCAACGTGATTTACAGTTCGAAGCACCCAGGTCAATGCCACTATTTGAAGCGCCCTTGCCCACTGCCTCATCACCTACCATCGAGTCCCCAAAACAAGCCACTAGGGCAAATCATGAATGATTTATGTTGACATCTAAAACACCCAGGTCGATGCCCACCGCCTCATCACCCACTATTGGAGTCCCAAAAACTCCCTAAATCGAGGTTGATTCATCCAAATTGAAGGTTGGCCGGAGAGGAAATGGAGGCCATAAATGGAAAGAGAGGGGCTAAGGGAGGCCAAAGATAAGAGTAAAGGGAGGAAAGGGAGGCCAGAGATGGGCAGAAAAAGAGAGGGGGCTGGAGATGAGGCTATCGAAGAGGGACCGCTAGAAAGAGCAGCCAAAGATGGGGCCGTTGGAGATGAAGGATAGGAAGGAGAGGTTGGCCGGAGATTTTGTTAGATTTTAAAGTTTTAAGGTTTTTTTTGGCAAAAGTTTTTTTTTACAGGGATTAAAATAAACATTTTCCCCTACCATTATATGATGATTTGGCATTTTTCATTCAAGATAATAGATTTCATCAAAAAAATGTTCAAAATGAAATGTTTTAACCACGTTAGAGAGACTTTACAAACAAATTCGAGGTTGAGGTTAAAACAGGAATATATTAAAAGGTTGGGGTTAACTCGTGCAATTTACCCTAGATAATTAATTCAAGTAAATGTCCTCACTGAATTAGACTCGGTCCGTTTTCTGCTAATAACAATGCATTAAAAATTTTTATTTATATATATATTGGTTATTGACTAAAATGTATAATTATTGAAACTTTATACTTCAAGAAATCTGAAAAGTGCTTTTAGAATCAATTTGTGTAAAGATTGTATTTTACTAATTTTACTTTCCTAGGCTACTAGAAAATTTCATATAACAAATAGCTAGATGATATCCGTTGTCCTAAAACTATCATTCATGTTTCACTTTCATTCTTAAACTATGAAATGTTGCATGATTCATCTTGAATGATGAAAAATGTTATATTATTTGTCCTCCATTTGTTCATACGGTTAAAGACATATAGGAAATGCATGGCTGAATTGCTACCAAATTAAATATTATGATCAAACTGAACAACATAGAAAAATATAAGGTTTAAGATAGCGATTTAACCAAAATAAAAAATTATATTATTTTTATTCTTTTAACCTTTTTTATTTATTTCCCTATTCTTATACTCCTTCTGTCCTAGAAGTTTTGATACATTTGATTTTTTTTTTTTTGTATTTTGACGCAATTTTATTCATATTATTGTTTGTTAGAAAAATAAAAAATATACATTTAGAAACTAGATATCTTGAATTATCATTCATATACAAATATTTTTTATTTATATATTAGAATGTTGAAAATAAAAAATTCTAAATTAATTGTCAAAAACAAATGGGGCAAAACTTTTGGGATGATGGGAGTAATTTATTACATTTCTAGTGTATTTTTTATTATTTTATTTATTACTATTATTATTTATTTATTTATTATTTTTATTGGAAATAAAACATACAAATATGATATGTTAATTACTTTTTTCTATTATAAATTATGTTTTAATTTTTAATTTTATTTTTTTATCTCCCTTATTTTTTCTAAAAAAGTTTTAATTTTCTAGCTGTGGTTGAATTGCTTTGTTATACCTTCAATTTTACGATGTTTTTTTGTTCAATTATAATATCTCATATGTTTTACTATTCATTCACTTTCTATTAGTGTTTAATGATAGAAATGAATGGATGACAAATGATGCAACATTATTAATAGTTTTAGGATAAATGGGGTAATATTTTATAGTTTGAGGACAAAATTGCAACATGGGTGGTAGTTTGAGTTACTTTCTAGAACATTTAGTTAAAATGAAATTGATTCTATATACGAAATAAGTAAAAAATGAAACTATGTATTATTAATTATCAATGTGATCAATCGCTTTGACTTCTGTTATATACATTTTGTCTTTGAATGGTTAAGATGTGAGTTTTGACCCCAGTTATTGGGTGCATACTTCTCCAGAGTAATACTTTGAGTTTCTGTTCATACCATTCTTATTTGTAATTATCCTCCAAATTTATAGAATTGATGTTTGCTTTGAAAATTTTATTGGTTTATCTAGATATCCTTCAGTTTTTTCTTGCCTTTCATGTTCTGGTTTAGTTTCTTTTTCTTGCTAGCATTGAGTTCTTATGCGCAATGAAATAGGGATTGCTTTTATCTGGGTGGACAGTGAAAATTTGTTAATTCTGTAGATTGTAGTATAGAGAAGTGGAATGTACTAATCCCCAGTAGAGGGGTTAATTTGTTAGATTCTTATAAATTGTTGGAGTTCCAAGGAGTCATGCCTTTCATGCATGGCACGAATGATATATTTGGCAAAAATATCAAATTTGTCAATAATATTTTGGGTTGGGTTCAAATTTGTCACTACATTTTTTTTTGTCTAAATCTACTACTAATGTTTTGAAATAGTTCAAATGTGCCCCTAAAGTTTCAAAATGGGAGCAGACATGTCACTGCCCATTTAAAAAACTAACGGAAAACATTAAAAGTAATAAGTTTTAAAATTTTTTGGTAATAATGCAACTTTTAACAAATTTTAAGGACCTTAAAATAATTAGTTATGATAAATCACTCTCTCGGTCTCTCTCTTTCTTGAAGATCTTGGCCAGTCACCGTCAACTGCTATTTAGAGACTTTTCGGCCATTGTCCGCAAAGTCGATAGTAAAAAGTTTATAGGTTTTAAAGGTTTTTATATGGTTCAGTTCTTGTTTGTCTCATCTCCAAACTTTTTTAAAAGCCATATTATCTAGTTCCTACTACATTTTTGTAGATCAAGGTTTTAAGTTAAAAAAACATAAACTTTTGTTTTAATTTATGAGTTTTCAGTTTCATTTTTTAATTCATCCTTTTGCGGTTTGGTTTTGGGTGTGAGGATGAGATCGATGATGATGTTTTAGCAGCTAATGGCTGCTCGTGAGTTCACGTGCCTCATTTGCTAGCAAATAGACAAAGTCTTTTAGGCGGAATCAGCATCGAGGTTGAGGGAAAGCTGAGGAGTTGCAACTTGAAACAACTTGAATAGGTTGTTGCTTGATGGACATCATTTCTAGATTAGGTTCGTAAATGATGGTACAAGGGTAACACAGTTATGGTGTTGTGGAAGCATAGCAGAATTGCCACCTACTGGTGGTTGTTGGGTAATTAGTTGAATATAAAAAAAAAAATTAGTGACCAATCTAAACGTACTGAAAAATTTTGAGTTCCTTTGCCTTATAAAAAAAATACATAAAGTCCCCAATACTTTTTTAAAAGTTACATAATCACCTAACATTTCAAAATCGGCTATTTTTACTGTTTTTTTTTTTAACGGTCATCAATGGCACATTTAAACCATTTTAAAATATTAATGGTAAATTTAAACTAAAAAAACTTTGTTGGTAAATTTGAACCAGCAAAAAATATTAGTAGTAAATTTGATATGTTTGCCTTTCTATTTTCCCATAATCGGGAAAGCTACTATTTAACGTATTTTAATTAAAACATGAGTCAGTCAAATTTAAAAGGCTTAAATTATGAATCACCCCTAAATGTTTGGTGTTGCTTACACTTTGAGCCTCTAAAGTTTTTAACATAATGTTTCCTCCTTATTTTTTTTTAATCTATCTATCAATTACTGATTAATTTTTAAAATCTTAATTTAAAATATTTATTAATTATCTATCAATAACTTTAAACTATATGATAATACTTTTAAAGTAAATGGATAGTTGAATACTACTGTGGAAAAGGTACAGGGATGATAACCATAGACTTCAGAACCTTGGGGTAAAAGGGTAAATAACACCAGACATTGAGGAGAGTTTAGTTAAGCCAATATTTATTTGGAGGGTTTTGGCCTTCTCTGGCCATAGAACCACAGAAAGAGAAGATAGACCCTTTAGCTTTTCGAATTCCCTTTTAGGTCCCTCCTTTTGATTGTGAAAAATAACTTGACCAGAAAGTTCGACCATTTTCCTCTAACATTCGGCACCATATATGAACTACTACCAATCCTTTTTGGAAAATTAAGCTTAATTAACAACATGATTAAGCACGCACATTTAACCAGTCTCAATTGCAACCCAATTAATTTTGAAGAAAAAAAAATTGTAACCCAATTTGGATTTTTCTCCTATTCAGGATGCACTATTCAAAATGACAGCCAATTAATCTTTTTGGAAAACTAATAAGCTTAACCAATGACACAATTAAACATAATTGAGCCATTTTTATTATTTAATTAAAAGCCGAATTTGGATGACAAATCAGTGACTTTCTTTCTTGATATGAGTGCTTGAAATTGGCTCAAAGACAAAGACTCGCAATAATATTTCAAGTCAATATTTAACTGTAGAACGGAGAGAAACCAAAAAACACGACTTCAGAGATACTCCTCGACAAGGTGTTTTCTGTTGAATTGAATCATGAAGGCTTGCTTACCGATTTTTGTCATGTGTTGTGGCGCGAAGGATAATTGGTCAGCAATGTTAATTAATTAAGAAATTATTTCGAAAATCTTTTCTAGTCAGAAGACTGGTTAAGGACACAAAATCTCTACTCTCTCTTTACTGTCGTCAACAATGATGAGGTTGCGCAACTGTCAAATCTAACAAGAACAGTAGTTGTTGCTAATGCTAGAAGCATCCTTTTGCAACGTTTTCTGGTCTTGATTGACCAACGAATCAAACAAGCCACTTTGTTTTTGTTTTTGGGTTACTCCTAATTTCGTTGATTAGATGGTCCTAATCATAGATTAAAAGCTAATTTATCACTCCGCTCTTAACAATCTCAAGGTTTCTCTTGATGATTTTGCAAGACTAGCTAGCTTGGTTGATTAAATTCCCTAGTTGTCTCACGTCTCATCTCAAAATCACTGTCATTTGCTATAAGTGGACCGCTCAACGGTAAAAATCAAACTTGGATTTATTATATTCATATATGTGGATTAGCCTAGGATACTGATCAGAATTTTATGAAGAGCACGGCAAAAAATTTGATCTGTCAAAGGGGCTTTATGAACACATATTTCAAGCTCTTTTCCTTACCATCATATCTTTTAGCGACCTCTTTCCCTTGCTTTGAATTTTACCTTTTCCCCTTTTTGCAGTAAAAATTCTCATCAAATGAAAAAAGGGGTTAGGAAATAAAAGAAGAAAAAGGAAAGGCTCTTCCCATATGGGCCATTGTCAGTTTGTGTGCTGAGCTCAAAGACCAGTCATATTCCCGACTTTATTTAATTAATTCTCATTTAAAATAACATGGGGGTAATTAATATACATAAACAATGGGGTAACGCAATATACTGGCAAAGAAATATCAACAATGTTGAGCTTTTTCACACTTTTCTTTTCTTATTTAACGAATA
Organism: Aquilaria yunnanensis; assembly: GCA_039654915.1. Taxonomy (NCBI): domain Eukaryota; kingdom Viridiplantae; phylum Streptophyta; class Magnoliopsida; order Malvales; family Thymelaeaceae; genus Aquilaria; species Aquilaria yunnanensis. The sequence continues at coordinate 99,875,494 of CM077593.1, read as the reverse complement.
TATCCAATGATTATTAATAGTTCAAATTTAAATAGATTAGCGCATTATTTTGTATACAATCATTACCTATTACGTCATTTACAATATTATTACTGTTTATGTATTCAGTGTTTTTCATCGCTTAACGGATTTAGAAATGAACAAATTAATATGTAGGTTAATTTCGATGGTCAATAAATTGTTACTCAAATTCACAGTTACACCAAAAAACTGACGGTTTAAGAAAAGTTTAAGGATCTTCCTTTCCAGTATTTATTAATTGTTTTTATTTTTTTAGGAAAAAAAAACAACAACTTAGTCGAGCTATAGTTGATTAAGTGTCTAAATTCTCACAAAAAGCTGTACTTCACTATCATATTACTTGAACCTAAATCTCAATTAAATTAGGGTCAAAGGTGTGAGTTTATAATTTCAATTAACTACTAAAAGAATTGGCAATCAATTAATACTCATCTTATCAATAACAAGTAATATTTTTAAAAATTCTATGATATAAATTGAATGATGCTAGCATGTCTGTAATATACTCTTCAAACTTTACACATATCCTGCAAGCTATGATAATTTGTTATAACATCTATGCGTGTGTGTTAATTAATTAAGGAGATGGTGGAAATCTCACAATTAGATGTTAATTGTGACACAACATGAAACAGTAAACTATAGAGTAATTAAGCAAAACTACACCCTCTTCTAAGCAATTGATAAATGAAAATTTAAAACCGTAGTGAACATAGTTTCATTTAATTGCATAGAAAAACAGTGAAACAGGAAAAAAAAATAATGTAGAGGTGCATAGTCATAAAAAAAAAGATTAAGATAAATTAAGCAACTCGAGTATTATTGGCATATATGGATATAGTATTCCAAAAGAGATTGAATCATCATGTAGGTTGGGAAGAACCAAATAATAATAATAATAATAATAATAATAATGAAAAGACTTAGATGCACAGAAAATTTTTCCATTGTAATAGCCACATTTATTTGTGGTAAGAGCAAAAAATAGGGAGTGAGGCGGTGGCTCTCCCCTTGGTAAGTCCTAAGGCTTCTATTTGTATTCTATGAATCTATTGGCAACAAACTTTTGAATGCGGTCTAAAGCGACGTCTTGTGGGTGAATTGAGATCCGAGCTTAACAGAGTGGCACCTCACAATTTTATCCCACCACGCCCACCTAATTTTTTAACTCATCTCTCTGGGATAAATTTCTTTAGCCCTTATTTTTTTGTTACTGTTTCTGAGCCCAATGTGTGGTCATATGTTGCCCATCTGATCTGATTTATTGCTCCAATATTCATTTGACCACTCCTTTTCTCTATCCGAAACATCATTACTATATTTTAATGGCATACATTGTAGCTACATCCTTACTTGGAATCTTGGATCCATCTTCCTTGGGTGTTTGTTGGATGGGTATGGCTAGGTTCCTGCTCAATCTGATCATACTCACATCATTGATTGGATTGCCTAATTCATTACCCAGCCCTACCTGCATATCCTATGAGTCGGTGGAAATTAGAAATGCATAGAAAATTGTTTGGGTTGGTTTGGTATAACCAGATTTTTATAATCTTCTATAACAACAGTTTTATCTAAAATAGTTGTAAACAAGTAAAAACATAATAATTAACTTCAAAATGCAATTTCTGCAAAAACATGTCAATCCAAATAATTTCAAAAGTGACTGTATTTTGCTCTTGAATCAATCATCTGCAACATGTGAATATCAAATTTTCAAATTTATTTTCATTAAAGTTTAAGGGTTAATTTAATGCTAAAATGGTAATTAAAAGAAACTAGATGAAGTAGATAGCAAATAACCAACTAGAAACTGAAAATTATAAGCGGGTTGGTGCAGGTTAACCGAAATTTCTTTTCAATACTTGAACCGACTTGCCTGTATGACCGGATTATAATTTTTGCTAGCTAACTGACCTTCATCTGCATAAAACCTATATTATCTATGGTTCGGTTCAGGAGAATTAGTTTTACGGGCAACCCGAGTTGGATGAACACCCATAATTTTCTCATTACCCATTATTAATTTCGAATTAAAATTTGCGACGCATTTTATAGCAATCAATATTTACTGCTTAAACACAAACTTCAATTAAGTAAGTTGGTCCAACTGTATTTGAAGGCAAGATTTCTGCACTTGGAGCTTATGTTAATTGGTATGTATATATGTATATAACGCATTTACCTCATGGTTGGAATGCATATCTAGTGTTTTATGAAAGTGGACATGAAGTAGAAATTTATGAACCATCTTCCAAATACTGTTATTATATTTATACGTGCGGGATGTTTGTTTGTAGGAAAAAAGTGACGACCTTCGTAAAGCATGCAAGGGCCTCTTACCTAAGAAAAGTTAAGCATCCTTGGATGCATCACATCTCTCTTACTCTCTAAGCTAGGCCACAAATAAAAGGGAAAGTAGGACGGCCGAGCTCGACCCCTGAGCTTGAGCTCCGCTTGATACTTTTGGGAGAGTTTTGACTCTTGAGCTGGCCCTAACCTAAGTCCCAGCTTGGCTAAAGGGCTTAATAGGCGCAATACAATCATGAGGTCACTGTAACTTTTGAAACTATAAGGGGCCCCTTGTGTGTGTTACGTAATTTTAAGGTGTAAATTAAGTGTAAGTAATCGGATTATGCACTCTTCCAATAAATGAGCTAATTGAATTTTTTGATATTAAAAGGTACCTACAAGCTCGACCTAGTATAGTTAACCCTGTATGTCATAATGGCTAGAGACTTGACAAGGGCCATAAAGCTAGTGCTCAAACATCTTTAATTTTAGACTCGAAAAAGTAGCAAAACCATATGTCCCAGGCACAAGCTCGATAATAATAAAGCTAAAGTTCAAGTAATTACCAAATTGATAATTTTCACTCCTAGTCTTAAATGAATGAGTTAATTATAATATGTGACAATTTGTGATGACTTTGAGTCTTTTACACAATGGATTTAGAAGACCAGATCATCCTCTCATTTCCCTGGAGAAATAAATATGTTGATAGTATATATATATATATATATTCTTTTGCTCATAATTTCATGTGGGTACTTCCCTGGGTGAGAGACATATATCAGAGGTGCTATAGCAATTGTTTTGTCACTCATTGAGATTTCATTTACATACAATCATGTATCCCAATATTTATTGATTGTACAGCCCGTTGAAAAGACATATTCTAAGATGTGGCAGAAGGCCACAAGTTGTTCAGAGTTTATAAAATTATCTCTTGGCCTCTCGGTAATTAATATTTATAATTAACCTGATCAGGGAATTACTGATCCTAAATGAGAATGTAATTTCCATTGGATTTGCTCCACACTGTTATTTCAAGGACTGGCCGTCGAGTCCTTTAGAATTTTCCTTTTCCTCCAGAAGTCCTTGAGATCCACTCCTTCAATAAAAACAATTTTTCTTCTTGTAGTATAATACACCATATCGGTCTGCCCATATCATGTTACTATTTAACAGGTATACTGATGCAAACGCAGTCAACTCAAATTAAAAGCTGTTTTAGGAGCATAAAAAATCATAAAAAAGTATTTTCACCTACTTATTCGACAGATAACCACCACTTATTATTATTGTTTTTTTAGCCGGAAGAAGACATTTTTATTAGATTTGCACAAGGCATCATGAAGGAAAAGAAAGAGCAGAAAGGGAAAATGAGATACAAGATGATGGATCTCATCTTTCTTTTTACAAGAAATTTTTGTTAGAATTGTTCAAGTCATCACAAGTATTAGCCTTCCTATAGGAGCAACCACCACTTAAATTTAGCTTCGGTAAACTTATTTTTTAATGACAAACACTTGATTTAAACTCAGCTGCATGTTTTGCTTGCTTTCAAAATAATTTGTGAATATACACTTCTATAATTTTCATAATGATAAACTTACAATTGCATCCAATTAGATAAAATTGGAGAAATAAACAAGGTTAATTAACGACCTGAATTCGAGAGCTTATACATATACATAATTTGTGAAGTTTTCTTTAACTTAACAAACTTTTAAGCACTGTAATATATGATTTTGAACATTCAGAAAAAGCAATAATGTTGTGGGAAGGAAAATATGGCATGTGATATGGCTAGCGCATGCGAGTGCGACAGCTCCAACGCCGCGATCCGCCACCAAATGCCTCCATAACATCCGCCGTATCTCCTCTCCCCTGTTTCCACTTCCACTACCTGCAATTAATCCCACATACTACTTTATTATTATTATTATTATTATTATTACATTACACTTTATTAAAATAATAATAATAATAATAATAATAATAATAATAATACTTCTTTCATCCCAATTTAGATAAAATGTATTTTTTTTTACGATATTTCAAAAAGATTGAAATGTTTCATCTTTTAAAAAATTTTAAATAATCAATTTATTATATTACCTTTATTTAAACTCTCACCGTATAAAACTCAATAAAGAATTTTTTTTAATCTTCATTCAATCTCTCATTGCACAAAATAAAAAAAAATTAATCATTATTTAAACTCTAACTACACAAAATAAAAAATAAAAAAAATTTAGTTCCATTGATAAAATTAAAAAAAAATAACATAAATTATATATACCTTAACTTCCATAAAAACGTTTCATTTATTTTGAGATTGAGGGAGTAATAATAATAATAAACAACTTCTCTGCAGTGGGACGCAAAGGCCACGGTGTCAATGCCTTGTGTGATTAGGGTTACGGATTCCTAACGTTGTCTAAAGTGATGGATAATGGGAGATTAGCAGGCTAATTAAGGTAGATAGTACAGTATTATATTGAGAGAGAAGACCGGGAACCAGTTGGAGCGCCTTGGCTTGAGTTATGTCTTTATCAAAGACATCGATATTACGTTTCAAAGGCTGTTTTGCTTCTGCTTTTGGGATTCCGCTTTGCTCAATCAACCCCCGACCGGGCTGGGATCAGATTCTTTGTTAACAAAACAAATCTAATCGAGGATGAACAATTTTTTATTGCTAAAACTAAGGTTTCATTTAGTTGTAGATCTTTTAATTTTTTTTTAAATTCCCTTTCATAAAAGTTTTAGTGTATAATTTTTTTTAATAATTTGAAAAATTTTATTTCCTAGACTTTTAAAAACTCATGTATTAAACTGAAAAATCTTATTTAGATGTTTTCACTTTATCAATTGAGTTTTATAAAATTTAGAAAACAATTTTTCTACATCTTTAGTTATGCAATCATATTTTTATAAAAGGAAATCTGTAAAAAAATTGAAAAAATAAATTCATGTCCAAACATCACTAAAGATACGGCTGGGGATCAAATTCCAATTTCACAAACCGCGAAAATTATAAAGAAAGGAATATGATTACTTTTCGTTGTATAGTTTAACTCTTTAACCCGTAGCATCTAAACAGGCGTATGAAGGTATATTTATACACCATCTGCCGGTGCCAGACGTACCATCCTCATTATTGTTGTACGGTGGTAACTTTGGAGACAAATCTGATCTACTTATCTGAGACAAATATGCATAATTTTTACAAAAAAGAAAAAGAAAAAGTAGATTAGGCACATACATTGGAGAAGGGAAGGGGTCCTGCGGCCACAGACTATGGGCAAGTTTGTTTGCATTTAAAAGGGAATTAATGGGAGTCCATTATTGATTTATTGAAGGGGTGGACCATATGGGTTGGGTTAATGAGTATTAAGTAACTAAATATTACATGGGTGTGGCTGCGGCAATTTTGTATGTTTGCACTAGTAGGAGGATCCTTTTTCCTCCTCTCATTTGTATCTCTAGTCAAAGATGTGCAGTAACTTAGATCACCCCGTCCACTCGTAATTTCATGGTAGCTCCTTTATATGTCAGCTTGCCCCCCACCTCTTCATCGGTTCCGGTTACCTCCTTGCCAGATTTGATGCAGGTTGCTCCTATATTCATAAACCTCGTGATTTTCAACTTCCTACGCTTCGTGCCGCTGCATCTGTTCTGTCGATGTGACTTTCTCTTTCTCCCATAATTTTTGGTTCCCCATTATTGTTCTTCTCCCACTTTCAATTATTTCCTCCTACCAGTCTAGCATTCACATTCTGTCCATTGCATTATAGATGAACAGTTGTTTGACTAAATTTTGTTACCTGTTTTATTTTGTTGTGTCTTTTGAAACCCTTGCTGTGATTATTGGTTCCTTATTGTTGTTGTTCTTTGAATTTAACCTTTGTCTTCGACCATTTTAGGTGATTCATTAACAATTGTGGAACATCATTTGTATTTACTAGAATATTATTATCCCTGTCATTACAGAAAATGCATAGTTAAAAAAAAATAGTGATTCATGGGATAAGGCAACTAGTGTACCTGCCTGGGTTGAAACGTATACACTAACCTTCCTTTACTTCACTCATGAAGTTTTCACTATAGGAATGAATGCTGGTTGATTCTTAACCAAGGCTGGGTGGAAGTTGGTTGTAGAGAAAATGCACAATGGCACTAGATATCCATGGAATCTTTATTACATATAGCACAAATAGAGTGCTTTGCAACAAGAGTACTCGGACTGGGTGGCTGCTCTTGGGCCATGTGGTGGCTGGAAGTATGATGATGATATTGGGCTCATTGCTGCTTTCGACGCGTGGTATGGGGAGTGCATCAAGGTAAGATCTGATAGATTGTTATTGTGTGTTTCGGCTCTTAATAATTTTGTGTTCATGTTGTGTATGGCAGTGTGGTCTTTCTGCCGCATCATTGCATTATAAACAGTTTCCACCCCTTAACTGGATGTTAGTTTTGTTTTTTTAGATGAGTCATTCATAACAATTTTGTAATCAAGGGAAGGGCCATGTCCCTAAAGCAAACCAATTTATTAACACTGTTATTCAAATACCGTCAGACTTTTCAACACCTCAGTGGCCCCCAAATAGCCCAATTAGCCTCTAGCCTGAAATGTCCCAAGGTTGTACTTCCTCTACTTCAATTAATAATGCAAAGTCTACTTCCATCGGCTATGTCATGGAAATAGTTGGGCAGCTACCCGGTGTTCATGAAGGGGATGCATTTTGGATGCATGTTGCCAAGTTCCTGATCTGCAATGAGGTTGCGCATGACATGCTTGTCAACAATACTAGAGACCCCGATGTTCATCTTGCATGACTGTGGATAGAGTTGGAGTCCCACAGGTGGTGACAGTGTCTTCAAGTAAGCTACTAGCTGTGTTATATATGACTTGTTTAGTTAGTTGCTCAGTATGGTACATTTTTGTGTGTTATGAAGTAGCTGAATGTTTGGATGTGTAATGAAACAGCTGAATGTTATTCAATATTATATAGTCTGTAATAGTTTCCCTATTCACTAGGAAATGTTCCCTACAAGTGATTGTAATGCCTTTTCTTAGTGGTCCCGTTGCTGGCTTGTTTCGTTATTAGCAAAACCACAGTGAGAAGTATATGAGGTGATGTTCCTACTATGTGAGGTTAATGCAATTTCTTGTATTATTAAATACTTCTAGTATGATTATGGTGTTTATTTGTGGTGCAATATTATATGTTACTTTATATGAATTATTGTTGATTGTTAGTGCATGAAGAACTATCCAATATGAAAATAGAGGCATTTATGAGATTATATGTTTGATCATGTGCATTGTATCATATCACGTGCATGGTTAAATATCGTTAACTCAACTTAGATGTATCCAAAGTTCCGTTCAAATGCACATGATAATGTCTAGTACATACTAAATATAGTTGCCACATAAGGGGAAATAGGCACCCATGCATATCCAGAATAATATTAAATATGATGTTCTACTTAGTCTAGCTTCAACTTTTCATCTAGCTTTGCTAGCACTTAAAACCCTAAGACGTACTCCTACCACGGTCAATGGTTGTTATAGAATCTCACTGCTAACATTGCCGCAATTCTATTGCAAGTTTGTGCCATGGATAATGTCTTCTGCTGCAGGTCTTCCTTTTTTGGGTGCACTGTATTGGTCACGTATGATCCGTAGGTGTCATAAACAACTTGTTTTGAGTTCTCACTTTCATGGCGATGTCTATAATTGTGCAAAGCATAGTAAGCAATGATGATTTTTTTTTAATGTCTAGGGCAAACTGACGTAGTCGAACGAGAATGTTAAATTTGCGTTTAGTCACTCTAATCATTCGCTCTACTACATTGCACATAGACACATGGGCCTAATTGAATAGTTTTCGAGGTCCTGTAGGTTGACACCCTCCAAAGTCATTATGGTGATAGTGGTCCCCTTAATATGGTGCTAAAAACCCATCCATGTTTGGGTTATCTGAATCCATTAGGTAGTATAGGCCTGGAATAAACAAAAAGGTACATATGTAATAGAAAATTTGTTAAATGATATCATCACATTCCATAAATTGAACAGGTTGTAAGATACTGGGTGGTGGTCTAAGGAGCCTTGAACAGACCTAGTTAAGGAATGTTCGCAACACAAGACTATCATATATACTGTCGGGCATTCTGGTGAAGATATGAGTAATGTACATGTCAAAGTCCACTATGACCATAACATTCTATGATGTGTGGCCTGATCTACCATGGTAATACTCCTGGTCAAGACCTCCGTATACACCATAAACATGTGTCCCATCTACTACTCTTATAGCACTCGAGAACGCACTACCCTAACGACTAAGTATAGACTAGTGTAGGGTCATGAAGTAGGGGTCATTGGGGAGAACAATTCTCTTAACCAATGAAACAATTGATTCCAAAATCTTTCAAAACCAATGACATATGGTATCTGTCGAATGTTAACAAATTTGCCTAATGTCACTGTACTTCCACCCATGTTCATGAACCGTCAAGAACATGGCCAACCCATCATAGGTAGATATATTGCGTGACTTACGTATGAAATTATTGTCCTATAAGTCAATGTGTAAGTCCTAAAAGCATTCCATAGCCATACGCATGTGGTCGTATAATTTGTTTTCACTTTTAACAAATGTAACAAGTACTGTGTACCTGTAATTAGTTTCTCATGTCGGATTGGTCATTGACTCCCACTAGATCGGGACTTAAATGACCTCCGTAAACCTAATAGAATGGCCAACCAAATTAGAAGAACCCAAATGTGGTGTCGATGCTGCATGTCACGTGCACGGTTGCTTCGTATGGGCCAAAGTGGTGTCATTGGTTGTCTTGATGGAGGATCATCCCATGGAATGTTGACATCAATCCCGATAGCTTCCGAGCTCAATGGGACACCATTAGCACTAACATATGATCCATCGTCCATAATCTGTCATGGTCATCACCGGCCAAGAATTGTTTTATCCAACCTCCAAGGCTTTGGAGATAATGCAAATGCATGGCTATAAATGTCTGAACATGATAAACATCGCTAGAACATGAAATAACCTAAATAAATATAGGTTCAAATGACCAACAAACAATTATCTCAAGAGGAACAACCTCATAAAGCTCAATGACATCATAAAACAGCAAACCAAACACATATGTGAAATATCCTGGTATTTCAATGTCTAAACTGAAAAAATAACAAGTGTTATCATTGAGAACAACACTAATAAGCAACCACAAAACAACAATTCAAAGCTTACCACCGCTTCCTTCATGCAATTTCTGCTCATATCTAGTTAACTTTTATTTCTAGTTTCCAACACTCATTTATAAAGCATTCATGAAGCCCCTCATTGGATACAAAGATTGATGAGGCATCAATCCAAGTTTCATCCCCCTCCACGATACCTGGTAAGCTAAATACAACCTTAAGGCACTTAGTAATGCTTGTTGCATTGGTAGCAACTAAAGAGGTGGTAGAAGCAGAGTCCATATGATCTTGACTGTCCTTAAAAATCTTTAACTACTCGTTTATGACTACTGTATGATTGGCGGACCTATGACGCCTTCGCTTTCTTGAGGACCCTGACCCTCCACGATTCCTGCTAATAACATAACCTTCAAGCTGAGCCGAGCTTTCTAACATATGGGGATGCATGGTTGTATGGCTAAAGAACATGATACGCCTCATTCACAACTGATAGGTAGGTCATTCAACTGAGACTTTGCTACCCTTTTTACAGCACGAATGGCTCATGGATTAGCTGTGTTATTCTGGACTTATGGGGGGGATATTAGCAGTGTGCTGGGCAGCGGGCGTATTCTTTATAACTCTGTTGCTCAGAGGCAGGCTGTAGCTATCAGCCTGTGGGAAAGTCGGGGTTTGAGGGACACTAGACTCGGGAACATGGAAACCACCAATATCCATCGATGATGATGTTTGAGATTGCCAAAACATATCACCAACCACAGGCAGTTATGACGACAGCTTGTGCTGAGAAAAATCCCAAATTAGTGCAAACATTGCCTCTTAATCAGCCTAGTTAGCTATTTGCTTGTATCATATGGAGGTAACTTTTGGATTGCTTTGAAGAAACCAAAAAAAGAAAGAAAGAAAAGTAAGAACTCAGAAATTATTACAGTACTAATACAAGCAATAACCACATTGACTTTACATTTAAAAAAAATTACCTAAATGCGAGATTCCTACCACTCATAGTTTACAACGACCAACCCGGTCACGGGGTTCCATCCCGATCCAGTTGTTGCACCAAGCAACCACTTCCAGGTTAAGTATTGCCACTTCAGCAGAAGCCATTTGTTCCTAAACTGGGCAACAGTCTAGGAATGACTCATCTTTGCTTGGAATTGTTCTTCAATGAACTGGTACCTAGTCTTTGTGGGATGTCCACCCTCAACCAGTCCTTTTTGGACAATTGCAACAACAATTTAACAGAAGGCCACAGTTGCCTCCTAACCCCACAATGTTCTAACTGGTTTTGCACTTCTTATGGATAGAGCAGACTACCCAATCGATTCAAAAACCACCTGCTAACTCATTTATCTATGGCACTCAAACTAAATGTAACCATAAATGAAATAGGGAACCAATCATTATTATTATACACTTTTAATAAACATAATTCCATTGAAAAACTATAAGACCAACCAACCACGTTTGCCTTGGCTACCATAATAAACCATGAAACAAGAACAAATGAACAAATGTTGGCCATGTATGCATGTTCATGGTCTACCAACTTAATGGACCATATCAAATAACCCAAAAAATAAAAAATAAAAAATCAAAGATGCAACCGGCCAATACCTTTACTTGCTGCATCAACAATTTCCTTTGTCCACTTGAAAACTATATTCCACTTGTCCGGTTACCTTAATTCATATACACAAATTGCATGAGGACTAAATGAGCATATTTTTAAAGGCCTTGGGACCAAGAAATGTGCAACATAGACAAAAGACATAAATTGTTAAGCAAAACTGTCACCCTACAATGCAATGTTCATGGTCCTAGCACTGGTTGGTAAGGGGAAGCAAGTGAAAGTGGGAGAGTACAAGAATGAGGAACCAAAACTTGTGGGAGGAAAAAAAAATCACCTTGATGGAATGGGGGCGGCGACACAAAGCATGGGAGGTTGAAAATTGCGAGGTTTGGTAATGACAAGAGCAACCCGCATCAGATCCGGCAAGGAAGGAGCCAGAACCAACAAAGAAGCGGGGGGCAAGCCAGTGGATGGAAGAGCTACCGTGGAATCACGAGTAGATGAGATGGTCTGAGTTGCTGCACATCTTTGATTGGAGACACAAATGAGAGAAAAAAGAGAGGTCCACCTGCTAGTGCAAATAGGCAAAAATTGTCCCAATAGCACCCATGTAATATTTAGTCACTTAATACCCATTGACCTAACCCGCGATGCCCCATTCTTCAATAGGCCAATAATGTACTCCCATTAATTCTCCTTTAAAAGCAAACAAACTCGCCTTAGTTTATTTGAGATTTAAGGGACACCTATCAGAGGTTAATTTGAATATATCCCAGCTATGTGAGTTTGCTTAAATGTCACATACGTTGTTTCAGTGACATTTCAGGATTTGGAAAAACAAGTATTCTCATTTGATTGGATATATATATATGTATTCTAAGTAACCAAAAGAAAAAAAAGGAGTGAAAGGAGTAAATGAAACATAATTAATTAATTGATTAAGTGAAATATGTCATTAATAATGTGTAACCTAACCATGCATACATTTGAAACTGAGTCAAATGTATGCTTAGTTAGCGGTCAGGCTAAAAGGGTCAACAGCTAAGCAGTGATTCAAATTTGACTGATTTAATTAGCGTTGCATCAGTAGAAAATTTAGAATTAAAATTAAAAAAGTAATAGATGTACAAATATAGTTAAATTGTGGTTCAGTGAGGTGTGTCGTGGCTCGATTTGTCCATATTTTGCTTGCCTTTTTGGACCATTATATTCTGTTTTGTATTTTGCGTGAAAACTGCCTCTTTATCTTTTCCTTTGTTTGGGATTTATTCAGGCATGCTCTTGTCCTACTCGATGAGCTGGGTTTTACTCATCTTGGGTTTCTTTTCAATTACTCTCACGAAATTAATTTTTCTTTTTACCCGACCTTTTCTAGTGCAGGTTTATTTTTATGTCGAAGTGATTTACTCCATATAAAAACAGATCTGATTCAAACCCTGACCATTTTTTTGGTCAATTATCTTTTTTTACTTTATCAAATATCAATTGAGCCACGAGTTCATAATGGGCGAAATGATGGTTAATATTGGAACAGAAGGCCCATAACTAACCCATTTTCATGCGTTTTCATTTGGATTGTTAGTGTCCTTAGCCTCGGGTACTGCCTCCGCACAGGTACATCATCTGTATTATTAAGGTTACTGGGGTAGTGGTATATCACCTACATCATGTTTGTCTTACTCGGGAGAAATCCTCTAAACCTGAATCATACTGTTAAGTTCAATAACAACACATACAATTAGTGTTAGTCTAGAAATGATTTATTTACTGCTTCTAATGTTCCGTGGAATATTCTTGTTCCTTTTTGCTTCTGGGAGAATTAGAATACTAGAAACATGAAATTTTTTGAGAAATTGAATTGCCTTAGAGATAGTATCACTGCTAGCATTAAGTATAAAAGACTTGAGTTTTATGCCATTCATAAAGTTAGTAATTAAACATGCTGCAGCCATTGGAGCCACCTTTTGGAACTTACAAGCTTAACATAGATGGCTCTAATACAGGGTCAGAAAATAGAGCCAAAGCTAGGGGGATTATACGTAATGACAAATGAGATTTTGCAGCCAGTTTCATTAGAAACCTAGGTATTGCTAGTAGCCTAAAGGTTGAGTTTTGGGCTTTACGAAAAAGCCTCAAGTTCGCTCATCACTTGGGCACCTTTCCTCTCTATGTCAAGATGGACTCAAAACTAACAATTCAGTTACTTGGTCATCTCAATGCAATTCTGTTGAACTAATGTCAATATTGTTGTAATGTAGGTTGCTCAAAAAGAGAGACCAGCTACTTCAAGTTTAACATGTTCATAGATCATGAAACGCTATAACAGACGCTTTTGTGAGGAAAGATGCTTATTCAGATCTACATGACACAATCGTTTCAGGCAATGTCCAGATATTTCTCAAAAACAATCTTTTGGCTAACTATATTGGCATGTATTGCCCCAGGATTGTTGGATATTTAGATATGGTCTCTTGTAATCCTCCCTAAACTACTGTTGCTTGTTCACGTTTTAATATTATGCTCTCCTAACTAAAAAAGAAAAATAAAATGATTTATTTACAATGAAAAATTGAAGATAAACAAAGCCCTCCACCAAATGTGTATGATGCTACATATTTCAGGTAGTTGTGAAATGAACTCGTTACTGAATGGAGTAATTGTCACAATTAACAAAGCTCTAAAAGTACAAAATACTTCCTCTGCCCTTAAGTCGATCACCGAGAAGGTTTCGATGCCAATATGATGGTGTTTATTTGCTCCTTCCGAGTATTCCATTCTTCGTTTTGTCCCACATAGCTCAGTTTTATGCCGTCAAAAATGTTTATAAATAAAAGTCGTGAAGTGTTGCGTCTCTAACTTTAATTATTATTTCAGTTTTAACTCTAAACTCCAACTTACTTGCACGTTTTGATCCCTAACTTGTTTAAATGTTTCATTTTGGGCTCTTGGATTTTGAAACTCGTTAGCTCAAACAAAAAATGCCACGTTAGCATAGATTTGTTGGGGAAAAATGCTAACTTTAAACTATAAAAAAAAAATTTAACAAAGAATCCTTAAAATATTGAAATCTAACACAAAACTCCTATCCTCATCCCAGCCTCTCATGCGATCACCCCCCTTCCTCTGTCCTTGACCCCATGCTCATGAAATGGGTTGAATCAAACTTTAATATGGCCAACACTGCTACTATTAGTCTAATTAGACTTCCAAGAAATCAACCGAAACCCTCCTCTCTCCTTCCTCTTATCATTTACCTTTTCTTCCTCTCCGTAGCCCCTCCCTACTTCGCACAGTGGAAGTGCCAGATTTGGAGGTCCAATTTTGCTAATGGTGAAGTTTCTTTTCAACCCATCGTTGTTGGTCGGGTTCTCTAGAAACATGCTCACAGTTCCAATGGCAGACCATAGTTCATGGTGGTCCGATTGTACATGGTCTAGGTCTGGCAGTGTAGAGTTTTTGTTAGTGATGAGAAACATATGGGAAATCATGATGCTTGAAATGCGGAGAGATCAAGGAGCTAGAAATGAAGATAGCTAACCATGAGGATGGTGTCGGTGTGAATGTCGGCCTTCTTGCGGCGGCATGACACAGCTACCAGTGGCCATGGACATTGCTAGTGGCACCTGTAGGAGAGGCCAAAGAGGGAGGCCGAGATGGGAATGAGAGTTTTTTTGTTAGATTTTAAATTTTTTAAGGATTCTTTGTTAAAAGAAAAAGTTCTTAGGGGTCAAAGTTAACATTTTCACCTACAATTTTATGCTAATGTAGCATTTTCCATTTGAGCTAACGAGTTCCGTCACCCAAAGGTCCAAAATGAAATGTTTAAACGAGGTTAGAAAGTCGAAACATGCAAATTGGTGGTTTGGGTTAAAACTGAAATAATAATTAAAAATCAGAGTCAAATCGTGCAAGTAACCTATAGTAAATGTAAGCTTCTTTATAACATTTCCAATATATATATATATATATATATATTTGATTTTACATGGGAGGAGCAAGACTAAAAAGGAAATATAGGATTAACCATTGTATCTCCTAATAATAACTATAAGATCTACTTAGTAAGCTAAGACATGAGTTGTTAAAAATTAGACGCACAAATTTTTTAGTACATTTTTGTCTTTTAATTGTTTTCTATAGAAGATTGTTTGCGTGTTTTAGGGACCAAAACCTCATAACATGTTATACACATATTTCTTGTATTAAGAGTAAAGGTGTTAGCTAACCAAACTCTTATCAAGCTATTCCAGTTCCAACTCGAATTTATAGTTAGCAAACTGAACTCTCCAAGCTCAAGCTTGAGCTCAAGCCAACTTTGTTATTCGAATATCTTATTGAATGGAGTCTAAACAAGCTAAAATTTAGTTCAATAAGTTTTCAAGCCTATCAAACCATATAATTTTAATATATTAAGAGTATATAATTAATATTAATATGATGTTTGAAGTAAGCTCAAGCTCGAACATGCCTTAATGAGCCTAAACTCAAGCATGTCTTTTCAAGTTTAAACTGAGCCCACATATCAAGTTTCTCAAATATATCTCGAGCTTAACAAACATTTGAATTGAACCTGAATATTAGTTGAGCAGAACTCATGCCTCGATACAACAAGTTCATCAAGCTCGAGCTTGAGCCCATCTCTTCATCTTTTGAGCTGAGCTTGAGCCCAATGCATTCACACTCGATTTGGCTCGATACCACCCCTAATTAAGAGTAGCTTAGTAGAGGGCAGGAAGCTATAGGGTGGGCATGATGGTAGGGCAATTTGCATGCACATGCATTGATAGGGGGAGGTAGGTCTAGCCACTCTAACTCAAAATGTTGTTGTGCCTTCCTACCTAGCTTTGCCCTCTGCTGCTGCCTTTGCCTAGAGATACCATAGCCAACTCAACAATATATATCATAGATTCTTCAATTGGATTTGTGCGTGACCATACCTAATAGATTTCCTCACTTTTGGCATTACCCAGCACAAACCCCTCCTTTCAAAATAACTCTTAAAGAGAAAAAAAATTGCAAAAGACTAGAAGTATATTCGTTTCATTTTTGGTACAATTGATTCATTCACAATGAATAATTAAAGATAAACACATGTATAAAATTGCTAAATATTTGATGACAATAGGCGTAGTTGGAAGAACAAAATTACTTTAACAATCAAAAGCTTCAACCCTAGCCGCACACTTCCTCTCCTCCCATTGTTTCTTCTCCTTCGTTTTTTATGTATCCGGCCAAGCTTAGATTTTAGTTTAGGCTTGGCTGGTTGATTTTTCATCATTACTCTGTCTGATTATCCTCAATCACTTTCACCATTCTTTCTTCTCCACAAATTTCCTTTATTGCTAGAGATAGAAGCATCATCTAATTCATCTGACACTTTACGGCAGAAATATCTAGATGACTCATTTTTTAAATTAGTGGTCACAAGAAGATTGAGAGGAATGCAGAAAGCGGCAAAAACTTAGATGACGAGCTATTTATAAATAATAGTTTAGAATGATCGTTTGTTATTTTTTTTATTTATCTTGTCATTTATCTGGTATTTTTTCAGTTATTCATGAGTTATTTCTCTATGATTATTTTTGTTTATCTGAAAAGTTTTGGTTCGATCCGATTCACTTATCTTTTTTTTGGTGTTACAAGAATAAGTAGCCTTTTATTGGCCAACTTATGTTGTTCTTTAGTATTTTATGTCATTGATTTATAAGATGTTTGATTCACTAGTAATTAAAATGAAATACTATTCTATAAAAAAAAAATTACTTTTGCAATTGATTTCAGTTTGCAGCAAACATGCACTGCAGTGCTTCAACTTGCCAGTTAGTGGGAAAACAGATCAGGGAAGCGAAATAGCAACGATTTACTAACTAATAACGCCTGCCGACCATTGTAACCAATTTTATAAACTCTCGAACACCAAATTGATCAGTGTCTTCACCCGATCTAACCGACTTCCAGCTTTTGTCGAACAAGGTTTGAGACTCCAACATCAATTTCAAAAACTAAGAGAAAACACCACCGGTATCATGAAAAACAAAACAAGGACAGAAACAAAAATCAATTCTTATTTCTTACGGTGGTGTGAACAGAGAAGTAGGTCCCATGGGTACCCTTCCCTCGCACGATAATATGTAAGAATCGGACCGAAATAGGTCGCCTTGGTATCTTCAATATTTTAGCGGGCACAAAATTTATAGATATCAGAAAATCAAAAGATGATTGTTACCCTTGAAATTGATTGCTTCTCTATCCAAATCTCTTGAGAAATATAAAATGACAACGGAAAGAAGGGTATGGTCTCCAACTGCAACAGCAATTGCTCGATGCACATTACAGAGAACACACATTGATCAACATAAACAAATGACATTTCAAAGCCCACCTCCTCCAGAAGAGAATAGGACCAACCACCCACTTTCAATATTTTTACGGCTCATCTAATTGGTCCTGCACAAAAACCAATCAGAAGGATCAATACGTATCAGACTGACCCGGCATTCTTTCCCTTGAATTTCATTATTGTAGTAGTTACCCGAATTAGGGAAGGTTTACACTCACCTGCACGTCTGAAGTCCAGAGAGTGAGGTTGTCCCTCAAGAGTTGCATAATGAGAGTGCTGTCCTTGTATGATTCCTCTCCCAATGTATCAAGCTCAGCAATGGCCTCCTCAAATGCCTTCAAGATAATAAATTGTTGATCAATCATAGTGCTTTAATGGTAGTGTTCATACCATATAAGTATAATGCAAACGGGGTGTGTGCCGTAACCTTCACAGTCGATATTGCAGATGAAGAAGCATTGCTTGTTTAGCATCTCAACTGATGCAAATCTAGACTCATCATGTAATGCTAAACGAAGATTTAGCTTCAAACAAGTGTAAACCTCATGGATTCATAATTGTAATACTTCAGCCAGTCAAACTTCAGTATTCAAAATTTGACCTCATTTACCCACAAAATAAATGACCAGCATGAAAACATCCGCTTGTACTGAATTCCTGATGAAAAGATGCCTCCGCATTAAGGTCATGCCCTCTGACTTGCTGATTCTACATCCTTCAAACTAGATTGACATATAAAACGAATGAACAACCTAGCTTATTGTTATTGATGTAATATCCAGATGAGTCTGATACCAATTCTTCAACTCTGTTCTCCTCTACCATTAGCATTTTTCTTTTTCTTGGCATTGGGGGAATTGGATGGGCAAGGCCTTTGAACTAGTAACGATAATCTTGTAATGCTCCTGACCTAGCCAAATACATCAAAGCAAGTTTGAACAGCAATCTAGTCCATGCGCCTTCCTATGTTTAACCCATGCAGAGCAACTTGAAGTCATGAACTAACAAAAAGAAAAAAAAAATGAAACAACTCCGTTTGAAACAGTGACCACTCTTTTCAATCGCCTAGATTAGTTACAACAGATACCTAAACCCCAATCATATCGCAAATCAAATCCAGAAGCAGACAAAATCTGCTTTGTAAATTGACAAGTTAAGAATAAACGAAATGCTACTTAAAAACCAGGGAAACCGCCGTTCTTCTATCACTTGCAATTTTAGGAACAACATACACCAGAAAGGACGACGAGCTAGTATAAGAGTAAGAGAAGCAAACCTGTTTGGCCATGCCACACGCCTTATCGGTCTGATTAAGAATCTCGTAGTAAAACACCGAGAAATTGAGCGCCAGCCCCAGCCTTATCGGGTGCGTCGGAGCGAGATCAGCCACCGCAATATCCTGGTACCCAATCAACACAAACATCGAAGCCAAATCGGTGAATACAGAAACGAAATTTCACAAACTAGAAACTAATTCAAATCACGCTTCTATTTCACAGATTCCGCGGATCTTACCTCTACTCAACCAGAAGTAAACTAGACAAGTAAGAGACAGGGGGCAAGAAGAGGAAGTACCTGAGCAGCCTTGTAAGCCAACATAGTATCCTCAGCTGCGGCCTTCCTCTCGTCTCCGACCTTAAATTCCGCCATGTACCGATGGTAATCTCCCTTCATCTTCAGATAAAAGACCTTCGATTCGCTGGCGGCGGCGGAGGGGATGAGGTTGGAGTCCAAGACTCGGAGGATGCTGGCGCAGACATCGGAGAGCTCGGTCTCGATCTTGGATCTGTAATCTTTGACGATAACAACGTGGTCCTCGTTCTTCCGGCCCTCCTCCTTCTGCTCGATAGAGGATACGATGCGCCAGGCTGCACGGAGCGAGCCGATGACGTTCTTGTAGGCGACGGAGAGGAGGTTCCGCTCCTCGACGGTAAGCTCCGCCGCGGGGGTGGCTGCGAGCACCAGTTTCTGCATGAACTGGACCATCTCCTCGTAGCGCTCCGCTTGCTCCGCAAGCTTCGCCAGGTAAACATACCGCTCGCTGCTGAGATTATCAGGGACGGCGGCGCTCGACATTGCTGTTTGCTTCGCTTCGTTGACTGCTCGAGAGTGGAGAAGCGGAGAGAGGTTACAGTGTTAACGGTGTTTGGGGTTGGACGGGCCGCCCCAGGAGGAGGCATAATTGTACGTGGAATTGGGAAGTGCGGAGGAGGGTAGATACGTAAATGCACAGACCAGTGACCGGCTGCTGAGTTGGATTTTGCCTATATTTAAATGAAAACCTATGGTTGGAAAACTTTGGGAATTTCAAGTCTGTCATGGTAAAATTTCTATTCTATAGTAGTATTCTCTTATATGAAGGGAATAGTAAGACTGTAAACAAACTAAATAAATATGAACGGGCTTTATTCGTATCCATTTATTTAGGTTTTAACTGAATAAATATAAATACAAACAGACTCTGTTTAAGTTTATTTGTTGAAAGGAGATGCTTATATTCATTTGTGTTCATTTGTGTGCAATAATAAACGAATCAAACTAACAAACATGTCCGTAAACAAAAATAAATGATTAGTAAACAAAAATAAACGAACACATTCATGAATGATGTATCTAAACAAGTTCATTAAATTTTAATTGAACATAAACATACATAAAAGAATGAACTTAAATAAATGAATTCATACATAAACACAAACAAACATCATTTAGATCTAAGTGACAAAAAAAAACCTTAACTTAAAATGGGGGCAGGGATTACATATGGATGATTTACGTAGATATAAATGGGTAAATATATTAATATAAATAATAAATTAATAAATAAACAAATAAACAAATGAACAAATATATGAACAAATATAAATGAACCATAATCAAATTGTTCGTGAATATAAATAAACACAGGCTTATTTATATTTATTTATTTAAATAAATAAATAGAAATTTTTTTTCATTTTTATTTGTTTTAGCTTAATAAATGAATGTAAACAAACTTTTATCCTTCACCGAACGCTATATTCAATTATAACCCTAGGAAAAAAATTAATATCAATACTATCAAAAGAATGACATAGGAAAATCAATAACAAATAGAAAAAATCAATTTCAAGAGAAAAACATTTATTTATGAATCAATACAATAATAACAATCACATGTTTCAATATACTTTATTCCTCTCAAATTCTTTAAAATATTTAGGTGTGATACAAAGAATAGGAAAATGAAAATATGTATATACTGTTTTATTTTCACCATTTACTTTTTGAGTGTGAGTTAAAAAAAATAGAAAAAGTAAATATTAAAATTATAGTTTAACAATAATATGCTAAAATAATTTATTAGATATGAAAATGTTGTATAAATTTAAAATGACATAAAATAATAAATATTGTAAAGAATATGAAATAAACAAGTATGCAAATGCCACATGCCTACATATGGCATCAATTTGGAATCAATAATGCACACACACCGCTCTGATGTAGTGTGGATCTACAGTACTCAGTTTTTTTTTTTTTCAAAGAATGAACAGTTGTGCGTGTTAGGCTCAAAAGTAAGCTCGGCCCAGCAAAAACGGTGCCATTTTTGTTTGACCATGTTAATAATTTTTTTCTTTGTTTCCTTTTCTTTTTCTCACTCACCACAGTCACCACTGCAAATACCACTGAAATTTGCGACAGGTGAAAGTCATCGTCTTTTTTATGCATAAGCAGTCCACTCCAAATATTACACTATATTTTAAAGATGAATATGGTTACTGTTTGATAAATAGTGGCAATTATTTTGGGCTAGTTAAGCCTAATTGATTTTGAGTCATGATTCAATAGTTTTTGTTTTTGCTTTCAATTTTTTTAATTTTTTTTAGAATGTGATTCACTCTTTTTTTAGTTTTATCTCATTTCATAAGACACTTACCTTTCTGAGGGCTTGGGTTGTAATTTTTCTAGTTTTTTACTGTCCCACATTTTGTTTCGGTTAAAATGTGATTTCATTCCCTAACTTTCTAATTTTTTATTTTTTAGACCTAATTTATGTCCGTATTACATTTTAGTCCATAAATTTTATAACTATTTAATTAAATCTTCTATTTATTCTCTTGGCCTCCAAGTTTTTTTTGTTGTTTTTTATGTACTATATTCTAAAGTAAGATATTGGTGACTATAATTTGTTTATTTTTTTAGTTAAAATTTGTTTCTTTTTTAGTTAAACCATTTTTTTTATTTTCATTAAGTCAACTATTAAATCCTTAATGCCTAAAGTTTTTCTTTTTTTTTTTCTTGATCCTAACTTTTTTTTTATTGATTTTCTTCATTGTTGTTTTCTAAAATGAAGCTTTAATCATTATTTCTATCATTATTCTTTCATTATTTATTTTTAAGATTTGTAGCATCAATTATTTATTTTAAGCTCTATAGTTTAATAAAGCAATTTATTCTATAATTGTTAAATTTGAGAGTAAATTTTTCATCAATATTAAAAATTAGATTTTGTGTTAATAGGAGATGAAAATTTTTATTGAACTGTTTTTAATTAATAGACAAAATATGCATTGTTTCGAAGCACGTAACGTGTTTTGTGTCGCACTGTTATTATTAAAATTTATTACAAAAAATATCAACTTTAATGTACAGGTTACCAAACCTCTCCATTTTTTTTGTCTTGATCCTAAATTTTTTTTATTGATTTTCTTTATTGTTGTTTTCTAAGATGAAGCTTTAATCATTATTTCTATCATTATTCTTTCATTATTGATTATTAAGATTTGTAACATCAAGTATTTATTTCAAGCTCTATAGTTTAATAAAGCAATTTGATCCATAATTTTTAAATTTAAGAGTAAATTTTTCTACATAAATTTTTCATTGATTTTAAAAATTAGATTTTGTGTTAATAGGAGATAAAAAAATTTATCAAATTTTTTTTAATTAACAGATAAAATATGCATTGTTTCAAAGCATGTAATGTATTTTGTGTCGTACTATTATTGTTAAAATTTATTATAAAAAATATCTACTATAATGTGTAAGTCACTAAAGCTCTCAATATATTCTCTTGGTCTCTAATTTTTTTGTCAATTTTTTATTGTCTTCTAAAGCAAATATTGGTAGTCATGATTTATTTCTCTTATGCTTTTTGTAATAGCATTTTTTACTTCGGCTTCTACTTGGCAATGTGTGAATATTATTTTGTTCCAAAATTACAATGGCTGAAACTTGAAAGCATATTTTTTTATTATATCAAATATCTATGTCTTTTCACAAATTTATGCAATGGTCATATGAACCGCCGCAACGCGCGGCTCCATGCACCTCGTTGTATACTAAATATGAACAATGAACAGCGGACGTGCACAGAAAACAAATCAATTGAAAATTACAAAAAAAATTGGGAAGAGTATCGCTCTTTACCATTTTAATCATCACTTTTTTCTCCCCCAAACAATGACCCTTTTGATTTGTAGTATTTAAGTCATTCTCTTCTTAGGTCACAAATTTTACTTATTTATGATTAAGTGCCTAAAGAAAAATTATTGCAACAACATGTGGTCGAACCACTAATTTGTAATTATGAACAAGAAATTTTTTTTCATCCTTCTCCTAAAAGAAAAAAAAAACATTATTTCTTGTCTTATTCAATAGTGAATGTTCAATTATGTTGGTGCTTAATTTAAAAGAACACAAATAGATAAAGGTTAAACAATAGAACAAATTCACAATTGTTTTGCAGAAAAAATATTATCTTTCTTGAGATTAGGCCTGTAAACGAACCGAACAAATACGAACAAACCATATTCATGTTCATTCATTTAACTTTTGATAAACACAAACAATAAACAAATGCAACTTTTCTGTTCATGTTCGTCCATTTATTAATAAATGAACACAAATACGAATAATTAAAGTTGATGGCTACTACCTATCTGAAATAAAGCGAGTCTAGCAATGATTGATAGAGCAATAAATGATGATGAGAGATATTATAGGTTAGAGCTATGAGACTCGGCTTGGTACTGTAGTAGATTCACACTATGAGAAAAATGACTAATTATGTTTAGAAAAATAAAGACAATATATTAATTTTGGAGAAATCAGGGCATAATCATATGTGTGTAGAGTAGGTAGACATTAATAAAAATATATAATATATAAAATATATATAATAATAATAAATGTATAGTTAATATATAAATAAACAAACAAATAAATAAATGAACATAAATGAACAATAATCGAATGGTTGATGAACATAAATGAACGAACAGGACCTTATTTGTGTCTGTTCATTTAACTAATCAAATAAAAAAATCTGTTCATGTTTGTTAATTTAACTAAATAAAAGAACATAAATAAACTTCTGTCGAATGATTCACTAAATAGCTCTGTTCGTTTTTTCCCATAACTGAGAATTGAGATAGGAATAAAATAGGGCCCAATAATGTCATTATGGAAAAATGTTGTACTCCAAACCACGACACGTAAAAATAGGACTTCTGAGTGCGAGAAAAAGAGGCTCAGCTTGGGCTAAGCTTTTCCATTTGTTTAGGCCAAAAAGTGGGCAAACGTATGGTAGGAGTGCTAACTTCCATTTTTTTTACTTAATATAGTTATTTTATTTTTTTAAAAAAATATTTAATTAGAAAATACCTATGCCATCTTTAAAGATATTTTTATAATAAATTATTTTTTTAGATATTTTCTATTTTGGTGATGACTTTGCAATCACATCTATAACTTATGGACCCAGTTCATAAATTACACATTTATCTTATAATGTTAACTTTTACCCACTATTTTATTATTCAGTAAAATGATGCATTATCTTCATTCAAAATCGCACTCCACCATTCGCCACCATTAAATCTTGTTCAAAATTTGGTGGTTTGCGAGCTACCTTTCAAGACCCATATTTTCCTATATCGATTTCCAATGATTCTCATCTAGATTTATTAGGCTTCAGTTTCAATTAATGGGTTTTGTTTTTCAAAGACAAAGAAGATGCTACTTGTCGAAGACAAAGATGTGCCCACATCTACCCCTCGATCTATCGCCTATTGAAGACAAAGAAGACGTTTGTCGTCATCAAGTGAACAACATTGACGCCGTTCACTAAGGATTGAAAGAGGAAAAGGACAAGTGAATTAGAGGAGAACAAATGAGAGAAGAAAAAAGAACAGATTGGATGAGAATGAGGAGGGAAGGGAAAAGATCTGATGGTCAATTAAACTATCGAGTGTCTCTCATCTCCTCTCGGTGACAATGGATGGCGAAGGACAACAAATTTAGATTGCTTAAAACCGTATGTAAAAGTTAATATTATAAATAAAAATATAGAAATGAAATTTTTTTTATGGAATGTAATTTATCTCATTAACTGTATGTTAAACAATATCTACAATAGAAATGAAACACTGAAGCACAGAAGATAGTTGGATTAATTGTAGGTCTTACAATGTGTTCCAAAAATACCATGCCAAGAAAGGAACTCCTATCCATAATTTGAGTAATCTCAGTATTCATGCCTACAGATTTGAAGTGAGCGACAAAAACAATAAATCAGCAAATTAATTGGATGTACAAATATACTAACTCGAAACCAACAAACTGTTTGACTAATGTACAACGATCGAAGTATAACACTTGAACGAGTGCTAAATAAAAAAAAAACACAAAAATAAAATAAAAAAGCAATACAACAATCTTGATTCATTATTAGAATATTGCTCACTGTTGCTACAAACTCCATGTTATCTTATTTAGGTTTTGCTAAACTACCATCAACCAAATAACATATCACTACCCATTACCAATGTAGCCTTGATGCTCAATATCCACCGACAAACTCAAGTTTAGAAGGAAATGGATTGTTAGATGAATAAGCACTTATGAAGGAAATATTAGCAATGAAAATGATTAGGTGACATAGGATAATAGATCAATCGGCCAGGTTTAGACTTAGAGCCAAGTTGGGCAGGTACATTGTAAATCGAGGAAGAAAGTTTGAGTGACTGGGAAGGTGTTAAGGCGGAGCGGCTAGGTTTTAATTAATGGCCTTTTTTTCACTTTTTTTAAGTTTTTTATATAGAAATGAAAATTTGTTATTGTAGCATTTACTAAATAATAAAATAGTTGGACAAAAGTTAATGTTATAAGATAAATGTGTAAATTGTAGATTGAGTCCCTAAATTATAGGTGTAATTGCAAATCTACCCTCAGAATAGAAAAGGTGTTCAAAAGTTAGAATTTAACATCTGTTATGTGCCATGTCAACTTCCTAATGAGACATCCAAATCATGACTCACAGAACTAATGATTTCCTAGTTTTAGGATTATTTTTTCAAATCGATGAATTTTAGTACTAAGTTGGTCAAATATGAAAAGTTTTAGGACTAACTTGTATCTCCCCATGATAGTTCCTCTTTTTTCTTTTCTTCCCTCCTTTTCCATAATTCAGTATGTATGCCATTGTTGAAACTACCACTTTAATAGATGTAGCAATGTGTTTTTACAAGTAGCCACCAATCAATTTCACCTAGATCAATTAAATATGTGTTATGGTCTAAAAGAGATTTTAAGATCTTAAATCGGTTACGCTAAAATAACCTTATTCTAACGCCCATAAATTGGTAGCATGAGTTCAATTTGTCCCTTCCTAAATTATTGTTTCTTTTAACCATTAACCTTCTATAAATTTTGCTTATTCTTTTATTTATTTCCCTAATTCCAAACCTTAAATCTTACCGGACAAACCAGATATGAAATCCTAAATATCCCCAAAATCTAGAGATTTTACCAAATCCACCAAGAATTTAAAAAGACCATACTGTTCAAACCGTGAATCTTATTAGATCAATTGGATTTAAACAACTGTATATCGGGATTTTATCCAATCCACAAAAAACAAATCCTTAAAGATTTACTAAATGTTTCATGATTATCTTCATTTAATTTTATTCTAAATTCTAGAAGATGAGGTAAATTATCTAAACAATTAATTAACTAGCCTAACAAATAATTTTTATGTATTATCAATTTTAGATGCATTATGAGAATTAAAATTAAACTGTTCTAAACGTAAACAAAGAAAAGGCAAACCAAATTAATATCCTACGTTGTATCCATATACAATTTAACAACTAAGTTTAATGTAAGACCGACCAAACAAATGAAAAAAACAATAAAAGTTTTGCTATCAGTGACTATTTTGAAAAATTAAAAAAACTAGTGACTTAATGAACGAAATAAAAAATCAGGGAGCTAAAGAGGAGTTTTACCAACAGAAAAAGGCTGACCTGGTCGGATGAAGCTGGGAACGGGTCGGGTGCGCAATTGGGTTTAGTTTTGATTCTCTTGGCGACAACAGCGGACGAGCAATCGGTTGCCTGGGTTGTCTTCCTTGGTGATCGGCAACCTTGGAGCTGGGAGCAAGGAGCACGAGGGTGACCAGTGGAGGCGGATTGAGAGCAGGCTGAGGTGGGTGATGTCCAGGGGTGGTTGGAAACAGTGAAGCAATCAACGTTGAGGGAGACGGCAGCGGCGTAGGCCTTTTGGCGATGGTGGAATGCGAATGGCGGCCTGGGATTTGAGGAGACCCAAGGGCTAGGGTCTGAAAGCGTCGAACAATTACAACAATACTCTAGGGGTGAAGACGCCGAGAGAAGAAGCTCAAGGTTCTAAGGGAAGGGTAGCAAAGAACTAGGGACTAAATGCGCAATTTTCCCGACCTTAGGATTTTTACCAATTTCTAGCCTTTCCTCCTTGATTTCTTTCAAGTGGTGATCCATACTTATACTAGGGCAGTTATAGGCGAGATTAACAAGGTTTCCAGAGGTCAAACCTCATTCAAATCAAATCTCTTTGGATGTTATCTGGCAAAAATATTAGTCCAAGTCTAGGAAAACTTTCGAGCTGCTGATTCAACTCCAGATTTTATGCAAATTTTCAATTTCACCCAATACTTCCCTAATTTGTCATTTGAGCCCAAAACTTTAAATACCCCAGATGACCATTCTGAATTCTTAAAAATTCATAACACAACATAATTTAAATACACTCAATCCTACCAACTTTAGGTAACTTGTATCTGTAGAAAATTACCACATCCAAACCAAAACGGCAGAAACCTTATTAAGCTTTAAAAGAACAAGTGAACTGGCAGAATTCACATTAAGATGGAAAAAAAAAATATGGACGTAGCATTTACATTTCTCCGGTCACACAGAACTTTGGGTTTCAATCTGATCCTGCCTAATCTGTCACATATTCCAACAAAAGATTAGTGAAGTACAGGCACCAGAAACAAACTGGATTTGCTTGTAAGAGGTTAGCAGTAGAAATGATACTCATCATCTCATAGAACGAGATGAAACATAAAAATGTTACAAAACTACAGAATGTAGCGCTGTTTTTTCTTTTGTAGAATATACATCAGCATTAGCCACTAGGTAGCATAACAGCTCAAACATCCAAGCTGTGTTTGCTCATCCTCACCAGTTCTCTCAGCCACATTGACGTTTTAATACCTTTTTTCTCCTTGTTGCTTTCAAACTGCAATACGTACAAATACACATACGGAACAATAGGCCATCTCAGGGATGCTGCAAACTCTTACCAAATCGAATGCCGAATCCCAAGGCCATTACAAGTCAATATAAGGCCTTTGTGCCGGTCAAGGTACTCCTGTAACAGAAAACACAACGATGTAAACATATCATCGAGTGAGAGTGCAAAGCTTCCAAAGATGAGCAATCCTTACGATTAAACTGCAATCATATACATAAGGCCTCCCCTTCATGTCATAATCCCTCCTTTTCTCAGGATCACTCAGAACTGCAGGAAGTGCCAAATGGAAGTCAAAATAAGGTTCAGATGTTTATTTAAGGTTAAGAAAACCACAAATCAATCAGAAGCTTGACCCACAAAATTACAAAAGCTAACAACCAACAGGCAGAGAAATAGCACCAGCACAAGTTTGTATGATGGATGATCTGAGATGTACCAGAAGTACTGCAACACACTTATGCCTTTTAGATCTTTTTGGATCTCAAACAAGTATCCTGGTGGTAAATGATGTCAAGACATCGAACATATTCCTTATTTAAAAGACCAATGACTATTTTGTTGCCACAATTTGAATAGAGCCACACTATCTATTTCTGTGTGAATCTTAATACCCTTACCCCTTTTTCTTATATCATATTGATGGCAAAATTATTGCAACCATGATTTATTAAAAAAATAAGTAGAGGAGGAGAAGCTAAAAGAGAGGGTACTGATGCAGGCAAGCAGGGGATGGAGACTTCATGACTGAAAAAAGTATCAGAAGCAAAAACACAGCAGGGCAGTATCTTTCCCACAAGCTATGATCATTATCATCTTGACCTGGTTCTCTTTGTCCATCTGTCTGTACACGCACAGACACATGCACTCCCACTCATTTTTAGAGCTGACTATGGGCACGGCCTTGTTTAGTTTGGGAGAACTCAGATTTATAAAACCAGCCAGTATAGCTTCAGCCCTTATTTAACTCAACCATATAGGAATTTGTACATTTCTGGCTCAAATAGCACAAAAGGAAAAAAGAGGCCCCAAGGAGTAAAAAAATGGAAATATTTTTGTTTTTTTAATCCTTTACCATGGGAAATATATGCATTATGGCACGCTTATAATCTTCTAGCGAAGGACAAGAACAGTCCAATAAGATTCAAATGAACTGCTGCCAGAATCACTCATGCAACCCTAGAACATTTAATCTCATTAGAAAGCCAAAATCTCAGAAGACAAAAAGTAGCGATCATAAATCAGAAAAATAAATAAATAAATAAAAGGTGGCAACCTGGGGATACAGGGGTATTATCAACTGTGTCTTGTAAAAGCAATACCATCTCCAGATACACTAGTTATGGACCACAATAAGTGACCAATAGAAAAACTCTAAACATCTGTTTCACCAAAGTTGAAACCGACCACCTTTCAAATGACAAGCAAAGTAAAAGAATCAAAACCAAGTGAACAACCATAACACGCTTCACGCACAAGAATCAAGTGGACAACCAACGCAAGTCTCCAACTCCTAAAAACGACGTGACCCCAAGGGCATAAGCTTCCACTGACATAGGAGAAGAGACTATTCAGACTTTACAAATTGCTACTGAGGGAATGAGAGCCAACAGCTCATCTTTGGTTCACCACCCAGATTGAGAAGAGAACTGAACTCAGAGTTGTTAGAATTAGAATTCGGTATGGGGCTCTGAAGCCCTTCCCTTCAGTGGAGCAGTAAGGGCATTCCAAGCAGAATAAGGAGGAATATGACCTAACTTTCCAGCTATTACAGGCAGCACAAATATCAAAGAATAATCAAATGCAAAATAACAAAATTACACTTAACAAAAGTCATCATCCAGCAAGGAATTCAATTATAGGAAGCCGGATGATAGAAAATCGACAGACGGAGACGTTTTACTGACCTTGGTAAGCCTCGTTTATCTCTTGAAACCTCGAGGTGGCGTTCTCCTCCTCTTTTTGCTTGTCCGGATGCCACTTCTACAAAACCAGTTCAGTGAATTAAGCTAAAAGGAGCACCGAAAAAAGGAACCCAGAAACCGAAATCGAAAATTTCAGGGTGGGAGAAGATAAACAAACCAGAGCGAGGCGGATATAGCTGGACCGGATAGCTTCATCCGTAGCGTCGTAGTCAACTTCCAAAATCTGGTAATAATCCTACATTACCACAAATAAATCAGAACCCATGAACAAACGCAGAAGAAAAGAAAAACTTCGTTCCCACAAATGAGAAGGGTTGGGTTGAATTTTCCAGCTTTCTCACCTTGCGCTTGGATAGGAGAGACACCAAATCGAAATTGAGGTAAGAATCGTCCTGTTGGGATTGCTGAGGATACGCCCAACCTTCCCACATCATCAATTTTGAACGGGGGGAAATGATTTGGAGCCAAGATAGAGGTAACTGCTGTTTATGGGTTTTGGCAAGGGGCATGGTCGGGGCGAAATTCGGTGGGGGAGAAGATAAACTGCTTTGGGGCTTAAAAACCACCCCAGTAGTCATTCAATTTTACTTTTATTTTCAGATCCACCACTCAATTTAAAATATTGCCATACATGGTACATCATCAAACTTTAAGAAAAAAATCTCAATTTGATTGGTCCACTTGCATTTGTTTTTTATATTTATTTTTACACATTTAGGAGTGAAAGAAGTTCAAAAAATATTATGTTAACTTCCGGTGTTTCTCTCCTGAAAACTTTGATTAAACAAATTATTGAGTAAAGCAACACTTATTTGTTCATATTGAAACTTTTTAACATCATTTGTAGTATTACGTCAAAACAACAAGCCGAATACGCATGCATATAATTACTTTGGTAAATCATAGAGCGACGTCACGCCACTAAGGAATTAGAGAGTGAGTAGGCTGATGATGTATGTGGGGAAAAAGTTTAGTTATTGGCACAAACAAAATTAAAAGAAAGGATTGATGAGTAATGGTGGTTTTTGCCCTTTGTGGGGTTGATGTGATGATGCGGTTGCGTTTGTGACTTGTCTGTGACTCTATGGCTTATCGACGTGCCGCGTACTGCGTCTGAGTAAATTATTGGCCTAAATACCCTAGAAGTCCCTTAACTTGACTGACTCATACGAGTTAGTCCTTTAACTATAACTCATTTTATGTTGATCCTCCAACTTTGTCACTCATCACACATTGATCCAACCATCCCATATGCCATGACAACGTTATACTTTTCCGGATGTTTATTAACAATGGGGGCTCAGATATAAAACAAGGGAAAAGAATATGGACTAATAGAATACTTTAACCCTCCCTTCCCCCAAGCCAAAGTAAAAAGAAACTAAAACATCGAATTGTCATCGACCACCGGCATCCTTAATGCTAAAAAACTAAAATATCTGAAAATTTTGAAAACTGAAAAATCTCGTACAACAGCCACTTTTCCAGCAATCTCAACAACGGATCAATCTTTTTTGCTCTCTCTCTCTCTTCCCACCGCGACTTGTTTGATCTCATTGGACATCATTGACTAAAGACCAGCATCTCAATTTTTAGAAGAATTAAAGCTAGAAAGTGAGTCAAATTCATCGCCAAAGTTGGAAGCATTAGATTTTGGGGGGGACTTCTTCATTTAGTTCTGGAGTAGCAAAGAAATGACATAACACTAAAAGTGTAAGGTAACACTATTGCCGCCCAAGAGGCAACCAGAAATGGCTTTAGGATTGATAAAATCTAAACGCTCAAAGATACACAGTTTCCAACAACTACAATGCAGTTTTACAAATATGAATGTTTGACTGAAGCATTCTCTCCCACCGGCCCGCCACTGGACTTGGATGTATTGATTGTGACGGTGAAGATAACGAATCATCATTTGGGTTGATTGTTCGGATAGGTGTTAACATTAACTAAAGATAATATATGTTTCTATAGTCCTAAACTCTTTCTTTATAAAGTAAAAGAGTTTATGATCAACTCATGAATTTAATCAATTACGTATTTGAAGGAGATTTTAAAAAATTAATTTTATATATTGTTATTATTTATTTGCATATGCACCAACAGAAAATTTGAGTCACTTTTAAAATGTTTCAAAATAAGTAAATCAAAAATCCTAAATAATGGATTTTATATTCAGTTAAATAATTTCCAATCCATGAATCCGAAGATATAATGAATTAGAAAAATTAGTAATTTTTCAAATTGTTTTCATACACGTATTTACCGCCAGAGAGGGTGGTTGTAGGCGGCGGCGAGCCTGTGGCCATGTGGGATTAGAATTCCTAAAGAGGCTAACCCATGTTGTTTTGGGAATTGTAAAAACACTTTGTCAATCCTAATGTTTCCTTGATTGTACAGATAAGCCCCTAGCTTTTCTAAAAACATAGAAAATGGTGATGGCGTTATGACTTCTGAAGTGCCTAATTAACTAGGGCAAATTGCAAAGTTAAAGGACTAACATAAATTGAGTTACAAAAGTAAGGGGCCAACATAGACCGAGTTCAAGTTGAGGGACTAACTCGTACGAGTTAGCCAAGTTAAAGGACCTCTAGAGTATTTAGGCCTAAATTATTCTCCCACCACCAGCTTCATTGAGTATCAAAATGCTAAAATGATGTCCCCAAGTCCGAGCCAATTAGTTGAGGCTCTGAAGATCAAGGTTAATGTTAATTTATGAGCCTTTTAGATTTCAAAAAATTAGATATTCTCTTATTCTATTATATACAAATACTCATAATTACCAAAAAGAAAAAATGAAAATGCTAAAACGATGTGATTTTTATTTACTTTCATCCAAACGTAAGAACAAGTCCATAATTTTGTTAATCCCCCAACTCGTAACTCTATACCAATTCTAGTTCCTAGGAAGAACTAAACCCGCCACAATGGACAACAAACCGAATAAGAGGCTAACGCCTAAAATCTGGTCAATTTGAGTTGAAGCCACAAAAATAAACATGTGGATTTCTTATGCTACAAGTTGACAATATATTTATTTGTCCTTTATGAGTGCATTGTTGAATGTTGTTAACAAGACAGTCATGGAATTTCCTTTGAAAATGATGGTTGATTGGTAAGTTTGTAATATGGCCCAAACACGTGGAAAACACTATCTATTGAATCGGCCGAGCTTTATAACCTGTCGAATCCAATACAAAATTTTATCTTCTCATCCTCTGAATTGGAGCCCACTAGCTTATGGAACAAGCCCATCTTATGAACCATGATGCAAATAAGTAGGCATGGACCATCTATCTTGCATTTTTTTTCTTTATCTCCTTTATTACTGAGAAGCATCTAAGGATTTTGTCAATATTTATGAACAATAAGGGTTGAAATATTTGTTCCTCTTAATCTAGATGTTATTGGAGTATAAGATATAGAATTTAAATAGATATAACTATATTATAAGGACATTGGAAATGCCAATTTATTTGGGATTGAGAGGCTATCTTACCTAGTATTAAGACATTATGAAAATTTGGGGATGAAGGTATTCAAACCCTAACATTGGTTGGGAATCGGTGCCCTTTTAATCACACAAACTGCAGTGTTTAGTGTGAACAATGCTAGCAACCCTTTTGTTTTGTTTTCACATGTCTCAATCCACAAACACACACATCTCATACAATTTTAAACTTAAAAACCTTACATTGCGCCGCGATAAAAAAACAATTAGCCAACTCCTCTCTAGTCATTTCCCAGTTGGAATTCTCCACAAATGAAGATGATGTGCCCACTAATTCTGACATTACAGCCCTTTATCTGAACTACTTTCTGCATATCGCTTGGTCAACTCTATTTAACATCGAATTATAAGTTTTTCTTCTCTTGTCTTGTTTGTACTTTAAATTGGAAGTTTAGTACTAATACTATTATAAGTTACTTCATATTTCTCAAGAAGAATGTAAAGCATACTGTATTTTGAGCCACTCGGAACTCCACAATACTTTCATGTTTAGTAAATTGCTTTACCATATTTTCTTTCAAACTATCATTTTTAATATTTATTTATTTTTTCCATCTTTATTAATTTACATATAAAAAGTAACATGTAAAAATGAAAACAACACACAATTTTTCCTCTGTTTTCTAGTCTTTGTGTCAAACTCAAATGTTTCATCCCAAATAGGGTGGAGGAAGTATTTAGATAAATGGATGAGAAGAAAAAAAAGTAAAATCTTTTATATATTTTTTAACTTATTTTCTTATCCTATCCGGGTCATGTAACTCCATTTTATTCTAGCGAGCTTCTTTAACTCATATAATGTACATTATCAAGGGTTTTTCCATTATTTGTGCTATTAATTTTGATGGAATTTTGGTGAAATATGACAAATCCAATTCATATATTTTCTTCATCATGCTTCTAGCACCATAGACTTTATTCATCCTGCTTTTAACACTCTAAACTTCCAAAAACTGAATAATAGACTAGTTTATTGCTTTTTAGATATAAGTAAAATAAAATCTCCCTAATACTTTCAATAATTTTCTTGTTTTCCCTAATGATTTCACCAGAAAGCTTGTTTTTCCCAATTTGGCTCCTATCGATGTGTCCGACACTTCACCACTAGAAGCTTCATCCTCATCAGGTTTCAGAAAATACAAGTTCCAATAGCCCAATTCATTGTAATAGACAGGCCTCCCCTACACAAGATGTTGGATTTCAAGAGCCAAACAAATACAGCAGAATATAACCGAAACTCTCCAGGATACAAGTGAAACGAGGTAATTCTAGTTGAGATCTTTCACCTAATTATTAAGTCGAATCACAAAACTTAAACAGTTGACGTGTTCAAGCTCTTTATAGTATTCACATGAGCCTCTCAAGATCACCACGCCTTCACCACATCCCAATAGATGCGTTCCTTTTATACTCACAGTGCTAGCTTACGTACTTCAAAGAATGAAAAGAGAAAAGTGCGGCTGGAACATTTTAGAACCTTCTTGACTTTGTCCTTAGGGAGACTAGACTAAGAGCTATGGAATTTTCACTATATGATGTATTTATAGTGAAATTCAATTTCCAAGCCTGATGGGTTTCAAAATCCTAATCCAATTAGGCTTAATTTTGGGCTGAATTAATGGTTCAACTTTTGGGCCAATTATTAATCTGAAATTATTATGAAATCAAAACCCAAATAATTTGACCCATGCACTCAAATGACCTAATTGGCTCTATGTGTACAACCCAATAAGCTTTCATCACATTGGCAATGATCATAAATCACATTTATGATCATAAATAATGAATGGTGTCTAGCAACACATCATTGCTACCCAAGTGATAAGATAGTCGGTGATTTGACTAAACCTCTATGATCATTATCCGTATATGCCATTGTCCCCTTTGTCTAAGATATCAAAACCAAGCACGAGACATAAAATATGTCACTCTCATATAGCCTGATCTATAGTTTCTTGATTACCAAGTAAACTAACTTAAACTGATGACATTAATATCGTATATTAATTCATCCAAGTGTGACTATGCATTTTTTTAGTCTCACTCTATCAAGGGGCCTAAAGATATCACTCCCGTTATATAGAAGGAACAAATCTCATCTTGATCATATAAAACCCTCCACATGATATATAACATATCCAATGACTACCTTCATGCTCACTCAGTTATGAGCAATAAAAAGAAGTATCAAAATATATGATTCACATGTAGGGAATCTTGATAATCTTAGGTCAAAATACTACATATACCATGATTACTATAAGATTCACTTATAACATTCATATAACAATCCATATAACGTTCTCATGGTGGGTTGGTCCAGTACGCAAGTTCTCTAACTTGTACCCATATGTAAACTACATATCTCATATTAGTCTCCACATATACTAGTCTTTATCTATTCTTATAACCAACTCCACAATAGTACCAGACTATGGACGTTTAAAAATACTATTTTTTTAGGGTTATAATTATGTTTGATTATGTTACGCAAAAACAAATAACAAACACAATTATTAGAACGATGCCTTAATAAAATATCATGACTCAATGTGTAAAATATAATCATCTCATGATTGGCTTTTGGGCACAACACTAACACAAGAACAAGCAAGAATTCAGCCTCTTGTCATTTTCTCCTTCGCCGACATTGCCTATAGCCTTTTTGTCTCTTTCCTCGGCCTTGATCCATTACCCTAATCATCTTTGTCACCTTTTTTTCCTGGCCATATCCTTTCACCTTGACCTCTTATTCTAATCTAGAACTCACTGTCTAGTCACCCATTGCCCATTATCCATGCCGCCCCTACTTTGACGCTAAATCCAACGTGATCCAAATCTCCTTCTTTTCTTATTTAATTGGTGTAATGGAAGCGAATTGATGTGACCAGAGATGTGGGTTGTTGGCAGCATGGTGGCTGCAGGATAGCCTACAAGAAAGTGCCCAAATCTCTACCGAGTTTGGTAATTTGAGTTGTATTGTTGCCTAATTAGATGCATACAAAACTGGACTAGAATTTGGTTTTATCTTGCAAATGGTTCTATCTTGCTTGGGCTTGAGCTTTTCTTGTTTTGCCTCACTTGTTATTGCCCTATAGTTTTGATTTGAGTGACGTACAAGGCAGTGCTAGATGATGGCGGTAGTGAAACGGTTGAAGGGTGTGAACAACACATGGAGGTTTGAGATGAGAAATGGTTGAACTATTAAATCTATAACTTTTAAGGTGTTAAAAGTAGGATCTATGATACGATGAACATGATAAAGAAAATCTATAGACTAGATTTGTTATTTTTACCAAAAGTTAATCAAAATTAATTGTTGAAATTATGTAAAAGACTCAATAGAACGCGTTATATGAGATAAAGGAACTTGATAGAACAAAGTGAAATTATGTAACTTGAATAGAATAAAAAAGTAAGTTAAATAACCTATAATAAAGTTTAGTTTAAAAAAATGGGTAAAATTCATTTGCGGTCCTTTAGCTTTGATGATTGTCCTAAAATGGTCCATAACCCTAACTATACATAGTGTTATCATAAGGTCCCTTAACTGTTGAATCGCATCCTAAAGCTGTCATTTCCATTTTTTTTTTGTTAAATCAAACAGGAGCTAATGATGTGGTGACTTAGATGTTAATGTGACAGTCTAAAATGCCACGTGGCTTTCTCTTTCATGACAATAAGTGACTAGACTGTAAGAATAATAAGCCTTAGGCTAAATTTGACATAAATATATAAACTTAGGAACTTAAAAGGTACATTCTCCAATAATCTTCTTCTTCCCAAAATCTTGACCACCACAATCCATGCCGCCACCGCCTACCTCCACCTTTCCGCCACCCACTCCGGGGTCACTCCCCTGCTCGACCCCTCATCTCTCTCCCCTATTATCCTTTTGCTCTCTCCTTCCCTTAACCTACTTTGGATTCGTGGAGGGCAAAATTGGCCAGTGACATTCCTTCGAGTACTGCTTCATAACAGTAGTGATTAGGTCCCTGATAATATTTTCTAGCAGCATCAAGGCCTGAATTTGAGAGTTTTTCAAGGCAAGTCCGAATTTAGTCCAGGTTCGCTAATATCTACAATTCCATCTTGGGTTATGGATTTCTAGAGGCTGTGGATTCTGACATTTCTAGTCTGAGTTCATTTTCTAGATGTGTGATTTCCTCGAGGAAATCAGGCTTTGATTGCCGGAGCTAGCATGTTCTGTTGACATTCAGTTCCCCTTCTCAAACTAGAGGCCTTTGATCCATTCCATCCTTGCCCAGATCCAGAAAAATCTTTAAGCATTCCATGGAAAATCCTAGATTGAGGTAATTCATGAGAAGGTATTTGATGGGGATAAGGAGAAAGATAGGGAAAAAAAATCGATTTTACGAGGAAGAATTTGGGGAATAAGATGAAAATTGGCTAATTTGCTTATGATTATGTGTTTGTGTCAATTTTAACTTAAGGTTTATTATTCTTTCATTTTAGTCATTTTTTTTACTACCACATGACATTTTGGACTGTCAAGTCAACACCCAAATTGCTATATCATCAAATTTTGTCTAATTTAATGAGAAAATAGATAAAAAAACTGCCTTATGACACGATGCAACAATTAGGGATCACTTTAGGACAATCGTTAAAGTAATGAGACTATAAATAAATTTATCCAAAAATAATAATGGGTCAAATTTTAAAGTCTTTAAGTGATGTTCAACTGTTGTCCAAAGAATAATGGGCTTATTGTATGTGTTATTACCAATGCTTCAAGTTGCGAGGGATTAGACAACATATGAGAAGAAAAGGTCCTATCTTCAGTAGGGGGGTAGGAGTTAAATTTTTTAAGTGAACTATTTCTTTGAGTGATCGTTTTCTTCAAAAACTAGAATGTAGTGATTGGTATTGAAAAGGAAAAAAAATCGACTTGTTTAGATTTGGCTCAAACAGATATACTTCTCTCTCTTGCCTTTTTTATTCTTTGTGCTAACACATTCTCTACCTAAAAGATAATATATTATATAAAAATCTAACTCATTGTTTTTTTTTTCTATTTTTAAGAATATATTATTTAAAATTTTATTAAAAATAGTGTCCTTTAAAGTTAATATTCTATTCATTTAATGATTATTTTAATAATAATTTGTTTTTAGTAATTAGTTCTAAATGAGGTACAAAACGCCTCGCACGTTGTGGCGGTCACATCATACCATAATATCAAGTGTAAATAAGATGAAGTATAGTTATGGAACACATTCATTTTGATCTGGTGCTTGCATTAACCTATGTTTATGGTATCATACATAACATAAGAGAGATGTAAATGGAAGGGAAACACAATAGTTGTATGGACAATTGATTTGTCAGGCAATATGCAAAATTTTCAATATGCACAGTTATATAGATATATTATTTGAATAGTTTGACTATATATATGAAATAACATAAACTTGTGGAAAGAATTAAATATATGAAGGAATCAATTACTAAAAATGAAAAGATATGACCAAAACACAAAATTGTGTTTAATTTATATTAATTAATTATTTATTTAACCATTAACGTAGTAAAGGCAAAAAATAATAATAAATTGGCTAAAGTGAAATTAACCAAAATCATGCAAAAATGGACAAATCATAGTAACTGAAGTTTTGTTTGAGAAAACAATAATGAAGAAAAGCAACAAAAATAATTTGAGGACCAAGAGAGAAAATGAAAAAACTTTAGATATTAAAAGACTAACAATTGACTTAATAAAAGCTAAGGGAAAAAAATCTATTTTACTAAAAAAAAACCAACCATGGTAACCAATATTTTACTTTAGAAAATAATACATAAAAAAAGAACCAAGAGATAAAACAAAAATACTATAATTAAACTACTATGAAGTTCAATGACCAAAAAGCCAAACTGACAAAACATATGGCCTAATATGGGAAATGAAAAAAATGCGGAGACTAGAAATGTGTTTCATGAAAAGAAACGTGAAACAAAATGAAAGTGGGATAATAGCGAAACAGGCCCTAAAAAAGCCATTGTCTCTCAAAACTCTTACCAAACTTCTAAAAGTAGCAATCACGTTCAAGAAAAAAAAAAGTCAGTCCACAACAAATCGGATCAAACTCACCAGACAAACAAATAACACAGCCCAAAAACATTGAGCCAACAACCAAAGGGAAGAAGTAGGCAAGCAGCAACTCAACAACACAACAGCAGCGTAGTGACACATGGAAGGGCAAAAATGTATGAACACTATAGCCTACTATAAAACGAACAGTAGCCCTTCACGACTTTTGGAATATAGTAGTACTAAATGTTTCTTTGTCTAGCCGAAATTAACAATTATAGTACTTTCCTTTTGTAGAAAGTAACATATTTCATAAGTTGTTTTTCATTGCTCAACTATCCCAATGTATATATATTTATGTATATCACTTGGTTAATTCTTTGATAATATATATATTATGTAAAAAATGAAAATAAATAGTTTCATTTACAAAAGAATTCTAGGGATGTCAATTCTATAATAATGAAGGAAGGAGATTAAGGTTAAAAGAAATGAATGAAATGAATTATTTAAACTCTTATATTGTGTCACTTTGGAACCCTTTTCTATATTAACAAAACTTAGATGATCTATTAATGATAAGATTAGTTCTGGTTCAAAAAAATAATAATAAAATTAGTTCCATCAATTATGAAAACACTAAACTAAACAGGCATTAGATGGAGCAACTTTTTAATGTTGACACTATTATCAGCTTATTTAGCCTTCTTCATCTTCTTCTTTTTAATTGAAACACTCATTATTTTTAAATTTATTGGTTTTTTACTCAGAACTAGTGCTATTTGAAAATGCATATTTATCTATTTAATAATTACTTAATTTTTTATAAAGTAGTTAATTTTTGGCAATTTTTTTCTCAAACAAAAACCCTCATCTTGTTTGTTTGTTTTTTCTGTTATGGTCGTTTGTGCATCTATATCAGGGGCATTTTGGGAATTGAAACACCAGGGAACAAAAGACAAGCGGCCGATGGTAAGTGAAGGAGTTTTTTTCCTAAAGAGGTGTAGTTGTTCATCTTATTTTCCAAATAAGGGTAGTTTCAGACTTATTTACTTATACAGAGTAATTTTGCCAACTAAGTACCATTTCACTAGCAGGTGTGTTCCTGTTGTCAGTCAGATGAGAAGGTAAAACAAAAAAATGAATACCAAAGTTTAAGTAAATTTTTATCTTGGCCACTATTGTTTTACTTTTCAATTTCTTTATTTAATTTTTATAAAATTTTATAAGTAAATTATTTTTACATTGTTTTGCCTCTAAACCATAAAGTAATAGGAATACTCAAGTTTCAGTTACAATGAATACCTCCTAATTTTTCCAATTTTTCTCTTAAGTCAAAAGCCAAATTTGAAATTCATACTAAATAAACTTACATGCAACTCAATTGGCATATAGATTAAAGAAATAAATAGTTACTGACTTAATTGTAAGCAAAATAGTTAGAACAAATAAATAGAGTCACAAATTTAGTAAATAAATAGCAATAAAGAATACTGCAAAAAACGTACAGAGAGAATCTCTTCTTTCCTTTAAAATAAAAAAAAAATCGTTACTATTATATTTCTATAATTTTAACTTAAAAAAAACATATATATATATTTTCTTATGTGCAACATCATCTCAAATAAGTCTTCCTTGTTTTTTTGTTTTTTTTTTTGTAAATTTACTAATGTTTTGCTATAGAAAATATCTACTAAAAATTGTTATCATTATATTTCATCATTTAACTAAAAAACATATACATTTTCTTATATACACCATCCATCTCAAATAAGTCTTCCTTGCTTTTTTCCTTTTTGAAATTTACGGACGTTCTACCTCAAAAAATAAATTAGATATTCTTCCGGAATGTTACTCATTACTAAATGGTATAATTAGAACCTTATGACATGTTTGAATGGTATTAGAAGTATAGTTTAAAATGCAATTAATTCAAAAAATTTGATAATCAAAGACCCAAATAATTTAAAATCTTCAATTAAATTAATTCTAGTATGAGTTTGAATACCAAATGAACAAGTAACGTATTTATGAACTTCATATAATGACAAAATTGATACACTAAAAAGAGGATATATAAGTATTAGTAATTGTTATTCAAAGAGACTGACTAAATGACTTTTAGTGTTTCTTTGGTACTTTAATTCTTGACAGGTAAAATAATGCAAAGTGATTTAATTAAAATTTGATTAAAGTTGAATATTGAAGTTCAAAAGAAAAGAACAATAGTGGCTTAGATGAAAATAAACCTTGGTGTCGTCACATGCTGAGAAAATGCTTAGTTGGCAAAACCACCCCATATAAGTAAATAAGTCTGAAACCACCATCATCTAGAAAATAAGATTTACAGCTACAAGTCTTGGGTAGAAAACTCGGAAGTGGAGAACATCTCACGAAAAATTGAAATACAAATATGCCCTCTTCCTTGG
Source organism: Aquilaria yunnanensis (assembly GCA_039654915.1). Classification (NCBI taxonomy): domain Eukaryota; kingdom Viridiplantae; phylum Streptophyta; class Magnoliopsida; order Malvales; family Thymelaeaceae; genus Aquilaria; species Aquilaria yunnanensis. Next base: position 99,833,557 of record CM077593.1, on the reverse strand, counting down.
GATCCACTCGACCATATGACTGTCATTGTCAACGCGTCCCCACTCACCAACGTTCGACTCTTTTTGAATTAATATAAAAAAGTTTTAAAAGACCGAACAATCATTTCCACGTCAGCTTGCCCGTTGCCTGTTATTTAAAACAACAAAATCTCTTCCCTTTGTCATTACGACTTACGTGCGCTTTTAATCGGGCTTGCGTAAATTACTAAATTTATTAGATTAGCAGGCTAAACGCCGCCGTTTAATTTCTCCTCCGCCTTCGCTGGAAAGAAACCGACTCGGCTGTCAAATGTTAGATGCCGAATGGAATTTAGAAACAAAAGAAAAAGAAGATAGCAGTAGAGAGACACGAGTAGAAGTAAAGCTTCAGCTTCACTTATTCAGTACTCAACTCTCTAGAGCTAGACTCGAGTTTCTGCGACAGATTTCCTCCCTCAAATCTTTCCACATTCTATGATTTCTCTATTTCCCGGAGAAGTTCTTGCAGGATTTCTTATGTAAGTACTAAATCTCTGGGTTGTCGACTTGTTCTTTGATTTTTTCCCCCTTATTTTGAACCGAAGTGGCTGAGATTTGAAATCTTGTTTAGGTGAAACAGAGTATTCCTTATCATGTTCACCCGAGGTGTTGATGGAAATGCCCTCAAATGGGCTACAGAGGTTTGTTTGATTACATTACGTTTGTTTTTTGTTTTTAGGGTTTTGAATTTCCTTATTCGTTTGATTTCGGGCTTTAATCATGACAAATTTAGAAACTTCGTATTGTTTGTTCTGGACCAGAAGGATGTTCCTCACTCGAACTCGAATCTGAGACCTCTAGTAAATTCACTTTCCAACCTCCGAGGTGGCGGTCGGAGTATTGGTCTGCCTCCACCGTCGGCCTTTAGAAGTCGCCACCTGCCCTCCAGCGCAATCTCGGGCACTCGGCGGGGGGATGCCGATGACAGTGCCTCCGCTTCCGAAACTGACTTGGCCTCTGATTCAGAAGACGATGCATATGGTGGAAGATACTCGCTTGACTCTTCCCCTCAAGACGAAAGAATTTCCAATGGTAATGTTCACAGGTACGGAAACTCTGGACAAAGGCTGCCCCGCTATACCAGTGATTTTACGTTCTCTGAGGTTAGTTCGTCGATGGAAACCATGGTTGGAGCACGAAGGAATTTGTCGGAGAGGGTGGTTAGGAATGGTTTTACAGAAGATGAGTCATCAGATTCTGCTGCTAGCTCAGAGTTTTCGACCACACAAACGGGGAGCGTCAGAGTTGCTGTGCCTTCTAGAGTTTATCCTGAGACGGCTACTAGAAAGGTGTGTTGCAGTTAAATTATGTTTTGGATTTTTGTTACTGCCTTTCGTGATTGACCAGATAGAAGATGTAGTAGGAAACTACAGATTCCAGACTTGGGTAAATCGCAGTGCTATGTAGTCTTGAATGTCTTCTCGTACTATTTCCCTATGTAATTTGGCTTTAGAGATTAAACTGCGATGGTGTGCCTATGCAAATATGTTTTTGCTTATCTGATAGTTGTTGCTGGTGTATCTTCTTATTGGCATGTATAAGTTGGTCAAAGTGAACTTAAATCCAAGTCTCCTTTCAAGTGCACTGTATCTATACTTTGATCATTAATTTTGTTTTTGATCTGGATGGCTATCAGTTTTTAAAGAACTGAGGGTAATTCATATTACTCCCTCTCTGGCCTACTGGTGCTACTTAGCCTTCTTTCGTGTATATACTGAGCTGCCATTTAATCTTCTGGAAATTGCAAAATTTACTCGACTATAGCATTCAGTATGCCAGAATTTGTGTCATGTACTTCTGGAATTTCTACTTGATGATGCCCTTTGGTTGCATCCTCTAACATGGACAACCTAGTTTAGTGTGTTAATATCTGATGAGTGAGGATGTACTTCATTTCTAAAAAATTTCACACAGTTTCGTGCAATAAGTCTGGATCATGAAGTCTCTCATATTGAAAACATTTAGACTTTAAATGCTTCAACATTCAGTTTTCATCATTGTCCCTTTAACACTTTGTGGTGTGTTAGATTCTTCCATGTAGGATGCCCCTCTCTCTCTCTCTCTCTCTCGCCCTTCTTCTTTTAGTTCATGAGAGGTCATGACTCCAATGTCTTTTTCTTTTTAGGACTTTTGTTCCAAAAACCTGCAAAATGGGAGGTTTTCTGATGATGAGGAAGTTCCCAGTGCACCACCTTTTTCTAGCTCTACTATGGAGATAAAGAAAGAGCTCGATGAAATTTCAGCTTCACCTGGTCAATCTGTCATGATGGAACATAGTGTCAAAAACACAAAACCCAATCAATCCGTGAGGTTTGTCCATCAATATTTCTGATTCTAGATACATAGTTGATGGAAAATGTCTTAGATGCTGGAATGTACTACAGTGCATTGTGAATTTGGTCATTTGTCATCAACATCTTTCAAAAAAAAAAAAAGTCATCAACTTTTTTACTTGATTCCAGAACCAGTGCTGATGCAGAAGCTGCTGCTGCAGCTGCTGCACAATCAGGGGTCCATCCTGGTCGCCTTCCAACATTCCATGCTAGGTATCTCTTATTAGCCAATAGAATACATGTCATTCTACAGGCACACATGCATACAGAAAGAAAGAGAGAGAGAGAGAGAGAGCTCTTTTACGTGCTATTTACATGTTCTGATTTTATTTGCATATGCTTTCAGTGCTTTAGGGCCATGGCATGCTGTAATTGCATATGATGCTTGTGTTCGTTTGTGTCTTCATGCTTGGGCTAGGGGATGCATGGAAGCTCCCATGTTTCTTGATAATGAATGCACACTGCTTCGAGCTGCATTTGGGTAAGTACACTATATGATTATGGGGCTGTAAAAATATGTCTTTTCAGCTTGTCCAATTCCCACAACTTCTTTGTCTTTGTTCATAATCTGCTTTTTAAACCACATAGACTACAGCAAGTCCTGTTGCAGTCAGAGGAGGAACTAATGGCTAAGCGCTCTTCTGAGCTTACCAGTGAAGCTTCTGCCCCAAAACCTAAGGTTGTTTTAGGCAAAATGAAGGTCCAAGGTAGTATTTAGATCCCATCTTTTTAACTATACCTTATTGTTTTTGAGCATTCTGTCCTAAGATCTCGTCAATTGGCAGTGCGTAAAGTTAAAACAAATGTGGATCCACCAACAGGCTGTAGTATGTCATCACTAAGGGCACCGGTGGTCAAACTTGAAACTATACGGTTTCACTTATCCCATCTGCAGTCTGCACTCTCTTCTAGATGGCGAGCAATTCGTAAGATTCGTGTTGCACCTCGTTTGCCAGCAAATGGTTCTTTCTCACATCAAAGTATGGCATATGTGCATGCCGGAACTCAGTATATAAAACAGGTCTCTGGACTTCTGAAAATTGGAGTAACAAGTTTACGGAATAGTTCATCATCATACGAAATTGTACAAGGTGTGTGCTGTTATTAATTTATTTTTATTTGGTCAACTTAAAAATTAAAAGAGAAGGTGTCTTTTTTTTTTTTTTTTTTCTTGCTATATTCACAGTGTTACTTCTTTCCTTTGACATGCATCATCAGAAACGTACTCATGCATCTTAAGATTGAAAAGCTCAAGTGAAGATGATGGTGTGAAAATGCAGCCTGGATCTGGTGAAGCACATGTCTTGTATGTCATTTTGTCCCTGTTATTTCCTCATTGTGTCTTGTTTTAATTTTCTTTCAAGTAAACTTACCTGCATAAATTCTGTATGAGTTTCTCAGCTTCCCAGATGGTCTGGGAGATGATTTAATTGTTGAAGTGCAAGATTCCAGAGGGAAGCATTTTGGCCGAGTTGTTGCTCAGGTGGCTACCATTGCTGATGATCCGGTAAATCCTTATCTGATCCATAAATTACTTATTATATTGGAGTATTTTGCGAAGCCTCATAAGATTTTGATGCAGGCTGATAAGCTGCGCTGGTGGTCTATTTACCATGAGCCAGAACATGAACCTGTAGGCAAGCTACAGCTCTATATCAATTACTCAACAAGTTCAGATGATAACAGTCAGCCCAAGGTGATCTATTATGGCTTGCTCTATGATTACATATTTGTAATTTGTGAATCATGTGGTTCAGTTGAGCAAGACAAGAAGAGGGGTTGAAATGCAATATTTGCCAACAAAAAAAACCAATTATTTACCATGCAATAGCTTCATAAGTATTTGACGTGAATGTTATAGTTGCCCCATAAGTATTTTTCCACTTGACTTTGAGTTCAAGTTCAATTTAGTTTGGCTTATTTAGTAATCAAACCAAGCATGATCTCACTTTGTTTGATAGAGGCTCAGTTCATTTGCTGCTACCAACTGTATTAGGGTCAATGGCATAAAGCTCATAATGTTAATTAATTTGTGAGACCCATATTTGAATTACTAGTAAACTTACTACCATACTACCTGTGCAGCTTCTTATGGGCCACATCTTGACAACCAATCTTTTTCCTTCCCCCCACCCTCCTCTTCCTTTTCACATTTTTGACGGTTATACTGCCTTGAAAAGGCAGGTTTGAAATGCTAATCAAATCTTTGTTTTAAATTGTGGAATCATGGCTAAACCTTGCTTAAGTTCAATGCTGCTCATATAGGAATTTTACTTGATCCATGCTTCCTTGTGATAGAGTTTTTTTGCTCTATTTGAATTACCAGAAGTGACATGCATCCTTGTGATTTGCCTTCTTTTTCATATTTTTAAATGTACCAACTTCCCAAAATAGCATAAAATTAATTTGATTTTGATTTTCTTCCTTTCTTGTGACAGTATTTTGTATGATAAATATTTTCAGCATGCATATTCATAATTTATTTAAATAAAGCCTCTAAAGAGACGTATCTGGAGATTATGACAATATTGATTCATTAACCTCTCTTCTATCTTTTTCAGTGTGGTTCTGTTGCTGAGACAGTTGCATATGACTTTGTTTTGGAGGTAGCCTTGAAGATTCAGCATTTCCGACAAAGGAACTTGCTGCTCTATGGTTCATGGAAATGGCTGTTAGCAGAGTTCGCCTCATACTATGGGGTTTCTGAGATCTACACCAAGCTGCGGTAATTGAATGCTCTGTTGGATCTTTCCTGCAAATTATTTGATGCTTAAGTTTGCATTAAACTCTTTTGGTATTTCTGTTTTGTGCATCAGGATCTCTCTAACATACAACTTTGATAGGTATCTTTCATATGTTATGGATGTGGCCACACCTACAGCTGATTGTCTCACTCTAGTGTATGACCTATTAGTGCCTGTTGTAATGAAGGGCAACAGCAAGAGCACGTTGAGTCACCAGGAGGTACTACATTTCTCATGCTTAAGTGTCATATTCATAATCATATGGAAAGTATAAATCTTAAAATATATTATTGTGTTTGATTTGTTGTACTTCTCTTTTCTATTTGTCACCCCTGCTGCTTTTGCATCCCTCATTCTTGTTCTTTTGCCTATAGTCCTGGTACACTATTTGAACAATGTTTCCTGTTTTTCCAGAATCGGTTACTGGGAGAAACCAGGGATCAGATTGAACAGATTCTTGCTCTAGCTTTTGAAAACTATAAATCTCTGGATGAATCTTCATTCTCGGGTATTATAGATGTTTTTAAGCCCACAAGTGGTCTTACACCTCCTGCTCTGGAACCTGCTGTGAAGTTATACACTCTTCTTCATGACATATTGTCTCCAGAGGCACAAACTAAACTTTGCCAATATTTCCAGGTGCAATAAATTCTTAGTGGTGTTTGCTTGATGTTTACAATTCTGCCTTTCTATTAACTGTGCCACTACTTTCAGGCTGCTGCAAGAAAGAGATCGAAAAGTCATTTGGCTGAGACAGATGAATTTGTTACCAACAGTAGTGAACCAAATTTCATGCACACTGTTGCAATGACTACTGCTTACCAGAAAATGACCTCCCTATGTAATAATGTTAAACATGAGGTCTTGACGGATATTGAGATTCACAATCAACACATACTCCCCAGGTAGTTTTCCCGTTTTCATGTTATTAACTCTTCTTCCACTATTATGTAACATGCAATTATTAGTTGAATTATGTCTAGTAATTATTTGATCTTATCATAATTTCTGAAGTGGATTTTGCTGATAAATGATGGATTTTGCTGGTTTTTTCATAGAACACTTCCCTACTGTAGTGTAGATTGCACTGGACCTGGTTTAAATTCATCAATAATAACTAAAAATGATTACCATTGTTTTCTAGGTTAAACATTTTTTGCCTTTTGAAATCAGCCATACACTTCCCTACTGTAGTGTAGATTGCACTGGACTTGGTTTAAATTCATCAATAATAACTAAAAATGATTACCATTGTTTTCTAGGTTAAACATTTTTTGCCTTTTGAAATCAGCCACACAATTATTAAACTAAGATCCCAAACCAGTTAGAATGACTACTTTAATGATTTTTTGTTATTCGAAATTACAAATGGTGACAGAGCTATAATGGTACTAAGTCCTATTTCACAGTCTCTGCCCATGTGATTTAGTTATCATAATTTTTGAAAACCAAATCACAGAGCTGTATAATGCCTATTTCTGTTTTTTATATCTGTTTTTTGCACCTAATATGAACAGTATGCTATTTTATACATTTTTTAGAAAGGTTTGTTTAGAAGTCTATCTTCTCACTCCATGGATGTTGGATTTCTAGGGGGGTTATGCTGCTTAAGATCTGTCTGAAGGTGTTTCAAATTGCTTAGACAGCTCAATTTCGGTTACCTGACTTAACAATGTCTCCCTCTTCTTCTTGTCACAGTTTTGTAGACCTTCCAAAGCTGTCAGCATCTATATACAGCACAGAACTTTGTAGTAGGTTGCGTGCATTCCTACTTGCTTGTCCCCCATCTGGACCTTCACCACCTGTGGCCGAGTTGGTCATTGCAACAGCAGATTTCCAACGTGATCTTGCCAGTTGGAACATAAGGCAAGTGTTGATGTCAGTATTATAGTAATTTTAGCCTGTTCCAATCTGCTACTGACTTGATTCCTCTTTTGGCTTTTGTTCAGTCCTATAAAAGGTGGAGTTGATGCAAAAGAGTTGTTCCACTTGTATATCATGCTATGGATCCAAGATAAGCGACTTTCTTTGCTCGAGTCATGTAAACTAGATAAGGTATGAAGTTTTCAGAGTCATTCATTGTTTTCTCCTTGAAAGTTAGTTCTTAATATATGGGTACTGAAATATTAGGTTGGTGGGGAAGGCGACTTGTCTTGATGAATATAGTGGCACCATGCAGACAAGAAAAGTTTTTAGTGTGTTATTACTGTATAGATACTGTGCTCTGGCTCCCTAAACATTACACAAGGTTCTTTTGTGTTATTGTCTACCCCTTCTTTAAAAGCTGTCTGAATATATTTACTCTCAGGTGAAATGGTCTGGCGTAAGGACTCAACATGCTACAACTCCTTTTGTAGATGAGATGTATGACCGTTTGAGGGAGACCTTGCATGATTATGAAGTCATAATCTGCAGGTGGCCAGAATACATTTTTGTGCTTGAGAATGTAAGTGTTTTATGCTTGCCACATAAATTTTTTACTTGTCTCTTTCTTTTCAGTACAGTATGACTTATGATTGAAATTGTGCTCAAGAGGGCACTCTTTGAGGTCATCTTTCAATACATGCAGCAATGTATTTACCTCCATTGCAAGTTGACTACTCAGTTTTGTTTCGTACATCTGAACACGCCCTATTTAAAGAGATTTTTGCTAATATATTTAACTGTGTTTTGAAAAAAAAAAGGCCGTTGCTGATGTAGAAAAGGCAGTGGTGGAAGCATTGGATAAGCAGTATGCTGATGTTTTAGCACCCCTGAAGGAGAATTTAACACCAAAGAAATTTGGCCTCAAGTATGTACAGAAACTGGCCAAACGATCTGCATGCTCCTATATTGTACCTGATGAGGTTAGACAACAGTTTATAGTCAACCTGACCTTTTTATTCACATATTGTTTGGTTTTAAGAAAATCATTTTTCCTTTCAGTTGGGAATTCTGTTGAATTCCTTGAAGAGGATGCTTGATTTGCTGTCTCCAAAGATAGAAGCACAGTTCAAGTCATGGGGTTCCTGCATCCCTGCTAGTGGAAACACTGCTCCTGGAGAGCGTCTTAGTGAAGTAACGGTGATGCTGAGAGCAAAATTCAGAAGTTACTTGCAAGCTGTTGTTGACAAGCTTGCGGAGAATGTGAGTTCCAATTCAAACAAATGCATGTTTTCTTTTAGGGTCTTTGGATTGAGGGGAGGGGAGGGAATGGTGGGTAGAATTAATATAACTTCTTTGTTTGGATAGAAGGAAATAGAGGGGGAGGGGTAGTCACTACGTAGTTTTAATCCCCCTCCTCCCCCAACAAACTTCTCTTTCCTTCCATCCCCTCCCCTCCCCTCCCCTCCCCTTATTAGTTAAATCCAAACAAAGCATTAACTTCTTGCGGATTCTTACACAATTATGTTTATTTAATTAACATCAGAAGTTATAGCAAAGTTGTTTTTCATAAAATATTCTTGAGCGAAAGAGATGCAACTAATGTTTATAGACATGCATGGTTTCTGACTCAATATAAGGAGATGCAGTTTATCCTTTTCTTTTTTTTGCTGATTATTACATGTAAATAATGAGACACTTGGATGTAGAAAATTGGATTCTTCCATAACAAATCATTTCTGTGCAGAAGAAACATAGCTAGTGTTCAATACTAATATGAACCCAATGCTACTGCTAAACTGAAAGTTGAGCTGATGAGCTTTTCACATGAAGGCACAGCGAAGTCGTTGTTTGTCCAGGTCAACACAAGTGTTTTCAAACACTGTTGTTTGTCTATTTCCCAAGAGGCACTCTCTCTGTCCTTTGTTTACGCCACAGTAGATAGAAGATGCCAACTTATGCCTAGAAATAATGTCTGCGGGCAGTTTTATGGAGTTTTTTTTTTCTCTTTCCAATTGTTGCAGACCAAGCTGCAGAACTCAACAAAGCTGAAGAAGATTCTCCAAGATTCAAAAGAGACAGTGGCAGAATCTGATATAAGATCCAGAATGCAGCCTCTGAAGGAACAATTAACACAAACTATTGATCACCTTCATACTTGTTTTGAGACCCATGTTTTCATTGCAGTGTGTAGAGGCTACTGGGATCGCATGGGACAGGCAAGTTATTTATGAATAGTTGCTGTATTTTCTACACTTTAAGCTCCAGGCGTTGATAAAAATTTTTCCCTTTTCCACGTGGTGACAGGATATTCTAAGTTTCTTGGAGAACAGGAAAGAAAACAGATCCTGGTACAAAGGTTCAATAGTTGCAGTATCTGTAAGTGAAAGCATAACAACCTTGCTGAACTTTATGTTGCACTTGGCTCAAACACATGTAGTTTCGTAAGGGAACACAGTTAGTACTAGGTAGAGTCTGTCATGTTCCACATGGGATGGTACCCGGTTGAACTTCCATCCAGTGTGTATATTGATAGTGGATGTCCCACCAAATTTGTTACTATTTGAGTGATGTTTTCTTTGTCTTCTAAAATGTGCAGGTTTTAGATGACACGTTTGCATCACAAATGCAGCAGCTTCTTGGCAACTCGCTACAAGAGAAAGACTTGGAGCCTCCTCGATCGATGATGGAGGTGCGGTCAATGCTCTGCAAGGACGCTGCAAACCGCAATGATAATACATACTACTACTGAACAAGTCATTTGTTTGTAGATACGAATAGTAACAACCACAAAGCTTTGCAGATGACTAAATTTGGTCATCAGTTATATAGAGTATCTCGGAGCTGCTACAGATGGCTGCTTGCTTGACAAAAATATGAATTTTGATCTGAAATTATTCAAAATGGAGATCTATTTACAGCTTCAAATGTTTACAAATGCTTGAAACAAATAAATTTCATTATGAAAGCTGTCAATTAGAATGAATACAACATTATATCCTAGCATCACAAGTATTTTACCAAATCAAAGAAGTTTTGATATCACGTCGTATGAAGTCCAGAAAGCCTTGGATGCAGCATTAATGATGATCGGATTTTGGTAAATCCTGCCCAAAACAGGCAAAAATCAGATGAAACATAATATATTTTTGAAGAAAATGCGCACCATCATGTATGTACAAGAAATGAAGTATCATAATCTACTGCAAAGTCAAAATTAGAACCAAAGCTTACCCAACCGCTGTTGCCCCCCAGGATGCCACATCGTAAATAACTTTACTCCCATCCCACGCTCTACGGAGCATTCCCTTCTTCTTCTTTGTAGCGAAAGTCTTACTAAGGACTACAAGAGATGAACAGGAGACATTAATCAAATTACAAATGACAAAGATCATGATATGGTTTAAAATTAAGCCAAAATACTATCTTTAGATTCCATTTGACTTGGGAAAAACAAACTCACCTTTTTGAAGTTGATCAGGAGCCATATCCTAGCAAAGCAAGAATCAAGCAAAAGTATCAACATCCAGAAGACCCCATAAGGCCACAACGGATATGTGAATTGCAAGACAGAATGACACTAATGCCATGGATACCAAATTAACAGGTTTAATTATAAATGTGTGTGTGTGTGTGTGTCCACTTAATGGTTTCTTTTTGCTTGACATTTCACTGCCTAGAGATGTTTGGAACATATATCTGACCTCTTAACAATTCTCACAAAATCCTACGAGACTGGAAAATTAAAAAAGAAACAAGCACAGTATGTATACCTTGGTCTGTTCAAGAGACACCAGATATGCAGCCATAAAACAGGCAATTCCGTCTACTATGTCTTCTTGCCTGACCATAACATAATCTTCTCCATCTGATTCAGAATTTCCACCATCCCAAAGATCATTGTCAGTAACCACGTCCCAAGAACTGGCGTCTTCTGCTGACAGAATTTCCATTAACATCCAAGCCATGTAGAAATCAAGCCCATAATATGGCAGAGTAACATTCTTCAATGCTTACCAGCAATACTTTGTGGAATAGATATCTGAACACACCCTATCTTTTCGAGGAGGTCAGGGCACATAACCTTCGATTTCACAAGATCCCGTAACTACATAAAACACAAAGCAATTTTAGTAGGCTCTCAAGGTAATTGCATAACTCCAGATTTTACAACTCTATATATTGACATAACAAGTGACAAAAGTTAATGGATCTTCTTCCACGCACATTTCCCTACCTATTACAGATCCAAAACCCATAACTAAGGCCATTGAAGAGAAGAATTCAACCACACAGACACCAACATCAGAAAAAAAAACAGCAAAAAAGTTTCTTCATTCACCTTTTTATTGGAGGACGAAAAGATCACAGTTAAAGATCTAATTTTATCTTATGCATTAAACAATCACAGTTAAAGATGTAATTTTAGCTAGCCAGCAGCTAGGCATATCTGTCATGAATAAAATACTCAATCACATATTTTGCCTTACTCACTACAAAATTATGGGCAATGCAAAATCACAAGAAGAACATACAATCAAAATTCTCCAACAATTGCCATTTTTACCAGTGACATTTTTCTTCTGCCACAGTTAACAAAAGCTTGTGAAATTTAAACCAAAAAACTAAACCTAATCACCTTCATCAGCAACAAGATCAACTTCATTATCTAAGTAAATTTGTTTCAGTTTCACCTCTTTCATAGTTAAGGGATCAATCAAAAGTCAGCATACCACGTCGGCCTCCTGATCTCGGCGAAGAGATGATGAATCGTCGTGCGCGGGTCCCTCCAAAGCTCCGCCGTCATCTCCATCGTTTTCGCCAACGATGTCGGCCTTGCTGAGTAATTCGAGAGCTCTCCGGCACTCTTCCAGCAGAGCCTGCAAAGACTCGTTCGTGATACGAGCGGTGTCCTTCCCTTGCGCCGGTTGACAGCTCCACTCGGCTCCTGCTGTCGCCGGATTAGCACCGTTGCGAATCGGAGCCGATAATTTCATCTCCATGGCTCCAAATTTGAAGCCAAAATCGCAGCTGAAGCTTCGTCTGCTTCAATTCTTAAACTCAAGCGAACTGGTTTTTATAATATATGAAGTTATTTTTCACAAGACTCTACAGGATTGAAGAAGACGAAGAATATTCGTTTGGCTTTGCTTAACAATAATTGGGTTTTGCTGTTGTATTTTCGCTGGCCACCGTGGCAGCTGTTTTTAGCCTAGTAGACGGGTCAGGTTTAAGCCGGATATACTTAATCCTTAATAAAGATGATATAGATAGAATATGGGTAGGATAGTACTAAACTTACATTTTATTTATTATATTTGATACTCAATTCATATTTTATCCACTATTCATTAGTTTTACAATTTTAATATCTATATTCTATCTATTTTAAGGTGAATAGAATCAGATAAAATTTACTTACCTACTGCATACTTCCATAATAAAAAACAATAATGTTCTAATAGAGTATCATAAAAAAATTATTAAAATTGATCTTGCAAACAAAAATATCAATAATAAAAATAGAAATTGACTTAGCCATAGATTAATTATAAAGAATTTGTTCAAATCAAATTAATGAAATGAACACATACTTAGCATTAGTATAAGCATAAAACTTTGTGGAAAAAAAAAAGTGTGAACCTTCCTCGAAGTTTTGCCTTAGCCATTTTGTCTTGGTGTCACAATGATACTTAGTTGCAATTATAATAAATTAAGTCAATTAAGTTCTTTTGTAAACTATCATATGCGGGTAAGATATAGGGTGAATAGGCTCAAACCACCATCCTACCCACATCCACTAGGCATAAAAAAAAAAAATTCATATCCACTCCAAATTCATTTAATTGTAAAAAAAAAAATTCTATCCATTGGGTAGGATATAATATGATATCTATTAGCTCAAATATATGTTATCCTCCTTAATTGTTAACCTTCCCCTTAAGTAATTAGGGTTTACGTAGTACCTATCCCACGGGTAGGCGGGATACTACCCACCAACCTATTTTAAGGCATATTTTCAAAAGAATGTGTATATTCACAATTAAACTTAAGTAGTATAATATAATTTATGTTAAATTATAATTTTATTTTCAGAATAAAATCATACTTTGAATATAAATATACTAATTTAAGAGGATTGTAGGTAGGATCGGATATGATAAGTTAAACCTATACCCTCCCCATGGTTTTGTAGATAGGGTCAGTTTCAGGTTTGGGTAGCTAGGTTTGGGTAGCTAGGTTTGGGAAAAGTAGGGTTGGGTAGGGTATTTTTTTACATTCTTACACTAATTCCTTGAAACTTAGGAAAGTTGAAGACTCTATATTCTAGGGTAAAATCCATTCATCTATATTCTAGGGTAAAATCCATTCATAGTCCTCTAGCTTTGACAGTTGTACTAAAGTGGTCATTTATCTTACGTGGTGTTGTCATAAGATCGTTTAACTGTTAAATCATGTCCTAAAGGCCTAAGGTAATCTTTTCCGTCCATTTTCTCATTAAATCAGACGGAAGTTGATAATGTGGCAACTTGGGTTTTAAAGTGGCAGTCCGAAATGTCACGTGTCATCATTTTTTATAACAACAAATGACTAAAATGAAAGAATAATGAACTTTAGGTTAAAAGTGACACAAACACATAATTATAAGTGTTTAAAACATAAATTAGCCCAATTTATCTTAAATTTCATTTTCTTCTCAAATCCTCTCGATCACCATTCACCGCCGCACAACCAAACACCTCTAATGTTTGCGTTAATCTATAAATAGATATCAAAGCAGGTCACTTGGCTAAATGATCATTTCATATTGTTTAAAAATTCAAGAAAATTTTAACAACTTACACATGTACTTCATAAGTTACCACCATGTGACACACGGTGACTTCCTAAATTACCCCTTCATAAACACATGCGTCAGTAGGCCATTTATTCCCCGTTTGACTTCATCTCATGAATTATGTATTTAGAGTGTTGCTACACATCTTCAGAATATAACGCATGTCCAACAGTTATTGAAGATAAATAAAATATTTCTTTATTATTCACTAGATTTATTTTTAATAATTTTTTTCATATGTAGGTTAATATATTTTTGGAAGCCATGTTCATCAACTCATTTAATTTTGCAAAGACATGTTCTTTCACCAAATTAATTTTTACTGTTCATTTTTTGCAGTTATAGCTCCCACTTTTTATCCACGTCCTATACACCAGTTAACGAATATATCGCCCCTACCCACTACCCGGTTATTGAGAATTATGCATCAATTGCAAAAATAACTATATATTTTACATGCCCTATATTTTTTTTTCCTTTCAAAAAAATTTGCACTCCATTTGCTCCTCTTACAGGAAAGGTTTTGAAGTAACAGCGATTTTTGTGTTACAGCAAGCACCAACCCTAACCGTTACACAAGTCCTACATCATTCACCTGCACCAGTAATAGGTTCTACAATTTCAGTATCACTTCTTATTTTGAATATCAACAACATATTTAACTTATATTTGCAACTAACAAAGAATTTCAATTTCCAACAAACACATGGAATTGCAGCAAGAAGTAGTAACATACTCTTTACAAAAATAACTATATATTTTACATGCCCTTTACTTTTTTTTTCCTTTCAAAAAAATTTGCACTCCATTCGCTCTTCTAGCAGAAAAGGTTTTGAAGTAGCGGTAATTTTTGTGTTATAGCAAGCACCAACTTCGACCGTCACACATGTCCTACATCATTCACCTGCACCAGTAATAGGTTCTACAATTTCAATATCACTTCTTATTTCGAAGATCAACAACATATTTAACTCATATTTGCAACTAACAGAGAATTTCAATTTCCAACAAACACAGGGAACTGCAGCAAGAAGTAGTAACATGTTTTAACACAAAGTATTTCACTTACATTTTTATTTTTTAACAAGCTTTTCAGTATATTATTTAACTTCTTTTACTATGTATACCATATTTTACCAAAATCAGCAATAGATAACTCATCAGCAGAATCAGGAACAACAACCAGCAAAACAATCAGGTTCTTATTTACTAATTTTTTATATGATAAAAGACAAGTGAAGAGATCAACTACTTACATTGTAAATAAGGTAAAATATAAGAAAAAAAATTCAATTACTTACAGTTTGATTTCTGCCTGGTTTTTAGAATTCATTTCAGATACATTTCTGTTTGCAGGGTATTATTAGAATCAGAAAACAACTTCCCGTTCATTTCTCACATCTAGCAAAATGAGCAAAATGAGCAATAAAAGCTAGCAAAATAAACAAGTTCCAATTTAATATTTTGTTCATGTGATGCATTATCTTTGTTTGGTTGTTTATATATGTTTCTTTCCCTATGTATTACAATTTTTTTTTATAATTGACATGCTTTTAACAGTTCCTATAAGCAAGGTTTTAATCTAAGTAATATGCATTAGGTAAGGTTTTGACCTAAGTAATATGCATTTTTTTTATAACTAACATACTCTTTAATAGTTAATATAGAAATGTGTAATGTGGTTCTACTTTTCTACACCCTACTCTATGAAAAACGTTTTCCAAAACAAACATTTTTTTTGTTTTATAAGGATGCAGTGACTACTAGAATGAAGGTTAAAAAAGGTAAACTGAACTACTAGAATACTACTTTAAGTGTTTTTTCTCTGGCAAAACAAATGACTATAGTTTTAGCAGGGTTATCTCTATGTTAACAAGGCAACATATAAGTACCAGTTTAAATCCCATTTCCAGGTTCCAATTTAATTATTTATTACCAAGTTTTCCATTTTATAGTTAAATATGTGATTGAATCTATTTGTGCATAAAATAAATATGTTATTCAATTGTTGAAAGAATGTATAAGGTACCCATAAAAGTTCCCTATATATCTACTAGGGTTTCTTTCATGTTCATAAAGTACTTATAGGCATATCCATAACTAATGTACATTATCCTAGGCTAAAACATCCATACATAAAATGTTAAGTAATAAAATCATCAAACTATCATCCACATGTATTAATAGTTAAGACAAGTTAGCAAACAACCAGCCATAGTATACTCAAATACATATATATCTTGTGACGTAATTAAAAAAAGGCACACTTTTCTTGTACAAGGGCACGTGCATAAAAACAATAAACCAAGATGTTTTCTCCCTGTTCACTCTTTTTAGCTATTCTTGAAGCAATTGTCACTAAGGATTATATTTCACTGGTTAGAAAATATAAATAATGCATTAAAACACTGAAATTTTTTTCATAACATATAAGAAGTTTAAAGAAAAAAAACTGATTCCTTAACCCATAAAGGAACTTGGCCAACATTAATTTACTATACTTGGGAATGTCACATATCAAGAAAAACCATGGCTGATAAGCAACATTTCTTTCAATAAAGCAGCCCCAGAAGTCCCATTTATTGCCAATGTCATTGTATTTATATATATTAACCTAATAGAGATCACCAACATTGCTACATATATCTGTAAAAATTTTGACATGTGTTGCATACTCTCATTTTATTAATGTACTCATTAGTTCATTTTTCATATGAATATTTTTATATAAAGGAATAAGAGAAGAAGCAAAGACAAACTGCTCAAGGAAATTTTTGTTCACATGATCATAGGCAGACAATACCAACTGTGAGTGCATACTAACCTTAAGATCATCGACAAGGCAATGATGGATGCAGCTTGATCTATAGTTGAAAAAGATGTAGTTTTTCACTTCGCCAACATAATAAAATTTTTCACCTTTTTTTGACTTCCCATATTGTACTGTAGAGGTTCTAGGTTCATATGAAGTAACCCATAAAAATTATTAATACCTTCTCAAAATAGTCTCCTTGAGTTATATGCAGTTGTCACTACAAATATGGTAAATATGAATCTTGAAATACATGTTCAAGAAAGAATGTTCTAGCAGACATCCACATTCAGTTTGAAGTATAAGTTATGAAGTGGTGACAAAAACAAAGAACACTTATCTTGGCCATATTTTTATCCACATCCATCTTTCCATTCCTAAATCTTAGGCGTATGTCTTGGTTAACATGGAATAGAGAAAAAAAATTATTAACAGAGATAATAATGTCAACTGAAAAATAGAAGTTTTGTTAAAAAATGCAGCCGTGCCATATAGCTAGAAAACTCATGGAGGATACAGCATAAGCCAGAAATTTCATGTGTCGCATGGCACCACCATCGAGAAATTCATGTATCTGGCGAAGCCATGGCTAGGGAATTCAAGCGTACGGTGGTGCATCCCTTAAAACCTAGAACATGGCTACGACTTTCAAGATAAAAGGGAGAGCATAGGAGAGATGTGAAATGAGACATTTTTGCATAACTCAGGGTTTCATGCCAACCTAAATTATATAGTCAATCCTTTGTCTGCGTTCCACTTGCCATGATACCCCTATTTTCTCTTCATTCCCTGCTACTTAGGCCATAACCTTAACAATGTTACAAATTTGGTACTCATTCTGTTGATTTCAACTTTTCGTGGTGGATTTGTTCCCTGGTTTAGGATTATGGTCAGGCCTGTTTTGATCAGGGTTGGTTTGGGTTGTAGCGTCAATTTAGGTTGGGTTAATCCTGCATAACATTTTATACGTAGCATAGGCTTCAAACAAATGATATTGTAGTAAAAAAAATTTTAATCTTCTAAACTTCAAAGTTCATTTACATCTTATTTATTACTTCATTTTTTTCATTTTATGTTCATGTGTTGTAGATTTCTTTTATTTCCCTTATCATATTTCATTTATTTAAAAACAATATTTTTTTTTACTAAAATTTTAAAGTAAACACTCTGTAAAGAGAAACATCTTTTTCCATTCCTAAATATGTTTTGAATCTTTTGATTATGTTAAATATAGGCTTTTAATACTTTCATTTGCTCTAAAATGTAATTCTTTTTTTTTTCTAAACATTCCTTCCAATATTTTTATGCCAACATATGAGTTTCCTAAAATTGATTACCTTTACAATATTTGATTTTCCTTCCTTTGCACATGATGTAACATTGAACTTATTGAATTATTTTTTTCAACTTATTCTTTAACTTACTGTTTATATTAATTCAGAAAAGATGTTTGTATATGGACTACTATTTCATCTGTTAAACGGGTTATGAAACTAATTTTTCTTGACAAGACTTGGGGCAAGATTTGATCGGCAACAATATTGTTTTGAATTAATTTCTATTCCTCTCTTTTTGCTCCAAAATCATTTTTGTTTCTCTTTCTTTCTCTATAAATTTTATTATGTATAGATATTATAGACATTTGTCTAATTAGACTTGATATTAATTTTATATTTTTACCCCTTACCTTAATTTTCCTTTCTCAAATTGTTTCTTTTTCTCCCTCTAATGCTGCTGCTCAAACTGTTTCTTTTTCTCCCTGCCATTCTTTCATCGCCGATCACCGATTTGGACTTTGATCTCTGTTGCGCACCTTTGATTTGACACATCATCAATTTCTGTCACTCCATCACATCCCCGATCTCTGTTGCTCAATCACCATTTCTGTTCTCCGTTACTCCACTGAACTTCGTCACGTCACTAATCTCCACCAATCTCCGATCTCCGTCACGTCATCAATCTTCATCACCATCTTCGATCTTTAGCACATCATTGATCTTCATTGCGTCTGAATTGCATCACGTATCTTTGATCTCTGTCATGCACCGACAGCTCGGGTTTGTACACAAATCCCTTGGGTTCATGCACAAATCGATGGCATAAACATGAAACTTCATCGGATCGCTAAAATAGTATAATTGACGGTAGAAAATGGAGCAATTAAATAAGAAAATTGGATTGTGCGTGATTAAGAAATATAAGAAAATCTCTTTGATTGGAAAAAAAACCAACGACGCTTTCTCTCCTATTTTTTTGCAATTTTTTTGGGTTTACGTATTGATTTACATTTTTGTACTTTTGTTAAGACGTTTTGCCTTATTCTTTTAGACACTTTTAAATTTAAAAATAACAATTTTTAAATATCTATTTAGATACTTTTTTTATTATTTTTGACACAGCCATCCCTGGCCTTTGCCCAGGAAGCCCTGTGAGAGCTGGTCTTACGGTTATTAAAATTGGCTAGTTGTATATGTGTGCGGATTAAAATCCCATGATACTAGTTGATTATCTTAGAATATGCAAAATGCATGCTTTCCATGCTTTGACTTGGATTAATGAAAACATAAAACATTAACTTGGCCAAGTAATCTCTATAGAAAATAAGTACAAATAGCCAAAGCATAAAAAATCAACATTTATGTAAATTTACTACACATAACAACTCGTGGGAGCATTCATACATAGAGTGGACTAATGTCTTCACCCAAGAGCAACCCTAGAGTCTAGGACTCTTAATGACATAGACTATGGAGGCAACTAGAGTACTGTATATATACAAGCCTCGATTGAGATCTTCTTGATCTAACTCCCACCTTGGATATGAATCCTAGTGGCGAGTCTAAAAAATCCCTTTGTCCAAGTGCTACTAAGCTCTGCAGCAAAAGGAATACTTTAGTCAGTACTGTTACTTGACCAATAAACCATCTAAGTTACCCATGTTGACTAGAATCACAAGGATTCTCAAGTGCAATACCTGTGCACAAAAAGCCACTACTACAATAATCCTCAACAGTTATCCGATCCAACAACTTCTGAATCTGCACAACATAACTAGGGAGTGAGAACATAACATTCTCAGTAAGGGGTCTTCAGTGTACCTGTAAGAAAATTACTAAGGACACCACATATGATAACATATGTAACTTATTGTGAGCTCATACAGCCTGAGGGTCTAATATATGCATATATTTAGATCCCTTGAGACCTCTCCTCATCCTTGTCCTTAAACTACAAGGCATTGCCTTGCCTACTAGTAAGCTGCCCTTGCTTAGCCTAATTAGTGATGAATCACCAGTTGAACTTCTCCTTTAGTATGTTATGCAGGGGAATTATGGTGGGACTATTATAGACTAGGTCATTTAGATCTTGTAGACTAGGTGCACTAAGGTTTCACCTTGCAACCTTATGGCTACGGAACGGCTAGGTCGCCAAGGGTTCTAAACCTTTCACCCGAGCTAATGGTACTTAGTTATGCTCATTTGCAACTAGTTTCCTTGCTTATGGCTCAAGTAACCATAAAATCTTTCAAACCTTAAGGAAACGCTTAAGTCTTGAGGGACTTTCAGAAGTCTCGGAGTACCCCTAGCATACTTAGGCCCCAAGGCACCCTAAGAACTCCCTTAGGTCTCACCTTGATCACCCTAGCAAAATATGAGAAATTCTGTCATTTTGCTTATGGTGACGCGTCACCACAGTTGGTAACATTCAGACCACATTTGCACAATTGGCGATACGTCGCGAACTGGTGCACGAAATTGGCGAAATGTTGCCAATCTGTGAATATGCAGAATTGGCACGCATTTTACTGCTATGAACTTTAGACACTTAGCAAACATAGTAAACATGCTTGGAAAGCCTCCAAATTTCACACACACGTAGACCATGTTGCATAGAACATAACCAACTATCACAAGCCAATCTATGATGTCTTGTAACATCATCCAAATCCTCTCAAACCTCATAGTCCACCACAATTCAACCCAATCCTCTAACTAATGCTATTGCTAGAATTACTCAAATTCTTCAAGCAAACTCATGTCAATAGCATTAATTGGTCTTCGAGTCATAACTCCCTTACTTTAATTTCAAGTAACAAGCAAGAATCAACCTCTTTTCCAATCTACTAAGCTCAACAAAGTGTCACCTGAGTTCCAATAAAAAACATAGACACCAAACATCAAAATCTTGCTTCCTAACCAAAACCCAAGCTCCAAACTAACCAAATAACATGAATTCAATCAAGAACACATTGGTTACCTCATTCTAAAAATAGGGGATATGAGAAAACACACTTCCAAGCTCCAATCCATGGTTTAATGCTTGAAATGAGCTCCTCTTAGCTTACATACTCTTGATAGCTCTTCTTGGCACCAAGAAATCTTGATTTCAAGGTTGAATTGAGAGCAAAATGAGAGTAAGAAGGTTGGAAACAGGATTATGGCAGCCATAGCCTCACTTTCCCCTTCTTAAACCCTTACTTAACCTCCACGCCACCAAAGTATTAAGCTTAATACAATTAAACCTCCATATTTTGGTAACTTAGTTATTCTTGATTAATTTTTGTTTATTTCTTCAAGTTTGGGTTAAAGTTGAAAATTAAGTTATAAAAACTCATTTTAACCATTCAGGTCCACGCTCGGCTATTTAGGATGCAAAATTACAATTTTTCCTCTGAACTTCATTTAGTGCTTTGACTTTCTCGGAACTTAGTAAACTTTGCTAAACTTCTCTATTCTTGCTATGTAAACTTGAAACTGAGTTCCAACTTAATTTAGAACACTTTACCTTCCTCGGGAATGCTTGCTACTAGGAGGTCCATAACAATTTTTGCATATATTGGCTCAAATACTTTTAAACATTTTTTTAGACACTTTTCAATATCCAATTAGACATTTTCTTATTGATTTGAATACTTCTTATTTTTTTATAATAATAAATTGTTTGTAAATTACTTCAGACACTTTCAAATACTACATTAGACATTTTACATATTATTTTCAAATATATTTGCTCATTACTTCAGACACTTTTGCAAATCATTTTGGCAGAAAACAAATAGTTTGTATATTATTGAAAAGAACAAATAGTCTGCATATTATTTCAGACATTTGTATATACTTGTCTAGACACTTTGCGTAATTTCTTTACGCACTTTGCACATTTATCTTTTGACACTTATGCAGATTTGAGTAATAACGAAAGATCTGATAAAGGTGATGGTGATGGCGGTGGCGGTGGCGGTGGCAACAATGATGGCGATGACGGCAATGGTGGTAACCTCGGTGGTAGCAGGATTGATGGTATGATTTCTAAAAGAACAAATAGTCTACATATTATTTTAGACATTTGTATATATTTGTCCAGACATTTTGCGTAATTTCTTTAGGCACTTTACACCATTGTCTTTTGACGCTTATACAGATGTGAGTAATAACGAAAATTTTGATAGGGGCGGCGGTGATGGCGGTAGCACCAACGATGCTAATTGTGACAATGGCAGCAACCTCGGCGGTAGTGAGATTAAGAGTAGGATTTTTAAAATGAGAGAGAAAGAAAGTTTTGGTAAAAAGCAATTTTGTCATTTTTTTATTTATAAAAAAGGCTTATATATAGAGAATTAAGAGTGAATTAGGATGCCTAATTAGATATAGGTACATAGTATAATAATTAAATTTTATTTCCCTTTTTGTTCCTATCTATTTATTTGTAAATTTGGTGTGGGTAAGCTTAAATACCTCATCGATCCCTTAATTTAACCAACTCATACAAATTGGTCCTTTAGCCAAAAATCAGTTTCAGTTAGTCCTCAAAGTTGGCACAACGTGTTGACTTAGTCTCGATGCGAGTTGTAACGGCACGTGTCCTCACGTGGAATAACATCGTCACTGCACAGTCAATAGGCAACCTCTCTCTTCGGCCTTCCTCTCACCAGTCACCACTGTCCCTCTTTGGCTTTCTTCCCTCTGCCACCCTCGCATTCTCTTCCCTCCCTCTCAGCCTGCCTTCCTTTCCCTGCCAATGTGGCTTTGCCTTCCCTCCCTCTTGGCATTCCCTGATTCGTGCATCCCCTTCGTCGGGATTTCTATATCCTCCGTCTGCCTCCCTCTACTCCAGCAACCTTGTACTTTGTCCCCGATTCACTTCCTATTTCCCATCTCCAACATTAATTCGTCAATTCACTCTCTCTCCCCCCATCCCCGACATTAATCTTTGGTAAATATTCGTTTCTCAATTAGACTCTTCAATGGTTGAAATCTTCCGTTCCTTAATCAGACGCTTCGATTTCCTTCTATAGGCTAGGTTAAGGAATTGATGAAATCAGGTGAGTCGAGGAGGCGGTGGAGTGAAGGTTAGAGAAACAGTTGTGGGAGAGGCCGATGAGGAGGGAAGGTAGAGTGACGGAGGTGGGGAGAGGAAAGAAAGGGAGAGCAAGGTCGGTAGGGGAGGAAGATTGACCAGGCTAAAATCGAGGCTACCTTCATCTTCGCCAGCATAGGTTGAAATTGAGGATGCCATCATCTTTACCGACGTAAATACAATGTCGGTGGTAAACGAATTAAGGGATGTGGATGATGTTACCCCCACATGATGACACATGCCGATCTAACTTACTTTAGGGACTAAGTCATCATGTTTTGTCAAGTTTGGTAAGGGTGTTCACGGTGCGAGTTTGACCGAGTTCACCATAAACCCAAACCGTATTGTATAGGTGACTGGGTTACATAATATAAAACCAAACCGCACCACTTATCACAAACTCCGGTTAAAACCCAAACCGCATAAAATGCGGTTCGGTTTGACCGGTTTTAACTTGTCTATCCTATAAAACAATTTAAGCTACTTCAAAACATTTGTCTTAATGTTAATATGTTGTTCTGAAAACTAAATAGTTTTACGAAATATCAACAATTCCATACATCATAAGCGCAAAGTAGAATTTTTGTTACAAAATACAAAGATAATATATGGTGTCAAAAGCTCATACCACACAAGGTTGCCAAAACTCATGCTTGATTAGAGTGCAAAATTACTTTAAAATATTTTAGCTTTTTATATGTAATGATCTTGACTTTACCTGTATGGAACCACTAAATGTGAATTACAATACATTCAAAATGAATTAAAATTATGAATAATAAATTCCTAAATATGAGAACATGCTTACATAGAAAAAACATGCATTAAATGAGTGGTTATCAATCAACACCAACAACAAGTGATGTCTGAGTTACCTAGAAAAATTATGTAAAGTTGTAGAATAATAAATTACAAATTAGATGTATCATTATGTATATATTATACAAGATACTAACAACAAATACAAAAGAAACTATTTTACCTGATTTAATTTGTTCAAACTCATCAATTCTTTCCTTAACCTCAAACAAAAGTTTCTATGAGGTTATTAAAGATGCAGTTCGGTTCAGGTTTACAGGGTTTCAAAATTAAAACCCGAATCGCACCACATATACATCGGTTTTTAATTTTTAAAACTCAAATTGCACCATAACCCACATAAATCCACATAGCTAACAGGTTAATTCAGTTTGGTTTATGTAGTTTTGCAGGTTGAGTGGGTTGGACGAACACCCTTAAAGTTTGGGGGCTAACATAGACTGATTTTCAGTTGAGGGACCAACTCATTCGAGTTGATCAAGTTAAGGGACAGGTGGGGTATTTAAGCTGTGTGGGTTTATAGTTGGTAAATTAACGGGTAAATAGGAGCAATTCGTGATTCTTTTCTCGATAACTCTTACAACTAACATATTTGACTGGTGCTTCTTATCGACTTCAGCCAACTATCAATGTGGAGAATCAGATCCCATTTGTCACTCTTGCTCTCGGCGAGAGGCATGGTATAGAACTGAGCCACTATCTCATCGTCTTTTTTTGTCAGACCCCCCATTTTTCCACCGATTCAGTCAACTGAGCAATGGAAGACCAAATTTCACAGAGAGAACGAGGAGATTTTTCCGCACTCAGTTCCGCACACTCAACATGGGTGTAGACGAAGCATTGGCAGCGATTCGGGTGAGCAGCGACGGCGTCTGGCAACCGTCAGCGGTGAGGTAGTTGAACAAGACGGCGGATCGACCTGAACCTTTCTCATCCTCCAATTCTTGCCTTTCCTCCGCTGCCAGCTTTTCCTTAACCTTTCTCATCCTCGGCCCCGCTGCTACTGCTCCTCCAACACTGAGATTCACCCCCACCAGTGCCGAATTCGACCCCTGGGCCTCCTCACCGTGTTTTCTCCTCGTTGCTAGCTTTTCTTTAACCTTTCTCATCCTTGTTCCCGCTACTACTACTCTTCCAACACCGAGATTCGCCCCCATCGCTGCCGAATTCGACGCTTGGGCGTCCTCGCCGTGTTTCTTCCGACTGTTTTCTAGTGATTTTTTACCCAGGCGGGTGTGCATTCGAGAAATGCGTTTTCAGCAGAAATGATTTGGGAAAGAAGATGGATTTGGGCTGATTAGTATTTTAAGTCCCTATAATTTAGTGTTTGTGTCAATTTAGCCTGTAGTTTCTTATTCTTTCAGTATAGTCCTTGTTTAATGTTTATTATGAAAGAGGATGCCACATGGCATGTTAGACTGCCACATCAACTTCCATTTGATTTAACGAGAAAATGGACAGAAATGACCGTTTTAAGACGTGATTCAACAGTAAAAAAACCTTATGATGACACCACATGATGTAAGAGATCACTTTAGAGTAATTGTCAAAACTAGGGGACTGTAAATGGATTTTACTCTTATATTCTAAGTGTTGGATTTGCTGAAATAAAAATGGCTTAATACAATCCCCCCCACCCAAAGGTTCATGCGATAATTATACTTTGGCCTTCCCATTTCAAAAATATACACTTTACCTTTTTCTTTACAGTATCTTATAGTAATTTTTAAAATCTTAATTTAAACTATATGATAATTTTTTTTAGTAATTTTAATATGTATCATACGTTTTTACAAATAATAGTCATCTTAAATTATCAATTTTTTATTTCTATAAATGTAAAACAATTTCTTTTTCAAATAGTAATGTGTAATATCACAAAAACCTTAGGGGGAAATTATAATTAACCCAATAAAAATTGATAGCAGGTGGAAAATATATAAATTTATTGCCTAAATCAAATTTTATACACCTAAATTCAATCCATTTAAAGTTAAAATAAAAAATAAATTAGGATAACTAAAAAAGAAACGTAAGTCATCCCTTTTTTTTTATTTCTTTTTTCTCGGGCCCTTTGTGCCACTTGATTACTTTCATTCATTATGAGTTTGATAACCAAAGTTATCAAAAATTATATAGATGTGAATATAGATGAAAAAAGTCAACGATGCTTTAAAGCAATTGTAGAAATAATATTGGCCTATCAAATGATGAATGACAAGAGGAAAAAATAAAAAAATGAAATATGAAGATGATAATATTAATACTCTCATTGGTTGTGATGTTTCATGTGTTCCATTAGATGATTATATATTCTTAACGTCTCATTATAATCTTTTGATGTAGAACTTATTCTTTATTGTATATTTATGACATGACACTGTTTTTAATGATATTAAAGTATTAGTAAAACTATTTTGGGTATAAAATTTTTAAAGATAACTTGAATGGTTATATTTTTTTCATCTTTTTATAAGAGCATTTTTATGGAATCTTATGGATCTATGATTTTTCAATTTTTATGACTTTATGACTGTAGAAAAAATAAAATAACTATAAGTAAAAACTGTCTTTGATAACCTATGCTTTTAGGCCTATATATAAAGCAAGGTCTCCATCCTTTACACAATGATCATTTTCTCATTTGGTTGTAAGTAGAGATGAGCATGAGTTAAATAAATCCAAAACCCAGTACAAACCACTCTAATATGTTGGGTTGGGATAGATTAAAATGGATCTTGTGTCAGAGTTTGGTTCCATAACTTGAGAAACCATTAGCTTCAGGGTTGGTTCTAGTTCTATATGAAACCAAACTTGAAGATGTATGCATAAATATTTTATAAGATTGATGATATTACATAATTATTCATGTATTTATATATTGAAGATTATATTGGATGGTATTTATGTTTTTTGGATGGAAGCCTAATACTAACTTTTCCAAGCCCACTCAAACAACCTTAGCTCAACTTCCACCCATGCAGTCATGCTCGTAATTAGAGTCGATGAACCGTTCGGGTTAGTGGGGGCACAAGGACCCCATTTTCTAAAAAAATCTTAATAAAAGATACATAATTTAGTAATTGAACACCCTTTAATTTTTTAATGAACCCTCATAATTTTTATAATATCTATGAAAAAAAATGTGTCCCTTTGATATCAACAAAGATAAATAAATAAGTCAATCTTTTCTCTTCGCAAACATTTAGAATCATGACAGAAGTTCTATACTAACCATTGAACTTTCTTAGATTTCCCTATCTAGATATTAAACTTTTTTTTCCACTATTTTTTCTTCAAATATATGAAAAAAATTATAGAGTTAGTTGGATACAAGATAAAGTAAATAAGCTAAGTTAGAAGAAATGTATAAGTTTAAGTGTTAAAAAGAGACTTTGGTCTTTTACATTCTATACAACATAAACACTTCACTAATCTTCTTTGCATTTCATATAATTTTCTAACTCTTATTAAGCTCAATAAACTAAGGGCATAAAAAATGTTAAATCAAAACATTTTTCTTTTTCTTTTTCTAAAAAAACATTATTTTCACATTATATTATGATATATGTAAATTTATAAGCTTAATTATTTAATATTAGGGTTTACTAGTTATATATGTATACTAGACCCCCTTTATACAAATTCTGAATCCATCATCACGTAGAGTTGGGGCTATAAGAGATGGAGGTGTTAGCCTCAGACAGGGATGAAGATGCTTTTCAAATGATGGCTTTGGGAGAGGATAAAGATAGAACTGGAGCCATTGCATTAAATAGTTGATGGGGGCGATAGGTTATTGGAAAGTAGTACGACAATCTGCTTCTGGGAGCATGGTAAGGATGGTCGTGCAGGGGAAAGTGAAAAATGGACTATGAAAAATTTAAGGATGAAGGTGGAAATGATTCAAGCAATTAGCTTGTCAATGAGATGGTGAGAGTGGGTGATTGCAGTGATTGGTTTGTAAGGTTTTGAATACCTTAATTTGCTGAAGCAATGTGTCATGGGTTGAAATTTTGTTAAGAACCAAAAAAACCAAGAATTAGAATAGAAAAACTCAGATCCATGGTTCTGATTTTGTTCGGTTCTCATTTTTTAGGTTGGGTTAAATTTTCCTAGAATCATGACTATTTTAGGTTAGTTCGGTTCCATTAGAAACCCGACCTAGGCTAACCACAACTTATTGGTAGGAGAAAGTAGCCCTCAAACTTAATGTCAACACATTATAGCACCTATGTGTGAAAAATGAGCAAACAACTTGAGTTTGTCTTTGTACATAACTTGTTCAAATTGTTATTAATATAAACCTAAGCAAAGTTTTAAACTCAACGCCTAATTCAAACAAATCTCAATTTACCACCACTCGGTTGCCTTGGTTTTAATTTATTTTTCTGATTTAAGTGAATAGTTCAAGCTTGACTTAAAATTTGATTTATTTAATGCTTGTTATAGTTTGCTTATATTCTTTTCAACTCAATTTTTTGAAAATCAATATTATTTAGATTTAGTAATGTATCAATTATAAAATTTTATGATATTATTAAAGTTTTTATGAAATTTTTTAAGTATTAAAAAATAAAAATTCATCAAAATATAATAATATTGTAAAAAAAATATTTTGAATGGTTTATTATAATTAGATAATATTGAATTTCAAATAAAATTGTTTCTGGACAAAAAAGGATATAAAAATAAAAATAAAAATAAGTTATTTTAAACTAAATTAAGTTAAGTTAAAAGCAATTGGCTCTTAATTTTTAGAATTGTTGGTTCCGCACAAAAAATAAAAATAAAAATAAAATAATCAATTAAATTTATAATGGGTAACATAAGTATATTGGGCTATATCTAGATCGAATCAAGCTATATTGACCAATCCATAGGCATAGCTAGGTCATGGTCGAAAAAGGGCCGATGCATGTGCCTAGTGTCCCATTTTCATCTTAAATTTGACCCATGCATTTCTAATAGTACATCACAGGTCACACACCTTAGCCCAAATTTTGCCATATTTTTGGGTACACGCATAGATGAATGTCCATAATTGGGGTTCGGTTTATTAATCTGGATGACTAATTTTTAAATGTCAAGTCTAATATGCACATATGTACATTTAGACCCCATAATTTATTCTAAAATCACTCATTCTTTTTCTAATTATTGCTTATCATGTCCTAACAAATTTATTTCAACCCCATGAAACCACGACCCTCTGACTTCCTCTATCTAGCCTCGCACCACCATTTCGCCTCGTGTTTGTTCTAGTGACCTCGTTAAAACCTTTACACATCACCGCCATCTAAAGGTAGGACTTGGGCCGGTTCGAGCTGGACTAAATCAAGAATAACTCTGAATTAGACCTAGCCCAGCCCGGTCAAGGACCAATTCAGCACGAGCCCGGGTAAGACTCAGATTAATGCGGGACATGTATGGGCCTTCTAAAATAGTGAATTGGGCATTAACCCGGCATTGCCCAACCAGGCTACCATTCATGGACCAAGCCTAGTTTGGCCCAGGCACGTTGGTCCTGTGCTGGTTTAGGCCTAACGACTACATCCTCCGACGGTCAGTTGCCAAATTTAAAAATAAAGGTTTAATTACACCTGTAGCCCGCCAATGGATTTCTGCTCCATTTTGAACCTCATATTTTCACTCCCCCCAAACAACTAGAATTTAAGGTTGTTTTGGTAAAAGAAAAAAAAAATTAACCCTCCCATATAAATAAGGAGGCTATTTCTACTCCATCCTTACACCAAATTTGCAATCTCTCTTCTTCCTTTACTACATTCTTTCTTAATTCCTCAAACATTTTTGCTAATTTTACAAGCATTTTTGCTTATCTTTTTATAATATTTTCCTAATCACAACTATTATTCTTTCACTAATGGATTCAAGATAAAATGGTAAGTTTACAGATTCCTCCTCATCCCACACCATCAATTTTAAAGGTTTGTTCTGTTGCCGACCCTAATTGGCTGATAAAGGGGTCTACATCGAAGAGTTGCACAATGTTGACCAAATCAGCATAACAAATTAATTACAATTCGGGTCTCAATGATTAATTATCAAATGATGTTGAAGAGGTGGAAGCGACATCATCTGATATTGCTAGAAGGGACGGGACCCAACCGATATCAATAAGCTATCAACCCGACGTCAAGGATTCATAAGCACAAAGCAAATCCTCAAGGCTAATGACTTTGGTGCTGAAGCATTATAGCATCGTTTGGGAAGAAGGTTCAACGTATGAGAAATGCAAACACTGCAACAAAAAGTTAACCCACAAAAAGAACTCCAAAGCTGGAATGCTGTGGCACCATATAAAAAATCAGCATTCCAATCTCCTTGTCGGTGCTGCCATTAGTTTCGGAGGATAAGCTCAACTTGATAGCACTGGTAAATGTCATTTTATATGGTCAAAATTGTTGACTTATTGAAAATTTCAAGCATTTTTTGCTATGTCGCCACACTACATTTTCTGCCATTTCTTACTTTGGACTTTCATTTTGTTAGGTGTACAAGGAAATTGAAGTATCGAATCAGTTCAAAAGCGAGCAGAGTGAAAAAATGAAAAGTTTGGAGGAACAGTTCATTGGGTCTAAGTTGGCTTTAAGCCTTGGGCACTGTAATGTCGTTGACATTGTGGCGCCAGTGCCTTTCATGTTTTTGGTGCTGCAACTGTCAGATGGCATTCTCCGGCACCCCAGCACCTTTGCGCACAAATAAAAATGGTCTCCCACCTCCAATTTTTGAATTTAAGCATGCTATTGGCTAAGGGATACGATCCAAATAGGTAGGTGAATAAAAGAGACACCTCTAAAACTTAGAAAAATTTGGAACCAAGCTTAAAGACATTCATTATTCTTTATCTTCTCAAATCAGAGCTAGGTTTTCTTTTTCATTTTTTCTCCCAACTTTCATCATCTTATGAAGGCATTTGTGGAGAGTTGCTTGGAGGAGGCTTGGAGCTCTTGAGGATTTCTTAAAGACTTGAGGAGTCAAGCTCATTTAATCCACTTTGGTTCCTTCTTTTCTTTTCCTTGTAACTAGACATGAATATTGTTTTTAGTATTTTCATGTTTATATTTAGTTTGATTATGGAGCAGTTTTCTATACATTTTCTATGGTTGTAGCTACTTGAATTGGTTATGTTGTTAGATTAATGGTTATTTGTCTTTGATTTTCCTTCTTTGCTTGTTTTCTCTTCTCCCTGAGCTTATTATTATGTTGATTGATTAAGGCTCTAGTCAATTGCACCATAGATTTCTTTCAAACCCTTAGAAAAAATTAAAAGAAATTGGAATTAGGAGAAGAATACAGTGACCATGAGCTTGTTGAAAGATTAGTTTAATATACTAGGTGAAGGTAAATTACACTTGATAATGCTTCTCTTGAACAAGCAATTTGGATAGAAGTTCATTCTAGTTTAAGTTTGGGAGAGTGACTGTTTAACTTAGGAGAGTAAAAGCCCAATTAACTAACTTTATCAACAAGTACAAAAACCAAAGCATTAGCGTTAATTCACTAATTAACCAAATCAAGTAGTGAACCTATAGGAAGTGTACCTTAGTAATTTGACAAAAACAAAAAATTTGATTGTATTCTTGCATCTTCGGTTAGTAGCATTTTACTTAGCTAAGTTTAGTTACTTGTTTGATTTGCTTAAATTTTCATTCAACTTATATTGTTTAACTAAAGTTAACTTAGAGTGGTGGTACTTGGTGACCAATTCAATCAATTATCGTGGGAATAATAGTCTTTCTTACCAAATTTCAACGTCTATCATATGCTTGCAGTTTGGGTTTAAAACTTACAACAAGTACCACCGGCGGGTGAGGTATATTTCGATTTATCCAACAATCAAGTAGAAAATGCATGATTAATTGGATGATACTTACTAAAAAACCATTTTCACAAGCTGAAGATGTGCACTTAAAATCTTGGATTAGATCTTGTGTTTAGAAAACTTTACAGGAAAAATAACTATGAGGGGTAGCTTCAAATTATTTGAAGCAGGTAAATCAAATTTGCTTCAAAATAAATGACACACACAATGTTTCTCTAATGCTAACCATGGTAGATGTTACATTCAACACCTTTAGATTGGAAAAAAAAAAAAGATAAATGTTTGCCTTTCTGGGTAGGAAAGAGTAATATAGGCGGAGTTTATAATGGAAATTGTTTACTATATATATATATATATATATATATATATATATATATATATATATATATATAAAGTAAGACAATCTCTATAGAGGTTTTGGTATTTTCCTTAGTTGGCACTTTCCCTGATTGTCATGTGTCCATTTTTTAGTTTTTTATTTTTTCGAATGAACTATGTATTGTTAAATAAAAATTGAAAATCCAAAAGTAGCATTTATTAAAACTAACAGAATTCTTAAAGGTGTTAGTTCCATTAAATAAAATGGTTCATTTCACATTTTTTTAACCTTTATATTGCCAAAATGCATAATAGTAATATTATAGAAAAAAGGGTAAATTGCTGTTCAACCAAAGGTCATGTTGCTGAGTTTGCAATGCAAGGTTAGACCCATGTATACAAGGAAACTAGAAACAAAGTTTCATTCTCTTACAACTTTCCTACTAACTCAAGGAAATAAACCACACGGTTGTAACGTGGGTAATTCAATTATTACCAAATTCCTCTTCATTTTCCATTTTAGCAGAACAAATCACGGTCGGTTTTTCATTTCTTTTAATAGAATGAATCTCAAGCTTTTTTTCAATTTATCACTTTGATGTCAAAACCCTAGAAAAGTTGTCAAAAATGAAACTGGTCAATTCCCCAGCTTCTTCTTGACTTGGGGCCTTTAAGAAGTTTCATTGCTACAGAAACAGTTGTTCTGACAACTTTTTGATAGTTTAATTAGGAGGAACGGAGTCCAACAGTTATTACTTGTAATCTGCTCTCTTTGAGTCAAGTTTCTGATGATGACACTCAATTCTTTCTAGCATCAAATTAATTGATCGATGCACAGAAGAGTAATTGTGGATCTTATTTGATCTAGGTTGCAATGACACTCATACGGGCTGCACAAAAGAGGTAAGAGGTTATCTTCGATCCAATGGGGAAATGGGTGCAGATTTGATACCATAGGGTAACAAGGGCAATGACATGACTAGGATTTAGATCAATGGTAGCTTTGGAATGGGGTTTTGAATGTTTGACGCAAAATTTTAGGGAATTATTTGAGTGCTGGTTGTTGTCTCCGGCATCAAACAAGGAAGATTGAGGTTAGTCAGTATTCTTCTATTTGCTTAGGTTGTTTTTGTTTTTGTTTTTATTTTAGATTCTTGAGATGAACCTACCCCTGCATTATTTTATCATTATTGTTATTATTATTGTCCAAGTTCACTGCTATGACTTTTATTCCCTTTGCATGAGTAATGATCCTTTGTTCCTTTGTGGTCAGGATTTATATGTGACGTCTTCATGGTAGATATTCATAACATATTATGTGTTTTACCCCTAGCTTTTAGTTATGTATTATGAGTTGACTCTTTTTATTGCTCGGATGCATTTGTTTACAGTTTGGAGTTCCTGAATCCATTGATGCCAGTGGTGTGAATAGACCGGGTAGCAGGTTAAGGAATGATTCATTGTTTATGGCTAGGTGCAAGTAAGAATGAAAAATAAATGCTTTTTAAGAAGTTGCTGATGAATCATTTAGCATTTGTCTAATATCTACTTACGAGTTTTTAAAAAAAAATGGACAATGATGAAATCAGGAGGCTGACTGAAGTACTAAAATCAAGAGCCTTTGATCAGGGAAGTAAAGACTTTATCATGATGAAGAATGTTGCTAAGGGCCAGCATTGGGTCTTCTAGGCTTCGGAAAGTTAATAGAAAGTAGCAAGACATAGGTAAAGTTATTCATGGATCATCAACCTCTCTTCCCCATTCGACTGTGAGTATATTATCATAATGCTTTGGCTTTCTAATTGTAACTATTCTTTAATGGTCATATCTGTATATACTAGCATCTAGATATTTGTGTAATCTAACTTTTTTCACAAATAGCCAACTTTTCCATTTTTTGGCAATCCATTTTACAAACATGCTCACATTTGGATTTATGTAATCCATTTCACTTTTTTTTTTTTGCAATCCTCACCTCTATAGCATTTTTTTTCAATCATAACTATTCTTCAAAAGTCACTTTTGGATAAACTAGGCAAAAGAAACCCCACCTATGTGTGTGTGTGTGTGTACAAATGCTTATTACAACCAGTATCTTTTCCTACGGAGGATTTGATTCAATGTCCATGAACTACATTTTCAAGTTTAATTGAGCATGCTTAGCCTCTAGGCATTACAGAGATGTATATAACTTATGTAACATTTCTGTTTAGAAAGCAATATTATTTTCATGTAGCAATGAAGTTACTGAAGAAGGTTTATAGTACAGTGCCTCTGCATTTTTCACTATAATCTGTATTCTGAAAGGGGAGCAAGGTTGTGGTCTAAGTTTTACCATGAGTATACAATTGCCATTGCCTTGTGATTAGCTATTTAACATAGTCAAACTATGAAGCATATGATAGAAAATATATGTAAATAAACTAGTTAAAATAAATTAGTTCGAAGGGCCTACAAAATGGATAAGACATAACAAGAAGTATATTGTATTTCCTAGGGGATTCAAAGGTTCATCGTTGAATAGGAGGAGAAAAAACATATAAAGTGTTGAGAGATTGGGAAGGTTAGAGAGTTAGAGGGTGTTATTCCATAATTCTTGGAATATATAGTGACAGGTGGTGAATAAATATTTTTATAAAAATTAAAATTTACTTTTCTAAAACTCAATTCAACTTGAAATTCATTAGTAATGCTGAGTACATAAATTAGTTCAAATTAGTATATCAAAATCTTGTCAGAATCTTAAGGATACATGGGCAGCATGCCGTCTAGGAGTTTATGTTTTCAAAGTATCATCGAAGTACAAAACAATAGTTTTTTTAAGCAACTAACAGTCAACTGAAAGGAAAGATTCTAAAATACAGTGCGTGTATGCATACAGGCTCGATCTTAACCGTCCATCATGTTACATGGGATTTTGGCCTAAATACACTTCACAACTACAATTTTCCTCTTTCGTTGTTTTGGTCTATAAAGTTATTTTTCTTCTCATTTGGCCATCAAATTATGATTAGATGAGAGGGATTTCTGTGGCATCCTGATATAACCGGTTGCAGGTTTCTTACTCGAATCTTGTCCGTTCCTTTTCCTCCTCGATTCAATCTTTCTTTTTCTCGTCTTCTTCCTCGATCGTTTACATCACCGATTCGTCCGATTGGCGACATGGGAGGCCATGGCTGCTGAGAATGTCACGATTTGGGGCATGGGTAGGTATAGATGGTCGGGTTTCTTTGATTAGGCTGCTGCTCATCTCCCTCAATCTGCCGAAGTGCTCCCCACCGCTCACTGTTTCAATCTCTCTGTCAAATCGATGTCGCACCACTACAAGGATGATAAATATTTGCTACGACAATTTCCTACGGAAAAAAGCGTAGGAAGAATTTTCGCAGGAAAACCATCGGACAAAATATTATGTCCGACGGTTTTCAGTCAATCAATTTCTGACACAAAAAAACGTAGGACAAATGTCAGAGTAAGATGGCGGGAAATAATGGCTGCAATTAGTCCGACGGTTTTGAGGCGAATTAATGCGTAGGGACCACATAAGTAGGAAAAGTGTCGGACACATTATCTGACGCTTTTCCTGCGTTTTTATTTCCTACGGTTTTGAGACAAAATGTTATCCGACGCTTTTCCTGCATTTTTTTTCCCTACAGTTTTAAGACAGAAAAAGAGTGGGTGCCTTAAAAGTGTAGGAATTTTAATCCTTCAATTTTCCTACAGTTTCTTTTTCCTACATTTTTTTGACGGTACTTAATACAAATTTCCTACACTATTCTTGCAGTTTAACTTTTCATATATACCTATGATATT
Source organism: Aquilaria yunnanensis (assembly GCA_039654915.1). Taxonomy (NCBI): domain Eukaryota; kingdom Viridiplantae; phylum Streptophyta; class Magnoliopsida; order Malvales; family Thymelaeaceae; genus Aquilaria; species Aquilaria yunnanensis. The sequence goes on along the minus strand of CM077593.1, from coordinate 99,797,796 downwards.
GCTACATATTTTGCCTATAAATACTTCCAACCCCCTCTTCTCCAACTCGCCCCAGCCACAATTTCAACATCAATTTTCACTTCGGCTTCAACATCTTCTTCAGCTCAATAGAGGTATTTAAAATTAATTTATAGATTAGTGATTTAACTGTTAATTATTTATTTGTTATAAGATATACTTATGTTATTTTAGGTAGCTGACTTTAGAGGTTAATGATTTAAATGGTAATTATTTATTTTTTATAAGATATACTTATGTTGTTTTAGGTAGCTGACTTATCACAGCATGTAGTTGCATAATAAGTATTTATTTATTATACCTTAGATTCTCCATCCATGATTGTGTTGATGACAAATATAATATTGGTCCGATTCAGATTGTTGGCAAACAAAATGTATTGGATTAAGTTATATTTGTAATTAACATAATCATGGATTGTCCAAGTTGGACAGTTGAAACTTGTATGAGCAGTATTTCAGTTAATGTGTTTCTGTCGTAGTAGCAGTTTGTGAAATTTGGTAAAGTATTTCTCAAATTGTTCCCGTCGTGTGTTTCTCAATAAGTTGATATTATTGAGAAACACTGTGAACGGGAACTGAAGGGAAATGCTGCCGAAATTTACATAAAATGCTACTAACATGGAACAGTTAAAATGGTTTACTGCTTATACAACTTTCAATGGAGTATGGCCCTTACCTTAATGGAGTAGCTAGGTAGTTTAGTTATGGAATGTTGACATATATGCATGACATATATAAGTAATTCATTTACATTTTCATTATATTTATATTATATGAAATGTAATAAATATATTATGTATTTATGTTGAGGGTTTTTACTGTCTATTTTACAAGGGAATCAAAATGGCTGCTAATGGACGTGAGTGGATGTACCAGAGGACAGATACAGATGGATATATGAATTCTGCATTTATGGCTGGTGTTAATGAGTTTTTACAGTTTGCATTTAGTGGGAAGGAGTCAGAAATGATTAAATGCCCTTATCGTAAATGTAATAACAGATTTTATAGAATAGAGCTGAAAGTGAGAGAGCATTTGTTTCGATATGGATTTACGCCAAACTATTACATATGACACTGTCACAATGAACAATATGATAGCAATCTGCACAATTTCAATATGGCCCGTAGCTATTTTCCATCACAGTTACATTGAGGGACAAGTGGAGAATCAAGTAGTGTAAATGCATATGAACAGATGGTCTGTGAATCAATGGGTCTGTTATCATCGAATGTAGGATCTGGAAATAGTAAAAGAATGTTGGTGGATGAAGAGTTTATCGATGTTGATGTCAAAGAAGCTGATAATGGCAGTGATAATAATGATAATGTGTTTGATGTGTCTGAAATGAGAGAGGGGTTACCTAATCCGACCGCACAACAGTTTTATAATTTGTTATCAAATGCACTGTTGTGGGATGAGTGCACTAAATAAACACGATTGTCTGCAATGACCCAATTGTTAAGTTGCAAAAGTGAGTTTAATATGACAGATCGTTGTTTCGATAGAGTACTGGAGCTTATGAAAGAAATGTTGCCTGAAAGTAATAGACTCTCATCCACCCTATATGATGCGAAACAACTCACAAAAGGACTTGGGTTGCCATATATAAAAATTCATGCATGTGAGAATAACTGTATGCTATTCTATTGCGAAGATGAGAAATTAACACATTGTCGTGAATGTGGAAGCAGTAGATATAAAGAAAGAGTAACCTCCGGAAGAAAGACGTTGATTCCGAAAAAATTGTTACGGTATCTACCAATAACAAGCAGGTTGAAGCGGTTGTATATGTCATAAAAAACAACGACTCACATGACTTGGTATGCTTATAATAAATCATGCAATGATGGAAGTATGAGTCATCCATGTTAGTCTGAAGCGTGGCGTCACGTAAATCGAACATTCCCATCATTCGCTGATGAAATTAGAAATGTTAGGCTCGGATTGTGTACCGATGGATTTAACCCGAATAATGTTGTTGGTGGAACATACACGATATGACCAATCTTTATAGTTGTTTACAATCTTCCGCCAGAACTGTGTATGAAAGAACCCTTCATCTTTATGACTCTCCTAATTCCTGGTCCTAGAGCACCAGGACGCAACATTGATGTATTTTTACGACCATTGATTGAGGAGCTCAAAACTTTATGGTCGGAAGGGATTGTTACATGGGACAGTTATCGACAACAAAATTTTCTTATGAATGCATGTTTATTATGGACAATTAATGATTTTCCTGCACTAGGAAACCTTTCAGGTTAGAGTACCCATGGTAAGCTTGTGTGTCCATATTGCATGGATGAAATTGACACATTTATATTGAAGAAATACATAAAGCCATGTTGGTTTGTTTTTTTACCGCATAATCACACATTTTGTTCAAATGCAGGTTGGTGCTATCGCTAATCCATATAAGTTAGGTGAGGAAATACATGTTATGTTGGTCAGGTATTGTTTTCCTCCGTTTGGCTCTTCATATGGTAAACACCGAGTTGCGGGGTTTGGAGAGTGGCATAATTGGTTAAAGCGGAGTATATTCTGGGAGTTACCGTACTTGAAGCATTTGCTTGTTCGCCATAATTTGGACGTCATGCATTGAAAAAAATTGTTTCGAGAATATTTTTAATATTGTTATGAATATACGTGGGAAAACAAAAGATAAATCCAATTTGCGCCTTTCGCTTCAGAAATTAAAGAATATGCGGCGTGAACTACATTTATGAAATATTAGAGGGAAATGTGTAAAACCAAAAGCATCTTATACGTTGAGTCGGGAACATATAAGAGATGTTACTCTGTGGCTGAAAACGATAAAGATGCATGATGGGTATGCCTCAAACTTAGGCCGTACGGTTAACTTGAGTGATGGTACATTCTATAACTTCAAGAGTCACGATTGTCATGTGTTAATGTAGAGGTTGCTTCCTATTGCATTACGTGGGTATATGCCAGGTCCTATATAGGAGACGATTTCTGAGTTTTGCTCATTTTTCAGAACCTTATGCACAAGTAGGATTCGATTTGATGACATACAACAGTTGGAGCGGAATATAGTGGTTACCATATGTAAGCTAGAAAAGATACTCCCTCCTGCCTTTTTTGATTCGATGGAACATCTTGTTATCCACCTCCCTCATGAGACAAAGTTGTGTGGTCTAGTTTAATTTCGATGGATGTATCCATTTGAAAGGTATTTTTTTAATATGCATTATATTCATATTTCTGTCAATAATTTTCATATATTATATGTCAATAATTTTCACATATTATATGTCATTAATTGTTATATTTTTTTAACTTGGCAGACTAATGCGGTCATTGAAGCGAAAGGCTAGAAATAAAGCTGCAATTGAAGGATCAATTGTCGAAGCGTACTTGGTCCAGGAAATGTCTACATTCTGTAGCCATTACTTTAAAGTAAATATTCTTACACGGTTAAACAGGGTCCCACGAAATGATGATATTGCTATTCCTGTGGCTGATGTTGAGGGTCAATTGTTATCTATCTTCAATACAAGATGTCGTAACATACCCAATTGCGGGCGACAACGCTTACTTGATCCCACTGAGAAACATCAAATGCATATCTACACTTTGCGCAACTGCAATGAGATTATACCGATTGTTAGGTGACATATATGTAAACAACTGTGAGGGTTTTTATATCAATTTGATTGCTTTAATTCATTATTGAATAGTTATCATTTCAGGCACTATGACTCTTATATATCAACAAGAATTCCCCAATTAGGTGAAAGTGAATTACAAAGTTTTCGAGATCAGCATTTGACCGAATGGTTCTCATCATACGTGAGTTTCATAGCGTGATAATTTTTATGTTCCTAATTGTGTTCTGTTTGAATATACTGTGCAATTATGTTATTATATTAACTTTATATTTTCAGGTTAACCATTTCAAGGATAAATTAGATCATCGTATTGTACAATTAGCCTGTGGTCCTATTCGAGTGGCCATTTCATACAATGGATGTATTGTGAATGGTTTTCGTTTCCACACACAATCCTACGGTAAAGACAAAACGACACAGAATTATGGTGTTTGTGTGAAGGGTGAGACATGAGGATCCAGTGGGTATGATTTTTATGGCCTTATTGATGAGATTATACGTATTGAGTACCACGGGAGTGGGTATGAAGTCATGACGCTGTTCAAATGTACTTGGTTTGATCCAACACGTGGTGTTTGAACTTGCGCACGTACTGGTGTTGTTGACGTTAAATGGAAGTCAAGATTATCACCACCTGAGCCGTTTATCTTTGCGACCCAGGCTCAACAAGTTTACTACTGTGAGTACCCTAACAAGACTCTTCATCAGTGGTGGTCGGTGGTTAAGACGAAGCCACGAGCTTTCATCAATTGTTCATCGAATAATTTTAGTATTCAATCTGACGAGAATGAGGAAATGTCTGATGAGTAAACATGTCGGTTAGAAACCATAAATGAGCCGTTCCAAGAAGTGATTTCAAGTGAAGTACTAATGGTAACAACTGATGGCATTGCCCTTGATGAGATTAACATACTTGTCGATTTAACGTGTGTTCCTGAAATCGTGCAACACATGGATGAGAACATCGAGGTCACACAAGTTGATGGGGATACATCAGATGATGAAGCATCACTCGATAGTTTAGAGTCAGATGAAGGTGATGATGTTTGATTAAGTGTAATTGTTTAAAACATTTGCATGTTTTATTTGAAATCGTAATGTAACTTTGATTGCATTTATGTTTTGGATTTTCAGAAAAAAAGTTTATGAGATTTAATCATCAAATTTCTAATTACCTGTGTCGGTGAAATGAAAATAATTAATTTTTTTCCAACCAGAAATTATTGCATGCTATTAAAAAATAATAATAATGTTAATAAATGGGTAAAATCCATAGGGGGTGACCTAGCTTATTTTTTTGTTCTAAACGGGTACATTATCTTCAAATTGCCCTACCAAGGTATATTACCTCTTATCGTGTGTCCTGTTTAACTACTTTATATTAATTTCAGAGTTATATCTAACGGAAATAGCTTTCGTGGCATAAAAATATTATGTATGAGGTTGATGAATCGAGAGACGATGCAATTTCTAGGTGATGGTCAGAGAGCAAAATGAGGTGGTAGTGAAGTGTAGCAGAGTCGAGAATGAGGAGAGGGATGAAAGAGATCATGACAAAAGTGTAGGGTTAGATTTATAATGTTAAGGTTTAGAATTGTTGATGGAAAAAAGTTAAAGGACCATCAGTGTTATTTTATAATTTATTTTAAAATTTTTAATACAACGTAAGCAATTATAGTTAGATATAACTCTAAAATTAACAGAAAGTAGTTAAACAGGACATGCGATAAGAGGTAATGTACCTCGGTAGAACAATTTGAAGGTAATGTACCTGTTTAGGACAAAAAAATAAGCTAGGTCACCCCCGGTGGTTTTTAACCCTTAAAAAAATTTGGGAGATTCAATCTGACCACATACATTAAATCTATATATTTAATTTATATATATATATATATATATATATATATATATATATATATATATATATATATATATATATATATATATATTTGATATTCCCTCTGTCCGACGGTTTTAAGTTAGTAATTAATAATCGTAGAAAAGATGTAGAAAATATTACATAGGGCAATGTGATTTACGACGGTTTTGAGTTAATATTTAAAGTATGTCGAAAAACTGTAGGATATGACAGACGTTTTTCACATAGTTTGAAAAATCGTAGGAAATATGTAGGCCATAATCACATAGGGAGACGCATTATCCGACGCTTTTGAGAAATATTTCAGTTAAGTAGTAAAACTATAGGAAAGTTAGATGTAATAAAAGCGTAGGAAATATGTAGGCCATAATCATCTAGGAACACGTGTTATCCGACACTTTTGAGTCAATATTTCAGTTAAGTAGTAAAACTGTAGGAAAGTTAGATGTCATAAAAGCGTAGGAAATGAAGTAGCACAACCGTAGGAGGTTCGTAGGAAGAAAGGCGGGAACCAATTGGTAGCGGGAAATTCAATTTTTTTTTGTTTTCTACGCTTTTCATGCAGTTTATATTTTTCGTTAGAAAACCGTAGGAAACCTTGCTACGGTTTTCCTACATTTTTAGAAAATGCAGGAAAATCGTAGGTCAAATTAGTAGCTGAATCGCCAGACATTTCCTTTAAATTCGTGGGAGTTCTTTAGTTTTCACCACTCCATTCTTTCTATTCTGCGACACCCTTTTCCAAACCCACTCCCCAAACCTCCTCCAGAGCTATTTAAACTAGGTATTTTTAATTTTTAAGTACTTTTTCATATGTAATTAATGTTTGTTATTACATATAGTTGTTGTTTACATATATATATATATATACTGCATGTATTGAATGTTAAATTTTAAGAAGCTAGTTTTTATATTATATGTTTTAGATAATTTTATATATGGTGTTAGTAATATATATGGGGTTAGTTATAAAATTTTTTTTATGTAATAATGGTTAGTTCTATTTGTACAACAGCATGTTACTATATATGTGGTTAATATAAAAAACTGTTAGTTCAATAATGTTATAGTAATATTGTTATCACTTCAATAATGTTAGTTTAAGCAGCGCAAGTTATAACAATAATGTTACTTCCGTAATGTAAGCATAATCAGTTAATGCTAGTTTAATAATTTAATTTTATAATTAAGTATATATCAAATAATTGGCAATTTTAAAAAGTGTTACTGCACAAATGGTATTGAAATGATGGCAATTTTAAAATTAATGAGGTTGCTAAAATAATGAAATTTAATATGTAAATGTTAGTGTAGTAATGGTCATTTATAAATAAAAGACTATGACGTAATGACAATTTAGTATTACATATATATGTAATAAACATGTTAAACTTTAATTTTAGGATGGTTCGCCCCAGACACTCTGGCTCGGGCAAAGGCCCGGCCAAGGACATACACGATCCCCGACGTAGTCGAGGTCGACGACAGCCTGATGTGACACCTACACAGGTGTCACAGACTGAGACTCAGACCCAGCTCCCAGATACCCAGGCTCAGACACCAGTGCCACCGACCCAGCCACAGACCTAGCTGCCATATACTCCAGTGCCACAACCTTATGTGCCGCAGACGTTTGGCACATCGAGCTCCGCATTTCAGCAGTTTCGAGACACGCAGACTGATGCGTATTACCCGGATATGAGCGGAATATCCGGGTCATTTTAGTACCAGCATACAGGGATCAGGCAGCCCACATTCAATTTCAATCCTAATCCATTCCTTGATCCAGATGAGCTCGGTATATCCACTCATCCTCTACCTGGCCTACAGCAGTAATCGCCTCAGCAGGGCCCTGCCACTGGCGGCCTATCGGTCGCACCTGACGCGCAGCCAGTTGACGGGGCCCCATTACCTAAAGGGCGAGGCCCACGGGTAGTTGACTTACCACTACCTCCACCTCCGCAGGACCGCCCACTCATCGTCCCTCGAGACTAAGTATTACTGACTCTTAAGTCATTAATTGTGATATAATTATACGTTGTTCTTAGTTACATCAGTTTATATATATATCTTACTATAATCATTATTTGTTACAGCCTATTCACTAATGACTCCCTTCGTTCCACCATAGCCTCTATTCATGTGAGGTTGTGGGACGAAAGTTCTATAGCTTGGTCACATGTATCTCGAGCTGCACGAGAGGAGCACGTGACCATGTTAGAGGTAATTGGTTGTTATACATTTTTAAACAATACTTTGTATATGGAAGAATTCATAATTTTTTTTCTTCTTTGTGAAATTGCAGAACTACTATAGATGGGACCCTAGAGACTTCGGCGCCATCCGCCGAATTGTGTTTGACTACTGTTCGCGGTCCGTGCGAAACCGCGTCTATCATTGGAGGTCCGTTGCGATTCAAAAGATCCCCACCTTCTTCGACAACCCTGACTACAATTTGCTGCGGCTACATGTTCCACCCTGCTACAGTCAGCAGGTGTGGAATCAGTTGTGTGACCACTGGGAGCAAGAGCGATGGAAGAAGCTATCGGAGGTTGGTTCCCATGTCAAGCACATAGCGGATAGCTCAGGCCTTGTTCCGAAGCACACAATGGGCTCAATCCTAGGCGAGATGCACTGGGATCGTATGGTACCAACTTGGACCTTCCATACATTCTAAATTTTGTATGATTTATTAATTACTTAAAATTTTAAATGATATCTAAAATTGTGCAAACAAAAGCAAATGATGGAGTTGAGCCATCATTTGATGAGTGGTGGTCTCATACTCATAGACAGAAGAAGATCGGTCAGCCCATCGATCTGATTTCACAGCAGCTGCAAGTAATAAATGTTCATTTACCACTATAAACATTGTTTTAAAAATATAATATTTGTCTTACTAACTCTAATTTCTTTTTCTTGTAGGATGGATATATCAAGCGGATTCAACAAAAATACCAAAATCCGGATGACCGCCCGCTGTTCGATGCAGAGGTCTGGAGCGAGGTACGAGGCCCACCAAAAGAGGGCCGACTACCGAGTGTTCCGCGCCGACTCTCTGATCCCCAGATATTTGGACCAAATCGGGTATTTTTCATTCGTATTTAACTTTATTAATTATTTTTATCACTTTTACGTTGCTAATTGCTACTTACAAAAATTTTTAGGCTCCACGTGCTAATTCGGAGGAGATTGCTCAGTTGAGGGCTGAGAACACCTAGCTACGGAGTGATTTTACGCGGTTACAGGCAGATGTTCGCACTCAAGTTCAGCGAGAGACCGAGGCTGCAATGAGCGCCATGTTTAACAGGTTGATCCAGCAGGGGATTATACCTGCATCGACGCTCTCAGACGACCTACAGACCGGATCCTCCACTGAGCCTCCTGCTGACGATCGTAGCCAGCGAGATGACAATGATCAGCCTAGCACTGCATTTCATTGATTTTATATTAGATCTCCTTCAGTTCTTTGTAATTAACTCTTTCCTGTAAAAATTGATTACTTTTATGTATAGTAATTTTATTGATTACTTTGATCAATTGTTATATAATAATAATAATAATAAAATATTAACAGAATAATAATAATAATAATAATTTATGTTTTATTATTATTATTAAATAATGCAATATAATATGTTTTTATTTTGTGTATAAATTAATTTACTAAAATCTTTAAATTGTCACAAAATCGTAGGAACAATATTAATGATAGAAAACCGTAGGATATATAAAAGTCACAAAACCGTAGGACAAAAAGGTCACAAATCCGTAGGAATTAATGCATCTCAAAATCGTCGGATATAATGGGGACCACAGGCGTCATAAAAGCGTAGGAATTAATGCATCTCAAAAGCGTCGGATATAATGGGGACAACAGGCGTCATAAAAGCGTAGGAATTGATGCATCTCAAAAGCGTCGGATATAATGGGGACCACAGGCGTCATAAAAGCGTAGGACCATTTTACGTTTATCCGACGGTTTTTATTTCCAATACTACTTTTTCCTACGGTTTTGTCCGACAATTTTAATTGTAGGAAATGACCATTTCCTACGGTTTCCCTACATTTTTTTCCGACTCAAATGCCTTGTTTGAGTCCAAATTTGTCCATGAAGAGCGGAGACGGAGACCCACAGAACCCTCGCCGCCATGTCCCCCACCTGTCCTCGTTGCCATATCTATCCAGCAAAGAGTAGTGACGGAGACGGAGGCATGACTCGCAAAACGGACGAGCAACCTTTTGGTCCAAACGCCTGTGATATCCCCGGACTCTCTTTAGTCCTCCAAATTAACCTTCAATAATTCTAATCTTCTATTTTGCTTGCTGCCTTACATGTTTTAATTAAGTCATTCAAGAATTCATGCATTCAAGCATTGGTTGCTTTCTACATTTATTTTGTTTATAGTTTAGCATTATAATTAAACTAGTTTATATTTATTCAAACTAGTTTCAAAAAATTAATATACATATTTAAATGCCATATAAGTATTATTATAAAAAATATTACAATATTTAACAATTTAAAGCGTGACAAATTCTTCCAACATCATATTGAGTATTGTCAATATTTAACTTGTGGTTTTTTATACAAAGATTCCAAAATTTATCATTTTTTGAAATTACCACTTACAAGTTATCTTATTAGAAAAGTTATCTTTTTATCTCCCTTTTATATATTGCCAACCTTACAACTTCACATTTAGGACTATGTAAGATTTACATTCATGAAATCAGTGATTTTGTAATGGCATTGTTAATTTGTTCCCTAACTATCAAATTGTATTGTAAATAGCTAACATTTAAGGCACTTTGGTATAAACAACTTAAAAAAATTTACTCATGGAATATGTGATTTTCTAATTTGAATAGTATTTTTTCCTAATTGTTAGAATTAATATAACTTGTTTATAGCTTAGATTTCAACAATAATCTAAACTTGTTTATAGTTTAGATTATTTTTTACAATAATTTAAATCTTTAATATAATATTAAAAAAAAACTAAACATAGACCAAACCCTAAACCCTGAGCCTTATTCACAACCTTAAACCTTACTCTAAATCTTAAACCCTAAACCCTAATCCTAATTCCTAATCCCAATCCCTAATTCTTAACCAAATTTATATTGTAGTGGTACCAAGTTAAGATTATGGTGGTACCGAGTTACCTTGACTCTAGATCCTAACCATAAACTAAAATCTGTAACCATTAACTCTAATCCACAACTTTAAATCCTAAGCCTTTAATGTAATGTAAAAAAATACTAAATAAAAATTTAACCCTAACGTAACTCTAACATAATCCTAAAACCTAAAAGTGTGACTCTAAACTATAAACCTAAACCCTAACCATAGATCCTAGACTTAACTCTAACCCTAAAAACCGAGCCTTAATCTATAAACCTAAGCCTAACACTAAGCTCTAACATTAAAACTAAACCCTAAACCCTAAGCTATAAACCTAAATCTTAACCTTAAACCCTAAACCCCAAACTTTAAACTCTAAATCTTAATTATAAACCCCAAACCCTAAACTCTAACTCTTAACCCTAAACCTTAAGCTTTAAGCTTCGTCCTGGTTTTTCAATTTTGTTAGCATAGATTTAGGTTTTCTACTTTTATTTAGCTACCCATATGGTTGTTTTATGAAGAATATTTTTTGCCACCTTTTATTTTATGGTATAATTTTATTTGATGGTTTGGTTTGGAATTTGTAGATGTTGATTTAGCAATTTTTGAGAAATAAATTTAAATAAATTTTTATTTGAAATAATCCATTGATTGTAATATTTTTATGATATTGTTAATTTTTTTATGAATTTTTTAAACATTAAAAAATATAAATTCATTGAAATTTAACAACATCATAAAATTTCATTTTTTATTTTCATTTTTCTATTTTTGGGCAAAAGTACAAAAAAAATGAAAATAACACAAATTTTTTTTCTCTTTCTTAATTTATGTACTGTTTAAAAATGGTGCAAATAATCTAGATATATGGACTAATATTTATTTTATATAATTATATACATTATTCATGTCATTAGTTAATAATTATACTTTTTAGGCCTAAAAAGCAATGATTTATTGGTTTCAAGATATTTAACTATATATGTGATGATTACATTTAATAAATTGAATAACATTAAATATAATTCTATTAATTAATTATACTTTTTACTGAATACATCATCCATCATTTTTGCATGAATGTGGTTTTAAATTTGACCTTCATTAGTTTGATTGCATGCATGATTGATGAATTCATGTGAAAATGCATAAAAATAATGTAGTATATGGTGCAAATATCCTAATCAGTATGACCTAATTGAGTGGCCCATTATATTTACCTTTATAAATGACAAAATTACCTTCACTTTCAGAAGAATATTTTTATAAAAATTAAATTTTACTTTTCTGGAACTCAATTCAACTTAAAATTCCATAGCAATGCCGGGTATATAAATTAGTTCAATTACTATACCAAAATCTTGTCAGAATCTTAAGGATACATAAGCAGCATGCCGTCTAGGAGTTCATGTTTTCAAGTATCATCCAAGTACAAAACAATAGTTTTTTTAAGCAATTAACAGTCAACTTGAAGTATTGCAGAGTTTCCCGAAAGTACTGTAACTGTAACCCTTTTCCTTGGCGCATCAAATGCAATTTCTTGTTGTCATGTTGTCCTAGAAATGCTTACTTACTATATTTGCATCAAACATTGTTTCATGAATAAAATTTACCATTAATTTATAGCTGAATCCTCCCCTGCAGATTTTCAAGAGTGGGCCACTTTTTATATAACCCAAAGGTATGATTTGTTGTCATTGCCGGCACATTGTTTATTGCTAAATCATGTTCATAGAGCTTCTTTTCTTTATTCCATCTATATTTTTGAAAACAGTCATTTGTTTTACCTTAAACATCGGTGTTATCAGTTTGTATCCTGCCTTAATGTTAATGATTTTTCTCCTACTTATAAATGAAGCTAGGGATTGGATGCATGGACATCATGGAAGAAAAGATGGTTTATTTTGACACGTACTTCATTGGTTTTCTTCAGAAGTGATCCTGTATGTTTTTGCAGTCTTGGCAATGGACTTAGGTCTTTTGTTTGTCTTAAAATCATTACACCTCAACAGTTCAGGCAGGCAGGTTGGCGTGCTTCGTGAAATTAGTAAATTTCCATAATTGTTCCACGTCATACACATCCACACGAACAGATGTGTGGACGCATGTCCTAATGTTCTCATGGTTACCGGTGTACAAACAATAGTGAAATCATTCTACTTAACAACAGATTTCTTTGTTACCAAGTTATGTCCTTAATAGTTTGAGCCTCTGGGGCACAGAATGATCGATTCCTCATGCTGCTTTTATCATGGAAGCATTGCTAGTGAACTTGAAGGAATCTTGCTCTATGTATGTAATATGAGTCATTCCAATATAATTCAATACAGATATGTATTCATGTTAGTCTCTCTGTTTCTTTAGTTTCAAATCCTTCTTTGTCTTCTCTTTTACAAAGTCTGAGTCCAGTGAAATACAGGACTCCCTGCAAAGTTAAGAAAGGCCAAGGAAAGCAGACGGTCAGAAACTACAAATATCAGAAAGCTCACAGATGGCAGTTCCGGCCGGCAGAGGAAGATCCAAATCCCATATGTTTCCTACAATAAAAGACGAATTAGCTGGAGGAGGATCATGCCAGTCTCCTGGTTCTTGGAAGGTTAACAACAGATGAGCTCGATTTGTCTATACTTCCACGTTTATGTTTCTGCACATGCAACAACCTGGGCTTACTGAAAAAAAAAATGTCCGGAATTAGGCTGAAGGTTTTCTTGCAGTTCAGGGAAGTTCGAAGACAATGCCATGCCCACGCGGAAGCTATAAATGATTTATCTGGCACACCTTAAAGTCCAAGATGTACATATCAACAGTTTTTGTTTTTGTTTTTTTCTTGTAGCTGATTTTTGCTGCTTCAAAACTGAAGCAGATTGTATAGAATGGCCGCAAATATAGTTTTGTTTTTTTTATAAAAAAAAAAAATCTATTTCAGTTTATTTTCCGTTTTAGGAATTAGGATACATTGGAAAGCAAGTAAATAAGTGAGAATTCAGTTTTGATTTGTTCAATCGAAAGCTGAGCCCAACTTTTGGATGTGGAAAATTTTTTCTATTTTTCTTTTCAATTTTATTTTTGATAAAATTTTGAGCCCATAACTTGTTTTAAAAATATGAAAAATTTTGTTTTCTAAACTTGAGAAAACTTATTTAATAAAGTGAAAACATCTAATTAAAACAAGGGTTTTTTTTTTATTTTAACACATAAATTTTTCAAAATTTACAAAACAAAATTTTCTGCATCCTTAAATAAGTTAGGCATTTAAATTTTTTATCAAAGAAATTTGAAAATGAAACAAGAGTTTCATAATTTCTTTTCATTTTTTGATCTGGTTATATAAAATAACTTTTGTCTCCTTAGTGGTAGTTTGGGCAAGCCCAACAATAGAACTTTAAAGCCCAACTATAGAAGTTTAAAGGCTCAAGCAAATTTCTCAAGTTTAACCTTATCCAATGTATCTTACTCTTAAACTTTTTTTTATATAATTGGAATTTCATTCTAATCAAAAGCAAGTTAAATAACATTTCATAAACTAATGACATAGGATGTTAAGGAACAACAGACATAATGCTGGCTACCAAAAGCACTACTCGTCCCTATGATACATAATAGTAAGAAGAGAATTAGATCAAGCCATATAAATCAGAACAAATTTAGGATAGTAACCAACAAATAAATGGAAACTTTTGAAATGAAGAATATACTTTATTAAACTAACATATCAACACTTGGTTGAACTAATAAATTATCAAGTACAAATTATGGATGATAACTTAAACATATGAAAAAAATAAAAGGAAATCATCACCTTGTCCATCATACGGAAAATGCCTAACCTACCTAGGTCTTGCTGCCTTTCATGCTTTGTAGTGGCAGAGCCAAGGGGCGGCTAGGGGGTGTTCAGCCAACCCCTACATATATTATTATTATTATTATTATATATATGATATATGTCTTATGATGTATATTAAAAAGTAAAATGGTACTAAGTCATATATACGTAAGTGGTTAAAAAAATGTAAAGAAACTATGGTTTTTAATTCTTTTCATGTAAAAGTTTATACTTTTATGTATATCAAAAAGCCTAAAAAATATTTATCATTTACGATTTCCTTAATCTCTTTAAGACCCACACAAAAAACACTATCTCTCCTTTAGACTCTAGGAGAAACTATGCTGAAAACTGAAATTAACTAGTGTATAAGATGAGTTTTGAAGGGTTTTTATTTTTAATTTTTATGCAAGTTACAACAGATAGTATATATATAGTCTAACCAATATTGTACCTTACCTTACCTAAACCCACCCATTAATTCTAAAGAGAAGAAATCTTCTTAGATTAGCTAGGACTTAAAATCTGGTCGAGCATATGATATGATACTTGATGCCCCAAAGCATCTTCGTTTGCTGTCATGTTGACAGGCGGAGAGACTTCCTGAGGAGGCGAGCGCCTGGAGCTCTGGTTTCCCAGCTGAGTGTGCCTGAAAAGCTCAAAGAAGAGGTTAGGAGGTCCCCGGTTTGCTTTTCCGGGGAGGACCCTCCGACGCCCAAGTCAGTTTTCTGAGTGAAAGTGGAGGAAGAATACTAAGGGATCAAGTGTCTTGCCTGTTTTGTGTTTTCTCAGAGGGAGGAAAATGCCCATCCTTTGCCCAGTCCCATTTCCTAGTATTTATAGGAGTAGCTGGTCCGTTCAGATCATGACACGTGTTCGGTCGGATTTGATCTGTACTTTTGGGCCTAGGGGACAGGCAGCCGTTTGCAGCCTCCTTTAGCCCCAGACCCGGACAGGTTGTGTTACGGCGTGTCAGTTCGCCGTTCTGATGTGACGTGTAGGGCTTGTGGGCAACATGTCAGAGGCTCCTTAAATGCTCATACCGTACTCCCGAGGTCCCCTGGGCGAGGGCGCCCTTCGGTGCGTGCACCCTCTTCGGATTCTATCCGTCCTTCGGTGCGAGCACCTCCTTCGGGATCTATCCCATAGTTCTGGGAGTTCCCTTGATGAACACCTTCTTCGGGACTCACACCCATAGTTCGGGGATTCCCTTGTTCAGGTGTTTCTTGTTCGGGGAAGACCTCTTCGGGGCCTCTGCCTTCGGGGAGATTCTCCCTTGCTTCAGAGAGATGGCTCTCTTACCCGAAGACGGTTAGTTTGGCCTCTTGATGGAGACGGTGTTGTCCTCGGAATTCCTGACGAGCTAACCAAAGTCTCAAGCTCATAGTGTTTGACTTCGCACCTTCCGAGGTCAATGAAAATATCCTCTCTTGGGTGACGTCAGACTCCTCGGCCAATATTCTGGCAGGGAGTTACTACCGAGGAGGCAATAGCCTTTGGCTATCACAGGCCCCCCTCCGAAAAGCCGAAGTGAGAAACTTCGGTTCATCGGTTTTCGGGTCCTGTGGTTGTGATATCTGTGCCGAAGACGCCTTCTTCTGCTTGTAGCGATGGGCAGCATTTTTGCATCCTCGAGGCGCGAGAAGATAGGCTGTCCCTGTGCCGAAGATACACCCTCTGCCCGAAGTCACAGGCTGTCTCTTGGTATCCTCGTGGCGAGGGAAGATAGGATAACCTTGTACCGAAGATAGACCTTTTGCCCGAAGTCACAGGCTGTCTTTTGGTGTCTTCGAGGTAACCTACTTCTTCACCTTTATAGGTCTGCTCATGCGTCGCGTCCTGTGTCTAGCGGAGTCAGTCTAGGGCGGCGCCTCTAGACCAAACGATGTCAGAGGGCGCGCTCGACGTTATGGACGACACGTGGCACGTTTGCTGCGCGATGGCTGACACATGGCACACTTTTATTGGGTAAGAATGCACTGAGTACAGCAGGCGCGACTTTTCAGGCGCTCTTAGCAGTTATGGCGACGCTTCGCCTTCCGAGGGGTACTAATGACGACGGTTCTCCTGGCCTTCTCGGCCTATATATATCAGTCCTGTCATAACCCTCTTTCTGCTTCTGCTTTTGCTTTCTTTTGCCTTCTAATTCTCTCCCGATTTTCCGCGGCGGTTCTCCTTTTTCAGGCGTTTTTCCGACCACTTTTCACGACGGCTTCCAGAAATCCAGATTCCGGCAAGACCTTTGGTGGGTTTTAGTCCTTTTGCTCTTTTCAAAGCTTCTTCTTTGTTTTTCCCGAACTCGTTTTCCTTGTTTTTCCCGAACTCGTTTTCATCATGCCTGTTCCCGAGAGTTGGCAACCTCTTCTTTCTCACCCTTGCTGCACTACTCCGGCAAAACTAGCGAAGTGGAAGAAAAACTTTTTCTTACCCTCTTACTCTGTGACGAGGCTGCCCCGTCCTGACCAATTTCCTTTCTCCAACCGAAGTGATGAAATCACCGTTTTCCGAGCCCAACTGAAGGCCGGACTTCGGTATCCCCCCCCCGGAGATGGTTAGCGCGTTCTGCAACTTCCATGGCATTGCCGTTAACCAACTCCCACCGAACTCGTATTGCTATTTCAACGCCTTCCTCTGTATGTGCGGCGTTGTCAAAATAAAACCTCACTTTGTAGTTTTTCTTCAGTACTACAAGCTCTTTGTGGTCCCAAAGGGTGGCTTCTACTTTATGCTACCTCGGGGATCCGGGAGCAAAAAGTATACGTTCACCTTCGCCACCAAAGACAGCTGGCGAGGGTGGCAACAAAAATTCTTTTTCCTGAAGAAGTCGGAGGCTTGGTCGCACGTCCCGACCAAGTGGGCTCAGGGGAGGCTCATGATGGATGTTGTTGACCCGAAGATACTGCTAGACGCCGACGTAGCACCTATCTTTGAGGACTTCGACAGGCGCATCCGGGCCGTCTCTGACTGGGCTGCCGAGGTCTCTCCTCGTGCCCTTTACCCCTTTCCGATCAACTGGAGGCTCATGACCGAAGAGGTCCTTCGGGAACTCAAGGTGGTAAAGGAGCATGTGACAGACCTCAACATGCCGAAACCAACTTCTTCGGGGAAGGACTCCTGGCTCGTGAAACTCCTTCGGGGGAAAGAGACTTATGAGTCTTTTTACGAGAGTAAGTTACTTTCTCATTTTTTCCTTCATAACTTCATCTTGGACTTACACTGATCTTCTTTTCCTTTTTTCAGAGATGGGCGACGACGCGGCTGCCTTCTACAAGGCTCTTTTTACCGGGCAGGCCGAGAGGGGCGAACAGACAAAGAAGGCCGCCTTTTGGAGGCGGAAGCAGACTTCGGGCGGCCCTCCTTCCAAACGGGCAAAGAAAGCTGCTCCTTCCTCTCTTCCGCAAATTCCGGAGGAGGTAGGCGAGGAGCCCGAACACCCTGCTGCCCCTTCGCTCGAGGTTCCTTCTGTCGACATCCCTTCTTCCGACGTCCTTCCTCAAAGCCGCACGCCTTCGCATGCTCTTCTGGAGGGCGATGGGGAGGAGACCCTTTCTGCCGAGGAACGGCGCCAAATAAGAGGCAATGGGATCTCTACTGAGGCGGCGTCGATTCTTGATGACGACGTTACCGAGGTGCCAGCAGGTTTGTATTTTGTCGAAGAACCTTTTTTCTCTTGTAAATCCTTAAGAGTTTTCTGGCCTTAACCAATTTTTTCTGCTTTGTTGTGCAACGGAGGTGGCCGCTCTTGACTGGGTTGCCGAACACGCCCGCAAGAGGGCCCTTCGGGATGCCAAAGTCCCAGCAGGGAAAGTTCCGAAGGAGCCCTTCTGGACGTTCACGGAGGACATGAATATGTACTCTGAGGACTGTCCCGAGATGGCCAGGCAGATGTGCAAAGGGGTTTTTACTGAGGCCTCTTACAAGGCCCTTACGGAGGCTTACCCATGCGACATCTCTTTGGCCGCCAAACTCACTGAACATGCCGCCCAGGTACGCTTCACTGTTTCCTTAGTGCCAATTTCGCCTTTGCTTTTTACTTAGCATCATTTTCCCTTTGTTTGCTTTTTTTGCAGCTGATGGGTTATGCCGGGTTGCTCCGTGTTCGGGTGGCGCGAGAGTCAGAAAGGAGGGTGTCACTCTGGGACCTTTACACCAAGACGAAGGCCTAGTGTTCGGCGTTGGCTGCCGATAATGCTTAGCTGAAGCAGTCTTCGGAGAAGGAAATTGCTGAACTTCGGGAGGGGTTCATAAAAGAGAAAGAGGAACTTGAGAAAGGCACCTCCCAGAAACTTTCCGACATCGACTCTCGGATGGCGGAGCTGACTTCGATCGTAGAAGCGATTCAAAAGGATAAGTCAGAAAGTGACGCAATCCTTGCGAAGACGCTCGAGGAAAAGGCCCAGCTCGAAGCCGAGGTCGCATTTCTGAAGAAGCCTTCAGAAGAGAAGAAGAAGATGAAGGCATTGAAGAGAAAGCTTAAGGATCTGGATAAGGATTACGCGGATCTGGAGAAGGACTATGCAGATTTGGCGGTCAAGAAGCGGGAGTCCGATGATATGACGAAGTTGGGCTTTCAAGACGGCTTCTGTCTTGCTCGGCACCAAATTCTGCAGAAGTTCCCAGATTTTGACCTCTCATTCCTGGAAGGCATGAACATCCCGAAGGAGCCTCGGTGGACTTGGTCCAAGATCGAGCACTTGAAACTGCCTCCTTCTTTCCCGGCGCCGAAGGCTGCTGACAAAAGCACAGAGGCTGGCAGTTCTCAAGACGCCGAGGTTCCTTAGTTTGTACTAGGGCCTTTTGTCTTCATTTTCTTCTTCTTTTTTGTAGTCTTTCAGCAACTTTCTTCTCTGTAAGCACTCTTTGGCTCAATAGATAAAAATTTGGCTAAGTATTTTTTGCCAGATCCCTTTGTTTCCCTTTGTCCCGAACATAATTCGCTCGAGAGACTTCGGAAAACCATACTTTTGCTTTCCTTTGTCCCGAACATATTCGCTCAAGGGACTTCGGAAAACCATACTCTTGCCTTCCTTTGTCCCGAACATATTCGCTCAAGGGACTTCGGAGAACCATACTCTTGCTTTCCTTTGTCCCGAACATATTCGCTCAAGAGACTTCGGAAAACCATACTTTTGCTTTCCTTTGTCCCGAACATATTCGCTCAAGAGACTTCGGAAAACTTACTTTTGCTTTCCTCGGCGATTGCTTTCGTGAGACTCTTGTTTTGTACTTCTTCAGAACTTTTTACTTAGACAAATTTGTCCAACTTGTGCAATACAACTTTCCCACCAAACTTTTTAGGCATAGAATTTTTTCAAGGCCTCTGAGTGCCAAGTGTTTTTTAATTCTATGCCTTCGGCATCACCGAGCTTATAAACTCCTTTTCGTACTTCGGCAAGTACCAGGTACAGTCTTTCCCAATTTGCGCGAAGTACCCCGTGGGACGGCTTTCGGGGTGCAAATTCAGCCTTTTGAAGAACGAGATCTCCCTTCTTTATTCCTTTTGGCCTAGCGCGTAGGTTTATGGCTGCTGCCACTCTTTGCTGGAAAGCTTTTCTTCTCAGCTCAGCTACTTCTCTGTGTTCGCTGACGAGGTCGAGCTTGGTCCTCAGGCCGAGGTCATTTCCTTTTTCATCGAACACTTGGACTCGTATTGACGGTTGTACTACCTCGACAGGGATGATGGCCTCTGTACCGAAGACGAGTGAAAAAGGCGTTTCCCTTGTGGCTCTTCGGGGTGTTGTTCGGTAGCTCCATAACACGCTTTGGAGTTCTCCTGGCCATTTCCCTTTTGTTTCTCCCAATCTCTTTTTCAGACCATCTTTTATGGTCCTGTTAGATACTTCCACCTGCCCATTACTTTGGGGGTGAGCTACTGGGGCGAAGTGCATTTTTGTCCCGAGGTCGCTAATGAACTCTTGGAATCCTTTGTCTATGAACTGGGATCCATTGTCCGCTACGAGTACCCTCGGTATGCCGAATCTGCATACGATGTTTTTCCATACGAACTTCTGCACTTCTTTTGCCGAGATAGTTGTCAGAGGTTCTGCCTCGACCCACTTAGAGAAATAGTCAACTGCTACTACGCAGAACTTTACGCCTCCAGGCGCTGTTGGGAGTGGCCCAATGAGATCTATGCCCCAAACTGCGAAGGGCCAAGGATAGTCTGCCGAAGTCACGAACTCTGAGGGTGTTCTTTGGATGTTCGCATATCTCTGGCAACTACCACATTTCTGGACGAACTGCTTGGCGTCCTTTCTCAGGGTAGGCCAGAAGTATCCTTGGCGAAGTATCATTGCTGCTAGGGCATCGGTTCTGATGTGCGAACCACAGGCACCTTCGTGAACTTCTTCGAGGATCATTTCAGTATCCTCTTCACTAACACACCTCTGTAGTGGATTTGCATATCCTTGCCGATATAGTTATTCTCCAATTAAGAAGAAACGTCCGGAGCGCCTTCGCACTTTTGCGGCTTTGCTGGGGTCTTCGAGGAGTGTGTTGGTTGCGAGATACGTTTTGATTGGTTCTTTCCATCCTTTCCCCGAGGTCTCTATGCTTAACACCGCGATGCTGGGGTGGCTTAGCACTTCGGTGCAAGTTTTGGACTTCGCCAAACAGTCTGCCTCAGCATTTTCTCGTCGGGGTACGTTCTCAATTTTCACGACGTCGAACTCCCGAATAAGCTTTGTTACCAACTCATGGTATTTCGCCAAGGTCGGGTCTTTCGCGCCATAGTCCCCTGCCATTTGCCGGACCACCAGCTGGGAATCACTATGGGCTTTCAAGTTTCTCACGCCAATTTTTCTGGCCAGGCGTAATCCTGCTATGAGGGCCTCATACTCAGCCATATTGTTGGTGGCGTTGAAACTGAACTTGATGGCCTTCATTACTTCTAGGCCTTCGGGGCCTCTGATAATCACTCCAGCTCTCTGGTGTTCGGATCCTGAGGCCCCGTCAACATATAACGTCCATTCTGGCTCGTCTTCGCCCGAAAACGAATGTCCCTCCTCGGTGTTTGGTACTTCGGCGATGAAGTCTGCCAAAGCTTGAGCTTTTATAGCTTTCCGGGGTTCATACGTGATGTCGTGTTCGCCAAGCTCTATACACCACTTGGAAAGCCTTCCCGAGTGATCAACTTTCCTCATAACATCTCGTAGAGGCAGGGTACTTCGGACGATAATGGGGTGAGCTTGAAAGTATGGCCGCAGCCTTCTCCCTGCAAGCACTAAGGCATATATAGCTTTTTGAAGCAAAGGGTACCTGACTTCGGCGCCATGCAGGGACTTGCTGACATAGTAGACCGGCCATTGCTTTGGCCCTTCTTCTTTCACGAGGACCGAGCTCACAGCTTTTTTTGTGACGGCGAGGTATAATACGAGGGGCTCTCCCTCCCGGGGTTGCCACAGGGTCGGCAGGCTGGCCAAGTAGACTTTGAGTTCTTCCCAGGCTTTTTGGCAATCTTCATCCCAAGGATGACCATTCCTTCCGAGGTCGCCTTCCATCTTTGCTGCCTTTGTGAGCACTTTGAAGAAGGGTCGACACCTATCTCCGTACCTGGAAATAAACCTGCTCAGAGAGGTTATTCTTCCGGTGAGTCTTTGCACGTCTTTGATTGTGGCAGGAGTTCGGAATTCAAGCAGAGCCTTAATCTTCTCGGGGTTAGCATCGATGCCTCTTTCGGATACCATGTACCCAAGGAACTTTCCCGAGGTCACCCCGAAGATGCATTTCTCAGGATTAAGGCGGATCCCGAAGGCTCTGAGTTTTTGGAAGGTTTCCTCTAAATCTGCAACGTGGTAGCCAGGCAGTTTGCTTTTGACTATCATATCATCAACATACACCTCCATGTTCCTCCCCATTTGGTCTTTGAAGACTTTGTTCATCAGCCTCTGGTAGGTGGCTCCTGCATTTTTGAGTCCGAAGGGCATCCTGATATAGCAATATGTTCCTCCCTCAGTGATGAAGGCAGTCTTCTCTTCATCTTCGAGGTTCATCCTTATCTGATGATACCCACTGAAAGCGTCCAGGAAACTTAGGAGCCCGTACTCGGCAGTTGAGTCTACCAGTTGGTCTATTGGCGGAAAAGGATATGAATCTTTCGGGCAAGCATCGTTCAAATTTCTGAAGTCGATGCACATCCGGAGCTTACTACTTCCTTCTTTTATGGCAATTACCACGTTGCTTAGCCATTCGGGGTAGTTTACCTCCCGGATAACGCTAGCGTCTATCAGACGCTGGACTTCGGTCTTGACGAAGTCACTTTTGTGAGCTGAGATGCTCCGTTTCTTTTGCCGGACAGGTTTTACTTCCGGACTCGCTTTGAGGCTATGCTGGATTACGCGAGGGTTTACCCCTGGCATGTCCTTCGGCGAGTAGGCGAACAGATCTTTATTTGTAAGCAGAAAAGATACAAGTTTTTCCTTGTCTCCTTCCGCCATGCTTTTCCCTATTCGGGTACTATGGCCTGGGACAAGCTCTACTTTTTCTGTTTCCGCTTTTGTGGGATCTTCTGCCTCGCCCCTTTCCAGCTCTTTTGCTTCTACAGCATGTGCTAGGTTGCTTGCTGGAGCCTTTCGTGCTCTGACGAACAACTTTCTCACCTCGCTTTGATCAATGAAGATCTTTGCGTCTTCATTTTTTGTGGCGAAGGTAACGGTCAAGTACTTTACATCAGGGTGAATGTGCAAATTTCCCTGTGTCTGTCTGCCGAGGATGTCGTTGTATGACGAAGGAACGTCCATGACTATGAATCTTGCCATGGTAGAGGCAAACAACTCAGTAGTTCTTTTCTCCGAAGTTCCTTTCATCATCAAGGGGAGGTCGATCCACCCGAGGACAGGTAGCTCAGATGGTCCTACGCCGAACGTGGGTGAAGTAACAGCCTTGAGGTCACTCCTGGATACGCCCAAGCTTGGCAGCAAATGTGAGAACAAGACGTCTGCGTTTGACCCATCGTCCAGCAGTACCCTCTTGACGTCCCAGTTTCCTATCCTCGCCATTATCAGCAATGGATCGTCATGGGGAAATACGATGGTGGAGCCATCCTCGCGGGCCAATTTTTTCGTTGGGCTCTGATATTCCATCACCGCTATCTCTCTGGCCCTTCTTTTTCTTTCCGAGAATGGAATTCCGGTTGTGATCATCTGTATTACTCCTGCTGAAGGTGGAGGACGCCTTCTCGGACTTCGGTTCCTTCGCCTATCTGAATCGTAATCCTCGTCATCGGGTTTTCCTTCTTCCTCTTTTTTCCCCTTCGGGGAAGGCATTCTCAAATAACGCCGAAGCTGGCCCTGCTTTATCAGTGATTCAATGTACTTTTTCAACTGAAAGCAGTCTTCAGTGTCATGATCGTGATCACGGTGGAACTGACAGAACTTCTTCATGTTCCTTCTGTTGTCAGCAGTCATGCCTCTCGGTCGTTGGATTTGAGCCCCCTGTTTTTCCAACGCCATGAGGACGTTAGCCCTCGTGGTGCTCAAAGGTGTAAAGTTTTGGGGCTTCTTTCCTCCTACTCGCATTCTCCGAGGTCGGCCTAACTGTTCCGTTGGACACCGGGCTTGCTGGCTGGATCCTTCGCCACGAGCGTGAATATGGTCAGCCTTCGGTCCTGTCATTCTCAGCTCTTCGGCTGTCATATGTTGTTCAGCCCTTCGGTAGAATTCTCCCAGCGTGTCCGGGGGATCTTTGGAGAATTCATAAAACAAGTGCGAATCCCTCCGGAGGCCCCTCGTCATGGCGAGGATGCGGATTTCGGGACGAAAGTCCGGAACACTGAGGGCCTCTCTGTTAAACCTCTCGACATAGTCACAGATGGTCTCCCCGTTTCTCTGTGCTATGTCAAACATCTGGACGGGCATCTTCGCCGTCGGCTTGCTCCCAATGAACTGTTGGGTGAACGCTGTGGACAACTCCTGGAACCCCCTGATGTTTCCGGGAGGCAGGGAATTGTACCAGGCAGTTGCTGGTCCTGCGAGGGTGACTTCAAAGCACTTGCAGAGTGTAGCATCATCAGCCCCATGTAGCACCATGCTGCGTTTGTACTTTGTTAGGTGGGCCTGGGGATCAGTCCGACCCTCATAGGTCTCTAGCCGAGGTAGCCTGAAGTCACTTGGCATGGCCGCCTCGACCACTGTTCGGGCGAAAGGAGTTTCATCTCCAGAGACGGTTTCAGTTAGCCTGGCCCAAACAGGCTTGCGTGCCACCTGCTGTTCCACTATCTCCAGTCTTGCCAAGACTTTCTCCAGGAGGAGCGTAGCACTGGGCTCCTCTTCCTGGTGCTTGGAGGTTCTTCGGTAAGAGGACTGTTGCTGTCTCTTCGGGGAGCGACTTCGGTACCGAGGTGATGGGGACCTTGCCTCTGGCGACAAACTTCTTCTGGACGGGACTTCGGGTCGTTCAGACCTCGCTCTTTCCGCCAGCCGTGCTCCGAGGGGCAAGTTATCTGTTGAAGACTCTTCCCGTGGCTCCCCACTTCCCGAGCTATGATGGGTTGCCCTTGGGCTTTTCTCCCGAGGTCGTGCTGGCGAAGTGGGTTTTTGCGCTTGGGCTGGTTGCGGCCACCTTCGGTCTATCTGTTGTGTCATTTCAGCCATAACAAACCTTTGAAAGTCTCGTAAAAAACCCATGGTGATGACAAGAAGGCGTTCCTCTTCAGGCAAGGAAGTCTCTGGGGGACTTTGTTCGGTAGCTGGTTGGGTCTCAGGCGCGGACGGGGACTTCGGGAGTCCTTTGTCCTTCGAACGCCGAGTTTCGACAACAGCTACCTGGGAGTAGGTTCCCACAGACGACGCCAAATGATGCCCCAAAGCATCTTCGTTTGTTGTCATGTTGACAGGCGGAGAGATTTCCTGAGGAGGCGAGCACCTGGAGCTCTGGTTTCCCAGCTGAGTGTGCCTGAAAAGCTCAAAGAAGAGGTTAGGAGGTCCCCGGTTTGCTTTTCCAGGGAGGACCCTCCGACGCCCAAGTCAGTTTTCTGAGTGAAAGTGGAGGAAGAACACTAAGGGATCAAGTGTCTTGCCTGTTTTGTGTTTTCTCAGAGGGAGGAAAATGCCCATCCTTTGCCCAGTCCCATTTCCTAGTATTTATAGGAGTAGCTGGTCCGTTCAGATCATGACACGTGTTCGGTCGGATTTGATCTGTACTTTTGGGCCTAGGGGACAGGCAGCCGTTTGCAGCCTCCTTTAGCCCCAGACCCGGACAGGTTGTGTCAGGACTGGGGCGGCTACGGCGTGTCAGTTCGCCGTTCTGATGTGACGTGTAGGGCTTGTGGGCGGCATGTCAGAGGCTCCTTAAATGCTCATACCGTACTCCCGAGGTCCCCTGGGTGAGGTCGCCCTTCGGTGCGTGCACCCTCTTCGGATTCTATCCGTCCTTCGGTGCGAGTACCTCCTTCGGGATCTATCCCATAGTTCTGGGAGTTCCCTTGATGAACACCTTCTTCGGGACTCACACCCATAGTTCGGGGATTCCCTTATTCAGGTGTTTCTTGTTCGGGGAAGACCTCTTCGGGGCCTCTGTCTTCGGGGAGATTCTCCCTTGCTTCAGAGAGATGGCTCTCTTACCCGAAGACGGTCAGTTTGGCCCCTTGATGGAGACGGTGTTGTCCTCGGAATTCCTGACGAGCTAACCAAAGTCTCGAGCTCATAGTGTTTGACTTCGCACCTTCCGAGGTCAATGAAAAGATCCTCTCTTGGGTGACGTCAGACTCCTCGGCCAATATTCTGGCAGGGAGTTACTACCGATGAGGCAATAGCCTTTGGCTATCAATACTCTTCATGCCAAGTGGGCTATGACCCAATTGATACCTTTTGAAGAATTATTCTTGATTGCTTACATTGAAAGAGAAATAAAAGCACATATTCAATTGCACAAGATATATGTTCTATTTGGCTTTTATTAAATAATTTTAAATTAGAGCGAGGATTTCAAGCTATCATTGTAAAAAATGCATCACACAAAATTATTTCTTATAGAAAATAAAAAATTGGCTACAAAAGAGAATACAAAAGGTTGAGAAGTATAAGGGACTAAAAAGAAACTGAAGTAGAAGTGACTAAAAAGAAACTTGTATAATAAAGAGAAAATGGGAGAACTAACATTAAAGGAAAAAAAATGATTTTTTTACAAAAGAATACAAAGAAATACTTCTTCTATCCAAAGTTTTTTGAAATATTCACTTTTTAGTAATTAATATATAATTTTTTATTTTCAATATTTTAGTATATAAATGAAAAAACTTTATACATGAATAATAAATAAAGAACTATAGTTTCTAAATATTTATTTTTTTAAAATTTTTTTAACAAACAATAATATGAATAAATTTAAGTAAATTATTATAAAAAAGTCAAATATTTTAAAGATTATGCGACATAAGAAGTACTTAGAAGTTAGAACTAGCTCGTCTCTATAGCAAAAAAGAAAGAAAGAAAGAAAGAAATATTTAGAAGTAGATATTGTCGAAAAGGAAAGATAAAAAAAAATTAAAATAAAAACTAATATTACAAAAAACTGGTAAAATATTATAAGTTCAATCTTGAATCATTTTAAAAGGTAAATAAATGTTTCATATTTTATTTTTACTTTTCATTTTCAATATTATTAGACTATTACCATTGGCAATCTTAAAATTTTTACTTCTTGAAGACTTAAAAATACACTTAAAAATTTAGAGACGTAAATCTAGGTTGTTAATAACTTTAATACCTCTTTTAAAATTTTCCCCAACTCAAAAAGATAAACCAAAGTTATTAAATAGAAAATTACTAAAACCTCCTTGAGGTATACCCTAATCTATGCTTTTGTTTTCCTAAATTTAAATACTTATACTTACGCCTGGAAATTTAACTTCACTAATCGCCGTTATGGTAGAAAAGGGAAAATTCTTACTTTTGCCTTCCTAGCTTTCTTTCCTACAACTATTGCTCTACCAGACTTGTACATATAATAATCTTTAGATTTACTTGGTCATTCCTTCACGATCTTTGGATTCATTGCCTTAATCGATCCATATTCATGGTCACAGCTTCAATCTGCAGATGGCGAATTAGCATTTCAGTCACCAAATCCGCCAAGCTATCAAGTACCCCTCCACCGCCAATCTCCCTTCCACGACTTCCCAGAACGGCAGAACCCAAATTGAAAAGCAGCAGGATTGTGAATCTCGAAGTGCCAAAAATGAAAATCAAGGACAAAAACAAAAAAGTCAAATACCATTATCGTCCTTTGTGTCTTCGGAATAAGAACATGATGTGGGAGTGACAGAACGACAAGAGGATGTATAGGAAGAAGACGACGACCTGCCGTCTTTGGACCGAAGTGATTATTCCCCATTATTCAAGCTTCTGGTCAGCGAATTGGGACCGTGATTGGGAGAGTGCTGCAGCGGCGGGTTCTACCGCTGCGTCTCGGGCCTCAGCACCATCTTTTGAGCAGAGCTCGTGGCCATTGCCATAGAAAGAGAGCAATGGAAATCGTTCTTCAAGAATAGAGATTTTGGGAGTGATTAGCGAGCGAAGAGCGATGAAATTGGGTTGGACGAGGTCATAGACTAAGATATAAAAACATGGGAATGTAGTTGAGTTGAGGCCGGCATGAAGAGAGAGAGAGCCGACAAACCCAGGGCGAAATCGACTCTAGCTCCTGCAAACCCAGGGCGAATTGGCTCTGGCTCCGGCATGCCCAGCGCGAATCGGCTCCAGCTTTGGCGATTGGCGGTGATTGGCTTGCTGGGTCTGGCCCTTTTCCGGGTGGGTTTCATTTTCAGCTAGAAAGAAAGACATATAACCAATGATCCAGTTGAAAGTCAAAGACTTTCTGTTGTGAGGAGCGATTTACGGGCGAATCAAATAGTTATTGAAATGGGTTTAACAAATAACAAAAGCAAGCTTTGAAAGAAAAACAGGAAAAAAGAAAAAAAAAGAAAAAGTCTTCGACTTTGGTCTTCTGGCAAAATGTCAAATCTTATGCCTAGCTGAGGTGAGAGCTGAAATGGGAAGAAATGAGTTTTGGGAAACAGAGAGGGATGGAGGAGACGAGGTGTAAACTTTTGGGGCAAAGTTGTCGAGTAAAGAAGTTTAAGAAGATAAAATTAACAAATTTTGTCTTATTGCTTTTTAACAGTCATTAATAGAATTAGCTTTGCAGGGGAGTAAGTTTAGGCATTTGAAATTGGGAGAACACAAGTGTAATTAGTGGATACCTCAAGGGATAGTGTTGAGGGTTAGCTTCAGTTTTTTTATTTTTTTATGGGGAAAGTTACAATTAATCTATTGAGATTTATCCTAATCTACAGTTATCCCATTTATTTTTAAAAATCTATACTTTACCTCTTAATTTTTTTATACTGTGTGATAATAACTTCTGAAATTGTAATTTAAACAGTATGATAGTTATCTTTTCATAATATCGGTCTCTTCAATATTTTTTTATAGTTAATAGATATTTTAAATTATTAATTTTTTCTTTTTATAAATTTATTTTTCTTCCTATAAATGCATATCAATATTTTTTAAATATCTGTTAACTACAAAAAAAATTAAAAATCTTAAAATTAAAATATAATTATTATATAATTTAATTTAAAATTTCAAAAATAATTGTCAGACACTAGAGTAGGGGCAAAGTGCAGTTAGATTCAGCGACTTTTGTAATTTATTCTTTTTTATGTCATTATTGCTGCCGGCCCAAGACTAACTACGCGTTAACCGAGATTCTAACTCCGACCCAGATCATCCATCGAGAAGAGAACATTTATAATCCCAAATTTTCCATTTCCGGGCATGCCATAATTAACAGACGCCTATAGAATACTTTTTTCGATATTCAGAATTAGGTACACAAATTTAGAGTTTAAAAAAACATTTGTAATATATAGGGGCATAGCCAGAAAATAATCATGTGGGTGGGGTATGTTGTTAACATGTATAAAGTTACGATCAATAATAAAAAAGAATAAATAATGTTACATATAAATTCATGAAATTTAAAAGTTTACAATGATTAAGTTCAATTATAAAATTTATAACTCAAAATTTAATACAACATTTCTTCAAAACCATATGTTAAAAACTATCAAAATCAAAATCGAATATCAAATATCAACCTTTTGATGACAAACAAAATAACTTCTCATTTCTCCAACACTATTCAAACTTAAGAAGAAATTTGTAATTTTTAGATAAAAATGCTGTAGATTTTTTTTTATTATTCTTAAAGTTAGCAAACATGATCTATATAATAAAAATGTACTAGTTGATTTAATATGATTTTTTTGTCTTATTTTCATTCAATGTAAAAATAATGAATAATGTAATGGGTTTAAGAAGATTCTCCCTCATTAATTGTAAAATATGTCCTATAAATTCAATAATAATAATAATAATTAGGTATGCTAAGAATAAGTATGTTCTATAAATTCAATGTTAATGAGAAGATTTTCCTTATTATTTAAACTAATTGAAAAGTTGAATAATAAGTTAGAAAGTAAATATTAATATTAATCACAAACATAAACTTAATTTATAAAAATGAAAATATATTATAGATTTTAAAAAATTATTAGTAAATTTATACATATAGAAATTATTCAGAAACAAAAAATTTATTAGAAATATATTTAGGAAAAATTAGATTGGAGGTAACATGAGATGAACCTTGTGTGTTGATTTGTATGATTTATAAACCTTATTGGTCAATCAAAGCATTTGACTCTACTAGTATAATATATTGAGTTACGATTAGGGGTAAAGTGTATGTTTTTTAAAATAAAAATGAGGGCAAGTGTAGGTGAAGCTAAATCTTGGAAAGGTTTATGTAAGTTTCTCTTTATTTTTATAAAAAGGTAAAATATGCACTTGCCCATTATCAACTTCAAAGTTTACAAATAAGTGCCCAATTTTAATATTATTTCAATTTTATATCATATTAACCAAACCTAATAAAAGTTTTAAAAATTTTAGGGGGGACGGCAGCACTTCTCCGCCCCTAAAAATATATGCCCTTGGTAATATAGAAAATAGAAAAAATAACTTTTTTTTTCAAGACCTGAAGGTGACCGAATTGATATTTAATAACATTATTTGAGACTGGGGGAGAGGGTGGGTCTCGAACCTTGGCAGTGGCCAAAGCCAATGTCCCCTCAGCAAATTGATCTAGGCATGTGGGATGCCTATAAATATTTGAACGCAATAGTATAAATACTCATAACTGGTCTGTATTTTATTGTGAGTCTATCAACAAAAATATAATTTTGTTAATATAACTTAGGTTTATAAAAAAAATATATTAAAATTTTTTATAAATTCAAAACTAAGTCATAATGAACATAAAGATTTTTTTTTACAAATTGAAATGTTTCAAAGTTGTTACCAACCAACACGATGAATAGAAAACATATAGTATAAAATCAATGTAGTGGATTTGAGATTTTAAAATAAATTGAGGTTTTAACTGTAACTTATGAAAAATTGGGAGTCTAAAAATGAAAAAACTAAAAATTTAGGATGTTTTTCTATTTATTAAGATAGAGTGGCAAAAATTGTCTGATTCGAAAGTTTAAAAAGACACAAAAAAAAATCAGTTAAGAGAAAACCAACTGCGTTAACGGGTTTTTATTTTAGGGACTAGACGTAAAAAATGGTAACTATAACAGCCGGCAAGAAACACTGTTTTTAATGACACTATAATATTACGGGGCCTACCATATCCTCGTCCAGTCGTCCGATGTAATTACAATTTCTTCCGTTTTCTATAAAAAAAAAAAAAAAGGTTCTTCCGTTTAAATGCCACATGGACCAGTATTTCTTGATATGACATCTAAAATTTGGCTTTGGCTTACATATTACATTACGCTTTCTTCAAGCCGTTCACAGTTAAGGGTTAAGTTTGTCGCCTACAGTACACACGGCCATCACCATGTGTTGTGGCTGATCCGAGTTTACGTATTACTCCCTTCGGCACATTTTGAATAATATTTTTTTTTCTGATGTAAGTTAAAACGTGTGTAATTTAAATAATTTTTTTATTTTTACATTTCAAGCTAAAATTAAAATAATAAAAAAATTCTTTTTAAGTTTGTATAATAAAAATTTAAATGATAATTAAAAAAATAAATATTTTATTTTATTTTTTATGAAAACTGAATTTAAATGAGGATAATAAAATAAATTAGATATTACAAATTATTAGTTCTGGAGGATGCGGTACAAGATAAATTAGACAGCATCATTGCTCCTGTAATTAACCTTCATGTAATATTTTGAGTAAAAAAAACTTTACATTGTCTAGTAACATATAGTTTGCCCTAACATATAATTTGCCCGACTTATTTTTAGAAACCTATATTTTGCCCTCGGTATTTTTTATGCTGTCTAGTAACAACTCTTAAAACTGTATTTAAATTGTACAATAATCATCTTTCAATAATTTCAATCTTTTTAGTATTTTTTATATTTAATAGATAATTTAAATTATTAGTTTTTTTCTTTCTATAAATGTAATTTTCTCCTTGTAAATACGTATTAATATTTTTTAAATGTAGGTTGCCATGTAAAAAATATAAAAAATCTTGAAATCACTATAACATGATTATCATATAGTTTAAATTAGGGTTTTAGAAGTTGTTGTCAGATATTACAAAGAAAACAGGAAGTAAAGTATAGGTTAGACCAAACTAAGGGCATTTTTGTAATTTTTTAAAAAAATGTTAATACTTACATTATTAGAAAAGGACAAAAGTAAAATAAAATATAGGTGATCATTTATTAAAGGGATAATTACAATTTTCCATCTGAGGTTTAGATGAAATTACGCTTTGCATCCCCTATTTCAGAAATGTACACTTTGTCCTCTACCTTTTTAATATAGTCCAACTGTAACATTTGAAATCTTAATTTAGATATTACGATAGACATCTCCAGTAATTTCAATTTGTATCATACTTTATTTACAGTTAATGGACATTTTAAATTATCAGTTTTTTCTTTCTACATTTCTTTTGGTTTTTAAAACAATATTTTTTTTAAATGCCAATTAATTATAAAAAAAATACTATACAAATTAAAATTACTTGAAGATAATTACCATATAGTTTAAATTAAGATTTCAGAAATTATTATTGAATTGTATAAAAGGACAGGGGCAAAATTTATATATTTTAAATATGAGAGATAAAGTATAATTTCACATAAATCTTATGAGTAAATTGTAATTAACCCTTCATTAAAATAAACAGATCTAAGCCAGTGGCATCCAATCACCCAAATTATATTAAGGTTCCATCAGGTATTGTTGACACCCAATTTCGTCCGACCATAAAAAAAAATTTTAAAAGAAATTAAACAAAAGAAATTAAATAAAAAAAATTTATTATTATTACTAAAAATTTTAATTAGCTTAAAATACATTTTTGTTTTGTGAATATTTGATTTAAAATGATATATGTGTGTATTTGAAAGAAAAAAAGAAAACTCCAAAAAATGGCAAAATTTAAAAGTTTGAGGTGAAAATGACAAAATTAAGAAGTTTCGGGAAAAATTGACAAATTCTGAAAGTTCCAGGAGCATTTGGTAGTTTGTCACATGAATTTTTGGGTCGACCGACGTTTCTGGCCCAAATTGACAGAAAACGACAAAATTGTCAAAATCAGAAGCTTCAGGAACTTATCCAGAGGCTGAGAGACGTAAAGGACTGAAATTGTCATTTTACCAATTTAAAAGATAAGTTTGAAATTTTTTATTAATTTATTCATCAACAGTTAGGCCAAACTTCCTCTATAAATAGGCCTCCAAATTTAGTGCTGAATACAGAAAAAAATAGAAGAAAAACTTAGAGCTCCATTTTAGAAAAAAGGAAAAAATTAGCCTAGGTCCCTGGCCCTCTTCTCTTCCTCTCCAGAAAACCTAAACCTTCTCTCACTGTTTTTTTTTTTTTCCTCGCGCGCGTCCGCGTTTCCTGGAGAATTAGAAATTTTAGTTCCTAGGTAAAATTCAGCTTTCGCCCTTCATCTTTTCAATTTATTTCTATTGAGTCACTAACCTTTTATTTTATTCTTGCAGAGAATTAATTACTAACTTTCCTTTTATATTTTGCTTGTTTATTATTATTATCGTTATTAACTTTTATTACTGTTGTTATTAACTTACTAACTTACTAACCTTACTAACCTTTTATTATTGTTATAATTGTTATTAACTCACTAACTTACTAACCTTACTAACCTTTTTTTATTGCTATTATTGTTATTAACTTACTAACTTTACTAACCTTTTATTATTATTATTGTTACTAATTTACTAACTTTACTAACTTTTATTATTATTGTCATTAATATTAACATCTAACTTTACTAACTCTTGCTAACTTTTATAATTCATGGAAGGTTATGCCTTATATTTATTTATTTTTTAAGTGGATGGTCAAAAAGCCCCACTGTATTTATTTATTTATTATCTTTTAATATTCCTTTATATGTTTACATGTGTTATTTTATGCATTTTTTTATGTCTAAACTAAAATAAAACCTCCCCTTTACTTTACTTTATTTAATTTTCCTTTATGCCAAAACTTTATTTTATGATAAAATTTATTTTACTTATTTAATAATAAAAAATAAATAAATAAGTAAACAGTAACTAATTAAAAGAAGATTCTTTTATGTGAATAATTAACTTTATTCTATTTAAAAAATTGTTTTTTTAAAGACAATTATCTTTTGTTATTTTGAAACATATGTTTTAATTATTTCTTTAAAGAGAACAAAAAGTTAAACTTTTTATTCTTTTTATTAAAAATTATTTAACAAACATAATTAAATAATTCTAAAAATACAACAAAAATCAATTCTGTTTTTAAATATATTTCTATAGTAATAATAATTAAAAATTCAAGGAAAACAATAATAAAAATCCAATAAAAATTATGATTTAATTAATAATTAATTAAATAAATAATTAATAAAAATTAAACTCCATGTCCAAATGATCCGCCAGGATCCATGGCTTGGAAAATATTTTTTAAATAAAGTATATAAAATATATTTTTTTTACATAAAGTATATAAATAAATTTTCTTTTATTATTAAAAAAATAAAAACTTTGGGATAATATTTTACTTATTTTTTATCCAGTAATATTTTACTTATTTCTTTCAAAATAATAAAAAGATATAACTTTTTGTTTCCTTTATTAAACAAAATAAAATTTTACCCAAATAATTTCAAATAAAGGTAATAAAAATAAAAAAGAAAAAAAGAATTAAATTTTTTAAAATATTTTAGACTTATTAATTAGATGTATTTTTAGACTTATAAATTAGAAAATTATTTTATCAATAAAAAAGAACACAAAAAAATAAAATATATAAATATCAAAAACTTTTATTTATTTTTAAAATATGCATATAAATTTTTGGTTTCTTAATTAAATAATTACTTTTGGTTTCTTAATTAAATAATTACTTTTGGTTAATCTTTCATTAAAACAAAATAAAACAAATAAAAATATTAAAACTTTTCTTTTATTTTTGAAATATACATATCAATTTTTGTTTCCGTTATTAAATAAAACTTTGATTAAATAATTATTTTTTTTTTGTTCACCTTTTATCAAATAAAGTATTAAGACTTTTCTTTTATTTTTTTTGAAATATACATAAATTTTTGGTTTCATTATTAAATAAATGAAATTTTGATTAAATAATTATTTTTTGGCTCACCTTTTTTAAAAATAATTTCCATATCCGGATGATCCGTCAGGATCTATGGTTTGGAAAACATCTACTTTTTAATTAAATTAAATAAATACAAAGATAAAAATCCATATTTACGATATGGATTAATTTATTTAAAATTTTATCAAATTCCGTGTCCGGGTGACTCGGCAGAGTCCATGGTTCGGAATTAAATCTTCCGTGTCCAAATGACTCGGCAGAGTCCATGGTTCGGAAGTATCAAATTTTATATAAATTAATTTAAAAATCCACATCCGATTAATTCAGTTAAAATTTCTAGTTTGAAAATTAACTGAATATTTTCTAAAAGCAAAGCAAAACAAAATTAAAATCAACTAAGGTGCCAATTTTGGGCGCTATAACAAAGTTGTTTTAGCGTAACCGTACTCCCGATCCCCGAACTCTCGCAGACCAATTTTAAGGTGACCAATCGACCTAGGTGAAACAAATTGGTGGCGACTCCAGAAAACCCGACGTTGCCACAGGTATTAAAAAAGCTGTATTTTAACATTAACCATAAAATTTGTTCCCAACTAGAGCGCAGACTGCTGATTAAAAGAGAGAGAGAGAGAGAGAGAGAGAGAGTAAGAGGGAGTAGTACGTATTTTTCTTCCTGTACAAAAGGGTAATTATGAGTCCGTGTTCCGGTACACAGAAGGGACAAGTTAGGCATGTAGATGCGGTCAGCAAAGTTGTTCCATGCCATATGTCGTCGCTCGTCCTCATGCCGATCGTGTTCCCACAGCGAAGAGCTATTTGTAACCTTAAAAAGTCTCCTTTTCGATGGCTACCACAAGAAGCGCAAATACAAGTTCGAATCCATATATAAACCAAATATTTAAAATCACGGATCAGCAACCGGAGACATGTCAGTTTCTTCACCGGTAGAGATTTGCCGACGTTTCATTTTCCTGTATGCCTTCATTTCACCGTAGTAATATGAACCGAAACCCCAGAGTGAGAGCGATAGGGAAACACCCTTCTCGCCGGTGAACTTCTCTTTGAAGCATATCACCGCCAAAAGCTCCGTCACCGGCAACAACACAGAGATTATGACGCCGGAAAACAAAGACGATGAGCAGAAAATCACCCCTATTGCTCCCAAGAAGAAACCTTGCCATACAATCCCGGTGATCACCGCCAACGTGTAATATTTCGCCTCACCAAGCCCAAATTCTCTCGCTTCTCTCCCAAGCACCTGGAAAACATATATAAATAAATAGCTTCCTTTAACAACAATGGTTTTTGTGCTCCCTTTATGAGGTTCAAAGACCTCTTCACTATTTTTGCATGTGTGTGTGTGTCTGTGTATAAGCTAATTAAGTTTCAGAATCTAAGACATCTAAAGTTGCCGGAAAAAATATGAGATGTGGTGCTCATGAACCGGTTTAATGATCACAAGAGTGGTTTTCATGAAAATGATTAGGGTCAAATGCTGAATTGAAGATTCGTATTTAATTTGTGGGATTTGGTTTGGGGTCTCGCTCAACCTTAAAATCGTTGTTGGCAATCATCCCAATCGTGCAAACCAGAGTGGCGAAGATACACATGACGGTTTGGTACTCGAGAACAAGGACGTAAGTGATCTTTTGCTTTCCCTTCTCGTACGTCCATTCCACCAGCGGCAATACAAATCCGTACAAGACAGCCGCCGCGATCGTCATCACGAACCCCATCACGTACTGCTTCTTCGTCTCGTTCTTCGGCCTGTCGGTGCTGGTGTTGAGGGCCAGGACGCCGGCCCCCACCGTGAGAAGGAACACCGCGTTTATCGAGAACGACGTGAACTTCTGCTTCACCAGCAGAAACGCGAAGGCGGCCGTGAAGGCCAGCTGAGACGCGATGATGAGCGACGACGTCGAGACCGGGAGGCGCGCCACCCCATAGGCGTAGAGGTAGTCGTCGACACCGCTGAGGACTCCAACGACGGCGGCGCCGAGGAATAACCGCGGTTTCATGAAGAAAAGCGGGGCGATCCCGTGGGGGGGCGCTCGGCGGCGGCGCTGGTAATAAGCGACGGCGAGAGGGATGAGGATGACGGGCCAGCCGCCGGTCTCGAGCCAACTGGAGAACCAGACGCGGTTGCCGCCGTGGAGAAAGTAGAGGCGCATGAGGAGGGGGCCGCCGCCTGTTCCGATGGCCAAGATTGCGGTGTTCACCAGGAGGAGCAGGCGCTTGGCGGTTGTGTCGAGCTTCATGATGTTGGGAGGATGCTGTTTAACCTCTGCCATTAGAATCAGGAAAAAGGAAAATGATTAACGAAGAAAAGATCGCTAATTGTGATGTGATCGATGTGCCTTGCCTCGATTGAATCGGATCTTGTTTGGACAAGTTTTTTGCTGTATGTGATATTGATTGGAAAGAAGTTGAAGTCCGAGAGTTATGTTTTTCTGGGGAGGGAGAGTGGCGAGAGACAAGGGAACTATAACGCGAAAGCGGAGCTGGCAGCTGTATTCTACTCCAAATTGCAAACTTGGTGAATTGGTTCCACTGTCATTATTCGCTTTTTCTTGTGTGTAGTGTGTGTTTTTTTTAAAGATATTGCTCCCTTAAAAAGAGTAATACATTTTCTTTAGGGAATACGTACAGGTGCATCTCAATTGGCATTGTATTATATCTATATATCTATATATAGAGGACAAACCTACCTATTTTTCAAAATTAATTCATTTAGTATTTACTTTATAATATGAAAAAGAAGCTAAATTATTCCCTAAGACTAATTTCTTTAATTTTTTTTTATAATATATTTATAGTATTAATTTTAAATTTTAATTTTTATAATTAATAGCTATGTCCTTATATACTATTCACTCCAAAATTCACTTATTTTATTACTTCTTTTACCATTAATTGTATAGTGTATTTGTATTGTTTAATACATTAAGTCCTTATATAGTCATAACTCATTTCCAAGACTAATTCTTTTAGCATTTACTTCATAATATAATTTTAGTATTAATTTCAGAATTCATTGGTTATAATTAATAGTTAGGTCCTTATATATTTCTCACTGCAAAATTCACCCATTTCATTGCTTCTTCTACCAATCCACCCATTCCCCATAACTAATTTCTTTGGCATTTACTTTATAATACATTTGTAGCATTAATTTTAGAATTCATTTGTTATAATTAATAACTAGGTCTTTATATAGTCTTCACTCCAAAATTCACTTATTCCCCTATTTCTTTTACCGTTAATTATATAATGTGTTTGTATTGTTTAATACCTTAGGCCTCCATATAATCATAACTTCAAAATTTAGATTTTAAATTGTAATTCTTAGTCAACTCTTTGTGCTATAGTAAAAAGCCCTTAAAATTCTAATTTTTTATACATTTTAGTGGTTGAATTTAAATTTCTATCCTCTTAATATATTAAAATATCATTAGCTTTTATTTCCTTCTTAATGGCTCATTAATATCATTGTCCTTTAATCAATTGTTTTAAATAAATTTCATCTTTCTTAGCAATTTAGTAACTTTAATTTTAATTAACGTATTCTGATTACAATTTTATTTGTTTTGATGGTATTCATATTGTCCATCCAACTTCCCTAAGATTATTTCCTTTAACATTAACTTCATAGTGCATTTGTAGTATTAATTTTACAATTCATTTGTAATAATTAATACTTAAAGTCCCTATATAACTCTCACTACAAAATTCACTCATTCACTTATTCACCCCTATATATATGTATAGGTTCTAACACCTACTTTTAACACACACTCAATATTATCAATTCTTGTTTTCATTTATTCATATCCTCTCTTTCTACCTATCTTCGTTTCTTCACTAATTTAGATTTTTAGATTTTCACCAATTCCAAAGATGAGGTTGTTAAGACTGACAGATTTTCTTATTTTTTTATTTCTTTGTCTTTAAATTCCTACAATGGATAAATATGTTCTTTTATGAATCTTTTCTTATTTTTATAGTCTCTTGATGGAACATGTTACATTGGAGGAATTGCCTTCTCAAAAGAATGACTAGACTATTCAAGTAAAGGTGTATCATTTATGAGATGTTTTTAATTTTAAAAGATATGACCAATTTATTAGTACCAATTTTATTCTTGTGGATGAGAATGTATTCTTCTTTTTCTCTATTCTATTGAATTTTACAATTTTTTTTTACTTCATACTATAAATATACATTCATCAACTATTATTGGCTATTACGTTTTTTGTTTACATATGAAGGGTGTGTCAATTCATGCGTCTATCAAAAAAAATTTTGGTATACAAGTTTAAAGAGAAACTTCATGAAAAAAGTATATATATCTTCAAGAATTTCACTGTTCTTAAAAAAAAAAAAAAGACTTATCGGATTGTAAATACACATCCATTTATGATCCATATTACTCGTACTACACAAATCTATGATGTGAACCATGAGTCTAGTGATTTTCCCATGCATAAATTTGAGTTTGTCGCTTTCAATCAACTTACCACATACATTGACTAATAAGAGCTCATAAGAAGTTTCTCTAAAATTTTTTCAAAATATAATCAGATGTTACATGTACATTTATACATTATAATTACCATTTTTCCCCCTTATTCCCCCCACACGCAATATATTCTATACACTTATAAATTAATACTTAGGTCCATTAGAATGCTTTCATTAAAAAATTATTTGGTTTCAATGGTATTGTCCAACCAACTCATATATATATAAACATATATATATATATATATATATATATATATATATATATATTCTCACACTTACATTCAGCACACACTTAATATTATCATTCATTCCTTTCATTTCTTTCTATCATCTTTTGCTACCTTTCTTCATTTATTCACTAATTTATATTTTTAGATTTTCTTCAATATCAAATATGAGGTAGTTATTTAAAAAGACTAACAGATTTTATTATTTTTGTTTATTTCATATTATTTAAGTTCATACAATAGATAAATATGTTCTTTTATGAATCTTTTCTTATTTTTATAATCTCCCGACAAAACATGTTACATTGGAGGAGTTATCTCTTGAGAGGACTGACTGAACTATTCAAGTAATAGTATGTCATTTTATGGGATGTTTCACATTTTGGAAAAGTGACCAATTTATTAGTACCGATTTTGTTCTTATAGATGAAAAGGTATTTTTTTTTCCCCATCCATTCTATTAGATTTTGTAATTTATTCTTTTTTCCTTACTATAAATATATGTTCATAATTTATTATTGGGTACTATGTCTTTGGTTTATATATGTAGGGTGTGGCAATTCATGGGTCTATTAAAAATTTTTTGACATACAAGTTTAAAGTAAAGTTTCGTGAACGAAGTATGTATATTTTCAAGAATTTCACAGTTCTTCGAAAGAAAAAGACTTACTAGATCATAGATACACACCCATTGATGATCTACCTTATTCATAATACACAAATATATTATACGAACCATGAGCCTCATGATTTTTCCATGCATAAATTTGAGTTTGTTACTTTTGACTAACTTAGCACACACGTGGACTAAGAAGAATGTTTTACAAGTTTTCCTAAAAGTTTTCTAAAATACAATTGGATGCTATATGTACTATTTATATATTATTATTTCAATTCTTTTTTGTATGACAAATGTTGTGGAAGCTGTTGTGGAGGTTGGTACAATAGAACAACAAATTATTAAGGGTGATTTAGTTGATACATTAACCATAAAATTACAAGATTTCAGGTTTTTTTTGCACCATGATGTTCAATATTTTTCCTTGGACCATTTGTGCATATTTTTTTTCCTATTTACATTATGTTCATAGTTCTCCAAAAAAGAATTTAGCAAAAAAGGGAGAAAATGAATTATCTTATGTTGTAGGAGTTTTCACTCCTTTGGTCATAAAAAATTTTCAATGTTTCTAACATACTTCTTTGGTCATCGAAACTTTTCAATGTTCTTAACATATTGTATGTTCTTTCATCCACATTTAGCTTCACTTCTCATTCTACTATGGTGTAAACTTTTTAACTAACTTATTTTTGTATATAGGCCAACCAAGTTTAGGAACTTCAAGATCAAGTAAGCTTTACTTAAATCTTCAAATTTCTAAGGTTGATATTGTAAGAGGTGATTTTATGTAAGTTTTTAAACCAATTTATTGGTTTATAGTACATGTCTTACATTAATTAGTAACTTACCATGCATGATTTTATGCCACATATTCAAATGTAGTGCCAAAAATCTGGAGTTCCAAATATGAAGTTTGTTTATTGATGGGAAGAATAATATCAATGAAAAGAAATAAATAGAAAGCAAGACAAGTTTTGTATTACACAACTAGACTACACACACAAACAAATGAAAACACAAATTGCATTCTAACATATTAACCCAATTTCAATTTAAGGAATGATTCTCATGCGGTGTACGGGTTGCTCAACTAGTATATTTATTAAAACTCATGCAGGAAAAAAAAAAGACCTTTACAAGATAATTTGATAGTAAATTTGTCAGGCAACAACTTTATAAATCACTAAGAAAGATTAATCTTTCTAATTTAATACTACTATTTACCAAAAAAAAAATAATAAAGATGATTCATGATCTCCATAATTTAATGTTTAACCACAATACTGAATAAAGTCTCTAGCTTATAACATTATAATCACTTTTGATTTCTTGAGGCAAAAAGAGCAAATCGCCCATTCATGTTCTGCGTTATAGTGTAAATTGTCCATTATTTATTTATTTATTTATTTTGTAGTTAGACCCATCATCCAAATTCTTAGGAACATTGGCTAATAATGTTTGCTACTAAGGTAACTATTAGCCACTAAAATCTAATGGCCAGAATATTTCATTATCTTATGAAAAATTCTCTAAAATTTGGTCATGACATGACTGGTTAAAATGATAAATTACACAATTTATCACTAAACTATATACTCTTATGTACATTAATACTTGAACTAAAAAATAAAACACAAAAACCATATTCATCCATAACTAGACATATTTTTTGAATCCTGACTCCAATTTAACACTAGAGCAACTTTCGTCCTCAAATTGAAAGGTTTTTATACTGTCAATGGCGGTACCATTTTGCCTAATGAATTAGCCAGCATACCTGAAATCAAACAAAAATACTTAATCAAATGAATTAGCCTCAAGCTTAACAAATAGAGCTACAAAAAAAGAAAAAAAAATTTCTCTCTTCACAAACATACTAATATTTGTTTTCTGAGAAGGTTGACAAGTTTCAGATTCCATGATACGAGGTAAGGTTTTGAATGATTGATTCAGGCACAATTTTTTGAATTCTGATGCAAAGGGAGCTGAATTTGAAATGTTGATCAAGGAAGCCAATTCTACTCGATTCTAGCTCAATCTTCCCAATTTTTTGGATAATGAAGGAATGGATGTCAATTCTTCAATGGTGTCGATAAATGTTAATTTTGTGATTAAATATGTTGACTTTTTGTCAACTTTGACAATAATTTTCTACGTTATCACTCAATATTTTTTTGCCGATTCTTGCTTTGATCCTTCATTTTGTAGGTTGCAGAAGCAGACCATAGCATTGGAATGGCACCGGGTCAAGCGAAACGAAAAAACTGGAACGCAAAA
This sequence comes from Aquilaria yunnanensis, assembly GCA_039654915.1. Taxonomy (NCBI): domain Eukaryota; kingdom Viridiplantae; phylum Streptophyta; class Magnoliopsida; order Malvales; family Thymelaeaceae; genus Aquilaria; species Aquilaria yunnanensis. The sequence goes on along the minus strand of CM077593.1, from coordinate 99,754,997 downwards.
GTCAACTAAAATTATAACTGTGGTACCTATGCGCCAGGAGCGAGGTCTAGGCGCCACAGTACAAAGTCCTCTGCCAAAAAAAATTCACTCTGGCGCCTAGGCGCCTAGCCACCCTCTTCTGGAGCCTAGGCGCCAGGCACCCTCGAGCTCTGGCGGCTAGGCGCCCAGGCACCCCCTCCTAAGGCCTAGGCGCCAGTCACCTGGGAAAGTGGTCCCCTACCTCAAATTTGAACTCAAGCTTGCTATTGGCCAATGATTTCTATCCAATTGGTTTGGTGAGTGAAAGGGACATCCTCAATAGTAGAAGAACCTGGAACCTGGCAAGAGAGAGAGGATCTTCTTCATCTTCATCTTGGCTTCCTAGAACTAGTTTTGGGTTTTTTCCACCATAGTTAGTATTTCTAGCTTTTCTTAGTTTCTTCTTGGTGACCATTGGAGCTAACTTGGAGATTGCTTGGAGTGCTCAAGGAGATTAGCTTGGAGACTTTGGATTCAAGATCTTCTAGCCATCTTGTGTTTATTCTTTCATCTTCCTTGTAGTTCTTCATGGATGTTATTATATTTACTTTCATGATTATGTTTTATTTAGTTATGGAGTAGTCTTTTTTTGCACTTTCTATGGATGTAGCTACTTGGATTGATTATGTTGGATGAATTCATGGTTATGTGATGTTAGTTTTCTACCAAATGCATGTTTATTCTTCTTTTGAGCTTAATGTTGTGTTAGCTAGTTGATGGCCACAATTGGTTGCACTATAAATTACCTCTAAACTCTTGGAAAAGATTAGAAGTAATTGGACCTAGGAGAAGAATTTAATGGCTATGGACTTGTTGGAAAATTAGTCTATGTCATTAGGTAAAGGTAAATTGAGCTCTAATGCCTCTTTCTAAGCTTGTAATCGGATGGAAATCCTTATTAAGTTTAGATTAGAGAGATTAATTCTTTCACTTGGAAAAATAAGAATTTAGTTGAATAACTTTATCAACATATATTGGGAATTAACCCACTCACTTAAGTTTACCAACAAATCAAGACAAGTAGTGAACCCATAGGAAATGTTCTTTCATGATTTGATAAAAACTACAATTTTTACATTACATACTTGCATTCTAGGTTAATAGTATTCCATTTAGCTAAGGTTAGTCACTTGTTTAAGTTGCCTACATTTTCATCCAACTTTGATTGTTTAGCTAAAGTTTACTTTAAGTAGTGGTACTTGGTAATCAATTTAATCAATCCTCGTAGGAACGATACTCACTCACTTCATCTACAAGTCCACCGTGCACTTGCGGAATAGTGGTTTCAAAATTTAACTACAGGTGTCGAAGATGATCATGATCATAACCACGGTAATTCTCCTCAATCTTCTATGATGATGGATAAAGAGTCGCAGCAACAACTGCAAATAGTTTCTGAGCCTTATTCATTTAGGAATGGTGGATCTATGACTACACATCCTTTAGTTCAGCTGTTTGCAGCACAGGTGTAGGTGTAGACATTGCAGGAGCAAATGGGGTACGCTCAAATATGGGAAATCAGGCAGAGGGACATGAGAGTTAAATCATTCATTGTATAAGCTTATGGTGTTTTGTGGTGTTGGATAAAAACTTATAGGCTGAGTTAGGTGTTTTATCTTTGTTGTCCACAAATTTTCCACATTATCAAAATATTCTAAATCATCATATAGTTGGACAAAAGTAATAACAATGGTTAATATCCACTGATAATAGAATATTAATGGGCTATTTAATTGCAAAATAAACAATAAAATGATTCACCTATAATGAAAACATGAGTGGATAATTTGTCATTGTTTGCTATCTCCTTATTATACAAAATTTCAAAATTATACAAATTCTCGATAGTTGTCCTCCCCCGCCTTCGATTGCTCTGATTGAGTGATTCGTGTCATGGGTTCTCAAGAAGAAGAAGAAGTACAAAGACGAACAACTGTAAAAAAAAAAAGGGAGCTCCTAAAACCTGGTGCCAAAATAAAGTAGAGCGAATAAATCAGGACTGAGAGAATAATTTTTAGTTAAAATGTAGCTATTATTATTACAAGTTGCAAGTTCATTAAACTGGTTATTCAGCCAAAGGTTAAAACATACATATTTTTTTTGGGTCCATCAACCCCCTCTATAAAAAAAATATTTAAAAAAAGATACATAATTTAGCAATTATACCCCCTTAGAATTTTTAGTTGACCCCCATAATTATCATAACATCTATTAGAAAAAAAAGAAGCATCTCTTAATTGAAGAAAGACAAAAAAATGCATAAGTCTCATCTCTCTATGAACAATTTTCTAATGACAAAAAACTATACTAGACCTTGAATTTTCATACACTATACCTTGAACCTTTTTTTTTTACTATCTTTTTTACTAAATCATATATAATAATTTAGAAGTTAATCAAACACAAAATAAAATCTAGAAGTCAAGTCATAAAAAATGTATAAGTTTAAGGGCTAAAAGAGATATTTTTCTTTTACATTTTATGCAACATGCATATCTCACTCATCTTCTACATAATTCATATATAATTTTTATAACTCATTTTGTAATCGTTCAACCAATAGCAAAAAAGTAGATGCTAAATAAGAGTATTGTTCATATTTTAATATAAAAAAACCATCTTTATGTTGGAAATTCAACAAATTAATTAAATAAAACAAGCACTAAATAAGAGAGGTGGAGATGGTCGTGAACACAACATTTAAAGATTTAGGACCACAGATACGTTTAACCCACAAAAATATATTACAATTTGCATTAATTACAATTTGCACTATGAGGTTTTAAATAGAATGAGTAAGGTGTAATTTCACATAAACCCCAAAGGACAAATTATAATTATCCTTCACAATTTCCCCACATTGTGAATCAACTACTAGTTAAAGTTTGTGATATTATAATTACATCTCAACATTTGGAAATCTACACTTTCACCAATTTTTTTCATTGTTTGACATTAACTTCAAGGATCTTAATTTAAACTATTTGATAACTATATTCCAATAATTGGACATTTATTGGACTTTTTTTCTAGTCTATACAATATCTTTTTATAGTTAATGAACACTTATTAGTTTTTTCCTCTTTGTAAATGTAACTTTTTCAAAATTTTATTTAATTTTTTTAAAACTATCATAGTTATTGAACAGTTTGAATTAGAATTTTAGAAGTTGTTACTATACAATGTTTAAAAAGAAAGAGAAAGAGAAAAAATGTATGTTTTCAAATCTCAAGGTGTAACTATAATGTTGGCATCTTAACTTTAGGGAGGGGAATTATAACTTTGATGAATAGTTGGGTAATGGCATTTTTAAAGCAAGAGGGAAAGTGTATGTTTTCAAATGTAAGGTGGTAAGTGTAAAATTAACCATAGTTCGTGGGGGTAACTGTAATATACCTTGGTTGACGACTTGCTGGTCAATTTGTAGAAGTTTGATGACCAAACTAATATGTTTGCCAAAAGTTTAATTCCTTTTTTGACGTTAGTTTAATTTTTTTTGTATATGAGAAAGTCTTTAACAAGGGGAAGGTCCAAGTCAAGATATCTCGCAAACTCGTTTTAGACTTACATAAAGTGATACTAGTAGTTAGCTTACATGTAAAAGATTGTTACTGATAAAATCTATATAGGGTGAACGATGCTAATCATTCTAGAACTATTGTTTGTGCTGCATATTCATAATTAAACTATAAATTGTTGCATAATCTTTCTTAGATTATTGACAATATTGTAATATTCATCATCTAAGACTAAATTGAACATTTAAACCAAATTAAAGATCTAATAAAGCAATTCAACCATAAACATAAGCATACATCAAACTTTTTACAATTTAGATTTTATGTTTGTAGTTGAAATTGCAACCTTAGTCCTTGAATTTACTTTAAATATTTAATTTAACCACATAAGACGACTACTACAATACTATTAATAGTTCCATGATGACATGATGTAATATTTTATAGTTTGAGAATGAATATATAATATTTAAAATAATTTAAGGATGATTTGTGTCATTTATTCATCTTACTACACTACTACAGTACTACTATAACATAAACACTCCGAGTAAAAAGTATCTGGTCCTTATCAAGGAAAACTCAACAATTGGCCGCAAATGTTAATCACGTTTCCCAGGTTATATTTGTCAGTTGTCACTTGGAACGACTTGGGGGGCATTCATCTGTCAGTACGTCACTGTAAGAGAGGCAAGTTGGTCCTTCGTCGCCGCCAAGACTGAACCAGCCCCGGAATTCTTCTGTCGTGTCTGATTTTTGTTGCTGTACCCACGCCTTATCTTGGCCGCTGAGTGGTAAATGGTGACCATGAAATATTTCAGGTACTTTGAATATAAAATAGGAAAATTCTATTATGACAGACAGATGATAAACACAATAAACATATTTGGGCCGTTTATCTTTGTGAAACCCACACAAGTTTTAAAGAAATGAATGACAAAAATAATTTCGCCGCATTTATCATTTGTCACATAATTATAACTGTTTAAAATACTTCTTCCATTTCAAATCAGTTCATCATTTGACTGTTTTTATGTAGTTTTAGTAGGGTGTATATTTTAATTTGTTTAACGAAATGAAAAATGTGAATAGTAATGTTTTCATACTATTAGTTCACCATTCACCATTTTTCCTTTTCTACAAAAAAAAAAAAAAATTTAACCTCCTAAAATTACGTAAAAAAGGGCAAGTAATTTAGAACAAAAGAAGTATGATAAATGATTTATCTGCCACGAGAGGTGTAGGTTTTGATTATTTTTCTATGGTCGTAAGGTATTCATTCTTAGGCTATAAACAATTCTTGATTGAGATATTATTATTATTATTATTATTATTGTGATTATTGTGAAAATAAAGATTCTAGTTACATTTTATACAATTTATTAATTGCCACTTGAAGATCACTGTTCATGGACAGTAATAAATCCTATCGCCTGTGGTGATCACCCTTTTCAAAGTTTTGTCATCTTCGTGTAAGGCTAATTACGTCTTCGGGAGCCTCCAACTTCAGCATCCCCTTCTTTTTCTCTCTTCTCCTTTTTCTGCATTGCATTCTTTTGGTGAAAACTTATTTTCAGTCCTTAAATTGTTGATGAACAATTGTTTTTTAAAACCTTCCGTGTGCAGCAGGTGTTGAGCAGCCCAAGAACCATGTCTTACCCATTTAGCACAAAACATCGTAGCTTTGGTGCAAATTGTTTGTTATATTTTGGGCTTCTGCTGACAGGTATAGTATGAGGATTTCAATGTTAGTGTTGACGACATTTACCAAAATACTGTTGCAAAATGAACCTGCCGCACGAGCCCATTATACCTCGAAAATTCTTATGTGCACATAGATGGACATCCACATATTTGATGGCGTTAGATAGGAGGGAGAAATTTTGTTAGTTTAGTTAAGAAAGGGAAATCTGGTTGATTGAGATTTAAGATTTGATTGAATGATAATTTTTTTAAATTTTGTAATTATCCCTATCTATTTAATTCTTAGCCTTTTCTTCATCTCCCAATCCGCTAAATCAAATCTCATTCTTTCTCCTCAACCTGACTGAATTGCTGCATTCACCCACTTATCCTTCGTTGCTACTACCACTCGCTACCGTAAGAATAGAGCCTTTTAATATGACCTTTGGAGCAGATTGAAAATTGATGAATATTTATATGTTTTCTATCACTACAAGAAAATTAGGTAGATGCGACTAAAGAAATAGTGGCATTCAGTCGCATTATGTGATTGAAATGCCACGGGAACGGTCAGTAGCAAAAATGCTAGTCGCATGAGTCATGCCACTGTCATGCGACTGAAATGTGCAATTATCATGCGATTGAGTGTGGCAGTGGGATAAAGTAGGTCTCATAAATGTGTGCGACTGAATTTGTTAGTTGTATCGTGTGACTGAAATTCAGTCACATCATGTGACTAAAACTTTTAGTTGCATAAGCTATGGGGTTAGTCAGCCATGCGATTGACAGTTTCAGTTGCATTGTGTGACTAACTTTCAGTCGCACAGCATATACAAATATTTTTAAAAAAAATTAAAATATTTAATTTAATAAAATTAGATTACAATTATTATAATAATGAAAATATGTAATTGCTATATTAAAATTATAATTATTAAAATTGATACCCAATATGCAATTAAACAAGATTAAACACAAAATCCACATGATTAAAAGAAAAGCCAAATCCACAAAATCATACTCAGATTTGGAAAACCAAACACCAAATCATACACCAAACTCACAAACTGGATTCACAAAATTAAACATGAAATCAAAAACAAAATCAAACATAAAATCACTTAAGGGGCGAGGAGGCGAACAACGAGGAGGCAACGAGTGAGAAGGCAAATGAAGAAGGAGGCCGAAGACATCGTCAATAACTAGCGAAGATATTGACGCGAGGGAGAATGGGCGGATGTGCGAGGGAGAACAGTGAGGAAACGATGAGCAAAAGGCAAGGAAAAGGTGAGGCAAGGTGAGGGAGAGACAGGATGAGGACGACGAGTTAAGGTAAAGTAGTGGAGGCAGAATAAATGAGAAGGATGAGAGATGTGAGATGAAAGGAAGAAGCGAGGGAGGTGGCTATGTGGGAGGGTTGAGAGATGAGAGATGAAGGCTTATATATATATATAACTAAAGATTCAAATGATGCAGTTCAAAGGCAGCAAAGCTTCAGCTGGAGAGGATGAAGAACTAGAGAAGTAGAAGTAGAAGTAGAGATGGAAGAAAGAAGGAGAAAATCAGAGAAGGTGGGGAAATGAGGAAGATAAACAAGTGTGGGAGGAAAAGTAGTTTGTGTGACTCAATTTGCCACTGATATGCGACTGAAGAAAAATATATTTAATTTATGTGACTACTATGAGACTGTCATGTGATTGATGGGAAAATTAATTTACTATTTTTTAAACTGTGTGACTAACATGCTACTGACATTTTTGTATTTTTTAAATCATGCGACTGACTTTTGTGCAACTAACTATTTCAGTCACATAAATGACCATGACTCACTGCATGTGCGACTGAAATTTAATATTTTTTAAATTGTGCTACTGACATGCGACTGACTTTTGTACGACTGAACATTTTAGTTGCATAAAAAAATCGTGGCCCACACATATGCTATTGACATGCGACTGAACACTCATGCTACTGACTTTCAGTTGCATAAATTAATCATATTTCAACATTTTTTTTTGTAATGTATGGAATAAGACGAGAAAAAATAAGAACAAGTGGCTGCTTTCAAAATAGATGGTGGATGGGTTCACGACGGAATGATGTTGTTAAACAGAAGGTGAGGAAAGGGTTGGGTTGAGGATGACAGTGTTGATTTTGAAGACGAAGAAAACAATTTGAAGGTGAGATTCATTTTTATTGTAAAATAACATGGGTTTATGAAGAAATATTTTGAAATTTGAGATTTATGTGTTGAATTAAAGCTTTATATGTTTGATTGTAATTTTTTGATCTATGTATGCTTTTGCATTGTATATGTATATTCTAGGTTATATATATATATGTGTGTGTGTGTGTGTGTGTGTGTGTGTGTGTGTTTTTTTTTTTTTTTAAGACTTATATGTATGTTCTGGGTCTAGAAAGAAAATAGATACATATGTATGCTTATGAGTTTGTAAAAAATGGAAGTATACATGTATGCTTCTAGGTTTGTAAAAAATATAAATATATATGTATGTTTATGGATTTTTTTTTTGTGATGATTAGAGTTACACACACACACACACTCCCATCATATATACATACATACATGCATATATATGTGTATGTGTGTGATTGGTTCCTACTGTATGAAACGGGAAACAATTTGTATGAAACTATATTACTCTTATATAAAACTAGGTTACTATTATGAAAAATTGGAAATGGAAATGAATCTATATTCTTATTGTATGAAACTGGGTTACTATTATGAAAAAATATATTGTTGTTAAAACTGGTTCATATATGTATGAAACTATGTTTCCACTGTATGAGTTGAGTTTTGATTTGTGTATAAAACTGGAAATGGATTGTATACAACTAGGATTTATTTGTTTGAAGCTATAAACTATTTGTGTGGAATTAAATACATTTTTGAAATATAGTGTGCAGATATAACAATGAATTGTCGAGATATACCTAACATTTCAATTGGTGGGAAAATAAAGCTTGAAAACAATTTACAAATGTAACTAAGATTGTATTATATGAAACTGAGATCCTGTTGTAAAAACGTGAAGTTCTTAATGCTAATATATGAAATTGAGTTCCTTTTGTCTGAAATGGATTTTTTATTGTATGAAACTGAGTTACAATTATGTGAAATTAGGTTCTTCTTGTATCAAATTTAGTTTCTATTTTATGCAATTAGGTTCTTATCATACAAAATGAGTTTGCCTTAGGGAAACCATTGGTTGAACTAGGTGACCATGAATTGAGCCCCTTGTTACATTGATGCCTATGTGAAGGAGGAGATTGGTTTTATTCCTCGGTCACCAGTTATTATCAAACCCAAGTGTTATTATTTTTAGTTTGGGGCTTATGTGTATTAATTAAAATAGTATAAGAATAAATATTGTAATTTATCTAGAATGATAGTGATAATGTTGCTTTCCTTTAATTATAAACAAAACAGAATATTCTCCCCATTAATTTTGTAAGTGACTAATTTACCCATATTTAAAATAATAATTATAGATTTTATTTCATCATAAAATATAAGTGGATGATTTAACTGTAAAAAAATTATAATAGGTAATGTCTGCTATTACAAATAGTTTATTGGTGGACTTGCCTCTTACGCATTTTTTATTCGGTGGACCTTCAATTTTGGCACGTTGTCGGTTCGGCTCTCATCTTGTGTGCGTGATACTGAACTATAACACTTCCGTTCTGTAGACACTTTTTTCTTCTTAGAGATTAAAATGCCGTGCTGTTTTAAGGCATCCGAGTATTTTTCTCAGAGAATATATGATGCCATTTTTTGTTAGAGAAATCAAGATCTCTTCTTCAATATTTGAATTTCGACTCGAACCAACCTGTGTGTCTGTATCCATTCTTATGATTCACAATTTTGGAGTCCAATTAGTATATTTTTTGCATTAATTCTTCTTCTTCTTCTTTTTTTCTTTTAAAAAAATAGATTGTAGGTGCTTATTGAATCTTCTGTGGGTTTGGCATAATTTATTTTAAAGTGATTAAAAGTATTTATTTTAATCCGTACATTCTTTCACACGTACACAAATTGAAAGACAATATTTCAAGATGTTCGGGAAAAACTTTTAATTAGTATTTTGTTACAGAAAAACATGAAAGTCTATGAAAATTTTATTTTTTAAACAATTATTCAAGTAATAATAGGTAAGATAAAATACCAATATTTAGATAATAGAATATTTAATTATATATGATGAAGGAATAAGGTTTAACCACCTCGAAGGAAATCAAACAAAAAGAAAAGTTCAATTTAGGGAAGAAAAACACCGGAAAAAGCTAGAACGAGTCACCCAGGTTTGTCATAAAGTGCTGATAAAGCCAAAAATACACGTCGAAGGTTTTGATTTAGAGAGAAAGAGGTTTGAGTTAACAAGTTTTTGGTGAGTGTGATCATGAAATTGTATGATCCAGGGACTTGTTTTCTTGGTTTTGACTCTCTATTTGTCATCAAGGAGGACCATAGCACGATTGTAGATCAATGGCCTAAGTAGTAAGTTGCTGGTGACTGATTATAGTGGCTTTAGAATAGATGCTTTGGAATGAGGGCTTTAGCTGTGGTTGGCAAAAGTGTAGGATGAGAAAGAGATAAATCAAGAAGTTTGTTGGCTAGCCAAGTGATTTACTCATTTTTATAGGTTAAAATTTGATAGAAATGAGGACTGTTTGTGTTTTAGACGTCACTTGAGACACACAAACAATCAAGGGAGTTGATTAACAATTTTATTCAAATTTAGAGGCGAAGTTGTCCCGAATTAAAATTTAAAAGCGTAAGTGTTTTGATCAACTGGGTTGGAGGGTTTCTACTCTTGGCCAACTAGCTAATGTCCTCTCCCCCTTCTCTTATTTGTATTTTGTGATAAAATTGTGAAGGAAAGAAGCCGGCAAAGAAGTAGCACTTGGTAAGAATTAATAATGTAGCTAGTATAAATAAATTAATATTGCTCCGACTTTTGAAGGCGAGAGACAAAGACACATACAACACAAGCGAAGTTGTAAATAATAAGGCAGAAGAAACGACAAAAAATTATGCGAAAAGATAACCATTTGTCGGTTGCCCCGGAAAGAGCAGATGTGGCTGTTGCTTGTATCCGACTCCATTTGGCTGGAAAATATTATTTGGAGCCAATTTTTTAGGTTCTAATCCATATAGAACTATTACTATATACACGTTACGTTCTTTTGTTACTAACCAATAGGGTAGAAACAGCTATTGTCTTTGAGTCGACCGAAGCCCCACAGTTTGGTTGGACAATGTCTTCGTCATTTACCTGAAAAAATAATATGCCTAATGTCCTTTTTATCTGTTTGTTGCCTTGCACCTTCAATGCTGTCCATAAGGCTGCAAACGTTGTGTCCACACACGCATGCATCGTAGACTGACTGAGAAATAAATAGCGACTCTAACTAATCTAATTCAATTGAATATGCTATAAATAGCGACTCCAACGCTTGTAGCTTTCACTAGACAGACATTTTTTTTGAGTTTGGCTCAATTTGTGTTGAGAAAACATAAACCCACTAAATATATGAGTTGGTTTGGGAAAGGCTTTTTTCCATTCTTATGTTTCCTGTATCTGTTTAAAATGGTGTTCCTCTAATTGGCTTTGTAAATACTAACACATCTGTTCTAGCTAGCTAATAGAGTCGAGCAATTTATATATGTGGGGAAATAGCTTTAACAACATATACTCTAAAAATTAAAAAGACATAGTTATATATATATATATGGTCAATATAAATGATGGTAAAATATCAGTTACTATTCAATCCAATCTATTTATTCAATTTCAAGTATTGGAGCCAATGAAGCATCCACTACTAAAAAAACGGACTTTACCAACTGCCATTTACCAACGTGCAGCAGTTGGTAAACTGAATTTACCAACTGCTGCACGTTGGTAAATGACAGTTGGTATTCCATACGTTGGAAAATTCTTTACCAACGCGCAACTAATAACACGTTGGTAAATTCCAACGTGTACACGTTGGTAAAATACACGTTCGTAATTACCAACGGTCATTTAATGGACTCGGTTTCCATCGCGTAGTTATAGTTACCAACTTCTGCGCGTTGGTAAGTTACCAACGCGCTGCGCGTTGGTAACTTACCAACTGTTACCAACGCGCAGCACGTTGGTAAGTTACCAACTGCTGCCAACTGCTGCACGTTGGTAACTTACCAACTGCTGCACGTTGGTAACTTACCAACGCGCTGCACGTTGGTAACTTACCAACGCGCAGCAGTTGGTAATTGGGTTACCAACTGCTGCACGTTGGTAAATTACCAACTGTCAGCAGTTGGTAACTTGACAGTTGGTAATTACCAACTGGCGGAAGTTGGTAACGGTGTTGTTATAAAGCCGTTGGTACTGACCCTTCGTGGAAGTTGGTTTGTTTCACATTTGCGCGTTCGTTATGTATATTAAACGTTCCAGGTTTCGGTTGTTTCGTATTTTTCCCCGTTTCAATCCACATTCAAAAGTAAATTACCAATTCAAAAGTACGCCCGGCTTTACTCAGCAATAAACATTACACAACTATGTCAACGTAATTGAAATATTAATATTCTCAACTACAGCATAATTAAAGCAATAACAGATATGTTTGAAAGAAAGCATTCAACATTCAACGGCTTACACATTTCATAAATATCAAGTCAGTCTGATTTAGGTCTAAAAATAATAAAGTTGCCATGCTCTAATACAAGAACTGCAGAAATGCGCTAACCTGTTGATGAGGCCCATCACGGAGTCCCGACTATCTCCTCATCCTCTGACTCCGAGTCATCCGGATAATGTGGAACTGGTTGTGCCGGCGGACATGGAAGGTTTAGCGAACGACAAATAATCTCCAACTGCGCCCGGTTTGCCTCCAATGCAGCTCTCTGAGCCTCCATCTCTGCTCTCTGTATCCTCTGAATCCTCTCGAGCTTCCTCTCGTACTCCGCATCCCTTCGCGCATTCTCCTCCGCCATCATCTTCTGTACTTGCTCGTTGAATTGCGGTGTCTGTGTGATGTCGATAGGCGGGATAGAACCTGGCTGTCGGCGTCCCGGTATAGCACACTGCTCAGATCCTAATCCAAATACCCGGCCTCTCCTTCTACCGCCAGATGCGGTACTAATGATTGCTAGTTCATCAATTGCCTCAATTCCATCCTCTTGCTGTGTTTGCTCCTCAATCTCTGCACTGATACGAGTCTACAGCAATGTCATAAAATACATTTAGTCATGTCATAATTTGTAAAACATAGTAATTAAGTTAAGAATATTCTGCAACCAAACGACTTTTACTACTTACAGCAACTTCTTCATAGCGCTTACTAACATATCTCCCATTCTTCTTTTTATGTGTGGCTTGAAGGACTTTAAACAAGCCAGGGTCCTTCTTCTCAGGATCTCTCTCTCTCTATTTGAATGAAAACCAACATTAATATTTTACAATATTTCATTAGTATCTGAACTGTTATTTGAAAGAACATTCAAGCATACATACCATTTGCTCTCGATGTGCAGACATCGAGATAGATCCCCCAGCATATGTCGCGCTGCAAGAGCCTGACTGTGAATCCTCGTCAGTCATTGTTGCTCGCATTGCCTTGAACTTCGCGGACTTCTGAATGAACTCAGGACTCGCCCAATATGCCTCCATCTCCCCATATGCAGAATCTGACATAAAATTTGCCTTTGCTCGACGTTTAACCGGATCCTTCACACGCCGAATTTCTGACATCATGCTTCTGTAATGTTGTGCTCCCAATACATTCCAAACCCGATACACCTCATTATGGTGTATGGGATCCCATTCACAGCTCCTCTGTACAGGTTAATATGTTTAAACTATTAGAATGGGGAAATAGCATTCTATATCTTATAACATTATTACATCATTATCATAGTCATATTATTGTCATACCTCAAAAACACGCCACCATTGCTGCAGGTCTGATGGAGAGACAGATGACCAATCAGCATATGGCTTGAAATGTGTGGTGAAACATGGTGTCACTAACCGTGTCGCCGCAGCTGGAATGAATCTGTGACGTTTAAATTATCGGACTTAAGTTTCAAAGAATGATTCCATGTAAAATATTTATTTTACTAATATTAATACTTGTGTCTGGTATTTATCACTTACGTGTTACCATGTGGGGATATCCTCATCCGCGGTCGACCTACTGTCTGTGACATCGATGATGGGATGTCATCAATATGTATATCATCATCTGAGGGATGGTTCGGCACTATGGGGTGCCTCATGTGCCGTGCACCAGATCCATGTCCAGATGGCGTGCCTCCACCGCCGTCTTCTCGGTGCTCATGTGAGGGGACCTGCGTGGGTGGCACTGTTGTCCCCTGCGTCTCCACACCGACATCCTCGTGTGCCCGGGATGAAGAACCCATCCTATGTCGTTCATTAAGTATTGGTTCCATTACCTCCTTAAACTGCGCAAATGGTCCTTTCCCAGGTCGGCGTTTATACGTGTTATCCCCTTTACGAGGCATCTGCATTTATTTAGTTTTTAAGTTGGTGAATTAAACATAACATACATAAACGTACTCAAATATTTCCATCACATAAATATTTCCATCACATACATAAAAATTACAGGTTACCATTATTCCTAATAGATGTTATCTAATCATTCATTCATTCCCACTGCTTTCATTCGACTCAAACTCCTCGGACTCTTCAGAGTCACTGTCATCGGATATAAACTCCTCCTCATCCTCTGTCTCGCCATTAGATCCCCCCTCCTCAAGTACATCTTCTTCAATAGGATCACCGACACCCGGGTCAGCTAACTCCTCAATTGGGTCATCTTCAATTCTTTGACAATTAACGGATCCACTGTCTTGATACACGTCATCCGTGTCCATAACTGCAGCCTGTATTATCCATCGAGGTTTTATCTTCATAACAGCTGACCACCCGTTTCTTTCACGTGACTTACTCGGATATCGTGTGTAGTAAACTTGGTCAGCCTGTGATGCTAGAATGAAAGGATCAAACTTCTGATATCTGCGGCTATTCCGGATCTCAACTAACCCAAACTGTTTATGCATTCGAGTTCCACGTTCAGGTGTTGGGTCAAACCAGTTGCACCTAAACAAGACAACATTCTTATGCGGAAAGCCGGGATATTCGAGTTGAATGACTTCTTCTAATATACCATAAAAATCACATTCAACTTCACTTGCACCCGTGCTGCGTATGCATACTCCACTATTAAATGTTGATTTGTCCTTCCCCCATTCACTTATGTGAAACTTGTACCCATTTGTGAAATACACCGGCCATGTCTGAACTCGCCGTGAGGGACCACATGCAACATCCCACAAGATGGTATCGACAATATTGTTACCTGGGTCATCAACCTATGCAAAACATATTTCAATTTAGGACAACATATATGGAATGTTGTATAACTTAACATATTGCAATACATTCTGTCCTAAAAGCACACGTACATATCGTCGGAGCCAGGCTGAGAAATTGTTTTCAATGTGTACGTCCATCTCGGACATTGTTATCTCGGGTGCAGTTTCCCTGACCATGTCCACAAACATACTGTGACCAATTACAGAAACAATAAAAATATGTTAGTTTTGTTTGATCAGTAGTACTGAATTTGAACATATTCACAGTTGGAATGCCTTTACATGACAAATGACTTACTTTAGGTATGGCCTGATCTGAGGACAGTTTAGAAGAACGTATGTGGTTGCAAGTCTGAGTTCATCGTCCGTGAGGAATCTATAGCGGCATGCACCATATGGTCGTCCCGGAAAAGTGAATATCGTCCACAAGTCACCATTACAATGGACAGGACCACCATCGTCATTTCTCGGTACGCGGTTCATCATTGTGGGAACATGGGACTCAAAGTAATGAGAGCAAAAGATGGAAGTTTCCTCTATAAGGTATGCTTCACATATCGATCCCTCAACATGAGCAGTATTAGAAACCTTCATTTTTAGGTCATGCATGCACCGCTCAAATTTATACATCCATCGGTACTGAACAGGTCCTCCAACCCTTGCTTCATAGGGCAAGTGAACTGGGAGATGCTCCATCACATCAAAAAACCCTGGAGGGAAAATTCTCTCAAGCTTACAAATTATAATTGGAATATTTTCCTCCAATGCAAATAACTGATTTTCATGCAATTCTGGAGAGCACAAGTCTCTAAAGAATAGGCTTAACTCCGTTAATGGCTTCCAAATATTGTCGGGTAGCGCTTCGAGGGCAATGGGGAGAAGCCTTTGCATCATAACGTGGCAATCATGACTCTTCATACCATACATATTGCAACCAGCTGTATCAACACATCTCCCAAGATTCGAGGCATATCCATCAGGGAGGCGTAATGATTTTACCCAGGCGATCACATCTTGCCTTTGGTTAACATCCAATGTGAACCTCGCCTTTGGTTTGAACGAACGACCATCATCAAGTGGAACCATGTTTAACTCCTGCCGATTACAATAAATTTCCAGGTCCTTCCGTGCTTTCACATTATCTTTGGTTTTGTTCTTAACATCCATCACAGTATTCCATATATTCTCAAACACGTTCTTCTCAATATGCATAACATCAAGATTATGTCGTATTAAGTTCGTGGCCCAATATGGTAACTCCCAGAAAATGCTTCGCTTCGTCCAATTATGTGATTTCCCATAATCACACGGTCGATTTTGTGGACCATCGTTACCAACTGATGGTATCCATGAGATTCTTTCAAATATATCTTCACCTGATAAGCGCGGAGGAGGCAATGACTTTTCTGATTTCCCATTCTTAAAGCAAGTACAATTCCTTCTATATGGGTGGTTCCGGGGGAGGAATTGCCGATGACAGTCGAAAAAAGAAATTTTCCCGCCATACTTAAGTTGGAATGCCTTACTTTCACCCATACAAATAGGGCAAGACAATCGCCCATGTGTCATCCACCCTGATAGCATGCCATAAGCCGGGAAGTCATTTATGGTCCATATTAATGCTGCTCACAGAATAAAATTCTGTTTCAATGACACATCCCATGTTTCAACGCCATCAAACCACAGATGCCGTAGCTCGTCAATGAAAGGTTGTAGATAAACATCAATCTTATGATTTGGGCTACGTGGACCTAGAATCAACAACGAGAGGAACATGTAGGGTTTTTTCATGCACATCCAAGGGGGCAAATTATACGGAGTAACGATCACAGGCCAACAAGAGTATTGTTTCCCAGATGGTCCAAAAGGTGTAAATCCATCGGCACACAAACCCAATCTGACATTTCGTGGTTCTGAAGCAAACCATGGGTAGGTCTGATCAAAATGTTTCCAAGCTTCACCATCTGATGGATGTTTTAACACACCCGGGACCTGTGTTTGCTCCTTATGCCACCTCATCTGCTCAGCTGTTGCCAATGACGCAAATAAGCGTTGCAGACGAGGGCTTAGTGGTAAATAATGCATGGTTTTCCTCGGTCGATCTTTACCACGACCTCCTTTTTTTGGCTTATATCTCTCAGACCCACAGTACTTACAAATACGATTGGTACTGTCATCTTTCCAGAACAACATACAGTCATTCACACAGACGTCAATCTTCTCGTGAGACAGACCCAACTGGGAAACTAATTTCTTAGTTTCATACCAATTTGATGGCATCTTACTATCTGTTGGTTGGGTCTCCTTCATTAGTTGGGCAACACCATTAAAGCATCCTCGTGACATGTGATACTCAGACTTAAGGTTGAGAAGGCGGACAGCAGCAGATAACTCAGAATGACTTTCGCACCCATCCCATAAAGGAGTTGATGCTGAATTCAACAGATTAAAAAAATTTTTAGCACTTTCATTCGGCTCCACAACATTGTCTTCCGGAAATTGATTGTAACTAGGGCCAATGGCATCTAATACCATCCTTTCAAATGGATTCGTCGACGAACACCCCTGGTCAAACTCGGTAAACCCACCCACACCTGGAGCCGTATCTGATGATTCATTAAATGGCTCACCATGTGCGGTCCAATTCCAGTAAAAAGGCGTGAACCCCCATTTGTACAAATGAACTCTGACCTCATCAGCCTGATTAAACCGCACATTCTTACACTTCCGACAAGGACAGCGAATGCAGAACCCGTTCATATTTTCAGGGTGGGATACAGCAAATGATATAAATTCTTCCACCCCGGACTCCCACTGTTGTGTGTAACCAGTTCGGCGAGGCAAGAAACGGTTACTGTACATCCAACTACGGGCGGATTCCATTACACACAAAATCTGTTCGTAATCATAAACACCTCAATCTATTAAATGATATACGTACTCAAGTTTTAGGTTGAGTTACTAAAAATAACAAAAGTATGCTCCAATGTTTACCCTCTCAAGTTTACAGTATTTTTAGATAGACAAAGTTTATTATCAATAAAGTTGTTCTTATGATTAACGTACGGTCATCATTATTGTTCTTATTGTTCTTATTACTGTCATTGTTCTTAGTACTTATATTCATAAAGGTTGTAATAATATTTTATTACAAAGGCAGGATTTACTAAGCTTTTAAGTACCTGGAGTAAGCTATTTTATCTTAATAAGTTAAGCCATCAAGTTAAGTAAACTCATGTACAATATGATGAAGGGTAAGAACTGATAAGTTTAATTGAAGACAATAATTTAATCTTGTAGTTAGAACATAAAAGTTGGGGTAGGATTTGCACAATTAAATCCTTTCTAGTAACCATTGGATAAGACCTTAGAATGTTTGAGCTATCATTAAATTAGTATATATTTTGTTATATATACTGATCCTAAGTATTTAGGGTTTACAAGTTTAGGTATATTGTGTTGGGTTTAAGTGTAGATGTATGGTATAAGGTAAAGGTTAGGGTTAGGAAGAAGTTTGCGTTAAAGTCATGTTTGGTACAATCATGATACATGGATTTCTTCGAATGACAGTGATAACTCCTCTTCAATGGTCCTAATTAAGTATTTGTTTTAATCTTTTCTCTATTGGTATCCAAATTCCTTTACGAGGTATTTTTTTCTGCATTATTATTGTCAGCTAACTGTCCACATGGTTTTATTATAAGGAATAAAGTTTTATTATCAATACTATCTTATGACATAATATAACCATTTCCACTAAAGCACTCCAACTAAACCATAACTACACCTATTACCATGAACTTATTTAAATAATCATGCCATAAAATAATATACACAACGCACAAAGAAATTACATATTGACTATAATACAGAAGAAAAAATATGCACAGATAACAAACAATTAACATAAATTTCATATTCAAATCTAAAGTCACAGTGTTCAAACCATAGTGAGAAGTATTTCCGTTTTATTACCAATATTAGTAATTAAAACAATTTCCCTTAAAATCATCCCGTTCTCAAATATACACGAAAATAATTATAAACTAACCTCGAACGACAGGAGAAACAATGGGTACTTCACGCTAGACAGATGCAGGGAGGAACTGAAAAAAGGGGGAAAAATAACTTAATATACTGGTAATATAAGAAATTTCTTCAAATGAAACTAAGTATCATTAATGTACACGATCAATTTAAACAAAATACGGTACGGAGATTATTATTTGTTTCATTACAGTTATGTATAATAGTCATGTCATTATCTTTTCTCTCTTAACGCATCATTTATTTTAACTTATGTATATTTGTCTTAAATTGAGACATTTTTTTTTTAAATTTCAGATAAGGCCAACACATATTTTGTACATACCTAGTTTCCATCGTTCAGTATAGAATTTGACATATATATATATATATATATATGGGAATGAGTTTGAGTTTTTGGAACTGGCTTTTTTTAATCGCTTATTAATATCAACTTTGTTTAACTTGTGAGATCATTCTTTGAAACTAAAGTTGGTATTCTACCATATAATCTGTTCGATAGTTTTTTATTTCAGAAATGAGTTATTAAAAGTTCTAATGCAATAGTATATGGTTCAAGTGAACATTCCATAATTAAAAGTAGTTGACTATATTCCTTTGGGTATTTTAAAAAGGGATCGAGTTTCATTTTAATTTTTCTTCATTTTTAAGTATTTTAGTTTGTTAGTTCATCATTTTAAAAATGAATCATAAAGAGTTTCCATAAAAAAAAGGGTTTTTTAAGAATAAACATAGTAGCATCCACTAATTGTGATTCTCAGACACAGTACCAAAAAAATGCGGATAATATTTACATAAACAAATATTAAAAATATGTTAAATACATTAAACGCATTTACTTCTAATAAACTTTATCTATCTAAATAATTTATATCTTTCTCAATTTACTAATAATTTCTATATCTATAATGGATTTTAATATTTATAAACCAATACTTAATGCTTGTTGCAATATTAATATTAAGTTGTTTAACATTTTATTCATTTTTCAATTACTTCATAAATAGAAGAATCATTTTTTTTATAAAGAAATTAGCAAATCTAATTTTTATTTTAAAAATTATTTGTCACCATATGAAAAAAAAATAAATATTCTACAATATTTTGTCATTGGAAAATGTCAATATACTACCTAAACAAATCACTTAAATATAATTTTTTCATAAATTCTAATTAATCCCGAAAATAACAAAAAATTGTAAAAAAATGCACATAAAAAAACAATTGTAATGGGTAACCTAAAAAATAAATATCCAACCAAATGCAACACAAAATAACAAATATTGCACATATTTCAAACCAAATTAACACAATATAATACAAAAATACGTAATTATTAAGGAAAAAAATTAAAAAATCCGAAATACACGCGGTTACCTCAAAAACAAATACTAACTTCCTTCAAACACCTCCAAATCGCTTCAATCCTGCAATAAAAACCAACATCTCCAACCTATTATAAACCAAGAAGCTCAAATAGGGAGAAAACATAAAAAAAAAAAATTCGAAAAGTGCTGAAAAAAATAATTAACCTTCGGATCTAAAAAAACGCCACCGGATCGACGAATCTCCGACCTCAAAGAAAAAGTTTCCGGTCCCAATCGACGCAAACAAGTGAATGTGTGTGATGTGTGAGCTTGGAACGGAGGAGAGAGAAACAGGAGAGAGAGATAGAGAGACGAACCAGAGGAGAAGAAGAAGAAGTTTTCGCGAGCCGCGACGCTGGGGGGGGGTTTTAAAAAAAATTAATCAAAACGCACCGTTTAACTAAAGAAAAAAAAAAAATAAAAAAAAAAAAACAAAAAAAATCAAAAAAAAAATCAAAAAAAAAAAACCTCACCAACTGCTGGAAGTTGGAATTTTACCAACGGCTAAGGCCGTTGGTAATTTCCAACGGTTTGCACGTTGGAAAAAAAAATGTCTATTTTTTTTTTCACTTACCAACGCGTGAACGTTGGAAAATATTTACCAACGGCTAGCCGTTGGTAAATCACCCTTAAAAAAAAAAAAAATTTTACCAACTGCTGGGAAGTTGGAATTTTACCAACGGTTTGCACGTTGGAAAAATAAAAAATACACTGTTAAATTTTTTTGAATCCATCACCAACGCGTGCACGTTGGAAAAAAATTACCAACGGTTCTACGCGTTGGTAAATACCAACGGCGTAGCCGTTGGTAAATTAGCAGTTGGAAAAGTTGGTTTTTTTAGTAGTGATCACACAATTTGAAGCTTGTGCCATATCAATGGAGAATTGATACAGTATAACTCCTTGGGGGAGAGTAATACAATACTACTATAATCCAGTTTATTTTAACTTAAATCAATTGAATTTTAAATAATATATTTTTATTTTTATATTTTTTTACCCAAAACTAATTTTAATTAAAATCTAACATTGTGCAGGTGCAATAATATATTGAAAATATAATTTTTATAATTTTACTAAATTTTTATGATTTTTTCTAGTTTTAGGTATTAAAAAAAATTTATAAAAATTTAATAATATTATAAAAATTTATTTTTAAATGGATTAGTACATCTACATAATATTAAATTTTAAATAAAATTAATTTTAAATAAAAAAATATAAAAATAAAAAAAAATCAATTAACTTAAATTAAAATGAATTGAAAGTAAATATTCTCTGAAATCGTTAAAGTAGTTGCTACAATCGTACCAGTCTAAATGGGTGTAGGATAGTCCACCACATGCCATGGCTGAGGTCAAGCCTCGTCAACTAATTAATATATATAGGATGGTATCCGAAGATATAACTCACGTAAAAGTTTTCCAAATACAAACACCATAATTTCGAGAACATCAAATAAGTAGAGCGAATTGTCCGATTCTTCAGCCCCTCAGTATCAAGCATAATTGGGCCAAAGACAGAGAACACGTTAGTGCTTTCGTGTTTGGTTTTGGGAATACGAGACAACAAGCGTTACAACTTACAAAGGTGTTGATTCCCCAGATTGTCCTACAAGCAGAAGTAATTTGGGCCTTGTATCCAATTGTTGGTTGTTTCTACCGACCAAACATGCTTTAATGGCCCAATAAGTGTTCTCTGAATCTCGTTTACTTTTTTATCTCCTTCTTCATACTTACATGGAACTCTAATTTCTTTTATCATTCAGAGCTATTTATTATGTTAATATAAAAAGTATAAGATATGTGTTAATGAAAAAACCATAATATGTCAATAAACAATAACTACATGCAATTAAATAACCTCTTATATTATTTAGAGCTATTTAACAGCCAAATGTGAAAAAGGTAAGATCTGTCAGTGAAAAATTCACAATTTGTCAATGAAAATAAAAAGCTACATAAAACTAAGTAACATATTCCATCATTCGGAGATATTTACTGGGTTAAATGTGAAAAGTGTAAGATGTGTTAATAGAAAAGTCATAATCTGTCAATGAAAATAATAACTACATGGAACTCAATAACTTATTCTATCATTTAGAGTTATTTATTAGATTAATGTAAAAAGTATGAGACCTGTAAATGAAAAAGTTGCAATCTATCAATAAAAGGAACTGCATAAAATTGAATAACTTATTATATGATTTTGAGTTATTTAACAGACTAATGTGAAAACTATGAGATATATTAAGAAAAAATTCATATTCTGTCAATGAAAATAATAAGTTACATGAAATTGAATAACTTGTTTTATCATTCAAAGTTATTTTTCAAGTTAATATAAAAAATCACAAATGATATAAACAAGTTGGATATTAAGAAACCTTATATTGAAATATGATTTAGATATTGTAAACCTTGGTAATGGATTACTTTTCCAAATTGATGTTTTTTTTTTAACAAAAAACACATTAAATTGCTAATGGTATACCATCCATGGAACTAGTCATCTTCATTATATCGAAAATTTAAGTACATTAGAAATATACAACAAAGTGATTTCATTTTATGTATAGTTGGTATAAAAAATTTTATGAAACTAACAGGACCATGTGTTCCAACACCCTATCTAATTATGAAAGCAGAACTTGAAGCAATCTATGGAGCTATCCAAACGGCTTACCTATCTTCTCTCTGTTATATTACTATCCTTTCTAATAGTTGTCAGACTCTTGAAGCTATCCGAGATAATAAAGTGTTAGACCCTCGGTTGGTAAGTTTAATTGTGACAGTTGTGGATGCAGCAAAGAAGTTTGATCGCTGTTTGCTGATCATCGTTTCTCATCAGGGTGTTTCTTTCGCTCACAACTTAGTAGCGTCTTTCCTTCTATAGTCTGTTTCTTGTTTTTGTGTATTAAAAAAAAAGGACCATGTGAATATTAGGCCTGAATTTCATCATCTTGCTTTCCGGTTCCAAAGTCCAGCTGCATGGGCCAAGAAAACGAAACATGTTCCCAGTTGGATTAAGCTCAGGAGAATTCGATTTGGATCCAGGTAGCCTTGAGCTGTTTTTGGCGATACTAGGGACAGCGAATTTGGAACTAGGTGAGGGGAAGAGATGTGTCGGAGGATACGGTGGCTGCCGCGGTGAAGAGGAGTTGTAGTTTATGAGTGTCGAGTTAGCCTGGATTGTGATGCACTTGTCTCGAATTTCGCCGTGCCGCTTAAAGTTAAAGATGAAGCCAAAGCCGTCGACGAGGGAAATTAAACATGAGTAGAGGCAGTGTATGTGGGGAGCAATTTGGGGTGACTGGGTCAAGAATAGTCCGGTCTATGTATTGATTTGGACATAGGTTTCTTTCTTTCTTTCTTTTTTATATTTCTAACAGATGGGTACATGCATATTTTATGTACGCATAAGATATTGTTTCTGAGATTTTGAGAATTTATTTGTTCAAAATGAAAATCTTGTTTTGAATATTTTATTCATATATGCTTAAAAGATTTCTCCAAAATTTTAAAAATAAGGTTTCGAGCTACTTCCCCTAGCTAAAATATGCTTTATGCTCATATTTTTGTTAAAAAAAAATTATGGAGAAAAAAAAGGGACAAGGTTTACAAATTAAAGAGCCAACAACATATTAACAGCTTATGTCATGCAAAAGCAAATATGTAGAGTAATATATATATATATCAACATTGGTATCTAATTCAATTTCAATATATATTCAACAACCAACTCTAAAGAATTAGTTAAGCTAATAGAACCCTCCGTTGCGGAAAGTAAGACTCCTAGCCTCCAGGACAATATCATTGTGCTCATTTATGTGATAATGGTGTGGTGTCCATACATAAGCTACTCTCTTCTCTATATTAATTGATCAGCAGATTTAAGTTTACTAGTTTAGGGTACCACATACATCTGATTTCTTTAATTGAGAGGACTAATAAGTGGTTATTATTTATAACTCTCATAAGGATATGTTTAAGCACAAGTTGATGAGGTAGCTACATCTACTGGATCGGGGGGCGAATAATTAAGAATATAAACACATGACAAACCCGACTGGTTGGGATGAGCATTCGTCCTCTCTCTAATTTTGGTCACCACCAGCTGACTTAATTAATTATAAAACAGCCCTAGCTCCTCTAATTTTGTCCCCAGTCTTGCTCCATTAATTGATTACTGTTTTATTTTTTTTTTCTTGCATGCATTGTTGGAAGATTTTTATGTTTTATGTGTAGTTTCACATAAATGGAAAATATATTTTGGTTAGTTGAATTTAATTAATTTCATAAATTTATTAGAATTTAAAGAGTTGTGACATTTCTAAAAATTTGTGTCTTTTGTAAAAGATATAAAATTTCATAAATAATTACGTCTATTCCAAGAGATAAGAGACACATATTTATAAATGGTTGTATCTGTTAGGTAAAGAGTTGTGTTTTTCCATTTTCTATATAAATGAGATATTTCACAAATTTGATAGAAAATTTTCATAGAGCTTTGTTGTTTCTTGGATGTATGTTTCAGGTACTTTATAGTGGGGAAATAATTGTCTTTAGAAAAGTAAATTTGTTTCACGTCTCAAACCCTTCCTTCATCTACATTATTTTTAATTTTGCTAACAATATGAAGACAATTATTCGATAAAGATGAAAGTGAAGATTGATGTCAAGATTATGAATTTTCGTTTTGAAGTTAGAATTCATATGTAGGAAACTTAGATGGCTATATGGTTATAGAATCTTTATAAATGAGGTATCACTATAAATATTATGTGATTTTGAGGGTAAAATCTACACTTAGCTTATTATTTTGTCCTAATTGGGTACTAGACATTAAGATTGTCCTAGTGAGCTACCTTATCTTTTATTGTGTGTCCTAATTAGATATATTCCGTTAATTCCAAAGTTAAATTGGATGAAAATTGTTAATATGACATAAAAAATATTAAAATAATCTTAAAATAACATTTCTAATCCTCTAACTTTTTTAGGACATAAATTCTAAATCTTAAATTTCTAAAGCTACTACTTATGCTACCTCTGTTAGATTTTTAGCATATTTATCTCAATCTCTGCCCAATCTTTCCTACCTCATTTGCCCAAATCCTTCTATTGCCTAATCAACGCTGCCGCCTAAAAATCAAACCCCCCAAAAGAGCACTCCTCCTTCACCTCCATCGGATGATGCCGCAAGATCTTTGCTACCCCACCACGAGATCTCACTATAGTCCAGATGTTGCTCCATGCCTTGGCTTTGTCACATGCCACCATTGTGTTGTCTGCCAATGACGTCGATTACTGGAATCGGAAGAGCAGATAACACTTTTCCTCTCTTTTGGCTTCTTCATCCAATTATTTGATCTATAGCATCTCTGTGCCCCAACCTACCCTCCAATTTTTTGTTGCTGCCTTCTGCCAATCTTGAATCACACGAGATGAAGTCTCGGATCCTAAATCGCGTGATATGAAGTCTTTTTATTGATGCCGATGCCATCAACCTTGAATTGATAGTAGGGCCCATAAATTGAAGGGACGTATTGCTAGGAATCAGATCTTACGAGCTTAAAGGTGGCCATGGTAGAGATAGGAGCGAAGTCTGGCGATGTGACGTACACTGAGGTCTGGGTTTCCGCAGCACTAGAGTATGGTTTTTAGTAGCTTGAATGGCGGCACAATCTGTAAATTTGGCTGATTTAATGATGAAACCTCCAAGCTTGAATGATGAAGAGAAAGGGCAAAGTAATGGAAACAATTGATTTAGAATATTATGGTTTAATATTGTTGAAAGAAAAAGTTAAAGGACCATAAATGTTATTATATGATTTATTTTAATTTTTTTTAATGATCAGGATTTTCTATTAGGCTTAACGTTGGAATTGATGGAAAGTAACTAATTGGGACGCATAATAAGAGGAAAGATACATCACTAGAATAACTTAAAGGTAAGGCAACCATTTAAGATTAAAAAAAAAAAAGGCTAGTTGCCCCTGGTTAATTTTACTCGTGATTTTGATATTGGTGAGTTAATCCAATTTGTACATGCTTGACTTTACATGATGACTAATAATTGTTTTATTATTTAATGGGCATGAAATTGAAAGAGATTTATTTTGGATTAGTTCAAATATGATAAACTTTGACAACAGAAAGCCGCATGTGAATACTTAATAGTGACTACTATCTAGCCACCATTAGCTGTATGGGTTGCATACAACTAGAATAAAATTTTCCAATGGTTAGGTGAGCCAACCTTACTTCAATTTGATTAGATCGAATACTAGAAGTATTTAAGGCTCATGAAATTGTCAAATAATATCGACAAAATTGTTACTAAAAAAAGCATGAAAATATTATTAGTAGTCTAATTTACGGTGTCATAAATTGTACAGGACTAGGTATAATATATATTATTTTTTATATGCAAAAAAATATGGCATAAAAACATTGGAAAACAATTTCAAGGGTTTTGAAATATTTTAAAAGAAAAAAAGATTTGAAATTGTCCTATTCAAATTTATTCCTTGTGCTAGAAGAGTGTGTGATGAAATTGAGTGAGAAATACTAATGAAAACAAAAATACTTACAGGTGGCTATTTTTTTTTTTTTGTTAAAGTGCTATAAATTTGGCATCTAAGAAACAAATTTGTCTTGCTGATTAGTATCAAAAGTTTTATCATTTTGGTTGTTGGAGATAAGGAATTAGAATGACTTAAACATTATTATGTGAAAGAGAGTTGCGGCCACAACTGATGTTGCTAATTCATTGCACTATGTTATTAAGACTACTATCTCGAGAATATATAGTGGAAATTGTAATGAACAGTCTAGACATATTAGTATACAACATAAATATGTCCACAATTAATATTGATAGAGTGATCACTCTTGTTTAAATGAAATGTGGACATAACCTAATAAAGATTTGGTTTATCTTTACGATAAAAGAAATAAGATTTAAGTCCTTTCTAAAATTACCTGTAATGGAAGCCCAATTTTAAACTTCTTTAAACACTAATTCTAAAGTTCAATGGATAAAAACAAGTTACAGTTTTGTGTTTATGTACACTAGATAAGTTTCATAATTTTGGAGTTAGTGTAAACAGTTACAGGAATTGGTAGGATGAGTTTGTACTCTTAGTAGACTTGCCGCAATTTGTGTCTATAAGCAACTGAGACAAATTATATGATGAAACTCCACGTATATATTATTGAAGTGATGCTATTTTTGTTGATACCCAATTTCGTCTGACCTTTTTTTAAAATATAATAAAAAAATTTTAATTAAAAATTAAAAAAATAATAATTAAAAAAATTATTAATTGATTATTATACAAAGAGAAAATTAAATTAAATAGTTTTGGGGAAGGGGCATTCTGTTAAGTTAATATCTATGTGTGTATATCCAAAAAAATTAAAATTAAAATTAAAAAAAATTAAAAAATAAAAATAATTAATAATTAATTATTATTATTACTGAAAAAAAATTTAATTAATTTAATTAGTTTAAAATACATTTTTTTATAAGGGTTTAGTTAAAAATGATATATGTGTGTATATATGTATGTATATATGTATGTATGAAATACAAAAGAAAACTCCATAAAAAAATGACAAAATTGAAAAGTTTGGAGTAAAAATGACAAAATTAAGAATTTTTGGGAAAATTTGACAAAATCTGAAAGTTCCAGGAGCATTTGGTAATTTTTGGCATCAATTTTGGGCCAAACAGACGGTTCTGGCCCAAATTGACAGAAAAAGACAAAATTGTCTCAATCAGAAATTTCAGGAACATCTCCAAAGTCAAAGAGACGTAAAGGACTGAAACTGTCATTTTAGCAAATTAAGAGATAAGTCTGTTTTTAATTAAATTTCGAATTTTTTTAATTAATGGAATCCAAGGCCCCTTACCCTATAAATATGGGGTGAAATATGTGAAGAAACCAAGAAAAAAATTAAGATTAGTGCCGTTTTAAAAAAAAAGGGAAAACTATAGAAAAGTCCCTAGCCTCTGCCCCTTCACTAAAAAAAAAAAAAAACTGAACTTTCATTCCTAAACTCTTTTCGCCGTTAGCCTCTCTCGCCGTTTTCGCGCGTTTTCGCGCCTGTCACCCTCCGTCGCTCGCCGTACCTCCCTCCTACGCTCCAGCCGCCGTCTCGCCGCTTCCGTCGCACGCCGACGCCGTCTCCCCCTCCTCACCGCCGTTGTCATCTCTCCCAGACGCTCCAGCCGCCGTTTCGCCACCTCCGTCGCTCGCCGGCGCCGCTCCTCCTTCTCCCCTCCGCTCTCTTCTCTTCCTTTCTTTTTCCGTTCTTCTCCTCCGTCCACCCCCAGCTCGCTGCCGACGCCATCGCCGCCTCCAGACTTCCCCTTGCTCGCTGTCGCCATCGCCTTCCCTACACGTCGTCGCCGTCGCTTTTATCTCCCGTCGCCCAGGAAGTTTAAAATTTTGCTCTTTAGGTAAAATTCTATTTTAATCCTTCATCTTTTTATATTCTTTCATTCAAGTCACTAACCTTTTTATTTTTCAGAATTAACACTAACTTTTGTGTGATTTATTTATTTGATCTTATTATTAATTTTTTTTTCATGGAATGTTATACCTCCTAATTTTTAGTGGATGACCAAAAAGTCCCACTTTTCTTTATTTATTTAATTTCTTGCAATTATTTAATTTATACACTTTTATTTTTTTTATGGAAGGTTATACCTCCTACTTTTTTTATTGGATGGCCAAAAAGCCCCACTTTTCTTTATTTATTTAATTTCTGTAATTATTTAATTTATGCATGTTTATTTTATATGGAAGGTTATACCTCCTATTTTTTTTATTCTAAGTGGATGGCCAAAAAACCCCACTTTTCTTTATTTATTTAATTTCCTGCAATTATTTAATTTATGCACTTTAATTTTTTTATGGAAGGTTATATCTCCTACCTTATATTTTAAGTGGATGGTAAAAAGCCTCACTTTTTCTTCATTTCTTTAATTTCCTGTAATTTACTTTATGCAATTATGTGGATGATTAAACTTATTTCACTTTTAGCCATAAAAGATAATAAATAAATAAATAAAGAAGATTTTTTTATGTGAATCATTAACCTTATCTGACTTATTTTTAGTGCTAATCAAGAATCCATTTTTACAACAAAGCCCCCATCCTTTATTATTTTGGAACACATATTTTTTTAAAAAAAACAATAAAAAGTTAACCTTTTATTCCTTTTATTAAAAATAAAAACTAAAAAAAAAAATCATAACCAGACAATAAAAAAAAAATCAATTTTTAAGTATATCTTTTTTTAAAAAAAAAAATTCTTTCATCAAACAAAAAAGAAAAGAATAAGAAAGAAAAGAGTAAAATGAAAAAGAAGAAAAAAAAAAGAAAAGAACAAAATAAGAAAATAAAAATAAAAGAAAAAAAGAACAAAATAATTTTTTTAAAAAAAAATTAAAATTAGTTAACATTAAGGTTATTAAAAATCTAAAAGTTCACAAAAATTTATGAAAAATTTAGAATTAAGTTTTTCTTTTTAAGTTAAAATCCATGTCCAGGTGATCCGATAGGATTCATGGCTTGGAGAAAACATAAATTTTTAAATGAATAAAATTAAGTATCAGAAAAATCCATATTCTGATAATTCTGCAGAATTTATGATATGGATTATTAATTAATAATTAACTAAAATTTTGTTAAATTCCGTGTCCGGGTGATTCGACATAATTCATGATTCGGAAATATCAAGTTTGTTATAAAATTGTGCAAATTAATTATCAAGATTTTTTTTAAATCAACATTAATTCATTAATCCATATCTGGACGATTTCAGTTAAAATTTCTAATTTTGAAAGTTAACTGAATTTATTGAAAAGCAAAGCAAAAAAAAATTGAAATCAACTAAGGTACCAATTTTTGGGCGCTATAATAAAGTTGTTTTAGCGTAACCGTACTCCCGAACCTTTGAACTCTCGCAGACCATTTTTAGGTATCCAATCGACCTGAGCGAAAACCGATTGGTGGCGACTCCCGAAAACCCGCACGTTGCCACAACTTTAATTAAGAAGATTGAAGAACTTCTTATAAATATTACAAAACTCAGGATTAGTACATGGCCATATATAATAGTCCTAAGATAGAAGAAAAATCTTGATTAAATCTTGACAAGTATTATGTGTGTTATGTATCCTATTCTAAAACAAGGAATTGAGGTTCAAATTTTCACAATACCTAAGACCTTGATTTAAAACGATTGAAAATGGAAAGAAAAACAAAAGAAAGAAAGATAAACACAACTAAATTGGTCCAATTACAACTATAAAATTTTTTTATTCCTACTAGGTGTCATTTTTGTCAATTAGTTCCTTCTTAAGTTAATTAGCTAGTAAAATATGTTTTATTACCTCCTGCACGTAGCTTCCTTGCTAATTATGGGATCTCTCTGGTGATGATTTCTTTCTTTCTTTTCTTTTTTTGTTTCAGTTGGACAAAAGAAAACCATTGAAATATTATAGCTCAAAAGTTCCGCTTACACAATAGAGTTCAACTCTTATTATGATTCCATTTAACCCTCTAGGCCTGAAAGCTTCTTCATTGGAATAAAGGTTTACTCCATTTAGGACTTTTTTTTCTCACTAGCTTTTGGTTCTGACGATGGCTTCTATTGGCTGTGGACAGATTTTCCCCTTCTACGACTATTGTGATTTGATCTTTTGCCGGTGTATAGTGTTTCTTGCTATCTTCGAAAGATAAATGCTCTCGGTAAATTCTTCACCAATAGAGTTTGACTGCCGAGGAAGAAAAGGTGTGTCAGCTTGAATTGATGCAAGATTCTTGCTCGGTTTCTTTGAAACTCATGGTGGCTTTTTGAATTGATGAAGGATTCTTGCCCGATTTCTTCTGAAATTGTAGTGGCTCTAAGGATCTTGATCAATTGCACAGTTAGGGTGGACAGCCTGCGTGAATCTTTACAAAAGGCATGGAGATTTTATATACTGTTCACTATTCGGGCTTTTAGTTCTAACCTGAGCATGAATTGAACTTATTCATACTGACCATTGACAATGAGAATGATCATGATGGGTTCTTTCGCAACAGACCATCATCCTTTAACAACAGGTTGATCGTGATGTAACTATTGAACAAAGGTAACTAGTCTTCGTTGTTGTTGTTCAATAAAGCAGCTTTCTAGATCCATATTAAAGATGTGTTGTTTACATAGTTCAAACTAGAAGTTTCTGAAGCGTTAGGAAATCAATTGGGGGAGGTGCTTCATGTTGATTGTACTGGTCTGAACCTGCATGTCAAGGTTTTGGTGGATATTTTCCAACCATTACGTTGACATCTGTTAGTTGTGAACGATGAAAGAAAGCACTAGTATTACATTAAATATGAAATTTGGCTATTTTATATAGGAAAGTGGATTATGCAAAATGAGAATGCTTGGATAGTTTAGCTGGTAAGAAAGGCAATGTACGTTAATACGGAGATTGGTTACATTATGTCCTGACTAGAACATTTGGTGGTAGGGGAGAGAAACGGACATAGGAGTCATCGGAGGGTGCATCCCAAGACTCCACGGCAAGATCAAGTTAATGCAAAGGAAGTCTTGAAGGACACTAGAGTTTGTTCCAGCTTTGAGTAAGAAAAGAATGTAAACTATAAAAGAGAGATCACAGGAGACCTCGTAGAACCTAGAATCCTGATGAGGTTCAACTCTTTATGAAAGGGCCTATGGTACCAATATAATCGTTAGGATATCAAACCCAACCTCTTGGAGCCTTTTCATGAATACTCGGTTGGTACAGAGGTTGTGCATGCTCAGTCAAGTAAGGTTGTTGCATCCATAAGGTTCAAAATAGGGGCTGGCCCTTCGTTAGATGTGGGTGCTAAAAGAGTCCATTCAACAATCAAAGCATGGGAGATCTGAAGAACAGTTCGTCAAAGAGGCTGGCATGGTGGACAACTTTTTTTTCCCTTAAGCAATGAGCTAGGAGAGGTAGATCGGCCAGACGAAATGGGTTTGACTCCTTTTAAATGAAATGGTTGTCAACCTGGACAATTCATGCCCTGATGGGCAGTTCTGAAACGGATCCTAAAAGTTGTTTTTCTCATTGAAATTAGAAAAACAGTTTATGAGATGGAAAGAATTAGGCATTCCCTGGGGTTTCAATCTTGCTTGGCAGTTTTGTGTTAAGGAAGGAAGAAGGGACTAGCTTCATGTTGGGGTACCACTTGGGAGGCGGACTTCCTTTCTTGCTCATAGTATCACATTGATGTCAAAGTTACGGTGTTGGGCTTGACTTAGAGGCTTACAGGGTTCTACAGGCACCTAAAGTGTGATTTAAGCCATGAATTGTGGAATATTCTTTATCATCTAGCACAATGCTCAAACCTTCCGTGTGTGATAGTGGGGGATTTCAATGAACTTCTTTCAACTTTGAAGAAAGATGGGGGTCACCCATAAAGTTCAAATGGACGGTTTCAGAGAGGTAGTAGCAGCAGCAGGGTTCATTGATCTCAATTTTCATGGCTCGGACTACACTTAGAGTCATGTGTGCTTGGAGGTGTTATTGTGATGAGAGGTTAGATCGAGCCTTAACAGCACTGACATGGAAGGATATGTTTCTTAGAGCTTACGTTGAACATTTCCTATTTCCCTGCTCGGATCATAATGGCCTACAAGTTTTGCTGTTGGGGAAACCAAATTTTTTCTTTGGACGTCTATGGCACTTTGAGTCGATGTGGACCCTCAAGTAAAAATGTAAATGGATTAACAGAAGGAGTGTTGAGAACAGGTGCTCCATTTATTTTTTGGAGTAGCTAGTTGTATGTCAAAGAGAACTAGAAAATTGGAAGAGAGACTTGACTAGTCTCCATGTCTAAATAAAGAAGACAGAGAAATGGCTAGAAGAAGTTTCGATGGTTCAAAGGGGAGCAGACTAATTTGATCAGTGTTGTAGATTATAGGCTAAGCTGCAATTGTTGTACGAGAAAGCGGAAATGTTTTGGAGGCAATGAGCTAAAACAAGGTGGTTCTAAGAGGGTGGTTGTAACACTCGGTCTTTTCATCGGATAGCTTCGGGGAAAAAACAAAGGAACTATATGCAGAAGCTGCAGCTTAATAATGGAGTGGAGGTGAGTAAGCAGGCACTTGTTAAGAATGAGGTGTTGGGGTTCTTTTCTAATTTGTTTGCTTCATCTAATCTTTCTGGATTGGATAAAGTAACACTGTTGGTGAGGTAGGTGGTGACCAATGACATGAACGACATTTTCATGCAACTTTTTTCGGTGGAGGAGGTCTGTACTAGCTTATTTCAAATGTTTTCATCTAAGTACCCATGCCCAGATGGTGTTAAGAGTTTTAAAACCCTAATTTGTAACACATGAGATTTATGTAGATAGAGTGAGTAAGATGTCGTTCTCACAAGGATTAATATATATTGTTTCGCAATTACCACTACTTTAAGACTCTCTTTGGCTAAGCAAATAATAATTGATAATTTACTTACTATGAAGATAACTAAATTTGTAACTTTACTTAAATTATCACTAAACAAGAACAATAAACACAATGCAAATTGGGATTTTCTATGAATTAATGAAACACACACTTTCCATTGTTTTCATTACTTGACATGGTTAGCTAATAAATTAACGCTAATGGTTTGGTTTTCTTACTTATTGGTGAAATTAACTAATTGGACTTTTATTCTCTCGAGTGAAATGGTCACTTTTCTAAGCTTAAGCTAAAATGAACTTCTTTCCGAATTACTAGTTCAAGAGAGGCATTACCAAGCTTAATTTTCTTTCATCTAATGACCTACACTAGTTTTCCAATAAGGCCATAATCATCACATTCTTCTCCTAGTTCCAATCACTTTTAAATTTTCCTAAGAGTTTAAAAACAATTTATGGTGTAAGTAATTGTGGTCATCAACTAGCTAGCACAACAATAAGCTCAAGAAAATAGTACATAAGCATTTAAAAGAAAACCAAAATCAAATAGTCATTAATCTAACCAACATAACCAATTCAAGTAGCTACAATCATAGAAAGTGTAGATAAACAATTTCACAATCAAACTAAACATAAAAATGAAAATACACAAAATAACATGCATGTTTAGCTCCACGGAAGAGGAAAGAAGGAACCAAAGTGGACTAAATGAGCTTGAGTCCTCAAGTCTTCAAGAAATCCTAAAAAGCTCCAAGCCTCCTCCAAGTAACTTTTTACAAATGCTTCCACAAGATGATGAAAATTGAGAGAAAAGATGAAGAAAAAAAACTAGTTCTAGCTTAAAATAAATAAATGTCTCTTGCGATATGCTTGGATCCATATATTTCATTTTTTAGAGGGGTATTTGTCACCCACCTACCCATTTAGATAGAATCCCCTAGCTAATAACATGCTTAGATTTAAGTTAAAGGTAAGGGGATCACTTTTCTCTAGGTGTTGTGCTGCCTAGGCATTATAAAGTGTCGGAATTGGTGCTACAGTGCCAAAGCTAGAGGTGCATGGGGCCTAGGCTTGAAAGGGTGCATTTACATGTAAAGGATATTTGAATTGTCGTACCTAGGCACAACTCTTGGTACCTAGGAGCCATCAGTTTGATAACTTTGACATCTTTCAGTATTTTTACCATAACTTTGTGCAAAAATATCCAATAGAGGTGATTCAAAATTTCACGCAAAGCTAAGATGAAGGCTACAACTTATATTTTTTCACCAATGCCTAACTATTCCAGGAAAAGGTCAAAAGTGGCTTATAAGTTACTTTTCTCCTTAGCTTTGTTTGTTGTCAAGTTTTCTCATTTTTGCTCCAATTGCTTTCATTCTTTTTCGATGTTTCCAATAGCTCCTAACACCTATAAAATTAATAATAGAAGTAAGAAACTAGCAAAATAGTGATGAACTGAGTCCACAGTTTGAGATTAAAGTTCACATAAAAAGTCAACACATCAATGGTCTGCCACCATTATTTTTTCAAAAGTATTGGCATATACTTATTAAAGATGTAACAGACTATATCTTGGACATCCTTAATAGTGGTAATTTTTCGGAGGAGCTCAATTTTACTCATATTGTGTTGATACTGAAAATTAAGAACTTAAGAGCAGCGACAAACTTCAGGCCTAGAAGCTTATGTAATGTTTTTTACAAGATGATATCAAAGGTTCTTGTGAACCATTTAAAACCATTCTTACCTAAGCTTATATCTAATAATCAGGGCGTATATGTCTCCGTGCCTCTTTGGCCTAAATACATATTACTCCTCTAAACTATAGTAATTCGGATACTTTACCTCCTAAACTATGAATCGGATCAACTTAAACCCTGAACTTTGACTTAAATATCTAAGTTTGACCTAACATTTGTCTATTTATGAAATGGAAAAACTATGTAATAGTCACTCAAATTTGTACCTGTTCTTATTTTCACCTTTAGCTTTCATCTTCAACATCTAAACTACCACTTCCGACTTGCCGTCGTTCGTCACCTCCGATGAGCCTAGCCAATGAATGCCCTGCTACTTTTCTTCTCCTCTATTCTTCACCGCCAATAGGCCCAGCCAATGCACGTCCCCTGCTGTCTTTTCCGACTGCACCGTTACCGACAGATTCATTGAGGACTTTTCCAAACGCATCAATCTCTTTTTCTTGACGTCTATTCCCTCTCATTCTCCAAGCCCTAGCCGTCACTTTCCTTCCATCATCGGTACACTCCCACCATGCTCGTGTTCCACCCCTCATCCGCAGACCCCCTCGCCTTCTCTGATGACTTCCATTGCCCTGGTACCTCCATTCAAACTGAAGCAATTTGTGTCTCCTGGGCATTGCCACTGAACCAAACCACATCCAACCTCCTCATCGTGTCGCTCCTAGCTCACCCAACCCTATTTAGCCTTCGATTGTTTGAGTCTCTATAGTTTAGGGGGTAAATTGTTCGAGTCTTTATAGTTTAGGGGACCAATAGGTATTTAGGCCGTGCATTTTTTAATAGACAATGTTCTTATAGTGTTGGAGATTTGTCACCATATAAATGGCTTGTATAGTCATGGAGATAGGGCTCTTACTATAAAAACTTGATTAGAAAAATTGTATGATTAGGTCTAGTGGCACTCCCTTCAAGCGATTATGTTCCAAATGGGTCTTAACCCAACTTGGGTTAATTTAGTAACAAACTACATAGAATCTTCTTCTTTCTCAGTGCTAGTAAATGGGCAACCAACAGAGTGGTTCAAACCTTCTAAAGGGCTTAGGTAGGGAAACCTTGTTTCTCCATTCCTTTTTCTGTTATGTGCCAAAGGTTTTTCAGTCTTGCTTAAATATGCAAAAATTGAGGGGTGGATTTGGGGGATTACAATAAGTTGACATAGGCCTCCAATATCCCATTTATTGTTAGTTGATGATAGTATGTTATTCTTGCGGGCTAAAGAAAAATATGTAGGGCATCTATTAGCTATTCTAAATCTATATGAATATGCCTCAAGCCAGATGGAAAATATACGAAAATCATACTTAGGCAAAAGCTCTAGGGGACGTTGGGAATACATATATGCCTCAAGGAGGATAAATATTTGGGCTTTCCTTGGTTGTTAGTGAGGAAAAAGACCACACAACTTGATTATCTTATAAAAAAATTAAACCGAAAATGGAAAAATGAAAAGCATCCCTTTTATCGAAAGCTAGTCATTCTTTCTTTATCAAAACAGTGGTTCAAGCCATGCTTACCTATATTATGAGTTATATTCTTATCCCAACTTAAGTGTGTGATAAGCTATATTCCCTAGATATTTGATTTTTCTAGTATTCTAATGTGCAATTTGGAGCGTTTGTGTACTTCCAAATGGGCGGGTGGCTTGGGTTTTAAAGATATTAAAGCTTTCAACCGCCGAATGCTAGCAGAGCTGGCTTGGCATTTAACTTGTGGCCCAAATGGTCTTGTCGAATAGGTGTTTTGAGGAAAATGTCATCTTACCTCTTTTTTTATTCAGGCCTTTTCCCTCATAGATAAAGAGCTCCTAACAGGAAGGGAAGTTCTCTTGAAAGGCAATTTTTAGCGTATAGCAAATAGGGTGAGTATTTCAATCTGGAATGATAACTGGCGTTATAGGCCAAGTCCAAAACCATTTACATGCTCGATTCCAAGTTCTGAAACATGGTAAGTGAGTCAATTGATTAACCAACAAACACATAAGTGAAACCATGAGCTTATAGACACTTTATTTCATCCAAGGGATATAGCAATAGTAAAAAGGATATCATCACATGGGGCATGAATGATAATGGAAGCTTTATGGTAAAATTTGCATATTACCTTACTTATGCTTTAATTGATGATCGAGATCCCATGGTAAAGTTTGAGTTTTGGTCTTGGCTTTGGAGCATTTTGCTTCCCCCTTAGGCTCACCTCTATTTTTGGTGCTTTTGTGCTGAGGCACTTCCCACACGCGATACCTTAGTGTGGTGAAGCATGGATGTATCAAGCTCATGTCTAGTTTGTGATCAAGGAGTCAAGTTAGCAGCACATCTCCTATTTGAGTGCTCATTCTCAATGAGGGTATTACAAAAGGAATGAAGTATTGCATGAGAGCTTTTAGTCAATAGCCGGGCAAGACGGTTGAAGCTATAAAGAGCTGGACTGTGAGCTGGAATCAATTTAGGTGTCTAAGGGCTCACACGGCTATGACCCAAGATGCTAATCCCCCTTGCTAGAAGCCGCCACTTGCAAGTGTTTGTAAACTTAATGTGGATGCAGCTTTGGAGTGGTCAACAAATAGACGTTGCATCGAGGTGGTTTTTCGGGATGATCAATGAGGGTTTCGTCTTGTAATGTCTTATGGGTTGACTGATGTTGTAGGGGATGCTTAATTCCTGGAAGCACTGGCAATATTATGGGGGCTAAGGAAAGCTTGTCACCTTGGTTTACAAGCAATTATTGTTGAGTCTGATTCATTTGGTATGGTTTTGAAATTGAATAAGGGGTCCAGCCCAACTCTTTTTTATTTTGGGGCATTAATAGATGAAGCCTGATCGATAGGTAATTTTTTTTAGTCTTGTTCATTTTCATTTGTTAGACTTACAGGTAATGGGGTGGCAAATGCTCTAGTTAAGAGAAGCCTTTAGTTAGTCATTAGCTAAAGTGTCATAGGATCTTCCTTTCCCTGATTGGTTGTCTCATGCTCTTCTTAATGATTAATCAATGAAGTTCCTTTTGTCAAAAAATAGACTTCAATTCATATATGTCCATTACCTAGCCACTTAGCTCTTTTCCTCTCCTCCAACCTATTTCCTTCTATCTTCTCCCTCATTTTTCTTTGTCGTTTGCAGCTAGATCTGGATTTTGGTCCAAATCTAGCAGGCTCTCTTTCAATTTTATTATTATTTGACTGACCTTATTTGATGTTATTTATTTGATTTTATTGTGGATGCAATTTCTTTCAAATCTTGGTATTTAAGAGTGATTTGAGGCTCTCATGACATAAATTTTTAATTGGAGATGGACAACGATGGACCTAGGTTTTCTCTTAAGT
The DNA here is from genome assembly GCA_039654915.1 of Aquilaria yunnanensis. Lineage (NCBI taxonomy): Eukaryota > Viridiplantae > Streptophyta > Magnoliopsida > Malvales > Thymelaeaceae > Aquilaria > Aquilaria yunnanensis. The sequence goes on along the minus strand of CM077593.1, from coordinate 99,716,408 downwards.
TCACAGAAATCTTAGCTCTGCTAACTTGGCAACAGATATAAAGGTAATTGTATAAAATAAAGTCAATGTTTTTTTTATGTTTTATAGATAATCTTTTTATTTTTATATATAGTTTTATTTAAGCATCTGATGTTTGGTTGATTCTTGCACTACTTAGTTATTATTAGTTTGGTTTCGGCTTTATTCCATTTATTTGTGAGTTTTATACTTTAGATTTATTTTGGGGTTATCTGAAAGATTCTACTTGAACCAATTCTCTTCCTTTTATTTAATGTTGCAAAAACGAGTGGCCTTTTTATGGTCAATTTTATATTCATGTTGTTCCGTAAAATCTTATACCATTGTTAGTTTGTAAAATACATTTTACCTCATTTTTAATTTTAAATGAAGCATCTTTTGTTAAAAAACAAAAAATAAAAATAAATAAAAATAAAACACTTCAACTCAACTACTGCATCTAATAAGATGGACTCCAACCAATGATTAAGCCTAACCCCACCAGCTGACCTGGAAACTTTATCTAACACGAGACGAGAAGCTAATCTGATATTTCGAACACGACTACGATCGAGGGTCATTTTCGTATGTTGCTAATTATGTCTATAACGAGATGGTAGAGCGATCACTCACAAGTCACAAAAGAATTGATGATATCAATAATGCCTTGGCTGTACGAATATCACTTGGTCTAATTCGGTGCTGCGATAGGAGGCAAGTGGATGAGCCAACGGAGCCACTGTAACATGACTTGAAACAAAGCCGCCAAACTAGAAGCAACCTTGACTCATATTACCAGCTCTATATATCTATTTGACGGGTTTAAAACTAATCTAATTAGGTACATATAACATTATATATACGACATCTTTAATTTTTTTAGAAATTAAAAATGTACATGAAGAGGAATTTATTAAGATTAAGTTCACATGATGGACCTCCATCATAATGATCTATTACAAACGATAAGCTCGAATAAAAATATTAAATTTAACTCGCGAAACTAATCAGATTTATCATCTCTTCACCAGCTTCAAACAGTCTATTATTTTATTCTCACCAAATGACTAATTTGGCAAATCATAAATTTTTTTTTAGTTTATTTTTTAACCAAAGCACCTTGTCATGCCATCGGAGGGGTCTCCAACGGACATCCAACCATAAAAGCACTTTCCCTTACACTTGATAAGAAAAGTAACATTTGAAGAATATATGGTTGGAAGTTTCAACTTCTTTATGATACAAGTAATTAATTCCTATTCTCTTCCTGGATATATGCCCTATTGGTATAGTAGACAGTCCTCCCAATTACAATTTGCAATATTCATGCTATCGTACTATGTTTTGGAAGTGAAAATCTACTTCAGATCGTCTTATATCAACCTACATTCCTTACTTTTTTTTGCAAATAAGAGAGTATTGATTTGGACCATGAAGAAGAATGGTCTCCGCCTCATCCCTATTAGGGTGTCTCTTCTTCAAACAATCTCTCGTTCTCAGAATATCACCCCACACACTCAATTAAAATTTCTTAATTAGATGGCTCATCTTAAGCTTCAATGTCAGCTGCTTATAATGTTGCCAAATAGTAGGTATAATATAACTCTCTCCTTGCAGGTTGTCGTTTCCACTCTACTTTTATAATACTTTTACATATTTAGACTGCTTGGATTTGTATTATCTTGAAGCTTAAGTATTTTTGTATGGTCTATAATAGGTAACACGCACAGAGTATATTCAGAAAAACCAAACGCACTATTATTGTCTCTTGGTGCTCGAAAATCTAAGTCAAAAGTATGCAGCAAAGCAAGCTGAAATGTTTAATTCATTATATATATATATATATATATATATATATATCACTGAACGACATACATAATGTTCCTGAAATGTGACCTCTCGTTTTGGAATCTTACCTGTAAAAATTTAATATTACATAAATTTGACCTCACAAACTACGAGCAGTATTAATAAAGCAAAATGATCAAAAAATAACTAAAGGAAAAACCTTGAGAAACAGAAACATTTGGAGATCTTTTATTCGGATTTTTTCCCCCCAGATACACGGATAACGAATGGTTAATTTTTGACATGATTTCTATTCTCTGAGTTCGAATATTTCAAAAACTTTGTGTTTGGATAGAATCATTTAAAAATTCCATCTAATTCGGTGGAATTTTGAATTAGTATTTAGATTCTTTTATCCAAACACAACCTAAAAAGAGGAAATAAATTCAATTATTGGTTCTGTTAGCATGTAAATAGTTTACTTGACATTCGTTACTTAAATGACCAAACCAATTGTCACTTTCTATACATATTTGGTTTGTACAGCTAGCGATGCAAGTCTCATAACCCTAGCGGTATGTCGTCGAGTGAAGGGGCCTGCACGCGTAGGCAGGGCGACGAAGAGCATATTAAATAGGGAAAACCGACCATACGTAACAACTTCACTCGTTTCTTTACTTTTGTACATTGCTAATAATTATCTGATCCCCTCTAATGATATATATATATATATATATATATATATATATATTAAACTTCCATCATCGTCCTTTTTATTCAAAATGGAATGACTATCTCTCACATCATAGTGAGTAAATCATAATAATTGATGAAATCAAAGTTGAGAATTAAGGCCCTTAGTTTCCCACCATAAAAACATATAGGCGTGAACAATTTCATCATTTAAAACAATTTTGTTCAAATGATTATTAATTAATTAATTAGAGTTTAAGTCCAAACGACGTCATTGATTTTAGACCAAAAAATCAATAAAAATTAAAATAATAAAAATATTTTAATTGGAAAAATACATATAGCTTATTAATTACACACACATCGATCGATGATCATAACTGAAACTACCAACCTAATATTACATCCACTTATTGCTTGTTAATCAAAAAAACAAAAAGGTGAGATCTAGATGATATCATCAGATTATATCCATTTCGGATAATGTTTCAACGGGAGGTAGCTCGGTCTCAGCCCCTGGGTTAATCGCATCCCGGGCAAGCTTCCTTTTTCTACTGAGCTTATACTCGCCGTAAAAGTAAGAGACGAAGCCCCAAAGGGACAGAGCCAGCGAAACCCCTTTCTCGCCGGTGAACTTTTCCTTGAAGAAGAAGACGGCCAAAACCTCCGTCACCGGCAGGAGAGTGGCGATGATAATCCCCGAGATCAGGGAGGAGCAGCAGAAGATGACCCCTATTAAACCAATGTAGAAAAGTTGCCACCCTAGAGCAGACCAAACCACCACAACATAATACTTGGCTTCTCCTATGCCATATTCCCTGGCTTCTCGTGGAATCACCTGCACCAAGTTTAAATTTATTAGGAGAAAATGTTCTTTTCTCTCTCTTTCTAGATCTATCTCTCTTTTTTTTCTTTGATCGAGGATAAATTATTCTTTTTGTTCCTCATAAAGAAAACAAAAATGATTCCGCGATCGCGAACGGACCGACCATTAGGATAGAACAATTACAAAACTACCCCTGATATTTGCGTAAAACTTCATTTTTATCATCTTCGGTTCCGAAATTCTAAATTCTACATCTTAAATGTGTTCTTTTTTTTTTTTTTTTTCTAGAGGGTCTAAAATCAACTTTTAAAATTATAATTTAATCTATAAAATATTTGTCTTTCGAGAAATTTAAACTATTTATTAATAACAGTTTAACTTTTAGTTAAAAGATTGAATTATTTATATTTTTTTTTCTAAAAAGGTACTTAGTTTACGAAACGAGGTGTAGAATGTTGTAACAGAATTAGACAATCGTACGTAATTTTACTCAAACATCAAGAAAGTTTCTATTATAAGTAGATTTAGAAAACATTGTTATGTGAAAAATGTACTAGTTGTTTTAGTTTGAATGTGAACCGCGCCCATTCTTAAGTTCGGAGCCCCTATACATTAATATTTTAGGTCCCCATTTTGCGTTATAATTAAAATAAATTGGATTCTCTCTTGATTAGAATAGTATAATATATATTATTCTTCCAGAAACAGAAAAAAGAAAGTATATATATATGAATTTTGGCGAAAAATTAAGGAAAATAAAAGGATGGATGAACAGTACTTGTAGAGGGAGGAGAAATTAACAAACCTTGAAGTCGTTATTGACTATCATGCCAACGGTGCAAAAGAGTGTAGCAGAGAAACAGATCACCGTTTGGATCTCCAACACTAAGACATAGGTGAGTTCCTGTCTTGTCTTCTTGTAAGTCAACTCCACTAACGGCAATATCACGCCGTAAAGCACCGCCGCTGCCAGTGTCAACACGAACCCCATAAGGTACTGCTTCTTAGACTCACCACTCGGCCTGTCACCGCTCGAATGCAGAGCCAGAACAGCGGCGCCGACCGTCAGCAACACCACCGAGTTCACTGAGAACGCCGTGAACTTCTGTTTCACCAACAAGAAGGCGAACAGCGCCGTGAACACCAGCTGCGTCGCGATGATCAGCGACGACGTCGACACCGGCAGCCTCTCCATACCGTAGGAGTAGAGGTAGTTGTCGACGCCGACGAGGACGCCGATAATGGCCGCGCAGGAGAACAGCCGGAGATCGATGAAGAATAGTTTTGTTCTCGACGTGGTGCGGCGGCGGTTGACGTAGGCAGCGGCGAGAGGGAGGAAGGTGACGGGCCAGGCGCTGGTCTGGAGCCAGCCCGAGAACCACACGCGTTTGCCGCCGTGGAGGAAGTAGAGCCGCATCAGGAGGGGGCCGCCGCAGGTTCCTACGGCTAACATGAGGATGTTTAGAATGAGAAGAAGCCTCTTGGTGGCGGTTTTAGGCGTGTTCGTCCCTTCTTCTTTGATATCCATGAGGGATCGAGAAACCGATCGATCGAATCCGTCACTTGTGTTCGACGATATATACTATATCTGTTTGCCGAAAGTTCTTCTTTCTAATTTAAGCTACCGAGCTAGGAATAGGATCCAGATAGATACATGCAAGTATGGGACACAGAGTGAGAGAGAGAGAGAGAGAGATGTGTATATTAAATGTGAGGAAAACTACCAAATTCAAATATTTATAGAAGTAGCTGGCGGGAGTGATGACAAGGCAATTGTCATTAATGAAAAATTATGGAAACGCTACCATGACCGAGATTTTTATTTAACTAATTACGAGTTCATGTCGGCCACAATGTATTGGGTATTTTTTTAATAATAAATTTAACATTAAAATAAATCATAATAATTAATTAAAAATTTTCACTCATAAATTTATGTAAATCAGCTAAAACTTTTTTATTTTAATTTTGAGATTGACTTTCTTTATGTTATGTTTTTATCTTTAAAACGTTTAGCTATAATCAAAACACAAAATTGTAAAACAAAACATAATATATGCTTCAAACCCATGAATTTTTTTATCACTAAAAAATAATTTACTAAAAAAATTCATTTCCTATAAATTCATATTCAAAATCTTAATATTAAGCAGAAATTTATCTAAAATAATTCAATTTTAATTTTAGAATTGAAAGCATGGATCAAATTGCTTTATTGAACCATAGATTTTCAAAGTAAATAATTCAAACTAGAAAACTCAATTATCAATACAAAAAGTAGACAATAATGACTCAAGCCAAATACAAAAAGAAAACTCAATATTAATAAATTAATAACTTAACCATTAACTTAATGAATACAAAAATAAAAATAAATAAATTAACTAAAGCCGAACCAATATGATTCATACTCAAAAGTAGACAAATCAGAATGACTAAAGTTTTGTTTGAGAAAACAATAATGAAGGAAAATGACAAAAATAGTTGGGGACAAAGAGAGGACATGGAAAAACTTTAGATATTAAGAATCTATCAATTGACTTAATTAATAAATGTAAATAACAAAGAAAAATGGTTTCACTAAAAAAACAAATAAGCAGTGGTGACCAAAGTTTTACTTTAGAAGATAGTGCATAAAAAACAAAGGAAAAGAGTCTGGGAACTAAGAAAGCAAATAAAAAGGCTATAATTAAGTAACTATTAAATTCGGGGATGACCAAAACGTTGAACAAATAAAACACAGTGACTAAAATGGAAAATAGAAGCAATTTAGGGATTCAAATAACACCTATTTTAACAAAAAAAAATGTGAAACAAAATAAAAATGAGAAATATAGCGACATAGGCCCTCAAAATTTTATTGACTTTTGAAAATGTAACCGAGCTTTCAAAAGAAGCAATCACATCCAAAAAGAAAATAATTAAAAAAAAGTGACACACATGGTTTATCACTATAGATGAATATTACATGCCTCAACAAAAACTAAGTTCACTATTATATCTGTAGTTTACCGTTGTTGTATTAACTGTACCCTAATTAACAAAGTTTAGGGACCAAAACAAATGAAAAGAAATTTATGGGGCTAGAAGAGGGAAAGCAAAAAAATAAAAAAAAAGAGCCGTGCACTTTTCATGAACAGTAATAAGTGCCGGCAATTAATATATAGTATAATGTCTCCAGAGGCCATGCCGCATCCATTTATCCTTATAGCCAGCATTAATTGAATCCAAACTTATTTTAACTAGTGTTTGTAAATGAAAAGTATGATGTTCATAATAATTATACGCAAGAACAAAAACATATAATATGAGCTTACACAAGTTAGTGTATAGATGATGTAGTTATCAAATATGAACAATGTTGTTACCAAATATCAAGATCATATATAAGAGTGGTAGAGTTTGTTATGTCATAAATATTAAATGCACTAGGATTGTTGTGAAAAGGCTAAAATATAGTAGAAGCCCTCTAATTCGGTTGACCAAGTTTCTTAGCCATTTGAACTTCAATTTGGCGCAGCATAGCCCCCGAACTTGAACAAACAAGTCAGTCAACCCCCTTGACTGTGTGAGCCCCTCACATGATGCCTAAAACATAAACAACATCTTGCTCTGTCCTGCTTCCAAAACAAATTAATTCAAAACTTTAGAGCCAAAATTACCCAGACAAATAAATCTGAGAAAATAAATTGTACTTAATCCCACCCATCAGCTTTTCCAAATCTTTTATCAAGACTTTCTACATTTGCCATGAACAGGCAATGGAAGTAGTAGTTATGATTGTGGAATCTGAAGCGTGTTGAGTCACCTAGGCTCAATACTAGTGTCCCATCCTCAAGAAACAGCTTTCTGCTGTTGGCCAAGACAAGACAATCTATGATGAGCCTTTCTATCTGAACGAACTAGTTGGCCAAGTTTCTACTTTGGATTCTAACAGCCAAGAATTGGTGTTCGCAACCTCTGAGAATGACACCATCCTAGCATACAATGGTTGTTCAGATGCCAAACATCCATTCAAGCTATCTAAGAGACCCTGCCAGCTGGTCTTAAGATTGCAACACCTAACATAAAGGAGAGCAAATGTGCTCCAAAATTAGTGGTTCCAAACAACAGCAAAGAAAAAAAGTAATGGCACAACAGAAAAAATCAAATAGAAAAGAAGCTCAATTAGTGAATAAAAACACCCAAGAGAAAGACGTTTGAGTTTCAAAGTTTTTTGTGAGGGTGATTATGGAATTGTATGATCCCATGACTTGTTTTCTCAATTTTGACTCTCTGTCATTAAGGAGGACAATGACACGATTGTAGATCAATTAAGTAATGGCGGCTGCGATTATGGTGGCTTCAGGTTGATGCTTTAAGGTGAGGGCTTGAGTCATGGTTGGCAAAAGTGTAGGATGAGAAAGATTTAAATCAAGATGTTTGTTGGCTAGCCAAGCGATTTACCCCTCTTTTATGGGTTAAAGATTTGACAGAAAGGAGGGCCGTCTATGTTTTAGGCATCATGTGAGACGCACACACAGCCAAGGGGTTGGCTGACTTGTTTATTTAAGTTCAGGAGCTGATTTGCCCAGTGTGGAAGTTTAGGGGCTATGTGTCATGATCAACTGAGTTGGAGGGCTTCCACTGCATTTTAGTCTTGTGAACAATTATGTGTCACGCTGATGCAAAAGTTAACATCGAGTGATCTGACTGAATTTACTTTGAAAAATGTTTTGGTTCAATGTTAGCAAGAATTTTATGAAACCGAAAGTGAATGGATCTGGAAAAAGTTAACAATTCTTACTAATTTTTTCAACTTTCAATTTTAAACAAAGCCTGCACAAAATTTTGTAAGATTTTGTGTAAACTTCTTAGCATATATATCATTACCCGTTAATTCCAAATAATTTTATAATTTTACAGCCACTGTCAGCTGCATTTATTTGTAAAAAATTGCAGTCTCATGACTCCCAAGGCTCTCAACCGTAAGGTCTGTGTATTCCTATCCCTTAGTTTATACTCCCTCTACCATTTGTTTTTTGTAATATTTAATTTTTTTAATATTTAACTTAAATTTATTCATTTTCATTATTTACTAGAAAAACATTCTAAAAAAATAAAATTAAAAATTATGGGTCTTTTATTTATTATTTATGTATTAAGATTTTTCATTTATATACTAGAATATCTTAATAGTAAATGTTGTAAAAAATTTAGTACGGAGTGAGTATTTTAAAATGCATTGAGAAAATTATAAGAATAGTATGGAATATTTCTAGTTGAATGTGTTCAGAATTAGAGAGAAGGGATTTCTTAAAGCGGAATAAAAGGATTAGGTATCGTAAGTGACTACAATGGGAACAAAGTTCTTTTTAGGCCTAACTACAGAATTAGCCCCTGAACTTAGCCAACTCGAGTGAGTTGGTCTAAAACTCAGCACTCACTTAAATTTGGCCCCTGAACTTTGAAAAGCTATACAAGTTAGTCCATAAGCTACAGTATTAAACAAATGATATTAGGGGAATGAAGGATGAAGGATGAGGTGGCTTCCTTTTTAGCTGGGGTGGAGTTGAGCCCATTTAGTTTCTCTCTTTTTTATTCAAGGAAAATGAGAATTTTATTAAAAGAACTGGGAGAAATACAAGAGCAACAAAAGCTACAGACTAGCACTCAAGAACAAGATGAAATACAACATTAATCGGTAGAACCAGAACTCAATTGGAGAAGGCCTGGAAATGCTTTCCGTAGCCAACTTATCAGCTTTGATGTCACCTTTCCTTACGAATATGAACAATTCTGTAGTTGACGATAGCAACTTATTAAACTCAGACAAAATATGAGCTAACCTTCAAAGTCTACAAACCGAGTTAAGCACCCAAGGTACGACGTTTGGTAAGAGGTAAAAATCCTACCGAGTTTCCAATTCCGTTGAATCTATCGCCATGTTCATCCTTATTGTTATCGATAATAGCGAGACAAGTTCATCTGATTCGCCATCCTCCAATCGTCGTTGCTATCGGCGTCTCCAATTCGCCATTCTCCAATCACCGTCCTCCGATTCACCATCCTTCCAATTGCCATCATCGTCTCTGATTCACCATTCTCCATTCACCGTCCTTCAATCACTGGTAACTCTCCAATTCGCCATCCTCCAATCACCATCGTCATCGCTGTCTCCGATTCACCATCTACCAATTTCAACAACTTAGTAAAAGAAAAAAAGAGACGAGTTCATCAATTTCTCTGTTTCCTCCAATCTCTAACTTGTTTCGTGTCTCTTAAACAACCAAGCTGAGACTTAAAACCACAATTTATTCCAACTCAACAAGCCATTACATGCCACATAAGTGTATGCTAACGCAGTTTGTTTACTATAGTATATAATGGATTGAAGTACATAGTTTTTGAAAGTTAAGGAGCCAAGTTTTAGTAAGTTCTAAGTTTTGGACCAACTCGCTCGAATTGGCTAAGTTCAAGGGCTATTCCTATAGTTAGGCCTTCTTTTTAGATGGAGAATAGTATTATAATGAGAATTCTGACTTTTAGCTTTTTGTAAGAACACGTATATATTTACGAAATTATGACGATTGTGGAGCTTTGGATTATAATACGTGATTTTGGATGTTTATGGTACCACACTATTAATTTACAAGATTTAATAATCATTTCCATTGCTTCTTATAATAGCAAGCGACACATTTTGCTATTAAAATGCTTTTAATTAGTTGTCGTTTGCTGTCCAATATATTGTTGCTTTTAGGTGGCTGTGTCTGCTACTGTGGATTAGTTCAATTTACTTACGGTGAACTAGACTGGCCCATGGCTTGGTTGAAGTTATTAAGTGGAAAAATCACACTTGAGTAAGAAAATGAGTTCGTTGAAGGCTTGATAGAGTGATGCTGTCCATTGATTTATCTATTCCACATATTATAAAATTGGGAGTGATTCAGTAATTACAAAGTTAATTAATAGGTTAATTAAGCATCACCTCAAATTTTTATATGAAATTCAAATTTTACCTTCTTAATTTACTAACTCAATTTTGATCACCGTTCAAATTTATATTTAACCATAAAACAATGATTCTATAATAAATGACATAATTTTCGGTTTCTTCGCATGTTGCCTTTTTTTTTTTTTTTTTTTTGCAACTTATTATCATAAAACATTTTCACATAATTATTCATCTATCTAGTTGACTATTGTATATTAACGAAGTTACTCATAGTATAACACAAATAAATGGTAGTATTAATTGTTGATTTCACTTAATATATCAGTGATTTTTTAACTTTTGTAAACAACAAACACCAGAAGAGAAATAGACATGACTGACTGAAAAATGCCACTAAAGTTTAGTGGCAACATGGTTAAGTCGCATGCAAGGTGCTAAATATTGTTACTATTAGATATATCGCACCTCAAATTTTTAAGGTATACCGCATGATATATCACGCCACACTGTTACTGTTTTCGTAAAAAAATAAATGTTAGAATATTATTTTAAGATAACATAAATCCAATAATTTTGTTTCTCATTTTATATGTATTCTAATTCTTTCCATCATAATTTTTCAAATATAAATAAAATATATATGATAGAAGATATTTTTTTAATACAAAAAATAAAAAAAATGTTATATATAAAGTAAAATAAATAATACTTAGAAAGAAACTAATTTATTGATAAGAGAAAAAAATAATAATTTAATAATAACAATACATTTTCTAATACCACATTGAATTCTCAGGTGGCTCAAAGTAACCATTAAATTTTTGTATTAACTAAGAAAAGTAACCAAAAGAATAAAAGTATGTTTTCATCTTTTTTCCTTGAATTTTTTTCTTGTTCTTGTTCTTAAGGTTTAAATTTTATATGGCATTTGGTGTTAAGTTTGCTAGTGCATTCTCGAGAGGCATGAGATTCTGACTTATCATCCGGCTGAGGAGGAGCAGCGCCCTCAGGATCGTGCAGCCCATCAGAGTGATGCTCAAGCTAATTAGGACGCCGGTGATACGGTCCTTAACGGGCTTAGCCATGTTGTTATCTAGGGATTATGATAATTAAATTATATTTAAGTGACATTTTATATTAATAATAATTTGATTTTCAAGTATTGTTTTTAATATTAATAATTAGAAATTTTAATTATTATAATAATTACAATAATCATCATAATAATCATAAAAATTAGTTATTTTTAATTATTATATGAATTATAAATTAGTATTGATAATTATAATAATTATTTTTAATTCATCCAAATAGATTTTAAATTAAATTAAAAAAAAAAGTCAGCTGAGCAACTGACTTGTTCAGTAGCACATGAGCGATTGACAAGTTCAGTCGCACAATGTTCTGTGTTAGGATTGGAGCGACTGACTCCTTCAGTCATATCTGTAGTCGTATTCAGTTGTATCTGGCAGAGTGACTATAGGTTATGCCACTGATCATTTTAGTGGTATTTTAATCACACCATGCGACTGAATATCACTATTTCTTCAATTGTTTTAGCGCTTCCACCTTTTAGTGAAAATATGTAATTTTCTTTAAATTATGACAATTTTTTCTTTAAATTATGATAGTTGCATTATTGCCCAAAATTTAAAAAAAAAATCATAATGTGATCCCAATTTCATTTCATAAATTAAAAAAAAAAAACATAAGTTGTTCAATTTTTTTATTTATTTTGTCTTTCTCCTTCGATTATATGAGTAAAGTGATCTCTACCGGTGATGCAAGTTATATTAAGCTCCCTGATCCTTTCCTTGGTGAGTGTTTCGTTATGCTTAAAGGCCTAAAATATGTGGTGGGCATTAGAATAGAAGATTATCCTCAAAATGGGTACCTTGAAGGTCACACAATTAATAAACTCGGAGATGGTAGGATCATCAAAGGCCTTTTCATGCACCAAGAATATTCATAAGCTACTAAAGGATGTCACAGTCTAGTAAGCAGTCCATGTGCGGAGAGAGGCGAATACATTACAAGATAAAAGTAGAAAAGTGATTGTCTTTCCAGTTACAGTCAGTCGTTAAGGGTAACTAACAAGCAACTGAAATATTTAGTTGCAAAAGACCTAGTCAATAGTTAAAAGTGATTAACAGACTGCTATTAAGAGCAACTAAATTATTCAGTCGCTCATTTAATGGGTTGGTTAGTTGACTAAATTTTGGTTTTTCTTTTTCATTTTTTTTAAATTTAAAATTCTAGGTCTTCCTTGATTTTGTCTTGCTACAGCCACTATTTCTCTCCCACTGCCACTGTGCTGAAGATTCCAGGAGAAGATGTTAAGGAATTCAGCTCCTTGACTCAAACACCCGCGGCCCGACTCATCCTCCAGTAGTTTCATTCAGCCGTGAGGAAAATGACGATGGTAGTGACCAACAGAATGAAAATGCCAGTAGTTCTAATTTCGGCGTCCACCTCCTCCTTCTCGAGAACACCTTATATCCCACCTCACTCTGTCTACTCTTTTTTTTTTTATAAGGATCTTCTGCCGCGCCGATTTCTATTGTCACATATTGACCCACTACTGGGAGTTGAGCTACCTTCACGTGTTGCTGTTGCACCACATAGCCATGCTTTTTACCACCATTCTAGGCTTCCTTGCCATTCAGCTCCTATTCCTTTGCACCTTGGAGCAAGAATCATAGGCTATGGCTCTTTTCAGGCTCACTTTATACCAAAAAGTGGTGGTCTCTCTCTTTTCCAGGCGATTAACTCCAAGCACCATTGCAGTGCAAGTTAAAGTCCAATAATAGAGGCTGTGTCTTTGTAGGAGAGAAAATGGTGAGAGACAAGGTAGAAAGAGTGACGAGAAAATATGTGGAGAATAAGCTTTGTGTTTCTGTGGGAGAAAAAATTGAAGCCTTGATAGCAACTGAATTTTCAAATAGAGCGACTGACTTTTAAAATTTTGACTAAAAGAACGACTATTTAGGTGGCGATTAAATGGTTTAACTGCTTTTCAGTTGCTCCAAAAATTTGCCCAACTAGAAATATGATGAAGGGCAATAAAAGATGCTCATGGGTACTTTCAGTTACTAATTTTAGTTACATTTTAGAATTTTTCTTGTAGTGATAGCCTTGCACATGAATTGATAAGGTTGGATTAATACAATGATTCCAATTGTGCAAGATGAGAAGAACTCCTAGCTAGCTCAGTCTCTGCTTTGGTTGATAAGGATTATACTTCTTACCCTTAGATGGCTTGTGCAATAATATTATTATTAAAAAATTGTAAGTAATAGTCAAGTTATATTTATTGTTTAGCCATTTGATAAAAGAAAAATAAACAAAAATTTATTCATAAAGTTTGCAATGTGCATGCATGATAGTACAGTACTGAGATTGTAAAAATAAATAGAAGTTGGGTAATTAGGACAATTAAAATAAAATGAAGATAGCTGCATCAACAAAATTTCATGGCACCAGTTATAATTAATCATATTTTTATGTTAAAGTTATTGAATATTATTTACATTTTCTTCCTATGTTATGGGTGGTGCCCTCTAAAAATGAATTTCCTCTACTAGAGGACATTGCAGGACCATTTGCCTATAAAATCTAAGCTGATATCTAGAGAATTAGCTTATGGATGCTTGGTGTCTCTTTTGCAAAAGCCAGCAAGAAAATGCAAATCATCTTCTCCTTCATTGCTCTTTTTTGTGATTGGGATTTGGTCTTCAGTTCTTGCTTGGTGGAGTGTTCCTTTGGTGACCTTTACATGTTTGTCCCAAGTTTTCTAGCAAACTCACATGTTTTCTTTGAATTCTTTTATGAGAGCTTGGGATGCAATGGCAAAGGCAGTTATTTGGTTTATCTAGCTTGCAAAAAATAAGCTGTCTTTAACAACAAGACTCCGAATTGAGTTGATGTATTTTCTTGCATTAATTCTTTTTCTTTTCTTTGAATTACTAGAAGGTCGAAGGGAAAGGTAGCTTCTCTTATTTAAGTAATATATTATTGTGTTTAAATAATTAGAAAAATAATATTAAATGAAATCCATAATGGCTTAATATTCCCTACATGATTTGCTACTAGAAAAAAAATGATTATTAGTTTGATTAAAATTGGAACATTAGCTTCCAACCACTTTTTCAATTAGTGATTCCTACTACCAGTATTACATGGGGAAATATAACTAGGATGTCAAACAAAGTTTTCTAAAATGGTGTTTGGTTTGATTAGCCAAACAAGTTATCACGATTATAACACATGCCAATGAAGTTTTGAAATTTTTAACTGCAATGCAATATAAGCTTATATTTATGAGGGTATACATCTAAACATCAATGACACTACAATAAATCTTGACTATAGTTATTGTCAAGGGTAATAGTTTTTGTGGTCCCCATTAAACTAGTGGTTAATATGGTCGCGGAAAAAAGTTCTAGAATTTTGTGACAATCGTCAAGCCACCATTTGTAGTTGGTTGCCAGGGTGATCGCCATGTTTTCATCACCGAATGGTTGCCCAAGTGAAAAAATTGTCTGTGACTTTATTCTAAGTTTTTTAAGTTAAAGTGAATATTTTTTAACTATGAGGAACATTAAGTTAACAGACACTATAAAGAATCGGGTAAGTTTGTAACACGGAAACAAGTTAAGATACCTAGGGTGTATATTGGGTGTATAAAAATATAAATTCCAATAATTTTCCTTTTTTATTTTCTCCCTTACTTTTCTTTTCCAACATATTACTCCTAGCAGAATTTTAATGGACTTGAATTGATTAGTAAATTTTGAAGCTGAATTTGGGCAAATAAGTTTTTTTAGATTTCAATTTGGGCTTGGTCACTTGATGGTCGCTATAGGGTGACTATTCCTAATGGTTGCCCCTAGCGATTGTTCTAATGACCATTTGTTTTGGTTTCCAATTTCATCGCCAGATGGTGTTCATTCGTTGGAACCTAGAATTTAGCTCACTGTTAGGTGACATTTTTTTTCGGTCACGTAAAAGTTAATTTCACCACCATATGGCTGCCAAAGATTCAATAGCCATAAAAGAATGCTATTGTAGTGTGAGAATGAGGTTGGGTTCATGCTTTGATTAGTATGTATGTATATATGTATAATTATAATGAACAAGATTGCATGATAAGATATATGATTGTAGTTTTTTCCTATTATATTGTTCATGTGTTATGTGTATCAATATTTTGTCACCAGACTAGACTTTAGATCTCCAAATAACTAATTGAAATTTAAATTTATCAATTTTTATGTATAAATAAAGGATAAAAATTGATTTTGATTTTGTTTATGTTAATTCAATTTCCCTTTATAGAACAAGTTTTTTATTTTAATATTTTACACCAAAAAATGTTTTTCCCCGAGCGTATTGAACTAGTTCTTTAATAACACGGTTGGTTAACAGTTAGTCCACAACATAAAAGATAATGGCCCAGCTCATTTATTATTATTATTATTATTATTATTATTATTATTATTATTATTATTATAAGAATTGATGTTTTTTGTGAGCTAATAATATATATATATAGCAATCACCTGAATAATATTCTCTGGATAATATTTATAAGAATTTTTAACTTAAAAACATAAAAAACAAAAATTAATAAAAATTTTATCTTTAAAAAAAAGTACCAAGTACTTTCCAGGTTTCTTGAAGTGTTGGATTACAATAACTATACAAATTGGACAAATAATTGCTATATATGAAAAATAAACAATTTAGTTTATTATTAGTAATATTAAACAATCTGAATCTATACTTTTAAATTAAATAGGGAAAATTAATAGTAATATATAAATTATTCAGTAATTTTCCATCGATAAAACTAAACTAGTTAATAACTGTTTGCAGGTTAACTGAAAAATTAAATTATTAAGTATTTCATTTTTAAAGGTAAATCATTGTTTTTTCATATTGTTGAGTAACATTATTAAATAGTAAAAGGGCAAGTGTGATTTCGGAATCCACATAGGAAAGCATAAAATGAAACCCTAGGGGTATTTTGTGACCCAGCCATTTAGTTATATGGATACTAGCCCTAAACACTTAGGTTGATCTTTTTCCTCTTTATAAAAATCTCTAATTCTATTATATATACGAATGAAAAAAAAATAAAAAAATGCATACAAACACTGAATTTCTACTGGACTACTGATCTATGATTCTTAACTTGGAATAATCTTAAGGCAATTAGTCTAATTAAATGTCGGCCCAATTAATTGTTAGCTTAAAACTAAACAGCGGTTGTGTGCATTCTGATGTAGGTATCTTCGGCTGCCAGCTCCTACTCCTGAGCATGAGACACGCCAGCCATGATCAGGGTTTGGGTGGTGCTATTCACAAAAAATCAACTAATCCAAGAACTGGTCTAATTACACCTCAGACCCTCCAAATTTGGCACGACTGACAATTCATCCCCAGCTTTCATAAGAAAGATTCTCAAACTTTGCATTTGTAATGTTTCTAAGTATAAAAAATAAAAAGACAACTTGGGCAACTAAAAAAAAAAAACCACCACAAAAAATGTAGCATATAGTACTAATCATGATGAATTGAACAGAAGCCGTAATTATCTTGGGTACCAACAACATCATGCACTATCTACATGTCCCAGGGTGAAGTGGAGTTTTTTCTAAATGTAAGACTCTACTCAAGTGGGATTAAACTATCTGAAATTTGAGCTTGATGAATGATGCATATGTCCAAGCCATCCGATTCTGTGAGCCTCACATGAGGTCTATAACATCGGACAATACATCTGTTACGTTACAAGGATCCTTAAACTATTTTATTATTGAAAAGTAAACAAAAAGCTATGCATCTAACCGGCCAAAGTTAAAAACCCAGGGCCCGCAGTGCAAATTGCGAGGCTGGCGTTGAGCCACCTAATTTGAGGCTAATCCTACCGGTTAACGTCAGCGCGACGCGAGTGGCTGAAAATGGAAGATGAATTAAATCCTTAATTTGGCAAATGACAGACGGCGAAGAGGAACAGATTTGGAACTCTTCAGTTTCCATTTGGGGAAAGTCGACGGATGTCCAAAATTGGGCACTTGATACAGAATTAGTACTACTTTTCCACGTTCGAAAAGTACAGCAATTATTAACTATTGCACATGTTGCGCTCAACCTCAACTGATAGCCAAGGAGTTGTTGATATTATTATTTAATATTATATTAGAACATGACTTTATTTATTCATTTATTTATTTATTTTTCTCACTCTCGCGACCTGCCCCTCTCCCTCCACGACCAATTCTTCACCATCTTAGTGAATTTTGGTGATAAGGTGCTGCAGGTTATTTTGAGGATGTGTGTCAAATCAAACCTTGTGGTTAATCAGGGTTTAATTACTTATTTATATGAAGGGTTTTATTCAGTTAATTTGTACCGGAAAAAAGAATTTAAGTTGAATGAAGTGTACAGTAGGGCAATGTTTTTATCAAGAGAAAATATCTTCTATATTTCACATACCTTAATTAATTATAACTAATTAATTTACATCTGCAACAGGTAATCCATTTTCTCACTAATCCTTGAACTGACATGATGATAAAAAAGTGGAAACAGTGGGTCAATTCATTTATTAAATTTATTGAAATCTTAGTTCAAAATGTAATTTCATATTTTTTTTAAACAAGTATTTTTAATTAAATTTTTATTTTTATTGGGTTGGATGAGTTAAAAATAAATAAAAAATA
The DNA here is from genome assembly GCA_039654915.1 of Aquilaria yunnanensis. Classification (NCBI taxonomy): domain Eukaryota; kingdom Viridiplantae; phylum Streptophyta; class Magnoliopsida; order Malvales; family Thymelaeaceae; genus Aquilaria; species Aquilaria yunnanensis. Next base: position 99,698,440 of record CM077593.1, on the reverse strand, counting down.
TTTTCTTTTTTAAGAAAATATTTTAAAAATTAAAATTTGGACTTCTCAAAAGGTACTGATTCAATAAATTAACAACTTGGATAAATAATCAATTTATATAATAATAACATACAATAATGCATTAAATTTATTTTGAAACGAGTATATTTATCCCGCATTGTTAGGTTAATTGACAAATGCAAAGGATATATGGCTCTCCTACCCGTTAGTCCTGGTTTTAAGTCCTCCCACTTTATTTCCTCTTCCTTAAAACCCTTAAATCGTAGTTTTGAGATTCTGAGTACTAACAAAATTGAGTAATTTTTTGAAAAGCTAAATTTTTCATGTAAAATGGTACTAATACGTAATTTCTTTAAGATTTTTTAGTAACCACTTGGCATGGAAAGAAATATATAAAATGTTACGTTGTTAAGAAAGAAGGATAAATTTAATTACTTAAAATCGCTCAATTAATCATCATGCCAGTTACTGTAATTGAAACCAGTAACTAGTGCTAGTAATAGCTAGATTGCTCTAGAAGTAGATATTCTAGATGCGTGAGAGTGACTGCAAAAGATTATGGGGCCGATTCTGTCTCCAAATTAATAAAGTAGTGATGAGTCAAGTTGTTATTGGTGGAACAACTATATATTTAACTAAACTAGTTATATACCTGTCTTATGACAAAATTTCTCGTTATAAAATATTAAAATAAAAACTCGTTCTAAGGGAATAGAGTTAATCTAAATAAAGTTAAATTTAATTTTATTCTTTATCTATACATAAAAAATAATAAACTTAAAATTTAATCTTTTACTCAAAAGATTTAAAGTCTAATCTCTTAGTGACATATTGATACACGTAATATGTGGAAAATATAACAAAACTGCACTTATATATCATCTCATGCAATCATCTTCATTATAATTGTATATATATAATACTATATTCTAAAAGAGAAAAAGATTTCACTGTTTATCAACAGTAATTACTGTTTTATCTACAGTTTTACGCATTTTTTTTCACTTGTGTGTTTTTTTCACCTTTTTTTATGTGATTTGATCATTTCTGAGTTTGGTCCTCCTTTTGCAAGGATCTCGCCTTTATGAGGGCCTATGTTGAAATTTTTGTAGTTTTAGTTTGTTTCATGTTTTGTTTCAGCCAAAATGCGGTTTTAGTCTCAAACTTTCAAATCATCTCATTTTGGGGCCTAAGTTACATCCGTATTACATTTTGGTACTCAAATTTTATAGCAATTTAACTGTATCTTCTATTTGCTCTCTTGGTCCCCAAATTTTTTTTTGTTATTGTTTTATATACCATCTTCTTAAGTAAGACATTCGTGACCACAATTTTTTTATTTTGTTAGTTAAACCATTTTTTATCTTTATTAAGTCAATTGTTAATTTCTTAATACCTAAAGTTTTTCCATTTTTTTTGTCTTGATCCTAACTTTTTTTTATTTATTATTCTTTTCTAAAATAAAAATTTAAACATTATAATTTATTTGTTTTTTATCTGGTTCTAGTTAATTCGGCTTTAGTCAGTTTTTTATTTTACTTTCTTCTTTTTATGTTTATTAAGTTATTGGTTAGACTGTAATTGATTAACATATTAAACATAGTTTTGTATTTCAATCATTTTTTTTATCATCATTGATGATTAAGTTTTGTAGCATCAATTGTTTACTTCAAGATTTATAGTTTAATAAAGTAATTTGATCCATAATTGTTAAAATTGAAAGTGAATTTTTCTAGATAAATTTTTCATCTATACTAAAAATTAGAGTTTTAGTTAATAAGAGATGAGAAATTTTAGTGAATTGTTTTTAAATTAACAAAAAAAAATATGCATTGTTTTGAAGCACATGTCATATTTTGTTTCATAGTGTTATATTTCGATCATAACTAATTATTTTAATGATATAAATATAACATGAAGAGAGTCCAACTCAAATTTGAAACAAATAGAAATTTTAGTTGATTTATCATAAAATTATTGATAAGAAATTTTTATTTATTACTATTAAAATTTATTATAAAAAATATCTGCTACAATATGTGGGTCATCAAATCTCTATATTTGTTTTCTTAGTCTTTAATTTTTTTTATTGCCTTCTAAATAAAAATTTTGGTTATCATGGTTTGGTTCTTTTCTTTTTTTAATCAATCATAGTGACTTCATTTAACATTTTTTTGTTGATTTTTTATTATTATTTTTTAAAACAAAACTTTAGTCACAATGAATTGTCTATTTCTTAGTATGGTTCGAGCTTATTCGTTTCAGTCAATGTTTTCATTTATTTTCTTTTTTCATTTATTAAGTTAATGGTTAAAGCTTTAATTCCTGAAATCTTTACATTTGCTCTCTTAGCTTGAAGATTTTTTTATTATTTTTTTATTTATTAATCATTTAACCCTACTTTTTGTTGCTGAAATTTTACTTTTTTTCTTATATTATTAACTTTTTCATATTATTTCTCTCTTCTAAGGCAAAATTTTGGTCCCTACAATTTATTTCTTGATACTTAATTTTTTTTTTGTTTGCTCTCTTAGTCCCAAAACTTTACCTTGACTTTTTATCCTATTTCTTGCTTTTTTTTCCCACTTTTATGAAACTTTTTTCCTTCATTAATGATCACCACTATTGATATTCATATTTAATATTGATATAGATTGAACCGCCGCAACGCAGAGGCACCATAAACCTTGTACATACTAATCAAAGCCATAAACTCAGCCTCATTCTTATTAACTTTCACATGCATACCCTCATACACATAGGCCTAGTTTGGCAATGTAGTTAAAAAGGCAAAAGGGGCGATTTTACCATTAAAGTATAGGTCGGACAATAATTTTGCCACTAAAATATTTTTTTGGAGAAATCTGCCATTAAGGTTTTCAAAATGGGTATATTTGTCATTGTTGTTAGTAACATGTCAAGACATGCTAACAAATCGATGATGTGACAATTTTTTGTTAACATGGAGGCACAGGTGAAAATGGTAAAAAGGAAAATTATTGCATAGTCACTCAAGTTATGTTTATTTCCTATTTTTCACCTTAATCTTTCATCTCCAACACCAAAACCATAATCTCCACCTTGTCTTCCACCAAGATTTGCTTTCAACTCGCTTAGATAACCACTGCAGTCTCAGTTTCAACTGAAGTTAAGCAAATTCATGGATTTGCTTAACTCCAGTGGCAGTAATTATTAGGCAATTGTTGCTTGCCGATCATATAATTATCGAGCAATTTTTGTTTATCATGTCTCATGAATGATCTGCCGCCATTGGATAACACCCTACTTTGTTCGCCCCTCTTGGATGTAGCCACCATCACCAGAATGAAAACTTTAGGGAAAATATGCTTGTTTCAAAAATATTGATTGCAAATATACCACATATTGGTTGACATGATTGACAAATATCCGACTCACCCTCACCTGATGGAATATTATTTGTGATAGCAGAGTATTACCACTGTTAACTGTTATAGTGATAAATATCCTCATATTCCAAAACATTAATGATAATATGTCAATTTAAAAAATGTTAGTGGCAAATTTTTCTGTAAACATACTTTAGTAGCAAAATTACTCCCTGTCCTATACTTTAATGGTAAAATTACCTCTTTTGTCTAGTTAAAAATTTCAAAACATCATTTGCCTATGTTCTAATCGTGATATTCTTGCTAATCTAAGCAAACACTATTTTAGAAAACTTTGTTTGACATACTAGTTATATCTACTAATTATATTTCCCCATTTAACCAACTACTAATAAGAACCACCAATTGAAAAGTGAAATAAAGGTTGGACGCTGATACGATATTATAATTTTATTCATACTAATAACCATTTTTTTCAGTAGAAAATTGTGTATGAAAATTAATCCATTATAGATCTCTTTTAATAATAGTTTTCTAATTATTTGAACATAATAATAGATTCCTTAAGTGAGAAATAGCTTTACCGGTGATAACTTAGTGCTAACAAAATCTTTTTTATGATTATTATTGTTATTTTTGTTGTTATTATTATTATTACTATTATTTCATGTATTTTTTAGATATTTGACAAATAATATGCAATCGGCCACACTTTTTAGTTTGTCCATTATTTTTTTCACTTGTACCTCAGTGTCAACTAAGCCATAATCACACTACTTATACTACATATAGTTAAATTCTCAATTTCTCACTCACAAAAAGTAATAGAAAATTTTGTTTATTGTATGTTTACTCATTAAAATATATTAATCAAATACTTATGTAATGTAATAGAGTATATAGAGTTTACAAATTAAGAGGTAAAATTGAGATTTCATATAAAAATTTGAGGTGATGCTTAATTGGCTTATTAATTAACTTTACAATTACCGAATCACTATTAGCTTATATATATATAGAGAGAGAGAGAGAGAGAGACGAATTCATGTTCACACATATGCTAATTGATCTTAAGTATTTTTTTTGTTCAAAATATTTGTTATTTTATCATATTTAGACATATATATTTATTTTAAATGTATCATTCTCATTATACATAGTAATGCATGTTTAGTTTTGTGATTATATTATTGAATTTGTCCCAATTCCTGACTCATATACTATTCATAGTAATTAATTTATAATGTTTATATTCAACATTGTGATACATAAATGCAAAATTTATGTTCACAAAACAAATAAAAAGTTACAATTTTTAATATATTTTTTAAAAATAATAATATAAATAAATTCAAGTTAAATTAATTGAAATTAAAAAAAAAAAGTAATAACTCAATCAATTCGGGAAGGATAGAGTACTTTGTTAAGGGGTAACTTTGGAGAAAAATAAGTTATACATGGTAAAATATCTAATTTTTTGAGAAAAAAATAAAGCAACATATATTATGGCACAAGTAAGGAGTGTATGTATCGATATTAATTAATTAATGGATTGCTCTAGAATTACATAGTTCTACATATATGTGTGTGTGTGTGTGTGTGTGAGTGATTCACGTGTTCATATAATAAATTCGTTTCAATTTACGAGTTCTGAAATGTTGACAGGTACATGTGTTGATGTTAGCTTGTTTTCTGTTAGCGTTTGGTTTTGATCATTTGTGGAATTTACTTGTGATTCGGGTGAAATTAACTTCTGGACCAATCAATCAAACACACATGCACGTGCTTCATGTCGACACGCGATATGTCTTGCTCTCTCTCTCGTCATTTCGACAGACGATCGGGTAGTTTGGACAACTTAATTAATTAAAGCATGGAGATTGTCGATCATTGACCCTTGATTATAATGAGCATCATCAACTAATTAATAGCAATTGACCGATCAAGTTCAGTAATTAGTGGCACGTATCGATCCCTTCTTTGGGGGAAGGCCTGAAAATATTTATTTCTCGAATGTAGTAGAATTTAGACTTTACATATCAGTTGCAATAATGAATGTAGATTTTTATGAATTTGATCATCGAGGGGAGGCCAGCCTGTCAACACCAGACTGAATCAGGAAATGGCCGGCCGGAGGTTATCCAATCCATGCATGCTCCAAACCGGGCCGGGTTATAATTCATCACGCAACAAGGCGCCGCCGAGGAGTTGGTAAACTTTTTACTCTATCTACTGCACATTTTCTTAATTTTGCATTTTTACACCACCATAATGTAACGATACACACATACATATATTTGTATTGAAAGAGGAAAGAAACTAAAGTGAATATGCGAATAAGATCTAAAAGTATAAGTAGATAGCCAATTAACAATTGATATTTTAACCGCCAAGAAAGAGAAATGCCCAAAAACACTTGCATATGCACAAGTACTTCAAAAAAAATGTCGACTGACTCTAGCTACTTGAAACTTGAGCCAACCCTTGAGAGCTATCAGTTAAAATAGTAATGTTAGTTAAATGTTAGTAACCAGCATGAATAATAGCCTTTAGAATAGCTCGTAATTCCGTGTCTAGAGGGAAAAGCAATTCCCTATGTACAGCCCGTTTGATGTGGGGAAACCTGGAGGAGCGCGCTAATACATACAAGAATTGAGATTTGGTAATTAATAGTACAAAAAGATAAATATACTATTAACCCAATTACAAATTGGTTTATTCCTTAACAAATTAAAAATCATATACTTCAGCTTTATATATAATGTGAACGTGAAACCTATATGAGAAGCGAAAGCAAAGTCAACATAATACCGAATCCGACGCAGAAAATAAGGAAAATAAACGTGTAGACTCACATGTAAGAACCCGAGTATACAAATCCACAAGTGTATGTGTGTGTATATGTATATCAGTTTACCTAATGCTCAACTAAATTTCTAGCAGCAAAACTCACAATTCAAAATCAATTTTCTTCATTTTACCTACCTACCATAATTTGGATTTTGAATTGATACCGTGTCTTCCTAGCTACTATTATCTGTGTCGGACTACATATTTAAATTAATATTAGCAAATGACTAACATCCCAGCGTTTAAACTAGTTTACTTTAGGATCAGTTATGCAAGATGAGGTATAGTTGTGGGACTTCTCATGCAATTTACTCAGGAAGGCCTTAAAACCCCAGTTTCAAGTTTCAACATCTAAATAAAATTTTATATATTAATTACCAGCGAAGCGCCAAGTTGGAGATGAATTGATTCTGTATAAGACAAGTCAAAGCAACTTTAATTTGCTGGGGATGGAATAATACAAGTATACATATCCATTAATACTGATGGGAAGGAGAGCGTGCAAACCCTCTTGTCGTGGCGTGCCAGCCCTCGCTCGATCCAGCCAGCAACCATGCACAGCTCAAAGCTGATCAATTCATTCATTCACACCCTTCTTAATTATTAATACGTACTACTGCTGACCATTTTCAAATAATATTATTGGCAAAAAGTTGCTTCACACCAAGGGCATTTATTTTTCACATGCAACAAATAACAATAATTCGATATGGCAGCAATTCAGTCAACTTGTATGTATATATGTAACCCATAATAAGGTAGTGGCAAAACATAAATTCGAGTATTCATTCCGGTGCCCCTATTAGATGTTGAAATTGCTACCACATTCTACGTATAATTCTTGCCATATCAATATCGGTTAAATTCTCTTACTTAGCATCATAATTTATATGACCCATTTAATTTCTTTTTTGTTTAATGTAGTTTTAGGTAGTGTTTGGCTTCTTTTTTTTTTTTTTCAAATTTTATTCTTACAAGAGCATGTACTGCACCTCAAACATCAACGTTTTGAGGATAAAATAGAAAATTTAATAGTAAACTCTTCCTATCTCCATTTCAAGTTTTTTTATCATTTCAGTTTTTTAATTTAACTTTAATATACATTTATTTATATTAATATTTACTAATTTTTTTAAAAAAAAAAACTTTAAAAAAGCATAAATTTTGTAATTTATTAACATAATTTTTTTTTAAAAAATTAACAAATATTAAGATAAATAAATTTAAATCAAACTTAAATAAAAATGTTAAATGTTGTAAAGAACTTGTGAGGTGGAAGTATTAAATAATGCCACTAATACTTATACCCTTGTGGTGTAAAGTCAACATCTAGCGCATGGAAGTTGAAAATATATGAAGTAATTATGAAGAAAGTCGTGCCTAGTGATGACGGTGAAAGGAAGAATGATGAAGAACGTTGATTTTTTTTTTTTTTTTTTTTTGCCCTTTTCTGCGCCCAGTTCTTGTACTTAAAATAATAATGCTGGCAGCATCTGCAAGCTTAATGTGATAGAAGCCACATCTTCTATAACCCCATTTTCAAGCATGGAGGCTTGTCTCGACATGGTCATTTATGCTACTTTCTCCCTTATCCAAGAAATAGCCTAACATGGTAGGTATTAATTGAATTGCATGAAGTGCTTGCCTCTATATATAACTCTTGTTATATACGTGGTGAAAATAACAAATAAATAACTTATGTTTACGATTCAGTTTAAATTAGCCACCATTATTTTTTTTTTTTTTTTTTTGTGTTTAAACAAACCACTCAAATGATCTTAAATCAGCCCTAATTAATCACCCATTATTTTGTTATATTAATTACTCACTGGTCCCCAACAAGTTTGCTTTCTTATAAATTGAGATAAGAGTTTTATATTACTTGCAATTAGACCATAATCTCCTCCTTAATTCTCTCTGTGCTTTGACAATGATGAGTAACCAATTGAAACACAATTAGTGTGTGTGTGTGTGTAATTGGGATATTTGTATAATTTTTTTTAACAGGAACAACACTATATATATATTGATTTAAGAAAATTAAAAGGAGTATACAACATCTAGCATGAATCTAGATTACTTACAAGCAATAAATCCAATACATTAGCACCCATTTATGACTGCCACAGCTGGATTCAAAATCCACTCTAACCACCCTATTTTTAATTTTGAACTTTTAGATGAAAACCACAAAAAAAGACAACTTGTGCATTTCTTCAAGAATTTGCAATACAGATTTAGACTTGCCTGAATAAACTTTGTCATTTATGTTATTCCATAAAGCCCAGACTGTTGTGTATTTGACTACTTCCCACACTTTTTTCTGCTGCATATATATATATATATATATAATTGGACTCTCGGTTCTTCACCAAGCATGCACCTCTGTAACATTTAAGGCTGAAATCTCTGCTGTTTGCCACCATCTACATATCATCTCCCACAGTTGGACGGCAAAAGGTGACGCACTAACGTATGGTCCAACATATCCTCGCAGACAGTATTGTTCACTTCTAATCCACGATGCATGAGATTCTTTCTGGTTGGCAGTCGTTCCTGGCGGCCTGCCCCCCCAAACGCATATATTGATCTTTTGGGGAATCAAGTGGCTTTTGGATGTGAAAAGTTTTCTTATTTTTCTTTTTCAAATTTTCTTTGATAGAAATTTGAGTACGTAGCTAGTTTTTAAAATGTAGAAAATCTTGTTTTCTAAATTTTGGAAAACTCATGATATAAAATAGAAAACCTTATTTTAAATGTTTTCCATTTTAACACATGAGTTTTCCAAAGTTTAGAAAACAAAGTTTTTGACATGTTATACACTCAAACTTTTATCAAAAAAAATTTGAAAAAAAGAAATGAGAAAATTTCTACAACTAAACACCACCCCAATTGTTGCCATTTCTTTGCGCTGCTCTCCAAATGCATATATAATTTTGTTTTTAATGGTAGTGAAAATTCGTGATTTTACTTGTTTCTATCCCACTACAATAATTAACTGATGGATAACGCATGGCGTGGATTGCAGGCAAATTAAGTTATTATTACCTCATTAACATGATATTACGTGCATCCAAAGGCATTAGGTACGTACGTAGCAAATAATTCTCTAATCTACCTTTAACCTAAATTGTATTATTTAAATTAATTTCCAAGGAAAAACGATGGAAGACGTGAAGTTTGATGGTCATATATGTATATATATATCATTTGAGCGTGGTTGTGTAGTGCAGACTGTAGAGCTAGGTCTTAGTTTGGCTGCCAACAGCTTTTTAAAGCAATGTTAAGTTGATAGCGGAAGAGGTGATGACGGGATGGGGACGGTGAAGTCATGGCCAACAGAGAGTGGTGGTTCACCCACTACGCCCATCCACACTACAATATTATAGATACACACAAATTAACACAACCGAAGTCTTAGCTTTTCTACCTTCCATTTACATTGCTATCACTTAAAAAAAATGAAAACATCACAAACTCTCCCATCGTTTTTAAACATGTTTCAACTAATTTAAGACGGGTAGAGTATTTTATTACCTATTCGATCTAGATAGTATACTACACTTACATATTTATCAGCTATTTATATAAAATAGATGCTTTTTATATATGTTAGGATTTGAATTTTGGTGGCTTAGATGATATACTACATTGAGACAACTACTTTGTCAACGATACTGTATTTATTTCAAAATTCTCTTACATCTCTTTCTTTTTTATGCAAAAGGTCTTACTATTTATAATTAGTTTATATACTTGGCATTATCCTGGGATTCAAATATTTTTTTAGTTTCAAAAAAATATATATATATTTAACTGATATATAAATATATTATGATCAATATTTTTATTAAACCAAGAAAAATTAAAAATACAAAATTATGCCAACATCATATTGAGTATCTCTAATATATCTATACAGTAGCATGAAACATTTTTGTTATAAATAACAATGGTTCACGTACATGTCAAAAATAAATGATTTTCTAGAAAAATTTTGGGCTACATAAAAAAAATTATGGAAGTTATAAAGGGAGGTTTGCTCAAATTGGCCCTTAATAATAAATCTATTAATTTTAAAAATAAATAATTAAAGGAAAATTTTTGGGTGACATCACCACAAGAAAACATTGTAAAGGAAGCTTTCCCAATTACTCCAAAATAATAAACATTTAAAACCAAATATGTTTTAAAAGAAAATTTTTTGGGCTTCCCATAAAAAAAAATCATTGAAGGAAGTTGGCCAAATTGGCCCAAATAATAAACATATTAAAATTAGAAAAAAAAATTCTTTAAAAAAATTTCGATACATAAAAAAAATTGTATAATGTAGTTACCCACCCAAAATAATAAACCAATTAATTTAAAAACTTATTTTACAAAAAAAAAAAGATGATGAAAAAAATTGTAAAATTCCATTAAAAATGAAAAGTGGACTTGGCCCAAAATATCCCAAATTAATTAACATAATAAGTTAAAATTGAATAAATAGTAAGATATTTTCAGTAGCTTAAGTTGGAAAAAAACACTGAAACAGAAAATTTTATTATGTAAACAAATTAAAAACTAACCAACAAATTAACAAAGGTGGTCAAATTGAAATCTCATAACATAAGATCTAAATGACCAAAATGGAGGCAATGCATGCCAAGTGTTGCATAACAAAATCTTTAAAAAATATACTAGTAAATTCAAGTCTCTAACCATTTACTTTTGATTAAAAAAAACCTAAACATATACATCTAAGTATGCTACTCAAGGGAACAATTTACTAAATTGGATCAAAATATCAACCACACCATGACATTTGAATTAAGGAAAACCAGAGAGAATGCCTGTCTTTGCTTCCTCCAATAACCTATGATTCCTTGCCGTTAACACTCGAGCAGTTTCTACCCTAATCCCCAATGTCGCGCGTGTTAATACATAAAATTTTCAAGCAAAAGAAAAAAAAAAGGTGTGTGAATATTCAAAGTTGACAATCATGAGTCAATTTTGGAGCAAGAAAACAATAACCGTGATGGTAGGGGTGATGGAACTGAGGTCTCCAGAGGCTTCAGTAACCTAATCGATAGTAGACTTGGAATGTAGTACCTATTATGCCAGTGAGGTATTTGATGGTATCCGAGCATTCATTTCTTTGATAAAGTTCGTTCATTTGTTTGATAGCACTACCATTTCAAACTAGGAGAAGCAGGAATATGAAACCTTGAAAAAATTCACGAGAAGCAAAAATATGAAACTGAAAGAATCCAACAATAATAAACATAAGAAAAAAATTTAATAAATAAATATGTTAATTCTTCAAAAGAAACCTTGAGTAGAGATAACTATTGCTGGAGAACAAAAAAAAAATTAAAATTTGGATGCAAGTAAAAAATTGTAGCTTTGACTACTATATGTCACCATCATATTGTATCAAAATGTGAGGGGTATGTTCAATAAACCATATATAAAAGTTTATGATTAATTTACTAAAAAGAAAGAAACATGTCATGTCTCAGCTCCACAATAACACTCATTAAAGAAGAGACAATTTCACCCTTACATATATAGTACTATATATATATATATATTAGAGAAAAAAAGTTTTCCTTTTCAAATTCAAAAATTTAAGCTTTCCTTTCCACTATAAACAAGGTGTTATTTTCTTTTTTTACGTTTTTGTCCAAAACTAAGTGTTACTCGAAACTCATCATTTGTCTACCTATTAATTAGTATATTTTATGAAGCACTTAATTTTAAGAATTCTTTTACCAAACCTAAAATAAAAAAAAAACTTAAAAAAGATAATTTCTTTTTATGAATCATGATTTAAAATTGACTTTTGAGATTTTTAAACGATAGAGTTTCAATTTATATATGAATTGGCAAAATAATTATTATACGTAAAATTAATACCTTTTAATTTTTTGAAATTTTTTGGAACCTTTTCTAAATTACCTATATTTAGAGAAGTAAGGGAATTTTCATCGCTTTTTTTTTTTTTTTTTTTTTTGGAGTTTGCAGTCATCAACGTAATACTGAATTTTACAGTGAAATTTCTCTCCCACACACTTTCTTCAGGCAGTAGCCGGTGTAGACACAGAAAACAGAGCACACATGAGAACAAATGTAGAAGAGCAAATTAAAGGCATGACATGAGCGAAGGCTGCTAGCTCATGTTTCTTTTTTCCTTCCTCTTTTCATGGAAAGCAGAATGCTCAACAAATGTTGGAATCATAATCTTTAATTCCCGCATGAGCTAACGTTAACCAGACTAATTCAAATAATTTTAGATTATAAGTGTGTGCGTGAACGTCTGTCTGTATACTATAGACTTGGCCGATACAATTAATTACTTATGCATAGACATGGAAACCTTTCAAATAATAAAATTTTGCTAGCTATATATTAAACCTTAGATTAAGGTTAAATACACCCTCTTAATATTGGTCTAATGCATGCGCTTAATTTTAAAACCCAAATTTTAAGAAAATATCGATCTGTTTCACCCCTAGTTTTGTAGAATTTCCAGGTCGCTCATGTACACAAGTGTGTAGACTCGTAGAAACTTACTGCTATATTGAAAGAGAACCAACTGACGGAAGTTAATATATATATCTCTCTCTCTCTCTCTTTTGTCATCAATTCGTCGTAATGTCGTTGCCTCATGGCCTGTTTCGGTGTAGACGACGTGGTTTTAATTTATAGATGCAACCTGTACAGAAGATGATAAGAGAAGTAGAAGACCATCCCTCGTCTGGTTGTACACTGCACAAACAGATGATCGATCGTGTGGCCGGCCAATAACTTGAACGGCCTAATTAATGAGTTAAAGTCATTGTCAATAACCAACATCTCCATTTTATGTATAAACCGAAACAATAGAAAAAATATCCATAGTTTTTGTTATTCTTTTATTTTTTATAAATATTATAGATATATATTGTGTCACATAAGCATATCAAACATGTTTCTCAAGTCTTACCCTTCACTAAATGCTAGTTGCTTTAATTTGGATCAAAGAACTTTGCATCCACTCCATGGAAAAATACACTAATCACTCGCTCTCTACCATCTTTATGTGTGTGTATTTACAAATTACACATTATATAGTATATTATAAAAGAGGAAGAAGTTTCATCATTCATCAATAGTACTCCACACCATGGCTCTTTTTTTTTTTTTTTTTAAACCCCTCTTTTGGTCACTAAATATTACATGTTTGCCATAATGATCCCCCACTTTCACCTACTGTTGCCAACTATAGGGTAGATCATTTGCTGATACTGATAGTAACATGATTGTGACATCATAAACATTGGGGAATATTACATGCCAAAATAAACATTACAGGGTCCCAAAAGTATTTTGTCCCTTTTTTTTCCTCTCCTGCAAAATGGTCAAATCTTTCCTTTAATCCATGGATATAACATTTCTACCATAATGGTTCCCAACTTTCATAATCTGTCATAAGCCTTTTTTCTCTTTTACTAGTTAGAATTTTCATATATACCATAAGTCAAAGGTTTTTAAGAAGAAGGGAAGAGCGCTATCTGAATCTCTAGTCACGAGTGTGGCAGACTTTTAAATACCTGATATGAACTTTTAAAAAAATAAAAATTTTGATGGTATATTAAAATTTAAGATGATAAAACCTTAAATGAAAGTGAATGACATACTTATATTAACCATATTAAATACCAAAAACTTTTTCTTTTGTATAGTTTGACTTAGAGTTTTAATTATATAGGTTTTATTTAAAATTTTAATTAGTTTAAACAAATGTACATTTTTCATAATGTATTAACGCTTTTTACAGATTTAATTTAGAGTTTTGATTAGTTGAAATAAGTGAACAACTTGTATTATACGAGAGTGCATGATTCTTAAAAAGTTTTATTTTATCACTAATTCATTACTGAGTAAAAATCTGAAAAAGCTATGCATGTATATTATATAATGTTATCTTATACTATAAACACCAAAAACTTTCTTTTTTTAATGGTTTAATTGAATTGATTAATAGAATTACTTTAATCATTTTCCATTTGCTATCTTTATGCTCTTCTGACATTATATAAACATATCTTTAATTGACTACCCTGTGTGTTTATAATTACTTATACTCAGATTTTACTTAATGTCAAGGTAAGTTTTATCCTTTTATATTATTTCATTAATGACTTATATTGATTTTATTACAGCTAATGTTACTATAAAATGTACCTACACAATGCACTGGTTTCATATATCTTGCTTACTACTAAAAGTTATACGGTTTTTCACAGTTCATCATTGAAGATAAACAGTTTTTTTTCCTTTTTTCCCCCCTTTTTATGACACAATTAACCCTTCCTTAAGTTTGATTCCCTTTTCACAAAGTACTCACATTTTTTAGAGTCCATTTTGCAATTTCTTCAGTTTTAGGTTGTCTAGTTAAATGTCAATTTAATTCCTAAACTTCTACTCTTTTCCATGTTAGTCCCTATGTTCTATCCATATTTTATTTTGGTTCCCAAATTTAATAAATATTTCGCTAGATTCTTTCTATTTATTCTCTTGGTCCCCAAATTTTTTATTTTTTTATGTATTATATTCTAAAGTAAGACATTGGTTATCATAATTTATTTATTTTTGTGTTAAGCCATTTTTTTATATTCATTAAATCAATTGTTAAGCCTTTAATACCTAATATTTTTTGATTTTCTGCCTTGGTTCAAAAAAATTTTGTTGCTTTTCTTTAATTTTTTTTCAAAATAAAAATTTAATCATTATAATTTACATACTTCTGGATATGGTTTTGATTGATTCAGCTTTAATTAATTTTTTTATTTTTATTTTTATTAAATTAATGGTTAAATTGTAAATTTACTAACATAAATTAAGCACAATTTTTTGTTTCAATCATATTATATTATTATTTATAATTGCGTTTTGTAGTATGAATTGTTCTCTATGGTTTAATAGAACAATTTCATTCATAATTGCTAAAATTAAAAGTAAATTTTTCTAAATAAATTTCTCATTGATATTAAAAATTAAAATTTAAGTTGATAAAAGTGGGAAATTTTTGACAAAATTATACATTATTTCAAAATACATATAATGTTATGTTTTTATTTACCTAATTTTAGTTATTGTTCAAGTTAGTTCATATTTAATTAATTTTCTCATATTTTTTAATTATTTATTATTTAAATTTTTCATACTAAATTTATTATAAAAAATATCCACTATATTATGCAGGCCAATATACCTCATATATAACTATTATACAGCTAGCGCAGATAATTAAGTATATGTACACGCGCGCTCTATGGAATGGGCATGTAGAGGAAGGGCTTAATGTTTATGCAATACTGCATTTTCTTTTTTATCTCATAGTAACAAATATCGAATTTGTTAGTAAAGAATGAAAGAACTATATTTATATTTAATTTTCAGAGTCAAACTTTTAGTGACATTTCCATTTTATTTTATTTTTTAAGAAACTCTCTCTATTTAATTAAAAACATCAACTAATTATTAAAGAAATCTCCATGTTGATTACCCCGGAAAATATTACAAAATGCATAGACGAATAACTATAAATATGCAACTTTTTTTTTTTTTTTGTAAAAGAAAAAGTTCTTCTCTGTAGCTTGGAAGGCCAAACTTTGTCCTTTTTTCCCTCCGCAAATATCTTGGATTTCTCTGAAAAGAAAGTCTTGAATTTTCCTTCAATCTATCCCGAAAGTCGGATCCTTGATGGCTGGTCCGGACTTCCCACCGGCGTGGAATTAAACTAGTGGATAGTCTGATGAAACTTAGCAGGACGGGAAAAAAAGTATACGTTTCATCACCCAAATTTCTTTCTTCCCTTTCTTTATTGCTTTTCTCAATTTTAATTAAGGTTGGCCTTTTTGACTTGAGCATTATTTTATTTTCACTTCTCCTTTTGTTTTATCATATTTTCTAAACTGATATCATTGACTAGTGTAAGCTCTTAATTGGAGGGCATGGTTCTGCTTGTTGCTGTGTGTAAATGCAGGGCCTCAGGTAGAACTATAGGCTCAAGCAGGGAAAAGAAACTGGGCGAGCAGGTCCGAAGGAGCAAATGGACTAATGGGCTCATTAGAAACTGTACTAGTCGTGACTACAAAAAAGTACTCCTAGTGGCGCACAACGTACGCCGACCTTCCGAGCCGCTTAGTCCTTTCTCTTTCCCTCGTTTCTCTGTTGAGTACTTTTTATGTGAACTAAGCTTATGTCATAAGCAACCCTCCTACTATATATATTAAAATTTTAAACATCCTCAACTATTGAAACTGATAATAATACTATTTTAAGTGTGTATTATGTGAACTTGATGAATTGCTGTTTAAAGTGTGAGATTGAAATAATTTCCAACTATCTTGAAATTGCTCATGTCCAAGTTAATTTCAACTATCCAATCTCTTTCTCTTCTTGTTTTGTTATTTTTTTGCCCTTTGTAGTTTTCCCTGCTCATGCGTTGCTTCTCTTCTTTTTTTTTCCACTTCACTTAGATTCTTTCACTTATTGGCTTTTTTAACATTTGTTTACTTTTGTCTTCAATGTTGTTCTTTAATAATTTTTTTCAATAATTTTTTGTCGAGTATGTTCTTGAAACCACAAAATAAAGAAAAAAAACATCTCATTAGAGTTCATATAATTCATAATTATGATATACAAATGAACAAATAAAAATGAATAAAATAACAAATAAATATGAATAAATGAAAATATTCTTTTTAGTTCTGCTTCATGTTCATTTAATTAATTTCTTGTTCTTCTGTTACTTATTCAATTAGTTAATTTTCATGCCCATTTAAAACTTATAAAAGAAATTAAATTAACATGATGTCCATTTGTTTTTTCACAGTGGCATCTATTCTTTTTAGAATATGAACATGGTCTTTTTATTATGTGATTTTTTTGTTCTATTAATTTTTTATGTTTATTTTATGAAGTCATTCTATTCATTATATGAATATTTTTTTTGTTGTGGATTTATTCTCTTTATGCTATCAATATGTTATTTTTATTTTATTAATTTTTTTATTTCTCTTATATGTTGTTTGTTCTTTTATAAATAGTTGGTCGTTCTTTTATTTGTTCCTATTTATTCTTTTAGTGAAACTATTTGTTTGTTCTTTTATAGATAGTCATTTGTTCTTTTGTTAGTAGTTAAGTGTTCTTTTATCAATTCATGTTTATTCTTTTTGAGAAACTAGCTACTTGTTCTTTTAAAGATAGTTGTTTGTTCTTTTATTAATAATTATTTGTTCTTTTATAGGTTTCTATTGTATTTGCATAGAAACTAGTCTTTTGTTCTTTTTATAGATGATTGTTTCTTCTTTTGTCTATAGTTGTTTATTTTTTTTATCAGTTTCTGCTTGTTCTTTTATATATAGTTATTTGTTTTTTATAAATAATTGTTTGTTCTTTTATTATTAATTATTTTTTCTTTTATAAGTTTATGATGTTCTTTTAGAGAAACTAGTTCTTTGTTCTTTTACAGATAGTTGTTTATTCTTTTATTAGTCATTTATTTATTCTTTTATCAGTTCTTGCTTGTATTTTTAGAGAAACTAGCTATTTATTCTTTTATATATTATTGTATGTTCTTTTATTAGTATTTGTTTGTTCACTTATAAGTTTATAGTATTTTTAAGAAAAAACTATAACTAATAAAAATACAAATAGTCACTAATAAAGGAATAGACATCAAGTTCATCTAAAGGAACAAACACGAACAAATAAAAGAATAAATACCTATTAATAAAAGTACAAAGAGTTATAAATAAAAGAACAAACAACTAGTAACAAAAGAATAAAAAATTAGTGTCCCTAAAAGAACAAATAGGCATTTGTAAAATAACAAATTATTATTAATAAAAATAAAAATGAATACTAATAAAAGAACAAATAGTTACAAATAAAAGAACAAAGAGTTACAAATAAAAGAGCAAATAACAAAATTAGTGCATCTAAAAGATTTAATAGGAACTAATAGAATAACAATAAGTTATTAATAAAAATACAAATAGCTACTAATAAGAGAATAAACAACTAGTTTATCTAAAAAAACAAAAATGAATAAATAAAAGAAAAAACACATATTGATAAAACAAAATTCTTGGGAAAATGAAAACAAACTTTTTTATCAGTTCAAAAAATGGAAAAAGAAAAGAACTAGAAAAAGATTGGGAAGAGGAAAAATGGGAAGTTGAAAAACTTGGAAAAAGAAAACAAAAAAATAAAACTGGAAAAAGGAAATAAAATCAAAAACGGAAATAAAAGTACAGCAAAAGAAAAGAAAAAAACTGTAAAGAGAAAAGAAGAAAAAAAATGGAAAAACGTAAAAGTAAAAAGTATATATATAGAAAAATGTAATGAAAATCTTAAAAAAAAAAAAAAAGAAACTAGAAGGGGTTGCCTGGGATTCAAGCTTGCGTCCCCCAATCACCTCCATTCGCATTCGCATAGTCACTATATTAAATCTAAGAATTTATTTATCATTTAAAAGAAATTATTTAAATACTTATGTATGTGCGCCAAGCGTACATAATAATTTGCCTTCTCTATTTCTAGTTGTCTGTTTTGTTCTGTTATCCAACCCAACTCTAAAGCAAACTATTTCCCCGATGGACAGCCGCGACAACCTGGATTCCGAAACCCTCACTCATGCGGCCACATATCCTTCTAATCGCTGAGTCTATTCTCTTCCCCATGTTTCTCTACTTCTAATTGTCTTAGTTGTTTCTTGTCCATTTTATTCCCTATATCTGATTTCTAGGTTTATCCTTAATTCTCATGTTGCGTCCGTAGTATCTTGTTGTTTGTGGTGTGCATATCATTTCTTCAAGTTTATCTGCAGGTAGCTTCTTTAAATTTTGGTTTTTAGTATCCGATCTCCCTGTTTTGTTGGTTTTTATCGTATGGTTCAGTTTATTTGTTCAAGGTTTTTGGGTTTTAGTGTTTCATGTATTGTCCTCATGGTTTGCTGCCTATTGTGTCATCAGTGATTTGTTGGGTTTGTTTGATCTTGTTCTATCCTTCATTCCTGTTTCTCTATAGCCATTTGCTTAGTTTGACAGTTCCTAGTTGATCGGGGTCTCTACTATAGTTTCTAGCACAATCAGGTTTGCATTTGTTGCTTGCCTTCCTGTATGCTTTAAGAAAGTGCAACTTGTGGTACTATTTTCAAAGATTTTTGGTCTTCAAAAGGGGATTCTTAAGTGGTAAGGATAAAGCAAGTTCCTCTCACTCGCAAGCATATATGGATGAAGGGAAGAAGCCTTTTAACCTGAATTCTACTACATGAGAGAGTGATGATTTCTCTACTCGGCTTTCAGATAAGAAGTTTTTTATTGAGGAATGCTCTTAGCAGCTTGATACATCCTCCCGAAAGCTTGATGACGAAGAATAGTTTATGGCTAGAAAATATCACTTCCAAGAAGAGTGCGTAGGTGAACAACAACAACAACACCAAATGCAAACTAGTACCTCAAGCTCCTCACCTACTTTGTCACGTTTCTGGGAGAATCTTTTTGAGGTGGCAAGGAAACGTTTTCCTCAAGCTTTGCACTCAATTGCAAACCAAGTTGACAGCTCAAGGCTAGCACAACTTGAGACCAACATCTCTAATTTAAAAGCCTAATTGGAGGAGATTAAGCATAATCAAGAGGTCAAGGAGAAAGAAGTTGAGGATACCATTAAAGAGTTCGAAAGCTAATATTTAAACATCTTGCAGAAGTTGAGCATAGATAAGGAGCAACATTTTAGACAAGTTAGAACTTTATAGAAGGAGTTTGAAGGACTGGAGCAAAAGAATTGATCCCTCCAATAAGATATTGATGCATTTTGTATTAAGCCACACTAAAGTATTCCTTCCTCTAAGCAAGGTTCAACTTGTTGCATCAACCTTGGACTCTATTAACACCTCCACACTTCTACAAGTTAGCTGATTAGGAGTTTGTGTACCGACTTCGAATGATAATGGTCATTGGTTGACTTCTCATCTTGAAAAGAAGAAGATCATTGGTAACATTCTTAAAAACCCTTAGCATAAAAAACCAGGACGTGTGCATCTTAAAAATCACTTTCATGAAACTTCACGAAAAGTTGCTTGGTATGTACACGATTCATCTGATTTGATGATAAGAAATAATACTTCTGATATATGCCCAAGTTCCCAGCTGCATAAGAGACAATAGAAAATGACTGTCTCCCCAACAATTGGCCCCTTAAAGAAGGATTCGGATCAAAACAAGGATCCTACCCCCCCCCCCCCCCCCCCCCCATTCAAAACCTTATCAAAACAAGGATCTTGTCCCTCCAATTCAAAACCTTAGGAAAAGAAAGCTGCATAATTCAATCACCTCAAACGTCAACAATTAATCATGCACAAGCAATCAGCGAATAACTTTCACTTCAAAGTGCTCAAATAATTTTACCTCTTACTCTACCAAATAAGTTAAAAGCTCCAAAGATCATGCATACTCAATTATCTAAAATGGCATCATCACAAGGGCTTTGAGCCATTGTTGGGGGCAAAATTAGGTTACTAAAGGAGAATCTAGAACGATATCCAAATTCATTAGAATCAAGAGGCATGTGTAGAGAAAATTGATTATTTGCTAGGAGACACCGAGTACCTTTACTGGATATATATTTGTCCCATATAGTAATTTTCCAAGTGCTCCAATGGTCAGACCAGGTCACACATGAATCAGATTAACCTATGGTATCAACAAGTTATTACAAGCTATGAAGAATCTTGATTTGATCTAGGGCCAATTTATTTGAGTTAAAGTCAACTAATTTTTTTTAATTTTTACATTTTTTTTTACCTAAAACCAATTTTATTTGAAAGCCAATACTATTTAGATACAATAATAAATTTCAAAGTAAACTTTTATGATGTTGTTAAATTTTTATGAATTTTTCTTTTTTAAGTCTTGAAACTAAAAAAATTCATAAAAATTTAATAAGATTATAAAAATTATATTTTCAATTGATTATTTTAACTAAATAATATTGACTTTTATTTAAAATTAGTTTCAAGTAAAAAAATTATAAAAATAAAAATGAGTCATTTTATAGTCAATTGACTAAAGTTAAAACAAATTGGATACTAGCTTCTTCCTAACTTTTTATGCTCTGTATCCTATAACTACTTTTTCTTTTATCTGTCATTGCTAAATTGCCTCCCTCTTTAACTGGCACAATTAACTATAACCATACTGGTTCCTAAGTGACACAGAGCCTCCTAAGGGTAGGTGAGTAAAAATCATTACTTTTTAAAATTCGAGTAAATAAAAGTGTTAGAGGAAAATTAGAACGAAACAATAGTTGAGTGTGTGAATGGCAACCCAAAATAGAATTATGTGGAGTAGATGAGTACATTTTCATCGTTCAACTTGGTTATATATATCCCATAATTTAAGAAGATGACACACTCAACAAAGCCAAACCAAGCTTAGTTGCAGACCTCACGAGCAATTCCCAGACGAGAATTCACCGTATCGAACAAAATCCTGAGGTTCTGTTGCTGAAGATTCGCTATAATATTCATCACAGAGTTCACGTTGTTTGGCGCCGCCGCCATCGACAAGCAAGCCAAAGACCCAGCGCTGCTGTGAATCAAGCTGTTCTCCGCCGGCAGAACCAAGTCCAGCCCCGTGAAATGGAACGTCACCGCGGGAGCCACCAGCTCGTTATTTATGTTGAAACACGTGTCGAACGCTCCCAATGACGAGAAAGGGACCTGCACTTGCTTCCTGAACTCATCTCGGATGGCAGCGTAAACCGGTGACACGAATCGGGTTATCACGGTACCTGAATCGATGATAGTTCCGGCTCCACTGTTCGGGTTGAAAGCCAGGAGCTCCGGCGCAATTGGGACCTTAACCCGACCAATACTAACACCGGTCAAATTAACGTAATACAGAGACGGTCGGTGCGGGTTTTTGAGAAGAGGGGTGGTGCGGATGCTCTTGGGTTGACCCACTGGCCCCAGTTTGAGAGAACCCGAGAAGTAGTAGGATCTGAAACTGGGCAAGCAATAGGAGAAGACTCCCGAATAAAGTGACCCGAATTGTGAAAGTAGTGACGTGGATCCACGGCCCAAGCCCAATAACCCTTGCGGCGGAATTGACCCGCCCGAAATTGCGTTGACACACCCGAGAGTGAAGTTGTGAACAACATCATCTCCTAACGTGAGAGAGTCCTGTACAAGAGTAGCGGTGAAGGAGGAATCACCGCCGTAGGATTGGTTGAAAGAGCAAACGGCCGACCCGGTCGCAGGGCACTGAAGCCCATTGACCTGAATGCATTGGGTCATGGAGCAATCCAACGACCCGAAAGTGGAAGAGTCACTCGGCGTGAAATCGACTGGGGAGCACCCGGTACATCCGGAGCAGGGAACCCAGGCGGTATCTCTACTTGTATCCAAAACCATGAACAAGAGCTGACCGGGAGACCCGACTTTGACCCGAACCACATAGTTGCCTATGCCGATGACTTGACCGGCAGCAATCGGGACGGAAGCGAACTTCTGGGCCACGAGGCTTGACAAGTAGCTGACCCGGGCGGGGTCTTTGGAAGCCATGTAAAGGACGGTGTTGAGCCATGGTTGGGGCTTGGGTGGGTCGAAGGGCGAACATTTGCCGTAGACTGGGATGACGGAGAGATCGGAGCCGTGGGATTGGGAGGGGCATGGGTCAAAAGCAGAGGTGTATGGAGTTGAAAAGAGAAAGGCAAAGAAGAGAAATGTGATGGGGAAGTCCATGGCAGGGAGAGGAAGCGAAGTTGGATTGGTGTGTAGGAGTGCACGGGATTGGAGTGACTAATAAAATGGAAGATTTAAATAATCTTCACTCATGGTGTAGATTAAAGGATGAAATTACGAAGTAGGAGATATCCCATAATTGGGGATTATGGGGAATTAGCTGGCTAATCAGTCACATGGATATGAATGAAGAGGTCACGTGTTGATGTTTGAAGTGGAGCAAGTTGCAGGGAGGGAGATTTGGAGCTGAAGGTGACAGGATCTTCCTAACGTCAAGACAAAACTTATCGATCGGTCGTCTGAGACAGCGAAGACGGTAGTCTTCAAAAAAGAAGAAAAAAAAAAAGCTCTTATCTGTGGGATTTTTGTAAAGATCTATAGAAAGTCTCAAATGGTTCCCAAATTACAGCATTGCCACCACCTGAGAAAGTTCTAGGACAGTAATGCATGGCATGCAACTCCAACATAAAATTAAAAGCCGCACAAGTACTGAAGTTTTGATTTTGATATACATTCTAACAATAGCTGCCTGCGTATACGTATATCATACCCTGCGATATTGCTGGATGTTTGTTGTGTAACGATATATATATATATATATATATATATATATATAAAGAGAGAGAGAGAGAGAGAGAGAGATAGGGTATGGTGGATGGTCGGAGTAGACTAAGACGAGTAGTGTCATGATGGAAATTTGGTAAAATTGGAGGGTATATATGAATATGAATGGCAGGGCAAGCGACTGTTACGCCTGTGAGTGCGGGTGTTGGGCGGAGGCGATGTTTGAATTTGTTGGGAAGCAAAGGGTGGGACTGGGTCTGGGGGTCCGCTCCGCTCGCTCACGGGCTGGCCAAGCGATGGCTCCTCCGCTGGACCCAATCACGTGATCTTTCATGAATCCCAAGAGGTATAACATTTTGAGAGATAGATACAATAAGAGTGTACTGCTGCCGCACCTTGGCTTTATTCAATTTCAAACAAGAAGAAGATTGTTTATTGTTATTGGATCTTTCTTTTGCTCAAGTAATTTTCACTTGGAACTGTCTGTTATATAACTTGTAAAACTATTTACTTTTGTAAATATCTTGCTATTTTCAGCGTTATCCTGCCCAAAGACAATATAAAAAAAATCGACAAAGCTCTTTGCAACTTGTAATGACTCGGTGCCAGGCAGGTGTGAAAGCGCAACATCGTAGACAAGAGTCCAAATCTCTTTCATGTGCCTGCCGCATTTCAGAAACTCACTGATGACGGATTGGACGGTGCATGTGTGCCACTTGTAGTTGTCTTTCAACATGCTTCACTACAATCTTAATTAGAGTGTCTCCAGTCCCATGAAGCGGTAGCGAGAGTGGAGGTAAAAAATCAAAGTGAGCATAAATTCGTGTGAGTTAAAAAGATTGGAAAATTGGGCATATTTACGAATCAACTGTGAAAAGAGTCTCATAACTTGGAAATACTTCTCCTTATCACACTTGCGAACTCACATCCTTCACAGTATTATACTATAAACTATCTACTTATCTAAAGTGATTGTGCAACAAAGGCCCCACCAACCCCCTTTAGTTACTTAGAAAAAGCTAGATGCCTACCTACGTCTATAATCATGCCCAAGCGCTGTGTCAATCCAAAATTCAAATAAGAATGTGTAACGATATTTGTTTACAGCTAAAATGGCACAATCACAATATCATTTCCCAAAATAAAATACTAAAAAAGGAGAATAAATCTCCACTTTATTCTCTTATCCTTCGTCTTCTTTCTTCCTCCTGTCGTTGTAAGTGGAGATTATTAAACTGATTCAACTGGGCTCTTTCCAGATGTTTCCAACTATATGTGTCCTGCTCGACCATATATCAGCTGTTTTATATCCCTAATTTATTTGCTATTGGCATTAGTAATCATTATCATTAATTTAGTCCATCATTCAACAAAAAAATCTTGCGGGGTACTTAAAAATAGCATTATCTACACCTCAATCATGAGGGAAGCGACATGGAGTAGAGAGAAAATGAGGCAAGCAAAGCAACAGCTGGAATACAAATTAAATTATTATAGTTATTGCATCACTACACGAGAAAGGAAAAGAGAAACCCCAAGTTTTCGCACATTGATACATACTGATACAACAAATACATATAAGCACATAAAAACACATGCTGGAGATATGAACACATGTACCTGTGCAAAGAAACAAGCAATGACATTAGCTTGTATTGTGAAGAAGCGCACTTGCTGCAAATCTTTTGTACAAACTTCAGATCCCATAGACAGAGTTGCGGCTGGATTTCACAAAACTTGCTTCAGCACAACATCATTAGGCTAGAGAAGACGAAGTTGCTCAATTTCAGAATCAAATGACAAAAACGATTTCTTGAAGATAGAATGATGAAATATCCACAAATATAAGAAATGCAGTAAGTTCAACAGCCATCTCTATGAAGAAAAATGGAGACAAATGTTAGATTCAGGATGCATGTCGATCAAACTAATGGGACGAATTAACAAACAGCAATAATTCCTCAACAAATGGGAAGACATGTCTACCAAGATTTGGGGGGCAATATCATTAGGAAAAGCTAATAAACAGAACAGATAGAACTGCCACATTTTATCACATTTGAAGAAGAAGAAGAAGGATATCATTAGGAAAAGCTAATAAACAGAACAGACAGAACTACCACATTTGATCTCATTTGAAATCTGAAAAAAAGGAAGAAGGAGAGCTTTCACATTTATAAACTAATGGCACTTACCGAGTTACCTTGGCTACGGGGGACTCCCATCGCCCTTAATTATCATAACAGGACATTGTGCATGGTTGGCACAATAGTTGCTTACACTCCCAAGAAACATCCTGGCAACATATGTTGAATTCAACCCTTAATGCATTACCCTACAATTAATTATCACACCTAAAAAGACAGCTTGGAAACAGACCATGAATTCCACCATTTATAAACTAGCATCCAATCAAGTAGTATTATACACAAAAAAGGGAAAAATTGTTGCAGCCCAGGGGAGCACCAAAGGAAGTCAGAGAAACAATTTGAATATACCAGTTTTTTTACTATCCATCAGATTTCTCTCGAATTTTTGATACCTGCCTCTGGTCCCTAGCAAGCCGTGGAATCTGCTACCAACATGGCAGAGACTTCACTATATGTAGTACAATCTTTTTACCACTAAGTTGGTCTGTTTTCATTTCCAATCAAGTACAATCCAAAGTTTGCATGGGTCAGATAAAGGAGTGCAGGCGATCAGAGGTAGGATATGCAAGTTCCTTGAAAAAAGACATTGAGATGCTAGGTATTATACCAAATTAAACTAGAGAAATGTTTAAGACAGTACATGTAAAATTCGAGCATCGAAATTCATAGCACTTTGATAGTTGCTTCTTCCCCTGATAGTGGCTCTGCAACAGCTAAAATCCTACATCTGATCATAAGACATTTAAATGATCCACTTCTTGAACATTAGTAGCCAGCACAATATATACCATATTTTTGCTAATTACATTGCATAAGTGTTCATGTGCCAGTCTTTAAACTGTGATGCTCTAGGAAACATTAGGTGTTTACATGTCATAAAAAATGAACAGAAAGCCACATAACCAAACTCCAAGCATACCGCACTACCAATTCTACATCACGAAGCCAACATAATAGAAGATACAAACAGATGTAGTATGATATCTCAAGGAAAATCCTTCATGTTATCTTAACTGTGCTTCTTGGGACCAGACCTTTGTTAGTATTAGCATACTATTCCTTTGACTGGTAGGAGTTCAAGAATACATGGAGAACGATTGTGTCAAGGAAAATACTAATATGCACCTAAAACAAAGTTGGGGAAATTGTTTTGTCCAAGGAGGAGTTCTGATTTGAGCAGCCTAGCTGCGTCTTGCAACACTTGATAGACAGCTAAACTAAAAAGGCTTAACCAACAAGCAACAACTCCCTATGGTAACATCATAGACTCCAAAGTTGCTGAGAATCTCCACCTTGGACAAAACATAAGACTCTAGCAGGAAAAATAAAGCTCGCTTCGCAGAATTATTTGAATATACAACAACTTTCTTCTAACAACCAGTTAAACTTAAAAAGCACGAAACGTGGAAGCACCTTTTTATAGGGCCAAAAGCGCGAGAACCCATCACAAGTAAATCGGCATGTAAATTCTCCACCACTTCACATATCTTCTCCTTTGGATCTCCAATCACCACCTTGGTCTCGTAATTCAACTGTTAAGAATATCAACATGATCAGGTTACAGATCCAAACTAAAATAAACCCCTATCCAAACTAAAATCATTTAAGGTTAACAAACTCACATTCTTTCCCTTGCAAATCCCCAACGCATGATTCAAAATTGCATCAGTGATCCTCTTCTGGTGCGCCTCGATCGCAGCAGTAAATGCCGGCACCTCCAAATCAGCTTCATCCAAAAATCCCACCATCAGGATATTAACCTGACTAGTCCCAAACAAATTGTTCGGGAGTAAAAGCAAATGGACATATAGGAAAACTGAGTAGCGATAGCGGCTTAACTGGGTCCACCGAACGGAATAGGACCGGGGTTAACTCCGGCGGCGATGGAAGGCGGGGACTGAACGTGGAGGATGATAAGACGGCCGGGAGGATCGGCGGGTCGGAGCTTGACATTGTCAAGAGCCCATCTCAGAGCTTCCATGCTCTCCTCACTGCCGTCCACAGCGACTACCACGTAGCCCAAGTTGCCAGTCATGATGGAATTCATCAACCTTACAGAGTACGAACGAGAGAGTGGCTATGGAGCTGATTTTAACTCGTCGACTCCTGACTCTCGAGGAAGCGAAAGAACAGCATAAGATTCCAGATTTTGGGCTCTCCTAACCGCATAAAGGCCCAATCCGAGATGGATCTACATAACTTGCGGATAATCCGTTAACTTACGGATTCGCTTTTTGGTCCCTCTACCTTAAGCGTTGTAGCAATATGGTCCCTTTAAACAATTGATCTAAAATGTGCCCAATTGCAAAATAAAACTAAAGTCAACTTAATTCAAAATAGTTTATTTTATTTTTATATATTTTTTAATTAAACATAATTTTTTAAATGTAATATTATGTATACATAATAGTCCATTGAAATTAAATTTTTTATGATGTTATTAAATTTTTATGAATTTTTCTGTTTTTGGCATTAAAAAGGAAAAACTATAAAAATTTAATAATATTATAAAAATTTTAATTTCAATGAATTATCACACCTGAATAGTATTGGTCTTCAAATAAATTTGGTTCCAAGAAAAAAAAAAGATGTAAAAGTAAAAATAAAATATTTTAAATTAAGTTGACTTCAATTAAAATTAATTGAGTAAAAGTTTTCAACTATCCAGCATGTCATTGGCAAAATCAATATATGTATAGGCATTGTATAAGAGAAATGAGGTTATTTTTAATAACTCTCAGCTAATCTCTTCAGCATATTGCATAAGCGTGACTATGAACGAGATATCATCAACCACGCAATAATTATGAAGATCAATCATAGGAATGCCGAAAGAAGCAAGCCTAAGTTTTTGGCAAAATTTTGGAGAAAGACAGAACACTACCAATACCCTGCAATCTTTTATGGTTGATGTGGCTTTAAAACATCCTTATACATAGGAGGTTGGACTCATTATTCTTTCCAGGGTAGCAAACCAAGACATGGTAAATGGTGATTAAAGGCAAATCTAATAGAATTTATTCTGCCTCAATAGCATAACTTCATGTTACATATAGGCTTTACGATAGGTTGTTCGTTCAAGTCTAAACTATATAACAATACACCTGGGTTGAATTGATGGTTTTTTGCAGATTTCTAACAATAAACTCATCCAATTGTCTTCATTCCTCTCTTCTTAGATATACATGAGCTTATATCTAAGTTTACTTCCTGTGTCTATGTACTCATTACTATGGAAGATACAAAGTCGACTCATAAAGTAGCTAAGCAAGGTTTGTATGCATAACTTGCTTCTTTTATCTCCTTTTTTTTTAGTACACGCACTCATACATTATGTGTACATGTATGTGTGTGTGTGTGTGTGTGTGTGTGTGTCAAAGATTTCATGCAGGCAAGTGTGCATATAAATATATGTATGTATGTATGTGTCCATGTGCGCATATATATACGAGATATATGTCCAGCGGCCTCACACAAACACCTTGCAAAGGTTTAAGGTTCAAGCCCCGCATCCGCCAGTTTTCCCATATATGCTGGTAAGATGACCTTCGGCTTCCAAGATAAACAACAAAAAAATAGATATCCCCATTAGTCAGACATATATGTACTTCCTATCATGTACACTTATATAGATGATTTTGAGTGTGTGTATGCACACAAATATATGTGTCTCTCCCAAAGCACACAAAAAAGAACATTTGTCATTCAAATTGTGAAATAAATGTTTTCCAACTTAAAGTTCGTTAAAATAATTTTTCTTGAAAAAAATCAATGTTAATAGTAAATAGTAATGCCATCAACGAAGTATCATCTATGTTTACATAATATCATATTCCATAGATCATACATCAAATAACCTAATTTTACTACAAAAGTGATCATTAACAAAATAAATGTCCCAAGAGTAAACTTAATTTTCTTTTTTCAACTCAAATTTGTTGCGACCTTCAACAAGTCATCAATTAGATCAAAAATTATTTCTCATGGTTAGGTTGTTTTCACTTTTTGTGTTAACTCAAAGTATATAGTATCACTAAACTGACCTTAAAAAAATCATAAAGGGAAAACTAAATAAACTCAAATGTGGTTTGCCATAACTTACACATTGTCTCCTATATTTTAAAAAACCTACACTTTAGCTCAAACTTCCTTTACACTGTCCAACAATAACTTCTAAAACCCTAATTTATTATCTAGTAACTATGTTTCAGTAATTTTAAATTTTTTTAATATTTTTTACAATTAATTGACATCTAAAAAATCCTAATTTGCATTTATAGGGAGGATGATGCATTTATATGGAAGAAAACTTGATAATTTAAAATATTCATTAATTGTAAAAATATTGTATAGATGGAAATTAATTAAATATGGATATTTTATGGTTTAAGTTATGGTTTTAGAAGTTATTGTTAGGTAGTGTAAAAGAAGTAGAGAGCAAAGTGTTGGTTTAAAAAAAAAATAACAGAGGCGTAATGTAGATCACACTGAATTTCATGTAATAAGGGTCATTGTAAGTTTTCATTCATCAATTAGCACTACAATCATTTTGGCCTATGAACTTACCCAAATCACATAAGTTGATTAACAACTAATTACCTAGTAAACGTTGGTTATTAAACTTTGCAAAATTATACAAGTTGCCAATGATCTATTGGCTAATTGATATGATACCCACTATTTCTCGTAGTCGGCCATAGTTCAAATCCTAAGTTGTGTATAAGGTTTCTACTTTCTATAGCCAAAAGGTGAGTTTAAGTAAGGCTGGGTTGGGTATGAGGTAAATTTATTAATAAAATTACTTTTCTAATCATCTTTTACAGTGTAATTATGAGTACAAAAAAAAAAGAAAAAAATAAAAATTATGTGAGCTGGTTAACAAATTCAAATATCTTAATGGCAAAATTACAAAACTCCCCAATAAAATAGGCTCTATTGGTTCAAAAATGGTTTAAACACGTCAATATGCATACATACTAATAGGAAACATGCTCAAATTTAAGGCCCAAAGCTAATAAAGAGTTTCTACTAAGGCCTAAATAGACCCATAAAGGAACTCCATCATAGATGGAAACAACATATCATAATTACGAGAAAAGCTATGAGATTCTGATCCCATGATGAATTCCTCAAAACTTTCCCGAGCTATATAAACCCTTCTAATCACCAATCCAAAGTACGACGTTCTGACTCTCTCTCTCTCCTTGCTACTCCTCACCGGAAGTTTGACTAGAAAGTCGGAAGGTTTCCCCCGATAACACATCATGGGGCTCTTACATTGTCTTTCTACGTAAGTCGTCAATTCGTGATTTGCCAAACTTCTGAACCTGGCCTACACGATCCTACTAACAATCAATTGGCGTCATCTGTGGGAACATGGTGAATACTCAAGGGTCATGTTTGGAGAACCAAGACTTACTAGAAAAATGAGCAAGAAAGTCATCATCCTGCTGAGCCCGTAGGGCCTATAAGCAAGGAAGCACACCAAAAGTTGACCTGAAGGATCCCATAAGGCTCCAAAGAGACCGCCATAAGGGTAAAGGTCTTGCACCCCTGAACGATGATCAGTTCCTTGCAACATACCCTGTTTGAACAATTGAAGGCAATGCTGCAACAAAAAAATCCAAAGAGCCTTACCAAGGTCTCCAAAAAAGGCCACCGAAAGTCATTTGGCGCCCGGGGAGCCTTACCCTACTCCTCCAGAAGACCAGCCCCTGAGGGTACAGGATGGTCCTGGAGGTATTTATATTAATGTTATCCTGTAGAGACTTAACCAAATGGAATAGCGTATGCGAGCTCCTAAGCCCCCTAAGGAAGGCATTGGCCTTGGCATTTATGTGGAGTATATGTTGCTCCAACCCTTTATGGATGAGATAATCAATGCTCCTACTCCCAAAGGGCTCCACATGCCAAAAATTGACTTATATGATGGCCTAACCAATCCAATTAACCATTTACAGAGGTACGTTACCTCCATAAAGCTTGAGCAGGTCTCTAATATAATTATGTGTAAGGCCTTCAACTCTACGTTAATAGGAGCTGCTGCTTCCTGGTTCGAGACCAATCGAGGGCGCTGTTTCTCCTCATTTAAAAACTTTTCCCAGGTGTTTTTGTGACACTTCTTGTGGAGCTGACCGACCTTAAAAACTGTAACCCATTTGCTAAAAATTAGGCAATGCCGTGATGAACCCATGCAATACTTCATCCGGAGATTTAATGGCGAGGCTTTACAGGTATAAGGGCTGTCTTTGTAGCTACACCTAGTGGCCATTACTTAGAGATTGGCACGAGATTTAAGGTTGGCTTGGGATTTTTATGAAAATCCCCTGAAAAATATTGATGAATTCCTTGACCAAGTCACGCGGTATATGCATGCTAAAGAACTTAACTGGCCGATGGTCCCAAATGACCAACCCAAGGACGAAGAAAGTGGATCCAGAAAAAGAGGGAAGGGCAACTCGTGGCCAGAGCCCGTCCTCCCACCTTCGAGGGAGATAAAATCAAACATTTTGTGCGCTCTAAAAAAAATCAAGTCCATCAATGGCCCCCCACAATACCTTGGGGCAAAATGAAGAAATATTGTAGATATCACAAGGCCAAGGAACATGACACCGAAAAATGTTGGCAGTTGAAAAAGTTGTTCAACGAAATGATCTAGGTAGGGAAGTTGAAAGAATATTTGTTTAAACAGTCGTCCCCTTATTGGAAGCAAGAAGAAAAGCCTCGTAAAAGGAACAATGAAGAGGACCACGATTGAGGTCAAAGGCCTAAAAGGCCACGATCCCCAAAGGACCACATAAATCTTGAACCCTTAGTTGGGGTAAGCCACATGATTATCAACGGAGAGCCCTCAATGGCTCAAAAGTGACAAGGGCGAAAAATTGCCTAACTAGAGGTAATTGACCCTGGCATGGTCCGAACGAGTGCTGACGAATCTCAGATAGTCATCCCACATTTGGATTCGCTCGTATTCAAGGCCCACATCAACAATTTTGACATGAAAAAAGTCTACCTAGATATTGGGGCAAACGTCAATTATATTCACCGACTTATTGGGAAAAAAAATAAAGGTCAAGAAGTCTTCTTTATCCCCTGTGACCGGACTCACCTTCAAGATAAGTAAGGAAAAGGTCCCCACAATTGGGATTGTCAAGGTACTCCTCATGTTGGTGTGGAAAGACCATAAAGAGCAACTTGCCTGTGACTCCCACACTGTTAAATTTCCCATCCTGGGTGTCCCATCACCTTATAATGTCATACTTGGAAGAACAGCCTAGGTGTAATTCCATCTCCAGTCCAACATCAGATGGCTTTTGGTGCTCTTTTGTGACCCCTGTTGAGGATGCCACTATCTTTGTCAACCAAGCTTCAGTATAAAAAAGCTATGTAAAAACCCAATAAAGGCTTAATGAATGTAAGCTCGCACCAGCAGAGGCTAAAAAAAGAAAAATAGGTGCCCTTAGAAAACCAGGCTTACATAGCCTTACCCAAGGATACCAAGCTTGTGAAGGTGGCCCTTGAAAAAATGATAAAGATTGGCAAAGACTTTCCACTTAAGGTAAGACAATCATTTATTCAATTCCTGAAAGCAAATATTAATGTGTTCGCATGGTTTCCCAATGAGATGTTAGGGATAGACCCAAAAATAATTACTCAGAAATTGCAAGTAGATCTTTCAGCCTGATTAGTATAGTGGAAAAGGCGCAATATGGCACCCGAAAAGTGAAACTTAGTTAGAGAAGAAGTAAAAAGGATATTAAATGCATGGATTATTTAGGAATTATGATACCCCAAATGGCTCACCAATATAGTATTAGTGAGAAAGGAAAATGGGGACTGGCACATGTTCGTCAACTACACAAACCTTAAAGATGTCTGCCTAAAAGATTCATACCTCCTGCCATCTATAAATCAATTGTTTGACACCATGCCAAATTTCAGAATGCTGTCATTCATGGACGCTTTCAATGGCTACCATCAAATTCGAATGCACCCGAAAGATGAAGAGAAAATAGTTTTCACAACATTCGAGGCAGTTTATTGTTCCCAGTAAATGTCATTCATAGAACAACACTACAATGACCCCCAAGAAACCTTCCAAAGAATGTGACAGTTCAACATGAAACTCAATCATAATAAATGCATCTTTAGTGTTAGCACTGGTAAATTCCTTAGCTACATGATCTCCAAAAGAGGGATCGATGCTAACCCAGATAAGATCAAGGCCATCCTCACGATGCCCGATCCTCAGAACAAAAGGGATGTTCAGAAGCTAACTGGAAGGTTAACTATACCTGGACGGTTTATCTTGCATTTTGGCAATTGATGAAAACCTTTCTTTCATATACTAAAGAAATAGGTGATTTTTGAATGGACAGACGAATGCTATGAGGCCTTCCAACAAATCAAAGACTACCTTTGACACCTCCATACACTAAAATAGCCCAAGCCCGACGAGCCCCTTATGCTTTACTTCGCTATCATCAAAAGCTCAATCAGTGTCATACTCGTTAGGAAGCATGGGCTGAAATAGTGGCAGGTCTACTATGTCAGTCAAACCCTCCAGGGGGCCAAACCAAGATATCCTGCATTTCACAAAGTAGTCTTGGCCCTCATTATGGCTTCTTAAAAACTATAACTGTACTTTCAGATGCACCACATAACTGTAAGAATAGAGTTGCACTTACAGGATATTCTACAAAACCAGATAAGTTTAGTAGACTTGTTAAATGGTGCAACGAGCTTAGGGAATACAATATCCACTATGAGCCTTGAGAGGCTGCAAAAGCATAAGCACTTGCAAACTTTGTGACTGCAATGACACAAATAAAAAAAACTCAGGAGGAGCAGATCAAAAGAAAAACCCTTTTGGTAAATATTCATTGACAAGGCCTTGGGACCCAAATACCAAGGAGTAGGCATCGTACTTAAGGGTCCGCTCAACCTAGAAAAGACATTCATAATTAAGTTTCGCTTTCCTGAAATAAACAATGCCATTGAATATAAAGCCCTTCTTGTCGGGCTATGGATAGTTGGTTGGGTAGGGGTACAACGTGTACAGATATATAGTAACTATTTTTAATAACTAAACACCACGTGATATTTTTATAAATTTTTCATGTTTATTGGAGCAAATTATAAAAATATATGCCTTTGTAAAAAAAAAAAGGTAATTTTGACATCTTGGAATGTGAACATATATATTTTAAGAAATAAAGTAAAATAAATAATTTTAAATTTAA
Organism: Aquilaria yunnanensis; assembly: GCA_039654915.1. Classification (NCBI taxonomy): domain Eukaryota; kingdom Viridiplantae; phylum Streptophyta; class Magnoliopsida; order Malvales; family Thymelaeaceae; genus Aquilaria; species Aquilaria yunnanensis. The sequence goes on along the minus strand of CM077593.1, from coordinate 99,663,486 downwards.
AAAATCCATAAAACTCACATTTTTTTTAAATGACGTGCAACTCGCACCTAAAACAGCTGTTAACTGAATCGGGCAAAGAAAAATACAAGTAAAGGTTCAAAAAAAGTGTACCATAATCACATTAAAGTGATTCCTAGTTAGTAATAAACTATAAAAGATTATACTAGCTCAAAACAATGAGGCCTAGATTGTTTTGATTTAAAGCAAATGTATTAAAGCATTATTGTGCCGTGGACATGACCTACTTTTAGACTATTTATAAATTGCCCCTAGTGTTTCAATTAATTACAGTTGGCAGAGGCCAACCTTTGACCCAGTCCTTTTTGCTCTACTCATTATGCCCCATCATTTAACCTTGCCCACTGTTACTCCCCAACTCCTCACTCTATTTTTACCCAACCTCTCTAGGTCCAGCCCATTGCTAGCCACTATTGCAAGTGGGGTTGCCTCCCATGACCTTATGTGATTATGATTGTAATGAAAAAAATCTCATTGTTATTCTCGGTAATGCCACCGCCATCGTCACCATTCAATTCAGAACCGTTTGATCGACGATGGACCCATCGAGTTAGATGACTCATCCCAACGATAATAAGGACTCGGCATCAAAGTCAGCACCTCCCTCAGATTTGAGAACTGAAATGGCTCCAACGTCTTCTCCTACAATGATGTTTTCTGAGCCCTCTGCCTCTATGATCCCCAAACTAGAGTTATTGCTGAATGGGATGCAGCGGGGGGTGGAAATGGGCTTACAAACGGGCAGTATAAATTCTTTTAACTTTGTCAATCATCAGCAACACTAGGCTTTTGTTTTATTCGTGAGCTTTTGATTACTTTAATGACTGGAAGACAAAGTTCTCAGCTGGTTTTGAACTCCAAATCTGAATTAATCATTGTGATCGTCGAATCATGATTAGGTTAATTGGATTTTTCCATTTTACGTTGATTTAAGGATTTTGCAATGTTTTCCGAAAGGACACATGATCACGAAACTAAAGTGAGCACCTCATGTAAATTAACACAACTTCAAGGCCAACATGGAATTTGAAAATCTCAATCCCACACAAAGCCAAATGACTCATAGGAAAAAATCTATTAATTCAACCCAATTAACTCCTGTTGAATAGCCCATATTACATAGGCATTATCAATGTTTAAGAAAGGAAAGACCACCACCCATTTTAGGTGGTAATAAGTGCAATCAATCTTGGCAATGTTAGGGTTTTAATCCCTTCCCTAATCCTAAATAATATGATCAAATGTTGTTTAATTGCCTTTAAATTTTATAGAAATAGGCATTTCCATGTTCCCTATACTATACAAATTTCTCTTTTCAAATCCTATTGTATACCTGACTTTTCATCGAGAGAACCGGAGGGGCGAAGGTGGGAAATTTTTACTGCCCCCAGTTTTTGGTTACGGGGTAATTTCGTTGTCATTTTCCTTTGTAACCCTCATTTTTCTCACCACCAAACGGCAGCCCAGAAGGAAAAATGGAAGAAAACCCAAACAGAATCGAAGCCGTACGCCTACTGGGGCTCTCAGAGAAGCTCCTTCATTCTCGAGACGTCAACGGCGCTAGAGACTTCGCCGTCTTATCTCGCGAAACCGATCCCTCACTCGAAGGCGCCGATCAGGTCCTCTCCATCATCGACGTCCTCATCGCCGCCAACAAGAGCATTAACAACCACCCCGACTGGTACTCCATCTTGCAAGTGGACCGCCGATCCGACGACTACGATCTAATCAAGAAACAGTACCGCCGCCTCGCCCTCCTCCTCCACCCGGACAAGAACAAGTTCGCCTTCGCAGATCAGGCCTTCAAGCTCGTCGCTGACGCCTGGGCGGTCCTGTCCAACAATTCCAAGAAATCGCATTACGACCGGGAGTTGGGATTCTTCACGAGGATCGATCTGACTGCCAATCAGACTGCCGACCAGTCGGTGAGGGTGCCGGTCAGAAGAGCCGAGCAGCAATCTGTCAGAAGAGCCGAGCAGCAAACAGTCAGAAGAGCCGAGCAGCGATCAGTCAGAAGAGCCGAGCAGCAACCGGTCAGAAGAGCCGAGCAGCAACCGGTCAGAAGAACTGAGCAGCCGCAACGGAATCAGATGGCGACGTTTTGGACGGCGTGTCCGTTTTGCTACAGGCTGTTCGAGTATCCAAAGACATATGAAGGATGTTGCCTGAGGTGTCCGGTTTGTCAGAGGTCGTTTGATGCAGTTCGGATTCCGAGTCTGCCGCCGCTCGTTCCTGGAAAAGAGGCGTATTACTGTTGCTGGGCGTTTTTCCCTTTGGGGTTTGTTCCTGGCAATCCGGCTGCGAGTGGGAAGGCGGCCGTTCCATCCGGGTTTCCTAATTGGATGCCTCCAATGTTTGCGTCTGCGCGGCCGGAAGTTGAAATGAATGTTAGTGCTGGTGGTACAGCAGCAGCCCCTGCCGCAGCTGATCCGGCTCCAGTGACAACTGACCCGGCTGCAACGGTAACGCCAGCTCCAAAGGAAACGAAGACGGCTGAGACCAGGAAAAGTGTGGCGGCAGTGCCGAGTGTGAGTGGAACTGGAAGTGCACCTAGAAAGAGAGGGAGGCCAAGGAAAAATCCTGTGAAAATTTGATTGTGTTCACCCTATTGGTTGAATTAAGCTTAATGAAGCAACTTCAGAGGTTTTGTAACTCCAAGGCTGGCTCAGGCGGAGGGTGCCCTTTTCTGTAATTTGTAGGTAATGTTGTAATTCCCATTCTCTGTTGTTTCTTCTTAGATCATAGATTTTTTTGCTGCTAACCAACAGCATCTTAGGTCATGTCCAAAAATGTAACGTTAAGGTACGCCAGCATTATCATGTCTGAAGTTCTTAACTTTTTATTTAAGCTTACTTCTATGTCATGTTTTCTTAAAATGAATTCAATGTTCCTTGAATAAAAAAAAAAAAATGAATTTAGTTTGGAGATATTGGATGTTGATTCACGGTTGCTCAAGACGTTTAGATAATGGGTCAGTTGCAACTGAACCAGTTTTCTGCTCTTATTTTAGCCTTTTGCCGAATCTACCGCAAGTTGATGTTTGATAACCTGGCTAAATACCTTGATGTTATTACTCTTACATCCTGTAATTTGACATGAGAGGATTTTAAATTTATGTTTTACCGATGTTCGTTAATGGTTTGAGTGTGGGTTTCCAACATTGGAATTGTTCCAATTTCCCCGTCCTTCCCTTCTATTTCCCTTTCTTGTGGATTGTTGCTTCATTGTCTTCTGTTATCTTATGTTTCACCCTAGTGGGAGGTTTGTTTGCTTCATTTTCTTCTGTGATCTTATGTTCCATCCTTGTGGATTACTAAATCCCTAGTTTTTAATGCCACCAACTTGTTTGGAAATAATAAAATTTGCAAATAGCCATAACGCACACCTGTTTGTAATTTAGTTTTTGTTATGCCATATTATCTTCAATTCACAAGAATACCCATTCTCCTAATTTCATCTTTCAAACCTGACCTGCTAGGTCATCAAATTCATTGCCATTTGGTGAGTGGTGCTTTTCGCTATATGTTGCTTTTTGATGGTTAATAATTCTTGGTTACTGGCCTACCTACGTAAGAAATCCAAAAGATGCCTTGGTTTACAAATATTTCTGCACTCTGTATGACTCTGTGACCTTAAGTGGTCAGCATGTAGGCGGCATATGTTGATCTGAAGCGCCAAATTACCTTATTTTTCCATTTTAATATTCATTATATGGCAGATTGTAGTTGTAGGCAGGTTGTTGTTCATGAAGACGCAGGGTTTAGTTTCATTAATAGTTTCAGCTCGGACAAGAGAGCTTCCATGAGGTTAGCCTAATCTTGGAAAATCGGAGCTGTAACTTGTTTTGGTGATACGACGTGGAGATGCTAAACGAAAGATGTGGTAGATAGCAACTTGGTTGATGTAAATAGAGTGGAAGAGACCCCCTTGGAAGTTTTTGGATAATTTGGAAGCTGAATCGTTGCAACGACCTAGAACCTTGAGATCGAATCATAGTGGCCTTAATCCACTTGCCATCGCCTGGGCCTCACTCATGGTTGCAGTACAGAGGTTTGAGGGCTGAATATAAAAAACAGACAGCTTTGATATCGTTGGTTATTTGACTTGGAACCATTTCTGAGACACTGATTTATAGCTTCAGTCAATTAGTTTGAGGCTAGATTGCCAAGGTTCAGTGAGTTTCCAACAGTTGTCTGAATGGTGATTAACAGGATTCATGCTTGAGCAACTATTGATTTGGATACTTGTGTGTTTTGATATTTCACTAAAATGAAGGGTTTCTAGCTCCTGCTAGACCTTGGAAGATGTTGTTCGTGATCCGTGATCTTGGGTCGGAAGCTGTGGTACGTGGGATTTATTTGGGCTGGAAAGATCAGTTCAGCTTACGCATATTTTGGATGAACAAGTGGTAGTAGCGGATGATGCGATGCTTCTTTAGTGTTAGTCTCAATTGCTATGTAAGTATTGTTGTTGACGATAATTTCAGTTAAAAAACACTCCTTAATGTGGTGATTAATTTCTCTCAATTGTGATACTGGATGGGATGGAAGACGAGAGATTTATATACTAAGTATCACCTAGTTCGCGTATTTTGGCTTCTTTTTCGTTTCAGCACCATTCTTGTCGTAAACACTGTCTGTAAATACCAACATCCCCAACAGTAACACCTTGAAAATTGAAACACAAAGTATCAGCAGCTCGTCAGTTAGAAATCAAGACGACCAAGAAATGGTTGCTTTAGGCAACGTGATAAATTGATTGCAGTGATGTTACCGATAATTCTATTTGCAATAATATTTTCTTCCCAAGTTCCGAATCGATGTTATTGATTAATCACTTTTAACGCGATTACTTCATAAAAACCGAAAGGGGCAACCATTAAAATTTTGTGGAATTACATCTTTTCCCTTGAGGTTTAATACTAGTTACATTTTCACTCCGAAAGTTGGAAACCTATTTTCGCCGGGTTGCCACCAATACAGAAAAAGAGGGAAAATGGAAATAATTAAAACTGCCAGTTATCTTTTTAGTTAGGGTTTTTACAGTTACACCCCTGAACTTTAGGTCGTATTACACTTACCCCCCTGAAGTTTGAAAATATACACTTACCCCTTACTTTTTTAGCACTGTCAGTCAGCCATTAGTCAAAGTTACAACCAGCCACCTTGAATTTAGTTTAGCTTACAATTATATCCAAAACTTCAGAAATTTATAATTTTCCAAAATTGCCATTCTCCTCCTCGTCTCTCTATTTCCATTCTCATCCGCCTCCACATAGACCCATCCATCTCCGCGCCTCCCCACCTCCTTATGCTACTTCTCATTCTACTCCAGTATGCTCTCCTTTCACCTTCTGTCGGCGCTCCTCAAGCTCTCAACGACAACCTTGTGGTTGCTACATTGAGACTTACCCAAACTAAGGCCACTGACTCGCGGTCCCTCATCTCCATTCTCCTCATCAACTCCACCTATGCCGTTGACCGTGAGATACTCCAAACATGTCCAAACTGCAATAGTTATACCGCCTCCTAACTTTTGGCTGCCAACAATGAGTTCAACTTCAATTTCTACAATGCTATTGTGAAGGATGTCAATGTGGTGGCCAATGCCATTTGACAATGCAAATATGAAACCTATGGGTCGGCCTTGGTTAAGCTTAACTTTGTCCTCCTCAAGTTTTATGAAATTTTCATTGTTTCTACCAAGTTTTTCGGTCTCGAAGATTTGAATTTATTTTTTAATAAAGAGCTATATAAGCTATCTATGTAAGTCTTACTAGAAAATAGATCTGTTCATATATAAAAGTGATAAAACAAACACATAATAATGATATCAATATAAAAAATTGTAAAGCTCATCAAATTATTTAGAATGTTGAAAAACGCTCCCGCTTATATTAGTGGAAAATATAGTATGAACCTCTAATTATTTGAATTTAATTATTAGAGATAAATTTTTTATTTCATTTTTTATTTCTTCCATTCTATTCTAATTATCAACAATATAATATTTGGTTTCAATTATTTGCCTCCAATTTTGAATAGAGTTTATAGAGTTAAATATTTTATTTGTCTCCAATGTATATTAATTAGTGACAAATATAATATATATGCTTCTACATTTTTTCCTCAAATTTTAAATATAGCTATTGGAGATAAATGCGCTATTTGCCCCATTATATTTGTCTCAAAAGCTAATTTCTCATGTAGTGAATTCAAAATAAAATAAAATAAAAATTAAAATGAGAAATATTGAAAAAAAAATTATTTTAAAAATACAAGGTAAAACAACATTGTTACATGATTGACAATGATTCCAACAAATGAGTTATTAGTAATTAATTTGATATATAAAGATTATTCACTCAACTTAAATAATATCGATTGAAACTTTATATTTAAAAAGGTTGAAAAAGTATTTTTTAACACTTTTTGAAAAATCTTGGTATTTTCTCTTAATTTTTCATTTTTCTTAGTTGGCTACTAAAAAAATTATTCAAGTTATTATTAATTAGATATATTATTTTCTAAAAATATTATTCAAGTGATTATTAATTAGATATTTAAGTGATATAATTTTAGATAAAAAATCAATTGAAGTGGCTAGATGCATTGAAGCGTTGGCCTTCATCTTTTCTTTTTCAATTTGTGTCGATCCATGAAAGGACATGTGAGGCAAATTTGGGTGAGTCTGAATGAGTCGAGGCAAGGATGACAAGTGACTTTGGGGACGAGGTTAGGGGAAGGAGGCGATGGAGCAAGAAGGAGGGGTTGGATAAGAAGGTAGGGAGGCGGCGGAGATGGATGGTGTCGAAATGGTGGTAGCGAATAATAGAAGTAAAAAGATGAGAAGAGGAATGACAATCTTGGAAAATTATAGATTTCAAAAGTTTTTTTTATAATTGTAAACCAAACTAAATTTAAGGTGGCTGACTGTAATTTTGATTAATAGTTAATTGATTGCATTAAAAAAACATAGAGTAAGTGTATATTTTCAAACCTCATGGAGGTAAGTGTAATATCATCTAAAGTTCAGGGGGTAATTGTAAGAAATTTTAGTTATTATATTATGGAATTAGGCACACCAATCCACCACTAATTCTTTATATATAAGCCACCATACCTCAAAATTTGGTCAAATTCCCTTTGGAACAAATTGCTTATTTTCTCTGAAAAGCTCCACATGGATGAAATTGCCATTGCCTCTTCTACCAGACTAATGCTTCCAAATCAAAAACTTTCCCAGTTTATCGTCACCTCCAGATCACGATTTCTTTAGTCGATCGTTAGCTTTGGATCTAGTTATCGTCACTTATATCGAGACCGCATTGTTGCCACTCACCACCAAATCTCGCCATCAACGCTCACTTCCATATCTCATCTTTCACCTCTAGATCTTCTAGATTATCATTTGCACCTAGATCTAGCTATCGTCACTCACTTCCAAATCTTTTTTTATCATAGCTCACCTTTGACTCTTACCATCTTTGCTTATCTCTGGATCACTTTATCGCTGATCACCTCCAGATTTGCCAATCATCACTTTTAAACCACATTTGTTATTGCCTCAAGATCACACTAGTCTTCACCACCTATTCGCCCCATACACCATGACTCCGTGTTGCCATTAGGCCACTTCTCCCTTATATCCACCACAGAATTGTGCGCTGAAATAATATGCAGAAGTGTCTAAGAGAAAGATACAAAAATATTTTAATGAATATGTAAAAGTATTTGAAGAAATATATAAAAGTATTTGAAATAAAATGTGGACATTTTATTCTCTTCATAAACAAAAGTGACAAATAAAATAAGTAAAAATGTCTAAATGTATATATGAAAGTGTCTAAAACAATATGTAAATAGTGTTTGACATAATATATGTACAAGTGTATGGTGCAACATGCAGGTAGCTCTATATCTTTAGAAACAAAAGTGTCTTAAGCAAGAAATGGTAGTTCCTTAATATATAAGCAAAAGTATGAAGAATTTTATTGAAGTATATTAAGTAATATATAAACAATATGTTATCTCTAGAAATAAAAATATTTGAAGTAATAAATAAAAATTTTAAATAAATTTTTAAAAATGTCATAAGTAATTTGCAGACATTTTGTTCTCCCCAAAAATAAAAGTGTTTAGATATATATGAAAAAGTATCTGAATAAATATGTAAAAAAACACTTGAATAAATATGCAACAATGTCTGATATAATATGTAAAATTGATTTGTTTTTTGCATGGCAAATCACTGAGGACATGCTCTCTTCAATAATTTCCAAAATCTGATGTTAGAACTAATGAGTGTGACACAAAGTCATTCATGATGGTTATCATCGGTTTCGGTCAAGATGGAAAGGATGTAAGCAGCACAACAACATCACCACCACCTTGATCGTAGTGGAACAGTAGAGGCCATGACCACCATCTCTTCATTCAATTTGTGTAGTGGGCACGACTTTTTTCACCAAATCTAATCGGCACAAAATAATGACTAGATTTGATGATGTCATCATCATGGGAGAGCAACGCCAAGAATGCCATTTGTAAGCGGTAGTAGTTGGAGAAGATGAAATCCCACCATTAGGAAAACACCATTAAATGCCACTAGAAAAGATAAATGCGACGTAGGGTAAAAGATGTGGTGGAATTTTTTGTATAACAAGAGATGAATTTGAAAAATCACGACTATATATAATTATACATATGTGGATAATAGTCACGGTTTAATCTTTTTAAGTTGATGCCTTGACGTGAGACAACATAAAAAGTCCAAAGGAAAAAACACCTAAAAAAGGTTGGGGTGTATGAGTAGGTTTCCAAACAGAGGATGTAAATGTAATTAGCATCAAACCTTAGGGCAAAACGTATAGTTGATCCTGGCAGTGTAATAGTGAAAAGGGTTAATTCTTCCATAGCTCCTAATCTTTAATTATTATATCATTTTAGACCCTAACTTTAATTTCTTGCATAGAAATCCCTTAATCTAGTTTAAGGGGAGTTCGTTTAGGTTTAATCACATTAATGGGTCAACTATTTTGGTTGGTTAAAGGGGAGGGAACAAGCATGAGAAATGAAAATGAGCTAAAAGTTGGGAAAATTTACAGTTCATTCCACTCTACTTTTTGCTCATACAAAGGCATTGAAGTCTATAGCCCACCCCAATTCCCCTCCCTGCCAGCCATCATCACTGTTGGAACTGACCTGGCCTTCCTTTGCTCCAGTCCATTCCTCCTCTTTTGTGCTTTTCCTTTGCCTCAAACTTTACATCTACGTCGGTGACTTCATTTAATTGTAAATGCATTCTTCTTCATCGAGATCAACGAAGAGAAGAAAGGCCGAGTGTCATCTAGGTAACCTTCAAAGACGCCGAAGCTATAACTTTTTTTTTCTTTTCTGGGTTCCTCTAAATAATATGCTTAATTTTGTTAGTTTGGATTTCACATTTATGTAATTGCTACTTCAATCATGAATTATCTACTTTACTAACAATTAGCCCTTGTGATTTGTATGGATTTGCTAGATCGGGCGAAGGCTAAGCCGGATATAGCAGCGAGGGCCATAACCAACGATGACAATGGCTGGCGGTGAAGGGAATGGGGGTGGGTTGTAGAAATCACAATGGTATGCCTTGTAATTATCGTCAACTTCAGGCCTTCTCCCACTTTGCACTTTAACCCCATCCTTTGACCAGCCAATAATTTTAACCCATTAATGGGTTTAATGCGAGCCAAACTGGTTCTTAAATGTTTCATTTTGAACTTCGTTAACTTGAAACATTAAATTATATGGGAAAAAGGTGAAAATTTTTGTTTTAAGCCCTGAAAGTTTTTCCTTTTGCCATAAAAGCCTAGAAACTTTCCCATCTAGCAAATCGAACCACGACTCTACAATGCACCATTCACGTCCCTCTCCAGCCACTGTCCTCCGCCGCCCACCAGCCGCCGTGTTCTGTTATCGCCCTCACAAAATTCCATCTACCCTCTCCCCTCAAAACACCACTCCTCTCTCCACTCGAAAACTCACCATTACTTTCCTCTCCTCTTTTCTCCCCCATTCTAATATCTCATCCGTTGTTCCCCTCCTCTTGCAAGATCTAGAGCTACGGGACGACGGACGACGAGAGAGAGCTCGATCGGACAAGCAATTACGGTCTTCGCCAGAGACAATTGCCGAGGAGGCGCAATCAAAGAATTTCTTTCATAGTAATTTATCGCGTCCCTTTGAAGTTGGAACTTCCCTTATGAGATTCGCAGCTGATAGAGGCATTATTCAATTAGGGAAGACTGGAAGTGAAGGGAACAATGTACAAGTCGAAGCTGCAGGAGCTGTGTCAGAAATAGGCGCGGGAGCTCCCAAAGTACGAAGTCTCAAAGCACGGCCTCGATCATCATCCCGTCTTCAAAGCCACTGTCTTCATTAATGGCTCCACCTTCACGTCGCTAGAATTCTGCAAAACCTCCAAGGAGGCCCAGAACAACGTTGCTCACATCGCCTTCCTTTACTTCACCGCCCCCGTCCCAGATGCCCTCCTCCTCCTCGTATTCCATCATCTTTGTTTCGTTTGTGTCTTGGGTCGTTTCACGCGCACGTGGAATAATCGGGACGTTCTAGTTTGATTGGATTGTCGAACAAAATGATTAATTTTCTTCTTCTTCTTTTGTTAAAGAAAAAAAAACAAATTAATTTGTGGAAACAGTGGCTCGATTGTTAGATGAGAAAGTTTTAAAGTTTTTAAAATAAAATAAAAAATTTCAGGGGTTAAAACTAATTTTTTACCTTTTTCGTCAAATTTAACGCCTCAAGTTAATAGAAGGTCCAAAGCGGAACATTTAAACGAGATTAGGGACTTTCTATATAAGAAATCGAGGTTAAGGTCCAAAATAGTACAATGTTTAAAGGTTAGGGGTCCTAGATGCAATTAACCCGTAGCCGACCAAGTAGCAAAACAAGCACCACTGCAGCAAATCCAGCGAAGGAAGGTGGAACTCCATTTGCAGAGACGAAGCTGAAGGCCAAATCATGATCTCTCAGTTATTCGTCCTGTCACAACGAGGCGATAATATTGTTTTTCGCGATTGTAAGTCCCAAAATTCCTCATTTTCTCTCTTGATCCCATCCAAAAGTAATTCATTTTACATTTTGTATTTGCTCCTCGTAATTTGAATCCATTACCTGAACCTTTCACTTTGAATTAGCAATCCTCTCAAATTATGATTTACACGAATCTTAGTTGTCGGGGTAGCTTTCTGCGGAACTCTCTGAATCGCTAGTGAGTTCCCAGATCTGATCAGCCCGTAATGGAATCAGGGATTTTGTAATGTTGATTGCTAGTAAGAGATACGAGTTCAAATTATGCGATTTCTTCTTTAGACGTTTAGTTCTCGAGTAAATCGTCACATTGCGGGCACTTTGGGAATTAGCCTTCGGTATTGTTTGAGGCCTAAGTTGTTGGACAAAGGAAAAATAATGATCCCTTTTTCGGTTGTCGTGGAAACGTGTTCAAATCCAAGGGATTTAAGTTTAATTTTCGAGTTATATGAGTGAGATCAGATTCGGTCCTATTATTCAAACGTAATGATGTGGATTTTTCAGAATTGAGTTCTTTTAAGACATGGTTTGTAAATAGGAGGATATTTGTTATTGTAGACCGTGGTGAAGTATCAAAAGGAAGTGCTGAAATATTCTTCCGCAAAGTTAAGTTTTGGAAAGACGATGGACAAGAAGAGGCACCACCTGTCTTTGTAGGTATTATCTTGCTAAAGAATGTTAGTGGTATAGCTTATTAATCATGCCTGCCTTCAGCTGCATATTAGTTGAAAGAGGGTGTAATACATATCTGGCCTTATTTTATTTTATTTTTTAACTTGAGGATAATCCTTGCTAGCTTCATTTTGGTTTTAATTTGTTCCATTAAAGTTCTTCTTTTTTGATACTTGATAGGCAGTCACCATTGATGTGTTGAGGTTTGTTGAATGGAGTATCTGTTTCCTAAGGCCATATACGTGATGTTGGGGATAGACCGAATAGACGAAGAGAATCAAGTGATATCATTCTAATAATACAAGTTACTATCTGTTGTCTAATATGTATTCAGCAAAGTAAATTTTGATTATCCAATTGAAAAGATAAAGAACTAAGCACATCAAAAGTTCTGAAGCATTTAATCACTGGAAAGGAATCTGGTTATATTCTGTCTTCAGGCTTTGCATTCATCCTTAAATCGTCATTATGCACTTTCCTTGGCTTCTTTGTGACCATCCATTTCACAGAACACATCAATATATGTTCTTTCTGTTCATGCACCATGTAGGACTATCACATTATGGTTGAGTTGAGCATATCTCCAAGCAAAAAGTTCATATTTTGCTTATTTTATTTCAACTGCAGAATGTGGATGGGGTGAACTACTTCCATGTGAAGGTTGTTGGATTATTGTTTGTTGCAACCACAAGGGTCAATGTGTCACCATCACTTGTCCTGGAGCTTCTACAAAGGATTGCCCGTGTTATCAAAGATTACCTGGGGGTTCTCAGTGAGGATTCTTTGAGGAAGAATTTTGTTCTTGTCTATGAGCTCCTTGATGAAGTCATTGTAAGTGCATTTTCATAATCATAATGCTAATTCCCGGTGCTTTTGTGTATTCTTTTCTGTCGTTCAAGTCATCTGCATTTATGGTAGTCCATGGCTCTATTTGCATATTGTATGTGACAATCATACTGTTTGTGTTTGCGTACCCAAATGAAGTATTTTAAGCTGTTATATTCAGTAGTATTTTTTCCTGTTGGTGAAGCTCCACTAGACCATTATTAGTGGCCATTCATCCAAAAAGGACCATATGGGATTGACTATTTTCTTTTTTTTTTTTCACCAGGACTTTGGTTATGTGCAAACAACATCCACTGAAGTGTTGAAGTCTTGTGTGTTCAATGAGCCAATTGTGGTTGATGCTGCACGCCTACAACCTCTTGGTCCTGCTGCCATCTTTATGGTATACTTACGTCCTATCATTGAACCTGACACTTTTAGTTTAAGGTGCCTCTTGCGTTTTCTCATAAGTCATAAGCATGCATGTGATGCAACTGATTGTTGGGATTTTGGACAATACAGCAAGGGACGAAAAGAATGCCAGGGACTGCAGTCACAAAGTCTGTTGTGGCAAATGAACCTGGAGGGAGGAAGAGAGAAGAAATCTTTGTGGATATAATCGAGAAAATCAGTGTTACATTCAGTTCCAGTGTGAGTTATGAGACCTCATACATTCTTTTTTTTTTTTGCTTGTATCAGCCACTAGATATTATGCTGATCGGTGGGGGGCAAATTTAATAGGTTTAACAAACTTATGGAGAATGAAGTTCGGTTTAATTGTTTGTTTTTTGGTTTATGAAGGTTGGCTTAATACTGCATCATGTAGCACATTAGTAGTCTATCAAACTTGGAAGTGCCATATATTTGTTCAAATGTTTCACTTCCTCCTCCTCCTTAGTATCCTGTCAATTAATTCCATGGTATTTGAACAGGGATATATACTATCGAACTTGGAAGTACCATATATTAGTTCAAATGTTTCACTTCCTCCTCCTCCTTAATATCCTGTCAATTAATTCCATGGTATTTGAACAGGGATATATACTTACTTCTGAAATTGATGGGACCATTCAAATGAAGAGCTATCTGAGTGGAAACCCTGAAATCCGATTAGCTCTTAATGAGGACCTGAGCATAGGGACAGGTGGTGGATCAGCATACGGTATTTGCACACTCTATTTCATGAATTTTCTGAACGAAAGCTCTTAAATATCTATATCTTCATACACACTTTGATACACTTGCAGATGATTTTTAAGAGTCATATTTGTTTGCTACCTTGGCATTTCTTCACTCCTTTCTAATAATTTTTTTTAAAAAAAAATAGAAGTGGGAAGAGTTCGGTGGGAGTTCTTGTTTGAGACTGTGTTGGTGGGCAGAAGGGTGGATTTTTAAGTTCACTGAGCAAAGCAAAATAGGCAGTGGTGATTATCCAAGTTTATTCAATTTAGCGAAGAATCATAAACAGGAAGCTAGTTCAGTGTTGGATCTCTCAATATGTTTGTAGAATATAAAACCCATCAGAGAAGGTGGTTGAGCAGGCGTACATGCATCCATACATACTTGCAATATTTTGAGCCAAGGAAGATCATTATTTTATAGTTACTTCAGTTTACTAGACTATCTTTTTTTTTTTTCCCTTTGTATGCATCAGCTGTCATCTTTAACATCAATGGAGTTGACAATTATCTAATTGAAAATCAAACCTAGGGGTTATCTCCAGTCATTCAATTCCAATCACACTTGGTTTGCAGATTATAGGAGTTCCAGCAGCTCAGGTGCAGTGATTCTAGACGATTGTAATTTTCATGAATCTGTGCGACTTGACAGTTTTGAGTTGGACAGAACTCTGGCATTGGTGAGTATAACTTCAAAGCATTACAGAATTTCTTCACATACTATATCGTGTTTGATTTTATCACCATTCTCAGGTGCCTCCGGATGGTGAGTTTCCTGTGATGAACTACCGAATGACTCAGGAATTCAAGCCTCCTTTCCGTATTAACACTTTAATTGAACAAGCTGGAGCACTAAAGGTACCAGTGCCCCTTGCCTTACATGAATTTGATCATCATGCAGATTTCTTAATATAACTTCAGATTTTTTTTTAAGTACTGTGCTTTTGAATGATAATAGATAAACTTTGTTTTAGTGATATTCTTTATGCCTGAGTTCTAAGTTGCCTGAATTGAAATTTTAGGCTGAAGTGATTCTTAAAATACGTGCCGAGTTTCCATCAAGTGTTACTGCAAATACAATCACTTTGCAGATGCCACTTCCAAAATATACTACCAGGTACTTTTTGTAGTCATGAATAATCAGAGAGGCAAATTGGAAAATTTGAAGTACATCACTGTTGTTCTATTTGAATGGTTTCAAAATCATCGTGAAAATGCTGTGCACATTATTTAATTCGTCCTTTCTGGCTTATAGCACGGATGCTGATCGGTAAAATCATTTTCATAAAAAATAATTCAACAAATAAAGAAGAAATGTGAGAGTCTCTTGCATGCATCTTATGGAATTTATATGGTTCATAGAAGCCTGGTCTCTGAAATTGTTGTAAAATTAATTTGTAGAAAGACTTCCAAAATTTTAATATCCCCTCTATCTCATAATCTGTCTCATTTCCATATTTATTCATCTTCTTCCCAATGTACCCCTTCTATTATGTAAAACCCACTAATGCATCTTCTTGTAATTATGCTATTATAAGGTATAACCTTGGAGAAAAATACCTAAAATGCTTATGTGATGATGCAACATTGATAATTTTATGAAGGAGGCGAAAGTGACATATTATGGGACCAAGTGAGTATGAAGTCTGGGAGAAGTAATTCGTGTAACTTATATCCTGGTCCTTTAGACATTTAGAAGATTTCAGTTCAAGATAACACGGTTTTCCTATTCTTTCAGTTGCTGCTGTGGTTTGTTATCTTGTACTTATATTGTCGTAAATATGTTTCCTGGAAAATTTTTGCATCATATTGGCACCAGGGCTAGTTTTGAGTTGGAACCTGGAGCTGTTGGACAGAAAACGGATTTCAAAGAAGCAAACAAAAGACTGGAGTGGGGCATTAAGAAGGTGAACAGTTATAAAAATTTCCCTCTTGAGTTTTTCACAGTTATTATTCTTCTTCTGTTGCCTTCTGTTGAACTATTCGTGCTTTGTTCTATAAACTTATGGGTAAAATCGACCGGGGGTCACCTAGCTTATTTTTTTGTCCTAAACGGGTACCTTACCTTTAAATTGTCCTACCGAGGTACCTTACCTCTTATCGCGTGTCCTGTCTAACTACTTTCCGTTAATTTCAGAGTTATATCTAACGGAAAATGCTGATATGGCATTAATTAATATTAAAATAAATATAAAATAGTAATTTTAGTCCCCAAACATTTCCAATTAATGATTTTAAACCTTTCAAACTTCCTAAACATCAATATCAAACCCAAAATTTTAAAATTTTTCATTCTAACCACAAAAATATCAAAAACTAACCCAAATTAACAAACAATTAACTCGAAATTGGCAAACAAAAACCTTCATGACTACGGTGAACTCTAGCTTCTCCTCTAGTGAGACCTCGTCGCCGGCCACACGTTCCCACCGGAATTTCCAGACCAAATTGGCCACGAAATACTCCAGATGTAGTAGCGCCAGCCCCAGCCACGGACAAATCCTCCGCCCCACTCCGAAGGGCATCATCTTTATCTCCCTGCTCCCGGTTATGTCCACCTCAAACACTTCACCGCCCTTCTCGAACCTCTCCGGCCGGAACTCCATCGGAGCTTCCCACACTTGCGGGTCCCACCCCATCTCCGCCACCGCGAAATTCACTGACGCCTCCATAGGGACTTGGTACCCCCCAAGTTGGGTCTCCTCTGTTACTGTGTGCGGCAGCACAAAATGCCCAGGTGGGTGCCGCCGAAGCCCCTCTAGAACAACTGCCTTCAGGTAAGGGATTCGACCCAGATCCTCTTCTTTCACTTCTTCGGACTCGCCCACCACGCTCTTCATCTCTTCAAATAACTTTTCTTAGATTTCTGGGTATTTCATCAAGTTCGCCATGATCCACCGCAGAGCTGTTGAGGTTGTGTCGGTCCTGGCGTTTAAAAATTCCGAACATAAACTCAAGATTTCCTCTTCCTTCAGGTTCCTTTTCTGATCCGGGAGATCCAAATCCAGCAGCGTATCGACGTAGGCCACTACATGGTTGTTCACATCCTTCGATTTCTCTTCTTTCGCTCTCTTTCGAGCTCGAATCAATGGGATTAAAACCTTTCTCTGAGCTTCCTGACATTTTCGAAAACTAGATCTGGTTTTTGTTTGCCAATTTCGAGTTAATTGTTTGTTAATTTGGGTTAGTTTTTGATATTTTTGTGGTTAGAATGAAAAATTTTAAAATTTTGGGTTTGATATTGATATTTAGGAAGTTTGAAAGGTTTAAAATCATTAATTGAAAATGTTTGGGGACTAAAATTACTATTTTATATTTATTTTAATATTAATTAATGCCACATCAGCATTTTCCGTTAAATATAACTTTGAAATTAACGGAGAGTAGTTAGACAGGATACGCGATAAGAGGTAAGGTACCTCGGTAGGACAATTTAAAAGTAAGGTACCCGTTTAGGACAAAAAAATAAGCTAGGTGACCCCCGGTGGATTTTACCCATAAACTTATTGTTGAAGTTGCCAACAGTAATGGGTTTATCACTTGACAGATCGTTGGTGGGTCTGAACATACACTGCGTGCTAAGCTGACATTTTCCCAGGAATTTCATGGTCTGATCATAGCATTTTCTATCTTTAATTACTTCTATGCATTTCTTTTACTAATAGTTTGTCACATAACAGACATTGCTTTTGTTTTTGTTATGAACACAGGGAATATCACCAAGGAAGCTGGACCAGTTAGCATGACTTTCACAATACCTATGTATAATGTTTCTAAGCTTCAGGTATACTATTAATTGCTGGTCAGTGTCAGCTTCAAATATGACTTCCATTTTCCTTTCGCCGTCTTCATAGAAGAGCAGTATTTTTGTCGGGGGATTAGTTGTACTGGCATTAGTTTGGACGATTTAGCGCTCAACATTAGCTTTCCCCTGATGGGTATTCAACTTACATGAAAAATTCCAGAGTATTAAATTCCGTATCTCACCTACCTGAGTAAAAGCGGACGGATGGGAGTTAGGTTTTACTAAAAAGCGGTGGTCACTTCAGGCCCTTATCCATCGTCTTTCTGGTACAGAGGGATGATGAGATATGCGAATTAGTGAAGATGTAATAACTTGTTTCCAGTTGCATTCCCTTGTAACAGTAACGAATTGTACTAATCTGCCACTAGCTCAACCTTATTCTGAGATAAATCGAATTAACGGGCTGTCTTGTGTGTTTATGTTTTTGCAGGTGAAATACTTGCAGATAGCAAAGAAATCTAGTGCCTATAATCCATATCGATGGGTGAGGTATGTCACGCAGGCCAATTCTTATGTTGCTCGACTTTGACACCGGAGATTTCAGCCTTCCCTCTGCATTTTGTTGTTGCTGAGACCTACCCCTTCCGGTTATAACATTTCATACGTTTTTTGTTACTCCAGTAGTTGAAAAGTGTGCACTAAGAATCTGTGTTTTTTCAGAGAAAAAAAAAATCTCGATTTCCCTAGGACGATTGTATTGCAGATCTTCTGAAACCATTCTTTCCTCTGTTGATTGTAGTGTTTTCCGATAATGCAAAGTGATTGTTATTTATTTGAATGAAAATCCATAACAAACGAGAAATATTCCGAGGTTGAGAAATGAGAAGAATAGATGAAAAAAACTGGTAATTGTACAACCGACCCGAGTACTTTACTAACCTTCGACTTATAAAATTGTGCAAACAGTTATTTTTAAAACTTCACTTTTATAAAAGAGTTCAGAACTGGGTGAACACTTTTAATCTTAAAATTGACCAGTTTTTTAAGCCAACTTTTTAAAATTATAATTTAAATTATTCTGTAATTATATTCAAATAAACTTAAATTGGGTAATAATTTTTTACGGTTAATAAATCATTTAAATTGCCTTTTTATTTTCTTCTATATAAATCATATTCATTTTCTGTAATTACCTTTCAGTAAATATCGGACTCAATATTAACACTTTAACAAAACTTTAAAACTAATGTAGAAAATGTTAAAATTTTAGAACTCAAACAGGTAAACAATGACACAATTATCATATTGCCACTGTAGGTATGTTATGGTGCATTATTATTAGTTCTAGTGTGGGTCTTTATTACCACCCTCAGAATATATCAAATTATCTCTGTTTTTTTTTGTTTTTTTTTGAAACTCGGAATTGTAAAGAGAGATTAGAAAAGTTATCCTAATACTAGTTGATAAACCTGACATCCCAAACCCCACCCTATTTGAGCTCACCATAAATCTCGTGCACAGGCAAAGATTTGAACTTACAAATTCCTTGATAACGTAGAGCAGAGAAAGTGCGTTATCTTATCTACATAGGGGAAAAGAACAGAGAGACAACACAAAGAAGCTGGAGGGTATAAAGTTTGGTGAAGTCGGTGGAGTCAAAGTTTGGGAAATAAATTTAGTAAAGTTGAGTTGGAAGAATTATGTGTTGATCAGATATCTGAGATATCCATTATCCCTTGCGTAATTTGATCAATCTGAGATGTATTGCCAGCTTCCTCAGGTTCATATTCGTTTTTAGTTGGTGAAAAACAAACATCACAGTAGCCTTGCCTTTGCTCTCCTCCGCTCTACCCTACTCTACTCTACTCTACTCATCCAAACAGCTCGTTTTCCCCAACACCCTCCCTACCCACTCTCTTGTTCTGCAAGTGCCATTCCTACACTTCAATTGACCTTTACAAGTTACATTAACTTCATCTTTTGTTTTTAATTTAACCGGAAAATTCCTCTTTAGCTTTATTTATTTGCCTTCTGGTTCCCATTTTCGTTAAAACCTGTTGCAAACGTCACAAATTAATTTCAGGTATTCCAAAGGGTGGCTAGCTAGCCTAGTAGCTAAGCTAGCTATCGATGATGTATTAAGACTGATCACTTCAAATTCATGCCACGCATGAAAAGGTTTGATTTGATGCATGCTTCACCACAAAGCATTTCATATGTGAAAAATTACAAAAACACCCATTGTTGTTTCATATAATCTATACTTTATTTTTTTAATTTATTAAAAATCTACATTTTACCTCTTAGTTTATTTACAATATCCAACAACAACTTTCGAAATCCTAATTTAAATTATATGATAATTATATTTCAGTAATTTTAAGAATTTTGATATTCTTTTCATAGCTAACCGACTTTTAAAAAATACTGATATGTAGTTACAGAGAGGAAAATGCATTTACAAAAAAGAAAAAATGATACTTTAAAATATTTTTTAAATATAAAAATATTAGATAGATCAAAATTATTGGAAGATGACTATCGTATAGTTTAAATTACAGTTTCAAAATTTGTTATCAGACAGTATAAAAAAAATGAGGGCAAAGTGTAGATTTTTAAAAATAAAACAGACAAACTATAGATTAGAGCAAACCTCAGGATAATTGTAAGTTTCCCTTTCCATATTTATCTTGCCATGGATGATTGATTTCTTCCTGAAATAGTATTAACAAGGTTCAAAAGACCCGTGGGTTGCGGTAATTACATAATGTCATAATATTAAGCTAAATAATAATGAAGAAAAGCAACAAAAAAGTTTGGGGACCCAGAAAAAAAATGTAAAAATCTTATGCATTAATAGTTTAACAATTAACTTTGGAAAACTTAAAGAAAAAAAACTCTATTTCACTAAAAAAAATAAATAAACCATGGTGACCAATGTTTTAGTTTAGAAAACAACACACCAGAAAAAAAAAACTAAGAAATCAAACAAAAACACTATAATTAAGTAATTACTAAATTCAAGGTTCAAAATGTCAAGCTGATTAAACTCAAGGTCTAATATGGGAAATATAAACAATATAAAGACTAGAAACACATTTCATAAAAAAGAAAACCGAAACAAAATAAAAGTGGGAGAATAGCAAGACATGCCCTCAAAAAACTATTGTCTTATGAAAATCTAACCAAATTTTAAAAAAAAATAATAGCATAAAAATAAAACAAGTGAAAGAGCGGGCTATAGCTCAGCCCAAAATCAAATGGTAAAAACGGAAAGATACGGTAATTTACTGTTTATTTAAACAGTGGCTCAAAAACTGGTTTTAATATATAATATAACACTACTCATCCTTTCCTAAATACTTAGCTTTTAAATATTTTTTAAGGATAGTTCCGTTTGTAAATATTTGACATCTTTCTTGTACATACTTGACCCTCGTTTTTTAAAAGACAAAAATAGCACTACTGTTAGTTATTTTTTCATCATTTATCTTATATAAAAAGACACAAAGAAATAGATTTTTTATAAAACTATGTTAGAAGTCAAATAGACCAACTAAATTGGAAATACGTCGAATTAATTATTCTGCAGTGAGTGTATTTTTTTTTTCTTTTGAAAAAATCTGAGTTTATACGTCTCATATGTGTGTATCTAAATTCCCATATATTACGCTATACAACATTAATTTACTCGCTCAATATAATCCAACACAATACACAATCAATCGGCGGTTGGTCGTTAACTAAGATCAAAGCGAGCATATAGAGCAATTGAGCTGGCCCGTTTAGTTGTAAGAAACGTTTTCTTTTTTAAATAAGAATTTAAGTGTATAGTTTATTTTAAGGATATAAAAATTTTATTTTGTCAAACAAGTTATGACCAATCTTTTATAAAACAATAAAAAGGAAAACTATTAAAAATTTTCACAAATAAACGCCACCCAGATATTCTTTCATTTTTTTTACTTATCAAAAAATCCGGGAATCAAAGAGAATCATGAAGTTTCAAGTACACGATCATATTAGAAGTGAGAAAATTTTCCAAATATGTACCATTTCTTTTAATCATCTTTTCGACACCAAAGTTTACGCTGGAGATTACTATTCTTTTTACTTTCCCCGTCAATCTATGAACTTTCACGGAATAATCTTTCCTGACTTTGGGTAACCCAATGGAAAGACCCTCTTGAAGTGCTTTCCAAGCAAAAATGATTCTGATGACTTGAAAGAAAGAAAGACTTAGAAAAAAAAAAAAGGAAAAGAAAGAAAGAAAGAACGTTTGGTCCGACACTAGACTTGTAGGGGAGATCAAAAGGAATCGTGAATTTACTTTGTACAGTGAATTACTGCACGTGAATTGAAACGAGATGAATCAGATTGTTCTCGAAGGAAGTGATCTCCCAAGTCAAACTGGGCACACCTGGATCAGGCGATTGGCGTGGCAACCAACCGGAGAGAAGCAACCCAGCGTTCTCAAACAAAGTGACCTCCCAAGTCAAACTAAGCACACCACAGAAGGCGATTGGCAGGGCAGCCAACCTCAGAGAAGAGCCATGTCACTCTCGCGATTAATGATGGTGAATCACAGTTTCCTCCACATTTAGCCAACTCATTTTAAATTAATTTTAATATATTATTTTTATATAAAATAATTATTTATTTAAATTGTTAATTTATTAAAATTTTATATTTTAAGAAGTAAAAAAAATATATATTTTTAAGATGATAGTTAAAGTGCTAACTATTGTAAAAAATGGAAGTGGAATTAATGTAAGAAGCAAGTTCTCACAAAAGAATACAATTTTAGAAGGCCCGGGACATGTGCTCCCAACACTATTGAAAAATGGCATTTACCAATAGCCATTACCAACAGTTTCACATTGACAATTTTAAAATTACCAACGTAAGACCATTGATAGAAGTTATTGGTAATCATTATGTTGGAAATTTTTTTACTAACAGTTGAATACTAAATCATTGGAAAAAAGGCCGACAGAAATTACCAATGGTCTAAGTTCATATACTTTTTACCAATAGTTTAACTTTTATCAACGTGTTAGACCGTTGGTATCTACTAATGCATTTGACCGTTGGTAAATTATTAATAGTTTAGGCCATTGGAACATATCAACGTGGTTAACCATTAGTAATTTTTTCAACACGTTAGACCATTAGTAATTTTTTTTTATTTTAAAAAAAATTAAAAGCAGTTTCCAATGTAGAACCAATGGAAACAACCACTTTTTAGGAAAATATATATATATACAAAATTTTCCTAGACACAATTATAACAACTTAATTATATGCTACACACACTAATGCTAATCACATCATGCAAAACTTGAAGCAAATTTGAAATAGCGTAGCATTGCACAAAAAAGTACTCCCTCCGTCTCGTTTATGTTGATACATTTTGATTTGCATGTAGTTTTAGGCAAATTTTCTATTTTTACGTGTTTTTCAAATTTACCCTTCCCTTTTTTCTTCCCCTCGTTAATCTCCCCAAAATTTCACCCGCCATCGTCATCACATTTCCGATGACACCACCGACCATCCGTTTCAGCCTTCCATACTACGTCTACGCCCTGCCTCCGCCACCATCCCTTTCCTTTCAAATTTGATGCTCATAAGGACGATTGGAATCAGGACGAAATGACGGGGACGAAGGCAATTGGGACTGGACGAAGCTCAAATCTACCATTTTCAAGCTTCCCAACCAACCCAAAGCTCTGATTTTTTTTTTTTTGCCTCTTCTTCGCTATTTCCGCTTGTTAATATTCAAGCCTCTATAGAAGATTTTCGTCACAATCTTAAAAACCAATCGAAGCTTTCGTTAATCTTGGTCGCGCAGCTGTCCTCGATCAGCTGCCGCCATCAATCGCACATTCATCCTCGCTTGGCCTTCGTCATCAATTGCACATTCGTCCTCAATTGGCCTCCGTCATCGATCGCTGGGCCTTCATCGTTCTCCCTCAGCCTCCATTGTCAATCATTCAACCTCAATCCTCGATCGGCCTCTATCATCGATCGGACTTTGTCATCGATCAGCCTTCATCGTCGATCAGCCTCTATCATCGATCAGCCTTTGTCGTCGATCGGCCTTCATTGTCAATCAGCCTCTATCAAATTCACCGCGCAAACCTCGCCGAAGAAGGAGAGAGTGGGGGCTAAGATGGTGGAACGCAAGAAAGAGAAAAATAGTGGAATTGTTGTCAGGGGATTGGTTAAATTAGGGGGTATAGTTGTAAATAGAGTGTAAAAAACTTACTTAAAAAGAAAATTGTGCAAGAGTTTTAGAACTACCCAAAAAGGAAAATTGTGCAAAATATATGGGATGGGGGGATTAAATTACAAGAAAAAAATATAGTAAATAAAAAAAAATAAATAAAACCTAAATTATAAAAAAAAAAAAACAACCTAAATAAAAATTACATATAATAAAAATAACCTAAAATAACCACGCCCATTTCTCTAGCACTTTTTTTTCTTTACTCGGCCCAATTTCTCCACAAACCCTAGGTAACATAACCCTAGGTACCATTATAAGCTACCACTACTACAAAGCTTTCCTGGTCTATTGTTATCACCATCGCTTGTCCACTTTCACGTCCACTGCCCTGCTTCCACGCCCGCAACCATTTCTTTCTTGGAATTAATCTCGCCAACAGTTTCTCTTCAATCTAGCAAAGATCCAAAGAGGACGTAACAAATATATATCCAAAGATCCAAATATAAATCAACATGCACAGGTTCGAAAGAACAATAAAAAAGATCAAAACCATGTAAACAAAATGAGGTTTTAAGGAAAAAAAATTTACCCGAAACTTTGAAGTCACATATACGGAAAACGAATGACTTGTTTGAAGAAGTGGCTTTGGAGAAAGTTAAAGAGAAGGAAACAATGAATCTAAATATGTAAACAAAAAAAATTAAAAAAAAAACTTTCCCGCCACCAATGCCGCTGTTGAAAAACTTATCCAGACAGCAACAATGCCATGCCAACCTAGAGTCCAATAGATCTGTGAATTCCTAAAAGAGAAGGGGGAGAGGAGAAAAAGAATAAGAAGAAACAGAAGAGAATGAATGGTGGAGAAGAAAAAGAAACAGAGGAGTTTACTGGAGAGAAAAAAAAGAATAAAAGCATATGGGAAAGAATGAAAAAGAGAAAAAAATGAAGAAATAAAAAGGTTCGGCTAAGGAGACAATGATCAGATAAGAACAAAATAGAAAACGTGTGAGGGGAATTTTATAATTGAAAGAAAGGCAAATTTTCTAGCGGTTTTTTTTTAATTTCTAAAGGCTTAAGCCGTTGGTAATTTAAATTTTACTTACAAATGGCTCTTCACGTTGGTAATTACCAACGGCTTGACCATTGGTAAACATTAAATTTTATTACCAAAAGTCTAATGTGTTAGTATTTGTCAACGGTCTAATCGTTGGTAAAATGGTAAGTGAAAATCTCCCTTATTTTAGTGGTGCAAAAAAGATCCTTTGATGTTTAAGTTAATTTTTGTTGAAAAATAAAAAAAAGTGAGCATAATAGAGTTTCAATGTCTTAAATTATTAGATCGGTGAAAGCGGTATTTTATAGTTGCACAATTAAGATGGTTATGAAGAGCAAATTGTTAAAAAAGATTCTTGAAGATCATAAGGATTCGTGAGAATCTCCAAGTTATGAAAGTTGCAGAAAAGATTGTGAAGATTTGTCTGTAACTGTTGCGGGCACAATTCACTAGCATTAGAGGAATATTGTGTTTTTAATGATGTAATCCCAATATTTGCGGCATTTTCTAGCTTATATAACCATGCATAGCTTAACAAGTTATTAGGGACCTTTGCCCATTAAAAGGGTAGAGACTTCTATATGGAAGACATCATCTGTTATAAGATTTGCTAGACCTTACTTTGGTATCTTGTTCTTTGATAATGTTATTAGCATACTTGACTTGATCAGCTTGTTGAGCTCTGACTTTTCACCCAATATGGTATCAAAAGCCTGCTCCAAAGTTGGAATGTGAGAATGACGTAGATAAGCAAGAGGGATACGTTATGAGGAATTTCTTTTATGTACCTAGAGTGTGAAGGACTATCCTGCATGTGGACAAGGTCCTTACTAAAGATACCAATAGAAGAAAGACCACGTATCTTCTGAGAACACTTGCAGAAGCCTATATGTGGACCGATGTAATGGTAAGAACTTGCTGAAGAGTGCCTGTGAAGGGTAGGCTAACTTCATACTATTGACAGTTGTTTCTAAGGTTTTACTAAATGTTGTTATCATATAAGGGCAGCAAAAAGCCTAAGATAGTATGTAACTTTTACTGTATGGTCTAGACCAGATGGTGAAGTATTTCTTCAGTATAAGAATAAAGTAAAATACCGATGAGATTTGCACTAATGAACTAGGCGATGACACTATAAGAATTAAAGAAATGCAACAAATATTCATGAAATAAAACACATAATGACAGTATGAGCTAGACGCAAGCTATCCACCTATAACGCGTGAGATTAGCTTAGCCAATTCCCTAGACTTGTGCTTTATGAGTATGGCTAAATGGTGGAGCAAGTAAATATTTTGCAAGTTCTAATCTTTTCGAATGCAAACTCTTTGCCTATTAAGTTTTTTCTTTGTATATATAAGTCTGGCATTTGGGTGGCTCTGTTCTTACCCTAGTTTTTGCTTTCTCTTTTACTTACAGTAATTCATTGAGTTTTTTCATCTTTTCCAAGAATGCATAAGCATCTTAAAGATGAAGTTAATTGAGTTGAAATGGACCATGGTTAGAGATTTTCTATAAAATTTTGAAATTCCCCTCACCCAAAAACAACAAAATACATTGTTGCTTGTGTAGTTTTTAGGTATGAACATGAGAATATTCTCTTTTCATCTAGTATAAACCTCCTAACAACCATATAGTCTTGTAATAGTTTATTATGATTATCAAAGAAAACATTATTTTTTTACATTCAAATATAAGGTAAGCAAGCCATAAAGAGAGAACGAAGGAATGATGTCAATATGATAGTAACCAGAAGAATAAGGAAGGCATAACCCATGCCTAAAAACAATAACATTCACCTACCCTTATCACTACAAGATGAATGCAAGATAGCGACTAACATTTTAATCGAATTCCAATCGCTATATAATCCAAAATCAATTGTCTTGCGACTGCAAAAGGAAGTTAGATTTTTCCAAGTCGCAAATGGTTTCCAACTGAATATCTTCCGAAAAAAGTAACTAACAATTTTAGTCAAAATATAGTCGATAATTTGTGGTTGACTCTTTTAGCTGTTATGATAGCGACTACATTTTCAGTTGATGTATTGGGATGATTTCCTTCCAAAGAATTATATTATTATTTAATAGAATTTTTGTTTAATTAATATTATTCAATTTAATTAGTTTTTTATTTGTAATTTAATTGATAATTCCTTGTATGAATATTGACTTACTTTAATTATTAATAATAAAATAATCAAATAATGAAATTTAAATTTAAATAAAATACATTTATATTAATGTAAAAGTCAATATACATACCAAAATATAAAATTCAAAAATAAGATTTGGAGAAGAATTCAATAATTTTAAAACTCAAATCTAGAGGAGGCTGAGGCAGACGGGGGAGGTGGAGGAGATTAAGGAGGACGGAGGCGAGGTTGAGGAGCATAGAGGCGAGGCTAAGAAGACCAAGGCAGATGGCGACGAGGCTACAGAAGAGACAGAGGAGGCAACGGCGAAAAGGATGACAGGCAAGCTAAGAAGGCAACAACTCAGAAGATTATTGGCAAGCTGGGGAGGAGACGGCAAGGAGGACGATGAGCAGGTCGAGGAGATGACGATGACAAGGCAGAGAAGACAGATTCGGACGACAGAGATGATGAAGAGGAGATCGAGGAAGTGACT
Source organism: Aquilaria yunnanensis (assembly GCA_039654915.1). Taxonomy (NCBI): domain Eukaryota; kingdom Viridiplantae; phylum Streptophyta; class Magnoliopsida; order Malvales; family Thymelaeaceae; genus Aquilaria; species Aquilaria yunnanensis. The sequence goes on along the minus strand of CM077593.1, from coordinate 99,636,045 downwards.
TTAAGGAACAACGAACAAGTTGATAAGACAACAACGAAGAGGATGATGAGGCAAGGTGGACAGGCGAGGTAAGAAACAGAAATGTGGATGACTAAGTAAGGCAAGAAACGAGCATCACCAACGACGCGAATGAAATATGAAGGATGAAAGTAAAAGTTAAAGTGAGAGGGCTGAAAGAGATAAGAGTAAAAGACAGATGATAAATAAAAGTGAAAATAAAGTATATGAGGGTCTATATAGTTTGGGTTAGGTTGGGCTTTGATTTGAGTTGGGTTGTATGATATATGGGCTTTTAATATAAGATAGGTAAATAATAATAATAATAATAATAATAATAATAATAATTATTATTATTATTATTATTATTATTATTATTATTATTATTATTATTATTATTATTATTATTATTATCATCATCATATATATATATGTATGTATGTATGTATATGTTATACGATACATTTTGATACATATGATACATTATAATATAAATGATATATACATTATAATATATGACACTATATCCATAAACCCTAAACCTAATATATCATTAACAATGAACCTTAAACACAAATCTTAAAACCCAAAACCCAAAACCTTTGTTAATTAACAATAAACCCTAAAAAACTAAATGAAACCCTAAATATATGATATATTTAGTTAATACATTAAAAATATATGATATATTATTTTCATTATATATGATATATATAAATGTGTGTATGTGTGTGCGTGCAACGAGAGAGAGAGAGAAAGTGTGTGTGTGTGTGTGTGTGTGTGTGGAGTATGACATCATTACATATGCCCACTAATCAATAGTGAAGTATAATAGAAAACGATGTCATTGTTTACAACAACATTTATGGACTCATCTGAAGACTCCATATTATAAATAGATGTAAATTAGTTGAGAAAGGCAGGCTTATTACACACACACACACACACACATATGTATGCAGGTATGTATGTAATGTTGTTGTTGTTGTTGTTGTTGTTGTTGTTGTTGTTGTTGTTGCTGTTGTTGCTGTTATTATTATTATTATTATTATTATTATTATTATTATTATTATATAACAAAATATATATTATCATATGTGATACATTATGGAAAATATGGTACATTGTAATATATGATATATTATATCCCTAAACCTTAAACCTAATATATCATTAACCTTAATGCTTAAACACAAACCTTAAACTCATATCCTTAAACCCTAATTAAACCCCCTAAACCCTAAATCCTAATTTTATGTCCCTAAACCCAAAACCTAATTTACCATTAACCCTAAACCCTAAATACAAATTTCAAATCCTAAATTTCAATACCCTGATACTTAATTATACCTTTAAACTATTAAAAACCCTAAATACTAATTTTGTATCCCTAAACCCTACAAAAATTCTTAATCCCTAAACCTTAAAAAGGCTCCAAATTAACCTGAAATAACCCTAAAACAAATCCCAAAGCCCTAATATTGAATTAACACTATCTCTAGCTAATTCCATATCCTTAAACACTAATTTCAAACCCTAAACCCAAAATAAAAATCTTAAACCCTAAATCAATATCCCAATACCCTTAACCCTTTCAAAACCCTAAATCTTAATTCTATATCACTAAACCCTAAAAAAACCTCATTACATGTATCCCTAAACTCTAAAAAAACTTCAGACCCTAAAAAACCCTAAACTCCTAAATCAACTTAACCACTGAAACATCGATTGCAGTTAAATTGGGCAACCTAAAACGCCATCTGAAGGGCAACTGTAGTTAAATCTGGAAAAAATTACCAACTGAAAAATGATTGCAAAGTTGTTTCAATCGCCCATCAATCGAGAAAAAAAAAAACCTCTTTTTTTATTTTAACTGAATAGCGGCTGACTTTCAATTGTGATCTCACATCTATGTTATACTGTATACCAATCCATTCAGTTGGGACATATGGCCGATTTGAAATTTTATCCTTGAAATTTTGTAAGATTTTCATACAAACTTTGCGTACACAAATTCCCAACTCTGCCTTCAAACCCATCGACTTCATTAAACACCCAATCTATGATTGTGTTTGGTTCATCTAAACCCAAAATTAGCAATCGGATGGAGTAATTTCTTTTAGATAATTTGAAGTTGATATTATGATTAGATCTTTGAAAACTTACATTTTTTAAAAAATTTCCTACGTTGTTTGATGCAAGTTTTAAAATTTTAATCTAAACTATGATGCATTTGCTTACTAGAAATTTCAATTTATCCCATATTTTTTTAGCTCATAAATATTTTAAATTATTAGCTTTCCTTCCTTCAAATGTAAAAAAAAAAATTTAATATCAATTAGCTGTAGAAAATGTCAAATGACTTAAAACTATAATAATATCATTACTAGACAATTTCAATTAAGATTTCTAAAATTATTGTCTAATAATGTAAAAAAAAAAAAGTAAGGAAGAATGTGGATTTCGGAAGCTCAAAAGCGTAACTGTAATGCCAACATAATTTCAAAAGAGCAACAATAGAATACCCTCTTACCTTCAAGGCGACGCATGTTTGGCTTGTTCAACTTTAACCCTTGCATATACAGCCAGCCAAGCGAGGAAGAGAAACTGGTTTATGACGAAAGCTTCGTGATTCTTATTACATAGTTGATTGTTTATCTCGCAATTCTCTTGATCTCCCATTTATGTATATTAGTACATGGAAGGGAAAGGAAAAATGAAAGAGAGATTTAACATTAGAAAGGGACTGGAGGTTCAAGATTATCCAACATCAAAACCCAAAAAAAAAAAATTATCCTACTCACCTAAAAGAGAAAAATTTAGGAGAATTTATGTGACATACCAAAAACTTTTAATGGCAAGCCCAACTTTATCGCATTCCAATCTAAGCATTACATGCATATTGTCAAAATCGTTCAACCCAGAAATCTCTCTCAACGTGGGCCTTGGGCCCTACCCCCCTCCAACCAGCGGTGCCATTGGTCTTTACTTGGTTTCAAAGCTCACCCAACCTCCCCTCTCTCTCTCTCTCCCATCCATGTTTATTTATTAAATTAATCCAAGTTCTTTCCCTTTCTCTCCAGTCCCTTCTACTACCCCCTCCCCTCTCTCCTCTCTCTCTCTCCCTGTCCCTCTCTCTCAGCCCATCTCCCTATCTCTTCTTTGCTCCTCCCTAGTCCCTACCCCAGCACCCCATCTCCCTCATCACCCCCACTCTTGTTCTCTTCTTGTTTTCTATTCGCACTCTTCCTTTTTTTATATTTATTCCACACCGGCTCCCAAGTACCCCTCCAATCATACCTATACCCCAAAAAAATCTTAAAATAAGAGAGCTAAATGAAAAAAAAAATATCAACAAGATGAAAGGTGAGTATTTAGAGTCCAAAAACGAAACCCCCAACAACATGTTCTCCAAACTTCACCACCCCAACGAGCCTCATCCTTTCTCCCACCACTTCCAGCTCTCTCCCCAATCACAAAACCCCGACTCCGATGCCGCCGCCGTCGCTGCTACTCCTCCGGTCAGCACCTCTCGGAGAGAATCCAGCGCCGGCGGAGATGGGGCCACCATCGAAGTAGTGCGACGCCCTCGAGGCCGCCCCCCGGGTTCCAAAAACAAGCCCAAGCCCCCGGTTATCATAACCCGTGAGCCCGAACCCGGGATGAGCCCATACATTCTCGAAGTCTCCGGAGGGAGCGACGTCGTCGAGGCGATATCCAGGTTCTCCGCGCGCAAGAATATCGGGATTTGTGTCTTGACTGGATCCGGCACCGTTTCGAACGTCACCCTGCGGCAGCCCGGCGCCACGCCGGGCACCACCATCACCTTCCACGGCAGATTCGAAATCCTCTCGCTCTCCGCCACCTTCGTCCCCCAGACGGCGTCGTTCCAGGTCCCCAACTCGTTCTCTATCTCCCTTGCCGGACCCCAGGGTCAGATCGTCGGCGGGTTCGTGGCAGGTGCTCTGGTGGCCGCAGGGACAGTTTTCGTGGTCGCTGCAACGTTCAACAACCCATCGTTCCATCGCCTGCCAGCGGAGGAAGAAGGAAGGACGAACACTATGTCATCAAGCGGAGGAGGTGGAGAAGGACAGTCTCCGCCGCTGTCTGGTGGAGGTGGAGACAGCGGCCGTGGGGGACCGCCAGAAGTATCGATGTACAGCTGTCATATGGGTGGCTCGGACGTGATTTGGGCACCCACCGCTCGACCGCCACCTCCGCCGCCTTATTGACTTGTTTTGGTGTTTAGGCTTTTTGTCCATTTTGTACCTGCAGCTTTGTTATTTCTTTTACTTCTCCAATGTGAATTGAGGTCAGAGAATAGATTGTCCTTGTCTGGTGTAGGACAAGTACTGCCCTTATGCTTTGTTCAACATTTGATTAATTCGATGAGTTTGTGTTGTTAATTGGGATCAATTTTCTCCGGCTTGTAGCAGTTCAGTTCAGAGATTTCTTAAATTGAAAGAAATATGGAAAGGAAAGCATCCGTAATAGTGTAACTATTTTTCTCCCTTCTTTTTTGTCCTTTCTGCCAATATCTTCCAACGACTAATCATGAAAAGAGAGAAATTACAATGGATACAGCGAAATTAATTGAAGCAAAAAGTTGATGAAATGAAATGAAACTGGCCTGGTTTTGAAATTTGAAAAGAGGGAATCAGAATCAAGGGAAAGGTTGGAGTAGGAAGCTAGGCCGCCCAGACAGGCTCAGGAGTGGTCAAAATCAGTGGGTGATGGGAGATTGGTGGATCTGGGAAGCAATTGGTTCCCGGGAGAAGTCATGACTGGGGGGTTAATGACCGCTGGACTTCTGAGAAGTGTGCAGAGGGAAATGGTGCTTTGCTTTGAAGTTTGGGACGACTGAGCTCAGCCAGCAGATAAAGCTGAAGATATAGGGATGGGCATTGGGTTTGGGTTTCGACCTTTTTCTGCTACCAGATAAAGCGTGTGCCAGAAGCAATTGTGCCTAGGGCTAGTTTGCTTCCTCACTTTCTTTACTTTTCAAACTATATAGTTGGGTTAAATTGCACTAAAAGTCCCAACTCTTTCGTTCCAATTGTAAATTGCTTCTCGACCTCAACTTTATTGCATATTGATTCAAACTTTTTACAATCACTGCACTAGCATTGTCAATATTAAGTTTTGACAGACAATTTATAGATACAAAAAATTGAAATTTTAAATAATCTATTAACTATCAAAATATTATGACACATTGAATTTATAGGATGACAATTCTCAAACAGCTTAAACTATAATTCAAAATGCTTATATGGATGGTTACATGAGAGTTGGAATTCAAATAGTTTCATGATTGTTTTATCATAAGTTTAGTCTGTATCATAACTTCTTGATATTCAATAAACAATTTAAATTATCAGTTTTTTTTTTTGTAAATGAATTTTCTGTATCAATTTAATATGCACAAAAATAGAGATTGAAGACTAATTTATAAAGGAAATTAAAGATTTGGCACTTTTGGTGCAAGCATAGTTATAATGCGAAAGGTACAAACACAACATGAAACTACACAGACATGCATGTATGGGCAACTGGATCTGACCCTTTTACACCCTCAATTTAAGCAGTCAAATTTTGAGAAATGACATGAGTGAGCCCAAGTCAACTAATGGTATTGCCGAAAAAATTCAAAATTGATCTTTAAAAAAACCTTTTTGTTCATGCTTGGGTAATTAAAGTTCATTTTAGATTTATATAGTCCATGGATATGTAACATTTATTTATGTACATTTTATTTCTATCATTATTAAAAAATCTTCCTGTAAAATATTGATTAATACTAGCTTATGGAATATTTGGTAGAGATTTTTAAAATATAATTACAATTCATTATTTTTATTTCTATTGATGTACCAAAAATTTATAGAAATAAAATCTTGAACTTCAAATAATTTTTTTGGAATATTTTTCATGAGTTACTTTATTTTTTAATAGTTTTCAATATTTTTACTTTTCGAAGCAAAAAAAATATAAAATACAAAATTTTAAATATAAAAGAAATAATCTCTTATATGAAACTTAGAAATGCTTTACAACCCTTCTGTCGTATAATAAATTATATTTTGATGTTTCTTTTAATATATTATATATATTTTTACTTTCAATGTTACTTGATGTATGTATAATTTTTTGAAATTGAAAACAAATAAAGATCAAATTGGCTTTTGATCATATTATATAAGTGGTTTTGGGGATTCTAACAGTGTTAAGTTTCATTTTGGGCAAATTTTTACTGATGTATATGTATTTATGTGTTTGTTTGTGAGTATGTGTACGCACACCGTACAAAAGTATTTTTTATCTGGTTTTAATAGTTTTTTTAACAAATGAACAGATTAATCATATCAATTTTAAGAACTTCAGTGCCTTTATCTCTACGTTTTTTTTTTTGGTACTACCATAAAGTGTTCCAATATAATGGGCAAAATTATCTTTGCTTTACATTCCACTGTCATACGTAATTCATAGACAACAAGCTTTCATTTATTTTCTCTTGAAAAAATATATAATTTTTTTCCCTATGTTATGAAAATGGCATATCTAATAATACAAATGTCTCTCAAACTAAGTGATTATGTTGGGAAGCCACTTTCTATATTTTTTATCAATTCATAATAATTTCTATTCAAACATATAACTCTCCACTAAGCAATTAGTCTTCAAAATTTCGTAGAAATATTAACGATAATATAAATATATAATACATACTCAAACAATAAACTTTAGACAATATTTAATTATAATAACAACGTTATAAGTATCAGCATGATTAGCTAATTATGTTTGAAAATTCAAATGATTTATTTTTTTAATTGATGAATTAATGATTATAATATTTATTCGTTTATGACTCCTTAACTGTAATAAATCTTTAAGTGTTTCTATAAAATATTATCAATCATAAAGTGCTTATAGAAATAACAAACACACATTAAACAAAATAAGTTTAACATATACATGGACTATAACAATAAAAATGAACTATAATAACCTATATTTGGACCAAAAAAAATTTAAAGATCAAGTGTGAATTTTTTCCCAAACAGTATGAGGTGTCTTGAACTAATTTGTACCATTTCTCAAAATGTTAGGACTTGAAGATACTCAGTTAAAGTTGAGGGGCTAACTCGTATGAGGTAACCAAGTTGAAAGGTTGCTGATGTACTTTATCCTGAACTATTTGTGAATATATTTAAAAATTAAAATATACTCCCTCTGTCCCAGTTTACTTGAAATATATTTCTTTTTTTAATATCCAAAAATGTTGAAACGTATCCTCTTTCGGAAAAGTTTAAACAATTAAATAATTCTTTTACACAAAACCCAATAAAGACTTTTTTTTAATATCCACTCAATCTCTCACTGCACAAACCCAAAAAATAATCTTTTCTTTTTTAATCATTATTTAAACTTTTACTACATAAAAAATTAACACAAATTACATACACTTTAATCTCTATGCCTAGAGAAATGTTTCAACTAAATTGGGACGTAGAGAATATATCTTAAAGACCCACACTAAAATAGACCCAGCTCACACGCTACACGCATACACCCATAATTTTGTGATATTTACGAAACTACCACCACCCATTGAATAACATATTTGCTTGAAAAGAATAACACTTTATAGAACAGTACATTTATCTGACGCGAATAGTAAATTTATCTGAAGAGAACATCAGTTTATACAACAACACATTTGTCTGAAGCAAACAACATATTTTTTCTAAAAGGAATAACATTTCATGTGCTAATTCAAATAATATTATTTATGAACTACATTTCCTAAAAAATTATTTATATTTTACAAAACACTGCATTTATAAGGAATGGAATAGTAGAGAATGTCGTACGTCATTAACTTCTTCGATTATGAGGTTGATTACGAATTCGTGTTAAGAATGAATTTGACTCACCATAGCAATATGTTCAATAAATAAGTGATTGAAGGAGACGGTGCTATGACGAAGACAACCCAAGTTGTAGAAGTTGCCACCAGTAGGAGTTGGTAAAAAGAGTACATTGATAAGAGCCAAATATAAAATTCTCGGGCCCCCTTAACCTTCGATTCATCCAGCCTGATCACCAATTCATCCACTCTCACCTTTGATTCGGCCACCTTGACGTTCGATTCAATTTGTCCACCCTAACCTCCGATTTGTACACCCTGACCACCGATTCCCCCTTAACCTTCTACTTGTCTACATTCGATTCGTGCACCCCTCAACTTTTGGCCTAACATTTGACTTGTCCTTCTTTGATTCACACCTGCTCAACCTTCACTTTGACCACTGATTCACACTCAAAAGTGGGTCGGCCTTGGCGGCTACGATTAAGTGGGCATTACAGAAGTTGCTAGCATGGGAGGATGAAGGAAGGGTGGCTACAAGTATGGGAGCTTATGGGGATTTGGGGAAGAAGAACAAATTTCTGACTAATATGCATTTCAAGTCTCCAAAATTAGGACTTTTTGTCAAATTTACCTTAACATTTCATATTATTCCAATTTTATCACTTATTTTCATAAAAGAGACTACCACATGACAGTTCGAATGCCATATGAGCAATTTTCGTCCAAACAAACTACTGAATTAATGGCTGGGACCTAAATAAGAACAATTGTTGAGTTAGGTGACCTTAAAAAGACAAAAAAAAAGAGTTATGAGACACTTGAGGATAATCCTTTAAATTAGGTGACCATATTTCAATTTTACCCAGTTTATATTATTAACTGTGCATATGATTTATTTTTTTCTCACACAACTTTAAGGGGTGTTGTATAACCTCCTTCTTGTTTGGTTGAAATTACAATTTACCTATGTCTTGAAACCTATAAACCTATAGTATTTTGTTTCCTAAAGTATGGGAAAAATATTACTCTCTTTATCTAGTTTTTTTTTTTAAATATTTAGGTTTGATATAGATTAAAAAAATATAGTTTATGTGTTATTTCCATTTTTTTTGCACATAAATTAAGAAAAATAGAAAATAAATGAAAATATTTATTTTTTGAAAAAATATTGAAAATTAATTTTTACACTTCTTAAATATAAGTTTTAATAAATGAATAGTTTTTATAAGTGATTACTTTATATAAAAATAAAGTATAATGATAAATTAAAATTAAAAAACTGCCCATAAATATTTCGAAGGTAACTCATGGCGTTTTTGTAGCTACGCCACGCCTACGCCCGAACTTTATTCACTTCCGTCCCTCACTCTCTCTCTCCATTCATTAACGTCTGTACTTTGTTTTGTCTTTGGCCTGCGTCTTTCGTCAGTACTGAGGAAAAGAGAAAGATCGTGAAAAGCCAAAGCCATTTCCCATTCGTGCTCCTCCTGCACTTCATTCCCGAAACCAGCGCTACTGTGTTTGATGTGATCACTGATTCTTGCTCTTATTTTCTGTAGCAGGAGCAAGTGCAAGTGGCCATCATATGTCCCCTTCCCAATTTCATTAATCTCTCTCCTCACCTGTTTTCAAAGTTGTTGAATCGAAATCGTAATCACTCATATTTACAAAAAAAAGTAAATAATTCTTGTTCCATATTCTTAGGATGATCCTAAATAAAAAGGAGGGAAAAAAAAAAGATTTTGGATGTCGTTCAATTGAATCATAAAATTAAAAAGATTTGATGACCAGTATTGCATGCATGCATGTATGTATATATAAGTTGTATTACTCATACTTGAGCGATTATCCACCTTTTTTAGATGCTCGAATAATCCCTCCATCGGCTCAAGCTCAAACATACATCACCTCGAATTTTTACTTTACCATCTTAATAAAATAATTTCATGCACATGTAAAAACTTGAACCCTGACAGTCCAAGTGTATCCATTTTTATGAATTTACGTCCAAGATATCATGAATAAATATTGACGTCTATAATCATTTTACCCACTTACTAATTTATAAACGTGGTTTTGTAGACATATAAACTAAAAAGATTAATGAAGTACTATTATATAAACAAATGTAAGTGTAATTTTGTGTTCCATATCAAAAAAACATAAGTATTGAAGATATATGTATGTATGTATGTATGTACAGTACAATTTAAACATATTTCTTTCATCTTGTTTTAGTTGGCCCTTTTTTTTCTTTTAAGTTCAACCTCAATATATTTATATTAATGCGCATTAAAAAACTTTTAAATTATATCTAGAAACTATAATCCTTACAGCTCTATTTTTATATAAAATTTTATATTTTATGATAAATTTTGAAGGAAATCAAAATTAAAAATTAATTGATATAAATAGTAGAGATAACATCTTCAATAAGATAGAGATAGTAATATATACTATTCAAGATGACATTATATATATTATTTCAAAATAAAATTATTTGTTTGGTACCCATGATATTACAAGAGATAATAAGAGATATTCTACAAATCAGTTAACCCTAAAATTTATCTCACCCTATCTAAACTCACTCACTAATTGCAAGGAAAAGTAATCTTTTACATAAGTTAGTAATCGAACTCTCACCAGTTACATATTATGTTAGTTTGCATATCAATTGGGTTAACAACCACCTTTAACAATATTATTTTATAATTTTTGCTTCTACTTTTTTCTGTTTGTTTGTTTTTTAACAGATAGTCTTAACCTTACACTGTTAGAAAATCTTCAATGACGCAACATAACAAATTATACTTTTCAAAGAAAGTATAAACTAAACGCTAGATGGAAAAAACTCTTAGCCTCTTTTCCTTTATATGTGGATGAGTAAACTACATTGTGGTCTCTCACATTATTTTCTATCCTATCAGGGTCACACAATATTATTTTGTACTAGCAAACTTTCTTGCCTCATATGTTGCATCTTATTGGGGTTATTTCCATCACTTGGATTATTAATTTTGACAGAATCTTAGTGAAAAATAACAACTCTAGTTCCCATATTCTTTATCTTTCTGCTTTTAACACCTAAAAGCTTATGAAACTGACACTTCAACCATCATCTTCACTCATTTCTCATTTTCCCCACCCACCAAAACCAAATTCCAGCATAAGCAACTGCTTATTTTTCCCTCTGCACATATCCAAATCCCAATAAGAATCACCCATTACCAAATTCAAAATTAGAAAAATTGATACAATTTGTTAGTGATTAAGGCCCAGTTCATTTCACATTAACGTGACTCAATTAATACGTTTTTACTTTTTACATTTTGGGCACAACTCGATTTGTAAAAAAAATGAAGTTGCCCGTGATTGTTCTATACCATATCCATTAATCCTTACAACGCTCCAACGCTGCCAAGTAGATGACATCAATCGCTGCCTTGGTTGGCTTGCCGCTACTGAGGATTTTTTCCTATTTTAAAGGAACAAGTTGTTAGAAGCGATGGGAAATTTGGACCTTTTTTTTTCTTCTATGTTAAAGCCTTGGAATAAAATTGCTTGATGATCCGAGTCAATGCCACTTGGGCTTGGTGTTCCATCACGAAATTTAAATCCAAATCTCACTGAGGCAACTCAACATGGAATCAATGGTGGCATCGATCGGGATGTTGGTGCTAGTGTTGCAATTCCTCATTTGCTTCATCTCTGCTATCCTGATGAGCTTCAGCTAGCAATGGCAATTACAAGGAAGGAAAAGGATGAGGCAAAAAAAAGGATGTCAAAGAAAAAAGATGTGATGAAGGTCATGATGATGGATTTTAGGAACAAAGAAAGAAGAATGGGGTTGGGTTTAGAGGGCAGTGGCATGGTGTTGTAACCTGGCAAACCAAGGTGAAAAGGGTAAATAAGGGGACAAAAATTGAACCCCACGTCTGGTCATTAAGCACAACTGAAAAAATATGTTAACATACTTGGGTTAAAATCAACCAAACAGGCCATAATCCACATAGAAATATTGGTTGGTTTCCATACTGCCGTCATCTAGCATTACCTATTCTTCCCACCAAATTTTAGTCTAGGTTTTTTCGCAGATATTCTCCTTTTCATGTTTTAAATTTGTTCTTCAAAGTTTTTTCTTCTTTTGACCAAGTTCTTTGTATTTCCCTAAAAATTGATTCCCAAATCCCTAACATTCCCCTTGTGTGTCAGCTCGAATCTGGCTACCCCAGTGGCGGCATGTCTGCTTTTCCATTCATGTCAGCAATGGTCAAGTCACTGTCGATCTTGATACCAAAGAATGCAAAGCCAAAACTTTTTTCTTCTAATGCCTTTCCTAAAAATGCTTCATTCTTATTGTAGCCAAATTCTCTTCGTCCATTCGAATTTGATTTCTTCCTCAAAGATCTCCACTTCTCAAATTTCATATCTATATTCCAAATTTGAGTTTTTGTCATTGAAATCCTTCAATTTTGTCTCTTTCATGGGAAAATGAGCTAGAAATGGAAAAAAAAATCATTGAGAAGGGGATAAAAGAAATGGGAAAAGGTCTATTCCTTCTAGGATGGTGGCCAAAGTCTTTGTGCTATTACTAGTTTTGGGTTTATCAGCTACTTAATACTAGAATTGGAAGAAAAAGATCATGTGGACTAAGAGTCATCGTAAATAATGTTTGATAGAGTTGGATTCCCTGTTTTGTTTCCAGTTCATGAGAATGTTTATCCAATTGCGCGCCTCTCTCCTTATATACTGCTAACCCCAACACCAAAGACGATGATGATGACAATGATATCTCAATTTTGCCCCTCCAATGGGAGACTGATCTAGCCCAAGGTTTTAGCCTTTATAGAAAAAACCTGGGTCTAATTTAGCCCATTGGAATAGAAGAGTTTTGATTTTTTTTCTCTTCATCAAAGACAGATGGGAGTAGGTGTAGGATGGATGTGGTATGAATAAGGCTGAACAAAGAAGTGGGCTGGAAATTTCAGCGACAATGCCATATTATGCGCTGTAATGCTTCCTTCAGTGATGGAAAAGAACGGTCATTTTAATTGGATGAATAACTAAAATAAATAATTTTGCTTATACACGAACAAGAACAAGGAAGTGGTGCAAATTGTGTGAATTTGGGCAAGAACATGGAAATTTAAAGATGGTGGTTGAAGTTTTAGAACCATAAGTTTTAGAATGCTGGTAATAGAATGAAGAAATTGTAATGAATATATTGGGCATTTTGTACCATGATTTTGTCAAATATGACGGCCAAGATGACAGAAAGCACTTCGATGGAACGAACCATCGGAGATAAGGAGTTTGTCAGTATAAAATAGAGGTACATGACTCAAAATAAGACCAAAAAAGAAAAATGGTAAGCGACCTTTAGTGAAGTTTACTAAAAAAAATGTATACAAATATGGTCAAATTGTTTCTGAAAAATTGCCTCAAAAAACAAATATGGTCAAATTGTTTCTGAAAAATTGCCTCCAAAAATAAGTAGCTAGACAAGAGGACCGTTCTACAATATTTCATGAAAATGTTGCCATCTGAAAATTTTAGTAATTTTAGCATTTCTCTTAATAACATGGAAAGCCGAATCAAATTCAGCAGCATTTTCTCACAGTGGACTATGGTTAGTGCTTGCCAATCACGGGTGTGCGAATAACGATCAAATCGATCGGTTCATTGATTATTTATTTCTACGTACCTCTTTTATCAAATGAAATACACATAATGGTTTGGACGACAAATTGTCCTAGATTGTTTGTTTTTCATTTTTTTTAGTTTTAAAAAAAGATATTATTAACGATCTATAAAATAAGAAACTTAAAATATATTTATTTAATGTTTCTCTTTATCATTTAATATAATTCTAATATTGGACATATGGGGATTTAGAAGCTTTACATAATAAAAAATATTTTTAAAAATATGCATAATTAAAATAGCTGAGTAACTATTTAACAACTAGTTTATATATCCAGCGTTGTCATGGGAACAAAAAAAACATAAAGTAATTGCATATTTTATAGCTAAAAATTGATAAATTCAATGAAATTGGCAATTTTGTGATTGTACTGTAAATCAAACAATACTTTTTAAAACATCTTCTGAATCATTGTATCCATTATAACTAAAAAATACTACTTAAGTGTAGGTGTTGCATCTATTATAATTAAAACAAAATCATGACATACCTATAAGAAAATATTCAATGAGAATTAGTATAAAATACTACTTAAGTGTAGGTGTTACATCCATTATAATTAAAAAATAGAAAATTTACACTTGCAAGTCTCACAGGTAGATGAGGCGGATTTTAACCATGATGGATATTCCCTACTCTCCACATGCCCATACCCACCAAACGAGCATAATTTGTTGCCCACATCTATCCCCTTGCGGGTATTTTTACCAGTTGATCAAAACGGCCATCATTTAAATTACTAAAATACAAAATTTTTATCCCCATTTATAAATGGGGCGCATATGTTTATATAGATTTGCTACTGGGTATGTTTGGAAACAATATAATCGCCATAATTGTAGTTTTTCTATTCTAACTTTCTATTAAATTTGCAAATAAAATAGTTAACTAAATTTCTAATTTTAAGCATATATGGAAAAAAAAATATAATCAGTTATAAATTTAATGTGATATAAAATGGTAATAAGTCAATCATAATATTTTTGTACTAATTATACTTGAATTTTCCCTTAATTTCTCATAATATATGGAAATTATAAACCATGATTTTGTGATTAAATCGAGTAATATATAAAATGGATATTATAATTATTGGTACCAAATTATTGATACTATTTTTGATCAAAAATAGCTTTTTTGGGATAGATGACAATTTTTCTGTGGGTTTGTTTCCAGTACGCACTATCCCTATTAACACGTTTATCCCAACTGGTGGGATCCATTAGCCCATCATCTCTTCAATTAGACAAAAAGTCCTTAAAATTAAGCCTTATTTATGGCAAAACCAGTTCAAACCTTTGTATCCGGCACACATTTTTTTCTTAAAATTCATTGTTAATTCAGAGTTGTTTATGGAGTAGTCTGGTAACATCTTTAATCCCTTTAGTAGAAATGAGCAAGCCACACTAGGTGTACATGTACCCGTCAAACAATAGGCTTAGATTAATTGAGCAACAATGAGAAGTGAGCCTAAAACTTGGCTAGGATCAAGCCAATCTGTAGATAGAAGCCAAGAAAGCTTCGGAAGGCTGAAGAATATGATACATTTTGAAATACAGAGGCAATAGAGGTTGGAATTGAATTGTGGGATTCAGTAGCCAATTTCACCAAACCAAACCATTTGAAGAAGAAAAGATTAGACTACCTTACAACAAGCATTGTGAAGCAAAAAAGAAGAAGAGAAAGAGGGTTTGGAGGCATCATTGTTGGAAACGATTGGGTTCTGTTTAGAGGCATCTTCTCACTATTTGGCTTTTTTATTTGTAGTTGATTTATTATTGCGCATCATTGGCTGAGTTTTGTTTGGGCACCAATTTATTGTCGCTCTCCATTGGGTTCTATTTCAGTACCAAAAAGATTGCTAAATTATTCTCCATACCTAAACTTCTTCCTTCTTGGGAGCACAAAATTAATGGCTTCTGGTGTGGTGTGGATTATGGAGGGGTTGGCTTGACAATCTAGGGAAGAGAAGATTTTAACTAGGTTTAACTGTAAGTAAGACTAACTTTTGGCCCTTTTGTTTGATGAATTGGGAGATGGTGGGTTGATGAACTTCAGCAGTCGGAATAAATGTGCTAGTGGAAAGGTGTATACCATAGATGAACTGGGTCTAAGGTCACCAATACCCATAATTAGTTGTACATTATTGAATGACATTTAGTACATTTAGTCCATGCTAAAAGAATTAAGAAGGGTGACACTTTTCAAAGTTAATTACATTATCCTAAATAAATGACATTCTTACATATTTATTAAAGTATTTTAGATTTTAACATGTCATTAATTGATTATTCATTTAACTAACATTTTTTTATTGTATTACTATATTATTAAGCTGCAGTTTAAACAACATGCCAATTCGTTATATGTTTATATTGCATTATATCCTTAAACTATCTAAATTAAAGGATGATGTGTAATTTAACAACACATTTCTGTACAATATTCATTGGTTCTAAAACTTCTGAAGCATTGTCTGCACATAACTTAGGGGGGGGGGGGGGGGAATTCATTTCATCCTTAATTTTTTTACAAGTAAATTAAGAAATTTGGAAAACTAAATATTGAAATTATAATTTGAAGAGTAATATGATAAAGTAATTTATAAATATACAAATAATGAAAAAATTTGGGAATAGAATATATTGTAAATGTTTTTAAACGGGGAAAATAATATATATCTTTAAAAAGAATATGTTCCAAAAAGTAATAATCTTCATAAGAAATTATAACGATTTTTGCAAGTATTTAAAAAGAAAAAAAAATAGCAAATATAGAAACATAGTGGGCAGACATGCGGAAGCAGATTGGTCTGTACTCTGTATGCGCAATTATTAGGAGGTGTGGGTGGCATGTAGTGGTGGCTGTCAATGGTCAGCCGCGGCCACCGCAACGGCTACTTGTTCCTTGACCTTATCTCCAGTCTTCAATTTCGTTGCCCAGGAAACTAGAGTGAAACTGGACTTTTCTTATTTTTCTTGTCTTTTATCTTTTTCACCACAAAAAGACGCTGAATCAGCGTTACAATAGTATCGATCATGGCAACGCAGGTGCACCTCCAGCCACGGATATGGAAAAATTTTGTGACCTTTTTTTTAATGTCAAACAACTTTATGAATGTTAAATTAACTTTATCTTGATATCCCTCAATTTTAACTTACGTGGCTAAGATTTAAGTAACATGACAATTCAAATCTTGTCTCTGCTAACTTTTTTATAAAACATATATTCTCGGTCATGGAAAAGAAAGTATTATTAATATTTTTATTATTTTATGATAATACCTTATCATGTTATAATGCCTCATTTCATATGCACTTATATAGATAATTTTGAGCACTAAAAAAAACTCCTTACTGTTTTTATATACAAAGTGTTACTTACACTTCAATTTAAATTAATTTTTTAAGGTATTTATGAAAAATCTTAAATGCATTTGTAGTCTCTAAACTCTGTCAAGATTGCAGAAGTTGGTCATTTAATTTCCACTGTAATATGACTTTATAAAACTTATCCTAACTTTTAATCTTTCAGCAAAAGAACCTCAGCATTCAGCAGCTTTAACTTGTAAATTAATAAATTTTATCAAATTGCTAACCACTACATAATTAGCTAATTATATTATATATAAACTTTTTTTAATGATTTTTTAAAAAAAGAAAGTAATTATGAGGAGAATGAACTTTCAAATAGATGGCACATCAAAATGCTCTTTATATAAATTTAGGCCGAAAAGCAAGCTTGTCCAGAAAATCTTAGTAGCTGACAAAGAGACGACACAGAATCCAGTGTGCTTAACACTATTTAAGTGTGAAATAGGCCAGTTAATCAGATCCAACAAAAAGAAGACCAGTAACAATTAATCTGCGCATCGTTAACTACTTTACATGTGAATACTGATTAGTTAAGAGGCATGCTGAATTAATTTGTAGCATAAAAAGGATATTGTAGAGATAGTATTGTTTGATGGGTTATTCTACACTTCAACATTAACAAACTAATAATGATTTTTCCTTTTTTCCTTTTTATTACTTGATATCTTATTAGACTTAGACCCGTAATTTATTCTCATTGGAGTCAAACGCATAAATTTACTGGGAGCACATCCGCTGACCACATTAAAATGGTTTGCGACAAGATAGGAAATGAATCCATATACTTTATGGGCTCACAATTTGAACGCAAGAAAAACTTTTGTCTTGGCCAATAAGGTATTAGGCCTACGACAAAGATTTGACTGAAAATCTTAAGTACGTTCACATTACTTCCTAAAATCTTCTGTAAATTTCTGTTTTGCTCTCTGCTAATTTAAATATTAGAGAATTTTCTTTTGATACAACTCTAAAAACATCTAACATTATCTTTGACTGTATATCTCATGGCATTCTTATCTTTTGAATTCACCAATCGATCTGAGTTGGGCATAACTATTATTAAATTTCTCAGAGCAATTATCGATACTAATATTTACTCACTGTTGGTATGTATATATAGGGAGGCGTATAGAACTCAAAACGATTGAATCTATACATCTTAACTGAGATTTTATAGGGAAGGTGTATTTGTGTGTGATGTATTGTTCGCTATGGTGATTAAGATTAAGAAATTATTAAAATTTGTCGATAGCTAGCTAGCCATTTGTGGGCTCCGACAGGCGACATACACTTGCATGCATTCAGACATAAGTTATACTATTTGCGGCCGGTCGTCGCCTTCATATTACTCTCCTAATTAGGCATGAATTCAGATTTGCACGCGCTTGTATCTTTTGTCTTTTTCATCAATGGGCCAGGCTGGGACGCGCCGATTTCAATCATTTTTTCTACTAAAATGATTTTTCAAGGTGAGCTGTCCTCTTCCAGTTGACTACTTCAAATTGGATAGAGTTTAAATGACCATTTGCTTGCTGCTCGACAATATACGTTCTGGATGGGGTGAAATCCATCGACAGTCCCCTTATATATTTAATTGTTCTATTAAGGTCCTTTATCCTCAGTTTCTCCCCATTAAGTTCTTTACCTTTTGAAGCGTATCCAAATCAGTCCCATTTGTCGCATTCCCCTAAATAGAATTTTCTGGAAAATGTCAACTCAATCCCCACGTTTTCCTTTCTATGCTCGTATTGTCCTAAAGTTTATTGATCAAACACCTCAACCATCACCTTCACCTAACTTCAATTGATGCTACTCTCTACTTCCAGTCTTGACCTCAATATCAAGGGTTCAAGTGTTGATCCACGAGCACCAAAAAATTAGACGGTGTAAGTACTTGTCTAAGATAATCCGATGCCAAAGTAAGTAAACATCTAATGTAAGTTTTAGTGGAGAAGCCTCATGAAATCAAAGTCATAGGATGCGGTGGCATATCTTCATAGCTTAAGAGCCGTAGGAACTAAAAGGCAGATGTCTCAGCAGGGGCGTATCTATTCAGGGGCGGGAGGGGGCAGCCGCCCCCCCTAAAATTTTAAAAAATTTTATTGGGTAACTTGGATATGTGATACAATTGTAGAAAAATTAAAGTTAGGTACCTATCTGTAATTTTTATAATTAATAAGGGGCTCTAGTATATTTTATCCATTTAAGGTCTCAGTCATTTTCGTTTTGAATTAATTACCTGATAGTCCTTACTCTTTAATGATTATTTATTTTTAGTCCCTATCCTATTAAATATTCTGTTTTGGTTCCAAACATATTAAAAACATTTTGTTTTAGTCCTAAATTTATAAAAAATGTTTCATTTTGGTTTCATTGCATGAAATTTATTAACTCAAAATATTTTTCTGATAACAACTTTTTAGATCATAATTTGGACTATCCGGTAAGTGCTATAAAATAAATTTAATTTGTATAATATTTTTTTATAATTAATAGAAAATTCAAATAACTATTTTTACTCTATAAATTGAACTTAATTATTATAAATTTTTGAATTCAATGTGTCTATATATGTAAACTTTCTAATGAATTTTGAGTTGTAAACTTTTGAAATAAACTTAGTTATTATACACTTTCAAATTTTATATGTTTATATATAATATTATTTAGTATTTTCTATTAGTAATTGTAAATTTATACATGCTAATAACCCGTTTCACATCACGCCCCCCCCCCCCCCCCCCAAGTGGAATTTCTGGCTACACCCCTGTGTCTCATACGAGGCTACTTTGTGATTATCCTTTAGGAGATTGTAGGTTGCTAGGCTTATATATGGATCAACTTAGTAGTTGAGCTTGATGGGGGCTCAGTTCTCTTGGATATAAGTATCATCACCAACCACCATTTTTATTTGGAAGAGTGATCACATATATAAGACTATTGAGAGCTAATTCGTTTTAATTTTACGTAAATTTAATCTAAAATTACTTAATTTTATTGTTATATTTTTTATCTGGAATTATTTTTTTTTTAATCCAATTTTATGTATGTATAATAATCTATTGAAAATAAAATTCTTATAATTTTATTACATTTTTATGGTCATTAAAAAGAAAAAATCATAAAAAGTTAATAATATCATAAAAATTTACTTTTAAATGGATTATTATATCTACATAATATTAACTTTCAAATAAATTTTGTTCTAAACAAAAAATAAAAATAATCCATTTTGAATTTAGTTAACTTGAATGAATTGACTCTAAATAAATAAGATTAATGTTTTTTTCTTTGGTATGTGGAATTATATATTACAAGTATATGATTAAGAGTTAAAGGAAAACGATCGGAGGCTTAAACTTGGTTTAGGGCGAGGAGGAGCGGCGTCCATCCACACTTTGCCAAAGGAATCCATAAAACCATTACAAGATTCATGTTTTGAAATAATTGAAGTTATCTACCAACAAAATAAATATTTTTTTTTTACGAAACAAGAAAAATCTTTCACCAAAAGATAAAATATAAAGTCTACAGGATTTTTTTTCCAAACAGTTTTGTAATTATTGAAATACAATATATTTTTAGAGAAAATATTACAGCAAATATTAATCATAACAAATAATTTTTTTTTTCTTTGTGCATCCTTTAAGATCACCACATAATCGTATATTTTCATAACCAATCGCTCAAATTGAACAACAAATGTTACTCCATCAACTCTAGATTCTATAACTCCAAACTGTCGCATCTGATCAGAACTCAAGTACTCAACTTGTACTATTTTTGTACCTACGTTATATAATCCAATATTGTTATTGCTGTTGTTGGCCTCTTATTAAATCAAAGCTTCAATTTTTATTTTTTTTTTTACGTCTCTCCCCTGTCAAAATGGTTTCTAATTAGCTAGCTCACTCAGTCTTAATTCCTAATGCAGTCCATAGTGGTCTACAACCAGATATTTCTCCCAAGAAAATTCTGACCGAATGCCGACTCCTTCGTCTCTTCCAGATTAACAGACCTCAAACTTCTTCAGCCACCATACACTTGGATGTCAAAACCAAATCGTGTTGGGAAAAAAGTTCCACTACACCAAAAGGGATCATAGGCAACGTTTTTAGGACCTTTACTAGCGTTTCAAAACGTTGAGATGTCTTTACCAACTATTTATGAAACATAGGAAAAAAACGCTATCAAGGAACACATTGGTACAAGATGTAAATATTCTCCACATTTTATAAACACAAGTAAAGGTCTATAATCGGTGACGTTTTTAATTAGAAACGTTGGTAAAGTACCATATTTAATAGCATTTTTATCTAGAAAATGTCACCAATGTACCATATTCAGTACCATTTTCTATGAAAAATCATCGGCAATGTATCTAATACCCTAAAATTTCCTAGCATTTTTTTTAACAAAATGCAATAATTAAGGGGTAAATAGAATATTAACTTTCCCCTTCAGCGTATCATTGTCCACCTATTTCTTAACTTGGGATAAAAAAAACTATATTACTATCATCAATGTAAATTGAAATAAAATCCATTTTGAAGCTTAAAACATCAAATAATGAAATTTTTGCATTAATATAAATTGCAAAAAATTCATACATATAGAAATTCTAGATATGGAAATGTGAATTTTTCAGTGTTGCATTCATGTTAATTCCTACTAAGAAATTCAGATATTTACTGAGAAATAAAAGTCAAACAACAAGTTGGAGCTTTACAAGTACAGATTCATCTCCAAAAGCTCCATAAGTACTGCTAATTCCTACTGCATCAACACTCAAAATCTATAAAAAAGAAATTGGAAAGAGTTAAGCAAATAGATCAAACGCAAATAATGATGCTTTAAAAGTTTAAAGTCAAGCAAATAAAAATTGGAAAGAGACAATTTCCCAGTTTATTGAATGCATGTGCTAAAGGATTGTGCAGCAATTCGCCATTTTCTTAGTTAGATTTTACACACATACATACGTGTGTGTGTGTGTGTGTGTGTGTTCGCTTTGGCTGTCAATAAGCTAAACATAGAATTAATGATACGGTTCAGTTTGTAACATTACACATCCAAATCACATTTACCTGCCAAGTCATAAAACCGCAATCAATATATGTTGTAGCACTAATTTGTTTCCTCAGCTCCTCTCCCTGAGCAATATGTTTGCAATGAAAATCTCATTTCTCCCATCCAACCAGGCATGAGGTTTTAGCTAGGATTTGATCTATCCTATACATATATAGATGTACTATTAGTTAATATATATACACAAATATATGAAAAAAAATTAGAGTTATGGGTCCATGAGATGAGGTCCAACTAGTTTGCTGCTAGTATTGCATTGCATTTGTAAGATGATTCATGTAATGGAAATCTTATCTCTCATTTAGTACTCACAGGTATATATAAAAATGGTAAGCTTCTACATTCGTAAGAATTGAACCTGAAACATTAATTATGGAGAACTAAGTTCTTTGCCACTTTAACCAAAAGACATTAGCTTTTAATTTCCCTACTTTATCGCAAGCTTCATTTGATTAATTAGCAACTAGCTATAGACATAAAGAACCCAAATAAAAAAACATGAACTTCATATGTTTGATTCATGCCTACTAATTTACTCAAAATTTGGACTCCTTATTATAATAATTTATGCATATATGAAACTTATTAAAAGTAATTCTAATACAGAACAGATGTCATATGGTAATACAAGAGAGACAAGATTGAAGGAATTAATTAGGTCTTAACTAGAAAGTCAAAAATGTTTGTGAAGCACTGCGAGTAGTAGAAGGGTCAAGTGAATGTTAACAAATACTAGCAAGAAATTACATCACAGAGCATGCAAAAAGATGAGATGCTAATCAAAGTGGCTTAGCTGAGGAAAAAGAATTTAAAAACAATTATTTTATTTATTTTTATTTTCCTAACTAGTGTTGTCTTTGCATTAATCGGAGGAAAAAAATAAAGATTCTAGCAAAAAGAAACAAAGACAAAAAGGCACTCAAAAAAGGGATTTCTCTGGCAACCTAATCAATTCAACTCCATTTTTTTCATAGAACGAAATAAATACAAATACAAGAAGAAAGTAATCACTTACATCCTAAGAAGAGATATTCAACCAGTTAGGCAATGTCCCTCAATTGAACAAAATAAATCAATCATTGTCAGATTTTAAGGAAATCAAGAGTCATCTAAGGAAGCTTTTGGCTTGAGAACTAAAACATGCCAATTAAAATATTATCCATCTAGTATCCGAGAATATATAATTAACTTAAACTAGCTAGTAGTATATATGTTTTGAACCGTGATCCACTCAATTTTTGTTTATTCCTATCAATTTGCTTCGATTGCAAGTTTATGGTAATATTCTTTAATTCAATTACAAGGATATTCTGATCAGTTTCACCTAGTTTCAACTTGAGATCAAGGAAAAGAAAAGCTATTCTAATAAGAATTGACATGGTTTGTTCAATTTCTAGTGGGGAAAACGTTTCTATCCTTTTAATTGTTGTTTTATCTGCTTATTGCAATTTATGTTCTTTGCATCACTTTTCAGATCATGGTTCCATACAACTATATTGAGTTCATTGACACACTTTGTAGTTCAACAAACAAAGAATGACAAAACATAGTAAAAGCCTTGACAAAAATAAATCTAATTGAAACAACTGAAAGCGCTGACTTGAGTAGAGGAAGCGGAGGACCGCAATCAACCAGGCGATACAATTAGAGGAAGTGGAAGACAGAGCGGCAGCAAAAGAAACTGCAGCTTTGCTTAGAGATGGCCATCAAGCGCCGACAGCACAGGGTTTTACTTACTCTCGCATTTCTCCGGGTCCGTCACACTTTCTTTTTCATCAGAGAAGATTATCAAGCAAGAGTTGGAGAAGATCGTAGAGGATTTCGCAATTGGGTAGCCGGAGATGAGACCAGCGGCGAGTGATATCGGCGTCGGCTGACAGATTTTTCGTTCGCCTTTAGGATTATGAGGAAGGGCCATCTCGGTTTGAGTTTGGTAATGTGTTCTAGGGAGATGAGAGGGCGAAGAAGGATTAAAATCACAGGGATTAACGTCACTTTTTTGGCTTTTTTTTTCATAAAACATGTTGGGCATGTTGCTAGGTTTTGCGGTTTTACTTTGTTAATGGGCTTAAGGGTTTAGCTGCATTTTTGGGAACTAGTAGCCCTTTAGTAGTACTTTTAGCTGCATTTTTTGAAAAATGGTCACTCTTTGAGGAATCTTTACTAGCAATCATGTGGTCTTTCCTAACGTTTTATCAATAATGCTGTCAAAGTTATGTCACCTATGTACATTTTTGTGGTAGTGAAGTCACCTAACATAATCAGACAAGTACACACTAATTTAATATAGTTTTGTTATTAACTAACCAATATCAATAAATGAGAGAAATCCATTCAGACAAATATAGAGATTACAATATAAATTTATCCTTAGTACTTATCCTGATATATGTTACCCTAAATACTATTGATAATCACATAATTTTACCCTCACACACTAAATCTAAAAAAAATATGAAAACTAAAACCAAATATTTCTAAACAAAATAAAAATCATTAAGCTTCTTGGATTTGAGCAAAAAAACCCAGCAATCCCAACATTGGCTCAAATTCTTTACAATGAATATGAACATCACAAGCACACGATCACAATTTGAGATATGAACACTATGAATATTACCAAAACACTAACACAACAACAAACGCAAAAGTGGTAACACAACCAAGACACCTTTTTTTGTGAAAATAAAGAAGGAAGCATAGAGCACTTTTTCTTTTACTGCCTATGGATAAAGTAGGTGTAGAACGATCTTTTGGAATAGTTAACATACATAGAAGGGTGCTGAGTTTGAAAGATGAAATAAAATGGTTTGAAACAAAAGTAAAAAATTGTTAAACAACTACACATGTGAAGAGAGCTGCTTTTGCTGCTGCAAATTTTTAATTTGATATTGGGGATAGACATGCACGTTCTATTTGCCGCATCGTATAATTTTTCATATGCGGGTAATGATCCTCTATACATGGGGCTTTGGAAATTCTATGGCGACTCAAATAAGCGCAAAAATGTGGGTTGCATTATGTCATGTGGTGGTGATAGTGTTGGATTAGCAATTGTTTATGTTAGAATTTCAAAGTTCTTACGATCCTTCTTTATTTTATTTCAAAGTCATTATAGATAAGGCTTATTGCTGAGCGTGTTATTTTCTTAAATAATTTCTTCTATACATTCTATTAAAAAACCCATTTTCCTATGGTAAACTATTTTTTGAGGAAAAAAAATACATTTTGCATAAACCGTTTTATTTTTTCCTCATTCTTCCTATTTTCCTTTCCATATTAGAACCATAATTTTTTAACTGTATATATGCGTCAACCTCACATGTAGGCCTAGCTCAGGGCCATTAATGCATCTATGTTAATGTGTTTTTATGGTAAAACTCTCTCACAGAGAATGCCAATTTATTTATTCTCCACAAAGTTTGTCATAATTACAAGCATGTCAATCTCTTGTGGAAGACAAAAATACAAAATCTCACAGCTCTCTTCTTCTTTCCCCAGTTGCGTTTTATTCAATCGTCGTTTGGCTTCCACCTCCCGTCGAAGCAGCGGCCATTTAGACTTTGTAGTGCAACGATTAAGCCATGCATGACCTGATTGGCAAGATTGAAAAACAGCTGCACTCAAAATAGTCCAAAGTAGCTGCCTTTATAGTACATTCCAATCTTCCATGCAGCTTTGTTAACCGGCATGGATCAAATCTATACATTCCCTAGCTCATACATCATAAAATCAGCTCAAGTCTATAGTGGCTGGCTTAGATCTTTTGTACCTTGGTTCAAGTTTGCAAAAGAGATGACGAGGAGAAGAAAAAAGAAAAAAATAATTATTTTTGTTTCCTTTAATTTTATCAACCTTCTTCATCATTGATCTATTTGTTTCCAAAATCCAATCATAAAGAGTCCAACATTCTTCAAATCCTAGCTTTGAAAAGGGAGAGAGGATCGGTTTATAGAGATGATGGCCAGTAATAGTCAGTAAAAAGGGCCATGTAACAACCATAAACAATGAGGGGCAAATAAGTCTCCTTTTTGTGAGTCCTCATGTATAGAGGAAAAAAAAACATAAGGGCAGTTCGTTTGCCATTAATCCAATTAATTAATCTGAATTATTCTCGGGTCGGTTTTGGGTTACTCATGAGTCATGATAACCACCAGATAAGAAAACATAAAACACCCTCAAGATTTGTGTTATTTACAACGCCAACCATCCATCATCACCGTCAAGTCACACGCACCATCACTGTCGAGTCACACACCGTCGGCCGAAGGGTTTAGATTCGAAAAAT
Source organism: Aquilaria yunnanensis (assembly GCA_039654915.1). Taxonomy (NCBI): domain Eukaryota; kingdom Viridiplantae; phylum Streptophyta; class Magnoliopsida; order Malvales; family Thymelaeaceae; genus Aquilaria; species Aquilaria yunnanensis. The sequence continues at coordinate 99,609,718 of CM077593.1, read as the reverse complement.
ATAAGCCTCCTAGCGAGCCACTAAGCCTCATGAACAATTTCTTCCAACCTCGGATGAAGGCCATCTTCTTCGGCGCATCAACTCAGAAAATAGGAAAGGTAAATATGGAGGTGAGGATTGAGTTATTAGATGGTGATGGTGATTGATTTGTTGGACCGGATCCGAAGTAGTGCTTCACCAAACCGAATTGTCAAGGAAAACTTGTGCTAGTTCTACTTCTTCGTCGAAGGCGACTTTTGGGGAAGCTCAAAAGCGATGAGCAAGCAAATGATGAAAATAAGATTGGGTAATGATGGATCCAGCAGGAGAAGGCGGTTGTGCTTAATCAGGTTGTGGATTTGGCGAGGATGAGTTCAAGAATGAGAGGGGAGAGAACAGATCAACAAAGAACAGAGGTAGCGAGTGGCATATGTGCGTAATTAAACCAACTTTATGTCCTAATTTCGAACTTAAATCCACTGGTACTTTTAACCCGAATTCAACCTGGTTTTAACCCGTGAATAATCTCATCCCATTAATTGCATTAATTTCTACCAAATTAACCCATTAAATTCATGTTAATGTGGCATTATTAATCTAGGCCAAACTGGCTCAAAGTCTTCACAATAAGTCAAGTACAGGCTTTAGAGAGTTGAGATAGCGTACCAGCAAAACATACTCAACCCATCAAAGTTACTGCTGTTAGAGACATTTTAAATGGTGCAGCGAACGGTAACTATATGTCAACATCATTGTGGTTAAACTGATTAACTTCATATTGGGGCGGTGCCCTACCCTGGGACAAGTGGTTCACGTATTGTTATTGTTCACGAACTCTCAAAAGCCAGTTGGGCCTTATTTCCTAGGCCGTAGTTGTGCCCACATGCCTTGTGGGCTTGGTGCATCAGCGTGCCTATCACGTTGGGCCTTTGTCCATATAATGGTAAGCCAATACCGATATATAAGTATCATTACCGTCATATGTACGAATATTTTTACTCCCCCCCCCCCCCTCGAGGGGCTTTTTTTTCGGGGAATGTAAGGTCAATATATTGAAAAAGAGATGATACATACACAACCTGTAAGATCTGATGAAAAAATAGAATAATAAAAACTAACAAAAAATCTGACAACTAAATTGATTTGCACTTCTAAGGCTCCTCATAATCTATGTGATTTTATTCTGATAAGTTATAATGTCTATAATCTTTGGGGTGTAAATGAACAGAGTGTCCATTGAATAGTTTCTGAATCTTTAGGTGAGAATTCGTTTATATTTATTTATTCAGTTAAATAAATTAACATGAATAAATTTTTCTGTCAATCCTTTAGTTAAATGAATAAACACAAACAAGGTTTTGTTCATTCATTTACATTTGTGAACAATTCGGTTATTGTTTATTATGTTCATTTATGTTGTTTATTTGTTTATATATATATATATATATATATATATTAGTTGTACATTTATTATTATATATATTTTATATATTATATACTTTTATTAGTGTCCAAATTCTCCACAGATACATAATTACACTTTAATATCTCTCAAGTTAATTTACTATCTTTGCTTTTCAAGACTTAATCGGTTATTCTCCTTACAGCATAAACCTTCTGCCGTACCAAATTAAGCCTCATAGCATTAACTCATAATCTTTCCCACCAGCCACCATTGCCTATTGCCCCGTTGGTCATTGTTAAACTCCTTCTGATTCAAATTGATGACAATCATTGGCTTTAATTATTCGTGTTCGTGTTTGTTTAATAATAAACAAATGAACACAAAAATAAAAGTTGTACTCATTTATTTTTCGGAGTAAATTTCATGAATGATCATTAACCTTTAGTCATTGTTTTCTTTTAGTCTCTAACTTATTGAATGTTCTGTTTTAGTTATAAACCTATTAACAATGTTACATTTTACTCTTAAATCTATTGGAACAGTTTCATTTTGTATCCTAATTTGATAAAAAAATTTAACTTATAATATTTTTCTGATAACAACTTTTTAAATCATAACTTAAACTATCTGGTAACTGTTTTACAATAAATTAAATTTATATAATATTTTTTTTACAGTTAATGGAAAATTAAAATCACTTTTTTTTTCTCTCTGTAAACTGAATTTATTTCATTCAAAAATAAAAAAATATTAATTTAAATCATCTATTTATTGTCAAAAAATTTTAAACCATTGAAATTTACTGAAAAACAATTACTAAATATTTAAAATAGAATTTTAAAAATTTATGTCAAATAATTATTTTGAGTTAATGAATTTCATCTGGTGAGGGACCACAAGGAAATAATTTTAATAGCTTAAGAACTAAAACAGAACATTTAATAAGTTAGGGATTAAAAGAAAATAATGACTAAATGTTAAAAACTATTTATGCAACTTATTTTTATTGTCTGTGTTTGTATTAATTAAAAATAAAATAAATGGATATGTTCATAGCTTATTCATGTTTGTTCATATCTTAAATCCACTCCCTGTTTCTATTTGCCTAAATATGGTATCATTGATTCCAAATTCTAATTTATAGTACTAAAAGTATCCCTCAAGTTGTTTTATGCTATTTAGTACTCAAATTAATTAATCAAAATTTAATTTTAGCTTGTTACATGAGTTGATGGTTTAACGTCTTCCCCTGCCAGCACCTTTCATCATCATCATCATCGTTATTATTATTATTATTATTATTATTATTATTATTAGATCAATCTAAACCTTTCATTATGTAAAAAAATGTCTTCACAGGGTTGGGAAGTTTCCATTACAGAGGTAATTACGGGGAAGTTTATACAATTACCCCTTACCCCCCAAAAAAGAAAAGGGGCATGGGTGTTGCCCCAATCTAAGCTGTTGAAAGGAGAGAGAAAAGAAGGAAGAAACTGGTCAGACAGGCGAAATCGGTTGAGAAGAAAGAGAAGAAAAAAGGGGGGGGGGGAGAGAGAGGAAAATAAAAATAAAAACAGGGGAAAGAGAAGAAAGAGAAAAAAAAGGGGAAAATGATAAACTCCTATTTTGTTGATTAACTGATTTCTTTATAAAATATTTCAAAAATAAGAGGTACAAAAATATATTTATGTTACAAAAATATAAAAAAATTGAGTAGAAATTTATTTTTCTGGTTGATACACAACACAAACAAAATTTATTTTTTAATAAAACATACTTTAAAATAGTCAATATATATATATAAAGCAGGATGAGAGAGATTGTAGCGCTAACACGTGACACACTTTCCTTTCTTAGTAAATAAACTATAATCTTTTACATGTAGTCTATAAAATATACATCTCTTGTATAAAGCATTAATGTAGTGACACGAGGAAGCCAAAGCCACAATTATTAACTTATCTCTGAAATTTGAATTGTAAATTAAAAAATAGGATTAAATTTAAATTAATTTACAATTAAGATTTGCCATAATCTCATCTAAAATGATCTCCTCTCATCAAGAGATGATAAAAATAGTATCTGATAATTTATTAGCTTAAGAACTAGTTGTTAGGTAGCCTATATAAATCAAAAGTATAAAAATTTTCCATCATTTAGTATGTTTAATTAAAAAATTCATAAAAAAATCTTAATTATGTTGCAATGAATTTACTACAGTTTCCAACTTTTTCTATGAACAACAAGTCTAATTCACTGCTATCTATTGTAAAAATTGTTAAATTTAAAAATTTTAAAAATTTAAGGACTTATCGTGTAATTATTATGGGTGGTAAAAATAAATTTTTTAAAATTTAGGTACTTTGTTGCACTGCACTTAAAATTTCAAGTACCAATATTGTAATATTGACATTTACCTACCAAGATCATTAAACTTACTAAATATGAAATGTTACTTGTTTAGGAATAACTCATAAACTCAAAACATAGCTTTATCCCTAAACCTAATCCTAACCTTAAAATGGGAAAAGTTCAAAAAATTTTGTGACTATTTGAATGAGAATAAAATATTTTTTACTAATTTTTACCCTTTTGTGATAGTTAAGTTGAAAAATTTACGAAAAGAAAAACATACTTTGGACAAAAAAATATGTTAAAATTATTTCTTAGACTTTTTAAATTGCGGATTATCAATAAAACCTGTAAACCTAGCCTTAACCCTAACCCTAAACCTCATACCCTAACCTTAACCTCTAACCCCTAAACCTCATACCCTAACCCAAAACTCTAACCCTAGACTCTAAACCTATCTTAAACCTTAACCTTAAAACTTAACAATAAGATAAACCCTAACCCTAACCTCTAACCCCTAAACTTTATACCCTAACCCAAAACTCTAACCCTATACCCTAAACTTATCTTAAACCTTAAACCTAGTTTAAAACTTAACCATGACATAAACCCTAACCTTAACCTTAAGCATTAAACATAACTCAAACCCAAACATCAAACCTCAAACCTCAAACCTTAAACTCTAATGAAACCTTCAACCTATCTTAACCTTTAAACCTCAAACTTAACCCTAACCATAAGCTTAAACCTTAACCATAACCTAACGCCTAACCCCAACCTTAAACCTTAAACTCTAACCTTAAACACTAAACTTTTAATCCTAAACTAAACCTTGAACTTTAAAACCTGAACGATAAACTTTAAACCCACACATTAAACCTTAAACCTAACCTAAAGTTGTAACCATAACCTTAACCCTAACCTTATATCTAACCTTAACCTAAACCTTAAACGTGCATAAAGTATAACCAAGTTATATTGAAGGTAACCCAAAGTCATCCGGTCACATTAAAGGTATTTAAAATAGAACCAGGTCACATTAAAGGTAACCTAAAAAGATTATTAGGATACATTGAAGGTAACTTAAAAAAATTACCACGTCACATTGAAGGTAACTTAAAAAGATTATTGGGTGACATTGAAGGTAACTTAAAAAGATTATTGGATCACCTTGAAGATAACTAAAGTATGACTGGGTCACACCGGATCACATTGAAGGTAACCTAAATAGATTGTCAGGTCTCTTTAAAGGTACCAAAATTGTGGCTGGGTCATATTGAAGGTAACCTAAAATGATTACCAAATCATTTTGAAGGCACCTAAAGTGTTACTAAGCCACATTGAAAGTAACCTAAAAAGATTGTTAGGTCACCTTTTAAGGTAACTAAAGTGTGACCAGGTTATATTGAAGGTAACCTAAAGAAATTACAAGGTCACCTTTTAAGGTAACTAAAGTGTGACTGAGTTAGAGTAAAGGTAACCTAAAAATGTGACCTGATCACCTTGAAGGTAGTTGAAATTTAACTGAGTAACCTTTAAGGTAACCTTAAAAGGTGACCCGGTATATTTTAGGTGGCTAAAATGTGATCGGGTCACCTTAAAGGTACATGTAAAGTGACCGAAGGTAACTTCAAAATGTGACCTGGTTACCTTAAAGGTACTTAAAATGTGGCCAGGTCTGATCCAAAGTAACGTAAAAAAATTATAGGGTCACATTGAAGATACCTAAATTATGATTAGGTCACATTGAAAGTAACCTAAAAAAGATTTTCGGGTCACTTTGAAGGTACTTAAAGTGTGACCGGGTCACATTGAAGATAACCTAAAAACATTACTAGGTAACATAAAAACAATATTGGATTATCTCGAAGATTCCTAAAATGTGACTAGGTCATATTAAAAGTAATTTAAAAAGATTACCAGGCCACGTTTAAAATAATTTAGAAGCATTACTGAGTTACCTTGAAAGTACCTAAAGTGTGACCAAGTCACATTAAAAATAACCTAAAAACAATACTGGGTCACCTTGAATGTACGTAAAGTGTAATCGGATCACATTGAAAGTAACCTAAAAACATTATTAGGTCACCTTGAAAGTACTTAAAGTGTGACCTGATCACCTGGAATGTACCTTAAGTGTTACCTGATGGCCTTGAAGGTAATCTTGAAAGTTAACTCGGTCACCTTAAAGGTACCTTAAGTGTGACCGGGTGACCATAATGGCAACCTTCAAAGGTGACCGAGTTACCTGGAAGGTACCTTAAGTGTGACCGGGTGACATTGAAGGTAATCTTGAAACGTGACTGGGTGACATTGAAATTAAATTTGAAACGTGACCTTGAAGGTACCTTTTGTATAACCTAGTGACCATAAAGGTAACCTTCAAATTTGATCTGGTTACCTTGAAGGTACCTTAAATATCACCTGGTGACCCTAAAACTAACCTTGAAAGTTGACCCAGTCATGTTAAATGTACTTTATGTATGACCAGGTAATCTTCAATGTAACTTTCAAAGGTGACCGGGTCACCTGAAAGGTACCTTAAGTGCAACTAGATGTCCTTGAAGATACCCTTGAAATGTAACCGGGTAACCTTGAAAGTGCCTTATGTGTGACCTCTACATCTTAAGGGTAACTTTCAATTGTGACCCGATTACCTCCAAGGTACCTTAACTGTGACCTGGTGACTTTAAAGTTAACTTTAAAAGGTAGCCCAGTCACCTTGAAGGTACCTTAATTGTAGCTGGGTAAACTCCTTTTACTACCTTTAAGATAAGCAAGTCACCCTGAAGGTACTTTTAAGGTTATCCTATCACCTTTCAATGACCCTATCATACCTAAGGTACTTTTTAAGCGACCCTATCACCTTTGAACGTTTCCTTAAAGGTTACCTGGTCACACTTAATGTACCTTCGAGGTGACTTAGTCACATTTGAAAGTTACTTTCAAAGTTACCTGGTCACACTCAAGGTACCTTTAAGGTAACCAGGCCACATTTGAAGGTTACCTTCAATGTCATCCGGTCACACTTATGGTACCATCAAGTTTGCCTAGCCACACTTAAGATACCTTCAAGGGTTATAGTTTGTTGTTAGGTTTATGTTTTTGCTTTAAGATTTCAGGTTTTGAGTTAAGGTTTAAGGATTAGGAGTGTTGACACCCAATTTCGTCCGGCCATTAAAATAATTTTAAAAAAATTAAATAAAAAAAATTAAATAAAAAAATGTATTATTATTATTATTGTTATTATTATTACTAAATTTTTTTTAATTAGTTTAAAATATATATATTTTTTTAAGATTTGATATATGTGTGTATATGTGTATGTTTGAAAGAAAAAAAGAAAACTCCATAAAAATGACAAAATTTAAAAGTTTGAGGTAAAAATGACAAAATTAAGAAGTTTCAGGCAAAATTGACAAATTCTGAAAGTTCCAGGAGCATTTGGCAGTTTGTCACATAAAATTTTGAGCCTGCCGACGTTTTTGGCTCAAATTGACAGAAAACGGCAAAATTGTCAAAATCAGAAGCTTCAGGAACTTATCCAGAGGCTGAGAGACGTAAAGGACTAAAATTGTCATTTTACCAATTTAAGAGATAAGTTTGAAATTTTTTATTAATTTATCCATCAACAGTTCAGCTAAACTTCCTCTATAAATAGCCCCCCAAATTTTGTGCTGAACACAGAAAAAAATAGCAAAAAAACTTAGAGCTCCGTTTTAAAAAAAGAGAAAATTACAGCCCTTAGCCCCAGCCCTCTTCCCTTCTTCCCCAGAAAGCCAATTTTTTTTTTTTTTTCACTGCTGTTCCCTCTCTCTCTCTCTCTCTCTCTCTCTCTCCGCCGTGCCCCTCGCTGCCCGCCGCCGCCGCCCTACGCCGTTCGCCGCCGCCGTCCCTCTCCCTCGCGCCGCCGCCGTCCTTCCACCTTGCCGTCCCGCCGCCCATCTCGCCGTGACGCCGCCGTCCTCCTCCGCCGTTCGTTTCCTCTCCCCAGCCGCCAAGCCGCCCCGTCGCCTCGCCGCCCCGCCGCTCACACCGCCCCGCCGTAGCGCCGCCGTCGCCCCGCCGTCTCCCCGCCACGCCGCCCTGCTGCTCCGCGCCGCCCTCGCCGCCTCGCCGCCTCGCCTCCCCGCCGCGTCGCCAGCTGCCCCAGCCAGCCCCCCCTTCGCCAGCCCCTCGCGATACTCTGTTTCCCGTAAACGAGAATTCAAAATTTCAATTCTCAAGGTCAAACCCTGTTTTAATCCTTTATGTTTCTATATTCGTTCATTTAAGTCACTAACTTTTATTTTATCCTTGCAGAGAATTAATTCCTAACTATTTTAATTTTTACTTGTTTACTTATTTGTTATTATTACTAACCCTTTTTTTTTTGTTGTTATTAACTTACTAACAACTAACTTTTAATATTATTATTGTTACTAACCTTTTAATTTTTGCATTATTACTAACTTTTATAATTGTTAACAATTAATTAACTTTTTATTATTGTTGTTAATTAATTAATTAACTTGACTAACTTTTTATTATTGTTGTTAATTAATTAATTTAATTAACTTGACTAATTTTTTTATTATTGTTGTTAATTAATTAATTTAATTAACTTGGCTAACTTTTTATTATTGTTATCAATTAATTAATTTAATTAACTTGGCTAACTTTTTATTATTGTTATTAATTAATTAATTTAATTAACTTGGCTAACTTTTTATTATTGTTGTTAATTAATTAATTAATTTAATTAACTTGACTAACTTTTTATTATTGTTGTTAATTAATTAATTTAATTAACTTGACTAACTTTTTATTATTGTTGTTAATTAATTAATTAACTTGACTAACTTTTTATTATTGTTGTTAATTAATTAATTTAATTAACTTGACTAATTTCTTTTTATTATTGTTGTTAATTAATTAACTTAATTAAACTTGGCTAACTTTTATTTATTGTTGTTAATTAATCAACTTAATTAAACTTGGCTAACTTTTATTATTGTTGTTAATTAATTGACTTAATTAAACTTGGCTAATTTTTATTATTGTTGTTAATTGTTAATCTAACTTTACTAACTTTTTTTATTGTTATTAACAACTAACTATATTAATTGTGCTAACTTTTATTATTGTGTTATTAAAGTGGATGGCCAAAAAGCCCCACTTTATTAATTTTTTTTTTAACTAAAAGATTAAAAAAAAGGAATTTTATGTGAATAATTTCCTAAAGGCTAATAAAAATTATTTTTTTTTTGAAACAAAGTTTTTATTCCTTTTAATAAACAAACATAATGAAATAAATAAATAAATAAATACAATTTTTTTTTTTTTTTAAAATACATCTTTAAAAGTGATGTTTTTTTTTTCTAATTAATAATTAATAATGAAATATAAAAAAGAAATTAAATTCCATGTCCAAATGATCCGCCAGGATCCATGGCTTGGAAAATATGTTTTAAATAAAGTATATAAATAAATTTTCCTTTATTATTAAAAAAATAAAAAAAAAACTTTGGACTAATATTTTTTATTTATCTCTTTATCCAGCAAAATAATAAAATATAATTTTTTTGGTTTCTTTATTAATAAAAAGAATAAAGGAGTAAAAATTTTCTTGGGCTAATATTTTACTTATTTCTTTCAAAATAATAAAAAAAAAAGATATAACATTTTTTTTTGTTTCCTTTATTAAATAAAATTTTATTCAAATGATTTCAAATAAAGGTAATAATAAAAATCTTTTAGCAAACAAAAAGAACATAAAAAAAAATCATATAAATATCAAAAACTTTTTATACATATAAATCTTTGATTTCTTTAATCTTTTTTTAAAATAAATTATATAAATATCAAAACTTTACCTTTATTTTCCTTATTAAATAATCATTTTTGCTTAATTTTTTTATCAAAAATAAAACAAACAAATATTAAGATTTTTATTTTATTTTTGAAATATATATATAAATTTCCGGTTTCATCATTAAATAAATAAAGTTTTGTTTACTTTTTGATTCACCTTTTATTAAATAAAATATTAAGGCTTCACTTTTATTTTTAAAATATACATATAAATCTTTAGTTTTCTTCATTAAATAAACAAAACCGTGATTAAATAATTACTTTCTTGGTTCATCTTTTATCAAATCAAAAAAAATAAGCTTAAAAAATAAATATGTATAAATATCAAGACTTTCTTTATATAAATCTTTTCTTTATTATTTTATTGAATAATTAATTTTGGTTAATCTTTTAAATAAAAAATCAAATACATGAGAATTAAGATTTTATTTTCAACTCTTTTGTTTTCTTTGGTAAATAAATAAAATCCTGGTATTAAATAATTATTTTTATAAAAAATTAGTTCATGGTATATTGGCTGGAAACTGTCTCGTGCCCGCTTTTGAGCTGCTTCACCTGGTGAAGAGGGTCTGGCTGAGTAACAACGCCCCGTACCATGATCAAAGATTTTTTTTATTTTTTATTTTATTTTATTTTTTTTTTTAAACTCTTTGATTCCTTTAAATTAACTTCTTATTAAATAAAAAAATTAATTGCTTTTGAATTCTTTTATAAATTAAGAAAAAAATCAGATAAAAATAAAAGAAAGATAAAAAAAAGAAATAAAAGAAAGATAAAAAAAGAAATAAAAAAAGAAATAAAAAAAAGAAGATAAGAAAAATAAGATAAAAGATAAAAAAAAAAAGAAAAGAAAAGAAAGAAAAAAAAAAGAAGTAAAAATATAAAGACAAATTTTTAGTTAGTATTAAAAATCATTACCTTTTAAAAAAATTAATTTCAGGAATTAAATAATTACGATTAAGTAAATCAATTTCCATATCCGGATGATCCGGCAGGATCTACGGTTTGGAAAATATCAATTTTTTTAAAATAAATAAATTAAATAAAAAAAAATCCATATTTTTACAATATGGATAAAATTGTTTAAAATTTCACCAAATTCCGTGTCCAAATGACTCGGCAGAGTCCATGGTTCGGAATCAAAAATCTTCCGTGTCCAAATGACTCGGCAGAGTCCATGGTTCGGAAGTATCAAATTTTATCCAACTTAATTACCAAAAATCCACATTTTCGACTAATTCAGTTAAAATATTTAAATTAACTGAAATTTTTTTAAAAGCAAAGTAAAACAAAATTAAAATCAACTAAGGTGCCAATTTTTGGGCGTTTTAACAAAGTTGTTTCAACGTAACCGTACTCCCGAACCCCCGAACTCTCGCAGACCATATTTTAGGTGACCAATCGACCTAGGTGAAACCGATTGGTGGCGACTCCAGAAAACCCGACGTTGCCACAGCCTGGCGACTCCGCTGGGGAGTCGACGTTAGTGAGTCGAGCCTAAAGTTGATTTGTTTTTATTTACTTTGCTTTACTATTATGTGGATTTATATATTATATTTACTTAAGTAAACATGCATAATGCATTCACAAAATGAAGCTCTATACCCGAGCTTCCTTAAATCAAACACGATTCTTTCTAAGCGGAATTGGTGTTGCTGTCCTTGTGAGGCCACGGTCTCCAAGCCTTCACCGGTTTCAAAGTAGCAAAGTAGTGTATTGCCTTCTGAGACGGTTAGTCTCTGCATGGGCCCACGAAAAGCTACGACTCGAATTAATCCATTCCTTACATAAACCCTAGAGGGTAAGGAATCGGGCCGTCACTATGATTCAGTGACGGGATTCGGGAACTATCCCTTGCCTTTTTGATAAACCACCTTCTGCATGTAGAATTCCTTACTCCACCTTAGAACCAGCCATTAAGAATTTCCCATACCTCGGTTCCCATTTCCATAGGTTTTGTTTTATCTATATGTTTGTATGATCCTATGTGTTATTTTTTTTACTAACTCTATTTTTCCTTATTTTTCCGGCATATACATTTCATCATTAAAGATAAGTATTTGGTGAAAGAACTATTATCATGGATATTCTCGATTATCTTCCCACGGCTGTTACTGGATCATGGAATGACACGGTAATCGAAACTCAGCCTGAAGCTATGGAATATTCCGAAACGGCTCAAAAGCTTCACGGAGATGCTCTGACATCCCATTCTCACGTACAGCTTAAGGACCAGGTATCGGTCCGGATAAATCAGAACGACACCACGGAATTATTGCAAGTCTGGAATAGTTGGAATTCTGCTGATCGGGAAGCTTTTACGGCAAAATATGGTCACATCACTTGCCTACTAAAGGTTACCGTTGATGCATCACTTGTCCGGGCTCTAATACAATTTTGGGATCCATTTTATCGATGCTTTTCTTTCGATAAGATGGATCTGGTTCCAACCATTGAAGAATACAACAGCCTCTTGGGTTGGTCCTCCGACTATCCAATCGAGACTTATCAACATGATAGAAGAACGGAGCCTCATCGAGCCCTAGCAAAATTATTGGATATGCCAGCTTCCAGTCTTCAAACCAAGTTTGCAACAAAAGGATCTCGAAAATTTATCAGTTGGATCGACTTAAAACAATTAAGTCACGTTCTCCCTCAGAAAAATCAACGACGCAAGCTTTTCGCCTTGGCGATATATGGCCTGGTAGTCTTCCCAAGAATCATCGGATTCATTGAAGGAGACATCATTACACTATTTGAGCAAATCTGCAATGCTCAAATAAATCCGACCTCAGTAATATTATGTGAAACTATCAGGGCATTAAACTTTTGTCGCCAAAGAGGGGGCAAATTCATAGGATGTTCACATCTCCTCAACATTTGGATCAAAAGCCACCTTCCTTGTGAGAAGCAACATTTTGGAAATCGCTTTTCAAAGGACTTCATCCCAATCGAAGCCTTTTTGAAAAGTGAAACCATTCATCACGACAGCAAGGAAGCATGGGTTGATTATTTCAAGAACATCACCGAATTCCAAATTGAATGGAGAGCCCCCTGGTCTACCTCCACCCGCGTTGTCTACCGATGCGGCAATTGCCCGTGGGTTCCTCTCTTAGGTATATGGGGAGGAACAAGTTATGCCCCAGCTCAAGTACGAAAACAATTTGGGTCCATGCAATTTATACCCATGACGCATAATCTGAGTAAGTTGGAATTTTCACACGAAGATCCAAATTCAAATAAGCTCGCAATGGGTATTTCAGTTGCGTGGAAAAGAATTTTCATATTGAAGTCGGGGCCTATTATTTCTCCCACTGCTTATTATGAATGGAGAAATAACCGGAAGGAAGGAATAGTTCTATCTGAAGAGGTCATCAGAAAATTGGCGAAAAGAGAGTTGGAGAAAGAACTAGAGGAAGAAAAGGAGAAGAACAAGAGGATGCTCCTTGACATGCAACAGCTCGGTCACAAAACACAACTCCTCGAAGAGAAAGTTGAATACCAAAAACAAGTCATCTCCCAATTGGTTGATGAAACCGATCAAAAAGAGATGAGAGTCAGATACTGGGAAGATCAATACAGATTTTCTCAAGATCAATTGCAAACATTTTTGGTAGAAGTCAGAAAAGTTACAGAACAAGCCCAACTAATGGGCGAAGAAGCCAAGGAGTTAGAAGAACTGAGCTGTCCTACTCCATCAGTAAATGTTCAAAGAATGATGGAGTTCATATCTAAGGCCAGAAAGCAGTATTGTACTTTGGGTCGTTTCTTTTAAACAAACCTTTTGCTGAATGTAATTGAGAAATTCCATTATAGTTCTTCTTTCACCAAGTATTTACAATATTCATGCATGCATCCATCACATCAATCATACACACATAGAATCTAATAAAATAAATATTCCTTTAAAAGGGTAAAATTGGACCTCAACACCGATATTCAACTCGACTCCAAACAAGATTAATGGCAGAACAAGCCGAAGGACGTCTCATGGAGATGGAGTCCAAGATTGAAAGTATGTCAGAACAGATGAGACAATTGATGGAATTAATCAAAGGGAAAGCAACTCAAGTCCCCATCAAAGAAGTGCAAGATCCCACTTATCCCCCGGGATTCACCCCGCAACGAGTCTCAGTCCAAGAAAACCTGTTTCAAGAATCAGGACCGTCTGCTAGTGTTCACCTGAAACAAGACACTGTACAGGAAGAGAAGAAGACATTACCAAAAGAAGAAGCAGAATCTCAAAAACTCGAAACAATAGAAAAGCGACTGCGAGCCATTGAAGGAGGCACTATATTCGGATCTCTCTCGGTGGATGACCTCTGCTTAGTGCCAGACGTCGTAATCCCTTCAGATTTTAAGGTGCCAGATTTCGTGAAATACGATGGAACGAGTGATCCCATCACTCATATCACATTGTTCCTAAGGAGACTACAACCACTCACAAAAGATGAAAAGGTGTGGATCGCACTTTTTCAGGAAAGTCTCACAAAATCAGCATTACAGTGGTATCTAAGCCAAGGTCCAAGGAACATAAAAACTTGGAATGACCTTGCTCAGGCCTTCATCGGCAACTATAAACACGTTATGGACTTGGCTCCGGATCGCCAAACTCTCCAAAACATGGAGAAGAAAAAGCCAGAAACTTTCAAGGAATATGCGCAGCGGTGGAGGGACTTAGCTGCACAGGTTCAGCCACCCATGACAGAAAGAGAAATGGTCACTTTGTTTGTCCAGACACTGAAATACCCATATTATGACAAACTTATTGGCAATGCGGCAACTAACTTCTCCGACGTAGTAATGTCTGGAGAAAGGATCGAGCATGGTATCAGGACTGGGAAGATTACTGAATCCTTTAGCGATCCTATGAAAAGAGGAGGACCTTCCAGAAGAAAAGATGAAGAAATACAACAAATAGGAAGAGGAAGAGGGATTCCCTTCGTGGGTACTGTGGCCACCGGACCTCGCCTATCCTATTCTGCCAATAAGCCCAATTATTACCCTACCAATAGGCCCAATGATTATCCTCCCAATAGGCCCAATGATTATCTTCCCAATAGACCCAACAATTATCCTCCCAACAGACCTAATCAGTTACGGCCACCTGTTCCAACTCCTCCAGTACCTGCACCAAGACCAAGAGAAATCTTCGCACCAATTCCCATGACTTATACTGAGCTGTATCCAAAACTCATTGAAAGTCAACTTATTCGCCCAATTCCTACAAGGCCATTGGAACCCCCGTATCCAAGGTGGTATGACCCTAACATAAATTGCCCATATCATGATGGTACCGTGGGCCACGGACTGGAAAATTGCATAGCATTGAAGCGTATAGTCCAACAATTAATTGAGTCAAAGTGGTTGGACTTTTCCGATGAACCAAACGTCACTCATAATCCATTGCCTCCTCATCAAGCCAAACCAGTCAATATGATGGAAGAATACTGGCCGATGAAGAAAACAGTCAATGATATCATAACCCCTCTTAAGCATGTATATTCATGCCTTGTGAAAGAAGGGATTATCATAGGAAAGTCTTCTGGAAATAAAGAAGTCGAGGATGAGGAGTGGTGCAACTTTCATAACAGTAAAAGTCATTCTATCCAAGAATGCCCAGAATTCCGTAAAAGTCTACAAAGTCTTATGGACTCCTCCCAAATCATCGTTTTTATGTCAGATAAAGAGGATGACGTGAATGTGATAATTAAAGAACAAGAAGTCAATATCATGCCAAGACCACTAGTCATTCCAATATCAAAATCTGCTCTCAAGCCTTTAAGAATTCAAGTTCCAAAGCCATTCCCGTACAAATCAGACAAAACTGTTCCATGGAACTATGGCTATACTTCTAACATCACATCAACTCCGTTAGAAGTTGGGGGCATGACTAGAAGCGGTCGGTGTTATTCTCCCGAGCAAATGAACAAGCTCCAACAAGAGAAGAATGTTACGGATCCAGCAAATGGACCTATTAACACATCTAAAGAGCAAGAGATGCCTCGAGCAGTAACAGATGAACAAGCTACTGAGTTTCTCAAACTCATAAAGCAAAGTGAATACAGTATCGTGGAGCAGTTGAACCGTCTGCCAGCAAAGATCTCCATACTTTCATTACTCTTAAGTTCTGATGCCCATCGAGAAGCTCTTCTCAAAGTCCTGAATAAGGCTTATGTTGAACAAGATATCTCCGTGAACAACTTTGACCACCTTGTCAACAACATCACGGCACAAAATCTCATCACATTCACTGACGATGAGATACCAGCAGAAGGAAGGGGTCACTCTAAGGCTCTGCATATTTCGATTAAATACAAAGATCGGATTATGGCCAGAGTTCTTATCGACAATGGGTCAGCTCTAAATGTAATGCCACTCGAAACCTTACATAAGATTGGTTTAGACCCATCATACCTCAACAACAGTCATATTGTTGTTCGAGCATTTGACGGAACGAAGAGAGATGTTGTTGGAGAAATAGAGCTACCAATAGGGATTGGTCCCTGTCTTTTCCACATCACATTCCAAGTCATGGATATTTGTCCATCTTATACCTGCCTGCTGGGAAGACCATGGATCCATATGGCCGGAGCAATTCCTTCTTCATTACACCAGAAAATGAAATTCATTATTGAAGGAAAGATAATCACGGTCTTCGCTGAAGAAGACATCCTGCTATCAAGACCTGCGGATGCTCAATATGTCGAAGTCAATGAAAATATACCTGATTGTTCCTTCAGGTCTTTTGAGATTGTCAATGCTGCTTATGTCAGCGAATATGGAGAAGAACCCATTCCTAGCATCTCTAAAACAAGTCGCATGGTTGCCAAACTCATGATAAAAGGAGGATACTCACCGGGGTTAGGACTGGGACAAGATTTACAAGGAATCACAGAACCATTGAAAATCACCACAAATGAAGGGAAATACGGCCTAGGCTTCACACCGACAAGACATGATAAAATGAAGGCAATAGCTGAAAAGAGAGAAAAGAGGATTGCACGATTAACAGGGCATCCTCTCCAGGAAAGAAATCTGGATATCCCTGAAATCACCGAAACGTTCGTGAGTGGTGGTCTCATTCCAAAAAATGACAATGAAGGCAAGCTGACTATCAACATCAACAAGTCTTTCGAAAGTCTTTCTATTCAGGCAATCATCAGCGATTCACCTGAAGAGGAGGAGCTTGTTCAACCTTGTGGCCCACGGGATGTGCTGAACAATTGGGAGGCGATAGAACTGCCTGTTATAATCGAAAGCTTTCCAAAGTAATCTAATAGTAAAAACCTCCTAAAGAAAGGTTCAATCAATAGGGTGTAGTCTTTGTTTAAGTGAACCTTTTAGTTATTGCTTTTTATTCCAATAAAGTTGTGATTTATGCACATTGTAAATAAAGTACCAGTTTGCATCCATCTCATTCGTGCCATTTTTTTTTTCTTCTCTTTCTTTTCTCTCTGGATAATGCAGACCCAAAACTCTCTTTGATGACAATGAAAGAATGAACTTTGATAATCCTGTAAACACTACCGACTCGGATGACGAAGATCTTCAAGTATCTCCTGAGCTATTAAAAATGATTGAGCGAGATGAAAAAGAAAGAGCATCAAGTCAAGAACCAACTGAGGTATTCAACCTGGGAGACAGTCAGGATGTAAAAGAAGTCAAGATTGGCACTTTATTCCCTCCTGAAGAAAAAGAAGAATTAGTCCATTTATTGAAAGAATATGTGGATGTGTTTGCTTGGTCATACCAAGATATGCCTGGCTTAAGCTCAGACATAGTACTACACAAAATACCCTTGAAACCTGGAGCGAAGCCTGTCAGACAAAAGTTACGAAGATTAAAGCCGGATCTAATCTTAAGAGTGAAAGATGAGATTCGAAAGCTGTGGGATGCAGGATTCCTTGGGGTCGCTGAATATACAGAATGGGTGGTTAACATTGTTCCAGTCGAAAAGAAAGAAAGCGGGAAACTAAGAGTTTGTCAGGACTACCGGCCATTGAACGAAGCCAGTCCTAAAGATAACTTCCCACTTCCTCACATTGATACGCTGGTGGATAATACCGCAGGAAACTCCTATTTTTCCTTCATGGATGGCTTCTCTGGATACAATCAAATCAAACTTGATCCAGATGATATGATAAAAACTGCCTTTATAACCCTTTGGGGTACCTTCTACTACAAGGTGATGCCTTTTGGTTTAAAGAATGCTGGTGCTACATATCAAAGAGCCATGGTTGCATTATTCCATGACATGATGCATAAAGAAATTGAAGTATATGTAGACGACATGATCGCCAAAACTTTCACTGCTAAGGGGCATCTAAAAGTGCTAAGAAAACTATTCGATAGACTTCGCAAATATCAACTGAAGTTGAATCCTGCCAAATGTATTTTTGGAGCCTCTTCAGGAAAGTTATTGGGTTTCATGGTCAGCAAGGATGGGATTCGAGTTGACCCGAGTAAAGTCAAAGCAATACAAGAAATGCAACCCCCGAAGACTCCAAAACAAATAAGAAGTTTTCTGGGCAGAATCAACTTCATAGCAAGGTTCATTTCACAATTGACATCCAAGTGTGAACCTCTTTTCAAATCACTGAAGAAGAACAATCCGATCGAGTGGAATAACGAATGCCAAGAAGCATTCGAGAAAATCAAGCAATATCTATCAAATCCACCAGTCTTGGTACCACCCCGATCTGGAGAATCGTTGATTCTATATTTATCCATACAGGATTCTTCATTAGGATCCGTATTGGGTCAACGTGATGAGACAGGCAAGAAAGAGCACGCAATTTACTATTTGAGCAAGAAGCTTACCACATATGAAGCGAAATACTCAATAGTAGAAAAGTCCTGTTGTGCCCTTGCATGGGTAGCACACCGACTACGACACTACATGCTCAACAACACCACATTGCTAATCTCCAAGACTGATCCCATTAAGTACATTTTTGAGAAACCAGCTTTATCAGGCAGGATCGCAAAATGGCAAATGCTGTTGTCTGAATACGACATACAGTATGTCACCCAAAAGGCTGTAAAAGGGAGTGTGATTGCTGAATATCTGGCTGATAGAGCATTGGATGATTATGAGCCAATGAAAATGGAGTTTCCTGATGGAGATATAATGACGATAGAACAAGAAGTCTCTAAAGATGATGAAACATGAAAAATGGCATTCGATGGAGCATCTAATGCTTTGGGACAAGGGATTGGAGCCATACTCATCTCTCCAAGTGGAGAGCAATTCCCTCTTACAGCAAAAATTACATTTCCTTGTACCAACAATATAGTAGAGTATGAGGCATGTGCTATGGGACTCCAAATGGCACTGGAATTGAAAGTGCGAGATATCCGAGTTTATGGGGATTCCGCATTAGTCATATATCAAATCAACGGAGAATGGGAGACAAGGGATTCAAAATTGATCCCTTACCAAAAGCTCATACTAGACTTGGCTCGAAAATTCAACAGTATAAGCTTCCATCATCTTCCAAGGGAAGATAATCAAATACCGGATGCTTTAGCTACTTTGGCTGTTATGTACAAGATCAGTGACCCCGAGCATACTCCTGTGTTCGAGATGAGAATAATAGATTCTCCAGCTTATTGCATGAGCATCGAAGAAGAATTGGATGGAAAGCCTTGGTATCACGATATCAAGAAATACCTCAAAGAAAGAGTATATCCACCAGAAGTATCAGAAAATGACAAGAAATTTCTACGAAGATTGTCAATGGGTTTTCTTTTAAACCTAGACATACTTTACAAGAAAACCCCAGACTCGATGCTACTTCGTTGTGTAGATACTCATGAAGCACGAAAGATCATGGAAGAAGTTCATTCTGGAATATGTGGAGCACACACTAGTGGTCATACCATGGCAAGACAAATAATGAGGGCTGGTTACTATTGGCTCACATTGGAAAGTGATTGCGTCAATCACGTAAGAAAATGTCACAAATGCCAAATATATGCCAACAAGATCCAAGCTCCACCTGTTCCTCTTAATGTAACAGCAATACCTTGGCCTTTTGCCATGTGGGGAATCGATGTTATTGGAGCGATTACCCCTAAAGCTTCCAATGGTCACAAATTCATCCTAGTTGCAATTGACTACTTTACTAAATGGGTAGAAGCTGTGTCTTATGCAAGCGTAACTCAAAAGGTGGTATGCCGGTTCATTAAGAAAGAAATCATTTGTCGCTATGGACCGCCAGAGTGTATCATCTCAGACAATGCCACGAACCTGAATAATGCAATGATGCAGACTTTGTGCCAGCAATTCAAAATCAAGCATCTCAATTCAGCACCTTATCGACCGATGATGAATGGTGCAGTAGAAGCGGCCAATAAAAATATCAAGAGAATTGTTGAAAAGATGATCGTCACTTACAAGGACTGGCATGAGATGTTACCTTTTGCACTACATGCTTATAGAACTTCTACCCGTACTTCTACTGGAGCAACACCTTTTTCTCTGGTATACGGTATGGAGGCTGTATTGCCCATCGAAGTTGAAATTCCTTCATTAAGGGTACTAATGGATACTCAATTAGGAGAAGCAGAATGGGTCAAAGCTAGATACGAGCAATTAAATCTAATTGATGAAAGAAGAATGATAGCCCTCTGCCATGGGCAACTTTATCAAAGAAGGATGATTCGTGCTTACAACAAAAAGGTTCGCCCACGACAATTTCACGAAGGTGACATAGTGCTCAAGAAAATTTTACCCATGCAACATGATTCAAGAGGAAAATGGACACCAAATTATGACGGGCCATATGTCGTGAAGAAAGCATTTTCAGGAAGGGCACTAATTCTGACAGAAATGGATGGACGAGAATTACCGAAGCCAGTAAATTCGGATGCAGTAAAGAAATACTTTGCATAATGAAGAAATTTTCGAACAGAAGGGGAGAAGTGGATACAGGGTTACCAAAGTTTATTTGATCAAAGTTGTCAAAGAGAGCTTTCTTCCCTTACACTTTCATTATCTATCTGTACCCAAGATTTTCATATTCTTTTACCCATAAATAAAAGCCAATTCTCTTTAACTTACCTTAGATTCTCACGTTCAAAATGCTAAAGTCGCTTCTATCCAGTTCTTTTCCTTCAAATCTCACATTCCTACTAGCCTTAAGTGTGCAATAAATTGTGACTTTTGAAGGAAGAATAGTAATAATTAAAACTTAGAAAAAAACAAAGACCGTAGATTACTTTGATAAGCTTTGTGAATTAAAACAGGTAAGATTGAGGTCCTGCTTTGCGAGCAGCACAGAACATAGGCTAACAAAGAAGAATGAGTAACAAATCTTTGGGAGATAGCCTTGGTGGTAGCCTGAATGATCATTTCAGAAGTCTTAACATGTCTATGTCAGCAGGAAAGAATCATGCTCACGAATATTTCAACAGGGACAATTATCCAGAGAAGCATAAAATATGAGGCGGGCATTAAAGAAAATTGAGGTCAAAATTCAAAAATAAGGCAAGGAAAGAGGATTTTTGAACAGAGTTGGGCTTTTGAGACAATGGACAACAGCTGGAAAGCATAAAGAGATTCAATAATAGTCCGAGAAGGAAATCACAAAGAAGATCCAGTAAAGTAAAGCAAAGACATGAAGAGCTAGATTAAAAAAAAAAAAAAAAAACATCAGTTACACATGCCTTGCATTCATGCATTTCACATCATGCATGCATGGCTTTTACATAACAGGGATCAAATGAAAAGCATGTCCGCAGCATGATTGCAGCAGTATAAGCTGAGATCTTAATGACATCAGCTCTTACTAATTGGACGCATAGCTAATACGCTGGACCCAGCCCCATCAGGAATCCAAGGATAAAGCATACAATATCGTCAAAAGCCTGGCAATTGAGGCTACACCTAAAAGAACAGAATTGATGCCAGCTTAGCAGCATCCAAGATGAGTGATAGCTATCGTCAAAGATAAGGCAGACATCAAGAAATATTGTCGTTGAAAATTCGTCAAAAGCGGACAATGGATTCAATAATCAAGGACTGAATCGACGTCAGCTGGATGGAATATCTATCACATCAAAATAAAGTAGGATTCACTTTTCCGGTTAAGCGGCGGATACGGTACTCCGTGACTCTCAAGTCGGTTCTCTCAGTTGCCCATAATAACTGATCATTTCCTCCCTCCTTTCTTTTACTTTCTCCTAGAAAATGGATCCTACTTTTTCTGCCTTGCGAAAATATTTTCCTTCTCTCCCAATGAACATCCTCAAAAAGATCTACCAAGTTCGCTGTGAACGATTAAGAGCTCTGATGCATAAAGGAATCCCTGAAGATGTGCGGTGGTTAATTGAAGCTAAGGTTCGTCTGGCAGGTGAAATCCCAGAGGCATTTGTGTCTCACATGCCTGGTGTAGGCAAAAGCTCTTATGCCAAAAAAACGAAGAGCGAGGAGACTAGGCGTTTGTCATAAATGCGGACGCTGGACCTGTAATACTAAATGTCGTTCTTTAGGGATGATCTCTGATAATCGAGAAGATAAAATACGATTCATTAAGAATGGCCTGAGTAAGGACTCATTGGATGATCTCCAATTGACTCTTGAGACGCATTCTTGTGGATCTGTGCAACGTGAACTTCTCGATTTATGGAGCATTTTTCATGAAGAACGAGAACGATACAGTCCCGGGAATCTGACATTAAACGACCCTATTTGTCAGCTTGTAAGAAAACTGGATGGGAAGCAAATCCTCGACTCATAGAAGCCATTAATCCCGTTACTGGACGTAAAACCAGTGGAAGATGTGAGCCACAGTCACAATCACTGTACATACAATTTATCATATTTAAAATTTTCCATTTTTCTTTTAATAATGTATTTGCTCCCGTAAGTGTAATCGACACGTTATCCATTTCATCGCTATAAATGCATGTTCTTCCAGTCGGTTATCTAAGTTTCCTTCAATAACTGATTCATTTCCCTCTTCTCTCAAATTCTTCTCTCATCAATGGATTCTACTCTTTCTGCACTGCGAAAATACTTTCCTTCCTTTCCAATAAAAGTCCTTAAAAAGATCTACCTTGCTAGATGTGAAAGAATCAGAATTTTTACACGCAAAGGCATTCCCGATAATGTGCAGTGGATAATTGAAGCTAAGGTCCGTCTGGCGGGTGAAGTTCCAGATGCATTTATGCCCCGCATGCCCGGTTTAGGTAAAAGCCGTTATGCCAAAAGGCGAAGAGCAAAGAGACTAGGCGTGTGTTATAAATGTGGGCGATGGAATTGTATTACTAAATGTCGCTCTTTAGGATACATCTCCATAAATCGTGAAGATAAAAGAAAATTCATTAAGAATGGCCTGCGTAAGGAATCTCTGGAAGATATCCGAGAGACTCTTGAAACGCATTCTTGTGGAAAAGTGCAAGGTGAAATTATCAGTTTATGGAGGACTTACCATAAAGAACGAAACCGTTACAGTCTTGGGAATGTGACTTTAAACGATCCTGTTTGTCAGTTTGTAAGAAAACTGGATGGGAAGCAAATCCCCGACTTATAGATGGCATTGAAGCCATTACTGGACATAAATCAGGGGAAGATGAGAGCCACGGTCATGATTCCTGTACATATAAGCTGTCATTTGTCTTTTCTTTTAATATACTTGTTCCTGTAAGCGTAATTAACACGTTATCCTTTCATCGCTATAAATGCGTGTTCTTCTTTCCGGTTAAGTAGCGGATGCAATACTCTCTGACTCTCAGTTTCCTACAATAACTGATTTCTTCATCTCTTCTCTCAAATTCTTCTTTTATCAATGGATTCTACTCTTTCCGCCATGCGAAAATACTTTCCTTCCATCCCAATAAATGTTCTTAAAATGATTTACCAAGCTAGATGTGAAAGGATTAGAGTCTTTATGCACAAAGGCATTCCTGACAATGTGCGGTGGCTAATTGAAGCTAAGGTTCGTTCAGCTGGTGAAGTTCCAGAAGCGTTCTTTCCCCGTATGCCCGGCTTTGGTAAAAGCGCTTATGCCAAAAAGCGAAGAGCAAAGAGGCTTGGTGTCTGTCATAAATGTGGACGATGGAATTGTAATACTAAATGTCGCTTTTTAGGATACATCTCCAGAAATCATGAAGATAAAAGAAAATTCATCAAGAATGGCCTGCGTAAGGAATCTTTGGATGATATCCTATTAACTTTTGAAACACATTCTTGTGAAATAGTGCAATGGGAAATTATGGATTTATGGTGGACTTTCCGTAAAGAACAGGATCGTTACAGTCTTGGAAATCTAACTTTTAATGACCCTGTTTGCCAGTTTGTGAGAAAACTGGATGGGAAGCAAATCCCCGACTTATAGAAGGCATTGAAGCCGTTACTAGACATAAATCAGTGGAAGATGAGAGCCACAGTCATGATTGCTGTACATATAAGCTGTCATTTGTCTTTTCTTTTGACAATAATGTACTTGCTTCTGTAAGTGTAATAAACGCATTATCCCTTTCGTCACTATAAATATGTGTTAGTTATGTTCGTTTCCTACAATCACTAATTTCTTTCTTTGCCTCCTTCATCAATGGAGTCTTCTCTTTCCGCCCTACGAAAATATTTTCCTTCCTTCCCAATAAATGTTCTTAAAAAGATTTATCAAGCTAGATGTGAACGATTCAGAGTATTTATGCACAAAGGCATTCCTGATAATGTGCGGTGGCTAATTGAAGCTAAGGTTCGTTCAGCTGGTGAAGTTCCCGAAGCGTTCTTTCCCCGTATGCCCGACTTTGGTAAAAGCGCTTATGCCAAAAAAAGAAGAGCAAAGAGGCTAGGCGTTTGTCATAATTGTGGATGGTGGATTTGCGGCAATAAATGTCGTGCTCCAGGAGTGATCACCAGAAATCGTAATGATAGAATAAGATTCATTAAGAATGGCTTGCGTAAGGAATCTCTAGAAGATATTCGAGAGGTTCTTGAAGTGCATTCTTGTGGAATAGTGCAATTTGAGGTTGTTGGATTATGGATAATTTTCCAAAAAGAACGAGATCGTTACAGTCTTGGGAATCTGACCCTAAACGACCCTGTTTGCCAGTTTGTGAGAAAGCTAGATGAGATGCAAATCACCGATTCATAGAAAGCATTGAAGCCATTACTGGACGCAAAGCCAGTGGAAGACGAGGATCAAAGTCACGATTACTGTACGTGCTAGCTGTCGTTTTTGAAATTTTCCTCCCCTTTTGGTAATAATGTATCTACTCCTGACGTGAACCAAAGTCACGATTACTGTACGTACTAGCTGTCGCTTTTGAAATTTTCCTCCCCTTTTGGTAATAATGTATCCACTCCTGACGTGAACCAAAGTCACGATTACTGTACGTACTAGCTGTCGCTTTTGAAATTTTCCTCCCCTTTCAGCGATAATGTATCCACTCCTGACATGAGCCATAGTTACGATTACTGTACGTGCTAGCTGTCGCTTTGAAATTTTCCTCCCCTTTGGCAATAATGTACCCACTCCTGACACGGACTACTGTATATAGCTGCCACTTTTGAAATTTTCCTTCCCTTCCAACAATCACATACCTACTCCTGACGTAAGCTACAGTAGTGACTACTGTACATGCTAGCGGCTATTTTGAAAATTTTCCTCCTCTTTTAACGATAGTGTACCCATACCTGACCAGAGTCATACTCGTGACTACTGTGTATAGCTGGCAATAATGTATCCACTCTTGAAAATAAAATTATTGCCTTATCTCTTCATCTCTATAAATATATCCTCTTTTCTCACAAGGATAAGGATAGGAATGGAGAAAACCCCAACTCGTAAATCCCGAAGTATTTGTGTATTTTCTGGGGCTTTTCCTGGAAAAGATGAAGAGTATTTAAAGGCAGCCAACCATTTGGGTAGAGTATTAGCTGAGCGAAAAATACATTTAGTTTATGGAGGAGGTAGTGTCGGATTAATGGGAGGTGTAGCATCAGCAGCATCTTTAGGAGGAAGTCAAGTTTTGGGCATCATCCCTGGACCTTTGAAATTTGTTTCTGGGGGCACGATTGGAGAAGAATTAGTGGTTAAAAATTTGCAAGAGCGTGTGTTACAAATGCTTTTAAATGCTGATGCTTTTATCGCTCTACCAGGTGGTTTTGGCACGTTGGGAGAAGTCTTTCAAATTGCTTCCATGGCCCAACTTAATTTGCATAAGAAACCCATTGGGCTTTTAAATGTTAACAATTTCTTTACAGGTCTGATAGCTTTTATGGATTATGCTATGCAGAAGAATTTCATATCAAGAGTGGCACGGCGAATCATAATATCCGCAACAACTGCTGAAGAATTGCTAGATAAAATACAAGCTTTTGTTCCTGAACCAGATCCAGCAATGATTCAGATAGATTGGACACGACAGTCTTTTCCGACCAGTTCACTCCCATAATGGTCCTCTACTCACCCTGTTGAAGTATTGTGGAAGAAAGAAGCGATTTGATCCGTTTTTCTTGTCCTTTAGTTTTATTATCAGCATTTTCTTTCGCGTTTCAGTTTTTCTTTTCAAGGAATTTCTTTTCTTATAAGATAGTTTCGTCCATGCTGATATTAAAACCATGGGACAATGCCTTTAGGTTGGAATGGCTGAGTAAAGAGTAATTTTTATTACTCTTGAGACGCATCCTATTAGGTCTACTAGGCATAACATTTTGGGGTAGTTAAGCTTTAACCTTATTTGGATGACATATCTCACAAGGGAATCTATATTTACTGAAGAAAATATTAGATGAACCTTGGATATTGATTCCAAACATCCGTTCCCTTTACATAATTTGTCAATGTTATTGTCATCATCAAGATTCACTCATCTTATCGAAGTTTAAATTTTTGCACTCACCTATTATGAAAATTCACACTTTCGAAGAAAATTATTCCAATTTCAATTGCTTTCATATAAATTTCGCTCGAGGTCCTAAGGAAAGCTCCTTAGCCTCAAAATCAATTTTCATCATCGGGGTTTTAAGGATGGAACCTTTGCCTCGAAAACAATCAATTTTCATCATCGGGGTTTTAAGGAAGGAACCTTTGCCTCGAAAACAACCAATTTTCATCATCGGGGTTTTAAGGATGGAACCTTTGCCTCGAGATCAATCATTCAGTCCATCTTACAACGATAGAACCTTTCCTATCGTTAGAGGTTCCAAGGACCTTTCCTTAAACCTCAAACAAACAATCAATCATTCAGTCCATCTTACAACGATAGAACCTTTCCTATCGTTAGAGGTTCTAAGGACCTTTCCTTAACCTCAAACAAGCAATCAATCATTCAGTCCATCTTACAACGATAGAACATTTCCTATCGTTAGAGGTTCTAAGGACCTTTCCTTAAACCTCAAACAAACAATCAATCATTCAGTCCATCTTACAACGATAGAACCTTTCCTATCGTTAGAGGTTCTAAGGACCTTTCCTTAAACCTCAAACAAACAATCAATCATTCAGTCCATCTTACAACGATAGAACCTTTCCTATCGTTAGAGGTTCTAAGGACCTTTCCTTAACCTCAAACAAACAATCAATCATTCAGTCCATCTTACAACGATAGAACCTTTCCTATCGTTAGAGGTTCTAAGGACCTTTCCTTAAACCTCAAACAAACAATCAATCATTCAGTCCATCTTACAACGATAGAACCTTTCCTATCGTTAGAGGTTCTAAGGACCTTTCCTTAAACCTCAAACAAACAATCAATCATTCAGTCCATCTTACAACGATAGAACCTTTCCTATCGTTAGAGGTTCCAAGGACCTTTCCTTAAACCTCAAACAAACAATCAATCATTCAGTCCATCTTACAACGATAGAACCTTTCCTATCGTTAGAGGTTCCAAGGACCTTTCCTTAAACCTCAAACAAACAATCAATCATTCAGTCCATCTTACAACGATAGAACCTTTCCTATCGTTAGAGGTTCTAAGGATCTTTCCTTAAACCTCAAACAAACAATCAATCATTCAGTCCATTTTACAACGATAGAACTTTTCCTATCGTTAGAGGTTCTAAGGACCTTTCCTTAAACCTCAAACAAACAATCAATCATTCAGTCCATCTTACAACGATAGAACCTTTCCTATCGTTAGAGGTTCCAAGGACCTTTCCTTAAACCTCAAACAAACAATCAATCATTCAGTCCATCTTACAACGATAGAACCTTTCCTATCGTTAGAGGTTCTAAGGACCTTTCCTTAAACCTCAAACAAACAATCAATCATTCAGTCCATCTTACAACGATAGAACCTTTCCTATCGTTAGAGGTTCTAAGGACCTTTCCTTAAACCTCAAACAAACAATCAATCATTCAGTCCATCTTACAACGATAGAACCTTTCCTATCGTTAGAGGTTCTAAGGACCTTTCCTTAAACCTCAAACAAACAATCAATCATTCAGTCCATCTTACAACGATAGAACCTTTCCTATCGTTAGAGGTTCTAAGGATCTTTCCTTAACCTCAAACAAACAATCAATCATTCAGTCCATCTTACAACGATAGAACCTTTCCTATCGTTAGGGGTTCTAAGGACCTTTCCTTAAACCTCAAACAAACAATCAATCATTCAGTCCATCTTACAACGATAGAACCTTTCCTATCGTTAGAGGTTCTAAGGACCTTTCCTTAAACCTCAAACAAACAATCAATCATTCAGTCCATCTTACAACGATAGAACCTTTCCTATCGTTAGAGGTTCTAAGGACCTTTCCTTAAACCTCAGAGTTTAGGCGGCGAGAAGGTTTTCAATGCCTAGCTAAGCTGGACGAAATTTGGTAACTAACTTTGCATACATCATGTCCCATGAAGCATGCAAAGGGGGGCAGCTGTTGACACCCAATTTCGTCCGGCCATTAAAATAATTTTAAAAAAATTAAATAAAAAAAATTAAATAAAAAAATGTATTATTATTATTATTGTTATTATTATTACTAAATTTTTTTTTAATTAGTTTAAAATATATATATTTTTTTAAGATTTGATATATGTGTGTATATGTGTATGTTTGAAAGAAAAAAAGAAAACTCCATAAAAATGACAAAATTTAAAAGTTTGAGGTAAAAATGACAAAATTAAGAAGTTTCAGGCAAAATTGACAAATTCTGAAAGTTCCAGGAGCATTTGGCAGTTTGTCACATAAAATTTTGAGCCTGCCGACGTTTTTGGCTCAAATTGACAGAAAACGACAAAATTGTCAAAATCAGAAGCTTCAGGAACTTATCCAGAGGCTGAGAGACGTAAAGGACTAAAATTGTCATTTTACCAATTTAAGAGATAAGTTTGAAATTTTTTATTAATTTATCCATCAACAGTTCAGCTAAACTTCCTCTATAAATAGCCCCCCAAATTTTGTGCTGAACACAGAAAAAAATAGCAAAAAAACTTAGAGCTCCGTTTTAAAAAAAGAGAAAATTACAGCCCTTAGCCCCAGCCCTCTTCCCTTCTTCCCCAGAAAGCCAATTTTTTTTTTTTTTCACTGCTGTTCCCTCTCTCTCTCTTTCCGCCGTGCCCCTCGCTGCCCGCCGCCGCCGCCGTCCCTCTCCCTCGCGCCGCCGCCGTCCTTCCACCTTGCCGTCCCGCCGCCCATCTCGCCGTGACGCCGCCGTCCTCCTCCGCCGTTCGTTTCCTCTCCCCAGCCGCCAAGCCGCCCCGTCGCCTCGCCGCCCCGCCGCTCACACCGCCCCGCCGTAGCGCCGCCGTCGCCCCGCCGTCTCCCCGCCACGCCGCCCTCGCCGCCTCGCCGCCTCGCCTCCCCGCCGCGTCGCCAGCTGCCCCAGCCAGCCCCCCCTTCGCCAGCCCCTCGCGATACTCTGTTTCCCGTAAACGAGAATTCAAAATTTCAATTCTCAAGGTCAAACCCTGTTTTAATCCTTTATGTTTCTATATTCGTTCATTTAAGTCACTAACTTTTATTTTATCCTTGCAGAGAATTAATTCCTAACTATTTTAATTTTTACTTGTTTACTTATTTGTTATTATTACTAACCCTTTTTTTTTTGTTGTTATTAACTTACTAACAACTAACTTTTAATATTATTATTGTTACTAACCTTTTAATTTTTGCATTATTACTAACTTTTATAATTGTTAACAATTAATTAACTTTTTATTATTGTTGTTAATTAATTAATTAACTTGACTAACTTTTTATTATTGTTGTTAATTAATTAATTTAATTAACTTGACTAATTTTTTTATTATTGTTGTTAATTAATTAATTTAATTAACTTGGCTAACTTTTTATTATTGTTATCAATTAATTAATTTAATTAACTTGGCTAACTTTTTATTATTGTTATTAATTAATTAATTTAATTAACTTGGCTAACTTTTTATTATTGTTGTTAATTAATTAATTAATTTAATTAACTTGACTAACTTTTTATTATTGTTGTTAATTAATTAATTTAATTAACTTGACTAACTTTTTATTATTGTTGTTAATTAATTAATTAACTTGACTAACTTTTTATTATTGTTGTTAATTAATTAATTTAATTAACTTGACTAATTTCTTTTTATTATTGTTGTTAATTAATTAACTTAATTAAACTTGGCTAACTTTTATTTATTGTTGTTAATTAATCAACTTAATTAAACTTGGCTAACTTTTATTATTGTTGTTAATTAATTGACTTAATTAAACTTGGCTAATTTTTATTATTGTTGTTAATTGTTAATCTAACTTTACTAACTTTTTTTATTGTTATTAACAACTAACTATATTAATTGTGCTAACTTTTATTATTGTGTTATTAAAGTGGATGGCCAAAAAGCCCCACTTTATTAATTTTTTTTTTAACTAAAAGATTAAAAAAAAGGAATTTTATGTGAATAATTTCCTAAAGGCTAATAAAAATTATTTTTTTTTTGAAACAAAGTTTTTATTCCTTTTAATAAACAAACATAATGAAATAAATAAATAAATAAATACAATTTTTTTTTTTTTTTAAAATACATCTTTAAAAGTGATGTTTTTTTTTTCTAATTAATAATTAATAATGAAATATAAAAAAGAAATTAAATTCCATGTCCAAATGATCCGCCAGGATCCATGGCTTGGAAAATATTTTTTAAATAAAGTATATAAATAAATTTTCCTTTATTATTAAAAAAATAAAAAAAAACTTTGGACTAATATTTTTTATTTATCTCTTTATCCAGCAAAATAATAAAATATAATTTTTTTGGTTTCTTTATTAATAAAAAGAATAAAGGAGTAAAAATTTTCTTGGGCTAATATTTTACTTATTTCTTTCAAAATAATAAAAAAAAAAAGATATAACATTTTTTTTTTGTTTCCTTTATTAAATAAAATTTTATTCAAATGATTTCAAATAAAGGTAATAATAAAAATCTTTTAGCAAACAAAAAGAACATAAAAAAAAATCATATAAATATCAAAAACTTTTTATACATATAAATCTTTGATTTCTTTAATCTTTTTTTAAAATAAATTATATAAATATCAAAACTTTACCTTTATTTTCCTTATTAAATAATCATTTTTGCTTAATTTTTTTATCAAAAATAAAACAAACAAATATTAAGATTTTTATTTTATTTTTGAAATATATATATAAATTTCCGGTTTCATCATTAAATAAATAAAGTTTTGTTTACTTTTTGATTCACCTTTTATTAAATAAAATATTAAGGCTTCACTTTTATTTTTAAAATATACATATAAATCTTTAGTTTTCTTCATTAAATAAACAAAACCTTGATTAAATAATTACTTTCTTGGTTCATCTTTTATCAAATCAAAAAAAATAAGCTTAAAAAATAAATATGTATAAATATCAAGACTTTCTTTATATAAATCTTTTCTTTATTATTTTATTGAATAATTAATTTTGGTTAATCTTTTAAATAAAAAATCAAATACATGAGAATTAAGATTTTATTTTCAACTCTTTTGTTTTCTTTGGTAAATAAATAAAATCCTGGTATTAAATAATTATTTTTATAAAAAATTAGTTCATGGTATATTGGCTGGAAACTGTCTCGTGCCCGCTTTTGAGCTGCTTCACCTGGTGAAGAGGGTCTGGCTGAGTAACAACGCCCCGTACCATGATCAAAGATTTTTTTTATTTTTTATTTTATTTTATTTTTTTTTTAAACTCTTTGATTCCTTTAAATTAACTTCTTATTAAATAAAAAAATTAATTGCTTTTGAATTCTTTTATAAATTAAGAAAAAAATCAGATAAAAATAAAAGAAAGATAAAAAAAAGAAATAAAAGAAAGATAAAAAAAGAAATAAAAAAAGAAATAAAAAAAAGAAGATAAGAAAAATAAGATAAAAGATAAAAAAAAAAAAGAAAAGAAAAGAAAGAAAAAAAAAAGAAGTAAAAATATAAAGACAAATTTTTAGTTAGTATTAAAAATCATTACCTTTTAAAAAAATTAATTTCAGGAATTAAATAATTACGATTAAGTAAATCAATTTCCATATCCGGATGATCCGGCAGGATCTACGGTTTGGAAAATATCAATTTTTTTAAAATAAATAAATTAAATAAAAAAAAATCCATATTTTTACAATATGGATAAAATTGTTTAAAATTTCACCAAATTCCGTGTCCAAATGACTCGGCAGAGTCCATGGTTCGGAATCAAAAATCTTCCGTGTCCAAATGACTCGGCAGAGTCCATGGTTCGGAAGTATCAAATTTTATCCAACTTAATTACCAAAAATCCACATTTTCGACTAATTCAGTTAAAATATTTAAATTAACTGAAATTTTTTTAAAAGCAAAGTAAAACAAAATTAAAATCAACTAAGGTGCCAATTTTTGGGCGTTTTAACAAAGTTGTTTCAACGTAACCGTACTCCCGAACCCCCGAACTCTCGCAGACCATATTTTAGGTGACCAATCGACCTAGGTGAAACCGATTGGTGGCGACTCCAGAAAACCCGACGTTGCCACAAGGAGTTTAAAGTTTAGGTTCACTATAATAGAATGTGACAAATCTATTGCCATTTTATGATGAGTTTATTCATGGCAGCGGAAAAGTGAGCCAAAATCATCTCTAAACCCATGGTTGACCAATCAAGAGCTCTATAATCCTTAGGTGATTCCATATTTAGAACTCTATATTTGATTTTAGACTTCCATATTTAGCAACTTTATCGTATTGGATAACTTCCATTTATAATCACCAATACTAAACACAAACACTAACCCTAACTCTAAACCTTAAACACTAAAGAAAAAATTATAACCTTAAACACTAAACATAAACCTTAACCCTAAACTGCAAAACCCTAACCCTAAACCCTAAACACTAACCTTAACCTTAACCTTCAATACTAATGTTAAAGTCCAAACCTTAACACCGAACACTAAACCCTAAATACTAACCCTAACCTTAAACATTTATCCTAACCCTAACTCTAACCCTAAACACTAATGCTAAACACGAAATAATAACCCTAAACACTAAACCCTAGATATTAACCTTAACTCCAAACCCTAACCCTAAACACGAACCTTAATCCCAAAGCTAACCCTAACCCTAAACTAAACACTAACCCTACACCTAAACCTGAACTCTAAACACTAATCCTAAACCCAAACCTTAAACACTAACCCTACCTCTAACCCTAAAGCTTGCAATGTGGCTATACATATATTTCGGACAGTTTTGGTAAATTTTCCTATTTTTTCAAATGTGATTAAATGGTTTCCTCCGTAATATTATGTGATTTCTAATAAAATTTAGGGCAAATACTTGTGTGTCTTTTTTTCATATGAAAGAATATCACAATAGTTGTAATTTATAGGAGCTTGATACAATAGTTTTTTATTGGAACTTTTAAGTGTACACGATATCTATACAATGTGTAATTTCATCAACTATTTAAAAGAAAAAAACTTATTTTCTGTGTTTGTTTCTAACTAAATAATCTTACACCTATTGCATCATTTCCATTCTTACTTATTTTTCACTCAATTTGTATATCCATTGAAACTTTACACTTTAAGAATCTAAAAATTATTTTAAAAATAGTTTTTTAAAAATTTAAGAATTTTATTTAATTTATTGGCCTGAGCATAGAAGATAATTAATAAAAAAAATTAATTATTTTCTTAAAAATTTATGCAAGTGATTATTAAATGAATAAAATATTACCTTTCAAATAATATTGATTCAAGACAAAAAAAAAAAGCAAAAATAAAAATCATGTGTTAAATTATGAATTATTTAAACTGAAAAACAGAATGTAAGTTTAGCATTTTAACAAAGTATTAATCCATGTAATAATTTAGGGGTGCGTTTGGTACAAAATATATTTAAAAATTCTCACTAAAAAAAAACAAAATGTGTACGTCTTCAGACCAATGAGTGCGGACCATAAGAAAACAAAACAAAAATATGGGTGAGTGCTGGCTAAAAAGAGAAATAGAAAGAAATTAAAACAAAATTCCAGTCCCGTAAACCTGGCCTTGCTTTTGTTTCTGCCTTTCAAATTTTTGCCCCCTTTTTATTTTCCTGTGTCTGCCTCTCAAACATGTAACCTGTAACTGATCCAATGGCTGATTGGATTTCACTTAAATCCAACAGCCCAAAAAACACTCCGACCGGTACCCACTTTTTGCGGGTTGTATTGTAGTTCGGTCCGTAATTAAGGTGTAGTCTATTTATTGCATGGTTGAATTGGATCGGCCCACGCAGATGGAGTACAAAAAAGAGACGAACTATGACCAGAGCCGATAATGGGCAACGTTGGAAGCCCGCGGAACTAGATTGGTAAGTTGTGTTGTTTATTTCATGAGGCCTATGGCTCAAGGATGGGCCATCCGAACAGGTGTTCGGCCAGCTGATCAGATTTCAATTTGATTATAATCCTCGAGGAAGAGCTTGTATCGAAAAACCTAAGTACTACTGTACTAGCATATATATTAAGAACTAAAAGGTTGAAAGTTTATACAAGTGTTGAAGTGGCCAACATAATACCAGTAGTAGATCACTCTTGCTCTTGGGCTGCTAAGTTTGATCGGTCCCCACTTAGGAAACGTCATGGATCGACTTGGGCTTTGGAATTTCTTGGTTTGTGGGCATCCTTATAATAAAGTGTAATAAATATAATTTTAACTAATCTTCAGAATAATTTAATATATATTGTAATAGGAAACATATGGAGTGACACAGTTACTCATTAGCGGTGACTCAGATCCAAAACCAGTTTCCAGAATCATCACAAATGCCATATGAGCCATTATTTGAGAAAATGTAAGCACTGAATGATTAAGTTTTAAAACTTGAAAATATATATATATAAGTTAGAAATGTCACAAACTTTGAATGTATGACATGAAGTATTACGAGTCTATGATTGAATTCTCTCTCTCTCTCTCTATGGTGTGTGTGCGTGTGTGTATATAAATAGGAAAATGTGCAAATTTATTATTGATGTATAGATTATAGAGTAATTTTGCCATCAAATTTTTTTCGTCTTAAATTTACTATCCATATTTTCTATTAGATCAATTTTATTGTTGTCCCTTAAAAAATTGGTTATAAATTTACAACGAAAAAAAAAACATCAATGACAAAATTATTCTATAATCAAAATGATAGTAGTAAAATTGATCCAACAAAAAACACAAATGGTAAATTTAGGACAAAGAAAAGACTGATGATGAAATTGTTCTATAGTTAATAGATCACTGGAAAATTTGCACATTTTCCGTATTCGAATAAATAGTTTGTGTAATGAGACTGGGTCCATCCTGTTAAACGAATCTAGCTCCTGAGAACCAGAGTTATATTCCAAACATGAAGGAAAATAATGCCGAGAAAGGGTGGCCATGAGTAGGACATGTTGCTGTCCCGAATACAGAACGAAGGGAAGCTTATTTTTCTCGCGCACGTTAAAAGGTAAAGAAGCTGTGGGCTTGGCAATGGTGTTGGCTGCTGGGAGAAGAACGGGGTTCCAGATGGAGATGATCCAAGTGTGCTTGACTGTTTTTGTGCGCGTTGTACAATATAAAAATGCTAAATTCACTAAAAGGTGTATTGCTTAAAATCAAATTATAATGAAACAGAAGATTTTGTAGAATTATACTACTAATTAAACGAGCATTTTCCTATATATAGTACAATTAATAAATTGTATAAATGGGTCTTATAAGATGGTACCCCTTGGGAATCAGCTTTTTGTTTTGAGTTTGACAAACAGTCATAGATTTTTCTTGACTTGGTTTTATCAAAACTTACTTAAAAGAAAGACGTAGACAGGGAATTTTTCACGATGTGTGTCCACTAATCCTGAATTATTTCTCTAATCTTACAATGCTTTAATTATACAGTCACACCTGAAAGTTTTTTTAGGTACGTACTTTTCTCCACGTATTTTCTTTTCTTTTCTCCGTACATACCACACCTGATCGAACTGCCTTGGAAGTAATACATCTGTTCAAATATCAACGAAGTGCATGCTATACGAATACCCAGCTTCTCCGGTCCACTGTTTTTGCCCTTTGCTTTGCCTCTGCTTCAGATTTCCCTTTTCCTTTTCCTCCCACAAAATCCGTCTAACGTTTTCTTTCCCTTGGTCCCCTCTAAGTTTTTGTTCTCGATATTAAAAAAAAAACGTTCTTTTTCTTTCTTGTGCTTTCATTTTCTAGAATGTGAAAAATGTTTCTTCAAACCAAGCCACAGTCTGGTTGAGCTACAAAAGATAAGTTTAACTTTAACCTTTCACCACAAATGACAATATACCAATAAGCACCGAATTGACGTAATTAAAAGTGTATCACCGATGTTTTTACTCTTCATGCATGAAAGCATTTAATTTCATAAATAAAGAGAAAAAAAAGTACGCACTAGGCTAGGAGGTGCTTCTCAAATTTGTCTTACAAGCTAAGGTTGTCAAGATCGGGATCCTACATTGGATCATTTTTTATCATGTAAAAACGGAATCGTAAAATCGGATCGTGGATCGTAATATTCTATTAAAACCTAAAATTTCTAATATACATAATATAGCTCATATAAAAGACCAATTATACTAGATATCTATGTAAAACTTAGCTATCATAACAATGAAAAAATCCTCATTTAAAAAGCATTATACCATTTTATTTTTCTTTCCTCATTTGAAATGTATTACCCATTTTATTTTTCTTTCTTTAATAATTTTTTTATTTTCATCTAGCTAAAGTCTTAAAAAATTTATTCCCTAATTAATTTTAATTTTCTTTTCTACCTGACTCTTGATTAGCCCTGTGACTTATGCCTTGGAACTTGATAAAAAAACAAAATTTAGTGCTAATTAAACAGAAAGAGAGAAGGTGGGCCATTTATTTCTCCTCTTATCTCCACTTTCTCTGTCTCTTTCATCTTGTCTCGTTTTTCTCCTTCCTCTTTTCACAACTCTCTCTGTCTCCCTTTCCTTAAGACTCTCATCTTCCTCCCTTTCTCACCCATCTTACCCTAGATTTCTCATCTTTCAAAATCGAAACTTTGACCAACTTCAACCAAATAATAAAAAAATTTCATTTTTCCTTGTTCCTTGTTTTTCATTAAAAACCTCCATAAACGCAATTGAATATTACTAACTTTTCAGAGTTATTCTAATTAAATCATTTTCCTAATCCCCTTGTATTATTGTTGCTTCTCTATTTCTAGGCCTATAAGATTTTACTCAACCTTCATTCACTCATTATTGGACTGATCGTGCTATGGTAATTACTCGACAATAGAGCAAGAAAATAAAGACAATTAGTTGGTGGGTGATGAAGCAAGATGCACAAGGGAAGCCTGGATTAGTGGTATCTTCCTTGTCTATGATCTTACGATTCTAAACGCGATCCCACTATGCCAATGATCCTACTATAATTTGGTTAGGTTTTTTGGATCCAGATCATAGGATCGCACAATCTTACATTCTAGATCACGTTTTTAACAACCTTGCTACAAGCAATCTCCGTTTTTGTTATGAGTTGTCTTATAGTCCCTAAGACAGTTGTTAATAAATTGTATTCACTTATGGAAAAATTTTTCTAGAGCCATCATTTTGATCATAGATCAATTTTATTGGTGTACTTGGATGAGTATGAATTGCTCTAAAATGAAAGGACCGAGGATTCAGAGATCTAGAGGCTTTTGATGTAGTTCTCCTTACCAAACAAGTTTGGCTTTTGTTGAAGAATCCAACTTCTTTATTCTCGTTATATAAGGGAAATACCATAAAAAATTAACTTTGTTGGATAGTAAAGATTCTCCTAATTCATCCCATATATGGCAGGCTCTTTTGGTTGGATGCAGTCTCTTATGAATGGGAGGACTTTGGTGAGTTGGGGACAAAACCTCAATTAATATATGGCAGGATAGATAAGTCTCTTTGGAACCAATTTTTTGTTGCTTACGACTCCAACAAGAGCAATGGAAAATTGGAAAGTTTATGGTCTTTTATTCTCTAATGGAAGTTGATGGAATCTCAGGCTTTTGACATATATGTTTCACCTAATTGATGTCCTTATATTATCCAAATTTCTATCAACTTTCAAATAACTTTAGACATATTCACTTGGGTTGATGAAACAAAAGGGGAGCATACTGTATGATCGGGATCTCACTTATAGTACAGTCTCCTACATTTAGATATGGGAGCCTCACACTGGGAACAATCTCGATGGCAAGCTTTCTGGCGATTGAAATTGTTGCCTAAATTATAAAATTTATAGTGTCAAGCACTATCTAATTCTCTTCCTACCCAAGTTAATTTTGTGGCGGCATCATGTAATCACCAATAGACTTTGTCCCCATTTGTGGTGATGAGCCTAAATCAATTAAACACATTTTATTTTTCTGCTCGGCTACACAAACACTCATTTGCTAGATTGATCTACATATGCTTCAAAGCCACACTTCACTTATGGTACATTTTTTAGACAACACATGAAGTGTTAATGAAGAATGAATGACACTGTTTCCTTGTAATAGGTTGGTTTGCTCGGTGCAACCATAATATATATGTGTTTTAATGTCGTTTGTTATACACCCAAGGTTCTGACTTACTAGGTACGAAATTGGGTTTATATGGAAGCTAATGTGTTGCATCCTTTTGCTTCAACAGCTCATGTATAGGAATTGGTACGTTGGTATCCTTTATATGAAACTTTCATAGTAATCAATGTTGATGTCAAGCTATTTGTATCTTTAGGATCAGCGGGTATTCGTGTGCTAGCAATAGACTTGTACTCTACTATCCTATTGGCTATCTCTTACACAGTCCCATATGTCTGTGATATTACGTACGCTGAGACACTTGCTATTCTAAAAGGATTGCTTGAAGCTTACACGTGGGGTTGGCAAAAATATTGTTATCAAATTAGATTGTCATATGCCAATGTTGGCTCTTTTGCATTACTCAACATCGTTCTTTTATGCATATTGAGTAGTTCACGACGATATTATGTCTTTGAGTTGATGTTTTAAATCTTGTTAATTTGTTTATGCTCCTTATTCTACAAATGTTGAGGCATATTATCTTGTAACAATGTCCAAAGAATTTTCAGGTCAAGTGGAATGAGGCTTACCGTATTTTATTCCCATGTTTGAGGCTTTACTAACAGATTCTTAATAAAGTATTATTTTACTTTTGAAAAAAAAAATACTTTTTTCATATAAAAATATTTGTCACTTTTAATTTTTTATAAATATTATTGTTGTAACATAAACATATTAGTATTTGTAAGCTTTATATAATGGGAATTATATATTTGAAAAATATGTGCAATTAGAACAAAAAGAAAAGATCACATCATTTTTTTGGATTGAATGAGTACTAATATTGAATTGACATAACCCAAAAGCAGTGTAGCAGCTTGAAAAACTGGGGAAAAAAATCATGTACCAATGATCAAGATAAACTACATGCTCTAACAATAAAGATGTCAATAGGTAGAGTTGAGGCTAGGTATAACTAATTTCAAACCCTCCCTTCAAGTAATCGGATTTTGGTAGTGCGGGTAGGCGGATGCTACCTGCCTTTCCATTTTAAGGTATATGTTTGATTTTTTTGACATTTTTTAATATATTTACATATATTTTCAAAAGAAATGTGTGTATTCACAATTAATTAATAGTTAAAAAATCATAAACTAAATTAATATAAGATAATTTATGTTAAATTATAATTTTATTTTTGAAATAAAATTATATTTTGAATATAAATATCCTAATTTAAGAGAAGTGCAGGTAGAGTGAGGTAGAATAAGTTAAACCCACACTCTCTCCATGACTTTGAGGGTAGGATTATGTTGGGTTCGGGGAGAGTAGGGTTGAGTAGGGTATTTTTTGACATCCTTATCTAACAACACTCAAAGCTTCTTATTTGGTCAAGTTAGCCCTCTAGAACTTGGCCTATTTCATTATTTCCAACATTTCAGATTGGTTATTTTAGAAAAATAAATAGACAAATAAATAAATACATAGACAAACAAACAAGAAAAACTTTTGAGATAAGTCAAGTCTAATTCAAGGAAATTCTATGGCTACCTTTATAACTTTTTGGGGAAAATTAATCATCCATCATATGATTTGAAATTCACTTATTTACAAATAACTAGATAAAGATATTAAATCAAAATAACAAGACATATGGTTATACATTACCATTTTTTTCCAAGCTTCATACGTGTTTGGGGTAAATTAACTTTTCTCAATTAATGCATAAAACCACACGAGCAGGCCCAACATGCAAATTTATTTCAACTTGATACTCAATTCATTATGAAACTAGCCTTGAAAAATGGGTAAATTACAAAAAATGTCAGGCCAACTGCTCGATGCTTACCTCCATTGCTTCGCCACCCTAACCACTATTTAGCACTAATCTTCAGCCTCATTCTCTTGCAATAGCTGCATGCAGTGGCCTGAATTAGCCACTCTTAGCAGCTAACCAACTCAAGTCAAGCTCCCTACAGTACCCCGTCTACTTGCCTCGTGTCCGATATTGATGCCTATGAGCAGTCTCATAGTTAGATTGAGTTTGGCCATACCTCCCAATGATCCTCTATGGCATGATTAACGTAGTCCTAGGCACACCTGAGTTTGTGCTCCTACTAGTCGGCTTCTTAATCTATGAATGAATGGTAATTGGGGTGGTATTTGTTTGTAATTTACTAACATGGAATGTTTATTAGATGAACTATTGGAGTCGGCCAAATGTGCGAAATTGAAAAAAAAATCTCAAAAAAAGGCCTCGCACAAGCTTGAAGTTCCGAATGTAATAGCTATAGTTGTAGTTGTCAGAATTACTACTATAATATGTCATTTCAAAAGGATTTTTGCACTTTATAAGTGTTATTAAGGTTCTGCCATTTATGATTTTATTTCATGAGCCACAAATCCATCATTTTAATATGCATCTGGGCCTTGGAAATTTATGTTGATTTTTACTCCTAGTTATTTTCATATTTCTTCATTTATTTCAAACTAAGGCTTCTTTATAAGTCTATAAATAGACCTTCTTACATTATTATTATTCATTGTATTAATAATCTTAAGTATTCCAGTTGCTTGTCATCTTCACGAGTGGGTTATCATTTTCCTTCTTAATTGAGAACTTAAGAGTTTTACTTGATAAATATTTGATTCTCGTGGCAATATTTACCCAAAGTTCTAGATCAATTTCATAAAGAATCAGGTTGGATTGAGATAGATACACGAATTAGACCTATCCCATTGATTTAACATATTAACTGGGAGTAATTAATTTGTCCTGAACTAGTTAGTAATATTAACTAGTTCATTTTGATATAATACAAGCACATTAACATGTTATTGGGGCTAACTTATAACCCACTTTTAGATTATTTATAAATTATCCCTAAATGTGCAATTACTTACAATCAACCCAGGTTAATTGTACACCTTGCTTCAATTGCTTCGCTCATCCCTTACCCTGCTCACTCTACTCCCGTAAACCATTACTCCTCACCCCGCTACTAGCTAACCACATCTCTTCAGTCTGGCTTTCCCTTATCCCATGTTCTCTGTCTGAATGAAAGACAAGCCTTGTTGTGGAAGAAAAAAAATGACACTGGCTGATTTGTACTGGTGCAAGTGAAGGCAATAGCCTTATTGAAGATCTTGTAACGCCTATACTTTGACCAAATGACAATGCATCTGGTTTTGCGAATATGGGGTCCGGAGCAAAGGTTGCCAGAAGTGAGAGGGTTGAAATTAGGATGGGCAAAATAGAATAAGAGGGGCGACACAAAGTATGAGGGTTAAAATTGGGAAGGACAAGAAGAAGAATAAAGGTGGCAGAAGTAGCTGGTGAGGTCAGAAAGGCAGGTATGACTGTAAATATTAACATATTCAGAGTAATATCGAATTCAATTGAGAACGGGCCTCCCAAGATCTGGGTCAAACACCTAAGTAACGCAATAACATTTATGTTAACGCCA
Source organism: Aquilaria yunnanensis (assembly GCA_039654915.1). Taxonomy (NCBI): domain Eukaryota; kingdom Viridiplantae; phylum Streptophyta; class Magnoliopsida; order Malvales; family Thymelaeaceae; genus Aquilaria; species Aquilaria yunnanensis. Next base: position 99,567,689 of record CM077593.1, on the reverse strand, counting down.
AACAAACAAAAAAAAGTTAACACATTAACTTAGTGTTTTTCAATTTTTTTTATGTCGCTGGTCTTATTTTCCTTTTGTCTGTTCTAGTTTTTTTATTAAGAGGTGGTTGTTTTTTTATTTCTCCCAAAAACCAACTAAAACAAAATAAAATTGTGAGTGGTTGTTAGCAAATGTAGGAAGATGGTGCCTCCAAACACACAAAAAAAAAATAATAATAAAGAATTGAAATAAACTATACTTCCACCTATAAAACGTAATCCCAGGGCAAAGATTCACCAAAAGTCCCAAATCTTAAATTTTCATTGTAAATTGGTCTTCAACATCTATTTTGTTGCATATTGAACTGAAACATGTATAATTTTTTGTATATTAGTCCCTAACATTAAAAAAATGCATTTGCGTACAAAAAAATTGTATAGTAACAAAAAAAAATTAAATGGTTTATTAACTATCAAAAAATTATGACGAGGATTAAATTTATGAAAAAATAATTGTCAAACAGTTTAAATTCTAACTTTCATATATTCATCTAATATCAACTCTTTAAATTATAATTTAAATTATTTGGTAACTATCTTCATATAAATTCAATATGTGTTATAATTTTTTTTATATTTAGTAGATAATTTAAACTATCAATTTTTTTCTCTTTAGAAATTGAGTTTTTGTGTCAATTTAGTCTTAACTAATGTTAGGGACTAATGTGCAACGAAGCATAAGGATTTGGGATATTATGCAATGTAATAGAAGTTGAAGACCAGTTTTTAATGAAAATTTAAAATTTAAGATTTTTTCTGCAATTTACCTAGCAAGTACCATCCCCAGCCTCATATCGCCACCAAAATCATGAACTTCCCGAATGAAAATCTCACTAGAAGACAAGTGCACAAATTCTCGGCCTTGTCAATTACATTCGCAAGTTCATCCCGAAGCTATCCTCCATTCTCCATCCTTTACACGTGTACCTTAGAAAGACCTCACCGCCCTAGTCCGCCCTGCACCGACAAGCTATCTTCAAGCTTAAAGAAGTGGTCCAGAATTTGCCACCACTCAAGATTCCCGACAAAGGAAAAATGATACTCCAGACAAATGCCTTAGACGAGTATTGGGGAGCGATCCTCCTTCAAGAATCCAATGGTGTTCGACATGTGTGCTGCTACAACAGTGGAGAGTTCAAAGAGTCAGAGAAGCATTATCACTCCACCTACCAAGAAATCTTGGCCGTTAAACATGGAATTGAAAAGTTCCAGGTCCACCTCATTGGTCATCACTTCCTTGTAGAGATGGACATGTCAGCATTCCAACGTATGCTGAACTACAGGCAGAAACAACTTCCAAATGCTCTGCAGCCTCTGCTGCTTCGCTGGCAACAATGGTTTATCCGCTTCAACTTCGACGTCAAGCATATAAAGGGCACCTCAAACACCCTGGCCGATATCCTGAGCAGACCCTCAAAATCCTTCCTCAAACCACCAAAGCCACCCAAACCAAAAATCTGAAATGGCATCTTCCTCTTCCACTAATCCCCCAGTTTTTAACAAGGACAAAAATCTCCCAGTTGATGTTGAACGTTATGAACATCAGTTGTTCACCTTCACCCAGAGACACAGAGTTTTCCACTACCATGTTTTTCTCATTGAGAGGTATGGTTTCGATGACTACCCTGTTAAACCTGTTGGGATTCTTCCCCAATATCCCTTTGCTCACCTCTTCTCCATCCCTGATGTTTTCTCCTTTCCTCCATTAGCCCTCTGCTTCTTCTGGTACCTATGCTCTGTTCATACCATAGGTATTATTTTTAATACTCAACAGCTTCATCAACTTCTCTCCTACTCCAGAAACTTCCACTCAGATTTCTCTTCCGACCTTCCTGTTTTCCTCTCCTAGTTTGATACTATCTGTACATGGATCGACAACCTTCACCAGTCCTACAAAGCTCTTAACCCTGCTATCCCTGACCGCCGTATAGGCTACCAATTAAATAATATTTCTGCCGCCAATTCCTATATGCTTTTTGGAGTTGGTCATGTTATTTATTTCTTCCATGGGCCTATTACCTTTACTAAATCTCCCTCTGGCCTAAACTTCTTCCCTACACCCTCTTACCACCATTATAAAAACCTAGACTTCAACCTAGCTCGGGTTCCATGGCAACGCCCTGCTGATTATCGTGCTTTCCTCCGAGAAGTGTATCGGTACAACCATTTTTTGTTCTCCATGGAGGTTTTGCCTCATGACACTCCAGAATGGCTGTCCTATCCGATGAATTACCAAGAAATGATCCATGATGCTCTCCAGTATTTTGATGATCTTCAACGTCTCCGTCGTGCCAGAGAAAGAAGAGAAAGAGCCGAAGCATCTCAGAAGGCTCTTGACCAAATTAACTGTCTTGCTTCAGCACCATTGAAAAAGATGAAGACCTTCCGTTAACCCAGACAGCTAAATGTCTCATTATGCCTGACTGCGGTTGCGGATTTATTTGCATCCACTGGAAGCGTCTCAATGGTCTTGACCCTGATGATCTGTCCATGGATAATCCTCGTATCGATGACCCATATTTTTGGCGCGAAAGGCCGACTCAAAGTGACTCTGAATATTCAAATCACAACTGGCCATTTAACCCACATGCTCTTCCGTACCCTGGCTTTAGGGACAATAATTAGTGCATTACAGCTGACATGTTAATTATTGTAAAAGTAAGATTCCCGGTTAGTGGCCTGTCACTTCCGGTCCTAGCATTATTAGTTTATGACGTAAGCCCTTATGTCACTAAGTTTGTTTATTTTCTCCTTCCTCCGCCAGTTCGCCTATATAAGGAGGCCTTATCTCTCTTGTAAGATATCCTATAGCTAATAGAAGAACTCCTTTCTTATATTCTCTATGCTTCTATCTTCTCATTAAAATTTCTAGTTAGAGAGTGAAACGGAAGTTCTTAGTCTCTCAACTCTATCAGATAATCTGAGTTGCCACCTCGGAGGAGCCTCTCAGGTTTATATCATCTTCAAGCTTATAATAATTAAGCTTGAAGGCAAATGATGACTTAGGAGTTGCCACTCTGTGGATCCTCTCTTCAAGTCATCCTTTGCCTTCAATCATAATTGTTGTAATCTACCGACTTCGATCCCCGGTGATATGTTCGGATAGTCCAGTAACTATTTTTCAAAAGGTTTTCAAACAATCTTCAGAAAAGGTTTTTTGGTGTGGGAAAATCTTGGAGAATGCCTTTGTGAACTCTGGCGCTCAGGGCCTTATCTGAGTTGAAATGTTAGCTAGAGCTTATGAGTTCTGTTGTGTGTTTTTGGACTATATCACTAATTATCTTTCCTGTTGATTTCCAAAACTTACCCATTTTTCGCAGTTCTACTTTTCCTTTGTATATTGGGCTGGAAACTGCCTCGTGCCACGGTAATACGTACCATAGAGCAATTCTTTGAAAATCTTTATGGAGGGTCTGGCTGTGTAACAATGCCACGTACCAGGAAAGAAACCTTATTTTTAAACGATTTTTATTACCAGGCTACCTCGGAACCCATTTGGTATCAGAGCCATTTGATTGTTCATATTCACCGATTAGTTGAGTTACTAGGAATTTCTTACTGATCTCTCGATCCAGATTTGCCTCGAAATGTTAGGAACTTCTACTTCTACTCTTACTCCTTCTACTCCTTCAGATCTACAACTTCTTCCCACTTGGATTCTCTCTGTGAATTCAAGTATCTCTCTGATGATGAGAAGATCTCTCTTACAGATCTTCCCCTCATCAATCCATATAAAGCCTTTACTAAACCTTCTCATTCTCTCACTCGTATAGTAAAAAGCATTGTTTTCCCCTCTTGGAAACATGTAAAAGAGTATGTCCAAGCCACTAAGTTTGATTAACATACTCTTCCTGCTACATCCAAAGAACAGTATGTCACTTTGGAGATTCCTCTTCACTTTCCAGAACAGTGGACAGCTGAAGGATACGCTCATCTCCATTTTGGTGCTGTTCGTTTTGCTCTCACCTACCACGGAAGAAAAGGACTACCAGTTACTGCTCGTCTCGCCTTGCTTGATTCCAGATACAAAAAATACAAGCATGCCTGCATCGGCACTGTCAAGACTACACTCAACGCTAGTACAATCCTTATGACGTTCTTCCCAAATTTCTATATGACTCTTCAAGATCCATATCTTCTATCAGCCATGAAGATCCAGCTACAGATAACTGATGCAAAAAAAGTCTCTATCACTCTGGCATCCACCCTCCATTATCAGATGGCATACCGAGTCCAGAACCATGCTCTTGACTTCTCTATGCCCAGCATGAGCAACGATGCCCTATATCTCTCTGTAGATACAACCCATGTTCCAAACGAGACATATGTTCCACAACAAATACCTTGTGACGAACTCCAAAGACTGATCTTTGCCTCTTGGATATCTGCCTATGAATCTCTCCACCAGCAGACAGAGCCAATTCAGTCTAAGAAGCTTATTTTCCTTGACAGAGGAAATGGCCAGACAGAAATCTTCTTCCAAAAAGAAGAACCGTCAGAAGATACTGATGTCTTCACCACCCCCGGTAGTTCTTACCTTCATCAAAGAGATGGCTCAACCTCTCCAGATCCTGATAGAGTCTTTTGACTCCCATGGCAATCCGGTCTATTCATTCCAAGCTGCCAATCGTCACAAATATTTTGATGTTTGTGATTGTCCAGATTGCTATCAATCTCCCTATGATGATGATGAAGAAACTACCAAGAAGATGAAGAAGAAGAAGTCCAAAAAGAAATCTTCTCAGTATCTTCTCCAACAAAGATACAACAACGGTGATCCCGAAGTTGGATTACTCAGAGAACCCTCTGACAAGTATGACTACTATGTCCTCTACTCCCAGAAAGAAGAAACCACGGATGACATCTTCACAACTCCTGCTGAACCATTTGAACTTCCACTTCCATCGCCAGAAGTTATGATGCCATGTCATCCTTATTATAAAAGGGCTATCAAACAACTCAGGAAGGAGCAACCTCCCACTTTCACACATGAGGTTCACATATTTGAAAATAAGCCTGAGGATTTTCCCCATTTTGCGTTCAATGATCCTTCTACATCAACAAAACATGCCTGGAAGGTCCAACATCTGAAGGAACAACTCCACGGCACAAGAACAGGAGATCCAACATCTGAAGGAACAACTCAGGTATCTTTAGGCCCAACAACAGCCCAGATATCTTAAATCATTCTCCTCCATATTTCAGAATGCTAACCCATTTAAACCGACTCCAAGTCCAGTCTACCAACCTCCTCCATTCTCACGAAATATCTTCAAGCCTTTACCTACTCTCATTTCTAAACCTGTATACCAACCCCTAAGACCAATACCCTCTTGGCCCAGTACACCTACTTGGTCTACCCAGTCTACAGCCCAAACATCTCAAGCCCATGCACCTCCTGATCTAAAACAAAAAGGCCCAGCCTACCCGCAAAAGCCTTTAAAAATTTCTGAGCCTCTCCACAAGACATAGATGATCTAATCCAATCCAATTATTGGATTCTTAGACCAGCAAATCCAGCAGCCAAGCACTCCTACTGTCTTAGCCGCCTTACAAGACTTAAGTTTTACATCATCAAGTGACTATGAAAAAGATGATACGCTTTCATCCTTTTCTTCTGAAGCCCAAGTCTATATGGCTTAAGGAGCAGCAAGTCATGCTCATCCAGCAGAATCTATTACAACGAGTGCTGGTTCTCATCAGCCTCCACCACAACCTCAACCCCAGCCTGATCCTCAGCAACCTCCTCCAGCTCCGCCGCCAGGACTGCCTCCTCCAGGTCCTCCTCCGGGTCCTCCCCAACAACCATATGTTCATATGGATGAGGATGTTCCGCCCATCAATTTTAAACCAGTATGGAATCCTTCATCACTAAATGTTACCCTCTCTCTTGAAGGAATTCTAACTACAAAGTGGCATGAGAGATTCCTTGAATTTCATGCCCGGTGTCTTATCCAGCTACAACGAAAAGGTGCTACCTACCTGAAGGTCATTTGTGCCTTCATCGCTGGCATGTCTGGTATTCTTAAACATTGGTATATGAGTATTGGAGAATATCGACAGATGCAGTTAGCTCAGACACCAACAACTACAGAATTCATTCTCAAGCCATATAAAGAATTCATTGGTGAACGAGAAGCCGTGATTGATGTAGCAAGAGAAGAATTCTTCAAGATGAAGTGTTATTCCTACAATAGAAAAGATTTAGAAAAGCACTATGAAAATATCCTTAAACGCTTCTATGTCATCTGCACCGGATATGAAGCTGACAACAACTTGAAGCAAGCATACTTAAATTCTATGCCAGACACGATTGGCCAGGAAGCTCTTTGCATCATACAACATAGTGGACAATCTCTTACTGAGTATTCCTTCAGCAAACTCCACCAAGTTGTCATGATGGCTCTCAGGAAGCTGTGCAACACTCACTACTTCTTTAAGGAATTCAACCAGACTCAAAGCCTGTTTGATAAAGCCTGTCAGCAACCTGAGTTAACTATCAAGTGCAAAGATAAAAGCACTTGTCACTGCACTACTCCTCGGAAGAAACATCACAGACGACGTGTCTACTCTCCTAATTGACCACGTCGTCTCAGAAAGAAAAGAAAAAAATTCTTCCGATACAAGAAAAATAGAGACAAGTTCAAACGATGTTTTATTTGCCGCCAACCAGGACATTTTGCCAAAAATTGTCCTAAGAAGAACAACAAGTCAAAGAAGAAAATGGTGCACACCATTTCCCAAGTCACTGGAGCTGATCTTTCCAACGAAGATATGGAATCCATTTTCTCTGAGACAGAAGATGAGCCATCTGCCCTCTTTGCTATTGAATCCTACTCTTCAGAGTCTGATTCTGAGCCAGAGCAAGCTTCAATTTAAACAATGTAGATGTCACCTTTGCAGTCCTCACTCTTTGTTGCTTAAGTAATTCCTCAGGCCAAGATCAACATTCCCCTGGATAAGTATGCAAAGCCAATCCCGGTGATTGCCTTTTTTGATACTAGTGCTATAAACACCATTGTCAATCCTTCACTTCTTCCAGCCAGAATGTGGCGACCCTGCAACGAAAGATTCAGAGCCGCAAATGGTGCCTTCTATGTCACCTAGATAAGCAAACCTATCCGAATCAAATTCTCTCCTGCAAAGTACGTAGTTACTACTATTTATGGTTATAACCATGGCAGAGATATGATTCTTGGGTTTGATATTATCAAAAAGTTATCAGTTCAAAGATGGACTGATAAAGGACTACAGCTCCACAGGTTTTTCCTTCCCTGGACATCCATTCCACGACTTTATTCAATCGAAAGAGAAGCTCTCTCAGCAAGTCAGATACAATCTGAAAGTGACCTAGTATACGGATCCATCATGCAGTCCCTCATCCAACAATCCTGTGTTGAGTCCCATGCTGAGTTCAAACAAAAGCATCCTCTTCCTCTATGGAAGAATCCCAAGTTCTTTATCGAAATTTCATTCAAGAAGAATGAGGATGTCAACCCAACCAAAGCTACCCATGCGGGAATGAGCCCAGAGAAGAAAAGTATGGCGATCCAAGAACTACAGGAACTAAAGGCCTAAAACCTCATTGAGTCCACAACCTTTTCGTGGGCCTGCCAGGCCTTTTATATCAATAAGCATTCAGAGCAAAAAAGAAAAAAGCCCAGACTGGTTATTGATTACAAGCCCCTGAACGAGTTTCTTGCTGATGTCAAATTCCTTTACCTCGCAAGAATACTCTTTTCGCCAACTTGACAAATGGCAAGGTCTTCTCCAAGTTTGACCTTAAATCAGGCTTCTGGCAACTGTCAATCTCTCCTCCAGACAAGTACAAAACTGCGTTCTGCATCCCAGACTTCCATTACCAATGGACGGTGCTTCCTTTTGGTCTGAAGACGGCACCTTCATTATTCCAGAAGGCCATGATCCAAATCTTCGAGTCGATACTGCAGTCGGCCCTTGTTTATATTGACGATATTTTATTGTTTTCTCCTTGTACAGGTACCCATTTGAAGTTATTAGCCCAATTTGCTCAGATAGTTAAAGACAATGGTGTAATGCTCTCCCAGAGCAAGATGGTCCTTGGCCAGACATCCATTGAATTCCTTGGGGTTCAAATCAAGGATAGCAAGCACCATCCAATTCTCATTGAAAATTGGTCATAAACCTCCATTTTGGTGCATATTTATCTCAAATCTTTATAATTAATTGCATATTGATCCCTATGCTTTAAAAAATGAATTTGGCATATAAACCTAATTTACATAGAGAAAAAAAATTGATAATCTAAATGATCCATTAACTATACAAAAATCATGGTATATATTAAAAAATGAATTTGGCATATAAACCTAATTTATAAACAATTACCAAACAGTTTTTAATTCTAGCTCTCATGGCATCATCTGACATCAGCATTTTAAATTTAATTTAAAATATTTGGTAACTATCTTCTTGCATATTCAATTTCAACCATAATTTTTTTATAGTTGATGGACAATTTAAACTATTAGTTTTTTTCTTTGTAAAGCAAGTTTTTTTTCTAGCTCAGTATTGACTAAAGGTTAGGGGTAAATATTTTTTAAAAAGAGAGAATATTATTAATGACAATATATCATAGTTTGAACAATACAACACCAAATAGGCAGACAAAGACCAGGCCTAACTTACAACCATGGCAAAAGGCCAACTCCATAAGTAGGTTGGGGACTAATATATAATGAATTATAAAGGTTTAGACCAATATGGAATGTAATAGAGCTTGATGGTCAATTTGCAATGGAATTAAAGATCTAAGACTTTTGTTGCAATTTATCCAAACTAAGACTAATAACTCCAAAGAAAGAGACAAATGTATTACTCCTTGTTTAGTTGAAGCATTGTATGGTTTCCGAATATCGAGTAAATGACACTGATTATCTTTAAACTATATCCAATGTTGCTAATTATTTTGAAACTATGAATTATTGCATCATCATCCTCAAAATACTCAATTGTTGCACTATTATCCTCAAACTATCCAATTGTTGCCCCTATTGTCTTGTCATAATTAATCAACATTTGGGTAGTTTAGGGATGCTGGGTGTTATTTATCTCTGAATATAATATGATTGTATTTTTTTCATTTTAATTAACAGAACAATTATATTTTCCACTTAAGATTTGTTACTAATTATACTTTCATCTTATATGTTTGGAAATATACACTTACTCGAGCCCAATTTACTATTTATTTTTTCTTTTTCTTTTTCTTTTTTGAAAAAATATGCAATTCATGCAACCAAACAAAACTTAGAGCAAATAACAATCAATCCGAGAAAGAATTTTCCATAACAATTAATCTGAGAAAAAATTTTCCCAAACAACTCTTTGTAAGAGATAAAGGGTTCTTCTAGTAAGGGCATGAACAACTTATTCACAGAATGGGCGACAAATGAAAATGAACAAAAAAAAATTACCTAATATGCAAGCTTCACCTATCATAGCCTGAAAATAAAATAGCAATGAGGGAACCCCATTTCCAGTTTAAGAACTAAATTCATTGAATTCAACACCACGACAATTTATTCCAATCCACACGAAGGAGTCTTTTTTAGACCTCAAATGATGGGTAGAGCTTTCAGATAAAAAGTATCTCCATTTGAGTGTACTTGAGCCCATAAAATATAGTGAGAGGCATTGCACATTTTGCACGGTATCTCTACAAATGACTCCTACACTTCCTCAATTTTCATGTTTTTCCAACTCAACATCTACTATGAATTTATACAAAAGAAAAAGAATATTAAAGGCAGAGTAAATAATGTTTATCAAGCTCTCATCTTAATAGGGGTGAGCTTTCAGTTAGTGTAGTTTGAGATTGATTTTGGCACAATGACTTGATTAGTTTCTTGTTTTTACAAAATGTATCCAAATTATCCAAGTTACATGTTAAAATTGATCCGAACTATCTGAATTATATTTCAATTTATTTGGTTCGGGTATTTCAGTTTCTCTTTCAAAGAATTAGTCACATAATAGATGAAAAAATAAGAAAAAATTTAAAAATTGTACCTTTGATATCCAAAATTAAAGAAGGATAAGTAGCATATACTCTAAAATTAATGGGAAATAGCTTTATATATATATATGGTCAATATGAATAATAGTAAAATATTATTACTATTCGGTCTATTCGGCTTCAAGTGTATAATCTAATAATTAACTTGATAATCAACAATAAAATTTAGTTTTTGATTCTAATCGACTGAATTAGAAAAGCAACTAAACTACTTTATCTAAATATAATTAATTTTTTTTTGTTTTTCAACCTTTTTCGAATAATTCTCGCCTCTACCTATTACTGTTTTATGGTTTGGAGGCCTATTGCCTCACATCCCCGAGGCTTAAGTGTGTGACTTATTGGAAGGTTGGTTGGGTGGATTCGGCCTCGTGTCTATTCGAATGAATCAACTTATGCTAGGAACCATTTTAGTGCTTTTTTTATTTTTACTTTTTTTTTTCTTCAAACTCTATTTCGCACCATCTCTTAATTAATATTTTCTTTGTCCCAAATTCATCTATTTTTTAAATATATTTTTTTCTAAATATATATATTTAATTTTTTTAAATAAATAATAATATAAATAAATTAAAGTTAGATTATTCAAAAAAGTCAACAATTTTAAAAAATATAGGACAAAATGAGTTAAACCTTTTTTACTGGTCAAGCAAAAGAGGAAAACAAAAAAGAAATGCTCTTACTGCATGAACATACGAATAAAAAATTTGCTACTAAACTAACCTAAATATATTCAGTAGATTTACTATCTTTATTCTACCCAACAACCACCCTAATTTTTTTTTTCACCGTTTCTTTCTTCTTCATTCTCATTCAAAAAACTCATTTATCACTATTGTACATTTTTTCATCATTCTTTTAATAAATTCTGTTTGCTCTTGCCCTTAAAAAAAAAAACAATAGAGTGATTAGTTTATTGTGTTACTGAGTTAGGCAGAGGCCAAATGATAAAAACTGCGGGCATCGATTATGAGACATTTTCAAATAATTGTTCGAATGATGCTATCAAATTTTTTAGTTTATTCATTATATTAGATTTTATGTTTGTTGATATATTATCTTAGGTTGATCCACCTTTTATTTTATTAGACCATCTATTATTCATCTTGATTGGTTGATGATTTTCTATTTGAGTTTTATTTTAATTATTTATGAGTTATGTATTTCAAATTTATATTAAATTCTCTTCATTTTAGTTAGTATGTAAGAATAAGTAGCTTTTTTAAAAGTTAATTTTATATTTCTATTATTTTTTATAATATTATGTTGTTGGTACAGTTTACCTATATGTTTGATTATAATAAAACATTTTATTAAAAAAATAAGGGAATGGCTTCGTACTTGTAGGGTTTTCAGTTCCTTTTCACGAATAGTTAGCATCTCTGCCAGCATTATGACGCTGGTACGGGAAAGCCCACGTCCACATAAAAAGAAAGCGAGACTTTCTATTTTTATCTCCAGAAAAATCTCCCTTCCTTTTCTTAATTTCTTTCTTTCTTTTATATTGTCTTAGAGATTAAATAATAAATTACTTAATAAATTGTTCCTAATTTTATTAAATTTTCACTTAATTTGTATATTAATTAAATCCCTATAATTTAAAAATTTTAAAAATAAACAAATTATGTTTTTTTATTAAATTTTCTATTTTCAAATTGGGTAAATATAAAAAATTAATTAATTTTTTAAATTTTTTATTCAAATGATAATTAGGTAGAAAGCTTATTAACTTTTAAATGACATTAATTTTCAATAAAATTAACAAATAATTTTAAATAACTTTTTGGATTGAAAAATTACTGTATATAATTTATTTGATTAGATATTTTCTGTGGATCGAGGATTTATTTTAGTCACCATCTCTGTCATCCCAAAAAAAAAAAAACCCGAAATTTCTTCATAAAACACTTTCTTTTGTCATCAGCAAGAAGATTTTTCTCTCGCAAAAGGTGATTCCAATACTTTGGCCAAATTAAAAAGTATGTTCAGTACTTCTACACCTTTACCTATATAACGTAACCTGTTTCGGCTAATGACACTGCTGGCTTATTGGTACTAAATTCACCAATTCATTTGGCAGTCTTGCATTCAGAATATAAGCGGAGTGCAGGGTTATAATATGATCTCTAATATATCTTTAGTGTAATGTTCTGCATATATACGAAACAAAAAAAATAAGAAGCAATCGTTTTTTTTTTTTAAAAAAAATGCTTTCATGTGTACACATCTAGATAATCTTTTAGAGCGAAGCGATACTTATATTCAAATCTTATAAGTGCCTACAAGAAATGATAAAGCCTGGCTTAAAATGAAAAAGAATTTAGTAAAATGAAGCAGCCGTTTTTATGTGTTAATTAATTACTTCTATAGTTGTTATTGTTTTATAACTACCATTCTCGCTTTTTCCACGCATATGAATAATGAAACTAGATTATTTGTTTCCCGGGGAAAAAATGTCAAAAACCCGGGGGATATCGAAAGAATTATGTTTGTTCTCTTTATGGCTATAAAAGGATACGTTTCCTTTTCCTTTATTGAACCAGCAACCAAACTTCTTTCTCTCTCAAGCCTCTGTCTCTCTAATTGGTTGCTTTTCCTTCTGTGTTCAGAAGGAAAGGAACTAACTCTCTCATCTTCACCACCCAAGACTGCTCATCTACTTAAGGTAAAGATCATAGGAAAAATTTTAGTGACTCCTAAATTTCTCCACTCTTACGTCTTCTTGAACCATTAATTCCGATTATTTGGTTGGCTTGTTTCTTGTTTCTTTTTTTTTTTTCTTCTGTTTCCTTACCTTTTGAACTCATTAATTTTCCGGTTACTATTTTCTTCATCTAGATCTGGAACTCGGGTTTCTCTAGGGTTTCCAGGAACTCTCCCTCTGTTAAACATAGAGATAAATATAATTTTTCTTAGAAGAAAATGTAGGCCTTAATTTCTAAGTTTTCCGTCTGTTTCTTAATTTCTTGATTGGTTAACGTGGTATGTGTGATCTATCTTTCCAGCTGATAAGTATTGATGGCGAGAGAGAAGATTAAGATTAAGAAGATCGACAACGTGACGGCGAGGCAAGTGACCTTCTCAAAGCGAAGGCGAGGCCTCTTCAAGAAAGCCGAGGAGCTTTCTGTTCTCTGCGATGCTGAGGTTGCTGTTATCATCTTCTCAGCTACTGGCAAGCTATTTGAGTTCTCTAGCTCATCAAGGTACATTTTCTTCTCCTTTTTATTCCTATATGTATACCCACGTATTTTTTTCGTATATTTTTCTCACTATTATTCCCCTTCTTATTGTTTCTTCTTCTTCTTCTTATTGTTCTTTCTATTTTTTCAAAGAAACAAGAAACATATTATATATTTTGCTGGTGCTGGTGATGATTTTTCAATAAAATAATTATTCTTATAATCGAAGTGATTTATTTTGATATTATTTTGAGTTGATCTGGGAAAAGATTCCCATCTCTGGGGCAAAATTTTTGAGATTTTCAACTCTAGCAGTAGCACTTGTGTTTGGTTGTCAGTACGTATGAAGTTTGTAGCCAATCGGAAACTATTCATGTTTTGACCAATTTAGGATATAAATACTCTAATGACTTTAGATTAAATGATTTGATCGCTTCGGAGCTCCACATACAATACCATCGATTAATGAAATATCCAAGCAGAGATTAGGCTCAGAGACACTGACATTTATGAACTTTGGCCATTTGATGTCCATTCGATCGCCGACCCTCCTTGGTTCCTTCATCATTTGTTGATTTTTGTTCGATTGCTCAAGAAAACGAAAGAACAGTATTAGCCAAGTCCAAGGAATTTAGTCCTATTTTGAACATCCGTTTGTCTTCGAAGCTTTTCTGCTTTCTGTTTCTCTCTCTCTCTCTCTCTCGAAATCTCTTCCTACATTAATCATATCAAAGCAAGCACTAGGTCCTTTGCATCAAGACTGTGTAGGGAAGCTAGCTTTTTTAAGGTCCGTTCTAGCTGGCAATGGCTGGGGCAGTTTTTGAAGGCTCTGATATCATGTTAAAACATCCGACTCAGAATCAATTGACATGTGGAATTTTCCTACTTTAACATAATTTACTGGTATTCTCTGGCTTAACAGAGAACCAAACTTATTATGTAGCAATTACTGTGTTACTGTTAAGTAGGACAGTTCGCCTATGCCTTATATATGAACTTGTCACCTTTGGAGGGTTGAGCTTGACAAAAATCTGAACCTGCCATAATCGTTAAAAAAAAGGTTCACGTAAATTTCACGAAAATATATATGATTGCTCCAGGTGATGAGAATATTTGCGAAGAGTTGGTGGCAAGTTCTACAGAGATCGTTGTAATGTGCTTATATGATATGTGTTGTGTATGAATAGCTAGTACAACAATCTGCTTTCGTGTGTTTGTGTGTGTATATATATATATAACTTAATCTCAATCTGTTGGGTCGTGAAATTAACTTCATAATGTCAATTACTCTGTTTGTTATAGAAGCTGCACAAAAATTATGATTAATTTGTGTAAAGGAAAATATTTGCCTTGAATATGATGGAGAGTTGGTGGGTGTAAGTTATATATATGAAGAAGTGGTATCGTATGAGTTTTATAAATGTTAGAGTGCAACAATCATCTTTGGAATTGATCATCGTGATCGTCATCGAATTATAACTTAATTTTAATTATGTAGAAGTCGATGATATAAATGAAGTTCATAACGTTAGTTACTCTACTTGTTAGAAGTTGCATTAAAATTACACCACCGTTGTTTCTAATTAATAGGTCCAAAATTCATGCGCAAAGTCAAATGGTTGAAATTTATGCTTTCTAAATTTTACAATAAACATGATAATATAAAGAGTAATTGGAAGGAACTGAGGAGAGAATATTTAAGCAAGATAATCTTAAGATAATTTGGTAATAGATACAACAATTTGCAAGAGTGGTGATTCAAGCTGCTATGTGCTAGAAACGTATACATAAAATTTCCTGAATAGAGAGAACACGGAAGGATTTTGTCGTTAAGACCTGCATTTGATTGAATTATAGTGATCCAAAATTCATCTACAAGGCCCCAGCAAATTAATCATACATAAACAGAAATCATGAGATAGGCTGATGCATTTATATATGTCATCTATATACCGGAGGGAGATAGATTTCTTTGGTTCATCCGAGAAGATGTGCATCAAAATTAACAGGTTCAAACGATAGTATTGTATGACTAAACTATAGAATTTCATGATTAGATAATATTGACTAAATTGGATATCGTTTAATTGTAGATGGACAAGTAAAACGGCATTACATAATATTCAGTTCTAAGTTTCCATTATCTGATCCTAAAATTCGAGTTATTATTATCTAAAGGTATAAACTTTGATGTAGGTCCACCTAAGTGGACATTATACTATCTTGTGCTGGAGAAGCATCATGCATAACTTGAGATTAATTGAAAATATATTCAGACATGATACTAATTATTGGTAATAGACTAATAAGATTACTTATAGCGGTTTCACATCGTGAAGTTGTGAAAATCCCATGTTGGATAGAGTTTGTGCTGAAAATTAATGTAATTAGCATACCTAATATCTCTGGGCCTCTGGCTATAGCTGGTGGCTTTGTATTGAGATATTCCTTACATGTGCTTCGTTTGCGGTCCTCCATTCAAAAAATGCCATTCCCATTAAATTAATTTGTACTTCCCGTGGTGCGTATATATTATTGTTGAACAAAAGTTATTTCATGACTTATATTCTTTTAAGGATAGATATTACCAAAAGTGTATATTATGCCCCATAGTACACGAGGTTTCTTAGTCACCAAAGACAGAATATGTATGTTGAAAGAAAATAAAAGCTTATAACTTATTATAATCATAATGAATCTACCAGAAAGGATGTAGATGAAATGATGATATGGTGGTTGCTGATTTTCTTCACCAAAATCTTTAGTAAAACTTTAGATTCTGTTTGGTTTGACACATTTGGACAGTTAGCATATTATGCTGTTGCATTCTATATGTAGAGATTATGTACATACATGTGCCCTTACGTGTTTATTAATGTATCCACAACTGTGTTCTGTTACAGCCCTTTGGTTTTCCTTTTTCCTTCTAAAAAAAAAATTAAAGGCTTAGGAATGTCTGTATTAAAGTGTACTAAAATTAAACTATTGTAATGAAAAAATAGTTATATGATGAGTTTGTATTAGTCACAATGTCAGAAACAGTTGGTAATGATACATGGATGGAATTTTGCCTTTTGTTGTCAAGTATGAAGGATACACTAGCAAGGTACAATCTGCACTCCAACAATATTAACAAGTTGGATCAACCATCTCTCGAACTTCAGGTGACTTATGATCTCTCCCTCTATATCCCAAATTATTTTGTTATTGATAAGTCATTAATTCTGTTGTCCACTTTTTTAATTAAAAGAATCGGTTTAGTATATATTTGGACTGTTGTACCGATAATTTTATGTGTTGAAAAAGTTGAGTCACAAAAATATGAAGATATTAATTAGGGGTAAGATTAGTACAATGCTCATCTTGACCAATAAAAGACTGCATTTGTAGTAATTTTCTTAAATCATGTGTTTTTCTTTAGTGGACAAATGATTTGGGATGAGCGGAGTATTTAATGTGTGTATTTTCCTCTTATGTATTTCTATTGTTTTTTTTTATTTGTTCTTGATGTGCTATGCGAAGATGTCATGATCTGCTTTCGTTTTTGAGTATATATGTTTAAGCTAATTATGCATTTTCTTTGATTTCTCAATTCCCAAGTTTAATTTACTATAGTAGCATTATCATATAGTGTATTATTAATAGTTTTACTTGTTTTTGCAGCTAGAAAATAGCCAGAACAGGAGATTGAGCAAGGAAATTGCAGATAAGAGCCATGAATTAAGGTGTGGCTTACTACCAATCCCATGTTGATGTATAGGATTTTGGTTCTTTTTTTATCTGGGTAAAAAACTCCAAGGAGGAGTTAGATACAGAGTCTGGTTGATGTATATGTTGTCTTCTAGTAGAAGTGGTTCTGTACATATATGAATTGGTTTAACTGGTGTTGACAACCATGTGCTCCACGTACGATACCGGATGGTCGGCAGGCGGATGAGAGGAGAGGATCTTCATGGGATGGACATAGAGGACTTGATGAAGCTGGAGAAAATGCTTGAAGCTGGTCTTACCCGCGTGCACCAGACAAAGGTTGTTGATTTTGTGTATATTCCCTTACCCTTTAGGACACATTTGCGCAAGCGCCCGCAGATCACATCTGTCATATATATATATATTTGTGTGTGCACGTCGACGCATCGATCATATGAGCTAGTTTTTGGGTCTTGTTTTCTCGACTAACAGATCTTTCTTTTTTGTTTAATTTTCCGAAGGTGGAACGATTCAGGAAGGAGATATGCCAACTCGAAATGAAAGTGAGTGCAAGAAAACAAATTAGGCTTATGTATTTTTTTCTTCCTTTTTGGTGCATGGTAAAACAAAAGTTGGTCATACGATAACGCAGGGAGCCCAGCTGATCGAAGAGAACAAGCAACTGAAGAAGAAGGTAATTAATTATGTGTACGTACGTAATTATTAACAGTAAGTCAGAATTGGAGCTAGCTAGTGCGAATTCGGGAAATTTTAATTGGATTTTAATTGAGCAATATGGTTAATGTAATTTGGGGTAGATGGCGGCCTCATCCAAGGGAAAAACTGGCGAGTCGGAGTGGGGAGTGGTACAAGAAGAAGGTTTGTCTTCGGAATCGGTGACCAACGTTTGCAGCTGCAGCAGTGGCCCTCCTTTGGAGGACGATAGTTCTGATACTTCCCTCAAATTAGCGTACGTATTTAACACTTAGTTATTTCCTAGCTAGTATTTAACAGATGCCTTTCAAAATCATATTGAATTACGTAAAATTGTGGTTTGATTCTATCAGATCATGCTCAAATTAAATGCCTAAATTTCATTCCACATCATGAACTTGAAACTATCACCTGTTAGTGTATACCATAAAGAAACTAATTTAATTCCTCAACAGGCAATTAAGAGCAAATTCAGGCCTTCTTTGCGTATGGAGTTACATCTGAAATACAAATTGATGTTAATATGGTTCCATATTTTAAAATTTATTTTTGTCAGTATAATATAATGGTAAATTTATCCTTGAGGTATACGTGGCTTTTCTTCATAATTTTTTGCAGGTTAGCTCTCGTGTAGCTCAAATTGCAAGTACGGACTCGGAGAGCAGTAACTTCTACTACATATAAATAATACTTAACGGTATTCCCACAATGAAATTCTGACTTGGACTGGTATCTTTCAACTTGTACTCTCGAAGTGTACGACCAGTCATATTACTGTTAATGTGGCATGTAATATTACGCCCTTATCAATCATGCAAGTATATATATAGAGAGAGAGAGAGCGTATATATCTACGTATATATAGTATTAGTTATGGTGTGGAAGCTAATTTATTTTAACTTAAGTTAATGAATTTATTTTTTTTTTACATTGTTTTTATTTGAAATCAATTTATTTGAAATTCAATGTTATATAGATATAATAATTTATTAAAAAATAAAATTTTATAATTATAAATTTTTTTAATATCTTAAAACTAAAAAAGTTTATAAAAATTTAGTAAAATTATAAAATTTGTATTTTCAATGAATTATTACACCTATATGTTATTAGTTATAATTAAAAATAGTTTTGAGTAAAAAAAGATAGAAGAATAAAAATAAATTATTTTGAAATCAATTGATTTAAGTTAAAATAAAATTTGTGTAATATTTTAGCTGTTTTTCTGTGTATTGGTATGGTATGGGTTTTGGTTTTGGTTTTTTAATTGATTATGAGGTGTGTTGAGACGATTTACTAGCTAGAATTTGTTTTTTAGCAGACATACAAAGCCAAATTCTATTATAACTAATCAGCTTTACTTTAATTGAATGTTAGTGCGCAATAAGAAATGAGTTTGAAAGCATTTGGTGGATAAAAAATCTGGTTGGCAAAATAGGGTTGCTCAATTAAACCATGACATAAAATAACTATGCCATAAATGACGACAGTATTAGTGTTTGGAATGCAACATGTATGGCCTGTAGAGACAATATGGGAAGGCACAACATGGGCAAATACCTTAGCTGCCGCCTGCCTGTTAGAACAACAGCTAGAAATTCATGCAGTATAGAAAAACGTAACAAAAATCATTATTATATCGTAAATGCGATAAAATAACAGTGGCATAAAACAAATACTAAGTTTAAAACATATGAAATGAATATTACTTTGAAAAATTGTAAGTATACTAGCCTAGCCTCTTCCTCTAATCACCCACTGTACGTGCTTCATTATACATATAATTGTTCTCCCAGTATTGCAAACAATTAATATTCTTACAGGTAGGGTTTGAAAATGCAGACATAACAGCAACTAATGGAATATGCTTATACAAAATTAAAATTCATAACGAGTTGATGAAATGATAGGGAAAAAAAAAAAAAAGATAAAGACATCAGTCAGTTTTAGAACTTTTCACATTTTGTTAACTTGGTCATAAAACTCTTCGACTTGCCAATGTAGTCCTAATTTTTGGATGTCTCACTATTTGGCCAATGAAAAAATTGATGTGACAATTAGCGAACGTTAAAATGCTAACTTGTTGACTTTCTTATCTGATAAAAAATTTTTGCGGTTCAAAACAAAATACTAGAGTAACTAGAACATTATTTTCCACTTTTCCATTATCTTCTTCAGCCAAGATGTAGTGCTAATGGGCATGGAGGAGATGAGCTCCGGTGGTCAAAGTTTTAAGAAAATTGGAGAAAATGGTAAATGATTGGAAAGAATTTCAAGAAAATTGTGGAAAAGTGGCTAGGATTTCAGGAAAATTGGGGAAAGTTGGAGGAGATAGCTTTGTCTTCTTTGCCTTCGTCTTTGTCCACTGCCTTATCTTCGTCCCCGTTTGAGAGCTAGAAACCTCGTTCATCTCATTCGCATCCTAGCCACGGTAGAAACTAGGACGCCCTCCAAAAACCCGAGCTTTGCCTTGTTTGAGTGCCAGAGCTGCGAAATTCGATGTCATTGCCTCCTCTCGTCCCGTCGAAGGCCACCTAGTTCGCTCAGGAATGCTAAGTGGATTTCTGGTGAAAAAAAGGATATAGTTTTTCAAGAGTAAACTAGGGTGAAATTGGATTCTAACTCTAATAGTTTGTTTGGCTTGGGGGAATGGGAGGGGAGGGGAAGGAAAACTAGCATGATTCCCTTGTTTGGATAGGAAGAAATAGAAAGGGGGGGGGGGGGGGGGGAAGAATTATTATCCCCTAATTTCCCTTCTCAATACTTTTTTTTTCACCCCTCCAAATTGGGGGGAAAATAACTCATCCATTTCTTTCTCTTCTATTCCCTTATTAATTGTATCCAAATAGACTATAAGATAGGAGATGAAGCTAAATACTTTTTATTTTCTTACATTAATTTCCCTAGTCTAGGAGGAGTTGTTATCTGTTTCAGGTTTAGAGACTAATTCTAGAAGGATACAAGGCACATATGATTACGATTTTGTAGAGGAAACCCAATTCAAAAGGGGCCTTCGTCAAATTCAAATGATAAAGTTGGTCTAAATTCGGCTAAAGGGGTAGTGGTCATGTAACAGCAATTATATGCGAGTCTTGTGGGAAAGGTCATAGAGCAATTTCAGGTTTTAATAGTGAAAAGGAGAGTTGTTCAGCTCTTGTAGCAACTTCTTCGAGCAAAATTTTGCTATGCTCTTGATTGAGTGTGTGTGTGTTGTTGGGGGGGGGGGACAATAAGGTTGCTAATTATTTAATCTTTTCTAGGAGTTTCGCCAAATTTAAAGGCCTTGGATAATTTGGGTATGCAAGATTGAAAAGGTAGGCATTCATAGGAAAAACTTGACCTTACGGAATGAATTAAAAAGATTCAAATAGGATATCATGGCTTAACAAGATTTAGTGGCTGATTCATGGGTCAAAGCAGAGTTTTAAGAAGTGTGGATTAGGGACTATCAAGTGATTCGAAGTGGCTGATGCATAGGAGATTATTGTTTGTTTCTTTATATTTTGGGTTTATGTTTGCTTTAACTCTTGGCTGAAGCTTCCTGTACGATTTTTTTAAATTAATTAATAAATTTTCTTGCAATTTAAAAAAAAAAAAAATCTTTTGCGACCTACTTCCACCGCTCCACACGCGCTGGCACAGCGGCAGAGCACCCAACGCCGGTGGTATACCAATTTAATATGGGTTTAGATAAGAATTCGACAGGTTTGTGGGTCAGAAAAACAATGGCTTAATAATATGCGCTTGGCCTGGTTATCTAAATGGAATTGCGTTCAAAAGTTTTGGGTCTATGTAAATAGAATTGGGCTTCAAAAAAATAAGTAACTGGGCTTCACGTTAGACATAGGCCTACTTCTATTTTTTGTAATGTAATCTGTTCGGCTTTCGAAAACTTATTATTTATTTAAATTAAATTTATTTACCCCTCACTCTTTAAGAAGTTAAAATAGTAATTTTAAATCATTTTATCTTAGAAAATAGGTAATTTCAACAACTCTTTACCTTGGTCAACCTAAAAACGGAAAATAAATCTAAACACTTGGATGTAGGAAAAGCTTTTATTAATGACTTTTTTAGTTCTTAAAGTGTAGGAATACAATATATTTATAATTGTTACAAAATGTCCATTTAAGTAGGTTTTTTAAGTATTTATGATAAAAATAACAACTTTTCATGCATTTTTAAAAAAATTTCACAATAAAATAAAAAAAATTGAACAATTGTTTTTATCAACTGTTTTTTCAAAAATAACTCCCTCAAGTTCTTAGACAATAAGATTTGAAAAAATTCATAATTTTAATAAATACAAACTTTATATAAGATCAACACATAAAAATGTATCAAATTTAATTTTAGACCAATTTTGTCAACAGTTTATTTACTCTTAGTCACCTTTAAGGTTATTGGATTATGTAAATGTCTACATGTATTACCCTCCTATGTTATTTCATAATACTACGATTAAGTTTCTTGTCAACAATTGTAATTTTGGAACAGTTCTCCGTCACATGAAGGGTTTTGAAACTAGCTGTTTAGCTTAATAAAGGATTGCAATTTGCAACAATTATTACAATTTTCCAATTTGCGTTTCCCAGTGCGAAATTTCAAACAAAAAACTTGAGCAAACGTATCAAAATTGGCACTAATGCTTAGATCAGGGCTCAAATTAGCTAATATAATTTTTTTTTGTCCAATTCCCACTAATATTTTAAAGTTGGCTCAAATATGTCACTATTGCTAAAAAATAATAGAAAATGTATATAGTAACAAGTTTTAAAATTTCATAATGATAATATAACTTTCAAAAAACTACAAGAGTCATAAGTAATTAAACTCACCTCAAATGTTAAGAATTTCTTCAACCTCACCTCCAACAACATTATCTTTAGTTTAGGCTCATCTCCAGCAACATCCTGTCAAATAAAAAAAAAAGTACTAGCGGAGGGCTATAGGCAAAGTATCCAGCCAACCATTTCATTGGATTGATTTTGGGATTAGAACTGACAAAATTTTGAATATTTCTCCTAATTTAGTCTCTAGCGTAACATTTGATGTTTCCAGGAGCATAAGTTTCATATTTTGTACTGAAGATTCTAAAATGTTGGTTCCACCTCTAGCGAAGCGGTGAAAAGGAAAGGGAGAAGAAAAAGTATCGAAGACGATGGAAGAAAGCATCGGATATGGCAAGAGGAGTGCTTTCATGTAGAGGAAATATAGTTTTCCCTCTTGAATCTCACTGGTAGCAATGAGAGGAGAAAAAGCTGGAAATTTTTTTATTATCGGTCGGTGCAGACGGTAACTAGAGAAGCTTTAGAAGGCAGTGACAATAGATGGCTTTTGAGAGAGAGAGAAAATAATTACATAGGATATTTGAAGTTTGCTAAAACTTGTATTATCACTTTAAAATTTCTAAATTTATTATTTTTAATGTTTTTTATTGACTTTTTTAAAGGTAGTGACATATTAACCCCTAATCTGAAACTTTGGTGAGATATTTGAGTAAATTTTGAAATATTAATAGGTGATTGTGTTAAAAAAAATATAGTAGTAGATTTGAGCCATAATCTAAACATTAGTGATAAATTTGATACTTTTACCAAAATATTTGGCTATATTTTTAAAATGGCAAAAAAAAACCTGGCTACAAAGTCAGATTCGAGCGTGAGCCAGTTGGGCGAAATTCAAATTTTCGAGCGCACCAATTTTTTTAAGAAAAAAAAAAAAGAAATTACTAGTTTTTCTTACCCCGTCCCCCGTTGGGCGAGGACTGCTCTTTCACTCTCGATTCTCCTTTCCGGCAAGAGGAGCGTGATTAGTTCTATAATGAAGAAATATAATCGAAGATCAAACTCAAAATCTGTCTCCGGTTCTTCGTCACCGATACCGACGCATGACAAGCCGGGCAGCGTGAGAAGAATCCATGACTTGGAGCTAGAGAATGAAGTTCTTAAGGTGATATCCAGATTAGATTTTTCTGTTGTGAAGTGTAGTTTCTGTTTGATTACTCTGAAACATGCATGAATCGGTGGATCGGATCGCTCGCAAGATTTGCTACTTCAGTTCGTCAGTAATTTGAGAATATTGAGTAGATTTGAAGATGATATTAGTTCGAGTGAGAAATGCAACTCTGATTGGCTGCTCAGACTATGTGAAGAATTGTTCGTATTTGGTTCTAATTTGCAGGAGGAGATCAAAATACTGAGGCAAAAGCTAGATCGTGTTTCATCTACGTCCGGCTGTGAGTTCCTGAAACAAAATGGTGAATTTTCTCGAAGACCTAGTGCTGTTGTAAAAGAGGTAGGGTATGTTGTACTGTTTCATCTCGAGGAAGATTGTGATCCTATATTGAGATACTTAGATCATTTCAGGTTCCTCCATTTTCATCACAAAGGCATAAAATGAATGAGGCAGCAAGTCACTTCCAGGATGATATCCAGAAATTGAAGGCTCAGAAGGTGATGCATTAGCCATTGATAAACTCTGTGGATCTGGATCCTAGTGGCTTATGTTCAGTTTATTTGTGCTCTTTATGACAGGTTCAGCTTCAGTGCAAGATGAAGCTTGAGTCCATGTCGTTCAGGTCATGCAAGGCTTCACTGGAAAAGGAAATTCTTCAGGTACATGTTCAATTCACTATCTTTGCCTTTTGAATTCAAGGCTATCTTTTTCGAGCCTTTGTTCATTTCAGCGGCTAATTCTAAAACTTCAGTCCAAAGTTGACTGTTGTTGCTTATGCATGTTATGGCTTTCGGCCAACCTGATAGTCTTCTATTCATATTTTGGTATTTCAGTACATCAATGTTTAAGGAGTGAAATACTGACTTGCTATAGCACCTCTTTATTCAGTAACTATCCTGATCTTTCTCCTGAGCAGCTTAAGAAAGCAGAGAGGAGGAATAATTACGCTGTGCAATTGCTTTCTGCTTTGAACCAGAGGCAAAAGCTGGTATGTTATTTTCCTTTCCAGATACTCTTCCACGCTTCAAATTTGATAATATCCTAAGAAGGAATTTTACTAACCAGCTGTTACTGTTCATGCTGTTTTAGGTTTTGGAGCGAAAGATGGAGGAAGCTTTTATTGCCACCAAGCGACTGAAGAAGCTAATAGAAGCTAGGAAGACCTCACCTCGGAGGACCACTGGTTAGGATATGAGCGATTGTCTGACAGATTTATGTTTTTCTCATTGAATGTTAGGCACTAACCTTGCCATTGCTTGCATCGTAAGCAGTTAGAAAAGGCAAAAGTAATGAAGTGCAGGCTCGCAACAGAGCTGAGGTAGGAAAGAGTTGTTTGGTCTCATATTAAACACAAATGTTGATGGATCTATTGTAAGAAGAATGCAGAATGCTTCCCATTGGTGGAAAATTTGCTTCCTGAACATTTTAGGTGTAATTTTTATCACAGCCACGTAAAAGATTCCACAAATCTGTTTATATTGTAGACATCGTTAATAACTTGAGGCTTATTTCTGGCACGTTGTCTGAACATTCAATATTGTGTGGATGGGAAAAATGAAAAGTTTACCCATTTCAACTGGAAAAATTTGCTGCCTATGGATTCTAGGCGCATATTCTTAGCCATGTTAACCATTCCTCCAATACGTTCACATTGTAGACCGCACCATCAACATGAAGCTTATATCTGGATGTTGATTGCATATGCAATATTGTATGGATAGGAATCAGTTTTCTTTGGTTCTGCTTTGTTCTTGACAATTCCACTGAATATTTCTCTCAGATGGAGCAGCTTCAGGGAATAGAAGGGGAGCTTGAAATTCAGGGGAGAATGAAGAAAATATACACCGAGTTTGAAAACCAAATCAAAGAGTGAGTCTTTCTGGAGCATTGATCTCCTTATGTACTGATTGCCCTTCGTTACTTGCAGCTGATTTTAAGCACTATATCTTGAAGACCAATTATGTTCTCCCTGTTTAACTATAATATATTCTTCTTAATCATTTTGGCCCTTTATATTAGCTGAATCTGAGATTTATTTACTTCTCCACATCTACCCGACCTGGGAAAATGAGGTTTCATTTTCCTCTCTTTTCACAAGGATGAGATCTTAATTTTGATGCCTATTAATAAGCATTCTAGAGGTTCAACAGTGTCTTTTCTATCATGAATATTTACAGCGGTGATGCTTTCTGATCAGGATGGTTGGTGAGATTAAGAGATTAAAGCGGGAATCCCAATCGCTAAAGGATGAAATCTCAGAGTAAGATATTTCTTCTCTATTCTCCCCGTTCCACCCCCCTCCTCCTCCTGTAATAGATGCTCGATATCATGTGTGAATGCACTGATGTCGTAGTGGTCATTGAGTTTGGCTGAGTCAACTGCTTGTTATTTTGTTTCATGAAGGTGCCTGTCACTGCATGATGAAGCTGTACTGAAGGACTCTGAATTGACAGATCTGAAGGAAGAAGTAACTAGACTAAGTTGTCTACTGAGCCAAATGAATGTCTCCAAATCACAGCTCACTCAAGAGGAGACGCCTCAAGCTAATACTCAAGAGGTATATCAAAAGATGGGGATACTGTTACAAATTAAGTGTAACATTTTAGAGGTACTAGCAAATGAGGCTGAAGCTGAAGTTGTTTATTGCAATCTGTTTCTCAGGTAGATGGAGCCCCATCTTCTATATCTGTTGGTAGCAATATCCACATATCAGCCTCAGTAACATCTGGGGCAGAACATCCCGAGGTGTTGACTGCCACGGGAGAGAAAAAACAGGGTGACTGTTGCTCATGCAGCAAGAAATCTTTGTGCAAAACTCTCAAATATTGTGGGTGCCGAGCTGCTGGAAGAAGTTGTGGGACATCTTGTGGTTGCGCAGCTTCCAAGTGCACTAATAGAGTTTTAGCCTCGTCTAAGTTGGAAAATTTGCTTCAGTGTGATACATCTGAAGACGTTGCAAAAAGGTCAGGAAATATCGAAGAGCGTGCTGTTAATGATGCAAAAATTCCCATGGCCAAGAAACACCGTGATAAAACTCAAGAGATCGGTTTGAGAAAGAAGCCATTGCGTGACATTGGGAACACATTGGTATTATAGATTAATGTTATATTTCTGTTCCTTCTTCTGTCAGTTGATATTGCTCACCCTTTTACCTTGGATAAAAGTTTGCTTGCTTGGTGGATTAACATTCTTATGTGGCCGTTGATAAAGTGTTTCACTTTTGCAGATCAAATGAGTTGGTGATGGACGATAAGAAGGGTATGTCAGTCGCTTCACTAGATAAAGCAAACAAAGGACAAGACCAGTTCATGACCAATGTTTGAAAAATGCAAAGAAAAGCTTCTGCTGTTGAGGTTCTATCTAGCTTAGAGATCCTAATCTTTGATGACTCGTCATGAAAGGAGAATGAATCAATAGCAGATCCTTAGTTCTTCTGCGAGTGCTTATTATATTCAAGATCCAGACTTTACCAACCAGTGATTGTAGTCGAAGACAGTGAAAGTTCCATTTTGTCTCGCGTTGAGGTAAACACTAAACGCCTCTAATTTGTTTTTCATGTCATTGCTACTATTGAAAGTAACATCGAAATTAGAAGTTCTTGACAATTTGTGGTCCAACAATATTTTCAAAGCGCGATTCGGTCGGACGCATTATGACGTTGAGTTTATGTTGCAATCTGTAGATGTGATGGTAAAAAGAGGTTATGCTTCCACCATCTTTATTTTCCTGTTACACATACAAATTGGCTCAATTCACAAAATTCTAAAGTTAGCTGATTTCTACTACTGCATTTGAATTTTCACTCTTTCATTAATACCTATAAAAAAGGGTATGTAATTTTATGTAATTTTCACCCGCCTTTCATTACATGTCGATTAATAAAGATATAAATTTTTTGTACCAATTACATCAACAGGAGAACAACAGTGTTAAAAATGATAAATTTAAAATTAAGTCATGATCAATTCAATTGATGTTATGAAAAATATTGAGATGTTTTAAATTTGGTGACTAATTTGGTTTGGGATTCAAACACAAACTGTGGTCTTGAATTTGATTGTAATACATGCAAGTTCGGAGGCCTGAAACATAAAAACTAACAATTATGATATCTTTTGTGCTTGTTTAGAGCCCCTCCCCCCAAAAAAGGCACTATTCTTAGTATCATATCAAAAGCTTATGCCTTTGGTTAATATAATGATGGAGTGAAATAATGGTCCCCTGTGCAATCCATTATCCATTTCTTACGCATGATCTACTGGAAAAATGCTAACATTTTACAATAATTTACCCTTAAATTATACCCATATTTTACATATTTCCCCAAAACTATTGTGAATTGTAAAATTGATATTAAAGTAACGTTTTGTAGCAAAACAGCCCCCACTCATGATTCTCTGTTCATATTAACGGGAGTTTGAGGTGAAACCTAAAATGAGCCCTAAACTCAAGCAAAACAGACAGAAAACCCCCTAAACATACACTCGTGACACATGACCCCTCAAATAGCAAAAAAAAAAAAAAAAAAAAATGAAAAGTAGAATGAAAAATAAAAAAACCACCTCCAATTTTACATGCCTGTACCAAATTAAAGCATCCAATCTCTTCAAATAATTATAAAGAATATTGTAGATGCCAAAATATAATATTTGATGCCCTTAACTATTTTTTTATTCAACCTAAATAATAAAATAGAAAAAAAAATGAACAATAGAATGAAAAGGCATACCAATTCAACATGCCCATTCTATTCAATCCCGTCAAATAATTATGGAGAACATTATAGATGCCAGAAAAAGAATTTGATCCCTTAACTATTTTTTCAACTTAAACACGAAAATAGAAAAAAAAAACTAAAAAATAGAAGGAATAATGAAAAAAAATCTATGAATTCAACATGCTCATTCCAAATTAAAACATTTAGTCCATTCAAATAATTATGGAGAGTCTTATAGATGCCAACAAAATAAAATTTGACACCCTTATGTATTTATTTCTACTTAAATCCTGAAATAACAAAAAAATTGAACAATAAAATGAAAAATAAAGAAAACCCACCAATTTTACATGTCCATCTCAAATTAAAGAATTCAATACCTTCAAATATTTATGGAGAATATTATTGATGTCAGAAAAATAGACTTTTATGTCATAATAGTCGGACAACAAAAACAAACAAATAATCAATAAGTTGCCACGAACCAAGCATCATTTTGCGCAAAATTTAATTCTCCGCTATATTTTGCTTACAAGGCACGCAGCAGTACAGAAGTTTTCACAAGCTTGATATACCACAATATTTTGCTGTTTTTTTATAATGGTTGCATTTTCTACAATTTATTTTGATATATCACGGTAAATCATGTGATGCACGCACATTATGATGTACTATATTGCAGTACATCGTTGAGATAGTTTATTTCATTTTTACATAAAAAATTTCATACATACACATATATAAGAAGGAAAAAGTACAAATTTACCAATGTTGTTTTGGCAATATATCAATTTTGTCAATGATCATTTTCTCATTGCAAATTTGCCATCCACATTTTGTGTGAGGGGCAAATCTATCACTGTCTATTAAAATTGCTTACATGACAAATGGAAAAATAAAAAACAAGAAGAGGAAATTGCAATCTTTAATTCCAAGTTTTTTTAACCTAACATCTTGGTCACAATTTTTGAATATACTATTTTCATCATCATCTTCAAAATTCCATACATACATATATAAAATGGGGAAAAGTACACATTTACCAATGTTAATTTGGCAATAGAGCGATTCTATTAGCGATCATGTTTATTTCACTTTTACATAAAAAATTCCATACATACATATGTAAAAGGGAGAAAGTATAAATTTACCAATGTTGTTTTGGCAATAGAGTGATTTTATCAACAATCATTTTCTCATTGCAAATTTGCCATTCACATTTTGTGTTATAAGTAAATCTATCACTATCCGTTAAAATTGCTTACATGACAAACGGAAAAAAAAAATTTCCAGCTTTAATTCAAAGTTTTTTTTACCTAACATATTGGTAAATTTTTTTTTAATATATCATTTTCATCATTATCTTCAAAATGACACTCGCTCCAACAGCCCTATTATCTTTGCTACCTTCTACCTCTTACACCACCGACTCTACCCTCATTATTCCACACATCCCAATAATGTTTCTTAGTACAAATATTAAACAAAGAGGGTTTGATTGATGTCGAACAGACTGCCAATTCGGATAGGCTATATCCGACTTAAGTTGGCTTTGTTTTTAGCCTAAGTCAAACATTTTGCCCACTAAAATTCTATGTCACCCTCTGCCATTACGAAATTGCAGTTTTGCCATTAAGGCCACCTAACTTAATTGGCCATCTCTCCCACTATTTTCTTTTCCTTCTCTCTCCCGCTCTTTTTTTTTTTTTTTCCTCTCTCTCTCCCTCTCACTCGAACAGCAGCCATAATTCGTAGCCCATTCCTCCATTGTGCGTCTCTCCTCCGCCGTCGTGCTTCACCGTGATTTCTTTGGGACCTGAATCTCCTCCTCCACCGTGCTTCACCACGATTTCATCGTAATTTCCTGTTCAATTCAAATAGTGGAATTATGGCGGAGGAAAGATGCATGGTGAAGGGCAAAAGCACGACACTGGAGGTGGGGGTGATGCGGGAGGTGAATGGCAGGTTAGGGCTGATTTCATTTAATTTGGACCCGCCGGAAAATCAAACATGTGCTAGATTAACGGTCATCATCAGCAGGAAGGTTAGGATTAACAGAGGATTAGAAGGCTCCATTTGGACCTGCTGGAAAACCAAACTTGCCGGTCGCGCCTCCTCAAATGGACGATGGTGCTCTAAATTAGGATAGATTAGGGATGATGTCAGGTGAGTTGTAGGTCACGGCAAGGGAGGATAAAAATTCGGTACAATGGCATTAGTAGTAAATATGAAATAAAACATGGGATAGTTTAAAAGTGTGTGGGCCACGGTGAATACCCGGTCAAAAAAAGAGACCAGCTTAAGCTAGCTTTAACCAAATCTAATTGGCTGTGAGTTGAGAAGTGTTGCAATTTTAGAATAAAAAGATTGATGACAGCATTAGTTGATAGTTGCTTGGCAATAATAAGGAAAGTTTAAACAGGAAGGCTCGCAATGGAGTTGTATGATCAAACACAGAGTTATGGTTCATTTGGATGTTATGAAAGTTTGGGCAGCTAGAGGTTTATAGAGAAAATTTTCAATAATTAGTTTAAAAGCCGTGCTATGAAATATTCTATGAATAAATGAAACATTCTCACTGTTACTTGATTGAGTGTTTATATTGCTCCTAAGTAATACTATAGTGGTAGATATGCTTTGACACAAAACATGAATAGCAAATTTGGTACGAAAAAAAAGATGAATGACAAATAAGTCTATTGCCCAAATGACAATGATAAATTTGCACATTTTCCTTACATAAAATGTCAAGATATAATTAATACATATATTTTGACAAACTATAAGCCACCTGGAATGAAAGCGTCAAACATTTAGTCATCTAAGAATTCAATGTCATATTAAAAAATACACTACTTTTATTATTAGAGTATTGTTTTTTTTTTTTCATATATAAATATATTAGTTTTTTTTTGCTAAATAATATTTATATGTATTTTATTTTTCTAAATAAGATGATATTTTTATATGAAAACACATAAAAATAAAATACATATAACAAAAATGTATTTAATATTGATATATTAGAGAAATTTATGATGGAAATACTTAATATATATATATATATATATATGTAATTTCATCTTTATATATGTATGTATGTATGTATGTATGTATATTTGTATGCATGTATTACAAACTAGGTAATAGTATGCGGAACATTATATTTATAATTTATAGAGTACAGTAAACCTAATAGTGACGATATTATATATTGAATAAAATTACAGAAACACCACCATTGTGGTTTAGTCAAACCTACATTTTCCCCATTTAATTTGAAAAACCTACACTTTACTCTATTCTTCATTTACATTGTCCGATAACAATATTCAAAACCTAATTTAAGTTGTTTAGTAACTATGTTTAGTGTTCTAGTAATTTCAAAATTTTTGATATTTTTCTCAGTTAATTGATATTTGAAAAATATTGATTTGCATTCACAAAGAGGAAAATGAATTTACATAGTAGAAAAATTGATAATTTAAAGTTTCTATTATTTGTAAAAAAATATTGAAGAAATTGAAATTACCAAAAGATGACTATGGTACATTTTAAATTAGTGTTTCACAAGTTATTGTCAAGTAGTATAAAAGAAATAGGTGTAAAACGCAGATTTTTAAAAATAGAGAGGGGGGGGGGGGGGGGATATGTGTTAGCCCAAATTATAGGTTAGTGTAAGTTTCCCCGTAAATTGCACTTGTGGCCCTTAACATTTTATTATTGTCCTATTTTGGACCTTAATCTCAAAATCTCGAATGAGACGTTCTCAACCTTAATTTGTTGTTCCATTTTTAGACCTTTGATGAATTGAAAGTGTTAAAATTGACAAAATTAGCCACGTGGCACGCCAACGTGGGTGATTTGGCACAGTAGCATAATAATCAGATCCTAGTGATGATGTGGCAACTAACAAAAATAATAATAAATAAAAATATGAAAAAAGAAAAATAAAAAAAAAAAAAAAAACCGCCCCTACCGCTGGGCTTAGCCTCTTCCCTTCCTTGTTGCCTCCAGTTTTCCTCCACCAATTGTGAATGGACTCAAATGGACCAACACGAATGAACCAAAAAGCAGACTTGAAGTGAACGAACCCAACAAGGAACGGTCCAAAGAGGGCGATCGAGGAGAGAGCCGATGCTCCCTATTTGTCTTTCATCTTCGTCACCGCCGAGCGAAGATGAAATGAATCTAAATAAATTAGAACAATTGCCTAGGAATGTCAATCACATGTCAATTCTCTCGGTTCATCTAGCCTGCGAATCGCATCTATTCACCAACATCGTAGTTCACTCATCCGTTGAAGAAAAGGAATCAAGCAGACATGAAATCGAAATAAACGAGCCAACCAGAATTGAAATCATAATAAGAATTGGAAGAGGCTGGAGACGGCCGCGAGGGGGGGGGGAGGTTGAGCCCAATGGCAGGGGGATTTTTTTTAAAGTTTTTATTATTTTTCTTTTTTTATATTTTTATTTATTATTATTTTTTTGTCACATCATCACCAGTGGTTGATTATTATGTCACTATAGCAAATTGCCCACATTGGAGTGCCACGTGGCTAATTCTGTCAATTTTAACACTTTTTATCCATCAAATGTCTAAAATGAAATAAAAAATTGAGGTTGGGGATGTGCCATGCAAGGTTTTGAGGTTAGGGTCCAAAATAGGATAATAATAAAATATTAGGGGCTACGAGTGCAATTTACTTGTAAGTTTCTCTTAATTATTTTGCCAAGAACATATCATAAATAATATAAAAATATCTCATCAGCTAAAATAATGTCCTAGATGTTTTTTAAGTATCAATTAAACTATAACACGGTATTTTGTAAAATTGTTAGCACGTATTTATAAGACTACTAGTTGGTTCTTGCAAAATCCACCGCAATTTGGTGGTCAGGACTCAAGCAGGTCATGTGCTGGTTGGTCTGTCCCATAAATAATTGCCACGCGCTTTTGTGGTTGATTGAACCATCGCGCTTGGTATGTGTCATTACTATGAATAATTGAATTGGATAGAATGGGCAAGTTGGAATTAAGATGACCCTCTAGGTAGAGGTGGGCACTGGGTCGACCCGATCTGGATCGGCTGCTTTTGGGCCTGGGTCAAGGAGGACTGGAATCGGCCAAGTCCCAGGTGGAGCGGTTCCAAGCCTGTCTGGGGCAAGGTGGGGCAGGTTTGGAGGTTTTTTTATTTTTTATTTTTAAAAATTAAAAACATAATTAATTGTATATGTAATAAATATTTTTAAGAAAAGCCACCAAATTCAGTGTAAGTTTTATTAAGTAAAAAAGCTAACGGCTTATTGCTATTTAGGTAAAAAGCCCCATTATTCATTATTGCTATTTCAAATACGCCATCAACCTTTATTTTGTTATTAATTGGTCCCAACCCTTTATAATTTATTGCATACTAGTCTCTAGCTCTAGTTAAGATTAAGTTGGCACAGAAACTCAATTTTTACAAAATAAAAAATTGATAACTTAAATGATCCATTAACTATAAAAAAATAAATTACATCATAATTTAAATTTATTAACCCTGTTTGGTATTAGCATCAGAGATTGATGTTATAGTTTTGAAAAAATCATCTAAGGTTAACTTTTAATTTTTAATTTCAGCGTTTTTATCTTAATTGTTAAATAAATTGTCAAAAACTCTAATGCCAATTACAAAAGTTGTTCACAAACAAAGAAAAATAGTTATCAAATAATTTGAATTCGCTAACTCTTACTTAACTATCTAACATCAACTTTTTGAATTCTATTTTAAAATTTTTGGCAACTACTTTTCAAAAAGTTCAAATAATGCTATAATTTAAAACAGATGAAATATTCAGTTCCTAACACGTGGAGCAGGCTCGTTAAAAATAGTTTTTGTGAGTATAAGAACTTATATGGCTTAAGAATGTCACGCAGACTACTACCACCATCCCGCGCGCCATATGTTTATGTTACATTTATAACTTAAATTTGATTTAAATTTACACAGTCTTATTCTTTATTTGTTTTTATTCATAAGATATCTTCATTTTAATCTTGTCTTAAATTATTTACAAAATTCACATTTTACAGCAATTAATCTATTTTTTTTTTTATCTTCCATATAATATTAATATGACGAACAGTCGCCTTATCATTATCGAAATTAATATGACTATAAAATATGAGGAGATGGCAAAATTTGACATTAGTGCGTAGCATGTAATTGACCCAGTACAGCAGGCAAATTACAAACAAGGCTATAAATTAATTATATCTACAGTATCTTTCTGTTAACTTTGCTTAGGAGCGCAATTTGAATTTACATATCAAAATATTGAAGATAAAAAGTTACAGATTAATTGCTATAAAATGTGAATGTTGTAAAAAATTTGGGACGAGTTTAGAATGAAGATATCTTATGAATAAAAATAAATAAAAAAAATAAGATTGTGTAAATTAAAAACAAATAAAAAAACGAGATTGTGTAAATTAAACATCTCTAACTTCTATTAATAATAAGTGAAAATTGTTGTATATAAATGAAAAATGAAAAATTGTAGTTTATAAATATAAGAAAAAAATAATGAATAAACCACTAACATTTGGGGCCCAACTCGAATCGGCCATTAATATTTTTTTTCTACCGCATAAACCACTAATGTTATTTAAATAAGTCAATTTACCCACCGGATCTTGAAATATTATAAAACTCCATCATTAACATTTTAAAATTAACGAAATAACTTTACTTAGTTTAAAACAATTTAAATAGATTATTTTCACCATTTATAAAATTACATAACTACCATTTACAATTACATTTTTCAGGCATAGTCTATTCGTTACCGATTCTAGCGCCTTCAAAGTGTATCATCTTCGTTGCCCAAGATGGGATACCTCAAGTCCCACACTACCACTCCTGAACAAAATCTCACTCATATTAGTGTTTAACTCAAGATTATGGTGCAATATATATGAGACAAAGTAAAAGAAGGAACGTCGTGGCCACTATCAACAAGTTTATGAGGATATCAATTACTACTTAGAAACAGAGTCCAAAGATCGATGTTGGTTTTAAGAATGTGGTTTAAATGTTAAATTAATAAACTTCAGATGCACTGGGAGCAAAAATATAAAATATATGGACTAAACTTGATATTTTATGCTAAGATTCTGTTAAACTTAATGGAAAAAGTTACAAGATTGGCTGATTTGAGCCGACTCAAAAACATCAATGATTTATTTGGTTTTAAAATATATATATATATATTAGTTGGTGAATCGGGCCAACACAAACACGTTGGTGATTTATTTGTTATTTTTACCTAAATATAATTTTCAAAATTTTATCTAACAAATAATAATATAAATAATCTTAATTAAATTTAATTAAAAAAGTAACATATGGTAACAATATGGGATCGTGGTAGTAGTCGACATGACAGTCATAAGCCATATAAGTTCTTATACTCACAAAAACTATTTTCAATGAGCCTGATGTGTTGCCAGCCCACGTGTTCGGAACTGAATATTTCACCTGTTTCAAATTATCTGATTTTTTCATGTTTTTCATAGGGTGGTGTATTTTTTAGTGCTATAACAAAATTGTAAATGATGAATAGTAATAAATAGTATAAAAATACTATTATGTTTCACGATTTGTTTTCCCAAAAACTACTTGAAAAAGTTATAATGTTTTAGATCTGATACTGATTGTCGTACTATTTTTCAATGATATGGTATACAAAGATATTCAAAGATATACAAAAAGTCAGAACTAAATATATATAAATATAGCATACTATCTTATTCTGTAAATGTATAAAAAAAATTATACTTCAAGCAAAGGAACAATATTCGAATAAAAAGATAAAGTTAATATAAAATAATTTATTTTTATTTGAAGATGGAAACAATATTCCAAGAAAAACAAGTCAATTATTTTAACTTCAGTCAATTTAATTCAAAATGATTTATTCTTATTTTTTATATCTTTGTTGTCGGAATCCAATTTCATTTGGAAACTAATATTATGTAGATATAATAATCCCTTTTGAAAGTAAAGTTTGGTCATGTTATTAAATTTTTAAGAATTTTTCTAATTTTAGGCATTGAAAATAAAAATCCATAAAAATATAATAAGATTATAAAAAATTGTGTTTCCAATATAGATTATTACACCTATATACTATTGGTTTTAAACAAAATTAGCTTCAGGTAAAAAAGATATAAAAATAAAAATAAGTTATTTTAGATTTAGTTGATTTAATTTAAAATGAACTAAATTGTAACCTCCCCTGAACTATTTTTTTTTAAATTTATTTCTCTAGTTCTCATAAACAATGTTATTAAGGTTTGCTACTAACTCATTTATTTACAATACCCTCTCTCATAGACCACAGTTGTTTCTACATCCCTTCATCTATTTTATTCTCTAATTCTAGTTCTAGGTCCATCATTCTCTTTCCTGTGTCAGCTCCAACACATGTCTTTTACGACACTAATGGTTAGACAATTGAGAGTCTGAGGCGCATTTGCTAGTGTTAAATTAGAAAATGAAAAGAAAACATATTTAGTTAAATTATTTTCTTTTTCATTTTTTTAGAAATTTTTTTCTAATTTATGAAGATATGGAAAACATTATTTTTATTGTTTTCCCAGTTTTCTAACCCCTCTCTCTTGTATTCTCTATCTCTCTCGATTCGAGACTTTCGGATCTCTCGATCTCCATTTCCGTCATTGCCACATCTCGCTTTCCCACCATCTGACCAGGCCACATCTCACTTTCTACCACCATCCGACCAATCTCCCTGTCAGCACTGTCCGACCAGCACCATCAAACTCCTCCGATGCAGCACTAGCTAGCTTCTATCTTATTAACTTCGATTGCTAAATCCTCTTCTCCCTCCTTTGATTACAAGCTACTAAGCTGACCTTGGGGAATGAAGTGATCCTAGGGATGCAATAACAGCGGTATCAACGCTCTGAGATTGTGAAATCGGCAACGGAAAGTAGGATGCTGACAGTGCTGGAAATGGTGGTGCATACGCAAGGAATAGAATAATTGAGAGCCTATTGGCAAAGAGCAAATAGTTGGGGGCTGAATTTTTGAATTTTACATTTTTATGTTTGAAGCTAATAGTCTTGGGAAAATATTCTATTATAGTCCACAAACTTTCCTTCAGCTTTCAAATAAAGCATCAAGCTTTTCCAATGTATTGTATATGTATATAATCATATTTACTTACTTTAAAACAATTAAACATGTTTTCTAAAACACACTTTGAAAAATTGGACATAGAAAATGAAAACAGATAACAGAAAATGAAAAGAAAAAATGTTTTCTATATCCAAACGCCTTCCAAGTTTTCTATATCCTTAAAACATACCACACATTCAAAATTTCATCAAAAAAAATTTGAAAAAAAAAAAAGAGAAAATTTTCTACAATTAAATGCCACCAAAGATTTTCTTTATCAGATCACGAAAACTGAAAGTTAAGATCATCATGTAAGAAAAAAAATTATCAAATTTGTGAACTCGCGTTAGCTGATAAGTTATTTTAATACCAGGAGACAATTAAAATAGATTACGGATCGACATGAGCTGAATTAAAAAGGAGAACAAGTGTTGTTTCACGCCCATCTCTTATGACGATAATTGAAAGAAAAACTAAAAACAAATGTTTGGAAGGGTAGAAAGCGTAGAGCAATTGGCTTTGGCTGCCGGAATTCCACGTTACAAGTGGGCGGAATTAGGCTTTGACACTTGGCAGCGGTGCGCATCGAAAGTAAGGGTGAGCATGGGTCGGGTTGGTTCAGTTTTATGGTGGAACCGAACCAATCCAAAATGGTCTCGGTTCTAAAATTTTTCTACCCAACCCAGAATTGAGAATCGAACAGAACCAAAACCATGGTTCTGGGTTTTTCGGTTCTGGTTCTCAAGTTTTTCGGTTTATATCATATACCTCTAACAACACCAAAATTCAATAAATCTACATCCATAATCAGTTTTATGACATATTCAACATAATATACAATTAAATTAATATTTAAATATATGTACTTAGATACATTCAAAAGAGTTTAAAATGTTGTTCTTACAAAAATGGTTTAAAAGAGTTACTTGTAGGGCATATTTTATCTCAACTAGTTTACTTCATTCCAGTAAATCCAATATTGGTATGACATTCAATATGGAAAATTGAGCCTTTAAGACCATCTTCTTCAGTATCAAAACCTAAAATATGTTGATGTCATAAATTTTTAATTTTGCATGACTCAAATGAAAAAAATATCATAATTATGTCATAAAAAGTAGTCTGGAATGAAAGATCGAAAGCAAAATGACTTAAGAGTTGTGGGTCTATGAAGCAAAGCAATTTAAGTAAATATGAAGAAATTTCGTAAATGATCCCACAACTTCCATATTATTTCAATTTAGAACATCAGTTTAAGAGTTTAATATAAAAACACAAAATAACCATCATAATACTTCAAAGAAATATATGTGTGTGTGTGTGTGTGGATATATTAATAATACTATAATTTTTATTATATATATATATCTCGGGTTCGGTTCCACCTCGGGTTGGTTTCATATGGAACCAGAACCAACCCAAAAACCGTCGGTTCTTCTATATATGGAACCAGCCCATGCTCACCCCTAATCCAAAGGAATAAAAAAAAACAAGGGCCTAGACCATTTCACCCATAAACTTTGTCAACTCTGATCTTTTACCTTTAAATTTTGACTTGGATTTACTTACCCTTCAAACTTTGGAAACTGATATTGTTTACCCATCAGTTCACTTAAATGACTATTTATATTATATATATGGGGATCGAAACAAAGATAAAATATAAGATAAAGGACTAATAAGTTATTTGGCCAACATAGACATCTAATTCTGTGAAACGAATTAGGTAAATGAATCATATTTTGATACGGATTGTTAGTTGAATTGTGTAGATTAAACAAGGTTAGTGGTTTCTTGAATTGCTTGAATCGAGAACGTTAAAACAGATAATTGAAATAATGTAAAAATCTGAGTCAAATGATTAGTTAGTTTTTTACCTTTTATTTTATCTTTATTTCAGTTATTGCGTAACCTAAACAATTAGCTAAATTGACTGAGGGGTAAAAGGTACTAACATTCAAATTTTCAGGCATAGGTGAACCTAAGTCAAAGTTCAGGGGTATAAAGTCTAAGTTGGTGATTTTCATAGTGTGAACGGGTCGTCGAATAAAGACCCTCCATTCTGTTGCTGTATACGGTCCATATTAACCATTTTTCTCAAGGTTTGGCCACCTAAAAAAACCATAATTTCATTTGAGTAAGTTTTATGTAAGCTAAGCTTATGTCATAAGTCGTCTGCCTATAATATAGAAATTGATAATCTACCTCAATTTTTTATAAATCAATCATTCACACCATTGATCCACCAAAATCATAAAAGTTTCCTTTTCTTTTAATTTTTTTTTACCTATTTACTTTTTTCTTTTTTCCCTTTTTCTATTTTTTTGTCAAGCAAAAATCTCTTTGGCACTTTTCTATTGCTCTTTTTTTTTTTTTCACTTCGTTCTTCTTGGAGATATATATATATTCTTTTTCTTACACTATTTTTTTCCATCACTCACATTTAATTATGCATTATCCTATTTCATTAGTTTGCTCGGATTTCAATTATTTGCTTTGACTTCAGCTTTACTCTAATTTCAGTTATTTGCTTTGATTTATATTTTTTTTTATTTCATTGTTTGGTTTGATTTAGATTTCTTCTAATTTCATTGTTTGCTCTGGTTTTTTCTTTACTCTAAAATGTATTTAGAAAGAAGTTTGAAAATTAACACAATAAATTCCTCAAAAGAAGAATCAAGTAACCAACATTAAAAAATTGAGACCTTGTTTGTTTTTATTAGTTTTATTTATTCTTTTAGAGTAACTAATTTTTTTTATCAGTAACTATTTATTCTTTGGTCTCAACTTTATGTTCTTTTAAGTCGTTGGTTGTTTTTTCATCAATTCATGATTGTTCTTTAAATAGTAGTTATTTTTTTTTCTATTAGTAGTTGCATGTTATTTTTATAA
Organism: Aquilaria yunnanensis; assembly: GCA_039654915.1. Taxonomy (NCBI): domain Eukaryota; kingdom Viridiplantae; phylum Streptophyta; class Magnoliopsida; order Malvales; family Thymelaeaceae; genus Aquilaria; species Aquilaria yunnanensis. Next base: position 99,527,257 of record CM077593.1, on the reverse strand, counting down.
GTTTGCGATTGTTCTTTTATTTATATATGTTTGTTCTTTTATTAGTTTCTATCTGTTCTTCCGTATAGATTAATTTTTGTTCTTTTATTAGAAGATATTTCTTCCTTTATGTATTTATGCATACTTTTTTAGATAAATTAGATGTTTGTTCTTTCAACAGTAGCTCTTTGTTATTTTACTGCCAGTTGTTTGTTCTTTTATTACTTCTTATTTGTTATTTTAGATAAACTAGTTGTTTTCTTTTTTACTTGCAATTGTTTGTTCTTTTATTAATTTTTACTTTTTCTTTCAATAAACTAGCTATCTATTCTTCTATTAGTAGTTATTTATTCTTTTATCAGTATATGTTTGTTCATTTACAAGTAATTAATTGTTCTTTTATCAATTCTTTAGATAAGCTAGATATCTATTCCTTTATAAATAGTTATTTATTTTTTTTATCTGTGGTTATTTATTCTTTTATTAATTTATGCTTATTCTTTATATAAATTAGTTATCTATCTTTTTTTAGTAGTTATTAATTTTTTATTAGCATTTTTTTGTTCTTTTGCTAGCAATTGTTTGTTCTTTTATCAATTTTTTCTTGTTCTTTATATAAACTAATTGTCTATCTTTTTATTAGTAATTTTTTTTATCAGTAGTTGTTTATTTTTTTATCAAATTTTACTTGTTCTTTAGATAAACTAGTTTTATGTTATTTTATTAATAGTTATTTGTTCTTTTATTAGTAGTTATTTATTCTTTTATGAGCAGTTATTTGTTCTTTTGAAATTAAGTAGTTATTTATTTATTCTTTTATAAGCAATTATTTGGTCTTTTATAAGTAGTTATTTATTTGTTCTTTTGGATTTAAGAAAAATGAAAAAGAACATGAAAGGGAAAAAAAGAAACAAAAAAAAGGAAAAAGAAAATAAAAGCGTCCATTAGAAAAAAAGAAAAAAGGCGTATGCAGGAACGAGGGAGAAAAAGAAACAAAACAAAAATTATGAAAATAATAAAAAAGCATAAAAAAAGGAGAAAAAAATAAACAAAGGGGTGGTGGGGGAAAGAAATGCGTCTGCTAGAAAAACATGCCAGAATGAAATGCAACTTCGGGGCAGGGTCAGGTGGTGAAGGTGTAACACATCTATAAGGAAGCAAATTCTGTGGCTGACCTACTTGCCAAGGCTGTTCTTTATCAGGATTTTGACAAGATGACTTGTCAGGAAATTTGATACCCAGGATGATTAACTTTGGCAACACCGCCACTTCTGGGGTTGTAAACTTATCAGACCTAGACTCTTGTATGTTGTATCATGCCCCAGGCATGCTTTTGTTTGTATATTTATTTATTTATTTAGAGCGCCTAATTTACCAAAAACAAAAAGCAAAAGAGAAATAAAAATATAAAAGAGAGAGAGACAGAGATGCGTCAGCAGGAAAGGGGAGGAAAAAAACATCAAAATACTCATCCATTAATTATTTCGAACCAGTGTCACCTGGTATTCCTCCTACTTATTAACCGCTTCGCCGATGTCGGGGACGTGTTTCACCCCCAACAACATCATTTAACTATCTTTCTTGTCTGGGCTCATGGTTACACTCGGCTCACACAAGATTTTTCCATGTATTTTTATATATTTTTCTTTTTCTAGTTCATTCACCTCTTACAATATTCACTATTTAATAATTAATTAATAATTTTTTATTTTTAAAATTTTAGTACATAAATAAAAAAAACTATATGTATAAATGATATATAAAAACTTATAATTTATAAATATATATTTTTTAAATTTTTTCTAATAAACAATAATATAAATAAAGTTAAATATTTCAAAGAATAAGAGATAAAGGGGAGTATTACTTTTCTATAATATAAATTTATTTCATCCAACTGCTCTTAAAGTGCTCAAATAAAAAAATCAATGGTGAAGTTTTGAGAGTAAGTATTAGTTTAATTTCAAACTAGATGCAAACTCGTGCGTTGCCATGAGTTATACATTGCTTCCTCTATCTCATATTTTTTAAAATATTTGAATTTTTTTTAATTATTTGACTTAAATTTATATATATTATTATTTATCATAAAAAAAATTTTAAAAAATATATTTAGAAACTCTAAGTCTTTATTGTCATTTATATATGAAGGTTTTTTATTTATACATTAAAATGTTGAATAAAAAATTATAAATTAATTATTAAATAGTGAATGTGTTATAAATAATTTGAGACAGGGAGAGTATTTCATAACAAGTAAGAAAGATTTTTTAAAAATTGATTTACTCGTGACGGTTTAAGTTGATCAATCTTAAAAAAACACATGAGGAATAATTGATTTTAATATACATATAAGGTGTATGACTATACTAACATACGAAGGTCACATAAACCCTAAATCCATATCTAGCATTGCAACTAAAGAAGTTGAGTCCAACCAAGGGAAAGCGAGTAGCAGTATTTACCCAATCCAACAATATCCGAGGTTTAATGGTTTGGGATTGATCAAAATGCATGTTTTTTCACTTATCGTCCGCTCTTATACGACCACAAGTTGGTATAATAACTTTTGAATTGCCAATTAGGTGGCACCCAATTAATTTTTGTTATGTTCCTCTGACGACAAGCCCCGGTCTATTTTATTCATGCTGATAGCAAAATTCCTTTTCCCCTAGGAGTCAATAGCAGTTTCTTCACAGCTTCCTTCTCCCTTCTTCCTTCGGTATTCATCACTTCCGTTTCAAGTGTATAGTGGCAGAGAAAATAGGTCCTCCCTGCCATCAGTGACATAATAGCAGTCATCACTGAAAGGAGAGGACGAGCCAAACTGCTCGGTGAGTGCCTAGATGAAGCCAGATCATATGGAAGTCTGGAAAGTGGAGAAACATGTCAATAAGGAGCTGAGATCGAAGGCAAAAGCACGATTACAGAGAACCAAGTTCTGGTGAATGATGCTTCTGTCCCATGCTAACAATTGAATACTGGGAAGCAAAATTTTCTAGTGAATTCAAAGAAGCAATAAAAAAATTGACGGATCCTCTCTTTTGGTGGAACTAGGATGCGAAAGAGAGAAGTAGCAGAGCTTTGTCGAATTCGAGTAAGGATGAAGAAGATTCACTCTTTACATATCTAGGTTGGGCTCTAAAGAAACAGAGAAAATAGGTGGGTTAGGAAAAAAAAAACTAAAGAAAAGAAGGCCCAGACAGAGGCAAACATATGGGCTAGAAGTAGCCCAGAAACATGTTACTGTAGCAGCAAAGATAGTGTTCCTAATATCAAATCAATTGTTCAAATCAACTCATGTTGTTTTAGTTAATACAAGGTACATTTTGCTCCGTACATTGTTGCGGTATTTATTACTAACATAATATTGACATGTAGATATGTCAATAGGAAATTTAAAACTAAAATGCTGAAACATAACTATAGAATCAAAAGTGGTGACTTAAGTGAGAAATTCTGGTAAGGAAATTGCAAACTTATATAATAGCAATAGCCATAACAATTACAACTCAACATTTGAAAGAAAATAAAAACACAGCTTTCCATTTAATATAATGAGTAAAAATACACACAAAAAAACTGATTATTAAAGTTAGAGAGTTTGAATAAAAACACAGGAATTATATGAAAATAATCCAAATTTATCTTTAGTACTAAAATGACATAATGGAGGCATATAATAACTAAGGAAATGAAATATAAAGAGCAGAAAAGTGCACTGCAAAACATACAAAAATTCATTAAATAAAAGTACTCAATTAAACCAACTTGAGTAATATCAAAAAGTTGAGTAATCCAAAACATGAGCATTTGACCATTTTATCTTCACCTTTCCAATCTGAGAACCCACAACAACTATCGTATATCCAAATTACATCAGAACAGCAAAAGGTCCAAAATTACTTGCAAATGATGAACTAAAAAAAGTTAACATATTGTTTAACTCTTATGAGACCAAATTCATGTAATCCAAATTAGAGAACTCATTTCATCCTTGTTAAAATTCCAACATCGAAGAAACCAAAAACATGAGAACAAAAAGTCAACTAAAAGTGAGATAGTTGATAGAGATCAGAAATAAATATGTGCCAGAAATCTTATTTAGAATACTAAAAAACCATCAGTTGGTTGCTCTGACTTTTTTTATCTAGTGATAATCCTCTTAGTTTTGCTTTTCTTTAAGCCCTATTTTGATTGAATAGCTAATTAAAATTAATGGTTCTATCATAAACAAATTTAAAATTTATCATAAAAGTGAAAACAAACAATAAGAATTCTGGAAGTTTCTGACCATGTAAAATGTGTAATGCACTGCCACTGTACCTTAATATGAAGCTTTACTAATGTCAAAACATATTTGTTCCTATTTTGTTGTTAAAGATGGCACTAAAACAGTGTTATTTAGCTGTGAAGTTGAGAAACTAACTAAACAGAGATAAAACAAATACCCAACCATTAGTAATTTAGCCTTGGATACAGAAACATTTAAACCAAGAAAACCAAAACCGATACTCTCTCTAAAACATTAATTTAACACCATAAATCATCAATCAAAGTTTATTTAATTCACAACATACAGAGCCAAAAGTTTTAATTAAAAAATAACACTGCTCATTTATCAATTTATTAAGCAACAACTTGTCATATTCTAGAAATCTAGAAACTTTTCACTCAATTTCAAATGCTACTAACCGATGGAGACCTTAGAAACTGAAAATCTTAAAACCTATATTTTAGTCAATTCGAGGGTGCTTAACATGCAACACCTTCCATCTCATCCAAACTAGAAATTGATCTCTACCTAAGTCCGAAGCTACCAACCAACCAAACACAAAGAGCTTCTTCAAGAAAAAAAGAAGAATGATGTACCGTCATAGCAATCATAAGCTCCAAAAATAGAATATCAAAATCTCATCTCTTGATCAGGTTGTCGATGCAATTACCCAAATGATGCAGGCGAATAGAGACTAAGGAAAAGAGAATGGATAATCAACGCACGTTGGTTTTACTTGGGAGAGGTGAATTTCAAGCTAAAAATGGTTTTCTCTTGTCTGTAGGTTTCTTCAACCAACATTCTATTATGTATCATGACCCTCATCCCCTACGTAGCATTTATAGAAACCGTCTATTGAAAAGCTTTTGAATCCACTAACCCATACGTTTTCCTTGAGGCAAGTAGGCAAAACATGGGAGAAAATGTTAAACAACATCATTTAGGAACCTATAACTCCCAGCCTGCAAACATCAAAATAGACCAGTACCCCTCATATAAAAATGACATTTTTCTTAACACTATTCACTGAATAATGGTTTTGTTCCATCTTTGTAATATAGCAAGGTGCATGGTGCCCGTGTGTTGCAACGTGTTCATTATATGGTAACAATTCCTAAAGAATGATCAAATAGAAAAACTCCATAGAAAAGTTACTTGAATCTAAATCAATAAAAAAAACACATCTGGAAAAGTCTAGACTTTTAAGGGCTTTGTTATCCTCCCAAGTTTTCATAAGAATGCTCATTCCACCAAAATTTATGGCCTAAATAACAATTCATACCTAGAATAGCCTTAAATTTGTTGCCATTATCGTAACCCCAAAATAACAACTAAATAGCCATAAGAAAAGAGAAAATGAAACAGAAGCAAAAAATTACTACATAGAAACATTGGTATGTGCAGTAGAAATCATAATTATTTCAAAACCATCTCTAACCCAAGCAAGTTATATTCTTGCTTCATTTATTTATTTAACTGATAAATGTTAATTTTGTGGTCAAACATGTTGACTTTTTGTCAACTTTGACCACAATTTTCTACCTTATCACTCAATATTTTTGGCCGATTCTTGCTTCGATCCTTCATTTTGTAGGTTGAAGAAGCAGACCATAGCATTGGAATGGCACCGGGACGAGTGGAACGAAAAACGGGAACGTAAAAGTCAACGGAAATTATAACTGTGAGACCTAGGCCCCAGGAGCGAGGCCTAGGCGCCACATTACAAAAGTTCTCTGCCTAAAAAACGCACCCTGGAGGCCTAGGTACCTACGAGCCTGGAGGCCTAGGTGCCCAGGCACCCCCTCATGGGGCCTAGATGCCAGAGCACCATCGAGCCTGGAAGCCTAGGCGCCCAGGCACTCCTTCCTGAGGCCTAGGCGCCAGTCACCCGGGAAAGTGGTCCCTTACCTCAAATTTGAACTCAAGCTTGCTATTGGCCAAGGATTTCTATCCAAATGGTTTGGTAAGTGAAAGGGACACCTCCAAAAGTAGAAAAACCTGGAACCTAGCAAGAAGAAGGGACTCTTCATTTTTTCATCTTCTCATCTTAGACTTAGGTTTTTCATTACCATTTCTAGCATTTCTTCATCTTCCTTGGGAGCATGTATGGATTTTTGCTTGGAGGACTTGAAGACTTGTAGGAGCCTTGATGAATCAAGCATTTAGAGTCTATTGGGTTTATTCTTTCCTTCTTTTATCTTGTATTTAGACATGGATGCTCTTTTATGTATTGTCATATTTATGTTTAGTTTGATTATGGAGTAGTTTTCTCTACACTTTTTATGGTTATAGCTACTTGAATTGGTTATGTTGGTTGGATTAATGACTATTTAACTTTGGGTTTCCTCCATTGCTTGTTGACTCTTCTCCTTGAGCTTATTGTTGTGTTGATTGATCAAGGGCCATAGTCAATTGCATTTTAGATTTCTTTTAAACTCTTGGAAAAGATTAAAAGGAATTGGAATTAGGAGAAGACTGTAGTGGCCATAGGCTTGTTGGGAGACTAGTCTAGGACATTAGGTGAAGGTAAATTGAACTTGTAATGCCCCTCTTGAACTAGCAATTTGGATGGGAGTCTATTCTAATATAAGCTTGGGAGAGTGACCTTTTCACTTGTTTTCACTTGGGAGAGTAAGGGTCCAATTAGTTAACTTCACCAACAAGTAGAAAAATGAAGCTATTAGCCTTAATTCACTAGCTAACCAAGTCAAATAGTGAAAACCATAGGAAGTTTGTTTTGTTAATTCATTAGAAAACCCCTAATTTGCATTGTGTTTGTTGTTCTTGTTTAGTAGTAATTTAAGTGGAATTGCAAACTTAGTATATTTTCATAGTGAGTAAATCGTCAATTATTGCTTGTTTAGCTAAAGTGAGTCTCAAGGTAGTGGTAATTAGTAAACAATACAAATCAATCCTCGTGGGAACGATATCTTATTTACCCTATCTACACACGTCCCGTGTGCTTGCGGATTAAGGTTGTAAAACTCACAACAAGTTTTTGGCGCCATTGCCGAGGATTGATTGTATTGATTTGTTCAATATCATTGCTAGAAGATTAACTCTAGACTAGACCTTTATTTCTTTGCTTATTTGTTGTCTTTGTACTTGGATATTTCTTTGATAGGTACCATTGGTGTATGACCTGTTCCCAATACTCTACTTTGTTGCCATTCATTCCAGAGATTGAAAGACATCTTAGAGAGCTTAGAGCAACATCACACTTGGGATAATCAAGTTCCACCTCTACATCCATAGAGGGTGGAAGTGATAATCTCAATGGTAATGGATATAATGGTGGCAATGGAGGAAATGGAGGGATGGGTCATCAAGATAGAGTCTATCCAAGAAATCCACAAAGGCCTATTAGGGAGTACATCCGACCCTTGGTGATGGAGAATTATTCGGGTATTGTGAGGCCACCGGTTCAAGCCAACAACTTTGAGTTGAAGCCATCCTTGATTTCTCTCATCCAACAAAACTAATTTGGAGGCTTGGCTTCGGAGGATCCCAACACTCATATAGCGGAGTTCTTGGAAGCTTGTGACACATTCAAGGCTAATGGAGTCTCCACTGATGTTATTAGACTCCGATTATTTCCTTTCTCACTCCGGGACAAAGCTAAAGGGTGGTATCAATCACTTTAACCGGGGAGCATTGCTACATGGAATGAAATGACCGAAAAATTCTTGAGCAAGTTTTTTCCTCCATCCAAGGCCGCCCACTTGAGAGCTTCAATTGTGACATTCAAGCAACATGAGATGGAGTCTATTTCAGAAGCTTGGGAGAGATTCAAGGAGTTGCTTAGGAAGTTCCCACAACATGGATTCTTGGATTGTCAACAAATCCAACTTTTCTATGAAGGCTTAGTACCCACTTTAAGATTTATGATTGATGCTTCGGCTGGTGGATCCTTGATGTCAAAGACGGCCGGTGATGCTTTCCAAATTCTAGAGCAATTGGCACTAAATGGAGAGCAATGGCTGGGAGAAATAGCTCAACCAAGAAGAGAGGTACTTGAGGTTGATCAATTGACCGCCTTGTCGGCACAAATGACTTCTCTCATGAATCAAGTGTCCAAGTTGACCAACAAAAAAGAGCCAACTATTGAGCAAGCCACCGCCTCTACCTCCAACACATATAATGGACATATGGATATGGAGCTTGAAGAAGCAAATTTCATGGGCAACCAGAATTTTGGGTTTAAAGGCAATCAAATAGGAAATCAATATAACCCAAATTGGAGAAACCATGAAAATTTCTCCTATGATAACACAAGGAATGTGCAACAACCACCACCACCACCTCCTAGCTTCAACCAAGTCTCAATTGAGAAGAAGCCCTCTATGGAAGAAATTATGTTACAATTCTTGAAAGAAACAAGGGATAGAATGGAGAAGAATGAAGCCAAGATGGCTAGTTTGAGTGCTAACTTTGCTAGTATGGAGGCAAATGTGAGTGCAAGCATCAAAAACATGGAAAATCAAATTGGACAATTGGCTTTGGCAGTGAAGACATCTCAAAAAGGCAAATTCCCTAGTGACACCGAGTTGAACCCAATGGAGCAATGTCATGCAATTACACTTAGGGAAGGAAAGAAGCTTGAAGATCTTTACATAAGGACACCTACTCAAGGAAAACCAATCTTGGAAGATGAAGTGCAAGTTCAAGAAGAAGAGAAAGTGGTGGAGTTTTTAAAAAAACAACCCCAAAGAGTGCAAAAACTCCCACCAAACTCACCCTTACCTTTCCCACAAAGGTTCCAAAAGAAGAAGTTTGATGATCAATATGGCAAGTTCTTGGACATTTTTAAGAAGCTTCACATCAACATCCCATTCTTGGAGGCCTTAACTCAAATGCCAAATTGGCGTAAATTTAAAGGAAGTCATTGCAAAGAAAAGAAAATTTGAAGAGTTTGAGACCATATGCCTTACGGAAGAATATAGTGCAATTGTTCAACAAAAGCTTCCACCAAAATTGGAGGATCCCGGAAGCTTCACTATTCCATGCATAATTGGAAAAGTTGAGTTCAAAAGGGTATTATGTGACCTTGGTGCAAGTGTCAACTTGATGCCCTTATCTATTGCCAATAAATTGGGGCTAGAAGTAAAGCCCTCCACAATACAATTACAAATGGCGGATAGGTCTATCAAGTATTCATGGAGAGTAATAGAAAATGTTTTGGTGAAAGTTGACAAATTTGTCTTCCCCATGGATTTTGTGATTCTTGACATGGAAAAAGATAACCAAGTCCCCCTTATCTTTGGAAGACCATTCTTGGCCACCGCCGGAGCAATTATAGATGTGAAGGAAGGTAAGCTCATATTCAATGTTGAGGATGAAAAAGTTGAGTTCAAGATGTTTGATTCTAGCACTTCGCCTCCTAAGATGGAAGTATACATGGTTGATGTGGCATAGAATCCAACCAAGAAAATTCTCCTACTTTTCTTATGGGTGGCGACCAAAAGGAAGTCAATGAATTTGAGCCCCCAAATCTCAAGGAAAAAGTAAAAGATGAGGCAACACATTCTTTGATGGAAAAAAACAAGAAGAAAACAATGAAGAAGAAGTGGGTAGCAACAAGGAATGGAAATGTAAAGAATCCCACAATGATTAAAGAGGAAAGAAATGAGAACTCAAACATGGAGAGGAGCACATCTTGTTGGATGCATATTGGACTTTCCAAGCATCGGAAACATTCTTACAAAGGAGAGGGTGTAGAGCCACATCACCCACCCTAGTGCCTAAAATAAAGGAGTTGGTGTCTAATTAGAGACAATAAATCAAGCGCTTGTTGGGAGGCATCCCAACATTTTTTCTCGCCTTTGTGTTTTTAATTGTCTTTTCAATAAGTTGAGTTTTAGGAAAAATGTCTCTTAATTACTCTTTGCGCTTATTGTAGGTGCATGGTAGAAAAATCAAGAGTAAACATGAAAAGATGAAGTGTCACCATCATTAAGAGTTTAAGTGGGAGTAATTGGAGACGGGAACATCTGCCTCCCGGGTATGATTCTTGAATCACAATCTCCTTTCTAACCTTTTTTTGTCAACATTGTGGACAATGTTGGTTTTAAGTTTGGGGGAGATATGTGTTTATGGATGATACTTGTTTGAGTGTTTTCCTAAGACTTGACATCTAATTGTTGTTCTTTCTTTTAGATTAGTTTTTGGTGATTTTTTTTCTTTTCTTATGACATTACATGCATATCATATTTTTTTCCCTATTATGACATATAATGGATAAATGTAGAAACATGTATGTGCATTTAGGGACCTAATGCATGCTCTTTATTATGATTAAAGAAATTCATTTACAAGTTCAACTTGATTGTAAATTTTGTTAAGTAAAGAAAGATTTTCACTTGTCATTAATGGTAAAACCATACCCGGTGAGTCTTTGGACCTTGTGTGGCACACTTGCATTATAAATTAGTTCATTCATTAGAGTGGGGTTTGTTTTGCTTGTTTTGCTTATGGATTCCTTGATTTGCTTTTAGACCCCTTCATATCCAAATTGATGCATGCAAATAAAGGATGAAAATGACAACTTAGGGCTAACTACATACCTAAATGGCTAACCCTTCATTATAATCCTTAGTTGACCCCTTTGAGCCTTTAAGCCATGTTTTTTGTTTAACCCACATAATTGAGCCATATCCATTGTTATTTATCCTCTCTTGTCCTTGAAGTAAGGTGAGCATTGCATATATGGGCTTGAGAAGGGTGAAAATTTGTGAGTTGTGTGAGTGAGCAAAAAATAAGTTTGGGGGAAAAATGTTGGGTTATGAACTTATTGTTGAGTTTATATAGCTATGGTTTGAATATACTTTGGATAAATCATGCACATTGTTTGAACTTTAAAGATTGGGTGAATTTCTAGTTGCTAAAAAAAAACAACTATCTTTCCCTTAATAAAAAGGCAAAACGAGTCAACATGAAAAAGCCATCGTTAAAAAAAAAATAAAACAAAAAAAAACTAAAAGAATAAATAAAGAAAGGGAAAGGTAGAAGTACTTCATTAATTTGAAAGGAGTTCACTCATGTGTTTTGTCAAAATTGTGCATATGGGGGTAACTTGATTTATTGCTTGGAAGTCAAGAAAAGCATTTTTAAATCAAAATACCTTGGGTGGGACTTTAGATTTGATTATTAGGATTGCCCATGGGGTTTATGCTTAACTTACTTCTTTAGCCCCACCTCAAAAGGCCTCCATCCGATTCCCGTCCATACCAAACCCGGCCATGGTACAACCTTATATATATGTCATTGGACTTAAATTTGCATGCATACTCCTTAGGAACAATTCATGGGTAGTTTGGGTCCTGTTGCAAATTTGTGGATGAAGTGGCATTATAAGCCTTAGATACACTAGGCAACCATAGATTAGGGAGTGAAACACTTAGCGAGCAATTACCTACCGTTAATGACAAAGTTCTTCTTTCATTACTTACCTTAATTTCTCTTGAGTTGAACTTGTACTTTGAATGACTTTATGATATGATATTGAGTATGTGTTGTTAGCTTCTATATTTTGATTGCTTTATGTTTTTGGGTTAATAAATGCTAGCGACTAGCATTTTTCAAAGTTTGGGGGAGTTTGATAAATGTTAATTTTGTGGTCAAACATGTTGACTTTTTGTCAACTTTGACCACAATTTTCTACCTTATCACTCAATATTTTTGGCCGATTCTTGCTTCGATCCTTCATTTTGTAGGTTGAAGAAGCGGACCATAGCATTGGAATGCCCCTCTTGAACTAGCAATTTGGATGGGAGTCTATTCTAGTATAAGCTTGGGAGAGTAACCCTTTCACTTGGGAGAGTAAGGGTCCAATTAGTTAACTTCACCAACAAGTAGAAAAACCAAGCTATTAGCCTTAATTCACTAGCTAACCAAGTCAAATAGTGAAAACCATAGGAAGTATGTTTTGTTAATTTATTAGAAAACCCCTAATTTGCATTGTGTTTGTTGTTCTTGTTTAGTAGTAATTTAAGTGGAATTGCAAACTTAGTTATTTTCATAGTGAGTAAATCGTCAATTATTGTTTGTTTAGCTAAAGTGAGTCTCAAGGTAGTGGTAATTAGCAAACAATACAAATCAATCCTTGTGGGAACGATATCTTATTCACCCTATCTACACACGTCCCGTGTGCTTGCGGATTAGGGTTATAAAACTCACAACATTAACCTCCAACAAGAAAAACCTAACCATGAACCTAAAAATAGGCATATATCAATTAAAGAGGCAAAAAAAAAATAGAGCTTATTTTAAGCAACCTCACTTAAAAGTAGCTAAGGAATCTTGTAGTGGCGCTTTTTAAGTGACCATCCATTAAATCGAAAACTCAAGTTTGGTCAAGTTATGTAGGAGCTTTACAAAATCAAGTGAACAAACAGAAAAACTTATAAACATGTTTAAATAAAGAAATAAATTATGAGGTGTAGAGAGAGAATGAAGAAGAAGTTTAGGAGATTGAAGTTAGAGCGAGTGACCTGGGTACATGATGTTGTGTAAGATTTCTAGGTGAGGACTAAAATCATGACATGCTTGTTCACCGTGTAATCATTTATTGCGAGAATCATAGGCAATGTTTCTTTGAAAATTGCACAACAACACCACACATCATGAAATGTAAATGTAGATAACATTTAAGTCAAAGATTTAAATCACACGAACATCCATAATTCCTAATTAAACAAAGCCTTCAAAAGTGTTTTGTAGCTTCCTCATAACAACATCGATGAACAACTAAGCTATAGGCAGCTGCCTAAAACATAAATATTAAAAATTAAAATATATATAATAACTATACCAAAATCAAATAAAAACCTAACCAAATTGACCAAGTAATGCAAGGAAAAACTTGATTTGCATTACCCCCAGCGTGAGGTAGACGTGACATTGATAAACCAAATCCAAGCCAAGCTTGTTGATATATCAATATATATCTGATCAAAGGAAAGTAAATGATAAAAACATTATAAGTGTAGACAAATATAAAATGGAACAAAGCCACTCCCCAATAAAAAAAAAAAGGAAAAAATCTAGAAACTGTTAAAACAATTTCTAACCAAGTAGTAGTATCTACGCATAATACCTATCTTATAAAAAAATTGTTAGATTTAATATCATGCTCAATTTACTTGTATGTGATTCTCCAATAGTAGTCTCAACATCAATTGCTTGATTTGCCCTTTTTGGCTACCTGTAGAGTTCAATAAAAAAAATTCGCTTTCATTAAGAAGGGGGAAAAAAGGAAAAGAAAAAAAAAGCCACATCAATGTCCCCCAAAAGTCATGGCTTATATAAAGTATTGCTTTATGGGAAAATGAATGAAAATCTATCCAAGAGATCCACTCAACTTATTTGCTTTTTCAAGCACTTAGACTTTGTTTACGGTACATTAGTCCGAATTCTAAGAGCAATATGATTTCTAGTTCGACGATATTCTATTAGAGGAAGGGGAAATATGCAATAATGAAATACTTGAGAGTATTTTCTTATCTCTAAAGAAAACCATACCAAGGAAACTCTTATAACATGGCATAAAGAATACCATTATTAATGCTATGCATCATTGTAAAGAACTTTTTAAATTTGAGTTGGAAGACACCTTATCAATAGTGAATTGATCAATCTGAGGTAGGAAACTATCAACTTGGAGAAGTAAAAGAACAAAAAAACTACTGTTAAATAAAAAAAATCAAATGAAAAGAACCACCTTAAATTTGTCCAAACTCTAATCAATCCTCATGTATACAAAGTAATGCCCTAATCCTGAAAAGAAACAAGACAAAACATACATACTAACTAAGGTAGTATATGCAGCGAAAACTAAAGAGAAGACTTAACAATATTAAGTAATATTAACAATGCTAAAAATATCTATAAAGGAAGGAGATTTTACCTTCAATAACAATTCTCGGGACATCATCCCTTCCTAAAGTGTTATTATTTTGTTTTGTTGAAGTTCATTGAAACAACATAGAGGCACACTTTTTCTGAAATAAATTTTCTAAACAAATAAAAAAATCAATACTGACGAAGAATGAAATATATATAAAATTTTCTAAACAAATAAAAATAAATAAATACCGCTGAAGAATGAAACATTTTTCATATTCTGGCATCTTTCTCCTAAGTTCAACCCATCTTTATCTCCCCCAAAACTAATTTTTTTTAATCCCTCTATCGGACGAAATGTCAAACACCTTGCGCTCAATCACCAGATAAAGAGATAAAAAAACCCAAGTTGGATTGATCAACATTTTCTTCGAGGAACTCTGTGATACTTCTCTTGAATTCTTTCTTCTAACTTCAAAATCAGACCCAACGACATGGCATATTATGCTAAAATTCGTTTTAAAATGAATTAATCAAAAGACAAGTTCTTGAACCATAGCAATACATATAGTGAAACTAAGAGCTAAACATACTTTGTGATGATGTAGCTCATAATTAGAGTAGTTATTTGGGAACTTAGTAAAAGACGTCTCAAACCACCCAATTACCAAAAGGATTAGGCATACATTGGACTCTATGGGCCATGAATTCGAAGGGAAAACAGTAGTAGATGAAGAAACCCTAGGCTATGGAGTGGGAAGATAGATTCACAGAAGAAGAAGCTGCTGCTTGAATCGATTGAAGAGAAACTGCTAAAGGAACGGAAAAGATCCACGGCTCAAAATGATGGACAATTTCTCAGAGCTGAAGGAGTTGGGATCGCCTCAATTGGAAAGTTGGAGAACAGTATTACATCTTCTCAAACAAAAAACTGTTCATTGACTGTGCAAGGGAAAGAGAAAAGCAAAAAAAAAGGCAAAGTGAAAAAATAAAACAAACTGTTTCAATTGGTGTTCGTTGAACAGTATTTTTGTTCCATCTTTAGAATATAGTAGTAATAATGAAACAAGCGGTTGAGCTAAGGAAAACTAAAAATAAAAAGAAAAAAGAATGATTTCCAAGAATTAGTAGCATTAATCCTAAGTTGGATTGCTTTCAATGTTTTAACTAGTAAATTTTTAAATGGATGTGAACCAACCTAAATTATATAATTATTTTATTTTGGTTTATCACTTCCACTATTGTACTTATATTTTCATTTTCAACTGCAGCTCTCACTCTCATTTTTACAGCCGTTTTACTTATTTAAATTTTAAGAAATGACGTTTTCCACTGTTACTCTCACCCTTTACTCCCATTTTTAATTCCCTTTGTTTAACTTAGGAAGCAACTCAGACGGTGACACATACAGAGCAAACTCGAACAACGTATCCACAATCCCGCGTTTCTTCCTGGTCAAAGCGCCCGCCACGTCACCATCCTCCGCACCTCTCATCTGACCTGACATTCTTTCTAATTCCCTGGAACCGATCTCATATTTTTCAGATAAGCCAACCATTGAGAGAGCCTTATGGACAACTAATCAGTTTTACTTGTAAGCAACACTTCCCATCTCGACGCACACGATACAATACAATCCCCTTTAGTCTATCATATTATCTTTATTTCCAGATATTTACCGCTCAGCTTAATATACGATTGTTAGATGTTAAATTCACAAAAAGGAAAGAAATACAGAAAATTAACTGGCCTTTTTTGAAAAAAACAAAAAAAAGAAGGAAAAACCCAAATTGCTTTTGCAGCTTTGCGCCCTGGGGCTGGCGGAGCCTGCCCAACTTCGAAAACATAAGCCAAAAAGGAACTCCTTTTCTTCTGGCCCCCATTTGTTCGTCTCTCAATCGTGTAAAGTTAATCACTTTTTAAAGGGAAGATAAGAAAGAATAAAGAATTCTTGTTGTTTTGATTCGATCTTTGTTCAATCTAATATTCGTTTCAAGTTGAGTACTTTCAGGACAGTTCTGTTTGTTCTTGATTCGTGTTGAATCTTGGACTGATGGTCTAAGATTGAGACAAAAGGTAAGAATTTCCATCCTGCCTTTTGATTTAGTTCCATTGTTTAACCAAAAGAAGTCTCGAATTTAGGAATTTTGATTTCTTTGTCCTTTGGGCTGTTTGGATTTCGATGATTGGATATGAGATGGCGTATATTGGGCGATTGGGTTTGATGATTAGTTGTTTCGTTGGTGAGAGAAATGTGTTAATGGATTTCTAAAAAGAAAAATGTTACTGTTTTGTTTCTTTTTCTGGGGGTCAAGTTGGATGAATGTATTTTTAGCAGAAAACTTCTTGTCTTGCCTCTATTTTTTGATAGTTTCACTGTATGCCGTGGAATCAATGGGGATCCTCTAGGTTGTTTTGATTCACTGTGTTGGCTTTATAGCATTACCAGACTGTTTAAGAGTTTGAATGGAATCTGAAGTTTTCATCTTTCTCAGGAAGTTTGTATTGTACTTTAGATGATCTCGCATTTACCCGTATGGATAAAAGCTTCACAGGGACTTCTCAGATTTTTTCTTTTTAAAACAATTTTTTTTTCTTCAAAGGTGCGGAAGCTAGGATAAGGTTTATTTCAGTGCTTTATCTAGCTTCTTCTCTATTTGATCATGTCGATCAATGATCCAATGGGGTCAAAGGTGTGTACCTGGTTAATGACAATATCATATTGCAATACTTGTTGGTTTGCATATGCATTGATCAGTTATTTGATACTTGCAGGGACTTTTGTTCATATTGCCTGCCTTTGATCTCCATTCCTGGATTTCTACAATATAAGTTAGTTGCGTTTTGATTTGGCAATTTTTTGGTGCCTATCTGCTGCTCCTTTTGTTTATCATAAATGGCTTTGGCCCACACGCCTCTCTCGTGGTGGTTATGGAGTGGAAAACATCAGGAATCTAAATTGTCTGGTGGGTCTTCATTAAGTTCTTCACCAGATGCAGGATTTTGGGAATCAGATAATCTGAAATTCCCACTGGTAAATGGGCCTAGAATAACCTCCTCATCGAAGAGGGTCAAACGCAAATGGCATAACCGGGAGGAGCGGCAAATTGATAGGGAATATGACATAGTTCTTGTGCCATCTGATGGTGGCTGTGTTTCTGGTTCTGAGTCTGATGGTTCTGATTATTCCATCGGATGGTTAGAGCCTCATGGACCAGGATTCCCCAGTGACGATGAAATAGATAACAGTTTCGCTGTGCTGGTTCCATGTTATGGACATAGGAAGCAAAATGAAGTGGAAGACTCAAAAAGCAATATCTCGGGAGCCATTGTCAAGATCCCAGAAGATTTTTCTGCTGGTGAGTGTCTCTTTTTACCCCTTTTTTTATTTTTTATTTTAATTTTAGCACATTTTATGTAGTATGTTTGTTTCAGGGCACTTACCTCTCTGCTGCAATGTAAAATTGATTCCATTTTCACTCAGAATTGTTATTGTGTTATAGTTTTAGAAGAGTCCTGTTGATTTTCTAGATAGTGCTTGTGTCGTCACATAGTACTGAGGTTTATTTGGGTCATAGTGTAACATGTTATTAACAAAGTCTTGTTTAAATATTCAAGGAAAGGGATTTTAATTTAAGTATAATGTACAAGTTATAATGAAGATGAATGCTCTCACAAGTTTTGAGTAGCCTGGCCGGACATCAAACTTAACCTAGACTGCTACCTAACGGTTGCCACCTCTTTAGAATGTGATAATTAATTCGTATCCTACGCTTTAGCAAGAGAAAAGAAGTGTTGATTCTAGTGAATCATCCTCAAATCTCATGTCATCCGGTATTTTCTTTCTTTTCTTTTGGGTTTCTGTGCATGCATCCCCGGACAGTGTGTGCCTGTCAGCTTCACATATAAATCATCAACACATAGCTTATTGAGATGGTTTTGGAACAAAATAGATGTTAGGAGTTTCTTTTCACTATAACACTGAACTGTGGTGTTATCCCACATTGTTAAAAGGGTTTTGTTAGTGCTTAATACTATGGTGAAGCATCTCCAACCATCACCAAGTGGTCATGGATCAAATGCTTTAATATGGCAGCATTATTTGTTAGCTGTAAGCCCCATTATTGTTGTCATCTTCCATGTGGCATACCCTTTTCATTGTTTCACTCCCTTGAGTGCTGAAGAATGTCGATTTATGAATGGCACTTTCTGATGTTGTGATCCATTTCATTATGCAGAGAGCAAGAAATACATGGAAGAGTGGCTTTCTTCTATCCAGACTGCTGAGATTTGAGAATCTTGGCTGCTGCAGTCAAATTTGTACCATACATTAAAGTTTGCCGAGAGAACTTCTTCTAGTTGTTTTAGATGCTAGATGTTTATTATTGTACATAGGTGATGGTAGGAATTACTTGAAATCAGATGGGGGGTAAGAAGGAACTGGACTGCAGAAGAAAACTTGAACCAAACAAGGGTTGGGGCAGCAGGAGAAGGAAGTGGTGGAGGGACTGGGAGCAGTGAGGAGAAGCGATGGAAGTGAATTTTTGTCCTCCGCAGTTTGTACAAGAGTGTGAGGTGGGATTCGACCTGAAAGAAAGGTGGTAAATAAATGATGGAAATGGGAAGGTGTGCGTGGTGTCTTCCATTCTTTGATGTAAATATGTTCAGATTTGTACTTATGGTAACAGGGGAATGAGTTATGATTCTGGTGATGAGTGTACTTAACGTAAATAGTTGCAATCATTATGCTATGTAACCATAATTGTTCAAGTTGACAAGTGTCTGGCCCCGATTTGTTCGTCACAAGTTCATAATTTGCAGCATGAATTGGTCTATATTTTGGGGTAACATTTGATTATGGGATGCTTCATTATCATTTTTGCAGGCGAAAGAAATTGACATATTGATCAGAACTTGGTGCTTCGTTACCAGAATCCAGATGGTACAATAATTTTGTGGGTGGATGAGGTGTATTCTCCAACTAGTAGGCGAAGACTGACCTTGGTGCTAAGTGGGAACCCTTCCACACACACAAGGCCCTAATTGCACGGTAACGCCATATTGAGTCACCAGATGTTCGAACTAAACACAACTAGCACGAGGGTTTTGAAACCGACACGATGCTAATGGAAGTGTTTATGTAATTTACCTTTCTATAAATTAAAAAAAAAATCATGTTTGTTTATGTGAATATGCAGATGCCACCTGCGAACAAGTTTCTGTTGCTGGTGCGACATAAGTTAGGACCACTAAATGATATCATGACTTTTCAGCGTCGCCTGCAGAATTTGCAATTCCGAATTCTGTGGGGCTTGGAACAATGAAAGAGCATAGAATCAACTGTAAAATCTGACATCTGATGAATTTAGTTCGAAAGCGCCTTTATTTTAATACAACTGTGCGAAAACCATCCAGCACATACTAGAATTACCTGTGACTATGTTTTGGCACACTAATAAGCTACAGCATAAGCTATCATATGAATATTAAACCAAGGAAATGGGATGGGAGCCCTAAAGAGATGGTGCTTCATCCTTGGATTAAAAATTTTGGGATAAACAAGGAGGATTCCATGATTGATAAATCAAGAAACCGGCTTCCCATTTCCACCAATTGGGTACTGCTTGTCCTCGTACTCCATGACGGGCAAAAGTTGGGGATAAACAGGAGAGAGAGCTGTGCAGAATACAAGTGACAGTAAATTCGAAAAAAAATTACCAAACATCTCTGAGATACCGTCCTTCCATTTGGAGCTTCTTCACAATAGCTTCTGCCTTTGACAACTCAACATTTTCCTGAAATTAATCCCCCAAAATTAAAAAAAAAAAAAAAAAAAGGGGGGGAGAAAAACAATTGGAGCTCCCCTTCACTGTGAAAAATATATGAATCAAACATATTGTTCCCTATTTGTGTGTGTGTGTTTTTTTTTTTTTTTGGGGGGGGGGGGGGGGGGGGGGGAAGGCGTTTATATAGGGCAGAAGTAGAGAACTATACCTGCTCTTGAACAATCGTGTGCAAAGTTCGATGAACATCTCTTGCCATACCCTTTGCATCACCACATACATAAAAATATCCTCCCCGGGAAATCAGGCTCCATACATGTGCTGCCTGTAGATGGCAGACAATTTAAATGATCATGCTTTGTCCTTAAGTTATAGCCAGATCTTGTCGCAACTACCGCTCACCTTATCTGTAATCTTGTGCTGGACATACTCTTTTTGTGGCCCCTCTCTTGAGAATGCAACAATGAGCTCAGAGACAACACCTTGTTCCACAAACTTACATAGCTCGTCCTCGTAAATGAAATCCTACAAAAAGAACATAAACCATTTCCCAATCACAAAACAAACTGATTGTGTCACCCAAAGTGAATACAGCAAGGACACTGACCATTCGGCGATTTCTGCAACCAAAGAATAGAAGAGCAGGTCCAAGCTGCGCACCATCATCCCTAAGGGCAGCTCTTTCCTTTTTTTATTTCCAATAAAAAAAAAGGATTACTCTTATTTTTGGCTTTTGAAGAAAAAAGAGCAAACATAAATCAATAGTTGCATAATATTACTCAGCCAATGACGGGAAGAGTGGTCAACTTAAATAAGTAAATGCAAATGAATTGCTATATTATACCTGTAAAAATCCTCTGAATGGTGCCAATCCAGTTCCAGGTCCAACCATGATAATTGGAATTGAAGCATCAGCCGGTAGCTTGAGATTGGATTGCCGGATGAATATGGGAGCCCAGCTACACTCATGGCTCCTCTCGAGGGGTACTGCATTCTGAAATTGTTATAATATGGCCTGCATGTCAGCTTCCATAAAAAACCATGGAGTACCTAATCTTAAAACCCAGGCTGGCTTCTGTCTACCAAATGGCAGACATCTGCATAGCCACTGGTGTGCTACAACAATAGGACAGCCCAAGCAAGCAAACAAGCAAACAAACAAACAAACAAACAAACAAATAAAAGTAACAAAGTGAAAGATTATTTGAAAATCAAAGTTACCTTCATCCACGTTGAACAAACTCCCCGATGAATTCTTCCAGTTGGCGTTGGACCATAAACTAAAGCACAGGTTACGTGAACTCTATGGGGTACAAATCTGCAGAGTGGAAGTAAATTAACCTTCATTCAACCCAGAGGTTGTAAAATTGCTTATTTCAGTACTAATGGGATACAGTAGAGCACCTTGGTGATGAAGAGATAGAATAGTAACGAGGCTGTAAACGAGGTGCAACAGCAGCAAAAAAGACACCAAGGGGAGGCTTTACTGATGGGAACTCAGCCATAACCTGAAGAAGGCTCCTCTGATCTCCAACAATCCACCTTGAATATTCATCCTGGACAAAGGGGAGGCAAACCAAGAAATGAAAAATGATCACTTAAACAAGATGAGCATAAGCAAACAAACCAATTTCCCATTTATTAGTCCATGTCTAGGTATTATTGTCAGTCAGTACAAGGATATTAATTAGCTCACCATTTTGAAGCCAACTAATGAACATACAAATGGGGAAACTAAAAAAGAACTGGATAAATACAATAGAGGAAAAAAATAAAGCAACTTATCACCTTTCCAGCTGCTGATGATAGAAATTTTAGTTTTTCTGCCTCACTTGGTTCAGTAGCATGAGCAGCCAGAGCAATCAATGCAGCCTGACAGCACAAAAATTTGAAAGTAAAAATGTTGATTTAACTGTAAGAACCCAAGTAATAAACGTTAGCATGAAGCAACAAAAAGTTATAAGGTCACCTTTCGTGGAGGATTTAAGAGATCTGCATATTGTGCCAATGCAGTCCGAAGTGTGCATGGACCAGGGAAAGGGGGTGGCAGCGAGTTGCCAAGAGATGCACCATCCTCCTTGACAGTTTGAACAGAAAACAGTAAATCCAAAGGTTGCCCCAACAATTTTGCTGCCTCCTCAACAGTTTCAACACAATTCTCAGCATACACTCCAACATGGTCTCCTGTTTCGTATCTGAGAAAGTTGATATACAACCATTTATACTCAACAACACAGCTGCAACTTTTGTAGTGGGGGAGGAGGGGGGGATTGAACCAAACTACTCAATCCAATTATTAGCCTCAATTGCGATACTCCCAATTTTTGAAAGTCAACACAAAATTTGTAATCTACCTCGCAAGAAATTTATTTTCTTTCCAGTTATTAGTAACAAATGCATGTTTCAGAAGTGTGTTATCAGTTTTATAACTTGCATTACTTGGCCACGAACTCACGTGATACCAGTTCCTGATGTGTCAAACTCCAGATGTATGCAGGAACGATCAGATTCTGGCTTGTGAAGCTCCCTCTGCACAGAAACATTAACTCTACATGCAATATAAGCATCTTTGATATCAGTAAACAGAAAAGAAGAAAAAGAAAATAGGGAAGTTACAGAAACATGCAAATGCGTACCTGCAAGGATGCTGTATATCAAATGAAGCATGCCCATTTGCCATGTTTGAGTAGTTTTCCTCACAATGGGTTACAGCTGGATCATGTATCACTACTCTATACTCCAGTATAGCAGCTGTATATGGAGTAGATGCAGTATTTGCATCATCTTCATCCCTGAGAAGCTGATCTAACTCGGGCCACAGCGTTTCTTTCCTAAGCATAATGGTGGAGTGAAAAGTAAGATACCAGAAACTAAGAGTGACGTGAGTTAGAAATCCTCTTCCAGAAGGCTACAATCAAGACAACGCATCTGCTGAACTATAAGATGCAAAAAGAGTGATTCTTGAGAGAGATGAAAGGGCATATACCAAGCAGAAAAATCATCCTCAATGCATTGATCATCATCACCAAGACCAACCTCAATCAGACGCTTAGCACCTGTATTTGATGACACATACAAACTTCACACAAGCTTAGCTCATGTAAAGTCAAAGCCTCTGCCTATTAACACACACACCCAAAAAAAAAAAGAAATGAAAAAGAAAAGAAAGAAGCTACCATTTGAAGGTGAAAAACAAAAGGGAAAAAGAAATCCCCACGTGTCAACATAAACAATAATAATAAAATTTTGCATGATGGGTGATGAATACATTTCATTAGCAGAATGTAAATTGCTTTACTAAGTTTCCCCATACCTTGTTTAGAAAGCTCTTCATCAACCACCTTTGATATCTGTTCCAAATGAAAGCGATAAGTAACAAATACTAAGAATAAGCATACAAAAGAAAGGTTATATGACAAAAATAGAAAGCAATACAAACCAAGCGTCAATTAATCAATCGAAAACTTATCAAAATAACAATAATCATCACTGTCAAAGAAGCCTTGGTTTGGCTACAAAGAACTTATCTCTTCATTCCCCTCAATCAAATGCATCTCTCATGAAGCTGAAAAAAGCTCTATTATCACACAGCAAGACTCTTTTCTTTTTTCCCAATCAAAATAAAGCAAGAGCAAAATAATACATAAATAAATAAACAGAAACACAGAAGATGGGTGTCCTCACATGACCACATGCATGTTCATGTACCTTATTGAAATGCTCATATTGACGATTACCCAAACCAAAAACACCATAGGTGAGTTGCTGCAGCCACAGTTCCCTTTCACCTCCCTGCATACAGAACCAGGTGGTTGCATTAATTTGAACTGCTAAATGAAAAATCAACATTAAAAAACAAGAAACAGTAGGCAAAGAGGTGACATGTTAAATCTAAAAGTTTGAAAAAGCCACCAACCTCAGTGAACCATTTGTAAAATCTTGCAGCATTATCAGTTGGCTCCCCATCTCCATATCTAAAAGTATCAGGTGGCCTCTCATAACTTCGCTTATACTTGGCATTAGAGAGGGGAACAAATTTACATAACCAAAAATGTGCGTTATATATGGTACAGATGAACAAATCTTACGTGGCCACCACAAAAAATGCCAGAGTCTCTTTTCTAAGTTTTTCTTCATATTGCTGATCATCCTCAGCATAGTCATCCTACAACAACCAAATACAACTCGGTAACTGGTATAGAATATCATATGAGAAATTCAAGCAAAGTATGCATATCAGAAAACACTTGCCAGGTCAACAACTTTGACAGCTGCTTTCTCATATCTTGCCTTGACCTCTTCTGCTAAAGCCTACAATGAGCAGTTTTGACATTAAATCACACAACTGCAGAGATAGAAGATCAAGAAATTTGCATTTCCTGGCACAATACCACATGTAAATACATGAGCGGTAATTGAGAAAAAGGTCCTCTTTCCATATAAAACAATCAACAGTTGTCACAAATAAAACAAGCCTCATAATAATCACTCCATGCTACCCAGATCAACTAGAAGTCATAACTTGACACTTCTGACTAACAATAACACATTAAAGAAATCCTGTAATCCAAGTAAGGATGGAGTTTTCACCAATAACCAATTTATGAAAAAAGCGGTACAGAAACAAAGTCTATAACATGTATATTATTTTCAATGGAAACTAAAAGCATCATTTTAGAATGCCCAGTCTTTCTTAAATCAATCCAGAAATAACTTTAAAGAGCAGTAAACACAGGCAACAAACGAGAAAGGTTTCTACTCATCCCAAAGCACTCCTATTCTCTGTTATGAATCAGTGTGATTGAATCTGGACAGTACAAGTGTGCCAAAATTCTAAGTTTCCGTTAAAAATCCTACACTGTCCTCATCGTCAAAGTCACGCTCGATGCTTAGGATATTTTGCCCCAAAAACAATAGGCGAAACAACAAAAAGGAATCTCGAAGTCAGTCCTTGCAACGGCAATCAGTCAAACCCAGTCAATTTCAACACCCGATAAGATCCAACAAGTTGTCAGGATAGAGATCGCCGCAGCAGCAGCAACCAAACAAACTTTACCTTCGCGAATCCCTCGGCGGTCCCTGTTTGCGTGCCAAAGAAAATGGTGACCTTAGTTTTACCAGAGCCAACAAGTAACTCGTCCTCTTCGTCGTTTTTTACCACGAGCAGCTTCGGCACCGCAACTGGCTTAGCCTCGCGGCTCCGATTGTTCGCTGACTTCCGCCAGAAGAACACCAGAAGGCCGACAATCAGCGCCAACGACGTAGTCGCGATCACTATCACCGAGTCCGACACCGAACCTCCCGGCGACACCCCAAGCACGGATTCGACGAACCCCAACCAATCCGAGCTTGACGAACTCATCTTCCGCCGGAAGCACAAATGCGTTTCGAGCTCTGGTAGTTTCTCTCTCTCCCAGTAGCTAGTGCAAGACCTACAACTTGGGAGAGCAGCAGGTGGTGGGAGAGCAGGGATGTGAGAGAGACAGAGAGAAGTGCTGTTTTTGTGCGGGAGAGACGGCGATGTAGGATCCCGGACCCACTAGAGTTGTCAACCCAAAAGTTCAGCCCGGTTCCTTTTTCGATACAATAAATTATTAGAGTTTTAACTTAAGCCACCTTAGCTGAAAATAATTTATTTTTATTTTTATATTTTTTTTATTTAGGACCAACTTCATTTAAAAATTAGTATTAAGTTGATATAATAATTCATTTCAAAGTAAATTTTTATGATATTATTAAATTTTTATAAATTTTTAGTTTTTAAATTTTTTAGGTATTAAAAAATAAAAATTTATAAAAATTTAATAAGATTTTAAAAATTATATTTTAAATAGATTATTACACATTCATAATATTGGCTTTCAAATGAAATTGGTCCTACATAAAAAAAATATAAAAATAAAAATAATCTTAGAGAATTCATTTTAACTTAAATTAACTTAATTTCAAATAAATTATTTTTATTTTTACATATTTTTTGCCTGAAACTAATTTCATTTGAAAACCAATATTATGTAGGTATAATAATCCATTGAAAATAAAATTTATATGCTACTATTAAATTTTTATGATTTTTTCTTTTTAATGCTTAAAAATAGGGAAAATTATAGAAATTTCATAATATCATGAAAATTTATTTTCAAATGGATTATTATATTTCATAATATTAACTTTTAAATAAAATTAATTTTGAATAAAAAAGATATAAAAATAAAAATAATACATTTTGGATTAAGTTGTTGGGATAGTTTGGAGTTGGTTTAGCTGTGCTACAGGTCCTTATACTTGTTCAGTTCTGACAAGTGAGTCCTTTTACTCTAACTTAGCATGGATTTACCCTATATCTTGTCAATTTGGTATGGCTTAATCCAACCCTCTAACTTGGCAATTTTAGGGACTAAAATTGCACAGGAAAGCGACATGAATTTTATTGGAAATTATACACTTCCAAATTTAGTGTAGTAAAAAGATGCTACTACTATTTCCATCCCATTTTGATTGCTTAATTTTATTTTGTACGGGATTTAAAGAATACTAAAATTATACCTTTTGTTTTCAACTTACTTTACCTTTATTCTACCCTTACTCCTCCTTCATCGCCACCACCAACTACGGTCGTCTCCGATTCATTCTGTTATTATTCTTCTAACTCAAAGAATTATAGACAATCACACAATGCAGATCAGAACGCCAAACATAAAACAACTCCAAAGTCAGTAAAAGATTCCATAAATTCATAACAGAAAGCCATTTCAATTCCGAACCCCAAATTCTCAAACATCAAGCAAACCAAAACTAAACCAGGAAAAAAAAACAAAAAGAATAATTAGAAGGAACAAATGAATCTTACAAGGTAGAAATTTTAGTCTGATTCACCTATTAGTTACCTCCACTTGCACTTTTTGCCTTAATATGGATTAGACCTAGACGATGATGAAGGTGTAGATGGAGCAGGCCGATGGTAAATCAGAGACTAGGATGATACATAAGTAGGGTTACAAATGAACAAAACAAACATGAACAAACCTTCATTTGTTTAACTTTTAATGAATATAAATGATAAATGAACAAGTTTTCACTGTTATGTTTGTTCATTTATAGAAGCATTTGTTTTCATTTTTGTTCGCTCGTTAACAATAACATTATTGTGAACCACACCAGTTGAACAAATGAACGAGATCATGAATATTCTTAAATGAACATGTTCTTAACCAAAATAAATAAATGTGTTGGTAAACAATATAAATGAACAAACAAATGAATGGACAAAGCAAATATTATGAATAAAAAAATTTACAAAAAAATAAATAAATGAGTAGATGAACAAACGAACAAATGAATGAACAAATATAAACAAATATTAATCAAACTGTTCATGAACATAAAAAAAATTAACAGACACTTTGTTTATGTTCATTCATTTGACTTAAACAAACATAAAATTTATTTTTTTGTTTTCATTTGTTTAATTAAATAAACGCACATAATGGACTCATGTTTAACTGTTTGCCGAACTTTCTTTTCATTTACAGCCTTAGGTGCATGGTAAGGGAGGCAAACGAGCAAATCGAACCAGACAGGCATGCCGCCAATTGGGCAAATTACCCAATCTGGCAGGTCTTAAAGCCTACCATGATGAACCCAACCTCCCCATGTCATTGATAAGATGATAAGCACCCATGACACTAACGTACCTAGCTTAGAAAGGTGAAATAATCAAATCGCGATGGAAAAAGAAAGGTGAAGGATGAGAGGATGAAATGTGATTGGAAGAAGAATCTAATAAGCAACCAAAGACTCATTTTTTGAAATTTTATGCAATGATGGTGTAATGATCATTTTACACCATAAAACTTATCGAATCATGAAATGGTGAAAAGAATATAAGATGGGAAGCATTAAAAAATGGTGGGGGCCAAGGTAAAAAGAGGAAGAAAAGCACCTCATGAGTCAACACACTTTTTTTAAAAAAATATTCTTAACACTATTATGACTTGCGTATAATTTAGACAAAAATTAACAAACCAAATAATTGGAGTGATCATTACCTCCATCAGAAGGAAGTTAACAATAAGAATAAATATTTATACAAGTATTGCATAAGATTCCATTAAAAAATAATAAAGAGAAAAAGATTGACCATAATCCTAGATAATGTTATAACTTAAACTCAAGCGGTCCAATTTACCATAATCATAATCACATAACACCTTTTTGAATTCTCGCACCTAGAGATATCAATGAGCTAAATTTGGGGTAGGTAGAGTTTTTTTTTCCAAACCTTTCTTAAAATACAAGAGTTTTACCCATACCTTCCCTACAACCTGCAATAAGAGGGTTTCTTCTTCTAAATCCTCTTTGCACTAGTGCAGGTAAGGTCGGTGTTATACAGGCAATACCTTCATAATTGATTCACTAGAAAAAAAAAACTTAAAAAAAATATTAAACTACTATTTTGTGCTATTTTGTTTGCTTTCCCAGAGAGTTTAGGCTTGCAAAAGTAAATGAAACATAGCAAATTGCTTAGGACAAACAACAGAGCAATAAAGAAATGTAGGAGAAACATGGATAAACTTGTGAGTTTTAAAGATTTTAAATTAAATAATATTATAAATTGCTTGCAGGGAGGGTGTGGGTCAAGTTTAGGGAGGGTATACTATTAATCCTAAACCCTCCCTGTACCCAGTAGGTTTGTCTACAAAAATTATCCAAACTCAGTTCAAACCTACTTAGTTGCAAAAAGTAAAATTAAAAAAAAAAAACTACCCATCGGGTACAATATGCTGCTCGCAAGTCTGGGTTAAAAATTGACATCCCTATACCCACCCCCTTTTACGTGTACATTTCTATTTGGTTTTATTATTAAATACTCCCTTAGTCTTATATCTATTGAATTATTTGGTTTTATGTGGAGTTTAAGAAAGTAAAAAAAGTTCGTGTTGTTGCCACTTTTATACTTAATTTTTTGTTCATAAATTAAGAAAATTGAAATGATAGTTTTAATGGAATTACAGTAAAATAATTTACTAAATATGAGAATGTTGCAAAGATTTGAAATTTTTAGAAGTATAATATATTACAATAGTTATGAGACGGAAAGAATATTTAATATTATCATTAAGAGTTGGAAAGGGCTAAAATATTTGAATAGGGATGTCAACCGATATTTGTCCCAACAGGGATTTGGCTACATCCAATTTAATTAGTTGTTTGTTTTTTCAATTGAATAGAATTGGGTGGGATTTGAGTTTTACTTTTTGCTCACTTGTTGGGTTTAGGTAGGATGTGAGTTTATGCTTCACTTGGCTTTTATCTAACCCATATATGTGTGTTTGAGCTCGTGTGAGCTTTATTACATGTATATGTAGGAAATATCTAAGAGGCTGGAAAGGTGGAAGGAACTAGAATTTGTTAAAATTGATGCATGCTTTGACTATATAGTTATTTTTGTGCTCCATTCAAAATGAGTCGATTAATCCATAAAAAAAAAAGTTTAGATTTAAATGAGTTCCATTTGCTAATGATAACATAATTCTAAAAATCGCATATGTTAAAACTTCTGAACTTATGTTGAGTTCATAATAGCACCATATTTAGCAGCAAGCATAAAATGAAGTGGGTAGAAATATGTGTCTCCATGTGGATTATGTATTTATCTATTAACGTTATATTCAACTGTTCAGGAAAGAGAAATACTCAAAACACCCTTTTCTATTATTTTTCTACATTGTGTTAACAATTGAATTAAAATTTTGTATTTGTTTAAATTTGTGTTGCATGTTACTTATAAATTATATATTATTTAAATTTGTGTTTGGTTGGTCCACTAAAAGGATGTGTCCGAGGCAACATGAGAATGTTTGTGGTTATCGAATGATGGGTGACAGTTTAAAGGGTTTTACTCGACTAAATCTACCTAAAATTAGGTAAAATATAAATATTAAAATTGTCCATCAAACAGGTAATGGATAAGATACATGTGAGATTACCATTTAACCTAAATCACACCCACTAACATCCTTAATTAATCCTCTCATGTGTTGTACCGTTAATGAAAAAACAATGTACATAATTTTCCTTTGGACTGCAATAGTGAGGAGAATTCAAACGTGTGCAACAAACTCGTGCAACAAATTTCCCAAGAATCAAGAGTACTTTTCCCCAGCTCTTTAACAATAAAGTAAAACCACGGTGAGAAAGGTTGCGTATAATCTATATTATTGTATCTGTTTTAAATTGTTTGTAACTTATTTTATTTTAAATTTCCCCCCATTTTTCTAACATTTTTGTATATTATTTTTAAATTATTATTTAAATATATATTTTTTATTTTATTGATGCATGTACAAAAAGTGAAAGATAAAAAATAGAAACAACAAACAATTCTTTCTTGTATTTCTTAATTGAATGTTAAACTTAATTGTTTCAACGATTTTGGTACGTACAGACCATTTCTTTCACCGTCAAAGTAACATCGTGTCTCTATAATGCTCCATCTGTTCTAAGTTTTTTACTTTATTTAAGTTTTTTGAATTAAGTTTGACTTATGTTTATTTATATTACCATTTGATAAAATTTTTAAAAAATATATTAAAAAACTATAATATAATTTTATTTAAAAAATTAGTAAATAATAATATAAATAAATTTGACTACTAAAATGGAGTGGAAAATCTGAGATGGATGTAATACCGTTTACTTATGAAATAGGAATTAAACAAAGATGATATTAATCATCATATTCCTAAAAATCCTAATATGAGCATGTTGTAATTAGAGAATCATGAGTTTATCTGATAAACGTTTATAATTGTTTCCTCCATTTGAATTGGTTAAAATATTTGATTTTAGCATGTTGATTAAAACAGAGGGAAAATGTCGACGTGTTTTTTAAAAATATTTTTACCCTTAATTTTTTTACATATAAATCAAGACCGAAAAATGTTTTATGGAAATGAATAGTTTGGGAAATGTGTACCAGGTAGAATTGAAAATGCATGCCATGTTTGACCAGCTTTTACTTGAAATTGCCTTTGTTGTTTGCAAAAGTCACACAATAATATGAGTAGCCTCTAGGGATGGCAAACGGATGGAATTGAGTGCAGAGCCACCACATCTACCACCCGCTCGCTAAACTTGATGGAAACAAAAAACAAACACTCGTACCCGTCACATGCGAATCACAGGCATCTCGTGAATTGCCAACGAAATTGGCGGTGTTAACTATGGTAGACCTGTTGTTTGGCACTCATGAGGTAACGGTGATGGTAGGGAGCGAAAAATTGTAGCAACAGAAGGTCACCAACCAGTGGTAGGAAAGATTTTGGGACGGTGATGGTAAGGAGTGAAAAATTGCAGCGGTAGAAAGTCAACGGGCAGCGGTGGGAAAGATTTTCGGACGGCATTTTGGTGGTTGTAGAGGTTATAATGATTCAGCTAAAAGACAAAGAAGATGACATAAGGTTAGGCCAGAAAAAGAAGATAAGATAAAGAATAGTATACCAGGTTTGACCAAAGAAAGAAGTAGACGAGCGGCAGGGGCGACAGGGAGAAGAAAAAAAGTAGCCATGAAGGGTTTTGTTTATATTGTTTGTTAATTTATATTTTAATCACTTAAGTTATATATTTGTTTCATGTTAGTCTTATTATTTTGACAAGTTACAAATAAGTCATTCACAAACAAAGGAAAATTGTGGCAAGTTACAGGTGTCATGGGTTTACCCGTAAAGCAAAATTAAAATCCATGTCCGTCAAACAGGTGAAGATTTCATCAAATACCCGCAATCCGAGGGTCAGGTATCCACGGGTGGCAGTTTTCACCAAATCCACTGCCATCCCTAGTTGCATTCTACTTCATGAATTTCATGGGCCATTCCCGGGTTGGCCGAAAAGCGGGTCATAGGTGATCTATGTCTTTGACTTGACCCAGTCTCCGAAACGCATAAACTCCTTAGGGAAAAAGTACCAAAAAACTCACTATAGTTAGAGGTCTGAACTGATTTGGTCACTATAGTTTTGAGTGGTTTCAACTGCATTACTAAAGTCATACTTTGGGTCTAAATTAGTTACTAATGTTACAGTTTGATACCAAATATGTTACCAGTTGTTAAAAATCAAGCAGTAAGTGCGGGAAGTTATTAGGTTTGAAACATTAGGGTATTAATGTAACTTTTAGCAAACTTCAGAAACTTTGTGTAATTTACCATTTTTATTTATTTTATGTGCAAGTCACTACATCGGTCATTGTTGAATTTGCCATTGATGACAGAGGTGATATCAAAGGAGGTAGCATTGGATATAACTATTTACAAACAAAAAAAACTGCGATATAAAGACGTAGATAATAAAAAACATATCAATATTAGATGAATGAGTTTTATTTGATTGAGGTTTGGGTCATTTGTAATATTAGAATGTGATAACTAATTTGAACATTATTTTTAGAGGGACCAGTGGCAAATATAATGAAAAATAGGGGTGATTGTTGTACAAAAAAAAAATGATAAATTATACATAGTTCATGAAGTTTGTTAAAAGTTACATAAGTACCTAAGGATTTCAAAACCAAAAACTTCTCATGTTTCCTATTAGGTTTTTAACAGCTGGTGATATATTTGGTACCAAACTGTAACATTAATGATCAACTTGGATCCAAACTATGACTTTAGTGATGCAATTGGAACTACTCAAAATTATAGTGACCAAATCGGTCTAGACCCATAACTATGGTGGGTTTTTTTGGTACTTTTCCCAACTCTTTATAGACGCTTCCCAAACTGGTTGTAAATGCATATGCATTGCAAAAAAAAATTAGGGAGGAGGGGATTTTAATTACACCAACACCATTTTCTTACTCTTTTCCATTTTTTTGCCATAATATAAAATAGAGTTATATGTGCAATTAAGCTTCCGAGAGTGATGATACAAATTCAGTGACCATCTTCCTCAGTAGCATCATTAATCATTAACACTAATGATGTAAATTAGATTAAACCACATTCCATTCCGTTAACAATTTTAATGAAAGCTGTAGATGGACTACGTTTTATTTATTTCGTTAGTGCATTTATTCAATTTCAACTTAGAATTAAATTTATATTGAGCTCCGAGTACCGGGCACTTGCACACACAAACAAAACACGTTATATATATATATATGTATATAATTGTTGCTTCAGAAGAGACCCCAGGTCTTCTGGATCTCAGCCTTCAGCTTGTCCATCTGATCCGGCGGCAGGACAACAGTTACGGTCCTCTCAATTTCGTCCCCACCTCCCTTTGCTGGCCCCGGAAGAACCAAAACCGCCCCCTCCTCACCAGTACCACTAATTGTGAAGTTCGCCGTAATTGCCCTATGCCCCTTCAGTTTCAACCCGTATACATCTGCACCCTCCAAGTTTACGAATGTCAGATTTGCTCCATAAATTATGACGTCCGATTCTTCGCCGTCTACCTGGACCGCTCCTTCGATCAAACCATGCTCTGAAACCCTTTTCTCACAGATCAACTTCGCCAAGTCGATTAAGTCGCAATTCTCAACCGCGAACTCCGATTCCACGACGCTTATCTCCATTCCGTTTGACGGCGTTTCGTTTTTTCTGTCCATAAGACCGTTGTCCTCGCAAATTGTGACTACTCTCGGCGTCGAATCGCCTTTAATTTTGGCTACCGATTTCCACACCATAGCAGAAATGAACTCGAAACGCGGAATTTCGGCTGCTCGGCTAGGATCACAAGTGTTGGACAAGATCTCCCCGAGTTGTTTTGCAGTGATGTGGAAAGAATTCGTCTGCATTTCGCCGTTGCCGGTGGCGATCCAGCAGTCGCCGACTGGGCCAACTTTCTGAAGGGAAAGTGGTTTTCCGGGAATCGAAGTGAAAGGCGGGGTTAGACCAGAGGCGTTCGATTTCTTCCTGGCGTCAGGCACGTGCAGAGGCTTCTGCGGCACGTGACCCGCCAAGAAATCGCCCCATGTGTTGATGAAGGCCGAAGCTGAAAACACGTCGCCTAAAACATGAGCCCAGCTGAGACCTACGGAGAGCCCACCACACTTGAACCGAGTGAACTGGGCCCAGAAATAGGAGACAAAAGAATGCAATAACGCTTTAAGCACCCAAAAAACCAAAACAAACACAATAATTTGTGAATCTACAAAAAAATTTAATTTTGTAAATTTACATGTCAAACAGTAAAGAACATTACTATATATATTACACTGATTTAATAGAATATTAATCACATTTCAGGGGTGTATATTCATCGCCATCATACTTTCAACAATAAATCTCAACTTACTGGGACCACCCTTTTTCTTTATCCTGATTTGTTTATGGTCAACCATCAGACAATTAATATCGTAAGCGGCAACCACAAAATTAGCTGAGGGATTGATTTTATTGGGATATAAACTCTTAACTGTAAGCTAGATTTGTCCAGTTGAAATATGGAATTACTTGTGCAGCAATTTAATGCGAAAGCTAGCTAGCTAGCTTGTCCACGCAATTGCATATTTGGCATTACAGGAATGGTGCGTATTTCTAGTTGGGTTCGATACTCGCAATACCTAACTCTTAACTCTTAACTCTTAACTAATTGCGCCCTTCTCTGGTCCTTCCAACTTTAATGTCCGGTCATGCCAATGATAGCTCCCTGAGATTGATCCACGCCAAAATACCCAGTAATTCTAAATACATATGTAGTTGCGTGTCATTTGTCCAAGACAAGCAACTAATAATAATAAAAGCATGATTTATTTTTGACACTATACGATGCCAAATAATAGAATCGCTTTTGTTCCCTCCTTAATTCATTCTTAATATATACACATACAAGACCTTTTCGCCCAAGCAAAGCGAAGAAAAGTTTTATATACGAAAACAAAAATATAAGAAAAACTAGAGTTTTTTTATAAACAATTGAAAATTGGTAAAATTGAAGTCAAAATAAAAGTTTATTTAAAGAAACCTAAGAGTTATTTTAATATTTCATGTTTGTTTAAATCAATTATATATTGTGACCCACTGAAAAAAAAATTTATTAGATCCATCACTGTCGTTAAACTCTATATGGTCAGCAATATACACACATAAAACTAATTAACTTCTCATTTATTCATTCTTAATAATTGTCACGTCGCATTTATGACTAAAAACATTTATATATTTGGTCCATAAGCGAAGTGTCGATTATATAGATTATAATTTAAAAAAAAAACAATAAATGTATGTAAAATGATTAATGCACCTACTTTGTAATAGTAATTATGTAACAAAACCAAGAATGGAAGGAATGGATTATCACATCAAGATTTTGACAATGAAAAATATTTAAAAGGTCGAAAAAACACATGATTTTCACTTCTAATTTCCAAAACACTTCAATTAAATAAATAATTTTTTTAACTTATAAACCAAAAGACCAAAATGCGAACACTGGAAAGGTGAATTTGAGAGGAAAAAAAATGAAATCCTTGGAACTTTTATAATATATATGGTAATAAATTTAAGTGAACATATGTTATTTTGGCGAGAAAGACTCAACAAATAAAGAGAATTGATACCTAGTATTAGATTCTAACAATAATAAACCAAACTCTTGTTCTAATTCTTAAGGTTTATGATTATTATTAATAGGAGGTTTAATGTGAAATTCATCATTCCCATTTACCTCCCTCCATGTGCTTGAAAGAAAAAAATTATTAATAATTATCCACTCAAATTGTAAATTAGTTTATCTATATCTTTAAGAAGTCCGAAAACAAATTATTCTTTATACAAAAAATATTTTTTAGTAATTTTTAATTAGGTAAAAATAAGTATTCTAATTACAACTTTTATTAGAAAAAATCATATAAATTACTCATTTTTTTAAACCCAATTCAAGTGATTATTAGATAAATAGAGTATTAAATTTTGCTTATAACAAAAAAGTAGAGATGAAAGGAATGAACTTAAAAATGAAAAAAATTGAGCTTAGATTGTAACTATAGAGCACAGCAATATGATGAGATAAGAGCGCGCGCGCGCACGCACACACACATATATATATATATTCACACAAACATTACCTGAATAAAGATCAAAGGAGAAAATCCCAGATCAGGCCCAAGGACTTGACTGTAAGCAAGGTAGTGATCAAGCGAAGCTCCGACGTTTTCCCTTTCTAACCACTCGCCAATGGTCCTGTTACAATCAGTTTCAACAATTCTGACCCCGCTGTCGTTACACTTGATGAACGGCCTGCCGGATTCCGATCTACGAATCCTGCCGCCGGCAGCGTAGTAACGCTCCAGCAAACTAAACAAAGGCGCCTTGAGATCATAGGGTCTCAGACCTTCAACTGCTTCGCTGCCGAAGAAATATACAGCCTTTATGTAGTGAAGCTTCATGGCTAGGTCCATGTTGGTCAAGTTGAGGCCCTTGTCCTCGCCGGTCACTTTAGCCGACACCACCGAGGTCAGCTTCATGTTGGGAAACGGGTGCGCCGTGGTTGGAGCCATGCCGAATGCTTTGCCGATGCTAACGTTTTCACGAGAAACGGCCAAGACACGAGAAGTAGTTATGCCAGAACCAAATGTCCACGCTAAAGTTTATATAAGAAAAATAAAAGGAGCCTTCTAAAACAAGTGGGCCTGTACCGGCGCAAACCTTTCCAACAGTTTTTCTCAAACTTTTCGACTTTTGTCACTTGAGGAACCAAGCTAATAAAAATGTTAAAAGAAGTCCAGATAAGGGAGTGGTGATGCAACCTGCTCTACTAGTTATAAGTTACATGGTACCCAAATCAGGTTTAAGTGGTACCAAATTGAGATTCAATTGGTATCATCTTTAGGTTCATTTGGTATCAGATTCAGGTTAAGTGGTATAAGATTAAGATTAAGTGGTACCAAATTTAGGTTTTAGTTGTACCAAATTTAAGTTTTAGTGGTACTAGATTCATGTTCATTTGGTACTAGATTCAGGTTAAGGTGTATTATATTTAGGTTACTTGGTACCATAATCAGGTTAATTGATACCATATTCAAGTTAGGGGTACTAGGTTTAGGCTAAATGATACCATATTAAGGTTCATTTGATGTTGGATTCAAGTTAAGTGGTACTGTATTGAGGTTGTATGGTACTAGATTTAGGTGAAGTACTAAATATAAGTTTAATTGGTACTAAATTCAGGTTATAGTGGTATCAGATTTAGGTTAAATGGTACCATACTGAGGTTATGGTACCGAATTTAGGTTAAGTGGTGCCGAATTCAGGTTAATTGACACTAGATTCAAGTTAAATGGTACTAGATTCAACTTAAGTGGTGACATACTTACGTTAAGTGGTACCAGATTCATGTTCGTTTTATACCAAATTTAAGTTGTTGTGGTACCAGATTCAGGCCAGGCCCTTGAATTGGTTAAAGTGATAAACTAATCGGGTTTAGGTGGTACTTAAAATAGGTTCAAGTGATATCTAAACTTGATTAAGTGTGATCGATGACCAGATGAACTAGTTAAAGTGGCACATAAATCAGATTAAGTAGTACCAAAATCAAATTTAAGTAGTATCAGATGTGGGTTAATTATTACCATATTTAGGTTAAGTGGATATAATTTAGGTTCAATTGGTACTAGATTTAGAGTTTAAGATTATGGTTAAGGTTAAGGTTTAATGTTAAGTTTAGGTTTATGAATTAGGGTTAAGGTTAAAGTTTAAGTTTTAGAGTTTAGTGTTCGATTTAGGTTTATGGGCTATGGTTACTATTAGAATTTAGGATTTAAAGTTAGGGTTTCTCTTTAGAAGTCAACATGATTTTTGGACTTTTCACTTCAAAAATTCTCAACATCTTGTTTTGATTATGTCTTATTGATGCTTATGCTACAAATTTTAAATATATTTTTTTCACGTTCATTAAGTTAAAAAACATAAATATTTAATTATGATTATACCTATATAATTTTTCAACATAAGGTATAATTCAAGGAAAAACTATATAACTTAGCTTAAAAATTAGTTTCAGACAACTACAGTAATTTTGTGAACCGTACTACAGCTTAAAAAATTAATTTCAAACAGTTACACAAACTGTTGTTGCTAACCATATCGAAGTCCATAAGAAAATTGTGAATGGATACCATTTAACCTGATTTTATGTAAAAAATTCAAATTCAAATTTCAGGCCAATAGATTATTCACCCTTGCTTGACATTATTTTACGTACAAATGGTACAAAACCATTGATCTTTTAACATAAAAAAGTTCCATATGTGCTATGATCTAAGGTCTTAATCACCAAACTAAGGCTTAAATAAGCAAGAACAACAATAGCTTGGTCACCAAGTTTTCATTCTTGAGCTAGAAGCAGCCTCAAAAACTAGCCGCAACCTAAAAGGTATTAAATTCCATTAAAGGTTTTATTGCTTTTTTTGACTCCATTAAACAATCCTTTTCATCAGTTAAAGGAGATTCTAGCAAAAATGTGTAGAACCCGAAATGTTGGATCATGGGGCTTAGGGAGCGTATCATATGGGTCAAATTTGTTCAGATTTCCTTCATTTAATTATTCAATAATCTGGTCAATAAGTTAAAGACTGAGTCAACCGCCTGTAACTTATTGGCTGAACCAAACCTGCAAAATTCCACAAGTTTGATTCCAATACCTCTACACAATGACCAACAATGTTCCAATTATTTTCCACAGGTTCGTAGATACCTAAGACAACATACAAACTTGAAATCTTCATTTATCAAGCAATCTTGGACAGAAACTATATACACAGAAAGTCCCAACATATACATCATTCTAATATTAACTGAAGTACACTCTCTTTTGGATTCACACTTAAATGCAAATTCTTGCAAAAATAGCTAATAACAAAACGTGCCTAGATCATTCTAGATCAGTTCCATACATTTGCAAAAACATGTTCAATAGATTAGATGAGCCTGTAAATATTCTAATTACCTGCAACAAAATTAACACACAAACAGAAATAGAAATAGGTCAATTTTGATCTCTGCAAAATAAAATTAGAAGGAAAGTGACTTCCATATTGAAACTTGTTAAGGGTTACCTATCTTGAACCTGCAAGAAACATCATTATTCCAGAAAATTACGCCCTTACATGTTCCACGCACCACACAAACCAGAACACTTTCAAATCAATCAACCTTTTTCTAAGCCTCGGAACTAAAACACCAGAATTCATACGCAAGAAAAATATTAGCATTCAGCAGAAAAGAGAAGCCTAACATAAAGACAAGGAAAGACAAATCAGGACCAACATGTTTCTTATTGCATTTTCTTATAGAGGTTTCTTATTAGGATTTCCAGAGCAGATGGATCAATCTTGTAATTCAACCTAAGGGAATAAATTTTGATATTGTACAGAGAAATACATCCTTCCAAGCCTATTAAGCCAACTAGAAATGTGATATAGGAGTATAATTCTTCAGAGCAAACTTCATTAATGGAGAAACCACACTATTTATCCTGCAACAATATTAATTAAAAAGCACAAATGTTGAAATGCGGACCAAAACATAGACTACAATGAAGTCTTTAGAAATAGTTATAAATCATCACACACTTGAGCAATTTATACATGGACTTGTCAATGACATCAATCTAAAAACAAACGGGGTCACTGATTCAAGCAAAAAATTACCTCCTTTAGTGAATTGAGTAGCAAAGAAAAGCTCAAGCGAAACCATTAACTACCACAAGTGTGCACGTGTTTGCAAGCATATCCATGGCTTTGGAAACCATCTAAAGAAAGCCTGAGGTACCCTATTAAATTCACTTGCTATATTTGTTGTTAATATAATTTATAAATTCATTTTGGTCACTTAAAAGAAGTCTTCTGCTAGATAGTATAGAATCGATAACCGCTCCCCAAGATTTAAGATAAAATCACTGTGACAATTTGAACTTATTAATAATAAATGACCTACTTATCTCAAGGTGATCCCATAAACAAACTGTAAAATTTTAGGATTAACAATACTTTGATATCTAGAACTTAAGCTCCAACATGCAGCGATAACTTACGATTTTCACCATCAAGCAACAGGGCCAAAAAGGCATTCTAAAACCACAATATTCTAGCACCACAATAACATCTGAACTATTGCTGGAACCAATAATTTCTCAAACAACTGTTGGAAAAAAAAACAACCCAGATCAAACCTGTAAAATAGTCGGGCACCCAATTCACTGTGTGCAAGAAATCTGCAATAAAGGACATCACATTTCTCATGTATTCCTCAAAGAAACACATCAGACAATGAAAAAAAAAAAAGAAAAGAAAAGAAAAGAGAATCCCGGTCAAAGAAAGATAACCTCTTTTGGCCTGTTTAGAATGCCCATTTTACACACAATCTCAGGAAACAAGGAATGCCCATTTCACTGAACAATCTTAATTGGTACAACCCATTTTGATTGCCGATGACCCGAACAAGAGCAGATTCCTTCTGGGCACATCAATGCTTGTGTGGGGCACTGTGGAGGTGCCAGAGGGTTGAAATGTTGTAGCTAGCCAGTAATCTGGCAACAAGGGTTATGCAATAGCTAATGAAA
Source organism: Aquilaria yunnanensis (assembly GCA_039654915.1). Lineage (NCBI taxonomy): Eukaryota > Viridiplantae > Streptophyta > Magnoliopsida > Malvales > Thymelaeaceae > Aquilaria > Aquilaria yunnanensis. The sequence goes on along the minus strand of CM077593.1, from coordinate 99,486,820 downwards.
GAGCAGTCTTTTCCACGAGACTTTGCTTTGGTGAGGATTGATGAATAGCAAGCAGAAGGTTAGGGGAGTTAAAGACTCAGGTGAGCTTCGTCGCATCTCCAACATTGACAAAGGAGTCGCGCATCACCAGAAATAGGAAGAATCCATACCTCAACCAGCCCTACAGCACATTAAAACTGCTGATTTCCCCCAATGTTTGAGATCTCAAACACTGACAAAAACAAGAGAACAATACCTTAGTGGTGCCAAACAGGCTGCAGTTTCAATCTCTTTGCCTTCTCTGATTTCCAGTGATTTGGAAACAAGATCCGGACAGTGACTGGCGGGGAGCTACTTCGGCAGGCTAAGGAAGATATGCAACAACCTAATCAAATGAAATCCGAACATCCACAGCTGCCCATGCCCTAAATCGTGACATGCAACAACCATAGTCCCCCATGCGGCCAATTGGGCAAATTAATGATGTCAAAGATGACTCATTCGAGGAAGAACAGGAGAAGAAAAGAGATTGATTCGAGGAAGAAGAGAAGAGGACGAGATTTGAGGAAGAAGAAGAAGCCCACCTGTAACTAGCAGAAGTAGGTTGCCACCCAACTCCCTATTGTCTGATCACAATGTGATGGGCTGATGGCCCAAAGAAAATAAATTTTTGGAATCAACATGACAAATATAGTTCTTTTATTATCCACCTATATCTAATTAGACATAGTAATCAGTCCCTTAATCTTCTATATAAGGCATAAATCATTAAAAAAATTGATAAAAATACTCTTAATTAAAATATTCTTCTCCACAAAAAAAACCTAGCTTGCTACTGCTGTCTCCTCCTGTGCCGACGCTGGTGCTGCTGCCGAACTGTCATACATCATGATCTCGCAGTATAGTCATATGTTATGTTCAAAAAAAATGAAAAGTGTCCGAATGGATGCCGAAAAGTGTCTAAAAAAATATTTAGAAGTGTCTGATCAATACATAGACAATTTACTCTCTTCAAAAATAACTAATTGAAATAATAAAAAAGTGTCTGAATGAATGTGTAAAAGTGTCTAAAGAAATATTTAAAAGTGTCTGACCAATACATAGACAATTTACTCTTTTAAAAAATAACTAATTGAAACAATAAAAAGTGTCTAATAAATGTGTAAAAGTGTATAAAAAAAAGTGACAAAATGTCTAAAATGTGTCTAAAAAAGTGTCTAAAAAAAAGTAACAAAATGTATAAAAAGTGACAATTTACTCCCAGCGTTGCCTCTGCTTCGATCGCTCCGATCTTGGCTCATCGCATAGTCGCTGTGGCGTTGTCGGCATCGAGTCGGAGCATTGCCTCTACTCCGATTGCTTCAGTCTTGGCTCGTTGCGTCGTTGGACTTCAGGCTCATCATCGCCTTAAAACTCCGACGATGGTGAAGAGGCAATGCGATTCAATCGGAATAGAGGGGCCCCGACGCGATTCGATCGAAACGGCGAGGCGGCGATGCTGAAGAGATGCAATTTGATCAGAGCAGAGAGGCACTGATGCTGAAGAGGCGATGCAATTTGATCGAAGTAGAAAGGTGGCGACGTGATTTGATCGGAGTAGAGAAGCGACGACGCTGAAGAGACGTGATTCGATCGGAGCTGAAGAGGCAGCGATGCTGAAGAGACATGATTCGATCGGAGCTGAAGAGGCGGCGACGTGATTCTATCGGAGCAGGATTGGAGATTAAGCTGAAAAAGGCCACGGCGATGCGATTCAATCGCCGGCAATCTAGCTGGAACGAAGAGCGGCGGTGGTCGACGGGGATGAGAAAGAGAAAACGGGTTAGGGAAGAAAATTTTGGGGGTAAAATAGTAAAATCACCCCTATGTCTAATTAGACATATGTGCATGATATCTAAGGTATGACAAATAAGGAAAATATACGTGTGAACAAGTAGTTTGGGTAAAACTCAATTTGTTGAATAGACGGTGGAGATTGAGGGCGCACCAGAACAGCTCCTCTATTATATACTCCATTCGTCTCATAAAATTTGTCTTCTTTAATAATGTACATAAATTAAGACTTATCTACTTTTTACTTCTTTCTTTTAATATAAAACTATTAGTTTATTTATTTTTATATAAAATACATGTACTTATCTACTTTTTAATGGGCCCTGCGTACTTTCACTCTTTAACTTTCTTAACTTTCTCTCCTTTCAATAAATGATATATATATAAAATAATAAAAAAGTTACTTTATTTGGAAATATAAAAAGGGGACAACTATTTTGAAACTGCCAAAAAAGGAATAGAGGCTAACTATTGGGAAACAGAGTGAGTAACTTTCAAAAAGAAAAGGCTTAAATGTGGAATAGTATCCTAAACTTTTACTAACTAAGTCACTCAAAGGCTTGAACTATGAACCGGCACAACTCAAAACTCATAATTTTGAATTTGAGCCAGTTCAGTCCACAAGATGAATTTGTCAGTTAGATAAAGTCATGTGTTTGGACGTCATTTGTGACCATCAGACCAAGCTGATAGACTCGGCCATGTCATTGCTCGTGAAAGGCAGTCAAATGATGGTAAACGGCATCTGAACGCGTGACTTCATCTAACTAACCAAATCATCTTATGAACTAAACCACCCTAAACTTAAAAGAATGAGTCCTTAGTTGTACTAGTTAATAGTTCAGACCCTTAAGTGATCCAGTAGACAAAGTTCAAGAGACTATTCCACATTTAAGCCAAAAGAAAAACAATGAAATTGGGTAGAGTATTTCTACATTCACCACCACAAAGTTAAAATCGCCAAGTATCATTTGAGTTAATAGTTACTTGTTTGTCTTGTGTAAATATTCATTCAACTTTGATTGTTTAGCTAAAGGTAACATAGAGTAGTGGTACTTGACAAGTAATTCAATCAATTCTCATGGGAACGATACTTTTTTTCACCCAAATGTAACATCCTCCATGTGCTTGTGATTAGGGTTTAAAATTCACAACTTTGTGTCAGATTGACTGATTTGCCTTTGTCCTTGTCTGGCGCTTTCAATTGATATGTTTTCCTTCATCCTCGTTTGGCATTTCACAGTGGTGAGTGGCATTTATATCCCATCTTTAACCTTGTTTTGGAAATTCCTCCCTTTTCCCAGTTTTAAATTTCTTATTCACCCTTAACCTTAGGCACATGTATCCACTAATCCTATGAAGCCCTGATTAATTTTAGCTTCAATCTTCACTTATCTTCACCCTTCAAATTGCAACGTCAAAAGAATCAAGATAGAGATGATGATATGGGTCTGGCTTCCGTGGTGAAATTTGCACTCTCTTTTCATCATCAACCTCATCACTGTGACTTTGGTCAACGGCCACAATATCCACTAACACTGGATGGACCATTCAAACCAATGACTGTGTTGCTGGACAAAAGCTTTTGTCTTTAGAGCAAAAAGCGATGTTTAGAGTCGGAGTCATGAAGAGAGATAATGGAGGTTAGAGTTGGAGTTGTAAAGCGACGTAGATGAGTTAGGCTTATAAGGAGTTATGGAGATGTGTTGTAGTAACGTGGAGAGACAAGGAAAAAATGAGCAATTTTAGAAAGAATAGGGAAACAATGTAAATTTTTTTATCTGTGTGAAAAATGAAATGTTGTAAAGAAAGCAGGATAAAGAGAGTATTATTTTTTAGATTACAAATTTTATTATTATTTTTCTCCTTTTCACAATTTTACCGTTGTCACCCTTCTTCCCTATCCAACCCAATGGAAAGTTCACCCATTTTATCTATCTCAAGATTTGGAGTAGTGTGTGTAATCACAAATTAAGAGCTAATTTATTTTAACTGAAGTCAATTAATTTTTTTTTATTTTTATATTTTTTTTCTACCCGAAACCAATTTCATTTGAAAGCCAATATTATGTAGATACAATAATGCATTTGAAAGTAAATTTTTATGTTGTTGTTAAATTTTTATAAAAATTTCTTTTTTAATGCCTTAAATTAGAAAAATTTATAAAAAATTAGTAAGATTACAAAAATTATATTTTGAATGAATTATTGTAGCTACATAATATTGGCTTTAATTAAAATTAGTTATGGGTAAAAAAGATGTAAAAATAAAAATAAGTCATTTTGGAGTCAATTAACATAAGTTAAAATGAATTGGGTGTAAAAGCTAATTCGTTTTAACTTAAGTCAACTAACTTATTTTTTATTTTATATCCTTTTTTGCCTTAAACTAATTTTGTTTCAAATTCAATATTATGTAGATACAATAATCCATTTGAAAATAAATTTTCATGGTGTTGTTAAATTTTTATGTATTTTTTTAAAGCCTTAAACTAGAAAAATTCATAAAAAAATTAGTAAAATTACAAAAAATTGTATTTTCAATAGATTATTATATTTACATAATATTGGCTTTTAGTTAAAGTTAGTTTCAGGTAAAAAAAGACATAAGAATAAAAATAAATAATTTTGGAGTTAATTGATTTAAGTTAAAACAAACTGTGTAAGTTCATCAAATTGATTAGGTGACAAAGTGAAGTAGCCCAAATGGCTATGATGGGTTTGGAGAAGGGCAAGTTTGGAGGATTGCCAAGTAGATTTAGGAGCTACTAAGATCTTCATAGATTATTATTCTTGACGATAACATTGTCGATGGTCAACCAATTCCTTGTGTCCAGAGAAAGTTGTATATTCAAATATGAAGAAACTAACCTAATGATGTGAAAAATAAAAAAAATAAACAAATAGAAGCATTGTTGATGACTTTTGAATTTACAACTTATTCGGTAGAAGAGTTAAATACAAAAATATATCAAAATTTTATTTTTACTATTGGAATAAAAACAATGAATCCTCTGAAAAATAGAAAAGACTACAAACTAGCTGTAGAAATAATGATTTTCTACGGATATGGACAAATGTGTAAATTGAACTAGGTTAGCAGTCTTGATTATGCTCGCTGGGTATTAGCATTTCTGAAATGGGTATATCCATCTTTGTAATAGGCTTTCTATTTTTTTTTTCATGAGGATTATTCAATCCATAGACTCATTTGATTAATGAAGCTAAAGTGAGTTTTCAAATAAAAAAAATAAATTGTGGGTAAAAGTCGGAGAGTTATGATAAGTTAATTTGCAGAAAAATGCAATATTCGTGGGAAATGCTTCATGTGTGTGTTAAGTGTGATGACTAAAATATTTTTGCCGCTTTGCCTTCTCGTACGATATTTTCTAGCCAATTAGCCACCCGTATATTTATTTTACTTTAAACATTTCCCGTATTTGGTAATCACATTATTATTGTCTGACTAATTCGGATCGAGCTGCCTCAAATCTCATAAGTAGAGAATGACTTCAAACACTTATACAAACTTGAAATCTTATTTAAAGGGACAATAAGCTATTTTTCACTATGGAAAATTGACAAACCCCCCTTTGTGGTTTGCCAAAATCTACACTTACTCCTATCTATATTCCAAAACCTACACTTACCCTCTTTCTATCTAGCTCTGGCAAGCTTCCATTTCGAGTCAGATAAAAAGTTGAAGATACCCTTAGAATGGGGCATTGATTTTCCCTCCAAATAATCTAGTCCATCAGGTAAACAAAATGACTTCATGATTTTATTCTTCTTGCAGGAGTGTATACTAGGGTTTAGGATCAAAGTAGACATTCTTTGATTTTTTTTTCACATGGGAGGCGAGAATAGGGCAAGCAAGAATAAGGGAGGTAAGCAGGGTAAGCCATTATTATTATTATTTAGTATAGTGTTACAGGATGCAAGAGGTGAAGTTTTACTTCTAAATTTGCTGTTTTTTATGAAAAAATTAATTAAATTCTTTCTTTGTTAAATCACAAAACAGAAATTATTGAAACAGTGCTTGATATGGCTAGTGTTTGTGTAGAGTTATTGAGTGTTTAATGTCTCTGTTTGGTGAACCCGGTTTGTTATTGATCGAATCAATTTATTTTGTTAGAATGATTTGGTTCTTAATATTTCTTCCCTTACGTTTGTATTATAAGAATCATGAGGCATAATATCTCATATTATAAAGACATGGATGATTATCTTGGGCCACCAGTGTTTATGCACAAGTGGATGGAGGCTAATAAGTTTTCATATGTACAAGTGGTGAACATGATTATGGAGAATTTTCATCCAGGTTCGGCAAAATTGGTGATACAAATTGGAAGTGGTATATGTATTAAAGGAGAAACAGATATAGTGAAGATGTTCAAGGCTTATGAGGATGTAGAGGAAATCACTGTATTTGTCAGAATTGAAGAGTCTTTGCACGGTAAAGGATTATTCGGATACTTTGAAATAGTTACAATAAATGTGGGTACTATTTAGATGCCAAAGATGAAAGAGATGATTAATTTAGATGAAGAGGATGACCCAATATCAGAAGGTTTTTGGGCTACCTTTTTTAGGTTTAGAGGAGTCGAAGTTGAGTGCGGAGTAAACATAAACGAAACAGTGGCTGGTTCTAACAGTAAAAGATGGGGGTTGTGGTAGTGGTAGATGCAGGGTTAACGGTAACAGAACAACTGATGTGAATGATGATGAGGAAGAGAGTTGTCATTTTGATAATGTGGGATTACATATGAGCCATGAAATATTTGAATTTTTAGATGATAATGATGAGGAATGGTTGAATAAAGAGCAAGGTCAGCCAGGGAATAATAGTTTTGAGGATAACAGTGAGGCTAATTTGGAGGCTGAAGGAAATCAGGATAGACATGAACTGAGTGATTGTGGTATGGATTCTTCACATGATGGGTATTCCACTTATGAGTAAACAAAAGAATTTGTCAAAAGGAAGAGTAAGCAGTTTGATGATCATATTAAGATTGTTGCTAACAGGGTTTTAAATCTCGTACTAGATATCATATCATTTTTTTAATGGTACGGCACAATCATGGGTACCAATATCGTATAAGTAGTACATCTCAAATATATCGGTTTATAATAAATTTTATACATATATATGAAAATTACATGCATATTTAAATAAAACATATAAAAATATATTAAAAGTCTATTGTTATTCTCACTAATTATTTTTTATTCTTATTTTTTCTTTTATTGTTATTGTATTGAAACATAAAAGAAATAAAAAATATTAAATATTAAAGAAAATAAGAGAGTTTGACTTTCAGTCTTCTCCAACCGTTCCTTTCTTATTTGTTTTTCTCTTTCATATTTCTTTCATGCAACTCACTGTCTTTTCTACATTTTTCTTTCTTCTCACCTCATCTCTGTCTGATTTTCTCTCTCTCAGACAACTTTTTCTCTCTATCTCTCACACTCTGGCTCGCATCAAATAACATGAGCCAGAACAAGAAAAGGGTAAATCGGCATTTTTCATTTTTTCTAATGAAGAATGCAGATTCGCTCTCGGATCTTTGAAGCATAGGCCAAATTGGCAGAATTTTGCAATTTGCTGGCAACGGGAAACAAAATAGCAAAGTACTGCTTATGGACTGGTATAGAGCAAAACAATAGTACATTTCAGATGTCGGTATAGACTAGTATAAGCTGGTACATAGGACAAGACTATATCAACCCATTCCATTTTGCCTCCAGTACGAAAACGGTACGGAATTAAAAACCCTAATTGCTAAAGAGTTCAGGAGAAATCATGAAGGCAAAATTGTTTTCGAGAGGTTCCATGTGTTTAGGGATGTGAAACATTTGAAAAAAGCATTGAGGGACTACACTGTTGAGGAGGGCTATAATATTAAAGGGGTTAAAAATGAATGATATAGGGTAAGGACTATATGTTGGCCTAATGCATTGATGCTCACCATTTAAAGTCTTTACCATGAATGTTTTCATGTCAAAAAGCCTAGAAGTAAGGATTGATATAATGAACCCCAAAAACTTAATGTGTACTTCAGGATTGAACTAGACATGAGTTTCGCTTTAATGTTAGGAAACTGATTATGGTGTCAATGTTAGGAATATGTAGCTTTACAGATTAAGGAGGAGGTTGAGGGATGAAAATGAAGGGTTACATGCGGAGGCTTAGATAAAGCCAAGAAAATGCTCACGAGTTATAATGGTACATAACCCTAGAAGTATTGTAAAAATTGAACTTTCAAAGAAACTTTGATCTTTTTAAAAGCCGAGCAACCTTTCTCCCCTGTTGCGGTTGATGAGACTGAACGTAGCAAAAGAATAAGATTTTGGTGCTAAGTGAACAGCGATGACCGTGTATAAACTCAATATTCTTTGTCTCCTTTGTTTTTATATATTCTGATTGTTAGGGGGATTTTTAAGTCAAAATTTTTTAACATGGTACAAGGCCTATCATGATAACGGAAGTTTGACAAAGTTAGATAAGGAGAGGGTAAGTGTAAGTTTTGAAATATAGATAGGGTAATTGTAGATTTTGACAAACCACAGAAGGTTTTCTGTAAAATTCCTTTCACTGTACGTCCTAAATGCTATTTGTTATTAACCATAAGATATTTGATTCTACAAATTTGTAACAATGTGTACACCCCTAGAAGATGAACACAATGTAAAACAATTAGAAAAAGTCTTCAGTCCAATTCATTTAACATTAAATTGAATAAATCCAAAATGTTTTCATGGCTTTTTATCTAAAATTAATGTCATTTGAAAACTAATAATATATTAGATATAATAATCAATTCAGTAACATTTTGTTACGTTGAATTGAAATTTGATGAAAATTTTAATTATTTAACTTATAAAATAAAAATTAATTACAACGTAGGAAAATATTATTTGATGGATTATTATATCTATATGATATTAACTTTCAAATGATATTGACTTTGAACAAAAAAATTATTAAAACAAAAATAAGTTATTTTGTATTGACCTGACTTATTGCCAAATAAACTATATCTTCAACTAAAAACTATGGTTAATTTTGTTGCAAGGCATCCATCAAATAGTATTTACAGTAATTTATTATTGACATTTTCCTTTTGATTTCATATTTGAAGTCGTGATCAAGTCATTGTAATTTACACCTAGACTTAGTCCAATTACATTTTATTTCTACCTGCAATTTCCAACGTCGTTAGTTAAATATCATTTGTCAATAATTAAGAAAAATGTTATTTTGTCTCTAATTAAATGATAAAAATACTAAAAATTAGCTATTTTTGCCTTTAAGTAAATGATCAAATCAGAATGTTTATAATGATGAATAAAAATGACAAAAAAAAAAAAAAGAATGTTTAATGGCCCTAGATGGGCCTATCATAACTTTGGGTGTTGCAAAGCAAAATCTGATCGGATTGGATGGTTAACTGGTGTAGTAGTAAGGAGGAGGTATAGAATTAAATACAGTGGTATACCACTTGCATATGCAGTACAAATATTTTGACATTTTGTCATTTTATTGCATGGTATGCAGTGATATACCGCAGTATTTCACAGTATTTCACATACCACTAACTTTTTGTGTATATCTTGTCAAAAAATCACGATATATTGCAAATATCACGAGATATATATCACAGTATTTTATTTTTCATGGATATGTGTGGGATTTTGGTCACTTTATATCAAAATATTATAAATATATAAAATATTAAAATATAATTATTACACATATCATAAAATTAATATTTTATTTTTATTCTTTTGGTTACTTTTCTTAGTTAATCTAAAAATTTGACGGTTACTTTGAGTCACTTAGGAACTTAATGTGGTATTAGAAAATTATATTATTAATTATTCAAAATATTATTTTTTTATATCAATAAATTAGTTTCTGTCTAAGTATTATTTATTTTTCTCCATATATAACATTTTTTAATGTTTTTTGTATTAAGAAATATCTTCTATCATATGTATTTTATTTATATTTGATAAATTATGATGAAAACAATTTAGAATATATATATAATGTGCAAAAAAAATTTATTAAATTTATGTCATCTTAAAATAATTTCATAACATTTTTTTATGAAAACAGTAACAATATACTACACAATATATCATGTAGTATACATTGAAAATTTGGAATGTGGTATACCTAATGATAATGGTATTTAACACCTTGAGAGGAGGTGCTTTTAGCCATTCAAGGCAAGATAAATATATGAACACATCCAATCTCAGGGAGAGATAGCTAAACGGGGAAGGGTGGTATGTATGAAGCCCTTATCTGATGTCGAAACACAGCTTTATTGTTTGCTTAGTGAATACTTGGGGGCTTTCTACCCAGGAGAAATTGAGACAATGGAGGATTGAGGGTCCAAGCCAATGCTACCTTTGCTATGCAAGTAGTGAACGTATAAATTATGTGTTTTTTTTTTTGGTGTAGGTTTGCTAGTGACGTGTGGTCACAAATTCTGAAATGGTTAAGAATTTTTAGATGTTCTTGTAGATGGAGGGAGGAAATTTCTGCTCGGCAAACATTTCAGGGATAAATTAACGATTAGAAGAATCATCAGAATATATAGTGTTTGCTACAATGGTTTGCTATATTTGGTGCGAACATAATGAAAGGTGCTGTAAGGGCACTTTTTATTTGACCTAACAAGTTACAAAAAAAAAAAAGTAATATTTGATGCGTGTGCATGTGGGAGTTGCTTAGAATTGAATGAATTTAATATGTTTTTAAATATGCTATTGTTATGTTGTGCTTATACTCTTGGATGCCTGGTATCCCAGGCTGAATCTTTGCAAATATGTTTTGTCACTAACACAATTTACAATTGGATAAAAAGAGCAAAATTTGACGTGCCGTGTGAAGTTTAATGATAAATGTGAAAATTGGAAACTAGTGATACACATATCTAAAAAAATTAAGTCCCGCAAAAGCTATAAATATAACTTGAAAGCTTCAACAAGAACTCAACAAACTCCAACCAAGTCCAATTAGAAGGGTCTAAAACAGTAGCTTGCCAAGGATCGATCCCAACTATTAAGGGGAGAGCTTCATTATTTGCTTAACCTTCAGATTATGTAATTCTTTAGGAACATGAGGAGGGGGGCAGAGCTTGTAATCAAGAATGGTGGGGATCCAGGCATCTTCCAAATTTTGACAGAGCACCCATCTTTAATTTGCTAACACAATTTCTTAACAATATCCATCCCAGCTAAGACTCTGGGCCAGCACCAAGAAGCCTCTGAGCTTTTCTTAGCCTCCGTAGATTTTCTATTAGGAAAGTATATACCCTTCAACATTGGGACTAGAAGACACCAGGGTGCTGGAGGACTCTCCAGGCAAGAAAACAAACAAGTCCAAATGGAGAACAAGCAAAATTAACAGGAACAAAAGAGGGAAAAGTAAGAAAACAGTGTCCGCAAGGTGAAAGAATCACCAATATATATCAGAGGTTGAAGTCAAGAACCAGGTCATCCAACCCAATATCACAGCTATGTAAGAAAACCTGAAAGCAGCTGGCCATCAATCGGTTCCTCCAGTAAGAGATTCCACCATATGATCGAAATTTAGAGGTCCAGGTGCATTGATACACTGATATTTCCCTTGCCGGCCGGTTAGAGCTTTCTAGAGTTTTATATATCAATGGCATACTGCAGGAAATCATGTAACCCTTCACTAAGCGAGAAAAAAAAAATTACTCACTTTATTAAAGAGAATTTGCCTAAGAAATTATTAATAACATGTATTTTGTAAAAATAATTAGTAGATGAATCGAACGACTAAAGCTGTGTAAAACCCACACAACCTGCAAAAATCACAAAATCACTACTGATGGATCTAATGTCAATTTTTACAATAAGATTTGGTAAGTGAAGATTTGGTGATTCATCATCGCATGTTCCACATACCGAGTATATGATCAGGCCATCCAACGGCAATGATTCACAGACGTATCAATGGAGCTAAATGGCGTCCATAACTTAGCATTTTCCTGCAATAAAGAATTATGAGTAAACCCACGATATTAGTCACAAATATTTATTTATTATTACAAATCCATCCTTAACCTGTAGTTTTTCACCAAATAAGTCATTGATTAATTCTTAACCTACATATATGAAACAGAAATACAAGGCAAATTAGATCCACAGAGCCAATTGAAAGTACATGATCTTTTAATTAAATGCTAACTACAAAAATTTCACATTAATCTCTAAATCTTTTTGATGACTTAACAGGAAAACATATATAATACTCCCTCCATCCCAAAAGTTTTGCTCTATTTATTTTTTGTAATTAATCTATGATTTTTTATTTTCAACATTTTAATATATAAATACAAAATCTTTGTATATGAATGATAATTCAAGATATATAGTTTCTAAATTTTTATTTTTTTATTTTTTTTAACAAACAATAATATGAATAAAATTGAGTCACATTACAACAAAAAGTCAAATGTATCAAAATTTATGAAACGGAGGGAGTAATAAGTAAAGGTAGAAGGATTATCATTTCTTCATTCTTTCCTCTCTCTCTCTCTTATTTTTTGTTCTTTTGTGTTCCCTCCCTTGCTAATTAAAACCCTAGCTAGCTCAGGTATTAATTTGTCTGAACTCCTAGTAGTCTTGATTTCAACTGTTTAATTGTCTGGCAGTGAAATTTATATTTTAATTATCCCATAAAAATAGAATACTGTTTAAAACCATATTTTTTTTTCTTTGCAACTTATTATATAAACAACTTTTACTAAATTCAGTTAAAAAACCCTAAGCTCAATTATTTTTCCATTCAAATATTGATCCAAAAGTGTCAAGATTGTCATTCAATTGCCAGAACGTGGGTTTTGGCAAACATGCCATTGAATTTGTGTAGTGCACAAAAGAACAAACAGTGTCTGGCGTCCCTCAAACCAACAAATGGACCCTAGTTCGCGATATTATAAATTTTATATTGTCAAACTAAATGCTGCTTGCACTTTGTGGTGGCTCATGAGTATTTTTACACGAGAAAGCCGTAGAAACTTTGAACTATCAGTCTCAAATGAGGTTCATACTAATTAAGATAGCTTGCCGGGATAGTGGACAGGGGATTGGTACTTTTGGCTTCTATCCATATTTTTTATGAAAGAGTGACTAAATTGAACTTCTTTAACACTTTAGTAGGAAACGAGTTCAATTAGACGTTTTGTACCGAAATTGAAACGTTTTAAGAAATAGAGTGGTCAGGTTGAGCTTTACAACCCTAAGAAATTTGTCTCTCGACGGCTCCAACATTAGTAGAGTTCAGTGAGTTACCGAAACCGATAATTCCTTCACTTAAATCTCTCTCTCTCTCTCTCTCTCACGAATCTTTTGTTGCTTGTGTGCCTCCCTCTCCTCCATATTCAAAGCTAATTCTCATTCCCTACCTTTCCCAGGACAATGAGGGAAGCGGAAGGGAAGTCCTCGCCTAAGGTTTCAATGTTCTCGGGTTAGACTCCTTTTCTCTCTCTGGGTTTCTGTTCTGCGAGTCTCTCACACAAAACCCACTTCGCGTTCCTTTTGTCCCCATATTTTTGTTGCCTTTTGCGGTTTCGTTTGTATCGGCTTTTCCCCTCTGTTTTTCCGTTTCTCATGTTAAGGACATGTTGAGTTCGATCTTGTTTCGCTTAATGTTTCCGAGATGTCGTGGAGTCTGAGGTTTGAAGGACTGCGCTTACATTTGGTGGGAAAGAACTACGTGGGTTCATTGGTTTCTTGTTTTTGCTTTGTATACTTGAAATTTACTCGCATTTTAGGGTACATATACGTAATGGTGGACATATATAGACATTAACGAAGAACGGCAATTGCAGCAACCTTTGCTGGGCATATGGTTAAAAGTTTCGGACGATTTGATGATCGTATCAATAGATTGGTAGAGTTGTTCTATGATGAGCTTGTTAGGGGGACGAATTTGTCGGGGTTTAGTTTTTCTTTCGAATATAATGGCGGGGTCGGATTGGTAGGTCTTTGGTTTTCAGGCATTTGCTTGAACTACACAGGATGGATGGGTTTTCCCTCGCCCCCTTTTTCTCACCAGTTGAAACATGTAAACTAGAATAAATAAAAAAATTAAATGAATAAATAAATAAGAGGTTGAAGTTAAGATGGAGACAATGCATATATCTAATGGCTGAGTCCTGTTGCTTGTCCTTCTATAAGTAAAATTATAATGTGCATCAACGAGTGATCACATACCTTTATTTCAGCTTTACTATACCATTCCTCAATGCTGAAGATCTAAGTAGGCAACCCTGATGGTGTGAAATGTCTTGGCTCTGGGAATATCATGGTTCTTGTTGCTTTGAGTTGTAGACTTAAAAAGCATGAAATTGTCCTGTCAGTTTTGCGACTAGTCGGGTTTAATTGTAAACAAGATTTCTACTTGAAATAGTCGGGATGCATCTTCTGTGTTGTATAGGCTGATAGTTATACCGAGTAGGAAGTTGACATGTTAATCTTTCAGTAGCTCTCCCTAAGCTTCTAGAATGTTAATTCAGCAGGCAATAGTGTGAGAATATGGATTCTTAGGCACTCTGAGAAGTAGTCCTGTGAGAAGTAAGGTTACAAAGGGACGGAAATCTATATGTGAGAGAACAGATACTGAAAAGTTGGATTTCAAACATTATTCTCGGGATCTCTTGGCTGAGTCTAGATGTCTTTTGCAGGTAGAGATTTTGTGGTTCCAATTACTTGTTTAATTCAAATTATTTATCTACCCAATAGTCAGGCTCAGGATCCTCAAAGATAAAGGTCTGAAAGGGTTGCACACAAACACATTTCCTCAAAGCTTACTGGTGAACTCTTGTGCAAAATCTGGTGTTTGACTTCTTACTTAAATGTTTAAGCCCCTTGTTCCTGTCCCGTTTCCCTCATCATATTTCTGTCTCACTGGCTGCTAGTTGAGTTTCAGAGGCTAAATTCTGAATACTGATTCCTTCACAATGACTCTGCTTGACACATCTTTTCTTGGTGTGCTTTGCCAGTTGCAGCACAGGTATCTTATGCGTGAATGTGTAACTTATGAAATGATATATAATTGTGTTTCAGGTTTCGTCCTTGACCCAGAAAAGTGTAGCAAACTGAGCTTGGGAGAGAAAAGAGAACTTGTTCACGAGATTGCACAATGGCCAAGAGATGCACCGGAGATTCTTAGTTCGTTTTCTCGCACAGAGCTTCTTGAAATCATATGTGCAGAAATGGGGAAGGAGAGAAAATACTCGGGCTATACTAAACAAAGAATGATAGAGCATCTCCTAAAGTTAATATCCGAGAAGTCCAGTAGATGTGATGCCCACAGTTTCTTTTCCTTGTCACAATTGAAAACTGAAACAAGAAATAAAAGGAAAAGGGGGACTGAAGGTCCAGTTGAACTGATGACTGATGCGGGTCATCTCCCTCAAAGGAGTAAGACAGAGAAAAGTAAAGGCCCCAAAATCTGTCAGAATGTTGCATGCAGAGCTTCTTTCTGTCAGGATGATACTTTTTGCAAGAGATGTTCTTGCTGTATTTGTCATCAGTTTGATGATAACAAAGACCCTACTCTTTGGTTGACCTGTTGTTCTGATTCAGGTGACGACAGCAAGTCATGTGGAGCCTCATGCCATTTGAACTGTGCCCTGACATATAAACGGACTGGCATTAGTCAGAATAATAGTTGTGAGAAACTAGATGGAAGTTTCCATTGTGTATCTTGCGGAAGGATTAATGGACTAATGAGGTAAAGTTGTTTTCTTCCTATATCTTTAAACCAGCAATTCTTTAGGTGAGGGCTTTCTTCTCTGAAGAAACTTTTGAAATCAACATGCATGTGTTTCTGTGATGAGTTATGAACGTTTACCATAGATATTATAATACTGAGCTTCAATTTTGTTTATTTCAAAAGTTCTAATATTAAAGGACCAACCAGTTTCTTTTCTAAACTTTACACAATTTACAAGTTCTGCTATCCCAGTAGATATAATTGTTTTGTATATTTTTTATGAAAGTAGAAGCTCTAATTGTGTTTCTTGTGAACATGGGCTGTTTGTGCATGCTGTTCAATTTTACAGGACCTGGAAGAAACAGTTATTAATTGCAAAGGATGCCAGAAGGGTTGATGTTCTCTGTTTAAGAATATCTCTTGCTCAGAAGATTCTAGAAGGAACCAAGAAATATGAAGAGTTGCAGAAGAAAGTGGAAATGGCCTTACAAGCACTAAAGGATGAAGTCGGACCTGTAGATTTACTGTGCACAAAAATTGCACGTGGTATTGTTAACAGGCTTTCTTGTGGTGTTGAGGTTCAGAATCTATGTGCCTCTGCTCTAGAGGCTCTTGATTCCCCGGATCAGAATCCTTTTACTGATGATGAACTGGCCCGGACTCATATGAAATTGGATAATTCATCATGTAATTTTTTGAAAAAAAGCAAACTAACATGTAAGTCAGATCTTTTTCTTAGTCCACTCTAATTTTGGAGTCTTGAAAAATCAAATTCCTTGGTTATAAGCAAATTATACTAGAATATAAACTGTTAATTTGTATCTTTATTGTGTCTAGTACTATTGATTATTATTTCCCCTTTTCTGCAGCTTGCAGGATTGAAGTAGAAGAGTTATCTCCAACCTCAGTTGTCATTATACTAACCTATGAACATGATCTATTAGAAGATTTTGCGGGCTGCAGGATCTGGCACCGGAAATCTACAGAGAATTATCAGGAGAACCCTACTCTCATTGTACTGAGGCCTCAGAAGAAATTCAGGATAAGTGATCTCTGTCCTTCAACAGAGTATTGCTTCAAAGTTTCTTTGTTTGGCAGCAACGGAAGCTTTGGCTTCTGGGAAACAAAATTTGTCTCTCTAGCATCAGGAGAGCCTGATTTTGTTGAGGACGATGTGTGCATGACATCTCAGATTCACTTGCAAGTGAAGAAATCTACTAGTCGCAAAGGTAAGCTAACCAGGGGGCAACAAGCTAAAATGTTTCCATCTTTTGATGATGCTACCAAGCCTAAAAGTGAAGTACCTCAGTTACCTTTAACTGAAACTGTTTCCACTTCAACGCCTGCACCACTGTCTCCTTGCACCCCTTGTAAATTCAACGAACCAAAGGTGGTGTCTGGGTCAACCTACAAAAAGAGTCCTGGGGAGAGTGATTATGAATTTTCAGTGAGGACAGTGAAATGGTTAGAGCATGAAGGGCACATTGATTCAGAATTCAGAGTGAAGTTCCTCACTTGGTTTAGCCTCAAAGCCACAAATCATCAGAGAAGAGTGGTTTGCATTTTTGTGAATACTTTGATCGATGAGCCGCAGAGCTTGGCTGGCCAGCTCAACCACACATTTGCGGACGAGATCTGTTGTGAGCAACCACAACCATCTAGGAATGAATTCTTTAACAGATTGTGGCATTTGAACAATATGTGAATCCTTCCAACTTGGAGAGGAGGCAAGGGTCTTGGTGGAACACATTTAAGTTGTTGCAGGTAAATGAAGAAAGAGCTGGTTCTGGAAACTAGGTTAGCTACCTGAATACGTAAATTTTTCTCAATAATTTTTTAGGCATCAAATATTTTTTGCATTCGACATTATATGGTGGGACTACAGTTTTAGATAGTTTATTCAAGTCCAAAGATTTGCACTTTGGTTTCGATCGAACGCATTTTACTTGGTTAAAACTTAGAACTAAAAATGGGTAGGACGAAATCTCTTTCGTTTCGATACGTATTCTTCCATTGGTTTTAGGTTGCGTGATACGTAGAGTTGGTTTTTTCTTTTTTATATGTATAAATAAAATTTTCAAGCACCTGTGACAAAATCCCAATGGTGTTTTGGATTTAAATGGATCTTGCGATTTTCTGAATTTTGCAAAGCTTTAAAATATTTGTTGTGTACCATTAGCTCCATATTATCAGTATTAAAAGAGTATCATATGATGGGATCGAAAAAGAGTGTCATGTGATGGTAACAAATGGTTAAGTAAAATACAATTTATAAAGTGAGCTTGCCAAAATAGCAAAACAAAACACGTTTTTATTTGTATAAAATAGATGTGCTTATTTTAATGGTTTTAATCGTAACGTTCACCTTATTTCACCTAATTTGAGTTCTTACTAATGAAATTTATATCCTTTCCCATGTCTTGTAAAAGGTACGTCATTCTGCTTCTACTTACTATAAATGAATTTCTAAACTATTGGTCTGGCTCCAAGAAACAAGAAATAATTGTCACTAGCGATTTTAGAACAAGGAAGAGAGGGAAAAATGCGCTGTGAGCATAGCCCAAAATCCAAACGGCGTCGTATGTAGTTTTGTCTTCTACAATTTGTCTTCTGTCTCTCTCTCGAAGTAACCTTGCCAGTTGCTCCTCTCATATTCTGCAACCCTAGGTGTCCTCCTCTCACTGCTCTATTCTGCTCCCTTCTTCCTTGCATTTCTCGGAGATAATCCGATGGTGGCCTCTCTATCGACTGGTCGTGGTAAAATGGACGTCTCTTCCCACAAAGATCCGGCGGCCGAAGGTAATTCAACAACTTTTCTTTTAATTAAGCAGTAGTTTTCTCTATTGGGTCTTTTTCAGTTTCTGAACTATGGCTTATCAATTTTTGTTGTTCCATGGTATTATGTGTTTCAAAGCACAAAGCTTTGATGGAGTTTTGTCTTTCTCTTCTGGGTGTTCAAAGATTCTGTGTTTAGATCCATCAAATGGGTGATAGCTCTAGTGTGGATGTGATTGAATTCAAAATGGAACTTTTCTTCTTGCCTACATTTTCAGGTGTTTCGAATTGTTATGTGTTTAAAAGTCGACTACAGGAGTATGCCCAGAAGGCGGGACTTACTACGCCAGTTTATGAAACTACCAGAGAAGGTCCTTCACACGAGCCATTCTTCAGATCAACGGTGATAGTAAATGATGTGAGATACGACTCCTTGCCCGGATTTTTCAACCGTAAGGCCGCCGAGCAGTCAGCCGCTGAAGTCGCTCTTTTAGCGCTGGCAAAATCCGCTGGTGTTAACGAGTGCGTCTCGCAGCCCGTTGTAAGTCCCTTTGCTTCTGTTTTTGCTTGGCCATTTGTTTTGAGGAATGGGTGTAGTTCTTGGTGAATTATGCATTTTGAAATGACTGGCTATCTGAACTCTGGCAGTTTTATGTATCCTGAACGAGATCTGCGTATCCCAGAATAAGCAATCTTACTCCAGTCTTCACAAAATTTAAGATCCTCTCTTTCATTTCCAATTATTCTGTAGCTTGTATTGGGCGGGGGTTGATTGAATTATTCTGTAGCTTGTATTCGGTGGAGAGTTGATTGATCGGGAAAAGGAATATACTTCCTCCAATATGTGAATTGGATTTCCTGCTGGCCCGAGAAGAAAAATTATGCCTTGTCCTTCTGGTGCAGTTTTGTTTCTGGTTCACTTATTTCTCATCTGAACTTGGTACCAAACAATGACCATGTTGATGGTGTACGGGCTGATAGTGATTTGTGTGATTTAATAGCTAAGAAATACTTGATTTTGGATAAGCTAGAATCATGAATATTTTTGCACGGAACTGGGATGTATATTCAGATGTCTTGGGATATGTTCTTGTATTTACAATAGGTTGGTCGTTAAGCTACTGAGTTGCCATTTTTATTACTGAAATCAATTGTGTATGGGAATTAAAGAATTCTGTTATAGGTTTAAACATATAAAATTACACTTAAAATCTTGTTACTCAGCCCCTGTTCTTTCATATTCTCATCCTATCTCTGGGACACACACCACAGCTGACCTTTTTGGATGATTAACCCAGCATGAAACAGGTTTGTGCAAAAATCTGCTCCAGGAGTATGCACAGAAGATGAATTATGCAATTCCACTGTATACTTGCAAAAAGAATGAAGCACCTGGCCGAGCAGCAAACTTTACATGTACTGTCGAGATTGGAGGAATCCGTTATATTGGAACAGCAGCAACAACAAAAAGAGAAGCAGAGATCAAAGCTGCAAGAACTGCTTTATTAGCTATCCAATCAAGTACATCAGGATTGTCTGGTCAGAGTGCTGGTGACTCTCCTTTAACAGTAGTTCCTAGCAGAAAGAGGGCAACAGAGGTGGCCTGTAACACTCACAATGCTGCGAAGGCTCCAAAGGCAAAAAAAGCTCGATACAGAAAGAGAATATTTAAAAGAAAGCAGCCAAGAGTAAATGTGGAACGTTGTCAAGAGAAAAATGGTGGTAATTTGACTGTCAGTACAAATGATGATACAAGACCTCAATTTAATCAAATTGAAACATCTGACGTTCCTGTACTGAATCATCAACTTCCGCCTGGAGAAGAAATTAAAAGCTCCAGCAATGGGAAGCTAGTGATTAGCCCATGTGAGAGAGAAATGCATTCTGAAGAAACTGTTTTGGGAAGTCTTCATGTGGTTTGTGACTGTGTAGCTGCTTTGTCCAGACCAACAGAGGTTGGTGATATGCCTGAGATAGTAAATATTGCTGCTTTGAACCAGGTGGAGATGGCAAGTCCTTCTTTAGACTAGTCAGCTGCGAAATCCCCATGCTGGAGGGCGGTGATGGAGAACATTCACCTTAACCTTTTGCTTACAGTAACGAAGTATCGAGCTACAGAACATGTAATACCAGGTTAGCTTTATAGATAGCAATTGATGAGCAAGTTATTTAAGAAAATTAAAGAAAAGTATCAATTTGTCAGCTGTATGAATGGTTGATCAGGCTCTCCGTTGAAGTATCTGCGTTATGTCCGATGTATGGATTAACAAGTGTCATACAGCTATGATCGTTGAGAGAAGCTTAATTAGGACTGTAAATTTGATTTTTCAACGGTATATAACTATTTATAACGAGTCATGGCAAAGGATGTGAGTGAGCCGATTTGCAAGACGTGCTTGCTTGTAACCCACCACCACCCGAAAAAAAAAACAGAGAGAGAGAGAGAGATTGTTAGAAACAGGAGCGAGACATTTTTTGTTGTTTTCGTTCTTTTGACAGGAGATAGTTGCCCACTAGTAGGAAACACTAAATTATCCCCTAATGTTATCAAGTCAACTGAACTTTTTGTTCCGGGCTTGAGTTCACTTTAATTCTAATCTGGATGTGTTTAGGCTTGACTCGATACTGTTGCACCATAACTTTTTATTTTTCCTCATTTTTTTTCTTCTTTTTCTTTTTAATATATAACAAGAGAACCCAACTTGTTCGCATGAGGTTGGGTCACGTTCACGCGGGAGTAACAATTCTGCTATTGTATTCAATCATATAAACCATAAATTCTTTAGTTCTAGACTTTTTAAAATCCATTTTCCAAATTCCTAGTCTCTTCCTCCAGCTGGCAGAAGTCAACTAATCAAAATTGATTTGTTTGTCCGATGTGACATTTCTTCTGTTGTTTTTCTTGACCAAGAGTGTGGTCAACCGCATGCATAGAATCAAGTTCCTCAATTACCCATTTCCTCGTATTTTCGATAAGCCAAAATTAAACAGGGAAACAAAAATATTGCTTAATTAAGCTGCAAATTACATAATAAGAGCAGAGATTGAGATTTACACCGCCTTTTCACACGGCGCAGCAAATTCTTCAGAGGAAGGGTCAGGCATGAGCCTGATCGAGACCAAGGTGCAGAAATATAACAGAAGGAACAAACAACAACAAAGAGCGGAGTCTCAGCTGCAAGCTCTTTATTATGAAAAAGTTGAGAAATTGTATTACCAAAGTCACAAAGACCTCCTGAACTTTTCCTGCTGCAGTGCCAAGAACTTTATCAACTACTGCAACAAACAATAACAAAAGTATTGTTATTTGACCATAAAATATTAGACATGGTTAAGCACTCGGCTTGATCAGGATAAGCCAGGGCCCAGTTGAGGTTTATGGATCCCGGAGGTCATAGACCCAAGAAAAATACTAGTATCAATTAACAGGAAGGAAGAACTTGAGAATTTAATAAGAGAAACTCACGCACCAAGATTAGTTGCTGAGCTGTTGGTGGTGGTGTTGAGATTCCCCGAGTAGTTCTTTGAAAAGCGGATGAAATATAAACCAATAAGAAGGGAAATGAGCAGCACAAGAAGAGCAAGGAGGCTCACAGACCGGGTACTTCTGTCCCCGAGCTTTGGTCTTGACAAAGTTGTCATTTTTGGACCCAATAATCCTGTACTGCTTCAGAATCGTGTTTCTGGGAACAAGCTTGTTTCAGGGCTGCCAATTTTCGCTGTGAAATAGGGAGAGCAAAACTAGGGGGCGTACAAAAAGTCCTCCCCTTGTTAGTTGTTACCAAGTCCAGTCCAGCCGTCCCAAGTCCACCAAGCAAATGTATGAGAAGCTTCTTGAGCATGATTTATAGAGTATATACGTCGAAGTAAAAAGCCATCACACAGCTAGTAGATTGACTGGTACGACTAACTCACCCGTAAGTTATTAGCTAGTCATTTATAGAACTAGTCACTTATTTGGAAAATAAGTTAGGTTCTTATTTTCAGAATTTCATGCGGATGTAACACTAGTTCGCAAAAACATGTAACAAAGATAGATGGTTAAGTGATCTATTAACAAATTGCAACATATGAATAAATGATTATTACGTGAAACATACAAATATATGCACCATGGTTTCAACCACTGTAGCAAAATGGTTAAGGAACATTATGAAAAGTAAGAGGTTAGGAGTTCGCCTCTTGCCTCTATCATTTTCCATATAATGTCATTTAAAGCTAGTCTGAATGTCTTCTGAATCCCAAAAAAATAGACATTTTCATTCCTACCTATATTATAAGTATCTCTTACACTAATACTTGTAAAGATGCTTTTGTATATAAAATACATTCACACACACGATCATGAGGTGATGAAGAAAATAATATCTATAGATTTTATGAAATACGGAAGTTTCCCATCCCCCTGCGTCTTTTTTGTCTCTATAAAATGAGCACAACTATCCAAATAAAAGGATAAAGGAAATGCATTTTGGTTCATGATCCAAGCCATGAGAATGTACAGAGGTGTAAAGGAACTAAATGTTCGGTGAACCGTTCGGCCTGAGTTTATTTTCGTTTATTTAATTGAATAAACAAACACAAATAAATTTTTCTGTTTGATTAGTTGAATATGAATAGGGTTCTGTTCGTTCATTTACAGTCATGATTAGTTCAATTATTGTTTATTTATATTTATTTATTCGTTTATGTTGTTTGTTTCTTTATTTATATATTAGTTGTGCATTTATTTTGTATCTCATATATTTTTATTAGTTGTGCACATATTCTACACACACATAATTATGTCACAATCTCTCATAAATTAATCTATTGTCTTTGTGTTCTCTAGACCCGATCAATCATCCCCCTCATAGCGTGAACTTACTTACGTATCAAGTCAAGTCTCATTGGCCCTAACCCATAATCTCTCCTACCATTACCTATTGCCCCGTTACCCATTACTAGACTCGCTCATATTCAGATTGGTGGCAGTTATTAGTTTTAATTTTTTGTGTCTGTATTCGTGTTCGTGTTCATGTTCTTGTTTGTATTTGTTTAATAATAAATGAACAAATACGAATAGAGAAATTGCATTCATTTATTTTTTGTGTTTGTGTTTGTATTT
This sequence comes from Aquilaria yunnanensis, assembly GCA_039654915.1. Lineage (NCBI taxonomy): Eukaryota > Viridiplantae > Streptophyta > Magnoliopsida > Malvales > Thymelaeaceae > Aquilaria > Aquilaria yunnanensis. Next base: position 99,463,362 of record CM077593.1, on the reverse strand, counting down.
ATTAAAAGTTAAAAGAACAAACATAAACATGGTTTCTTAATTTTTAGGCCTAAATACCTATTGCTCCCCTAACTTTAGTAACTTGGACAATTTGGCCCTTGAACTATAAAGTGGATCAATTTGAACCCTAAACTTTGAAGAATCGGTCACTTTAGTCCTTTGACTCACTGATCTAACGTTATGATTAATGTTTGTCCATTGATAAAAAGGAAAAGTTATATAATAATCACATAAATTATATTTGTTCTCTTTTTCACCCTAAACTTTTATCATCAACACTCGAACCACCATCTCCATGTACCTGGCAATCTCTTCCACCGCTGCACCCTTTGCTATTGATCGAATATTGATTCATGGGGCATGATTCGCAACATTACTTGCTCCTGGGTTTCGATTCCATTCAATTGATGAAGAACGCGTCCACTACTATTTGGGAAATCTTCAATTTTCACCAGTTATTGCCATCGGAACCAATTAGAACGCTACCTAATGGAACCTGAATAGAAGCCTCGCTCGATTGGACTAGAGATCGGAAGAGGGGGCTGGGGAGGGAGCATGGGCGACTAACTTGGAGCGCTTGAAGGTGGCGTCAAATCGAGCACCACGTTGTACTCGATGTCTTGAGAGGAGAGGAGGAAGGGTGAGGAATCGAAGGTCGGCGTGTGGCTGGTGGTGTGGAGGTAGGAGAAGAGGAAGGGACGTTGTGAGGGGGCTGCTATGTGGAGGAGGAGGCTGGAGGCCAGAGATGGGGAGGAGGAGGGGACGCTAGGAGGGGGGCTGCTGCTGTCGATGTAGAGGCGGAGGCTGACGGGCAGAGATGGGGCAGAGGAAGGGACGCCTGGGAAGGGCTACTACTATGAAGGTGGGAGAAGAGGAAGGTGAAGGAGAGAAGTAGGAGCGGACGGTGAGGGTGAGGAAGTGGAGGCCGAATTATGGCTGGTGGGCTGCCGGAAGAACGTAGGAGGAGCGAGGGAGGGAGCATGTGCGAAGAACCCTGCTCCTCTGTTAACTCACTTATGTCGTTCATAGCACATGCACTCACGTGAAGCTTTTTCTGAGTTGAAGGACCAAAGTGACCAATTTCTAAAAGTTCTGGGTTTGAATTGATGCGGTTCATAGTTCAAGGTCTAAACTGTTCGGGTTACTAAAGTTCATGGGACCAATAGATATTTAGGCTTAATTTTTATTCAATTCATTTATAGCCCTATTAATGTAAACCTAAAGCATACATAAAAAACAAAGAGAATATTATGAGGAATGTAAGCTCTAAGCCCAAGATTTGGCTGAACCTGCAACTGTAAGCATTTCATTAACAGGCCTTGTAATAAGCCCAAAAGAGACAGTAAAAGGAAAGAAAAGCAAAAACCTGTCCGTTAATATTTCAAATTTCAAATTTGTGGCTCCAACGGTCACATCTTCTAGGGTTTCTTGACGCCTCGTCGTCTTCTCTCCCGTCCCTTAATGTATATAATCCTCCTCCCTCCTTGGTGTTGAGCATTACAACAATCTTGTTGTGAGTTCCGGCCAGTTCCAAATCAAATAGAGATGGATTTCCACAGCTTGACCAGGAAAGAGCTCCAGGCTCTCTGCAAGAAGAACAAGATCGCGGCGAACATGACCAATGTCGCTATGGCCGACGCTCTCAAAGCTCTTGAGATCGTAAGCTACTGCTTCATTTTCGTTCCCGTTCGTTTCTCCTGGCTATTGGGTTTGTTTGATGCGACGATCGTATTCGAACGAAATCTCTGGTGGTTATGCGGCCGATTATCTGATTATCAGATGATCTTCTTGATATTGATCTAATATATGCCATTTTCTTCAGATTTCTTTTTCTTTCGAGTTCTATGAAACATCTGGTTTTTAGTTTTCTGTTTCTTATCGTTTGATTCACGGCTTGTTTTCAGTACGATTTTGCTTCAGATTTTGATTCATGGCGCGGTTCATCAAATTGTTGATTTGAAGCAAATCGTACCTAATTGGATGAAATCCGGAGGTTAACATCTTTTGAAATTAAAATTTCAGGTGGAAGGATTTGATGAAGTAGCGAATCAATACCAATCCCCTGAGAAAACCGTGGAAAGGCCACCAGCTACAGCTTCTAGGGCTTCAACTCGAAGAAAACCTACTAAAGAACCTCGAAGCACACAACCGACAACTCAGACTCGACGGTCTACAAGAAGAGCTATTGCGGAACCAAATGATGACGAGAACAAGCATATTAATGTGGCTGAGACCCCCGAAATGCCCATCACGAGCAGCCGGTTCAGAAGGGTACCAGAAGCCTTGGCTCAGTGCATGTTGGAGGCGCATGAAATGGAAACTGAGGGGAACAAGGCCATCATTCTTGAAACTCCAACAGTTCAGAGTGTGCGGAAAAGGGCTCAGGTGAGTTCTCTTAGGAGGAAAGAGAAGAGGCAGGCGGAGATGTCGGCACAACAGTTTAATAGTACTAGGCGCTCAGTGAGATTGCTGGAGAAGAATTTGAACAATTTAAGTCTGAAGGAAAAGGAAATAATTCAACCGAAGGTGTTGACTATTGATCAAATGGTCGAGGATCAAGTTGGAAAAAAGGATGTTGAATCTGGTGAGTGACTTTAAAATGTCATATGGTGACCAAATCAAGGAGGATAGTTGATTAATAATTAAGTATTTCCTTCCCTAGAAGCTTACGAACCAAAAAATTGTTTTGCAGGAACATTTGATGGCCAGGCCTCGACTCTTTTACCGGAGAACAAGAGGAGGGACGCAAGTGATAATGTCCAACATGAAAATCCACAAGGTTTGTCCACTGTTTGTTTCAATTTCGGTGACAGGCTCTTAATTGCTAAAGCTTACTGATGGTTCTTCTGATCTTCATTTTTCAGGTATTGATGATGTTTGTGTTGCAGAGAGTTCTATAGGAAACTTTGCAGCAGTGGAAATTGGTTTCTCTCCTAGCTGCAAACCAGTTGATTCATTGGTTTGTAAATCCTCTGATATGGAGGTTTCTCAACTCGCTATTACTTCACAAGTTTCAGAACCAATTCAAGATGAAAATGCTGCATCTGAAGTTGATGTCGGAGATCTTAGTTACGAGGCATCGGCAAGGAAGGATTCTGCAACGGGACAGAATAGGGGCTTGAGCAATGATGAAAAACAATGGGGATTGGAAACTAAGAATGAAAAGAAGGATCTTATGGAGGGCTATGGGAAGTCATCTAATGATTCAGATGACTTTGCAGCTTTAAATGCAAAACATGTTCATCTGGATGAAGATCCAAAGGGTGGGTTTTTTTCCCTCTGTTTGAGTGATGAGAATGCTTTTCATGCTTTGCTTTATTATTCTATTTTTGCTTTTTCATATAGCAGGTACTTGTGATGCTGCTTTTACAGAAGCTTCTTCTGAGGTTTATTCATCTGAAGAGGATTTGGAAGAAGAGGAGAAAGGTTACATCAATGGCTTTACATCAGTCCACTTATTTGATGATAGCTCTGAAAGGGCTCCTCAACTTGCTATTACTCAAGAAGTTCAACCAATTCTAGGCGAAGAAACTATATGTGAAGTTAATGTCAATTATGATATAGAAATTTTGTTTGCTGAAAGAGATGCCACTGTTCCTCAACCTGCTGTTGCGACAGAAGTGTTTGATCTAATCCTGGGAGCAGTTGCATGTGAAGGTGTTGCTGAAAACGTTGAATGTGATGAGTCAGTAAGGAGTGCCTCTGCTGCGTATCTGGTAGTCAGTGATGATCAAGAAGAAACTTATCAGTGCCCTACTTTTGTGAAGGATCAATATGATGTTCTTCATGATGAGGGGAATGTGGAGAATGATACCTTGGTTGAGATCCATGCAATGCCAGCAGCAGAATCTGCAGAATGGCCCTCGCCAGTGATTGCACATGAACAAATGAATATTGATGGTAAGAGATCCTTAACAGATATGAAGAATGATGATGCTGAAGAATCCAGCATGACCTGTAATGAAGGTTCCTTGTTCGATATCTGTGGAATGCCAGTAGAAGAACCTTCAGAATTCCCCTCGTCACTGATTGCTCGTGAAGAGAAGAATATTGCTGTTGAAAGATCCATGAATGATGTGACGAATAATGAAGTTGAGGAATCCAGCATGATCTGTAATGAAACCTATGTTGATATCTATGTAATGCCAGCAGAAGAACCTGCACGTGACCAGGAGGAGGATGTTGCAGTTCAGAACTCTGTGACTGGTATGAAGTATAATGGAACTGAAGAATCTGCAGAATGGATATCCACGAATAATTTTCCAAGAGCTGTTAAGGAAGTGGATCCTTCTTCCCCTTCGGTCACAAGAGTAGCTGTTCCTCCAGTCGTGGCAGAGTCTGAGTGTCCTCAACCAACTCGATCTTCATCAAAGAAGCAACCCACAATTCAAAAGATAAACCAAGCAGATCACAACAAGGAGAATATCAGTGCAAGTGGAAAGAAAATAGAGAATTCAGAGTTGTTTAATATGAGCATGAGGGGTCTGAAAAAGCTTATAGCAGAGAAGCTTGCTAAGCTAGACATTAACGACAAAGCAAAGAATACAGCTGAAGACAAGGTGAACGAAGCAACATTGTGCCTCCTCTTTCCTCATCATTTATGCTTGTTCCATACTTAACTTTGTTTATCTCGTAATAAGCAGGTTGCAGGACAAGTGAGAACACCATTGCAGAAGCTGTTTGATAATCGTATGCCTGGCAGTGAAGTGCAAGGGAACTGATGAAGAAGCAATTGGTTGAAAGAGTTCAGATCAAGCTTGGTCTGCAACGCCCGTCTTGTTCTTTTTCTGATTTTACTACATTTTCTCGAACTAGCAGGTAATAAATTTGTCATGAGATTCTGTTAGTTGTCATGAGTGGAAAAATGATCAAAACGAGAAGAACAAATAATCCAAGAAGGCAATACAAGAAGCAGCTTTAGATTCTCAACTCGTACTTGAGTGGTCCAACCTCCAAGTAGGTGTATGGCTTCGTAGGTTTCTCCCTGCTCAATGTGAAATTAACGAACACCCGAACGAGGCACATCCGTTAGTAACTTTTCAATTTGTTGAATGTTTTGCCGGTAATTCTAAAACCCAATAGATAGGCCACATAGGCCGATTATAGGTTTGCGAAAACCATGGTAATTTGTTGCGGAGAATGTAAGACATTTTTTACCCTTGCATGAGGAGGAGTATTCATTGGTGGCTGCTGCCATTATTCTCATGTTCACATGAGATTGAGTAGTAGAGATTGCATGGCTAGGTGCGAAAAGGCATGGATCGACCGAAGACTTTCATTTGTTTATCATTTGTGAAAATTCTCATGCTCGATTAATTGGCATCGAAGCTCTTTGAATAGAGCTAATTCATTAAACCAAAATCAGCTCATCCAAAGCTTTTGAATTTGTATCAAAATATTCTGAGTAATCGGGCCTAATTGGGTTAATAGTTGTGAAAAATTTGAGTGCTCTTGTACAATTCTGTTAATACCTAGTGGAATTATTCTCTTTTTCCCGTCGATCGAACCACATAAATATTGTGTTCTTGCTTAATTTCTCGCCACCACTCTCTCTCTACTAGCTTTCGCTGCGCCCTCGTCGGAACACAATTCATAGACTTGAACATGGTTCTTGGTTGCATTACTTTTCATTTTAAGATATTCATGAGAAATACACATAATCAGACCAGACAAGAAACATGGTTTCATGTGGTTCTAAAATGCAATCAAACTGTCGCACAAAGGCAAGTCCTGAATTTGTGAATCTCTTCCCCAAACTCGGTGATTACTTCATAAACGCAGCACAGGAGTAGTTCAGCAATACTTTATCCAACTCTGCTAAAGCTTTTATGTTGGCGCAAGGAAACCCTGACCCATACACAGTATTTACTTTGTTGTTACAAATTTCATTCACCCACATCAGGTTTCGCTTTTGCTTAGCAAGAGTTTTTAGCTTCTTTATTTATAGAAAAAGAAAAACAAAACAAGGTCTCACGACACTAGAAAATTTCCCTTCACAGAGAAAAAGTTGCTCCAAGATCAGAGGCATGTTCAAGAACAAAAATATCCAAGGCACTACATACGGATCCAAGATTCTCACCCGAGTTTGACCTCTCTCTTCGGTGGATCCAATTCCAAGTAGGTGTAGGGCTCTGTAGGCTCCTCCCTGCATAATTCAGAATTAATACTTTGAGCTTTTGCTAGATATAGGGGAAAAGATAATTTTAGTCCTACTATTTGCCATACTTTTCTATTAATTCCTATTCGTTTTGGATTAATGTAAACGAGCTAACATGTTATTTGGTCATTCACATGGAAATCATTTGAAATTATCCATGAAGTTAGACAAATTTACATACCCTGCCCACTCTCAAACCTAAAGCCTTGCCGTTCACTCATGTCCCAGCCACCGCAACCCAACTCGCCAGCCCGTCACCACCCTTGCTTTCCATCACTGTCCACCGTGCAAGATCTCCCAAAGAGGCCGCTGCCCACTTGATCTCACGACAAGGCCGCCGCCCACCCAATCTTGCGGCGAGGCTGCCGCCCACTTGATCTCTCGACGAGGCCGTCACCTAGCCGATCTCACGACAAGGCTGCCGCCCACCCGATCTCTGGACAAGGACGTCACGTGGCCATATGTCCCGTCAAGGTCCGTGGCTTCACCCCTGTCCTCCAATATCATCCTCCACTTCCGCGACTTGGAAACAAAGCTCCCTTCCCCTTCCTCTTCTTCTTCCGCTACCTCTTCTTCTTCAATCGACTCGCCATGAGGCTGAATAGAGTGGAATCTGGATAGGCGGTGGCACTGTGAGAAGCCGGGCTGCGGGAACAGTGGATCGTCCAGACGGTTTAAGTGGGTCGAAGTGAGTAATGACATCAGGGTATGGCTGTAAATATTGGCAACTATAAGGGGCATTTAGAATTTGTTAGTGTTTGTATGAATAACACATTAACATAATTGTGTTAAACTAAAACGAACATTAATGATTAGTCTTAAATTTGGTTAAGAACAAAACAAAAACATGATTTATGAGGAGGAAAACTAACTTTAAGTAGCCCATTAACTCTCCATTAATTATGGCACATTTTAAATTTACTAGAAAATGTTTACTTAATGGTTTGAATTGACATTTTGAAAAGTTGATATAAAAAAATAGTAGAGTTTTAGGACTAACTATGTACACAGTTACAAAGTTTTAGGACTCACTTAGAAAAGTGAAAAGATTTAAGACTAACTGTTCAAATAGTTGCAAAGTTTCAGAACCAAAAATGTCCTTTTCCCCTAGAGACATATGAAAGAAGCTTCTGCCAAAAGAGGCACACCACAGAAATTTCAGAATTCACACACCTGTACATAGTTCTCATTGCATTACTGTACATTATGATTGACGTATGTATGTCTAAATAAAATGTCAAATTTCCAGAAAGTTCATGACATTATAGGCATAGAAAAATGGAGGAAGTGGGTTCATGTGACCAACAATAGCTAGTATGGGGTTAAGACTCAGCCTAGGGCGTACATCTCAAAGTTGCATAAATATTTCAAAATTGGAGAAAGGAAAAATCATTGATAGACAAATACGTACCCAGGTTTAGAGCGCATGCACTGCCAGAGTAGCTTAAAAGGCCCTGGAACTGTCTTGAAAGGGTTTCCCTCAAAAAATGCCTGCACCAACATATTGTTGGATACTTATAAGTATTAGAAGCAATGCGACTATTACCAGTATAAAGATTGAGATGAGATAACCACCTCCATTCTACATAAATAAGTAATTTGTTCAGTACAGCTTTAAAGTGAAAACAAGATGAACACTGACCAAGGGTAACTTGGAGAAAACAAGTTACAAACATTACCAGGATAACATCCTCTGCTCGGTCATTGCATCGATGAGCCTTAAGTTGTCGATGTTCTCCCTCTGGCATTCACCAAGGGGCTCTCTCTCCTTGGCACTGGGCGAGTCTCACTCATTTTCTCCTTCTCAACAATCCCTAAACACCCAAAACTGGGAATGATCAAGAGGGTGCACCACATAAGTTTGCATAATTAGAAGAGACCCAAAACCCAATTTTAGTCTTGTCTAAGTTAATTCGAGCTCACACGAACCAACTAATTAATTGAAACAGATTTGAGTTAGTGCAAGGTAGTTGCTATCCCAAATTATGGTAATAGACAGGCATGATGTCGTTATTAATGTCAAGATGGCATTATCATATGCTCTGTCGACCCCTGCACTACAACCACAAACCAACTATTATAGTCATACCCATAAAATTGGAGGAAAAGTTCTCTTACAAAAACAAAGGGCAGAGAGAGGGCATTCTTGAAATTCTGAAGCAATGCAGCAGGCATTCAAAGATAACATCAATAATGAGAATATTTATACTGCAAGTTAACAACAAATTTTCATACATTTATTGAATATTTTCGTTACTGTCAAGCTACTACATCAGAGCACTAGTATTTTGAATCACTTGCTTCGAGAAAACAAGAAAAGAAATTGAAACACTCACTAAAACAGAAATACATCGATGTCATGAAAGAACCGTGCATCCAGAACCAGACACGATCAAGACTTTAAATTCTGCTCTAGCAAAATATTGTGAAAATGGGGCAAACCCACCCCAAAATACAAATAGAGATGAATATACCAGATCACTTGGAAGATTGCAAGTGTCGACTTGCTGTGGAGTGGTTACGCTGAGCAGAACAAGGGACAAGAAACGGTGAACAGAAGGGAGAAGAAAATGGAGGCTAGCGAGATGGAGCTTTGGGGAATGGAAATCGGATTCGGAGCACCGATTAAACTGGGCCCAGATAGGCGAGGATTAGCTGCGGGTGGGTCCTAGGGGAAAACGGGTCAGAATCAGAATACGTGGGGACAAACGGAATTACTGATACGACCCCTTTTTAATAAAAAAAAAAAAGCGGTTATTGTTATGTAAATGCTAAAGATATGATAGATACATTCTTGTCTTTTCAAAAGGCTGCGATAAAATATTCTCACATTTGGACCTGCCTTTATATTTTTATGATATTTATGAAACTATCTCTGTATCTTTAATATCATATTTGTCTAAATGAAATGATATTTTATAGAATAACATATTTAAGTAAAGAGGACAACACATTTTTTCCGAAGAGAACAACATTTCATAGAACAACACATTTGTCAAAAGGGAACAACATTTCTATACTAATTCAAAAAATATTATTTATAGACAATATTTCTTCCTAAATTAATAATATTTTACAGAATACCAAATCTATAAAAATGAAATAGCAAAGGATGTTGTATTCCATCGGCTCTTTCGATTATATGACTGATGACGAGTCCGAGTGACCATGAATCGAATTCACCTTAAAAACATATTCAATAAAGAGGAGAATGAAGGAAACGATGCTATAATGGAGGCAACCCTAACTATGCAGGTTGCTGTTAGTAGGAGTTGACTGAATGAGTACTGAATGACTCAACTTTATTTAGAGTCAAATATAGTCTTATTCTGCGGTGCTGTTTCGTTCAGTAATAAGTGATGCTTTATTCATACAAATATGTTGTTCTATAATACGTTGTTTATTTCGTAAGATGCATGATTCGTAATAAGTGTTATTCCGTTTAGTAATAAATGTTGTTTCATTCATACAAATATATTGTTTTGTAATATGTTATTCATTTCATAAGATGAACTGTTCATAATAAATATTATTTTGTTTAGTAATAAGTGTTGTTTCAATTACACAAATGTGTTATTTTGTAATATACTATTTATTTTGTAAGATGTGCTATTCGTATTAAGTGTTGTTTCATTCAGTAATAGGTGTTGTTTCCTTCATTAATAGGTGTTGTTTCCTTCATTCAGTAATAGGTGTTGTTTCCTTCAATAATAATTATTTTTTCATTCATACAAATGTGTTGTTTTATAATATATCATTCATTTCATAAAATGTGCTGTTGTGATAAGTGTTGTTTCGTTCAGTAATAAGTGTTATTCCTTTTAGTCATAAGTGTTGTTCCTTTCAGTGAAAAGTGATGCTTCATTCTTACAAATGTGATGTTTTGAAAAATATTGTTAATTTCAAAAGAAATACTATTCATAAATAATACTGTTTGATTCAATAAGAAATATTGTTCCATTCAAATAAATGTGTTATTCTGTAATATACTTTTTGTTTTATAAGATGTATTATTTGTAAATGATGTTGTTCCTATTAGTAAGAAGTGCTGTACTATTATTGCAAATGTGTTGTTCTGTAAAATTTTATTAATTTTGAAAAAATGCTGTTCATAAATAATTTTATTTGATTTAATAAAAAATGTTTGTTTCCTTCATATAAATATGTTGTTCTATAAAGTGTTATTCTCTTCGAATAAATGTATCGTTCTCTTTAAACAAATGTGCTGTTCTGTATAGTAGTGTTCCATTCAGACAAATATGCTCTTCAAATATTGTGGTATTTTTATCAATAATGCAAAAGTGATGAAGTAGCGAGCTGCACAAAGTATATCATATAGCTATTCTTTTCAAAATATGGATGCATTCATATTATTTGATGGGATGGGTCTCATACATTGAATAACAAACATATTTATTACATCTGTGAACTGTTATATAGTTTTTATTATTTATTTTTTGTCTGTATTCTTTTTAGAGGGATAGATAAATTCATGTCATCTATCAAAGATAATTCATGCCAAAATAAATTAAACCCAAAAATAAAAAAGAGAGAAAATAAAGACAAGAACACAATATTTATTAACTTATTTTGGGAAAATCATATTGCAAATGGTTATACACATAACAGCTTGATTTAAGCCATTCGTTTATGTGAAACCTTACAGAAGTTGATGACCTGGATCGAGCTGTCATTTATGTGATGTATGACACAATTATCATTTTTATTTTAAGATTATGAAACAAAATCATTCCCATAACGAAACCTGTTATAAGTTTTGAGTCTTTTTTTGAAATATGTTCCTATATTTCATTTTGATAAATTTTTTTATGAAAGCATGGACTTGGTAAAAGTTTATCTGGGAAGACCAATTTAAGTTCTAAAATTTTTATATTATTTCTATTTCAATCATAAAATTTATCAATTTTTTATTTAAGTCCCATAACCTTTCTATCATCTCATCAGTTAGCTTAATTTGGATGTATAATAACATGGCTAACGAAAAGTCTAGATGGCATTTTAACTGTCGTTAAATGTCTACGTTGATCCTTCAAATAGCACATGTGGTCCTTTTTTTCTCATCCATCCAATGAAATTGTTTGACAAGGAATGGCAAAAGTAACTTAATTCCAAATAGGCCTAAATGCACAATTAGTCCTCTAACTTTTCAACTTGCACGAGTTGGTCCCTTAACTTTAACTTAGTATGACTTCGTCTTCAAACTTTGTAAAATGGTGAGACTTGGTCCTTTAACTTCCATAAATTGTGCAAGTTAGTCCATTGTTGGACAAAAAAATGTGCACATGTTGGCACATGAATAGAGGACATTGTCAAGGGCAGTGAAAAGCTTTCTCTCTTCTCAAACGGATTGGTGACATTAATGAAACTAGGATCAAAGTTTGAAATCTACAAAATTCACAACAATTCTCTCAAATGGGAGATTCAATTGTAGCAAGAAATCCAATTGGCTCAAGGAATCCAATTCAACTTATAACAATTAATATGCTAACCCCAGTCTCTCTATCTTTCTATCTCTCTATTATCCCGGTCCAACATAACCGGGAAGGTGAAGCCCAAGAATTATACGACAAAGGAGAAAGCTGGGAAGTTGGATGCCACCACGAACCACGATGGTGGCAAGGCTGGGTTGGCTACTCACACTAGATAGGATAAGGCCAGTGGCGAGCTCAATATCCTAAATCCCACTTACCAGCAGAGATTCTACTTCCTACAACCCTTATCTATCTTAGATGATCATGGCTGTAATGAGTCCAGGGCATGACAAGTTCATGTGGTGATATTAATCATCATTTCATGTCGGTGCTCAAGCATAACCTCATCCGTTAATCTTCTTTTTGACATGGTGATTGCTGCCAATGTGGTTTATATTAAGAAATGTGTGGGCCATTTAGTGTCAACCATGAAGGCCCTAGTGACAGATGACAGCGTGGTATTGTTGGGTTATCAGTTTAGATCTCCTAAAGCTCACAAGCTGCTCTGGGAATTTTGCAAACAGACTTTTCTGATATAGAAAGTTCCTCACGAGGATTTGCACTTAAATTATGCATATGAAAAGATCGATGTTAATCTTTTGAGAAAGAAGCACAAGACCCAGTAACAATAGAAAGCTTATTAGGCCTTATTCAGAGCTGTCTTATGGAACTTTGGTTTGACGGATGATAAGAATGCCTTTCTTAAACAGATAAAACATTTGGTATAGTTTGAACTGGTTAATGTGTGGGCTGATACTTGCTTATAAGTGTTAATCTTCTTCATCTTAGAAGTTAGAAGATGACTATTCTCTTATTTTAAAAAAAGAAATCACATCATTCTCCTAGTGGCGACGACGGCTAAAAAGGGAATTTCAGGAGAGCGGTGCACCGAATGAAGGTTGAAGCTGAAAACTAACATCATTTGTTATTCCATCCAATGAGGGACAAACTCCCTTCATTTTTCAAAGTTAAGGGACTAATTCACACTGAGTAATACTTAAAGGACTATCTTGAGTTGAGAAAGATGAAGGACTAGCCATACATTTTCGCCTTTTAAATACAAATAGATGGTAACCAAAACAAAATGTATTATCCTGTGAATAATGAATTCACATTGAAAATTGTTAGATTCTTTACATAAAAAACAAAATCAATAATTTCTTGGCAAAAAAACTGAAATCGGAAAAACAAACTCTGAGTATATACTATCTTTGCTTTCCACACTTCAAAATCAACTCTGTCTTTTAGCCAACCCCATATCCTCCTCAGATAACTAGCAAATTTAAGCACACATGTTACTATTCTTGATTTTTTTTATGTCCTTGTCTTAGCGAATAGATTCACGACCACATCGTCAAGATAGGGTTCCTAGATCACGAGTTTGTGGAGACAAATTTGCTCCAAATATACAAGGTCTAGCTAGTAGATAAATGTTAAATAGCTATTTGAGAGAATGCCACTCAGAAACTAGACTTCCTAGACTGCTATATAAGACTTCCTGGATTGTTGTATTGATGAATACTTATAAATATATATCTATTAAGTGATTAAATCATCATTATACACTTTGAGAATGCTTAATTTTTATAATATGAATAGTTATTTATAGAAGTTTCACCTTGTTACTATTCACACATATTTATTATTCATACATGGGGTTACTGTTCACCATATTTTATTGTTCATATACGGCCAACTATTCATCTATATAAAGTTGAAAAGTAATTCATTTACAAAGTATGTTAAATAGCTGTTTTTATGTAGATTGATAAAATCATGATATCTTTTAACTAAAAGACCAAATCAAGGTATTATTGAACCAATGATCGGGATCTCAATCGTCTATAATCTTCAGTTCATAGTTAAGCACAATCAAGAGATAAAGGAGGCCAAAATTGGATCAGAAATAGAATTAGTACTAGCATTCATGCGTTTGACGATCCTTCATAAGAAAAATCATATCCAGAGTAGTGATTGTCAAAATTGAGTGATTCTAGAAACAAATAAAAGCCAGCAACATAGATCTTCAACTCTACTTCATATGTCAAAAACCAGTTTGATCAGTTTCATTTCCGAAATCTAGTTATAAGTAGGACTATTTGTTCTGCCGCTCACTGAAGAACAATTTTGATAAAAAAATCATAACTTAACCTATAAACATTAGTTTTGAAAGATAAAGCTATCATTTCGAAGCTAAGAAGAGATATACAATTCTTGTACTTTAAAGAATAGCTAAGTCAATGTGTATGATAGTAAAAAAATTAGAAGAAATTTGAGCCACTTATGTTGATTTGTATTTTACCTACCATTACCATTTCACCTACTCCATACCTAAGGCTCTATCAATAGGAAGTTGGGGGGGGGGGGGAGAGAACAAAACTAAATTGGTTCCTAAGCTAATTTGATCTTATTCTTTGTTTTCAATCTTGAAGCCTTATTCAATGTGCTTTCTTCTTATTCTTCTTTTAATATTTCAATCTATGTTTATTTCATTTTTATATATATTGTTTACTCTCATCATGACTAACTAATTATGGATAATTTCAATGAATCTTAACATTATTGGAATTTACTTTCTTAATCAACATAGCTGCCCTCCTTGTTAATTCATAGTTTTGATTCATCATAATCGATTATTGGTACAAAAGCTATTTGATTCCTTCTATAGAGCATGGATCTGCCTACTGTGATATGTTAGAATCTTGAGTTGTTATAGACAAAAATTGACATGATGAATACTTGAACTCATTGACAAACATTGACATTATAGGATTAATGAAAAATAATACTAACTCATGCCTAATATCTGAAATTTGATAACTAAATTCCCCAGTTAGGATCTTCTTTATATGTGGATCCCAATTGAGTAGCAAGATGAGTTAAAATTAATCATAATTAATATACCAATAGTGAAACTGCTATCCTTTTCTTGAATTCAAGATTCAATCCACACATTTTCAGACCTGGCACCAAAACTTTATTTGTCAAAAAATTGTAATTTGTACTTTTTCTGTTTCACAAAAATTGATTATTTTACTATTCACAATAATTAATTTATAATTTTATTTCTTTCAAAATTTATTAAAAAATATGAATATTTTATATGAAAATGAAGTTTTAGATATTATAGTTTCTAAATATCATTTTTTAGAATTTTTTTTAATACATATTAAAATAAATATATCCAGATCAAACTTCAGTCAAAATGGTAAAATGGTCAATTAATGAGAAACAGATGAAGTATTTTTTAATTTACTTCCCTGTGGTTCAATACTCAAATTATGGAGATTTTACTATTTGTGGCAACGTACACTTGGGTTACAATTGTTAAAGTACAGCACTTATTGGGCTTGTACTTTGATGTTAGGTTATACTAGGAAGCATTTTAGCTCTTTTAATAGTTTGATCAAACTTCAAGAATTTTCTAATTTTAAATTTATTCTAGTTTTGCAGTATTTGTTTTCACATATCATAGGGTTTTTCCCTTACCATCCAATAATTCCATTTCATAGGGTTGGAGGTTGAATGAGTGAAAAGGGTCACACATGCCTTATAAAGGGTCATCATGGAAACTTAATGTAAGGTTAATACCATGTAAGATTTTCCGTTGGTCATTTAGAAAATCATCCAAATTAGGACTAATACATTAAGCAATAGAAAAGTTATAAGATTTCAATAGAAAATTGGGTAAAATCCACTAGGAGTCAACTGGCTTATTTTCATATTCTAAATGGGTACTTAAACTTTATGTTGTCCTAGCAAGATATGTTTCCTCCTTTACGCATCCCAAACAACCACTTTCCATCAATTTGACTATTAAATTAGATGAAAAATGCTGATGTGGTATAAATAAATATTAAAATAAAATTTTAAATAACAGTTATAATCTTATAATTTTTTCAATCAATAATTCTACATCTTAAACTTCTAAATCTACCTTTCACAACCTTTCTATCCCCAACTACTCTTCACCTTCTCCTCACTTAAGGCCTCCCCTTCTTGACATTACATGCCAATTCCATCCCACCAACTATGACTAAATTAAAAAAAAAAAAACAAACAAACCTAGAAAAAAAATTAAGATTTTAGGAAAATCCTAAGTTTATACAGAATCAGAGTTTTTGGACCCAACCCTTCCACCGCCACTAACTACTAATCCTCTCTCTTTATGATGCCTTCTATAGATTAGCAAATTTGACCAAGAAAGGTGCAAACCTAAAACATGATAAGAGAAAAGCATATATTGATCTCACATTGATGCCAATGTCTATGCTATAAGGCAGACGAAATGACACAGTGAAACTAATAGAGGGTAGCCGATGAAAATGAACAATGGCCACCAGATATGAATAAGATCTCAGATCAGAGCATTGTATCACAGGGAGGAAGCTATAAGTAGTCTCGAAGCTCACGCAATATGAGTGCATTAATCTAACAACAAGGAAATAGGACCAAACCACATAGCCGTAATCTAATTGTGTCAAACACATGTAAAGGGATTGTCGACTCAGATCTGCAGATAGAGCATGAAAAATGAGTAGAGAGCACCAAGGCATCGTCTTTGTGACAACCCAAGAAAAGCGAGTGGAGAAAACCAATCAGTTGTTATCTAAAATTTATTTCAATCTTTATTTATGTCACATCAATATTTTTCTTCCAATTTAATGGTCAAGTTGACGGAAAGTAGCTGATTAGGATGCACAATAAAAGCAAAACACCTTGCTAAGATAACTTGAAGTTCAGGTATCTATTTAAGATATGAAAATAACTTAGGTAACCCACAATAGAGTTTATCCTAGAAAATTGATAGTTTCAGGACTAGAATACAAAAGTAGTGAAAATTTTAGGACTAAGAACCTGTCTTGCCCTAAAAGGGTTAAATCGCTGGTTGTCCCTAAACTATTCCTAGTTTGCTTAATCGTCTCAAAACTATCAATTGTTGCATTTATTGTTCTCAAATTATTTAATTGTTACATCTGTTGTCCTACCGTTATATTAGCCATTAAAATATGATAGAATTGTAGGAAAAATGCTCAGTCAACCCTAAAACTTAAAAAACTTTTCTATCTGAGTTCTAAAACTTTATAATTTTCTAGTTCAATCATAAAACTATCAAATGTGTATATTTTCTTTAATTTCGCTCTTGGTTTCTTTTAATTAAGCATGAATTTCTTAACTTTGGTTTAACAAAAACTTTATAATTGAATTTTAATTAAGTATACATTCAAATTTCTTTAAATTTTTTCTTTTTTTTTTCTTTCACTTTGGTTTTTAAGTCTTTTTCTTTGGAAAGTTTTTTTCATTTTATTCTTCTTATTTATTTTTCATTGCTACCTCATCCTTATCTCTTTTTTTTTTCTTTTATTTTTCATTTTGTTGATCCTTTATTTCCTTCAATTTTCCTATTATTTTTCTACATTCCATTTGAGAATGTTTGTTTTTCTTTCGTATTTTGCCTACTCTTTTGTTGTACAAATAGCCTTTTCACAATGAAACATGTTTTGTTGAGTCTTATTAATGTTCTTTTAATTTTAGGACTTAAACTAATTTTAAAAAATCCTTACTCATTCCATTGTACTTTTTTTTTCTCCTTTTTGAATTTAACGTATAATTAGTAAAAAGATTTAAAGAATTTTCATACCATTTTTTCATCCCTTCAATATATTGTAGAGAGTTCTTTTCTTTATCCTTCTATTTTTCTTTTTTGATTTCCTTTGATTTATGTATGAGTCTAATTTCCATTTAGGTTTATTATAATTTTAACTTCTTGTTTATTATACAACATAACTAAATATCAACATTGATACAGTTGGATGAACAATAACTCGGTTTCAGGTTGGTTGAGCCTAGTTGGTTTTGGGCAATAGTTCATCATTTTTTTTTTTTGCTTTCAATTTTTTTTTTTACTTTTTTAGATACAATTTGCTCTTTTTTAGTTTTATCTCATTTCATAAGGCGCTTGCCTTTATGAGGGCTTAGGTTGCAATTTTCTCGGTTTTCATCTATCTTACATTTTTTTGTCGGTTAAAACGCAATTTCATTCCTTAACTTTTTATTTTTTTTATCTGTGTTACAGTTTAGTCCCTGAACTTTTATAATTATTTAATTAAATCTCCAACTGTTCTCTTGGCCCCTAAGTTTTTCTTTTTGTTATTTTTTATGTACTATCTTCTAAAGTAAGACATTAGTGACCATAATTTGTTTATTTTTTAGTTAAAGTTTGTTTATTTTTTGGTTAAATAATTTTTTATCTTTATTAAATCAATTGTTAAATCCTTAATGCCTAAACTTTTTCCATTTTTTTTGTCTTGATCCTAACTTTTTTTTATTGATTTTTTTATTGTTGTTTTCTAGAATAAAGCTTTAATCATTATTTCTATCATTATTGATTATTAAGATTTGTAGTATCAATTATTTATTTCAAGCTCTATAGTTTAATAAAGTAATTTGGTCCATAATTGTTAACTTTGAGAGTAAATTTTTCTAGATAAATTTTTCATCGATATTAAAAATTAGATTTTGTGTTAATAGGAGATGAAAATTTTTATTGAATTGTTTTTAATTAACAAACTAAATATGCATTGTTTCGAAGCATATAATCTGTTTTATGTTACACTGTTATTATTAAAATTTATTACAAAAAATATCTACTATTATGTGTGAGTCACCAAACCTCTCTATTTGTTCTCTTGGTCTCTAATTTTTTATCATTTTTTATTGTCTTCTAAAACAAAATATTAGTAACCATAATTTGTTTATCTTATGTTTCTGGTAGTAGCATTTTTTATTCCAACCTCCACCTAGTAAGGTGTGAACATATTTTATTTCAATATTACAAGGGTTGAGACTTTAAAACATATTTTTTTATTATATCAAGTCTCTACATCTTTCCATGAATTTATACAATGATTATATGAATCGCTACAACACGCGACCTCCATACACCTTATTTTGTCTATGTTTTTTCCTCATTCTAATTCTGGGCCACAACATTCCGTTCTGAGCCCTTCACTCTACTGTTCTTACACTCCAACCCTTTCTGGGCCAAGTTTTATGATTTATATTAGGGCCACATTGTTTTCTTTCCAACCAAAAACTGACATAATCATTCCCTTTGATTACATATTAACTAATTACCAACATGCACGCTTATTTCAGTAATACTACACCATTTTTGTTTATGTCAATGTTATTTCAAATACTATAAGATTCATACAAATGACTTTCTTTATCAACATATTTATGTTAACCGTTTACACAGTTAACAACAACACATTACTTTTTTTTTATAAACAATAAAGTATAATATTCGTTATATTTTATATTCGCATGATTTTAAAAACAATGTTCACTTCAGTCTTCCTCTTCATGAATTACTCTTATATTTATATATTATTTTTGACATTAATCCATGAGTCAAACTAATTTCCATTACTTAATTTAATATATTATTGTACTTAATTGCTTTCTTTAAAACACTGTTACCTGTCACCAAATTCATGCTTCTTACTTTCCCATACTTTGCATAAAAATTTATATGTCCTTCTAGTATATGATTTCTCTTCCTTCGCAATTTATGTATCATTACACTAATGCCATCTGACAAAATGCTAATTATCTCTTTCATATGCACATGAGAACACATGTTTATATATGAACTACTCTCCCGTCCGTTAGATGGGTTATAAAACTAGTTGTAAACTAAAAGAGAATCTCTCCCACACCTCTTTGCTATGTTGTCAATTTCTGCATATTATTTGTCAATTTCATCCTTTCATTTATAGTGGCAAAATATGAAAAAGGAGAAAAAATAAGTTAAAATTTCCAAGTTCCTTTATGGATTATATAATAAATCCAAAAGAGTAAGATGGAATGAGTAAATGATTTTTTAAAAAAATTAGTCTAAGTCCCAAAATTAAATGAACTTGAATAAGGTTCAACAAAACATATTTCATTGTGAAAGGTTATTTATAGAAAAAAAAAAAAAGAGTAAGCAAAAGAAATAATAACATTCAAAAAATGAAAACAGAAATATGAAATTAAAAAAAAAAAACATTCACAAAAGAAATTTAAAAAAATAATACGAAAATCGAAGGGAATAAAAGATCAATAAAAGAAAAAAAAAGAGTGGTAAGGATGAGGTAATAACGAGAAATAAACAAGAAAAATAGAAAAAACCTTATAAAAAAGACTTAAAAATTGAAGCGAAAGAAAAAACAATTAAAAAAACTGGACTAAATACTTAACTAAAATTCACTTATAAGAATTTTATGAAAGCAAAGTCAATACATTCATGTTTAATTAGAAGAAACCATGAGAGAAATTAAAGAGACTATGCATATTTTCACAGTTTTATAACTGAACTATAAAATTGTGAAGTTTTATAATTCAGATAAAAAGTTTTCTTAGTTTTATGGTCGATTGTGTATTTTTCCCGTCATTTTCATCATTTTTTAACAGCTAGTATAACGGTAAGATGACAATATAACAATTAAATAATTAAAAATGATAAATCAATAATTGCTAGTTATGGTACGATTAAGCAAAATGAGAACAATTTATGGACGACTAGTGATATTATCCCCAAAACTTATTTGGTTGCTAACTACAATGGTCAATTGCATCTTAGTTCTATCATTTTATTATTGTTCCCTTTTAAACCTCAACCTCGATTCCTTATATATAAAATCTTAAACCACATTTTAGTGTTCTATTTTAGATCTTTTATGGATGGAATTATTAAATTAGACCGAAAACAGTAAAAGTCCAATTTTAACTCTTAAAAATTTTTCTTTTTGTCTTAGAAGCTTTGAAATTTTTCCTTCTAACAATTCAATCACCTTTTTAGCTCAATTTAGGAAGCTTTAGTTGTCAGATCTGATATTATCTTCATTTCAATCCTTGAATTCAGATTTAGCCAGGTACAATTTTGGAATTTTTTTTTTTTTCTGAAATCTGCTTCAATTTGGTTCTGTTTCGTTTTAAATTCAAAATTTTTTCTTGTTCTCCAATTTGACCGGAACCGTAATCGGCCATGGCGGAAGAACAGAGATGCAAGGCGTCGAGGCTATGTTCGACTAACTGTGACTTCTTCGGAAGCCCGGCGACGCAAAATCTCCATTATCCACAATTCAACTCATCTCTCTCACCTCAACGAAACATAAAACAAGTTTATTCATGAACTGGCTACGCAAGCACAGTAACAGAGAAGTGCATGAAAGAAGGACTTGGAACTGGAAAACATTCATGGCCTAAACTCGAATACCTTCAACGAAAAGTGAAAGCATTCACATAAAAGCAGTGCATCCCCACAGATTTCGACAAACTCCGATCACACACACCAATAGACAGAAAAAAGGGAAACAATGATTCTCCAAACAGACCAAACCAACCTATCACGATATAACATCAGAAGTTGTAGTTTCAATAAACAACCACCCAGAACTACAAAATTCCATCCCCAATTTCATGCATATCGGCAATAATTTTAATCTCCCCCAATTTCCCAGCTTGAAACACAATAATTCAAAGACAAACGACTGAAATCAAAGAACCGAAGGAAGACGTAAACACTAGGACAGATCGCGAGCAAAGGGACGATTCAAACCAAGTTGAGATGAAATTGAACTCAAATT
This sequence comes from Aquilaria yunnanensis, assembly GCA_039654915.1. Taxonomy (NCBI): domain Eukaryota; kingdom Viridiplantae; phylum Streptophyta; class Magnoliopsida; order Malvales; family Thymelaeaceae; genus Aquilaria; species Aquilaria yunnanensis. The sequence continues at coordinate 99,442,078 of CM077593.1, read as the reverse complement.
ATGGTTTAAAACGATGAATCGAATGAAGTTGGAGGCGGAAGTACCTGAGGATCAACGAAGCCAAGCGCAGACCAGAATCCGAAATTTAGGGGAAAATAAAGATGTGAAAAAGCAGGAGAAATTGATGGAAGGCGAATTTATTGATTCTCTGCGTATATACCTGAGATGTCACTGTTTTGATCTGCTTTGGGCCTTTGACTTGCTGACTTCAGACTAGATTAGTCAGACGCTTCAGCACTTGCATTCGCCGAGGCTTGAGAAGATATGATCGGCGATGGAGGGAGAATAAAAGGGATGGGCTGTGGTTTATTTTAGTCTGTTTTTCATGGAAATGGAAGGGTTCGTGTAAGGAAAAGGTGGATCAGCGGTGGTGGATGGAGTAGCTTGCGGGTCGGGGCGGGTGGCGGTGGTGGCTTTTAGGTTCGGGATTGTCAGAGACTGGCGGCAGTGGAAGACGGTGACCGAAAAGGGGAGTGAGTAAGGTCGATTGTAGAGAGGGCTAAGGCTTCTTTTGCCCTGAACTTTGCCAACACGGACTTTTTACTCCCTAGACTTCGACTAGGTTCAACTCACCTCTCAAACTTTACAAACTAAGATCTTTTATCCCCTCAGTCTAGTTAAATAAAGAATGTGTACTAAAATAAAAATAGAAATAGAAATGAAGGACTCACTAAATTATTTGTCCAATAATTGACATTTGTGAGCAAACAATAAGCATAAAAGCTTCGATTTCATATTTGAGATTGTCTAACTTTCCCTTGTTTTTACCTATAAGTTTGCGTTAAGGTTTTTTATTATTTGCTCACAAGAGTCAACAATTGAACAAATGATTTAGTTAGCTCTTTAATTTTTTTTTATTTTCATTTTAGTACACATTCTTCATTTAATTGGACTGAGGGGTAAAAGATCACAGTTTGTAAAGTTTAAGGGTCGAGTTGAACCGAGTTGAAGTTCAAGGGGTAAAAAATTTGAGTTGCAAAGTTCAAGGGGTGAAAAAGGCTTTAGGCCATTGTAGAGATAATAATTTGATTGTTAGATGAGAAAGTTTTAAAGTTTTAGGGCAAATGAAAAATTTTCAAGGGTTAAAACTATATTTTCACTCTTTTTTTTTCTGTTGAACTTAATAAATTTCATCCATGAAAGGTCCAAAACAAAATACTTAAATAAAGTTGATGATTTTTTATGCAAGATATTGACGTTGATGTCCAAAATGGTACAATAATAAAAGGTTGAGGGTCACAAGTGTAATTAACCCCTAACTACTACTTATAACAAATACACGAAAAAAAACTGTACAATTCATTTTAGGTAACAAAGATAATCCCTTGCGATATATTATCTCTTGCGATATAGGCATGTGTTTTCCTTTTTCATACTTGGAACATTTATTGAAAAGCTAATGATAGACTACACTTCTAAACCATTAGTTTTCCACTATTTATAATTTTGCCACTTCACCAGATTTCTTTCTCTTCCTTATTCGCATTCACTTTCGGTGATCCGGTGTCTGGGTTTTGATGTTTGAAGCAGCACGTACTCAGCATTGGAGGAGTTAAGCTGAATAGCCAATACTTGATGAATAATAGCTCAATAACTTTCATTTTTTTAGAAGAAAAAATTGTTCTATTTTTTTTTAAGAACATCACTGGATTCAGCCTTGTTTCTCCTCATTGTTGAGGAGATGCTTTGGTTTCCATCATTTTCAAAAAGCCATGGTTAAGTCACTAGTTGCTTGTTGGCATCATGCCGCTAGAAGTGGGACATGGGCTGATCCAACTCGAGCCAAACCAGGACCAACCCTTGTGTCAAACCCGCCCCAACCCGATCAAAACTCACTCGAGCACGGATCATCACAAGCCTACAATTAAGTGGGCTGAATATGGGCCTAAAGGGAGAGGATGATTCAAATAGGACCGGCCCCAACCCAGAAATCGGCTCAAACTGGGACTAGCCAGTTCGAACTGGACCTGACATTGTCTAACGTCTCTCCTCCAATGACTCCTGCAAAAAAAAATTAATTACACATTCAGTCCCCCCAACAGTTTTCTGCTTCATTTTAACTCTCAAAATTTCACTTTCACCCTTCTCAACAACTAAAATTGAAGCATATTTTTGTCCAAATAATTTTTGGCCCTTTCCTATAAATATCAATGTCATTTCCACTCTACCATCATTAAAATTCAATTTTTCTTCTTTCTCTACTATATTCTCTCAAGCATTTGAGTTTTTTTGCTAATTTCTTCCAAATTTCTTACTAATCTCCTTCTAACATCTTCATAAACTCCTCCTAATTTTCCATTAATCACTACTATTACTTCGTGAGTCATGGCTTCAAGAGGAAAGGGCAAGTTGATGAAGGCTTTATTTTCCCACACCACCGACCTCCGAGGCTTATTCCACCACCGTTCTTAGCCGACCAAAAAAGACATCTCAATCGAAGAATTGTACGACAATGATGTAGAATCGATATGACGAATTACGATTTTGGTCTCGACGATCAATTATCGGATGATAATGTTGAAAAGCTAGAAGCGATGGCGGCCGAGGATCCGTCAACACAACCGACTCTGACAAGTTGTCAACCCGCTGTAGAGGAAACCCAAGAACAAGGTAAATCCTCAAGACTAACAGCTTGGGTTTGAGAGCATTATGAGTTCGTACACGAAGAGGAGTTGAGGTACGGGAAATGCAAACATTGTGGGAAAAAGTTTATGCATAAAAAGAATTACAGCACCAGAACGTTGAAACGCCACATTGAAAATCAACATCCTAATGTCTTCTCCAGTGCTTCGACTAGTTCTGGAGGACAAACATAACTTGGGAGTACAACCGGCATCGGCGGATCAGGTATATTCCATTTTAACCAACAATCTTGTAGATAAAACATGATAAATTGGATGATACTTACTGAAAAACTTTTTTCACAAACTAAAGATGTGCACATAGAATTTTGGATCAAATCACAATTAAATCTTGCATTTAAAAAAAGTGTCTAGGAAATTAACTAGGAAGAAAAGCTTTAAAATATTTGAAGCCAAAAAACCAAATTTGCAAGCCTATTTTTTTACTCTTGATCATTGTGTAGCATTTACTTCTGACATGTGAACATTACCTGTAAGTCAATCATATTATTGTGTTACTTCTCATTTGACTGATTCTAATTGGGTCGTGCAAAAATGAAATTTGTTATTTAGAGTAATTGAAACTGATTATGCTGGTTATCATATATACAATTGCATCTTAGAAACTTTATGTGATTATTTTTATGCTGACAAAGCTCTGTACATTTCATTTGATAATACTTTAAACATGATGTTGTTGCTCACCTTTTGAGCAAAGCATTGATATCACCTTTCAACGGTGCATTCTTTTACGTTAAATGCATTTGCCATATTTTGAACATTTATGCAAAGGGGTTTAGAAGTTCTCCAAAATGAAATTATGTCTATTCAGAATTCATTGACGTATTTAAAGTCTAGACCCACCGTGTTTCATGAATTCAAAAGGTTTTGTTTTGAAAATCAAAAATCATTTTCTTGGAAATGGTTTAAATTGGATTATCCAACTTGCCGGAACTCCATATATTCGATGTTATAAGATGCATACTCATATGCAAATTTGTTGACGCATTTCATGAACTTAATGATGTGTTGTGGTTTTCTTACGATTGAAGTATATGAAAAATATTCTAAAACGGGTGAATTACTTTAAATTTTTTTACAAGGCTACTAAATTTTTCTCCAGTGTTTATTACCCAACTATTCATTAAGTTTTGCTTCATTTAGTAAACATTATATATGTTTTACATCAGTTTAAAGATGATGAGTTGTTGAAACCAACTGTCGAAGCCATATGGGCTAAATGGCTTCAGTATTTTGAAAACATTCCACCTATCTTTTCAGTTGTTTCTTTGCTTGACCCATATATCAAATTAACAGGCACAACCACATTACTTGAAAGCATTTATCATACTTATTAAAAAATGTCTCATATAAATGTTTTGTCTATATTTGTTACTGTTTTTTAGTACTTGCATTCTTTGTACAAGTTATATTGTAAGTGACATTCGGATAAGGAAAGATCCAAAGTTCCTCAAACCAAGCCTTCAAGGAGATCAATCTCATCAAGATTCAACCCGACCCTCCAAATGCTAAAGTGTCTCTAACTGATGGCATCGAGTTTAGCCTAGGTCAATGACTATCTCACCACATCATTTGAGCCAAAGTGACGTTGACATATTTGAGTGGTGGAAACAAAAGAGACCAAGGTATCCTATCTTATCGATAATTGCACAGGAGATTCTTACCATTCTAGTCTCCAAAGTAGCATTCAAGGTAGCATTTAGTGCAGGAAAATGAGTGATATCGAAGAAACGATCAAAATTGACGCCCGAGGCGGTGGAAGTTTGCGTGTGCAACCAAGATTAGGACATCGCAGCACTCCAAAAGCAAGACAAAAAAAATTTAGATGATGAAGTAATATTCGATGAAGAGATTTGAATTTTTTTTTCCTTCACAAATATAGTTTGTATTTGATTTGACTATGTTGTTAAACACAGATTGTAGGTTTTTATTTTTCATCATTTTTAGAATGTTTTTCCATTTGAAAATGTAAGGCCCGTTCCGAATATTTGTAAGTGTCGTTTGACTTTTTTACTTAATAAAACTTACACCGAATGTAATGTTTTTCCTTAAAAATATTTATTACATATATAATTAATTAATTTTTTTAATTTTTTTTTAAAAAAAAATCATAAACCCGCCCTGGGACCACCCCGCCTTATTCCAGTTTGTGCCAGGTCCTCCACAACCCAGACCCAAACCCAGGCCTGGCCAGTTCGAGGTCAAGTCGACCCAGCGCACACCACTACATGTCGCTTCTATTAGAGCTCCATCATCTCTGTTGCCTCTTCCTACCTTGTGCTCTGTCCAATATGAATCAAGATCCTCTCTCTCTCTCTCCTTATTTCTCCTCCTTGTTAGGGAATTTTTGTTTCATTCAAATTGTATGCTTTATAAAATGTTATTCATTACTTGAAAGATACTATTCCATAAATAACGTTGTTCCATAAAAATGTTGTTTCATATATACATATTTGTTATTTCGTAAAATATTTTTCATTTTGTAGAAAATGTTATAGTAATATTTCATCTATCAAAAAATGTTATTTCATTTATATAAATTTGATATTCCTTGAAATGCTGTCTATTTGGTAACAAATGCTGCTTTAAAAATAATGTGTATTATTTATATAAATTTACTATTCCCTAAAAAATTATTCATTTGTTCTTAGTGACGGTGTTGAGTTTCTCGATCTTTTGCCTTAGGATGAGTCAATTTTATTTCTTGATGGGGGCAGAGTAGAGGTGTTCAGTGGGCCGGTCCTGACACGGCCCGGCTCGGGACCGGCTCGCTTGGAGCACGGCCCAGGCACGGCCAAGACCGGCACGGCCCAGGCCCGCGTTAAGACCGGCGCCATGTGGGCCGTATATGGGCCTGGAGGAGGGGGGGGAGGGAGGTGGGCTCGGCACGGCCCAGGGAGGGATTGGGCTCGGCTCGGCACGGCGGCACGGGACCGGCATGGCGGACGGCACGGGACCGGTGCGGCGCAACGGCAGGATGCAGTCCAACGGCCAGAATTTTCAAAAAAAAAGGGCAAATGACAACTTAGGTCCTTTTAACGGTTGGCAGCGTTTTCTGGACCCCAGAATTTACATTTTTGCCCCCTCCAACAATTATTTTCTAAGGGTATTTTAGGCCAAAAAAAATAAGGCCTTCCCCTATAAATAGGGAGGCCATTTGCACCATTTCTTCACACCAATCTTAGCAATCTCTCCTAATCTCTCCTTCTCTACTCATATATTCTTTCATTTCTTTCAAGCAGTTAATATTATTTTATGCATTCTCACTCAATTCTCAATTACTTTCGAAGCTTGTGTTTTGCTCAATTTTGCCTCACACAAATGGCATCAAGAGGAAAGGGAAATGCCTCAAGCTCTTCATCCCGCACCGGTTTGAGGTCATTTTTTCGTGGCCTTTCTCGACCGGCGACCCGTGGGACTCATATCCAACAAACTGACGATGACGAGCAATTCGATATGAGTCAATACGACTTGGGCCTCGATGATCAACTTTCTGATGACGACGTTGAGGAGGTAGAGCCAACGGCAGCAGGGAATGTTGGTGGAGGAGATGGTTCTGAACAAACCCCGACAAGCCATCAAGCCGAACTTCCGGCAGAAGGTAAGACGGCTAGGCGCACCGCATGGGTTTGGGAGCATTTTGACCAAGTTTTTGAGAATGATAGTCATGGAAACAATGCGAGGTTCGCACAGTGCAAACACTGCAAGCAAAAGCTCTCGCATAAGAAGAACGCTGGCACAGGAACACTGAGACGTCACATGGAATCAAAGCATTCGACTTTATGTCGAGATGCAGCTACGAGTTCAGGCGGTCAGACACAGCTTGCAAGCACTGCCGGCGGATCAGGTATTTTTAATTTTAATCAAAAAGATTGTAGAGAAGGCATGATAGAATGGATGATGTTAACTGAAAAACCATTTACACAATCGGAAGATAGACACATGGAAAAATGGATTACAACACACTTAAACCCTGCTTTTAAAAAAACATCTAGGACCACTGCTAGAAGGGAGGCATTTAAAAGTTATGAAGCTGGTAAATCAAACTTACAAGCATACTTCTCTGCTTTAGATCACTCTATCTCATTTACTAGTGACATGTGGACTTCACCACTAGGACAAGATTATTATTGTATAACTGCACATTGGATTGATGATAGTTGGGTTATTCAAAAACGTATCATTGCATTTAAGTGGATGGAGGTCGATCATACTGGTTGGAACATATTCAATGTAATTTCAGAATGTTTTAAAGAATATTTTTGTCATGAGAAGGTTTTTAGCATAACATTTGATAATGCATCAAACAACGATGTCGCGGCTGAGACATTGAAGGAATCACTAGAACCTGTCCGTGATGCCGCATTTTTTCATATTAGGTGTATATGTCATATTTTAAACTTAGCTGTCCAAAAAGGTCTTCGAGTTTTGAGTAATGAAATTACTCCAATTAGGTGGGCACTCCACTATTTAAAGTCAAGGCCGAAAGTTTCTAAAGAATTTAAGCAATATTGTCTGGAAAATGGCCTCGAATTTAGTTGGAAACGTTTTAAACTTGATTGCCCTACCCGATGGAACTCCACTTATGAGATGTTGATAGATGCCATGCCATTTGCTGCATACATGACATGTTTTATAAATGTCAGAGAAAAGAACACGATTTTGAAACAAGAGATGTGAGATAAACTGTCAAAATTGGCTGCTGTGCTGCGATATTTTTATGATGCCACTGTTTTTTGCTCCGGTGTATACTATCCCACATCGCACAAACTTTTAATGCATATGGTCAACATTGCATGGGTTTTGAACCAATACAAAGATGACGAGTTCTTAAAAGACACAATTAAGGCCATGAAAGATAAATGGATTTCATATTTCAGTACTATACCCCCAATCTACTTAGTTGCAGCTACACTAGACCCGACCGTAAGAATCACAGGTACGCAACAGCTACTTGAGGGTTATTATAGTTTCTTAGAAATGACACATATTTCTGTTCATGCTATAATTGCCTCTATTGATGAGCACTTGCGAGAGTTATTTAAGATATATGCCAGTCGGTATAAGGATAAGGTTGCAAACACTACTTCATCTACCATCGCGTCTTCATCGGTCTCATTATCATTCAATCCGGCTGAACAACTACTCAAACGGCCCCGTGCTGCCGCATCCGGTCTTACTGAAGTGGACGCATACCTTAACCTTGTTTGGGAGAATGGTGAGACCGACATTCTAGACTGGTAGAAAGCAAGAAGTAACAAATTTCCAATACTCTCCATCATTGCCAAAGAAGTTCTAGCTGTTCCCGTCTCAACCGTTGCATCGGAGTCCGCTTTCAGCGCTGGAAAGCGTGTCATTTCAGAGAGACGCGCAAGGCTATCACCAGATTCAGTTGAAGTTTGTATATGCAACCGTGATTGGGGTCTTGCAGCTTGCAGATTACAAGACCACAAGAGTTCTGACGAAGAAAACCCCGATGAGGTAGATGCTTAAATCCACTACTTGCTTATTATTTACTTACTTTGTATTTGATCTGATTTTGCTGTGTAGCACAGATCGTACTTTTTATTTTGCATTTAATTTTATGGAACGTTTCGCTATTGAGTAATGTAAAGCCCGTTCCATGGTATGTAAGTGCCGTTTGGCTTTAATATTAATAAAAGTTCACACCGGTGGTGGTGTTTTGCTCTTAAAACAAGTAATTATACAAAATATAAAGATAACCTTAGAATAAATATTTATCTAGTTTTTTTGTCATTATTTTATTTATTGTCTTGTAAAGTAAAATCTTGGTAATCATGGTTTGTTTATTTAACATAAAGAAATAACAATAAATGGTTTAACTCAAAATCAAATATATCAAAGTTTCCAAATTTTTTGGTCAATTTCTTACCTTTAACGTTTGATTAATTTAAAAATCTAGTAGAATTGAAGATGAAGTGGAATTTAAGATAAACTAGATTATAAAATATCACTTAGATAAAAACTCTCAGACTCTTGTTTTTATTAATTTATTTAAAAGTGAAGACTAAAAAGTGGAGACTAAAAATTAAAAATAAAAACTAAAACTTAAAATTAAAATTAAAATTTTAATTTTACGGGCCAGCTTGGGTTCGGCCCAGGACCGGCACGGGACCGGCCCGTGTAAACACGGGCTGTGCCCGGGCCCAAATTACTTAGGCCCAGGACCGGCCGGTCCGGTCCGGTCCCGGTCCGGGCAGCCCGTTTGTGCATCACTAGGGCAGAGAAGGGATATAACTCAGCGGTAGAGTGTCACCTTGACGTGGTGGAAGTCATCAGTTCAAGCCCGATTATCCCTAGACCCAATGCGGGTTTTTTTATTTTGTCTTGCCCCCTATCATGGTCAAATAAGAATGGATAAGAGGCTTGTGGGATTGACCAACGGGGGTAGGAATGACTATATTTTTTAGAGTGAACTCCAAGCGAATATGAAGCGTATGGATACAAATTATGCCTTGGAATAAAAGATAATTCCGAACCAAACCAGTTTTGTCTACGAACAAGGAAGCTATAAGTAATGCAACTATGAATCTCATGGAGAGTTCGATCCTAATAATCTATATTACGAACGCAGAAATTCCAATTCATCTCTTTTCTTGCTTCATTGACAAAATTAAATTCGTCAAAAGTCTGCTTTTTTCATTACCAGGTCTCACGGGACAATCGCCGGCACAGGCCTAACCACTACGAGTCCAAGCGCTCGAGTGCGGTTCGGGCCGTATCCGAGCCAGGCTGGATCTTAAGAGCCTCCTCGTACGCCGATCTGGCCTCCGCCTGCATCTTCTTCGCCTCGTAGCACTCTCCCAGCAAACAGAAGGCCTTGGCGTTGTCCCGGCTCAGCTCAACGGCCCGAGTCAAATCCTCAATCGCCGAGTCAACTCTACTCCCTCGCCGATTCATCCCCATCTTGATCTCTGCCCGCTTGAACAGCGCGTCGCCTCGCTCCTTGTCGCTGAGGGACTTGGCGGCAAGCGGGGCGAGAGCCGTGTCGAGTGAGTCGAGCGCCGAGGATCTGAATCCTTGGAGATCGAGAGCAAGAGCCTTGAGGATGTGATTGGCAGCGTCTTTGGGATCGAGGGGGATGGCTTTGTCGGCTTCCGATTCGGCCTGCTTGGCAAAGCTAATGGTAGAAGAGCGAGATTTGGCGGCTCGAGCCTGGGAGAGGAGCTGGGCGCCGAGGACAAAGTGGCGCTTGGCTTGGAATTCGGAGCGGTTCCGGTAGCGGTATTTGTTGAGGAGCTTCTTGGGGACGTCGTGCATATGGAGGAACATGAAGATGAAAAGGAGAATCATAGCCGCTTGTAAAGCGATGTCGCTCCACATGCCGTCCATTGATGTCCGATCGGAGAAGAAATTGGTGGGTACAGGCAGCTCAATCAGGATCGGACTGCAAAAATCAAAGATGGAGTTTAAGGAAAAGGAGAGATAAATTAATGACCGGGTTGGTTTTTTTCTTTTTTTGGCTTAAATGCAACAGCGCCGAACTTTGAAAACTCCATGAGTTGGTCCCTGAACTATTACATGGTCAGCATCAGGTCGTTTACTGTGTAATTGGTATGTTCTAGTCCAACTCATTAACTTGACACTCATTTTTAATAGCTTAAATATATTAAAGCCCTCAAATTTTGGCAACTTATTTAAGTTGATCATCAAACTAGAATATGGTTTGCATTAGACCCTAAACTTTACTAAACAAGCATTATAAAAATTAATTGAAATTAATTAAAATTCATTATAAAGTAATTAAAATTGATTTTTTTAGGCTAAGTAAATAAAAAATTCATTAAAATCAATTAATTCACAAAAAATATTATTCAAGTTCTTTTCTAGTAAATATAGAATTTGCTATGAAAATGATCTTGGTCCTCGATAAAAAAGGTAAAAACAAAAATAACATATTGGTTTTGCCAGTAGGAAGTGGAGCAGTTGAGACTTGATGAAGTAGTCGATTTCACCAGAGCTGGGAGACATCATCGATGGCTACCATCAAACTCATCGTCTCCTTTTTAGGATTAGGCTGATTTCTCTTTGTTGATAGAGTTGATCTTTCCAAACCTTTTCGCAGCATCTCTGTCTTGCCTTACTCACCGACGACCATTTATTAAAGTCTTAGTTGAATCTCAAATTAGGTCATCGAATGGCCTCTCATCGCCGTACTTGAATGGGTCTAGTCACATTACACCTACGTCAAAATTGCACCGCTTCCATTGCCCTAAAGACTGACGAGTGAGCAAGGAGGAAGCGGACAAATAGAGGAGGAGAGAAGGCGCATGTTGGAGCGAGTGAGTCACCACTATCTCTTTGACTCCCTCTCGTTCCCGTGGTTATCAGTGACGACAAATGGGTTGTGAGATGGGCAAAGGATACGATGGCATACGGTGGCTGGAAATAAGCAGGGGAGGATTATTTTTCTGGTTTGATTTTTTTTCTCTAGTGACATGCAACAGCCATAAATGGTCGAAAATGGTATTTCTTTGGTTTCATTTTAAAACTCTATCTCGCCGCCAACCTAAAAAATTAATTTTAATTATTTATAATAAATTTTAATTAATTTTAATAAATTTTTATAATATTTATTATTTATTCTAAAATTTAGGGTATAGTGCAATTCAAGTTCTAGTCTGATGACCAACTTAAATGAGTTGTAAAAGTTTGAGGGCACTTTATGTATTTAAGTCATTAACAAAAAAATCAACTCAATGAGTTGGACTAAAACATACTGAGTTGCAAAGTTAGAGGGCTTATGCTAGTGAAGTTAAAGTTTGAGGACCAACTTATGTGAGTTGGGAAAGTTTGGGGCCTGTTGGTGCATTTAGGACTTTTTCTCCCTCAATTTTGGATCATTTTTCCTTTATGAGCTTTTAGTTGGACTTGAAAGAAGTTGGGCAAATGGCACCAAATGTCCACAGACTATGATTCATATTACTTTGTTCTTAAATTGTGAATTATTATACCAGTTGTTTTGAAATTGTCATTATATTGCATCCTTTGTCCATTAAAACTACCACCCTTAAAAGTTGGCCAAGCTGACCAATTGAACTAAACTAATGATATGAGAAGTAAAGGTAAAATAGGCAAATTACCCACTCACATATAGACAACCAACAACTATTTTTTTAATAGTTAAATTTCTCATTAACATTCCATTATCAGCAGATATTGGCTACTGTCTTTATTTTATCTAGTCGTATGATGATTTGGAGTATTTTAATGATATGACAATAAACTTGGCATTTATACGTGGCATGCCATTTGCCAAAATTTAAACTTGTCTAACACTACAAATTTCTCCTAAACTTCACTATTTTGAGATACCCAAATGTACAATGATTCACTCCAAGTGATGGACAGTTAAAGCTTTGAATCATTGTAGTTATCACACTTCTGCTCCTTTACTCTCTGGTCCAAAGTTTTATCTCCTTCATCACACTGCCTTGACTCTAGTGGCACTCTCATCCACCACATCGGCATCTTTGAGCTCATCCCTTTAGGCATCGGTGCCCGGATAGTCATTCTCACTAGCACCATAATTCATAATGCCAACCCTGGTTTGCTCATCTTCTAATTCGCTTACTCTTTTGAATACAATTTAAGATTTTTCTGAATCAAAATTGAATGTTTTTGCTATGCCTAGATGTAGTGAGTCAAGCGAACTCAACACACCACTAGTGGTTTAACTTGCGGTTTTGATTAATTAGGTTGCCTATGTTGTAATTACAGGCTATTTATGATGATCGATGCTGCATTTTAGCAGTTATAACTCAAGTATAGGTTGTCGTAAGTAATAAAATCTCGGGAGTTTGAGTGTCGAATCACAAGGAAGTGAATTAAGAAATACAAATTACAGATTTTTAATAAGGAAAAATTTTGGTGCAAGGTGTGAACAAGTATTGATTAAAATTTTAAATTCAAATAAAATAGCTAAGGTTAGGGGATTCACTTTTAGTATATCGGTTATGATTAATTTTAGTTTATCTTGTCACTCAATTGGGATACACACATAAAGGAGGTCCCAATCGGGAAATTTAGTTAGTATTAACTTTCATTGATCTTAAAACGCTAACGCTTGCTAATGGGTTCAAGTATCCATCATGCCAACCTTTATCTACACTAACTCAAGATTCCAATATAACTAGCAAAGTCATGTTTTACAGAGGAAATCAAATAGCTTTTGTGTCAATGATTGACTATGATGAATCAAGACTCCTACTTAACAAGGAGGGAAGTTAAATAGATTAAAAAAAAACACCGTTAACGTTATGATCCATTCAAATCAATTATAATTTTTATACCAAAAGTTTCACCCTTTCACCTTAGCAAAAGGAAGATTAGTTAGTCATGATAAAAGTAAACAACATGTAGAAAGATAAAATGAACATGGAATGAAAGATCAAATGAAGATCAAAAGAAGAACAAGAAGAAGAACGATAAAACACTTGAACAGAGCTTCAGTATTGAGAACAAAGAACAAAACTAAAGAAAAAAAAACTAAAGATGATATAAGAACATAAAAATGGCCTAAGAAAAGGCATGCCTTCACCCTCCCCCTAAGGTGCATATTAATAAAGTTTTGGGGGTGGGTGAAATGGTAAAATGGAATAGTAAAATATAGGTAAATACAAATCAATAATTGTTGACTGTAACTTCTTTTAATTTTTCAACCACCGTACACATAGAATCACCTCTTTCTCAAAGCACACAATTTGTAGATCTCTTCTTTAGCTTCGAATCGATAGCTTGCTCATTCAAATTGGACATCTGTAGCTTAAGTTATGTTTTTCTACCGAAACTGTTTTTCAGCACATGGAAGAACAAATGGTCTTATCTATAATCAAATTTTGGTAATGAAAACGATCAAACTAGCTCACAAAATAAAGCAAAATTGAAGATCTCTGTGTTAGCTTTTAGATGATTTGGAATCACTCAGTTCTGACACTACAGCTTCAGATATGATTTTTCTCGTGAAGGATCGCAAAGTGATGATTTTATTTATGTAAAAAAATAATTATTTAATATTAATAAATAGTGAAAACACGCATGAACAGTAAATATATGTGTATGAATAGTAAGTCAATGAATAGTGACTAGTGAATAGTAATAGGTGAATAGTAACTCAGTGACTAGTAAAAATGTGTGAATAGTAACTCGATGGAAAAAATACTCAGAATAAAGAAATTAATCATACTCAAAGCGTATAATGATAATTTAAATCCTTAATAGCAATACACTTATGAGTATTCATCAATCAAAGTCAAATTTTGATGCAAAAGTTGTTCTTGCTGGATATTGGATGCTAATTCATCCAAGTGAGTATTTCTGCTTGATTCTACGTATGTTGGCTAATTTGTCGAGCAAAATAGCTCTACCTCCAACAACATTAAAACATTTCGATTTGATGCCGAAGGCTATACTCCATCGTTAGACTGGAGCCAGGATTTGGGAAACAGGTCAAGTTGTAGTGTCAAGGTTGCCCTTGGATTAGCAAAAATGGACTAGGACTATTCAGCAAGGGAGATGCTTGGCACCTTTACTATGGTGGTGGTGATCATCATGGGAATTATAGTCGTATTTTGTAATCATTGCTAACGTTGTTTAATTTTTTGAACTTGTTTTTAACGTGGAAAATTTGGGATTCTTATATAAAAGGGTTGGACTTGTTTGGTTTTGAATTTGGTTGGATTATCCTTTGGACGTGTAGTAAAATCAAAAAAGCATGATTTGTAGCAGAATGTAAAAATGTGACTGGGGAAAGGCAAACAAGGTGATCGATTGCAAGAAGAAGATGATTCTTATACTTTATTTTTTAGTTGGAGGATTGATATGTATTAAATGCAGAGCATATAGTTCAGGGATGGATTGTATAATTTACCATTTCATGTCATCACCATATTTCATAAAATATTCCATGAGATAACAATATATTCTAGTTGTTAGTCTAATTTGTCATTTGCCGCAACCATTAATGGCCAATGAAAAAATTTCCTAGAATTCAAAACCATTTATACCATCCAATTCCTCTCATTCTCCTATACAACTTTTATAAGAGAACTACATAGAAAAACTTAACCTATTGTTTCAAACTTTCAACAAGGATTTGGAAGTAGTAAGTTAATATTTTGAATTTGATGTTTCAGTAAAAGTTATAGAGGAAAGTAAAAGTAATTAGACCCTGAAAACATTTCGAAACTTTAAAAAATTTCATCACTATTTACCATGGACAATGGGTGGGAAACGTCATGAAACAATAGTTTATGACGGACAGTGTTAAAAAAATTTCATATTTTCAAAATTTTTTATATGGTTCAATTTCTCTTGCTTTCACATGCAACTTTTACAAAAGTATCGAGTCCAAAACCCTAAATATTCATTCTGAAGCAGAAAAAAAGTTTTTTGTTTCAAAGTTTCAACGAAGACTTACAGGCAACATTTTTAAAACCAAACTGCACTTCAAACCACCAAGCTCTCTAGGTCATGGTGCAACTAGTTCAACTTGTTGAACCATCGGTTTATTGCTGATTTACATTTTTATTACATGAGTGCTGAATGACATAACAAAAATGGAAAGAATGAGATTAAAATAAAATTTTATACGTAAAATAAGGACTAAATCTTCATTTTATCTAAAATATTAAGTTACAAACCTTAAATATAAATAGACTTTATTTCCCCTCCCCACCAGTCAAGCTTTGCTTTTTTCCCTCTCTTAAGTTTTCTTGTTTTGTCTTTTTCTTCTTCTTTTTTTTTTTTCTCTTCATTAAACTTTTTTTTTTTATAGTTAGAATAAAAAAACATGGGAGAGTTAAGAGAGCATAAAAGTAGCAAGGAAATGAGCATCGATAACTTTCTGCCTTGGAACCACAATCACAGAGCAATGTTGAAACAAGTTCAATAACTGCATATTTTAGTGGATGGAAGCAGATAAAGAGTTACTGAGAGATAATGCACCAAAGAACGCCTAGAGAGAGTGCGAATAATCTGTCAAAATCGTTACAGAAGTGAGACAGTGGGTGACCACAGAAAGAATAGCTTCATAGATCGCTTGTAGTTCTGCCTTTAGTGCCTTTTCACATTATGGGAGAAGAATGCCTTTTTGACTAGTTGCTTGCACTTAGCCAAACCCAAGCCATTGCACCGAGGCTACTGGAGCTTCACCATGCCTCGTTTCTAATAAATATTTCTGGCTTGAAAAGAGGCTAGTGGTTTCTACCCTTACCCAAGTCCCACATAACATCGAAAGAGGATTAAAGGGGAATGAAGAAAACTTTTGTTGAAAATCCCTTGCCATAAAAACTTGAAAGAAGAGTTCATCCCTTCTAATAATTTAAAAATGGGCATGAAATATAGCTTGACGAAAGAGGCATTCATTTTGACTAATCCAAATGGTCTAGAGGGTGGCAGGAGGAACACAAGCAAATTTGAAGGGTGATGTTTCAGGTGACTTAGAAGAGAAGCAAGTCATGCCTTAAAAGACAAATTGCCAAATAGCACTGGACATGAACAAAAATTGCCTTAGAGATCTTAGGATATTACATATTCCACAAACATATAGAACATTGTCTCTTGCAAAGAGTGGCATCGAGAGCATAAAGGGTCAATCAGCCCCCCGTGAATTTCAAGTGAATGTAGGATGCCCATATAGATTTAAGAATTGATAAAAAAAAATTAGGATGTGGCGAGTAACTCAGAACATTACCTGTAGGTGCCAGAAGATATGAAAATTGTTTGTGCAATTCCAAATTATTACCCTGCTTAACAAAAAAGGAGCTTGAAATATTTTTTAGTAAGGAAATGGCATCTTAAGAATCCATACCAGAATAAGGGTGAATGGTTAAGACAAGTTGCACAATTTGTAATGGGAAAAGATTTCAAAGCAATTACAGCTTTCAATGGCCCTCTTAAAAATCATAAAGGTCTATAACCCTAAGGCTATTATCTTTAAACATATCCCTTGTCAGGGTACAAAGATGGGTGGGCAATACACTCAGAATTCATGCATTCTCCCATACTCTGATTGTGGAACCATCACCAATATTCCATTAAATATGATCATGCAATAGTGTACGGCCATGCAAAAGACTTCTCCAAATAGTTGTTGCATTCCCATTTGATTTAACTGACCAAATAAAATGAGTGTTTCTATATTTGGCCATAAGAACTTGATAGACTGATGAATTTCTAGGCCTTGTAAAAATTCTCTGAAAGGTTTTCACTAAGAGAACTTGGTTAAAAAGCCCGACGTCCTTAATTCTAAGTATGCTAAGACTTTTTGGTAGGTGAAGTGAACCTTGGTGTCAAAGATGAATACTATGCTTGTCATAAGTGCCTGAGCACCAAAATTGAATAAAGTGATTGGAGAGGTCATTAGACATGGCTACCGAGACCTTGAGTAGAGACATGACATAAATGAGAATGAAAGATAAGGTAGATTAAATAAGTGTAAGACACCCTACCGGGTTCAATAAATTTCCTTTCTCAACAACTAACCGACGACAAACTTTATCCACATGAAACTGAAATAAAGATCGTCGTGAAAAATCTTGAGTGAAAAGGAGGCCAAAGTATGAGGGGATGATGTTACTAACTTGAAGAGGGTTGTGCTAAAAGATGTCGTTCTAAAAGGAATCTGACACATTTCGGCTAAATAACCAATCTGATTTATAGAAATTAATGCGTTGATTTGCTGCAATCTTAAAGTCTTGAAGGGTCTAGTTTAAGACATGAATTACTTTCATAGTAAGGCAAAAACAAACAAGGCAGTCATTAGCAAATAATAGATGACTAATTTCTGGACAACCCCCACTAGCTCAGAGCCCATGCATAATTCTTGAAGATTAGAGCTTTTTGTAGTCTGCTGGAAAAAGCTTCCGTACACAAAATAAAAATGCAAGAAGATAGGAGATCTCCCTACCAAAAACCTGTAGAGGGGGAGAACCAGTTAGTAGTACAGCCATTTGCAAGTACTGAAAAGGTTACCGTTGTTACACACTTCATGATAAGGTGAACCTATTTGTCTTGAAAATGCATAACACGAAGAATCTTCTCGATAAAGGACCATTGTAAGGATTTATATGTGTTCCTAATATTTAATTTCATAATTGCTTTATCTCCACTTGGCCTAGTGGTAGGTGGAGTACAAGAAACAACATGCAGGAGTTCATGAGCAATAATAATATTATCCTAAATGTTAGGACCCGGGATAAAAGCATTCTGGAAAGGTAAGACCAAAGTCTATAAAATCCGTTTAACACAGTTAACCATCGCTTTAGTGATTACCTTATATAAAGTATTACATAAGCTGATGGGCCTGAAATCTTCCACAAAGTGAATCTCATCTGCCGTAGGAATAATAGTTATGACGGTACGATACACCTGTTTAAGAAGGAAACCACCATTCAGGAATGACAAAATGGTGTTTGTAACTTCTTCTCATAGAGTGCCCCAAAACTTTTTGAAGATGACCGGTTGAAGACCATTCGGTCTTAAGGCCTTAAAATTTCTTTGATAAAAAAAATTTTTTGGGGCCTTAAAATTTCTTTGATAAAAAACAACTTTTTGGATCTCCTCTTTTATAAAGGGTGCAAGTAGCAAAGTACATTGTTGATCAAATAATGTTCTAGTAATATCTGCGAAAATGAGTCTTGATGAAGAGCACAATCTTCTGAGGGAAGGTTAAACCGTGTATAAAATGTAGTTTTAATATGATCTCAAATGTCTTCTTCTTGATATAGCTATTGACTATCATGAACTTGAAGAGCAGAGATTCGAGAACGCATGGACATATTCCTTGTAGATTGGTGAAAAAATGGGTATTGGAATCTCCCCAAACAAGCCATTTTATCCTCGATTTCTGAGTCTACATACATTCTTCTACTGCCAGCAATTCAATATGCTTCTTATGGAGTTCCAATAATCTAGCTTGTTTGACAGAAATGTACAGAAGGAGTTGAATATCATTGAGACTCTGTTCAATTTGGCAAAGTTGATGAAGGATGTTACTAATACAAGATTTGCTCCACTGATGGAAGATTGGAACTATGGCATTACATTCTGTGACTACTTTAAAAATAGAAGGACCATGGACTTTAGAAAGCCAAGCTGATTCAATCAACTAGTCATATTGGGCATAATGTAGCCAAAAGGCCTCAAATTGTCGAGGCCGATGATAGAAAGGCTGATGAGGGTTAGTATCCAACAGAATAGGGGCGTGATCTGCATGATGTATGCCAAGGTTAAGAAGAGATGAATCAGGAATCAAATCTAGCCAATCAGAATTAGCATAAGCCTTATCCAAAACTTCCATAACTAGGACATCACCTTGCTGAAAGTTTGGCCAAATATAGCAAGGACCACCAGAAGGGAGCTGCATGAGAGATAACGTGTCCAAAAAAGACTGGAAATGTATGGGCATGTTTCCTTGTTTTTTCTGATAGACATAAGACTTTGTTGAAATCTCCTATCAGAAGCAAAGGCCCTTAGTAACAAAAAAGAACTTCCATTATAATAGCCCAACTCTAACGAAAAAATTTGACCTTAAGGTGACCATACACACAATCGATATACCACTGACGCCCTAACTCATCTCGGATACTCAACAAAATAATATGGTTATTACTAAACATAAGTTGACTACTACAAAAAGAGGAATGCCATCCTAACCACAGCCCACTACTCCTACCAAAAGCATCAACTACTACATGTTGATTAAAACCTAGACATCTTAAAGAGCTATTTACACTATTAGCATCCATTTTTGTTTCTATGATAAACAAAATATAGGGTCAATGGAGACAAACTAGGGATTGTAAATGGTGAACTGTTGTAGCTCGACCCAGGCCTTGACAATCGAAATTGATAACCCTCACAACGACTCGGGGTTTATTAAGGAACAAAGCCCAAAAAACCCTATCCTGTAGTCATAGTCTGAGCTGAAGGACTTACTAGATCATTGATGATAGCATATAAAGTAGTCAAAATTGTTTTTTTTTTTTGTTTTCATCCTCTTTCTTTTTTTTTTTTCTCTTCTTCTTCTTCTTCTTTCATCTTTTTCTTTGTTCCATCTTCTTTTCTTATCTTGTTTTGATCTTTGTTTTTTTTTCTTCTTATTCTTTCTTCTATTTTTACAATTCTTAAATATTTACTTTTAGACATTCGGTTCTTTTGATTTGGTAATTCACCAATTCAACGATTTTAGATTATTTTTTCCCATTTTGATTGGCTTTTGATCAAATACACGATGGCCCAATAAGTAGGCTAGTGGGGATGGATGGTTCACGGTTGAACATGTCGAACTGGCCAGACTAGTCCAATATTAATAACACTGCTTATCGGGAGGGGCTAAGATTTTGAATTTGGTGCTTTAGTGAGAATTATAGAAGGGAGGGAGAGAAAGTATGAAAATTTTCATCACAAATTGCCACAAACCTTGGTGTCAAGCGTTTCCCAAGCACTGTCCATGGTGACTTGCACTAAAATTTTTTTCCCATATTTTCTAAATTTAGCCATGATTAAATTATTCTATCTTCTTTGCAACTTTTACTAAAGCACCAAATCTAGAATTTAAAAGAAAAAATCATAAAAATTTAATAACGGTGTAAAAGTTTTATTTCCAATGGCTTATTACACCTAGATAATAGTAACTTTAAAATTAAATTAGTTTAAGGAAAAAGATGTAAGAATAAAATAATTTATTTTATATTAAATTAACTTAACTTAAAACGAATTAAATGTTAGTATATTTCCTCCAAATCCTCTATAAAACTTTGAATTTCAAAAGGTTTTTCTTTTTCCTTTTTTATTTATTTTTATTTTGAGGATAGACTAAGATTTTTCATTTCAGTTTTATCTGAGAAGTTGTAATAGATAATCGAATGAATTGAATGACATAAGTGGTTTTGAATTCTGAGAATTTGTTACAATCACCATAGAAGGTTGTTGGAAAAATGTTCTGTAACGACTGCTAACCACTGGGATAAGATCAATTCCAGCGGTTATGAAGGTTGTAGTAATGAACACTCTGAACGTCAAAAGGAACAGCAAGAATGGTTTGGTCACGTTTTCATAATCGTGGTCAATTTTCTTTTTTAGAGCTTCAGTTTAGTTAATTTGTTCAATTTGGCACCTTTTTTTTTGCAATAGGAGTGATAGATAACAAATCGTGTGACGTACTTATATTTATATTCTTAGGACGAAACATGGGACAATTTATAATTTAAAAATGAATAAGTAATATGGGAAAAACAAAAATCAAGTGAAATTAGTACTGACTGGGACATAAGACCCATCAGCAAGTATTTGTCTCCGAACGCCAATCCATTTACTTGAGTCTTTGACCGATCACAAATCCGAATGAATAGAGTTCAAGATACCCTATGCCACTTTCCTCCAACAACCCTCTACTTGTGAAAATATATTCTGAATACCAATATATATATATGTAATGTAGCAAATAGAATCTTTTAAGGGCCAAGTTTGATTGATCCATTTCAGTTCTCCTGAAATCGATTGCTGGGTCCTTTGAAAGTTCTGCCTCGTTGAAAAACAGTCAGTTATATGCTAATTTTGCGGATCCGAAGGAAAATAACAGAATCCGCAAAGCCAATCGTACTTGTATAATCCTCGCAAATTGCCATTGTCAGTTAGTTGACTCCCCAAGCATACACCAGTAACTAGTTCCAGTTATGATCAGGCAGCCACAGACACGCAACCTTACTGGACCCGGGAAATTATCCCCCTAACTTAACTACGTAGAGGACATGAGAATGCTTCGCAAAAACAACCAAAAACACAAGAAAGAGCGCAAAACTAAGGATGAGAACAATCCAAACGTATTACAGCCCAAATGCAGCACAAATAAAATTCGCCGCATTTTTTAATATATTACAAGAATTGAGGGTTAGATTTAGATTTTTAACTTAAATGAGCAACAAATCTACAGTTTGTCATGTCTGCAACCCAAACCCTTGGGGTACTGTCAGCAGGACAACACCGAGTTTAAGTTTAAGATGTGGACTTATTGATCCTCGGTTCCAGAGTGAGCCTCAAATTAAGTCTTGCCTCCCATCTGCAACGATTGGACTGGAGCCTTGAGCAACTTTTTCAGCACCTCAACTATGTCAGCAAAGGACGGACGCTGAGTAGGATCACTGCGAACACAAACAAACCATGAGCACACATTCAAACCTAAAAAGAACATCTGCAGACCGTTTGACATATCTCATATATAAACGGCAAGTCTCATGTGAGTGAACCCACAGTAAGTGAAACATAAGATGCTGACATATATGTATGTACTGTATCACCATGTGCATGCAAGTGCTCTTGTCTTCCCAGACATCAGATTGCAAATGTTTGTGAACCACAAAGTCCAAATGTCTAGACTTTAGAATTTGTTGCTTAATTTCCATGGGTTCATCATATATATAAATATAGCACTTGAACTGTTGAAGAAAGTGTTAAGCAGACAGTGGCACTCACTCTGCCCAGCAACATTCAATGAGAGAAGCCAAGGTTGGGGAAGTGTTTGGGGGAATTGCAAGCCTCCTGTTCTGGAAAGCAACAGCACCAACAACCTGAAGTTGGCACCACCATTAGACCATGCAACCTTTTTCTTCTAAATTTGTTTATATTATTTTGGGGAGGGGAGGTGGAGAGGAGAAGAAGAAAACAAGAGAATATTGACATACGATCAAACCATGCTCATTGTATCATACTTGTCCCAGTACACCGGAAGGTACTGCTATGGTATGTCTAAAAGGTTAAAAGGATATGAGTAACAGGTTTAGCATTTCATGAAGTATCGAACCACTTCTGCACACTAAAGTACATTTAACTATACTATACTATAGTTATGACCATTCCTGCATGCTGCTGTAGATTTTGATACACCATAGCTATATCTATCAGGACAAGACCCACCAGTACGAATGAAATTTCCATACAACTACCGTAAGTCAACTTATAAGATACCTGGGCAGGACTTAGTCCGTCCCAAGGTTCCTGCATGGTTACAAGCTCCCATAAAATTACACCAAAACTGTAGACATCAGACTTCTCATTGGAAGGCTCTCCACGTAGGAACTCTGGAGCCATCCACTCAGGCTGAAAATGCAAACAAATTATATGCCGATCAATGAGACAATAACAGAAAAGTCAAAAGTTCCATACAGAATAGAAGATACAAATGAAGGCCTGAGAAATTTTATGCTTCTATCCTTTATTCTTGTTAACAGCTGGCACTTCAAGTTGCTAGTAATTGCAACTTAATCAGATACTTGGAAGTTGTCAAAGCAATCGACTACCAAGTTCAGAGACCATAAGGAATGATGCCTATGTCCAATGCAAAATAGCACAACCACACTAGCATATGTGTGCGTTTGTAATGAGTTAGACACTCACAAGGTTGCGGTAAAAAGCATAGGAAAGACAAAGGAATGAGAACTCTGGTGCCTGCTGGGATGAAGGTTCAGGATTACTTACTGTTCCAGCGACAGACTTAGAGGGTATGAAGGTATTTGCTTTGAATCTTGAGAGCCCAAAATCACAGACCTGGGCATCACAAGCATTAAATTGATTATTTATGTGGAGGAAAGAAAATTTACTCATTATTTCGAACCATTTTCCATTTCCCTAATTACCTTAACTGTCCAATTTTTGTCAACCAACAAATTTGGAGATTTAAGATCCCAGTGAATTACTGGAGGGCTGAGACAGTGAAGATAGTTGATTCCTTTAGCCTGTTTGCAGCAATGAAAACAAAAATTTTGTGTAAGCAGTTGTGGACCAAAGTTAAATAGATTTATATTCAGAAAACATGACTGGTACGTACCACATCCAGTGCCATACGTAATCGCTTCCTCTGATCAAGCGTTTCACCAACAGCCGGCCGGTGGATGATTCGATATAAGCTCCCCCTAGATAAGAAAGCTCTGATATTCAGTAATTCATATTCCTTACTGCAAACTACAGCTGGTACTACAAAAAAAAAAAATTAATCATGTACCGGGGCAGATATTCAGTCACAATTGACAAGTGAGGCTGCTTTGTTACTGCTCCCATGAACAGAACCACATTTGGATGACGGGCACGTTTCATTATAGAAACCTGAACAATGTTAAGCCAGAAGACTCAGAACTCATTCTATATCCATTCAAACCCAATCTAAGCATGCATTACGACTGCTGTTTGAATAATCTCCGTAACCTTAATTGCATGACAAGAGCAGAAATGTAACAATCGGTAACATATAAAATGGTTCTACATGATGGTAACTAATGACAATATGTATTAGGTTCCTTCTTAAGTATCCTATTCTTTTCAGCAGCAAATACCTCTCTCAAGAACTCCTTTAATTGATCATCATGGAAATCTTGGACTGTTAAAACCTTGACAGCAACATCCTGCAAAATTGATGCCTAATACATCAACAGGTAGGCAAGAATTGAAAGCTGGACAATGACAAAGTAGTGGTGCACAGTCTAGGGTATTCAATTATGCACGAGTCAAGTACAATATTCACTTTTGCACCCGACAATGAACTTCACTGTTGAATAAAATTTCATCACTATTCCCTTAAAAAAAAACAAACAAATAAATAAAAGTTCAACATTAGGACAAAAAAGATCATATTGTCTCAATCCCTTTTGTGTTGCCAACAAGCCATTCTCCAGTAAATAACATTGAAGACTTTGAGCTATCTTAATAAGCCAACAGGATGCTATATGTGACTTTAATCACAGTATCAGACGCCAAATATCTATGCTCATATAAGTGTATGATGTCAAGGCATAACAGAAACAATGCCATTTGATATTTTATCTCATGCTTTCAGTTTTTCAACAGCATGATGGTTATCGTATCATTACATATGCCCTTTTTTTTTTCTATGACCTAAGCATAATTGCCTACATATTTCAGTTATCAGATCAGAAGTACCAACCGATCCATGCCATTCAGCCCGGTGCACTGTCCCAAATGAACCTGCCACCACAGAGTAATTGTTAGGGAAGAGGTAGAAAAAGAAAATGTCAGCTTCATGTTAGTTCACATTTGAATATAGAGCTCTTATTCACCCAATTGGTAGAGAAAGTACCAGCACCAACACGCTCCTTGATATGCAAGTCCTCCCATGAGATCTCAAGCCAATCTACTGCTAGAGATGGTTCAAGATTCAAGTATTTGGGAAATCCGCCAACAGCTGGAACATTTTCCTTTCTATAAAATCCAGCTTCACTATCCTCTGAATCCAAATGGCAAGGCAAGCTAACTATCTCAGGCTGCTTGCTCGCACACACAACTGAGCTTCCAGCAACAATCAACTCTTTCTCGCCTGATTGTTGCATAACAACTACTTCGCCACTCAATTTGGAATTTTCCTGGATGGTCGTAGCGTCCAAAAGCATAAAAGATGATTCCTTTCCATGAAAACCGTTAGAAAGTGGAATATTTTTTGCACCCTTTGAATTGTTATCCATCAAATCCTCACGTTCTTCTGCAATAAGTGGAATTTGCTAGTCATCAACATTCTTCCATCGAAACAAAGGAAGCAAGAAGTCATCAATCTTTTCTTCTTTTTCTTCTTCTTCCTTTTTATTTATCAGTTGGCCATGTACTTTCTTATAAGTTACAACTACGGTGGGCTTATTTCATGCCTGATACCTAAAACAAGTACAAAAACTATTCGAGTCTGAGCAGCAACCATCTTCTACCTCATACAGAACATATCAAGTTAAATTGGTTGACCATCTAATGCATCTCCTGTTGTCGATTAAAAAAAAAATTAATGCATCTCCCACATGATGTTAACAGGTAAAAGGCCTTTTTTGGAGAATTCCAACAAACTGCTCTAGGCATCATATCCATTTGTACTAATTCTTATACCATAATACATTGATATCCTTTTGGCCTTTAAAAATTTAAGCTACAGGAAGCATTCTTCATTTGAAGCACAATGTACCTGAATGTAGATGATTACCAAGAGGATGATATGAAGTTTTTGAGTCTAAACCCTGAACAAATGATGAATTGTCCTGGTAAGATTGCCGGACCTCTTTTAGATACGAAACTTGAAATGGAGAAGGTATAGAAGAAAGGAATCCTCCATTGATCGAGGAATCCGGACCATGCAGATTTCCAGGTTGCCCAACCAAGTCGACTACATATTCCCTATTAAGAAACGCAATCATCAGCGACCAAAAGATGTTATCAATAAATATATGGGAAGTTGAACATAGAACCCTTGCAAATAACTAGTTTCTCAACAAACGTTAGCACCAATTTTATAGAAAAGAACAATAAAACCAAACGTCATTGCAGTTTAATGAAGCATAAAGCAAAGTAGAGAATATAATTATATAAAACCAGAATCTGGATTGTAACAAGTCATAACACATTGCCAGTCAGTAACAACCAAGTACGTGAAGGTCCACAAACATTACAGATCATAAAAACTGAAAATTCATTAAGGGAAGAAACACTTATGACTGACGAAATAAACCAATTAGATGTTGATCTGTTTCTTTCTCAGCCTTGTAATTTGGCCAAAATGTAAAATATGCATCAACGAATAGATTATCCACAAGCATTACACCAGAAAACACAAATAAAGCACTGACCTTGAGGCTTGTCTATCACCTTCGACTTTAACAAGGCAAGAGGACCGATGATCTGCAACACAGTATTTGCAACCACGAGCAATCCGACATGGCAAACCTACGTAATCTGCCAGTTTCTGACATTGTGAACACAAAAGCAAGTTAGCAGTCCATCGTGAAACATTGCTTTGTAACAGTTCCATTGTATTCACAGGATGATCACTTGTTCAGGACATCGGCTTGGCGAAAGGCCAATTACATTCCAATGGATAAACCAAGAACAATTACTCTACTCTCTCATGCTCCCCAATTAAATTTGACTGATCAACTGCATTTGGTTTATGATTTACTTCTCTCAAACAAAAACAAGACAAACCGTCCAAGGGGAAAAAATCAAGTTACACTTTGAAAAAGTCAGAAAATTATTGACATCATGCTATTTTCAACACTAAGTGAAGAAGTTTGTATGACTTTCAGAAACCTAGCTTAAATGATGCCAGACCTGGTTTAGAAAACCAAGAAAATTATGAGAGATGAGAAAGCCGCCTGATCTGATCTTCCCTTCAAGGCTCTTGAGAATCATACAGACTTTGTCGATTTTGTGACATTTCTCTCATGATTATTTTTCTGTTGTATTACCAATGCTCCCTGTCCAGACATTCATATATTCTTGGTCATTCTTGCACCAAGAAAAATCCTAGTAGTACTGCATGTCGATGCAACTCCAGCAAAATTAAACTTTTAATCACATAGTATAGCTGAAAAGGGGTTTTGAGATTCACAGACTGCAATTCTTCAAAACATACTACCAGAGCAAATGGTCCATTGACCATAGAGCTCCCAGTTAAGAACAGAATAAAGTGTACAGGGCATAATCCACCTGTCCAATAATATTTTCTGGCTAATTTCAACTGATTTTTTCAAAATTTTGGAACAAGGCCAGTGAGGGGGAGCCAAGCAATCGCTCAGTTCAGGAAAAATAAAAAATCGAAAAGGCATATGGTTTTACCTTGAAGAGAATTGCCCGATGCCTGCAAAGTCCCATTGAGAGTTTGCCAATAGGCAGGACTATACACTTCTGATAGTCCTTCAATCTACTGCTTACCAATTTCCAGCGTTTCTGGAGATCACCTTGCTCCAGAGGAAAAGTACCCCTGAATAGGGAATAACTCAGCTCAATGAAATTGTCAAGGACCACGAAAATTCTACTGACTAAATTACGGCAGTAACAAGAACCCACCCCATGTAAATGGCAACTAGCTTCCCAAGTTTCTCCACCAAGACTAACGTATTCTCAGAAGCACTGTGCAGCTCCTGTGCTTTATCTTCAAGCTCCCTGAGGCGCAAATCGTCTCGCTTATCCACTAAGACCACTTCTATATTCGATGTCTCCGGCTCAATATCCTTGAGAGACACCAGAGGAGGTGGCCGCTTCCCTTCTTCAGCGTCATTGCACATATCCCAGAGATACGGATTCATCCCAAGAATGTTATAGAATCCATCTGATATCTTCTCATTGTAAGACAAACACCCGTTAACCTGCGAGCAATCCAAAATTTCAGAGCTCACAAACAATTCCTGCTACATATTCACGGACACATAGAACAGAGCAACGTAAATAGTACCCAAAAACGATAAGAAACGGTTTCAGCATCAACAACGTCAGGACCGCACGCTTGCAAAAGAGACGGCTCACCACCAAGGCTTACTTGGTGCGTAAGCCTCCTGGCCAGCAAAACCTGCAGGCTGTAACTCTCTCTAGACCTCTGCGCCGCGTTTTCCTGTCTACGTTCAACCTCCGCCGCCACTGCGACCTCCGCGGTCGTCGGAAGATGTGTCGGGGAATCCTTGGTGGTGCAACTGCCCTTGACGTCGCTGGAGCAATTTCCGTCCAATGTCGTTGCGGAGAACAAGCTCCCGGCATAGCTGCTCCCGCTCGAAAACCTCGGAAGCGAGACATGGCGATCGAAGTTGCGGTCGACGCTTCGTTCTTCTACCACCGCCTCCCCCGTATCCTCCGGCGGCGGCGCCGGAGATTCCGTAGGGAGGAGCAACTCACGATCATCATCGCTGGAAGAGAGGCGGGAGGGTTTGATCACGTGATGAGCGGATCTACCTCCTTTTTTATCCGCCAGCCAATCACAGAACACGTTGAACTGCTGCTTCTTGGTCCGGAACTTCTCGTCCGTGAGAATATCCGATAAAGCGGAGCCGCTCTTAGCTGTCACCAGCTGTTCCGTCAACGAAGATTTATGAGGGTCGCTTTCTTTGGCGTGAAACGAAGTCGCGGTCGTTTCCTTGCTCGCGACGGCGTTCCTCTTCTCGTGATCCAGCAACTGCTTCGCAGACGCATCGATAGGTCGATCAGGAAACTGCCTAGGGAAGAAGTACGTGGTTCGGTGAGGCATTTTTTCACGAGCCTCAAGGAGTTATTACCGCACGCGCCTCCGTTAGAGCTTACTACGGCGGCCGTCTCTGTCGCCGAGTATTCCTTCTGCCGCGCGAATGCACAACTAATATGAAGTTATGAAGATCAGAAGAAATCAGGCGAGTCGATCCCGAAAAGGATCCAGACAGGTTATGAATGGAGTGATATAGGTTGAAGCATAAGCTTAGGAATGAGAATGCGAATGGATAGACGAGAGAGGAGGAAATCAGTGGGAAGCTGAAATAAAATATGGAGAGTGAAGACTGAATCGACAAGTTGGGAGGCTAACGAGCGCGGAGTCCGTGAACGCGCACTTTCTTTTTCTTCTTTTAAATTATACTACTAGTAAAACTCTATAAATGTATATATGTCTAGTAAGTATATCAAGTGTGGTAAATATAGCTTGTTAAATGTTAGTTCATTTTGCTTCGAGCTTACAATTTTTTTTTTCTTAATCAACCAGCTGTAAATAAGATGGTAGGGTATTTGGCCTTCATTCGTTATGCCTATGGTTTAATCATAATATTACCATGCTCCCTATTTTAAAGAAAAAATACTTTTTTACATAATCTATCATTTAATACAGTTGAAAGAGTATCTGAAACTATTAAGAAATTTTTATCGTTGATAGAGCTTGACGTAAGGCTTCAAGATTTGGAACAGCTATCTAGCTTTGGATGGGTATCAATGGCCCTCAACAACTTAAGGACAAATATATATATTTCCAGTTGTTCCTTTTCATTACAAGCTGAACTTAGTACATTTGTCGGAGCAATTTAAGTGGCTCATCATCTGGATCTCCAATTTGTCACTTTTCTAACTGATTGTTCACAGGCTATTGTTACAATTTGGAGTGCTTTGATTATTAGTCCTATGATGGTAAGTATGACTTAACAAATTGTAGTTAAGTTGGAGAAATTTACTTGTTGCTTGGTAGTAGTTGTATATCAGGAACGAATCTCTCCGGTACATGATTTTGCTGCTTCTCTGTTTTCTTGAACTCTTTTCTTTGTATGCTTTTGGCTATAAAAAAAATATGTATCTTCATTATTTTCTTTTGGTAATAAATAGCAGTGCCTAGAAATTATTCAATTGGGTTTTAGTTATTCCATTTACTTGGAAGGAGCTTTCATTGCTAAAACTTTTACATTTTTTTCTATTTCAATCATAAAAATTTATAATTTTTTTAAATGAGTTTAAAAACTTGTAACCGTATAAATAATTAATCTTAAATTTACTAGAAGATGGCTATTGAGTACGAATCTAATTCATAGAGTGAAAATATTGATAATTTAAATAACTTATTAATTGTCAAAAAAATTAGTATCAAATAGTTTAAATTTACTATATAAGATAATTACTAAATAATTTAAATTATAACTTAAAAAAATTTGATGTCCCACAATTATTACAGGTACTTTTTTTTCTTTCCATCAACCACATAATAAGAAGTTTTATGACTAGAGTTTCAGAGCTCATTGGGGGAAAAAAATAAGTTTTTAGAATTTGAAATAAATGATATATGAGTTTTTCAGTATTAGAGTAGTGTTTTTCTCCTTTAAATGAATAGTGAAAAACAATATTACATGAAAAGAAATGGAGGGAGAAAAAATATTATATTTATCTAGAAAACAAGCAATAGTGGATAACAGTATAAGGGAGAAGTAAGACGCATTCTACAAAAATGTTTGGT
The DNA here is from genome assembly GCA_039654915.1 of Aquilaria yunnanensis. Classification (NCBI taxonomy): domain Eukaryota; kingdom Viridiplantae; phylum Streptophyta; class Magnoliopsida; order Malvales; family Thymelaeaceae; genus Aquilaria; species Aquilaria yunnanensis. Next base: position 99,411,706 of record CM077593.1, on the reverse strand, counting down.
GATTTTCTAATTTAAGCATATTTTATTAATGCTTTGCATGGTTTTGTCGATGGTAAGGTACATTTTCAGTGAATGGGTATACAAAACATTTCTTTCCATTGCAATATTGCACTTGTAAGACAGAACCAATGAAATTTCGACATGTCAAATTTGGGCGAACATGGCGCAAGGTGCGCACATGGTCCAATCCAAGATTGTGAGTACCAAAGATCCCGTGATCTGTGTCAATATAAAAATTGGGTTTGCCCCGTTTGGTGAAATGGATAAACTGTCATTGTGATATTGTCCTGTCGTTCAGTTGGTTAGTCAAACTACTACGTTTGCGTTCGATGCGTCCAACGTGGACACTTAAATCCGTTTAATTTTTATCTGTTATTTTGCATTCAACTGTGAAATAATCATGTTATTTTTAATAATAATTTTATGATAAAAAATTTATCTTTTCTTTTTAAGAAGTCTACATCAATCCTTATTTTTTTTATTTTTAATGTTAAACAACCATATAGATTGTACACTTAACATATAACACTAAAAATTTTACCGTGTAATTAAATAATTGGACACTACAATAATGTAGATTGTACACTCTTTTACTAAATTTGTACACTTAATCTATCATATTAAATATTTAACCACAATAACCGGACACTTGGATGCTATAATCAAACACTTTGACACTATATAAACCTTAAACATATACTCAAATAGGTTGACAAAACACTTTTTTATCAGATATAGACATTCAATGAATTATACTAGACATGCAACCATCACAATTAGACAATTAGATACCACAAAATAGAAAAAGATAGAGACACCAAAAAAAAAAAGGATGGTGGTCTTATTCAGGAAAAGATTTTGTGATTAATGTTTGAATTTTGGGTAATTTATTTAATGGTGAAGATGAAATCGTTGAAATTATTAAAAGCTACTATTATATAACATTTTTTAAAACTCCAATGCTAATTATTGACACTAATACCAAAAAAGGTTGGAGTTAGACACCTTTATACATAGTATAAAAATCAATGGTCTAATGTTCATTTTTATGTATGAAATGCTAAATTCTATGTACAAAATGTCAAATTATATCGACATGGTATCTAACTTTATATAGAATATATCCATGTTTATCTATATGTAGACAAAACACAAACATGTAGGAAACTCAAATAATATTACATGATTTTTCTACTTAAATATACTTAAAGATAATGTGATTATTTCCAAATTAAAGGTAAAATTTAAATAATTAAACTATCTTATCCCCACCACTTGAAAAATTACTTATGGACATCTACCAACATCAATGCTTTCATATCTCACAATATGTGCTAAATGTATGGGTGAAAGTCAAGCAATATTTTTTAATTTCGGTTAAACCTAACCAAGAATATACATACTCTTCTTTGTTAAAAATAAACCAAACTCGACCTAATTTAGACTCAAACCTGACTTAACCCAAACCAGAATAGTTTGGCTTGGGTTGACTGAAATTGGATCTTCATTTGGTGGTGTGGCCTAGGACAAAAAAAAAACAAAGGAAATGGGACTAATTTAACAATCTAAGAGTGAGATAAGGAAAGGAGGCTAAAAGTTAGATAGGCAAATGTTAGGTAGGTGATCTGATAGTGGTAGTGAATGGTAGGTGGTGGTGGTGAGACAAATAGAGGGGAAGGGACAGAGAGATAGACAGACAATGGAGGTAAAGTGACGAGGATGGGGGCGAGTTTGGTAATCAGTGAAAAGGAGGGCAAGAACGAAGTGGGTGACAAGGAGGTAGGGTTAGGGCTTTGGTGAATGAAGTCACGAAGTGCAGCACCAATAAGTGAGGCATGCATTTAGAGAGAGACAAAATGTGGATTAGGTTTACTGAGGGTTGGGTTGGGATTGGGCATTTGGTTAGGTTAGGGATTTAGGGTAACTAGGTTACGTTAGGGATAGTGAGGGCAGGTTGGGCTTGTATACTTTGCCTAGGAAAGATGACTTGTCCACATTTAGGTTGGTTGGGTTAAGGGCCGAACTAAATTGACCTTTGCATTCGAAAACAAAATCAGGTTGGGTCAGGTCATATTGCGTTGATTCCACTATTAAAACTGACTCAAATTTGACATTTTTGTGAAGGGCTCGATTTAGTAATCGGCTCACATAGTCATACTTTCACCCCTAGCTAAATGTGGGACCTAATGTTTGCACTCAGTTTAGCCTAAGTACACTTTTTATCCATTAGCTATATTAACTTGGGCAGTCTATGCAACAAGTGGTGGTGTATCCAAGATTTTCTTAAAAGAGCTCACATTCATACTAAAATTGAGTAATGAAACTTATAAATTAGTATACATGATATAGTAAGAGAAAAAACTTTATTTAAAAACATCTTTAAAATAGTTTTAATTTAACATCTAGTTATTTAGGCATGGTTGAACGATTTTAACGTGATTTACAAAATCATGGTTATAGACTAAAAGAGAGATGCCTATGCTAGTATATAGCATAGAAGGCATAAATCTATTGTTAGCCCCTAAACTTTCATTTTTTTACTTGCTTACCTTCTTAACTTTATTTTGTGTCAAATTAGCCCTTTAACTGTTTCATATATTTTAAGAAAAAAAATGTGGTAAAAAAGCATTCTGTCTAGATTGGCCTTCTTGTTGTGGTAGCACCAGCCAACTATGCGGCATAGGGGGTTTTGCCTGGGTGCCTTGTTGTTTGCCCCATTGCTCTGTTCTTGCCTATTTCTCACTTGTCTTGCCCCAAAACCATTTCCAATCCATTCATAAACTTTTTTAATTGATTAATAACATGTAAAAGCATCCATTGAACACTTTAAAACAAAAAAAACCCCTTACCTTAAAGAAGATCACAACTATTGAACATCATATGTGACCACAAGCCCGAACAAACAATCTTCTCAAATTCAATGTATCAGTCTATATCCAGCCAATAAAATTGATTACTAAGTATCAAAAACACATATTTAAGGTTCAATTTGAGCAAAAAAACAATAAAATAGGGATCGGTATACTTACTGCTTTGAGACACAAAATTTTTAATTCCAGAAGACCCTTATGCATAATCAAGCATCTAGCTTGCAATTCTACCTTTTCAGGCTAGAGTTAAGCTAATGAATGAGTGATATAGCTTACCCAAACCTTATTTAACATACCCACACCACTTAAGCTCAAAGAAACTAGGTTTTGAGAGCTTACCAAGCTTAAAAATGTGGCTCCTAGTTTCTACAAGCTTAATCAAGTTACTAACTTCATAAAATCTCAATTGGAAGGTTGCTTTTTTGTGAGATTGAGGGTGGAACGTTTTTGGAGCCTCCTTGGTTCATCAATGGCGTAAAAATGAGGTTTGGGAAGGGCAAAAACAATCTCCCAATTTTATCTTGTCTTTTCTCCCCCTTTTTACTCAATAAGCCCTCCAACTTAGCTAGTTGCACAATTTGGTCCTTTTAGTATCTTGAGGTTTTGTTCTTTCACTTTTAAATGTTGTTGGAATTAGAAATTATTAATCCACTTAATTTCCCCTTCCAACTTCATTTAAAGCGTAAATATAACACACTTAAAAAATTACAATTTTGCCCTTTTTAGCCTTAGTTTGCTCAATTAACCAAATTCTCTTTCTTTTGCTACCAAAACTTACTTAACTCAAGACTTAGCTTGCAATTGATGTTTTTAAGCTTATAATAATTATTCTTAAACTTACTTACCTTTGCAATCCACCTTTAAGTTTTAGAGAGCCGTTACACTTGTTGCTTTTATGTAGAGCATATGGATTGCCTGGAATGCAGCTGTTTTCAATATGTTTTATTTCAGCTGGAGGTATTGCTCCAAAAGAAGGACAAGTTTTTGTTAATAATGATCAAACTCGACTTTGGAAAATGATAACCCAAAGAAATCAAAATGAGGTCCCGCATATCTTGGCACATACAAGGCAATGGCAACAGGAGGTAAATAGTGCTCCCTTGATACTAGCAACCAATGGTCCTTGGAGTCCAAACTCAAAGAGAAGTTTTGAGGCATGGTTAGTGTTAGGAGCATTACACATTTAAACCATAAATATTGAAGATGCAATTGCTTTCACATAAAAGTATCTATCTATAATGTAGAGAAATGTTCTTGTCGCCAAGGATCACTATGACTAGTGAGGAACTATGTTGCAACCCGTGTTTGTTGTAAGGTGATCAATGAAATTACAAATTTTTCATGCTAATTATATCTATAGAGGAAAAGTTCTATGAAATAAGTTAGGTTAGTTAGAATTTGACCCCTGAGATATAGGTTACATTACACTTTGTTGCCTCCCATTTTAGAAATACACACTTTACCTCTTACCTTACACTTTACCTTCTTAAAAATATTGATTTGCATTTATAGAAAGAAAAAATTGATAATTTAAAATATCCACTAATTGTGGAAAAAAGGATCACACTAGCTTAAGTTATTATGATATAATTATCATACAACTTAAATTAAGATTTTAGAAGTTGTTATTGGATAATGTAAAAAAGTACCATAAAATTTTTGTTTACTATTTTCATATTACAATTTATTTATGCATTTAAATTGTTTATTATGTGCTTTAATTGTTCATTAACATTTTGCTTTTACTAAAACTAGATGTTATTATCTCATAATTATGTGTTCTTTTAAAAATTTATATTTTTATTATCTTTACAAATTTCTATTACCATGTTAAATTTGTATTGATTAGTTTAAATAAACACTTTTATCAAATGAACAACGATAAAAGGAAATGAAACAAACTCAAAAAAGGAAGGAAAAGAATACGAATTTAAATGTAAATAAATATAAAAATCAATCAAAAGAATGTGAAAAAGAACTAGAAACACCGTAAAAAATTAAACCAAATTAAAGAATTGTGAAGTGAATAAGAAATAAAATTAAAAAGAACACGTTCATTTATCGATTGATAATTGTTATTTATTCGTATAAGAAACAAAAGACAAAAGACATGAGGGAGCAAAAAATAAAAGCAAAGTGAATGAAACAAAAAAACTGAGAAAATAACAAAAAATAAAAAAAGAAAATTAAAAAAAAAAGAAGGAGAAAAAAAGAATAACGAAGTGGACATGGAACCAAAAAAAAAAAAAAATGATAGCACCAAATGAAAACAAAACAAAACATGTGACTCCTCAAATCCATGCCTTCAAACTTCCCCAAACAAACACTTAACGAATCTAACTGATAAGATAACAAAAAAAAAATTAAAATGAAAAAAAGAAAAACAAAAGATGGAGCAAAAAACGAATAACAGAGTAGAGATGAAATTAAAAAAAAAATGAAAAGATAGCAAAAAACAAAAAAACAAAAAATGAAACAAAGCCACATGAATCCTCAAACCCATGCCTTCGACTTCACCAAATAAACACTTAAAAAGTGTAATTGAAGTACCACACATGTCAAAATTTCCATTAATAAGTATATAACTGTTACGTGTTTGCTCAGAGACATATTACATTGGGCATAACTCATCCTCTCGCTTAAACCTTGTTTTTTAGAGTTAACAATATGATTTTTGTTTTCTTTCTTTCCCCAACTCCGTTGGCTTTTGTTTTGTTTTTTTTAATTTCTTCGTTGATCTTTTCTCTCAACTAGTTTTATAACTTGTTAAACGGATGAGTAGCTGTTCAATAATCAAAATTATTGATATGACATGTCACAAAATGACATCATATATTGAAATTTTAATTTATCTTTGAAAATTCAGATGAAATTTCATAGTTTTCAAATAGGTGTAACGTGTTCAAATAAAGAATATAAATGAGGTAAATATGTAACAAGTAATAATCAAAGGGAAATGAAATTCTACGAAATGTATATTGAGGTCGCTGAAGTAGAACCCTCGAATGTATGAGGATAAGAAAATGGACGTGTAATTAATAGTAGCATGTGTCAATTGTGCAATTCAATTTAACAAACAAAATAATGCTATGAAGTGATGGGTATGTAAATCACAAACGTAACAATTTCTCATATATCTTCAGTTTCATAAATTTATGCTTTAAAAATTTAAAACTGAAATGGAACAAAAATATTTAAAATTAATGAAAATAATTAATAATTGTATGAAAATACAAAGAGGTAAAAGTATAACTATTAACAAATGATTAACAACAAAAAGAATTGGAATCTCGACGAGTCCACCAAAAAAGTATGGGTACGTATCGATTCCTCACTCTCTATTATTATGAAGCCTAATTGTTATCTTTATTTCCGAGCTCAATTTCAATTTCATAAATAAATAAGGGTTAATCCCAGTAATGTGAAATATAATATACAAACAATCGAATGTAAAGTTTGAAGGAGAAGGTGACCCTTTTTTGGAAGTTCATTTAATGTTAAAGTATTGTTTAAAAGACTTTGAAATAGTAACTCAAATTTTTAAACTTTTCTTAATTGTTTAATATTTTTTTAAAAAATACTTTCAAAGAGTATATAAAATATTATTTTTACATGAAAACTAGTTTTTGAAAAAAAAAATATATTAAAATCATATATAAACTGATAATTTGGTAAAATTATAACAATATTGTAATACGTAATATATGACGGATGATTTTCAACAAAGGCTCTTCTATTTTTCATTTGAACCCCATCTACCTTATATCATTCTCACGGTCATAATCAGAATTAGAATATTGTGGCAATGTGCGGGTCGTTTACTGGAGTCGCCATCAATCTGTTTCACCTAAGTCGATTGGTCACCTTAAAATTGGTCTGCGAGAGTTCGGGGATCGGGAGTACGGTTACGCTAAAACAACTTTGTTATAGCGCCCAAAATTGGCACCTTAGTTGATTTTAATTTTGTTTTGCTTTGCATTTAAATAACTTCAGTTAATTTTCAAAATTAGAAATTTTAACTGAATTAATCAGATGTGGATTTTTGGTAATTAATTTGTATGAAATTTGATATTTCCGAACCATGGACTCTGCCGAGTCACCCGGACACGGAAGTTTTAATTCCGAACCATGGACTCTGCCGAGTCACCCGGATACGGAATTTGACGAAATTTTAATCCATATCGTAAATATGGATTTTTATCTTTTTTATTTAATTTTTATTTGATTAAAAAGGTTGATATTTTCCAAACCGTAGATCCTGCCGGATCATCCGGATATGGAAATTATTTTAATTTATCGTTAATTATTTAATTTTTATTTTTATTATTTTATGGAATTAATTACTAGTTTAATTACTAAATGGTAATTCTTTTTGTTTATGAAATTTTTAGATTTTTGTCAATGATTTTTAATGTTAACCTAAAAATTTTGTTTTGTTTATTTTTTTTTATATTTTTACTTCTTTTCTTTCTTTCTTTTTATTTTCTTTATTCTTTTCTTTTATTTGTTTTTTTTTATTCTTTTACTTTTACTTTTCTTTTACTTTCTTTTCTTTCTTTTCTTTCTTATTTTTTTTCTTATTTTTTTTCTTTTTACTTTCTTGTTTAATGAAAAATTTTGATTATCTATTTTTCTTAATTTATAAAGGAATCAAAAATAATTTTTAATGATCTAATATTAAGATTCTTTATTTGATGAAGAAATTAAAGAGTTAAAAAAAATTAACATTTATTTTATGTTTATTCTATTTATTTGATAAAAAGAAGAACAAAAAAGAAATTATTTAATTAAAGTTTTATTCAAAGAAACTAAGGATTTATATGTATAAAAAAAATAAAAGAAAAATTTATATATTTTTATCTTATGTTTATTTTTTTATTTAATAAAAGATGAACTAAAAAGTAATCATTTAATCAAGATTTTATTAATTTAATAAAGAAGCCAAAAAAAATTATATGTATAAAGAAAAGTCTTAATATTTTATTTGATAAAAAAAGTAAATCAAAAAGTAATTATTTAATAATGAAACCAAAAGTTTATGTGTACATTTCAAAAATAAAAGAAAAGATCTTAATATTTATTTGTTTTATTTTTGAACAAAGATTAACCAAAAAGTGATTATTTAATAAAGAAAACAAAAATTTATATGTATATTTTAAAATAAAAGAAAAGTTTTTGATATTTATGTATTTTATTTTTTTTGATAAAAGATTAAAGAAATCAAAGATTTATATGTATGTTTTAAAATAAAGAAAAGTTTTGATATTTATATGATTTTTTTGTGTTCTTTTTGTTTGATAAAAGTTTTTTTTTAAAATAATTTTCTAATTTATAAGTCTAAAAATACATTTAATTAATAAGTCTAAAATATTTAAGAGAAATTCAATTCTTTTTATTTTTATTTTTATTTTTTTCGAAATCATTTGACTAAGATATTTTTATTTTTGTTTAATAAAAGAAACAAAAAGTTATATCTTTTTATTATTTTAAAATAAATAAGTAAAATATTACTGGATAAAGAAATAAAATTTTAACCCAAAAATTTTTACTCTTTTATCCTTTTTGTTACTAAAGAAACTAAAAAGTTATATTTTATTATTTTAATAAATAATTAATATATTGCTGGATAAATAAAAATATTAGTTCAAAGTTTTTATTTTTAATAAAGGAAAATTTATTTATATACTTTATTAAAAAAAATAGTTTATATACTCTATTTAAAATATTTTCCAAGCCATGGATCCTGGCGGATCATTTAGACATGGAGTTTAATTTAAGTTTTTATTTATTTATTTATTTATTAATTTTAATCATAATTTTTGTTGGATTCTTTTTATTATTTTTCTTATTTTTCTTGAATTTTTAATTATTACTTTAAAAATATATTTAAAAAAAAACAGAATTGATTTTTGTTGTATTTTTAGAATTATTTAATTATGATTTTTATTAATTTTTAACAAAAGGAATAAAAAGTTAACTTTTTGTTATCTTTAAAGAAATAATAAAAACATGTATTCCAAAATAAAAAAAGATAATTGGCTTTTAAAAAATGATTTTTATTAGCCTTAATAATTATTCACATAAAATTCTTCTTTTTTTTTATTTTTGTTTTGATAATAATTTGTTATTATTATTATTATTTTTATAAAAGTTAAAAGTGAAATAAATTTAATCACAAAAAAAAGACAATTAATAATAATAAAGTGGGGCTTTTTGGCCATCCACTTTAATAACACCACAATAATAACAACAATAATAAAAATTAGCAAAGTTAGTAAAGTTAGTTGTTAATAACAATAATAACAATAAAAGGTTAGCAAGTTAGTAAGTTAATAACAATAATAACAATAAAAGGAAGGTTAGTAAGGTTAGTAAGTTAGTAACAATTATAACAATAATAAAAGGTTAGTAATGTTAGTAAGTTAGTAACAATTATAACAATAATAAAAGGTTAGTAAGGTTAGTAAGCTAGTAACAATTATAACAATAATAAAAGGTTAGTAAGGTTAGTAAGTTAGTAACAATTATAACAATAACAAAAGTTAGTGAAGTTAGTTGTGCAAAAATTAAAAGGTTAGTGACTAATAACAATAATAATAAACAAACAATATAAAGATTATTATTAGTTCTGCAGAGATAAAAAAAACAAGGTTAGTAACCAAAAGGAATAAATATGAAAAGATGGAGGATTAAAAGGGAGTTTTACCCTGAAATCAAAATTTTGAATTTTGAGAAACAGGGGTGACGCGGACGCGGGGGGGAAACGGCGACGACTTCGCACGGCGGCGTGATGGCAGCGACGGAGCAAAACGACGGCGACGACGACGGCGACGGGCAGCGACGGCAGGGGCGCGCAGGGGACGGCAGTGAAAGAAAACGGAAGGAGGAAGATGGTCAAAGCGTCAAAAGGCCAAAATTTTTGGATTTTCTGGAGAAAGGAAGGAGAGCTAGGAACCTAAGCTGTAATTTTTTTTTTTTTTTTAAACGGAGCTCTAAGCTTGATTTATTTTTTTTTCTTCTATTTTTCTCTGTTAACACACAGATTTGGACCCCTATTTATAGGGGAAGGGGTGCTGGACTGTTAATAATTAAAAATTAATTAAATTCAAACTTATCTTTTAATTTGATAAAATGACAGTTTCAGTCTTTTACGTCTCTCAGACTCTGGATAAGTTCTTGAAGCTTCTGATTTTGACAATTTTTTCGTTTTCTGTTAATTTGTGCCAGAACGGTTATGCTAGCCCCAAATTGATGTGACAAACTACCAAATGCTCCTGGAACTTTCATATTTTTTCAATTTTTCCTGAAACTTCTCAATTTTGTTATTTTTACCTCAAATTTTTTAATTTTGTCATTTTTATGGAGTTTTCTTTTTTCTTTCAAACATACACATATACACACATATATCATTTTAAATAAAATCTTCACAAAACAAAACAAACAAAAAAATGTATTTTAAACTAATTAAAAAATTTTTAGTAATAATAATAATAATAGTAATAATAATATTTTTTTTAATTAATTTTTTATCTAATTTTTTTTTTAAATTTTTTTTAATGGTCGGACGAAATTGGGTGTCAACAAATATACTTTGTCGTCTAGGGATATTTGTCATTGATAATGCCTAACGGAGTTCAATAGGGATGAGTGCGGTTACTTGGGTATAGTTGGATATCAACACCTCTCAAGACACCGTCATGGAACTCTATGCCTTTTATAAGGGAAATATCTTTTACGTCTACTCAAATCCTTTTGTTGGTAATAATTCTTACTGATTATTCTCAGGTGTTATAGATAATCTCAGACACATTATATCTCAGTATAAATCTTCTCCATCTTGTTTGCCTACTCATAGATATCATGGATTTCTTCTAGCATTGCTTGATGCTAATAGTGCCAACGCAGAAAGTGCTAATCGTGCACAACTTACATCCTTTACTCTTCCTTATTTTCCTCATGTATTTTATATTGATTATAAAAAAAAATTATTGTATGCTCTGCATTCCAATTTTTTGCTCAATTTCAGTTTTTAACTTAAATTTGACTTGAATTCATTTATATAATTATTTACTAATTTTTTTAAAAAAATATATTTAAAAACTACAAGACTCCTAGTATATATATATAATATTAAAAAAATTTTATCAAATAATAATATACATAAATTTAAATCAAATTTAATTAAGAAACTGAAATGAAATAAAAAATTTGAGATGGGGGAGTAATATGTGTTAGAAAGCCCACAAAATGGTTTCAGTGGATTGGGCTTGGATAAAAAAAGAAAAATGGACTTCCAAATGGAGTATTTTTGTTAACATCAATATTTTGAAATCGTGGAAGTTGTTTGACGCCCTTGTTCTCGGTAATATCAATCATAAACTTTACACCCAATTCGTTTTAACTTTAGTCAATTGACTACAAAATGACTTTTTCTTATTTTTACATCTTTTTTACTTGAAACTAATTTTAATTAAAAGCCAATATTATGTAGCTACAATAATCAATTGAAAATATAATTTTTATAATCTTACTAAATTTTTATGAATTTTTCTAGTTTCAAGTCTTAAAAAAGAAAAATTCATAAAAATTTAACAACATCCTAAAAATTTACTTTCAAATTGATTATTGTATCTACATAACATTGACTTTCAAATGAAATTGGTTTCACGTAACAAAGATGAAAAAGTTAAAAAAAGTTAGTAGGCCACGTTTTTACTTGTGTTTTTGGAGCTCAAAATGAAGGGTCCAGACCGCCACTAGGGCCGATACGCGACCTGGTATATATTTTGGCAGACCTTTTAACTGAACTATCAGCGTCTGTCTTGCCTCTCTTCTGCTCTTCTTCTCTTCGGCCCCTCTCACACTCTCTCACGTTGTGTCTTCTCTGAATTAGATGTCGCCGGTTTCTGAGGTTCGGCGGTGGCACCTCCACACGGAAAAATTTTCTGGCGGGGTGCTGCCGCTGACATAAATTTACCGGCAACAGTACGCCGCCTCTATGAGTTTTCCGGCGAGGACGCCGCCGTTCCGGACGTTTTTTTTTTTTTTCCAGAATTCAAAAATTTTTACATTATTCAACTTCTCTTTTCCCCTTCGTTATCTTTCTCTGAAGGCAATGCTTCAGAAAGTGAAGCATTTCTCCTAGATCAGGCTTCACAAGATCGTCTCCGGTTTCCGTCATTTCGCCATGTTGCCACTGGAACGATGAATTTCCCAGCAATGGCTGAATGGCACTGCTAGGGCGATTTGTTCGGAGAACAATTACATACTTTGTTTACAGAGATTTCTTGCTGAGTTTGCTTTCAGTGGGATGGTCCCAGCGGTGTGGGGTTCGCGGATGCCCTGCGGGCGGGTAAAGTACAAGCGCCATCTGTCACGGCGTTTGATCCAGTCAGGTACTAGCCTTTTTAACTTCATCGTCGAAGAATTTTGGCCAATTTCAAATGATGTGCTAGTAGTAATTAATCGCTTGTGAATGTTCCTGTAGCTATTATATCCGAACGGATTTGCTTTCTTGAGCTTGCTTTGTAGTTTGCGTGATTTTCAATCTTCAGTTAGGTTTTTGAGTGTTTAAATTGGCAAGCATTTTCTCATCGGTCTCATTCATGTTCAGTGTGCGTAATGGAATTCCCCGGTTCTTGTTGAAGTCGTTGTTTGCTGGAAAGAGTAAGGGCTAGATCGTTTGGCTTTAACCCAAGTGTGTTAACACGATATTGTTTCTTCCCACGTGCTCCATACAATTGCACCCAAAACATGCCTCTGAAAGTTGAAAAAATTACAATCGAACTGGCCATAACTTTTTGTCTACAGCTGGAAGTAAGTCTTGTGGAGTCAAACACATATCCGTATGAACCGGATGCTGAGCTAAAAAAGAAATGGCGATTGGAACCTGAGGCTGTGTGAGAATTTCTGGTGGACGGCTAACTGAGAGGCGAGGAGGAGCAGTCAAGGGTCGGCCTGTAGGAGCAAATCTGGGTTTCGGTTGTCGGGTCCGTTGCAGCAGCTGGAGTTCGAAGTCGAGGCGGAGGTTCAAACCGGCATCATTTAGCTCCTATCCACTCAAGAATGTCCCTCTCTGCCCCTTTTGAAGCTGATTCACCCCACATTGCTCATACTTGTGACAAGCAGACCGGGTTATTGGGACTTCTGCCCGGACATTGGTGAGCAGATTTTTGGGAGGTTCAAACTGAGGAACAGTACAGCAGCTTCTTCCACTTCTTTTGTATGGATCTGCTATTAAATGAAATCTTCATGGAATTGGCCTACATTTCAGAATACGGCGGCTCATGGGTAGTTGTTTAATCTCTCTGCTAATTAATCCATCGAGTTTTGTTTGACAAGCCACTTATGCCGTGTTTGGTTCTTGTTCCATCCGGGGCACCCATTCTGCTACCATGTTTCGTTTATAATGTGCCATGGATAAAGTATGTCTGTTGTCAAGTTCATTGTAGTGTTAAGTTCTCTGTGGCCGTTGTGAAACAGACGGGTCCTTTGTATTGCATTTTAAAATGTAGTATCATGCTCTGTCGGTCAACCCCTTATCTGCTTTGTAATGACATAAATATTAGTATTATTATGCTCTGTGGTATTTAAAGTACGAATCACATAAATATAGTATATATTATGTTGTTGAACTTGTGATTTTTGGTGCATTTTTGCTGGTGTATTATTTGTATCAGGATTTATATTTTCTATCCTCTGTGAATATGCATATCTGGGTGATCTTTGGTCTTAATTCCAGAGTGTTTATTATTTTATGGGTTCCCATTTGTTTGATATTGTTTCCATTGTCTCCGGAGTGCTTATTATTTTATGGGCCATCATTCTCTCCATTGTCCATTGTCTCATTTAATTTTGGGCTTAATGAACAGTACATACAGTTGGAAGGAGAAGATCTCATCAGCTAGCTCAATCAGCAGCTGAATGGTAGTGGGAAGGAGTTACTTGTACGCGATCAAGTCAAACAGGGGCTGAGTTTCTCTCGGACGTGGTGTATGAGTAGCGAACAGAAGCTAGTGGCAGAAGTTAGCCAACACAAAGGGCGGCGACTGTCTCTGTTGACATCAACAACAGGAAGGCATACAATGGATCTTGGATTCTAGCGTGAACTCAGCCTCTCTGCACGGCGGCACTAGCGTGGGAGGTTGACTTTTATGTGCCTTTGGTTTTGAACATCCAGCAAATCTGCTTCAAGGTAGCTGATAAACTTTTCAAAGTGGATTACCTAGAAAAATAATAATTCTAGTTTTTTAGAATAGAATAATCAAAAGATATAAAGGTTTATAATTTCACACTAAAAAAAAAAAGAAAAAGCATATTTTTTTTTGACAATATTGACAATTTTATTAGCAATTGACATAACTTATTTGAAACATTTGAATTTGATTTGTGAAATTTAATGACTAAAATAGGCTGACTTTTTCTAAGGGTTAACTATGTTAATTAAGTGAAGTTAGAGTTAATGTTGTATTTAAGTCATGGTTTTAGGATAAGAGAAAAGATTGATAAAAAAAATACTTTGTAATGAGTGACTCATATTTTTATTTTAATAATTTCTTTTTCACAAAAATATTATTGTATTTGCTTTTTTATTAGATTTTTAAGTAGAATAGTGGTATGCGTCATCCCTCACCCTGTCCCCTCCTTTCTATAGTCCCCTCCTTTCTATAGTCTTCCATTATATTTGGGGGGCAAAAGTTCACAACTAGACCCTAATTTCTAACAAATGACCAAATTAGTACTGTCACTAGTGGGAAGGATGAACATTGTGAAGGGTAGCGTGGAGCTTACTCGGAGGACCTCCAACAGCCAAATCCACTGCATATTTTATTAGTTGATGGGCTCTCACCTATTCTTCCAAGGGTAACTATGTTGTGTTGATGTTTTTCATCTTCAATTGTTTTGTAAGGACATGGTTGTTGTACACGTGGATGGATAGTAAGGACTTGTAAGCAGTATCTTGCATGTCTAGGGTAACCTACAGTCTTACACAAGGCCAAAAAATACAAGATGTTTTTGGTGGCTTTAAAGGTATCTAACTCAACTTTTAGAGGGAGGAGCAACCTTTTCATGGATATGGTTGTCTGTTCGTTTGCAAGGGAAGCCTTAAGACCTGTTAGAGGGCAAGAACTTTTTCAACTCTTTTCAACTCTTGGTGTGGTTGTGGTAGGGAATGCTAGGTTGTGCTAGAAGTAATTAGGTATGAGATTGAAGTAGTAAGGGTTGGCTTTATTGAAGGTAAAAGAATAAAAGAAGAAGAAGAAGAAGAAGACGGATTCAAGGAAAAACTTGCCCTGACCATTAAATTGACAAGCAGAAACTCGTTGATTGTGGAAAGAGTAGGGGGCCAATTGGGATGAATGGAGAATCTAAGGCCTTCCTTAGCCTAGTTTATGTAAATGGCAAACTGGTCTTTTCTAGGTTGGTTTGCTCTCCCTGTGGCCCCCAAGTTGAGCACATCCATAGAAGAAAGCATTTAGGTGTTTATTGAGATGGTATCTACTATCTAGGGTTTGGGGGCTCAAATTGCTCTCAAAATTTTCTATATCCTTAAAATTGAGAGGCATGATCTCCTAAGTCCTAGCGGTTGCCTTCCTTTGGGTTCCTGATTTGTGAGCATGACAGGGAAAATGAGAGGTTAAAAGAGAAAGGAAACTTTGCTACCTACCAAATAGAGCCAACCATCCATTTGCGACAGCAAGAGATTTGATGCTAGATGACTACAACAGAGAAAGTTCAATTACATGCTTCTTTGTATGATGAATGCGGAAAGAGATGTTCAGCGGTAGACTGGTACAACTGAGTAATAGCAGAAGTGGTGGAGAGTTATTTGGTGAGTGGAGAGAAAGCGAAAAGTTTGTCTTTGAATCACGTGACTGCCTTAAAGGCCTTTTTTCATAGTGACAACTTCTTAACCACTCTTAATCCAGCATGTGCCCTATGCTTTAAAGACTTCGTTGGCAGTTTTGAAATGTAGGATACAATCTTCCCTCATTTCACCTTTAGGAGAAGGCTTGTTCTTATCATACTAGGCTTACGTCTAGCTTTCCATTTGCCCATTGGAGTCATTCTATTAATGATCAAATTAGAGAATGAATGAAATTTCTTGAGCTTTAGAATTTTGGTCTGAGAAGGCAGCATTTCCTTCCCTTAGCAAAACGTCATCCAGCCTATAACAGGTTACTTAAGAAAATCCTCCATTATATTCATTCCCCTTATTGAATCCTTTACATTTGTTCAGGCTATTATTGATTTAAGTATCAGAGGTTTTTCTTTAGATGCACAACTTTAGGGCCCCTAATTTTATCTTTATTTTAGGTTCAACTTTTAGTTTTGTTCTTCTACCCAAACATCTACATCGAATATCACCTATCTTTGAGAAAATCCATCAAATCTAATGTTTGGCTATTGTGCTTGAAAGAAGACAACCCTGAGTTCCATAAAACAAAAGCTCTGGCCGCTTTGAGCATCATTTAAGCAAGACCTAAGTGGAAAACATTTTAGATGTATGCCCCCATGTAGCTCAATCTCTCACCAAAGTTAGCATAATGTCCTTGTGAATTCCTTAGATAAGAGACAACACTTGCAGCATTTTGGTATTTATTTCTTAAGAAAAGTTGAACGTGTTGAAAATAATGGATCCTAGAGCTATAAACAAGTTGTGTCCAATTACTTAGATTGATATCCCTGCTTAAGTGGGGGCAAGCATAATCGTATGCTACATGAGTATGGATCCTATACTAGTATATCTTCTTGATGATGGGATTATGATTGATGAACCAAAACTCGTCTATTCCTTGAGCAATAAGGTTTTAGTACATATCATCCATAAAGAGTTGAATCTTAACTGGATGTTGTAGATGTTGATTCAGGCCAACATGTTATGCCTTAGTTGCATTTGTTTGAAGGCATCAAAATCTATCATTCAGCATTGCTCAAACATCACATTTTTTGGGTCGTATAAATTGGCACACGTGACTTTACCTTTGCAAAAACACATATCCGTTGTAAGGTCCCTTGTAGACCTACCTATTGGGATTTTTCTAACTTAAATTATAATTTTCTAAAATAATAGGAGATGTTAGGGTTCAACCTTAGTTGTTTCTTCATGTTGTGGCTGAGTTTGATAGGTGGGACTAGTATAGTTATATGGATGGGTCTTGAGGCAGAACTCCTTAATCAGTTGACAAGATTCTATGAAAAGAAAAATGATTAGATACATCAAATGATATTCTTAGGAGTGAATAAGGAGGAAATAATGATACCTTATCTTTGGGATAAATGTGTAAAGATGTTGTAACCAGCTCCAATTCGGGAGTTGAAGTGTTGAGCTCATTGTGATTTAATGACTTAAAAACCTACAGGAAATTTGATAGATTGAGGCAAAAAAGAAAAATCAAGAATGAAGATGAATGCTATTACTTTACATTATGGATCTTAAGCTGACAATGATTACGCCCCATTGATGTTGAGCTATTAAACTTCTAGGCATAATGGAGAAAGCCTTCAACTTAAGCATTTTTTTGAACTTCAAGCTCTAAGTATGAATCTTTGAGCTCTGAGCCAAAAGTCTAAATCTCCGAGCTCTGAATCCAAATCACCAAGCTCCAAGCTCCAAGTCAATTTTGAGTTCCAACCTCCAAGTTTAAAAAGCTCAAGTACTCAGTGAAAATCGAGCCAAAAAGTTAGAGTACAAGTGATGCTTAAGGCAAAACTTTAAGCTAAAACCTTCGAGCTAAAAATAAAATAAAAATAACTTGCCAATGAGAGAATAAATGAAAGTATATATACTATTTGGCACTAACTAGGATGTAGACATGTGTCCTTAGATTATATAATTCTTAGTGTTTAACTTTTTAAGTCAGTGATGAGCTCTAGGCTCAATCTTACGTGCATTTCTTGAAAGATGACCCTATTAGTGTTTCCCTAAATTCGATAGGGGCATTTACATGGTCATTTATTTAAGAATGCACATCAAATCAAGGCCCAAGCCTAGAGCATCACCACAAATTTATGGAATCTAAAGACATTTTTCTACATCCTGGTTAGCACCAAAATGTATATACCCTTATTTATTATTTTTTCTTTTGCAAGGTATTTTTTTTTTTTTTTCAGCTCAAAGATCTTAGCTAAAAGTTATAATTTAAGCATTATTAGTCTTTGAACCTTGTGGCTCTGCTCTCATAGAGTATTTGGAGCCCTTTGGACTTAAAGCTCGAAGCTCAAACTGAAATTGGAGAATGGAGCTCAGTTATTTAGAGTTAGAGCTTGAAAATTTAGACTTAGGGCTTGGAGCTCAAAGATTTGGATTTAGAACTGGGAGTTAGGAGAAGAAGTCAAGTTGAAGGCTGCCTTTATCAAGTGTAGAAGCTTAACAACTCTAAATTATTATTATATAATCATTCTTATCTTTAGATAGCAATATAATTCATCTCCATTTTTAATTTGTCTCTCTTTTGTTTCTTTTAAATTTCTTATAGGGTTTTAAGTCTTTAATCACCTTGAGCTCAATTTTTTTACTCCCGAATCAGAGTTACTTAAAATCTAGCCACAACATTCTTACACCTGTATCTTAAAGATAAACTAGTATCTTAAAGAATAACAATCATTTTATGTGTATATAATCTATTCTTTTTGTAGAATTTCGTCTACTGGCTAGGAAGTGTTGTCTCAAGGCCCACATGTGTGACTGTACTAGTCTCACCTGCCCAACCTAACCACAGCATGAAAAAACAACTAATGGTGGACCATAACGTCTTATATTATTTCAAAAGATTAGAGTTTAAACTAGAAAAATCTCACTTGTTGGGCCAATGTATGGGGGATTTTAAGGCTGATTTGTGTTTTTACAGAGGTGAAGTTACATGTGTTAATGTATACAGCTCTAATGTTGTGATGTTTGAATAATGCCGAATGGTGGACTCGAATGCCTGTAGGCAAATGTTTTGCGTTGTGATGGATATGATGAAGACATATGACATTGATTTGAACCAACATGTACAAGACCAATTGATGCTTGACTCTTTTTTTGGATTATATGTACTGGAACCCTACTACTGAGAGAATAGATTGCTTATGGTTCAGCAATCATAATGCTCTCTTTTATTGTATGAGGGAGTTATATTGCATTATCGTGGAGCTTATTATGTTTGCCCCTAGTCTACTGGGCTACCAATTTTAGTAATTGGACACAGCTTGATCATAACTATTGAATTCAATATTTGCTTAACTTTTGCATTTTTTCAAGAAATATATACTGAAGCGTTGTAAATATTTTATTTTATTTAAGCAATTCAAAGGGGCACCAAGCTGAATCTAGTGAAAGAATGAGCTATGTAGAAGCACACATATGAAATACTTTCCTTTTGGGTTTTGCTCAAATTATGTTTGAAGCAATCAGATCTCTTGTGTTACAAAGCTTAGAGATGCCTTCTCTTAAGTTCAATGGTCAAACATTAGATTTAATGAATTTTCTTCAAAATGTAGGTATATGGTTAGAAGGACATCACTGTTACGAGGTAGACCTAAAATAAGGATAACATCGAAGGCACAAAAGTTTTGCATTGGGAAAAATCATTCAATACTTTAAGTCAATAATAGCCAAAGAAAAGTAGAAGGGATTCAATAAGGAGAACAAAATAGCAAAGGATTTTAACAAGAAGCATATTATAGGTTGGATGGCATGTTTGCCGAGGTAAGAAATCCCTACTTTCTCAAACCAGAATCTCGTAGCTCAGGGAGTTTTATTCCTTCAATTCATCTTATCAATGCTAGTAATTAATACTCCATCCATTTATATTCTTTGCACCATTCTAGTGTTTCTTTACTCAAATTTATTTATATTAATATTTGCTAAAAAATTTTAAAAACTTTCTATTTAGAAACTACAAAACTTATAGTTCTTAAATGTAATTTTTTAAAAAACAATTTAGCAAATATTAATATAAATAAACATAAGTAAATAAAACTGAAATGATGCAAATAACTTGGAATAGAGGTAGTACCGAGTTAGTGTTTGAGAATGCCTCGAATAAGCTGCGAGAAGGTGGGCCTAAATGCAATATGTTATCAATGAGCCCTTTCCCTAAGATGAAATAGATGGAAGATGGTGTTATACATTTCAAAACTGCCTATGAAGTTTTTGAGTATAGGACGTGTGGATGCTTAGGAGTGGTTAAAAGGTTGTCAGTCTAAAAGAAAGCTTTTAAAGCCTTCAGTCTAATCCAAAGATCTTTTTGCTTTCCTTCTACTCATCAATGGTTGCTTCACCATGCATAGTCTGCCATTAAAGATCTCTTTCTGCATCTAGCATTGAAAAAGGTATGTAACTGATATTTATCCTATTATTGTCATCTGGTGTCAAATGTCTTCCTACTGAGAGTGAGTCATTGACCCTCATTGGCCGGCGGTAGGATTACTTTCTGCTTCTAACCTCTTATTTTTCTCATTGTGCACATAGATGTCTATAACATAGGGATGGTGGCCCTGGGATTGAGGAGATCAGACCTCTCAATTTTAGGGATGTGGAAAACGTAAGGAGTAATTACTTTGGGAACAACCTAGCAATGAATCCATATTCTTTTTCTACTCCCTTACCTTCAACCATGCAAGAAAGACGAGGATGGCAAGTGCTCCTTATTTCTGATAAAACTCGCAGATTGATGCTTGGTATTATTAGCATGTTTTATTATAGCCTTGGGCTTTACAAACTTGGTAGTAATCTTTACGTAGTAATAAAGTAACTTTTCCTTAATTGTTTCAATTAAATAGCTTAGTTAATTACCAAGTAAAATCCAGCCCTTAAAGCCTAACAAATGTGCAATTTGGTCTCTCCACTTTCAAAACTTGATAAACAATTTCTTGTTTCCCTTGCATATAAGTCACAAAAATTTGGTTTGTTGTCTTAACGTATTTAACAGAAACTTGTTTTGCAAGTTATTACCTCTAAAGCACCCAGCATGTGGCCTATGCAAGGTGAGGGTGTAACATCACTTTTGGAGAAAGGTTAAGGATCATTAGAGCCTATGAGTTAAACTACCTTAAGTAGTCTTGAAAGAGTTTATTCTTCTCCTACTTGACGTCTAAAAGCTAGTTCGCTGTTTTTTTCAAAAGGTGACTTCCCATAAGCCACTGTAAAAACTCTTAAGATAACTCATTGAAGATGTGAGCCTCTCCCTTTTTAACATCCGAAATCACGTTGAAGCTACTCCTAATAGTTAATTGTTGCTCCACCTCATTCAAGTGACAGAGGAGCAGATTGATGTGGCTTTTCCAACACTCTCTACCTCCAACACTAGTTCTCTTGTGGGTTTTGTCATTTCTCTAATTGCCATAACTAATGATGCATACCCCTTTGATGGCTCTCATATCCTTCCTACGAAAGTTGGGGGATAACAAGGAATATATCTTGCCATAGTTGCTCATGCAACTTCTTTATGAGGGTACACTTCAAGGCATTGAATTGGTTGTTAGTCATGGTTGTGGGGGCATCTCTTTATGTTGGGTCACAAGGCAGAGGAGGCAAGTCAGTTTCTCAGCGTCAGACCGCTAATCATAATTTCCAAAATTGACAGGAGTATTTGGTCTGCCCCATTGCAACGTTGTCCTTTATTTCTTCACGGCCAGTAGGTTGTTCAAACGTGGCCTCCTAGTATCAACCATTGTGGGATTTTCTAATAAATAGTGTCAAGTTGATATTTAATGTAGATGTATGGGCTGAAAAAGATCACTGTTGCGAGCTGAACATGAAATAAAGATAAAGTTATGAGTCCCAAAGTTGTATATCCTAGAAAAATCCTTCAATACTTATGTCAGTAATTAACTTGAGAAAAGCATAATGGATTTAGTAAATAGAAGGAACATACTAGAAGATTTCTCCAAGGAGCCTATTATAGGTTGGATGGTATATTTGCTAATGGAAAGAATCCATACTTTCTCGGATCAAAATCCTGCAACTCGAAGAGTTTGATTTCTTTTCTGATTTGATCAATATTGGTATGTAATATCAGGTTGACCTATGAGAATGTCTCTAATGAGTTGTTAAAAATATGGGTCTAAGCCCAGTATGACATTAATAGGTGGACAATATTCAACACAACACAGTTGAGGTATTTTAATCTATTGAAGATTTTCACATTCATTTTTTCATATGATTTATTAGAATGTATTTTATGCTAACTTCTTAGATTTTGTATTGAGTAGAAATTTTGGTATTGATTTCGAATTAAAAGGTAATTTTGTACATGTTTTAAATTTCTTGGTTGTTTGTTAAGGATCAATGTCATTATTTCCAAGCAAGTGATTTCTAACATTAGAAAGTGATTATCTGAATTGTGATGATTTCAGTTTATTAATTCTGTTCATTGTTTTAAATCAATATGCAATGGTAGTACATTTATGATTGCACCATTGAGTAGCTAAGAGTAAACCTATTAAAGTCTTAATATTGAAACTCAAGTTAAAAAAGTACTAACGTAAGTATAGTTTGTTGTTTTAGGACATAAGAGTAAAATATTACTCCATAAAGAGAAGATTTTAAAAGCATTCAAGAAAACAATTGGCCGAACCACTAGGATTTTGTCGGCCAAATACCATATAGTGCTTGCATGTTATCATACTAAAAATAGGTAGCCACAGAGGCTCTCGGTCAATTTTCCCTATCAAAGCTTGTTTAGTCGAAGGTATTTGCAATGTTTGAGTCATGTGTAGAGTTGCTAGCTTTTAGGTTAGGAAGGGAAATGACCTACGTGACTAATATATGGTATCCTTAATTTAGAAAGAACTAATGGGTGTGTTTAGTTCTAAAAATTTTCTAATTTTTCTAAAAATTTTCTAAAAATTAGAAAATGAAAAGAAAACATGTTTAGTTAAATAATTTTCTTTTTCATTTTTATTAGAAAACATTTTTTCACATTAGTGAGAGTTATAAAACTTGCTTTTACTTGTTTTCAATTTTTTTGAAAACAAAAAACTTGTCCGCCTACCCTTTCGCGAATTTTGCAATTGACCTCGTCCTCTTAACTCCTTCTACCTTTTTCCTCTCCACACCAAGGATGTTGATGCCTCCGACCTTCATCTTTGCACCAGGTATGCTCTTTCTTTCTATATCTATCCTCTTTCGCCTCTTGATATCTCATCAATCTCATTTTCTCGATTGTGATCACTTTTTGAATTTTCATTTTAAGGATTGGGGCAGCATTTTTATTAGTATGACTAACGTTGTTGTATTTTTTTTCTCTGTCTTTGTTGCATTTTTTCTCTGTTTCTGTGTGGATAGCCATGTAAATATACCATATCTTGAGTTTATGGCTCAATTTTTGTTCTTGAACTACTTAGTTGCAATGTAGCTAGACTGCTACTGGTATTGCTGTACTTTCTTTTGTCTTTGACTGTTGATAAGTTCACTTTTCTAGTTTCTTGTACTTGACTGCTGGTAGATTTGGTTCATGTACATCATTTTTATTTGGTGGATTTTGGTTTTTTAAATATTTCAGGGTTTTTAGCTTTTTATAGAGATCAAAGGTATCACTTGAGGATTTTCGTAAGGGAACTATATTTAAAGGGATAGAATAGTTATTCAATTATTGATAATCTTCTTCCCTTAATGTGGTGAAGATGGTTTTTGGTGGATGTAAAGCTAGATTTTCAATTTTAAAGAGGATATTCAACTATCTATTTCGAACACAACATTTAATCCCTATTACTTGTGTGTTACATAATTTTATCTGATAACAAGAGAAAGTAAATGAAATATTTACTTATTTCGAAATGAGAGGTATGATAGTTGAAGGTAAAGAAGATTTGGGTGTTGAATAGCAAATCGTTGAGGTTAATATGTCTCAAATAGCTTAAATGGCTAATGTGAAAAATGAGGTTGCCAATCATATGTAGAACGATTATAAGCAGCACAAAATTAGCTCTCATATGCATTGATTTTTGTATATTTAGTTATATTTGATATTATACTTTCTTTGGAATTGCATTGTGTGTTAAAATATATTATGACTGCAAAAGGTCTCTTATTAGATGAGCATTTTTTTTTTCCTTTTATATGAGTATTTCATTTGAATGTTTTAATCATGTAAGAATATGAAATCTTCTAGTGAAGAAAATTTTATCAACTAAACATGTTTTTCAATTTTTCATTTTCAGAAAATTACTTTCTTGTTGAAACAACTAAACATATTTTCTGGAATGCATTTAAGAAAATTGTACATAGAAAATAAAAACTAGAAACATAAATGAAAAACAAAAACTGTTTTTCACATTCAAACGCTAGTGAATTTGACTTTGGGTTGTTAAACTTTTGGCTGCAACCCATGTTTATATTATTATCTAAGTGTCAATTTGTTTTAACTTAACTTAACTTAATCTATATATTATGTAGATGTAGTAATCCATTTGAAAGTAAATTTTTATGAGCTTATTAAATTTGTACAAATTTTTCTATTTTTAGGCTTTAAAAAATAAAATTTTCTAAAAAGTTAATAAGATTATAAAAATTATATTTTTAATTGATTATTAAACCTATATAATATTAGTTTTCAAATGAAATCAATTCTAGATAAAAAAATATGTAAAAATAAAAGTAAATTATTTTTTTATTAAGTTGAAACGACTTGACTAGGCTTTGATTTGTACTCCCCCCCTAAATTATGGTGCATGTCTAAGGCCATTAAAAATTCTAATCTTGACAAATTAGAAAAGCTATTGACCATGTAAATATTGTTGTTTCGATTTACATGATGTATTGAAAAGCTGGAAACTCCTTGTGCCAAAGCTCTAGAAAATTTTAAGTGGTGTTTAAGTGCAGAAAATTTTCTTAGTTTTTTTTTAATCTATTGCAAAAAACACATGGCTCACTAGCAAGGAAGATATTTAAGGAACATAGAAAAGTTGTAACTATGATGATGATTTGGATCTATGAATTTTTATTAAAAGTGCAATATAGCAATTAAACTATGAAATGAGAATACTTGATTTCAATTTACAGAATAATACGGCACTTAACTATAAAACTCTCTTCAAAGGATCCATACATATAAGAACACTAGTGTTTGATCCATTAGAAGTTGTTGATAAAGCAACAAGTGTATGACAAAACATCACTTAAATGTTCATTCAAAATGAAGAGAATGCTAGGAAATAATGGGGGAAGCAACATGATATTCAAGAGTCCAAACTAAAGGGAAGCTAGCAGGGGTTTAGCCTTCTTAAAATTGTAAAATACTTGTAATTTTTTTGAGAAGTTAAAGGTAAATTTAAAATTTTGCCGAAGTCTCTTATAAGGACTATAATTTAGGAAAATATTTGTTTTGGCTTATCCTTTATAAAAAAAATATGGATTTGCCCTTAATTATGTTATTAACAAATGCCTTAGGAACAATATTAGTATAATAAAACAAACCTTCAATTGTGGTTGAATTGTTCGCCTATTTAAAAGCACTCATATACAAATGGTTGGTGTCATTAACTGTAGGATATTGTATTGCCGTTCTGTGAGCAAATTCGTCCACCTGATTTACCATCATATGTTGATGAGATTATAACTATAATAAATTGAGACATCACTAGATTTTTTTATCACCTTAAGTGAAACATTAAAAAATTATTTCTTGTTTCTCAGATTCAACATGTTTTTTATTTTCATCTATTTTCATTGTGCTAGTACTTGTTTCATCCTCTTTTCTTGGCACTCCTATTTCCTTCCAGAGCTAGAGCTTCTACTTAGAAATGTTTTTTTTCTAGCTTTGACTTTGTTTAACTTTTTTGATTGAAAATTTTAAAAATTGTCTTCTACTTTTCCCTTAACTTTGCTTTCTTTATGATTATCTGAGGTATGAGGTTGGCCTCAAATCCATGTTTGCCATTTTCTTTATTGTAGACATTGGTTTTACTCCCAATTTTTTTTAAGTTTTTAGCATCATCTTGTTCTTATTTTTTTATTTATTTTCTTGTGTATCTTTCCAGCTATTTTTTCATTACCTGCATGGACTAGGATGTATAAGAGAGAATACAAGAAAAAGGAAAATCATTAGTGGCCAAGAAATTTGAGTCACTCTAGACAATCAATTATGTAATGAAATCATTTAAATCAAATGGGTTCCACATGACTGATGTTTTTCAATGAGTCTTGGTTATTGTGCGGACCACTACCTAATTCAAAATTGGGTGAGTTCATTTTGCATTAATTTTAATACATTATCGTTATGTAAAGTGATTGGTGATCCAAATTATCAATTTATTAAAACATTATGTGTTAAGAAGTTTAAAAGGTAACTTTCAATATTTTTTTTTTTGAAAATTAAATATTTTTCTATTAATGTTTAAAAAAATTTAAAAATACTTAGTTCTTACCTATCTTAAAATTCATCCAAATTTGAATAAAACATCATTTTATGTTAAAAAAAAAAAGCATAATAATATAGCAAAAAAAGGTAAGTGTCATCAAACATTCTGGAAGTATGCTCTATATTACACATTTGTCTAGAAAAGTATAAAATGTTGTACCATTTATCTTAAAAGTATATATGCAACTGTTACAATGTTTGTCTTTTGTAAACTCCTACCATTTAAGAGTAACAAAAAGCTAGCCTAATAGGGCACATGTCATGGATGTCCTTAGACTCTTACAAACGTTACACGAATGGTTCTTCATTAAAATTTTATATCAATTACAGGTAGAAGTATAAGAAAATTTACAATTTTATCCCCATTTATATTCTATGTAGCAAAATGATTCTCAAATGAAAAATGATATGAATTCATCTTTAAAAGATGATTTTTTTTGTTCTCTTTTTTTGTTCTCAGTCTCTAATGTTAACATTGAACAAATCAAGAGAAACTAGGTACCCATGGTCATGAAGATCCGTTTTTTAGTATTTCCTTGTAATTTATAACATATGAAGTGTTAAAATTTACAAAATATATATCATTAATTTACCTAATCATATAATATAAGTTGTTTTTTATTTGTTTTCTTGGAAATCATTATGAAAGATGATGTACACTCAAGTGTGTTGAAAAATAAATGTTATATAATCATCCACAGCAACTTTTATGTTGAATAACACTAATAGCATGTAAGTTTAAAAAGGCCAAAATGCACCAATAATCCCCAAACTTATATGAAACAAACGAGTTAGTTCATGAACTTAAACTTAATGAAGAGTAACCTTAAAACTTGTGAAAATAGAGCAGTGCAATCCATTTTGTACCACATCAACCATTCATTTATAGGCTAACCTGCACTATTGACCTTTGTACTCATTTAGTTGTTCAATTTTCTTTCTAGATATCTTACACTTATATTTTAGTCACTTAAGTTGATGTTTACTTTATTTTATAACATAAAATATCCATTTTAGTATTTTTAATTTTTTTTATCGGTTTATGTCCATAAAAAAATTGGGTGCTTTATTTTATATATATATATTTTTAATACAAAATATATTAATTTTTTAATTAAATAATACCATTTTTAGTAAAATAACACTAGTTTATTTGTAATAAAATATAAAAAAGAAAAAACCTAGATATAAAAATACCATGTTTTTTTCTTTGTATCCAATTACTAACTATCCATTCAACAAATCATATATTGATACCTTGAATTTAAATATACTTTTGTATGCAATTTATAATTTTTTTTTACAAGATTTTTTTTTCCTAACTGTTTTATTTCTTTGCATTTCACCGTCAATGATGAAAAAACAAGCATATGACAATCCAAGCTATGTGTCCACCATTTTATTCAAACAATTGATTCATATGATTTCATCATCAATGATCATCTTGTACTATTTGTCCATTTAATCAATAACATCCTACATCAGTATATTTTTTAATACAAAAGATATGCTAGTATTTTTAATATATTTTTTATTACATTAAAAGAAGGAAACTATAGTGTTTTTAAATATATACTAGTATAATTTTGCATTCAAGAATAAACAAATGTTTTAGTAAAGTTAGTATTTTTTTGTTGCATAAAGTACATGACTTGATGTATTTTTTTGGTTACAAAAATATACTAGCTATAGGTTGGATGGGTCATGTACTCCACTGAAAGAGAAATTTTGTTATTGAAAGTAGTACTGTTTAATTAAAAAATAAATATATTTTGTATTGAAAAAATACATGAAAAACAAAGCACCAAGTATTTTTGTATTGTTTTTGTTAATGCTTTTAATAAACTATTTTGCACAAATATTACTTTTGTTAATGGTCTCAGTTGCTTCTTTTGTTTAGCTTTAGATATATGTAGTTGATTTATTATTTAAGATTTAAGTATGGTAGATTTGGACAATTTTTAAGATGATTACTTTCATTTTTAATCTATTTATGTGAATTTAATATTTTTTAAAGATTAATACTTCATCTTTTTGTTATCACTTAGGAATTTCTTTACAAGGAATTCATTTTCTCATAAATTTTTCACATTATTTTGATTAAAAAAGGAGAAAATTATAAAAAGAACACATGTTTTTGCATAATAATAATAATAATGATTATAATGATGATGCTAGGATATGTTGAAGTGTGACGAGTCATTTTGTTTTATTTTAATTTTAATATATTATTGTGTGTTATTCCTATATAAAGTGACTATTGTTCAAATTCTCAATTTATAAAAAATACATGAAAAACAAAAGACAAAGTATTAACACACACACACACACACATTATATTAAAAATACTTGAAAAACAAAGCACCCAATTTTTTTATGGAAATAAACAGATAAAAAATTAAAAATATTAGGATGGATAGTTTATACTATGAAATAAAGTGAATATCAACTTAAGTGACAAAATTATAAGTATAAGTTATCTAGAAAGAAGATTGAACAACTAAAATAATTCAAAAGCCAATAGTGCAATTTAGCCCACTGAAGGATGATTGAAGTGGTATAAAATGGACTGTCACCATATTTTCATAAATCTGAGGGCTTCTCTTCACCGAGTCCAAGTTTAAGGACTAACTTGTTCGTTTCATGCAAGTTGGGATCATTCATGCAACGTTAGAGATAGTTTGTGACCATCAATGCAACATTTTATAGTTTTAGGATGAAAATGCAATATATAGCATAGTTTAAGGATATTTCATGAAATTTACCACTTCACACCAAACAACATCTAATCAATTAGATTAGTTTTTCATCACTTTCCAATGACAAGAGTTAATGAAATGTAGACTTTACAATAAGAATAGCTATAATGTACACCCGGTACATCAATGTATACTCACACTTTTAATTATTTATAAAAAATGTCACTACACTTGAACAGAACATCTTACAAAAATAAATAGCACATCTTATTGAACGAAATAAGATATCAGAACATATCACAAAACAGACAATTTTATGAATGAAACATAACTTCTTACTGAATGAAACAATATTGTTTGCAAACAACACATTTTAACAAATGAACAACACATTCATATGAACGGAAAAACACTTCCATTAAACCAAATAACATTATTTATGAACAACATATCATAGGAAATGAATAACATAGTATAGAACAACATATTTATATGAATGAAACAATATTTTTTATTAAATGAAATAATATTATTTATGAGCAACATATCTTATGAAGTGAATGACATAATACAAAATAATATAGTTGCATAAATAAAACATTACGTTTTATTGAATAGAGCAACATTATTTGTGAAGAATATAACTTATGAAATGAACAATGTATTACAAAATAACAAATTTGTATAAATTGAATAATATTCTTACTGAAGAAAATAGCATAGACGCCACTAGAGGTAAGAACGCTGGTTCTTCCTTCAATGAGGCACATGCACCAAGCGGAGGTAGGGATGAACGATGAAGCGTATTGCAAAATAACACATTTATATGAATGAAATAACACTTTTTACTGAAGAGCATACATGTTACCAGGGACAGGGATGGACAACGGAGCATATTACAAAATAGTACATTTGTATGAATAGACATAACATTTTTTACTAAAAGAAATAATATAGATATTGCTGGAGACAGAGACACTAGTTCTTTATCCAGTAGGGTACATAAGTCGCCAGAGGTAGGAACAGACAACAGAGTGTATTATAAAATAACACATTTGTATAAATGAAATAACATTTTTTGTTATATAATGAAGGTAGAGACACTGGTTCTTTCTTTAATGAAGCACAAACACCATTGAAAACAAGGATGAACAACGAACGAAGGTTGGCGGAAGAGGTCAGGTTTCTTCGCAGCTTCACCTTCCTTATTGTTGTCACCATAATTGTCTTCAATTGAAATAGATTTATGGGCAGGTAGTATAATTCCATTGTCATAATCATCTCTTCAAGATTGGGCTCAGCTGCTGTGAGGAAGACGTAGAGACATTGCTGATTTTAGCTTGAAATGTAAGGATTTGTGTGGTGGTGATTGAAAGAAGAAAAGAAGATCGGACTAGAGAGTGTTGAGAGGTGCGATTTGGGGAGGAAGAAGTGATTGTGAATAAATGCGAACTCTAGATGTAGTGGGTGATATAGGTGTATTTTAACCTCAGCCCTATAATAATTATATATTTCAGTGATAAATGTTGCAACATTTTGACGAGTTGAACGTGTAATATAGGGCATATCTTTAATAGGGATGACAATGGATATCTAATCTGATGGGCATTCGGTTACATTCAATTCAATGAGTCAGACTTTTTTAGCAATTGATCAGATTTGGGTCGAATATGGTTTTTTTTTTTTCACCTGCTAACGGGGTTTGGGTATGATACAGGTTTAGGGTTTACTTTGCCCCCACATCCGACCTATATACGTGTGTGTGTGTGTATAACATATTATCATTAGTTATGTGATGAAAATAAAAGTATGATAGATAGGCTATATGAAATTAAAAACAAACATGAGTTACTTTAATAGATAAGGTATAATGAATGTTTTTAACAGTAACAAATGTAAGATTAAATATAATATGACTTAATAAAATTGTAATTGTGGAAATGTGGTGGGTTGGATAAATTTTACCTCGACCCAACACATCTAAAAAAGCGTAGGATATAGATGTAAAAATTATCTACCTGATGGATAATGAATAATATGCGGATAGAGTATTTAAGGTTACGAGTAGGATATGAGAATATTTTCATCCAATTAAAATCCAGCCTACTGACATCCCTAATCTCCATAACTCATGCTAACGTTATTTAATGAAAAAAAACCGCTGACTATATCAGCCTGTTGCAAAACATGAATATTACATTATATTCTAAAGATAAACATAGTTATTGTTGGATGAATAGTGGTAATTGTTTTGAGCTAGTTGAGCTCAATTGGTTTTGGGCTATGGTTCAGCAGTTTTTTTTTTCTTTTGCTTTCAACTTTGTTTTTTTGTTTTTTTTTAGGATGTGATTTACTCTTTTTTTAGTTTTATCTCATTTCGTAAGGCATTTGCCTTTTTGAGCGCTTAGGTTGTAATTTTCCCAGTTTTCATCTGTCCCACATTTTTTCCTGTTAAAATGCGATTTCATTCCTTAACTTTTTAATTTTTAATTTTTTGAACCTGAGTTACGTCCTTGTTACATTTTAGTCCCTAAATTTTATAACTATTTAATTAAATATTCTATTTGTTCTCTTGGCTCCCAAGTTTTTCTTTTGTTGTTTTTTATGTATTATCTTTTAAAGTAAGATATTGGTGACCATAATTAATTTTTTTTAGTTAAAATTTATTTATTTTTTAGTTAAACCATTTTTTAATCTTCATTAAGTCAATTGTTAAGTTCTTAATTCCTAAAGTTTTTTCATTTTTTTCTTAATCTTAACTTTTTTTATTGATTTTCTTTATTGTTGTTTTCTAGATGAAATAAAATTTTACTACCATTATTCTTTCATTATTGATTATTAAAATTTGTAGCATTAATTATTTATTTCAAGCTCTATAGTTTAATAAAGAAATTTGTTCCATAATTGTTGAATTTTAGAGTAAATTTTTCTAGATAAATTTTTCATCGACATTAAAAATTAGATTTTGTGTTAATAGTAGATGAAAATATTTATTGAATTTTTTTAATTAACAGGTAAAATATGCATTGTTTTGAAGCATGTAACGTGTTTTGTGTCGCACTGTTATTATTAAAATTTATTACAAAAAATATCCACTACAATCTGTGGGTCACCAAACCTCTTCATTTTTTTTTATCTTGATTCTAACTTTTTTTTTATTGATTTTATTTATTATTATTTTTTGAGATGAAACTTTAATTATTATTTCTATCATTGTTCTTTCATTATTGACTATTAAGGGGGAGTTCATTTTGGATTAATGGGATTAATGAGAGATAATTATTCGCGGGTTTTAGTCGGGTTTCTCGCAGGTTGAAGTGACCGGCGTCTTTTGATGAGAAACAGCTACAGTATTCGATTTATTTTCATTTACTTGCCATTGGAGGATGACGCTGCAGCAGATCGAAATCATGCGCTATCCAGTAGTAGATCGCCGATGATAACAACGGTAATAGCCTGGCGACGTACCAGATCAATGGAATCCAAGTCCGTGCACGGTCTAACAGGTCTCTTTCTCTCCCACTAGCTCCGGCCGACTCCCACATTCGACATTTCATTAGCTTGCCCCCAAGTAATCATGTAAGCAACCTGGGTATTTGTCGTTTTATGGTAATTTGGTGATAGCGTACTAGATCCAGAACAGTGTTTGGCGGCTGGAGCTACCGGGTGAGAGAGAGATGCGATGACCGAGCGGCGAGAGGGAAAGTGGAGATCCTGGTAAAAGTGTAAATAATACAAAATTGAGGGATGTTTACGCATCCTTAGTTGGTGGGTCTTATAACCCGTGAATGACCCGGGAATAATGTGGCCTCATTAAAACATTTAATGAAAAACGAACTGGCCATAAGATTTGTAACATTAATTATTTATTTCAAGTTCCATAGTTTAATAAAGTAATTTGATCCATAATTGTTAAATTTTGAGACTAAATTTTTCTAGATAAATTTTTCATCGATATTAAAAATTAGATTTTGTGTTAATAGGAGATGAAAATTTTATTTAAAATTTGATCCATAATTTTTAATAGGATATTAAAT
Organism: Aquilaria yunnanensis; assembly: GCA_039654915.1. Taxonomy (NCBI): domain Eukaryota; kingdom Viridiplantae; phylum Streptophyta; class Magnoliopsida; order Malvales; family Thymelaeaceae; genus Aquilaria; species Aquilaria yunnanensis. Next base: position 99,378,752 of record CM077593.1, on the reverse strand, counting down.
TGTTTTTAATTAGCAAACAAAATATGCATTGTTTCGAAGCACATAATGTGTTTTATATTGTATTATTATTGTTAAAATTTATTACAAAAAATATTCACTACAATGTGCAGGTCAACAAACCACTCAACTTGTTCTCTTAATCTCTATTTCTTTGTCTTTTTTTATTATTCTCTAAAGCAAATATTGATAATCATGATTTGTTTCTTTCGTGTTTTTGGTAGTAATATTTTTTTCTCCAACCCCTACCTAATAAGTTATGAATATTATTTTATTTCAAAATTATAAAAATTAAAACTTCAAAGTATATATTTTTATTATATTAAACCCTTATATCTTTCCACAAATTTATACAATGTCATGTGAACGGCTGCAAGGTGCCGCTTCCATGTATCCCGTTCTCATGCTAATAGAGATCAGAGCTGGCAGACAGCCACAACGACGTTAGGACTGGCATTCACCGTTTTCACGAATCACAAGCCCAGGGAAGGGCAATCTCGAAATTAAAGCTGGTATTTTATGATACGATTTTCTCGCTCACCTTTTTCTGGCTCTGCTGGCCTTTTTCTTATTTCTTCGTTGATCTTTCTTCTCAGCCTGCATTACTTCGGAGTTCGGTCATCTAAACTCAGTTAAGAAAAGGCGTCTCGAGAATCGTCTAGGCTCAGATCTCGCATCGTTATTCCCATAACTCAGGAGAGGATCGCAGCCGTTTGATCCTGCGAGGTACTAGCCATTTTCACTCCATCGTCGAAGAATTTCGACCAATTTCAAATAATTTGCTAGTAGTCATTAATTGCTCGTGATTGATCTTGTAGCTATTATGTCCTAATCGATTTGCTTTGTTGAGCTTGCTCTGTCGTTTGCGCGATTTTCAATCTTCAGTTCAGGTTTTTCGATGTTTAAATTCTCAAGCATTTTCTCATCCGTCTCATTCATGTTTAGTGTGCGTAATGGAATCCCCCGGTTCTTGTTGAAGTCGTTGTTTGGCGGAAAGAGTCAGTTGAGTTTGCGAGCACTTTGCTGAGACAATGGTGAGGAAGGTACTCAGGTATTCTGTTGGCCTGTTAATGAAGTCCTAGTTGCTGTGTAAGTCCTTGGTGGGAAGAATGAACATTGTGAAGGGTGTCGCGGAGCTTATCCGGAGAACCTCCAGCGGCCAAGCTGTGGAATCCACTACATCTTCACCGGCTGATAGACTCTCGCCTCCTCCTCCAAGGATCTGCTTTAGGTAATTATGTTTTGCTGATGTTATTTATATTCATCTGTTTTCTGAGGACATGGCTGCTGTACATATGGATGGACTTTGAGGACTTGAACGCAGTTTTGGCTTCTTGTTTTTTGTCGTGTTAACGCAGAAGCTTTTCATCTGCTCATGTCTTGAAAAAACAAACATTTATTCATTTTGTTTACTGACTGTTGTCATCAAGCAAGTACCCTATCTAGAGATTATGAAGTCGTTAGGTTTTGTGGAACTCAAAATAATCAGCTGCTCTGAAAGTTGAATTCCTTTGCACAGGTAGTCCAATTCCTAGGTCGTACTTTGAAATTTTGGAAGGCAACCAAGCCACTTAACAACTCGGCTAAGCTTTATATCTTCTATTTACTTATTTCTTCTCATTCAAATAGCTAGATTGGCCTTGTGTGTGTCTGTTTACTAGGAATTAATCAAACTTAATGGTGGATCGCTTTCATAAGTAGTGCAATGATGAAGAGAACATGGGGTTGAAGGTCATACTACCATAGTTTTTGTTTACAGGAATTTTTGCTCTTGCTTCTTGTTGACCTTTTCTTTCTATTGGTTGATGTGTTTGTGAGATATTCACTATATTATTTAAAGGTGTGTTTGTGGAGATAAGTTCACTGGAGCTTGTTGAGGTGTCATTGTTATTTTCATTACCTAATGCTTCTTTACTAGTTCTTAGAATTAATGGAGGAGTTCAAATTTATGGCCAATTATTTGGATGACTGTACTTAACATAGCTGGGTTCATGAACACTCTTAGTCAGACACACACCACATATGCACATAGGCAAGAGTTAGATTTGCTTTTACATCCTTCGTCAATCAAGGAAAACAATCAGCTAAGTACTTGTGACTGGTACATGAATTATGTGTCTCCTCTTTTGCTCCATTTGCAACAAGTTCCTCTGCAATCCATGTTCATGTGTTGGGTATTATGCTGGACTCTAACTTATTGATCTTCATTAACATCCTTAATGATCCTTAATTTTACATCTGCATAAGCTGTTCCGATTTACCAAATTACTCTGTAAATGTGTATCATGGTTAACATTCTTAGAGGGAAAAAAATCCAAGTTCTTTACATCTTTTCTAAATCACAGCTTGTCCTTCTGTTTTTGATGCAAACATGATCTTGCCCTGTTAAGTGGTGTTATCCCGCATTGTCAAGTGAAGGGGAGGGGTTTGGTAGTGGTTTATATTGTGGTGAGGCCACCCTACCGCTAATTGGTCTTGGGTTGAATGTTTTAACATGGTATTAGAGCCCAAGGTTTGTCACTGCCCCAACTATTAGCTGTAAGCTCCAATATCATCATCGTGGTCCACATGACAAACTCATTTTTAGTCTTTTCACCAGGTTGCATGTGAAGGGGAGTGTTAGGTGTGCGTCATTCCACATCGTCAAGTCAAAGGGGTTTTTTTTTGGTGCTTTCTATTATATTGCTAAAACTGAAACGTTACAATCTTGTTTATGTTTCATCTATTTTCATATTTCTTCCAGTGATGGAGGTGATGAGGCAGCTTTGAGTATCCTGTGGAACAGATGTGAAAATGCTATTGATAAGGTATGCACAATGGCCTTGTTCTTAAAATTAACTGAGTTGTGTTTAATTTCTTTTTTTTTTTTTCTATTTTGATTATTGAAAATTGGACAGGCCTAGTTTGTCTCACGTTTTCTCTCCCCATCACGGAATTTGTTCATCTGTTTTCTGAATGATATTTAATTATTTTTTCTTAGGTAACATATTTCATTTTGAGAAAAGGATGCTTAATCAAATATCATAAAGGAAAGGAAGAGTTACCTCCTGTTTAAGATCATTTAAATCCATGTTGTCCGGTGCTGGTCTAAGTGTCTTACATGTGACAAGACCGTTGAGCTTGGCTTTTCTCCTGAACTTCCGTTAGTTTTTTCCGCTTGTTTTGAAGGATATATACTTATACAGAAGTTTCATTATCTGACACAGGTGAGTCTAAGATAAAACATTTAGTGAAAGTAACGATAGTTTTCTTTGACAGCAAAGAGGATTGGTAAGCATAATTGCCAGGGGTGGACCTACCATGCAGCACACGGGTGCATGTGCCCCCCAGTAGAATTGTGAAGATGTGGTTAGGGTTGTTGTATTTTTAGTCCAAAACAAAAGTTTGGGGTATTCTTGTTAGACTTAAAACGTTTTAGGACTTGTGCTTGTGAGTTTACCAAAAGTTAACAAAGTTGCTAGTGTCCGTGCTTCTTTATCCTTTTCCCAGGAAAACTATTATAACTGATACCTTATGGTTTCATCTTTTTCACTGTAGCAATTATGGTTTTTATCTCCATAAATTGGTGTTTCTTTTATGCTCCCGTTAGCAAGTTTTCTTCTAACTTTAATACATTTTTAATTTCCTCTAGATTCTATTATTGTCGGTAATTTTGAGTTTTTTCTGTTATTATCTTTGGTCGATACTAAATATTTTATTTTTCTTTTGTTTCATTCATATGTAATTCCTATAGTTATTTTTTTTCAAGTGATATAATCTCGTTTATTTATTTGTATATTTGCTTTTTTTCTTTTTCTTTTAATGCCTCTCACCTAATATTCTCATTGTGATTTTGTTTAAGTCATTGAAACTTGTTTTAATTTTCATACATCGTAATCATTTCGTTTCTATATTTTTATTTTTTTGCGTAGATTTTTTCTATTGTTTATCAATAAAAAAAAAATTTTCTTGTTGATTTTATTATTTTAATTATTATTCTGATTCTATTACTTCACATATTTTCAGTTTATGTCATCGGTTGAATGGATATTTGGTTGAATATTATATTCAACATAGGGATTTTGTTATATTTTTATGTAGCCTTGATCTATTATAATTGTGCCCTCACAAATAAAAAAATCCTGGGTCTGCCACGAGTAATAGCATTGTTCAATATTTTAGTATCTGTATAGTTGTTATCTCATGGTATAAGGAAGTAGAAAAGAAAAATGTCAAGTAAGGACGGTAATGAAATGTTGTAACTAGAAAGTGAACAGGGAAGGCTAAGGAATTGAGGATTTATGTATTGTGAAGCTGACTACTTTTTACTTTATGTATGTTGGTTGGTTTAAAGCTCACAGAAAATTTATTAAGCATAAAAAATTAAAAGGTTGATTCCATACCTGATAAGTGCTTTATTCTTCTGTTTTTCACAGCCTTAACAGTCAAAATCTTCCAATCAATTTGCTTAAGTATGGATGAAGGGTTTCAAAAAGAGCTTTTCTATTGTGCTGTATACATTCTTTAAACTAGGCAGAAAGTAGTAAAGTGAATCCTGCTAATAGGAAACAAGGCAGTTTTTGACGAGCAGTACATGTTTAATTTTGGTTAGTTTCAGTTATTCATTCAACCAATTAAGTTGAAATCACAACCATGTTGGGTCTGGCAGCAGAGTTCTTCTCGAAGCAATTTTTTCTCTTGCTGTCATTAGATTAAGCAATTTAACCATTTCTTGTAGTGACATGAACTTGTATCACCAAAGATATGAACATCAATTTCTAATAATTCTGGTACTAAGGATCAGTTTAATCAATACCCTGTGATAGGTTTCTGAGGATCAATATAATGTGTCTATGCAGACACAGATGCATCAGGTTTGAAGTTTTGTGTTTGGCCTGATTGAGAATCATGCATTTTGAAGTGCATTGCAGTCATAGGTCTTGCGCAGCTGTCTTGTTCTAGTGAATTCTGATTTCCCTTGTAATTTACTTGGTTTCAGGCAGAAAAGAAGAAGTTGTTTCACGTCTTCCTTAAACAGTTTCTTACCGTATTTAGGAACTGGAAGCCTGCTTATGGGGGCCTGTTGTTAGATGGTTCAGCAACATCTCAATCTTTAGATTTCTTGCCATATGTCAATGACACAGTTGTTGGATGCTCTTCCGGGCATCCAGCAGAAATTGTTTTGGCATTGACTGAAGAGATCACACAATTCACTGGTTTAATCTTTGAATGTAAGTTGATCATTTACCATTTTAGCATTTCACTTTTGTTTGGAACAATCAGCCGATGAATAGGATCTGATTGTCTGGGGAAACGAAAAACTAGCATATCCTGTGATCCTTTTCTTCCCCTACTTACTATGAATGCTAAACGTTAGTGGATTTCTAACAATGGCTACATCCTCTAGGAAGTTAAAATAACATTTCTCTTGTTTCCATGAAAGTAAAAAAGGCCAAAACTTTTGCTGTTTGGCTTGTTTATCAATCTTTGAATTTGAAATGCATGCTTCCTGTCCTTATGCTTAGCCTAGTGAGTTAGCTTGCTGTATTTTCTAATTAATCCCCAATGTCAGAGGTTTTGAAATTTGTTAGTAGATATGTTCTTGAATGTAGAAAGATTTGATTACTTTGTAATTTTTTCCCATGCCCTTTGAGTAAAGTGACACATTTTGTATTGTACATCGCTTTATGCATTGGCTATCTGACTTTGATGTTTTATAAATTCAGTCAATGGCAGCACAGGGCGCTCAACAAAAGATCTGTCAGCTGGCTCCATCATTCTGATTATCACTTCTGAAGGTTTACCTGTTTTGGATGCCTTGACGATTGTTACTCGTTCAATGCATAATTGCAGAGTATTTGGCTACTATGGTGGGGTTCAGAAGATTACAGCACTAATGAAGGGTATCGTTGAGATTAAAACTGCCTATTTAGTGTGTACATGTATTTTTGTCTGTACGTAAGTATGTATGTATATTACTGGCTGTTTTAGAACATGTGAAAATGTATAAGTTGATATTTAGTATTTTTTTTCGGCAAGAGGGTCAAATTTGCACCTAAACAATAGGGGGTAGAGTAATTTTGCCATTGACCTTTTTTTTTTTCCAGGCAAATTTGCTATTAACAGTTCCGTTGCGGGCAATTTTGTCATTGGTCATTAAATAGTAGGAATATTCCGTGACATAACCTCTAGCTATCCAAATCTTTCACAACACCTAAATGAGTCAAAACCTTATATTTGACCACAGACCCCTATTGCTGAGCCTTATTGTTTTCACCTTCCTTATTATTGCCGAGCAACCCTCCACCACCATTCTGTCGATCCTTCATTCTAGAATTACAGCGCCTTTAGATTTATTCTCACTTGCATCAATCAAACCCTATTTGATCCAAGTTTTCGAGAGCATTGCTGGGATGTGTGGAAGAGTGAAGGTAGTGCCGGTGGTAGAAGGGGTGGAGGTTGGCGAGGGGTACAGGTGTTTGTTAGATCAAAGACCACGGTGAAAATGATAGATTCAGAAACTTAGGTGCTAAGGTGTTAGGTAAAGGAAACTTGGAACTAAAACTTGCATATTTCTCATTTTTTCATGTTTGCCACTTTAAGGAATTTTAACAATTGGTGGCAGGTTTGCTTCCAACACAAAACATTGATGGCAAATTTGCACCTTTTGAAAAGATTAATGGCAAATTTGCCCACAAGAAAAGTTCAATGGCAAAATTACTCTATCGCTCTAGTTTAGTGGCAAATTTGCACCTTTCGAAAAGATTAATGGCAAATTTGCCCGCAAGAAAAGTTCAATGGCAAAATTACTCTATCGCTATAGTTTAGTGGCAAATTTGCCCCTTTTGCCTTTTTTATTCTGTATTAATTGATTAAACTTTTGCATGATTCTTTTCAGATTTTGACTTGAATGCAAATTGACCAGTGGCTTGTATGTTGCTTGTTAGTTAGATAGTTTACTAGTCTAAAGAATTTTATTCTTGCCACCACACTTGGATATTTTATTATGTATTTTAGGGAGAAATTTTATTCTTGTTCCAGTAGCTGGGTAAGAGTGTTGCTGTTACTTGCAGCTTTCCTTCCGAATAGGGACTTCCAGCCAGGAATAGGGTAGTCCCATTTCTCAGGAGCACCGGTGCCTAAGAAACCACCATATTCTTGAAATGTCTGATGCAGAAAGTTCGCATTGCATAGGCTGTGCCCTGAAATACAAGAAAAGTACCCTGGCCTATTAGCAACTTTAATGTGCGTTCCTTTTGAATCCACTATAATTCCTTGACTCAATAGCCTCATCCGCTGGTCTTCTAATCTTTGAGACCCGCCAGCTGTTACTCCGGCTCTCAGCCTAAGTTAAAAGACTGCCCATGCTTAGCAATTGAACTGCTAAACAAACTTCCTAAGGAGCAATTGATACCCAAAGCTAATCTCACTAGAATCCCACGGCTAATCTCTTAGCTCAATGCATGCTCATCTCTGTCACTACATGCCTTGGCTTGTAGAGCTTACCACTTAATTGTTTTGGACACATAACTCTAGTAAGATTTCCTTAATACTTTAGTGTTTATCTTAGTTTACTATTGAAATTACATCCCTTGCTTCAGGAATTAGTTAACAATAGGAGTTCTTCACCAACTTAGACCTCAACTTATACAATTTGCATCTAACAACTTGTGTACAGAGTTCTCAGTTTCTTAGGGATTGGAAGCTGCTCATTGTGACTTCTTTCATAGAGACTCACTCATCTTCTGTTCTGAGTCTAGTGTACCAATTATGGAGTGCGTACCCACCATAACAGGGTGTTTTCTTTTTTGATTTACTGCAGCGGCTGTTATTCAACTTAAAACAGTGACCAGTACATTCTCCAATGATGGAAGTTTTTCTACTCTTGTGCCAGAGAAAACTCGACTCTTGCACCAAGTTCTTACTTATGTTGTATCAATAGTGTGTAGCTTTATGGACTTGAATTCAAATGTATATGAGAAGGCCCAGTTCTGCAATAACTCTAAAGAGTTCTCATTAATTGGTAATGTACATCTCAACAAATTTTCTACTAGTTGCAAGGACCCATATTTTGAAACACGGCTCCAATGGCATCGGAAAGCAGTTATCTCAGTGATGGAAGCTGGTGGCCTCAATTGGTTTGTAGGTAAGGTAGGCAAATTTCGTTTTCACCAGTATACTAGGATTTAGATACCAAACTTATATATGGCTTCAATGAACCTTGACTGCTCATAGGTGAGGTAGAAAAGCGTGACAAAAGAAAAACTTGCTCTTTCTCTTGCAAATGATATATCATCCATTTTAATTTTTAAGGTACTTTTGCAACCATCTTGGAGACAACCATAACATGATGTGTGGTTTCAGTTCGCATTTGTCTTCTCACCCCGCCCACACCCCCCCTCCCCCCCCCCCCCCCCGGGCCAAAACCAAAAAAAAGAAAAAAACAAAAAAAAAACAGACATAGCATGTGAGCATACTCTATATGAACTAAGCTTCCATCAAGTCATTGTGGTAAACCTCCCCATCTTGATATTTGTGACTGCACATATTCCATCAGCATTTATTGGGCATTTATCTGGTTTTGTTGATTATGTATCTGTTTGTGTTCAGTTCTGAATTTACACAAACTGTTACTCTTCCAGAGTTGTTGCGTGTAATCAGAAGATGGAGTATGAAAGAAAAATGGATGGATATGTCACTTCAGTACTTGACCCTGGGATCCCTATTATTGGCCTTATGTGATAATCCACGAGGTCAAAATCATTTCAAAAGCATCGGGGGGCTTGAAGCTCTACTGGATGGGCTTGGGCTTCCTTCAAGTAGTCTGTTGCTATCAAAAAATGATGCTCATATCAGTGCAGAAAGGTACTTGCAGTTTGAGTTCCAGGGCCTCACTCGAAAGCATAGCTTAAACCCATTTTTTACTTTTTCCTGTAATAGCGAGTGATGGTTAATCAGTTCCAACTTCACACAATTCTCTTTAATGGTTTAGTCAATATTTTTTTCAGAGTTCGTACTATGCATAATATCTTTAATAGCAAATGTAAGCATCCCTCTTTGTGGGGCTCAACTCCATTTCTTGCTACTGATACTCATGTAAGTAACATTGACATATATTTGTGCAGAGATGAATACCCATTGGAAAAGTATTTTGTGCTTCATCTTCTCTCTGTGGAAGTTCTTAGGGAGGCTGTGTATCCTTCATTACATTTTGTTTCTATCCAGTCATCATCTGCACTTACATTACTTTCCCTTTTAATTTGACTATTCATTCCGATGATGAACCATAGGTGGAATATGTTCCTCTCTGTTGACAACTTTTGATTCCCTGGTTCCACACTTCTTGCATGTACTCCTTTACCATTTCTTTTTCCATTGGAGCAAATGATTGGACTCCACGACACTGAACTGGATCTCTGTCTTCTTAAACCTCTCTACTCCACAGTGAATGCAGGTTTTAGTCCTAGAACATTCTGCCTAGGAAAATGCTAAGCGGGTTAAATGTTTTGCGCAAGTTCTGGTACTAAGTGATGTGGAACCATTCAAACCTTTAAGTAATGAACTTGCAATTAAAGCCTATGAATTTTTTGGCTATAATTATTATTTACTTTAAAGTGTGTTAATTAAGAGAAAATCTGATTTCAGTCCAAAAATTTATGGCTCTTGCATTGAATGATGTGGACCATTCTAAGTTTAGTAATGAACTGAGAACACCACAGCCATAGGGTCCACATCTAAATTGGACGGTGCTACATTATTTAGTACTATATTTTTTGTACAACCCTTCATGCATATGGCATTGTTCTTGTATTTATACTAAAAACCTACCAAGTTACTGATGAACTTTGCTAACATCCTTGTCTATTGCTGTTATAGCTAATAGTTTGAAGTAATTGCATGTACTTTTTTACCTGAACTGTCTGTTTGATAACAAAAGACATTTATCCACATTTATCCAATGCATTATGTATCTGTTTCTTCATGTGGAGAAAACATCTGTAGTTTTTTGAGATTTTATTTTGTTTATACATTGATTTGTTTTTCACTATATACAACTTGAATTAAACCAATGGAGTGTCTTAGATTAGGTTTTTTATTCAGATATTTTATCTGGAATTTGAGATGTGCACTTCCTTGTTTGGTCCGTCATGAAGGAATGTTTTTCTCTTATACCTTGGCAAATTGCTAGTTTACATGGGGCTAACACATTGATTTTACTTTATATGCTCATTCATTTTGAGCAATAAAGTTTCAGTTTGTTACCATTATTTTCTTAAAATTTTTTGACTGGGGGTCCAATGCCATGGACCTTATTGTCTTTCTCCATTATATGTTGGTTGTTTAGTTTGTACTAGTTTACATGATGTTACTGTTGCCATCTTCTGTAGTTGTTTGTTACTGTGTAATCACACCTTAGCTAGGGTAATTTAGATTCAGAAATCATCAACAGTGGAATCATTTGAATTTCTATCTACACATACATGCATCAGATAAGTTATGTGATTGCAGAGCTGACCTTAACTAGTAGTTAGCTTCGGGAATCTAAATAACATGCAGTTTCTGTGTGAAAATGGAAGAGTTGATAAATTTGCTAATAGCTATTGTTCGCCTGCCTTCATGCTTCAAGAGTATAAGAAGCAACTCGGGGCCTCATCTTTGCCTGGTGATGCTCAAATATCATCTTCTGACCTGGAGTATGACAAAAATGTGAGCAGTTGTAAAACAGAGACTTCAACTGTGTCTCTTCAAAGTGATACTAGTACTCAGTTTTGGAGTAATTATGTTGCTGAGTTGAGCGGAGTACTTTGCTCTTTCTTGCCTAGTCCTGAGGATATTAAATTTCATAAGTCTGATGTGGCTGTTGCACGGATATCCATGCCAGCCTATGTTGAACTCTCAATTAAATGGGTCTTGAGGGTTCTGCTTACAGTTTTTCCTTGCATTAAGGCATGTTCTAGTGAACATGAATTACCAAGTAATTTGAGGTAAGTCCGTGGTGCTACTTGTCTTGAGAACTGTTGTTTCTGTTTTTCCTCCCTTCCTCCACCATGTTTAACAAACCCTTGTTCTGTCATTTTATTGTTTAGGATGTTTGCCAATATGCTGCAGCATTCTGTTCTTGACACCTTGAGCAAAGTTCTTATCTCATCACCTCCACTGATTGAAGTGTTGCGCAAAGAGGGAATATGGGATCTCATTTTTTCAGAGAACTTTTTCTTTTTCGGGCCTTTAGAGGAACTGCCTCGATACTTTCGAATGTGCCAAGACAATTCTTTTGAAGAGCCTGATACATTTTCTCCTTCAGGCGGAAAGACTAGTGAAGTGAGATCAAGTGGCATTGATATTCTCCAGATGGAAGTGATCTCATTTGTGGAACTAGCAGCAACTTCTAGTGGGAGCAGTCATAACCTGGTATATTTGTGTCATTTGCTTATGCCACTATTGTTGCTCCCTTTTAGCTGCATATTGAAATGTGAAAACAAGTCCTTGTCTGGTCAAATTTTTGAAGACTTGTTTTATTCAAAGACGTGTTCCGCTTCAGTTTTATTGTTAGCCAGGCCCAATAGCATCTATTTTGAAGCTTGGGGGCTACAGAAGGAATTGCAAATACCCTGGTCCAAATTAAACTCAATATACATACTAGGCTCTTGGTCCATGAATAACTTACCTTCTGGGTTTCACATGCATGCAAGGTGATTGTCCCAGTGAAAACTTGATATAAATTAAATCAAAATTTATTTTCAACATCAAATGACACAGCCTTTTGCATTAACAAATTTCTTGAGTTATGAGTTTCATGAATCCACCTTATTGGTTCTGTCATATCTCTCATGCAATTTACATCTTCCTTGTTTGGATGTTGCAAATTGCTAAGTGTTTCCTGTGGCTTTGAATTGCAACTGTGCCTCCCCACTTAATGCTACTTGGTTATGAGTTGGATGCGTTAATAGTTCACCATACAACATACCTCTAATAGGCATACAGAGATGAGAAATAAACTGTTGGCTCAGAATATTTGGAGTTGGTATTTCTATCTGTCCTGTGTTGATGAATTATGAAGAACTGAATAAATGAGAAATGTCAGTGCTGTTGCCTTCTTCTATCTTATATTTTTTAGATTCTTGTTAATGTGCATGGACTGAATCTACTGATTTGAGTGCATGTTCTCATGGATGTTAGTGCTTGAGTGTTCTCAGGTTGTGTTATATTGTGTTCCTTACTTCTTCAACTGATGATAGAAGCATTATCTTGCAATTTCTTGTTAAAGCCTTTCTGTACTTATAAAAAAAAAAGTTATTAACTTCTTAATGTTAATTGCTTCCTCTTTTCTGTCCCTTTGTTTTTTGAGGCATGAAAATTTATCTTTGATCTTCATATGCTATTGCAGCCTGAAACTTCTGCTTTGCTGGATGCACTTGAACAATCTGCTTGCAATTCTGAGATTGCTTATGCTCTTGTAAAGAGTCTGCTTCGCATATTACAGCTCTCAGCTGAGAAAACTGTTGCTTCTTTTAAGACGCTTAATGCTGTTTCGCGGGTGCTTAAAGTTGGCTGCATTCAAGCCCAGGAATCTAAACATTCTGATTTTGCCAATAGGGCATCTGTGGATAATAATCATAAATCTGATTTGTCTGAGGCAGCCCAGAGTTGGTGTAAATGCATGGAAGCATGTATGGAGTTCTTTGTAGAATTTTGGTCTCTTGTAGATGGTGCAAGAAGTTTGGTTTTGCATGATTCTACTTGTATTGATTGTTTGTTTGATTTATTTTGGGAAGAAAGCTTGAGGAACTGTGTGCTTAGTTATATTCTTGACCTCATGAAGGTAGTGTCTCTACCTATCACTCCTTTTTCTTGCTTCCCTAGAATTAAGTTGGTGAGCAAATGATTTTTTCTTCTCTTCTTGTGATTTAGATAGTGCCATCATCTGAAGAAGATCGACGAGCAAAGTTGCAGGTCTGTTCCAAATACCTGGAATTGTTCACTCGGATGAAGGAGCTTGGCAAAGGATTTGAAGTGCTGTCTGTTGATTTGTTAGTTTCCATGAGAGATATGCTCCAGACTGATCCAATGGTAGACATCCTCGTGCTTCTTCCATATCTTGCTTATGTGTTTTGAAATGATGACATGAGTTTGCTAGTCTTCTCAAGTGTATTTTGCTTTCTTATTTGCTGGATGTTATTTCAGCATTATCAGGCTTTGTTTCGTGATGGAGAATGCTTTTTGCATGTAGTCTCCTTGTTAAATTGCAATCTCGATGAAGCAAAGTGTGAGAAGTTGGCTTTGAATGTGCTAAAAACTCTTACCTATCTGCTCTCAGGAAATGATGTGTCAAAGGTAATTCTACCCTTTTTTCTAGGCTTTTGCCTGCTTCTTATGGATATCAGAGGGCTGATTGAACATACTCTTTCTCTTCATGCAAACAAGAGAGTGAAGGGAAAACTATAGCCTTTGTTTAATTATGAATGGGCTGTTTCACAGAAACTTGCAGTCTGCTTACTGTCTGTTCATGCTATTGGTGCCTGGTGTGAAAACTTGTTATCTGTTCTGGGAATTTTTGTCCTCTTTATAAATCTCATTTTTCTGTTTGTCAATTATCTTCAAGGCTGCTTTTAGAGGCCTTGTTGGGAAGGGTTACCAGACACTCCAGAGTCTTCTTTTGGACTTCTGTCAATGGCATCCAACCGAAGCACTTCTAAATGCACTCCTTGATATGCTTGTTGATGGACATTTTGAAATTAAGAAGTGCCCTCTTATAAAGGTAACTGAATATCTAACTTGACTGCCACTCCAGTCTTTACCTTTCTCCTTGTGCTTTTATGTATATACTGCTAAGCTTCTCATGTTTATATATCTTTTTTTTTTATTTGTGGCCAGAATGAAGATGTGATCATACTTTACCTATGTGTTCTACAGAAGGTCAGTGGTCCAATTTTCTTGGGTTTTAGTTTTTTATTTGGTGTTAGTTGAAGTTATGGACTAAGAATATACTATAATCCTGTAATGTATTTTGAAGTTTTGGTCTTATTTTTGAAGTTTTAGTATTATTGTTTGCTCTTTTGTGATTGGGCAGAGCAGTGAGTCATTGCAGCATCATGGGCTCAATGTGTTTCAGCAGCTGCTTAGGGATTCCCTTTCTAATCGAGCTTCATGTGTGAGAGCTGGAATGCTGGATTTTCTTCTTGATTGGTTTGCACAGGAAGAAGACGAGAGTGTTGTTTTAAAAACTGCGATGCTGATTCAGGTCATTGGTGGTCATAGTATATCAGGAAAGGATATTCGCAAAATTTTTGCCATACTTAGAAGTGAGAAAGTTGGTGCTCAGCGGCAGTATCGCTCTTTATTATTAACCAGTGTTTTGTCAATGTTAAATGAGAAGGGGCCAACAGCCTTTTTTGACCTTAACGGAAATGATTCGGTAAGTGTTTCTAGTCTTTGAGGACTTCGCTGGGCAATTTGTTCTTCAACAGGCTTCAAAGTCAATTTTTTCCCTTAGAGGAGTATTCAGTCTATAAGGACTTTTTATACTGTGCGATATTATTGTAATTATTTTTCTTTTTGCATAGTCTCTGGAAACTGTATGATCAAATTAACTTGGGCCTGAAGCAAAATTATGCATGATTCTATGGCTATAGGTTTTTATGTGAGTTTAGCACCAGCCACTATTTACGTGCTAATTCCTATTTTTTAAAAGCAATTCCTGTGTTTTCTTCTTTTTATTGCTGTGGCTTTTGTAGCTGGGTATGTTTTGGATATATGTTGTGTGACACCCCAGATACTGCATGGGAGACATTTGGGAGGTCTTATGTGTCTATAAGGTTACAAGATTTCAAAACTTGATTACTTATTGCTCGTCCTTTATACATTGGATGACATGTGCCCTCTGTGGACTGGTTTCGGACTTTGGTCCTCCCAAATGGCGCAGGAGCTGATCTAGGACCACGATGGTATTGACCATATGGACCAATAGATGCTGGCTGAGGCCCAGAAATGATGAGTCCATATCTTTTGTCTGCTAGGCTTATTATTTTGTATCAGTTTGTGGTGCATATACGTGGGGGAGGTTGTGACACTCCAGAGCCCATGTGGGAGAGATGTTGGAGACCTTTTGTGTATCTGGATGACCCATTGGTGCGGACAGGATATGGACTTGGGTTGTGACACATTGCATATACATTGTTTTCATCACTAATTTGGTTCTTATCTGGAAAAAAAAGCCTATTGCATGGTATATCTGACACTTATTGGTCCTAGGGACAATCTATTCATCATCATCATCATCTTTGTTCTTTCCAACTCTGCAATTGGTGACATGAAGTTCATAGTGTTAGTTAATTAGACTGGTGTACTGGCATTATAGATCTGTGTGAAGGAACAAAGTGGCAAGGTCTTACCTTAATGCCCTTCCAGATGCTTAGAATATTTTGGAATGCTTGAATTCCTGTCATATCATGCCCTAACGGCTAAGGGAATGAAATTATGATTATAGAAGCCAAACAACATCCCTTAACATTGATGTTCAGTCGATGTGCTTACATCTTTTGCTTGTTCTGCCATTTGTTTTGTTTTTTGTTATACTCCAAGTATGTACTTGGAAAAGCATGACATTTATATACGCCGTCACAGCATTTATTTTGGGAGACCAAAAGGTATAAAAATTTCATTGTTTCTAGGACCAGGTTTGTCTTGTTAGTTGAGGGATCCACTTACACATATAGGAGAATTTAGAATTCTTACAGCCTGCAATAAATTCATGTGCTATAAGATTGTATAAAAATAACCTTTAAATGGAGCAACCTTGCATTCAAATCATGTCTCTTAATATTTGGCCTGTAGAAATTTCTCTTTTAAGAAGAAATTATTGTAAATTATTAACATATTGATTTCATAGGAAAATTACAAAAACTCACAAGTTTGAATGACTTAAATATCTTACGCATGATCTGAATAGACTATTTAATGAAATGATTAAATTGGTTGTATCTAAATTATATATAGATTTATTGGGTGGCACAAAAAAAAAAAATCTAATACCTCTGTAAGTGGATTCATTCTCTTTTTAGTTGCTGTGGTTCCACCTCATGGTCTTTTTGCTTTGTTCTTGTAGGGAATCACCATTAAAACGCCTCTGCAGTGGCCTGTCAATAAGGGTTTCTCTTTTTCATGCTGGCTCAGAGTGGAAAGCTTCCCACGTAGTGGAACAATGGGCCTTTTTGAATTTCTCACTGAAAGTGGAAGAGGATGCATAGCTGTGCTGTCAAATGACACACTTCTATATGAGGTAGACTCTGTATTTACCTAAATCAGCCTACTGTAAATCCACTTTATTTAACATAAAATATATCTTTTTCCCATTATAAACAATAAGGTGGTTTTTTTTCTTCTGGATAACAAATTATTATTGTTGTTGTTGTTGTTGTTGTCGTTATTGTTATTATTCTTATGTTTGCATATGCTTAGGTATTTATCATATTTTGTCTTTTCACTCACTGCCAATTCCATGCAACTAATACTCAGGTTTATTGGTTTACAGTCAGTTAATCTGAAGCGACAGCGTGTTCAGATGCATGTTAATCTAGTCAGGAAGAAATGGCATTTTCTTTGTATTACACACAGCATAGGCAGAGCCTTCTCTGGTGGAAGTCTATTGCGGTGTTATGTGGATGGGGATCTTGTATCATCAGAAAAATGCAGGTTGAATCTCACATTCAATTATGCAGTAATCTGGATGAGTTTTTGGACTGTATTAAGGAAGTTTTCTTATTTCTTGATTGTTGTGATTCTATTATTAACTCATTTCCTTGTTTTGTGGATCAGATATGCAAAAGTTAGTGAATTATTGACAAGCTGCTCCATTGCCAAAAAAATTATTTTTCCTTGGAATGATGAAGATGCTGCTATGGACAGCACCCAAGACTCATTTCCCTTTCATGGTCAGATTGGTCCAGTATATTTATTTAGTGATGCGATATCTTCTGAGCAAGTCCAGGCGGTGTATTCCCTAGGTCCTAGCTATATGTATTCTTTTCTTGAAAATGAGGCGGCATATGATAATCCGTTGTTTGGTGAAGTTCTTGATGCAAAAGATGGTCTTGCATCCAAAATTATTTTTGGACTAAATGCGCAGGTCAACGTTGCTCTCCCTCCCTCCCTCCCTCTGTGTGTGTGTGTGTGTGTGCGTGTGCATAGATTTCACTTTCCCAGCAAATATTCAGATGTTCCTTTTTCAGGCAAGTGATGGCAGAAAACTTTTTAATGTCTCTCCAATTATTGACTACACATCAGACAAGAGTTCTTTTGAAGCTACCATTATGGTTGGGTCAGAGTTATGCTCCAGACGCTTGCTCCAGCAGATAATTTATTGTGTTGGAGGTGTATCTGTGTTTTTCCCACTCATCACTCAATTGGATAGATATGAAAATGATGAAAATGTAGATCGTGATTGTACTCTGCTTATGCCTATTGACAAAGAGCGTTTAACGGCTGAGGTTATTGAACTTATAGCTTCCATCTTGGATGACAATTTGGCAAACCAACAACAAATGCATCTACTTTCTGGATTTTTGATACTTGGATTTCTATTGCAATCTGCACCACCTAAGCAACTCAATTTGGAAACTCTCTCTGCATTGAAGCATCTGTTTAATGTTGTAGCAAACTGTGGTACGTATTCATGAGTGATATCTGAGTTCAGATGAAAATAATATAATTCTGCAAAAATTTTCATATTATAGTTGTATACCGATGTTTCTTTGTATGGGAAGCAAGGGAAGTCCTGAACTGTTATTGGAAGACACTTAACAGATTACTTTTTGTTATTTGTACTTATGCTGCTTCCCCCCTTTTCTCTTTAGGTTTGGCTGAGCTGCTTATTAAAGATGCCATCTCTGGAATTTTTCTAAATCCTCTTATATGGCTTTATAGTGAATACAAGGTGCAGCGTGAGCTATACATGTTCATAGTCCAACAATTTGATAATGATCCAAGACTGCTTAAAAGTTTGTGTGGCATCCCACGTGTTATTGATATGATATGGCAGTTTTACTGGGATAATGTTAAATCTCCTTTCGCTATCAGTGGAAGGCCTCTCCTACATTCAGTTACTGGGGAGGTTATTGGAGAAAGACCAAACAGAGAAGAAGTACGTAAAATTCGTCTACTTTTATTAAGTCTTGGCGAGATGTGTCTCAGGTGAGATTTTGATGTCCATGGTGCTCTAAATAATATTATACACAGTATCCTGTTTGCTTACACCCTTCTCTTCTGATATAGTGCACAGCCAGTATATTTGGTTTCTTTTACTGTCATAGAAAACTACTGAAAAGTGTATGGATTTTTGGTGCTATCGTTCCATGTCTGGATTTTGATGGTTTTCTTTGGTGCCTCTTGCATCTGAATCACATCTTCAAATTTTGAGCATCATATATTTGTCAGAACATTTGTATAAATTTTTCTGAATTTTTTAATTTGCAGGCAAGACATTGCAGCACCAGATATAAAAGCTCTTGTAACCTTCTTTGAGAATAGCCAAGATATGACATGTGTTGAGGATCTTCTGCATATGGTAATCCGTGCCATTTCACAAAAATCAGTGCTTGCTTCTTTCCTTGAACAGGTTAATGGTATTGGTGGTTGTCACATATTTGTTAATCTCCTTCAGAGGTATCTTTTCTGTTTAATGCATTGGTCCTATCTGCACATATTTACACACCCATGCACACGTATGTAGAATAAAACTGGATTGGAAATGCAGTCTATTACTCTTGTTTTTTTTTTCCTCTGGTTCCATATGAGGACTGTATGTCTAAATCAATTGAAGAAGCATCAAGGGGATGAAAGCCTTTCATAAGAATGTCGAGTCTGTAATACTTGTCTCTTTACAGAAGAAAAGTTTCCTGTTACTCAAGAAATATCCTGCCATTTTTGCCTTAGAAGGGATATGAGCCTGTTCTTCTGTAAAAAAAACCCTCATATTTCTTTCCTCCAAACTAGCCACAAAACCGCAAGAGGGACAGGAAGATGGCATAGTTGTTTCCTTTTCCAGACCTAATCCTATCTCAGCTGATATGGTTCATCTTCAGATCTGCTTGCAATTAGCTAATACCCATCAAAATCATTCCGTCGACTGATCTCTATTTCCCCATCATCAATCTTTGGGTTCCTCACCATAATCCTCTGTAAATCTCCATATCCATTTTTCTGGCTCTACAAATCATTGATACCAAAATCCCCTGTTCGGAGATGTTTTTTATTATTTGATATGTATGGATGTGGATTTCTGATTTCTGTCTGTGCCAAATATAAATCTTTTTAAAAATACAACTTAAAACACATCTAAACAACCTTTTGGTGTACAAGGAAAATGGGAAGAGATATCTGGGGGCCGGAACATAATCTAAAGCTTGTATGACTGCATTAAGCTGCACACTACATATGCAGGTCTCTTTAGCATAAGGATGGTGGGACTAAGAGTTGCATTCACTTAATCATATGTATCTATTTATAAAAATAACATCTTGGCACTTATAATCAGTCAACTATAAATGGTCTTTAATCTCTATAGGAAATTTACATATATCCTTTCTAATGTGGTAACTTCTAAGTGTGCTCATCAATCTGAGAAGAAGCGGCATCACATGCTAGTGTGCCTTTGAATGTGTAGCCATCTTCTTTGAATCAATTTACTGCAGTGTCTGAATGTAAATATGTTTCACTAAGACTAAAAGCTCAGCATCATGCATCTTTACTGACCATATTATTGTTTCTACAGAGAATATGAACCAATCAGATTGCTTGGCCTGCAATTCTTAGGAAGGCTTATGCTTGGTTTTCCAGCTGAGAAAAAGGGACCAAAGTTCTTCAATATTGCTGTTGGAAGATCAAAATTTCAACCAGAAAATAGCAAGAAGATTGGCTCAAGGATGCAACCTATATTTGCAGCTATATCTGATAGATTATTTAAGTTTCCACTCACTGACAATTTGTGTGCTACTTTGTTTGATGTTCTTCTTGGCGGAGCCAGTCCTAAACAGGTACTTGACCAAGCATTAACCTTCTTTTTTTTTTGCCTTGTTTTTGGCTAAAGTATCTTTTCCTCTGTCCAATTTCTGCTCTTCAAAAAAAATGACTTTCGTGTAATTCGCCTTTCATTTTTCTATATACTTTGGTGGGAGTGGATACAATGGCTCTTCTTGGCAAGTCATTCTTTGTTTGAAGTGAATCAAGTGGTTAAATACACTTTATGTCCTGGGCTACCATAGAAATAGCTAATACTGTCCTGAGATTTGCAGAGACTCAAGCTCTTTTATCTTGTCGATAATCTGTTTGGCAATCTTCTGGTTCCTTTTTAATGATTTTTTGTTCTTACAAAAATGATTTTCTTATCAATTCTTTTCATTTTGTTGAATCCTGAAAATGTTAGTTCAAATTGAAATTATGGACTTGTAATAGAACAGTTATGAGGTTGTTTAGAGGATAGATAAAAAGTGGGACAATCTTTGGCCTGGAGTTACTTCCCCTGATTTGTATAATTGCTAAACCTGAAATTTGAGATGTCATTTTTCCTTTGTTGTATGAGGTTTGAAATTAAGAACAATTGCTGCTTAAATTGATATTTTGAACAAAGCCTTTTCCAATTAGTGTTTTATGCAACACTTGCATTGGACTATCACCATTATATATTTCTTGTTTCAGCATCCTTGAGTGCCATTATCAAAGAAAGTAGTTTCTGCAAGTTAGTCAGTTCTTTTGAAAGTTTTTTGGACATTGATGTCACAGGTGTTACAGAGACAAATGCAGATTGAGAAGCAGAGAAACAAAGGAATTAATTCGCATTTTGTTGTTCCTCAGATCTTAGCTCTGAATTTCAGATACTTATATAGCATTGAGGATGCCATGGCAAGAATCAAGATAATGAGTGATCTACTTGATCTACTTGATTCAAATCCTTTAAATATTGAGGCTTTAATGGTATATGATCCTTTAATCTTGTAAACACATCCAAGATATTAATTGATATCTGATTGCTGGATTTTGTGTTTAGGAATATGGTTGGAATGCTTGGTTGTCAGCTTCACTAAAGCTTGGTGTTGTTAAAAACTACATGCATGAGTCAATTATTCAAGATGATAACGAGTTGAATGAACAGAGGTTTGTGAGGAGTCTTTTTTGTGTGGTTCTCAGCCACTATGTGCTTTCTGTAAAAGGTGGCTGGCAACATTTAGAAGAGACATCGAATTTCCTACTACTGCACTCTGAGCAAGTAATAAGAACTTTCTTCTATCCAAGGGATATCTTGTATTTTGATTGAATTTTTCTATATTTGAGTTATTGGATAATATTTATTCTTTTCCCTTTAAACTTTTGGTAGGGTAGCATTGCATGTCGACACCTGCTTCGTGACATTTATGATGATTTGATTCAGAGGCTAGTAGAGTTATCTTCTGAGGAAAATATTTTTGTGTTGCAACCGTGTCGAGATAACACATTATATTTGCTGAGGCTGGTTGATGAGATGCTCATTTCTGAGATTGACAGTGAACTCCTGGTAAACTATTTTCTAGGTTGTGCATTTTCTTTAACTTCTGCACAAGCTCATGATGGTATTTTGGTACTCAGGGAACTTTATGAGTCATTCCTGGAATTTTTATGTGTCCTTAATTTGAATAATCTCCCTGACATGCTTGTACACTGTACTTGATAAATGTTCTATGACAAAAAACACATAAGAGTGTACCACCTGGAGAAAGAATTTATAGCTGATAGATTATTATTGTTGCTGCTACCATTATTATTGTGATTACAAAAATATTAGTCATTTTAATCATTATTGTAATTATTATTACTACTCCTGCTACTACTACTAGGTCTATGGATGCTCTAATAGGAATGTAATTAGAATGGCACATGTTGTAGTGTTCACTTAAGGTTTGAAGCGTGTCCTGTACTTCTTCCAAGTAGTTTCATTCTCGACTTCTATTGTCTATATTAATTGCGTGCTTGTTGCAGTTCCCAGTTAATAGCTCTGAGTGTCCTCCAGAATTCTTAGAAGTAGAAAGTCAGAAGGATTATGCGTCTGCTGTACATGAGATTATGCAGGGGGAGTTTGATGACAAAATATCTAGGTACTGGCAGCCTGATTTTATAGTACTTATTTCCTAAGCTTGTTACACCCTTCCGTGAATCTGCTTACTTGGCATCCATCCATACATTTGGCTACATGGTATGAACATTAATGGCTCCTAGAGTTATATGATTATGTGTCTGTAGTCAGTTGCTCTCTATATGCCCTTTTTGGCACATCATAGGCTAATTTTTCTTAGTATTTTTTAAGGGAGTCAACTACTTGATTATCTGGGAACTGAAGAACTACTTGGTTAGAAGGCTACAAATTGACAGATGCTAAATACCAAGTCAAATTTTGTGTGTCATGAAATACACATTGAAAAAATGTTAGCCTGTGGTATTTTTCTAATGGCGCAGAGTAAGGACTCAGTGCTGCTCGTGTATAAATTTTAACTTTGGGTTTGTACCTGTTTGTGGCTTCTTCACAATACACTTGTTCTGGCAGGAAGGAAAATGTTGTTGTACTATGTCTTCACTGTTCACGAATTTGAGAAGCTGGAAGGCTACCTTTGCGAGCACTTGATTAAGGGCCCATTCGTTTTGCATTAAAATTACTGTGTTATTGTGCATTATTCTTATATAAAGTGATTATTTTCCCAGATTATCAGTTTATTAGAACCTACACTTCAAGAAGTCCAAAAAAGTAATTTTAGAAAGATTTTTGTACAAAGCAATTATTTTTCTTAATTTTTTAGGTCAGATAAGTTAAAAAAATTAATAAAAACTACTTACGTTTTTAAAAAATATTTTAAAATCAGCTTTTAGACTTCTTAAAGTATAAATGCTTCAATAAATCAATACCTTACCAAATAAGCAAATAATCAATTTATATAAAAATTAATGCACAAGAATGCATTAATTTTAATGCAAAATGAATTGGCGCTAAGTGATTAAATAATCACTTATTTTCAATTTTGTGTAGATACAATGTCATTTCAAAGCTAATGCTTTATCTACCAATTAATCAATTTAAAAAAAAAAATAATTAAGTTTTATGATTTTTTCCTTACCCAGCTTAAAGAAGAAAAATTAATAAAAACTATATATATTTTTTAAAATGTTTTAGAAGTGGTCTTCGGGTTTCTTAAAGTATAGAATCTTAATTGATATACAAGTTGAGCAAATGATCACTATATATAAAAATAATCACTCATCAATAGTCCCTGCAAATACTACCCAAATGTTTTGGTTGTTTTTTTTTTAAAGAAAGAATCTTCTTACACTGAAATCAGTGTATCTCACATATTTTGGGCCCTGGATGGGGACATCTGCAAGGGCCTCCTAATGCCAGATTTATTGCAAAGTAACTGAAACCTTCTTCCATACGGACCTTTTACTACCAGGAATCCATGGGCTCCCATGCAATCACTAGCTAATGAACTTGATGTAACCGATGGTAAATGGTGGGACTTGTTCGACAATGTGTGGATTATTATCAGTGAGATGAATGGGAAGGGTCCAAGCAAAATGCTTCCCAAGAGTTCATCATCAGTTGGACCATCTTTTGGCCAGAGAGCACGTGGCTTAGTTGAGTCTTTAAACATTCCTGCTGCAGAAATGGCTGCTGTTGTTGTATCTGGGGGCATTGGCAATGCTCTTGGTGGAAAGTCAAATAAAAACATTGATAAAGCCATGGTTTTGAGAGGGGATAGGTGTCCAAGAATTGTATTACGACTAGTAGTTCTATACCTCTGCAGATCTTCTCTAGAAAGAGCATCACGGTGTGTCCAACAAGTTATCTCAGTTCTACCTTCCATCCTGACAGCTGATGATGAGCAAAGCAAGAGTAGGTTGCAGCTTTTCATCTGGTATTATTCTGTTCCTATACTATCTGAACAAGTTTTGTGGGTGTATATCCTGCTCGTGGTTTTCTTTAGGTTTGAGATGAAATGTGGGTTGGTCATGTTAGTGGCTTGTGGCTGTCATGTAAACGTTTAAATGCTAATTACTGCTATATTCAGGTTTTTGCTTACTATAAGATCCACATACGGAGGTTTGGATGATGGTGCCCGTATCCATGTTATTGCTCATTTGATTCGAGAAACCGTTAACAGCGGGAAATCAGTGCTTGCTACTAGCATGGTGGGTAGAGATGACTCCGAGTCAGGCAGCAATTCAAAAGATACAGGCTCCATGTATAATCTAATCCAGAAGGATCGAGTTCTAGCTGCGGTGTGTTCATAATCCTGGAATCACCATTTCTCCTGTCTTATTAGATTTTACTTGGACAGCCAATTATCACATTGTTATTGATTTTGTGTATTTCTTGATATTCTGGTCCACCTGAGTGAGTTCGAATGTCCAAAAAATGTGCTGTTCAGTATTCAGTAGACATAAAATTATGCTTTTGTTTCCCAATCCAAGTCATTTATTTGTACTGATGTTGGATTGAAGCTGTGCCTCGTAAAAGGGTCAGCAATTAACATGGTTGCAAACTTGCATTCTTCTTTTTCTTATTATTCTTTTTTAAATCCAATATTGGTAAATGTTTCCATCTTAAGAGGAGGATGGTTTCTTGGGTCATCTTATTTTCAAGGCACATATGTAACCACAACTAATGCAAATTAGCTGAAAGAGATCTTATTCCTATGGTTTGAGCAATGTGAAGTGCCGTGATGCTGGATGGTTTGAGCTTATAAAAATTCACTTCAATTTGTCTATTTTTTTGTTTGATCTCAAAGGAGACCTTTTTTCTTTTGTATCTTTTATGACACAATCTACCACTATTTTAGTTACTAAATACTATTTTTTTATTCATCTTATATATATTTTCCTTTATGATTCTCACTTGCTTCTGAATACCTGGTTTCATCTTTCAGGTTTCTGAAGAGGCAAAATATCTTAAGTCATTGAAATCTGATCGCCATCGACAATTGCAGGAGTTTTGTGATAGGATGGATGAGAATTTCTCTTTGGAATTCAACAACAAGAAAGCGTTTGAGGAAGAGTTACAAGGTCTATTGCATGCAATCCATGCTTCAGATGAGAGTCGGAGGACTGTATTCCTGCTTACTCAAGAGGAGGAGCATCAAAATGTTACAGTATGTTTTTTTGCTTAATCATGTTAGTTCTTTTGTTTGGCCAAAAAAAAAAAAATGTTCGTTCTTCTGCTTACATATAGGTTCACCATAATCTTGTGCTGGCAGGAAAAATGGATGCACTTGTTTCGTGCTTTGATTGATGAGAGGGGTCCATGGTCTGCTAATCCGTTTCCCAATAATTTTTCAATACATTGGAAGCTAGACAAGACAGAGGATACATGGCGGTGTAGACCCAAGTTAAGAAGAAACTATCATTTTGATGAGAAACTGTGTCTTCCTCCTTCCTGTACCCCTAGTGATGAAGCTACTCATTATGAAAGCAAAGCCGGTTTTGTGGGTCAAATTCCTGAGCAAATGAAACGGTTTGTGTTGAAGGGTGTTCGGAGAATAACAGAAGAGGGGACTTCTGAGCCCCCTGAAACTGATACAGAACAAAGTGGGAACAAGGTTGCCAGTGAGGAACCATCAGACAGTCCATGCTTGCCTGCAGTTAAAAGCAGTAACGATCTCAAGGATATTCTACATGACCGAAAAGAGTTCTCTCCATCGTCTCAAGAGGCTGAAACCAGTGAGGTAGGCACACTCTGCAAGGTCATCCTTGAAAATCATTAACCACTAATGATATGTTATTACCATTGGCCATGTAAGCAGAAGGTGTCGATAAATATGTCGATAATTTATCTTTTTGCTTATATAAGGACTGATGTTGCAGGTTCTTCTATCAGTTCCATGCATTCTAGTTGCACCAAAAAGAAAGTTAGCTGGACATTTGGCAGTCATGAAGGACGTCTTGCATTTCTTTGGTCAGTTTTTGGTTGAAGGAACTGGAGGTGCATCAGTATTTAAGAATTTCAGCGCTTCAAGTAACTCTGAATCCGCCAAGGCTGATCAGAAGCAAAAGCTTCTAAAGTGGCCCTTTAATCTTGATACGAGTAACGAAAAGGGGATCTCCCCAGATGATACAGATGCAGAGAGCTTGGGCAGGAAACAACTGAAAAATTTTAAGCGTTACCGGAGATGGAATATTAGCAAGGTAGCCTTATCTTTTATTTTATTGTGTTTATTTTTTATTGTTTGAAGGTTTAAGTTTCCCTAGTGTCTCTTGCACTAATATGTCTACTTTTTTTGTTCTGTTTGGTGTAGATCAAAGCTGTACATTGGACGCGGTATCTGCTTAGATACACTTCAATAGAGGTTTTCTTCTGTGATTCAGTTGCTCCGATCTTTCTGAATTTTGCATCACAGAAAGATGCAAAAGAGGTTGGCAAGCTGATAGTTGCTACCAGGAATGAGGTCCTGTTTCCTAAAGGAAGTAGTAGGGACAAGAGTGGAGCTATTCAATTTGTTGACAGATATGTTGCCCTAGAAATGGTTGAGACAGCTAGAGAGAGATGGAGAAGAAGGGAAATAACGAACTTTGAGTATTTGATGATTCTGAACACACTCGCTGGGAGATCATATAATGATCTAACCCAATATCCCGTTTTCCCCTGGATTTTGGCAGATTATTCCTCAGAAGTTCTTGATTTTAATAAGTCATCAACCTTTAGGGATTTGTCAAAGCCTGTTGGAGCACTGGACTTGAAAAGATTTGAGGTTATTTTATTTCTGATCTTTCTAAAGTTAATCGCATTAAACAATTTAATTTTCTCATAGGAATTTTGAATTACTAAAAGCTTACTGGTAGGCTTGACTACTCAGGTTTTTGAAGAAAGATACCGTAACTTTTGTGATCCTGATATACCCAGGTAATCTTGGTCCTGATTGAGTGTGCTTGCTGCCCTTTTTGTTGAGTTATATTTTGCCAAGTCAGTTTAGTGTTCTGCATTTTGGTGCAGCTTTTACTATGGATCTCATTATTCTAGCATGGGGATTGTTCTTTATTACCTCCTCAGATTAGAACCATTTACGTCACTTCACCGAAATTTACAGGTAATTTTGTTGAGTTATTGTATTGCATTTTTTGCAGTTCAGAATAATTATATAATGTTGTTATTAGTACTATTTATTATGTTGGTGATTATTAAGCTTATACCATGTCATCTTTGGAAGGATAATTTTTTCTTTAAATAGGGAAACTAGCATACTTGCTGGTATATATTTTTGGAAGCTATTGAAGTTGAAGAAAGCTGTGGACATACTTTTGTGTTTCTTTACGAACAATAAATGAAAAAGCATGGAAAGCACTGTAGGTGTTGGGGTGCAACAGAAAGAAAATTCATGATGAAATGAGGGCATGAGTTTTGTCGGAACTGTATCTCATCATTTATGAATTTTTGTCATCCAAAATTAGGAGAGCTATCTTTTGTGAATCCATCAAAAACTAATTTCTATCTTTTATAAATTTATTGAATAAGACATGAATGTGAATGTGCCGGCATTGTTAAAGCAAATGTTTTGGTAGGTGTAAAAGAAAGAATGTGAGATGTAGGGGGTTTCTAGAACTAAAAGATCACAGCTTTGTCGCACAAATGTTGTTTTGCATTTATGGGTATTTTGGAAAGGAGGACATGCATGAATTCTCAAAGTGTGTGTGTGTGTCATTTGAACTTACTTTTGGATATGCACTATTATTTTCTGCCTTATGGATTGTTTGGTAAGCATATGACAGCTTATCTTCTGCAATATTGGTTTTCTTTTCTGCATCCTATTTTGATTTTATGAAATATCAAGATCCTACAGAGATTCTATTCAAGTTTTTGACTCAGGTCTATCCACATCTCTACTCAAGAATTTTCCTATTGCTTAAATCTGTGCCTACCCAACACTTGGCTGAGATTTTCAAAAAGCAATTAAAGGTGTTGATTATACACCAATTTTATCTACAACATTAAGCCCATTTTTCCTATCTACAACATTTATACATTCCAATTATACACCAATTGAACTCAATGCCGTGTAACTTATTAGCCCATTTGCCAAGCAAGAGATGATTAATTGATTATTCTGTGTAGATGCATTTTGGTTGGCTGATTCTTTTATTGTTTTCTTTTACATGTTTGGCATTCTAATTATAGGCTAAAAAGAGAAATTCAAATATGTTTTTGTTTCTATGCGGTGGCTTTACTCCGGTTTTTGTTATTGTATAAAATATGTCCATAAATTTTTCAAGTTCTAATGTGGACCTTTCTTTGTCAGGGTGGTAAATTTGACCACGCTGATCGTTTATTTCAAAGCATAGAAGGCACTTACCGGAATTGCCTTTCTAATACAAGCGATGTCAAGGAGTTAATTCCTGAATTCTTTTACATGCCTGAATTTCTTGTTAACTCAAACTCTTATTACTTTGGAGTTAAACAAGATGGTGAACCTATTGCTGATGTTTCTCTCCCCCCTTGGGCGAAGGTTTGTGAAATTTCTCCCATATACTAAATGTTGTACTGTATTAATGAACAATATGATGCTTCTTATATGCTTTTCTCTATGCACTTCTATTCATGGTTGTTGATTTTTCTTTTGTAGATTATAAATATGTTATCAGTTTTTGCAGGTTAAATCACTTAAACCATATCCATTTAGTGGTTATAACCCAAATTTTTACTTTAGGGGGTGTCTTGTCTTTGGTGTGGGTGGGTAATTTTTTTGTTTCTATTTGAGCAGGGTTTTGTTTGGCAATAGCATCTAAAATTAGCGGTAGATGTTGGAATAAATTATCAACAACTTTGATAGCTTTGCCAAACCTGTAAAGCTAAAAGCTACCGTTAGAAAGCTTTTCCAACCTATAACACTAAACACTGAGGTTGTTCCCAAACGAAGCCTAGATTTTGGGAAAGGGTACGATCGGAGATGCAGGTTGGGGGAGAAATCAGATTGGACTGAGGAGTCTAGATGAGTGTGAGAATCTGTGATAGGCGCAGGGGAGGAAGGGATATTAGCAGAAGGTGGAGATAAAGTTGGTTGTGGAGTCGGTGTCAAACACTTGGTGGGTTTAGATAGAGTTGTGGTCAGATTGGGACAGTGAGGAGGTACAGTGTGAGTATGGTAGAGATAGGACAGAATAAAAATAGAAGATGGAGAAGTTGATGTACCTGGACAAGGCGACTATGACATTGATCAGGTTATGTAGATAGAGAAAATTGGTCTCTGAATTAGCCCCTGCTGAAGTCCACTTCAAAAAATCTGAAAGTGATCAAGGTATTAATTTTGGGAAGAATTTTGCCAAATGGAATATGTTTCAAGAAAATAGACATGATGAGAAACAAAAATTTTATGAGAACTGGGCTCAAAACAGAGATATACGCTTTGGTTTAAGGAATATCCTAAAAAAATACAAGGCTTGGATTTAGCTTGAAGTTTGTGATTGTTGTATGAGCGAAGCCATGGGTAGCAAAGAGATCTGAAGACTTTAAGATTTGAGTTGTTTGGTTCTCTTGAAAAAAGTGCAGAGAAAGGTGACCTATTGTTTAAGATTGGAGTACGAAGTCTATTAATGAGATAAGCTGCTGCCAAAAATCACAACTCCAATATGACGCAAGTGTTAAAGTATTATGAAGGAGAGTAAAACTACTTTCAGCATGTCGTTGATGATGTTCAACCACTCCCTTATGTTGAGGTGTATGTGCTGGAGGAAGAAGATGAGAAATGCCATGCTTAGAAAATAGGATTGCATTTTTGGAAATCTCTAGAATAAACGCAACTAATTTTGTTCGGGAATTAATTCTCAACTAAATTTTTGAATTTCATAAAAATGTCAAGACATTAGACTTTAGTTTCATTGGATATATCCAGGTGTACATTGTGAAGGGATCTGCAAAGAGAGCATTGTAACCAAACACATCAATAGAAGAAATAAGGGCTGGTCCTATTACACCTCCATATCCCACATTGGAGAAATGTGAGAAGCTTTATGTGAATATATAGACTCAAGTTCTAAAACAACCACCTAGCGCTTATCCTTTTCTCAAAGGATAGCCGTTTTGTACTTGGGTCATTACAAATGGTATCAGAGCTGACCTGAGGCCGCGATGATATGGCATACTGGTGTGCACATGTAGGTCCAGGTCCCCAAACATCCTTGAATATCAATTCAAGGGTCCATGACTCGAAAGAGAAGGGATAGCAATGAAAGCTTGTGGTTTTTATTACATAAACATGAATTGCAAAAATTAAAATAGAATCTGAAACTGGAAGATCAAAATTGAGAACAATGGAGCGAAGCAGTGGTGGGGATGGATGACTGATGCAGTGATGCCATGTCTGCACATAAGATTTGACACCAGGATAGCCAATGGGATATAGAGTAGAAGGCAAGGATGCCATTGCAGGGAAGTAATAGAGACCATTTTTATTCTGGCCTTGCATCTGTTGCGCCACCGTATACAGGTCCTTGACCTGAAAATTAGTGGGAAAGAATTCTACTGAGACTTCCTTAGTTTCACATAACTTGGAAACTGATAAAAGATTGTTTGAAATTTGAAGGGCGCACAAGACTTTTGGTAATTGAAGAGACCGAGAAGGAGTGAAAAGAATATCAAAACCAATGGGAGATACTTGTGGGCCACCAGTATTCAAAATGTTGAGAAGGTGGCTTGGTTAAGCAGTAACATGATGTGAGGCGCTAGTAGCGAGCATCCACTATTTTCTCAGTTGACGAGAAACTGCAATGTTTGCTGTAGGACGAGCAGATTTTTCACTGTGGTAGTACTTTCCTGGGTGGCCATGTTCTCTACAGAGTTGACACTGGAGGGGGATGATGGAATTGATTGGGTCAGCAGTTTTGGCCTCTGCCTCTTCCCCTGTAGGATGTGGCTTGACCTCTCTGTAATGGTTTCCGACCTCCTCTGGGTGGATATGGTGGTTGGGGAAGATTCCTTGTTGGGAAGAAGGCTGCAACTGTGTTAACACAAGCAATAGATATGGAGGACGCTGTTTCTTGTTTATGAAGAAAATCTTCATAATCAGACAAAGGCAGCTTGTCATATAGTTATTCAAAGGTAATAGTGGATTCTTGTGCACAAAGGACAGCAGCAATTTCCTTATACTCATTATCAATGCCATTAAAAATCTTCTTTGTGCCAGGGCTAAACTGCTAAATCATTGGCAGTGGTTTTCACAAACTAAATATACTCAGAAATAGTCTTGTTGTCACATCATGCAGCTAGCTTCTTCTCCAAAGTCATGATCCTGCTCCTGGATCTGTTGGCAAACAGGGTCTGAAGTTTCAGCCAGGTCTCTGCTGAGGTTTTGGCTGAGGCAATCAAGGGTATTACAGTCTCAAATACTGAGGCCAAAATGCAATCAAATTCTTGGCACTGGCAGAAGACATAATAAGGATTAGGTTTTGATTCCTGAGATTCAGAACAAGAGGGTTTGGTGGGATTTGGTGCATGATTTGAACCATCAACAAAACCAAGAAGGTTAAGGCCAAACAGAAGGGTATGAAACTGTGCACGCTAGGATGGGTAGTTAAGGCTGGTGAGTTTGATAGGTACTTGAGTGATAAAGTTGATGTTGATAGGAGCTTTTTCTGCCATTGCTGAACTTTCAGAAGAGGAAGGTGATGATGAAAAAAAATTTGTACCAGTGCTCGGATACAATAAAGAGGAGAGGAAACCAGGAGAAAAGTAGTGTATATGTTTCATTGATGTGAAGTAATATATAGTACATCATAAGGGACAGCAAGAAGGAAAGTGATAAGAGAACAAAAAAAGTAGTAAAATATGCATAAAAATAACAACACCTGTCTAGTTAGCCTATCCAACATATTACACAAGTAAAAAAAACAGAAAAGAAAAAAAAAAAGAATTTGTGTTAGCAATTTTCTTCATTATTTTGTGGCCTTAAATTGAGGTCCAGACACTTAACTCACAGTCGCATGCTCTAAAGTGGTTTGGTGATGTTTTCCCTCTTCCTTTTTCTTTCTCTTGTTGGTCTCATTCTGAGGGTTCCTGCACAGCTAGTTCTCTGTTTCATTGGTTTGTGCGCATGAAAGGGCACTTTTAAGTTTTTATTCACATGTTTTAAATTTTGGGATTTCCTGTGGCCTTACTGAAACCCTATGTTTTATTGTATGCACCTTCAATTACCTTTTCCTCACATATTGGATTCCATTACAGAACTGTTTCTGCAGCTTGAGCTCTGGTTTATATGTGTGTGTGTGTTTCCTTTTTTGGCCTGACATCCGTAGTGAGACAACCTTTGTTGAGTTGTTAACTGGCCAAATGTCTCAGATTTAGCTAGATCATGTAGTTAATATGTGATTATAGTGGGATAGTGGTTGGATTTTCCCAGTAACAACCTTTATTTATGCCATCTGGATACCTTTAAACAGAGAAACCTATAACTATGTCAATTTTGGGAATTTCCTCTTGTTATTCTCTTGAAAAAGGGTCACATTCAGGCAGGCATCTTGCGTAATCTGTTGCCTCTTTGTTTATGCTGATTTTACTGTCATTGACGTTTAACAATCAACTCTACAAACTTCATGCCACAAATCCAAACATCATTGGGATGAATGTGTAGTTTGATGATGATGACACATGAAAACTCTATTGCCTTGATGGTGAATGTAAATCAAAATCTTTTTGCAGGGATCACCTGAACTTTTTGTAAGCAAAAACAGAGAAGCCCTTGAAAGTGAATACGTCAGCTCCAATCTTCATCAGTGGATTGATTTGGTCTTTGGCTACAAGCAACGTGGAAAGCCGGCAGTGGAGGTGTAATTCAAACTTTTTTTCTTTAGTTTCTTATTTGTTTTCTTCAAATTGCATGTTTTCTATTATGTTCCTTTCTTGTAACTGATGTCACAATATATTCAAAATGCAGGCAGCAAACATTTTCTATTATCTAACTTATGAAGGTGCTGTTGATTTGGACACCATGGATGATGAGCTACAGAGATCTGCAATTGAAGACCAAATTGCTAATTTTGGCCAAACACCAATTCAGATTTTCCGTAAAAAACACCCAAGAAGAGGACCGCCTATTCCAATTGCTCATCCATTGTACTTCGCTCCTGATTCCATCAATTTGACTTCCATCGTTCCTTGTGCAAGTCATACACCATCTTCTGTGCTATGTATCCGTGTGCTAGACTCATGCATTGTTCTCATTAATGAGGGGCTTACCTTGTCTGTAAAAGTGTGGCTGACAACTCAACTGCAATCAGGTGGAAATTTTACCTTTTCTGGTTCCCAGGTCAGCTCTTTAGTTATGATTGCAGTCTGATATGTCCAAATTGCCTTCTTTTGCATTTTCTTGCATTTATTCAAACAACTTACTTTTTCAGGATCCTTTCTTTGGGATTGGTTCTGATATTCTATCGCCTCGTAAAATTGGAAGTGCCCTGGTAGGTAACATGGTACTTGGATCACAATGTTTCGCAACAATGCAGACACCATCAGAGAACTTTCTGATTTCATGTGGCAATTGGGAGAATAGCTTTCAAGTCATATCTCTGAATGATGGAAGAATGGTGCAGAGCATCCGACAGCACAAAGATGTTGTCAGCTGTGTTGCTGGTATTTTTCCTTAAAGTCTGTACTTGGAAACAGAAATACATTTACCTTTTTTTCCTGTTTTTACTCTTGCTGAACACACCATTTTTGTCCTTGGTTGGACCAATGAGGCACAATATTGTTTTGGTGATATCTATATAGCAAGAGAAGTCTTATAATGTAAATGACATTCATGCTCATATTTAGTCTAAGCATTTTACAAGCATATGATTGGTCCAGTAAACTAGCTGTGTCCTAAATTTAGAACAATTCTCAAAATTCATTCTCAGAATCTTCAGCATTGACAATGCAAAAATGGTTGATCATCCCCAGCTTCTTGAAGCCATGGTGTCTTGATTCTCCTCATTGCTTCTACCTTTCCTTTCAACTTAAGATAGGCCATTTCCATTAAGGAGGGACAAGGGTGGTAGATGAAGTTGGTTTTGTCCCTGGATGTTTAAAAAGATTCCATATGGAACTCCAAAATTCATGATTTTTTTTTATGGACTTCAAAGATAAAAATAAAAGTTAAAAAAGAAAATAAAATAAAATTATAATTTAATGCCCAAGATATCTAAACGTTGGGCTCATATTGTTCTGCATCAAGCAAGGACCCTTCTGTGAACATTTATCCCTTAAGCGTCCTTGAAGCAATCTTGGTCTTTGAATATGTGGATACACGTAGTTATATGTGCATGTGTGTGCGTGTGTGTGTGTTTACAATGTCATAGTTAGACTAGTTAAAGTATTTAGAACAACTTGTTAAGTTGCAGTTTCAATATGTATTCCAGTATGAGCTTTTCCTTTCGTGTTTTTTTTTTTTTTTTGGTTGTTTTTGGATAATGCTAGTATAGCTCACCTCTTCCTTTTCTGATTGTCATCACACCACCGTCATCATCATACTGCACCTTAATCCCAACTACAATGGATTCAGTGGCATGAAATTCATAGTGTCAATTAACTGTTATCATCTTTTTTGATTGTTAGAAGGGTGTTAACAAAATTAGCAAGAATTAAGTAGCTGCAATTTGCAAGGCTGTGTTGTGCTAAAGTGTATCTCAAGTGAGTTTCTCTATAACACTTGAGAAATGTGGCAGCACTAGTTTCTGCATAGTCCCTTGTTGATTCTAGGTGTAAATTATTTGCCTCTTATCACTCTGCATTTTGTGTTTCATATGTATTTAGCATATCTTATAAGCAACCGGTTTTGGCATTTTTCGTCTTATTTGACTTTATTATATGTTGTAGTCACAGCTGATGGAAGATTTCTCGCTACTGGAAGTTATGACACAACCGTTATGGTGTGGAAAGTCATTCGTGCCAGACCCCATGATAAGAGGGTTCGAAATGCACAAAGTGATGCACCAAGAAAAGACCATGTCATAGTTGAGACCCCCTTCCATATTCTATGTGGTCATGATGATATAGTTTCGTGCTTATACATTAGTGTGGAGCTTGATGTTGTCATCAGTGGGTCAAAAGATGGAACTTGTATTTTCCATTCACTGCGGGATGGGAGATATGTAAGATCTTTGCGTCATCCATCCGGCTATCCACTGTCAAAACTTGTTGCTTCTCATCATGGACGCCTTGTACTTTATGCTGATGACGATCTGAGTCTGCACCTGTATTCTATCAATGGGAAACATCTTGCCAATTCTGAATCCTATGGGCGCCTTCATTGTGTCGAACTTAGTGCATGTGGTGAGTTTTTGGTGTCTGCTGGAGACCAGGGACAGATAGTTGTCCGCTCTATGAACACGCTTGAGGTTGTGAAAAAATACAGTGGAGTGGGAAAGATAATAACATCTCTAACAGTGACCCTGGAGGAATGTTTCATAGCTGGAACCAAGGATGGAATTCTTCTTGTCTACTCTATAGAAAATCCCCAATCACGCAGAAATATTCCTCGGAATGTCAAATATAAAACATCTGTTGCTGGGTAAATGCAGAATTCTGGGTGGGAGTAAGCAAGAATCAGGTATTTTGTCTCTTTCATGTTTTACTTCACGTTGGCTCCTGTTCTTTGGGCGTTTGTTTAGTACGGTGCAGAAAACTTGTTCATGGAGTGGACAACTGTTCTAAATTTAATTCTGAAAATAGATATAACCTAGAAGTGAATTGCCCTTTAACATCACGGTCTTCAAATCATGCCATATTTGCACACTTATTCTTAGTGGGCCAACTTTACCATGTGTTTTATAAAATTGATGTTGTTCAGTAGTTCATATTTTTTCGGCTTTCCCTCTTAATGACAAGTATATTTACTGAAAAGCAACAAGAGGTTGCCAACCCATATATAAAATGCACGGTTGAGCAAGTTCAAAGATTTTGTCCCATCGCATTTACCAAGAGGATGTCATTTTTCTAGTTCCTATCAAATCTAGGCTCCCTCTTAAGTTGCGTATCCGTGTTTATGCTTTTCCGAAAAGTTCCTGGAGTTCCTTCTTGTTTACTCTCTCCTTTCTCCTCGTCATGGATTTGCCTTGCTTTATTTTTTCTACAGGATTGCCCAACAAAGACCCAGAATGAGTGAACTGTCTCCATTAAAGGGGGGCAGCATTTGAGTAGGCATGCATGTCGTTCGCTTTTTCGCCACCACACCATTGCAGAGAAGGATTCTAATAGTCTGCTGTCTGATCTTTTATACGCAGCATACAGAACTCGTGAAAATTTCAGTTGTAACATAATCAAGTAGACAGATTAAGAAGCTAGCTTCAGGAAGTGCAATTTTATAGGCATTTGAAGTATGTACATATTATCATTGGTAGGTGTAGGTTTCTATCATTGAGCATTAACCCGTGTGTAGGTTTTTTTTTTATTTTTACATGAAACCTGTAGGGTTTTTCAATAGTTTTATTTTCTCAATGTGGAATTGTGTTTTTAACCTAACTTTGTACAGACAAGCTCTTACAGAATTCAATTCTGAATGGAAAGTTATATTCTTTGCTTTGAGGCACCGGTTTCATACAAAAACATGGGAATCGTTCTTGTCACTGTTAGTGTAGTCGCAATGAAGCGAACCTTAGTCTTCTTTTCTTCGAAAACATATGGATATATGGATTCCGAAAAAGAATAGAAACTAAGCTACACATTGATTTGAAATTCCGACGACTGGATCACTCCACTCGTTTCAAGTTCATTGAGCTTATAAGTTTTAACATGTTACTTCTAAAATCAAAATCAACTGCAACAAATCATATGCCGGTCGCCGATAAACCTCGTGCCTTAAGTTGCTGCTGATCAGAGTTGCCGTCAATGCTAGACCTGGCTTGCCTGCCACTGCCCACCACCGCCCAAGCCTGCCCTTCGCCTAAATCTGATTTAGAGATGGCAATGCTGTTGTTGCCATCATTTTCCTCGGCGAAGCGGAGCTCTTTTGATTCTTATGGTTGCGGGATTTCCCAGGGCTGAGTTGAGTGGCACAGAGGTTGCGTTTTGGTCAGAGAGGAGAGCAGGTAGCGGGTGGTGGCCAACGCTTTCAGCCAACAAAACGAAAACAGCGGGGGACAGGGTCAAACGAATCCATACTGTTTTTTTTTTTTTCTTTTGCCTCTTTCAAATTAATCGATACTGTTTTTTGAGGTAGGCATACTGTACAAGGCTACAAGCTAAATTTAATAAAATTTTGGGGTTATTACAGATCCAAACCGTGTCAGGTTTTTTCACGGTCTTGGTTTGGTTCAAGTTTAAAAAATGCAAAACTAATATATATGTGACCCTCATACTTAGGCCCTGAAGGAGTGAAGGGCAGTTATCGGCCTTTGTTCGGCTCAGTCGCGGTGAACTAACCCGTGGGCCATTTTCTTTTTTATCGGGAACCCACTCATGGGTAGGCTCTGTCGGCATATCTTCATCCCTAATGTCGCCCATAAATTTTAACTGCCCAAAATTAGCATAATGGAGGTAAAATATTAAATTATTCATTCATAAAATTGTACGTAGGTAAGTGTAATGTGCACCCTACCCATTATATTTATATTTATATTTATATGTATTTGTATTCCAATACTTTCATTTATAGCATAAAATAAGTGTGAATATATAAAATCTTCCGTTTTTTTATAATTGAAGATATGTACAAATTAGACACCGGACATGTAAAAACTTGATGTATAAAGAATGTGAGAGATATGTACAAATAATGTATGACATATATACAAATAAGATCACAGATATCTTTTCAATAGTATATATGGATTCAACATTTCATAAAAAAATAGGTGTGAATGTATCAAATCTCATTTCCCACCAAAATTAGAGATATACACAAGTCAAATGATAGATATATATAAAACTTAATGTATAAACAAGCGATGGATATATACAAAATATGTGACACATATGTACAAATGAGATTAGTGATATATCACATATATGTAAGTGAATGAAATTTTACATTTGAATAATAATATTTTTAACATTATTTGTATAAATGAGTTCTTTCTTTTATGCATATGTGACTATATTTTAGTACAATTCTATTTATTTATTTATCTATATTATAATGTGATATTATAATGGCTGAAATGCATGGTTGGCCCTCCAACTTGGCAAACTCGCATGAGTTAGTCCTTTAACCTCAACTCATTGCAACTTAGTCTCTTAACTTTGAAAAATTGAGCGAGTTAGTCCCTTAGTGTATGAAATGACAAACGGCATCAGTCACTCTTTAGCACCGCCTGATCACTTCCCGGAGCCACTAGATCTCTTTCGCCGTTTGCGTCGCCCAACCTTTTTGCAGACATCGCTCAATCTCTTTTCCCGTCAGCGTCATTCGATCTCATGTCCTATCAGCATCACCCGATCTCTTCTTCTATCGACGTAGCCCAGTCTTTCTCTTCTCCCATCGGCGTCGCTTAATCTCATCTCCTATTAGCATCACTTGATCTCTTCTCCGTCGACGTAGCCCTATCTCTTCCTGACATTGCCCGATCTCTTCTCCCTTCAGCTCGCTTCTATGGAAGTCTTTAATGCTCTCGATGCCCTTCTCCCTTGGAGATCTCATTTCCCCTCAGCCTTTTCTCTCGTCGATCTCGTCTCCCATGTGTTCGTCTCTAGTTGCCTCCTCCCATCGGGTTGTCTCCTGTCGCCTCTTCTCCCCTCGAATAAGTACGAAATAGGGCCCGTGATTATTGATTTGAAATACGGGGAGCTGCGGCAAAATCGGCTGTCGAGGCAGTTACCTCAAAACCAGCACACATGCCGTTTACCTTAAGTGGACGCATTCCGTCCCACATAGGACTAATTCGCTTAATTTAGCAAAGTTGAGGGACCCAAACAATTAATTTGCTAAGTTAGAGGACAAACTCGCATTGAGTCAAAGATAAAGGACTAACTCGTGCGAGTTTTCCAAGTTGGAGGGCCAATCATGCATACAAACAAAAAAAAAAACAAGGATCAAAAGATAGTTGTTCCTAAACCTTAACTCTAATCAGCCATACGCCCCAATCCCTTCCAGCCGCATCGCAGACATTGCAGCCTGCTCCACCGTCTGCCTCTCGGTCTCGCCCTCCTCACTTGCCGCCCAGATCCCTCTGCCACACTTCTACCTCTCATCTTTCGCTGACGCCTCCTCTACTCATCTTTGGAACTCGATTTCTGGGGACCGCCGCCTGCAGCACCACCGTTCCTGTTTGCTTCTGAGGGCTGCACCAGCGCTGGTCCAGGGATCGCCGACGCCTTGCCGGTTGACACCTTGCCCGCTGCCATCGTGAATAGTGGAGAGGAGGAGGTTCTTGGCTGAACGCTCGTGACGGGAAGGACATGGTTGAGATTTTTTTATTTTAATGAGAATGAACGAGTAATTATAAGGGCAGGGCATACATAAGGTAGGGAATATGTAAGACTCTTCCATTGTTCTTGGTATTTTAAAATTTCTTCTGATTAAAGAAAAATTGTAAACTAGTTAAAGAAACCCTTCTTTCCTAGTCCGTGCCAACAATAGCGGAGTATATGTTCACTTTTCTAATTTTTCTTGTGTGGCTTAAATGAGTTCTGGTGCCAGTTTTCTTGGGTTTCTAGATGTCAAATTGCTGGGTTAAGAAATTGGGATGTGAAGTGTGTGCCAAAATGTACTTGTCTTAATTCAGAAGAGCAGAATATAAACCATTGAAGTGTGCTTTTACCAGACATGAGAAAACAATGGAAAAACAAAAAATCAGTCGAATGAACAAAAATGAAGCCCATATTATTGTCTCAGCCACACATATTGGTCTATGGTGGGAACTTCAGGAAATTACATTTAATAGTAACTCGGAACTGTGCCCCACATCTTCATTAAACAAATGCAGCATCAACCTTTTCTAGGCTATGATAAGCCCAGACGTTTCTCACGGACCCCGAGACCCAATCTACGCTATTTGAAATGAGCACAACCCAGCAGTTTTGCTGCCCAATTCCGTATTATGTGGTTGTGTATTTTCAGAACTCTTGTTTCTCTGTTTGTTGCGTCTTAGATCGTGGGAGTAGATTGGAAGTAGAGGGACTGTGGTTTCTCCTGAATAAGCGGTCCCGATATGCACCAGTAGGTTTGTATTTAACTTTGAAAGAAAGGAATCGAAAGTAGTCTCCTGTCCATAACATTTGCCTGTAAAGTAAGTCCAATGTTATTGTGATATGCTTAATTTATTTGGTGATTCTTCTTTATATCCTAATATGCAAGTATGGTAAATTTGACTTTTTATGTTTCAAGACAGAGGATATAGTAATACCTGAATTACAATGAAATGCGTACCTCTCATGTTGTGTCAAGTGGATCAGAAACAATATGCTTAATAAACCCTGATTGTGAGGATGGGTATAATTCTTTTCTTGACCTCTTGTCTATCAATTTCTTGAGAGGCTGAAAAAGGCCAATTGTAAATTCCCCTGAGTAATTTTAATAGAAGCTACCCAGACATCAATGATAGTTGAGAAGTTTTGACTACTAATGGATCTTGATATCTGCAGGAAAAGCGTGAGGTTAAATTATGATATTTAGAACTAGTTTCATAACTCATGTATTTTGGTTAGGGTTGGATTTGTTTGACCCATGTATTTTTGGGCTCATTTATTAGTATAGTAGCTAAAGCAAGGAAATGGGGGAGGGATAGAATTGAGAAAAAGAAGATTAAAAAAAAATATTACAAGGGAAAAGAGAAGAAAAAAGAGAATTGCGAGAGAGAACAATCAGAGAGAGAGAGAGAGAGAGAGAGTGAGGGAGCGAGAGATAAATCATACTAAGGAGAGAACGAAGAACAAAGAGGGGAAGAAAATTGAGGGCAGAGAGAAAGAAATAGTGTGCAGAATAAATTGAGGCAGGGAGACCGAGAGGCAGAAAGGAAGAAAAAAGAAATTGCTAAAACCAAATCAGTCTTCTTAGCCTTTTCCCGGACTCAATTGACACTTTTTGAAGCAATTTCGTAACGAAATCACTTTCACCGGGGCCTTTCTTTCTATTTTACATTTCGTTCTCCTTCACGTTTTTTTGTGGGTTAAACGCTTTTTCAGTCCCCAAATTTTTTCGATTTTCCATTTCAGAACCTAATTCCTATTTGTTTGTCATTTTAGTTCCCAGACTTAACAACTAGACTTTTTCCTTTCATTCTCTTGATCCCCAAATTTTTTTTGTTATTCTTGATTATTTACTGTTTTTTAAGGCAAAAACCTTGGTCCATGATTTTTTTTTAATAAATGGCTTAGTTTAATTTTTTTTGTTACTTTTCTTTATTATTGTTTTTTAAAACAAATATTTACTCACTATCAGTTTGTCTATTTTTTTATATGATTCGGCTGGTTTGGTTTAAGTAATTTTTTAATTTATTTTTTTCTTTTATGAAGTTAATAGTTATACTGATAATTCTTGAAGTTTTCCATTTGCCCTCCTGGTCTCAAAACCATTTTGTATTGTTTTTTTATTTGTTAATCATCAAACGTTATTTTTATCACTGAAACCTTAATATCATTTGCTTATTTTAGTCGCTATGGTTTGTTTGTCTTTTGGCATGACTTGAAGCTGATAAATTTGTCATTAATTGCATTTTTTCTCCTTTATTATGTCAGAAGTTAAGCACTTAAGCCCTTGGTCCCTAAATTTTATCTTAACTTTTTTCCTTGAATTATAAATTATTTTTTTATATTCCTGAATTTCTTTTCTCGGTCAATAATTGTCACTAATTATATTCATCGTTAATATTAACATGCATTGAACTGCCGTAACATGTGGGTGACATAATTCTCACTAATTCTAAAGGCGGCCCATATAACTTGTAGAACAAAGCAACTCAAAACGAAA
The DNA here is from genome assembly GCA_039654915.1 of Aquilaria yunnanensis. NCBI lineage: Eukaryota > Viridiplantae > Streptophyta > Magnoliopsida > Malvales > Thymelaeaceae > Aquilaria > Aquilaria yunnanensis. The sequence continues at coordinate 99,336,903 of CM077593.1, read as the reverse complement.
AGAAGAGAAAAAAAAAACGTAACTAACCTTAATAGTTTTGCAGGGCGGCCAAAAAACTGTACACATATATTTAATTAATTTTACGCTCATTGATACATGATAATAAAAAAAACATGCATAATCTAATAAATAAAAACGTGGCCCAAAATGTTTTGAGCATATAAGGAAAGGGAAGAAAAAAAAAAAAAAAACAGTTATCAGGGCCACCCCGAAACCCATAAAATCGCAAACACATATAAAACACAACAAACCAGGCGCTAGGAAAAAAATGATACGTGGCAGAAATTGTTTCAGCCCAAATGCCAAAATAGGTCAAGGAAGCGTTTATATATAGTTGATCTTTTTTAGCTCCAACTTTATGTATAGTTTATTTGTCAATCAACTTGAGGTACAAGTATTTATGTATAGGTTCGTACCTTATAAAACCTTACAAAAAGTGGACTAAGTTTTCACTTGTGTCTCAAATAAACTTGTCTAAACTATACAAACTTACTAAACCTTCACTCATAGTATTTACCTATCTATCATTACTTGGTTCACCTTAGTAAAGTGATATATGTCATAGTTGGACTCATCCACTAGGTTTTTTGGAACCTACTAAGGTGAACTAAGGTTACCACATTAATACCGCAAACATGTGGGCCGGGTTAGGCTCCTGACAGTACTAAACCTTACACCTGATTAATGATGCTCTATTGTGGCCAATTGACCTAGCTTTCCCCTCACTTGAAATGAAAATATAGTCAAACCAGCTATTCATTGTAGCTCTTTCTCTTAGCTTTGTGTAGGTTCTTGAATCGTTTCAATCGAACACCCGAATAAAAAGTTATAACCGAAATACTATAGGGGTGTCGAAACTCGCAAATAGGCTTGTGAGGCTATAGTGACAACTGAGGTTGCAGCACCATAGGCCATCCATTATGGCCTCCCTTGGCGTGCTCTAGGTGCTATAATGCCAATTGGTGCTACCGCACCAAAGGCCCGTGCCCTGCACTTGTACATGGTGCACAAAGCACCTTGGGAGGCCTCCCAATGCTTCCAAACAAAGTTGGGGATGCGTTTCCACCTTAGAACCCTGTAAAACACACTTCTTAAGCCACAATACATCATTCCTACCACAAGCATTCAAATCCACTTAAACATCACTAGTCCACCACAACCAATATCATCCACTAATAAATACCATTTACTAATTCACATAAATTTTACCTCAAGTAAGCTATGAATGGAATCAATTATGTATGAATCATAAATTTTTCACCTCAATTACACCTGAATTAGTCAGCCTCAAGTACCACAAGCTTTAAACTTCAAGCACACAAAGGTTCCAAGCAAAATACAAGGTATGTGGCACTAACACTACTAAAAAAGGGCTTTTTTCCAACTGCCATTTCCAACAGCTTACCGTTGGAAATTTTGAAGTTTCCAACGCAAAATCGTTGGAAACCAAGCCGTTGGTAATCAATGCGTTGGAAGTTTAGATTCCAACGGCCCAGATAAGAGCAGTTGGAAATTTCAATTGCCTGTAATATTTTTTTTTTTTCACGTTTCCAACTAGACAGTTGGAAATTTAGCCTTTTTTCCAACTGCTTAGGCTATTGGAAACTTTTTATACGAAAATAAAAAAAATATGTATGTATATAAAACATATATTTTAGTAGTGTTAAATTATATTTTATATTTTATAAGATAACAAAAAAATTAAAAAATTAAATCTTATATTACACAACAAAATTCAAAACATGAAGTAAAAAAAACCACAAAATTATAAAAAAAAATACATAAAACTACAGAAATAACAAAATCAGAAAAATTACATAAACAGAAAAAATAAGATAAATTATACTGAAAATAAATATGCACTAATATAAAATAAAACACAACAAATACAACAAGAGGTCCCCAAAATTGAAAAAACAAAGAACAAAAATTGAAACGGCAGATCTGCAAATGCGGCGGTCGGGGAGGGTGGCGAAGCGAGGAACTACGGCAATGAACGGATCTGGGTGCGAGCAACGACGAACAGAGAGGAGAACGACGGATCTGGTGCAGATCTGGGCGATGACCGGTGAGGAGAGCGCAACGACGAGGGGGAGACAGGCGAACAGACAGAGCGTCGAGACGGAGAGCAGACGGAACGCCGAGAAGGAGAGCCGAGATGGAGAGCAGACGGAGCGCTGAGACGGAAAGCTGAGAACGGAGAGAGGCGAGAGCGAAGAGAGCAGAGGGAAAGGGAAAGACCAGGGAAAGGAGAGAGGCGAGGGAGAGGTCGAGACGGAGAAGAGAGCAGAGGCGGCGAGAGGGTGAGGGTGAAGGATATATAGCTAGGTTAGTTTTGGGCCAATTTAGGCCTAATAAGTTGGGTTATATAGTGATATAGTTATTATTATATTTTCATAATAATTATTATTATTATTATTATTATCAAACAATTAATATGTGCTGTATGACATATATACATACAACATAAAGACATATGATAAATATCAATATAATATATATATATTATTTTTATTTATAATTAACGTATGACTATAATTATTATTTGATTTATAAATATTTATATATGATATATTATGATAAATTATTATTATACTAATATATTATGATACATTTTAACATATGATACGTTATATTATGATAAATTATATATTATGATAAATATTGAGATGGACATGTTAACTTATATATTTTTCAACGGCTTAGGTAGTTGGAAAAATAAAAATATTTTTCAACGGCCAGAGCCGTTGGAAACAATAAATACTGAGATAGATATTTTAACTTATATATTTTCCAACAGCCTAGACAATTGGAAAAATAAAAATATTTTCCATCGGCCTAGGCAGTCGGAAAAATTTAAATATTTTTCAATGGCCAAGCTGTTGGAAAGAATAAATATGAGATTCACATTTTAACTTACATAGTTTCCAACAGCCTAGGTAGTTGGAAAAATAAAAAATATTTCCAACGGCTTAGGCAGTTGGAAAAAGAAAAAAAAAATTTACAATGGCTTAGGCAGTTGGAAAATAAAAAATTTTTCCAACGGCCTAGGCAGTTGGAAAAATAAAAACAATAAATACTAAGATGTATAATTTAACTCGTTATTTTCCAACAGTTTAGGCCGTTGGAAAAGTACCCATTGAAAATTTTTTAACATTTTGCAACGGTCAAGCCGTTGGAGATTTTTTTTTACAACCGTCATTTATTTTTCATGGTTTCCAACGGCCGAGACCGTTCGAAAATTGACCGTTGGAAAAAATGATTTTTTGTAGTGTAAATTAAAGCAATCTAAGCCACCAATTATAGTCTTGAGAGCATTCCTGACCTATCACCTGGTGAGTTGAGGAGAAGGCCGGTTGAAAATGGTACTCCAAGTGCTATCCTTTCAAATATTCATCTGAGATATCTATTATTTCTGTTTGGATGTTCATCTTAAGGGCTTGCTCTTTTTGTTTTCATCTGTGATTTAAGACTCTGTTTTGTGTTTCATAAATGCGTCCATCTCTAGCGTTTTGTCATTTCATTTTTTGTTTGATGTGAAGTTTGGACTTACATTTCTGTATGTGCATATTCAAGTTGGAGAAGTAGGTGTTTAGTTCCCTAAAAGCTCAGACATTGAAGAAGCGTGTCCACCTTCGCATGCGGCAGGAAAACCTTCACTCCTTAGTAGATCCGTTCCATTTCCAAACCCAGAAAGCCCTGACTTCTATTTCTGTGCTGTGGATACATTGAGAAAGTCCGTCGGCCTTCGGAGCTGGATAATGGTGGCCGTAAAACTCTCAGACATTTGAAATCATTCAAGATCTGAGTCGCTAGAGAACGAAAAGCAACAGATCGAAGGTGAAAGACTGAAGATCCGAAGAAACCCACTGCTAGTCGTAAGTCATCAAACTAAATTAAAGTTTTATTTTTGTTTAAGAAAACTATCCCTCTGACATGTGCTTTTACAAATGTTTATCGACATTCGAATGACAATTGTTCTTGTATTTTCTAATTGTAGTTCTCTTTAGCCTACACACTACAGAATCTCACCCTAAGTAGCTATACTAAAATATAATTGATACATGCATTTTGTTTATTGAAACACATACAATATGCATGTAGAAGTTATGATTAACAGTAGCTAAGGTCAGGAAAAAGCAGTGGGGTTTAATGGCGTAGGAATAAAAAGATTTAATGAAAAACATGGTTAACAATTTTAAAGAGATAGAACACAAATTAAAAATAGTTGTTAAGAAATGAAAATAGTAGGTAAGCATTTGTGAAATGTGAAGCAAGTATTTTGAAAAAAAAAAAAAATAAACACTACTAAAATATATGACTTTACCAACTGCCAGTTACCAACGTGCAGCAGTTGGTACGTGCAGCAGTTGGTAACCTGAATTTACCAACTGCTGCACGTTAGTAAATGACAGTTGGTATTCGATACATTGAAAAATTATTTACCAACGCGCAATTAATAACACGTTGGTAAATTCCAACGTATACATGTTGGTAAAATTCACGTTGGTAATTTACCAACGGTCATGAACCAGGCTTGGTTTCCATCGCGTAGTTGTAGTTACCAACTGCTGAGCCGTTGGTAAGTTACCAACTGCCCAACTGCCCAGCAGTTGGTAAGTTTGGTAAGTTACCAACTGCCCAGCAGTTGGTAAAGTAGTGGTTATGAAGCCGTTGGTAATTACCATTATGAGATAGTTGGTAAGTTACCCATTTGCATGTTGGTACTATACATTAAACGGTCGAGGGTTCGGTTTTATCGTATTTTTCGCAGTTTGAATACATATTGAAAAGTTCGCCCAGCTTTACTCAGCTATAAACATTACACAAGTATGCAAATGTAATTAAAATAAAATAGTCTCAAATACAGCATAATAAAAACAACAACATATATGTCTGCAAGAAAGCATTCAACATTCAACGGACAACACATAAGTTTTTGAAACTGAGTCTTAACTAGGTCTAAAAATTATTATGTAAGGTTTTTAACACAAGAACTTTGAAATTGCGCTGACCTGTTGTTGTCAACGCCCATCATGGAGTCCTGACTATCTCCTCATCATCCGAGTCCGAGTCATCAGGATACTGTGGAACTGGTTGAGCCGGCGGGCACGGAAGGTTTAGTGAACGACAGATAATCTCCAACTGAGCCCGATTTGCCTCCAATGCTGCTCTCTGAGCCTCCATCTCTGCTCTCTGTCTCCTCTTAATTTTCTTTAGCTTCCTCTCGTACTCCGCATCCCTTCGCGCATTCTCCTCCGCCATCATCTTCTGTACTTGCTCGTTGAATTGCGGTGTCTGCGTGATGTCGATCGGCGGGATGACACCTGTCTGTCGGCATCCCGGTATAACACACTGCTCAGATCCTAATCCAAATACACGGCTTCTCCTTCTACCGCTAGATGCAGTACTAATGATTGCTAGTTCATCAATTGCCTCTATTCCATCCTCTTGTTGTGTTTGCTCCTCAATCTCTGCACTGATACGAGTCTACAGAAACATAATAAAATACATTTCAGTGTGTCATTGTTTGGTAAACATTGTAAGTTTCTTAAGAATATTGTGTGAAAAAACAGTTATAATACTTACAGCAACTTCTTCACAGCGCTTACTAACATATTTCTCATTCTTCATTTTATGTGTTGCTTGAAGGACTTTAAACAAGCCAGGGTCCTTCTTCTCAGGATCTCTCTATCTCTCTAATTGAATGAAACGTAACATTAATATGTAATTTAATTTCATTAGTATCTTAAATAATGACTGAAAGAACATTACCGAGATACATACCATTTGCTCTCGACGTGCAGACATCGAGATAGATCCCCCTGCATATGTCACGCTGCAAGAGCCAGACCGTGAATCCTCGTAAGTCACTGTTGCTCGCATTGCCCTGAACCTAGCGGACTTCTCTTTGAACTCCGAACTCGCCCAATATGCCTCCATTTCCGCATATGCAGCATCTGACATAAAGTTTGCCTTCGCTCGACGTTTAACAGGATCTTTCACACGGCGAATTTCTGACATCATGCTTCTGTAATGCTGTGCTCACAAGATATTCCACACCCGATACACGTCATTATGGTGTATCGGATCCCACTCACAGCTCCTCTGTACAGGTTAACATGTTTAAAGTATTAGCATGGACAAAAACAATTCTTAATCTTATAACATTATTACATCATTATCATAGTATTATTATTGTTCATACCTAAAAAACACGCCACCATTGCTTCAAATATCTCCAAATAGCTTCAAATCAGCTACAACAACGAAAATCAAAACCCATTATCAACAAACAACCGATCCAAATTCGATAAAAAAAATAGAAAAAATATTCACGCTAACCTATAGATCAACGAAATGAAGACCAGATCCACGTTTTACTAAGCTCAACGAAGCAATTTCACCCCTTAGTTTGTCAAACGAACGTGTTGTGTGTACGTGTGGGAGGAAGGAAACGCAGAGGGAGAGAGAGGCGAAGAAGAACAGAAGAAGAAGAAGAAGACGATCGATGGCTGCGTTTCGCGGATTATCAAAACGCACCGTATCAATTAATGATTTTCTAACGGCTCAAGCCGTTGGTAAAGTACCCTTAAAAAGAAAAAAATTCACCAACTGCTGGAAAGTTGGAATTTTACCAATGGCTAAGACCGTTGGTAATTACCAACGGTTTGCACGTTGGGAAAAAAAAAACTGTAAAATTTTTTTGAAACCCTCACCAACACGTGCACGTTGGAAAATAAATACCAACGGTTCTACGCGTTGGTAACTACCAACGGCTACGCCATTAATAAAATTACCGTTGGAAAATCATTAAATTTTAGTAGTGACATGAGAGAAAGAAAAGATGACACATGCTTGGTCCGATCCATACGGTAACATCATTGTAAAATAATAATAATTTCTTTCGTTACTGCTAACAATAGGCTGAAGACACAGGCAGTAATTTGTTGCAAATAGTAGAGAAAAAGTTTAGTTTTTGATTATTAACAGTAACGGAAAATTTCCATTTCTGCCCTACAAGTGTTTTAAAACTAAAATTTGCATTGGATTACTTCAACTAAATAGAAAAAATAAACAAATTGAACTAACTTTTGTATAACCAGGTTTGTATGTTGCACACTGTATTTTCCACATAGAAGTATTATGAGGACATACTGAGTTTTTTGACATGCTGGCCATTAGACAATATTGGTTCATGTAATCACTTCACATATGCATTTTCTCTCACACACACACCCAAGCAACTGGAAATGTAAAAATACAGACATCTGTTTCCATTCGTACTTGATACTGTAGGTTGATGTGAAAGGGGCTGCTATTGTGTGGTATGGAAACTATGAAGAGGAAGTGAGTGTACCTGTTACTGAGTCTAATTAAATACTGGTCCAAATCCAATTATCTATGTTCGTTTTAATGCACACTAAGCTTGGAAATTAAATTGTATAAGCTTTTTTAAAATTGGAAATGAAGTATATAATTGAAACTCTATTTTTTAAGCCACTGCTAAGACATTATTAGATTATCTGACAAGTTGCTACATACATTTTTGGAACCCACATCTTAATCATTTTAATTATGCTTCGAAATATTAACATGCAGTTCTTCACTTATATGATACTGTAGGTTGGAATTGTTAAAACTTTTGATGGTCGATCGGCGACAAGGATAGAAGACTATAATTGAAAGGAAAATTTTGTTAACTTCAAAGAGGCAAAATATTCATGAAAAAGAAAAAAAAAAAGGAAGTATTAGTACTTGTTTTCCTCACAGAGGCAAAAAAGAAATGTTTCTCCGCTGTTCTAAAGTTTTAATTGTTGCTGCAATCTTTTGCATGAATAAGAAACATTAGTTTCAAACATAAGAAGTCAACAAAATTTTCTTGCCCAGAAAAATAATGGACTCGATTTTTGCTAATTAGTTGCTGTGGTTTCCAATTTCTCACTAGATATATTGTAGGTCCACCTTTAAATATGAAAATCACCTAGAAAGAAACTATTGCTGTTTAAGATCTTTACTTACTATACCTATGGAGCACTGGGTGGCAAGAATGATAAGGAAGTTTGATGTTGAAGCTAACGAAACCAGAAATGATAACTGTAAAGCCATAAGATATTTATTGTTGCTTAATTGTTGTAACTGTAAGCATATTTTCGTGGCTGTAGTGGGAGTAGTAGTGTAACCGAAATTAAGTGGTAGTGGAAGTTGGGTATGGGACGGGAAGTTACTGAGTGTGCTACGGAAAAAGCAGAAAAATTGAATGAAAAAAATCTATCCTCCAAATAAAAATATTAAAAATAAGCAACGAAATTGACTTCCCTTGTTAGTGGACACGCGGCATGTACGGGGGATAAATGGCAAAATAGTAAATAGGAGTTAAATTAAGTAAAGTTAAACTATAACACAATTGTAAGCTTACACATGTGTTTGATCGGGGGCAAAATTGAAAATCATTAGATGTCATTTTCTCATTAAATATGAGTTACATGTGTCAAATGGAGAAAAATACAGGGTCAGTTCAGCTCAAGTTAACATAGTAACATTAACACATTTGAGTGCATTTTCCTTTATTAGTACATGGGGGCCACATATGAGCTGACTAATTTGCCCCTCACCTGTCTCTTCTTCCCTTGGTTTGTGATGAACAAATAGCAGAAACTCCTCATGGCTTACAGAGGAATCCGCTTCCTTCGTAGTATCAGCCATTTTCCTAAGCTTCCTTGCATTGGATTTGAAACATCACTAAAGTACTCCTCAAAGCACGATTGACTTCAACCACTGTCCGAAAAGGCATTGACAATATGCTAAATGCCAACGTGAGCTCCGACAGGATCAATGGCTGTGATAGCGGCAGAAGATCATTGGTGTTCGACAATCCATCTTCCCACTCTAGAACCTTCTCATTATCTCCGGTGTGGTTGCTGCTTTAACTTCGTATTCACTCATCTTCACTTCCTCACCAAGAAATGGAAAAAAAAAATTTAGAAAATCACCAAGAAAATGGAAAAAAACTTAGAAAATCAATCCTACTCAGAATCATAAAACCCAACAAGAACCGGCTGTATGGGGGAAGGTTACGGATTCTTGCGGCCATGCAGTCCGCGTTCTCCACCAAGCCATGGAAGGTTCAAGAAATGATGTCATCATTATTGACCATGTGAGGAAAGAGAGAACGTGAGACAAGATCGGAAAGACGGTTACCGGCGGAGTTCTATTGGGAAAATGAAAGAAGTAGAGTGGTTGGGACTTAAGAGTCTTGGGAACAGAGAGAGAGAGAGGTATCCTTTTCAGGAGAGGAGTAAATAAGGTAATTTGGTTCTACATCATGTCAATATCCATATGGCGAAAACACGTTAACAGGAGCAAATTAATTTTTGTTGAATAGGCTGTTAGATTTTTCAAAAATGTGAAAAGACTATACTACCAAATGATCCGCTTCTATACATATTTATAGATTATAAATTTTTTCCACTTTTCGCATCAAAGCATCTTCCTTAATTGTACTATACACATAGTTAGCTTCTCTTCATCTGTTGATTCAATTCAGTGCCTCACATATTTGTATTGGCTTCCTGCATTAATTCCCAGTTCAAAAACTCCATTTTTTTTCTTTCCAAAACCACCAGATTTATCGTCTGATCACCATCACAACCTATCTTTTGGTTTTCACTAGGAATTCTTTAATCTATTATTACCATTAAACCTAAACAGGAAAACCAAAAATACAAAATTTATTTTCCTGCTTTTACCAAAATTTTGATATTGAACTTCTATTCTAAACCAATCAAGTAAAACGATGCAACAAGTGAATCAACTAGACCCATAGATTTCATGGTTGAATGAAGAGCACGACTTAGGTCGATAGATTTGATAGGGTAGGAGGCGAGTGCCTGCATATAGGTCTTTGACGGTATCAACGGGAAACATTGCCATGTTTCTAATAAGATTGGGATCAGAGTAGGTTGTTGTAGTTGGACTTGTTAAGCACAAGGAGCTAAAGTGGCGGAGGAGGTTGCCAATAGATTTGTGGAGGTTGGCAAAAGAGTTGAAGGGCATGAGCAGTGGGGGCGAAGCCAATAGAGCGAGTGGCACATTTATAAATAAGTTGAAAATGGGGATATAGTTTGTGGGACGAGAATATTTTATCCTCAGGCTTTGTACAAATAATTGAAAGAATATAAACTTGTACATATAGTTAGATATCAATAATAGTATTTTGATCTCATTTATACACACATCTCACTCAGTTTGTATATATCCATCACATTCTATGTATATTGAGTTCATACATATGTGTTATTTGACTTGTACAATCAATTGATCACTAAGTCATGAGTGGTGGTGGTGAAAGACAAGGATGAGTATGGGTTGAGTTGGTTCCATTTCACAAAGAAATTGAACCATCCCGAAAAAGTGATGGTTAAAAAAAAAAAAACTACCCAACCTTATAACCGAAAACCATACAGAATCAAAACCATGAGTCTAGTTTTTCAATTATACTTCTCAAGAAAAACGATTCTTATCATATAGACATAATAATTAACAACCTCATAATATAATAAAATTGCATATGCAACAAGTTTAAGAAATATTCAACATAATACATTACTTAATCTACATTTAAATGTACATGTTCTTAGTATATAAACAACTTAGTGATATCATAATTTTTAATGCACATGTTTAAATATACATATACATACATAAATATATGAGCAATTTTGAAACGTACATTTTTAACTGCATATGTTTGCATAAATATAGGAGTAATCAAGTAATATCATAACTTTTATTATAATATGGCCTAAATCCACAATTCACCGCCCAACTTTATTGACTCAGGCACTTAACTCCTTCAATTATGACTCGGGGCAACTTAACCCCCAAACTTTGTAAACTGGGACATATAACCCCTTCCATATGATGGAAATGTCCTTTTTGGTTTCCAAGGGACTTATATGACAATAACATTAAACAAGGTGACCGAATTTAGCATTTTAGCATATTACTGTTTGAGAGGTTGTTTTCTTTCGCAGCTTTGCATGCAGGAGATCAGAGAGTTCCTTGGGAAATTGTGAGGAGCATTACTAGCATGCTAATTAAAACTGTGGAAGAAGATGAACTGTTAAACAACAATTGCTAAAATGCCAAATTCAACCCCTTTGTTCAATGTTATTGTCATTTAAGCCTTTAAAAAATGAAAAAGAATATTTTCATCAGTTAAAAGGGGTTATGTGTGTTAGTTTATAAAGTTTAAGGACTGAGTTACCTTGAGTCATAGATGAAGGGGTTAAGTGTCCAAGTTAGCAAAGTTTGGGGGTACTGTGCCACCATAGGTTGGTTTTGTGGTTCAACATGAAACTAGAACTAGCTCGAAAATTGATAGTTATCCTAGATATAGAACCAACATGCAAATCATTATCAATTTTTACCAACCCAATCTCATTGGAGTTGTTCAGATTGAGTTTTGGTTCACCCAACCTATACTTACCCTTAGTAAGAAATGTGAGCAATGGATAGATAGAGGTCGAGGTGGTGGTGAGTGAGTGACTATCAAGAATGGATTGGATGAGAACCTCATCCAACATCATGGTGGGAGCCCGTGAGCTGTGTCGATGGTGATGAGCAACTACAATTTGAGGTGAGAGAGGTGATTAATGGAGAGGCAACTTAGCCGAGAGGGTTAGGGTTTCACAAATCAAGAATATAAGACTTGAGCTATTTACTGTCACAATTTACTAACGAGAGGTGATAAAGAGGGTTAAGATTTTGATTTTTGTTTTTTCAATGATAAGTTAGAGATTTTACACTTAATATGTTTAAAATGGATTGACCAATAATGAATAGCTTCTATCCGCCACCCAATAAACAAGATACATTACTGCTCATGTCTTCCCTAGAGTAGGTATTTTTATCCGCTTAATCGTCCGTTCTAAAAAACATATCTGAAAGGTACGTATTTCGCCTACCTGACTTCCATCATTGGCACAGTATTCCTGTACGATTTAAAATTCCTGAATGTCCTTGACCCTCCGTCGCCTCTCTGCTCACTCTCCCACACATTCTCGTTACTTTTCGCCTGAGAGGATAAACTCATACTCTCTTCGTATCAGGTCCTCAACGAATCTCGTTTTTTCACCTCCCTCCCTGTCCCTCTCTCTCTCTCCCCTCTTTCCCTCTCCCTCTCATGCTTCGAAATCCCCATATTCTTCGATGTTCGCCCACTCCCAGCCTATGACCATCCCCCACGACATTGTCGGTTCCGCTGTCGACGGCGACGTTGCCTCGCCCTCCGTTTCTGCCTCCGCGGCCCTTGACCACCGCCACATTAGCTATGATGCTCAAACCCTCGAAGACGGCACTGTCACCGACGACGTAGCTGCTGACGGTACCTACGTTTCCGACGCTGGAGGGTCCGAACTGCTCGGTGCTTCTGCTGGTTGCGGTAACCAATTAACGCTCTCGTTTCGCGGTCAGGTCTTCGTGTTTGATGCGATTAGCAGTGAAAAGGTTTGGTTTCTCTTCTGTTCTTTCACTTTTGCTTATTTTAGGGTTCACTAGGATGCATTGTTTTGCGAACTCAGGAATGGCAAAGAGTATCGTCTTTTGAATTTGTGTGAAGTATTTGGGTAGCATGACGATGTAGTAGGAAATTCAACAGAAAGAGCAAACGAGAATTGTAAATGATTGCTTGAATAAAGAGATGAAATGAGACGGGATTCATTACCTTAAATTATCAGCTTCATACGCCACTGGAAATTCCCTTTCCTTTTCATGTTCATTGTTTTCTGCAATCTCCATAGCGAGATGGTGCATTAGGACTTGTGATTTATAAACGTTATTAAGACCTCTATTTGGTCGGATTGGCAGTTTCAAGCGGTGTTATTGCACTTGGGTGGCTGTGAATTGGCTTCAGGTTCGGTCCACAATACGCCTCAATATCAGATGGTATAGTTCGTCGTTGTTCTTTTCTAAATACACTGTCGTTGTATTTGAAGCTTATGTGTTTCCTCTTGTAGGAAGCTGCAGATTTGCCAATTCGATGTAATCAACTACAGAGAGAAGCTTCATTAAACAGGTTTCGCCAGAAAAGGAAGGAACGTTGTTTTAGTAAGAAAGTCAGATATAGCGTTCGCCAGGAAGTTGCTCTTAGGTTTGCTGTTTTGTTATATTTTTGATTTTTCCTGAAGCAGAATCTTCTTTTATGAATTTTGATGAATGTGGCCAATTGAATCAAACCCTCTTCTGCATCTAAATCCTATTTCTCTTTATTCCTTCATTTTCATTTAACTGCTGTGACATATCTTTTTTGCAATTGATCCTTCTCTCCTCTTCTGCCCTCCATGCATTGGTGGGGTGTAGAAGGGTTGGGAAGCTTTATAGGTAACAGAAGGATCATAAATAAAGATCTATATCTGTTTTATACAATTATGAAATTTTGGTTTTTACATTATGAATCTGTGTAGAAACAACTAAATAGTCTGAAAATCACAAGCAGATTTAACGCACTTGGTGATGCTAGACTTTTGGCTTTCAAGATCCTTGAAACAAAACAGATTGGTGGTGGACATTTTTTTCCTTTCCTTTATTTGCTTGATACTTTACTTACATCTGAATTGATAGCAGACTTCTTTTTCCCACTTTTCTTTTCTTAAACCACCTGATACTATGTTTAGAGCTTTGGTGGTGAAAATTTTGATTTCTAGACATTTTAAGGCTCTTGGTGTTGTTTACTCTTCAGCCTTTGAGTTTTTTGAACTAGAAAAGACGTGTTAGACAAATTCTTTACTTGTAGTCATATATTATATCTTGAATCTAAGTCTGAGTGGCAGAAATTGTTTCGTCATAATTTTACATTTTATGGCTAATAAATATGTCTGATCATCATGATTTTCTTGATTGATGCTCAATTTTGGTTGGATGTTGTAATTAATGATACTAATTTCTGTTATTTGTTGGAATGCAAGAATGCACCGTAACAAGGGTCAATTTACTTCTACAAAGAACTCGGATGGAGCTTATAGTTTTGGTGCTTCTCACATTTCAGGAGAAGATGATGGCCTTCCAGAAACCATGTAAGCACTGCAGCTTCTTTTAGATTACAATAATATCAATTCATCATTTTCTTCTGTAAAAAGTTGTCGTGTATGTTTTTGCTCCTTCACATTTTAGCATTATCTTCTATTCAGTAGCATTGATCACAATGTATCTGGCCCTGTTGGAGTTCTTATAATCATATTATTTGTTGTAACAACCTTCTCCAGGTGCACTCATTGCGGCATCAGTTCAAAGTCTACCCCAATGATGCGGCGTGGTCCCTATGGTCCACGTTCTTTATGCAATGCATGTGGGCTGTTTTGGGCGAACAAGGTTGGTCCTTCTGACTAATGTTACTATCTATATGTTTGTTTTTAAATTTTGTAAGATTGGGCATTTGTTGTTTTTCTTATTTCCATTTTAGAAAAGAAAAAGGCTTTCATTACATGGACATGTCATCCTGTTTTAGTACAGTCCATATGCTGGCTGTTTCTATGTCTGGCCAGTGGGTCACATGTTTGCTATATTTGATCAAGTGTATGTTTGCTATTATATTTGTACAAGTTGTGAATTGTACTTGGTTTTGTTTTTGTTTTTTCTGTAATGATGGTGGTTGAAGAGTTAAGCTTCCACTTGCTGTAGACTTTCCAATGCTGGGAGCTTTAGTTAGGTCCTTAGTTACAGAAGAGTTCGCCTAATAGTGCCATGCTTTGGCTCCAGACTACGAATTCATGAATTTAGTGCAAATTCATGAATTGTGCTTGATTTGTGCTCTCACAGAGGTGAGTTTGAGGATTCCATAATTCCACATAAAAACTAGAACTGCCAATGGAAAGATTTAAAGTGCTTTAGATCAGTGACCATGTGCTTGTAGTCACATGTCAATCAGAATCACAGCACATCAACTGCTTTCACTGTCATGAGCTTTACCTGTTTGTTTATAAGTACTTTACATTTCTAAGAGCCTTTTATTGTGCTGCATATGAAAATTGAATTACTTACCTGTCCTCCTATGAGTTTAAATCAAATTATTAATATGTAACTATATGATATAATGAGTTTGATCCATTTTCATAATATCTTATAACTATATGTATACGTCTACAAAAGCTTCTACAACACTCATGATTCCGCTGAAATTCATTAGCTTTGATGGATTCACTCTCCCGATACTGCACCCGCTCTTGCACCTCTGTACACTTTGTGTAGATTAGGTTATCTAAGGACTGTGTAAATAGTTCTCTCAATTAAAAAAACCAAGATTACTGATGAACTTTGCTGGATGAGAAACTAAGGATATTTATCGATCATATCGTTTAGTAAAAGCTTGATATAGAAGGTAGAAAGAGATTACTCCTAACATACTCTGATGTACACATGAGTCATAAATAATGGATATTTTTATACTGTGCGGGTAGTTTTGAGCTGGAAGGGACAACAAAGTCTCTGTGCCCGGTGTTTTTTTTCCTGCTAGAGAACAGATTATTTCTATGTTTACTGCCTCATAAGAGGGTTATGCCAAGAATGGCATCCGGTGCAAGATTTTGCCACTTTTCTTTTGCATGGACTCGTAGGTTTAATTAACTTCGAAAATTAATTGATGTCCTGAACTTCATGTCACCGATGCCAATGTAATTGGGATTAAGGTGCAGTATGATGATGATGTTGTTGTTGATTTATGCTAAAAGTGCTGGATAAAACTGCTGTGACTCATTGTTAGAAATATGGGCGATGATTGTTTAGAAGCAGCCAAAGAAAATAAAGCTAAAGAATTGAAGGAAACAACTCTCCAAGTTTTGTACCCTAAGACTAATTTAAATAATCAGTACCATCTTGAAAGAATCTAAATTGGTGCTTCATATTTTTTGGTGCAAAACCTTTTAAAGTTGTGATCAATAAAAATCCCCATAACCAGATTATGGTGTATTAAACGCGTCCTGATGATCAAATTAGTGATGCTAATATATAGTTGTTCATAATTATTTGGGTCATCTTAAAATGCTATTAAGGGAAGTACTGAAAGAAAGTTGGAACTTTGGTTTGGCCAGAAACCATAATTGGGTGGGGCGTGAGGATGCAATTACTGTTTTGGTGCTGTAGTTGGGAACTAGGTAAATGTATAATCAGTTGTCAGGATTATAGGATGGGGAAGGTCTTCATAAACGACAACTTCCAAAAAATTACAAATTGGACTTGAAGTGTTTTTTTGTGGTTTGTTTCTTATTCAGTATAAGATTTATAGACTGATTTAAAAGTCCGCAACATATATGTTCCGTCAGTTCTATAATTGCTTCATTCTTGGAGGGACAATCTTCCTTGGTGGCCCATTAAAAGGCACACAGGGAAGAACTCATTTATGCTGTATATTTTGATAATGAAATAATGCAGGGCATTATGAGGGATCTTTCCAGGAAAAATCAGGATCCTTCTGCAGCTGCAGTAGACCAGGTTCTGTTCTTAACGTCTAAACAATATTGTATATCGTATCTGAGATATTCTGTGGTAGTTTTTACATCTGAACTGTTGCTGATGTAGATTGAGACCGAAGCATATGAGTTGGACAGAAGACCTGCCATAGACACACACAAGTTACCATCTTTCTCTAATGGTGACAGCTCCGCACTCATGGCTGGATAAAAAGTACAGATGAATGTGCAATGCGTATGCCCTATCATCTTCTACTTTTGTTTTTTAGGTTGTCTTGAAATTACTCTTTCCTAAGTTGTCCTTAATCTAAAATGGGTGGTGGGAAAAATGAATGAAAGGCGAACAACCCTAAACTGGCGCAACATTAAAGAGGTTCTATAGAATGAGGCATTTGGCTGAAACCGTTTCCAAGCATTTTCCCTGGAAATGGCTCTCATGTTTTATAATTGCAACATCATTATCAGCTAGTAAAGGCGGTGATAATCTATGAGTTACTCTGTGTACTGTAACTATTGTGTTGTGCTGTAAAAGTTGCAGGAGTTACCTCCCAAGTTAAGAAACAGTATTTTTTAGCTCTGGATTGGATTATGGTGGCTAACTGGGTGAGGGCTTATTCGGAATGTTGATACTTGTATATTGTATGTCGATATAGGTTTTTCTTGTCTAACATCTTGTACAATCAAAGGAGGTTTGTGACACTAGGCCCAAACGATCATTGGTTTGAAAAGGCATTGGGAAACTGGAACAGAAGTTTTTAATTTGAGTGCAAACGTGAGGTGGTGTTTGGTTGGAAAATTTTCCTATTACTTTCCAATTTTTTTTAATAGAAGTTTAATTGCATAACATGTTTTAAAGATCTAGAAAATCTTGTTTTCTAAACTTTGAAAAACTCATGATAAAATGGAGGATATCTAGAATATGGTTTCTATTTTATGCTCTGAGTTTTTCAAAATTATAAAATAAGGTTTCCCTCACACTTAAAATAAGTTACGCACTTAAAACTTTTATCAAAGAAAATTTGGAAAAAAAAAGTGAGAGTTTTTCACATGCAAATACCATCTGAAAAATTGAAGTGGTGTTTAGATGTGAAAATTTTTCTTATTTTTCTTTTTCAAATATTTTTTGACAAAAGTATAGTGCATAACTAGTTTTATGAATGTGGAAAATTTTATTTTCTATATTTTAGAAAACTCATGTTATAAAATAGAAAACCTTGTTTTAGATGTTTTCCATTTTAACACGAGTTTTCCAAAATTTAGAAAACAAAGTTTTTCACATCCTTAAAACAGGTCATATATTTAAACTTTCATCAAAGAAAATTTGGAAGAGAAATGAAAAAATTTTCTATAACTAAATGCCACCTGAGTATGTCAAACCAAATAGGCCTAGCATGCTTCGTAAAATGTCTGAATTTAGAGCTTAGGCAATCTACACAATCTCAAAGTTTAGCTCGGAGATGTTTGTGACTTATGGAGCTTGATGCAGAACACAGATCCCTGGTGGTGATGGATTGCAACGTACTCTCCGCCATCAGTTTAAAGATAGCACTACTTTACAGTAGTGTCCTTCAGGTTTTGAAGCAGAGTTTGTGGTGGTCCAAGGGACAGTTTGAACTGCTTGCTTTTTCTCTATTCCGTATATTTTCATCTTAATAGATTGTTCACAGATATTAGTTTGTGTGGAGTCCTGCCCTCTTAATCTGCCATTCATAAGTTTGGTGAGCCAAATTATTAATGCTATGGAGAGCTTAGATCGTTGTTTGGTGATTATTCACTCTCGACGGTGTCTCTTTGCCACATAAACTAGCGTTGTCTTTGTTTCCTAAACTCGTTATAGTTGCTTCTGAATATTTGAAAAAAAAGAAAAATACGTAGTAGTGGCGAAAAGGAAATGAAGAAACGCGAAAGGATGGTCATATGAGGATAGCATATAAAGAACGTTTACTTTGTCTGAGACTGTTGCAAATTGCATATCAAGGTCAGAGGCTGCTACCTTTCAAGCGTTCTTGAACACGAGGGAATCTACTAAATAAGAATTCTGCAGAGCAATACATTTTTAGTCCATCGGGTGAAACTAAATTTCATATTTTTTTATTAAAGCTGACTTCACAGCAAATGATGGGTATATGGCAACAGGCAACAGCTCATGGATCAAAAGCTGGATTGCTTCATCCTCAGTTACCTGATAAAAATACATGGAGTGCAGCTGCAATATCTTGCGGGGGTTTCTAAAATCTTCACGCATACCAAATAATTTAACGTAAATAAGTTAAACTTGGGGCACACGTGTCATCATCTCTGGTATCATGTAATGCTGCTTCATCCCATTTCCGTTGGAGTTAGTGACATGAAATTCGTACTGTCAGTTGCTTTTTTCAATGAACTTGATTCTGTAAATTTGTGTCGAAGACTAAAAGGTAATGCTTTGTGCTGAATAATGTGGTTGATGCAAATTCATAAGTTGCTTTTGTTTTTATTTTGTTTTGTTTTGTGTTTTGTTTTTCTTTTCCCACTTCCAAGTATTCAACGACAACCCATCAATAAAGACAGCTACCCGGTTGTCATTCAAAGTTTCTTAACAGATGGTTATCGTGAAATCAACTACCCACATATATAACATGGTATATTCAGGGGTGTTAGGCTGGAAAATTTTTAAAGTGAGGGTAAGAATTATGTATTAAAAATATTTGGGGGTAAATAGCTACATCCTTAAAAGAATTGTGAGGTAAAAATGCTTAATTATTATAAATGTATGTCTAATAATATGTGAAGTTTTCTCAAAATTGAGTGGGGAGTAATTGGCTCCGCTCAAGTCTAAGTGGCGTTGTCCCTGGATATATCGTTGTTTTAGACATTGTCAAGAAAAATAAAAGTTAAGGAGCTCTTATTCCAAAAACTTATTGAAGGCAAAACATTGTAGAGATTTCCACGGTACCAGATCCTATTTTGAACTTGCCAGGGGGTCAGCTGCAAGTTGTCTTGCCAATAAGCCAGGCTCCAAGAGAGCAATTTATGAACCCTATCATATTTGACTAATTAGTATGGATCTCTATCCATAAGATTTGGGGTCCCGGCAATTTTGACAGAACCTATTCCTTTTATGGGCAGCTAATATGGCTCCCATTTGCGATAATGTGGGAATATTTAAGTCAATGCTAAGAATCTAATTTTTATTCTCTTAATAATATTATTGCCCCCAGCCTATCTATGTATAAATAGAGCTCTTCAGGATGATAGTGAGGCAGCCTCAGTTCATAGCACAACAGAGAAGTAGCAGAGAGGTCTAACATGAAGATAAACAGTCTTGTTAGGTAGCCAAGGATGATTTGCCTGCTCCATGACAAGAGCGTACCCTTTTCAGGATCAACAGCTACAACACAAGCCTCTGGCTTGGTTTCAGGCAATCTCCTTGGCTAACTTGACAGACTCTTTTATTTCATGCTAGGGCTTCTCTTCTTAAATTTCCAAGGCGAAGAAAGAACAGGCTGAGGGTTGAAGTGTGGATTATATATATGGATAAAATAATTGAAGAGAGGTCTTGCATTGGAGAGAAGAGTCCTGTCTGGCAGCCAAGGATGATTTGCCTGCAACAGCATACATAACCCTGTCTCATTGGTCAAATGATGATAATTATACATGTGTCGTGTGCGATCATCCATGACAAATTTGTTTGGTTGTAAGGAGCAGGCAGACATCCTTGGCTAAGCTGACAGGCTCTTCTCTTACATGCTGGACCATCTCTTCATAAACACTTGATTCATTTGCCAAAAGGTAAAGAAAAAACACTCGTCCTCCCAATCCTAGCTACTTGTTACATGTGACGAGAGCTGCTTTAGTGATTTTATGTCTGTGGTCGACGTTTGTGGGGTTGTTCTTGTACTAAAGCAACTAGCTAGGCTCCATGTATATTCGAGAACGAGTGCTAGATTCTATTGCAACATAAACAGTCATTAGTGACAGTAGTACTTGGTTGATCGAAACTAGCTCAGAAATAATATTCAATGTAGTAGCAACTTTCTTGAGCTTGGGATCCGTAGTTACCAGTTAGTCAACAAGAAGTAAATATAACGAGTTTGCACTACTTTTTGAGATTAATTATGTAACTTTGTTTTGGGGTGCAAGTTATATTTATCACTTTTTGTGCACACGCATGGCACTGTTAAATTGTTTATGTTGTTTTATTTTAAAGGAACCAAAAAAAAAAAAAACTAGACTTGAACAACAGCGGTGAAACACTTTAATGTTTAACTTATGTGTCATGAAATTCTTTCCTAAAATTTTCATCAGAGGGCCAATTTGCGGTAGTGAATAAAGGCTTGGAGCGATCAACAACGGATCAAGCAGTGAAGAAGAGGTTTGAGGACAAATTCAAATCTCCAATCCAAAATATCTAGCTGTGTCACTGGTCATATATGCACAAAGAAATGTCCAAGGGTTTGTCTCCATTAAATTCAGCGATCTAGTTATTCACTTGGTAGTCACGAAAGGGTCTTGGTTGTACATGGCCCCATGTCGAGGGCGCTTCTTGGCCTCTTTGCTCCCCAATGTTCCTGCCATATAATCACAGCGAATTGGGCGCTTTCACGGCAAAATGGCAAATTTGGCCTAACTTTGGGGAATGGCCGAATTATTGGGCTAAAAACTGAAAAATTTTGGTTGTGCAAATATAAAGGCTCTAAAATGATGTTTAACACTTTGAAAAGGTTTATCGAGCATTGTTTTTTAAATTCCTACATTTCTTTGAATAGAGCCTGTAGGCTTAAGAAATAAGAAAGCACGTACAAAGAAAGGCTGGAAATGCATATATTTATTGCTGATTCCTATATTTCTTTGAGTAGAGCCTGTAGGCTTAAGAAATAAGAAAGCACGTACAAAAGAAAGGCTGGAAATGCATATATTTATTGGCCAGCATCCTTCTAATTTGTACATGTAGAGAACTAACTATCAAAGCTAAAAACAAACAACAATTTTGCTAAAAATCTATTAATAACAACCAATAATATCAGGTCGTTTCTAACTTCCAATGTTGCTGATAAGAACAACTAAGTTTGTTGATTCTAATCCATTGCAAGTTGGCCCAAATACCTATTGCTCTCCCGAACTATGGTGACTCAGACAGTTTGGACCCTGAACTACGAAGTGCATCAATTCGAATCCTGAACTTTGTAAAATCGGTCACTTTGGTCCTTTAACTCACAGATAAGCTCACATGAGCCCACATGCGATGGACGCCATCACTCATTTAACGAAAATGCCTCGGATCCCATTCCTATTCTTCCTCTGTTCTCTCTTCCCTCCATTAGCTCGAAGTCAAGAGCCAGCATATGCCTCAGCTCTTGATCAATCGAGCACAAAAACATCCCTAATAATCTGTGTTATGTTCCATCTTAGCAGTCAATTCTTACATCAGTCATCAATCGCCAATCGCCACTAGATCCGATTGACCAAAGATCTTTCAAGAGGGTAATGGAAACAGATATCTTGCCATTGAGTTCGTTCTTATACAAATCGACGTGGGTAAGATTCAAATGCACAAGTTTGGGAAGATTTCCGGTGAGATTGGCGTGAGGAATTTGAGCTTAGGGGAGACAAAGTGGTTGATAGGGATGCTGCCGGATTAGAAATTTATAGCAGTTCAGCAGCGGAGTCAACAAGGGAAGGAATATTAAAGACTTTGTCAAGATTAAGGGAGAGAGCTACAAAGGATGGTAATTCTTGGCGGGAGAAAAAGACGATCTGGCGGTAGATGTTGATTGGGACTATTGCTTGTAGAGGTGTCTGAGGGGAAGTGGAGGAGGAAGGTGTAGCAATGGTGGGGGAAGGATAGGGTGCCGGAGAGGGTGCAGCTGGGTCATTGATGGGTCTTGTGACATCGGCGGCTGATAGAGTGTCAGTGAGGAAAAAGAGAAGGAGGAGGAGGTGGTGGGATGGTGTCGATGGAGTTAAATGACTTAAAGCGTATCTCTCACGTGCGCTTATGTGAGCGAATAGCTGAGTTAAAAGACTAAACTAACCGATTTCTCAAAGTTGAGGATTCGAATTGATATGGCTTATAGTCCAGAGAGTTAATTGTCTGAGTCACCATAGTTCAAGGAAGCAATAGACATTTAGGTATTGCAAGTTAACAATCCCATGTCCGCATCACTAGCTTCATAGTCATGAAATCAACAAAACCAATGGCGAAAGAGTGCCAAGCCATGGCAAGCGGTGAGATTGAGTTGCTGCATTCTCTTTCTAAAACACAAACTTAAAGGCTTGCAACGACGACATGTGGTTGCTATTTGGTGGAATTCTTGCTAGAAAAACCTACAAGTTGGTGTCTTTTTTGCTATCATTGTATATTTGCATTGAGTATAAATTTTCCAGGGATATGTTATCTTGTAGCGCACATAACTCTCTGAATCGTATAGAAAGTGACTTGGGTGGATTAGGTTAGGTTGGTGCAACCAGTATACAAAGACATTACTTTTAAAATGAGAGGAGTCTAATATGGGAATAGGAATACTAATCTGATTTGGCAATGCAGCGAAGATGGCTTTTTTTTTTTTTTTCTTGGCCACTTGACGTTGGCAATATACTTACTTTGTAGTGACCTAACGAAATTGCAGCGCAGCTATCAAATCCATGTGAATTTCTTTGCATAACCATGTCTTGCTTCATGAAATAACGGAAGATATGATCTTACAAACTCTTTGGCCATTGGAGTAGTTCATTCCTTTGCTACGGATGATGAACATGTACTGTATGGTAATTAAACTGATTTCGTAGGCCCTCATATTATGTGTAATTGCTTATCTGTTGATCACTATATTAATATACTGATTTGTCTTTGTAATATCCCCCTTCCACCTCCCCCTGTGCGCGCACACACAAATATATAACCAGCATGGTTGTCTAATTTGGTTGGTAAATTTTCCCCCTTCTTTTTGTTGAAAGATAATGTTGGGATCAAATCTTGAATTCAACAAAGATAGTGCTGGAATCAATCTTGACTTCAACGGGTTGATTGTTGCTAATTGACCGGCACCTTTTCTATGTAAAAAATTTAAAGATGATAGTTTTAGCTACGGTTGATCATGACTAAGTTACTGCATTTTATTGTCGCTAATATAATTTGTGAGCCATTAACTGGCGGTTCCAATAGCAGCACTATACCTAATTTAGCAACGGCTAATAGGGCTCGCAAGGTGGTCAGTTTTCATTAGTGAGAGGGGAGGTCCAGAGGGAAGGAAAGCAATAAAGCACTGCCTCCCCTTGTGTCGCTCACGGGAAAAAAAAATATATATATTGTTTTGTGCTGCAGTACCAGAAATTAGCGTTACTTTGTCTGTTAATCAATCCCTGTCAACCGACTAAAATCTTTTCCCAGGAGAAGGAGGAGCCTCTTGTAGGGACACAGGAGAGGGAATTTAAACAACAAAACAGCAGCGAAGCAAAGAATCGTATTCTGGGTAAAAGGTTTTAGCCGGAAAAAAGAGAAATCCCAGGAACAAGAAATGCGGCAGGGACGATGGTGATTACGACCATCTGCCATGTTCCTACTCTGTCGATTAGATTAAAAAATATAAAAGGGAAACAAGCGGCCCTTTAATGGAGACAGCGATAACGTTCAAATAATAACAATAAAACCAAACCTAATAACTTATCACTTTGGTTGTGTGACAAGGTATGTACAATTTAAAATCTAACTTTAATACGATCTAACTTGAAGATGTCCAAAAATAATCTAACTTTAATACTATATCAAATATTAAATTTTTGCATAAATTTTGCATATGTCGGGCTTACCCATACACCTAGACAAGTAAAATTACTTATACATTAATGTCACATTTTTTACAAGATTTTGCTTGGTGGAGTGGTTGGGTAAAAAGGAGAGAGATGCGCATTTGAATAAGTTAGTTTATTCCATTCTTTTATAAGTTCTTATTTGTTCTATTATCAATTGCATCTGTTTTTTTATCAGTTTTATTTATTCTTTTATCACTTCTTATTTATTCTTCTTAAGTTTTGTTTGTTCTTTTGTTAATTTTATTTATTTATTGTTAATTTTATTTGTTATTTTATCAGTTATTGTTTGTTGTTTTATCAATTTTATCTAGCTTTTATCAATTTTTATTTATTTTTTTATCAGTTCCATTTGTTCTTTGAGAATTTTATCTTTTTTTTATCAGTTCTTATTTATTCTTTTATATATTTTAGTTGTTCTTTTTTCAATTTTATCTTTTCTTTTGTCAATTCTTACTTGTTCTTTTATGAATTTTATGTGTTCTTTTCTCAATTTTATATATTCTTTTGTCAGTTTTATCCTTTTTTATCATTTTTAATAAACTATTTATTCATTTACATGTTACTAAGAGTCTCTACTCCAATGATTTGAGACCTTTCATCTTATCATATTTAATAGTGCCCATGTGGCAATCTTTTATAAAAACATTGCCCTCTAATGTCATAGATAGTAAATTGGTACCATAAGATATATTAAATCTTACATTGATAACCATTATTACCAATTTAATTTATATCTAATATTGTTACCAAATAATACAAATAATGAAAAAGATATCTACTTTATTTAATTCAATAAAATCAATAACAAATGTTAGATAGACTTTATACTGCACACATATGTTTGAGGTGGCTCAGTAAATTCCTTATATAAGGGACAACAATTAAGTATAACTCTTTTCATTAGCTTCAATGAAAGAATGACCTTCTTTAGATGTTGAATCTCGGAGCTAAGAACAAATTGATATAACAATCTTTTACGAACACACTATCATTTAAGGCCATAAATGGTGAATTAGTTTAACTACAATTAAAATTAGATTAAATATTATGTTAATAATCACTTTTATTAATTTAATCTATATCTAATACTTTTATAACAATATTAAATAATACACATAATGAAAAAAATATATATACATTTCGTTGAATTAAATAAAATCAATGGCAAATGTTCAATTGGCTTTGTAATGCACACATATCTTCAAGGTGGCTCATTGAATTCCTTAGTTGAGGGTTAATAGTTGAGGAATTTTTCTATTTATTTCTCTTAAAAGTGTGATATAACTCTTTTCATAACCCTTTGTGATAGAATGACCTTCTTTAAGTGTTAAATCTCTAAGCTAAGAACAAGTTGCATTCAATTCTTGAGATCTGTGTCCTGCATTCATGGCGGGATAAGATAGATTGTGTTGGCGATCGAGATAAGATAGATTGTGTTGTTTATGATTATGGAGCTTATAATGACATATCTTCTTGATGCTTTAGTAGTATTCTCTATTGTAGTAAAAGAAAGGGTTATGGTAGACGAACCAAACAACATCTATTCCTTGTGTAATGAGGTTTCAGGACATATCATCCATATAAAGAGTCAAACCTAAATTTGATACTACAAAGGTTGATTCAAGTTAGAACATTCTACCTTTGCAGCATGTATCATAGTTCAAAACATTTGTCTAAAGGTGTCCAAGAACATCATTCACCATTACTCAAACAACACATTGTTGTAGCCATGTTGATTAGTATATGTGACCTTGCTTTTGCAGAAACGCACATCAGCCATGACGTAGCTTGTATATTGTCTCAGTTGATGCAATTTTTCTAATTTAAACTTTATTTGTCTGAAAGAATATGATAGGGTTCAACCTTCATTATTCCTTTACACATTGGTTGAGTTGGGTGTGTGAGACTAGTACAGTCATGTAAATGGGTCTTAAGACCATATTCTGTAGCTAGTTAGTGAGTATAATTAGTTTTGGTCAATGCTTGCCACCACAAACATTCACATGTTACTAAAAGTCTTTAATCTAGCAATTTGAGACTTCTTCACCTTATCACACACAATAGTAACATTGTGACAATCTTTCACGAACACACCACATTTTCATGTTCGTAAATTATGAACTAGTTTAAATATCATAAAGATAGATTAGGTATCACATTGATAATTAGAATTATAAATTTAGTTTATATATAATATGGTTACAACAATATTAAATAATACATAAAATGAAGAAGAAATCAACTTTATTGGATTAAGTAAAATCAATAGTAAATACTTAATTGGCTTTATTGTGCATACATATCTTTCAGGTGTCTCTTTAAATTCTTTAGATAGAGGACAATAATTGAGACAATTCAAAATTTATTTCTTTTAAAAGCATGAACTTTATTAAGATGTTAAACCTTGGAGCTAAAAACAACCTACAACCAATTTATGAGACTGGTGTCCCCATTCATATAAAAACAAGCTAGACCATACTATCTAGGATTATAGATCCTATACTGG
Source organism: Aquilaria yunnanensis (assembly GCA_039654915.1). Taxonomy (NCBI): domain Eukaryota; kingdom Viridiplantae; phylum Streptophyta; class Magnoliopsida; order Malvales; family Thymelaeaceae; genus Aquilaria; species Aquilaria yunnanensis. The sequence goes on along the minus strand of CM077593.1, from coordinate 99,310,143 downwards.
TATATTTTCTTAATAATTCAATAGTACTCTCCAATGCGGTAAACAATAGAGTTATGGTAAATAAATAAGTAAACATCTTCTCTTACAATACATATCATCATAAAGAGTTGCACCTAAACCGGGTGCTATAGAAGTTGATTTAGTTTAATGTGTTCTGCCTCATCCATCACGATTCTGAATATTTGTCTGAAGTTGTCTATGCCTGTCATCCACTGCTACTTAAACAAGTATATGTGACATTGCCTTTATGGAAATGCATATTGGTCCTGAGGTCCTTCATACATTGTCCCATTAGATGTGATTTTTCCAGTTTAAACCCCATTGTTTGGAAAAATAGCAGATGTTAAGGTTCATCATTTACCATTCATACTTGCCTTGGATGTGTTGGATGGGTGGAACTAGTACAGTCATGTAGATGATTTTTTATTTTGCATTCCTTAGCTAGTTGGTGAGTATAATTGTTTGTACTCAATGCTTGTGTCATAAACATTCATAAGTTACTAAGAGTAATTTGTGCTTTGAGACCTTTCACCTTATTATATATAATAGTAACGATGTGATAATTTTTTATGGGTAAAATTCACCATGGGTCACCTAGTTTATTTTTTTGTCCTATCCGGGTACCTTACCTTTATTTTGTCCTAGCGAGGTACCTTTGCTCCTATTGCGCATCCTGTTAAACTATTTTCCGTCAAATTGGTCGTTAAATTGGATGGAAAATGATGATGTGGCATTAAATAATACTAAAATAAACCTAAAATGACGACTTCAGTCCTCAAACTATTTCAATTACTAATTCTAACCCTTAAAATTTATTTTCTTGATTTTCGTGTATTGTTCATATGATGAACACAAACACACAAAACCCACATGGATCTGAATCCTTGCCTGTTTTGAATGTTCTTGTTGTTTCGATGTTACTGGATTTTTGTTGAGAACATGGATACACCGAAACAACTTTGTTTTTTAGAAAAAGAAGATCTGGTTGAGTTTTTGAAACTAACCAAAATTGCTCGATTTGATCCCGAGACTCCCCGGCCACCACCGTCCGTGAAAGTCACCGGTGGATGGCTCGGTTTCGTAGCATCAAGGCCGAAGGTTAATAGCCTCATGGTTTGGAGGCTTGATTTCGCTTCAACTGGTTTGAATTTTGATTCGTTTCGAATGTGGGTTCATGAAAAGGTTTAAGAACCCTAACACTTATTTTTGAAATTAAGTGTTATGTGTGCGAAATTGATCAAAAAGAATTGTTCCATTGTGATAATCGACCTCTGGGGAACAAAACCCATATATTTTTGTTGCCGTTTGACAGCGATAGCGTCGCCGGAAAAGTCGCGACTTTCGTAGCTTGTTGAGTAGCCTGTGGACGAGAGCCAGCGCCTTTAACGCGATGATCCAGTCCCGCGTCTTGCTCAGCCGCTTGGAAATGGAAGCACCAGCACAGGTGCCGGAGAGGGGGAGAGTTCGTTGCGAATCGCCTGTAGTCGAGTCGTCGTTCTCAGCATCGAATCCCTGGCAATAACGTAAATTCTGGGCCCGATAGCGGCGAGCTTCGGCGAGTTCAGTGGTGGCGAAAACGAGGAGGATGATGAGGGCAATTCGGCGAGGAGTAGGAGACCGAGAGAAACCAGGTTGAGTTGGCACCAGCGAGGAGTTCAGCAGCGTCGTATGGCGGCTGGAATGGAAGAATGGTCTGGAATTGTTGGCTTAGGAGTAGCTCTGGAATTGTTCGATTAAACAATTGTACAATTGTTTCTGTGATTTTTGGACAATTACTGCGGAGGACGGGGAGGACGACGTAGAGGTCGAGGGCGGCTGGGATGGTGGGCGACAGAGGAAGAGGTTGACGGTGGCTAAAATGATTTTGGTGGAAGTTTAAAGGTTAGAATTAGTTATTAGAAAAGTTTAGGGTCCAAAGTTATTATTTTACGTTTATTGTAGCATTAATTAATGTCACATCATCAATTTCCGTGAGACTTAACGATGGAATCAACGGAAAGTACCCAGATAGGACACGCGATAAGAGGTAAGATACCTCGCTAGGACAAAATAAAGGTAAGGTACCCGGATAGGACAAAAAAATAAGCTAGGTGACCCATGGTGAATTTTACCCAATTTTTTATGAACACATTGTCTATTTGTGTTCATAGATTGTGAACTTGTTTAAGCACCATACAAATAAATTAAGTCTCACATTGATAATCACTATTATCAATTTAATATATATTTAAAAATGTTATAGTAATATTAAACAATACACATAATGAAGAAGAAATACACTCTGTTTGATTGGCTTTGTAATGCATATATAACTTTTAGGTACCCTTGTGAGTTCCTTTAACATGGGATGATAGTTGATGTAGCTTTATATTTATGTCTCTTAAAAACATAAACCTTCTTCATATGTTGAATCTCAAAGCTAAGAACATGTTGTCCTCAATTCTTGGGATTGATGTTCCTATTCTTGTAGGGCCAAGCTATATCGTACTCTTTAAGGTTAGGGATCCTATACTGGTACATCTTCTCAATGTTACAGTAGCACTCCTAAATGTAGTAAAATAAGGGGTTATAGTAGACAAAACACAAGGCATCTATTCTCTGAGCTACATGTTCCACTCATGTCATCTATAGAAAAGTTGATTTGGGTCAGCATATTCTACCTTCGTTGCATCCATCATGGCTCAGAACATTTATCTAAATGCTTCCAAGTCTGTGATTTAGCGCTACCTAGACAATGCATCATTCTAACTTTTTTGGTTAATATATTTTACCATACCTCTACAAAAATGTACATCAACCTTTAGGTCCCTTATTTATAGGGATGGCAAATGGGTGGGTGAAATCTGTGATCCGCAGATATTCATCCATGACGGGCGAGTAAACGGGTAAAAATACCCGCGATGGGTAGGACGTGAGTAGTAACTCATACCCGTCTGGCGGGTACGGGCGGGTGGCGGGTAAGGGGTATCCATCACGGATAAATCCGTTTCGCCTATCTGCGAAACCCACAAGCATAAATTTCGCATTTATTAATTATAATAGGATACAACACCTATATTTAACTAATATTTTATACTAATTCATATAAAATATTTTCTTGTATGTATATTATGATTTTGTGTATTTTATGATTTTGTTACATTATATGTAGAGAATGACTTTGTATATATTTTTTATATTTTATTTTTATGAAATTTAAAAAACATAGTTTAAACCGTGGGTTATCCGCAGATATGAATTACCCACGGGTCATGGGCATGGGTGAGATTTTTTACCTGCTTGTGGATACCCGCAAAGTTACGGGTACTAAAAAAATCATGGGCACGAATGACGGGTAAGAGGTATCCATGCCCGATCCACCCCGTTGCCATCCCTACTTATTTATTATCCACCAAGTTTGATTTTTCTAGTTTAAACCTCAATTGTTGAAACAATAATAGATGTCAGGGTTCAACTTTTGTTGTTCCTTTGTTTCTTTGTATAGTTTAGGCAAATGTAACTAGTATAGTCACATAGACAAATCTTGAAGCCGTATTCCCTAGTCAATTGACGACTATAATTAGTACCACATAAAGCTTGTCGCCACAAACATTTATATGTTACCTAGAGTCTCTTCTCTAGTAATTTAAGACCATTCACCTTATTACATATAATAGTCCCGATGTGTCAATTTTTTATGATTGCATTATTCTTTCATGTTCATACATTATGAACTAGTTTAAGTACCATAAAGATATATTAAGTCTCACATTGATAATCGCTATTATCAATTTAATCTATATCTAATATGGTTACAACATTGTTAAATAATACACATAATGAATAAGAAATTCACTTTATTGAACATAATAGAATCAATAAAAAAATATTTGATTGACTTTTTAGTGCATAAATATATTTCAGGTGCTCCTATAAATTCATGAGACAAGGGAGTCAATTTTGTATTTATTTCTATAAAAAGCATGAACCTTTTTTAAAGGTTGAATCTTAGAGCGAAGAATAAGTTATAACCAATTCCAGTGATTGATATCCTTATTCATGTGAAAGCAAGCCAAATCATACTCATTAGGATTATGGATCCTAAACTGGTACATTTTTTTATGATGCAATAGTATTCTTAAATGTCGTAAAAAATAGAGTTATGATAGAAGAACATAGAGGCATTTTTTCCCTTCACAATGAGGTTACAGTACATATCACCCATAAAGAGTCATACTTTAATTGAGTAAGGCTCTATTTTAATTTTCAATGTACTCACGTTGGTAGCTAACAAGCGGCTGTTTAGGCATCAATTGCTGGCCTTGGTTACCAACGGCCTGGGTTTACCTTTTCTTAAATCAACCAGCCTCATTCTTCTTTTAGATTCGCGTGAACTCATCTCTCTTTCCCTTCCCAGCTTCTTGCTGCCCCAGCTACTGCCATTGTTGTTGGTGTTGGGAATCCGAACGAGTTTCACGCTATTAAATTAGCATGCACCAGGATCGGATTGCAGAAATAATCACACGGGTACCTTGTTTTCGAAATTCCACAAACGCAGAATTCTCCAAGCTTAACACGCTCGAATTCCTTCTCTTCCGGTTGCACTATATGAGTGTTTGTGCTATTATTGTTTCTTTGTTTCTGTTTCCATAATCCATCTATTTTCAATAATACACAACCACTCCTTTTATAGGCAAAAAGTACAATAGCTTCTCTTAAAAGCTAAAGTACAACTTCTCTTAGAAGTCAAGTACATAGCTTCTCTTATAAGCTAAAGTACAACTTCTCTCAGAAGTTAAGTACATAGCTTCTCTCAGAAGCTAAAGTACAACTTCTCTTAGAAGTTAAACCGGGTAGAGTTCAGAATGTGGCGTGGGACCCTTGGGATCTCTTAGTCCTCAACTAATTTATTGTTTACAAGTCAGTACAACATATTATACGACCTTGTAAAATCTCCCAGGATTTCAGAGACAATTCACAAGTACCCATTTTATTCTATTCCGTTCACCGTCCAATATTGTTGCACATAATCCGGACTAGACCAACCACATCCAAGTCGTGGTACTGTCAATACGGAATTAAATATGTGCACGTCTCTTCAAGTTTATTCAGACTTTAAACAATTTAGAAAAACATTTATAAAATATATATATACCATATATATAATTTTATATATAGAAAATAATATTTCCAAAACAATATTTTTCTAAATCGACCACGTGGATTTCTTAATCCGAAAAACCAAGAGACTTACTTCACAATATTCACTCTTATTTCAAGAGCGGTGAATTCTATGTTGAATAATCATGAACTTAACATGTTACATTTATGTGATCCAACATGTCCAAGTATATCCTATATTAGGCATCATTGGTTGACATATCAAAATCACATAAAGTATACATTTAAATTCATATTATTCTCAAGTCTACGGAATAAATAACATTTACTCTTTCTCAACAGTTGAAGGTCTAAGAGTAATTGATTTGGTCATGTTCAAATATTTATCTCCATAAATATCCACATACACATTAGGAATCAATATTCCAGTGATTGAGACAAATCACTCTATCTCATATAGTAATGTCATATGTGCAATCTTTTATGAGTAATCAACCCATGTATATACTCATAGATTGTGAACACCTTTTAAAGAACTACAAATATGAATTAAGTCTCATGTGACATGATCTCCATCATCCATCAATTCATATATAATATAGTTCTTATGGGTTTATCACAGTAGGAGATAAGTTGGCTTTGATGAGCACAACAAATCTTTCAATCTCCCACTTGCGATTCAAAGCCAATCAGCAACTATTCTAAGACCCATTTCCTTTACATGTTTCTCAAAAACCTTTTGAGATAACGGTTTAGTCAGTGGGTCTGCCACGTTCTCCGCTGAAGCAATCTTTATGATGCTTACATCTCCTCTTTTGACAATTTCTCTTATCAAGTGAAATTTCCTCTGTACGTGCTTCATGCGTTGATGAGCACGGGGCTCTTTGACTTGAGCAATAGCCCCAGTGTTATCACAGTACAGAGTAATTGGAGATTCTATGTTTGGAACAACTCCAAGTTCCTGAATGAACTTCTTGATCCAAACAGCCTCTTTTGCTGCTTCAGAAGCGGCAATGTATTCGGCTTCAGTTGTAGAGTCAGCTACAGTACTTTGCTTGAAGCTCCTCCAACTGAAAGCCCCACCATTTAGTCCATAAACGAATCCAGAATTCGATTTACCATCATCTAGATCAGATTGGAAGTCAGAATCAACATATCCTTTTACTTCCAATGAACCACCACCATAGACTAAGCAATAATGCTTTGTCCTGTTAAGATATTTCAAAATATGCTTAACAGCGGTCCAATGACCTTCCCCAGGGTTGGATTGGTACCTACTTACAACACTCACTGCTTGTGCTATATCGGGCCTAGTACACAACATTGCATACATGATGCTGCCAACAGCAGAAGCATAAGGGCAGCGTTTCATTTTATCCAATTCCTCATCAGTCTTAGGAGACATCTTTTCGGAAAGGATGATTCCATGACGAGAAGGCACGAAGCCTTTCTTGGAATTTTGCATGTTGTACTTAGCCACGATCTTATCAATGTAAGTAGATTGAGATAACCCCAACAATCTTCGGCTTCTATCTTTATAGAGCTTAAGACTAAGGACATATGATGCCTCACCCAAATCCTTCATAGAAAAATGAGTGGACAATCATAGCTTCACTGCTGATAACATTTCTACATCATTCCCAATGAGTAGAATATCATCAACATATAGGACAAGGAATGTGATAGCACTCCCTTGTGTCTTCTTATAGACACAAGCTTCATCCGGATTTTGTGAGAAGCCAAATTGTTTAACTGTCTCATCAAAACGGATGTTCCAACTTCTGGAAGCCTGTTTAAGTCCATAAATGGACCTATTCAGCTTACATACTGACTGTTCCTCCCCACTAGATACAAATCCTGTAGGTTGGTTCATATAGATATCTTCATCAAGATACCCATTCAAGAAGGCAGTTTTTACATCCATCTGCCATATCTCGTAGTCATAGTATGCAGCTACGGCTAACAGAATTCTGATGGATTTAAGCATGACCACTGGCGAAAAGGTTTCCTCATAATCAATTCCTTCCTTTTGATTATACCCCTTTGCCACTAATCTTGCTTTAAAGGTTTCCACCTTTCCATCAAGTCCTCGTTTTCTCTTATAAATCCATTTACAACCAATAGTCTTAATATTGATTGGTGGATCTACAAGAGTCCAGGCCTGATTCTTATGCATAGAATCCATTTCTGAATTCATAGCATCAATCCATCTATCCCTGTCAATATCCTTCATTGCCTCCTCATATGTTCTAGGATCTTGTTCGCAATCTTCTGAAATCATCATGAATGATTCATTCAGAAGTGTCAACTTTTGAGGCGGACGAATGATCCTTGAACTTCTTCGAATAGGCTCTAAAGGAATATTAACTCGAGTACTATCATTAGAAGCAGTACTATCAGATGTTTCAGTTAACTCTTGTAAGATAATCCCATTATCTTTCCTAGAATCAACCACAAAATCTTCTTCCAAGAAGACCGCATCTCTACTAATGAACACCTTTTGTTCATTTGGATTATAGAAATAATAACCCATAGTGTCTTTTGGGTATCTTACAAATAGGCATCTTTCTGTTCTAGATTCCAACTTTGTAAATTTTTGCTTCCTGACATGTGCAGGACAGCCCCAAATTTTCAAGTGTTTCACACTCGGTTTTTTGTTAGTCCATAACTCGTATGGAGTTTTTGGGACCGATTTAGTTGGAACTCTATTCAACAGATAGACAGCGGTCTCTAACGCATATCCCCAAAAAGACACTGGCAGATCGGCCATGTTTATCATTGAGCGCACCATATCCAATAAGGTACGATTTCTTCTCTCGGAAACACCATTGAGTTGTGGTGTTCCCGGTGGTGTCAATTGTGAGAGAATTCCATTATCTTTAAGATAACCTCTGAACTCATCGGAGAGGTACTCGCCTCCTCTATCGGAGCGAAGACACTTGATACTTCTACCTTTTTGTTTCTCAACTTCATTTCGAAATTCTTTGAACTTTTCAAAGGCTTCCGATTTATGATGTAACAGGTAGATGTACCCGTATCTAGAATAGTCATCAGTGAAAGTGATGAAATAATAGATACCACCTCTTCCCATATGGTTCATAGGTCCACATACATCAGTATGTATGAGATCTAATACATTTGAGCTTCTTTCACCTTTTCCAGAAAAATGTAATCTAGTCATCTTTCCCTGAACGCAAGATTCACAGGTTGGATAAGTTTCTAATGTTAAGAAACTCAAAGGACCATCCTTAACCAACCTTTGAATTCTTTTGGCGTTAATATGACCAAGTCTCAAATGCCAAAGATAAGTGGGAACTATCTCTTCCCTTTTTCGCTTTGTTGAACCATTTCCATTACATGGTTTAGATTCAACATTCATGCTGCTTTCATGAAGGGTATGCAAGAAGTAAAGACCATCATTTTTGAAACCACTTGCCACAAATTTGTTACGAAATTTAATCGTAACTTTACTACGAAATAGGAATGAATATCCCATATCATCCAATTTTAAAATAGAAATTAAATTTCTCCTAACTTGCGGCACATAAAGACAATCTTTCAAATAAAGAGTGGTTACATCTAAAAAAACTAATTTAAAAGTTCCTAAAGATATGGCTGCAACTCTTGCATCTGATCCCATCAACAATGAGATCTCTCCTTCACTCAGCCTTCTTGTTTCCTGGAACCCCTGCCATGTGTTACACACATGAGTGGTTGCCCCGGAATCAAGACACCAGGAATTCGTAATTCCATGCATTAGGTTTGTCTCAATGATAAAGACAGAAGACTTACCATTTGATGGTTTCTTGTTCACTGTAGCAATGTAATGTTTACAATTACGCTTCCAGTGACCTTTCTTTCCACAGAAATGACATTCATCTCTGGACTTGTCCTTCCCCTTCTTTTTAGACTCATTCCTAACTTAAAGAGGGTTCTTGCCCTTGTTCTTTTTATTGTTCTTGCGCCTGGTCGTGGAGGACTGTCCTTCCATGACCATGATGGGCTTATCCTTCTTAAGCAACTCTTCCGCTCTTTGCAACATATTGCGCAGTTCAGGAAGTGTCACTACCTTGTCATTCATATGAAAGTTCAAAACAAAGTTATTGAATGACTTAGGCAACGAGCACAAGATAATGTCTATCTTGGTCGTATGGTCCATCTCAGCGCCAAGGGAATCCAACACATTGATATACCCAATCATGGTCATCACATGATCATGAATAGGTGTTCCTTCAACCATTTTGGTGGACATAAGCCCTTGCATGGCATTCATCCTAGCAGAACGATTCTACATCTCAAACATCTCTTTTAGGCTATTCATAATTTCCTTAGCAGTTGGCATCTTTTCATACTGCTGCTGAAGCCTATTCTCGAGAGATGCCAAGATATAGCATTTAGCCAAGGAATCATGCTCATGCCAAACATCATATGCTTTCTTTTCCTCTTTATGATCATCATCAAGAGGGGGAAGTATAGGTGGCAACTCGTTCAAAACATGTGCCAACTTCCCTGCAGTGAGCGCAATGTCAAGGTTTCTCTTCCAATCACAATAGTTTGCCCCATTAAGGCGGTTCTCTTCCAGATTCTTAGCAAATTGGGGACTAATGTTGTTCATGATTCTATAAAAGAACACACAAACAAAATACATAAGGCATAGCGGAGAAAATCAATATTTTCTTTAAATGTATCATATACAAGAAAGTACTAATTGCATTCAAAGTCACCCTCATGACCATATCATATCACATATGAGCAATTAGAAAAACAAGAACTTCATTTAATTGCAAGACTACTCCTTTTGGCATTAATCTAACAATAATGAAGCAAATATCATGCTATATTTATCTTATAACATTTATAAGATTCTTATTTTTAATTTTTGCTTCTAAAGACAATATACCCGCCATCCATTTTAGATCGGCATATCTCTTTAGTCAAGTGTACACCCATTGTCTAGATGTATTATATTGCTGTGAGAAACTAAATCATTTTAATTAAGCCCCCACTTGGCTATAACACATCCATTATCACCATAAAGTAAATCAATAAGCACAAATTATCATCAACTTAATCATCTCCTTTTGGTATCAAACTAAGTCAACAATATCCATACTTATTATTTACGACAATGGAAAGCCTTTAGAAAATTAATCTTCTAAAGATATAATTTTCTATCTCTCACACTTGATATTTAAATACTGAGGGAATTTATTTTGTATTTTGAACAATTCAAAACACAAATTCATTTTCACAATTATCACCATAATTGTAAAATATATTGCAACATTTGCACAAGCATGCATAATAATTCTCAACAATAAATTCAAGCAATTATCATGCATTCATCCATATTTGCGAAATTTCAATAAATGAAATAATCATGCAAATAAGCTCCCACTGAATAAAGCATCCAATTATTCAGAAATAAATCATTCCAGAAAAATAAATATTCAAAATATTTAATTTCTGAAATAAATAAACAGGGAACTTAAAACAAATAAGTAAACAAATGCTTATGGGCCAATAAAACGTTTTTAAAGAAAAACTGGCCCATTTAGGCCTTATTTAAAAGGCCCCGAAAAACCTCCTTTTTTTTTTTTTTCGGTTTGCTGGACTTGCTCCAACCCAAAAAAATGGGCCTGCTGGACACAGCCCAACAATTGGGCTTGTTGGACTTCAGCCCAGTTTATTGGGCTTGCTTGAAACGCAGCCCACCAGCACCCTCTTTCATCTTTCTCGCGTCGCACACAGCAGCAGGAAGGAGCTCGCCGCCGGCCAGCTACTGCAGCCACTAGCTAGCCTCCAGACGCCGCCGGCTCAGGCGGCGCTGCCTCCCAGGGGTCCGGGGATCCTTCCGGTGACGTCCCCGCGGCCGACAGCCGCCGTCAGTGGCCTCCCCGAGAACGCAGCTTTCCGTTTTCGAATCGCAACCGTCGCGATTTTCCGGCGACACGAACGCCATCAAAAAGACATCAAAAATTATATGGGTTTTGTTCCTTGAAGGCCAATGATCACAATGGAACAATTCCTTTTGATCAATTTCGCACACACAACACTTAATTTCGAAAACTAGTGTTAGGGTTCTTGAACTTTTCATAAACCCAGATTCGAAACGAATCAAAATTCAATCCGATTGAAGCAAAATCAAGCCTCCAAACCATGGGGTTATTAACCTTTGGCCTTGATGCTACGAAACCGAGTCATCCGTCAACGACTTTCACGGACGGTGGTGGCCGGGGAGCGTCGGGATCAAATCGGGCAATTTTGGTTAGTTCCAAAAACTCAACCAGATCTTCTTTTCTCAATAACAGAATTGTTTTTGGAGTATTCTTGTTCTCAACAAAAATCCAGCAGCAACGAAAACAACAAGATCATTCAAAAACAAGCAAGGATTCAGATCCGTGTGGGTTTTGTGTGTTTGTGTTCATCACATGAACAGTACACGAAAATCAAGAAATTAAATTCATGAAAAACACACAAAATATTATTCCACAATCATAAACATGCTCTGATACCACTGTTGGGAATCCGAACGAGTTTCACGCTATTAAATTAGCATGCACCAGGATCGGATTGCAGAAATAATCACACGGGTACCTTGTTTTCAAAATTCCACAAACGCAGAATTCTCCAAGCTTAACACGCTCGAATTCCTTCTCTTCCGGTTGCACTATATGAGTGTTTGTGCTATTATTGTTTCTTTGTTTCTGTTTCCATAATCCATCTATTTTCAATAATACACAACCACTCCTTTTATAGGCAAAAAGTACAATAGCTTCTCTTAGAAGCTAAAGTACAACTTCTCTTAGAAGTCAAGTACATAGCTTCTCTTATAAGCTAAAGTACAACTTCTCTCAGAAGTTAAGTACATAGCTTCTCTCAGAAGCTAAAGTACAACTTCTCTTAGAAGTTAAACCGGGTAGAGTTCAGAATGTGGCGTGGGACCCTTGGGATCTCTTAGTCCTGTCAAATTAGTCCTCAACTAATTTATTGTTTACAAGTCAGTACAACATATTATACGACCTTGTAAAATCTCCCAGGATTTCAGAGACAATTCACAAGTACCCATTTTATTCTATTCCGTTCACCGTCCAATATTGTTGCACATAATCCGGACTAGACCAACCATATCCAAGTCGTGGTACTGTCAATACGGAATTAAATATGTGCACGTCTCTTCAAGTTTATTCGGACTTTAAACAATTTAGAAAAAAATTTATAAAATATATATATACCATATATATAATTTTATATATAGAAAATAATATTTCCAAAACAATATTTTTCTAAATCGACCACGTGGATTTCTTAATCCGAAAAACCAAGAGACTTACTCCACAATATTCACTCTTATTTCAAGAGCGGTGAATTCTATGTTGAATAATCATGAACTTAACATGTTACATTTATGTGATCCAACATGTCCAAGTATATCCTATATTAGGCATCATTGGTTGACATATCAAAATCGCATAAAGTATACATTTAAATTCATATTATTCTCAAGTCTACGGAATAAATAACATTTACTCTTTCTCAACAGTTGAAGGTCTAAGAGTAATTGATTTGGTCATGTTCAAATATTTATCTCCATAAATATCCACATACACATTAGGAATCAATATTCCAGTGATTGAGACAAATCACTCTATCTCATATAGTAATGTCATATGTGCAATCTTTTATGAGTAATCAACCCATGTATATACTCATAGATTGTGAACACCTTTTAAAGAACTACAAATATGAATTAAGTCTCATGTGACATGATCTCCATCATCCATCAATTCATATATAATATAGTTCTTATGGGTTTATCACAGTAGGAGATAAGTTGGCTTTGATGGGCACAACAAATCTTTCAGTTGGCAGAGCTCGTCTACCGCCAGCCTTGCGTCGAAAATGCATCAGTTCTTGTGGACCTGGTGGCAAATTTTTCGAGTATGGCTTCTTTTTTTTAATGGATTTCTTCGTATTTTAACATATACTATGATTTTTAATTTTATAACATAGCTTGAGTTTGTGACCTTCATTGTTTCATTTTTTAGCTTCTTCTCTGAGCTTGGAAGGTTGGACATTGTGCTTCCTCTGCTTGTGTGAACGTGAGAGCTATATTTCATATGTTTTTTAATTTTCCCTTTGTATATCCAAAAATTAGTGTGATTTAGAGGAAAATAATGTTTGAAATGATTTATTTTGTCATTAAAATTGATGTGTTGTGAATGTTCTTCTTACATTTCCTTGGAAATTTGAGTTTGGTATTATCCATTAATTTTCTGTTATTTTTTTTTAAAATTTTGGGTATTTTTAGTTAGGGAAAAGGTGAAGTTGTGTGATTTAATCTTTTTTGTTGTATTTAATTATGTTAAAAAGCATATTATGTTTTTGGAGTAGTTTAAAAATTTTTATTTTAATTTATTGATATAGAATACTGTTTTAATTTATTATTTTTATAGTTTCAGGGTTTATGGTTTAATTAGGGTTTAGTTTAAGTGATTTATTCTTAATTTTTAGAATTAATTTTTTTATATGATGGTGTTATATTAGTATTGTTATAATATTAATTTTTATAATAATAAAAATAATACTTAGAAATAATAATGAAAATAATAATAACAACAATGACAACAATAATAGTAATAATAATACGAGTAATAATAATAATACTAATATGTACTAAATAATAATAATATGTACGCAATAAAAATTATTATAGTAAAAATAATAATAATAATAGTAATAATAATGGAAACAATAATAATAATCATGTTAATAATAATAATGATTAGAAATAATAATAATAGTAATAATAATACCATTCATAACAATAATATGTAGCCAATAATAATAATAATAATAATAATAATAATAATAATAATAATAATTGATAGTATGTGTATTCTTGTTATAAATTTTGATACTTAATCAAATGTAACAAAATATGCTTAAAGAAATATAAAACAATAAGAGACTCAGATGAAATTCCTGAGATGTGTATGTGTATTCTTGTTATTTATAGTTTGCTGAATCTTCCCTGCCTTCCTGCTCAACCAATTGCACTTCAACAGTATCTTGATAACTCAAATTCGGATAATGAGCAGCTGGTTAGGTCTCTTTGATTATTATCTTGAATAGGTAAATCATTTTGTGATTTTTGTGTCATCAGACTTGGACAAATTTTGTTAAACCTGAGACTTAGATGAAATTCTTGAGATGTGCCATTATGGTAGCTTGTATGGATTGTTGAAGACATATATCTAATTGTTTTTTTTTATTATGATGTATAAAAGAACTTAGGATGGACATTATTTAAACGAAATTACTATTTCTGCGGACGTCTAAAAAATTTGGACTCCATGATAAGAATGCAGCAACCTGTAAATTGGTGTATGGAGTTTGAAAATTGATGGAAACAGGGAATTTATAATCGGGATTCGTTACTAAAGCCGTACCAATGTGCTAAAATTTACCAACTTTTTTTTTTTTGGGTATTCTACGAATGCTTTTCAGATTTTTCTTCTCGGTCCATAAGTGCAGAGTGCCAGATAGCGTTTAAATCTTTTCAAAAATTTTATATAATTCTAACATTTAATCTGTTCCAAAAAGATAAATGTCACATACAAATATGAGAGCCTCCTCCCATATAAATATGCGACATTAGAAGTTGGTCACGATTCCAATAAAACTGGCTTGTCTGCAATTCTGTAACAGAACCCTAGGCTACGATTATTCTTCACTTCAGAATTGCATATATCAGACAGGTTAGTGTAGTATTGGAAGGATATTTGACGGACCCAACGACCAGCGGAGGCTCATCGAAGTTGGAATGAAGCAGCTGGGTGATAGAGGTATGGGTTTATAGGGCACAACAAAAGAATAATATTATCTGCGAGAAAGATTTGGCACGGCACATCAGCCAGAGAGAGATAGGGGAGGAAGTTATTCTTTGTTTCAAAGCTCAAGGAAATTAGGAGACTGGTATTATCAACACTTGCAGCCGGTACATATATTATGTAGTATCTATTTCTACTCAAACCTACAAAAAGCAACGATTTCTCCGAGGCGAGAGCAAGTAGGTCCGTGGAATTGGATGGTGAATTACCCCGCAGAGTAAGACAGAAGCTTAATTTTGATGCTTCCTCTTCAAGAATCGCTCATCCCAGGTGACGATAACCAGTCAAAAGACCAACTCTAGTCATGTCGCCGTGTTTGTGGATATGTTCTCTTTATCTTGTGCTGCACTAGAGACCGCCTGTCAATCCTTCTCCCTGGACTTGTGATCTTTATCCCCGGCCTTACCACCATGTGATGATCCACTGGAGGAGTCGCTCTCATGTGGACCATCTGCCGTTGGAGATGACGAACCTGGTAAACAATAGGAAACACAGTATGAAGGCATCCTCAAGTCTCAGTAACAGTGTAACAGAAGAAGCATCACCAAACAAAATCTAGCAAACCTTTCTTTTCCTTCGAACGGTACTTCTTGGTGTGCCGCCTGATAAGCTTCTTAGCTTTTGTTATTGTTAGTTGCCTGGCGAAAGGAGAGAACTCTTGTTCACCCTCACTCCCAGCTCCACGAAAGTTATCTTCTTCACCCCTCATAGTTCTGAGTACAAATTGTTTGGCTTTCTTTTTCTGGGTGCTGAAAAGGCCCTTCACGGAAGTCACAAATCCATCACCTGCTCCATCACTCGGCTGCTTGAGCCATAAGCGGTCTGCTTTTCCAGCCTGATCATTGTCACCAAGATCAAGTTCATCTTCTGTTGTTGGTCCAGCAAGTGATGGTTGGCCCTGCCCTTTGTCTTTAAATTTCTTACCCTACCAAATAGTTCAAGCACAGACAAGAGAGAAGTCAGCAGAACTACTCAGAGCTTCACAAAGTAAACAATAATATTCTTCATCCTGTACCTTAATCCCAACCACATAGGGGTCGGTGGCATGAAGTGCAGTGTCAATTAACTGTTTAAATGAATTAACACTACAAATCCATGCAGAAGCAAAGTGATAAAATATTATCTCAAATATAATCTATAACATTCATGATCAGGTTGAGACTTGTTAAAGAATTCGAACTGAAACCAAATGGACAAAAGGGCGCAATGAAAGCATGGGCTCTAATACTGTATTAAAGTATCCAACCTAAAACCAATTGACAATGGTCGAATAGACATCACCACAATATAAAGCACTGGCAAATCCCTTGGCTTAAAATGTGGGATAACACTATTTTGATTTTAAAGCATCAAACCTAAAAGCAATTGGTAATAGATCGGGGCTCATGAAAATATATAACACTAATAAATCATTGACATAACAATAAGGATGATAAACCTAGCATGCCCCTCACGTTCAAATCTTTGAGGTGACTGAAATGGCCTGTCACATCACACATCGACCATGCAAATAAAAATGGGGCTAACAATTTGACATATGGGTTGATGAAAAACCTTGATTCTAATACCATGTTAAAGCATAAAAACAATTGACAATGGTTGGAGAGTCCTCACTTCAATATAAAGCACTACAAAACCCCTAAATGATTGGTCTGACCACACCTAAGAAGATGTTTGGATACTACAACCAACAGGTGAACGCACATTGGCAGCTGAAAGAGCAGTATGTCATGACTCGTGATAATTACTCACCTGCATCCCAGTGACAGACTTAAGCACTCCCCATATAACATGCTTCTTCACTCGAGAGAACAGTCTGCCCCATGTTCCAGTATAGTCAGCAAGATGGAAGGAATCCATTAGCAATCTAAGATCATTCACTACACCTTCATAGGTTACCAGGAGCTCAACCTACAGTAAAAACTTAGGGACTTAAGACAACAATAACAGAATAGTAACATCAAGAAAATGTTCAACAATTTAAGATAAACAGTGCCAACCTGACTTATTTTAATATTGTGAAACTCTCTCAGTTTCCGAGGCCTAGCTTTTTTCTCTTCTGGTGACTTCACAACTTTCTTATCTTGGCCAGACTTGAAAGCTTTTGCATCTTTAGGTTTACTTTTTGAGGATTCATCTTGTACACCAGAAGACTGAGCCTGCAGGACTAGTTCATTTGCTACAGATTCTGCGACAGTTTCTTCCCATGTTCTGTCAAAAGATGATGTTCTTCTTAATCCTGGTGTGGAACCAGAAACATTGTTCCCTTTGGAATTTTGGGCCTTTGATGCCTGCACATAGGGTTAGCAAAATTAACTTGTCGAGAACGCTTGTCATAAACCAAAATAAAGATTGATGAAGTGATTTCCCAAAGTAACTTAAGTATAAAATTTCCCTATAAGCTGCATTTTACAATGAAGTTAGCTATTATTTAGGATAATCGCTTCATGGTTGGGATGAGCGTAAGTTTGTGATTATCGGGAAACATGTTTGAAACAATTAACATTCTTATTAATTAGCTTATTTATGGCTATCATAGATTTTACTAAGAAAGATTAGCTAACCTTATTGGTTATTGTAACTTTTTAGGTTGGGTATTTAGGATGACTATACACGGCTCCAATTTTTTATAAGAAAATTTCAAATAAGGCTTCATGTTTTATGTTATTTTCAGTTTTTGGATTTAAATATAAAGTACTGAGAATAATTCCCCCTGCTTGGAACTAAGCTCCTCTATCTTTTTTACTTCCGTTCTCTTACCCAGTTTTTGTTTTCCCTTTTACAGTCTTGTATAACTCAAAAAATGAAAGCATAGCAAGTTCACCCACTTGGGTAGCATCAGCATTAGAATCTTTTGTCATGTGACCACTGGGTGCAGAAGCATCAATTGAGCCTTTCCTAGCACGTCTCCCGCCGCCAGTCGTAGAAACCTTCCAGACTTCCTGCACCTCACAGTGTATACTCAATCACTTGCACTAATTTTATGATTTAATTTGGAGGCTCATATGTCCAGAACTACCTGTCGTTGCTGAGAATCTTGTTCTTCTTCTGGAAATAAATATGCCCATATCATTCTATACATTGTCTCTGTCAAATGAATTTTGAGGGGATATATCTCTACCTACAGCAAAACAAAAAAGAATACTATGCCAATTGTTTTAAAACTGCTGATAAGACTTCAGAAGAAATAGATTGGATTGCTGAAATGACATTTTTCCTGGATAAGCACTTGACAGAACAGGATATTCCTTTGATGGACAGATGGTCCAAGAATAAAGTAAACGCAAACAGGAAAACATGATCATTAAAACAACCACAATCTGAAAATTAACGGAGGTGAAACCATATTATTGAAGCAATATGTATTCCAGGAAAAGAAAAAAATGAAAAATTCAACTGAAAAGAATTGCAATATATATTACCTGGAAAAGTTCTAGAACAGAGTTTCCATCTTTAGGAACTCCCTGCTTTGCATCAACACGAAGCATAACCTTTCTGCATCCAGAAAATTTGCTTATTGTTTATTCACACCCCAGATCAAATAACTACTACCTCTGATTCAAACGAGGAATCCATAAATTCATATCCAATTCTTTTTGCAACTTTGAGTGCTACTGTGAAACTACTAGCTGACGACAATTCAATTGAACGGACAAGTAAATATAAAAAACTTAACTGTGCACAAACTGAATAATAAGGATAAAGTTGCACCATGAAATGTAGAAGGCCACACATCAATACTAGAAATGTTTTTGTTCTTAGTCCACATTATCCTTCCATATCCTGAAAAGTGTGACCCGCCCCAGATACACATGCTCAGAAATAAAAACAAAGCAAAATGCATGAATTTTCTCAAACTCAATACAATAGGAAAGTCATAGAAAGAGTCCTAAGTACTCTTATCATCTCAAATTAGTGCCAGAATGATAGTTTAAAAGTGCTTAATACATTAAGATGACACAGCAATGTGACTGCCTAGATGAAAAAAAAAAATCTAAGGACTTTGGAAATTTAACATATTTATTAGTTTATCTAGATTTTGGGCATAGAAAAAGCAACGCATTTTGTGGTAAAAACAAAGGAGAATGAAGTTAGGGAGAAGCAAAGATGGATATTTGACAATAAATCACTTGAAATGCTGGGAAGAGTTTGTGGTAGCACTAATGCAAAATATAAAAAAGAAGATTGGTACCAAAACACCAGAAAACAACATCCAGGAAAAAGTGCTTACTTTCCCCAATCGTGGGGTGGATTCCATGCTGCTAAAAGTGTATCAGATTTAGCATTAGGGAGGCAGTTCCTTATAACAAAGTACTTCGCTGTAAACTTAGCAACACCAACATCTTTGTAATCACGGTCAAAATCATATATCTGCAAGAGTAACAAAAAAAAAATGTACATATTTATCAGGAAGCTATAAGGAAAGATTTATATAGGAACAATTGCAAGATTAAAGTGATCCCGTAATTGCAATTCAAGATTTTTTTTAAACTAAATATTATAATAAATAAACTCCGTCACAGGAAGAGAGAAAGAGAGAGAACAGCCTGGTACATTGTACTGTTTTCTCAGACAAATAGGATTCTCACTATGTTCAGGCTCTTACCATGTCATTGATCTCTACCTCAGAAAATGATTTACTATCCAGAAGCATGCTCCACGCAACTTTGTTAATTTGCACAGAAACACGCATAGCACAGGAGGGACTTCTGTTCTTTTCCTTCTCAATCAGCCGTGCCTGAGCAGCTTTCTGCATAACTACTCGTAATGAGGCTGATGCTTCTTTCCTGAGTTTCTGTGCATTTACAAGCTCCCTCTTCAGTTCATGCACCTGTGAAAGAGCTCACCTTTTAGTTGGTTAAAAATTATTGCCACATACAACATACTCTGTCAGGAAAATATTACAGGTTGAGTCATAGGTACATGAAAAACTATACTTGCAGGCCATGTAGCACACAGAAACAAAAGATTCAATGCAGTTACAATAAACTGATTGATACACAAGTTTCAACACTTCTAGAGCCATAGGGAAATGTGGAAGTAGAAAAGACATGGGTTTATCTAAGAAAACTATTTCAAGCTCATCTGGCCAGTCTATAATTCCAGAGATCAGAAAGTATCTGTAACTCAAGAAGAAAGCTTTGGTCATATTTTTCAGTCATTATCAACACTAGCATAAACCATTGTAGGCCAACAGGCAAGTTTCTAATATTTCCATGTAGGATGCAGTGATGTTCTTCTTTACGGAGGAGAAAGGCAAGACAAACAAGGGCCTCATGCAATCTTCTGGGAAAATTGATCATCAGACACTTTTGCAAGCAACAGATATCAATCTTTTGCCCTCAATTTCTCACATCAGAAAAGCCAAAGCAGAGCAAATGAAAAATTTCCCTTTCCTTTTCTTAATGTAGCCAATCCCCAAACGCTGGGGCTAGTAACTGAGGACACACTTATTTTCTTGGGAAAGAATCAGTGAAGAAAGCACCAATAACATCTTAACCAAGATATTTGAGAAAGAGAGAATATGACCTAAAACTATTTCCAAATACATAAAACCAAAAATTATGCAGAAGTTCCACTTCTTACCAATATCGATCTCCCAGAACTTATCATCCAGAGTTCACCTTCTTTCTCTGGAAGACATTCTCCAGCCAAGTCACAATGAAGAGACAATTTCCAGATATCTTGAAGAAGAACCTTCTTCCCCCATTCTTTCTGTTCAAGCGCAATCTTTGCAAGCTCTACCTCTTCAACACCATCAGGAACTACCGCATCTGCTTCTTCCTCAACATCTTCATCATCTTCTCCAGGGTATGACAGACTACTCTTATGGGACCTGAATTTGGCAAGTGATTATCAATATATAATTATAATTACATCACATAATATTTACAAGATCTCTCATTCCAATTAGGCACTCCAAAAACAATTGGCATCCAACTGAAGGCCAACCATACTCAATCCACTTCTTATATACAAAAGAAGTTCAAGCCAGTAGTATATCACTAAAGGTGCACGAGCTTTGCACTAGACATATTAGTTCTTAAGACAAAAGCCTTTTCCCCCCAAGAAAGTAGAGAAATGCAGTATAACCCTGTTACGAAAGTTTGAATAAGGTGCTACATAAACCACAGAGAAAATGGCTATAAGGGATGTATGTGGAAGGAGCCTCAAGTTGCACCAAGAAGGTTCAACCCCTTCATAAACCCAGTGAACAGTGTACACTTCCACTCTTGTTAACTTATCTGATATTAAATTTCATGTTAACCAAACTCTCAAGTAGTCACCCATGTTTTTTGACTGCTCTACTCCAATCATATACCAATACAATACTCTAAAATCTTGAGGTGCATTCAGCCTCAATTCTGGTTGTCCAAGGATTTCTTAATATAGGCTCTTGAGTCTCAGCAATTAAAAAGAGGAATGATAACATAGACAGGGTATTCAGGCTTCAATTGGTTGGGTTTAAGAACAAAAAACGGAGCTTGAATGTAAGACAATTCGTGGAAATGTCAAGACATTCAAAAATCTTTTGAAATGAAGCCTCTATAGAGGAAGGATATGGAAGGAGGAGAAGGAAAGTGAAGAAATAAATGAGTAAATAGCCTATAGGAGAGGAGAATACCAGCCTTCACATATACGGAAAGCTCCAGGGTAAGATGGTTACACAGGAATTCACACAACAATAAACCCTCCAAGTAAATTCATGATGCAGGAAATGAGATTAAATATTCTTCTTTAATTTAGAAGAAACAGAAAGAAATCTTCTTACTTGGCAACACGTGCAAAGAGAAGATTGGTCAACACATCCAGCATAACTTGAAATTGACGAGATGTCATAGTTGCATTGATATCATGAGAGTTGAAAGTGAGCTCCTTTAATGGCTTCACCTACAGTGGGGAATAAGGCAAGGATGCAAAATTTTTTCAAACTCAAGAACTTCAAAAGGTCAACTGGCTTAAATAAATGTTCTATATAGTTGCAGATACACACAGTGATTTATGTTGTTTAAAGAGCTATTCAGTGGAAATTATCTGCCATCAACAACTCTGAGGAAATCATGTACTGATTATATCAACTTCACCTTTAGTTCTGGAGTCCCTCCCTTATGCCTTGTGTACCGGAAATACATATCGCAAGGCATAAACACCCTTTCAAGTAGAGCACCTGTGCGCTTGACTTTGGGAGAATTCTTATGAATTTTTGGAAGCCACTGGACTCCAGCTTCAAGATCAACATCAGTTGGTGCTACATGAGCCTGCACATGCTCCAACATTACTGAGAGTTCCATTCGTTTCCAAGTCATCTCAGGTCTAGATTCAGGAATCTGGCCATTTCCAGCACCCAGAGCTTTTTCAATCATCTCAGAACCAACATGAAGAACTGAATGGAATGATTGGGCTAAAACACGACCTGTACCAGCAGCAAGCAGAAATCTCCCCTGGCAAATATCCAAACAATTAGGAATTGACTAGAAAACCCAAGTTACTTGAGTAATTTTACATGTGAAAAAAAAAAGAAAATAGCAGTAAGATACATTAACAAATAGCCAAATCATAACCAGATGTCCAGTCTCCACTTTTTCTTTATTATAAATGTAGTCAAAATTGAATAACAAAGATGTTAAGTTAGTTGGCTCCTACTATTTTGGGATTAAAGCGCAGAAAGGGTACTAAAAAATATTTCCATAGAATGAGAGTATATTGCAGAAGCAACACAAAGCACAGCCTTGCCTTCCCTGGAGACAGTAAAGAATAACAAGACTATAAAACAAACAAAATTTCTAGTTTTACAACTTACATTAGCCTCTTCAGAGTGAAGATTGAATTGAGGTTCAATAACATTAACCATGAAATGGAGAGTTCCTTCCTCTTTGGAATCATCAAAATTCTCATTTTTCACTGCTGCGAAAATAAAACAAGAATCAGCTATCATAAGTAGTGGTCAAATGAAAAACTGAAAATATTTATCAACATAAAATAAAGCAATCTGAAACAAGAAGATCCTAATGATACATACTACAGAATTTAGAATTTAGCATAGCTTTTCAAATAGTATATGCATGCCTTAATTTAACATCTCCAGAAGCCATTCAAGGTGAAATTGAGACATACCAACTTCAGGAATACATGATTTTTCCATTTTAGCAGGATCAGGGGGAGAAGATGAAGCTCCAGTCATCTCAGTCTGCGGTGAAGAAGATACCATCCCAGGGTTGGTAGCAGACTTAGTAGTATCCTCTTGGGGCATTTGAGCTGTATTAAGTTTTTGCTTCTCTTCAACTAACTTCCTCTGAGCATATTGTTGAGATGGAGAAGGATCGGATGCAAATGCTTTAGATAATCCTCCCACCCAAGACATAACAGCATCTCTATTCTCTATGGACCACAGTAGTTTAAGACCATAAACAAAAACACGCTGGCAATTGTCAGCTACAACCACATTGTATCCTTCATCATCACTCATGTCAGATTGTATATGCTCATCATGTTCAACCCCATTCTCAGCACCAGATTTGACTTGTGTAATTTCAGAATTTTTCTTCCCAGCCTCTTGCCATGCCATTAACCTGGCAGGGTCAGCTTTTGGGGCCTGCTTCCTGATTGTGAAATAATCAGATGAAAGCAAGAATCCTTCACTACTGTGTTGCTCAATGCAACCCCCTAAGTGATCTGATTTCTCACTTGGAACCCCTTCCACAGGTGCAGGTTTAGAATGTTTTCCGGCCATTTGGAGTAATTGTGCAACAGTTGGGCAATCTTCTCTGTTGAAGAAAATCTTAAGCATGTGGACATCAACGCCCAGGTATACAAGATCAAGAGGTTCCCGTGTGCATTCAAAAGTATATTTCCATTTACCCCTGTACAAAAACATTTCAGATTTCAACTTTTTCAAACTAAATGTGAGTCCTTTTGCTGGATCATCAGCTTCTAATGGCATATTCTTTATACAAGTAGGAGTAATATCCATCCGCACCATGAATTCAGTTATCACCCGATCTAATGATAAGTTTCCTGATCTAGCTATTCTTGGAACTCCAAAACGAGGAAACCTGGAGAAAAAACGCAATTTGTGAGGAGGAAGAAAGAGGATCTTGCAGAACTTATTTAACCAAGCCATATTATGAGCACCGAGGGTCAATGTTGGCAAAACCACTGAAGCATTCTGGACCTGGTCTGCCGTAGAGCTAGATGGTGGTTCTTTCTCAATACCAGAAGGCAAGGGTCTAAGGGAGATATTCCACTGGAAGGAAAGAGAAGTTGATCGGAATGGATCAAATACTTTGTCACGAAGCTTTCCCTCAATCGGAAGTGCAAACAAATAATGATTCAGTGGATATCCAGATTCACATCCCCAATCCATTATTACCTCCAGGGTAAAAACAGGAGCTTCAAGGAAAGGAATATGGGCATAACCAGTAGGAACTTCCATGTTGCGCTTACTAGCCAAACTCTCCAAACTGCTTGTGAAAATCTTAAAATGCTCTGCAGAGATGTAAACACGACCATCTGACTGCTGGATCTCCATATAACCAGTCATAAGCTTAAGTTTGTCAAGCTTTTCATAAGGATCTGTAGCAGCGAGCAAATATATTTCGGTTTGAGAAAAACACAGTGTGATATTACCATGAATGTAATTTCTCATATCATCCCACCACGGTAAGCTCTTTTCTTTCTTTGGTGGCACTGGAACACCAGGACCCTTGAGGCTCAAATTAGCCCTACGAAGAGCCACTGTAAAAGCATAGCTTACATCAGCAAAAACTGGTTCATATCCAACACCATAGGATACTTCTCCTTTTTGAAAATGTATAGGCAGATCAGAGTACGTTTTCATCGGTGGTGTAGTACCACTAACTGAACGAAGCATGCCTACCTTCCTCCACCTCCCAATGAAGACATCATGAAAAATTTGGGGTTGAAAAACAGTTGCCTGATTTCCAGAGACAACATTTTCAGTGTCAACTAAAACTGAGCCAAAAGAATGCAAAAAAGCAAACACCACAATTACATCAATCACTTGATTTCAGGTTCTAACATGAACCAGTCAAATATTATAAGTTTGAAAGTTTTGAGATTGTTATTTGAAAAGGACTTCTACTTGGGAACAGATGCAAGTGCAGTGCATGCATCTAGATGGTTTAGGAGCTCCCTTAGAGAAATTGCTCAACATGTTAGGTTCAATACTGCTATCAATTTAAGGAGATGCTGCACAGTTCACTTTCAGTTTCATCGGGCCCTTGAAGTACATTCTCAGATTCCTTTGAATAAGTATACTATATTTTAGATGTTGAATAAGTAGATAAGCAGCAAAACACAAGTTAAAGTCATGATTGCATCAGTGAAACTGAAAGACATTATTACCTGCTGTGCCATCACAAGACGACCTTGGCACTTGCCAGAAGTAGCAGCAAATAGAGGAAACGTATAGTCCCTTAACAGAACAGACAAGGTCCCAGTCCTCAAGAGAATATTGCTCCCATAGAGACGAGAAAATGGAATTTTGTTTTCTTCAGCTACAGGATCAAGTTTCTTCACAACTTCTATAATTCCTTCCTCTCCACCATCAATTTTGGTAAAGGTTACGTCAAAATCAGTAGCAATAGCTGAAAGTACAGAAGTTCTGGCCGTGCTTAGCTTAAAACCAGCCTGAAATCCTTCCTTATAGGCACCTGAACCTTCTGATGGCTTCAGTTTCTGACATGCTGCGTAATATGACCTGAAGGATTGTCTGTATATTTCTTCTCGCATTCTTTGAAGAGCTGAAGTATCTCTCAGATCAACCTCAGCCCCGTCATACTGAATCTTCTTCTCAGAAGTAGAATCATTTGATTCATCAGTTTTGGGACATTCACTGGCTCCAATAATGTCGTCGAGAAATTTCAATCTAACCGCTAACTCAGAGGCCTCATTTTTCATCAACTGATAGTGTTCATCAAGCCAACCCTGCAATGGTTCTTCCTCAATATCAAAAGTCAGCTTACGAATGCAAAACCTAACACACCCAACTTTAGTTGGTTTCGACTTTTTAGGTTTTGGACTTTCTTTCTTCATAGGGAAGATAAGGTTAGTTTTCGAAGCAGTTACTAGTTTTAATGCTCGCAACATCTCCTCAACAGCATCATCAATGGCACGGAGTTCCAATCTAAATGGCACGCTTATAAAAACATCAAGTGCTTGGACCACCAAATCCCATGTGCCACTTGCATCAGATGAACTGGCAGAAACTCTAGGAATACGAGAAATTTGCATTCGGCTGCTTTTGAATATCTGAGCTCCATTAAAACCAAGCATCAGTCCTTCAAAAAGCACTCCTATAAGGGCATTCTCAGAGAAGATTGACTGAACCTGCATTGTCGTTTCCACACCATCTCCAGCCTCAGCAGATATGCTTAGCATCTCCACATCAACAGCAAATATGGATTCTTTTTTCTTATTTTTAGCAAGACCGCTGGAACCCGCTGCCGCTGCTTCTTTCACCTGCTCAACATCTTTTACTCTGGAGATGTCTTCCTCTTGCTTATTATCCAATCCCTGGAGCTTCTGATTGTGAACAATCAATTTCAACTGCAGACCAAGCTCAAACAGTGCTATATGCGCATCAGGCTCCCATCTGAGCATGATACTGGTAGCGCTGAACAGAGAATAGACAGCTCTATCTTTATGGCCACCAGAGCGCTGTACAAATTTTGCATTCTGCATGTCAACTAGCACGACGTTTGTACCATATTTATCTGTCCCCAGGTTTTCTTGATAGATTGATCTGGCTCTTTCAAGGTCCACTTGGGTGGATTGCTTCTCCTTGTTCACACACAAACTGAGATGAAAAATTTCAAGAGAAACACAGTATCCCAACTTCCGGTATTCCTCAGAAACTGTGGACATTATAGTTGCAGTACGTGGTGTACCATCATCTGATACACTAATGACAACTCGGCCACCTTGAGATCCATAATTTACACGCTTTGGATCTGCAACAACTGTTTTCTCTAAACATGTATGACCATAAAAATTTAAGTAGCAATCTTGAAGATTAAACTTTATAATCCGAGCCCCCTTCCCTGATGGCTTGGATACCTTTGTTGACTGGTTCTGAGTTACCTTTTTACCAGATGGTTTCAGGCTCTTAAAGAATGCTTTGAAGGACATAGCACTTTCTATAAGTGACTCAACTCGCTTAACAGTAAAATACAATCCCATCCCAGAAACACCGACAGACACAACTAATTTATATCTAGATGCATCATTGTCGGAGGATTCCATGTCCTTTTTGCCCCAATCAAGACTAATCTTTGCTATGCGAAACAATGAATCTGAATGTGATTCTACTTCATCCATCAAGTGCAAATTCAGTTGACCAAGTTCCATGTGTACTGTTGTCCCCGTTATTGAAAGATTGTTAGCAAATACATGGGATGATTGTGAACATGCCTATGTCAAGAGAGTAAAACTTAGAATGTTAGATGTAGTCTTATTCCACAACTTGGGAAATATTACAATGAACAAGACCAAAGTGCATTGCAGGATTAAACAACGAGAGTTTGTCCAGTCAAACAATAATGCATGCCATTAGAGAGAGAGAGAGAGAACAAAATCAAAATGACAAGCTATGAAGTAAAAAATTAACTCGGACAAACTAATCGACAGCATCCTCTAGTCATCATTAAAATGTCCAGGGCAATCCTTTGCAGGATTTTTTTTAATATTTAATCAACTAAGCCTCGGAGGAAACTAGTGATCAGTTACATGAATCCTATGGCAGATATAGAATCCTTAAGCACCACTTCGTTTTCTCGACTTTATGGTGCATTTGATTCAAGTGGAATGCCAGGACTGTTGCAGAATGACTCTTCCTACAATTAACTAATGCAATAAAAACTGCTTATTAGCTTCTTTACTTTGGGCATTTTTAAAGGGTTTCTATTCTAGACACGCCTGAGTATTGGATAGCTTGGTAATGCTACATGACGTAATTCTTTTTATTGTTGGCCTCTTTTCTGGGGAATTCCTTAACCTATTCTCTCGTGCTTTATTTCCTTGTATTAATAAAATTCTCTTATTTTAAAAATAATAATAATAAATAAAAGGAACAATGTTTTGAATTAGATCCCTACCCTCACCAAGGCAACAGATTCCCAGTATCACAACTTGGAAAAGCACTTGCTGACTTGGAAAAGGCACTTAAGATTTAGTAATCAGGAAAGTATAGCCAATTTCATTTGGAAAAATAAAAACTAAATAGATTGCAAGAACAGCTAATTTTGACCAGTTTATTCCCCCTTTTACCTTATTACGTTATAGGGATTAATGACTACCAGGAAATCACTTATCCCAAGGACCATATGTCCCTTAGCACAAGAACAACACTACCGACAACAAGTGTTAATGGAATGTTGTCCAATAGCAAAAATTATAATACAGAAGCATTAGAATATGATAGCTTCTGAAAAAGACTCACACAAAAAATTGGTGTACCACTGAGAGTGTGCATCACGACAGTCAGATCAGGGGCAGAGAAAGTGCATGTCCATTTGATTAATGTTTTTGATTCGGTAGGATGTGGAACTGATTGTGGCTTTTCAATGACAGTGGTTTCCCCATGAGTTACCGTCTTTTTCTTTCTCGAGGCTAGCACATGCAACCATGGCTTTAATCTACCCATCATAATGTTGCAACGAGTTCCTCCAAGCTTAACATCAACTTCAGCTCTAATAGGTGAGCTTGGCTGAAAAAGTAAGCATTGTAATGAAATATTCATAGGGGCTTTGGGGCTATGCTGGGTAAGCTGACAAAAAAAAGGCAGGGAAACAAAGACCAACAAAAAAAAAGAAGAAGAAGAAGAAGAAGCAGACAAGTATTGACTTGCAGCTGAGAAGACATTTCTGATTAATATAGTACTAAAGTATTAATTTTTTGGATAATTAATGTAATCTGGTTATGCTTTCAATCACGTGCCAATTCTTGTCAGTCAATTTAGAGAAAGTTTAAAGACAACAAGCTGCCATATTTTGGTTGCATGTGACTTACCTGTAGTGGAACATAAAGAAAAGAGACGACATCAAGTTTCATCATGTCCAAGATTGATGTGTCAGATTCTCTAAATAGCTGAAATAAAATGTAGAAAACCAAAGGAGGCTAAGTTGCTAGATCATGGTGAAACTTTGCAAATAAATGTAACTGCAATCACAATATACATGTATCTCCTTGAAATCCAATTGAACATCAAGCCGTGTGGTCTCGCCAGTATCTTCAGTTGATGTTGACTTGAGGGTTTTCAATTGAATTCCTATGATATTGTTCTCAAGACAGAGGCTCTGTTCCTCATGCACCACCCTCATACCCAACTTTGGCAGGTTGAAGCAAACCTGTCTCACACAGTGGAAAGCTCCATCGATTAATTTCTTTTTAACTCCTAGCTTCACCAGTTGACTGCCACTCAAGCTAGCAGTCAATTAAATTAGTAGAATGTCACTAAACTAAGTGATCACAGAATATCACTAAATTCAACCTACATGTAGTTGCTACAGCTACATGCCGATGAAGTGAAGCATATTCAGGTATTGCAAATTAAAGTTGCGCTGAACACAAAGAAACATGATTCAATTCAATTTGCTTCATGAATACCTAGATCAATATATCAGCACCTGAATAGTCAACCCTACAAATCGCCAACGAAGGCAAGATTCCTAGGTTTGCCCTCCCCCTAATCACTGCAGTGGACTAATTCACTGCGGCTCTTTTTTCCCATCTAAATGCATAGAGGATATGTAAAGATGAGAGAGATAATTTTCTAGAACAATATCATCAAACTGCGGTATTCAATTCATAAGCCATCACTCATCAGTAAGTTCATTTTCAACCATCTATATTCCAGATAAGAACAGATTTTCTCCAGATTCCACCTTCTCAAGTCCACGTGAATCCACTAAAATCAGTAGGTATGAATGAGCTAAAACTTGATACCTTTTTTTCCCAAAATGTCTATGAATTATGATGCTCAATGACACCAAACAAAGACTATTCCACCAAAGGGGAAGCAGGGATATTCCACCGATCTGTCTCAATAAACATACAGAAAAACATGCTAATATTTAGAGAGAGAGATCAACAACCATGGTACCATTGATAACAGGAATACAAGCACCTAAACTGGCTACAAGGCTGGGTGACAAAAATTAAATATAAATATACTAAAGTTGTTAGTGTCATGTAATTTTTTGCAGAAATAGTACTGGCTTATTTTTCCTCATAGAGTTTTACACTGTTTAAATACAAGGCTAAGAAAACCGAAGTTAGGTAGTTTCCTCTTTTACAGACTAACAATTTAGGAAACAAATAAACAGATCCTAATCTCCTAACAATAAAAGATTACTAAGATTTTCTAGCTGTACACTATTTTCCTAATAAGGCACATTAAATCTTTGACCTCCAAAATATTCCAACACTCCCCCTCAAGCTGGTTTGAAGATGTCTTCCATAGCCAACTTGTTCACTAGCTTCTCGAACTGTCTTTGAGGCAATCCTTTAGTGAGAATGTCAGCAATCTGTTCTGCAGTAGGGATATAAGGCATACAAATCAGTCCACTTTCAATTTTTTCCTTGATAAAATGCTTGTCAACTTCCACATGCTTCGTTCTATCATGGAGGACAGGATTATGAGCAATAGAGATAGCTGCCTTATTGTCACAGAAAACTTTCATGGGAGATGGATTAGAGATTTTTAATTCTTCCAATAGTCTATTAATCCACAAGACTTCACAGATTCCATGAGCTACTGCTCTGAACTCAGCTTCAGCACTACTCCTAGCCACCACATTCTGTTTTTAGCTTCGCCAGGTAACTAGATTGCCTCCAATGAATGTACAGTAGCCAGAAGTAGAGCGTCTGTTAGAAACACTCCTTGCCCAGTCTACATCTGTATAGGCTTCAACTTGTAGATGTCCATGGTCTTTGAATAGTAACCCTTTTCCAGGTGTCCCCTTCAAATATCTTAAAATTCTGTACACAGAATCAAAGTGTCTTGGCCCAGGAGAATGCATAAACTGGCTTACCATACTTACAGCAAAAGCTATATCAGGGCGAGTGTGAGATAGGTAAATTAGTCTTCTAACAAGCCTTTGGTATTGTTCTGTGTTCTGCACTTCCTCAGCATTAGCAAGTTGTAACTTGAAATTAGGTTCCACAGGAGTTTCAGCTGGTTTGCACCCAAGTAAACCTGTTTCACCAAGCAAGTCAAGTATATACTTTCATTGGTTGACAAAGATACCTTCCTTGGATCTTGCAACTTCTATTCCAAGAAAGTATTTTAGAGCACCTAGGTCCTTGATCTCAAACAAGGTAGCCAGCTTCTTCTTAAGCTTTCCCAGTTCTTCAAGATCATTACCAGTCAAAATTATATCATCTACATAAACAATTAGAATTGCGACCTTGCCTTCCTTGCTATGCTTGTAAAACATTGTATGGTGAGTCTGACTTTGATGATCGCCACAGCCCTTTACAGCTTTCCCAAAGCGCTCAAACCAGGCTCTAGGAGACTGTTTTAGACCATATAAAGATCTTTTTAATCTGCAGACCTGATTCTGTCCATATTTTACCTTGAATCCTGGTGGTATGCTCATGTAAACTTCTTCTTCTAGGTCTCCATTCAAGAAAGCATTTTTTACATCCAGCTGACACAATGGCCACTTGAATTTAACAGCAAGAGACAGTAGAACTCGTATTGAGTTAATTTTAGCAACAGGGGCAAAGGTTTCTTGATAGTCAATTCCATAGGTTTGAGTGAAACCTTTAGCAACCAGCCTAGCCTTATATCTCTCAACACTACCATCAGCTCTGCATTTCACAGTAAACACCCACTTACACCCCACTGTTTTCTTCTCCTTGGGTAAGTCCACTATCTCCCATGTGCCACTTCTTCTTAGAGCACTCATCTCCTCCATAACTGCTAACTTCCAGTTTGGGTCATTCAAAACTTCCTCAATATTTCTCGGGACAAACAAGTGTGAAATTTTTGAGGTAAATGCCCTATGAGTGTGAGACAGCCTTTTATAAGAACTATATTTAGCAATAGGATATCTAGGAAAGTTTCTACAGATTCTGGTTCCTTTTCTAATGGCTATTGGAATATCATAATCAAATGATGTATTAGGACCAGAAGTTAAAGAAGGATCAGCAATCAAAGGAGTAGCATTAGGAGTCGGGACTGAAGTACCTGTGGAAGTCTGAGTACCAGCCTCTGGGGTTTTTGACTGGTCAGATCCTTGAATCAAAGTTGGATCTTGACTACCTTGATGGGCTTTCTTCCGAGTATAAACCAAAAGCTCAGTGTTTGGATTTTTTTTATCCATTTGTAGTGTTTCTCCCCCTGTTGAAGATACAATAGTACTTGGCATAGTCTGACAAGGATTCCAATTACTGTTATTATTTGAAACTGAGTTTTCCTGATTTTGTTTAATGGATTCAGAGCTGCCAGGGGAAGTTAAAATTGTATTTGGTAGTGGAACAGGAACAAGAAATAAATCCCAAAAATTATCATTCCCTACTTCATTCTCCCCCTGAAGATAATTTTTGTGAAAGTAAGGTTTGTTTTCCAAGAAAGAGACATCCATACTAACAAAAAAAATTTTTGTTTGAGGGTTAAAGCACTTATATCCCTTTTTATTGGGTGCATATCCTACAAAAATGCATTTTTCAGCTCTAGGATCCAGTTTTGAACCAGAGTTGTTAGGAATATGGACAAAAACAGTGCATCCAAAAATTCTAAGTGGTAAATCTGAATGGATTCGAGACGTAGGAAAAATAGTTTTGAAGTAATCCGAAGGTATGCTATATTTTAAAACTCGGGTAGGCATCCTATTAATCAAGTATGAGGCTGTCAAAATAGTTTCTCCCCATAAATATTTGGAAACATTCATGTAAAACATGATAGCACGAGTTACTTTAAGTAAATGTTTATTTTTCCTTTCAGCAATACCATTCTGTTGAGTATCCACACATGTAGATTGGTGATGAACACCTTTTTCCTTTAAAAAAACTCCCAAATGTTTATTAAAATACTTAGTTCCATTATCAGTATGAAGAATGCTGATTTTAGTTTGAAACTGTGTTTCAACCATTTTGTAAAAGGCCTTAAACAGATTTTCCACTTCAGATTTTTCACTCATCAAGTAAATCCAACATAAACGTGTATGGTCATCTATAAAGGTGACAAACCATTTTTTCCTTGAAATTGTGGTGATTTTTGAAGGTCCCCAAACATCACTGTGTATTAAATAAAATGGCTTTGAGGGAATATAAGGTTTTTTCAAGTAGGTAGTACGATGACTCTTAGATAGATAACAACTTTCACATTGAAGTAAAGAGAGGTTGAACCCCTTAAACAAATCAGGAAACAAGTACTTAAGGTATTGAAAACTAGGATGTCCTAGTCTAGAATGCCAAAGCATTATTTGTTTATAAACAAGATCAGAACTAACACTACTGAAGCCTTGAGCCTTTTTATTATCGGGAGAGTCCCCATCAAAGTAATAGAGTCCATCTATCATCTTAGCACTGCCAATCTTCTTCCCCAAGGTCTGGTCCTGAATTTCACGGTGAGTGTCAAGGAAAACAACACGACAATTAGAATCTTTAGAAAGTTTGCTGACAGATAAGAGGTTGCAGGCTAGTTTGGGAACATGTAGAACAGATTCAAGATCAATACTCTTGGAGAGTTTTATCAAACCTTTCCTTGCAGTGGGTGAGAAACTACCATCTGCAATTTTTACTTTTTTATTACCAGAACATGGGGAATAAGAGCAGAAAAGTTTAGAAAGACTAGTCATGTGATCAAAGGCTCCAGAATCAATGATCCAAGGAGCAGAATTCGAAAAACAGAATAGGGCACTAGATTCACTACCTGTTTGTGCAAGAGAAACATGAGGAATACCAGAAGACACACTAGACTTTAGCAGCTTTAGGAGATGATCCATCTGCTCCTTGCTGAAGGGACTTGTTTCAGCCTCATTAGCAGCAGGTGTTGCGTGGCTGAACCTGTCATTGGTCCTTTTACTCTTCCAGTTCTCTGGCTTTCCATGGATCTTCCAGCAGGTTTCCCTTGTATGGCGAGGTTTGTTGCAGTGATCACACCAAACCCGTGGCTTCTCCTCAATTTTTTTCTGAAATCTAGCAGCCTTATTTGCCACTTCATCAGAGGCATCTAAGGCAGAAGTGTCAGCCATCACATTGGTGTCCTTTTTTCCCAACATGACATTTCTTCTGCTTTCTCCCCTTCTAACTTCTGCAAATACTTCACTCATTGGGGTAAGGGGTGATCTACCAATGATCCTGCCCCTTACTTCATCAAACTCCACATTCAGTCCAGCAAGGAACTTGTAGATTCGATGGTCCTCCATAGTTTTTCTGTAGTGATTGGCATCATCTGCAGATTTCCATTCGTAGTCATTGAAGAAGTCCAAGTCCTGCCACAACCTTTTTAGTGAGTTAAAGTACTTGGTGACAGTGTCATCCCCCTGCCGGATTTCACCAAGTTTTAGAGTTAACTCATAGACTTGGGACTGGTTTCCTAAATCAGAATACATCTGATTTACATTGTCCCATAATTCCTTGGCTGTGGAGTAGCACATGTAGTTAGACCCAATGTCCTCGTCCATAGAATTGACGAGCCAGGTCATAACCATCGAATTCTCTGCATCCCAAGTTGCATATGTCAGGTCTTCTGGTGCTGGTGCCTTCTTATCTCCAGTGAGGTAGCCAATCTTTCCTCGCCCTCAAATGTACATTCTAACAGATTGAGACCATCGCAAGAAATTATCACCATTAAGGCAAATAGTGGTGATCTGGACAGAATGAGAATCAGTGTTTGGGGCTTGAGTTAGGGTTGTAGGATTGTTGGCTGATTGTTGCTGGAAGGTGTAGATCCAGACGAGATTTCAGATATGTTGGGCAGAGGAAGGACGCAGATAGATGACTTAGAAAATTAGGGTTGGCTCTGATACCATGCAGAAATAGTACTGGCTTATTTTTCCTTATAGAGTTTTACACTGTTTAAATACAAGGCTAAGAAAACCTAAGTTAGGTAGTTTCCTCTTTTACAGACTAACAATTTAGGAAACAAATAAACAGATCCTAATCTCCTAAAAATAAAAGATTACTAAGATTTTCTAGCTGTACACTGTTTTCCTAATAAGGCACATTAAATCTTTGACCTCCAGAATATTCCAACATTTTTTCATGAATAATTTGTTCATATATAATAATAAGTAATATATTTACAGCACTGACAATGGAAGATACTGAAACAAGGAGCAAGTGGCAAAGAAAAACTGTAACAATTAATTGGCAAACAAGATCTGTAACAGTTAATAGCCATTGTAATAACAGAGTATGAAATACAACCTTTTCTGGAATTATGGGAGCATAATTTGGTATTGCAGAAATTGCTGATTGCTTTTTCTTGAGCTCCTCGACAGAAGTGGAATCAACTGATGAACTCATGTCTGGCTGAGCAATAGAATCAGAAGGCTTTTTCTTCTTGGAAAGAAGTTCCTCATTAATGGTCACGGAAATCTCTCCAAAATTGATGTCCAAACTGTGGATAAGTGGACCTGCTTCCCTGCATTCAAAGGAAATGTATTCAGGAAATTTAAACGCAGGAAGCAAGCACATTCATTATGAGCTCATGGACGGGAATATCTAAAAGACTTCAAATGTTTTCGGTTTCAAAAATGCAAAACAATTATGAGCTTAAAGGGTAAAAAAGGGGCTTAGATGTGATTAAGAAAAATCACAGGCCTATCATAACTGAAATGAAGATAACAGATTGGCCAGACAAAGCAGCCCAGTAGAATCCAAAATATAAAGTACCTATCATTGGAAAATTCACAAGACAGGGAGAATTCTTCACAGCTAAATGGAGTGCTTGGCAACACGACAGGATTCGGCTGATTACTGGAAATGCCTGCCACATTGTCTAGGGAAGATGACTGCTGGTCACAGCTAACAGGAGGCTTGTCCATCAGAACAACAACTGGTGATATTTGTAGTTTCAAAAATAGATTTGGCTTTGATCCACCATCTCTTAACATATCCAACTTCACTTCCTTTACTTTGACAGTGGCTTTTGGTGTCTGCAGTGTTTGAGAAGAATTAAACAAAAAGATCATTGAAAAAATGCAAAAGAAATAGTTAAAGATAATTGGTGCTAGGATGTCCAGAGATCACCTGCCCGAAATAGGACAGATTTTGAGCATATTTCTGATTTGCTGTCTTAACATCAAATCTCAAATATATATATATATAGTTGACACAGTTCTCTTCTTTCCTTCAATTCTAGATACTAATATATATGTATGCTACTGTGATGCTCATCCAATATATGATTAGCATAGTTCATGGATGCCAATGAGAACATCACTAAAGGGCATCCAGCTGACCACATTCTTTATTTGGTTAAACAAGCAAACAAGTGATCCTACTGATTCACCCAACTAAAGTGCACTAAAAGGCACAGGCATAAAGGTTTAATCAAGCAACTCTTCCTTACCGACTTAAATATCTCCCTATCAAGTCTCATTTGACCTCCCACCCCTTCACATGGGGGTAAATAGAAAAGCGTCAGCACCACCAAGTGCATGAAAGCATGGAAAATCCATCAGATCTTTTACAAAAAAGGAATTCAGTTGACTATGGAGTAACAACAAACAAAAAAGCATAATTGTGCTGAAAGTTTATGTACATTTGTTCTGTTACTGAGAGTAAATTAAGGATCACAAAATAGCATTATTGGAGGATTGACCAAAATTATAATGATCTGAAATGTTAGTTGATCAGTTACTAAAGCCTAACTATACCAGAAATCTTTAATTTACTGTAAGAACTAAAATACAGCATTTCAAATAGTCCAGCAAAATAGGATTCTCGTGAAAAGCAAAAGATAATGACAATGCTGAGAAGTTGAAGAAAGACAGAGAGGTTACTCACCTTCAAAATTATATCTTTCATAGAAAGTGAAAAAAACCGTGCAATCTTTGCTACTGACATCCACTTTCCCTTGCCAGAAGAGCTATGTTTCCTTGTTTTGGGTTTCTTTGGCCTTTTACTTTTTGTTGAAGATCTTGTGACAACTTCTAGGCCATTTATTGAGAATAGCAGTTTGGGATCTTTAGAAATAATACAAAATCCAAGTCTAATTTCACCTATGGTTATAGATTCGGCAGCACCCTGTAAATTATTTCATTAATAAGAAACAAGTGAACAATAAATGATGCTACAAGGCAGCAATTGAATGTCATAACCAAAAAAATGTTAGACATCAAGACATGTTTCTCAAAGCAAGAAAAAAGGGCATAGAAGTTAGAGCTGGAGGCCCATATTATGCATTTTTATGAGCTATTCAGATTACTAAAATTGTGGAGTATTGTGATAAATTCGAAATTCCTAAGTTAGAAGCTTTGACTTTCATCAAGCAAAACAATTTAAAATGAAACAAACAGGATTGCTGCATATGTTTTTACTAGAATGCTGGTAGCATGCATCTCGAAAAGAGGATAGCAGTAAAGATAGAGTGCATAGACCTCATAGGTTCACGAAAAAATGAATGGTAAACTAACAGGATAGTAGTAAGGGAGAAAAAAGGAGAATCAAAGAAGACTTCCTCTTTTAGAGCGAGGATTGGCAGACAGGATTAGATTAACCAATGTACTGATAACAGATGGATAAATAAAAATTACTCCAGAACAGACACATGCACAACTAGAAATAAGAAAAAAGATAAGAAATTGATGAACATAGGGTGAAAACTTAGACTGTCTTGACCCTAAAGCCTCTGCCTTAACCACAAAACAAGTATTTCACTGGTGCTTGAAATTTGATGTAAATAAGAAGGGAGGATGAGGATTTTGAAACATTGTAATAAATTTGTCACTTCAAAACATTAAGTGACACAAATTAGGAACAGAACAGTAAAGCAACAACATTTTATGGATTTAAATCACGTGTTTAAAGGAAATGATAGAGTAAAATGATTTATTCAGTAAAATACCAAGGTGAAAAATGTAAGATCTGTCTTCACTATCACTAAAATGATTTATTCAGTAAAATACCAAGGTGAAAAATGTAAGCTCTGTCTTCACTATCACTGTGTTCTATCTTAAAAACCAGAAAAAGAAAAAAGAATTAGCACCAATTTTTTTTCTCTCTCTTCACGATCCCAATAGATGGAGACTACCGCCTTCTCTTCCCCATCCATTACATTGCCTAAGTGCAAACACATGTACCAATTCTTCTCCATCAGTGTTATTTTTTTAATTCATAGTTCCACCCTCCCTACCAAAAATAACTTCAAAAGTAACAAATCAAACTAGCAGCCAGTGAAGCTATGATGAAATTTCAGAATCCTAAAATGTAGGACAGTAAGAAGATGATTCAGTGTGCCGAACTGAATGATGGGCAAAAGCTTTGTGTTCTACAGCCTTGCTTCACCGAACATTCTCTTTCAAGTCCTATGGCCCTTTGTGCGTGTGTGTGTGCGTGTGTGTGTGTCCCACAAGGAGGAAGGGTAGGAGAAAAAACATAACCAAAGACAAAGGAAGCACCTTTTTGAGTTTAACAACCACGTCCCTTAGACAGTTCCATCCGCCGAACTGACATTTAACAGATGCTCCCACAATCCGGCTCAGAATCAAAGCCAACAAAACCAAAAC
The DNA here is from genome assembly GCA_039654915.1 of Aquilaria yunnanensis. Classification (NCBI taxonomy): domain Eukaryota; kingdom Viridiplantae; phylum Streptophyta; class Magnoliopsida; order Malvales; family Thymelaeaceae; genus Aquilaria; species Aquilaria yunnanensis. The sequence continues at coordinate 99,271,448 of CM077593.1, read as the reverse complement.
AAATCTGGAAAAAAAAAAAACATAAAATTTTGTCACAAAAATTAGATGTTTGAAAGCGCAAGACCTTCTAAGATGCGCATGAACATTAATGATGAGGGCAACAGACATTTCACCCCATGCCATTCAACTAACAAAGTATGAGTTTATGTTTTTGTTAAGAAAGTGAACCATAACCATTAAACTGCCAGTAAGGAGCTCACAATCTAGAGAAAAACATGCAATAGATTTCCTGTAGGGATAAAAAAAAGGCCACAAGTTTTAAATTGAGTTGTGTCTAACATTTAAGTCCTAAATCGTTTAAAGTGTTTGTAGAAGCCTTGAAACTTTCAGTACTTGTTGATTTCAGTCCTATATGTGATGATAGTTCAACTAACAAAGATAAAATTTCATATTTGATATTCACCAGATACTTTTTCTAAACAATATTAAATGCAAATAGTTTTTGTTGAAAAAGTAATTAACATAACAATTTGTTATCAATAGATTTACAGCAGTAATTGAATTTTGAAAGATTAATAAGTAAATCATTTCTCTGTGCGTATTAATCTAACTGCGTTATTTTTTGGATTTCGTACAAAATCATACTCTACTTTAACTATTAACATTTGCTAACGGCAAAAATATCAAATTTGCCAATAATGTTTTGGGTTGGGATCAAATTTACCACTAAAGTTTTTTCGGTCCCAAATTCCCACTAATGTTTCAAAGTTAGCTCAAATTGGCCACTAGCCATTAAAAGTTACAGTCAAACCCCGATCCACCTTCACCAACACCTCCAGCGTGCCCGTCGCCTCAAACACCTCCGCCACTAACGCAATCCATCCTCACCATCATGTCTATGCCCCACCTCCTTGCCCTAATGCACATCCGGTCCAAGGCTCTCCTCCTTGCCATGAAAGCCAGCCTCAGTTGCGGCAACACAAACCAATCCATCTTCGGCCATTTGGCCACCAGTGCAACCTCTCTCTCTCTCTTTTTCCAGAAATATAGTCGGCAGCCGAGGCGTCAGCAGGAGCTTGAGCTGATGCATAGGATCAGTGGGTTGACGCAATCGAAGTTGGGGTTGGGGCTTAGGATGAGCTGCGACAGCACCGCCGACGGAGCAAAGCAGCGAATTAGTGAGGATTGGCTTAGGTGTAGAGAGAGTCAAGATGAGCATGCAGCCATTGGTTTGTAGGGAGAGGTGACAGAGGAATACGAGGATTGATGGTGAAGATGGTTGGTGGTGGCAGTCATGATTTTGGAGGCGACATGTGTGATGAAGGTGCTAGTGAAGGTGGAGCAAAATCTATTAAAGGAAAAATGATAAATTATTTAAAGACTTTAAAATTTGTTGAAAGTTACATTATCACCCTAAAATTTTAAAAACCTGCAATTTTTAATGGTCAATAGCCAATTTGAGCCAATTGTGAAAAATTGGTGGGAATTTGGGACCAAATAAAATTTAGCGGCAGAATTGGAGCCAACCCAAAACATTAGTGGCAAATTTGAAATTTTTTTCTTTGCTAACTAAAACAAAGTATTGTTTAGGACTTAGAGAATCAAATATTGAAAGTTTTAGGACTTCTACCAACATTTTAAATGATCTAGGACTTACATGTTAAATAGTACCAAATTTTAGGACTTTTTGCATCTTTATCCCTTTTCCTGTCTAAGGTTTAAAACTTTCCACCGCATGCTCCAACCCTCGTGATTTACATTTCCAAAACACTACTACTAGTACTGCAACAAATTTCAGTATGTAAAGACTGAAAACTAGAACCATGCATTTTAAAAACAGACAGTGTTCAGACACTCATAAGCATAGAGCAAGTTTAGCAAACACATCAAAAAGGTCTAATAAACAAAATAGTGTGGAGTTGCCAACCTATGGAACAGTATAAGTAGAGAAGACGAGGACACGGACATTGCAAAAATTGAAACAGAAAATGACACTGTATATAGTCAGTGAAGTTGACAAAGGCAATCTTTGCCAATATATAACTTGCAATAGCAGTCCAACATTTAACACGTTCATTAAGGTTACTGACTTACTCGTAAGACCGGGAAAAAAAAAACTGAACGGCCCACTGGTTTCGAAACTTAAAACGCTAATCAAGAACTAATTTGATTTCTATTCATCAAAATTTAACCCTCACTTCAAAATCAACAAACAAGACTCTGCTATCGAAACCCATGATCATGAAACGCAGATCAAGAAAACGAATTAGAACTCGACGACTTACAGGAAAATGATCCAAAGCACGATGGAGAGCAACAACAATTTGAAGAGAAAAAACGCCGCCATGGTCTTTTCGGGTAACTCGAAATTGTGCGCCAAAATCTTTGATCAAATGGTCCGATTCGAGTAAAGCTCAGCCTCCGGGCGGGTCGGTGGTTCCATCTTCAGACATGGAAATTAGAAGAAAGAGGAGAAAAAGGAGAACTGAGGAGAAATGGAGCATCCAAAAATTAGGAGGGAATGGGCGAGGGAGGGAATGAGACCGAGTCATCGAGTCGTGACGATCGTGGAGAGTGCTACGTGAAGGAAAATGCGAGCCTTGAGGGGCTCTCAGATCGCTCCACACGGACTGCTTCATCTCCATTTTTTTCTGTTTGCTTGCCTTAATTTCTTTGTGGTACCGGTAGGCGTAGCTTAGCCCGCTTAAATTTCACATTAATAACCTTGTACAAAAGCATTTCGAAAAACACTTGAACAAAAGGGTTTATATATATATATATATATATATATATATATATATATATATATATATATATAATTGCTAAGAGTATCTCCAACAGCTTCCTTAAAATTTTTATAAGATGGGGAAGCAAAAAGTAAAATCCCTATAATTTTTTTGTTCAAACTCCAACAGTTTCCCTATTTTGTAGAATTTTGTATTTATTACATAACAATTAAATATTATGGATTTAAAGAAAATTCAAATTAATGACTAGATTAATTATTGTATAATTAAATATTATTAAAAATGTAAAAAAACTACTCCTTCTGTTTTACAAAGAATGAATCTTTTACTTTTTTTACTAAAATTTGACTTAAATATATTTATATTAATTTATATTATAAAAAATTTTAAAAATTATGTTTATAAAATAGAGTCTTTAGGTTCAATTTTCATAAAAAAAAATTATAATTCTATAAAAAATTTTGAAAAAAATATGAAATAATTGTTGATAATTAAATATTGTGCAAAATATAAAAATTTACTGCCTTTGTTTCACAAAAAATGACTATTTTAACTTTTTTAACTAAAATCTGACTTAAAAATATTCCTATTAATTTGTACTATAATTTTTTTAAAAAAAATAAATTTATAAAATAGAGTTTTTAAGATGCCATTTTCATATAAAAAATTTATATTTCTATAAAAAATTTTGAAGAAAATAAAATTATGAATTAATTGTTGTGAATAATAAATGAAACAACCTTTACGAGAAAGAGAGAATGTTATTTTTCATTCCCTAAAAATTTTTGGAGTTTCTACAGAAATAGAGAATGAGATCTTTTCTTTCATCTCATTCCCCATTTTAGAGAATAGGATGGAAAAACTGTTGGAGTAAAAAATGGCTTCATATTCCCTAAAATTGAGAAAAACTGTAAAATGGGGTAGCTGTTGGAGATGTTCTAAGAGCTTCCTAGGATTAATCTTAAAGTTTTTAACGATTTATTAACATAGGGATTAATTTACTAAAATTAAAAATTAAAAGCTAAAAATTATCTTAGATAGTTTATTTAAAATGTTAACACTAATCGTTAGCATTAATATCAAACAGAGTCACATATATGATCAATTAGGTTCGGACAATGGACCCAAGCTCCATATAGTTTTGATCTTATTTTTTCTCTTCTAAAAAATAATATATATGCAATCTGTGGAATTTAAATCTAGGAAGCACGTGTTTTTATTATTCAAGTTAAGCTCAAAAGTCATGCTTTAATGCAAATTAATGAAGCCTCTTTTTTACCTCCAACCTGGCTAAGCTATTTCACCCATTGTAACCCACTCCAAACAAAAGCTTGATTTTACCATCCTTCCCTTGTTCCCTCTCCAAAGCCATGACAAATGGCAACCGAGATACGCCTCATCTTCCAATTCTTTGTTACCTTCTTCCCCTTTTGTCTTTGTCAGTGACGGTGCTCTAGCCAAGCTTTTGTCATTATTTCACCAAAATCTTGGCGCGATTTTGCTAACCTTGCTATATCAAGTGCTAGACTTTGGGTGATTCACTAAGCCAAAGTACCAAAAAAGGCGGAATCTTCATGCCACTTTTTGAGCACCCCATCTGTGAAAACCATCGGACAATGGGTCGGTTTTGTAAATTACAGGTCATAGAACAATAGCCATCTGGTTGGGAGGATTAATTTTGCTTTTTTTTTTAAAATGGTTCATAAACCCTAACAATGGGATTTTAAGCATCTCCGATCGTCCACGAGCAAAAATCTCCTCCTTTTGTTATAGTTTGATGGTCCTTCTCACCATCAAAAGAAGCCACAAATGATTACAAATCGTCTAAACATCAAAAAAGCGACAAAGATAAAATGGTAAAATTATGGTTTTTATTCAGAATGAGCTATAATGGGCAAAGTAACCGGTTAAATGCAAAAAATAGACATCACTAATTTGCATTAAAGCCATTAGAATTGGCCCCAAGTCAAAATATTTCATATATATAAGGGCAAAATGTTTCTCGAAAAACATTCCTGCAAAACTAAATAAGTGGAACCACATGTTACTTACATAGCAAGGTGGTACATATTGCAAATTTAAATAGACATTTTGGGCTTGGCCTTTAAGATGAGTATCATTTTGAAAAAAGCATTAATTTTTATTTTCAATTCATTTTTTATAATCAATGTCATGTTGAAAATTACAATGATTAATGTTTATAATTTGTCGCCACCTAAACTTAAAAAACATATATCAATATTGGAAAATAATTTATTTTCAGAAAAAAAAAAAGATATATAAATGTTGCTAGGGAAAAGAAGATGGTGAGACTTGTGGGTTGTGTGGTTGGAATGGCGTGCTCCTGGGTGATGAGTATCAAATGGACAACGAGCTAAAGTTTTTCCCGCTATTCATCATGAAACATGATACTTATAATTTCGAGTAAATTTTATAAATGGTCTCTAACCTTTAGTCATTATTTTCTTTTAGTTCCTAAGCTATTAAATGTTCTGTTTTAGTTCTAAATCTATTAAAACATTTCATTTTTGTCCTAAATATATTTTAGTCCCTATTTGATGAAATTTGTTAATTCAAAGTATTTATCTGGTAACAAATTTTTAGATCATAATTTAAACTATCTAGTAACTATCTTATAATAAATTTAATCTGTATAGTAAGTCTTTTACAGTTAATGAAAAATTCAAATCACCTTTTTTTGTCTCTGTAAATCGAACTTATTTCATTTAGAAAAAAATTATTAATTTAAATTGTCTATTTACTGTAAAAAAATATTAAACCATTTAAATTTACTAGAAGACAGCTACCAAATATTTAAATTAGAATTTTAAAATTGTTTATAAGACATTTATTCTGAGTTAATAAATTTCATTTGGTGAGGGAGCAAAATGAAACGATTTTAATAGGTTTAGGACTAAAACAAAACATCCAATAGGTTAGGGACTAAAAGAAAATAATAACTAAAGGTTATGGACCATTTATGCAATTTACTCTTATAATTTCTGTAGTTGTCTTGTCCTTGTCCATGCTCTTACATGTCAATTACGATGGCAAGGGCTTTTCATACCAAAAATAAAATTACTTTCACTTTTGTTAATATTTTTGCCAGAATTAATGTCATTTAAAAACTAATACTCTATCCAGTTAACAATCAATTTGAATAAAATTTTATTAGAAACTAATTAATTTTTTATAACCCTTTTTCATAACCAATAGAAGAAAAAAGAAAAACTAAAATACGTGTTGGACTACTCTAGGTATAAAGTTTCAATTAATATACAAGTTAAGTAAATAATTACTATATACCAAAATAATCACTAATAACACATCTTTTTTCTTTGGTTCTAATAACACGTTTTTAAAAATCACTGCCAAACACATGTCATTTCAAGTGATCACCAATCTGATCCATGTCCACTACCATTTTTCATGAAATAATAATAATAATGATAAAAACACATTTTATTTCAATTCTTTAAAAAGTTGCTCTGTATTTCATGACAAATTTTCTCTTTTAAGTGATCACCACACATAAAAAGACCAAATTTCTCACTATAGTTTAGACCTTGTACCAAATTGCCCACTATATTTTTCTCTTATTAAGATATGACCACTAAAATTATAGTTTAGGGCTAGATTGGCCACTAATGTTACAGTTTGAAATCGAATGTGCATCAACCATTAAAAAGCCAATGGTAAATATGGATAGTTGTTGGTTTTGAAATATTTAGATATTTGTATAACTTTTAACAAACTTTAGAAACCTGATTCATTACTAGTTCCTTCAAAAATGATATTCAAATTAATCATTGAATTTCGATACTATAGATAAGCAGAATTCTAATCAAACAAAACTCACTTATCTAATACCAATATGTTTTTTATCACCGGATTGTAAATATAGCAGTTATTCTATTATAAAAAGTGATGTTTAACACTATCTCATCCCATAACTCTGTTATCAAGTGGCTAATCTGGCAATAACAAATGCAGTGACTAGTATGCGAAAAAAAAATGAAAATGGTAAATTATACAAAATTCCTCAGGTTTGTTAAAAATTACATTAATACCCTAGATTTCAAAACTAACAATTTTCCATATTTAAAATCAGGTTTTTAACATTAATGGTTAATCTGGTCTCAAACTATAACATCAGTGATCATATTGGAACTAGGAAATATCATAGTCGGCCCAAACTATAGTGAAAACTTTGATGCATCTCCTATGTTTAATAGACTAAATTGTAACGAAAATTCTTGTATCCACCGGGTGGACATACATTTGGTAAAGAAACATGAAGGAGGCGGTTATTTTGGGAGAATATGGAAACTAGTTTTGGTTAGGATAATTGCCACGATTAGGTGATAAGTGTAATTCATTTACCTTTTGATAAAATATTTAATATGGTTATTATCTATATCAATTTTGAAGTTAGCGATTCCCTCCTTCTTCACCCATCTTATACTCTATTCGACCATTATATCAACTTTTTTTTCTTTTTTTTAATAGTTTTATCATTTCTTTCTTTGCATTCCGATAGTTGGAATACCATGGTTTTTGACATGAATGAAAGCCCACGGTTGAATATAATTCTATTGGTGCTCAGGGAGAGGAAGACATTGGGGAAGTAAATTATGTATTTGATGAAGATGAAAGTGGCAATTTAAACGTTGAAGATGGAAAAAAGGGTAAAGAGGTCATCGACGATTATGTGAATCTTTTTTAAATTATTGAAAATACTTATGCACGCAATACTAGCACTATATTATTCTGTAGTTTGATAGTTTCAAAAAGAAAACCACACAACTACATAGATTTCATTAACAATAACACCATACAACCAACATATTAATTTGAAAATCCAATGTATTATTCTGGAAATCCAATGTACTATTTTATACATTCCTTGTATTAAACTGGAAATCCAAAGTATCATTTTATACACTCCTTGTATTAAATTGGAAATCCAATATATTAATCTGAAAATCTAATATATCATTCTATACATTTATTGTATTAAACCATTCAACCACTTGATACATATCATAATCAGACCCAAAATCACAACAATACATTCCAAATGTATCAAAGTGCACCACAAACGTATCATTTTAAAAAATATTGAGTTGCTACTTTGTTTCCATTCAGATCGATACATCCAACACTTAGATCAATACATTTCAAGCTCATATCCATACATGTTTCACAATCTCAGAAACCCACACAATAACACAATCTATTTGATCTATCCCATCTAATAATGATACCCTTACACAACACTTCATACTAAATTCAGTTAAATATATTATGTATTAATCAGACCCAAAACCCCAACAATAATTTCCAAATGTATCAATATGAAATGCATATGTATTAATCTGAAAGATACTGTGTTCCTACTTTTATCCCATTGAGATCGAAACATCTCTGTGGCAACATGCGGGCCGTTTCTGGAGTCGCCACCAATCGGTTTTCGTTCAGGTCGATTGGACACCTTAAATATTGGTCTGCGAGAGTTCGGGGATCGGGAGTACGGTTACGTTAAAACAACTTTGTTAAAACGCCCAAAAATTGGCACCTTAGTTGATTTTAATTTTGTTTTGCTTTGCTTTTAAATAATTCTCAGTTAATTTTCAAAATTAGAAATTTTAACTGGATTAGTCGAAATGTGGATTTTTAAATTAATTAATTTGTATGAAATTTTATACTTCCGAACCATGGACTCTGCCGAGTCATTTGGACACGGAAGATTTTTTATTCCGAACCATGGACTCTGCCGAGTCATTTGGACACGGAATTTGGTGAAATTTAAACAATTTAATCCATATTGTAAATATGGATTTTTTATTTTAATGGAAGTAATTGTTATTTTAATTACTATTTTTGTAAGTCTTTTAAAATTTTAGGTTTTTTTGTTAATGATCTTTAAAAGATCTTTCTTATTTCTTTTTATATTTTATTATTCTTTTCCTTCTTTCTTTATCTTTCTTTTCTTTTTCTTATCTTTCTTTTCTTTTTGATTTTTATCTTTCCTTTCTTTTATCTTTCCTTGTTTAATGAAGGATATTTATTATTTAAATAATTACTCAATTTATAAAAGAATTGAAAAGTAATTAATTTTTTTATAAGAAAGTTAATTAATTAATCTTGAGATTTATTTTATGTTTAAAAAAAAATAAATTAATTAAGAAAGATTTATATTTTATGTTATGTTTGTTCTTTTTATTTAATAAAAGATAAACAAAAAAAATTATTAAATCAAGATCTTATTTATTCAGTAAAGAAACCAAAAATTATATGTATATTTTGAAATAATAAAAGTCTTAATATTTTATTTTGTTTTATTTTGTTTTGATAAAAGATTAACCAAAAATAATTGTTTAATTAAGAAAATCAAAAATTTATATGTATATTTTAAACAAAAAGAAAATTTTTGATATTTATATAATTTATTTTTATGTTCTTTTTGTTTGATAAAAGATTTTTTTTTTAATTTATAAGTCTAAAAATACATCTAATTAATAAGTCTAAAATATTTAAGAGAAATTTAATTCTTTTTTTTTATTTTATTTTTGAAATCATTTGGCTTAGATTTTTATTTATTCAATAAAGGAATTAAGAATTTATATTTTAGTTTAAAATAAATAAGTAAAATGCAAAGTCTTAATTTTCATGTATTTCTTTTAATTTTTTATTATTTTTACTGAATTAAAGTAACTATTAAAATTAATTTTATATTTTATATTTTTAAAAATATTTTTTATTCTCCAAACCATTGGATCCTGGCGAATCATTTGGACATGGAGTTTAATTTTTATTAAATTTTATTTTAGTTATTAAATTAATTATTAAATGGCATATACAAACTGAATTTTTCTAAGTATGATTTTTTTATTACGTCAAAACTAATTTTAGATTAATTATTAAAAATAAGTTTGTCTAATCTAATCATATAATTATGCTTGACATTAATTTCTAAACTAATTCATAACTTTAATAATCTAAACAAAACTAAAAAAAGTAAAACAATGGCTAATTTGTAAATCAGAACAATATTAGAGTCTCAAATATACAAATCACATAAGACCAGGGGCAAATTATGTATTAAAAATATTTATCTAACCAAATCATACGATTATGCTTAGTAATAATTCTTTAAGTTTATTCATGCTCTTAATTAAATGAACAAACAAAGACATAAAAGAGAATAAACATTAATGGCCAAATTGCAATTCAAAACAACCTTAAAGTCTCAGACGAACAAATCATATAAATCCGAAGATAAATTATCTATTAAAATTACCTATCTAACCTAATCATATAATTAAGTTTAATGACAATTTCTAAGTTAGTTTATGCGTTTAATCATTTGAACAAATAAAACACAAAATAAAGAACATAAGTAAATCAGAGATCAAGTTGTAAATCAAAACAAACTTAAAAGTTTCAAATGAGCAAATCAGATAAATCCGAAGACAAATTATTTATTTAAATTATTTATATAAGCTAATCATATAGTTAAACTTAATGTTAATTGCTAAGTGAATTTTACACCTTTAATTAATTGAAGAAACAAAAACATAAAAAAGGAAAATAAACATCAGTGACTAAATTGTAAGTCAAAACAAACTTAAAGTCTCAGATAAATCAAATAAATCTAGGGATTTAACTAGGATTAAGCCAAAATTATAGACTTTCGGGTCAGATTCGGATCAACAACAGATCGATTTGCGAGCTGGGTTTCATTATTTAATTTTAATTTTTGTTTTGTTTACTTTAAATAAAATCAATTAATATCCAAACCATGGATTCTAACCGAACCACCTGGATATGGACGAATAATCGTTTTAAGATTTTATCAAACCATAAAGGACGGGTCTTTGAAATTTGCCAAGTGTTATAAAATAGACTCTTATTAAATCTTTTCTTAATTTCTAGATGATGAGAAAAGTAAGCATACATGAGCAATTAATTTACTAATTATTCTTATATGCTATTAATATTTGTTATTTTCAAGATGTATTATGAGATTTAAATCACAATTATAAGAACCAGAGAATATAAAAATGAATTAAACATTCCAAATGATATGCCTATATAGATTTAATGACTTAATTTTATAGATGAAAAATCAAACAAAACAAAGAAAGAAATCAAATAAAATTAAAATAAATAAAGAAGTAAATAAATAATAAATAATAAATAAATAAATAAAATAAATAGTAAATAAGTAAGTAAATAAATCAACCGACGAGTAAATAAAGAGATCAAATAAAAAGAAAACAAACAAAACAAAAATACAACAGACAACATGAAGTAAAATATTTAAGACATATTTTATATAAACTCAATAGTTAAGGTTAATGCCAAGCTCAAACAGACAGAATAAACAAAACAAAAAGAAATCAATGAAAATCCAGCTGTCAGTGACTGATCTGCAAGATAAAATAAAGTTAGTGGCTTAAATGGATAAAACAAAGAAAACTAAGGACTAAACGAGCATTTTACCCAAAAATCAAAAGTTTTGACTTAGTCAAAACGCAGAATTGTTGCGTCTGGTTTTTGTCTTCTCCATCTGTTTTCCTTCCGGCGTTGGGGCGGCGACGGCTCAGGGCAGTGAGAGCTGGGCGGCGGCAAATGGGAGAGCTTAGACGGGGCGGCAGCAGGCGACGGGCGTGACGGAAGAGGCGCAGCGGTAACGCGGCAGCAAAGGGGGCAGGCGACGTTAGACGGTGTCGCGGAGAAGCATCACGAACGAGCAGGGAAGAAGGGCGAGCAGGGGAGGAACGCGAGCAGGGAAGGAGGGCGCAAGGCGGGAAGGAGGAAGCGCCTGACGGGGGAGAGCAGCGAACGGGGGAAGAGCTGGTGCGACGCGAGGAGGATCCGGCTGGCGGCGTGACGAACAGAGGGTCCGGCTGGTGGCGTGGCGAACAGCAGAGGCCAGAGGTGACGCGATAGAGAACAGGGGAGGGAGACGGCAGGATCGAGAGCAAGGGTGGTGCGATGAGGCTTCGACGGGCGAAGGAGATGGAGTGAAGCAGAGAGCGAGAAGATTTCGCAACAAAGTCAGCCGGGAGAAAAATGAGATAGAGATCGAGCTGTGATTTTTTTTTTGTCTCGAGCGAGAGAGAAGTCTGGTGCCAGCGGGAGGGAGAGAGATGAGAGCTTTGTGTGTGTGTGAGCTGTGTGTGTGTCTCTGCCGAGTGAGAGAGAGAGGAGTTGTTTTAATAGAAAGGGAAGAAGAATCGAGAAGGGAGCAGGTGAAGAAATTTGTGCCCGGGGAGCGTCTGTCGGCCACTTTTAATTTTAATTTTTTTTCATTAATTAATTTCATTTTAATTTTAATTAATTTAATTAATTTTTAAATAATAATAATAATTTTTTTTTATATATATATAAAAAAAAAAAAGATGTCCGTAAAACAATATTTTATATCTTAAAATTAATTAATTGATTTTTTTATTATTTTTTTTATTTTTTAAAAAAAGTTTCAACTAGTCGGACGAAATTGGGTGTCAACAGCTGCCCCCCTTTGTATGCTTCATGGGACATGATGTATGCAAAGTAGTTACCAAATTTCGTCCGTCTTAGCTAGCCGTTAAGAACCTTCTCGCCGCCTAAACCATGTGGTTAAGGAATATTCTTTTAGAACCTTAACGATAGGAAAAGTTCCTATCGTTGTAAGATGGACTGATTGATTGATTATTTGAGGTTTAAGGAAAGCTCCTTAGAACCTTAACGATAGGAAAAGTTCCTATCGTTGTAAGATGGACTGATTGATTGATTGTTTGAGGTTTAAGGAAAGTTCCTTAGAACCTTAACGATAGGAAAAATTCCTATCGTTGTAAGATGGACAAATTGATTGATTGTTTGAGGTTTAAGGAAAGCTCCTTAGAACCTTAACGATAGGAAAAGTTCCTATCGTTGTAAGATGGATAAATGATTGATTGTTTGAGGTTTAAGGAAAGCTCCTTAGAACCTTAACGATAGGAAAAGTTCCTATCGTTGTAAGATGGACAAATTGATTGATTGTTTGAGGTTTAAGGAAAGCTCCTTAGAACCTTAACGATAGGAAAAGTTCCTATCGTTGTAAGATGGACAAATGATTGATTGTTTGAGGTTTAAGGAAAGCTCCTTAGAACCTTAACGATAGGAAAGGTTCCTATCGTTGTAAGATGGACTGAATGATTGATTGTTTGTTTGAGGTTTAAGGAAGGTCCTTAGAACCTCTAACAATAGGAAAGGTTCTATCGTTGTAAGATTGACTGAATGATTGATTATTTGTTTGAGGTTTAAGGAAAGGTCCTTAGAACCTCTAACGATAAGAAAGGTTCTATCGTTGTAAGATGGACTGAATGATTGATTGTTTGTTTGAGGTTTAAGGAAGGTCCTTAGAACCTCTAACGATAGGAAAGGTTCTATCGTTGTAAGATGGACTGAATGATTGATTGTTTGTTTGAGGTTTAAGGAAAGGTCCTTAGAACCTCTAACGATAGGAAAGGTTCTATCGTTGTAAGATGGACTGAATGATTGATTGTTTGTTTGAGGTTTAAGGAAAGGTCCTTAGAACCTCTAACGATAGGAAAGGTTCTATCGTTGTAAGATGGACTGAATGATTGATTGTTTGTTTGAGGTTTAAGGAAAGGTCCTTAGAACCTCTAACGATAGGAAAGGTTCTATCGTTGTAAGATAGACTGAATGATTGATTGTTTGTTTGAGGTTTAAGGAAGGTCCTTAGAACCTCTAACGATAGGAAAGGTTCTATCGTTGTAAGATGGACTGAATGATTGATTGTTTGTTTGAGGTTTAAGGAAAGGTCCTTAGAACCTCTAACGATAGGAAAGGTTCTATCGTTGTAAGATGGACTGAATGATTGATTGTTTGTTTGAAGTTAAGGAAAGGTCCTTAGAACCTCTAACGATAGGAAAGGTTCTATCGTTGTAAGATGGACTGAATGATTGATAGTTTGTTTGAGGTTTAAGGAAAGGTCCTTAGAACCTCTAACGATAGGAAAGGTTCTATCGTTGTAAGATGGACTGAATGATTGATTGTTTGTTTGAGGTTTAAGGAAAGGTCCTTAGAACCTCTAACGATAGGAAAGGTTCTATCGTTGTAAGATGGACTGAATGATTGATAGTTTGTTTGAGGTTTAAGGAAAGGTCCTTAGAACCTCTAACGATAGGAAAGGTTCTATCGTTGTAAGATGGACTGAATGATTGATTATTTGTTTGAGGTTTAAGGAAAGGTCCTTAGAACCTCTAACGATAGGAAAGGTTCTATCGTTGTAAGATGGACTGAATGATTGATTGTTTGTTTGAGGTTTAAGGAAAGGTCCTTAGAACCTCTAACGATAGGAAAGGTTCTATCGTTGTAAGATGGACTGAATGATTGATTGTTTGTTTGAGGTTTAAGGAAAGGTCCTTAGAACCTCTAACGATAGGAAAGGTTCTATCGTTGTAAGATGGACTGAATGATTGATTGTTTGTTTGAGGTTTAAGGAAATGTCCTTAGAACCTCTAACGATAGGAAAGGTTCTATCGTTGTAATATGGACTGAATGATTGATTGTTTGTTTGAGGTTTAAGGAAAGGTCCTTAGAACCTCTAACGATAGGAAAGGTTCTATCGTTGTAAGATGGACTGAATGATTGATTGTTTGTTTGAGGTTTAAGGAAAGGTCCTTAGAACCTCTAACGATAGGAAAGGTTCTATCGTTGTAAGATGGACTGAATGATTGATTGTTTGTTTGAGGTTTAAGGAAAGGTCCTTAGAACCTCTAACGATAGGAAAGGTTCTATCGTTGTAAGATGGACTGAATGATTGATTGTTTGTTTGAGGTTTAAGGAAAGGTCCTTAGAACCTCTAACGATAGGAAAGGTTCTATCGTTGTAAGATGGACTGAATGATTGATTGTTTGTTTGAGGTTTAAGGAAAGGTCCTTAGAACCTCTAACGATAGGAAAGGTTCTATCGTTGTAAGATGGACTGAATGATTGATTGTTTGTTTGAGGTTTAAGGAAAGGTCCTTAGAACCTCTAACGATAGGAAAGGTTCTATCGTTGTAAGATGGACTGAATGATTGATTGTTTGTTTGAGGTTTAAGGAAAGGTCCTTAGAACCTCTAACGATAGGAAAGGTTCTATCGTTGTAAGATGGACTGAATTATTGATTGTTTGTTTGAGGTTTAAGGAAAGGTCCTTAGAACCTCTAACGATAGGAAATGTTCTATCGTTGTAAGATGGACTGAATGATTAATTGTTTGTTTGAGGTTTAAGGAAAGGTCCTTAGAACCTCTAACGATAGGAAAGGTTCTATCGTTGTAAGATGGACTGAATGATTGATTGTTTGTTTGAGGTTTAAGGAAAGGTCCTTAGAACCTCTAACGATAGGAAAGGTTCTATCGTTGTAAGATGGACTGAATGATTGATTGTTTGTTTGAGGTTTAAGGAAAGGTCCTTAGAACCTCTAACGATAGGAAATGTTCTATCGTTGTAAGATGGACTGAATGATTGATTGTTTGTTTGAGGTTTAGGAAAGCTCCTTAGAACCTCTAACGATAGGAAAGGTTCTATCGTTGTAAGATGGACTGAATGATTGATTGATATCGAGGCAAAGGCTCCATCCTTAAAACCTCGAATTGATTGATTGATCTCGAGGCAAAGGTTCCATCCTTAAAACCTCGGATTGATTAATTGATTATTTTCGAGGCAAAGGTTCCATCCTTAAAACCCCGATGATGAAAATTGATTGTTTTTGAGGCAAAGGTTCCATCCTTAAAACCCCGATGATGAAAATTGATTATTTTCGAGGTAAAGGTTCCATCCTTAAAACCCTGATGATGAAAATTGATTATTTTCGAGGCAAAGGTTCCATCCTTAAAACCCCGATGATGAAAATTGATTGTTTTCGAGGCAAAGGTTCCATCCTTAAAACCCCGATGATGAAAATTGATTATTTTCGAGGCAAAGGTTCCATCCTTAAAACCCCGATGATGAAAATTGATTGTTTTCGAGGTGAAGGTTCCATCCTTAAAACCCCGATGATGAAAATTGATTGTTTTCGAGGCAAAGGTTCCATCCTTAAAACGCCGATGATGAAAATTGATTTTGAGGCTAAGGAGCTTTCCTTAGGACCTCGAGCGAAATTTATATGAAAGCAATTGAAATTGGAATAATTTTCTTCGAAAGTGTGAATTTTCATAATAGGTGAGTGCAAAAATTTAAACTTCGATAAGATGAGTGAATCTTGATGTTGACAATAACACTGACAAATTATGTAAAGGGAACGGATGTTTGGAATCTATATCCAAGGTTCATCTAATATTTTCTTCAGTAAATATAGATTCCCTTGTGAGATATGTCATCCAAATAAGGTTAAAGCTTAACTACCCCAAAATGTTATGCCTAGTAGACCTAATAGGATGCGTCTCAAGAGTAATAAAAATTACTCTTTACTCAGCCATTCCAACCTAAAGGCATTGTCCCATGGTTTTAATATCAGCATGGACGAAACTATCTTATAAGATAACGAAATTCCCTGAAAATAAAAACTGAAATACGAAAGAAAATGCTGATAATTAAAACTAAAGGACAAGAAAAACGGATCAGATCGCTTCTTTCTTCCACAATACTTCAACAGGGTGAGTAGAGGACCATTATGGGAGTGAACTGGTCGGGAAAGACTGTCGTGTCCAGTCTATCTGAATCATTGCTGGATCTGGTTCAGGAACAAAAGCTTGTATTTTATCTAGCAATTCTTCAGCAGTTGTTGCGGATATTATGATTCGCCGTGCCACTCTTGATATGAAATTCTTCTGCATAGCATAATCCATAAAAGCTATCAGACCTGTAAAGAAATTGTTAACATTTAAAAGCCCAATGGGTTTCTTATGCAAATTAAGTTGGGCCATGGAAGCAATTTGAAAGACTTCTCCCAATGTGCCAAAACCACCTAGTAGAGCGATAAAAGCATCAGCATTTAAAAGCATTTGTAACACACGCTCTTGCAAATTTTTAACCACTAATTCTTCTCCAATCGTGCCTCCAGAAATAAATTTCAGAGGTCCAGGGATAATGCCCAGAACTTGACTTCCTCCTAGAGATGCTGCTGATGCTACACCTCCCATTAATCCGACACTACCTCCTCCATAAACTAAATGTATTTTTCACTCAGCTAATACTCTACCTAAATGGTTGGCTGCTTTTAAATACTCTTCATCTTTTCCAGGAAAAGCTCCAGAAAATACACAAATACTTCGAGATTTACGAGTTGGGGTTTTCTCCATTCCTATCCTTACCCTTGTGAGAAAAGATGATATATTTATAGAGATGAAGAGATAAGGCAATAATTTTATTTTCAAGAATGGATACATTATTGCTAACTATACACAATAGTCACGAGTACGACTCTGGTCAGGTATGGGTACACTATCGTTAAAAGAGGAGGAAAATTTTCAAAATAGCTGCTAGCATGTACAGTAATCACTACTGTAGCTTACGTCAGGAGTAGGTACGTGATTGTTGGAAGAGAAGGAAAATTTCAAAAGTGGCAGCTATATACAGTAGTCCGTGTCAGGAGTGGGTACATTATTGCCAAAGGAGAAGGAAAATTTCAAAAGCGACAGCTAGCATGTACAGTATCGTGACTTTGGTTCACGTCAGGAGTGGATACATTATTACCAAAAGGGGAGGAAAATTTCAAAAGCGATAGCTAGCACGTACAGTAATCGTGACTTTGGTTCACGTCAGGAGTGGATACATTATTACCAAAAGGGGAGGAAAATTTCAAAAGCGACAGCTAGCACGTACAGTAATCGTGACTTTGGTTCACGTCAGGAGTGGATACATTATTACAAAAAGGGGAGGAAAATTTCAAAAGCGACAGCTAGCACGTACAGTAATCGTGACTTTGATCCTTGTCTTCCACTGGCTTTGCGACCAGTAATGGCTTCAATGCTTTCTATGAATCGGTGATTTGCATCTCATCTAGCTTTCTCACAAACTGGCAAACAGGGTCGTTTAGGGTCAGATTCCCAAGACTGTAACGATCTCGTTCTTTTTGGAAAATTATCCATAATCCAACAACCTCAAATTGCACTATTCCGCAAGAATGCGCTTCAAGAACCTCTCGAATATCTTCTAGAGATTCTTTACGCAAGCCATTCTTAATGAATTTTCTTTTATCTTCACGATTTATGGAGATGTATCCTAAAGAGCGACATTTAGTAATACAATTCCATCGCCTACATTTATAACACACGCCTAGTCTCTTTGCTCTTCGCCTTTTGGCATAACGGCTTTTACCTAAACCGGGCATGCGGGGCATAAATGCATCTGGAACTTCACCTGCCAAACGGACCTTAGCTTCAATTATCCACTGCACATTATCGGGAATGCCTTTGCGTGTAAAAACTCTGATTCTTTCACATCTAGCAAGGTAGATCTTTTTAAGGACTTTTATTGGAAGGGAAGGAAAGTATTTTCGCAGTACAGAAAGAGTAGAATCCATTGATGAGAGAAGAATTTGAGAGAAGAGGGAAATGAATCAGTTATTGTAGGAGACTGGAATAACCGACTTTAGAAGTCACGAGGTATCTTATCCGCTGCTTAATCAGAAGGAAGAACACGCATTTATAGTGATGAAATGGATAACGTGTCAATTACACTTACGGGAGTAAATACATTATTAAAAGAAAAATGGAAAATTTTAAATATGATAAATTGTATGTACAGTGATTGTGACTGTGGCTCACATCTTCCACTGGTTTTACGTCCAGTAACGGGATTAACGGCTTCTATGAGTCGAGGATTTGCTTCCCATCCAGTTTTCTTACAAGCTAACAAACAGGGTCATTTACAGTCAGATTCCCGGGACTGTAACGGTTTCGTTCTTCATGAAAAATGCTCCATAAACCAAGAAGTTCACGTTGCACAGATCCACAAGAATGCGTCTCAAGAGTCAATTGGATATCATCCAACGAGTCCTTACTCAGGCCATTCTTAATGAATCGTATTTTATCTTCTCGATTATCAGAGATCATCCCTAAAGAACGACATTTAGTATTACAAGTCCACCGTCCACATTTATGGCAGACTTGTAACCTTTTCGCTCTTCGCTTTTTGGCATAAGAGCTTTTGCCTATACCAGGCATGTGAGACACAAATGCCTATGGGATTTCACCTGCCAGACGAACCTTGGCTTCGATTAACCACCGCACATCTTCAGGGATTCCTTTGTGCATCAGAACTCTTAATCGTTCACAGCGAACTTGGTAGATCTTTTTGAGAATGTTCATTGAGAGAGAAGGAAAATATTTTCGTAAGACAGAAAGAGTAGGATCCATTTTCTAGAGGGAAGTAAAAGAAAGAAGAGAGGAAAGAATCAATTATTATGGGCAACAGAGAGAACCGACTTGAGAGTCACGGAGTACCGTATCCGCCGTTTAACCGGAAAAGTGGATCCTACTTTATTTTGGTATCATAGATATTTCTTATCTTTGATATCTCGTCAGGCATGACATTGATCCAGTCCTTGATTATTGAATCCATTGTCTGCTTTCGACGACAATATTTCTCGATATCCGCGCTTATCTTTGACCATAGCTATTTCTTATCTTGGATACCGCTAAGCTGGCGTCAATTCTGTCCATCCAGGTGTAGCCTCGATTATTGAATCGGTAGCCAAGCTTTTGACAATATTGTCTACTTTATCCTTGAATTCCTGATGCGGGTTGGTCCCGCATATTAGCTGTGTATCCAGTGATAGATTGGTAAGAGCTGATGACATTGAGATCTCAGCTTATACTGCTGTAACTGTGCTGTGAATGTGATTCCCGTTTGGTCCTTGTTATGTAAAGGCTATGTATGCATGATATGAAATGTATGAATGCAGAGCATGTGTAACTAATGACTTTTTTTTTTTTTGTATGGATCTAGTTCTTTATGTCTTTGTTTTACTGGATCCTCTTTGTGATGGCCTTCTTGGACTATCATTGAATCTCTTTATGCTTTCCAGCTTTTGTTTGCTGCCTCAAAAGCCCAACTCTTTTCAAAATCCCCTTTCTTTGACTTGTTCTTGAATTTTGGCCTCAATTTCTTTAAAGTTGGCCCGCCTCATAATTTATATCTCTTTCGGGTACTCATCCATTGTCATGGATTTCATACCATCAAAGGCTTTACTTTCAATGTCTGCTTTGCCCCTTTTCTTGTGGCCTTGTCGACACTTATTTATCTCCATGTTATAGTCTGAATGATTGCTCTTCCTTGAGCTCAAGTTTTGATCCATAAGACTTGCCCCCTTGTCTGTTGAGTTTCTTTGTTGGCAGTACTCCTCTTACGCTTCGTAGAGACTACTTTGCCCCCCTGAATATGGTATTTATGTGGATAAAAGGTATCATCTCGCCTTTGATTTAACAGAAGGTCGAGCATTTCTAGACCTTTGTGCTGGCACTTGATCGTAAATTTCTCTTACAAGAACCACATCTTATTAAAGAAAGACTCAAGCTATCTCCTCACTTTTAAGTCTACATACATTAATGAATAATGGTTTGGCCTTAAAGAAAAACTTTCATCAATTTGCAAAGCTTGACAAAGTAATTTACGGTCTTTGTTTTCAATTAAAATGTCCTGCCATTCTTCCCTTTCCAACTCGAAGACATAAACTGTGCAAGGCAATAAGGTAGAAACATGATTCACAATAATAGCCTTTTAACTGAATGATGATGATATCGAGAGGTAAATGTTAGGTGTGAGGAAAGTTAAGTTTGAATGTTTTTTTTTTTTTTGTGGCAGTCTTTTAGCTGAATGAAAATGATATTAAGAGGTAAATATTAGGTCTGAATAAAGTTAAGTTTGAGTGGTGTGAAAGAAGGGTCTTTTAATACTACTCGTGAGCAAATTTGATTATGGTGAAAAACTCAATAGTGATGACCTCAATTTGCCACTCTTTCCAGAAAGTTAGACCTCATCTGTTGCCCCTCAACTATTATGATCTTTATGCATGCTTGGTTTGAGGGTTGCTTTTGTGTTCTAAACCGCCTTTGCAGGTTTTCAGTCTAGAATCCATAGCTCACTTTTTTTCTTTTTTTTTTCTTTTGCTCTAGTTTGAGCCCTTTTTCCTTTTTGTTTTTTTGTTTCCCTTTTTTTTTTTGTGAGCTATGGTGATGACATACTTGATAACTCTCTTGAAGTGAGATGACTCAAGTGGCCTTGCTTGCTCGTGCTTGTTCTCAGTTCTTTTTGGTTTTGAATTTTCCCTTGTTGGCTTTTTTATGGAAGGGATGAACTTTTTCCTTTTCGGAGTTTTTGTTACAGAGAACCGAGATCATAGCCTTCTTGAAATGAGATGATTCAAGTGGCCTTACTTGCTTGTGTTTGCTCTCAGTCTCTCTTTTTTTTTTTGTTTTGAATTTTCCCTTGTTGGCTTTTTTATGGAAGGGATGAACTTTTTCCCTTTTTTTTTTTTTTTTTTTTTTTTTTTTTTTGGAATTTGTGTTATGGAGAACCGAGATCATAGCCTTCTTGAAGTGAGATGATTCAAGTGGCTTTAGTTGCTTGTGTTTGCTCTCTGTCTCTTTTTTTTTTTGTTTTGGATTTTCCCTTTAATGGCTTTTGATGGAAGGGATGAACTTCTTTCCTTTGTTGGAATTTGTGTTGTGGAAAACTGAGAATCCCTTTTTTTTTTTTTTGTATTGAGCATTTGTGAGAATTGGGAGGCCACTGAAGTCATTTAATATGAGAGCTAACTTTTTTGGAAGCTAACCCCAGACTTCTTGCAAGGATGTTGATAACCACTATGAATTCTTTTTTTTTTTTTTTTTTTTTAGAGTTGGGGTGCAACATATGAAATCCTTCTTACTAGATTTGACAGCACTTTCAAGATTTCCACTATTAAATCTCCCTTAACTTTTTATTTTCACCCACGAGCAGTATCGTTTTCAAAGTAAAGTGTGATAGCAATAATGGATAGTATAATGGAAAGGAGTGAGAGATGGATGTAAAAATGGAATTTTTGGTAAGAAGTGGTAAAATGTGTAGGTGTAATAATTGAATTTTTGGTAAAAATTGGTAGAATGTGTAGATGTAATAATGGAATTAAAAAGTGGTAGAATGCACACATAACATCTTTTTGTTGGAGAACAAAAAGAATTACCGGTTGTCAAAAAGTAAAGGGTGATGGCTATAATGGATAGTATAATGGCAAAGAGTGTAAAAATGGAAAGTAGTAAAATGCACGCATTACATCTTTTTGTTGTACCAGAAAAAGAATAGCAGGTGTCCATTTAACAAAGACTACACCCTAGATTCTAGACTAAATCTAGGAGATTTTTACTATTAAATTACTTTTGCAAGCTTTCAAAGATACAAGTTTATTCAAAGGATTCCCTGTCATTCAAAAGTGTGTGCGGACTGTTAGGTCAGATCTGACTTGGAGCCCTTCCAAAAATCAATGTAATTCCAGCTCAAAATCTTCACTTTCAATTACCAATCACATCGAGCCTAGCAACTTGGACTCGACCAACTGTTGGACCTTGAGTTTCAATATGACAGAATTTTCAGTTACATTTGGGATTTGGGTCACACCAACTTGGAAGAGAAGGTCACTTGGTCTTTGCTACTATTGATATAGATGATAGCAGAATGCCTTCTTCAGCAAAGACTGTGATTAACTTTCCTTCAAAAATGAATTTCATTTTTTGGTGTAATGAGGAGGGAACTGCTCCGGCCATATTTTCTATCTTGGACTCTATATCTATGAGACGTCCTTCAGTTTGTTCTGCCATTAATCTTGTTTGGAGCCGAGTTGAATATCGGTGTTGAGGTCCAATTTTACCTTCTTAAAAGTAAGATTTATTTTATTAGACTCTATGTGTGTGTGATTGATGCAATGGATGCATGCAATACAAAATGACGTTATGTTTTTATCAGATTTTATATGCATGTGATTGATGTAATGGATGTATGCAATGAGTGAGCTTGATTATCAACTATTGTGAAACTTCAAGACTTCTAGTTATTATTAAAAAGACCAAAAAGTTAGCAAAGTTTAATGCGTGGTTTTGATGTATGAAGAGTAATTGCACAAAACAGAAGTACAAGAAAAGAAAGATAAGGTTATTAATAAGTTAAATAACAATTAACAACTCATGAACTATTATGGATAAACAAGTTAAAACCATATGAAGAAAAATGTAGAGTAACAACACAGCATAACAAGGATATGCTTATGGCGTTGGTAAAATGGTAGAAATTCTATGGCCAGTTCTATGGTTAAGTGGGGAGTTCTATATGCATAAGGTGGTTTATCAAAAAGGCAAGGGATAGTTCCCGAATCCCGTCACTAAATCATAGTGACGGCCCGATTCCTTACCCTCTAGGGTTAATGTAAGGAATGGATTAATTCGAGTCGTAGCTTTTCGTGGGCCCATGCAGAGACTAACCGTCTCAGGAGGCAATACACTACTTTACTACTTTGAAACCGGTGAAGGCTTGGAGACCATGGCCTCACAAGGACAACAACACCAATTCCGCTTAGAAAGAATTGTGTTCGATTTGAGGAAGCTCGGATATAGAGCCTCATTTTGTGAATACATTATGCATGTTTAGAATAAGTAAATATAACATATAAATCCACATAAAAATAAACAAAACAGAACAAAATAAATCAACTTTTAGGCTTGACTCACTAACCAGGGTCCCCAGTGGAGTCGCCAAGCTGTGGCAACATGCGGGCCGTTTCTGGAGTCGCCACCAATCGGTTTTCGTTCAGGTCGATTGGACACCTTAAATATTGGTCTGCGAGAGTTCGGGGATCGGGAGTACGGTTACGTTAAAACAACTTTGTTAAAACGCCCAAAAATTGGCACCTTAGTTGATTTTAATTTTGTTTTGCTTTGCTTTTAAATAATTCTCAGTTAATTTTCAAAATTAGAAATTTTAACTGGATTAGTCGAAATGTGGATTTTTAAATTAATTAATTTGTATGAAATTTTATACTTCCGAACCATGGACTCTGCCGAGTCATTTGGACACGGAAGATTTTTTATTCCGAACCATGGACTCTGCCGAGTCATTTGAACACGGAATTTGGTGACATTTAAACAATTTAATCCATATTGTAAATATGGATTTTTTATTTTAATGGAAGTAATTGTTATTTTAATTACTATTTTTGTAAGTCTTTTAAAATTTTAGGTTTTTTTGTTAATGATCTTTAAAAGATCTTTCTTATTTCTTTTTATATTTTATTATTCTTTTCCTTCTTTCTTTATCTTTCTTTTCTTTTTCTTATCTTTCTTTTCTTTTTGATTTTTATCTTTCCTTTCTTTTATCTTTCCTTGTTTAATGAAGGATATTTATTATTTAAATAATTACTCAATTTATAAAAGAATTAAAAAGTAATTAATTTTTTTATAAGAAAGTTAATTAATTAATCTTGAGATTTATTTTATGTTTAAAAAAAATAAATTAATTAAGAAAGATTTATATTTTATGTTATGTTTGTTCTTTTTATTTAATAAAAGATAAACAAAAAAAATTATTAAATCAAGATCTTATTTATTCAGTAAAGAAACCAAAAATTATATGTATATTTTAAAATAATAAAAGTCTTAATATTTTATTTTGTTTTATTTTGTTTTGATAAAAGATTAACCAAAAATAATTGTTTAATTAAGAAAATCAAAAATTTATATGTATATTTTAAACAAAAAGAAAATTTTTGATATTTATATAATTTATTTTTATGTTCTTTTTGTTTGATAAAAGATTTTTTTTTTAATTTATAAGTCTAAAAATACATCTAATTAATAAGTCTAAAATATTTAAGAGAAATTTAATTCTTTTTTTTTATTTTATTTTTGAAATCATTTGGCTTAGATTTTTATTTATTCAATAAAGGAATTAAAAATTTATATTTTAGTTTAAAATAAATAAGTAAAATGCAAAGTCTTAATTTTCATGTATTTCTTTTAATTTTTTATTATTTTTACTGAATTAAAGTAACTATTAAAATTAATTTTATATTTTATATTTTTAAAAATATTTTTTATTCTCCAAACCATTGGATCCTGGCGAATCATTTGGACATGGAGTTTAATTTTTATTAAATTTTATTTTAGTTATTAAATTAATTATTAAATGGCATATACAAACTGAATTTTTCTAAGTATGATTTTTTTATTACGTCAAAACTAATTTTAGATTAATTATTAAAAATAAGTTTGTCTAATCTAATCATATAATTATGCTTGACATTAATTTCTAAACTAATTCATAACTTTAATAATCTAAACAAAACTAAAAAAAGTAAAACAATGGCTAATTTGTAAATCAGAACAATATTAGAGTCTCAAATATACAAATCACATAAGACCAGGGGCAAATTATGTATTAAAAATATTTATCTAACCAAATCATACGATTATGCTTAGTAATAATTCTTTAAGTTTATTCATGCTCTTAATTAAATGAACAAACAAAGACATAAAAGAGAATAAACATTAATGGCCAAATTGCAATTCAAAACAACCTTAAAGTCTCAGACGAACAAATCATATAAATCCGAAGATAAATTATCTATTAAAATTACCTATCTAACCTAATCATATAATTAAGTTTAATGACAATTTCTAAGTTAGTTTATGCGTTTAATCATTTGAACAAATAAAACACAAAATAAAGAACATAAGTAAATCAGAGATCAAGTTGTAAATCAAAACAAACTTAAAAGTTTCAAATGAGCAAATCAGATAAATCCGAAGACAAATTATTTATTTAAATTATTTATATAAGCTAATCATATAGTTAAACTTAATGTTAATTGCTAAGTGAATTTTACACCTTTAATTAATTGAAGAAACAAAAACATAAAAAAGGAAAATAAACATCAGTGACTAAATTGTAAGTCAAAACAAACTTAAAGTCTCAGATAAATCAAATAAATCTAGGGATTTAACTAGGATTAAGCCAAAATTATAGACTTTCGGGTCAGATTCGGATCAACAACAGATCGATTTGCGAGCTGGGTTTCATTATTTAATTTTAATTTTTGTTTTGTTTACTTTAAATAAAATCAATTAATATCCAAACCATGGATTCTAACCGAACCACCTGGATATGGACGAATAATCGTTTTAAGATTTTATCAAACCATAAAGGACGGGTCTTTGAAATTTGCCAAGTGTTATAAAATAGACTCTTATTAAATCTTTTCTTAATTTCTAGATGATGAGAAAAGTAAGCATACATGAGCAATTAATTTACTAATTATTCTTATATGCTATTAATATTTGTTATTTTCAAGATGTATTATGAGATTTAAATCACAATTATAAGAACCAGAGAATATAAAAATGAATTAAACATTCCAAATGATATGCCTATATAGATTTAATGACTTAATTTTATAGATGAAAAATCAAACAAAACAAAGAAAGAAATCAAATAAAATTAAAATAAATAAAGAAGTAAATAAATAATAAATAATAAATAAATAAATAAAATAAATAGTAAATAAGTAAGTAAATAAATCAACCGACGAGTAAATAAAGAGATCAAATAAAAAGAAAACAAACAAAACAAAAATACAACAGACAACATGAAGTAAAATATTTAAGACATATTTTATATAAACTCAATAGTTAAGGTTAATGCCAAGCTCAAACAGACAGAATAAACAAAACAAAAAGAAATCAATGAAAATCCAGCTGTCAGTGACTGATCTGCAAGATAAAATAAAGTTAGTGGCTTAAATGGATAAAACAAAGAAAACTAAGGACTAAACGAGCATTTTACCCAAAAATCAAAAGTTTTGACTTAGTCAAAACGCAGAATTGTTGCGTCTGGTTTTTGTCTTCTCCATCTGTTTTCCTTCCGGCGTTGGGGCGGCGACGGCTAAGGGCAGTGAGAGCTGGGCGGCGGCAAATGGGAGAGCTTAGACGGGGCGGCAGCAGGCGACGGGCGTGACGGAAGAGGCGCAGCGGTAACGCGGCAGCAAAGGGGGCAGGCGACGTTAGACGGTGTCGCGGAGAAGCATCACGAACGAGCAGGGAAGAAGGGCGAGCAGGGGAGGAACGCGAGCAGGGAAGGAGGGCGCAAGGCGGGAAGGAGGAAGCGCCTGACGGGGGAGAGCAGCGAACGGGGGAAGAGCTGGTGCGACGCGAGGAGGATCCGGCTGGCGGCGTGACGAACAGAGGGTCCGGCTGGTGGCGTGGCGAACAGCAGAGGCCAGAGGTGACGCGATAGAGAACAGGGGAGGGAGACGGCAGGATCGAGAGCAAGGGTGGTGCGATGAGGCTTCGACGGGCGAAGGAGATGGAGTGAAGCAGAGAGCGAGAAGATTTCGCAACAAAGTCAGCCGGGAGAAAAATGAGATAGAGATCGAGCTGTGATTTTTTTTTTGTCTCGAGCGAGAGAGAAGTCTGGTGCCAGCGGGAGGGAGAGAGATGAGAGCTTTGTGTGTGTGTGAGCTGTGTGTGTGTCTCTGCCGAGTGAGAGAGAGAGGAGTTGTTTTAATAGAAAGGGAAGAAGAATCGAGAAGGGAGCAGGTGAAGAAATTTGTGCCCGGGGAGCGTCTGTCGGCCACTTTTAATTTTTTTTTTCATTAATTAATTTCATTTTAATTTTAATTAATTTAATTAATTTTTAATTAATAATAATAATTTTTTTTTATATATAAAAAAAAAAAAAAAAGATGTCCGTAAAACAATATTTTATATCTTAAAATTAATTAATTGATTTTTTTATTATTTTTTTTATTTTTTAAAAAAAGTTTCAACTAGTCGGACGAAATTGGGTGTCAACAATCTCACACTTAGATCCATACATATTTCAAAATTGGACAAAGAATAACACAACACACACATTGAACAATACAAAGTGAACCCAGTTATATCACAAATCAATACAAAAAAAAAAGGCACAATCAAATTGACGACAACAAACTGAACACACACTGTGCCAATTTTAGTTTCACGCTCAAATTGATGAACCCATTGATTTTTACCAATGAAAAACACAAACCACGAATCGTCAATCCCCTTTACCACGGAGTACCCACTGGTGCACGTTCGCCCTCCCTTGTTCCCCTCTGAATGTAGGCTATCGTTGCACCTTTCGTGATGCCATCCGAGGTCCGCAATAGCCTCCCCGATGACTCAATGACTAGACAACAGAAAGCTCAGTAGTGGTGGAGAAGAAAAGTGGCTCCAACAGGTGGCTCTACGCTAGTTTCTCTTCTTGGGGAAGCAAGAGGGAATTTTAGGGAGGCATAAATAGGGAGGCATAAAGAAGACTCTAAAATGGGTAACTGCCTGATCACACCAAAGATTCTTCGTGCTTTCCATCTTTTTTTAAACTCTTTAACGGAAGCTAACTGTCTAGGTACTTAACAACCACAATTGGTGTACGTACACCAAGTGGATACTCTAATATCTCAAATTGTAATTTCTGATAGAAAGTACTTGAATAATTAGCTCAAGACTCGCACAACAAAATAATTGCCCCTTGATAGGCAGAACGATACGCCCAAAATTAAGGTCACAATGTTCAATCATACTACAATTCATTCTCCTCAACAATTTATGCACGTCTACATAACGAAACAAAAGAACGATATCCTGAAATAAAGAAAAAGCCATGCCCTATACTCGCAAATAAGAATGGTAGTTTACATGCAACAAATATCCTCATTTCCCTTGTTCTGTGCTTGATTTTCTCATATAGTTTCCCCATACCGAAGTAGAGACGACGTCAATGATCTTTCAATTTCATGTTGCTAGATTACAAGGATATTTCTCTACAATTTCACAATAAAATAGTTGCAACATCAGTTAGAACAAAGAATAATACAATTCCGTGTTCTTAAAAAGAAAAAAAAACTTACTTCAAGGTCAGGCAGCTTTTGATTCTTCTTTAGCACGCTTGGAGTTGGATACGTTGTATAGAACAAGACCTAAAACAAGAACACCGCTACCAAACAGGAAAAAGGGGCTTAGGCTTGAACCCTCTGGAAGATATGGCAATGGAAGTGAGAGGATGTAAATTGCGACAGGCACTGCCAAAAAGGAGGTGGACATCAGCTTACGGCTTTCACAAGAAGCAAAATGATTTTGAGCAACACTGATGCACATCCATGCATAACAAAAAGCATGAAATTCAGTTTTGCAGTAAGCACAATATAGACATGCATGTACATGGGTGGGGTGGTAGAGAGAGAGAGAGAGAGAGAGAGAGAGAGGGGACCTGACAATGTCACAGCAAGAGAAGCAACAACAGCAGAAGATACTTTCATCAGATTCAGAACTGATATGTTGAAAGCCATATTGGTCACTACATAGAGTAGGGGAAGCAAAGGAGCTCCATCACAAGCTGAAACATGTAACAAGATCACTTCCAGAAACTTAAACTTATGCCAATTCAAATAAAGCAAAAGCAATTGAAAAATCATAAATATCCAACATCAAAGTGAATTACCAAAACTTGGGTTGTAGAGTGAAGCAAGACATCTTTTGTCTTAAACAGAGAAATATCATAGAAATTTCTGATCAAACAATATATCACATTTCCAGCTGCACCAGACCTCAGTTAACAAATATTTCAATCTCAGGAAAATGACATTTACGTTACTTTCACAAAAATTGGAGACATTGTGATCCCTGCCATTTTCAGTATGGGTTACCCTCACATTCTTATATCTCATGTGCATCTAAGATAAACAATTGGTACCTTTGTAGTTTACAAACTACAAGTAAAACCTTATGAAGACGTATGTTGGCATCATTCATTTTGACAGAAACTTTGAAAAAAAGAAAAAGAAAAGAAAAGTCATTTTTATCAGGATGGAGGAAGAAATCATGATGATATTACCATCATCATATTGAACCTTAATTACAACAATGCTGGGGTCAATTGCATGTAGTTCAAAACAACAATTAGCTTTTAAGAAACCACATACATGTCAACAATATAATCATGCAGAATAACAAATTACAATATTCTTATCCTAATACCATGCTTGATTAAGCCTCTTGTAAGGGAAAACAACACAAAAATTTAGAACTGTCATCATCACATGTTTTCCTCCACTTGCATAAAGAAGCTTCTTGGCACAAGAATGAACATGCATAGATTCAACACTCAAAACTTTTCAAAAAATGAACCTAAATTTGGATACCCTTAACCTTATGCCACCATATACTAGAATAACAATTAAACCAGAAAGATATTATAGTTTTGCTCTTATATTTCACAAATTACGAACTTGTATGCTATTGTATGGGTTGTATTTTATATAATATGCTTTTATCCAATTGCCAAAATTCTGACCCACTGCAAGCAAGGGCATATTGCTGCTAAAACAAGGTGCACCTTGGCCCCATCACTACAAGAAGAAGAGGAAATTTGCTTGGAAAATGGCCTAGATGGGAAGATCATATTTTACCCTTTTATGCATGTAAAGGATGACTACAGCAAAGCCGTGTCAGTTTAGATTCTTTAGAACACCAACAGTTACTGGAAGGCTGACTCCTGTAGAGTCTGTAGGAGATTAGGAGAGTACAGCCATCGAAATCCGATTCATCATATTTCAGAGTTCAAACTTTTTACATACCCCCTTGATCAAGCTTTTCATCTGTTATTAAGAAATCTAGAAGCTCAATATCGTGGGCTACCAGCACAAGATGGTTCGAATATAAGGTGCTCAACTTCAACTGATTATTGGGAATTTCAGTAAAAACACCATATGTTGAAACATAACTTAATATTGGCATACAAATGATGGGACAAGCATTGGTAAATGTGAGCTTGCCTGACATATTTGCTCCAATTTTAAGAAAGCAACCAGCTCCACTTTTCAGATATGATGGAAGCTGGACAAGTGGAATGCCTCGAAGGTTTGACAATAATGGCAAGAGAAGCAGAACAAAGAGTGCCTGCGAATCCAATGGCAAAATTAGCCAAAACCAGAACCTAGAAAACCATGCAATCAAATATAGAATAGGGAAACAAAACATTAAAATGCTTGATAGAACTCCATCGGTCCTTGTTCTGACAAAAGAGTTACTATTGATTATAACCAAATAAAAGACATCAATTGAGATAAACTTGACCCATCAGCCAGAGACCACTTAATTAGACCGGAACTCCTAGAGTCAGGGGATAGTACTGCCTTTTTGCCCAACTGGAACTTCTCCAAAAGACGTGCTTTTTCTTTTTCCTTTTTTGAGAAAAGCTCCTTATTTGAGCTTTCACTTCTATCACTTCTTTTTTTTCCTAGAGCAATTTTCTATAGATTCCATCAGAAAAACAGCCTCTGCCTGCTCTCCAATCCTACTTGTCTACTTAACTACAAGTGTTTACAACCAACAATTTCCATCAATTTTCAGCCACGAAATAAAAATGAGAAAGAACACATTAATGCCAGCCTGGAAAGACAAAGGTGGATATCAAACCAGAACCTCCATTGGCTCCAATGAGTGTCGGTACCCAAAAAAAAAAAAATCATTCACCATGGTCATATTTCATTTGGAGTTTGAAAACTGAAAATTTGTCTATTTATCTGTTTTGATTCATTTAAGAGTAACGGAAAGGCGCTTTGGTTCTGAGGATAATCAAAAGATACTTCACAATGGAATGGAGGGGCAATTTCTTTTAACTATGCTCGATGAAGAAAACATTCAGAGAATGAACTCCTACGTGATAAAGCCCAAGCTTCCTAAATTGATTTCATTAAAGTAGTGTTCATGTAACTGTTTCTAATAAGACTGCAGCTATTCATATAAATTTTTGTAGATCTGTGTTACAAGACCCAAAAAGAACATGCTGAAAAAGAAAATATTCCATTATCAAGCCGCTCAGAACAAATGGGAGCAATCAACAGTTAATTTACAGAATTTTCCTTACTTTTTTTTTTTTGTTAGAGAATCACCCACCACCATTTATTTTGTTACAGAATAACCCTCAAAAGTATAAGACATTTACTAACAGACTAACAGTATGGCAATGCTACCTGAAATCCTGATCCAAAAGAATTGACAACAAATATATCAAGTGACTTTCCCTGAAATAAACAAATTGGAGAGTTTAGGCATCAAATGGAGATTAATATAACAAGCTAATAGCTAATATGCGAGTGATATATTGAGCTACCTTGAGTCGCTTCACAGCATCAACGAAAATAAATTCCTGCTTAAGACAGCAAAATAGAGTTGTTGTTTATCTCAGTACAATTTGGTCAAAGGAATTGAATATGTTCATTGAAGTAACCTTGATAATAGATGCGCCAGCTTGAAATGCTGCTGATGCTATCATCACCATTGGCCAAACAAAATTAGTTCCAGATATCAACCGATCTGTATCTGACCCACTACGATTATGAACATAATTTGAGTCTGGATCCTTGCATTATGTCAATAGAAAGATAATGCCAGTACAGATCATAATTGAGTTACCAAAATTAATAAGTACGCCTGTAAACATCCAAACAGTACCCAAACACCTGATAGGTATGTGAGTTCTACCCCAGTTTGGATTAAGTTTTCTCCAACGATATGAACCCATATTTGTGAAAAACATACCAGCACTCAGTCTTTGGAGATCATAGACCATAGAAATAGTTATAGTCTCTATTTGAAACTGAGATTTCAAATTGATGACGAGCAAATCCATATGGCATTAACACCTGATTCCATGCTATTTTCTAGAGAATCTAAGAGGTCTTACAGTTGTCACTGGTGACAGCACCCTATGAGTCATCCTATCCTATTCAGGAGTAGCCTCACAAAAATGTAAAGGCACATGCCTGCTGATTGTCAAGGTTGATTTTGCACACAGAGATCAAAATGTGGCAGTGATCATAATTAAAGACAAGTCTTTAATAAATCCCAATGATTTTTGCTGGTTTAAATCTATCTTTAGCACTGTAAAATATGCAAAACCATTGGAATCAGCACCACAAAGAATTTGAAGTGGGAATAAAGACAAGAAGGAAAGGACGATGACTTTATCAGCTATAGCTCAAACCCAAGCCTTTTCAGCTTCTCATAAGCAGTGTCATTCATGAGATCTACCAGATGCTGATCTGCAATAAGATTCCTTTAAGCTAATGATTTACATAAATTTGCAAGCCATAGGGCAGCACAACTTGTCTCTGCAGAACATGTCTATTGTTGATGTGAAAGAAACGTAATATACCTTGCAACTGCAAATATGACACCAGCAGCCACGAGTAAGCAACCAGCAATCTGGTTGAAAGAGTATCTTCTTCCCAGGAGAAGAGCAGAAAAGGTCAGCTGCCATACTAGAAAACTCTGTGATAAAAGCAAACATTGCAAGGTTTAACAGAAAGGTAATAGCATTTTAGCATGTTGTTGTGTGACTTCAGGTAAACAATGCCCTTGGATGTGTAAATAAACAATTCAGCATGTTTAAATACGCAACCATAGTTCCCCAATTCTAAGAGAGAGGACTGGAATTTCCAACCTCCAAAAACAAGAGAAGCATGAATCTTTATAGATATTTCTTAGTAATGCATCAAAAAGCTAAAGTTGGTAATTAAATGAAAAGAACTACTTTGCCCGACAAATATTGCCTTTCTGCCCAATTGTTAGCAAGCAACTGAAATCCACGTGGAATAAAGTAGACTAATGAACTGACAGTATGCTGCTAGTAGTGATTCCTGAATATGACTGTAATCAAACACTCAAGAATATGACAAAACTGACAGTATGCTTTTAGTGGTGATTCCTGATGCATTTGCCCTAAAAAAAGTTACAAGAAACAGGTGGAGTATTTGTTTTACTCTGTGGAGGATTTTTTGTTTCCTACTGTTCTACATACACTTCACAGGGATAGCTAAATGGACCCATATCCTTATGGTCTTCTTCTGAAAAAACAGCATACCTGAGTAAGTATGGGTATGGCTGGCCCAGGAAGCATGGCTGATTACAGAGCAATCAATATATCAGCAGAAATATAATACTGATAATAATAACTAAATGAACACCTGAAGACATGATAAAACAAAATCCCATATCAGCTTAGTTTCCTTCTAAGCCCCAGCACGTCTGGAAGATAATGTACAAAAAAACTAGTGCTATATAGACAGAGTTCTCGAAAACAGACACACATAAAAATAAAAATAAAAAAGAAAAAAAAAAAACGTAAACCAGAAAAGGCCGCTCGTACCTGCTGCAGCCATTCCACTGGCTACCCCGAGAGCTTCTAGCATTCCAATTGCCGTATATCGCCATTTTGGCAAAGCTATCATTTCTTCAGTCACAATACCCGCTCGATATCGTGCATACAGAATCGAAAAATAAATTAACATGTACCTGCATTTGATCGAGCCGAAAATTACCAAAAGAAACAGCACATAAACATAAAAAAATCACAAATTAAGCAAACCCAACTGAGCCAACACTTGAATAACAATACTAATACGCAAATTGATAGAAATTACCCAAACGTTGTGAGCTGGGCTAAAAAGAAAGGATACTGTTTCATAGGGACGAGAGCTAGCTTGTAAAGCACACGATTAGCGACGGCCAATATCACCGTAATGGCAGACCCAATCATAACAATTTTGGCGTCGGAATTGCCGGCCGCTGTGTTACTGCCCATTGAGGCGCGAATGATGCGGCTAGGGTGGGTGACGATCGGGAAGCTGCGTCGAGCGGTAGTGGGTTTACATGGGATCATAAAAGAGTTGGGGTTGGTGAGGAGCGAAGCTGGTAACTGAGAAGAAGGAAGGGCACGGAACGATGACGCGCATGCGTACGCCATCGCGAGAAGAGCGGGCGAGGAGACGTAGATATTACCGGGCACACTAGGGCCGTGTTTGGCTTTGGATATAGACTTTAATGTGCTTACGTGTACTAAAAAAAACATTATTTTTTTTTTTAGGCAAATATATCAAATTTGTCATTAATGTTTTGGCCAAGGACAAATATAGTACTATAGTTTTTTTAGCCGAATATGCCATTTCCAGCTACAAAATAATGAAAAATGGTAAAATTAGCAGGTTTTGAATTCTTAGGATTATTATACATCTTTAAAAAATATCAGGACATTTAAGATTTTTACCAAAAAAAGGGTTTAATCTTCACCATCAGCGCTTTAGCCTTATCATTGTCTCTATCACCAGCACCCCAGCCTCGTTGCTGTCCTCACTCTGTCTCTGCTATCTAATATCTTTGCCAGAATTCAATATATATATATATATATATATAGAAAGAGAGAGAGAGAGAGTTTAATTACAACAAGTTTTTTAAGTTTGTTAAAACTTATATTATCACTCTAAAATTACAAAACTTGTTATTTTTAATATTTTTCATTAGCTTTTTAATGTTTTTCGTTAGATTTTTAACAGCCAGTGGTATATCTATTTTTAATTTGAAATTTTAGTGGCATGTCCAACCTTTCGCTCCCAATCCAAAACATTAGTGCAAAGTTGATATTTCTGCCTTATTTTTATTAATTTTATTTTTATCACGTTCTCTAGCTTGCACTTGTCTGACATACTCCGTGAGTGGCCACAAATATCAAAACACAAATAGACCGTGTGATAAGCACACACTTTTCCCAAATTCTCAATCTATTGTTTTGATTCATTATTTACATTTGACCTTTCTGAATCTGATTTCATGGTTCTTTTGACCATTTTCTTTGTTTTCCTCTTTGTGTTTAGGGTCTTTGGCTTTAAGTGTTGTTTGAAGTTTAGAGCTTTCGATTTGTTGCTTTGTTGGAAAACCCTAGTTGTCATCTTTTAGATTTGTTTATTCTTCTAGAGTTAGGTGTCTGATATTCTGGGTTTCGGAGCCCCTCCCTGTTTTCTACTTAGGTAGCTATTACCTATTCATCTAATCCTGTCTTAGCCTAAGGTTATCTCCTTTAACGAAGCTTACCATAGTTAAGCCTTGGGATCTGTTGTATTCGCTTTATATTACTTGGTTCTTGTTTGCTTATTATACTTCCTTACTTCCTGTCTGTCAGCTCTGGTGTAATGTTCAAGGTTGCAGTGATTATTCTTGTTACAGTATTTGTGGTTAGAATACTTTCTTTGTTTCTTTGTGCATACCAATTGGCGAGCATTGTTGGCTTTTCTGAAACATTTTTTTCTTGTGCTTAGGATGCTATTTATATGATTTAGAATGAAGTATGTGATCCCTTAAAGGCATTGTGCTCTACCTCCGTAACCCCTTCCAAAGATAGCAGTTTATCCACCTAATCGTTTTCCTATACATGGCTTTGTTATCATCACCGACACTGACATGCTAGACCAGACCCTCTAATATTTACCCAAAACCCTACTCATACAAATTGTAGGCCAAATGAGATTTTCACCAAATTTCATTCAATTTTATATTCAGCACGCTTGGCAAACTCAAGACTATGTTTCTATGTTAAGAGGGGTAGGATAGAATCAATTTATCCTTAGATTCATAAGCTAGGCAGATCTCTTATGAGTAGAATCAGAATCCCTTTGGAATATCACTAGAGCCCTTATTCTTGCCCAACAAGTTCAACCTCATCTTCATGCTCAAAACCATGCTTTTTTAGATTGTGGCAAATTAGGTTGATATGGCTGATTTTCACATCATTGATGCAGTTTTGGCTCAATCAATCTTGAAGTTCAAGCTGAAGAGGTACTTGCTCAGCCAAACTTGGCACCAATTTGGCTCAGTATTCAACAAATTCTAAATCCTGAAGAAGTTTTGCCTCATTTTCTTAATCTAGTGCTTATTCCGGAGCATGTAGATGAACAAGAAGATGTTTCAGAATAAGATCAAGATGATGAGCCAGATCTAAATTTAGACATACATCTAAATTTGGGCCCACAAAACATTTTTAATGAAGACCTTAGTACTAAGTCTAGTTATGGATCAGACTCAAATAATTCAGCTAAAACAATGATCATTTTAGGCTCTGCCCCTTCGAGACCATCTACCTCTTTCCCCAATCAACTTAATAACTTAGCCTAAGCCCATTTTGATTCAATTGACCTAAATAGGCGTTGGTTTCTTGCAGCCTTCAGAAGGCTTAATCGTCCAAGCTCTACTTTCAGTACTTCGCTTGTTCCTATAAACCATCCCAAAGAAGGATGAGGGGATTTGGTCTCTTTTTCTTCCTTACCACCAAAGAAAAGTTAGAAGCTTTAAGTCTATCAATTTTAACATCAGCAACCTGGAACGGGTAAACGTAAAAGAGATCTCAGTTTCAACGTTCCTTTATTGTTATGCTCCTTCTTCGTCAGACTAATAGCACCAGATGGCTCTGGTATTGCAAAGTCTATCTCTGTGTCCCACGAATCAACAAGACTACTCAAGCGAGACAGAGCTTGATCCCTTCACTGGTGTGATGATATATGTCACCTTGTCTTCTCCAAATTTTGGGCTGCATGGAAAAAACCTAAATTGGTTCCTTCTTTCAAGTTGTCCAAACACAAGCTCTCTAATGCTAGAATGGGAGATAGCTCTAACACACACCTTCATAAAAGGTTTTTTATCTTACCCTAATTTTTCTATTAATCAATTGTTTATTTCTCTATCTTCTTTTGTGCCCTTTGGTTCCTCTACAGCAGATTTAAAGTATAATCATCAACCTTTTCCGGGTGATGGCAACAACCCAACAAGAACGATGGAGCTACACTTAAAATCTGATTTTTTTAGGTTTGAGCCTAATCAAACCCAACTGGTAAAATGATCCTATTAAGTTTAAATTACTGTGGGTTGGGGCTTTCCACTGCGGTATGTCATCTTCATCATTTAATTGGTAGCAAACGCAACAACCTTCTGTTTTCAATGGAAACCCGATTATAAGGGATGCAAGTATAAAAGAAGTTAGAAAACCTGCATATGGATTATTGTAATTTTTCTCAACCCTATTGGGTGAAAATGGAGATTTTGGGTTGGACGGTCTGCTGATGTTATATGTTTGGTTTTGTTTAAGGATGGAATTTTAATTTTGTTGAAAGTTGGCTCAAATATAACTTTGTTTGGCTGCCTTTATGGCTGTCCTTTTGTAAGATATCGTCAAGCAACATGGAATAAAATCCTAGCAATCCTTCTGTCATATTCTAATCATTTTTTGCTCTTTGGTGACTTTAATTAAGTGATCTCCCCTATAGACAAAACTGGCTGGAATTCCCATGTCTGTGTTAGGGCTGAATTCTGTAATCTTTCTTATCTAATTTGTGTTTTGTTTTAACTGCCTTGTAAGGGCTTGACTTATACTTTGTCTAATTTTAGATATGATGAAAACCTTGTTTGTGAGATATTGGACAAAGCTTATTGCTCTCAATCATGGCTAGATTTGTTTCCTACAACTTAATTGCTAAATCTCTCCATTCAACATTCTAACCATCCGCCATTTGTTGGATACTTCACCAATGTGAAATTTCTATCATCGATTAAGGAGATTTAAAGTTTTCTAAATGCATTATTTGAATTATGAGATTATCATTCAATCAATTTGGCAAAATTCAATTTAAGGTTCCCTAATGTTCAAAGCTGCCTGTAAATGTTCCTAAATGGTTCCCAACCTAAGGAGTTAGAATAAATCATCGATTGGTAATTTGAAGAAAGAAATAGAAGCTATGGAAGCTCAAATGGTACAGTTACAATCCTCCCCTTCCAACCCATCTACTTGGATAGCCATTTTTACTTACAAATGAATAGTGTTTATGGGCTCAAAAATCCAAAATTTAGCGGTTAGCCTTTGGTGGCTGTAATAGTAAATTTTTCCATTTTATAACAAGTGCCAAAAGACTTCACTTTCACATCCCCACCTTTCAATTAAATGAAGAAAATTAGATTTATGAAGAAGAAGATATAAGGAGAAGCATTCATTCTTACTTTAACAATTTATTCAATATGTTCCCTCACCATTATGAGAATGCCTAGGCCATTCTCTACTCCAACATCTCGAAGGTTTTGTCTTAAGATCATTTAGTCATTTTGAACAGACCTTTTACTAATGTAGAAGTTAAACGAGCTACTTTTGACTTGCGAAACTTGAAAGCTCCGAGACTAAATGCTTTCCCTCTGGTAATGTTCAAGAAGTACTAGCATACTATGGGTAATTCAATTACTAAAGCAGTCTTGTATTTTCTTAATGGTGGTATTTTTCTTCATCAAATTAATAAGACATTCATTACATTCATTCCAAAAATTCAGGGAGCATTTAGGGTGGAAGATTTTTGTCCGATAAGTTTGTGTAACACTCTATATAAAATCATTGCCAAAACATTGGTCAACTATTCGAAACCTGTTATCTCATCCTTAGTTTCAGATTATCATAATGCATTTGTTCTAGGTTGTCACATTCAATATAATATTATTATGGTGCATGAACTCCTTCATATGGTCAATCAAACTAAGGCTAACTCTAGACCCCGATGGTACAAAGTAGTTTTAAAATTGGGTATTCGGAAACCTTATGACAAGTTGAGGTGGTCCTTTGTTCGGGAAGTCTTGGAATCAATGTATTTTCCGGATAAATGGACCTCTTTGATAATGTAATACATTTCCTTTGTATCTTATTTGGCCTAGTTAATGGTAGCATAACTGATCAAGCAGGTCTTTGGCAGGAAGACCCCTTCTCCCTACCTTTATATTCTATGTGCAGAAGCTTTTTCCTCTTATTTTTCTTATTTACATCATTGTGGTCAAGTATTAGGCTTAAATGCAAGTAGGTTAAGTCCGGCTATTAATCATCTATTTTTTGCAAATGATTGCTTACTATTTTTTAGACTGACTAAGGATTCTATCATGTATATTAAAAATGCTTTATAGTTTATGAATCAGCAACTAGTCAATAGGTGAATTATTAAAAACCTTTATGGATGTTTAGCCACAATGTTCCTGAAGCATGTATTCAGGAGTTCTGTCATGTTTTTCCTTTCCAACTCAACAAGGGTATTCTAGATTATTCGGGTGCCCCTTTATGCCAGAATTTGTCGCCATTTCTAACTTTTAAATTCTTAGAGGATAAAATAGCTATTCATCTCAGTATTTAGAAGAACAACTTACTCAACGATGTTGGAAGGGTAACTCTTATCCAGTCCACTTTATCCTCTACTTTGGTCTACATTATGACTCTTTTTAAAGTGTCGATGACTATTTCTGATAAATTATGTAGTGACATAGTTAAATTTTGGTGGTATAATCAAGGTGAAATAAAAGATTGTCACTAGAAAAATAGGCATTTATTAATGCTTTCAAAAGCTTCAGTTAGCCTAGGTTAACATGATATGCATTTTTTCAATTAAGCTTTGTTAGCAAAATCTTTTTGGCACATCTTTTCTAGCAACTCCAATACCTTTGTTTCCAAAGTGTTGTAGGCTAAGTATAGTGATTCTCCATTTGTTTAGACAACTTCAAAGAAGAGTAATAAATCTTCTATTTAGATAAGTTTACTCTATAGGTAGAATCTGTTATCTCCCAGATATAGCTGGTCCATCGATGATGGCAAATCCATCCAAATCTGGTATGATTGGTGGTTGTAA
Organism: Aquilaria yunnanensis; assembly: GCA_039654915.1. Classification (NCBI taxonomy): domain Eukaryota; kingdom Viridiplantae; phylum Streptophyta; class Magnoliopsida; order Malvales; family Thymelaeaceae; genus Aquilaria; species Aquilaria yunnanensis. Next base: position 99,231,264 of record CM077593.1, on the reverse strand, counting down.
GAGGTGCCTCTTGATCTTCTTCGATGACAACAGCATGGATCAAGTACAGATACCACCATAGCTGCCCATAGTTTTTTTTTTTTGTGCAAGAGACCTTATGGGTAGGCGCAAGCTGTTGAAAAATCTCATCTATACCTATGACCTGCAGGTAATCCATACACGTGGATTACAATTCATTGTAGGTGTTGCATCCATTATAATTAAAATATACATACAAGTCATTGGTTATATATAATATAACAAAATCATAAAATATATAAAATCATAACATATATACAGGAAAATATTCAATGGGGAATTAGTATAAAATATTACTTAAGTGTAGTTGTTACATCCATTATAATTAAAAAATAGAAAATTTTTACTCACGGGTTTTATGGGTAAGCAGGATGGATTTTACCGGTAATGGATACCCTTTAACTGCCACCCACCCGTACTCGCTAGATGGGTATGATTTGTTACTCACGTCCATTCCACTGAGGATATTTTTATCCGTTTACCCGTTGATTAAACCGGCTATCACTTAAATTATCAAAATACAAACCTTTTCCTCCTTATTTATAAATGGGGCGCATATGTTTATGTAGACTTTCTGCTACTAGGTATGTTTGGAAACAATATAATTAGCCATAATGTAGTCTGTTTATCTTGATTTTCTATTACATTTGTAAATAAAATAGTTAACTAAATTTCTAATTCTAGGCATTTATGGAAAGAATAAAATTAAATTTAAAATGCTAATAAGTCAATCATAACATTTTTCTAATGATTATACTCGACTTTTCCCTTAAGTTCGCATAACTTTTGAAAATTATAAACCATGATTTTGAGATTAAGTTGAGTAATGTGTAAAATGGATATTATAATTAATGGAACAAAATTTTGATACTAATTCTTTAATATTTCTAATTAATTTTATTGTTTAATCCGAGTCATAATATTTTAGTCTTTATTGTAAACCATTTTATCTTGATTTCTTGTTAAATTTGTAAAAAAAATAGTTAATTAAATTTCTATTTTTGGGCATATATGGAAAGAATATATTCAGTCAAGAAATTAATATAATATAATTGGGTAATAAGTCAATCATAATACTTTTGTACAAAATTAATGTATTTTTTATTCCTTATTTTTGAATTGTGTATATGAACATTAAACTATCGAATTTACATTCCATATAGTATTCGTCAGTTATAGTATTGTGTAGTTAAATTGTGGTACATTCCATTTTAGATTATCGATTTACATGTTATATTAAGTTTAATTGATTTTTTCCTTTAACTGTTGATTGATTTCAATTATGATTGCATGGTCTCAAATCCGACATTCCTTTAATAATTTTATGGTAGTAGAGAACTATCCGGATTGTAAAAGCTCATATGCTAATAGTAACAGTAAATTCTCTTTAATTATCATGTTGTTAATCTAACTTAAGGATGTGAAGAAAACCGTTAACTTTAATAAAGCGTAAAATTGAATTTATAGTTTTTGTGAATGAATAAATAGCTACAAAAAAAAAATAAAAGAGCTATGAGCATGTTGGGCTTTTGTCAAAGACATCGACCCAATGCCTCAAGGGCCGGAGTCACAGACAAGGCCGAAGGCTCATCCAGAACTTCCCAATCCACAAATCGTAGAATGTTCTGGAAGGAGGAAGTCCCGCAACCAGTTTTTGGCCACGTGGCTGAGGGAGATCAGGAAACGGCGTATTGCGTCTTCCGTAAGAAACAACCTCAACGTGCTCTATAAGTAAAAGCTCAGCCACTGCCAGAAAATTGTACCTCTTTTTGTTGCCGGGTGTGGGGATTACATTACGGTAATCACTCTTCTTTACGTCCGCTTAATTAACCGTTTGATTTCGAGTTTTCGACGCTCGTCAAATATGCCTCGCGCAAGCTCAGGAGGTGAGTATCCGACCTGGACAAGCTCGGACCTTCTCTTATCACACTAATAGATTTGTGTGGTTTTTTTTTATGGGCATTTCGTGCTTCTTGTTGTGATCCTTTATCAAATAGTAATTGCGTATCTATTTTACGCATTCGTCGTGGACGTCGATCTCCTGTTTCCTTCACGGATCTAGTTTTTAGCCTCTAGGGTTCATGCATTTTCCCTTTTTTTTTTCTCTACATAGTGCTAGGGTTTATGCTAGCTAGCTGATCTACTCTGGTTTGAGCGGATCCGTTTATTTTAAATGTCAATTTTGGTTTTTGGGAATTTTCTGTTTTCTTCCCCTTCTTTGATTCTTGAAAAATTAGGTGGTTTTTACATGATTGTGAGTTTTTACGCAAACTGGCACTACAAGGAAAAAGCCAATTAGTGACGGATAGCCTTCGCTAAACATGAATTAGCGACGGCAAACCGTCGCTAAAAGGTCTATCGCTGATTTACTCGCCGCTAAGTTTTTAGTGACGGTTACCGTCACTAATTAGCGACAGTTAAACGTCACAAAATAAACCGTCACAAATTTTCCGGTAATGGTATCGGCCGGCGCGTTAGCGACACATTAGCGTCACTAGTTAGTGACGTATAGACGTCGCTAGTTAATGACAAGTAGCTGTCGCTAGTTAGTGACACTTTGCCGTCGTTAGTTAGTGACGTGTAGCCGTCGCTAGTTTGTTACCTAGTATACCAATTTTTTACTTAAATTGAGGTGATTAAGCACTGCAAATCAAGTTCTCAGTCTTTACCTTTCGATTCCTTCTTGAAACCCAGCAATTATATACATGTTGATTTTGTGGTGGCTGCTTGCTTTTCCAACTATCCGAGAGTACAATTCATAACTAGGGGATAGGTGCATTAATCTATTTTCATCTCCCATAAAAGATCATTCCATCTACTCCACCTTACATATATGTATATATATTAGCGTCTGTTTTTATGACCAAACCTCTACTTTATATATAAAATTTCACACGTCTCTCTGTCTTGATGTTATTTATTTTTTTCGGAAAATGAAACTTGACCTTTTTCTTATTACTACCAATTTGTGTCTCTCTTTATTATGAAAATTAAATTTTATCAAACCATATAACATGGTTTGCCTTTTTTTAAATTATATGATAATACTTTAATTTAGTTCTTTAAACTGTAATGTAGCTAGGGACATTTTTAGGTTTTCTAACCAACAGACAACACGTGAACTAAATTTCTTTCACACTTTAATCCTGTCTTATAATGTAGCAATATAGGATCAATAAACCATGCTAGCAACAGATACTATTATAATTAATATATAACAAAATTTGTACTCATCACTTTAAACCATGCTACGAACAGATACTATTTAATAGTTTTCTTACCCAAACATTCAACAATATTTGTTAACTCTCTACGTCAACAAGAGAGGTATTGCTACATCTAGTGTTAGATATACATGTGATAGAAACAAGAGAACTGCGGTTACTCATTACAACAAAAAACTAAAAAGACTTACAATTGGTATTAGATATTATCGAGTACCAAGTGTCTGTGTGTCCTACCCAAAAGCAGCTTGTAGCACAATTAAACTAATTCACTTCAATTGTATTCATCGAGATTGCCTGTTGCACAGTGGTATTAGCTAGAATGCATATCAGCTGAATTTAAATTTTCAATTATTATAGTACAAGCACAGATTATATATAAATACATAGTAGAAAGCATTTGGATATATACAGTTAAATATAAAAAAAGGTATGAACAAGAGAAAGCACTTCTCAAGTATTGCATATGCTCAAAGTTTTCTCCAGATAAGAAAAAAATGAATCAGAAACACATGAGGCGCATTACCTTACTTCTTTATGCACTCTTAACAGCACATTCTGTCGTTTTGTGTCCTTGTATTACTCTTGACATTGCTGTACATACACGGACAAAACATTTCAGAAAATGAAAAAACTGAAAAATGCTTCAGTTTTTGAACATAAAACCCCTAAAACAGAACTTTGTTAGTAATTCACTTCCGGTGGAAGGAAGTGATTTACCGACATGTTCCTAAAGCAAAATGGAACTTGTTGATTTACCGTTACATTTTGGCTTATGTGACTTGCAGAACTATTTGTGATTCAAAGTTTAGGAAGATGGCATCTAAACTGAGGTTTTTGAATGGAGACATGTTTCTTATGGCCTAAGGAAGCTTTCTGCAGAATTTTGTGGAAAATGGAGCTGATCTTATTTGCAGCAGCCGAAAACCTGTACAAGGATAAGTTGTTGGGCAACTTTGACTCAAGCTTGACTTTGAGTTTGGAATAGAGTTTTGGTCTGATATTTTGAAGCAAAGTTTATCTACATATTTAGGACTTAGCTGCAAGTTTTTGTACCATTTGAAGCCATGGAACTCAAGATGGCCTCTTAAGATCAAGGTTGCTACTAATAGAACTTATAGAACTTGGTGCTCTTCAAACTCTGGGAGAATGACTTCTAAATTGAGGTCTAAAGTGATGAACAGGTTTCTTATAACCTAGGGAAGTATACTGCTATGTTTGGCTGGATTTGGAGCTGTAGTAATAAAAAATGACCTCCTAAGACCCCAAGCTCAAGTTATAAATCTGCTTATGAATACAGTGCTATGAATACAGTAATGAAACTTCCTGCTTATGAATACACTGCTATAAAAGACAGGAAATCAACAATGTTGAGGAAGTTTTATGGACATTTTTGGGGCATATCTTGAATTAAGCCTTCGAGTTGGAGTATTTAATTGGAGAAAACTTCCTGATAACTATAGAAAAGTTTATAAATATGTTTCATTATGAAAATGAAACTTGACTGGAAATTTTGGATGACTTATGAAATGCAGAATTTAGAAAACTCAACAAAAACAGGTTTTTGAAATCCTGTAATATGCAGAATTGTTTTGTGCTTCAAACTTTGGGTAAATGGTTTCTAAACTGAGGTTTAGGAACTATGACAACTTTTTTATGGGAAAGAGATGATAAATGTAGATTTTAGTGGAGTTTGAAGCTATGGAACTGAAAAGAGACATTTGAGTTTAATGTTATAGTTGCTGCAAATCTATTATAAAAAAAAACAAGATAGAAGGAAGAAGTTTGACTTCTGGTTTGACTTTGAGGAGGAGAAAGAATCCAGAGATGAAATTTTGCAGACTTGTTTATGAGCTCAAAATCGACAGTTCCTAAGTTGAATTTTCTGGTTTTAAACTAAGTAGGAATACTAAGTTCGAAAAACACGTAAACAGCTGACCATCTTATTAACGGGAAAACAAAAGAAAGTTCCAGAAACCGAAAAAAAAAAATTTCTTAACAGAAGGAAGCCAGCAAAGGAGAAAAACTAAAGTACGGGAACGTTATGCCTGTACCTCAAAAGATGCAGTTTTTAGTTTAAGAGTCAATGTTCGTCCAGATATTCCCTCCTGCATGTCAGATGACAGCATCTCTGCAATTTCAGCTACAAGGATAACCATAAAATAAATTCTGCCACTCAAAAAATATTCAACGATGCAAACCCTATATATTCCAACAGCTGTTCTCATCTAGTCCTGAGCCATGTATGACAAGAATTTGTCATTGTAAGTTCAATTCTTTAACAGACATGTACCTAATTTCTGATGAAGCAACACAATATCCTGTGTGGCTGCAAATGTCCTCTCATTGCTGATACTTTTACGAGACTTGACTTCAGGAGTGTCAGTCCCTCCAAGCCCTAATCCAACAGAGAGGAAAAAATCTACAGTATATTGGAAAGAGGATTTACAGCCAAATAAAAGTGCCCCCAAATTATATATTAGCATGGGACACAGCAAACAAAGCCAACTGCTTCAGCGGAAAGCAAAAGACATTAAGACTTGCTCCTTGCTAACTTTCATGTGCTCTTGTTTTCTTTAAACGACCAAGAAATTGGACCTTCTTCACCAACTCCATCCCTGTCTTTCAAAAATTCGTAGGCTTAAAAAAATTTTGGTTTTTGTAGCCAATAAACTGTCACACGAAAGGTCTAAAACTAATAGATCAGGGAAGTGTCAATTGAACACTCTGTCAACTGGATGTATTGAGAACTCAAAGTATGATTTTTGAGTAATTTGGACATATTACATATTGCACAACAAAAAACTTTAGCTTAAAAAACCTAGAGCAAGCAAATAATGAAGTTGATGATACAAGAAAGAAGCAAGTCTAGAATCAGAAGGAATCAATAAATAGCCAACAAAAAAAGGAAGAGCAGCATCCTATATAAGTGAAAATATAAGTACCATGTATTCTCTGATAACAATCATAAATCATAGTACAGGTAAAGTAGCATATCGAACCTGATGTAGAACGTGAAAAGAGCGCACAGAGAAAACTACCCTTCTGCAGCATCTTTTCACAAGTGGTAATTCCAAGAACACCCTTTAAAATGGTTTCAGTCACCTTGCCAATACCCCCAATCTACAAATATATTCCATGAAGTACATTTGAGTACTGTGGAAACTTATGTACGTTAAAAAACAGAAATAGGACAAAATCAATGTAGGATTCCAAAATATACATTAGAATGATAAATACCTTCCGAATTGGAAGAGAAGATACAAATGTCATGACAGCCATGTAGTCATTGAGGAGAACAAACTGACCATTTGGCTTGTTTATGTCTGAGCAAACCTGAGGAAAGATAAGCATGTATAGCAGACTTCAAAAGGTCACTTATATTTTTTGATAAAAATACTGGCATGTGATTTTCAAATGGACCTATCCTTAAAAATAGAACTCTCTACGAACCTTAGAAGTTAGGATGCCATCATAAACAAACTAGCATGGCATCGATTTTTTAATCTTACCTTGTCATATGCTGGCTTCATCTAAGCACCGAGAATATTCTCCATATGCTCCTTCCATCACTATTGTGAAGGATCCCTAACTCAGTACTATCTCCTATCTTCACAGACATTTGATATGTTTCTTATAGTCGCCCCAACATAATGCCAATATATTTATGGTAATGTTAGAAGATTGAAAAGTGGCTCACATTTTCTTTCATATGTTCTGGATGTAAAGTGTATTGTCCCCAGATGTTGTTGGAAACTGTGGAAGGCTATTCTGGAAGTAATCTGGTTCAGTTCTTGCCTTTTCACATGACGAATTTACATCTTTCAAAGGTTCTGGAGAAGCTACCACACTGCATACAAGAACAGTATCTTAGCAGCAAAAATAACCACAAATAAAGAAGTCTATATTAGATACGTCTATCAATTGTCAGGAACATGTTTGTGTTTGGGTATCTTTTTTTTTTTTTTTTAAGCATACCATGAACAGAATAAAAAGTAGACATTGTGAAACAGTTCTAAAAAAAATGGAAATTCTCATTCGAATGGAACTTCCCTCCCCTAGCTGCTGAAACACAACATACGGAAAATTCTCAGCCTTTTGGGTAGGCGCTCCAAATGAGAGTCGTTTTCTAAATGAGTGCGAGCACCTACGGTTGTTTTAGGAGTCTCATATAGCATTCCCGTAGTACTCTTCTACCATGTGATAATTTGTCTTAATGCCATAAAATCATTTAGATGAATTCTCCATCAACACATAGGATAATCTAGAACCCGCACTTACGTTTCAGTACCTGGGAAGCTCCGCAGCTCGGAGATGCTAAAATTAGCAGTGATGGGTTTCGAGTTCGACTGGAGGAGAGATGGATGTGCCAGGAATCGAATTCCCCTGCCTCCTTTGAAGAGCGAACTATGGCTGCTCGGCATTTGCGATCTTGATCATTTTCTTACTAGTCGTCAGGAAGCTTTGATTTCTTTGGGCCGAATCCGATGCTCACTCTAATCAAACACAAATCGAAGAAAAATCGAAGAGAAGTCAACAACAAATCGATTACAATTCGAAGATAAATCCCTAACTGGTCAAGTAGAGTGGAGTTACCCGGTGCTTCCCAGGCCGTTGTCGAGTGTGCGAAGAAGATCAACTCACTCCCATTATCACATTCGCCCTTCTGATTTTGAAATCCCCATCGAAGGTATTCAAGGGCATGGCGATTTGGCGTTGTTTTTACGAAATAGAGCTGCGTTTTGTTTGGCAACAAGAAAGCCAGAGAGGCTTTAAAACTTGCTTAACCAAGCGACGGTGAGCCGTCGCATGAAGATAAACCGAGGGGGAGCCGTCACTACTCACCAGCATTACTTGGACATCATTTTTTAAATTTTGTTCATGTATTTTTTTTACCAAAAAAATTAAAAAATTTATTTAAGGTTATTCTTATATACAAATAACTAATATTATGGTTACTGATCAAGAAATTAATATTGCTAAGGCCTAGAAAAAATCAGTTGAAATTTAAGAGATTTTCACTTCTCTTTTCTCTTTTTTACAAAAATAATTTAGATAAATAATTTTTTTAACCTAAATTATAATCTATATTTTTTCCATAAACCTAAATAATTAAACCGTCGCTAAATGACGTTTTTCTAGTAGTGTTTATATATCTATGTGTGTGTGTATAAATATGTACAAATTAATGCGAATTACCCATATCATAATTTGATTAATAGAGTTAGTGAGGGCAAGATATTACTAAATTTAGCGAAGGTAACACATCACTAAATGTAGCGACGACTAACCGTCACTAAATTACCGACAGTAAACCGTCATTAAGTTAAATTAGCGACAGTAAACCGCCACTAAAATTTAGCAACTCATAACCCCTACTAAACTTTTAGTCGACTTTAAGGTAAACATCTCCACGACATTACATATATTAAAAAAAAAATTACTTATGTTAAAAGAGATGAAAATTTACCATAAAAAATGACTAACACATGAGAACTATTACTTAATTTTGGGATTTTGTTAAGCTTAGCGACAGCTAACCGTCACTAACTTTAGCGACGGCTAATCGTCACTAAATTAGCGAAGGTAAGCCGTCACTAAATTTAGCAACGATAAACAGTCACTAACTTTAGCGACGGTAAGCCGTCACTAAAATTTAGTGATTGACAGCCGTTGCTAAAATCTCACCGGATTGTTAGTGACTATTTATCGTCCTTAAGGTAAACATCTCCATGACATGACATATATAAAAAAAAATTATTTATGTTAAAAGATATGACAATTTACCATAAAAAATGACTAACACATTAGAACTATTACTATTTTTTTGGATTTTGTTAAGTTTAGCAACGGCTAACCGTCACTAAATTAGCGAAGGTAAGCCGTCACTAAATTTAGCAACGGTTAATCGTTACTAAATTAGCGACGGTAAACCGTTACTAACTTTAGCGACGGCTAACCGTCACTAAATTAGCGACGGTAAGCCGTCACTAAAATTTAGCGACGGTAAGCCGTCACTAAAATTTAACAACTGACAGCCGTCGCTAAAATCTCACCGGACTGTTAACGACTATTTACCGTCGCTAAGTAGCGACGGTTTTTAGCTGTTGCTAATTAAACCGTCGCTAAATGACGTTTTTCTAGTAGTGTGGTCTCTTCGGATAAGAAGAGTTCCATAAACTCTGTGGGGTGTCGTTCAGTTCTATAGTGATGTATGTATTTTATAATAAGAAATTCTTTTCAATTTTTTTAATTTATAGTTTGTTTGTATGTTTACACGAATCGCCGTCATGTAAAATTTGAAATTCATTTGGTATTTTAATTAAGTGTGATTCGCAATCAAAAAAATTTCATTTGGACAATTCTTCTAGAGATTTCATTTCATTAAAATCAGAACCGGTCCAAATGAATCTTGATTGTGACACAAAAAGATTTTTTGTAACAAACGTGGCTGGTTTTGATACTGTTGGAACTTTTATTGTTTTTTTTTCTTGGGATCATTAATGGTTACTTTGAACTATAAATGATGAAATTTGCAGGAAGGTCTGGTGGCTTTCGCTCCTCTACTGGCTACCGTCCTTCTGGTGGCAGTTCACCGCGTAGTGATCCTAAACCAGGTAAAATTGCCCTTTTTGTGACACCACTTGCTTGGCTCTTTGGTTTTCAGTGTGAACTTTGGTTTAAAGAAGGCTTGGGTGTGTCAAATTATGGGACAATATTGGTGCATTCCCAGACTTCCTAGCTGGGTTTCTTGCACTTGCTCCCGTAATTCCCTCACCACAGCCACTCAGGAGTACGTGCATAAATAGATAAAACATGCATGCACACATGTGGTTGTTATTTGTGTATGCTGATAAATGGGAAAGGACGAGACAAATCTCCCCTAGCCTCCAGTTTGTATTGCAAAAGAAGTCTTTAGTGATGCATGTTAGACTTTGTAGTTTTACAAGTCAGTTGCTAGTTACAGTTGCTACTACTCCTCCTCCAACTCCTGCTCGAGCTGAAAATAAGCCTGCTGAAGGAGGTCTTGGTGCTACAGTCGCTGATGGTAAGTTTGCTTACTCTTCCTATTGCGACCCACTTTGGTGCTAAATGTTTTAAAAAACGATCTGGTTTTCTATTTATATTGATGCATTTGGCCAATCTCCTGTGGTGAGAAAAGAACAAAGTAGCAGGCTACCAGTGCAAGGCTGGCTTGATGACTTGATTAAAAATAGAAAAGAAAAAGTTGGCTCATTGAATTATTCTTTCCATATGAATGTGCAGGATTTGCCTTTGGCACTGGAAATGCGGTTGCTCACAGGGCTGCTGATGCTGTTCTAGGACCTCGTGTGGTCCATCATGAGCCTGCTCCTTCAGTAGCACCTGCAGCTGTTTCGTTAAACAGGAAGCACCATCACTATGGAGATGGCAATGGAGGCACCGGTGGCTCCGAATCTGATATTTGTGAGGGTCAATACAAGGCTCTCAGTCAGGGGCGTATCTATGAAGGGACGGGGGGTAGCAACTGCCCCCCCTAGAATTTGAAAAAAATTTATGGGGTAGGTAGTATGTGATATAATTGTAGGAAAATTAAAGTTAGGTACCTATATGTAAGTTTTAAAATTAATGGAGGACTTTTAGATGGTTTAACCTTTTTCTAAATGATTTTAACGATCCAGTGCGTTTCTTTTCTTCACCTTTGGCCAAAATACATCTTCAGCCCTCAAACTCGGATGACCAAGACACTTAGCCCCCTGGACTTCAACTTGAGCTAACTCAGCCCCTAAACTTGGTTAAAGTAGGTCAGTCAGCCTCTTAGACCATCACGTGCGGTCACGTGATTTCAATAAGTACAACAACGTTTGTCCTCCCAAATTTGGTGGCACGAACAAATCCTTAGGGTTAGAACTATAACTAAATATAAACAACAAGGAGTAAATTTGTATTTATTTTCTACAGATAACAACAAAAATAAAATTATATAACATCTCCCAAACTTTCTGATTTCTTCCTAAACTATCCTATTTTTATAAACGTTACAAAACATCCATTGTCTTCCTCGGGACTTCTCTGCCCTATTCTAATCCTTATTAAATGCTATGCCCAGAAATCCCCAGGTAAAAGGCACTGTGTTTCACAATCTCCTCTACTTCAATTAGTATTACTACCATCAATTCGCTGTCCGTCGTCTGCCGACCTTCGTCGTTCCCCGCCTTTGGTCCTTCTCCCCTCGCCGTCGAATGCCCTTCGCCCTTCACCCTTCGCCATCCTTCATCCTTCACAGCCTTTTGTCGTCTACCGACCTTCGCCCTTCGCCGTCTGCTGCTCTTCACCCTTCGCCGGCCTTTGCCCTTCAGCCTTCACCACCCTTCTTCCTTTACCCTTCGCCCTTCGCCCTTCGCTGCCCTTCACCCTTCGCATGGCCTCATCGCATCCTCCCACATGGCCGGTTCCAACACCGGAGGAAGACGAGTTGGATTCTATAGAAAACATGTCAAGACACAGATGAGGTGAACGGCGTTAAAGACAACGATCACGTGACGGCACGTGTGGGTCAAAGGGGTTGATTGACCCGTTTAACCAAGTTCAGGGGCTGAGTTGCTCCGAGTTGAAGTCCGGGGGGCTAAGTGTCCTGATCATCCGAGTTTGAGGGCTGAAGATGTATTTTGGCCTTTCCTTTTTAGTTTCAGTCCAGAGCTCCCCTGTTGTTGCCAATTGTGAATATCGCTTGCGATTTGCGAGGCAGTCAGGTAGAAGACTCCGTCGTGCGACGCACACGGGATTCACTCGGCAACCGCCAGCGGCGGGCCAGCCCCCCTGCCCCCCGGCGTCTTTGCTCTTCGCCGCTGAAGCTGATCTGATTTTCCATTCCGATTCCAATAAATGAAGGAAGGCTCCGACGTGCGAAGTGAAGTCGCGAATGCGATCGGCAACCGCCAGCTGCGGGCCACTAGGCCGGCCCCCCTCGCCCCCCCTACTCTATAATCCTGGCTACGCCCCTGCTCTCAGTGATGTATGATTCGCTTCCTTGATTATTTATCATTGGAACACATTGGGTCTTGTTGCCATGTGTTTTTTGTTTTTTACGGCAAAGTTTAGGATTCCTGCTTTTTGAGACTGATTTTTGTCTGCTTCCATTCAGTGTCTGAACAGCAACGGAAAGTCATGACGTTGACAAATGCCAGTTCTACGTGGATATGCTTTAGGAATGTCGCAAGGGTTCTGGAGCTGGCCTCAGTGCTTGATATCGACATCTATCAAGTATTAGAAGCTGTTATTAGGTTCTCTAGGCGGAGCTTGCAACCAACTTTGTCCAATGAGCGATCTGCTGTGATAAGTTAGCTAGTACATTTATAAACGCACATATCCTTCGTCTTAACTTTTATGAGCTTGTTGCAATTTACGAGGTAACCTGGTACATGGTTTCGTAACATTTGTTTTGCCAGCTTGCGGGCGTGATAGAGATTCAAGTTGGCATCACACACATTTCTGTCATCACTCCTATAGGTTGGGGACTTGATTTGAGCGGGGCATTTGAGAACTTGCAACGGGGTAAAATGCGAGGTAAAACTAGTTGACATTAAGAGCTAATCCAGTAAATTTTTTGCAAGGATCGTCGCATTGCAAGGATAAGTGAGAGACCCACCGATGAGAGCAAATTGTGGCATTCACTTTACTGTCTAGTATAGGCGAAAGTAATATTTGTACAATGTTACAAAATACTTTATGCGGTCCTAACTTCCACAAATTTAGCTATCTAATTTCTCAAATCTGATCCTATCTGAAAGTTTATGGGGAGGGTAAGGATTTAACTAATTTTATATGACTTTACTTACACCCCTCTAAAATTAGTTTACTTATATTTAAAATATGATTTTATTTCAAATAAAATTATAATTTAACATAAGTCATCATATATTACTTTAGTTTATGATTTTTAGATATTAATTAATTATAAGTATAAACATTCTTTTAAAAATATACATAAATATATAAAAAAACTATAAAAATCAAACATATGTCTTAACATTGTTGGCGAGGGATACACACCTATCCATGGGGTAGTATTATCCGAACGTGATTACTCATGGCAATGGTTTGGAATTAGTTATACCTAGCCCAACCTGACCCGTTGACATCTCTAGTATGCCAAGTTGCAAATTCTTTGAGGCCTAAAGCCTTTTTTATCTCATGAATTTTGTCAACTCAAACCTTTTGCTCATTGAATTTTGACTGAGATCGGCTCACCCTTTGAACTTTGCATATTGGAATCTTTTACCCCATCGCCTCAGTTTAATGAACTACATATGTTTGTTCGACATATATGGGGACCAGAACGAACACAAAAGAATATATGAAGGACTACGTAAACCATTTTCCTACTTAGAACCAAAATTCTATCATTTTGAACAAAAACAAAGTGTTTTGCTTAACTTTTGATTGCTCTCGGAAAGATTGTTTTCTTTGCTCATTGTTTTCTGATAAGTTTAATAGTTAATTTCTCATTATGTATGACAATACATATATTCCAAGTCTTACAAGTTCTAATATATCAATTCCAATCTTTGACCAAATAAGGCCACATTTGAAGTAATATATATACCAAAAACGTGGTCATGAATTAAACTTGTGAATAGGGCATTTTCCCTTCCATGAGCTCCCTTTTTTTTTTTGGGTACACAGAAGTAAGATAAAAGGCAATAAAAGACATATTAAGTGAAGAAGGAAGCTGCATGAGTATGTGCTAGAGCAACATGCTAGTGAAGCACCAGTACCAGAGCAAAGTGAATGAATAGCTCAAAAAAAGTGAGGATTAATTGCACCAAGAGGAGCAAACTTGGATCACGCTTGCATTTTCTCGAAAAGACTTCAACGTTTGGGAGCAGTCTGTAAGGATGGTAATAGAAGACCAAAGGTAGAACTTGTCTGCAATGCGCCTAGGACAGTTAGAGATATAAATTCTATTATACATGATTGGGGGGTTATCTATACCTATAGAAAGCCAGGCTACCACCTTTTGACCCATGCCTTTGCCCCAGGCTCTGTCAACCATAAACAGATGAGGTTGGGTTAATAGTAGGAGTCCTTTCCTACTAGCCCAAACCTAACAATTGGTATCGGAAGGGGATGCCATAAATTAGGAGCAATGACTTTTAAAGGTTCTAGAGGAATAGAGCATAATAATAGCTTCATCCATTCTCAAGCAAATAGAAGTGACATTAAATGGAAGAAGTTTAAAGACGAACTCATTTCCCCCATCCAAGTAATCCACAGAGTAGCGGTAAGATAATAGAGCCATTCTATTGACCATTTATTAGAATTTGCTATAATGTTAAGAAGCCAATGTTAAAAAGACTAAAAATTAGCAGCAATAAGGTTTGAGTAGAAATTACCCCAGATAATATCTTATCCTTAGCAGCCCAGAAAATATGTAGCAAAGTTTCTTCATGAGTTTGTCATCTCTTACATATTGGGTCGATATTTAACCCGTGCTCAACTAGAGTTGATGTTGTCGAAAGGGCATTGATTAAACATTTCCAAATAAAGATTTTAAATTTGTGCGGAAAAATTGAGTCCCATAATGTCTTGATTGTTTTCACAAATCTCGAATCTTAAGCCAAACCATTAGAACTATGATTAAGATTGTTCTGGGTATTTGGATTAGATAAAATTTGCCTTGCATAACCTTTCTTAACAGAATAAATGCCCTTCATGTCTCCCAACTATGGATGGCAAAATTTGACCATGATTTGAAAACTTGGCCCAACTCACCTGAACCCAAGCCGACCTGACTTGATTTGATAAAAAAAGTCAACGACCTAAACCCAACTGTGCCCAATTTTACTTGATTGAAGTGAATCTTGGGAAAACTCAAACCCAAATAACCTGAATCTGAAATACTTGAACCCGAAATGACTCAAGCCTGAATTGATTCGAACCCAAAATGATCTAAAACCATGACCAACCTGACTTGAACTTGAGATGACTCAATGACTATACCCGACAAGACCCAATTTTAACCATCACCCTAAACCTTAACTTTCATCTTTCATTACCTTCTATATTTAGGAAGCTCATATATAAAAGATTCCATATTTAGTAACTTCCATTTTTTGGGACTTTTATATTTAGTAAGCCCAATATTAGAGGAAGGTGACTTTCATAATTAGTGACTTCCATTTTTTGTGATTTCATATTTAGTAAGTCTTATATTTAAAGAAGAAATTACCATATTTTCATTTTTGTTAACTAATTTTTGTATTTAATAATTCTCATATTTTTTGGGGAGATTTTCATATTTAGTAATTTCTATTTTTTTTTGGATTTCTATACTTAGTAAGTCTTATATTTGAGAAATAGACTTCTATGTTTAGTAAGTCTCATATTTGTGTTCATTCAAAACAAGTAACTTTTTTATTTAATAAGTTTAATGATCTTAGTAGCCAATTGTTAAAATTATAAAATTCATCCTTAAACATTTAAATATAGTGCAATATGTAGTGAAATTTTGAAACCACTGTTCCGCAAGTGCACGGTAAACGTGTAGATGGGGTGAGTGGGTATCGTTCCCACGAAGATTGATTAAATTGATTGCCAAGTACCACTACTCAAAGTAAACTTTAGCTAAACAATCAAAGTTGGATGAAAATGTAGGCAACTTAAACAAGTGACTAACCTTAGCTAAATTGAATACTATTAACCTAGAATGCAAGTGTGCAATGTAAAAATTGTAGTTTTTATCAAATCATGAAAGAATACTTCCTATGGGTTCACTACTTGTCTTGATTTGTTGGTGAACTTAGGTGAGTGGGTTAATTTCCAATGTATGTTGATAAAGTTATTCAACTAAATTCTTACTTTTCCAAGTGAAAGAATTAATCTCTCTAATCTAAACTTAATAAAGATTTCCATCCGATTACAAGCTTAGAAAGAGGCATTATAGCTCAATTTACCTTTACCTAATGACATAGACTAATTTTCCAACAAGTCCATAGCCATTAAATTCTTCTCATATGTCCAATTACTTCTAATCTTTTCCAAGAGTTTAGAGGCAATTTATGTGCAACCAATTGTGGCCATCAACTAGCTAACACAACATTAAGCTCAAGAAAAGAATAAACATGCATTTGGTAGAAAACTAACATCACATAACCATGAATTCATCCAACATAATCAATCCAAGTAGCTACATCCATAGAAAGTGCAAAAGAAGACTACTCCATAACTAAATAAAACATAATCATGAAAGTAAACATAATAACATCCATGAAGAACTACAAGGAAGATGAAAGAATAAACCCAAGATGGCTAGAAGATCTTGAATCCAAAGTCTCCAAGCTAGTCTCCTTGAGCACTCCAAGCAATCTCCAAGCTAGCTCCAATGGTGACCAAGAAAAAAACTAAGAAAAGCTAAAAATCTCACTATGGTGGATATATCCCAACTAGTTCTAGGAAGCCAAGATGAAGATGAAGCTCCCCCATTTTTTCTTAGTTCCAGATCCTTCTACTATTTTGAGATGTCCCTTTCACTCACCAAACCAATTGGATAGAAATCTTGAGCCAATAACAAGCTTGAGTTCAAATTTGAGGTAGGGGACCACTTTCCCGGGTGACTGGCGCCTAGGCCTCAAGAGGGTGCCTGGGTGCCTAGGCTTCCAGGCTCGAGGATGCTCTGGCGCCTAGGCCCTAGGAGGGGGTGCCTGGGCGCCTAGGCCTCCAGGCTCGAGATGCCTGGGGCCTAGGCCTCCAGGGTGTGTTTTTTAGGCAAAGAACTTTTGTACTGTGGCGCCTAGGCCTCGCTCCTGGGGCCTAGGCCTCACAGTTATAATTTTCATTGACTTTTGCGTTCCCGTTTTTCGTTCCGCTTGTCCCGGTGTCATTCCAATGTTATGGTCCGCTTCTCCAACCTACAAAATGAAGTATCAAAGCAAGAATTGACCAAAAATATTGAGTGATAAGGTAAAAAATTGTGGTCAAAGTTGACAAAAAGTCAATATGTTTGACCACAAAATTAGCATTTATCACAATAAAGTACCTGAAATTTGAAAATTTTAATTTCAGTCACTTATAATAATTTCAACATGGGCATTTGAACTTTTGAAACCTTTGCATTTTCAAACAAAATTTATAAAATTTTATAGTTTAGTAACTAATGATGAACTGTAGTTGCATTTCATAGCAATTTCATAGAAAATTCATTGAAACAAATGCATAGAAAAATTGTCATATTATATGTTTAAATGATAGTTAGATGAGAGTCTATGTGACTTGTGCAATGATAGCTAAAAGATATAAGTCTAAAAAAATAATAAAAAATTATAAAATACTACCAACAATATTAAATAACCTAATATGTAATAAATTATATTGAAGAACATTTTTATTAATTTTTTAATTAAACATACTAAGAAAATAAAATTCAACTTAAATTAAATCACTCCAAAAAATTTGAATTATTTAATCTAAATTCTAACAAAAATTGGATTGATTTAGTTCTTTCAGCTTATACACTAGTAACCCGAGTGAACTCAAAGGTCAACACAAATCTGGCATAAAGCCTGACCTAAAGCTACCGGAGACCGAAATTGACTAGATGTGCATTGAACCTAAACCCAAATATATAGACCCAACCCAACCGAACTTGAACCCAAAACCAACTCAACCCAAACCCAAATAACCCAACATGGACTCGAATTCATGCTGACCTATTTAAACTTCAATTTGAGTGGCCTAACTCAACCTACCTAATTGTTATCCTTACTCCTGAGCATCGAGCTTTATCTTCACTCGATACATTTATTGGTAGGGATAAAGAAAATATTGACTTCAAGATCTGCTGAGGAAAAAGCTCATTGATAACCTCCCTATTCTAGGCTAGAGTATTTGAGCTAAACAAGTTTGCTAATTGCAGATGTTTGTTATGATGAAATCTTGGACATAATACTTTGAGTAAATCAAGCGAAAACCCTAATAACCAAGAATCAAACCAAACCCATATAGAACAGCTGTTTTCAATTATCCAGTGATGATATGGGGAAGGTAACTTCCTTTCATAGACTAAGCCTTTCCAAGTACTAGAATCATTAGATTTGACATTGGCAAACCAAAGAGATTGGGTGGCTTTGTATTTAGCAAAAACTGTCTTAACTTCCTTAAAAAGAGATGAGGCAATTGTGGTCCGATTAGGGAATCATTTCTACATCACAACATCTTGGTGCTTTTGAGCCCTGTCAAGTATAAGGTTGTAATTATCATTTCCAAGAGCTCTGCTCTCCTTAAGAGGGCTGTTTATTCGATGATACATATAAGGATGCAATGTTGAAAAAAGTTGCAGTTTGACAGTTAACTAGGAATCTTAAAATTTATTTATGATACTTCAAAAAAAAAAAATCAATCTGGTTAGTGCTTGGATAAACCTATACTAGGTCATAGAATGCATATAAATCATGGATGTAGACATTATAACTAAGCAAGAAAATTTGAAAATAAATAGTGCCTATAAGTATAAGACCTTTGCTTGATTGTTTGCTTTTTTGTCTTTAGCACACAAAAAGAACAATAAAATTTTATAGGAAAAAAGGAAAAATAATAGCTCTCTTCTTTAAAGCTTATGCCATAGAAGCTAATACTAGTTCAATTCATCGTCATAATTACATATAATTGCAAAGCTGCTAAATTGGCATTTAGCATTTGCTAATCAAGTAACTCCCACAGGTGTAACCATTTCAACTACTAAAGAAAACATCTAAAAGAGAAAAACAAGTGAGAAGAACAAAATGAGAAGAGCTGAGCTAATGTGGGGAAGTTGGGTGCAGATGGGTTGAAGTAGAAGAGGTGAAAAATAGAAATTTTACAGAGATCACACAAGGGTGGTCAAAGGTAGCAGAGGTCAAAAGAAAATGTGAAAAAGAATAAACTTAAAGATATAGCTAAAGGAATAGAAGCCATGTCAGTGAATAACAATATAAAGTGAGATTTTTTAGGAGGAAAATTTTGTATTGTGTGATGAAGAAAAATGGATCTCGAGAACACATTAGTATCAGAGTCATAAGAAAACAATTATCAAGAAGTTGTATTACTGGGATTCTTTTGCTAATCTCTCAAGCCAATTTTACCAAATATGTCTAGAACTTCAACTCCAACTCTCACACCTTCAACCTCCTTACATCCTTCTTTATCATCTAGATAGTTAAATGAGTGAAACTCCTCCAAAAGATATAATGTGCCTTGAAAATACTTGAATAGCCTGGTTGCCTAGTGCCATTTTTAATGAGTTTATTTGTATGGGCTTATGGCTTAAGACTTAGTTATGTGATTTTTGGGCTATATCATCTGTGAGTATGTGAATTTAGCTATCTCATAACCCATTCTGTTCAAACTGGAAATTTTGCTTGAGTGGAAAAATGGTTTACTTAGTCCTTAAACTATCATTTTATGTTTATTTAGGTCCTCCTATAAGTCAAACAAATATTTTTGTGAAAAAAGACACGTACGCGCGTGATTCATTAAACTAGGGTGAAGGGGTAAAAGATCCTAATACACAAAGTTTGAGGGACGAGTTAACCCAAGTTGAAATTTAAGGAGTAAAAGGTCCAAATTAACAAAGTTAATGACGCAAAAAGGGCTGTAGGCCAATTCTTTAAGGATTGTCACATAACCTCTCTCAAGTCTCAACCATGCAGCAGGAGGGCAGGTCGTCTGATTATCACCTTAAAGCACTTGGTCATGTAATTATTGCCAGGAGTTCTCACCATGTCTCAACCTTAAGATAATGTGCGAGTATGTTCATATGTTCATGAAATTTTCCACTCTTTATATATAGTGTTAACACTAAGTAAAGGAGTTATTCATATTTAAAAAATATAGTATTCGTACACAACTTTATGTATGTTCATATCAATATTTTATCATATAACTTTTTTATAGTATTTAATTAGATATAAATATGACTATTGTTGGGAATATCTCTTCACATGAATATAATAATAATATTCATTTATAAAAATAGCTGATTGTCTAGATAAAATGAAAAGGTATAAAATTGTAGAGGGTGGTCTCTAAAAACATGACTTCCCAAAATTTTTGTTCTTACCAACATCCTTCCGTTTGACAGGGGAAAAAAAAAAAAAAAAAACCTCGTTGCCTGAAGTCATTTTTAAATAAAGAGCTCTGATCTTTTTACCCAACAAAGGTGATTATAATGTCACCACTTCACACCGATATATGACAAAACTAGTTTACATAAAGGTTGCCATGGATTCCAAATTAAGTTGAGTTTCCAAAAAGTGTACATATTTAAGAACGCAAATAATAATGTATCACTCAATTAAACTATACTAATCAATTAATCATGGTATTTACATCACATACTATTTTTTTTGGCTTAAAACCCCCTTTGTCCCTTAAATTTTGTCAACTTGGGCATTTTATCCCTAAACTTTGTCTCAAATTAACTCAGCCCTTAAATTTTACAAAGTGGGACCTTTTACCCCCTCGCTTTCTTCACGTGACGGTCACATGCATATCTTCCATCACCGAATGTATGTTTGACTTACATTAGGACTAGAATGAACAAAACAGGAAATATAAAGGACTAAGTAATCAATTCGCCAGCACCTCACCCTCCCATCTCCATGTCCAGTCTAAAGACTCTAAACAACCTGCCCGCCCTCGTTGCCGACCGTACACACCACCGCATAAGCCCCATTCAAAACCAAGGGCAACGACCTTCTAAACTGTGACTTGCCCTTGTCAGTCATCTTCCATAAAAATTCTGAAAATCTCACACCCTAACACCATCACTATCGCTACCCGCCCATAGCTGCCACTCCGCCGCCGCAAGCATCCATAAGAATCAGTGGTTTTGGTCTTTATTTCTGACCATTCATCTTCTAGTGACAACAATGAGAAATATATTTTAAGTGATAACAACAATGAAACCATTCAAGAATCAAGAGCCGAAGAGCCCAGATGTAATGCATCAGATTTATGAGAATTGCAATTTAAGATATCATATCACTTCCCTTGAAGTTATAGACAGTTTGTGCCTTGAAGAACAAACCCGATATCGTAAGCGACAAAAACAATGATATCATTCATTATGCGGGCTTCGGGTTGCTGTTATCGGCATATTTGGCGCTTGACATGGTTTGGGCTACAACTTTTGTCACCTAGAACTAACTTTTTCCCTTGTCAGATGGCATCTATTCACTAAGATATCATAGTTTCAAGCAAATACAAGAACTGTGAGTGGGAAGAGCAAAATTCTCTTTTTAGGATAGAAGTTTAAATAGGAAGCTTTTCTCTACAACATGGGTGCAGGTCATACTATTTCAGTGGTCAAGACACAACATGAGATTAGCCTTTGAGTTGCCGGAACCTAACCAGAATTGAACATAACCCTATACATTTTTATAGTTGGTCTCTTAATTCTCACCAAATTAACTGATGAGAACAAGTAGTTACATGAGAAATTTTCTTTTGCCCCATGAATTATCTTTATCTCAATTATTAATGTTTTGTCATATGTGACTAAAGTAACCAAAAGTGCCTTAAGACTCAGATGTTGCAATTTTGTCCAGACAAAACAGGAAAACTCATTTGGCTTTAAGTGGGAAAAGTGTTGACTTAGTCCTTTATATTTTTTGTTTTGTTCATTCTGATCCTTATATAAGGTAAACAAACATTTTAGTGACGGAAAAGTGAAAGACACACATGTGACAAGCATGTGATTCATTAAACTGGGTAAAGGGGTAAAAGGTTCTACTTTACAAAGTTCGAGCGGTAAGTAGACCCAAGTCAAAATTTAAAGGACAAAAAGTTTGAGTTGACAAAATTCAAGGGGGCAAAATGGGCTTTATCCATATTTTTTCACTACAAGAGTGTGGAGTATTTCCTACGGCTATTTCCTATGCTAAAAATCATAGGATGAATAAATTGAAGTAAAAGCGTTGGACAGAGCAATAGGGCCAACTTGTCCTATGATTTTAAGGGAAATATGCTTCCTACAGTTTTCATGCAAAAGAAGATTCGTCTGACTGTTTTAAAGCAAATATGTTTCCTACGTTTTTCCTGCAATAACTTTTCCGATGGTTTTCATGAAAGAAAAGAGTCCTATGTTTTTCCTGCATAATTATTTCCTACGAGTTTTTGACGAATAAAATAGTAGCAAATTGAATGTCTCAAAATTGTAGGAAGCAAATAATTTCCTACAGATTTTTTATAATAAAAATTTTGTATCAAAATCGTAGGAACATAAATTGTGACAGTTTTTCTATGATTTGTAACCCTAAACCCTAAACAAAAACTCTAACCCTAAATCTCTAAATACAAACACTAACTTTAAACACCATGTCAAACCCTAACGCTAAACTGGCCTAAACCTTAAATCTCTAAATACAAGTCCTCAAACCCTAAGCCTAAATCCTTAAATATACAAACCCTAGCCCAAACCTTAACCCTAAATTGGCCTAAACCTTAAATCTTTAAACACAAGTCCTTAAACCTTAACCCTAAATCCCTAAATACAAACCCTAACCCTAACCCTCGCCCCAAACCCTAACCCTAAACTGGACTAAACCTTAAGTCTCTAAACACAAGTCTTCAAACCTTAACCCTAAATTCCTAAATACAAACTCTAACCCTAAAACCCGCTCCAAACCTTAACTCTAAACTGGCCTAAACCCTAAATCTCTAAATACAAGTCCTTAAACCCTAACGCTAACACAAGTCCTTACACACAAGTCTTCAAACCTTAACATGAGACATAAATCTTATTAATCCTCAACCCAAAACTTAAAACTCTATCCTTAAACCCCTTAAACCATATAAAATCCTTAGCCCTTAAGTACTCTAAATAGTTAAACCAACTCAAATCCTATAACTCCAAACTCTAAACCCTAATTGAAGATCTAATTCCTAACACATTATCCTTAACATTAACTTTAACCTTGTAAACCCTACCCTTAATTTATGTAATACCTTCTATAGTAATTGAACATGAAGATATAGCTTCATTTACAAATTTACTTAGTAACGATTTTAAAGATAATTTTGAGGATTACTTAGTTTTGATGCTTCCGCAGATGATATTGAAGCGATTATTCATCAAATTATATGGTTCAATTATTATGTTTAGTAATTAAACTTCTTCATCATCTAAGGGCTTGCACATATATGTAAGTAGTAACTTATTTCATATTGAACAATTTTTATATTTAGTAAGTTTAATGATTTTGTTTGGGTGTATATCAATTTCCACATTTTGTTACTGTGCATATGTGTGTGTGTCTATATATATATATATATATATATATATATATATATATATATATATATATATATATATATATATATATATATATAAGATGTTTAAATATATTTGTGTGTGTGTGTGTTTGTGTATTTCTGTGTATATGTATATAAGTGTGTGTGTGTCTAAATACACATTAAGTAAGTTTAATGATTTTGTTAAGGTAAATCAATTTTCACATTTTATTAGTGTGCGCACGCGCATACACACACATATAATATGTTTAAATATAGGCCTAAATACCTATTGCTCCCCTGAACTATGGTGACTCGGACAGTTTGCCCCCTGAACTATAAAATGGATCAATTCGAACCCTAAATTTTGATGAGTGGGGCAATTCGAACCCTGAACTATGGTGACTCAGATAGTTTGCCCCCTGAACTATAAAGTGGATCAATTCAAACCCTGAACTTTGATGAATCGGTCATTTTAGTCCCTTGACTCAGCCTAATTCTCACGTCATCCATCTTTAATAGAGCAGCTGCCGCCACCACCCCCTCCTCCGTCGGATCTCTGTCTTCCACAACTTTTCTGGCTTCTTCTTCACTTTCCTCTTCTCCTATCTCCAACACCGAAGCAGCCTCTTCTACAACCGAAGTAGCCTACTCCCCCACCGCTCTTTTGACAGCACGTCATGTCACTTTGAAATGGATGAATCGTGCCACTTGTTGGATGGAGAGTATTTGAACGAATCAGATGAATCATTGAGACGAAAAACATGCTCGACTTCCAGGCCCTATTCTTTTCTTCACGTGCTTTGTTTGTCAGTGGCAGCATAGAATTGTGGCATATCCAATTCCACTGATGTCAATCCACTATTGGGTCTCCGATTGGAACTCTGATGTCAATATGCTATTGGGTTTCTGCGATGTTAGGAAATCCAATCGAAACTCAGGAAGGCAGAAGGAATATAGAGGCGGCGTTGGATCGAGGCGGCGTCAGGAATGAATGAGAGAAGGGAGTAGGCTACTTCGGTTGTGGAGGATGTTGCTTCAGTGTTGGAGATAGGAGAAGAGGAAAGTGAAGAAGAAGCCAGAAAGATTGTGGAAAGCAAAGATCGGGCGGAGGAGATGGCAGTGGCAGCAGCTGCTCTGTTAAAGATGGATGACGTGAGAATTAGGCTGAGTCAAAGGACTAAAATGATCGATTCATCAAAGTTCAAGGTTCGGATTGCCCCACTCATCAAAGTTTAGGGTTCAAATTGATCCACTTTATAGTTCAGGGGGCAAACTGTCCGAGTCACCATAGTTCAGGGGAGCATAGGTATTTAGGCCTTAAATATATTTGTGTGTGTGTGTGTGTGTGTGTGTGTGTGTGTATTAGGTTTAAATAGGCGGAAATTGAAAAACTTTTACATATTTGGGAAGGCGGAAAATGAAACTGGTCCGAATTTATTTGCTACAAAACTGTTGGAACTATCTTACGCTTTTTATGCGCCTTATTTTTTGAATGAAAAGTGTCACAAAATCATAGGAATCACTAACAAATTATTTGCTTTATTCATCTCCAGCCACACGATCCGCTTGAAGTCTCTGTCCTCCTCCTCTACGCCGAGCCCCTTTCCTCCTCCACATTGATTTATCCTCGCCGCCACACCGATTTCTCCTCGCCACCACCTGGGTTTAATTCCGCTTCCAACCACTCTGCCACCATCTCGCGCTTCCAGTTTTCCTCATTCGACTTCTCTTCTCCCGCTTTCGTCGTGCCTGTCCCTCCCCGATTTGGCTTCTCCTGCTCTCAATCACTCTTCTCTGCATCGATTCTTCAATTTGGCTGCCTCAATTTTTCTCTGGCCACCATTCTTCTGTTGTCTTTGTCTGCTGAGCCTCCACCTCCACCTAGCTGTGGCGCCTGAAAGAGACAAGAAAAATCGGAGGCTGTCGGCTTTCTATTGATTGAGAAGGCAAGGCGAATCGTTGAATGGTGGTGCATGAGAAGGGAGGGCGAATCACCAAGTCGCCAGAGATGGAGAAGTTCGTCCGTTAGGATGCAAAACGCTCGTTGCCGATTTGTGGAAGAAGAAATTTGGTTAATGTACCTTTTAGGCCCCAAAATTGTTAGGTTTTGTCAATTTAACCTGAAACTTTGTATTCTTTTAATATAATAATTAATTGTTATAATAAAAAAGTTAAGGGACCATTTAGAACGATAATAAAATTAGGGAACCGTATTTTCATTTTATTATATACATATATATGATTTTCAAAAATAAATAAATAAATAACATTATGTCCCAAAACCGTATGACAACTGGTGTCAAAAAAGCGTAGGACATTACCTGTTACAAAACTGTAGGACAATTTGTGTCAAAAAAGCGTAGGATATCAACTATTACAAAACTGTTGGATGAAAAGGCACCAAAAAACCATAGGACAAACCATATGTCAGAAAACCGTAGGACATAAATTGTCACAAATACATAGGACTATCCTGTGTTAGAAAACTGTAGGATTGTCCTACACTTCTTCTATGCATTCTATTTCTAACACAGACATTTCCTACAGTTTGGTCATATGATTTTTATTGTGTGAAATGAACATTTTCTATTATAATCCTATGATTTTTTATGTCTCAAATACCTTGCTATCTTATAGTGTTTAATGCATCTTCACCTGAGCTAAACTAATGGGGTGAAATTTGAAACCCAAATGATAATTATTTTCAAACTGGACGTGGATAAAATCATGGAGGCAATGTGTCAATTTCAAACTGATTGAAGCTTTATTTGGTAATATTATATGATCATATTGGGGGGAAAAAACACACTCACATAGACTAATTTATGAGTAATTTTAAATTTAATCATCGAAAGAAAATTGAGTTGCATCTCCTAGTGGTAATGAAAAGATAATGGGTTAAAAAGCAAAAAATTCAATTAGAAAATACATAACGGACCTCTAAAACACATAACAAAAGATTCACATCCAGCCATAAGTTCCAAAAAGTGACATAAAATTGAGATTGACATCATATATATGAAGGATTACAGAAATCTACATCACAATGTGCAGGAAAATTTGATCACATCCTCCTCATCACCCATAAATTAGATGAGTTTGATATGAGTATCAATAGCACATACTAGAGTATATCAAATTTAAGTCATACCCATAAATCGACTGAGTCAGGGCCGCAAGCAATTCTTCATCTCTTAGCTTATGCATCCTACTTGAAATGGCTTTAACAACTCTGATACAGACATAAATTCTCATCAGTAATTTTCTTATGGAAGCATGTGTAGCATTTATCTTGCTAGACTCTGCTCCTTGGCTATCCAAGGCTCAGTCTTTTCCATTTATTCTCATAAAGAACACATAGGCCGTGCCCATTCTTCATCCTTGATTACCTAGACACGACAATGTCTTTTAGGTTTCTAAACACCAAATACTTTTCTTATTTACATTTAAAAAGATACATGAGACTGTAAATTGTTATTTATTTCATATACACTAACATTTATCAGTAAAAAATTTTCAACAAAAAACTTATATCAGCACAGAAAAAATGGTAGCATCAAAATCACACCAGTAGTGAAGGCAATGCCAAGGGCTGCAGGGATTGAGTTCAAGAGGATTTGAATTTATTGGCTAGAGATGAAGACATAGATTTACTGTTCCCATCCAATCAATTTGAGAACATGAAAAAGCACTCGGGTAGTAAAAAGAAGGTTTTGGAATTCGAAGTGCAAGAGTAAAAAATGATCAAAGTTAATTGTGATTTCAGGTAAGAACCACTAGGAATGAGTCCAAGAAGAAACCTAGCGTTTTAATTTCTTTCCTTTACATTTATATGATTTGTATTAGAGGTAGTTTTGGAATTCTAGTGCAAAAATATGTTAAACTCTTGCCTAAAATATATTAAACTATGTGTCTTTTCAACGTCACCGTCGCTGTTGCTGTCAAAGTTGAGGACATTAATCACTCCAATTTTACTGCCTTTGGCTGAATCGTTGACTTGTTGTTTTCTTCTTTGAAGAATCACAACTGGTTGAGACAGGGGTTTATGGTAAACGGAGCATAAAAAACTTACCAAAATATAAAATGGTGGGACTATTAAATAAGCCTTGAATTGGTTGACATGTTGTATCTATTGTAAACCTGTCCATTTGTTGTAAGGGACAAGTGTACAAAACAAACATATTCACTCAAAAAAATAGTAAAAGTTTAAGTAAACCTGCATGAGCCATAAAAATAGTACATATTTAACTAAATCTACTCTAAATCCACCTGGTTGATGTACCTACTCATAATGTGACCTCATTTGACATTAGAATTAATGCCTAACAATTGGAATTAGAGTTTTGAAAAAACCATCTAAAGGTGGCTTTTAACTTTAACTTTAGTGATTTGGTCTACATCATTAATAAATTAGTCAAAATTCTAACGTTAATAACAAAAGTTGTTCTCAAACAATGTTATATAAGAGGTAACGAGCTACCTTCCTACAAAGTCTCCGTACGCAACCAACAATTCATCAAATATGAAATATAACTTTCATCCACGAACATAATTTCTTTCAACTTATTAATTAGTATTCATAAGTGTTTGTTTCTTATTTATCCATATTTATATTTTGTTTCTTATTTATCCATATTTATATTATGCAAAAGTTAAAACCTTAAAATCCTTAAAAGTAATTATTAATTTTTTTGAAAGGTTCCTATAAAAATATGAAAAGAATAATTTTAAGTTTTTGAAAAATTGATTCAAAATAATTTATAAAAACATGTATAATTTTTTAAAAAAATACTGTACAAGTTGTTATAAATGTTTCATAAAATTGTGTTTGAATAATATAGGTTTTTTGTAAAAAGAAAATATAGTTTCTTTTCTCATTCAAAAACCTACACTTTGCTCTCTCAACTATAATGCTATTAATATCAACAAAAGGAGAAAAAAATACTTGTTCTATATTTAGATTTAGTGAAAATTGATAATGGTAAATGTCACCGGATGTCTTAAAGGCATGTCATATGTTGTTGTTTTGTCCTATAAGTATAATTGTTGCACCATTTGACCTTCAAATATGTAATTGTTGCAATTTATGCCCGTTAACTCTTATCGATGAAGAGTAACAGAAAGTTGATTTGGTGGCATTAAAAAATATTGGGCATACTTTTAGAATGTTTAATTAGTGATGTTTACCCATTGGCAATTAAAAGACAAGTATAGAACAATATGATTTGGAAAGTTGCTATGATTCAAAAAAAGGTTGTTGCACTTCCTGCCTAATGCCACGTATGCCTCCAGGACAGCTTTTTGTCGAAGGCAAACATTGCAACAATTTCATATTTAAATGATGAATGGTGCAATAATTTATACTTTCAAGATGAAATAGCAACATTTGAGCATACTTTTAGAATGTTTAGTAACATTTACCTATTGAGCAATATGATTTGGAAAGTTGATATTAGCAACCAACAAGCAGGAATAAAACAATATAGTCACATTTAGGGCCAAAATATAGACTTTTACAAACTTATCTTCATCCAAAATGGTTTCTGAAATTTATCCAAAAAAAATTCATATATAAATATATTCCTACCGAATTGTCTCGCAATTACTTGCTTACTGGAAGAAATTTAAAAATTGATAACTCCAAAGCTTGAGGAACCTAAAAAAGGAGATTATATGCCGTGTTAATTTGTAATTAGAATATTACAAGTGAAGGACAGTTATTAAACTAGCTTGTTGATCTCACACCTCATTCCACCTAACCTAAATACCATCTTTCAATTATGAAAAAGAGAATTCAAAATACAAAAAAAAATTCAAATCTGGTTTTTATTATATATTATATATTATGAGAATACATAGATTCTAGCCAAAAGGAATGCATCTTGTTTTTTTTTTTTTATCGAAAGTCCACTGAACTAACTTATGTGTCATTTTTTTGTGAAGGTATTGGAGGTGGAGTCGTAGCACGGTTTTGAACCATACTGTGAGATTTAAAACCTTTCTATCCCAATCGTGGCCATATGTGCCCTAACCAGGCCGCCATTTTGTGGAGGCGTTGCCTGAAAGCCATTGAAAGTAATACGTTTAAAATGCAAAATTAACTGAGCACGGGTAAATTTTTCCAGAATAAATTGATGACTTAAAATTAAGCGTTTGCTTATGAACAAAATTTTCCCTTTTTGCCACTTACAAATTACAAGGTTCATGATTTTCTCAATTTAATGGTATCCAGAGTCAGGACCCATCTAGTATCTTTCTATTGTTTAGAACCTTGTAACTCACATTTTTAACTTCAAACATTAACTTAAAAACATAAATTATGCTAATAAAATTTACCCGTTATTAAAACTAGTTCAACTTAACTCGCACGGAAAGAAAAAACTAATATGAACATTAATCAACAAGAAGCAAGGGCACATTGGTAAGGGTCTTGGTTTTAAGACAATACTGATTCTATCGTTAACAAGCAATTGAAGAAATAAAATCGTTTCGATTCATCCAACTGTTTAAAACAGAGCCCGGAACTATCCAGTAATTTTAGGCCGGAAACTGGGGGAAAAGAAAAAGATGAAAATAACATCAAGCGCATTGAGTAAGGCCAGAAATCTTTTTCTTTTCTCCAGTAGCCAAAATAAAATTTGACTGTACAGTATATGGACATGTATCTATTCAACACTAGAAAGCCGGGCCCCCTCTTCCCTTCACTTGGTCAGCCGTCGCCTCCACTTGCAAGATCTCCAAGCCATGTATCTATCTACAAGGCGACTACAGCAAATTGCAAAGCTCTAACCAAACCCAAACCCTTCGTTGCCTTCATGAATGGCAAGCAGCAATCTTTCTTCTAGATGCTCCCTGGAAGGATACTCAGGCATATCCAACTGGTTGAAACTGGAGGCAAAAAAAACAACAGAAACCACAAGTAAATCTTGCATCCTCGACACGAAAACAGAAGCTCGTTTTCAGAATGCCTAGAGCAGTACCAAGTGTGGGCCGATGGTAAGTGGTCAGAGCTGCCATATGCCTTGTGTATCTGAAACTTCTGAGAGCCTGAAATCCCTTGAAGTGCGCTAAACCCTTCCAGCGGAACCTGCAGATATAGCCAAAAAGTTAATCTATAAGAAAGGACCAGTTGACGAAACAGAGTTCCGGGCCAAGATTCAACAATCTTATTTTATGTGGCGCCACATCTATATTTTAAGCAAAGTCGAACTCCCTAGAATGACAAGAGCCTATGTGGAATAGCATGTTTAACCTTTCCCAAGACTGGTATCAATCAGAAGGGGATGGAAAGTGTCAACAATGGCATTTTTAAGTCCGTGCTTCAAGTGCCATATGAACGTGGTGAGGAATAAGATTCGGTGTGCACATGAAGATTTGAATTAACTATTTGATGGCCAATAAATTAAAACATCCAGTTACCTTAGAGGTTCCAGTAACAAACTGCAGAAGGCGAGCTTTATCCTCCTTGCTAAACCCTTGAACGACCTCCCAAAACCATTGTATGACTGGGGATGCTGCACTGTATCCAGAATACTCCGTATTCGCCCTCATGTCATCCACTAGAGACAACAAATAACAGTAGACTTCACTTAAGCCTCGAGGTCAAGTTTGTGTGACAAATGGTTACCAAGATAACAAGAATCATGTCAGAAACAAAATTTTAGCCAACTTACAGTCAATTTCTGGAAGGCCACTTATGAGTAATTCTAGCTCCTTGTCATTGAAAATGGATATTAGTTCCCCTGGAATCAATTCAGTGAAGCCATCCAAAAATGCATTAATTTGAGGACGAATGGCAGTTGTCAACCGATGCTCCGCAACTAAATCAACATATCGGTGTTTGCTCTCCTCGGTAACTTTAATATTCCGCCCACCGGGAATCAGCTCATGATCAGTCACCTGTATGGTATTTGTTAAACATAATGTATTATAGATGATCGTGGTCCTTATTTTCCCCTCAACTGTTTTAGTCAAACAATAAAAAACTACTTTAACAGAGTAAAAAATTGATGACCAACTCTTACCTGTGTTCGCTCATATAATATCAGCTTCTCCTCATCAGCATCAATGCTAAAAGTAAGGTCCAGAAGATCACTGATGTCATTCTGAATAAAGAATAAGCAATCATGTGAGACAAGCTCATTCATTGAGAAAATCCACTAAAAGACCTTTGAGAAAGAAGAGGGAGCAGGAGGCACAGTGGATGAGATGTCATGCTACTACCACATACCTCAAGCGTCCATTTTAGGTTTTTGTAATAATCTGGATCAATTGCTTCAATATCATGATAAGTAACTTTAACCCCTAGGATATGCTTGTAGAAAGATCTGGTGAAGTGGACATCCAAGAGTTGCCCATCGAAGAGTGCCTTGCCAACCTGTAAGACATGATGGGGAGAGTTCAGCCGGGAATGAAAAAGATAAGGACACTCATCATTCAGGGGCAATCAGAAATAGAAGAAGCTACTTACCACTCGGCCAACAAATTTGAAGTATGAAAGATGTTCTGTCTGGTAAACTGAGTTAGGGTTAGGCTGGAAAGTCGAGTCATTGCCCACTGTTGTGAAAAGTAATGCTCCTTTGTCGAAGATAACCCTAGACAACAACTGATACCATTCCCTGGTAAGCCCACCTGCATCAATACCTTCCTCTCCCTGGAAATGAACAGTTAACCTCCCTTTCAAATCTTGAGTTGAACGCAGCCGTAGTTGGTTATATGAATCTTCAAGTATGTAAGCTCTTCTAACTGAGATTCTAAGAGGACTATGATGGTGATCATGTTGATGCTTTATCTTTGACCTGAAGTGAGAGCGTTTATTGTCAAAATCAACAAAACGAGGCACTTTTAACATAAGTGAAAAGGACTTCTCAAGCAGCCCAGGATTTTGTCGAATGAATGCATTTAGCAACTTCCTATGTTTCTCAGAGAACTTCACAAAAGCAGTGTGCTTTTCATCAACTTTTGGAACAGGAACTGCAGGCTTCTGTTGACCAGATGTGCTGGCATCATTGGTATCAGGAACAGCAGCAACAGCAAAATCATGACCAGAACCTGCTTGTGTTGGATGTAGCTTTTCACAAACTACGAAAAATGACTCGATATATGGCAGAATGTTTTGAGTGCCAGCAGGAAGAGGTGGGTTTAGACCAGATTGTTTCAAGGTGGAACTCTTGGATGCAGTTAACAGATCAGGTGAAGAATCTGAAAAGCACTCTATTTTGCTTATGCTGGCACTCAGCTCCACCCACAAAGGCTCTAAAGCCACATTTATCTCCAACACTTGAGAGAGAGCAGCAGAACGATCTTTCTCAGGGAGTAGCTGCTGGTCCTGGTCTTTCTCAGAGATTGATGCAACAAGAGAGCTCAGTGCCTGTAAAACCCTTAAAATTGCTGCACCATCAGAAGATGATGTACTGAGCAGTGTGCTGACTGCTTCACGGAACATCCGCAACTCATCAACAGCGGATTTAATCAGATTTCGAACAGCAGTAGCCAGCTCAGTGGAGAACAGATGGCAGTGGACAGGAGCAGCAGCCACAAGCTTTTTCATTACCTCACCAACCAGACTATATGCATTATCTGACAAACTGGGTAAAAAGATAGGATATCAGTGCCAGACCATTTCAACAGAATGCAATAGAATCTTGATCAACATTGGAGGAATGAAGTATCAGCCTGATATAAAGCATAAGTGGCTTCTGCCATCACAATAGCAATGATAAAGCAATAGTCAACAAAAATCCAATTTATACAGGAAAAATTTGAACACTTTCTCCGATTCATTCACTACTCTCACAGGACCAAGCAGAGAATCTTAACAAAATAAATGATAAATGCTTAAGCAGAACTTGTAATTTGTTTTCCAGACAGGCAGTTTTCATCCTTGAGCTAATATAAATTTTGATTGGCACACGAAACCTAAAACGCACTAAAGATGACTAACAGGGAATATGAATAAGTGGAATAACATAGTGATCTTGGTGCATGACCGCACATGTGAAAAGGAAGCAATGTCCAGATGCATACGAAATCATCATGAAACCTTAATAGGCATAACCACAAAACAGTATCAAATTCACAGGGTAAAGCAAAAGAAGGAAAAAGTTCAACTGAGACAATCCCTTGATGAATATTGGGTGAAGTAATTGGATTTATTGCATGGATTATTTACCCTTCACGTGCTAGCAATGAGCAAAGAAGACGAAGTTCTGCTTGTGGCAAATTGGTGAGTACTGTCCGTGCATCATGTTCATTGTCCAGACCAGAAATTGAGGATTTGGAAGCATCCATGGCTTTAGAAGATGATGCCTCAACCTCAGAAGGGCCACGATTGTCGACATTCGTATCAGAATCTGATGCAGGAACTTGTGAAGCAGGTGGTTGTTCAGTTGCAGATTCTCCCAATGCTACAGTAGAAAGAAGCTTCTTCTCCGCATTGTCAATTATGACTTCAAGTAAATTAAGTAGCTGAAACAAGAACACAAAACAACATGCTAAATGACCAGAGTATTAACCAGTATATGAACCCCAAAGAAATAAAAAAAAAACTGTAAATACAATGAAACACAGATGTTGCTGTGGGAGACATACCTGCTCAAGATGTGCTACACTCCTCAAATAGAGGGGTTGATTCAAAAGGCTCAAAAGCAGCACAATGGGAATAAATCCTTCCTGATGTTGATCAACAAGCACAGCTTTTCCACGAGACTGATCAATAGCCCCTTGTTCTTGTGATGTAGGCAGTTGCAACTCAGACTTAAGTAAAATCTTTGAAATGTAAGGATGATTGCGAGCCAAGTAAGTCAGAGTTTCAAGAACACGCCGAGACACCAGGGGAGGGACACCTAAAGAAGAAAGAATGAGAAACATAGTTAAGATGTAGAGCCTTCATCACCAAGAACGACATTCCCAGAAAAATTTCAAATTGAAGGCCATTAACAAGGATATAAATGACCTACTGCAGTCCCACAAACTCAAATATCAGTTTCAGATAAGAACAATAGAAAAACAAATATTGTATCCAAAAGCTGGCACTTTTCTTTTTTTTTCTTTTCTTTTAATTCTATTATTCAATCAGAAGCAAAGGACTACAAATAAAACAGAGTTTTTAGTCCCTCACCATCAAAATGTTGCGGACGTGAATACATTACATTACTCTGGCAACCATATAGCCGAAATGGTGGTTCAGCAGCTTTTGAGAAAATGAAGGGTTTTCTCATGTCAAGTGTGAGCATCTCCATTAGGATCTTGACCAAAGTAGCTCTTGTTTCATTATGGGCACAAAGATTTAAGAGAAGCCTCTGCAGTGACCCCCTGTACAGTGGCTGTGGGATGCAAAACATCTCAACATTATGAGGAAATTTGAAATTATACTTGAAATTAGTTTTGCAAAGGAATAACTGAAATATAAAGCAGAAGAAGACGGAGGTGGGCAGGGGGGAAGAGAGACTAAAATGTACTGACTGGAATGAGACTGTACAACCAACAAAGAGTTGATCAAAGAGCATACCTGAACTACACGAAGCAAACGAACTATGGCTTGCAGAGAATCCTTTCCAACTAAAGGAGCTCCATCAGCCTCAACTACCCTAGCAGAACCGGATCTGCGTGATGCAATACTAGCTCCTGACCGATCCAGGGTAGATCCAAAACCTTCAGCACGCCTTGAAGACTCCCCTCGACGATTTCTAGGATACATTCCAAATAAGGCACGATTATGATATCGATGTGCAAATCTTTCCCGTAGCATATTAGCCTCCGCAACAAGTGCAGGTGTGAGGTTAGCAAGAATTGCATCAGACGATGTTAGCAAAACCTGGTAAAAGCACAGCCAAATTCAGTACAGCTGATCCTTTTGTTAATACATCTTTTAGCTATCAAAGAAAAAATTCTAAGACAGAATCTAGCCAGCAGGCAGTATACACTATTTACCTCCTCCCGCAAGTCTGAGGGGAATGTAGCAATGATTGAAACTGTGTCCATTTCCACTGGCTGACCTTCGAGCTCCTGAGACTGATGAAGCCTTTGTGCATGCTGCTGGGCAAGCACTTCTGCTCGGATGTCAGGGGGAAGGGCAGCAAGAAACTCTGGATCAATGTCTCCAGAATTCTGCTGCTCAGCATTTGAAGGCTGTGCTACTTGACCCTGCTGAGCTGAAAGAACCTCGGCACGCAATTCCTCAGGAAGAGCATCCAAGAATGCAGGATCAATTGATCCAGAACCAGGATCACTGCTAACCTGTTGCTCCACAGCAACACCAACTTGATCTGCCTCCCGGCTAGAATTTTCAGAAACTTCAGTCACACTGTGAAGAGAAGCATCTCGCCCACCCAGTTGTGTAGCACTTCCAAAAGACACATTTGTTCTTCTTGTACGAGCAGGTTGAGAATCCCCTAAACCTGTTCTGTCAGTGGAACCTTGTCTTTCTCCACCATCATCATGGCCATCAGCGCTACCAATCTCAACATCTAAGCTACGGAGACTTTCACCTAAAGTAGCCCCACTTCCACTGCTTTCCTGGCTCACAGCTTCAACATCACGGACAGCTACATCATTATGCTCAAACTGCATTTCGACAGACTGTGAAGGTGGACCAGATGCCTCAGCCACTTGTTGAGAATCATTTACTGCAGGCCTTAAGCTAGCACTACCTGAATTCTCCACTGCTGCTGAAGATGGAGCTGTGGTTACATTTTCATTATTTACATTGTTTTCCACAGGCTCTGGCCTTGCACCAGCTTCAGATTCCTGCAACTGACCACCTCTTTCAGTTTGAGTTTCCATAATTGATGTATTTTGATCAGAGGCTTTCTCTGGAGCAGGACGCCTCAACTGGGAAATAAGCAAATCTTCCAGACCTTGTGGAACAGAAGTTGAGCCACCACTAGACTGGCTTTCATCTCCCCACAGATTTAGACGACTACTGTGACGGCCAGTTCTCAAAGATCGGAAAATACTATCCAAGCGGGAAGATGTACTCTCCGTTGTCCTGTCTGAAAAGGCCAAAAATCGTAATATGTTATAAGGTAGAAGCAGAAGAGGAAGAAAAATTAACTGTATTCTCATGATTAAATCTAACAAAACGTCACGACAGAAGATAACTAACCTGATTGTCTCTGCGAGGTTACTCGCACTGAAGGACCTGCCAAGAGAGGATGCTGTGAGGAGGTAGAAGTCTCACCATTTCTACCTAGTAAATTGTAGATTGAAGTGGTTCGCCCCTGACGTCTAGAACCAAAAACTTCAACAGGCATCACATGAAGGGTCTCATTAGCTAAGTTATTATCTCTGCCAAACACCTCAATATGGTCGAAGACATCTATTCCATTTATCCCATCCTCCAACCTGAAAATGACACCACTCTCATCATCTCCTTCCTCTTCCTCATCTTCCTCCATCACTTCATCATCAAATTCATCATCATCAATTTCATGATCATCCTGATCTGTGTCGGGATGAGATAGGTGGTGTACTTCATCTTCCTCCAAATCATTATGCTCTTCATCATCATCATCATCATCCTCATCTTCATCAACATCATCTCCATCATCACCAGACATCTCCTCATCTTCATCCTCATCAAGATTTTCTTGTGCATGAGGCTGGATTTCAAAATGCAATCCAACAGTATCAATACCATTCTCAAGACCACTCGCATCCTCAGAGGTTTCTTGCATGTGATCATCCTCAACAACAGCTCCAAAGCCACCATCAAGATCCTGGTCATGTTCCATGTCATCAATAACAGCTTCAGAACCACCATAGTTGTGGCCAGCATTGAAAGACTGTACAGGTTCAGCTTCTGCATTGTCATGACTGGGCTGAGATACCATTTCAATGGTCTGCGTCATATCGACAACATTATCTTCCTGTGCAGACTGAATATGATCAGGATGTTTAGAAGAACTCTCAGCTTTCACCGCACTAGAATCAGCAGAATGAACATGCTCCTTCGTTACCAGCTCCATGGCTTTGATAATTCCTGTAACGATTTTTGGAGACTCATCATTATCCAGGTCCAACACTTCAAGAGTTCTTGTCAATGTTCCCACCAGACCAACATCTATGAAGGTAGCAGATGCTTCAGCTGAAATTAATGAACCTGTTGGTGTGCGAGCAATGAGTATATCATTCAGAAGATCAACAAAAGTCTGCAAATCATGCCCTGGACTCTTAAAACCATCACATGGATCATTGAAGTCATTAAGAACACAACTAATTTCCATGAAGACTCTCCTCCTTGCCTCTCCAGAGCGCACACTTGATGCCACCAATAGTTGGCTTGCCCTGGTTGCTAGTTTATGCCTCCAGTCACCATCTTTCCTCTCTCTCTTTGAATTTTGAGAAGACGGAACAAACCGGTGAATAATATGGTGAAAGATCCCACCAACAGGACCCCTTTGATGAAGGCCTCTAGAGGAACCAAATTCACTATCTCGTCGTAGAAGAACATGAAGAGATGAAGGATACATTAACAAAATCTCAGTCAAAAGTTTCAAGATGAAAACTATCTTTGCAAGTGAAGCAGAAGCATCCTGGGCTTCACCTTCATTTTCTTCAGAGACAGTTGCAACTGCCTTTCCTTTTCCTTTAGCAGCAGCAAAATCAATTTCCATATCAGCAGATGTGGACGCATCTAGAGTAATTTCTGATCCAGCATTCTCTCTTGAAGGAGGCACAAAAGTACTAATAGAATCAAGGAGTAGTTCAATCACATTTATAAAGCTCTGAGGGGGTTTTCTGTGCACTTTAACAGTCTTAGTATTGGAATCAATAACTTTAGCATTTAAGTGCCCTGGGCTTGCTCCCAAACTGACCTTCCCATCTATGGACTGAGCTTTATCTCTTTCTGGTAACTTCTCTTTCTCCTTCTCCTTGTTCTTTTCTTTCTCACGATCTTTTAGCAAAACTATGTAAGGCCTTTCACCAACCATTTCAACTTGGCACACAGACTTGGCTGCTAGCATAAAAATCATTGGATCACGTGAGATTACAGGAGTTAAATTGATAAGAAAATTGCGAGCAGTAACCCTTCCATTTGAATGCCTGTCAGCAATAGTTACAAGGCTGTGTTTTATTTCAGCCTCCATGGCCTGCTGGAGAGTTTGAGGATCCTCCAGCACATGACGGATAATTGTCGCAGCAACATTGTCAAACCCGGCAAACAGACTACTCGTTGGCAACGAGAGCAGAGAACTAACACCACCAACCTCAAGGAAGCATACAGCAACAGAATGATTTCTGGTCAAGGTAGAACAAAGCCTTAAAACAGCATGCATCGTTTCAGAAGGAACTTGACTCCGGATACAGTTACAAGCAATCTCAATAAGCCTCTTCTGCTCATGAATGTCGACATATCCAGCAGATCCAAGCAATTTATTTTTCTTTTCCCCACCAATACTAACAGAAATCTGCTGAGTGCTAACAATATCACCTTTTAACTGCTCAACTATTTCGGCATTTAACTTCTGGTCAACTTGCAACAGTCTATCAAGAGCAAGGAAAGCAGTGGTTACCCACTTCTGAACTTGAGTTTTCTCCTTTTCAACTGAACCAGAATCCCATTGTGATAGTAAATCAGACGAAAGTTTAACCAGACCACTCTTCAGGGCAATCTCTCGTGCTCCAACATCTTCATGAAGAATCAGTGCCAGAACATGGAAAAGAGCAGACAACAGGGCATCATTTCTGCTATGTGAGCATTCTTTTATTTGGTCTAAAATGAAGGAGATCACACTAGACCTACAGTGACCTTCATTTTGGGAGCAAATCAATACAAGCAGGTCCCTGACAGGGAATGCTAAAGGTTCCTTCATCTGCAGCAGCTTCATGCATGTGGACAACAGCTCCTCAACAGGCGGAAGTTGGACCATCTCCTCTTCAATTTGCTGGCCAGTTTCATTGGAAACATCCTCTTTTGCTTCAGACTCGGAGTTGCCCAGTGACATAGCAAGAGCACGAGCAAGTTCATCATCCTCCTGTGTTTCCTCGGGATGGGAGAATAACCACTCCATTGCCAGCTCCACACTATTCGAACCAACCTGTCTAAGTGCTTCCTCTGCCCTTGCCCTTGAAAACCCCATCTCCACAATGGTTGATATTGTTGTTTCATTTGGAGGAGGACCAGTAATACGGGCACTGCCACTGTTGCTTACATTTTTCACTTCAACCCCAGAATATATGTGTCTAATGATGGAAATAACAGTTGTGATGAAGTCATAACTGCAATCTGTAAACTGTTGGTGAGTCCACACAGGAAGCACTGCCTTCAAGACCATGGACTGAAGCAGCTTTACAAACGTTTCTGCATCTTTCGGGAAAGGGACATCGCCACTAATGAGGGGTTGCACAAGCAGGTGTTTTGTAAATGGTGACAGAATGAAGGATGATGTCACAAGATGGTCCATGAATTTTGCATGACTAGCTAAAGGACCATAAATCCATGTATGATCAGAATCTGCCCTCTCTTCTTGCTTCATAACCCCATCATCAGTATCCATTGGAGAGGCTGGAGCCCTGTTAACTGTAAACAGCAACTGACTTGTAGCTTCAAATGTTGTCAGAACAGATTGAAGTACACCACGGCTATATAAGCAATTCAATAGTATAGGATTGCAGGAGTCGGGTCTCTCCAGTAGAATGCTATCAATGAAATCAACAACTTTACCAAAGTAACGACATTTTGTTGATATAGGTGCTTCTGAAGAGAATGAACTTACATGACCTCCAAAGTTCATATGGTCCAAAGCAATTGAAGCAAACATAGAAGCAACTGACTTGGAAGCAGGGGATGCATTAAGAGTATCATCCCGCCGTCGGGAAGGAAGCAACATTGCCTTTCCCAACTCTTGAAACAGATGTGTGACATGGAAGGAAAGTGACCTCATCATATCACAGCAGGAATTGTAATAAGATTTCTGCTTGTCATACTCCTTGCGGGCAGATCCAGAGGCATCTGATGAAGAATGACTAGAACCCAAACGTAAGCTTGAATTGTCAGTACCCAACCTCTGCTGAAAGCCAGTAGCACGCCCAATATCTCGGTACAGGTTTATGAGATCAAAGAACTGAGATTCTACGCTCCATCCGGATGTCCTCCTCCTCAATAATGGGTCAAGGAACTGCCTAAAAGAATTGAATCTTTGCTCCTCTGTATCACTTATATCAGATTCAGGTCGTTGGGATTCTGCAGCACCAGAAACTTCCTCCTCCAGTTCAATTTTGGCATCCTCAAGGAGTGATAACTGCCACAAGATTTCACGATGGACACGACCAATATCTTCGAGGACATCTTTGCTGCCATTTCCAAATTCAGATAGTAATGCAGTTACCCAACGATTATCTTTTGAGGCTGCAAGAAATATGAGGAACTCAACAAGAAAAAGTGGTGAAAAGACGCCAGTATCATGTGAAGCCTTTGGATCCAGCAGAA
Organism: Aquilaria yunnanensis; assembly: GCA_039654915.1. NCBI lineage: Eukaryota > Viridiplantae > Streptophyta > Magnoliopsida > Malvales > Thymelaeaceae > Aquilaria > Aquilaria yunnanensis. The sequence continues at coordinate 99,190,341 of CM077593.1, read as the reverse complement.
AGGATCCTGAAACTGAACTAAAAGCACTCAAAGCTTTACTCAAATGCTCCCTAAGCGAGGAACAGAAGGCACGTGCTAGAGGAGCCGAATGATGCTGGGTAAAACCCTTGAAGACCATGGTGCTATGTACAGCTATTGACATCCCTTCAGATGACTGTGCAATGTTAGGTCTCAACAGAAGTTTCAACAAAGCCTCTATTCCAGACTTCTCCACAAATAACCGACAAGTTTCAGTATTTTCTATTGTTCTCTGAAGCAAGATCATTAGATGGAAGATGCACAAGTGAATGAACTGCTCATCACCGACTGCTTCTGTAGTTGGATCATTTGTACTAACAAGACAACAATGCTCCTCATTTTCTTTGTATTCAGAATCCATTTCCATAGACATGCTCCCACCAATTCTTGCTGCAGAAGATGACTCAGAAAAGCTACTGTCCTCAAATACAGCAATCTTATTTAAAATTTCGATTATAATATCAACACCAGTACCCCTTAACGAAGAAACATGTCGGAAAAGCTCTTCCACTGCATTTGCCAAAGGAATTACAGCTTCATTTACAGCCAGCACATATTTCTTGTTGGTAAAGATGTCAACAAGAAACCTCAAAGCAGAAGTTTCTTTTACTGCCTCAAGCCCTTTGGCATTAAGACAAATGGCTCCAATTCCATTTGGGACACAAGCAATAGCTTTTGAAGAAGGAAGAACTCCAGCTACAACTGAAGATAAAAATGCATCAGGAAGACCCAATTCAATTAGTACAGGAAGACAAGTAGGATCCTTATGGATCATCTCACTCATGACCGTAACAGCTGAGTAGTAAATATCACCCCCAAATTTACCAGCATTTCTATAAATCAGCGACAAAGTACCAGGCAAAGAGCTGTCATGGGGGTTTGGCAATCTAGTAGAATTTGTAGGGGCATAAGTAGCAGAACCCAAAGCCTTCAAAAGCACCTTTATAAGCCTCTTTTGAGAGGACAAAATATCACCGTTGTACCTTGATGTTTCTCCAATAACCATAGAATCATCATTTTGTCCAGATGAACCTATAATCCTCTGTACTTCCACCTGTAGCCGCTGGGCCAAAAGTTCTACACCACCAAGTTCTCTGAGAAGTCCCACAGCTGAACTGCTATAATCCATAAGCTTTTGTAGGGCTTTTGCAGCTAAATAGACAAGATACATGTGACTAGGATCAGAATCCTCCAGAAAAGGTAAAAATGTAGGAACCATCCCGGATCCCCTAACATTGGTCCCTGATGCTGATGAAGAAACAATATGAAGAAGATAAAACTGTAGCAAAGCCTCAACAAAAGCAAGAGAAGATGGATCATTGGAAGTCTTTAAAGACAAAACAGACTTTTGCAGCACATTCAGAAGAATCATCCGATTTCCTACAGCAAAATTGATGCTTGATCCACTTAAAATCCGTGCTCTGTCATGAGAAGCAGAATAAGCAGCTAACTGAGCTCCCAACGCATGCATTGCAAGAGTTCTGATAATGCCAGGAATGGGAATTTCTGAACGTACAATTCTGATCAACTCATTTGTATATTCAGGCTCATTAGCAAAAAACGAAGTCAATTCATCATTTGCATCACTTGACTGAACAAGCACAATGAATGCCAGAAGGCAAATTCTGCTGTACAGCCTGCATATTCTTGGAGAGCGGAAGGCATGAGCATATCTTATTCGTGTCAGCAACGGAAAACGAAGTTCAGTTGGAACATTGTACTGCTCAATGCACTGCTTCATTAGCAACAAATCATCTTCCTTTCTCAAATGCAGATCTGGCATGTGTATTACTTTTATGGGAGAACTTGCATTGCCACTGATTTCTTCATTTCTTTTGGCATTCGGCTCATGTAATTCAAAATAAAGTGTTGACCCAATGCGGCACTGAGATTCATCACGATCATTTTCTGCATCAATTGGAAACAAAGATAGCCCTTCCTCGTGTGTTCTTTCATTTGCCACAACACAGGAAAACAATCCTAAACCCTCCTCCTTACTACCCCATCCCTGAGCAACAGACAAAAGATAACTATTAACTGAACCACAGCCAATCAATTTGCAGATCCCATGAACTTTGGATGGGTTTATTTTAACAAGTGCAGAAAGAGTCTCCAAGGTTGCTATTAGAACCTCCGGATCTGTGGATGCAAGGAGAAGCTTGAAATGCTGGAAAAAAAAATAAAGCAAGGAATATTAGTTCAAATGGCATTGCAAAATGTAAAGCAGCAATAACATTACTTTCACAGAGAGGCAACGTAAGTTCCCAACTTGGCCCATGGAGCAAAAAAACTAAGAAGAAACAAAATCACTCAGCATTCACAAATACCTCTAAGCCATCAAATGAACTCTTGTTAGGGCAATTCTCTAAAATTATTTGCATCACGCGCAATATCTGAAGAACTGCATTTTTGGGAAATGGATTATCATCTTCTACTATCTTATCTGATAAGAGAAGGTCATTTCTACAAGACAAGTAAGTCTTGAAATATGTATCAAAGTGCAAAAACAATGGCCTCCAATGATGAAAATTTCCCTGTGTAAAAAAAAAGTATATGAGCAAATTAATATGGCTTTACAGGACATCCAGAAGACAAAAAGCGACAATAGCAGCATGAGATCACCTTACTATACTCCCAACTAAAGCCGGAGAGAGGTATTGCAATATCTTGCAATGGACTCTGGATCACTTTATCAATGAAGGCTTTCACTTTTGGAGGCTGCATGGAAAACAGAAGGTTAGATTCAAGGACCAGTGCATTTGGAAAGCAATTGATGGTTTGGACATGCATGAACACTCAAATCAGATGAAACAAAATCCAGAATAGGAGAACCAAAAGATTCACATCTAAACATTTGAGAGCACCTAATAGAAAAATCTAAAATATCTCAAGAGGACCTGCATAGATCAGGCAAGCTTCAACACCAGACCCACAATCATAGACATGAACCAAGGAAACCGTAAAAATATTTTATTGCACCACAAACGAAAAAAAAAACATCAGAGTATCTATGCATGAGCCTGATAGCATAAATATGGTTAAACTAATTTGCCATGTTAAATGATCTTATAGGAATTTCCCATGTTAAATATTAACATTCTAAAAGCATGCTTGACTCTGGATAATTTGCCAATTTACTCCAGAATGATTTTTATGTATATGTCAATGAAAATGCACCAAGTGCTGAACTAGTGTAAAAAGGCAACATCTGCACAAAATTCAAAATGTTGCAGACTATAATATTTTCAGAACCAAAAAAATTGACAACATCTGCACAAAAAGTTTGTAGCACAGGAGTTGCTCCAAAAGCAACTGTGAAGTATCATCTGACAAATAGAGTCAAGCCTTTCACAGCACTTATTCTTGCAATGTTTAATGATCACACTGTTCAATGACTACGAATTTTAGCTTCTAAAGATGATAAATGAAGTGATCATGAAACAAAAAGGAGATAGGTGAACAAATTTAGAACCACCAAAAAGCCCAATTACTAATAGCCTGGTAACGGGAAATTGTAAACGGTTATCTAGCATATCAGGTTACTCAGGAAAAAAGCTAAAGCATTGCATTTAATGTTAGCGCACAAACACAAGCAGGAACATACTTCTAAATGCACAGCTGCTAGCTTTTGACACATTACTAGACCCTCCACTGAAATACATGAAAGATCTGGATGGACAACTGCCCCAGATTATTATCCAATAAACGATTGAACTTCGAATATCTAGGCATAACAGCAATTTGCCACATGAAATGAACCCATAGTATGACTACCTACTGTACAAATTTCGGGTGATCCGTCATTGTTCATTCTATCAAGACACGAAATCAAGCCCACAGCTAACACCCACAAACACACAAAAATAAAAAAAACACTTTGTTAGCAACAAATGCACAGACAAATATCATCTCAAGGCAAGCAAACATTGGTGTCAGCCAATTTCGAGGACACGCAATTGAAGAATTCTTAGAGTCTAATGAAACCCTAGCCAGCAAAGCAGAGCATCGAATACCTAACGGAAGGAAGAAACGGATTAAAAACATAGAAATTAGCATAATAGTGAAGCAAGAGGGGGACTCACTGCCTCTGAGTCTATCTTGATTGAGGGCCCAATAGCACTTTCACCAGACAAAAGCTGGCGCAGCCTCGAGGGCAAGCTTGATCTTATGGTCGCCATCTCAACTCAGCTTCTCTACTCAGACCTGCTTGATATCAGCCCCAAACGACAAAAACATCACAACAATTAGCAGAACCCCAGAACCGATAACAATCAAAGTCCAGAAAGCCGCCGCAAAATACCCAACTTTCTGATTCCAAGAAAACCCAAGAAACATAACCAATACCGGATCAGATTACATAGCGAAAACAAGAAAGAGAAATTAGAAGAGACGGAGATGTAGAGGACAGCGAACTAACCTGATAGAGAAGAGATAGATGAGCGACGGATGTTTACGAAGTAGAGAGCATGAGAGATGGAGATTCGAGAGTTCGAAGAGAGAGGAAACCCCAAAGCAAAGACGGAAAGGGGCTGTTTGTGCACGGCTGTGTTTGTGTTTGTGTTTGTGAGTGCCTGTTTTATAATTTGCGTCCTGTGAGGTTTTCTTTGGGAAAATTTTGGGCGTTAAGGAAACGAGAGTGTTGCTGTGTTTATAATTATATACCTAGAGCTGCAGCCTCTCTTTTTTCCAAGGCGGTACAAGTCCTGCGTTTTCTTGGCCCTTCCCTTCTACTTCTGCGCGTGTAAGCCAAATAGGATGCCGGTTCATTTGATCTCATAAAAAAAGGGAAGTGATAAAAGAACTTACTGAAATTTAGTCAAACCTACATTTATGTTTTCATTGTTTGAAATATATACATTTATCCCTCAAAAATTAACTTTGCTAAAGATTGTTAAGATGAAAAAAACTCTCTTTTACCCTCCTAGCCTCATACTATAAAAACTTTCCCCTCCAACTTCTGTATCTAACAGGCTAACCCATCTCCATCCATCTCTTCCCACTCCGCCACCATTCACTGCCTTATCAACCACAGCTACCTCATCAACCCTGACCTCTAGCGTGACATTTGGTCCCACCTCTTCCCCTTTCTACTCCACATCTCTCCCTCATTCATGTAGTCCTCCTGGCTGCACATGATGTTAACAACCTCCTTCTAATGCTTCTACTTTAGATTCCCGTGGCCTAGCTCTGAATACCTCTTGCCCCAAGCGTTAGTTAGCACCGTAGTCTCACCGTCACTCTAGTAGTTGTCTCTACCGCTGCCATTGGTCTTCCGCTGTGGAACTGAATTGGAAGCGTGAGAACCAAGTTTTTCTCCACATTGTTCCCTCGCATACATTTCTAGGGTAATCAAGTTTCAAAACCCCCAATCATTTTGGAAGATTCTAGAAATACATATTGTCCAACTTCTTTGGGTCATTATGTCGTCGAAGATTGAAAATGTCGGATTTTACTAATACTCAGCACTTGCTTGTTGTAAAAGAGGGTTATTCTATTTTTGTCTTAACAGTCATTAACGTTGTTAACTTTTAAGAGGATGTAGGTGTAGGTATTTCAAATAGTAGGGATATATAAGTGTAGGTTCAACTAAACCTAAGGGTTTTGGTAATTTCCCCCATCTAAAAACATTTCAATTTCTTTGTTTTTTGTCAAGTTCTTAGGTTGGCTTGAGTTACCAAAAACACTAACCAAAAGATATTTGATTTAGTATGTTCAGAAAAATGTCATTCTTTTGATAAAATATGATGATGGAATGATGAAGACGGTAAGGAGGTTCAAAGGGAAGGTCACAATTGTTATGGCTTCCACCCAAGGCATTGGCTTTGGGATCTCCAAACTCCTTGACTTAAAAGGTGGTGCCGTCATCGTCTCCTTTCACAAGCAGGTTTTGATTTCTCACTTCTCCTTTCATAGGGATGTCAACGGGTTGGGTTTGGGCCGGGTATGGCTAATCCCAAACCCTCCTCTTAAGTAATCGAGATTCAGGCAGTACCTGTCTTACGGGACGAGTACTACCCATCGATCCATTTTAAAAGCATATATTTGATTTTTTTTTTTTACTCTTTCTTTTTATATATTTGCATATATTTTTCAAAAGAATATGCATATTCACAATTAACTAATACTTCGAAAATCCTAAACTAAAGTAATAAAAGATCATTTATGTTAAATTATAATTTTATTTTTGAAATAAAATCATATTTTGAATATAAATATGCTAATTTAAGAGGGGTGTGGATAGGGTCGGGTGAGATAAATTAAACTCATACCTTCCCCATAACTTTGCGGGTAAGGTCGGGTTCAAGTTTGGCTAGCCGGGTTCGAGAATGGTAATGTTGAGTAGGGTATTTTTTTTACATCTTTATCATTCTCTAGTCCATGTCTTTTCTGCAAATTCCCTTCCTATTTTCTTATTTCACTAAACTATTCCATTTTAGAGCAGGAACGATGAACACTAGCTTTTTAAAGTGGCAAACAAAAAATGATTTTTCAAGACACTAGTTCTCAATTGTCGTTCACATGGTTGCTCGCTCCACTTAGCCTCTTTGTGTCTAGTTTAATTTTGTGATCCTGATAAGTTCAATACCTGTTTCCTATAGAAAAATATTGATGAAGCTGTTTAGAAACTCAAAGCTCTTGAATTTTGATATTTGCACCAGAAAAATGTTTTGATATTTTAATTCCTCTCACCAATCTACAAAGCTTTCACACCATAATCACCAGCCTTACACCATTTTTTGTTCTTTATTTCTAACTAGGTACTTCACTGCGGGTAACATCGTGTACATTAGTGGCAAGCATCTACAGACTAGTAAAGAAAGTGGGGTATGTTGGTTGTTTTCTCATTATGTTGGTAAGAATGGCCGAAATGCTTGAAGTAAAAGAAACAAAGGAAGATAGAAAGAAGTTTTTTTAGAAACATTTAATAGTAGCTGATTCATTTTTGAGCAAGAAATAAAACTTAGATGGAGCAAGCACAATAGCAAAAAGAGTAAGATGATAAAAACTCATAGTAAAACAGGGAATCAAGCAAAATAAATCAAAGGAATGTATATTGCTTTCTTCTCATAGATGAAAACACATAACAAAAGTTTCATAGTACATGCTTGATTGTAAGATGGAAAAATGTACAACTTATTAGGCCAAACAATGCAAGCAGTACGAAGAAGCCACAAAATTTTACGACCATCCCCAATATTCTTTTATTTTTCTTTTGCCATTTGTTGTGATCTCCAAAAAAGGATACATTTATGAGAAAAAAGCACTTGCTTCCTGACAACAAAAACTTGCAACTTTCCAAACATGAAATCAAGAAGAAAGTAACCTACCTTACTTAAAATCCACAATAGCAAACTGACCAAAACAATAGAGCTATTTCTCCTTGGTTATCTAGACATCTGGAACTATCATTTAAAAGTAAAATATTAGACAATGAATATCAAACATGCACATCGTGTATTATCCATCTAAGTTAGCTTTCATGGTTTTGTTGTGCTAGCAAAAGAATAGCAGTATATAACTGAGTTCACATTAAGTAACCTAATAACACATGCAACAAATGTTTTGCTGTTTGTTACCCTAAACTAAAGACTACGGTAGTAGAAATATAATTGGATATCAAAGTATACTAACCACAAAAATACTCGTGAAGCAGATGCGATATAAACACAATAATGGAACATGACAAATTAACCTGTTATTTTGTGTCCTTCTTACATTTAATCTCCAGCTTCTGTCCATTGTTTTCACTTGACAACCACTATTATTATCTTATAATAATAACTTGAGAATGCTCTCTATTTAAGTTCTTACGCTTAATCTCCATTGTTTTCACTTGACAACAACCAGTATAAATATAATCACTTTTAATAACTTTTTAACTTGAGAGGGCTCTCTATTTAAGTTCTAAAAAGTAGAGGTGAAAATAAGTCGAGCTAAGCCCGAACACCTTAGGCTCAAACCTTGGCTTGTAAAGGTTCGAGCTCATTGAGCTTGGGAAATGGGGCTTGAAGCTTGGCTCTAAAAGGTTTAGGCTTGACTCAATAGCTTGATTCAAGCTCATTCAAGATTCGAGCTCGATTTAAGGAATAAAAATTAGAATATTAAAATTTAGGTATATTAAAAATAAAATTAATTTAATTTTTATATTAAAAAATATTAGGCTCGATAAGTGTTCGAGCCAAATAGTACCAAGTTTAACGCTCAGTTAGTTAAGAGTTTGAATTTAAAATCAAGCTCAAAACTTGGCTCAAAGCTCCTCAAGCTCGGCTTGATAACCAAAAAATTGAGCTCGAACTTGTATTATTCAATAAGAATCTCGGCTTATTTCCACCTCTACTAGAAAAGGCAATGCCAGTAAATTTAACTTGCTAATAGAAATTTCATATTGCAATGCAAAGATAGAGCTTTAGTGTTAGTCAACATACATATCATTGATAATGGCAATTATGTTTTTTAGGAGTTCAACAAAGGAGTTCTTGATTTCTTTTCACTTATAACATTTAGTGTCGAAATAATGAATGGTATTACTTGTTGCATACTGGGATAACACTTGAAGCAAATTTTGTATTTGATGAAACATGAACAAAAGCAGGTATTCAAATTAAATTAACCATATATGCACTAAAAAAAACATAAATATACTATGCATCAAGGTAGAAATAGACTAACAAACATTTGTGCTAGTTATATAGCAAATTAAAGCATTAAGAGGTTGAGAAATTGTGACTGTACTTTTTGTCCATCATCCTTTTATTAAAAATGGTTATACTAAGATATTATTGTCCATACAATTTAATTCAAAAATAAAATTATTATTTTTTCTATAAAAAGCTTATCTCAAAAAAATTAATGGACTATATCCCAAGAAATGAGCAAAAACAAAAACTAATGTTTTATGAATGATCGAACACTTCCCCTCAATTAGTGGCGTATTTGACTTAAATAAAAAAAAAAAGGGCAGATACCACAAAGTGGCAACAAAACTAGGGACCAAACTAAATAATTTGACATTTTTTTGACGTTGCTTCTCATTTGATTTGCCAGGGGTCCATGGTAAGTACCCTTACGGGGCACAGTGGAACAATCTGAAAAGGTTTTGACCTAGGTGATTTGCCTATAATTCATCATTCAAATTATCGTAAAATAGCAAATTTGTAACTAAAGTTTATTGGAATAGTAATTTTGTCACTTATTTTTTTTTATAGTAATTTTACTATTATTCTTTTTAAAATTTACAAATTTACATCAACGTTTTTGTGTTAGGAGTAAATTTGTCACCAACCATTAAAATCACTTATATGACAAATGTAAAAAATGAGATAAAATGCAAGTTTTAATTTCAAATTTTCTTTACCTAACATCTTAACTCTTAAGTTTCTAGATTTGTCATCATCTTTGCTCCAATAACTTCATGCACCCTTTGCCATCTTCCACCCTTTCTGCCACCAGCACTACCTCCACTTTTCCACACATGTTGACAACGCTCCTCAGAATAAATACTGATAAAATAAAGTTTCATTGATTTTAGTGAGATTAAATCCAGAAACATTGTCATTCTAAAATAAAGGATTAATTCCGGTGTGAATAGAGGGTTGCTCAGTAACAATGAAGAAGGTAAAAACAAGTAGCCTGAATAAAAGGGGTGTGTGGTCAAACATAAAGTTTTAATTCATTTGAATGTTGTGCAAGGTTGGTTAATTAAAGGTTAAGAAAAAAGCTTTCAGGGACTAATTTAAAATTTTTTTCATGGAATATTCTATAAATAAACGGAATATTTTTATCATTTAACGATTAGTGGCTAAATTGCTCATAAGAAAAACATTAATTGCAAATTCAAATGCAAAAGAAAGTTCAGTACTCTCCCTTATAAACTTTAGTGGCAAATTTGTCCATTTTACCTTTAATCATAATCCATATAGTTTCAAAAAGATTATCATGATATTGGTAATGGGAAATTTGCTAAGTAGAAAGTCGCATAAATAGTTTTAGCTTTACCCAAGCTCATAAAATAGTCGGAGAAATGTAGATTAGTTTTCTGCTGTCCCAACATCACTACACAGGACATCATACAACGTATAATAAGTAATAAATTAATAAATCACCATTACGAATATAAAATATGAACGTATCAATGAAAATACACCATTGTATAATATTAGCACGTTTCAAGGTCGAAGCTACAATTTTCCTCTGTGTCAAAGTTACACTTGTGCAATCACACAACAACAAAGGAACATGTTGAATGTCAGATATATATAGGTTCTAGAACTAGTGTGCTCGATAAATATATTGTGAACAAAAACTATAAGAGCTTGTTTAGAGTGAACATTAAGCCTAACCACAAAGATATAGTTTTTCTACATGAACCAGCTAAAGTCTAAACATGTCAATTAATGGTTGTTTTAGTGCAATATGGCAGCGTACCATTCACACAAACTACATAATGGGCATGCAAATTATAAACGGATCTTTTTTAGTTGAAAGTTCCGAGTATTTCAGAATAAGAACCTCGATAAATCTAGTTGAATTAATTACACAACAATCACAAGTTCACAACATATACATGTTATGGGGAGAGTTTGAGAACATTGAAAGGACTCGAAGCCGAAGAAACATGGAGAATAGCATTTTCAACCAAAAAATACAGGGGTAATTACGGCCATCGAAAACGAATTATTTTGTCCTTAAAATGTGCAGCTCGAATGAAAGATTAAACTCCTAGCAACTGTGACTGGGAAAGGAAAAAGGAGGAATGATTTTAGCCGTGCATGGAAAAGCTACGACAAAACTGTATAAACGTAGCGTCGAGAAGATTGGACATACTTAGACGTGGACATGAAGAGGTACAGATTTGGTTTCACAAATACAGTGTCGTTCGCTTTCCCGATTAAAAATATTTTCAGCAATGTCCATCACCACCAGAAAGAGAAATGGACAAATTAAAACCATCCAGCAAAGGCTGATGGCTTCGCAAGGAGGTGGTCCAACAACCAAAATTATAGTCCAACAACTCCTTGCATGAACGGCCCTCATGTCACACACCTCTCACTGTGAGAGTAGCTTCGAGTCGCATGCCACTATTTTCACCTGACTCACATTCTCCTGACATTCCTCACTCTTGAACAATGCTTTCTGGAGGATGAAGGTCCATACATTGTCACAGAACCTGTAGGTATGTAGATGTCCCTGCCACAATCACAATACACGTTGGGATTAAATGGTCTTGGGAACTCAAGTTCACCAAAATTACCATTAACAGTCTGCCACCTAAGTAGCTTATTTCCACCATGAGGAAGAAAGAAAATCAAGAACGCGCCAATATCCAGTTTCCATGTTGTGGCTTGCCACAATAAGATTTGCAGAAATAACTTAACGATACAAGAGAGTGATGCCTTGAGGAAGCTAGAGATTTTTTAGAGAAAATTTGGAACTGTAATGCTGAATCCACTGCACTATGTAGCTGCATGAGCATAGGGTAAAAACCAAAGGCCATCCATGATACACCACTTAATGCCTAATGGAAGTAAGGGGGATAAGAGTTATAATTGTGTCAGGGAAGAAGGGCACCTTCAGTTTCAACATAACAAATGCAAGATTTAAATTGCCATATACTTAAAAAGTTTTTGAAAGAAACCTCATCACAATATAACTGTTCCCAAAGGCATTTCTTATGTCACCAACGTAGCTGACAACTTCTAACTAACCCCCCCCCCCCCAAAACACACACACACACACAGAGGGAACTGATTGCTCTTACTGAAGGCTTTATTCCACGTTTTTGTCATCAAATTATAGAAGTGCGGATTATAATTTAGGAGAACTAGCACCCAAACTTCCACACTCAACCCAAATCTGAATAAAGCAACTTTCTTACTGTACAAAGAGTGAATCTTCAAGTGTCATCACACAATGTTATCCTGAACATATTTAAAGACTCAACCTGCTCAAAAAGCCCACTGGCAGACTATACATGCTGTTAAGAACAATCATCAACAAATAAAGCATCTTCCTAATAAAAAACTGCTGGCAATACACAATTGACACAGCAGATATGGTTACGCAATTCACAATGACACTATCCAAGAGCAACGAAACATCAAGGGCACCGAGTCAAACATGACAGAATCAAGAGGCTCTAAATACAACACAAAAATAGAAACTTGGCCACTAGAACCCGGTGCTCTATTCACTTTATAAACCTATACCCTACATTAGAAAATAAAGTACTGCCAAAGTACACTTGAATTACAAGAGGAAATTGAATAACATCTCCAATAACCAAAAATAGAAGCATACCTTGATGGATACCTTGCTCTTCACTTGTGTCTCCAATGCCTCAGTCATAGACTAAAACACAAAGCAACCAACAAACAAAACCAATTCATTGAAAGGACCTTCCAATAAACAGAACTGGAAAAAAGAATTTCAATCAAAATTCAGAACAAAGCCAAACGACTCGAATTCAACCTTATCGAACTGGACGAGAACCTGGATAGCGAGCTCAGGACTGAGAGTACCGCTCTGAACCATCTCGTCCAGGGTCTCGGTCAGGCACATGCCGATCGTCGACCTCCGGTAAAGCTCGAAAGTCGCCATTGATCACCGATCTGTCCAAACGAATCAATTCAAGCTACTAAAAACAACGAATCACGAACAACAGTAAAAGACGACCGCAGAAAACATAGAACAAACGTCAGCGAAGATTCAAAGCAGAAATTGAAGAAACTGGGAAAGAATATGTACGTATTGGAGGCGATGGGCCGTCGATGATGCAGGAGATAATGAGATTGAATGTCTCTCCGGGTGAACGTTTCCTTCAACGGATTTGATTTGGGCGGAGAGAATTTGGGACCCTTTTATACCCTAGATTTTGTAGATGGGGATATATATAGCTGCGACAGTTTGGGGGAATGCCCGAATTACTGTTATGCCCCGCTTCAATTTTTCCAGTGTCGGCTTGTATTAGACGAATCGGGCTTCTGTTTGGACCAGCGTCAGACATTCAGTTATGTGGGCCCAATTTTTTGGGCCTTTCTATGTCCCCTGTGTACAGACAAAAATATTTCCACAGTATTCGAAACCAAATTAAAAGAAACACCCTAATATTAAAAAATGACGTTACTAAATTCTGATGAAAAAAATGATGTTATTTGACATACTCATAATATATGCATGTGTGTGTGTGTGTGTAGTGGAGTAGTCTTTTTTTTTTTTTTAAATAATAATGAAGTAGGTTTCAAGTTAAAAATTAAATAGTTTTCTCAACATTTAAGCCAAAAAACAATAATAATAATAAACATTATGCAAATTTTTATCTAGTATATTCTTGTCCTGTCCAATACAAACTAATACCAGTGATAATTTGTAGTACCCTGAACTTTGCTTACTAGATCATTTAAAGACCTAAACTATGAACTAGCACAAATTAGGACTTATACTTCTGAGTTTGGAATGGTTTAGTCTATAAGGCAAATTGGTTAGTCAGGTAAAGTCACATATTCAAATGTCATATGTCATTGTTTGAGTACCTTCATGAGTGATGATATGGCCAAGTCTACAAGCTTGGTTAAACGGTGGCGAATGGCATTCGAATGTATAACTTCACTTCATTGACAAACTCATCTTGTAGACTGAACTACCTCAAATTCAAAAGTACGAGTCCTTAATTGTGCTGGTTTATAATTCAGACCTTTAAGTGATACAATACGTAAAGTTGAGAGTACTATTCCATATTATACTATATACTAAAAGCCGTTTTTGGCTACTGTTCAAATGAACAGTAAAGAACAGTGTCTTTACACTTTTACCCTTGCTTAGTTTGGTCCAGGCTTTTGTCGTTGGTTTGTCTGGTTTGCCTGATGGGCTTGGGCTGCTACGGGTAAAATTCCCTTGGTTTTGGGTTGCTTCGCTTGGCCTTTTTTTTATTTTGGATGCGATTACTTCTTTTAGAAGTTTGGTTAACTTTTTTAAGATAGTAGCTTTTTGAGGGCTTGCCTTGCAATTCTTCCACTTTCATTCTGTTTCACGTTGTTTTTTTTTTTTTGTGAAACGCATTTTCAGTCCCTGTATTGTTTCCGTTTCTCATATTAGACCTTAATTTTGATCAACTTGAAATTTTGGACCCTAAACTTAATAACTACTTAATTTAAGTGTTTTTGTTTAATCTCTTTGTTCTTTTTTTTTTTTTAATGGTGTGTTGTTTTCTAAGTTAAAGCATTGGTCACCATGATTTATTTATTTTTTTTAGTGAAATAAATCTTCGAAAAGTTAATTGTTAAACTCTCCATGCATAAGGTTTTTACACTTTCTCTATAGCCCCCCAAACTATTTTTATTGCTTTTCTTCACTATTATTTTACTTAATAGTGTAACATTATGTGACCGCCGCAACACGTGAACCTTTTGAACCTCGTTTAAGCTATAATTATACTATATTATAAAGAATGAAAAAATTCTACTGTTTATCAACAATGTTCGTTGCTGCTATTTTTTCTTTCGATTTTGTGGTAAAACCTTTCTTTTGGTTCCTGAATATTTCACATCTGCCATATTGATCCCCCAGTTTCTCCATTTGTCACGAGATAGGATGAATGATATTTGTTGATGATGGTAAGATCGGCAGATAATATAGCATGGGCCTGCAGCTAAAAGAAACCAATAATATAGGGATTGAAGGTATATTTGTCCATTTTACGGCAAGCCCCTTTTAGCAGTTTCCATGTTCTTTTTTTTTTTTTGCATTATAGGGGAACGTTCAAATCCCCCTTATAGTCCCTCGATGTAACAATTTTGCCATAGTGGTCCCCACCTTTTGCTATTTATTGGAAACTTTAGGAAAAAAATTAGATAGTTTATTTAAATTTAAAATGATAGAGCCTTAAAGTAAAATGAGATCCATGCTTTTATTACTCATATTAAATACCAAAAAAATTTTCTTTCACATTATTTTATTAAGAGGTTTAGTTAGATAAGTCAAATTCAAAATTTTAATTAAATGAAACAGATACACAATTTGTATAATGTACGAATGCTTTTATATGGGGTTTGATTCAGAGTTTTTATTAGTTAAAATAGTGCATAATTTGCATTACGTATTTATGATTGATTCTTAAAAAGTTTTGCTATATCACTAATTCATTAGTGAGTAAAAATTTGGAAAAACTTATGTATATATATTATGCAATGTTATCATACATTATAAATACCATAAGCTTTTTCTTTCTTTTGATGATTTCATTTGAATTGGTTAATGAAACTACTTTGATAATTTTTCATTTGTTATCTTTAATGTTTTGTTGGCAATATACAAACACATCTTCATTTAGTTATTCTGTATGTTTACAATTATCTATATTCAGATTTTATTTAATGTTAAAGTATGTCTTATCTTTTTATATTGTTCTGTCAATGACTTACATTATTACATGGGTCTCCATATACCTATCTTATTTCTAGAAGAAACCAGTGTTTGTACTATTCATTTATGATGAATTCCATTGTACATTGACAATACCTTTTTTTTTCTCATTTTCTTTGATGTCATTGACTCTTTTTTTAAGTTTGATCTTTTTTTTTTCATAAGTCATTCACCTTTTTTAGAGCGTGTGTTGCAATTTCCCATTTTTAGTCTGGTCATATTTTGTTTTATTTAAAACTCGATTCAATATCTGAATTTTCACTCTTTAAGAAGCTAGTCCCCAAGTTCCATCTAT
Organism: Aquilaria yunnanensis; assembly: GCA_039654915.1. Classification (NCBI taxonomy): domain Eukaryota; kingdom Viridiplantae; phylum Streptophyta; class Magnoliopsida; order Malvales; family Thymelaeaceae; genus Aquilaria; species Aquilaria yunnanensis. Next base: position 99,174,611 of record CM077593.1, on the reverse strand, counting down.
GTTCCATTTTGGTTTCCAAATTTAATAACTATTGAACTATATTTTTTCTATTTGCACTCTTGGTCCCCTAACTTTTTTTTTGTTATTTTTATATACTATGTTTTAAACTAAGACATTACTCACCATAGTTTATTAATTAAATAATTTTTTTTGACTTTGTTAAATCAATTATTAAACCTTTAATACATAAATTTTTTTCAATTTTTATCTTGGTCCAAACTTTTTGTCATCTTTCTTTATTATTGCTTGCTGAAATGAAAATTTAATCATTATAATTTGTCTACTTTTGACTATAGTTCTGGTTTATTTGGCTTAATTCATTTTTTATTTTTATTTTTTTTAATTTCATAGTTAAACCATTAATTGATTGACATAAGTTAAATACTGTTTTGTGTTTTAGTCACTTTTTCATTATTAATGATTGAATTTTGGCAACATCAATTATTTACTTTAAAGTCTATAACAAACTAAAATAATTTGGTCCGTAAATGCTGAAATTTTTCTAGATAAATTTTTCATTGATATTAAATTTGGAGCTTAAATTAATGAGAGATGAAAATTTTTAGTAAATTATTTTTTAATAACAAAGAAAATATGTATAGATTCAAAGCACATACAAGTTTTTGCTTCATGGTTTTATATTTCGATCATAACTAATCATTTTAATTATAAGAATATAATGTAAAGAAAACTTAACTCAAAATTGAAATAAAGCAAAATTTTAGTTGATCAATATAAATTTATAGGCGGAAAATTTTTACTCTCTTATAATAAAAATTTATTTTAATGTTAAATTTATTAAATTAAGTCTCCGCAATAATGTATAAGTCATCAAAACCTCATTTATAACTAAAAAGGATTTTAAAAACTAAAGCAGGTTAAATTCTGATACATTCTGAAGTTGTTGAAAAACTAACTTACGGTGATGACCATCTCAAAGAAAGATAAGAGGTAAGGGACAAGGTGAAACATGATTCTTTGCCTGCGTTACTTTAACTTCAATCAAACTAAGGGTGTGTTTAGTTTTGGAAAATTTTCCAATTTTTCTAGAATTTTTTTTAAAAATTAGAAAATGAAAAGAAAATGTGTTTAGTTCACTAATTTTTATTTTCATTTTTCTAGGAAAATAGTTTTCCACTTTATTAAGAATTAGAAAACTACCATTTTGTTGTTTTCCATTTTTCAAAAATAAAAAAACACGGTTTTCGCTTTTTAACTTAAAACTCCGATCAATCTTCGAGGTTCTCGACGCCTATTTCTCTCACTCGACCAAGTGTCTCGGCCATGGCATCTCCGGTCTGAGTCCTCATCATCTGATTCTTACCTCACATCATCATTTGATTGTTTTGGTCCGAGTCCTCGTCGTCCGATTTATCAACTGATTATTCCGTCCTTTCTCCATCACCATTTGATTCGCAGATTCGTTCATCTGATCTCTCATCCTCTCAATCTCTCTCTGTTTTTGCTTGGGTTCATTCATCTAATTTGTTTTAGTTCTTAGTTGAATGGATTTCTGGGTTGCGTGATCTCTAGCTTTCCAGCCTCACCAGTGCCGCCACCAAGAGTCATCCCGACCATTTGAAGGCCTTCGGTAGTTTTGTAGGTAAGCCTCTTGATCTCTCTCTCGATTGTAACTCTCTTTGAATGTGTTCTTTGGTGAATGGGTCCAGTTGTTTACAATGATTAAATGGGTCTATTCGTTCATCTGATTCGGCTAGGTTTATCTGATCTCTCTCTTTCTCTCAATCTGATTCACTTGTGTTTGTTTATGATTCTTTGCTTGTTTATAATTCTTTCTAATTTTATTGGTTAAGAAGTTGACAGTATTGTTATGCTTGATTTTGTGTCTTCTTCATATTTTTGTTTTATTTGCTTGTAGGATACCTTTCCTGTTGATGGCTTCTACTATGCTTTTTGTTTATTTGGTCTTTGGAATGCTATCTAGAAGGTGAAGATTAGTTCTCTTTGAGCTTTTATAGTGCAATTATTATAAGTTGTTGGCATGGTAGTTGATTTGCCAATACTATGTTCTAAACTCATAAACAACCAGTCATTTTAAGTTTGTCATTTAGACCATTAAAGCCTCTGGGTGAAACCATGTACTAAATTCTGAACTTTTTCAAACATATTTCTACAGCAAATGCTCTAACTTCTTTTAGGATGGTGATTGTTGTGAGAGTCAACCACATTCGTTATTTATCATAAGTTAGTTAAAGTGTTAGCTGAAACCATTTATATGGTTTTTATCTTTTTCTAGTTGCCTGATCCTTCTAGTAATCGGTTCCTATGTTCCCTCCCCACCCATCCATTTCCCTTTTAATTAAATGCAAGCAAAGTCTTTATGTCCGATGGTGTTTATGTTGTTGACACGCCACCAAAGTTATTTGAATTATAGATTTATGTCTAATAATTATTAGGTACACTCTGGTCTCATTCTTTTTGTCAAACTATTGTAATTAACTTATATTATTCTAGTGTCTTAGTTGGTTGCCCTCATTGATTTCTTACGCAAATTTGTGGACCCGGCTTCCATTTAAGCTAAAAACTATTGGGCAATGTTATACATGACTGGGGCATTGATGCAATATTAGTTCATATACACTAGATTGAATAACCATTTATTTGATGATACTTAGTATATTTATAGCCTTGTTAGTGTAGTTCACTTGGAATATTATGGCTTGCAATTTTAATGACTGAGCAGTGAAATATGACTGTTTTAGTACAACATGGTTGTGTTGGAATTGGAGCTATTGGACAATAATGAACTAAACTATTCTAAATTATGCTATAATTCATGTGATGCATATTTAGAGCTGATATTTAGCAAAATTATAACCTTATATGTGTACTTTACTGAAAAATTTACGGTTTGAAATTCCGGTGTCTCAATAGTGATGTAGCATTTTTAGTACAGCTTGATTCTGCTAAAAATGGAGCTACTGGACAATAACGAAATTGAACATAGAGCTTATTTGATTGAGGGTTAGAGAGGTACTTAAGGTCTCAACTTGATCAACCTCATTTGTTAATCATGTTGCTAGCAATGTTGATAGGCCAGATTGACTTGCTAAAGTTCTATGCTTATTGTGAAATGTTTATGTCATTTTCAGGGAGAATTATTGCTGTTTATTAATTGAATATAGAGTGCTAGATAATTAGAATAGTGCTAGATAATTAAGTGCTTTAACATGGTTAAGTATTACTTACATGCCTATATCCTAGTTGAATTTTTCTATTCTGTTCATTTTATTTTCTCATCTGGTTTTGTTGTCAACTCATTCTGTTATTGACTTCTGGCTAAATTTGTCGGTTGGCGAAGAACATCAAAGAGGGAGATGATAAAAAGGAATGGCCTGAGAAAAATGAATTCACCTTCCTTCAACTTTTGTACAAGAAAGTTGTCAGTCACCCTGAAAAAGCTCCTGTTTTTAAGCCAAGTGATTGGGAAGCCATGAACAAGGACATGTTTACAACTACTAGAGTGAGTTATGGTGGTGACAAGTTGAAAGCAAAATATCATCGACTTCGGAGTAAAACTCGTTCACACAACTGCTGGAACACACCAGAGTCACTTGAGGTGCTGATTCCAACATTGTGCTTCCTTCAGAGAAAGTATGGCAGCATTTCTTCGAGGTATACTATCTTATATGCTCTTTATTTCTTCAATATGAAATAACCTGGATCTAGTAGTGCAGCTATCTGATGTTTGTTCTATTTTTCTTGTTTATGTTATTATATTAGCTGTTAACTATTGAATATATAACTTTTTACTGGTTTTGGTAGAAGTATAGCGTATAGGTAGAGTACATTGTTTGTATTGGTAGCTTGTTGTTGTGAGATAAATGAGGGTACATCTGTAGTGAAATTCCCACTCTGAAAAGACAGTAGAGGAAGCTATATGTGAAAGACTGATGAACTTTTTCTTTTCTTTTTTTTTTTTTTTGCTGGCTGAAAAAATTGATGAACTTTTTCATCTTTAGGACTGTTTTCAACCTGCCTGTTAATAATAATACGTTCTTCGTTTGTCCAACTTTTAGTAACCAGGTCTTTTTTATAGTAATAAACTAACTACTTTTATTAACCAGGTCATTTTTTATTTTAGGTAAGTTGGACTTAGTTCTCCTATTCAATTAACATCTTTTAAGGACTTGTGACTTATTAACGGTTGCATTTTTAAGTTAGGATGGTGATATCATCTATGAAAATGCATTTTAGAACCAAATTGCGCTGCATTTTCATTTACTGCTGCATTGGGAACCAAGGGGCTGACTTGTAATTACAGTCACATTAATTCATAAATAATTATGTTATTCAAGGTATTTTTTCTATTACTTCTTACTATTTTGTTTATTGTTTTTTTTTCTCTATTGCAGCAAGATCAGAATAACTTCAAAGCCTATTGCAAATCTAGCTACAAGCATTACACCATGTTTTCCCAAATATTCAACCCCACCACTGCTACTGGAAAGCTTCATTATGCATCTACCTAAGTGCCACCTACAGATGAGGAAGAGCGCAAACTTGAGAGTGAGTTTTTTAGTGAATGTGTTTAAAGCAGTGAGCAAGTTGTAAGAGATGAGATAGCCACCCGTATGTGGAATGATTACCAGCAGCGCAAAGTTCGCTCCAATAGGCATTAATTTTAGTGTATCTAATTATATTTGATATTATATTCTCTTTGAAATTGTATTATACATTAACAAATATTATAATTAAGATATTCTGTTTATCATATGAACATGTTTTTTTTTCTTTTATATGAGTATTGCATTTGAATGTTTTAATAATATAAGAATATAGAATTTTGTTGTGAAGAAAATTTTCTCAACTACTACCCATGAATAGCAACACAAATACATATGTCTAGAGTTCAGTTACAACTTACAATGAAACTAACAGTAATAACATTTGACGACCAAGTAGCAACAAAATGCATCAACAAAGCACAACAATACTTCCAGTAGTAGAAAAAATGCATCAACAAGTAGCAGAATGCATCAACAAGCAACAAAAGGCAGCTGGCAGTAGCAGCTAAAACACAACAATAATACTTGCAGCAGTAGAATAGAAGAACGCAGCAATAGAGCCCTGTAACAAAACAAAACAGTTTTGATGTTCACTTTCAGTTGAGGTAAATCTCAACCCCATCATAGGGCATCACAACTATGACTAAAACAATTTCTTCATGCTGTTGCATAGGCAACGAAAACACTTGAAGCTAATTCTCAGCAATACTATACTAGGCTATCCAGCATGACCATTTTGAAGTTCATCCAAGTGATAACCTATTCTTTACTTCGCTAACTAGAAAAAGTTGAGATATATTCCAAAACACCAAACCCATCACAGTAGTCTAAACAGAAAAATTTCAAATTCAAGTCAACCCAAACAGAAGTTGTTAACAAAAGAGGAAAAAGAAAAAAGAAAAAAAATACTCACTCCGTCCCATATTGTTTGAAACAGTTGACTATCATAGTTTGACTTGAATTTATTTATATTATTGGATGTTAGAAAAAAATTTAAAAAAATATATTTGGAAACTATAGATTTTTATTTATCATTTATAAATTTTTTTTTATTTATATACTAAAAATTGAAAATAAAAAATTATAGATTAATTGTTAAAAAGTGAGTGTTTCAAAGAATATGGGATAGAGGGAGTAATAATTAAGCATCATCATATCAAGTATTGGAAATTAGATGATGGTTTGGATATTCTGAGCTAAGAACATACCAAGTTAAAGCAAGAAAATATATCATTCAATATATCGGCATACTCAGATTATTTACCCACAATGACCTTCTAGTATCCAAAAGAATTTACATAACAAAAAAGCTATTAAATAACAAGATTTTACCTGATTTGTTTTTTATTCTCAGGAAAATCCATATCAAGGAATGGATAGATTGACCACAATTGGATTTTTCTCACACTACAAAAGAGTAGAACCAAGTAAGCAAATAACTCAAATATATGGAACTAAACTTTCTTATGAAATAATTTTCTAAATATGAAATGATAATTTAACCAACATATTTTTCATAACAAAAAAGTTAGTAAAATTAATTTAAATACTCACAGTATCTTTATTCTTTACACCATGAAGGTTTATAAGCCAATCTCTTCCACAAATTAAGGCTTGCATGGTCTCAGTTGAAAGTGATGCACGATATGAGTCAATCACTCTACTTCCAGCACTAAATGTTGCTTTAGATGCAACTGTGGTAATCAGAATGGCCAAAATCTCAGCTGCCATATTTGACAACACCTTATATTTTGATTGATTTCCCTTCTACCAAGCTAATATATTGAAGGGTGAATCTGGATGATAAAAAAAACAATCACCTTCTAAGTACATGTCCAAATCAATTTTCTCTGGCACCATAGTTTCGGTTGTCATTACATATTGCTGGATTTCTGCAAACCCTGAGCTTGAAGAAAGTGCTGAAAGTGAAGTAAAGGATGACTGGGAAAAGGAATTTGGCCATTCTTTATTTCGACATGTACTTTGGTCGTGCTCAATCACATACTTGTCGTACAACTCATATAAAGTTTTTTTCACCTTGTCAATATTCTCTCGTGCCTCTAATGAAATGTATATCCTTGGAAAACAATATTCAAAAACCTTCATTTTAACTTTTGGGTCTAAAATGACAACAATTGTCATCAATAAGTTGCACTCTCCTCAATACTTATTAAACTTCTGTTTTAGCTTAGTCACCATATTTCTTACAGAGGCATCCTCAGCAGTTACCCTACTATCTAAAACCTGCTTCACCTTGTACATTTCAGAAAGAAACAAATTTGACGTTGGATACGTGCTTCCAGATATAACATTAGTGGCTCTAGTAAATACATCTAAGATCACCAATATCTTATCCACTTTCTCCCAATCCTTCTTATTTGGACACGAGATATAATTGACCTCATTTTGTTGGTATTTTGGGAAGACATCTTTAACCTTCAAAGCAAAACTTTCTACCACAAAGCATTTCCTATTCACCTCAAAAATATCTTTCAAATTATTAATAACACTCTCATTAAATGAACTGATATGGTGTAAATCTTATTCTTGATGCCCCACTTCTTCAGACACTTATACAAAGCATCTGAAATTTCCACACCATGATGTAGAGGATGCATGTGGACAAAATTCAATACCCATTTATTAAGCTTCCAATCCGGGTCAATAAAGTGAGCAGTGACTATCATATCTTTTGACTTTTAGACTTCCACAAATCTGTTGTCAAGCTAATCTTTCAAATTTTGTTTAGAAGCCCTTTTAATCTTTTCTTCTCATGTTCATAGACCTTTATACAATCTGACCTTAATGTGACCCGACTTATCTTTTTCCATTGAGGAATTGAAATCCTCATCATAAAGTTAAACCCATCATCCTCTACAACCATGAATGACTTCTCATGCATCAATACCTAATGAGCAATAGCCTCTCTCATCTTCATTGCATCATATTTTCCATTTATCACAACTGGTGCAAGGGTATGAAAACTATCACCAGTACTTGTATTTTCTAGCTGAAAATTAAAAAGTCATTGTCATTTCATGTAGAGCTGTCTTTGAGTGCACTTTTTCAAATGCTTACGAAGATGTGATGTACTTGAAGACTTTCTCATCAACATAAGTATTCCACAATGCATGCATTTTGCCTTATTTAACCCTTTCGAATCAGTGCATGTTTTGAATTCTTTCAAAATAATAGATCTCTTGCTACTTTCTTTCTTTTTCTTCAATGCCCCATCAACTATTGTCTCACCACTAACAACATCCACATCATTTTTTTCCTTATTCTCACCCTCATCTGTCGAACTTGATCCGTCATTATCGCCAGATAAAGTTTCAACGGAAATATCAGTCATTTCTGCTATTCGAGCTTAATCGGTGTCAATAGTGGTGTCAATTTGATCAACATCCATGGGTAGATTTGTATTTAACTCACTCGTAGATTGAAAACTCTTACTTGACATTGACATTGCTGCAAAACGAAACATTGACATTGACATAGGAACATGAAAGTCTACAAAATTGCCTTGTTTCAGCCAATATTTCTCAATTGTCTACCTTGTTTCAGCAGACAAAATTTAGCACCCAATGTACTCAATACCCCATTGATGTTTAATTACTTACTAACTTATGATCATTTGATGACAAAAATCACTTTACCAATGGTATTTCCCAAACCTAATAACAAACATCGACAAACATCAACACTCAAATCTTATAGTCCAGCGCAACAATCATTCATGAATTTACATACTCCACTAATTCCACCCCTTTTGTATCCGGCCTTGCTATATTCTTTAATTAAGACAGTAATTCTATTGTTAATTTTTATTTTTCAGGTTGGATAAGTAAAAAAAAGTTATGAAAAATTAATAACAAACATCGTCACTCAAACATTGCAAAACCAAAAATTGAACAAAAAAAAAAAACAAAAAATTTAGATACGAAAATTCTAAAGAAAAACTTAAATACTAGGTAGAGCTGACTCCTGGGTCCGATTACCAGACGGTTGGCTTCAGCAGCTACCTCGACTTTCGAATTTCTCAATTGCGGCCCACGACTCTAAGTCCATGACCCACTGCTCCTTGCCTGGTGCAATGACAACTGCTCCTTAGTTGGTGCGATGACAACCGATTGTGTATGGTGCTGGTGTGTCGCAGATTTGCAGCGTGGGAGAAAAAAGGATTTTGGTGCGTCAGCGTCACAGTATGAGAGTTCTGGATGAGAAGATGCACAAGAAGAGACTGCGGCACCGCCTGATTCTTCCTGCCTGGCGCCAAACAACAGATTATGGCAGGGGCATGGTGCTCCAACAAGGAGACTGGTGGTCTCTGGGAGTCTGGAGGGCGACTGGGAGTAGGTTGAATTGGGCGAATCGTAGCTAACGATACAAAAACCTAGGGGTCAGGGGACAACCGGACAAGGGACGGACTAAGGGGAAGGGGAGTGGGTTGGGAGTTTGGGACTTAGGAGCATGGGACAGGGATAGTGTAAGTGTGTAACGGGGCTAATGATAAAGCCCAATAAATTAAATATTGAGCATGTTAAGCTCGAGGGCCTTAGGGGCCGAATACTTGTAGGCTCAAGCTCGGCTCGAAAATAACTCGAGCCTAATTTTTTGCCCAAGCTCGAGAGCTCGAGTTATTTGAATAAAACCCAGCCCCTTTTCACCCCTAAATTTATAGTATTTAAATTTCTAAAATATTGTTATCTATTTTCCTAAACCACAACCTTTATTTATTTATGATTAAGTATCCAAACAACAAATTACAATCACCATGCCCGGTCAATCCGAGTATATACCATAAAAATGCGTATTCATAGAAGCAAAGTAGGTTGAAGCGGTCACTTACGCTTCAATTTTCTAAAATGCTCACTAACTGGAAATGATTTTGATTGACAGTTCCAAATGTCGTTTTCAAATAATGGCAAGGTTGTAGATTAATGTAAAATTTGGGAAACGTTTCAAAAAAAAAAAATTCTCGCCGTACCCTCTCCAATTCCCTGATCCTTACCCTCACCAATCGATTCTCCGCCCACTCGCCGGCCATCTTCGATTGTCGTCATTAACCGCAACCTCCGCCTCGCCTTTTTTGATGTTCAGAACCACCACTCACCTATTCGTCGAGCCTAGCGTACCTGTATGTTTCTGGAATTTCTTTCGTCGAGGGATGGTGTGGCTTCAAACGCGGTGACCACGATGCCCAGTAGCATCGCATGATAGATGTGCGCCATGGCTGGATGCGGTGGTTCATTTTAAAGACCAACCAGGAAAAGCAATTTGCTGGAGGCAGTCAACTGATCTGTAACTGGACAAGAAGGTCAATTTCTTCTCTTGTTCCTCAGGGTTATCTTATTTCTGAAGATTCTCTTTATTGTGACACACTTTAAGAGGCTGTTTTTTTGTAACCAGGAAAAAATGTCTGTTTTTTTTATTATAATTGCTGGACACATCCAGTCAATCTTCCCTCCAGCATAATTATTTTCTAGTTCAATTATTTCACGAAGTCATAACATGGTTTTGGGAAGTGGGGGGAAGGAGAAGAGTGATAAGGAATTGGGTTTTGGGAAGTGGAACATTAAGGCAACACAGCTACGTGCAGCGAACACCACCAACCATTGGTGCGCTGCGGATATTGCAGCTATAGTTTCAAGGTAATTGTCTTTTTCTCTATCTTGGTTTCTGTTTTGTTTCTGGGACCCCAACTATGGAGTGAATTTATGATGTTGCGAAGTAGAAGGAATGTTAACATGTTTTCTAGAGTATAATGTGAGCAATTAGTGGTATTATAGTGTCCTTTGGATGATTTAGATTCATTCATGATGTTAGGAGTTATGTTTGTGTTGGAACATGTGTTGCTCCATTGGAGATATTGAAGCTGGAATACATAGTTGGTGGAGAGAAAAAAGAATATAGTTGATCTAATTAAGAGTCTGCTCACAGGTCCAGGTTGTGTAAACAAGTAATTAGTTATTTAGTAGAAATGATCAATATTTCGCGCTAGCTTAGGTTAGAATCATGTTCCCATTTGTTTGCATTGATATGTGTACTTTTAATTTAGGCAGAATGTGATGAGCTAGCCCAAAGTACCGAAGCCTTAAAAGAAGAGAATGCCAATTTAAGGGCAGAACTTAGTAGGATGGGGAGCGATTATGAGCAAGTTCTACGTGAAAACTCCTCCTTGAAGGTGATTTCTAGTTTTCATTTTTGTAGCTATCTTGAAATCATTCTCTGCTCTGTGACAATCCAAACTCTGCTGTCTTTTGCCACGATTCACTACAGAGATGTACCAAAGGAAGATGGTCGATACAATTGATAGAGGGTACGGGAACAAAAGTTGGAATAGTTAAGTGCCAAAATTTCCTTTAACATAAGATTTAAGAGTGCCTGAGGAGTTCTAGTTTAAGTTAATTGAATTAGTTTGTTTGTTTTGTTGTTGCTCTATATTATTATGTTTCATTGTATGCATTAGCTAACTTATCCTTAGATATTTATGCTAGTAGAAGTTATTAGGATTTAGGAGACCAGTTGTATAGTGGTAGTAGAAGTTAGTAGGACACTAAGAGGTAGAGAATTGATTATGTAAGTGTTGGCCTAAGTACAACCAAAAGGGGGTGAATTAGTTAAATTCTAAAAATCACCGAAAATGAGTTTTTAAGCTCTTAAACCAAAAAGCAATTTATGGGAGCTTAAATAAGCCTATTCTAACCAGAAAATGATTATCACAATGATCCTAAATATTGCTTTAAAAGTTTGCTTTGAAGAGTTTTTTAAAACAAATAACTTCAATCAATGTAAGAACACAAACCACTAAGCAAGGATCAAGCAAGTAGAAGGGAAAAAGATTGCATACAATAATTTTTATAAAGGTTTGATTTTTTCTCTTGAGAGCCTATTCATTTCCTCAAGTTTACCATTTCAGAGTTTTTTTCTTCACTATGAATATCAAGAATTCACTAGAGCACACATTCCTTTGATAGCTCTCTCTACCACCAACACTCACTAGTTTTTCTAAAGGCTAACTAGAAATGCCTCTAACTCTCATTCCTTTACAATAAAATAACTCAAACACTCAAAGGTAACTAAGAAATTTCATGGTTACAAAGTAGTAGAAGCAATAGAAGTACTCAAAGCTAGATAAGCAAGTGAAAACATAAATTCTTGGTAATTCTTAAATTTGAACTCTTTGAAGATGAATTCTCTTTTCTAGTTGCCAAGAGTTCTTTCCAAAAGTGATTCTTGATGTTCTTATACTTCAATGGATGCAAAAGAAACGTTGAAGACTGTTGAAATGATTAGAAAAGTCCTCTAAAAATCTAGTAAATGATGTTGTCAAATTTAACAGGAATTTGCCTCTGCGGCCTAGTTTCACCTTGATAAAAAATTTCACTCGTTTGAAATTTCAGTTTTGTACCATCATCCAAGGTTTGATCTCCAATGGCTAGATTGCTAATTATGAGGTATCAGCAACTAATTAACTCTCGCGGCAATATAATGTGACACGAATTTAAAATAAAGTTTCAAACCAGAAAATCAGGCATAGGCCTGGACTGAATCGTTCACCCTGTTGAAAAATTTTTACTCGAGTCTTTTTCTTATCTAAATTCAAAATAGTATCAGGTTTGAAAAACTACTCCAGTTTCAACAAGTCGAAAATTTTCACCATATTGAAACTGCACTTCCAGGATTTTTTAACTTCCAAACTTTCAAATTTCAACAAATTTTATACCAAAAAGGTATCTTCTTTCACAAGCAATACTAGAACCATAAAAAATGCTTGAAATATAATTAAGAACCATTTTTGCTTCCAAAAATCAAAACTTTATTAACAAGAAACCAAAGTATAAACTTTTAATTATGAACTTGAAGCACATAGCAAATATGTTTTGTAATGATCAAAATTAAATAAATATGTGCCTTAGTGGAGCAAATCCAACTGTAAGTATCCATGATGCTAAAAATGTCAGGCAATGGCATGCTATTTTCTGAATGAGAAAGAAGGAAGAGAAAAGCAGTTAGCTTTGACAAAATAAAGAAGTTCATACTTTTGGATTATCTGTTAATGAGTAGTAAATATTCTTCAACAAGCAGTCAACTTCAAAATGGTTGGTTGTCTGTAGCTTTAGTTATTAGTATTGTTACATATAAAGATGGGAGAAAGAGTGTAAAAAGTTCAGACATTTGCTTCGTTATGGGCCTCTGAAGTTTAAGTGTAATTGATTCTCGACTTACTTCTTTTTCTTCCCTTCTAGTTCCAGATGCACAAAGTCCTAGCTTCATACTTTCTTGCATTGGCTGTAACACTGGCTACCCTTGGCCTTGAGGGGACATTGCTGGTGTTTTCAATAAATCTTACATTTGCAAGCTTGTCAATGAGCACATGCTTTTCTTTGGGTGATCTAGTTCTGTCACTAAAGAACTGCTTCCTTTTTTTTTTTAAACTTCACTTGATGATTGAACTGATCTTGTCTTCTTCACAATAACTACTGCTACAGTTGGAGTCAGCTTGTAAGCAATGGAGGGTTTGTTAGGATGTTGGTGCTCACTTGTGGGTTGTCCTACTAATACCAGAAGCTGTGCTAGAGATGTTTCTGTTTGTCGCAATCGAGTAATGATAAAGCCGTTGATGACACTTATGAAGATAACTAGGCTTTATATTTGGACATGTAAATCTTACATGCTTAAGGTTGAGATTTCATAGATGTTGTTTACTATGTTTAGAAGTCGATTAATTGATTCTTTTGGCTTTCTAGGATAATTTGAACTTTGTGGATGTTGGCCAAGTTATGTATTTTGGATGTTATTTCTACTATATGCGATTTCATTTTTTTTATTTTTGCATTTTTATCTATATTTAAGTATTCATATTACTCAAAACAATGCATCAAGAGATTATTATGACAGCTACAAAATTATATAAAAAAGTTCAGCCTAAAAAAATATAGGCAGAAGTAGTTGACCATATTTGCAGTGGTGTTGCATAGAGTTTTAGTGGAAAAAGTGCTCCTGAGACTATACCTTCCTCTTATGGTCCATAGAACCTTGCAGTTGCAGGATCACCTACATCTGGAGAAAATCTTACTAGTGCAGCTGAATCAGGCAAGTGTAATTATGACTGAGCAGCTCCTTTGGCGGCACAAATGTTCATATAATAATAAGTTGGATTAATTCAAAATAATTTATTTTTATTTTTGTGATTTTTTTACCGAGAATCAATATCTTTTGTAAACTAATGCTATATAGATACGTTTATCCATTTAACAACATTCATGTACAAGTACTCAATTATTATTATTATTATTTTGAATTTTTTTACTTAATCAATCTAAAAAATAAAAATTAATTAAAAAATTGGTTACAATATAAAAATATGTTATTCAATGAATTATTATACTCACTTATATTGTATTAACTTTCAAGTGATTCTGATAAAAAATTCATAAAAATAAAAAAAACATTTTATTAATTTGATTTAATACGAGTCTTTGAAGCGATACACATATCTCTTTGGGTTGAAGATTTCATGGCGTGAATTATTGGAAGAAGAATGTGATTGTTTGAGCAATAATAAAATTATTTCAACTAACAATGAGAACGATATTTGGTATTGACAACTAAATTATTTTAGCCGATGATGAAGCTGATATTAAAATAGAACCATAATCTCATTTACTTTTCTCTTTATTTATTTATTTATTTATTTTATTTCTAGTTACAATACAGGCATGGTAATTATCCAAATCAAGTAGTGTTAGGGATAGGGTTAGCAGAAGGCAATGGAGGGACTGGGAGGGCCTTCTAAACGAATATAATCATACATGATTCCTTGTAAAGCGTTGCCATGCATTTTTTGTGTCAAGAAGATGGTGTTGTCCTTGTCCCCTTCCATAATTAGCAATGCGCCTTTTATATCTACGCTATACACTCGGTACAGCCCATGACTTCCATGCCTTGCTATTGCATTGTCATGTCCAATCACTCCCGTTGTGAAAATTGGAGGATCCGATTTTGCATCATTCACCCGAACCTACAAGTCATAATACTAATCATTAACCCGGCCGGCGGGAATTAATTAATTAATTAGGAAAACATCTCATCTATATAGCTAGCTGGGAATTATTACAGAATACATACATATATACAGTTTTAAAGGAATTAGGCCAAAATGAACATATGGTCCTCCAACTTGACAAACTTGAGCGAGTTAGTCCTTTTTATTTGACTTAGTGCGAGTTAGTCCTCTAACTTTTCAGATTAAGCATTTTAGTCCCTCAACTTCTCTAAATTAAACAAATTAGTTTGAGGCATGATAGAAAGCGTCTTCCAGGATGACACGACGTTAAAGTCATGGTGATAGAGGCAGCGTTTGCCTGAGGGATCATCAAGAGAAGCAGTTGTCTGAAGCAAAATCACCGGCAGTTGTCGCCATAATCGGCACCTTTCGAATCGGTGACTTCACGGGAGGCGTTGAACAATTGAGCGGCCAATCAAATATTTCCAGATCGGCGAGAGATTTTCTAATCGACGATTTCCAAATCGACAAGAGGCCACCGAATCAACAAGAGATTTTTGAATCAACTATTTCCTAACTGACAGGATTTCTGAATTGATGGGAGATGAGACCGACGGATAATGGAAGCACCAGGAGGAGATGTGAGATCGACGGGAGACGGGAGACAAGACCGATGCGATGGGAAGAAAGGGGAGACCGACGGCAAGAGGAAGAAGGAGGTGGGTAGGAGAAGGAAGTCAACGGTGGTGGGGAAGAGATCGGGCGGCGTTGGAGTGATTTGCTGACGGTGAAGAGTAAAAAAGAAACACCGTTTGTGATTATGTACAACAAGAGACTAACTCACTTAATTTTTCAAAGTTGAGGGACTAAGTCACACTGAGTTGAAGTTAAAGGACTAACTCGCTTGAGTCAGCAAAGTTCGAGGACCATATATGCCTTTTGGCCAAGGAATTATAGCCTTCAATTGGGAAGAGGATTAATCTATGATCATTTAATTTTGGTCGAGGTTAAGATGTTTTTAAATTATTGTGATAGTTTCTCCAAACTTTTGACGTTAAAAGATAATCTTTAATAGCTTTTTTCCCAATTTTTAATATTTGATGACGATGATGATATTTAATTTTATATATAGAAAATTAGTAGAAAATAACATGTTGTTATTGTATATATAATATATATTTATATATACTCCGTCAGCTACTCACTGCCCTAACTGTGTTAATAATACCTGTAGTTCTGCAACATGTGCAGTTGCCAAAGCCAGCCTCAATTTATAGGCTTGGCTTTGATTAATGTGGGGAAGTTTGAACTTGATTTGCCATGTCGTCGATTGATATGATGAATCTTCCCCTTTGCTTCTGAAAATCAAAAAAATTGCTTTTAAATATTCATGATAAAACTAAAAATTAATTTTATTAAAATTCTTGTATCTTTAATTGATAGTACAACATATTCAACAAAAGTTACACATGCTCCTGCCATTCTAGCAAAATTGCAAGAAGGGACACTTGTTACCCAAGTAGGCCTGGTTTGGATTCAGCCTCTACCAAGATAGAACCCACAATTAATAATGCATGTGGTTCATCTTATGGTAATATGCGTTAATCATCATTCATTGTCAAGTTTTATGATTATATATAAACTTTCAAAATTTAAGAGATCTCATACTAATCTAAAGATTCATAATGTATGACAATTATCACGAAACTATCACCTTAGCATACTAATGATCCTCCAACATCAAAACTTTTGCATGCATAAATGGAACAGTAACAAGTGTAATAAGAGGTGGATAGAAACCTGGGGACTTGAGCAAAGAACCAATCAGTCTTGTAGTCGCTGCTGCCGACGTTGTACACCAAGTCTTCGTCAGGGTATATTTGTGAATATCTTTCCCACAAACCATATTGCCTGAATCTACTTAATTATGAACAAAAATCATTGGTCACCATGAGCTGCTCATTCTGATTCCTAGAGTAAATCTAAAGCAAAAAAAAAAAAAAAAAAACCCTTAGTTTACATTTTTTTTCTTTTTCTGATAATTAAAAGTATCTATATAAAATATAAGGATTAGGGGTACTCACATATAAGGAAAAGAGTACTAGTTAGGTGCTTTATAGCCACCATTTAACATAGAAATATTTGTTGAAATTTTAATAGAATTAGGGTAGCTAGCCAGTAATATAGTACTTGAACCAAACCACAGACCTATCAGGATGATTGACATAGAGGCTGTTAATGTATAATGGATCAGGATCTGGTATATAAAACTCTGCAGCAGTACGATCCGGGACACCTATTTCCCACAGAGTTGGGCCGTCTCTTGGAGGTTCATAGATAAGATCGCCCAAGTCGAGTTCACAGCCTAGCTAGTTCGATCGAAAATAGTATATATCATTTCATTTGGCAGATGATAATAAGGGTATTTTAGATCTTTTAGACGAAAATAGAGAAATGATACTTGTATTAAATATAGTATATATTACCAGGAGTTATGGTAATGATAACTTCATTTCTGTAGTCCCCAATAAAACCTGGAACCCATGCATAAAGATTATAATCTCCTGCTCGCACATCACTAATAAGAAAGTAGCCACTGGTATTGGTTGTACACCAGAACTGATAGCCCTGCCATAATTTATCGATCGAGTTACAAATTCGTGAAAAATAAGTTATCCTGTTGTTTTTATAATGCATGCATTTAATTGGCTTCATTTAGTGGTAAATTAAATTTATTCAAAACGAATTATTGCTACGCGCACCAACATTAATTAAGCACCGCTCAATAAATTGCAAGTGCTAAAGTTGCTAATTAGGATTAATTACCTTAGATTCAGTTTGCCATGAGCCAAGCTCTCCAGGAGGTGCCAAGCCTACATAAGCGCCATTTGCTGATATCAAGTCCTCCCTCACATACCTTGATCAATGTACGTACGTGAGTTAGTACATGACGTTAATCGATACAAAGAGACTGATCGATCAATGTGATCAACAATTTAAAACCTCAAAAATCATGCAAGTCACCTGTCTTTGATTAATAATCTACCACTAACACAACCCCTTTGATCAAACTTGTGAAAATCTTCAGAGGCTGGAAAATCATACGGCCAACTCTGAACTTCAACCAACATCTGAAAATCAAAGCCAAATTAATTGTTAATTTCACATGAGTCCATTATAAAGTCAAAGAGAGAGGGAGGGAACTAAACCCAATTCTTTTCATATGAATCGATGATTATACACATTACAAGTAATTGGAGAGATGGATAATTTAATAAAGGAGTTAGATTTTTTTGCATAAGAAAGAGGTTTGAACTAGGGGGCAACCTTATTTTAGTGCATTAATTCCAAGTTACTCCTTGTTAAGAGGATGCTTAAAATTCTAAATTTACACTATATAACTACTAATATATATTTCTGTACCAACCTGATCTTTGGCATCTTGCCAAAGCGAAAGCGGTTCGTTGCCATCAATCAGGGTATTGAGATAAATAAAAACAGGCCCAAAGACTTTCTTCCATGGCTCTCCTTGTTTGAATTTGAGCACCATGTCCTCCCCAACATAGTGGGCACTAAGAAACATCTAAAGCATGCATCAATATCTTGAGTTAAAAGCATGCATGTAAAAGAAAAAAAACACAAAAATACTTTTTTTTTAAAAAAAACTGTAGAAGAAAAGAAATGAAGTACGTCCCTGGGTTTTGTTGTTCGGTACTTACAGCCAGAGTAATTGGACCAACATGAGAAGTGAGGTTTTGTTTCATGGGTCCACCGGATCGGAACTCGTTACTCGGAGTGATCTGCCAGAATCCGACGGGGGGGTCGAAGCAGATCCATCCGTGGACGTATAGGTTTCTGTTTTCACATGAGTATTGGTATTTGTCATCCACCTGCACGTTGAATTAATAGCTACTCGTTTTCACTCTAAAAGTAGTGTATATAAATTAGTTGGAGGAATCTGTGATGGATGAGCGTATATATCTGGATCTGGGTGGCTTACAATTACAAATGAAACAATTAAACAGTAGGTGGTGGTGACATTTTTGGGCCTTGAAATAGAAATAGTACCTCCCCTTTGAACTCAGGCTCAATAGGCTTAGTCAGTAGCACAGCTTCGGGAAAAGCTAAAGGCTTACACCTTTTGGGCGATCGGTCGTCTGGCAGTGGCATGTGCCTTTGCCTGTTGTCCGCCACTGCCATGTATTGAAACCTAATAAATCAAATGCCCCCACCCCACATCCACAGCCACAGGGAACCAATAATTAATAAAAATTTGGCTTTCTATTAAACAAATCTGAAATGTTTAATTTGAAATAGAGGAAATTAAGGTTTAAATTGTCAGTACTTGTCTTTCCGGAGCCTGAAGACGATCCTGGTCTGAGGCAAGTTAAAAGCAGGCCAATCCTCCAAGTGTTGGTAAATGGCGTAAGAATAAAACCCTGACGAGTTGCGGAGCATTATGAACCTGAAAAATCACACAGCTAATTTCACTTCTCACGTGTTTTCCTTCTTCCTTTTTTACACTCCAAGTTACTTAATATTGAGGCAAATCTGCTCACTATAGCACTATATTAATCTAATTACCTCTTATCTATAGTTAACGGAGCGAGCTTGCCCTCTAATGAAGAATCCCAATCTCTTGTGAATGAGATTTCCACTTGCTCTTCTGTTTCCACTATTACTCTAAATGTTGTCCCTTCTATCCTGCGGGACGTGAATAGCTCAAATTATAATTATATATGATCAAACAGCGGCAAATATTAATATATAGTATACTGTTCATGAGTACTATATATTACTAAAGGTGTATTTATATGAGTTGAACAATATTCATCAAAGGATAATAATTGCTTGAATTTATTTAATTATTACTGAATTAATATATACATATGCCCAAAAAGTACATTTCCTCCAAGCAAGTAAAGAGAATAAAAAAAAGGATGGTAGTTGTTAAATTCGTATACATACAGTTCATCTGTACCGGTTGTTCCGGTAGACCCTTCATTGCTCCAAACGAGGTCCCAATACCTGTATCTCATCACAAACCGGATCAATTAATTAAAGTTTATGTTAATAATGGATTAGGAAATATTTGCACGCTTAATTTCTTTTTTCTTACGCTATACACCTAATATACCAAAGAAAAAAAAGATAAAATATTGGATTCTTCATTTTGTCCCGTAAATTAGAACGGATGCTTGAAAATTTATAAATACCCTCTATTGGATTCTTTGTCACGAACTTCAAGCAAATTGTCGATGCCTTCGAATCGGATTCCGGTGACAATTCCCGCCGGTTTCGAAATTGTGAGTTGAACTATTCCATTATCCATCACAACCTGCATATGTATAGCATACACGCGCGTGTATATATATGTACATACTTGTACAAGTATATATAAATAAAGAAAATATGTAAATTTACCATTAACATATTGGTCATAGGACGATTTTACCATCAATTTTCTTTTTATCTCAAATTTACTATTTATATTTTTTATTAGAGCAATTTTATCACTATTCCTTAAAAACATTTGCAGCAAGTTTATGATGAAAAGAAAAACATCAATAGCCAAATCACTATATGACCAAAACGTTAGTAATAAAATTGCTTTAACAAAAAAATATAGATAATAATTTTGAGATGAAAAAATGTTTAATAACAAAATTACTCTATAGATAATATGTCAGTATTAAATTTGCTCATTTTCCCCTAAAAATATGATTGTACAGTAGTTAATTTACAATTCTAGAAATTGATCAAAAGAAATAAAGATTAAAGGAAAGAAAAAGAATATAATTATTAGCTAGGTCCGAAGTAGTACTTACATGATGATCCTGAATGTGCAGGTGCACAGGTAGATTGGACATAGGCAAAGACATGGTGATGGATAAGATGTAAGAAGCGCGTGGTCTGTCTTCAATAATACATACATATATATAAACATAGAGCAGAGAGAAATGGATCAGTTAGCCATCATCTTTTTGTTTAATTATATTTAAGGCGATCCAACTCCAGTAGCTCCCTCTTTTTGTTTTTCAATTTCATGCATGGCTTGGAAGCATGACTAGCTCGGTTGGTAGGTGGGTTAATTTTACACACACGTATATATGCTTGATCTCTACGCATTAATTAATTTTCTACTTTACTTTTCCAACTTCAGTACGATTATCCTTTCTTTACTCAGTCGCTACATATATATATATATATATGTGTGTGTGTGTGTGTGTATTCACATTATTATTTTATCATTTATGTGCTCTACCAAAAAGACTTGTCCAGGTATTATACATGGTCTCACGGTCTTACTATTAATTAATCACATGTCTAGCAAAGAGATACATATAGAAAAGTAATTTTTAGGTTTTTCAGAAATTATACATATATTCCTTTCGTCCGGCATTGATTGCACCATTTCAGTTTGGTATGTAGCTTTAGCGCCAGTTCGAAATAAATTAATGTGATTAATGAGTCAATTTTCGTCTTAAGTCAAAAGCTTGTAAATAGGAAAATTATAGATTTAATTTTGGTCTGTTAACAAAATTACTAAACTGCCCCACATTAATTTGTTGTCCTCTCAGTTGGGATTTTCTTGTCGCATTCAGGTATGGCGTTTTTGTTTTTATGCTTGTTAGAGTTGTATGTATTAAATTAATTAAGATTAGCAGTAAGAAAATCAGCGGTAAAACATGGCATATATTATGCAATGACGTATGTAAATGGTCAGAAAAAATATCAAGAACTTACCGGAGGTCGGTTGAAGACAGCCGACAACAGAGGGTGATTTGGAAAAGACTAGGTAGGTGAAAGAGGGTTGCGGCTGTCGTCAATTGGAGATGGGAAAAGATTCACGGAGTTAAGGGGAATTAGATCTAACGGTCAGGTTGGTCGAAGGATGCGCAACATCATGGGGAGGTGGGTAGGACATGGCGCATGGCGAGGAGCACCATGACAATGTCTGCTGTCAAAATGCGAGAAGAAGATCCCAACTGAGATGAAAACAAATTAATGTGGGGCAGTTTAGTAATTTTGTTAACATACCAAGGTTAAATCCATCTCTGCCCAACTTACAGGCTTTTGACTACAGATGAAATTTTTGACTCATTAATCACATTAATTTATACCGAACTGGCTCTTAGATGTTTTTTATTTTATTTGAAATTTCCAGTTTTGCTATTTCTCTTCCTTTATCAATTTCTCCTAATTCTTCCTTTAGCCAATTTCTCACTAGGATGAAGAAGAAGAGAATCAATATCATGACACAAAAATAAAAGTTTTTTTTGTTCGGTTGAAGCCAAATGATTTCCCTAGAAACTATATTTTGGTTCACCTTTCAAACAACACAACTTGATTCATCATATTGACTAGTTTTCCAAGAAGACAAACGACAACTAATAAAGCTTCTACACTACTAATTTCAGCTTTCAGAAATTTTTGCAACAAATCAGAAAACAAAAATTAAGCTATCTTTCCCCTAAACCTGTGAGCCAGTTAGATATCCTTGGGCATAACGGTGACATTCTTAACATGAGTAGCACATAAATCGGAATCCTAAAAAAGCCTAAAAAACTATGCCTCCGCCGGCTTCTGCAGAGCTGCAAAAGTGCTACTTAGGAACCTCAAATTGGTTTTTCTATGCCCACATGAACAAGTAAAGAAAAGATTATCAAAACTGAAAATTGAAAATAAAGGAAGCAAAAATTATGCTTATTGGGAATAATACAGCTTAAAGAACTAGAGACAATGTTGGAGGAATTGGCAAAATCACCATCTTTGACAAGCTTAGCAAGCTCAAAATCTGCAATATAAGGTTCAAATTCTAGGCCAATTAAGATGTTACTAGGTTTAATGTCTCTATGAACAATCGAAGGGACACAATTGTAATGCAAATAGGCTAAACCTTGAAGCAGTTCCCAACAGTATTTGGTATTGGAGCTCCCACTCCAGAGCATTTATTGTCTTGTAATGAAGGAAAGACCCCAAGCTTCCATTATACATGTAATCATACATTAACAACCTTGTACTCTGATTCCAACAATAACCCAAAAATCAAATGATGTTCTTGTGTCGAATCGAGCCCAACGTCATAATCGCCGCCAAGAAGGAATCTTGGACCCTGGATTCCTCAACACCTTGTCGTCAATTGATTTCCTTGTCGTTTACTTTATATGAGCCATCTAAGAAACCCATAAAAACTCCACAACAATTTGGACATAATTAGATGATAATCGGTTATAGGTCATATCCGGTTTTAATGGCATTGCTGCTAATTGAGTTCAAAGGAATGGTGACAGTGAATTAACAACCACGAGTTCACATATTAATAGAGGAGATGGGTGTCAGGGCAATTGCCAGCAAAGGAGAAGATTAGACTCCATTTTAGCAAGATTTTGAAATAGGGGTATAGTAGTCATTTTACTTGCTAAAATTTACCAAAAGAGGAAATAGTGCAAATAATTTGAGACAAATGAAGTAATAGTATTTGTAAAAAGTTATACAAATAATAGTACCTTAGGTTTTCAATATAGATGCTAGATCATGAAGATTGGCTCGTGTATTTGCTAAAATTGACATATTGTTCAAAAGGCTAGTGTATGTAATGCAACATGTTTTTAGATAGGCAAGTAATGAGGTTGACTTGTTGGCAAAGTAAGACATTAATTGTTTCTCACCTTTATAATGCCGGTTCTAAAAGATGGTTTTGTGCTCCTACATGTTTGTATTGGTGTTGGGGTTGGTTTGGCTTGTTGTATTGTTTTCTTAGTTTCGATGGTCCCTTGCCATGGCAACTTTTCCATTTATTAATAAGGCTTAAATGCGCCAGTGGTCCCTTAAGTTTAGTTACTCGCATGAGTTAGTCCTTAAAGTGTGACTCATCGTAACTTAGTCTTTTAATTTGATAAATGTGCGACTTAGTCCTTGAAGTTTGGAAGTGTGTAGGACTTAGCCCCTTAAATGTCACATGCCGTCACATGACCATAACGCCGTCAGCCTATTTTCTTCCATTACCACCACCGTCCACCAGATCTTCTCCTCCCTTGTCCCTACTTTTTGATTCTTTTTCTCCTTTTCCCCTAGGACGCCATTGGCTTAGGGCGGCAAGGCCAACAGGGCACTTCTGCCATCACCACGGCGTTCAGCTGCAGTCTCCGGCTAGTCTCTCTTCTAAGAGTCGCGACTATTGCAATGTTACCAATGACGTTCTTCGGCGCATACTTCATCAAACGATGATTAAAACGGAGGGGTTTCACTCCTCAAGGGCCGATGAACACCAAGAAACCATTCACCTTTATCAATTCGGCACACATAATACTCAATTTCAAAAATTAATGTTAGGGTTCATAAATAACTTTGAAAAATCAGATTTGATTCAAGTTAGAATTAAACCAAACCATGT
The DNA here is from genome assembly GCA_039654915.1 of Aquilaria yunnanensis. Taxonomy (NCBI): domain Eukaryota; kingdom Viridiplantae; phylum Streptophyta; class Magnoliopsida; order Malvales; family Thymelaeaceae; genus Aquilaria; species Aquilaria yunnanensis. The sequence goes on along the minus strand of CM077593.1, from coordinate 99,150,676 downwards.
GAAATTAAGACTTGAAACTATAAGGCTATTGTTATGCGACTTGAATATTATAGAATCGAGTTATACATTAGAGATTTTCGAGAACAGTGGCGCCCGGAGAGCTTTGAGAGCAATTTGGCTTCAAAGAAAAGTTTTCAAGTTCCATGGTTTTTTGTAACCCGCATCTTAACCTAATTCCTCCCACTGTGTCCAAGTGGGCTAAGTAACGTTATCCATTTTGCCATCCAATTAGGGACTAAGTTGCAACATTTATCAAACTTAAAGGACTAAGTTGCGATAAGTTGACCTTAGGGACTAACTCGTGTGAGTCACCAAAGTTAAGGGACCACTGGTGCATTTAGGCCTATTAATAAAGCTCTTCCTGCAAAAAAAAAAAAAAAAAAGTGCTATGAGGTTTCAAAACTTAATTTTCATCCCCGCCACCCAGTTCCAGTGGCAAAGGTAATATTTGGCCACGACATCAACAGGGTTCAAATCTTTTCCATTTACCCCAATTTTTAATAATGTCACTAAATGTTGGTTCAGTTGATTTTAAGTTTCATAAAAATATACATTTTTTCTTACCACTATACTATAAATATATCTCCCTAAATCTTTTACATTGATAGTAATGATTCTGAGCTATATATATATATATTCTTTCTATTTTTTAAAACTATAATTTGACAGTTAAATGTAGAATAATTTATAAAAATAAATTAATTTGAACTGTCCAATAATTATCTACTAATAAAATTAAATTGTAGTAAATTTTTACAGTTAAATAATTTAAATTATCTATTTTTTTCTATACTTAATTAATGGCATTGAAAAGATTGGTAGCCTGCTTGAGCAATGTTTGAACTTATTATGGGCATTATTTTTCTTGATCATTACGCTGCATGAGCATTATTGCCCTGCATAAATTTTGTCTTTATTAATGTAAATGATGTATGATTTATTTATTATTAACGGAAAACTACTTAATTACTGAATTAAATAGAGTTTGGTGATCGAGGGCCCTGAAGTGGAGCCTTACGATTGATTATAGGTTTGTTTGAACAAGTTAAGAAGAGATATATGAATTGAGATGGAAAGCTACTAAAATAGGAATTCAGTAAGGTTCAGTATAACTCTAAACCAATTGGGACTTCATCCAAAAGCAAATTGATGAATAACGAGTACTTTCAAGACTGTAGCGTAAAAGTATCATTTAGATATTCATAAAGCGAGGCTCAAATTCGGGCTACTCATGGAATTTTTTTTCCTAAAAGCAAATGTCATGTCATTTCTCATTATTAATAAATACATTATTTTTATCTAATATTAAAATTATTTGAAACATATATTATATTTTATTAATAATAACTTGAAATAGTATTTTTTTAGAAAATAATTTAATTTTTATGATTTTCTTAAAGTATTAGAAAACTAAAAAATTACTTGCTTTAAATAAAAAACATTATAAAAGTACATTTTGGGCTTCATGAAGTGTAGGAGTACTTTATAGATATAAAATTCGTACAAATAATCTTTATATATAGAAATAAACACTATAAATGTATTATTAATAATCCCAAATGAGATGGCCTTTTTTTTTAATGCTCAAAATTAATTAAAAGTAAGAATATATAGAGTATTACACACACTATACAGAAAAGCGGGAGGGGGATGGCGCGCCTTGAACTTAAATAAGGAACGACACAACCCATGCTCCTTGCCATTCGGCTAAAGAGTCAAGGGCAATGAAATGGTCCTTAAAACTTAGCATAGTGGTTAAAATCTATTGCTGCCTCCTTGAAATTTAGGTTTAAATTTGCTTTCTTTATTACTTGTCACATGCATGGAAAAAACACAATAAGTTATGTTAGTATAAAGATTACATTTTTAAAGTGAATGTTGTTCACAAAGGAAGAGAAGGGAATGAGCAAACCCAAGTATAAGGATGAAGACCACTGAATCAACCTAAATCAAATGTGATTTTGTATGTTAAAGACCAGGGGTAAAAAAATCTCGTTCCTCCATCTACAATTTAGCACTAGAAAAAATAGAAACATAAATGGTTTTCTTGATATTAGGCGAGGAGGCGAATTGAGGGGAGGTGTTAGGGGAGTTGGGACTAGCCTGCTCCACCCAAGACTGGGGCAATGTAATCACCAGAATTAATTCATGGGAGGCCGACTTTGAAAAGTTAGATGTAGTTAATATGAAATTAAGTTGGAATAAATCAAAATGATTTATTTTTATTAATTTAATTTATTTTACTTTGAATTAATATAATTTGAAAACCAATATTATATTTATATAATTATTTATTGAATAATATTTTTATCACACAATTAATTTTTATAAATTTTTACTTATTTTTTATGAAAAATAAACTTTTCATTTTATTATAAAAAAAATACTCCCTCTGTTCCAAAAGTTTTGCTTTATTTTTTTTTTGGCAATTAATCTATGATTTTTTATTTTCAACATTTTAATATATAAATACAAAATCTTTGTATATGAATAATAATTCAAGATATGTAGTTTCTAAATATATATATTTTTATTTTTTTTAATAAACAATAATATGAATAAAATTGAGTCAAAATGTAATAAAAAGTCAAATGTATCAAAATTTATGGGACGGAGGGAATATTATTTAGTGAATTTTTCTCCCTTTCTTTTTTTCTACTCAAGTTCATAAACTTAGTAACAAGTTGCATATTAATAGTAGTTGGGTAAAGATGGCAGCTAATATGTGCGCCTCCAATTTAGGAAGAAATTTGGCACTCTTATATTGACGAATTAAGACCCTGTAGCGATTAGTGTTACAGTTTTGAAAAGATTATGTAATGGTAATTTTTAGCTTTTAGTTTCATCATTCTAATTTTAACCGTTGAATAAATTATCCAAAACTCTAAAGCTAATTGTAAAAGTTATTCCCAAATGGAACCTAAAGCGTTTTAGATGGATGGCAGGTCGCGAACTGAACAAACAGACCGTTAATTAGCATACATAGTTTATAAGAAACAAAATGAGGACAAATTAATAGCAAAATAGGAGCTCGCTAGGTTGATTTGAGCATGTAATTTTGTTTAATAATTTTTTAATGGGAGGGGAAGTGCTATTGCTAGGTTTTTGTTGGAGGGGCTTCAAGTCGTATATAATCATACATAATCCCTTGAAAGGGGCTGCTACTTCTGGGTTGCGTCAAGAAGATGATGTTATAGCCTCTGGCAAGCAGTGTCCCAGGTATGTCTACGTTAAACAGCCAGTAGAGTCCGTGAATTCCATGTCTTGCAATGGAGTTGTCTCTGCCGAATAATCCACTTGAGAACACCGGCTTTGCTTTCACATCATTTACGCAAACCTTAAATCCCATTAACACAACAGAATAACCATCTTCTCAGCCCTCAGGCTTAGTAATGAATTAATAACCAGTTCATGGCAGCAACTGACCTGTAATTCGGATAAAGTTGATGATGCAATTGCCAATCTCAGTTTGTATGAACTATTCTGATCCACGTTGTCCAGGCTAAACTTGATCTGCCATGTAGTTCCTGCATATTTGTTGTTATCTTTCTTCCTGCAGGCAGCAGTGGAACAAATTAATGCTTCATCAGTTGCAACTGAAGAGAAAAAAAAAATATGAACATTTATTGGCAAATCTTTTGTTCAATGGTCAGAAATATTTCACCAACAACTGACAAAATCTCACCTGGTGACCTGTGCAAAGAACCAATCTTTTGTATAGTCACTAGTCCCCACTGTATAAACTAGGTCTCCGTCGGGGTAGAGGTCAGTGTATCTTTCCCATAACCCATACTGCCTAAACCTGAAACCAGACGAAAAGAGTCACACATGGAAACTAATTCCAGCCTGCAACTCAGTTGTAATTGAAGAGAACTGAGATTGGGAGACTAACTTTTCAGGGTGGTTGAGAAAAAGTTTGTTAATGTACTTTGGATTTGGATCTGGAACATAGAACTCTGCAGCAGACCGGTCAGGAATGCCGATCTCCCACAGGGTCGGCCCATCTCTAGGGGGTGCATAAATAATATCCTCCAGATCAATATCACAACCTGCCACGTTGTGAAGCACATAAAGTATGCTAGTTGCCATGACTCAGCTCAATTAGCTAGATATAGTGACCCTGTTGTTCCTCATCTCAAATTCCATATATACCTGAAGTGATTGTTACAATATCATCATATTTGTAATCTCCAATAAAGCCTGGAACTGACGCATAAAGGTTGTAATCACCCGGAAGTACATTGCTTATCAGGAAAAACCCATCAGCTTCTGCCTTGGTCCAGAATTGGTAGTTCTACATGCAAGCGTATTGGAAGTTCTGATTATTAGATGTTTAATCAGCTTAACAACGATATAACAGGTTAAAATGAGTCACCTTGCATTCTCTTTGCCATGAACCAGCATCTCCAATAGGAGCCAACCCCACATAAGCTCCATCAGCTGGAATGAACTCATTGCTAATATACCTAGACAAGGAGTAAAAGTGAAGTTCAAGTTTTAATTCTGCTACTGATCTTGTTACAAAAACTGCTTTTGGCAGATTAATTAAGTATCATTGGTAAGTTTTGCTAATCATTGTAAAAGTGAATTTGAGGTTTTAAGCTTGGGTTGTACCAGTCTAGCACAAGCAGTCTACCGCTGACTTGAGTCCGTTGGTCCCATTTTAGGAAATCCTCTGAAGCTGGGAAAGTGTATGGCCAGCTCTGCACTTCATAAGTCATCTGCAGGTTAATGGTTTGGCTGCTTAGTCTATTTTTGTTCGCCATTAATAATGTAGTGTTATATAGAACAATAGAAACCTGCTCCTTGGCGTCCTCCCAGAGGGAATGCGAGTCATCTCCTTCCACAGCAGAATTAAGATAGATGAACACTGGCCCGAAGACTTTCTTCCACTCTTCACCCTCCTGAAACTTTGGAACAAGATCTTCTCCAGCGTAATGAGCACTGAGAAACACCTAATTATCATGGCAAATTTTCACAGGAACAACAGAGTGGATTACTTGATTCTCAAGTAAGAAATTTGGAACTAGGCTGGAGCTTGCTATATAATGTGGGGCAGGGGCATACCGCAAGGGTTGTGGGGCCCACATGAGAGGTAAGGTTCTGTTTCAAGGGGCCACCAGATCGGAACTCATTGCTTGGAGTTATTAGCCAGAATCCTACCGCTGGTGGGTCTGTGCAAATCCACCCATGGACGCCACTGTCCTCATTGGTACATGAGTATTGGTACTTGTCATCCACCTAAGTATGCATATGCAAAAAGTTCATTACAGCGCGTTCAAGGAGAGAATATTTTGCTTGCAATACAAGTCATGTAATCACCTCTCCTTTAAAGTCTGGCTCAATGGGGTTAACAAGAAGGACAGCTTCAGGATAAGCCAGAGCTTGGCCTCGACTAGGCAACCTATCATCTGGCAGAGGCATTACCCTTTGCCTATTGTCTGCCATTGCCATGTAGTGAAATCTGCCCATGTAGTACAGTAATTTGTAATGATATTGAATTTATCAGAAAATTGGCTTGGTTATGCGAATAGAAAAATAAGAGAATGAAACTAAGCGGTAAGATTTACTTGTCTTTGCGGAGCTTGAAGGCGATTCTAGTCTCATCCAGGTTAAAAGCGGGCCAATCTTTCAAGTGCTCATAAATGGCATAGGAGTAGAAGCCTGAACAACCCTGAAGCATAATAAATCTGCACAAAAATGGGAACATATTCATTTACACCAGTTTCTGGAAAATTAGACAGACGAATGTGTCCATTCTTTATCTGAAAACGGGAAACGAAATTTTAGAGGAACAATTAAGCATGAAAAACATTTCTTCAAACAAATTCTAAGAGTTAGAGAACATATTGGTCTTAGTAAGGTTTCACCTTCAGATTCTAAAACAGTAAGTGAAATAAAGCCACATTTCTGAATAGAGAAAGTGATACGAAAATCTCAGCAGCTAGAATGCCTCAAATGTGAAAGCAATATTGCAAAAAGAACCTTTTGTCTATGTTCAAAGGAACCATCTTGCCCTCTAGGGAGGGATCCCAAGTTCTTTTGAAAGACAGCTCAATTTGCTCTTCAGTCTCCACCACTACCTCAAAACTTGTTCCGTTAATCCTGAAACACAGTGAAGCTCTTGATTCATAAACAGTATAATTTACCTCCCAATAAAAGAACCGAACGAAACAAATCATATTTTCTTTCCATTCTTTCTTTCTACATGCTTTGTAGTAAAACTAAACAAACATGGTCTTCCTTGAGGGACAAGACAAATATCTTACACATCAAATGTGCCGCCGGTTGTAGGTGAGCTCCAGACAAGATCCCAGTACCTGACATTACCAAGATTGAAGATGGTTAGCCTTTCAATCTAAAGTCCTAAGGCTTTTCCCTTGTCAATTTCTCTCAAGTAGGGAGGAAATGCAAAAGCACCGAATTCCAGTAGCTGGAATGAAGGGAAATCTATATGTACCCCCTGTTGGACTCATCGTTGAGAGGTTCAAGCAAGTTGTCTATGCCATTGTACTGTATGCCAGTCACAATTCCTCCCGGTTTCGATAATGTGACCTGGATCATGCCATTGTCCATCACCACCTGCAGAGAATCGCAACATGCGCTTTTAGCTTCATTAGCCATGCTTAGAGGTAGAGCTGGAGGAAGCAAATTAAAAAGATCTCAGTAAAGGTAATTACATGAGTATCTTGAATGAGCAGTCTAACCCCAAGAGACGACATAATATGGTAAGGGAATTGCAATTTAGCAGCAGAAGTCTCTGTATAGAACTAATTTCTTTTATTGGTGAAATGGTGGTTTTGAAATCTGCGACTGATATATAAAGCAGCTCTAAAAGTTTTCTTGAACTGGAAGCAAGCATACATATGTGTGGGAAGTGTCACCATTAATCTGAATCCCCTCGACTCTCTTTGCTTGGTCGCCACCACAGTTTGGTGCATCAAATAAAAGCATCAAGCGTGCAAGATTGGCCACGTCATTTCTGAAACAGCAAATGGTCGTGGCCATTGAAGTTTTGTGATTTCCTCTCTGTGTTTTAAGTATATTTTACTGCAGGAACATAAATTTTTTAGGTTGCTTTGTATGCTTCAGGAGGTGGAAATGGTTGGCTTTAAGGACCACTTCCAACTGTATGGGGAAGTTTGGAGGCAAAGATGGTACAAAAGACACAACTTGCACCGAAAATTCCTAAATCAACGCGGAATGTATGTATCCTAATCCAAGAGTCTGCTGAAAACGGTTAGTAACGTTTTTGTTATAAATCTGTCCAATTTGTCCACTAGAGAGAGAATGTGACAAGAGACCTAATTTAACTCAGGGAATGCGTTAAAGCAAATTATTGGAAGAAGAACAAGGGTATATATGTAATTGGGGGGTTTTGTAGAGCAATTCGTGTGAAAGCTTCAAAATTTATAGGAAAACTTACAATTACCCCTTCAGGTATGCCCTAACCTACATTTTGTCTCCTCTATTTTTAGAAACATACACTTTGCCCTCTATATTTTTTACACTGTTCAATAACAACTTTTGAAACTGAATTTAAACTATAATATAATCATTTTTCAGTAATTTCAATCTCTCCAATATTTTTTATAATTAATAGATATTTTAAATTATCAGTTTTTTTCTATAAATGTATTTTTTTCCTGTAAATGCATATCATTATCTTTTAAATTTTGGTTAGCTGTGAAAAAATATAATAAAATTTTAAAATTACTAAAACATGATTATCAAATATTTTAAATTAGGGTTTCAAAAATTATTGTCAAACACTGTAAAGGAAATGTAGGGTAAAATATAGGTTTTTTAAAATAGATGGAGCAAAGTGTAGGTTAGACCAAACCACAAGGGGTTTTTATAATTTTTTTAAAATTTATAAATACTAATATTTTTCAATTTCACCTGGAAGTTTGTTTGTTTGTTTTTTTTTTTTTTGACTATGCGTACTGTCAATAGAATATCAGAAGATGTATATTTCTTTTCTGGCACACAAATGTTGAAGGCTGCCTAGTGGCGCACTTGTCAAAATTTGACTATTATTATTATTATTATTATTATTATTATTATTATTATGCCCAAGTCTTATCATTGTCCCATAGGCAAATCCGTAGTTTTGTAATTTAGTTTTTCAAGAAAATTGCCCTTAAACCACCAATGAAAAACAAGTATTGTGGCGATCAGACTTCTAGTTATCTTTAATGAGTAATATTACACATACTAAGCTTCTAAATGAAACTTTACAAAATGTTGTCGGCCACATTTTTACTAGCTTTTGAAAAAACAAATCAGACAAGCTGAATTTTTTAGAGATCTAAAATTTTGCAAGGATTTTGTACAATAATTCAAGTGCATAACATAAACGAGAATCAGCTTAATTTTTTTTGTACCCAGGTTTTTTTAGGTATAAGAGTTATAAGAGTTGAAAAGACACATAAAAAAGTTAGATGATGAAGTGTCTTCTATATAAAATCTTGAAGGACTTCAGCCGTGATTTGACCACACGGGGACTGAACAGATGAAAATTGAAATGCTTGGAGGTCCCCCTGAAGAACCAGTTGGTCCACGCTCCGAACTGCATTTCCTATTTTTTTTTTTTTCAAATTATGCCTTTAGGCCATTAGGTTGAAGAGTAAAAGTCCATAAAGGACTCTACTTTTTAAGTTTAATATAAGTTTGTTTCTGATTAGTTCACATGCATGCATGCAACTAATCTTAGGAGAATAGATTTACAATTTCAATCAGGTTTCATATACTTCTTCTATTCCTTCTGGGATTCTTATGTGTTAGGCTATTTAAAGATAAGTTCTTTTGATCAATAAACTAGTCATTCTTTTGGTTTGTTTTGCAAATTTGATCTTTTGAGCATCCTGTTGATCAAACAATCTCAACAAATTAGTATCAAAGCTACCACTAGGTCTGATAAATGAAAGCAGCAGACTTTCGAGTGACTTTCAACCAAAGAAAGAGAGATGTCAAGTGAGAACAATGAAAATTTTATCTAGCCAGCTATACCGCGGTTTGATGGCCACCATGATCACTGGAGCATGCTAATGGAGAATTTCTTGAGATCCAAAGAATATTGGAACTTGGTGGAGAATGGATATGTAGAACCAGCAGAAGAATAAGAAGTTCTCATAGAAGCACAGCAAAAAAGGCTTGATGGATTGAAGCTCAGGAACTTAAAGGTAAAAAATTATTTGTTTCAAGCAATTGATAGAACTATACTTGAAACCATTTTGGAAAAGAACACATCCAAACAAATCTGGGATTCAATGAAGAGGAAGTTTGAAGGGAATGCACGAGTTAAACGCTCCATTCTTCAAGCATAAACGCAGGAGTTCAAGACCCTTGAGATGAAACAAGGAGAAACTATAGTTGAGTACTTTGCTAAAGTAATGTCTGTAACCAACAAGATGAGAACATATGCCGAGCAGCTGAAAGATATGACAATTGTGGAGAAGATCCTTAGATCTTTAACTGATAAGTTTAATTAGATTGTCTGCTACATTGAAGAGTCAAAGGACATTGGCAATTTATCAATATATGAGTTACAAAGCTTATTGATAGTGCATGAGCAGAAGTTTCAAAACATAAGAAGTGAGGAACAAGCCCTAAATGTGGCCACTAGAAACAGATCCATTGGAAGAGGATGAGGAAGAAGTGGATATAGAGGAAGAGGCCGTCAAGGTTTTAACAAAGCTACTTTAGAGTGCTACAAATGTCATAAACTAGGACACTTTCAATATGAGTGTTCTACGTAGGACAAAGAAGCAAACTATACAGAGTTTTAAGGAGAAGAAGGCATGCTTTTAATGACACATGTTGATTTGCCTAAAACTAGAAAGGAAGATGTGTGGTTCCTAGATTTAGGGTGTTCAAATCACATGAGTGGGAATAGATCTTTGTTCAGAAACTTGGATGAAATGTTCAAGCATGTAGTAAAGCTGGGCAACAACATGAAGATGAATGTGATTGGAAAAGGAAGCATAAAATTATTACTGAATAGAGTCAACCATACCATATCAAAAGTATACTACGTACTAGATTTGAAGAATAACTTGTTAAGCATTGGTCAGTTGCAACAAAAGGGTGTGGCTATTGTGATCAATGAAGGAAAATGCAAAATCTACTATCTAGACAAGGGGCTGATTATTGAATCCATCATGACAACTAACAGAATGTTTACTTTATCAAGCAGGTCATAGGCACATGAAGAGACTTGCTTTCATACTGGATCTCAGGATTTGACTAATCTTTAGCATCGGAAGTATGGGCATTTTAAGTCTTAAAGGTATAAAAACATTATAAACTAAAGAAATGGTACATGGACTTCCTCTTCTTTTAGCATCAAAGACTTCATGCACCTGTTGTCTAATTGGAAAACGGCAAAAAAAATCCTATTTTTAAAGAAACCTCATGGAAAGCAACACAAAAGTTGGAGCTCACTCACGCTAATATCTGTGGTCCCATAAACCCTATATCTAATAGCAAGGAAAGGTATTTTTTGTGTTTCATTGATGATTTTAGTAGAAAAGCATGGGTCTATTTCTTAGTAAAAAAGTCAAATGCTTTACAAAATTTTAATATTTTTAAGAAAAATGCGGAGGAGGAGACTGGAATGTAAATAAAGTGTCTACGTACTGATAGAGGGGATAAGTTTAATTCAGAAGAATATAAGATATTTTGTGAAGAAAATGGTATGAAAAGGCAATTTACCATAGCTTTCACTCCACAACAGAATTATGTAGCAGAAAGGAAGAACAAGACTGTAATGAACATGGTTCAAACCATGCTTTCAGACAAAAAAATTCCTAAGACCTTTTGGCCTGAGGCAATAAACTAGGCAATCTACATTTTGAATAGGTGGCCCACTTTAGCTGTTAAAAAGATAACCCTTCAAGAAGCCTGGAGTGGAATTAAACCAATAGTAGAGCACTTTAGAATCTTTAGAAACTTAGCTCATGTTCACGTGCCAAATGCAAAGAGAACTAAACTTGATGACAAGAGTTTTAGTTGTATATTTCTAGGTGTCAGTGAGGAATAAAAAAGATATAGATTATATGATCCAACTTCAAGGAGAATTGTATTGTTGTCAGCAGGGACGTGGTTTTTGAAAAAGAAAAATAATGGAATTGGGAAAAAAAACTATGGACAACAAGTTTTGATGGAACTTGAGTGGGATGAGAATGGATTAAATGAAGGGACTGATGAAGAATCAAGTGAAGATAACAGTAATGATGCCAATATAGAAGAGGCTGGACTAGAAGAAGTCGAAAGAAGAAAAGATGTAAGGGAAATAGCCAGAAGAACAAGACAACCTCCAGGATGGTTGCAAGACAATAAAAGTGGGACAGGGCTTTCTAAAGATGAAGTCAACATGGTGACTACAGATCCTGTGTTCTTCAAAGAAGCTGTGAAAAGTCACAAATGAAGGAAAGCCATGGATGCTGAAATTGAATCAATAGAAAAGAACAACACCTGGACACACCTTTAGATGCTAATAAAATAGGAATGAAATGGCTCTACAAAACAAAATACAATCAACAAGGAAAGATTAACAAGTACAAAGCTCGACTAGTTGCTAAAGGTTATTCATAAGAGCATGAAATAAACTATACAGGAGTATATGTGGGCCTAGCCAGGATGGATCCAGTCAAAATGATCATTTCCTTGGGCAGCTTAAAGAAACAGGGAAATTTTTCAGTTAGACGTAAAATCAGCCTTTCTTCATGGAAACTTAAGTGAAAATGTTTTCATTGAGCAGCCAAAAGGATATGAAAAAAAAAGGAAGTAAACACTTCGTGTACAAGCTACACAAAGCTCTATATGGTTTAGAGCAAGCTCCAAGAGCTTGGTTGAGTAGGATTGAGGCACACTTTCTAGAACAAAGGTTCCAAAGATGCAGTAGTGAACAGACATTGTTTACTACGAGATGTAAAAAAGGGAAGGTTCTAATTGTGAGCATATATGTTGATGATCTAATCTTTACTGGAGATGATAGAAATTTAATGAATGGCTTCAAAGATTCTATCATGAAAAAGTTTGATATGACTAATTTAGGAAGAATGAGATTCTTCCTTAGAATAGAGGTGCTTCAAAAATTTGATAGTATCTACATTTGCCAAAGAAGGTATACACAAGAAGTATTAAAGAGATTTAGGCTGACAGAAAGTAACTTAGTAGCTAGCCTTATAGTTCTAGGTTTTAAGATGAGCAGGGACATAAATGGAGAGAAAGTTGATGAGACCTACTACAAGCAAATTATAGGGAGTCTCATGTATCTTACTGCAACCCAACCTAATATGATGTTTTTCATTAGTCTTATTAGTAGATACATGGCCAGACCTACTGAGCTTCACTTACAAGCAGCAAAAAGGGTCCTAAGGCATCTAAAAGAAACCATGAATTATGGAATTCAGTACAAGAAAGGAAAAGAGAGTGATTTGATAGCTTTCACAGATAATGACTATGTTGGAGACAATAAGGATAGGAAGAGTACTTTAGGATATGTGTTTCTATTGAGCTCAGGAGCTGTTACTTGGTCATCAAGGAAACAACCATTAGTGACTTTGTCTACCACAGATGTTGAATTTGTGGCAGCAGCAAGATGTACATCTCAAGCTGTTTGGATGAGAAGAATTCTAAAGGATCTAGGACATGCTCAGGAGGACTGCATAAGAATGATGGGTGACAATAGCTTAACAATCAAACTCTCTAAGAATCCTGTCATGCATGGTCAAAGTAAACGTATTACTGTGCGTTTTCACTTTCTAAGAGAACTGATTAAAGGAGTCACTGAGTTAGTACACTATGCGAGTCAGAATCAAGTAGCTGATCTGATGACCAAACCATTAAAGCTTGAAGCATTCCAAAGACTTCAAAAATAGCTAGGAGTCTGTGACATTTCAGAGATAAACTAAATGCCTATGACAGTTAGTTTAGGGGAGAGAATAAAGAGTAAAAGTCCATAAAGGACTCTAGTTTTTAAGTTTAATATAAGTTTGTTTCTGATTAGTTCACGTGCATGCAGGCAACTAATCTTAGGAGAATAGGTTTACGATTTCAATCAGGTTTCATATACTTCTTTTATTCCTTATAGGATTCTTATGTATTAGGCTATTTAAAGACAAGTTCTCTTGATCAATAGACAAGTCATTCTTTCGGTTTGTTTTGCAAGTTTGATTTCTTGAGCATTCTATTGATCAAGCAATCTCAACATAGGTGTCCATAATTGAAAAGTTTCTAAAATTATAAACTAAATGTGTAGTTTTCGAAATCTAAAAACAGAGAGAGAAAAAGAGTAATATAGAATCACGATTTAACCATTAATGAGATTGAAAACTTTTACAGTATTGCTCTATTGCTCACTTTGCAAGTTTTCAAATTTGAGAAAATTACAGTTTTGCCCACAAGTTTAGCAATTTTTCAGTTAAAACATCCAATAGACTAATGGGTACGACTGAGAATACGCCACGCCCTCCGTAGCACTACACCTAACATCCAACCATTTATAAAATCGTCATTGCATCAATTATTATGTGTGCAGTAGTTGTTTCTTCATAGATTAATTTTGTTCTCTGTATAGATTTAGTTGTTTCGTGGCTCACATTGCTATTCCTTTTGCAGCTTCGCCCCCTCGGCCTTTTGTGCCCACTGTCGTCCCCACTGCGCCTGTGCATGTAGTTTCCCTCCCACCAGGCCACAGCCCTGATACATCTCAATCATCCACAAGGAACAAGATCTGGACCTTCTTTTATTTATGTAGCCGTGTTCCATTCACCTATAACGCCTGCCTGCCCACCCTTTTACGAGCCCCCCATTCCTCCATTTCTCAACACATCAAATTAGTACGACTTTATAAATAAAACTAGCATATATATATGCATGTAACCAGTCGACACCAGCTCTAGGTCTGTGCTAGCTAGCTACCTCAGAGCTTCATCTTTTGTCAAACTGAAGAAACTAAACAAAGTGTAAATGCAATTAATGGGCTCTATCTGACCCATTGATAATGTGATACAAGTAAAAGTAATTAACATCACGTGAGGTGTTCCACTTCCACCCATTCGAATTGGATCTCTAAAAAGTCTACTGTCTGTTTGTTTTTTTCTATTATTGTAGTTGTTTTTCTATCATACATTCATGTTCTTTCATTGAATACAGGTATTCCATTATTTAATATTGTCATTCCATAATAAAATATATCTATTCCTGTTGATTTTTAATATTCCCTCAATTTCACAAAAACTAACTCTTTTATTATTCGCAACAATTAATTTATGATTCTATTTCTTTTAAAATTTACTATAAAAATATGAATATCTTATATGAAAATGAAACTTTAACTATTATATTTTTTAAATATCATTTTTCGAGAATTTTTTTTCAATACATATTAATACTAATATGTTCAAATTAAACTTCAGTTAAAAAAGGCAAAAGAGTCAATTAATGCAGAACGGAAGAAGTAACTAATTGCTATTCATATAGTAATTATTTCATATTATGTTCTTCATGTTCTTTTGCTAAATATAATCGTTCCATGGTGTAATCTTGCTATTCCATGAGAAAATATCTTTGTTCTTTTCTATTTTTAATCACTACTTGCTATGCATGTAATAGTTTTTCCATATCAGATTCTTCTCATTCTTTTGCTGAATATAATTATTCCATTGTTTAATCTTGTCATTTCAAGACAAAAGAAATAAGTTCCTTTTGATATTTAACTTGCTATGGTTGTAGTAGTTTCATCTCAAATTCTTCTTGTTCTTTTGCCAAATGTACTTGTTTTTTTATTTAATCTTGCTATTCCTTGATAAAAATATATCTATTTCATAACAAATAGTTATTAAATATTAAAAGGAACATATATTTGTTTGAGAACAACAATATTACACAAATAAACAATTATATTATTCAATGAGAGAACATGAAAAATCTGACAATAAACAACTACTATAAGCATAAGGAACAAGCAATTATTAATTATCAAAATGAACAGATAGATTTGTTACAGAACAACAAAATGAGACGATAAAATAATTATATTCAACAATAAAACATGAATTATCTGATAAGGAACAACTTCAACATAGCAATCGGTTGTAGCATGGTGATATTACTGTAGTTTAAAGGAAATTGAGACGCACCATAGAATAATGAATTATAGTAGGTGGTATTGTTATAATTTTAGGAACTTGATGCACAATGACAATTTCATAAATAATATGAAATTGGGTGTTGGCGCACGGTATAGTTATTCTTAAAAAAATTTGACAAGTGGAATAATAAAAAAAGAAGTCAAATGACCAACTTTAATAGTCATATTCATGAAAGTTGGCGCAGTGGGATTTAAGTTTGCCGGGACCTATTCAAAGCCATTCAGGGGATACGAAAGACACAAAACCAAACCAGTCACATCTCCTTTAGGAAACCTGATGAGACCTGAGAGCATTTATTTGTACATGGACGGGAAGCCATACATGAACTGTTCATGCTTTCTATACGGATATCTAGCTATTGCTATTTCTTATTGTGCAGTTCATGGTTCTTATATACAGATAAAATGGCTCCGGTATCTAGCTATTGGTATTTTATCTTATTGTGGAAAGCAAATATATTACAAAAAAACCGTAGACATTCTAATCATGTCTCCTACGAGCATGGAGAGGAAGTTGGCGGACCTTCTAAGCGGATGTAGTCGTACATGATACCGACGAAAGGGCTGCTCCATCTTGGTTGTCTCAAGAAGATGGTATTTTCTCCGATGACAAACTGAGCTCCCGGTATGTCCACGTGATACAGTCTGTACACTCCATGGATTCCATGTCTAGCAATCGCATTGTCCCTCCCTATCAGACCAGTTGTGAAAAGAGGACGGTTTGTGTTTGGATTGTTAACCCGGACCTAGGATCACAGGAAAAGGATTTATGGAAGGAAAGGAAAATATCGAACATAGTGTTTAAATCAAAGCATGGATCATTTTAGCACGTTAGTGTTTAAGTCTAGGCATAAATCATTTTTACCATGTTAGTGTTTAAACCCACTCAGAAATCATTTTTGTTGTTTACCTGTAACTCCGCCAATGTAGCAGAGGCAATAGCCACTCTCAGTTTGTAAGTGCCACCTTTAACCACGTTCTCTAGGTTGAACTTGATTTGCCAGGTTGTTCCTTGATGAGAATCACCCACCTTCCTGACATATTGAAAAGTTTCTATTCTCAACCTGACAGATATCTCGAGTACACTCGACAATTTCTCCACAAAAAATAGTTGAGAGAAACTTCACCTGACACCATGAACATAGAACCAGTCTCTTCTGTAGTCACTAACACCGACAGTGTAAACCAAGTCCTCAGCAGGATATAGGTCCATATATCTCTCCCACAATCCGTACTGCCTGAACCTGTTAGAAAAAAGATAAATTATCATCAGCAGAGGATATTGTGAAAGCAACTTAAAAAAGGTCTTTCCACATGCAACAACAGTGAATTTGAAGTATCAACAATGAAGAAATAAGTCCTGATAAAAGCTTCTCCAAAAGCCTGATAAATCTTTCTGAAAGTAACTATGATGATAATTTGTAACTCAGCATAAAACAGAATTGACTTTCTTAAGTGGACTTGGAGATCTGGCTTAAAGTCCTTGAGGTAGACGGAGATCTAAGTGGTCACTGTATCCTTTCTGTTGCTCATGGCTTGGCAGAGCTTCGACAAACCAAAAGGCAAGCAAAAGAAAGTGATAACCTTTGCCCAACGACTAGCTATATTCTTTTCCACTATTTAATCATCTGACCACCTATTTAATTATCTGATCTAAAATATGTAAATCCTAATCTCAAGCTGATGGGAGGGCACTCTTGATAACTGCTAACCTGTCAGGATGGTTGACAAAAAGCTTGTTGATATACTTTGGATCAGGATCAGGGACATAGAATTCTGCAGCAGAGCGATCGGGTATACCTATTTCCCACAAAGTTGGACCATCTCTCGGAGGCTCAAATATAACATTGCCTATTTCGATGTTGCAACCTGTACGCAATTCAGCTGAGGTCATAATATTTTCCATTTCTTTTGCTACTCTCTCCAGAAAGACATGAGGAATTAAAATAATGCCTGAGTTTATTGTAAGGATAACTTCATTTCTGAAATCTCCAATGAAACCTGGTACCCATGCATAAAGATTGTAGTCACCGGTGCATATATTTCTTATGGTGAAAAAGCCATTCTCATCAGCTCGAGTCCAGAATTGGTAGTTCTACAAAAACAAATAGAAGAAAGCACTGTATTAAGATAATAATATAAAGCAATTGAAGCTTGTGTATTCATAGTTCCATGATATTTTTCTTTATAATTAGATCGGAGAGTGATTCTCCTAATAGGTCATAAATATAAGTTGGGACTCCCTGGAAGCTTGAATGACCTTTTGTGGTACATAAAAATTTAGGAAGCAAAATAATATTGTCAAACAGGATAAAATTTAATACAGCCCTCCCACCAGCCTGAAGAAAAGGAACGTCCATTTCAATTGCCATTAGATTTCTCAAGCAAATCCCCCAACCACGAATTATGAATAAAAACAAGGCAAATAAATAAGTATAACACAACGCTTTTGATTCAAACTGCTTCAAATCTAAATAGCTTCTTTAATAATCTTACTCTATTCATTCAGAAATTAAACTAGCAAATTACTTGATGAAGTTTGGTGCTCATAACCAAGCATGCATGTCTAACAAAAAACAGACTGACAAGGGAAAGATTTTTCTCTTAAAGAAAAATAAGTCAGAGGAGAAAGTCAGAGAGTGACCAAAGTTATCAATGCTCCTATCAGGTAACAAGTTGAATAGATAAACTACAAGCAACAATTTCACCTTGCACTCCAGTTCCCAAGATCCTGGAGTTCCTGGACAAGCCAAGCCAACATAAGCACCAGCTCCTATTGCACAGTCATCACAGATATACCTATATGACAGTTGTAAGGGCTTCAAACATATTCAACTATGAAGTAAAAAATAAAAAATAAAAAAAAATGAGATGACGGGGGCAAGTGATGTGTCACCACTTTTCAAATAGAATATATTATATATTCAATTCTGTAATCAAATTAATGAGTGAAAAGAAAAACTAGGCATAATCCCAGAACCTAATTGTGTTGTGCTCATATTTGGGCAAGTATGGAACAGATAATGAATCAAAGCGACGTGTTGTCTCTTTTCTCAAAGGATGTATTTTATATTCAATTCTGTAATCAAATTAATGAGTGAAAATAAAAATAGGCATAATGACTATGCTATAACCTAATCTTGTTGTGCTTGTATATTGGCCAGTATGGAACAGATAATCAGTCAATCAACTAGTCACAAACCCAACTACTCGAGTCAAAAACATGTATCTGGTGCCTTAATTTTACTTGGTTGTGAGTTCATTCACAAGCCCTAAAAGGCATTATTTTTTGTTTCACAGTTCCCACCCGAATAAGTTTAGGTCTACCCTTAGTCCCTTACCGCTTTTCCCTCCTCTTGTATCTAGTTATCACTCCTGCTCTCTGGTGCCTTAATTGGTTTACATTTGATATGACCAACCCATATCAAGTGACTGACCCTAAGGTACTGGTTTGCAAGCTTAGGTTGTATTAAAGATCATGCCCTTTCACTCATGGATTTCTACTCTTTGTAATTTCACATTTTGAGGTCTTAAATCCCTTGCTCACCTATCTCGGACTAGCAGCCTGCCACTAACAGTACCACGTTGTTCTGATTTTTGGAAATCCTCAGCAGCAGGGAAACTGTATGGCCAGTTTTGAACTTCAGCCATCATCTGCAATGCATGTGTAACAGTTTTCAACCATGTGACAGTAACAATTTGTATCAATGATAAAAGAAGAAGCTTGCAGCCTGTGATGGAAAACCTGTATTTTAGCTTCCTCCCACAGCCAAAGTGGATCCTCTCCCCTAGTTGCTGAGTTAAAATAGATAAAGACGGGGCCAAATACTTTTTTCCATGATTCACCTGGTTCAAATCGAGGCACCATGTATTTTCCAGCATAATGTGCACTATGAAACATCTGAAGGAGGCCAATTTTATTGATTATGAATGTAGTTAGAGCTTATAAGTTACTTGATACTACATTACTGAAAAACTGTCATTTGATCCTATTCTCCTAAATTCTCCAAAAGAAACAGTTCATTATGTGATACTCACCGCCAGAGCGGTGGGACCAACATGTGAAGTTAGATTCTGCTTGAGAGGTCCACCAGATCGAAACTCATTGCTTGGTGTAATTTGCCAGAAGCCCACAGGAGGCTCAAAGGATATCCACCCATGGATGTTAAGATTTTCATTCTCGCATGAATATTGGTATTTGTCATCGACCTGAAATCCATATAAAACCATTCTAATAACTAATGTAAAATTTAAGGAAACTTCCAACCCTTCACATCCTTCATGTAGTCAATTTTATCAACTATATGTTAAGTAAACTAGGGATTAGAAAGAATGGACAGAAGCATTAACCAGAGAAATCAAAATGAATGATGCCTATCAGCCATGATTCAAATAGGAATAAAATATTGCCTCTCCTCTAAGTCGTGGATCCACAGGATTGACTAGCAAGACAGCTTCTTGATAGGCCAAAGGTTGGCATCTTCCTGGAAGTCGGTCATCAGGGAGAGGCATGTATCTCTGTCTGTTATCTGCCATAGCCATATAGCAAAACCTGTAAATGCAAAAGTTCATAGGTTAAATGATCATGTCATGTCCTATATGTCATTTCCCACTTCTGTTTCTGTTATTTCTTTAATAACCTACTTGAGACACAGGCCATGCCAGCTCTCAGAGCTCCAGCTTAAAATCAATGATAAGTTTAAGGGCTACCTACTAGTAAGGATGATGATCCCAGACCATTCTATCAGGGGTGGGAAATCATCAACGTTTTAAACATCCACTAATGAAAGGAATTTGGAAAACCTTTCTCCATAGGTTGCCTTTTTCAAGTTTCAACTTTTATTAGCAAACATGATTATTTAGAGGAATGGATGAGTTGCCTAAAGATAGTGAGCTCAAATAATTAGAATCTTTTGTATTTCAGTTCTTTTCATTCAGCTTGTTGTGAGCAATCTATATGATGACAGAAGAAGACCAAAAGCAATATGTTTACTTGTCCTTTCTGAGCTTGAAAGTAATTCTGGTTTCCCCAAGTTCAAAACCAGGCCATTCTTGTAAGTGCTCATATATGGCATACGAATAAAAGCCTGAAGAACCACGAAGCAATATAAATCTGCACTATACAAGAAATATGCATAATCAGAGATGCTTGCAAATTACAGTCTCATCAAACAGACCAGGAGTAGTTCAAGCATTGACCTTTTATCAATGTTCAGTGGAATGTAGCGACCCTCAAGGGATGGATCCCAAGTTCTTACGAATGAAAGCTCAACTTGGTCCTCATTTTCTACTATAACTCGAAAGATTGTTCCTTGAATCCTGCACGACAGTGAATCGTGGTTCACATTTTAGAGTGCACAGGCACCTTTTCTGATCAGTAGTCACTACAACGTATTTATGGAGAATGTTCAAACTTGGAAAGGTCATTCCAAATTGCAGTATGTTGGGGGGGAAAGGGGAAATATTCCAAGAAAACGTACAGCCAGCTAAAAAAGTCAAGCAAAGTATCTCTTTTAAAAATTAAGTAACAACTAATCTAAGACGCACAAGAAAGCAATCTTCTAGGCATACATCTTTATTGCCTTTTGAAAAAGCTTGCTTTGAAGTTCAAAGAATCAAGCAAAGGTGCATTTTGCAAGGCTAAAGATGTAGTCAGCAACATTAAACCCACTATTACATTAATGGAAAACAAGGAGAATCTGAAATCAATCTTTTTATTCTGCTAAGGAACATATTTCAATCCCTAACTTATGAAGCTATAACAGAAGAACCTCGATATTATTCTCCACAAAGTCCAGTTCCATGCAATATTAAAGGCTCAAGTTGATCAAAATGGTGTCTGAATGAGATCAATTTTGGTTATTGTTATAACATGTACAGAAAATAGAAGAAAAACATACACGTCAAATATTCCCTTTCCACCTATTTGGTTCCAATGAATGTCCCAGTACCTAAAAATCAAAACGAGAAGATTAATCAATTGAGAAATGATTAGTTGGGTGCATGGAATCATTCCTTTTTCCTTTAAATGAAAAATAGTAGTAATAAACAATATGGGTGTACATTCTTATAAAAAAAAAAAAGAAAAGAAAAGGAAAAGAAATATTGATGTATATGGTCATCAAGAGAACTCCAACAAAAGATCTAAGTACTGTTCAGGATACTGAAGACCAATGATTCAAATTCTTATCCTAAAATATGTATATCTAGTTCTCTCTGTCTCCAAAGACAACCGGGAGGGGGGGGACAAAAAAACAGAAAAGAAGGTCCAGTTCCACGCTGATAATCTAATCTCTCTCCCTCTTTTCTTGTTTCTTTTCCATTTGGCTGTATGCTGATGTCTCATACAACAGGGTGGAGTAACCAGGCCAGTGTATTCTTCCCACTAACAACAGGCATAAAGACACAAGCACCACCATTGAAATTAAAAAACCACAAGATTGTAGAAGTATATTCACCCTCTATTAGTTTCCTTGTTTAGAACCTCAAGCAAATTGTCTATTCCACCATATCGTACTCCAGTGACTATGCCACCTGGTTTTGTTAATGTGACTTGGACTATGCCGTTGTCCATCAGTACCTGCACCAGTTTCAAATCAACAAACCGATATCCAGGATCAGGCTACACTTCATCTCCACCGGATGCCAGCATTCAAAAAAAGGGATTCAGGACACAGTAAACCAAATGAAAAAATTACATGATGATCTTGAACATTCAACCGAACCCCTTGAGGCGGCATTGCTGGACACTGATTACCTCTCAGTGGGTGATGGCCAAAATGAGCATCTGAAAATAGACAACCAACAGTTTCAAAACAAGAAATCTTTCTCAAAATCCATAGAAATTTCGAGAAGAAAATCAAGATCACCAATGAGTTCTCAATCATTTGGTGTTGCGGATTTTTGGGTGCGTGGGCCATTATATATGCGTATATGGAGAAAATTAAGTGGATCAAATTGCTCCACGAAACAAGGGTAAGACTTAAATGTGTTTACTCAAACAATATGAGTCGAATCAGGACTTTATCAAGCCAATTAAAACCAAAATTTTCAGAATAAATATGCGCGTCCCCCTGATAATCACATCGAAAGGGACGAATTTATCCTTAGAATTGTTTCTTCGTTACCGTGGCTTGCATTTCTACCACGTCGGCAACCGCCACAATCGCTAAAAAGGTCAATGATCGTCTCGAGACTTCTTCTCATGGAGCTCTCAGTGTCTGCCAATCGCGCGGCTACAAGCCTACGAGTTCACGCTGGAAGAGCTAAGGCGGTTGGCCTTTCCGTACGATTGGGGTCGGTCGATCGGAGAGATTGGTTGCGCATCGAGATGGTGGAGATCAACCCATCACGGAGGTAGATCGGTGGCAGCAGCACAGCGAGAAATGTTTCCCTTGAGGCTTAACTATACATATGGTCCTTGAACTTATGCAACTCTAGCGAGCTACTGCAAAATTCAAAGATAATTAAATATAAGTCCTTCAACTTCGGAAAACATCTCGAGTTGATCCATAAGCCAGAGATCTTTTAATGGAAAAATTATGAAGGCTCCCCATTATCTTTTCTAATTTTTCTTAAGAGAGACTCTTAGTTAAAAAATATCAAAATACACTATCCCCTTCTCAATCTCCTTCCTAAACCTCTGACGATCTTGTCCTAGACACAAACTCAACCTCCCACAATTTCAATCCAGCCACAAAACTGTCTTCCTCTTGGGTTTCTCCTCCTCCTCCATCAAACCCTTTCCACAATGAATTCTTGCCAATAAACGAACCAAACTAAATCACGAAGCTCTTGTAACTTCATTCATGGTGGATAAATTCAACTCCAATGGAAATTGGTGGGACTCAAACTGACCCCCCAACACCTACTTTGAGCCCATCCCTGTCGGATCTTCCTTCTCTTCTTTTGCCATGGGAAGATTCACCTGGGTCACCAAAATGGTCACTGGCATCAAACCCAAAACTTCCATCAAATTCATCTCCTTCTCCAATAGGTTCATCCATGATTCCTTTATGGATTTGCATATGATGGATCTTGGTCTACAGTTATTTTCCCCTTTTTTTTATTTTTCTTCCCTTTTCTATAGTTATTTTTTATTACTTAGTTCATTGATTACTTGGCAGCAGGCATCAATTTTGGAGATGGTTTGACGAAGTAAGAGGGCAAATGTAGAATGAAGAGAGTTCGCTGAGATGAGATCACCAAAGGTTAATGGAGGAGATTGAGGAAGGGGACAACGTACTTAGACATTTTTGAACTGGTAGTGTTTTTTATGACAAATATGAAGAGATAATGGGGAGCCTTCATAACGTTTCCATCCAAGGATGAAGGATCTAGGTAGAGGTGCACAATGGGCTGGCTTGACCTGGCCCAACCTGGACTCAGCACGCATTGAACCCGGCCTAGGCACGAAACAAGCATGGCATAGCATGGATCAGAGCAGGCTCAAAAGGAAGAAGGTTGAATATGAGCCTGGAAGTGGAAAATGAAGCACTGCCCAAGACAGGCCTAAGAACGCCTCAAGGCCGTGCCTGACTCAACTTGGCTCAAGCATGTCCGGTTTGGTCTGAGCCTACCGTTTTCAAAAATCGGCTCTAACGGTCACTAATTAAAAAAAATGGTAAAATTACATTCTAAGGACCTCTGGCTGTTCACTAATGATTATTTAAGTCCAAAACCTTTTTTACCCTCATCCATCATTATAAAACGGCTAATTTCTAAGGATAGTTTAGTCCAATCAAATTTTTGCCGCTCCTATAAATACCCACCCTCATTCCCTCACTTCCTCACACAACTTTTTGCACTCTCCTCTCTACATCTACTAGCTTCCTTACATTGTTCTCTTCAATTCTTATGTTATTCTAACAATTCTCTTAATCTCCTACTAATTTTTTCTTAATCTCTCCTTAATCTTTGATTAATCTTCCATTAATTTTCATCACCTCAATGGCTTTAAGGAAAAGTAGTAGCTTGGCCCCCACTAAGAGCTCCTCATCCTGTACCAACTTGGGGTCTTTCTTCCATTGCAAGAGTTCTACAGAAAAGGGAATTCACATCCAAGACGAGCCTTAGTCTGACAACATCGATATGACGAATATCGATTTGCAATTTGATGAGCAAGAATCTGATGATGATGTTGAAATCCAAGAGACCCCCATTCAAAACATTGATATGTAATAAAGGAGTAGTGAACAACCGACATCTCAAAGTCAAGTTCCTGAGAGAAATGAAGGAAAATCTCGTCTTAAATCATTCGTGTGGGAGCATTTTGAGACACTATGGGAGAAAGACAACCGATTCGCCAAATGCAAGCACTGCAGGAAGAAATTGGCACATAAGATGAATTCCGGCACTAGAACACTTCAACGACATATAAGGAGTAAGCATCCAATGCACTATCCGGGAGCCAAAGGGAGTTTTGGTGAACAGACACAACTTGGATCAACCGGTAGTACAGATATCTTTAAATTTAATCAGCAAGATTGTATGGAAGTTATGGTTAATTGGATGATGCTAATGGAAAAACCTTTTACGCAAGCTAAAGACATGCATTTAGAAAATTGGATTAGGTTTACTTTAAACACTACTTTTAAAAAGGCATCTAAGACAACTATACGACAAGAAGTATTTAAAATGTATGAATTAGGTAAATCTAATCTATAAGCGCATTTTTCTACAATTGATCATTACATTGCTTTACTAGTGACATGTGGACATCTCCTTTAAGGCAGTATTATTTATGTGTCACCGCACACTGAATTGATGATTATTGG
Organism: Aquilaria yunnanensis; assembly: GCA_039654915.1. NCBI lineage: Eukaryota > Viridiplantae > Streptophyta > Magnoliopsida > Malvales > Thymelaeaceae > Aquilaria > Aquilaria yunnanensis. The sequence continues at coordinate 99,125,740 of CM077593.1, read as the reverse complement.
GTCATTCAAAAAAGAATTATTACTTCTCAATGCATGAAATCTGATCACACTATATATAATATTTATCAATGCATCTTAAATGTACTTTGTGAATTTTTCTGTGCTAACAAAGTTTTCTGCATTAGTTTTAACAATGCCTCTAATAATGATTTTGCCACCCAAGAACTATGTACTACATTGAAACCCCTCGGAATGGTGTTTTTTTTCATATTAGATGTATCTGTCATATTTTGAATTTATGTGTGCAAAAAGGGTTTGAGGTTTTACAGACGAAAATCCATCCAATCCATGATGCATTACTATATTTGAAGACGCGGCCTAAAATAACTCGGGAATTTAAAGACTACTGCCTTCAAAACAATCAACCATTTTCATGGAAACGTTTTAAACTTGATTGTCCCACCTGTTAGAACTCTACATATGAGATGTTGATGGATACATATCCATATGCAACATTGTTGACTGTTTTCCTAAACTTGAAATTAAGCTCCAAACTTCTAACGGTTGAAATGTAGGACAAGTGTTACAAACTTTGTCAATTATTACGGTATTTTTATGAAGCAACTTTATTATCTCACTTCTCACAAAGTTTTGATGTATTTGGTAAACATTGTTTATGTTTTGAATCAATACAAGACGGATCCATTTATAAAAGACACCGTCAAAGCAATGAAGAAGCAGTGGGTTTCCTACTTTACACAAATCCCCCATATCTTTTTACTTGCATCTTCACTTGACCCGATCGTGAAAATTAGCGGGACATTATCTTTGCTTGAGGGATATTATAGTTTTTTAGATATGAATCATATTAGTTGTGTTAGCTATGACTGTTGAAATAGATGAGCACATTCAGGAGCTGTACAAAGAATATTCATCCCACTACAAAGACAAGGTAAGATCAACATCTTCCTCCACCGCACACCCCTCATCCTCATTCTCCTCATCAGCATCATTCAACCTCGCAAAACAACTGCTCAAGCATCCTCGACCCACATCATCTGGCCTACCGAAATTTGATGATTATCTCCACACTTCATTTGAAACAAGTGAGGATGATATTTTGGAATGGTGGAAAATAAAAAGTGGCAGATTTTCAATTTTGTCTATCCTTGCTAAAGAATTTCTCGCGATTCCGATTTCAACCGTTGCATCAGAGTCCGCTTTTAGTACTAGTAAATGAGTCATTTTAAATAAATGAGTCAGGTTGGCGCCCGAAGCAGTGGAGGTCTATGTGTGCAACTGTGGCTGGGGCCTTGTTTCCTTAAGAAAACAAGACAAAAAAAGTTCTGAAGATGAGACATAAGATGATGACGACGCTTCCACATTTTAGATTTTCCTTTTCAGTTCTTAAAATGTATTTGATCTGATTATGTTGCACAGCATAGAACACAGGTTTTCATCTCATTCTGGTTTTTTTGGAATGTTTTGTCATTTCAAATGTAAAACCTATTTCAACTTGTTTGTAAGTGCCGTTTGACTTTATTATTAATAAAATTTGCACAGTTAGTGGTGTTTTTTTTTTCTTTCATAGAATTATAAAAAATTTAAACAAAAAAAATTAATTACTTTTAAGTTAAAAAATTCTATAAATTTTTTAAAAAAATGCAATATATATAAATTAAAAAGTTCAGCCTAAGCCTGCAAATGTGCAGGCCCGACTCAGGCCCAGCACGGATTATACGTGCCATTCTTAGGCCGGTTAGGCCCAACGTTCACCGCTGGATTTAGGCACATGGACCAACTCCCAATGTTCCCAAGTAGGGACCATTGTGTACTAAGTTCTGATTTTTGGACCAACTCTCTCTAGTCATATAAGTTTGAGGGCCATATTCATAGTTAATCCTTTTAGTAAGGCCAAAGTATACATTTGGTCCCTTAACTTTGTCAATTTAAGCGATTTAATCCTTCATGAATAACTTAGTGTGACTTAGTCCCTTAACTTTGCAAAATCTAATGAGTTACTTCCTGATTGCCTGATTGGATGGAAACACAAACAACATTTGTTTTTCAACATTGTCAACCTTTCTCCTACACACACTGTTGGTCTTTCTTCATTAAACCAAACCTTAGATTCAATCTGAAAATGATCTGATACCGAAGCTAACAATCCTCTTTTGAGTCTGCCCTCATAGTCGTCTAATTTGCCATCTTCCAAGCCATAATAGTCCAATCCACCCCTCACCATCGAAGACATCACCACGAAATCAACCCTTGCCATTGAATCTAGCCTTATTGTTGCCGTCAAAGCCACCCTCACTATCACCTTCAAATCCACCCTTTTCAATGATTCAATGTAGTCCTTTGCACCATCAGTTTCCTAAACCCATCCTCGCCTTATTGTTCGTAATAAAAAATTGATTTCTTCTCATCCACAATTGAGAATGCCTTGTCAGTCTGGTTAGTGTTGCCATATGCGCTGATAAAGAGCAGTGTGCACACCAACAAAGGGCTTGAGCCCATAAGAAAGCAATACCTAAAAAAGCAAGCTTGCTTTCTTAGGCCGCTCACACTTGCTTAGCATCATTGGCAGTTTAGTGTACATTTAGCATTTTGGCTTATACCAATGTTGCATACAAAGAAGCCCAAAAATCTACCAATAGGGAATAAATTGTTATTGTTGTAAAACTAATCAAACTGTTCAAAAAGATTGCAATGAAAATGGAAAACTTAATAAACATAGCTTTAAGAGAGATGGTGTACCTCGACGACTAATTGCCATCTATTTCTCTTTGATATTTCTGCATTAAGAGCTTTGAAGATAGCCATTGGCTAAAGCTAAGTTTTCTAACTCTTGGACTTTGCCATCTATTCTTTTTTATTACCGTGACAATGACTTCTGGGATTCTCTTTATAGCCTTATCGTAGTTGGTTTGGGGCTCCATTAAGATGAATGAACTAAGAGTTTTGGTGGGCTTGGATAAAGAGTGATTTCTTTAGGGACTTTCTCGAGCATATGGTTGAAGTAAGCAGTGGACATCCTAGGCTAGTAAACACAAAAGGACTTACTGCATTTGGGTATGATTCACGAATTACAATTGCTAAGGGCTAAACATTTTGGAGTTCAACTAGACCAAACTGTTTGCAATCATATTTGATCAGGAAATGGTAAGTTAAGAGGCAGAGCATCCCACCTTCGATCTTCCTAACCCATCATCTGCCTCCTATCCCTCATTGCAATCGACAGCATCTACCTTCTTGGTTCTAATTTCCTTAGCATGTTTCTACTCACAAACGTCATCATTGCCACCTGACAACACGTGTTCGTTTTCTATCAACCTATGGACTAACTCACATAGATCATCAAAGTTTGATGACTAAGTCCTATATACTATCAAAGTTGGAGGACTAAGTCATTATGAGTTAAAGTTGAGGGACTAACTCGTGCAAATTTGCAAAGTTGTTGGACCAGCCACGCATTTAGGCCTTTTAGTAATGACTTCATAGATCCTGCGATTCACTAATTTTCCGATTTAGATAATCTTTACAAATTAATCATGGGATATGCATATGCTCTAATTAGAGTTGTTTTTCTACCCAGATTTATTTTACTGAACTTGATAAATTCCAATACATGTCATCATCTCGTTTATTACAACAAAAAATAATAATAAAATAAAAAGAACAATAATAGAATCTACTAATAGGTAATTGTTAATATAAATTTTTATCAATCATATTGATTCTTTCGGCCGTTCCCTTGCTTTCATTTCACATTTCTTGTTGACTCACTAATTTCTTACTCGAAAAAAATGTTACGATAATTTTGTTAAAAACAAAAGTTAGAAACTATTTTTTTTCCTGATATAAAGAACAGTTTATGAGAATGAAAATGTTACCTCATCTCAGGGGAAACACCACCGACATAAAAGATACTACAATTATTTAATAATAAGAGATTGTTAGCAAAGTGATTAAATGTAAGCACTTTTTTTTATATACATTCAGAAGCATATAAAAGATATATAAGATATTAGAGAAATGTCAAGGAAATTTTGGGGAAAATTTTCATACTTCTTAAAATTTGAAAGACGTCAAGTTACAAATTGACAGAAAATGATGTATAATGTACCTAGTGAGACTCGAATCCCATTGGCGGGGGTGGATGTCTGAGTACACTGCCAACTGGGTAGCGTGCTGCAGACAAATGTAAGCACTTTGAATCGAAGCATTCAATTTTTCAGAGGAATGACTTTTTTGAGTCTAATAAGCAATTATTAATATTCTTTTAAAGGAAGGAAAGCTGAATTTCAAAAATTCAAAATTGACAATGCATGGATAGAAGTAGTTGTATGGACATTTATCTAAGATTATATCACCATACATATTTATAATAGTGTGGACATTTTTTTTTCATATTCAAAATCGCTTATACAATGAAATATACTACCTAACCTACCCTTTCTTATCCACTATCTTCAAAAGGAAGGAATCCAATATATAAAGTTAGGACTTGAACTCTAATCAACTACGTGACATGATAGTTGTCATATTACACTAATATTATAAAGATGAATAATTGGTTACTGTAGATGAACAGCAAATCAGTTTTAGGCCTAATTTAACCTACTTCCCTATACCAAACCGACAATAGACAAACGCCACTTCGCATCCCTTAATATTTGTTTTTGTTCCCTTTGGTCCCTGTCCTTTTCCCTCTCAAGATCATACCTCAGTTTTGGAGTTAAGGCAAAATGATGATGATGGCAGGACTAGCAAATCTGAAAGTTTGGGCGATGTTATTGCCAAAGACCAAAACTACAGGAGTTAAAAGCTTATTGTCCAATTGTATTACAAAAAAGGTTCTCCATATTTTCACGATGTTACATTTTCATCTGCAAACTTTGAAAATTTTTAAATTATGAAACCATCATATTATTTTGTGACAAAGTGCAGGCAACCTTGCTCCTACTAATCTACTCAATGATTACGAGCATAAATTGTTGGCACAGCACCATGAATTTCACTTAACACTAATCATTGAGTTAAATAACATTCTTTTTGGGCTTTCAACATGGAGGAGGTATAAAGACTGGCCATGAAAACTGTTGGCCAAGAGAAAAATTACATTGTAAAAGCGGGGTTGGCATTGTTGATAACAGTGTTGCTATTTTTTTATTTTTTGCTTAATCACTATTTTCAGCCCTTGAGCTATGAATCTTTCTCATTTCAACCCCTAAATTTTATTTATTTTTCTTTTTGGTCCTTTTTTTTGTTTTTTATTTTTACCCCTTTATTAAGTCAATGTTAAACTTAATACCTATAGGCTTTCTGTTTGCTCTATTAATCTCAAACTTCACTTTAACTTTTGTGTCAATGCTTAAATTTCACTTTTTTTAGGAATGTTATTTCTATTTTCTATGGGAAGATTTTGGTCACTATCTTCTAAGACAATTGTTTCTATTATAGTTCTTCCATTCCCATGGGAAAATATTTTTTTATCAATGGTTAAATCCACTTTTAATTGCTAAAACTCTAATATTTCATTTATTTGTCCTTAAACTTTATTATTGAATGGCTATTTTGTTATATTTACATTAAATACTACCATAGAATGGACCGCTGTAACACACGGATGAAAAAAAAACTCGTTAATTGGACTAAATGCCATCCATATATATATTGGTATGAAAATATGTGATTTTAATAGTAATTATTAAACCGACAGCTGGTAAATGTAACAAAGTTTCTCCTAACTCGCTTTGTTTTGGTTGAATGAAGCACTCTTTCCGTTGAAAAAGAAATTGCTCCTAACGTCATAACTTTTATAATAATAAGGCTGCTTCTAAACTTGAAAAATGTGATACAAGTGTTTACTTCAAAGGATTTTCAAATCCAATGATGATAACAAATTCCTTTTTTTTTTATTTTTTTTTTATTTTTTGCGCAATCAAAACAAGAAACTGACATTGCACTAAGTTGGGAGGTCTCTACAGTGAGTCAGCAAACAAAAGAGAAACCAGAGGGGTGAGAGACAACTACTCAGTTTACATATTTTTATATTATCTTGTTTTTATTTTAATATACATATTTACGAAAGCATTTGCAGGTAAGAGTTTTTAAGTTATTCTTGAGCGAATGGAGGCTGGTGACGTGCCCCGACCTGGTGGGCGGCTTTATGCTGAGTTGGCGGCCCGCCATTGGAGGTTTAGCTTGTGTGCTCGCACAGTCGCACACGAAGAGCAAGAACAAGGCGGAATCTCTGAGTGGTATGTAATTCGATATTCTTCTTTAGTTTCTTGTTTCAAAATTGCAATTGATAACTAATGTTCCAAAATACGACGTCTCTCTACCTCATGTTAGATGAATAATATTACTGAAAATGAAGGAATCTTTTGAGACGTGATATGATATTATTTTTTTTAAAGACATGGTAGCTGAGAACTAAGCCATTAAAATTGAACAAAATTATTGGATATATATCATCTAACATAGTAACTGAGGCCTTAAAAAGACACATAGCATAAACTGGCAAATATATTAAAGTGAAGAAAATCAACGTTAATCTGCAAGTATTATTCAACAGCTTCCATTTCAAATTGTCAAGCTGGTGATTGATTTTTTTGTCAACTAAAAATTGGAAAGAAGAAGTTAATTTGGTGTGTCAAGAGTAAAGGCAACGCCACTTGCATTTGGCATGGTTAATTACATGGTCGTAGTATTCCTTCTCAATTATACCATCACAAGATTATTTGGGTTTAGCATGATAATTGAGTTCCGGATATTTCCCCAATTAAGCAGCTTAAATCAATGTGGCAATGGCATTTAAATCAAAGTTTCAGCTTTATTAATTGGTTTTGATTAATATTGGAATGTAGATCTCCTGCACTTTCTCTCCGTGATCAGGTTGTATCTTGAATCCTCTGTCTTGCCCCTTGCTTCGTTTTCCCGAGGAAATGATTCCGTACCTTGGACTAGGAATTCTACCAGTAAATTTTCTACGAAGCAGGGTTATTCTTCCCAAAGCTTTAACAATTCTTCCTACCTTCTCCATCTTAGTGGTGGCGGTAATGGTATTTCCTAGGATCCGAATTTGTCTATGGTGCTTAAAAAATTTTGGGGGGTTCAAATATTCTTCAAAAAAAATTAAATGTTTTTTTTTTTCCTGAAACTATCCATGCCTCCTTACGGCCTAATCCAAATCATAACGCGGGTTCACCTTCAAACAGGTTCGTTTTCTTTTCACTTTATTCATATAAACCTATCCACAAAAATCAAATGATAATGATCATTGCATCAAGCGCTGAAATTGAAACTTTTCGACAATCAAAACAATGAAATGATAATTCTTAGTTGGGAAATTTTTTTTTAGTAAAATCATCCTAATTCCATTGCATTTGATGGCTCAAATTCAAAAATTTTAAGGATTTTAATTTTATTTATGATTTTAGTGTATAACCTATAAAAAGACTTGCTATGTTAGAGTTTTTGGTATAAAAGAAAAGCCATTATGTGTGAAGAGACAAGATGTGATAGTTTCATGAGGGATAAGAGTTCTGAATGTCGAAAAGAGTTAAGATGAAAAGTTTTTTGTGATTCTCGTATCTTATAATTGTGTGAGGGCAATATTATTGAGTTATCAGTAGTGTGTAGGGGATCTATAGGACTATATGAGCACTAATAACATACCTTTATTATAATCTCTATATTTTACCTGGGGTGAATTTTTATCTTTTATAAATGTAGGCTAATTAAAAGTTGACCTACATTAAATTTGTGTGTGCCTAACTAATGATGTTTGATTTCTATTACATGTGATGTGTGATTGAGGAATTTTTCCACAACAAGTCGTATAAGATCTTATGGTTTGATCGCGGCATTGTGAAGCATATGGTTAGATGTTTGACATGGTGAGCCATTTGAAGTGTTTGGTAGAGCTTTGGGAAATCATCCTAGGAATGTTTGACAGTGGTTAGACCGTGGTGTCAATGGTTGGGTATAAGTTTAAAGATTGAAAATTTTGTTTGTGTGATATTGGTTTTTAGAGTCATATTCATGTTTTTTGTAGTTGTTTACACTTCTTGTTGTGTTCATGTTTGGGTGATGTTCGTGTTTGTAATCGTGGTCTTGTTTTCGTGATGTTCATATTCATTGTGAAGAATTTGAGTTAAGGTGGAGAATGTTGGGTTTATTGGCTCAAATTAAAAAAGCTTAAGGATTTTGATTTCATTTAAGATTTGGTTTTAGTATTTCTATTTGTTTGATATTTAGTTTTCCTATTTTGATGTGATTTGAGTTTATGTGTGGTCTATAAAAAAACTTTATATGTTAGGTTTTGGGTATGATAGAAAAATTAATTATTTGAAGAGGTAAGATATAAGAGTTTCAAGATTAAAAGATTCGGAGGCCAGAAATGGCTAAGACGAGAAGCTTTTTGTGATTTTCATATCTTGTAATTGTGTGAGAACAAAATTATGAGGTTGCTATTAGTATGTATGGAATCCATAAGTCAGTATGAACACTAAAACATACATCTATTGTAATTTCTATATTTTGTCCGAGTGAATTTTTCTCATTCATGAATGTATGAGAGTTAAAAACCGAACCACGTTAAATTTATATATTTGATTAATGGTGTTTGTTTTCCATTGTGCAAGATGGGTGATTAGAAATTTTTTTACCTAATAATACCGAATGAAAAATAATCTCACCCTAATCTAGGAGCAGAACTTGGTAAACAAATTTGGGGCAAAAATCAATAAATAGTATCTAACCATATATTAAAAAATAGAGATACACTAAAAACTAAATAAATTTACAATCTAGATCTTGTTGCGCTAATTCTCTCTGATTTTGCAACTTGCAAATTGCTGGAAGTAGGTTGGATAAGGCTTTTTGTTTATTTATTTAATTAGTTGCATAAGGAAACGATTTGGATTCAAAGGATTCTCAAAAATTCGTGAAAAAGTTATAGAAATTCTTGAAAAATTATTTATTTGTTTTTAGAATCCTTAAAAAGTTAGATAGTAATATTAATAGAAAGTGAGAATCCAATAATATACAATTTAAATTTTTTTATATTTGGTTGGTTCCCACCTCACAAAAGAATAAAAATTTTAAATTTTTTTATGTTTAGATGAGGTATTTTCCATATTTCTTTAAACTTGGAGTACAATGACTAAAATGTAACTTTTAGAACCATAGGGTATATTTTTTAGTTTTATAAAAAGTCCAGCAACTAAATGTGTAATTTTTAGAGACTAGTTTGTAAATATATGAAAGTTCAGGGATTTGTAGTAATTTTTCCAAGCAGAATTACTTTGTGGGTTCTTATTGTACCTAACATGGAATTAGCAATATGAATTTTACAAGATTGCGAGAGATAAATATTTCTTGAAGAACTAGAATAATGGGTAATTTTTCCTTCAAATTGAACTGAATATAGGTTTTTTAGGATTTTAACTTTTCAATAATATGGATTCTCACAATTCTTAAATCAAACACTCCTTAAAGTTAGTAACCGAGGCCTCGCCAATGTTGTTGTTGGTGTGGTTAGCAGTAACTTATATCAATTGATATGATATTGTATTTTATGTAAGTTGTCTAAAAATGGGTTGACAGTTAATTAATATTTAAATAATGTATTTTAAATTTAATATAGGACAGTCTTTTTCCATTTTTAGGAGAAAAAAGTGTACATTCTTAGAAAATTATGGACAAGTTATAAGTTCATTAAAATTTTGGGAAGGTTTATGTAATTTAGCTGCATGAATACATAGGTGTCGCATGGAAAGAAAAAGGTATTTAATTTTTTATAGCTTTAACTCCTTTAAAATATTACATATTGTTAAAAGATTCTCATTTATAAATTGACGTAAATTAATTAAAGTTTGTTTTATTTTAATTTTGATTTCAGCTCTTTTTATGTTATGTTTTTATCATAAAAATGATTAGTTATGGTCTAAAAATAATACTGTAAAACATAACATTATACATACTTCAAAATAATGGCTAATTTTTGTTATTAAAAAATAATTCACAAAAAAATTTCATCTCCTATCAACTCAAGTTTTAATTTTTAATATTGATTATAAATGTTTTCAGAAAAATCCATGTTCACTTTTAGCAATCATAGACCAAAGTACTTTATTAATCCATACAACTTTTGAAGTAAATAACTCACGTTAAAAAACTTAATCATCAATAATGAAAAGATATGACCAAAATACAAAATTATGTTTAATTTATTTTAATCATTAACTTAATTGAGGTAAAAAGCAAAGAAAAAAAATTAGCAAAAAGTTTGATACCAAGAGAAGAAATGGAAAAACATTAAGTATTAAGGGTTTAACAATTGAATTAATAAAGGCAAAAAAAATAAATGATTTAGCTAAAAATTAGATATATCATGGTAACCAATGTTTTGCTTTCAAAGATAACACATAAAAAAACAATAAAAAAATTTAGGGACCAAAAGAGCAAATAGAAAAAGATCTAGCTAAGGAGTTATTAAGTTTAAGAACCAAAACATAACATGGGTCGAATTTAGGAACTAAAATTGGAAAGAGTAGAAACTCAGGGACTAATACGAGCCTTAACCACGAAAAGTAAAACAGAGGTAAATTGCATCTATGGCCCTTAACCTTTAATTTTTGCACCATTTTTATTCTAACCTTGATTTTGTACATGAAAAATTTCTAATATAGTTTAAGTGTTTTATTTTGGACTTTTTGTGGATGAAAAATGTTAGTGTGAATGAAAAATGTCACGTGGCACGCCAGCGTAGAAGATTTGGCACCCTAGCATAATAAATCAATTAGAAAAACCTTAAGTTTCTTAAACGAAGGAAAAACTGCACCCTTAGTCCTTCATCTGTCCACCCTCATCCCAAGAAACCCTAAACTTCTCCACATGTTGCCGCCACCCTTAGTGCTTCGCCACTATTGGTCGATGCTTCCAGCCAACAGCCGCCGACGGTCTTATCCTACCAACCTCGCTCGTTATATCGGCATTCTCGATGATTTCCAGAAGTGTTCGACCTTTGCCTTCCACGATTTTAAGAATTAGATTGTGTTCATCTAGCAGCGAACCCCTTCTCCCTTCTTCCCCTGATTTGTTGAACTCTCTTCCTTCGCCTCTGTCTCCGCTTCCTTCCTCTTTACACTATCCTCCTCTTCTTCATCCGGCACTAAACTGCTCATGCCCCCTCGTGTCGTTGCCTCATGCTCTCTTCTCGCCACTACCTTACATCATTGCCAGTGATAGGCCGAAATCATGGGCTGAGAACGGGCGAAATCGGGGACGTTAATCGAGGGTTAAAATCAAGGGCTAAATGATGAAAATGTAAGTGGCGAACGGAGTGTAAAGGTTTCGAATAGATCTCACCAGATTGACGAAAGGCGCATATGACGGACAGAATGGTGGATTGATGAATTGATGAAATGTAGGGGGACTGACGGAGGCAAATCGATGGATGAGAGAACAAGGGGAGGACAAGAGACGGATCAAGCCGACGCCGGAGGGGCCGGAGGAAAGCTTAAGGCGATGCATCAAGATGATCAGGGTTGGCAAGATAAGACTATCGGCAGTTAGAAGCATCGGCCAACATTGGTGAAGCCCTAAGGGTGGCGGCAACAGGTGGAGAAGTTTAGGGTTTCTTGGGATAAAGTTGGTGAGATGAGGGACTAAAGGTGCAGTTTTACCCTTTTTTAAGAAAACTTTAGGTTTTGCTAATTAATTTATTGTGCCAATGTGGCAAATTGTTAACGCTGATGTGCCACGTGGCATTTTTCATCCGCACTAACGTTTTTCATCTACACTAATGTTTTCCATGTACAAAATATCCAAAATGGAACACTTAAATGATGTTAGGGATTTTTTATGTACAAAATCGAGGTTAGGGTCTAAAATGGTAAATTAATTAAAGGTTAGGAGCCACAAATGCAATTTATCCAGTAAAACAAGCTAAATTTGGAGAAATTGTAACGCAAGCCTTTAAAACTCGACGGCCACATGAAAAGAGTCCTGATGTTCAAAAAGAGACGATCACGTCCCAAAAAGGGGAGGGGGGGAATGAAACACTATTGATGAACATTTATTTGCACTATTCATAAACAGTGTAATTTTCAGAGCTTTTAGAATATAGTAGTAAGGGTCTCAATTTAAAAGTTTTACATAAAGAAGTGACTCATTTACTTTATCTTATTTGATAAGTAAGTACTAATTTATTTTAACTTAAGTTAATTTAATATAAAATGAAATATTTTTATTTTTACATCTTTTTTGTCTGAAATTAATTTTATTTGAAAATTAATATTATACAGATGTAATAATCTATTAGAAAGTAAATTTTATGAAGTTATTAAATTTGAATGGATTTTTTTATTTTAGGGTTTAAAAAGAGAAAAAAAAATTACAAAAATTTAATAAAATTATAAAAATTGTATGTTCAATAGTTTGGGACCTACATAATTTTGGTTTTTAAATGATATTATTTCAAGAAAAATATATATAAATATAACAATAAACTATCTTAAATTAAGCTGACTTACGTTAAAAAGAATTTGCTTTAAGTATACAGTACGAAATATTTTTAATTTATTTTGAGATACCAGAGCATCCTCTTGCCGTTTAAAAGACTAGATTACTACTAGTATTCCTTTACCGGAAAAAGAAATTCATTCGGACAAGAAATTGACTTCAAATTTCTTCACAACTTTCAGACGATTTAAATATTCATCACCATCGACTCAATTTTGCAAAGAGGATAATACTTCACCTGTCTAACATTGTTTGTTTCATTTCAATTTGTTGACTTAATTTTAATTTTAATTTATTTATATTATTATTTAATAAAAAAAATTAAAAAATATATATTTAAAACCTATGATTCTTATAGTTTTCAAATATAATTTTTTTAAAAAAATTAATAATTGATGATATAAATAAATTTACATTAAACTTAAGTAAAAAAACTAAAATAGAGCAAACAATATAGGAAGTTTAAAAGCAGCAGACTGTTAGACTTAGACCGCAAATTCCAATCACAAGATATAATATTTAATATTTTAATCATCATATCCGCGTTCTCCATGCTCTTTGTAAGAGATAAGATATCCAACAGCATCATGACGAGGCTCTATCCATTTTGACCACTCCAAATGATATGAAACACGTTTTCCTTGCGATTTTTGGTTCACATATCTAATTTTTTCAAAAAGAAAAAGAAAATTTAAGTACCACCAAACCCGCCCATTAAATAAGAGCTCAAACAGACTCAAAGCGCAGAACAACCCAGCAAACAAACAAACACCAACAGATCCCAGAGACATCGATTCCTTCTTTGCCAATCACTTGGTTTGGCCACAATGAGCTGGTGGTGGGCAGGAGCAATTGGCGCCGCTAAGGTGAGCTACCATTCTTCCATTTTTAATTTCTCCAGGCTGTCTTTTACCGGCAAAACCATAGCTGATTTGCAATCTTATTTGATCATTCAGTTCAAACACAAGAAAGCTTCAGAGCATGACAGAGCAGGGAGGCCACAAAATGTAGCCCTCGTGGTTGGTGTGACTAGCGTTGTCGGAAGCAGCCTTGCTGAGATCCTTCCCTCTCCCGACACCCCTGGCGGTCCATGGAAGGTATATGGTGTGGCTCAGGATACCCAGCCTAACTGGATCATTTCAAACTTAGAATACATACAATGCAACATCTTAGACCTCGATGAAACACAAGAAAAGCTTTCTAAACTTATTGAGGTGACACACGTTTTCTATGTTGCTTCCTCCAAGAGATTGGATGAATCTGAAACTTGTATTGTAAATGGAACCATGTTGCGGAATGTGCTACGAGTCATGATCCCAAACGCAACGTGTTTGAAGCACATTTGCTTGCAAACTGGGCGCAGGCATTATACTGGTCCATCTGAATCATCTAGTAAGATTGCTCGGCAATATGATCCTCCATTTCATGAGGACCTTCCGAGACTCAAAGCAATCAACTTTTGCTATACACTTGAGGATGTTCTGCTTGAGGAGGTGAGGAAGAAGGAAGGTTTGACATGGTCAATTCATCGGCCAGGAGTTATTTTTGGACACTCAGCGACAGGTTTGACAAATGTAGTGGCAGCTTTATGTGTTTATGCAGCAATTTGCAAGCATTTGGGCAAGCCACTGAGATTTCCAGGGAGTCGAGCAGCTTGGAATGGCTACTGGGATGCATCTGATGCTGATCTCGTGGCAGAGCATCAGCTCTGGGCAGCACTCAGTCCGAATGCAAAGAATGAGGCTTTTAATTGCAGCAATGGGGATGTGTTTAAGTGGAAGAACCTGTGGAAAATTTTAGCACAAGAGTTTGGCATTGAAGATTACGGATTTGATGAAAATGATTGCAGTGAGAAATTGAGCTTGTTTGAGGTGATGACGGCAGAGGCTCAAGTGTGGGAAGAAATTGTCAAGGAAAAAGGACTGGTGCCTAATGTGGGCAAGCTTGAGACTTGGAGGTTTGTTGATTCTTTGCTAAATGGTGATTCACTGTTGGACAGTATGAACAAGAGCAGAGGGTATGGTTTTGTTGGGTTCAGAGACACCAGCACATCCTTCATCTATTGGATTGGTAAGATGAAAGATCAGAAAATTGTTCCCTAATTAGACATGGCTTGTTTGTACTACATTCTTTTGGTAAAGCTGTATTCTATTTTATTCTTTTTCAGAAATAGTTGATGTAGCTTAGGGACAGGTCAATTCTTGAAGACAGACTCAGAGATCTCTTGTAGTCATTGCACGTTTTTGTTAATCTAGTTCCAAAGCTCCTAACCTTGTTACAGCCTCTACCTAATCAAACAAATTTTGAGACTTGGCAGTCAGTGAAAGAGAGAAAAAGGAAATTTCATGAGAGCTAGAGATATCTTAAAGACAAGGAAATGGTATTACATATGCCATATCCGAATCTTTCTTTGGCCCTTATAATTTTTTATAACATTGGTTCCAGTAATCAAAATAGTACTGCAAGGACTTATCCATCCTGTCACCCACACATACACTATGGTATTCAGGAGCTATTCAAGCTCGCTATCAGAACCACAGTATCCAACCTGTGTGTATATACCGGCATGGTTGCTTACTGTTTGCAAGGAAGGCTTAGGATCCTCATTATAAACTACCACAAACAAGTCTAAATTTTTAAAGAGATATGGTTTGCCAAAGAAAGACAACTTTAACACATAAAATATGAAAATGTTGCTTTCAAACCCAAGATCACACACATATATCTGCAGAAATTCAAATGCTTGGAAACTACTCAAATTTGGGCCTTAAAACCTGGTTTGAAGGTTTAGTCAAGTCTTAAATACGCATCTGAATATATACACAAAGTTCCAGCCTGAAACCATAACTCCATCAAAAGTCAAACCTTTGGTCAAACTTTATGATTATCTATATCTATATAATACATTAAAGGAGAAGAAGTTGATGAGGAAGCCACACATGTTTTTTTTTCCCAAGGGGTTAATGACAGTTTTGGTCCTCACAGTTTGGTAGTTGGGGCGGAGTGTTACTGCTTTGTGGAAGATTGCATATGCATCTTCAATTCTTCATTGTGGTGAGGATACTGTCCTCATATCGCTGTCCTAATTTAGGTGAGAGCCTTGCATGTGTTTTCACATTTAGGCCATTGATCCCTTACATGTTGCAACTAAATTGGTTTTGCAACTACCTAATCAGCCATACCTACTACTCACAGCATCTCTCAGGGATGGTTTCCTTTCTGGACTCTTAAAGTTTCTAAGGAAACCTCGTCATTGCACTCCTACTTGATGGCATGATATACTGAGTTGAGAATTAGGTATTCCATATGTGGAATGTAGTGGGATGAACTGCTCATATTGCAAAACGTTTACCTTCTTTCTGAGTCTCCAAGATCAGGAACTTTTTCCACAGACTGAGTTCAGAGTTTTGACATCAGTAATGCTAGGTGCAGATCAGATACTCTAACTTCAACACAAGCTCCTAATGCAGCAGCAAGTCTTGCAGCTAATTGATGTTTACACTAAGCAAGGAAGAGGAAAATGAAACAAAAGAGTGAATCACATGGAATAACATTAAGAAAAAGAAAAAGAAAACGAGAGAGATGAGACAAAATAAAAACGAACATCTTACACAATGTTGCTCTCCTCTGTTAACGATGTCATAAAAGAATGAGTAACAAGCACAGTAGCTTTCAGCAAAACAGAGATACTCCTCCTTCGTCCGAGACTCACCAACAACCTGACCAAACAATTAAAAGCAAATGCATTTCAGCAACATTATTGGCACGCCACCAAAGCCACATTTCCTCATTCAGGTCCGTGACTGACAACTTCTCGCCACCACACTCTCTTCAACAAACTATCAATTAGGCCACTAACCCATCATTCCTGTCCTAAATATTAAACATCTTTCCACTTTCTATCAATCAGAAACAAAAGGAACTAGAATGGAAATAGTTTATATCAACGGCAACATGGGTATAGACGATTGGAACAGTGAAAATTCCGCAAAAAAGAGCCAAATTAAATCGAGAACTATTGATTCATCATCTAGACATAGACAACGCAAGCACATTCGTCCATAAAAAAATGGAACCATCGATAAATGAAAAAACCTGAAAGATGAAGCGGCCACTGGGCTCTCCAGAGATCCTTTTGACACGCTTTTGATCCACTATCCGAGTTGCTTTCTCAAAGTTCTTACCAAACAAGAAATGCAGACTGCATTAACATAAACAGCGATTGATTGGAACCCCAGTTCAAATCTAAGCTACGATAATGAAGAATAATCGTTAAAGGAAATGGATAAGCTTACATTGACAATTGCTCCTCCGTCACTGCTCCACTTGAGACGCCATGAAAACGTTAAAAGACCCAGTATAAGAAACGAAGAAAGCAAAAAGAACGCGAGCGGAAACACGAAAATTGACCTGAACGAGTTGACTCGATAGTCTTCCACACAGAATCCGCAACCAGAAGGCTCGCGCTCATTCTCTAGCCTCCGTCCGGCAGAAAACTAAGTATCAGTTTTCTGATTGCAGAGACTTTATGCCTTCCGGGATTCCAGAGGGACTGGATTTCCTTGACTTAAAAGGGTCTGCGTTGAAACCTACGAAAAGATGTAAGGTGATGTGATGACGCCGATGGCGAGCTCGAACTCCACCTCCATTGGCGGATGTGCGGAGGCCTAAAATGGTAACCAGAAGAAACACAATGAGCTGCTCATAATTCTTTCCAGGGAAAATCACAAAACACCATAGTTCCCTGGTACGGGTACGGTAGAGCTCATGGAACAAGGCCAAGTACAGAGTACATTAATTTTTATGATATGTGGTATGAGAAGGTAGTACGCGGTACGATCTTTTAATATGTAATATGTTAAAAAGGTACATAACTTTTAGCTTCTATATTTATATATAGATATGTAATATAAGATGAAAATATGTAAGATATTTAGCAACAATAAATATTAGAAATATGGAAATAACTAAGGAAATTTAGTGGCCTAGTTAGCTCAATAACAATGTTGAGACTCAAGTGAAATGAGAATAAAAGATGAAATTATGTTTCAAAGTTATGTCAATTTGGAGTTAAAATTAGGCAGTATTCAGGAAACAAAGCAGATTAAGATGTGAGCAATGGGCAGCAGGCGAGCCTAAGTGGAGCATTAGTCTAGCCAAGTGTATCTTACCAATGGCAGCCAAGCTAATGGCTGGAGGTCCACCGAAGACGCTAATCACACTATGGGCTACCAAGTTAGAGGAATTTGCTCAATTTAGCAAATTGGTACAGAAACATACCTTGTTTAGGTATGATGTGCCGGAAACGAAGATCGGAGGTCTTACCTCCGTTTCTGGTAACTATGCAAGAGGCGCCTATGGTATTATTTACATTTGTTCCTTCCTTATTTGAGAATATACACCCTAACCCTAAAAAATAACTCTATCCAACTGCTACTAATCAAGGTATTAAATATCGTTATCGCTAAATATACCTAGTGGTAAACAATGGGTCTAACTAGCCCTGGCCTAGGCCTAGCCAGGTTAGGCTCGGGCATGGCATGCAAAATTTGTGCTAGGACTGGTATGGCATAACACATTTGCTAGCCTTGAAAGCGGACTCAAATATGACAGTGGAAACCAGTACCACTATAACCTCTTCGGGAATTATGGACCAAATTGGAAATCTATTACTCTTTATTTTCCACCACTCTAAAATATCATCCCCACTTGTTTTAAATGAGATGTGGAAGTAAACATTTACTTCCAACAAGCTAAAGGATGTCAATCAGGGACACCTGAGCAGTTGTTCCATGGGGTTAAATAGTGCTTATGGTGAAGAGGATGAAGTGCCATTAGTGGAGAAAATAATGGTTCTTACTTTGTCTTTGTGGCGGAATGAATACTCTTTGTATAGCTCTTGCAAGTATTCGTCAACTTCAACTCTCATAGCCAAGGTGTTAAATGTCATTATCATTAGATATATCGCATCCCAAATTTTTAAGGCATACTGCATTGTATAATGCACCATATACCGTTACTGTTTTCACAAAAAAATAAATATTACAATATTATTTTAAGATGTCATAAATTTAATATTTTTTTTGCATATTTTATATGTATTCTTGTTTTTCTCATTATAATTTTTCAAATATAAATAAAATGCATATGATAGAAGATATTTTTTTAATGCAAGAAACATAAAAAATGTTATATATAGAGAAAAATAAATAATAATAAGAAAGAAACTAATTTATTGATATAAAAGAAAAAAATAATACTTTAATAATAACAATACATTTTCTAATACCATATTGACATCTTAGGTGGCTTAAAGTATCCATTAAAATTTTATATTAATTAAGAAAAGTGACCAAAAGAATAAAAATAAATATTTATTTTATGATATGTGTATTAATTATGTTTTAATTTTTATATATTTATGACATTTTGATGTAAAATGACAAAAAAAATCTCACATACATCCACAGAAAATAAAATATCCCAGTACGGACCTTGCAGTATTTGCAATATACTTCAATTTTTTGATAAAATATACAAAAAAAGTGAGTCGTATGCAAAATACCACAAAATACCAGGCGATAAAATGACAAAATATGAAAATATTTGTACCACATACAGCTTACCGCTTTCATACTGTGCCATTTAATTCTATGGTCATAGTTAATCCAGTCATATGCTCCATTTATGAAAAAAAAAAAACTATTGTACCCCTCAAGTAAAGACAATATACCCTGAATTTTCATGGTCGGGTTAGATACAGATATAACTAAAAAGATGGGGGGAATGTCAAAAAAATATGTAACTCACTTGTCCTTCATTACTTTGATGGTCAACAATAGTGCATATGGATATGTATCAGTTAACATCTCATATGTGAAGTTTCACCATATGGGACAATCAAGTTTAAAATATTTCCAACAAAATGGTTGGTTGTTTTCAAGACAATTTACTTTGAATTGATGAAAAATTTTAAGCTTAGTGTTAGAATTATTTAGCTTGAGTAGCTAAATACATTATTTAAAATGCACTTAGATATAGGTTAATATATGTAATTTGTGCTATTGGCCAACAGATGTGTGCCATGTGGCAAAGGCGCACAAAGACCTTACCACACAGGATAATTTGGAGAAGTCTCTTGGAAGAGACATATTGTTTTGACAATAAGAAATGAGAATATGTAGTTATTGATATATATATATATATATATATATATATATATATATATATATATATATATATATATATACACTCCTTTTCTCTTAGTGACTCTCTCCTTTTGACATATATTTTGATTCTCCTCTGTTTTCATCATCACAAAATAAGGAAGCAAGTATTGTGTGTTCAAATGTAAATAATATAGAGGCTATTCACTATTATCTGGCATCGATTTGCTTTAAGGTTTCAAGAAGATCAACTTTTGTTTCTTCATTACTGTTTCTGAAATTTAAGGTATGTCCTTAATTTTTTTAATGTTCATATGATTTGAAACTTTCAAATGGTATAAGAGCCAGGGTTATGACAAACGTTTTTCTATCAAACAAAATAACAAAACGTAGCAAATAATTTATAAAAATTTTGAAATTTAATATGATGTTCCTTGGGATGTCGGAAGTTGATCTAAAAATTTTCATAATTTTTTGAGTTTATTTGATTAAGGTTTAAGATTAATATTTTTTGGATAGACAAAAAATTCTAGCATGCTGACAATTACACAAACTTCCTAAACATTTAAGGAGATAATTTGCATAGTTTCATGATTTTTGGAATTAATTTGTTTTGAGTTTAATATTTTTGTGTTCGAACCAGTATGATGACTGTCAAAGAGAGGCAGTTTTGTTAACTCTGAAAAGTTGTGTTGGTTAAAATAGCAAACGATGTCAAAATTTTGTGATTTTTTAATATGTACTTTACATAAACTTTATGTATGTTTCTGGAAAATTTCATGTGTTTTAAACACTATTTCATTGGATTATAATAATTTGCTTATCGAGATGGCAGTTTAACCAGAAAATGGACAGTTAAGAACATACTTAATATTCTTGGGTTTGGAGGCAATAAAAAATTATAAGAAAAATATTACAATGTTCATAAATGTGTCTAAGATCTAAATATTAAATTTAACACTAATTAGAGTCGAATTTAATAGGAAATGCCTTAGACGTTACTAAATGTTCAAGTCTGTCCATTTGTGCATACTTGTGATTGAATTATGGCAATGCTTATGCGAATTAATGAAACATGTTATGGTATATCTAATTGTGTGTTAGAATGCATGCTTTGTTATGTTATAGCATGAATTAGTTGATTTATATTTGCTTGGTGCTTGAATTAGTCTTGTTGTGGTTGAAGTGTACTTACATATTAAATATTAAACAGATGACTTGCAAGAATATCATTGTCGAACTAAATAAGGACCTTAAGTTTGATGGAGATAACTACCCCATTTGGCAACAAAATGTCCAATTCATTTTAATTGAGCAAAATGTAATTTATGTGCTCACAAAGGTGGAAGAACCACCAACCAATGGACAGGACCCAAGTGCCTATGAGGCATATAAGAAAAAGGATACCATGGCTCACATCACATTGTTAAGTACGATCGTAGATGAGTTCATGGTGAACTTATCAATACTTGAGTAAGCCAAGGCAATCTGGGATACTGCCAAGTGCAATTTTGGGGATGTTTCTTTAGAAAAACAAAGATCCATAATTCTTAGGTTTGAGAATTATATGAAGAGGTCAGACCATACAATGGCCACTCATTGGCATGAGATGTCACACATGATCTCTCAACTTAAAGGGGTAGGTCATATTCTCACAGGTGAGTAGCAAAGTGTATGCCATAATTTGTTCCCTACCTGATAAGAAGTCGTAGTTAATGAGGTCAACTTGCGCCACAGTAGTGAAATTAAGAATTTTGATGATATTACTAGACATATGCTTTTGGAGGCAAAAGTCATGGCAATAAAGGACCACTCTAGGACATATGTTACCGACACTTCTTTTTCCCAAAAGAACAAGAAAATGTTCAAGGAGAATAAGAAAGAAGAGGGCAAGGGGAATGGACCCAACAAGAAAAAGTTCAAGAAGAGGTACAAGAGTAAACTCAGGGACTTTAATTGTGGGAATAAGGGACACTTTGCTCAATAGTGCAAGGACCCGCCTAAGGTATATGTTTCCGATGAGATTCCCTCTTTAGTACACGTTGTCTCATGTGCTAACCTTATTAAATCTAATTCTTTGTAGATTATTGATTCAGGAGTGACGGACCACATAGCCAAGGAAAGGTTATGGTATGTTGCCTATAGGAAGTTGGCTAGAGGGGCAAGGACTATTTCTGTGGGTAACAATGCAAGTTTGGTTATGGAGGGGATAGGCACGTGTATGGTCCCATTGGAAAACACAGGATTTAATACTTATCGATGTATTATATGTACCTTACATGGCTAGAAACTTGATTTCTATTAGTTCCCTTATGAACTATGGATATTCTATGAACTTCTCACATGGGCTTGTAAATATTACTTATGGTAGAAGTAAGATTTGTTCTTATTCAGTTTATAATGGTTTGTTTCAGTTAAATATAAATGTTGCTAATGATAATTGCTACATTGCTAATGTCATAAATCCAATGACTTGGCATGATAGGTTAGGACATATTGGACAAGAAAGAATGAATAAGTTAGCCACAAGTGGCTTAATAGAGTCTTTGTCCAATGTTTCCTTACCAAGTTGCCAATCATGCATTATGGGAAATGCTGCAAGAAAGCCTTTTGGTAAGGCAACTAGATGTAGTGATCCTTTACAATTGATCCACTCTGACTTTTGTGGGCCAATGAAAGTATCATCTAGACTTGGGTTTAAATATTTTATTACCTTCATTGATGACTGTACTCGTTATGCCCATGTATTCTTGCTAATGCATAAGCATGAAACACTTAGGTGTGTCAAAACTTATGTGAACTTAATGGAGAATCAATTGGATAAGACAATCAAGTCTTTGAGGACTGATCGTGGAGGTAAGTACTTGTCAAATGAATTCAAAACCTTCTGTGATAAGAAAGGCATTGCAAGATAACTTACCCTTCCAAGGACACCCCAACAAAATGGAGTGGCTGAAAGAATGACTATGACTCTCATGGATATGGTACGTTCTATAATGGCTAGGGCCAATTTGGACATCACCTTTTGGGGTGATGCCTTACTTTGTGCAGCATATATCCTTAATAGAGTGTCTCCAAGTCTGTTGGTACTATACCTAATGAGTTATGGATCAAGAGATTACCTAATCTAGGCCATTTACGCTCTTGGGGATGTGCTATAATATTCACATTGCAAATCATCCACTAGGAAAATTAGGACCTAAAGGAAGGAAATGTGTTTTTCTTGGCTACTCAAAACACTCGAATGGTTATATATTTTTAGATATAACTCATAAAGGTGGGAATGTCTTTGAGTCAAGGGATGCCAATTTTGTGGAAGATAAGTTCCCAAAAGTTTATGAAGGTAATGATATGAATTCTTTAGAAAAAGCCTATGAGATAGGTTAATCTAGTGCCTTAGGAACATTAGATGCCACACATCCTAGGGGCAGTGTTCCTCCCATGGCAATTTCATTGCAGCCACCTCATATGTTTGATCACCATGAAGATCAAGTATATGTTGATCATGAGGAAGATCAACATCAAGAGAGAGGAATGGAACAAGAGGTACCCCACCCTGAGCCACAAGAAAAGGCTCCACAATATGCACATAATAATGCCCCACAAGATGAAATAGGGGTGCATGATGATGTTGTGCGTCCTCATTAGCCTAATTTGAGATGTTTAAATAGGCAATTTAGACTACCTAGGCATTGAGATCAATGGTGGATTCTAGATGAGAGTAAGGCTAACTTAGTTTCATTTATAGTAGATGAACCAAGCAATGTGCAAGAGGCTCTTGAGAGTTTAGATAAGGATAAGTGGATGCTACCATGCAAGAGGAGATGGACTTCATGCATAAAAATAAGGTCTGAGACTTGACTGACCTTCCTCCTGGACGTTAGGCAATTGGGACCAAGTGGCTTATCAAAATTAAGACCAATTTTGATGGTTCAATTAAGAAATACAAGGCCCGTTTGGTGGCCAATGGATTTACACAGAAGAAAGGTGTTGATTATAAAGACACTTTATCTCATATTGTGAAATTCAATTCAATAAGATTGTTATTAGCTATTGTTGCACATTTGGACTTAGAGTTACATCAAAATAGATGTAAAGATCGCCTTTCTTAATGAAGAGTTGGGAGAGGAGATTTACATAAAACAACCACAATGTTTCATTGTAAAGGGTCAAGAGCATAAAGTTTGTAGGTTAAAGAAGTCTATTTATGGTCTTAAGCAAGCTTTAAGAAAGTGGTACTTGGAATTCCATCATGCCATTACAAACTTTGGTTTTATGATGTTGCATGAAGACCATTGTGTTTATGTGCTCATTAAAAGGTTAGAATTTACAATATTGACGTTATATGTTGATGACATCCTGATAGTAGTGGCTTAAGTTTGTTAAAGACCATTAAGGAATGGTTATCTTTCATGTTTGATATGAAAGATATGGGAAAAACTACTTATATCCTTGAAGTTAAGATCCAAAGAGATAGAAGGGCTAAGTTGCTAGCGTTGTCACAAGAGCCTTATATAAATAAAGTCCTTGCATGCTTCAGCATGACAAACTCAAAGCCCATGAACTCCCATTTGGCTACGGGTTATAGGGTCAGTGAGATTATGTGCCCAACTACTCATTAAGTAAAAGAGGAAATAGATAAGGTTTTATACCTTAGTGCCATAGGTAGCCTAATGTCTATCATGCTTTGCACAAGGTCTGATGTATGTTAAGCAGTAGGTCTAACGGCAAGGTATTCTTCAAATCATAGCCCTGGGCATTCGAAGTGTGTTAAAAGAATCTTTAGATACTTTAAGGGTACAAAGGATTATTGACTACATTACCAATGAAGAGAACTTAACCTGCTTGGATACTTTGGTGCCGATTGGGGTGGAGACAGAGATAATAGCAAGTCTACTTCAGGTTATGTCTTTATGTTTGGAAATAAAGTCATCTCATGGAGTAGCAAAAAATAAACTTGCACAGCATTGTCAATGATGAAAGCTAAATTTGTTGTAAGTGTAGCTGTTGCACAAGAAGCTCTATGGATAGGTTTTTTCCTGGAACATTTGGGGTCAATAGTCTCTATTCATAAGCCATTCACCATATATTATGATAGTATGCTGCTTTTGCTTATACCAAGGACTCTAAGTACCATGGAAAAACCAAACATATAAGTATGAAGTATAACTTTGCTAGAGATGCAATTGAAGAGGGAGAAGTCAAGGTGAAATATTTATCTACGGATTTGATAGTAGTTGATCCTTTCACAAAACCTTTACCACTAATTCCTTTTGCTAGACATATCAAGGCAATGGGAGTCCGTAGATTATGATGGATGTTAGTGTGATTGTTCTCCTTGTTGTATCTACTAAATATGGACTTGGATTGTATGATATTTATTTATTAGTAAAATACACATATGACAGTTCTAAGTTAAGTGTATTTTATCCAGATACCATAATAAAAATAAATTCGTGAAAGACATGTCAAATCATAGGTTGAGGCTGATCTTCTCACACAGGTCATTTGCTCTTGCATATTTGTTTAAGAGTAATGACGAGACCGCTACAGTCTTAAATGTGTGTTATTTCTAAAATGTAAAAATATGTGACCTACAGGGGTTATACATTTAAGTGGGAGTCATATCCACCAACATATGACAACTTAAGCGTAATGGTCATCTTGATTTACATAAATAATCAAGGTAAGATGATATTGGTTATCAAGTTTGCATGTCTACTCATGTATAATATCCTATGGTTGAGAATTACTTTCTTATATGTAAGAAAGTATGATACTTCATGGTTTAATTTTTGACATGTGCTCCCGTTATAAAGAATAGTGGGAGAAACACATCTGCCTGTTTTAAGAGAAAAAAGTGACATACCTCTCATAAATTGGTGTTGTAAAAAATTTAGAGATGTGTAACTGGAAAGACAATATATGATACATCATGATTGTCTTACCATGAATTTTGAGCAAAGAAGAGTATAAAAAAGTTGTCTATTGTCTTTTTCATCCTTTAGTGACTATAGTCAAATATTAAGGTCTTTGGGTCATTATGGTTACTTTGATTAGTCGCCTGGGGCTTGAGTTGAACAAATATGATTTGTCCTCTTTTTGGGTAACCTTGTGAATTTTTTAAAGACTTAATATATTAGACTAAAGGAGAGATAATAATGTAGTTACATGAGTTGCGCATTACGTAAGTAATTACATAAATTGCATGTTACATAAGATACATTATAATATTGCTCAATCATGGGCCCATAGAAAATGATTTGAGTAATGATAATGGTATTCAAATATTAAAAAGTGCACTTGAGGTTTAGCACAATTCAAGAGTTTCTAATGCATGAAACTCATAAAAAAGACAGAATGTGGCTAAACAAGTGTATTATCTTTTTGGGGTTTTATAAGGCACGACTTCAAGAAGAGAGAGTTATATAGTTCTCCATTGTGAGTTAACAACCACAATGTAATAAGATCTTGGTAGCATGCTAAGGGTCACACACTTGACACACTAATGCTACATTTGTTGATGATAGAATTAAAGTAATATGTTTTAAGGTAAATATTAAGTATATCAATGCGAGTGGGAGCTTATTAGAATTATTTAGCTTGAGTGGCTAAATGCATTCTTTAAAACTTACTTAGATATACATTAATATATGTAATTTGTACTATTGGCCAATGAATGTGTACCATGTGGCAAAGGGGCACAAAAACCTTACCACACAGGATAATTTGGAGAAGTAATATGTCTCTTAGGACATGTTGTTTCGGCAATAAGAGATGAGAAGAGGTAGTTATTGAGTTAAAAATGGTATATATACATAACTACTCCATTTTCCTTTAGTGACTTTGTCCTTTTGACATATACTTTGATTCTCCTTTGTTCTCATCATCACAAAATAAGGAAGCTCTTCACTCTTATCTGGCATCGATTTGCTTCAAGGTTTCAAGAAGATCAACTTTTGTTTCTTCATTACTCATTCTGAAATTTAAGGTATGTCCTTAATTTTCTTAATATTCATATGATTTGAAACTTTCACTTAGGCTTAAAATAATGTATTGCAGGACGGATTGGAATGATTTCCATATGTAAAACTTCAAACCCTTTTTGTACACATAAGTTCAAAATGTGACACAAACATGTAACATGGAAAAAAGAACACCATTCTGAGGGGGTTTCTTCACAATATTTACACTAAACGTTGTAGAGAATTTTAAACCCATGACTTCAATGTGTATATTTACACTTTTTATGTCATTCTATTTAGAAAAAAATAAATAAAATTTCTAATCCAATAGTATATTTGCACTAAAGGTTGTAAAGAATTTTAAACCCATGACTTCAATGTGTCCTAATTAAAATCTTACATTGTCAATTGAGTATATAACCATGGGGCTAACCTATCCTATATAAAAAGCATGAGGATTCATAAATGCTCTAAAATGAAAATTGAAGGGATTTAAATAGTCCATTTGAAAAATGATAGTGGGTTTTTTAATGAATATGTAGGAGAGTGAGAATTTTACTCTCCCAAGAATTGTGTTGCAAAGATTTGAATGCTGACAATGAGGCCCATGACTTTAGTAACGCTATGATATCTTTATTTACCTATATTTTACCTATAAGTTATAAGGTATATTTTAACTCAATTTTAACAATGTTTATTCAGTTAGAGTATACCAACAAAAATAGAGAAAAAAAGAAAAGAAAAGAAAACATGTGCATTTAGCCTAATTTTGCACTTTAATAATCTTTCATTTTGAAACATTGCCTTATAATTGCCATTATAATTAAATTTGGGTAGACTCCACCAATTGTCCCTAAACTATATCCCATATTATTTAATTGTCTCGAGACTATCAAGTGTTATATCAGTTGTCCTTAAACTATTTAATTGTTACTGTCTTCTTTTGTCATCCATAACAACCATTAAGAATGGTGTGATGGATGGTAGGAAGAGACAACAGAAATTAAATAGTTTAAGGATGATTGATGCAACATTTGATAGTTTCAAGATAATTAAGCAATATGAAATATAGTTTAGTAATGACAGATGGAGTTTACCCATTAAACTTATACAATAAAAAGGTATTGAGTTTTTCATACTATTAATCAAGTACTTCATCACAATATTTTATCAATTCGGTAACCTTTTAACTTGAATATAATCAATTATCAAATAATTTCTTTCACAATTAAACCCTTATATATACTTTTATGAAAAAAAATCCTAAGTTGTCTAATTAATAAGTTATTTAATATTTGGCAAAAATCACAAAAGAGAAAATTATAATGTTTGTGACTTAGTCCAAATAATTCCTATTTTTTTAAAAAAAATGGGTAAATAGCACCCGTTTTCCCTGAACTAAGACTCATGTTTCAAATTCATCCCAAAACTGCAAAAAATGTTACACTATTTATCTTTTAACTATGAAAATGTTACATCATTCATCCTACTGTCACTACAACAGTTAAAATGAATGGAAAAAAATATATGAAGAACTAGTTTAATATCTAAAAACTTTCTATTTGTCATATAAACCTCAAAAATTTTACATCTTATAATAAAACCACATTCTCCTAACCACCCTCCCTCCTCCATGATCGCTACCATCCATTGCTTCGCCCATTCGGTTCTCGCATTCTCTGTTGTTAATTCCAAGCCCTTGGGTCAAGGCTCACCCTTTTGTTTCACAAAATTTTAAGTCTACCCTATAGTTGATTGTCTAAAACTGCCTAAACTTTACTCCATGTTGTTGTGGCTCCCCAACCCACCTCGGAAACCAGCTAGCTCTGGGTCGTTCGTCAAACACATGACGGCGACATCAATATCCATATTTGTACCCTTGACTTCCCCTTCGCTGCCATTACCCTTTGCAACGGCTTCAACAACCTTGACAAGATCACTTCCATCAAAGAACCCAGCCCTGAGGACTTATATAAATTCTTCCATGGGCCACCAACATTGTTGATAAATTCGGAATCTCAGGGCTTCAAAAGCATGTCTAAATTTATAGACACCTAATTGAAGGAAATCACACTTGGGCTTGGAGCTGTATGGCAAAATTTCATCTAGGTCATCAAGTGAAAGAAGGAAGCAATTGAGGGACGGTTGCTAGAATGATTTGAGCATAGAACTGGAGGAAAATGGTTTATTATTAGAGGATGGGCACACAAGTTATGATCCTATATCATCCTGAGGTGGGTGGACTCTTGACTCATTGCAAGTGGAATTTCAGACTTCACTTATGGGGATTACTGTCCCTGTTAGTGTGAAATGGCAAGTGAGAAGAACGAGAGATTTTGTGAGCCAAGAACAGGTGGAGAAGGTGGTGACAAAGATAATGAGAGGCAAAGAAAAAGAATTGGCAGAAATGACAAAAAGGGGCGGTTGAGGATGGTGGCTCCTCACTCCAAGTCTGATTTGAACATTCTACTCCAGGAGAAGATGATTTTATTGTACGATGTAAAAGTTTTAAGATTTCTATGACAAATAAAAAAAATTTAGAGGTTAAAACTAGTTTTTTCACATTTTTTTTGTCCATTTTAATAGTTGTAATTAACGGTAAGATAAATGGTGTAACATTTTCATAGTTAAAATATAAATAGTGTAACGTTTTATAGTTTTATGATGGATCTAAAGCATGAGTCTTAGTTTAGGGACAACAAAGTGTTATTTACCCTTAAAAAAACTATGTCTTCTCCGACTACTCTCTTTTGATTACCCTCCCATATTTACTCATCCCCCCTTATCATCATCAGGAATTTCTAATACTGAAGACAGAAACAACCACATCTCCCAACTCTCTTCATGATGTTTCGCTACTCCATGTAATAAACAAAAACAACCTATGTCCAACATACTTCCATGTAACGTACAATTTCTTTATACAAAATATGCATTTCACTTAGTCCCTTAATTCTTCACTAAACCACCAAACCAAAAAACAACACCGCAGCATAGCGTGGACAAATCTTGTAGCACAATGTATGACAGGATTTGAACTATCAATTGTCAACCAACCAACTCCAATACTTATTTATGGATCATTTTATATATATCTGTATCACGTTTGAGTCAAGCCCATATGCATACCATGGCCCGAACTTAGGCAAGCCGGACACCTAGTAAAAAATTGCATGTTGAATACAATCTTCCAAAAGCAGATATGTAAAAAGGATTTTGTTTTCTTTTGTGCCATTTTTATCATCAACATAAAGCTGTTCTTTTTCCAGTCTCTGAAAGTATAATCATCGGTCGAGTCAAACTAACCCGTCTTCCACGCATTTTCACTCACCACAGAGGACGCAAATCTGCCGAACTCTAATTGTCGGCAGCCACCGGCCCCATAGGGCTTTGAAAGCCCAAAGTATGCCAACCTCAATAGTCCTGGCTGTCGCTTTTTTTAGCGATCAGGAGGTGCCAATCAAGTGCACAATAAGACGAAGGCCGAATGTACTAGTCTAGAGCTGATAAATCCCAAGTTAAATTCACACCACCAAAGGGGCAATGGTGTTCGCTGATTGTTGGGCTTCATAGAGTTGACATTGGCAGACACAAGCCAGTGATTTGTCTTCAGATAGCCAAATCTTAAAACCAAGCCAAGCTCTGGTTACTTCAAACTCATTTTGTAACCCTTAAAACTGAATGCGGAAGAGAGTATTTTTCGAGTTATTCACGAGTTGTTGCCCAAACGCATTAGCTTCACTTGTAGAGCTCAGGATCTCTGTAAAATATTCTTCATAAGAACTTGAACCGGAAAACAAAGAAGTTTGCTTTAGTATTTGAAAGAGACACTTGTCACCCTAAAGAATTGTTGTCGAACTCTATGGTGGAAGTTTTAGTACGACTAACATTCTTGTGAACTCGGCGTCTATCTGCATTCAGGGAATAGACATCCACCGGTGCTACTGTGGAACCAAGAGCATGGCGCTTAAATCCACTGCTGCTATTGCCTCGCCATTGATCAAGAAAAATCACTATCACTGTTATATCATCGTGGAAGAAACGCCTTACTCCCTTCTCAATCGTCTTAATGTCTTCATATTGCATCTCCCTCTTCTTCGCAGCCTCCTCGAGTGCTGCTCTGACTAGTCTCCTTGCAATGCCCTGCAGTGCAAGAAGAAAAATTTACACACACACTTCAGTGCAAGAATACAAATTAACCTTGTCTACCCTCTGGTGCTATTTATGTTTCCTATTTTCTATTTTGTTATCTATATCTATATAGCTGTGTTCGGCATAACAACTATTTTAAATTAATTCATTCTAAAGCTCATTAATCAACAAAAGTGTGATAAACCTTTTTCATTTTTTGTATTTTTGTTTCCGGAAACAAGTTAAATTTGGAGAAGGGTTAGAAGTGCGAAAGTATTGCATTTGTCATTTTGTAACTAACCGAATGTATTAACATGGACCTATTTGATAACATAGAAAACGATCAATTGCCTCTAAAGTCGGCCAATAGGAATCACGGGGTAAAACGACTACTCACAGCTCTGGGGTTTTTAATGACCATGTCCACAGCAGCTTTGTCACTCAGATGCTCCCATAGACCATCTGACGCAAAAATCAAGAATAAGTCATCTGGTTTCAGTTTTCTAACAAGGACTGAAGGTTCTGCAGTAATTAGAGGCCTCTTGAGAGGAGTAGGATTTCCAAGGTTTTGAGATTTTGGATCTATATAGTATTCAGGTTTCTTCAGGTAAAAATCACCAATCGATCTTGACACCTGGAATGAGACAAAAACACGCATCAGATTAGACCAGCTTCATCCATCACAAGCTTGAAGAAAGCAATGGCTATACAAACGTCACAACCTGCATCAGAAAATACACATCTCCAGCTGCCTGCTTAAGAAGATAACACCAAAAAGGGTTGAAGCAACTAAGGAACAAGCAAACAAAAGGAATAGACTCCCTGTAGTTACACAAGA
Organism: Aquilaria yunnanensis; assembly: GCA_039654915.1. Lineage (NCBI taxonomy): Eukaryota > Viridiplantae > Streptophyta > Magnoliopsida > Malvales > Thymelaeaceae > Aquilaria > Aquilaria yunnanensis. Next base: position 99,094,163 of record CM077593.1, on the reverse strand, counting down.
CTAGCTTCATGCTTCAGGGATTCAGGATTCCTCAAATGTACATCTCATGCACGATCAACACTACTCACTTCCAGCATAGCTGCATGAGATGGTATCAGGAGCCCGAAGAAAGAATCCCTGGAACTGTATGGATGATACAACCTTTCTAGAACAACTTCACTGAGACAGAATAAATGTATCAGGTGAGTTCATTTTTTCTCCATAAAGCAAAATAAAACCTATTAAGATAGAATAACAGGCTGCATTCATTGCAAAGCAGTGTCTGGCTTCTATGCTCTAAGCATGTAAAAAACACACGTATACTAAAGAATCAAGAGGTTGGAAAGGGAATGCACCTGGATTATGCCTTTGATCCTCCAAGCTCCTCGTGCCTGCATAACAATATCAGAATCATCTGGATGAAGAGCCTGGACCTCCCTCCTCACCTCCTCAATAGCAACATTATGATCAATTGACAACCTTTCGGGCACCAGGACATCTTTCCTAACCCCAGAAACTCTCCGACCAAGGACTGCTCTTGAATCACCTAGATTTGCAACATATAGTAAATCTTCTGAAATAGCACCTAGGAGACAACATGATCCAACAGAAGCAATCTGAGGCCTCGTTGGAAATTCCCCCTTGACCAGACGCAAAAACTCCTCTTCGGTTGTACTGAATGCCTTCTTTATCACTTCCACAGACAACCCTCCATTTTCTGCCGCGAATTCTACAATTCGAAACAGAAACAGAATTTCAAACACACTTCCCTATTTACTTATATAATTGCAAGCCTAAGCTACAGAGTTAAAAGTTCGCTACCAATACTCCGAGAAATTTAACCAACAAAACCGGCTTATCTAATTTGCATTGAAGGATCACAGCCATTGTCACGAAAACACTGTGATCACAAAAGTCGCTTGCAAGAACATGCGTGCGGCGTGCCCATTCGACCAATTCAGGGAACGCAAAACTTAACCAAGAAACAACAGACAGCCATGCAGAAAAAGAATTCGGCCTGGATGTGAGAGAAATTACTGCGGATAAAAGTTACAAGATGCTCCTTTACGAATCTGGATGCCTCCGGCCCACCGTGGCCGTCGTAGACTCCGACGTAGGTGGCGGATGGAGAAGCTAACACCTGGCTCTGATCCTCCAGTCTAGCGTTGGCCTGAACCACTGCGATAGAGAAATCACCGGAAGCGTGGGGATTCAAATCAGCGTGCCAGAGCAGCTGGTCTCCGCCGCCGCGCAAACCTAGGCACCTGTACAGCGATCGCAGCGCCGTCATCGTCCAGGTTTTCCACTTCAATAAATCGAATTCAGGGATTTCTCTTCCTCTGTTGTTGCGATCTTTTGGTTAGGGTTTTTAGTGGAGAAATTGTGTGGGCAAGCGGGAAAACTAGACCTTGAAACGGGGCAATGAGCTTGAGAACGGCTGACTCGTCGCTCGGTGTTCACGCACGCTGCTATTTATTGGCATAACTACAAAGCGTATATTTGCCTTAATGGACCTTACACATTTCTGATTTGTAGAATTCGACCCTAGCCTACAATTTGAACCAAAGCACTCAGCTAGTTTGAAACTCGCTGAGTTACACAAAAGGTCCCAAAAGTAGGAGCAAAGAGCAAGAGTGGGAGCGAAAAAGTATCTTCTTTTAAAAATTTAAATGAGTAAAAATGTTGTAAAATGAGAGCAGAAGTGCAAGGGCAGGAGCTACTAGAGGTGTGCAACAAACCTAGTCAACCCATAAAACCGCATAAATTCATCCGCAAATCAAATGGTATGCGATTTTATGCAGCTCTAGTTATGATCTAGGTTTAAAAATCTTAAAATTAAATATTATATAGTGTGGTTGCGATTTTTTAATGTCATAACTGATAAAAAATCACACCGGTCAAATAGGAAAGATCCAATCCAATATAAATTATATATCTAATTTCTATCTCTTTTTTTTTCTATTTGTTATCCTTACTACTAATTTTCTAAGACCAAAATTAAATTCCAAGGAGGCACCAGTAGTAAATACTGTTTTGTAAACGAATGTTCAGTCCAACACATAGCATATTGCTATGTTTGTTTGCTTTGTTGCCCTAGCCTTACTGTTGGTCATTATGCAAGACCATTAGACCAAAATAGAGTGTGAGAATGAGGGAGATAGAGAATGGACAGAAAGAAACTCAAACTTTGTTCGGGTTCATTTGTTCAGAACACTGCTCACTGCTCTTTTATTCTTCTTCATAGACCACACGTGCCTTCTTCATTCTCAATCTTGCCTTTGCCGGATAGGTATCCCTCTTTTTTTTTTCTTGCTCACTGCACCATAAACACCCATAGAAGCGATGACCCAAAATAGAAGGATGATATAACTTGGGAGACAAGCCCTTAGTCTAAGAAAATTTGACACAGTTATCATTGTAACTCTCTCGCTCACACTATGATGCCTCAAGAAACGGTGTAAGAACTTAATATGAGAAAATATTTTTTAGCTTTTCATATGTTTTCATCATTTTTTTTTTCTCTTACTTGGTTATTCCTCTTGGTTAGTTAATTGTTCTCCCAGACGATACCCTTAAACCTTACTCAATGACCCTCTATTGCATTGCACCATGTTGATGCCACTGTGAAATTAGAACAGATAGAATGCCCACAAAAATTATTCTCATGATTCCTCCTTCCAACCCAGATGCACCATAAACATCCAGCAAAGATAGAATCTTCTCAAGATACACAATGATCACTATTAAGTGAGTTCTTATACACAAAACTCTAAATGGGTTTCTCATGAATAGAACTTTGAAATGAACCCATAATCTCTTGCTTAAGTTGTTTGAGCATTTTCCATTTACACCAACTTGCTTTGGTTAATTGTTAAAGATAAAACATTGTATTAGTTGAATGTCAGCTTGAAACTAGGAACAGGGTAGAGCCACCACTCAATGAAGCTATTTTTACGGTCATTTGAGCATTTGGCCTTACAGTGGTTCTATTGCTGGATCACTTTGCTCTTTTTTCAAATACGTAGATACAACAATTAAGGCTACTGAATTGGAGGTCTAATATATACATATAGCATGACACACTTAAGGAGTGAGGAGACTTTTCACTTAACATGGGCGATATGGAGGTGGCATGTGGCAGCTTTTTTATTTTAGGTAACAATTTAGAAAATTTTAATACTTCAATTCCAAAAGTACCCTTAATTGTATTGTCTTAATTTTGGCCCTTTTAAGTTTGGAAATTTTGACCGGTTTGAATTGATTATTCTCTTTTTATTATTTTCCATAATATAATTATCCCGTAATTGTATAAAAAATCCTTGATTATGGTATTGTACCTTCCTTCTTGAGAAGGTCACCGATTTAGTTTTCCATAATAGAACATTGAAACACATATCCATACCTTTGCCATTTCTTTGGTTTTAAAATTTCCTAACCCCTCACTCTACCGTCTTTATTGTTTTCCTTCCTTTAGCTATATCCAAGCCCTCAATTATGCTTAGTCGGCTATGTTGTAATCAATGATTGATGAGAAGAACATTTAATAGAAGAGTCTGCACAAATCATGTTGAGCTTCATGATGATGAACAAGATAGAGGGGACTTCCTCTTGGTCATCATCAATTTCTTCATCACCATTGGGTAAGTTTGATTGGTTAGGTGCTGGAAAAATATGCTTGATTCAAAGTTTAGAATGAATAAAAAAAAGTTAATGTTTAAATTTGTTTGTGCGCAGTGAAGATGGAGACGTGTATCAACACGGACAAATTTTGTTGACTCTGGTTTTGGATATATCATTATCATTAACAATTAGCAAAGGTATTGAATTTCATTTTCTTCTGTCCCTCATCTTTTTGTTAATTAATGTTTGAGACTTTAAGTGGAGATTGTCATGCATGTATGACAAATTGAGGCCATAGTTTTGGTTCCTATAGACTTGGCTATGTTTGTTGGATGAAGACACATTTGTCTACCTTTATTTTAGGTCCAATGTGGTTTTTTCTTTGTATGATTTTTTTTTCTTTGGGTAAAGATCAACTTATTGGAATATGGATAGTTTAATATTTAGATTTATCCTCTCTTTCTGTAATATATGAAAGTGACCTAGAACCAATTCCTCATTTAGGATTGAGAGCGAGAACTATTTAACTGATGATCATTCTTTTGATTATTGGTTCAAGTACAACATAAGATTGATTAGCAAAGAAGTTTGATTCATTTGTTCACGTCTTGTAGATAAGCGAATGGAAATCGAGAAAAATGAGATACGTGCTATAATGAGAAAGTATATGTTGTATCTTTGCTACATCTGAATTACTAGAAGATTAAAGAATAGGAAATTTTGTCTATATACAACAGTTTGTTTGAATCCCAAGGCATAGATGTAACAAGGCGTAGATGTAACAAGAAAGAGAAAATAGTAGAAAGTTATTTGATAGTTTTTTATTACAATATTAATGCTCTATTGCAGCTTTATTTTCCTCATATTTTTCTTCTTTCTTTTGTTTAGATGGTAACAGTTGACTAGTTATTGGCTTTTACCAGCCTTTTCATCTTTTTATCCCGGTATTTTTTCAAATGGTAATGGTTGACTATTTATGGACTTTCTTTTGTTTTTTATGATGGGATGTTGGCTGGGTCGTGGTTTATGTTTTCATATACTAGAGTTTTAAAGAAAGAAACTAGGAAATAAGAAATTCAATTAATGAGATAGAGTTAAGTAGTGGATATGAGAGAGAAACAATTATTTCCAAGACTTGGTTTGGAAGATGTTCCCATATGCTCATGTTATCGAAATGATTTTGGAACATGACTTTAAAATTGTTTTTTTTTCAATTATATAATCTTCAATAGATGTAAGCATTTTTGTTATGTCATCCATGCTACATTTATATGTTTTTTCCTCATTTGGTTACTGATATTATTAGTAAATGTGTTTGCTTTCATGTTACTAATCTTTTTTCTTATTATTGTTTGTTGTATCCACCACTTGGAAGTCTTGGGGTGAGAATGAGACTAAAAGTGGCAATCAGGACCGAGAGCACGGAAGCGGTGAGCAAGGAAGAAGGATTGTGTTATTTAGACCAAACATCTATAAGTTATCCATTTTTTATTTATATATTTTAAATTGATTATTATATTCCATCTAGCTTTATTTTTTATTGTTTAGAGTACATTATCGTACATCATATCTATTCCTTTGATGTATAATTTTTTTCAATTTTAAAATGTACTTAGGCATTTCTCACATTTCAGAATATTTTGAATATTTCCTTTATCTTGGTCTAGACATCTATTTATTTAACCTAAAAATTACAATTATGTTGTACTTCCTCCATCCCATAATAGATGAAACATTTCTTTTGGGCACGGAGATTAAGATGTATATAATTTTTATTATTTTTCACAATTTTGCTTATGGAATTAAAATTATTATTATTATTATTTAGATTTTGTGTTATGAGAGTTTAAATAATGATTAAAAAAATTCTTTTTTTTGGTTTTGTGTAGTGAGAGATTGAGTGAAGATTAAAAAAAGATTCTTTATTAGGTTTTGTATAGTGAGAGTTTAAATCGGGGTAAAAGAATAAATTGATTGTTTAAAATTTTCCAAAAGAAGAAATGTTTCAACCTTTCTGGGACATCCAAAAAAGTAATACATTTCATCTTAACTAGTTTCATAACCTGTTAAACGGACGGGTCAATAGTTTATATTAAAACATATTTGCTAGTTGAAGTGTATAAAAAAAAAGTAAACGTTAAATGAGAAGAAAAAAAATGTAATATGTATGATAATGATAAAAAAATCTAATATTACATATTGTATAAGAGGACAGATCATCAGTGTAATTCATTAATTAGAAATCTATTTACATGGGGAATTGAAAACCCTAACCTCTAACTATCTAAGCACTAACCTGAAACCATAAACTCTAACAAATAGGCCAAATAAAATGTATTTACTTGAATGGAGAATAAATTTGGCCGAAATGTGACCAAATGTAAGATACAAAATATAGCTTAAATTATGAAGTTGAATGGGGGGAAAGAAAAAATAAGAAAATTTGAAAAATATATACTATCGCCTAGATAAAAAATATTAAAACACAAATTCTTACACAAGTTAAATGGGCTGGAAACTGGAGAAAAAGTATGAAAAAGGCCAACAACTTTTTATGTCCAAGCTAAATACATAAAAGTAATTAAATGAGTGGGCCAGTAAATAAATGAAGGCTTATTTTCATGGTCTAGAAAACGTTAATGCTCACTGCAGCAAAGACAATTGGGGTAATCAACTCAAGTTTGTTAAAGTGAAACGGATTAGAAAGAGAAAAAAAGTGATGAAACTTTAATGGGCTAAACAAAATTTACAAAATCTGAGACTGGGATAAACTAGTAGGGTGACAATAGATTAAGGACTAAGGTCTAATTTTATTTTTCAAATGACCGATAAATACTATGCCTTGTCCCAACCGTAGTTCACCTCCATTGTTACTCATTTTATCGCTCTTTGCATAAGTCTCAAATGTCCCTCATTTTTTGTTGTCCGAGTAAACATGCTGCCATTCGCCATGAGCTGCCAACTATCCTTGTGTCTGTGGCAGCGCAACCCTCAGATGCGGCAACAGTAATAATAATTTTTCTCAAAACGGGTGAGTTTATACCTTCAATTCCCTTCTTTATTTATTTTCTAAACCGTCTTTTGTTTTGCCTTGCCGCCTTATTTGCCTTACCACATATTTCTTCTAGTGATTTGCACAGGGCCGCACCGTCAATGGCAGACATAAATATATCTATTTTCTCCAAACATTTCACTTCGCTTTAAAGATTCTGATCTGAATGATTTTAATTTCACTTCTATTCGGTCTAAATGACTGGGAATTTGTAGATCTGATTGAAGCCTCCCAGATTTTTTTTTTTTGCAATTGTATTTAGTCTAAATGACTTCGATTCATCTTCCCCCTCTCTATCTAGCCAAATAAGTTTTAAAACATTTTACAGTTTTTTGTAGATATCCCATAAAAGTTTCATTTACTAACTTTGTATATACTTTCTGAACCCATTTTACTACAGGCTGATGTCTTCCTCCTGCTGCCATATTTTTCTTCTACTCTAATGTTCAAAGCCAATATATTTTTAGCACCTCTACCTCCTTGACGTCTGACTGGTAATACTAATAGAAGAAAGCCAATAAAAACTAAAGAGCTTATCTCGATCGGAAGGAAACCTAAGGTATTCCTATTCTTTAAACGTTTGTGTTTCTTATTCATTTTCCTATTCATGTTGGTACTACACAAGACTAATTCAATTTATTTTTTCCAACATGAAAACACTGACTATGAATAATGGATTGGATCGTTATCTGGACATTGGGAAAAATGTAAGTCATTCTTCTTCAGTCACTTATTTTGTTTATGTATTTCACCAGTAATAAGAAACTAATTTATATTTTTTCAACTTTATTAATCCGGAAATATTAAGCTTATGAACTGAAATCATAAAGTGGCTAAAAATTTTAAATTTTTATGTTATTAAAAACTTACCGAAGGCTATTGATTAAGAGGTACTTTTCGTCTTAAAAGGTTTTAAGAATTTAGGAAAAATGCTATGCTTTTTTTTGTTGAAAACGGATTGAATAAAAAACATGGCTTTCATAAATAAGCATAATGGGACAAGGCCTAAGATAGTGCATCCAGTAAGGTAAAAGGTGTAAATGAAAAACACCATGTCTTGTAGAAATAAACAGTAAAAATCAAACCCATTAAAACCAAATATCCCAGTCTAAATAATAAACAAGGCCCCTAGTCATAAAGATTATTGTCAGAAGCCTCCCAAGGATCGGTTTTCACAGCTTCCCCTTCCTTTGCTCTACCTGCTCCTTCCTGCAATCCATGAACTTGAAGTTGTGCCTCCAGCACAGCAACTTCTTCCTCCAAGTCACGAATTTTCTCAAGATAAATGTTTTTTATATGGGTTTGCCTATGTTGAACCAATTATATCTAGGAATTCAGGCCATCATTTTCATATTTGGCTTGTGTGAGTCGCTTCCTCATGGCCAAATTAGCATCAAAATTAATGGCATAAACATAAAAATTATGAAAAATTTTAAGCCTATGATTTCCCTTTTCAGCTACTGATTCCTTTGCAAAAGCCATGTTTTTAGAAGGCAATCCTTTGACCTTCATAAAATTTTTCTCACCAAAATTTGTCTTCCCAAGTTGTATCTCAACCGTAAACCTATACTTTGCCCCTTCTAGTTCCCTTGTGTAAATGGAAGCTCTTTTTTAAGGTTGGAATAAAAATGATCAGGGACTTTGACAAAAAGGATTGGTAAGACGTCTATCATGTCCATTATAACTGCAAAATAAAGTAAATTTGTTGGTTAAAATTAAAACCAAAAACTTGTTTCTTTTTAAAACAATATTTCATGAGCAACAAAAAGTAGAGCACATTGCATTTTCCGTATACTAAAACTTTTAGTAATCATTAACAATATCTTAATACATCCTAGGATTCACCACAAATGCATCTTATTTTTAATTTTAGGCACATGCATATATCTCGACTATCTTAATAAAATTGACACAAAAAAAATGTATGTACAAAATACAACGAAAAAATGAAGCCATTAACAGCATATAGATTATTAAAACTTTAAAATTGAACCTGGTTTTGGGTGCTGATAATATGGGCCCCTTTCCTTTGATGCTTGAATTCATTGTGGGAAAATGAAGTAAAAAATAAGTTTTGAGAACATAAACAAAGTGCATGCGATCAAATTATTGGAAAAATAAAATCTAACCTATTATTTGTTTGTGGTAAAAATTGGTTGTTTCCCTTGCTGCTTCAATGGGCACACTAAATTTTTGCTTGCCAAAATTTAAGCGAACACTAAATCTAAATTGTTGCTTGCCAAATCTGAATTCGTCTACAATAGTTGTAAATGATGCAAAAGTTGAATAAGTATAATATATACTCTGCTGTATAAAATACATCATACATTTAAACTGGAGAACATTACCTTTTTACTGTAGGGGTAGGGATGGCAGAAAGCTGCAATTTTATCTCCGTGAACACGAGTTCCTGTGGAAAAGTTATCAAGGTGGAAAACTTTAGTGTACTATATTGTATGTTGTACAAAATTTGTGATAGTTAAAAATTGAAAAAAATTATTGCTTGACTACAAGATTAGGGCCGAGAGGAAATTGCAGTGAAAGTAGACACCATCTGATGTAGTTCCAATTGACAGAGAGATGGCGTCGGAGACCAACTGAGAGATTTCTTTCTTCAGCCACCACTGCAGACAAAATTAAAGGTGGAAATATCTTTTTGCAGATTAAAAAGCTTGTTGGAAAATGGAAACCAAAAGTGTAGTTTGGTCGCCTATTTATATTCTGTACTTGTAACTGTAAATGGGTAATGGGAATTTATTATTATGCTAATGGGGGGTGTGGAGGTTAACACAGGGAATGAAGTAAGGAGATACTGGAAGTGTGGCGTTTAAAATAAACCACAACAAAGATGGGTTAGTGGAAGTTAAAATTTGAAAAGTCAATAAACTAATAAAAGTGAGCCCACCGAAGCCTGGGTAATGGCTGAATATAAAAAAAAAAAATTGGGACAGGTGACGGTCTTTCACAACTACTAGTTCGTTTGTAAATGCTGTCTAAATTTTATGAAGTCAAACAATCCACCAATCGTAGCCTGCAATGTGTTCTCTTGTAAGGGTAATTTAGGAAATCGCAACGTGTCTGCTTCATATTCTTCAAACACTACAAGTGTTGCGATGGTATTTTTTTGTAAAATTTTTACATTTGTGAAAGGACAGATTTGCCAATGATTTTATTTTCATATCTATTTATAGATTTATAGATTTATAGATTAGGACGGAGGGAGTATCATTTTATGTTGTGATACTATCATAAATATGTTAAAATAATAAATATTATATTATTAAATGAGATCTGCTTATAATTATTATAAGTATATAAAAATTAATTTATTATTGGTATAATTTTTATTATAGGCTTCTTAGTATCTGTGACAATGCCTGATATTTAAACTAATTTCTTAAAATGAGGACTTGAGTCAAATATTTTAAAAATTATGTTGACCATAATTGTAATTTTTAAAAATAATTATGGAATCAGGTCTCAAATTTGAAAATTACGTACTGACGTTGTTTTCTATTGGGGGAAAAAAAAAGAAGCAGTTTTCATGCTACATTTTATTCTTTGAATGGTTTACAAGAAATTAGATTTTAAATGATTAATTACTTCATAAAATTTTTTTAGTGCAACGGGTATTATTTATATACAGTATTAGCCTCTGTATAGTATTAATTCTGGAAAATAGATACTATCAAAATTCAAAACAAAATTTTTTTTTTATGAGGTCTTTTAATTGGAAAAGGATTTTTTTTTTCTACTTACATCAGCTGATCAATTTAATTGATAAAAATGCACAATTATACTTGACTAAAGATGAATAAAAACTTAAACCTAACGGTCACTAACTTTTGTATAAGATAACATGTTCTAATATTTATTATATATTTTATTTTATTTTAAATGATTTTAATTTGGTTATTTTATGCCGGGATTAAATTTTTATTTTTCCGTACCTTGCCAATAGAAAGGAACATATATAAAAATACTTAGTTTTTTTTTCAAGAAAATATATGGAAAATACTTTTTGTACTTTCTAATAATAAATTTTGGAATGATAAGCTAATTGAACGATTGTATATAAAAAACAATCAGCAATAAAACATTTTTTCAATTTTATTAACTTTTTGTCCTATATTTTTTACAAATTAATTGGTAAATCATTAGATTAAGATTAATGTATATCATGAGTTATTGTCATTATACATATATTTAAAATAACAAATGAGTTACTACATTAATTTAGTACTAGTATCTAAGTTGTGGGTCATTCGAGTCTACTTTGATTTGTAGGCCTATTCCGGCCTAAATTCAGAGCTATAATTTAATATTTTTCTTTCTTGGATAATTTTAAATTTGAATTATTTCATTATTATGGATTAATCTCATAAATAACTTGAATGAATATTTACTTCATATAAAACATAGTACATAATAACTCATTTATGAAATTTTTAGTACTATAATTTAAAAATAATTAAATTAAAATTAATGTCTTGTGATGGGTTATTCTCATAGTAGTTAATTATTTAAATATTTTTCTAAAAAGGTTTTGGTCCAAAAAAAATGAGCAACAGCAACCAAGTCCAATACATTTTTTATTCAGGCAAAAAGTTGAGGCATAAAATGCACAGTAATGATATCAATCCAACAATTTTGCCCAAATCAGAACAATGAGATCTATTGAAAATAAAAAAAGCCTAATATATCAACTTTGACAATTTGGTCCTTAGATATTCATTTCTAATAATTAAACTCCCAATTTTGAATATTTAAAGAATTATGAACACCGATATACTTTTTTACTAAAAATAATTTCTTCCTTGAAGTGACTAATTTTATTATTTTAATCTTAAACGTGAGTTTTTATTTGTTCTGCTTGCTTATCTAGAACATCACAAGAATACGTTTCTATTTAAGAGTACTTATTGCAATGCACTAAATAAAGTGAGTTATTTCAAGTAATGCACTAAATCAATTTATTTATTTATTTTTGTTTAATTTGTGTTTTTGGTGATAATATTTTTCTTAATGATATTTGTTTAGCATTAAAATGTATATTGTTTTGCAGTACAAAACACAATTTGGAATCTTGTAACAACACCGGACATAGTTTACGGTAAACTAGTTAGTAATTAAAGTTATTATATCATAGTAATAGACAATAGGCTCTTCAGTTGGAGAACAATTTAGAGTCAAATAATAGTAGGTGACAAAAAAATGTTTGCCTGGAAAAGAACTTCAACAAAAAAGAACAAAGAAACGTTCAGGGCTACAACGTACAAGACGCAGTTATACAAAGACCGTTAAATTAGAAAGCAAACCTGCTCCAATAGTCAGACTCAACTGCCCACTCAAAGTACTACAAATGGGAACAGGGTGAAAAGTAAACGTTAAAAGGGAAAACCTTTGTTAATCCATGGACTGAAAAGATGATACGACATCATATGAACGGTTGGGTACCTACAGTATACCTCTTCGACAGTATGGACAGGCTCCGCATGTTCTGACCCAAGGGTACAAGCAAGCAGAATGGAACCTATGCACACAAGGCAGGCGCACGAGTTTATCTCCATCCATGAAACTCTCCAGACATATGCTACAATCCCCGGATTCACCTGACAATTTCTTATCATCAATCTCATTTACTGTACTGCTGAAATCCTCCACTTGCAAGCTGTCCATAGCTTCCTGTGTAAGACCAGAGGGCTTCCTGTTTTTCTCTTGCAAGTATGAAACCCTTTCTGCTTGAGATATGAAGTCAGTGAAGGAGGAGTTGCTAGCCGATGTTGAGTTGTCCCCAGCATCAACAAGACCAAATTCATCGCCAAAGTTATGGTATTGGTCCCTATAACTTGAATATGTAGAAGTTCCGCCACTTTGCCTAAAGAAAGCCAACAAAGAACTAACCAGTCAGATGATATTAACTGGAGAAAAAGAGAGAATTGAAAAGTCTCCAAGTTCTAGCAAAAATAGAAAATGAATATGATTGCAAACTAACAGCACAAAGAATTGATTCGTGTGAACCTCTAATTTTTTTAAAAATTAAATGCCCCATTAGCTGTGAGAAAATTTCTCATTTTCAATTTCCATTTTGCCTTTAACAAACGCATAACAAGAACATGCTATAGCATAAGATTTTGAAGATTGAATTCTCTTGTTTTCTAGTTTTTTGAAAAATTAGGAGGACAATCAAAAAATGTTCTTATATTACCAGAAGAGTTTTCCAAGTCCAAGAAAATAAGGTTTTCCACATCCATAAAAGAAATCATATGAGCATGCATTTATAAAAAGAAATTTGGAGAAGAAAAATGGGAAGTTATTTTAACAATCAGATGGGCTCTGAGCATTCAGATAACAAGGAGACATGCTTCTTAAATAAGGCCTAGTATTCATAATGCACAAGGCACTACTGGTACTCAATGTCATAGCAGCAGCAATTAGCAGGGAAAAAAGCAAAGTTTAGAAGCATTTCAGTTCACAAGAATGCAGCAGGCACATGTAATAATACACACATGGAGCAATTAGAGAACTCGAGAAGCAGCAGAAACATAAAAAGCCACAGCAATGAGGAGGACATCAACAGCTCAAGAAAGTGGATCAATTTTGAGGAAAGCAACTTCATAAATATATCAATTGCAGAAACATATGGGTACAATTGGAAATTTCAGAAAAAAGAAGAACATTCAATGGTATACAATGTCAGCAAGCAAGGCAACTTAAGAAAACGGATTAAATAAGTAAAACAAAACCTAAGGTTTTCTCTCATCTCATGCCCTATGTTTTTCTCTTCCCAATTTTTATACCAAGTCCAGCTTTAATTTCTGCAAAAGTTGCCACATGAATGACATAATCAAGATGAATTCCTTCCAAATAAACCAAGATAAACAGCAGTTACATTAATTTCGAACTTGCAACAAAAAAAGACAGATTGATTAAGAAGTCACTTCAAGAGTTGATAACGCTATCCCACCAATTTAACCAGCAATACTAACTCATAACAGTTGAACTTCCAATACGAGGTCAGCTCACAGACTCTATTTTCCAGCAAATCCTTAAGGCTGTTCTTCGTATGGAGAATAAGAGGAAATTTACTATGGCTAATGGTCGCAGCTGAGCACATGACTTTATCTAATCTAAGCTGACGGTGAGATTGGGCATGTTTTCAACTTGATTCCTTCCTCATTTTAATTCTTCCTATCAAACAAAGTCATATAAAGCATAATAATTTCAAGGATTTTAATGGCGTCCGAACAAGATTTTAAGCAAACAAACTAAAAACTAATTTCAAGTAAACAACAATTACCTCTGACAAACAAAGGATCATTAATCAATTATGTTAAGTTTGCTAGTAGCTAAATCCAACACAATAGATATCTCAAAAAATCACCATAAAAACGGAGTGAAAAAAAAAGAAGCCTTGAAGCAACAATTACCGGTTCTCGGGACCCCTCAGTCTCTCAAGAAGCCTTGCCCTTGCAAGGAGCACCGTTCCAGGAAGCCTGTCGCTTCGGCTCATCGCCGGCCTCCTCAAGCTCCTTAAACTTTCTCCATTCCCGCCATTGGCGTCTATATCAAGTTGTTCGCGCCACTCCTGATCAGTCAACAGTACCGAAAGATAATTAGCCAAAACAAAGCAAGCTTGGTCCCGAAACAGAACTACATAAACTCAGGAATTACAGGGAGATATGAGGCTCGGGAAGAAACGTGGCGCAAAGAGAAAGCGCTGGTTTCGTCATGGCGGTGACTCTGGTGATGTCGGCGGCCGGAATTGTGGTGGTTAATGTTCCGATGCGGAGAAGAGTGGTCCGTGACCGGGTCGGATCGGCTGGGTCGTGATCTTCGGGGGTAGAACAGGTCTACAGAGCTCGGCATGCATAAAAACCCCGGAAAGAAGAAATTTTCGCAACCCTAGATTTTGCAAACAAAGTCGATTCTTTTTTTATTCTGATTACACACACACACAACAAAAAAAAGTCGATTCTTTTGCTCCTGCTGGAGTGTGAGAAGGGAAAAGTAAAAAAAAACTCACCGTAGTTATGAGTCTAGATCAATTTGGTCATTATAGTTTTGATTGGTTTCAACTGCATCACTAAAGTTATAGTTTAGACCCAAATTGATTATTAATGTTATAGTTTGATACCGAATATGTTATCAGCCGTTAAAAACCTAAGAGGAAACGTGAGAAGTTATTAGTTTTAAAATATTGGGGGTACTTATGTAATTTTTAATAAACTTCAAGAATTATATATAATTTATCATTTTTATTTTTTTGTGCGACAGTCACCTTTATTCTTTACCAGTCTGCTACTGGTTCCTCTAGAAATGATATTCATATTAGTTATCATATTCTAATACTACATATAAGCCGAACTTCAATAAAATGAAACTCATTCATTCAATATTGATATATTTCTGATTATCTACTTCCCGGTATTGTAGTTTTTTTGTTTGCAAATAGTTATGTCTAATACTACCTCCTCTGACATCACCTCCGTCACTAGTGGCAGATTCAGCGATGATCGATGTAGTAACTTGCATATAAAATAAATGAAAATAATAAATTACACAACGTAGATAAAGTAGTTATAATATAGTAGAGTAGATACCATTTTAAATATATGTAATTATATAAATAAATATATGTAATTATAGACTAGATAATATAGTAGATTTAGGAATGTAATTATTTATGTAGAAAAAATCTTCAATTTTCAGATGAAAATGCTAGCATCATCGTAATTTGATGTATAATATGTGTGGAATGAGTGTCATATATTGGCTGAACTGATATTTATAACTAGGGCTAGAAGTTTAACTTGAATCCTGAATTCCAACTTGAACTTGAGCCTGAACCCGACATTTTAGGTTTAGGTCAGTTTGAGGATAAAATTAAGTGCAATTCAGTCAACTCGACCTCAACTTTAATATATATGAAAATTTCGGTTTAGATTGGGTTAAATTTGACTTCTGACCCAATCCGAATTATAAGTCCAAATATAATATAGCTAACCATAAGCCTGGTTTACACACCTATTCAATACCCTTTTCATTTGTCCATATAACCTATTAGTATTAGCAAATACAAAAGCCCAATACAAACCCAAACCCAAGCCAATAACTAAAAATCCAACTATTACAATATCCTATTGTCCCCCTCTCTCTCCTACAAAATCTAAGCAGCACTCTGTCATTGTTTGTTCTTCACTCCCTTTAACATTGAAATAAAGAAAACACGTAACAAGAGCTCATGTATTACGATAGGCCAATCTTAAGGTCAAATACGCATTTAGGACATAAATATAAGCTAGGTGTTTGGATTAAATTTAACCCAAAAGAATGCAACATTTTTAAACTAGTGGAAACAGATTGGCATGGTTTCGAGGTTGGGGAAACATGCTAAAGATACTGGCGATGGGCCAAGTTTTACCCCGACCAAATATCCAACCCGTCCTCTATCTCTTCATCCTGGTTCTGTATCTAATCTCGAATCAAAAAACACCGTCCTTCGCTGAGAGAAATTACCGTTGGCTGACAAATTCCAACTACTGCTTAGTTTGCTCATACATTCTCGTTTGATTTGAACCGTGAATTGGAGCTTTTGGTTTTTGGGCATTTTCGGTTTCTGATTTGTAGTCATCATTTCCCCAAGTTCCAAATTTGCTTAATCCGTCCAACAGACGACTTTTCCGGCGGATTTCTGCCGCAGGTGTTGCCGTCTTTGTCTCAGCCGGCGATTCCCGACTCAATTCATCGTCCTTCTCCGTTCGCCTATTTCATCTCTACTTCTGCGGTGGGCGTGGCTGCAGTCTTAGCTTCTTCTTCCGCCATTCTATATCAGGGTCTGATCCGAGGTTGATGAACGAAGACCCAAAAAGGAGGGAGCTTCGCTTTTGGTAAGTATGTGGCCTTTCATTTGTTCATGCCAGCCGCAGACCCAGTTTCAGATGTTCCACCTCTACCAAGGTATTGCTTCGCTTCATTCTTTGCAGGTAAGCTGCCAGCTGTCACGCTTCTCAACTTCTCATCTTAATTTATCCGACGCTGTTGTTGATGTTATGATGTATTCATTCCCAGAAACGATAGTACTTGTCATAATCTTTTTGTCCAAAATGAAAATGTTTACCCATCGCATGTGAAGTTGTGAACTGCCGACACATCACTTATTTACAACTTATGTGTATGTGCAAGGAGGGGATCGGAAATCCATACTGAAAACGGTGATGTTCTATAAGAATTATACTAGTACTTCGTTTTTCTTTCCCGAAATTAGAGTTAATACTTTGCCATAGTGAGAGAAAATGACACATTTTTAAGGATAGAGGAAGGGTTTTTTTTTTTTTGAAAAAAAAAAGTTCTATGCGCATCAAATTTTCATCCTTGGCTTGTTTCCTAGTTGCTGGTACTGAGAGAATGTACCTTTTTTTGGCATGGCATGTTGTGCAGCTTGGTAGCAGTAAGCTCATGTACCAATTTCAAATTCCTCAGACTCAGAGAAAGTTGCGCCGGTCAGCTGTATTTGTTGTCAAGAGTGATTATCCCCAAAATGCAGATTTTCCTAAACAATATTCCAGAAAGGAGAAAAAGCCCTTCCCAACCCCCATAATCGAGCTGAGGCGGGCTGCTAGGGAGAGGGTGAAGAAGAGTAAAGGCCAACCTAAAAGGCCAATTCCTCCACCAAAGAATGGGTTGCTCGTCAAAAGCTTTGTTCCAATCGCATATGACGTCTTTAATGCAAGGGTTATGTTGATTAACAACCTCAAGAAACTCTTAAAGGTGGTGAAGGTTCATGCTTGTGGGTAATTTTCTTCCTCTTGGCTGCCATTTTCAATTCTGGATTGAGACTAGCATTCCCTTTTAGCATGCTCTCTGTTATTGACATTGTTTGCATTTGTGCTTTACTGAGGGAGGATATGCTCTCTAGAAATGAACCATAATGTTGTTTCACATCCCTTGCTCCTCTGCTTATCAATGTTGATTTTATGATGCCTGAATTTAAAATCAACCATAAACAATGGTTGAACCTATTCTGCCATCATTCAGCAATAATGGAATCAGCAATTGGCCACTAACACGCTAAAAAGTTCGATGATCAATGTTAGCCCCTGGGATTTTATATCAAACTATATGAAACTTAAGATGTCTTTGGTTGCAATAAATTGTTAGTTTTTATTTGCGGGCTTCCAACATTTGGCATTGATGATTTTCATTATTACTACCATATTATTTGCTTTATGAGCTTTCTCATATCTTATGATGGATTATATACAGAATTAAATTATACATAGATATTAGACAAGAGAGTAATTCTATGCATTTGTTTCTTTAATAGCAGTGACAAATAAGAGCCTTTATCATAATCCAGAAGTTGGTTGTTTGTGGTCTTGGATAGCATAGCATACAAGGTCAGACCAAATTCTGTTTCCAATAATAAATGTCTATGTAGATTGGCTACTTGGTGCAAATGTTAGGGGTTTATTGGTATTGCTTTCATTTATTTCTCTCTTTTTTTTAATAAATATATATTTCTGTTTTTTGAAATTTTGTTTTCATTTTATTTTCATGTTTCAAATTTAAGGAACATGTTGTTTCTTGTAGAATTTGAAGGGAAACTTCATTGAAAGCAATGTGTTTTCAAATTCTAAAAGTTGTTTCTGTTTTCCCTCCAAAAAATGTTGGGAGCATAAGTCATACTTCAATTCTTGTCCCCAAAGTTTCACTTATTGTTTAAAAACAGTTTACTGACACTTATTCTACTGAGTTTTTAGAGAACTTGAAACGGAAAGGAAAAACCAAAAAACGGGAACAATGGAAGTAGAACCAAGCGCAGTTGTTTCACTGTTTCTGCTTTTAAATAGCTTAATCTGAGCGAGGAATGTGCTAAGTGACTCTGTATTCTGACTTATATGTGTCTTTTCAGATATTGCAATGAAATTCATGTCGGGCGTGTTGGACATCCTTTCAAGTCATGTAGGGGCCAAAATGCTTCTATGCGAAATGGCCGTCATGAATGGACAGATGCCAGAGTTGAGGATGTCTTCTTGCCAATTGACGCGTATCATCTGTATGATCGTCTAGGAAAGCGAATCCGACATGATGAGCGATTTTCGGTTCCCAGGATCCCTGTGGTAGTTGAGCTATGTATCCAAGCGGGTGTAGACATTCCTGAATTTCCAACTAAGAGAAGAAGAAAACCAATCATTCGTATTGGAAAAAAAGAATTTATTGATGCCGATGAAAGTGAATTACCAGATCCTGTCCCAGAACCTCCCTTGAAGCCTATACTGTCTGAAATACCTAATTCTGAAGTGGTGGCTCCATCAAATGAGGAAGAAGTCCTCCAAATTGCTGAGGAAACACTTTGGGCATGGAAGCAGATGAGGAGAGGAGCCAAGAAGCTAATGAGAATGTACCCAGTGAGGGTCTGTGGATATTGTCCAGAAGTGCACGTTGGTGCTTCTGGGCACAAAGCACAGAACTGTGGAGCCCATAAGCATCAACAACGAAATGGTCAACATGGTTGGCAGGCGGCAGTGCTCGATGATTTGATACCTCCAAGGTACGTATGGCATGTTCCTGATGTGAATGGGCCGCCTTTGCAGAGGGAACTAAGGAGCTTTTATGGACAAGCTCCTGCTGTGGTGGAAATATGCGCGCAGGCTGGAGCTGCTGTTCCAGATGAATATAAAGCCACCATGAGGTTAGACATTGGAATCCCCAGCAGTCTCAAAGAGTCGGAAATGGTTGTCTAAGCGCCGCCACTGCATTCTCATGATGGAACAGCAGCAACTTGTGCTTCCTCAGGTGGGTATTCATTCAACTTACAGGTGAAGTGAAGGTCATTCCACTTGGATTGCTGACTCGCATTGCTTGAGGTTGGTCGGTGATCGTCAAATGTGGCACTGAGAATAGGTTTTGCTGTTGTGTTCTGGAATCCCTTATTGAATCAAAGAGACTGGCCTGGACAACAAACAACAGCAACGTTATTGTTGGAATAGATGTTCACCGTTTCTCTCATATTCCAGGTGGAGAAAATCCGTGTACAAATTTTTATATGGAAATTGGTAATATAATGCTCCGTCACGTGTCAACCTTTTATTTACTTTTTATATAGTAAGTAGTAACATTTATACTTGATTTGTGAAATTTTGAGTAAACAAACCGTTAGGATCCGTTAAGTTTAGGTTAACAAGCCTCGATTTATGGTAGAGGTAGAGTCAAAAGTGGCAGTCGTGTCTGAATCAAAAGTGGATCTCACTAAACTAAATGAGAAAAAAAAAATGAGGACAAAAAGAGAAGGGAGCACGTCTCCCGCCATTAACACGTCTCACGCTTACCATTTCTCCATTTCCATGCCGTAACAAACACAATCCAACAACTTCCCACGCCCTGTCCCTATCAAAATACATTTTCTCCTCAGACATAATAAATCGAATCAACCGGACCAGATCTCTGTTTTCCGAAGAGAAAAACCGCACCGACCAAGCGTTCGAGACTCGACTCTTCGGAATCGCCAGACAGTTCACTTAGATGAAAGTCAAATCGAAGAGCTCCCGAAGAAAGCTAGGGTTCGCCTCCACCCTCCTCTTCTGCTCCTTCTCCTTTCTCGCTGGTTTTTTCTTTTCCCCATTCCTCTATCAGGTAGACAGCCTACAGATTTTAATTGCTATATGAATATTGATTTGATTTGTTGTTTGTTTGTATGCGTCTTGTCTTAACTTTGGTGCTTGATTGATTGGGATTTACCAGGATGTTCCTATAGTTAGGCCGCGGCTGAGGAGGCTCGAGGTGGTGCAGCCCCAACCGCGGCCGGGGGTGGAGGCAGAGCACCGTGATCCCTTGCCCAACGGACAAACTGGAGAGAATTTTATTGATTCTATTCCCTCTCAGGTCATTCTTGTTCTGTCTCTGTTCTCGACTCAGCGGTCTTTAGTTTGTCCGGATGGGTTTTCCATTGTGAATAGTGGTTTGGCTTTATATGATCTCTTGATGTCTAATTGCGTTTTAGAAATTTTGTTTTATTTGTGAGATCGAGACCTATGGATATTCCTTCTTTAGTGTATGTTTCGTAGGGGGGCTACCCAATTTGCTGGACACTGTAATTTTTTATACTGATGGTAAAGTTGGCTGCTTAGTTGGTTTTTTTTTCCTTGTCCTACATGCGTATGTATGATTGCGTGGTCCAGGATGATAAGAGGTTTTTATGACAGAATGCCTTTGTAAGATCAGATATTAGTGCCAGTACAGAAAGTATATGGAACATTTGTAATTGAGTACTAAGTTGAAGGCCTTATATTCCTAGTGAACAGAACATTAGTAACTGAGTAGTAAGTTGAAGGCCTCATATTCCTAAAAATAGAGATATCCATCCAACTGCAGCTACATTGATGAAATGGTCAAGGGAATCAGGAAATGCGTCCTTTTGTAGTCAGTTTGGTTCATTGTACCAATAATCTGGTTTGGGATGGACTGACTTGCTGAATAGCACTTCCATTGCTTCCAGTTCTGTTAACTGTTACAGTTTGCAGGTTTTAAGTTGGAAACCACGAGCTCTGTACTTCCCCAACTTTGCAACTGCAGAACAAAGCCAAACTATAGTTGATATGGCAAAGGCACACCTTAGGCCATCTACCTTGGCTTTGCGGAAAGGAGAAACTGCTGAAAGCACCAAAGGCACTAGAACAAGGTACATTAATCATATGCTTCCCAGTTCTTCCTAGCCCTACATTGAAGATTTGTATTTTCTTGACTTAAGACCTTGATAATTTGTAACTTCTTGTTTTATGGATATAGTGTAGCAGAAACGTATAGACTTATTGATCTGATTCATTGAATGGTTTGGTCCTTGAGTTTTGGTGTAAGATTCTGTTTGCTACTGAATGTTCAGCTCAGGAACTTTTATTAGCTCATCAGAAGATAGTTCTGGAGTTTTGGACTTCATAGAGGAGAAAATTGCAAAGGTCACAAACATCCAAAGAAACCATGGGGAGGTGTGTACGGTTTCACCATTAATTATCGTCTGCTTGCCTTTTCTGTGGGCTTATTATGGCAAGAACCAAGCCTTGTCATAGAAGTTCAGAAAGTTGATTCTTGATGCTTGCGAAGAGTTATTTGTCATTTTTCATTCTTGTTGACCTTTTTGGTTAATATGCTTCTTTCTTCACCAATGTGATTTGCTAATTTGGAAATTCTTGGTGCAGGCAATATAGTGCTCCGTATGTGTTAACTTTGACTTAAGATTTAAGAATGTCTTGCAGTTTCATTCTATCAAATAATTTATACCTGTGTGTTTCTTGCATAATAGATTTATTTTCCAATTTTGTTGTTATCATCAGATAATTGCTGCTGAAGATCATTTTTTATTGATTGTTAAGTCTTATGGCTTCAATTTCTCTTTGATTATTAGTTGTCTACTGATAGGTGTCTGCATCCTATCTCGTTTAAAATTTGTAACTACAATCATCAGTCTTAAGTTATATCTGAAATTCTTTTACCAAAGGTAAGATTATATTTGCAGGCTTTCAATGTGCTGCGATATGAAATTGGAGAGAAGTATGATTCGCATTATGATGCATTTAACCCATCAGAATATGGTCCACAGTCAAGCCAACGGGTATGCATAAGCCCTACTATTTTAACTGTCACAATCTAGTTTCAGTATGGACATTTTGCCAATTAATCATCTGCAAACAATCTGTCAGATGTTCAGCTATAGGTTTTAATCCTTTATGTGAAACCATTCAGTTCTAAGATATATGGGCAGGAGAGCTGATCTTGACTGGCTGTAAACTGATGGAAAGCCAATGAGAGTGATTCTCCCTTTTGTGTGTAGCGATCAACTGAATTAAGAACTTAATGTGTGTGCGCACTTATTGTAAATTAGTTTTATTTTTTCTCTAAGAATGATGAATCCTCTTTCATCAAGTGTACCTTGTTGGGCCCTTGTTGGGTTTTATGTTCTTTCACATTTATGAACCAAATGCAGTATAGATATTGAGTGCAGCAGAAAATAAAAATTGCACTTCTCACTCATTGAGATTGTTAAACCGCAGGAATTAACATGTTCTCTTATCTCTATAAAACCAACTCATGCAGAATTTTTGTGGCTTCCTCTTATGTATTGTCATATTGTGTTCAGGGCATGGACTACAAAGTTGTTTTCAGATTCAGTGATTCAGTGCTGTTCATTATGCAGTATCAATGTTTAAGAATTTAATTTGTGCTTAATAGGTGATGAATATTGCGTGCAGGTTGCTTCTTTCCTGTTGTATTTATCTGATGTAGAAAAGGGTGGTGAAACCATGTTTCCTTTTGAGGTGGGTAGAGTCACTTTATTCCTCATTTTTGTTTGTTTTACATCTTTTGTGGTGACGACATTTATTTTTTCTTGCAGAATGGCTTGAGAGTTGATGGTTATGATTACAGGCAATGCATTGGCTTAAAAGTAAAGCCCCGAAGAGGAGATGGACTTCTGTTCTATTCCCTATTGCCTAATGGAACCATTGATTGGGTAAATTTTCTTCTTGCTAATCTATTTATGAATGTATTGTTTGCAAGTTGAGACTTTTAAGTCACATAAAAGAAAATTAATGGGGCTGAATACCATGAACTCCTCTATTCTTCATTGTCCCTTCATTGCTTGTACTACATGTAGCACCAGGGTAGGGAATTAAATTTCTGAACTAGTTTTGTGAAATTATGAGCCACCATTGAGGCATATATGGATAGTAGATTGTTTAGCAAACACTGCCGCAAAACTCCCCTCATTTGAAAGGATGATACAACTGACTTGCCTTATACATACTCTCTCTCTGACGTAATCATGTCTAAGGCATATCCTCCAGCGGGCCTCGTGACACAAGTAGATACGATTTTCCAAACAAAAACAAATAGTACTTGTTAAGAACTCAATCATGTCAAGCTCATATTGCTCTCATTTCAACCGTACAGTTAATCAGAACTTATGAGTCCGCCATTTTTGTTTTCCCCCTCATATCCGTTATTTTCCATGCATCTTGCAGACATCACTCCATGGAAGCTGCCCTGTGATCAAAGGTGAGAAATGGGTGGCCACAAAGTGGATTAGAAATCAAGAGCAAGAGCAATATGACTGAGTGCCCGTAAGATCAACATTCTCATTGGTTCTACATCGTCCGAATCTTTCTGATCGTAATTTGTAGTTCCTGTTATCGATTAATACGATACAGGACTTATATCTTTTTTCACAGCACCAACATGCTTGCTGATATATAGCTTGGCAGACGAGAATCACAAGGATTACATCATGTAAATACCGTGAAAACTCTCTGCCCTTTTCATAGTTATGAGAGTTGTGTCTGCCCATCCGTCATCTATCCAAGAAGTTATTTTAAAAGACGAGTGCTTTTAGGAGAAATAGATTATGAACTCTTGGAACATCAAACATGTATTGTCTTTTGAAAGTTGACAAGCAGACATGAACAATCCAGGTAAGGTTTTATCTCATTAAATCAAATAATCAGACTCCACTTATGTGTCATTAAAATTAGGCTGAAGATTTGTAAGGAAGAGATGGCACACATGACATTTTTCTTAAAATTATCTCAATACCCAAGCATAAATGTTACTACTACAGAATACACATCCAAGAAAGGAATTAAAATAAATTATTAAAACTACACAAGCCTAAAGTTGGGATTTCCCATAGATTACATTACTCTTAAATAAATTACAAAGTGAGACCATGAAAGTAAGCAAGTTGAACCAGAACAATGAGTAATCTCAATCTTGCTGACATTGTTGGTGGGCTTAAGAACTGGGGGATGGGCATGGACGGGATTGGCCTACCTCTCCAGCGGCCGGCCTGCACGTTGATGGTGAAAAGCAGGGGCAATCTCGCTCAGGTTTTATGATTCGAACATCTGTATCTGTATCCAACCAATATGCCACGGAACAGTTTGTAGCCAGATTTCAAAGAGATCTCTTACAAAAATGAATGATACATCAAAATAACTTTCATTTGTATTTGTAGTGTAGGTTCCTAAAAAGAAAAAGAATATCTTTAGGCAACAGTTCACATACCTTTTGGCCGTGGGAACGGTAGACCAGTAGCAAGAGCAAATTGTCTGACGGTTAAGAGAGCCGCAAGTACGAGGAAATGGTAAAGATGTTTGCGAGCCATTTACGACTAGTAGTGGAGGTTCCTTCGAGAATAAATCTGTAATGAGCAAGCAACTTTCCGAAGTTCTGCTTTCTTTCATTGACTGACGGCTATTTAGATATGGTCTACTTGCATTGTATGTTTAACTCAACTAATCCAAGTTAACCGCAACCGCGTTACATCCAAGTCAACTGAAACCATGTTACATAATAGTCTTCTATCGGATAAATTGCATCTGTGACCCCTAACTTTTATTATTAGCCTCTTTTGGACCTTAACCTCAAAACTTTGCATGGGATGTTCTTAACCTCAATTTTTTTTGTTCCATTTTAGATTTTTTAATAACGGAAAATGTTAAAAATGACAAAACTAGCCATGTGGCACGTCATGTAAAACGATTTGCCATAGTAGTACAATAATTAATCGCTGGTGATGATGTGGAAAGAAATAAAAAACTAATAAAAAATAATAAAATGGAAAACAATAATTGTCAACAGCCTTCTACCTCCTCCGTTTGCAAATCTCCACCGGCTTTCCACTTTCTCCGTTCGTGAATCTCTTGCCATTGCCCCTCCTTCGCCAAGTCACCCTACTGGCCCTTCCTTCGTTCGTACCCAAGCCCAGGCCCAAGACTCAAAATCACAAAATCGGAGTAGGGGAACAAATCAAAAGATGGCAAAGTCGCCCTAGACTCAAAATCATGAACAAATCGATGAACGCCAATATTGGGGTGGGGGGAAACGAATCGGGGAGGGTGAACAAATCAATCAATGGTAGGAGGGCAGACAAAGGGAGACGAATGGTGGCAGATTTGACTATGCAAACAAATCGACAGATGGTGATGGATTCGACAAAGGAGGTGGTGCTACTTGACGGGGACAGTGGAGCGGCTTATGGCAAAGTAGTGACGGCTGGCTAGGACTGGCAGTGATGCTGGGGCAGGTGGTTGGAATGGCGTTGGGCAGGGGAAGCAATAGTCCAGGGGTGGCAATGATAGTTGAGGAAAAGTTAGGGTTTTGGGGAGGGAAGTGAAAAATTAGGGACCTAGGCTGGTATTATCTTTTTATTCTTTCTGCTTCCTTTTCCACATTAGTGCCACCATGACAAATCATCCATGCAGGCATGCCACATAGCTAGTTCTGTCATTTTTAACATTTTTTGTCTGCCAAATGTCTAAAATGGAAAAAAAAAAATAAGTTTAAGGACCTCCCATGTAAGGTTTTGAGGTTAGAGTCCAAAATAAGGCAATAATAAAATGTTTGGGGCTATGGATGCAATTTAACTGTCTTTTGTCCCTTAATTTTTTTTGGCTTAAATACATATTGCTCCCTTAAACTTTAGTGGCTCAAACACTTAACCCCCTAAACTATGAACCTCATTAACCCGAACCCTAAATTTTGAGAAAGCGATCACTTTAATCCTTTGACTTAGTAATCTAACTGCTGTGATCTAACTTTTGTCAATTGGTAAAAGGAAAAACTTTGTACTAATCACTCAAATTTATTTTTATTTTCTTTTTCACATTAATCTTTCATTTCAAACACTCAAGCCACCATTTCCATGAGCTAACCTTCGATTTCAGTTTGGTGTCTCTTCACTGTCTCTTTTCTTTTATACCTCTCCTTATGTTGCCGCTATCACTTATTCCAGCGAAGTCCTATTGTGGACTAATGGTGGCGCAACCATCAATTTTGGCAACTCTCTCTCTTCTCAAGAATGGAGCCCTTTGACGGCACCCTTATATAGGACTTCGCCATTACTGGTTGTGGTATCTCCTCGACATCCTTAGATGATTTCGACAACCTCCAATTGTTAAGAAATCGAACCATTTTGATATAGTCATTTGCAAAATGTTGTACCTTTTTTTTGCCTTCATTCATCACCACCAACAAGCCTAGTCAAGTCGCGTCCCCTCGACATTATCACTAAGCCAAACCACATCCGTCCTTCTTGTCATGTAACTCCAAACTCGCCCAACCCCGTTTGGCTTCTGATTTGTCATCGGGAAGACAAAACCTAAGATTAGACCCATCACCCGACCCGTTTCCTATCATGAACTATCGAATGCAATCCAGTTTCACTTAATCACACTTTAAGTCCCTAAGGTCATGTCCTTTACCAAATTTGTCTCTAATGTTTAATGTTTGTGCAATTAAGATGTTGGTAATGTTCTAAAACTGACAAAATAGATGTTACGTGACGGCACATGACCAAGTTACAAAGTTAAAGGACCAAAGTGATCACATTACCAAAGTTCAGGGTTCAAGTTGATACGGTTCCTTGTTTAGGGGGTTAAGCGTCCAATTTACTAAAGTTTAGGGGAGCCATAGGTATTTAGGCCTTTTTTCATATAATAGAGGACCTAACCTACCAAGTACCAACATAGGGGCGTTGATAAAATTTTTCTTGTGTGTGCCTACTCAAATACACTTAACATTGATTTAAGCTGGCTGCTTTTTCATAAGTGGGTGGGCTCAAGACATGGGTCATCTTGGCCCGAGGGATGGCATGATAAACATGCCATTAAAGTTGCATGAATTACACGATGTGCCACCCATTTTTCTAATCGTGATACATTTGTGACTTAGGTAGGCAGACGCAGTTTTGCAATACCCAACACCCATTGAGCAAGTTTCAGTAGTTGGGGGCAAAGTTTCTAAATAAAAAGACTAGAAGCGCAAAGTTAGACATTTTCTTTCTTTCTCTCTTTCTTTTTCTCTCTCTCTTTCTCTTTGTGGTAACAATGAATAGTGGTGTTAACTTGATAGGAGATAAGTATAAATATTTGAAAAAGTAAGGATAAAAGTATAGGTTCAACTAAACCTTGGGGGGGCTTTGGTAATTTTTTATTTTCCTTTAGGTTACAACACCTTCGTCACATGGCAGTGTTAACTTTAGACTAGATATTGGTTCAAAGACACACTACTATAAGTAAATTAGGGTATTCAAACATCAAGTAACTTAGGCCAATCTTCATTTACATCAGGTTAGTAGAGATGACATAATCATATAAAACATTTTTAAATGATGAAATCATCTCACTTTGTAAGGAGTAGCTAGTAGTCAACCCCAGATGTTGACTTTAGTTGAGACAACACCTCAAGTTTGAAACCATAAGATGCTAATATTTCAAAAAGAAATCTACAGTAAATAACAAAATAGGTACTTAGTAATCGGACCGAGTCATTAGTTCAAAAGATTCAAAATCAGGAACCTAAAAATGGATATGAATCATGTAAAGATTTTGAAAATAATTGTGTTGCATTTCTTGTACTACAATCTCTTATATACATACAACTCCTGTTGTTAGATAAAGAAAATAACTAAATGATAATTAAAGAGATGAAAAGCTAAAAATATTAAAGGTAAGCATAGCTTCTCCCATCCTCATTTATTTGAATATGCATGATTGCGATCAATTTCATTAGTGAGATGACATGTAATACAACCACAAAACATTTACCCAAGAGCTCTAAGATTCTAGACATTGTAGCCATACACTACATCACCTCGAGTAGCCAAAAATCTAGCCAAAGTACAATGTGCAATTCATTTTAACTTAAGTCAACTTAATCCAAAATATTTTTTTTATTTTTTACATCTTTTTCCTAAAATCAAATTTATTTAGAAGCTAATATTATATAGTGTTACAATCCATTAAAATTAAAATTTTTTATTATGTTATTAAACTTTTATGAATTGTTTTAGGTAATAAAAAATAATAATTCATAAAAAATAATAAATATATAAAAATTTTATTTTCAATTACACTTAAATAATATTAGCTTTCAAATAAAATTGATTTTAGGTAGAAAAGATATAAAAATAAAAATAATCATTTTTTGATTAAGTTGACTTAAATTAAATTGAATTTGGTGAATATCCTTACTTCCTCAAATTGTGCACTTACCAAGTGGGTCAATTAAGGTCATAAATGACTCAGGAAATATTCCTTTGACAAACAAAATTAACATTCACAATGTCATAGTTGCTGTTGATTTTAAGTGTAATTTCATTTCCATAAGCCAACTAAAAAAGGAGCACAAATGTGCTTCTATATTCTTTTCCTAATTTTTGTGTGTTTCAAGACCCAATCTTGAAGAGACTAATTTAAGTGGGCAAACAGAAGAATGGATTGTGTCATCTTGAAGCAAGAACAAATTAGAGCATGGTGCACGTGGAGAGTTCAAGGACTATGCTCCCAGAAGTTTGGCATCAAAGACTTGGGCATTCCTCTCATGAGAAACTTGCTGCCATTCAAAACTAGAAAGGATTGCTTAGTTTTTCCCTTAGCAAAAGATACTAGATTTCCTTTTCCATCAAGTAATAAATTATGTGAACCAAACAAGTATATTTTGATGTTTGAGGGCCATACAAATGGTGCATTATGGTCATTTGGACATTTTTTGATAAAAGATAAGAATGAGGCAACAAGTTGTTCGAGAACTAGTATCATTTGGTTGAAAATCAATTTGAGGCGAAAATCATTGTTGCTAGAAGTGATAATACATCTGGGCTAATTAAAGGATCTATGAGGAGCGTTTTGTAAAAGTAAAAGGAATTGTGAATCAAACATGATGTGCTCGGGCACGAAAAAATGAAGTGGTAAAAAAGAAACATCTAGATGCCTTTAATGTTGCGCAAACCTTAAGATTTCAAGTAAAAATGCCAATAAAATTTTGGGAGGAATGCATACTCACTACCATTTACTTGATCAATAGATTGGCTATCTCTAAATTCAAAGGAAAAACAATTTATGTAATTCTTTTTAGTCGAGCACCTGATTATGCACATCTGATTCTTTGGTTCTTTTTACTATGCTATAGATCCTATACACCAATAGAAGAATTTCAAACAATGGCACAACCTTGTGTTTTTGTATGACGCCTTACAAACCAAAGGGGGTATAGAGTGTATGAAAGAAAATGACAAGTTGTTCACATCTTGGGAGATCTTTTCCGTGAAGGCATCTTCCCATTCAAAATCAAAACTGAAAGATTATGTAACTAATCCTTAAGTCATACAAAGCGTCACAAAAGTGGGAGTAAGAGCGGGAAAACAACACTCTTTAAAGTTTAAGTAAGTAAAAGTGTTGTAAAAATAAGAGTATAAGTGGCATTTAAAAACAAAAGTGGTAGTAGCAGCCCAAAATAGAAAGATTATGTGACTTAGAACCGCTCTCTTAATACCATTAGACTTAAAGAGTCTTCGTTAGATGAATGACCTATTGGTGACTAAACCAACCACAAATCTAAACATGGACCCATGATACCTTATTACTGTTTGGTTTAAATTGAAAAAACTACAAAAAATGAAAAAAAAACTTTTTTTTTATTTGAAGTAACCTCCACCTAATGATATAAATTTATTTGGCCAAGCTATTATTGGCCACTAAAATACAAACCTTCGAATGAATTTTTTGTAATACATAAAACCATAAATCAAATATACAGTTTTTACTAAAAAACTTATGGTGTGTGACCTCCCTCACTAATACTAAATCTTGACATGAAATTTAATTTCAATAAACTAAATGAAAATTCCCTAGATATTATTTATAATGTTCTAATTTATCAAATCCAACACTAAAATAGTTGGGTTTTTTTTTATATATTTTTTTGGGTTAAGAAATTCATTAATTTTAATACAAAGTATCCAAATCAAATTCGAAATCAAAGCCACGTGTCAAACACATACAGAGGCTCCAATATGATACCATGTTTGGTGGCGTAGATGAGTAAGACCTCTGGAGTCTGGACTAGCAAAATGACCGTTGAGGCCAAAAGCCTCGCTTCTGTAACGGCTATTTCCGATTCACAAAACAAAAATCTCTCCTCAGTTTCATCCGACACAAGTAGATTTGTTTGCTTCAAATCCAGAAATCTCTCTCTCTCGGAAAATTTTCCGTCAATATTCGATTTTTCTTGCGAAATTCTGTCTCGGAGATG
This sequence comes from Aquilaria yunnanensis, assembly GCA_039654915.1. Lineage (NCBI taxonomy): Eukaryota > Viridiplantae > Streptophyta > Magnoliopsida > Malvales > Thymelaeaceae > Aquilaria > Aquilaria yunnanensis. The sequence continues at coordinate 99,063,430 of CM077593.1, read as the reverse complement.
ACGAAATTGGTGAAAGCTATGGATCTTGGCTGCTTGGACTTGGGCTGCCTCGACGTTGACAAGAAAGTTGTTGATTCTGAGGGAAAAGAAGACGTCGACGCCATAAGCGAGTCCTCTACTTCGTCTTCTTCCAAAGTTGGCAAGGTAGAGATTCGGGTTCTTTGCTTATGTTCATCTGAAATTCCGAAGATCTTATGTAGACCTTAGATTTCCCGTAATGGAAGATTTTCATCCTATTGATCTCTATTCCCTTTCCTCTCTCACTAGGGTTTCATGTTTCTTTCGATTTGCTAACTGCAGAAGGGTCGGTTATTGTTGAATTTGGTGCATAAGTTTCTTAATCAGTGATTGCTACTTTTTGATCTATCATTCCAATCATCTTTCTAGCATCTCGGAGGAAAGCAAGTTTAGCAAGAGTGGCAATTACTTAAGCAGAAATGTGGAAATTATTAGTCGAAATTATTTATTTTTTAAAAAAACTTGTGTTGTTTGGCTGTGTGTTCTTCAAATTGTGCAGAACAAATCGCCAAAGTCGACCAGCCCATCTGCGTTGAATGCCCTGAACAGGTTCACGTCGCAGATAAAGAAACCCCCCCACCGCAAGAGTTCTCCCCTGAACTGGTTCCCTCGGAAAAAGGTCGATTCATACTTGAAGAGAAAGATAAAAATGCTGCAGGTTGTCTCTCATGCTTTTCGTTGGTCTTTGCTAGTCTCCAGTATTGTTTATCTTTTGAATTGTTTGCGGAGATATGTTTAATATGTCGAATATGACTTTAGGAAGGAAGTGGCATGAATTTAACCCTCGATGAGACACTAGGCGATGCCAATCCACATTACTGCAGAGTACTGAGAGAAAAAATGGCAGCAAGAGAGGCTGCAAATAAGGCAATGGAAGCCCGTAAAGCTGCTTTGGTTGAAGCCTCTTGGTGTAGAATACTGCAAGCAGCCAGGTATTTCTCTGGTTTATTTGTGGGATTGAAGAATTCGATCTTACCACTTTTTAACTCTGTAGCCTTTCTATCAGAATTCCAAGTAAGGAAGCCGAAATGGCACTGTCGGAAGCTGAGAAAAAGGCAGGAGAGGCTTTTGAATCAGCAACAGCTATGGGAGTGATTATGTATGATATGCCAAATTGTGCTCTGACAACTTGTCAAGTAGAAACTTCTTCTTCAAATAAAGAAGGCTCTACCACTCATACTGTAACGGCCTCTTTCGAAACTGCATTTGAGGTTGACAGACAGGTTGCTGCAGCAGTCAAAATTGCATTCTCTAGGCTCGCAAATTGCCCTCGTTTTGATAAAGATGAATTCAAGGGCCTTCTGAGGACGATCAGTGAAAATCCAGATACCGGTGACACCGGTCAAGAGTTGTCAGAGCTATCTTCAGAATGTGAATCAGAGTCTGGGTTGAAGAGTAAAGTGGCGCCTGAAAATGATGGTTTTGAGGACATGGACTGCGATAACTCAAATATCAAAATGAAACAGAAGAAATCGAAGAGAAGAAAGTCCCTTGAAAAGTTTAATCCAGAGAACCTTGTGGAGATAATGCTAGAGAGGCTCAAACATTTGAAAGAGGAGGAACTTTCATCCCTTGCCACCATAGTTGCCACCTGCGGTCTAAATGCTGCTTTAGCTGAAGTTGAGAATACCAAGCTACCAAACGTGAACGCTGCAGCTGGTTACCCTCCTGTTTCAGCTCTTAATGTTCCTCGGAGAATATCTTTGATTGGAGGAGCATCAAGAAAGTCGAACATTCAATCTTTCATGGGTGGTCCAGCAGGAATGAAGAAAGTTGACGCAGAACTCCCAAGTCTAGACAAGTTCTTAGTAAAGCGCATGACAAAACTGGAAAGGGAGGTCCAAGAAGCTAGGAGCAGAAGGAATGAATCTGGGGCAGTTGCTGAGGATGCTCTTGATGTGACTGACAAAGTAGATGATAGCATGTCTATGTCTGAGACAATTCCACTAGAAAGTATTCTCCTGAAGCATTCCTCAAAGCTTGAGAAGGAGGTTGAAGAGGCCAAAATGAACCCAGTAGAACTCAAGAAGATGGTGGGATTGTCAGATCAAAAGAAAGATGACAGTCCACATTTACCCAGCCTAGACAAGTTTTTGGTGAAACATGTCTCAAGACTTGAGAGGGAAGTAGAAGAAGCAAAGAACAGAAAAATCCAGCAGGTGGGAAAAGAAAATGTTGACACAACTAGGGACTTTGACAAAAGGAATTTAACAACTTCTCCAGAAGACAGCCTTGAGAAGATCCTCATTAAGCCAGCACACAGGTTGGAAAGAGAGAAAACGCAAGCACTGTCATCTGTCAGTGATTATGGAGGCCGCAAGCACCAATTGAAGCAGGGAGGAACTGGAGTGGCAGATTGTGAGAGTTTGGACAAAGTTTTGGTGAAACATGTATCCAGGCTAGAGAAAGAAAAGACAACATATGCTGCGGGTGAAAAACCAATGAAGGCAGTAAAGAGAATCAACAATGAAGTGCCGCAGACAAACGAAGGCAGTGATGGCCTAGACCAAATCCTGGTTAAACATAAATCAAGGCTGGAGAGAGAGAAAGGGGCAGCAGTTGAGGAAGAAAGCAACCAGACTAAGCTGTCTGTTGTGCGCAAACAAGAACGGGAAAGGGAGTTGCAGGAAGCATGGGGAGGGTTGAGCTTTGGGAACTCCATTCGACCACATGTGTCGAAACTGGAACGAGAAAAGGCAAGTTGTTGCCAAAAAGATGATGCTTTTTTTCTATTTGCTTTGTGGTTTTCTTATGGATTCATCGATTCCTTCTTTTGCAGGCAGCTTGGATAAAAGCAGAGGAGGAAACAAGGCAGGCTAAACTGTCTGTTGGGCGGAAACAACAACGGGAAAGGGAGCTGCAGGAAGCATGGGGAGGGTTGAGCTTCGGGAACTCCATTCGACCACATGTGTCAAAACTGGAAAGAGACAAGGCACGATGCTGTCAAGAATTTTGCTTTCTGTTTGTTTCGGGTTTATGCATCTCATGGATTAATTGCTTCCTTGTTTTTGCAGGCAGCATGGATCAAAGCAGAAGAGGAAGAAAGAAGGCAGGCCATGAAGACGTAAGTGAGGTGGTGAACTCGACAGTTCTCGTTGTATGTTGGGTCCTAAAAACAGTTCGATTGATTCTTTGTACAGGAAGGATGAGTTTCACTTTCATAGTATTTCTTCCGTTTTCTGTCCTCTCTTTCTTTCGCTCTGAAATTTGACATTACAAAGCTTTGAGTGATTGCAAGAGTTTGATAGAGGTCCCAAAGGGTACCTAGCAAGTCGCTTCCATTCCCCCTTGTTTAACATTTGTATAAAAATGCTAGTCGCTTCCATTCCCCCTTGTTTAACATTTGTATAAAAATGCTTATTAATATCTTCTATTAAAATAATAATAATAATAATAATGAGTAATTGTTGGATTTGTTCCAAGCAAATCCTTAATTTTGATGATGACAAGTATAATTTTTAGTGTGCTTAATGTTGCTTTATTGTTTCAAAATAAATTTGTTAAAGTTGTGTTTAATTTTCAATTATTTTAAGTGTTATTTCAAAAAAATATGTTTTAAGTTTGTTGAAAGAACTTGTTTTTTAAGAGAAGTTGGTCATCAAAATATGTTAATATTTGAATCAAGTTTAATTTCCATATGATAATTTTTTTTAAGTCGTTTCAAATTTAATTCATCAAAGAAATAGTTTAACATATCTCTTTTATGACATAAATTTGCCCAACTCCTAAGTTTGTGTTTTAATCTATTCAACTACTTTAATTTGAAGTTTGGAGTTTGCTAGTTACCTTTTAAAAGATATCAGGTAACGTGATAAACTAGGAGTTTAAGCTGTTAATCGCAAGCTTGAAAACTTCCGTCCAAATTTCTCGGTTGATGCGATTTTCGTCTAAATTTCTCAGCTGACGCGATTCAACTCAAATTTGAAATATGACTTGAATGAATCAAAGAACGCCGCTTGGATAGTTTGGCAGAGCATTTAATGACCTTTTTCTAACCCTCTTTCGACCGTTGAAGGATGAAATCGAGTTTAACTAAAAGCTTAATACGAAATTTGAAGTATTTTCCTGCACAAAAAAACAGAACAACGGTCACCAAAATTTGTGGAGCATTTTCAGACTTATTCAACTGCTTTCCAATGCCCTTCTTGCTCTCAAATGAATATAAATTCATGGAGAAAACACATTTGGGACAACTCTTGGCCATTAGAAGTGAGAATTCATCATCAAATTAAAAAAAAAAAAAGAGCTTAACTTAAGAAAATAATTAGTGTTATTGTACTTTCACTTTTATATCTAGCAAGAATGTTATTGTGTGAGCTTATGATCTTATAAACACTTCATATCTTAGAATCTCTTGAGTATGAAGTGGTTTCTAGTTAGCCGTGGAGAAAACTAGAGATTGGTTGAGTGTGACTTTTGAATAAAACACCATTGTAATTTTAATCAAGAGATAGTGAAAGAACCCTCAAGTAGACAAGCTTGAGGAAAGGACAAAGACTCCGGTTGGTAAAGTTAAACTTTTATAAATCCAGGTGCATTCTTTACTTATCTCTCTTTAATCTTTGATTGAGTGAATTTATTTGTAAAATATTGAAGTCCCATGCCCATCCATAGAACTTCAAATTACTTATTCCACAACCAATGAAACTAGTTTACATACCTGGCGTTGCCACGGGTTTAAGTTGTAGTAAGTTCCTGAAAGATATAAATCTATAAATATTATGAGAATATTACAAAACCAACATTTTAAAAATATTACAATAACATATCCCAATGTAATACCACCAATAAAATCACATATTTTGTCAAACCTTTGAAAATAACAATGAAATTAGGTAGACACATCAACATTATTTGAGTTTTTTTCCTCTTGTTTAGGCATGGAGTGATGAACTGTGTAATAATAATGAAATTAGTTAGACATATCATCATTACAAACCTTGAGATTTGCATAAAGTTTTGAGGGAGAAAAAAAGTAACAAAAAATTGCCCCTATGTGAAAAGCAAAATTTACAACAAAATAAGAGATACTTAACACATTGTCTTTAATACTGTCATTTGGCATAAACTCATAAACCATCATTTGCATATGTAGAACCATAGAAATAATGGTTTTTGAAATTGTAACCAATAGATGACCCATAGAGTTGTAGTTACAAAAATACACGAAGAAATGGATCTCAATGAAGAATGAACTTTTGATGCAGGAAATCAACAATTTACTTTTTGATGCAGGGAACTCACAATTTTTATTTAACCTTCAAAGTGATAAGGGCTGTTTCAAATCGTTTATATCTCACAGCACTCATGAAGCCTATTTTCTAAAGAAGATACCATTGTCCTTGTCTTAGGTGCATGTTAATGAATTGCTGCTTTGAATTCCGGAAGTACAAATGGTTTATACTATCTTAAGCTCAATAACTAAATGATTACGATACTCAGATAAGCATAATACAATTAAATTCCCAACAAATATATTGCATATGTCAGACATATTTCCAACTGATCGACACTAAGTTATTAAGTGTTGTTGAATACATGGAAGCACTGCCATTTGAAGACCAAAAATGGGTTTCATATTACATTACAAAATAGTATTATGTTGTAAAAAAAACAGAAATATTGAAATTGTTATAAAAACATTGGTTCCAAATATATTGCAGTAAAGTCAAACATTTCAACAATTTTTTTAAAACTAAAAAATCTCAACCAAATACTAACAAAGAAAAATTTTATGTCCCTTTAACCACTTAGGTTTTTTATTGCAAAGATTCTAGGTAGTCATAGCATCAGTGTCCATATCTGGGTCTGCAGGTTGATCATGAAGTAATGCACTGCAATAGATATTCATATAGAGGAAATTTGTTAGGGGTATGTAACCATCTCTAAAAGAAATTGTAAGGATTAATTTTTTGTATATTAGGAGTAGATTCGAACCTGTCCAAAGACTCAATCAATTCATCATCTGATGGTGAAACATTTGTTATAGAAGTAATTGGATGATCACACAATTCCTTCCTAGTAAATTAAAGAAAGATTACATTTTAAAAAAAAAAATAACCTCATATAATGTGTATAACAAAGATATAATACTTACATTACATCCGCATATCGAAAATGTTGTGGTAACAAAGTATTTGATGAGTAAAACTGTAAAACTTTATAAGAATGCTGAATATTAAATAATTAAGTACCTTGCATCGATCAAATTGGGTGTATTATTGCTAGTGTCTGGGGCAACGACAGTTGTAAAAATAGCACAGCGGTATAGTTCTGAACTCATGTCACTATGAATACAAAGTTATTGACATTAGTATGACAATATATTAACAAAAAATAAACTTAAAGTGTTATATTCTAACATGGGGCAATGATGGCGCTTAGGTGGGTGAAGACTTGATGGCATTTCAGTGGGAAAACGTCTTTTCAAGGAGGAGCTTCCATTACTCAATGATTGAAACTGATAATTACAGTAATAATACATAAATAATTAGTTGATCCAAGTCATATATAATTTTATAAACAAATATTAGAATAATTTCAATGCTAAAACGATCACAAGTAATACCTTGGAAATAAACTGAAGTAGTAATCGACTCTCAGCTGACCAATTTATTGGATGCATTTTCTTCACTGTAAATGCAGAACGTAAATTCTGACGACTATATTTTGTTATTTGCACATCCCAAATAAATTGACCACCCATTAGGCGTCCAAATATCATTTGTATTTTTTCTTGCCCCTCCACTTACATTTAAAGCATGATAGTATGACTTGACAGTTGCATATAATTGAAAATAAAGTTGTTGGGAACACAAACCGTGTCCTTTGCCATGTATAATTCAGATGCTGGGCGTCCAATCAACAGCTCTGCAACCTTGTCGAACGCAACAAAATATGTGTCAAATGAGTGGTCTGCAACCCTCAAACTTACTTTATACCTACATAATAAAACATGTAAAAAATATCACGAGTCTATGACATGGCAATAATATTAGTAATAAAAAGATGAAGTAATATTGGTAGTGAGTCATAATAACCTGATGACCCGTTTGCCAGTAACTGTATTGCATTTATCACAATAGTACATCAAACCTTGCGGTTGTACTTTCTTCAAGCAAGTACTGCAGTCCTCATAATACCAGGGGGTACTGTTCATCAACACACATAATTGTAGCAGAGCAGGAGAAAACTTTATTCTGTTAAAACAAATGGAACTGATCACCAATGATGAAATCATACGAGTTTAAGTTAATGAATACTAAATTTAATATACTTCAACAGTAGGATCCGAGCGACGATTCTCAATATCAAGCAGGGTGAAGCGCTCAGTAATATCACTAATTGTTGAATCATACACTACTTGCTGATCAGCTAAATCATGAATAATGCTTACGTCACCAATAACGGGCCTGTAAAAATACTGACCTTATCAGGTGCACCTTAATAATAATAAGTGAAAAATGAAATTGATACTTTTTCGTTGTAATCTTACGATTGTTCCAAGATAGCTACCGCAGGGATGTCAAGATTGACATATATTTTGGTTGCACATGTTGAATACAAAAATCCTTTCCTATAAATGGAATGCACATATCAGGAAGTCTAGATGCATATAATAAAATTATACCAGATCATTGAAAGACAATTCAATAGGGTATCGTGAATGCACCAGTGCTTTATACCTGCAAATTGCTTTATATATGTAGATGTTATAACCATTATAACATGTTTATAGTTCATGCTCAAGATGCACTGATGATCAGCCAAGTCAACTCTGTTGCCCCATAGCACAACCTCAAGTTCTGCACCACTGCAGTTATCGAACTTATTATTGAATATATTGCTTAGGAGAAAAATGAATATCTATGTGTGTATCAAGAAGTACTTACTTGTGGTTCCTTAAGTAAAGTGTACATCTCCGAGTATGAGGGCCATGTTTAACCTGTTGAGAAATCACAGGCCCAAGTTTTCAAAGTTTCCCAATGATATCTGGTTACATGATGCAATAATGGCAATAAAAATATATCAACAAACAAACTATATATATATTAGTCTTTTAAACGATGCTCTATATAAAGGTTTTCTTAAAAATTTGGAAAGAAGAATACCTATTGAATAAACATTACGTGGAACACGCTTGTTGACATCCGAAAACTCGACAAACTTCAAATTTGTGCCGTTCAATGTCAGGGCAAATAGCATTAATTCGGGTTATAGTTGTGTACCTCAAAAAAAAAATTTATGTGGACAACTCACAGGGTTTTGAACATCAGAAGGACGGCTAACAATGAAGTTTTTCACAGTGAAGACAGAACCTTCTTTAATAGTAGCACGAAACTTGTTATCTAGGTCCTTCGGGATTCTTGCACATATATGGTCATTCTGCAGGAAATAACAATAATCAATATACAATTGATATAAATGATAAGTATAATAATTTTATGTTCAAATAAAAGTATACATTAGAATCTAGAAAGATCATCTTCATTCCGATTAAGCTCCCATCTCTTGTCACGACATCCCAAATACGAGTAATGCGAACCTTTAAGCACCAATTATATCCAACTCGTGTAAGGTCCCGTATTTGATGTTGTTGTTGGGTTTGCATATTGGGAAATTGAATATGAAAAATCAAACAACTATAGTTTAGAAATATAAAAAAACAAACATAATCTAATACACTTATAATGCTACATTAAGTAATTATTTCATAATGTCACAATATAACATTTAAAGTCAATCAATTATATCACTTGAATAATACCAGGAATCCATACTTCAAATGTGGCGATTGTATAAACGCTCAAAAACTTTCGTGTATACAATATTCTTTGTGTGCGATATGAATCTTGGATTGTTATTTCACAACAATAATCGAAATCCATCAGGTGAGGTTACACGAGAAGCAGCAACATATAGTTGTCCATGACTAAAAACAGGTTCTGGAAGGTAGAGTCCAACATGATTGAACGTTTGCTCTTGGCTCTTATTTATTGTCATGGCAAAACATGGTTTTACTGGGAATTGCCGTCGAGAAAGATCAAATGGTAATTGAGTGTCGGAAGGTACCATCTCAATTCGTGGAATCAAACAACAGTTATCTATGTGACTTCCAGTTAAGATCTCTGCCTCAATTACTCTATCTGCAAGCCGAGTAACAATAAGTCTTGTCCCATTGCACAACCCATTTGCTTGGTTTATATTTCTTAACAATATTATGGGGGCCCCAACCTTCAACTCTAAGACATGATTTGGAAGTCCAGAAAACTTCAAACTGTTTAAGAACTCAACTGGATATAACAGTGTATTTGTTTCAATACTTTCAGACGACGGTGAGATACGATCTGCACTCAAGTATGTTCTACCATCTCCAGGGATTAATGCAAGTAGGCGATCATTAATTTCATCAACAATTTCATTTTTTGTTGCCAATATTGCCCTTTCTTTAAGATATCCCCTATTAGTGAGCATCATATACAAATCTGGAAAAGTATCTTGGATAACATCATCAATTGGATCCTCATGCAAGGAAATTAAAAATTTATCAGGGATTTTGATCCAAGTTGGTTCTTCATCATCATCTGATAATTTATGTAATGGCAAACGACCTTCTCCAAGGTTCAATATCCGTTGGCAAAACTCAACAACTTCTGAATTCTCAGAATTGACCAATCTCATATTTTGAGTGAGAATGTGAAGACTACAATGTGACCAAAGAGCAGATGAAGGTAATGATGCTGCAACAATATCACCTCTACTACCACAATTAATGACAGGCAAGATTTGTCGAAAATCCCCACCAAGTACAATAGTTTTTCCACCAAAAATTCTAGTAGAAGCAATATAATCATGAGGACGCATGATGTCACGCATAGTGCGATCTACAGCCTCAAAAGCATGTCGGTGAGCCATGGGTGCCTCATCCCATATAATAAGACTCGTCCTACACAATAACTCTGCCAGCGGAGTTGATTGCTTGACATTGCATACAAAATCTTTATCTAACTTGATGGGGATTTTCATTCGTGAATGGGCAGTACGCCCCCCTGGCAATAAAAGTGCGGCAATACCTGAAGATGCAATCGCCAACGCTATCTTTCCGTCAGAGCGAACACGTGATAGAAGTGTGCGCTAAAGATATGTTTTACCAGTGCCGCCACTTCCATATACAAAGATAAGCCCACCAATTCCAGATTGTACCGAACCCATTACAGAATTGTAAACTTGTAATTGGCCTTCATTCAAGCCATGATATAAAGATGAATGCTCTACAGAAAGTGTAGCCGGATCATAATTCAACTCTTCAAGTATCAATGAATTATGCTCGATAATTAAAGTAGTCAAATCGGGATACGGCATACCAACAAATTCCTTCAAACTTCTTCCATTCCTATTCAGGATTTTCTCAACATCGTAAAGTGCATAATTGTACCTTTCCGAGTCTGATAATACAAATTCATGATCATTCATAAGTCGATGTTGCATTGTGATAACATCATCGGACAATGCATCACGATGTTGCATCCAAAGCTTATTTGGGTCCACAACTTGACAAAATAATAACATTGTCACAAATAGCTCCCGCAAATAAGAAGGCATTGCCCAATGGGAAGATTCATGTAGTGCCTAATGCCACTCGCCATCGCCATCTAGCAAACCCAATGCAAGACACGTTTCCTTAAAAGTAGGATAAATAATACCCCGAACTGTGCGTAAATCATCAAATGAGGTTGGACCTCGTTGAACATTTAACAACATACGAAGGTAATACTTTTCACTAGCAGTCGGGTGTACATTCCATATCCTACCTACAGCTCTTCTTCTCAACCGAGAAGTCAATTCTTTCTTTTATCTATTCCAAACATAATGCATAAGGAACTCCACATACGTCAACCTCTTCGCTGCATCATCATTTATGTTACGACGCATCCATGTCAAGAATTTTATGACACTATTTCTCTGACGTTCAACAATGTTCTGGATGTTCGCATTTGCTAGGTACACAATATTTTGTTCATTGGGAAGATGGAAAGATAGACGTTCCACAGGGGGGTCATGGTGATGAATTTCAAACCCAAAAATGCGCCAGCATGCCTCAGATGCTGATATATATCTACAGTCCATATATTGTTTAATTTCATCAACCTCATGCCTAGTTGGCAACTGAGTAACTGAAGAATTACACCCAGAACTTTCAATCACAACAGTCGACCTATCACTCCCCTTGTGCATATATTTGCACACGTACTTCATACAGTTATCCCTATTCGTTTTCTCAATATTGCAATGACAGTCATGTTTCACAATTAAATCAACGTTGTAAGGGACAACGAACCGATTATCAAGAATACATTCGTGCTTTATAACTGTATCATCTGTACATCGGCGCCTATATACAGGATACCCATCTTCACCAACTGATGTTTCAGATTGAAATGCATGATGGTATTTTTTCTTGCACTTGCCATTAACCATACAAGGGGATCTATGGTTAGCATTCCTACAAGGGCCGTGCATCATGTGCTTGGCCACTGGCGCATATCCGATAGGGTCAATTTCTTTGTTAGGCAACTCAGCAGATATGTATTTATCAATAGATGCAGGGTCAGTGAGTTTGTCTTCCTGATGCAGGAAAAGAGCAATATGTGCATGTGGTAGGCCACGTTTTTGGTTTTCTACTGCAACAACAACTGTATGCAAACAAAATTATAAAGAATTACCTAGTGTTATTGGTAACATATATAACATACGAATGTATAATAAGTTTGAAATTGGAAAGTGTGTTATTACCACCCATAGATCTACCAAAATGTTGTCCTTTAGTAATGTCATGAAGCAAAGATTGTAACTTCATCTGAAAAACACGGTCCACAATATCAGGTCTGTCCGCTGATGTTTGACCAGGAATTAATTCTAAGCACTTCGTAATCTCATTCCAGTTAGGATTGCATGTCATTGTAATAAAAAGATCTGGATGACCAATCCAACGACAAATAGCCATTGCATCTTGATAGCTTTGAGCCATGTAACGTGGGCCACCAGTGAATGATGCTAGAAGAATACAAGGTCTGCCAGTTAATGATGCATTCATATCAGCTCTATTAATGGCATCCTCCAAACCATAGAGTACTTCACAACGTAATTGAGATTGATGTGATCTAATCCAATTGAAGCGTGCCTCAAGAATACAACAATATACAAACACAACATATTGCTGGAAAAGCCTACCACCACGAAGCACCAATGAATAAACGAAAGATCGTTGTTGTAGCTGGAAAGCATAATATTCCCTCATGATCACCTTATTGTGTATGCCTCCAGTCAAACTGCCTTCACGATATGCAATCCCTTCGTAGAAACCATCAGCACCATCTGGCCTCAATATGAGAAAGTGTAATGACATTAATTTGGGATGTAGTACATTGATACGTATGAGGCCATGACGATGCGTGAAAACAACTATATCCTGTTTATTGCCCTCATCCTCTTCAAGGCCAACTGTCAATCCAGCGATTTCAGTAGATTTAGGTAAGTTATATCAGCAGCCATCTCCGGATCTAGACATAAGCAACCTCAACCGGACAGGGCGACCTTCAGATTCTTGAAACATGTCACGAGCCCTTCAAAACTCTCTCACAAGTTGGTTGTGCTCATCAAATATCTTTATTAATGAATCAATAATGAATATATCAAGTGCAGTAGCATTCGCTGAACCGAAACTCCTAATTCGGTTTTCCGTCTCATGCTCCATATCATGTATGTACAATTGAGCAAATCTTGGTGGATCCCCATCAAATGGTAATAGGCAACCAATATGATGATGATTTTCTCCCTTTAATTGAAAAACAGGTGGACCACCTCCATCATTGATTCCCATATTGATTTCAGCCCCCGTGGATGTAAAAGAAAAACGACAATTGAATTCCCGTATATGTTTACGAAAGTGTTAGACTCAACATCATTATTGTAATCCATCAACTTGCGTAGTAATTCTGGAGGGGGTGCTTCATGGGGCAATTGGACTTTTCCATTTTGACAGCAGATTGAGAAAGTAGGATTCCTCGGGCGACGTGACTTGATGTTCCTTTCTTCATACCAAACAATTGCTTGACAATGCTGGTTAGGACATACGCAACCAGATGGCCTAAAATCTTCTCGTTCAAAGTGTCGTCCTATAATGAATAAAATTTTCTAAGGTTTTAGTTTTTTTATGAAAATATGGGTATATAATTCAAAATGGAAAGCTCATTACTCAAATGGTGGGCAGCAATATGTCCTCGGATAGTAGTATTTTCTGTAGGAGTGCTATTCATGGATACTGTATCTGCTTGAAGACATTCTTCTATTAATATATATAAAGGGGTAAAGATGCAATGTTAAAACATTTTTGTAAGATTACCTTCATCTATAATATTTTCAGTTTCGAGATCTATCATAGGAATCGGCTGGAGTTGAACAGTGTGTGGTCTACGCCTTTTAGGTACTGGACTCCTAGCATTTGAAGGTTCCCCAACTTGAAAGGTTGTTTGCATTGATGGGCGATACACTTCAATTTGAGTAATACTGGAAAGTTGTCCTTCAATTGTTGATTCTGGTTCCCCCAATATAGCAAGAATATTAGGAGTTGACATGTTCATTCTGTCACAGAGCGGTGTCCTCATCAATTGAGGATTCAAAACAGCAAAGCCGTTCAGTGTGTCATTATTCATAGTAGAAATCGGTGTATAAACCAAGCTCTCAATGGTCAATTTATTTTCAATTGTAGATAACATTGGAGATTGAGTCTGGAAGACATTGACCCTGTTCAGTCATCCACTTGTTGATTTGGTTTCACCAAAAGTAGTAGAAACATTTGGTGTAACCATGTTGGTGATGTCACGTAGGGGTGCCCTAATCGACTGGGGATTAAAGACACCATGGCCATGTGGTGTATCATTGGAACCCGAAGATACCGGTGTATACACAACGGTCTCAAGTGATAACTGACTTTCAATTGGAGATAACATGGCAGTCTGAGTACGGAAGACATTAACCCTGTTTTGTGGCCTACGACTGTATGTAGGTGACGTAGTTATTTGATTACGCCCTGTGTTTATAGGGAAAACATGCTCTTGGCTTTCTCTTCTTCGAGAAGATATAATATCTCGGCGGTGTGAGCGCCTTGCTCTGGCATCCATGTGCCAAACTACTTTTGAAATTGGAATGATAATAAATAAAAATGATAACATATGGAAAAAAAAGTAAAATAGACAGTGTATAAAAAACATACATAAACACAAAATATGGCATTATGACATGAATCTATTCTAACTTAAATTGGCTGTGATGGTTCATTGTAGAAGGGGAATATAGGTTTAATTGCATCAATTATTAAATAAATGGAAATTATCACTAACTTCCTCATCTAATGTAACATCTATATTTCCATTGTCTTCAACAGCATTTGATCTTAGTCGGTGAAGCCATTTCCTATATTCTCTTGCATGCATATGACTTGATTTCTTATTATGCTTTTTTGCAAAAAATCTTTTCCCATGGGCATAAATGTTTTGTTCATCAAGTTTTTCCATTTTCTGAGCAGTCATCTGTAATATTTTTAAGTAAAAGAACTATGTTATAATGGGTATATACATGGTAATTAGTAAAAAAGAGACGGCAATATAATTAAACAAATAAAATTGTAGTAAAAAAGCAAGTTATTGAATTGCTATTTTTAGTAATAACAATGACTTTTGTTTTTATTAAGGTAAATAATTGTTTTGTATATTATTAAATGTTATTAAAACATTTTAATGGCCAAACACATACAATATCATGCAACTGCTTTTCGATGAGCAAAATATTAGCCTTTAAATGGAATTTAATATACTAGAATGGTCCATTAAAAAGAGCATTACGACTAAGTGAAATATAGGAAGAAATGAAAGACTTATTTGTTAGAAATTATATTTCTTATTTGTTAGGAAAAAATTGAAGAAAATATATTTAGAAATTATAGGTCTTAATTTATCATTCATATATAAAGGTTTTTCATTTATATGCTAAAATTTTAAAAATTAAAAATTATAGAGTAATTGCTAAAAAGTGAATAGTACAAAGAATTTGTGATGGATGAAGTATTATTTCTTATTTTTTTTAATAATAGAAAAAAGCATAACAATCATACAAATTATGTGAAGTTCAAAGATTTTGTAATATATAAAATAAAAATTTTTGGGACTAAGTGGTCAAAAGTTGCTTAAGGACGCTAAGAAAAAATGCAGTGGTTAAATCAAACAAATTTAAAGATCTAGGGTCATTTTGAAAAACAGACAAAAGTTGGGGGTTAAAATACCAAGAAAGTCCCTGCAATTTTTTTTTTTATAAAAAATATGTAAGATGGTCTTTTCATTTGGTATATAAATAAGTATAACTTCACAATTTGGCTCATTTTGTGAAAAAGGAAGTCTCATACTTCATAAGTTCATAGGTGGAGTTATTCATAAATGGTGGTAACTCAGCCCCCACTGTTTATAATTATCAACCACCAATTTTTTTCAATTTTTGAAACAGCTTCCATGATTTTTTACATGATAGATGCAAAAAAACTCAGCCTATGACTCTGTCCAAAATATTCTAGTGCTAATGTCATGGACCAAAATGTAGGAATAGGAAATGACATAACAATCCCTTAAAAATAGTGAATAATAATAATAATAATAATAATAATAATAATAATAATAATAATAATAATAATAATGGGTATATTCTATAACCAAACACGACAACACTAATAAAATAGCATTATAGAAAGTGAAAGCTCATACACACGGAATTAAAATTACCTGATTTTAACTATCATAAATATCATTTTTTATACCTGTAAATATATACTTCTAAATACAAAAAATTACTTGATATTGGAAATTAATAATCTAAAAAAATTAAACATTAATAGCTTAAGAATGAGCAATTAAAGAAATATTATATCTTACTTATGAATAAAAAGATTTGAGATGAAAATGTTTTAAAAAATAAAATAGAACCTTCATTTATGGGTTTTTGCCAAAGAAATAAATATTAGTAAGATATAACTTTATGTTTGTATTTGTAAGGACCTAACAAAAATATTACTTCATTTATCATATTATGTTTATTAGTTTTAAAATTTTGCGTGTCTCAAAATATAGGCCATCTTTTTCATACTAATAATTCTTTTTAAAATGTATATTTCTCAATGTCCAAACCCAATGTAACGAGTTTTAAATACACACGCACACACTAATCAGTTATACGACTTGGTTGGTTACCCATGTATCTATTTTCTTTATTACAAAAGATTAGTATTTAGATTAAATAGTAAAATATTCTATTAAACTTCTTAAAAAGTATCATTAAGAATTGAAATTTTTATACAACTCTCCTTGAGCTAGTCCTTGAACAACAACTTTTTTTCACATATTTGATGATTTATGTTCCATATTTGAAAATTGAAATTTTTCAATAAAATTTTGCAGCATTTTCCACTTAAACACTTTATCTGTTGGAGAAAATTGAGTTGGAAAGTATTGAAATTATTGTCAAAGAGTGGGCGTTATATTGGTTGCTCAATATAAGTTGAGCTTTATTTTTTATTAGCTCCCGCATGCTTCTACAGTTCCCTTAAATGTTGCTAACTTTTTATTAAGTCACATTTTTCCTTTTTAGTTTAGTAATTATATACATTCTTGCATCTCTTCAAATGGTATTGAATTCCCAGAAACTATAAAAATTAAAAATGTTTCCAAAATATTGGTATAAAATATATTTAAAAAAGGGCAACAATTATTAAAATAAAATTATTCAAAGGAAAAATGGAAAAGAATTTTAATGTGTAAGTAAGCCAGTAAATGTATCTCATGCGCTTGATCAACTATGTAAGTAATTGAAGGAAAAAGTTTATCCCGTTAAAGTTTGTAAAAATGCACAAGTGTCCTTAGAAGTTTAAATTTCTTTGGCTTCATGTAAACCCTAGCAGAGGAACGAAGAACAGAGAGATGTGAGCGAGACTTTTGGGAGAAAAATATAAAAGAAATGCGTATGTTTGATTCTTTTTAGTTGTAGCGTGCATAGGTTGAACTCCAATTAAGTCCATAAACTTTCAAAAAAGGTTGCCAACGGCCCAACATCCCCCTAAATTTTTTATGTTTTGACTTTTCGCTATACAATTTTTTTTTTAACCCTGTTTGAGTCAATTTATTGTGCTTGATTTTGGGCATGGACACGTATATTTATTTCTTTCTTTCAATTGGCTCATTTCCCTAAATGGCCCCTTTTTTCGGTAAGGCCTGCCCTTTTTCCTTTGTAATTTAGAAGGTCTCATATCCTAACATACTTTATCCCAGTTTCAAAAAACCAAATGGCTTAAAATTGATTATTCCATTTCTTTGTCCTGCATTTAATTGGGCTCAAGTTATTTAACAGTTGTTTAATTCAATTGGGCCAATATTGATTATTCGATTTAACTATTTTTTTGTTACTTAATTCATTATCTAGTTTAATTCTTTTTTTTTTGTCAGTTTAGTTCTGATTTATATAAAAAAAAATTACCAATCTAATTAAGGCCATCATTCTTAAATTCATTGTCTCACAATTAATTTTATATTTTATTCAATTTTAGGAGCAAAATGATAATTAGAGAAAAAAAATACTTAAAAATACCAAAGGAAATGAGGAAAAATCAAGGCTAAAAAAGAATGAAGAAAATGAGAAAAAAAAAGACTTAAAAGACCAAAGAAAATGGAAGATTCTTAGGGAAATTAAATCACACCATATAAAAATAAAGGTTACGTGATTCGGTGGGGGGAAATTTTCAAAAAGTGGAAAAGCGTATAATCGAATTAAATTAATAAATTTAATCTGGGTGGAAAAATATGATATCAATGGATTGGGACTAACAATAACCGACAATAAGGGGTTAATTGTAATGAATCTAAAAAATATAATAAATTATACAAAAGGTTAGAAAAATTTGTAGTTAAATTAGATTAATAATTAATAAATTCAGTCTAGGGGAAGAATATTATATAATCACTAGGAACAACTAAACACTTTTTTTTTCATTTTTCTCTTTTTTTTTTTAAGAATATAATACTAATTATACAAGGGCAGTTGTTAAATATATTAGCACGGGCAGATATTTGTATGACTATGACTAATAACTTCAAGTACTAATGTGGAACAAATACGAAAGTTGTGAGCTTGATAGGATTTCATCGGCTTTTACATGGAGTGTAATTTATATTAGAAACAAAGGGTAACTAAGTCAATTTACTTATTCCCTGCCATATCTACCATTTTCCCAACACCTCTCTACCTGAGCCTTGAGACTATGCACCTAGGTGTATAAGCACCTAATTAACACCGTTAGGATTTTGTTAGTTTTAAGTATAAATAGTAACTTTTACTTCTTAAGATAAGTTATATTTAATTAGTATAATTATGGAATGTATTAACCTTATTCAAATTTTTAGCTATGGGAAAATTTTAAATTTGAATTCATTTGAAAAGATAATAATAATGAAACAAATAAATATAATATGATAAATATGATAATTATTTAAAAACAAGTTTATTCATTCAGTTTTTTCGTATAACCAAATATATTTCGATAGTGGCATACATTCAAATATCAGTTTTATACAATTGGTTGTCAGTTTAATATATAAAGAATTCAGTTACATGATACACATTCATCTCTCTCTCATGAGACATAAACACCACCAGACAATACAAATAAAAAAATCAGTAAATCCGAGACCCAAATCACACATACAATATTTATCACATATCAAACCCAAATAATGCATATCACACATTTTGAACATGGGAGCATACATGATCACATGTGTTATCCTATTAGTCAGAAGTTCCCACACAAAATAGTAGACAAACAAATCGTTCCTGGGATCATACACAGAATCACATAGACATACAAATCAAACTTGGGATCATACATACCCACCACCAGATAATACATCAAGATTATTATAAACAATCTTAGCAGACAGAACAATACAAAATCGTGACAAACAACACACGAATCCAACAAAAAATGTTTGAAATTTGGAATCACACCTTTTGTCCTACTTACAACCCACCGCAGGTACCGTTGTAGGCCACCAATTGGAACTCAGCCTTCTCATAAACCACCGCAATCACCGTCTCCCGGATCGACGCGGTATTCTTTTCGCCCTTATCATCGTCATACTTTTTTTCGTGGAGAGACACGACTTCTTTTTTCCTTCTCCGTCGCCGGCGCATTTGAAGAATCAGTGTGCACGAACCCACCACAATCATCGTCCTAGGCCACTCGGTCTTCTCACAAATTGATTAGAAGTAGAACTTGGGATTATACATACCCACTACCAGATAATACATCAAGGAAAAAGAATCAAGGCAGAGAAAAAAAAAAAGAACTATAAGAACCAGGGAGAGGAAGGAAAAAGGAATAAGAATAGCAGAGAAGAAGAGAAAAAAAAAGACGTAGAGACAAAGGAGGGGGACGATTAGAAGTAGGACAAAAAGCCAAAAAAGATTACTGGTAGGAGAAAGAAAATTACGGGAATTAAATGGTAATTACTAAATTGACTAATTTATAAAAGGAAACTTAGTGATAATTATCACAAAAATTATGAATTTATCCTAATTGATACAAGTTTCCTTTTAAATCTAAAACTAACTGAACCTAAACGTCATCTAATAGGTGCACAAGTACCTAGGTGCATTTCAGAATTTGCCCTCTACCTAATACATGTCAATCGCTCCTCTCCATACGATTCTTCCGGCGGACACCGGCATTTACTTCTGATCATGTTTTTTCTGGCCATTCGGCATGATTTTTCATTATTCTTATATGGCCGTTGGCCACCGATCGACATGTATCATTTTTCTTTCTGGTTCAAAAAGATTTTTGAAATCTTGTTCTAAGAATGAGTTAGATTCGACCATAGTTTGAAGGATCTACGTTGAGATCCGGGAAAAGACGTTCGTTTTTTGCCACCTCGCGTCCGGTTTCCCTTACTTTTCTGGATCTATTTCATTTTGTTGGAACTATTTCATTTTTTTCCTGGACCAGATCTTGTTTAGTTTTTGTTTCCGCTATGACTGAGTATAATCATCTGTTTGTGTTCCTTTTTATTGTATTGTGTTTTGGCTTTTTCGATTATTGTCCAGGATCTTTTGGTGTGCGTGTGTTTTGGTCCATATCTGTTTTGATTTTCATTTTTCGGTCCTTTTTTGCATGCACTTTTTAGGATTGCAACATTTTTTACTCTCTGATCAAGCATTTTCTTAAGATTCACACTCACTCGCACACGATCTCGATCTACACTACAAATCTTACGATTTTTTGCAGATATGTTGGATTTTCAAATTTTTTTTTCAGGATCTTTCCGGCATGATCTCAATTTGGTTGTGCAGGTATATGTATTTTCGTTTATGGTTGGTTCAGATCTTTTATTTTCATTTCAATCTCCCATTTCTCTTATTTCCCATCTTAAATTGTAGATGTTGATTTGCTTCACATTTTCTAACATTAGTTTTTAACTTTCCACAACATTCATATCTACAGGTTTGGGGAATTGGTTGCCAGTTTTGGATGAGCACAGTTGTCCAGGGAAATGGAAAAAACTAAGTAAGTTAATTTGTATATGCAACTTTTAAGTTGACTTATTGATGGAATAAATTCTTAAAATTTACCAACTTAGACTTAAAATTTGTAAAATTTATAAAATTTTGACGGTAATCAAATAATAATATAATTAGTAAATGATAGATTAATAGTAATTCCTATTTTTAATGATTTTCTTATATTTCAGATAATATCCGAAATACGAAGGTGCTCACACAATTTCCTATTTTCAAATAATTAGTTTGAAAATAAAAAAAGGTCAAGTGAGGGATCAGGTTTGAAGATTGAGGGCAAGTGAGGCTTTAATCTCTCTCTCTCGCCTCCCCCCCCCTCCCCGTGCAAAGACATTGTTTATGAATGTTTTAAATATTATACAGGAGGTTTATTCACATATTTCATGCTATTATTTTTTTAATAATTGGTAGGATCAGGTTTGAAGATTGAGGGCAAGTGAAGGAAAAATCCTACCACAGAACCTATGGACCGGTAAGCATTAACTCTATTTCTAAAATCTGTTGTGGTTACATATGTTCTGGTGTCTCTTTCACTGCATAACAATGAATGTTCATCCTGACCTAATAAATATAGTGTATATAAACACGTGGCATTCATATAGGATAAAAATACTGCTCCATATATAATGTAAATGTAAATAAATTACAAAACTTGCAGACTTACCTGGGGTTGGAGAGTTTGATATTGGTCTCCAGCACTTATCTGAATCTGAACCTACACAAGAAATAGATTTTTAGTGTTTGATATTGAATAGAATAATTCATTGGCATTTAAAGTGAACACTTGCCTGTGTTGTGTGATGCTATAAGTC
The DNA here is from genome assembly GCA_039654915.1 of Aquilaria yunnanensis. Lineage (NCBI taxonomy): Eukaryota > Viridiplantae > Streptophyta > Magnoliopsida > Malvales > Thymelaeaceae > Aquilaria > Aquilaria yunnanensis. The sequence goes on along the minus strand of CM077593.1, from coordinate 99,041,933 downwards.
GACCTTGACATGAAATAAATAATAAAACTGGGTTATTCTCAAATCAAAAGTCTAAAAATCAGTGTTGAATAAAAGAGGAAAAATAAGAGGGGAACAACAAACTTACTAGGTTACCAGAGAAGCCGAAGCTAGGTTATGATAGGGTTACACTGTATATATAGTTCCTCATAATCCTACGGTTTCCATTGGCAAATTTGGTAAATACGTGGCATATTTAAAAACGCAATTGATTATAGTGATAATTGATCACATAATTTTGGAAAATAGCTTTTTCATAGGAAAACTACAATATTCCTAATCACATTATTGCGCTTACTAATTGGAATTCAATTTTGATTCTCTGCAGATCACTGATATTATGCCTTAATTTATGCCAATTGTTTTTTGTGTCAAAGATTCTTGGTTTGATCCTTTTTTGTCAGTATCATGGTTTTTCGATGAACAAACTCATCTTTTACTGGATAAATATCTTAAATAAGAGCAAATACTTCTTATAATAATTGAGTAACGCACTATTTAAAAGATAGTAACGCATAGATTATTTACTTGATCTTTTTTGTCCTTAGTAATAATATATAGATGCAGTATCATAGTTCTTCGGTGAACAAACTCCTCTACTGAATAAATATGTTCTATAAGAGCAAAAACTTCTTATAATAATTGTGTAACATATTCTTTAAAAGATAGTAAAGCATATGCTTTTGATTTGATCTTTTTTGTCCTCAGTAATAATATAGATGCAGTGACGCATCATGGTTCTTCAATGAACAAACTCATCTTCTACTGAATAATTATCTGATCTAAGAGCAAAAACTTATAATAATTGTGTAACACACTGTTTAAAAGATAGTAAAGCATAGAGTATGACTCCTAACGAAAGAATGACAGCCCACGCGCTTCTGCTTCGAGTGCGTAAAGTTCATCTATTAGGGCCTCATAACCTGGATTTCTTGAACCCAACCGATTTGTCTCTGTGAAAATTCCAATCACCTTGTCTCTGAATCTGTCCCAATACCTTTTAGGGAGCTTAGTTTGGATCCTCCATGTCCTCCACTTTTTTATTGGGTCTTCAATCATTTCATCTTCGGACTCTCCCCTAATAAGATAAGGAAAAAATGTATAGAATGATCTAAGTTCAAGCTAAATATATTAAAAGAATGGAGGGTATTTAAACTCACGAGGATAAACATATTGTTTCAACATTCTTGCTGCTCACTTCCTCGTTCTCTGCCTGATTCTCTTCGTTCGATACACATACTACTTTTGTAAGTTCTCCGGCCTCTATGCCACATCCATTCTGTGATAACTCATCTACAGTGATTGAAGCCATGAGTATATTTTCTTATCTGCATCCTTTACCTCCACTTCTTCAGAACTACGATGGGTCTTAAATAGGCATTCTAACTCTTATATATATATATATCAATTTTCTGGTTTTCGGTGTATAACTGTTGTCAATATACATTAAATGCAATTGATATGTGTCTAATTTTATTGCATAGGAATATTTTATAGATAGACGTGATCTCTCATATATGTTAATATATCAATTGCTGATTTCAGTGCTATAATTGCTGATATTATACATTCAATGCGAGATATATGGGTCTGATTTTTCTGGTGGATAATATATTATAAAGGTGCCCTTATTTTTCTGCTGATATTTTTCTGGTGGAATATTTTATAGATAGGCGTTGAATGCACTAGAACACACTTTTAATAACATAAAATAAAATGCTAAAATGGCATGAAACTGCATTCAACGCCCTTATTCTAGATAATAAGAAAAAACCCTATTACTAGATATATCTTAGAGCTCTAGTGGGTCTTCCTCAACCTGGATGACTCTATTGCGCTTGTTTACCCCATCAGGCCCTCCACCCACAGGAAAATCTCGAACACCGAATACCTTACGACTCTTTATGTTGCTTGATCCACTTTTTGTGTCTCCTGGAATGTTAAAGAACATATTAAAATCATCCTTGCTTATCTTGTTTGCTTTTGCCTCGAACTGCATAGAAAAATTTTAGTATATTAGTCACAGAGTAGTAAAATATATAAAATGGGAGAAGAAATTACTATATACACTTGTGTGCTACCAAATCAGCTTCCAGTCGGATTATTTTACGTTTTAGTGCATCATTTTCTGCCCTAAGAAGTTGTAGTGTCTCATTTTCATTCTCCAATCGCCTCAGCCTTGCAATCAAAGTTGTGTTTGCGTGGAGGATTGAAGAATAGCATTCTGCAACAACATCCATATTTAGATTTCTGATGTATTAATCTACTGTGAGAAATGATGTATTCTTGTGTTTTAGTTGTCACCTTTTTATACTATGAGAAATAATGTTTAAAATGGCAATTGCTGGACATTGTGTATTTGACTTTCAATTCCGTGTATTCAAGACTAAGAATAATCAGGAAAGTTTGCATTTAATATAGATTTTATTGCTATCATTCACGAGCTATTAAAAACGTTCCACAGCCGGATTGTTTTGGCTAATAGCTTGATGGGCAAATTTGGTAAAACGTGTGAAAATTGTGTTTAATACCTGCCATATATAAAAATTGTGACACGTGGCATTTATATAAGAGGTGTGTTAAGTGAAAAGTCATATATATCCTTAAGTGTATCCTGCTTTTAATATATATATATTATATAAGCCCCCACCACCTGAGTTCTGGTGGCAAGAGGAACACTCAGCCCCAGGGAATACTCAGGGTTCGAATTTCCTTCCCCTTCCTCCAATACCAAACAATTTCATTAATATGATTTAGTTGCTTTCCAAGCTCAAAAAAGGTAGGTATTTCCCTTCTTTCTTATACTACAAGTGTATCTCCTTAATCTATACCTAGTAGCACAGATTCTTAGTACAAAAAAAAAAGTAAATAAATAAAAGAAAGGCTGAAGAAATTTATTGAAAATCTCAATTCAGTACCCAACTTTTTTAAAAAAATTGTAAAGGCATCTAAACTCTGATAAAATTATAGTAAGTTATTAAAATTTTAAAAATTTCAGTTTAGTCACTAGAGATAATATCATTAAGCATCATCAATGAAATGTTTTATGACTGAATATTAACTTTCCCCAGTTGTACATAATAAAGAGTAACATTTTTTAGTCATCAGAACTGAAATGAAAAGTACTTAGAAGTTCAGGGCTACAGATGCAAATATAAAGAGTCAAACCGTCATCAAAGACTTCAGTTTTAGAAAAAAGAAACAAAGAATTTATAAATAAAAAAAAAAGGATGAAAAAACGAATGGAGAAAAAAAAATGTTTTGGACAGACGATTACCAATGAACACGTGTAGAAAATGGTGGATACGTGGCGGGTGTTGAAGGAAGAAAAGACACGTAAAAGAGTATCGTCGTGCCTATACTCCACGAGACCATTTGGGTCCCATTGCTGTTGCAGAATCGCAGAGAACATGATGTCATAACACCTTCCCTACTCGCTGGCGCTGCACCTGCAATAAGCTGAATAAATCTACTCGCCATTAGATTAGATCCGTCGTTTTCTTGAAAAGCTTAAGAATTTTCATTAAATCTTGCACAAATTAGGATTCTACCTATAATCTATTTTCTTTTATAAGAATCATGAATTGTAGGAAATATGGCAATCATATAAAGTCTCTTTTAAGAGTGTTCATCTGACCTTGTGTATTTTTAAAATTAGTTACCCTAAATCAAACCGAATTAATAGTTACATAGATTTTACGCAGTTAAAGGTTGAGCGGGTAGTGAAAGGAAAAACCTAATCATTCACGGGCTTGATCGGGTTTTTGTTGTAAAACTCAGTTGTACTCGTACCAACCCAGTTACTTCCACAATTTCTAAATTCATCATTAAGTATATTTGTTTATATTGTGTCTTGCAACTCACACGCTTCTCTTTTAATGGAACATGACAAAAGGTGTTTTGTATTAAGTGCAGTAAACGTCTAACTGGTGTTAGGTGTTTATGTACGGTAATATAGAAAAGAATAACTGCAACTTGAAAAAAATAAATTAGAGTTTCAGTAGAAGGCATCCAGTATTGCTAAAAATTTTTATTTTTTGTTGTTGCTATTTCAAATTCTTCTCTTAGTTAGCTTATACTTGATGCAAATAGTGAAAATGTTGGCTTAACACTCCCATTGCATTTCCTTTAGCTTGCCTTGGCATCAAATAGACCCTCCGATTTCCCTGTTTTTCTTCAACTCTAACAATTTTTTTGCTCCTAAAATCTAAGCATTTTTAATGGCAGATGATAAGATTAAGTCTTATCCTACACTCTGAAGTGTCTTGATGAATTTCCCATTTCCGCTTATTGATATTTTGCTGCCATTTGTTTTTTTGTTTGATTTCAATTTTTTTCCTATCTATTGTTGCTGTTAATTTTTTAAGTCTCAATAGGGCAGATGATGCGAGTTTCTTATGTTAAACATTGAAGTAGATGTGGATTTCAAACTCTACTTATTATCTGATGTCTTTATTTTCTTGAAATCTATTTACCAATTTATCTTAGTAATGGAATTTGATGAAATAAATGATGGGAGAAGGAAATGGGTGGACTAAATACTTGATGCTTTTGGTGTGTTTTGAATTGCTATTTTGTTACTTTCAAATTTGTAAATAATTTTTTGTAAAATGACTCTTAGAATATTACCTCATATAAATATAAAACCCGGTCATATCAAACAAACCCAATCACTTTTTAAACGGGTTGGGTTTTAATTGAATGTTTTCTCATATAGGTAGAGTTGGGTACTAGAATATACAACTTGTCAAAGTAGTGGGGTAGGTTTGATACTATTAGAAACCGTTACACGGGCCCCATGAACACCTCTAGATATCTTTATGTTTTGAATGCGAATTTTAATATTGTGAAAAGGGATAGAAAAATTATGGGGTTTTAGTAGGAGAAAACTAGACTCGTAAGATTATGTGATTTTACCCCTTTTGCACGATTTTGTTGCGATTCAAATCGATTTTTAGTGTTTGAATTTGGAAAATCATGGAATTCTACTATCTGGACCCAATATTGATAAACATGTTTTCATTTATCACTTTACCATATAATTTGTGATTTTTCATTATTGATTTCACAACTTATTTACATGTTGTCATGATACTCACCATTCTTGTGACCAATTTGGCAATAAATAGTAGTAATATATATGAGGTTTCTCATTTTTGCATGCTTATGTATTCCCTTATAAATATATGTAAAAACATATGAATACTTATTACTATAATCATGGACTTCAATTTTGAGGTATTTCGCTTACAACCAATAAGAGGTATGTAACACACTAAGTGGTAATGACATTTAATAGTCCTCTTGTTTTGTAAAGCTTGTTCACTTTATTATTCATAACAATTAATTCATAATTTTTTTTAAATTTTTTATAGAAATATAAAATTTTTATACAAAATGGTCCATTAGAAACTCTAGTTTATAAATATAATTTTTAAAAATTTTTAAAATATAAATTAAAATAAATATATTTAGGTCAAATTTTAGTATAAAAATATAAAAATGTCAATCTTTGTGAAACAAAGAGTAGTTTAATTATAATTATACTATTTAGAACCTCTTAGAGTATTTTTAATGGCAAAAACAACCATCTAAGATGCGCAAAATTGATGTTCAAAATCCCTTATGTTTTTACAAAGTAAAAATATTTCCAAGCTAGAGGCCAAAGCAGATTCATGAGTACAAAATTGTTTGATTCCATGAGTTAACTCTTAAGACACCGTAAGGCCAAAGATAGAAAAAAATATAAGGGGCAATTCATTTTAATTTAACGTCACTTAATTTAAAAAAAAATTATTTTTATTTTTACATGGAACTATTTTTATTTAAAATTTAATATAATGTAGGTGTAATAATCTATTTAAAATATAATTTTTATAATCTTATTAAAATTTTATTAATTTTTTAATGCCTAAAACTATAAAAATTATAAAAATTTAATAATATAATAAAATTTTACTTTCAAATGAATTGTTATATCTACATAATATTGAATTTCAAATCAATTTGGTTATAGGTAAAAAAGATGTAAAAATCAAAATAAGCCATTTTGGACTAAGTTAACTTAAGTTAAAATAAATTGGCTCCAATATTCCCAACTTAGTATTTATTATGGATTCAATATGTGAAAAAAGAAAAATGAATGCAATATGTGAAACAACCAAAAGGGGAAATTTAGTCCTACAAATTGTCCTATTTTTCATTTGAGTTCTAAAATTTTTAACTTATAAATAAGTCCTAAAATTTTGCTAAAGTGATAACAGTTAATCCTATATTTACTAAAAGACAATACTGAATAAAAATATGATTTGCAGAGAGAAAGTGGAATTTATATGATCAATTAACTATTAAATATTGCACAATTTGAATTTATTAAAAGATAGTTGTTGAAAAATTTAAATTATAATTTAAAAAATGTTGGTTTTAGAGAAATGATCAATTTTTGGATTAATTGCTTTAACAAATGCAAATTTTTAGGACTATTTTAGAAAAGTGAGAGGTTTTAGGACTAAATATTAACGGTGAGCATTTGGTTGGTTCAATTTAGAATAAATACTAATATAATGATCTGATCATTTTTTTATTTTTACAAGATGTATCTAAATTATCCAAATTATATTTCATTTTATTCGGTTCAGTTTATTCAGTTTCTCTTTATAAGACCCAGGTACATTGTAAATAAAAAAAAAAAGATAATATACAAAAGTTTACATCTTAAGCACAAAATTAAGGAATAATCAATAGCATATGATCCAAAACTAGTAGAAAATAGCTTTGTATAATAGGGACAATATGAATAATGATCAAATATTGATTACTATTTGGTTTATTCAGTTTATTTGGTTTATAGTGTACTATCCATTAACCGATTTCAATAACCAAATATGAAACTTGATTTTGGTTCATACAAACCAAACTAGAAAACAATTTGAACTATTTTATCTAAATGCAATCAGTATTTTTTGGCTTTACCCAAATAATGCTTACCCCTACTAACTATTTACGTAGCTGTAAAGTTTAAAACTTATTTTGAAAGATGAAATATTTTAGGGTTGAAATAGAAAAATAAGTACTCCTTTTGAAAAGTGAAATATTTTAAAATTAAAATAGAAAAATAAGTACTCCCTTCATCCCAAGTTATTTGTCCATGGGATGCCCTAATTTTATTATCTACTTTCTTAAATAAAATATCCAATTTACTATTATGACTACTTATCATTAATTTAATGTTTTGAAAAAGTTGAAATATTTAAAAGGATAAGGTTAGTTGCTGCTTTTTTCCAATAAAAAACTGCATTTATTACAAATCTCTTCCACTATGTGTATTTTTCTCTGAAAACACAAAAATTAGGACAAAAAATGAGCTTTCCCTAGCAAAAGTACTACTCCATATATTATGGGACACAAAAATGAATAGAGGAGTTTATGAGTGAATTGTAGAAATGGTATTTAGCCTTTAATTGTCATTCTGTTTTACTCCTTATCCTATTGAAATTCTATTTTGGTTATAAAAAAATTAAAATTGTTTCATTTTGGTCTCTCATAAAATAAAATTCATTAACTAAGAATAAATTTAAAGAATATAATATTTTTGACAATAAATAAGTAATTTAAATTAGTAGTTTTTTTCTTCTTGAATGAAATAATTTTAGTTTACAGGAAGAAAAAAAAAGTGATTTGAATTTTTCATTAACTATAAAAAAATTATTATATAGATTAAATTTTTTGTATGACTGCTACCAGATAATTTAAATTATGATCTAAGTTGTTATCAGATGAATATTTTGAGTTAACATATTCTAAACATATTCCATCCAATGGGGACCAAAATAGGACATTCAGTAGGTTAGAGACTAAAATGGAATAATAGTGAAAGGCTAGGGGTCATTCATGTAATTTAATCAGGAGTTTATCTTGTGAGAGCAATTGGATCTACCAGAATATTCCAAATGACTCGTGGAACATTAAACAACCCCTGAAAGAGCGAGTACCTTACACCCGACAGTCCTGAGAAGGGGCAAAACTCAACAACCCGTCCCCGCCACCCCCTTTATATGTACTTTTCAACTGCAGCCAAGCCAAGCGCCTCCAGGTTCCTCCGTTTTTTCTTAAACCCCAAAAACAGAACAAAAACCCTCGAATTCACGCAGACCTCCATACCTTTGATCTTCAAGTGAGGGTTCGGAAAATGAGCGGAGCTCTGCGGAGAAATGCGAGCGTCACGCAGTTCTTGCGGGGGCACTCCTCCTTCACGGACCTAATCAACAGAATCCGGCCCTTTCCCAGAAGCCAAACGCAGTCTCAGACTCAGGCCCGTGAGTATTTTAGGCTCTCGGATTTTCTCAGGAAGGCGAGGGAATGTGAAATTTCTTCTCCATTTATATCTTCTTCTTTCTCTTCTTCATGGGCTTCGTCTGCGAGGGCGTCGTTTTCGAAAGTCGGGTTCGTTGGATGGTATTTGGGGATGGTGAAGTCGCGTCCCGTTCTGACAAAGAGTGTTACCAGCTCTATGATTTATGTAGCAGCTGATTTGTCCTCTCAGGTCAGTGTCCTTTTGTGGGAAACTTAATGGTCCTTCTGGGTTTTATTTGTTTTCATTTTTCCTTTCCTTTTTCAAAAGAAGTTCTTTTCTTCCATTTGAGGGTTCCGTTTTGCATTTGAGGGTAACATGAGGTAAAGGCGAGAATCCAGTTTCGACCCTTTGCAGAGCTTAGTCCGAATCTCGTTTTTTGCCCCCTTTTCTCAAGTGAAATTTGATAGATGAAAATGGGTCTTCCTGAATATGCTTGCGTATGTGATGACTGGTTGGTTAAGTTAATTTTAAACAACAACTGCGAATTGCCGATAAAGTGCTTGATTATGAAGCTTGCAGGTGATCTGAGCATTGAATCTCAATGGTTCCTATGCAATTGTTGCTTCCTTTGTCAATTTCTTGCAAATTTTCACGTCTTGATTAGTTTAACGAGATATATCAAACGCTTTGTATATGGAGCTTCTATTTTGCAATGTGTACACTTCATGGCCTGTGAGGGACAAGCATCCCATAACTTGCATCATATGTGTTCAGGGCTTGATAATATCATGTGTTTAGAGTTTGAATGCATGATATTGGTCCGTGCAATTGATTCATGTCTTATCTTATATTTTCTTTAGACAATTTCACTGTCACCTTCAGAATCTTATGACCTGGTGAGGACATTGCGGATGGGTGGATATGGATTGGTAGTTTTGGGACCTTCACTTCATTTCTGGTTCAATTTTGTGTCCAAGCTCTTTCCAAAGACAGATGTGATCACCACTTTCAAGAAAATGGCAATGGGACAACTAGTCTATGGACCAATAATGACTGTTGTTTTCTTCTCATTGAATGCATTTTTGCAGGGTATGTTTGCTTCGTACTTCCATATATATTTCATGATACTATTGAAGGGCATTCCAACGTTTCTTGTATGTTTTGTTATTTTGGTCTCATCTTGTTTGCCTTAGTTCATTTTGTTGAGTTTGGATTTGTCACGATAATAAAGTAAAGCCAAAGCACAAAGCATGGTAAAGTGTGTCAAGCCCTTTCTCTCTCGCTCGCTCGCTGTCTCTCTCCATGGTTATATTGTAAAATGATAATTACCGTTTGGACTGCATTACTTGTAATTTGTCCAGTATATGATAGTAGGAAGCATGCTTACACATCTAATTATTGGGAAATTGGCCAGATGATTGTCATGACGTTCAGCTGGCTTTATTTTCATGCTTTTTTTCTCCGGGATATTGCCCTTGAGTTTTGATTTTTTGAATTAGTTTTATTTTGTCTTCAAGAAAATTAAGTAGCCAGGTCTTGTGCCATGTAAAATGTGTCCTATCTTTTGGTAAAACACAATCAAAGTTTAAGACCATAGACTCTTCTTTTAGCTGGCACAAGAGATTGGCTTAGTTGCATCAAGTGATTTGAACCAACTCTAGACGCTGATAGTAACTTGAGAAATACTGCAAAGACATGCAATAAGTAGCTTGTGATGTGAACGTGAGAGTATTGCATCTGGATAGTTTGTGCTAGGAAGAGTGTAATTTATCTAGATCCTGATTAGTTGTTGTGGTTGTGTGACTTAGGTGAAAGCGGTTCTGAGATTATTGCCCGGTTGGAAAGAGATTTAGCCCGAACACTGTTCAGTGGTGCCATGTACTGGCCTATGTGTGATTTTATCACATTTAGATTCGTGCCAGTCCATTTACAGGTATGTCTGATGCTGACCATCGGCTTTTCTGTTGCTCCCCCATCCATAGTTCTTGGTGTTCTTGTTTCCTTCTTTAAATTATAGATTTAACACCGCGTTACTATGCTTGACCTTTTTTGTTTTGTTATTTCTTGTTGTTGATAGCCGCTGGTGAGCAACTCATTTTCGTATTTGTGGACTGTCTATATGACATACATGGCAAGCTTAGAGAAAGCCGCCAATACGTGATTCTTTGCTGCTTTTTGAAGTTTCATAATTGAGTTCTGGCGTTTTGACAGAATTTGATTAACATTAGGTATGGGAATCATTTTTTTAATAGCAACTCCGGAAGGTCAGTCATATCTATGGAGCCGGTCCGGAGCATAAGCATTTTATTGAAGGTTTTTAGGGACCCCATTCATTTCCTTGTCATATAGTTGGTGTCAGATGAGGAGATGAGCCTATTAGGAAACAAGAGTTTGTAAAGTAAAATCTTGATTGCTGCAACTGCGTAAGAAATTTTGATTTGTTATCACTCTCATACAGATACAGCTACGATTTGTAGCCGCAGAAATGTTTGATGTTGATGGTCCGGTGATTATTGTTGCATCTTTTTTATGTCATTTGTATGTGAATGAGAGCTGCCATTCTCTTTCACCACCTTGGCTTGCTAGTTACTCCCATTGCCAATCACCCATTTTCATTGCCATCTCACTCACCACCTTGGCTTGCCATCTACACCCATCACCCATCTTCCTGCCTTTACCCAAACCCGAGTCCATGGAAGATGCCTATTCCCTCTTCTTACACGCGTATTCCTACGTTTACTGGAATTATTCTTAATTGTATAACTTGTCATACATTAACATGCCATTTTCTTGTCATCTCGATTAAGGTAATTTGACACAGTTCTTAATGGAATTGATGCTTTTAAAAGATGATTTACTTTTAGAGTCTTGGCTTAATTAAGGGGTTCGCTACAAAAAAAAAAATTCTAACTTTTTTGTGGAGTCAGATTACCAGAACATGACACTAACAATATTATGTGTCATCTCGTCATTAGTTGAATTCATGCGCATTTTATTATCTTCTTGTTAGATTAAGAAAGCCCAATTATATTATCATTGTAAGCCGAAATATATTCTCTCACTTCATCTCACAACTTTATTTTCACTCCCCATACACCTTCCCTACCTCTACCGTAACTCGAGTCCGTGGAGGATGTTCGTTTCCTCCTCTCTACCACTGACCGTTTTCATCTGTGTCCAATGTGCCTCGTTCTCATTACCCAATTTCCCCCACCCCTTCTATATTTTGTTTTTCCAAATTTTTTCCTAAGTTACATTTTTCATATCTACATATACTAATATGTTTTTGTAACAATTTCTATTTTGGCTCATCCTAGAATTTGCAACATTTTCATCTTTAATAAATTATTTTATCATATTATTTTTCAAATTATTTTTCCAATATTCACTTTCTTTCATATTTATTGATTATGTATAAAACGTGAAGGACAATAGTAGAAACAATATATAAGATAGAAGGATTATTATTTTTGTTTCAAATGTATCGATCTAATTATATAAAACTCATAAATGCTCATTGTAGTGAATGATAGATATCCTGTAAGTAACATACCTAATAGGCAACGGTCATTTGGGCTACGCCCAATAGCTTGATGTAGGATGAGTGGAGATCTTGTGCATAAAGATAATGTCAGAGTAACGAGATGTTTTATTGAGGGAAACCCTTCAACAGTCAAGTTAGTTGCCAGCGAGTAAGAGTGATAACAGAGTGCATAATGGAATTCTCATACCATGGGATTGGTGAATGATGCAGGCTAATATAGTTGAGGGAAGGTCCAACTTCTGGATGGAAACCCTCTAATCTATCCCGTAATTCTGAGATTTCCTTTCCTTCTCATGTGGGTTACTTTTTTGGCTTGTTAGGCATCTTGGCTTCTACCCATCTGTCATGAACTTGTTCGTTGTGGGCCTCGCGTTGGACCTATGCCCTACCAATATCTAAAATACTTATGTGGTACAACATTCATGTTTTTGTTGACAAGATAAGAATTACAATATTATGAGATGCAAGAGTATAGAATTACATGATAGCACAAATACAAATGTGGAATGAAACATAATTTACTAGTTTAAGGGCTTGACTATGTTTTTTCCACAAAATTTCTCAGCGGAAATATATATATATAAAATTGGGCTGCATCTGGGCCGCCAAGCCCAAATATCCCAGATATAGGCTTTCGGCTGGGGAGGGGTCTGACGTACACTTCAGAAACCCTAGTTTTGGGGGGGCGCCACTATAAATACCCATCCTCTGTAATTGGTTCGCCCCCATTAGGATAGTGATTAGGGTTTTCTTACTCGGCCCTGCCTTGATATCCTGCTCGCTGGTTGAGAAGCAATCATGGGTCACTCTAACATCTGGAACGCTCACCCCAAGACCTACGGCCCTGGGTCTCGCGCATGGTAATTCTAATCGCTCCGTCATCCTAGTCTCTCTTTTGTTTGGTTTCCGAGAAAATAATCAGGAGTCGGTTGAAAGTATTCCAATCTGCTGTTCTACCTCCTCGTTTGTTTGAGTCCGGTTGATTCTGTTACGATGTTGTTTTGATGTTCCAGTGTTCCATGTGCCGTAGTAGTTGTTTCCGAAAGTAGAGTTATATGCTTCTTGGGTAAGGTGAAAAGTTTGATTCATTGGGTTCAGTTTTATTTGTGTTGAAAAGCTTAGTGTAATTGATTTGGTTCTTCCGTATCTGCGATCTTCTATTGTATGTGTGAGTTTGTGCACACCCGAGTCTGAAGGTCTAAGTTTGGCGTAATGTACTTTTGGATGGACTCTGGTATAGAATTGGTTCCGTTACTCTTGAAACATTATAATAGTATTAAAATTTATGATGGTGAATTTTGTTTGTGAGTCTGCTGAGGTTTATGTTTCATGAATCATGTTTGGGTGGTTGTCTTCCTTTGGTCTGTCTGATCTGATATTGTTTTGCCTCTTCGTTTGTAGCCGTGTCTGCGGGAATCCTCATGCCATTATCAGGAAGTATGGCCTCATGTGCTGCAGGCAATGCTTCCGCAGCAATGCCAAGGAAATTGGTTTCATTAAGGTATGATTCTTCCTCTTCCGATGCATTTTCATTTGATATGGGGTTCTGTCTGACTGCATCATATGAATTTCTTTTGCAGTACCGCTGAGGGATTGAAACAAATCCGAATGTTTATCTGATCGGGTGCCTCTGTTTTTACTACTTTAGACTGCTTTGTTCTGGACTCATGTTTTGTTTTGAGCTTAAAAGATTTTTTGGTGGACCTAGAACTCAACTAGATCTGTTGTTTCTTATTTGAGTAATGATGCCCCTATTATCTGTTAAATGAATGACAGCTTCTGTTATATATATATTCGTTTTCGTTGCCCCTAGTATTGGAATAGAGGGGTGGCCTTTGTTCGACCCGCATATGTTGGTAATGGTGTTCTTAAGTCCGAAAATGTTAATTAGCGCGGCGTTAACCGTAGAAAAATCGGTTGTAGGACAGGTCAACTTTTCTTCTCCTCCAAATCCTTCTTCACAATCCCTTCAATCTAGACCAACCAGCCCAAGTAACATGCTGCCGGCAACTGCCGCAACCTTGTTGACATCCCGGGAATCTCGCCGAGGAATGCTGAGATTTTATTGTCGAGCATGCTCGACTTCCCAAAGCTGGCGCTGAGCCCTGAGACGACGTTGAATGAAGATCCGTTCAACCAAGCCTCCTTGTAGGAGTTTGTCGCAGTCGTCAGGGAACTTGTTGCTGACGTTAGAGATCCTTTGCTTCAGAAATTGCTGCTTTTGGCTGCATTGTAGGCCTCCCCAAACCTCAGAATCACACAATCATGCTAGCAACACCAGATTTGAAAACCTTCAGATTTCTTTGTGCAGTTTCATCGGCATTAGGTTTCTTTGCTTTTGCTTTCTGGGTGTCTCAAAGGTCCTCTATCCTTCGATTTTTTTCAATTTCTCAGACCATCATCCTTCTCAATTGCTCTCACATCCGTTCCTCTCTTCCGTGAACCAGCCACCACTTTTGGCCGCCTCGCATTCTCGCTGAATCTCTGATGCCATTTGAGGAGGAATCTTTGGCTGCATCCATTGTCGTGTGCCTTCTGATTGAAATTGGGAATTCAAGTGAGGGATTGGATTCAGGAACTGTGAGGGATTTGTTAAAAAAGTTGGGCCGAGGAATGGCGTACAAACCCAATGGGTTTGTTTGGATTTGTTTCAAATTGGGAATTCAAGGCATTTTATTGAGGAAGGGGCCTAATTCATTAATGTAAAAGTTGGGGGCAAAATTTCTATGGGAGAATGCTAAGAAAGTAAAAGAGTGTTATTCCATTTTTCTTTCTCCTAACGGTCATTGACGGAGTTAAATTTCAAAGGAGGTAAGTACAATTATTTGAAATAAAGAGGACATAAGTGTAGGTTTGGGTATACCTCAGGGGGGTTTTTGGTAATTTTCCCTATTAATTTTGCATCAGGAGGATGAAAATTTATGGATTAAAGCTGGCATTTTTGAGTGATGTGTCAGTAGTTTTTTGTAAACTCTAAGAATTTAACAGAATGACCATAAATAGGACGAAATGTTGGAATTTAGTTAGGGACTTTTAATAGTACTAAAGTAAGGTTAGGGAAGGTTGGGGCCTAAAAATGAAATTTATTAGGGAAAGCAAATCCTCTAATCAAAATTCCATCCTTTTGCATCCATAATGTCGGACTAAAGACCATCCAAGTCCTTCCTTTAAATTTGAACAAAAAATTCAAACATAGCGGATTTCTTGCCAGAAGCCAAAAAGCGAAAACCTGGAGGAAGATATGTTTCTTCCATTGCTCGTCTCCTTCTCCTTCCTTGAGGTCGTTGTCTTCGTCAACTACGGTGGCAAAAGCAACAAGTAAAATGAGTGCAAGTTGTCCTTTTTTTTTTTTTGGTACACGGTGCAAGGTGTCCTTATTGCTTATTGGTCTGCGAATCCAAATTCTACTTCTACTGTAGGAGTAGCTTCGTTGTCTTCGCTTCCAAGCAGTCTGAGTTGGTGGACCAAGTCCGCCTAAGGGAATGTAACTGTTGCTGAGTTATCCCGCGCAAGTAGAATTTCCTTGGCTTCTACTAGAGTTTGTCTATTTCTTTTCAAGGGAAGGACTCTTTGCTCCCCATTAGCAAGAGAAAAGTTCAGGTGGCACATTCTGCCAGCAGAAAACCAAACCTTGTAAGGGATAATGAGGAGAGCTGAAAGCCAATGATCAGCACTGCCGTGCAAGAACTTGCCAAGGGAATTCGGGTTTGAATCCATTATCAGTGTGTTTGGTAGGTATGTGTATTTGGTTTGACTCTGCAAATTTTTTGCATTTTGGATAGTGCTTGATTAGAGTAGGAGGAGGTTCCCTGTCAATGGTAATAGTAGCTTGAGCATTTCTTTGGGAAATGCCATGTTACTGAATGAAAGTAGTATGCAGAAATGTATTGCTAGGATCTCCAGAGGGAAGAGCTTGCACCGTGGTTTTGTCATTCCTCCTAAGCTCTGGGAGGGCAGTGATGGCCAGTTAACATGATTACATGATACAGGGCCTAGGGTCAGGAATTGATGCCAATCAAATTTCAGTCTGGTGAAAAGGTTTTCTAGTAATGATGTAGTGCCTTCTCCAAGGGAAGCTGGTTCCCTTCTCTCATTTGGACAGAAGCCGCTTCACCTAAGAGGGATTGAACATCCTTTGTTTCTTCTTCTTCTAAGAAGGATGAGTCCTACTCGAGCTACGATTACTAGTAGTGGTCAGAATAATAGTAACTCGATCAGTAAGCCTTCAAGTTTTGAGCTTTTCCGTCGATACAAAAGAAGGGGGAGGGTTGTGCTCTTCATGCACAGATGTTAAAGCTTCCGTACAACTGTTCTCTGCAATGGAGATTTTCAAATGCCCGTGCCGTCACTACTTCTATGTGTTGCGGAAACTGAAAGCAAAGGTATGATTGTCTCCAGTGCCTGTTTCATGTGTTTAATAGGTTGCTTTTGGTTTTATGATTTGTGCATTTCTAGTCCTATCATACTGTTTTGGTTTTGTTGCTTCAAACTTCCTATATCATTGAGGTTGGATTAAACTAAAATGAGACTAAGACCAGATAGAGAACTGCAGCAACCTAGTTCTACCATAATAATTACTAGTTCTTGTTTGCAGATTTTAGCATCTCATTGTTTTGAACTTTTCCATCCCACCTGTAATTAATTTTAGATCAACCGGAAAGCTATTGACATATCAGCCACTTTTTTTAGGTTTTTTTGTGAAGTTAATTCTGGCTAATCATATTTATTGTTTGGTATTTGCATCATACTGTTGAAATGCTTTGATAAGGCATGCCTGGTTCGAAGTTGAACTCCTCTAGTCTTCATCACCTTTATCTGTGTGATGCTTTTATCAATTCGACTCGTGATAGAATAATGATGATTCAAGAGTATTTATCAATTTAGTTGCTTAAACTGGTCAAGGCAGATACATTATTCTGAAGTGCCATGTTCTTCTGTCTGAATATGGCTGTTTGTAGTGGATGAACCTGTGGAATATTGCTTGGGTCACAATATAAGTACTTCAACTTTCTCTCACACTTAAAGGGATATTTCACACACTTATGGAAAAATAAGCAGAAGATCATACTGGTGTACACTTGATATATTTCTATTGACCAGGTGGGAGGTGCAAAATGTTGTCATGTGCTTCAGCAAAGTGAGGCATGTCTCAAATCCTTTATCCAGGCTTGCGTTGAGTGAACAATAGCCAAAAAGATCTTCCACATCTTTGATAAAATTCACCACTGACATCGTCAAAGAAAAACACCTTCTAGCCAAGCTAATATAACAAGGATATCTATGTTTTGTTCCATCAATTTTTTATCCTTTCTTCAAATATTCCTGGTTGTTTCATTTTACCCACCTGAGTAAAAAAATTTGAAATCTTCAATTTGGGTTGCAAAATCCATTCCTAATCCCTAACTTGTAGCTTTATGGTCCCTAAACTTTTCTCTTCATTTAAAATTGACCCGACCTTAGGCTAGACTAAGTTGACCCCAAGCTAGTTCAAGTTAACCCATAAACTAATTTATAGAGAGAAAAACTAATAATTTGTATAGCCTATTGACTATTAAAAAAAAATGGCATACCTTAAATTAATGGGAACACAGTTACTGAACACTTTAAATTACAATTTAGTAAATTGATGTCAGATAGTTATGTGAAAGTTAATAAATTTTAGGTCTCACTCCATACGTGAGGTTGTTTTTGGTGGCACTCCTCCACACTTGAGGAAAGTGATTCTGGAAGCTGCTAACTTTTGAGGAGAAATCCTGCCAATGAAATGCTTGGGGGTTCCAATTTCTTCTACCTTTCTTAAGGCGAGAGACTTTAAGCCCCTATTGGCAAAAATCAAGAAGAAAGTCCATGGTTAGGTGAGAAAGCACCTATCATATGGAGGCAGAATCCATTTAATTTAGTCAATGTTGCAATCTATACAGGTATATTGGACCTCTGTTTTCTTGATCTCGAAGAAGGTGATTAATGCAATTAATAAGATATGCAAGAATTGGGTATGAGTCGGGGTTGTGAGGGAGGGCAGCAAGAAATTGCCGATTGTTTGGGCATAAATTACCCGTTGAAAGGAAGAAGAGGGCGCCAACTTGTGTGATCTGCAGGTATGAAATTATTTTTTAATCCTCAAGCTTTTCTAGGATGTCTATTTGAAAGTAAATCGTCTCTGGATGGCTTGGGGACACTCGTAGTATATTAAAAATACTTATTTGTGGACCTTGGCACTTAGTTACGCTGCTTCATGTGTGTGGTATGATATTCTAAAAGCGAGGGATTGGTTGAAGAAAAGATGGCCCATAAGGGATAAGGCAGAGACCACTCTTGGTAGTCCAAATCAATACTCTCTTATTTGCTAGAAGAAAAGGAAGGTTGGTTGGTATAAGATGATATGGAGTAATTTTTCATTTCTGAAGCATAATATTATAGCGTAGATGTTATAATTTGGAGGACTATCTAACTAAGATATACTATATCAATGGGGCATTCAGGGAGTAAACATGTGTCATTTGTGTCGAAAAGAAGTTGAGACTTTTAAACTACCTATTCTTCACATGTGAGTTCTCTTATCAAGTGTGGGGTAATGTACTTTGATGGTTGGATATCCACCGGAAACCCCTCAGATGGCATGATGAGGCTTTTTGGTTCAAAACTAGAGTGAAAGAGAAATCCATAGTTTGCCACATTAGTCATGCAGCGCCGGTAGCTTTCGTCTACCAACTTTAGCAAGAATGAAGCAATAGACTGCTTGAAAGTGGTGAGATGACGATAGATTGAGTAGTTTTGCGGGTTAAATTTGATGTGTTTGTTTGAGCTTGTCGCTTGAATGTGATAGATTGCTGTGGTGGAGATCCATCATGTGGACTTAATCTCTGTATTATGCTCTTTATGTACAATTTGTGATTAATGAAATTATTATTATTAAAAAAAAGTTAATAAATTTACATTGTTAGAAGACTATTGTCCAATAAATTAATTTGTTGATAGCTAATTGACTGTGTAAAATATAGTTTTTTTAAAAAAATTGGATCTCTATACCAACTCAATCTAGTTTGGGTGCTAGGGATGAATTTGCAATGGAGGGAAAACATTTGAGAACTCATAGATTAGGGATGGATTTGAAGCTCAAACAAAAGATTTAGGATTTTTTTATCCAATTTACCCCACCTGAGGATATACAAGAGACGAGATTTTACAGTAATAATTGCTTTATCTTTGTCCATATTATCAAGTGAAATTGGCCGAGTTTTGAAATTCATTTTAATATGAAAACCAAACAATGTATGTGTATGTGTTTTTTAGGTTAACTTGATGCTAAAAATTAAAAAAAAATAAAGATTGCGTCCAAGTATTGTTTCACTATTGTGGTACTATATGCTTGATAATTTATGTTTGGATTGAGACAACATATGATCTCCAAAACTAGTCAGTCAGAGCAGTATGTGACTTGTGCTTAACAGGCTTGGCAATTTAGAACATAATTAAGGATCGGAGAACATGTTTCCAAATGGACAGGAAAGAAGGAATTAGGCCTTCAAATACACTTACAAGCTAGGACCGGTGGCAGGTTGAGGGAACAAATGCAGAAATACACTTACAAGTAACAATTGAGGGACGAAAAATGTATTTTAAGCCAAAAAAAAGTGAAACAGAATAAAATTAAAAAAATAACGACATATGTCCCTGTAAAAACAAATTGCCTTTCCCAAGGGCAACCAAAGCTTTAAACAAAAAAAAAAACAAGGTGATTGTGTTTTGAAAAATACAATAATTCTAAAAAAACCACTGTTGATGAACAATGATAATTACTATAGAAATGTATGGTTGAAACTTGAATCTCATAACTTTTAGAATATATTAATAATATAGTATAATCTCTTATAAATTTTTAGTAAACAGTTCCATTTCAACTCAGTACCAACATGATATTTACTGAACTCTACCTAGCGTATATATATAATTCAAATGAGCAATCCAACATGTATAATTGCAGTTTTAGAATGACCGGACCCTTATCTCATTGCATGCATAAGAAAAGAAAAACATTCCCTTATATAGGTCAATGAATTGAGAGATTTAACGTTGAGTCTAATAGTAATAGCCCGAAATTAAAGCTCTAGATGTGATCATATACGTCCTTAAATCGTGATTTTTTTTTTCTTTCGTGACTATTCTTAACTCAATGAAAATCTGAGGCCTTTGGGATATTGCGGCAATACAAAGATCTTTAAGTGCATAAGGGGATGCCAATGTTTAGCCGGCCAGGAGCAAGGTTGGAGGCCTCCCAAAGGCTTATTGCCTTCACTAATATACTTTAGAGCCCTCCCTTTCCATTCTCTTACCATGTGAATGTGACATGTGGCTTAGACTCTGTACAAAACAAAAGTAAAGGATATTTTCAATTCAGAAGAAGAAAAATAAGGCTCACGTTTTAGCTGTGCTCAACACTGAACTGATGTCGACTACATTCCATTCCTGGCCCAACTGTAACTAACTGGCGGCTAGCTAGCGTCGTTACCAAGAAAACTTGGAGCCCAACTTTGGTTAATGCTATGTGCTGCCGAAGAAGCAAGATCCATGTGCACTTGATCTTCAATTACACTTTTGGTCCTTGGACTTGTAAAACTTAGGCCAATAATCCCAAAAGAATATTTTCCTTTGCAGAAACTGATTCAAGGGGGATAATGATGATGGGAACATGTGCAGTAAAGGCATGATCCACATGAGATGATGAGAGGGGCAAAGGGAGGCAAGCAGGCAGGTGATGAGTTCAATGTTGATTGTTGTATCGGTTTGGTTTGGCCTGCCAAAGCCACCGCCTACACCCTCTTCCGCCCTCCCCCTTCTGCCAGCTAAGCTACACCTACACTATTCACACCGCCTCCTTCCTGCCTCTATTCACCTTTCCTTTTTTCTTATTATTCCTTGTAATTTTCATTCTTCTAAGAATTAATTCCCCTTCCTTCAAGAAAAAGAAAATTAACATCTTAATTTGTATTAGACATCTCTTTCTTTCTTTCTTTCTTTTTTCCCCTCTTTTTGCACATATGAAGTACCGAGGCAAACAGTAGAATTCAGCTAGCCCGCTACGGATGTTGTAATTCCAAAGCTATAACAATTAGATCAATGTTGATTTTTTATAAGCAAGTTAATTTTCTAGATATATTGAGTAATTAATTTGCTGACTTCAAGATTAGTTCCATTTTAAGCTTTCATTTCAGTACGTCTTATTAAGAATGAGATGATGATGATCGAAAACATCTCTAGTAACCTTTAATTAGAGTTCAAACATGAACTTACTAATTAATTACCATTAACAGGCTTAAGCCGCAAACACTTGCTTTGTCAGTAAATTGTGGAAATTGGAAATAACCATCTACAGGCTAGAATAATTCAGGAGAAGGAGCAATTACAGGAATTCCTATATATGATCACCAATTAAAGAATCAATGAATATTGCCACCAATAATATTAATATACAAGGATTGGGATCGAGAAGAATTAAATTTGTCTATACACAAAACAATTCACTGTTAATAAAATAAATAAATTCAATTAAAAAAATTAACCTCCTTGTTCACTAAACACATCAACTACAATCTTAATTAACATTCGATCTACTGTGATAATGACAAATCCGACCTCGCTTCCTTAAGGACCAAGAAACGAGGTTTCTTAGTCGCCAACGGGCTCTCCACTTCTTCCTCCGCGTACATCTCCCGGAATCTTCCTAACTCCGGCATCGCCGGCAAGTTCAGGTCAAAGTCAAAGTCAGGGCGGTGGCTGCCCGAAGAAACGGTCAGACCACTCCCGCTCCCGCTGACGCTGCTGTTGTTATTGTTCTTGTCCTTCTCCTTGTTTCCGCCGATGCTGCCTTCGTAGTGGCACCGCTTGTGGCCACCCAGAGCTTGGCCGGTCGGGAAATTCTTGTGGCAGATGGAGCACTCATGGGCCTTGCCGCTAGGGGCGAGGGCTCCGTCGGGAGACGCGGCGGATTTCTCAGCGGCAGCGGTTTCAGCTGGTTTCCGGTGGCTCGCCTTGTGCCCACCCAGTGCTTGATAGGAAGGGAAGGCCTTATCGCAGACACTGCACTTGTAAGAAGCCGCCGGAGGAAGAGGCGGCGCTGTCAAGGAAGAGGAAGTGGTAGCATTATCGGAGGGCTTGGCGGTGGAGCCGCGAGCGAGCATGATGAGACAAAGGGCCAAGTACTCTTCCTCGGTCGGTGGGGACTCCGAACGGTGTCGTTTCGAGCGCTTGCCTTTCTTCCACGACTCGAGATAGTTCATATCCAGGTCGTCGAACTTGGTGGCGAACGACGGGGAAGGCGGCGCCGTCGGAGAGTTGAGTGCTTCGACAGCCATTGATTTCTTCAGAGAGGTAAAAGTTTGTGATTTGAGGAGTGAGCTGAATGAGATTAGAGCAACTGAGGAGGTTTGTGTATATATAGAGAAGAGGTGAGTTGCGGGGTTGGGGCTCGGGGTCGGGGCAGTGAAGTCGGTCAACTGTTTTTACAAGTCAAAACAAAGGAACGCTTGCCCGAAAGTAAAATTGGGTTCGGTTCGGCTCTCTGCCGTGTTGGGCACGACTCTCGGGTCAAGACAATCCTAATCCGGATCCTTGGCTTTAAGGCATGTGTGTACTGTAGTTATTACCCAATCATGGGGGTGATTTTGGCGTGTAAAATTCATTACCTGCAAAATTTGAGCATCTCCTTCGTACTAATCTAGTTTTAGTTATTGGCAGTTGCTAGAGAAGTTCCAAATGTTGGGATTTTTGTCCTAGGAATTATGCTCCAACTCCAAGTTAAACGCTTCAAACCCCCAAACCAAAATAAAAAAATAAAAAAAAAAAGACTTGGGAGAAAATAAAAATCACATGTTTGATTTGGATTGGTCAAGAGTTGGCGGCTAGTTAGGTGGACATTTTCTTTTCAGACAAATGTTTTCCCCGTCTGTATAAAAACTACACATCATGTCAAAATTTAAGTTTTGATTTGTGCAAGAAAATTACTTTCTTCAACATACAGCAACAGCAGGTAGAATTAGATATTTATGTGGGGTAAATTCGGTACTATTTGCATCTTACCTTACCATTATTTTTTAATGAATCAGTAAGAAATTAATTACAAGGATCAAAGAAACTTATCCTTCTCTGGTGGTGGGTCTATTCTAAGTTGGGAACTGTTGTAGAATACTTGCTTGCTTTCGACTTGGCTAGCCTCTCTAGAAGACACCTAACTTATTCTCGTCCGGAACAGAACGACTGAATATTACAACGGTTTGAATGGCAGAGCAATCCAACTTTTGATGATTATCCTCATCCCAAATTTTAATAAGAAGATTGTGACCTAGAGTATAATCTCTTCAAATATTTAAAGAAATGGACGGACTACTTAATAATAATAATAATAACAATAAAATTCTGAAAATTGGTAAGTAGCTTGTTTTGGTATTGGTAAGATGGATATGTATTAAATCTTGTAACCAGTCGGAACTCAAATCCTAATTTACTTTAAGAAGTGTTTTTTTTTAATTATTTAGATGAAGTATATAAGATCAATTAGTAGTATAATATATGATAAAAATAGAATTCGAGAATTTTTTTTTTTTTTAAAAAAACTTGTTTTTTCGTGAATATAAAAAATCAATAGGAATGACGAGGAAGTAAGAAAGAAGTATAAGTGTGTGTTGGAGATTCACAGTATTTAGGCACAATTACTAAGGAGTAAGGAGTGGGGAATGGTGATCCATAATTTTCCTAAAAAAAAAAAAAAAAACTAAAAAGAGTGTTGAGAAGCACAGCGTAGGAGTTAGAGATGAGAGGCATAGTGGAAGGGGGGAGGAGTGGAGTGCTAAACTTCACCGACTCGCTGGCGTGAAGGCACAAGACACGGGGAGGCGATGGCTTTAGGGAAAGGAAATGGCTAATCATTCTTTTATTTTATTATTTTATTTTACTTACAGGACAGGAGGCAGGAGGGGAGGCTATGAAATTAAAATTGAAATTGAAAACGCGTATCTGGCAGAAGCGGAAATGCTTTGCTTGCTGATGCTGGTGGATCACGTTTGCAGAATATATATATTCTAGCTTTCCCCATTTTCTTATAGTAGTATAGTTTTTCTCTCTCACGAGGCATCTCTGCTATTCTAGAACTAGCTAGAACCTATAACCCAACTATTTCATATTTCCTGCTGCAATTTTTCACTCAACAGTTTGTGAAATTTTAAATACAGTAACTAAGCATGACACATGGCAAAAGCTTATCCTCTTATATTTTTTACAAGTAAAACATATGAAAGTTGTCCATTTGCTGGGACTGGCAGTCGCTGTAAAGGCGCCATCTGGGTCCTTGACACGTGGCGTACAGCCCAAAGAGGTGGAGGATTCTTGTGCCTCTGCCGTGTCCAGGGCAGATGATTTGTATTGTGGACCATTAGAGCAACACTAGAGTTGGTGACTGATGCTAACAATGACTCAATCACACACTTTCCTTACCCTAAACTAATCAGGATAATTGGCTCTTGTTGGCATGTAATTGTAAACCAATTTCCCTTCAAGTGGTTACAAATTTTTTTTATCCGATTATTTGCATAACTTATCAATCCCCCAATTTATCACTTCTCACACCATTCCTCTGATGAATTTTTCTGTTTTGTTTATTTACAAAAATATAGTAAAACAAACGTCAAAGGAAATTAACTAATTAAAGATCTTTTCAATAATAATGCACTAGCTCACTAGCATTACGAGTTTGGAAAAACTATTTAATGTTACCTATTTTGTCAATTTTCATTCTTACAGGCATTATCGGCTAACTCATCAACCAGTACCATCATATAAAGAATAAATATTCTACGCACAATGACAATATTCTTATCAAAAGTAAATTACTGGCTGATCAACATTCCAAGTCCGAAAAATCTATCTGAGCAAGTGCAAATATTATTACTAAAATTGATTGGACAGTACTCTTGTAAAATGTAGAAAATTGAACTTTAAACCTCATAATAATAACAATAAATTTTGACCACGACTTTCATTATTTCACAAATACCAAGGATAACTATCCTGTACATTACCAAATTTGTACCCAAACTAAGTGAACTGCCTAGCTACTAAGTAAAGGGATCCACGTTGTGATCTTATCAACACAAAAGAAATTGGGTGGGAGTTTCACACTTAAAGCCAATAGAAAGAGGAGTTGGGAGGAGAGCAGAAAGGACACGAAAAGAGGAGGACATTTGTGGTCCAAGGCATGGTCTGTGAAGCTGTTTGGCGTACGTCAAAGTTTAGCTCTACCGTGTCAAATTCATAAACAGGTGCTGATTTTAAAATTATCCACTGCCAAGGTTCTCATTCTTGGCGTGACCATTTTAAAGAACAATATACTAATTACTTATCTAGTGCAGCTGAAGTCATTCCTCACATAATCATTCATGGGAGATGGGACTAAGTCTTCTCCTTTTTTTTTACTGGTCTTTTCTTGCTGTTTTCTTGGAAACTAACCAAACGGAAAGGAAGCTTCAGGGAAGCAAATAGTTCATACTCGGGGCTAGGGCATTGAATATATATACATATATATTTCGTTGCTGATGGGATATTTATTGTCTTGTTAGTACGAGAATATATGACCGGTAATTAGAATTTGAATTCCGACTTGTATTCAGAGATTTATTTTATTTACATAACCAGCGGGTGATCTACGCCTACCTAGATTATTGAAAAAGTTTAAATGTTCATAAAATTGTTATATATATATTGGGTAAATATAACCTTATAGTAACCATTACCTTTCAGTACGATTCTTATTATTTCTCCCTCTATACGCAATTTTAGTCTGCAAAAATATGTAAACAATTGTTCGGATGAGGAGCAATGTGGTGATCGGTTACGTGGAGACTGTTACTTTGAGCCTGTAGCTCGCGAACTGGTAAACTGTTTGAATGGTGAAAAGTTTTGCACGTGTTTAATATGAATCCACGTGGACGGGGGCTTGAAAGTCAAGACCAAACCTGGTGGCTGGATTGGATTCTTTCAATTTTGAGTTCTCTGAGGTTTGAAACAGAGGAAAGTTCAATGAACTCAAATGGGTTTTAATGATCAGAACCTTAATGGATAGAAGACAACTGGCAAGCGATTTTTTTGATAGATGTAGATAAAAATGAGGGAGGTACAAATTATACTATATATTCTAAAGATGAAAAGTGTTTTACTGTTTATCAATAGTAACTCCTTTCACTGTTTTTTTCCCCTTTTCCAAGCTTTATGATAAAACATTTATTTTAGTATTTGAATTATACTCTATTATAAAGATGAAAGGGTTTTACGATTCATCCAATAGTAACCTCTTTCACCATTTTTTTTTTTTTTTGGCTTTTTCAGGTTTTATGGTAAAGCATCTATGTTAGTCCTTGAATATGTTAGGTATGTCAGAATGATCCCCAACTTTCACCTTCTGTCGCAAGATAGGGTGATGACTATTTCTTTGATAGTGGTAAGATCACCAGATAATAACACTTGGGGACCACTACTTTCCAAGACCAACAATGTAGGGATTCCAAGTATAGTTGTCCAATTTATGGCAAACCACCCACGCGGTTTCTATTTTTTTTTTTTTTTACTTCACAGGTTGAATGATCAAATCCCCCTTTTGGTCCTCAATATAACAATTCTACCATAATAGTCCCCAACTTTTTCAATCTGTAGAGAAAAATAAAATATGGTTTGTTTAAATTTAAAATGATAGATTCTTAAAAGAAAGCATGCCTTTATTAACCATATTAAATACTAATTTTTTTTTATTTTACATGGTTTTATTCAATGGTTTAGTTAGATAGGTTAGATTCAAAGTTTTGATGAATTCAAACATATACACAATTTACATAATGCATAGGTGTTTTACATGAGTTTGATTCTGAGTTTTGATTAGTTAAAATAGTGCACAATTTGTATTATATATAGGTGCTTGGTTCTTAAAATGTTTCATTTTACCGTTGATTCATTAATATGTAAAATTTTTAAAAAAAACTTATTACATGTATATTGTGCAATATTATTCTACATTAAAAATTCCAGAATCATTTTTTAAATTTATTAAGAAAATTATTAAACCCTTAATACCTAAAGTTTTCTATTTTTTGGTTGGTCTAAACTTTTTTTGGTTATCTTTCTTTATTATTGTTTTTTGAAATGAAACATTAATCATTATAGTTTACCAACTTTTGACTATGGTTCTGATTTATTCGATTTTAGTCAATTTTTTTCTTTTTATCTTTATTAAGTTAATAGTTAAATCATTAATTGATTAACATAAATTAAATACATTTTTATGTTTTGGTCATTTTTTTTATTATTTATGATTAAGTTTTATAGCACCAATGATTTATTTTTAAGGTCTATGGTTTACTAAAATAATTTAATCCATTATTGTTGAAATTGAAAGTGAATTTTTTTAGAAAAATTTTTCATTAATATTGAAAATTGGATTTTGAGTTAATAAGGCATGAAAGATTTTAGTAAATTATTTTTTATAGCATAATAAATATGTTATTGTATGTTAAAGCAAAATCTTGGAAACCATTATTTGTTTTTTCTTTTTCTTTTTCTAATTAACCATAATGACTTCGTTTAAATTTTTTTGTTGCTTTAGCCTTTAATTCTTGAAATCTTTACATTTGTTCTTTTGGTCTAAAGACCCCTTTTTTTGCCCCCTTTTTTGTATCAATCATGAAATCTTATTTTTTTTCACTGAAATATCACTCTTTGTCTTATTTTATCAAAATTTTCATATTATTTTTTTTCTAAAAGAAAATTTTAACTACTAAGGTTTATCTCTTGATACTTACAATCTTTTTGTTAGTTATTTTTGCCCCAAAACTTTACCTTGATTTTTCTTAATCTCAATTCTTACTTTTTTTTCTTCTTATTTTTATGAAATTTTTTTCCTTTAATTTTTCATTAATATTGAAAATTGGATTTTGAGTTAATAAGGCATGAAAGATTTTAGTAAATTATTTTTTATAGCATAATAAATATGTTATTGTATGCTAAAGAAAAATCTTGGAAACCATTATTTGTTTTTTTTTTCTTTTTCTAATTAACCATAATGACTTCGTTTAAATTTTTTTGTTGCTTTATTATTATTATTTTTTAAAACAAAACTTTAATCACTATATAAGAGTTGTATATTTTTTGATATGGTTTGAGCTAATTTTTTTAGTTAATGTTTTCATTTATTTTTTCCTTTATTAAGTTGATGATTAAGCCTTCAATTCTTGAAATCTTTACATTTGTTCTTTTGGTCTAAAGACCCTTTTTTTTGCCCCCTTTTTTGTATCAATCATGAAATCTTATTTTTTTTCACTGAAATATCACTCTTTGTCTTATTTTATCAAAATTTTCATATTATTTTTTTTCTAAAAGAAAATTTTAACTACTAAGGTTTATCTCTTGATACTTACAATTTTTTTGTTAGTTATTTTTGCCCCAAAACTTTACCTTGATTTTTCTTAATCTCAATTTTTACTTTTTTTTCTTCTTATTTTTATGAAATTTTTTTCCTTTGTCAATAATCACCACTATTTGTATTTATTTAATATTAACATGGATTAAACTGCAGCAACGTGCGGACACCATAAAACTTGTACTACACTAAATTATTGGAGGAATGGCGAGATGCCCGCTCTCGCTATTGATTTGTTAAAAAAATATTTTTTTAATGAAATTATTGGAGGAATATAAGACACACATAGATGAAAGGGTCCTAATGTATAAACGTCTTGTAACAACATATCAATAAAAGGTGCAAGTGGAAATTTCAGAAGGTTAAGCATACAAAGCATAGCATGATTTTTCAGAAAATAGGAATTAAAAAGATTACAAATCTAGAGTTATTATTCGAACACCATGTCTTCTTCGCACAAATGGATTCCCAAGATTCGAAGCCATTACCAACACAATAAAAAGTGGCCAATCTCTTAATCATCTAGAGCGAAACTGAAAAAACAACCATAGTCAACCACTCATATTGAAAAACAAAACAAATAAGCAAATTATAAACCATCGACAGGATGAAAACAAATGCAAAGAACCATTACCAACCTTCATAGTATTTTATATTATGCTCCCTCAGTCTCATATTCTTTGTATCAATTTTCATTTTGAGTTGTCTGAAATTCTTTGTAGTATTTTTATTTTTAGTGACTTTTATCATGTTAGTTGACCATTATAGCCTTTCACTTTCACTTTGAAAAAGCAAATTGAGTGGAATGCCTCCTCGCTTGCTCAATATACCTTTGTCCTTTAATAGAACTTTGTCTCCTAGGTTGGATTCACACCTTCCTCCTCCAACAGCAATTTCATCATCCCAGGTTCGATTCATCCTTACCTTAGTTTGATTCGCCATTGGCTAGGTTTGGTTTGTCATTATCTTTCTCCCGTTGCACCTTCGTCCTCACTGGTGTCTGGTTCATCCATTCTCTTCTTTCGGCTGCACTTTTATATTCACCTAGGTCCGTTTCACTGTCCTCTACCAGACACACATTCATCCTCGCCTGGATCCACGATGCTGTCGTTGTCCTCCTCTTGTGCCTTCATCCTCCCTAGGTTCAGTTGCCCATCACTTTTCTCTATCTTGGGCTGGGTCTGACAGATGGTGTTTTTCGCTTTCTTAGGCAACTGTAAGTGAGAGCATATTATGGGCAATTTTGAAAAGTTGTTGGATAATTTTAGCTTTTCTTGGTATGTGTGAAAACTCATTTGTTACAAAGAAAGAGAGACAAAATGAGTAAGTCTATTTGTTGAAACATGCCATACGTGTTCCTTACGTTTCTTTATCTACAAGTTTTTAGTTATTGTATTTGTTTGTATTCATCTCACTGTGATTAGGCTAGCATGTGTATCCTAGTTTGTTTATACCATTTATTATCATTTATGCTATTGTAAGTACTATAAATAGGACTGACAGATTTTGTGCACTTTTTCGTGTGAAAGTAAATGAAGAACTCCATCAAAACCTCATCATTCTTCATGGTATCCAAGTAGTAAAGATCCACGCTCTTAAACATGTCAAACCTGCCCAATGATCCGACCAATGATGTTATATATGAATGACCATGTGTGTGGGCCATTACCTTCTTCCAAGTTCCTAGTTGTCTTTATTTTCTCACTTTGATAGACTACACAACTTTATCCCTTATTGCTCTTCAACTCAACGGAGACAACTACAGTAAGTTGATGAGATTTATCTTGAATGTCTTAAGAAGCAAGAACAAATTGAGCATTATGGATGGTAGATTAGAGAAACTTGAAGGTAATGGAGTTGAAACTTTTTCCTAGAATAATTGTGATGGTCTCGAGATGTTGTAGAATTTCATTCACCCTCTCTTCCATGATTCAATAACATACCACAACTCCACATTTGAGATGAGGAAGGATTTAGAAGAGAAGTTTGGGCACACCAATGTACCTTAAGCACATCAATTGTGGAAGAACATCGTACTGAAAAGCCAAGGAACGCCAAGTGTGACGGCTTACTTCACCAAGCTCAAAAATTGTTTAGTAGAGAAGGACAAAGAGAAAATATACTAGCTTTTAATGGGCTCAATAAAAAATTAAAACTATAAGGTCACAAACACTTGTAATCGAGCTTCTATATCCACTAAACTGAATTTATGCTATGGTGGTGGCGAAGGAGAAGCAACAAAGCCTAACACATGTGCAAGATCTAGAGTCGGCAAGTGTGTTGGCCACTCAAGTGCGTGGAAATAGACCTAAATGACCAAACAACACGTGGCAGAATGTATCAGAGAAGCAAGAGTGTTCTCACTATGGTCAAATTAGACATATATTAAACAAAGGTTAGGAGATGTTTGGTTATCCAGAGGATTGGCAGCCAGGAAGAAAAGGCAGAAGCAATGATGGCAAGGCCAATCTTTGCATCAATTTATCATTAAATTCAGTTAGCCTAATGCCTTAGTTGTATATATGAGCATCTTTTGGATTTACTAATTAAGGACAAGACTTTTGACATGCCCAACTTTTAAGTACGGTAACTTGTAGCCTTATACCAAACCATACCCCCTAAAATGTCTGGATTTTAGACATTGGAACCACAAACCACATTACTTTATAAGCAAGAAACCTAGTTAATATTAGAATCATCCCTATCCAAGAGTTAATGCTTCTTGGTTCGAGTTAGACTTGATTAGGAAGAAAGCTTAAAACATTGATCTTGCAAACAACCAACCAAACCAATGGCATTTTATACAGATTCAAAAACATGCTACTCCCCCTTCGTGTTACATAACCTGATAACAAATTCCATATTTCTCCATTGTGGGTTTTGGGTGACAATCATCCTTTGTTTATGATCATCATTTTGTAGACAAATGATGTCCATTCAAAGCCAAGGCATACACCATATATATAGTTTGCCAAACCCCTTATAGCACTACCCCTGTTTTTCATAACCCACTCATCAAGTTACCATAAGTTGATCCCTGTTTCAAGCAAACGTCATGATTTCTCATTCCATCTGCCATAAAAATTGTTTACCTGTCAATGTGTAACAATCTACATTTCTACCCAACTTCTGCTGCACCACCACACCATTCCTCCTATCAGACAACACAACATGTTGACCTTCTTCATGGCGGCAAAACCTTATAACCAGTTGTTTTTCATTTTTCAGCCATCAGTTTTCATGTAAAAGTAATCATAATTTTTGAAATTGAAACTATTCAGCCGCCTGCTATTAATCATCATCACAAGTCGTTAACCCCTCAGAGGCCACGTCTTCTCCCTACAAGTGACACCTCAACTTGCAATTCTGATGATGATGATGATTATTATTATTATTGTTATTATTATTATTATTATTTGTGAGCAATGATCACTATTGAATCATCATTCTTTTTGTAGCAATTATTTAACCACCTACAGCTAATGATGTTTAGGTGTTAACCCATGTAGAGCTACATCCGTACAAGCCAACATACAACATCTATTTTATGCAACATCATTCTGCTAGCCTAAACGTCGTTTGAACAACGGCTATTTGCCTTAGTCACTAAAACGATGTTGTTTTACTTGCCAATCTCTCTCTCTCTCTCTCTCTCTCTCTAATATTGGATGGTAGATTGGGCTAAAAAAGATATACTTGGTATCATTAAGTTGAGATCTAGCACATATTACATATTTCAAGTGCAATTAGCTTGGAGAGAGCCAAAGTTTGAACTTCAAGTGGTGTAGGAGCCATTTTTATAAACCGCCTATATGCATTATAATCTTATTTTGCTCCTAAAAAACTCCAACTTATAATAAATTTTGTGTTTAATCATTTTGCTACCAAATTTTTTCATTTTGAGAATTCAAATTTTGAAATTAAGAATGTTAATTTTTTTTCTTTACTATCATAGAAGTGACAAAAAATAAAGAAAAGAGTGTACTGTAAGAAAAAGAAAAGTGTTGCATGTAAATCATTCCTCAATTACTTACAAGCTTCCGAGGAAAACTATTTACATGTTTAATTGAAGGGGAAAAGACACTTTTGGTCTTAAAATTTTGCATCTTTTATATTTCAGTCCTAACTTTTTTTCAGCTTTTTAAAAGGGTCCTAAAGCTTTTCAATTGGTGACAGTTAGTCCTAATACTTTCCACTTTTGTAAATGTCTTCTAAAACTTTACAACCATGCACATGATTGATTCTAAAATTGTTCACTTTTTTACATCATTTTTTAAATTATAATTTTAAATTATTCTGTAAATGCTTCCTTTTGCATAGTTAATAGATTATTTAAATTATCATTTTTCATTTTTGTAAATCATTTTCCTATTCTATAACTATTTTTAAGTAAATTTAGGGTTAACTATTGATACCAGGTAAAATGTTATAACTCAAACAAAAGAATAGGATAAGTTATAGGATTAAAAGTGTTCTTTTTCCCTTAAGTGAATTGTGCAGGTTGAGCCCGATTGTAAGGAGAAAGAACCTTGTCAGTCCTAAAATTGGTTATGTTTTACCAGGTAAGTCCTAAAATGAATTGAACTACAAAGCTGGCCCTAAAGCTCTGGACTGCCTATACTATAGTTTGGACGGTAGAAAAGCATATGTAATAATTAACGTTTGTTTCCATCTATTTTTTACTAGGGGTATTCATGGTACAGTTTTACATTGTTTTTACTCAAACCCATAACCGCACATTATAGTAAATGGTTTCACAATTTAAAAACCATAAGTGCACCGCTTCATATTCAAATTCTAAAAAAATTGCACTGCATAAATACAATTCGGTTGCAGTTTTTTACGTCACAAATTCATCATACTAAATGAAAATATATTAATCCAAGCACATAGCACAAACCCAATTATAACAATAAAGATGAAAATACAATTCAATCCATAAACAAACACACATAAGAAACCAAAATCTCAAATAATAAATTAAGTTAAATTATCATCCTATATCCAAATAAGCAATAAGATTAGCAAATAGCATAATCTCAGCTGTAACAGACAACAAAACAAATCTTGAAAGGAATAAGAGACAATCATATGGTTGCACAAATTCTTAATGAAGCTTCAAAGGAGTTACTATTTATTTATGAGAAAAACCACCTTGTCAGTTCACAGTATGGACTGTGAGCCTCTGTGTTGAGCTGCTCTCTCCCCCCTTTACTGTTAACAACACAAATACAAAAAATAGCTAGCTTATCTTTGTGTTGCAATGTAGATGATTGAGGCGAAATGTCTTTCTGTTAGTAATTGGCAAAATGTGGAGACAACAACAAAAGGAGAGAGAAAAGAGAAGGGGAATGCATTTATTTATTTATTTGTAACAAGTTTGTAACAATCTTAGTGAGTTTAATTAATTAGAATAAACCCAAGATATTTTCTAGTTTCTACGTGAATCCAATAGACATGGGTGGGCTGAACAAGAAAACAGAATGGATTGGATGACTTGGATCACTTGGGAATTTAAGCATGAATGCTATATTTCAATATTCTATTTTTATTTTTATTTTTTAATTTTTTCACACATAAATCAAACTATGACTTTAGGGAGGTAGGTGTGATATATAAGAGAAGGGAATTTATGAAAACCCCTCCAACAAACTTTAAGTTCTTACCATTCAACTTTCCCTTACATGAATCTGGACGATTGCCTCGATTGGAACTAATAAAGTGTTGTTCCATTTTACATGGAGCAATCCCTTGTCAGGAATTTACCTAAAACCTCAGATTATTAATTACGTTTGAATTCAAGTGTGATTTTAGATCTTTTGTTGAGCAAGAACTGAATTTGATGCAAGATTGCTTAATTTTAATTTGAGCAGGTTTAGAGATATAAATATTTTTCTTGATGAAAAATGGTGTTGTTTTCTAGTTGTACTTCAGTACTTGATTCGGATTTTGCATGTCAACTATGAGCTACCAGGGGATATCTTGTTTAAGGGCTTAAGTATAATAAGAAAGAAAAATTCAAAGATTGTTGATGCAGCCTACCTTGCTTAAGAATATAACATTCTTAACTCCGGAGGATGTTTTGATCGAGCTCACTTCGGATATTTGTTTGTTATTAGATATTACGCACTGGTTTCCATGCTGGGTGAAGTAAAAGTTTGGATGTATGAGACAATTTTTCTTTTTCTTTTTTCATCCAACAACTTTTATTTAAAATACATTGCATGTGAGGTTATTGCTAAGATGGAGAAGTTTTTATCACTATTTGTTGGTTATAGTGTCATGATAATGTATTTCTCTGGTGCACAAAGAGTACCTCTTTTCCTTTAGTATACTCCTTTGATTTTGAATACCAAAAAAAAAAAAAAAAAGTAAAGATGATTTTATATATAGACTAAATAAAGATGATTTTTCAAGGGCAATTGAGATGTCATTGAGACCATTTTAAATGGTCATTTTTTATATGGAAAACTAGGAAAATAACAGAAGTAATATTTTTTAATTCTTAATAATGTGGAAAACTGTCTTTTTAAAAAATAGAAAAAGAAAGCTTACCTGCTAAACATATTTTATATTTATTTTTCATAAAATTTTATAGGAAACTTAAAAGAATTTCTGGAACTGAAAAAAGGGGTTATATGTCAGTGTCACTAAACCCTTAATTGGTTAAAATACCTGTGATTAATAAAAACATAAAGTATTCACAGAATCCCCAATTCAAGATACAAATAAATTAATAATAAAATATAATTTAAGATGTCAGTGATCGCCAAACTATTACTGAAGAGTTTTTAGTTTAAACTAAAACTCAATGGAAAAAATTGTCTTCCTCAAGTCAACATAAGATAACAGTTCACTAACTATCGTTAGAAAAGCCGGGGTAGAAATACAGGTTTAAACTACTGGGGGAAGGCTATAACTTTCATCAAACTTTAGGACAGCATGTGTGGTTTGCCCTTCAAGTTCACAGAGCCAGGGGGCTAACCGTTAACATCACATGACAATTGTGGAAAGGGCTGGCACGAGAAAGAAGAAAGAACAAGACACAAATTGTGTGTATTAACCCGAACACGTTAATAAAAAATTTTGGACTTGATCAAGGATCTTATATATGAAAAGAATTTGCTTGAGAAAAATAAATATTTTCCACGAGGGAGTATGTTTTAAGATATTTTGGGATTCCAACGAATGACATATATATTTAAATTATAAACTGGCTTCAATCACTGGTATATTAAAAATAAGCTTAGAAGGACCCTTTGGGAGTTAAATATGAAAAAATCACTTTAACACCTAAAATAGTAGAATTTTAATGCACGAAATTAAGAGAAAAGAGAGAGAGAGTGCCAATATATAGTCATATTGTAGATCTAATAGGATTATGTCCTTCGCAAGCCTGCAAAGGCTTCGTTGATTTTGTATTATAAAGATAATCATGGACATAGTAACACGGTGACCGTTAGATCTATTTTGATGTATCAATATTTAGTGCTTTTTTAAAAGGAAATAACAATAATAATAGCGATAAATGAAATGAAGTAGGGGTGGATCCTTAATTCAAGAAAATAAATAAATAAATAAAGTCAGGCTGAGATTTTGTTTTCTGTGCTTGGAGCCAGATGAGCAAGCGATCCATTCATCGGCTAACGGGAAGCCTGCCTGATTCAAATTCGCGATTCTCTTCAGTCTTCCCGACACAGATATCCCTGTCCCTACGGTTCTCTTATTTCCAGCGAAACCCTAGACAATCTTCCATTAACTTGGCGCTGCTGAGCTTCTAGTCCAGCCATATTATTACTTGAATTATTCCATTAATGGTGGTCTGCAATTGCCGAAAGGTAATTTTCGTCTACTAGTTTAGTTCTGCTTTACTTTGGAATAACTGTTTAGTTCTGGCGGACGTAGATAGATCTGTTCGTGCTTTGACTTGGAGCTTGTCTGTAATCTGTATATCATTTTCTTGTGCGTTTTTCCCGTATCCTTTTCGGTTTACTCTTTCTGAATAGCTATTGAACTCAAGAATTTGCGGGAAGTGAAGATATGATTTCTGATTTTAGGTCTTAACGAAATTTACAGTGGGAAAATTGATACAGGAGCTTTAGTTATGGAATTCGAGTTATTTCGAAAAAAAAAAAAAAGTCAATGAATTTGAGTTCAATGTAGCTTAATGTAATAGTATCTCCTTGATTCACACTTTTCTATGTTGTTTCAGGCAACAAAATTATATTGTTTTGTGCACAAGATACCTGTTTGTGGAAAGTGTATTTGCTCGCCAGAGCACCAGATATGCGTGGTAAGTTTGTAAAATTCTCTGCTTGAATTTGTAATTTAAGGATTGGACTTTTTGATGATATATGAAAATCAGATAGAGTGACTGCTATTTAACTTCTTTCTTATACCTGGAAAGAATTTATGGCTAGGACAGGGTTGCTTCATCTTGAGATCAGAGTATGCCCGTTGACCGAACTGGGGCTTGCAATTATACTTAGAGGAATGCTATTTGAACTAATTGTAACTTTTTTGTAGCTTAGGTGTGTACTTATTCAGAATGGGTAATTGATGGAGAGTATGAATGGCCTCCAAGATGTTGCAAATGCCTAGCTGAGCTTGATGAGGGGAGTAGTTTGCAAACTACGCGATTGGGTTGCTTACGTATGTATGTTTTTCTTGGTCGCCAACTGTCACCCCTTTAGTTCTCGTAGTACGTACTTAATGATTGTTTTTTTTTTTTTGGGTGCTTTGTTCATGCAGATATTGCACACACAAATTGCTTGGTATCACATATCAAAAGTGTCCCTTCGCACACTGCCCCAGCAGGATATGTGTGTCCTTCATGTTCTAATTCGGTAAGTAAGATGCATAACACTGAGTTACTTTACAATATTGTGCTGTTTTGACGTGTCACGAGAATGCCAAAGATATCTTTCATCACTCATGCATCAGGTTGTTGACAAAATATTTCATTGTTTAAGTCATGATTCTCAGAAAAATCTGTAGCCATGTAAGAAAGGAGTGTTTTCTCTGCTTGGTGAAGCACTTTATCTGACTGGACCTGAGATTGTTAAACATGCCTGTGAAATCCACTACAATTTACTGGGGAAAATTATTCTTGGGTTCAAGGGCCAACATCTAAAAGGCAATCACCTTGGAGACTGTTCTCTGTAAACGCAGGAATGTGGTTATCTGTGTGTGCATGTTTTCTCTTTGGGTGGCCACGGTGTTGGGATGGTGTTATTATCTAGGGTATTGAACCCTACAAGAAAATGATGGTTTTTCTTGAATCTTGGATTCTTTTCGATACTAGCATATTTAGAACTGTTGATAGAAAATGATTGGGAAGGTGAAATCACCTGAAGTCATTCAAGGAGTTAAACAGATGGTAGTTGATAAAACAAGTTTCATGTACTTTGCATATGAAGGTTGCACTTTATATTCGTCATTTGATCTGCCTTTATGATTGATGTAACTTCCATCAATTAGTTTTTCTTGTGGAGGTGTTTCTCATGTGCTCTAATGTCTCGGTGATAGCAGATTTGGCCTCCAAAGAGTGTTAAGGACTCAAGTTCCAAGCTTCATTCACAGCTGAAGGAAGTTATTATGCTGGTGAGGTCATATTTCACTATCAGTATTTTAAAGAGGTTCTGGAAATATATCAATTCTTGTCATTCTAGTTATGCTTACTAGTTGTTCCTGTTGCGTCTGAACTCTTTACAAAATTGGTTTTGATTCCTCTGCAACCTAATACTGGGGGTTTTGAATAAAAAAAATCTCCGGGATTTTTTAATGAAAAATTATTCTTGACCATATAAATTGGCAAGTCAGGACATCTTAAAACAGTCTTGAGGAAAGAAATTGTGCCCTGAAGGGGGGAATTAACTTTTTTGCTGGGACAGGAGAGATTGGACATATATTATGCAAGTAATTATAGTTTTCGT
This sequence comes from Aquilaria yunnanensis, assembly GCA_039654915.1. Taxonomy (NCBI): domain Eukaryota; kingdom Viridiplantae; phylum Streptophyta; class Magnoliopsida; order Malvales; family Thymelaeaceae; genus Aquilaria; species Aquilaria yunnanensis. The sequence goes on along the minus strand of CM077593.1, from coordinate 99,003,690 downwards.
TTCATTCTTTGTAATATCAAATAACCATCTCTCCAAGAAAGCAGAATGAATCTTTTTTGGCAAGCGTTTCGCCCCTAGTTTGTTGCAGAAGCTTCTTCTTCTTCCTTTCTCTTTCTCTCACTCTCTCTCTCCTTTTCCAGAGTGTCTTACTGCTAAAGAATCCAGTCATGTGGGATGTTTATGCTAAGCGTAACCAGAATATTCAAAATTCAAGGCAGAGTTGCACAAGTTATGTGTTGAGGTTGATTTTGAAGTGCTTTTGCTTGATTGTATTTAACTGTTGATAGAGTTTCCCTTATTTGCTGCAGTCTGGGATGGAAAAGAATTTGTTTGGGAACCATTCAATTCCTTTGCCCACGGCTGAGTCCAGAGTTCCACCACCTGCATTTTCAGCGGACCCACTGAAAAATGTTTCCTCTAGTGGTAGAAAAGAGTATGGCTCCAGCTTGTTACCCTCAGAAGAGGACAATGCAACATCTAATGGGTACTTGCCTGCAGGCGGAAGGCCTTCTAAACTGACAGTAACAGAAATAGTTGAGGTTGATGGTCCAAATTCTCCTGGAAGTTACATGAAGAACTCAAGTCCTGTCGCTGTAAGGGGCTTGCTATTAATTGTTTGTTGCAGTCAACATAAAGTTATTTTTCACTAGTTTTCATGCGTCTATTAGCTCGACTAATTTTTCTTCAATGTCATCTTTCACAGACTGTTGCAACAACTCGTAAGAGTACAGCTCATTATCAACGGCAAGATTCTGAAATTTCATATTTTGCAGATGATGAAGATGGGAGTCTTAAGAAGTACAGTCGAAGGGGTGAGATAATTTGCTTCTAGATGTTCTGCCTAGTTATGAGTGCAGCTCTTATGTTTTACAGCTATTGAGATATTTTTTCCCTCTCATTTTCCTTCTGTGATATCTTGTCTGACTCCTTTCATTTCTTGTGGGCTGTGTAGGTTCTTTTCGCCAGAAGTTCCTCCGGTCGCTACTCCCTTTTTGGTCCAGTGCATTACCCACTCTGCCAGTGAGTGCACCACCGTGTAAAGATGCAAAGGATGTAGATGATATCCAAGAAGGTCGTTTGCGACATCAAAGAACTTCTCAGATGGATCCAAGGAAAATCCTTTTGCTTATAGCAATCATGCAAGTTCAAACTTCTCTTATTGTTTACTAGCATCAATTTCAGTATCCATTTGATGACCACTGGCCATTGATACATCCAGGAATTAGCCTTGTGCATCCCTTCTAAGTGCTGAGTTGTGAATCCTGTGACAACTGCCTTGATTATATACTTGTTGAAGGTGGACAATTTTATGCGGGAGAATGAAGCTAAAACCCAAAAAAAAAAAAAAAAAAAGTAGCTAATTAAGTTGTCATGCATGTTCCAATTGCTCTAATAAAGAAATGACAATTGCCTCCTCACTTGTCATCATTTTGTTTGAATGAGAGCATGAATTGGAAGAATATGTTCATTTTTGCAGAGCATGCATGGTGACCATGGGGATTCTATATTATAAACTTGCCCAACGTGCTCTTACTGAGGATGATGAGGAGCTTGTTGTGGCTGTGTAATGGTTGACAACATTTTGGTGCTGCCGGGTAATAGTGTTTGATTGCAGCAATAGTTGTCTTACTTTGCTTGATGGGTGACACTTGTGATCTTGAAGACATGTCTCTGCAGTAACCATGGGTAGACATTTTGAACTTAATCACTTCCTATGGCGTCCATTGTTTTGGACCAATGATGATGTGGATCACAGTCCAACGCAAGATGTGGAAATTATGCGAAGTGTGCCAGTCCTGTAAAATTTTGAAGATGGCAGTGGTGATTGCTGGTTACTAAGCGATGGTGCAAGCTTACCATATGCTGGTTTGATGACGAGCAGTCTAAAATGAGATGAACACAGGTTGACCTGAACCTGAACTAATTGTTGGCTTATGGTTACAGCATAAGACGGGAGCAAAGCAGACGATCACAGCACCGAAGCCTGTTTCCTTGATAGCAATTAGCAGCATCATAGGCAATGTAGGATTTTGAATAAATTTTAGCTCATTCCTTTGTGAGGAAGTTATTTTGAAAAGAGTCCGGATGTGAGTACGAATCACATGCTTGTAATAATGTCAATTTTGCATACAAGTTTATGGAGTGACATCCCTATTCCTGAGACCAGGATGACTGGTGTAATTAGGGGTTAAGTTCTTGCTGGAAGACTTGTGTAATTGGGCCTTCCATCGTGAGGTGGCAATGGGCGGCCAACAACAATGAAGGGGGTTGTATTGACCCAAATTGAGCCCAAACTCATCAGGTTCAAGCTCGGCTTGAGATGTGAAGAGGTGGGCTCAAACTTGAGTTCAATCTTGATAAATTTGGTATAATGAGGCTTGAGTTCGGCTCAATGGATGTTCAGGTTTGATTCAAATGTTCGATAGCCTAAATACTCATTCCAAAGGCTTGATATATGGGGGTAAACTTGGTAATGCATGCTCGAGTTCAATTCACATTCCAAAGATAGCTATAATGAATCCACAATGAACCTCGAAGATAAAACTTAGAATGAAATGGAGCATACCCCATGCTAAAACTACATTTATGATGGGACGAATACAACGCATTAGAGAAAAACGGGTAAATTGCACCCGCTATCCCCAACCTTTAATTGTTATTTCACTTCTAACCCTAACCTTTACTTTACTCGTACCGTATCCCTAACCTCAATAAAACGTTTCATTTTGGCCCATTTCTGGATGGAAATAGTTATCTTAGACGGAAAAAGCCACATCAGCAGAATATTGTAGTGGAAGATGCTTCTTTTAACCCTTGTAAAAATCCTCTTTGTCAAAAAAGCCTTGAAGTTTTTAAATCTAACAAAAAACCTTAGCCAACCTCTCCTACCTCTCCTTCATCTCCGGCATCCCCATCCTGGCAATAGAATCAATTCTAATTCCAAGTTCACAAAACAAAACTAGGATCGATGCTTCATACCCAAACCAGAAAACAAATCTCCAATAACAAATTTCACTAAACGCAAATCTGGGAATCCTAGAACCTAAGAATTGGGCTCTAGGGAATCTGGGAAATTGACTATGACACCTCAAACGAGAACTTCGGCATCCTCGGCCTTCCTGGATAACGCCACCGGTCTGGTGAGCAAGCAAAAGTCTGATTGAAACCCCACACGCCATGTTCCATTGTCGTGTTCCTCAAACGAGCAAAAGTCCGATTGAAGCCCGATTCGAAATCACCCATATCCCCCGTGTTCTGTCGCTTAACGTCGTTGGCCATTGATTTGAAGCTCCATTCCAATTCGCCCTTATACCATCGATTAAAGCCGCTGCTCATCGAAGCCCGATTAAAATTCACCGTTATGCCGCCGTGTGCAGCCGCTACTCATCAAAGCCCAATTCTGACTCGTGCTCATCCCACCGTTTGAGGCCATTGCTCATCCAACCTCGATTTGAAGCCGCTGCTCATCAAATAGTTGTTTCCCTCCTATTCATCCATATCATACCGCTGTTTCATCTCACCATGAGTGATTAATCACACTCATCGTCTAGATTAATCACACTCACCCTTGATAAGAGGCCGCAGGGATGGGGATGTCGGAGATGGATGAGAGGTTGGAGAGTATTGGCTAAGGTTTTTTGTTGGATTTAAAAACTTTAAGGTTTTTTTGGCAAAGAGGATTTTTACAAGGGTTAAAAGAAGTATTTTTCACTACAATAATCTGCTGACATGGTTTTTTTCGTCTAAGATAACTATTTCCGTCTAGAAATGGGCCAAAATGAAACATTTTATTGATGTTAGGGATACGATATGAGCAAAGTGAAGGTTAGGGTTAGAAGTGAAACAACAATTAAAGGTTAGGGGTAACGGGTGCAATTTACCCAGAGAAAAACACAAGAGATAAAACCTAAAAAACTAACTCTCTATATATCCACCTGTTGACATCCTATCAACTACTACTTCCAGTCATCCTCTGGCAGATCAATCATTATTTTGGGAGAGACATCCAAATCCAAATGAAGCTGAAGAAATAGAAACGATCAAACGAGAGAATTGTTTTAAAGAAAGAAGCAAAGAGAAACAATCAACCAGGTCTAAGCTGTAGAAAGAAAACATAGAAGAAAAAAGATGTTTTAGTCAGATCGGGCTAAGAGGCCGATTCTGACTAATTGAACAAAGTTTTTTAGTGTGCGAATGTGGTGAGGCTGAGGTTTATAAGAGAGGAGAGAGGCCATAAGTATTACCCAAAAAAAAAAAAAATTATACTATAAAATGACTGAAAATATAAGTAGACAATTTAAATGGTTCGATAGGTAGTTACTTAACAGTAATTAAAATTAAAATTAATTATTGTTACCTTTTTGTCTACTTAAGTTGAAATAGTCTTCTTATGTTGTCCATGCACTATAGATCAATGGCAAAAGAATAAAGGGAAAGTATAATTTTCAAAACCATAGAGGAAACATATACTAATTAAGATCTCAAGCCTCTTCCCTCTCTTATCCTCTCTTACCGCTATTTGTTAGAGGCAGTTCAAGAGAGAGCTTGATGGGCGGAAAATCCACAGCTCAAGCTCCATCACATCACATTACCAATAGATCCTCTTTTTATCGATCGAACTAGACCTCAAGATTTATGGCTCATTTAGGAACAACTTGTTATTATAAAGGCTTAAAAGCATCAATCATCTCTCAACTTTGATGAATTGGGCGAGTTGGTCTCTAAAGTGTGACTCAGTGTGAGTTAGTCCTTCAACTTTGTAAAAGTGGGCAAGTTCATCCAAATTGGATGAAAGTGTGGAGTTGTGCTGAGTTGGTCAAGCCACATTAGCCCATTTTTTTTCACATTAGCCTATTTTTTGTCCACATCATCTTGTCTGGTATGGCGAGGCTACACAGTGGAGCTCGCTCTCTCAACCACTCCGGTTCATCACCATCTCGTCTTTTTGTGTCCAATCGACTCCAGTTGGCCCATTGACTCCAAATTGACTCGTCATCTCTGTCTCCAATCAACTCATCGACTTTTCTTTGCCAATCGATTCCAATCATCTCCAATTGATTCCAAATCAACTATGAATAGCCTCCAATCGACTCATCACGTTTGCTCAACTCATCGTCTCCAATAGCCTCCAATTGACTCATTGCCTTCGACAGACTCATCACCACAGATTTATTCTCCAAGTCCCACATTGATGACATCGATGAACCAATTTCAGATTTATTCAGCCTCTCCAGTCATTTACATCATCCCCTCAACAGCGTTAGGTGCACATGATAGCCCGTGCCTGTTGAAGGGACTAAGGCACGTAGCCAATCAAACTTTCAGCACTAAATTGCAATATTAATCAAACTTTGGGGAGTAAGTCTTGATGATTCACACTTTGGGGATCAACTTGTCTAATTCATCAAAGTTGAGGGACAATTGGCACATTTAAGCCTAGTATAAACTCTAGAGTTTGACAGATTTGTTAACAATGGATATTAACTTTTTCAAACCGTTAAAATTTAAAGCCACCCTCATAAAATATATACATATATCCAAAACGAAGCCTTAATCAAACTTGCCCTCGCCAGTCCATTCACTAGTTATGAATCCTGTGCACAACCCATTCGCCACATTTCTAATCCAAATGGTCATATTTCCCCCTTCTCTGTGATAAAAAATTTCTTCCTTTGTCAATCATACACATAACAAACAATGTAACTTTCTAAAAATTTAGAATCGATAACAAATTTGAGCAGACCTGTTTAGCCATCATAAGAGGGTCACAGGATTGCCGTATAAATAAAGGGGCAATGAAGTGAACAACAACTTCTCAAACTACAATGGAATCTACCTGTCATCATCTGTAAACCTTATGCTCAGACTTTTTCAGCACGTTACGGGACAGCTAAAAGTGAGCAAACTACCATCTAATTTCTAATCTGCATCCGTCTTATTGCACATAACTTTACATAAGAGTACAACTCCAGCGTGCAACACCTGACCGATGAGGCTGTAAATAGAAACCGCTCCAGCAAGGCATGAAATGAAATCACAACAATGGGTGGCGTGTTCTCCTTCATGCACGATCTTCACTTACATGATTTGGGACTTCACCTTGGCTATCCAAAGGCATGTACTGTGCCATTATAGCTCTGATTTCTGAGTCCATATATTGCTGCAAAGGCAGATTTTTTTTTTTCAAAGATGAAAAGAGACTGAGATTAATAACTTGTTTCATGGGTAAAAGAAACCTAGAATGTAGACAGATTATCTCAGGAGGATTTCTTGAGCAAACAATAAGAAGAACACCAGGGAGGCCTCTGTGTTTGTTAGTTGTGTCTTTGGAATGGTCTGAACTGAAGCTTACCCTTAGCCTGTACTTGTAAACGAGATACCCACCACCAGCAGCCATAGCCAAGCCAATAAAAATCACCCATACCGCAGTCCATGCTGACCTCACTTCAGTAGCCCTCTTACCTGCAGAAAAGATAAATAAGCACCAGCATACCAAGCAAATGGGTTGAAGCAACAGATCCAAGGTACTGAACTCACTTATGCAGGTATCATGGTCCCTGATATACAGAAGATCTCCACTGCAAGAGCAATCATAGCTTCCCCATGTGTTTTTGCAACTACATTCAGGACACTGACAGGCTTTCCTCTCTTTGCATTCATCAATATCTGTACCCCGTGCAAGATATGAATATAACAGTATTTATATTTGAATAGAAAAACAGTTTCTCCAAAACATAGATTCATGCATTTAATCCCTTCCAACTATATGAATCTTAACATAGATTCATGTACTTAATCCCTTCCAACTATACCAATCTATCTTTATCAAATAGATAGACCATTTATCGCAGTATCTATAAGGCCCAACAGATTTTTCTCTTTCATTTGAAATAGGCCAAAATACGCATTTGGTCCCTTAACTTTGTCAACTCAAGCGAGTTAGTCCTTTATGAATGACTCACTGCGACTTAGTCCCTGAACTTTGCAAAATATAGCAAGTTAGTCCTGATTGGCCATTGGGCTACAGTTGCATATTGCATTTGTTCCTCAACGCCATCAGCTTTTCTACTCTTCACACCATCGTTCTCTCTTCATTGAACCAAACCCTAGATCCAATCTCAAAATGATCTAAAGCCAAATCTAACAATCCACCTTCAAATCCACCCTCTTAGTTGTCAAATTTGCCGTCTCCCAAGTTGTCATAGTCGAATCCACCCACTTGCCACTGAAGCCCTAGCCATCAAACTTGTCCTCGTCGTTGCCATCAAATTTGCAATGTCGGCTAGTTGTTGTCACTTCGAATCCATCCTCGCCATCAGCTCAATGTCTTCCTCCGCACTGTCGATCTCCCAAGCCCATCCTCACCATCGGAGATCCGTCGAGATGAATGACTAAGAGTTTTGGTGGGCTGGATGGGGAGTGATTTGTTTGGGGATTTTTGCCAAGTAGGTAGTAGAATCAGGCGGTGGATGCTAAGAGTATTCCACCTTTGGTCTCCCCAATCCACTGCCCGCCTTCCCTCCTCATTGTTGGCAGCATCTGCCAATGTTTTCTCCTCAGTTCCAATTTCCCCAGCACAAAGGTGAGCAAAACCGCTTTGCTCACCAAAGGTGTCATTGTCACATGACAACAAGTGTGCGTTTTCCATCAATCTATGGTCTAACTCACATAGATTATCAAAGTTTGAGGACTAAGGCACATAGTTTACCAAAATTGCAGGACTAAGTCATTATGAGTAAAAGTTAAGGGACTAACTCATGCAAGTTTGCAAAGTTGGGGGACCAACCACGCATTTAGGCCTTTGAAATATGATATTCGTGACCAAAGAAAAACTGAAGTTCCTATATACAGCTTCAATCTTATGTTTTAAACTCTCACCTACACAACTTTTGACACCATCACCTGTGAAACCTGGAGGGCACTGGCATCTGCCACCATCAATATCCTGTAACATACACAACAGGAGAAGCTTCTGTTCAGGTGAAAAATAAGGAAAGGGTAGCAATTGATCAAATAAATGAGGGGAAAAAAACAAGAGCAATAGCAAGAAAAGAACAGGGGAATAGAGATGTTAAAACACCCCACTCAAAACCATTAGGCTTGCTCTCTCATGCACAAAGAGAGGGAGACTGTGAGAGTGAGGGACAGAGGGAGCAAGCGAGATGCTGAACCCACGGACTTAAAGCCAATATTTATTTTTCATGAGCCCACATGATTTACTACGTCTGCACCACAGAAATTTTAGAGGGGCTGAGTAGAGGTAAATCACTTACCAAACAAGCAGAGAATGCATGTCCATTTTGAGAATCATGCCAGCAACCTCCATTGTTTATCTTGCACCTTCCAGGACCACTAGCTGCATCACAAGAAAGCACAGAGTTTAATAAGCTAGAGACTTAACTATGTAACAAATGAAGAATGAAATAACAGCAAAAGAAGAAATGCTTCAATGAAGCACGTTCAGACTGCATGTAGGTCGAACAAACAAATAGTACAACTAAACTTCATGCACCCAAACAGAGGAAATTGGGCATAAGACAATGGCTGAGACTCATGATTACTATTACAGCTGTTGTTTCTAATTACCTTACCAGCTCAATCAACAACTGAAAACATAAAAGATGTTATGGAACCAATTTGATATTCCCTCTAGCTTCACAACAATCTTAAACCAGTTCATAACTTCATACATTAAGTTAATAATGTTTCTTCATTGGAAAAACTGGGGATATCTAACTCTCAAATTTAGTCATCCTAGGCCTACATCTACATCTTATCACCTCCTCACAGGGTAAGCCAGCAACATCCTTGTCTCAGTGTCCACCTGCTCAAACATATGAAATGGTTCTCATCTTATTCTGAATATTTCATTTCAACAAGAAGTGAACAGAGAGGAGACATGCAGCATATTTTAGAGAGAGAGGGAGGGAGGGAAGGAGGGAGGGAGGGGGGTGGAGAAAGAGAGAGGAGGAGGGAGGAAGGGATAGAGGGAGAGGGAGAGCGAGAAACTAAATATTTTCTCATCAGATATTCCCCCCATCCTGAATTGGTAGAAACATTTGGGTTTCCAGAGATTAAGAAGGAAGAAGTGTGTTGTCTCCATTTTTGCCCTTCATTTTTTGCACATAAAGCAAAAAAGATGGAAAAGGTGAATATTGAAATGATAGTTTGAAGGGTAATATGGTAAAGTAATTTACTAAGTATGAAAATGTTGCAAAGATTTAGGAAGACCCAAAATAGAATAAGTTGCAAACAATTTGGGACCAAGTATTACAATATTGGCAAATTCTGAAAACAAAAATAAAAGTTCAACTATTAGTGAAGCTCATGCAATAAGCCACCACCTCACCATGTATATAGGACATGAAACCCTTTGAAGGTTCAAAACCTTCCTATATGACTAAATAGAAAAGAAACAATCTACTTAATCTAAATTGGATGAATAAGACTCATTTATTGACAACAACCATAGCTGACACTCTGATTTGTTTGAGGTGCCATTCTTGTCAATCTTATTGCTATTTCATAGTTGCCAATGGTGAAAGCTGCATAAGAAACATTTTTGAAAATAAATTTTACCTTCACAGTGGCTGTAACCATCTCCTTTAAACTGCACACCATCAACCAAGGGGCATTCGCAGACCCTCCCTCTAAATGTGTCCTGTAAGATCAAATGCATGAATTAAGTAAATCATACATCACCAACAAACATAAACCCAGAAAGCTATGGTTTTTACCTTGCAAGCTGTAATGTTGGCTGCCTTGTCTTGCCAACAGCCACCATTATTGTCCAGGCATTCATTTGTCTCCAAATCTATCACACAAGTATTCTCCAGTCACATTGTCACACTAACGAGAAAAGTAAAGGAAAGAAAAAAGAGGGAAACTGCTAGACCAACTTGCCCCAAGGTGATGGCAAAACCTAAAGGACCTAAACTTCAGTATATTTGTGCTAGTCCAACTATTGCGACTTGTTAGTACCTGAATGCACATGAGAGCAGCCCGAATGAGATGGATTCAATTAAAATAAAAAACATACCTCCAGACAGACAAACAGCTGGCTCAGTAGTCTCCTCAAAACCAGCACATATGGCTTTAAGAACGGCACCTTTCGCCAGTTTTCCTGTAAGATGCATGTGTTAGAGATAAATTGGTTGAAAAGTTCATCAACAAAATCACAAGAATGTAAGGTCACCTCTATATTGTCTGCTGTTGATGACTAGGGTAGGTAAAATAGTCACATCACCTCTTGATCCTTTTCCAACCTGTACAGGAAGTGTTTTTATAAGTTGCCTTACAATCATATGATCAGACTGACACTGATTAGTAATTATAAAAGACTGCAAAAGCTCAAGTATGCTTAAAGATTTTTACAAACAGGGAAAGGAGCAACAAAAATGAATAAAGAGAAAAAGAATTACTTGGGCATCTTGTTCTTCTTTCAGAACAGGATTGTCAGAATCAGCATTAGGATCTCCCATACACTTTTCAATCTTTTTTAAATCTAAACCTGCATAATGCACACAACATCAAACAACATTATAATTAGCTACATACTTATTTCATCACATGGAAGGCCATTGGCAGCAATCGCTAGAGACATTATAAGAATAATTTACCAAGAGATTTGATAACACCATCTGCACAATCCTTGTTATACTTCTTCTCCTTCATGGGACACCTTATTTGGAAATCTGTTACATAGTCCCACCAAACCCAAGGCTTATTACTCTCATTTGCAACTCTGAAGACACACAATTGCCTCAAGTTCTCAAGAACTACATCTTTCCCATCATAACCAGAACTGAAATCCTGTTCAGGATCAGGAGCACAGTATCTTCCATGATTGATGCACTGGGACTTGCATTGTCTGCTTAAAGTGAAAGCCTGCGGGCAATACCAAGTTATATAATGAGGTGTAAACTGAGTATAACCTCCTTTCTCTAGTATCTGAGCAGCACCCTTGAAATCCTTCAGAAATTCCATCAACATGTCACATTTGACTCCACATTCATCATTACTGTTGGTCCAGAGCTCGTACTCCACACGGTCATCAGGATGTGGAACAGCCTCTCGCCAATCAAGGTTGACATTGACCATCTCACCAGCACTTATTGCCTTTTTCAGAGCCTCCCCAAAACTTTTTACAATAAGTGCAGAAGGTATTGTTATGTTCTCGATGTATTTTGCTGATGAACTATCCTCTTCAGGTGTGTCCATGGTTATCAACGCTTCCTCATTATCATCTGCAACCAGCACTGCAGAAGCACCGGCTTTCTGTGCATTCCAAACCTTCAAGGCAAAGAAGCAATCTGGAAAATAACATAAATAAAGAACTTGGTATCAACATCAAATAGTGACATAGTGTGAAAGCAAAGAACATGGCTTAGTTTGAGTACAACAAGCAAATAGATTTTCAACCTGCTATATGAGTAAAAGGTGGGTGAAGGACATGGACAGAAAGCAGGATGGTCTCTGAACAATAGGGAGCTTTAATTTAACTCGAATCTAGTTATACAAATAGCTAAAGGAAGAATCTCAAGCAATGTGGTGTATAATCCCTAGTTAAGACATTATTAGGAAGACTACATGGGACAATGTGGTGCTGAAAACTTGAGGCAGCCAGAACCTAATCTTATCCTTCTTGGTTCACTGTCTTTAGGGCAAACTCTTGCTGGCTAAATAAAGTTTATTATACCTAATTAGCATTTCTCATCCTAAGAAGCCTCTACACTAAGTCAATCCTTTTGCAGAAGTAAAACTGTATATCTATGAAACAGAAGCGCCAGATAGGATCACAAGCTCCTGAAAGGGAAAAGTCTCACTCATGCAAGTCAATGACAACAATTAGCTAGATTAAAACAAAATAATTACTGCAAGTAAAAAGAGATATAGTTTTTGCTTCACCCAAGATGAATGCAGAAGCAAGAACAGTTGCAGTATGATTGCCTCTAGAAAAACAGTAATTCCAAATGATCAAACTCAATCTCCACAAGTAGAGTACATTATGCACAGAACTGTCAGATTCGACTGGACAGTCAAATCAGTTAGATTAGAACCTGATAAGAAAATAATCAGACAAATTCCTGCCATCAAACTAGCTGAACACACTACATCAATGACCAATTTCAAATCCAGTTTAATCTCGAAATTTACGACTAAAATTAGCATAGAGAAGAACTCAAACTGTACCTCCACGATCGACCAACACGAAGGTAGGCAAAGCTCCAGGCTTGGGACGAAACGAAATCCCAAATTCATCAAAACTTTTGCAGGCCTTCTGATTCTCCTTGGGATAAACCACCGCACCGGCCATACTACCGCCGTACTGAGGAATCCCGAAGTTGCCAATGGCGCTGTCATGAGTCCCCTTTATCTTCTCCGGCGACGTAACCGTCAAGCTGTTCTTTTCCACCACAAATCTCGCCACAGACGCGTCTATCAGGCACAGAAGCAAAAACCCTAGAACCGACGACCTAGGAAGACCCATCTTTTGCGGCAAAAAATTCCCGGGATTTCTAGATTCAACTATAAAGATCGCAACTTCTACCAAGAATATGCAATTGGGTTTGTTCAATTCCTACTCTTTTTCAGCTGGGAAATCAGCAAGCAGGAAAATTTTCAGTTTCCAAGAGCAGAACAGAGGAAAATTCGTCTTTTCGCCATGTATTGAGGATGAGAAATTGCGTGTGGAGCCTAGGGACTAAACTTTATTCATTCGTAGTACTAACTACTAACGTTATTAAGCAAAGACGGAGCGAGAGAGATTGATGGGTTGAACGAAGAAGCTATGCATCTCCCAAGTCTTAACTCCTTCCCCCACCGGACTTGGAAGTATGGCGATAGACTTGAGCGTCAACGTCATAGTTTCATTTGATACCGTTCAATTAGTTAACTATTTGTTTATTGCCAAAATAAGTACTCTCTAATTTAATTTCTTCTAAAATATTTCTAATTTTCCATAAAAACATGTTTTTTTCTAAAATATCTAAAAAAAATTCATTTAATAAAATTTACTGATATGAATTTCTAAAGTAGCAGAAGTGAAGTTGGGTATATAGGTCTTTCTTAAGTGAATACATAAAGCAAAGCTGGATCCATTTAGACATATGGATTGTTTAATAACTTTATATAGAATTAATATTATTCTCAAGAGATTGTTAAATCTAAAATTTATTAATGAAGATAAAATTTATCAAAAGTTTATAGTAATCAGAAATCTCCTAAAATATTTATCTAATAATGACATTATTCTTCATAAATTTCATGTTTGAAAATTCAAAAATTACAAAAATCCAACAATTTTCATTAAATGATTATTAAAAGTTCTAAAATTCAAATCCGAACTCTCCTTCGGTACTTTATTTTGCTATCAAATGTACCAAATAATGTATAAATATTTTCCCTTGAAAATTCTGTATGACAATGATACTTCATAAAAATATAGCCACACAAAACATGATTCATGTGAAATGCACAATATGAATCATACACTATTTTTTGGTTTTTACCTTCTCACGATTACAGTTCCCTACATCATTTACTAAATTAAGAGTTGAGTAAGGGACCTACAGTTCTACATTAAATCAAATGGAAGATCATGAGCAAATTGGTTCTCTAAGATGATGCAGAAGAAAAGAAAAAAAAAGTAGAAAATTATACAAACTATGAGTTTAAACGAAAAAGTAGAAGCAAAGAATGCGGACAGTGAAAATCATGGCCAAAATCAAACAAACTATAATGATTAAAGCTCTCCTTCATAATATGGAAATAATTTTGAGTAAATTATATAAATGGTCTCTAATCTTTAATTATTATTATTTTTTAGTCCATAACCTATTGGATGTTATATTTTGGTCCTAAACCTATTAAAATTTTTTTATTTTTGTCTCTCATAAGGTGAAATTTATTAACTCAGAATAATTGTTTGATAAAAACATTTGACATTCTAATTTAAATATTTAGTAACTATTTTTTAGTAAATTTAAACAGTTTAATATTTTTTAACAGTAGATAGATAATTTAAATTAATAGTTTTTTCCTTTCCGAATGGAATAAGTTCAATTTACAAATAGAGAAAAAAAGGTGATTTGAATTTTTCATTAACTATAAAAAAAATATTATATAAATTTAAATTTATTGTAAAACAGTTACTGAATAATTTAAATTATGATTTAAAATTTTTTTTTTAGATAAATACTTTGAGTTAACAAATTCATCAAATTAGGACATGTTTTAATAGGTTTAGGACTCAAACAGAATATTTAATATATTAGGAACTAAAAGGAAACAATGACTAAAAGTTAGGGACTATTCATAAAATTTACTCAAATAACTTTCTTACAAAAAGTGATATATTAGTAATTGACACAAAAGTCAAAATAAAGTTTTGGGATCAATAGAACAAATGGTTTCATGTAATAAGTGGTTAGGATTTAATATTAACTTAATAAAGGGAAAAAAATGAAAAGAAAACAGAGAAAAATGACAACTAGAATTTAGAGAGATGAAAATGATTTAAGGAAAAAAATTGGAAACAGACAAAACCTGGGAAAAGTCCCTACAATTTTTTCATTTTGGTTGTTGTAGTCCCCAAAACTTGCAAGTTTTTGGACCCCATCACTGCTTTACGCTCACATTGTCTCTCAAAGTCTGTTAGTTGGATAGAGCAATTTAGTGACCAAAATGGAAGATTGGAAATGAACAGGGGTTAGAAGATGAGTTAGATCATTAACTAGGAAAATAAAAAAGAAAAAAAAACATCAGTGTTTCATTTATCGTGATTTATATTATAATGTAGATGCTTGGCCAAAAAATACTATAATGTAGATGAATTGTAATGTAGGAACCAAACGAGAAGTTTCTAGTGCAATGATCGATGACCCGACTTTCAAATTCAAGCTTTGTAACTGTTTTTATTTTTATTTTTTGTTTTTACTTTCATTTTGTTTTGACTAGATTTCTCATTATATATACAACCCTAAGAACTTGATGGGCCGTCAGTAACTGTTCCCGCTATCCTACGGTGTTCCCCCTTTTTTTTTTCCCCTGTTTTCCAGTTTTTTTTTGTATGTGTTTTCGGTTTTTGGGTCCTTGTTGCTACAGTTTTTTTTTTTTTTTTTTTTTGTGGGCTGAAACCCCGTTTTCTTTTTCTTTTTCCACACTTGGGTTCTTTTTTTTTTTTAATTTTTTTTTGGGCTGAGTTTTTTTTTTTTCACATTTGGATTGTTTTCTCCCCACCTTCCTGTTGTTTTTTTTTCGCTGAAACCCATTTTCTTTTTTGGTTTTTTTTTTTACACTTGGGCTGGCTTTTTTCTTTTCTTTTCTTTTTTGTGGTTGAAGCCCTTTTTACATTTGGATTGTTTTTTCCCTTTATTTTATTTTATTTTCTTTTGTATTTGGGTTATTTGGGTTGTTTTGCCTGGAATTGTTTTCCTTTTTTCATTAGAAGTGAAAGCGACACTATCAATAGTAGTCGTTCTGCTATAGTAACAAACACTACAAATAGTTAGAGGTGGGACATGAGCTGGTTTAACCTTGGTACAAACTGGGACCGGCTCGCAAGTCAAACCCCCCCTTGACAAAACACGTAAATATATGAGCAGAATATGGGCTTTGAAAGAGATAATAGTGCAAAACGGACCGACCTAGCCTAGAACCCATCCCCCATGACCCGACCCAACCTGACCCACAAGACCAGCCCAGGACTGTTCAGTCTAGTCCAAGCCTGGAGCGCCCCAACGGCTCTTTCCCTCAACAGACACTTGCAAAAAAAAAAAAAAATTGAATGGGTGAATTATACAGTAGGTCCTTCAACGGTTTTCTGCTATATTTTAGCCCTCTAAATTCCATTTTCACCCCTCTCGACAACTAAATTTTAAGAATTTTTTGGTCCAAATAATTTTTTGCCCTCCCCTATAAACACCAATTTCATTTTCACTCTATCCTTACACCATCACTCAATCTCTCTTCTTTCTTTACTATATTCTCTCAAGCATTCAATTTTTTTTCTTAATCTCTTCCAAATTTCTTACTAATCTCCCCCTAATATCTTCATAATTTCTTCTTAATTTTGTATTAATCACTATTATTAGTTCGTGACTCATGGTTTCAAGAGAAAAAGGCAAGTCGATAAAAAGTTCATATTCCCACACCACCGGCCTCTGAGGCTTATTCCATTGTCGTTCTCGGCCTACTGATATAGGCATCTCAATTGAAAAGTTGCACTACAATGATGTCGGAATCGATATAATGAATTACGATTTAGGACTCAACGATTAATTATCGGATGATGAAGTTAAAGAGTTGGATGCGATGATGGCCAGGGATCCGTCAACACAACCGACGCCGACAAGTCATGGACCCACTGTGGAGAAACCTTAAGACTAACTGCTTGAGTTTGGGAGCATTATGAGCTATACACGAATGGGAGTTGAGGTACAAGAAATGCAAACATTGCAGGAAAAATTTATGCATAAAAAGAATTCCGACACTAGAACGCTAAAGTGACATATTAAAAATTAACATCTTAACGTCCTCCCCAATGCCAGGACTAGTTCTGGAGGACAAATACAACCAGCGCCGGTGGGTCAAGTATATTTTGTTTTAGCCAACAATATTGTAATAAAGGCATGATAGATTAAATGATGCTTACAAAAAAACTTTTTTCACAAGCTGAAGATATGCACCTAGAATCTTGGATAAAATCATAATTAAATCATACATTTAAAAAAGTGTATAGGAAAACTGCTAGAAAAGAAATCTTTAAATTATTTGAAGTCGGAAAATCATATTTGTAAGCCTATCTTTCTACTATTGATCATTGTGTGGCATTCATTTTTTATACGTAGACATCACCTATAGGTCAATTATTTTATTGCGTTACTTCTCATTGGATTGATTCTAATTGGACTGTGCAAAAATGAATTTTGTCATTTAGGGTCATTGAAACGGATCATATTGGTTATTACATATTCAATTGTATCTTAGAAACTTTACGTGATTATTTTTGTGCTGATAAAGTCATGTGCATTTCATTTGATAAATGCTTCAAACAATGATGTTGTCACTCGCCTTTTGAGTCAAATATTGAAACCACGTCTCAACGGTGCATTATTTCACGTTAGATGCATGTGTCATATTTTAAACCTTTGTGTGCAAAAAGGTTTAGAAGTTCTCCAAAATAAAATTTTGCTTATTTTAAACTCATTGACGTATTTGAAATCAAGACCTGTTGTGTTTCGTGAATTTAAAAGTTTTTTTTTTAAATCAAAAAGAATTTTTAAGTTCATGAAATGCGTCAACAAATTTGCATACAGGAATGTAAGTTCTTCAAAATGAAATTCTACTTATTTTAAACTCATTGATGTATTTGAAATCAAGACCTGTTGTGTTTCGTGAATTTAAAAGTTTTTTTTTTAAATCAAAAAGAATTTTTTTGGAAACGGTTTAAATTTGATTACCTAACCCATTAGAACTCCACATATTTGATGTTGCAAGATACATTCATGTATACAAATTTGTTGACGCATTTTATGAACTTAAAAATAGGTTGTGAATTTCTTACGACTGAAATTCAGAAAAAATGTTCCAAAACCGGTGAATTGCTTAAGTTTTTTTACAAGGCTACTGAATTTTTCTTTGGTGTTTACTACCCCATTCATCAAGTTTTGCTTCATTTAGTGAACATTACATATACTTTACATCAATTTAAAAATAATGAGTTATTAAAACCGACTGTTGAAGCCATGTAGACGAAGTGACTTCAATATTTCGAAAACATTCCACCTATTTTTTTAGTTGTTTCTTTGTTTGACCCATATGTCAAATTAACGTGCACAACAACATTACTTGAAGGAATTTTTTATACTTATTTAGAAATGTCTCATATAAATGTTTTGGCTATGTCTGCTACTGCTTTCGAGTACTTGCATTATTTATACAAGTTATATTATGAGCAGCATTTGGATAAGGTATGAT
This sequence comes from Aquilaria yunnanensis, assembly GCA_039654915.1. NCBI lineage: Eukaryota > Viridiplantae > Streptophyta > Magnoliopsida > Malvales > Thymelaeaceae > Aquilaria > Aquilaria yunnanensis. Next base: position 98,985,711 of record CM077593.1, on the reverse strand, counting down.
CCGAAACTCCTCAAACCGAGCCTCCAAGAAGATCAATCCTATCAAAATTCAACCCGGTCTTCTAATGCTCAAACAACCCTGACCAATGGAATCAGGATTAGCTATGGTTGATGACCACCTCAATATATCGTTCGAGTCAAGCGATGTTGACATATTGGAGTGGTGAAAACAAAAGAGATCAAGGTTTCTAATCTTATCGATAATCACACAGGAGATTCTTGACGTTTTAGTCTCTACTGTATCATATGAGACAACATTTACTATAGAAAAACGGGTGATATCAGAGAAATGATCAAGATTGACACTTGATACGATAGAAGTATGCGTGTGCAACTGAGATTGGGGCCTCGCAGCACTCCGGCAGTAAAACTAAAAGAGTTCCGATGCCAAGACTTGAATTTTTTTTTTCCAATCATACATGTAGTTTGTATTTGATCTAATTTTATTGTTAAGCATAGATTATAGGTTTTTATTTTTCATTATTTTCGGAACTTTTTTGTGATTTCAAAATGTAAGGCTTGTTTCGATTATTTGTAAGTTCCATTTGGTTTTTTTACTTAATAAAACTTACACCAGATATGGTGTTTTTTCTTAAAAATATTTATTATATATTATTTTTTTACTAAAAGTAGATCCCCTAACCTTAGCTATTTTATTTGAATTTGAATTTTTAATCAACACTTGTTCACACATTTCACGAAAACCTTCCTTTACTTTTGTAATTAAATCAACACTTGTTCATACATTTCACGAAAACCTTTCTTTACTTTTGTGATTTGAATTTCTTAGTTCACTTCCCTGTGATTCGACACTTGGACTCCCGAGATCTTATTACTTGCGACAACCTACGCTTGGGTTACAACAGCTAGAGTGCAGCAGTATCAGAGTAGTATTTATTTTATACTGTTTTTTCGGATTTGGAAAACTCACACATTTGCTCCTCAATTTCATAAATACTTTACTTAAGGCACTCAATGACTAACGGGGATAGTTTTAAAAGTGTGATATACGAACTGCACATGTTCTTTATGAAAGTTTGATGGCTATGATTAGGTTGTTTCAAGTTCTTTTTTCTTTTTTAGCACATGAAAGTTTAGGACGACATGAAAATTATTTTATATATCCTGTATGTCATCGGTTCAATTATGTGTCGTAGTAGTTTTACAAATTGGCCAAAAAAATGTGTTTTCAATTTTTTGCGATAACCTAGCTAGATGTGATACAACTAGTTACAAGTTACACTACAAAGTAGAAGCCCAAGTAAAAAGGAGTAGTTGTTACTTCTGAGAACAAAATATAAGCAAAAGAATTTATATACTATTAGGTGTTTGTGTTCATGTTAAGATTAATACTGAAAAGGTTAATAGCTAGGTGTGACCTGCAGATATTCCCACCAACGAAGGTGACAGTTGAAGGGATGAAATTCATAATTCCTTCTTACAGATATTTACTATTGACAAAAAGGTGAAGAATAGAAGAGTATGAATGATTAAGAAAATTAAGATGATGATCATTAGTTGGTCAGATTCTCATTTTCATGGACTTGATTGGATGATTCAATTTGAAATTTGCGTGGGTTGGCGTTTTGTGGGGCTTTTGCTGAAATCGTGGCAAGCTTGCACTTTGAAATCTCTTCCAAGGCAAACTTCATCAAGTGTCCGTTTCATTCTCTTTATTGCTCCTGCAAAGTAAATTGGACTCTTGCTTGCATGCCGAAGATATCTCCCTACATTGGCAACCCTAAACCATAATAATAATAATAATAATTTGTTCATTATGCCATTCAACATTTTGAAAACAAACATTTTTTTATTTTAATTTTGAAAAAGAAATATTGCATGCTCAAGTAGTAAAACAAGCCATCCATCCATCGTCTGGGACTTAATTGGAAGACCCTGGGCTAGGCATATTTATGTTATTTGCACGTTCCTATTTGATTCTATTGGCAAGATTTGGCTGGTTATTGTCAAAATGTACCACGTAAGATGCAGAATTAGGGACCATGGATCAAAGATTGATCACAAAACGCTCAAATTAATTTAATATCCTAATAGGCTAAGAAAATATTTTTAGTGGCTTTTTTTTTTCGTGCACGTAATGAGTATGTATAGTTCTTTTTTATTTGCATGGTAGAGAAACATAAGAGGCACAATTCAAATTCATCAAAATCTATTTATAAATTATTCAAAATCCGACGCTATTTAATTTTCAACCTGGTCCATCTATTCCCCATAACACAAGCAACCAAATACCTACGTCGACCCTGGCTAATTTTTGGAAAATTTAAAACAAAATAAAAATCCTTGATTCCCCTATAAGTTCCAAACCTATTTCCAGATCCCAAGCAACAGAGTAAAGCCATGGAACAAAAAATTCTCCCGATCCTCTGCATTTCACTTCTCCTAGTAGTCCAAAGCAACTCCCAAACTTTTGCATGTGACAAGAACACCCCTGAAACAAGCCAATTCCCATTCTGTGACATTTCCCTACCTTATGAAGACCGAGCCAAGGACCTGGTCTCACGCCTGACACTCGAGGAAAAAGTGCAGCAACTAGTGAACAAGGCCGCAGGAGTTTCGCAGCTCGGTGTTCCTGCATATGAGTGGTGGTCGGAGGCACTCCACGGTGTCTCAAACCTTGGCCCAGGCACAAGGTTCAACGCCACTGTGCCAGGTGCCACTAGCTTCCCAGCTGTGATAACTTCAGCCGCAAGCTTCAATGCCTCATTGTGGCTGAAGATGGGGCAGGTGGTGTCCACTGAGGCTCGGGCCATGTACAATGTGGGCCTTGCCGGGCTGACATTCTGGAGCCCAAACATAAATGTGTTCCGCGATCCCAGGTGGGGCCGAGGCCAAGAGACGCCAGGGGAGGACCCCCTGGTGGTGTCACAATATGGTGTGAATTATGTTAAGGGGCTCCAAGAAGTTGGCGGTGAAGGGAATTCTAGTGATAGGCTTAAGGTTTCAAGTTGTTGCAAGCATTACACTGGTTATGATCTTGACAAGTGGAAAGGAGTTGATAGATTTCATTTCGATGCAAAGGTAACACTTACCTCCCGTGCCATCAAAATGAAAGCTATTGTTGAATAGTTTTTTATTTGAAGGGCTGGCAGAATCTGTAATGAGTCATAAGTCATGACATGATTGGTTGCAGGTAACAAAGCAGGACTTGGAAGATACGTATCAACCACCATTCAAGAGCTGTGTGGAGGAGGGACATGTCAGCAGTGTGATGTGTTCTTACAACAGAGTGAATGGGGTTCCTACATGCGCAGATCCCGATTTGCTTCAAGGGATAGTTAGAGGCCAATGGGGTCTTTATGGGTGTGTCCCTATTTTTCATACATAGTCTTTTTTTCTTTCTTTTTTTTTAAATGACAGGCAAAATAGAAAATTTAGTAAAATCCACATGCTTGTTGCAGGTATATTGTTTCAGATTGTGACTCTGTTGAGGTCTTTTACGATGCCATCCATTACACTGACACACCAGAAGATGCCGTAGCCCTTGCCCTAAAAGCAGGTTTTGGTTTTATTTCTAAAATACAACTTATCAATTTGCCTTGTCTCACATGTAACTTTCTCCTTAGTGCTACAATGATCTCTTTTGCAGGTCTAAACATGAATTGTGGGGACTTTCTTGGTAAATATACAGAGAATGCAGTTAACCAGCAAAAAGTAAATGAATCTGTTGTTGACCAGGCCTTAGTATATGACTATGTTGTTCTCATGAGGCTCGGTTTCTTTGATGGAGACCCAAAAGCTCTCCCGTTGGGTGAGCTAGGGCCATCTGATGTATGCACTGATGAGCACCAGCAATTGGCCCTTGATGCAGCAAAGCAAGGTACAGTTTTACTGGACAACAGAGGAGCTCTTCCTCTGCCAAAAGATGCCACCAAAAGTTTAGCAGTCATAGGACCCAATGGTAATGCCACAACGGTTATGATAAGCAACTATGCCGGCATACCTTGCAGCTATGTAAGCCCTTTGCAAGGCCTACAGAAGTATGTGTCCACGGTTACTTATGAGCCCGGCTGCAGTGATGTGAAGTGCAATGACCAGGATAAGATCACAGCAGCAGCTACGGCTGCAGCTGCTGCTGATGTTGCGGTGCTCGTCGTGGGGCTTGATCAGTCTGTTGAGGCTGAGGGGTTGGACAGAGAGAACTTGACACTGCCAGGATTCCAGGAACAGCTGGTTACTGATGTTGCCAGTGCATCAAATGGGACAGTGATTCTGGTAATTATGGCTGCCGGCCCAATTGATGTTTCGTTTGCAAAAAACAATGAGAAAATTGGAGGCATTCTGTGGGTCGGATATCCAGGCCAAGCTGGTGGAGATGCCTTGGCTCAAATCATTTTTGGAGATCACAATCCTGGTAAAGCATAAGGCTCTTTCTTGGTTTTCTTCCTGTTTTATTTAATTTTTAGATTTTAATGGCTGATATTTTTAGCTTATGCTATCAGCTGGAAGGAGTCCTGTCACCTGGTACAGTAAAGAGTACGCAGATCAAGTTGCAATGACAGATATGAATATGAGAGCCAACGCCACCGCTAATTTTCCAGGAAGAACTTACAGATTCTATACGGGCCAACCAGTCTACCCTTTTGGCCGTGGCCTAAGCTACTCATTGTTTTCCATGTTCATCACCTCGGCTCCAACCACAATACTTATCCCGTCAGTTCCAATCAGTGTCCTGTCTCCAAATGCTGATGCAATTGATATTTCAATGCTCAACTGCAGCAACTTGCTATTCAATCTCGCGATCAATGTGAGGAACAAAGGTAAACTGGACGGAGACCATGTGGTGCTCGTGTTCTGGAAGCCCCCAAGGTCTGGAGAGGTGAAGGGGGCACCAAATGTGCAGTTGGTGGGATTTGACAGGGTTGAAGTGAAGAAAGGAAAGACTAAGAGCATGACGATGAGGTTGGACGTCTGTAAGTCATTGAGCCTCGTTGATTCTGATGGGAGTCGAAAGCTGCTCACAGGGCAGCACACTCTTTTGCTGGGTTCTTCTAGTGAGCGCCAAGTAAGGCACCAGTTTAGCATCAGAATGGCCGGAGATGGAAACAGACGTGCTATAGACATCTAAGCTACAATTTAGACTTGAAAAAAGAATATTTGCTCGCTAGCATGGAGAATAGAGTGATCAATATCTGCACTTGGGGATTACATGGCTATGTTCCACTTAGAATAGCCAACTAGAAAATTGCAGTATCAATTATTATACATGTCTGACTAGTAAGGTGTAAGAGGATTTGCTAATAAAGAGATTCATCTTCGGGTAGTCAAGAGATAATATCTGTGAGCTTAACTGTGACAAGAGCATTGGTTTAAACTAGTAAAATTAGAAAGGGAGTACAACGCTAGCAGGATGGTTCTTGATCGTGATCCATGATGGCAAATAAGTCGTGCTCCTGCAATTGAGGAAAAATCACATGTAAGCAGAATAAACCAGACCTTGGCTAGAAGAGTTTAATCCATCTCGTATGTTTTACCACCTTTGAAAAGGCTCGCTGTTTGCTACGTAATTTAGTCTTTGCTTTGCTAAAAGAAGAACACTGTGCCTTGGTCATTCTCTGAATACAAGATGAAATGTGAAAACAAGTGCAAAGTTTAATGTCTGAGCTCATGACAGAGTAAAGAGGTTCTGCTTCATTCTGGAAAAAGAAACAAGGCCTTCATTCAAACGAGATGATATCCAGCTGAAAAATGCGTCCAGCAGAAAGGAAATAGCAATGGTACCTTGAGTAGTTGTCTGTCGGCGTTAGTGGCAGTAAATGCTGACAAAGTGTCATCATCTAGTGCTGGAAGGTCGGGGAGGAAAAAACTAACAGTAGCCTACAATATGAGCAAGAAGAATCAGAAAATGATTCATAGAAAACCAAACAAGGATTTACCCTGATTTATTGTATGAGCCAGTCATACACAACAGCAACCACCGACCTCTTCTCTCTCTGGTGAATACAGAGTTTTGGCTCCATGGTCTCTTCTTTGCAGGGTAAAATTGAAGATGCGATGAAAGTTCTTATTTTCCTGTTTAAAAAAAAAATCTGATAATGAATCTGTAGCCAATACAATGAAAAAAAAAAAACGCTAAGCTAGATAAGTCAAAACTAACCATCATGTGTTTGGTTAAGCCTTCTTCTCCTAGAAAACGTTCAATGAAGTTTAACTGGGAAGAACGGCACAATCATCAGTGTAATATTGAAACTGAACAATAACTGCTAACTGGCTAAACACCGCCTCAAAAAATATGGAAAATAACAAACTAAACTTGAGGTGACACACAAACAAGCAGACGACGAACAAAAAGGGGGAAAAAAAAAAAAGAAAATCTAGAGCAGCATGCTACCTGTAACACTTGGGACCATGCTGACAGTGTGATCTTTTGATGTCCCATAAAAACATCTAATTTTTCTTTCTTGGGTTTGCCACCTAAATGCTTGAGAGTCTTTCCCTTTAGTTCTTGCACGTTTATGCTACTTGCTTCAGTTGAAAATTTTCCAACACAATCAAATCCACATACAAGCTCTAAAGCTTCGCTAGCAGCAATTGCAACTGCTTCATCGTTGGTATTTAGAAGGCTCAACAAGCATGGAATTACACTATCCATTTTTTGGAATTGTAAATATTAGCTGAGATTATGATAGAATAAAAACCATCATAAATTCAAATTAGTGGAGAAGAATCTCATCTTATATGCCTCACCCTTGCCAATACTTGCAACCAAGCCTCCATCCTTCAATGCTTGAAAGAAGGAAAGACCAGGCTGATACAGCTGTTGCTACAACACTAGGGGGATGTCCACTTGAAAACGCCTAGACATGAAAAGAGTTTACATCAGCTTACTAGATGGGACAAAAAAAAACCATAGTAGCATCAAGTAACCCACAGTAGGTGTAGGTTCAGGATCAATCAAATTCCAAATCATTTTCATGACTTGCTCAGCCTCATGTGAATTCTCTGCAGCAAAAAATGCCATGATAGCCAAACTGTCAACAACCTGACGAGAAAAGGAACCAAAAACTGTAAGAGCTAAAATTGGAAACCAATGATATGCAATCAATATGAGCTATTCCATTAAATTATCTGGGTTCACATTATTCACATACATTCCATGCTTTCGATTTGGATTCCAGTGCTACGGAAAATACTGGAATTGACTCTTCATAAACTTCTCGTATCCTACTCTGTGAAGCAACAATCATTGCCAGCAAACCTTCAAGACAAAACATTTGTCATGGATTCAGGGCCATAGTATTCGAACCTGACCATATATGAGATGCTAGGAACGTTGATTTGACAAACCAATCACAGATGATGCTAGTTGTACTTCATCAGTAGAGCCTTCTCGTATAACATCCAGACAGTGACATAGCAACATAAGAAAGCTGCAAATGCCTTTTATCAATATTTCCATATTGATATCGAAAAGGAAGTCAGAGAACTAACATGTTTTTATGGCGAGAATCATCGGTGAATAGAAATGAAATAGTTGGGACATAAGAAGAGTCTATTAAAGCATAAATTTTATAAGGATTAGTGCGTTGGATTGGTTTTTTTTTTTAACCCAGTGAAACAAAAGAATAGGGCAGAAAGCCAGAAAACTGAAAGAAACCACAACAATCAGTTGCTGTCACCCATTATCCTTCAGGAAGACCCAGGAATGAAAGAAGACAACAGCAAAAGTTACATTTGGTTTCAATTTCATGCTTCTGTTTTGCAAAGATTTCATTATATATTTTTGCTTGAACTCAAGCCCCGGACTTGTTTACAGTACATATATTAACTTCTGCTCTCAGCATAAGTTTTCTTAAGTTAACCAAACCCAATTAACCCAACATCAGAAGAGCCATTAACTCCGATCAATTTCAATTCTTTAACTGGATTCTAACAATAAAAGGAGCAAAAGTTCCTAATGATCTAAAATTAATTTGAGACATAATACTAACTTCTTGTCCAGAAACTTGTTGAAGCCCCCAGGTTTTTTTGTTAAAGCCTCAACAATAAAAAAGAGGGCTTCTTCTCTGGAGGCACGCCTGCATTGTGGAATAAAAAAGAAAAAAGAAAAAATTGGCATAAAAAGTTATAGAAATCATTCAAAACTCAGAACATAACACAGAGCTCGGACAATTTTATGCTTACTTCTTCTCACAAAGAACTCTGAAATAATGAATCATGTTAGCAGAAGTTATTTGTATATTATCATCCATGTCGCTACCATCCCCGCCCTCGAACCAAACTTCCGTACCTAGAATACGTTCATAATATAAATTAAATTATCAGCTATTATACGTATAGTTACCGCAAAAAAAAAGAGGCAATTCTATCTACCTAAAAACTTAACCTTTTTGGCTTGATGACGGCTTTTTCTGCTTGCTCTTCATGGCGGCGCCCGATTATTCCCCCGGAACTACAAATCCCAATTCTCTCAATCTAAGACTTACCGTTTCGTTGGTCAAACTCTATAGGATGGCATTGGTTTTGGACTTCACGGTCACAAGCACAGCTGAAACGACATTGATATTTGTTCTTCCGATGGACCCGGGTCCGAGTAGTGAGTCTGGGTGCTGGCCGAATGGAACCGAGATAGTGTATACCAAACGGAATTTATAATGCCATTACCAACATGGTATCTTGTATGGCATTAAAAGTGTCTATTTCATAATGTATGATATTGGGTTGAGAGTATTTGATTTTACTGTTTGGGTATCTATATGTAATTTACAAATGGTGCAGATGTGACAATTGTTTTTATTCAAATTTTACATTTGAAGGGAGATAATTATATCATTTTTAAAGATACTTAGGTGGATGAATTGTGTAATATTTTATGGTTTTCCTTTTCTTTTTAGAGCCCCGAACTAATCAGTGTTTTTTCTACCATATTTAATGTGAAATTATATATAGGCCTTTCATACATGGAAATAAACATTAGATATATAAACTTGTGTGCTACATATAAAGAGTTAGACATCTCATATGTAGAATTAGACACCACAAACTTAGAATTGATCATTACAGACTTATATTGGATACCTTAAAATAATGTTATTTGTAATTTTTCTTCTTTGATCATTTATTATATAAAAGAAAAAAATGTTCAAATTATTCAAATCATTATTCTCTATATTGTTATGTTGTAATTAATAACTAATAGCTTCCAAACCAAGTGTCTACTTCTATGTATATATGTGTCTGCTTCTAGCCTATAAGTGTATACTTCTAGTCCATATGTGTCTACTTGGTGTTTATAAATGTTTGTTAGATAATTGTAGGTATCTACTTCTAGTCTATAGATGTTTGTTAGAGACTACTGCTCTGATGTCTAATTATATTAGGTTGATTTATAAATTAGTTGGTTTCTAACCTCGTCTATAGTAGTATCTAATTTAATCTATAACAATATTTAATCTCATCTCGAACTGGAATTGATATAAGGAATTGGTGTCATATATTGGCCAAATTAATATCTAGAACTGTTATTTTAGTGTCTAGTATTATTTTTCTAGTGTCTAATTAGCTTGTCTATTTTTAAATAAAATTAGAAACTACTACTAGTGAAATTGGACATCACCACAAACGGAATTAGACACTCACTATAGATAAAATTAGATACCACTATAGACAATATTAGCCACTATTACAGAAAATTAGACACCACCACAAACGGAACTAAACACTACTATATATGAAATTAGATACTAAAATATAGACATTAGACACCATTATAGATGACGTTAGACACCATTATTGATGAAATTACACATTAGTTTTTGTGTCTAATTTTGTCTTTAGTAGTATGTAATTTCGCCTATAGTGTTTAATTTCTTATGTAATGTGTCTAATGTAACCTAAATGGTGTTTAATATCGCATATAGTAGTGTCTAATTTTGTTTGAAATGGTGTTGAATTTAGTCTATAATTATGTCTAACGTTATGCACTAGTGTCTAGCATTATCTATAGGAGTATTTAATTTTGTCTATGGTGGTGTCCAATGTCACCAATTGTGATGTCTAATTTCTAATAAAAAAAATAAAAATGTAGGTAACTGTTTTTTTTATACTATCTCAGTTTGTGCATTAGCTAGAATATTAAAAATTTAAGCATGAAAACATAAAAAAATTGTATTTGATTTGGGTCCCTTAACAATGGAAACAATAAAAGAGATTTTGGAGAATAAAATAATATTTTTCATTAGATGAGTAGGGGTGTATCTATTCAGGGGCGGGAGGGGGCAACCGCCCCCCCTAAAATTTTAAAAAATTTTATTGGGTATTTGGATATGTGATACAATTGTAGAAAAATTAAAGTTAGGCATCTATCTGAAAGTTTTATAATTAATAAGGGCTCTAGTATATTTTATCTACTTAAGGTCTCAGTCATTTTCTTAGTGAATAAATTACGTGATAGTCCTTATTCTTTAATTATTATTTCCTTTTAGTCCCTATCCTATTAAACATTCTGTTTTGGTTCCAAACATATTAAAAACAGTTTATTTTAGTCCTAAATTTATAAAAAATGTTTCATTTTAGTTTCATTGCATAAAATTTATTAACTCAAAGTATTTTTTTGATAACAGCTTTTTAGATCATAATTTGAACTATCCAGTAAGTGCTATAAAATAAATTTAATTTGTATAATATTTTTTTATCATTAATAGAAAATTCAAATAACTATTTTTACTCTATAAATTGAACTTAATTATTATAAATTTTTGAATTCAATGTTTCTATATATGTAAACTGTTTAATGAATTTTGAGTTGTAAATTTTTGAAATAAACTTAGTTATTATACACTTTCAAATTTTATATGTCCATATATAATACTACCTCCGTCCTAAATTAATTGAAACATTTGACTGGGTATGGAGATTAAGGTGTATGTAATTTGTGTTAGTTTTTTATGTAGTAAAAGTTTAAATAATGATTAAAAAAGGAAAGGTTCTTTTTTAGGTTTTGTGCAGTGAGAGGTTGAGTGGAGATTAAAAAAAAAAGTCTTTATTGGGTTTTATGTAAAAGGATTATTTAATTGTTTAAACTCTCCAAAAAAGGAAACGTTTCAACCTTTTTGGGACTTCCCAAAAAGGAATACATTTCAAGTAAATTGGGACGGAGAGAGTATTATTTAGTATTTTCTATTAGTGATTGTAAATTTATACATGCTAATAACCCGTTTCACATCATGCTCCCGCCCCCTCCAAGTGGAATTTCTGGCTACGCCCCTGTAGATGAGAATTGTTTTATGTTAAAAATAAAAAATGGAAATTGATTAAATTCCTTAAAAATATGAAAAAAAATATTCTAAAAACTAAATTTATTATAAAAATATCATTAGAAAAATATAATTATTTCTTAACTAAATGTGAAATTAAAAAAACAATTGGATTTGAAAAAATAAAAAAAGGGCAAATGTAGGTTAGGATTCTATCTTTGACGAATGTCTGCTAGAGTGAATGCAAGATTTTCCCATGGGGCCCCCATCATATTCCCATCACGGGAAATTGAGAAATGAGATGTTTCTTTAAATATAGAGTGTATAAGTTGCATACCATATAAAGTTTGAAATATACGCTGTCTGTGCTATATTTTTGGTTTTGAGTAAAAATTAAGAGAGTGTAAAATATGTATTATTTTCATTTTATTTTTAACTTTTTACATGTAAATTGAGAAAGTTGAAAAATATGGATATCAAAATGGTAGTTTGAGTAATAATATGATAAAGTAATTTATAATGTATGGAAATAAGGTAAAGATTTGAAACTGCCGAAAATAAAATAAATTATGATAGTTTTAAAGTATAAGAATTTGGGCTTGTCTATCACCATCATGCACGTGCTAATGACCATCCAATCGTGACGTATAATATTATGCATTGCTATGATCGAATGATCGCAATGTATTTAATAGTCATAGAAGTCACAATATAATTTTCTTATAACGTCAAAACCTTTATTTTTTATGTCTTACATGATATATCAATGTTGCGAACCATAAGAAAATACTTGCTTTGTGTGCTTCCATTTATTTATTTATTACCTTTTTAAATATTTTCTTTAACATTTCATATTTAATTTTTTCAATTGTGGCACCAGAAGTGAAAAGGTTAAAATCCCTAAAATCCTTGAAATTTATTAAAAGTTACATTATCACCATAAGATCTCAAAACCTATTATTATTATTTTTCATTAGTTTGTTAATAATCATATGCATATCCACTCCTAAACAGTAGTTCTAATGGCATATTCGCTCCCAATTAGAAATATTAATGGCAAACTGGGATAGGAAAAGCATTAGTGACATAATTGGTCTTTGTGGCAAATAATAGTAGCAAATTTGGTATTTTTATATTTTTTTTATTTCGATTTAAAAGCTTACATTTTCAGAAATGAGTTCTAAAACTTTTCAACTATATACAAGTTAGACATAAATTTAGTATAAGAAAGTTATAAAATAAAAATTCAATTTATGTAAAAAAATTAATAATTAAAATAATCTAATTAAAATTATTATGCAGTTTAAATTTACTTAAAAATGGTCAGAAAATAGCTTAAACTAAAATTTTAAAATAATCTTAGGTGAGTTGTATTTTTTATATTAGCCAAACCACATAACAGAAAATTTTAAGGACTAACCACTTGAAAGATCATTTAGAAAGAAAAAAATCATTGTGATAATTTTCGCAACAAATTTCCTATTAAAGTTCGGGGACTAGGGCAGTCTCACGAATGTTTTGTTTATCTTGATCTGCTCCTCATATTATAATGTGGGGGCAAATGTGTGATCTCTGGTCAATAAGGAATCTTCTAGTTTTATTCCTAAGCAATTGTAATAAACTTATGATACAACTTGAATTTATTAGAAAACAACTATTAAATAATTTGAATCCATTAACTCTTATGAATTATTTGACATTAAATTTTTAAATTCTACTTTAAACTGTTTAATAATTATTTTTTCATAAATTCAAACTATGTTATAATTTTCTAACAATTGAACAATTTAAATTACCAATTTTATTTTTTATAGATTGAGTTTTTACAACTGCCTTGGGCTTGAGACCAATGTACGATAAATTATAAAAGTTCGGGACTAATTTACAATTAGTGATCCGGCAAGATTCAACAAACAAACCAAAAAAAAAAAAAAAACTGTACACAGGGACTTTAACTGTGTAACACAAGTTTCTCATCGCTCTTTAATGAAAAAAGAATCAATAGCCACCTGTCGGCTCCTGGGAGATGATTTTTGCTTCTTGCGTCTGCTTTCACTCATAATATGATCGTTCGAAACAATTCTGACATTGTATAGAAGTTCGTGAGAACAAATATGGAGTGCCGAACCAGGTATCAGAAATGAGATCACAAATCAAAGAAACTAAGAGAAACTTGTCTACCAAGTAAACTTCACAAGATCGAAAAAATGTTCAGCATGATTATTCATTAGCAAGATCAATTCGAAAGAACTTCAAAACGGTGACCTTGAAGACTTAAAAGTTCTACATGACAATTTTACTTTGGATATGTAATTATGTGTATGTATATAATATGGGTACCTTCGTTTTGGCGTGAAAGCTCTGGGGTCATTGCCAGATTCCTGTTTCTGAAGCCTTTCAGCAAGATGAAAATCAGAGTGCTCTTGTCTTTCCTCAACAAAACTTGGGGGTAACTGAACATCACACAGAGGACACTTGTAGTCATCCACCCATTGCAACTCGTCCATCTCATTGAATAGAAGCTTAGCCTCCTCCCTAGAGGTGTTAAAGTCTTTTTCAGACCTGTGAAGCTTGTCTTGACCAAGTTCCCTACAAACAGAGGATTCTGCTTCCGACATTTGGGGCACTTCTGTATCAGATTTTGGGCTCGCCTTCACGTGCATGTGTGAAAAAGAGATTAAACCAGAATGCTAGCTGATTAATATAAGTTGATGCAATGCTTTAAGCTTACCAAGGAAACATTTTTTTCCTTTGAGAATCCACATGTTCTCTCCAGGTCCAAACTACTCTGGAAGGAAGTTGGATCATACCCATCTGCATCTGGTAAATGATCATTGTTGCCTAATATGTCTCCAGATCCATCATAATGTTTGCCATCACCCTCAAGGAGAAATATAGTGTTACTTTCATTTTTTAGGTGGAGACCACCAATGTCCATGCTTGACAAAGATTTACTGTCCACATTCCTTTTCGAAGCATCACCCGATATAAGAAATGGAGCAAGAGTTTTCTGTTTAGGGTCAACTACAGCACCAACCTTATCTTCATTGAAGTGAGAAATCCGGATGCCTGGAGCAAGAAAACAAATGCATCACTATAATCAATATATATACATGGAACGACCAATTTTCTGAAGGAAAAATATTTCAGAGGTGACAAACTAAGCCTACCTATCAATCTTAAAGAAACAGGAAGTTCAGCCTTCAACAGCTTTGATGCATAATTTAAGATATCCTGACTGGAAGAAATATACTTCTGCAGAGTCACAGCTCTGGTACGCACCTGAAGATTGCAATGAGAGACAGTTATACAAATTAGTGACACCGATGAGGAAAAATGGGGAGAAAAACAAATGTAAAAATGGCTGACCATCTTATTAACGGGAAAACAAAAGAAAGTTCCAGAAACCGAAAAAAAAAAATTTCTTAACAAAAGGAAGCCAGCAAAGGAGAAAAACTGAAGTAGTGGAACGTTGTCTGTACCTCAAAAGATGCAGTTTTTAGTTTAAGAGTCAACGTTCGTCCAGATATTCCCTCCTTCTGCATGTCAGATGACAGCATCTCTGCAATTTCAGCTACAAGGATAACCATAAAATAAATTCTGCCACTCAAAAAATATTCAAAGATGGTAAGTTCAATTCTAGTCCTGAGCCATGTATGACAAGAATTTGTCATTGTAAGTTCAATTCTTTAACAGACATGTACCTAATTTCTGATGAAGCAGCGCAATATCCTGTGTGGCTGCAAATGTCCTCTCATTGCTGATACTTTTACGAGACCTGACTTCAGGAGTGTCACTCCCTCCAAGCCCCAATCCAACAGAGAGGAAAAAATCTACAGTATATTGGAAAGAGGATTTACAGCCAAATAAAAGTGCCTCCAAATTATATATTAGCATGGAACACAGCAAACAAAGCCAACTGCTTCAGTGGAAAGCAAAAGACATTAAGACTTGCTCCTTGCTAACTTTCATATGCTCTTGTTTTCTTTAAACGACCAAGAAATTGGACCTTCTTCACCAACTCCATCCCTGCCTTTCAAAAATTCGTAGGCTTAAAAAAATTTTGGTTTTTGTAGCCAAGAAACTGTCACACGAAAGGTCTAAAACTAGTAGATCAGGGAAGTGTCAATTGAACACTCTGTCAACTGGATGTATTGAGAACTCAAAGTATGATTTTTGAGTAATTTGGACATATTAAATGTTGCACAATAAAAAACTTTAGCTTAAAAAACCCAGAGCAAGCAAAACAATGAAGCTGATGATACAAGAAAGAAGCAAGTCTAGAATCAGAAGGAATCAATAAATAGCCAACAAAAAAATGAAGAGTAGCATCCTGTATAAGTGAAAATATAAGTACCATGTATTCTCTGCTAACAATCATAAATCATGGTACAGGTAAAGTAGCATATTGAACCTGATGTAGAACGTGAAAAGAGCGCACAGAGAAAACTACCCTTCTGCAGCATCTCTTCACAAGTGGTAATTCCAAGAACACCCTTTAAAATGCTTTCAGTCACCTTGCCAATACCCCCAATCTACAAATATATTCCATGAAGTACATTTGAGTACTGTGGAAACTTATGTATGTTAAAAAACAGAAAGAGGACAAAATCAATGTAGGATTCCAAAATATACATTAGAATGATAAATACCTTCCGAATTGGAAGAGAAGATACAAATGTCATGACAGCCATGTAGTCATTGAGGAGAACAAACTGACCATTTGGCTTGTTTATGTCTGAGCAAACCTGAGGAAAGATAAGCACGTATAGCAGACTTCAAAAGGTCACTTATATTTTTTGAAAAAAATACTGGCATGTGATTTTCAAATGGACCTATCCTTAAAAAAAGAACTCTCTACGAACCTTAGAAGTTAGGATGCCATCATAAACAAAATAGCATGGCATGGATTTTTTAATCTTACCTTGTCATATGCTGGCTTAATCTAAGCACCAAGAATATTCTCCATATGCTCCTTCCATCACTATTGTGAAGGATCCCTAACTCAGTACTAACTCCTATCTTCACAGTTTGATATGTTTCTTATAGTCGCCCAACATAATGCCAATATATTTATGGTAATGTTGGAAGATTGAAAAGTGGCTCACATTTTCTTTCATATGTTATTATCTACTCAGACGGATTGTCCTTTGCTGTCTCATATCAATATTAAGAAACAGTACACTCAGAACTCCCATTCATCAAATAACCCAATTTTTTGAAATAGGAGAAAAATGCACATCTGAAAGTTGTTTTCAGTGCTTGACACAAAGAAAGTACAGTTAAATAAGCAGCACAATGCAAGACAAAACTTCAAAGTGTATCAAAAAACAAATAATCCAACCTTAGCAAGCATGCGATTTGGTGCGACCCCAGCACTACATGTCAAACCTGTCTCCTTATTCACCAATGACCTCAGTTCCTCAGCGATCTGTATATTCAAATCAAGAAACAGTCATTTACCAAGCCAAAAACCAAATCACTGAAGAAGTTCTTTTGAATGGGAGCTCTTTTTCCCCCTTGAGCTGAATGTTTGTAGGATCATGAGCCAAATATGTTATGTCTCATGATACGAATTGAACTAAACAACTGTTAACTTACTTCTCCACCATTTATGCCCCTTTCTTTGCAGACGTCAGTGATATCAAGGTATGCTTCATCCAAACTAGCAGCTATGAAGTTGGGATCATAATTTGAGAAAACTACAGAAAGGAACACAAAGTTCACACTGTTAACGAATACAGTTCCTATGGATGCACTAAATTCATGTTTTACACACACATGTCTAACCTTTTCTGGTTAAGCTGCTATAATAAGTATACTTCTCAAAATCAGGTGGAACAAATATCAAGTCTGGACATAATTTACGTGCGATAAAACCTGGCATTGCAGCACGAACCCCAAATTTCCGTGCCTACATATTGTATCCAGATTATTAAAGCTTAAGAAAATAAAGCACTAAAAGAAATTCTAATGCAATTGAACTTGCTCAAGAAAATAACATGCAGGGACTTACGACGCAAGTCAGACCTCATAATTAGCTGTTGAGATCATAGACATACTGCCAACAGCCATTGGTTTTCCCTTAAGTGAAGGATTGCTCAAAGCCTCAACAGCTGCATAAAAAGCATCCATATCGACATGAAGCCAAGTCCTTGTCATATCACGAGTAGCTTCAAGCTCTATGATTCTCTTTTCTGCAACCTATAAGGGGTAACCATCAGGGAAAGTTATGATAACAAGCCTTAAGAGTACAAATGAGGCATGAGATTTAGGAGACAATAAAAACCGAAGTGCCTCAAATATTTTCTTCGGCCAATTCATGAACCACATCTAACAATTCAAATACATAGCTGGAAGAGGTTTAACAAAACACCTATACCACTGAAACATGTAGACTTTAATTGGGTAAGCTCTTCCCTTTTTTTGGATACAAAATCATTTCACCATCTTTTTAAACATGAGTAGGATTATCCAATACAGGGGACCCCATCCATCTGTAAAACGAGCACGCATCATAGACCTGATTCTTATTTCATCAGGCCACCAGTTCCACATGAATCACAAGATATACTCCACTAGCCATGACAGCACAAGTAATCTTCTTTTAAGAAATTAAATAAAGACAAATAGGCAGCATGGGGGCACGACAAAGCTCATATCTATTGACTGTTAAATATTCAGATGCTGGTATCACTGCAACCTCGATTTCTCACAAATTTGAGTATCCCCATTTATAACCAGAATATTTTGAAGACCAGGGACAACTTAACCGAACTACCTTTTGATGGTGAGAAATATCCGATGCAGAAATCTTGTTATACTGTTCCTGCATGTGCTCTATTTTCTGCCTAATGAGCGCCTCTTTACGCTCCTCATTCTCAAAATACTTTGACCCTTTGCTCATGTCGTAGATTATTCTCTGCACTTTCTCCTTGTCAACACCATCCATGCCTAAAATATCACAAATTAGTTACACTGATATCAGTAACCAAATCAGCATTATACCTAGAAAAGCTTCAAAAGAATAAAATCAACACTAAACGTTTAACCCTTAAAAAAAAAATTGGAATGTTGCCATAAAGTAGCCATAGAACGAAAAGAGAATTCAAGTGACTTCATTCAAAGTAAAAAAAGCTAGAATAGCATCGACTAAAGAGCCACTAGGACGAATCGAAATCCCAAGTTCAGTGAAAATCAGAATAGTGGTCAAGACCAAAAAGACCTAGAAATCGAACAAGTAAGCGAGAAGCGGATTAGATTTGAAACATCACCAGCTTTAGCGTTGGTGTAGACGGTGTGGTAAGACTGCCAGGGCCGTCGTTCATCGGTCGTTCCATCGTCGCTCTTCTTCATCTCTGCGGCTGCTGAAATTGGCGCAACGAGAATAAGAAGTCCTAAATTATAAGCTTAAATATGGAGCCTACGAAGCCTTCGTGGAATGTAAGCTTAAATACGCTGCTATCCCTTGTACTTGTCTAACTAGTATGAGTTGCTGCTTTTACTCTAATCATCAGCTCAGTGCTTCTTCGTCCAGTTCTTTAGAAATTTATTTTTTCTTATCTGGTACTTAATTTACAAGATATATTTCATAACTTAGCTTATCTTAAACTATACCCCACTCAACCTAAACCCCCTTACTAAAGAGAAGAAATCTCTTGTATGGTTAAGACTTGAATCTTAACCGATCATATGATGTAGGGTTCTTCATGTCAATTGTGTTAAGATTTAATCAATGTCTTTTACAGAGTTATATACATGCAACTTAACTTTACGAGGGTTGAGGTGCAATTATTGTAATGTATAATAACACTCTTTAAGTAGGGGCAACTTGAGAGATTTGAAACTTAAAGGGGTGTGTGTGATTTTGACCTACCTCAGAGGATTATCATAAGTAACAACATATAATAGCTATAGGCTTATAAGCCTTGAACACATGCACTCTATGTTTGGATCTAAGCGTATAAAAGTATCAAACCTATATTTTGGCATGAAGTTGATAAGATTTTAGTTGAGTTCAAGCTCAAGTTACTCCATAAAAAATCCAAACATTCACAACATTCTATTGACTTTTGAATCTTACAGTACTTACAGATTTTCCATGAAGAAGAGACTACTATATGTTTATCCATATGAGCCAAATCTTCTTCCCCCGCCCATCACTTTATATTTTTCTAGGTTTATGATCGATGCCATTACACGGTCGTTACATCCCACTTGTGTCGCGATTCACCAGTTTGAGGTGTTATGTGTGTGAGTGAGGAAGTTTGAGGGGCAAATATTAGATGGGCCTTTTATTTTTGTTCGCTTCTGGGTTCAGCAATCAGCAGAAAACAAAACCAGAGGGCCTTGCCGGTTCGCGAAGTGTTAAAATTTTAAATTGAGAGACACAACAGAAGCTGTCTTAAACCAGAAATAACCTCGCGTTCTTAGGAAGTCGTCCTCAGATCCGCCATTTTCTCTTCTTCCGCAACCATACTAGTTCCTCTTGGCTTGTCTGCTTCGAAATTATACTAATGGTTCTTTTTTCTTCTTCTGAAACTCGTTGAAACTTCAGGTGGGATCTGATCTGATTCACCATCAATTTATGGGTTGCATTTCCTCCAAAGGAATTCCTGCTAACGAGTTTGAGGACATTAATCTCGCTACGAAGGACAAGAGGAAATCCAAATCTGGAAAAAAGGTTGCTGCTTCCTCAAAAAGGGACAATCTTGTTGATGGCAGTACTGCTCGGCTTATTTCCGGCAATGCGGCGTCTGCTGGGCCCAACTCGTCCGACGACGACGAAAAGGGTGGAGCACAGCCATCTAAGGTGGTCCTTGTGCAGCCTCCGGCTGAAACGGTGGCGCCTCAGCCCTCATTGGCATTTGGGCAACCTAGCATGGGCCGGATTAGTAGCTTGGCCAACGGCGAGAAAGGAGCTCTTGTAGTTGCTGGTTGGCCTTCTTGGCTTGTTTGTGTCGCCGGCGAGGCCATCAATGGCTGGTTGCCTAGAAAGGCTGACTCTTTTCAGAAATTGGACAAGGTCACACCTATTTGTTTTTTGGTTTCCATATTTGTTTTTGGGCCAAGCAGCTGCCCTTTTTTATTTTTTTTCTGGGGGGGGGACAAGACCAGTAATTTCTCCAGGTTATCCAACTTTTTCACACAGTGCAAAATCGTATGACTTCTGGTATATCTGTTATTACAGATTTGTAATATGAGAGCACATCATTGTTGACCAAGAAGTGAACATATCAATTTAGCTGAACCCACTAAGTTGAGCATACCTATAGGCTCCAATATTCAGAGCCCTGTAACTAAACTGAAGTAATGATTTTAATCCATCTAGCTGTTTCAACCTTGGAACAGTTTGTTGGCTGAGTGGAATGATTTCAGGAGATAAATTTGTGAATTACAGATCTTTACTTGTAATAGTTTATCATCTACTATTTGTTTGTATATGTGAACTTTCTTGGTAATGATGCAGATTGGACAAGGAACTTACAGTAGTGTGTACAAGGCTCGTGACCTCGAAACAAACAAAATAGTTGCCCTAAAGAAAGTGCGGTTTGCTAATGCTGATCCTGAAAGTGTTCGTTTTATGGCAAGAGAAATCATAATTCTCCGTAGGCTTGATCATCCCAATGTCATGAAACTTGAGGGACTTATTACTTCAAGAGTGTCTGGAAGTCTATACCTTATATTTGAATATATGGAGCATGATCTTGTGGGGATTGGTGGAACACCTGGGAATAAGTTTACAGAACCTCAGGTAACACAATTATCGTAGACATCTGGTGAATAATTTAATTGATCCTGAGCAGTATTAAGATGATGCTTTGAACTGCTTGCTTCTCTCCTTCCCTTAGTTCAACATTTAATGGCACTTCCCATTAGATACTATAGTATCATCACATATCAGGCAAAGTGCATCATTAGGTCTACATGAAGTGTTTATTTTATAAATCAAACTTGTATTTTATTCTTCTTACATTGGCTTTGTATGGCCTTGTTGAAAGTATCTAAGATGATTTAAAACAAAACTAGGGAAAACAGAGTAGCATAAAATATATTGGTGGAATTTTCTGTTTGATATCAAATATCACATGCAACCTTTTCTCCATTTCAAATTTTTGTTGCTTTATTTAAGACTGGGTTGTTTGATGTTACCAAAAGACTGAGATAGCATTTGTTGGCATAGAGCATTGAACAGAAAGTAGTAGTAATACTAGTGACTTAGTGGGTATCTCACTCCTTTGGGAATTTTGGTGTTTTATTCAGATAAAATGCTATATGCAGCAGCTGCTTCGCGGGCTGGAGCATTGCCATAATTGTGGTGTCTTGCACCGTGACATTAAGGGCTCAAATTTATTGATTGATCATAATGGAAACCTTAAGATTGGTGATTTTGGTTTGGCAACTTTCTTCTCTCGAAGTCAGAAGCAACCTTTGACCAGTCGTGTGGTAACATTGTGGTACCGCCCTCCTGAGCTTTTGCTTGGTGCCACACAATATGGAGATGCTGTGGATCTCTGGAGCGCTGGCTGCATACTTGCGGAATTGTTTACTGGCAAGCCTATCATGCCTGGTAGAACTGAGGTACTTATCCTAGTTTCTCAAGAATCTTCTGTCATCACATTTACAGGAAACGGAATACTAAATAGCTGTTATAGACATTGGTTTAATATGTGCATCATGAGAATGAAGGAACATGATGAATGAGCATAAAAATGGTAACTCATCTGTTTTGGATATTGTGAAACAAACTTACAGCCCTGGACTCATTTCTACGGGGTGTATCTATTTCCCCCTACACGCAATTTGAAGATTTTCTGTGTTGATTCATAAAATTATCAATAGCTGCAGAAAATCAAAGAAATAGCATATCGATTTTCATACTAAGATGCAAGATAGTCAGACCAATGGAAAGTAGCTAGTATAAACACTCTGATATCTCTGCTTGATGTCATCATCCCTCTCCAATGGTATCGTTCTTCTAGATCTTTGACCTCAAGCTCAAGCTCCACATTCTTCTTCATAGCTTCACTTTATTCCCTGCCAAAAATATATTCCACATTATTTAAACTTTGGGGTTGTTTTGTTAGATCTACTAATGTCCTGTCTAAGTATTTGTACTCTCCTGAGCATCCAGAACCTTGTTCTAGTTTATACGTCTCGTTTGATGTACAGAAACTCAGTTTTGTGCCTCATCCATATGAATAAGAGCAAAGTTTGGGCATAGCAGTTTGAATACCATAACTGCGAACTATTCACACATCACATTACAACAGAATGCATCCCACAAAGTAAATAAGTATACTCCATCAGGTTGAAACAAAGAGATGGCCCCAAAAATGCCTTGCTGCTTTGAAGAGCAAGTATAATATCAAAATTATGAAAGGTCCTGTTAAAACCAAACTTTCTGAGAATTTTTAACTTCCAGGCATTGCAACATCATTACTCAGATGTTTGTATGTTAGAAATGGCACAATCCCTTCTACAGAAAATCCTATGGTTATTTCTCTGCTCTTTCATACCCTATGCAGAAACGCCACATAGTTAAGTAGGATATAAATCACATTGTCTCAAACCTGACCAAACAAACAATGCCAATGATGAATGAGCTAGCCATTTTCTACTGACCTCCCTAAGTTTTTGGCTAGCATCTCGGAGTTCCTTCTCTTAAATGATGTACTCCAGCGACTTACCTTTGCTTTGTCTAGTTGCTGACATTTCCCAAGCTCTGCTTTCTCTTCATCTATATTTGTTAACCCCTCATCTGAGTACTGAACAACTTGGATTATCTGCTCTCTTTATTCCCTAGGTCAACAGGAAGATGTTGATGGTGATAACAGTGGTAACGTTGATATGAGGAGGAAGAAGAGGAGGCAGAGGAGATATCAAGGACCATCACCAGGGAGAGTGTAGAGAAGAATTTTTGGGGGTCATTTGCATTTAAGGGGAGCAATTAAATTTCCCTTACCACTTTCATGTATAATTTTCAAACTTTGACGATGCCTTTCCTCATAGGCTCGTGTACCACCAATATCATTTATCAAGTCCAACCTCTCAAAATCTTTCATTGTCATCAAAGATGCAATCTGTTAAGTGGTAAAAATCTTACATGGTTAAGTCTGAGGGTTAATTAAGGCTTATATTGTGGTGAGGCCTCTCCACCCATTGCCAATTGACTGATTTTGGGCTGAGTGCTCTGACACAGTCTGTGCAACAGTTGCAAGGACCAAAATACTCATCTTTTTTCAGCCCAATTGTTCAAAAAGAACGCACTTCTTCCTCATCAACCCACCAAACATAGAGAGGCTCATGCTTAACATCAGCTAAACAAAAGAAAAAAGAAGGGATAACAGAGCAAAAGTATTAGAAGAAATTGTAAATTTTATGAAAGCAATTGCAAGATTTAGAGATATTACCCATTTTATAGGTTGAGCAGCTCCATAAGATCTTCAAACTCTGCGGGTCACCTTCTGAGGAGTATTGGAAGAAATCAAAATTACCACATGCAACAATCTTCAAACCCCAACGTCCTTATAAGCGGTGCATTGCAGAAACATTCAAGGAGTTCCCTTCATCAGCATTGGCTCTTTTGGATATCCTCCTTGCAGTAGAACCAGAGGATCGTGGAACTGCTTCATCAGCATTGCAAAGTGAGGTAAAATTAAAATTTTTATGTTAAGATTACTGGTTGTCGCAACAAAATTTCTAGATTTAGTTCTATTTGTGGTTTTTCTTGAGAACCTCTCAAGGGCAACTTTTGCCAATGCTAGCCGAGAAAGTGCTTTAGCCTATGTTAATTTGATGAGTAGCCTATTGCTAGGTTAGTTTTATGGTTCTTACACATGATTTTGCTCTCTAAATTTGGTGTCCCTTGGTGCATTTTTATTTAATCTCAGCTCCCTTTGCAGTTTTTCTCTACAGCACCTCTTCCTTGCGATCCATCAAGTTTACCAAAGTATCAACCTAGTAAGGAGTTCGATACAAAGCTTCGAGAAGAAGAATCCAGAAGGTATCTGATACAATCTTTTATCGGTTTGAACCTACTCTGATAACGTTTAAGAATGCAGTTTCCTGTTTTAAGTTAACAGAGAGGATACATACTATTTCTATCCTGCTTTGCATTAGAAAGGCACAGTGGTTTTCACTTCTCTGTTTTCTGGTAAATTGGTAAATAGCATACTTTTGTTGATAAGTGCACTTCTCTTTTTGTTTTGTTTCATATCTTAATTGCTCTTTACTCCTGATTGCCAATTCAATGCATAAAGAATGGCAAATTTTCTCTCTGCCTGGACATTTTTTGTTTTGATTATGAAGATGGAGTTTTTCAAAATGATCAGGATAACCCTTACTCTGTTGTTAATAAACTAGAAAAAGAAGCATGGCGAAAGGAGGCACACATGAGTCAGTTCGAAATGCTTCTAGAGAACCTAGAGCAAAGCCAGCACCAGATGCCAATGCCGAGTTACAGTCCTCCATCCAGGTAATCCAGCTTAAAAATGTTATTCTTGTACGTGTATGCTGCATTAGTTTTACTACTACTGTTAAATTATTTTATTTTCATCTAAGGATTGGCCTTACAAGCCTTTTTTCTTTTGTTTTTTCTTCATGTTCTTGCTTTAAAAATCCAGAAGCGATTAGCTCAAGAAAACCTCACAAGCATTAGTGAGTGCTTCAATCCTGAAGAAGATGGTGGTGCTGGTTTCTGCATTGAGCCCTCCAAAGGAAAGGCTCAACAGGCATACTTGCACACTGACAATGGGTCTTCAAGAAGAATACACATGAATGGAAATCAGTCTGTGAAGGCAAATGCGTGTCCTAACATTACCCCTAGGAGGCATGGAGAGTTGAAACATCATTCTTCGAATATGCAGCCAGGGGCAACAGACTTATGCAGATTTTCCAACTCGGTTGCAGTTAGAGGCAGTTCTTGTCTAGACATGTCACAGGGAAGCAACTGCTTTCCACATTGGCCAGAGGAGCATTTTGATTATGGAAATGGTGCTGA
Organism: Aquilaria yunnanensis; assembly: GCA_039654915.1. Taxonomy (NCBI): domain Eukaryota; kingdom Viridiplantae; phylum Streptophyta; class Magnoliopsida; order Malvales; family Thymelaeaceae; genus Aquilaria; species Aquilaria yunnanensis. The sequence goes on along the minus strand of CM077593.1, from coordinate 98,960,494 downwards.
GTTATCTGAGCAGTATGAATGGTCCCACCATTTGCTGGACCAACCAACGGCTTCATGCAAGAAGAATGAACAACCATTCTCAAAGGAGTCAACAATGGTAAAGGAATTATTCCTGATAAATAGAAATTCTCATACAAGTGTAATAAGACAGCTATGCTCCTATGGATTTTCATTAGTGCATTCACATAGAATGTTGATACTGGAATAGCTAATGTGTTTTTTTTGTTTCCTAACTCTTCTGTTTGATGATTCAGGGTTATATTCCAAAGAAAAACAGGATCAACTATTCTGGACCCTTGATACCTCCCGGTGGGAACCTTGAGGAAATGCTCAAACAGCATGAAAGGCGAATTCAGGATGTTGTCCGCAAAGCTCGTGTAGATAAGGCTAACACCCATGATGATAACGGGCAAACTGAATCATTACTTCATGGAAATAGGGGCAGGTGACGACCATGATGGGATTGATCCTGGTCCTATATTTCACTGAAGATGCTTGAACAGAATGTCGTGGTTCACTAAGCAGAGGCATTCATGTCCGATATCCGATAGGTTTAATGCTTGAAGATCTCACTGACTGTTAAATCTTATGGTTACCGATTTTGTCAATAGTCTGGCTGCCTGAGATTTGAGATGGTTTTCTCAGAAAACAAAAGACAAAAAAAAAAAAGAACAGAAAAGAAAAGAAAAGAGTCAGGTGATTTAGAACGACCAACATGCTCGTTCCAGTCAGGCTATCAAGATTGACATAATCAGCATGCCCTGGAAAGATGGATTTTGCTGATAGAATACTGAAAGAAAAATAATTTAGCTAGAATTGGTAAAGAGAAAGAGCCTTGCTGCTTTGAGCAGCTAAAGCTGATCTTTTGTAATGGATGTAATTGTAACATGTCAAGAACATTATTATCCATCTTATACCAGTTTCAATTTGTTGCGGTAAAGGAATCTGATGTTTTTATTTGACTGCCATGATTATTTGCCAATTGTTTCGCTTGCTTTCTACAAGGTGTTAGGCAAAATGAGCCGAAATGCTTTAAAAGGTTCGAGCAAGCTGCTACAAGGTGTGCAGCTAGGAGTTTGCTACGCTGCATATAAGAGCAATGATATTTTTTTCACAAAAAAGACTGGTAAGCGATCAATGTTCACCAAAAAACGATTGCTAAAGTGGTCAGATACTTTAGAAAGTGATGGTACCAGTATTGATTTAAGTATTATCCTTTCCATTGCTTTTTATATGGACGATAGTTTTAGCTGGGCTATTGCTCCACCTTATTACTATAAATGTCAGTTTAGAATGATCCCCACATAATATATTACAATATAAAGGCCTTGGATAGCTACATTTGTTTGTTGAACCAAAAAAAAAGGTACAATGAAATCAAATTCATGTCAAACGTAATGTTGACAGACAAAAGCTCGCAACGCAACCATTTTAAGAAAACACAAACACACGCACAAGACATGAAAGGAAGTAGCTTTTGTCTGAAATTGAGGCAATAAATGATTTTTTTGATTCGGTGGTGAGGAGAAACATCTGAAAACTACGGCAACCCTAACTAAGGAGAAACATCTGAAAACTACGGCGACCCTAACTAACGTACCCATATCTTAATTCTTAAGAGAGGTGTAGAATATCAGAGAGAAGGAAAAGAAGAGAGGGGGGGGGGGGGGGGGGGGGGAAGCTGTGAAAGTGTGAGATGTGCCAACCGAAGAGGTTACTTCATGCAGAAGTAAACAAAGTAGCTGTCTGGTCTTCATCAACCGGATTGAACTGCCAGTTTCTGTGACTTCCCTTCATGTCCAAGCATAAAGAAGCAAAGATGTTATAATCTTTCTACTGTCTCCCTCCCGGCAAGTCTCGACTTATCAATTGAATCACCTAATTGTACACATATATCACCAATATATACATTTGAGGATTGCAATTTGCCAGCCTCAGAACTGGTACAGAAGTTGGAAAACATTAAGAAATGAGGCCAAGTAAAGCGAGTCAAGCGCTTAACCTCAAGGTCTTGATGCTGGGAGTGTTCATGGCTTTCGTCCTCCTCTTCGTGTTGAGATCGAGCATGCAGTCTTCTTCTTCCACAAGTAGAACATCATCAGCATGGAATACTGATGGGGGCAAACCAGCAAACTGCAGCTCTGGAAGCAGCAGCTGCAACAAGATCCCAGGGCAGCTAGCCCGCACCATCATCCACTACTCCACCTCCACCATCACTCCCCAGCAGACGCTCAAAGAGATATCGGTCACTGCCAAAGTCCTCGACAAAAAGTCCCCCTGCAACTTCCTGGTCTTTGGTCTGGGACACGACAGCCTCATGTGGAGCGCCTTGAACTATGGGGGCAGGACTGTGTTCCTTGAGGAAGACAGTGCCTGGATCCAGCAAATCGGGCGAAGGTTCCCGATGCTGGAGGCCTACCACGTCACCTACGATAGCAAGGTGAACGAAGCCGAGAACCTTATGGAAGTGGGCGGGGGACCCGAGTGCACCGCGGTTGGGGACCCCAAGTACTCCATGTGCCTACTGGCCTTGAAGGGCTTGCCCAAGGAAGTGTACGACATCACATGGGACCTCATCATGGTGGATGCTCCCACCGGATACTACGATGAGGCTCCCGGCCGAATGACCGCCATCTACACGGCGGGCATGATGGCTAGGAACCGGCCAGGGGGGGAGACCCATGTGTTTGTCCATGACGTGAACAGGGAGGTGGAGGACAAGTTTTCCAAGGCATTCTTGTGCGAAGGGTATATGAAGAAACAGGAAGGCAGGCTAAGGCATTTCGTTATCCCTAGTCACCGAGACGGCTCCACCAGGCCCTTCTGCCCTCACTCTTATTCTTAGCCTGTTTGGCTGCTTGAGCTATTCATTAATGGAGAGCCCTCATTGCTGACTCTGATTACAGTCTGTCATGGGCAGAAACATCACTGACCGTCAATCAAAGTGATGAGCCCTTGAAAGGCCCACATCGACCCCAGGCTGTCAAAAAATAACATCATTACAAGTGCCTCTTTTCTTCTAATATTCCTTTTTCGATTCCTAATTCCTTCACACATCTTGGGAATCATGGGGCTTGTTTTCTTTTTCCGTTTTACTTTTTCTTTTGGAGCAACAAATTTCATGATGTTGGATATTGAAAGTGCAATGCACTACACGTTAGTTTAGGATATATATATATGATTTTACCCAGTTACAAGGCCTGCTATTCACATTCAATATTCATACACTATTTTGTAGTATAAGATTATATGATTGTTACTTTTGTTGTTAATTAATTTCCATTCGTGTAAAGTGTGGTTTACTAATAACGAACACATATGAATACTAGTGTTAATACTATGTTTTGCGCTTATATATGTTAGTTGTTTCCAAATGCACGCACTTAACTATTAAAATAAGATAACCTTATATAATTAGTCAATTCATTTTAATTTAAGTTAACTTAACTTAAAATAGTATGTTCTTATTTTTATATTTTTTTAATCAATTTCATTTGAAAATTAATTTTATGTAGATATAATAATCCATTTGAAAATAAATTTTTATAATGTTATTATATTTGCATGAATTTTTCTTTTTTTAGGCAGTAAAAAGAAAAAAATTGTAAAAATTTAATAAGATTATAAAAATTATATTTTAAATGAATTATTACACATAAATAATATTAGCTTTCAAATGAAATTGATTTCAAGAAAAAATATATAAAAATAAAAATAAATCATTTTGAATTAAATTGACTTAAGTTAAATAAACGAATTGGCTATAAATATACCAATTGAATTTGAATTTGTTTAATTAGGGTGATTCTCAGTTACCTCCCTAACTTAAGTATCTACATAAAAACTTTACAAAATCATATTTGTATCTAATTGGCCGTTGGAGCTGAGACTATCGGTAGTATTTCTTTTGTGTTTGGCAAAACACAAGTTAATAGGAAGATTCTACATTGCCTTGGACTTTTGCCTTCATTTTCTATTTAGCAAGCGTTTTCAGCAACACCATCCCCTCAAACCATTTAGAACTAGGTTTTTTTATTTCTCTTTTTCACTCTCTTAAATATCGCTTTTTTGCTTAAAGTCTCTCCAGGATTTTTTTTTTTCACGAGACAAACGTCTATCAGAATTTTTTTAAAATTTTTTAGTTTTGTGTAATTTACGAAGAAAAAAAAAAGTATAAGGTGCACGTGCAGGTTAAATTATTCATTTGAAAGTTAATACCTTATTTATCTAATAATAACTTAGATCATTTTTTTTTTAAAAAGCAATTTTTTGATTGTAATCAATAAAAGATAATTTATTTTGGCAAAAAAATGTTTTAAAATTAGCTTTTGAACCTTTTAAAATATGGCTGCAAGATAAACAAATGATTTATATATATATATATATATATATATATATATATATAACAACCTCTAATAATTATTTATCAATAATCTCCATCAAAGAAGTGTAATTGATCAATTTGCTCAATATTATCCAAGAATAGGTGCGTCACTTGATTTGGTATGTATGACAGAAAATTAAACTTGTGTTTCATTGGCATTATTAAGAGAAAATTTGATATTATTGGCCTACACTGTTATTGAAACTACAACTTATTTGTCTTTAAAATCTTGGTTAAGTCTAATTCAATGACGTTTCCTCAGTTACTCTTTAAATTTAATTTATCAATTGGAATTCTGCAAACCAAGATGATGAAGATGTCTTCATCTTTTTTTTTTCTTCCATACATTTTCCTGATTTCGGGTCTCAAATTAAAGATATATATAGTTTTCTTTAATAAGTTTGGGTTCTAGATTATTTTTTGTTCTGTCTGATTCAGTTCGGGAAAATTCTGACATAAATTCTCTCCAATTGATGAAGCAGGAAATGGTGTTTCCGCTATGTCATATGATTACTCAGCAACAACAGAGTCAAGTTTTTAAGTGAATTCCACAATGATTTAATTTCTTCTTCTTGTTTTCTTTTTTTTTTTTTTACTTTTTTTTTTTGGCCTGGTCGCAAACGTGGCAAATTTACAAGTATACGTCTTTCACATGAAACAGTGCTTGGCCTCACCAGAAAGTGCACATTACGGAGGAGGGATTATATTTAACCCAGAATTCGATGAGGGTGGCGCAGGGTGGATAGTCACCGGAGGAGCAATGCGGGAACAAGTTTTGGCAGAAGGCAACATGTTTCTTGTGGCTCACGGAAGAACCAGCTCATCCCATAGTTTGCAACATACACACTCAGCTTGAGGAGGGGAAGATTTATCCTTTTTCAGGCAAAAGGTTTGGAACTTTTGTTGCATAACTCCCCCCCCCCCCCCCCTGCTCTAATTAATTGCAGCTTGGATAAGGGCACGAAATTGTAACTGTTTTCTTCAATACAAAGCATGGTGCAGTTATACCTCGTGGTGAAGTTACAGCTAAAATGGGCTGCTGGTCCCTGCTAAAAGGCGGTCTCATCGCGCATTCCTTAGGCCTTGCTGATGTTTACTTTGAGGTGAAGTAATCAATATTTATTTAATTCCTATTTTATAAATTTTGTGTAAGTGTCTTGATCTCATGTATGTTTTTAGGAGTTCTATCACATTTTGTCAAAGTTTCACCATCTTGATTCAACTTTCGTGTAGTGCAAAAATACTAAGATGGATATATGGGTTGATAATGTCTCCCTATAGCCATCCACTACAGGGCAATGAAGATTCAACCAATAGAAAAGCACAAGAAAGTTGAAAAATAAAGCTAAATGATTCACCTGCAAGTAAAATTTAGTAGAACCCTAAAATATGTACAAATTGTCCCTGTACAAGAAATTGGCAATAATTTCACCTACGTTGTAATGGTCTTTTAGGTACGCAAAAGCAAGGTGAAGTTCCATAAAACATATGCAAATGGGACTATGTTGGATGGTGCTAACATCTTCATTACCTAAACAAGGCCAAGCTTCCCAATCGGGTGCAGGATGAACCACAACATCCTCAGTAATGAAGGCTATTGGTGATGGTTTGCCTCTAGATTCAAGCACACTAGCCTCACCAAATAAAATGGTACAACACTGAGAGGGTAAGAGGTGTAGAGGACTCTATGGTCACAGATGTGATGTTGAGACTGGCACAACAGATCATAGGGTTATGGTGAGAGGCCACAATGCACTATGGGCCAACGGGGTAATGCAACTAGAATGGGTCAAGACCCTTAGTCCTATAAAGCTTCTCACGATATGCAGGACAACTGATTGGTTGGGATGTGATGAACAAGAATCTTCATTTCAAGTTTTTTGAAGACATGCGTGGTCCATATGCTACTTTATACATCTATTCCATTTCTCGAAGGCTTGATCCAGGCACAATCATGTACATGAATGAGTTCAACACCATCGAGTACACAAAAGATCAGGTTACTTTTACCGCAAGATACGTTGAGAGGCTACAAGAGATTCATTCATACCCTGGAAACCAATGGCTCAAGCTTGAAATAGGCTTGCAAGGCCATTTCAATCCAGACTAACCAATCCTTGCATGCATGAGATCTGCATTAGACATATTTGGAACCCTTGGATTTTGCCTATTTTGCTCACAGAATTGGACAACAGATAAGGCCCAAACCAAGCAATTTTAATTCGGTGCCCCTTACCATCATTTTCTCTAACACTTTATATCCCAATATTCTAACACACATCCTTATTGTTTTGTGCAGGTGCTAAACTTTAACCAGATTCTAAGAGAGGCATACTCTCACCCTGCATTCGACGGGATTATCATATCCGGCGGCCCGACCCCATGTGGCGGGTTGATGTTGGCAGATGCTGCAAAATTCAATAACACTCCAATGGGAGATGTTAGGAATAGGTTGCTTCAAGAATCAAGGTTTAGGGGCTTAGAGGTCATAGCAAACAATGAAAGAATGCGCCAAGTTTCACTTCTGTTTGGAATTACATTATTGAGATTAGCGATCCATCCTGCTTCAATAATTCATACAGATACTAGGCTCACTTTTAAACAGGCAAAGGATTCACCACATGGAACTACAAGTCCATATTGCCATAGATGCTTAAATAAAATCATGCCATATAATTAATTAGGTTCCTTTATTATGCAAGGTGCTATTATTTTTGTGTGCGTATATGTGTTTAAATTATTTTTACTTAATTTGTTCATTAATGCACAATTTCTCTTTTTAAATGCACTCCATAATAGCTTATCTTTTAGACATGCTGGTTAAGGATTGACATTTGGTAAAAAGTATATGGCTGGTTACGATCATATGCGCGCGTAGTAGTGCTAATTAGTATTAGAAGTTCACAAAAACTATGTAAATGTAACTATTAGCATAAATTTTTATCTTAAATATTGTTGCCAACATAAAAATTGTCACTAAATGAAGTTCCTAGCCAATTTAGTAAAGCCTTTTGGTATTCAAATCAAGGTCTAAGAATAGAATATTAACTTCACCTGGGTAAGAAGAGTTAAGGGGTGAAAGATGTCTATTAGTGTATGGCTCAATTAGATTCAACTAGATTCACTATCTTCCGATAAACAAAAATACTACCACTAAAAAAACTAATGTTAATTGATTATACTTCATAAAATACATTTGAAGTATTGCTTTTGTAACAAACTTGTAAACACAAGTAATTTTGCCACATTTTAGAACTTGGATTTAATGATGGATAAAAATATGTATTTCATAATGTCTCTCCAGAGTAATCACTAATCTCCTTTTTTAACTCTAAAAAACATGTATTTTAATAAGAATACAAAGAAAACAGTAGTTATATATACAATCCTTAATGGTGCGATGGCCAAAATTGTAACTGCCGGACAACCAAAGAGTGGAGACTAGTGACTAGGGAAACCAATGAAAAGAAGAGAGAATGAAGAGTTCAGAGTTGTGTGGCATTATACACTCATTAATGGTAAAATTGTAGATAAATGCAAAAATATGGATGTAGAGCCTACTCTAGCGTGTGAAGAATGAGTAAAAGGCATAAGTGGCTTACCTTATCATTTGCATTTAGATTGGAATAAAATTGAGAGTAAGGGTAAGTAGGGATAGGACTCTTCCCCTCTATTTCCTCACTCTATTGATTTTTTATATCCCTTTCGATTGGATAGAAATTAATGGAAAGACGTTCAACAAAACTATCAAAATTTTTCCATTACAAAACTGCCATAACCTCACCTTCTATGATTATATATTTTTAATAAAGGAATGCATGGATAAGCAGCTCATCAACTTTGAGGAGCAATGGTGCCACTGAAAGCCATATCAACTACAACATTAACATCAACATTAACAGTGGCCGTTTATGCTCGTATGCTTATCTTTATTATTTTGGGCCTCCTAGATTCTTTATGTGAGCATCATACAATGCAATTGTTGCATTTGGCCTATATATTATTATTTTTATCAAATTAAAATGCACACATATGAAGAAAGACATCATTGATTGTACTAAAATTGTATTGTTGTAAACTGATATCAACAAAGAAAAATAAAGCTTAAGAAACCTCTTAAAAGCTTGTGAACTGATTGTGTGATAAAATGAGTCAGAAATTGATTGATTGATGTATGATATATGGAGAGCATATGTGTGTAACTGGTTGACATAAGGTAAGAAATTGATTAAATGTTGCATGAGTATGAAGTAAGAAGGTATGAAATTAATATATATAAAATTGAGTTACTATTGTATAATATTAGTCCTTATTATATGAGATTATATTGTTGGGAAATAGGTTGTTATAGTATAAAACTGACTTCCTATTGTATTAAGCTGAGTTGTAATTGTATGAAACTATATTATATATATATATATATATATATATATATATATATATATATATATATATATGCGTACATGTATGTATGTATAAGATTGGAAATGAATTGCACGAAATTGAAAACGAATTGTATAAAACTGGTGTCGTTGTGGAGTTTTGGAAGTATGAATTCTGGTGTATAAAAACTGAGATGCTAATGTACAAAACAGGTTTTATCTACGTATAAAACTATATGCAGATATGATAATCAAATGGGATTATACCTAGCATTTTATTTTGTGGGAAAAATAAAGCCTGAAAATAATTCACAGATAACTTGTATATGAAATTGAGATTATATTATATGAGACTGGTGACTAGTGACCTATTGTACAAAAATATTTTTCATGTTATACAAAATTAAAATTTTAGTATACAAACTAGGTATCTATTGAATAAAATTGATTTCTTATAGAACGATAATGAGTTTCTATTATATAAAAATGAGTGTCTATTATACGAAATTGAACCATTTTCACATGAAGTATAGCGAAGAGTCTCTTAATACTAAAAGAAATTTCTAATGTATGAAATTGGTTACATGTAGTACGAAACTGAGATGCTAATATATGAAACTCTTCATACATGATAATTGTCATAATAAAAAATTATAATAAAAGGAAGTTACAATAAATAATCCAATAAAATCATCATCTTCATCCCATCTTGACTCTTGTTTGATAAAAGAATTTAATATCAATTTTCCTTAACATCTCTTGAAGAAAAATCACAGAGCATGACCCAAAATCCCACGTTTGTTTGGCAAAAGCTTCACAAAAGACACAACTAGTTATATTTTTATGTTTATAATCCTGATTTGAGATGCCAAATAGATAAAAACAAGCGTAAAATTCTTTGTTGATAATTGCCATAATAACGTAATTGAAAAAAAAGGTAACTTGTGTAAATTCATCCCCAACTACTTCGTAACCTTTTCACCTAATGTGCATATAAAACAGGGGGAAAAAAACTTAAACTAACAGAGCAAAACGTAATAAACGGTGGAGTACATACACATTGAGATTAAGCATATCAAACTTCCAGTATCCAAACAAAGTATAGATGCATCAGATCCCCAGCTTAAAGGAAATTATGACCCGTTTGAAAAGAGTTTTTAAGGATTCATGTTAGAGTGTTTATGATTTATTAACGATAGATATTAAATCATTAAAACTAAAAACTAAAAGCCACTTTGATAGATTTGTCTTTTATTTCCAAACTCTTAACACTGATCAATAATCCTAATGTGTTTGGTGAAGCAGAGTCTCCGCGTGGGCATGGTACAAAATTGAAAACTTAAATAAGTAAATTGTGTAAATAGTCCCTAATCTTTAATTATCATTGTTTTTGTCCATAACCTATTAAATATTTTTTTTATCCTAAATCTGTTAAAATTATTTTGTTTTGGTCTTTCACTAGATAAAATTCATTAACTCAAAATAACCATCTGACATAAATTTTGAAATTTTGATTTAAATATTTGGTAACAGTTTTTCAATAAATTTAAATAGTTTAATATTTTTTTATAGCAAATAGACAACTCAAATTAGTGTTTTTTATTTCTAAATAAAATAAGTTTAATTTAAAAAAATTATAAAAAAAAAAAGATGATTTAAATTTTCTATTAACTATAAAAAATTACTTATACAGATTAAATTTATCGTAAGACAGTTACCGGATAGTTTAAATTATGATCTAAAAATATTTTATCAAAATAATATTTTAAGTGAACATATTTCATCCAATGGAGGCCAAAATGAAGTGTTTTCAATAGATTTAGGACCAACATGAAACTTTTTAATAGGCTTAGGACCAAAACAGAACATTCAATAGAATAGGGGCTAAAATGAAATAATAGTTAAAGGTTAGGGATAATTTGTGCAATTTACTCAAACTTAAATTAAGGGAAAAGGTATTCAAATGACAGCCAATCGAAGCCGCTCACGTTTTGTCTAGCACAAGCAGCAATAACCGAACTAGCAAACGTCGTCGTTCTTATCCTTGACGACGTCATCTCAATGTTCTTCCGAGGCACTAGGAAGTGTAAACACGCGCCAATAGAAGGAGGAAAACAAACAACGGAGGTCCGAGCCAGCCTATCGTTGGCTTCCAATTTTCACTGTCCTTGTTAGGCGCGTGAAACAGATAGAGATGAAAGGTACATTCTTTATCGAGTCAGATGTTGTGTTTTGTTAAATAAAGTTATCTCCCCTGATTTTAAGTAGCGAGGAATTCAATCATCATCAAAAAGCTCCAATTTATACTCACAGATCCTTTCAGTTCGATTCGAATTTCGAAACCCTAATCTTTTGTTTTCTCTGATTAGGAAATGGGGTTATGGGAAGCTTTTCTCAATTGGCTCAGAAGGTAGGTTTTTTTTTTTTTTTTTTTGCCCTCTTCGTTTGTTCCAGAATTCCTCCCAGATTCTGAAGGAGCTTTGGCAAAAGTTATTAGATTAATGTATTGTTAATGGATTTTTTTGCAGCTTCAGAATTCATTTGATTTAAATTTTTCCAAGTTGGTTTTATAACAAAGTGTTGGAATTAGTCTTCTCTGGCTTTTTTAAGGATTTTTGTTTTTTATAATCTTATTTCCTTAGAATTGGAAGGATTTTCGATTTGAAGCATTCATTTCTTAGGTGATAGGCTGAGGATTCTGGAACTAAACTTGTGAACATGATTATTTAGAATCTGAAATCAGAAGTTCAATAATGTTACCTTTTCTTTTTATCTTCAGTAATGTTCTGTTGAATAATTTCCATTCTCTCGCTGTTGAAGGCTCTAATGTTGGTATACCAAGTTATCTTTTGAAAATTTGAAACTTCAAATGTGCTTCTAGCAGTCCTTTTGATTCTAGGCAATAGTGATTGGATCCATAAAAAAGGGTATTAGTCATTCGATGAGTTCTTCTGAATCTGATGTTCCTTTGGGCACTACCTTCACAATTTAAGGTGTGCTTATGTTTCTCTGGCCATATGTTCTTCATGTTTGTGGATACTTGTCCAAAGAAATGCTGCAATTTTAGCTCCGAAATACTGCAATTTTAGCTCCTGTAAGTTAGTGCATTACTCTTGTGTGTGCTACAATTTATATTCTTTTCTGGTAGAATTTTCTGCCTGCGTGTTACAAGTTGTGAAGTAATTCACCATTTCTGAATGCCATTGTTGTCTTACTTGTCGACTGACAACTGACAAGAAGAATTTGATGTTCTTGTTACTATTTATTTCGTCCATTTCCTTTTTCAGTACGTTGGTTTAATTTGGGTGATTTTTATGTCATTCAATTGTTCCTTCTTGTTCTTCATTCAGTCTCTTTTTCAAGCAAGAGATGGAACTATCTTTGATAGGCCTTCAGAATGCTGGAAAAACTTCATTGGTTAATGTCATTGCGGTATGTGAATCTTCATGTGATACTGTGATTTTCCTTTCCTTGTCTTTCCTCAAATATTCAGCTTTCTGTACTGATGTATATTTTCTCTCCTGGTTCTGATTTCAAGACTGGTGGATATAGTGAAGACATGATCCCAACAGTAAGTCATGATTCTAAATTATTATGCTATAAAACTCTGTATCTATATGCAGCAGTTTTCTTTTGTTCCTTCCTGCAGTTGATATTCTCATGTGGGAAATTTTTATCTTCTGTGTGCAGGTGGGATTTAACATGAGGAAAGTAACTAAAGGAAATGTCACCATAAAGTTGTGGGATCTTGGTGGTCAGCCAAGGTTTCGCAGCATGTGGGAGAGATATTGTCGCGCAGTTTCAGCTATCGTGTATGCAATGAACTCACAACTCTCATACTCTCTTTTAGGTGATAGACAGTCTTGGAATGTTGATTAATGAATACTGTTAATGTCATGCTTGCTAGAAAGTGGACCTTGCAAGATTGCTACCTAGGCATCTAACTGCAATCTGCTTGGCAGCATAGTTTCATCAATAACTGTTGATCATTTTTTTTCTGCAGTTATGTTATTGATGCTGCTGATTTTGACAACTTACCTCTCTCGAAAAGGGAACTACATGACCTCCTAAGTAAAACATCTCTAAATGGCATCCCCCTGCTGGTGCTGGGGAACAAGATTGACAAACCGGGAGCCTTGTCAAAGGAAGACCTAACAGAACAAATGTGAGTGGACTAGAAGTTTGGATAATCAATGTGACCCTTCACCTTACAGAACATGTGTCCCTATTCATTTCCATGGTCTTTTATTTTATGTTCTAACTGAACCTATTTCTTGTGTGACACTGGTACAGGGGCCTCAAGTCCATCACTGATAGAGAAGTATGTTGCTTCATGATCTCATGCAAGAACTCTACCAACATTGATTCAGTTATTGATTGGCTCATAAAGCATTCAAAATCGAAGAATTGAGCATGGACATATACCGTGTTGTGTTTTTCCGGCAAATTCTGAGTCTACCCTTCATCTGGTTGGATGTGCTTGAACTGTTGCTTAGATCATCCATTGTTGTAGAGTATGTGTTTTGAAATTTGTACCGAGGCTTGTGTACACAAGTGGGCAGTTGAATGTCTAAATGTAAAATAACAGAAGTTTTCGGCTAATTTATTGGGTAAATATCCTTCGTGTTCAGATTAATGTCCTGGAATCGGATTCGTATTCCACAAAAAAAAAAAGAAAAAAGGTAATAGTAAGAAGGGTTAAGAGGAGAGATTTATATAGCTAAATTAGACCCATTGTTACCTAATGGGGGAAAAACTGGAAAATTATAGAAATTTTTGTTTGAATTTTCTACGAGCGATTAATATATTCAGTTGTTAATTTTAAGGGTATTGGGGAAGAACTGATATGTCAATGAAAATAACATGCAGTATTAAATTATCCTTAACGTACAAGCGTATTTACAGGATGATTTGATATGAAATGACGACGGGAAACCTCATTTTTTTTTTTAAACACCCCCCTTCCCTTATTATATCATTCAAAACAGCAATGACGGAATCATTTACGTTATTTGTTAGGCTTAACTATATATATAGTCCCTGAACTTATTCAACTCGTACGGATTGGTGCATGACTTATGAATCAGTAAATTCAAGTCCCTGAACTTTGCAAATTGTCATGAGTTGGTCTGTCAACTCCGAGGCTCATATGTAAATATTACAAAAACCTCCATTATCTCTTATTATTTTTCATAAGAGCCCATTTTTGTTCTAAAGGGTACAAATATGCTATCTCTTCTATCAACCTCTGACAATCTCAGCCAAGACATAAAAGATTTAATCCTTATTCATTTCATGTTATGGATTTCTTCTCATTACTCTAAAACCTAATAATGCACACTAATAAGAAACAAGTTAATAAAACCTTGACCACATGTGGAACTTGATGCTAATCAAGTTTTAGAGCTAGATTCAATAGCAAAATGTAACCAGCCATTGGTTGTTGAAATCCCACATTGCCACCGCCGGAGGAAATTGGAATCATTTAAATGCAAAAACCTAGAACAATTTTGATTTAGAACCTACTAGATAAAGAGCCCTCAAATCATGAACTAAATCAAAATTGCTAGAGGGGAACAACGCTTGAGCAAAAGTGTAGGCCAGAGATTTGGATTGTTATTGGAAATAGACCAGGTGATGAAAGTCAAATTTCTCCTCACAAAAAAATATCATCTAGTTATGGAAAACATTAAAAAAATATACTATAATTGATTGGAACTAGAAAGAGTTATAGATGGCCCATACAGATCTGATAAAATTTGTTTCAAAGTCTTGCCAAAATGAATGAAATAGAAGATATCTCTACCATCTCTAATGCATGTCTATTTTCTTTCTTTATTTCTGGTTCTTTTTTTTTTTTTTAGAGAAGAACATCTCTTTTTTGTTGAAAGGGGAGGGCTTAAACATGTATCGGCCCTCCAACTTGAAGCAAAATGTAGAAAGAATAGATTATTTGTAACTGTCTTGAGATCGGTGGAGGTTAAGGGAGAATATAGTGTATTTAAATGTTAATAAACGAAGAGGAACTCATAGCATTTTGCAAAGTTGGGGGACTTAAATTTACTAAGTTCTGAGTCATCGACTAACTTGCCTGATTTTGACAAGTTGAGGGGCTATTTGTATAAGTAAGCCTATTTGTTATCCCGATAGGATTTCCATGGTACGCAGAGGTTTTATTTATCTTGATGGATGGTTTGGAGGTGCCTGTTATTACTATTTTGACTCTTGGACTGTAAATTACTCATTCACTTTCGTCTTTTAAACTTACTGCCTTACCTTGTCTCTCACATTTGTTTGTAGGACTACTTAAATATGATAGAGAAGGAAATAATCAAGTCCCTCATAAGTACTCATAAGTAGAGATGGTGAGAGTTTGATAAGGTATGAAAATTTGAGGTTTTATATGGGCAAATTTGTTAAATATTGTAGGCCTCGATCGAGGCATTTGGTGGCATAAATCCGCAAGGATTTCCGTTATTTAAATTCTATACAATCTGATTGTGATTGTGATTGTGAACGGGATGGGATCATATCATTGATTAGTTAATTAATCACTAAGCAGGGAGATAATTATTCCAATTACAGAACATTAGAGGACATGCTGGTCTATTCTATTCCTCATTTATCAGCTAAACCGCTATCCTATCAATCATGAAAACAAACAACGGATGAATATTCTACGACTAATTTGCATTTTCTTTTCCAATCTATACCTTCAAAAGTTTTAAAAAGTAATTGAGAAAACAAATTGTATTTTTTTTTTTATGTATACATGTATCCTCTTAATCCCAGTAAATTTTCATATTGATTATTTGTGATTTTCACTTTTTTCTTTGCATTCTATTAGATGAACCTTGGTGCGTAGTGTGTGTGTGTGTGTGGTGATATTTTATTATATGGAATAGTTAGTTCTGCTTTTTCATGATACAAAATTAACACATCCTAAAACCAGTAACTTAACAAAAATATAGCAGAAGCAGGAATCTTGGCCTCACCCTAACACCAGGTGTTCTGTCCCTCTACTACTAGATATGAGGCAGGCGGTGACTAATGCATAAAATATTAATAATTGAAAAATAAAGGATTACTTTACAAAAATAAATCAACAAAAAGCAAACATGAACATGAGAAATTAATGTTATACTCCGAGTCCGAGTCCTACTACCTTTCTTTATCATCTTATTGCTTTCACCATAATCGATATGATTACTTCAACATATGACACAACCTACTCCATTTACCTTCCCCTAACCGTACCAATTTTATATTTAAAAGGGCAAGCGATACCACCTTATTCTCTCAAAATAACTTAATTTATGTTAGTATTTTAAATTCAAATGGGTACGGCTAATGCCCTTTTGTCGCTAATTCTGAATGATTTAAAATATTAATGGGTCAGCTATTGGTTTAGTTTTGGGAGGTGAGGAATAATTCCACACTAAATAAATGAAGATACCCCGTGGCCGTGGGCCGTGACAACAAAAACAACACTAAGCTCAATCGATTAAACTTTTTTAAAATAACGTGACAAATTTACTAACAGTAAGTAAGTAATCTAAAGTCGCTTAGTAATTTTGTAAAAGTGAAAAAAGGGGTTGTTACTTTTTCAAAGACAGATGTTGACTGTTGATGACCGAAAAAAAAATAAAAGGAAATATGGGAAGAAAAGGGGGGTGGAGTGGAGGGAGGGTAGAAAATTGCTTGATAAAGGGACAAAATGATGACAAAATGGTCCCGTCTGCAAGGTCATTCTCATCATTTCCGTTCATAAATCTGCTTTTGACATGTTACCCACAAATTACAGCCAGCAACCCAGATCAAGCAATTATCATATCTTATTCTTAATCTTCAACCTCCTCTCTTGACTTGAGCCCTTGATTTCCATAAATTACCAAAGCAAAAAAAGCTTGGAACCAAGAGGAAAGGGCAACACCAAACCACAACGCAACGAAGAAGAGGGCTGCTTCTCTTCTTGCTCTTGCTCTTGCTCCTCCCGTGGGTTCAATTTCTCAATGGCCACATTTTCAGGGACCCAGCAGAAATGCATGGCCTGCGACAAGACTGTTTACTTGGTCGACAAGCTAACTGCCGACAACCGGGTCTTCCACAAGGCTTGCTTCCGCTGCCACCACTGTAAGGGCACTCTCAAGGTAACACCTTTCTGTTTCTTCTGGTCAGATGCGAATGCCAACTGTTTGATTTTTTTACCATATGAGAATCATGTCCTTTCTTTTTCTGACATGTGTTTGGACTCTCAATCTTAACTTGTTAAGGTCGATCAGACAGAAATGAATCCTGCGTCTCCTTTCTGTTCTGTTGGATCCAAGTTTCTTCTAAGCTCTGAAAGATAACATGTTCTTCACTTGTTAGCTCCAAATTAAAACTTGTCCCAGTTGAATGAGCTAGTCAATTCCATGGAACGTTTCTCAATTAAACAGCGGAAGTGTTTTCAGCCATCTACTGTCCTTGTCTGACTCCAGAAATGTATTCGACTCAATTCATCATTTTGCAGCTTAGCAATTACAATTCCTTTGAGGGGGTATTGTACTGCCGGCCTCACTTTGATCAGCTCTTCAAGAGAACTGGCAGTTTAGCCAAGAGCTTTGAAGGTTGAAAATTAGATTTATTCATTTTGTATAGCCACATATATCGCAGATCTCAGGCGCTTTACTTTTTTGTTGTTTTGATTATTTCAGGAATACCAAAGATTGTAAAACCTGAAAAACACGTTGAAAGTGAGGTAAGTTCTGTTTTCCTCTGGCTACAAGCAATATGGTATATTCATGTCTGAAAAGATCATTTCTTGCTTGTCAATAGTTACCAAGCTGCTGATGTAACATGTTCTCTTCATTTCACCAGTCAACTGTACCTTCATTTCAGTTAGTTCGCATTGACTTAATGAATCCTATGCCCATATTCAACTCATTCAGAAGCAAATTCTTTTGTAGTCTCTAGAATAAAAATTTTGTGGCAATGACAATGACTTGATTTTGCATTTCTCATGAACCTACAACTTCCTTTTATCTGGGCTTGAAACCGCAACAATATACAGATAGGCAGAGTAAATATGTTCTTTTCATTCACTAAAAGAAGATGTTTCTTGTTTTCACTGATTGGACTTCTGCTGATTTCTGCAGAATGCACAGAAAGTCTTGAACCTGTTTGGTGGCACGAGAGAAAAATGTGTGGGTTGTAGTAAGACCGTTTATCCCATTGAGAAGGTGACCACTTACCATGCTTTTCTGCATCAAATTACTGTCACTATAGTTCAACGTTTCTTCCCCTTTCTCTTATTTCTGAGTGCGATAAATATATGAAATTTAGTGGAATGGCAAAGCAAACGATTTCCTTGAGAAAATATAAGAGGGGGTAGAGGGCCTCAAATGTGTTGATAACACAAAAAAAACCAGTCATTTGTTATTGTTTTCACTATGAATGAATATTGCTTAATGAAAAAACAGCTAAGGTATGTTATTTTCAATACTCTGTTCAAAGGTTTCTGTGAATGGGACACCATACCACAGGAGCTGCTTCAAGTGCACCCATGGAGGCTGTACCATCAGTCCGTCAAACTACATTGCACATGAGGGAAAGCTCTACTGCAAGCACCATCACGTTCAGCTCTTCAAGGAGAAAGGGAACTACAGCCAGCTTGAGACTGATCGTGACAACAGTCCCGCGACAGAGAACATTACTGCTCTTGAAATTGCAGCTGAATCTTGAGAACTCTGTCAAAAGAATTGGTTTCTTCCTACTCTGTGTCCGGTATGCTTTATTTGTCGTAGAAGGAGATTTGACAAATGAGTTTTCGAGGTTGTTTCATTTCATGAGGTCTGAGTGAATCCTTAATTTAGAATCGACTTGGTTTATTTTTCACATATCTACAGCTTCAAATACCATTACTACCGTGTCAGATTACTGAATTTACGCAGTGTAACTCTTATCATTGTCATCAACCAAGTCGTAGTTCTTTGAAATATAAAGTTCACTTTGATGCACAGATCAAAGACCTGTCACCTTAATTATCTAAACATGGGGTTCAATTTATTCATGTTACAAGAAATAAAATTTCGGTTTTTGTTCTGACTGGGTCGGTTCATTCCCCAAGTGCAATATTACCCTCCAGCTTTTCCACACCTAAATGTGTAAAACCAAACCAAACCAACCCAACCTGCACGCTTAACCATTCGGCCACCAATACCATCTAGCAGTGCAGGGAAAAGAGAAGCAAAAACTTGATCAGAGCAGAGACGCTGATTGCGATTCCACGACAATAACTAACCTGCTGCAAAATGAGATACTAGTACTTTAACTACTTATTTCTCCACAATCAACTACTTATGAGTGAACTGTAATGCAATGCAAGTATGTATCGTATAAAACAATTGATGGCAAAGGTATTGTTTATCTTTGTGAGACAGTTTGATAGTGTAATTCTTTAATGAACTGGAATTCAATGAAGACAAAAACATCAGTGCGCTGCTAGTGGTTAACTTGTAAATCTGGAAAAGACAGTGGAATAAGTAACCATTTAGATCAAAGAGAACTGATCTCTAGCTCAATGGCTGCCTGGTCATAGATATTTTTGCTCTCTATTTTTGTCCTAAAATTTTAACTTCCTGAATCAGTTCTAGAACTCTGTTAAATTGTTACCAGTTAGCCCTATATTTACTGAAATACAGTTGTTGACAGGAATACAGTTTACAGAAAAGAAAAAATGATAATTTAAATAGTCAATTAACTATTAAAAAATTATTTTACAGTTTAAATTTATTAAAACGGCTTATCTTGTAATTTAAAAAGAATTTTTTCAAAAAAGTGATCAGTTCTATGACTAACGACACAGTTTGCAAAATTTTAGGTTTCATTTAGAAAAAAAAAAAGTTTTAGTAAAAAAATTTACGGCTTAAATAGAAAAATATGTAAAATTTTAAGACCCAAAAAAAAAAATAATCACTTTTCCCATTTTTCCACCGTACCCTTAATAAAAAACAGTGCAAAAATAAAAAGGGTAATAACTTCAATATTGAACCCAACCTGCTGCCGCAGCAATCAAAACGGAGATTTAAAGGTTTTAGATTAGATTACTACCGGTAATTCTTCCTCTCTGGCTAAATGACAAGTGAATGGATAATATGGTAACGCCACATGCATGCCTGGCGTACCCAAGCCTAGAACTAGAACGCCATACCCTAACCCAAGCGGCCCTGTAACTTCAGGTCTCTGTATACGTAAAAGAATCAATCATATAACTGTACAACATACAGGTTCCACACCACACGAGGGTCACTTGCTATAAACTCGGCTCCGAGAGCCCATTCTGGATTTCTGGTGTCAACCACAAGCCTAAAATCCACGGAACACAAAACCCACGACTTACCACAAGCCCTATTTAACAAAGGGAGACAACATATCCGACTTCTGAACCTTCCCCATGCCTTGCCACTTAACCCGCACAAAAGCCCCTTTTTACAACCCCAAACAGTTTAATTTGCTCCGCTGCTCTCCCCGGTGACATTCTCAATCCTGCGTTTGTTACACCTCAGGCCAACTAAATGAAGAAGCCACAGTTCAACAAGGGATGCTGTCCTTCAGCAATTGAGCTGCGAGTATCAGAAGCTCCACCATTTCAACACCTGCAGCAGAAACTGCATCCATTTTCTCCCCCCTTGGTTCCTCTAGAACATCGCAAGACTCATCTCTTGTAGCCACCCCAACGCATGCAGCATCTGCTTCGGCAGACCAGCTAACAGGAAGGGTGCTGCCAAGGGCTGTCTTCAAAAGCTTTGCCTCAGTAATGATCTTATTAAGTGCTTCAAATGCACTAGTAACTTCACTCTCCATAGTAACCGACTCTTCTACCTAGATCATTTAGCAGGAAGACAGAGCAAGGTCAACCATCTTGAAACATGAGCATTACAACAAAATACAAACAACACTAGGTGACTCCTCAGACACGAATATTCTCTTGTTTTAAGTTCAGAAGAACAAGAGGAAGTCGTAAATAGATGCATATGCAGCTGAAGATTCGTGAACTAACACAGCAAAGGGAAGAGATGTTCCATGTCTGGTACATTACGTGGTACACAAACGGCTACCTTGACAAGTGAAAGACGGAGTCTATGTATTGAGGAAGTAAGGTGCTCCATACTTTCCATGCTCTCCTTTAGTGTTACATTTTCTATCTTCATTCTGTTAACAAGAAAAAGTTGAGGAAAAATTACAATAGTTTTATATGTACACTAGAGCCTGAATAAACTTAAAATCAGCATCTATAAAAAGCAACATAAGTCCGCAACCACTAAAACTCATGTTTCATGTATCATATATCATGCAAAGAAATTGAAAAAATTTGGCTCACAAATTTCACGTACCTGGCAATGTCCATGCTATTAAATTTGTTGGGTGAATTTCCCCCACTGTTCAGGTCTGCTTCTGCCTCATTTCCGCTGACATCAAGTGGCCCAACCCAACGTTTCAGATACGTTTTTTTCAGCAGGTTTCTTAGTCTTCCATCCCTTTCATTAATAATCACTTTTCCCATGCCAACTTCAGCCAATACCTTCCCTTGTTTCATCTCATTACTCAATTTCCTGAATTAAAATTAGTATTTAGTATGTACAGGTCCCAATTGGAAGCAAAAGAGACCACTTGGGGGAGAAATGACTATTATTGTGGAATGACTGCCCCAAATGCAGAAAAACCATATTAACCAAAGATCTACATGAGGACATTTTTAAATGCTAAATGCAAAACATTATTACCAAAACAGCCCCAAATTCCATTATATAATTTTATCTGTCTATCTATCTATTGATTTGTTTATTTATTTATTTGGGGGGGGGGGGGGGGGGGGGGAGGAGAACAGATTTCATGAAAACCCAACAAGCCATAATTCAGCTACACAATGGGAAGTAGCCCTCTCCTTTCCCACAACCCTCCTCTCTCGGGCAATCAAGATTTGATCCCCATACCGTGGTTTAAATGCCAAAGACCTTTACCATGTAATCTAGTTGACAGCTCAGCAAAAGATATATACCAAATATAAAAGCATCCAAAGAACAAATCTTAATGAGTTCTTGCATTCCTGTTCACTTCCTAAATGAATAACCTAACAAGTAACTTACCTAACACCTGTGACTCTTCTTTTTTATTCATGTTGTTTCCTATCTAACTTTGGGTGAAACTAAGTGTAGGTCCGAACTGGAAAAACCTGTTGTGACTCTTCTTTTTGATTCATGGTTTGATCTGTGAATCCCAACTTCTTATATTAAAACTTTCACCAATCCACAGATGATGTGTAAACATTGACAGTTGTGTACCATAGTCAGTAGCTAGATATGGATAAGGGGGCATGGAATACATATGGTGAGCTACAACAATGCTAAAAGAACCTAACATAGCTAAGTTGTGAGATAATTGAGACGGTTCTCCCCAATTTCAAAGGCAAAACCAGATGAGTAGACAGCCATGTTAGTTATCATGTCAATATGAAAGACTGACCAAGGATATTTCTCAACAGTCAAATAAAGCAGTCATCATTGACCAAAACCCACAAGTAACAGCAGGTCCATCCATTCCTCTTACGAATGTCCCTAATAATACTGAGCCTCATCTTTAGATGGCAATCTCTTAAAGCAGTAGATCATGTCTCTTCATCAAATGTTAACGCATGCCCTAAAGTTCTCTACATGACAGCACACACATGTACCCTGATATTATATGGAGAAGGCAGCATTTAGTAAACTAACTCTAGGTTATTGCTCTGAGTACCTTATGAAAGTAAAGACTTCACCTAGATACTTGTCCCAGCCACATGCTTAAGTATTATAATTGAGGACAGATTGATTATCTACAGAGATTGATTATCTACAGAGTTAAATACATACTTCATGTCATTATGTAATTTCTTGTTTTTTCCCCAGTAGAAAAAGATAGGCTTAATTCACCAAACTTCGGAGCATATTGAGAGCAATAACACCATATCAATGATTTGTCAAAATAAAGAATGCCTTGAGTAATGTATCGAATAAATTCAACAAGTAAAACACCACTAAAACTAAAAAGCAAATATGATCAGAAAGAGCTCCTACTCTTGCAGCGAGTGATGTTTTTCCTTTAACTGGGCCAACTCCAGTAAGGCTTTCACCTTCTCATTGGTAACCTGATTTAGAAAATCAAATTATAGAAGCGCAAGACATTCATTCACACGAGCAGCAACACAACTAAACCACTGAGAAACTGGTAGATAAGACTACTGCAGATAAACAAACTATCACATGATCCCACAGTCCTTCAGTGAATTAACTCTCAGGAATAGATCATTGAATGTTTAAAATTAAAAAAAAAAAAATGGTCTGGATTTCCAGGAAAGATCAAATTTCATATTTTCATACTGAAACCAAAACCAAAGACAGCAATAATATATTTCTTACTGACACCAAAACCAAAGTCAGCAATAATATAATTTATTTGGGCCCTGTTTGGCATTAGCGTCAGCGATTTGCGTTAGAGTTTTGAAAAAGCTATCCAAGGGTAGCTTTTAGCTTTTAGCTTCAGCGTTTTCATCTCAACCATTAAATAATTTATCCAAAACTCTAACGCTGATGACAAAAGCTGTTCCCAAACAGGGCCTTGGTCTATATATAGCCATTACGAGTGATAAACAGTCATGCATCCATTGAGCCCACATATGACATCCAAATTTGAATGTTTCTGGGCCATATAATCAAGAAGAAAGGGAATAGCATTAGTGGTCTAGCAAAAACTTGTGGGAAGTTACTTGAAGTAAATTTCTTTGAAGTTCTTCTATTTTTTTCTGCAGAACTGCATTCACATTTCTCTCCAGTAAATGCCTTTCTTCCTGCTGAGATAAGAGCAAGAGTGCAGCAACCTGACTCCAAAATAAAATGCAGAACTTAGATAATAAAAAATCAGTCAATCATGTTAAACAGGAGATGTTTGTGAGTCAAACCTTCTCCTGCAATGCTTGTGCTAGAGCTTCTGAGGCATCACTTTTTCTATCAGTTACACTAGTAGCAGGGCTTGCCACATCGCTCTATAACAAAAAAAAGAGAAAAATGCATTACAGTCAATGACAGAACATATGCATTCACAATAATCAACACATATTTTTCCATGCCTAATTGGTAGAGGGAGGTGCGGAGGAAATAAATAATGCAGTCAGGCAACTGTATGAACCTCGAGCAAGAACTTCGTCTCAGCATCAATGCTGATATGCACATCTCGGCATTCATCAACACTGGGATCACTTTGAGATCCCAAACTTTGGCCCTCAAACTCAACCTGTCTGAACTTATCTTCTACCACACAAATGGTTGATTTGACAAGAAGTCTTGCCTCCTCAAGCATATTGACGATGTCTTCCCTGTTTCGAGAATGGTACTCATGTAGCTCTGATATTTTGTGCATGATCATTTTGTTGGAGTTGAACTGAACATGACCAATAATTTAATAATTTACATAAAAAAGGAAGGAAACAAGAACATGTGGAACTATGACAAAAAATGTTTACTAAAACACTCACCATCTTCTTCTCCAATTCACGAACCTTCTTTTTTAAATGGCTCTCAATCTCCAGACCCTATCAGCAACAAAAGATGAACCAACAAATGCACAGGAAACTAGCAGACAATATGAACAAAACAGACATTTCTCAGAAGTCTATACATACCATCCTCAATTTGTTCTGAAGGTTGTCAACAGAACTTCTAAGTCTTTCCCGTTCTTCTTCCAATGAACTCTGTCTGAGAAAATACTTACTCAGGTTGCTATGCAGGGAACTTTTTTCATTTCTATGGAAAGCTTTGGAGCACAATAAGATTTTCAGAAAGTGTTGCAGACAAATACCACAAGTCACTTGGGTAAGCAACCTTGAAGTAACCTCATTTAGCAGATGATTCCTAAGGACAAAACTTTCCTAACGTAGCAGCATGGAAGACAAACATCATGATTCAAGCAGCACTTTGGTCAATTAATTCAGACAAGAAAACCAATAACATAGAATAAACCAAGTATGAAGCATTGATTACACAGCAAATAACATATTGAGGATCACAGAAGGTTCTCAATCAATAGAATACTGAATACGCAACAGTGGAATCAGAGACCAAGCCAAATTAGAAACTATAAGATCTTACGATGTATTTAGAGATGGAAGAATCATTGAAACTCCACATTTCATCAGGATCATTCAGTAGATAGGCACATTTTTCATCCCAATTCAGATCTTCAAAATCCCCAATAGAATGTGGCTTCATCTTTAAGAATTTTTCAGTAACCTGTTGAACATCACCAGAAGTGAGAAAAGCAAAAAAAAAAAAAAAAAAGTCAACTGCAGGAAAAGATAGTGAAGACGCAGATGCCACACTGTTAAAAGCAAAGAATGGTATCAGAGAAAACTACGATAACAAGAACCTTGAATATTAGGAACTTTATTTCATCTGGTCTAAACAGAGCAGGGTTAAAGAATTTATAAGTAAAATAAATAAGTAGCAAGCATGTAACCATTCCCGTTGAAAAAGTGAATAAATTCATTGTCTGCGTGAATATGAATTTTAAAACAATCAACTCTTTTTCTGTTGATTGGTAAAAAATGCTTCAACGAAACAGGACATGATGTCAAATAGCCAATTCATTTCAACTTAATCCAAATTGGCTTATTTTTATTTGTACATCTTTTTTATTTGAAACTAATTTTATTTAAAAGCCAATATTATGTAGGTGTAATAATCTATTGAAAATACATTTTTCATAATCTTATTAAATTTTCATAAATTTTTCTAGTTTCAGGAATCAAAAAAGAAAAATTCATAAAAAAATCAATAATATCATGAAAATTTACTTTCAAATCAATTATTGTATCTCCATAATATTGGCTTTCATATGATATTGGTTCGAGGCAAAAAAATGTAAAAATAAAAATAAGCTATTTTAGATTAAGTTGACTTAAAACGAATTGGCTGATGATTCACGCTACATGATTTAGTTCTGGATAACAGGACAATGGAAAGAATGGCAGTAAATGAGAGAACCAAGACCACATTGTATGAGGTCTGCTGCTGATTAACAGAAGAAGAAATCAGACTCTTAGGGCTCTACAAGACTCCAATCGTTCATTTCAAACACTTTTACAATGATCTTTTTGGTTCCAGCATATTAAGATAATATCTACAAATTAAGAAAATATATACCATAGTTCCAAATTCCCAAGTACAACCACCAGAATGGAAACGACACAAAGCCACTCTCACTAAACTCTAAAAGACTATCAGTTCATTTCAAGTACTCTCAACAGCAATACTTCCAATAGATTTAGATAACATGTGAAAAGTTAGAAAGGATAAAAATGGTTCTAAACTTCTAATTTCCAAGCCCATAATGGCACGCATTGTCATATTGGATAATCTCCTAAGAGATTGAGCGGCTAATGTTGTTTAACATTTTTTCTAATGCCGGTTCTGATAACCAAAATGAAATGAAATAAAGGAAACCAAATATCTTTTATTTTATTAAAACTGATCCCACTTAGCATCACAGATAATGGTAATTTCTTAATGACAGATAATTGGAATAAATGGTGATGATTTTTTTAAAGATGCCTTTCTCCCAAAAGAAATATTTCAGTGATCTTTCAGAGCACAGCCTAAGCACTCATATAAAAAAATACAACTAAACAGTTATCGTAGAAAAGTCTCACAAGAGACCAGAAATCTAGACAATTACCTTCCTCAAATTTTTATTCTGCCCTTCATGCTTAGAAAGCTCAATCTGCAGTAAATCATTGCATCTCTTTTGTTCAATAATATCTGACATAGTCTCGTCCAACCTGTGACACAAATCAATGCATTCAATTGTCATCATATATAAAGGCAGGGGTATATGAAGGCAGGGGAAAGGGGGCTCTAGATCACCTTCATGCCCTCATAAGTACAAGGATTACACGCCAAATTGGCTAAAATGGAAATAATCTTTTCTTAGGTTAGATTGCATCTTAACCTATACTTCCTATACTTTCCATTTCTGTTTACATGCTTTTCAGTGGCTAAAGGATTACCTCTTCTGCAAATCATCTAATTTTTTATAAGCAAGCTCCTCCTTCTCCTTGGCCTTCTCACCCTGTCATCAGATGAAAAATCTTCAAAACCTTGTCATAATACAAAAAGGAGCCGTATACAAATTGCAGCATGAATAAGTCATTATCTTGTGAACACAATTAAATGGCAAGTGCACAACCTCCATTATTGACTGGTCACGTTCAGCAAAAGCAGCTGCTACACAGCCATGGAAAAATTTAACCTGCTTCTCAGCTTCCATGCTCTGCACAACAAAGGAAAACCAAACCAAGAACAAAGATTCAACTTCATTTCTTGAACCTATGATGACATTTAATCCCCATGGATCCAAAAAGTATGTAAAGAATACAGCCGTTCTGCAAAAATGGTTGATGAATATTTTAAATCCATAGGTCTCTAAATGTAGCATTGAGCAAAATATAAAACATTAGCATTAGGAGTCCGATAAACTTGAAATGCATCGCTTCTTAAAACTATCAAAATAGAAAAATTCAAACAGTCTAGATGGTTACAAGAATATATTTCTAACAATAGGACAAAAAAAAATGCAAATTAACTCAAATACATAGGTAGCATGGATCCATCCACCTAAAACATACAAGCCCGAGACACAACTATCTTAGCATAATTCCTCTTTTAAGAAATTTTTTGACTTGTGCTAAAAGTCAGAATCTTAGAGTGCAAATGATACCTTTGCCACCTCTGCACTATGTAGGTCTGCCAACTGACCCTGAAAAAGAGAAATACTCATATCAGCTTATATAATATGCCACAAAACTAACTGAAAAATGACCATTCAAACTTCTTACCTTGATTCTGTATGCCTCTGAGAGCTCCTCTTGTAGATTCTGGTTATCCCTTGTGAGAGCAACTAATTTCTTTTTAAGATTCTCAATCTCTTGCTCCAGGCCAGCTGTCCTAATAGAGAATTAACACTTCATTTCAACAGGCAGGGGGACTGAGATATCACCAAATGGTGCACCAACTGGAGTTGCAGAGGGAAGTATTCCCTTTCCCTACTACCCAACCCAAGGATAGACAAATAACACCACACAAAAAAGAAAGCAAATGCCAAGGAATTGAGGTTGTGATATTGGTGGGAAATGATATACACCTTTGGAAATGCATTCGAGTAGCTACAACAAGATAGCCAGGTCCAGCTTGCTGCATGCACAACTGTTCAATGTCTTTGCGCAAATCATCTCGTTCTACAAATCATTGGACAATCATTAGGTAATGGGTCAGTCCATGTCTCGCTATAAATGCTCAGAAGCAGACAGAACAAAAAACAGAGAAACCACCACTTTACTACAACTATTTCAGTCGCCAATATGATTAAGCCTAGAAAGCATTCAACACAAACTCCTCTACCTTCATGATTAGCACCACAAACGAAAACCAAAACAAAAGCCAGTTAAGCCTAAAATACCCTTTTCCAATAGCACCAAAAAGTTATCCTAATTCGTAAAGTTCTTTCTTTTCTTTTCTCGCTGGAATTCTAATCAAATAATCAAAGCAAATACAATAATCGAAGAACAGTAGATGATTAAAAAAAACGGCTACCTTGTTCAAGTTGCTGGATTCGAGCCAGCAAAGGCTCCTTTTCGGTTGAATTCTCGTCCATGTCTTATAAGACACAAGCAAATTCCGGATTACCAACGGGAAGAAGTATTCCAAAATTGAATTATTATAGGACCATGAACTTACATGAAATCCAGAAATATTTTTGAATTGTTTGACTTTGATTAGAAGAGGAAGGGAGCCATCCCTCGTCAAGCGGCTCTCCCTCTCTTCGATCGACCCCCTGGCTTTGGGCTTCTTTCGCCCTCCTCCGGACTGAAATTCCTTTCCACGTCCAAAGTTTCGCAAAATTCTGTTTCACCCCCATCTTTTCTCAGTTTTTGCTTTGCACCCCTCATCTTTTTTGTTTGACACTCGGTTTTACCCATTAGGACAGACGTAGTTAAAGGGATTAGGGCAAGAAATTAAAGGGTCTAAATAGGAGTCTGGAATCAATTTTATTTGAACATTAATATTATATACGTACAGTAGTCTATTTGGAAGTAAATTTTTATGATCCTAAAAAAAATTATAAAAGTTTAATAAGAACTATATTTCCAATGGATTATTATACTTATATAATATTAGTTTTTAAATGAAATTGGTTCTAGACCCCAAAAAAAGAATGTGAAAATAAAATAGATCATTTTGGATTAAGTTGACTTAAGTTAAAATGAATTGAGTATAATTACTTTATAAAAAAAATGATTCAAGTGATATTTTGTAAACAGAGATTTAAATTTCAAATGAATTGGTTTTGACTAAGGGTTGGGAAATCAAGTTTTGGTTGATTTAGTTGTTTTCTTCGATATCAAAATGGAAACATTAACAACCTGTTTGAAAATATTCACAACTTATTTGAAATGAAATAGAAATATTTATAACTTGTTTAGAATAAAATGAAAATATTCATAACTTATTTGGAATGAAAACATTCACAACTTGTTTGGAATGAAAACATTTACAATTTGTTTAAAATGAAATGGAAACATTTATAACTTGTTTGGAGTAGAAACATTTACAACTTGTTTAGAATATAATGAAAATATCAACAACTTGTTTGTAATGAAATGGAAATATTCACAATTTATTTAGAAAGAAATGGAAACATTCACAACTTGTGTTAGAATGAAATGTAAACATTCAAAACATGTTTGGAATGAAATGGAAATATTCATAACTTGTTTAGAATAAAATGGAAAATTCACAACTTGTTAGAAATAGAAAATTTCACAACTTGTTTAGAATGTAATAGAAACATTCACAACTTGTTTAGCATGGAATAGAAACGTTCACAATTTATTTGGAATGGAAGCACTCACTACTTGTTCATAATGGAAAATTTTTCAATTTGTTTCGAATGAAATCAAAATATTCACAACTAGTATGGAATGAAAACAATCTCAACTTTTTTAAAATAACATGGAAACAACCACAACTTATTTAGAATGAAAACATTTACAACTTATTTAGAAGTATTTAGCAGAAAATTACCTGATTAAACTTGGAAAGTGTACCGGAATATTGTATTTAATTTATTTAGAAGTATTTGGAATTGAAACATTCACAACTAATAGAATTCAAAGCCCAATAATGTCCATCTTGAAACACACATTTAATTATTTCAGGTTAGTGAAAGACTCAAGTCTAGGACATGTTCACTACTAAAAACATGAAATTTCCAATGAGTTGAGCCATTAGAAAACAACCCATTGAAAATTTCAAAAAACTCAATTTCCAACGACATGGTAGTTGGAAATTTCCAACGCGAGGCCATTGGAAATTATTGCGTTAGAAATGATGATGATGATGATAATAATAATAATAATAATAATAATAATAATAATAATAATAATAATACATATGTAAATACACACACACACACATTATTAGAAATATATTTGTATAGATTGATACATACATACATACATATATACATATATATATATATTGTTTTTATTATACAATTGTGGAAAGTAAAGTAGTATTTTGAAAAAATTTTGTTAAAAAATATAATAATAATAATATTATTATGTATATTTATATATATTCTCATTGATATACTTATAATACTATTTCATAGTGTTTATATATCACACACACACACACACACACATATATATATCAAATACATCATCTAGATATATATATAATAGACATATTTATTAACATATTTATAATGTATACAAACATATTTATAAGTATAAATATATCATAACATATATATGATGTAATAATGTATCTGATATATAATTTATGATAATAATAATGTAATAATATAATAATGGAATAATGTAATAACATAATAACGTAATAATGTAATAATAAGGTATATCGTAATTATCATATACAAATATATAAACATATTTGTGTGTGTGTGTGTGTGCATGCATACATTTATAATAAAAATAACAATAATTATAATATAGTTGTGTGTGTGTGTGTGTCTGTGACGTATATAATGCATAATGATATAAAAGTGTCAAACTAACCCGGCTTATTAGGCCCAACTAATTTGCCCAAAATTAACCCAAATCTAATCTAATTTTATATATATCATCTATCACACTCTCGCCTCGTCATCTGCGCTCTCCCTCTGCTTTCTTCGCCTCTCGCTTTCTTCGTAGGCTCGCGTCTCTCTTTTCTCTGCTCTCTTCATCTATTCTCCTCACTGCTCTTCGTCTGCTCGCCTGTCTCCCCCTTGTCGCTGTGCTCCGCTCACCATTCATCACCCATGCTCGGCTTCTCCGCAAGCCTACCGCCCGTGCTTCGCTTCTCCACTCGTCGACCATCCGCCTTGGCTTAGGTATGCTCGTTGTTCGCTACTCTAGATCCGCACCAAATCTGCACTAAATCCGTTCCAGTTCCGCACCAAATCCACCACCTTCACTTCGCCATTCACCACTCTTCACCATCCACCTTGGCTCCTTGCTCCGCCACCTTCCTCCACCCGCCGCGTTTGTAGATCCACCTTTTGAATTTTTGTACATTGTTTATAAATTTGTGGATCTGGTTTTATTTTATGGTTTTGTTATATTTTTTGTGTTTTATGTTATATTTATGGAGATCTGTTTTCAAAATGATTTTTCTAATTTTTCATAGTTTATGTCATTTTTGTGATTTTGTTATTTTGTTATTTTTGTGATTTTGTGGTTTTTTCGGACTCCCACTTTTGAATTTTGTTTTTTAAATATAAGATATAATTTTTAAAATTTGTTTTCATATTATAAAATATAAAATATAATTTAGTACTATATAAAATATATCTTTTATATGTTTTTTTTTATTTTCTTATAAAAAATTTTCAACGGCCAAGCCATAGAAAATCTCTTACATGGGCAAATATCAATATGAGCTTTGGCCATTGAAAATTTCTAACGGCTGATTTTCTAATGACTTGAAAATATTAACAGTAAAAAATGAGTCATTAAAAAAAAAAATTTCCAACGAATGGTTGCTATGGACCTGTTTCCAACAGCTGGCTATTGAAAGTCTCAAGTTTCCAATGCAAAACCATTAAAAAAGAATGTATATAAGTTCCTTTGAATTCAATTGTTAGAGATGTACATTCAAATGTCACACAACATCTTCAAATTTAGTCAAAATTAGTAAAGTTTCATTGTTTTCGGAGGATTATAGTGATACATGATAAGTTACAAGAGCATGCAAGTATTACTAACCCTTTGGCGGCATGATGAGTGAAAAACAACACTTTATTTCATTTTTTCCCTATAATTTCTTATCAAAGTAAATAGTTAAAAAGAACAGCACTTCATTTTATTTCAAAATATCTAGCTATTATATATGTGTGGTGTGACAGGTAACGAAACATTACTTTGGCGTTAAATTATATGTATAAATATTTATGTACGTACATACAGAGAGAGCGACAGTATATAATTGCAAAAAGGTACAAAAAATACTAGCTAGGGCTACAACCGAAATATTGTGTTAAATGAACTGTTTCTGAACTCCCGATCATTTATGTTCATTTTCAAAGCTTAATAAATGTGCTTGAGTATTGAACAATAATCCAAACTAGCTTGTTTATATAATTGAAAAAAGTCCAAACAATGATCCACTAATTTGATTTAGTACTGATAGTTTGCTAATTTTTCACCTAGAGCTAATATCATTTAAAGGTAATGTTATATCACTCAATAATGACTTGAATAGTTTTTTTAGAAAATAATTAAGTTTTGCATGAATTTTTTTCCTGAGCCTAGGGTAATAAAATAAAAATTAATAAAAAAATACTTACATGTTTTAAAAATATTTTTGGGTTTCTTTAAACTTGTAGAGTTTTAAGTGATATGTAAGTTGAGTGAATAATCACTAAGAAGAAAAATAATTCATTACATAATTCATGATTTAATTCAAAACAAATAGGGTTAAATGTTCATTTAAATGGTTGGAGTAATTTATGAATGGTTGTGATAGCTTATGTAAATCTCTACTATTAAAAGCCACTTTTGAATAATTTTTAATTGAAACCTTTCTTTAATGTTGAACGCTAATGTTATTTTAAAAAAGAATCTTACTAAAACCCAGTAGATGAGATTGATTTTGAACCAGACTTGGAGCTAGCTCATTTGCAAAACGGCCTAAAAAAAGAAAAAAATCTCAAAGCCTAGAATGATATATATTTGATGGAACTCTGCTCGAAACAGGCACCAAGCAGATCAGGTAGAGCCTAGCAAACATTTTAATTAATTAGCTAGGGGCTTTAATGTACATGTACGTGGTGGTGGTGGTGACCTTCCCTTAATCCAAAGAGTTTCGTACAGTCCAAAACCATGAAGAAAATGAGCAAACCCCGGGTGCGGGCCACAATTAAACCCTGGCCTCCTCCTCCTTCCTCTCTATCCAAGAAATTCAGCATTGGAAAATCCAAAATCTGGGTGCAGGAGTCACTGCTTCCTGTTCCGACCAGTTTGGAGTTAATTTACTCTTTGTTTGATCATTAAGTAAAGGAAAATGTAAAAATTAAGAATGAGAAAATATATATATCAAAAGTTGATGTTAAACGTACGGCTTGAGTAAGGAAAGCAAATTAATTCCATGTCAGTTATGTGATTTATCGCCTTCTTTCGTGTTTGTGTGTGTGTATTTCTTCTCTTTGATTAATTACTTATACGAATCGTGACTTGTTATAAATTATTATCTTCAATTATTTATTGATGCATACAGAAAAGGTCAATTAAGATGAAGATATTTTACTTTCATAACAATCAGAAATTAACTTGACCATTATGTTCCATTAAAAAAAAAAAAAGAAGAAGATAATTTGACCATTATACCTCACAGTTACAACAATATTAATTACAAGAAAATCCTCATCAACACCCCCGATAGAAACAAATTAAAGTCGATTCTTAACCATGCATGAAAAGTCCACATTAAAAATTAACCTAATTAACTTGACCACCACATTTAATTATCTAAAATTAACGATAGCAAATTGATTCATGAAAGTAAGTAAGTAACTAGGAAAAATCAATAAATGAAGAGGTAACTAATTAATTCGAACATGCATGACTCTAGTCTAGCCAGTGCCACCGAGGACAGACTTAAGCTTCTTAACTTGAGCATCATCAAGGAAAGTAACCGTCTCTACTAAAGGCGAAGGAAAGTCATTAGCAAACAAAGCAAAATCAGTAACTTGGAGGCCCGGATTAGGGCTATTGAAGCTAACAATCGCTAGGGCTCCATTTTTCCCCGAATTCACTTGAAAATGCAGCAACCCTTGTGGGAAAACCATGACGTCGCCTTTGGTGAGCTTTTTTACGTAGACAACATTCGCCGAGGAGGATATGAAGCCGGCTGTGATATGGCCGTGAACCACAAACAGGATCTCCGTGGCACCCGGGTGGGTGTGTATTGGGATTACACCGCCCGGTGCTAGGTCCAGCCGTGCCATGGAGACGCCCAGCCCGTTTACTCCTGGGAACTGGCTCACAACTGCTGGGGTCACCGCAGCCTTGATGATGTTGGTGGTGTTTCCGGCAATGCCTAGGCCCGAAAACACAAAGTCATCGACCGTGACCTCGGCCGCCGGCTTGCAAAGATAACCTGCTGGGCTATCTGGGCCTTTGAGGTCAGCGACGCAGAAGTCGTTGACAGCTGCGGTTGTATTTGTGGGAGAAGAGAGGAAAGGGATGAGAAAGATCAGTAGGTGGAGCATGTTAGAAGCTCTGAGCCACTTGAAGAATAATCAAGGTGAGTGAGAGTGAGATTGTAGCTTTTAGGGCATATATAGAGGATCGGCCAATTAAGATGGGGTTATTTATGCTGCAACTTGGTAAGAGGACCACATTGCTTCGAACAAGTCTCTTTGTTGTAAGTTGCAATTTTGGATAAGTTATCATGTACGAATTTGAGATATTTCGTGAACGTAATATATACTAAAAATAACAACGTTATCAGAATGATAATTAATGATTGTGATGGTACGACGAAGATGACCTGGCCATCTTTCTTGAGCTTTCAACTAAGATCAGGTATAAGTAATTAATATTCGATAATTTAGCTCATATAATGTATTAAATTGAAATTGGGGGGTTTTGGTGATATATATATAGTTTGCTGCCAAAACCTTTGAGAGCATTGTTGTTGCGTTGTATGTACTACAATTGCAGCCCCGCGATTAAAACGAAAACATTTGCCTTCTTTCTTGTGTTGTGCCAAATTAGGAGACTAGTTAGGTTTCAGAAACTTGAGAATGCAATTGTCATCGGTAATGACGTCTGTGTTTTTTTTTTTAGTAATAAGTGCTTCTTTCTTCTCCTTTGCTTTTGAATTTTGAT
Organism: Aquilaria yunnanensis; assembly: GCA_039654915.1. Classification (NCBI taxonomy): domain Eukaryota; kingdom Viridiplantae; phylum Streptophyta; class Magnoliopsida; order Malvales; family Thymelaeaceae; genus Aquilaria; species Aquilaria yunnanensis. The sequence goes on along the minus strand of CM077593.1, from coordinate 98,925,267 downwards.
TTTTTATGGCATATCAACAATCTACAATACTCACACTACTACTTTTACAGTATCAAATATTTTTAAACAATTTTGTTGACACGTTAACTTAACGTTAGTCTTCCCCCTAACATTCTAGCATTGTTATCGATCTCAGCATATAGAAGAAAAGAGAGATGGGGCGAAAGAGCTAATTAAAAGAGAGATTAAAGAGGAAGGTCATGTGGATGTGGGGGTGAGTGAAAAAGAAAATGGAAGAGAGGGTGGCCCAATGTCACATGGGTAGACAGCACAACAGGACATTGTGCCAGCCAATAGCCAACCATAAAGAAAAGACTCTCATTGTCCTATCCTATTGCCCGCAACAAGCTGGGATGAGGATTGGCAATTGCAACCCTACACCAAATGTGTGGACATTTCATATTCCCCTAAACTTCCTTACCCATATCCTGCCACCCCACTCCCCTATTACGTACTGAAATAAACATATACCCCCCAAACAAAAAAGTTTAACAACAAAATTACTCAACTCTATGTGCCCATACAATACTCAACATGTTTGAATATAGAAAAATTAATAAACTCTACTTACTTTTTTCCGTGAATTAATCAAACCATTACGATTACAACTTAGCACTATAATTTTCACAAGAAAACACTTGTACATGTGATATTACTTTTTTTCTTTTCCCTTCCATCACTTTCTAAAGTATGAGCTAGACATCACATCACACTTTTTTTTCATCGACAACCTTCGCCTAATCATATTTTAGTTGTCTTTTAAGGGCATAAATCTGCACACTACACACCATAAAGTTAGGGTGAGATAGTCACATGACTTGTCTACCCCTGAATTCCCCAAAGGTCTCAAGTTTAAACACTTAAACTAGCTTTTTCATTTGCAGTTAAAACTGCAAGCCAGTTTATGCAGATGCCTTGTTTGCTATATTAGACTTTCACACACCTTATGGCAACATAAACAACAAAGACAATGGCACAACACCTGAACACCACCACAGCAAGTAGCTGTAAGAAACGGACAGTCCTCATTTATTCAAAATTTGAATTTTTAAATCCTAAGCGATATCCAGAAGATGAAAAGTTGATATCACCAGCCCTGCACACCTATCAAAGCGAACTGATCCCAAACGGGTAGGTCGATTTCTGAAAGCTATAACCAAGTTCATAGGAAAACTATCTCCCCACTCGTTCAAATCTACAACTACATAAGAACATGGACACAAATCTACAATCAGAGCACTTTGTTTCTACATTGAGAATGTTCCAATGCCTTTATACCAATGCCTGCATCCAACCCAGGGCCCCTAAAATAACCAAATTTTGACTAAATCAAACAGACAAATTTCCTCAACTTGGAGTCAGATCAATCACACCAAAGAGCAGACACAAACAGCAACAAAAATAGTATAGTTAAAAAGAGCTAACCTTTGTCTTTGTACTTGTTATAAAGATCAGTCAACTGGGTGTAATTTGAATCTGTAAAGCCACTGTTACCAGTTCATCCATACCCACATCAGAAACTTCTATATAACAACAAAAAGGGGAGGGGGGGAGCCAACCATTTGAAGGCAGCATTAACCACTAGAAGAACTTTCCCCTTGTAGTTGCTGAGGTCCACATCTTGGCCCTTGAATTCCTACATCCGAAATCAAGTAAAAATGACAAATCCACTGTTATGAACTAGTATTCATGAAAGGAAAAGGGCAGAGCAAGAACTTTTATGAAAAATTTTGAACCTTGAAGGTGAATTCATGGGTGGATTTCTGAGGAATCAATTCCGAAGCTCCTATCTCGGAGGCAAAAAGGGCTCCCTTCTTTTATCCAAGCTTTTGGTGGTGTGCTAGTATTCTTGTGGTGTCCTCATTTCCGGTGGAGGCTTCGTGTTCGTATGCTCTGATTTCCGGTGAACTAGCGTCAAGATTAGTATGGCAAGCGGCGGATTGAACCTTCACGTTTGGGGTCACGATGGCCTAACCCTCTGTTTTTGCGAAGTTTCACGAAATGGGGAGAGAGAAGATGGTATGTGGTAAAAACTGAAGCTAAAGGCAGGGATCCATATTTTTTTTACACTAGCGACAATCTGTCGTCGCTTACCAGGAAAGTTTAACTATCACTAAATATGATAAAAACTAATTTATATATCCGCGTTGTTATAGGATTACAAATTTTATTAAATTTTATAAAATAATAAATATTTAAATATTATAGAAATATTATAATAAAAACATACAATCAAACCAACAGTTTAAAAAATATCAAATTATTATAGCATAGTATTGAGTATCACCAATGAATTTATTTATTTATGTCAAGTTTAGAAGTTTTAAATGACAACAATTCAAACGGATATATCATTATGTTCAGTCCTAACTCTAAAATGAATCATTCTTTTCCAAAAATCATATACGACAAGTGTTAATATGAGATTAAAAAAGATAAAGCCAAAATCATATTTTAGGAAAAAAAAAATTTGACGTAATCATCAATTTGGATTCTAGAGAAATTAATTATGTCTTATTGTTTCTTAACACCATTAAATCTTGTTGAAACCTTCAAATTATGACATCTTTTATATATAATAAATCTATAAAAGAAATATAGTAAAGCCAAAATATGACAGAGGGAGTATTAAAATTTTATACTAATATTATTAAATAGCACGGCTTCCTTTATTTGTATTTTATGAAGATAATTAAATTTTGCTTGCTTGGGTTTTGTAAAGTTGATGTTGTTCCCTGTAAAAAAAATGACAAATGATTCTTGTTAGTGTTGGTTGAAATTGAGTAGAGAACAAAAGAATATGCTTCATAATAAATCTAAGTTTGGATTCTCCCACACCACCATTTCATAGACTCTGCTACCCTCTTGCCAAACCATCACCCTCTTGCTCTCAATTCTCCGATCTTCCCCCATCTGATGCTTGTAAATCGCCAGTGGAATCACCTCGCCTCGTCTTCAACTTGGCTCTGTGTTGGCCTCCCAGCTCAAGGTTTCCACCTCCTGACAAGCTGTGCATCACAATTTATTAGTATTATCAGTATTTGTAATCTAAAATAAAATAATAGCAGAAAAAAATGCAGTAGGAGTATTTGTAAATAACCCCTAGTCCCTAGACTGTAGAATAGTTGTCAGTCTCAAGTTTTTCTACTCCATTAAAAAAAGACAAAAGAAAAATAAAATTTACCTATTTTAATATCATATTATCCTATTATAGCAACTCTTATTCTCTTAACGTATCTTTTCTGCCATTATTATTCTTTGGTTATAATTCCATAATATTCAAGATTAATTCAGCATGAATTTCCTAAATAGATCGCTAAATGTGCAGAATTCCTTTTAAGGAGGAAATTGATAAGAAAATAAAACAAAACAAACTCATTTGGATCATAAGCAATTGTTTGCATCTATGCTAACTCATCAAAGTTTGTCAATAATGACCCTCTGTTTTCCCACTAAACTATGGATCAAAGATGAAGAGAAAAAATAAATTGAAGCTCGAAATTTCTTTTAGTTACTTATGATAGAGAATTACTTGCTTTTTTGAAAGAGACTTTTGCTTTTATCATGGTAATCATAGCTCTCTTTCTCCTCAGATTAAGTACTCAAGGAGAATGAGAAATGCATGACAGGGCTCAAATTGGAAGCTTCCACCTCAACGTTAAGCATTGCTGCTTCACTAACAGGACCCGTACCCATGATAGAAATCTCAGAGGGCAAAGCTCTAGATGTCGGCGCCGTCATAATGGCCATCTCCGGGAGAGACAACGTGCTATATCTGATTTTTTCCTCTTACAACCCCAGGAGAAAAAGAAACAACGGGGCCAGAAGACAATGTAGAAAAATAGTTACATGCTCTATGAGAATAAACCACAATTTCTCTATTCCAATTTACAGCAACTACCTCGCCTATAACATTGGTATCAATGGCACATACTTCTTTTGTTAATATAGGCCATGATTATTGTTTTTTTTAAAAAAAAATATATAGTTAAATAATTATGTTATTTTTTTATCAGATAAATTATCATGATTTTTTTAAATTTGAATAAAAGCATGATCAAGCTAAAATATATATTATATTTTAGCAAAATTGCTATAAATGTTAAGAACAAATATTTGTATTGCTATAAATATAAATTATTATTTAGTAGCTAATCACATATATAAGTAATATTGGAAGCGTCTATATGCCTGTGTCTATTTGGTCGTTTATCTACAAATGATAAGGACAAGTACAACTATTTGCATTGGTATGAATGTAAAGTAACCAAGTAATAAAAATAAGATAACGAAGCGTTTGGTTCATATATCTTACAGAATGAAAACTCTAACCCTTTTTATGTTTACTTTATGTATTTAATTTGAATATTTCTTTAAATTTTGAGCGACTAAAATATAACTTTTTAACTTTTAAATAGTAACTTTTGAAGCCAAATCAGGATAATAATGTGACTATTTCTAACCAAATTAATTTAAAATTCAAGATTTAGCAAAATCAAGATTAATATAAATTTAATCTTGTATTTATCTATCTGTATTGAAATGTTGAATATAAGTAAAAAATTGCGGCTTTGACTATTACGTGTCACTACTGTATTGGAACAGAGAGTCAGTGGTATATTAGGTAAACCATGTGAAAAGGTTTACAGTTAACTTACTAAAAAATGAAAGCATGTCACGTGTCAGTTCCACAATCACTCTCATTAAGGAAAAGACAAAATCACCCTTAGATGTATCCTGCTTTATATATATATATATATATATTAGTGATGGCTTACATTCACTAAATCTAACCAATTTTTTTTAAACGAATCTATAAATTTTTTTAAAAATAACTAATACACTTACCAACATAAATTGATCTAAACATATACTATAATCTCTTCCACAATGTATATGTATATTCATTTATATTTTTTTTATAAAAGAAGTGTGACTTTTATTTAAGGTTATTTTCTATATACAAATAACTAACATTATGATCACTGATCAACAAATTAATATTCCCAAGGCCTGGTGGAAAAAACAATTGACACTCAAGAGATTCTCGCCTCTCTTTCTTCTTTTCTAGAAAAGTAATTGAGATGAATAAATTTTTTAATATAAAGTATAATATATATTTTTTAACCTAAATTATAATCTAAATTATAATTGACCTTTAGTGAGAGTTACGTGTTACAAAATTTGGCTAAGACTTAGCAAAGACTAACCATTGTTAATTTTTTTGGATTTTAAAGAGTGCAAGCAGTCACTAAATTTAGTGACTACTAACCGTATTAAATTAATGAGTGCAAACTATCGCTAAATTTAAATAGTGACTACTAATTGTCGCTAAATTAGTAAGGACAAGCTGTCGTTAAATTTAACAACTGCTAATATTGCTAAATTAGTGAGTGCAAGCATTCACTAAATCACCATTTTTCTAGTAGTGATAGCTAGTATTCACTAAATTAGAGAAGACAAGTCTTCACTAACTATGGCTACGAGTTACTAATGGCTAGCCTTCTCTAAGTTAGTGATGGCAAGTTGTCTTTAACTCTACCCATAAGTTAGTAACAGCTAGCCTTCACTAGTCTATGACCAATTAGCGATAGCAAGTCGTCACTACCGCTAGCCATTACTTTTAAAACTTTGTTCATTCAATTTTAGAAAAATAATTGACATAATAAATTTTTTAACCAAAAATAAAATTTTATCCTAAATTAGAATATATTTTTTATACACACATGGATCCATCCATCCATGCATCTTCATCGGAAAATAAACTGAAAGCGATTGGAATTGATCATTATTGAAACAAATGAAAAGAAAATGAAATAAAAATCTCATCAAAAGCCAGTGACAGTTATTTGACAAATACTCATAAGTGTATAACTCTTAAAGGTTTAAATCATCATCATACACTTTGAGTAAGATTAATTTCTTTAATTTAAGCAATTATTCCACCAGGTTACTATTCACACATACTGTTAATATACATATTTACTGTTCATACATGGATTTACTATTCATCACATTTCACTGTTCATACTCGGGTTACTATTCATCCATATTAAATAATTATTATTTTATGTACGTGGATAAAATTATCACTTGGCGATCCTTCACGAGAAAAATCATATCTGGACTTGTAGATGTCAAAATTGATTGATTTTATATTCATTCGAAAACCAACATATAGATCTTCAACTCTCCTTTACATGCCGAGAACCATTTAGATCATTTTCATTGTCAAAATCTGATTATAAATGAGATCATTTTGTGCTATCATGTGCTAAAGAGCAATTTTGGTAGAAAAATCATAACTTTAGCTACACATGTCGATTTTGAATGATCAAGCTATCTTTTTGAAGTTAAATAAAAGATTTACAAATCTCGTGCTTTGAGGAAGATCTAAATCGATATGTATGATAGTTAAAAAATTAAAAGAAGTTTCTGCCCATCTTTGTTTATTTATATTTACCTATCTTCTACTATTCTAGCCTACCATTTATTATTTCACCTACCTCAAGGCTCTTTATGTTTTGAGATGGACCTTGCATAAATGGGTGACCTTAAGGACCCATACAACCCTACTTCTTATGTGTAAATTTAAGAAAGAAGATGACATTTTAGGACTAACCACTTATCAAAAGGCTAACCTTATACATTATCCCTTAGTGAGACCCTTTGAGCCTTATAGCCTTATTCTTTGTTTGAACCATGTAAGTTTAACCACTTCCACTTCATTTTGATCATTTATTGTACTCAGAACTAGTGATCTTTATGTGATTTTGGGCATTAGAGCAGTAAAATGAATGTGTTATTTACAGTAAAATAAAGAATAAATATATAGGTGTACTTTATGATATTTTAGGTTACCTTTTGTCATAATATAAGATTTGGGGTGAGTTAGGCTTGAATCATAAAATTAAGCGCATATTATTGGATGGTTGAGTTTTAACGAATTTTAATTTATGATTTCTTGTAGAAAAAGGCAAAGCTAGTACATAAGAAAAAATCCTCACAAAATAAAGAATAATAAAATAATAATATTTGACCTATTTTTCTTTTATGCCAATCTTAAAAAAAAAAGGTTGGTCTATTTCATTTTCATGTAAAATTGTATATGCTTGTTCACAAAAATACCTACATGGGACCCATATTAAAATACAGGTCAATGGCATTTTATTTTATCTTTTTTCTAATAGATAAACACATAATCATGAGGGGCAATTTTGGAGTAAGGAAGAAATACCATATTTTTGCAAGTCAAAGGAGAACAACTATTTTGAAATGGAAGGAGTAAAAAAAAAAAAATTTTAAAAAGGAAAAAAAAAAAGGAAAAAATTGTTAAATTCAATAAGTTTAAAACTCAACCATATTTATTCTCCAAACTCATGTGTTGATACAAAATTGTGTCATGGAGAGGGCTTGGGAGGCTAGAGTTTATTTGGGAGACTTTGGGAATTTAGTGCTCATCTTAAAATGAGTGTAAATACTTAAGAAGTAATCCTTTGCCTTTTGTAATAAGGACTTCACTTTTTCTCCTTTAATTAATTACTCTCAAGTCAAATTTACAGGTGTACCATGAGTTGTTAGATTATCGGTTTTGTCTATTTTTTTTAGATTGCACTTACTAGGGACTAGCAAAAACCTGATTGCGGGATGTGATAAATATTCATAAGTGTAGAGCTCTTAATGGTTTAAATCATTATTATACACTTTCAGTATGATTAATTTCTATAATTTGAATAATTATCCCACTAGGTTACTATTCATTCATATTCATTGTTCATACATATATTTACTGTTCATACACGGGTTACAATTCATCTATAGTAAATAATTACTTTTTTAATGTAGGTGGATAAAATCATCACTTGGCGACCCTTCACGAGAAAAATCATATTTGGAGCTATAGATGTTAGAATTGATTAATTCTAGATTCATTCGAAAGCCAACATATAGATCTTCAACTCTCCTTCACATGCCAAGAACCAGTTTGATCACTTTCATTGCCAAAATCTGGTTATAAATGAGACCATTTGTGCTGCCGTGTGTTGAAAAGATATTTTGGTAAAAAAATCATAGCTTGAGCTAAAAAAGTTGGCTTTGACTGATTAAGTTATCTTTTCAAAGCTAAATAAGTGATCTACAAATCTCATGTTTTAATGAAGAGCTAAATCAATTTGTATGGTGGTCAAAATATTTAAAGAAGTTTCAGCCCACTTTTGTTGATTTGTATTTACCTACCTTCTACTATTCTAGCCAACCATTTACTATTTCACCAACCTCAAGACTCTATAAATAAGCAACTTAGGGGAGGACAAAATAAAGCTATTTCTTAGGCCATTTTGATATTTTTGTATCAAAGTTAGCTTTCCTGCTTTCGTTTTATTCTTGTTTTCAATCCCAAAGCTCTATTTAACGTATTTTCCTCTTGTCCTTACTTTGATCTTTCAATCTATATTTATTTCATCTTGATACATGTTGTTCACTCTTATCATGACTAACTAATTTTTCTTTTGCTAAGGTGAAAAGGTGAAACTTTTGGTATAAAGGTTATGGTCGATTTAAACGGATGGCAATGTTAACGGTATTTACTTTCTTACTCGATTTAACCACCCTCTTTGTTAAGTAGGAGTCTTGATTCATCATAGTCGAATTATTGGTATAAAAGCTACTTAATTCCATCTCTAGAACATGGTTATACTGGCTCTATTGGAATCTTGAGTTATTGTGCTCAAATGTTGGCACGATCGATACTTGAAACCATTTATAAGTGTTGGCATTATAAAATCAGTCAAACCTAATACTAACTCATACCTAACAATTTTGGAATTTGATTACTAAATTCCCAAATTATGACATCCTTTATGTGTGGATCCCAATTTAGTGGTAAGATTGACTAAAATTAATCATTATTGATATACTAAAAGTGGAACCTAACTTTAGCTATTTTCTTAAAATTAAGTTTTTAAACAAAATTGTTCACATCTTTCTGTCAAATCTTTTTTTACTTCTGTAATTTGCATTTCTTAATTCACTTCCCTATGGTTCGACACTTGGACTACTAAGATTTTATTATTTATGACAATCTACACTTAAGTTACAATTGCTAAAGTGCAGCAAGTTTTTGGCGTCATTGCCGGGGAAGTAAAAATTAAACTACAAGTTCATTTATTTTTCATTTTGTTCATCTTTATTTTGTTTTATTTTTTCTGTTAATCATATAGAATGTTAAGCCTCTAATCTCTTTTTGTTCATTATATGAAAGACTATGCCTCCTACCTCTTTTTTTACGTTAACCTTGTTTTCTTTTAATTTTATTATTATTGTTGAATAAAAGGTTGGACCTCCTACATCATCTGTTTATAAAATGGAAGGCTGAGCCTCCTAGCTTTCTTTTTTTATTCATATTGATTTTTCTTTTTGTTATTTTGTGTATGCATGAAAGCTTGGTCACGTACATCAAGTAGTAGACTGGTTTGATACCTAGAGAAAGACAAATAGTGGAAATGACGTGCAATAGAACATTTAAGGATAACGATCCTAACGAGACAATGATTTACCTAGACTTACCAGCAAAGAATGCATAAAATTGGGACACCACTAATACCTTTGAGGCCCCAGGAATGAACTGATGAAACTGTCATTTGGAAATATGACATTGGAGCTAAATGTTTTCAGCTTGCTTATGCAATCACTTGAAAAAAAAAAGTGTAGAAGTTTGCATCATTAACACTATTATGGAGAATTATATCCAAGAAAGAAGTATCTCTGATCCTCTAGAAAATTGCCTGGTTAATTTATTTGAATTAATTATGCAAATGGATAACATATGTGCATTGCTTGATTCTTCATAGGTAGAAGAAAACATATATTGGAAATCAAAAGTTAAAGAGTTAGGATAACCCAAAGTTGAAGAGCAAGATAAAATACCCACACCAGAGTTGAAGTTATTGCCCAAAAAATTAAAGTATGCATTTTTTGGAGAAAATTCTTCTTATCCAGTGGTAATTTTATCTACTATCACATTCGAGCAAGAAGGTAAGTTGATTAAGTTACTAAGTGATAGCCGAAGGGCTATCGCCTCTATCTGACCCGAACTCGGAGCGTCAGGAAACGCGAGGATACTATTAGCCCCCCCAAGGTACTAAACAGATCGCCTTCGGAGATGGAGAATCAGCTATTGCAAGCTGAAGAAGATCTCCCCGAAGGTGGAACCCTGAATCAGGGAACTCCCCGAACTACGGGCACATTTCCCGAAGGGCACCATCCGCGTCAGAGGACGACCTCGACCAGGGACTTCGGGAGTACGGTATGAGCATTTAAGGAGCCTCTGACATGCCGCCCACAGACGCTACATATCACCTCAAATGGCGATTTGACACACCGACACCGTCCAGGTCTTTTCACGACCTGTCTTGGTTCAAGACTCAAGGAGCCTGCCACCGGCTACTTGCCCCCTACGCCCATAAACTCAGAGAACATCCGACCGAACACGTGTCGTCATCTGAACGGGCTGGGCTTCTCTATAAATACCAGGAACAGACCCTGGCAAGGGGTTGGACTCCTCCTCCTTGAGAAAACACAGGCAAGGCCACTAAAAACTCTAGTGCTTCCCTCTTACCTTCTCAGGAAACTGACTTGGGCGTCGGAGGCTCCTCCCCGGAAAAGCACCCCGGGGACCTCCTAACCCTATTCTCTGAGCTTTTCAGGCACATTCCCCTGGGAAACCTCAACTCCAGACGCTCTCCCTCACAGGAAGCCCTCCTGGAAGTCACCATGCCTTCCAATGAAGATGTCTCAGGACTTCATTTGGCGCCGTCTGTGGGAAACCATCCTCGGGTCGTCGTCGTTGAGACTCGGCGTTCTAAGGACAAGGGACTCCCGAGGTCCCCATCCGCGCCTGAAGTCCAACCGGCCACTGAGCAAGCCCCCCCAGCGACTTCCACGCCTGAGGAAGAGCGCCCCCTGGTCATAACCATGAGCTTTCTGCGCGACTTTCAACGTTCTGTCGTAGCTGAAATGACACAACAGATAGACCGAAGGTGGCCGCAACAAACTCAAGCCCAAAGGCCTCCTTCGCCAGCACACCCTCGAAAAAAAAACCCCAAACCAACCCATCATAGTTCGGGATGCGGAGACCCAGGAGAGGAGTCTTCAACAGAAAACATGCCCCTCACAAGCGGGGTCAAGACGACCCAAAATCACACACAGGAGGAGCCAGTCACCTGAGGCGAGGTCCCCATCCCCTCAGCGCCGAACTCACTCTCCGAAGAGGCACCGACAATCTCCCCTGCCAGAAGAAGAACCTAGCGCCACGATCCTCTTTGAGAAGGTATTGGCGAGGTTGGACAGAGTGGAGAAACAGGTGGCCCACAAACCCGTCTGGGCTAAGCTGTCCGAAACCTTTTGTGGGGATGAGTCCCCATTCACCCAAGATGTAGTTGAGGCAGCCATGCCAGGTGATTTCAGAGTACCTCAGCTGGAAACTTATAATGGCCGTACTGATCCACAGGCCCATCTGACCAAGTACAGACGGAGCATGATGATGCACGGTGCCGACGATGCTACCTTGTGCAAATGCTTCGAGGTCACTCTCACTGGGCCAGCAACAGCCTGGTATAATTCATTGACCCCAGGAACCATCACGGAGTTCCAGGAGTTATCCACAGCCTTCACACAGCAGTTTATCGGAAGTCGGCCAACGGCGAAGATGCCGGTTCAGATGTTCGACATAGCGCAAAGAATTGGAGAGACCATCCGCGACTATGTCGAGAGATTTAACAGAGAGGCCTTAAGTGTCCCAGACTTTCGGCCCGAAGTACGCATCCTCACGATGACACGAGGCCTTTGGAGAGACTCGCAGCTGTTTTACGAATTCTCCAAGGACCCCCCGGACACGCTGGGCGAATTTTACCGAAGGGCCGAACAGCACATGACAGTCGAAGAACTGAGAATGGGCGGACCAAGGTTCGATCACACCCGGGCCGAAGGGTCCAGCCAGCAAACCCGGTATCCCATCGAACAGGCAGGTCGACCTCGAAGAACATGAGGAAGGAAACTCCCCATTTTCACACCCGTGAACACCACAAGGACCAACATCCTCATGAAAATGGAAAGGCAGGGAACTCAGGTTCAGCGGCCACGGGCCGTGACTGCTGACAACAGAAAGAATATGAAGAAATTCTGCCAGTTTCATCGCGACCACGGTCACGACATCGAAAACTGCTTCCAATTGAAGAAGTATATAGAGTCGCTGATAAAACAGGGCCAACTTCGGCGTTATCTGCGCATGCCTTCCCCGAAAGGGAGAAAAGAGGAGGAAGGAAAGGCAGAAGATGAGGACTACGACTCCGACAGGCGGAGAAACCGAAGTCCGAAAAGGCGCCCCCAACCTCCAGCAGGAATCATACAAACAATTACGACGGGACTGCCATCCTTGGAAAGAAAGAGGAAGGCCAGAGGAATAGCAGTCATGGAGTATCAAAGTCCAACAAAAAAGCTGGCTCGAAAGGATGGTTCCGCCGTCATTTTTCCCCATGACGACCCATTATTGATCATGGCGAGAATAGGAAACTGGGACGTCAAGAAAGTGCTGCTTGACGACGGATCAAATGCCGACGTCCTGTTTTCACACTTGCTGCCGAGATTGGGTGTATCTAGCAGCGACCTCAAGCCCGTCACCTTGCCTACCTTCGAGGTAGTTCCGTCCGAGCTGCCCGTCCTCGGATGGATCGATCTCCCTTTGATGCTGAAAGGGACTTCAGTGGTTGGGACAGCAGAATTGTACGCCTCCACAATGGCAAGGTTCATCGTTATGGATGTCCCTTCATCGTACAACGCCATCCTTGGAAGACAGACACAGGGAAACCTGCACATTCGCTCTGATGTCAAATACTTAACCGTCACTTTCGCCACCAAGGATGGAGATGCGTAAATCTTCATAGATCAAGGCGAAGTAAGGAAGGTGTTCGTCAAAACAAGAAAGGCTCCAGCAAACAACTTCGCGCAAGCTGTGGAAGCAAAAGCACTAAAAAAGGGCGAGGCAGAGAATCCCGCGAAGGCGGAAATGGAAGAAGTAGAACTTGTCCCAGGCCAAAATACCCGAATAGGGAAAAACTTGGCCGAAGGTGACAAGGAAAAACTTGTATCTTTTCTACTAACAAATAAAGATCTGTTTGCCTACTCGCCGAAAGACATGCCAGGCGTAAACTCTGACATAATTCAACATAGCCTCAAAGTAAGTCCGGAAACAAAGCCTGTCCGGCAAAAGAAGCGAGGCATCTCGGTCCATAAAAGTAACTTTGTCAAAACCGAAGTCCAACGACTGTTAGAAGCCGATGTCATCAGGGAGGTCAAGTACCCTGAATGGTTAAGCAATGTGGTAGTGGCCACAAAAGAAGGAAGCGGCAAACTCCGGATGTGCATCGACTTCAGAAACTTGAACGATGCTTGCCCGAAAGAATCATACCCTCTTCCACCGATAAACCAATTGGTAGATTCAACTAACGAATACGGGCTCCTAACTTTCTTAGACGCCTTCAGTGGGTATCACCAAATAAGGATGGACCCTGAATATGAAGAAAAAATCGCCTTCATCACCGAAGGAGGAACATACTGCTACATCAGGATGCCCTTCGGGCTAAAAAACGCAGGAGCCACCTACCAGAGGTTGATGAGCAAGGTCTTCAACGACCAAATAGGGAGAAATATGGAAGTATATGTGGACGACATGATAGTCAAAAGCAAACTGCCTGGCGACCATGTCGCAGATCTAAAGGAAACTTTCCACCAGCTCAGAGCCTTCGGGATCCGCCTTAATCCCAAAAAATGCATCTTCGGAGTGACCTCGGGAAAATTCCTTGGGTACATGGTGTTACCACTCTGAGAGTTTAAATGCGGTGACAATATCAATGTGTCAACCTCCCAGGAGCTATGCATGTTCTGTAGGCCATCAAAACAATGCTCACTATATTACCCAAGTGGCCCTCTTGGTCTTTATGCAAATATATGTATATTGGTCAAACCATAATACACATATTTACATTTATGCACACTATGGCAGCTAAGAAGAAAAACACTAACACAATTCTTAGTCTTGGCTTCCACACATTAAGCAATCTTGTAAAGTTTTTTTAGTGACCAGCCACCACACCTGTAACTTTCACTAATAAACTGTATCATTCTAGCAACATAACCCCCTATTTTATTTGCTCCATTATCAAGTAGAGACTTAGAGCAAACCAAGGAATTTTGTTTTACATCAATAGCCCACCTATGGACCAAGTTATGGATTTTTGAAGTTGGTTACAAAATTCTGACCAAATGAACAGTAAATCAGCCAACTTTACAACGTCATATCTTTAGCTACAGGGCTCTAAATCCAGAAATTCCAAATTTCAATTCAACCTCTAGATGTTTTCTAGATGTGGTCACAATTTCATATCAAGATTGATTCTACACAGGGAGATATTAAATTGTATGTGCAGAGTCGAAATTCTGGTCACCTTATGACCATTTTGCCCATACAAAATTTCTTAAAATGTATTCACTTCATTTCCTGATACAAAACCAATATAGGCAGTTCCATATATGCCTTATCCACATGGGAAACCATTTCCCTGAATTTAGAATCTTTCCAACCCTTATTCATAAAAAATCCATCAAAACAGCCCATAAACACCATGTAGACAGCATTGTGCATACACTCCAAACTACACTCCAATGATTCATATATCCTTCTCACACTACATACACACCATACCCAGTTCATTTACATGCATTCATGCACTACATACATGCCAATAACTTAGTTAATATGTACACTAAGCTTCTTGGAGAGCTCCACAAAGCACTAAGCACTCCAGAAACTTGAAGGGACCAGCTGCTGCGTAGGGCAGAAAGTACCATTACTAAAAATAGCTACTGTGCTCCAAAAATCATGAAACTTTCCAGTTTATCACTACACATATGGAAGTTAATATACCTAAAATTTCACAGAGAAATTCAAACGAAAACTATTGATCTGAATGTTCTCTTTCAGGTACTCCTGAAATGGACAGAAAAAGGGGTAAGTTTCTTGAATGAAACTTAGTAAGGGCTTATCAATAAAATCTTCAAACTCCAGCCATATACCTGAAATCCAAAGACACTAAAACACAAAAATACAGTACAAACACACAAATATACACATCCAAATGCACAAACAAACACAGCAACAAACATATGAAATGCTGGCAGCAATAACACATTAGGATTAGTCCATAATCATTCAATTAAACATTAAGAACTCACTATGGCAACCCTCCTCAAGCTATTGGCTGGTCTTAGGAGGTCATTAGGTCTTAGTTAGTACTAACTTGGGCTCTAGAAACCCTGAATTTCACTGCCATAACAGAGCACCAAAGCTGTAGGGTTAAAACCCTTGGTGCAATTTCCCCCTTAACCTAAACTTGGTTTATCAAGCTCTTGGCTCTCTTCCAAGCTTAGGGTCTTAGGTTCATGGATGTTTGGGCATCTGTATTGAACAATAAACAACCATGAAACCCAGATAAAACCCTTCCCTTTTGCTGGAAATCCAATAAATCCTTTGTAAACCCAAAAACTAGGGGTTATTGCCTTCCTTGATGCTTCGGTTGTTTTCTCTTTCTTTCTCTTGATTATTTGCAGTAAGATGGCTATGGTGGATGGTGGAAGAGGTTAAGGAAGAGTTCTTAGCTGCTGGAAACCGAAATTTAGGAAAGATGCCAATGAAATGAAGATTTTTCTAGCTTTATTTCCTTATTTATCTTTAGTAATGGCATATTTACAAATTTTGCAAACTTTAAGCCACACTTGGTCAATGTTTTTGCCAGCCATTTGGGATAAGAAAATGACATATTTTGGCATCTTCTAACCTTGGTCAAAATTCATTTTCACCTTTAGAAAAATCTAGGACACCTAAGCACCTTAGTTGTCATCATGCCATAAATGGCAAACTTTACCTCTTTGAGCACTTTGGTCCCCAACAATATATTTAATTCCTTCCATGTTCTTTCTTCATAATTCTATCCATGTCCTTTCCATAGCCATATTTACAAATTTATGCAATTGAGTACCCAATCTTTGTAACCTTACAATTTAGTCCATAGGTTACTTGAAAATCAGGCAATATAATAATGCTTTCTTAAGGACCAAGCTATCATTGTTTTTGTCACTTAAGGGAGTATATATTGAATACTTTACACTTCACAATTCATACACTATGGTGAAAATTAAAGCATATAAGTTTAAGTCCTTATGCTATAATTTTCCCATTTTGTGAAGGTGGTAACACATGGTATCAGAAAGAGGTATTGATGCCAACCCAGAAAAAATTAGGGCTCTACTCGAATTCCGAACTCCTGCCACAATAAAAGACGTGCAGAGGCTCACCGGAAGGATAACCTCCCTCAGCAGGTTTATTTCCAGATATGGAGACCGGTGTCGACCATTCTTCAAAGTCCTCACTAAGGCAGCAAAAAAGGAGGACAACCTCGGGAGTAATGACTATCTTTGGGGTGAAGACTGCCAAAAGGCCTGGGAGGAACTCAAAATCTAGTTAGTTGGTCTGCCCACTTTGCGGCAACCTCGCGAGGGAGAGCCCCTCGTGTTATACCTCGCCGTCACAGAAAAAGCCGTAAGCTTGGTCCTTGTGAAAGAAGAGGGGGCGAAGCAATGGCCAGTCTACTACGTAAGCAAGTCCCTGCATGGCGCCGAAGTCAGGTACCCTCTGTTGCAAAAAGCTATATATGCCTTGGTGCTAGCAGGAAGAAGGCTGCGACCATATTTTCAGGTTCACCCTATCATCGTCCGAAGCAGTCTACCTCTACGCGATGTCATGAGAAAAGTTGATCATTCGGGAAGGCTTTCCAAATGGTGCATAGAGCTTGGCGAACACGACATCACTTATGAACCTCGAAAAGCCATAAAAGCTCAAGCTCTGGCAGACTTCATTGCCGAAGTACCCACCACTGAAGATAGCCATCCAGATCCAAGCGAAGGTGAGCCAGAGTGGACTTTGTACGTCGACGGAGCCTCGGGGTCCGAACACCAAGGAGCTGGGGTAATTATCAGAGGTCCCGAAGGCCTTGAAGTAATGAAGGCTATTAAGTTCAACTTTAACATCACTAACAATGTGGCTGAGTATGAAGCCCTCATAGTAGGATTGCGCCTAGCTAGAAGAATTGGCGTGCGAAATCTAAAAGCCCACAGCGATTCCCAGCTAGTAGTTCGGCAAACGACAGGAGACTATGGGGCGAAGGACCCAATCTTGGCAAAATATCACGAACTGGTGACAAAGCTCATTCGAGAGTTCGACACCATACGGATCGAAAACGTACCTCGACGGGATAACGCCGAAGCAGACTGCTTGTCGAAGTCAAAAACATACACCGAGGTACTAAGCCGCCCGAGCATTGAAGTACTGAGCATAGTAACTTCGGAAAAAGGCTGGAAAGAACCAATAAAGAGGTATCTTGCGAACAACGCACTCCCCGAAGACCCCATTGAGGCTGCAAAAGTGCAAAGACGAGTCGGGCGCTTCTTCCTAATAGGCGAAGAACTGTATCGGCAGGGATATGCAAATCCTTTACAGAGGTGTGTTGGCGAAGAGGATACTGAAATGATCCTCGAAGAAGTCCACGAAGGTGCTTGTGGTTCACACATTGGAACCGACGCCCTGGCGGCAGTAATACTGCGCCAAGGATACTTTTGGCCTACCATGAGAAAAGACGCTAGGCAGTTCGTCCGAAAATGTAGTAACTGCCAAAAACACGCAAATATCCATAAGCCACCCTCAGAAATGGTGACTTCGGCTGACTATCCCTGGCCCTTTACAGTCTGGGGCATAGACCTCATAAGACCACTCCCAACAGCGCCCGGAGGCGTGAAATTCTGCGTAGTAGCAGTAAACTATTTCTCCAAATGGGTCGAGGCGGAACCGTTGGCTACTATCTCGGCAAAAGAAGTGCAGAAGTTCGTATGGAAGAACATCGTATGTAGATTCGGCATACCAAGGATACTAGTAGCTGATAATGAATCCCAGTTTATAGACAAAGGGTTCCAGGAATTCATCAGTGACCTCGGAACAAAAATGCACTTCGTCCCAGTAGCTCACCCCCAAAGCAATGGGCAGGTAGAAGTATCTAACAGGACCATAAAAGATGGTCTGAAAAAGAGGCTGGGGGAAGCAAAAGGGAAATGGCCAGGAGAGCTCCAAAGTGTACTATGGAGTTACCGAACAACACCCCGAAGAGCAACAGGGGAAACGCATTTTTCACTTGTTTTTGGTACAGAGGCCATCATCCCAGTTGAAATCGTGCAACCATCAATACAGGTACAAGTATTCGATGAAAGTGGAAATGACCTCGGCCTAAGAACCAAGCTCGACCTCGTCGGCGAACACGGAGAAATTGCGGAGCTGAGAAGAAAAGCTTTTCAGCAGATAGTGGCCACGGCTATAAACTTACGTGCTAGGCCAAAAGGAATAAAGAAAGGAGACTTCGTTCTACGAAAGGCTGAATTTGCATCTCGTAGGCCATCCCACGGGGTATTTTGCGCGAACTGGGAAGGTCCCTATCTGATCCTTGCCGAAGTACGAAAATGGGTGTACAAGCTCGGCGATTCTGAAGGAATAGAATTAAAAAATACGTGGCATTCGGATGCCTTGAGAAAATTCTATACTTAGGATCTCGACGAAGAAGATTGTGCTATACAAGTTAGAAAAATTCTCTAAGTACGAAAGTTTCTTAGCCAAAAAAGTCTTAAGCATAAGAAGTGCAAATTCCGCAAAAGTGGCCGACCAGATAAAGTTTTCCAAAGTCTCTTGAGCGAACATGTTCGGGACAACGGAGAAAACCTGGCAAAAGACTTAGCCAAAATTCTTGGGCATAAGTGGTACAAGTCAAGATTTCGCAAAGAAGGTTGCCATGCTAAGCGCAGATAAGGTTTTCCGAAGTCTCTTAAGCGAATGAGTTCGGGACAAAGGGAAATGAAAAATCTCGCAAAAATACTTAGCCAAATTTTCTTAAAAAGTCTTTTATTAAGATAAATTTGCTTACAAACAAGGAAGATTGCCAGAAGAAGAAGTACAAAAAAGAAGAAAAAGGCAAAGGGCCCTAGAACAAACTAAGGATTTTCGGCGTCCCGGGAGCCACCAACTCCAGCGTCCTTCTCCACAACCTTCGGCGCCGAAAGCAAAGGGGGCAGGTTCAAATGCTCGATCTTGGACCAAGACCACCGAGGCCCATCGGGAATGTTCAGAGCCTCCAAAAAAGAAAGGTCCAAATCTGGGAACCTTTGAAGAACTTGATGCCGAGCGAGGCAAAACCCATCCTGAAAACCAACTTTGGTCATCTGGTCGGATTTGTCCTTCTCGACACTGAGGTCTTCAAGGTCCTCCTTCAGATCCGCGACCTTCTTCTTCAGCGCCTTCATCTTCTTCTTCTCCGGCTCCTTCTTCAAAGACTCGACCTCGGCTTGAAGCGTGGCTTTCTCTTCAAGCACCTTCGCCAGGAGAGCCTCTGATTCTGACTTCTCCTTTTGAATTGCCTCATTCACCGAAATCAGCTCCGCCACCTGGGAGCCGAGGTCAGAAATCTTCTGGGAGGAGTCCTTCAAAAGTTCTTCCTTTTCCTTCAGGAACTCCTCCCGAACGGCAGCAACCTCCTTTTCTGCAGCTTGAGCCAATTGCGCATTTTGAGTGGCCAGTTCCGAGCATTTGGCCTTATATTGGTCTATGGTGCTTAAGGCCGAGGCTCGGAACAGTGCCTGCCTCGCCACCCGAACTCTGAGGAAACCGGCGTACCCCAGCAGCTGTAGAGAAACAAAGACAAAGTTAGAAGAGGCAGACATTTAGAAGGAATCAAAAGGAAAGCACAAAGGCGAGAGGCGTACCTGGGCAGCGTGCTCAGAAACCTTCGCGGCAAGAGATTCATCGTCGGGGTGAGCCTCCGCGATGGCCTTGAAGGAGGCCTCAGTAAGCACCCCCTTCGAGATCTCCTTAGCCATTTGCTGGCAGTCTCCGGAGTACAAACTCATGTCCTCCGTAAACGTCCAGAAAGGCTCCTTTGGGACCTTCCCCTCCGGGATATGGGCATCCCGAAGGGCCCGCTTTCGGGCATGTTCGGCCACCCAACCCGGAGATGATATCTCCCCTGCATGGCAAAAACAAAAAATTGGTCAAGGCAAGAAAATCTCAAAGCCCACAAAAAAGAACGCACCTCAGTTTGTTAGAAAAACAAACCTGCCGACACCTCGGCGACGTCGTCGTCGGAAGCCTCATCGGTAAAAATCCCCTTGCCCTTGCGTTTACGTCGCTCTTCGGCGGAAAGGGCCTCTACCAAAGCATCCAGAAGAGTCGCCGAATGAGTAGGACTCTGAGCAGTAAGGTCAGCCACGGCCACAGCCGGCGGGACAGCAGCAGCCTCGGGCTCTTCGCCCACTTCCTCGGGAATCTCTGGGAGAGGAAGGGACGCATCCTTCTTCGCCCGTTTGCCCACAGATGGCCCAGCCCCAGACGTTTTCCGTCTTCGGGAGACGGCCTTCTTTGTCTGCTCACCCTTCTCAACTTGGCCAGTGAAAAGGGATTTGTAGAAGACAGCAGTACCGTCGCCCATCTCTGGAAAAGAAAGAAGATATCAGCGTGAGTCCAGAATGAAAACCATAACAAAGGGAGCCAGAGATAAACTTACTCTCGAGCAAAGTTTTGAAAGAAACTTCCCCCCGAAGGAGTTTCACCAACCAAGAATCCTTCCCGGCGATGGCAGGAGCTGGCATCTCGAGGTCAGTCTTATGCTCCTTCACTACCCCTAACTCCCGAAAAACCTCCTCGGTCATTAATCTCCAATTAATGGGGAAGGGGTAGAGAGAGCGCGAGGAGACCTCGGGACCCCAGTCAGAGACAGCCCGAATACGTGCGTCGAAGTTCGCGAAGACAGCAGCCAACTCCGGAGTTAGCATTATCTTCGGATCCACAACGTCCATCTCCAGCTTTCCCTGAGCCCACTTGCTCGGAACATGCGACCAGGCCTCCTCCATCTTCAAAAAGAAAAATTTTTGTTGCCACCCTCGCCAGCTGTCCTTGGTGGCAAAGGTGAACATATATTTTTTGCTCCCGGATCCCCGAGGTAGCATGAAATAAAAGCCACCCTTCGGGACCACGAAAAGCTTGTAGAACTGCATAAAAATAACAAAGTGGGGTTCTATCCCGAAGACGCCACACATGCAGATGAAGGCGTTAAAATAGCAGTATGAGTTCGGCGGAAGTTGATTTACGCCAATGCCATGGAATTGGCAGAAGTCGCAAATCATCTTCGGAGGAGGGTACCGAAGTCCGGCCTTCAGTTGGGCTCGGAAAACGGTAACCTCATTACTACGGTTTGAAATGCAAAATTGGTCAGAACGTGGCAACCTCGTAATGGCATACGAAGGAAGAAAGAACTTTTTCTTCCATCTTGCTAGTTTTTTGGGGGTGGTGTAGCAAGGGTGAGACAAAAGGGGTTGCTAGCTCTCGGGAACAGGCATGTTGATTGAGAAACGAGTTCGAAAAAAGGAAAGAAAACAACTTCCGGAAATACTCTAAAAATCAGAGGATTATGGAAATCAAAAACCCACCAAATGACTTGCCAAAATCTGGGTTTGAAGTCGCCGTCGTGAAAGATTGCTGGAAAAAACTCTGTCAAACAGCACCGTCGCGGAAAACAGGGGAAAAAACAGTTGCAAGCAGGAAAAAGAGCAGAAGCAAAACCAAAAAAGGAACTTATGATAGAATGGGCTATATATAGGCCGAAGGTGAGTAGGCGAACCGGCGTCATAAATACCCTTTGAAGGCGAACAGTCGTCATAACTGTCCCCTGCGTCTGAAAAGACGCGCCCTCTGTAACCGATGCGACTCTCCTCTAATAACAGTGTGCCACGTGTCAGCCGCCGCGTCAAAATAGACGACACGCCTTCTGACACCCCTAAAAAACTGGGACGCGCCGCTCCAGACTGACACGCCTGATCATAAGACGCGACGTTGCACAGACTTGCAAAAGGAAAAAGGAAAGAGGTAAATTGCCTCGAAGACACCAAAAGACAGGCCAGAGCCGAACAGCCCATATCTTTGGGCAAAAGGTGTACCTTCGGCACAGGTTTTACTCCCTAAAAACTCCCAAAGAGCATCCTCGGAAAGACTATGATAGCCAAACGCTATCGCCTCTATCTGGCCGAACTCCCTGCCATAATGATGGCCAGAAGAAGCTGGCGCTACCCGAGAAAAGGTGCGATCAGGCACCTCGGGAGATAGCCGAAGAGCTCCGAGCCCGGCACGCCAGGAAACCCCGAGGACACTACTCGGCCCCCCAAGGTTGTGAACAGATCGCCTTCGGAAAAGCGGCACCAGACAGCGAGCCGAACATGATATCCCCGAAGGCGGAACTCCCTGAAACTGGGAACCCCCGAACTGAGGGCTTGTTTCCCGAAGAGGCTCTGTTCGAACTAGAGGACGACCTCACCCAGGGACCTCGGGAGTACGGCAGGAACATTCATGGAAGCGTTTTAGGAAGCCTCTGACACGTCCTTTCATAGACGTCATAAAGCCGCCTCGATGGGCGCTCTGACACACGGACGCCATCAGGATCGCATCATGGCCCGTCTCAGCACGTGGCTCAAGGTAACCTACTACCAGCTATCTGTCCCCTATGCCCAGAAATTCAGGAACATCCGACCGAACACGTGTCGCGATCTGAACGGGCTAGGCGCTCCTTTAAATACCAGGAATTAATACTGGGCAGGAGGCTGGTTGGTTGGCCAGACACTGCTCCCACACTCTGAGAAAACTATCAGGCGAGACTCTTCAGCCCTTCGTGCTATTTCCTCTGCCTTTTCTCAGCCACCACTGACTTGGGCGTCGGAGGCTCCCCCCCCGGAAAAACATTCCGGGGGGCCTCCTAACCCTTTGTTTCTGAGCTTTCAGGCACTCTCCTTGGGGCTATCCACTCCACCAGGCGTTCTTCCTCCCAGAAGTCTCTCCACCAGTCACCATGACTACAAACGATGAGGCCCCTGGCCATCATTTAGCGCCGTCTGTGGGAACCCGCTCTGAGATCGCCGTCGTTGAGACTCGGCGTTCTAAGGACAAGAGGCTCCCGAAGTCCCCGTCCACGCCTGAGATACAACCGGCTGCTGAGCAAACACTCCCAGGGACTTCTGCGCCTGAGGAAGACCGCCTTCTGGTAGTCACCATGAGCTTCTTGAGGGACTTTCAGCGTTTGGTCGTGTCTGAAATGACCCGACAGATCGACCGAAGGTGGCCACAACAAGCACAGGCCTAGAGACCCCCCTCACCGACACGCCCTCGGGAGAAAGGCCCCAGGTCTACACATCGCAGTTCGGGGAGTGGAGACCCTCGCGAAGAGTCATCCACAGATGATACAGCCCTCGGGAAACGGCCTGTGGGACAAACCGGGTCCAAGCGACCGAGAGTCTCACATCGAAGCAGTTCGTCGCCTGAGGCGAGGTCTTTGTCCCCTCAGCGCCGAACTCGTCCCCCGAATGGG
Source organism: Aquilaria yunnanensis (assembly GCA_039654915.1). Lineage (NCBI taxonomy): Eukaryota > Viridiplantae > Streptophyta > Magnoliopsida > Malvales > Thymelaeaceae > Aquilaria > Aquilaria yunnanensis. Next base: position 98,901,718 of record CM077593.1, on the reverse strand, counting down.
CGCCGGTGATCTCCATCCCCTGAAGAAGGCCCTAGCGCCACAGTGCTGACGGAGAGGATACTAGCACGGCTGGACAGAGTGGAGAAACAAGTGGCCAGAAAACCCGTTTGGGCCAGACTCTCGGGAACATGCTGTGAAGATGACTCGCCATTTATTTAGGCCGTTGTTGAGGCAGCCATGCCAGGCGACTTCAGAGTACCTCGGTTGGAGATTTATGATGGTCGTACTGATCCACAGGCCCACCTGACGAAGTACAGACGCAGCATGATACTGCACGGTGCTGACGACGCTACCATGTGCAAGTGCTTCGAAGTCACCCTTACAGGGCCAGCCACCGCGTGGTACAGTTCCTTGCCTTCTGGAACCATCACTGAGTTCCAGGAGTTGTCCACGGCCTTCACACAACAATTCATTGGGAGCAAACCTACGGCAAAGATGCCTGTGCAGATGTTCGACATAGAGCAGAGAAATGGAGAAACCATCCGAGACTATGTCGAAAGATTCTACAGGGAAGCTCTAAGCGTCCCAGACTTCAGGCCCGAAATCCGCATCCTTGCCATGACACGAGGCCTTCGGCGAGACTCACACCTGTTCTACGAGTTCTCAAAAGACCCCCCGGAGACCCTCGGAGAATTTTACCGAAGAGCAGAACAGCACATGACCGCCGAAGAACTAAGAATGACTGGGCCGAAGTCTGATCACCACCGCGCCGAAGAGTCCAGTCAACAAGCTTGGCATCCTATCGAATACGCAGGGCGACCTCGGAGGATGCGAGGAATGAACCCTCAAAGTTTCACACCATTGAGCACTTCACGGACCAACATTCTCATGGCGCTGGAAAGGCAAGGGACGCAGATCCGGCGACCAAGAGCCATGACCACCGATAACAAAAAGAATGCCAAGAAGTTCTTCCAGTTTCATCGCGACCACGGTCATGACACCGAAGATTGCTTCCAGCTGAAGAAGTACATAGAGTCGCTGATAAAACAGGGCCAACTTCGGAAATACCTGAGGATGCCATCCCCGAAAGGCAGAAAAATGGAGGAAGAAAGGGCCGAAGATGAGGACTATGACTCCGATAGGCGGAGAAATAAAAGTCCAAAAAGGCGCCCTCCACCTCCAGCAGGGGTTATCTAAACCATCACCACGGGGCTCCCATCCTCGGAAAGAAAGCGGAAAGCCAGAGAAATTGCAGTCAGGGAGTATCAAAGTCCATGAGAGAAGCTGGCTCGCAAAGATGGCTCCACCGTGGTCTTTCCCCACGACGACCCGCTACTAATTATGGCGAAAGTAGGGAACTGGGACGTCAAAAGAGTGTTGCTTGATGATGGCTCAAATGCTGACGTCCTATTCTCGCACCTACTGCCGAACTTGGGCATCCCCAGCAGCGAACTGAAGCCTGTCACCTCGCCCACTTTTGGAGTTGGACCATCCGAACTCCCCGTCCTCGGATGGATCGACCTCCGACTAATGATGAAAGGGACTTCGGTAAACGGAGCAGCTGAGTTGTACGCGTCCACAATGGTGACATTCATCGTCATGGACGTCCCATCCTCGTACAACGCCATTCTTGGAAGGCAGACAATGAGGAACCTGCATATTCGCTCTGATGTGAAGTACTTGACTGTCACATTTGCCACCAAGGGTGGAGACGCAGAGATCTTCATAGACCAAGCCAAGGTACGGAAGGTGTTTATAAAAGCACGGAAAGCTCCGACAAGCAACCTCGCGCAAACGATGGAGGCAAGGGCACCAGAAAAAAGCAAAGAAGAAGATCTCGCCAAAACAGAAATGGAAGCAATAGAGCTTGTCCCAGGTCAATCTGCCCGAATAGGGAAGAGCTTGGCCGAAGGTGAAAGAAAAAACTTGTATCCTTTCTGCTGAAAAATAAAGATCTGTTTGCCTACTAGCCAAAAGATATGCCGGGGGTGAGCCCTGCCATAATACAGCACAGCCTCAAAGTAAGTCCGGAAGCAAGACGTGCTCGGTAAAAGAAACGAAGCGTCTCAGCCCACAAAAGCAACTTTGTCAAAACCGAAGTCCTGCGTCCGCTAGATACTGAAGTTATCAGGGAGGTCAAGTACCCCGAATGGTTAAGCAACGTGGTCATCGCCACAAAAGAAGGCAGCAGCAAACTCCGGATGTGCATCGACTTCAGAAACTTGAACGATGCTTGCCTGAAAGACTCATACCCTCTGCCGCCAATAGATCAACTGGTAGATTCAACTGCGGAATCTGGGCTCCTAAGTTTCCTAGACGCCTTCAGTGGCTACCATCAGATAAGGATGGTCCCCGAAGATGAAGAGAAGACTGCCTTCATCACCGAGGGAGGAACATACTGCTATATCAGGATGCCATCCGAGCTCAAAAATGCAGGAGCCACCTACCAGAGACCGATGAACAAGGTCTCCAAAGACCAAATGAGGAGAAACATGGAGGTGTATGTTGATGATATGATAGTCAAGAGCAAGCTGCCTGGCTACCACGTTGCAGATTTAGAGGAAACCTTCCAAAAGCTCAGAGCCTTCGGGATCCGCCTTAATCCTGAAAAGTGCATATTCGGGGTGACCTCGAGAAAATTCCTTGGGTACATGGTATCCGAAAGAGGCATCGACCCTAGCCACGAGAAGATTAAGGCTCTACTTGAGTTTCGAATTCCTGCCACTGACAAAGATGTGCAGAGACTCACCGGAAGAATAACCTTTCTTCAAAAAGTCCTCACAAAGGCAACAAAAAATGGAAGGCGACCTCGAAAGAAATGATCATCCTCGGGATAAAGATTGCCAAAAGGCCTGGAAAGAACTCAAAGTCTACCTGGCCAGCCTGCCGACTCTGCGACAACCTCGGGAGCGAGAGCCCCCCGTATTGTACCTCGCCGCCACAGAAAAAGCTGTGAGCTCGGTTCTCGTGAAAGAAGAAGGGTCAAAGCAATGGCCGATCTACTATGTCAGCAAGTTCCTGCATGGCGCCGAAGTCAGGTACCCTTTGCTTAAAAAAGCTATATATGCCTTGGTGCTTGCAGGGAAAAGGCTGCGACCATGCTTTCAGGCTCACCCCATCATCGTCCGAAGTAGTCTGCCGCTACGGGATGTCATGAAGAGAGTTGATCATTTGGGAAGGCTCTCCAAGTGGTGCATAGAGCTGGGCGAACACGAAATCACGTATGAGCATCGGAAGGCCATAAAAGCTCAAGCACTGGCAGATTTTATCGCCGAAATACCCACCACTGAGGAAAGCCACTCGGATCCAAAAGAGGGTGAGCCAGAATGGACCTTGCACGTAGACGGAACCTCGGGGTCGGAACACCGGGGAGCCGGAGTGATTATCAGGAGCCCCGAAGGCCTAGAAGTAATGAAGGCCATCACGTTTAGCTTCAACGTCACCAACAATGTAGCTGAGTATGAAGCCCCTATAGCGGCATTACGCTTGACCAGAAAGATTGGCGTGAGAAACTTAAAGGCTCACAGCGACTCCCAGCTGGTAGTTCGGCAAACGGCAGTAGATTATGGGGCGAAGGACCCAATCTTGGCAAAATATCATGAGCTAGTAGCAAAGCTCATCCAAGAGTTTGACGCCGTACGGATCGAAAATGTACCTCGGCGGAATAACACTGAGGCAGATTGCTTGGCGAAGTCAAAAACATATACCGAGGTGCTAGACCATTCGAGCATCTCAGGGCTAAGCATGACGACCTCGGGAATAGGGTGGAAAGACCCAATAAAAAGATACCTCGCAAAGAAATTGCTCCTCGAAGACCTCGGCGATGCTGCAAGGCTGCGAAGATGCTCCGAAAGATTCTTCCCGAGTGGCGAAGAGTTATATCGGCAGGGATATGTGAATCTGCTGCAAAGATGTGTGGGTGAAAAGGGATACTGAAATGATCCTTGAAGAAGCTCACGAAGGCATGTGTGGTTCACACATTGGAACTGATGCCCTGGCAGCAGTGATACTCCGCCAAGGATACTTCTGGCCTACCCTGAGAAAGGGCGCAAGGCAGTTCGCCCGAAAAAGTGGTAGCTGCCAGAGACACGCGAACATCCAGAGGGCACCCTCGGAAACGGACGAGGCAGAACCTCTGACAACTATCTCGGCAAAAGAAGTGCAGAAGTTCGTATGAAAAAACATCGTATGCAGATTCGGCATACCGAGGGTACTCGTAACGGACAACGGATCCCAGTTCATAGACAAAAATGCACTTCGCCCAAGTATCTCACCCCCAAAGTAATGGGCAGGTGGAAGTATCGAACAGGACCATAAAAGATGGCCTGAAAAAGAGACTAGGGGAAGCCAAGGGGAAAATGGCCAGGAGAACCCCAAAGTGTTTTATGGGGCTACCGAAGGACGCCCCGAAGAGCCACAGGGGAGACTCCTTTCTCACTCGTCTTCGGAACAGAGGCCATTACCCCAATAGAGAGAAATAGCCGAGCTGAGAAGAAAAGCTTTTCAGCAAAAGGTGGCCGCGGTTGTAAACTTACGGGCCAGGCCAAAAGAAATCAAGAAGGGAGACCTCGTTCTCCGAAAGGCCGACTTCGCACCCCGAAGGCCATCCCATGGCGTACTTCGCGCAAACTGGGATGGACCTTATCTGGTTCTCGCCGAAGTACGAAAAGGCGTGTAAAAGCTTGGCGACGCCGAAGGCGTAGAATTGAAGAACACTTGGCACTCAGACGCCTTGAATTGTGCAGAATGGCCTTAAGAAAAATTCTTAAGTGTACAGAAATTGTGCAAAACAGGATTCCGCAAAGATGCTCGCCATGATAAAGCGTAGGTATGACTTTCCGAAGTCCCTTGAGCCATCTCGCTCGGGAAAAATGGAAAACAAAAATCTCGCAGAAATACTCGCCATAGCCAAACGCAGGGATAATTTTCTGAACTGCCTTGAGCGAACATGCTCGGGAAAATGGGAAGCGAAAAATCTCGCGAAAGGTTTTCCGAATTCCCTTGAGCAAACATGCTCGGGACAAATGGAAAAACAAAAAATTTGACTAAAGGTCTTCCGAAGTCCCTTGAGCAACCATGTTCGGGGTAAATTGGAAATGCAAAAGCCTGCAAAAAGACTTAGTCAAATTTTTTCAGGCCTTCCAGAAAGTCTTTCGAGCAAGTGCACTCAGGACAAAGGAAGGTAAAAAAGTTTCTTTAAACGCAGGTTTTCCGAAGTCTCTTGAGCGAACGTGTTCGGGACAATGGAAATGAAGAAACCGGCAAGAAAAGACTTAGCCAAACAAAAATCTTCATTAAGAGCAAAGCTGCCTTACAGTAAAGAACTGCCCGAAGAAGGATTACAAAATAGAAGGGAAGGAAAAGGGGCCCTAAAATAGCCTAAGGGTTCGCGGCGTCCCGAGAGCCACTCGCTTGTCCGCCCTTTTCCACCACCTTCGGCGCTGGAATTGAAGGAGGAAGTTTCAGATGTTCGGCCTTGGACCATTTCCACCGAGGTCCCCCAGGAATGTTTAGACCCTCTAGAAAAGAGAGGTCCAAATCTGGGAACCTCTGGAGAACCTGGTGCCGAGCAAGGCAGAAGCCGTCCTGGAACGCGACCTTGCTCATCTGATCAGACTTGTTCTTCTCAAGCTCGAGGTCGTCGAGCTCGTCCTTCAGATCCTCGACCTCCTCCTCCAGCGCCTTTATCTGCTCCACCCCCTTCGGCTCCTTCTTCAATGACTCGACCTCGGCCCGGAGAGCGTTATTCTCATTCGTCAACGACGTTATACGGCCGTCAGAACCAGCCTTGTGCTGGAGAAGATCTTCGTTGGCGGCGAGCATCCCCTTTATTTGGTCACCGAGGTCAGCGATCTTCCTGGAGGAGTCCTTTTGAAGTTCTTCTTTTTCCTTCCGGAACTCCTCCCGAAGGGCAGCTACTTCTTTTTCAGCAGTCTTTTTCAGCTGCTGGTTTTTGGCGACCAACTCCGCGAGTGCGGTCCTCGTCTCATTCATGGTTCGAGTGGCCGAAGTTCGAAAAGCAACCTCCCTGGCCACCCGAACTTGGAGGAAAGCGGTGTACCCCATCAGCTGCAAAAAATAAACGCAAGGTCAGTGAGAGCCAAACACTTAGGAAAAAATTGAAGGGAAAGAGTTGTGAAGGATATACCTGAGCTGCATGCTCAGTGATCTTTGCGGCTCGGGTGTTATCCCCCGGGTGGGCCATTTGAGGAGCGTCCTCGGAGTACATGTTCATGTCCTTCGTCAACGTCCAAAAAGGCTCCTTGGGTATCTTCCCTCGCGGGATTTTGGCATCCCGAAGAGCTCGTTTCCGAGCATGATCGGCCACCCAGCCAGGGGTAGTCAACTCCCCTGCGTGGTAAGAATGAGAAGGAGATCAAAGACAAAGAAGCCAATCCAGAAAAATGAGGTACACTTTGTCTGGAAACAAACCTGGCGGAACCTCGACAACATCGTCCTCGGAGTCCTCAGCCGAAATGCCCTTGCCCTTCCGCTTGCGCCGCTCCTCGGCAGAAGGTACTTCTACCACTACATCAAGGAGGGCCTGTGACGCGGTAAGACTCTGAGGAGGGACCTCGGAAGCAGCAGCCTCAGACGCCGGAACTTCGGCTGTCCCAGGCTCCTCGGCGGTCTCCTCGGGGATTTCTTCTAGAATAGCTCTCTTTGCCCGTTTCCTCGAAGGCCCCGCGCCAGTAGACTTCCGCCTTCGGGAAGGCGCCTTGTTCGTCTGATCGCCCGCCTCCACTTGGCCGGTGAAAAGGGACTTGTAATAGGCTGCAGTCGCGTCGCCCATCTCTGAAAAAGGAGAGAAACATCAGCGTAAGTCCGAGGAAAGAACAGTAAAGGAGTAGAAGATAACTCACTTTCGGCAAGCGCTTCGAAAGAAGTTTCCTCCTTAAGAAGCTTGACCAACCAGGAATCCTTCCCGGCGATGGCAGGAGCCGGCATCCCGAGGTCAGTCTCGTGCTCCTTTACCACCTTTAGCTCCCGAAGGACCTCTTCGGTCATCAGCCTCCAGTTGATTGGAAAAGGGTAAAGGGCGAGCGGAACGGCCTCGGGATCCCAGTCAGAGACAGCCCGAATGCGGGCGTCGAAATCCGCGAACAAGGGAGCTAACTCTGGGGTCAGCAGCATCCTCGGATCAGCAACGTCCACATCCAGCGTTCCCTGAGCCCATTTGGTCGGAACGTACGACCAGGCCTCGTCCATCTTCATGAAGAAAAACTTCTGTTGCCACCCCCGCCAGCTATCTTTAGTGGCGAAGGTGAACATGAATTTCTTGCTCCCGGATCCCCGAGGCAGCATGAAATAGAAGCCACCCTTCGGGACCACAGAGAGCTTGTAATACTGCATAAAGATTCTGAAATTGGGTTCTATCCCGAAGACGCCACACATGCAGAGGTAGGCGTTAAAATAGCAGAACGAGTTTGGGGGAAGCTGGTTCACAGCAATGCCATGAAATTTGCAGAACCCGCACACCATCTTCGGGGGAGGATACCGAAGACCGGCCTTCAGCTGGGCTCGGAAGACGGTAACCTCCTTACTGTGGTTTGAAAAAGCATAATGGCTAGAACGAGGCAGCCTAGTAATGGCGTAAGAAGGAAGAAAGAATTTTTTCTTCCACCTCTCTAACTTTTCAGGGGTGGTGCAACAAGGATGGGCTAAAAGAGGCTGCCAGCTCTCAGGAATGGGCATTTTCGACATAAAAATGAGTTTGAAAATGGAAGAAAATAGTTTCCAGAGAAAAACTCAAAAGAACACAGGGATCAAAGCGCTCTGAAAAACAAAAACCCACCGAAAGATTTGCCAAAATCTGAGGACGCCGTCGTGAAAGCTGGCTAGAAAAAAGCTTTGATTAAGGTAGCTCCGCCACAGAAAGCAAGAAAGTGCAAGAACAGGGGCAAAGCAGAAGAGAAAGCAAAAGGAACTTATGATGGAGTCGGCTATTTATAAGCCAGAGGTGGGTAACCGAAACATCCTCATAAGTACCCTTTGGAGGCGAACCATCGCCGTAACTGCTCTCTGCACCTGAAAAGGCGCGCCCTCTGTAACCGACGCGACTCTCCTCCAATGGCAAAGCGCCACATGTCAACCACTGCGCGAAATTGGGGGACACGTCCTCCAAACGTCCCTTACAAGCTGGGACACGTCTTCTGACATCCCTGGAAAACTGGGACGCGCCGCTCAGACTGACACGCTTGGCCGAACAGACCTGCAGAAACAAAGAGCAGGCCACCTTGAGGACGCCAAGAAGCAGGCTATGGCCGAACAGCCCATGACCTCCGGGCAAGAGGTGTATCTTCGGCAGAGGCTCCGCCTCGAAGGCACCAAAGAACAGGCCAAGGCCAATGAGCCCATGATCTTCGGGCAAAAGGCGCATCCTCGGAACAGGTTACGCTTCCAAAGAAACTCCCATATACAACCTCGGAAAGAGATGCAAAACCGAAGTCTTCACTTCGGCTTTCCAAAGGGGGGCATGTGATAGCCAAACGCTATCGCCTCTATCTAGCCGAACTCCCTGCCATAATGATGGCCAGTAGAAGCTGGCGCTACCCGAGAAAAGGTGCGATCAGGCACCTCGGGAGATAGCCGAAGAGCTCCGAGCCCGGCACGCCAGGAAACCCCGAGGACACTAGTCGGCCCCCCAAGGTTGTGAACAGATCGCCTTCGAAAAAGCGGCACCAGACAGCGAGCCGAACATGATATCCCCGAAGGCGGAACTCCCTGAAACTGGGAACCCCCGAACTGAGGGCTTGTTTCCCGAAGAGGCTCTGTCCGAACTAGAGGACGACCTCACCCAGGGACCTCAGGAGTACGGCAGGAACATTCATGGAAGCGTTTTAGGAAGCCTCTGACACGTCCTTTCATAGACGTCATAAAGCCGCCTCGATGGGCGCTCTGACACACGGACGCCATCAGGATCGCATCATGGCCCGTCTCAGCACGTGGCTCAAGGTAACCTACTACCAGCTATCTGTCCCCTATGCCCAGAAATTCAGGAACATCCGACCGAACACGTGTCGCGATCTGAACGGGCTAGGCGCTCCTTTAAATACCAGGAATTAATACTGGGCAGGAGGCTGGTTGGTTGGTCAGACACTGCTCCCACACTCTGAGAAAACTATCAGGCGAGACTTTTCAGCCCTTCGTGCTATTTCCTCTGCCTTTTCTCAGCCACCACTGACTTGGGCGTCGGAGGCTCCCCCCCCGGAAAAACACTCCGGGGGGCCTCCTAACCCTTTGTTTCTGAGCTTTCAGGCACTCTCCTTGGGGCTATCCACTCCACCAGGCGTTCTTCCTCCCAGAAGTCTCTCCACCAGTCACCATGACTACAAACGATGAGGCCCCTGGCCATCAGACTACAAACCGAAGTCTCAACTTCGGCTTTCCAAAGAGGGGCATGTGATAGCCGAAGGGCTATCGCCTCTATCTGACCCGAACTCGGAGCGTCAGGAAACGCGAGGATACTATTAGCCCCCCTGAGGTACTAAACAGATCGCCTTCGGAGATGGAGAATCAGCTATTGCAAGCCGAAGAGGATCTCCCCGAAGGCGGAACCCTGAATCAGGGAACTCCCCGAACTACGGGCACATTTCCTGAAGGGGCACCGTCTGCGTCAAACAACGACCTCGGCCAGGGACTTCGAGAGTATGGTATGAGCATTTAAGGAGCCTCTGACATGCCGCCCACAGACGCTACATGTCACCTCAAACGGCGATTTGACACACCGACGCCGTCCAGGTCTTGTCACGACCTGTCTCGGTTCAAAACTCAAGGAGCCTGCCACCGGCTACTCGCCCCCTACGCCCAGAAACTCAAAGAACATCTGACCGAACACGTGTCGTCATCTGAACGGGCTGGGTTTCTCTATAAATAGCAGGGAACAGACCCTGGCAAGGGGTTGGACTCCTCCTCCTTGAGAAAACACAGGCAAGCCCACTAAAAACTCTAGTGCTTCCCTCTTACTTTCTCAGGAAACTAACTTGGGCGTCGGAGGCTCCTCCCTGGAAAAACACCCCGGGGACCTCCTAACCCTCTTCTCTGAGCTTTTCAGGCACATTCCCCTGAGAAACCTCAACTCCAGACGCTCTCCCTCACAGGAAGCCCTCCCGGAAGTCATCATGCCTTCCAGTGAAGATGTCTCAGGACTTCACTAAGAGTCATTAAAGTGCAATTAGATGGACATTAAAAGATAAAAATGGCATTGATCCTTTAATTTGTACATATAGAATAAACTTGAAAGATAATTCTAAATCTTGTCAACAATATCAGACAAGACTCAATCCACACATGAAAGAGGTAGTAAGATCTGAAGTTCTTAAATTACTTTATGTGAGAATTATCTACCCTATCTCTGACAGCAAATAAATTAGTCCAACCCAAGTTGTTCTAAAGAAGTTTAGCATTATAGTGGTAACAAATGAGAAAGGTGAATCTTTACCAACTCGAATATCATTTAGTTGGAGGATGTGCATTGATTATAGGAAATTAACTTTTGCTACTAGGAACGAACATTTTCCATTACTTTTCTTGGACCAAATTTTAGAAAGAGTGGCAGGACATATTTTTTATTATTTTCTTGATGGCTATTCAAGTTATTACCAAATTTCAGTAGCTCTTAAGGACCAAGAAAATTTCACATTCACATGACCTCTTTTTCTTTTATGCCAATCTAAAAAAAAAAAAACAAAATAGTTAGTCTATTTCCTTTTCATGTAAAATTATATATGCCCATTCACAAAAATACCAATGTAGGACCCATATTAAAATACAGGTCAAAGACATTTTCTTTTATCTTTTTTTGACAGATAAACACATAATCATAAAGGGCAATTTTGGAGCAATGAAGAAATACCATATTTGTGCAAGTCAAAAGAGGACAACTATTTTGAAACGGAAAAAGTAAAAAAAATAAAATGAGAAAAAGAAAAAAAAAGTGTTAAATGGAATAAGTTTAAAACTCAATTATATGTATTCTCTAAACTCATGTGCTGATACAAAATTGTGTCTTGGAGAGGGCTTGGGAGCCTAGAGTTTATTTGGGAGACTTTGGGAATTTAGTGTTTTAGGTGTCCATATTTATTATTGATTGCATTGCTAGTTTTCTTAAACTTCACCACTAAAACTGCCTTCATCCGATTCCTACTTTTACCAAACCCAGTCTCATTACAATCTTATATAAAGACTATTAGACTTACATTTACATACAGTCCATTTTAGGAATCTAGTGGAGGTAAAGTTGGATTCCTTCGTAAGCTTCGGATTGAAAAACACAAAGTAAATCATTCACAAACCCACCTTAAAATGAGTGCAAACACTTAAGGACTGATCCTCTACCTTTAGTAACAAGGATTTAACTTTTTGTCCTTTCATTAATTACTCTCAAGTTAAGTTTAAAAGTGTTATATATTCATAACATAGCGTGCCGTGAGTTGTTAGATTATGTGGTTTGTCTATTTTTCTTAGGTTGCATTTGTTAAGGACTAGCAAGAACCTGGTTGGAGGGTGTGATGAATACTAATAAGTGTATAACTTTTAAATGTTTAAATCATCATTATACACTTTGAGTATGATTAATTTCTATAATTTGAGCAATTATTCCATCGGGTTACTATTTATGCAAATTTTCTACTCATATACGTATTTATTGTTCATATGCGGAGGTACTGTTCACTGCATTTCACTGTTCATACGGCAGCTACTGTTCATATGCGAGTTATAATTCATTCATGTTAAGTAGTTATTTTTTTATGTAGGTGGATAAAATCATTATTTAGTTACCCTCCATAAGAAAAATTATATCTGGATCTGTAGAAGTCAGAATTGATTGATTTCAAATTCACCTGAAAAGCCAACACATAGATCTTCAACTCTCCTTAACATACTGAGAACCAATTTGATTATTTTCATTGCCAAAATCTGGTTATAAAGGAGACAATTTGCGCTGTCATGTGCTGAAGAGAAATTTTGGTAGAAAAATCATAACTTGAGCTACAGATGTCGATTTTGAATTATCAATCTATTGTTTCAAAGTAAATAAGAGATCTACAAATCTCCTGCTTTAAGAAAGAGCTAAATCGATATGTATGATAGTCGAAAAATTAAAAGAAGTTTTAGCCCACCTTTATTGATTTGAATTTATCTATCTTCTACTCAACTATTTACCATTTGTGGCAACGTCGGGTTTTCGGGAGTCGCCACCAATCTATTTACCTAGGTCGATTGGACACCTTAAAATTGGTCTGCGAGAGTTCGGGGATCAGGAGTACGGTTACGCTAAAACAACTTTGTTATAGCGCCCAAAATTGGCACCTTTGTTGATTTTAATTTTGTTTTGCTTTGCTTTTAGAAATTATTCAGTTAATTTTCAAACTAGAAATTTTAACTGAATTAATCGGATGTGGATTTTTAAATCAATTTATATAAAATTTGATACTTCCGAACCATTGACTCTGCCGAGTCATTTGGACACGGAAGATTTAATTCCGAACCATGAACTCTGCCGAGTCACCCAGACATGGAAATTAATGAAATTTTAAATAAATTAATCCATATCGTAAATATGGATTTTTATCTTTGTATTTATTTAATTTAATTAAAAAGTAGATGTTTTCCAAACCGTAGATCCTGACGGATCATCCGGATATGGAAATTATTTTAAAAAGGTGAGCCAAAAAATAATTATTTAATCAAAATTTCTTTATTTAATAATGAAACCAAAAATTTATGTATATTTCAAAAAAAAATAAAATAAAAGTCTTAATACTTTATTTGATAAAAGGTGAACAAAAAAAATAATTATTTAATCAAAGTTTTATTTAATAAAGGAAACAAAAACTGATATGTATATTTCAAAAATAAAAGAAAAGTTTTAATATTTTATTTGTTTTATTTTGTTTTAATGAAATATTAACCAAAAGTAATTATTTAATTAAGAAACCAAAAATTTATATGCATATTTTAAAAATAAATAAAAGTTTTTTGATATTTATATATTTTATTTTTTGTGTTATTTTTTATTGATAAAATAATTTTATAATTTATAAGTCTAAAAATACATCTAATTAATAAGTCTAAAATATTTAAAAAAAATATAATTCTTTTTTTCTTGTTTATTTTTATTACCTTTATTCGAAATTATTTGGGTAAAATTTTATTTTGTTTAATAAAGGAAACAAAAAGTTATATCTTTTTATTATTTTGAAAGAAATAAGTAAAATATTACTGGATAAAAAAATAAGTAAAATATTATCCAAAAGTTTTTTCAATCAAAAAGTAAAATACTACTGAATAAAAATAAATAAGTAAAATATTATCCCAAAGTTTTTCAATCAAAAAGCAAAATATTACTGAATAAAAATAAATAAGTAAAATATTATCCCAAAGTTTTTCAATCAAAAAGTAAAATATTACTGAATAAAAATAAATAAGTAAAATATTATCCCAAACTTTTTCAATCAAAAAAAGTAAAATATTACTAAATAAAAATAAATAAGTAAAATATTATCCGAAAGTTTTTCAATCAAAAAGTAAAATATTACTAAATAAAATCCTGAAGTTTTTATATCCTTTTATTCTTTTTACTAATAAAGAAACTAAAAAGTTATACTTAATAAATAAGTAATATATTGCTGGATAAAGAAATAAGTAAAATATTAGCCCAAAGTTTTTATTTTTTAATAATAAAAGAAAATTTATTTATATACTTTACGTAAAAAAAAAATCTATTTTATATACTTTATTTAAAAAATATTTTCCAAGCCATGGATCCTGGCAGATCATTTGGACATGGAGTTTAATTTTTATTAATTAATTATTTAATTAATTATTAATTAAATCATAATTTTTATTGGATTTTTATTATTTTTTTTCTTGAATTTTTAATTATTATTACTATAGAAATATATTTAAAAACAGAATTGATTTTTTTTGCATTTTTAGAATTATTTAATTATGTTTGTTAAATAATTTTTAATAAAAAGAATAAAAAGTTTAACTTTTTGTTCTCTTTAAAGAAATAATTAAAACATATGTTTCAAAATAATAAAAGATAATTGTCTTTAAAAAATAATTTTTAAATAGAATAAAGTTAATTATTCACATAAAAACTTCTTTTTTTTTTAATTAATTATTATGTACTTATTTATTTTATTTATTATTAAATAAGTGAAATAAATTTTATCATAAAGTAAAATTTTGGCATAAAGGAAAATTAAATAAAGTAAAGTAAAGGGGATTTTTTTTAGTTTAGACATCCATAAAAAATGCATAAAATAACACATGTAAATAAATAAAGGGAAAACATATAAAGTAAATAAAGGAATATTAAAGAATAAATAAATAAAGTGGGACTTTTTGACCTTCCACTTTAATTATAATAATAATAACAAATTTAGTTGTTAATAACAATAATAAAAGTTAGCAAAGTTATTAAAGTTACTTGTTAATAACAATAAAAATAAAAGTTAGTAATGTTAGTTGAGTTAATTATTAACAATAATAACAACAATAATAATAAAAGTTAGTAAGTTAGTAAGTTAGTAACAATAAAAATAAAAGTTAGATGAATTAGTTGTTAGTAACAATAAATATAAAAGTTAGTAAGATTAGATGAATTAGTTGTTAATAACAATAATAAAAAAGGGGTTAGTAATAATAACAATAATAAATAAATAAGTAAAGATAAAAGAGTTAGTAATTAGTTTTTCTTTCTGCAAGAACAAAAGAAAAGGTTAGTGAACAAATTGAAATAAATTAAAAAGATGAAGGATGAAGACAGAGTTTTACCCTTAGAAATCAAAATTTGAATTTTTGCGAAACAGAATAACGCGTCGGGCGGGCGTTCCAGGGGCGGCGGCGGCAAGCAGGGGAGGAAGGCGCGGCAGCGGGGAACGGGCACGGCGGCCTGCCGGACGGTGCGCGGCGGAGGGCGGAGGGGCGACGGCGGCGTGAGCACGGCGGAGGCGGCGGGAGAGAAAGAAAGGAAAGGAGAGGGGGAAAGCGGACGGAGGGCGAGCGATGGAGGAGAAGGCGGCAGTACGCAGCGACGGTGGGGAACGGCGGTGGGCCTGAGATTATGGGGACGGAGGAGGAAGAAAAGCGGTGAACGGAGAGAGAGAGCAGACGGAAATATTGGGGACGGAGCTTAAAACGTGAAAACAGAAACGTTTTGGTCTTCTAGGAAGAGGGAAGAGAGGCTAGGGAATAAGGCTGTAATTTTCTCTTTTTTTTTTAAAACGGAGCTCTAAGCTTGATTTCTATTTTTTTCTGTCTTTCTTTTCTGTGTTAACACACAGATTTGGACCCCTATTTATAGGGGAAGGGGTGCTGGACTGTTCATAATTAAAAATTAATTAAATTCAAACTTATCTTTTAATTTGGTAAAATGACAGTTTCAGTCCTTTACGTCTCTCAGACTCTAGATAAGTTCCTGAAGCTTCCGATTTTGACAATTTTATCGTTTTCTGTTAATTGGGGCCAGAACGGTTATGCTGGCCCTAAATTGATGTGACAAACTACCAAATGCTCCTAGAACTTTTAGATTTTATCAATTCTTCCCGAAACTTCTCAATTTTGTCATTTTTACCTCAAACTTTTTAATTTTGTCATTTTTATGGAGTTTTCTTTTTTTCTTTCAAACATACACATATACACACATATATCATTTTAAATCAAATCTTCACAAAACAAAACAAAAAAAAATGTATTTTAAACTAATTAAAAAATTTTAGTAATAATAATAATAATAGTAATAATAATAATAATTTTTTTAATTAATTTTTTTTTAAAAATTTTTTAATGGCCGGACGAAATTGGGTGTCAACACCATTTCACCTACCTCAAGGCTCTATAAATAGGAAACTCGGGGGGAGGATGCAACAAGGCCATTTCTAGTCTATTATGATGTTTTTGAATCAGAGTTAGCTTTTTTCCTTTGGTTTTGTTCTTACTTTCAATTCTGAAACTCTGTTCAATGTAGGGATGTCAATGAATAACCGAGCTGACAGGGATCCTATTGTATCTTACCCAACGGGTTGGTTTTTTTTTTTTACAATTAAACGGATTTGAGGCATATATGAGTTTTTTGTTTTCACCCGTTGGATATGGGTTGGATGTAGGTTTGGGGTCCACCTGCCCCATATCCTACCCATATATGTATATGCTATTACATATTTACCAAGGTTTTTAACTTATGTATAAGGCCTAGACTTTTATGTGTCTTCCCTTTTTGACTTATTGTATTATTTTTCACTATGTTTGTCATGTACTAATTCTAGAGTTCATTTTTTGTAGTATGTTGGAATGTTTAGAATGTGAATTTATGTGTAGTGCTCCCTTATGGTGTCTCTTCTATATTTTTTCACATACTAATATTGTTTTTTACGTATTTGATTGATGTAATTTGTAGCTTCTTGCTTGATTTTTTTTTTGTGTATGATTATAGAAGTGTGGTGGATGGACAGGTCTTTATCTGATCCTACCCAGATAAAAATGGGTAGGATATGGGTGCCAAAATTATTTACCCGACAGGTGATAGGTAGGATAAGAGTAGGACATCTAACTTAGCGGGTAGAATGTGGTATTACTTTCATCCTACCCATATCTGACCCATCAACATCCCTAGTTCAACGTGTTTTTCTCTTGTCCTTACTTTGATCTTTCAATCTATATTTATTTCATATTTATCATGTTGTTTACTTTTATCATGATTAACTAATTCTTCTTTTGCTAAGGTGAAAAGGTGAAGCTTTTGGTAGAAAGGTTATGGTTGATTTAAACAGATGGCAACGTTAACGATATTTACTTTCTTAATCCATTTAACCACCCTCTTTGTAAAGTGAGAGTTTCGATTCATCATAGTCGAATCATTAGTACAAAAACTACCTGATTCCATCTCTAGAACATGACTATGCCGGCTATGTTATAATATTGAGTTATTGTGCTCAAATATTGACATGATGGATACTTGAATCCATTTATAAATGTTGGCATTATAAGATCAATAAAAGCTAATGCTAACTCATGCCTAACAGTTCTGGAATTTGATTACTAAATTCCCCAATTAGGACATCCTTTATGTATGGATCCCAATTGAATGGTAAGATGGACTAAAATTAATGATAACTAATATACTAAATTAGATCCCCCTATCATTAGCTATTTTCTTGAAATTAAGTTTTTAAACAAAATTGTTCACAACTTTTTGCCAAATCTTTCTTTATTTTTATAATTTGTATTTTTTAATTCACTTCCATGTGTGGTTTGATACTCGGGCACCTAACAAGGTATGCAAATGTATGGGATCATAGACGCCTACTAGGATCCTTGCCCCACATAACCATGAAGAAATTGAGCAAGCCCTTGGGTGGGCCCCAGACTTGACCTCGTCCTCTTCATCCAAAAAATTCAGCATGGAAAAATCCAAATCTAGGTGCAGGAGTCACTGCTTTCGACCAGTTTGGACTTTACTCTTTGTTCATTAAATAAAGGAAAATGTAAAAAGAATGAGAAAATATATCAAAGTTGATGTTAAACGGCTTAAATGCGGACTGTTGTTACTGACTCTACCCATAAGTTAGTGAGGGCAAGCTATTACTGACTCTACCCATCAGTTAGTGACAACTAGCTTTCACTAGTCTATGACCAATTAGCGAGGGCAAGTCGTCATTACCGCTAATTATCACTTTTAAAACTTTATTCATTCATTTTTTTAAAAAATAACTGAGATATGAATTTTTTAACCATAAAATAATTTTTTTTATACACACATGGATCCATTAATTCATACATCTTCATCGGAAAAGAAACCAAAAGCAATTGGAATTGATCATTGTTGACACCCAATTTTGTCCGAACACTGACTTTTATTTTAGTTTTAGATTAGGAAAATTAGTTTAGGGGCATTTTCATTTTTAGGGACTATTTGGTCATTTGTTAGGAGTTTGGGTCATTTTTTTCATTTTAAGGTTTTGCATAATTAGTTGATTTGGTCACATTTAAGTTACATTGTTATTTTGGCTTACAAATCTTTAGAAATTTAAAGTGGTCATCTAGGGTAGAAATAGGATTTAATTTGGTTTAGGTACTAATCTGGAGCCCTAAAGGTCTTGTAGGGGTCAATTTAGGGACAAAGGAAAAGTTTGGGTGAAAACTGAGGGATTTTAGAAGATTCTAGGCAAAATTGAAGAATTTGAGGCAAAACTGTCAAAGTTGTGAGGATATGGGCTAATTGGATAAATCTTGAAAGCTTTGGGCTTAATTGACGGATTAGGGAAGTTTTGGGTTAAATTGAAATTCGCACAGAATTTGGGGCAAGATCAGCAGCTTGAGAGTTTTATTGGACTTAAACTTATACTTTACCAGATTATATCCTAATCTTCTCAAATTAAATTTGGATCAGTTTTAAACCTGAAAAACCTAACTAATCTCACATAAGACTCTAAGCGCTATGTCTCGAAAAAGAGAAAACTGCAGCCTTCAACCCCTGTCTCTCCTCCCTCATCCCCAGAAACCTTAACCTTTCCTCCAAGACCAGCCGCCACTCTTGTCCCCCTCTGCTGCCCGACGCTTCGACTTCCTCCCTCAACGCTTCGTCTTCCCTCCTTCATTTGTCCTCCACCGTCGCCAAAAAGCCTCCTCTGTTGCCCTCTGTTCGCCGCTCCAACCTGCCCCCGTCGTCGCCCTCTGTCCGCTGCTCCAGCCTGCCCTTGCTGTCGCCCTCCACGCCGTGCTGTCGCACTAGCCGCCGAAGACACCCAGGAGGAGTATCGGCCTGTCCTCCCGCCATCGCTATAGCCTGCGCCATCAATGCCCAGCCGCTGTGCTTCTCCTAGACGTCACCGAAGAAGAGATAATCAAGACCAGATCTAGTTCCCCCAGCGCGACCCGACCCGTTCTCGCCCAGATCCGACCCAGTCAACTCTTTCTCTGGTAGAACTCCTCTTCAGCCATTTGACCTTTTATTTAATGGATTAAGTCACTAACATGTTTCTCTTTTTGCAGATAGGTCATTGACAGCAAGCTTTTGACGTTGATTATTTCGCTTTGTTTATTTATTTTTCTTTCTTTATTTGTTTTTTTGGCCATGCATTAGATTTAACCATTAAATTCACTTAGGGCGTTTATTTTTTTATTCTTATTTATTTATCTCTTTGTTATCTTTTATTTTCTTTTAATTTTTAGAATAGCTAGATTTTGCTTTTATTTTGATTCACATAATGCATCTAAAAAAAATTACACTTAGGAAATTTCATTCCGCATGGGTTCGTTAAACCTTAGGATAAATTTAAGACGATAGTAAATTTCAAGATCCATATCCGGCTGATTTGATAGGATCCATGGTTTGGATTGATGATCAACTAAAATATTTAAAAGATAAATAAAGAGAAGAAATAGATTAAGTTTTTTTTTTATATTCCACATCTAGGAGGTTGGTTTGAAAATATCAAAATTTCATAAAATCAAATAAAAAAATAAATAGTAAAGTTTAAAAGTCCATATCCGGGTGGTTCGGTTAGAATCCATGATTTGGATATTGATTGGAATTATTTAAAAAAGCAAAACAAATTAAAATCAAACTAAGGTGTCAATTTTGTCGCTAGAATAAAGTTATTTTAGCGTAACCGTACTCCCGAACCCCTCGAACTCTCGTAAACCATTTTTAGGTGTCCAATCGACCAAGGTGTCGACCAAGGTGTAAACCGATTGGTGGCGAGTACTCCAAAAAACACGTTGCTACAATTATCATCAAAGCAAATGAAAAGAAAATGGAATAAAAAACTCATTAACTTGACCATTATGCTCCATTTAAAAAAAAAAAAAAAAAAAAGGGGGCAAGATACTTTGGCCATTATGCCCCACAGTTGTAACAATATTACAAGAAAATCCTCATCAACACCCGATAGAAACAAAGTCGATTCTTAACCATGCAAAAGTCCCCATTAAAAACCTAATTAACTTGACCACCACATTTCTCTAAAATTAACGATAACAAATTGATTCATGAAAGTAAGTCGGAAAAATCAATAAATCAAGAGGTAATTAATTCGAACATGCATGACTCCGGCCAGCTGTGCCACCGAGGAGACCCTTAAGCTTCTTAACTTGAGCATCATCAAGGAAAGTAACCTTCTCTACTAAAGGCGAAGGCAAGTCATTAGCAAACAAAGCAAAATCAGTAACTTGGAGGCCGGAATTAGGGCTATTGAAGCTAACAATCGCGAGGGCTCCATTTTTCCCCGAATTCACTTGAAAATGCAGCAACCCTTGTGGGAAAACCATGACGTCGCCTTTGGTGAGCGTTTTCACGTAGACAACATTCGCCGAGGAGGATATGAAGCCGGCTGTGATATGGCCGTGAACCACATACAGGATCTCCGTGGCACCCGGGTGGGTGTGCATTGGGATTACACCGCCCGGTGCAAGGTCCAGCCGTGCCATGGAGACGCCCAGCCCGTTCACTCCAGGGAACTGGCTCACAAATGCTGGGGTCACCGCAGCCTTGATGATGTTGGTGGTGTTTCCGGCAATGCCTAGGCCCGAAAACACAAAGTCATCGACCGTGACCTCGGCCGCCGGCTTGCAAAGATAGCCTGCTGGGCTATCTGGGCCTTTGAGGTCAGCGACGCAGAAATCGTTGACAGCTGCGGTTGTACTTGTGGGAGAAGAGAGGAAAGGGATGAGAAAGATCAGTAGGTGGAGCATTTTGGAAGCTCTGAACCACTTCAAGAATAATGAAGGCGAGTGAGATTGTAGCCCTTAGGGCATATATAGAGGATCGGCCAATTAAGATGGGGTTATTTATGCTGCAAGCCTGCAACTTGGTAAAAGGACCACATTGCTTTGTATAAATTTATCATGTACAACAGTTGCAATTTTGGGTAAGTTATCACATACTCATATAGTTAGAATTTGAGATATTTCGTGAATGTTATACTAAAAACAACAACAACGTGATTAGAAAGATAATTAATGATAGTGATGGTACGACAACCATGGCATGGTCACCTGTCAACTAAGATCAGGTATAAATTGACAATTGCATTCTCAAGTTTCTGAAACTTAAGTAATCTCCTTTGGCACAAGAAAGAAGGCAAATGTTTTCGTTTTAATCGCGAGGCTACAAGTGTGGTACAAGGCAACAACAATGCTCAAAGGTTTGGGCAGCAAACTATCACCCCAATTTCAAAAAATTAATTTAATACATTATATGAGCTAAATTATCGAGTATTAACTAATATTACTTATACCCGAGGCATTAAACACTATTACCACTTGGTATATCGCATCCCAAATTTTTAAGGTATACCGCATAGTATACCGTACTGCATGCCGTTACCGTTTTCACAAAAAAATAAATGTTAGAATATTATTTTAAGATAACATAAATTTAATAAATTTTTTTCACATTTTATATGTATTTTAATTTTTCTCATTATAATTTTTCAAATATAAATTAAATATATATGAAAGAAGATTTTTTTTTAATACAAAATACATTAAAAATGTTATATATAGAGAGACCAAAATAACTAATACTCACAAAAAAAACTAATTTATCGATATGAAAGTAAAAGTAATACTTTAATAGTGGCAATATATTTTCTAATACCACATTGAGTTTTTAGGTAACTCAAAGTAATCATTAAATTTTTATGTTAACTAAAAAAAATAACCAAAAGAATAAAGATAAATATTTATTTTATGATATATATATTAATTATATTTTAATGTTATATATATATGTGTGTGTGTGATATTTTAATTTAAAATGATAAAGAAAAAAATATCTCACACATCTATAAAAAACAAAATATCACAGTACGTACTTAACAGTATTTATGATATACTGTAACTTTCAGATAAAATATATATTATGTAGTAAACTGATAAAATATAAAAATATTTATAGTACATATCACTTACATGTATACTGTTGTATTTATTTCCATGGACAGTGTTAGTGGAGGAGATAAGACGCGATAATGGAAGAGTGGGTGGTCCAATATCACATGGTTAGACAGCAGTGTAAAACAGAACATTGTTACAGGCTTACAGCCAATAGCCAGAGATAAAGGAAAAGACTCTCACTGTCCTGCTGCGCGCGACAAGCGATGGGATGGGATCGGATGATGCTCTGCTCACCTTCAAGCCGATTGCAACCCTACACCTCACCAAATGTGTGGACATTTCATACTCCCCATATCCTGCCACTTGACCTCACACTCCAATAATACGTGCTAAAAGTACTGAAATAAACATATATGTTAATTACCCCCCTAAAAAAAAAAATTACTCAACTCTGTGCCAATACAATCCTCAACATGTTTAAATATAGAAAAATTAATAAAGGTTAAAAATAACAAATAAATCACTAATATTTTAGACTCAGCTTAAATCAATCACTAATATTTTTTTCAGCCAAATAAATCACTAATATTATTTAAAATAGCCAAATAAACCACTAACATTATTTAAATAGACCAATTTACCTACTTGACTCTTGAAATATTTCAAAACTCCATCATTAACTGTTTAAGATTAAAAAAGTAGCCCCACTTGGTTTAAAACAATTCAATTATGCTATCTTCACCATTTATAAAATTATATAATCATCTTCCACAATTGCATTTTTTGGACATAGTATATTTCTTGTTACTTCTAGCTCTTTCAAAGTGTGCCCTATTACTCAATATGAGATGCCTCCAGCCCAATACAACTCTGCCACTCCTGAATATCTCACTTATAATAGTGCTTAGTGCAAGATTATGGTACAATATGAGGCAAAGTAAGAGAAGAAATATTGTAGCCACTATCAACAAGTTCAAAAGGATCTCAATTACTATTCACAAATAGAATCTAAATATCGATGCTAGCTTCAAAAAATGATTCAAATGTTAGATTAATAAAATTAAGAGGCATTGAAAGCAGAAATATAAAATGTAAGAACTAAACTTGGTCTTTTATATTAAAATTCCAGTAGACTTAATGAAAAAAGTTACAAGAATTGCCGATTTAAGCCAACTAAAAAACATCGGTAATTTATTTGGCCACAAAAAATATTTGTGGATAAATTAAGCCAACATAAAAATGTTAATAATTTATCCATTATTTTTATCAACAATAAACTCTGCTTACTTTTTCCACGAATTAATCAAACTGTTGCGAATACAACTTAGCACTATAATTTTGCGCAAGAAACATTTGTACATCTGATAGTACTTTTTTTCTTCTCTTCCATCACTTCCTAAAGCATGAGCTAGACATCACATCACACTTGTTTTTCATCGACAGCCTTCGCCCAATCATATTTTAGCTGTCTTTTAAGGGCATAAAATCTGCACACTACACATCATAAAGTTAGGGTGAGACAGTCACACGATTTGTCTACCACGGAATCCCCCAAAGGTCCAAAGTTTAAACACTTAAACTAGCTTTCTCATTTGCAGTTAAAACTGCAAACCAGTTTATGCAGATGCCTTGTTTGCTATATTAGACTTTCACACGCCTTATGGCAATATAAACAACAAAGACAATTCCACAACACCTGAACACCACCGCCGCAAGTAGCTATAAGAAATGGACAGTCCTCATTTATTAAAAATTTGAATTTTAAATCCCATGCGATATCCAGAAAATGAACAGTTGATATCACCAGCACTGCACACCTATCAAAGCGAACTGATCCCAAACGGGTAGGTCGATTTCTGAGAGCTATAACCAAGTTCATAGGAAAACCATCTCCCCACTTGTTCAAATCTACAACTACAGAAGAGCATGGACACAAATCTACAATCAGAGCACTTTGTTTCTACATTGAGAATGTTCCAATGCCTTTATACCTATGCCTGCATCCGACCCAGAGCCTCTACAATAACCCAATTTTGACTAAACCAAACAGACAAAAAGAATAATGCTGATGGAGTCATCAGCCCGGATTCAACAGGAGATGCTATTATGAAACCTACACTATTCCAACAGGATCAGTGCACAAAGATCACTCCCAGCCCCCAAGAGATAATGTTAGACTGTATTTACAGGTGCAAAAGATCATTGCGGCAGCAGCCATGCTTCACCACTCTTTGTTATCCATCCGTTGACTTCTGTCAGGCTTGAACAACCTACATTTTTTTGCGAGCCCAGTAACAGATGGAGGAAGCTATACGTTTAAAAACAGGCAATATACAAGTGCATGCCACAAACTGGTCCTCATAATACTGCCATATACAGGTAACAAGCCAATGCTGGAAACAAATGATTTGGTCCAAGGTTATTTTTTGGGCATTAAGTACACAAGATGCAATTGTATCATACATGATATAGGGGAAAATTCAAAATCATTGATGTTGTACCATTTCTCATTTTTCTTTTTAGAATTTCCATCAATTGAACATGCTTGCATCTCACATTTTATGGATGTTAAACATTGTTTTCAAACATTCACAGGACTCCCTCTAT
This sequence comes from Aquilaria yunnanensis, assembly GCA_039654915.1. Lineage (NCBI taxonomy): Eukaryota > Viridiplantae > Streptophyta > Magnoliopsida > Malvales > Thymelaeaceae > Aquilaria > Aquilaria yunnanensis. The sequence goes on along the minus strand of CM077593.1, from coordinate 98,877,322 downwards.
AAAATAGAGAACAACTTTTAATGATTCTCTTATGTTTCTAAAAAAACTTGGACAAAAAGACTCCAAATCTACAGAATATCATACCTCACTGTATTCTTACTATGTATATATCAAGGGTAAAAATGAAAAGAGAAGTAGGAAAATTTTCCACAACTAAACAATTTCGAAAGGTTTTTAAAACCTTTTTCCTTCTCATCTTCACATCCAAGTTTGTCATGATACAATAACTTTCATCCATAAAATTTATTTCCAGACCAAAATAAAGCAATTTGCACCAGCTATAACTATTATTATCTGCACATTGGCCCATAATACCTTTGTACAAGACTTAACATTCAGGAAAGCAACTAATTTTCCTTTCAAGTCAAATCACGCTCCAAAGCCCTAATTCATTGAGCCTCGGATTTATCTTATACCTTCCAAACCAAACATTCAGAAGATTGCCTGAATGATAAGAATATGATACGCACACAGACAATTGAGCAAGAAAATAATTTACCATCTTGGAGATGCTTCTGCTTTTCATAGTCTTCATTGCAGCATCTGCGAATGCTTGTGCTGCTGCTGCATCAGCTTCTGCAGCCTCTGCCTCTCTAGCTGCTTCCTCAGCTTCCGCTATGGCAGCCTCCGCCTCCGCAACTGCTTGAGCAGCAGCAGCATCAGCCTCTTGGGAAGTCATTGTCCTCATTTTGGCTAACTCAAACTCAATTTCAGATTTTGTTGGTATATCAACATCATCTTTATCAACCCTAGGTAAAAATCTTTGCCTTCGCTCATATGGTAAAACTGAAGGATTTCTCTTCCTGTCCAAAAATGACAGAGGAGATGCAATCCTATACTTGCGTTTGACCTTCAAACAATTATCAGAACTGAAGTCTAAGTCATTAATTCGAAGAGGTAAACAAAGCAGACAAGTTTTGACTGGTTCAAAGCAAAGAAACTTGAGAAGAAACAAAAAGATAAGCATGCACTTTTTTGGAGAATTCAACTCTAATTGAATAAAAAACCATCCTACTACATACAAATTTTATAACGATATCTACAATCAAGGGAGAAGCACGTTACACAAACATGGTAAAACCAAATATTTAATCATGATTAACAAGCATTAGTATGTATTGATTGTCACATGTTCTTTAGTCAGCCAGACTATATACGGTTTTCATACAATTGCTTTCAAACAAATTTATCCAACAGATAAGCCCAAGAGTTCGAAGACATCATTGGTAGATGAGGACAGCATGACCCAAATCTAGTTATGGGAATCCTATATCGGACAGAACCTTATGATCTAAAAGGCTCATCAAAATGGAACCTTCTAACCTCTTCAACAAAACTCCATCTTTTTTCTGCAATAAGCAAAACCTTTTCTTCTGTTTTCATTAATCCAATATATAATGTAGGTACAACCACTTCCTCCACTTTTCAGGATAACATAGTTTTCCTAGATAAGCATTACTTCCCCACTAGTTGCCCAATTCTATTTAACAACATATCTCAAAAAAAAAAATATTATAGAAACATAGAAGGCATAATATTCTGTGAAGTGTAACTACTCAAGTAATGCATGCATCTTTAGTTTGCTGCAGACTTGTAACACAGGAATTATATTAATGTGTCATATCCTAATTATGGAGAGGAATAGCCAGAATTTACTTTTTCTCAACCTTCTAGCCTTCCACTTGCTCCCTAAAAATGATCTAGAAACTTCATATTGATAAACACCACTCAGAATGAAATAAGGTCACTAAGATTATGCACTTCTATGCTCATCAGTATCTTTATCTATTAGCTTGTATAACATTTGTATCCTTATTACATAGCTTACAAGGACCTTTTTCCATAATATTACAAACATAGCAGATAGACATACAAAAATCACCAGCACGTTGTTCAATAAAATAAACCAAGAGCAGGATGCTTCTTAAAAACAGCATACATTTTTCAAAGAGCAGCATGTCTTCTTAAAAACATAAAATTGCAACGAATATTTATGTATGACCTGATTTATAGCCACAAAATCTCTTTGAAAAATGTTGAAGGTAAATAAACAGAGAAAACTAGATAAAAGGAAGGTATATGATGGTTGGTGCTCACCAGCTTGACTTGATTCTTCTAGGACTTACTTGGTCTTAAAATTTTTTAGAACCTAAAAATCAAGGGCTCCCAACCTTACTGAAAATCACCTACATCCCTCCTTTCACCAGCCCATCAAAGCCGGCCTTTGTATGCATATATAATGATAACTTGCAGTTTTCAACTCAATTCAATGTAAAAGAACACTTGCAGTTTGATTAAGCTTTCCCACCAGACTTAAATGGTTAGCTTCAAGCTTCTCATGCTTTGCCAGAGAGGGCGGAAGAGGACAATGATACATCAACTTCTTCCAAATGCCATGTATTGAGAATTGATGCATGAAGCAAATGCTGTGTCTAGATTAATAAATGGAACAGTACTGATTATAAGAATGCACAACAGATGACTTACCTTTACTAGTTTGCGAGACGCCGTTAAAGATTTTAATTTCTCAGAAAGAAGTCTCTTGAGGTCTGGAAGCTCCCCATATTGGTCCTGTAGAAAGGGCAAAAGAACAGAGAAAAAGGAGCAAGACTTCAGCACTTTTTAACAAGAAAACTTCAGCAAATTAATTAATTAAATCAAGTTAAACTGTTGATTGCATTATTAACAATTGGAGTTAAATCAAGTGACGCAATCAAGTTTAATAGTTGAGCTTCCTTATTGAACTTCAGTAAACACATATAATAAGCAGACAGCGGGCAATAATAATGCGATAACTAATGCATGTAGATTTGGATCAGGGAATCCAAGAGAAAGATTCCATGCATTCTTTCTGGTCTTTTATGACTTTAATCCCATATGAAGTACATCCAAAAGTATGGAATTTTCACATTCTCATAAAGTTTTTTGAAAAATTGTTTAGGGAACAAACATACTAGCTCTCAGTATCATAAGAATTACAACTTGCATGACATGTCAACGAGCTAACAAACTTTCAGGCTCCAGAAAGCCATCATTTCTCATATTTCAAGATAATTGGAACCATTCTAAAAAAAATATGATTGACATCCCTAACCACCATTCACACATTAAACTACCTCAATGTATGCAGCAATGTTTGTCTTGTTTGAACCGTTGGGCTCCTTCAAGCTTACTATGGCCTCCATGATCAAAGCAGCCAAATCCAATCTATAGAAATTGAAGGAACAAGAACTGCCAATGAGACTTGTTTACATATACCACAGTAAAGTCACTTTCATCAGATGACTCTGATACAAATGTATAGTTGCTTGTCAACTGAGTAAAGAATAAACAGAAAATGCAGGGAATTACATGGCCACAATATACTATGCTAACGGTAGGCGCTGGTTCAAAAAAAAAAAAAACAAGACAAAACAAACAAACAAGAAAAACAGAAGCGTAATAGAAAACAAAAGAGTATTAGTAATGGTAGTTCATACATATGTAGATATAAAATATCATTATTACTGTTAATGACTTTCATGCTTACATTATATGCATGTATTTTACCAACAAAACTGCCAATTGTAAAGATTGCTTCAATAGTATGGAAATTAGCTGAGGAAATTCTGAATCACAAAGATTACTTATTTTAATTCTTTTTATTTCTTTATTTGAGTGTGATTTGATGCCATAAGCGAAATGCCAAACCTTACAGCTGGTCTCTTTGGAGCAGTTTTAATTTGCAGCATACCACTAGGAACAGCAAGAGGCCTTGTCTCAGCAATATCCTCCTCAGATTCAGCAGATGCGCTAAGTGCAGTAGAGTAACCATCTTGCTTAGAGACAGCTAAAGATCTCTTAAAAGATAACTTAGGTTTATCCTTTGAACCACATCCATTGGGCATTATACTCATATTCCTCCATTTATCCTGCAAAGAGGACAGAGAAACTATTTAATGCAACAACTACATGCTACTTTGACGAGTCAATAGAAAAAACTCTGGAATCAGAAAAGAAAACAAGCCAAATAGTCCATACACTATAAAAACAGTTTCAGTTCCCCATTTTATTATTGTGTTTCGTATGGAAATTTTCCATTTTGGGACCATAAACCAGGACTATAGCCACAATATCTAGAATAAATTTTAAGAGAAGCTAGCCAACCTAGAAGGCTAAATTTTGATAGAAGCAATCAACAGGAACTAAATGGCAGCTAACCTTCAAATCCACATTCGAACGAAAATACAAGATTCGACTGAATTCAGGGTCTTTAAGTATGGTACGCCACTTTCCAGCCCCATGTTTCCTGACTCCTGCTTTCAACGCCCCTTCTTCTTCTGCTGTCCATTTCTGCTTCGGAGCACCCATCTAGAGTACACAAATACCAAAACCTAACAAAAAAAAAACCATTTGCAAAATCTGAATTGCGATATGTCCGCACACGGGATGTAAGAATTAGCATCGAGGTACAACCAAATATAGAACCCATACCGTTGTTTTTACAGCTAGGGTTTTAAATTACATAGCGAGGGGTCGGCGGGTGGAGCCGACAATGTTTCCGACAAAAACTCCAGCTTCCCGAGAGGGAGGGTTTGGAAGATGATGAGGAAGAGAATATCGAGGAAAGAGGAAAAATTAGGGTTTGGAGGTGTAAAACGGTCGCCGCCGGAATTTTGGTTCGAAAGTCTGGAAGGATGAATCTGGAAAAAGTCAAATGCGTTGAATTGACGAAGGTTAGAATAAGAAGAATAACCCAAGCCCACTATGGCGCTATACATAAATGGGCTAAAGCTCAAAACAGCATATATTTGGGTTAGAGCCCGATTCCCTTTTTGTTTTTTGTTTTCGAAAATTTACAAAAACCCCCCGATGTTTGCCACAACCTACACTTGCCCCCCTATTTTAGAAAACCTACAGCTTTCCTGTTCAAACTGTCATATTTGTCAGCTTGTCTAATATGCTAGTGGACCAAATGTCCTAATTGACCAACAAGATTTTCAATTTGTTCAAATCAACTACAATATTCATCCCATGCCATTTTCAATCCATTTTCCCTAAATGTATAATATATTTCTAATAATTTTTTCATTCTTGAATAATTTCTATATTTATAAATTTACTATTAATTTATAATTTAATAATATATTTCCATGTTTATAAAGCAAGTTTAGCATTAATTTACTTTTTAACATCTTATTCATTTTTTAATTAATTCAAATAAAGAAGTACCCTTTTTCAAGAAAAATATATTTTAACTAATTTGCTGCATCTGTTGTCACTAATTTGATGGATTTTTTTATCTAAACACCTTCAATATGAACTAAACTATATGGTAAATGCTGAGTTAGTTATATAGGTGAAAGCATGTGAGGTTTTAATTGGTAGATGGCGACATATAAGGGAAGTATAACGTGAACTAATCAGCTTAATTAGTGATACTGGTAATTACAACAAATTTTAAAAGAAAAAATATAAAAAATCTTATTTTCATATATTTATCTTCTAATATGTGTATTTATTATTAATTTTATTTAATGTTATTTCAATTAATCAATAAATAATCTCTCTCTTCCCCCCTCCAGTGACTCATCTGTAGCCGATAAATTTAATTCAAAGATAATATAAAACTAACGCAAACTAAGAAATTTATTCATATGATTTTTTTCACACAAGAAACTGATGCACGAATCAATATGATAATTTACAAAGAAAAAGAAAAGAAAATAACACGATCTAGTCATATATAAATAAAATAAAATAAATCATGATCTAAGTAACAAAAAAAACATATGATAGTACATTACGTGTTACTGAAAATTATAGAATTTGTACATTATGGTGAGAATCAGCCATCAAGAAATTTTATTTTATTTTGAAGGCCAATTCTCACCATATGAAAAAATGTACACATTCTATAATTTTTAGTAACACATAATGTACTATCATGCTTTTTTTGTTGCTTAGATGATATTTTTTTTATTTTATTTATATATGACTATATCGTGTTGTTTTATTTTCTTTTTCTTTGTAAATTACCATATTGATTCGTGTATCAGTTTCTTATATAAGAAAAAATCATATGAATAAATTTCTTGGTTTGTGTTAGTTTTATATTGTCTTTTAATTAAATATATTAGCTACAAATCGATCACTGGAGAATAGAGAGAGAGAGAAAGAGATTATTGATTGATTAATTGAAATAACATTGAATGAAGTTAATAATAAATATGCATATTGGAAGATAAATATATTGAAGCAAAAATTTTTATTTTGTTTTTTTCCAAAATTTGTTGTAATTACCAGTATAACTAATTAAGCTTATTAGTTCACATTATGCATCCCATATCTGTCGTCATCTACCAATTAAAACCTCACATGCTTCTACCCATATAACTAGCTCAACGTCATACCATATGGTTTAGTTCATATTAAAGGTATTTAAATAAAAAGAAATTCATCAAATTAGTTAAAATATACTTCTATTGAAAAATGACACTTTTTTATTTGAATTAATTAAAAAATGAATAAGATGTTAAAAAGTATATTAATGCTAAACTTGATTTATAAATATAAAAATATATTGTTGATTTAGAAATTAATAGTAAATTTATAAATATAGAAATTATTTAAGAATGAAAAAAATATTAGAAATATATTATACATTTAGGGAAAATAGATTAAAAGTGGCATGAGACAAATATTGTGGTTGATTTGCACAAATTGAAAATCTTGTTCGTTAATCAGGACATTTTGCCCCACTAGCATATCAGACAAACTAACAGATGTGACAGTTTAAGGGGAAAAACTATAGGTTAGGGCAAGTGTAGGTTAGGACAAACGTCGGGGGGTTTTCGTAAATTTCCCTTTTGTTTTTCATACACAAGCAGGCAAAGAGGCAAATTAGTCATTCATATTTATGCTATAGAGCACATCACTCGCTATTGTTTATTAGCCAAAATAGGCATATAGTCCCTTAACTTTGCAACTCTAATGAATTAATTATTTATCTTTTACTCAATATGAATTAGTCCTTCAACTTTGAAAAAGTTATTAAGTTAGTCCAAAAATGGTGGTAGGTCAGACGGTGTTAGAATTTTTGCTAATGTGGCATGGGGCATCTCCATTTTCCATTCTTTTCCCTCTCTCGACACCGTTGCCATTTATCTTCCCCTTGCCACCACTTGTCGTCTATTGACCCTTGTCGATTGATCGTTTTTATAGTGTGGAATAAACATTGCAATCCATATCGCCCTTCACCACTAAAGTAGCCATTTTGCTGGGAGTTATAGCTGATTTGCCGATTCATTCGTCGAAGTATGAGCCAATTGGAAAGCTGGAAGTGGGAGCATCAGACTCGATTTTGTGAACGAAGGAAAGAATGTGGGTTACAGATTCAAGAATCACCACCGTCGGAGAAGCAAGACAAAACCAGATCTGTCAGATGAGAGAATGTGGGTCGCATCTTCATTGAATCCATCGAATCTGTAGCATCTCCATTGATTTCATCGATTTACTCACCAAGAATAGGAAAGTTGAGGTCGATTTCATTGATTTGCCAAGAATTGGAGTCCATTTGCATCTCTGTCAAACAACCACTCAAACAGCCAGGCCATTCGCCCCGAACTTTTATTTTTAAGCCACTCAAACAAACAGCGTTAAGTCACAAGGTTTTCAAGTCAGATGCTTTCCGTTAGCTGATGGACTAAATCATTTAGTTTAACAAATTTTAAGGACTAACACGCTTAATATGGAAAGTTAGTGGACTAACTAGCACTGAGTTAAACAAAAATGACTAACTCGCTTGATTTTTCCAAGATGGAGCACCATATGTGCATTTTGGCCTTGTTTCTTTGCAGTTGAATCCATCATCTAAGTTTGTTTGTTATAAATAGGGTTGAAAATGGGCCGGGCCAAGCCTGAGCTCGCCAAACTCAAGCTTGGCCCTATTGCAATTCGGTACTACTCGAGCTCGCGCTCAAGTTATTCAAGCCCATTTTTTTGGGCTTGAGCTCGGCTCGAAAGGGGTCAAGGCACCAATAAAAATATGAATTTAAAAAAAATATAAAATATATCCTGAATTTTGACAAAACATAATAAACCAAATCCAAATATTAAGTTTTACAACTAAATAAAAACATCCAAATGGAAGAGCATAGCAACATGCCAAGTCTAAAGTGAGAATTTTCAAGCAACACTGCAACATAAACAAAGTCACAAGTCAGCCAACCAACTTTGGTGAGGAAACTCCTACCCATGAACAACAACACAAATACATATGTTTAGAGTTCAGTTACAACTTAAAATGTAATAACATTTGAAGACCAAGTAGCAGCAAAATGCATAAATAGAGCACAACAACACTTCTAGCAGTAGCAAAAATGCATCAACAAGTAGTAGAATGCATCAACAAGCAACAAAAGGCAACTGACAGCAACAGCCAACGCAACAATAACATTTCCAGCAGTAGAACAGAAAAACACAGCAATAGAGCCCTGTAGTAAAACAAAACAATTCTTATGTTCACTTTCAGTTAAGGTCATGTTTACTTTCAGCTGATATGGTCACATGTCATGGCAAACAACTGAGGAGCTCAAATATACTTCTATGTATTGTTCAGTTCCAATAAACTCAATTACATGTGAAGATTTCAATGTTTTTACAGCATTTAAACCTTCAAGCATTCAATATTTCTGATGAAACCGAATTATATATGGTTACAATCTGATGACTATAATTAGCTTCAGCGTAAAAGACTCAAAACAAGAGCATTGAGAATTAACGGACGGGGAAACAATTAAAATTATGAAAATATATGCTCGTTTTCCACAACATAAATTAGATTATTAAGATTCCTTCAGCATAGATCAAGAACCCTAGCAATTTCTTTGCCTCGAGAGATAATTAATGCTCAACTCATACTTCTAGTTGAACAAACATGGAAGAATCACCATCAACATTCCGATAACACTGGAATGCAACATTCAGCTAGTGCTTCTTGCAAAAATTCAGGTACCTCTCTTCAAACTTAGGATTATAGGATGCATACAACAATCAAAATTCCATCTATCTATATAACACTGGAATGCAACTTAAACAGAAAAATACGGACTATTAAGTTGATGTCGATGGCCCAAAAACATTCATCACCAGCGATTAATATATGCATCAAATGTTAATACTCAACAAGTTGGTGAAAGTTTGGTAAATACTCTCTGTATGGACTTATCACATATGACTCCTAGTATCCAAAAGAATTTTCATAACAAAGAAGCTATTAAATAACAAGATTTTACCTGATTTGATTTATCACAATTGGATTTTTCTCACACTACAAAAGAGTAGAACCAAGCAAGCAAATAACTCAAGTATATGGAACTAAACTTTCTTACAAAATAATTTTGCTAAATATGAAATGATAATTTAACCATAAGATTTTTCAAAACAAAGAAGTTAGTAAAATTAATTTAAATACTCATAGTATCTTTCTTCTTTACACCATGGAGGTTTTTAAGCCAATCCTCTCCACAAATTAAGGCTTGCACAGTCTCAGTCGAAAGTGATGCACGGCATAAGTCAATCACTTTACTTCCAGCACTAAATTTTGCTTCAATTGCAACTATGGTAATTGAAATTGTTAAAATCTCAGCTCCCATCTTTGACAACACCCTATATTTTGATTGATTTCCATTCCACCAAGCTAATATGTCAAATAGTGAATCTGGATGACAGAAAAAACAATCATCTTCTAAGTACATGTCTAAATCAGTTTTCTCTAGCACCATAGTTTCGGTTGTCATTATATATTGCTGGATTTCTGCAAACCCCGAGCCTGAAGAGAGTACTGAAAGTAAAGCAAAAAATGATTGGGAAGAAGAATTGGACATTCCTTATTTCGGCTTGCACTTTGGTCATGCTCAATCACATACTCGTCGTACAACTCATATAAAGCTCTTTTCACCTTGTCAATATTCTCTCATGCCTTTAATAAGGTTTATATCCTTAGAAAACAATATTCAAGAGCCTTCATTTTAACTTTTGGGTCCAAAATGACAGCAATTGCCATCAACAAGTTGTACTCCCCCCAATACTTATCAAACTTCTGTTTCATCTTAGTCACCATATCTTTTACGAAGGCATTCTCAGTAGTTACCCTACTATTTAAAACCTGTTTCACCTTGTACACTTTAGAAAGAAACAAATTTGACGTTGGGTACGTATTTCCAAATATAACATTAGTGGCTCTAGCAAATACCTCTAAGATAACCAATATTTTATCCACCTTCTACCAATCCTCCTTACTTGGGCACGAGATATAATTGACCTCCCTTTGTTGGTATTTTGGGAAGACATCTTTAACCTTCGAAGCACAAGATAAAATCTCATAGGTTGAGTTACAATGAGTCTTACAGTCTAGCACAAGTTTTTTGTAAGGTAACTATAATTGTTGTATGATCTTACAGAATGTCTTCAATCTTGCTTTACTTTGATTCACAAAATGAACACTTTCCCTCACACCCTCGATCACATACTTAATCTTATTCAAACCATTTTGAGCAATGAGATTAAAAATATGCATACAGCATCGCATATGGAACAACTTTCCACCATAAAGCAATTTCTTATTCACCTAAAAAATATCTTTCAAATTACTAATAGCACTGTCATTAAATGAATAGTTATACACTGATATGGTGTAAGTCTTATTCTAGATGCCCCACTATTTCAGACACTTGTACAAAACATCTGAAATGTCCACACCACGATGTGGAGGAGGAATCTGGACAGAATTCAACACCCACTTATTAAGCTTCCAATCCGGGTCAAGAAAGTGAGAAGTGACTACCATATACCCTATTTTTTGACTTTTAGACTTCCACAAATTCGTTGTCAAGCTAATCTTTGAAATTTTGTTTAGAAGCCCTTTTAATCTTTTCTTCTCATGCTCATAAACCTTCATACAATCTGACCTCAATGTGACCCGACTTATCTTATCCCATTGAGGAATTGCAATCCTCATCATAAAGTTAAACCAATCATCCTCTACAACCATGAATGAATTCTCATGCATCAATACCCAATGAGCAATAGCCTCTCTCATCTTTATTGCATCAATTTTCCATTTACCACAACTGGTGTAAGGGTATAAAAGCTATCACCAGTAATTGTATTTTCTGGTTGAAAATTGGGAAGCCTTTGTCGTTTCATGTAGAGCTTTCTTTTAGTGCACTTTTTCAGATGCCTATGAAGATGTAATGTACTTGAAGACTTGCTCATGGATATAAGTGTTCTACAATGCATGCACTTTGCCTTCTTTAACCCTTTTGAATCAGTGCATGTTTTGAATTCTTTCCAAAAAGTTGATCTCTTGCTATTCTCTTTCCTTTTTTTCAATGCCCCACCAACTATTGTCTCACCACTAACAGCATCCCCATCATTTTTTTCTCTTATTCTCACCCTCATCTATCAAACTTGATTTGTCATTATCACTAGATAAAGTCTTAATGCGAATATCAGACATTTCTACTATTCGAGCTTGATCAATGTCAATGGTGGTGTCAATTTGATCAACATCCATGGGTGGATTTGTATTTGACTCACCTATAGATTGAAAACCCTTACTCAATATTGACATTGCTGCAAAACAAAACATTGTCACAGGTACATAAAAGGCTACTAAATTGCCTTGTTTCAGCCAATGTTTCTCAATTGTCTGCCTTGTTTCAGCAGACAAAATTCAGCAGCCAATGTACTCAATACCCCTTTAATGCTCAATCACTTACTAACTTATGATCATTTTATGACAAAAATCACTCTACCAATGGTATTTCCCAAACATAATAACAAACATCAACAAACATCAACACTCAAACATTGGAAATCTAGCGCAATAATCATTCATGAATTTACATACTCCACTAATTCTACCCCTCTAGTATTCTATTATTAATTACAGTATTCTAACATTGCAAACACATTACAAATAACAGATAAAAAAAAAAATTGCAAGTTTTATAAAAGCACTAACTATGGAAAGAACCATTCATAAGTTCCCAAGCACTACAAGGCAAAATTAAAATGAAATGGGGAAAACAAAATGACATAGATTGCAAATAAAAATTGCATGCAAGTGATGAAGGATAAAAGCATAAATTATTATCCTCGGTCATGTCTATGTATTTATATAATTATTAGTTTTATGAGTCTTGCCTAAGTTTACTTTTTATTAATTTTAAGGAACAAATGAAATTTGGTAATTTATGAGTCTGTTAGAAATTCTAGAATTTACTAGGTGATCTTATTCTGAGTTTTGTTTAATTTTCTTTCTTGGTTAATAGATAATTACTTAGTAGCTTTCCAAGTTCTATTATGATTTTCAATTCGAGTTCTCTTGCAATAGGTTTTCTTAACATAATCTAGTATCCGGCTTTACATTGCTCCTAAAGAACATTGCATTCCAAGCTCTTAAAGAACAGTGCTCCTAAATTAATAACAAACAGTGACACTCAAATATTGCAAAATCAGAAATTGAACAATTAAGAACAAAAAATTTAGATACGAAAATCCTAAACAAAATTTAAATACTAGGTTGGCTTCAGCTTCCTCAACTCTTGGTACGACGAAAACTGCTCCCTGGTTGGTGTAACGAGCTAACGACAACCTATTGTACGTGGTGCTAAAGCGTTACAAAGTCACGGCATTGGAGATGAAAGGATTTTGGTGCGTTGCACCATGGCACCGCCTAATTCTTCCTGCTTGGGGCCGAACAACAAATTATGGCACGGGCGTGGTGTTCCGACGAGGATACTGGTGGTCTCTGGAGGGCGACCGCGACTGGGAGTATTGGAATCAGAGTAGGGCGAATCAATGCACGAGCATCGGAATCAGAATTGACTGGCGACTGGGAGTATTGGAATCAGAGTAGGGCGAATCAATGCACAAGTATCGGAATCAGAATTGACTGCGAAGGCGAGGATGGGATAGGGATACGAATTACGAAGGCTGAGGGGACTGGGGAGTGGGCTGGGACAACGGGCCTAATGATAAGGCCTAATAATTTAAATATCGAGCATGTTAAGCTCGAGGGCCTAAAGGGCCGAATATATGTAGGCTCGAGCTTGGCTCGAAAATAACTCGAGTCTAATTTTTGGCTTGAGCTACCCGAATAAAGCCCGGCCCGTTTTCAGCCCCAATTATAAATATTGGCTGCTAATGCCTGGAACCATAACAAATTAGCCACTAGCGAAACTAATGGCTGAAATATTTTGTTATCTCATGGAATATTCCATGAAATATGGTGATGATGTGGCCAAGTAAAATGGTAAATTACATAATTTATTCCTGAAATATATGCTCCTATTCACATCAATCCCTAAACTAAAAAGTATAGCATAAGAACCATTTAATAAGTTGTTATATTACCAATATATCCAACTCTGCTCTCTCCCATAGAGTCGGTCACTGGCAATGGCCGTCTCAACAACGGCAATCTTTGTATGAAATTACTCCCTCTAATGGATCTCTGCTTGCTCCTAAACACACTCAGTAATGGATTCATTTTCTTTTTAGCAATGTGATAGATCAAGTAGTGTTTTTCTAGGTCAAGTGGCTGCTGTCCAAAGTTTTTTCATGAACTTTTGTTTTGTTCCTACATAAATCATCACTGCAGAGAGCTTTATTAAAACCAAAAAAGATATAAAAAATAAAAAGGTGATTAAAAAATAAATGTGTATTTCTTTATAAGCACGAAGCATTAGTAAACACAGAGTATAAGAAGAAGGTGGAAAAGAGAAGAAACAAAGTTTAGAAGGGATTTGTTTTATGTACAAAAGTTTAGGGGCTAGGTCAAGACAAAATATGTCATGTCACTTTCCATATTGTATTTCCAGGTCGACTACATTTGCTATATCACTGTCTATCGTAGACACCGTAACGAGAGTAAGTAATTGTCACTTAAAAGATAATGTTGATAATATATTTAATTGTTCAAAAAAAAAAAGGACAATAGTGGCCAACCTGCATATTTTGCAAACATAAGTGGCTAATTTTCCCTTTTTGCCTTTATACACATAATGATATTACAGAGTGTTTTTGGTCCAAGATCCATAGTATCCAATAGATAATTGTCACATTGGCCCCAGCCTCATTTAATAGTGAAGTTTTTACAAATCCTGAATTTCCATTTATAAGACTTGAACTCGAAATGTTACTTAGGATAAAAGAAATCCTAATGTATTCCACGCCACATCTTGATCTCTATCTCATAGTTTATAATGCGGTGGGAACAACACATAAAAGACATACATAAAATCTGTCACAAGAGAATTCATGAATAGAGCAAATTGGAAGAGAAATAATAAGAGCATAAACTCAAAGGCTCTATACTTGTGGAATTTAAAAACAAGATATCTATGTAATTATTGTTGTGTTTCAATCTTAGTGCATCTAATTTAATAACAAGAAACTAGTTACAGATTCCAACAGTATCAACATTTTTAGGCCAATCATAAATGTTGGCTGCTATATTTTGTAAGATATTTTTCTAAAAAAATGTTTAGACCATTTTAGAACTAATGCCATAGTGGCATATTTGTCGTCATCCTTTGCCTTTAGTTGAAGACTACTAAAAAATCTAAAATCAACACTCTTTTGTGCATATAAATATGGGTGAACTACATTTTCCATGGATTTGCACTTGACCCATTTACTTTTATCTTTAAGTTTGGATGCCTACTACGATCAAATTTTAAAGTATACATTAAAATGTATCACAATAAGTTTGATTTAATAAAATTTTCAAAATTTATGGGCAATTTAAATCTTTAGTGTTTTATTGGGTAAATTTCAGAGAACTTTTTTCTTTATTAACATTGACGGATCTATATGTATTTTTGTGTGGTGTATGGACTCCACTAAAATTTTTAATGTCTTTAAAAAAATTAGGTAATTATTAGAAAGACCGCATTAAAACTTATCAAATAACTCCATTAATTTAAGAAAACAAGCATAATAAAATAAAAGCATGAATAACTAATTTTCTATAAATACATTCAAATTATATTAAAATTTTATGTTTTCTTTTATAGATATGTTATATATAAAAAGTAACTATATAAGAACCCCACACAAAAAATCTTTTAGATTCTTCTTTGTTTATTAAAATTCAAAAGTATGAGGGAAAACTAATTTCAAACCACTATGGTAAAAAGTAATTTTACTATATTCTAAAATAGGAGGTCATTTTACTGTCCATCTACGGTAAAATTTAATGTTCATGAACAGTTGCTCTCTTGCCCGCCCCATTTTTTTTGGAATAAATTGCATGCACTGCCCTCAACTTTTTAATTATTATCTCTGTTTTAACTATAACCTTCATTTTTCTCGTACGATACCCTAACCTCACTAAAACATTTCATTTTGACCTCTTTTGGATGAAAATCATTATCTTAGATGGAAAATGTCATGTCAGCACAAGATTATAAGGACAAAAGCTAGTTTTAACTCCCTAAAAACTTTCTCTTTCCCAAAGAAACATAAAGACTTTGAAATTTAATGATCCAACCACTCTGTCACCACCTAAAAAAAAATTATAATTTTAATCAATCATACCCTTTCTCATCCTTTTTAACTTTCTCTTCTATCATTTCTTCTAAAGCTTAATCGATTTTTGTAAATCGAGCTTCAAATATTTAGGTTTTATAATTTCAGATGCAGACTTATAAAAAATCAATGTGATTTGGAAGAAACAATAGACGAGAAAGTTAAAGAGGATGAAAAATGCTACTAAACCATATAAGCCGATTAGAATTTCTGGAAAAAAAATTTCCCGGTATAGTCACGCCGCCGCGCCAATAAGTATTCTCACGGGTGTTGCACCATGCCGGATAAAAAAAATTTAGAATTTTGATTGACCTATATGGTTTGGTAGCATTTTTCATGCTCATTAACTTTCTCTTATATCATTTCTTTCAAATCTCAATGGATTTTTGTAAATTGGAAGAAATAATAGGAGAAAAAGTAAAAAACAATGAAAAGCACTATCAAACCATGTAGGCTGATCAAAATTTAGGAATTGTTTTTCCGGCATGGTAGCACCGCCGCTTGAAAACTCATCAGCCTGGCGGCACCTCTATGCAATAAATTTTTTTTTTGAGAATTTTGATTGGCCTATATGATTTGATAGTATTTTTTATCCTCTTTAACTTTCACTTCTATCATTTCTTCTAAATCTCATTGAATTTTCATATACCATATCTAAATTTGTGAAGCCTAAATCTTTGAAGCTCGATTTACAAAAATCAGTTGAGCTTCGGAAGACATGATAGAAGAGAAAGTTAAAGAAGATAAAAAAGGGTATCAAACTGTGAAGTCTTATTAAAATTCTAATTTTTTTTTTGGGTGGTAACGGAGGTGGTTGATTCATTAGGTTCCCGAGTTTTTAGGTCTCTTTGGCAAAGAAAAAGTTTCTTAGGAGTTAAAAATAGCTTTTTCCCTTTATAATCGTATGCTGGTGGGGTCTTTTCCATCCAACATAACGATTTTTGTCCGAAAAAAGGCTAAAATAAAACATTTTAATGAGGTCAGGGTGTTGTAGGAACAAAATGAAGGTTAAGGTTAAAACAGGAACAATAATTAAAGGTTGGGGGCAGTGAGTGCAATTTACACTGACTTTTTTTTTTCGCACTTCTTGGTTTTTGGTCAAATGCCTTTTTGGTTCCTAAATATTTCATGTCTGCCATAATAGTCACCCACTTTCGCCTTATGTTGTGAGCTAGAGTGACTGAAGGCTGCTTATTGACTGTGGTAGGATCGGCTAATCCTAAAGTCTAGGGACTATTACTAGCTAAAACCAACAATACAGGGACTGAAAGTGTATTAGTGGAATTTATGGCAGTCCCTAGGAAATGATCAAATTCATTTTTTGATCCCTGAATATAACACTTCTACCAATATTGGTCCCTGACTTTCGTCATCTATTGGGAACTTTTAGTAAAAAAGATGAAATTTGGATGATTTATTTAAATTTAAAATGATAGTGCCTTAAATGGAAATAAGAGACATGTTTTTATTAACCATATTAAATGCCAAAGTATTTTTCTTTTATATGATTTTATTCAGATTTATAATTAGATAGGTTAGATTTAAAGTTTTGATTAATTGAAACAAATACATAATTTGCATAACGCATGAGTGTTTTACATGAGTTTAATTTAGAGTTTTAATTATTTAAAACAGTGCAACAATTTGCATTATGCATAGGTAGTCTTAAAATGTATCATTTTATCACTAATTCATTATTAAGTAAAAATCTGGAAAAACTTGTGTATGTATATTATGCAATGTTATCATACACTAAAAATGCTAGAAGCTTTTTCTTTCTCTTGATTGTCTCATTTTGGATTGGTTAACAAAATTGCTTTAATGATTTTTTTTTTGTTTATTATCTTTAATGCTCTTTTGACAATATATAAATGCATTTTCAGTTGACTATTTTGTGTATTCACAATTATTAATACTCAGATTTTACTTAATGTTAAGGTATATCTTATCCATTTATATTGTTCCATTGATAACTTATAGTGATTTTATTACAGCTAATGTTATTGTAGAATATACCATACGCAACACGCAGATCTCACATACCTTGTCAAAATTGGCTTTGGAGAAAAAATAATATGGTAAGTGAAGATTTTCAGTAGCATACGTTATCTCTTTTACTTATTTGTGTGAAAAATAATTTTCTCGATTAAAAATAAATGAATGATTTTTGGAAAATTTTGTTGCAAATTGATAAATGTAACATTCGAATGATATAATCACAAAAAGGGAGAATTGTAAAAGAAACACTCATTTTAATGCGATAATAACTGAAATCCTTTCATTTAAAAACATTTTCTTGAGAAAAAAGATGTCAAACAAAAGAACATCTGTATTACCATGGAAAACAACAACAAAGCTATCCGATTTGTTTGTGTTCTACGATTTGCTTAGTAGCAGCTTCTAGTTAAATATCAATGTATGTATGTCCACTGATTCACTATAAAATTTCCGGGCAAGTATTTAAAGCGAGGCGATGTGACCAAAGAAATCATCTCAACTGTGATGCAACCATATTCTTGTTGGAAGAAGAAACAAGTAACAATAATAGATGTGTCCAAACTCCAAACAGCAAATGGCGGGTCAAACACAAGGGGCAATGTATGTGTAAAGTTCAATTATTACGGAACTAACAGTAACACTAACAGCCGGGCGGGGGGAACAGAACACATTGAGCAATTGGCAGTACGACTTGACGAATACCCTGCTGTACCAACACAAACACCAACAGCCTTCTCTCGTCAGAAACAAGCATCCAGAAGGCAGCAGCAGCACAGAGCAGCCAAACTGCAAAACCCCACACCACACCACACGTTAATAGTATAAAATGGCAACACATCAACCAAATTCTTAGAAATTCTACAACAACACAATTGGTCTGCGGGCATCAATCACTTCAGACCTCAAGGCGACAGAATACAACCATTATCTGAAGCTCTTTCATCCCATGCCTCTAAACAGGACTATAAATCACAGACAAATCAAACGAATGCCAACACAACTAGCAAGTTGAGAGCAATGTGATTTTCTTTACCATAGGATGAGATGAGAATCCCCAGAACTAACCGACCCCTTAAGGGCCAAAACCAGCAAAATTTCAATTACTTACCAACACCCTCAGACAGGTGACTCCGACAAACATAAGAAATTCACCCACAAATGCCTCCTTGTTACCAAAAGTTCATGAAACCAAGACAACCTCCCACTCCCAGACTCCCAGGTCCCAACCCAACCACTGCCCGCTAGATGATTCTCAATTCCGGGGTATTTACGGGATTTTACAAGAAACTTGCAAACTCGTACGGCCCAAACCAAATCTCATCGTCATCGCTAGTGTGCCAACCAGCGAACGAACCGAGGCAAAACAATATCCCTCTTCGACTAGATTGAATTCCAAAAAAAAACCCAACAGAAAGCACTAGATCGAACCACAGGCAATCACAATTCGGCAAACAGAAAAAGAGGAATAGGTTAGACTAAATACCAGCCTTCCAAGCAACCGACGCTGGAGCTGCTCTGCTGCTGAGGCTGCTGCGCGTACTGAGGAGCGTACTGGGGAGGGTAACCTTGCGGTGGCGGCGCAGGGTATCCCTGAGGAGGGTACCCCTGAGGAGGATACCCAGGCGGAGGATAGGCGTCCTTCGCGTAACCTTCCGGCGGATAACCTATCGGAAGTTGAAATCGATAACATCAGATCCAATCAAGAAAAACCCAGAAATCAGATTAAGAAACAAAGGAGAGAGAAAACAGAAATTTGGAATCGGCGTTGACCTTGAGGAGGCGGAACGCCGACCGGAGGCTGTTGATTGTAGTAACTCATTGTTTATCAGATTCTGGTGATCAAATCGGGCAAGATATATTCTCTGGTCTTCTTGCTTTTTCTTGTGGCAGAAGCTTTAGAGAGAGAAATAAAAGTGTTGTTTGTGTGAGAGAGATTTTTCTTTCTTATAGGGAGCCAAGTCCTAATTCCAAACCAACACAACAAATCCGGTTTAAGCAAAAAAAATGACGAATAAGGCATTGAATTCTACGGTAAATTCGAAACACCCCTACAATTCTGAAAATTGCTTTTATAGTCCAATAAGTAACGTTTCTATGAAAGGTTAATACTCAATTCAATTCATTGTTTCTCTCTTAAACTATAGTAATATTTAAGAAATAGGTAACTAAATATAATCTATCAGAAATATAAGAAAGCTACGATTTCATTGTTGATTAAGAGCAATTCTATATTGGAACATCAAATACTAAATTAACTTTTATTTTGAAGAAAATAGAAGAATTAATAAGTTAAATTTCTCTTATAGGCATTTTCTTTCTAGTTTTACTTGTTTGAAAGAAAGGGGGGGGGGGGGGATAAGAATTGGTTTTCAAAAGTTGAGGGTACTTTGAGTTTCTTTTGGGAACCTCGTGCAGTTGAGTTTGGGGATTGACAGATTGGGACACGTGTGTAAAGTCGTGGGTTATAACTGGTGGAGGGGGCAATCTCGGCGGCCACGAAGAAAAGGCGAGGACTTGGTTGGCAATTTAGGATTTTCCGCGGCCAATGCGCGTCCCCACCTCAGGAGAGCTGCTGCTATTGGCTTCGTCTCCTCTTCCCTGTCTCTCTCTCTCTCTCTCTCTCTCTCTCTCTCTCCCCCTATCGCTTAATTTAATTTCTCCATTCTTTTGAAAAGAATTTTATTTTCTAGTTGAATATGTAATATGAATATTTGGGCAATTTCCTGAGGAAAAACATCATTGTAATTTATTAGACTAAATTATTTTCCTTATTTGAAAGCTATGGGTATACTAAATACTAATCAATATATGTATAGTAGTGTGAACACAGTAAATTAGGTTTACTTAATTGCTAAGTTAGCACTTCTTACCCAGATCCCCAGGGGTTTAAAATTTAAGGCCAACACTCATAAATAGAATAGGGACAAAAGGGGATAATTTTGGTATCATCTTCTCACGTTTTGCAATGGTGGTTGGTGGTGGCAACGGGGAGAAAGTGGAGGCGTTGCATTTTGAATTAATGCAGTGGAAAATTCAAAACTCGAGGGAGGTACATATCTTGATTTTTTAATGGTTAAGAATTAATCAACAACTTGAATTTAGCAGCAGAAGGATTACGGATGTGGTCCTAGGTAGGGGTGTAAAACGAATCGAGCATTACCGAATAGTTCAAGCTCGAGCTCGTTTTTTTTTTTAATCGAGCCTAACAAGTTTCAAGCCCGAATTCGAGCCAGATTTTATGTTCGAATCCTTAACGAATCGAGCTCGAACTCAAATATGTTCGGCTCGAACTCTTAACGAGCTTGGTATAATATAATTTATTTATTAAAACAAAACATATATCCTAAAATCCCTAGATTTCCTGCCTCAATTCAAAATTCCCCTGGCTGCCCTCACCCACCCTGTCCCTCACAGCCCGCCCACCCTTAGGAGTTGCAACTCGCGAGTTTCGCCTGGCGACTCACTGTCGCCTCAATTGTCGGCTTAATCGCGATTATCGTCTGCAAAATCGCCGTCACCCGTGCGGCCCAGCTGTCGGTTCCTGCATCCGCCGTATCACCGTCGCAACTCGATCTTCTCACCATCGCGCCGTCTGTTGTCGGGCCGTCGCACCAGAGCCTTATCTCCATCGTCCATCTGTCACGCCGGCAAGCCTTCCCTCCATCGTGCCATCATCACACCGTTGAGCATTCTCTCCGTCGCGCCTCCCTTGTCTCAACTATGCTTTTCGAGCTCGAACTGAGCTACACTGTTCGAGCTCATAAACCAAGTATATCGAGCCTCTCGAGCTAACGAATCGAGCTCGAGCCTACTACGAGCCGAGCTCGAACCTTGTTTCTAAAGCTCGTCGAGCTCGAGCTCGAGCTCGAGCATACTCCAATATGAAACGATCTGAACTCGAGCCTGGCCTGTTCGAGCTCGGTTTGGCTCGTTTACACCCCTAGTCTTAGGTGGTGTGACTGGGTTACAGCAATAGCTATCGGGGATGGGAGTCACGAGGGGCTAAGGAGTAAGGGCAAAACTGGACACAAGGGGCACATCTTTACACCCAATTTATTTTAATTTAAAATTATTTTAAATGTTTTTCACCTATAATTAATTTCATTTGAAAGCCTATATTATATAGGTGTAATAATCTATTTGAAACAAAATTTTTATCATGTTATTAAATTTTTATGACAATTTCTTTTTAAATGTTTTAAAAAATAAAAATTTATAAAAAATTAATAGCATTATAAAAAATTTACAATCAATGGATTATTTCACCTAAATAATATTAACTTCCAAATAAAATTATTTTCAAGTAAAAAAGATGTAAACATAAAAATAAGTTATTTTGAATTAAGTTACATTAAAAAAGAAAATTTCATAAAAAATTAATAGTATTATAAAAATTTTACAATCAATGGATTATTTAACCTAAATAATATTAACTTTCAAATAAAATTAATTTCCAGTAAAAAAGATGTAAACATAAAAATAAGTTATTTTGAATTAAGTTGTCTTAAGTTAAAACGAATTGGGTGTTAGTATTCCTTGAACTACATAAATATTACATATATATATATATATGCTGGTTTGGAGCAAATAAAGAAAATTAAAGCACTCTAGCTAGGTGATTTTTAATTGTTCGTCCTTTATTTGGGTATATTAATTTTGCAGGTTCACTCACGATTAATGCATGTGCGCGCATTTCATTTTCATTATCAACTTATTAATTGGTTTTTTTTTTTTACCGTGAACTCTTTAAAAATGTTTTATACTCCTTCCGTCCTAATTTACTTAAAAACATATTTCTTTTTGAGAAGTCCAAAAAAAGTTGAAATGTTTCCTCTTTTGGAAAAGTTTAAACAATTAAATTATCATTTTATACAAAACTCAATAAAGACTCTTTTTTTAATCTCCACTCAATCTTTCACCGCACAAAATCCAAAAAAGAATCTTTTCCTTTTTAATTATTATTTAAACTTTTACTACATAAAAAAATAATACAAATTACATACATCTTAATCTCCGTGTCCAGACAAATGTTTCAACTAAAATGGGATGGAGGTGGTATTTTTTAGCCTTCCATTGGATGGATAAAATAACGGAGATGAAATTAACTATTAGTGTTTCACTAGTGTGGCAACGTCGGGTTTTCGGGAGTCGCCACCAATCAGTTTTCTTAGGTCGATTGGTCACCTTAAAATTGGTCTGCGAGAGTTCGGGGATCGGGAGTACGGTTACGTTAAAACAACTTTGTTAAAACGCCCAAAAATTGGCACCTTAGTTGATTTTAATTTTGTTTTGCTTTGCTTTTAAATAATTCTCAGTTAATTTTCAAAATTAGAAATTTTAACTGGATTAGTCGAAATGTGGATTTTTAAATTAATTAATTTGTATGAAATTTTATACTTCCGAACCATGGACTCTGCCGAGTCATTTGGACACGGAAGATTTTTGATTCCGAACCATGGACTCTGCCGAGTCATTTGGACACGGAATTTGGTGAACTTTTAAATAATTTAATCCATATTGTAAATATGGATTTTTATCTTTTTTTTATTTAATTTATTTATTTAAAAGGGTGATATTTTTTTTAAACCGCAGATCCTGACGGATCATCCGGATATGTAAGTTGATTTAATTTATAGTTAATTATTTAATTCTTATTTTTATGGAATTAATTATTATTTTAATTACTAATTCGTAATTCTTTTTGTTATAGAATTTTTAGATTCATTAATAATCTAAAAATTTTTATTTTCTATATTTTTCTTTCTTTTCTTTCTTTTCCTTCTTATCTTTCTTATCTTATCTTATCTTTCTTATCTTTATTATCTTTTTCTTATCTTTCTTATCTTTTTCTTATCTTGTTTTAATTTTCTTTTTGTTTTCTTGTTTAATGAAAAATATTTATTATTTTAGTGGATTTAAAAATTATATTTTAAATAAATCAGTAAAATATAAAGTCTTAATTTTCATGTATTTTTTTTAAACAGGTTTTATTTTTATTTTTTTATTATTTTTACTGGATAAAAATAACTATTAAAATTAATTTTAACTTTTTGCTATCTTTAAAGAATTAAAAACATGTATGTAAAAATAAAAATAATTGGCTTTTTTTAAAAATAATTTTTATTAGCCTTAATAATTAATTACAAAATAATCTTCTTTTAATTTTCATTTATTTATTAATTAGTAAAGGGTAAAGGTGAATTAAATAAAAAATTATATAAAGAAAAAAAATTAATAATAATAAAGTGGGGCTTTTTGGCCATCCACTTTAAAAATAATAATAAATGTTAGCAAAGTTAATTAAATTAATTGTTAAACAACAATAATAAAAAGTTAGTCAAGTTAATTAAATTAATTAATTAACCAAAATAATAAAAGTTAGCCAAGTTAATTAAATTAATTAATTAACAACAGTAAAAAGTTAGCCAAGTTAATTAAATTAATTAATTAACAACAATAATAAAAAGTTAGCCAAATTAATTAAATTAATTAACAACAATAAATAAAAAGTTAGCCAAATTAATTAAATTAATTAATTAACAACAATAATAAAAAGCTAGCCAAGTTAATTAAATTAATTAATTAACAACAATAATAAAAGTTAGCCAAGTTAATTAAATTAATTAATTAACAACAATAATAAAAGTTAATTAATTGTTAACAACAATTATAAAAGTTAGTAATAATGCAAAAATTAAAAGGTTAGTAACAATAATAGTATTAAAAGTTAGTTGTTAGTAAGTTAATAACAACAATAAAAAAAGGGGTTAGTAATAAACAAATAATAAACAAACAAGTAAAAATTAAAAGGGTTAGTAATTAATTCTGCAAGAATAAAATACAAAGTTAGTGACCAAAGTGAAAGAAATTGAAAAGATGAAGGATTAAATGAGAGTTGTACCCTTGATTTTAAATTCTGAATTCTGAGAAATGGAAACAGAGGGCGCGCGAGGGGGGGAGAAGATGGCTTAATCGTCAAAATGAAAAGTTTTGAGATTTTCTGAGGAAAGGAAGGAGAGCTAGGGACTAAGGCTGTAATTTTTTCTATTTTAAAAACGGAGCTCTAAGCTTTTCTTTCTATTTTTATCTGTGTTCAGCACAAAATTTGGGGGGCTATTTATAGAGGAAGTTTAGCTGAACTGTTGATGGATAAATTAATAAAAAATTTCAAACTTATCTCTTAAATTGGTAAAATGACAATTTTAGTCCTTTACGTCTCTCAGCCTCAGGATAAGTTCCTGAAGCTTCTGATTTTGACAATTTTGTCGTTTTCTGTCAATTTGAGCCAAAAACGTCGGCAGGCTCAAAATTTTATGTGACAAACTACCAAATGCTCCTGGAACTTTTAGAATTTGTCAATTTTTTCCGAAACTTCTCAATTTTGTCATTTTTACCTCAAACTTTTAAATTTTGCCATTTTTTTTTTGGAGTTTTCTTTTTTCTTTCATATATCATTTTAAATCAAATCTTCACAAAAAAAAATGTATTTTAAACTAATTAAAATTTTTAGTAATAATAATAATAATAAAAATAATAATTTTTTATTATTTAATTTCTTTTATTTAATTTCTTTTAAAAATTTTTATGGTCGGACGAAATTGGGTGTCAACAGCTGCCCCCCTTTGCATGCTTCATGAGACATGATGTATGCAAAGTCGTTACCAAATTTCGTCCGGCTTAGCTAGGCATTGAAAACCTTTTCGCCGCCTAAATCCTGAGGTTAAGGAACTCTTCTTAGAACCTCGGCGATAGGAGCTCTCCTATCGTTGAAGGAAAATTGATTGTTTCTGAGGCAAAGGTTCCATCCTTAAAACCTCGGATTGATTGATTGATTTCGAAGCAAAGGTTCCATCCTTAAAACCTCGAATTGATTGATTGATTTCGAGGCAAAGGTTCCATCCTTAAAACCTTGAATTGATTGATTGATTTCGAGGCAAAGGTTCCATCCTTAAAACCTTGGATTGATTGATTGATGTCGAGGTAAAGGTTCCATCCTTAAAGCCTCGAATTGATTGATTGATGTCGAGACAAAGGTTCCATCCTTAAAACCTCGGATTGATTGATTGATGTCGAGGTAAAGGTTCCATCCTTAAAACCTCGAATTGATTGATTGATCTCGAGGCAAAGGTTCCATCCTTAAAACCTCGGATTGATTGATTGATTTCGAGGCAAAGGTTCCATCCTTAAAACCTCGGATTGATTGATTGATGTCGAGGTAAAGGTTCCATCCTTAAAACCTTGAATTGATTGATTGATCTCGAGGCAAAGGTTCCATCCTTAAAACCTCGGATTGATTGATTGATTTCGAGGCAAAGGTTCCATCCTTAAAACCTCGAATTGATTGATTGATGTCGAGGTAAAGGTTCCATCCTTAAAACCTCGAATTGATTGATTGATCTCGAGGCAAAGGTTCCATCCTTAAAACCTCGGATTGATTGATTGATCTCGAGGCATAGGTTCCATCCTTAAAACCCCGGATTGATTAATTGATGTCGAGGCAAAGGTTCCATCCTTAAAACCTCGATGATTGATTGAGTTCGAGGCAAAGGTTCCATCCTTAAAACCTCGGATTGATAATTGATCTCGAGGCAAAGGTTCCATCCTTAAAACCCCGGATTGATTGATTGATGTCGAGGCAAAGGTTCCATCCTTAAAACCTCGACGATTGATTGAGTTCGAGGCAAAGGTTCCATCCTTAAAACCTCGGATTGATAATTGATTGTTCTCGAGGCAAAGGTTCTATCCTTAAAACCTCGGATTGATTGATTGATCTCGAGGCAAAGGTTCCATCCTTAAAACCCCGGATTGATTGTTTTCGAGGCAAAGGTTCCATCCTTACAACCCCGATAAAAATTGATTGTTTTCGAGGCAAAGGTTCCATCCTTAAAACCCCGATGATGAAAATTGATTGTTTTCGAGGCAAAGGTTCCATCCTTAAAACCCCGATGATGAAAATTGATTATTTTCGAGGCAAAGGTTCCATCCTTAAAACCCCGATGATGAAAATTGATTATTTTCGAGGCAAAGGTTCCATCCTTAAAACCCCGATGATGAAAATTGATTGTTTTCGAGGCAAAGGTTCCATCCTTAAAACCCCGATGATGAAAATTGATTGTTTTCGAGGCAAAGGTTCCATCCTTAAAACCTCGATGATGCAAATTGATTGTTTTCGAGGCAAAGGTTCCATCCTTAAAACCCCGGATTGATTGATTATTTTCGAGGCAAAGGTTCCATCCTTAAAACCCGGATGAAAATTGATTGTTTTCGAGGCAAAGGTTCCATCCTTAAAACCCCGATGATGAAAATTGATTATTTTCGAGGCAAAGGTTCCATCCTTAAAACCCCGATGATGAAAATTGATTCTTTTCAAGGCAAAGGTTCCATCCTTAAAACCCTGATGATGAAAATTGATTATTTTCGAGGCAAAGGTTCCATCCTTACAACCCCGATGAAAATTGATTGTTTTCGAGGCAAAGGTTCCATCCTTAAAACCCCGATGATGAAAATTGATTGTTTTCGAGGCAAAGGTTCCATCCTTAAAACCTCGGATTGATTGATTGATGTCGAGGTAAAGGTTCCATCCTTAAAACCTCGATGATGAAAATTGATTATTTTCGAGGCAAAGGTTCCATCCTTAAAACCCCGATGATGAAAATTGATTATTTTTGAGGCAAAGGTTCCATCCTTAAAACCCCGATGATGAAAATTGATTTTGAGGCTAAGGAGCTTTCCTTAGGACCTCGAGCGAAATTTATATGAAAGCAATTGAAATTGGAATAATTTTCTTCGAAAGTGTGAATTTTCATAATAGGCGAGCGCAAAGAATTAGGCTTCGATAAAACGAGTGAATCTTGATGATGACAATAACACTGACAAATTATGTAAAGGGAACGGATGTTTGGAATCAATATTCAAGGTTCATCTAATATTTTCTTCAGTAAATATAGATTCCCTTGTGAGATATGTCATCCGAATAAGGTTAAAGCTTAACTACCCCAAAATGTTATGCCTAGTAGACCTAATAGGATGCGTCTCAAGAGTAACAAAAATTACTCTTTACTCAGCCATTCCAACCTAAAGGCATTGTCGCATGGTTTTAATATCAGCATGGACGAAACTATATTATAAGATAACGAAATTCCCTGAAAAGAAAAACTGAAATACGAAAGAAAATGCTGATAATTAAAACGAAAGGACAAGAAAAACGGATCAGATCGCTTCTTCTTCCACAATGCTTCAACAGGCCGGGTAAAGGACAATTATGGGAGTGAACTGGTCGGGAAAGACTGTCGTGTCCAGTCTATTTGGATCATTGCTGGATCTGGTTCAGGAACAAAAGCTTCCATTTTATCTAGTAATTCTTCAGCAGTTGTTGCGGATATTATGATTCGTCGTGCCACCTCAGGGATAAACTTCTGCTTCACAGCACGATTCATAAAAGATAATAGACCTGCGAAGAAATAGTTAACATTTAACAGCCCAATGGGTTTTTGATGCAAATTAAGTTGGGCCATGGAAGCGATTTGGAAGACTTCTCCTAATGTGCCAAAGCCACCTGGTAGAGCGATAAAAGCATCAGCATTAAAAAGCATTTGTAACAAACGCTCTTGCAAATTTTTAACCACTAGCTCTTCTCCAATTGTGCCCCCAGAAACCGATTTCAGAGATGCAGGGATAATACCCAGAACCTGGCTTCCTCCTAAAGATGCTGCTGATGCTACAGCTCCCATTAATCCAACATTACCTCCTCCATAAACTAAGTGTATTTTTCGCTCAGCTAATACACTACCCAAATGGTTGGCTGCCTTTAAGTACTCTTCATCTTCTCCAAGAAAAGCTCCAGAAAATACACAAATACTTCGGGATTTACGAGTGGAGGTTTTCTCCATTCCTATCCTTACCCATGTGAGAAAAGAGGATATATTTATAGAGATGAAAAGATAAAGTAATAATTTTATTTTCAAGAATGGATACATTATTGCCAGCTATTCACAGTAGTCACGAGTATGACTTTGGTCAGGTATAGGTACACTATCATTAAAAGATGAGGAAAATTTTCAAAATAGCTGCTAGCATGTACAGTAGTCACTACTGTAGCTTACGTCAGGAGTAGGTACGTGATTGTTGGAAGAGAAGGAAAATTTTAAAAAGTGGCAGCTATATATAGTAATCATAACTGTATCTCATGTCAGGAGTGGGTACATTATTGGGAGGATAATTTCAAAAGCGACAGCTAGCATGTACAGTAATCGTGACTTTGGTTCACGTTAGGAGTGAATACATTATTACCAAAAGGGGAGGAAAATTTCAAAAGCGACAGCTAGCACGTACAGTAATCGTGACTTTGATCCTCGTCTTCCAATGGCTTTGCGTCCAGTAATGGCTTTAATGCTTTCTATGAATCGGTGATTTGCATCTCATCTAGCTTTCTCATAAACTGGCAAACAGGGTCGTTTAGGGTCAGATTCCCAAGACTGTAACGATCTCGTTCTTTTTGGAAAATTATCCATAATCCAACAACCTCAAATTGCACTATTCCGCAAGAATGCGCTTCAAGAACCTCTAGAATATCTTCTAGAGATTCCTTACGCAAGCCATTCTTAATGAATCTTATTCTATCATTACGATTTCTGGTGATCACTCCTGGAGAACGACATTTATTGCCGCAAATCCACCATCCACAATTATGACAAACGCCTAACCTCTTTGCTCTTCTTTTTTTGGCATAAGCGTTTTTACCAAAGCTGGGCATACGGGGAAAGAACGCTTCTGGAACTTCACCAGCTGAACGAACCTTAGCTTCAATTAGCCACCGCACATTATCAAGAATGCCTTTGTGCATAAATACTCTGAATCGTTCACATCTAGCTTGATAAATCTTTTTAAGAACATTTATTGGGAAGGAAGGAAAATACTTTCGTAGGGCGGAAAGAGAAGACTCCATTGATGAAGGAGGCAAAGAAAGAAATTAGTGATTGTAGGAAACGAAAATAACTAACACATATTTATAGTGATGAAAGGGATAATGCGTTAATTACACTTACAGAAGCAAGTACATTATTGTCAAAAGAAAAGACAAATGACAGCTTATATGTACAGGAATCATGACCGTGGCTCTCATCTTCCACTGATTTATGTCCAGTAATGGCTTCAATGCCTTCTATAAGTCGGAGATTTGCTTCCCATCCAGTTTCCTTACAAACTGACAAACAGGGTCGTTTAAAATCACATTCCCAAGACTGTAACGGTTTCGTTCTTTATGGTAAGTCCTCCATAAACTGATAATTTTACCTTGCACTTTTCCACAAGAATGCGTTTCAAGAGTCTCTCGGATATCTTCCAGAGATTCCTTACGCAGGCCATTCTTAATGAATTTTCTTTTATCTTCACGATTTATGGAGATGTATCCTAAAGAGCGACATTTAGTAATACAATTCCATCGCCCACATTTATAACACACGCCTAGTCTCTTTGCTCTTCGCCTTTTGGCATAACGGCTTTTACCTAAACCGGGCATGCGGGGCATAAATGCATCTGGAACTTCACCCGCCAAACGGACCTTAGCTTCAATTATCCACTGCACATTATCAGGAATGCCTTTGCGTGTAAAAACTGTGATTCTTTCACATCTAGCAAGGTAGATCTTTTTAAGGACTTTTATTGGAAGGGAAGGAAAGTATTTTCGCAGTGCAGAAAGAGTAGAATCCATTGATGAGAGAAGAATTTGAGAGAAGAGGGAAATGAATCAGTTATTGTAGGAGACTGGAATAACCGAATTTAGAAGTCACGGGGTATCTTATCCGCTGCTTAATCAGAAGGAAGAACACGCATTTATAGTGATGAAAAGAGATAACGTGTCGATTACACTTAGGGGAGCGTGTACATCTGTCAAAAGAAAATGCAAACTTTTCCAAATATAACAAACTGTATGTACAGTAATTGTGACTGTGGCTCACATCTTCCACTGGTTTTACGTCCAATAACAGCATTAACGGCTTCTATGAGTCGAGGATTTGATTCCCATCCAGTTTTCTTACAAGCTGGCAAATAGGGTCATTTACAGTCAGATTCCCGGGACTGTAACGGTTTCGTTCTTCATGAAAAATGCTCCATAAACCAAGAAGTTCACGTTGCACAGATCCACAAGAATGCGTCTCAAGAGTCAATTGGATATCATCCAACGAGTTCTTACTCAGGCCATTCTTAATGAATCGTATTTTATCTTCTCGATTATCAGAGATCATCCCTAAAGAACGACATTTAGTATTACAAGTCCACCGTCCACATTTATGGCAGACTTGTAACCTTTTCGCTCTTCGCTTTTTGGCATAAGAGCTTTTGCCTATACCAGGCATGTGAGACACAAATGCCTCTGGGATTTCACCTGCTAGACGAACCTTGGCTTCGATTAACCACCGCACATCTTCAGGGATTCCTTTGTGCATCAGAACTCTTAATCGTTCACAGCGAACTTGGTAGATCTTTTTGAGGATGTTCATTGGGAGAGAAGGGAAATACTTTCGCAAGGCGGAAAAAGTAGGATTCATTTTCTAGGAGGAAGTAAAAGAAAGAAGGGGTGAAGGAATCAGTTATTATGGGCAACTGAGAGAACCGACTTAAGAGTCACGGAGTACCGTATCCGCCGTTTAACCGGAAAAGTAGATCCTACTTCATTTTGATAGATATTTTTTTTTTTCCGTTGATCCAGTCCTCGATTATTGAATCCATTGTCCGCTTTTGACAAAGTTTCAACGACAATATTTCTTGATGTCTGCCTTATCTTTGACCACAGCTATCTCTTATCTTGGATGCTGCTAAGCTGGCATCAATCCTGTCCTTCCAGGTGTAGCCTCGATTATTGAATCAATTGCCAAGCTTTTGACAATATTGTCTACTTTATCCTTTTTGATATCTGCCTTATCCTTGGCTATAGCTATCTCTTATTTTGGATACTACTAGCTGATGTCAATCCTGTCCTTCCAGGTGTAGTCTCGATTATTGAATTAATTGCCAGGCTTTTGACATATTGTCTACCTTATCCTTGAATTCCTGATGCGGGTTGGTCCTGCATATTAGCTGTGTATCCAGTGATAGATTGGTAAGAGCTGATATTATTGAGATCTCAGCTTATACTGCTGTAACGGTGCGGTGGATGTGTTTCCCATTTGATTCCTATCGTGTAAAAATCATGCATGCATGATGTGAAATGCATGAATGCAAAGCATGTGTAATTGATGGTTCTTTTTTTTTTTATTTTTTATTTTTATTTATATTTATTTTATTTATTTATTTTTTTTTTTTGGATTGATCTAGTTCTTCATATCTTTGCTTTACTGGATCCTCTTTATAATTGCCTTCTTGGACTATCATTGAATCTCTTTATGCTTTCCAGCTTTTGTTCACTGCCTCAAAAGCCCAACTCTTTTCAAAATCCCCTTTCTTTGACTTGTTCTTGAATTTTGGCCTCAATTTCTTTAAAGTTGGCCCGCCTCATAATTTATATCTCTTTCGGGTACTCATCCATTGTCATAGATTTGATACCATCAAAGACTTTACTTTCAATGTCTGCTTTGCCCATTTTCTTCTGGCCGTGCCGACACTTGTTTACCCCCATGTTACAGTCCGAATGATTGCTCTTCCTTAGACTCAGGTTCTGATCCATAAGACTTGCCCTCTTGTCTATTGAGCTTCTTTCTTGGCAGTACTTTTCTTGCGCTTAGTAGAGACTACTTTGCCCCCTTGATTATGGTGTTTATGTGGAAAGAGATATCATCTCGCCTTTGATTTAATAGAAGGTTGAGGATTTTTAGACCTTTGTGATGGCACTTGATCGTAAATTTCTCTTACAAGAACCACATCTTATTAAAGAAAGACTCAAGCTATCTCCTTACTTTTAAGTCTACATACATTAATGAATAATGGTTTGGCCTTAAAGAAAAACTTTCATCAATTTTCAAAGCTTGACAAAGTAATTTACGGTCTTTGTTTTCAATTAAAATGTCCTGCCATTCTTCCCTTTCCAACTCGAAGACATAAACTGTGCAAGGCAATAAGGTAGAAACATGATTCACAATAATAGCCTTTTAACTGAATGAGGATGATATCGAGAGGTAAATGTTAGGTGTGAGGAAAGTTAAGTTTGAATGTTTTTTTTTTTTTTGTGGCAGTCTTTTAGCTGAATGAGAATGATATTAAGAGGTAAATATTAGGTCTGAATAAAGTTAAGTTTGAGTGGTGTGAAAGAAGGGTCTTTTAATACTACTCGTGAGCAAATTTGATTATGGTGAAAAACTCAATAGTGATGACCTCAAACTTGCCACTCTTTCCAGAAAGTTAGACCTCATCTGTTGCCCCCCAACTATTGTGATCTTTATGCATGCTTGGTTTGAGGGTTGCTTTTGTGTTCTAAACCGCCTTTGCAGGTTTTCAGTCTAGAATCCATAGCTCACTTTTTTTCTTTCTTTTTTTTTTTTTCTAGTTTGAGCCCTTTTTCCTCTTTTTTTTTTTTTTGTTTTTTTTTTTGTTTTTTTGTGTGAGCTATGGTGATAACATACTTGATAACTCTCTTGAAGTGAGATGACTCAAGTGGCCTTGCTTGCTCGTGCTTGTTCTCAGTTCTTTTTGGTTTTGAATTTTCCCTTGTTAGCTTTTTGGTGGAAGGGATGAACTTTTTCCTTTTCGGAGTTTTTGTTACAGAGAACCGAGATCATAGCCTTCTTGAAATGAGATGATTCAAGTGGCCTTACTTGCTTGTGTTTGCTCTCAGTCTCGCTTTTTTTGGTTTTGAATTTTCCCTTGTTGGCTTTTTGATGGAAGGGATGAACTTTTTCCTTTTTTTTTTTGGAGTTTGTGTTATGGAGAACCGAGATCATAGCCTTCTTGAAGTAAGATGACTCAAGTGGCTTTATTTGCTTCTCAGTCTCTTTTTTTTTTTTTGGATTTTTTTTTTCTTGTTTGGATTTTCTCTTTAATGGCTTTTGATGGAAGGGAGGAACTTCTTTCCTTTGTTGGAATTTGTGTTGTGGAAAACTGAGAATTTTTTTTTGTATTGAGCATTTGTGAGAATTGGGAGGCCACTGAAGTCATTTAATATGAGAGCTAACTTCTTTGGAAGTTAATCCCGGACTCCTTGCAAGGATGTTGATAACCACTGTGAATTCTTTTTGAGGGTTGAGGTGCAACATATGAAATCCTTCTTACTAGATTTGGCAGCACTTTCAAGATCATTACTATCAAATTTTCCTTAACTTTTTATTTTCACCCACGAGTAGTATCATTTAGAAAGCAAAGTATGATAGCAATAATGGATAGTATAATGGAAAGGAGTGAGAGATGGATGTAAAAACAGAATTTTTGGTAAGAAGTGATAGAATGTGTAGGTGTAATAATCGAATTTTTGGTAAAAATTGGTACAATATGTAGATGTAATAATGGAATTAAAAAGTGGTATAATGTATACGTAACATCTTTTTGTTAGAGAACAAAAAGAATTACCAGTTGTCAAAAAGTAAAGTGTGATGGCAATAATAGATAGTATAATGGCAAAGAGTGTAAAAATGGAAAGTAGTAGAATGCACGCATTACATCTTTTTGTTGTACCAGAAAGAATACCAGGTGTCCATCTAACAAAGACTACACCCTAGATTCTGGACTAAATCTAGGAGATTTTTACTATTAGATTACTTTTGCAAGCTTTCAAAGATACAAGTTTATTCAAAGGATTCCCTGTCATTCGAAAATGTATGCGGACTGTTAGGTCAGATCTGACTTGAAGCCCTTCCAAAATCAATGTAATTCCAGCTCAAAATCTTCACTTTCATTACCAATCACATCGGGCCTAGCAGCTTGACCTCGGTTTTGTTTGATTTGTAGAGGAATGGCCTTGGGACTTGACGGCTTAAGAGTAGGTTTTGAGATTGGTATAGCATTGACTTCTTGTTCTTTAATGATCACATTCACATCATCATAAAAACGATAAGTTGGGATAAGTCTATGAGTCTTTGCAGATTCTTACGGAATTCTGAGCATTCTTGGATAGAATGACTCTTACTGTCATGAAAGTTGCACCATTCCTCATCTTCAACTTCTTCATGTCCAAAAGAAGGCTTTCCCATGATAATCCCTTCTTTCACAAGGCATGAATATACATGCTTAAGAGGGGTTATGATATCATTGACTGACTTTTTCATCAGCCGGTGTTCTTCTATCATATTGACTGGTTTTTCTTGACGAGGCGGCAATGGATTGTGAGTGACGTTCGGTTCATCGGAAAAGTCCAACCACTTTGATTCGATTAATTGTTGGACTATACGTTTCAATGCTGTGCAATTTTCCAAGCCATGGCCTGGAACGCCATCATGATATGGGCAAGTTATGTTGGGGTCATACCACGTTGGATATGGGGGTCCAAATGGATTTGTAGGAATTGGACGGATAAGTTGACTTTCTATGAGTTTTGGATACAACTCAGTGTAAGTCATGGGAATTGGTGGAAAAACTTCTTTTGGTTTTTGTGTGGGTACTAGAGGAGTCGGAACAGGTGGCCGTAACTGATTAGGCCTGTTGAGAGGATAATTGTTGGGCCTATTGGGAGGATAATCATTAGGCCTATTGGAAGGATAATCATTGGGCATATTGGGAGGATAGTCATTGGGCCTATTGGTAGGATAATAATTGGGCCTTTTGGCAGAATAGGATAGGCGAGGACCGGTAGCCACAGTACCTACGAGGGGAATCCCTCTTTCGCGTCCTATTTGTTGTACTTCTTCATCTTTTGTTCTGGATGGTCCTCCTCTTTTCATAGGATCACTAAAAGACTCAGCAATCTTCCCAGTCCTAATCCCATGCTCGATCCTTTCTCCAGACATGACAACATCGGAGAAATTAGTTGCCGAATTGCCAATGAGTTTGTCATAATATGGGTATTTCAGTGTCTGGACAAACAAAGTGACCATTTCTTTTTCTGTCATGGGTGGCTGAACTTGTGCAGCTAAGTCCCTCCACCGTTGAGCATATTCCTTGAAAGTTTCTGGCTTTTTCTTCTCCATGTTTTGGAGAGTTTGGCGATCCGGAGCCAAGTCCATAACATGTTTATAGTTGCCGATGAAGGCCTGAGCAAGGTCATTCCAAGTTTTGATGTTTCTTGGTCCTTGACTTAGATACCACTGCAATGCTGATTTTGTGAGACT
Organism: Aquilaria yunnanensis; assembly: GCA_039654915.1. Taxonomy (NCBI): domain Eukaryota; kingdom Viridiplantae; phylum Streptophyta; class Magnoliopsida; order Malvales; family Thymelaeaceae; genus Aquilaria; species Aquilaria yunnanensis. Next base: position 98,841,557 of record CM077593.1, on the reverse strand, counting down.
TTCCTGAAAAAGTGCAATCCACACCTTTTCATCTTTTGTGAGTGGTTGTAGTCTCCTTAGGAACAGTGTGATGTGAGTGATGGGATCACTCCTTCCATCGTATTTTACGAAATCCGGTACTTTAAAGTCCGAAGGGATTATGACGTCTGGCACTAAGCAGAGGTCATCCACTGAGAGAGATCCGAATATATTACCTCCTTCAATGGCTCGCAGTCTCTTCTCTATTGTTTCGAGCTTTTGAGATTCTGCTTCTTCTTTTGGTAATATATTCTTCTCTTCATGTACAGTATCTTGTTTCAGGTGAACACTAGCAGACGGTCCTGATTCTTGAAACAGGTTTTCTTGGACTGAGACTCGTTGCGGGGTGAATCCCGGGGGATAAGTGGGATCTTGTACTTCTTTGATGGGGACTTGAGTTGCTTTCCCTTTGATTAATTCCATCAATTGTCTCATCTGTTCTGACATACTTTCAATCTTGGACTCCATCTCCATGAGACGTCCTTCGGCTTGTTCTGCCATTAATCTTGTTTGGAGTCGAGTTGAATATCGGTGTTGAGGTCCAATTTTACCCTTTTAAAGGAATATTTATTTTATTAGACTCTACATGTATGTGATTGATGCAATGAATGCATGTATGCAATGTGAGATTATGTTTTTATCAGACTTTGTATGCACGTGATTGATGTAATAGATGCATGCAACATAAAGTGAGATTATGTTTTTATCAGACTTTATATGCACGTGATTAATGTAATGCATGCATGCGATGAGTGAGTTTGCTTATCCATTATCGTGGAACTTCAAAACTTTTAGTTGTAATTATAAAGACAAAAAAGTTAGCATAATTTGATGCGTGGTTTTGATGCATGAAAAATAATTGCACAAGAAAGATAAGGTTATTAATAAGTTAAATAGCAATTAACAACTCATGAAGTATTATGGATAAACAAGTTAAAACCATACGAAGAAAAGTGTAAAGTAACAACACAGCATAACAAGGATATGCTTACGGCGTTGGTAAAATGGTAGAAATTCTATGGTCAGTTCTATGGTTAAGTGGGGAGTTCTATATGCATAAGGTGGCTTATCAAAAAGGCAAGGGATAGTTCCCGAATCCCGTCACTAAATTATAGTGACAGCCCGATTCCTTACCCTCTAGGGTTTATGTAAGGAATGGATTAATTCGAGTCGTAGCTTTTCGTGGGCCCATGCAGAGACTAACCGTCTCAGAAGGCAATACACTACTTTGCTACTTTGAAACCGGTGAAGGCTTGGAGACCATGGCCTCTCAAGGACAACAACACCAATTCCGCTTAGAAAGAACGTGTTCGCTTTGAAGAAGCTCGGGTATAGAGCTTCATATTGTGAATGCATAATGCATGTTTAGAATAAGTAAATATAACATATAAATCCACATAATAAGCAAAGTAAATCAAAACAAATCAACTTTAGGCTCGACTCACTAACGTGGAGTCCCCAGCGGAGTCGCCAAGCTGTGGCAACGTCGGGTTTTCGGGAGTCGCCACCAATCAGTTTTCTTAGGTCGATTGGTCACCTTAAAATTGGTCTGCGAGAGTTCGGGGATCGGGAGTACGGTTACGTTAAAACAACTTTGTTAAAACGCCCAAAAATTGGCACCTTAGTTGATTTTAATTTTGTTTTGCTTTGCTTTTAAATAATTCTCAGTTAATTTTCAAAATTAGAAATTTTAACTGGATTAGTCGAAATGTGGATTTTTAAATTAATTAATTTGTATGAAATTTTATACTTCCGAACCATGGACTCTGCCGAGTCATTTGGACACGGAAGATTTTTGATTCCGAACCATGGACTCTGCCGAGTCATTTGGACACGGAATTTGGTGAACTTTTAAATAATTTAATCCATATTGTAAATATGGATTTTTATCTTTTTTTTATTTAATTTATTTATTTAAAAGGGTGATATTTTTTTTAAACCGCAGATCCTGACGGATCATCCGGATATGTAAGTTGATTTAATTTATAGTTAATTATTTAATTCTTATTTTTATGGAATTAATTATTATTTTAATTACTAATTCGTAATTCTTTTTGTTATAGAATTTTTAGATTCATTAATAATCTAAAAATTTTTATTTTCTATATTTTTCTTTCTTTTCTTTCTTTTCCTTCTTATCTTTCTTATCTTATCTTATCTTTCTTATCTTTATTATCTTTTTCTTATCTTTCTTATCTTTTTCTTATCTTGTTTTAATTTTCTTTTTGTTTTCTTGTTTAATGAAAAATATTTATTATTTTAGTGGATTTAAAAATTATATTTTAAATAAATCAGTAAAATATAAAGTCTTAATTTTCATGTATTTTTTTTAAACAGGTTTTATTTTTATTTTTTTATTATTTTTACTGGATAAAAATAACTATTAAAATTAATTTTAACTTTTTGCTATCTTTAAAGAATTAAAAACATGTATGTAAAAATAAAAATAATTGGCTTTTTTTAAAAATAATTTTTATTAGCCTTAATAATTAATTACAAAATAATCTTCTTTTAATTTTCATTTATTTATTAATTAGTAAAGGGTAAAGGTGAATTAAATAAAAAATTATATAAAGAAAAAAAATTAATAATAATAAAGTGGGGCTTTTTGGCCATCCACTTTAAAAATAATAATAAATGTTAGCAAAGTTAATTAAATTAATTGTTAAACAACAATAATAAAAAGTTAGTCAAGTTAATTAAATTAATTAATTAACCAAAATAATAAAAGTTAGCCAAGTTAATTAAATTAATTAATTAACAACAGTAAAAAGTTAGCCAAGTTAATTAAATTAATTAATTAACAACAATAATAAAAAGTTAGCCAAATTAATTAAATTAATTAACAACAATAAATAAAAAGTTAGCCAAATTAATTAAATTAATTAATTAACAACAATAATAAAAAGCTAGCCAAGTTAATTAAATTAATTAATTAACAACAATAATAAAAGTTAGCCAAGTTAATTAAATTAATTAATTAACAACAATAATAAAAGTTAATTAATTGTTAACAACAATTATAAAAGTTAGTAATAATGCAAAAATTAAAAGGTTAGTAACAATAATAGTATTAAAAGTTAGTTGTTAGTAAGTTAATAACAACAATAAAAAAAGGGGTTAGTAATAAACAAATAATAAACAAACAAGTAAAAATTAAAAGGGTTAGTAATTAATTCTGCAAGAATAAAATACAAAGTTAGTGACCAAAGTGAAAGAAATTGAAAAGATGAAGGATTAAATGAGAGTTGTACCCTTGATTTTAAATTCTGAATTCTGAGAAATGGAAACAGAGGGCGCGCGAGGGGGGGAGAAGATGGCTTAATCGTCAAAATGAAAAGTTTTGAGATTTTCTGAGGAAAGGAAGGAGAGCTAGGGACTAAGGCTGTAATTTTTTCTATTTTAAAAACGGAGCTCTAAGCTTTTCTTTCTATTTTTATCTGTGTTCAGCACAAAATTTGGGGGGCTATTTATAGAGGAAGTTTAGCTGAACTGTTGATGGATAAATTAATAAAAAATTTCAAACTTATCTCTTAAATTGGTAAAATGACAATTTTAGTCCTTTACGTCTCTCAGCCTCAGGATAAGTTCCTGAAGCTTCTGATTTTGACAATTTTGTCGTTTTCTGTCAATTTGAGCCAAAAACGTCGGCAGGCTCAAAATTTTATGTGACAAACTACCAAATGCTCCTGGAACTTTTAGAATTTGTCAATTTTTTCCGAAACTTCTCAATTTTGTCATTTTTACCTCAAACTTTTAAATTTTGCCATTTTTTTTTTGGAGTTTTCTTTTTTCTTTCATATATCATTTTAAATCAAATCTTCACAAAAAAAAATGTATTTTAAACTAATTAAAATTTTTAGTAATAATAATAATAATAAAAATAATAATTTTTTATTATTTAATTTCTTTTATTTAATTTCTTTTAAAAATTTTTATGGTCGGACGAAATTGGGTGTCAACAACTAGTATTGCAAGTCTTCTTGCCGTTAACTTCTTGGCCAAGTAAGACCTTATATCTACTGATCCTTGATGCTTAATACAATCAAGTTAATCCGTCTGCTCATTATCTTGAAATTTCAAGAAAAAAAAAGTAAAAACAAAAAATGTTGGTTCACTTTCTGCAAATTGGAGGTTGGGGGCGTTGCTGATGTGCAATATCTTTGGAAAAACACAAATAATAACGAAAACACACAAAATAAAAAAGACTTTAATTCAAATAAAAAGATAAAAAAAAAACCCATCTATTATTAATTCTCTTCCGTCTACTGTCCATTACCAGTTCCGTGAGACAAATGGAGCTCAACAGAAGTGGATCCGATCCGACATTAATTATAGTTTTTTATCCTACTCCAACAAATTGGTTTCGGTCAATTGTACCGTTGTGCCTGCAGTCCATTACCAGTTCCGGTTATATATGATCAAATTAGAAGCTATGGCAAGTTAGATAACGACTATATGTATACATATATAGAGAGAAAGAGAGAGAGAAGACCAAATAGAGTCAACACTTGTAATTTTATGTTTTGAAAAGGAAAATACGATCTGTTTTTTTTTTTTTGCTCAAATTAGGATTTAAATAAATCATTTTCACTCATAAAAAGATATAAGTGTGTTGCTCAACAAGTCGATCAACTGAATCATAGAATTTAGTATTAGAGTTAATAGCTAGACTTAGCATAGTTTGGTATACATGCATGCCCATATGTAGTGTTTGTCTTTAAGTTGTACTCTACTTTGACCTAACTTGTCTAGCAAGTTAACTCCTCCTGTATATTTACGGGAATCAGTCAATGAAATAATATGAAAAATACTTTCCACCAAATTCTTTTAGAGTATAATAATTTCTTTTTTTTTTAAAGAAAAAAAAAGAATACATTTTCTTAGTACCATCGCGAATAGCCATGATCTGTCATAGTACATACCAGTCAACAATTGTTTATACAAGTATAAATTAATTACTTCATCCGTCCCATATTCTTTACATCATTTATTTTTTAGTAATTAATTTATAATTTTTTATTTTTAATATTTTAATAAATAAATGAAGAACTTTTATATAAAAATAATAAATCAAGACATATAGTTTTTAAATATATTTTTTTAAAATTTTTTCTAATAAATACTAATATAAATAAATTCATATCAAATTATATAAAAAAGATAAATAATGTAAAAAATATGGACGGATGGAGTATATTTATAATAATCAAATGGAACTTCACCTGATACTCACGGTGCCTACCGATTTCTTAGCTTGAAAGGCACTCTGCAAGGGTAAACGATTACTCGTAGTCTGGCTGTTGCCTTCTTGATTTCAATTATAAATAGTAAAATCTATTCGAGACCCCCTTTAACTTTAACACTTGACCTAAAATGATCTTTTATCCCACTTTATGTCATCATAATGTCCTTACCTCTTAATACACATTCTACTGTAATTCCTTTTGTCAGATTTTTTATTATCTCAAATAAAAGTTGATGACATGATAGACTTAAATGTAAACGTGGCAATCCAAAATGTCACATAACCTCCTTTTTCATAACAATAATAATTAATAAATGACTATTTTGAAAAAATAAAAAAACTTTAAACTACAATTGACATAAACACAAAATTTAGGGATTTAAAATATTGATTAACCCAAATTCATTTTTTACCCCCAAATTATCTATGCTAAAAACGTGAGCGTTAAATCTGCTTCCCCAAAATTCATCTTCTTCTTAAACGCATCCGAGCTGCCGTTCCTCCGATCCAGAGCGCTTGAATCCCGGCACCGTTGCCGTCGTCCCCAATAGACCTCGCCGAACTAGGCTGCCACCGCGAGATCACCGCATTCCCCTTCGTTTCTCTTGTTCTCTGATCTGTAGTAAAGATTGACTTCGACTTCGAGAAATTTTGCTTGATGTGCTCGAGTTGTGAATTCTGTGAACTTATGTAGCGATGCTTGATTGCCGAAGATTTTTGTCACTCATAGGGATCAGGAGAGTGGTGTGAGATTTGAAGGCAATACTTGATTTGATTCTGGTAAAGCGATTGATGTTTTCATTCTGATTTTCATGTTACTTATCACCTGTTTTTGAGGAAGAAGATGAGATGAATCTGGGGAAGAAGATTGAACGCTCATAATTTGAGGAAGAAGATTGAGCCCTCAATTTGGGAAGAAGATGATTTTGGGTAATCAATATTTTAAGTCGCTAAAATTATGTATTTTTGTTAATTTTAGGCTATAGTTTTTTTTATTATAGTTATTTATTGTTATGAAAAAAGAAGCTACATTATATTTTGGGTTGCCATATTAATATTCAAGTCACCATGTCATTAACTTTCATCTGAGTTAATGAAAAACAAATGAAAAGGGCTACGTTAGGATGTTTGACTGTGTGTTAAAAAGTATGGGACTTTAAGATTATACGAGTTAATATAAGTAATTTAGAATAAATGTTAAAGTTAAAGAACTGTGAATAAATTTTACCCATTTGTAAATATATAGTTGTATTGTACCATTTTCATATTACTCCCTCCCTCCTTCTATAATGGAATATATTTCAAAATTGTTGCCATCCCAAAATAAATAAGAAACTTTAATATTTCTAAAATTTTTCCTGATATTTATGCATACCACAAAGTTGTATACTTATTTAGAATGATTTTAATTTTATTACAATTGTGATTTAGTTAAAAGTAATTATGATAAAACATACATATTATCTCTACATAAAATTATATTTAATATTTATGAAAAAAAATTTATTTATTTTAGGATGGAGAAAATATTAGTTTAGTAAAATCCACAAATTTGACATTTGTTTGACTCGCTTTTTTAAGGCAATGAATTAGTTACAATATTTGAGGGAGATTTTTTTAAATGGTTTATAAATGACTATTTTTATATATACTAATTAGTTGCTTAATTTGTTTATCAATTGAGAGTTATGTACTTAGTTTAGAAACCCAAACCCATTTAAAAAAAATTTTGAAAAATAATTTTTTTAAACTAGCTAAAGAAATTCATAGAGGTCAATTACTTTATACACACATTGAAATGATTATTCAACAAATATAGTATTAACCTTCAAATGAAATTAAAAATAAAATAAAATAAAATGAAGCAATTCTATAAACACTTTAGCATCCATATCAATGTGTCCTAAAGCAATCACAAATGTTTGTTTTTTCTTACGTATCAGTCTTATACTAAAATGTCTTAAGCAAGAAACACTCGGTACAGCTAAAATGTTTGATTTTTTTAGAGATGTAGTTGGTTGGATTTGATGTGGATTTAGCTAATTTTAAACTCTCCCTATGAGTAATTGAAATCAAGTAGTACCTATCATATGGTTAGGCGGTACTACCCATCAACACATTTTTAAGACATATATTTAATTATTTTAGATTTGTTTAATACTTTTATGTATATTTTCAAAGAATTTGTGTGTATTTGTAATTAATTAATAACTAAAAAACACAAATGAAAGTGCTATATGGGAATTTATGTTAAATTCTAATTTTATTTCAAAAAAACTATATTTAAATATAAATATACTAATTTGGGAGGGGCATGCATGGGATCGGATAAAATTAATTAAATCTGCACCATCCATCCTAATGCTTTGCAGGTAGGGGCAGATCTCTAGTTTGGGTAGCAAAGTTTGGGGATGGTAAGGACTAACTTGGTTTTTTTGAACTGAACGTGAACAATCTACACTGCCAGCCTGGTACTTAATCTATCCAAGCTGCTCATGCTCATTGTTTTTTGTTTTTTTCTTTTCTAGTACTTCTCTATCAAACAAATCATGTACTGCCTTAAAATATATATTCTCAATTATTGAGGTGCATTGCACTGATAAAAATAATTTTTTACTGCTGAAACGTAGCTGACAGTAAAATGTGCGCAGAGGAATTACAATTTACAAATGCATCTGACAAGAAATGGATGAAAGAGATGGAAGTTGCTTTCCATTCAAATTAAGGAAAGCCAATTCATTGTGTCATACGGTACCCTTATGGCATGTACGTAGATGACTATATATATATATATATATATATATGGAATGGAAGTCATCTGGTGGAGGCTTCGATTTTTATCAGCTGCTTTCTCCACCTACTTCGCTAGCCATGCCCTTTCCAGCAACTCAACCACAATTAGCTCATTATATTACAACTTGTTTTGTACCCATAATAAAAAGGAAGAGCGAGCTAGGGAAATTAAAGGGACCTTCAAACAAGAGAAAGTTATTGGTCAGTATTTATATATTTATTGCAAATTAGAGAAGAGCAAAGAAGATCTTTCAATCAATAGTCAGATTTACATGTTTGCGAGGTTAAAAAATGAAAACTAATTAAGAACACCCTTAAAGGGCAAATTAATTAAATATGACCGCTTACGTATGCGTGAACCTGCTACATCTATAAATTAACTGGTTACAACACCTATGCAAGACCAGCACACATTAGAGTTAGCTATTAGTGTGAAATTTTTTCATTTTATCATGGTCTGGATTATACTCGATCAGCTGAATGTTCTTCTTTGTTTATATATATACAAATATTTTTTAATTTTACATTTTTATTTTATTTAGTGTCATAGATATTATCCAATTAGTAAAAGTATCAAATTTACCACTAATGTTAAGGTTAGGACTTAAATCTGTCACTATAATTCCCCCCCCCAAATCTTTCATTAATGTTTTAAAATTGACTCAAATATGCTACTAAAGTTTTAGATTGCGGGTAAATATGTCATTGATGTTAAAAAAATTAACGAAAAACGTTAAAAATAACATGTTTTGAAATTTTAAGGTGATAATGCAAGTTTTAACAAATTTCAAACATCTTATGTAATTAGTCTCTCTCTCTCTCTCTCTCTCTCTCTCTCTCTCTCAAAGGCCGTCTACTACCACTACCTTCTGAAGCATCTTTGGTCATTGTCCGCGGTGGCCAATGATAATTTTTTTTTCCAGTTTTTGCACCTCCCATCGCCATTAGTGAGATTCAAGAGGAAAAGTTGTCTTTCCTCTGCACAAAAGCACTCCCTCTGCCGTCTTCGATACTTCCTGCCGCAGTCTCCGATGCTTTTTCTCCTCCTTTTCCTTTTTACTGCTCTGCCAAAGGTGGAAACCAACATTCCAGAATCTCCAGCACAAAATACGAATTCATTGCTTTTAGAAACTTCAATTGTTTCACTGGAGACTAAAACGAGAAAAGTGCTCAAGATTTAGTCAGTTCTAATCATCAAATTAATATAATGGAATGGCTAGCTAGTGGCTGCTTTGCTTGCAGCCCTTAGCTAGTGCTCCTTCCTTGGTTTGACAAAATGTTGCCGGAGACCGGCCTTAATGTTTCTAGAGGTGAGGTAGGAGAAATCCCTGATATTGGAGGTGAGTCTAATTACCTATGACTCTTATAGTTTTTTTGAAAGTTATATTATTATCCTAAAATTTCAAAACTTCTTACTACTTACGTTTTCTGTTATTTTTTAGCGGCATTGATATATTTGGGCCAATTTTAAAATATTAATGAGAGATTGGGGGAAAAAAAAATTATAGTGGCAGATTCGAGCCCTGACTTAAACATTAGTAGCAATTTTGATACTTTTGCCTATCTAATTAGTTAGCTAGTTAGTTAGATCCCGAATTAATTGGCTAAGGATTAAACGTGATTTTTTTCATATGGCTTCATGCGCACCATTAATTGTTTTGTTTTTGTCCAGTAATATCTACAGACTAGAACATAAGTGTTTTTGTCTGGTAATATCTACAGTCTGGAACAGGAGTTGAGCAATAGGATATTCTCCTTTGTTACTCCTCCTCCTCAATATCACATTACGCACACATGTATGTATGTATTTGTGTGTAGGGGTGTTCGCAGTGCGGTTTCAACCGGTTTTACCTAAACCCAAACTGTACCATATATGTAACCGGTTTACATATTATAAACCCAAATCATACCGTTTACCACAAACTCTAATTGAAAACCAAACCGTATAAAAATGCAGTTTGGTGCGGTTCGGTTTGACCGGTTTATCTTTTATATCCTGTAAAACAATCTAAGCTACTTCACAACACTTGTTTTAATATTAATACGTTGTTCTGAAAACTAAATAGTTTTATAAAATATCAACAATTCCGTATTTTAGAACATTGCAAACATAAAACAGCCTGATTTGTTTACTTTTACCCAAATCTATTCAATTCGTTTCATTAAATCAATTGGCTCTCCTTTTCTCCGCTTATTTGTTTTCGTTTTGAAGCTAAGAAAGGGTATGAGCATGAAAATGGGAAGATCATAGACAAGTGGCATGGCTTATTGCCAAATCCTTGTACTAGACTCAGATTTGATCAGCTAAAAAATATTCAAACGGCACCAGTAAAAAACATAGATCAAGTAAACAGTGATCAAACAACATCAATCAAAATAAATTGAGAAACCTCAAGTTGTTTCCAGAAGAGTTAATTCAAATACCTTAAAACATAAAAAAAAAATTGATTATTTTCATGAAAATGGATACTTAATAGGACGAACCTTGAGAAAAGCTTCCACTTTGCAGCCATTACAAGAGGAAGATAAGAGAGGCCAAAATTTGAAAGATATGAGGCTACGACCTACGACTGCGAGTGTCGATGCCTCCACGCAAGATTGAGAGAAGAAAGGTCAGGTTGAGAGAGGTTGTGGCTTGAGAGTGAATGAGTGAGAGGCTAAAAGAATAGACACGAGATTGAGACAAAGTAGACAAAGGGCAAGGGCGTGCAACGCAGAATGGGCCGTGCGGCAGAGGCGTGGAGGGCCTGGAGGGTGAGATTATAAGAATGCGAGAATTGAACTATGGAAGAGTAGCTGAGTAAATCGTGCAGCAACAGCCAACACTTAACAGAGGAGACTCAGACCTAATATAACTAGGCTGAACTTAGGCTTAGACTAGAAAAGGGGATGAGTTAATGGGCTTAAAGTTTCTACCAAGTTATTAAGGATGCGGGTTCGGTAAGGTTTTACTGGGTTTCAAAATTAAAACCCGAATCATACTGCATATATATATCAGTTTTTAGTTTTTAGAACCCAAACCGCACCATAACCCATATAAACCCGCATAATCAACGGGTTAATTCGGTTCGGTCTAATACAATTTCATGGGTTGAATGAACACCCCTATTTATGTGTGTGTGTGTATGTGTACGCGGCCATATATAATGGTGTCTTGTTTGTGGGCTGGTTTGACTCATTCGACCCACAGTTGAAGGTTTCTATCTTTTAGTGAGCAAAGTTACCTTGTTATTACTATATATTAATTGTCGAAGATGAACACTATTTATGAAACAGTACCTTCCGCATTTATTGGTGAATTGAAGAGTGTACTACCACCGGGCAGGAGAGGAGTCCACTTATATATGGACTTATACATCTGTTTTTGTGTTTATACCGTCTCTTGCTTTCGTCGCCGCAACCCTGTCAATAACTCCTACTGAACTTGTATTTGAAGGCCAGACAGGAGCACAAATAAGAAGAGAAAATTAGATTCAGAATCAGAGAGGAGCTGGCTAGGAAGAGGGAAGAAGGAGAATATAAGTTTCTAGAAGAATAAAGTTATATATTTATTTTCATTCATCAACTTCGACTGGCTGACTATTCAATTACATCTTTATCAAATCCTTTTTATGTCTCAACTATTAATTCCTGATAACAACCCCCACTCACAGGTAACAACAAAAATGAAGCAATAAATTAACCGAAGAAGAAGAAGGAAGGAAGTAAGGACTCCTATACTATATATGGTATGGTACAACGTAATTATTAACTCGGCGACGAGAGATTCAAGAGAGGCTACGCTTGCAGGGAGGATCGGCGACGCGCAAGGTCTTGTCAATGAGAAAGCGGGCCTTCCTCCTGCGGATCTCGAGCTTGACACTGGCACACTTGTCCACCTTCGCATACGGCTTCTTGGACTTCCTAAACGCCCTCACCTTGGATCTTATAGACTCCACCAAGTTCTCCAGCTGGTTGGCCATCAACAAAACAAAACAAAAAATGTGTCTTTCTTCCAATTTCTCTGGATTTTGGCTCTTGGTTGGAAGGATATGATGGAGGATTGCAGGGAAGTGGTTACAGTGACGAATATTTGTAAGGCGTTGCTACAGCCTACAGATTGTGGCGTTTCTTTGATTCAAACTTGGAGATAATCACGGGTTGGCCAAATGCTTCAATGCCTCCGACTTGGATTGGATGCCATGCGGTCATGTCATCTACTTTTTTTTTTTTGGGAATGGGAATGGGAATGGGAATGGATTTCCACTGCGCATATGTCGTTATTAGATGCAGTGGTAGTTCCTACATAAAATATAAGCGAATTTTTTTATGCGCAACTAACTCAAGTATGAGCTAGGACACAGATAGTCCTTTAATTTAAATATTATTTCACTTAAGCATGATATTGTTTTTTGTGGAGTGGTTGTTGCGTGGAGAGTTAGAAAATACAGCTTAGGAGTTTGAGCTTCCATGGTGTTCTTCTAAATTTTTAACGTTTCTGTTACTTTTTTCTACATTTTTTACTTGTTCCATTTTTCCCTCTTTTCTAGTTTGGTGTTCTTGTTCTTGTTTTTTTTTTTTTACTTTCATCATTTTCTGTCAGATTAGTTGGATCTAATCCAGTAAAAAAAAAAATGAATAAAAATACTATATATAGTGGCCCAACAGTTTTATTCTTTTTTTTTCCTTACTTTTTTGAATTTATCTATTTTTTCTTCTTAATTTTATTTAAACTCTTTTTATATTATTCTTATTTTTCTAAGTTATTTGTTCTTTTATTAGTAATAGTTTGTTATTTTATAAGTTCTTATTTGTTTTCTTAGAGGAACTATTTTTTGTTTTCTCAATACTAATTCTTTGTTTTTTTTATTAGTACTACCTTGTTTTTTTTATTAGTTGATGTTTGTTTTTTTGTCAGTTTTTGTTTGTTTCTTTATATGAACTTGATTTTTGTTCTTTTATTAATTGATATTTTTTTTATTCATATGTGTTTATTCATTTATAAGTTTCTGCTTGTCATTTTAGAAACACTATTTTTTTTATCTCTTATTACTAGTTCTTTGTTCTTTTATTACTAATTCTTTGTTCTTTTATTAGTAGGTGCTTATTCTTTAGTTAGTTCATATTTATTTTTTTAGATGAATTTTATGTTTGTTCATTTATAAGTTTATGCAAAGAAACTTTTTTTTTTCTCTTTTATTACTAACTCTTTGTTCTTTTATTAGTAGTTCTATGTTCTTTTAGTAGTAGGTGTTTGTTCTTTAGTTTGGTTATGTTTATTTCTTTAGATGAACTTGATGTTTGTTTTTTTATTTGTAGTCCTTTATTCTTTTATTAGTATGTGTTTGTTCTTTTAGAGAAACTACTTTTTGTTCTCTTATTATTAGTCCATTGTTTTTTAATTAGCAATTCTTTGTTCTTTTATTAGTAAATGTTTGTTCTTTTGTTAGTTCATATTTATTTCTTTAGACGAACTTGATATTTGTTCTTTTATTTGTAATTCTTTGTTCTTTTACTAGTATGTGTGTATTCTTTTAGAGAAACCATTTTTTATATTCTCCTAATACTAGTCTTTTGTTCTTTAATTAGTAGCTCTTTGTTCTTTTCTTAGTAGATATTTGTTATTTTATTAGTTCATATTTGTTTTTTTAAATGAACTTGATATTTATTATTTTATTTGTAACTCTTTGTTCTTTTATTAGTATGTATTTATTTTTTTATAAGCTCCTGCTTGTTTTTTTGGAGGAACTATTTTTTTTGTTCTTTTATTACTTGTTTTCTATTCTTTTATAAGTAACTATTTATTCTTTTATTAGTATGTGTTTTTTCTTTTGTTTGTTCATGTTTGTTTCTTTATATGAACTTGGTTTTTGTTCTTTTATTAGAAATATAAAAATTAAAAAATAAAATGGGAAAATGTAAATATAAGAAAAATGAAGAGACGCAAGGTAAATTGAAAAAAAAAACACAGTTAAAATGAGAAAAAAGACTTAAAAATACCAAAGAAAATGAAAATTGAAATAAAGAAAGAAACTAGAGAAGAGATCTGTAGGACTTGAACACAGCTATATCCCCCTGCCCCCAGAACGCGCTAGGTCATTTTGCCTAATCTGACAATTTGTCGCGCTTGTGCAAAAATGCTATAGCTAGTATTGTAAGTGCGGGGTTAAAATGTAAATTTTAAAACTTTTCAAGGATGGTGTACGTAATAAGCTAAATATACGTAATACTTACTCAAAATATAAAATTAATCACTACATAATAAGTCGAAATTTTCTTTTCTTTTTTTGAAAAAAGAAATGTTTGGGGCTCCACGTCTCTCTCTCTCTACCCTATCTCGCTCTCTCAAGTTCCCTTGAGTTGGTGGTGATTTTCAGTTGGAATTGGTCTCTTGACTAATTCTACTTTGTTAATGATCTTTAGGAATAATTCTTCTTCTTTTGCCAAGATCTTCCATTTCGGGCTCCTTCGTTTCTGTTCGTGGAAATCTAATCTGATGATCATCCGGTTAATAGGGGCATAATTTGGAGATCGATCACTGGAAGTACAACTATTGGGTGTGTAGTTGCAATTTTTAGTTATATATAATAAATACATCTTTATCCTATGGGTTTATTTTTTTTATATATTTTAAATATATATGGGGTTACTTATTTATTTTTTATAATAATAATAATAATAATAATAATAATAATAATAATATGTATGAGATTGAAAATAAATATATATTTCATACTTTAATAAAATTTATCTAATTTTAAATTTTTATAAAGAAATGAATGTAATAATTAAAAAATAATGATCTATTTAAAATCTAAAATGTGAGTTTGATCTTCATAATTTTTCTTTCTTAAATTCTCCTAAAATCAAATAAAAATAAAGAATCAAACTTACAGTGAAGATAAATTATGTATAGTTAAGATGATATTTTATATTTTTATATTTTTATATTAGTAAGCATTTAATAGAAAATTACTTAACTTAGTTGTTAGTAGGCAGAGAGAATTAAAAGGAAAATGGAAACAGTAAAAATAGATTTATTTTTTATAACTAAACAAAAGAGAAAAGAATATTGTAGTAAAATTAAAAATAACACAATTAACTGCATCTAACCATATTTCAAGCTATTTTATAAAACAATTGAAACTACTATATAGAAAATGTATAAATCTATCATCACTAATGCAAAAAGGATAGAAATATTAGATGATATGAGAAATTTCTTTCAATTAAAAAAAAAAGCAACAAGGGCAAATTGACCACTCAAACATTTTGCCCTAGTGGACATTAGCCACTAAAGTTTTTGTGGCAAAACTACTCTGTGTCATATACTTTAGTGGTAAAATTGCCGCTTTTGCCTAATTTGGTAATAATTTGCTACAGCAGCCATTTCGCAATCTTTCCTAAACATGGTTTGTTGAACCATTTCACAATCTCTCTTGAACATGGTTCGTCGAACACCAGTTGTTGCTGAATAACAACTCTGCCATTTTGCAATCTCTCCTGAACGTGCAGAGCCCAAATCCTCTCTTGTCGTTTAAGGCCTTGCTATTTGTCGTTTAATCTGCTGGGCTTCGACCCGAAGTCGCTGCCATAGCAGTCGACTCATCACTGGAGTAGCTGGGACTTGCAGTGACTACGATGTGTTCGATAGGGGGCAGCGCATGGAAAGGTGATGGTGAGAGTAAGCATGGTGTGAGAAGTACTATTAACTATGGTGGAAGTTTGTAGAGGGTAACTGGAAACAATTGCAAGTTAAATTACTCAGCAGCAGCGGCAAGGGTTTCATTGGAATTTCTTCAACATGACAAATGTTTGGAGAATGTGGGTTCCAGAGCTGAAGGTGCTGTTGAATCATCGATTTTGTCCTTCAAAACATTTGTTTCCATTCATTTGTACAAGTTTGAGGACGAGGATGGTGGAAGAAAGAAGAAAGAAATAAAGCTTAGGAAAAATTTGTAATATGTAAAAAAGTTTAGGACTAAGTTAGGAAAAATATGTCATGTTATCATCCATATAATGTTGCCACATTATCATCCACGGCTATGATGAGAGTGGGTTATTTCCTCTAAAAGATAACATTGATGATGGATTTAACTGTAAAAACGTAATAGCGGCCGATCTGCCTGTTGCAAAAAATTGACTAGGCAATTTGTCCCTTTTGTCAAAAAATAAAATCAGAAAAATAAAGGACTGAAATGATTGTAGATATAATTAGAATTATCTGAAGTTATATATGCAAAACATAACCATTTTAGCATCACATAGACTTGAAAATTTTTTGTTCCCTACTTTGGCTTACAAGGTTAGACTAATTTATACTAATTATTTTTCTCTAATTACTATTTAATTAATTATAGTTTAAAGAGTTGAATTACATATTAATGTATAAATTTGGCATAATTAGTGGATCAAAATTATTGCCTAATAAATATTTGTAACTGAAACATTAAATAAAAAAAATAATTATAAGAGTATTACTACCATAATACTCCATTTGGTAACAGTAACTCTAGAAAAATAAAAAATCTCATAAAAAGTCTAATTATATCAATCATTAAATTGACAGGCAATGTGAGCAAATGATTAACTATAAATTCATTAGTGTACTTTACTAGGTAGAATTATTTTTAAGATAAGTATAAATTGAAGATGAGGACCAAATTATAACTTAACAAATATTTATGAAGATGTCAATGCAATAAAAATTCAAATAATAAAATGTAGTTAAAAAGTGTCTAAAATATTTTGACATTAAATAGTGAGTCAAAAAGCTTTAACAAGATTAAAAAAACTCCACAATTAACGATTGCAACTTATTGTCTAGGTTTCTCCTTTATATATATAATATAGATTTAGAGCATTTTTATTATTTTTAATATATTTTATGCCAATAGATCCACTATTAGTCGTTAATCTATTCTTTATTTGATCTAAACATCAATTATTTATTTTGATTATTTGACTATTCTTTATCAGGATATTTTTTCAATTATTATGAGTTACTTATCCAAGATTTAATATGATTTATAAGGAATATTCAAGTCCTCCTTTGGTTTGATATCACAGGGACACGTAGCTCTTTTGGTGGCCATTGTTATGTCCTCACTATTTTTAGAGTCATATGTCATTGATTTGTAAATCACAGTTTGACTCACTTAAGTGCCTTTTATGAAAAAAAAGAAAAACCAAGTGGACATTAAATAAAATCTACCATGTATATCTGTCTATCCGTTACCAAGTCAACAAGAATTATGGGTCAAAATAACGCAGTCTTAGGCTAATGATTTAGACTCTTTGACTGTTATCAATCAGTTTAAGATTCAAATCCATAATCCTCTCTCAAACTGTACCAAAAATAATGAAATATCATGAACTTCGATATACAGCTAACCTAAAAATACCATCCAGCACTGGTGCCCCATAATTTTTTGAATCTAAATTAAAAAAGGTTAGGAGTCCCCCCATCACGTAGGAACAACATTCACATGTAGTCCATGTCTCGGACACTACCGGTGCACTTGTAGCAGACCAGCCCAGCAGACAGGGGAAGCTATGGTGCAGAAAGACGCTCGATGCAAGAAGCGAGATCGGTATCAGTTAGTGGTCCAATAGAGTTGATTTATTACAACTTCTCAGGTGTCATCCACCGATACCCGAGTCCACGTCGAGTAGAGTTCCCCTAACACATATTTATCTGTTAGTGTATTATATGATTCATAATTGGTAGTTCACAACTTCACATGATACCGATAGAGCTGGAAAACCATATGTTAGAATATCCGCTCCATTTTTCACCCATGACACTGACAGATATATGTAGTAGATATTAATAGGCAAGCGGTTAGATATAAGAGAAACGTAAACTGATTGTTCTGGCTGGGAGAATAAAAAAATGCAGAGCGTACCTGTATTTATTCTAAGGAGTCGGCAATATGGCGAGCATCAGACCATAACATTAGAGTTGCCAATAGAGCCATTGTTGCAGTTTCGACTCGCAAACGATGTTGGCCGAGACCAACAGCTTTAGCACCTGCTTCCATGATCAGCTTCACCTCCCTCTCTGTGAAGTCTGAAGCAGTGGAACCAGTGACCTAGAGTAAGCTTATTTTCGAATATTTTTCCACATGACACGTATGGTGTTAACACTAACCTCCTTCAGGTCCAATTATTATTAACCCACTTGATTCCTTCCTTGCAGAAGTTAAGACATCAACAAGAGGAGTAGCTTCTGCTGTAGCCACAAAAGATTGCTTTGATTTTGCAACCTGATATGCAATTGAAGAAATGGACGTCATGTAAACTAAAAATAAAAAATGTACACGAAAAGCATGGGAATCTTTTATCTTTTTACCATTTAAACCGAAAGAAGTTGCATGTTTCATTCTTTATCCAATATTTCTTTTCTGTACAAGTATAAGGTTGAAAATTGGATAACATCATTTCATTGTCCTTCAGAATCCATTCCCAGCACTTCTCAGTCAGCTCTTCAGTTGACAATAATTTTTATGTTCTCTATTTCATATTTGCTATTAGAGCATTGCTTTAACCATACATAAGCAGATGAATGCTATCTCAAAGAATGATGACCAACAGAATCCCAAACTACTCATATACACATGAAAGGAAAGCATACAAGATGTAGAAGGCCATCAATCTTCAAAGGGGGATTCAATTTCATTTCATGCAACCGCTGACCTACAAAAAGGGGCTAAGAATGAGTTAAAGAGATCAAGAGATTGTAATAAATAAACATGTGCATTTAACTACATGAGTGGAAAATGATAAGGTATGGCCAAAATGATAATAAGCTTGAGCTCTGGGGATCCTGGTCGTAAATAACACAACATCATTATGATATTGCATTTAACCGGCACATTGTTCTTGCTAATCTTGTAACAACATAGACTGGAGATGTGTCCTGAAGATATCATTACATTGTTTAGCTGCAGCCAAAATAAGACGCTCCATTCTTTCCAATCGGTTTTCTGATATTGCAGATGAGTGTTCTGTTAGCAGTGGGGTTATGCTACTAGCACCTAGTTCCTGTAGAAGCAAACACAAGATAGAGACAGAAGATGCAAAGTCCAAGAGGAGAATGTTTGCACACCTTTGCGAAAACCTACTGTGCATTTCTCCACAAGCCAGTCAGCTCGACCACCTCTGAGAGTTCCTGGTAAAAGAAGTTTGAGCATAGGCTAATCAAGGTTCTCTATGACTTAGAAGGAAAATACAATTGTCCACATTTACTACGACCATACCAAAAGCAGCACATACATGCCACTGCGTGCTATGAGGATGAACCTTCACTGGATCTTCCAAAGCCATGAATTCCGCTGCAGCACGCTCAATCTTTTGCAGTCTGCCTTCTACAAGACCTCCTTTACCATCAAAGAGCTCTACCCTTGCACTCAAACACTCTCAATCTATCAGTAAATTCCCTAAAAGCATAAAAGCAGGAAATTATTTAAACTTGTGATCAGACAATAAAACTCCCCCAACCCCCAAAAAAAAAAAAATGCTAGGAGGAAAGGATTACCTATCATCAACTTTCAATCTCAGAACTTTGGTCATATGCCAAAATTCATCTCCATCTATACGAACAACACAACCCTGCACCACGTTCATCAATAAGAAACACGATAAAATCAAAGAAATAAACAAAAAAAAAAAAAAGATCAGGGGAAAAACCTTGAGAGAAGGAAGAGTTTGGGAAAAGAAGCGAGGGGGCCCGCCGCGAGACTGGTTCGAGTAATCTGAGGCAGAAGACGAGCAAGGTCTGTAGCTAGAAGAATTGATCGGCCATGGACGCTTCAAATGGGAAAGACAAGCTCGTAGAGCTCCTAGGTTTTGCATTTCCACACAAGAATCGAACTTTTCTCTTCCTTCTGCTTTGCCCTGTTAGATTCGATTTTCTGCTCTTTCTTCTGGGAACAAGGGTGGCTGGGATTGCAAAATTTGCAGCAACGAACGAACGAACGAGCGAGCGAGAGGAATCTGCCGTTTGGGTTTTGGGCTTTGACAATCTAGAATGCGGCGCCGTTGATGTTTAACGGTAATATCCTAGATTGGCCCCTAAACTAAATTTCCTTACCAAAAACCCTTGATGTTTTAAAATTGTATCCAACCGCCCAGATACCTGAAGCACAAATTTAATTTTTTTTCAAAGCCTTAGGCATTTATTTATTTTGGGTAAAATCTACTAAGGGTCACCTAACTTACTTTTTGGTCATAATTGGTACCCCACCTTCAAATTGTCTTAGTGAGGTACCTTACCTCTTATTGCGCGTCCTATCTAGATACTTTTCATTAATTTTAGAGTTATATTTAATGGAAAATATTGATGTGACATAAAAAATAATAAAATAAATCACAAAATAACAATAGTAGTCATTTAATTTTATCTATCAACAATTCTAAACCCTAACATTTTAAATCTATTGTTTATATTCTTAATGTAATAAACCCCTGGAGACTCTACTTGCTCTGCCCTTCATCACCGTCACTCCTTGTTGCTCCTCACTCATCACTGTCAACATCACTAAAGCTGGCAATGCTGCCACTAAATCTTACCAACCACTGAACTCTTCAATCCATTTTGTCAACCTGAAATTAACAAATCAACAATAAGCAGGCAACCGGAGCGGCAGCAAACCTTGGGAACCACGATGACCGGAAGTGAAGGGCAGAGCTGGCATTTCACACCCAAATCACAACCACCACAATGACTACAAATCACCTCTCAAACCCAAATCGCTCTCCTCTTGATCTTTGCTTTCTCGATCTTCACATGGGTTTTGATTTCCTAGCCTCAATCGACATTGCTAATAATCGCCAAACCTCCATGGATTCTTCTTCAATTCGTCGCGTGAGGCGTTTGCTTCAAATCCCAGATATCAATTTGTTGCTAAGTCCCAGATCTTTATTCTCCAATTCTGATGCTAGAATAGGAAGCGGTCTTGGAGAAACAACAACGAGGAGTAGCGGCGATGGAGGGCGGTCGACGGTAGTGACTGGTTGGCAGCTTTTGAGGTGGCGGTAATGGAGATGAAAAATTAGGGTTTTAGGGGTAGAATTGAGTCGAGTAAAAGTTTTAGGGTTAGAATTGGTGATTAAAACAGTTTGAAGACTAAAATTGACATTTTAAATTTATTTTAGGATTATTTACTGCCATATCAGCATTTTTCATTTAATTTAATGAAAAATTGAAGGAAAGTTATTGAATGGGATGCGCAAAAGAGGAAAAGGTACTTTGCTATGACAATTTGAAGATAGTGTACTCGTTTAGGATAAGAAAAATAAGTTAGGTGACTCTTGGCGGATTTTACCTTACACACACACACACATTATAATGGTGTGATTGCTTATCACAAACTTGACCTAGCTCACCAAACTCTCTTACAAAGCCACCACCTTGAGGCAAGGCATGACCTAGCAGTGTCAAGCAGGGTTTCATAGGTCATAGCCACTTTGGACATTAGGTTTTCAATTTTGATTTCACTTAAATTGACTTATATTTGGATAATCATAATATGGCTTATGATTGAATTGATCTAATGTGCACTTATCCGTTATGTTTATATGTATTTATATTCCAATGCTGTCTTTTATAGTAGTGTAAAACAAATGTGAACACATCAAACCCTATGTTTCCTTTAAAACTAGAGATATTTATAAATTAGATATCAGATATGTATAAACTTGATATACAAAGAAAGTGATAGACCTATACAAATAATGTGTGACATATGTATAAACGAGATCACAAGTATGTTATCAATATATTTAATAATATGTACGAGTTCAACTTCCTATAAAAAACAGATGTAAATGCATTAAAATCTACCATTGCAAAAAATGGATATATATATAAATTAGATACTAGATATGTATAAACTCGAGGGTAAATTCCATTTATGGTCCTTAACCTTATCGTGCAGTCCTAAACGAGTCTCTAACATTCATTTTATCCTATTAAAGTCCTCAACCTCCTTATTTGTGTTTCAATCGTAGTCCTTCCGTCATTTTCATGGTTAACTTTGACAGAGTTTTTATGACAAATGCCAACATTGGTCTTACATTTTTTTTATTTTTACTCAAATAACCCTCAAGTTAATAAATTTATCACTACAACCATCATCTCCCCCTCCCTTCCTTCCTCACTATCTCCAGCCACCGTCTGTCCGTCGCGTTCCTTCGTCCGTTGGTCTTCAATTCGGGCTCGATTCGCGTCGCCTCTCCCCTTCTAGGATCAATTCGCGTCGTCTCTCCGCCTCCGACTTTGATTCGTGCCACCTCTCAGCCTCCAGGCTCGATTTGCGTTCCCTTTCCGCATCTGACCTTGATTCGCGTCACCTCTCCGCCTCCGATCTCGATTTGCATCAGCTTACTCACCTCCGGCTTCGATTCGCATCGGCCTACTCACCTCATTGTGTCGCTCCCTCATAACCCATGTCGCCAGACGCCTTTCCCATTTGCGTCGGCCATTGACATGGTTGGTTCTCATAACCCATCTCGCCGAATGCCATCTTCATTTGCGTCGGCCATTGACATGTTTGGTTGATGAGGGGAAAAACCTCACCAGAGAGAGAGAGAGAGAGAGAGAGAGAGAGAGGAAAGAAAAAGTGGGGTTATTTGAGTGAGAATAAAAAAATGCAATACCAATATTGATATTTGTCTCAAAAATTCTGTCAAAGTTAACCATAAAAATAACGGAAGGACTACGATTGAGACACAAATAGAGAGGTTGGGGACTTTAATAGAACAAAATGAAGGTTAGGGGCCTGTTTAAGACGACGTGATAAGGTTAAAGACCATAAATAAAATTTACCCATAAACTCGATGTACAAAAAATGTGAAGGCTATATACAAATAATATGTGACATATCATGAATGAGATAAAAACCTGTTATTACGTAAAACTTAAAAGTAGCGTACGACATAAATAAATCCTGTTGTTCGAGTGACTAAACTGAAAGCATAAAATCATTAGTGACCAGAAAAAGAACTCAAAAAAAGTCAAAGGATGAAGTTTGGTGTTTTTCATAAAGTTAGGGTACATGGTTTGGTGGAACGGATCTTTACGGCGGACGCCGAGTAGCGAGTCCTCTCCAAATCTCTTCGACCCAAACGATCGGAAGCAAATTCGGTTCTTCTTCCTCCTGCATCGACGTCGTCCACTTCCGAGTGAATTTCCGATGGTGCCTTGCGTGAGTCCGGGTCGGTTGTGTTGAGCGGTTCGTCCCGGACCCGTCGACGTTATTGATTTCTGGGTTGAGCTTCGTTATCCAGCTCAGCATGTGATTGGATGACCGGTTCTCCGTGACCAAACGGCGACGCCTTTGATGGGGCTGGCTTGAATGGATGAGTTCTGAGAGAGAAGAAGAAGGATGAAGATGAAAAGTCGCTTGAATGACGGCTGCGGCAAAATGGCGTTGTTCGGCGACGATGGAGTTGGCTACGGTCTGGGGCGGCAGCTGGAAGCGCTGGAATGTGGCTGAAGTGGCTCACAGACTCCAGCTGCTCTTCCTTCTTCCACTTTGCTTTCATCCGTCGCCGCCGTCAACAGAGAAGGAGGAGAACCTGCGTCTTAAGGGTAGGATATATTTAATTTCATTTTTTTAAGTATTAATGAGGATAAAAGAGTAATTATAAGTGTACACATATATAATAAGGGGAGTATATAAGATAATTCTCTTGTGATTCATCCTACACTCCAATAGGGATCTTTTTAGAAATAATTAATCGCGATTATCATGATCATAATGTTGTCAATACCCAAAAGGCTCACCCCTTGACGGGAGACAATTGCTAACTTGGGTGGCCAAAATCAGTTGCTATTAACGTGTCTGCTACAAACTTTTGCCAAAAGTTGAAACTTGAACCAACGTATGTTTAATTACATTACATCCTTGGAAATATTTAATATTTTTATCAGAAGCATCTGTATAAGTCTCAAGCCACTAAATCAATATAATTAACAGTTTATGAGAAATTTTGTGAAAGTAAGATATGAATCTCTAATATTTAGATTGGGCTCTAAACCTCAATTACTTGAGCTGATGTTTGAAGGCACCAATACTACTTTTGGTTGATAGGAAAATATTGTTGGCTTCTAGATTGTCAAAAGTCAAATTCCAATATAAAGATTCAAACAAGTAAATGGTTTATTTAACACACAATGTCAGTTGAGAATAGAATAGGGGCAGGTAGTTCGTACTTCGTACTTGAGTTTGATTTCAAAACTTTTAACTACCCATTGTTGAAAGGTCACCAATTATATATGAGAATAATTATAATTTACCCCTAAAGTTAGATGATATTTATATATAAATGCCTAAGGTCTGAAAAGTTACATTTAGCTCTTAATATTGTTGGACCTATTTGGTTTTCGAGCTGGAGCTGGAGCTTGAATTGTGGTATCATAGCTCCAGTTCTCGTAGAATTGCGCGCGCGCGTATATGCATCCTTTGTTTTTTTTTTTGGTCATATATTGCAAAAAGAATTTGTTTGAGTATCGCAATGAATTCAAGTACCCAAAAGGAAAAAAAAAACATAAAAAAGTAATTAATGATCGAACGTTAGAACTTTCTTGGGTATGCCCAGACGTGTGATCTGAATCCTGAGTTTTGATTAATTTTCAAATGGTTGTTTAATTAGCTTGTTAATTAAGAAAGCTTAAGAACATACCAAGTCTATCTTATTGTACAATTAATTAATTTTCACTAATTGCTACCCGATCTTCTACTAATTCCCAGCAATATCCGACTCCAAGAGCTAATTTTTTTTTTTTTTTGTCATCGAAATCCCAAATGGACGTGATTTTAATTCAAGATATTATTTTTAAATCATGAAAGAAGTTTTTAATTGGTAATCAATAAGTGAGGAATAATGTGTACAAGGAATCAACTTAAATGGAAATTAGGTAAGGAATCTTTGTATACAAGAAATCAAATTCATCGAGGAAGATAAGTTAATTCAGATTGTCAGCATTTGCTTTCTCACGTAAGATAATTGAATTCGAACAGTTTGAAAGATGTAACAAGAGAAATAATTTCTCTTAAATTAAATCTGATCATGAAGTAATTTATTCTCAATGCAAGAAAATTTGTCTTAAAATAACACTCTTTTGTTCCATGATATATATTTGTCACATTCTTAAACAATATGGATGTTGTGTTGTGTTGGTTCGCATAAATAAGAATATACAAGGCATAATTCAATTCTTCAAAGTTACCCTTTGTTAATTATAATTATAAGCTATAAAAATTAATGAGTATGCATACTTTTTACATAATGAAAAAAATAAAAAGATCATCAGTCTATTCTTAATTTTTACAAGGGCCAAAGAAAAAGAAATGTGGACTAATAAAATCCTATATGCTGATCATGGTTTATTCTCCTGCGTGTAGATATAATCGGTGTGAGCCGCGAGCGTTCTTCTAATCAAGCACTCCTCGTCGCATCTCTTCTCCACCGCCACCACCTCAACAAACTTCTCTCCTCCACTCACCTAATTAATCCAACCAAACCAATTAACAATTAATTAATGGAATTATCTTTCTCACAGATGCATGATTAATTTCATACCAATCATTTTAAAATACTTCTCTTTTTATATATGTTACTACAAAAAAATGATTAAATCAGCTTGAGAAAAGGATTAATGGTTTTGAGAAAAAAACCTTCTTTTAATATGGACGAATGACACTTTCTCAAATAATCCATTTTAGCAGTAAATAACTCCGGAGTGAAGATCAAGTTTGAGATTTTGCCCAAGTCTGGGGTTCGAAACCTCCCAAACAACACTTGTCTGGCAAAAATTAATAAATATGATTCAATATCTTTCAAGTAATTCATTGCCTTTCATATATTATCATAGATAGCCTCTCTTAATGTTTGTAAGATGCTTTTGAGTACAATAAAAACATTGAGATTGATAAAAAAAAAATTATTGAAAAAAAAAAAGAAAAATGTATAATTTCTTCGTTTGATTAAAGTTTTTTTTTTCCAATTAACTTTAGGCTATACATTATCTACCAAGTAAAATATAATATTAAAATTTATAGAGAAAATACTCTAATTATGTCATTCATAGCTTGTATACAATACTGCGTAATACTGAAAAACTGTAGTGAATATACGATGACACCCGGTATCAATACTTACAAGTTAAAAGGAAATAAAAAACCTAAAAAAATAACTTGATGAAAGGAATTAAGTACTTACTTGAGGGAAATATGGAGGGCCTGGCCGGCTGGCGGACGTTATCACAAAGAAGAGGATTGCAAAAATGCAGAGGCTGCCGAGTTTGGAAGACATTTTTTCTGCTTTGTTGCGAAGATGCATGACAATAGGGCGGCTACCTTTTTGGTTATATATAAATCAGCAAAAAGGTCTAGAAAGGGTATATTTGGAGTTTCAGTTTCAAGAGTCAACCACGAGTCCCTTGGTCAATTTACAAAACCCCAAGAAGGGGTCTTACTATTTCTAAATATTTTCTTTTGAGTCATAGGTGGCCTAATCTATATATTTAAATGACGGATGATTAAAGAAGAAAGGGACAACATTTGCTATTAATTAAGGGAAAATAACAAAAAGAAACCCATGAAGTTTGATTTGAATTATAGTTTACCCCCACCTTTCAAAACCACTTTAGGCCGGCCACCTTACCATGCCAAGGAAGGACTTGCCAACCTGCCAATCGACATTATTTCCCACCACTGATGTCGTTGGCCGAGGGTCCTGTTTGTGCAGGCTGCTGGAGATGAGAACACCCTGAGGAAGAGCACCACAGCAGCTGCATGTATCACCTATAACTCATTCTATAACCCTGCCATCCATCTTTTTCGTTCTTCTCCTTTTTCTTCTTATTTCCAAAAAATTTATTTCCAGATTCTTTTGTTTTTCTTTCTTTTCCCCTTGAAGCTTCAGTTGGAGCTTCGTAGCTATGATTATGAATGTGTGGTACAGAGTGAGTAGGAAGATGAAGCATACAACAAACAAAGCAGTCGGTCTATTTACATGCATATGCTCATACAACTTACATATCACTCACTTTCTTTGTACATATAAAAAACAACATAGTGGCATGTTTCTCTTTTTTGGGGCTTTTCACTTCTTTTTTAGCTTTGTGTTTTATAAAGAAAAAGAAATTAAACTTCGATTTTTCTTTGTACTATTTTAAAAATTGTAATGGTAAAATGCATTTCCTGTTAAACTTTAAAGAACTACTAGCAACAATGCTTTGCATTTTTCCGTTAAACTCAAAAGAACCTTATGGTTATTAACGTGGAATCCTAGACTCTTTCCTACTTTCCTCAACCTTGCTCAAGTAGAACAAATAAAATATTACTCAACAAAGAATCCAACAAGGCAACAACAAACAAAGCAACGACGAATACATATGGTGCAAAACAAAAATCTTGGGGCAAAGTGCAACCTGTCATGAACTAAAAGTATGTTTGAATGTTAACCCACCACGACCCAAAGACAACGCAGCTACACCATTAAACTATGGATCTATTGCACGTGTTCCACACACTTCACCGTATGCTCGTATCTGCCATTCATGGACGGAGATCCTATAATATGGCGTTTGAGAGCGTCCGTCCAAAGCCCCTTCGAGTATGGGTAGGGTGGTTTTTTTGTTTTTGGGGGGGGGGGGGGGGGGGGGGGGGGGTTGTGGTTGTGGTTTTGGCTAGGGGAGCCATTAGATTTTTCTTCCCCAGCCTAGAAACGTTATCAGTTCCAAAACAGAACAGGGGGCACGGTTAAGATTTTTCACATTGACAATGATACAACAAATCTATACTTCGAGGATGTAACAACAGCCTTCCTTTTTCCTGTTCTTTTCTTTTCATTGAGGAGTGACAATGTAATTTATGTAGCTCTTATAGAATGAAAAGGAAGGTGAAAGTGTAGAAAGCTACCCGCCTACTGCTCATTGTGCAGCCTGATTGAGTTCCTATTAAAATGAGAGAGAAGAAGAAAAAGAGGATCGAGAACAGAACAGGGTGTAAAACCAAATTAAAATAGAGACCCACCATCGAGTAAAAATTTGAGGTTGCTAATTTGAAAAGAATGGAAACCATCAATAACAAGCTCTCTTCATACTTCTCTTTCCTCAAGCCCCTTGACAATTTGGGATTTTGGCAAATGACTGTTATTAATCACCATGATGATATCTAGCAGTTTTTTTTCAAGAACAACAGGCCCTGTTAGAGCTAACTACCATTACAACATTGCAGCTGTGATCTAAGTCTAGGCTAAAACTTCCCGTGCAATAGGTGGAAAAGGAAAAGAATATGAGACTCGTCTGGTTTATTACCTACTGGCCGGCCTTGTCCTCGCCAAACTCTCCATCTTCAAGCTCATCATGATCACCATTTCTACGTGAGCCATTCCGGTGCTCTCGCTTATGCCTCCTGTGCCTACTCTCACCATCTGATTCGGGTGTTGATGTGTGCTGCAAGTACTTACAATAGTCAATAAGTTGTGCTGCAAATCACCAAATCATAATAATCCCATCTGAATGCTACCTACCCGTCTGGATTTTTTACGGTCACTGCTGTGTCTGTGGGAACTCTTAGACCCATCTTTCCGAGTTTCATCCTGATTATCTGCAGAACTATGATGACGCTTCCGATGTCTCCTGTCCTCATCTTTTCCCAATCTTCTATCCTCAGAAGCAGGGACTTCATCTAAGTCAATATTTCCCTCAAGTGCACCGTCTTTCTTGTGTTCCTCCCTCTCCCTTTCACGTCCTCTCTCCTTTTCCCTTCCATGCCTTGACTTCCTCCTCTCTCTCTCCTCTTTCTCCTTCTTCTTTGCCTGCATGATAAGAAAAGACCCAATTGGTAGTGCTGAATATTTCCTCAGTGGGTTAACGAAAAATGTTCAAGCAAATATCAGATTTGATAGAGATGGCAAAACAAGAGCCAACCTAATCCAGCCCAGCCCCTGCTGACAGAGAAGGAGACCTAACTTGAACTCAAGCTAACCTCACAGTGGTTATGACTCAAACCCAAAATAGCCTGAACTTCAGACAACTCAATTAATGCCTCAAGATAAAACTAAAATGGACCCAAACATGAAATAACTTGACATTCCAAGTGACCTGAAGTCCAAGACGACTCAACACAAACCCAACTTGAACTGCCCCTTTACATTTTTAAGAACATTAACATCCCGCATGTCACTTTATTAGCTATTGTGCATGTGAAATGATACAGCTAAAGCTTTTTGAAAGAAATACAGGAATAAGACAAAGCTGTTACCTTTTCCTCTTTTCGTCTTCGATCATTCTCTTTTGCCTCTTCTTTCAGCTGATTCGTATGCTCCTCAAATATCACCTTGCAGAAGTCTTCATCCCCAATAGCACTACACCAGGCATGAAATACATGCCCTCATGTTAGCCAGAACTAAGGATCATGCTTAATACTTTGATAAATCAAATGGCTTAAACATTAATTCTTCAAAATCATAAAAATTTCCATGAACAAGATGTCAAAAACATAATTAAAAGAACACATGTAATATCTCTAGAGAATGCAAGAGAAAAAAGGATAATAGAATTTGGGGTTGAAAAAAAGCTCGTAGTAGAAATCAAACCAGGAAACTGATACCTGTACTCCTGACTATTTTCAATGAGTTTTTTGCAATTTTCCCACGTTGAAGATGAAGAAATTTCCTTCAACAGAGAATCAGATCAGACAAAATTGATGAAAGATAAACTCCCTTTCTCTTGAATGGTAAGTAAATCTTGTTATACCTTTATGAAATATAGTAGGCTTCGGAAGTCATCAGCAAGACGCTTCCGTTTCTTAGCTTCTTTCTCCTCCTTCTCCCTCGCTTTTTCAAGTAACTCATCCAGAATTAGCTGCGCAAGTGGTTAAACCTTGAGAGAAAAGTATTGTACACATTTGAAGGAATGGGGATTTAGTAGTTATAACAAACAAAAGCTCAGAGAAAGCTTTAATCTACAGTTAGATTTACAAGTCTGGGAGGAGAAAAGTTTTAGATCCACAAACCACCTACTATAGGAAATAAAATAAAAATAAGTACACTCTTTAGGAACAAAACATGTCCATTTACATAACTTGTTACATAAATTCAACATTAAATTTTATGTTGACTGCTTATGACACCATCTACTAAATGCAGGACTAGTATTCGCTCATGATCTGGGTTCTAGTCAGCTGAAGGCATTCTTCTTTACGTATTTTTTACATTATTCTGCGGTGTCCTATCATTCAGCTAGATCCCCAACTAGCTCAGCATTAAAGACATGTTGATTGTAATGCATAGTGTTACAAGTACAGGAAATACAGAGTGAACAGGCCAAACCAAACCATTGGGCATTGACTAGTACATGAAATATACCTTCAAGTTTGCTTCAGATATTGGTGGAGAGCTGATATCCTCTGAAATAGCAGCTTTTAGGTCTTCTATTGTCCACGTTGATGTAATGAGAACCTGGAAATTTACCGTAACTTTTTCAACAAAAAGAAAGAAGAAAGAAGAAGAAGAAGATGAAGATGAAGAGAAGTCAGAGGTGCATTAGATAAACAATATTTATTACAAAACAATACCTTTCTCAGCTTTACTGCATCTTTAACCCTAGCTTTATCCTCTTGAAACTGTAAAATGTAACAGCCATGCATTAACAAAGCTGTAAGTAATGTATAACAAAAGGAAGATGACCATGTGACATTAAACTTGGCAGAACCCACAGAAGTTGGGAGGAAAAGCCTCTTCCAAATGGGTGAATCCAAGCTGAATGAGCAAAAAAATAAATCTACAATTTGGAACAGGAATCTGCCCAAGGGCTCTTGTCCCCCCCCCCTCTCTCTATGTGCGCGCGCGCGCACACACATTTTATACCTTTTTAAAAAAAAAAAAAAAAAATTAAGCCTTTTAGGGATTGGGGACAACCATGAAAGATGGATGAACCTAATATACGGTGAACAAGACAAATTTCATAGCCAAAATAACACAATAATTTGCTACATCAAGCTTTGAGATACAATACCCAAAATAAAATAGTACAAATGCAGTGCAACAATTACCTGTTTTTGTAGCTCTTCAGCTACATCTTCAAACAGTTCTTTTGGGGTTGAACCTGATGTATTCAACACAACCGCCATAAAGGCAGGTATATCCTTAACCTAAAGAAGCGGTCATTGCATAAAATTACACGATAATAAATAAGACATTGAGTTGTTTATTACAAAAAAATCAAACTGGTTCATCTAACCATCAAGCAATAATCACGCCAATTAGTTTTTGCTGTAAGCATGCCAGAAGTGACATGCTCTTCCATCAGCTTGCGGAAATCATCACGATTTTTACGTTCTGTCTTTCTTGTTTCTTCCTGATTGTAGAAAAGCTTGCCATAAGAAAATAATCCCAGTCATGGACATAAACAAATTAACAAAAACCAAAACAGCAAAGCACCTTCTGTATTCTCCTCTGTTCCTCTTCCTCCTTCTCAAGATCACGTATGTATTCCTATTTGAGCAACTGAGATTAGAACTGCAGCTACATTTATCTAGAAAGAAGGTGATGCAAGAAAAAAACCTGAAATATTTCCAAGCGGTCGATTTTTTCAAGGCGTGAACATCGCTCATCAGCTTCTAAACGTTCTTGAACTTTTCGCCACTGGCTGCTAGCCTGAAGGACAAAATACAAATATAAAGATCAATCTGGATCGATAAACAGCAAAAGCTAACACAAAATTTTCCC
Source organism: Aquilaria yunnanensis (assembly GCA_039654915.1). Classification (NCBI taxonomy): domain Eukaryota; kingdom Viridiplantae; phylum Streptophyta; class Magnoliopsida; order Malvales; family Thymelaeaceae; genus Aquilaria; species Aquilaria yunnanensis. Next base: position 98,809,774 of record CM077593.1, on the reverse strand, counting down.
TTAGGTAAAAAGGTACCTTAATAAAATCACAAGATTCCAAAAACTTCCTGTATTCCATGATATTATGCTTACGCTCCTCCTGTAACTTTACTCGCTCCTAATCAGGCAGCAAAGTAAATGGCCATTTCAGAAATTGTGTAATTCATACTCAACTATTGCAGTAATTTCTTTCTTATTGTACAAAAAATTTTCTATGTTACTAGAATAAGCTGATACAAATTAGGGGAAAAAAAATATCAGGTGGCAGATCAGCTTCTTGATCCCAGACACTTAACTCAATTTTTTATGGACATCTAGCATCAAAGTGAAGCATGAGTAGCCTATCAAAATTGAGAAAGGAAAAGATGATTTCCAAAAATATAAATGCTCGGAAACTACTTTATCACTAGGAACTGCAATACTTCTAGAAGTCCATGCTCAGAAATGAAACTGATCTTGATCCCATAAGAGACAGAATATGATTTGTTTCCTTACTGATTATCTACTTTCACCGAGCAATATGCAATAACAATAGTAGAGATATCATTTGTTTTGGAGAAATTATAACTACGAATTGACTCAATGGATGCACACCTTTTGTCTAAGGTCCTCAATGTAATTCTCAAAAATATCCTTGCGATCTTTTTCTCGCTCAACAGATTTGTAACGATCATCATCTTGAAAAATCGTCACCACTTTGCTGAATTTTGATTGGAAGGCTCAATTATAAAAAAAAAAAAAAACAATTTCTCTATCCAAAAGAGTAGAACATATAAAAACAGCAGCATATTGACTGACAAACCTCCATCTAGTTGATGATGTTACCTCTGTTGACTCCTGTATGAGGGCCAAAATTCAATTGAGAGAAAACGCTCATAAAAAAGCAAGATCACATTAACAAACAACTTACTTCCAGCATTTTCCGGTATTCTTCCCTCGCTTTTTTCTGTTTAATCCGCCTTTCCTCAGCCTCCTGTTTCTTTTTCTCTCCCAAGTACTAAGACAGAATTTTCTTTTTGTTGTTAAAAAACCGTGGAATACAATAAACAAAAAATAGCACTTCTATAGTAGCTGGATGCTAGTGTCAGAAGGATATTGTTGGAATGAAATATAACCATAGACAACTTTAAGTCAGGCTTTCAACATAGGAACAAAAGAAGTTGTAGATTTACCTCATTAAATGCTTGTTTTCTCTCTCCAAGTGTTCTTAGTGCACCATATCTTTTGTCATTGATTATTACTCTCATGGCCTAAGACAATGAAAATTCAATTAAAATTAGAGCACATGCATGACAAGCACCCAACTCTACTCGAATCAGCTAAAATATCTATTCAACTACCTGTTCCCATGTCCAATCAATCCCCACACTTGTGGACTCCAAAAGTGCTTTAAATGCATTTTTAGCCTCCTGAGATGACGAATACAGAGAATAAAATACAAGAAGAATAATACCATAAGAACAACAACAAAATGAACATAAAAGATGAAATATCACCACTTTTATGACATACTTGCTTGCTTGCATAAGTTACAGGCTCCGAATCAGTTCTCTCTGCCGGCAAAGTATTGACTTTGTCCTCAACCACTACCTCGTTTACACTTTCCTGTGCAAAATCTAATATCTCAAATTGCTTCTAAGCAAAAGCATATGAAGCAAACAGTCCCAGAAAAAAAAGATACTTTTAATAACAAAAAAAAGTTATGACAAGAAACAAAGAACCACCCACCCCAACATTCTGTGTGAAAGCTCTATCAGAAGAATTATGAATTTCCTGAGATGGATTCCTGTTAGGTTTCAGAAAGAGTTAGGAAACAGAGACATTCAAACAATTCAAAATCAACTCTGCATTTGGGGTAATACATGGATTCTTTAGTGGAATCGGTCGTGTCAGAAGTTTCTGCACCCTCTGATGTAGAAACAGCAGGTTTGTTGGTATCCACAGTCATTTGAATTCCATCTACATTATTGTTATCTGACTTAGAGGATTCCAATGTGGACAAAGCTGAAGATTCAGGATCAGCTGCTGGTTCTACACTATTGGCAGCAGTGACAGGGGCAACAGGAAGTGGGCTTGATGGAGCTCCTTGAGCATCAATAGATGAAGCATCAGCACCCAATGATACTGTAGCCACAGAAGCTAGATCAGGAGGGAATGTTTCTGAATGTGATCCTTCGGTAGATGTTTTTTCTACTTGTTCACGAGCCAACTTCAATAATGGTAAGAACAAAATGTTGAGAATGAAAATGAGTAAATAAATAAATTGAGGGCTAAAAGTTTGTCAGAGGTTGGTAGGAGGAAACCTTTAACTCCACAGGCATTGACCATGTTGACTGATTTGTAATCTTGTTATGGTAATACCTAGAAAGTATAAACAAATTGATGTAAATACAATCAACCAATACTTTCATAGCTGACAAGATAGAACCACATACTTTCTCCCATCAGGGCTTGTATATTCTTTCCAGTTAGTTGATGCATCTGCCCTCTGTCATGGAAACACAATGTAAATAAGTCGAACTTTACCTTCAGTTCAAATATATAAGCTTTCATTTAAACGAAGAAAAAGACGGTCATCAAAGTCCTATCAGGCTAATACAGGAACCTAAGTCCATATTTCAGTTATTATAGACAATTTATTTGTGGCTAACAAAACTAAACACAAATTTACAATCACAAATATGAAGTCAAGAGACTATGACTGCCATTGTAACTGGACCTACAGATCTGAGACTGCAAATAAAATGCTTACATCCAGGATCAGTGTTTCTGTATGAGCCACTGGGCATTTTGATAGCTATAAACTGTTGGAGCACTGTCTCTTTTTTTCTTTTTCAGAAAACAAGGAAAGCTTTATGGCAATGAGTTCTTTTCCCCTTTTCCTAGAGGGATGAAAATCTCAAGTGGTTATTGGGGTGGCTGGTAGGATTATTGTCAACTGTGTGACTGTGTTTGTGCATGCTAAGATTATTATAAATCAAGACTCTGCATTGAAAAGCATTCTGTAGCAAGATAGAAGACACTTTGAAGCTGAAACTATGATACATCAGCGAACAAAAGTGAAAAAGATCTAAACTAAGATCTGAACCATTGGGAAAATTGGAACCTTTTCTCCTAACACGTTTTTGTGTTTGCTGGGGGTTGTTGGACCTACAGAGCTGCCTTTACCAATTGTGCCAACCTCAACCCAAACTCAGCTAAAAAGCCACACAATTGACAACCTCCAAATCCACCTAGCAAGAAGTTGAGGGGAAATTCTCAGACAGAAACAAATGTTTACTAGCATCCAAAAAGGGCCTTGGATTTACAAAGAGAAAACTATCAATTTAAGCAACTTTTTGTTCAATAGGTATTTTATCTTGGTAGAGTTTATATTTGTGCTCAAACTACATAGAGGGGTGGCAATATTGAACACAACATGAACAACCAAGATGCAAATCAAACGTACAATAGTCTTCATTAAGCTAAAACTGACAGAAATATATTCTTTATGGAAAAAATTACTAGGTCCATTTAAATCAAAATTAAATAATAACATGAAAAAACACGCAATTATCACTATGAAACTACCAGTTTCAACCTTTTTACCTGTCACTTCAATCTATATGTTGTTAAATACTCCCTCCATCCCGTAAAGGATGAACCATTTCTCTAGGCATGATATTAAGATGTGTGTAACTTACATTAGTTTTTCCATTTTTTCCGGAAACTAAAATTAAAAAAAATTCCTTTTTTGGATTTTGTGTAGAGAAAATTTAACTTAGGATTAAAAAACAGTAAAGATTCCTTTTTGGGTTTTGTGTAGTGAAAGTTTAAATGAGGATTGAAAAAAGAAAAGATTCCTTTTTGGTTTTGGTGTAGTGAGAGTTTAAATGAGGGTAGTAAGGTAAATTAGATGTTAAAAATTTTCTAATGGGGCAACGGTTCAACCTTTTTGGACGGCCGAAAAGGAATATGGTTCATCCTAGTAGCAAGCATTCTTGAAAGTGATTGCATGTGGCAGGTTCAGGCAGCAAAGTAAACACACCATACAATACCGTTACAAGCCACAAGTTGTGCAATTCTACTCAATGGCCATTCCAGCTACTCTTATTCCATGCACTAGTTTCTAAGTTGACAATGATTCAAACAATAGAAACTGTGCGGGGGTTTGCTAACATCTTGAAGGAAACAAGTCTAGATATCATACTTTAATTTGCAAGTTCAGTAGATGGGGGCCAGGACTGAGCAAAGAGAAGGTTGTCATTTGATTCTACAACTTATAGTTTACCATTTGGAAGGAGGAAACCTCAAGGTTATAGATGATTAGCCATAGCATGAAGAAATTTTTTCCTAGTGCAGTCAATAATATGTTTACATTGAGTTCCAATAAAAGGACAAAAAAAAAGTCAAACTCCAGGTCATTGAAACCTTTTGCTGTAATTTGTTAAATAAATATTCTATGAAAAATCACCAACAACAAACTGAAGCTATTATTGCAAAGAATGAGAGTCAAAAGAGATCTAATAGTAGATTCAGCAGATCTTCAACTATGCAAAGAAGCCAGCAAAGGGAATATATTTCAGGTCATACAACTTATATTTGTGGATAAGAGCAAAGACAAAGTACAATAACTTGATACCTCTCATAAACCACTCTAAGGGAGTGTCTTGCAAGTAAACAAGGGGCAGATGAGTGTGACCCTAAGAGGAAATTATATGATCGTATCGGTGAACTACAATCAAATGAAAACCTGAAAACTAGTACACACTATACAGTGAAACTTCAAGCAGGTTAAAGTAATCTTCTCATCCTAGAGAAATAAAAATGTAGAAGTAATCCTGATGACCAATTTAGATAGAAAGGACTGAATGGTAACATCAGCAGATATGTCATGGGAAAACCTAGCCCGATTTAAGGAGTATTACACCCAAAGTGGCATGAAAAACATCTTGTTCTTAGATTGAGATGAATCAAGAGAACAAATATAGCCACTTCTCAACCAATGTTGGACAGAAAAAATTCAGAAGTAGTTAGGAGAGCAACGTCAGAGTGTAACTCACCTCAATTGGTGTCATCAGTTCTAATGGCTTCTCCCAACAAGATTGTCTTGTTTTTTTATTGTAATAGTATCTGTGTCTCGAGCAAGAAGAAGGCACAATGGTTATTAATGTACCACATTGTCAACTAAAACACTAGCAGCATATCAATTTTTGGAAATAGATAATCATAAGGGCGAAGAAATTTGCACGATTTTATGATAGCAAGTATATGACCACTTGTAACTTCACTCCAAGAACCATAAGTATGTACCAATAAGTAATAAGATCCATATAATCATATTGAGCACCATATCCTGTGACACTTTCTACATTGGAGTTTGAAATGTCACCAAAATATACAGTCACTGAAAGAAAATACAATTGGGTTTCATTCTATTGTTAAAATCATAATTGTTGCTACATGCAAATTCAATTCAGTATCTATTCACTGATACCGATAGCTGACAAAACACAAATGCACTCCCCCTCCCACCTCCCCTCCAAGATTCTTTCTTTTAAACCCACCCTCTTAAAGGCACTTGTGCAGGAATGCACAAACACTTTAATAGTTTCATCAATGGCACCATCAACTGCTGACAGGATCTTGAAATAATAGGCAATCATATCAGGATCTTAAATACTGAATGCCATCACTGTAGGCAATTCCAATTAACCAGCACAAAGCCAGCTCACCAAATGTTTCTTTTATGTTCTGTCAGTAAAGGAGCTACAACAGTATGAAATCAAATTAAATTGCAATAAGACTATATTCTGGTGAACAGATGTTTCTTGGGGAATCTTAAAGCAGAAGCTACCAAAGACAACAGAACCAAAGTGGTGACAAGATCTAACAATCAAGTAACACCTATCAGAATCACAAACCTTTTTCCACTAGCAGATGTGTGCTCTATCCAGTACGTTGGAGCCTCCTTAGAAGAATTCAGTGGCACAGTTACCTGAAATTTCATAAAGATTACCAACTTAATATTTCCGACACAAAGGAGCACTCCAGACAATTGAAAAAATTGGCGTGTGATATAAATAGATAAGTTTATAAGAATATGACCTGCAGTGTGTCTGCAGGACCACTCACAGCTGGTTGCTGCTCAGCTGTTTGCAAAGGTGCAAGAACAGCAGTTGCCTGGCTAGCAGGAAGGCTCGTTTGGCTGCCAGCAGGATTGGTGGGGGCGGGCATCTGGGATACAGGTTGATATTGAGGCACAATATTGAAGGATGGGGGCACCTGACTGTAAGAAGATTGAGGAAACTGCAAAAAACATGAAATTATGATAAAATAATATTCCCCCCCCCCCCCCCCCCCCAAAAAAAAAAAAAGCAAAGAAAAGAAAAGTTACTGAGGACTTACAGAAAATGTTGAAGGTGCATGCGGGCCAGGGATACCGACAGGAGCATAATTATTTGAAGTTTGTACATTACGTTGAGGCATAGATGGACTAGATGAGACATGCCTGTTTGCTGAAGCAGTCTGTACCGGAATGGTGTGCATTTGTGACAGAATATGGCCAGTTTGACCTGGTTGGCCGGGCATTGCAGGTAAATGCGGTATCACTTGTGGGAATTGGGGTTGCTGAGTAGCCGGTGGAAACCCAGCAGTCATTACGTTACCACCATGGGCAACCGGCTGAAAATGCTGAGGGGCAACAGGAGCAAACTGGTGTGACTGCTGCATTGGAATGACAGGCCGAAACTGGAGAAGGAAATTTTTTTTTGATAAGCATGTGTTTATATATGAGTGACAGGACATCAGGAGGTGAGAACCTTCTCAAAAAATTAGGAATAAAAAAAATAACAAAAACTCTACAAGGAAAGAAAGTTACTGAGACAAGGTTTGTTTGGATTATCTCAAACATGAATTCTGAACATAAAAGTGCCATATAAGTACACCAGTAAAATTAGATGAAAGGATTGACTTCATATATTCAGTACATCTTTTCAGTTGAAATGGTGAAATTTTAGAACTTCTAACAATAATGATCCAGCGACAATGAATTGCACCATTTTTTGTTTTTAGTTTGTCTTCTACTCTTTTTTTTACAGAGGAATAAGCAATTCCCATGACAAAGCTACGAATATTGACCGACAACTTCCTAGAGATGTATAAAAAAATGTTATACCAGAATCTCATTTAATCCCTTCCACTATCTAATCTATGTAACAGATATCGAAATTAAGGAAGATATTACCTGAACAGACATTGGCGGGGTGAAAGTCCGAGGGTGATCCATGGAGCCAACCACAGGGGCTTGAGTAGGCTATTTTGGGGAGAGGAAAAAAAAAAAAGTAGAAAAAGAAATCAGTGAGACTTCTCCGTCAGAAATAGTAGGTGGAGTGGTGGACACAGAAACTTCTGAAATCCAACAAGACAATTCCTAATACTTCAATAACTCGACAAAGGTCAAGTCAATGCAGGCAAAAATTATAAAGAAAGCAACTGCCTCGTCAATCTCTGTATTTGGTTATTCTGGAGAAATATGCTTGCAGATTTTCATATGTTCTTAAGGTTGAAGATCGAAAAAATAAAGTCCTCAAGGCATACTTCACCAGCAAAGGTATGCACATGCCAAGTTCATTAATCAACAATTTTTTTCTTTGGAAGGAAAATAAAGAATGTGCATCCAGAAATATAAAACTAGCTGGAGAAGAATATCTAAGTCCTTACTTCAAAGAATATTTAAAAACAAAGAAACAAAAGCACAAATTGGTTCCATACTGTTGGAAATGAAGACTGAAGTATCTGTACAACTGTCTAACAAGATCTCCAGTCAAAGTGGGGAAAATGAGTTTCTGAACATGCTTATCCACAGAACACAATATTCAGAAACTTCCCCTAAATAATAGGACACACTGTAACCAAATAAGCAAAAACCTCCCACATTGCAACATTTCACTGCAGAACAAGGACATGACATCTTAATAACAGGCAAAAAGAAAAAAGAAAAACGTGTCTCAACTATATATGAAAAGTTCAACAAGCTGATGAAAGATACAGAAAGCTACAATCACTTCCTTTTGTGAGTGGACCACTTAACTAGCCTACCTAAAAAACCTAGACCCTAGCTGCAATTTCCAAGGCAATAAAAAAGGCACTAAGAGGTGTTATGGAGCTAGAAAAGATGGAGGGCTCAAAAGAAAAAGCCTGGAGAAGCATATGCTACATATGAGTTCAGAACACATGATAAAGAGGTAGCTTATTTGGCAAGTTCTTTAAGAAACGCAAACTTTTATTTTCTGTGTTCTCTTCTTCCGGCTAACATATCATGTTATAAGTCTAGCTATTATTTGTCCAAAAGTGGTCACACTTTTTTTTTTCTTCAAAATCCTTTTTTTTCCTTTCCTTTGAAAAGTAGGGAAATATTTTCCAAATAATTGGCCTTCTAAAGAAATGTTTGTGCAGGTACTTTCCTGGAGTATACAATCTCAATTTCCATGACATAAGATATTGACAAAAAAAAAAAAAAAAACTAAACAAAAAAAGAGGGGGGGGGGGGGTGTTGGGATGTTGCCCCCCTGGTGGGTGTTTGGAGAAACCCCCAACTCAACATAAGTCCTAATCAGCCTCTTTATAAGATTTTAAGATTTTTACACCAAAAGCACAAGCAAGGAATTATACATAGAGGCTCTTATTACCAAAACAATGAGATAGAAATTCAATAAATATATGAACAAAGGGCCATCAACAGACTGAATGTAATATTGTCATTATTCTCAACTACACTGACAAAACAGCTGTACCAGGATAAACTTTTATTATCAAAAGATACCTGCATACTAGGAAATTGCTGGTTGTTTGCCATTTAAACAGCCAGATGAGCCTCATACGGCAAGTTTATGACCTAAAAAGTTGTTGGTTAGATATGCAAGATAGTGGCATAAAACAATGTCTAACAGAAATGGAACATGCAGTGACAAAATATTATGACGAACATTATACTGGACATTTCGCAATAAGTAATTTGCAAGTAGTGAAACTGCAGCAAAATTTGAAAGAAAAATCTATGATTTTGAGTATATATAGAAAATGGACAAGAAAGATGATTATGTGATACTAAAAGTTGAGTTAGATAGGGCAAGGAGCAAGAAAGAGTATATAAGCTATGCTCTTACCATAAAGAGAATTGAAGTCACTAAATGGCATCCTGTGAGGACTATTGTCTAGACAGTAACCAAATGTTGCTGAATCCTCTCTGGAAACTGTACAATGAGATTACAGTTACATCAGAACTTTAAAGATAATGAATCCCTATAATCTAATTATTTGCTTTGAACTATGCCATCTCAGGGCTCAGCATAAACACTTAGGAGGAAAAAAACATCGAATGGTCTCAGATATCTTCAAGACTTATGAACGACAAGATGAAAATTTTATGCTCCATTGTGAACCATGATTACAGTTACATCAGAAGTCATTACCACGCTACTGAAAGCATTTGAACGATGCTGGTGTTTAGTGACCAGTTTAAGGACATGAAGTATAAAAAAATGGATAATTACAAACAAACACATAACAAGCCCTTTATCACATGACTTCAATCTGAATATATATTTACAAATTACTTTCCCTAGCTTCCACCATCAGCATGTTTGGAATTTTGGCATCAACAATAATGAAACCATGAACCGTAACTAAATTTTATCAAAAGCATTTCAAGCCTATATACATGATTTCAGAGTCCAGAACCTATCATTAATCAGACATTTCTGTTCTTTTTCTCTTGACACTGTAATCAGCAGTTGACTAAATTCATTAACCTAGCAACATTGATCACACAATACCCAGGATAACACAAGTATCACGTATCCTTAATGGAAAAATGGCAACTTAGGAGGAGTTAACTCTGGGAGCACGGACTCCAACAAGCTCCAAAATCCAAAATTTTGGAAAGCAGTCTGCACTAAACAGCCCACAGAAAGCCTCAAAACACAAATAAGAAAATCTTTTCCCTTCATAATTCCAGAATGCACATAAATAGACAGAACAAGCTAAGGATGAACTTTCAAGTCCTACAGCTTCCAACAGTGAAAGGGTCATCAGGCACTTTGTTAAGGTAACAAATGAATTCTAGCTATTGATTTTCAATTTTGATTAAAACCCTAAAAGGAGTCGAAACCCCTTCAATCCACGATGTGAACCCTAAACATCAAACGATCAAATTCCCAAAAAATGAGGGCTAAAAGAATTATTAAAGAACACCATGCCCTAATCTCACTTAAAAGAATTCGTTGTTGAAACAAGAGCAGAATAAAAAGAATCACATACGCTGGAGGATTAGCAGCTGAACAAGTGCAAACTGACCGATTAAGCGCGAGAGAGAGAAACACAACAGTGCCCGATAACAGGAGTTACTGAGAGCTTCCGAAATGGCGCGTGAGGAATACGCGTCGACGGGGAGAGTAAATAAAGTCGGCAACCTCTCTCCCTCTAGGAAGAAAAAGAATTTCTGCCTTTTACTTTCGTTTTCCTCGTGTATGGGTTAGGTTACAAAGGAAGGCGCCAAATGAACCATTACACTAGCACAGGCACACGAGAAATGACAAATTCTGTGTTCTGAATCAAATATGTCGCAATTGTTCTAAACACGGTCGGTATAACGCTGAACTTCAGTGAGTGGTATATTGTATAAATATTTTTATATTTTATTAATTTTTTATTTAAAATATTATTGTATATTATGATATTTTATATATCAATTATTTTTTATGTATATTTTATTAAAAAATTGTGGTATACTGTAAATACCGTGAGATATGTATAGTAATATTTTATTTTGTGTGGAGCATATGTAAGATATTTTTTGGTCATTTTACATTAAAATATCATACAAAAATATTTAAAATAGTATAATATAATTAATACACATATTTTAACATAAATATTGTTATTATTAAAAGGTATTAAAAAATGTATTGTTATTATTAAAATATTATGTTTTCTCATGTATCAATAAATTAGTTTTTTTTTGCTGAGTAATATTTATTTTACTCATGCAATATTTTTTATATTTTTTTCGTATAAAAATATCTTCTTTCATGTATATTTTATTTGTATTTGATAAATTATTATGAGAAAAATTAGAATATATATAAAATGGTGTAAAAAAATTATTTATTTCATCTTAAAATAATATTCTAACATTTCTTTTTATAAAAATGATAATGATATGCGATGTGGTATATTATACGGTGTACTTTAAAAATATGAAGTGCAATATATCTAATAGTAATAGCATTTAACACATTAGTTTTAAAACATGTTAAGATTGCATTTTTTGGCAACATCGGCCATTGGCTGTAGGTTGTGTCAAAAGAAAAATGGGAAGAAACCTTTATTCTATTTCTATTTGAGTTTCCTCCTTCTTGGCAGTAGCGCAACCACTCCTAGTGTACAAGGATTGCTTCAGTGCCCATACGGTGGTAGTATAAAGGAGCCTCGACCCTTTAGACGATAGTTCACTCACTACAACTTATTCTTAATTTGTATTTAGTATTCACCGACTAGCCTCTCAATTTGTTCAACATTAAATTAGGGGCCATTAGCATTTTAAAAACCATATAAATCTTTTTAAGTATCATTACATCTTTGTGAAGCAAACTAGATATCTACTACGTACCATATGGCTATTGCTCCTCATTTCAAGAAGAATAAGACCCATCTCCTAGTTGGCAACAATTATTGTCATATGTGACCAGAGAAAGGCCATGAAGGACACAGTTCGATTGGAGTTTTGAGATTAATTTAATTCAACATTTGAACCAATTAATAATTAACAGAGTCATCTATTGCAATTTGCAAGTACAGGATTGCATTAAAAGTTCATGATATACATGCAATTTTGAATTTTATATGCTAATGTCAGCAAAATATGATAGGGAGTTTTTTAGTTTTGAAGAAAGTTATATCTACCATAAAAAACGAAACATTATTTTCCTTTGGCATCACTTTGGCTGCTTTGCTCCGATTTGAAAATGAGGGTGACATTATTGCCCTCATAATCAAATATGGGTGGCATATTTCCATGTTCTACAATTATTGCTATATATTTGATCAAAATGAAAACATTTCCGACATATTTGCTATTCTACCTTACAAGTACTCATCCAATTCCAATATAGATTTATCTATTGATCGACTCAGTCAAAATGCAAGTTTTATGCATGAGCATGACACGGATGCTCCGGGCCTGCAACTGAAACAAAGAGCGCTCTTGGGATCCTCCGAAAAATTCATGTATAAAATTTTTTATTTTCTTAATCTTTTTTTTTTTTTTAAGTAAAAGTATGGGCCATCACATGGTTTAAGATGTTTTTCAAACTATAGTTAACAATTTCAATAAAACTGAAAACTCTCAAAGCAAGATTTTCTATATTCTTAAAACAAGTCTTGTACTTACATATTTATAAAAAAAAAATAAAGAGAAGAAAAATTGAAAATTTTCCTATAAAAAGAAAATGATTCCCACAACTAAAAGCCTTGGTAGCATTGCTTAAATTGATTACAATCCATGAAGACGATGTTTGTGTACTCATATGGGCAGTGACCGTGAGGCCCTATTAACAAGAACTCATTGCTCACCGAAAAACGCTCAAAAGTAGTGTCATTTTACTGTTGTATTGAAGCATCAGTAGCGAAGGCTCGGGAAAGGAAGGCCTTGGGACTGCAGCTGCTCTGCAGTTTCAGTTTCTGATGATAACTTATTGTGCAAGCTTCATGGTTTACGAGACACGCAGGTAACATTCTAAGTGACAATCTTCACCTGGATCGATTGGTAAGCTGTAGAGCCTGAACAAGTTGGACTTAAATCTGAAACCACCAAGAGAGCATCTCCATTTTTCACCATCCCATTTGTTTTTAGAAGATCCATAGTCTTTGAGATGTTAGCTTCCATGTCTTGGAACAGACCAACAAAAATTGGAATAACTCCCCATTGCAGATTCAGAGCCATCCGGGTGCTGTTGTCATTTGTGAAAGCAAAGATTGGTGGATAAGGGCGGTTGCGAGAGAGCAGCGCTGCCATATGACCATGCTTTGTGTACACAAATATAGCATCCACACCCAAATTGTTGGCTGCGAGGAGGAGAAAAGAATAATAAGTGATCATAATGAAAGAAATTTCCATGTTGTTCCTCTATATGTCAGACACAAAAGAAACCATCAATACAAATCAGTTCTGTTGTTACCAATTCAGCTTGCTTTTCATCATCACACTAAGCAGTTTTGACTTTCAAGATTCATTTTTTGGTAGCCAGTAATATGAGAGTAGAATTTGAAGGTTAAGGAGGGTTGAAAACGATTCCCCAGGTATGACTGGGAAATCTTGTACTTGAGCTTGTGCTTAATGAAAATTTTCCTTCTCCTTCAAAAAATAAAAGTAAAAAAAAAGTTGAAATGTCAAATACCCATTTCAACAGCACAGTTGCAAATCTGTTCAGCAATTCTGTCAGGCAATGATGATCCGAGTTGATGCTGGTGGCAGACACTTCGTTTGTTTTCCTCGCGACTCCATAGTTCCATTCGAGTGCTGGACATCTGCAAGACTGACAGAGCTTTCTGCCCATATGAACCAATGGCTGACTCACCAGATAACATCAGTGCATCAGCATACTGCCGAACTGCTTCTGAAACATCAGCAACCTAATTGTTTCAAGTAACAGATGTCATAAGAGTTTTTCTTTTTTATTTTTAAACATCTATGCTGAAGACTGTAGCTTTGCAGCCTCAACAACAATGACGAAACCAGCTACTGCATGTACTACCTCTGCACGTGTTGGGGTTGGATATTCGACCATTGATTCAAGAAGCTGAGAAGCTACGATTACAGGCTTATTCAGTTCTCTGCAAACATATGTGATCTTCTCTTGAACCGTGGGGATTTGTTCTAGGGGAATTTCCACTCCAAGGTCACCTCTAGCAATCATGATTCCATCTGAAGCCTCTACTATTTCTTCCAATTTTTTAAGAGACTCCAGGCTCTCAATCTTTGCCAGGACCTCTATGGATCTGGAAAATGGGAACCATTTATGTTTTCAGTACATCTGAGACAGAAATATGCACTCTTTGGTACTGATAAGACCAAAATTTCATGAGTTGATGTGTGATTTCTTACTTGGATGAGTTGGTAGAGAGATGATCCTTCAGTTGTCTGACAGAATCAGCATCGTTAACAAAAGAGACAGCAATGAAATCAATGCCCTCAGAAATCCCAAACTCAATGTCAGCCCAATCCTGTATATGGAGTATCTTCAGTATGAATATATACATGCATATATACAGATGGCAACAGTTTATTAAGCAATTGATTCACTGAAACAGAGCGGAAGAAAGTACTATAGGCTGAAAAAGAGACCGAGTATAACCTTAGTTGACAAAGTTGGGAGCTCATAATGCCGGGCCACAAGCTTCCCTTCTCTCCAAAAGCTAAATTTGGCACGTGGTAAGAACAGACCAGGGTCGGTGCACTTACATCTTAAGTCATTTCCAACCATTTCAATCACTTCAAAGCTTGCCATTCCACCGTCGATAACAAGTATATCACCTACTTGAATACCTAACATCACCCGTTCCAGATTGGAGAGATATTAAAAACTGGAATTCAATACAATTCATAAGCAAATATATCTGGTCTCATTAGCTGCAGCTCAACTACCTTCGGAGAAGCCTTCATAGTTTGCTTGAACAGTGAATTGGCGCATGCCCTCGAACTTCTGGGTCGTAAATAACCAGATTGAGCCTTCCTGATAAAGTGGAAACAACGAAACGTGAAGTCATTAAACGCCACATATTGGCATTCAAACTGGAATACTATCATCAATCAAAAGTTTGATCCGATGTAACAAATAAAAAAATTGGCAAAATGTTAGAGCTTTTCCAGACTATACTGCTTGCATATACACAAAGAACAGATAATATACTCGTGTCAATCTCTGAGTAACACAAGTTAATTAAATTAACTCAATCTAGAAACCCAACCAAATCAAATTATGTACAGAATAAATCACCTCCGCTTTTAAAGAGGAAGGCGATCCATGGTCAACCACATGAGTCTGACTACCCTCAGTATCAATCATGACAGAAACACAGAATCCCTTTTCCTCATTCAGTCTCTTGATCTTCTTAATCACATCTCTGTGCCATTCCCTTGTGTTGTGGCACATGTTAAGCCGAGCCACGTTCATGCCACCTAAAGCCAGCTTCTCCAAGTCCTCCAGTGAGCAGCAGGCTGGCCCAATAGTGCAAACCAACTTAGTCTTCCTCATCCCAAGAAAACCCTTCTCTCTCAACTCCCTTTCAGCAACCAAATCAAACCTAAATTTGCTTTCTGATTTCTTTGCTTCTTCTATGCTTGTTCCCATGGCTGCTTTGACCCTAAGATTAGCATTAGCCCTGCTCCTGACTTTGCCCACATTGCAAGAAACACAACTGAGAAAACTCCGTGAGCGAAAAAACTGACGCTTTACACAGATCTTAGCATATCCAAGTACTGAATCGCTTGCAACCGCCATGGGTAGATCTGATCAGGGAAACACAGAGCTCCAAGCAACAACCTTCATTCAGTCTTGACCATCAAATGAAAGATTGGTCGCTCTTAGAAGAAGTAGAAATCTGAAAGGGCTTTCTGGGTTTTTCTATTTCAATTGAAATATCAGGTAGACTTGGGGAGCTTTGTCCAACAAGAATGGAGCACAGCTGGAGTTTTACAAGGGGAAACGAATATTCAACAGGATATGAAGTACAATAATATTTCAGGACAGCTGATTCGTTGTTAGGGTTTCAGGGAGGGTTTTTGCCAAGCCTTTTTGCTTCAACGGTCAACCATTTTTTTTTTTTAATAAATTATTATAAATATTCATTTGAACACTCCTTTCGTTTTATAAAGTTTGACCTTTTTATCTTTTTTAATTAAAATTTGACTCAAATTATAGTTTTTAAGGTACTATTTTTATATAAAAAGCTTATATTTCTATAAGAAATTCTAAAAGAAAAAAAATATGAATTAATTGTTATGAATAGTAAAAGGACAATTATAGAAAAAATAAATAAATTGAGTCAAACACATCTTTTGACCAAGATAAGACCGAAATAATAGCCAATTTTAAGGGCACTTTTAACTAATTGACATGAGAGTCATATATGACCCACGGGCTCAACCCAAAAAACTGTAAATAATGCATTAACTTGAGCGCATTAACTCTAAAGGAATAAACTCTTATGCATTCCAAATTCATGTATTAAATGAAAATTTATGACTGAATCTGTGAGCATATCACTTTTCTTAAAATAAAATAACTTCAAGGTAAACAAATATATAAAAATTTAGAAACAATTATTATTTATAAATTGTGAGATGAGTCTGTATCTTTTTTTTTTTAGCTCGAACGACCATAACTCCCAGAACAAGTATTCATTTAAAGACACAACCCTTGCATCTGAAAATCCAAAAATTAATGAAATATGGAAAATAAAAATTATTTCCAAACTTTACTATGTCAAGTACCCTATCAAAACCATAAATAATATATACAAAGCATATCCTAATAAGATCTACATAGCTAGTCATGAACTCCTACAAGTCCATTAGCAAATTTATGTACATGTGAAAACAGTGAGATAGGTACTAACTTATATAAACACATCAAAGTATCTACAAGACATGCCATGCTTTTTTTTCTTTTCACAAATTATACAAAAATCTACCAGCTACTCTATGTAGAGTGGTTTATAAAATCAAAATAAACTAAAAGCGAAAGGAAGTAGTATTAGGAAACTTGAAACTTATTGAAAGGTTCCTAGATACATATATGGATTGCTTGTCTTTTGGTTGAGGAAACTTGAAACTAAAAGCATGTATGATTGCTTGTCTTTTGGTTGAGGAGCTTCACTAGTGTTGTCATATCTGAGGAAGCTCAAAGCATGAAGCAGATCACTTATAAAAGGCAGGACCTCTACATTCTTTTACAAGCACATTGCTGCTATGACAACCGCATGGTGCAATTCTCCAACCTCAAAATCCCTTTGGAAAACCGAATCAACCAATTCCGAAAACCGTTTTTGGGTCCTTAAACATAGGTTGTGCCCATGCCACCAAGTTTTGCTCTTGCCCTATTCTCATTAGATCGATCACTCTCGTTCCACTTATCAATTCTAACTTCATCACTCTAAAGCTATAAATGTCCAATTTAACAGTCAATTATCCTGCCATTTAGTACTCTGGGGCACAATAACCATACATTCCCATTGCCTTCGTCATTGGTTCCTTTTGTTTGTGACCAATTGATGAAGGTTTTATTACCCTCAGATCGGACAGCTTTGCATTGGAACTTTCATCAAGCAACACGTTGGATGCTTTTAGGTTTCCGCAGATCACCGAGGGATTTGCCTTCAAGTGCAAGCACTCTAACCCTTTTATGACTTCTAAAGCTATTTTCATTTTTGTCGCCCAATCCAGTGTCTTTGCATCTTGTGACTTGCCATGTAAATGGTCGTGCAGAGATCCCATTTCCATGTACTCATACACCAACAGTCTTTGATCTTCATGGGCACAAATTCCGACAAGATTCACCAAGTTTTCATGTATTAAATGACTTAATATTGACACCTCAAACATAAAATCTTCCTTGCATTGCAAGCCAAGGGTTCTATCAAGCACTTTCACAACTACAACCTTGTTGCCTCTATCCAATACTCCTCTATATACTTTACCAAATCCACTTTCTTCAATCAAACATTCTCGTCGAAAGTTTTTTGTGATCACTGCTGATTTACAAAAAGTGAATTATTTTGCCGCAATATGATCATTAGTGTTCAAGAGCTTCGTAGACTGATAAAGCTGAGTTTCTTCTATTGCAGCTTTAGATCCCGAATAATTTGCTTTTCTGGGTGAAAAGCACAACAAGTAACAACAACAGCAAGTCATCTTTTTCTTCTTGGAGATTTTTATAGGTTGAGATGGCTGAGTTTTTGTTATTGCAGATTTAGAACGCCAACAACATTGTTTTGTCTTCCAGGGTGAAAAGCACGAGAGGAAACAACAACTCTTTTACCTCTTCCTATCTATAGGTTGAAATGGCCAAATTTCTTTTATTGCAAACTTAGAACACCAACAACATTGTTTTGCCTTTAGGGGTGGGGTGAGGAGCACGATAGGAAACAACAACTCCTTTATCTTTTTTTGGGGCTTTGATTTACAAGTTGAGATGGCCAAGTTTCTTGTAGTGCAAGTTTAGATCCACAACAATATTTCTTTGCCACTTGGGGTGGCAAGCATGATAAGAAACTCACCATCTTTTTTTTTAAGCTCTTTGCATGTTGAGATTGCTGGGTTTCTTTTATTGCAATTTTCAATTTGCAAGCAGTATTTTGTCTATTGGGATGAAAAGCACAATGGTAAACTACTCAATTTTCCTCTATTAAATTGCTTGATCTTTAGCTCTTATAGGGCTTTATTTTAAGAATTTGGAAAACAAGATAGATGTGAGCCTGAGAGAGTTTTGATTTATTATTAATAAGTAGCACAACAAATTAATTAATGTCAGGTAATTTATGAAGCGAAATTAAGTAGAGAGTCAACAAATACGATTAACCAAACAATATGGCAAATTATAACAAAAATTGGGTGAAAATCTAGACTAGGCAAAAGGGGATGAAGTTTAAGATGTTAATTGGCTCAAACTAATTCACAAAGAGATGACATCCTTGAAATTTGAGAACTTAACTGAAAAAGAAAAAGGTAAAAAGCTACAGTGGTCCCTGATGTTAATAATTTGTCCTATTGTTGTCCCCAACTTCTAATTTGTTCTCATAATGTTCACGTTGTTTTTTTTTTTTTTTTTTTTTTTTTCGCAAAATGGGCAAATTCCCTACTAAACTTTTTGTGATAGCAAACATCGCCCATTATAGTTTTTTTAATGTTAAATCACTCACTGACATTTTATCATCAAGTGAAATCTAACACTATTATTTTAAATGTGGGCAGATTGGCCACTTACAAAACTAACGAAGTGAATATTCTATTTTTTAAATATTTCATTAAATTTGTTGAATGATAGAAATAAAAAAGCCATATAATCACCATCATCATGGGTAAATTATAATTTTTATACACGAACTATATTCATTAATGAAAATAAGTCCCAAACAGGTAAAACAAAACAATAAAGCTGTAAGTTTGATCTTCTCGGGCCATTTAGATGCAAAACTGATTCTAGGGCGAATTTGAGTAAATAAATGAGTTCAATCAATGAATTTGAAGAAAACATATCACTTCAATGATTTCTTGATTAGTAATGAACCGAAAGAAAAATGTCAATCGGAAGCAAAATTTAGGTAAGAATCACAAATTTAAATTACACAATGGCACCAATCACTCTAATCAATAGAGATTATCCTCATAATCATCATCGTCCCTCGGAAGCACTAGATTTGTGATCCTCATAAAAGGGTAGCAGGAGTCAATTCAACCAATCCTTGGTTTGTGATGCCGCTACAATCACAAAATAATGGCCTTCTTAAATGGGTTATTTTGCAATTAAGACAACTATTTAAGAAATTTGGGGATTACGGTTTATACTAGTCAATAAAGGAACAAAATATTACTTGTTTGTGACAAGCCTGAGAAGGTCATCAGAGAATGATACGAAACCAATGTTGAGTTCGATCAAGCTTTCGCCACAAGTTCAATCACATTAGCAATTTCAATCGTGATGTAAATAAGTTAAATTTGGTAGATAGTTACACTAGCAATTCAACATTGGATTTAGGCCCTTCTTCATGCTCGATCAACAAATTATGGATGATGGATGGTAGGATGCCCAATTGGTGGATGCCAAGGTTTCTAAATGGCTAAATGAGGATGCCTCTAGTTGGGCAGCGATAGATTAGGGAGAATGGTAAAAGCAAAGGATTGAAGAAGGAGATTGAAGAAAGCAGATGAGCGAAAGGGTAAGATCCAAAGCCTAGGGGAATTTGTTGCATTGGACAAAAGTATAGGGATTAAATTAGATATTTATCTTTTTTTTATACATAAAATTGTCACGTGTACATGTCACCTATGTCCCCACATCATTAATATTTTCCAAATCATCATATAACTGAACAAAAGAAACGATAGTGGCTAATATCTACTAATAGTATAATGTTAATGGATGATTTAACTGCAAAAAAATAATAGCGGCCGACCCACCTATCACAAAAAGTTGAGTAAGCAGTTGGTCCTTTTTACTTTTTTTCTTTTCTATTTTTCATCATTTTAGTAAATCTCTAGTGAAATGAGGTGAAAGGATTAGGTAGGTCAGACTTATTCCATGTGGCCTGTTAACCTTTGTTGCTCTATCTAGTGCTTCTACTTAGTCCCCTACATAGAGCAGACTTGTCTTCTTCTTCCCTAATCTCTCTCTTTCTTTCTTATGAACTTACCATTAAAGAGAGGGATGCTTTGCTAAAACATTTGGGGGATGGAGAGAGAAAGAAAGGAAACAAAAAACTATGTTGACAAGTTTGTTCTCGAGCACTGGAGAAGTCTTTTGTACTTTTTTAGTTAATTTGATTTCCCCTATTAAATTTGCTTATTGATTTCATAATATGTTTTTTATTAACATAATTTGATAATCAATTAGCATGTCACAAAAAAAATTAATTCAAGTGAGTTGCTTTAAGCTTTTATAGTAATTTTCTTTTTTTGCATAATTAAACACAATGTAAAGACCCACAATCTGCATAATCAACAATAGAATTCAAGAATATCCCCTCAATAATCATAATAGCAGTGTCCATACATTATTCCAATGAGATAGAGTCACATGGTAATTATTCCCCAAGTTAAGGATTGTTATTTCTAATTGGTCATCTCCATTATAATTTTGTCCCCTCATCAGTTTGAAACTTGATCTTACATTACGTACATGATGATTTTACGCGAGAAGTGATGAAGCTTGGTGAGTAAGTAAGCTTTTTTCCGTAAAGAATAAGAGACCATCTTGGGATAAGCACTGCTCTACATAACAATAAAATCACTACCAGTTCAGCCAAAAACCACAAAATACTCGCCCAGATGAAAACTGTTCTTCTCCAATTCCAAATCATCATCTTCAGCGGTGGGAGTTCAGATTCAAGCTTCAAAGATGCCGTGTAGATTTCTGGGATTCCTGTTCCGGGTTTGTGCTCGGCTCTTTGTTCTATTGTCACTCTTAAACATATGGTTGGCTCAATCCCTTCCACGAATTCATCCATTTCCACATCCAAAACCTGAGATTCTGACTGTAGACCAGTGATCAATGGAACACTTCTGATGATTGTTTCTGCAAACTGAACCGTTTGGCCTTTAAATTTCAGCATACATGGATGCCTTGCACTAGAAGTTACCATCCCATTAGCAGACAGTAACTCTACCTTCACCTGCAAGCAACCGAACGGAACCGAAAAATTAATATGACAGTGACATAATGGATACAAGTGAGTTTGTATATACTACCTGGAAGATTCCAAGCCTTCTGTTGTAATCAGATTCTGGCATTGTCAATGAAATAGTGAGATGCAGCTCGCGATTATAAGGTATAGCTCGAGGTAGAGCTGCATGATTTCCTAAACCGTTGTTGGAAGGATTTTTTGAACTAGGTCCTTGTCCTGTTATTGGCACGAAAGCAACTGGACTAGGTTGTGTGTAGTCGAAATTCAGGATCTTAGTTGTGTGGACAGGCCTCTCCAGCAACCGCCAGGTGATGAATCCCCCGAACAGAAAACTGGAAGCAAACAACCCAAGGAGCATGAGACAAACATAGATGCACCAAAACAAGGCAAAACCAAACCTCATTGCTGTTCTTTGTGCTTTCATCTTCACAGTGTGGGTAACGTGACTCCTAATCCTCACCAATTTCCGAATGAAACAACCTCTGATGTGCTTCAAAGCTTGAATTGGGAACATCAGAAACATGACAGCGCAAGAGGACAACCTGATCGGGAACGTGACAGAACTTACAAACATGTTGAACTGCCAGCCCACTAGCTTCATCACCATTACTGTAACAAATGCCAAGAGCTTCACAGGGAATAATTCTGACATGCCCCTGCTTGACCTCAGCTCGATACCATTGTTCTCTTGGCATGCCGGGTACCGGAAAACTGGTTTCCGCGCAGCTTGGCAAGTGACCAAGTGATCTGGAACAGGCTCCCCTCCGAGCCCAAAACCATTTCCAATCGGCACTGAGCTCCTTGATTTGCCATTTCTGAGAAATCTGTCAGCTCCATCTACCAGAAACTTGACAAGACAACCTTTTAGCAGGTCTTTTGGGCTCTCGCTGTTCCTCAGTTGGACATGCTCATGTTTATCCATGGAAGTTTGGTCGATCAAGAACTTGAAATTTTAGATGAAACGAACACTAAGCTAGGTACCAAATGATTTATAATTTGCAAGGAGGGAAGGATCAAGTTTTCCTAGGGATGTCAAAACATTGGACGATGTAGATTTATTCTATTGGTTCGTTAACCAATGAGAAATGACAAGCTTCCGATGTCGGGAGATATGATTGTGATGGGTCTGTTCATAAGAAGCTAAAAGTTGCAGTTTGCACACCATCCAACATTTCTGGTCCAGCAATATATTGTTGTTGTTATTATTATGATTGGCTAAAGATAAGCGCTTATATATATATATATATTGATGAAAGTAAGCAAGCCAAATCAAACCATGGAACTGGGTGGCAGAGGTCGAACGCTTTAACAGTAAGAGACCTTAGATTTTAAGTATGGCTTCACCAAAAAACCAAAATAAAACAAATCTAACCGACTTACTAAACCGTATCCATAACTAAAAAATCTAATTTTAAGTATGGTAATAGAGGTAAATTTTCCACTAAACTATAGGGGTAGAGAAATTTTGCCACTAATTTTTTTTTACAGATAAATTTGCCATCAACATTTTCGTTACAGGCAATTTTGCCACCAACTATTAAATGGTAAAAATATTCTATTTGTTTAGAAAATATTTCATGATACAAACTCTTAAATTAGCCATTGAAAATTTTTTGCTTAACTTTTAGTCATTCATACATTTCACAACACTTAAATGAGTCAAGACGCTGTATTTAACCATACACTCTCATTGCTAATCTTTTTTTTTTTCACATTTCTCATTATCATCAAGTAACCCTGCATTGGTCATTTATTTTAGAACTGTAATGTTTTTGAATTTAGTCTCACTTGTATCAATTGAACCTCATTTAACTAGGGTTTGTTCTAATGAGCATTTCTGGGAGCATTGTTAGGATGTGTGGAAGAGTAGAGGTTATGATGATGGCAGAAATAGTGGAGAGCGGCGAATGGTAGGAGGTTTGATGGAATGAATATGATAGTGAATATGATATATTCAAAAACTTAGATATTAGGATATTAGATAAGGGAAACTTGTATTTTTCTTTTTCTTTGTTTTATGTTTGCCAAATTAAACAATTTTAATGGCTAGTGGAAAATATTTGCTCTCAATATAAAACACTGATAGTAAATTTACATTTTTTAAAAAAATTAATAACAAATTTACCTGTAAAAAAATTTAATAAAAAAAATTTAAAATTACTCAACCACTATAATTTGATTGTAAATTTACCTCTTTTGCGTTTTTTTAAGTATTGGACTCATATATATATCAAGATATGGCAGTCTGAACCAGCAGCTAAAGTAAGTTTTGCTTTAAAGTTGCCCCTGAGTCAAGCCGAAACTTTTTAGATTATTTTTTTTATAGGCTTTTTAGATGATTTTTTTATTCCTGAAGTGAAATATTATATTTTTCTCCAGCCTGCACCAACTCATCAAAGGCAATTACTTTTCAACAAAAATGGTAATAATATTTATTAATTTTAGTCTTTTCACTTTTGTAATGATTATGAATATGATGGATATATTAAGTATTTGAGGTTATTCTAAACCATATAACATAATTAGAATAAGAAATACCTATGCACTTTACACAGTAAGATGAGCGAATTTATAAAATGTATATATGTAGAAAAGTGACATATACATAAAAATATTTGAAGCGCGGATGGAGAGTGTAGTTTGTTGCACACCAAATTTGGTTCAATTCAAAAGAAAGTTATTGTAGTTTTCTAAATCGGTCTAAATGCTTATTGCTCCCCCAAACTATGATAACTCAGACATTTTACCCCATAGACTATGAACTGGATCAACTCGAACCTAAAACTTTGGGAAATTGGCCACTAACTCACTTACTCACTCACGTGACACCCGCGTGATAGAGACGCAGTGACGGAGCCTCTGACCTGCTGGAGATCCGCCACATCCACTTCCTATGGGTTTATTATCGTCACGAGTTCTCTAATGCTCAAATCCATCACAATAGCGATTGAAGCTGGATCACTGAAAATGAGCAATTGAAGCTGCATCATCGACACCGGTTCTTTTTCACTCGAATCCACCGTCGCATGATTCACCTTCAACTCGCTCCTTGCCTCCTCCCAAAACTCATCAATAGTTTCAACCCTAGCTGGCACCCAAGCCGCAGCAATCCCCTCTAGTTCTATTTTAGGTTCCCTCTAGACTCGGAGCTCTCAATGGTGGTAGCGACAATGGTTGGTCCACTGTCCCCTCTTTCTAGTATTTTCACTCCTTCTTCAATTGCTCAAATTTACTTAGGCATTTCATCAAACATATCATAAGCATCTTTACAGATTACAACAAATCAGAATCACAACCTTATAGAATTCAAAATTTCCTGTAAAAATTGAGTTCAATCTATGTATCCTAATTAGCTGATTCATCTTCCCTAACCCAGTACTTGCATAACCACCGTAACCAAACCAAAACCAAAATCGAAACCGTGACCTAACCCAGTAACTATCCCCCATCGATAACCTTAAGCTCTTCATCTTTCTCGTGCCGGGGCTACGGATTCTAAGGAGGGAAATTCAATTTGATGTTCCATAGAAGCATCTACACAACGAGACCGAGGTTGACAAAGAATCATTTTTCTCGTGCCAGGCCTGCGCTTGCTTGCTAAAGGAATATGGAGTGGTCTAAATCTACATTTCTTCGAGTGACAGAGGTTGTCCTAACTAACCTAGTTGCTGCCACTCAGTTAAGCAAGTCACGTTGTTCATGTCATGTGAGATTAAATCTAAGTTAAAGGACTCAATTGACCGATTTTACATAGTTGAGGGTTTAATTTGATTCATTCGGTAGTTTAGGGTGCAAAGTGTCCAAGTTAGTATAATTCAGGGAAGCAATAAGGATTCTGGACTTCTAAAGCTTTCCTTTCATTCATCAGCTTAATTGGATTACATATATAATAGGGCAAGGATATATATGGTACTCTATAATTAACTGGAATCTGTTTCTGTTTTCTTTTTTCACTCAATTAATCTGGTTCAAAATTCATGCTTTAATCTAAATGGTTGTTTGTCTCTGTTTAATTCTTTGATCGTTAGATTGCAATTCTTTAATTCCACTAGAGATTGTGAATCTAGTACGGCTGAGGAATTGATCATCTGGTCCAATAGATGAATAATAAGTTTTTGACACAACATTCTTAATTTATTGTAAAAACGACAGTTTCAATCAGAAGAACAACAATATATAGTGTCATCCCCTAGACAAGGCTGCCGATAGGTTGTAAAGAAACTAAGTTCAACTATTTAAATTACCACTTAAAAAAAAGCAAACAAACACAAATGCAAATTTGGATTTCAAACAAGTTGAAATGGACACACTTTCTATGATTTTCATTATGTAACTGGGTAAGTTAATGAATTATTGTTAGAGTCTTGATTTTTCTACTTGTGGGTGAAGTTAACCAATTGACCCACCATTTTCCAAGTTAAGGGTCATTTGCTCAAGTATAAACTAGAATAAACTAAAATAAACAAGCAATGGTAGAAACTCCAAGACAACTATCAATTCATTTAACTAAGTATATCCATGTCAATTAGTTATAACCATATAAAGTGTTTAGAGAACTACTTCATGTGCAAACTAAATACATACATAAAACTAGAAGAAATAACATTCATAACTAGTTACAAGTAAGAGGAAAAAATGAACCAAAGTAGAACTAGTAGTGCTTGATTCCCTTTAAGTCTCAAAGAAGCCCTCCTTAAAAGCTCCAAGTCTCCTCAAAACAAGTAAACAACTTTTCAATGATGGTTTCAACAATGTGAAAAATGAGATAGTGAAGAAGATAATCCTAAAACCTAGGAGAGAGGTGAGGAAGATGGTTAAGTGCTCTAGATGATCTCCAATCTCTCATACAAATATCTCAACCACCCTGAGAAATAAGGTGGTCCCAAAGTTTAACTAATAGATATTTCTATCAAAGTGGGGCTAAAAAGGGGTGCAAGATTCGAAAAACACGGGGACATCCTCAGGAGCTGGAGTTGTGTCTTTATGGGCTATGATGCGCTACTAGAAGTGCTAACGGTACAGCTCTAGAGGCTGACAACACATCTGGCTCTTAGAAATGCATCCTAAGCTGCCTTCCTTCACTTGAATCTTCACCCACTTGAGGACATGTCTTTAGCTTTTAGGGACCATATATCCTTGGTTGTTCCATGGACATTCTTCATTTTCTCACTACAATACTACAACTCTAGGCTCCGAGGCTGTGTCTTTAGTTTTCACATTGGCTTGTGCTTTAAGGCTCGTTTATTTTACTCACTTTTCAAGCTATTTTTTTTCAATAACACTCAAGACTTAATTTCCTATAAACCAATTAAGAATTATATACAAAAACATTAAAGGTACCAAGGAACTTGTTAAAGATCAAGTAAAATGTATTAAAAATTTTAATACATCATGTGTGTGTATACACCTTTTCTCTTACGATAAAAACTAGTTTTGTAAAACAACTTAGTTTTGTTCAATAGCAACCTAGTTTCATATAATAGAAATACATGTTCTCTCTCTCTCTGACACACACACACACACACACACCTGTACCCACACACAAAAATATGAATTTCATATAATAAGAACCAATCTTGTACAATAGCAACCTAATTTCATCATTTCATCATTAGCTTTTGAAATTGGAAAAAGAATAGATTTTACTCACTCTACCACGATTTGTAAACCCAAAGTTGTAGAAAATCCACTCAATTATTTGAAATAAAACAATCGAGGCAAGTTGTATTCATACCACAACCATACAAATCATCCAAAACCTAGATTTATTGAAACCACATACATCATGACAAAACCATACTTTAAATCTCTACCACATAAGCAAACCCGCACATTCAAATCATTCCTAAACCTTCAAAAGAAATAAGCCAATAATGGGCAATAAACCCAATCAACCTTTGAAAGAGTAGATGATTATGGGTTATGGACCCAACTGACTCCCTGTGCAATAAAAAGAATTGGGATAAGGTTTTGCAAGTCAGGGTAACATACATCAGGGTTTTCCAGCTTAGAGAATTAAGCACCATCAAGGTAACGTACATCATCATTTGAAATGTTTAACAAAGTTTTTCTTAAGTTTTCATTTTAATCATTTAAGAGGTAATAAGATATATTTTTACAATTGAGTATAGGTGTATATGAGTTTGGTAAATTCGAAAATCAACCCAAACCACTCATGTGTAGGTTGGGTAAAATTAGCCATGATGCTTGGGTGGGTTCATCTACTAAAAAAAACCTATTGGTTTTTCTAGTTAGTTTTGGTTGGAACCAACCCTAGAAAGAACCACACAGAAGATACAAACTTAAATATTCCCTCAATTTCAGGTTTTCTACTCCAATTGTGATTGGCATGAAGATTTAGAAATGACAAAAATATATACACTTTTCTAATTTTGCTCCTAGTTTTCTCTTTTTTCAGTTTGCCACACCATAAAACCAATACACATAATAACCACCATCAAACTCAGATTCGCCACCATCGCCGCCAACCATTGTCGCACATTCCGTTGTCTCCTCCACACCATCCCCGTTGCATGCCATCCACATTGCATGCCATCCACACATTTTATTGCCTCAATTGACTTGACATCATCCTTTATCCTGAAATCTCGAACTCAATTTCATCAAACTCGAACCTAGCCATTTGATTTCACCTTCTAGTCATCTTCTCGCCAGCCTTGTCCTGTCGTTTCCCTTGGTCACCCGTTCGTCATCTCCTAACTTCCCTCGGTCACGCACTCATCATTTTTTTGCCTTATTTCTCTCTCAGTGTCAGATCACCTTCACATCCTATTTCTCGCGTCAAATCACCTTCTTTGCATTCGATCTCTAGACTTGTTGCCCACTGTCGACTACCCTGGCCTCTTCGCCATGATCTTCTCACATCGTCACCCGCTGCCTAGCAACCCGACCTTCTTGTCGAAATCTTTTTGCCTCATTGCCCATCGCCCCTGATTTCCTTACCTTGATCTTTTCACCTCATCGCCCTTACTGCCTTGACCTCATCGCTCCGTTGCTTGCCACTTTGACCTCTTCATCCCGTTGCTTGCTGCTCCAATTGCCCATCACGTTCATATTGGCAGTGGCCAGTAGGGGGATTGAAGAAGCAAAACAAGAACAAAACGAATGACAGTATTAGATGGAAAGAGATATAATTATAAAGTTGTATACTAAAACTTATTTAAAAAGGAAATTGTGCAAAGAATTTGGGAGAACTTTAAATGGCAAATAAAGCAAAAAACCTGGGACGGAGGGAGTATATTATAAATTTATGTTATTACGAAATGCTTAATTCTCCCTATTGACTTTTATAATTTAATATGTTGTTGTCCAAATTATACTAAATATGAGTAATCTTAATGTTGGTAAATCACGTTGGTGTAATTGTGACTTATACTAAATATTTCGTAGTGTGGTGAACTATTATGGTTTGATTAGTTTTTTGCTCTTCAATTGTTGTTTTTGATGAAATTTTACTAGATTTTACAAGAACTTGAATCACCTTATGGTTTTGTTTTTTTTGGTTCAAAGTTCTTGGGCTTAGTAGGTTTTCCATAGAATTATGAATATTTCAATTTGTTTCAATTATACTTAAAAACTAACAAATATTTAAGACAAGGTCATCCCTATAAATGAAAGGGTATTTGCTAACCGATTTTACTTTATGACCTCAAAGGTAAATTTGTTATAGTCTGGAGGGAAATATCAAAATTAGTCTTATAACTTTCATAGCTTTTTTTTATTTCAATCATATATCTTTATGATTTTCTTTTTTAGTCCAATAGCTTCAAAAATACCATCAACTTTACTCTTATAGTCGACAGCCTTGACATGAAATCCTTTATAATGTATAACAAACATCATCCCTTGCATAGTTGGCAAAAGTACTGGGGCTGTTCTCAACAAAAATACATCACAAATAAGGGGAAAGATTTTCAAAATAGCTTATTCTTATTTTTATATCTTTTTTACCTGTAACCAATTTTATTCGAAAAGCCAATATTCAATAGATACAATAATCCATTTGAAAGTAAATTTTTACAATGTTATTAAATTTTCATGAATTTTTTTATTTTTTAATGCATAAAACTAGGAAAATCATAAAAAATAGTAAGATTATAAAAATTATATTATTAGTAGTTTATTATATCTACATAATATTGGTTTTTAAACAAAATTAGTTCTTGGTAAAAAAGATGTTAAAATAAGAAAAATGCAAAAATATTAAATTTGTCACTAATGTTTTGGGTTGGGAGTAGATATGTCACTATAATTTTTTTTAGCCCAATCTCCCACTAATGTTTTAAAATGGGCCAAATATGACACTAAAGTTTCAAATTAAGAGTTAATATGCCACTAACCATTTAAAATCTAATGGAAAATGTTAAAAAATAAATAAATAATTAAAAATAACAAGTTTTGAAATTTTATGGTGATAATGCAAGTTTTAACAAACTTTAAAGATTTTTTTGTAATTAGACTCTTTTTCTATCTTTCTTTCTTGAATGCGGCGAGATGGGGCTAGGGCGTCGGTGACAGAGACAGTAATATGGCTGAAGTACTGATGGCAGAGATTAAACCCTTTTTTAGTAAAAATCTCAAAGGTCATGATATTTTTTGAAAGATGTATAATAATCTCAAGATTTCAAAATCTACTATTTTTACAATTTTCTTTTATTTTCTAACTAGCAGTGACATATTCAGCCCATTTTAAAATATTAGTAGGTGATTGGGCAAAAAAAACTATAGTGACATATCCGCTCCATACCCAAAGCATTAGTGGCAAATTTGACATATCTACGAAAAAAAAACCATTTCTACAAAATCATTCATCTAATTTTGTAACTTTTCTAATAAAGTGCCATAAAAAAAATAAGCTTCATTTTCAACCAACCAACCAGCAAACCACTATGCTCAAGCTTCTTCTTCCTAAACATGCAGAGACAATCGCTAGACTCTTGGTTCAACAAGCTCCACCATGGCCTCATCGGTGACAGCTATCCTCCAGCAAAAGAAGATTTGATATACCATCACCTCAGAGGCCGAAGAAGGTCATCCACCTTGTTTTGATTCTAACTCGCCTTTACTTCTAAATCCCCTGCCTTTCTTCCTACGCTCTCTCCTAATCAGGTAAAATATTTGTTTTTGGAGATCAACTGAAAGACTGCTTGGTTGATTTACTAGTTCTTACTTTCAATTCATTTGTTCTTCTTGCATGTTTGATTCACTTTGACATATTTAGCCATTCCTCAAAGCTTATAGGTAGTGTTGGGAAAAAATACTTAAATCCTATTCTTTTTAACTTAAGTCAATTTAAGTCAAAATGATTTATTTTTATTTTTATATCTTTTTCCCCTAGAACCAAATTCATTTGAAAGCAAATATTATATAGATGTAATAATCCATTTGAAAGTAAATTTTCATGTTGTTGTTAAATTTTTATGAATTTTTATAATTTTAGGCATTATAAATAAAAAATTTATAAAAATTTAATAAAATTATAAAAATTATATTTTAATAGATTATTATACCTACATAATATTGACTTTTAAATAAAGATAGTTTTAAGTAAAAAATATGTAAAAATAAAAATAAACCATTTTGGAATAAATTAACTTAAGTTAAAATGAATTGGCTTGTAATCACCCATCTGTAACGAAATAACAAACACGATCAGACAAACACACACAAATTTAATGTGATTCGGCTTTTAACTAGCTTACATCTATGAATGAGGGAAATTCACTTGAACAAAATATAGAGATTACAGTAGAGATATGCACCTGGTGCTCACGTTGACCTATGAATCACTTTACACAATATTGATAATCTCAACATCTTGTTCTCATACAATTACAAGATATGAAAAATTATAAAAGACTTATCGTCCTATCCCTCTCCGGCCTTCGGACCTCTCCTCCATCTTAAAATTCTTACATCTTATCTTTTCACTACATTGTCTTTTCTTTCATACCCAAACCTTAGAATAACAAGTTTTTTTTAAGTCACATATAAACTTAAACCATATTAAAATAAAAAAATTAAATCTCAAACAAATAAAAAAATTAAAATCAAATCCTAAACAAAAACAAAATCTGTAATCTTCTTAAATTGAGCCAATATACCCAACACGTAGAATGCAGCTTCGATTCTTTTGATGATTTGAAGCATGAGGAATTTGTGGGAGGTGTAGGAGCCGTTGGCCGGTGAAGTTTCGACCTCACTGGAGGAAAGTGGCCGATTTCTAGACTCTGAGCCTCACCACCATTAATGACCAGCGCCACCTCACCTCCCACATGCATGAGATTTTGTGCCATTCTTCTTACTCGAGTAAATTTCTGAAAATTTGCGTGTTAATTAATTTAATTCCTTGCTCAAACTCAATAGGAAAATAAAAAAAATTAAAGAAAATTAAAATAGGGATAGGTGGGCGTACGTTAGGGACGAACGGTGGCGGACGAGGGTCACAGATAGACGCAATTGTTTGTTTGTTTTTTCTCGAATCTGGCTGCTTTATTCTTCTTTCAAAATTCACATTTATTTAAAAAATAATCATTTTATCTTTAAGGATGTTTTTATGAGATTTTTTTTCGTAGTTCTAAGGAGTTTAAAGCAATTATCAATTTTTTTTCTTTAACTTCAAACAATTCCTATTTATTGTTTTTAAATTTCAAATTAAATGAGTTGATAATCATTTTATTTTTTAGGAGTAAGAAGCAAATGTCATGTTTGATATTAGTGTTGGAATTTTAAAAAAGTTATCTAAGAGTAGTTTTTTTTATTTGGATACAATAATAAGGGAATGAGAGATCGGAGGTAAGGAAAATGAAAGAAAGAGATGAGTTATTTCTCCCAAATTTTGGGGAGTAAAAAAAAACGTATAAAGAAGTAAAGTGCGGGAAATAATAACTCTCTTTTCCCTTTTATTTCCTATTATCCAACTAATGGAGTAATGCTAATTTTCCTCCCCCTCTCACCTCATTCCCTCAAATAGACTATTAGTTTTTAGTTTCAGCGGTTTGATCTCCAATATTACTAAATTATTCGAAACTTTAATATTAATCACAAAAACTATTCCTAATCACAGTCAAAAGACAACTAAGTGATTGTCTCTGTATGTTTGGGAAGATGAAGCTAGAATAGAGTTGTTTGTTGGGTAGTTGAAAATGAGACTTATTTTTTATGTGAGACTTAATTAGAAAAGTTATAAAAGTTGGATGACTGATTTTGTTCTTTTCCTCTTGTGTAAATGACACGTGTCATCCCCAAACTATCCCAAATGTTGCTCAATCGTCTCAAAACTATGAATTATTGCACCCGTCATCCTTAAACCACACAATTGTTGCACTTGTTATTTTATTGGTTATACAATATGTCAAAAAGTGACAGAAGTTAGGGAAAAATTGCATAGTCAGTCATAATACTTAGAAAATTTTTCTATTTAAGTCATGGCCGAACTAGGAAGTCACAGGAAAAAAAATATCAAAGAGAGCGGGAGAGAAATACAAAAACTGAAAAAGTCTTTGAACTAAAGACCCTTGTTTGCGCTGCACGCAAATTAATCACTTGTTCATCCAAAGGGACCTTAATTTCTGCTACAATGAGTCTATTTGTAAGGACAACTAGAGGAAAGTTTCTGCTATCACCTTTTGTTATGCCTACAAGAAGCTCTTTAACAGCATGAAGATATGTGGGAAATGTCTTCTTTCTTTTGTCACTGAGAAAGATCTTCTCTTGTCTTCGCCAGCTGGAAAGAAAGATCTTCATTTCTATTTTTGTTACTTCGTGCCATTGAAGGCCACATCAGGATATGCTAGAAGGAGGAAGGTTGCTTTCTTTCTTCTATTCCTACACCCCCACAATCAGTACATGAGCTCCAAACTTAATTTATAAGAATGATAAGAACTTGAATCTAACCTTGTCCTTTTTTAAAATTCCAAAACCCAAGTTTGGAGATAAAGATTTAGAGAATCAATGGTATAGTGAGGAACCCACTTCAATAATCCTTGGCAAGCAGCAAGAGTTGAAACTTAGAAGCATGCATTTTTTATTTTTCTTGCATCAAAATCATTTTGTCTTTGTTTCATGGATTAAAATCCTACAATTTGTTGCAAATGGTTTAGCATTATGGTTAATAAAAAGTACTCTCTATGCTACGTAAAGGTTGGCTGTTTTACCTTTTTTTAACTAAAGTTTAACTTAAATATATTCATATTAATTTGTATAATAAAATATTCTTAAAGTTATATTTATAAATTATAGTATTTAAGGTACATTTTCATATGAAAATTTTAAATTTATATAAGAAATTTTGAAAAAAAGAAGATCATTAATTAATTAATATGAATAGCAAAGATAACAAGTTTTGCGAGATAGTGGGAGTAGCATTATGGTTTTTTACTTTTTATATTCATTTTTTTCAATTATTTAGGTAATACGTAGGGCATGAGTAGCATACGGTAGATCAAATAGAAATTATGTTGGTGTCCCTCTTTTTGTAATAATTTTGAGTACTAAGAACAAAACAAAACATATTAAAAAAAAGAAAAAAAAATCAAGCTCGAAATTGGGAACTCAAAAGCAGGAGAAATATGACAAGAGCAACAAGAAGAAAAATTGGAAAAGAAAGAGGTCACGAGAGAGAATGGAATAGATGAATTTGTCTAGTTGAAATCGATTCCTAATAAGGATTATTACTTCAAATTATTCACCTTCTTATTTTTTGTTGATTCTATTTGTTGCTTTTGAAAATTAGAAAATGTGCCACAAATCATAGTAGTGATTAATGTAGGTTCTTCAATAAATAAAAAAATCCCAAGAAGCAAGAAGAAAAAAAAAACAAAAAAACCTTACAAAATTAAAAGACTTAAAAATCTTAAATAGAAAAATTCCCTAAGTATTAAAATTAGTTGTGCAAATTTCTCCCTAACTTTTGTCACTTTTTAACACTTGATACAATGGTAGGATGACAGGTGCAATAATTGGGTAATTTAAGGGTAACTGATGCATCAATTTATTATTCTGAAACAATTAAGTAACATTATAATAGTTTAGAGACAATACATGTCATTTGCCCTTTCCCTTTCTCTTTCTATGCATTTATGCTCCGAAAAGCCCCATTATTTTAGGGTAAAATGTACCGGGGTACTTTAACTTATTTTTTAATCCTAATTGGGTACCCTATTTTCAAATTGTTCTAGCGAGGTACCTTACCTCTTATCGCATGTCCTATCTAATTACTTTCTGTTAATTTCAGAGTTATGTCAGACGGAAAATGCTGATGTGGCATTAATTAATATTAAAATAAATATAAAATAATAATTTTGGTCCCCAAACATCTCCAATTAATGATTTTAAACCTTTCAAACTTCCTAAACATCAACAACAAATCCAAACTTTTAAAATTTTTCATTCTAACCACAAAAATATGAAAAACTAACCTAAATTAACAAACAATTAACTCGAAATGGGCAAACAAAAACCAGATCTGGGCAAACTCCACCGTCTTCAAACTCTATTGTCACTGGACTCCATCGTCGCTGGACTCACGGCCACCAACCCGATCATCACCCTTTCTCCCCTCCCAAACCCTAACCTCATCTCTGCCACCGCCACCTAGAACCTACCAACCTCACTGCTGTCGCCGATCGCCCTTCAACCGATTCTGCCACACATCGCCGCAAGCTTGAACGTCCTCCAGCGGCCGTTGTTTTTCGCAACCAATCAGACCATCGCAACCCATACATCGCCAGCTTGAATCATTGCCTCGTCATCGGTAACTCACGGCCACCAAGCAGAGTGGAAATCTCAGGGTGCCGACGATTTTGTGGCATTTGGGAGGAGATCGTGAAGAAGGCGGTAGCGTTTCTGACGATTCATCTCCTTACCGGAGATCTTAAGGTACCGTGTCGGATGCTTCAAGAGGTGGTGATATCGGTGATGAACCCGATCTCACTGAATCATCGTCTCATCATCGGCAACTCATAGCCACTAACCCGATCAAATGGCGAGCAGAGTGGAGATCTCATGGTGCCGGCAATTTTTGGTGACGGCCACTACGAGCAAACTAGGTCCGGCGTTTGGGAGGAAATCGTGAAGAAGGCGGTGGCGAATCAGCAGCAATGGATCTCCACCAAATCGACCCCTCTTCTGTTAGGTTCATGGCTGTCGTTATCTGAATTTTTTGTAATTTTTTAAAAAATATAAGGACCACAAGTGTTATTTTATTATTTATTTTAATATTTTTTATGCCACATCAGTATTTTCTGTCAGGTATAACTCCAAAATTAACAGAAAGTACTTAGATAGGACACGCAATAAGAGATAAGGTACCTCGCTGGGATAATTTGAAAGTAAGGTACCCAATTAGGACAAAAAAATAAGCTAAGGTACCCCCGATGCATTTTACTGCATTTTTTTAACTGGGCAAAAGATAACATCCCTTTTGTGCCATATATAATTTTCCGTCAAGTTCATCAACTATAGAATTAACATTGATGATGTTTTGGAAGTTATAAGACTAAATAAAATTATAAAGATATAAAACTTAATTTGAAAAATTATGAAAGTTATATGACATGTTTCTGGGTGGGGGAGGGAGTAATTAGCAATTGTGCAACCATCTTTTGTGGAGCGAGAAGAAACCAATAAAGGGCAAAATAGGAAAGAAATAATTGAAACAGAAGTTCCCAAAAGCACTGGTGCTGCTGCCTATAAAATCATTGACCACTAGCTGCTTTTAATTCTCCCTAAATTTCCTATATCGAATTCGTCAAGAATTCTGCGAAACAAATTCGTTTCCCTGCCCCCGGCAGCTCTCACTTAAACTGTTTATTTCCACAAAGAATCCAACCTTTGTCTCCCTTCTCTTCTATGAGCCCAGACGCTCCTTTTCTTCCTGGAAACAGAAACCTCATCTCGCCTCCCCCTTTTGCAGATATTGAAACCAAATGCACTGAGAACATTCTTACCCAGAAGTAATTTTGATGAAATTTTGATGCTTTTCTATGTCATTGTTCGGTTTATTGTTGCGAGCAATCTCTAGCCAAGGGAAGGAGTATAAAGATCCAATAATAAACGAACCAACAATTAAAAGAAGTAGGGATTGCGTAGGATGACGGGTTCTGAAGAATCACAGGATCAGGGAAAGGGAGAGAGCGAAGCCCCTCAGAAGCAAGGGCTGGTTGTTGGGTACGCTTTGACATGGAAGAAGAAACATAGTTTCTTACAACCCAAACTTGAGCTTCTGGCACGGTACATACCCGAATTCCCAGTTTGTCACATTTTTATTATCTTTCTTTCCTCTTATTCTTCTATTCTTGTTTGTTTTCCTGTCTATATACTCCGAAAGAATCATTGCTCACTTCTGTTTTTTCCCATGAACTCATCTTTGTGATCTTTCTTGTTTACTACGTTTAGATATGTTATTTATTTATTTTAGTCTGATGTAACAATTGAATTTCGTTGCTTATTTCTTCACATGCCTGGTCTGAGGGTTGGCAAGTTTGCTTTTTTCCAGTTTCTATTTTGGCAAGTTTTGCAGTGTAATGGATATATTGTCTTTGTCAGAAGTGGTAAAATGTATATGTATTTGTATGTAATACATGAGAATCATTTGGTGGCAGACGTTTTTGCTCAAGATATCTTGTCATTTCCATCGGTGTGGATCAAGAATCTGGGCCTATGTATTTTGTAAGTGGGAATATTATGTTATATATGCCACATTAGTTCCATTTTGAAATCTGAGAATCCAAATGTCAGTGAGCTAGTTGCTGCCTTTTTTTGTTAAAGAAAGAGGGGATTAAGATTTTTCTGCAATTTCTTCTGTTCTATACATGTCCACCAATGGTCCCAAAATCTTTGCTTTATATTGTGTTTCCGGAAATTTTTCACCTTTCTGATCGGTGTGAGTGATTTTTAACCTTCTTTTTTCTGGAAAGAATTAAGAAACTGCTTTTTATTCTTCTGGTTGAAGCAGCAGTGGTTACTGGTAATACTAATGTTTGTTTGGAAATTACAGATTGGTGCTTCATTTGGCATCTGTTTTATCTCTTTGAAGTTTCATGTATGCTGGTGGTCCAATCAAACCTCTAAACAATCATCTTGACTCCTGGGAGCGTTATACATATAACTATGGCTGGAATCAGTTACATACAAGAACTGCTCTCTTTTGGTGGGAATGAATACCAATGTTGCGTGTGTAGTTGAATCAAATGAGAAGTATTTTGGTCTTCTAATAATATATTAGTCTTTTCTTTGGATGTTAAATAATGGTCATTAACACGTGATTTGCATTCTGCAGAGAGAGGGGGATAATTTTTGTTGGTATTGACCTAAGCAGACCACTGTCAGATCAAGGTCCGTTTGATATTATATTGCACAAGGTTAGCATCATTTGCGTAAGAATTCTATATATTCTCCTTCTGAAATGGTTTAAGGTCTTTTCACTAAATTGAGTGGCTTTATATTCTATCCTTTCCAAGATATTTTATTGCCAACCCTTGAAAGATAACCAGTTACCCTTATGTCTTCTCCAGTTACCCGGGAAAGAATGGCATGAGATTGTTGAGGTTTGTCCATATCAAGCCTTGATTCTTATTATTGTCTGTTCTTTCTTCT
This sequence comes from Aquilaria yunnanensis, assembly GCA_039654915.1. Taxonomy (NCBI): domain Eukaryota; kingdom Viridiplantae; phylum Streptophyta; class Magnoliopsida; order Malvales; family Thymelaeaceae; genus Aquilaria; species Aquilaria yunnanensis. Next base: position 98,771,740 of record CM077593.1, on the reverse strand, counting down.
TTCATATATATACACAATATCCCCTTGTGTTGTGTTGCACTGTTGTTTTCTTGATTGTGAGCTTTGATATGAAATGGTGATGCCATGTGTCCTTGATGTGTGAAATGCAAGAAAATGATTGAAAATGAGTCATGTGATCACAATCTTTTCGATTTATAGAGTTTTAGGCCTTCATTTTTGGATGAAACAAATTCCCTAGGGGAAGGAGCATGATTGACGATGCAATTGTTTGCTTAGCTTATTTGGGTCGTCATTATTTTGTGAAAGAACTTGTTTATTCTGAATTTCTTAGGAATATATCATCTTAGCTGGAAAAGATGATCTATCAAATTGTTTCTGCTGATACTATAGGGTGAAGCTGGGCTATATGGTTTTCTTTTTTCATCTGTGCCAGGCTTGTATATTCTGTTTCGTAAAGTGGCTTGAATGAGATGTGCATTATTTGTAAAATTCTATAATTCATGAGGGTCAGCTTGTGAATATAAAGAATAACCAAGCATTTGAGTTTTCTTGCAGAAACATTTAGTTTAACGCTCCCTCATCTTGTTACCATTAGATGCTTATATTAAGCAACTACTATCTATGCGATGTTGCCCTGAATGCTCCAGTTTTACGTAGGATGAATGTTATCAATGTTGCGGGTTCATTTCTCTAATTTCTATCCATTTCTATAAGAAGTCAGCACATATTTTCTTTGGCATATACGAGAAAGAATATTCTTTTGGAGGTCCGTTTTATTCAGAGCGAATTGCCTTCAGATTTTCACATCTGGACAGATTATGTGTGATTATTGGTTCCCTCACTTGTTCCCAACAAACACATCTCATTTACCTTATATTCTTGAAGGACTATGGACAAAAACACCCTGAAGTAACAGTTCTTGATCCTCCCCATGCAATACAACAGCTACGAGATCGACAATCAATGCTGCAGGATGTAGCATCTCTAAATTTATTAGATTCTCATGGTATATGGTAGTACTTCTGTCTGCCATTTTCTTTCTATTGGAACCTTACAACCATATGGGTCATTGGAATTTCTTTTGGATTTTCTGATTTCCTGCCCTTTTGGCAGGCAAGGTGTGTGTTCCAAGGCAAATGGCTATTACCAAAGATCCATTTTCCATACCCAATGAGGTTGCTAAAGCTGGTCTAAGATTTCCACTAGGTATGTTGTTCTTTTATTTGCAAATATTCCAATCCCTAGTTAGAGCCTATAGTTACAATTGCAGTCTGCTTGCTTCACTGAATTCATCAGGAGGATATATTTTTGAGTCAATGCAATGAAAAGGTAGTAGTTTTTCCTCTTGTTTATTTCATTTTTGCAACCAAGTATGTTGAAGGCTTATATAGTAACTTGATGTTGGTTCGATAAATTAGTTAAATGGCCATAATCTTAAAACTTTTTAACTATCTAATTTTTGCAGTTGTAAAACCACTATTAGTTGATGGAAGTGCCAAGTCCCATGAACTCTTTCTTGCATATGATCAGACTTCTCTCCCAGACCTTGAACCTCCACTGGTCCTACAGGAATTTGTCAACCATGGTATAACCCTGCAACTGGTTTGGAGCTATGTTTGGCCAGCAGATTGAATAATATTAATCTGTACATGCTTAATTTTGCAGGTGGTATTCTGTTTAAAGTATACATTGTTGGTGATGCTATAAAAGTTGTGAGGCGTTTCTCTCTGGCTAATGTCAGCAAATCTGAGCTAGCCAAATCTGCCGGAGTTTCTAGCTTTCCCAGAGTTTCTTCTGCTGCAGCTTCTGCTGATGGTGCAGATTTGGACCCTTGTATTGGCGGTTAGTGGTTTTGAGATACTTCTACACATGACAATGATGTAGTGAATGTTGTTAGGTCTTTCCTGCCATCCTGTTGCTCTCATATTTTTGTCTCCTCGTTCTGTGTTCAGTAATACCTGATCCGCTTCCTTCACATTTACTTCCTTTCAAAGTTACCAAAATATTCTTCATGTTAACAATAGTTATTCTAAGCTTAGTCCATACCATTGATCTGCTGTTGTCATTCTAAGCTTGGTCCTTACCATTGATCTGCTGTTGTCTTTTCAGAGCATCCCCCTCAACCTTTGTTAGAAAAACTATCAAGAGAGCTCCGCCTCCGGCTGGCAAGTCTTTCTAATCTGATGACAAAGGCCTACATTTGCTGGTGGACTTTAATCTGCGCCTCATTGTAATGATAAATGCACTCTGGTTTTCAGGGCCTCCAGCTATTCAACATGGATATGATTCGAGAGTATGGCACAAGAGATGTGTTTTACATCATCGACATAAACTACTTCCCTGGTAATTAAACATCAAAGTGTAATCGCATCCAAAATTCTGAAATTGCTTCTTCTGATTGTGTACTCATTGCAGAGCCTGTAAAATAATGGTTTCAGGTTATGGGAAGATACCAGACTACGAGAAGGTTTTTGCAGATTTCTTGGTACGCATTGTCAGCGACAAGCATAAGCATAAGAAGCTTGGTGTCAGCTATTGCGCCAGAAAACGGGAGGACTTGAACGTGAAGAATGATAAAGTAGAGAGGAGGAGGGTCGACAGATTTCGACTCCTGTAGTTACTGACCAGTAACCAGTAGCCGTAGGAGGGTCCCTTCAAGCAAATCAAATGACTGAATAGGCATTATAGAATAGTTACAGAGGCTTTTTCTAGGAAAGAAATTGAGCAAATGAAATGTGCAGAATTTTTCTGGGGCGCCATCCCCATCGGCTTGCTGGGACTGGGAGACAGATCCTCTTTGTGACATTAGTGTCATTTGTTTTATAAAAGCATCGGCACTTTCATCAAGAAAAAAAAACTTTGCATCAGAAGGAAATGAATAGTGTTAGATTTAGAAACAAGATTTATGTTAAAGCGACCGTTACTTGCATCATATACTGATCTGTGTAGGCCCGTGACAATGGTTCACAAGTGTTGCTTGGCAAATTTTCTCCAATCATTGGAAATGGGAATTCCTGTGCTCTAGTTGTTAGCTTAAACAGACTTAACTTTCTTCATGAAAGTTATTTTTAAGTTATATAAACAGAGCAGGAAAGTATGATCCATTTCATATCCACGTGGAAATGGGAAAAAAAAAAGACTTTGCGTTAAGCACAACCTATTTTAGAAATTTGCACTCGACTCGAAGTATCAATTTTTATCCAGTTTATGTTTGTTCAAATTTGCTGCTCAATTAATAAAAAAAGGGTCAAAATTTGGCATGCAGATCATACTATTTGCATGGACACTATTTTATTAAATATTCCATTTAGATAGATAATTTATAACTCCTCCAGTCCCCAAAAGTATGAAACCCAATGATAACACCATTCTCCCACACACACATATATAGGATATACAACTTTATATAAGATTCACATCAATACTTGAAAAAGGTAATAATAATAATAAGGCTAAAATGACACGATATGCCTTTAAACTACACCCTATTTCGCAAATCTACTCCTAAACTATCAAACCTGTAAAAAGTAGGATTAAGGTAACCTTTTGTAGCAAAATAGCCCCCGTTTGTAATTTTTTGTTAGTGTTGATGGAAATCTAAGGTTAAACCTAAAATAAGCCTTTGAACTCGAACAAAACGGGCACAAAAAGTCCCAAACATAAACTTGGGACACACAATCAATCAAATAGCAAAAAAAAAAAAAAAAAAAAACCCAAAATAGAAATAAAAATAAAAAAACACATCCAATTTTACATGTCCATCACAAATTAAAGTATCCAATCGCTTTAAATAATTATGGAGAATGAAAAAAAAAAACTGAAAAATAGAAGAAAAAAAAATTGAAAAACCTATGAATTCAACATGCCCAACTTCCAAATTAAAGCATCCTATCCATTCAAAAAGTTATGGAGAATATCATAGATGCCAAAAAAAATAAAAAATTGATGCCCTTATCTATTTCTTTGTCAACTTAAACATATATATATAAGGAAACAATGAAAAAACCTACCAATTCAACATGCCCATTCCAAATTAAAGTATTAATCCCTTCAAATAATTATGGAGAATATTATAGATGACAAAAAAATAGAAGTTGATGCCTTATTTATTATTTCTCAACTTACACCGAAAGTAGCAGTATATATATATATATATATATAGAGAGAGAGAGAGAGAGAGAGAGAGAGAGAACGAACAATAAAAAAAACACTACCAATTCAAAAAAGTCCATCATAAATTAAAGTATCAAATCCTTCAAATAAGTATGCATAATATTATAGAAGCCAAAAAGTAGAACTTGATATCCATAATATTCTCCATAATTTTTTGACAAAGGTGTCAAATTCTATGATATTCATAAACCAAGTGGAGATGCTCATATGTAGGCAAAGGGGTTGAAGAAGGAAGAATTCCTGCTAGTATTGACCTGCAAGAAGTCCCACACAGAAGTACATTGGCAACAAATATACTCAATATTCCACATAATTATTTTATTTTTTGGGATAAGGGTGTTAAATTCTATATTTTAGCATCTATAATATTCTCCATAACTATTTGAAGGGTTTAGATGCTTTAATTTGGATGGCCATGTAAAATTGGTGGTGTTTGTTTTTTTTTTATTTATAATTTTTCATTCTATTTTTTTTTTTAAAAAATAGATAAGAGTGTCAAAATCTATTTTGTTGGCATCTCTAATATTCTCCATAATTAAGAGATTGGAAACTTTAATTTGATTTGGTAGGTTTTTATTTTTCATTTTTTTCATTCTATTTTTCATTTTTTTTTGGCAATTTTAAGATTTAAGTTGAAAAGAAAGAAATAAGGGCATCAAAGGCTTTTTTCTTAACAAATATAATATTCTTCATAATTATTTGAAGAGATTGGATACTATAATTATTTGAAGAGATAGGATACTCTTATTGGGAATGGGCATGTAAAATTGACGGTGTTTTCTTATTTTTCTACTTTTTTTTTTTTGGCTAGTTTGGGTTTTTTTTGGCTACAAATTAAATGGTTTCATTCATTTTGCTCAAGTTCATCTTGAATTTACATTAACACCTACAGAGAATTGCTGATGGGGGTACAGTTTTACTATAAAACGTTAATTTAATAATATTTTTCATGGGTAAATATATGAAATAGGGTATAATTTAAGGACAGAACATGTAACTCTACCTCATAATAATAATAATAATAATAATAATACATCAAAGGAATGACGGATTTGTTTCATCTTACTAACGGGAAATTTTTAATAGAATAAATTGATTGCAGCAAAAAGGACGATTTCAGAGAGAAGAAATTATCAAGCAAGCCTCAATAATCCGAATGTTGGGACTTCCCCAAGCTACATGAACTTGAAGGCTTGCCTGCCATTTGGGATTAACCTTGAGTTCGTAAAAAACCCTAGTTAGCAATAGCATTCGACCAGAATAAGAGTTCCTTTCCTTGAGCAATGGCCAACTTTGATTAATACTAATATATTAGGAAACCACGATTACTTGTATCAATGGTATCTATACTATACACTGCCCAGCGAGACGACAGAAGCAGCGACATCATCTGTACAGAAAAGTTAATCAAGGATTGTGCTTCCATTCCCGCATCTCTCGTCTCTCTATCTATCTTGCCTATATCTAATCTGAATGAATATGTACATACCAATTTAGACTCAATCTCTTCTCTTTACCAGAAAGGGCACCACCTGCAGCATTCAAATGAACAAGCACTCCAAATATTAGCTCAAAAAGTCCAACCGATAAAAGAAAATCTTTCAGCACCCTCTCAAACTTTAAACATTAATCCCAAGAACACATGATGAGGAATCATACCCAACATAATTTTGGCACAAGTTTTCATGTGATGTAGCTTGAATGATCAGCTTTTGAACTTGCAGCTTCACAGATAAACCATGTTCCACTTCTCGATTGTCTCCGGAAAGCAAGGTGCTATGGTCTGCAGCATGTTGGACAGAGCTGGAAGACATCGAGCATGATGAAAAATCACGTCCGGTGAGTTTGTTTCTCATTCGAGCCATGACAGCTACGGCACGTTCATTCAGAACTTCATTAGCATCACCAAGTTGGTTAACAGCCTGCACAGAGTGATTAGTTACACAAACCACATGATGGGATTCAATGCCCCTAGAGATCTCTGATCTAGGACATTATAAACCTGAAGAAGTTCTCGCTCACGAGCACCACGTTGAGGTTGAGCAAGCTCTTTACTCTGAGCAGGTTCTTCACTATTTACTACGGCAGGAACATGAGTGTTGGTGAGCATCGACATTTGAGGGACTTCATTAAAGTTGAAAAGACGCCAATTAATGAGCGGATCATGAACAAAGGCCTGAAAAGCACATCAGAATTCAAGCACACCCAGTTAGGGTTTCAACATGCTGGTGCAAAAGACACTGGAAGATGAAATAAAATAACTTTCGCTCGTGAACAACCTTGCATATCTACCTGGTGAAATTTCAAAAGGGTACAAACAGCCAGGGGAAGTATTCCCTATTATTGTTAAATTTTGAAAAGGTACAAACAGCAAGGGGAGGTATTCTCAAATTACTAGTTTGTTTAGTCAGTCATGATACTCTCATGAAATGTCTCCAGATGTTAAATTATTTCTCAAATTGATTTCAAGAGAAATGGCTTGTCATTTGATGGAGTGTCCATCGTTACAGCAAGCTATGTGGGATTGGCCTGCATAAGTACCATTTAGGGAGCAACACACTAATTTCAGTATTTCACTAAATATTCTTTTAGGGTGTGTTTGTGTGTCGTCAGTCGGGGGGTTGTGGTAGGAGTAGAGTCTCAGAAAGCAATAACTTGCAGAATAAGATTTCAAGTCCCATAGCTTCCATAATAACTCCTGAGACATATATGATAAGCTTTGTCCTATGGTGTTGACTTTTTAAACAGAGCAAGAACAAACTAGAGCAAATTGGACTGTTCCATACCTCCATCATAGCCATAACACTATCCTTATTAGATCTAAGCACTTGCATGACGTTCTCACATGTTGAACGGAAATTGCCCTCAATGCCACTGACTTCCATGGCTTTCACAAGCATTCTAGTCAAGCGAAAAGGGACCTGTAACCATATTACATGAAACACAAGTTAGAAGATATAGATTACTCTCAAAGCAAGTTTTTTTTTGTGCCCAACGATTTGTATTTGTTTTCCAGCAACTACCTTTTCTGGGAATTTCTCCCGGTTCATAGATGCTTCAAAACAATCTCCAAAATCAATGTGCAATATCTTCCCACTGTCAGAAAAAAAAAGAAGGAAAATTAGAACAGATTTAAGAATTTTTTTTTCAAATGATGTCACATCTAACTTCAATCATCTTGACATATAGCCAGCAACTTGTAAATACATGGATATATGACTTCTAATACAATTTGAGATACTAGATTGAGAAGTCAGGTCGAGTACATTACCGCCCGCATTATTTAGAAGCTGCGAATAAAGAAACAACATGTGCACAACACATTGCAGTATCTACATACCCCGGGGGGGGGGGGGGGGGGGGGTTGGGGAATCAAATCATGATGCAGCACTGTAAGTGCTTGTGATTTAAAAGGAGCAACAGATATTACGCAGACAAGCAGAAACTATAACCAAAAGTGAGGGCTAAATATTCAAATATATCAACCACTTCTCTTTTTTCCCTTCACATCATACCTATATCTATGCAGCATGAGATTACTTGGGTGCCGATCACCTAATCCAAGAAGATATCCAACCTGGAAAAGATTCCACATCATCAAGCCAAAGATGAAACTTAAGAACAAGAAAGGGCAAAGACCCACACTCCTCTTAAAGAAAAAAGGGGAAAGGGAAAAGGCAGAAAAGATGGCCAGGCACTTTACAGGTGCATGGAGTTCTCTCTTTAGAATTATATTAATAGTAAACTGTGAGCAACCTTTGACAATTAATTTGTACTAATGTGTTAACTGATCAAATAATTGGAGTATTCTCTCCGATCAAATGCCTGGGACTCCCACCTGGTGTGAGGGCTAAATCCACAACCATATGGCAGCTGGTGATTACTGAGTTTCAGCAGGGTTAGCAGGCAGTAAGAGAGGTACCTCTCAGGAGGAGGTTACCTTACTTTTACAGAGAACATCCTCTCCAATTTTAGGTCTCTTTTCCCAATTCCTGCCCCAGTTGCAAATCAACTAGTCTATGGGAAACATATATTTATTAGCGAGGACAGGAGAACTTTCGCCATCATCTTGTGAACTGGAAAGTTGTAAAACAACCTCTACAAAGAGAGATATGGGTAAAAACAATTTACTTACTGACAATTCAGCGATGCTTGGGAAATGGCCATGGAGATTTATGGTGGAAGATGGCTCTTTTTGGAGGAAGTTGATAGTGGCTAAATAGGGTGTAGAACCTAAAGACTGGATGAGCAAAATAAACGGATCAGGTTATGGAGTAGCTGCTCCAGAAGGATTTGCATAAAACTGGGAAGAATTCTCTTTCCTTAATACTTTCAGAGTGGGGAATGGAGAAAGGGGGAACCCGGCCTCTTAAAGTCCAATATCCTGTGCTGTATTTGGCTGCTTTTAATAAGCACCAGAAGCTGCTTGTTTTTTATTAAACAGGGACAACATTGTTTGGGACATTACTTTTCCCCAGAATTCAAATGAACAAGAGATTCAAGACTTTGAGATATTTTTAGCTAAATCATTTTAGCCAAGGCAAATGTACAATGACCACTTTGGCGATCACTCACATGAAGGGGGTCTCATCTTTTCCATGGAGACCAATTTAGAAGATAGGCGCACCACTCAAAGCAGCATTCTTGACTTGGGAGGCTGCATTGGAAGGAATCCTCATGATGGACAAACTCCACACAGGGGAATGGGGAGGAGGGGTGGAAGTGCAGCCAGAAACAGATGTTTCTTGTGTAATGAAGCATCTGACTTGGTTAGCCACCTCTAGCTTTACTACAAGTGGTCTCCAGATCTGTGAGTTACAGCAAAGCCTTTGATGGGTGTTAGCTGGGTGCATGCAAAGATCTATTCAAGATGAATTATCAGCTTGGAATCAGAACTAAGAGGCCGTCTCCTGTCTCTCTTGCAGTTTCTTGGTTAATTTTGAAGGAAAGGTACTTGAGAGCTTTCAAGGGTAGACAAAGGCTGTTATACCTTTCTAAGGCAGAAATGGCTAGATTTTGTCAGATTTTGGGTGACAGGAAAGTTATGCTGTAATGATAAAGAAGTTGAAGATTCTGTAGAGTTATTCTTTTATTCTTATTTCTCCATAAGGGTTCGCACTCCCTTGGTGCTCATTTAGCCATATATTTTTATTTAAAGGAAGAAAAATCGGTTTATCCTCTTCTGGGGAGTCCTCAACAATCTACTGGACAGTTGTAGAATAATAGCAGGGAAGTTTCTCTTATCCTTACTGATTTCTTGTTCTCATTCTAACACCATTTTCTTGGGTTCACATCTTGAAGACCACAAACATGTATTAGACAGCAAAATTAAAATACTTCTTTCATCCCAAAATGACTGACACAGAAAAAGAAGTCTCCCAAAATGATCAGTACCAGCACATTTTTGTCAATGGTTTTCAACTCCTCATAATGGGTAAACTATCAAGACACAGACATATGACGTACATGCATATGGGAGGAGTGAGAAAGGCAAACACAGAAGACAGATAATAACACATCTTTAAGTTTACTAGAAAAGAGAAAAGAAATGGTTTTTCGTTTTTATTTTATTTTTCCATATGGAGGGTATACTTCTAAATACTCCAACATGCAGGGACTCCAGACCTACTTCCATGCAGGTGTAACATTACCCCTCTTATACTCCTCCAGATTATCCTTCCCACAGTGGCTTCAACGAGGTACACAAGAATTCCTTCCTTGGCATTGGGACAAGATCTACTGTGAACACATGTTAGGGGCCAATGCATGGAAAACCCACATGATACTTTGATGGTTATGTTCTGAGGAAACTCTGGGAAAGAGGAACAAAGCCATCAGGGCCAAGTGGCTGAAACGTGCAGCTTTCGTGAAACCGCCAGGGAACAGATGCCAATAAGCAGATAATGATGATTTATACTTGTAGATGTGCTGAATTCAATTACAAAGAAGCTATGGAAAAATAAACGCATAAATATAGTAAATACCATGCTCATGACTGCTAGACTTCTAGTGTAGTTAGTCCTCCTCTCAAGCCACACCTCAGATGTACGACTCTTCAACCAAAGAACCTGCAAAAGTGGTGACAAACTTGGATAAGATACCAAAGACGGATATGCAGAGTAAAATCCATTACCAGCAATGCAATATATACCCTGGCCAGATCATTTCCTTCAGTATTTTGAAGTGCAAATTGAAACACTTCCACTTTAGCAATAAGGGGCAGATGGTCATAATCAGGAGCAAAACTCAGCATGTATTTGTGCTCCTGATTTAGAGTGATCTGAAATAAAAAAATTATATAAACACAACTAGCCTCTAATTCATAAAATGTCCAAAAAATTTAAGGAAAAAGCATGGTATTTAATAGAAAGACAAAGTTTATAATGAACTTCAACAACCTTTCGTGCATCCCTGTACTCTCGTATGAGATGGTGCAGGGTGTCGCAGTTAGGGACCCATCCAATTAGTCCACTATTTGGAGAAAGTGGAATGACAGAATATCTTTGAATTGATAAGTCTTTCTCTGAAGTTTTTGGAGAATTTTCCAGCAAAGTATTTACCAAGCCAAAAAGCTGACACAAAGGAGACCAAAAAATATAAGTAACCTAATTCTTGAATCATTAAGACGATATCAGTATTAAACCTGGAACATCCTTCCATTCACTGGAAGAATGATCCAGACACCAGAACCCAAGTAATAGCACGATACCTGCATGACCCGTTCATCTTGGCGTAGATCCTCATGGCCTTTCAGTAAGAAGGTATAATCTTCACCATCGCTTCCATGAATAGTCAATTTCCTGGGACGCTGCTTGGAAGTTATGACATCAAGCTGGTGCGCAAATGATGCAATTGTCACCACTGGGGAATCTGAAATTTATGGAAAGAAACAATTTATCAGGCAGGCAATATTGTAACAAAATGCTTCTTGAATAAGTTATTTGGCTTACCTGCACGGTATTTCCCAGGAACAGCAAGCTCCAAATTACGACATCGTAACAACTCAGGAGAGACAGACTATTGGATATGCAAGGAAAGGTTAAAACCATATATTGATAATTAAACAACTTAGCAGGGGAATAAAATATATCATGCCTGTAAATCCAGTGTTGTTAGGCTTTGAAGTTGCTTGTCTATCCTCCTGAAAACATGATAATAGAGATCCCATGCCTGACCAGAGTACAAAACAAACATTTATTACAAGCTTCTTCAACACAAGTAAAGGAAAACCTTTAAGAGGTGGCCCAACTACAATAACTCAAGAAAGAAAAACCTTTCCTTAGATGTATCATTTAATGGTTGTGGAACTAAGGAAACATCAGGAACTATTAACACTATAAATAATACAAGAGCCAATTTACTGCAATTAAGAGAACAAAACTTTTGGTTTGTAAGCCTAAAACTTGGGTTCAGGTTTATTATTGATACATGCACGAAAGCATGGATGATATAACTTGGACAGTGGTCTTCATCAGAAAAAGTAGTAACAGATGAGAATAAACTAGTCACAAGCTGATATTTTCTTTGGAAAAACAGTGAAGAAATGCTTTTCTGTTTCAGACTGGATATTCCAGAAACATTGTGTTCCTTGTCTATTGTGAGCATATATGGTCGCTCAACTCCACCATACTGTGGTGCAGAAGGTTATCATTCAATTGCCAAGGCACAAGCCTACCTTTGACCTATTGGTCTTAAGCATCTAGACAACCGAAAGGACACCCCTTGATTATAAGACAATCCGCCACTGTAATTCCATCAAGAGGGTGCTGTTTATTGCATTTTGGTTGTATATAATGCCATCCAAAAAGATAAGAAAAGGATTTGCTATTGTTCAGGTGTAAAAAACAAAAAAAAAAAAGAGAGAGAAAACTGGATTAGAAAGTAGAAAGAAACAGCATATCAGATGAGAGAGGTATTAAGTCTGTTAATTCTTCCATTATAAGTTTTGCGGCAAACTTGCCCTGCTGTAGATCTAATAGATCCTTTTTTAGCCACAAATTTCTCCTGCTTTTGTTCTTTCTATTCCTTTCTTCTTTTCTCCTACCTCCTCTTTATCTAGGCTATAACAATCAGGAAGCTGGGCAGGAACAACCAGACTAAATTTGTGAGAAAATCAAATAAGTAGCAGATTCTATCATGAAACATGATGCAGAAAGAGCACAATTATTATTATCATGTGGACAGCTCCACCTAGTTATACTGCCATAGGCTTTAGATATACGTTTTAAAGGTTTCAAATGAAAATGTAAGCAATTTCACACTCTTATTTTACATGACAGTATTACTTTGATCCTTTGCAGTATGATTTGCAACTACCTTATTTCCGTGATTTGATATAATTTCATGTTCTCTAACAAATAAACGGAAAACCCTCATAACAGATATTACTGAGACAACAGTTGAACCTGAGTAAGCTCTGCATCCTTCCCAGTTCTTTTGTATTTCATGCAACATTCCCAGGCTTGCAGCAAGTCATGACGGTATGCCTGAAACAAGTTGTATGATCAATAAATATGGTAAGAAAAATGATTACAGCTGATCCATATTATTAAGCGAAAAGCGAGAATCACAAAATGTGACGTCTGACATCTGTCCAATGAGGCCCTTTGCATTGCTAGGGACCTACCACCATTGAATGGATGTCATGCATCGACCATGGCGAAAGTCAGGTTTATTGTTTAATTCCCAGAAAAAAAGTTGTTCACCAGCCGAGAGAGATTAAAATTGCAAAGCTAACAGAAAGATGCAAGGTCACAGCTTGCAGCTTAAAAGTTAACTAACAAGCTGATAATGTAATGACAACAATAATCATCTTCACAAGAATAATAACACCATAATGGGCTTAGAACAGGTAGATTCAAAACAATTTTTTTTTCCTTTCTGGTAGTATAATATAAAACAGCTAATAAACTGGGGCCAAACATGAGAGCTGATCTTTGAGAAAAGAATATTTGGAAATGAGCTAGCAAATTTATAGATATAACCTCTATGAATGCTCTCTCTTTTATGGTGGTATTATCCCTCATGGCTCCTTCCTCCAGCATTTCATGCAATGGCTCTAATGCTTTGAGCATCCCTTCGATGTTATGCTCACCAAAATACAGACGACTGGCTTCTTCCAGCGCCTCATGCCACATTTCATGCCAAAGGATTGCAACCCTTATTAGTTCCTGGGAAACTAGCTGTGCCTGCAGTGAAAAGAGAGCATGTATATATTATATATCTGCAATTTCACAAGGAAATTGTTTTGAGTTATTGTTAAATCCCAATCAGTTCAGTAAAGGGGTTTCCTATATCCATATATTTTGGTGAGGCCTCTCCACTTATCACCAATTGGTTTTAAGTTTGATGTTTTAACATGGTATCGGAGCTTAGGCTTTATGAACCCCAATCTCTCTCAGTACTGTCTTTTGTTTGACTTAAGTTATGGTTTCTGGTAATGCTTCTGATTTTCGTTGCACAAGCAACCGAGGGGCTTGCATGGAGTGTGTTAAATCCCACATGGTCTAGTAAAGGGGTTTTTGTTTCTACATATTGTGGTGAGGCCTCTCCACTTATCACCAATTGGCTAGCATGCACATCAAAGCCTTGAAAACAAGGGAATTTTTATTTTGCATGCATCTCATAGCCAGTCAGTGCTAGACCGTGAATTAGTGATTTTACCTTCTCATCACAGACATTAGTCTACAACTGTGAAACTGAAAGAAGAAAAAAAGGAGAAGGGCATGACTTCCATCACTTCACCTGTTCAACAAGCACACCACTGTGCTGCCGCACTTTGTCAACAACTTCCTGAGCTGCTGCCCTGCGCAAGTTGCTTATGGATTTGCAAGCAACGAGAAGAGGGTACATAAGAGCCTGTGAGAAGAATAGGATCACAATCACATATAAGTCTCTAGCTGAGCTTCATTCCAAGATATGGCTAGAGTTGGAAACACTTTGGTGCATCACTTTCCATTTTTCCTCTTGTTCCCTTTTGAGGAAGGAAGGGTCATCCTTATTTGAACTACTCTTACTAGAGCTTCTTTTATAGAAGTCTAAAACACGTTAAAAGAAATTGAAGAATCTTCAAGACACCATGACTACAGACGCTAATTGGAAAACCACAAGAAATACCCTAATAATGAAAATTACAAAAACCATCACAGTTATTCCTAAAACTAGTTTCTACAAATGACATTCAACTCTTGAGGCTAATACCCTATAAGCATAGAAATGATGAAATGAAACCTGTGGATGACTCTGGCCAATTCGGACCAAAAGAGACTGTATAAGTTCCCGAACAGCATGGTTATTTGAGTGAATCCTGGCAATTATTTGAGGTAAAACAACAAGCCATGTGTTGATATTAACATGTGCAAACCCTCTCTGCAATGCAATTTGAACTTCTGTTGTTGCTCCATGGTTAAACCATAGTGTAAGAAGACGAAGTATATCCTGGAACAATAAGATGATTATTTTCAAGATATGTTAGAACCATGATAACAAGGACTAAGCAGAAAATAACCAGGAAGCATGTGTTTAGTGCATTTCAGCTTAAACCCCAGAAACTTTCTAAGATCGGCTCCAGATCCAGATCAGCTGGAATTATCATATACTTAGATGCTGCTAATAATAATAATAATAATAATAATAATAACAATAACTCATTTTCAAATATGGATTAGTACAAGAACACAGTGGCACTCAGGCATTACGAATATTCATCTTGCTTTTATTGGCACGTGAAAAGTTACACAATCTCCGAAAGACATTGTTTTCCCCCAAAGCAACTTTTTAGTAATATGCAGTGGTCAATGCGCTTTACCTGTAAACTATCATCAACACCTTTCGCATTTGCTGCACACGCTATAGAATGAAAATATCCAGTGACAGCTGCTGCAACAAACTGAGAGGCAACATTGTGAAATCCTTTCAAGGTATAATGAGACATTACAGCTGTATTGAACAAAGCCCATGTGTGCCATGCTTTGGCCCATTTTGACGCAAACTGAGTTGCATTTTTAAATGCAGCAAGAATCTCTGCAGTAAATGAGCAATTATCATTCATTTTGGTAATATCCCATACACTACTATGTAAAAGGATGAAATATTCAGAAAGAAGTGCAATACAAAAGACAAAAAAAGCAACAGAGCAGAGGTGCTAAATACCATGAATGGACTCATCATCTAATCCAGGAGAGAGCGCCCACTGCCAATTTCCAAGTTTGAGGTATACACGGGCAAGGGGAGGAACATTTGAACTGTTACTGCTATTTAAGCCACTCAAAGGAATCGGCTGCATGTTTGGGGTGCTTGAAAGCTCTATTGCCAGCTTCTGCAACAAAATTTCAGCAGCAAAGCAGGAAAAATAACTAGCAGACTGATGGGACTCATGAATGAGGAAATGCTTGAAAAAAGTATGCATATCATAGCATGATTTGCAGAAACAATAGTAGAATGAAACTATGTGCATATGGAACAATGTTATACCTGAAGCCGAGTAAATGTGTCCTTACGCTTAAGATCGTCCCCAACTGACCATTGGTATTTTAAGTATGCCAGCATAACTTGAGGAGGCCCATGATACCTCAGGTTCTCGGGAGATGTTTCTGGATCATACTGAAAATCAACATAGAAGGTTGGTAAAGAGACAGCACAAAACATTCAACTTCATAGCAGCTTTCATAGTTTGAAGAGCCAAACACCTGTAAAAGCTTCACAAGGGTGGATCTAGCCTGACTAAGTCGTCCACTTTTTCGGCAAAGAGAAGCAAACTTAAGCCATGTGTCAATGTCTTCCGTTGGAGGCAAAACAAGAGCCCTAACAGCCAAAAGTGCTTGCCAAACCTATATTTGCAAGTGTCAGGCAAAATGAAAGGACAAAATAAATAATGTAATAAATCATGATGCACATAAAAACACACAATTCATTGTTCACATGCACTTGGTCATTACTATGTTAAGTGAGGAGACCAATCAGCCAACATGCCCTCTCCATTAAACTAATTTAGACAATTGGCTTGGGTACTGTCTTTGAGGCTTGTTTCCATAAGAACTCTTTAGCACATGTCTCCAATAGCATCAGGTTAGGTTACTAGGAATGACATTCATTTTCCAGTTCAAATTAAAGCACTCTCTTCATTGGACCCAACATGGCAGATGTACCTCAAATCTAGAGCTTTAAATGCAAACCGTAAAGCTTACTTTGTAATATCAATTTAGCATCCCTGAATACATTTAAAATTGCACTCAAATGCAACACATGAATTTCATATCAAAATGAGAGAACATATGATAAAAAAGAACTCACAAAGTACTAAAGAAGTTCAGGAAAACTCAGTATAGCCAAGTGGAAGGGTGTGCCAACCAGGCTTCTTTACCTCTACATTGCGTTTAGCTCCTTGTATCCGCTCAGTCCACATATTACGAATAAGAGCTCGCCTCCCTTCAGCAACTGGATTTACCACAGGAAGAGTGCAGTAATCTATGACCTAAATGAAGATCCATCTAAAGCATTATTATTCAGGAATAAATGCTTCTAAGAAAGGATGAATGAAAATTATATACAAAAATCAAAACCTCTTCTAACTCTGAAAGCTGTTGAACACGGACCATATTGCTATATGCACGCTCGTAGCTTTCCAAAACCTAAACATGGTAGATCTTGGAAGTCATGATCAAGGTGTTAAAGACCGTTATCGCTAAGCATACCGCACCCCAAAATTTTAAGGTATACCGCATGATATACCACGCCGCATACTGTTACCCTTACCGCAAAAAATAAATGTTAGAATATTATTTTTAGATGACATAATTTGTTTAATAATTTATTTTTACATTTTATATGTATTCTAATTTTTCTTATCATAAATTGTCAAATATAAATAAAATATATATGATAGAAGATATTCAGTTGGGCTAGCATGCATCAGAAATCCAATTGAGGGATATTGTGCAACCTCACAGGAACCTTTAAGCTACTACCATCCATTAAATTGTTATATTAATTAAGAAAAGTAACAAAAAAATAAAAGTAAATGTTTATTTTATGATATATGTATTATTTATATTTTAATTTTTTATATATTTATGATATAATTTATATAAAATGAAAAAAAAATAGGCGTGAAAAATTAAATATCGCAGTACGTACCACGCGATATTTGCGGTATACTGCGGTTTTTTGACAAAATACATACAAAAAGTGCGCAGTATGCGGTATACCGTAAAATGCCGCACGGTAAAATGACAAAACGTGATAACATTTGTACCGCACATGTGGTAAGCGGTATACCGTGGTATTTAATTCAGTGGTCATGATAATATTTAAAAAAACAAAGGTTTGAAGCAACAAGAATAAATATTTAAAGAGCTTCCCATCATTTTCTTGTTAAGTGGTGTAGTCCCTCGAGGTTAAGTGAGGAGGTGTCACATAGCATTTGTTCTATGATAGAGCCTCTCCAAGCATTGCCAACTAAATTTGAGATGGATATTTTAATATTTCTAAATGATGTGTGTTTCTCGCTAACTTATACAAATGCCACAGGGTAGGCTACCACCTAAAAAGCTAATCCGTCACATGATTTCTGATTGCACACTATAAGCATCAATAGGCAGTAGCCCTCCGTAACTACCCAGTACCACCCTACCTATGAGCTCTTGTAAAACATTTTCCCCCAATCAATCCAACAACAGCTCCAATGCGCCCAGAAATCTTGAATCACAGTACTAGATATTGCATAAAGCACCCTCCACTTGGTTCTAGCTGCTTTGCATCACTCACGCAGGACATGGGAAGAGGAATTTTGGCTGCTGTGGACCTTTCGCAACAAGCTGGACCTCACCCAAGGGACCTATACTCAAGGTAGCATTGACCTATATATGAACCAATATGCCATGAACTCCTGCATCTAGGATATTAAAACTCCAATATGACTTGACTACGTTCTTGTACTACTGCTCTGAAAAGCATGTGAACTAAAGTTGATGAAGATAAAGTTGTTCATAATATTGCAATAAGATTCGCTCTCCAACCAAACATAATGGATCTGTTATGGAATGTTATTTATAGTTTAGGAAACATAATAATCTCTCTTTATTCTTAGGGATTTACTTTCTTTATTCCTAGGGATTTTCTTTCCTTGTATTCTCCACCCATCTATTAGATAAAGGTTGTGTGAGGGTCTTGTATTTATCAAACCCTCTATCTTTTCCTCTAATGTTGTTTAACATCGTATCAAAGCCTAAACTATAGCCTAATGCAGAAATAATACTGGCTTATTTTTCCTCATAGAGTTTTACACTGTTTAAATACAAGGCTAGGGAAACCTAAGTTAGGTAGTTTCCTCTTTTACAGACTAACAATTTAGGAAACAAATAAACAGATCCTAATCTCCTAAAAATAAAAGATTACTAAGATTTTCTAGCTGTACACAGTTTTCCTAATAAGGAACATTAAATCTTTGACCTCCAGAATATTCTGGAGATCTCCAGAATATTCCAACACTCCCCCTCAAGCTGGTTTGAAGATGTCTTCCATAGCCAGCTTGTTCACTAGCTTCTCGAACTGTCTTTGAGGCAATCCTTTAGTGAGAATGTCAGCAATCTGTTCTGCAGTAGGGATATAAGGCATACAAATCAGTCCACTTTCAATTTTTTCCTTGATAAAATGCTTGTCAACTTCCACATGCTTCGTTCTATCATGGAGGACAGGATTATGAGCAATAGAGATAGCTGCCTTATTGTCACAGAAAACTTTCATGGGAGATGGATTAGAAATTTTTAATTCTTCCAATAGTCTCTTAATCCATAAGACTTCACAGATTCCATGAGCTACTGCTCTGAACTCAGCTTCAGCACTACTCCTAGCCACCACATTCTGTTTTTTGCTTCGCCAGGTAACTAGATTGCCTCCAATGAATGTACAGTAGCCAGAAGTAGAGCGTCTGTCAGAAACACTCCCTGCCCAGTCTGCATCTGTATAGGCTTCAACTTGTAGATGCCCATGGTCTTTGAATAGTAACCCTTTTCCAGGTGTCCCCTTCAAATATCTTAAAATTCTGTACACAGCATCAAAGTGTCTTGGCCCAGGAGAATGCATAAACTGGCTTACCATACTTACAGCAAAAGCTATATCAGGGCGAGTGTGAGATAGGTAAATTAGTCTTCCAACAAGCCTTTGGTATTGTTCTGTATTCTGCACTTCCTCAGCATTAGCAGGTTGTAACTTGAAATTAGGTTCCACAGGAGTTTCGGCTGGTTTGCACCCAAGTAAACCTGTTTCACTAAGCAAGTCAAGTATATACTTTCGTTGGTTGACAAAGATACCTTCCTTGGACCTTGCAACTTCCATTCCAAGAAAGTATTTTAGAGCACCTAGGTCCTTGATCTCAAACAAGGTAGCCAGCTTCTTCTTAAGCTTTCCCAGTTCTTCAAGATCATTACCAGTCAAAATTATATCATCTACATAAACAATTAGAATTGCAACCTTGCCTTCCTTGCTATGCTTGTAAAACATTGTATGGTCAGTCTGACTTTGATGATAGCCACAGCCCTTTACAGCTTTCCCAAAGCGCTCAAACCAGGCTCTAGCAGACTGTTTTAGACCATATAAAGATCTTTTTAATCTGCAGACCTGATTCTGTCCATATTTTCCCTTGAATCCTGGTGGTATGCTCATGTAAACTTCTTCTTCTAGGTCTCCATTCAAGAAAGCATTTTTTACATCCAGCTGACACAATGGCCACTTGAATTTAACAGCAAGAGACAGTAGAACTCGAATTGAATTAATTTTAGCAACAGGGGCAAAGGTTTCTTGATAGTCAATTCCATAGGTTTGAGTGAAACCTTTAGCAACCAGCCTAGCCTTATATCTCTCAACACTACCATCAGCTCTGCATTTCACAGTAAACACCCACTTACACCCCACTGTTTTCTTCTCTTTGGGTAAGTCCACTATCTCCCATGTGCCACTTCTTCTCAGAGCACTCATCTCCTCCATAACTGCTAACTTCCAGTTTGGGTCATTCAAAGCTTCCTCAATATTTCTCGGGACAAACAAGTGTGAAATTTTTGAGGTAAATGCCCTATGAGTGTGAGACAGCCTTTTATAAGAAATATATTTAGCAATAGGATATCTGGGAAAGTTTGTACAGATTCTGGTTCCTTTTCTAATGGCTATAGGAATATCATAATCAGATAATGTATCAGGACCAGAAGTTAAAGAAGGATCAGCAATCAAAGGAGTAGGATTAGGAGTCGGGACTGAAGTACCTGTGGAAGTCTGAGTACCAGCCTCTGGGATTTTTGACTGGTCAGATCCTTGAATCAAAGTTGGATCTTGACTACCTTGATGGGTTTTCTTCCGAGTATAAACCAGAAGCTCAGTGTTTGGATTTTTTTTATCCATTTGTAGTGTTTCTCCCCCTGTTGAAGATACAATAGTACCTGGCATAGTCTAACAAGGATTCCTATTACTGTTATTATTTGAAACTGAGTTTTCCTGATTTTGTTTAATGGATTCAGAGCTGCCAGGGGAAGTTAAAATTGTATTTGGTAGTGGAACAGGAAATAAATCCCAAAAATTATCATTCCCTACTTCATTCTCCCCTTGAAGATAATTTTTGTGAAAGTAAGGTTTGTTTTCCATGAAAGAGACATCCATACTAACAAAAAATTTTTTTGTTTGAGGGTTAAAGCACTTGTATCCCTTTTTATTGGGTGCATATCCTACAAAAATGCATTTTTCAGCTCTAGGATCCAGTTTTGAACCAGAGTTGTTAGGAATATGGACAAAAACAGTGCATCCAAAAATTCTAAGTGGTAAATCTGAATGGATTCGAGACATAGGAAAAATAGTTTTGAAGTAATCCAAAGGTGTGCTATATTTTAAAACTCGGGTAGGCATCCTATTAATCAAGTATGAGGCTGTCAAAATAGCTTCTCCCCATAGATATTTGGGAACATTCATGGAAAACATGATAGCACGAGTTACTTCAAGTAAATGTTTATTTTTCCTTTCAGCAATACCATTTTGTTGAGGAGTATCCACACATGTAGATTGGTGATGAACACCTTTTTCCTTTAAAAAAACTCCCAAATGTTTATTGAAATACTCAGTTCCATTATCAGTATGAAGAATGCTGATTTTAGTTTGAAACTGTGTTTCAACCATTTTGTAAAAGGCCTTAAACAGATTTTCCACTTCAGATTTTTCACTCATCAGGTAAATCCAACATAAACGTGTATGGTCATCTATAAAGGTGACAAACCATTTTTTCCTTGAAATTGCGGTGATTTTTGAAGGTCCCCAAACATCACTGTGTATTAAATAAAATGGCTTTGAGGGAATATAAGGTTTTTTCAAGTAGGTAGTACGATGACTCTTAGATAGATAACAACTTTCACATTGAAGTAAAGAAAGGTTGAACCCCTTAAACAAATCAGGAAACAAATACTTAAGGTATTGAAAACTAGGATGTCCTAGTCTAGAATGCCAAAGCATTATTTGTTCATAAACAGGATCAGAACTAACACTACTGAAGCCCTGAGCCTTTTTATTATCGGGAGAGTCCCCATCAAAGTAATAGAGTCCATCTATCATCTTAGCACTGCCAATCTTCTTCCCCGAGGTCTGGTCCTGAATTTCACAGTGAGTGTCAAGGAAAACAATACGACAATTAGAATCTTTAGAAAGTTTGCTGACAGATAAAAGGTTGCAGGCTAGTTTGGGAACATGTAGAACAGATTCAAGATCAATATTCTTGGAGAGTTTTATCAAACCTTTCCCTGCAATGGGTGAGAAACTACCATCTGCAATTTTTACTTTTTTATTACCAGAACATGGGGAATAAGAGCAGAAAAGTTTAGAAAGACTGGTCATGTGATCAGAGGCTCCAGAATCAATGATCCAAGGAGCAGAATTTGAAAAACAGAATAGGGCACTAGATTCACTACCTGTTTGTGCAAGAGAAACATGAGAAATACCAGAAGACACACTAGACTTTAGCAGCTTTAGGAGATGATCCATCTGCTCCTTGCTGAAGGGACTTGTTTCAGCCTCATTAGCAGCAGGTGTTGCGTGGCTGATCCTGTCATTGCTCCTTTTACTCTTCCAGTTTTCTGGCTTTCCATGGATCTTCCAGCAGGTTTCCCTTGTATGGCGAGGTTTGTTGCAGTGATCACACCAAACCCGTGGCTTCTCCTCAGTTTTTTTCTGAAATCTAGCAGCCTTATTTGCCACTTCATCAGAGGCAACTAAGGCAGAAGTGTCAGCCATCACATTGGTGTCCTTTTTTCCCAGCATGACATTTCTTCTGCTTTCTTCCCTTCTAACTTCTGCAAATACTTCACTCATTGGGGGAAGGGGTGATCTACCAATGATCCTGCCCCTTACTTCATCAAACTCCACATTCGGTCCAGCAAGGAACTTGTAGATTCGATGGTCCTCCATAGTTTTTCTGTAGTGATTGGCATCATCTGTAGATTTCCATTCGTAGTCATTGAAGAGATCCAAGTCCTGCCACAGCCTTTTTAGTGAGTTAAAGTACTTGGTGACAGTGTCATCCCCCTGCCGGATTTCACCAAGTTTTAGAGTTAACTCATAGACTTGGGACTGGTTTCCTAAATCAGAATACATCTGATTTACATTGTCCCATAATTCCTTGGCTGTGGAGTAGCACATGTAGTTAGACCCAATGTCCTCGTCCATAGAATTGACGAGCCAGGTCATAACCATCGAATTCTCTGCATCCCAAGTTGCATATGTCGGGTCCTCTGCTGCCGGTGCCTTCTTATCTCCAGTGAGGTAGCCAATCTTTCCTCGCCCTCGAATGTACATTCTAACAGATTGAGACCATCGCAGGAAATTATCACCATTAAGGCGAATAGTGGTGATCTGGACAGAATGAGAATCAGTGTTTAGGGCTTGAGTTAGGGTTGTAGGATTGTTTGGCTGATTGTTGCTGGAAGGTGTAGATGCAGACGAGATTTCAGACATGTTGGGCAGAGGAAGGACGTAGAGAGATGGCTTAGAAAATTAGGGTTGGCTCTGATACCATGCAGAAATAATACTGGCTTATTTTTCCTCATAGAGTTTTACACTGTTTAAATACAAGGCTAGGGAAACCTAAGTTAGGTAGTTTCCTCTTTTACAGACTAACAATTTAGGAAACAAATAAACAGATCCTAATCTCCTAAAAATAAAAGATTACTAAGATTTTCTAGCTGTACACAGTTTTCCTAATAAGGAACATTAAATCTTTGACCTCCAGAATATTCTGGAGATCTCCAGAATATTCCAACACCTAACCCTTGCCACAGCCACCACCAGAAAATCATACCCGCCTTTACGTTTCCATTGCCCTAACCAATACCCCTATATCTGCTTAACCAAACTGAAACCAAGAACACAGCCACATCCATGAATCACCGGTGACCAGAATAGTACTGGTGATGTTGCCGGAAAACCTCCCACGCACCGCCGTTCAGCAACCTCCAGTGACAGCGGTTCGATGGGTTTTGTCCTAAACACGTTTTTGGTCTTGATTTATGTCAGTTATGACCAGAAGTTGAGTTTCTTCGTTCTCCAGCCAGTTTTAGCCGTCATCAGCTACAGTATGCCACCAGCCTAGTTTTCTGTTAGTTTTTGATATCGTTAGTCTTCAACAATCAGAAACATGTCTGGGCCTAATGATAACAGTCCTCAGGGAAATCTTTTGCCGATGATCATCCCACCAGCAGGTCCCCCTACACAATTTAGCAATTTGTGGATTGCCAAACAATATTTGAACGGTAATAACTACTCATTCTGGGCTAGGAACGTGGAATTGTATTTCACAGACCAAAGAAAAATGTCTCATCTTATTGCTGATCCTCAGAGATCCAAAAGTTGGAAAGCTGACGTTGCACAATTACTTCATATGCTTTTTGATTCTATGGAACTTGAAGTCTCAACTCTATTTTCTCATGTTTGAACTTGTAAGCAAGCTCGGGAGTATGTCAAGCTTTTATATTCTAGTAATATTCTCCGCATAAATGAGGTTTCAGTTGAAGTGTTTCAGTCGAAATAGTAAGGTAGTCTCCTCGAATATTTGCAAAGGTGAAACATGCATTGGAGGAGATGAATACTGTGCTGCCCATTACTCTTGATGTCAAGGAGATGCAACGTCAGAGGGATCAATTGGTGCTTATGACATTCCTGGCCAGGTTGAAGCTGAAATTTGAACCAGTTCGTTCCTAGATTCTTAGGGACGGAGCTTCTTTCATTACCTAACGTTTTCGCAAGGCTCTCATGCACTATGATCAAGTTCAACAAGTAATAAATCCGATTGGACTGCCCTTGTAGTACAGCCCAGCCCCCAAGCAAAGAGTCATCGTGGAGGATGTGGTAGTCGTGGTGCTCGTAGTGGTAGAGGCGGACGTTGTAGAGGTTCACGTTTGCATTGCACCTATTGTGAGAGAGATGGACATAAGGAGGAGACTTGTTGGGACAAGTACCGCATTGCGGGCAACACATATTGCATCACATGAGGAGTCATCTTCAGCTACAACCCTACAACAGTGTTTCATGATATCTCAGACAGAGTACACTAAGTACCTACAGTTTCAGAGGTTCACGTTTGCATTGCAGCTACTGTGAGAGAGATGGACATGAGGAGGAGACTTGTTGGGACAAGTACCCGGCTTTGTGGGAAGCACATATCACATCACATGAGGAATCATCTTCGGCTACAGCCCCACAACAGTGTTTCATGACATCTTAGAAAGAGTACACTAAGTACCTATAGTTTCAGTCCACACAGTAAGCTTCCACTCCTATGGCTTCTGTTGTTCATCGAGGTAACCCAACAACTTGATATTCCACTAACCTTTCTAAAAATCAACTCTGAGTATTGGATTCTGGTGCCACAGACCACATTTCAGGTAAAATAACCAATTTTGACCATCCCTCTCCCTTACCTTTATCTCATGATTAACTCACTATTGCGGATGGATCCACCACCACCATCAAAGGTGTTGGACCCACCTATCCTTGTCAATCTCTCACTCTACCATCGACTTTCTTTGTTCCAAATTTTCCTTTCAACGTTATGTCTAGATATAAGCTAACCAAACAACTAAACTGCTCAATTTGTTTCTTTTCTGATCATGTCATTATCCAGAATTTGAGGAGCAAAAAGATGATTGGAGAAGGGCATGAATCAAATGGAATGTACTACTTCAAGAAATTGCAGCAGTTAGTTGATTGTTATACATCAGTCTCACCTCACTTAATTCATAGTCGTTTGGGTCATCCATCTTTTGGAAATTTTAAAAAACTTGTCCCAGATTTGATTAGGTTAGGTTTTCAGTATTTCGTAATTTTTGTTGATTTTTCTCGAATGACTTTGGCTGTTTTTAATGAAAGATCGTTCCGAGTTATTCACCACCTTTTGTTCCTTTTGTGCTGAAATTTAGAAGCAGTTTAATTCTCGAATTAATATTCTTCACAGTGACAGTGCTAAAGAGTATTTCTCTAACTCAATGTCCGACTACACGCAGCAATAGTGAATTATACATCAATCTTCATGTCCAACGACATCCCAACAAAATGGAGTGGCTGAGAGAAAAATCTAACACATTGTTGAAACAGCTCGTACCCTTTTATGTAAGAAAATTGAATGCCTTCCACCATTTTGTCAGGTAAACCCCATTCTATGTTCTCTTTCCATCTTGAGCACCATTTTCTATTTTGCCACGAATTTTTTGATGTGTTTGCTTTGTTCATCATCATCAGCCTAGCACAGACAAGTTAAATTCCAGAGCTTTAAAATGTGTTTTCCTTAGATACTCTCATCTGTAGAAAGGGTACAGATGCTTTTGCCCTTCATTGAATCAATTCTTTGTTTCCGCCGATGTTACATTCTTTGAAAATACACCTTATTTTTCTCATACTTAGTTTGTGCCTGCTGATACCGATGACTATCTACCTCTACCTTTTGTGCCAACTCAAACAGCTCTTGAAAACGATGCATCAAACACTAGTTCTACACGTTTAAAGCACACTCCTGATATTAATACCCCTCCTTTAGACTATCTGTCTCGTCCTGATTTGCAGGTTTATACCCGGCGTCCTCGAGTTGAAGTACCGAAAAGAGATTCATGCTCATCACCACCATCTTCTACATCTTCAAATCCAAGGGTGATGATTTGAATCTTCCAATTGCACTTCACAAAGGAAAAAGGTCTTGTACTTTTTACCCTATCTCCAACTTTGTTTCTTATGATTCTTTATCACCATCATATTTTGCCTTTATATCCACCTTGTCCTTTATACCCTTGCCTAAGTTTGTTTCAGAAGCCATTTCTTATCCTGGATGGAAGCAAGCTATGGAAGAAGAAATGTCGACTTTGTGGGCTAATAACACGTGGGACTTGGTTCCTTTTCCGCGTGATCAAACTGTTGTAGGTTGTCACTAGCTATTCGCTGTAAATGTTCATCCTAATGGTACAGTTGATCGATTAAAAGCTCGTCTAGTAGGAAAAGAATATACTCAAGTATATGGCATGGACTACTCGAAGACTTTCTCCAGTAGCCAAAATGACATTTGTTTGTGTTCTTGTTGCATTGGCTGCTACATATGGATGACCCTTACATCAGTTGCACATTAAGAACGCCTTTCTTCATGGAGAACTTGAGGAAACTATCTACATGGAGCAACCACTGGGGTTTGTTGCTCAAGGGGAGCTTGATCGTGTATGTCGCCTAGACAAGTTGTTGTATGGTTTGAAACAGTCGCCACGAGCATGGTCTAGTCATTTCAGTTCAATCATTATGAAATTTGGTTTGTAGCAAGGTGTTTATCACTCTTTTTTATCACCACTCTAAAGCTGGTAAAACCCTCTTGATCGTCTATGTTGATGACGTTGTTATCACTGGTGATGATGCAGTTGGTATTCTATCATTGAAGGCTTTTCTGTAAACCAAGTTTCAAACAAAAGACCTTGGTCCAATGAAATATTTCTTGGGGATTGAGGTAGCACGGTCCAAAATGGGAATATGTCTGTCTCGGAGAAAATATATTCTCGACCTTTTGGAGGAAACTGGCTTGTTGGGAACCAAACCAGTTAATAGTCCTATGGAGCCAAATGTCAAGCTTGATGTAGATTAAGGGGAATACTTGGAGGATCCTACTAGGTATCGAAGACTTGTTGGCAAATTAAATTATCTAACTGTTACTCATCCAGATATTTCATTTGCTGTGAGTGCAGTAAGTCAATTCATGGACTCTCTACGTACTAGCCACTGGGACGTAGAAGTTAGAATTTTAAGATATCTCAAAGGAGCACCGGGACAAGGTCTCCTTTACCAAAATCATGGTCATACTCAGATTCAAGAATACACAGATGCTAATTGGGCAGGTTCCTATGATCGACGGTTTACTTTAGGTTACTACATACTCATGGGAGGAAACTTGGTGCCATGGAAACACAAGAAACAAAGTATTGTTGCAATGTCAAGTGCTGAATTTGAGTATAGGCAATGGCGTACACTACATGTGAACTAGTTTGGTTAAGGCATCTTCTCATGGAGCTTAGTTTTACACTCATCTCCTATGGAATTAATGTGTGATAATCAAACAACCATACATATTGCATCAAATCCCGTCTTCCATGAGACAACTAAACATATCGAAGTTGACTGCCATTTTGTTCGTGAGAAGCTTCAAGAAGAATTGATCAAGACCTTGTATGTCAAATCAGAAGATCAACTTGCTGACTTATTCACTAAAGCTTTAGGAGGGTCTAAAGTAAAGTCTACATGTGACAAGCCTGGAGCTTATGATATGTATGCTCCAGCTTGAGGGGGAGTGTTATGGAATGTTACTTATAGTTTAGGAAACATAATAATCTCTTTATTCTTACGATTTACTTTATTTATTCCTAGGGATTTTCTTTCCTTGTATTCTCCTCCCATCTATTATATAAAGGTTGTGTAAGGGTCTTTGTATTCATCAAGCCCTCTATTTCTTCCTCTGATATTGTTTAACATCAACGTATTTCTGGACCTTTTGCTATAAGCATGAGAAAGACATGGACAAGGAAAATGAAGAAACGCGACTTGGTTTGAGGGGGTAAAGAAAAGGGAAGAAAATCCCATAAAAAATGAAGGGATGGGGTGAAAACAAAGGAAATGGAGGCAAAATGAAATCTGCCTTGGCTACCCTTCCCCTGGTTTCCTCTTCAATACCTTGGAGTTGACAGGAATCAAACACTGAGAAAAATGATATGTCACGCTGTACATAAAGCCATCGAGAGAAACCCAGACTCAAACCCCAGGACTCCATTTATAAAAAGGAAAAATAATCTGTATTCAGGAAGAGAATGAGGACATTTGAGTTTAGGCAATTGTTCTCCGGATTTTTATATACAAGACAAAAGTGATAAAGCGTACCAGTAGACGAAATTATTTTCACTATAAGGATAATAGAGTACCAAACAATTTTAGACTAAATCCTAGTAAATGGCCTTCAACTGCATGAATAATATGTCTATTTTGGCTCCGGAAGCTCTTAGCTCTTACTGCTTAAGGCCAATTATCCTTGGACCTGTCCTTCCTTTCTCAAGCCTTCCATCATTTTCTCCCCCTTGTATACACAACAATTGCATGCTCACTGTCTTCCACTCTGTTCTCCATAACTATACTGTTTTGAGCGGCACCAAGGAAATAGGGCTTTCAGCCCAATATTCCATTCTTACTCACGTGTTGCATTTACCTAAGATCCAGAGGTCCTCCAGGCTCCAGCAGCTACGACTACCCATTTGCAGTTTCTCAGTTTCCTACCTCACCCTCTTCCTGACCCAACTATCATCCAACAAGTAACAAGCACCCACAACTAGTTACCAATGATCTTTCTTCCTTTCATCTCTGGATTCAGCCACAAACACCTCTACTGATTTTCTTCTCCTCAGCATCCTCCATCACCTTCCCATGTTCTGTTGAAATCATCTCTTCTAGCCCTATCTATTCCCATACATAGCTATCTGACCAGCCTCAGAAGAGTCATCTTTGGTGAAATAAAAAGGAATGGTCCCCACAACCTCACGAGAATAAAAAATATTATTGACCTACTATTGGGACCCAATGCAACAACCGAAAAATTTAAAATAAAAAAACCCTACCACATGCTTGAGAACCTGTAGACCAAAGCTTCACACCACTAACAAATCACAGGTTCAAGAATGGTCTTGATCAATGATTCCAATTTAGCCAATTTTTTTCACTAAGATAAAGACCTTTTCCTCTTCAATATCTATACTTTATTTTGATGCCTTAAAATAATGCTTATAAGTTTTGCTAGTTTACAATGTATGTGTGTGTGTGTGATCATTCTGGGAGATCTTTTTGGGCGGTTCCCAATTCACTGAAATTCAGTGGATAAAACCTTTTCTCATATTGTACGCAGTTGGTTTGACACCTACCTCCTAGCAGTTCTCTTTTGGTTGCTAATTTAGAAATCGGTGCAGCAGTTATATAAAGAAAATGATGTGAATCCAATTTGGGCCATCAGTTAACCAGCCAGAAAAAGGGCTAGTGGAAAATCAAACGTTCCCACTTAGCCTTGAGGCCAACCCCAATAATACTAAACCACATTCATGCTGGTGGAAACTTTCTTCTCTTATATATATAAACAGACTGAGAATTCAAGTTGTTGAGGGAGGAACTAACCAATGCAGCAAGCTCAGTCGCAAGACATTTTCGAGCTCTGTCCACATATTCTCGTGCTTCATCATACTGAATGAAAACATTATAGAAATATGTCGGTCTTTGGCTCCAAAACACAAAATTTATGAAGCATGAAAAAGAAAGGGCAGAATTTACCTTTCCCCTACGAACTAATAAAACAGCCCTGAAGAATGTGCCATTACTACTTCCATCCCCACTGGCAGTAGTGTTTCCCAAAGCCCGCAGTTTAGTATCATCACCATCATCCAGTCGGGATACGTATTCAGCCATTTGATCCCATTCTCCCATATTCCAAGCAGCATGGGCAGCCTAAAACTTCAAATGATGATAAGCCTGCATCTAGGTAGATACAGAATCACAAGGGCATAAACACAAACCATTGGAGCCATTTCAAGTCGAGCAGATGGCTCAGCTGGAGTCCAGTACTCTTTACACAAGTTATTAAGCTCTTCCCAGCGAGCTAAAGCAGCAAGACATCGCATGCGCCCTACAAAACACACAGTTGAACATTTGAATTAGAAGCAGTAGAAAATTTGTCTTCAAATACCAAAAATTAAAAGCAGTAAAAGCTGAAGATGTGAACATCTCAGGTGTCCAAGGAAAGAATTTGCTAAACATACAAAAACAAAACAATTGGCAATCAGCAGAAGGGCAGAGGCATCACCACAATATCCCCAACATGCAATATCAAATTAAACCCCGACTTAATGGATCCAAGCCTCTTAAAGTCCAATTTCCTATGTTGATTACAGCTCTATAATAAGAACCATACGGTCATAGGTAACATTTTTTGTGATGTTACTTTTTCCAGGAATGCGAATACTTGGGAGATTCAAAACTTTGAGACCCTTTTTGCTTTACTCTATAGACAAGCATTCCACACATCTAGCCTTGACAAATGCCATCGCACAGTGGGAAACAAAGGTTTTTTGGAAGTCAAAGGTTGTTACTACCACCACTTCAGTAAACTCCCTCACAAAGGGCTCTATCTTTTCCTTGGAAACCAATCTGGAAGATGGGTGCACCCTCAAAGTGGCATTCTTCGCCTGGGAGGCTGCATGGGAAGAATTCTCATGATTGACAATTTTCTGTTAACCACCTCTTTGCTTTACAGTAAGTGGCCTACAGATTTGTGGGATACAGCAAAGTCTATAATGGGTGCTCGCTAGGTGCAAGCAGGATCTATTAGAAAAGAATTATCAGCTTGGCATGGTATTAGAACTAAAAGGGGAAACAAAAAGTCTTATCACATTAATTCCTCTTGCAGTTTTTTTGGCTAATTTGGAGACAAAGGAACTTGAGAGCTTTTGAGGGTAAAGCAAGGTCGCTGTCCTTCCTAAGGCTCAGATTTTGGGTGACAGGAAAGTGTAAGGATTTAGAAGCTGTATATTTTGTAGAGCTATCCTTTTTTTCCTGATTTTTTTTAAGGGTTCACACCTGCTTGGTGCTCCTCCAATTGTATATGTTCTCTTTTCTTGAAATAAAAAATTTAAAAAAAAATAAGATTTAAAAATAACACCAAACAAGAGAGAGCATTTGCCTTATTCCACAATCATCAATCGAACAAATCTTATCCCGGAACGGTCATCAAAAAAGAATTTCCTCATTTGGTTCAATCTGCACAATTTAATGATTCCTCACAAAAGCTTCCATATAGCTAAGACCATTTTCCCACCACTTCCATCCAGGTAATTCTAGATTTACACTGATCTCTTTTCTCACGGTCTTTCTCTAAGATGTGACCATTCCTCCATTTAAAGCACCCACCACCTTAAGGACACAACCCAAAATCCAGAATTACACCACTTACACACCTCACAGACAAACCCAATGAGTCAACTAAGAATTGAGGTAGTGAACCAAGGACTAAGAGAACAAGGCTAAACAAAGACAAAGGGGAAAAAAATTAAATATACAGGAACTGCAGTAGAACATCAGAATTTGACAATATATAGTTGAAGGAATTATGTTAAAATCTTCAACTAGGGAACAAGTAGTCAGTTCATTAAAGTTCCAAACAGCCTACAATTGTTCAGCACTTAACCATAAATAACAACAGTCACTTGATGTAAGTCAAATCATTATATAAAATTAGTAGTCAATTTAAAGTTGATACAAACCTAATGTAGCTTCGAGAACAATATGTGGACTAGTTGCCTGAGTAGCTTTAGCAGTGTAAGCCTTCAAAGCATCATCCCACCTCTGCAATTTTTCATACCTACATTGTAAGAGTAAATCAGCAATTCATTTTTTTGTCAAGTTCAAGACATTCCAATCTCCTCCACTACACACCTAGACAGAAAGAATGAACAAGGGAGGCAACAGAGGGCATGGACTTCGAAGCAATTGCTTAAAAGAGGTTAGATTTCCAACTGATCAAGGTAAATGTGTGCAAGAGGCACCCACACTAATTGAAAACAAGACACTCGTTTTACACCATGATTCCTTCCATTCAAAATAAATAAATTACCATGATTCCTTCAACTGAACATCCAGATTTTGTTGAGCGTAGGTCAATATTCCCACAGCAGCCTTTAATAAATTCATGAAGCAAATATCAGAAATCCAATAGTGAGGAGAGAGGGATACCAGCACAAATATAAGTACACAAAATTTTGAAAAGCTACCTCATGCTGATGTAATTGATTATTTATGTGTATAAGTGCTTCAACCACAGCAACAGGGTTAGCATCCATCTTTTTTGAGCGGGCACCTTCAAACTCCATTTCTTTGTAATGTAGAGCCTTGGCAAATGCTCGACACTGAAATTAATGAACATACTATTACCCTCACAGTAATAGTAATAGTAAGATTTAATAATATTGTTGTTGTGGTTGTTGTTGTATTCCGACTATAAATATGCATTGAACTAGTAATATTTACACGATAAAAAAAAGGAAAGAAACATATTGCATGCCTGTAAGGATGCAAACCTTTTCTGCTAGGGCACCAAGAAGACGGATGTCTATAGGAAGAGGTTTCTCATCATGTTCCATGAACTCTGCCTGAAATTATTGTTTCATTAGCTTGCTGCTAGCATAGAGATATATGAAGGCCCATAAATATATGACATTTTCATAAATCAATATAACCACTGAATACAAAAATTTTGCTGCACCTATAAAACGCAGGAAAGCATTTCCATAAGAACATACCAAATTAAGAAGAGTTGCCAAAATTTCTGGGGGAATATTTGGAGAAGAAAAGGCCATCTCTAAACTTCGAACTAACTGTCTTTGACTTGTCTCATTTAGTTGAGACCAACAGCTAACAAAACCAGCAGCAAACAACTCCCGACCAACAAAAGGCTGCAGAAAGCAGCAGATTAGAACTACCTTCAAAACAAAAACAGAAACCAAAATACTTATACCTGCAATTGTGCAAGCCTAGCACAGGTTCTTAATGCAGGAGAAGGAGACTCCTTAAGAAGCTCAATGCTAAAATGTCTCATCCACTCTGCCCAATCTTCTTTTGTACTGCGCTGAGAGGCTTCTCCAGCAGAGCGCAATCGCCCATCATTAACCTGAACATAAATTTCTCTCAAAGTGAACAACTTGAATTTTTCTGTCATAGTGAACAACTTAATCCCTCGAATAATTACAGAATGTGCCCCTCAGCCCAGTCAAGCCAGTTCACAGTAAGCCAATCTAATCATAAACTCTCAGTACATGAAGCCAGCATGTATAGCATAGAATGATGAGGGTACAAACTGTTACATGAAGTCGATATGTAGACTAGGAAAGTAGATTTGTTTCTTATTTCTTCCAAAGTAGATTAGGAAGAGAAATTTCTCTACAACTGAATTAATACAAGTCAGATAGTAATGCATACAATGCCTTTATTTATAGGCTCAAATCCCCAGACTAAACTTCTAGCACGCACAAATAAGCCTAAGTAAAATAGGAATTTAAGTCCTGGTAAACAAAGCCTAAATGTGGAATGCCAAACAAAGGAAGAACCTCCCATGAGTTAGCTCTCTGTACTTTGTAAATTACACATGTCTGTCCTATCATAATTGTGCCCTACAATAGAGAATTTCACTCATACATTCAAGTGGACTCTGTACACTAATAAGCACCTCTCTCAAATGGCAAAGGAAGAACCCGGGTAAGGCAAGTTAGAAGGATTAACCATGGAGATATTTACTTCCCATTTTGTTTCTGAACACGGCATAGACAAAACAAGAAAACCATCGAGGAAAAGTCCTGTAAAGTTTGCTCCCATAGTTAAGCAAGGAGTTAATTACTATATGCCAGAATCTGATAGCTAACAGTGCCTGAGATAAATATTTCACTTCTGCACATATAACATAATGTATCGTCATATAGCAAAAATGCAAGATACCTGGTGCCCTCTGGAATGCTTCTGCACATCACTCCCATCTTCATAAGGATCACTATCCACATCATTTAAGGGATCACTGACAGCTTCCACAGGAGGTCGCCTATTTAATCTTTGAGCAGCAGTAGTACCCGAGATCAATGGTTCACGTCTCCGTAAGTGACCTTCAATCTCCTCAAATTCCTTATGCTGTCCAAAAATCAAACATTAATCAACAACCAAGATAGATGGTACATGAATCCATTCATATTACCAATAAATTTAAGCATGTTAAGAAGCAGCACCCTCAAGCGATGCTTTAACAGAAGCTTGTGTATTGATGGCACGAAAATGGTAAAATCTTCTCCAAGAGCATGAGCCAAACAACAAAGAGCATCAACGGCATCCTTTCTTAGCTCATCATTTTTCCTGTAATGAAGTTGTTCAAATCACTGAAACATGAGACAATAACAGTAATATATCACTCATCATAACATATGAAAACAAACAACTGATATAATTACTCACCCATCCAAAACTAGCTTCAAGTGATGCACAAGAGAAGAAATGTGACCAGCAACCTGATTTTCAAATTCAATATTACAAATAGATAAAGCAGTTACACATGAAGAGAAATATTCCAGTGGATAAGTACGCAAAGAAAAACCTAAAAGTAAATAGATCGCTCAAGCTCATCGTTTTTCCATTGGTAACAATAAGAGCACAAGTAGCTGCCAACCTGAACACGAGGGATCAATCTAGTCAGTGTTTTGATAGCAGCACGTCTAATTTCCACAGAAGCATCCACTTTGAACAATCGGATAATTGCAGGAAGAAGGAGATGCATATGTTCATCCAATGTCCCTGTATTTTGTAAAACCAATAAGGAATACCTATTAAGGTACTGTTCAACAACACAACATGTTACAGCTGATTACAAAATGATAAAAGTGGTGGAGCAAAGGAGAAACTAAGCAAAAATCCACACACATTCTTCATTAAATAAAGTTACTTGAAGATGCACATTCTTTATCAAACTAAGATTTTTCCTTTGGTGGATTCAATAGGAGAGAATACTAATGCTACTCTGACCATGTAATTTCCAGCTTGAAAGCACAGGAAGAACGGCGTCATAATTCTGTGTGAAGGTTACCCTTTGTGCATTTACAGAATCAAGTTCATTATTAGGGTGTTCACCGTAAGGAATTCTAATATCAAAAAGATCAACAAACGAAAGATCCATCCACCAAAAGCAGATGTACAGAGTATTATCTGGAAAAAGAAAAAAGAAAGAAAAGAACCAGGGTATTCAACTTAGAGAATTTGCAGATGCTTAGCAATAAAATGAAGTTGCCCAGCAATTAGAAACCATATCAAGGCCAGCAAAAGAACAACTCACACTAGTTCCTGCAGGACAAGAAACTTTTTTCTTCTCCTTCCGTTTTTCTTTTTTTTCTTTTTAATAAGGAAAGAGAATAACAGATAAGCAAAGGAGCACCAAGGACATGTGAACCCTTACGAAAGAATAGGAATAAAAGAATAGCTCTACAAAATCTCTGCACGACATGAAAGTTTTCTTCCTATGGTCATAGATAAAGCATTCCTCCACCATGTCACTCCCAATCCCCTTTTTCCCCAAATACACTAATAACCACATCACATAAATGTGAAACTTCATCATATTAGTTCTGACTCCTTGCTGCCCCAACTACGCTAACGGCACAAATAACTTAAACATGAAACAGACTTACGTGGATAGCATGGGGCAAGACCAATCAAATTGCTACCCCTTGCATGTCATTCTGAACTTGGAGTAGGAGATGGAAGCCGATTGTTCCATAGTAGTGAAGGTGCATAATTCCTCATATCCTATTACTAGTAAGTTGCTCTGGAAAGTATTTGTAACTTATGATCATGTTGAGGATATTCTGGTACTTGATGGATCCTATGACCATTCTGCTGTCATTCAATATGCAAGTCATTGATCTGCATCTCTAGCTGCAGGTTTCTTACATGGGGAAGCTATTTATGGTGAATGTTGGATAGAAATTGTGATTGGTACTCATGAAAATGTTCGTCCGCTCAAGTATATGATCACGGAGAGAAAGGTTCTGAATCCAGAGGATGAGATATATGATGATCAAGTATACCTGGCAGAGAAAGGTTCTGAATCTAGAGGATGAGATATATGACGATCAAGTATACCCAGCAGAAAAGGGATAGATATGATGGAGGAAATTACAATTCCTTGCTTAGATCAAAGTACCTAAACCTCCAGAATTTGCTTACTCACGAAAAAGGACAAACTTCAACGGCTGACAAGAAGTTAAAGATGAGTTGTGTGAACATATGTTAAAAGAGATAGCTGACATGCGTGCTAGTCTCAAGGCGATGAAACAAGAGCTGTTGAGCAGTGGAAATGAAACGCTGCAGGTCAAGAACTTCACAGGTACAAGCAACTTGGAAAAGATAGAAGAGAATGTAGAAAAATAATATAGGTGTGCGCAAGCTAAAACTGAAGGTGAACTTCAAGAACCTGGAGGGCAGAAAATTTTTGACCAACAAGCTCTAGTAATTGATGATGGATTTATACCTGTTCAGCAGGGAGTAGTCAAGGTACAATTGGAAGTTGACACTAGAGCTAGTGGTGGTGAACCCATCAATTTTGAGTGTCAAGATCATGAACATGCTAAAGAAGTCAAAATTTTGTACAGTAATGATGAAGTGGAAGTACCAAAAATGGATCCTGTGGACAACCTTGAATTGGCTGATCAAACAATCCCAAGTTGCTGAAGAGAAGAGGTGGGGGGTGGGGGGGGATCAGATTCACAATTTAATTTGATGGCACCAAGGGAAGTGAGATTGAACATGTTTTGATGAATTTCCCAATTGTTGAGTTGATGGATTTCAGACAATTCTACTCCCCTCAGCAACTCCCCGTTGATACTCAAGCGATCATTCTCATTCTTTGCCATTACAAAACTCGAGGATGAGTTTTCTCCAAGAGGGGGAGAATGATGCAGCATAAGGGAAGTTGGTTATTATCCAGGACAATTCTTGTATTTTGGGATTTGGGTGATTCCTATAGTTATATATTTTAGGAATAATAATTATTCTACATCTCTTAGGTTATTTATGGCTATTGCTAGGTTCTATTAAGTATTATTAAATATTGTTTCCCTTATTAGTTATTCTAGGGTTTAGTTTTAGGTTTTAAGATGCCCATATAAGGCTTCATATCTTATTTTAACTTAAGTTTTTGGAAGATATTGAATTGAGTGAAATTTCCCCTCCATCTGGTTTTCTTTTCTTCTCTCATGTTCTCTCTTAGTTCTAGTTTCTACTTGCTCCTACATCAGGTGCATCTCAATATCTGAGACTTGTACGGGAGAATTATCTCATCCATCCCTAGCTATTAGTAAATGAGTTCTTTTCTCACACACATTGAATAGGGTTCTATTTGTAAAGTTCAGAATCAAATATATTCAACCAAAAGGAAAAGAAAAAGAGTAGTCTTAATCTTCTTGATGTTAACCTATACTTTGGTCCTAACACAACCTTCATTGCTGCTCTTCAAGTAACTATTAAGGGTATTTCTAAATCCATATCTGGATCTCTACTGTAATGGCAACAATACTATTTCAGGCGCACTGTGTTCTCAAATAGTTACCATAAGTCCAGAACTCTAATTTAAAGATCTATTCAAGAATTATACCCTATATATAATTAGTCTGCTTTGTCTCAGCTAACCTTCTGGAAAGTTATCACATGCAACAAATAGGGGCAAAAAAGCACATAAAGCCACAAAAAGTTAGGTGTACTTACCACCAAATACTTCCAGCGTATGGAGAATGTCAAGAACATAAGTGTAGTCATTGCACCTTTCTGCATCACTCAGAACTTGAATGCAACATGGAAGGATATCAGGAAGATATATCCTGAATTCATCATTGAGAGCCAAGCAAAGCTGCTCCACCAGATGCAGAACCTTGGAACCAGAAATAGGTGAGATGATAGAAGCATCATTATAGCAGATATGAAAAAACACGCAATCAGTACAAATAAACATACCGGAAAGCCACGTGAAGGACGATTTCCAGCTGGAAAGCTAAAAGACGACCATAACTCAGAAACTAAAGACAGCAACTCCCGCAAATACTTTCGAATATGCTGCACAAGCCATAGTGAGAAGTCTAAGCCTGGAAGTCCACAAGAAAAATCTCAAAAAACCAGCATCTACCTGTCGCACAATTGATACAAGAGTGCCCAGCTTCCAGGTGATATAGTCCTTCAAAGAATCATCACAGGTACGCACAATATGAAAAAGATCTGGCAGAACCTATAGGAGAGCAAGGGAACAGTGAATTCATCAGAAGTTTCAAAAGGCAAAACTTTCAACAATATATATTATATTGCAACAAACGAAGATTTTGCTGTTCTAACGCTTACTATAGAACTTGCTTTCGATTGAGTGGAATGAAAACAGAAGATTCATGTCAACACTGCCACTCAGGGTTCAGGCATTGTTGATCAATTGATTGATTAAACGAATGATTGCCTTCCTAAATCACCCAAATTACACTAGCTTTCCATACTTTCGAAGTTTTTAGATAACAAGTTAAACCCATCCAATACATTCCGCAAAACATGAATTCAGCACTAGCTCCTCTCAAACACAGCTCCCCAATGATTGACAAAAGAATGCTTCACAATCTAATTAATCAATCATAACAAGAAAAAGGGAAATGACAAACCTTTGGTAAGTATGAAACACAGGCGATACCCATTGACTGACCTCGCAAAAAAACAATAAGAAAAATAGTATTTAAACAGTTCATCAATCTTAATAGAAGTTCAAGGGAAAAAAGCTAAAAGATTATTACGTATTTAACACAGAAGAATTCCAAAACTTAAAAATGAAGGAGAAGAAGAAGGAGAAGGAGGAGGAGGAGGAGGAGGAGCAGGAGCAGGAGCAGGAGGAGATGAGGAGGAGCAGGAAGGATACCTTGAAGATGAACATAAGAGAGCCAACCACCTTTTGGTGATAACTAGCAAGTGAAGGGTCTCTAAGAATTCGCATGAGAGAATTGATAGCAACCTGTAAAAAATAGAGAACCTGAGTTTTAAAAAAATTGAATAGAAGAACAAATAAGACTACTAAAATGAGTATCAAGAAATTTGGGGGCAAAAATAAGATAAAAGAAAAATCACTATGCAATGCTGCGACTTGAGGAAACAAACTACCTTTATGCTACTGAGCATTTCGGAAAATACTATACAAGTAGCCGTTAAAGGAATTGAATTAAATGAACACAAATGACACTCCTTCCCTGTTAATTTTGGAATGCAAGTGAAAATTAAGGCTCATAAAAATTAAATAAAGATGAATACATAACTAAAAAAGTGGAAAAGTATTAAAAAGAGAAAATGAAAAGGATTTAATGACAAAGTGTATTTTTTTGCTTCTCCATGTATATTGTTAATCCTTCTATGCGCTCTATCCTTCACTGTTACCCATTTTTATGTCAGCGTCAAATTAATAGTTTAATTTCACATAGCATTATCTAGTTTCAATTTTTATGCTCTCACCCCTCAAAATTTTATTCCTGCTCTGCTTTGGATTCTTTCCTTGGTTATTCTCTCCATCAATTTCACCTGTTCCTTGGTTTTCCTTTTCCTGATTTTTAATAAATCCACTGTTCGAAGGTCTGATTATAAGATATATTAAACTTGACAGAATCATTGATCTGCCAAACTACCAGGCCCAATTGCAAAATTGGGCTTATATACCTTGTTTAAACATCCAACACAACAAATTTGCTGCCAAGGAATAGGTCCAATCACGATTTAGCGTCAAGGACTCTGATAACCTTGTGGAATTATAGCACAACTTTTTTATAAGATTTTACACAAATTAATATAGACTAAAATTCAGATCAATATCCTAGCCATGCACTTGATATGCTAGCTGTAGCAGGTGATGAAAGAGATTATGGGCAGAACTATAATCATATAGATAAAAGAAGTGACATATATTAGAGCTTTCAAAGAAAGATGGCTCTAAGTAGGTCGAATGGAGACATCAAGTCAAAACCAAATAATACCTCCCCCCCCCCCCCCCCCAAAAAAAAAAAAAAGAAATGGAAAAAAAAACACACGCCAACTCTTCAATTCTTCCTCAATTGACTGACCAGTTAAGTTGAGGCACGAAAAGAGAGCATAAGCATAAAGGTATACACATTTCTTTACAACAAATAAATAGATTGGATCAGTAATCAAGCACCGATGGGGTGCAGAGCCATATACAAAATTACGTGCAAACGAATAGCTCCATGTAGTCTAAAACTAAAACATTTGTCTGCACAAACAAGGATCCAAACTCAAAGAGAATCCTACCATCTTTTTCCTAGGAAGATTGATGGATTCTCTTTCTTATCAAAAGCTCTCAAGTTTCTCTCCCTCCAAACCAGCCAAAAAATTGCAAGAGGCATTAAGGACAAGGTATTTTTTTCCTTTAAAGTGATGAAAGTAAACAATTTCAATGGCATTCTTTAGAGATTACCTGAATCGCATGGAATGGAGAGATTGAGAAAACAATGTATGCAGTTCACTCGACTAGCTCAAAATTGTTTGTCTTCTAGAATATTAACTGACGCTACTAGAAGAAAAAAGAGGCATCATCAATGAAATAGAGTGTCACTACCGTGGAGTAGTAATCTTCAGGTGTAGGGTAAGATTGCCGCAGGTCCTGAGATTGCTCATCCACAGCTGGAATGTGTTGGCCTGACTCGCTGGCAGCATGAGTTACATCTCCATGTGACCCTGGTGAGCTTAGCTGATTTCTTTTATGCACATGAGGATCCAAAGCACCCATAATGCCAAGAACCTAATAAACAAAAAATTAACTCCAACACTAAAGAATGACAAATTAGATCAAAAGATCTCCTAGAAGGGCATCACCTTTAGTACTTCTCTTCTGGTAGACCACACCAGCTCACCATTCAACAGTTTCAAAAGCAATCCGAGTAACTGGGGATATTCATTGTATGGAGCTATGACATACCTGCCATGATTTATAAAACAAAATCACTTCCAACAGTTTCAAACTTTAGGGGAACTCATAACTCAACTAATCCCCACCCTAAATGACTAACACCCACCCACCCGACAAAATTGTCATGGGAACACACAGTGTACAACAGAAACTGATGGCTACAAACAAAAATAGGTCATTCGTACCCAGTGCTCTGCACGACCTGACCAAGAGTTGCAACGGCTACTTCCCGTTTCATGGCAGCTGCTCCATCCAATAAAGCTTCAACTATTAGGGGCATAAGTTCAGGCATGTATCTCCTCATTGCAAAGCCACCCTGAACAACAAAAGCACAGCATAGCATGAGAAAACATCTGCCTATCAGCATCAGTGCCAAGGTTATCCACATTACACTTTTCACTTGAAAGAGATCTGTTGGATTGGAATTAATTATCACTTCATATAATATACTTGTGGTTAACAAATTAGTGTTCTGCTGCACAGACAGGCAACAAAGAAACATGATATAAATGGGACAATCAACACAAGAAGTTGTGGCTTATAATCTATGTTAACATGTAAATGTTAGAGAACAGCTGCTTCAAGCTATTGAAACCAATAAGACTTGTATATGAGTATTAGCTTTTAAATGGGCATATAGCTCTTAAAAAAATAAGAAAAATTGAAAATAAATGTTTTTTTCTACGTGATTATTCTAGTTAAAGGTGAATGAGGCCTAAATTAGGGTAAAATCCATATTTAGTCCCCTAACTTTAAGAGCCGCCCTAATGTGGTCTCTTACCTCTAAAAGTGGCTATTAAAGTCTCCTAACTCAACTAACGTGGCCTATTTTGGTCCCTACTGTTAGTTCTGCCGTTATTTCAGATGAAAATTGCCTATGTGGCACGTAGATTGGGAGAATAATAAAGTTCAAGCTAAAATTGACACAAAGTAATTTTAGTGACCTAAAAGGCTAATTAACCCAATCTTCCCCCATCTTCCCGAATCCCACCACCGCCGCTCGCCAATTCAATCCTTGCCGCCCCTTATCACTGTCATTTCGATTGCTGCCCTTAGACCCACCGAATTTCTATCCCAAATCAGAATCGAGCAAGAACCCAGAAGACAGAGTCGATAAGAGCAATGAGCAGAGAAGGAAGGACGTGAGTCGAGAAAATTGGCGGTGACCTGAGTGCCATTGATTGCTGGCAGGCTAGGATGGACACAGCATCAAGAGAAGGAGGCTTGATTTCGAACAGAGCGTCGAGGTCGCAAGGAGGCTCGATGGAGACTCAATTGCTGCCACCGCAACGTCAATCTCTATTCGCGACCTCATGATCTCCTTCTCTCCTTCTCTATTTGCAAACTCCTCCTGAATTCTTCAAATCCGAAACTGATGTCTGCTATAAACCTGATCTTTGTCGTTTCCAATCCGACCCCAATTGGTATCAAGTTCATCCGATTCCAAAATGAGTGGGTGATTGGAAATTGGAGCGATGGAGAGGTGAGGGTGCACAGTGGCGAGGATGGTGGATTGGGTGATTGGAAATCGAGATTATGGGTGAAACAATGTCTTAGGACTTATAATTATGCGTTTGCATCATTTTAGTCTGAAATATGTTGTTCTTTCAATTTAGTCACACGTTGTCATGAAAGGGACAGACACGTGGCAAATGTGCGTGCCATGTAGGCAATTTCCATCCGAAATAACAGCAGAACTAATGGTGGGGTCCACAATAGAACACACTAGTTGAGTTAGCGGACCTTAATAGCCACTTTTAGAGGTAAGGGACCACATTAGGACGACCCTTAAAGTTAGGGGACTAAATACGGATTTTACCCGCCTAAATTATATATCCAAAAAAATCCCTCATCAAGGTTGGATCAGTCCCCTCATGAAGCCTTTTTCCTTTATACTGTTCACAAAATGGATGGTTTGAATTCCGCTTTGATCAATAATTGAGATCCAACTAAACAAAGGTTTGCTCGCACAAGGGTACATATGTGTCACTTTTGTTCAAAATCAGCCACATAATCACCTAAGCCTAAATCCCAACTAATAGAGGTCAGCTACATGAAACTTATAAGCACAAAACAGTAAGATCTTTTTTCACTATTTCTTCCCTTGCCTCTCTTCCTATCTCCTATCTAGTCATTGTTACCCACTGTCACGTCTATGTTTTTTTCTCATGAAAATGAAATTTATCAGTGGAAGGGAAAGAAGTACAAAGAAAGGATGATAAGAGACCACAACAGAGAGAGAGAGAGAGA
This sequence comes from Aquilaria yunnanensis, assembly GCA_039654915.1. Taxonomy (NCBI): domain Eukaryota; kingdom Viridiplantae; phylum Streptophyta; class Magnoliopsida; order Malvales; family Thymelaeaceae; genus Aquilaria; species Aquilaria yunnanensis. The sequence goes on along the minus strand of CM077593.1, from coordinate 98,728,275 downwards.
GAGAGAGAGAGAGAATGCATGAAAATGCCAATGTGACAAAGCTTTTTGATCTGCAGCCATGTCGAGGATGGGAACACCTTAACAACCTAAAAGCAGAAAGCGATGAAGGAAAAAGGTAACATATTTTATGACAGAGTTATGAGAAAGAAATTGATCCCCACATGTCCTAAATCAACTGCAATCAAATGCACTGTAAAGTAAAGAGTACGCCACATCTTCCAGAATATCCTAGTCTCCTTTTGTCTCCCAAAGCAAAAGAAACATGGACTCAAACTTTTATGACGCATAGCAAACAATCTACTATATGATGAGGAAATATTGCTCCACAAACTCCAAGAAAAAAAAAGCAATGGCAAGTGCCCATGCGAGCACACACAGTCTCTCTTCTCAATCACCCTAGAAATAGGGGTGAAAAATGAACAAACAACTCAAGCTTGGCTCGGTCTAAAGCTCATTCATGGCTCGTTCAAATTGTTATCAAGTCAAGCATGGACAAAACTTTAAGCTCAATACGAAATTCAAACCAAGCCAAACTTACTTATTACTCGGCTTAGCTCGGTTCGATTTTAGCATTTTCTCTTAATTTAAGCTAATAGCTCGAGGTCAATTTGGGCTCGATCAGTTAACAACTCATTGATGGCTCTTCATGTTCTTTTCAATTTAAACATGAAAAAAATATCAAGCTTGATAGATGTTTCAAGACGTACACGATCAGCCACCAATTATAAGTGCAATCTTTCACCTAAAAGGCACAGCCAGAAAGACACAAATATATAGTCACTTACCACCCTAGCAAGATCCCCAATAGTGACGAGAACCCCACTGATTACACCATTATTAGCATTGACACCACTTCCTTCAAAAAGTCGAGCCACAAGTGCCTAACAAGATTAGATGGTCAAAATCATATTAACAGAAGAAAATTAAACAGACATGAATATATTATAGAAGTATGGCTGATAAGAACTGCCAGAAGCCTCAAGATGTATCCAACCTTATGAACTGGAGCAATGTATGGAAGGATTAGCCGTTCACAGTTGCGAATCAAACAACCAAGCAACTTCGCACTCTCTTCCCGGCATTTATTATCTGCACTGCTGACAATTCAAGAGATGTTGATAACAATACATTTCAATGATGATGATGATAATGGTGATGACAGCAGTAAATAAACATAACTACTACAATAAAAACAATAATAAGAACAAAACAACAAAAAATCCTAATGCAACTGTTTTTCTTTTTAATTTTGCTTGGGATTTACCTCTGTTCTAGATAAGTCAATAACTGTATAAGATGGCGGCGGAGTGCAGGAAGGACATAAGCAGGATTTTTCTCGGATAATCTCCCTGCCACCGAGATTGCATATTCTCGAACGTCAAAATCCTGTAGCAGCAGAAAACTTTTAACTTTGTTGATGCACCATGGAATAAGCTACTTATTGCAGTAAGATTCATCATATCTTTCAACCACAAGAATTCAACCAAAGAAATCACCTGAGCACTTAACTCCATGGTGAAACACACCAAGATGTTAGTTGCCCATCTTTTTCTAAATCATTGGAATCTTGTATTTTAAATGTGTTTGCATGCACATCTGTATATAGATACAGCAAAATATCTCTACAGATGGATGATAATATGTTTTCAAAATAAAAATCAATTGTTATGTTGCATGATACCCACACACCCAAACACATAAAATAAAATGACAGGAAATTATTTTGTACAGTTTAAGTTTGTTCGTAATTCTTTGAAGGGTTTGCACCCCCTTAGTGCTCCATTAGTTATATATTTTTCCATCCAATGTCAAATTGACACTCGTTACTGATTGCACACCAAAGTTTACCAAAACAAAAAATTTAGAGGCAAAATGACACTTTGAGCCCAACAGGTGTCCGCAGATTTGAGCAATAGGCTGAAACATCAACTTCCTTCCCCTCAATCTGATTCTATCTTCCCCCATTCAATGCTTTAAGCAAGTATAGACTGTGCTTCGTGGTGCAGTGTACCAGGGGAGACAAAAAAACCGAAAACTCAATAATAGTCATAGAACCTAATGTATCGTAAACCTACAATCAAAGCACCACACACCTCATCATTTAAAGCAGCAAAAATAGCAGTCAGACTGTCAGCCTGCGCTAGAAAATCATCAATGCCTTTATTCCAAAGGAGGGAGGAAAATATTGAGTGACGAACAGTGACATCTGCATCTGCAACGGCTGACATAAGAAGCTTCTCTACTAGCTGCAGCAGTGAAAATGAACTAATAAGCATATAGTGTATATATGTATTTATATACCTAAGCATGTTTAGTGCATTGAACGATATGATTATCTTTCAGGATACTCTTGCAAATTGATTTGTATCTACTAACATAAGTGTGAATTTGCACATATGTTAGGCTTAGTAGACTCAGGATATTTAGGGATTAAACTTATAAATAGATTCAAATCATCAGGTAACTGGAGTTAAGGACTAAGTGGCACCTTGTTGATTACGTAAGTCCTTAGAAGGGTAATTTGGCACGGAATTGACAGATTAGGGATTAAATGAAATGCAGAATTTGATGAGATGTAGAAGAAACATGATTAAAGTTCTGTTAAGAAAAAATTAGGATTAAACTTGGACAAAACCCAGAGTAAAGTAAAAATGGGCCAAACGAGGGCAAAGCACCTCTACCAGTCATTGGTTCAGCACTGCATGCCACTAGATTTCTGGAAGTGCTCTCCAGATGAGAGAAAAAGGGGTTTCACTCTTCACTTTCAAGTCCTCCCACACTCCTAAAAACACCAAAACTTAAAAAGGCAAAAAGGAACTCAAAAAATAGCATCTGGCATTCATCAAGCAGCAAAAAAAAAAGCCTTCGTTGGAATGGAAGAGAGGAACCCAAGTGAAGAATCTATACAGGCAAGAACTAGGATGCCACTGATTGATTGGCATGCTTGCGGGATTGAGGAAGTTCTAAACTATCTCAAAGAGGAACCAAGCAGGCTGCATTTCGATTACTGCTCCATTGGTTTTAAACAGGAAATCCGGGGCCTTGGAGGCTATGAAATGATAGGTTTCCAGATTTCTAGATCTGAAATTCTCATATGAATGTGAATGATATCTATGAGGTTTACTATTGCTGGCAACGATATAGAGGGTCTACTGAGCCAAAAGCCACTAAAGGGTGCTTGCACATGTGTTCCCATGGCTTGAAAGTACATCTATTCTAAATGCTTTTCTGTTGGTTGCTAATGCATTACTCAATGTACAAGAAAAAGTTTATTTGTTTTGTGTGAATTGTTCGTACTGAGATGTAGTTGTAGATCTCACTTGGTTTCCTCCTCTTTGCCCAGGAAGGACTTCCAGAGTTTTAGTGTAGTACATTGGGTAATCTCAGGCATTTGACTAGTGATATATGTTGTCCTTCAGAAATCATGTGAGTTCAAGTTAATGACTAATGGTTTCTGATATGTTTCTGGAGATTTTGTCGTAGGGTTCATGAGATTGGATCTGGTGCCCTGCAAGCAGCCTACTAATGTTTGCTCCAGCTCATTGTTAGACAATGTTTGCAACTGTGACCATTGTACTTGTGCTTAAGATTGTAAGCCATTAAATGCCCTTATTCTGAACAAAACTTGACTAGCTTAAGACAAATACTACTGGTTTTGTATGTGTTCTTTCTGCATGCCCAGGGTATTTTTTAAACCCCTAAACTCAGATTTAGCTTATGAATGAACTTTTCATTGCAACCAAACGGTTAATTTGTTCTTAAGATGGGTATGTTCTTATGCTTCTGCATCACTGGCAAATAACCGCCTAGACTGGAATCTGTGTTTCAAAACGAATTCTGAAGGTTTATTGAACTAATTAACCAAATATATGTAAATTAGAAACAGTTTCACCAAGAACAAAACAAACTTTTATTTGAGGGTCCTGTTCATCATATAAGCGGGTTTTTATTTACAAATTTGGCTCAAATAACTATGAAATCACATACTCTACCCTATGGGCCTCTTGGAAGGCTCATGCCCTCTGGTCATTCCTGGAAATACCTATACTTACCCTTTTTCTTCATCCTAAATGTTTTACAAGGGGGAGACATTGGGGCCATGTGGCAGGGGTCTGACATATAACAAAGAAAAGCATGGAGAAGAGAACAAAAGGCAAGCAGAAACTATACATTGGACCAACAGAACATAAAAAATTCTTGAGAAGTTCATATAGTGTTCAGTTCATGTCAAACATAGATTGGATCAAAAGCATGGACTATTGGCTAACTCTGGCTAAACTCATTCTCACAGAGAAACTTTGTCAAATCCATGTTTTTTACTGTTGAATAGCATAAATACAGAATTACCACTTGTTTATGTTTGATTTTATTTCCATTTATCATCCTACTTTAAATTACTTAATTTGCTAGCAGTAGTTCAAATATTATACCTATGCTTCATGACTTGAAATTAGCTCTCCAATTGATACCATACACTTCTAATCCCCTACTGAATTAAATTATATGCACTTTGTGTGTACACGCATGTGTGTGCATAACTTATTTATGAACTTGAGCTTCAATTCCCCAAATCCTGCACTTTGTGTGGTTAGTGCTCAGCACTTTGGGCCCTTTGTGCTTAATAGTGCCTTGTGATTTTCAGAACATTGATCTGACATTATTAAGAAAATACAAGGGAAAAGACGCAGAAAACAGACCTCCTCAACAAGACGACGTCTCTTTCCCATTGCTCTGTTTGACCGAGCACCAAACTGTGAACATGTAATGCCGGAGAATGAATTTGCAACCAATTTACAACAACATAAAGCAGCATCCTTCCTTGTAGCCCCATCCTCATCATCCAAATAGACAATGACTGCTTCTCTTGCAAACTCTAGCAGATCATGACCCTGAAACACAAACCTGTTAAGTGCTGTCACATTTCAAATCAGACCCTTTGTTAACTTCATATACTAGACCTTGAAATTAAAACGGGCCAGAGTCTGTAATGCAAGTTGCACAAGGGCAGGACCACTAAGCTCTGATACTTGCTGGGAATTACTTGTTGCACTCCCTCGGATAAGCGCAACAGATTGTCTTCCTTGAGAATAATGTGACTTTGAGAGGACCAATGAAATGCCATCAAGCAGCCGGTCTTGAATGTTTGACAGCAAAGAAGGTATGCTGAAAAACAAAAAAAAAATAATTCAAATCTGGCAGTCCCTTTACAAATAACCAAGCAAGTTAAAGACATAAGGTCATGGCTACCTTACCTAACAGATATTTGCTCCAGTGCTTCTACAAGAGTGGCAGAAAGACCAGCAGCAAACATAACATCCAGAAGACCACGGACATGGGATTCCATTGCAGGACCCATTGCTTTTGCAATGTTTCCGACACAGGCTAAGGCCTCGAGAGAGGGTCTACCTCTTCGTGGAGCAATCTTAAAAAATTAAAGCAACAATATAAAGACATTGTCTCAGAAGCAGAACTTCAAATAATCTTCAAAAAGAATTCATAAGGACACAAACAACAGACATCCATTTACTTACTGCATCACGCAAATGAGATGTTATTGTCGGCAAATAATGGATAAGCTCCCCATCTAAAGCACCAGCCATTTCCCCAAGGGCAATGAACCCACTGGCACGTTCAGCCGGGATCCGTAAAACTGTAAGAATATGATTCATGCATATCTACAGATAAATTAAAAAAAGTTTGTAGCAAATTTGTTAGTCACTATACATACTTAAACATGTATGCAAAAAGTAGATGCAAATGCCAACTATAAAAATATGAGCATTGACCACTGACCGTTAAGTAGTTTGTGACAAATCTATCACGTAGGAAGTGTGCAATACGGGGGAGCAAAGAAGTTATGCTTAGGCGGACTAGACGATCACGGTGTTCTAAGTATCTTAGAACAATTTCAGCAACTTCCCGGTATCTTGACATCATGAATTCACCTGTGTTCCTGCCAATTAAACATTATTTATGTGAAAAAAAGAAGAAAAAAAAACAACAACAACAATAACAACAAAAGTTACTCAAATAGTATCAGACAATCTTGCATATGTATAACAGAAGTATCAGAAGTATTTTGCTCAAATGCAAGCAATTCTCATACAAATGGTGCAACAGAAGTACAGAAAGAAATTGCCACTGACATCGGCAAGGTGACAAATGAATGCACTTCACTAGGCTCTCTTGAGCTCCAAGTAGACTGCCCTACTGTAATGAATACTATGATAGTTATGGCAAGGAATCTCTACATCCTCAATAGAATAGCCTCTACAGGATTTTCCAATGTCAAACTTAAGAAAATCAAAGGGGACAAAAAATACTGTTAAAACTAAAACACTCAAAATTATTATTTAAAGAAATGGAAATACTAGGGCACCCTGTTTCTACAGTCTGTGACAATCGGTCCAATTGCTAAGCTGGTGTGTATAACGGCTGCCAGATGACATGTGCAAAATTACATGATTAGCAAACAAAGCATGCAGGAAACTAAGACACAAAGACACATTCAGACTTTTCACTGACAATCACATTTTTATTGTTCCAAACAAAAAGAAAGGCAAAAGCTTTTCTAGTCTTCCTCTAACAATGACAGGAAAATATGAGAAATCGTCTTAAATTCAACAAAGAAACTCAGGGGCATCTCCATTAAAAGACATGGATGTAGAATTGCTATGGACCTTAAAAGCTCTCCAACAGCAAGCAGAGAACCATGTATGCTGTGAACAGGAGCATTCCTCCCTAGTCCATCTTGTGTAGCCTCAAACATTCTGTAGTACCTGCAAGAGCCACATAGTTAAACATAAATGCAAGGAACTGACGCTCTTAGACTACAATCAAACAGATCAACCATGTTCAGTGAACCATTTAGATAGGCATCAATGAATCCTAAAATGACTGTAGCCGATTTACAACAAAATCTCAATAAAAAGCATATAGCCCTCAGACAGTCTGATCGCCAACCACTCCACCAATTTTCCCTTTCCAGTTTTTTTTCTTTTTTTCCCCTCCAGATAATTTCAATGCTTACAGCCATGAGCAATGATAGGAGAACCATGCTTTACAAGACAGAAACCAATAATCTGAAAAAGAACTCAGCTCCATGAACCGATAATATCAGTTCAATACTCAGGGACAACAGAACTCAGCTCCATGAACCGATAATAATTAATGGCAGTCTCATTTGTTGCATAATAATAGTGATAGCAGTGAGGTTAAGTGTTGATCCACTAGGGCAGAATATTTTCCTATAAAATTCACCTCTTGTTAGCACAAAACAAAGAAAGAACCACTTCTATTATGAACTCAAGTGCCACAATTATATGAAGTTCATTATTGAAGACAGGAAACAAAGAACCACTTCTATGATGAACTCAAATGCCACAATTATATGAAGTTCATTCTTGAAGACAGGAAACAAAGAACTACTTCTATTATGAACTCAAGTGCCACAATTATCTGAAGTTCACTATTGAAGACAGGAAACAGCATATGTGATAAAATTCAATAAATTAATTGGAATGAATACACCTCATCTCAGTCTCTGCCTTCCTCTACAAATAATTTTACTAACAATATATGTTAGGGGAATATAGCAAATATTAGCAACTTAAATGAAAAAGTTCAGTCCGTCTTCTTTTAGTTCTCCTAATTGCCTGCTGTAAAGCTAATCAGGCATTTCTCCATGCCCTGACAAGTAGCTTATCTCCATCAAATGTTCCTAACACATCTTAAAAAGGTTTGGTATAAATCATGCATCTGTAGGGATGAACATGTGCATGAGAGAGAGAGAGAGAGAGAGAGAGAGAGAGAGAGAGAGAGTCTTGAAATAACTAACCACTGCACACGCCACCGTGTCTCACGTTTTTCGATAACACGAAGACAAGCACGCAATGCCTCAACCGCACGCTCTCGAACAGCCAAGGTCGGATCTCTTAATGCAACCCAAATAGCATCAACAAATTCAGGTACATGCACATTAAACACTGTAGAAGCATTTTCTGCCATTTCCTACAAAAGAAATTTAAAGGTGCATCCTTAGAAAGAACATAATGAAATCTTGTGAATTTAAATGTATTGATGCTTCCATTGAGTACAATAAGGACTTCCAAACTCCAGTTTGCAATGCAAAGGAAGTTATGTTTAAACTAAAAATTACCAAAAGTCTAAAATAATGTAAGAAAACAACTATTTTTCAGACCCAAACTCAGAAACAACCACGACATGCAGGCCACCTATCATGCATTCCAAGAAAATAGTTCTAAGTGGCAACAAAAAATTAAGACTTACTTTCAAAATCAAAACAGCTGCAAAACGGCGATACTCGATTCTATCTCCACGGAGCCAACCAAGCACAGTTTTTACCTAGGAAGATAGAAAATATCACCATAACTCAAAATGCATTAATGCGTAATGAGGCACATAATTATAAAGTACGAAAAGACAGATCATTTTACCACCTTCTATACACACATAAGTCACAATGACACACCTGAAATTCCACTTCATCAGCAGTCATTGCTCCACCTGCCCTAGCCAGGTGACCAAGAACCTTACTGGCAAGGACAAGAATTTCAGGATCGCGTTTGGTTTCAAAGACAGTGCGCATGTAACCTGAAAACTTTGAAACCTTGGAGGCATTCTCCCCAAGTGCCACATCTATCAACTCATCAATGGCACGTAATGCTCCCAAATTTTCTGCAACATCATTACTTTCTAGAAGAATGGAAATTCGATCATACAACTGATCCATAAAACGGGAGAATACTTCTCCACTTAGATCACGAGCTTCTTCCTCCAAATGTTTTTTCAAGGCTAACGAAGCTCCTTCCTACATGCATCAAAGTGGATTCAAGCAACAATTAGTGAAAAAAGAGAGAGAGAGAGAGAGAATAATTCATACAATGCAAAATGGAGCAGTTACTTGGAACATCAAACCAAACCAAAATCATATCCTAATAGCTTATGGATTAAATCAAACGTAGAATAATTTGACTTTCCAGTAATTGCACACAGCACTGAGATGTCAGAAAGAAAAAAACCATCAGAAACCACCTTAATGTTAGGAAAATACACTATTCATAGTAATCTTTTCAAAAATGTAGTTGCATAAGGAAGGACAAAGAATATAACAAGATATCTTGGGTCTATATGATGAGAAGAGATATAACATCTGCTAATTAGGGATCATGGATATCTAGCCATAACTTAAAAAACACTCCAATCCCAGCAGAAACAAAAAGCTTAGGCACTATTTATTATAGTTGCCAGTTTTCATATTTTTTTTAGTAGATTTTCACCTTTTTTTAAAATTAAAGTGGAAGGTGAATGTTTTTGGGAATACAACAAGACACGCTGGAAATTTTAGGAAGTAGAACTAAAATTTCCAAAACATGCTGGCAGTTTTTCCTTTTTCCTCATCATCTCCAATACTCAATTCTCTCTTCTATGAAGGCATTGATGTTCACGTTCTTAAGGGCATTTCCATTATCTTGACTGATCTCCAAAATCTCATTGCCAGAAGAGTTTCTGGAGCTAAAAGAATTTGACAAACAAAATCTAAAAAAAAAATTTTGAGATCCAGTGACGAAGCCAAAGAGAGACATGAGAAAATTGAATTTGATACCCAATCTATGAAACTCCATTGCCAGATAATTGCTGGAATTGCAGGAAGAATACTTTTGAGGCTTCCAGAATCAAGAAACAACCCAGTAAAAAGGTTCAGTCTTTCTGGGTCATGGGGCTAGAGGATTGTGAGGACAGCCATGAATCAGGGATGTTGCTGATGTTGGAGAGGGAAGCTAGAAAAGATGGAGAGACCTACAACAGTGAGGACGTGCAGCAATCATTACATTTTTATGGTATGAAGCACTTTTTACCTCTACAAACAAGTCTTCTATTTCCACAACCCCCCCCCCCCCCCCACCCCACAACACACACACACACACACACACAATGTTCCCAAGTGACCCCTTAAAAGTAAAAAAATCAACTCAATTCAAGCAAAAATAAAACGTGATTGGCATCCAATTCTGGCATTGTTTTGGGTTGAGACTTTGATCTGCAGAACAGCGTCCTTTCCACAAACCATTAGTTTGTGTTGAAATTTGGAAATATCTATGAGATGCTTTTTACTTAAGGAGAATTTACACACAGGATACCAGGCTGTAGCAACCCAAAATCACACACACACGCAAACTAATAGCCCCAATACATCAGCAAACTCTATTTGGTTGCAAATAAAAACTCCAGCAACCTGAAACTCAAGAAACCCTAATCTTTGTTCACTGAATCACTGAGGACCTTTCAATCCCTATCAATCGTTGAAGAAATTTCACCCACAAAAACTGCACATGGATTATGTGTATTATTTTTTTCCTTTTCTTTAGAATCATGCCGTCCCATGCCCAAAATAAATAAAGGTGAGATTGGTTTCACCTTTGTAGTTCAAATTTTTTTAGCAAGTTGCTCACAGACAGAGCAAGGATATCATATCCCAGTTAAGAATAAAGGAGAAAGCTAAGCCTTCCATGTATGGTCATGGAAGTAAGCTCATGCTTGGCAAAATGAAACGATGGAAGAAGATAACTAAGTAAGCATAGAGTTTTGCAGCACAAAGCATAAAATAATGAGGTTGATTATATTCCATGGGGGTCGGACAGAGTCATCCGCATGTAAGAAATTCCCTTCAGATTTCCAGGAAAATTTTGTTATAGGTTCAACGGCACAAAATCATAGCTTTAACTTTTTAGTTTCACCTAATTTGTAGTTTTTGATGATCCATTTTTTATCTATTTCGATATCTTTTGAACAAGTTTTGCTTCTAGCTTGTTTCCAGAGTTAAGATCCTATCATTGGGATTATACTAAAGTACTTATCACAGCTGCATGCACCAAACATTTGCTTTATTGTTACAGACCCATACTTCAGGAGCACAATAAACATGCATTTTGATGCAAGGAATGTGACTAATTCCTGACATTTGAAAATCTTGAAATGGTTTTAAGCTAGCAGAACCAAAAAGATCTCATCATAAACCAAACCCATTAGAGGCTCTTAGTTATTGAGCTTAGGGATAGAGAGAAATTCTTAGTGCTGTGCACTAACAAATCCAAGCACACTGTAACCAGTTCAATCAGAGTTCAATTGATTTAGAAATCCTAAACTGATAAAAGGTTCATCTCAGGTTCGTCCTTCTCTTAAGGCTTAAATTCCTCCAGTACGACCTCTTCTTTTTTGTTACAGTTGACCCTACTAAGAACCATCCTAGACAAAATCCCTTGACGTATGTTGTTTGCTAAATTTATAAAACTGGTAGATCAAAACAAAGTCAGGTCAAATCATAACATGAAAATGTAGTGCAGTGCCACGGAATTAGGTTGTTGAACAAAAGATCAAAGCTATATAACAAAAACAAGAGTGTTAGTCCTGAAGCACAGGAACTCTCTCTAGTGGTGTTATTCAAGCAATAAACCCTAAAAGGGGGAAAAAATGAATCAGTAGCAAGAAAGAGAACAAAATGGGTGGCTTTACCTTAGGAGTACCCCGCGTACAGAGATCAGAGAGTATGCGGTTAAGAGCGTCGACGCTGCCGCCGCTGGGGCCCGACGCGGCGGGACCAAATCGCAGAGCCTGCGACGCGGCCGCCATCAAAAGGGCTCTTTATTTTAGAAAACGGTAACCGTCGAACCCTACTATCTCGTCCCAACCAAATCCCCCTCCCCACTTCCGACTGAAATTCCTGATATCGAAACAATGAATCTCAACAGAGTCCGTCGAATAGCAAGAAGAGGCAACCAGCCGAATTCTCCAGCGGCGATGAAGAAGGTGGCTGACGTCTCGCGGACATGGAAGCTGTCGGAGAAGCTAAAAGCAGGAAGTAGGAGCACTGCGTGACAGTTGTGTCACGGCACTTGGGAGGTTGACACTTTTCTGATGGTTTTCTTGCGCAATTCTTATTACTCCCCTGAACTACAGAGACTCAGACATTTTCACCCTTCAACTATTAACAACCTTCGACTTACTAACTCATCGCTAACGACAACGTGACAGCATCTGCACATGACCTTATTTTCATGGGTAAAATTCATATTTAGTTCCCTAATTTTAAGGGTCATCCTAATGTGGTATCTTAACTTTAAAAATGACTATTAAAGTCCCTAACTCAACTTTTGTATCCTATTTTAGTTCCTACCGTTAGTTTAGTCGTCATTTCCAACTGAAAATGCCTACATGGCACTGAAACTGACACGTAGCATCCTACTTCATAACAATTAATGACAATATTGGAAGAATATAAAACTTTAGGTTAAAATTGACACAAACTAATAATATTAAGAACTTAAATGTACATAAGCCATCAAATCTGCTCAAACCTCCGACTCCATCTCCAATCGAACTCTAACTCCGTCTCAAACCGAACACTTCTCCACTTCTCCAATTGAAAGCAAAATCATCAACTGAACTTCTCTAATCAAGGCCTTCTTTTGATTTCTAGTCACTTTCTTCTTCAATTTTCCAAAAATTTCATTGCAAAGATTTTCAACCAACTACCAAAATCTGTAGTCCAAAGATCATGGAGATGGATACGGGGTTATAGGTCAAAATCGAGATCTAGGAAAACGAACACACAACTGCCTTTATTTCGAATTCAAGCAATGAATCAAGTTACCCAGCACTCTCTTATTTGAGTTCATGGTGCTGGAGTTCTACGATGAGCGTTTCACGCAGCAAGAGAGAAAGCGGGGGGGTTGTGGAAATTGGGGTCTTTGGTGATTGGGACGGTTATCGGCGGAAAGAATTGTAGAGGTATCATAGGAGATAGAGAGATGGTGGCAGGATGAAATTAGGGTTAAACCTTTTTAGTTCTTAAAATTATTTATCTTTGTCAATTTTAGCCTGAGACTTATTATTCTTCCAATCTTGTCACTCATTGCCATGTAAGATGATGCTACGTGGTAATTTGGGTGCAATGTAGGCAATTGCCATTCGAAATAATGCCTAAATTGACGATATGGATCAAAATAAGATACATGAGTTGAAGGGGATTTTAATAGTTAGTTTTAGAGTTAACAGACCACATTAGAACAATCCTTAAAGTCAGGGGACTAAATATGGATTTTACCCTTATTTTCATCCAAAACCTATAACGGCCGGCGGGAAAAACAAAACCAAATCTCACAGCCTTTCAATCTTTGCTGATCAACGCCACAGCTTTCACCGCATCGGCATCCCGGTCCTCCCCCATTTCCAACGCCATCTGCAACCTCCACTGCACTCCATTTGGCCTCATCGTTGCGGTTGTTTGTACTCACAGCCGTGCCTATTTTCATCATTGCATCTGTATGGCTCTGATCATTATAAATCCCAAAACTGAATTGGTAATCAAACCTCCAGCCTGCGTAATTTCCAAACACATTGATAGCCCCGAACCTAGAAAACAGATCCCACGCTGGAGACAGGTGATTCAACAAAGATTCAAGGTTTTCAAGGAGGTAATGGAAAGTGGGTATTCTTCATTTGAGGTTGTTGTCGGATAAGCCCATCATTTGAATCAGAACCCAATTGACTCAAATTGACGCAATTATGGCTTTCAGATTCACCGTAAGCCTGTAGAGCATGATCACCAATCTGCACTACCACTGGCCCAAAGTAAACTGAGAAGCTTGTCGAGATGGCAAGCGCAAGCAGTGAGATCAGCCTTTAAGGCAATTGGTGCATGGCGCGATGCAAAAGTCTCTGTAAACGCCGAGAATTAAAGAACGATGGGAGCAACAAGATCAAGAATGGCAATGCCCAGAGTGAATTTGAAGACGAGTAGCAAATCCAGAGGAATGTGAAGCGAATCAGAGACGGCGGAGCAGTTGGTTTACGGCTTTGTGATGCTTTGTGTCCCAAGGTAGATTTTATCCGATGGGGGAGAGGAAGAAAGAGCAAGTCCGGGATGTGAACGGAGGAAATTTCACGGACTAATGACAAGGAGGCGATGGACAGAGCCCAATCGGAGGGGAAGTTGATGGAAGCGATGGTGTGGCTGGCCATGATTGTCGACTGCCGAGCTGGTGATAAAATAAAACTTTTCTGGGCAAAAAGTGCAAATTTACCACTAAAATTTACCTCTTGGTATAGATCACCTACTATGGTCTTTTTAGGGAGATTTCTGCCACTGACATTTTTGAATGGGCCAAATCTTTCGCTGATGTTTTAAATGGAGACACGTTAGCCACCACCCTGGAAAACAGAAAAGAATATTCCGTTATTTAATTGAATATTCTTTTCAGAGGCTTTTAGAAAACAACAAAAATGTCATTGATGTTTACACTCTGATTCAATTATTCCACTAAATAATCTATTGTGCCAAACATACCATTTAGCTAGCCCCATGCGCTATGAACCAATTATTAATATTTGAAGTTCTAATGTCCGATTCTACCTCCTTGGTTGCGATTGGTTTGAGAAACCGAAAAACAAACAAAACCCAATGATTTGTTGATGATTACTTATTTTGATTGAAAATTTTAATCTTAGAAAATAAGGGTTTAAAATGGAAAAATGACAAGGAGAGGAAGCAATTAGAGAATATGGGGAAGATTTTTCAGCAACTCCATAGATGATAAGGGTGGAGGTGGTGGTCACAACATAGAAGTCTTCGGCTCCTACTTTAAGTCACAGAAAGTGTCCTACAAGTAGGAGTGTGGAGCAAGAGCAAAAGTGGAAAAACATCATTTTTAAAAATTTAATTAAGTAAAAATGTTGTAAAAATAAGAACCAAATCATGTATGTGAGAATGGTAGCATGAGCGCAAGATCAGGTGTGGCAATACAAAGTTGAATGATTGTGTGACTTAGCTCCTACATTGAGTTTATTGATGGTGATAAAGGATTGATTTCTGACTTGAAATTTTTCATTCCCATTGTATTGGAGACATCATCATCATCAATCTCATCCACCCATAAGAGCCTAATGGATGCATAGATAGAAGAACTAAAGGAGCTCTAAGTGGGCTAGTTCAAACAAAGAATTGCAGCCCATCAATTCGAGCACCTCTATTCTTCAATTTCAATCAAATTAAGAGGCGGAAACAAAGCCTTTCAAGTTCAAGGTTTCCTTTTTGAGATAAAATGATGGATTTTTTTTTTTTTTTTGTCTTGTGGATGAACTTATTAGATTACAAAAAGTTTGGAAGGATGAGCTTGCACTTTGCATAGCATAGAAGATGGTGAAGGAAACGAGACAGACAAGGGAAGAAGAAGGCATTGAGGGGTTTGCAATTGAGTGATGGGTTGTTTGTTATAGTGCAAATTTTAATAGCTTATTTGTAATTTTACTATGAGATTTTAATAGTTTTGGCAAAAAATCTTCCCAAAAAAACTATGAAAGATAATCTATGGTATGAGTTATATTTCAATGACAAATTTACCCATCTTGCCAACTTTGCTAAGGTATTAGCAACCAGTTCTAAATTTACTGCAAGACAATTACATAACAAAAACGTGATTTACATTAATGGAAATTTGATAATTTAATTCATTCACTAACCATAAAAAAATATACACTATTGGAATTTATCATAAGATAATTAGGAAACAATTTAAATTAGAATTTAGAAAACGGTTAATGTCATAAAAGTGATAAGTTTTAAGACTAACAGTTTACAAAATTGTAAAATTTTAAGGTTTCATTTAGAAAAATGAATTAGGATTAACTATATATGTTGTTACAAAGTTTTAGGATTGAATCACAAATTTAAAAAAAAATCTTAAGATTGATAAAAAAAACAAGTAAACATAGCACTACTAAAAAATCATGGTTTTCCAACTGTAAACCATTGGTAATTTCCAACGTGTAGAGCCGTAGGTAAAAAGTTCCAACGTGCACGCGTTGGTGGCTAAATTTTTTTTTTTTTATGTGTTCTTACCAACGGCTAAGCCGTTGGTAATTTGCAACAGTTATGGCAGTTGGTAAAACTTCCAACTGTGACGCGTTGGTGAAATTGTAGCTTTCATTAGGCTTGTGAATTGGGCCCATTTACCAACGGCCAAGCCGTTGGTAAGAGCAAACACAAAACGCAGCGTTTGACTTAATTAATTACCAACGGCTAGCCGTTGGTAATGAGCTTTTAAATTCCATTTCTTCCTCCTCTCGCCCAGTCGCGACTGGTTCTTGCGTTTTCTCCCTCTCGCGCGCAGCCACCGGTGTTTGAGCAAGTTCCTCCGATTTGGTGTGTTCTCCAGTCGATTTGTGAAGTTCGCCTCCCCATTTGGTAGATCTAGTACTAATTAACCTTGTTATGCATTATTTTTACTGTTATTTTCGTATTTTTGTTCATAGTATAAACATTGAATTTCTTGTTCGATTTTGCTTCGATTTTGCAGTTTAATCTCCGTTGTTTCGTTCCACAGCTGGGGCTGGCCAAGTCGACGTGGATTTAGCTATAACAGGTAATTTTTTTTAATTTTTAAAGTTATATCCGAATATATCCGAATTTTTTATGGATTTTGTACGAATAAAATGTGTGTTTTTTTTAATGTATTTTGGCATTACAATGAACGTTTGGTGATTGTTGAAGGCATTGGTCTGGGTATTTGAGTTTGGTTATTGCCAATTGATTTGTGTTAATTTTTATAATTTGTAGGTAATTTTATTTATGAAAAATGTGTTATGAAATTATTTCCATGGTATTTAATTATGCTTAATATAGTTTGTTTCATTTTTCATATAGATTGTTGTATGAATTGATTGTTTCAATATTTTTGGTGACTTGTAATTGGTTGACTTAATTTTGCTTTATTTTGATTGATCCATTAAATTAGTATTGAGTAATAATGGCAATAATAACAAAATAAAAATAATAGTAAGAGTAATAATGGCTAAATAATAGTAATGGCTATAATAATAATAATTATAATAATATTATTAATAAGATTAATATATTGAAATCAATATAGTATGCCAAATTGTAATGGCTATAATTATAATAATTATAATAATGTCAATGTAGTATTAATGTTGTATAAATTACCAAGCATTGTTACGGTAAAATTAGAGATCATAAAAATCATAAATGACTCTTAAATGAAGTTCTTACCCAATTACTATATTTGAGAGACTAGTTTAAGTGATTCTACAAGCAATTCAAGTCATGTAGATAAAATTAATTAAATTAAATTAAAAGCAATGATAGATTTTATAAGGTGAGTTGTTATTTGCTATAAGTATATTAAAGGCCCAGGTCTCTTAGAGTTTCACTTTTATATTACATAACTGTTCGTATTTTAGAAAATTATACATAACATGTCACCACATTAACAACATTATTAGTATGTATGATTTTTTTTTAACGGAAAAATTAGTAGTATCTATGATTATCTATCTACAACAGTATGATCACCATACATTTGTGTAATGTTATAAATATACATAGTTATATTTAAAAAATTGTATTAGTTTTTGTAAACAAATACCCGGAGATGTTCATCAAGCTCTACAAACACAATTCGTGAAGATAGAAGAACTCCAACCGTCACTCAACCTGTGAACAAAAATGAAAAGTATAGCAAAACACACAAAGAAGAAGTAAGCTCCTTTGTGCCAAAAATAAGTTAAACAAGAACTAAACAGATAAACTATCAAGAAATAATTTTATACAAGCTTTACCTGTGAATAAACACACAATAGTTCTGGCCAATAGCCTTATAGAGCAATCATAGGCCTTAGAGTTGTGATTCTACAAAACCAAAATAAAATTTTAGTATGCCAACTAATTTGTGGCTCCGCCTCTATTTTAATTTTGTATATATATATCTTTATAGAAGATAATGGTTTGCTCGCACTTTAGGTTTTGTGTAGTGACTTATGGGCCCTCATACTTAATTATTAGGATGTTGGTTATAGTAGCTGTGTATTGAAACGAAAAAACTTTGAAACCAAAGAGGAGAATGATCTCCATGTAAATGGCACTTACACATGAACGGAGTTGACCCTAAGATCTCGAACTGGTTGATCCAAAGTTGCATATGATAGAGGCTGGGGTAAAACAAAAACGTTTGATTTGTAAGCAATCTGAGGAACATTAATTAGTTGACTTGAATTTAGTTTGACTGATTTAGTGTTGGGGTTTAGTAACAATAATAAAATGATAATAATAATATGTATATTTTTTATTATTTTTTGTTCCCAATAATATAAACATAATAACAGTAATAATAATTATTATTAATAGTAGATAGTATTATAAGTAAGTTAGAAAATAATAATAATGAACCTTTGTTAGTGATAGTTGTAATAATATTCATAATAATATTACGTCCAAATATCCGGTAAATAATAATAATTATAATAATACTAATAATAATACTACTAAAAATTATAATAATTATAATAATACTAATAATAATAATACTAATAATAATAATAGTAATAATTATTATAATTATTAATTACGGGTCTAGATTAACGTTTCTTTGTTTCATTTTCAGAAATTTCTTGTATTACCAAGATTTTAAGTTCCCCCCCCCCCCCCTTTTTCAGTTCCTCCCTGTATTTGTGAGCCTGAAGACGTACCCATTGGTGAAGCCTCTCCGTTCGAATTCGTTCGAGGTAAGTTTCTATTTTTATCCTTTCGAATTGAAAACAGGAATTGTGAAGGGAAATTGTTTTTAATTATTAGTATTGATAATAAAACTTATGTGTTGTCACTGTGGTTTGAACATAGTTGTTCGTATTTGAATTTGCTGTTTATGTTAATTATTTTTTATCTGTGGATATTTTTTCTGATGGATTATAGTGAATATGTAATTTGTTGGTGCACTGTATAGCTTATTAAACTGAATGATTATTAGTGTAAGTGTATGGTAATAGGTATAGTTATGGTTTAGTTTGAGTGATTTAGTGTAAATGGTTAGATTATGTCATGGTCTAATAATAATAATAATTATTATTATTATAAAACCATGTTCCAATAATATAACAATAATAATGTAGGAAAATTAAAAAATTGATTTGGAGACGAATAGAGAAAATGTAAAAACTTTAGTTATTAAGAGTCTAACAATTGACTTTGGGCAAGTTAAGAAAAAAAAGTTTTATTTCACTGAAAAAATTAATTAAATCATGGTGACTTTGGAAAATAAGACATTAAAACAAAATAACCAATGAATTAAACAAAAACACCATAATTTATTAAACTTAGGATCTAATATCAGAAATGAAAATAATATAGGGACTGGAAATGTGTTTAACAAAAAAGAAAAGTGAAAGTCACATAATAGCGAAATCGACAACGGAAAAGATATTTTCATTCGAATTTGTCACCAACCTTCCAAAAGAAGCAACCAAACCCAACAATGAAAAAAAACAAAAGAAAAGGACATGCAACAGAGCGGGTCACAACCCAGCCCAACACCGAAGTACAAAATAATTTCTAAGATCTTGGTTTGATACTCGTTTTCAATAATAAATGACATAATCTGAAGAATATGAGTCACGGTCCTTCGACATCGACAAAATCCAGTTACCCTGATTGTACCAAACATGACTTCAACGCAAACCTAATCCTAACCCTAACCTTTCCCTTAGACCATAAATATAAACTTAAACCCAAGACCCCTAATCCTAAACTTTAAAACCCTAAAGACAAAATCTAACCTAAACTATAAGTTTATAATCCTAACAGTTGGAGATTACTGGATACCTAAATCTAAAGTCTAATAGACATAAACTTAGACACTAATCTTAACACTAATTTTAAGTTTACCATAAACCCTACATAAAATATCTGAACCCTAATCCCCATAAACCCAAAACTCTAACCTTAACCTTAACCTTAACCTTAACTATAAACTGTTACTCCAAATCATAAACCTATATGTAATAAAATATAATGAAGAAAATATGAAATTTAAATACTAAGAACAATAAGAATAATAAGAACAATAAGAACAATAATTTCCATACATTAATCATAAGAACAATAATATTGAGAATAAACTTTGTTTATCTAATAAGACTTTTAAGTTACTTACGTAAACATTAATTAACTTTTGTTATTTTTGTTAACTCAATATTAAACTTCACTACGTATATGATTTAATAGATTGAGGTGTTTATCATTACGAACAGATTTTGTTTGTTACGGAATCCGCCCGTAGTTGGATGTACAGTAACCGTTTCTTGCCTAGCCGAACGGATTACACACAACAGTGGGAGTCCGGGGTCGAAGAATTTATATCATTTGCTGTCTCTCACCCTGAAACTATGAGCGGCTTATGTATTCGCTGTTCTTGTCGGAAATGTAAGAATTTGCGGTTTAAACAGTCTGATGATGTCAGAGTTCATCTGTGCAAATGGGGGTTCATGCCTTTTTACTTGAATTGGACCGCTCATGGTGAGCCATTTAATGAAGCATCAGATAGTGATCCGGGTGTGGGTGTGCTTGATCAGTTTGACCAGGGGTGTTCGACGAATCCATATCAAAGGATGGTATTAGATGCCGTTGCCCCTAGTTACTCACAAATTCCGGAAGTTAATGTTGCAGAGCCGAATGCAAGTGCCAAAACTTTTTTTAATCTTTTGAATTCAGCATCAACTCCGTTATGGGATGGGTGTGAAAGTCATTCTGAGTTATCTGCTACTGTCCGTCTTCTCAACCTTAAGTATGAGTATCACATGTCACGAGCATGTTTTAATGGCATTGCCCAACTGATGAAGGAGACTCAACCAACAGATAGTAAGATGCCCTCAAATTGGTATGAAACTAAGAAATTAGTTTCGCAGTTGGGTCTGTCTCACGAGCACATTGACGTCTGTGTGAATGATTGTATGTTGTTCTGGAAAGATGACAGTAGTGTGCGTATTTGTAAGTACTGTGGAGCTGAGAGATATAAGCCGAAAAAGGTAGGTCGTGGTAAAGATCGATCGAGGAAAACCATGCATTATTTACCACTTAGCCCTTGTCTGTAATGCTTATTTGCGTCATTGTCAACAACTGAGCAGATGAGGTGGCATAAGGAGCAAACATAGGTCCCAGGTGTTATAAAACATCCATCAGATGGTGAAGCTTGGAAACATTTTGATCAGACCTACCCATGGTTTGCTTCGGAAGCACGAAATGTCAGATTAGGGTTGTGTGCTGATGGATTTATACCTTTTGGACCATCTGGGAAACAATACTCTTGTTGGCCTGTGATCGTTACTCCGTATAATTTGCCCCATTGGATGTGCATGAAAAAACCCTATATGTTCTTTTCGTTGCTGATTCTAGGTCCACGTAGCCCAAATCATAAGATTGATGTTTATCTACAACCTCTAATAGACGAGCTACGACATCTGTGGTTTGATGGCATTGAAACATAGGATGTGTCATTGAAAGAAAATTTTATTCTGCGAGCAGCATTATTGTGGACCATAAATGACTTTCCGACATATGGCATGCTATCAGGGTGGATAACACATGGGCGATTGTCTTGCCCTATTTGTATGGGCGAAAGTAAGGCATTTCAACTTAAGTATGGCGGGAAAATTTCATTTTTCGACTGTCATCGGCAATTCCTTGACCGGAACCACCCATATAGAAGGAATTGTACAGCCTTTAAGAAAGGGAAATCAGAGAAGTCATTGCCTCCTCCGCGCTTTTCAGGTGAAGATATATTTGAAAGAATCTCATGGATTCCATCAGTTGGTAATGATGGGCCACAACATCGACCGTGCGATTATGGGAAATCACATAATTGGACGAAGCGAAGCATTTTCTGGGAGTTATCATATTGGGCCACGAACTTAATACGACATAATCTTGATGTCATGCATATTGAGAAGAACGTGTTTGAGAATATATGGAATACTATGATGGATGTTAAGAACAAAATGAAAGATAATGTGAAAGCACGGAAGGACCTGGAAATTTATTGTAATCGGCCGGAGTTAAACATGGTTCCACTTGATGATGGTCGTTCATTCAAACCAAAGGCGAGGTTCACATTTGATGTTAACCAAAGGCAAGATGTGATCGCTTGGGTAAAATCTTTACGACTCCCTGATGGATATGCCTCGAATCTTGGGAGATGTGTTGATACAGCTGGTTGCAATATGTATGGCATGAAGAGTCATGATTGCCATGTTATGATGCAAAGGCCTCTCCCCATTGCCCTCGAAGCGCTACTCGAAAATATTTGGAAGCCATTAATGGAGTTAAGCCTATTCTTTAGAGACTTGTGCTCTCCAGAGTTGCATGAAAATCACTTGTTTGCGTTGGAGGCCAATATTCCAATTATAATTTGTAAGCTCGAGAGAATTTTTCCTCCAAGGTTTTTTGATGTCATGGAGCATTTCCCAGTTCACTTGCCATTTGAAGCAAGGGTTGGAGGACCTGTTCAGTACCGATGGATATATAAATTTGAGCGGTGCATGCATGACCGAAAAATGAAGGTTTCTAATACAGCTCATGTTGAGGGATCGATATGTGAAGCATACCTTATAGAGGAGACTTCCATCTTTTGCTCTCATTATTTTGAGTCTCATGTTCCCTCCATGATGAACCGAGTACCGAGAAATGATGATGGTGGTCCTGTCCCATGTAATGGTGACTTGTGGTCCATATTCACCTTTTCGGGACGTGCATATAGTGCATGCCGATATAGATTCCTCACGGACGATGAACTCAAACTTGCAACCACATACGTTCTTCTAAACTGTGCTGAGATCAGGTCATATCTAAAGTAAGTCATCGTTCATGAAAAGACATTCCAACTTTGATTATGTTGAAATTCAGGACTACTCAACAAACAAAACTAACTGATTTTAATTGTTTCTCTTATTGGCCACAGTATGTTTGTGGACATGGTCAGGGAAACTGCACCCGAGATAACAATGTCTGAGATGGACATACACATTGAAAACGATTTCTCAGCCTGGCTCCGACACTATGTACGTGTGCTTTTAGTCAGTATATATTGCAATATGTTAAGTTATAAAAGTCTCCATATATATTGTCCTAAATTGAAAATGTTTTACATAGGTTGATGTCCCAGGTAACAATATTGTCGATAACATCTTGTGGGATGTTACATGTGGGCCCTCACGTCGGGTTCAGACATGGCCGGTTTATTTCACAAATGGGTACAAGTTTCACATAAGTGAATAGGGGAAAGACAAATCAACATTCAATAGTGGAGTGTGCATACGCAGCACGGGTGCAAGTGAAGTTGAATGTGATTTTTATGGTATACTAGAAGAAGTCATTCAACTCGAATATCCGGGCTTTCCACATAAGAATGTTGTCTTGTTTAGGTGCAACTGGTTTGACCCAACACCTGAACGTGGAACTCGAATGCATAAACAATTTGGGTTGGTTGAGATAAGGAATAGTCGTAGATATCAGAAGTTTGATCATTTCATTCTAGCATCACAGGCTGACCAAGTTTACTACACACAATATCCGAGTAAGTCACGTGAAAGAAACGGGTGGTCAGCTGTTATGAAGATAAAACCTCGATGGATAATACAGTATGCAATTCTGGACAAGGATGACGTGTATCGAGATAGTGGATCCGTGAATTGTCAAAGAATTGAAGATGACCCAATTGAGGAGTTAGCTGACCCGGGTGTCGGTGATGATATTGAAGAAGATGTACTTGAGGAGGAGGGATCTAATGGCGAGACAGAGGATGAGGAGGAGTTTATATCCGATGACAGTGACACTGAAGAGTCTGAGGAGTTTGACAAGAATGACAGCAGTGGGTTGAATGAATGATTAGATAACATGTACTATGAATAATGATAACATGTCATTTCTAATTAATGTGTAAAAAATATTTGGTAAATTTATGTACCCCTATTACTCCACAATATATGTCAGTCAATATATGTTATGTTTAATTTACCTACTTAGCTAATAATAAATGCAGATGCCTCGTAAAGGGGATAACACCTATAAACACCGACCTGGGAAAGGACCATTTGCGCAGTTTAAGGAGGTAATGGAGCCAATACTTAATGAACGACATCGGATGGGTTCTTCATCCCGGGCGGAGGAGGATGTCGGTGTAAAGACGCAGGGGACAATAGTGCCAGCAATGCACGTCCCCTCACATGAGCACCGATCTGACGGCCATTTGCGCAGTTTAAGGAGGTAATGGAGCCAATACTTAATGAACGACATCGGATGGGTTCTTCATCCTGGGCGGAGGAGGATGTCGGTGTAGAGACGCAGGGGACAACAGTGCCAGCGACGCACGTCCCCTCACATGAGCACCGATCTGACGGCGGTGGAGGCACGCCATCTGGACATGGATCTGCTACGCGCCACGTGAGGCACCCCATAGTGACGACTCATCCCTCAGATGATGACATCCCATCATCGATGTCACAGACAGCAGGCCGATCGCGGATGAGGATATCCCCACATGGGAACACGTAAGTAATAAATACCATACACACGTATTAATATTAGTAAGAGTAATTACTTTACATGGAATCATCAACAAGTCAGTAACTAACAATTTGAACGTCGCAGATTCATTCCAGCTGCGGCGACACGGTTAGTGACACCATGTTTCACCACACATTTCAAACCATATTCTGATTGGTCCTCCGTCTCTCCATCAGACCTGCAGCAATGGTGGCGTGTTTTTTAGGTATGAACAATAATATTACTATGATAATGATGTAATAATGTTATAAGATTAAGAATTGTTTTTGTCCATGCTAATACTTTAAACATATTAACCTGTACAGAGGAGCTGTGAGTGGGATCTGATACACCATAATGAGGTGTATCGGGTGTGGAATATCTTGGGAGCACAGCATTACAGAAGCATGATGTCAGAAATTCGCCGTGTGAAAAGATCCTGTTAAACGTCGAGCGAAGGCAAACTTTATGTCAGATGCTGCAGATGCGGAAATGGAGGCATATTGGGCGAGTCCGGAGTTCAAACAGAAGTCCGCTAGGTTCAAGGCAATGCGAGCAACAATGACTAACGAGGATTCACAGTCTGACTCTTACAGCGCAACATATGCAGGGGGATCTATCTCGAGTTTGAATCTTATTATAGACTTTCTACTATAAAAATGTCACCACATTTTAACAGTACATCATACAAATCACTTTTTATTGAATGAAATATTATATTATAGAATAGTACATTTTGATGAATAAAACAACGCTTTTTACTAAACAGAACAACATTATTTACATGGAGAATATCTTACAAAATGAAAAGTAAAAATTGTATGAAATGAACAATGCTTTTTATTGAAAGGAACAACATTATTCATGAATAGCATATCTCATGAAGTGAACAACATAAACAACATATTTGTATAAAATGAATATCATTTCTCACCAAAAGAAAATAATATTATTTACAAACAACTCATATTACAAAATAAACAATATATTATAAAACAACACATTTATATAGATGAAGCATTATTTTTTATTAAATCGAATAATATTATTTACAGAACAACATTCCATATAAAATGAACATATTTTATGAAATAACAAATTCTCTCATAGCCAACAAATAACCCACTCTGTGCATAATATCCAAGAACAAAATTACCCACTTTTTGTCTAGACTTTTTCTTCTCCCTGTAGCCATGGCCTCTCTCAATTTGATACATTTTCTTGTTAACCGGAACCATTTCTTACCATCTCGAGCTACTTTATCCTATCTCAATTTTCAAACAATCAATAAAAAGAATTCAATAACTTTCTCCCCTCGAAAACATTTCAGATTAGTCAGGCAGTGCCATTTAGCAATCTTCCCCTTTCTAACCGGCACCAGGTAAGGACCTTCGTTGATGGTACAACAGATTATCTATCATCGAGCTCGCCGACTTCATGGACTTGGCCCTTTGGTACTGCTTCGGAGTCAGTCACCAACACCGCCATCCTCAAAGCTGACAGGGGGTACTTTATGAGGACTCGCCAGAACCCGTTGATGGAAAGCAAGCATAGAAGGGAGAGAGCAGCTGAAGTGGCGGAGGCTGTTGGCGATGGGCTGCGGAGATTGGCGGAGGAGTAGAAGGCCGCGAGGAGGCGAGAGGTGATGCCGACAGGAATGAGTGGCACGGTTGTAAATAAGTTGAAATTGTGGGTGTAGCCTTGATCAAATAACGTATGGTTTTTTTGTTTAATAAAGATATTATTTTGTAAAATTACCTGACTTGGGGCAAAATCACACACCAATCACACAAGTTGCATGTAATGGACATTTGAAAATGACTCTTTATCTCACATTGCTTAAAAAACATATATTTCTTTTCACTTCTTATAAATAAAAGTTGATGTCTTACTTCTAAGTTGTACCAGACTTTTTATTTTCTTCCCTCTTTACACATTTGCTCTGTAGATAGCGTTTCTACCGATTCCTATTATCCCATTGCAAGTGCACACATTCGAATTAACCCATTATATTATATTTTGGGGGATTTTTGTATGCCATGAGAGAGTTGTGAGATATAATCCTTTGGACACTACAAATTACCAATTGCAGCTCGTAAGATGTCACTTTGATTTTGCTTAAATTTACAGTATCAAAATATAGATTTGGTTGGCTCCACATCTTGACTTAATCCCACGATAGAGAAAAAATGAAGAAGTTACAAATACATGGTAGGGGGGACTCATGAACCACCATCAGTTTAAGCTGTTGGGTTCTAGCGAAGTACAACAATATATGCCTGTTGCTACTTGATTGCTTAATATATTGTGGAGTAGTACGAAAATGGCAAGCTAATTGTAAGTGAAAATTTGTTATCATTTGCCTTTTTGTAACAGATTTTTTTTTCTTATTTACTGGTGAAGAGACCGTATTTTTACCTGTTCCAGCTAGAGATCTCAATATTGGTCTCTAGTGCCTTCCGAAGCCGAATTGTAACAAGTTGGAGAAGCGTGAGAAGCATAAAGAATGATTCTGTTTATGATTGAGAAACCACATTGACATCCACATCCAAAGACATCAAAGTTGCAAAGTCCTGCTGTGCAGATGGGAGTTACACGACAAATTGCTCCACTCCATCTTCATCTTCATGAAGGAGCAATTTGGTTCCTGATCCGGCTAGAACGTCTAACTGGTGTTGCAATCTCTTCATGACCTCCCTTCAAAACCAAAACAAATCATAATCAAAACCCATTTCTAGATTGTTAGGGAATACAAGTGGAGGTAGAAAAGAAGTGCTTACATGCTTGTTGGGGATCCTCTCATATGTGGTGAAGCTACCATATGATGAGAAATCTGAATGAGCAAGAGACTCTCTAAGCCGCCTTTCTTGGCTCTGAGCTTCCCTTGAACCCTCAGGCCCATTCCTGCACAAGGAGCTCTTCGAGCTACTCATTTCTGAAGGGTAATACTTGCCAATGCGGTCAAAGTTTGTCTGAGGAAGCTCGTCATTGGCTCTATGATCTCCAGTAGTAGACTTACTGAGGAGGTGATATGTCTTAGTCTGCAATGGTTGTTCGGTGGTAGTTACCGCAGAACAAGTTCTCAAGGGCTCCCCTTTTCTGAGGAAAGCCAATGTTGTGACTGGAGGCATAATTACGAGTAGAACAAGCAAAGGAAAGAGCAGCATGTTGTTTCTCAAGAACTTGGCACTGATAGCCTCTGACATGTGTTCTGTGGTTTCAGGGTGGACTTCTGCTCCGGAAAATGAAATGTCAAAAACATTTTCCTTTGCCTTCCCAACAGAAAGATCCTGTGGTTTAGATTCCAGGGATTGCATTTCTGGAGCTTGTGAAAGACCACCAAGCTGGTCTTCAAGAACTAATGAACCTTGAGATACAATATCAATCTCTGCAGCAACAAATTCATCTTTTCCTTGAATCTGGTCTGCTGTAGGATGATTTATTACTTCGATTTCCTCAGCCTCAGTCCCTCGATGCTCTTCCTCAGATTTGATTGCCTGCTCTTCTGAAATAGCGTCATGGTTTTCATAAACTCCAGCTTCCTGGTATGCTTGAACAAATTCTGCCTCATAGTTTCCTGCCTCAACAAAGCTATCAGTTTCACTGTCTTCTGCGTCTGGGCCTTCCTTGAGTCCTATGCTGTTGACTTTCTCTGTGGCCTCCTGAGTATCCACAGCTTCCATTTTCAATTTTCCCATACTTATATGCTCCAATACATTGAACTTAAGGTTGGTATCAATCATGTTGTATTCAGGAAGATTACTCAAATCAGCATATTGAATGGGAACTGGCACGTGCTTTCTGCTTAAACCAGAAATTTTCTTAAGGACGTAATATCTAGCGTCAGCAAACCAGTACTGTAGTCTTTGAATGAAGTGATCAAACTTGGCTTTAGCGATTTCAGAAACTTCAGTTGGAATCTGAAAATTATATTCACTCAGTCCTTCAAATTGAGGAGGGGCAAAGGTTGCTAAATCAGAGGATGAAATACACAAATAAGTAAAGGCCAAAGCAATAAGCAAAGCAATGAACTTTGGACTTGAAAAGGATGCCGGCTTGGCCTTTCTTTTAGCCTCAACACTTTCCACAGCCATGTTATTGACAACGGGGGCTGGCTCAGATACATGGAGTTCCTCCTCCGCTTCATTTTCTTCTGTTACTTCATTCGAAGAGGCGGTCTCCAACTCCAACTCTCTCTTCAAATCCTCAGACTTTGATTCTTCAGCAACATCAGTCTCCGAAGAACTTCCAGATAGAACACTCTCCTCAACCTCTGGCCCTTTCTTTCCAATATGTAGCTTGTTTTTGTGTTTTGGTTTGTAGCGAAGAAACTGAGGCCTTGGCGAAAGATAATTGGCTTTAGGGTCATAAGGAGGCACTGATGAAGGAGATTGATCTGCATCAATCGGTGCCCATACCTCTACAATTGGTGAAAAAGAAACTTTGGGGCTGATCTTGAAAGCAGGGTCCAAATTAACCAAGTCCTCATCAGTGGTAGATTCATCCTTGAACACCTTAGAATCATCATCTACACCACATTTCAGGCAATCCAGTGAGCACTCATCCACATTCCTCTCCTTCACATTTACCTCTTTCCTTGATTCGGTATCTTCCAAACCTTCTACACTAAAGGATGAAAGGGAAGATCGATCCGAGCCATTTCTCTCCACCAATATGTCCTGTCTTGGGGAGGCAGTGATCTTGGAAGCAGCAGAGATGGTGGGTGACATGAACTTCCTTTTAGCCTTTGAATAACAAGAAACTGGTGACCTAACTGATCTCCATGGTCTTGATTCATTCTGATCTTTACTATTTTCCTTGTCATCAAAGTCACCTAAAGAAGCAAACTTTACTCTACTTATGGAATGTCTTCGAGGCAAGCCTGCAAGTTCAACAAAAACTAAAATTCCTCCAAATTCTTGACGACCAAACCAAACCCAGACAAAAGAAAATAAAAAATTCCAGGTTTCACAAGGGATTGTAAGATTAATTACTACTGGCATGTACACTAAAGAGCACTATAATTGAAAATTAAATGACACCAAAAAGAAGAAGAATCCTCCGAACCAGACGAAAGAAGGTAGAATCGGATACGGACCAGAAGGGCTGGTAACAGGAGTGTTTGGCGGTGGATTGCAGCCTATGGAATCGAGAATCCTTCCCACGGAAGGCTTAGCAAATGGGTTTCCAGAGAAACTCCTACAAAATGGCTCCATGAGCTCTGAATTTCTGCAATTAGGGTTCTTCCGCGGCGAAGACGCCGGAGTTGCTGCCATGGAGGAAAAATCTCCCTGCTTTTTCCTTCTGGGTTTTTCAAGAAACCTCGATTTTCCCGGTTATGGGCTTGCAGGTTGATGGGTTTTTTGGGGATTCAGATGAAAAGATGAAGAGAGCTTGAAGTGGGAGTGATTGCCTTGTGAAAGATTAGGAATTCTGATTCGGTGATGGAGTGATTGGTTGATGAAGAATTTAGAATAGAATGTAACGGCTAGTTTTTTCCTCTCAAGTTTGGCTTGGGTTCTTCTTTTGACCGTTGGAAGTGCTCGCCGTCGCCACAGCATCTGTTGCTGTTCAACTTGCAAGCTGTTCGCTCGGTTACTGACAAAAATAAGGTAAAAATATCAAATTTACCATTTATGTTTTGGATTGGGTACGGATTTGTCATTATAGTTTTTTTATGGCCTAATATATCACTAATGTTTTAAAATGGACAAGATATACCACTAAGGGGCCAAGTTGCCACTGATTTTTGTTCTTCAGCACAGACGACCCACTATTTTTTATAGGAAAATGGGAGGGTGACAGGGTGACAAGATGACAGACGCATCCTGTGTGTTGTTGCTATAGGTCATCCTGTCACCTAATTGAAGTCTTATTTTATATTATCCAATTACATGCAGTTAAGTAAAAATATAAAACGAGAAAGTTGTATGATAGTTTGAGATTTGAAAAATGGATTATTGACACGTTTAACCATTCATGTATGTAGATGGAGTCCCCTAATATTTAATAATCTTATTTTGATTTATCATTAAGATTTGTTTGTCATTACTTTCTTAAATTATGAGCTGTCACCTAAAAAAGTTTTTCTAGGCAAATTTTGAAGTGATGGCATGATGCTTTAGAGGTTCAACCTTGTAACTCATCAAAATAAAAGAACATATGATAAACATGTCAGAGATCTGTTAGGACATTTTTAAGTTTTATATATAGTTCGCGAGTTCTACATAAATGAAAAATATACTTTTAACAATTGTGTTCTTTGCAGAGAACACATTTCTTTATGAACAATTGTGTCAATTTAAAGAGTTGTAACTATTCTAACAATTTTTTTTTTGTAAGGGACATATTTTTTTCATAAATAATTATGTCTATTTCAAAAGACACATATTTATGAAATGCTTATGTCCATTAAAAAAAAAATTGTATTTTTCCATTTTCTATATAAATGAAATATTTCACAAATTTGAGAGATATTTTTCATAAAGATTTAATGTATCCTAAACACATATTCCTAGTACTTTATAGTGGCGGAACAATCGTAGTGAATTTATTTCACACCTCAAAGCCTTTTTAACAAGACCAAATTCAAACAACCAATATATATACAAGGAAAAACTTTAGATAAGTTCCGAAATTATACGCATACTGATTACTGAGAATATGCGTATTATTTGTACGTTTTTAGCATGACTGGTGCTTGCGACCATTAAAATACGTTAGTGCACTCAGATAGCTCGTCATTTTCATGGCCTTTGATTTTGCCAATGCATCAAACTATCAAAGTTGAAACCTTTATAACTTAAAATAAAACAAAAATAGTTCCAATTAGTTTATATTTACTTGATCAATTTAAATGATTTACTTTCATTTTTTGACAGATTTTTTTTCCATAATCAATGTCATTTGGAAACTAATATAATATAGGTGCAATAATTTATTGAATAATATTCTACAATAATTTATTGAATAATATTCTTTAATAATGCAACTAATTTTTATGAATGTTTTATTTACTCAACCTAAAAATAAAATTCTATAAAAATATGATAACATCATAAAAAAAATGCTATTCAGTGGGTTATTAAACCTATATAGTATTAGCTTTCAAATAATATTAGCTCCAAATAAAAAAGAAAACTAAAAAAATGAAAAATAAGTTATATCAGATTAATTCAACTTAAATAAAAATGAATTGGAATTAATATTTCAAATACGTGAGATCTATTAAACTCATTAAATATACATCAGAAACAATCTAGGAAACAAAAATTAACAATCAAAATAAACTGTACAATTATAATAAAATTATATATATATATATATATATTCAAAGAAGCTGTAAAGTCATAAGTTGGAGATATACGCTGCCGGATACAACCATCACCGTGCAATAATCCACTACTAACTTTTGTCGCTTTTTCGAAGGGCTAGGCCGTTGGTAATTACCAACGTATAGGACTGTTGGTGTCAATTTCCAACGTGCACGCATTGGTAGCACAGTAAATTATTTTTTTTATTTTTACCAACGGCTAATTACCAACAGTCACAACCGTTGGTAAGTTTCCAACTTCCCTGCGTTGGTAGAAGAATTGGGCTTTCATTACAGACTAATTTACCAACGGCTTAATTGCTTTTTAAATCAGTTTTCTTCCTCCTTTAGCTTCAATCGGCCATTTCGGGGGGGAGGGGGAGAGAGAGAGCTCGCACAGCCGTTTCCAGCATCGACACCGCCAATGGAGGTCATTCTCTGGCCATTTTGCGCCGCTTTTTCCTCCGTTTCATAGATCAGCTCGTAATATTAACGGGTACGTGTATATTTTAATAGGTATTTTTTGATTTTAGGTATATAGTTGCGAAAAACTGTGGTTTGATTTTGATCGCATCATTGTTTCAGTTTCAACCTTTATCTGAGGTTTCATAGTTGGTCATTGTTATTCCTCAGCTTTTGAAGTTGGTAGAAGTACGTTTTTATTTTTTTTTTATTTTGAGGGAAAAAATTGTATTTTATTATTTATGTTGTGATTAAAATTTATATATTATGACTGTGGTTCCTACATTGCTCTAGCTATTTTAGTTGGGTTTTTCCCATTTATTTTGTGTTAATTTTTTTTTTATTTATGGGTAATTTTAGTGATGGAAAATGTGAAGATGAAATTTATTTATGGTATTTAATTATGTTGAAGATAGGTATTTTCAATTTCCATATAGATTGTTTATTTTATTTATTTTTTCTATATTCTTTAGATCGTAATTAGTTGACTTAAGCTTTAGTTTGAGTGATTTAGTGTTGGGTAATAATAACAATAACAATAATAATAATAATAATAATAATAATAAAAATAATAATAAGATGTACCCAATAATATAAACATAATAATAGTAATAATAATAATTAAGAATAGTACGTAGTAGTAGTAGTAAGTTAGAAAATAATAATAATGAAACTAAGTAATAATAATTACGTTAATAATAAGAACAATAAGAATGAGAATAATAATAATGTAATAATACGCTTAATAATAAGAATAATATGAAAAATATAACAACAATAATAACAATATTAATGATAATGATTATAATAATAATAATACAAAACAAAATTATTTGTACCAAATAATTATAATAACAGTAATAGTTCTAATAATAATAATAATAATAATAATAATAATAATAGGAATAGTGGCTATAATAATGATAATAATAACAACAACAACAACAACAACAACAACAACAACAATAATAATAATAATAATAATAATAATAATAATAATAATAATAATAATAATATTTATGATACTTATAAAAATATCAATACTAATTATATATAATAATTACTTTAATTATAGTATTAAGTACAATAATACCCATAGTAATTAAATCTGACTAATAATAATACTATACTCATAATAATACAGATAGTAATTATATATAGGGTTAACAAGTCCTCAAGTTTGGGGGCTGCAGCTTCTAGAGAGGAAAACTATAAGGACTTTCTCTAGGTTTTGTTTATCTCACATTTTTTTAAGTTAAACACGTTTCAATCCCTAATCCTTTTTTTATCTTTATTAACTCAATATTAAACTTCACTACCTATAGCATTTCCATTTACTTTATTGACCACCAAACTTTACTTTAACTTTTGTGTCAATGTGTAAACATAATTTTTTGTGGGTGTTATTTTTATCTTCTAAGGAAAAACATTTTTCCCATGGTTTTGTATCATTTTGGACATGAGTTGGATTGTTCCTAGACTTTGCTTAAACTTTTTGGTTTAAACCCTCAATTTGTGTCATTTTTATTATTTTAATTTTTTTTAAGTCATGGTTGAGCACCACTTTTAGTTACTAGAATTCAGCTCTTTACTCTATTAATCTTAAAACCTCATCATATATATATTAGATCATGATTCTATGTCAAATCCAAATTTCAGTTTTTAATTTTCATGAAAATTTTTTTGCATCAATTGTTTACTTTTAATTCCATAACTCTAATCTTGATCTCTCTTTATCCACAAAAATTGTTTAATAATTATTTTACTATATTTACATTAAATGCTCTTGCATATCGAATTGCCATCATGCATGGGAGAAATGAATCTCGTTATATATTAATTGGCAACCAAGAACACAGCATAAGTTTGGACGGAAGTGAATTGTGTAGCAGTTGGTCCAAGAATATGTCCACAACAAAAATTGGAGAAATACTAGGAAAGGTCTCTAAGATCTCAAAGCTTTGTTTTAATGTTCCTTAAACTTTCCCATCTTCCACTCGAATCTGCACTTTGCAGTAACAAAGTTTTGCACGGAGATGAGTAATGCCCACAAACTTGTCAAGGTAAAATGAATTGGAACAAAGAAAGGTCCTTATAATATTATGCTTTATTTTAGTGGTCCTTAAATTTTTTTTGTCTTCCAATTGACCCCTGTTTTCTTCAAGCCTGCACAGCAAGGTGCGAAGTCTCTATAAAAGTGATTGAATCCATGTTTAGTTCCTTAAACATTTTCTTTTATCCTACTAATTTGCAAACATTATTTCTCCATGAATGGTCCCCCAATTTCAATGAAAGCATCCTTACTATTTTGTTCTTGCTTTTATGGCATCAACAATTGAACTCACTTTTTAGTTACAAAAATACCACAAATTGAACGTTGGATCCCCAAACTTTATCTTTTGTAGAATGAAGTCCAATTTGTGACATTTTCTTTAATTTTATAAAAAGCTTTGTATGATTGTCCTTTGTTGTTGTCTGTATTTGCACTTAATGATACAATAGAGGCACATGATCAATGTGTGACATTTCTATTACTAACTTTTTTAAAACACACTTTATGTTATTATAGGTGAGCAATGACAAATGTTATCTGTGCAGTTGGCTTCTCTGATTTTTAGCTTCATTTAGCCTACTCTTAAGTTTTAATCTACTTTGTGCTCAATGTTGGGTTTTAATTAGCATGGTCATTTCTCTTTTTTTTTTTTTTTTTGTCCTTCTTAACTTTTGTTGAGTCATTTTAGTCCCTAAAATCTTTTGATTTTCTCTTTTGATCCCGAACCTTTAATTACTAGTTGAGTAGTGCACCATTATTCCGTTTATATGCCATTTTTCACCTTTTGTTTAATTTCCACCACGTGCGCCTATCATATAATAATTATTATTACATCACAGGCATTATACTAATATGTACGGCACACTCATATTTATAATACTAATAATAATAATAATAATAATAATAATAATAATAATAATAATAATAATAATAATAATAATAATAATAATAATACTAATAATAAAAGAATAATATTTTTAATACTGATAGAAAATACAAATAATATTTATATTTTATTATAAATATATATAAATAGTCTAGTAATAAAATTTGACGGGTAATAATATAAATAATTATACTGATTTTAATAATACGTATAATAATTATTATTACATAATAATAATAATAATAATAATAATAATAATAATAATAAACAATACTCTTGTTACAATTACTAATAGTATTAGTATTGATAATTGAAAGGATGTGTTTTGTTATATATATATTCTGTCATTGTTATACATCTGTCGGAAGGGTACAAATAATTATTAATAGTATTATTTATGATATGATGGTTTGTTATGTAAGATGATATATTATCAAATAATAGTTTTGTGATTGCGAACTTTGATGACACTGATGGGTATAGGATTACCAACAGATTTAGTTTGTAATGGAGTCGGCCTGTAGTTGGATGTACAGTAACCGTTTTTTACCTGGCCGAACGGGTTACACACAAGAGTGGGAGTTCGAGGTTGATGAATTTATATCATTTGCTGTCTCTCATCCTGAAACAATGAGCGAGTTATGTATTCGCTGTCCTTGTCGGAAGTATAAGAATTTGCGGTTTAAAGAGTCTGACGAGGTCAGAGTTCATTTGTATAAATGGGGGTTTAAGCCTTTTTACTTGAATTGGACGGCTCATGGGGAGCCATTTAATGAAGCATCAGATACAGACCCGGGTGTGGGTGGCTTTGATCAGTTTGACCAGGGGTCTTCGATGAATCCATTTGAAAGGATGGTATTAGATGTCGTTGGGCCTAATTTCTCACAATTTTCGGAAGACAATGTTGCGCAGTCAAATGAAAGTGCACAAATTTTTTTTAATCTATTGAATTCAGCATCAACCCCTTTATGGGATGGGTGCGAATAGTAAGATGCCATCAAATTGGTTTGAAACAAAGAAATTAGTTTCGCAGTTTGGCCTGTCTCACCAGAAGATTGACGTCTGTGTTAATGATTGCATGTTGTTCTGGAAAGATGAAAGTAATATTTGTATTTGTAAGTACTGTGGAACTGAGATATATAAGCCAAAAATGGGTGGTCGGGGTAAAGATCGACCTACAAAAACCATGCATTACTTACCACTAAGCCCTCAGCTGCAACGCCTATTTGCGTCAATGTCAACAGCAGAGCAGATGAGGTGGCATAAGGAGCAAAAACAAATCCCAGGTTTTATAAAATATCTACCAGATGGCGAAGCTTGAAAACATTTTGATCGGACATACCCATGGTTTGTTTCGGAAGCACGAAATGTCCGATTGGGGTTGTGTGCTGATGGATTTACCCCTTTTGGATCATCTAGAAAACAATACTCTTGTTGGCCTATTATCGTTACTCCGTATAATTTGCCCCCTTGGATGTGCATGAAAAAACCTTATATGTTCCTTTCGTTGTTGATTCCAGGTCCACGTAGCCCAAATCATAAGATTAATGTTTATCTACAACCTCTAATAGAAAAGCTACAACATCTATGGTTTGATGGCATTAAAACATGAGATGTGTCATTGAAAGAAAATTTTATTCTTCGAGCAGCATTAATGTAGACCATAAATGACTTTCCGGCTTATGGCATGTTTTCAGGATGGATGACACATGGTCGATTGTCTTACCCTATTTGTATGGGCGAAAGTAAGGCATTCCAACTTAAGTATGGTAGAAAATTTTTTTTTTTCGACTGTCACCGGCAATTTCTTGGCCAGAACCACCCATATAGAAGAAATAGTACTTGTTTTAAGAAGGAAAAATCAGAGAAGTCATTGCTTCCCGAGCGTTTATCAGATGAGGTTATATTTGAAAGAATCTTATGGATTCCATCAATTGGTAATGATGGTCCACAACATCGCCCATGCGATTATGGGAAATCACATAATTGGACGAAACAAAGCATTTTTTTGGAGTTACCCTATTGGGCCACGAACTTAATTCGCCATAATCTTGATGTCATACATATTGAGAAGAACGTGTTTGAGAATATATGGAATACTGTGATGGATGTTAAGAACAAAACGAAAGATAATGTTAAAGCACAGAAGGACCTCGAAATTTATTGTAATCGGCCGGAGTTAAACATGGTTCCTCTTGATGATGGTCGTTCATTCAAATTAAAGGCGAGGTTTACATTTGATGTTAACCAAAGACAAGATGTGATCGCTTGGGTAAAATCTCTACGACTCCCTGATGGATATGCCTGGAATCTTGGGAGATGTGTTGATACCTCTGGTTGCAATATGTATGGCATTAAGAGTCATGATTGCCATATTATGATACAAAGGCTTTTCCCCATTGCCCTTGAAGCGCTTCCCGAGAATATATGGAAGCCATTAACGGAGTTAAGCCTATTCTTTAGAGACTTGTGTTCTCCAGAGCTTCATGATAATCACTTGTTGGCATTGGAGGCCAATATTCCAATTATAATTTGTAAGCTTGAGAGAATTTTTCCTCCGGGGTTTTTTGATGTCATGGAGCATCTTCCAGTTCACTTGCCATATGAAGCAAGGGTTGGAGGACCTGTTCAGTACCGATGGATGTATAAATTTGAGCGGTGTATGCATGACCTAAAAATGAAAGTTTCTAATACTGCTCATGTTGAGGGATCAATATGTGAAGCATATCTTATAGAGGAGACTTCCATCTTTTGCTCTCATTACTTTGAATCCCATGTTCCCTCCATGATGAACCGAGTACCGCGAAATGATGATGGTGGTCCTGTCTCATATAATGGTGAGTTGTGGTCTATATTCACCTTTCCGGGATGTTCATATGGTGCATGTAGATATAGATTTCTCACAGACGATGAACTCAGACTTGTAACCACATACGTTCTTCTAAACTGTGCTGAGATCAGGCCATATCTAAAGTAAGTCATCCCTAATGATCATCCAGTAGTTTGATTATTTTGAAGTTCAGTACTAATCATCTAACGAAACTAACATATTTTCCTCCTCTCCCCATTTAGTCACAGTATGTTTGTGGAGCAGGTAAGGGAAACTGCACCCCATATAACCATGTCTGAAATGGACATACACATTGAAAACAATTTCCCAAGCTGGCTCCGACACTATGTACGCAAAATTTGACTCACTATGTATTGCAATATGTTAACTTCCAGATATATTGTCCTAAAATGAAATTGTTTTACATAGGTTGATAACCCAGGTAGCAATATAGTCGATAACATCTTATGGGATGTTGTATGTGAACCCTCACATCGGGTAGAGACATGACCTGTTTATTTCACAAATGGGTACAAGTTTCACATAAGTGAATGGGGCAAGGACAAATCAACATTTAATAGTGGAGTCTGCATACGAAGCACGGGTTCAAGCGAAGTTGAATGTGGTTTTTATAGTATATTAGAATAAGTCATTCAACTCGAATATCCTGGCTATCCACATAAGAATTTTGTCTTGTTTAGGTGCAACTGGTTTGACCCAACACCTGAACGTGGAACTCAAATGCATAAACAGTTTGGGTTAGTTGAGATCCGGGATAGCCGTAGATATCAGAAGTTTGATCCTTTCATTTTAGCATCACAGGCTGACCAAGTTTACTACACACCCTATCCGACAAAGTCACATGAGAAAAACGGCTGGTCAGCTGTTATGAAGATAAAACCTAGATGGATAATCCAGTATGCAATTGTTGACAAGGATGACGTTTATCAAGAAAGTGAATCCGTTATAAGTCAAAGAATTGAAGATGACCCAGTTGAGGAGTTAGCTGACCCGGGTGTCGGTGATGATATTGAAGAAGATTTAGTTAAGGAGGGGAGTTCTAATGACGAAACAGATGATGAGGAGGAGTTTCTATCCGATGATACTGACACTGAAGAAAATGAGGAGTTTCACGATACTGGAAGCACTGGGTCGGGTGAATGAAGATAACAGTAGCATGTTTAGTCATCACGAGTCATTAGTTGTATGGAACATATTTGGTAAATTTATGTCAAGCGAATACTCCATAATTAATGTCAATAAACATATGAATGTTTAATTTTCTTACTTAGATAATAATAAATGCAGATGCCGCGTAAAAGGGATAACACCTATAAGCGCCGACTTGAGAAGGGACCACTTGCGCAGTTTAAGGAGGTCATGGAGCCAATACAGAGGATGGGTTCTTCATCCCATGCACAGGACAATGTCGGTGTAGAGACGCAGGACACAACAGTGCCAGCGACTCACGTCCACTCACATCAGCACCGATCTGACGGCGGTGGAGGCACTACATCTGGACATGGATCTGGTGCGCGGCATGTTAGGCACCCGATTCTGACGACTCATCCCTCAAATGAATGCATACATATTGATGACATCCCATCATCGATGTCACAGACACCAGCCCTAGCTCGGATGAGGATATCCCCACATGGTAACACGTAAGTGATGAATATACTACAAACGTTCTAAAAATAGTAATATTACTTACATTACTGTGAATCATCAACATATAACTGTGATTAATCATTTGAACTGTGTAGATTCATTTCAGTTGCAGTGACACGGTTAGTGACACCATGTTTCACCACACATTTCAAACCCTATTCTGATTGGTCTTCCGTCTCTCCATCAGACCTTTAACAATGATGGCGTGTTTTTGAGGTATAACACGTATATTACTATGATAATGATGTATTACTATGAAAACAACTACTTGATTTTTTCATGCTAATAGTTTTTGAAATATTAACCTTTACAAAGGAGCTGTAAGTGGGATCCGATACACCATAATGAGGTGTATCGGGTGTGGAATATCTTGGGAGCATAGCATTACAGATGCATGATGTCAAAAATCCGACGTGTCAAGGATCTTGTTAAACGTCGAGCAAAGGAAAACTTTATGTCCGATGCTGCATATGCGGAAATGGAGGCATATTGGGCCAGTCCGGAGTTCATTCAGAAGTCCGCTAGATTCAAGACAATGCGAGCAACAGTGAGTGACAATGATTCATAGTCTGGCTCTTGCAGCGCGACATATGTAGGGGGAGCACAGCATTACAGATGCATGATGTCAGAAATCCGACGTGTCAAGGATCCTGTTAAACGTCGAGCAAAGGAAAACTTTATGTCCGATGCTGCATATGCGGAAATGGAGGCATATTGGGCCAGTCCGGAGTTCATTCAGAAGTCCGTTAGATTCAAGACAATGCGAGCAACAATGAGTGACAAGGATTCATAGTCTGGCTCTTGCAGCGTGACATATGTAGGGGAATCTATCTCGATGTCTGCACATCGAAAGCAAATGGTATATATCTCGTCAATGTTCTTCCATTTTACATTTAAGTAAATAATGAACTTAAATTACCTATTAATCTGACGTTTCATTCAATTAGAGAGAGAGAGAGAGAGATCCAGAGAAGAAGGACCCTGACTTGTTTAAAGTCCTTCAAGCAACACATAAAATGAAGAACGGAAAATATGTTAGTAAGCGATGTGAAGAAGTTGACTGTAAGTATTATAAATTTTTTTTCTAAACTATTCTTAAGATACTTACCATGTTTTACCAATAATGTCTGATTCAAATGTGTTAATATGTTTCTATAGACTCGTATCAGTGCTGAGATTGAGGAGCAAACACAACAAGAGGATGGATTAGAGCCAATTGATGAACTTGCAATAATTAGTACTGCATCTGGAGGGAGAAGGAGATGGCGTGTTTTTGGTTTAAGATCTGAGCACTGCGTCATACCGGGCTGCCGACTACCAGGTGCCATCCCACCTATCGACATCACACAGACACCGCAATTCAACGAGCAAGTACAGAAGATGATGGCGGAGGAGAATGAGCGAAGGGATGCCGAGTACGAGAGGAAGCTCGAAAGAATTAAGAGGAGACACAGAGCAGAGATGGAGGTGAATAGAGCCGCATTAGAGGTGAACCGGGCTCAGTTGGAGATTATTTGTCGTTTGCTTAACCTTCCGTGCCCTCCGGCTCAACAAGTTCCACAGTATCCTGATGACTCGGACTCAGAGGATGAGGAGATAGTCGGGACTCTTTGATGGTCGTCTTCAACAGGTAAATCATTTCATAATTTCTTGTGTTATCAGACTTAGACAAGAATTGTTAGACCTAAGACTCAGTTGAAATTCCTGAAATGTGTTGACCGTTGAATGTTGTATGGTTTGTTCTAGACATATATGTACTTGTTTTAATTATGATGTATTAGAGAATGTTTGATGGAAATTACGTATGCCTATCTGTGTAATTTTGATTGCTTAGCAATGCTGGGGGAACTTTGGAATTGGTATCTCCGTTTCGAACTTATTTCAAACAAAGAAAAACACGAAACAACTTCGGCCCGGAACTGAAAATGTACATTACTAATGTGCGTGCACTTTGGTAAACGGCCGTTTACCAACTCGCACAAGTTGGTAATTACCAACTGTCACCCGGGTTGGTACTTACCAACGCGTATGCAAGTTGGTAATTACGAACGGTTTGCTACCAACTCGCACGGGTTGGTAATTACCAACCCCCTTATCAACTGCTGTAAGTTGGAACTTACTAACGCGTACGCATTGGTAATTATTAACTCTCCTACCAACGGGCATGACAGTTGGTAATTACCAACGAGCGAACGTTGGTAACTACAACTACGCGTTGCAAACCAAGGCCGGTTCCTGACCGTTGATAATTACCAATGTGCACGCATTGGAATTTACCAGCGTGTTAATTTTTGCGCGTTGGTAAAAAAAATTCCAACGAATCAATTAACAACGTGCGTTTACCAACGGCTTCGCGTTGGTAACTTCAGTTTACTAACGCGCAGCAATTGGTAACTGCGTGTTGGTAAACAGGGGAATTTTAGTAGTGCCATCCTTAACAAGGTTGTAGCATCGAGACTAGAGTATTTGCTCCAGGTACCATCAAACACAAAAAGCTCATGGTCACAAAATCTCCTACATCCCCGAGTATGACAAATAGGGTTTAGAGCATCTATAGTGAAAGGTGGAAGTGATTGCAAGAAAGTCTTTAATAGTAGCAAGTTGGGAAACTAGCATATCTCTTATGGCTATAGAAGAGACTAAATATCAAAACTGTATTATGAAAAATACACTCATTCTTACCCAGGTAGATAGCCCAATAAGTATATACTAGAAATGATAGCTAATTCAAATTCCATTTACCCTAGATGCTAGGACTGATAATAGCCAATCATGAAACGATGAAATATTTGTTGACATAGGATTATCAAAGAAAGAGCCTTAAACAACAGCAGAGCATGCACAACCACAGGAAATATGGAAAGTTTCTTCCTTAAAGTGACATATAGAGCTAGTAGGACTTATAAGACCTCTATGAGAAACTAGAACAACTATCATTAGAAGAGCATTCATTTGACATCTGTAGAGGAAAATTTTGAATTTTTGAGGAATATTCATAACCTATAATATTTTAATTGCTTTGGTTAAATTAGGATCCTACAATATTGCCCCAATAATGCCTCCCACAGAGTGGAGCAGATCTGCGTGCAGATTTGTTAATCAATTATTGAAAATAACCAAATTTCGTGGGAACCTTACCAAAAGAGTTCCCATTAATTAATCCAACCCACTCGATCATGACAATTGCAACTAGTTGGAGGCTTAAGGGTCAAAATGTGAAGCACAATCTGAAACTTCAAGATATTAATATTAATGATATGCAAGATTTACTGAAATTTTATAGATTCAAATAACTATCTCCAGCAATCCATCGATAATGTTGAAAAGGATATTTCTTCCATCCGGTAATCCTCACCAAATATGAGTAGCATTTCCTTTAACTTTTGTTCCTCAAATAGACTGAGAAAGATCCACATTAAGCATGAAAGACACGGTAAACAAGTATCAGAGGATCCTAGAAAAAATTTGGCTTAAGAGACATAAATTTTCTTTAATGATTCCTTAAATTCAAATAGCAAGTAGCAGACAAAGGGACCCAGCCAGCAGGAATCACGGCACGGGGGATTACCCGAACAAATCGATCCTGCCAAATGTGGCGCCAAAACCTCGTAACGATAAACAATTACGAAACGAATTAAAAACAGATGTCATCAGACAAAAGGCAGCAAACCCACCACGATAAAATATGCGCCAGAATAGATTCCTGGAATTTTCAGCAAATTCCTATACTCCACCTGCTAACGTACGTGTGCGCTTCCATGGCGGTCTGCCTTCAGCTTTGCCGATTCTGCCTCCGGCCGGCGCCGATCGGTCCCGATCATGTCGGACTGAGGTCCGCCTCGCTCCCTTCCCGGAAACCTGTTTCGATCAGGTGCTCCCCCGATCCTGCTTCCATGGCGGTGGGTTCCGAGAGCTTCGATGCCAAGGTTTTCAGACGCAATCTGACCAAGAGCGAGAATTACAATCGAAAAGGCTTCGGACGCAAGGAGGAGACACTTGAGCTCATGAATCGAGAGTACACCAGCAAGTGTTATTTTCAACCGAATCTTGGATCTTTCGACAGTTTGATTCGTAGAAAAAAGGACAATTCAGCTTACTTTGGTTCTATCTGAGCTTTTTTATTAGAGCTTGACTTGAATCTTTTTCCCCTTCTTTTCGATCATGTCTTGTTCCTCGTTTTCATACAGTATTTGTTCAGTTGAGTCTTTATTGATCCATTTGACTTGCTTTTTTTTTTTTGTTAGGGAACATATATATTGATTGTAAAATACTTCTCTTTTGAAAATTTCAGGTGACATTATTCAAAAACTGAAGGAAAATGGGTTTGAGTACACTTGGGGGAACGTCACAGTGAAACTAGCAGAAGCATATGGTTTTTGCTGGGGGGTTGAAAGGGCTGTGCAGATTGCTTATGAGGCTCGAAAACAGTTTCCGGAAGAAAAAATATGGGTTACCAATGAGATTATTCATAATCCCACGGTTAATAGGGTGTGTTACGGGATGCGGTCTTCTTGCTTGCTTGTTGACACCTTATTACTCGATGTATGGTTACAGAAATGTTTTCTTAATCTTGGCAGCGGATGGAGGAAATGGGAGTCAAAACTATTCCTATCAAGGAAGGGAAGAAGCAGTTTGATGTTGCACATGAGGGTGATGTTGTGATCTTGCCTGCTTTTGGAGCTGCTGTGGAGGAAATGGTGGCTTTGAATGAGAAAAATGTGAAAATTGTTGATACGACTTGCCCTTGGGTAGTCAAGGTATCTCTGGCGGTGATTTCGTCGCTTATTTTCAGGTACTATGTTTTCGTGAACTAAAGTAACTCCCCTTTCTCCTTTATGCTTAAATTTTTCTTGAAGGTTTGGAATTCTGTGGAGAAGCACAGAAAGGTAGACTACACCTCAATTATTCATGGGAAATATTGTCATGAAGAGACGGTAGCGACTGCCTCTTTTGCAGGAAAGTACATAATTGTGAAGGACATGAAAGAGGTATGTTTAATCTGTCAAACGTGCTTAATTACCCCCTTCATCCGAGATATAATGGACTCTAGCATTCAGTTTCTCTGTCTTCGAAGT
Source organism: Aquilaria yunnanensis (assembly GCA_039654915.1). Lineage (NCBI taxonomy): Eukaryota > Viridiplantae > Streptophyta > Magnoliopsida > Malvales > Thymelaeaceae > Aquilaria > Aquilaria yunnanensis. The sequence goes on along the minus strand of CM077593.1, from coordinate 98,683,583 downwards.
TCTTATTGTGTTATTTAATAATCTGCTGGAACAAAATCTGTTATATGCTTTCTTTGTATATTTTATGTTTGTGCATATTCACACGCTCCTCTCCTGACGTTATATTGATGCCTGCAACTATTGTACTCTTAATTAGGCAAAATATGTTTGTGATTACATTCTTGGAGGTACACTTGATGGGTCTAGCTCAACTAAAAAGGAATTATTGGAGGTAATGAAGTCTGCTAGTAATTCACTTGCTATAAAGTGATGTTGTTAGCGGCAGACAGTAGTCTTATGATTATTGGCTTTCCTACAGAAATTTAAATCTGCAGTTTCAAAGGGATTTAACCCTGACCGTGACCTTGTGAAAGTTGGCATTGCCAATCAAACGACAATGCTCAAGGGAGAAACCGAAGAAATTGGTTAGTCTTGCATCCTGTTGCATTCTCATTCCAAGAGATCAATGGCTATTCTCAGTCTCTTTCCCCCTTTGATTATGCAGGAAAATTGTTAGAAAGGACTATGATGCAAAAGTATGGGGTTGAGAACGTGAATGAGCACTTCATGAGCTTCAATACAATTTGTGATGCAACTCAAGTAATTCAATACTCAGTGATCTTTTTTCATTAGCCGTTCCCTCGTATCATCATATGTAGAATGGTGCTTTGTCTGATACTCCCTTTGTCCCAAATTATTTGTTCATGTTTCTATTATGGGATGTCCCAATTTTTCTGTCCACTTTCTTAATTAGAAGATCCGATTTAGTATTTTGACTATTATAACCTTCATTTGATGCCTTGAAAAAGTTGAATCACAAAAACATGGAGATATTAAATAGGGTAAGATTGGTTGAATACTCATTTTGACCAATAAAAGACTGCATTTACTGTGATTTTCTTACTTCTCTAATCAACAAATAGTTTGATGCGGAGGGAGTACTTCTTTCTTATAAATGGAAGGTAAGAAGCCTATTCTTTGTGGTCACTATTTATCTAGTACACAAATTCATGATTCTTTTTTTTCTCAGGATCGACAAGATGCAATGTATAGGTTGGTAGATCAAGACATAGATCTTTTGTTAGTAATTGGTGGATGGAACTCAAGTAACACCTCACACCTTCAAGAGATTGGAGAGCTTCGTGGAATCCCGTCATACTGGATAGACAGTGAGCAGAGAATTGGACCTGGAAACAAAATAGCTTACAAGTTGCTGGTATATATGGATGTCTATTCTTTACTCTTCTGCTCATCATTGTGTTAAGTCAGAAACTTGGAGGTGAAAAAAAATCTATTTTTACCTTTGAAAATTTGTTCTATTCATGTGATATTTGTGTTCTACCAGCATGGGGAGCTGGTTGAGAAAGAGAACTGGCTGCCAAAAGGTCCAATCAGAATTGGTGTGACATCTGGTGCCTCAACACCGGATAAGGTACCATTTTCATGTCTTCTGGGATCTAGTCTCATGGTTCATGAGACATGGGTTATTTCCTCTCTCTATCAATCTTCTAATTGAACTTGATCAGGTGGTTGAAGATGTTCTCAATAAGGTGTTCGACATAAAGAGAGACGAAGTATTGCAAATAGCATGAAATTCCAGTTCAGCACTTCAGCTACGAACGCCGACAATGCACACTTGGGATGGCGATGGAAAGAGATGATCACTAGATGGATATTACTATTTTGTCACCTCTTAAGAAACGATGATGTTTTAATTTGTAATAACCCAACATTGAAAAATTTCCAACTTAATAACTCGTCTTCCTCCATGGAACTTTTTTGTCATTCAATTGTCACTCAAAACCACAAAATCACCCTTCATGGGCAAGAGAAAGAATATTAAATTTACCATTGAAAAATTTCCTAAAGACTAAATTTACCATCAAACTTTTAAAAGTACTAAATTTAATATTGAATTTTACTTTTAAGACCAAATTTACCACCGTCGCTACTTTTTCCGTTAAATCACAAGAAAAATCACAAATTTTGTCCTTCATTTTTCATGTTTCTTTCACTATTGTTCTAACTTTGCGTATCTAACAATCATGCTATCCTCTTCAACAAGTCTAGCACAAAGTTCAATTCTGGCAGTGGTTGGCCTGCTTTCTTTGAAAGCCTTCCTAGAGCCATTAATCACATTGTAAGTTTCCTTCATTTCCAACACTTGTTTCTTGATAAACTCGAATATCAACAGTTTTGGTCTTACTTCTACCGATGAACGCTTAATTTTAAAACAGCCAATCCTGGCTAAAATAGCTAAAGACTTAACATTTAGAATCTCACAAATTTTTCTTCATCTTTCCTTAATCTTAACAATATCAACTAGAAATTATGAGAGAAAACACACACAGTTCCAGTTTATGATAATAACCCATAGTTTCAGTTTATGTTGTACCTTGGGAAAAAGAATGAAATGGTGGCATTTAGAAAGGTACTTTGTGAAGGTACGGCAGGGGAGCAATGACTGGCCAACGTTGTTAGCAGGGGTTTTATTTAATCTCTTGAAGAAGATGACATGATTATTAGATAAACAAAGTTAGGACACTAATAGAAGAAATATGAAAAATCAAGAACTAGAATTGTTATTTTCACATTCAATTTGATAGTCACTTAATAGCGTAATGGTATATTTGGTATTTTTTGTAAGTTTAATTGTAAATTTGGTCGCGAAAGTAAGTTCAGTATGATATTTGTCATTTTTAAAGTTTGATGGTAAATTTGGTCTTTCAATGGTAAATTTGAAATTTAAGCCAAAGAGAAAAGAAAGACGTCAATAACTTCATCCGTTCTGCATTTGCATTTCATTCAAAAGCTGGACCAGTAAAGTTGAGGCACAAATATCATGGGCATGGATACAGTGTCATGATGTAAACAAAGAGCGAAACATCACAGGGTACAGCTGTGTGCAGCGGGGAGACAAGAAATTATGCTCTTCTTACAAACTTGGAACAACTTTGTTCCATGGCTGCCACTTCATTTTCTCTGTAACAAATCAGCTAACCTTGTCATTTTCAGCTACAATGGATAATCCACCGAGAAGCCGCTGAGCTCTGCCATCCCTCCAAGCTTTTGAGCACAACCCTGGAAAACCAAAATCATTGTTGTACCCAAGAAAACCAAGTAAAAAGATGTAAGGGTCCTCTAGACTAATACACTACCACTGCTCACTTGTGCTTCAGATATATCATAATTGTAATGCAATAGGTACATTAAGTTTGATGCCTTTTTTCCCCTCGAGGGCGGCTGATTGCATTAACTACAGCATGATTTGAAATCCTTCATATAGAAGGCCGAATAAGCGACGGTCCAGTCTGGAGGGTGAAATAACTTACTGGGACTAGCATATTCAAGTCTGTCTCGTTATCAGTTCAATGTCGGTACCAACTTCTGCAATTTTTGCTTCTTTTGAAGCCTTTGCTGCTCTCGCGACATTCCCAACATCAAAGTCCAATGCTATTTTCTTGACAAGACCCTGAAGCATCTGTTAGAAGACATTAATGAATTTACTACTCAACAAAATATGACACTGAAAATAGGACAGTAGTGTTCTACAATTGTTTCGATTCAACAAGCCATCTAGCTTCGATTATAACACTTTATGATTCCCAAACAAAAGCAACATCATTAATTTCACAATGTCATGAGTATTATGCCTGAATACGAGAATGTATTCCACACTCTGCATATGCTATACCTGGAAGTTAATTACTAACTTGGAGAGAGTGAAACAAATGGGCTCTCTAGGGGGAAGATTAATTTGGCTAAAACAGGAATGGCTTAACAATATTGTCTTTCAGGTTGCAAATGGATGGTGTTATCAATATAGCTTTATGTTTTCTGTGGCTTTGGATCTCTCAGCTTCGAGATAAATCTGCCATCTCTTATAGCCTTCTCAAAGACTATTTTTCTTACAAAAAGTTGGGGGGTCACTACCACTAATACGAAATCAGCATAATTGCAATTTGATGGAGCTGATAATGGAAAACATTAAAGATCAATGAGAGAGAAGGAAAGAAAGAAAAGATACCAATGATCCTATGGCCACTAAAGTTCTGAATTTGGAGTGAGCATCTAGATTTTCTTGCTCAGCAAGCTGCATAAAGGTTCAAAGTGATTAGCAAACACCAATGACTACTATCAATTTCATAAACGGGGGAAAATGATATAACAGGAACTAAACTCATTTGGGCACAAGGATGTGAAATAAAAACACTCCAGTGTTGCTATAGAAAAAAGAACCAAGGCAAATCAGATGTACCTCGAGAGCAGCCGAAAGGACATGAGATTGACCTTCCTCGTCTTTCTTTTCAATTAACAGCACCGCATAACTGAGAAGCACAAAACAAACCGCTTACACATGTGAAGAAAATGTACTCATACTCAAAATATCTTACTAGATCTTAAACTTATGAAGAAGACCATACAAGATCTAAATTTCACTCCTTCCATTGGGTAATTTCACTGAAATACCATAGGAAAAAAAATGGATTAGATTGCTTTTCCTAATTATTAATCATATGCTAAATGATCCCTCTCCTCAAACAAGCAGCTTGCTCATGCACATAGAAAGTGACCACGAAACTTGCGCACAATTCAGCAATCAAACTTTAGAATCAAGACTATTGACTGTATCCTGGATACAGAAATGGCTCCAAGATCTAGGATTGGAAACCAATAAGCACGTATGCCTCCCTTAACAGCACGAGAGTGATAAGTATGGGTGTCAAGCATTAATGGCATATATAGAGAAGCTTTCACCTAAAGTAATCAAAAGTGCACAATTACAGTCGACAGAAGACTTACTTCAACATCAAGGTAGAATAAGATAGCTGTAAGTTCTTATTTGGAGATGAAGAACAAGTTGAAAAGGCATCCAGAATCTGCAAAGGTAGGTTAAACAGCAGAAATGTTTAGAATGAAATATGCCAATATAATTGAGATTTCACTAAACAAAACAGCACTATGTATTTATCTACGTGAAGATCAAAAGAACAATTGAGAATTTCATAACTATCAGTCTTTCACAAGAAGCTCAAACTAAAAACACAAACTGCCAACTCAAGAAAGAAATGATCTATATTTCCTACATGTCAACATTAAAGACAAATGACAAAGAGGTACAGCTTTACATGAACACATCTATTCAGTCACCTGCATCAACTAGTAGTCAGGAGAAGGAATTTATCTGTAAGATTGACAGGCCAGGGCATAACGATACTCCCTTACAGTCTTTAACAACTCAAATCAAAGAAATTTTAAACAGCAATTCAGGTTGTCTGACTATGCAACAACTGATTGAGTACCTCGCTTCTGTTCCTTTGCAGCCAGTTATAGTAGGATGAATGCTTAAACAGATTGGTTACTGCACGGGTTGTGGTTAAAAGATTTGCCGGCACAGGATCTGTGGTGACTTTCTTAATTGTTTCCACTAAGAAATCTGGAATTTGCACATACCATTCACAGAAACATCACTATGAATCTATGATAAACATTAGCAACATTAACACACGAAATGTAAATCTAAGCAGCTACTTGCATTCACAAATTCAATTTTCAGAAACAAAAAGCAGAAGGCATTGCCAGTGTATTTTAAACAAGTACCATTTTCACCCTCTGCATGCTTGAGAAGCAATCTTGCCCCGTCAGGGTGGAGGATCATCATTCTGAGTATGTCAATAACTACAGCAGAAAGATCACAACTGTCACAAAATACTCCTCCATCTGTTTCACAAAAACTGACCCTTTTACTATTCACAGCAATTAATTTATGATTTTATTTCTTCCAAAATTTATTATAAAAATATGAATATTTTATATGAAAATGAAACTTCAAAGATTATAATTTCTAAATATCATTTTCAAGAATTTTTTTCAATGCATATTAATATGAATGTGTCCCAGTCAAACTTCAATCAAAAAAGGTAAAAGGGTTGATTAATGTGAAATGGAGGGAGTAATTAATATGCAAGGAACAGAGTGAAAAGTCTATCTCCATACATCTCCCTCAGCAATTTCATTCAAATAATAAGCCGGAGCACAACCACAGGAAATGTTTAATAAATGCTTCAGAAAAGGTTGAAAATGAAGAAGGGCACTGAAGAAAATATTCCCCAGACCGAAACATCATAAAGTAAGATATTAAACATGCTAAAAAAGGACAATTATGAAATTAGAAGAATCTTCTGCATGCTAACCTGGAAATACCATAGAAAGTGGCCATGAATTTAGCAGTTTCACCAATAATGCAATGTCAGCATCAGCAAAACTACTGCTGTGGTAATATGAGGTATCCTTTAGAATTTTGAGAACTGCACCCAGTCTGGATATCTCAAGGTCGGTAATCGCCAAGTTCTTCTTAATCTTCAGAATGATCCAGATGGATTTACAGAGAAAGTCATATGACATAAAAATGAAAATATAGAAATAAAACCAAACTTTAACAGCCTAAATGTATGAATAGAGAGGCATATGGCTATATTGCTTCATCAGTTAATGGGCAAAGCAAAAGCATTAAGAAAAATTACACTCCTTCTGTCCCAAATTATTTCTCCACCAGAAAAAAGGTCATGGTTCAAGAAAGTTACAATAAATGCAGTCTTTTATTGGTCATAATGAGCATTATACCAATGTTACCCCTATTTAATATCTCCATGTTTTCGTGATTCAACTTTTTCAAGACATCAAATTAAGGATAAAATAGTGAAAATACTAAACTGGATCTTATAATTAAGAAAGTAGACAACAAAATTGAGACATCTCAAAATAGAAATGTGGACAAATAATTTGAGACAGGGAGTAAAACATTAAAGATAGTCTCTGATCCAAATATCTATTTTTGTTTCATGACAAAACAAAAAGCTCCTTATGCTTTGATAACCTATCTGGGAGGCAGTTTTTGATATAATGTTTCTTTACAGAAATAATAGCAACAAATGGGAGAAAGATCACAATCAAATTACATACCGAGTCAGCTAGTAGATTATTGTTAAATTCTGTGACCTTTTTTAGGATCCCATCATATTGAGCTACATCAAAAACTAGCATTCCTTTCTGCAACAAAAAATATCAACTATAAATATGACAAATATTTTAAAACACAAAAATATTTTTATCTTAAATAGCATGGTAAATGATGCTCATAGTGATGCAAAAGCTGGAATTCTACAGCACAAAGCACAAACATGTAACACTGACAACAGAAAACAGAGCTGTTAGCATAGCTCACGATACATGCAGTAAAACTTTTACTTAATATTAAGAGAAGAAAATTTGTTACGGGAAAGAAACTAAAAAAAAAGGGAAAAGGAAGAGTGAAGGATTAGAAATCCGCTTGCAATGAAGAAACCCTATACAACAGAGCTTTCCAATCTTACTGTGCATCAAGGCCTAGGAGCATACCTTTGGGATATGCTTAAAGGAAGGTCTAGCCGGGACAGCTGCTGGGCAAACAAGAAGTGGAATACATATTAATGTCTAAACAGACTAAAGTAGGAAATGATGAAAAATCAAGGCTGCATGTGTAGCATATAAAGCAATTTTGGATAAAGCTACTTGAATATAGGCAAGCTGCAAGCACAAACCTGAACCATATGAGGGCTCTCCAGGTACATATGCACTTGCTGAAATGAAAGAATAAAGAAAATCAATCATGGAATAAGGATGCTGTAAGGACCATGAACCTCATTTAAGGAAAATGGATGATGGGAATAGAAAATCTTAACAGAAATGGTGTAATGCTGAAGGTACAAGAGGGTATTCTCCAAAAAATTACTTACAGCCTGTGTATGGATCACGAAATGATGGATCAAAATTGAAATTCTTTTGCCCAGTGTTCTGGAGAATGAAATCTACAATTTGTTGACGGTAGGAAAGAGGAAGATTCTCTTTGAGCAGCCACTTATCAGCAGTATCATATGGGTTATCTGGAACAATCATGATTTTTTACAAGGAAAAGAAAATTGCCATAAATCTCCATTTTCACTTTACACAGGTTTGATGCAATATCTCTTTCAGAGACTTACATGTTATGCGAAAAAATGAGTATGAAAATAATAAAAATGAGCAAGTTGTCGTCAAAGAATCAGAACCCACCAGGTCAGTATGATGCCTGAATGATAATTCAAAAGCAAACAACAAAAGACATGATTTGGAATTAAAAACTATGATACCTGATTTATTATATGGCAACCTACGGGTGGGCTCACCGTCTCCAATATCAACATCAAAAACTATTTAAAAAATGAAGAGTATGAATATCATTATAAAGATAAAAAAGAAATCAGGAATTTGTAAATAATCATATACTGACCGTAGTCATATTGGACTCCATCAAGAACTGCGCGTTTCATGCCATCATCTGGCCCATCAACGACTTCACCAATCTTCAGGAAAAACAAGAACAGAATAAAGAGGATGAGAAAAACAATAAACTGAATCATATAGGGCGTGCGATGTGTTATCTGCATCTGGCATGAAATGAAACAGAATTTACAGACCAACACTGATAGAAATAACATGAATACAAAGGATTCCAGAACATGAATGAAACATGTTGGCAAATTTCATGCCCATATTGAAAAAAATAGCAAACCACTGAAAAGAGTATTACCACTTCCCGGGTTAAATATTAGACATTCACACAAATGTTCACGTTCTTGAAGTCTTAACTATGTCAATCTTCATACCTATTGGTTTGCTTACTTTTTGTATCTTTTTCGTAGCGTTTTTTTAAATTTTTTTGTCATTCACATTTCCATCTTAGAGTAAAGCAGACAAAATCCCTAACTTCTAAGATTCCTAATGAACTTCAAAACATTTAGCATCAATTGGAAAAGAAGGTGCAATCCTCCAGCTTGTAGATTTGAGCATATTTTTTTTGCAATCCACAACAGAAACCGGGGAGGTTATATTTGCAATAAGATATCGAATGACATACCAAACCATATACGTAAGCAAACATATGAGGGATGAGTGCAAGAAGTTAAGAAGGGGAGGAGTGTCAATTAAAATGACATTGTATGAGATGAGTGTCAAATAGAAACTTCAGAATAGATTTTCCTAAGCTTGATGTTCTTTTAAGTATTTAAAAGATGATGACATCATTAAACTTCAGTCCAAGCTAAATGCCCAATTTCTTTTGTCCACCAAAAACACGCTGACACCTAAACTTTATCGCCAGATAAATAATACAGATATATCATCTTTATCATCGAAAAAAAAAGACTGAGAAAAGCAATGCAAGACAACTGGAGGCCAACATATGAACCAGGAACCAGCTCATCTTGCAGCTAAGAGTCTAAAACTTAATTCAAGTTTGCTTTTCCCAAAATGAAAAGCTTTAGAACAAGAATATTCGTACGTAAATCTTGAAGAAATGTAAGGACATTTGAGAAAAATCTGTAAAACACAGAGTAGCGAAATTACTTTATCCCACTTCTGATCTCCCTTATTCCATGAATATGCCACACCATTGTCCCCTTCTCTGACAATCATTGTCTGACCATCACTGGTTCCTGGTAATATATGCCTATTACTTAATACAAATGACTTACAAAGCTAAAAATACTGCCAATCAATAGCGTAACACTCTTGTTCTTTAGTGTTTTTGTTTCTTCCCTATAGCAAGTAAGCAGCTACAATATGATATCTTTGGTAAAAGACAATTTTTTGAATTAAGTAATTCATTTGTATTAAGTAATATATTCCTATTATTTAATGCAAACGAATTACAAAGCTGAAAATACTGCCAATCAATAGCATAACACTCTTGATCTTTAGTGTTTTTGTTTCTTCCCTACAGCAAGTAAGCAGCTACAATATGATATCTTTGGTAAAAGAAATTTTTTTGAAAGGGGCATATTTATATCATACTTAATAATTTCACAATGTACGTCAAGAAAACTTCTCAAGTATCTTTAGAGGCAATGAGAAATAGACTGAAACTTTCAGTAATCTCAGATTACCTAGCATGTTACAACTTTTGGAAAAACATTTCTGGATCATGGCAAAACAATCTTGCACAGAAGTTAAAAGACCAATCAGAATACAAGAAAATGTTCTGCCCATTTGAACCAAACCTGGAACCTGTAAGGCTTCAAGCCCCGGTAAATCTTCCAATTTCAATCCACCAACGGTCTTCCTAGTAAACATTAAGAAACAGTTGCATTAAGCGGCAAACGTTAAAACTGGCTCCACAAATTATAAAAACCAGACAAACAAAAAGTGAAACAAAAGGCAGTATTTCCCTCTAATAATCAAAGACAGAAGCAAGGCAACAAGCACTTTTAGCACACACTAGACTAGTGTGTCAAAATACAGAGAGCTTTAAAATAGGAAAATTCTACTACATTCATTGCTCTGGAAATCCCATAATCTCAGGATGCAACATTTTCGTCATACGTCAAGAGATCAAGTTCACATACCTACTCAACTTGTACTGTGAAAGCTCTGAAGAATATGATGCAATATCAACAGGATCTGCAAAATTATTTGGATTCACAGTCCAGATTCGTATGACTCCATCTGAACAGGCTGTCACGATATCCCCATTATCAAAAAATTTAACATCCCAAACACAACCAGGGTGCTCTATACTCTGAACACAGGCTCCATCTGCATTAAAGGATGGAACTCAACAAATTCAGATAACGAATTAATATTATAACTCAAGAAACAGCAAATTGGGCAACAACCTCTAGAAATTATAGAGAAGAAACTCTAAGCACATGGACATTAACTCTGGCATGCACATGCATGGCAAAAACATTTCAGAGCATGTAGTTTTCCTTTTAACTCTATTATAGGTATCAAGGAGGCCCCAACAGGTATCTAAATATCATCCACAATCTGTGTCTCCATAGCACTGAAAGGTGCTTTTCATATTTCCATTACTTAGATAATAGAATAATGGAGAGGATATTATAAAGTGTGCTCGATAAAAGAAAACATGCAAAACCACTTTAGCTGGTCACACAAAAAATCTGACAGAAATGTCGGCAAGCAGAAAAGAACTGCAATCTCATCAACTTCAAAACTATAAATTTAGGTGACCTATGACTAGGTAAGACACTAGCAATAACTGCTGCAAAGACACTAAACCACTCAGGTACACATCCATGACCAAGACAACATTCAGTAGAAGAAACAATTACCTTTCCATATCTTTGCATGGCGATCTTCACTACCACTGACTATAAGTCCTGAGACATGAGAATCAACGGAATAAACGATGGATGCATGACCAACCAGCTCCATCAACACTTGACCGGTTACTGCCCACATTCTAATTGTACTGATACAATAAAAGAGGCAATAGAATAGATTTAATAAACAATCTACCATAAAAGACCAAACAAATAGCACTACATGATAGACAAAGCACGAGATGAAAAGCTTTCCAGGAGATGTGTGGTCTGCATAAGCAGTTAACCTGCTTGCTGCTATTCAGAGAAGTAATATTTTCACATACAGACAAACAGAGAGAAATTAAACCTAAAAAATGCAATAATTCAGCTACTTCATCATCAGTGTTCATCAAACTTTTCGTGACATGCTTGTAAATATGTATAACAAAAGGAAAGGACCATTACCATCACAAAATGGTATGTCATATATGCATGGAGGTCAACTCCTGATTTGTGTAGATAAATAAGAGAACATGCAAAAGCACTTACCCATCATGGGATGCAGAAAGAATTCCCAAGTCAGGCATCACTGCCAAGCCTCGAACAGTATCTGCAAAAATTCTCAAAGCAAAGGCACATGAGAATGTGATTTGTTACTGGAATCTCACAGTTCCAGAATGTAGAGAGCTTAAACCAAACTATAATGCTACACCAAGAAGCTTTACCAGTTAAATGACATTTTCAAAAACACATCCAATCTTGTGCAAGGAAAAAATTTGCAGAGATTGATATATTCTTTAGTAAAAGAACAAGGCGCCAGCATGTGCCCTAGTGAAGCAAAGAGGACTTTTAAATAATTTAAAATGTACTAGAGTAAAGCTACATAAGGCATAGCCATTTGAGAAAAGAACCCATGGATCCATTTTAATATTGTGAAACTCTACTTGTTTTGGCTTTACCAAGTGGCAGGAAAAGAATCTTGGATAAAACATGTACTTCCTTAAAGAGTAGTGAATACTGGTAGGACCTCTATTGTTACGGTCCAATCTGCAATGTCTAGTGATGGTGAGGGACCCTCAGATTCGAGGAGGCCCATGTCATTTGACAGTCCTGATTGGACCATCACAATGATGGTTTGTGCCCTTCTTTCTCCTGTCTTAAATTTGCTGAAGCTTTATTTTTATCAAGCAGATAATATATTTGGTAATGGATTTTTGTCTTCTACAAAACAAAACCATTTTCCTCTTTTTCTTTTTCCTTATTTGAAGTGAGTGCAAATATTCCCTACACTGGAATAGGGCTGAAAAAGTTTAATTAAAATTTAAAACAAATGCTAAATATTAGGAAATAACCTCAATGAAGGGGTAGGCCCGGAGGCCCTAGTGCCCTAAAAGAGTCTTTATCAGCATTGATTATAGGATTTTTTAATACTTCTTAATCATTTTTCTCTTATAAATTTGCTTCTTTTTTTTTTTTTCGTTAGGATGCCTACCATATTTGACCTAATGATAAACAAGTTCAGCTCATCAACTTGCAACCTGACTCTGTCACCTGGTCAATAACCAGGTTGCAATTAAGAGAATGTTATCAACAAGTATGGAGTCTAAAATTACCAGAACAACATTGATGAAGACCTAAGCAGGCAAATACAAAATATAAACATGATAATGAGATATCAAATAGATGTTTCTTGTGTAAGAAAGCAGTTGAATCCGTTAGCCACCTCTTGCTTTATTATAAGTGGTCCACAGACTTTTGGGATACAGCAAAGTCTCTAGTTGGTGTTAGCTGCATGGAAGCAGAACCTATTCAAAAAGGAGTTATCGGCTTGCATGGGATTAGAACTAAAGAGGAAAACAGAAGGCCAACTCCTTTATCCCACCTGCAGTTTTTTGGCTAATTTGGCATGAAAGGAACTTGAGAGCTTTCGAGGGTAAAGAAAGGTTACTGCCCTTTGTAAGGCTACAATGGCTAGGTTTCCTCAGATTTAGATAGATAGATAGATAGATAGATATTGTTCTATTTTTTATTGAAAAAAAAAAAGAACATGATAATGAGTTCCAAATACCACTACTGCATCATCAACATAATTTAAACAGCTTGCAAGATTTAATAGCATGAACCTGTGTGTCCAACAAATGTGTGTAGGCATGTCCTTCCTCTCCAAAGTTTCAATGTTGTGTCACTTGAACCTGAATTGCAGGTCATCCGAAATTTATCATTCAGGGTCTCACTTTACCAGTTTTCTCCAAATGAAATACATGAAAAAAAAAATTGCAATCGCAATTAAAAATCAAGAAAATTTTATATACCAGAGACAAGTTCTCCAGTTGGAAGCTTTATTACTGCTTGAATAGCGGATTTGTGTGCTTCCCAGAACTCAACAGGCTGGCCTTTCCTCCATCGCCGTAAAGTACTGAAACAGATTTTGTGAGCAAAAATTATGAAAATTTGTACCCAAAACATGCCGTAAGACTGAAAACAACAAAGTGGCTCTACATGTCAAGAAAGTATATATAACAAATTTTATTCCTACAAATCTGTCAGTTGCGCTTGCACATGAGGGAAAAACCTAAAATAGAGAAACACCCAATATTAGGCTTCAATATGGCTTCTAAACCCATGCAAACTTTGCTCCTTCTGACTTGGAAAAGATCAACATGTGTCTTTCATTGCTGTGTTCTTTACATTTTTGCATGCTGATGTTTTAGTGAGAAAAAGAACAATTGCCAGCATCTAACAACGCAAGAATATATAAAAAATACTCCGAGAAAAGAAAAATACTCAAGGAAAGGCAAGGCGGAAAAGCAGAGGAAGCAAAACTTCAGGCAATGGAGTTTGAAATTTTGCAATCACATAAACTCATCCGTCAAGTCAAATATCTGTACATAACAAGGCCCCTTCTCTAAAATGCAACGAAAAATTTCTGTCTGATTACATAATACCGTGCCTTCTCTACCAAGGAACTGCTAGGGTCGCTATGGGCCAAGCATACATTTGCTTCAAGAAAATCTTAGAAACCAAAATACCTCATTTCTGATTCACATTAGCCCCAACTCTCTAAACAAGTGAACTCACCAATCAACAGAAGAGGACACAATGTCCCCATTATCCAGCGCCAAACCAGTGACCTGCAACTGATGACCCTTCAATGTCTGCACCTTTTCTCCAGTACTCAAGTCCCAAACCAAAATCATAGTATCCATCCCACCTGACACAAGCCCACCCTCGCGAAACTCCTCATTCGGCGAAATCCACGTCATCGGGCCGACAAAACTCGAATGCCCCAACAGAATCTTCGAGCAAACAAACTTCCGCTTGTCGGTAGGATCCATGGACCATAACCTCACCGTCCTGTCCCTCGATGAAGTGGCTATACTATCGCCGCCGCAGACGCATATCCCGCGCACCTGATCACTCGTCCATCGAAGTCAAATGTAAGACGAGTAGGCCCTAAACTTAGCCATACCTAAGAAGCGACCTCATCTTGTGTAATTATGCTGACCAATTGTTGAACAAACAAGAAATGATGAAAAGAATGAGTTAAAGATCTTACATCGTCTTCATGACCTTGAAGCTGGCAGCGAAGTTGGTATTCTTTGAAATCGATCTCCATTGTTGAGAGGAAGAGAGAGAGTGATTGAAGAGCTGGGACTCTGGAATCTTTTACTCTTCGGTAGCGCAGGGAAGAAGAAAACGGAGAATCAAGGACGGACGACTCGGAAACAGAACAATTCTTCCGACCCTATGGGTTCTCCAATTTTTTCAGATTTATTTTTGGGGAAAACCAAAAGGCCCAAGGTTTTGGTAAACAATGCATTTGTTCCCCTATATTTTATAAACCAACAGTTGTCGCTGTTAATAAAGGTCAAAATGGGCCAAGCCCTTAATAGGTAACTCTAGCTCAAGCCGAGCCATAAGCTTTGATCTAGGGTAGGTGCTCGATCACCTGAGCCTTACCGAGCTTTAGTTATTATGATAAAAATAGTAGTATACTAGTGTTTTCTACCATTCGGTCATGATTGGATGTAATCCTCTCAGGTTTTAAAAGTATTTCATATGTTATTAAAGCTTTTCTATTAGATGACTCTAATGTCAGGTGGGATCAGATCCACACGGGTTACGATCGATTCGGTCATCTTATGATGAAAGATGTCTTCCTTAAAGTCTTAATTACAGCCTATACCACCTATTATATACTATCAATGTCTCTCTGTGTATAACTCCGAAATTTATCAAGCCATTATGGGTAACCTTAACCCACACAAACAACCATTAGACACTTGGAAGATACACAAATGCCAATATCTCATAGCAGAAACTATTAACATCAATCGTTTGGAAAGGAAACAAAGACAGCTTTATATTTTCCATGTGTACAAAAACTAATGTTCACAGAAAAAAAAAAAAAACAGTGAATAGTTGCAACTAATTTCTCCTTACCTTGCATCTTTATTTCATCCGAGAACCAACCTAACCCGAATGGATCGCTTTCTTCAGCAGCTTCCTTCTCAAACTCAGCCGGCCAGTCCCTTGGATGAGCACTTTGCAGATGTACCAATAAATCACTTGTCAGGTTCAAATCGATCCGGTTTCACTTTCCTTCCCATATGCTCAAACAGAGCACCATATGAATCAGCATCCATGCCTCTTCTTCGCTGTGCAGTGAACAGACTCTTGTCATATATGTTATATTGGTCATCGGTGAGGAAGGCACTCCCCGCTCCTTTCTCCTGGTTAAACAATCTCTCATCATACATTATTTCCTCACCTCTTGCGGCCCAGGAAGAAGTCATTCCAAGAGCCGCCTTTTTGCTGATGTCCCAGTGCCTATCTCTACTCACCTTACTCTTCTTCCCCGCTGTAGCCTCTTTATCCTCGTTTCTGCTCTTCCTCTCTCGTTCAATTTTGTCGGTCTTGGCGCACTACTTCTCTTTGTAACCTCTCATCTCGCGGTTCCTTAGACATGTTCTTCCCTAGACTGGCTATCTTAGAGCACGCTGTAGCAGCTAAAGTCTTCAATTCCTGCTCTTTCCTTCCCTTCTCCAACATTGCCATCTCCCTTTGAGCTTTCACACTCATTGCAACAGCTTCTCTTGCCTTCATCTCAGCGACATGAAGTGTGCTCCGATAGCTTGGTGAAGTCATCATTCACACGCACCTCCGCTTCAAGGCTTCTCCTACCAGCAATGAATCTCTTGTCAAGCTGGATTGGATGTGTATCCCTTGGCAGTCATGTTTTTCCGGTCAGATATGCAGGGTCGGATGTCCCAATCCTTCTTTTCTTTGGCTGTCATAGGCCGAGTAGGCGATTGCATCACCGGCACAAGAGGAGATCCTTAAGCTTTTGGCACCCTCCTGTACGTAAACATGGGGCGTTCAAGCGGGTCTCTCTCATTCTCTGCCATCGCCACAATCCTACCACTGCCATTAGCACCCGAATTGTACTTCACATACTTCAACTTGTTTGGCTTTTCGAGCACGTAACCGGCGTGAATTGCCCTAAAAGTCGCACTGAAGAACTTATC
This sequence comes from Aquilaria yunnanensis, assembly GCA_039654915.1. Classification (NCBI taxonomy): domain Eukaryota; kingdom Viridiplantae; phylum Streptophyta; class Magnoliopsida; order Malvales; family Thymelaeaceae; genus Aquilaria; species Aquilaria yunnanensis. Next base: position 98,666,953 of record CM077593.1, on the reverse strand, counting down.
TAACGCCGTCTGTGTTTCGCGGGTACAGGTTACAGGTTTCAATCTTCCTCTGCAACTCCTCCTCCTCCTCAATTTTCGCAATTTCAAAAGACGATGCCATGTTTCTGGTGAAATCGTTGCAATGACGCACTGAAATTGGTTTCGCCATTGATGATGATTTCCCCCCTGGGCCGATGAAAATGAGCGTTTTGAACGATTCAGGGATTTTACAAAAAAAAATAGGGGACTGAATTTGATTCGGGAACCCTAAGCAAGTGAAATCGAAGGAAGTGACTTCCGAATTAAAGCAATGACAAGAAAAAAAAAAATCCTAAGTCGAATCAGACAACAATGTTTGCTGGAGAAAGTTTCGGAGTTCTCCTTAATATACAGTGGTCCCAGACCAAAGCTCCTTTTTTCCTTAACAAAAATCTACCTTGTGGTAAGGTTTTCTCATAAAGTTTCTCTTTTTACTACTTTGCAGTATTTGTGGAACCATATTTATAAGCTTCTTTTATCGATTATTTTTAATTTTTAATTTTTATTGTTTAGAGTTAGTGTAATTTGAAAAATAATACTCTATTTAGTTGTCAATTTACTTGTTACTCATGTGAATCATACCTTGACAAAAATAGATAAATAATTTTTTGAGTTTGTTTTTCCTTATCTAGCTTGAAAAAGAAAAAAAAAATACACAGTTTTAGCATATATGTGTGTATATTAAAAGTAATTTTTTGACTTTTGAAAATATAAAATTTCAATTAACTTATAAGTTGAGTAAATAATCACTATGTATAATATGATCTCTTATAATAATCTCCTTGAAAGTCAACCTTAGTTCATATTGTGTTGTTAAAAAGGACATAAATAGCACTAGGGATTCCAAACCTTATTTTCCATTGCAAATTCATCCCATTTCTTTTATTCAACGAAAATTAGTCCCGAACCTTTATAATTAATTTGTTGCATATTAGTCCCTAGCATGAGTTTATACAAAACCTTATTTTACAGAAATTAAAAAAAAAAAAAAGATACTTAAATGGTTGACTAGCCATAAAAAATGTTTTTTTGCATGGTTTGAATTTATGGAACAATCATTAAGTAATTTAAATTAGCGATTCAAAATCATATTGCAACACATAAATCCTAATTTAAAGTATTTGATAATTATCTCTCATAAATCAAGGGCACACTTAAAATTTTTTAACTGCTACTTGACAATTTAAATTTTAAGATTTTCCTTTATAAATTGAATTTTTGTGCAAACTCTATTAGGCCTTGTTATCAATATGCAATACATAATATCGCTTTGGGACAAACATATGCAACGGTTTAGAGATTCCACACAAAAAAATTGCAAGAAAAATTAGAGAATTGGGTCACCCTTTAAATGGATTACATACAAATTATGGGGGGGGGGGGGGGCATTCCAAGTTCCACGTCCTAAGTCACATAAAATAAAGAGGGTGAACACACCATAGCCACTGCAAACAAAAGATACAAAAGCCCAGGTGCCACAACCAAATTGCAACTCCCATAGTAAAGTCACAAAAAAGGATCTCAGTTGTCTCCATCTTCAACCCTTTCTTGAAAGGCTTATCATATTATTCCCCCCTACCGCTCGATAGCCTCATATTCAGGATTTGATCTCTTGCCATAGACAGAAGCATCAACCATTTCATAAACCTCAATCCGCAGGCCTAGCCATACAAATGCCAAAACTCTACCTGTTATTTCTCCTTGCCTCACAAGGCTGCCCACATCGCTGCCGAGTGGACCTTCTCCCTTGTTCCTGCTCTTCATGTTGACTTCTTCTTTCCTATAATAACACGGTAAGTTAGAATTCAATATAATGCAAACTTTTGAAGATCTAACTCTAACATAAACTTTCACAACCTGGCAAGTTTTCTTCGTCTGAACAAATTAACCGCCATTTTCACATTTTAGTCTTGAATCATCTTTTGTTTCGAGGCTCCTTCCACCTTCATGTTTTTCTTTTCCTGACTTTCCTTGCCCTTCCTGCAGACCTTCTCGCATCAGTGGTTTGATTGCTTCAGCTCTCCTCCCATATTGTAATTTATAATTTCTTTTATATTAATAAAATTAAAAATGCAGATAAATTTGGACGAATAGAAAGAAGGAATCATAATGTATCTCAATTTCATTACAAGTTGCTAGGAGTTCTATTTGTGTTCCAAACAAAGTCCTCTTTCAAGCACAGACGAAAAAACAAAAAAGCACAAAGTTATTGCAATACAAAAGTAGCAATAACACTACCTTTCATTTATCATTTCTTGGCACTACACAAGGCATAGAAACCTCTACCTCTTGTGTACATACATACGAGTTCTGTTTCCTGGCAAAAGCAAGTGGTGTTTATACATGGAAGTTCATCTGAGTCCAAATGCCAACTGCTCAAATTTTGTAACACGTGTTCAAATCTTTTCCCCTTCAACTTTTAACAGACTTTTCAAATGGGAATCAAAGGTACCAAAGTTTCATTGAGGTTCATGTTTTAGTGACAAGCAAATGTTTGTTAAATGTTGTGCTACAGCATCAGCATCAATTGTTCTAATACATCATACAACTGAACACAGTAAACCAAAAAGTTGATGCTATCTAGTTACAGTTATCCATGCTTTGGCCTCTAATTGAACTATTAAAGCTTGTTATCTAAAAACAAATAATGCTTAGCTCAAGAAACACAGGAAAGGAACACATGAAGAGCTACACTATTTAACTCCAACCCCATATGAAAAGCTACATTATTTAACACATGAACTACGTACTGATTATGGGAGCATTCTCATAACAGATGAGTTTAAACATGGTTTAGACAGATACAACTGCTGTAGCTTGGTCTCAACTCCATTCCACTTGCAAAAGATTATTCCAAGCCCAAGTATCACATAGCTCATAAGAATAAAATGAAAAGTTCTAAAACATACTAAACCATGGGCATTACGCAGGACATACGCAATCAAGATTAACACTTATCTCTGTCATGGGAGCAATAGGATAGGTTGTTTTTGCCACTTGGTGCAGGGCCGCAACAGACATGAATCAATTATAAAAAGAGAATATTTGCACCATTGATGACATATAGCCAAACTAAAAGAGATCCAATGAAGCAATATGCTTGCTGGCAAATTCAAGCTGGTACTTCGGTTAGGGTATGGCCTTGGCTCCCAAGCTTACCTCAGCATTGTACGAAGGCCCCTTCTAATATCTCAGACCAGCTTTTGGACACGAAGGTTAACCAAATTTTAGATTCAGAAGCATACAGGTGGGTTTTATCAGTTATTAACCAATGGCGCTTTGAAGAAGAACAAGCAATCTTGCAACTTCCTGTTGCAAATGTGCACATAAGATGTTTTGTTTTGGCCACCTCTAAAGTCTTGTAACTTGGCTGTCAAGTTTGCAAGTCCGCCTATTCTCTTCAGAAGTTGAGAAGCTCCTCTTCAGACAAGGCATCCTCCTCCTTTCAGCCAGATCCCAGCTTGTGGGAAGTTCTTTGGAAAATGAAATGTTCCCTGAAAGTCTTGAATTTTCTATGAAGGCTTTGTCACAACTTTTAGCTGCAAATCTAAATCTTAGTAAAAGAAAGTGCAAGAAACAAAGGCTTGAATCGAATGAGCATGCCATCCTCTTGTGTGATTGGACATTTTTGGAGTTCTGTATTATAAAGTTAGGAGGGAAGATAAAACTACCTTTGCAGATTGGTTTACGCCATTTGCAGACAGGTCAGGGGTAATGACGTTAATTGTCCTCATCAGCCCACACGTGGATACTGTGTTGAATCAATTTAACTCTTCCCATTTCTGTCATGCCTTGTTCATTTATTCATTGTTTTTTTGTATTTATTATCTTGCAATGAATGCCTCAACATGTTGCCATGCTTAAGCATTCCCAAATCTGTGAAAATTTCTCAATCAATTACCTTGAACAAAAATGATGAGTCATCTCCCCAACAACTTATTGATTGTGCTTTGGATGAGGTTGATAAATACAATAATCCATCTAGTTCCTGTGCTCGTATGATGCGTTATATAACAATGCATGAAGTAGTCATAAGATGGCCTATCCACGTGCATGTTGGTGCAAGAAAACCAAGCGGTTTAGAAATGGAAGCTTAACTGTCTAGAGCTAGGAAACATATGAAAGAATGTAGTTTTGATTTGGTAGTTTTATTTTGTTTGTTTGTATGACTTTTACAGTGTTACAAGTTGATATTCATTTTCTACTTATTATTTTTATTTTAAGGATGTTAAAATGTTTAAAATATGGATTATTACCAAATTCCTGAGTTCAGTCAAATAATCTTTTATAACCTTTAGGACCATTATATAACTCCCCAAATTGTCATTTATGAGGAATTTAAAAGGTTTCGTGGCCGGGTATTATTCATTACTAGCAATGATTGATTTTGTAAGTTTGTCTGATATGTATTTGACATATTTAGTTTATTAGTCATGATTTCCTTCTAATTATATTGGTCTTGATTAAGTTTTGTTTTAAGGTTTGTATATAAGCCCTAGAGATCTTCAAAAAAACTCTTATGGATCCTACTATGGATGAAATACCTGTTGTTGGAGCTAGCATTGAAAGAGAATCTGGCTGCAAGTATGTATCTATTGTCAACTCCAAGAAAAAAATTAAGGCATAAAAGGTTTGGTTGGGCAGCTACAATAATTTATGTACCAACAGGAGCCATAGATAAAAAAGAAATGGCACTAAGAAGCCCCATCCCCATTGCCCTCACCAGCAGCTAATCTTCACCGCCCTCACCGGCAAACTTAACATTTTACCCTCACCAGCAACCTCCTCCTCATTGCCCTAACCAACCATCCAATCCAAAGTCCCATCTTTTTAACATCATAAATAAGATCATCGAACCAAATCTTAATCTTAGTTTCCTGAGCAAACTCTCCTGGGCCAATCGGGTGCATAAAGGGTTTGCTCGGATTGATATGAAAATCAATGTTAAGATTCATTTTGATAACCTTATCTATAATGTTTACAAGGATGAGTTTAGATAAGGTAGTTAGTGAGGGCAACAAGGAGTTTGCTGCCGGTGATGGTAACGACGATGAGGCTGTTGGTGAGAGCGGTGGAGATGAGGCTACTGGTGAAAGCAACGCAGATGTGCTCATGAGTAACATTTGTTTTTTTAATTTTGTAGTTTCTGTTGTTAGGTAAAGGATTGTTTCCACCCGATCAAGCCCTTTATACCCCCAATTCTCCTTCAGGAGTTGACTATAATTAAATACTTTCAGTCAGTTGTTATATCAATGTCAGCTCCAACAACATGTATTTTGCTTATAACAGAATACACGAGTTTTTTTCAAAGATCTCTAGCACTCTATGTACAAACCCTAAAAACGAAAAATCAATCAATACCAATATAATCAAAATGAAATTATCGCTGGCAAACTAAATACGTCAAACACATCAAATAAATTTACAAAATTAACCTCTGTTATAAAATAATAATAACTGACCACAAAACATTTTAAATTCCTCATAAATAACAATGTATGTAGTTATACAATGGTCATAAAGGATATAAAGTACTATTTCACTGAACAAATTTGGTAATAATCCAAATTTTAAATGTTTTAATATCCCTAAAACAAAAAATAGTAAGTAGATAAAGAATATTAGATTATAACAGTACAAAAGCAATACAAATAAACAAAATAAAACTATCAATCCGAACCCACCTTGTTGCATACTTTTTTCTAACTCTAGACAATTCAACTTCCATTTCTAAACTGTATTAATTTTCTTGCACCGACACACACGAGGATAAGCCGTCTTATGAGATACTTTATGTGTTATCATATAGCGCATCATATAAGTACAATAATCAAATTAATTATCATACATAAACATTACCCAAAACACAATAAATAAGGGGCAAAATCCACCGGGGGTCACCTAGCTTATTTTTTTGTCCTAAACGGGTACCTTACCTTCAAATTGTCCTACCGAGGTACCTTACCTCTTATCGCGTGTCCTGTCTAACTACTTTCCGTTAATTTCAGAGTTATATCTAACGGAAAATGCTGATGTGGCATTAATTAATATTAAAATAATTATAAAATAGTAATTTTAGTCCCCAAACATTTCCAATTAATGATTTTAAACTTTTCAAACTTCCTAAACATCAATATCAAACCCAAAATTTTAAAATTTTTCATTCTAACCACAAAAATATCAAAAACTAACCCAAATTAACAAACAATTAACTTGAAATTGGCAAACAAAAACCAGATCTAGTTAGTGGGAAACAAAGAAAGAAAGAAAAAAAAACAAAAAGGAAAACAAAGAAATAAACTTGCTATCAGTGATCTGCAATAAGGAGGAAAGTCAGTGGCTTATAGGAACAAAATCGAAATCAGATCGGGTTCGCAGGTTGAAAGCGGGTCTTTTCCGATTCGGCGTTCCTCCGGCGACGATAGAGGGGGAGGCCACCTGGGCTCCACCCAGCGGCGATGTGCCGACCTCAAGGGGGAAACGACGACGCAAGGCTTGGAGCGAACGGGTGTGGGAGACTTTCGGAGACGGCGGTGGCTGGCATGGCGTGGAGGGCGGCGGCAGCACAGCTGGAAAGCTAAAGCGCCGGCGATTGAGGAGGTGAAGCGTCGGCTGGAAAAAGGGAAGGCGAAGCGTCGGCAGCAGAGGGGGACAGGGGTGACGGTGGCGAGGGAGGAAGCTTGGGGTTCCTGGGAAGAAGGGATGAGAGGCTTGGGGCTAAGACTGCTGTTTAACCTTCGATTTCTCTTCGTTCGCTCTCTTTCGAGCTCGAATCAATGGGATTAAAACCTTTCCCTGAGCTTCCTGACATTTTCAAAAACTAGATCTGGTTTTTTTTTGTCAATTTTGAGTTAATTGTTTGTTAATTTGGGTTAGTTTTTGATATTTTTGTGGTTAGAATGAAAAATTTTAAAATTTTGGGTTTGATATTGATGTTTAGGAAGTTTGAAAGGTTTAAAATCATTAATTGGAAATATTTGGGGACTAAAATTACTATTTTATAATTATTTTAATATTAATTAATGCCACATCAGCATTTTCCGTTAGATATAACTCTGAAATTAACGGAAAGTAGTTAGACAGGACACGCGATAAGAGATAAGGTACCTCGGTAGGACAATTTGAAGGTAAGGTACCCGTTTAGGACAAAAAAATAAGCTAGGTGACCCCCGGTGGATTTTACCCAATAAATAAGTTACTCAATAGGTGACCAATCATTTTTGTTTAAGGCAACAAATAGAAAACACTTCACAGATTTGAAGGCATAAGCAAGGCAAAATGTTGAGATAAATAAAAAATCTAGAAAACAAAGAACAAATGAACAACGAATAATAGAAAAGAAAAGAGTTACCTTGATTCAACACAATACCCACATGTGCAGTATGATTTATAGACAGTTTCTCAGAGAATGGTTGCAATTGGGAACTTAACCAAACAGAACATATCAAGTGGCAGACAGGATGCAAAACGTAGCAAAATTTGCGAAGAAAAAAAATGAAGCACAATTGACAGAAGAAAAAACCAATAGGTACTATTGAACAGATCGAAGAAAAAAGCTTTTTTGACTTTTCAAGGGTAAATTGCACCCGCTACCCATAACCTTTAATTATTGTTTCACTTCTAACCCTAACATTCACTTTGCTCTTTGCTCGTACTGTATCCCTAATCTGAATAAAACGTTTCATTTTGACCATCTTTTGGACGGAAATAATTATCTCAGACTGAAAAAGCCACATCAGCAAATTATTGTAGGGAAAAACTATTGTTTTAACCCCTATAAAAATACCCTTTGCCAAAAAAGCCGCAAAACTGTTAAATCTAACAAAAATACAGGCCAACCTCTTCTAGCTCTCCTTCATCTCTGGCAGGCCCCATCTCCGACCTTGCCGGCTCCGACCTTCCTCTCCTGCAGCCCTATCTCTAGCCTTCCTTTCCTCCCATCTCTAGCCTTCCCCCTCCTCCACCTCCTCTGTCTCTTCTCATCTCCGGCTCTACTCACCCATCCCCGCCGCCAAGCACCTCCCTCACCTATCCCGGTCACCACTTACCGTTCTGACTCCCTCACCCATCCCAGCTACCATTCACCATCCCGACTCCCTCACCAATCCCCGCTACCATTAACCGTCCCGACTCCCTTACCAATCCCGGCCACCACTCACCATCATGACTCTGCCTGCGATTCCATTCAATCCATTGCTTCTTCACCAACGATTTCGTCTGATCCATCGCAATTCGTATGCAATTGGCAATGGCATTCGGCTCTAGTGGCGAGGACGATCCAACCACAAGTTGGCATTGGCATTCAGTGGCGAGTCGACGACGGCCGGGAGTTGCGACTCATAATCGAACTTGATTTCGTCATGAGAGAAAGGGGCTCGATTCATGAAAGGGAAGCCCAATTAATCACCCTCACCATGGAGATGAGCCTGGAAAGGGATGAGAGATAGGAGAAGGTTTGCCGAAGAAGGAGGCGGCCAAGATTGGGCATGCCGGAAAAAGAAGAGAGGGAGAAAAGGGTTGGCCGAAGAAAGTTTTAAAGCTTTTTGTTAGATTTAAAAATTTTAAGATTTTTTTGATAAATAGACTTTTTACATGGATCAAAACAAGTGTTTTCCCTTATAATAATCTAGTGACTTTTTCTGTTCAAAATAACAATTTTTATTTAAAAATGAGTTAAAATAAAATATTTTATTGAAGGTAGAAATACAGTACGAACAAAATGAAAAGTTAAAGTTAAAAGTGAAACAATAATTGAAAGTAATGAAAGTTAAAGTTAAAAGTGAAACAATAATTAAAAGTTATGGGTAGTGGGCTTTTCAAAAACCACAGGCGCATTTATCTTGTAATTGACTGTTGGTTTGTATCATATTTACGAAAATGCCACTCACACCACCCAGTCCAAGTTCGGATCTGCCCATCTCCCAGCTGTTTATTTTAGGCCAGAATGCGCATATGGTCCTTCAACTTGGCAAACTCGAGCGAGTTAGTCCTTTTTGTTTGACTCAGTGTGAGTTAGTCCTCTAACTTTCCAGATTAAGCGTATTAGTCCCTAAAGTCTGCTAAACTAAACAATTTAGTCCATGTTTGACGGAAAGGGTCCAACTTGAAACGTTGTGACTTGACGCCATTTGTTCGAGCGGCTTAAAAACAGAGGTCTGGCGCCGGTGGCCGGAAAATTGTCGACGAATCGACTCCAACTCTCGGTCAATCGATGAAATCGACCTCGACACTCCCACTTCCGGCTAGAGAATCGATCGATTCGGCGGAGATACGACCCACGGTCTCGTTCCTCTTCCGGCGATTCTCGTAGCTTCACGTTCTCTCCTCCATTCGCGAAATAGAGCCCGATGCTCCCACTTCCAGTGCTCCACTCGGCTCCTACTTCTGGCATTCACATCGGCTCCCACTCCGGCGAGCTAATCGGTGAATCGGCTCCAACTCCCGGTGAAACGGCTGCTCGAGTGGCGAGGGACCAACGGGAGGAGATGCGAGACCGATGGGAGATGAGAAACTAGATCGACGTAATGAGAGGAAAGCCGAGGCTGACGGCGAAGGGAAGAAGGAGAATGGTAGGAGAAGGAAGTCAACGCCGGCGGGAAGAGATTAGGCGGCCCTGGAGCGAGAAGCTAACTGTGAGGAGAGAAAAGAAATGCCGTTCGTCGTTCCGTACACCGAGGGACTAACTCGCTCAAATTTTCAAAGTAAAGGGACTAAGTCACACTGAGTTAAAATTGAATGACTAACTCGCTTGAGTCAACAAAGTTAGTGGACCATATGTGCATTTTGGCCTTTATTTTACTTATGCTCAATCTCCCAGCTTCTATTTTGCTTGATATTGCAATATAACGAAATGAGGGCGTGAGAGAGGGACAAATCGCCAAACATATACATTTATACAGAGCCAAACATATCCGGACCTGTGATTCGAACGCGAAGAAGACGAGTTGAGGGGTGCCGAAGGTCGAGCTTCATGGAGAGCAGATCCAGACCAGGCTGAGATGGGCGACAGCCAGCGGAGGAGAGTCGGGCGGCGAACCTAAACCGTGACTGAGAGGATGACCTGGGGGAGCAGCACGCTTTGCAGGAAAGAAACGAAACCGATAGAGAGCGATTTGAGAGTAAAGCTGGAATAAATCTAAGAGAGACAAGGCAAGGCTTGGTCACTGCAATTATGGGAGTGGCGAATCGTGATTTTAGGTGAGGAACAAGGGTCAAGCCAAAAACAAGTGGGCCGGCAGTATGTACGGTACAAAAAATAAAACCTTCCTACAGTGGTAAAATATACCAGGATATCTTAGCTTTTTTTTTTTTATTTTAATTGGGTACCTTATCTTTAAGTTGTCTTATCGAGGTACCTTACCTTTAATCACGTATTCTATCTAAGTACTTTTTTATTAATTTCAAAGTTATATCTGATGGAAAATACTAATGTGTCATAAAAAACATTAAAATAAATCATAAAATAACACTTGTGGTCATTTAATTTTTTCCTATCAATAATTTTAAATTCTAAAATTCTAAATCTAACCTCAGACGATCTTTAGCTCCTCTACTTCACAGCTACCATCGCCGCCGCCGCTCACTTGTCACGGCCACCGCCGTTGCTCGCTCATCACTCATTTTTCGCCTCCAGTGCTCGTTCTTTGTTACTCACTCGTCATAGTTGGTGCTCACCTATCAATCCTCATACGTAGTCGCCGGTACTCACTCACCATTGCTCGTTGCTCCTTGCCTGCCGTCACCTTTCTCTCCTCGCTCCTTGCTCATCGTCACCCCTCTGTCCTCCCTCTTCGCTCGCCGTTGCTGCTCTAAACCCGTACACCTCTTTGATTTCTCAAATTCAATATCAACACCGACAACGAAAACCCATCATTGCACAATTTGAGATCCGGGAGTTAGAGAAAGAGTGAGAATCGAAGAAGAGTGGGAGAATCGGAGAATCGGTTGGCCGACAAAGAATGGATTGGTCGACAAAGGGGGTGGCAGAGATGAGGGAGATGGAGAAGTTTACGGTTTAGAATTGTTGATAGAAAAAATTAGAGGACCACAAGTGTTATTTTATAATTTATTTTAATATTTTTTATGTCCCATCAATATTTTCTGTCAGAAATAACTCTAAAATTAACAAAAAATACTTAGATAGGACACACGATTAAAGATAAGGTATCTTAATAAAACAACTTAAAGATAGAGTACCCAATTAGGACAACAAAAAAAAAAAAGCTAGGGTACCTCCAATGAATTTTATCTCTTCCTACAGACATTTGTAGACCACAGCACACGCAATTAAAGCCTATCTGTCACCCGTTCCTTCCCCGTTGTTATCCTCAAATTACGTCCCTGTTAGTATTATTAACTTGATTGACCCTTTTCTAATTTGGTGTGCATATCGTGCCTTCTGGCCCAACTAAATTAATCATAAAAGAATTATCTACTGTCAATTTTACTTCTTTTCTGTAAACATCATTTTAAAATTAATATCCTATTTGCCTAATTAATCATTTGAACGATATTTTTTTACAAAGTAATTAATTTTTATGAATTTCTTTCTTTACTTAACTTTCAATAAGGAAAACTGTAATAAAAAAATTTTACATCTTGCAAAATTTATTATAAAAGTGGTTTTTGAGCTTATTAATGCATAGAGTTTTGTTTTAGTATACAAGTTCAGCAAATATTCACTATAAATTAAAATAATAATTTATCAATAACTTTTTGTAAGTTACATAAATTTTTGTAATAAATAAGTGAGCCACACTTTAATATTAAAATTTGACTTTATGCATTGTTAGAAGTACCTATAAAAGCCACTACTATCATAAGAGTATTTGTGTAATTTTTATATGGATTATATTTCTTTATGATGGTAAGTTTTCATAAAAGATCGTAGGGCCTCATCATGCATGGTCTTTCCTAGCAATGTTATCCGACCGTTTCTACAATGTAATGGTTATTTTTTTTCTTGTTTTTGTCTTCTAAATCTTTGATAAAAGTGCATGAACCACACAAATTGTACACATTTAAGCAATATGAAAATGAATACACATCAGCTTTAGTATTCAAACATAGAATTTATGAAATAATACTAGAACTCTCATAATATGTACCATAATTTTTCATTCTCCTTAACTCTCTAATAAATGAGTTTTCTCTGCCTTGTGCTAGATTTAGGGTAATTCGCTCTTCTGTTTTTACTTGGAAATTGACCAGCTTGTTCTTACTTTTACACTTGACTTTGAATGTGACGAAATAAGTCTCTAACAAGCAAACCACCCTATTCACCTTGATTATCTTTGAGAACTTATCAGAAAAGAGAATTATGCAAAACTTTTAGGACGACTCAAAATAGGAATTGTTGAAGAGAATATGAGATGAAGGTTATCATCCAGGTACTCTGAAGAAAAAAAACATATTTTTAAACATTTAGGCCCTAGTTGTTTTACGTAGGGATATGATTATTTGAACTCTAAAATCTGAAAATTACTTTGAAAATAATTTTTGTTAAAAGTAAGTTTTTTTTTTTTTTTTTGTGATTGCTTAGAGGATTGATGGAAGCTAACAAACCTCCAATAGAAGTCCATTTGTAAATGGGTGCCTGTAAGCACATTGGCTATACATTTCTGTCTACGCTACCCCTTCATTCTCTTATCCTCCGCCAACTCCTTGTTGCTTGACAACCATCTGAAACCCACGAACGAAGAACAGAAGAATGGTGTCAAGTGAGCAGAAGATAAGGATGAAAGAAGAACACCAGACCTTGGAACCAACAGAACCAATACCACTATATACATGAATGATGCAACCCAATCCCCACAAAAAATGCAAATTTAAAACACTCAACAAACCATAACTTTGTTTGGTGCTGTGGACGGTGGTGCTGTCGAGGACGATTGAGCTAGTGGCATGGCAAGGCAGGGCAGGGGCAGGGCTAAATGGCTAGGGTCGGTCAAGACTCAAGATAGAAATTAAGAAGGCTGAACGACGACAGATATGAAACGGATGTTCGAGGGTTAGGCTGAGAAGTGAGGCCTAAGAAGGGGAGGCAACCGTGCCGTTTGTGGTGTGTACCTGTGAGTGAGAATGGGAAAGAACGAGGTTGAGGTTATGGTTAGGTATAGTTTTTGGGCTGGGTTGAGATGAGAGTGGGGTTGTGCTTTATAATTTTTATTTTTCTTTTTCTTTAAAGTGGGTCAAATTCGGGTCAACCTAAATAATACTTTTCTAAAAATTGACTTAACCTTAACCCGATATATCATATCAGGATTCAAGTTAGAGTCAATTACTTTTACTCTAACTTGTGAGATAGTTGTTGATGTTAATAAATCAATGGACATTTGCCTCAACAAGGATCCGACTACATCTGACCCGATGAGTTGGTTTTTTATTTTATTTTTTTTAATTGAACTGATTGGATGTGGGTTTTATTTTCTTTTGAATCATTAGGTTTGGCCAAGATGCAAGCTTATACTTCACCTGCCTTGTATTTGACTTTTGTGTGTGTTATTGCATATATTTGTAGGAAAGCTCTAATGCATTTGAGAGGTTGAAAATACAAAGATTTGTTAATATTGATGCATTCTTTGTCTAGATAGTTAATTTTGTGCTATTTTCAAAATGAGTCAATTAATTCATAAAAAAAAATAGAGTTACATGTGTTCCATTTGCTAGCAATATGGTATAATAAAAAAATTGCATGTGTCAAAATTTTTGAACTTATGCTGAGTTTACAGTAGTGTTGTACACAGCAGCAAGCATGGAATGAAGTGGAGTGGAAACATGTGTGTTTGTGGGTATTATGTATCTATTTACCAATTTTATTTTTAGTTAATGAAAAAAATGACCATCATCACCATTCTCTATTATTTTGTTATATTTTATTAATACTTAAAGTAAAAATTTTTGTTTACTTAAATTTGTATGTTATAGTACTTATATATTATATGTTGCATAAATTTGTGGTTGCTTTAACAATTGAAAAGGAAATGATAATAAAAACATAAGAACACTTGTGATTGTGGAAGTATGGCAGGTGGATGAGTTTTGCTCAATTTAACATGCCTAAAAGTGAATAAGTTATGGATGTCAATATTGTTCATCCGACGAGAGATACGTAAGATACGGATGAAACATCTAACATAACAAATTGAATGTGAGAATATAATCATTTGATCCACCAATATCCCTAAATATAGGGGTCACTTTAAATTTATTCATTCCAATTCTAACCTGTGTATGTGTCTGTTTGTGCTTGTAACATGGTTATTGATGCTATTATAGAGGTTACTTTCAATCCATTTTTTGAAATACTAGCCAAAGTCCATAGACACACTTTTGCCCACGTTCATTGTACCACAGGGTTTAAAGAGCCTTGTTATTTTTTGAATGGTTCATCCTATTCTGCTGATGTTAACTGTAAAAATGAAATCATTCCCTAATTTAAGACAGCACGTATTATGTTTATTACCCAAATTTTGATGATCCAAAGCACCATAATATCCTTATGGACTAAAAAGTTATCCCTTCATACACACAAGCAATAAGTGGTAAGCAAATGAATGTTGCCTTTACATTACCTGCCCCACACACACATGATAGAATATAAACTGACATCAACTATCATTAGTAGCAACACTAGAAAATCTGCAAAAGTTGCTTTCCTAAACATATCCACATGTTCCACAAAACTAGCCGTTATATCAATGCATTAAACACGAGTTACAAAAATCTTTTGACAGATTGTTTGAAGACTTTCATCAGCTTCTCTGAGAACATGATGGACCCTCCTCAACTTGCTCTTTTAACAACTGCCTGCAATGACACAATATCACAGTCAGTCATAACTCAAATGTTACACTATCTGCTTTCCATACTTTGCCCCGTAACAAGCTTCAGTTGTTTAACGGTAGTATATTCTTATCCATGCCCATAACAAAATAGCCTCATTAGTCATATTGTCCAACTTATGTTGTGTGGAGCATGCTATTCGTTCATACAACATATTATTACTCTTTCTATTAAAGCACAATCATGGTATATAAAAAAATAGTAGGAATATAATAGGAAAAAAAAACCTTTTATAGAATACACATTATAACATTTATACCTCTTTCTAAGACTTGCACATGGGTTGCTTCCTTTTACTTCTATTAAATTGCTCTGCAAAATCCAACTCTTACATTATGAATCGACAGGAAAGATAACAAAATTGTGAATACAAGCAGCAAATAGCATGTATATGTTGCAAATGTTTCATTGCATATTTGTAACAGTATTCAGTACCAACAAGTAAAATAGCTACATTCATAGTAAAAGTTGATAGGCTGAAAGAACGAGGAGGTAAAAGTACAAACTGTACACATTTAAGTCATATTAAAATGAATACATAACTACTTGAGTATTCATAGGTAGAATTTACAAAACAACACCAGAATAAGCTGTTTGTCCATTTTTTCACCCCCGAATGATCATTTTCCAAGCAAAAGTAGAAGTGTGGTTTACCCCCGGATCTGACAAGAGAGGGAAAAAACTCATTGATTGGAAAGTTAAAGAGAATGACAAAGGTACATACTGTATAAGTAGCTTGGCTCGATTTAGAGCTCGTTCATAGCTCGTTTGTGGCTTATTCAATCCAAGCCTGAACGATATATTGGGCTCGTTATAATTTTCGAGTCGAGCCCGATCCATTACCTGTTCAGCTTGTTGGGCTTGTGAACAATTGAAGAAGCCTATATTCGCAATTTTCCCCTTACTTATTATATAACCCTACACTGCCGTTCGCGTTTCTTTCCAATTTCTTCCCCCATTCGCAGAATTGCATTCATCAACTTTCTAGATTACTTCATCATTTCCTTTTTAATTTAAAGATTCTTGATTTTCTTTTCAATAATGATGGAAACTAGTGATTAAGGTTCTAAAATTCAGCCATAAAGTATGACTGAGTCAGATAGAAATTTCCTACAAAGCAACAAGAATTGTTGCAATTCTCAAGGGTTTCAAAATTTCAAGCTTTAAGGCAAATCACCATGGCTATTGTTCCGAAGGGAAACAAAGTACCGTATGCTATTTTCCTGACTTTTGTCAAAGAATTGATTTTTTTTTATCAAGAATTGATTTCAATTGTTATATTTCTCGCTGTGATTTCTCTGTTCCCAATCACTTTGGTAATGTATAGCAGTATAGGCTATTGAACTTGTTAATATATCATGCTGTTAGTTTCAAACATTCTTATGACAGAAAGAGTTTTGTTTTTTTAGCAAAAAAATTATTAATAATAAAAAAATGAAACAAGCCAAAATCTGGTACAAATTGGTCTGAAACAATTAGCTAGAAAGGTAGTAGCTAGAAGATAAACCAGACCCTAATTACAGCCAAAACAATTCTAACTGATGGAACCTAGATTTAATAGCCAATTGGAGAACAATGGAGGAACAAAAATTAATCTTTTAGCAAACTAGAAAAAAAAAAAAAGAATGCCTGGGCAGATGAGAAAAGATCCAAGCAACTAAAACCTTTGCCATTTAAAACCACATCATTCCTAGTCTTCTGAAGCAATCGTATAGTAGCTTTGACAATGAGATGCCAAGCCTTGAGCGAGTTTTCTGAATTGGTAGGGCTGCCCTTTTGGCTTTGTTATCATTGTCCAATTTTAAGTTGTTGCTACTTACTTTGATTTTTGTCATTATTAGCAGGGAAAGAAATTCCATTTAATGCAAAGGATAAGGAAAACAACAACAATGATGAGAACAATGTCAGTAAAAGAAAAAAAATGAAAATCTGAAGTTTGGAAAGACTTTGAAGAAGTTAAGCTTGCAGATGGAACTAAGAAGACAAAATGCATCCAATGCAAGACATTGCTGAAAATCAATGTTGGAGGTTCGACCACCCAGTTTCTTCGACATATTAAGGCTTGTGCTGTTCGTCAGGTGAATAATAAGAGGCAGCAACAATTGGCTGTGGAACCTAAAGGAATTGAAGTATGGTTGGAAATTTGGTGAATTATAAGTATGACAAAGATAAGATTAGAGAGCTTATGGCTAAAATGGTTATAGTTCATGAGTATCCTTTTAAGATAATGGAACATGAGCTCTTTGTTGTTCTACTAAAGGCTCTTAATCCTCGTTTTGAGAGAATATCTTGTATAACCTTGAGAAGTGATTGCATGAAAGTGTTTTCTGTTGAGAAGAACAAGTTAAAAAGCATGTTAGAGATAAATTGATAGGATCAGTTTTACTGCTGACTTATGGACTTCAAATCAGACTATTAGATATCTCTGTCACACTGGACATTACATGGATTTTGATTGGAACTTGTACAAACGGATATTGAATTTTTGTGCCTTGCCACCTCTACACATTGGGTTTGCTATTGCTGATGGTATCTTTAAGTGTTTAGTTGAATGGGAGATTGAGAATAAGGTATCTACAATCACATTGGATAATGCATCATCAAATGATCTTGCTGTGAAAAATTTGAAAGATAATTTCTCAAGGAAAGGAAAGCTATTTCTCAAAGGGAAAATCTTTCATGTTCGATGTTGTGCACACGTTTTGAACTTAATGGTGCAAGATGGGTTAAGTGAAATAAAGTTTGTCATTGAGAATATTCGTGAAAGTGTGAAATATTTTAAAATGTCACCTTCAAGACTTCATAAATTCAATGAGATTGTTAGACAATTGGAGTTGCCAAGTTCAAAATCAATGGTTTTGGATGTGCCTACTCGTTGAAACTCAACTTATGTTATGTTAGAGTCTGCTTTGTTATTTAGAGACGTATTTCCATTGTATCGAGAAAGAGACCCTTACTATCAGTGGTTACCTTCTGTAGAAGATTGGCAGCAGGTTATAGAAGTTTGTAAAATATTAGAGATATTCCATGATATTACAAATGCATTCTCTGGTGTGCAGTACCCGACTGCTAATTTGTTTCTTCTAAAAATTTGGAAAATTAAACAAATTTTGAATGAAAATATTCTAGATGAAGAAGACTACATTAGAGATATGGTAAAGAAAATGAAACAAAAATTTGATAAATATTGGGGTGAATGCAATTTATTAATGGCAATTGTTGCCATTTTAGATCCTCGATATAAGATAAAGTTGATCGAGTTCTGTTTCCCAAAAATTTATCCTCATTCAGAAGCTCATGCACAAATAAGTATTGTTTGTGAGTCTTTGTATGAGCTTTACTTTGAGTATGCTGCTGCTTATGCTTCAAGTAGCACTATCTCTACTAATTTTCAGACTAGTGTTGGTGGTAGTTGTGGTACCGCAACTATGGGTGCCTCCAATGGAAAGAGTAAAAGTTTAACTGAATTTGATCTTTGGACTCAAGAATCAGACACAGTTTTGCCTTCTAAATCTGATTTGGATGTATGTTTGGACGAAGGTCGTTTTGTTGGCAAAAGTGAAGAAAAGTTTGATGTCTTGCAATGGTGGAAAAGTAACACTCTCAAGTTTTGGATTCTTTCTACCATGGCGAGAAACATATTATCTATTCCTATTTCTACAGTTGCTTTTGAATCAACATTTAGTACAGGTGGTAGAGTTCTTGACCAATACAGAAGTTCCTTGAAGCCAGAAACTGTGCAAGCTTTAATTTGTGCTGGAGATTGGCTACGGGCTGATCTTGGAGTGAATAAACCTTTAAAGGTCAGTTGTCTGATTTTGAGTAAGATTGTTTGATTTATTGGCAGTGTTCTAGCACTTTTTTAGGTTGTTTTTATTTTTTTTATATTTGACTTAATTTACAAACTATGGTACTCTAGCATGATGATGAAATTGCTCAATCGGAAGTATGCTTGGATTAAAAGTTCAACAACTATAGCCATTCATGCTTGTAGTGGTATGATATCTATTTCATTGTTACTTCAATTATTATTTTCCAATTACTTAGTTGTAAAAGTACCAATATTTAATTTTTTATATATGTGTGTATTTCAGGTTACATTTTTTGAGGAGATAGATACAAAGAAGAGGCTGCTAGTAGTTTTTATGACTTTTTCTTGGTTCAGGGGATTCGTTTGAATAATCCCCATGTTTTTTGGTGCATTAAATTGTTTAGGTTTCTTTCTTATGGATTTTGTTATTCACTGTAATTTAGAATTTTTTTCATGTGATTTACTTCCAGAGATTCAGAGAATTAATTGTTCTTTGTCTTTATTTTACTTTAATTCACAAATTCAGTTAGTTGTGACAGAGGCATATAGAATTATGCAAAAGTAATATATTATAATACATTTGTTTCGCATCAAACAATAACATTTGTTAAACTCAAGAGTTAATTCGAGCCAAGCTGAACATTTTCCGAACTGAAGGATTATTGTTCGAGCCGAGCTTGAACAAGAAATTGCAATTCTCTCATGAGCTCGAGCTGAGCATGAACACTAGATATCCTATACGAGTCGAGCTCAATTTTTCTCCTACTCGGCTCGGCTTGACTCGTTTTCAGCCTTATAATCTCACTCTGACACTTGGCTTTGAATGTGACGAAATAAGTCTGCAACAAGCAACCCACCCTGTTCACCTTGATTATCTTTGAGAATTCACAAACTATTCCCTACGGGAAAACAAAATTAACCAATAACTAGACAGATAAGCATATGCATATGCACGAGTCTAGGTAGTATTGAAAAACTTACATGTTTTCTTTGGGCTCTCTTAATGGCTGTCTCACATTCAGGTTTTAGCATCTTTATCAAGGCATCATTCACCTGTGTTGGTGTTATAATACCAACCATATTATGTCGAAAGCAAGGAACATCAAACCCCTACAGCCAATCAAATTCAAAATTTTATTGATTAAAATCAAACAAATCTATAAGACTTATCAGTTTCTAAAAGTCTTAGGGTTAATGTCACCAGTTGTCCCTAAACTATGTTTATGTTGCTTAATCATCTTGGAACTATCAAGTATTGTATCTATCGTCTTCAAACTATTTAATTGTTGCCCTAATCGTCTTGCCATTATATTACATATTAAAAAGTGACGAAAATGGGAGGAAAAATGAATAGTTAGCTCTAAAACTTAAAAAACCTTTCTATTTGAATTCTAAAACTTCACAATTTTCTAGTTCAGTCCTAAAACTATGAAATCTGGGTAAGATAGATGAAGATTTCTCGATACAAGCTTTGGCTTTAACTGATGATTTGCTGTTTCAGACTGCACAAGACTTTCATCACACTTTAACGGTTCTTGAGCAAAATAAAAAAAAACATGCTTCAAATCTAAAGAATTATTCTGCATTGTCAAGAAACTTTGTAAGGCCTCTGGTTTTTTATCAAGTGGACAAGTTTCAATATGTTCAATAAGAAACTACTCTTAACGTTTAATCAACAACCTAAACCTTATCTCTATGCACTTGTGAGTGGCTTCCGAGTAAAACATCTGTCACTGAACTCATTGACATGTTACAGAATGATGACTTTGAGTGTCTAGCATCAACACTGAAAACATCATCCTTGAACGCATTATTTACTTCAATTTTCATGTTGGCATAAAAATGTGTAAGAATCTGATACATGCAAGGATTAGCATCTTTAAGAATTTAAGGACTCTTGATTTCAAGAGCAGTAGACATATTTGACCGAAAGGTCATAACAACTTCTCGGGAATCATAGAAAGATAATAAAAAATCAAAGTAAATAAAGGATCGATAAAAGAAAAAAAAAGTAAAAAGGGTTGTAAGGATGAGGTAGCAACCGAAAAAAATAAGAAAGAAAGTTTTCAAAAGAAAACAATTTAAAAATCAAAGTGAAATAAAAAAAAAATGAAAGGAACTTGACTAAATGCTTAATTAAAATTCACTTACAAAAATTGGTCCCACACCTTTGGCATAATAGCTAAAGTGCTTGGAATATTATGGGGAGGTCCAGGATTCAACTCTGGCCTCCCCAATTCATCCCCCAAAACGCAACACAAAAGTTGGTTCGGTTGTCTTGCAAGTCTAAAAAAATCTGACATTCCCTTTCCATTACTAAGGATTATTACTTCGATTCTCATCCAAACCTTGATAATTTGGTCTATGACACTCTTTATTAGTAATTGTTCACCTCTTTATTTTTCATTGACTCTATTTGTTGCTTTTGAAAATTGAAAAAAGTCACATAAATCCTAGCAATGATTAATATAGGTTCTTCAATAAATCAATGAAAAAAATTCCTAAGAAGCAAGAAGAAAAAAAGACAAAAAAGATTTAAAATGGAAAAAGACTTACAAGCCTTAAATTAAAAAAGCTTAGGACTCAAATAGAAATGTTTCCTAAGTATTAGGATGGGCTGTGCTATTTTTCCTCTCACTTCAGTCACTTTTTAGCAGTTGTTATACAGTAGGATTGACAATTGGATATTTTAAGGACAATAGATACAACAATTCATAGTTTTGAGATGGTTAAGTAATTCTTACTCTTTTTTTTTTTTTTTTTAAAAAAAAATCTTTTTGGTTTTTGTGCATAAACTACGCTCAACTAGTGAAACAGCTACTGCATTGAATTTCTTTGATCAACCTACACCGCTTTCCTTAACAGCGTCATAGTACCGCTTCATTGTTGCACGCGAGGGCTCCTTAAACGGAAACGTTTCATTAGAATAAATCCTCCCCTCCCCGAACAAAGGAATATGAGAAGAAAGGTCTGGGCCCGTATAAAACTTCCCTATACGCTCATCCACTTCCTCGGCTGATAGTTCTGGATGAGGAACGAAACTGTTGCTTGCCTTGACACTCTCAATAAATTGCCTCTTTCTCCCGTTCATAATCGGACTCTAGACAAATAACAAGTTTCCAGCCTTAAATTCAAGGTAGAAACAAAACAAGAAAAGGTAAGCAACAGCCCCTACATTAAACCCCTGGGGCCTAATGACTGAAAAATTGGCAAAAAGTTCAAATATACTTTCACATAAAAGTCGCAATCATGATCAATGAAGCACATGTAACCAAGATTTCTCCTAGAAGACCAATATTAGTGTTAAAACAAACTCTTCACCTTATCTTACCAAAATACCTTTCAAGCTTCCTTTTTTGGACAAATAAAGCTATAGCAATCTCTAGTTACAGTGGTTTCGAAATTGTGGTGTCAGTACATGTTAACATCACAAAAACCCTCATGCTCAACATTTTTGAAAAGGATTACAGACATGGTACAATATTTTCCAGAACAGCATCTGATCAAATCTCCAAAAGTGTCATATTACTACCTCCTTTCATCATTTTGGACTGCAGACCGACTTTGGAACAAATTAATGGTTTCTGTGTTCATCCTTACTACAGATAAGTACATAGTAGACTGGTTTTTTGTATCACCAAAACATGAGAATGTGAGGCATTACTTCATTTCTTATTTCTTGCAGGAGACGTAAGCAGAAGCAGCTGTCTCAGTTGAGAGCTATGCAAACATGGTTTCCATGTAAAACGATTCCATGCAGAAGTTTTGCATTACCTTCATTCCCTTTCACTTTTTTCCTTTTATTGTCATCTTGCCTTTTCTGTTGCTTTTGTGGCTCTATTGCCTCACCAGCATTTGAAACATCAACAGCAAGATTTTGGGCATCCATCACCTTCGAAACAGATTTTTTTTTGGCACCAAAAACTGAATAAGCTAGAGGGATACAGAGAGGGGAAAAAACAGCACAAATGCTGAATATGGCAGTACAAAGCAGAGGAGCAATCCACCATGTTTCAAAAACTATGTTCCTATGGTTCTGTTAGTTGTTCAGCATACAACTCACAGAAATAGTCATCAGTCAGGATTCAGCTTGCCATTTATTTATTTAAATATCCTGAATCACAATAATCAATAAAAGAAACATATTGAAGATTTCATCCCGCAAATGATAAAAGAAATGGAAACTCTAAGAAAAAGACTTGCCCAGACAGAGGTGCAACGGTTTCCTTAGATTTCGAATAATTACACCACCACAGTTTGCTAAAAGAAAATCAGACAATCCAAGACTAGGAGAAAGCAGGGCAACGACCACCCGATCAATTTCAGTGGCTATAGAACTTAATCAACCATCCTAGCCCTGGAAAAATAATGGAAAGCCAGATCTACAAAAGTGCGGTTCCGATCTTACCAAGCAAGATGAAATTGGGAGCCAAGTAACTGCCAGACGGCAACGGCGACGAACGTAGAATACAAGGGTCAGGCGCTCAGGGTTCAGAGAAGGCCCAAATCTATAAGTCGTCCCCGAACTTTGTTCTCTAGAACACTTAACGCCTTCAACTATGACTCGGACTAACTCAAACCTCAAATTTTGTAAGCTGAGACACATAGCCCCCCTCTGTTGACAGAAAGGCATTATTTGCTGAAATTCTATCACATAAGTGACCTAAATTGGCATTTTAACATAGGGTCCGAATAAAGCAAAGTCATCCGAACTTGGCCAAACAAAGCGAAGTCTTCCAGTAGAGCCCAATAATTCCACTCACATTATTATAAATATAATGACAATTGATACTCCGAGTCTTTCCATGTAGGTAATTAACTGGTCTCTTAGAATAAGAAAAGACAATGCATTTGTTATAAAATCAAAATTTTATTGAGGCACAAATTCGAACACAGAGAAAAAAATTCCCTTTTTTCCCTGATTCCTCCATTTTCCAACCACCCGAACACAAAAGAGAAAGTTCGAATATGTTTTAATTTGCTGCCTATCTAAACGGTTCCTAAGCTTTCGCAAGAACTTCTCATTATCCTCCTCAACGATTTTAACCAATCTCTTGACAAGATTCTTCCTTTCTTCCCAACACATGTCATGAACATTGATCTTAGTGGCGTTGCTATGGGAGTTTGTTAAGATACCTTTCCTCAACCAAGTGAAGGTAGGCAATTTTTCAAGCGTCGCCCATCTGGGTCGACTTCTTCCGCCGTCGACAACTTTGAGAACACCTCCGTTGCTATATTCCTCCATCCTGAAAAACTCCATGACCTCAAACTCCCAGCCCTGTAAACCTCCCGGCACCGCCATCCATCGAAGCAAAAATTTGTAGCTCACCCAAATCAAAATAAAATTATTGTCCATTAAAACCCACATCAAGGTCAAATTATTCCGAGTTTTCGAGCTTGGATCGCACGAAACTCTGCTTTCTTCTCTCTTCTGTTAAAACACATGAACTCCTATATTAAATGCCAAGTTCGGCCTCCTTGTTTAATATTATTTTCATTTACCAAAGAGAACAGTTACATGACGGAATTTCAGCATGTGATGACTTTTCGTCAGCAAAGATGGTTATGTGTCGTAGTTTACAGAGTTTAAGGGCTGAGTTACCCTAAGTCATAGTTAAAAGGGTTAAGTGTCTGAGTAAATAAAGTTTAGGGATAAATTATGGATTTAGGTCTTTAGAGAATAATTAGGTTGAGTAAATTGCACTTGTGGCCTCTAACATTTAATTATTGTACCATTTTGGACTCTAACCTAAAAATTTTGCATAGAAAGTTCCTAATCTCGTTTAAGTGCTTCATTTTGGATTTTGTATAGATAAAAACCATTAGTATGGATGAAAAAAGGCCATGTGGTATGTCAGCGTGGGTAATTTGCCATGATGGTATAATGACTAGCTTGCTATTGATGATATGGAAAAAGGGGAAAACAAAAAAGAAAATTGCTATGATGATGTGGAAAAGAAAAAAAATGATGATGATATGAAAAAAAAAAAAAAGAAAATGTATGCCCAGAATCTGGCAACTTTGTTTATTGATGCTCTCCCTCCCATCTCCAACAAACCGTTCGTTCCCACGGCAACAATCCTCCTTATCCTATCACAAATCTCATCCCTGGATTTCATCATTCTGATACCCACTCATCGTCGCCAATGTCTTGATACAAATATGGCAGCAAATCAGGTAGCGAATCAATTGTTGAAGATCAATTGACAGTGTGCTTTACGTTTTGTTCAAATTTGTCTATTGATAGGTTGGCGTTTTCCTCGGATCTATTCATTGACGGTGGGCACGACATTGATTCGAATTGAGTAGGGGCTTGACAGCTGGGCTTGGGTGGAAGATGCGAATCAAGTGGGGGGCAGAGGAGCGGTGGACACATGAATCAAGTAAGGGACAGTGGATGGCAAATGATGCGAATCAAGTGGGAGACGGAGGAGCACTTTAACGCTGATAACAAAAGTTGTTCCAAAACAGGGTCAATGCAAATGAGGGGTTCAAGTTTTTTTTTAATTTTTTCTTACTTTTCCACATCTTCCATGACAATTGGTTTATTGT
Source organism: Aquilaria yunnanensis (assembly GCA_039654915.1). NCBI lineage: Eukaryota > Viridiplantae > Streptophyta > Magnoliopsida > Malvales > Thymelaeaceae > Aquilaria > Aquilaria yunnanensis. The sequence continues at coordinate 98,641,728 of CM077593.1, read as the reverse complement.
GTCACGTGGCAAATCATCCATGCTAGCATGCCACATGATATTTTCTATCTACACTAATATTTTTTATCCATAAAAAGTCTAAGATGAAATACTTAAATGAGATTAGAGATTTTTTATACAAAAAATTAAGATTAGGGTCTAAAATGATATAATAATTAAATATTAGGGGCCACGGGCAAAATTTATCTCAATTAGTTTGATAGATGAAAGTTCAGGACATACCAAAGAAAGGTCAAATTGAAATTGACGATGTGGCTGGACAAGATGGCTGCAGCGGCAACGGTGACGGCAACGGAGATGGCGACTGTCTTAGCAACAAGGGCAGCGGCTGTGAGACATTTCTCTGTTACAAGACAAAAATAAAATCAAAACGCGTTGTGGCCTGAAAAATTGATCACGAGATGGAATAAAGCTCTAGAGTAACTAAGCCACAAAAGTGGAGAAGACGAACATGAGAAGATCGATAGGAAAAGAGGGAGCTAGCTTTAGGTCAGGGAATCTCATAGGAGAATAAAGAGAAATCCGAGAGCACTAAAGAGTTACAAGCTAGAATCAATGGTAGAGACAGGGGGGAGAAGGATCTGAGAGATCAAACCAGTTAGTGGGAGCAATTCAATTCTTCATTCTTTAACTTCCAGTAATAGCTATTACAGGGTATCTACGAGACGGACTTAAACTAAACGACAACGTTTGGGGAGGGCTAATTTTAACATGTAACAATCCCTTTCCCCTTGGAAGACTTTTACCATCAAAAAGTCTATACGGATAAGTGACAACACAAAACACAGAAACTGAAATACTAAGATCCTAGCTTCTTCATCCACTTGCAACTTTTGTCCTTCGCGGCTGTAACTTGTTTTCTTGGTTCATCATGCACCAATCTTCAGTTTGTTTAGCTTTTAAACATAACTGCAGAACAGAAAAATACTATAAGCTTTTACTACCTACCGGACTTCCATGCCAATTTCTCCCTTAACCACTAGGATGGATAGTAGAGTAGCTTAATGAAGGATATTGAGAATCCTTCAATTCTTTTGAGGCAACAAAATTAGTTGCATCCTCGCTCGCTCACTCGAACCATATCTCCAGTAAAATCCAAGAGAGGCTTCTGAGAATCAATTTCCCAAATGGTCGAAGTCCCACCAATTTAGAAACCAGGGAAAAATCAATGCCATCTTTTCCCCATTCATCTGATTTAGAAGCAAGAAACTGCAGAGTTCCTTCTTGTCTTGTGCACTCGTCGGCTATGCCAAAACCCAAGAGCACAGAATCTTGAAAGCCTTCTTGAGCATTTACTATAAGAGGACTTCCAGCTGCCTGATTGAATTTAAATAGATGTTTAGGCTCACAATATCCTGCAACTATTTTCCATGTTTTCTCGCATTGATTTCTCCTCAAAATTACACATATTTGAATCCAGAAATATTCCAATCAACGAATTGTCTGAACTTGCATCTTTTTGATAACCACTCAAAATAACTGACCCATGGTTTTTAGCATGGTGGCTTGTTTTTTTATGTCCCAGACTTCACCTGCTAAGGCCGCATTTTGACTATCTTCAGATTTAGCCTCGGTTGGAGTTTCTTCTCCATGATACGAGTCCTCAAATCCCTCTTTTTAGTGCTGGAACTAGTTGCTTGGAATTCTAACTTGGTTGGACCCTCATGTTGCAGTCTCCTGAGCTTTCTTCAGTAAGATATTTTGCTTTCAACTCTTCTGCTTCTATCATTCTATCAAATATCTCCATCATTGAGTTGAGGCAATCACTTTTGTTCTTGAGCTTTTCTTCACTTCTTTTATAACTCATCTTGGTTGTGTCTAGACCAATCAAGGACTTACACTACTTTAAGCAAACAGAATCGGTTCATCAAGACTGAGGTTCGTGTTTGTTCTTTAAACTCATTTTGCAAGTTGATTGCTTGTCTTGTATTCCTATTACCATAAACAAATGAGATCCAAGTTTCGCCCTCGAGTGTGAATATTTGGAAGAAGAGGGACATTCCGATTTTTACCAGTTAGTGTCTTCTAGTTGCATACATGATAAGAAGCATATTGTGAAACCAAACATTCTCTAGCCTTTTGGTTTCACTGTTAGCAATGTAGGTAGGTTGGGTCTAGATTCACATGGATTCTTCTATAAAATACAATTGAGTCCAATATGCGTTCAAAATATCAGATATTACTTAACACAATGTCTAACATTATTTTCACACAAGGAAATACCTAAAAACGCCTTGTGGATTACTTACCAAGTGATACATTATGTTTTCATAAATTAACAAGTGACTAATCCCACTTGTTGTAATAATACTATTCCCTCCTTTGAAAAAGTGCATCGAAAAGAAGAAATCTATTCATACATACATATATTTCTAATCTAGAGAGGTTATGATTTTTTTCGTATATGAGGAATAAGGACAGAGCAAGATTCGAACCCAGGCAATCTCCTCTCCTCCCATACAATCAGAGATGAATTGGTGAGGACGTTAGTAATGTTGAAAAATGGTGACATGGCCGGCGAGCTGGCCAAAAAGACTCAGAAATTTAAGAAACGATAAAAATGCAGAGCCTCCTGTGTTTTCTTCCAATGCACTTGTGTTTATCGATTGTGAAATTACTCCATTAAAGATTGAAAATCATTCTCCCCAAAATGATGGCAGAGACTTCAAGAAATCGTTGGTGAATCATCTGGCAATCAGTCGTGTTAGCAAGCCATGTCCACCATGTCGTTCCAGTGTTAGCAGGCGTGTTAGAGCCTTCCGCACGAAGCTCACCATGATATGCCCATACAGTTGAGGATGCAAGACCAACCATGAGTTTATCGTGCTAAGCTTTGTTCCATCAAGTCCGTGTCTTTCATTCAGTTCAGCGCCGCCTCCTAACCGGAGATTCTAACTTATTTCATGTTAATGAAGTAATCCTCCGCCAACCGTCTGTTCTAGATCGTCCAAGAAAAACAAAGTCGAGAGGCTGTTGGCTTAGGTGTTCAGTAAGTGCCGTTGCTTGCTACAACAGGGACGGGCGGTAGGTTTCAGCCGTCGCATGAGAAATGGCATCGCAACGTAATTGGGGTCGAAGTGGTTATAGAAACAGCCTTCGATTGAGAATTAATGTCACAAAAAAAATGTCAAACTTGTTTTGCTAATGTGTGAATGCTTACATCGGAGGTTTGCAGATCCAGATGAATCGAAGAATAATCCAATACGATCGATTTTGCTACTTCTAATTGAATTCACGCTTTACAACAGAGAATTTATAGAAATAACAGTAATTTTAGAAACTACAAGTACTGATAGCAATAATCATGGCTGAACAAGATCCTAAATTATGTGATAAAAGGTGATTGGCGTGATAATATAGTTGAGAGCAGAGCCAATTACCTTCAAACGCTTAGCCCAAAACCGTATTATGTAATTGAACAAGATCCTAAATTTTGTGAGACGTAACACTGTCCAATCAACACTTTCTACCTCCCAGTGCCTAAAAGCAGGGCAGTCCCTCTGCTAAAGCCATCTGATCTACTTGCTGTATAGGTGGACGATGGTGAAGATAAAGAACCCCGTCATCTGCATAGAAATACCAGATACAATGTCAACTCAAAACCCAAAGGTAAATGACGTCCAACAACCGGTCTTTTTTTTTTCTTTTTTCTTTTTTTCAGCCAGTCTGTTCAATAAACCAGTTCCCAGATGTAGAACATTATACCAATTTAGGCCATGTAACAAACAAGCTGCGGTCCTTAATTAGGCTTCTACATACAGATTTCCCCAAAAGCATAACAAAAAGCAACATTAGAAGATCAAACTGGTATCAAACTTAAGCATAACCATATGAAAGCTGGGCAGGGCACGCTGGGTATATGGTCAAGCATTGCCTTAAATCTGAATGCTCTTATGGTCATCCAGACATGTCTGCAGCAGAACCAAGGTAACCAACACAGAAACTTATGGAGGTAGGGGCATCCTATCAGGGTTCTTCAAAAGAATATCCCCAACACAAAATACTGGCAGCTGATATATGTATAATGTGTTAATATGCAAGAGGGAAGAGAGATACGAACCATAGAAAATGCAGCCCCATAATAAGGATAAGCTGCTGGTATAAATCTTTCGTATTCATTGTGTCTGTATGGCCTTACTGGAATCTGCAGAGTGATTCATGGACATGCAACAAACATCAAGCTTCAAGTTAAAAATCTTCCAAGGAGAACCACGAACAGCTCACAAACACATCCACCAACCAACTGAAAGAAAACATGAACAACAAAACCAAACTCTATGCACCCACAGAAGACAAAATCTTCAACTGATTGAATTTCTCAAAACTACAACTTTCATGATAACTGCAAGACCAGGCTACTAGATCAACTTCATTCACATCAAAGTTTAAAGGATGAGCAACACAGATCAACGGTTCCTTCAAAGCAACAACCAGAACCATTTATGGGGATTGCCGGAGTACGAACCAAAATTAAAAAAGTCATGATTCCTAATTCAGACTCCCGCTCCTAACTATACTCAGACATGATTAAATGTCACTGTTCCAGGAAAATCATCTGCACAATTTTCCTAATTGAAAATTTTCTTACATAGTTTTAGAGATTTCCACATAGGCACACATTATTAGTAGTCAAGGAACAATGAACAATTATGAAAACCCCAAACCACAATAAGGAAAACCAAACAACAGATAAAACATAAAACATAAAACATAAAATAAAAGAGAAAGCTTGTGTTTGTAGGTGTGCTAGGGAAGAACAGGGAAAACAGAGGAACAGGAAAGAGGAAGAGGAATACCTGCTTGGAGAGAGATAAACTTGTGTACCCAAGTCTCTGGTACTCAACCTTGAACTGGAAAACACCATATACATCTGGAACCTTAAATGCAGTTGAGTATAGACCCTGTAGGCACACAAAACTAACAATGAACAAACTGATTTGGGGACCAAGTTCAAATCACAGATTAACAAAAGTGGCATGCCTTCTTGTCAGTTGATAAAGTTTTGAGAACATAGGGGCTCATCATGTAAAATTGCACTTGTACATCATCTGCGACATATGGCTCCCAGCTTTTCCCAGACCACTCATATATCTCAACAAAGTATTCCTGCAAACAAGCAAGAACAGACATCATATCAAGCATTCAGAGTAATCCTAAGAGCAAGCTATCCAGAGTTGCAGAAAAGCAGAGAAATAATGATTACCAAGTCATCCTTAATCCTGTATACTGCTGGCTCATCTTTTCCCCCAGCTTTGTGGTGCCTTACATTTACAGCCTAATATCATAACAAAAATAAATGTTAGTAAAACAAACGAAAAAAAAAAATACAGTTTAACAAAGAAGATTACAGAATGCTCAGACCGTGTAATCAACCATGAAAAGGGATTAATCGGATGACTCACCTTAAGATGTCCTCTTTCATGGAAAACCCATTTGCTAATTTCATTAAAGAACTGTTCATTGCCGGATTTTTCATATCTGCAACTCCAACATTAATTTCAGAAACAAGTCATTTAGAAACAACTTAACAACATAAATGCATTTTTCCCAAAAAAGTCATGCACAAACATCACCACGAATCACGGGAATCCTGTTTTATACCAGGTATTTTAACATTTGACTTTAGCTTGTTAATACAGCCAGAAGATTTTTAAAGTTAAAAACCACATATTTTCCTCTTTCAAAGCAATAATTTAATAGCACCTTGTCAAAAGTAGTAGTTTAGTATACTTAGGTGCAGCCTGCATTCAGTGTAATGCCGTCCATAGCTATCACTAAATGTGTATCACCATGTTAAAACCATAGCATTCACCATATTCCTAAGAACTTCATCAAAAAGATGCGTCTGATCATCATAATCTAGTCAAACTGGATTGTTTCTAATATAATCCATGATCTTGCAGATTATGATCATAGCATTTCACCAGGATGAAGTTCTAGTCTAATAACAGATCTCTGTGCTCAAAGCTTTACTCACCTGCTTGGGCTTCCAGCCTTCTGCACCCCAGCTCTGAAAAATCTGTTTGAAGCCCAAAGATAAAAACCAATAAATACCATGAGTACATACTTTTACTAACACAAGAGTAGGTCAATGATGGCACATACCGATCACTCAGCATACTTAGTGATCCAGTGATCAAAATTCGAGCATTGTTCCGTGCCTACAGAAGGTGCCAAAAGGATTCATAAGCACAGAGGGACTATAAAAACAAGAGGAAGTGGGGACTGAAGAGGTTGCAGAAAGTGGTGGACATCTTATAACATAGTTCCCATATGGTGATAAGCATACGACTGCTTGGCATTCTCTAAGAAGGAACTGCACAGATCACATGCAAGAACTTTTCAAAAAGCATCTACTCTCACACAGCTGCCAGGATAGAGTGGAGCTTATTTGGTTACATAAACTAACCAACCTCCCAAAGTGTGAAGAGTGCATAAACCATTTTCCGACAAATATATAAAAAGGAGGAAGAAAAGTAAATTACCTGCACAACTGAAACTAAAGAAATTGCAGATCCAGTCAACGACGGAGGACTGGAAAGTTTAGTCTTCGGATTAGCTGAGTATGCAGAGGGAGAAGCTGATAGAGCTTTCAACACCTAAGAGTACAATGATAGACCATTTCGTTACATCAAATACAATGCAAGTCCAGACCTTTGAACAGGTTATGGGAACAAGATACTTTAACTTATTAAGCAGATACAAGCAGCTTACCAAGCTATTAGCAGGGTTCAGCGAATGGGCAATGCCCTGAAAAAGCACTGGAGCCTGAAGGCATACAAGAATTCTTAAGAAAAAAGATGATTGTAGAATAACATGAACAAAATCTGATCAACACTAGCAGCTGCTCATTACAATAATGCCATTGAAAGGAGCAAACATCACTACAAAATCTCGTCCCTTAGTTCTATTTTAGATGAGAACAAGCAACTAGCCAAAACTTCCCCGTCTATCACTCTATCTTCAAGAAGATTTCAAATGTCTTTGAAAATCTTAAATGGCTGTTATTAATTTAAGACCAAACCAATTAGCAGGAATGATTTTAAGTATCTAGCTGAAGAGTAACTGTATGTCTCTGACTGTTCCCTTTTTTTACCTCAATTTTCTTGCTTCCCAATATAACATCGGCCTTAATACTCTCATCACTTGCAATCAGCGTATGGTCTCCTTCAGTATCTGAAATGGCATAGTTTGTGTGATCAATAACCATAGCTGCGGGATCCTGTACCCATAGGAACAGTTCAAACAAATTAACAGCTTGCACAATTAGAAATATTTATCAAAAGCATAAATTAACAATAAAAAAAAATACAAACAAGCTCGGGAGCTAATATCACCTCATCAAAATCAACCCCACATTCAGTGGCAACTTCCCGAATCAAATCAGACGCGTATGCATCAGCAGCAATAATCAAATCATGCCCAGAATCAACAAAATCCAGAATAGCCGCAGGATCAACTGATCCTCCAAAACCTAAAGAATTAAAACCAAAAAACCGATAAAAGATGAAACCTTGGCCTCAATCAAACCACATTATCGAGGAAACAAACAAATGTAATAGGGAACTGACGTTCAACGGTGGGACAGAAGAGAACAAGAGCATCGTAGAGATACTGGCCGTAGCGCTGCAAGGCGATCTTGGGATCGTCAGCGAGCTTGAGGTCGAGCTCAAATCCGCGAGATTTAAGAGACTTGAAGAAGAGCGAGTGTGAGGACTTTATGGCGAAGTCGTCGAGGAGAACCAGGACACGGCGGTCCGTCGGAGAATCAGGGGAGAAGGAAAGCGAGAAAATCGGAAGGACGGCGATCAGATATAGAAGGAAGATTGCCGACGGCTTCGCCATTTTCAAGTTTAGGGCTTCACAGTGTGATCTATCGGAGCCAGGGCGGAGACGAGACTGGACTGATGAAGGGATTTCACCAGGTCAAAGCGAAACTTTGATTCAATAGGAAATTACTATATCACCCTCCACTCTGAAAAAAGAGCAATTTTATTAGACCATGGTTATTGTAAACATATGTTTAATTAGACATAGAGGGTAATTTTATAAGTTTATTCCTCACCCTATTTTTTTTCTCTCTAATCACCACTTCTCCATTCTTTCTGGTCATCGACCGCTTTTGTCTTGTGACACTTTGATCCTCAACGTCTCTCACTCAGATCATGCCGCTTAGATCCTTGGCTAGACAGCAATTCGACTCCGGACCTCCTGTAATGTTCTGATCCTTGGCAATCTCATACTTGGATCACGCCGCTTGCATCCTCGGGCAGACGATGATTGGATGTCGGACCTCTTGTGACATTTTGATCCTCAACGGTCTCTCCCTTGAATCCTCGGCCGGATGGCGATTGGACACATCATCATGTCATTGATCTCCGCCGCTCCGAACTCCGTCACGCATCTCTGATCTCCATTGGTCTGGACTCTGTCGCACGTCTCCACTCTCCTTCTAGCCGAAACCAATGGGCACTTACGCTCCTCCTATTTTTGCAATTTTTTTGAGTTTTCATATTCATTTACATTTTTGTACTTTTATTAAGACACTTTACCTTATTCTTTTTAGACACTTTTAAATTTAAAAATAACAGACACTTTACCTTATTCATTTTTTGTTCAGCAATTATTCCATTTTTTGTTTAGACACTTTTACATGTTTATTTAGACATTTTACAATATTCAATCAGACACTTATTCTTATAGCTTTAGACACTTTTAATTTAACATTATAATAATTTATTTTATATTACTTTATAGACACTTCCACATACTATATTAGACACATTTACATTTTATTGTAGACACTTTTGTTGTTCGGTTATTTTTTAAAGGTAATAAATTATTCAGAAATTATTTAGTTAGACACTTTTATATATTTATTTAGACATTTTTCAATATTCAATTAGAAAATTTTACTTATTGATTTAGATATGTTTTATTATATTTTAAAGATAATAAATTGTTCACAAGTTGATTCTGTCATTTTTTGTTCAGCAATTCTGTCATTTTTTGTTTAGACACTTTTACATGTTTATTTAGACATTTTACAATATTCAATTAGACATTTATTCTTATAGCTTTAGATACTTACACATTTACATTTTATTGCAGACACTTTTATTGTTCGGAAGCAACATGGACGCACTTGGAGGAAACGATCAAAAGCAAGATCCGGCAGGTGATGACGAGATCTAGCAGGTGACCGACGAGATCCGGCGAGTGATGATAAGATCCGGGAAACGATGAAAAGCAAGATCTAGCTGGTGATCGATGAGATCCGGCGGGTGACGACGATATCCGACATGTGATCAACGAGCCCCAACGGGTAACGATGAGATCCAGCGGGTTATGATGAGATCTGAGAAACGATCAGAAGCAAGATCCAGCGGGTAATTGACGAGATCCGATGAGATCCAGAGTCGAGTAGCTATGAGATCTGGAGCCGGATGATGACTATAAGATCTGGAGGCGATGAAAGTTTATCGGATGAGGAGACGGCAGTGGCGGCAAATGTGAGTTTTCAAGAGTGAGGGTGAGTTTTGGTCCAGGGGTAAATTAGTCATTTTATTTACTAGATTATAGGTTATTTATAGGGAATTAAGGCAAGATTAGTATGTCTAATTAAACATAGGTTTACAATATAATAACTAGTTTTATTAAGGTGAAATCATGATTTAGTCCTGTAATATGTTTTTAGGGTCATTTAAGCCCTCATATTTTCAATGTAAGGTGAATTGACCCAGTGCAAGTTGGAGAAAACCTGTTGGACCAGGCAGTGGTAACGCATTAGCCCACATATTTTCAAGTCACAACTTCATTAAATTCTAAACCTCTTGGTAGGCAATCTTGGCTGGTTTATCATCACCTAAAATTTTGTAGATCTAAAAAAAGAAAATGATTCTACTGGTGTAAAAAAGTGAGCAAAAAAATGTTCCACATAATTCAAGGGAAAAATTTGCGCATCAGTAAGACTTTTTTATTCTAAACAGAAAAATAGGTTTTGTTGATGGGGGAATCAGGTTAAAATACAGAAGATCAATATCCACTAGGTAACATGACATTAATAAGAATTCACTTCAAAGGGATAAGTGGACATTAAGGCCAGATGAGATACCTAAAAGTCTCCATGGTTTTGCCCCACTTTCCATAAAATGTCTTGCTTAGGTTTTAACGAGTCCAAGGAGTCAAAATTATAGCTTTGATTGATTTGCTCTACACCTTTTTCCCTCAGCTTTTCATGTAAGCTTTTGTTAAATAGGGTTAAATTGGATTATGTTGGAAACACAGCGGTCGATTTAGTCCTAACTCCCAAGCCAAGTCTGTTCCCAAAGCAGATGTGCCTGAAAACCTGCACTTGGCTTCAAACCAAAACCCCGTTCGCAATAATTCCATGATTTTGAGTTGTTTCTAACATGATTATTTATCCATCACTCTCATTAGGCTTCATCAACTTTATTTCTTCTTTTTCTTTTTTTTTTTTGTTACTCATCAACTTTATTTCTAAACAAAGTGATAACCCACCTTTCCCTGAAATATTTATAGATTTTTTAAGTTGATAATTTTTTTAAAAAAATTATTTAAAAAAAATAAATACGAACTTGAACACAAATAGTAGATAACATCTTACAGTTAATATGAAACTATTTTTTTCTAGATCTTTGAATGAAAATTAATATGAAACTAGTTTCATAACCCGTCTAACGGATTCATGAAAAATTTTGTATTTCAGTAATGATGCACAAGTAATACCTAAACTTCAGTTTGAAGAAGAATGTGCAACGAAATAAACGTTACAACATGTGGAGCAAAGAGACAGTCATAATCTATAAGGGGAATCTATTTTAGGGAATTCTGCAGCAACATCACAAGTCTCTAACAGTTCGATCCTGTTAATAAACAAACATTTTTATATGTGATTAACAATGCACAAGGGTAGAGGAAGTTGTAATTAAAATGTGTCAATGAAGTTAAGCAAAATAATAACATAAGAGCGTAAAGAGTGACCATTCATGTGCTGCGATCATGTGCCATACGAAATCATGAACAGTATTAACAGCATTAGAAGCAGGAGGGGTATTATGAAGTTCCAACCTGTCAAAACATAAAAGTGTGATGGTAAGGGTAAGGTAAATGTATGAAGCAAGAGTGAACAATACATCCAAGATGGTACTTGCAGAGTGGAGGCAATTTCAATTTCAATAGTTGATGATGTAGTTGAATTCAAGGGTTGAGCAGTATCATAGTTAGAATAACTTGGTTCACTGTTAGATAATAATGAAGATAAAACAGTGAAAATGATAGTTAAAGAAATCTAGCAAAATAGGCAAAAAAAAAAGAGAAGAACATACAGGTGTATAGATTGAACTTGCGGAAATTGTGGAGTAATGGTAACCATTGCATCCGGAGAAATACGAGTACATGCATGACTGCATTGGCTTGGTTGCTGATAGGTAAGAGCAATTGGCAAGTCAGGTACCATAAGGAATATAAGGGAATTAGATAGTAAGTAGATGGAAGGAAAACATACAAGCTGGTTTCTAAGTTGGAATGCAAGTTGTTCCTCCTCTAGATTGATAGTATGAAACTTCTTCAAAGTCAATGGGCACGAAGGATTTTGGAAGTTGAAAGAAGTTAGCTCCATCTCAAGAATGAGCTCATGATTCAATGACTGTTGAAATAGTTGTTGAAGTGTTAAGTGACCGTTATCCTATGTCATAAGGAGAAATAAGAAAAAAGTAGTTAATAACATGAAAGGAATGACAAAAATATATGTGCAATATAGCGGGAAGAAAAAAGAAATGAAAAGTAGTTAGAAAATAGGGAAACCGATTGTTCAAGGGAACAAAGTTTTGCAGCTGAAAAACCAAAATTTTTTGAAGCAACTGCATCAAGCATCGTGAATAAAATTGTGCCCGTTGAGTCAAATACTTGCACAATTGCCTTAAAGCTGGAATGAAATATAGAGCATCATTATCACTGTTGTTACTTCAAATAAAATGTAAATGTTAAACCTTAATGAATCAAGTTGAAGAAGTAGAAAAAGCATACCGGATAGGTGGTGTCCGGTTCATAATATTGTAGTCACGGCAGAAATAAGTTAAACCAATGGGTTCAACCTTCTCACAACATTTCTTACACGCAAAATACCACCATCCTTATTCAATGAGAAGGTCAGACACAGTTGCACGACAAGTGTAGTCATTATACTGAAAAGAAAATCCACGTAATCATACATATAGATTAGTGTAATTAGGCATATTGCTATTTCTTGAAAAAATTGCAACTAAGTATCTTACAAATGAAGGTCCACGAGTAAGCAGGTTCTTAATTTCATCAATTGTTCTTCAGCATCCATATAGTAGCCTGAACTCAGGACGACATGTAGCTGCTGGGTGCACATACTCACATACAACATCTCTTCCAATTAATGGTCTAAAATGATGGCATATGTTAAGGGTTAGTAGAATTATAAATGATGTACTTATTTAAGATAACAGGAAAGTAAAGGTAGGTGAAGATGAGTAAGAGATTTATACGATTGCAGATATTCATTGACTTCATCGATGTTGATACTGACGTAAACCTTTGTCCCCGATGTGGAAGCCAAATTATATTGACCTGGAGAAGCAAAATAGTTTGAGTTAGAAAAAGTTGTGTAAGGAAGAAATGTGGACTATTGACTGGTATTTGGTGAATAACAGACCTTCACACAATTTGACAGACATGGAGATGACAACCAGAATTTGGTTACTTGAGGAGTTCATCAATGAGTTGAATTCCAACAAATTTGCTTGATCTCCCCAGAAAGTTATGTCCATCGTCGCCCCACTAAATTATGGAATGTAAAAACAATGATATTGTACATATACAGTGAGGTTCTACAAAGATAGGCTATATAGTCAAGGTGAAAGAAATTACCTTAAATCTCGAACTTTTATGATACGCTTTTTGGTGGACACCCCATCGGAGCGAAGAATGTCAGTTAAATCACTAATTTGGATTAGCTTTCCAACAATATCTGGAATGACAAGAGGAGCAGGTTACATTAGAAATAGAAAGTAACAGTTAATGTAAAAAATTATTAGTAATAGAAGACATACCACATAGTTAAATATTTGCAGGGTAACGTAAATGGATATGATTAAAATGAACAAATTCAAACTTGTAGGTTGCAATTGCCGGTACAGGAACAGAGACCAATGTGACTTTTGTACTTGCGGTGAAACGAATTATGTGTTCATTAGTCACTGGTCTGTATCCTCGGTCAGCCTTGAATATGTGGAAATTGGAAATAATATAGACATTCCATTCTCTGAGAACTGATGTGAATCTTGGTGATATGGAGTTTGAAGCCATTGCATGAATATGATCATTCTAATAAAAGACAATAAATGTTAGTGGTCAACGATATGGAGTTTGCATATCACCAGGGAGCATACTAATGATACGATTATTGACCTGGTCAACGATGTCATTAGTGGATGAAAGAATAGCTCGTTCCTTCAAGTAAGCAATATCTTCATATCTTTGAACCAAATCCGGGTAGGTGGAGGCAATAACATCAGCAATGGGATTAGCAGATCATTGGATTAAGTATTGATTTGGAATCTCAATCCATGTAGGTTCATCCTCATCCTCAGATAATTTTCTTGAGGGGATAGAACCATCCCCAACATGCATAATCCACTCATTAAATGCAGTTACATCTAGTGATGTTGAGTTATACAACCGCATGTTTTGCGTTAGAGAGTACAGTGTGCATTGGGGCCACAGAGGGGATGACAATATTGATGCTACAACTATCTGTGCTTGGTTACCATGTGGGACAACAGGCAAAATCTATCTGAAATCAACTCCAAGAACAACCAGTATCCCACCAAATATTTTTCATTACAGCGGCAGGGTCAACAACAGACAAGATATCTTGGAACGTGCGATCAACAGCCTCAAAAGTATGGCATGTGCCATAGGAGCTTCATCCCATATAACTAAACTTGTATTGCAAAGAAGCTCAGCCATCGGGGTTGACCTCTTGATATTGCACACAGAGGTATTATCTACAGGGATAGGTATCTTAAACATAGAATGAGCAGTTGTTCCTCCAGGTAATAGAAGAGATGCGATGCCTGAACTTGCAACCGCGAGAACAATTTGGCTAGATGATCGCAACTTAGAAATGATTGTGCGCCATAAGAAAGTTTTACCAGTGCCTCCGCTGCCATGCACAAAGAAGAAACCACCTTCACGTGACTCAACTACAGAAAGCAAGGCACTGGTAAATGGTGCATAGTTAGCATGTTCTGCAGCTAAAGCACGCCTATCATAGTTTAATTCCTCGATTAATAATGAGTTTTGGAAGAACATCCTACCATCAACTTATGGGTATGGCATTGTTGGAAATTCCCGTAAACTTCTTCCTATCCTATTCATACTCTGTTCAATTTCATATAGTGCATAGTTTTGCTACTCCTCATTAGTAAGAAGAAGTTGCGAATTGTTCATGAACCTCCGTTGATGGTATAAGATATCTTCACATAAAGAGACAACATTATCGGTCTATAGTGTAAGTGGGTCTTCGACACGACAAAATAGTAAAAAGATAGTAAATAACTGTCGTAATTGGTTTCTAGATGCCCACTCAGATGCCTCACGCAAGCACTGATTCCATTCTCCATCACCCTTTAGAAGACCAAGTGCAGAACATGCCTCTCGATACGTTGCGTAAAGAACCCCGTGGACTGTGCGAATTTCCTCATATAATCGCAGTCCCTTAACAACATTAAGAAGCATACGCAAGTAAAATTTCTCTCCGGCAGTGGGGTGTACAAAGTATAATCTCCCTATACTGCGTCCCCTACGACGACGCGTCCAAATTTTTAGTTGCCTATTCCAAACAAAATGCTCAGGGAACTGAACATATGTCAAGGTACGCGCGATCTCATTATGAGCATTACAATGCATCTATGCCTCAAACTTCGTCATACTTTCCTTATGAGCACGAACGACATCACGAAGGTCTTCACCATCTTGATACATCACATTCTGCTCACCAGGTAAATGGAAAGACAATCTCTCTACAGGAGGATGATGCTCATGTATGAAGAATCCAAAAATGCGCCATATTGCTTCAGATGCTGAGACAAACCTACAATCCATGTACTATTTGATCTCATCTCGTTCATTTGCATTTGTCCTATTAGTGTTATGCTGCCCAGGACGACCACTTTCCATGATAATAGTAGACATGTCAGCACCATTACAAACATATTTGCATAAATACTTTACACACATATCGAAATTAGTGAGCTCCACATTAACGTGACAATCATTCAACACACACAAGTCACGATTATGAGGGATAACTGAGTGATTGTCTAGTGGTACGCCATTAATGACCATAATACGATTGTCACATCTCCTACGATATAAGGGGAAACCATCTTCATTAATAGTTTTCTCATTCTGGAAAGGGCGTGGGTAGTGTTTTGAACAGTAATTTTTGACTATGCATGGACAGCGTGGGTTGGCAGGGCCACATGGTCCATGAATCATATGGAAAAACAACCGCCTTATATCCCACGGGGTCTTTATCTTTGTTTGGAAGTTTCGTAGAGATGAAACGATCAATTTTAGCAGGAGTGTTGATCTTGTCATCGGGATGAAGGAGAAGCGCGATATGAGCATGAGGCAAGCCTCGCTTCTGGAATTCAACTGTGCAAATATCTGCAATGACATGACCAAAGTGCCTCCGTTTAATTATATGTTGTCTAAAATGGTGGAGTTTCATCATGAATACTCGGTCCACAACATCTGGTCTATCTTCGGGGGGTTGGCCAGGGATTATTTCAAGCAAGTGCTGTATTTCTGGCCATTTTGGGTTACATATATAAGTAATGAATAAATCAGGGTAACCCATAACATGACATAAAGCCATTGAATCCTGGTAGTTTTGTATCATATATGTTGGACCCCCAACAAAAGAAGATGGTAGAATTGTTCTCTTCCTATACAAGGAACCATCTGTGTCACCTCGATTAACTGCATCTTGTAACCCACATAAGATTTCTGCACGGAATCGATCTCGATTTATTCTCAGCCAGTGAAAATGGGATTTAAGGGCTACACAATAAGCATTCATAGTATACTCATGGAATAATCGACCACCACGGAGGAGAAGTGAATGAACATTATAACGTTGTTGTATTTGGAATGCATAGAATTCCCTCGGAGTTATAGTTCCTACATGATATAATTCCCCTTCCACTATGACATAACTTATTTCCAAATGGTAATTATCTTCGCCATACACTAGGAATAGAGGAAAATGTAAAGCACAACGTTTTGGATGGAAGAAGTTAATTGTATGAGGTTCTGAATCACGAGGATAAACCAATATATCTCGATGGTTACCATTCTCCTCATCGATGCCATCGAATAAGCCAGCAACCTGATTAGAAGTAGGGAAATCATATCGCCTGTCCCGTCCCCTAGAACTTAGAAGGCGGATGCGTACAGAAGGCTGTGTCATGTCATCCATTCGATCCCATGCCATTCTAAAAAATTGAACCAGTTCATTGTGTTCATCAAACATTCGTATGATACCATCAACAATCACTTGATCATACTCGGTGTAACTTCCATCACCGAAGCTCATTCTGCGGTTATAGGTTTCATGCTCTATGTCATACATATATAATTGAGCAAATCTAGGCTGATCACCTGTGCTAGGATATAAAGAACCAATGAGATGGTAATTCATTCCACAAGACCTAAATGTCGGTGGGCCCTGTCTATCACGTGTAGTTGGATCCACATAGGCACCAGTTGAAGTGAAAGAGAATCTACAATTGAATTCTCGAATATGTCTTCAAAAGTACTTTGATAACTCATCCCCATTTATAGTCAAACAAATGACGAATAAATTCTGGTGGTGGGGGCGAATGAGGAATAAAAACCTTGCCTTTTCGGCAACATATAGTGAATTTTGGGTTGCTGCTCTGCCGAGACTTGTTACTTCGTTCCTCATACCACATAATCGCCCCACAATGGTGACATATACAGTTTGGAGGCCCGAGATCTTCATATTCAAAGCATGTCCTTATTTGGTGTAACAGCATTAGCAGAAGTATAAAATGGTATGAGGAGTGTAGTGGGATAGTCAAAAGAGAAAGCATACGTTGATGGACATCGTCATATTGTTGTTGGGCACGGATAACGACTTTCTCTACTTCTTTTAGAGTTGAGGAGTTCGCATGGAAGGAATGTCCTATCAGATAAAACATGTATTTTTAAAAGAAGGAAATGAATGAAAGATAATGGAAATATTTGGTATAGACTGTAAGTATACCTCGAGTATCGAGCGAGAAATCATTAAAGGGCGTAATGGTGATAGGTTCAAAGCGGGAAGATAATCTTGTTTGAGTTTTGGAACATCTTGCAGCAGCAGATGAGCTTTCACCGACTTCAAAAGTTGTAGAATGACCTCGCAATGGTGTGGAATGGGATGGTAAATAAGTAGTGTGCGCAACATTTTGGCTACTCGGAAGACATGAAGCATTCAACTCGGCATTAAAGGCTTGCTGATTTGTTATATCAGCAAGTGGAGGTCTAGATGAAACATTAGACTCTAAATGAGTCAAAATAGCAGAAGGATGTAAAGTTCGACGTAAGGAATCACGTCGAGCAGAATGGCAAGCTTGTCGATGAGCACGTCGTAGCTCAATGCGAGGTGCTCTTCGCACACGAGAATCCATATCCTTAAGAGTTTAAGGCAGTGCCAGAATATTAATAAAATTAAAACACATAATTCCACAAGAAAAGGTGTAGGGTATGGAAATAGAGGGAAATAAAAGTGAAAGAAAATGCAGTAAGTGAAAGTAATGGAATAAAAGACTACAAAAATCTTCAGTTTCCTACTGATTATGCTTATTCTTGTGTTAGTGCTCATGTCCATGCTCAAGCTTGTAATCAAGGGTGTCAGGTTTTCAAAAGTTATAGGAATTCTTTTTTTTTTTTTATTAGTGGGACTTGATAAAAACGATCTAAAGGTAAGATGTTTTTATTTACCTTGCACCTGCTTCCTTGTCCCTCATTACTACTTAAATGGAGAAACATTAGAATGAAAACAACACACGCAAAAGAACATAAACAACAATGGAAAAGATAGACAAAAAAAAAAAAAAAAACAGCACCAAAGATCATCAGTTGACCTTACTTTGGGGTCTGTCATTCTCAACTGCCTAGGATAAGCATATGTCGATGTTACATACTAATAACAATTCCCTGACTCTTCAGTGAACAGACCTATTTGATTGTATTAAAATAATATTCTCATACAACATATATGCATATATCACTTCCCAGCTAGAATTTTTATCTAACAGACACATTTGCTTCCTCTGAATATCTTTATGAAACATAGGATGCTCAACTTATCATAAGCACATGACACAAAAAAAGAGAATTTTTCAATCAACTCCCATTCATATGTACTAATGTCAACTTTTTTTAGTTTTTCAGCTTAGAAATGAAAGCCTAAGGGCACAGAGGCAATATTTTTACAAGTGAAGGTTAAACACAAGTCAAACAACTGAAAGCTATACACGTGCAAACTTAAGCCATGAAAGGAAGTTCTACAGTTAAAATAACCAATTGGCAGAACCTAGCTCATTATGTGATGTTCTTTGCCATATCTCTGCGACACACAGCATCTTTCAGAATTTTCAAACCTAAAATTCTGAAGAATGGGCATTGATATCTCTAGTGAGAACGGTCCAACCTTTATCATTAAGTTATAAGCTCCTATTTGAATCTGATTGTGCATCATATAGTAGCCTTCCTCTTCCAGAACCTCAAACAGGCAACAACATAGTTATTTGGCTTTTCATCAGGGAGAATGAGGTGGCATACTATACAAGAAAAGATAAGGGTTATAAAGATTAAAAAGGTTATTATTACAATAACCTGTTGCTTTAAAATCCATCTATTAAGTTCATATTCAAGCTCATTCTTTAGCACAGCCTTGGAAAATCGACCTTCACTAATTTAGAGCTGATTTCTACATGCTTATATGAAATTTAGTACATGAATATGCATGCATCACAACTCTTCCATGAGAGTAAAAAGTTAACTCCATACAAGAATAAAGCATGTTTTGTTCTATAACTGTAATAGAACAGTAGAGAACTGTTTTACTTGGTACTTCAGAATAGTTTGTTTTTAAGTCAATTATCCATTCAAGCAAAAAACTGGGTCAAACATCAACTGATTATGTAGCTTTTACAAAAGCAATAATTTAAATATATGTATATAAAATCAAGATGCCATATAAATAGAAACCTAACAATCTTAAAACACACACACACACAGAGACAAACAAATACAAACCCAAAGCCGTAGGTGAACCAGAGTCATTATTACATGGAATTTGAATGCTAGAACAAATCTCTATTGCATGTAAGCCTAAAAATGACTTACATTTTTTCAAATATTTGCAAGAAATCTTTGTTTCTCATGAGAAACTAATACTTGACTTTAATTAAGCACATGAGTAAAACAAAGAACAAATAAATTAATAAAACTAGTTTAAAGGTGCTTTACAATGAAAATGCTACATGAACATAAATAGATAAATGAGTCATAATGTTAGTTAAAGCAACGGTGAAGGAGAGGGAGAGACGAGAACTTGCATTACATTTTATGTAGATCATACTTTATAAAGGTTTTTTAGTTTTCCCGAAATAGTAAAACAAAATAAGCGTCAAAATACAGTACCTAATGACACTGTTATGAGGAAAAGCCCTTTTGCAAGCCGTAGTTGTGCTTGATATGCATTCATGAAATTAACTTGAGGATCAATTTTCTAACCATCAATCTAAAATTTGGTAGTCCATATCTCCCACAAATAGGTGTAGGTTATAGAGCATCTGAGTGTAGACTAAATGAGCAGTAAGATTTAGAAGCAATGTGTGCTTTAACCAGTAACACTATATAGACACATGCAAGCAAGTGCACATTTATAATCACACCTATTTGTTGGACAAAATATATAGTGAAAAGTGAACAAGATGTCCTATGAAAAAAATATAAGTCCTTACCATTCCACTGTATATAAACTCAGCAAACTGATCAAGCTTAGCTTGGTACCTAAGCAGAAATGGACGTAGATGATTTTTATACAATTTCCTTGCCCTCTTATAAATTTAGATTAGACAAAACATTAGAACATAATGGTACCACTCGATTAACGCCATATGTTAACATACTAAAACAATAATGCGATGAACAATATTGGATATGGACCACTCTACGAAAGAGAGACCAAAAGGCTTACAGAGGTTGATGAAAGCTGAAGCCAAACCAGAAAGGCAAACTTCACATCGTAGCAGAGTGGAAACCTGAAGAAACAAAGTCAGCTTCCTAATGTTACAAGACATCAAACAAATAAAAGTAGCAACCAAAGAATCTAATGGCTGGTTCCACGCAAAACTAATACTTTATTTATCTAAAATGACTTATTTTTATTTTTATATTTTTAATTTAATTTTATTTAAAAATTAATATTATTTAAGTGTAATAATTTCTTAATTTTAAAAATTTTATTATATTATTATATTTTTATGAATTTAAATTCATAAAAATTTAATAACATCATTAAAAAAATTATTTTGAATGAATTGTTACACCAATATAATATTGATTTTCAACTAAAATTGGTTCTCAATTTTAGCCAAAATCACGAGTTGGCCATCATATATAACTAATTGCAAGATTAATCATTAATCAACCAGTAAACCTCAGATGCTTTGTTATCCTTTTTGCCCAACCAACATCACCGGTACTCTCCATTGCCTTGTCCTTTCACAACCACCGGGATCCAAGGCCCTGAGGAAGTCCTTCTGTTGCTTTCTAATTGCCAACCTAGGGACTCCGACCCGGGTCCCGAAATCTAGGTCATGTCGGGCGGCGGTTAGTCACTTTAAGTAGATGATTTTAAATTTTGGTCAGCTTTAGACCAGCCACAATAGGGTTTTTAATTTCGTACCATTTTGGGCGGTATGGCCGGTACATTCCGGTATCAGAGGCAAAATGGAACGAAACAGGCTGATATAGTCTCGTCCTATGTTCCAGTCTATATCGGTTTGCACTGGCATCTCAGGCATACAATTATCTCAGTCGATACTGGTCCATAATTGGTACTCTGTTATTTTTGTTTCGTTGTTGCCGGCAAGTAGTAAAATTTAGACACTTTGGTCGCTACTTCAAAGATCCAAGCACAAATCTGTGTTTTCCATTAGAAAAAAACATCAATTTGCCCTTTTTTTGTTCTGGTTGGTGTTATTTGATGCAAGCCAGAGCGAGAGAGAGAGAATTGTCTGAGAGACCGAAAGAGAGAAAGACGAACAGAGATCAGGAGAGATGAAAGAGAAATGAAGATGAGAGAGAGAAATGAAAGAGAAAATGAGATAAGATAAACAAGGTGGGGGGGACCGAGAGTCAAACTCTCACTTTTTCTTTAATATTTATTTATTTTTATTTCTTTGAAGTTCCAAAGCAATAAAAATAAAAGACAAAAATAAAAATAAAAAATAATTAGTTGGAATAGCTGAAGATTTTCAATATATTTTAATATACTCTATTTAAATATTTATGTAATTTTCATATATATATGTATAAAATTTATTATAATTTGACATACCTGAGACGTATCACCGATATGATATCGGTACATGAGATTGTACTGTATCATTAAAAAGATGATACAATATTTGGTACGAGATTTAAACCCAACACACAGTTCAAGCAGACGTTGGTTCATGTTCAACTGCAGTCGGAGATGAAAGCACTAAAACCAAAGATAAATTTTCAGCCACAGCCAGCATCACCGTCGGTTCGGCCCAAAGAACAAAGGCGGCAGTTATGCTTTCCGGGTTCATTTTCTGATGCCGATTAACCGGCTTCCTCCTCTGCCCCACTCAAACAAAACAACAACTACTAAAAACGGTTTTGTGGAACCGACCTCTGCCCTACTCGAACAACGGACTTTGCTAAAGGATGGTGACCGTAGCGATACTGGCAGTTTTGCCCATTTCCTCAAACATTTCACTTTTTGTCAATTAAGGACTAGATTTAGAGGTGCAGCAAAACATGACAAAATTAAGGGATGCCTCGCAACCTGCTATTTTAGGTAATAGGTCACATGGTATTTATACTCCATCTATCCCATTTTTTTATGATGCAATTTTTTGGTATAAAGATTACACTACTAAAAATATACAGTTTACCAACTGCTGAATTTACCAATGCGGAGCCGTTGGTAAACGCACGTTAGTATTAGATTTGTTGGAAATTTTTTTACCAACGCGCAAGTAATAACACGTTAGTAAATTCCAACACGTACACGTTGGTAAAATTCACGTTGGTAATTACCAACGGTCAGGAACCGGGACTTGGGTTCCAACGCGTAGTTGTAGTTACCAATTTTCATGACAGTTGGTAGGAGGCCGCGTTGGTAATTACTAACTTATGGCAGTTGGTATTAGGGTTGATAGTTACCAACTGCCATACGCGTTGGTAATTTGTGAGTTGGTAGCAAGCCGTTGGTAATTACCAACCGCCATACACGTTAGTAACAGTGTCTGTAAGCACCAACGCGGATGACAGTCGGTAATTACCAACGCGCACAAGTTGGTAAACCCCAGTTGCGCGTTGGTAATGTACATTTAGCGTTCCAGGATTCGGTTGTTTCGTATTTTTCCCAATTTGAAACAAGTTCGAAACGAACATACCAATAGTAAAGTTCCCCCCGCCTTGCTCAGCAATAAAGATTACACAGATATGCACACGTAATTTCCAAAAAATATTCTCAAATACACCATAATTAAAACATCAACATATATGTTTGGAACAAACCATACAACATTCAACAGATTACACATCTCAGTAATTTCAACTGAGTCTTAATTATTTCTAACAATTATTATGTAAGTCTGATAACACAAGAAATTTGGAAATGATGTACCTGTTGATGACGACCATCACTATGTTCAAACCATAGTGACAACACATAATTTTTATTATCAATATTAATAATTAAAAATAATTTCTCTTCATAAATCCCGTTTTCATTTCGGAAGGAAAAAAAAAATGAAACTTACCTCGAACGACTTTGAACGGAGAGGAAAAATAATGGGTACGTCTTCAAGCTCACAGATGCAGGGAGGAACTGAAAAAATGGGGGGAAAAAACTTAATATCCTGGTAATATAAGAAATTTCTGAAAATGAATAAAAAACGTTAATCTACACGCGTATTATTACAAAAAAAAATGTTACTAATAATAATATTATTATAATTATTAGTATTATTATTATTATTATTTGGACGTAATATTATTATGACTATTATTAGAACTATTACTATTATTATAAAAATTTGGTACAAATAATTTTGTTTTGTATTATTATTATACTAATCATTATTATTATTATTATTGTTGTTATATTTTTCATATTATTCTTATTATTAAGCGTATTATTACATTATTATTTTCCTCATTCTTATTGTTCTTGTGATTAAGGTAATTATTATTACTTAGTTTCATTAATTATTATTATTTTCTAACTTACTTCTACAACTATGTACTCTTCTTAATTATTATTATTATTATTATTATTATTATTATTATTATTATTATTATTATTATTATTTTATTGTTACTATTACCCAACACTAAATCACTCAAACTAAACCTTAAGTCAACTAATTATGATCTAAAGAATATAGAAAAAAAATAAATGAAATAAACAATCTATATGGAAATTGAAAATACATATCTTCAACATAATTAAATACCATAAATAAATTTCATCTTCACATTTTCAATCACTAAAATTACCCATAAATAAAAAATAATTAACACAAAATAAATGCAAAAAACCCAACTAAGATAACCAGAAAAATATATAACCACAGTTATAATACATAAATTTTAATTACAACAATGTATAATAAAATACAATTTTTTTCCCTAGAAAAAAAATTCGGATAACAGAAAAAAAATTATAAATGTACTTCTACCAACTTCAGAAGCTACGGGATGTAACAATGAGAAGCTATGAAACCTCAAATAAGAGCTGAAACTGAAACAATAATGCATCAAAATCCCTCCACGATTTTTTCGCAAATATATACCTAAAATTAGCAAATATCTATTAAATACACATATACCCATGCTCAGAACGACCTGATCTACAAAATGGATCCCAAAACTGCGCAAAATGGCCAGACGTTGGACGCCAATCGACAGCGTTGCCTGAACTCGTGAAACCAGAGCTTATCTCTCCTCCTCCCCGCCTGATTTCGTGACTAAAGCAGCTGGAACGAAGAAGACGAATTTAAAAACCATTTACCAACGGTTAGCCTTAACAAAAAAAAAAAATTTCTACCAACGTAGGGAAGTTGGAATGTTATCAACGGTCGTGACCGTTGCTAATTACCAACGGCTAGGCCGTTGGTAAAAAAAAAACCTGAAAAGAAAATTTTACTGTGTTACCAATGTATGCACGTTAGAAATAATTACTAACGGTTCTACACATTGGTAACTACTAACGGCTACGTCGTTGGTAAAGGTGCAGTTGGAAAAGCAACAAAAGTTAGTAGTGTTAAAATATGTGTTATTTATATTATTTTTTCCACATCTATCCTTAAAGTGAAAAAATTTATTTTTTATTTTTGTTTAGTAAAAATTTAAATAAGAACCAGAAAAAGGAAAGATTGTTTGTTAGGTTTAGGGCATTTTTTGAATTTTGTTCAAAGAGAGTGAAAATAAGAGTACCAATGGAAATTAGATGTTATAAATTTCCTAAAAAATGGTGGTACCAAATTTAGGTCAGGTGGTTTCAGAATTTGATTACTTGGCTTCGGATTTAGGTATTGTTTTTCCAAATGTGGGTTAAGTGATATAAGATTTAGGTTACTCAGCATCAGATTTAGATTTAGTGGTATTAGGGTGAGGTTGAAGTGGAATCAGAGTGATTCAAATGTTCAAATCCCAATCTATAAAAATTGGTTGTGATTTTGGGTAAACTTTTTAGAGAAAGTTAAAGAGAAGAGCAAGAAGAGTAAAATCATGTAAATAAATCAAATTTCTTTTTTTGGGGGGGGGGGGGGGGGAATTGATGCAACAATAGCATGCAAGAGAACTTATCGAGATGGTAGCTACATTGCAAAACCCCAAATCCAATGGCCTGGCCCTTCCAAGAAGCAAATAATATTTGGATAAGAAGATGAACTTTATGCTAATATATGTTTTGAATCCCTAAAGTTGTGTGTGTGTGCCAATTTTAACCTAAAATTGTTTCTTCCAATAATCATTTGTTGATATGAAAGAGGATGTCACATAATATTTTACATAAAATTCATTTTAACTTAAGTCAATTAGTTTCAGAACGACTTATTTTTATTCTTACATCTTTTTTTATCCAGAATTAATTTTAATTAAAAGTCAATATTATGTAGTTGTAATAATCCATTGAAAATACAATTTTTGTAATCTTACTAAAATTTTATGAATTTTTCTAGTTTAAGGCATCAAAAAAGAAAATTTCATAAAAATTTAATAACATGATAAAAATTTACTTTCAGATGGATTATTAAATCTACATAATATTGGCTTTGAAATGAAATTTGTTTTAGAAAAAAAAAATGTAAAAGTAAAAATAAGTCAATTGACTTAAATTAAAATGAATTGACCCTTAGGCTGCTACATGGATATCCAAATAACCACACCATCAACTCCTATATGAGATAACAAAAAATTGACAAAATTGACTATGACAAGACATGTATTAAGAGGTATGAGACTTTATGATGACACATGGTGAGTTAAGTGACCATTTCAGCATAAACATTAAAGTTAGGAGATTATGAATGGATTTTGCCTGTAAATATTAGTATAACTCAATATTTATATCTAGTAAAAATAATATCATGAATTAATTAAAAATAATAATTTTTTTTTTTTAAAAACATTTGGAGGCGTTAAAATTAAATATAAAAAATAAATCAATATATTTTTATACATAGAATATTTAAAATACACTATAAATATTGAAAAGTGAGTAAATACAAATAAAATATTCAAAATCTTATGATACGTAAAATATTAAGAGAGTAATAACTAAGGTCTATTAGAAACCATAAAACAATGTTCGGGGGATCGTTTGAACAGTTCTGAGATTTAAAGTGTCATCCAAAACATTTGTCCGGCCATTTTAACTGATGGGTTAGTGACTTGACCTGCCATCAGTGGCTGTTAGTTGGGCAACCCACGTGACGTTACGTGATGGCTTCAAGGACTAAATTGTTTGAACTCTAATAATATAGATACTGAATCATAATGAGTTATAATTAACAGAATCATTTGTCTTAATAATAGTACTTCAAGGGGGCAGAAGTTATTTAGACCGAAAAATTATTGCCGGGTTGGAAACAGACTTGCCGTCTAAATATTTTTTATATGGGAAAGGTTTAGCATGGAGACACGAAATCAGATTGTTTTTTTGTGTTCAAAAGATTGATAAAAGAATGGTCATACATATCGAAATCAAATGATGCTTACTGGTTGGACAGGAATCAAATGTTGGACAATAATAATTGAAGGGGAAAGTCCAAAGTCAGTTTCAGACCTCAACTTAATTTCCATGCGAGACAAACCGTCCTTCCAAAATATCATTATTTCCACACGCATTCATTAGTGCCGCTGCTGGCGGTTGTGGTCCTGTGGAGCTAAGGTTCCGCTAAATTTCATGGTTGATTAGTGTTCGACTCTCTATTCATGTTTTATTCTCTCATTCATATCCTATTAAATAAATTGAGCTCTTCTCTCACCTCTCACAAAATTATGAGTCCTATTTCACTATGTTTTTTTAATAATCAAAGGTATCTGTATAAATATGGACAGATAATACTTTTTTTTTTCCAAACTCTATAAGGCCACCAAATAAGCCTAACTAGCTTTTTATCCAAAGTTTGGTAGCAGTAAGGTTTGAATCTTTGACACTGCTTCACAATGTTTAATGTGTGTGCCACTTCTTAGGGACATTAGTAATGGCCATGTTTTATATTACCATTAGTGATTAATGTTAAAATTCTCAAAAACAAAAAAATACACAAGCTTAATCTCCATTGCTGATAAATAATACAAAACTCTAGTAAATCTCGTAGCGAAAGAAAGGCAGAAGTGACTAGCGGGTGCGGGCTTGGCCAACTGTCTAGTTTTGAAGTGAGTTGAGATTAGTGGGGAAGGAAGACTAGAAGAGGTTGTTATACTTCAACTAATTACTAATGCATAGGTTTAAATGCAATGCAAGCCTCTGAGGTTTGTTACATCATACAACTTGGTCCTCAATCTTAAACTCTTATGCTAGTAGCAGCTCCTAAACTTTGCAAATCAGCTCATATTGGTCCAACTGCTACTGGAAGACTCTCTTAAATGTTTGGTGAGACTGATGAAAAATTTCCTCCCAAAGTTATTTTTGCTTGTAAAATTTCATAGTTATATAGCCCTTCAAATATAGCGTATTAAGAACATTCTTGTTCCGTCGGTGTGTGGAAGGTAGACAATAAAAAAGGTCATAGATATGGAAAAATACATTCTGGTGAGTAAATTTAACCCAATTAACTATATATGGAGGTACCAAACTATATATTGACAAAGCTAATATATACGAAGCGCTAATTTGTCAAAAACTGAACCATGAGTGATCATTTGATCAATTGCTAAAACACTGGGTTTGTCAGTGGTACTTCCCAGAAGTTAGCCTTGTCCTAGTAATTTCCATCCACAACTGGACCAACTTGTTATGAGCTGGATAGTCTGAGAAATGGTGATATCTGAATTCAGGTTAGAGAACCAACTTGATTGAGTTGATAAACTTCATGACTGCTACCGCATTTTAGACCCAATTATTAATATATATATATATATATATATATATATATATATACACTCCCCTGGCCAAAATTATTGTATATAATTATATATTCAATTTAACCATACCAAATCTTTGTAACATTTTTACATTTAGTAAACTACTTTACCATATAATTCTTAAAATATTATTGCAATATCCATTTTTTTTTTGAATTTATTGATTTATGTACAAAAGGACAAGGATAAAAATGAAAACAATTTCCTCTTTTTTAATTTATCTGTCAAATCAAATGCTTCAACATTTTTGGGATGAAAGCAGCATTAAGTCAAGTCTTCATAAAACATAAATTAATGATATAATTATGCGGTCCTAATAATACAGTAGCTGGAGAAGATACTTATTCTTCACTGCTGACCGAATTGAGGATACTCCAGATATACTACTATGAGGTCATGATTATGCGTTCCCTTCTAGCATGTATCTATCTATCTATCTTATCTAAACTTGGCCTTCCAAGCAAGAGAACGTACAGGATAGCGATCACATGCCAAATTTCCAATCGAGCAATAATATCCCAAAAGCAAAGCAAACATAAATACCAGATATTGGCCGAGGCTGGTCACATAATTCTTCCCCCTCCCCCTCACCCCCGGGTCATATATACTAAACTCCAGGAAGGCGGAGATGGCAGGCCGCGTAGTTGAAAACGGCGGCGGCGTTGCAGGGGCACCTCCATCGACTGAGAGAAGTCCACTACCAGCAGCTTTCGATCATGACCCCCCAAAGAAAGCAAAGAGAAACAAATTTGCTATTGGTTGTGCAATTCTCGCTTCCTTGACTACAATCATACTTGGTTATGGTAATAAGGAACTCTAGATTTCCTCTTCTTCCTCTCATATTTTCACCTGCATTTGCACACAATAATTTCATGTTAATTTTTTCAATTTTTTTAGGAATTAACTACAAACTCAGTTTTTTTTTCAAAAAAAAAAAAAAAAAAATACATCAATTTGATTTCTGCATGTATGTTTACTTATTCAATACGATATAGAAAACTTGTAAAAAATGTTAATATTATCAGTGTAAAGATTTTTCTTTGTTACATGAGAGTGAGGTGAAAGGGGAATCCGGAATCAAACTCGTTCATATTCAAAATGATTTAATTTAATTTTTAACTTTTTTAATAGGAACCCATTTCATTTGAAAATAATTCATTAAAAATAAAATTTTTATAATATTATTAAAATTTTATAAATTTTTTTAATGACTAAAAATAGTTCATAAAAATTTAATAATATCATGAAAAACTTACTCTCAATGAATTATTAAACTTACATAATATTAGCTCTTGAGTATAATTAGTTCCTGACAAAAAAAAGTTAAATAAAAATAAGTCACTTTAGATTATAAATTACTTAAAGTAAAATAAACTGGCTATGCTAGCAGATGAGTTTGGAGAGGATTGTAGCTCTACTATCCGACAAAAATGATATATTTATAAAAAGCATTTACTTCTTTTTTGAAAAAAAAAATAAGTATTTTTTATAAAATTTTCCTTTTCCAACTTGGGTGCAAAAAAGACCATAAATGATTATTAAATATTTTCTAAAAATATTTGATTGAAATGATATTAGGCAGATAGAGTGTTTAAGTTTTAAACGGTAAGATTGGTTTTAACTAAAAGATCAACAAAATTGAAAATAATTATAAGTTTCTTAATGATTTATTGACAATTATATTATTCCTTTTTACCTTCCTACTTTTTTTCAATATAAAATCCATGTACGATTGAATAATATTTTTGAAAAAGTGAATTTTATGTATTTTTTTCTTCTTCGACTTGAAGAAAACGTTAATAAAAAATTTACTTCTACAAAAGATATTTTAGAAATTATTTTCAAATTTCTCAAACAGTAGAATTTTAATTATTGTACAATTTAGGCTAACGATCACAAATTGTTGAATGTTTATATTGAGAAAAACTAGATGTTGGGGTGATGAGTGGAGCCATAATCTTCATAAAGAAGGACTTTCATGTCACTGATGTCCAAATCGAGATCCTCGTCGGAATGCTTAGCTTCTACTCTCTCATCGGCTCTTGCCTTGCCGGCTACACCTCTGATCAGATCGGCCGCCGTTACACTATACTGCTTGCGGATGCCATTTTCTTCGCCGGCGCCCTCCTCATGGCCTTCTCCACCAACTACGCCTTCCTCATGTTCGGCCGCTTTGTGGCTGGAATCGGGGTCGGCTACGGCCTAGTAATCGCCCCAGTCTATATTGCCGAAGTCTCTCCAGCTTCTTCTCGCGGCTTCCTCACCTCCTTCCCCGAGGTATATATATATAATCTCTAGAAATTAAATATACTGCTCTCTTTTTCTCCCAAATTCTTGGTAGATAGATTCTAGTTTCAATATCTCAAAATTTTACAATATTTTTATATTTAGTAAATTATTTTATATACTATTTTTTAAATTATTATTTTAATATTATTTTTTTTTCATTTTCTTGATTTAAGATGGAACTAATGCGCAAATTGGGAGGAAGTACTAATTTTTTTTTTCTTGATTTGGGTGTTAGTATTTTCTATGTACAAGTTTTTCTATCTAAAATTGTGTGCAACGTGGTAATCATCTTGATTAATTAATTATTGAAAAATTCTCATTTCAAAACAAATTAAGACCATCAACTAATTAACTGATGTTGAGATTTTTCAAATAAAGTTAGAAACTACTATACAATATAAATATATATGTATATGTATGTATGTTTGTATATTATATATGTATATACATAATTCTCCATTGAGCAAAACCTCGAAGTCATGCATAAACCCAAAGGAAAATACATCACTGTTATCCTAAGCCTGCCAATCTCTTAATTAAGCTAGCATTAATTAGCAAAGCAAGTTGGACCATTTGTTTTCTTTTTAAACTGTAATGGAGATAATATTACCTCTTTTCTATATTGTTTGAAGCATTTATGGATTATATTTTGATGGGAATTAAAGAATAATGCATAGAAGAAAGAAAATGGCTTCTAGTCTGCAACAAAACATACGCTAGCTAGCTAGTTTCTCAATATTGAAAAGTCTTACATTAAATATTTTTGTAAGTGTATATTTCCTGGAAAGTTCATAGTGTACTCTTAAGCGGATTCTACTTATGTCACTGCAGGTTTTCATTAACACTGGAATACTGTTAGGCTACGTGTCCAACTATGCACTGTCGAACCTCCCGACCCATTTGAGCTGGCGAGTCATGCTCGGAATCGGCGCCATCCCTTCTGTCTTCCTTGCGCTTGGAATCCTGTGGATGCCAGAGTCACCGCGTTGGCTTGTCATGCGGGGTCAACTTGGTGAGGCCAAGCGAGTCCTCCACAAAATCTCTGATTCCCAAGCTGAGGCCTCTTTACGCCTTGCCGATATCAAAGCCGTCATTGGCATTCCCGAAGAGTGCGTCGGTGAGATTGTCCAAGTCCCCAAACGCAGCCACGACCAAGGCATCTGGAAAGAGTTGCTCCTCTACCCCTCCCCTGCCGTCCGCCACGTCCTCATCGCCGGGATTGGAATCCGTTTCTTCCAGCAAGCAACTGGCATTGGCGCTGTTGTCTTGTACTCGCCGGAGATCTTCAACAAAGCTGGGATCACTTCCTCCAATGGCAAGCTTCTAGCCACCATCGGTGTCGGGTTCGTGAAAGTCCTCTTCATCTTCATCGCGACGTTCCTACTTGACCGGATCGGGCGGAGGCGCTTGCTTCTCACCAGTGTTGCCGGGATGGTTATTTCATTAATTATTTTAGCAACGACGTTAACGATCATAGACAAATCTGACGAGAAGATTATGTGGGCAATCGTCGTGAGCGTCATGATGGTTCTCTGTTTTGTGGCGGCGTTCTCGATCGGGCTAGGACCGATCACGGCCGTCTATGCCTCGGAGATCTTCCCCCTGCGGCTACGGGCGCAGGGTACAAGCTTAAGCGTGGCGGTGAATCGGGTGACAAGCGGCGTGATCTTGATGACATTTATTTCGTTAGTAAAAGGTATTACAATAGGCGGCGCATTTTTTCTGTTCGCCGGAATCTCGACAGTGTCATGGGGGTTCTTCCACGGTTTCTTCCCAGAGACACAGGGGAAGACGCTGGAAGAGATGCTGGTTCTGTTTGGTGGTTTCTTTCGATTGGATTATGGGAAGACGACTAGAAGTGACCAAAGATGAGTTAACGGTGACGGTGAGGGTCAGTTGGAGAACAACAGGATCCAGTAGCAACTTTTTTTTTTTTTTTTTTACTGTTTGTTCAAAGAATTCTAAAGTAACAGTCTTATATATGCCATGTTCTTGTAGTTAATTATTGTCTTTTCATTAGTTAATATTAATAATTTCTGACATGTAACTATCCTTCCTTTATTTGTGCGATGTGGGTGGAACGAAATACCCGATAACAGTAGGTTCAAGTTGAGCGGTTTTCTATAAAATGTTCAAAAAATATATTCCCTCCGTCTCATATTTTTTGCATCACTTTTTTTTTTTTGCTGTCCCAAATTCTTTGCACCATTTCCTTATTTGGTTAATTTCTCACACTCAATTTACCATAACACCCTCATCTCAAACCTTTTGTTTAAAAAAAAAAACTTATTTAGAGATATAAAACATTCCAAAAGATTCTGATAAATGTTTCGACCTCGTCCAGACTAAATCCCTAACCTCCACTAGACTAAAATCCCTAACCTTCATCTCTCTTGCTCTGCACCGAAATGATCCATCGACGTAGAGCTTAATCTCTACGTCTATTGCCGGCGAGTCGAGGCTGAGATTCAACCAAAGTGCCGCCGAAGATCAACGTCGAGCTCAATATCTTCGTTGCTTACCTGCGCAACCTCAGGGCACGCATTCGAGCAGGTATCTCTTTAGTTTCTTTTTTTCAATTTTGGTTTTGGAGGCGAATCTTGGATGTGAATCTAGTAGTGATTAAATCTGGTTGTGTTCTTGCTTTGAGGTGACTGATGCTTGTTCTTCTCTTTGTTTATGTCACTGCATCTGAAGCCATATAGAGTTTAGGCCATTTTTAAAGTTTAGGATAATTAATTGTAGAAAGTGTGGTCGGCCTTCCCAATCACTTTAAAGATTACTACCATTAAGTGTAATCCAACTCTCAATTATTGAAAGTTGATTCATGTATTAAGCAATTTTCAGAACTCGTAACCTTTGTATTTATTGTATAGTATGTTCGAGTCGCAGACATTATAAGTTTTTGACTATGTTCTTGTGTCAATGTTCAATCCGATTAGTTCTTTGAGCTGATGTTGAGTTATCCTGAAAGAATCATTCTTTTGCACGTCTGAGTAATACATTACCTAGGCTGCCAAGGCTCTATTATCTAAGCTATGTTACTATAGATTGTTCAAATGTTTTTTCATGTAACAATTAGGCCCTCTTATAAGAGCAGAACTGGTTTAACGTTACAACTGTAATGTTGTTGTAAACATTGCATGTTTTGCAATAGTGCTAGCATTGATTCAAGAGGATTTGGAAATTCAAAGTGAAAGTGTTCCATTGGATGTAAAGTTTTTAAGTTTTCTCCCTTTTCTACCAGCTGCTATATATGGCTGACAGAACTGAATATTTTTTATTTGTTGAATGTATTTTCATTCATGTGGTTGTGGCTGTAGGTTAAAGATTGTCATGAATGCCCAAAACAAG
Organism: Aquilaria yunnanensis; assembly: GCA_039654915.1. Taxonomy (NCBI): domain Eukaryota; kingdom Viridiplantae; phylum Streptophyta; class Magnoliopsida; order Malvales; family Thymelaeaceae; genus Aquilaria; species Aquilaria yunnanensis. Next base: position 98,608,095 of record CM077593.1, on the reverse strand, counting down.
TCAGCATCTTCCGGTCATGTTGGGAATAATTTATCTCATACTCCACATATGGTGACATAGCTGATTAAAATTTCTTCAAAACAGGAGACAGAATTGCTTGCCATTCTTTCTGATCAAAATGCACTAGAACAAGGCAACATCCCTGCTACCTCATCTGATTCCTGTACTTATCCAGTGGTCAGGACTGATGCTCCAGCAGCTATGAAGCCTAGTAACATGGGAAATGTTATGATCATATTGTCTAGCCTCCCAGGTGTAGTGGCAGGAAATGAGTTATGGCTGGCGGCTGCTTCATATTTGGTGACATCAAAGCCTACTTGAGAGTTTGTAGCTTGTGAGACAATTTCTCCAGAATTGAGGATCAAATGGCTACGTGGTCAAGTCCAAAATTTCAAAGTGTAGTGTAGTAAATTAATGTTGAAGTGTTGTAGTAGAAGCTGAAATGACTTGTTCTCAAGAGTGTACATAAATTGTTTCTCTTGAGTAGCTTTTCTTAGCATGTACATAGGTTGAGTTGTAAGAAATAGTGCTGCTACAACTGAATTGTAGGCAATCACCTTTGTAGCTTTTGTTGTCAGACAGGTTAGTCATGACCTGCATGTTTTGTAACCTACAATTGACTTAACCTTGGTTAAGTAGCTAATGTATGAAGAACAAATGTGGTTTGCCTTCCAAGTGTCTCTTATTCTCGTTGCTTTTATTATTTTTCTTCTATTTCTGGGTCTAAATTGTTGAATTGGAGCAGGGTATACATGTTATTGGAAATGTGTTCCTTTTGGTTATGTATGTTTGCTCCAATTACTGTATGTTTGCACCAATTTCTGTAGGTTTGGCTTTTGGCCTATAGAGCTCATGTTGGTAAAACATTTTGGGAACAAGTCTGATTTCTTATTCCATTTATATCTAAATCTTAAAAATCTGGTTTGAATTCCTAGATTGGAGTTTAGAAAACATACAAGATTGAACATGTTTTTGAGTCTCATCCATGAATGAGGGAATAACATGCAGCAACAAGACAGGGAGACACATTAATATTACTGGTACATGGTACAGCTTTCCATTGCACTGTCATCCTGTAATAGGCAATTGGCTTCCTATCTTGCCCTTTTCTAGAAAACAAAAAACTCATAATTCCAAAAACTACTTTTCACTTCCCTTTATAAAACTTGAAAAACATGTTGCTGGAAAGATATGAAGCAAAACTGTAATGCCCGGACAATCCAAAGTGATTAGGTCCCGGGTTAAATGGATTTGGAGCATAAGAATTTTTCCTTAATCGGGAATTTAGCTCAATTAAATTGAGAAGACAATATGGCATGTGCATAATTGAGTGTTGAATGCCTTAAAAATAAACTTGGCTTAGGCCAACAGAAATAGTAATGAAAATGGTGGTTTTTAAAGATGAGGGACTAAATTGAACAAAGGGATTTTTAGTGGTTGGGATCAATTGCCCAAAATTAGAAAGTTGGAGGACTAAAGGGGGAATTATGCCATTTTAATGGCCTAGGATGCCTTAGCCAGCCATGCCCCTCCAATTCCCAATATTTTATGTCACCTTCCTCCAAATCCTATTATTTTAATCCACCTCCCATCCTTAGTCATCACCTTGGATTCTTTCTTCACCTACTTTTGACTTTTTCTACCAATTTACACAAAAGTCTTCCAATTAGTCTTCCATCCATTAAATCTTGTCTCCCATTCTTCCAAGCACATTATACACTCATTTTCCTTCCCATATGGCTGGCCATCACCTTCCCACACATTAAAACATAATCAACCCACTCATTCAAAGCCATTTTGCTCTCAAACTCTCTCATTCTCTCTCCATTTTCTTCCATACCAAGTCTCACCATTCCAAACACATTTCCAACTCTTTTCCTCATCTAAATATTCATCCATAGCTAGAAATAATCATTCCTCAAATTAAAACCAAGTATTCTTGGTTGAATTCAAGCTCTAAGACCATAAAGATTAAGAATCAGGTGAAGAATTCAAAGAAAACCAAGGAGGAAAATTCAACCATTTCCATTTCTTGGAGATTTTAAACTCTACTCAAGGAACTCTTTGTGTGATTGAGTTCCTAAGTTCATTAGAAGCAAGAAATCAAGAAGAAGCTTGAAGAACATCAAGCACAAGAAATTGGCCTTACCTTTTCTGTGAGGTTCTGTAAGTGTACACCAAGTGTTCTTGGTATTTTGTGTTATTTGAGTTAATCACCAAGTGTTCTTGGTATCTTATGGTTACTAATAAAATTCGGCCCATCTTGGTTCTTATGCTAGAAAACAATTTCTAGAGTCAACAAGCAAGGAAAACGAAGGAAAATAAGCTTCTAAAGCTTTCGGTGTTGTGGGTAAGGATTCCTATACTCATTTTATTGCATGGCCTAGTTTCATGGATTTTTTGTGTGAGTATTCGGGCCCCTAGGTGATGGTCAAAGAACCATGTGATCCTAGGAGTGCTAAGAGGGCTTAAGTTATGTTATTGCTTCGGCAATTCTGTTTTGCTCATGAGCTAAGTTAAGTAAGCAAGCATTATGGGCTAGGAGTTAAGGCGGCCACCTTAATTCCTATGCTAAGTGAGCTCTCCGAAAACATTAAGTATATGAAATTAATGAATTAAAACTTGAGGGATGCTTGCTGCCCTTCTGTGAACAAAGTGTTAAGTGGCGTGTGTTTGTGTGCTTCTTTGATTTGTTGTGCATGCTAACCCCCGATTATGATATTATTGCTATATGCATGTATCTTTTTGTTTTCTTTGTCTTTATGTTTTCTTTGCAGGAATAAGGATTATTTTGCCATTACATTCTTGGCATATGTTAGGCCTTGGAGGCCATAAGTTAGGCATTAGATGCCACGGAATCCTTATTGAGTTTTATAACTCACCCGCTGTGGCAACGTCTGATTTTCGGGAGTCGCCACCAATCAGTTTTTTTCTTAGGTCGATTGGTCACCTTAAAATTAGTCTGCGAGAGTTCGGGGATCGGGAGTACGGTTACGCTAAAACAATATTGTTATAGCGCCCAAAATTGGCACCTTAGTTGATTTTAATTTTGTTTTACTTTGCTTTTAAATAATTTTCAGTTAATTTAGAGATTTTAACTGAATTAGTCGAAATGTGGATTTTTAAGTTAATTTGTATAAAATTTTATACTTCCGAACCATGGACTCTGCCGAGTCATTTGGACACGGAAGATTTTGATTCCGAACCATGGACTCTGCCGAGTCATTTGGACACGGAATTTGGTGAAATTTTAAACAATTTTATCCATATTGTAAAAATATGGATTTTTTATCTTTTTATTTAATTTATTTATTTTAAAAAGTTTGATATTTTCCAAACCGTAGATCCTACCGGATCATCCGGATATGGAAATTAAATTTAATTTATTGTTAGTTATATAATTATTAATTTTATGGAATTAATTATTAGTTTAATTACTAATTCGTAATTCTTTTTGTTATAGAATTTTTAGATAAAAAAAATTTATTTTTTATTTTCTTTCTTTTCTTTTCTCTCTTTTCTTTCTTATATTTTTCTTTTCTTTTTGATTTAATCTTTCCTTTCTTTTCTTTCTTTTCTTTCTTTTCTTTTTCTTATCTTTCTTATCTTTTTCTTATCTTTCTTTTCTTTTCTTTTTCTTGTCTTTCCTATCTTTTTCTTATCTTGTTTTAGTTTTCTTTTTGTTTTCTTGTTTAATGAAAAATATTTATTATTTTAGTGGATTTAAAAGTTATATTTTAAATAAATCAGTAAAATATAAAGTCTTAATTTTCATGTATTTTTTTAAACAGGTTTTATTTTTATTTTTTTATTATTTTTACTGGATAAAAATAACTATTAAAATTAATTTTAACTTTTTGTTATCTTTAAAGAATTAAAAACATGTATATAAAAATAAAAATAATTGGCTTTTTTTAAAATGATTTTTATTAGCCTTAATAATTAATTACAAAATAATCTTCTTTTAATTTTCATTTATTTATTAATTAGTAAAGGGTAAAGGTGAATTAAATAAAAAAATTATATAAAGAAAAAAAAATTAATAATAATAAAGTGGGACTTTTTGGCCATCCACTTTAAAAATAATAATAAATGTTAGCAAAGTTAATTAAATTAATTGTTAAACAACAATAATAAAAAGTTAGTCAAGTTAATTAAATTAATTAATTAACAACAATAATAAAAAGTTAGCCAAGTTAATTAAATTAATTAATTAACAACAGTAAAAAGTTAGTCAAGTTAATTAAATTAATTAATTAACAACAATAATAAAAAGTTAGCCAAGTTAATTAAATTAATTAATTATCAACAATAATAAAAAGTTAGCCAAATTAATTAAATTAATTAATTAACAACAATAATAAAAAGCTAGCCAAGTTAATTAGATTAATTAATTAACAACAATAATAAAAGTTAGCCAAGTTAATTAAATTAATTAATTAACAACAATAATAAAAGTTAATTAATTGTTAACAACAATTATAAAAGTTAGTAATAATGCAAAAATTAAAAGGTTAGTAACAATAATAGTATTAAAAGTTAGTTGTTAGTAAGTTAATAACAACAATAAAAAAAAGGGGTTAGTAATAAACAAATAATAAACAAACAAGTAAAAATTAAAAGGGTTAGTAATTAATTCTGCAAGAATAAAATACAAAGTTAGTGACCAAAGTGAAAGAAATTGAAAAGATGAAGGATTAAATGAGAGTTGTACCCTTGATTTTAAATTCTGAATTCTGAGAAAGGGAAACAGAGGACGCGCGACGGGGGAAAGAAGATGGCTTAATCGTCAAAATGAAAAGTTTTGAGATTTTCTGAGGAAAGGAAGGAGAGCTAGGGACTAAGGCTGTAATTTTTTCTATTTTAAAAACGGAGCTCTAAGCTTTTCTTTCTATTTTTCTCTGTGTTCAGCACAAAATTTGGGGGGCTATTTATAGAGGAAGTTTGGCTGAACTGTTGATGGATAAATTAATAAAAAATTTCAAACTTATCTTTTAAATTGGTAAAATGACAATTTTAGTCCTTTACGTCTCTCAGCCTCTGGATAAGTTCCTGAAGCTTCTGATTTTGACAATTTTGTCGTTTTCTGTCAATTTGCGCCAGAAACGTCGGCAGGCCCAAAATTTTATGTGACAAACTACCAAATGCTCCTGAAACTTTCAGAATTTGTCAATTTTTCCCGAAACTTCTTAATGTTGTCATTTTTACCTCAAACTTTTAAATTTTGCCATTTTTTTTAGAGTTTTCTTTTTTTCTTTCAAATACACACACATATCATTTTAAATCAAATCTTCAAAAAAAAATGTATTTTAAACTAATTAAAATTTTTAGTAATAATAATAATAATAAAAATAATAATTTTTTTTTTATTTAATTTCTTTTATTTAATTTCTTTTAAAATTTTTTATGGTCGGACGAAATTGGGTGTCAACAGCTGCCCCCCTTTGCATGCTTCATGAGACATGATGTATGCAAAGTCGTTACCAAATTTCGTCCGGCTTAGCTAGGCATTGAAAACCTTTTCGCCGCCTAAATCCTGAGGTTAAGGAACTCTCCTTAGAACCCCGGCGATAGGAGCTCTCCTATCGTTGAAGGAAAATTGATTGTTTCTGAGGCAAAGGTTCCATCCTTAAGACCTCGGATTGATTGATTGATTTCGAAGCAAAGGTTCCATCCTTAAAACCTCGAATTGATTGATTGATTTCGAGGCAAAGGTTCCATCCTTAAAACCTTGAATTGATTGATTGATCTCGAGGCAAAGATTTCATCCTTAAAACCTCAGATTGATTGATTGATTTCGAGGCAAAGGTTCCATCCTTAAAACCTCAGATTGATTGGTTGATTTCGAGGCAAAGGTTCCATCCTTAAAACCTCAGATTGATTGGTTGATTTCGAGGCAAAGGTTCCATCCTTAAAGCCTCGAATTGATTGATTGATGTCGAGACAAAGGTTCCATCCTTAAAACCTCGGATTGATTGATTGATGTCGAGGTAAAGGTTCTATCCTTAAAACCTCGAATTGATTGATTGATCTCGAGGCAAAGGTTCCATCCTTAAAACCTCGGATTGATTGATTGATTTCGAGGCAAAGGTTCCATCCTTAAAACCTCGGATTGATTGATTGATGTCGAGGTAAAGGTTCCATCCTTAAAACCTCGAATTGATTGATTGATCTCGAGGCAAAGGTTCCATCCTTAAAACCTCGGATTGATTGATTGATGTCGAGGTAAAGGTTCCATCCTTAAAACCTCGAATTGATTGATTGATCTCGAGGCAAAGGTTCTATCCTTAAAACCTCGGATTGATTGATTGATTTCGAGGCAAAGGTTCCATCCTTAAAACCTCGGATTGATTGATTGATGTCGAGGTAAAGGTTCCATCCTTAAAACCTCGAATTGATTGATTGATCTCGAGGCAAAGGTTCCATCCTTAAAATCTCAGATTGATGAAAATTGATTGTTTTCGAGGCAAAGGTTCCATCCTTAAAACCCCGGCGATGAAAATTGATTCTTTTCGAGGCAAAGGTTCCATCCTTAAAACCCCGATGATGAAAATTGATTGTTTTCGAGGCAAAGGTTCCATCCTTAAAACCCCGATGATGAAAATTGATTATTTTCGAGGCAAAGGTTCCATCCTTAAAACCCCGATGATGAAAATTGATTGTTTTCGAGGCAAAGGTTCCATCCTTAAAACCCCGATGATGAAAATTGATTATTTTCGAGGCAAAGGTTCCATCCTTAAAACCCCGATGATGAAAATTGATTGTTTTCGAGGCAAAGGTTCCATCCTTAAAACCCCGATGATGAAAATTGATTGTTTTCGAGGCAAAGGTTCCATCCTTAAAACCCCGATGATGAAAATTGATTATTTTCGAGGCAAAGGTTCCATCCTTAAAACCCCGATGATGAAAATTGATTGTTTTCGAGGCAAAGGTTCCATCCTTAAAACCCTGATGATGAAAATTGATTGTTTTCGAGGCAAAGGTTCCATCCTTAAAACCCCGATGATGAAAATTGATTCTTTTCGAGGCAAAGGTTCCATCCTTAAAACCCCGATGATGAAAATTGATTCTTTTCGAGGCAAAGGTTCCATCCTTAAAACCCTGATGATGAAAATTGATTGTTTTCGAGGCAAAGGTTCCATCCTTAAAACCCCGATGATGAAAATTGATTATTTTCGAGGCAAAGGTTCCATCCTTAAAACCCCGATGATGAGAATTGATTGTTTTCGAGGCAAAGGTTCCATCCTTAAAACCCCGATGATGAAAATTGATTCTTTTCGAGGCAAAGGTTCCATCCTTAAAACCCCGATGATGAAAATTGATTATTTTCTAGGCAAAGGTTCCATCCTTAAAACCCCGATGATGAAAATTGATTTTGAGGCTAAGGAGCTTTCCTTAGGACCTCGAGCGAAATTTATATGAAAGCAATTGAAATTGGAATAATTTTCTTCGAAAGTGTGAATTTTCATAATAGGCGAGCGCAAAGAATTAGGCTTCGATAAAACGAGTGAATCTTGATGATGACAATAACACTGACAAATTATGTAAAGGGAACGGATGTTTGGAATCAATATTCAAGGTTCATCTAATATTTTCTTCAGTAAATATAGATTCCCTTGTGAGATATGTCATCCGAATAAGGTTAAAGCTTAACTACCCCAAAATGTTATGCCTAGTAGACCTAATAGGATGCGTCTCAAGAGTAATAAAAATTACTCTTTACTTAGCCATTCCATCCTAAAGGCGTTGTCCTATGGTTTTAATATCAGCATGGACGAAGCTATATTATAAAAAAAGAAATTCCCTGAAAAGAAAAACTGAAACGCGAAAGAAAATGCTGATAATAAAACTAAAGGACAAGAAAAACGGATCAGATCGCTTCTTTCTTCCACAATACTTCAACAGGGTGAGTAGATGACCATTATGGGAGTGAACTGGTCGGGAAAGACTGTCGTGTCCAGTCTATCTGAATCATTGCTGGATCTGGTTCAGGAACAAAAGCTTGTATTTTATCTAGCAATTCTTCAGCAGTTGTTGCGGATATTATGATTCGCCGTGCCACTCTTGATATGAAATTCTTTTGCATAGCATAATCCATAAAAGCTATCAGACCTGTAAAGAAATTGTTAACATTTAAAAGCCCAATGGGTTTCTTATGCAAATTAAGTTGGGCCATGGAAGCAATTTGAAAGACTTCTCCCAATGTGCCAAAACCACCTGGTAGAGCGATAAAAGCATCAGCATTTAAAAGCATCAGCATTTAAAAGCATTTGTAACACACGCTCTTGCAAATTTTTAACCACTAATTCTTCTCCAATCATGCCCCCAGAAATAAATTTCAGAGGTCCAGGGATAATGCCCAGAACTTGACTTCCTCCTAGAGATACTGCTGATGCTACACCTCCCATTAATCCGACACTACCTCCTCCATAAACTAAATGTATTTTTCGCTCAGCTAATACTCTACCCAAATGGTTGGCTGCTTTTAAATACTCTTCATCTTTTCCAGGAAAAGCCCCAGAAAATACACAAATACTTCGGGATTTACGAGTTGGGGTTTTCTCCATTCCTATCCTTACCCTTGTGAGAAAAGAGGATATATTTATAGAGATGAAGAGATAAGGCAATAATTTTATTTTCAAGAATGGATACATTATTGCCAGCTATTCACAGTAGTCACGAGTATGACTCTGGTCAGGTATGGGTACACTATCGTTAAAAGAGGAGGAAAATTTTTAAAATAGCTGCTAGCATGTACAGTAGTCACTACTGTAGCTTACGTCAGGAGTAGGTACGTGATTGTTGGAAGAGAAGGAAAATTTTAAAAAGTGGCAGCTATATACAGTAATCATAACTGTATCTCATGTCAGGAGTGGGTACATTATTGGGAGGATAATTTCAAAAGCGACAGCTAGCATGTACAGTAATCGTGACTTTGGTTCACGTCAGGAGTGAATACATTATCACCAAAAGGGGAGGAAAATTTCAAAAGCGACAGCTAGCGTGTACAGTAATCGTGACTTTCGTTCACGTCAGGAGTGGATACATTATTACCAAAAGGGGAGGAAAATTTCAAAAGCGACAGCTAGCATGTACAGTAATCGTGACTTTGATCCTCGTCTTCCACTGGCTTTGCGTCCAGTAATGGCTTCAATGCTTTCTATGAATCGGTGATTTGCATCTCATCTAGTTTTCTCACAAACTGGCAAACAGGGTCGTTTAGGGTCAGATTCCCAAGACTGTAACGATCTTGTTCTTTTTGGGAAATTATCCATAATCCAACAACCTCAAATTGCACTATTCCACAAGAATGCGCTTCAAGAACCTCTCGAATATCTTCTAGAGATTCCTTACGCAAGCCATTCTTAATGAATCTTATTCTATCATTACGATTTCTGGTGATCACTCCTGGAGAACGACATTTATTGCCGCAAATCCACCATCCACAATTATGACAAACGCCTAGCCTCTTTGCTCTTCTTTTTTTGGCATAAGCGCTTTTACCAAAGCCGGGCATACGGGGAAAGAACGCTTCGGGAACTTCACCAGCTGAACGAACCTTAGCTTCAATTAGCCACCGCACATTATCAGGAATGCCTTTGTGCATAAATACTCTGAATCGTTCACATCTAGCTTGATAAATCTTTTTAAGAACATTTATTGGGAAGGAAGGAAGATACTTTCGTAGGGCAGAAAGAGAAGACTCCATTGATGAAGGAGGCAAAGAAAGAAATTAGTGATTGTAGGAAACGAACATAACTAACACATATTTATAGTGATGAAAGGGATAATGCGTTTATTACACTTACAGAAGCAAGTACATTATTGTCAAAAGAAAAGACAAATGACAGCTTATATGTACAGCAATCATGACTGTGGCTCTCATCTTCCACTGATTTATGTCTAGTAACGGCTTCAATGCCTTCTATAAGTCGGGGATTTGCTTCCCATCCAGTTTTCTCACAAACTGGCAAACAGGGTCATTAAAAGTTAGATTTCCAAGACTGTAACGATCCTGTTCTTTACGGAAAGTCCACCATAAATCCATAATTTCCCATTGCACTATTTCACAAGAATGTGTTTCAAAAGTTAATAGGATATCATCCAAAGATTCCTTACGCAGGCCATTCTTGATGAATTTTCTTTTATCTTCATGATTTCTGGAGATGTATCCTAAAAAGCGACATTTAGTATTACAATTCCATCGTCCACATTTATGACAGACACCTAGCCTCTTTGCTCTTCGCTTTTTGGCATAAGCGCTTTTACCAAAGCCGGGCATACGGGGAAAGAACGCTTCTGGAACTTCACCAGCTGAACGAACCTTAGCTTTAATTAGCCACCGCACATTGTCAGGAATGCCTTTGTGCATAAAGACTCTAATCCTTTCACATCTAGCTTGGTAAATCATTTTAAGAACATTTATTGGGATGGAAGGAAAGTATTTTCGCATGGCGGAAAGAGTAGAATCCATTGATAAAAGAGGCAAAGGAAGAAATTAGTGATTGTAGGAAACGAAAATAACTAACACATATTTATAGTGATAAAAGGGATAATGCGTTAATTACACTTACAGAAGCAAGTACATTATTGTCAAAAGAAAAAACAAATGATAGCTTATATGTACAGCAATCATGACTGTGGCTCTCATCTTCCACTGATTTATATCTAGTAATGGCTTCAATGCCTTCTATGAGTCGAGGACTTGCTTCCCATCCAGTTTTCTTGCAAGCTGGCAGACAGGGTCGTTTACAGTCACATTCCCAAGACTGTAACGGTCTCGTTCTTTATGGTAAGTCCTCCGCAATTTGACAATTTGACCTTGCACTTTTCCACAAGAATGCGTTTCAAGAGTCTCTCGGATATCTTCCAGAGATTCCTTACGCAGGCCATTCTTAATGAATTTTCTTTTATCTTCACGATTTATGGAGATGTATCCTAAAGAGCGACATTTAGTATTACAATTCCATCGCCCACATTTATAACACACGCCTAGTCTCTTTGCTCTTCGCCTTTTGGCATAACGGCTTTTACCTAAACCGGGCATGCGGGGCATAAATGCATCTGGAACTTCACCCGCCAAACGGATCTTAGCTTCAATTATCCACTGCACATTATCGGGTATGCCTTTGCGTGTAAAAACTCTGATTCTTTCACATCTAGCAAGGTAGATCTTTTTAAGGACTTTTATTGGAAGAGAAGGAAAGTATTTTCGCAGGGTAGAAAGAGTAGAATCCATTGATGAGAGAAGAATTTGAGAGATGATGGAAAGGAATTAGTTATTGAAGGAAACTTAGATAACCGACTGGAAGAACATGCATTTATAGCGATGAAATGGATAACGTGTCGATTACACTTACGGGAGTAAATACATTATTAAAAGAAAAATGGAAAATTTCAAATATGATAAATTGTATGTACAGTGATTGTGACTGTGGCTCACATCTTCCACTGGTTTTACGTCCAGTAACGGGATTAACGGCTTCTATGAGTCGAGGATTTGCTTCCCATCCAGTTTTCTTACAAGCTGGCAAATAGGGTCGTTTAACGTCAGATTCCCGGGACTGTATCGTTCTCGTTCTTCATGAAAAATGCTCCATAAACCAAGAAGTTCACGTTGCACGGATCCACAAAAATGCGTCTCAAGAGTCAATTGGATATCATCCAACGAGTCCTTACTCAGGCCATTCTTAATGAATCGTATTTTATCTTCTCGATTATCAGAGATCATCCCTAAAGAACGACATTTAGTATTACAAGTCCACCGTCCACATTTATGGCAGACTTGTAACCTTTTCGCTCTTCGCTTTTTGGCATAAGAGCTTTTGCCTATACCAGGCATGTGAGACACAAATGCCTCTGGGATTTCACCTGCCAGACGAACCTTGGCTTCGATTAACCACCGCACATCTTCAGGGATTCCTTTGTGCATCAGAACTCTTAATCGTTCACAGCGAACTTGGTAGATCTTTTTGAGAATGTTCATTGGGAGAGAAGGGAAATACTTTCGCAAGGCGGAAAAAGTAGGATCCATTTTCTAGGATGAAGTAAAAGAAAGAAGGGGTGAAGGAATCAGTTATTATGGGCAACTGAGAGAACCGACTTGAGAGTCACGGAGTACCGTATCCGCCGTTTAACCGGAAAAGTGGATCCTACTTCATTTTGATGTGATAGATATTTTTTATATTCCATCGAGCTGACGTCGATCCAGTCCTCGATTATTGAATCCATTGTCCGCTTTTGACAAATTTTCAACGACAATATTTCTTGATGTCTGCCTTATCTTTGACTATCTCTTATCTTGGATGCTGCTAAGCTGGCATCAATCCTGTCCTTCCAGGTGTAGCCTCGATTATTGAATCAATTGTCAGGCTTTTGACAATATTGTCTACTTTATATTTTTTTTTTGATATCTGCCTTATCCTTGGCTATATCTATCTCTTATCTTGGATACTACTAGCTGACGTCAATCCGATCCTTCCAGGTGTAGCCTCGATTATTGAATCGGTAGCCAAGCTTTTGACAATATTGTCTACTTTATTCTTGAATTCCTGATGCGGGTTGGTCCCGCATATTAGCTGTGTATCCAGTGATAGATTGGTAAGAGCTGATGACATTGAGATCTCAGCTTATATTGCTGTAGCTGTGCCGTAGATGTGCTTCCCGTTTGGTCCTTGTTATGTAAAAGGCTATGTATGCATGATATGAAATGCATGAATGCAGAGCATGTGTAACTAATGGCTTTTTTTTTTTTATGGATCTAGTTCTTTATGTCTTTGTTTTACTGGATCCTCTTTGTGATGGCTTCTTGGACTATCATTGAATCTCTTTATGCTTTCCAGCTTTTGTTCGCTGCCTCAAAAGCCCAACTCTTTTCAAAATCCTCTTTCTTTGACTTGTTCTTTGAATTTTGGCCGCAATTTCTTTAAAGTTGGCCCGCCTCATAATTTATATCTCTTTCGGGTACTCATCCATTGTCATGGATTTGATACCATCAAAGGCTTTACTTTTAATGTCTGCTTTGCCCCTTTTCTTGTGACCGTGCCGACACTTACTTATTCCCATGTTATAATCTGAATGATTGCTCTTCCTTGAACTCATGTTTTGATCCATAAGACTTGCCCCCTTGTCTATTGAACTTCTTTGTTGGCGGTACTCCTCTTACGCTTCGTAGAGACTACTTTGCCCCCCTGAATATGGTGTTTATGTGGAAAGAGATATCATCTCGCCTTTGATTTAACAGAAGGTCGAGCATTTCTAGACCTTTGTGATGGCACTTGATCGTAAATTTCTCTTACAAGAACCACATCTTATTAAAGAAAGACTCAAGCTATGTCCTCACTTTTAAGTCTACATACATTAATGAATAATGGTTTGGCCTTAAAGAAAAACTTTCATCAATTTGCAAAGCTTGACAAAGTAATTTACGGTCTTTGTTTTTAATTAAAATATCCTGCCATTCTTCCCTTTCCAACTCGAAGACATAAACTGTGTAAGGCAATAAAGTAGAAACATGATTTACAATGATAGTCTTTTGACTGAATGAGGATGATAAGTCTGAGGAAAGTTAAATTTAAGTGGTTTGAAAGAAGGGTCTTTTAATACTACTCGTGAGCAAATTTGATTATGATGAAAAACTCAATAGTGATAACCTCAAACTTGCCACTCTTTCCAGAAAGTTAGACCTCATCTGTTGCCCCCCAACTATTGTGATCTTTATGCATGCTTGGTTTGAGGGTTGCTTTTGTGTTCTAAACCGCCTTTGCAGGTTTTCAGTCTAGAATCCATAGCTCACTTTTTTTGTTTTCTTTCTTTTGCTCTAACTTGAGCCCTTTTTCTTTTTCTCTTTTTTTTGTTTTTGTTTTTTTTTTTGTTTCCCTTTTTTTTTTTTGTGAGCTATGGTGATGACATACTTGATAACTCTCTTGAAGTGAGATGACTCAAGTGACCTTGCTTGCTTGTGCTTGTTCTCAGTTCTTTTTGGTTTTGAATTTTCCCTTGTTGGCTTTTTTATGGAAGGGATGAACTTTTTCCTTTTCGGAGTTTTTGTTACAGAGAACCGAGATCATAGCCTTCTTGAAAAGAGATGATTCAAGTGGCCTTACTTGCTTGTATTTGCTCTCAGTCTCTCTTTTTTTTTTTTTTTTTTTTTTGGTTTTGAATTTTCCCTTGTTGGCTTTTTGATGGAAGGGATGAACTTTTTCCTTTTCGGAGTTTGTGTTGCGGAAGACTGAGAACCTTTTTTTGTATTGAGCATTTGTGAGAATTGGGAGGCCACTGAAGTCATTTAATATGAGAGCTACCTTGTTTGGAAGCTAACCCCAAACTTCTTGCAAGGATGTTGATAACCACTATGAATTCTTTTTTTTTTTTTAGAGTTGGGGTGCAACATATGAAATCCTTCTTACTAGATTTGACAGCACTTTCAAGATCGCCACTATTAAATCTCCCTTAACTTTTTATTTTCACCCACGAGTAGTATCATTTAGAAAGCAAAGTATGATGACAATAATGGAAAGTATAATGGAAAGGAGTGAGAGATGGATGTAAAAACGGAATTTTTGGTAAGAAGTGGTAGAATGTGATGGTGTAATAATTGAATTTTTGGTAAAAATTGGTAGAATGTGTAGAAGTAATAATGGGATTAAAAAGTGGTAGAATGTACACGTAACATCTTTTTGTTAGAGAACAAAAAGAATTACCAGTTGTCAAAAAGTAAAGTGTGATGTCAATAATAGACAGTATAATGGCAAAGAGTGTAAAAATGGAAAGTAGTAGAATGCACGCATTACATCTTTTTGTTGTACCAGAAAAAGAATACCAGGTGTCCATCTAACAAAGACTACACCCTAGATTCTGGACTAAATCTAGGAGATTTTTACTATTAGATTACTTTTGCAAGCTTTCAAAGATACAAGTTTATTCAAAGGATTCCCTGTCATTCGAAAATGTATGCGGACTGTTAGGTCAGATCTGACTTGGAGGCCTTCCAAAGTCAATGTAATTCTAGCTCGAAATCTTCACTTTTCAATTATCAATCACATCGGGCCTAGCAACTTGGACTTGGTTTTGCTTGATGAGGCGGCAATGGATTGTGGGTGACATTTGGCTCATCGGAAAAGTCCAACCACTTTGACTCGATTAATTGTTGAACTATACGCTTCAATGCCATGCAGTTTTCCAAGCCATGGCCTGGAACGCCATCATGATATGGGCAGGTAATGTTAGGGTCATACCACCTTGGATATGGGGGTTTGAATGGCTTTGTAGGAATTGGACAGATAAATTGTCTTTCGATGAGTTTTGGGTATAACTCAGTATAAGTCATGGAAATTGGTGTGAAAACTTCTCTTGGTCTTGGTGCAGGTACTGGAGGAGTAGGAGCAGGTGGCCATGACTGATTAGGTCTGTTAAAAGGATAATTGTTGGGCCTATTGGAAGGATAATCATTGGGCCTATTTGGAGGATAATTATTGGGCCTATTCAGAGGATAATCATTGGGCCTATTTGGAAGGTAATTATCGGGCCCATTGGCAAAATAGGATAGGCGAGGTCCGATAGCCACAGTATCCACGAGGGGAATCCTTCTTCTGCGTCCTATTTGTTGTACTTCGTCATCTTTTCTTCTAGATGGTCCTCCTCTTTTCATAGGATTATTAAAGGATTCAGTAATATTCCCAGTCCTAATCTCATGCTCGATTCTTTCTCCAGACATGACAATGTTAGAAAAATTAGTTGCCGAATTGCCAAGAAGTTCGTCATAATATAGGTACTTCAGTGTCTGGACAAACAAAGTGACCATTTCTCTTTCTGTCATGGGTGGCTGAACTTGTGCTTCTTGAATTGCTTTCGCCTTGATTAACTCGATCAATTGTCTCATTTGTTCGGCCATACTTTCTATATTGGACTCTATCTTTATGAGACGTCCTTCGATTTGTTCTGCCATTAATCTTATTTGGAGCCGAGTTGAATATCAGTGTCGAGGTCCAATTTTATCCTTTTAAAAGTAAGATATATTTTATTAGATCCTATGTGTATGTGATTGATGCAATGGATGCATGTAGGAAAAATGAGATTATGTTTTTATCAGACTTTGTATGCACATGATTGATGTAATGGATGTATGCAACGAGATTATGTTTTTATCAGACTTTATATGCACGTGATTAATGTAATGGATGTATGCAATGAGATTATGTTTTTATCAGACTTTATATGCACGTGATTAATGTAATGGATGTATGCAATGAGATTATGTTTTTATCAGACTTTATATGCACGTGATTAATGTAATGGATGTATGCAATGAGATTATATTTTTATCAGACTTTGTATGCACGTGATTAATGTAATGGATGTATGCGATGAGTGAATTTGATTATCCACTATCGTGAAACTTCAAAACTTTTAGTTGTCATTATAAAGACCAAAAAGTTAGCATAATTTGATGCGTGGTTTTAATGCATGAAGAATAATTGCACAAGAAAGATAAGGTTATTAATAAGTTAAATAGCAATTAACAATTCATGAAGTATTATGGAAAAATGAATTAAAACCATAAATATAAGACACGAAGAAAATAAAAGTGTAGAGCAACAACATAGCATAACAAGGACGTGCTTATGGCGTTGGTAAAATGGTAGAAATTCTATGGTCAGTTCTATGGTTAAGTGGGGAGTTCTATATGCATAAGGTGGCTTATCAAAAAGGCAAGGGATAGTTCCCGAATCCCATCACTAAATTATAGTGATGGCCCGATTCCTTACCCTCTAGGGTTAATGTAAGGAATGGATTAATTCGAGTCATAGCTTTTCGTGGGCCCATGCAGAGACTAACCGTCTCAGGAGGCAATACACTACTTTGCTACTTTGAAACCGGTGAAGGCTTGGAGACCATGGCCTCACAAGGACAACAACACCAATTCCGCTTAGAAAGAATTGTGTTCGATTTGAGAAAGCTCGGGTATAGAGCTTCATATTGTGAATGCATTATGCATGTTTAGAATAAGTAAATATAACATATAAATCCACATAATAAGCAAAGTAAATCAAAACAAATCAATTTTAGGCTCGACTCACTAACGTGGAGTCCCCAGCGGAGTCGCCAAGCTGTGGCAACGTCTGATTTTCGGGAGTCGCCACCAATCAGTTTTTTTCTTAGGTCGATTGGTCACCTTAAAATTAGTCTGCGAGAGTTCGGGGATCGGGAGTACGGTTACGCTAAAACAATATTGTTATAGCGCCCAAAATTGGCACCTTAGTTGATTTTAATTTTGTTTTACTTTGCTTTTAAATAATTTTCAGTTAATTTAGAGATTTTAACTGAATTAGTCGAAATGTGGATTTTTAAGTTAATTTGTATAAAATTTTATACTTCCGAACCATGGACTCTGCCGAGTCATTTGGACACGGAAGATTTTGATTCCGAACCATGGACTCTGCCGAGTCATTTGGACACGGAATTTGGTGAAATTTTAAACAATTTTATCCATATTGTAAAAATATGGATTTTTTATCTTTTTATTTAATTTATTTATTTTAAAAAGTTTGATATTTTCCAAACCGTAGATCCTACCGGATCATCCGGATATGGAAATTAAATTTAATTTATTGTTAGTTATATAATTATTAATTTTATGGAATTAATTATTAGTTTAATTACTAATTCGTAATTCTTTTTGTTATAGAATTTTTAGATAAAAAAAATTTATTTTTTATTTTCTTTCTTTTCTTTTCTCTCTTTTCTTTCTTATATTTTTCTTTTCTTTTTGATTTAATCTTTCCTTTCTTTTCTTTCTTTTCTTTCTTTTCTTTTTCTTATCTTTCTTATCTTTTTCTTATCTTTCTTTTCTTTTCTTTTTCTTGTCTTTCCTATCTTTTTCTTATCTTGTTTTAGTTTTCTTTTTGTTTTCTTGTTTAATGAAAAATATTTATTATTTTAGTGGATTTAAAAGTTATATTTTAAATAAATCAGTAAAATATAAAGTCTTAATTTTCATGTATTTTTTTAAACAGGTTTTATTTTTATTTTTTTATTATTTTTACTGGATAAAAATAACTATTAAAATTAATTTTAACTTTTTGTTATCTTTAAAGAATTAAAAGCATGTATATAAAAATAAAAATAATTGGCTTTTTTTAAAATGATTTTTATTAGCCTTAATAATTAATTACAAAATAATCTTCTTTTAATTTTCATTTATTTATTAATTAGTAAAGGGTAAAGGTGAATTAAATAAAAAAATTATATAAAGAAAAAAAAATTAATAATAATAAAGTGGGACTTTTTGGCCATCCACTTTAAAAATAATAATAAATGTTAGCAAAGTTAATTAAATTAATTGTTAAACAACAATAATAAAAAGTTAGTCAAGTTAATTAAATTAATTAATTAACAACAATAATAAAAAGTTAGCCAAGTTAATTAAATTAATTAATTAACAACAGTAAAAAGTTAGCCAAGTTAATTAAATTAATTAATTAACAACAATAATAAAAAGTTAGCCAAGTTAATTAAATTAATTAATTATCAACAATAATAAAAAGTTAGCCAAATTAATTAAATTAATTAATTAACAACAATAATAAAAAGCTAGCCAAGTTAATTAGATTAATTAATTAACAACAATAATAAAAGTTAGCCAAGTTAATTAAATTAATTAATTAACAACAATAATAAAAGTTAATTAATTGTTAACAACAATTATAAAAGTTAGTAATAATGCAAAAATTAAAAGGTTAGTAACAATAATAGTATTAAAAGTTAGTTGTTAGTAAGTTAATAACAACAATAAAAAAAAGGGGTTAGTAATAAACAAATAATAAACAAACAAGTAAAAATTAAAAGGGTTAGTAATTAATTCTGCAAGAATAAAATACAAAGTTAGTGACCAAAGTGAAAGAAATTGAAAAGATGAAGGATTAAATGAGAGTTGTACCCTTGATTTTAAATTCTGAATTCTGAGAAAGGGAAACAGAGGACGCGCGACGGGGGAAAGAAGATGGCTTAATCGTCAAAATGAAAAGTTTTGAGATTTTCTGAGGAAAGGAAGGAGAGCTAGGGACTAAGGCTGTAATTTTTTCTATTTTAAAAACGGAGCTCTAAGCTTTTCTTTCTATTTTTCTCTGTGTTCAGCACAAAATTTGGGGGGCTATTTATAGAGGAAGTTTGGCTGAACTGTTGATGGATAAATTAATAAAAAATTTCAAACTTATCTTTTAAATTGGTAAAATGACAATTTTAGTCCTTTACGTCTCTCAGCCTCTGGATAAGTTCCTGAAGCTTCTGATTTTGACAATTTTGTCGTTTTCTGTCAATTTGCGCCAGAAACGTCGGCAGGCCCAAAATTTTATGTGACAAACTACCAAATGCTCCTGAAACTTTCAGAATTTGTCAATTTTTCCCGAAACTTCTTAATGTTGTCATTTTTACCTCAAACTTTTAAATTTTGCCATTTTTTTTAGAGTTTTCTTTTTTTCTTTCAAATACACACACATATCATTTTAAATCAAATCTTCAAAAAAAAATGTATTTTAAACTAATTAAAATTTTTAGTAATAATAATAATAATAAAAATAATAATTTTTTTTTTATTTAATTTCTTTTATTTAATTTCTTTTAAAATTTTTTATGGTCGGACGAAATTGGGTGTCAACACCCGCCCTACTCTACTTTTGTAGGTAAAGGTTTGCTTGAAAGATCAAGCTAAGAGTCTTGAGTACTCTTTCTGTATGCTAAGGTTGGATTTGTGTATAGTATTGCTCAAAATATTCTAAGTATTCTAAGTATATAAGTTGCTTGTAAACAAGCTAAAAAAAAAATGTGGACTTTCTGTGCAGGACATGAAGTTTTAGAATTGTGGGAACAAGGTCTATTAAGGTGGAAATTTGTGTTCCATGGCTTTGTGGATTTATGGCTTGCTTTTAAGCATGTTTTTGTTGGTCTAACTTTAGTGACCAAATTATGGACTTAGCTAAAATGTGGCCAAATTTGGCTTTGGGCTTGTATTATGGACTTGGACATTTTTGGGCATTTTATTGCTTGGTGGACTTACCAAGGCCCATGCATGAATTTATGGGTTATGTTTTCATGAAACTTGAAGCATGTTGAAATTGGGCTTAAATGTACATTTTGGGCTTAAATAAGAACTCGGAAAATTTGATTTTATTCTTGGTAAATTTTGGGTCGTATGCATGATAAGTACTAAAAGGCCCATAAGCCTATGTCTATGTTGAAAGCATGCAATGTTTGGCTATGTATGCTCACTTAGTAAAGAACATGCAAGTAAACTTAGAAAAAACATGAAATTGGATGCTTGTGTAAAGTTTGGCTAATAAGAAATTTAAGTGCACGTATGTGAATTAATACATGCCTAAGCATTAGTTGCATTTAAAGGGATTAAGTGATTATGTGCACTAGTGAACTCCAAAACGCATAAGCATGCAAAGCATATGCATGAAAATAAGTTTTTAAACTTAAGTTGGTGTTTTGGTTGCCATGCACATTCTTGGCTAAGCTCGGTAAAGACCATGAAAATGAACACATGAAATCCACATAGGTGCTAGCTTGTTTCTGAGAGCACTTCAACTTAACCTTAATTAAAGAACTTAACGAGCTAGTACCGATAAGTATCCTGGGGTTCGTGCCCATAAGTCTTAGTGAGTTTTAAAAGCCCCTTCTGTGTAATGAAAACTTCCGCTGCATGTTTTAAGTAATCAGGCCCAAATGGGCTAGGGGCAGTTTAGGGCACGACAAAAACAATCCACATTAAGCCCATTTTTGGTTGCAGCTTCTTGGAAATCAATGTCATCAACCTTCAAATGGGGTTTTGCATTATCTTGTTGTATGTATATTGTCCTCCCAGGAGTTGTGTGGGGCCATTTTTCCGCAATTGCGGGTAAAACCTTATTAATCAAGCAAGTTTTGATAACATCCTTCGTGATTGAAACTATGGCTTTCATTTCTAATGTTCCAGTTTCTCTGTTTTTGCTTTTCCTCTTTGCTGGTTCTTTATACACAAAGGGAAAAATTCCAAGTTTGCCTGAGAATTCTGTCTGTCGAATTGGATCATATCGAGGTCCTGCAACAGCAGCAAAAAACATAACTTTTGTTATGAAACGTTTACTCTTGCAGCTGCGGACTGTCTCTGCTTCATCAGGCAACAAATAATATTTCTCCGAGCCTTTTGTTAAGTAAAACCATTTCTCATCAATATGCACATAATCAAACATATTAATAAACTTTGGATTATGCAAAAGTGAGGCCTTTTCAATCATAACTAAGCAAAACCTCAATCTTTCTTTTTTTTTTTCGTTTGTCAAGAAAGGTTTGATGGCATTTGAATGCCGTCGATGTCATGCCCTAAACTGCCCCTGGCCCATTTGGGCATGATTTTTTTTTTTAAACATGCAGCGGAAGTTTTCATTACACAGAAGGGGCTTTTAAAACTCACTAAGACTTATGGGCGCGAACCCCAGGATACTTATCAATACTAGCTCGTTAAGTTCTTTAATTAAGGTTAAGTTGATGTGCTCTCAGAAACAAGCTAGCACCTATGTGGATTTCATGTGTTCATTTTCATGGTCTTTACCGAGCTTAGCCAAGAATATGCATGGCAACCAAAACACCAACTTAAGTTTAAAAACTTATTTTCATGCATATGCTTTGCATGCTTATGCGTTTTGGAGTTCACTAATGCACATAATCACTTAATGCCTTAAAATGCAACTAATGCTTAGGCATGTATTAATTCACATACGTGCACTTAAATTTCTTATTAGCCAAACTTTACACAAGCATCCAATTTCATGTTTTTTCTAAGTTTACTTGCATGTTCTTTACTAAGTGAGCATACATAGCCAAACATTGCATGCTTTCAACATAGACATAGGCTTATGGGCCTTTTAGTACTTATCATGCATACGACCCAAAATTTACCAAGAATAAAATCAAATTTTCCGAGTTCTTATTTAAGCCCAAAATGTACATTTAAGCCCAATTTCAACATGCTTCAAGTTTCATGAAAACATAACCCATAAATTCATGCATGGGCCTTGGTAAGTCCACCAAGCAATAAAATGCCCAAAAATGTCCAAGTCCATAATACAAGCCCAAAGCCAAGTTTGGCCAAATTTTAGCTAAGTCCATAATTTGGTCACTAAAGTTAGACCAACAAAAACATGCTTAAAAGCAAGCCATAAATTCACAAAGCCATGGAACACAAATTTCCACCTTAATAGACCTTGTTCCCACAATTCTAAAACTTCATGTCCTGCACAGAAAGTCCACATTTTTTTTTTAGCTTGTTTACAAGCAACTTATATACTTAGAATACTTAGAATATTTTGAGCAATACCATACACAAATCCAACCTTAGCATACAGAAAGAGTACTCAAGACTCTTAGCTTGATCTTTCAAGCAAACCTTTACCTACAAAAGTAGAGTAGGGCGGGTGAGTTATAAAACTCAATAAGGATTGCGTGGCATCCAATGCCTAACTTATGGCCTCCAAGGCCTAACATATGCCAAGAATGTAATGGCAAAATAATCCTTATTCCTGCAAAGAAAACATAAAGACAAAGAAAACAAAAAGATACATGCATATAGCAATAATATCATAATCGGGGGTTAGCATGCACAACAAATCAAAGAAGCACACAAACACACGCCACTTAACACTTTGTTCACAGAAGGGCAGCAAGCATCCCTCAAGTTTTAATTCATTAATTTCATATACTTAATGTTTTCGGAGAGCTCACTTAGCATAGGAATTAAGGTGGCCGCCTTAACTCCTAGCCCATAATGCTTGCTTACTTAACTTAGCTCATGAGCAAAACAGAATTGCCGAAGCAATAACATAACTTAAGCCCTCTTAGCACTCCTAGGATCACATGGTTCTTTGACCATCACCTAGGGGCCCGAATACTCACACAAAAAATCCATGGAACTAGGCCCACAACACCGAAAGCTTTAGAAGCTTATTTTCCTTTGTTTTCCTTGCTTGTTGACTGTAGAAATTGTTTTCTAGCATAAGAACCAAGATGGGCCGAATTTTATTAGTAACCATAAGATACCAAGAACACTTGGTGATTAACTCAAATAACACAAAATACCAAGAACACTTGGTGTACACTTACAGAACCTTACAGAAGAGGTAAGGCCAATTTCTTGTGCTTGATGTTCTTCAAGCTTCTTCTTGATTTCTTGCTTCTAATGAACTTAGGAACTCAATCACACAAAGAGTTCCTTGAGTAGAGTTTAAAACCTCCAAGAAATGGAAATGGCTGAATTTTCCTCTTTGGTTTTCTTTGAATTCTTTACACCTGATTCTTGCTCTTTATGGTCTTAGAGCTTGAATTCAACCAAGAATACTTGGTTTTAATTTGAGGAATGATTATTTCTAGCTATGGATGAATATTTAGATGAGGAAAAGAGTTGGAAATGTGTTTGGAATGGTGAGACTTGGTATGGAAGAAAATGGAGAGAGAAGGAGAGAGTTTGAGAGCAAAATGACTTTGAATGAGTGGGTTGATTATGTTTTAATGTGTGGGAAGGTGATGGCCAGCCATATGGGAAGGAAAATGAGTGTATAAGGTGCTTGGAAGAGTGGGAGACAAGATTTAATGGATGGAAGACTAATTAAAAGACTTTTGTGTAAATTGGTAGAAAAAGTCAAAAGTAGGAGACATGTAGGTGAAGAAAGAATCCAAAGTCTTGACTAAGGATGGGAGGTGGATTAAAATAGTAGGAAATTAATAATGTGTTTGAAATGAGTGGGAGACAAGATTAAAAGAAATGAAGACTAATTGGAAGACTTTTTGGTAAGTTTGGTAGAAAAAGTCAAAAGTAGGTGAAGAAAGAATCCTAGGTGATGACTAAGGATGGGAGGTGGATTAAAATAATAGGATTTGGAGGAAGGTGACATAAAATATTGGGAATTGGAGGGGCATGGCTGGCTAAGGCATCCTAGGCCATTAAAATGGCCTAATTCCCCCTTTAGTCCTCCAACTTTCTAATTTTGGGTAATTGAGCCCAACCACTAAAAATCCCTTTGTTCAATTTAGTCCCTCATTTTTAAAAACCACCATTTTCATTATTATTTCTTTTGGCCTAAGCCAAGCTTATTTTTAAGATGTTCAACACTCAATTATGCACATGCCATATTGTCTTCTCAATTTAATTGAGCTAAATTCCCGATTAAGGAAAAATTCTTATGCTCTAAATCCATTTAACCCGGGGCCTAATCACTTTGGATTGTCCGGGCATTACAGTCGAAGAACCCCATCCTTGACTCGTCGATGAAGGGTGGATTTAGACATTTGAAGGTCTGTTGCCATTGTCCTGATGGTTGTTCTACGATGAAACGGCAGTGCAGCCACTTTGCTTAAATCAAGAGCCACTCGTTTTGGCCCAACATTACCAGCAAGATTCATTTTCAGCTGAATTGGATTAACATCCGTATCACTTGGTATAAACTTGCCTTTTTGGAGTTGTCTTATGGAGGTGGCTAACTGGCCTATTTGTATCTCCAAATTTTTTATTGAAGCTTGGGTATTAGCTTGCATTATCTTCATCTCTTCTTCCAATGCGCTAATCTTTTTGTTTTGTCCACTAGCCATCCCCCCTTACTTTATGCATGAACTCACCTGATGTGAACCCCGATGGTATAAAGACCATAAAACGCGCCCAAGATGTTTTTCAAGCTCCACAAGACATCAAAGAGACTGGATTTGAAACCCCCACCCCTAATCAACCTGTGATTAGAAACGAGAAGTATACAACTCCAAGAACACAAGCACACTTGTGCACTAAGGCAGTCCACAAAGAAAAAAAAAGAAAACCTCTCTAAAGAGCAATATTATTTTGAAATTTTTCTGTATATTGACACCCAGAATATGTGCCTTTATATAGGCCTAAAATAGGGTAAAAAAACTGGGAAAAATTCGCAGCCTAAGTCCCTTAGGAATCCTAGATACAAAGACATAGGAAATCCTAGTCAAATTAGGACTCTAACTCCTAGTTTGAACAAGTTTAATGAATGCAGCATATGCCACTTGTCCAAAACGATTTAAAACTATTCCATAGCCTAAATAACTTCCTAAATAATGTATCTAAATAGTATTTGAACGAAAATAAACTATAAATACAAGATTGGCCATGAAAACCCCAAAATAGTCTTCTCGGGTGGTTCCTACTTGTGTCTTCAACTTCAAGCTGAAATTCGAACTTCATGCAGCCATGATTTCTCAAAATGTAAAACATGAAAGTTGTAGATATCTTTCTTAGCTTCGAAAACACACTTGAATCACACAAAATGGACTTATAAATCGAAAGATATTCCCAAAATACTGCAACTGCTTCTGAACCAGTGATAACTCGTAAATCGTGACTTTGAAGATGAATTGGACCTCCTTAACGTGCAAACTGGGTTTGATGGTCTCCATATGATTTGTAGCTCCAGATGTTATATTTCCAATGAATCAAGAATTACTCAATTCTAATCTGTTTACCTCAAGATATGAATTTTCTACCAGAACATCGCCAATCTGTCAAAATCCAAGCTTAAAGTGCACTAGTGAGCTCCTTAGCCTTCTTCCTTGTCAATGGTCCACTAATTATCTTCAATAGATCCTTGCCATCCTTGGTTTTGCTTTCTTTGATCGTATCATCACCTCCTTTATTTGTGTGACGTGGGTTGAACAAAGTATCTGATAGCAGTATATTCAAGTTTAGATGTTTTCTATAAATTGTTGCAACAAAGTGTGTTGTTGTTGGGCCTCAGTTAGGGCATCATTGACAGTGACGTGATTCACACTGGAAACAATAGGCCCTTCCTTCTTGACAAAACTTGTCCACATCGGAGTGGGTTTTCCCCCTTCTCCCTCCACAACCAACTTGGTGTGTGGTAGTCGGGGTAAAAGTTAGGGTTTGGGAAAGAAAGAAAAAACTGCTCCACCAATCCTATATTCTTTGCACAATTTTTTTTTTCATCCCAAATTCCTTGTACAATTTCCTCTTTAAGTAAGTTTTAGCAAGCAAAATTTTTATTTCTACACTCTTATAACCAAAAAGCTAATAAATGCCTCTCTATGGGGCAGTTGATTCTAGCACGGGTAAAATTCACCATGGGCCACCTAGCTTATTTTTTTGTCCTATCCGGGTACCTTACCTTTATTTTGTCCTAGCGAGATACCTTTCCTCTTATTGCGCATCCTGTTCAGCTACTTTCCGTCAAATTGGTCGTTAAATTGGATGGAAAATGATGAAGTGGCATTAAATAATACTAAAATAAACTTAAAATGACAACTTCAGTCCTTAAACTATTTCAATTACTAATTCTAACCCTTAAAGTTTCACTTAAGCCAATTCTACCCCTCTCATCCCGTTCATTGCCACCTCCCACGCTTCTCCTCCGTCATTTTCAGGACATTCGTCATTTTCAGGGTTCCTCTCTCTGTCTTTGTCTCTTGGGGTTCTCTGCTACGGTTTGTGGAGGAGTGGCGAGCTGCTGCTGCTGCTGACGCTGCAATGCGCGAAGAAGACTTGGAAGGGAAGCTCGGTGTCAGCCTCAAACGAAACATCTTGCAAGTCACGAGAGAAATCCTCCAGACCCACATTTCGGACGTCTGTTCACAAATCCTTCTGCTTTCGGAGAAGATTCGAATTGGGCTTTCGGTATTGCAGAAGAAAGTGTTTGGCAAATCGAGAGAGACCCAAATCGACGTGCCAAACTTGAAGTCCGTGGTGCATCATTTCTGCTTGCCAACCTCCGGCCGGCTGTTGATCAGAGAAAGTTTGAAGGGTTTAAAGCTGGGAGGAAAGGACGAGGAGGCCGCTCTGATGACGGTGCATAGGTTCGGGAACCAATCCTCTGCTTCGCTGTGGTATGATTTTCTCTCTTGTTTTCAATTGGTGAGCAAGACGGCGGCGCTGCCCATTTGGAAGACACAGTTGAGAAGCAGTCTGGATCGCTCGCGACCCGGATACCAACCCGTGGACAAGATTTCGGTGCTTAGAATGACGGCGTTGGAATTTTTGTGGGTTTTGAGGAGGATCCGGGCCAAGTCAATGGCCACAATGCTGGCGCTGCACCCCATTCTGGAGAGGTTAAAGCTCTTAGTGTCGCTTCTCATGGAGAAGCGGTTGATGAGCATGGAGGAGAGAGAGGGGGAAGGGCAAAAACCGCTGCAGTTGACGATGAGAATGTCGATTTGGGTGGGAGAAAGATGGGTTTTGGCCAAGAGATGTTCGAAAACATCAAACAGAACCATCTGGGCTTCGGCAATCGATTCGCGTTGGATGGATTTTGGAGGAATGTAATGTAGAGCTGGAGGGAAATAGGTCTTTGGGCCGAGTCCGGAGGAAGCAAGGGTTTTGGCCATGAAATCGACACTTTCTTGTTCGAAGTCTGGGATCATAGAGACGTGTTCGAGGAAGGCAGAGAAAGGGGCTCTGCAGAAGTTGGGGTGCCGGACCTGTTGCAAGTCCCGCGGATTCGACAGCCTGACCCACGTCAGAAGCACCTGGGTCTCCGCCGCTAGGCGCTGCGAGCGACAGCAGCAGCAGCAGTAAACGGGATGAGAGGGGTAGAATTGGCTTAAGTGAAACTTTAAGGGTTAGAATTAGTAATTGAAATAGTTTAAGGACTGAAGTTGTCATTTTAAGTTTATTTTAGTATTATTTAATGCCACTTCATCATTTTCCATCCAATTTAACGACCAATTTGACGGAAAGTAGCTGAACAGGATGCGCAATAAGAGGAAAGGTATCTCGCTAGGACAAAATAAAGGTAAGGTACCCGGATAGGACAAAAAAATAAGCTAGGTGACCCATGGTGAATTTTACCCATTCTAGCACTGATCATTTTTTCTCAAGCTTAACCGGCATGGCTTTGATGATTTAATATTAATCTTAATCACCCGTAACCATTTCCTGTTGATCTCGATTCACCAATGGGTGACGTGGTAGGCGAGTAGGCTTAAATAGTTTGGTTTAGGGCATTAATAGGAGAGAGAAAGAAATTGAAACATCATTAGATGAGAAAATAAGTGTAGGATTTGCAGATGGCACCAAATTGATTGACAATTGCATCCAAATCAAGGGAGGAAAGAAGTGACAAATGATGATGACAACAAAGATCTTGTGATTGGGCCGAAAATCCTCCTAAAGGCTGGGCAGTGTTTTCACTAAGCATGAACTTGAAGTGGATGAAGTCATAGTTTGGTGTATGAAGGGCGACTTATGGTGCTTGGTGTAGAAGAAGCTGGTGGCGAAGAGTGGGATCATGTGGCGGCAGAGCAACATGGAATGGTGGTCGAAGAAAAGCGACTACAAGACCAACCTGACAGGGATCATCGTGATCCGAATGAAAAGACGGAAATAGAGATGCGGTGGAAGGAAGGGTATAACTGAAAAATGTGGAGATAGTAGCAAACCTTAATTTGTATGCCAAATAGAAATGGAGCAAAGATAATGGGATTGAGAGAGTGTTTTTTTTTTTTGTTCAGTAACCTTTTTACTCTTTTCAAGTTGATCTTATATGCTTTTCCAGACATGTATTTACATATATGTGAAAAATGATTCAGGCAACAGTACGAAGTCATATACATATAGATTGATATATGAAGAATTGTAATATCACATTTAATAAGTATAAATAAATAGACAGATTTATACTAGCATACAATCACATATGTACCAAAGAATAAATCCATTTGTACAAATAATATCACATGTATTATTATTCATATACAAAAATTTATTCGCATACATACAAGGTTATATATTTCTATATATGTCTAATATATCTTATTTGACGGAAGGTGCATTTTGACACATTATACATGTTTTTTTGGATTAATGTTTGACCTTGTATATATGATTGAGTATATCAATAATAGTGTTTTAATCTATTGTACCTATATGTCACAAAATTTGTGTGTGTGTGTATTTTTAGTGGGAATCAAAATTGGACACATTTATACTTATTTTATATTATGAATAGTAGTATTGAAATATAAATATATATAGACATAAGGAATAAGGTGCATATTAGACTTATACAAATATTTGTGCACGTAGAATATAATCATATTTACCAGTTGTGAAATTTTTTAGTAGTTATATAAATTGAAAAAAATTATAATATTGTCATTGTCACTGTAATGTAAAATTGCAATAATAACAGTATCACCACAGTAAGAATTATTCATATAAATTTTCTAGATGATTTAAGTTTATTCTTGTAATCTGGTGTTGTGGTCATGTGGAGGAGAAAAACTACTTATAGAGCGATTTTGCTTTTTTTTTTCTCAAAAGTCTTATATAGGGGATTTTAATTAAAAAAAAGAAAGAAAGTAATTCAAGAGTCCAATGTAAGACATGGGCTTTTTTCTTGTGCAATGTAACACATTAGGTGGTAGCCCATAGAACTTAGAACATGTCGTAAAAAGAGAAAGGCCCAAAATTAGAAGGGATCAGATCATACTGATCCTCACCATATACCTTACTGTATCGTCGAGGCCCGAGGGTTTTAGTCACATGTTAAAAGGGTAAAGAGAAAGATCTGGCACCCATTATTTATTTGTTTGCCATCAGACTTATCACGCCCATTTTGCGACCGCAACAACCTGTCTATAGCGCATGCATTGATGTGAATTAATTAATTCCGAATAGAAGATTACCAGTATATCAAGTCATGTGGAGGATTAGGCTGGCGAATTCTTTCCACTGGCCTTTTTGTTTCACATTTTTACCAAATTGACGGCCACTTAAAAAGCAATTCCACATCTTTTATGTTTGTCTACCACATTTTTCATGTCTCGTCTGCATCGCTTTGTGTCATTTATCACAGGAGGGTACCCCGCCACTGCTGTTCACACTTCATCCTACCAAATATTTCCAAAATTTCTACCTGCTTCATTTCCATTATTCTACAGCTACTGTATTTTTTGCTTTCTAATTTATTGATAGTATTTCCACACTCACACATATATACGGCCTAAAGTCCCTTTTGCCCCCTAAACTTTTTCAATTCAGACCTTTTACTATCAAGATTTCAACTCGGTTCGACTTGCCCCTCAAACTTTGTAAATTGGGATCTTTTACCCCTTCAGTTTGGTTAAATAGAGAATGTGTACTAAAATAAAAATAAAAAATAAACTGAAGGGCTAACTAAATCATTTATCTAATGATTAATTCCTGTGAGCAAACAATAAGCATAAAGGCTTCAGTTTCACATTTGAGATTACTCATCTTTTCCATATTTTTGCCTAGAAGTGTGTGCTAAGTCTTTTTATAATTTGCTCACAATAGTCAATAATTGGAAAAATGATTTAGTTAGTCATTTAATTTAATTTTATTTTCATTTTAGTATACATTCTTCATTTAATTGGAATGAGGGGGTTAAAGGTCCCAATTTACAAATTTTGAGAGGTGAGTCGAACCGAGTCAAAGTTCAGGGGTTAAAAAATCTGAGTTGGCAAAGTTCTGGAGGCAAAGGAGCTTTAGGCCCATATATACTTCTTCAGTTCCAAATTCTTTACACCATTCACTTTTCAGCAATTAATCTTTAATTTTTTATTTTCAACATTTTAGCATATAAATGTGTAATTAATGTATTAAAATGTTTCTATAGGAAAAAAATAAAGGGTTAATTACAATTTATTCCTTATGGTTTAGGTAAAATTACACTTTGCCTCTTCTTGTTTTAAAAATATATACTTTACCTCCTATCTTTTTAATACAATCCGGCAACAACTTCTGAAATCTTAATTTAAATATTACTGTAACTATTTTTCACTAATTTTAATCTGTATGGTATATTTTTTACAGTTAATAGATATTTTAAATTATCATTTTTTTTCTTTTTGTTCTTTCTGAAAGTAGAAAACTATATTTTTTAAATATTCTTTCTTCATAGTTCATACCCACACTGTTGATCTGCCAAGAAAATTACAAGGAGTTAGTACCAGAGTATAATTTAGGAGTAAAAGAGACTGGCAATATATTATAGGGCTCTTCTACTTTTGAGTACCATTTTTTCTTATCCATGGTAGAGTTCAGATCTACATGACAGTACAATATCGAATGAAATTATATTTAATAATAATAAAATTATAATTTAAATAGGTTGATTGAGCCATCTAAGTTCCTGAAATGTCTCAACTTCAAGTACTCATTCGCTTTGCAGAGTTTGAGTTTGTGTGGTGGAAAATAGTTCTATCCTATATGGATAGAGATACTTCACGAGTGACAACACAAACACACATATTATAAGTACCAAACAAATGAAAATTTACACAAACCCTCGTGAGGCTTCCCGCCCTCTCTATTTCTAGAACCCTACGTTTACTCCTAATCATAAGTTTTTTTTACCGTCCTTTACGCTAGAAAAGAGATAAAACCAAGAATTTACGCTGGTCTTCTCCATCTAGAAAGTTTGACCACTAAGCTTTTCACATTTAATGATTTAGCCCCTGCATTACCCACCATCCTTCAATCTTTTTTGAGCCCAAAGGACCAAAACCTCATTTCATAGTTTTTCAGCTTGTGCTTGGCTTGTCAGATTCTGACGCAAAAGTTACCACTTTCTGCTCACAGAAACACTATCGAATCTCTAGTGACAAGTTTCTTCTTACAGGAAAACATGCTCTCCAGCTGGTAAACAACATCGGATGACCACTGTTTGGATCGGCGAATTGTCCGCGAAATCCAGCAGCGAAAAATAGTTGCTTTTTTTTTTTTTAGATCAGCCAGCTCTCTGTTTGGTAGATATCATCATCCTGAGCATTGGCAAAACTTGAAAATGGCCTGCAATACAAGATTAACAATGTTATTAGCAGAAAAGCCGAGAAATTGACAACGGTGAGACAGTGGCCGGCGTGGACTTAAGAAAAGTAGAATATGTGAGAGTTCAAGGATGGGATTTAACCATAGAGCTGGCAGGGGAGCGTCATAGCTGTGGATCTCGTTTCATTGGTGCTCAGTGGAGACAAACAGAGCCCAAATTCAGCCGAAAAATTCCAGGTACATTTGGTACCTATTTGATTTACTTGCCATGAAGAGAGAGAGAAAATGTCCAAAACATTGATCAACGATTAGGGCCTTACTTATGGCAATGGTGAGAAAGTTATTTGATGAGACTCTATATATTTTGGTATTTCATCGATCATTAACTTGATTTATTTTTAACATCGTTATTTCTACATTAGTTCCCAACTTCTTCCGTCTCTGTTACTACTAAAATATAGGACTTTACCAACTGCCATTGACCAACGTGCAGCAGTTGGTAAATTAATTTACCAACTGCTGCACGTTGGTAAATGGTAGTTAGTATTCGATCGTTGGAAAATTTATTACCAACGCGCAATTAATAACACGTTGGTAAATACCAACGTGTACACGTTGATAATTACCAACGGTCATGAACCAGGCTTGGTTTCCATCGCGTAGTTGTAGTTACCAACTGCCTAGCCGTTGGTAAGTTACCAACTGTTGGGTAGTTAGTAACTTACCAATTGCTGCTGGCAGTTGGTAACTTACCAATTGCTGTAATTGGTAACTTGGCAGTTGGTAATTACCAACTGTCCTGACAGTTGATAGGAACCCGCGTTGGTAGTGACCAACTTACATCAGTTAGTAAGGGAGTTGTTATGAAGCCGTTGGTTATTACCAACTTACATACATGTTGGTAACAGGATGACAGTCGGAAATTACTAACGCACGCAAGTTGGTAAATTCCCCGTTTGCACGTTGATAATGTACATTAAACGTTCCAGATTTTGGTTGTTTCGTATTTATCCCAGTTTAAATACACATTCAAAAGTTCGCCCATCTTTACTCAGCAATAAACATTACACAGATATGCAAATGTAATTAAAATAAAATATTCTCAAATACAGCTTAATTAAAACAATAACATATATGTCTGGAAGAAAGTACTCAACATTCAACGGATTACACATGTCAGTAATTTCAACTAAGTATTTGCATGCGGTCTAAACATTATTATGTAAGGGCTCTAACACAAGAACGTTTGAAATGCGCTTACCTGTTGATGACGCCCATCATAGACTCCCGACTATCTCCTCATCCTCCGAGTCCGAGTCATCAGGATACTGTGGAACTGGTTGAGCCGGCGGGCACGGAAGGTTTAGCGAACGACAAATAATCTCCAACTGAGCCCGGTTCACCACCAATGCGGCTCTCTGAGCCTCCATCTCTGCTCTCTGTCTCCTCTTAATTCTCTCGAGCTTCCTCTCGTACTCCGCATCCCCTCGCGCATTCTCCTCCGCCATCATCTTCTGTACTTGCTCGTTGAATTGCGGTATCTGTGTGATGTCGATAGGCGGGATGGCACCTGGCTGTCAGCGTCCCGGTATAACACACTGCTCAGATCCTAATCCAAATACACGGCCTCTCCTTCTATCGCCAGATGTAGTACTAATGATTGCTAGTTCATCAATTGCCTCTATTCCATCCTCTTGTTGTGTTTGTTCCTCAATTTCTGTACTGATACGAGTCTACAGAAACATAATAAAATACAATTGAGTGTGTCATTATTTGTAAAACATTGTAAGTTTCTTAAGAATATTGTGTGAACATTCAATTATTATACTTACAGCAACTTCTTCACAGCGCTTACTAACATATTTCCCATTCTTTATTTTATGTGTTGCTTGAAGGACTTTAAACAAGCTAGGGTCCTTCTTCTCAGGATCTATCTCTCTCTAATTGAATGAAACGTAACAATAATATGTAGTTTAATTTCATTAGTATCTTAAATGTTGTTTGAGAGAACATTACCGAGATACATACCATTTGCTCTCGATGTGAAGACATCGAGATAGATCCCCCTGCATATGTCGCGTTGCAAGAGCCAGACTGTGAATCATCGTTAGTCACTGTTGCTCGCATTGCCTTGAACCTAGCGGACTTCTGTTTGAACTCCGGACTCGCCCAATATGCCTCCATCTCCGCATATGCAGCATCTGACATAAAGTTTGCCTTCGCTCGATGTTTAACAGGATCTTTCACACGGCGAATTTCTGACATCATGCTTCTGTAATGTTGTGCTCCCAAGATATTCCACACCCGATACACCTCATTATGTTGTATCGGATCCCACTCACAACTCCTCTTTACAGGTTAATATGTTTAAAGTATTAGCATGGAAAAAAACAATTCTTTATCTTATAATATTATTACATCATTATCATAGTAATATTATTGTTATACCTAAAAAACACGCCACCATTGCTGCAGGTCTGATGGAGAGACGGAGGACCAATCAGAATATGGTTTGAAATGTGTGGTGAAACATGGTGTCACTAACCGTGTCGCCGCAGCTGGAATGAATCTGCGACGTTCAAATTGTTAGTTACTGACTTGTTGATGATTCCATGTAAAGTAATTACTCTTACTAATATTAATACGTGTGTCTGGTGTTTTTCACTTACGTGTTACCATGTGGGGATATCCTCATCCGCGTTCGGCCTGCTGTCTGTGACATCGATGATGTGATGTCATCATCTGAGGGATGAGTCGTCACTATGGGGTGCCTCACGTGGCGCGCACCAGATTCATGTCCAAATGGCCTACCTCCACCGCCGTCAGATCGATGCTCATGTGAGGGGACGTGCGTGGCTGGCACTGTTGTTCCCTGCATCTCTACACCGACATCCTCCTCTGCCCGGGATGAAGAACCCATCCTATGTTGTTCATTAAGTATTGGTTCCATTACCTCCTTAAACTGCGCAAATGGTCCTTTCCCAGGTCGGCGTTTATAGGTGTTATCCCCCTTTACGAGGCATCTGCATTTATTATTAGGTAAGCAGGTAAGTTAAACATAACATATATTGACTGACATATATTGTGGAGTATTATGGGTACATAAATTTACCAAATATTTTCTACACATTAATTAGAAATGACAGGTTATCATTATTCATAGTACATGTTATCTAATCATTCATTCGACCCGCTGCTGTCATTCTCATCAAACTCCTCGGACTCTTCAGTGTCACTGTCATCGGATATAAACTCCTCCTCATCCTCTGTCTTGCCATTGTATCCCCCCTCCTCAAGTACATCTTCTTCAATCTCTTCACCGACACCCGGGTCAGCTAACTCCTCAATTGGGTCATCTTCAATTCTTTGACAATTCACGGATCCACTGTCTTGATACACGTCATCCTTGTCCAGAATTGCATACTGTATTATCCATCGCGGTTTTATCTTCAAAACAACTGACCACCCGTTTCTTTCACGTGACTTACTCGGATATTGTGTGTAGTAAACTTAGTCAGCCTGTGATGCTAGAATGAAAGGATCAAACTTCTGATAT
Source organism: Aquilaria yunnanensis (assembly GCA_039654915.1). Classification (NCBI taxonomy): domain Eukaryota; kingdom Viridiplantae; phylum Streptophyta; class Magnoliopsida; order Malvales; family Thymelaeaceae; genus Aquilaria; species Aquilaria yunnanensis. The sequence continues at coordinate 98,572,750 of CM077593.1, read as the reverse complement.
CTTCAGCTATTCCGGATCTCAACTAACCCAAACTATTTATGCATTCGAGTTCCACGTTCAGGTGTTGGGTCAAACCAGTTGCACCTAAACAAGACAACATTCTTATGTGGAAAGCCCGAATATTCAAGTTGAATGACTTCTTCTAGTATACCATAAAAATCACATTCAACTTCACTTGCACCCGTACTGTGTATGCAGACTCCACTATTAAATGTTGATTTATCCTTCCCCCATTCACTTATGTGAAACTTGTACCCATTTGTGAAATAAACTGGTCATGTCTGAACCCGATGTGAGGGCCCACATGCAACATCCCACAAGATGTTATCGACAATATTGTTACCTGGGTCATCAACCTATGTAAAACATTTTCAATTTAGGACAATATATATGGAGACTTTTATAACTTAACATATTGCAATACATACTGACTAAAAGCACATGTACATAGTGTCGGAGCCAGGCTGAGAAATTGTTTTCAATGAGTATGTCCATATCAGACATTGTTATCTCGGGTGCAGTTTCCCTTACCATGTCCACAAACATACTGTGGCCAATAACAGAAACAATTATAATATGTGAGTTTTGTTTGATGAGTAGTCCTGAATTTCAACATAATCAAAGTTGGAATGTCTTTTCATGAACGATGAACTACTTTAGATATGGCCTGATCTCAGCACAGTTTAAAAAAACGTATGTGGTTGAAAGTCTGAGTTCATCGTCCGTGAGGAATCTATATCGGCATGCACTATATGGACGTCCCGGAAAGGTGAATATGGACCACAAGTCACCATTACATGGGACAGGACCACCATCATCATTTCTCGGTACTCGGTTCATCATGGAGGGAACATGGGACTCAAAGTAATGAGAGCAAAAAATGGAAGTCTCCTCTATAAGGTATGCTTCACATATCGATCCCTCAACATGAGCAGTATTATAAACCTTCATTTTTAGGTCATGCATGCACCGATCAAATTTATACATCCATCGGTACTGAACAGGTCCTCCAACCCTTGCTTCAAATGGCAAGTGAACTGGGAGATGCTCCATGACATCAAAAAACCCTGGAGGAAAAATTCTCTCAAGCTTACAAATTATAATTGGAATATTGGCCTCCAACGCAAACAAGTGATTTTCATGCAGCTCTGGAGAGCACAAGTCTCTAAAGAATAGGCTTAACTCCGTTAATGGCTTCCAAATATTCTCGGGTAGCGCTTCGAGGGCAATGGGGAGAAGCCTTTGCATCATAACATGTAAATCATGACTCTTCATGCCATACATATTGCAACCAGCTGTATCAACATATCTCCCAAGATTCGAGGCATATCCATCAGGGAGTCGTAAAGATTTTACCCAAGCGATCACATCTTGCCTTTGGTTAACATCAAATGTGAACCTTGCCTTTGGGTTGAACGACCGACCATCATCAAGTGCAACCATGTTTAACTCCGGCCGATTACAATAAATTTCCAGGTCCTTCCGTGCTTTCACATTATCTTTCGTTTTGTTCTTAACATCCATCACAGTATTTCATATATTCTCAAACACGTTCTTCTCAATATGCATAACATCAAGATTATGTCGTATTAAGTTCGTAGCCCAATATGGTAACTCCCAGAAAATGCTTCGCTTCGTCCAATTATGTGATTTCCCATAATCGTACGGGCGATGTTGTGGCCCATCGTTACCAACTGATGGAATCCATGAGATTCTTTCAAATATATATTCACCTGATAAGGGCGGAGGAGGCAATGCCTTCTTTGATTTCCCCTTTTTAAACCAAGTACAATTCCTTCTATATGGGTGGTTCCGGGCAAGGAATTGCTGATGACAGTCGAAAAATGAAAATTTTCCCCCATACTTAAGTTGGAATGCCTTACTTTCGCCCACACAAATAGGGCAAGACAATCGCCCATGTGTCATCCACCCTGATAGCATGCCATAAGCTGGAAAGTCATTTATGGTCCACATTAATGTTGCTTGCAGAATAAAATTTTATTTCAGTGACACATCCCATGTTTCAACGCCATCAAACCACAGATGCCGTAGCTCCTCGATTAGAGGTTATAGATAAACATCAATCTTATGATTTGGGCTACGTGGACCTGGAATCAGCAACAAAAGGAACATATAGGGTTTTTTCATGCACATCCAAGGGGGCAAATTATACGGAGTAACGATCACAGGCCAACAAGAGTATTGTTTCCTAGATGGTCCAAAAGGTGTAAATCCATCGGCACATAACCCCAATCTGACATTTCGTGCTTCCGAAGCAAACCATGGGTAGGTCTGATCAAAATGTTTCCAAGCTTCACCATCTGATGGATGTTTGATAACACCTGGGACCTGTGTTTGCTCCTTATGCCACCTCATATGCTCAACTGTTGCCAATGAAACAAATAAGCATTGCAGATGAGGGCTTAGTGGTAAATAATGCATGGTTTTTCTCGGTAAATCTTTACCATGACCTCCATTTTTTGGCTTATATCTCTCAGCTGCACAGTACTTACATATACCCAGACTGCTGTCATCTTTCCAGAACAACATACAATCATTCACACAGACGTCAATCTTCTCGTGAGACAGACCCAACTGGGAAACTAATTTCTTAGTTTCATACCAATTTGATGGCATCTTACTATTTGTTGGTTGAGTCTTCTTCATCAGTTGGGTAATGCCATTAAAGCATCCTCGTGACATGTGATACTCAGACTTAAGGTTGAGAAGACGGACAGCAGCAGATAACTCAGAGTGACTTTCGCACCCATCCCATAAAGGAGTTGATGCTGAATTCAAAAGGTTAAAAAATTTTGAGGCACTTTCATTCGGCTCTACAACATTAACTTCCGGAATTTGTGAGTAACTAGGGCCAACGGCATCTAATACCATCCTTTCATATGGATTCATCGAACTCCCCTGGTCAAACTGATCAAACCCACCCACACCCGGAGCCGTATCTGATGCTTCATTAAATGGCTCACCATGAGCGGTCCAATTCAAGTAAAAAGGCTTAAACCCCATTTGTACAGATGAACTCTGACCTCATCAGACTAATTAAACCGCAAATTCTTACATTTCCGACAAGGACAGCGAATGCATAACCCACTCATAGTTTCAGGGTGCGAGACAGCAAATGATATAAATTCTTCGACCCCGGCCTCCCACTGTTCTGTGTAACCCGTTCGGCCAGGCAAGAAACGGTTACTGTACATCCAACTACGGGCGGATTCCATTACAAACAAACTCTGTTCGTAATCATAAACGCCTCAATCTATTAAATGATATACGTAGTCAAGTTTTATATTGAGTTAATAAAAACAACAAAAGTTCATTAATGTTTACGTAAGTGACTTAAAAAGTTGGAAGATAAACAAAGTTTATTCTCAATCTTATTGTTCTTATAATTAACGTACAATCATTATTATTGTTGTTATTGTTCTTATTATTCTTATTGTTCTTAGTATGTAAATTAAAAATTTTCTTCATTATATTTTATTACATATAGGCTTTACTAAGTAAAAAAGGTAATGAATAAAGAAAGTTTATGTTTAGGATGAGGGTTAAAACTGTCCTGATTATTCCTTTATGGTTTAGGGTTTGAAGGTTAGAGTTTGAGGGTTTATGATTTGGATTAAGAGCTTAAGGTTAAGGTTAGAGTCTTGGGTTTATGGGGATTAGGGTTCAAATTTTTTTATTTAGCGTTTATGGTAACGTTAAAATTAGTGTTAAGGTTAAGGTCTAAGTTTATGTCTATTAGAGTTTAGATTTAGGTATAGGGTTGATACTGCTACAATTATAGACTTATAGTTTATGTTAGATTTTGTAATTAGGGTTTTAAAGTTTAGGTTTGGGGTCTTGGGTTTAAGTTTAGATTTATGGTCTAAGGTAAAGGTTAGGGTTAGGAAGCAGTTTGACTTCAATTCATGTTTGGTACAATCAAGATAGCTGGATTTTGTCGAAGGATAGTGACTCCTTCTCTTTTCAAGGTTGGTGACATTTTATCATGAAAATATCTTTTCGATCCTCAATTTTGCTATTCTTCTACTTTAACTTTTCTTTTTTCTGAAACACATTTCCAGTTCCTATATTATTTTCGTTTCTGATATTAGACCATAAGTTTAATAAATTATAGTGTTTTTGTTTAATTCCTTGGTTTTTTTTAATGTTTTATTATCTAAACTAAAATATCCGTAACCATGGTTTAATTTTTTTTTTAGTGCAATAAGACTTTTTATTCTTCACTTTTCCAAAGTCAATTGTTAAACTCGTAATACGTAAAGTTTAAACATTATCTCTATTGGTCTCCAAATTAATTTTTTAATTATTTTGCATTATTATTGTCATATTATTGCAACATGGTTTAAACATATAATAATAATTTTTATTATCATTACACCATGACATAATATAACTATTTCCACTAAAGCACTCCAACTAAACCATAACTATACCTATTACCATCAACTTATACAAATAATCATTCCATAAAAGAATATATACAATGCACAAAGAACTTACATATTGACTATAATCCATAAGAAAAAATATCCACAGATAACAAATAATTAACATAAATTGCATATTCAAATATCAACAACTATGTTCAAACCACAGTGACAACACATAAGTTTTATTATCAATATTAATAATTAAAAATAATTTCCCTTAAAAAATCTTGTTTTCAATTAGAAAGGAAAAAAAATTACAAACTTACCTCGAACGACTTCGAACGGATAGGAAAAACAATGGGTACGTCTTCAGGCTCACAGATGCAGGGAGGAACTGAAAAAAAGGGGGAAAAAAACTTAATTTCCTGGTAATATAAAAAATTTCCTTCAAATCCAACAAAGAAACATTAATCTACACGAGTAATACCTTATAAAGATTATTATTAGTTTCATTATTGTTATTATTATTATAATAATAACTATTATTATTATTAGTATTATTGTAATTATGATTGTTAAGAAGTGATCAAAGGTTGATATTAACAAGTTGTCTTTTCTCATCTGGAAAAGTTTGTATATTTTATCTCCACTTTTTAATAATATTATTTAGTAGAACAAAGACTGACATTAAGACTGACATGAATTTCTAAGAAAATGGATTACGATCAGAAAATCCTATAGAATCAAAATGTGAATGACATAAATTTGCATTGATGAATAAAATTGGTATCATACATAAAGTTAGAAACCTAGTTTTAGCCTTTGAAAATTTTATCTTTATCATAAAACTCTTCAAACTTTCTTATCTAACAATTAAACCACAATTTCCATAACTCACCACACTCACTTCGCTTTCCGGAACTTACATGTTATCACATTATTTACTTGCAGGGGCTGTGTATAATGATACACTGCCACTAAATGTTGCTCCCAGGAACCTACATGTTATCACATGAATTGCTTTACTTACAGAGTAAGTAGACAAAACCTTTCATTGCACAACATTGCTAAAAGTTCCCTTCCTGGTTCATGTTCACGGTGTTACTTTTTATAGTTTGGGATTAAATTGAAACCGAAAAACTGGTTTAGGGATCTAAGATAATTGCGTTGTAACATTTATTATGACAAAAATTATTTTACAGGTAAGAACAAGAGATTTTACGCTATAATAGTAGTGAGTCCAACATTTAATTTCTTTTAAAGGATAAAACGGGAGAATTTTCATACTTATTCTAGCAATTGTGAAGGAAATCTAAGTTTGTTGTCCTAAAAGGTACAAATATTCAGTAAACAATAAAAATGGACCATCTTAGATAGAAATAATGAAATGGTGATAAATATATATATTTGTATGTTCATGATTTGTTTTTTTCCAGAACCAAATTTTAGGGTCATTTTAATTTATTTTCTAAGTTGAGTAAGTTAAAGAATTTATAAAAATTAATTATTTTTATATAAAATATTATTCTACTAATTATTTTTCATATATTATTAACACATTAATTTCAGGAAAAAAAATGAAAAACAAAATAATGCATTATTCTTATCCTTAAATAAATTGACGCTTAATTAGTTTAGCAAGGTAGTCCCTCACTTTTGTTAGTATACTAGTGTTAAGTTAAGTTTACGACATATATATTTACTAATGAGATGAGCAAACAACCTAAAAGCCAAGTGATTCAGTAGGTAGTTAAATCCCTCAATGCAAAGCCTTTCACAGTATCTTGGACAAAAACTATTGAACCTATATAGATGATAAAAGCCTCATACCTATACAGACAAGTTTGAGATAGCAGAAACTGGGCTAAAGCACCACGGAGGACCAACTACAACCAATACTTCAAAATCCGTTAAAAATCCATAGAAAAGACGAAAGGTGAATCTTATACACAAAATTCTTTATATCCAACACTACAAAGCTGAAAAAAATTATTTTGAGCATTTCACAACACCCAAACTAAAATGTTAAAAAATGCACAGAAGGCCTGAACCTTTTTTTTTTTTTAACAACAGTGATAATATTAACTGGAGGAAATAATACAGAGTTTTTGCCCAGCAGGTGATTGGACGAAACCAAAAAATTTTACAGCACCTATTCAAGACAAATTAGGTACTAGCATATTACAAATAATTTAGCCACAAATGAACTTCAATCACGACACCACTGGAACCAAAAATAACCCAACTTCTTGCACCTTTCACAAATCCATGAGGAAGTTAAACTTTCAATTTCCAAAAAAATTACTCTGTTACTGCTGATTGTTTTTTAAGAGAAGATTTCGTTAATTATTCTTCCGCCTTTAGATAATCCAAGTTGAAGACAAACCGTGCTTACCAATTTTGTTTGTTTGTTTGTGGCTGGCTAGTACGCTGGTTTTCTTCCTCAGCTTTTTCTGCGGCTGTCGGCGTCGGATCTACAACCGTTGTCCGTCGTCGTAAGCTGCGAAATGGTCAGCTGAAATTTCTTCGTCTCTCGCTCAACTTGATTTTGGATCCCAGAATCTATTTCAATGGAAGGTAGGGTTGTGTTGCGGAAATTTATATCAAATTTGTTTGTCCTGGGCTCTTGATAAATTTATATCAAATTTATATGTTCAACCCATATCAACGAAAGAGCTCAAGTACGGGAAAATACGGAAAAAAAATCAAATAAATCTCAGGAAAAAAAGAAACTAACCTTCAAATCGCCCCAAACGACACCAGATCCACATACAACTGACCTCCATGAAGCTGTTTCAATGCTTAATCGATGAAGAAACGTGAATGTGTGTGCTGTGCGAAGAAGAGGTTGCAGGGGAGAGAGAGACGCGAAGGAACGCAAGGAAGAAGATGACTGGCGCTGGAGGGGGGTGATTTAAAAACTATTTTTCCAACGGCCTTAGCCGTTGGAAACCTGCACGCAAAACGCACTGTTTCATTAATAAGCTTCCAACGGTTAAAACCGTTGGTGCATTTCACAGAAGCCTTACAAATTTCCAACGGTCAAGCCGTTGGAAACATTACACATTAATTTAATGAATTCTAATCTATTTTTTCCAAACGCGTCATAGTAAGAAATTTTTCCAATGGTCACAATCGTTGCTAATTACCAACGGCTTAGCCGTTGGTAAAAACAAAACAAAACAAAAATTGCCTACCAACGTGTGCACGCTGGAAAATTTTTACCATCGGTTCTACACGTTGGTAATATGGCAGTTGGAAAATCATGATATTTTAGTAGTGTGTCTTGTCGACATATATTTGCTCACCGCCACCTCAGCCTAATTACACCATCAGAGTGATGGTCGACCCGAGCTTGGCGACCTAGTTTAATATCGAACTACCATTCAAAAACTTCAGGCTGTCAATTCCGAGCTATTTTGGCGACCTTAGTTCCCTATTAGACACCTCAATCCGCCTTGCAATTTGTCCATGCTCATCTGCTTGATCCAGAAAATGAGAAAATTCGTGTGGTTTCATATCATTGTCAATTTGAATCATCTTTCATTTTGGTCGATCCTCCAACTGAAACTAGTTATATAAGCGGCACAAGTTAAAATTGTTGGAGAAGCTTGTGTTGTTTTATGTTTGGATTAGAAGTGCAATGCCCTTGCCCAAACAACGCAGTGTTTTTTTAGGCTTGTGATGAAATGTAAATCTCTTATGACTTAGGCGATTAGCATACAAACAAGGAACCGAGGTATTAGTTAACTTAATAGAAAAAGGTTTTACTAAAAAAAGCTCACATTTCACAATTACAAACAAAAACTCACCAAACTAAATACCTAACCTCTATGTAGGTACACAAGCAATTTATCCTTATTTATAAGTAGATATGAGCATTGTTGCTATAAGAAAATTTAGTCAGAGTGACTGATATGTGTGATTGAAAAATTTAATCGCATAAGTAACAATCACATCTCAGTCACACAATTAAAAAAATATTTTTTTCAGTCACAATTAGTTGCACTAAATAAAAATTTTTTTACCTACCAATTGCATCTTATTGGCAAATTTGCTAAAAATTGACTTTCAATTGCACAACAGTTACAAAAGAAGCAATAGTTGCTATTTCAATCGCTTTTTCACTATAAATTACCCTTCTTTCTTCCTTCATTCTTCATTTCTTCTTTTTTCTCTTGTTTCTCCTTTTCTACTTTGGGTCTCTACTTCTTCTTCTCAACCTTGCTTCTTCTCTTAAGCTTTTTCTTCTTCTTCCTTCGACTGCTTTTTTCTTCTTCCTTCGCTAGCTTTTTCTTTTTCCTCCAGCTCTGGTTCTCTCCGTCTTCTTCCTTCTCGGGTTTCTTCTTTTTCTTTTTCCTCTGGCTCTGGGTCTCTCCTTTTTTTTTTCTTCCTCCGGGCTTTTTCTTCTAAACCTTGCTCCCTCTTATTCTTCAATTATTATTCTTCTTATTAATTATTATGTATCTTAATAATTATAATAATTATAATAATCATAATAAAAATTATAATATTATTTATTTAAAACAATGAATATTTAATAGTATTATATTAATCATAGGAAATATTTTAAATCAAAATAACAAATAAAAAATGAAATTTAAAAAATTATAAATAAAGCTAAGCGGCTGACTTTCAATCGTATGATGCAACTGAATTTCAATCACTGCTTGTGATTGATATCAGTAGTCTCTTATTTAATGCATGTTAGAATATGTGTGACTACTAGTTTCAATCGCAACTCAGTCGTTAGGGGTGTAATTTTTGGGTTATGGTTGGAACTCGAAATTTGCAAATAAGCTCTCCATTTGAAATCTAAGACCCGACCCGACCCTATTTATTGTCCTAACCCGAACTGACTCTAACAAAAAAAAATTGGGTTGGATCGAATCTATTTACGTATTGCAAATACATATCAACATTCAAAAAATGCACATTCTTTAACCTAAAAGCAACTTCCTAGCACATATAATAGTCATAAGTTAATCCAACACATACACATTACATTTGCCATGTCTTAACATTGTCATTAGCTAATTAATAAGTCAATTAGCTTTCTACAAACTCATAAGCCATAAGTGCACATCAGTAGGCCAATAGCAATAGAAATAGTCCATAACTACAAGTCCATAAGCAATAGACCATATGCAATAAACCACAAATACAGAGCCAAACGAACTAACAACAGCAAGCACCAAGGAAAAACCAACAGCAACAACCAATATCTAACAATCCTCTATAGCAACAACAACAGCAGCAACCATCAGTAGCAAGCTAGTAAAATAAGTAAAAGATTATACTAGTGTAATTAGTATAATTGACAAGATAAAGTATGAAATCAATTTAAATTTGAATCTACCAATTTAAGGTCATGATTACCATAAACTAACCATTAAGCAATGTCAATGATGAGTGGTGTTGATGGAATGGACTCCAAATCTTGGGGGAAAAAAATAAACAATAAGTTAATAAATCCAAATGTTACGTATTAATATCGGGGGAAATAAAATCAAGTTTACCTTGATCAAGCTTTTCAATTTCAACAAACTGTTCTTCAATATTGATAAGCTCCTTTCTCAATGCAGCTTTCATCCAATTTTGTACACAAATAAGCACCTCTACTATTTTTTGGGACAATGAACTCCTAAAGAGATCAAGCATGTGACCTTCGATACTAAAAACTGATTTAGATGCAACAGTAGACACGGGAATAACCAAAATATCACGGACAATTAAGGAAAGTATGGGAAACCTAGGGCTATTGACCCTCTACCAAGTAAGAACATTGAAGTCCTCATTACCATCTTCGTAATTCTCACCCAGATATTTTTCCAACTCACTTTTAGTCCCCACACCACTAATGGCTTTCATTTGCTTCCACTGATGAACTAGTGCTGCACTTGACACACTCATTGGATGGTCATCCAAATCTATAACAATGACGAACTCCCAACTTGTTCCTTTCTCCTTGAATGGTCACATTGAGTTGAGTACATTAACTTGTACTCATTAAACAATTCTTTTAAACCCACATTCACATTTGCAATATGCTTATCTACCAAGGGATTAGGATACTTTTTTGCCACCATAAAATCCAAGTACTGCATTTTATATTGTGGATTAAGCACAACAGCAAAGAAGATCATCATATTAATTTTTTCAAGATTACCCCAATATTTATCACATTTTTCTTTCATTTTCAAAGTCATATAAAAAAAGTTCATATCATTATGTGTAGTCCCAGCCTAGTCATGCAACAAGATATCAACTGAAGAAATCTCATGAAAGTAAGTATTTGCAGTGACATAAAAAGAACTAGAGAAACAAACGTGTTGGAGGTTGTCTAACATATCTCACAGTATTGCGGACACGAATAATACAATAAGAAGCCAGCTTAAGTCTATCATTCATAACCAAGTTTATTATATAAGCCACAATCCTTATATGACGATAGTTCCCATTATGAATACTTCTCAACCTGGGACTGTTAATCATTTTCTTTTTCCAATAGACAATAGTTGTATAATAAGAACTTGCATTAATTATAGTGATGGTCATCAAATTCTCAATGCCCCAAGTACTTAAGGCTTTTTCAGTTGTCTTGCTTATTGTTTTACCCTTATGTCCAGAAATTGGGCAGAAGTTCAAGATTCTTTTTTGCAATGTCCATTCGTTATCGATGAAATGAGTTGTGACACCTAAGTAGTTAATTCTTTGAATAGAAGTCCATGTGTTAATAGTTTGTGGATACCCGTTTAGAATTGGATACTAAAAACTTTTGCAGATTTTTTCTTTAATCAACAAAGGCTTGATAACAATTTTTTGCAATGGTTATCCTAGATGGTACTTGAAGTCTAGGTTGTATAACATTGCAAAACCTTTTAAATCCCTCTCCTTAAAAAAATTCGAAAGAAAGTTCATCAATGATATCCATATAAGCTAAGACGTTCTTACAAGCATCCAAGTCAAATTTCCAATTACCCAAGGCTGCATCCCCACCAATTCCTTTTATCAAATTAACAGTTGCTTGATTTTTCTTTTCAATTCCTTTGTACTTAAACTCAATATGATTTTTCAAATTAGTGGTGTCATGCTTCTTACCATCATAATTATAAACAAAACCACAATGGATGCACTCACATTTCTTTTGGTTGCTACCTTCAACAAACTTGAAGTTAGCCCAATAATTAGCTCTCTTCTCGCCCCCACTCCCACTCAGCTTCATCTTTTTCTTGCTTGGCTCAATAGCATCATCATTGCTAATGGTTTCAATAATAGTAGAACCTGGCGTTTGGGCCATGCATGTTCCGTCACCATCAATATTTTCCCAACTAACATTACTTGGCATATGAAAATAAAACCAACATAATTTGAGTAATATTGTAGAGATTAACACAGAATTTATCAATACAGAAATAACCATAAACAAAATAGATAAGTGCTTATTTTTCCATTTTCTAGAATTTGTAATAACTGGTGCATTAAACTCAATCAATTAAACAAACAAATAGGCAGGCTCAAGCAATTAATCAAATATAGCAATTCGGTTCGGCCTCCATTAGGCATCACTCTCAAAGAAGCTAATATTCATTCAATTAATAAAATTCAATCTAAGCTAATATTCATCAATCATCAAACAAAACATTGATATTGAAATTTATAACTTCTCTAAGATGATTTATCCTAAACCTACTTTGTAATTGAAAATTTGAAACTTACAGTAAATGAGTCTATCTCACTCTGCTTGAGCAGCACTCACAGGAAAGGGCCAAAAGCCCGAAATTAAGATGATTAATACTGCGATGAAAAGTTCTAGCTGCCATTGAGGTTTGTCATAACTAAGTTTAGCCGGTCGAGGGCAATTGGGCAAACACTGAAGTTTTGGTAGGTGTGTGCAACGAACCAACAGTGACGGGTTGAGGGCGAACTTAAGCTCGAGCTGTGCGAGAGAAGACGAGCAATGGTTGCTGATCTTTGCATCTCTGCTTGCTTATGGTCGTCATTAGTTTGCTACCGTGCTACTGCATGATCTATGTCTCCACTCTCCAGCATTAATTGTGAATTTGGGCTTGGTTATAGTTTGGAGTTAGAAAGCAAGCTTAGTGGTCTGGGCTGGCCGAATGGGAATAAGGAATTATAAATAGGTATATAATAGGTGTGGTAAGCTGGGGTCTGGCCTAATATTTCGGGTTAGTTTCGGGTGGATTCGGGTTTTAATCGAACCAGCCCGATTTCTGACCTTTAGAACAGGTCAGTTTCAAGTCGACCAAAATAACCTTTGTTCATCTTTTTAACCCGACCCTAACCCACAAAATAGGGTTGGGTTTTGGGTTATGGCTAACTACTTTCACCCCTATCAGTCAAACGTACTCATGTAACTACATACTATGTGACTGATTCATTCAGTTACATATCAGTCGCACTATGTGACTAACTGTGGCTGTTTCATTAGTCCCTAATGCTTCTTGACCTTATAGTATGTGTTTTATTGATGTGATAACCACCACATCATATAAGTACAAATCTTAACTTGTATATGAAGACTTCTTCCATTTTAGCAACTATTTGGTGATTTAAGTGTTAGGTAGACTAAGTAGCTAAGTCATTTTTTGCATACTTTACTCTCTTATATGATTTTGGACATAGAAAAAGTCACTTTAGTCCATCTTATCCATTTTTTAGGGTTGAGAAGACATGATCATTTTGAATACTGGCCTTTACCCTATTTTTAATACTTTATTTGTTATTCTTGCTCGGCACTAGTAATTTCTCCTTAAAAGAAAACTAATCAATTTGATTTTTTTCCTTAATAGACAAATTGATAGAATAAAATTTGTTACATATAATCTAGAAATCAAATGACATTACTGTTATCTAGAATATAACAATAATAATTGAAGGGTTAGCCAAAAGTTTCACCTTTTAATTAATTTTAAGCCTAAACTTCTAACAAGAAAAGCAATTTGGGTTCTCCCAAATATCTTCCCTCCAAGGTGTTAAATACTCTTATCGCTAAATATACCACACCTTGAATTTTTAAGGTATATCGCATGATATACTATGCCACATGTCGTTATCATTTTCACAAAAAAAATAAATGTTATAATATTATTTTAAGATAACATAACTGTTTAATAAATTGTTTTTACGCATTTTATATGTATTCTAATTTTTTTCATCATAATTTGTCAAATATAAATAAAATATATATGATATAGGATATTGAATTAGGGTAGCATGCACTAGAAATCAAATTGAGAGACATTATTCAACACCACAAGGGCTTTTAAGTTACTACCATCCATTAAATTTTTATATTAATTAAGAAAAATAACAAAAAAAATAAAAGTAAATTTTTGTTTTATGATATGTGTATTATTTATATTTTCATATTTTATATATTTACAATATTTTTTTATGTAAAATGAAAAAAATAACTATAAAAAATAAAATATTGTGGTACGTACCACACGGTATTTGCGGTATACCGCGATTTTCTGACAAAATACATATAAAAAGTGAGCGATATGCGGTATACTACATGGTAAAATGAAAAAACTCGAAAATATTTATACCGCATACCGCATACCCTCGATAAACAATATACTACGATATTTAAGGCTATGTTTCTCTCTATCCGTTTCTTGACTCAGGCCTCTATTTCTGAGTCAAAAGTTAATTAGTGTATCTTAAACTTTATATATGATCCAGAGCATTGAAATTGATTGTGAATTTCCCAGTTGTTAGGGCTATATACGACACGTGATTATGTAGAAAAATGGTAAATAAATTTAGGGTTGTATTAATTTTAGTTTTTCTACTAAGTTGTGTTGTTGATGATTAATATATTATAGATAAATCCATCCGTAGAACTTACTAAAGTTTAGACTATTTATAATATATTTATTATATTACTTAGTAGATGCAATTTTCATAATTAAGCATATATTGCAGTGTTCTTCCGTTATTGTAACATTTTTTAAAAGTTAATTACTCTCTTCATGTAGCATTTGGTTGACACTTTTACTATTTTGATAAAACTTAAGGATGTAATCTTATGAAAATGTATTTTACAAAATTTTTTTGTTAGTACTCTTATTTAATCACATGTTAATTATCGTTAAAGATTAAAAGACATTCAAAATTTACATTCTTCCTAAGAATAAAAATAAAATAAGATCCAAAAAAAGTGTAAAACTATTACTTATAAATTTTTAAGAGAAAATTTCTTTTAATAGAAACGAACAATAAAACATTTAAGAAACTTGATTGGCGTTCTTTTAATGGTATACGATGCTTTTGCTCCTATGTGTCCTCACCACTATCCATGTATAGTCTATAGAAGACCTTCAACTTTAAGGACAAGCTCATATGAATTGAGAAATTTCAGGGGCTTCTAGTGTACTTTGGCTTGTAAAGAATGGAAGAGGACAATGAGTCAATAAGAAACAAAAAGAAAAAAAAAGTTGAGTTTAGTAAAAATTGAGGATACTGTAATATAACTTATGTGATAGTAATAAAACGGCATATATGTTCATCTCACTAAAATCTTGATAAAAAGTACACCTTCTCTCATTTCCTCCGACCAATTACCTTATGTCGTCTCTCTCTCTCATCATTATCTATCATTTTTTACTAAATTTGGATTTTAGTCTGGATTTGGCTGGTTCTTTTGACCTTTTTTATTGTTTCATTAACCTTATATGATGTTATCCATAGAATTTTATAGTGAATATAATCTCCTTTAAATCTTGATGCTCAAAAGTGATTCAAGACTCTCATAAATAGTTTTTTTAATTGAAGGCAGAAAGAAGGCAGAAAATGATTGATCTAGGCCTTTTGCGTTCACCAAAATCTTTGCTTTATTAGGGTGTCCTGACACTTGGTAATAGACACGGAGACAATTGTATAGAATAATTGAAAATTTGTTGTTTGGCCAAATTGAATGCTGATGAGGCCAACAATGATGAACACCTAATGGTAGAGGAAGCAGTGTTCCCTACATTTTCCTTATGCCGGTCAGCATAAATATTAAATAACTCCCACTAGTGCTCCACAATAGTAGAAGTATTATAACAAGAACAAAAATATCCAACATTTCGAAGAAATCATAATAACCCTCAAATAACTGTTGTGTGCCTTTGATTTTGAAAGCCGATTCTAGTGTAGATGCAACTAAATAGATGAAAGGTATATCAATGAAGTATAAAATTTATTTGTTTTCCACGGCCTTGATTGTATCTTTTAAAAACTCGTCATCCTTGTTTTATTTCAAAACATATGTAATATTGACCAAATGCATTAAAACCTTATGAGATGTAGGATAGTATACACTGGAGCAAAAAATTATGGCCTTGTGAAAATATAATAGCGCAGTAATTACTTTTGACAGTTTATCTCACATTTTTTTGTTTCAAAGTCATTTTCTTCTCATTGACATTTATAAAACATGTCACATGTGCAGTAAATGTTATGGTATCCATCAACATCTCATAAGTCGAGTTCCATCGAGTGGGATAATCAAGTTTAAAATGATTCCAACTAAAGTCAAGGCCATTTTCAACATAATATGCCTTAAACTCTGTGGCAACTTTGGGACTTGACTTTAACAAATGGATTGCCCACTGAATAGAAGTAATTTCAATGCTCAAAACATGAAAACTTTTTTGGATAGCCAAGTTTAGAATATGACAAACACATATAATGTGAAAAAATGTGCCGTCCCTAACAGGTTCCAATGATTCTATCAATGTCTTAACCGCAACATCGTTGTTGAATGCATTGTCAAATGTTATGCTAAAAATGTTATCATGACAATAAAGCTCTTTAAAAGTTTCAGAAATAACTTGAATTATGTTCTAACCAGCATGATCGACCTCCATCCATTGAAATGCAATAATACGCTTTTAAACAACCTAACTATCATCAATCTAATATGCAGTAATACAATAATAATCTTGTCCTAATAATGAAGCCCGCATGCCACTATTGAATGAGATAAAATGATCAAAAGTAGAAAAGTATGCTTGCAAGTTGATTTTCAGCTTCATAAATTTTAAATGTCTCCCTCCTAGCAGTACTCCTAGATGTCTTTTTAAAAGCCGAGTTTAATTGTGATTCAATCCATATTCTATCTGCTTATCTTTAGCTTGTATAAATGGTTTCTCAGTCACCATCATCCATTCGGCCATGCCTTGTCTACAATTTTGTTAATTAAATCTAAAAATACCTAATCCATCGACAATACTCTGTAGCTGTGTCTAACCACCAGTACTAGTAACTGTATCCAAATAAAGATTTGGATGCTTATGTTCCATGTGCCATTTGAATATTCCCATGCTAGAGTTCTTTTTATGCGCAAGCTTCATTTTGCAATGTTTGCGTTTTATGAACCTTGCCTCGTTGCCATTACCATCCTTCTTGAGTACTTGGTCAAAATGCTCCTAAATCCATGCCGTGAGCCTCAACGTATTACCTTTTTGTTTCAAGTTTGGGTTGATGGCTTGTCGAGATGGATTAGGAGCCATCTCCTCCATCAAGATTCCCTTTCGGTGTGACCTCCACCTTCTCAACGTCATCGTCAGAAAGTTGATCGTCGAGCCTCAAGTCGTATTGAGCCATGTCAAATTGCTCATAATTGTTAGTTTGTTGAATGTGGACCTCACGGCTCATCGGTTGAGAAATGGAATAAAAAAAGGACTACAAGCTGGTATGGGTTGAAGAGCTATAAGTCTTTCCCTTTCCCTTAGATGTCATTTGTTAGAGAAGAAATTGAGAAGGTGAAGAAATTTGGAAGTGATTAAGGAAAAATTAAGAAAATAAGCTTGAGAACTTAAGAGCTTAAAGAATGTATTAAATGAGAATGAGAGATTATTGAGATTGGTGTGAAAAAATGTTGCAAATGGCTTGCCTATTTATAGGGGAATGCTTTTTTTTTTTTTTACCAAAAAAGCATCCAAATATAGTTGTTTGGGGGAGGGGGGAAGAGGAGGGAGTAAAAATGGAATTTTGGGGTAAAAAAAATCCTTCAACCTATCAAAAGGACCTATAGTGTAATTATCCCTTTTTTATTTTCTGAAATTTTGGCGCTTGATCGTGGCATCTTGACCATTGTGGCCGGGCTGGACTAAGGCCGACAGTCCTAAGCCAAGTCATGCATGGTCTCAAGCTAATCGGCCGAGCTGTGTCGGGCCCAATAATGAATTGGGTTCTGCCGGTCCCAGTTCAACCCTTCTTCTTTCTAAGGCCGATAACTGCCTCTTCTTCACACGTGTCTTACCCGAGCCCGTGTTGAGCCAGGCTTTTGACCGGTCCAATGCCAGGGTTTACCCAGGTCGGTCCCAAGTTGGGCCAAACCCAACACGCCCCAATGAACACCTGTACTTAGAAGGTTTGGCTTGATTCAATTTTTTTTCCTTCATTTGGGGTAGTAGGAACAAGTAGCATTTTATAATCAATTTTATGTTATTGTTGTCCCTTAAAGCCTTATGATATCATTAATCTATAAGATACCATTTGGCTTACTTTTAATTGGAATAAAGCATTTTTGTAAAAAAAAAATAATAAAGTCTTGATAAAGTTATTGTTTGCCGACCATATTTTAAAATGCACGTTTTTCTCATTAAAATTATAAAACAATAAAAATATGAGTGTTTTATATTATCTTTACTTTTTCCCGGAATGTACATTGAGTTTTGGGCCCCTAAAAATATTTACCGAATTGAGGCCCGGGTGCTGCTAAACCGGCGGCTATCCAGTTTCGAATTAAACAGGAGTTAGAATTTTTATTCCTGTTATAAATAAATATATATTTTTTATAAGTTGTATAGTAAAATATCATAACATGGGAGCGCTGAAATAATTGTCTCGCGTCTATATAAACCTGATCCTCCCTCCGAGTCAGCTTTCAAGAGCAAAGGGGATATACTTAATATCCTTCGGAACAAACATATCCGGTCAATATTGGCCAGCGGCAGCTGCAGAACTGAATATTCCCACCCGGTAAAAGAAGAGATGGGTGGCCGGGAGGCTCCAAACGGCGCCGTTGCAGTCCAGGCCTCAAAGGAGGGGAATCTAGCACATGCAGATTTTGATCCTCCAAAGAGACCAAAGAGAAACAAATTTGCTTTTGCCTGCGCATTTCTCGTTTCCTTGACCACAATCGTACTTGGTTATGGTAAGTAACACCCACCACCCCCCCCCCCCCCCCCCCCCAATCCCTTCTCTTCTCTCTTCGTTTTACTTACTTCTCGGAGTCTTCAAAATTATTTGTAATTAGTTTTCGGCCGCACGTCGTTTTGTGAAAGTACGAGACTTCATAGGTAAATTAATTATGTCAATGGGTTTTTTTTTTCACTTTTATTTTAAACACTGGATGAGGAGATAGAAGATTTGAACTCCAACCGTATGGACAGAAGGTTAAAGTTAAAAACTCACTTGAGGTCTCGCCTAAATGGTTAAGTGTAAGAGAGATGTCAGCTTTACCTATAATAATTAAGAGTTCAACCCCGAAAGCTTAATTATGTATATATTCACCAATTTAATTAGTTATGCTTCTCAGCTCCTCCCTTCTCTTCTCTTGTAAAAGTACGTTCTTCACAGCTTAAACTTTTGCGATAATTAAAGCCCATCTTCAGAGCTTAGCCAAGATTCATCACTCCTGTGTCCGCTCGGCAGAAACAAACAGGAGAGATAACAAAACAGAGATATATTATACTCTAAATAGTAATGATTTTTATTCTTTATTTATTTTAAAAAATCTGCCCATAATTAATGGACGACTACGTTAAAATACAATTCAATTGTATGTTAGAATTATTCTTGTTTGGAAGTAAAAAACAAAAAAGTCTAAAACCCTCACTGTTTATGGTCTTACTGAATATATGTTAGTTTTTAATTAATTTAGGGAGCAAAGTGTTTGAATAGTAGTCAAATTAAATTCGTTTAAGCCTTGCTTAATAAATATATAAAGCAGCAAGTGGGTAATTTGTAGGAGTGGCAACACATTTAATACATTAAATTCTTAGGGGCTTTCAACCATATGGAGAAAAATTGCCACTTAAGATCTTACCTTAATACCAAGTTTTTCAACTGTATAGAGGATGTTAACCTTATACCTAGGTATCATTAAGAGTTGAAATAGGAGGTCAGGGAAGGGCAGGCCTTACCACCATATAGGGCAGCAAGCCCATCTTTACATGGCCAACCAGGTAGACCAAGGGGGAGACATCATTATCCCACTTTCACATGATTAAAGCCATGTCTGTGTTGGCATGCATAAACAAACAAAAGAGATATAAAGCAGAGGGCTAGTGCTTTAGGTAAAGAGGTAAATTTGCGGGATTAATTAATTCAAAGTTGATTATCATGGACATGGAGGTAGAGTTCAATTTTAAGTCTTCCTCGTTTAATTTGTTGACCTATTTAACCAACTACTTTATTGCTTTCTCTTTTTCAGTAGAGCTATAAATTTATTTATTAGTATTTTTTTTATAAAAAAAATTGGGCTATGAATCAGTAACTCTAATAAACGTACGTATCATAATTGGTCATTTAGGAGGGCTCTTGTAATTCAAGTAGGGTTATGCATATTTGGACTATTAAGCTGTACATGTATCTAGTATTCCATCACTATCAACCCGAAGATCAGTCCTCTTGAAATCTCGGAAAACAAATTTTTAATTTTTACTTATTATATTACCGTTATTTGCGTAAATTGCACGTAAACCAGTTAAAACTTTATGTTTAAAGATCTGAGAAACACTTTTAGTTTGTTCAGTCAGAGATAAATATTTTTATTATTTTTTATTTATTTATGTGTTGTGTAAGAAAATTTTTCATAAAAAATAGTTACTTTATGAAAAGCGTTACTCAAAGGATATTAAGAGAAAATATTAACTTTCAAATAAAATTGATTCTAAAAAATAAATAAAACTGAATCCAATTCATTTCTTATAATGCAAAAAGAACCAACTCTTCTCCAAGCAGATGGATTTATATAGTATAAAATGGCGTCTACGGATCTCACTTATATTTAAAAATATAAGTAAAAGGTGCATAAAATTCAATATAGATCTCACTTTAGTTTTCTATTGGACCTCACTATTCTAAATAAAAATTTAGGAAAAATGCAAATGTATTCATATATGGGAAAAAAATTGTTAAAACAAAAATTTGAGTCACTCATTACAAACTATATATATTTTTGTTGTTCTTATTTCTTATTTAAAATCATGACTTAAATACAATATTAGCTCTTATACTTTACTTAATTGATTTAGTTAGCTCTCCAATTACAAGTTCACCTATGGTTATTGAATCTCACAAATCAAGTTAAGCTCAAAATTTTCAAACAAGCCATGTTAATCCCAAATAGAATTGTCAATATCATCAAAGAAATGAGATATTGTCTACTTGCTTTTAGTATAAAATATGTTATAGTTAGATTATTTTATTCTAAAACATTTTGAAGTTGTAGATTTATAGACAATCCATCTTGAAAAGTAGGAGACCACCATTTATTTTTTTTTAAAAAAAACTAACTAAATATCTGATGTTTTATGTGTAAAAGTAACAATAATAGTCCTCTTTCAAAATTCATTTTCTAAATAATTTTAAAAACTTATTCAATTTAAAGTTAAATGCAAAACATATACATTTAGTGGCTATAGAATTACTTTTTTTGAAGATCAATAAAATTTAATAACTTCCCTTACATTAAAGAAGAAGGTTACTCAAATAATATTTATTTATACGTATATCATTAGGAATTAACATAAAGATTTTTTATTTAAATGGTTGTGTTTTTATTTTTTGGGTACTAAAAAATTTACAAGAGATATATTAACTTTAGATAGTTGTGTTATAGTTTAAAGTTTAACTTTTAATCAATTCAAATTTTATGTCTGATTATGATATAGATTTATATATAAACCCCACTTGAAAAATATTCCAGATGGAGGGTAGAAAATTCGTACTGGCCATCGTTTTTACAATTGGTGTTGCATTCTGTAGGGCTTATAAAGTCTTGGTTTATTGATTTGAATGAAGTCCTATACATTGTAATAAATTTTGACACTAATTAAAATGTTAATACTTATAAGTTTCACTTAAGATATATAAATGAAAGAGACGAAAAGCCAACGCAGAGACTATTAATTTGTAAAAAAAATAAAAGATTTTTATTGCACACTATCCTTTTTGACATTTTTCTTGAATTTTTTTTATGCATGAACTAGATATGGGGGTGATGAGTGGAGCCATAATGTTCATAAAAAAGGACCTTCACGTTAGTGACGTCCATATGCAGATCCTGGTCGGAATTATCAACTTCTACTCACTCATCGGCTCCGCCCTCGCCGGCAAAACCTCAGACAAAATCGGCCGACGTTACACTATCATGCTTGCCGATGTCATATTCTTCGCTGCTGCCATCCTTATGGCCTTCGCCACCAACTATGCCTTCCTCATGTTCGGCCGCTTCGTCGCCGGTATTGGTGTTGGCTACGCGCTGACCATCGCCCCCGTCTACATCGCTGAAGTCTCTCCAGCATCTTCTCGTGGCTACCTAACCTCCTTCCCTGAGGTATATATTTTCTGCTTCCTACTTTATCTAGAGAATTTTCAGTTTCAATATAAATTAAGATTACCATTTGCATTTTGGCCCCTAAGCTTCAACTTTTGCCAATTTCAGAGCATCAGTTAGAAAAGTGAAAATCAATTTTGCCCCTTAAGCTTTTACATTTTGTGCCAACTTTCCCCTTAACTTATTTTAACATAAAATTTTGGTAGCTAAAAATGAAATGTAGCCAATTAATATTAGAAACTAGTTTTTATTAAATTTTTTAGCATAACGTTGATTTTTTACAAGTGTGCCGAAATTTAAAATTTCAAATACCAAAGTTTTCCTAAATTTCCTTACCCTGCTACGTGTACAGATTTTCATCAACACCGGACTATTGTTAGGCTACGTGTCGAACTTTGCGTTCTCGAAGCTTCCGACCAACTTGGGGTGGCGATTCATGCTTGGTCTCGGCACGATTCCCTCAGTCTTGCTTGCTATCGGCATCCTCGTGATGCCCGAGTCACCGCGTTGGCTCGTAATGCAGGGTCGGCTCGGCGAGGCCAAGCGAGTCCTTGACAAAACCTCCGATTCCCCGATGGAGGCCTCGCTCCGACTCGCCGATATCAAATCCGCCGTTGGTATTCCCCAAGAATGTACTGACGAGATCGTCCAAGTCCACAAGCGCAGCCACGGCGAAGGCGTCTGGAAAGAATTGCTCCTCTACCCCTCACCCACTGTCCTTCACGTTCTCCTCGCCGGAATCGGTATCTGTTTCTTCCAGCAAGCATCTGGCATTGCCGCCGTCGTTTTGTACTCGCCGGAGATCTTCGAGAAAGCCGGAATCACCTCCACCAATGGCAAGCTTCTCGCTACCATAGCCGTCGGATTGGTGAAAACCCTCTCCATCCTCGTTGCGACGTTCCTTCTCGATCGGACAGGGCGGCGGCGCTTGCTCCTTACCAGCGTTGCCGGAATGATTTTCTCTTTAACGATGTTAGCAACTGTTCTAACGATCGTTGAAAAATCAGACGAGAAGATTAAGTGGGCGATCACCGTGAGCATCGCCATGGTGCTGTTTGCGGGGGCGGCGTACTCGATTGGGCTGGGCCCGATTATGTGCGTCTACAACTCGGAGATCTTCCCGATGCGGCTGCGTGCGCAGGGGACGAGCATCGGCATAGCGGTGAATCGTGTGACGAGTGGCGTAATCACGATGACGTTTCTTTCACTGTCGAAGGGGATTACGATCGGTGGCGCGTTTTTTCTGTTCGCCGGAATCGGGACGGTGGCGTGGGGGTTCATCTACAGTTTCTTGCCGGAGACACATGGGAAGACACTGGAAGAGATGCTGGTCCTGTTTGGTGGTTTCTTTCGGTTGGATTACGGGAAAACGACCGGGACTGACCGGAGAGGGGTTTATGGTGGCGCGGCATATAACGTTCACGGCGAGAGTCAGTTGGCGAGTAACGGAAACCGTGCGCAAAATGAGATTGATGGGGTAGGGGTGTAAGCGACAACTCAAAACCTGAATCCGAACCCAAACCCGATCCTAAATTTCAAGTTCGGATTGAGTTACAATGTAAGAAAACTCTAATTTGAATTAATCTGATTTCACCTGATTTTAAGAGTTTTAAAATTAGATTGAGTTGGATAACTTGAAATAACCCAATTTTAATATGTTTTGGTACGTTTTTTATACCCAGCCTGTCATCCCACAACTCATCTTATCTAACCCTTAGTCCATTATATAACATGATTAAGCCCACTTCTCCTAAACTCACCCAACCTATTTTGCACCTTATTCTAACCCTAATTTGTTTGTGTGTGTTTTCTCTCTGATCTCCTCAGCCCCTTCTTCATCATTTTCTATTTACTTTCAACTACTATCCTTTTTCTTCGCATCTCCACCATAGCTTGCCGTCGTTCTCTCGATGCCATCATTCTCCTCACTCTCTTGGTTCGCCTCCCTTTTTCACCTCTATCTTTCACCTTCCTTCTCCCCCTACCGTCGTCACTCTCCGTATCTCGACAGTCAATCTCTCGCCTCCCTCCCTCGGTCGTCACTCTCGTCATGGTGACTTTTTAATGTGGTGAAGGCAAGGTTGGCACAGTACTAGTGGTTATTAGGTTGAAAGGTGCGAGGAGCAACGACATACAAGTGGAGAAATGGAGCACTGAGGACGGAGCACAAGCTGAGAAGAAAAGAAGCAGAAACTAGACCCTAACCCAAAAATTTTTGGGTTAGGATTAGTTCGATTTGCACATGCAACTAGGGTTAGATTGGGTTAGAATTTTTTTAGTTAGAGACAAACTGTAAAAATTGAGTTTTAACCCGAACTTGATTTATTAACTCGAACTCTCACCCCTATTAACAGTAGTATTGTAAACATAGGACATTTATATGCGTTTTTTCCCCTCTTTTGTGAGAGGTAGGACATGGATGATTGTGGGAGTTATATAGGTAATTTTGTAGTCGAGTTCCTCTGCTAGTCTATGTAACTAAATTTTACGGTAGCCAACTCTCTCTATTTGGGAACCGATATTAAGGTTTTAAATTTTGTATGAATAAAATATTTAAAAAAGTCATATAAGTATAATATCGAATCGATCCGCTTTTCTCTCTATCAGCCGAGAGCTTCGCGTTTCTTCGTCCCAAAGCACACTGAAACCCATCAAACTGGTTCATTTCGTTCTAATTTCCTTGTTGCGACCCTTCTCCCAGTCGAATTTCTTAGTCTTTCGGGGTTTTTAAACGTTTCCCCAATGTTACCCCTGAACGTCAACTGTTCATTCCACTAATTAGGAAGGCGCAGAAGAACTAATTCCACCTTTTTGTTCTGTCTTCGGTCTAATATTTCTTGTTTCGATCTTCTCTCAGTTGATTCTATTGGATTTGAGACAGTTTCTAGGCTGCCCAGCGTTCTCACGTAGACATTGTGCCTGCACTTCAATTTCAAACTATACACTTCGGAGAGCGTTCTCTGGACGGATAGCCGAGTTCTGCTTCTCTCTGTCATTCGGCGCTTAGGGAGGTATCTGGAGTTGCCGCGTTTTGCTTTCTGTGCACTATTATGGAAATCAAACAGTCTTAGTTGTCGGCGTTGCGAACTGTTCCGGGTTCAGACATTAAGGTTTTTATCTACCAACATCGTTCCCTTTGATTCTGCAATTATCGTTTTCATTTGCGGGCAGGTTTGCTGCATTATTTGTTTTTTTTATTCTTATTGGTGGATTCTGTGAATTTTTTGAATTTGCATCAAAATTTTAGCCTCTTCCTGAGAGACCCAAATTACTCGATGGGTATTGAATTCACTGTGCACAATATGGAGATTATTCAGAGTTGTCTGCTGCTACAAATTCATGACCATTGTAGATTTCAGTCTGCTTTTATTCAGAAGCATATTGACGCTACTTGGAGGGTATAAGGTATGGCAACAGTTTTAGGGGCAGCTGGTACGAATAGGTTTCTTGTTTTTCTCTCAAACAAAAAGGAATTGTCGAGAATTTGTGAAGTCCAAACTTGGAGTTTTGATGCTGCTCTATTAGTGGTTAAAAGGTTCAACCCAGCACTACCTTACTCCGAACACCGGCCACACCTAGCTTCGGTCTGGATCCAGATTCGTAATCTACCGGTGAATTATATAACTTCTAGGACAACGGAATTTATTAGATCAAAGTTGGGAATTGTTAAGCATATTGATTTCCATTCCAATGATCTTCATAGGTGGCATTATCTAAGAGTTAAGTGACGGTGAACGTGAATAAGCCATTGTTAAGAGGTTTTTTCCTGTTAGATTCACAAGGTAGCCGATTTTGGATCCCCATTTGATATGAACGAGTGTATAAAATATGTAAAGAGTGTGATAAGATTGGTCATTCTAAAGTTCAATGTTTGGCTTTCCCATCTAAGGTAGATGAAAAGACTATTTTCATCATTGAACCAAACCATGATGGACAAGATGTTGTTGTTGGGCCTTATATTGAGCAGGTTTCCTCAATGAAAGAGGGGGATGTGTATAGTAGGTTTGAATCTCAAAGTATTATTAAAGAGACACCCAGTATACTTGATCATCACTTAGAGGCTTCACTTAATCAAATGCATATGAACAGAGTTGGTGATGCAAGAGTGGAAGCTTCTAGTTCACAACAATAACAATTGGTGCAAGCTAAGACAGTATGGATTGAATTTATAGATAACAATTTAAAAAGTACTTAGAATAAGCAAAATAGATCAATGGAGAGGATGACGCAAAATCAAGTATACAAGGTTGCTTAACTAACAAGTACTAAACGCTCCATTGACACTATGTTAGTGCTAACAAATGTAAAATCCCAAGAGATGGAAGAGCAGGCTGAGCCTGCCCTTAAAATACTAATGAAGCGTTGTAGGAAAGAAGTGGTTCTCTCTCCCATAGTCCCTGGCATTACAAAGGAGTAAAATATCACAAAGTTTTTGAAACATAAATGGTGCCAACACCATGAGATTGAGTTCGGTTGTTTTAGCAAAAAATAAGCTAGGTTGACTTCCTGCCCATGGTGTTAATGTTACTTTGATCTTGCCTTTACAACCTGCGCTTGAGGTTGGCTAGACAACCAACAGTCTATGCCTTAGCCAATACGAGTTAGGCATTACAATGAACAAGCGGGTTAAAACTATTCCTCTTTTTAGTTTGGGCATCAATGAATACAATAAATTAAAGGCCTTAACTAATCATTTGATGACTGAAGATGGCTATCTTGATCATCAGTCGGCAGTCTTATATGATCATTTTGGTCATCCAGCAAGTATGCAAGGGTTTTGGTTGATTGACCCATGATCATCTTTACCTTGAATTGTTTCAGATTAGGCTAGACATGACAGTTCAAAACATTCGGGCCTTTTTGTGCAAACATTGACCAGACATTTTGTTCCTTATGGAGACCAAAATGAAGGGAGTTTAGGTCCCTAGGAAATTTCAAGCTTATGGGCTTACCTTTGTTTGCCTTTATGGAGCCAGTTAGTATTAGAGGAGTTTTCTAGGTAAGCTGTAAAGGTCATTTGGCATGCTCGGTGCTTAATTCAAGGAAGCATTTTATTTTGTTGCATATCATAGATGAATTCAAGAATGAGTAGTTGTTGGGTCTAGTGTATGGAAATTTCGGTGGTTCAGTTGTGCTCAAAAGAGTTTCATGCTTAGTCTTCATAGACAGTTTCCTCTGCCTTCCTTCAAGATTTGGGAAAATTCTCTCTGCCAGGAAGCCTTTACTATTTTCCAAGTTAATGGCACTTAGGATGTTTTTTTTTTTCAAAAGGGTGTAGTTGCATGGTCTTGTTGGGTGGTTGGTGTTCTTTACCAGCAATGTTTGCGAATAAACCATTGTCCCTTGGCTCTAGTTCCAAAAGTTTTGAGTGGTTCTTGAAGCTCTAAAATTTGCTATAGCTAATCATATTCGAAATTGCACTAGTCTCACAAATTCCTTATAGGGTTTTCTCATGATAGGTAATTACAGTCTAGCCAATCTTGAGGTTAAAGAGGAAGTCAACTTTATCCGCTGGTTAGCTAGTTTTTTTGATAGGCTATGCATCTTGAAGATGCAACATAGGACGGTCCATGAACCTCATCGATTGGCTATGATGTGTTTGCATTTTATCGATTCTTTGTAGCTCTTTTCTTCTTGAGCACCAAAAAATTTTTTTGTATGAATATTATATCATTTTTTTAGTGACATAGTAAGATCTCAATGTTGATAACATATTATTAAACGAACCAATTAGGTACTGTATATATGTGTGTGAGAAAATCACCTAAATAAAAATAAAGCCCAACAAATTGGGAATGCATGTGAGTATGCATAGGGGTGACAATTAGTTGGGTCTAGCCCTTCTTTATTGTTCCGTACTACCCGGACTCAAGCTTGAATTGCTCGAGCCCAATTTTTTAGGCTTAACATCAGCCAAAAAGCTCATCAGGCTCTAATAACACATATAAATCCTTAGATATCATAGTTATAAGGCCAAACTATTCATTTAGCCCATAAACTTACCTAACTTGCGAAAGTTTGTCCACAACTCAATACTCAGCGAATATTAGTTCCCGAACTTTGAAAAACGATGTGAGTTAGTTCATTACCTAAAAAATGTTGATGGAAAAATTATAATTCCCCTTATTATTTCATTTACGTCCACATGAGGAGTTGCGAGTTTGTCCACATGAGGAGTTGTGTTTTTAGAGCAGGTATACAAATTGCATCACTGGCCCTTCATTTTTTTTTCTCTTATTCTATATTGGCTCCACCTAGTTTATTATTTTTCATTCTAATTCAATTCATTAGAAACTCCATTCCTTTAACATCTTGACTTAAGTGCGGCACACAATGTTCATGGGCAGTCTTCTCAAGGTTTAAAGACACTTGACACCCATGTAATTTAGTGCTTTATTCTTAGCAATGTTCAGTTGACAAGTGTGACTTGAAATTAGCAATTAATAAGCTTAGATGAAAAATATTAGTCATACAAAAATCTTAGTATAAATTTTTACATAGTACTTGATTAGATAATGAAGTATAGATGTCACGCTTGTTTATTCAGCTACAATAAAATTATGACATGGAGGATATGTAGGACTTTCTGAATATCTTAAATTTAGTAAGCAAGAAATGTAGTAGGATTAAACTTTCCCTTAGCTTCTTTGAAAAGTCAGGTCAACATGGCTTTAACCAATGTAATTGGGTTATGCTTAGAATAGGGTTGGATGAGGGTTAAGCACATGCTATAAAAATCGAGTTTCAATCCAAACCCGATCCTACAACCCGAACTTTCATCCCTAAGTGGAAGAGATAGTTTATTTGAAAGATTTAAAACCAAGCGTACTTCTTGCACATTAAAAATCCAATATTATGTAGCTATAATAATCTATTGAAAATATAATTATTATAATCTTACTAAATTTTTATGAAAATTTCTAGTTTAAGGCATTAGAAAGGAAATTTTTATAAAAATTTAACAATATCATGAAAATATACTTTCAGATGGATTATTGCATCTACATAATATTGATTTGCAAATGAAATTGGTTTCTAGAAAAAAAACTGTAAAAGTAAAAATAAGTCAGTTGATTTAAGTTAAAACAAAGTGGCTCTTGAGTGCTTTTGCAATTTTCCCATCAACATATTTGAGCTAATGAACTAACTCGCATAGTTTTTTTAAGTTTAGGACTTATATTTATTAGGTATTGAGTTGTTGACCAACTTGTGCGAGTTAGGTAGGTTCATAAGACAAATGTATAGTTTGGCATAGTTATAATTCAGATAAGAAATAGGGACTGAATTTGTAATTTTTTACATAGATAATAAGGAAGGTAAAATTTTATAACCTATCATAAACTTCTTATGCCTTTTGCTATTCTACCAAGATTTTGTAAACTTTATGAATGAGCCATCGTCTTCCTCAATACATCAATTAAGCCACCGTAATCCTCTATCCATTGTCATGTCGATTTCTAGGCTTAGGGAGATGCCCTCAGCCATCCCCAATGCCAATGCCACAAGACTGAAGAATCTTCAATAGAAAGATTCAACTCACTGGTTAATTGTTAGATCAGAACGTTGATTGTTGGCATCACAAGGTGGAAGCAATTTGGAGTGCACATGTCTGATTTCAGGTGGGGGACGCCTGAGAAATGGCGGTTGTATCAATTGATGAAAGTGTGATTGTTTCCTGGGCAGAGAGTAGAGGTGTGGCTGGTGGAGGATCGAAGGCTTTAAGGTTGGCATGGCTCTGAATAAGGGTGAAATTGAACAATGAACAACTTGCTTCACTTTTTGCTTGACGACAAAATGATTTGAAAAGAATAATGATGAAGGCAAGCGTCAAGTTAACCAAGAATTTGAGAAAAAGTGTGAAGAAATGACAAATACCCAAGCTTGTTAAGCCTGAAAATATATATGGGGTCGAGTTCCTTCAGGCTTGAGCTCACCCCTAAAAAATTTTGAGCTCATTTTCTTGTTCGAGCTTGGGTTCGATTTACTTGAAAAAGTTTGACCCTTTTTCACCTCTAAGTATGCATGTCCTAAAGGGTGAGTATATGCGTGCGAGTGTGACTTGGTGGAGAAAATCAAATCAGTGTGTGAAGGGTGGTGGTTGATTATGAAATAAAGTCAAAAAAAAGTTTCACACATATTTCAAATCATGTTTATCCAAATCTGCCATCTTCTTTGTCATGCTTTCAGTTTTTTGTTTCTAATCAACCATTATACTTTATACCAATTTCATTTGAGTAAACACCATATTGGGTTCAATCTTGCATTTTTTGTACAAACCAGATCATATACCTTCATTTTTGCCCTAGGCAAAAAGGGGCCTCATACCTTTTTTTTTCCTATCAGAGTCCATTATGTTAATTTCACCATTAACTTTGACAAAATTTTTGTAGAAGATATCATTAACTTTGACAAAATTTCTATAGACGATACCTACTCTAGTTTTTCTATTTTATTTATCCTTGTTCTAGCATCCTAAAACTTATATATTTAACACGCCAACCACTGGTTTTCCCTTCCATCACCGTAAACAACCCAAACTTTTTTGTCAACTCTTTAATCGCACACCATAAACCTGCATTCATTCCTACTTGACACCCTAAATCACCATATCAGACAAGAAAACCAGAAAACCCTACTTCTTGCATCAACCTTTACTTGACTCATCAATTTCTTAGTAGTAATTATTAACAAAATCTTGCTTTTTTTAATTCAATAATACAAATCCAAAAATGTCTTTAATTAAGAAAGCATCGAGGTTGGTGGTGCTGGGCCCACAAGTGGATTTCCAAGTCTTTAATTTCAGTTGGTCGAGGATTGCATGCTTTTTTCTTCTCAACTTTCTTATTTCTTGGAAATAAACACGAAATTAACCAAAATTTGCAACTAGGCAGGGTCATCGGTGAGCAAATTTTCCAGCTTTTATCGTCTTCTTAAAATTCATCAAACTTCTAGTTTTCATCATCCCCTTCATCATAGTCCTCATCATCACTAGGCCTATCGTGGCCGTTATGTAAGAAGGTCAAAGCAATGGCGCCACCAATAATAATGACAGCGCGGTTAGGGAAATCAAGGGTAGTGCAAGTAGGACCGGTGTTAGACAGATGGGTGGCCCTTATTGCACCACATCCAAAACTAGTGACATAGTTGGGAGGAGGTTTCAAATTGAGGAAATCAAGACAGGGCTTAGGAATGGGAGCCCCAGGAACAGGTTGGATGCCACAGATGAGGGGGACTTGTAGGAAGATGGTGGTATATTGGGTGATGTTCAAGCTGGTAAGGAAACAAGTTGTAGAAGAATTGTCATGGGAAGGGCAATGGGAAGAGTAGGCACTGGTGGGAGATAGGGATTTGGTGAGGTAGTCAATGGATTTTGTGGAGGGAGAGGAGAGTGGTGGTTTTAGTGATGTGAACTAGTGGTTGAGATGTTAGATCTATAAGTTTAGTATGCTAGAAGTAGGATGAAAACAATAGCAAAAATGCCCATAATGAAAGCGTCAATGCCCAATTTACTTGTAAAAAAAAATTTAATAATAAAATTATTCTATCCTCCTATAGCTGAGTGACAATTTAATTTACCCATTTAACTTTTTACTTATTGATCAACAAGTAAAAAAAAAAATAATAGGCTAAGGACAATATTAACGTTATCATTACTTATACCGTCATACTCTTGATACGCAAATCAATGGATATAAGCTAAAACTGAGAAAAATCAAAATGAGTTGTGAATAAAGCGAGTTTGATTTGAATTGGTAACAATTTAAAAAAATTTAATTAAATGGCGTTAAATTTAAGAGGACTTCAAGCTATTCGTTCGTCTTCACCCATCAACATCAACAGTTTAAAATCCACATATTTCGCTTCACTAGGATAAAGGTCACTTCCATCAAGTATCCCAAATGGCACCTTGCTGAGCAGGTGGAGACGCGAAACGAAAATTGCTTTTCGGCCTTCAAATAAGACATCAATTTTGTTTCAAAAAGATTTATGAACATGAGTGAAAAAGGAGACAATAATTGAAGAGAAAAAACCAAAAGTGATAATTAAGCCTCAACTTTGGATACAAAAAGCAAACTGGGTCCCTCCAAAACAGTGATTTGGTCTCTAGTAGACAATATTTTACAGTATATTTCCCCTTTATTCTTTACTCTGGCCTCTTGACTTGGTTGGTATATATTTTAAATGATTATCTACGATTCAGAACAATGAAATCGATCATGGTTTCATCCATCTGATCCCATTTAGTGTCACAGATAAAGACTACTTTTTCTAATCGGACAAGTCTATGGCTTGATTCTGGTCCTTAGATGCCGAGTAAGATTAAAGCTTGGATAATCTCTTCCTTAGGGTTGCAGTTATAAAAGCTAGCAAGAAATTTCAAAAACAAAAACAAGACAAAACAAAAAATCCTTTGAATCGATCAGAGTTTATTATTGTGTGTATAATTTTTCTTTTATAATAACTAAAACTGAGAAAATACTAATTAAGAAAGAAATTAATTCCTTTTAATTAAACAAGTTTTTATTTTTGAGTTATTAAAAGCAGTGTTTATTTTTTATATATATAGTTGTGTTTTTTAGCATTATTTTTTAAAAAGAAACATGTAATTTTTTATAATTTTTCTTCTTAATCCAGAAAAATCCAAGTTATAGGAAAACTAATTTTTTTCCTAGGAAATTATATTCAAGTGATAACAAAAATACAGATTAATAATTTTAAAATAGTAGAAAATTTGCACAAAATGAGGAAAAAAATGAAATAACCATTTAAATTTATTGTACTGAGGATGAATTGAGCCCGAAAGGATTATTAAGATACCCCTATTTCCCATAATGGATAAAATGTTTCTTTTGGTACGGAGATTAAGGTGTATGTAATTTGTATTATTTTTTGTGTAGTGAGAATTTAAATAATGATTAACAAATAAAAAAATTTTAGAGTTTTGTGCAGTGAGAGATTGAGTGATGATTAAAAAAATTATTTATTGAGTTTTGTGTAATGAGAGTTTAAATGTGGATAAAAAGGTAAATTGATTGTTTAAAATTTTTCAAAAGAGAAAACATTTCAAGCTTTTTAAGATTTTTTTTAAAAAAATATATTTTATCTAAATTGAGACAGGGAGAGGATTTAACAACTCAAATTTAAAATAAGATAGATGAAATATATAATTATATACGCCTGCCCTTTTAGTATCTATTTACCTAGGCTGCAAGAGGATAATGATGAGTTGCTAATTGAAACTTCCAATTTACCATCGCCAAGACCAAAAGTTTTGCCCCAGCTACTGCAGAACTGAAATCACCTCTCTCTCTCTTAATAAACGCCAGAGATGGTTAGCCGAGAAGCTGAAAACGGCGCCGTTGCAGCTGGGCAAGCTTCGTCGACAGAGAGAAGTCTAGCAGATTTTGATCCCCCGAAGAAACCAAAGAGAAACAAATTTGCTTTTGCCTGCGCAGTTCTTGCGTCCTTGACTTCAATCTTACTTGGTTACGGTCAGCAACGTTTCTTCTCAATTCCCACCTTTCTCTTCTAATTTCTCACCAACTTCATGCCTTTTACTAGCTATCGAAGTTTATTTGCCACACTTTACTAGAACACACACACACACATATATTTATATTGTTGTAATCGGGTAGCTCAGAGGCTTAATTAGTACCAATAAGGAGCTCTTAAATTGAAACATGCATGCGTGTTTGTAGACTCAATTCCGTAAAGTGTGAAATGGTTCCATCATAAATGAATAAAGATACATATATACTTTATTTTTCTCAAAAACAGACATACAC
Source organism: Aquilaria yunnanensis (assembly GCA_039654915.1). NCBI lineage: Eukaryota > Viridiplantae > Streptophyta > Magnoliopsida > Malvales > Thymelaeaceae > Aquilaria > Aquilaria yunnanensis. The sequence goes on along the minus strand of CM077593.1, from coordinate 98,538,989 downwards.
TTCTTTGGAAAAACTTCAACTTTTTTTTTTTTTTTAGAAAGTAGCTAATAAAATTTATTAAAAAAAAAAAAGGAATGGGAACAACTAAATTACGCACAATATTTTGGGCTTGAATTAGTGTTTTGTATGAATAGATATTGGGGTGATGAGTGGACCCATAATCTACATAAAGAAAGATGATCTTCATGTCAGTGACGTCCAGATTGAGATCCTGGTCGGAATCCTCAACCTCTACTCCCTTATCGGTTCTGGTCTTGCCGGCCGGACCTCCGACTGGATAGGGCGCCGTTACACCATCGTGCTTGCCGGCGCCATCTTCTTTGCCGGTGCTCTCCTAATGGGCTTCGTCACCAATTATGCCTTCCTCATGTTCGGCCGCTTTGTAGCCGGTGTCGGTGTCGGTTACGCTCTCATGATCGCCCCCGTCTACACTGCCGAAGTCTCTCCAGCCTCCTCTCGCGGTTTCCTCACCTCCTTTCCCGAGGTAAATCATCAGTTTCACAGATTTTTTGTTTGTAATAATTATAACAAAATAAACAACACCTCCTTTTATTTTATGAGTAGATTTAAAATTTTGTACTTAATTATAAGATAACTCCTAAATACGCTGTTGGGGCAAGTGTTTTACCATACAAATATTCTTGGATTAACTAGTTTGAGTGTTATTATCATTTCACTATGTCCAATTTAATATAAATATGTATCAATCACGAAGCTGGTGTGTAACTGTGTACTAAAAGGGCTGCATATAAATAATAATGAATCGAACACAGCTGTTTACATGGCCATAATTTTAATGGAAAAATGCCATAAGTAGGGTTAATAACAACGAAATATCCTTTTAACGACGCAATAGTCATCCATATTATTTAATTTTATCTTTTTGCAACCACATCATAATATTTCGTTAAGCAAATGATTGAATTGTATAAAATATACCATTACTTTGGCCAAGGAAAAGGGTACAACCAGTATGAAACAAATGATGATATTTTCCTTTTAACGTCTGTAAATTCAACTACCTAAAAAAAAATGTTAATTGCATAAAAAAACGTTACTTGTTTAAGTTAGGAGATGGGAACCTGTTTATCTCGACCTAATCTACATCTTATCCTTTATTTTTTCATGTTGTCCAATTTTTAAAATTTAAATTTGAATTATTTAATAATTATATTTTAGTAATTTCAGTTGTTTGATATTTTTTACTCCTTATGTCCCAAAAGTTTTGCTCCATTTGTTTTTGGCAATTAATCTATAATTTTTTATTTTCAACATTTTAATATATAAATACAAAATCTTTGTATATGAATAATAATTCAAGATATGTAGTTTTTAAATATATTTTTTTTAACAAATAATAATATGAATAAAATTGAGTCAAAATATAATAAAAAATTAAATATATCAAAATTTATAGGACGGAGGGAGTACTTGCTATTGAAAAATATTAATTAAAGTTACCAGAAAATAATACTTTTGATTTACTAGTGACAGCCTGACAGGTGTAAAACTGATTTTGCTATCGTTACAGGTTTTAATCAACACTGGAATACTGTTAGGCTACGTGTCGAACTATGCGTTCTCGAAGCTCCCAACACACTTGGCCTGGCGTTTCATGCTTGGTATCGGTGCGATCCCCTCCATCATGCTCGCCGTCGGCGTCCTCGCGATGCCCGAGTCACCTCGTTGGCTCGTAATGCAGGGCCGACTTGGAGATGCCAAGCGAGTCCTCGACAAAACCTCCGATTCCCTGGAAGACGGAGGGTCACGATAAAGGGTTGGGGGTCGTGAACAGAGATCCAACAAATGGTGCGAACGGAGATCTGGCAAATGTCGTGAATGGGGATCTAACAAATTGACACAAATGGAGATCCGGTGAACAAACGCGAACGAAGATCTAGCGAGGGTTGTGAACAAACGTCAGGGTCATGGATAGATTTCGGTCCCAGGCTCGTTGGTTGGTGTCGATTTTGGCGTTTGAAGTTATAGATGAGTTCGGAGAGAGAGAGAGAGAAAGAGAGCGAGAGAGATAAATCGGAGAGGAACGACAGGATGCAAAATTTAGGGGCCAAAATTCTTGATTAGAAAAGTCTGAGGACTAAAATTGTTATTTAATATTTATTTTAATCTTAATTAATGTCATGTCATCAACTTCTATCCAATTTAACAGTGAAATGGACAAAAAATATTTAATTGGGATGCATATAATAAAATATGGTACTTTAATAGGATAATTTTAAGGTAAGATATTCATTTAGGAAAAAAAAAATAAGCTAATGGACTCCTAGAGGAATTTACTCTGCATTTTATACCGATTTTTGGAAAAAAAACAATTTACGCTTACAAAATAATGATATCAATCCATTTTATAACCACTTGAATTAATTCTACAACACACAATAGGCTATTCGATCGCTTGATTAGTTTTATTGATTTAGAGTAAAATTCACAATGAGTCACCTAACTTTTATTTTTTTTGTCCTAATTAAATGCCTAACCTTAAGATTGTTATAGCGAGCTACCTTTCTTCTTATTGCCCAATCCATCCAGGTACTTTATGTCAATTTTACTATTAAATTGGATGAAAAAAGATGATGTGATATTAAATAATACTAAAATAAATTAAAAATGACAACTTTAGTCCTCAAACTATTTCAATTACTAATTCTAACCCATAAATTTCCACTCAAGTCAATTCTACCCCCAAAACCCTAATCATTTATCTCTACTATCACTAACTTAAAAGTTGCCCACCTAGTTGTCGCTGCCGACCGCCCTCTAGCCACAAGCCTAACCACCGACCGCCTCTTGCTACCAACCTCACAACCAGCTGCCCTACCGCCAATCTCTTTCTCATTTCACATAGGTTCAAGTGTCCAAATCATGTTGCCGTCAAACCTGTGTGCAAATCATTGAACCACGTGAAAATCCTGAATCTGCAAATCATTGAACCCCAATCATACAAATCTTGCCAAGTTCTCGAAACCAAATCGTGCAAATTGTCGAACCCGTGACTAAAGAAGAAGAGGCCAAGATTCTCCAACCAATTGGCAGTTGATTTTGAGCAGGTATTTGGGCAACGATTTGAGCGATGAAGGGTGTCTGGGCAATTGGCGATTTTCGGCATCGGTAAGGAAGGTAGGTGCACGTCGGCCATCTCTCCTTTTCCGAATTAGGCTCTCTGACAAGATCTGACATTATCGCCCAAATGTGCAGTAGTCTTCGAGAAGGAAAAATGCGAGCAAGGCCAGAGGGAGCATGAGAGAGAGGGTGGTTTAGGGGCATAAAAAATATATTTAGAATTTTAGGTTTAAAATTGTTGATAAAAAAAGTTAGAGCATTATAAGTATTATTTTATAATTTTAGTTTTTTTTTATACCACATCAGGATTTTCCGTTAGACTTAATGTCGGAATTGACAGAAAGTAGTTAAATAAAACACGTAATAAAAGAAAAAGTATCTTACTAGGACATCTCAACATTAAGGTATTTGTTTGGGACAAGAAAATAAGTTGGGTGACCCACTGTGAATTTTATCCTATTGATTTATATGCAAACTTGATTAATGCTACTCCCCACTCCAGAATATTTTGCAGCATTGTTAAAACTAGGTGCATTGCCCGTACTACGCTGTACAATAGACCGAAAGATGAACAACATCTATAAAGATAGACTTAGAATAGACTAAAAGATGAACACACTGAGAACAACAACCAAAGTTCTCGGTTCAGTCTATATGAAAACAACAATCCACACCTCCCTATATATAGAGAAAGAAAAAACTCTACACCATGCCCCAGGCCAATTTTGCGTTACAATCACACTGCTTTCAAAGCTACCTCTAATGCACCCCAATCTCACGACTACAAAGAAACATTCACCCAACTAATAACACCCCCAATTACCTTCATGTACATCAACATGTACACCTCCCCCACTTGCCACGTCCAATCAGACAATTTTGCCAACTCAGCCTCCACAACACTAAAATAAGGGGAGAAATGAACTTTTCGCATGTCTAAAATGAGCAAGATGAGGCAGCCATCCACTATTTCAACACCTATAATCTATACACGAATAGACGACCCATTCTTCAATAATCAGGGACATCTGTGAAAATATACATGAAGAGGGTCCAACATGTTTTACCCAATGCTGAAATGATAAAAGTCTTCTCAATTACCAAACTTCAAACATCTTCATCTAAACCCATATGAGCCTTTCATTTTAGCAACATTGACAAACATCCAAAGTTGCAGCATGCTAAAATTGAAAAATAAAAATTTTACAAACAACAACACTCAAGACATCTTACACCTAAATGATATAAACGCTAATAGAAAACCTGGAAGGGCATAAAAAGTTTAAAAAAAAAAAAATTGAGTCTAAACCTCAATCTTATATTTTCACCTACAGAAGACACCACGCGTAACATGTGTGCGAATCTCTGACTTACTACAACAGTCAAAGACACAAAAGCTTATGTGCTAAAACCATTAAAAGCCACTTGTCACTAGTAGAAACCTTACTTCCATTTTCATATATATGTATAGATGTATAGATAGATAAGGGTAGTATGATGATTTGACAATAAAAAAATATTAAATATAAAAAATAAAATTGAAACCTATCCAAAATAGTAATTACGAGGTATGGAAGACCTGCACGTTGCGGTGATCATATAATATCATAATATTAATAAAATAATAATGAAGAAAAATAATAAAAATAATTTGGGGACCAAGAGAGAAAATGTAAAAACTTTAGGCATTAAGAGTTTAATAATTGACTTAGGAAAAGTTAAGAAAAAAAAGTCTTATTTCACTAAAAAATTAAATAAACCATGGTGACCAATATTTTAGTTTAGAAAATAAAACATCAAAAAAAAAAAAAGAACCAAGAGATTAAACAAAAACACTATAATTTATTAAACTCAGGGTCTAATATCAGAAACGGAAATAATATAGGGACTGAAAATGTGTTTCATAAAAAAGAAAAGTGAAAGTAGGAGAATAACAAGATTGACCCTCGAAAAGATATTTTCATTTGAAAACTTCACTAACCTTCCAACAGAAGCAACCCAACCCAACATAAAAAAAGAAAAAAAGCAAAGGATAGACAACAGAGTAGGTCACAACCCAGCCCAACACCAAAAGGCAAAAGCAGAAAGAAAAGATAGTTTACTGTACATAAAACGGTGGTTAGAATATAGAGAGTTTTTTTATGCGCATTTTGTAGCAAACATTTTTTATATATAAATTTTGAAATTAAAAAAAATGTCAATAATAAATAATTAAAAAATTCTCATTCATAAATGGATGTTAATCAATTAAATTTTGCTTCATTTTAATTTTGGGTTGGGTTTTCTTTATGTTATGTTCTTATTATTAAAATGATTAATTGTGATCAAAACATAATTCTATAAAACATAACACTACATGTGCTTCGAAATGATAAATATTTTTTGTCATAAAAAAATAATTCACTAAAAAGTTTCATCTCTTATTAATTTCAATTTCAATTTTTAATATCGATAAGAAATTTATTTAGTAAAATTCACTCAAAAGCTTTAGAGTTTAATAAAGTAATTTAATCCATCGATCCATAATTTTTAAAATTGAAAATGAATATGAAACATAACATTGTACATTTTTTAAAATGATGGATAAAATTTTTCATTAAAAATTAATTCACTAAAAATTTTTATCTCCTATTAATTGAAATTTCAATTTTTAATATTCCTTATAAATTTATTTAGAAAAATCCATCTTCAATTTATTTATCTTTTTTTAACCTCTATTAAGTCAATTATTAAAACCTTAATGTCAAAAGTTATTTCTTCAAGCTAAAGAAATAAACCATGATTACCAACATTTTGCTTTAGAAGACAATAAATAAAAAAATAACAAAAAAAATTAGAGATAAAGAGAACAAATTATGCTCACTAATATCTTTCCTTAGAAAATAGTACATAAAACAACGACAAAAAAAACTTAGGATGAAGAGAGCAAATAGAAGAGGTAGATTAATAGTTATAAAATTTGGGGACCAAAATATAACACTGATATAAATTCGAGCCTAAAATGGAAGCATTAGAAAATTATGGATTGAAACCGTGTTTTCACCGAAACAACACATAAAACAGAATAATAGATTGAAAGCGTAAAATTACAATACAGATCCTCAGGAAATTCAACGCCTTGTAAAAAGATGATCAAACTCTAAAAAAAGCAAATCGTATCTGGAAAAACAAAAAAAAATGACAAAAGCAAAAAAAAAAAAAAAAACTGATAAGGGACAAAACGGTAAAGGCACTATTTTTACTGTTTATTTAAACAGTAGCCAAACACGGCTTTTAGTATATAGTGTAATTACCAAAAAATCGAGACCGATAGAGTTTTATTTTTTTTTCCCCCCAAAGCTTTTTCTCGGTGTCTAGCGATGAAGTACACCTTCATTACTTCTAGGGATGATTTCTGTTTCTGGTTAACTTTTAGAAATCCAATATAATTACAAAGCACAAGGGTTGGTGATATAACTAATGATATTTAAATTAGGAGTTATGTCATTTAGCCGAAAAGAAAGGAATTGTTTCCAACTTTCAACACAAAGCATATATGCTGCGAACAATCGAGTTCTCGCAATGGCATTTTCTCGGTCAAGAAAAGTTAATAACACTTGTTATATATTTTGTACGTACGTTTTTTTTTTACTGAAAAAATAGAGCTAGTAACATATAAGTACATTTTTTTCTAAAAAAAAATAAGAGTGCTAGATATATACAATATCTATTTCTTTTGTTTTATGGCTTGTTAGATACATGTCTAGAGAAATACACATTTATTTTCATCATAATCAAGTAACAGTGGAGGATATATATTACCATTCATACAAATGATATTATCCTTGAGTATTTATGGTTATAAAGGTAATTACACAATCTCACAACTTGTCCTTTCAGCCACTTTACCAAAAGTTAGAAATATATAGACTTTGACTGAGAATAGCTTTTGAGATTAATATTAGAGGTTTGTTTGAAAATAGTGTTTAAATATTGTGTCAGAGGTTAGAATAAATTATCAATGGTTATAATAGTTTTTTCAAATTTTTAACACTAAAAGTTATTATTAGATAATTTTTCTAACATCTAACATAAAATGTTAATGTTATTCTCAAACAAAACTATTGTTTTAAATAATTCATTTAATAATGAAGATGAAACCACTAAAATTAAAGTTAAAAATTACCCTTATAGTTTTTTGAAAATTTTAATATTAATTGCTGATGTTAATACAAGTTGTGTGAAATTTAAGAGGAGGCAATTAACACTGTTGACTTTAATGTAGCTCTACCTTTGCTGCATTGGAAATATAATTTTTTTTTAGAAACTACACGATTACGTGAAATCGTCATCTATTTTAGGATGAAAATAACTTTTAAAGGTGTCAATTGTAGACAAAGGGAGCATTAAATAACTTTTGTTTGAACTTAACGTACGTCCTACTAATTTATTTGATTGAAGGGAAAACTCTTATTGGAGCCATGGTGAGTTCCAAGCGAGTTGAGTTGAGCCATCCCAAGGTTTGGATGGATAGGAAATTAACTGCATTGTTTTTCCTTGTTTTTTTTTTTTTTTTTCCTTTTTCTAGTTTTCAAAGTCATCCCAAGGTTCGTAATCGTCACGGACAAATCATAAGTCATCCGAACATAGCGATCGGGTAGCCTCCGACACGCCCATTGCACGGATTGCCAAAAATACTATTTGCCCTTTTCGAAAAGGGGTGCAGGGTGGTCGGCCTGGCTTAGCATCTGATATTAGAAGAAATGAAATGGTTGAAAATTGGGCTTGGTGAGCCCAAATCCTGTGCTGCAAATGGAGGAACTGAAGCCCAATGAAAGCAATAATACGATCAGTTACATGCACTTACAAGATATCAAACAGATGTGTCAAGAGAAAAATATCAAACATCAAGTGTACGTTAAAGTTTTCAGAAACTCTCAAATTAACAAGTTTTATTTAGTCGTTGTGCTTTGCGCTAATATCGGGAAGGTTTCGTTGTACAAGAAAATTAAAATTATTCCTTTTAGCACATAGATGTTGCTTTTTCCCTATGGCTCAATTTTATACAGTTTCGTATTTGTACTAACAGCTAATTTTTAATGATTTTTTCATAATGAAATTAATTTTTAGCAGTTCAAAAAAAATTTAAAATACAAGAAAACATTCCTAGAAGAAATTTCAAACTTAAAGGGACCAGGCATTTGTATTAATCGAATAATAACAAAGTGCCTTCGTATATTATATATAAAGGCCTTCACGTTTCTTTCTCAAATGGTATTGGACAACTTAGATGAGACAGTCCGTCTCACTTCTGTTTCCCTTTTATTTTATTCACCTAAAATGGCTTAAAACTAGGGTGTAAATAGGCAAAACTTTTATCGGGTTACCCAAACTTGAGCTCAAGCATATTTTCAAGCTTAACACTTAAACGAGCTAAGCTTGAGCCCAGTAAGACTTGGCCCAAATCTTGTCGAGCCTAGATGGGCTTTCTCATATCATCTCCCAAGCCCAGTTCTCTTAAATCCAGGCGCCTTGGATTGAACCTAATCCAACCCAACCAAAAAACAGACACTAACCCTCTTTTGGTCTCTGCCTTGTCCCCTCTCGTTCAAATGTCCGACTCCGATTATTCAACTTACATGCAGTCGCTCCCTCGTCAACATTGTCTACCGTGAAGTAGTCGGAGATCGTCAGCCCTTCTTATCCACTGTGGCTGAGCTCGAGCTGGTGGAGGCTGCGTGGTCGATAACGACGTTTATGGTGGGCATCGGGCGAGAGAGGCTGTGGCAGCGGCAATGGTGAGCATCGGAAGAGAGAAGTTGTGTTTCTTCGCTTCTGATAATCTTCGTCAGGTATTTGGCTTTGCAATTCCTTGTTCTGTTTTTACTGTGAATTTCAATTCTATGTGGGCTTAGTGTTTGGCTTAATCTGGTTGCTGTTTACGGTGGAGAATTTGTGTTGAATACGTGTCTCATTTTAGTATACGTGCACATTAAGTTTGAAAGATACACATCTGGGAGCCAATTAATTGAGTTTTGTTACCTGCCCTATTCAGTTGACAATGTCTAGAGTAGAAGATTCGTGGGAGCAGTTGCGGGCTGTGATGAGAAAGGAAAGAACAGCTAGAGAATGCATAATTTGGAGATGGGGGTCTGATTCAGCGACGAAACAATTCAGGGACTTGCAGGCTGCAGCAGCAATTATAAAATTATAAGGGACTGCTTTGAAGGTTTACCCTTTTTTCCTCTCTATTTGAGATTTAGAAATAATTACAAGTTTGGGAACTTCAAGATTGGCTCTTTGTCTTATTAGGCCTCAATTTTTAACTTTATACATTTGGGTCATAATTGTAAATTTGAGCCTAGTCGGGTTATGAATCAAGCTCTAACCCTCCTCAAGCCGAGCTTGGGCAATTCAAGCTCAAGCCTAGGTGATACTGGTAGGATAAGGGGGTGAACTCAAGCTTGGCCCGACCCTTTTATACCCTTATTAAAGGCCAAATGGTTAAAAAAACATGCTTCTGATCAACCTCAAAGTTCCCCCTTTTTTATTGCCGTACAAATAAGTCATCATGTTCCAAATTGTAACAATTAGGTCGCATACATATGCTTACATTTTATTTATTCATTGAGTAATTAATATTTATGTACACGATATATAACGTATATAACTTATTTATATAAATTTCCTGTAACGAATCGATTAATGGGAAATAATTATATATATATATGATAGCATGGGATTAATAAAGTATGAGTTTCCAAAAAATATATAATAGAGTGGTCGAAGATGATGAGCTGCTATGACTATGGCGACGAGATTTCTCAAATAATCGACGGCTCAGATTTATGTGGAGAAGATCCATGGCCTTTATTTATCGTTACAATCCCGATTTATTTAATTACCGGAACATAAAAGGCGGGTTCACGATATTGTCAACAGAAATGAGGACCATTCAATCGTTAAATGTGTGATGGCTGGCTATGAAAATACCCGGCACTCTATAATAGGTATTTAGTTGCAAGTGAAAGTGAAGTGGTGAAGAATTAATCCAATTACGTGCGAAGACCAAAAAGAATGAGGCTCAACAGAACAGATGAGAATGAGATGGACCCTTTGACAGTTACCGGTTAATTATACTAGCAAATAATTAACAAATTAATTCTTCACGGGCAGCAGAAAAGATTTGTTTGATTCCCACAGTAGCAACCCTGGTTACGCAACCCAAGCCTCAATTTCCAGGATCTACTATATAACTGTAGCAAAATTAAATCATAGTTTAAGTTGTTGATTAGCGTAGCTAATTAAATGTACTCGAAGTTATCAACTTTTACTTGGTTTTCGTTATCTTTTGTTCTTTGTTCCCATTAATTTTTCACGCAAAACAAAAAGTTAAAAATTCATTTGCATTCTTACATCCTTCGTATATTTTTTTAAATTTCATGTAGAATCAAAATATTACTATAAATCAACAGTTCAATTTAAAAATTTATTCCTATAGATTGTAGCTGTCAATTTTTAGATTAATTGAAAATTTTAAATATATAGCTCTATTCTCCTACTTGGAGTCGCAGGTTATGGTACAATTTAATATATTTATTTTTAAATTTATTGGTTATCTAGATCGATTTTATTTGGTGGATTCTGGTTTTTCAATTATTCTATGATTTTTAGCTCATCATATAGACCAATGGTATCAATTAAGAGATTTTTGTGGGAGAATCAAATTTAGAGGGAGAGAAAAATTGTTCAACCAATGACACTAGAAAAAGCTTTTGATAGATGGAAAGCTAGATTTTAGATTTTAAAGAAAATATCTAACTATTCCCTTCACATGCAACATTTTATTCTTGTAGCAATTGTACAATTTTATCAGATAACAAAATAAAATATATGAAAATTTACTCAATTCGAAAAGGGAAGGATAACAATTGAAGGAAAAGAATGTTTGGACATTGAGTGTTGAGTAATAAATGGTTGAGGTTGATGTGTCTTAAACAATCCAAATGACTAATTTGAAAGATGAGATTATCATAAGAATGTGTAATGATTACCAGCGGCTCGTTGTGATATTTAATATCATGTTTTACTTGGAATTGTATGGAGTAAATTCTTACTCATCGGCTCATTTTCCTTATTTGATATCATGTTTTATTGAATTGTACGTAATGAAAAATATATCTAGCAATTTTTCAAATGTTCACTTTTTCTTGTATGAGTACTACATTTGAGTGTTTTATCTATACAAGAATATATAATATTGTTCTGAGATGAAAATTCTTGGAACTGAACACGTTTTCCAACTTTCCATTTCCAATACTGCATCACATCCCTCTGCCATCAACCACATTTCCTCAAAGTAAAAACATTGATCCCCTTGCCATTTTAACACCAAATGCCAAAGATTAAGTTTCAAAGCCATATGGTCCAAAAAGGTCATTAATTGATGAAAAACACTCGTCTCATGAAACATGGGGTGCCAACTCGACATCACAACCACCCAGTCAAGCTTGCACCACATTACCCCCCCTTTATACCTCATCCCTGACTAAGTATAAGTATAATCAACCCCAACATATTTTAAGTCCTCAAGTTGGCAAGAATTGAGACAATCCTAAAAATTTTGCATCAATTGCTCATAACGCAAATCTCTTCTAAGCTTTTTCCCTTGAAACATAATCTCATTAAAATCTTTGCCACACACCTAGGGAAAGCTCAAATTAGCTGCTAGTGACGGAAGCAGGTCCTATAACTCCATTCTTCTATATTGATCAGCGACCTTACAAAAACTAGTATGTTTCCAAGTTTGCCCAAGATCCCTACTTCCATGTCAATGTGTCTCTTTGAAAAACTAAGCAGATGAGCATTTACCTCTGGCTTCCACATGAAGGCAATTCCCCCAAACCGACCTTTACTATTTACCGCAAATATATGCAAGAAGCCACATTGCAAGTGAACAAAGTCCCTATTTTCTCTTGCCAATCACATCTCACACAGAAAGACTAGCACATCTTGGTCCCTTTGTAGGAGTTTTCTTAGGGTCTAAACTGATTGAGGATCTCTCAAACCCTAAAAGTTTACAAATAATAAATTCATGGTGGCCAGTGGCCTTAGGAGCTAGCCACCCCCATTAAAATATCAACACTTACTTTGTTCGTGTTGTGTCCAAAAGTCAATCATGAGATAATTGTATTTTGCACATTGAGTTATAATATTTTATTGATGCATTAATCTAATAATTGTGTTTGTTGTTTTGTTTTTGTGTGACATAATCAAACATAATTATAACCATAGAATAATAGTATTCTTAAATGTCCCTGGTCTACTATTATTGTGGAGTGGGTTGCAATAATACATAAATACTAGTACATGTGAAGACTAATATGAGATATATAGTCTACATATGGGTAGAAGTTGGAGAGCTTGTACTTTGGACCGACCCACCATGAGAACGCTAAATGGATCGTTACATGAGTGTCATAAATGATTCTTGTAATGATCATGGTATACATAGTCATTTGACCTAAGATCATCAAGGTTCCTTACATGTGAGCCATATACTTTGATGTTTCCCTTTGTTGCTTGTAACTGAGTGAACATGAAGGTGATCATTAGGTATGTCACATATCATGCGAAGGATTTTGTATGGTCAAGATGGGATTTGTCCCTCCTATGTAATTGATTGAGTAAGATTGAGGAAAATGCATGGTCATGCTTGGATGAGTTGGTATAGGATATCAATGTCATCAGTTTTAGTCAGTTTACTCGGTAATCAAAAAATCTTAGATTAGGCTGTATAAGAGTGACACATTTCATGTCTCATGCTTAGTTTTAATATCTTGGATAAAGGGACAATGACAGATATGAATAATGATCATAGAGGTTTAGCCAAATCACCGACTATCTTGTCATTTGAGTAACAATAATGTGTTGCTAGACATCGCTTATTGTTTATGATCATAAATGTAATTTATAATCATTGCCAATATGATAAATAGCATATTAGGTCACACACATAGAACCAATTTGATTATTTGAGTGCATGGGCCAAATTATTTGGGTTCTGGTTTCATGATAATTTCGGATTAATAATTGTCCTAAATGTTGAGCCATTATGAAGCCCGAAATTAGGCCTAATTCAATTAGGTTATGAAACCTATTACGCTTGAGGGTTAAGCCTCATTATATATACATCATATAATTAGAATTTTCGGGCCCTAGCCTTAACCCCAATCACCCAAAGGACGAAATCAAAAGGGTTTTGAAAAGTTCCAGCCACAATCTCCTTTTGCTTTTCCTTAGAGGATGTAAGCTAACACTACGGGCACAAGAGGAACACAACTACCTAAACGTGGTGGAGGTGTGGTGATTTGAGTAATTCGTGTGGATACCGTAGAGAGCTTAAACATATCAATTGTTTAAGTTTGTGATTCGACTCAACAATTGGGTAAAAGATCCTAGTAAACTAGGTATAAAAATTTCGAACACCCGATTTACTCCATTTCGCTTAGATCATGGAGGGTTTTGGTTAGTTTCTGCTATGTTTATTTAGCTCCTAAAACCCTACATACTCTATGTTTATTTTTCTCATCTTGCCCCATCCACCTCCCTTCTCAAATGCACCAACAGAGGTGAATTGTCCACCCTCCCCCTCCGCGCGCGCGCGCTGGAACCACCCCATGTTTCTACCATGCAAATCATCTCCAAGTAACCACCTTCTGAGCTATAGGCTACTCAAAATTCTCTTCTTGATGAATAGAAACCTTCGCCACACATCGGGCAGCTTTATCTACATGGTTAGCCCCTGGCTAAGGCATACATTAGGGCAATCTACTAGAGAATCCACCCCCACTTACTTTCCAGCCTCGACATCTAGCTGAGTCTCTACCACTCTAGTCCTTGTAGATTCCACCCTGTCCTCTAATTGCCCATTCAAAACAGATGCCCCCGCCTCAACCTAAACCAGCAACAGCAGGCCTCCATCCCCCAAGGTTCCTTGCACAACTCCTGAACTTTGAGTTTTTCACCAAAACCATCATACACATTAAGGTTCCTACAACCCTTCCATCCATTTACCTTCAATTACTGCCTCACCCGACCAAATGAAGAAACATTTTCCCTAACTTCAAAATTAGATCTTGCATAAGATTTCGCCATCCTAAAAAGCGTCCTAAGGTACTCTTCCAATCTTCACCCAACATACTTCTCGCTCTACCTTGCATTGGAGAAGCTTTCATCCATTCACCATATCGCGATGGTGCCTCCCCCAGTTCACATTTGTTATCCACATGAGCTAAACAACCACATTGGAAGTAAAAATGTTGGAGCCATTCATATGAAAATTTAATGAAAATTTCCTTTTTTTTTTTTATGGCTTATGCAACCAGCCTTTCAAAAGAGGCTTCTAAGTCTAAATCAAAGGAATCTACTTTCTAGCCTCTATCCTGCCAGTCGTTCTTCACCCAATCCACCTCCAACACTTGACCATCAATTCGCCAAGCTTTCAACCCATCCCTAGGCAGATAAACCTTATCAGAACATCATATGCCCAAACCCAGAATGACATAGTCCATAGCTCCACCCTCTTAAGGTTATCATCCCGATTGATTTCTTTCAATAGTAGCACATGCTTGTCAAAAAGCAACAAGCATCCCTCCAATACCCAACCTACTTCCGCCTCGTTATGAAGATAAACACAAACTTGTTATCATCCGTCACTTCCCCATCCATTCCCTCAACCAGCCTTCATATAAATCTCATAGTGCCAATGAGTGCATCATTATTGAATGGTTAATTCGACCAAAGCGTGACCAGCATGTAAAATTGACAACTTGCCTTTGGATCCAAATCTAAAGCCGCCTCCAGATTCAAGCTAATATGTTCCTCCTATATCAATGTTAAACCTCGCCGTTTCTCAGTACTTCCATTATCACAATTATTCGTCATAATTGCCGATTTAGAGGCATGGTGTTAAATACCGTAGTATATTGTTTATCACGGGTACACGATACAAGGTATAAATGTTTTTTCATTTTATCATTTTACCGAGCGATATTTTGCATTATTTTATTTTAGTCCGCGATATACTGCAAATACCACGTGGTAAGTACTATGGTATTTTACTTTTCGTGGTTATTTCTTTTTTCATTTTACATCAAAATATCATAAATATATAAAACATTAAAATATAAATAATACACGTATTATAAAATAAATATTTACTTTTATTTTTTTATCACTTTTCTTAGTTAAATATAAAAATTTAATAAATGAATGGGTTGCTTTTGCAGAACAAGTTAGCAAAAAAGCGTTATACTTTGAACTACCAGAGAACTTAATTTGGCATTAGAAAATGTATTGTTATATTGTTATTATTAAAGTATTATTTTTTTTTATCTTATATCAATAAATTAGTTTTTTTAGTATTATTTATTTTGCTCTATACAAAACATTTTTTTATGTTTTTTGTATTAAGAAATATCATCTATCATATATATTTTATTTATATTTGATAAATTATGATGAAAAAAAATAGAATACATATAAAATGTGTAAAAATACATTATTAAACAAATTATGTCATCTTAAAATAAAATTATAACATTTATTTTTTTATGAAAACAGTAACAATATGCAGCATGGCATATCATGAGAAATACTTTAAAAATTCATGGTACGGTATACCTAGCGGTAACAATATAGAGGAGACGTGTAAGTAAGTGTTCATATACTTTCTTGACACATGTTGTCTAATTTAAATATAGTTTTGTCGTCATGTCAATATTGACGGTAAGCAAGAAAATAATCGTGCACATGGTATACTCTATGCGACTCTTACTTTGGAATTATGTATATATTATTTTCGTTATACTAAAGAGAGTTAGAAAATGTAAAACATGCTAAAATTATTGTACAAAAACTTTACTAAATCTCAAGTAATAGTATGTGACTAAAATAAAAATAATAATAATTGGTCTGACCTAAATTTTTGAAAGTAAATCCAATTCATATTACTTAAGATTTTGAAAAATTTTGAGTAAATTGTAAAAATGGTCTTTAACCTTTAGTCATTGTTTCTTTTTCAGTCCCTAACCTATTGAATGTTCTATTTTGGTCCTAAACCTATTTAAATTATTTTATTTTTGTTCCCATAAAATGAAATTCATTAACTTAGAATAATTGTATGATAGAAATTTTTGAAATTATAATTTAAATATTCAGTAACTGTCCTCTAGTAAATTTAAATAATTTAATATTTTTTATAATAAATAGAAATTTTAAATTAGTAATTTTTTCTTTTTGAATGAAATAAATTCAATTTACAGAGAGAAAAATAAAGTAATTTCAATTTTTCATTAACTATTGAAAAAATTATTATACAAATTAAATTTATTGTAAGACATTTTTCAGATAGTTTAAATTATAATATAAAAAATTGTTATCAGACGAATACTTTAAATTAACAAATTTTATTAAATTGAGACTAAAATAAAATATTTACAATAAATTTAAGATTAAAATAAAATATTTAATAAGTGAGAGATAAAAAAATAATAATTAAAATTTATGGGCTATTCATTGAATTTACTCGTAAAATTTTAGTACAACATTCTTAGTGTGTCCAGCGCTGCTCTTGTATTTATTCATGTCACGGCGCGGCCCTCCAACAAGTGATCAATGTATCATCTCACTAGTAGGCAGTAGCTACTACTACGAGAGTCTTATACGGTTCTTCTTCCAGCGTCCAGAACTAGAGAAGCAAAAACAAATTAAAGCCACACATATTTTTCTTTTTGTTTCTTGCTGATAAACTATGAAGATGGCTGGCCGCGAAGATGCACTTTCCGGGCAACCGGCGGCCGGAAAAGCTGGTGTTTCAGGGTTTCAGCCGCTGGCTGAGAAACCAAAGAGAAATAGGTTCTCGTACGCTCTGGCGATGCTCGCTTCATTGAATTCGATCTTACTGGGCTACGGTATGTATGCTTCCTTAAAATTCTCTCTAACGTTTCCTCTCTTTCTGCTTATGTATATAGGGAAAAGAAGATTAATTGACGTTTTAAAAAGGGAAAAGATAATTAGTAAAAAGCATGGAATTAGGACAATATCCATATATATAGATCGTTGTCTGTTTGGTATTATCCTAAAATTTTTTTAATCTTTTCATTAAAAATCCATGGGATACAAAAATCCGAAACATATATATAAATCTTTTATCAGTTTTTGTCTTAAAAAAAAACAAAACAAAATTTGAAGTCACAAGCCGACAACTAGTTCCTGCCTTCCTGGTCTCACATGTGCCACTCAATGTTCATTTTCAGGAAACGGTGTCTATGTCTTAAGGGTAAAAGAGTGGATACCATAAAGATTTGTTTATGCTAATATAAGGCTCCAATTTTACTTAAAGGTTTTAGGGGAAGAAATTCTTATATGGGTCAGATCTATTTAGGGCGCTCTAATATTTCTGTGTTATATATATATATAGCCAATTATGACTACGATCAGAAGATATTTTACTAAAGAACGTGATCAGGAAACCCAGCCATGTGGATTCTTTTCCCGAGGGACATGTTTCCCATTGTTTCGGTAAAGAAAACCGAAACTGAAATCCAATCTGATTTTTTGCGGGTTGGTTTTGGTTTGGAGAAGAATTTTAGTCAATTTTTCACTCAAAACAAACCAACCAAAAAAGGTACTGAGGTTTTGGCTTGGTTCACTTTGAAACCGAGTTTTAATTAAGAATTACTCCATCGCTAATATACTCTTTTAGTTACTTTATGTTTTAATGAATGCATTTATGGATTATGATTATGTGTTCAGATGAAAATTAATGAATATATATATATATATATAGGATTCTTTTGTTAATTTCTTTATTTTGAGAGTTATATTATAACATTAAAAGCATTAAGAGATAAAAATATCACTATGTTTTAGCATATATTAGGTTACTTGTATTGTTGCTACTACATTTTTTTTCCCTTAAAGAAGCATTGGACATATTATTAAAAGCTAAAATCGAAGCCAAATCATATATATATATATATATATATATATATATATATATATATATATATGTTTGGTTTGGTTTTCATGCATTAGTTTGTTTGGGGGTTCATAAAAAAAAAGTTTGTTTGGGGATTTGAATATATGACATTGTTTGGCTCTTAAGAAATATTCCAAACCAAACCGAAACCGAATACACCCCTATTAATAATTATTGACCTTTTTTGTTTAATGCATCTTGAGCTTGGGGCATGAGAAGTTATATGTGCGCATGATACCTCATGAATCTAAAATTTGAGCTTTATTAATTAAGTCCTTTAAAATTCAAGTTAGCACCTGTTTGAGGTACGTATGAGTTTAAGGAAAGCCCATAAAGTAACTAATTATGCAGCTAAACCCACCATTCAATATCTTATCCAGTATCTGCAAAGAGACCATCACTGAATACCTTAAATATCATGAGTATATATATTTGTTGAAGTTGAACTAATTTTTATGTAAAAAAACAAAAATTAAAATCTGGTGTATACACACTAAAACAATATTTGAGCGGAGCCAAAAAATTTCTAGATCAAATCAAAGTGTAATTACGTTTGTACAAAAAATGAAATCAAATTGTTAGACACGAATTTTGGGACTTGCTGTAAGGTTTGTCCTAGCACGTTTAGTTACATTATTGCTGCGAAACGAGGGCTTAGCTTTCTCTTGTATTTGCAGATGGGGGGGTGATGAGCGGAGCCATAATTTTCATCAAAGACGATCTCCACATCAACGACGTCCAAGTCGAAATTCTTGTTGGCACCCTCCACATCTATTCGCTCGTGGGGGCCGCCGCCGCCGGCAGGACCTCAGACTGGCTAGGCCGCCGCTACACATTCGTCCTCACCAGTATCATATTTCTCGTCGGAGCCCTCCTCATGGGCTTCGCCACCAACTACGCCTTTCTATTGTTCGGACGGTTCGTGGCTGGCATCGGTGTAGGCTACGCCCTCATGATCGCCCCTGTCTACACAGCCGAAATCTCCCAAGCCTCCTCCCGCGGAGGCCTCACCTCCCTCACCGAGGTCTTCATCAACGCAGGAGTCTTACTTGGCTACGTGTCTAACTACGCTTTCTCGAAGCTCCACCGCAAGGACTTGGCATGGCGTTTCATGCTCGGACTCGGAGCCATCCCTTCCATCTTTTTAGGACTGAGCGTGTTACTGATGCCCGAGTCACCGCGGTGGCTGGTCATGCAGGGCCGACTCGGCGATGCGAGGCGCTCGTTAGAGAAAGTCTGTGATTCAAAAGAAGATGCGAAGCTCAGGCTCGAGGAGATCAAGGACGCCGCCGGAATTCCTGCAGATTCGAATGGCGAGATCGTTGAGGTTCCAAAGAACAAAGAACAGGGTAAATGGTTGTGGAGAGAGTTGCTTCTGAAGCCAACGCCGTCGGTCCGGCACGTGCTGATAGCCGCACTAGGGCTACATTTCTTCGAGATGGCGACTGGGATAGACGCCGTTGTCTTGTACAGCCCGAGAATATTTGAGAAGGCCGGTATCACGTCGGATAACGACAAGCTTCTGGCGACGGTGGCGGTGGGGTTCGTAAAAGCGTCAGCGATTCTGATCGCCACGTTTCTATTAGACCGCGTGGGGCGTCGGCGGCTGCTGCTATGCAGCGTGGGAGGCATGATAGTGGCGCTGACGACGCTGGGGACGGCGCTGACGGAGATCAACCGGTCGGAGGAGAAGCTGATGTGGGCGATTGCGTTGTGCATTGCTATGGTTTTGGCATTCGTTGGGTCGTTTTCGATGGGGTTGGGGCCGATCACATGGGTGTACAGCTCGGAAATATTTCCGTTGAGGCTACGGGCGATGGGGACAGCGCTGGGGGTGGCGGTGAACCGGGGGACTGGCGGGTTGGTTCTGATGACGTTCCTTTCATTGTCCAAGGCAATGACCACAGGCGGGGTTTTCTTTATGTTTGCAGGGATTGCGGTGGTGGCATGGGTTTTCTTCTACACTTTCTTCCCGGAGACGCAAGGGAAGACGTTGGAGGAGATGCCAGGGCTCTTCGGTGGCTACTTCCGGCTGGACTATGGAAGAAGAAAGGGCTTCAATAACAATAACACTACAAGCAGTGAAACTGGTGCTGGGGATGTTGAAATGTGAAGAGAAGAAAGTAGACATGATTTCAGTAGTAGGTTGCAATTAGTTTAGTAGCGAGGTCTCTGGCACGTGATTGAATGTCGATTTCTTTGCCATGTAGAAGGAAGCTACATACATAAATACAGGGGCGTGCCCATGAATGAAGCCAATTTTGAATAATGGAAGTACAGTGGACACAGCAGAGGAGATTTCCACCAGCAGTGACCAACAACTTGGGACTCAAACTTTGTTTCAATCTGACTAGACTAATGTTGCTCTTCTCCCTAATGTTGCAATTCCCCGTTTCCACGCATCTGCTGCAGTGGAAATCTCCTTCAAAAAATCGTAACCTACAACAAACTACTACTACTACTACTACTAATACAAACCAATCATTGCCGCTCAGCTAGTCTCGACTCTACTTCTCAATGCCTTGCTGCATGTACTGTATTAAATCATAGCCTGCAGTCGTCCACTTGTTGTAGGCATCTTTGCAGACATAGATCATGAAGTTGGCAGCCTCGCGTTCGCTCATTTCTGGATGGAATCTTTTCCGAAGGTTCCCGATTGGATCACCTCTGCTGAAGCAGGGAAGTCCACTGTCGAGCATCATCAGCACTGTGTTGATGATCCCGTTCATGTACCGCCGTGCAGCAAGGTATCCCTTCACGCACAAGCTAAAACACAGTTCGAAGAATCTCAGTCTAACCTAACTGTACACGGCAGTGGGGAGAAAATCAATCATAGCAATGAAAATGAAAGCAAACATGAAGCATTCACCTCACGAAGTGATTCCAGGTGTCACTTTTCATGACCCCTGATGGATCAAGTAACTGAGTCATCTCATGACTCAACTTGAAGTGAGCACTTTCAAAATGCATATTTCCACCGGGCGATATCTCCAAGATAAAGCCAAAATCAATGTGAACAAGCCTCCCTGAACTGCAAGCATCATCCGACGGAAACCAGGAATCAATTGTCCATTTGACATGTCAACTTAGCTGCTCAGTCTCTAGAACTTCTCAAGCTTTAGCCAAGAAAGACCTACTAAGGCAATGCAGAGAGCCACTTGTGAGCTCTGACCCAATCTCATTCTTCTTCTTATACTTACGTCTTCCTGCGTTACTTCACTCTATCCGTCCCAAAACGAATGACGACTCAAAATCTTTTTGAGTCTTAAATGAATGATATGTAACATACATTTTTAAAGGAGTTGTGCACTTCGGTAAGGATAATAATGGAAATCTAAAAAGGAGAAAGCATATGACTATGTTCTTTCTATGGGATTCAAAATCACTCGAAGAATATTTTTCCAGTTTCAGGAAGTCCTGATATGCCATGTTTTCCTCTGTAACCCTAAGATGCATGCAGGTGCTCTATGTTTCATTTTGGGATCTTACAACGTCATGAAATGCCCTTATAGAGTTGGTACTACCGAACTCGTACTAATCCTTCAAGACCTTAGAACTACATATCTAGTCCCAGGAATATTTGTTTAATCAGACATAGAATGTATCCCTTTCCATAACTACCACATATAGAATGCAACTCACCATGGGACTTATTCAGGCAGTACTCTCTGATGTAATTAAGTTTTCCAAAATCAGGAAACGGCAAGAGTTGTACCTATCAAAAAGAAGATTGCCATTGTGCCGATCCTTCGGTTGGAGAAGAAGACTCGCAACAGCATACCCAGCACTGCTAATTATAAAGTTTTCACGAGCAGCTTCAAAAGTGGGAGACCCAACAGGCCCATAGTCTTGTTGAAAAATCTCATACAGACCACCATCAGTTGTTTCGCCCATTTGGCTTCTACTACGTGTATTAGGCACAACCTATAAAAATAAGAAATAAAAACAAATATAGAAAAAAAAAAAAAGAGCTTTGGTACTAACAGGGAAGAAGAAAGGACACCAACAGCAAAATAGATGATTAATTGGGCCGACTCTTAATGGACCCTACAGCCAGAGTGAAACCTGGTCATGTCATCCAGCTCCAAAAAAAAACAAAAAAAGAAAATGCTGCATGAATAAAATTTCATCACTAGAATTTAAATTATGCTGTATGCCGTCATTTAATCAGTATAGTGATGTTTTGATTGGATCAACAGCGGATAAAGATTAATATGCAAAGAATGCAGCTCATAATGTTTTCAGAATCTTTGAGTCCATGAATGTCGGTGGTTGAAAAGGATTCTAGAGTTGGCAGGAACAAAATCATATATGCGTGCATTCCAATATGCCAAAGTACACTTTTGGTCGCTTAACTTCTAGCTGATATTCCTGTGGTCCCTTTTCCAATTCCATTACTTAATTTTAGTAGGTTACAATCAAATCTGTTAACGCATCCAACCCAATACCAATTGGCAAAGGATGGAGAGGCCTCATCACAATATAAAGCCTTCACTAACTGCTTGACTTAACAACATGGGGTTTCCAACTTGACACCCCCCTCATGTGTCAATCAATGAAAGGACTGAAAAGAGGCTTGTCATGACAATTGACAATGACTAGGGCTTGAGACTTGATAGATGGAGGCAGAACAAAAGAGGCAAATTTGCCACTAAACTCTAAGGAGTAGAGTAATTTTCCCACTAAACTTTTATTGCTAGCAAATTTGCCATTAATCTTTCCGAAATGTGCAAATTTGCCACCAATGTTTTATGTTAAGAGCAAATCTGCCACAGGCAGTTAAAATTGCTTAAGGTGGCAAAAGTTAAAAAAAAAAAAGAGAGAAAAATGCATGTTTCAATTTCAAATTTCCTTCACCTAACACCCAAATCCTTAAGTTTCTAAATCAATCATTTTCACCATTGTCTTCGCCACCCCTACCTTTTCCGCCACTAGTGTTCCCTCCACTCTTCCACATATCCTGACAACGCTCCCGAAAATGCTCCTTAGAACTAACCCTAATCAAATAGGGTTTGATTGATGCAGGTGGAACTAAATCCAGAGGTGCTGCAGTTCTAGAATAAAAGATCCATGACAGCAATAGTGAAGGGTTGTTGGGTGACAACGAGGAAGGTGAAAAGAAGACGACTTAGCAATAGGAGTGTGGTCAAACATAGGATTTTGACTCATTTAGGTGTTGCAAAAGATTTGGGTAAGCTAGAGGTTAAGGAGAAAACTTCCCAGGACAAGTTTAAGAATTGTTCCATGGAATATTCTCTCAATACATAGAATATGCCTACAATCTAATGGTCAGTGGTAAAATTGCCCACAACAAAAACATTAATGGCAAATTTACCTACAAAAAAAGGTTTAGTGGCAAAATTACTCTTACCCCTATAGTGGAAAATTTACCCCTTTTGCTAATGGAGGCAATGATAACCAATTGGCAATGAGTGGAGATAGGCCCCATCACAATATAGAGCCGTGAACCCCTTGACTTAACCATGTGGGATATTCCTACTTAACATAATCAATCTATTTCAATTACATATATAAAGACCTGAATTTATAACAATTCCCTTGTACATGTTAGTATGACCTTTAAATGCATGTATACCATAGACTGCTCTTGTACACTCAATTCTCTATCCCATGCACGTCATACAAAAAAAATTATGGTAAAATTGAATAATTAAGATTTTTTAGGTGATCTTGAAAAAATTGCACCAGAATTTGCTTTGCATCATGTCTGGCAGTAGTTCAGAGAAGGGCTGAAGAGAAATTTTAGGAAAAGATCATTGAACATGCTCTGAACAGAATGCAATGGGGTGTGTGGTTTTAGGGTTGACATTTAAAGGAGCCAAAGAGCAAGCAATGAATCTGCTTGCAAAGACAATTTTTTAGGGATTCTTCTAATAAGCAATAGAAGGCTGATGTGGTTGAGGGCCACAGCACCATCTCTAGCTGCAGCTTGCGTTCGTTCTTGCTGGGTTGGTGTTGAGTGTCAGTTGAGAGGGCATTTTTGTTGCTATATACATCATTTTGGCTCCATTTGATAAGCAACTTTCACCTATAAGTGTCTTCTAGAGTTTTGTTTTGGCAGGTCATTTGGAGTCTGGGTTTGTTCTTCTAATGAACATTTTGAGTATCATATGCATGTGTTTGTATGCATATTACCAAACACAAGAAGATACTGCAAAGTCTGAAAGCAAACAAAACAATTCTCAGAACTATCACCTGAAATAAACAATTTCTAGATTTGTTGTTGAAACAAATAACATAAATATGAAGCCTTCTAGATTTACTCTTGCAATTGGTCATCATGCAGGCATAATAGTCGTGTTACCAAAGGATATAGTGAAGGGAATCCAAGGAGAAACCCACCTCAATGATACCTCTTTCTGGACCTGTTGGAAGAACACCATATGGAAATAAATACAGATTGAGTCCAACTGCATCAAATATATCTCGGAGAAGCGCTATCACTTGGAGAGCCAAAACATCTTGTCGACAATCATCTCCTACCTAGAATTATGGCAACTTAGTGCATTGTCACCTATATGTATATGTGTGTGTGTGTCTGTCTGTTACTGGAAAAAGAAATGATATAAAGATTGTCCGAAATCAGTTGTCACAAGCAAAGAAAATTGATTAATAACTGATTGAAATAAAAGGCCATAGGTATTTGTGATGCAGCAGGTTCTGGATTACAAAGCCAAGATGGTAGGATTGCAAGTGAAGGACATTTAGCTAACCGAGACAGAATAACTATGCTAGGGTTTTAGAATTTGTCTTCAGTACTTCTGTACATGATACAACACCCATTTGCTTGTGGTAACATACTTATGTCATGTTGCAAAAGAAAAACTGGAATGTATTATGTTTCTGCCTTTAATCAGAGGCACCAAACTTATTCTCATGCAGAGATGCATCCAAGATCAAAAAGAATGACCATAGTTTTTGTGTCAAACTGAGATTAGTTTATAATTTATGCACAAATTAAAAAAATTTACCTTGAAAATGCATGCCTGTGGTTTTATGTCATTTGGATCACCATCCCGATCAACAACATTGAATGTTATCATGATAGGAACCTTCGCAGCTGATTGCAGAGGTATTCCACTGTCCACTTGAATACCCCTTACAAGCTTTTTTGGAGCAGTAGGTAGATAAAGGTCTTGTCCTTGCAATTGAATTTTCTCCAATTCCCTGCAAATATCATCCAAGATGGAGTAATTTCAACTAATCATCATCAACCAAAACAACCCTAACCAAATTACAGTCAATACAACAAGTTCCTAGTGTCAGTAGAATCCCAATGCCACACTGATTTTATATATCAGCACAAAAAGAAGATGAACCTATCAATTACAGAGAATTGATATATACCTCCGGATACCAGCTCGACGTTCTTCCTTGGGAAGAGGATAGAGCACACCAGATATGGATGTCACCTCGTCAAAGAAATCAAACTCTCTTTCAAATATGTCACGGGCCTTGGGACTGAAACCATCGATGATATGTTGCCGCACAATTGGCAATAATGTTTGAAACGAGTCATTCTGGAAGGAAAAAAATCTCTTAGTAATTGTCCAAGAAGAATACTAGAAAGCGATTTTTTATAACAAAAACTAACAAGAGAACAATACAAATGACAAAGTAAATTCCAACCAACACGATACGGTTTTGCTGTACCTGTCCAAGATAGTTATTTTGCTAAAAAATCATTAGAAGCTTTTGCAGTGAATATTGTCTTTTCCATTATGTTTCAATTCAACCAATCCCTTAACTATTCTCAAGTTTGTAAGGGAAGTTTTTTTAACAACCCATAAAACTGACCAACAAACAGTAACCGTCTGAAAGAACCAAACACAATATGCAGAAAACAAAAACAAATAAATCTGAAGACTTTGAATTATTGAACAAGGGTTCCCTAAACAGAAATGCACCTTAGCATTATAACCTTCTTTTAATCACCTTTCATTGTCATAACTTAGGAGAAAGTATGGCCTAAAGCTTGCAGGGAAACGGCTGGAATGCAAAGGTTCGTACTAGTATGAGGTACACAAGCTTCATAAGCTCATATATCAGGTTTTTTTCATTTTTTTCTTGCGTTCATTTGAGACTTGGTGTTAAGCATCCAACATAAAACCAGTTGGAAATCCCTGGGAACAAACATGCTGAATGAAACAGTGAAAAACAAGTCTCATTACTTAAGACACAGTAAAATGTTCACTACAATCAGTTTCTCATTAAGAGAATTGCTAAGACTCATATAGTTTCTCATGCTTCTCGAATGCTTCCATACCCATGTTCTGTATTTTGATGGATGAAATGAAGTCAAGGAATTTCAGATCTTGAGGAATTGATAAAGGAAAGTGGAAGGGTATTTACGATAGGGCTAGATATTAGGGTTTTAAGGGGCTGAATGGGGTTGATGAACTGCTGCAGAAAAAGAAAACAGAGAAAGAAAAAAACCATGTATGTCAAACCCAAGAGTCACTAAGCACCACACCTAGGTCTAGATTACATCACACAATCCAAAAAACCATAAAAACTCTCAATTTTCAAAAAGTAATCAACGCTGAATATTAGTGAAGCAATCGCATGCTTATATAGAGCTTTAGGAGCCTTCTTCCTTCTAGATTAAGAAAACCTATTCCTAAGAGGACTTGAATCATAGTTTGATTTGGAAGAATTATTGCTAGCAATTAATAACTCCTAATCAAGAAAGGAAACCTAAATTGACTTAAAATAAGAAGAATAAATTCTGGAAACCAACAGCTCTGTAAAGATCTTGAAAATTACCAGAATACCCATTTATTATTAAAATAACTTATGCTACTTAAATGAAATTAGAACTAATGCTTGAGGTGTCTTTTAAACACCTTGAGAGGCTGCTGCCCACATACTCCATCAGGAATCCAAATGATTGTGAGACACAATCTCCTTTCTTCTTCGTCTTTCTTCACATTTCTGTTACTCCACAAAATTCTTCAAAAAAACACTTTCAGATATGGTCCCTCAAGCTCCTTCTCTTGTATATTTTTCTTAAACCAACAAACTTTGCCTGCAGTTTATTTCATTCAGAAATCTAAGATCCCTTCTAGCTTTAAGGCATTTGCAAGGACTTCTGTTCATAATCAGTTGAACACTAAAGAAAAGTTGCATTAGAAAACAAGTCTTTTGCTCCATGAATTATGAACGCCATGAGCATTTGTTTCTCATGTTCTTTATTGACCGAGTTTGTTCAGTCATACCTGAGAAGTGTATTGGTCATACTTCAATAAACAAAATATTGGAATCATCTTCATTTGCTTTTGGGGAAGAACAAATGTTTAGTTGTTGTGGGAGTAAATTTCGTAAATGGTCCCTAACCTTTAGTCATTGTTTCCTTTTAGTCCCTAATCTGCTGAATGTTCTGTTTTGGTCCTAAACCTATTAAAATTGTTTTATTTTGGTCCCTTACCAGATGAAATTCATTAACTCAAAATAATTGTCTGACAGAAAATTTTAAATTTCTAATTTAACAATTCGGTAACTGTCTTCCAATAAATTTAAACAGTTTAATGTTTTTTTTACAGTAAATGGACAATTTAAATTAGTAGCTTTTTCTTTCTGAATGAAATAAATTCAATTGATAGAGAGAAAAAAAGATATTTGAATTTTTCATTAACTGTAAAAAAATTATTATACAGATTAAATTTATTGTAAAATAGTTACCGGATAGTTTAAATTATGATCTAAAAAGTTGTTATCAAACAAATACTTTAACTTAACAAATTTCATCAAATTGGGGCCAAAAAGAAATGTTTTCAATAGATTTAGGACTAAAATGGAACATTTTAATAGGTTCAAGACTAAAAGAGAACATTCAATAGGTTAGGGACTAAAAGGAAACAATGACTAAAGGTTAAGGACCATTCATGAAATTTACTCATTGTTGTGGTCACATATTGTATTCAGTACTGTATCGTGCTTTTTATATTTGGTCTGTTTTGTTTGGAATCTAAGATCCTTATAGCTTAAGGCATTCGCCATAAACTTTTTCCTTAATTGGACGAAAACAAACAAAATGTTGCATCATGGAGCATGTAATTGTTAAACAGAGTTATCAACGAAGATGGCTCTACTGTTCTTATTCACCAAGTTTGTGCAACAATTTGCTCAGTCATACATGAGAGGTAGCTCCACCTTACTCTCATAAATGAAATACTGGGATCATCTTCCATTGTTTGGGAGAAGAGATATCAAGTTACTATGAAGATATGTTGCATTCACAACTGTTTGGTGCATTTGGTTGGATGCTAATACAAGGATCTTTAGGGTCGGGGTCTTTCTCATGTGTGCTTCAGAATAAGTGTTTTATCAAGCTTCTAATGGGCATATGCCTGTGTCTGCATCTAAAGGTTCCATTTTCAACATGCTTAGAGAATTGAAAGCCTTGTCATAAGGAATTTGTTCTACCCTCTGTGTTTTGTTTCTATGTTCAAGGGAGGATACATCCTCCCTTCTTTGTACTTCTTTTCATTCCATTAATAAACTTCCTTTTTTTTTCTCGCTATTTTATTTTTAATTCTATATTGGTTATGGGCATCATCTATCTACTAGAAAAGACAAAGGACGATTCAGAGTAATGAATTGCTTAAAAACCTTCATAATTTCAAATTGCACCTCAGACAAAGCAAAATGCATGAAGATTCTTTAATGGTAGTTGAAGGACTCTTATTTCACATGCCACCCAAGACTTTTAACAAGGAATATATGAGCACTAACTGACTTAAGAGAAAAGAGACAGCTACTTGTTATACCTGTGGAGGTGCAGCGTCTTTTCCTCCTTCTGAAACAAACGTCTCACCCTAGCATTCATAAACGGATGGTGTACTATAAAGGTTATCCATCAACAAAAAATGACTTGATATCCTGCCATACAATAAAAGGAATGCGCTCAAACCTGTATATGCCATATTAGAATATGGGCGAATATGTCACTTCTTTGAGCTGCTCTAAGCAAATACCCTTCCACTAACCTCTGGAAAATGAACCATAAACAGGAAGAAGACATAGAGAAAATGTTATCGCAATTCCACTTTGATTCACTCTCACGTTTAATAGTCAGATGATCACAACAAGTACTAGCATATTAACACAAACAGACATATTTATGGGTAATGACACATTTCTCCAGCTAAATTGCTTCATCTGCAACTGGAGTCATATTGAGACAACCTTAAAGAGATGTCATTAGGTTGTTATGTTTCGTCAGGCCAGACTTCTCTACAAAAATAAATATTGACAGGACTTGAATGTTAAACCAATCATGGACTTAAAACGATCTACATCAAGCACACAGTCATCCAATCAGTTCAATCACTAGGCTGCATTCTTTTGAAAACATGCACACAGAGAACATTACAATACTGAATAAGGTAATGAATCGCAAACATTCTTGCATTTGCTTATGGCTCACCTCATCATCGAATCTTAGAGCCTGCACGAGCTGTGGCATGAAGAAGGTTACTCGATCAGGAGGATAGGTCTCCAAAACCCTAAGAACATAGGCCATGACACGTGGATGGCCCTTATATGCAGGAGTAAGAAATTCAAGAGCTTGAGTAACTGAACAAGGAGCCCAGTGAGGAAGTTGCTGCAGAAGTACAGAGTTCTCTTCAACTGCTTTTGGAGTGACAAAATATGGCAAGGCCTCAGGTATGCAGCGAATATCCACTATATGTGACTGCAATAAGTATTAATAAACAAATAAAAACACAACCAAAAAGCATGATAATAAAGTGATTATCCACTCCATCAATCCTACATGAAGCATTAACATAATTGCAACAGCACAAGGTGGAAAACTAGAAGAAAACATATTGGAAGGTCATGCAATAGAAATTAGTCTGGAGCTTGAATTTAACACAATTGCAAGTACTCTTAGTGAGCAAATCGTACTTGCACCAGATTAGTTAATTCAGTCTTCAAATGAGTGTTGGTAGGGAACCTTGACGCCAATGAGAACGCAATTCGAGGATCAACTGCGAAGGCAGTCCTGGCATATTCAATCCATTTTTCTGCACTAATCTTAGGCCGAGGAGCACCTTCCCTATATAAAGTCATGAACAAAAAAACCGCATATCAATACTGTTATGAAGATTGATGCCACAAAGAATACCCAAAAGGTACATAAAACACAAAGATTGTGTTAAAATAAGGTTACTTTGAGTTCATTGGCTGTGCCCAAACATCAAGCCTATCAGCTTCATGCTGGCATAGCATTAGAAGTAGCTGCTTTCGTTTCTCTCTTCCCACAACGTAGTTGTCCATCTGACCCCAGACTGGATGATTTTGATCATTCTGTAATCATCTTGGCTGAATAAATAATATGCACAAACCATCAAAGAAAGGGTACAATATTGTGTAATAGATCAGTCTCATGCAGGGAACTATATGCCTTCCTCATCATAGGGCTGCATATTCTATAATAGGTGAGTATGACCTTACCGAACCAACCAGAGAGACCTCATTATCCTGAGAACGTCCATGTGGATCATTTGGAAGCAAATCTACCTTCTCATTCAGAAGATGGTGTACATAAACAGAGACAGATTGAGCCTCAGCCAAGGAAAAATTCACATTGTTTGTGTCATACCATTCAGGTTCAAAGGAAAACCATCCCAAAGAAGCCCTAAAATATTCACAAAGGATAACTTCAAATTACCATGAAGATGGTATACTAGCTGTTAAAAACAAAATCATGTATAAATACCAAAATTAGTGCATGCTAATGGTTAAATGACCAGAGTCACAAAGAAGAAAAAGATGACTAGTGCAACTGTCAACAAACAAGCAAGAATTTAGTTCACATTCAATTATAACAAGGAAGATCATTTTTATTTCACATACAAACATCCTTTGATAATCAGTAACCTGACTTTCAAATTTGAAGATGAAGGGACATTGAGATATTTCTGCCCATTGTAACCATTTTTAATATTAACATATTTTGATGAGCTATGAGGATCACGGATGAGGAAATGGTCTAAGCATCCAGCAGGCAACTGCTTTTGTTTAACATTTTGGGGACTTGACTCCTATCAGATGACATAGCAAGTTTTCTAACTGTTAATATTGCTGTCCACAGTGAAAAAACCTTATTCATCAGCTAAGCCTGCTTGTTTTAATATATAAGTTGCATAGATCTGGCTGTTGATGTTTCTTAAATCTCTTAAATTTTGGATCATGCTATTTTGGAACTTGCATTACCCATTCTGAAGATGCTCCAAGGTTGGAACTCATTCATCCAACATGTCATCAACACTCCCCCGCCATAAAAAAAAAACCCAAAAACTGACCAAGTGAACGCAAAGTAGAGCCATGAGAAATGAGCTTAAAAAAGTGAGGCTAGTCATGCATGGAGCCAATATTAATAATGGCAATATGGGGTGGAAGATCTATTAAAGCAATTGTTAATGATGACCCTGTTGTCCAATGGTACAGTTTCTCCTTCACATGGCGAAGAGAAATGAAGTAATATAGATAAATAATGACTCAATCTCAGCCTAGGGGTTTAGCTTTGCTTGTTATCATTGAGTTTCAAGGCTTAAATCCCGTTTCCCCTCCCAAGCCACCCCCAGCATTGCCATACATGAAAAGAGTTTAACACAAGCAAAAAAAAGGAAAAAAACAAGAAAGTGAACGAAAGGACAGTAAAGCAGAGAAGCAATATGCAGATCAAAATAAAAGAAGAGTAAGTTTCGGTCACCGATAAATTCGATCTTCTAACAGCTGAAGCCCCATTCTAAAATTCTGCAAATTGCCTTGGTACTGGCATGCACAAAACTTAAGCCCAAGATGCATCAATGTGAAAAATGTACCAGTGGCTGCAGGATGACGTGAAAATTTCCAGGGAAGTTTTGTTGTTCCTTGCAACATTCGACCAAGCAGTAAGAGTTGCTCAACACTATTGTGTCGAACGACCTATTAAAGCAAAACAAGTAGTTGATGGAATTAAGCAGGATCAGAACAAAAAATGCAAAAAAAAAGAGGAACATAAGCACAAAATATGCCTCAGAAAAAGATAAGCAGTCATGTGAATGAAAAGGTACTTAGCATAGAAAATGTTATATAATCATTTGCTTAAAGAATGCAATCCTTAAAAACTGGGATTTGATTCATCCTCATGTCAATGCAGAAACAAAAAAATGGCCCCATTCTCCCTCCTCACACAGAAACACATAAAATAATGAGCCAAAAGGAACAAAACCGAAAAGAACAGTTCCCCTTTGTGTGAAAACTCTTCATAGCTCCTGTTTCTTTTGGTACCTTTTGGGCCAATTTTCTAGTTATTATGATGATAGGGCCCAACAAAGCCAGAGCTAAAAATAAATATGATCGAGGACCAGGGATCGGCCAACTTAAATGACCCAACGCCTAAATTGACCTTTAAGAAAACCCAACTTCAAAGTGAGCAGAACCTCTCTGCCTGTTTAAAACATCCATTTAATATATAGTCTTGTCCAGTACCAGCAAAATAGAATAAAACTATAAACTTAGGAAACTGAAAGTACACTAAATTAAGTTACCAGGTTTCATGCAAGCATTGTCTTTTGTAGGGGCATATTTTGACCATACAAGACTGAAACATACCTCAAACCGATCTATAAAGAATCCCACCCACAGTCTATGTGCAATTATCTGTTCAACTGGATTGATATCAGGCTGCACCTCTGGTTCCCCATGAGCCAAGTGAGGCCTTAGTTTTGCTGTAGGCCCTGCATACTTCACATCTGATGCGAATAGCCCTCGCTTAGTATCAATGGTCCACAACCATGCATCAACAAGTTCAGCAAGGACAAGAGACCCCAGATGTGGAGCAGCAGATACTAGCCAGGTCCAAATGAAAACACCAGTCTCCATAGCATCAGGCGTAGATATATATGCTGGACACCAGCAAAGTAGGCGAAGAAGTTGAGAAAAGCCCTCGACATTTGCTTTTCTTTCAGAAGCCTTGCAATGAAAATAAAATGTACCATTCAGAAAAATATACTCTCTAGACCCTACAAGGATACATAAGATAGAAACAGGCAAGTTAATATACTCTCTAGCACCCTGTTGGCGCTCCTTCAGTTATATATATTTTTCTATTTTCTTATATAAAAACAAGAATTCTTTACCAGATTTGAAAGAAGTAAAGCTGTTGCCTGAGAACAGGTCTCATGAAACTGTGCCTTGTCCATTTCTCCACCTTTCTCAGCAACATTAACAAATTGCTGAAGGAGACGCACAAACTTATTAAGCAACATCTCATTAAATGAATCATCCTCATCTTTTGGTGGCTGAGAGAAAGCTCCTGAAATCAACCTCTGAAGACCACCAGCCTGAAAGCCACCAATGCTATTATACAGCCTTCTCATGCCTGCAATTTCTCCAGCATGATTGCACTTAACTGTCGCGCTTACAATTCCAGTGCTAAGAACTTCCAAATTAACAGCTTCAGAAAGCTTTAGATTTGCTCCTGACGCAGCCGCTGCTGCAGCCATGACGGCAGGAATATTTGCTGTTCGTATTCCAGTCCAACAGTCATTTTTACCTGAACCAATTCTTATCTCAGATAAAAGGGATACCACATCAGTTGTATGTTGCGCCTTCTGCCAAGTGTTCGCTTTGCAAAGCTTATCCTGAACAAAATTAAAAAGTGCAATAAGTAAAAAGAAATCCTTTAGGATTGAACTTTTACCACAAAATTGTCTTCTAAACAAATAAAACAAAATGAAAAGAGGATCACATATCATTAACTTGTTTTAATATCTCTCACTTGAAATGGATTTTGACAGAAAAATGCACAGGAAACCAGATAGACAGATTCACAAACACAATTGACAAACAACCGAACAGAATAAAGCCATAACCATATACATGAGTAAGACTATCAGATTAATATAAAATATTTGAACAACCAATTCGTGCATCCAACCAAAAAAAAAAAAAAAACTACAACTACAACTATTCTAGCATCCATTTTGCAAATTATCCACATGCCCTTTTTTCTTACTTTTTTTAGAAAAGACAGACTTTGCTCAAAGCAAACACCAAATACAAATTCAACCTCAGCATACTGAGGAAACAACCAAAACATGCCATTTTTTATTTAAATCATAAATTATAGACATCAAAGCTTTTTTCAGAGATCAGATCAGTCCTGAAGTGTATGTGAAGGTGGAGAAAGAAACAGAAATAGTCTCACCAACTGAAATTTAATGTGTGCCAAACACTGAACATAAAATGAGTCAATCGAGAAATGAGTGCATAAACAAACATGGGAAAACATAAATTAGAAATCCCAATAGTACCAGCCACTTTCTCTCTCTTTTTCTTTACGAATTAAAAAAATAACTAGTTAAATTATCAGAGAAATCGAAAATCCAATAAGCTATTATTTATTGATCTCAGATTTCTCTTGTAATTATTATAGCCAAATGAATGATCTACAATGCCATGTAAACTACGGAATGGAAGCACAAATCACGCAACAAGAATGGTGAATTAAAGATTTAAAAATTCAGCAAAGAAAATTAACAAGAAAAACACTCATCATAACTTATTTGAACAGCTTATACTAGCACTGATTCATAGAGTCCATTAACCTGAACCAGACCCTGCGTAGTGCATGGAGCATGTGAAAGTGATACTATGATCCATTCTCGAACAATTTTTTGGTACAAAGAGCGCACAGTTGCAGCCCAAGCAGGATCATTGACAACTGTGGATGTTGTATCAACATGAACAGAGAAAAGCAGAGAATCAAGGCAAGATGAATTCCACAAGACCTGCTCAGACATGTTTATGTTGCCTAAGTTAATCTGTCCCAACAAAAAAACCAATATATATCATTTATTTATAAGAAAATGAAAGTAAAACCATACCTGTGGAAATTTGTCTCTAAGTTGACTTAATAGGTTTGAAGCAATATCACGAATATGTTCTTCCCTCTGCGCCATACTTTTTATCAGAAAACAGGTATGTACAACTAGAGTTGATTCTCTGATTTCAGCCTCATTGCCTGTTTCAGTTATTCGTTGTTCCTGAAAACAAAATAATGGACAATAATGTTCCAATAGCAAGATGAGTTGGTCTCCAGAGAGAGGTTATTTAGGGGCTGAGAGGCCTAAAAGAGAGAGAGAGAGAGGGAGGGAGGGAGGGAGGGAGGGAGGGAGGGAGGGAGGGTACATGGGAGCATCATGTCAGAAGGCAAAGATAGAATACATGACTTTTGCAACATACAATGCACCCATTAGTTAAAGCTCTTCTGACCACAAAATATATGGTCAGATGATTAGAATAAACCCTGGATCCTAGGGTTCCATTCGCTTTTTACAGCAAATATACAACAGACTAAAACCATCTGAAAAATTAGCCAAGAATGCAGACCAGTAACATGACCAGGGATATGGATTATTCACAGTATGAAACAAACAGGGAAAAATCAAGTTCTACAACTACTTTCCAAAAGTTCAAATATAAGAAGAGACACACCAGCCATAAGACTGCTGTTTCAAATGCCTGGTGCACTATTGCTGTCAAGCACTGAAAGACGGCAGGCATAAGATTTGGAGTTTTCAAGTATTCAAATGCACAACTGAAGGCACTTCTGGTGGCAGTCACGCTAAAGCTCCCGTTAAGGATTCCACCATTACTGCTGAAACGGATTATCTCCAGAAAAGCAACTGCAAGAAGATAGGTTGCCTTCACTCCTGTATAAAAAGACCCCAAAAGGAAGGTGGTTATGATTCTGCCAGAATATCATACAAGAGGATAAACAAGTACCAGGGAAGGCATAGGAGAATATTACTCCCTCCATCCCATAATATTTTTCACTCTTCCAATCTTTTGAGCCCCAACATATGCGACACTTTTCCATAGTTGTACAACTTCCAAATCAGCCCTTCCCATCATGTAATGGCCATGAATGCTATCTAGTAAAGGTTATCCTTGAAGAAATGAACTTAATATACTTATTTGCCTTTACATACATAATTTTTACAAAAAAGAAAAAGAAAAAGTGATATATATTGTAGCCTGGAGGGAGTACAAATTCTGGCAACACGACCAAATATTGGACAATCAAACCCATAAAAAAACAGTAATTATCTTGTCCATTAAAAAAAATGAGAGCACTTCACCTGAAATTGTGCTCATTGCTGCAACATCTACGCGCCCACCTAATGCAGCAGAAAGAGCAGTTCTGTGGCTTACAGCTGCTTTTTCATTGCCACTACCTTGACGGCTGCTAGGGTTGTGAAGGGCATTCAATTCCAGCTCATCTTCAAGCCATTTTACAGAGCTAACAACCTACAGGTAACTCAACTAATAATAAGTCTACTCTTCACACCATATATGTCAGCAGCAATCACAGATCATTGTCCTAGTGTGTGTGCATGCACATGTGAGAGGGTGGCACACTAACATATGCCAATAAATAACACTCTAACAACAAAGTAGGCAGATAACTTAAAATCACCATTTCAAATGGGGACAGGTACAGGGCATATGCCCTTTTTGTTGTTAGTGAAAATGTGATAGCTTCAGTAGAAAAATTGTGTAAAGGTGCAATTGTAGTCTCACTACCCAATATTTCAACACCATACAGAATCATAGCATCAAAACCACAGGATTAAGAGACTGTAGCTTGAGGCCCTACTCACAATTCAGCTTTGGCTTAGACAAATATGTCAGGAAACCAATAATTAGCTATAGATAGAAATAACTATCAGATATCAGGTCTTTTGATAGATAGTAGGAAACTAAATTCTATGGAAAATGGAATACGAAGAGAGCCAGACTTAAGGCAGAAAGAAATTTCAAGTCAGGACTTCTTTCTTTCTTTCTTTTTCCCTTGTTTATGTTATCTTTTGACATGAGTGAATAAAATAGTAATTAACATAATTCTACCAATTTTATTTTTCATTCAAGAAAGGAGGCAAATCATTGGCAAGTCCATGGCAAATATCTTTCAGAGAAAGCAGTGGCGTGTCTTAATCAGCACGTGCTTCACTTTTATTAACAATATAAATTTATATACTAGACTACGCATCATGTACCCCATAAAGCTTTGCACAAAGCTGATGTAGAGGCAGCTACATCACCAACAAACATTGACCATACAGTGCCACTGCCTTCATCTATTTTTGTAGGTAATTCTCAGAAAGACCAACTAGCACAAAGCAAATAAATAAATAATGCCTTCATGATCAACTTACAAGAGGAGGTGTTCCTTGAGCAATACGCTGAACTGCTGAGGACCACTCTGTATTCCACATATATGGTCCATCCACTGCTTGAAGAGCAACTGCGCCCATGCTTCCCACACTGTTCAGTGGAGCCGAAATTGATTTTGTTGGAGTTTGACTCTTATGTACGGGAGGTGCTAACCCAAAAAGAGCAACATAGAACCATAAATTACGAAACAACTTCAGAAGTGCAGGTTCCACATCCATAGTAGGATCAAAGTCGGAACATATTTCAGCAACTGGGGGCAATAAAGGCCCCAAAAAATCAGCTCCACTCCTGTGAAAGTCAGATATATCCAAGTAATACTAATATGCTCCAGACAACAAGGGAAAAAAAGAATATAGAAAGTAGGAACATAACAAGGGAGGTCCTCATTAACTTTCCAAGATATCAAAAGAGACCAGTTCCACCCAAAATTGCTCAAATAAAGTAGTAAATGTTACAAGCCGAGTAACTCTAGGAGCAGGTTATCACCTTTGAGATCGACAATGTGTGTGTGTGTGTGTGTGTGTGTGTGTGTTTACTGAAACCAGGAGTGCAATCCAAAGAAAATTAAAATCCTAAACTTCAAACAAGTACATCCACAAAATCAAACTTGAGATCAGCAATCAAGTTCTTCTATGACAATGTGTCTGCTGCTTTTTTGCTAAGAAAAGCTCTATTAAGGCATTGAGAGGATGTCAAAGGAGAAACTAATTACAAGCAATCGCAACTTTAGAAATCATTGAACCCCTATTCAGCCAAAAAGTGAAAGTGCATAACCATCAATTTACGGTAGACCTTTCCTTCCCTTAGAATGCTCTTTTATTTCACTCCTGCCAAATTAGCAAACTCTCTGCTCCTTAAGCTCACAATTGGTTAAAGTCTGCATTTACCTTTTCACTAGTCAAACTAGACACCAGTAATGCCCAATACACTATATCTGACTAAGAGACGGAAGGTACATAATGATACTGACAGAAGCCCTGAATTCAGAAAGCAAATTGAAATATGCTCA
This sequence comes from Aquilaria yunnanensis, assembly GCA_039654915.1. Taxonomy (NCBI): domain Eukaryota; kingdom Viridiplantae; phylum Streptophyta; class Magnoliopsida; order Malvales; family Thymelaeaceae; genus Aquilaria; species Aquilaria yunnanensis. The sequence continues at coordinate 98,500,623 of CM077593.1, read as the reverse complement.
ATCAAACAGCTATGCCACAATTACCAAGTCAAAATATATAACCTGAATACTCCTGACAATACTGGGAGGATCATATAAAATAATCCCATGACACAAGCCCCATCAAGCCTCCCAATCTAAAGCATGTCAAGGATACATGACAGGACTTAAAGATCAAGCTCAGTTTTGAAGTTCTTTAAGTTGCCATGTATTTTTCTTTTTCTTTTTCTTTAGGGTAACTCTTCTAGTTTCCAAGTATAACCATCCAACTTGTCTCTTTTCATGTTCTTTACCATATCCTAGCTTGAAGCAGCAGAGGACATGCATTAAAAAGCAATTAAAATCAAGAAATGCCAGAAAATTACAGCATTCTCAGCCCAATAACAAATAGTGAAGAACTTTACCTTCCACTTTTTGACTCAGCAGCCAAACCAACATCAGAGCATAAAGAAAGCAAACGATGCCGAAAGTCTGAACGCAGTTTAGGATCCTTAAGAAGGCTAGCAATTAAAAGAAATCCTGCAGGAAGAGTCTAGAAAGTGTTGAACCAGTGAGAGTTAAATAGACAGACAGATAACCAAAAAGCCAAAATTAGAGGCTTCTATCATTTAGAAACAACTCAAACCTCCACACGCTCTGTATTGGCCTCTGGTGCTGAAGTTTTGCTTTCAGCAGAATCAATGCTTGTTAGTTTACTCAAGTAACTCCTTGTCATCAGAACAACAGTTTCACGGTATGACTTTTCAAAACCTAAACTTGCAATTTGAGATACAGCATCAAGAAGCTGCAAAAATTTGAGGATGCACAGAAAGAATCTGAGAGACCACATTGACAAATCAAAAAACTTGGAAGCTATTAGATAAGACTGTTTCTGTATCTTATCAATTCAAAGTAGAATCATAACTCATAAAACATATGATAAGCAAAGTCAGCTGCAGGAAAAGTTTTACATACTCTAAGACGTAGTAAACCAGGAGCTGCTGCATCTCCCTCTTCTAAGCTTTCAACAAATAGTGGCAGAATCATGTCTACCACTTCAGACTTGCTGACAGCCACATTCAGATCAGCTAAAAGGCGTATCATATTGAGCTGTACAGCATTAACTGCCTCTTTGTCTCTATCAACCTGAGATTGCATGTTTATAAATGAAAGGGTATTAAGTGAAGCCACTGATCGAGAAGCAAAATGACCTGTGATTAATGAAACTAAAAATGGACTCAATAGAGCGGTTAACTAGATGGAACAAAAATGATTTCAACCAAATAAGCAAAAGAACAGCACAAGAACCATAAATCATTAAATTCAACTAGCAGACAGCTAAAGGATTAAAGATCAAACTATCAAGTCCAGCAGATAAATAGCATTCTGGCTTCAGGCGCTACAAAAAAAATGAATACCCAGAATAACTATTGCGGGTCACAGAAGCATGGTGGATTTGAAACTTGGGGTTCAAGTAATGACAAGAGCCTATTATTCTCGGTCTTACAGGATTGAATCTAGACATCTTCCAAGGATGAGAGACAAACACACAACTAACCCAACTTTTCTGTTATTGTTCATATGGAGCATCCAGATGCCCAAGAGCACAGAAAGAACAGAGAATTGGCCAGATGCCATAGAGTAAATAATATAATTTTCTCTGACCTGCTCTTCAAAATCATTTCTCTCCCTGATACTTGTTGCTAATCCCAAGATAAATGTATCTATTGGAGCACGATCCTTGTTCCAACCCGATTCAATAATCTGGCAGCATGTTTTCAGTACACTGTCATACATGGGCCCTTGGTTGCTGCCCCAAGTATCAGCCTGTTAGAATTCCATGGTAAGCAGAAAACCAATAAATACATTTTGATCATAAATTAAAGCAACAATAAAAATGAATACATATGTAAAAGTCTTACCTGTGAGCACACAGCCAACACCAAGGGTTTGAGACGAATGAGCATAACACGCAATGGCTGCCCTCCCCTTGTGACAGAAAGCTGTGCAATTCCAGAAAGAAGGGAGCCAAATAGTTGCTCACAGGCCCTCAACTTTCTCCAAACAGAGAGCAAACATGCTTCAGCGCCATCCATCAACAGCGCAAGAGTCTCAAGAACCAGCCTTTTAGAGGTTTTACCATCTGCGTCGAGAGCAGTTAGACTAGTAATCTTCATCCTAACAACTGCCTGGTATACTGATACTTTCACATTGATTCTGGTCTTCAGTATTGGACCTTGTTCAGTCCAATCTCGCTTCCTTATCTGTTGACAGAAACACAGAGAGAAATCAGAAAACTTCATTTAGTTGTCATTTTTCTGTTAAGTTCTATTATTCCGTTATCCTGCTACTTACAATGAAATTTCTTCCACATCAGTTTATACGTTATTACACAAACTTTTCCTAACACACCAACTTGATAGAAACAAAAATAAACAGTATACACTGAACAACCACGAAATTTACCTTCAGAAACGCAGACATTAACTGAAGCTGCTTCTTTGCAATTAACCTAATTGGCTCTAGAAACTTTTGATCTATCCGTGATTTGTCTAAAACATGAGCGATCAACTTGAAGGCAACTTCCTGCTTTTCCAAACACTCTATAGACTCCTCCTCAAATGAAGCAACCAGCTGCCCCATGTTCATATTCCCTTGCTGATCGGCACCACCTCTCCAGTAAACGCTGCCTCCGTTTCCCGTCACAGCTCCCCTTGAAAAGTCACTGGCTGGGCTCGGAAACTCATTGCTCTGTGTTTGGTTCACATTCAATGGCGACCCATGGGACGAAGAAGTTTCAGAATTCGATGTCATCCGTTCCTTGGGCGACACCGGAACTAAAACAGTCAATTGATCAAGCAGACACGTTAACAACCTCTCCGCATCAACGGGTAGAATTGGTGGGAAACAATGCGATAGAGCCAACAAAAAAGTCCTAGCGATTGCCAAGCCTTCGCCATTGTCGTCCTTATAGTTAATCCCAGCCATAACCACCTCTCCCATGAACCCGGCAATCTCTGCGCCAAATTCCGAGGACGATTCGGCCGCTTCGGACAGGTACCCGAGGAAATCGACGTAGAAGCCGGAAATAGACTCCGAGCCAAAGGACTGCGGCCAGAAGGAGCGTCGGAACGACGAAGGGATTGCTCGGAGAAACTCGAGAACAATCGCCCTGGAGTTGTTGTCGGTCGCATCAGGGCATTTGGAGAGGAAGCGCGACACACCGAGCACCGCATTGAGCTGCGACCGCGAAACCCTAGGCGACCCGGCGAGCAAGGACTCCGGCGGGGGGCACCTGGAGCAAATCCAGGCGAGTTTATCAGAGAATTGCTCCGGGTTCTGTGCAATGAGGTCGCACAGCTCGATCAAAGCCTCCATTTCGATCCAAACGAAGAACTCCAGGAAGGAAAGACTTAAAATCCCGACATAGGAAGCTGAGATCGAAATCGAGACACGTTAAGGTTCGGGAATTTCATCCGATCGCTTTCGGCGGTTCTTGTCAAGAGTACTACGTCGTCGCGATCGTCGTCGTCGTCGTCGTTGATCTTTTTTCCGCTTCGCTTTTAGCTTTATTTTTTAACGCTCAGGAATTGAAACGTGTGTTTTTTTTTTCTCAGTGGTATTTTCTTTTCCTTTTTTTTTTCTTGGCGAGAAATTGGGAATGTGTTTTAAATGCGGAAAATGCGAATTTGTTCGTGGCGGGACTGGATTTGGATCCTCTTTTTCTTCCGGCTACTTTGGCCACTGTCTCTTCCACATTCGTCATCCGCTCAAAGCCGCGCGGCCGGGTTGACCCGGTAGTCCGCCGCTGCTTGTCACGTGCCCTTTGAGTTGAAATCACGTGACCAAAACTTTGTCTTTACATATTTGTCCTGCGGCTCATTGTCTCTCTTTTTTTTGTTTTTGGGGTAAATAAGTATGCACCAAGAATAAAGAGAGACCTGCGGCCAAATTCAAGAGGCACACCTCACTTGGATGAGTGATACAAGTTCAAGCTTGATGGACCTGGGGTGTTCAACACAAATACAATCTAAGGGTAAAAATGGATCGGGTTGTGTCAAGGCTGAGCCTATTAAGCTCGAGCTCAGCCTTTTTGTTGTTCGGCATCATCTGGGCTTGAATTTTAATTGATCAAGCTCAATCTGTTAGGTTCGACCTCGGCCTAAAAGCCCCAAATTCAATGACACATATAAGTTTTTAATCACATAATTATAACTTAGATAAAAGATGAGACTAAATTTGTAATTTTCTATAACAGAAGGGAAAATAAATAAATTATATCCCAAACTTTCTAATGTTTTACTGCTCTACCCTAAATTTATAAACTTCACAAATGAACCATTTTCTTCCTCAAGAGTCAAGACAAACTAAACTCAAAGAAAACAACAACCAGGAACAGATGAGAAAAAAAAGATCTAGAAATATGAACAACACGAACTAGTCATTTTGCACACTATACCAACAGCCTCGCCTTTTTCTTCGACAAGGAAAGAGCTTCAAATTGAAATAGACAATGAAATTGATGATGCTCGTGGAGTGTGGAGCTTTGAATGATTGTGATTTAGAGTGCGGTTCTAAGGAAACGAGGATGAGAAAGTTGTGAGGGAAGGAAGCCAAGGGTCTTCAAAGCTCGATTGGGGCTACTACTTGACATTAAGTCCGTCTATCGTCGCGGACTCACGACGTTAGTAAAGATCGCCGTCAATATTGGGCTCGTCATCATGTTGGCGTTGCTTGGTGGTGGCTGCCGATTGGGTAGGACGATGGGTAGGTGGTTTAGTCAACCTAGGCTTGGCTGCAGATTTGGGGAGTAAGGTAGGCAAGGGTTAAAACTCATGTTAGGCGAACTTAGAACGTGAAAATGCCCAAATGGACAAAACCACACTCAAGCCCAATAAACCCATGAGCTCATATTCTTAAGGCTCGAGCTCAACCCCAAATTTTTTTGAATTTATTTTTCAACTTGAGCTCAAAAAACTTCATTTTAAACTAGAGCTCGAGCTACTTAAAAAAAAAATCTGGCCATTTTTCACCCTTAGTACGGTCGGCTAAGACAATATTTGTGAGAAAAGCAAGGCACAACCAGTAGATTAAAATGTATTAGTCATAAAGAGTAGAGTCATGCTAGGCCAATGGATCCGCAACTGCATTTTCTTACCTAAGAGTATGTTGGGTCCAAATTATCTATCTTGCATTTACAAGCTGTCTATAATCAAGAATCTGGGGCATTATTCTATACAAGTACAATGAGTTGAACCCAAAGTTATATGACAACTTTTTAATCTAGCTCAATAATTAGATGAAATAGGTTGAGATGACTAGGAAGTTTAAATCATTCTTTTAAGACCTAAAGTTCAACTCTTAAACTGTTAGCTAGCCCACATTTATTGCAAGAGCAACAATAAAAATCACCTTTGTGATTCCCAAGAATTCCACTTGCACCTGCTTTATCTTTTAATGGTATTGAGGAGCCATCAATATTCAGTTTAAAGACATTAGTGGGAAGTAGTCCAACAAACATTGATAGTAAGAGTGGCCTTTTGTGAGACATTACCAACCACGTGAATATAATAAAACTCAGTGGAATATTGCAATACTTTCTGAAAAACTGAAGCAGGAGAGAATGGTTCATTGTTAAATGAGAACATTCTAGTGTATGCATTGGATATGAGATGTGTTAGTGTCGCAACAAATACTCTTAATAAGAGTACAACAGTTGGAATCAAAATATAGATTGTAGGCCAGATGAGCAAAGACACTTTTACTTGTGGGATAGATAAATAAGAGGTGCATCAGATCCTCATTCTCCATGCAACATCTCTTACAAGTTTTATCAACGGTAATGCCTCTAAGAGCCAAGTGAACAACTATAAAAACTTTGTCATACATGACAATCTAAATAAAAAATCAAATTTTAGGAATATTAGGAAACTTTCCAATCCCAGCTTTAATTGGCATCAAACTCATTAACATTAAGGCCATGAATGTAAAGATAGGGAAACTTTAGATAAATATAATGTACCTTATTGGCATAAAAAAACAATAAATTTAATGGGTTAGATTCTAATTTGTATGATTTCTTTTTTTTTTTTTTTTTTTTTACATCTGGTGGATGAGTTTAAGTTGTATAGAGTTAAGTGGAGTATATGCATATTAGGTTATAATACTCTTCTACGATTCTCTTTTAAAAGCTTCTAAATAATAGTACAATTTCTTTCCATTAACTTATAAAAGTAGTTACGATATATATGTAATAAGATATTTGTAACAAAATCTTACAAAATCCTTATTACCACAGTTTGATTGGCAGTTGAAAGGGTAAACAATTTCTGACACTCATGTTCACGGGTAAAGCCAAAAAATAATGTCAGTATAGGTAATAAAAAATATTATTAATAAAATAGTTTCACATTTACAATCATCAACATTGAGGTTTTATAGTTTGAAACAGTTGCATAATAATATCATTATTTGTACTACTAAATAGATCATTTTTAATGTTTTAATGGACTATTTTTTACATCCATATTTGTTTCATGTATGAATAAAAAAAAATTCAAGTATATATAAGCAGAAATTATATAAAAATAAAATTCAAGAAAGCATACAATAACGTATTATTATTTTTTATTCTACAAATTGATGTATTACGGTTCTAGAATTTTAGAATTACTTGATAACAAAGAGATAAGTGTACATTGCATATTGTACAATTGATATAATGCACATATGTCTAATTAGACATAACATTGCTTTTATATTTTTGCCACTTATTATTGTGAAAATTTTCTCACAAGAGGACCGAAGCAAAGAACCACCAAAAGCCACCACAAATCTGAATCCCATTGAGTAGAGATGAAGCTAAAGTGGCAACCGAAGCAAGATGAAGTCAAGAGTTGCGACTAGAGGAGGCCAAGCCAAGAATGGCGATCAGAGGAGTTGGAGGACAGGGATCCAAGAGGAAGATCGCTGATGAGAATCAGTGATTTGAGGTGAGGTGGCGCTAATCTCAAGCAAGACGGCACAATTTGAGATAAGGCGGCATGATCCGAGGCAAGATGATGAGATTCGATGAAAGGTGACATGATAATGGCGAGACAAGCTGCGTGATCTAAGGTAAGATGGCTCAATTAGAGATAAGGTAGTGTGATCTAAGGCGAGACGACAAGATTCGAGGGGAGCCGATGAGATAACAATGAGACAAGTGGCGCAGCGAGGCGAGGTAAGCAACGAGGGGTAGCCGAGCGTGGAATGAGGGTGGGCTGTGGGGGCAGGGGGCTGTGGAGGGAGGGTTGCGGTGTGAATGGAGTGCGGGCTGTGGGAGAAATTAACAAAGATTGATTTGTTTTCCAAAAGAAAAATAAGTTTTTTTTGTTAGCTATTGTTTAGACATTTTGTATTGCATTTTAGATATTTTTAAATTTTTATTTAGACACTTATTTATTCATTGAATCATATACCTTTATTTGAACAATTCTTTAAATATTTAAACATTTTTATATTTTTATTTGAACACATACTTAGCGAGACACTTATTTTAATTATTTCAGACACTTATTTTCTAAAAATAATAAATTATTAACAATTTATTTAGTCAGACACTTTTACATATTTCTTTAGATATTTTTCAATATTCAATTAGACAATTTTTACTTATTGGTTCAGACACTTTTTATTATTTCAAATAGTTATTTTTTTAAGAGAACAAATTATTCACAAGTTGATTATTTCATTTTTTGTTTAGATATTTTTCAATATTCAATCAGACACTTTTAATTACATATTATAATAGATTATTTTGCAAATACTTCCACATACTATATTAGACACATTTATATTTTATTGCAAACACTTTTATAGTTCGAAAACAACAAGGATGCGACTTGAAGGCAATGATCGGCGCGATCTAGCAAGCAACAATGCCAAAATCTAGAGGTGATCGACAGTGCGAGATCCAGATGCGAGCAATAATATGATTCGGAGATGAGGGGTAGCGAGTGATGATGAGATTTGGAGGCAAGTAGCTGCGAGATCTGGAGGCAGATGATGACTGTAAGGTTTGGAGGCGATGAAGCTTTGTCGGAGGAGGAGGAGGTGGCAGCAGCAACAACAACAGAAACAGCGACAAAGGTAGGGTTTCAAGGGTAATTGTGAGTTTTGGTCTAGGGGTAAATTAGTCAATTTATTTACTAGGTTATGAGTTATATATAAGGGAATTATGAATAGATTAAGTATGTCTAATTATACATAAGTCTATAATATAAAAACTATGTCTATTGAGTTTTGGGAGAAATTTGTGATTTATGGTTCCTATGGAGAATAGCATTTGAATATATTTTTTTATTTTAGTAAGGAAGGGGGTGGGGGATGAGACAAACTTCTACAACTGCTGTAGTGTCAGGTAAGAGATAAGAAACTCATTCATTAATTCTAATTATTATTTCTACTTTTTTATGAGTCTTTAGTACTTAGTTACTACCCCTAAGGTTAGGTTTTTTATTTCTACTTTTTACTAGACATGACTTTCTTTTTTTATTGAGTTTGTGTGTTAAATTTTATAATTATACTAATAATTCTTGTGATATTTAGTTTCGTCTATATCTTTTATTTACTTCTTTTTTGACCACTTATTAAAACCAAGTTCATGCATTTTTCAATAAGTTGGGGCATCATAAAAGTTTATGTGAAGGTAGAACAAATATTTCACAAAAAATCATTCACCAGTTATATACTTTTTCCAAAATTTAGTGGTGGTAATTGCCTCCACTCACATATACATGGCTCTGTCCCTGCTTATGTTATGATACGTGGATGAAGTAGGTCAAAGTGTATGGAAAGATAAAGTATTTGAAATAATATAAAGACAATTTATTATCTTCAAACAATATACAAATAATTTATTCTCCCAAAAATAATATGTAAAAATATAAAAGTGTTTGAATGCATATATAAAAGTACCCGAAGAAAATATGTAAATGTATTCTAAGACAATATGAAGACATTTTATTCACTTTTTTCATAAATAAAAGTGACAAAAGAAAGATGTAAAAATGTCTTACATGTAAAAGTGTTTTAAATAATATGTACAAGTGTCAAATATAAAAATAATTTGTTATTTTAAAAAATAAAAGTGTTTAAAACAACAAATAAAAGTATCTAAATAAACATGTAAAACTATTTGAATCAATATGCAAATAATTTGTTCTCTTAAGGAATAAAAGTATCTGAAACAAAAACTAAAAGCGTTTGAAACAATAAGTAAAATTATCTAAAAAAATATCCTGACAATTTGTTCTCTACAACAATAAAAGCATCTGAAGTAAGCTGTTTGTGATGGCTACGACCACTTTCAATCCGGATTCAAGCGGTGGAGCGTCGTTCATGCGATGTGCCAGATTATCGTTCGCAGATAATGGCTACAGTAGGAAATGGAAAAGGTCCGCGATCCGACAGAGGCAACGTTTGCCATCACTGCCGCTTGCCTCTGCATCACGCTACTCACCCTAGATCCAATCAATCATTGCATGCCTCTGGGATCTCACCAATCATTGCTTGTTGTCGCCGGAAATGTTGATGGAGGCAGTGATGGCCAGAGAAGATGAAGGCTCATGAGTGGAAACGGCACTGTTGACGACTGGAGAAGATGAAAACGTGATTTGGACGAGAGGCATAATAGCGATTAGCCACATAAGGAATGGGTAAATCAGTAAAGCCCAAGTTAATCGAACTCCAGTTAAGGGGTTGGGTAGGTCATTTTGGCACCATAAAAAGTTGAAACCTAACTTTTAGAACCAAGGGGCAACGTCATTGCACTTGCATATTGTAATTTGGACACTAGAACTCAAATGAAAGAGTTACACTCGCTGTAAAAGATGCTCAGAAACTTGAAAGGTTATCTAACAATTCAATCTCCAACCACCAAGGAGAAGAAAAGCTGTTTTGGTGCAGGAAGCTCCTTAGAATTATTTGTTTTGGTTTATGACCGTTCAGCAATTACAAATACATTGTTTGCAAATGTAGTTACATCAAGCGTCTCCAGACAAGTTCCACCATTGAATTTTTTACGAGACGAGTGATCTGCAATTGCAACTCAAAATGTACCTTTCTGTGTGAAGCTATTGCTTGGTCTTTAAGATGTCATAGAAGACGGCGGGCTTCTTCTTAGGCTCAGCACAGAGATTCTGTAACGTACGAGCTGGTTATTGCCCATTCAAAAGTCAGGCAGAGGTTAAAGTAAATATTCCAGATTAGTCTCTTCATGTACCTCAATTGCATAAGCCAAACGCAAGATTGAAGCTTCACACCATGGCCGACCAATCAGTTGCAGACCTATCGGAAGTCCTTGTTTGTCATAGCCAATCTGAAAGAGTCATCAACCGCTACATTGTCAGGAAAGTCAGAATAAACTTCAGCCGATGTAGATTTATTTACTTGGTTCATTGTGTTGAATTCAATGACTTGAATTTCACGATGTAGTTCATTTTGGAACTATATCATGAAATCTAATTCAACGACCTGGATGTTATAGAGCTAAGTAAACATGGTGTAGGTTCATTCACACAATTTGGTGGTTGCCAATAAATAAACTAGTCTGATGCAGCAGTTCTTTGAGATTCTATCATGGTAAAGCAGAAAGCAATCCAGCCCTAGCTCGGTCCTAACATGCTGTAGCCTGCAAAGAAAAGAGTCTTTTACTCTGTCCATTCGAATTTATGCCAATACACTATTCCTCTGTGTGTACTGATGTCTGACTGTACCATTTATCCCTCTACCTCAGTTCTCTTTCCAACCCCATGTATTCTATTCCCCATGGCCTCTGGCGCAACAAATAGAACCCAATCCCAAACCAAAAAAGACCCAAAGACATCACTGTGGGATATACTGATACCAATCATACAAGTTTGAAACACTGTCAGCTGATGACATAGCTAAACAAGGGGCAAGAAAGAGTTCCAATGCAAAAGAAATGCAATTCCACATTTAACGCTGTTTACACCTCTCTGCTATGGTCTCACTGTCAGTAAAACCCTGGACAATCATGATGTGACAAACAAAAGAATAGCTTACTGGCACAGAAATGGCTGGTAGGCCCAGAAGATTGGCTGGAACAACAAATCTCATGAGATTACCTGAAATATGGATAGAGATAAGTGAGGAATAAATAAAAAGGAACACAAGGAAATAAAAAGACTCAATGATATCCATCGGCAGCTTGAATATTCTCTTTCTTGGTTTCCAATTGCTTTTTATTGACTCTATTTATCTGGTCAGCCATTTCCAACTATAACAGCACAAAGAGAAGAAGAAGATAAAGAGAAGGAAAGAAGGAATGTGAATGTCTTTCAGTGCGACTCAATTTATTAAAAAATTGAAACAATAGATGGATCTCAAATATAAAAGTCTCCAAGAATAAAGACACTCCTTTTCTTTATATTTTCAATTAGAATTGATAAATCAGACATAGAGGGCTCATATCTTGTCAGGAAAGAATATTTTCTATTAGAAGTGTTCACTGTCCTATGTTTAGTTGCTTCAGTCTCTGGAATTTCTCTCCTGTTGATATATCCCTCTGGTCATTTCAAGTCTAAAAGGGTGTCTTCTTTTCTGAATTAAAGGGAATCAAATAAGCGGATGGGGCAACCAAGAAGCAACCCTTTCTTGTTTCAGCTGAACACTTCAACCCAAGTTATGGAAGCCCCACCTTTTTGGATTACAATCAATCAACACAACAATGTCAATATTGGATTAGTGATAAAACGTTGGTTTACAACAAATTATGCTTGCAGTGTTACTCAAGGCACATTATTAAGATCAAAATATAACTAAAAATATTAGCTTCATGACCTCTATCTGTCTCTGGTCCATATTTAGGTTAATTTCGTTGCTATTGTTTTTTAGCCAGCCAATTAGTATCTCGTGGAATCAAATGTGTTTAAATATTAAACTTTATAAAAGTTGGCAACCGCTTGGCTCACAACTTCAACTTCATCCTTCCAGTTGCTTGAATGCATCAGGAACATAAAGGTTTCAATTGCATGAAGGATGTCAACAATGACTCATTAACCATTAGAGATCAATTGAACATTCAATCAATTTTGGAGCAACAGCTATAATCTTTGGCTCCATAGCATTATCAATTTCAGAAAGGCTGATGGTTAAACGTACAACGATAATTGGTTACAGGAAAATTCATATAGAGCGAGTAATCACACAAACCTCCAACCTGCAGATCTGTCTCCCCATATTTCAAAGCACTGGGAGGTATTTTTGGTGCTGTCATGCTGCCATGCAAGCAAAAATACAGCTCTTCAGTAAAAATATAATAAAGATAGTATTTCACCTTCTTAACTATTAAAACTAAAAGATAGCTGGACTTATTTTTGAACTGTTTTCAAGACAGCCTAATATTGCAATGCTACTTTCATCATTCAATGAAAACGGTTCCTCATCTTGTTTCATTATTTGCATGCAAAAAGAACATGAAACTGAAAATCAATGTGACATTTTCTTATGAAATGTGATCTTTTAATTATCCATATCCTCTCTTTTTTCTCAATTAGGAATGTTGCAAATGGAGGAAGCATACTCATGACATATTGCCTATGTAAGAGCTAATGCTGTTGCCATATGTTACATGGTAAAGTTACCAAAGATCAAACAAGAAAAAGGATCCAATTCAGTATCTATCAAATTGGTAAGCAACGGTATCTGATTATTGATGGCAGATATCAATGATGGATGCCATCATTGCATAAAAACTTCTCAGAGATAAAGCTTTAAAATAAGAGACAGTTTGGTCTCTCAAGTGAGTTTAGGCCACAACAGTAATCTGATCATTAATCACAGATACTTTAACAAAACATTAGCAGTACTTACGCTGTAGTTGGAGTCACTATGACATCAACCTTCTTGAAAATCTCCATAAAGTAGTGCATTATCCTCCGCCTGTGACAAACAAATTAAACAAAGTACAAATTGTAGGTTCATTCAAAGCCAAAAGAAAGAAAGATAGCAGCAAGTACTCGTAATATTTTGAACTCCAGCCACAGAAAATACTCCATGATTTTTCATACAATAATAATCAGCATCCGGCAGCAGGACAAAGGGAAGAGAATAAAATGACTTAACCCTCCACCCAACTCTTCAACCAAACACAAACAAAGAAGAAAGATGTAACTCATGTATTCAATACTGGGCTCCCATTTTTCAGTAACTTGTGATAAAATTGTTGAAAGGACATGGCCTTTTTTGTCACTGTAAAATGCTGAAAGAATGTCTCTTCAAACACCAGGAGAAAGAGAACTTTCCCCTTTAGACATTGTAAATGTTGCTCATATGTTGAATGACACTAGCACATGCTTTCAGCATTCGGACACTTTTATCAATGATTGTAGATAAAGCATCTAAAAGCCAGTTGGCAACAAGTGGTGATGCCAGACAAGCACATAAAGCTCTAACAAACCCTCTAACTTAACCATACATGATTGCACCACTTAACAATCATGAATGTTGATGCAACCAACAATCATTAGAAAACATATTTCAACATATGCTAAGAGGTATTTTTCTGACCTAAGACATTGGGCGGCAACATAATCTGCTGCAGAGAAAGACCGGAATAGTGCCATATTTGTACGAGTATCATAATTTAACCTCACACCTTTCCTGCAGATATCAGGACCCATTAGCAGTCAAAACTTTTCAACCACCACTGATGCCTGAGTAGTTTCTATTAAAATTACTCGGGGGGAATTTACAATTGGCCTTGTTCACCATCTCAAGAAATTGATAGGTGTTTATTTGATACACAAACAACATGTCAAGAAAAGAATTATACCCATCCTCACAATCAGGATTTATTGAGTATACTGTTTCTGATCCAATTGACACAACATGAGCTGTACGCATTTCATGTAATTCAGGTATTACTATCTCCTCTGTCTTGAAACATAAAAAGTCAAATTTACCATATCACCACATAATCAGGAAAAGAAATGATAAATGATACTTGCAGATTAGGATATAAAGAAGAATAACCACATAAATTAAGCATATCACAGTAACATTGGACTTACCTTACAGCCATATGTTCTTGACAGAACACTTAGAATATCTTCACATTTATCAGAAATATCAGTTGAGAATACATCATTAAACCACTGCAGAACAATGTGCATCATTAAATTCAATACTAATCAAACACTTAATTCAAACCACTTCCAGAAACAAGTAAGGAGTGACAACCGGTGTATATTTCCCCAGTCGCATTGACCCAAAAATGTTGGAGCTATCCAATGCTGACAAATATGGAACACAGGGAGGAGGCTGCAAAATAGAGAAGGTAGTATCTGCTTGCTATGCAAAAAGAGAATAAAATACACAATTACTGCAAAACTACTGTTCTTTGACCTAAGTGTAACCTTGCTGGACAAATTCCATAAAGCATCCCAAAAGCAATTGAACTACATGGCTGGTGCTAAGTGTAAATATGCAGATACAGCTTGGAAGAGGGGAGGCATGCATTGTTCAGTGCCCAACATTTCCATTGTTAACTTAATTCCAAAATCCACATCCACATAAGTTCATCCAAATATCTGAGTTTGGTTTTGTCACTTTTAATCCACTCTTAGTTAAGACCAGCCTATCTTTTCAAGTGCCTTAACACTTTTATGAAAAGCGTCTCATGACGTGGACCAAATCAAGATTAGAAAGAAAAAGAAAATGTTTGCCGCATACAAGATTCACATCTTTGCATCTAGCAGTACATTCACAAATCTATTGTCCAACTTATAGAATTGAACTACTTCATTTTTGTTTTGAAAAATAAGTAGTTCATATTACCTAAAAACAATAAGATTCATTAGTTATTGCAGCCTCTTTTTTAGGAGGTATGGTGGTTCACATAGACTGATGTTCTGACTTGGTTAAGCTTCTCAACATTACCGGTTTCAAACTGATTTTGTCCTCAGGAGAAGAGCCTAACATTGCAGCATACCTGCAAGAAAATATCAATAGGTTTTGAAAGGGATCATAAAATTGATAATTTTATGGCAAGCTCTCACAGAAAGAGGTTATTCACGTTGATTAAAGAACACATTTTCAATTCACAACTAAATGGGGCTTTTGGACTCAAACATGATAAAGGAATGTGCAAGTATGAAGTACCAAAAATTAGGAGCACATGCTTCGACAGTCATATATCCAAGAAGCCTAAGCAATATACATTGGCACTTATGAATACATATAGTTATAAGTCTCACTAATCTACGTCTGAAACTCCAAGCAATACAACAGAAGAATTATAAGATTTGATTTCTGAAAGGTCACACCAATTGTTTACCCAGTGACCATAGGCAACAAGCATCGAATACTTACACCAATAAAACATCTTCCACCGTTGATGCCATTGGTCCAATGATTTCCACAGTCCCTGAATCACAAAGTGATCTGTGAAAACAAAAAATGAAAAACCATAGCAGTCAGATTTTTTTGTTTTAAAGATTATTTTTCAGAGCATTTCAAAACTATATTGTAGACTGGCCAGAATATCCAGCCACCACTTACAAACATAAAAAAAGGCAATAAAGAAACAACAAAGAATTCCCAAATTCTCCCAGTTGCCTTTAGCACTATTTGTATGCCATCTGCCAACATGTCCTAGCTCAATCTAACATCATATTCTAGATCTGATGAGAAATCATCTTTTTATTTCTCTCATACTGCTGCACATCAGCAAAAAGACTCATAGATTGGGGCACTAGTGCCATATTCTTTTACAAAATCATGAGAAGCCTCCAAAGTCATTTTCCTTCCGTCAAGGTCTTTACATATTAGCTAACTTGGTTCACCAGTAGCCGAGAAAGGTCGATGCTGCATTTGCTCAACAAGGATGTGGGGTACAGTTCCGAGTTACTGTTAAATGTAACTTCCTGTATTTCCCACCATAGACCAATAAGTGTGACATAGGCCGTATCTAAGAGTCAAGCAAATTATGTTACACTAATTTGCTACTCTTGCTGAGACAATAATATGGGCTTCATTTTTTATCATTTGACTGATTCTGTCCTCTTATTTTCTCATTTCTGGTAAAAGCACATTTCAATGGCTTATATTCTGTCCTCCTGAATTCAAGAGAAGCACATTTTGGCACACATTTCACATCCCACTTTCTCAACCCAGCAATTTGACATATAGAAACCTGAGAAACTGGCACCATAACTCATTTAAGCTACACAAGCAAAATCAGAAAAGTCAACATGTACTCTGCTATTGTTGGCATAAACTAGGAGAGAAAGGTCCCTTTAACTAGTGTTTACAATTTTTTTTAGATAATAAGAAATTTTAAAATACCAAGTACAATTTCATGAATGAATGCCTTATCATCTCCCTCATACTAATTTTGGGCAGTTAAAATTTATGGGCATGCATAACAAGGATATATATCCTATCGCCACATTTTGAATGTATTGCCAAAATGAAGTCAGCAGAGAAACAGCTTACCCTCTCATATCTGTACGTCCATAAGTTGATTTCAAACCCACTATACCACATAGGGATGAAGGTATACGGACAGAACCTGCTCATTTTTATCAAGTTAACAACAAAAACATCAGTATGTACTGGAAACAAATAAAGGTAGTAGGTGCAAATAAAAAGTAGGCACAACCTCCTCCATCAGTTCCCAGTGTAGCAGAGCAGAGTCCAGAAGCTACAAGTGCAGCTGGACCTGAAGAGGATCCACCAGTATATCTTTCAGGATCATGAGGATTTCTTGTTGTTCTGCACATAACATAATTTAACATATAAATGGCAGGCAAACTAGATGTTTTTCCATTGGTATGCTTGAGCTAAAACTCTGCAACTGAAACAAACCCCGACAGAAAGTAAAACAAGAAGTGTCTACAACTTTATAGTTGATCTCTACCAGGGGAAAACAAATCAATTTACCCATAATTTGGATTATTCCCTGTTGTGCCCATGCCCAGCTCATGCATATTTGCCTTCCCTATAAAGATCACACCACAATCACGCAATCTAGAGACACAAACTGCATCCTTCTTTACAATGCGAACCTCATGCATCCACGTCGTTGCACCTGCAATCAAATAAAACCTAGAATATTTTTCTGGTTTCTGAATGGCAAGCAAGAAAATAACCTGATAATTATTGTTTCAAAAAGTCAATTAGTACCCTTAGATGGATGTGGATAGCAATCAATGTCATCCTTGATTGCCATGAAGATTCCATCCAAGATTGACAACGGAGTGCCTACACGAGTCAGACAAGCAGTTTCCTTTAAGTAATTACTGAAAAGTAGAAACACTCATTCTAAAGTTTAGTCCACACATCCTAACAGGCAAATGGAGGCAAAAGAAGCAATCATAGAGGAAATCAGGAATGGATGATTTGAACATGCCTTCCTCAAATCTCTGAGTAGAAGCAGCAGCTTGTTTCCTTATTTCATTAGCATCATAAGAAACCAATAATGGAGTTGGGGGCTTATGATAATTGAACTCTTCAATTACCTGAATTATGTTTTCCACAACCTATAGACAAAAGAATGTGATAATTCTTGTGGTATTTCAAGAATGGAGGATTTGAAGGATATGAAATCTGAAAAATGGATCACCTCAGAAGGTGTCACAAGCTTTGACCGATAAGCATGTGCATAGTCCTGAATCTTCCAGTAGCAAAATGATTGAGGCAATTCCGCACTCCAAAGGGTTGCAGGATCATATGCAGGAAGGCAGCGCAAAGCCAATTCAACCCGGTTTTCAGGGTTTGCATCTTCATCAACAACAACTACTTCAAGCTCTGGATCTGTAAGACATCAGATTTGCTGTCAATTTACCCAAGACAGTACATTATTCAGAAAAAATGCAGATGCTTCCTTTCCTTTCCCATCTTAACAATTCTGGTTCTATCTTAGATTATTCATTTGACAACCTTCTTCCATTTGCTTCTATGACTAATGAATGAAGAGGTCAAGAACCAGCCTTCAGGCCATCAGATGACAGCAGAAAAAAACCAGAATACTCCAGAAACTTTTACCAAACATTGCAACAGAGAGAAGTGGTTGAACTCTTAAGAGCATATTAACTCTGATTTTCATTCCCGTGACCTAAATCCAAGAGACATCAAATACCTTAGAGCCCATACACAAACAAACTCGACAACTTCTTATTCTCTTCACCAAAAACGTATAAGGAACACAAACTCAACTCAAAGAGACATACTGGGCGAGGATGTTCAGACACAAACCTTGTGGAGGATATTCGGGTTTGAACATTGGTGCTTCCGGGATCATAGTGTTCCGTAACAACTGGAAAAACAAATAATTCACAAGTTACAAATACAACTAAAATTATAGACTCAGCACAAACAGGAGAAAACAAACGGGAATTTGTATAAACCAGACCTCAGTCATCTTGTTCTGCTTCTTCAATGTCGATATGATCAAAGAGCCGATGACCGGCGCCTCCGCCATCTGAACAAACATCTTGAACGCGAAACCCGTCAAATGCGGAGCTGCGCGCATCAACAAGTTTCATCACAGTCAACGATCACCATTCACACAGAGAAAACATACTGAAAATCGGAAATCGAAACAACGTGCTAACGAAACCCAGAAACTCCGGATTTCTTTGATTGTTGACCTTGAATCGGTTCTTGCTCGTACTTGACGGTGGATGGGTCAAGCTGCTCCGCGGGGACCATGATCTTCTTCTTCCCCATTCCGTAAAAGAAATTCGAAAACTTACCGGGGGTGGAGATGGAAGTCTTCGAAGTGATTAGATTGGTGATGATGAGCAAAGTTGTGTGTCTTGTTAGCTAATTGCCGTTTGCTTTCGTTGGGAAATGCGACAGCTAACAGCTCCTGTCATTTTCTTGCGCACGTTTCTTGCGGGAAGCAGTCGAGAAAATGCGGAGCTTAACCAATGACAGATGAGGCTACGCCAAGGGCTGCCATTTTCGCAATCTGCACAAGATACCTTCTTTGACTTGCTATTCACCCGCTTCAACCCCCAAATGGTGCTTAAGCTATTACAAACATGATCATTTGATTCCTAAGCTAAACTTTAGATCCAAATATATGCTAAGGCCAATTCGTTTTAACTTAAATCAATTGGCTTATTTTTATTTTTATATTTTTTTATCTGAAATTAATTTTATTTAAAAATTAATATTATGTAAATATAATAATCTATTTGAATGCAAATTTTAATGATGTTGTTAAATTTTTATTAATTTTCATTTTTTAATGCCTTAACCTAAAAAAATTTATAAAAATTTAGTAAGATTACAAAAATTGTATTTTCAATGGATTATTACAACCACATAATATTGGCTTTTAATCAAAATTAATTCCAGATAAAAAAGATATAAGAATAAAAATAAGTTATTTTGAAATTAATTAACTTCTCTAAAACAAATATTTTTCATATATAAGACTCTAGATTGAAATATGGATCTTTTGATTGAAAATATATGAGTGAGTCTTGGAAACACTTCTTTGCTCAATAATTATACTCAGAAATCAGGTTCAACGTTTAGAAACCCAGGTGAAAATTTGCCCCATCTTTAGTTATTTAAAATCTTTGATTTTAGGCTCAAAAGAACATTAAAACTTGATTCTAAAAAATTTTACTCAAAAATGGTTCTAAAAAATTATATTAAAACTAAGTGGTTCCTCAACTAATGACTAAGACCTGCTGTTATTATAAAGAGGTACAATAACTTATTTCTAAAAGGGAAGAAAATTGATTGTTTTGAAAAAGATTTATATCTTAATAAAATGATTTGAATGTTGGCTCAGACTTATGTGCACCAGTAAATATATGTGCTAGAACACATTTTTATACTTATATTTTTTTGTTCAACTTAGATAATGTTTTATAGTGGGTGAGGCACAGGTTTGAGTTGCAACTAGCCCTGCTTATCTTTTAATATTTTAATCTAGTTTTTCTCCCTTCTATTTGTTTATTGTTGTTCGTCCGTTTCTCCATATGTCCTTTTCTTTTTGTCTAGTTTCTTTTTTCTATTTTCCTTTTTTTTTCAATTCTTCCCCCTTTTTTTCTTTTGTTTTTCAATTTGCTTTTGCTTCTTTTCTTTTTTCCTTTTTCCATATTTCTTTCATTTTTTTTTTTTGTATTGTTTCATTTTTTTTTTTTGCTTTTCTTTTATCGGTTTTTATCTATTTTTTTAGTCTTATTTTTTTTACAAGTCCTTGTTTATTCTTTTATCAGTTATTTTTATTATTTTATCATTTTTAGTTGTTCTTTTACAAATTTTATATATTCTTTTATTTGTTATTATCTATTTTTTTATCAGTTTTATCTATTCTTTCATTAACTCTTAAAATAATGGATTGATAACATTAAAAGAATAAGAGTTAATTCATTTTAATATAAGTCCACAAACTTATTTTTACTTTTATATTTTTTTTACCTGAAATCAATTTCATTTGAAAGTTGATATTATGTAGATGCAATAATTAATTTGAAAATAACTTTTCATAATGTTGTTAAAATTTTATGAATTTTTATTTTTTAATGCCTTAAACTAGAATAATTCATAAAAATTTAATAAGATTACAAAAAAATTTATTTCCAATGGATTATTGTATTTACATAATTTTGGATTTTAATTAAAATAATTTTCTACTAAAAAAGATATAAAAATAAAAATAAGTCATTTTATAGTCAATTGACTTAAATTAAAATGAACTGGGTGTAAATCAATAATAGTGAAAGAAGATATTGTAGACATCAAAATTTAATTGGGTTAAAATATATTAAACCCAATTTAAATTGTTTAGCCCATTTCTAAATTGATGCCCAAAATTCAAAAATCCATCAATTTTGGAAACCACAAATTTAAGAAACCTAATTTTTGAAAGCCCAAAAGCACACAACTGAAGGCCCCGAATAAAGACTCATTATGTCATTTTGGCCAAAGTCCACTTTTGGCAAATTGGGCCTTAAAAGCCAAAATCATTAAAACCCATGATTTTGCTCAAATATTCTAGAACATTCTAGAATGCTCCATTAATTATCCTTTTAAATTAAATAAATTAGATAATTAATGAAAGATAATTATCATATTTATTTTCTCTTAAGAAAAATACAATAGATAATTACATGATAATTATCACATGTGGTTCTGTTAAACCAAACCACTTCCTTTCTATACCTATAAATAGGTCCCCAAAGCCAAAGGGAGAAGATAAGAGGGAAGAAAAGAAATTGGAGAGGCAAAAACTTATAGAGGTAGAAAAATCTCTCTACAAGAAGTTTTCTTCTGTTCTTCAAGCCGATCAAGCACAAATGCCCGGCGAAAGAAGAAATCAACTCCAAAGAAAATCAAATCCCAGTTTTGATGCCAGATTTGAATAACGCGGTAAAGAACGCAAAGAACGCGAAACGGTGCTTCATCAAGTTCAAGTTCAAGTTCAAATCCGGCGGAAGCGGTGAGGAACGTGAAGAACGCGGGATAACACTGTATCAAGTTCAAGTCCAGATCCGGTGTGAAGCAGCGAGGAATGTGAAGAATTCGTTTATGTGCTGCGTTAAGTCAAACTCTAATAAAATAGGCAAGAAAGCGGTGGACATTGCTCGAAGCCCCAAAGTCCAAGGAGTGTAACAGAAACCTCACACCGAAAGAAGCGGCAATGACCTCAGTTCGTGTTCGTGTAAAACAATTCCAGAGTCCATGTTCGTGAAGAGGCCGTTCGTGTTTCCACCAAAAGCTCGAAGCGTTAATCAGATGATTGTGCACGTGAAAAGCACACTAGAGAATCAATCCCCCAAAATCTCTGTTCTAAATTTTAATATTGTAATTTTTGCTACAATTAATTTCAGGGTGTAATTTTTACACGCGAAATTTGTGCGTACACATATTAATAACATTGAAAAAATAGATTGGTATTATCAAAAGAGCATATTGAAAAATAACACAAAGAACTAAAAAAATAGATTTATAAAAGAGTAAATAACAAATCATAAAAGAACATATGGGAAATGAAAAAAGAACAAAAATAAAAAAAATATAGGAATTGAAAAAGAACATGTACGAACTAAAAAATAATAGATTTATAAAAGAACAAACAATAATGCATCAAAATCCATATAGGAACTTAAAAAGAACATAAACAAAATAATGTATAGGAATTAAAAAAAAAAAGAACAAATTTATAATGAATGGGAAAATATAAGGTGACGAAATTGGAAATAATACAATAGACAAAGTTAAATAAAAGAGAGATAGAAGCTACAAAGAAGGGATATAATAAAAAAAAATGGTAAATAAAATAAAAATATATAACTAGAAAAAAATAAATAATTTAAAAAATAAAAATAATATACAAAATGAAAAAGAAAAGCATAAAACAAGAAAACAAATGTAGATAAAGAAGAAAACAAAAAAAAAACACCTTAGGATGACAGGAGGAGTTAAACCCCCACTTCTATCAATGTATTTAACTCATGACGCAACAACCACGTTACTAGATAAGGAACTTTGTCATAGCCTTACACAACATTTATAACTATATATTTTGCTAGGGGTGGCATGGTTGATTGTTTTCTTGAAAAGCATAGTTAAAAAGAAAATTCTTGAATTCTTTAAGAGTGGTGTACATTATTGGCCAAGTTTATATAAGACTTACTCTTAAAGTTACTACGTAATAGAACAAAAAAAAAAAAAGAGAAAAGAAATGGCTAGGGACTACCAAGACATTTTAGCTCACCTCCATCGTGACTCTTTGGGTTAATTGTACCATGGCCCCTAACCTTTTGTTATTGTACCGTGTTAGATCATAACCTCAATAATTTCTTACATCGAAAGTTCATAATATTGTTTAAATGTTCCGTTTTAGACTTACCGTTAACTTGAGGAGTTAAGTTTGAAGGGAAAAAAGAAAGTTAAAATGTGGCTTTATCCTCTAAAAATTTTCCATTTGCATTAAAAAACCTTGAAACTTTTCCACCAATTCCATAACCCCGCTATACTTATGTCTTTCTTCCACCATTGCCCACCAACCATTGTCACTCTGCCGCCCACCACTCATCGTCACTCTACCACTGCTAATTAACCTCTATGATCTTCTTCAACGTCCTTTTTTCTTCATCTGCGTTCCATTTCTCCAATTTCTTCTCCATATTCACATGCCCCCCCCTTTCACACGTTCACCTTCTTTTCCCCCTGCTGCTTATCAGCAACACGTACGCCCTCCAAGGTAAGCCTAAGTACACCACCTACACATACAAATCCCCTATGCCCCCAACCTCAGGCAACTATAAACTTGCATAATGCAATAGTCCATGGCTCGACAATGGAGCACTTGCCTATGATTACTGTGAACCCACCCACCAAGCCATTGCAGAGTTGTCGAGACCCACCAAGCCATTGTAGAGTTGTCGAGACAACTATTCTATCCACGGTACTCCACTACCAAAGAATGAATAACTTCCCATGGTCGACAGTCGCTATCTTTATCCCAATGACTTTTCTCATAATCGCGACAGTTGCTATTTTATCATGATGTCCATTGGCAATGCAAAATGATGTTAAATGACAACGAAACCAAAGGTGTTTTGCTCCTAAAAATCATTGAACACAAAAAAACTAATCCCTTTCATCAATTTCACACACTCACACACACACAATATTTAATTTCAAAATTTAATGTTACGGTTCATGAACAATTTCATAAACGTAAATTGGATTCAAACAAAAAATTGAACCAATCCAAGTGATATCGAGCTCTCAAACCACAGGGCTATTGTTCTTTGGCCTTAACACTGCAAAACCAAGTCATCCATTGGTGACTTTCCACGACCGATAGTGGTCAGAAAGATATGCAAGTGTAGTGGATTGTGAAGATGGTAGTTCGATTGTTAAATAAGAAAGTTTCAAGGTTTTTAAAAACAAAGGAGAAGTTTTCAAGATATTAAAACTATTTTTCATTTTTTTCTGTCAAACTTAACGGCTCAAGTTAACGAAAGGTTCAAATAAAACACTTAAATGAAGTTAGGGACTTTCTATACAAAAAATCAAGATTAGGATCCAAAATAGTACAGTAATGAAAAATTAGGAGCTACGGACGCAATTAACCCGTAATTCTTTATATCCCTAACCTAAAAGGGCCAGAAATGGGCTGCTGGACCTAGGAGCTTTGGAAACATAGTCCACGAACAACCCAGCAGAACAACAAATTAACCCCCTCATCAACCCGGAAAAAATTGAAGGAAAAACAAAAATGAAGAACCTCAGATCCCAAAATCCTCAAATCGACTGCTAAACCCTAAGTTGGCCTCGTCCCTCTAACTCTCTTGCTCGAGCCGCCTCCTTCATACAACTCGCTCGCCATTTTTCTTCCTTGAAGGCCTTACCTCGTTTGAAGTATTAGATTGTCAAAATATAGCTGTTGGATCGAGGAATTGTTTCGTAAATTTCGACAGTTCTAAGTATTTTAGCCTCTCCCAATGAAGGCGGTTGCCGGGAAAATCGTTTCGTCGACGCCGGTTTCTCTCTCTAAAGCGGCGAAGATCATCTCCAAGTTCGCCGAAACAGAGAACGGCGCATCGCAAGCAGTCAAAGCGTATCTTCGGCGCTCCGCCGCCTCCTTCAACGAGCTCAGGAAGCTCCACCGAGAGCTGGAGGCATCGTCGAAGCACAAGCAGAAAAGGGCGAAATCTGAAGCGTCCGCAGAAGCTGCTGAAGAGCCGAGTCAGGAGCCGGTCAGGTTGTACGAAGATGGCGAGCCGAAGAAACACAAGAAGAAGAGGAAGAAGGAGAAGATTGAGGATGCAAATTCTGGGGATTATCAGGGCAATTTGGTAGTTGAGAATGGAGAAAAGGTGAGGGACATTGATCCGACCAAGGAGCTAAGTGAGGAAACGAAGCATAAGAAGGAAGTGAAGAGCGGTGATGAGATTGGCGTTGGGGAGAGAAATGGGGGTCAACTGGAGCATAAGAAGAAAAGGAAGGGCATGGAGATGGCTGGGGAGAAGGAAAATGGCTCTTCTGAGAAGCCTGCTATTGGTTTAACTGTGGAACAAAGTGAAGGAAAGAAGCATAAGAAGGATAAAGAAAGCGTGGTTCAAGTTAGTGGAGTAGAAGATGGTGGGGAGTTTGAGACTAAAGGAGGGAAGAGGAAAAGAAAGAGAAAAGAGACTGATGGGGAGAAGGAAAATGACTCTTCCGGGAAGCCTACTCATGATTGTACCGAGAAGAAGAAGAAGAAACACCACAAGGAAGAAAAAATTGGGGATCAACTTCACGTAGCGGAAGATGGTCTGAGAATTGGAATCAAAGAAGAAAAGAAGAGGACAAAGGGTGTAGATATTGATGAGGAGAAGGACGATGACTTGTCCGAGAAGCAACATACAAAGAAGAAGAGAAGGAAAAAAGCTGAAGCAGAAGGTTGATTCTGTGATAACTCCCACATTGTGTTGATGGGTGTGGTTTATCCTTACTAGCTGTTAGCAGTTAACCGAGTGAATGGTTACGTTATGATGTTTAGAGGCTATTTTGTTTACCAGTTATTGCAATGAAATGTGATTTATGATGTTAAAGCTAGCTCTGCTGTTGTTTGTTCTGTTGATAACCCGTTTGAGACCAAAAAAGTGTTGTGCTGACACTGTTACTGGCACTACACTTCCAAATTTCACGCTGTTTTGACTCTACAACAACTTGGATTGTTATTTTGAAGTTTCCAGTTTAGCTCTTGCTTTCCCCGGCTCGTATATGTAAAATCATATGAACGGTCAAACGTATGTGCTAACTGATCTGTGAAGCAATGGCACGGCAATTTGCAGAACCACATCCATGTGATGACCAAATGCCTGCGGAAAGACAGGAACAACGTTGTCATCTGAGAAACTCCGAATACTTATCACTCCATGCCAGTTGTTGGAGGCATCATTATATAAGTAAAGACATAGACATGCTCAAAAGCACTCAGTTGTTGGAGACATAATTACATAAGTAAAGACCATGGACATGCTCAAAAGCACTCAGGCCTCACCTAACTATAGTCAGTATATGCGCAAAACCCTAATATAAAACTGGATTCAAGCTCTTATTCATAGCATCAGGACTAACTTAAAATTAGGTTCAAGGATAAATCATCTTCACATCACTGACGCCCTTCTCCACTGGTGTCGGGTCTACCTAGAGGATTCTTCTGCTCTCTCAACTTTGATCCTGTTCTGTTATTCGATAAGATTTAATCCCTAATAGCCCTTCTCTGGATTCGCTCTTCAGATGCGAAATCGTTACTTATCGTGTTGTTTAATCCCCAATTCCAAGCCTATTTGACTCTCTCTCGCCCACCGTCGCTTCGCCATCTGGTAACCTTTAATTCACTTCTCTCCCCTCTCTCTGTTTTGAGAAATGGTTTGTGGGAATTGAAGCTTCGGTGTTGAACACATCATTCTTCAATTTGATTCTTAGGAAGTGAATCCTAGATTTTTAGGGGAGATGGCTGCAAAGAGGTTGACCGTATAGTCATACGCAAAACCCAACCAATTGATCATCTTTCACTAGAAACCTAGGCGGAGAGGCTTTGTTTTGACACCGAACCGTTGCATGATCCTAATAGCCTCTAGGATTTAGGGCTTGAATCTCTTGGTCAATGTGAGGCAGAAGTAGTTGTTGATAGTGAAGACAAAGCCAGTTATAGCACTGAGGTGGATAAAAGTTTCATAAAGAGCCAGATGCTAGTTTTGATAGTTTAAGTATAGAATTAGAAAATTGTAAAATTTTAGAACTCAAATAAAAAAATTTACTAACTTTTTGGATTAAATGTGTCATTTTCCCCCCACCAAATGCCTTTTCCAAGACGTAGCTGCAATATATATAACAATTTGTTGTACATAGATACTAGGTCAAGAACGATAGGGGTTCTATTATAGATTCATCAGTTAACAACCGACTCCGGGTCAATAGAACAGACCATTTGTTGTGGCCCTGTACATCCATGGGAAATCTAGAAGAAACTAGCAGTCGCATCCTGGTTGAATTTGTTGTGGACAACTGGGCCATGTTTTGTTCAGATGAAATATTCTCAACCACGAACACAATCACAGAACACTACAATTGGAAAATCGTTGCAAATTATTTTCCAACTAGGAAAAATTTTCTGGCAACCATGTCTTAGCTCGAATACGCCTCTCAGACGAATCGTAAATCTCCTGAAACTTTAGATACAAAAACCATACAAGAGGAATCCTACAAACTACATATCAAGTAAACGGCCGCTCCGCCCCTATTCTGCAGCGCCACACATTGATCACTTCTTCACCTCCTCATACTCGGCCTCCTGGGCTTGGTCGCCTCCTTGAGATCCTCCCGAAGCAGAACTGCCTCCAGAACCACCACTCATATGCTCACCTATCTTTGACACAGCTTTGTTGGCTGCATCAATCTTGGACTTAATCTCATCCACATTCTCTCCCTCCAGTGATTTCCGCAGGTCTGCAACAGCACTCTCTATTTGTTGGGCAATTTCACTGGGAATCTTCTCTCTGTACTCTCCCAGGCTCTTTTCAATGCTGTAGATTGTGGTGTCTGCACTGTTCTTGATATCGATCAGAGCTTTCTTTTCCTTATCCTTCTGGGAATGTAACTCGGCTTCCTTAACCATTTTCTCTATCTCCTCCTCAGATAGACCTCCAGATGAACGAATGGTAATCTGTTGCTCTTTACCAGTCATCTTGTCCTTCGCATATACAGTTACAATCCCATTAGCATCAATGTCGAATGTAACTTCGATTTGAGGCACTCCCCTTTGAGCAGGCGGGATGCCTACAAGCTCAAATTCACCAAGCAATTTGTTGTCGGAGGCCATCTCACGCTCCCCTTGGAGCACCTTGATGCCCACAACAGTCTGATTATCTGAGGCAGTAGAGAAGACCTAAAAGACAGATTTCAAATGACACACATAAGCCAAGTATACTTCCATAATCGAAGTGCATACACTTGAGACAACAATCGCATCATTTACTTCAATCAACCAACAATATAAGATCAACAACACGAGCAAAATGAACTTCCTAATTTGGAGAGAATAACACCATTCTAGACAAGGTTAAACAAAAAGAGTAATTTGTGCATATCAGTATTATGTATAATAGAAATCATACCTGACTCTTCTTTGTTGGGATCGTTGTATTTCTGCCAATTAGTTTAGTGAAAATACCACCCAATGTTTCAATACCAAGGGACAATGGTGTGACATCCAAAAGAAGCAACTCCTTCACATCTCCACGAAGAATGCCTCCCTGGATAGCTGCTCCAAGAGCAACAGCCTCATCAGGGTTTACTCCTTTACTCGGAGACTTGCCAAAGATCTCTTGGACAACTTCCTGAACCTTTGGTACACGTGTCATGCCTCCAACCAGGAGAACCTCATCGACCTCCTTGGTCGATATGCCAGCATCCTTCAAGCAGTTCTTGCATGGTGCCCTAGTTCTCTCTATCAAGTGATTGACCAATGACTCAAACTTTGACCTCGTCAATGTAATATTCAAGTGTTTTGCACCAGATGCGTCAGCGGTGATGAAAGGAAGATTAATTTCAGTCTGTGATGTTGATGAGAGCTCAATTTTAGCCTTCTCAGCTGCTTCACGGAGCCTCTGGAGAGCTAACCTATCCTTAGAGAGATCAATCCCCTCTGTTTTCTTAAACTCGTTAACCAAGAAATCCAGCAAGGCGTTGTCAAAATCTTCTCCACCCAAGAACGTATCACCATTGGTTGCTTTCACCTAGATGAGATAAATGCTAAAGTGGTTGTCATATACCACAAAACATACCATAAATCAAACAGGTAAAAGCATAGAGAACAGATTATAACCTCAAAGACACCATTTGAGATCTCTAGTATTGAAATATCAAAGGTCCCACCACCCAGGTCGAATACAGCAATAAGTCCCTCCTTGTTGTTCATTCCATATGAAAGAGCAGCTGCTGTAGGCTCATTAATTATCCTCTGCACATCCAACCCAGCAATTCTACCAGCATCTTTTGTTGCTTGCCTTTGAGCATCATTGAAGTAAGCTGGCACAGTGATAACGGCCTTCGAAATAGTCTTGCCAAGATAAGCTTCTGCAGTTTCTTTCATCTTGGTAAGAATAAAGGCACCAATTTGACTAGGAGAGTAGGTTTGCCCACTAACTTCCACCCAAGCATCACCATTTGGGGCCCTCACAATCTTGTAAGGGACCATGCCCATTTCTTTCTGGGTCTGGGGATCATCAAAACGTCTGCCGATAAGACGTTTAGTCCCAAAAACTGTGTTAGTTGGATTTGTGACTGCCTGGCGCTTGGCAGGTGTACCGACAAGCAACTCCCCTTTCTGATTGAAGGCAACGATAGAAGGAGTGGTTCTTGAACCTTCAGAATTCTCAATGACCTTGGGGTTCTGCCAAGGGTAAAACTTGATCAAAATACAACTGTGACCTGGTAAAACATTAAAATCACATCATAAAAACAATTCAGTACCTTTCCCTCCATGACTGCGACACAGGAGTTTGTGGTACCCAAATCAATACCAATGATCTCATTCCCAGCTGGTTTTGAGCTGCGCAAGAAATACTGATCATTATCACATAAAAGGGGGGAAAGAGCACAGAAAACACAACACCAAATAAGGCCATGATACCTGAAGGCTCTCGACCAACGAGCCCAGTTAATCCCAGCAGATGTCTTACCATTGCCCGTCAACTGGGAAACAGAGAAAGAAATCTGACGATAGTTAAATTCATAGGATACTCGTATCATCCACTTCCAATCATCCAAGAGACAAATTTACAATCCCCACCGACCAAATCAAAATCAGCGTAAAATCAAACGGCCATTGGCTCATTTATCGTAAATAGTATCATTGGAACAATTATGAACTTTAAAATTTAAACCCCAGAGGTCAATCGAAAAATTCATGACCCATACTGAAACAACCAGAAGCTTACACATCTGTAGGCCGCAAGTGGTGCTGATGCGACATCCTGTCGTCGAAGCGAACGGAGCAAAATTGCTGCGGCGGCCATAGCTACCGAAGGACCAAATCGCCGAACGGAACTGCCTAGATAAGCCAAAGGGGTGACCTTCCAGTTGCAGGG
Source organism: Aquilaria yunnanensis (assembly GCA_039654915.1). Lineage (NCBI taxonomy): Eukaryota > Viridiplantae > Streptophyta > Magnoliopsida > Malvales > Thymelaeaceae > Aquilaria > Aquilaria yunnanensis. Next base: position 98,470,543 of record CM077593.1, on the reverse strand, counting down.
AATTTTAATAGGGTTTAGGGTTTTGTGATCTATTTCGGCTTTATAATTTCTATGAGGTCGAACTTGGGGTTGGATCGGACTGTTTAGATTTTTCTAGGCACGGATGAAGGTTCCAGAAGAGGTTCGAGTTCGACCGTCGTCGGCTCTCGCTTCTTTGTTCTTACCGGCCCATTAATCCCGTTCATGCATTTTATAAATTTTGAATGGGCAAAAAGGATAATTTTACAATAAAAGTATAGGATGGAGAATAATTTTACTATTAAAGTATTTTTTAAGAAAAATTTACTACTAGCATTTTTGAAATAGCATTTTTGAAATAAACATATTTGTCTTCAATATTTTGGAATAGGGAAATATGTACTACTATAATAGTTAACAGTATGAATATTGGACTATTACAAAAGAAAATTGTATTAGAGTAAGGGTGGGTTAGACATTCCGTTGGTCATGTCAACTAATATGTGGCATATTTATCATCAATATTTTCAAAACAGGAATACTTGCCATCAAGTTTTAACATTGGTGACGGTTGCAATATCCAGAAGGGGAAAATAAAGTGGGGGTTGTCCAATAACAGTAGATTGCGCACAAGACATGACAAGTAACAATTGCCCGATAATTATGGTCGGCAAATAACAATTGCCCGATAATTATCGTCACTGGAGTTGAGCAAATTTACAGCTTTAGGTTGCTGCAATTGGGGTTGAGGCTAGGGTAGGGATTGTGGCAGTTGTGTGAACAAGTTGAAGGAAAATATTAGTGAAAGAATTTGTCGGTGCACTTCTCTAACCTTCCATTTTCAATAGGTTGAGGAAGACAAGTTGTAGATAATAGTTTTGATATTTGAGATGAAAGATTAAGGTGAAAAACATGGATTTTGACAAATAGGAAAAAAATATAACTTGAGTGACTATGTAATAATTTCTTTTTTTTTATCATTTCTGCATATGCCTCCACAATGGCTCCACTAGGGATGGCAATTGGGTGCGTCAGGTCAAATTTGGGTCAGGTCATTCAGGTTCGGATTTAATCAAGTTAATATGTATTCGGGTCCAGGTCGGATTATTTGGGTTCGGGTAGATTTCGGGTTAAGTAGATTTCGGGTTCAGGTTATCATGTCTTAAACCAGATTCAACTTGATTGTTGAGTTTACTTGGTTCACTGATACATAAGCCAAAATAGCTGAATCGATTCAATTTTTTTATTTAATTTTAATTAAAATTTAATTTAACTATATATAAAAAATAATATAACATTTATGAAGATATATTAATATATAATTTCTTTAATAAATACTCTCTGTTTGTCAAGTTCATTATAACATTCACTATTAACAGTTAATCTATGATTTTTTTATTTTTAATATTTTAGTATATAAATGAAAAATTATTATATTAAATAATAAATAAAAACCTATAGTTTCTAAATATATAATTTCTTAATTATTTTCTAACAAATAATCTCCCTCTATCTATTTTCTTTACTCCATTTAACTTTTCTGATTAATTTGACTTGAATTTATTTATATTATTGTTTATTAAAAATTAAAAAAATGTATTTAAAAACTATAATTATTGATTTATCATTTATGTATAAAATATTTTTATTTATACATTAAAATGTTGAAAGTAAAAAAATATCGATTAATTATTAAAATATAAATAGTGCAAAGAATTTGATACAAATGGAGTAATATGAATAAATTCAATTCAAACTATTTGAAAAAGTCAAATATTTTAAAGAATATAGATTAATTATTAAAATATAAATAATGCCAAGAATTTGAGATAAACGGAGCAATATGAATAAATTCAATTCAAATTATTTGAAAAAATCAAATATTTCAAAGAATATAGGACGGAATGAGTACTATAATTTCTAAAACCTAATTATTCTTATCTCTCTATCACCGCATCACTAATTATTTACCATAGCTCTCACTCATTCGCTCTACAATACAAGACAAATCAATAGAATAGAAGAAAAACTCATTGATATATATTAAATTATAAATTTTCTAAAGTATTTGTCAATCATATATTTTATGTTGATTTAAGTTAAAATTGGGTATTGTTGGATTTAATCATCAGGTCATTTCAGGTTCGAGTTAGGTCGAGTTCAACCTCAAATTTTTTCGGGTTTCACTTCAATCGAGTTCGGGTTCATGTCTGGTTAGGTTCAGTCGTAGGGCTGTAAACGAACTGAATGAATATGAATAAGCCATGTGTTATGTTTGTTTGTTTAACTTTAAACGAATACGAATATGAACAATAAACGAACACAACTTCTCTGTTCGTGTTCGTTTGTTTATTAATAAATGAACACGAACAATTAAACATGATAACTACCACCAATCTAATTTGGAGCGACTCTAGCAATAGCAACAAGACAATAGGCGATGGTGATAGAGATTATGGGTTATGGCAATGGGGCTCAGCTTGATGCTGCAGCAAATTCACACTATAAAGAAAATGATTGATTATGTTTGGGGAAACAAAAATAATATATTAATTTGGGAAAGATTGGAGCATAATCATATGAGTGGAGTAGGTACACACTAATAAAAATGAATGATCTATAAAACATATATAATAATAAATGTACAGCTAATGTATAAATAAACAAATAAATCAATATAAATGAACAAATAAATAAATGAATATAAATGAATAATAACCAAACGGTTCATGAACGTAAATGAACGAACAGGACCTTGTCCATGTTGGTTCGTTTAACTAATCAAATAGAAAAATATGTTCGTGTTCGTTCATTTAACTAAATAAATGAATATAAATAAACTCTTATCGAACAATTCATGAATAGTTCAGCAAACGTTTTATTCGTTTATACCTCTATTCAGTCGAGTTCGAATCGCTAACTTTTTTGGTCAAATCAAGTCAGGTCGGACTTGAATTCGGGTAGGTCATGTTAGATATTCAGGTCGGGTCAAATTTTGTCATCCTTAAGCTCCATATTGACAAAATACTATCATATCATCGCTCTATCAGTGTGTCTTTACATGTCATTAACGTCAGTTATAAATATGCTCATTTAAAAAATGTTAATAGTAAATTTTTCTATAAAAATACTCAAGTGATAAAATTACTCTTCGCCTTATATTTTAATGGCAAAATTGTCCTTTTTGCCATTTCAAATGTTTGATAAGTAGTGTAGCATTGGATTATGACCCATATTTTGTTGATGGGGGTTTATAAAAATATAATTTTTATATTTATTATATTTATAAAACGTAAGATATGAATTCAAAAATAAGTTATAATCAATTCAAAAGTTTTTTTAAAAATTGCACCGTCTAAAAAGTTTTGGTGAAAATTTTGGTAAATAGAAAATATATAACATAAAACCAATGTAGTGAATTGGGGATTTTAGAACAAATCAAGGCCTTAAGTGTCACTCTTCAAAGTATGGGGAGCCTAAAATACAATCAAAAGTTTAGGATAAATGGGGGAAAAAACAAGTCTATTTTCAAAGTTTGAGCACCAACTTTTTTGGCCTAAGAAAAGCATTAGCCCAAAAAAACAATTAAACCCCCTTACAACTTTAGTTATATAATTTAATTAGCATAATTAAAAAAAAGTGGTTATGCCCACGTCAAGCTTGTTCATAACATATATATATAACAAAACTAGCTAATATTAGGAACAAAACGCCAACCTTGTTAGGTTAGCACCAACATTGAACTTTTTTATGTTTGTTAAGATTCAACTCTTAACAAAAAAAATTTTCTATAATATAAGTGATGAGCCGGCACTTGTCCCGTGTCAGTATGTTGCTCTAACTTATAATCATACTATCTATTTTTATCTTTAGCATTGTTTTGCTTCTATGTAATCACAAAAAAATGATGACTATGTTGGAAGGATGAGTCATGAGTGGGATGTAGTGGGTGAAGATAGGCCATAGCTAGTTTAATCATAAATCAATTTGTATTCTCAAATGATTTTACGTAACAAAAATAGAAATAATAATAATAAAATTAAGAGAGCAAATAGAAAATTTAGTTAGATAGCTATAAAGTTTGGGGACCAAAATCTAACACGGACATAATACAGAGCCTAAAATGGAAGAATTAGAAAGTTTGGGATTGAAACTGTGTTTTAATTGAAATAAAACAAAAAAAATTGCAACATAGGCTCTTAGAAAATATAGCGTCTTGTGAAAAAAGGATTAAACTTCAAATAGTAGCAAAAAAAGCAAAAAAAAAAAAAAAAGGTAAAACTGTTTACCTACAGTAAACACTATTGATAAACACGAAATAGATTTGAGTCCCTAACTTTTTAATCTTTCCATTTTAGACTCTAAGTTATATCTGTGTTAGATTTTGGTCCATAGATTTTATAACTATTTAACTAGATCATCTATTTGCTCTCATAGTCCTCAAGTTTCTTTTTGTTGTTGTTTTATGCATTATCTTTTGAAGTAAGACATTGTTGTTGTTGTTTTTTAAAATAAAACTTTAATCATTATAATTTCTTTATTTTTGGTATGGTTTTGGTTTAAAATTAGATACCAAGAGAATGAATTAAGAGGTTTGGTAACCTGCAAATCATAGTGGATTTTTTTGTAATAAATTTTAATAATAAATAAATAAAAATTTATCATTAATAAATTTATGATAATCAATTAAAATTTATTTATTATTTATTTTCTTATAAAGTAAAATCTTTATCACCATGGTTTGTTTCTTTTATTTTTTTTAATCAACCATAGTGACTTTGTTTAGAATTTTTTTGTTAGTTTTTTTTTATTATTATTTTTAAACAAAAATTTAGTCACTATGAGTTGTCTATTTTTTTTATATGGTTCGCATTGATTCATTTTAGCCAATAATTTCATTTATTTTATTTTTCCTTTATTAAATTGATAGTTAAGCTTTTAATTTCAGAAATCTTTACATTTTTTCTCTTAGCTTAAAGACCATTTTTGTCACCACTTTTCGTCATTGAAATTCCATTATTTGTCTTGGATTATTGACTATTTCAAATTATTTCTCTCTTCTAAAATAAAATTTTAGTCATCACGGTTTATCTCTTTATACTTAGATTTTTTTTTTTGCTTTCTTAGTCTCAAAATTTTACTTGATTTTTTTTATCCTGGTTCTTGCTTTTCTTTTTTTCATTTTTATGAAATTTTTTTCCTTTGTCAATAATCACCACCATTTATATTAATATTTAATATTGATACGGATTAAACCGCTGTAATGCACAGGTACTATAAACCTCGTATATTCTATTATTACTTTAACCTTCACAAGAATTAGAATTTGGGGATATTTTAGACTATTCGCAATTAAAAACTCTAAGGGCATGATATGGATACCACAACTTACCTACAGATATAGAAATAAAATTCTCTTTTGTGTTATTTAATATGCATAACTATCCTCAAATAAACAATTGAACGTGAAAGTATTAACAACCTGTTGTCAAAAGCAAATGCGTATTGAACTCTAAGTCCCATTGGAAACATAAACATTAGCAGAATCACTCTCAATGTCAAACGGGAGCCTCCGCAAGAAAGTGGTTTCAAGTTGCACATTGATGGGTCCTAGAAGGGTTTCCTACAAGCCAATGCTAAATGACTCAAGAGATTGTCTTCGTGTTAGATTTTATGATACATTTTATCAATACAAGTTGGTACAAGGAAATGAGCTCACACACCTTAACTAAATCTTAACCTCAATACAGGGTCTTAAATTTGAAAAAAAAAAACTCATTTTAAAGAGATTTTTATTTTAGCACCTAATAGTATCTGGGGGAGATTAAGAGCCAATTCATTTTAATTTAAGTCAATTGATTTATTTTAACTTTTACATCTTTTTTGTTTCAAACTAATTCCATTTGAAAGCCAATATTATGTAAATGCAATAATCCATTTGAAAGTAAATTTTTATGATATTGTTAAATTTTTATGAAAATTTTCTTTTTAATGCGTTAAATTAAAAAAATTCATAAAAATTTAGTAAGATTACAAAAATTATTTTTCAATGGATTATTACAACTACATAACATTACCTTTTAAATAAAATTAGTTTTAGGTAAAAAATGTAAAAATAAAAAAAAAGTTATTTTGAAGTCAACTAACTTAAATTAAAACAAATTGTCCCTAATTTTGTTCACTGCATGTAGAATACTCTAGATAAACCCAAAAAGTTTTTATATAGCATTTGCAAAGGAGAATAGTTTGCTCGTACTTGAACTCTCTCCTTAATATTAATAGAGTTGGATTCAAAGGTTTATCTTACATCTAGAGAAATCAGCTTAATACCAAAATGTAACTAATTCTCCTTTTTAATAAATGCATACACATATTTCATGTAATAAATTAGTCTACCGTAAATGTTCTACTTTTGTCTATACCTTTTAGGGAAAATTACTTAGACTACCCTAATTTATATTTGTATTTTTCTGTTTTAAATGTCTACAATTTTTTTTTTTGGTAATTTAAATGTCTACAATTGCCTCCTAAAAATGTAACTCGGTTAATAGCCGTTAAGACAAAAAAAAAAAGTGAAAACACTTACTTTTACTCTTTTCTAAAAATTTTGCCTCGCCAACTTTTGTATCTAATAATCTAGGCCGCATTTCCCTTCTCTAGCCATTATCATCTTTTCTCTCGCCATCACCACCGCTAGGCTCATCGAAACAGAACAGAGCAGATCGAACAGAAAAAGAACATATAGAACTATTAAACTCCTAAATTCCTGAACAGATCAATTGAAGCCCAACAGAAACAGAATAGATCGACTACTCTTCAGACAAACAGATCAAACGAAGCTCAGAAATCCCAGAAATCCATCTCCACTCCTGCAGATGGCGACGGATTCTTGGGCTTCGGCAGGGAAGCGGTTCCTTTCTCTTTTCATGACTTCCTCGGTGTAGGAATCTTGAACATCTACGTCGATGCCAAGAAGTTGCAGAGGAAGGACGCTGTCATGGTCTCCATCCGCTCTATTCACAAAACACCTCTGTCCGTCCGCCTATTCTGACCGTTGTTCGATTTGCAAAATCACCTTTGTCCGATTCGCAAAATTGCCTCCATGCGTTTGATTTAACAAAATCACCTCCGTTTTATGACAAGATGGATGGTGAAGTTCTTCGATCTCCGTCGAAGGCAGACATGTAAACCGTCACCTCTTCAGGTCACCGGAAATGGCTAAACAGGAGGAGCTTATTCGCTTGACTTCTCGCCTTCTCTTGGCAGCGATGATTTCGTGGGCTTGGGAAGTGCTATGGTTGGGATTGGTTCGATTTGGAAGTGCCAGAACGCTTGTTTTGGCCTCTAGAGAAGATGGAGTGAAGTGGCTTCACCATTTCCTTTTTCTTTTGTTGCTAGCGCATTAAAGCACTGAGGGCCAATGGATTTGGCAAGAGAAGATTAAGAAAAAGGGACCAGGTCGTTCGAGAAAGTGGTGAAGCCAGTTCTTCGGGCATGGTTGATGATCTTGATCCCTTGTTGGTGCTTGTTTTCTCATGTGAGTACCAAACCGAATCATCAATTGGAAGAGCGTAGCTCCATTATATCTGGAATTTTCTTTTTCTATTTTGTTCTAATTAGTTGGAAGTCTGGCTTTTCATTTTGATTTCATAGATTTCATTTTTCGTTTATGGGTTTTGTTTTTTTTTAATTTGAGGACAAGTTTTTTGTGAATGAAGGTTAGTAGGACAAAGTTAGATATTTTTCCTTTTTTGTCGGTATGTTAGTAAATAATGGAGTTAACTTTTGATGAGGTAACTGTAGGTATTTGAAATAAGAATAATACAAGTGTAAGATAGGGTGTACCTCAGGAGAGTTTTGGTAATTTTTCCTAATTTTTAACTTACTGATAGAGATGGTAAAATTTGACTCGACCCGAAGATCTGACCCAATTCACCCAAACCCAAAATCGACTAGATTTAATTTGATCAGAAAAATCAACGACCTAAACCAAAACTCGACTAAAGTGAAATCCGAGAAAACTTGAACCCGAACCTGACTTGACCCGAATTTGAAATGACCTGATGACTAAACTTGATATGACTAGATTTTAATTTAAATTAATATAAAATATATGATTGGCAAAAACTTTAAAAAAATTATGATTTAATATATGTGAATGAGTTTCTTCTATTCTGTTGAACTATTTTACGTTGTAGAGCGAGCAAATGAGAATTATAGGAAACGATTAGTGAAATGGTAATAGAGAGATAAAAATAATTAGGTTTTAGAAATTATAGTATCTCATTTGTTCCATATTCTTTGAAATATTTAACTTTTTCAAATAGCTTGAATAAAATTTATTTATATTATTCCTTATATCTCAAATTATTTGTACCATTCATATTTTAACAATTAATATATAATTTTTTGTTTTTAACATTTTAATATATAAATAAAAATTTTTATACATGAATAATAAATCAAGAACTAAAAATTCTAGATATATTTTTTAAATTTTAAATAAATAATAATATAAATAAATTCATGTCAAACTAGTCAGAAAAGTTTAATGAAGCAAAGAAAATGAGACAGAGGGAGATTATTTGTTAGAAAAAAATTTAAAAAGTACATATTTAGAAACTATAGGTCTTTATTTATTATTTAATATAATCATTTTTCATTTATATACTAAAATATTAAAAATAAAAAATCATTGATTAATTGTTAAATAGTGAATATTACGAAGAACTTGACATAAAGAGAGTATTTTATTAAATAAATTATATATTAATATATCTTCATAGATTTTATATTATTTTTATGTCTAGTTAAATTAGATTGTAATCAAAATTAAATTAAAAAATGGAATTAATTTAGCGATTTCGGCTTATGTATTAGTGAACGGATTTAACTCGACAATCAAGCTAAATTTAATCTAAGATCCGATAACCCGATCTGATTGGATCTAAACTCAAATAAACCCGGCTTGACCCAACCCGAACCCAAAATCTACTCAACCCAAACTCAAATAACCTGACCTAGATCCGAATATATGCTAACCCAATTAAATCTAAACCTGAATGACCTGACCCAAACCTAACCCAACCCACTCAATTGTCATCCCTACTTACTGAAGCTTTGGAACTGGTGCTACGTTTCCCATGCTGTGGCACTATAAGTCTATAATTATGGGCTAATTACATTTATGACCTCTAACATTTTATTATTATCCTATTTTGGACTATAACCTCAAATTCAAATTCGAGCATGATATGTCCTCAACATCAATTTTTTGTTTCATTTAATACCTTTGGTGGAAGAAAAATGTTAAAATTAATGGAATTGGCTATGTGGCATGTCAAGGCAATTTATCACGGTGGTATAAAGAAAAGTAAGGAAATTAATAATAAAAAAGAAACTAATAAATAAAGGAAGAAAATATGAAAAATGGAAAATTTAAAACAAAAAAAAAAAAGAAATCAAATGAAGAGACAAATTTAGCCAATTGACTACAAAATGACTTTTTTTTATTTTTACATCTTTTTTTACTTAAAACTAATTTTAATTAAAAGCCAATATTATATAGCTACAATAATCAATTAAAAATATAATTTTTATAATCTTACTAAATTTTTATGAATTTTTCTAGTTTCAAGTCTTAAAAAAGAAAAATTCATAAAAATTTAACAACATCTTAAAAATTTACTTTCAAATTGATTATTACATTTACATAACATTGACTTTCAAATAAAATTGGTTTCACATAAAAAAGATGAAAAAATTAAAAAAAGTCAATTGACTTTAGACGAAACGAATTGGCCCGAAGAATTCGGGAGGGCAAACGAACAAAGGTGGTGGACAGAGATGGGTATCAAAGACGGTGGAAGAAGGACAGGAACCTCATTCGATTGCGGAGGTGGAAGCTCGTCCGAACGGAGGTGGAGGGGCGTTCGATTGTGAAGGTGGAAGTTCTACCGTTGCTTTCAAATCGATCCAAAGTAGGGGAGATCAAAGGTTTTCGAAGAAATTGAAGGTGAAATCGAAATCGAATCGAAGGCGAACGAAATCGGGCAGGGGGAGGGGAACGGCGAGCGAGATCGAGGATGGTGGAGATCAACGGGGAACAAAATCGGGCAGGGAGAGTGAATGGCAAACAAAATCGGGGAACTCGAACTGCGGGAGGATGGGCGGTGGAGGAGATTGGCGATCGGTGAAGGAGATTCGCAGGCCGTGGGAAGGCGGGCGGCGGGAGGTGTTGCTGCAAAAAGGCAGCGAAGAGATTTTTTTTTTTTTTCCATTGTTCATACCCATTTTTTAATTTTTTTTCTCCACTTCATTTACAGTTAGTAATTCATTATGGCACCAGGGTAATTTGTTTCATACTGACATGCTACGTGGTCAGTCCCATTAATTTTAACAATTTCTGTCCTCCCAAGATTTAAAATAAAATAAAAAATTAATGTTAAGAATTTCCTATTTCAAAGTTTTGATGTTAAGGTCTAAAATAGAACAATAATAAAATATTAGGAGAACAGGTGCAATTAAACCCTATAATTATTGGTCCGCATTTGGATGGAGAAATTATAGAAATTCCTTTATGGTTTTACCCAATCTACAATTTATCCTCTTAATTTTGAAAATCTTACATTTTTCCCTACTACCTTCAAATTATTTTTTTTAACTATATTTCAGTAAAAACAAATTTTTTGATATTTTTTTCAATTAACTGACATTTAAAAAATACTAATTTACATTTATAGGGAGAAAAATGTATTTTACATAGAAGAAAATTGATAACTTAAAATTTATATTAACTGTAAAAAATATTGGAGTGATTAAAATCACTGGAAAATTGCTATTGTATAATTTAAATTAGAGTTTCAAAAGTGATAAAATTACCAAAAATCCAATAAGGTTTGCTCAAACCCATAGTTGTCCCCCCCTTTTTCAAATACCTACACTTACCCCCTCCCACATTAACACCGTTAATGACAGTTTTTAAGAAAAAGAGACAATGTTTTACTTTGTCCTCCTTGCTTTCTAAGAGCTCAAACATAAACCCTATGCTTTTTCTTCTGCGTCTCCGCCTCAAGCCTCTATCTTCTTCCTTTCCAAACCGCCGGCCGTGGACGGGGCCTCTATCTTCTTCCTTTCCGAACTCTCTATCTCCGCCCCGGCGCCCTTCTTCGGTCCCTGCTCCGTCCTCTCCCTCCTGTCTGGCTAAGAAGTCCTTCGTTTCCGTCGAGTGGTTCGCCCAGGAACCTCTTGAATCGTGCCTAGGAACCTTTTGATTGCGATTCCGTTTCCGATTGCGATTGCGATTCCTCTTCCAACGCACTCCATTTCTCGGATAGAAACTCTCGAATCGCGTTTGGCTCTCCATTTCCAATTTCAATTTCTCTTCCGATCGATTCCGTATCTCAGATGGAAACCAGAGAATCGCGCTTGGGAACCTCTCGAATCTTGGCTTCGTTTCTCATCGTTTTGTTTACCAGTCAGAGGATGAAGGCGAAAATCGAAAGGAGAGCGATTTGGTTCGAGACACGGCAGATAGAAAAGAGAAATCTCGTTAGATTTCGACGTTAGGGACAAAGGTTGTATAGAAAAATGTTAGGAGGGCAAAATAAGGTTTTTCTCTTTTCTATCTAACGGTTAATCATGGTGTTAAATTTTCAAGAAGGTAAGTGTAGGTATTTTAAAAAGATAGAACACAACTGTATGTTTGAGCAAATCTCAGGGGATTTTTAGTAGTTTTCCCTTTTAAAGGTTTTTTTTTAGACTGTGTAAAAAAAACCATGGGATAAAGGGTGTTCACCCAATCTGACTAACCTTTAAAACCGTCTGCCTAAATTGAACTGAATCGATAGTAACATGGATTAAGATTGGGTAGTGAAAATGTGAACTCAGACATTGATATGGGTCAATTCGGGTTTCAATCGTAAAGTCAAGTTGTACACACACCAACCCGCATCTTCTCCAATTTTGTCTGTCAATGGCTAGATATGTGTTGGCTCGTTGTGAGTTTGTTGGATGATTGTCTCTTGAATAAAAAGATCGTTTCTTGCTCTGATTTGATCCATCATTTCTTGCTCTGATTTGTTCCTTCGTTTTTATGTTTTTTTTCGTTTTTGTGAAACAGTGTTTGGCAATTGGCATTGTTGGAGGAGTAGGTCTGATCTTTTTTACGGTAGATGCACGTTTTAGTTTTGCGTCTCGACATTGTGTTCATGAGGGAGGAAAGAAAAATACACCACCAACACGATGTAGTTTTGAAGTAAAGGAAAAATAAAAGGCCAAGGTATGGGTGATCAATCGGTTTATTTAGTTTTAACTAAAATCAAATGGTCAAAATTTTTCAGTTTTCTGTTTTATACCATAATAATTGAATAGACCGAATTAAGTATAAAAACTGAATTAACCAAAAATTGATTTAACTGAAAACTGAATTATATATGCACTAAAACGACTTAGAGGAGAAAAAACATTGTTCGTCTCCTCATATTGTTTCTTTCTCATCATTATCGAGTATTCAGGATTAAATTAGTTCAATAGTACAACTCACTGGTAAAAATGTACAAATATATATAAAGAAGTGTGCCTATTAAATCCTAACTGAAATTTTTCAGTTATTCGATTATTTTAGATAAACCAAAATTTTGCTCACTACTATTTAAGATCATTCGGTTGTTAATTCTCTTTATGTTGAATGAAAATCTATTGAAGAACTAACAAATTATAATCAACTAAGTTCTGGTGTACTTAAAACCCTTCTGTATGCTTTTCAAGTTCAAAAAAATCAAAGCCTATGTGTTTGTGCCACTTTTAACTTTAATTTATTGTTTTTCCAGTCTAATTACTTATATTGTCATAAAAGAAACTGTTATGTGATAATATGGGTGTCAGGATGGCCACTCAAGTCCCTATAGTACTTTTAAGACTGCCACATCAACATTCTTGTTAAAGTTAATGTTGAAATTGACGAAATGACTACAATTAGAACACAATATATAAGTTAAGGGACTTTAAAAAACAAAGTTGAGTTAAGAGACCACATTATGATAACCGTTATAATTAATGGACTATATATGAATTTTACTGCCTGTTTGATTAAAAAATCAATTAAAACCCAACCCGCTTGGAAGACAGTTTGGATGGGTTTGGTATGATCGGATTTATATTTATGGTGGTAACATTCTAGGAGCCATTTTACAAAAAATAATTTACAAGTAAAAAAATATATCATCAATTTTCATCTCCTGAAATTCATGTTCTTGTAGGCGTTGTACACACCAATTTAACCAATTATTACTTACTGGAAAAGTTTTGTAAATCTTTATAGGAAAAGGGAAGAAAAGAAATACCATGTTAATGAACCTTAAATAAATAGGGACTTCTACATTTTTTTCACACAATTATGCGTCTGATGTGCTTTAATTGAATTCATGGTAATAATCCCAAATTGAGCATTGACAAGAATAGAAGGATAATTTTAATGACTTAAAATGTACATTAACCCATAATATTCTTCTTCACCAAATCTTCTCTGATTAACAGCCATGCCTGCCGTTAGAAAATATATGTTGGTGCAACCATGATTGGCTTAATGCTAGCTTTAGTTCTAACGATGAGACCCTATCTGATAAAGATTACTAGTATTCCTATACAGTAATTGTTTGAACGTTTTGTCACTTCTTCATATATTACACATTTCAGCTTTTTTAGGTATCATTTGGTTTTTCAATTAATAAATCTAATATAGTAGTGGTGTTTTCCTCTTTAAAAGAAATATTAATACAAAAATAATTAAATAAATTTTATTTAAAAAAAAAAAAAACTGGCCCATAACATATGCCTATTTCATCCTCTCTATAAAACCATATGCCTATCACATCCTATCTACAAACCATAACAAATGCGTACCATTTTTCATCACAATGTGCATATCCAACCTCTGGATTGCCTCCGTCTCATTGTGACTGCCTTTAAGATCGAAACTTGAATAGTCCTCTAAGCTCTCCATCACCACTTTCAAAATTGCATCAAATGCCTTCTCTAAACCCCTTTAGCTGACTATTTGGTTGAAACTTCCATTAAAAGCTTTGCCGCGAATGCTTTGATAAGCACCATCTATGAATGGCCATGGATACGCAATTACCAAACTCTGCAACATCCCTTTCGGAAGAATCATCATTGGCTATTGAACCCTAAAGTAGAAGATCCTTACATTCCTCCACTTATGGAGGAATCAAACCCATGACTTTTTTTTCTCCATTCTTACTTCATTGTACTCATTCCAAGAACTGCACATATGATTTAATGCAATCTTCAAAAAAATAACTCAAGTACAAGAGGAAGAACATTAAGAACAGTGGGAGTAGAATTGATGGCTGTTTTCAAAATCATTGTTGTAAAGGTGCTGGATGATTGCTAAATGGATTGACATTGAGTTAGGGTTTTCAGGAACTTGGAGATTTAGTTTAATCAAATTGTGAGTCCCCAAAATTGCACTGTTGTTGTTGTCATATTCATTTATGTGAGGCTCCTAATGATTAGAAAGTAAAGAGGTGAAATATATGAAGTGAATGATAACATTAAAATGAAGGCAACTTGCATATCGAAGGAGCTGGAATTGACATCGGCAGCAAAGATGGCGAAGTCGAAGGGTGAACTATCAAGGAATGGGCAGTGGAGAGATCATTGAGGCAAGAGTTGGCGGAGGAAATAGTGTTGTATAAAAAGGAGATACATAAGAGCTTATAGGACAATTCAGCAACAATTGCATTGGAGAATCAACCGAGGAGATGGACATTAGAGAAACGTCTCGCTAAAGGAAAGGTGTTGCTACTGTTTATTTATGGAAATGGTCAATTGTAGGGGAGGAAATTTTGGAAATGAAAAGCACATGTGGTGATTAGATAGGGCAAGTTGATGTTAATTTATTTGCACCTTTTTAAAAGCCAATCAACAACATAGGGCGCCATCAATGCCTCCTTAGCCGTCCGCCACCACATCACCCACACCCTAAATGCCATTTTTTTAAGTACTGTAGCATTTGGACTAAGTTGTATACATTTTCAAAGTTCAAGGCCAAAATTTATTGAGTAATGAGTATAGACCAACTCGTAAGAGTTGGTAAAGTTAAGGGGCTAATTGTGTAGTTAGGTGAAGGAGTAAATGTTAAAGATGAGCATGGGTTGAATAAACCCGAAACCCAACCTGAACCACCCCCATTGGGTTGGGTTGGATTGAGAAAAAATAGACCCTAGTTCATGAGTTGATTCCACGTATAGGAGAACCGACAGTTTTTTGGTTGGTTTTGGTTCCATATGATATTAACCCAAAATGGAACCGAATCCGAGATACATATATAATTATATAATAAAAATAATAGTGTTATCAATATGTGTATGTGTGTGTTTATGTGTGTATTTATTTGAAGAATTATGATAGTCATATTGTGTTTTTATATTAAATCCTTAAACTGATGTCCCAAATTGAAACAATATGGAAGTTATGGGATCATTCACAAAATTTCTTTATATTCACTTGAATCACGTCGCTTCCTAGCCAAACCAACTACTCATTGGTCATTTTGCTTTCAATCTCTCTACTTTAAACTACTTTCTATGATACAATCCACACATTTTTTTATTTATGAGCCATGTGAAACTAAAAATTTGTCACATCAACATATTTTAGGTTTTGATACTAAAAAAGATGATCTTAAAAACTCAGTTTCTATGTTGAATGTCATGCCAATGTTGAAATTACTGGAGAGAAGTAAACTGGTTGAGATGAAAAATACTCCACAAGCAACTCTTTTGAATTTTTTTTTTATAATAACATGTTAAACTCTTTTAAATGTGTCTAAGTACATGTATTTAAATGATGATTTAATTTTATATTATGTTGAATATTTTATAAACTAGTTATAGATACAAATTTATTGAATTTATGTTGTTATAGGTATATGGTATAAACTGAAAAAAACGAGAATCAGAATCGAAAAACCCAGAACTATGGTTATATTCGGTTCTCGGTTCTCAAATTGGATTCTCAAGTTGGAAAGAAAAATTTTGGAATCAATGCCATTTTAGGTTAGTTTGTTTCTACCATAAAACCGAACAAATCTGAACTATGTTCGCCCCTAGTAAGTGTTATTAGAAGAGTAGATAGAGGTCCTCCAGAGAATTATTTGCAGGTAAAAGTTATAAAATCTTACAAATACAAAGTACAACAGAAGTATGTTACGAGAGAGAGTTTTGAAGCACATGCACAGGCACCCATACAACCTGAACCTCCTCCTCCTAAACTGTTTGGCCTAGTTTTTTTGTCATTTGGCAATAGCAAAGCATCATTTGGTTACAGCACAAGGAACGCTTCCCCGTCAAAATATTCAAAAAGAGGCCAGGAAGAACACACAAGATTAACAGGAGTATCTAACCAAAAGGCCACAAACAAATGTTCTCCACTAAAGCAGAAAATCAATTACTTGAGTTGCAATGACATATATACCTTTTCAAAAGCTGAGGTAGTCTTCTTTTCCAGCATCCTTTTGGGTTTGCTTAAGAAATGACTTTCTGTAAAATCTCCAATGTCCTGAAAAAGATCTCTTCCTCCGCCAAGCTGAAAGACGGCTATAAATTGCAACGAGAACAAAGTATAGCAGCACTAGGAGCAGCATGGCGACACAGAGATACATAACATTACGAAAACCTTCTTTTGTTACAGGGTCACTTTTTGCAGTCCACGGAACCCCACCGACATTCATGCCAAAGACTGATAAAAGTAAATGAGGTCAGATCTATACTTCAAGAAAAAGAGAGTAGCTAGGTAGAATGTATTACCTCCAGTTATGATACTTAAAGGTAGAAATGCGATTGGTAGAAAGGAAAGGTTATAGAGTTTTTGGTTAATTTGATCAGCTTGCCAGCTATCCAGCCCAGTCTGAATTGCTTTGACACATTGTGCTAAGAATCCTACATTCTTCTTCAGCATTCTTAGACGTCCAATCAGTTCTTCAAGGGAGCTGCTTTCCTCACTAGTCAACCAGTTCTTGGACATGCATTTCTCCTTGACGCGGGGAAACACTTGCTCTCCATGCGCAATCACCTGAAATATGGAAGATGCACGCAACTCTCAGCCAAAACAAAAAAAGCCTTGCCGCCAAGTGCCAAGTTCTAGTTTATTAAAAATAAGTGCAATTAGATTTAATGGGAACTTCTAACATTTTCTAATGCGAATGATCAAGTGAACATATGGAGATTTTTTGCTCATCTACTGAAGCTTTACTTTGCCCTGATAAATGAAAATTGAAACTTTTTGTCTCAGATATTAGTACTTGGGCGATTTACAAAGCTGGCATGACATCCACATGTTCTTAAGCCTTTTCAGCAGGTAACCTTCGCTATTATTTTAAGGAATTTAACGAATCAGAGAAGCAAGTAGTACGAAAAAATTACCTGCAGGAGGCGTTGCAAGTTAAGATGCATTTTGGGGAATCTCCTGTCTCCCAGCATTTGTTTCTTTAAAACACTTCCGCCTGACATTAAGCCCAAGAATTATGTGGTGACTCATGAATCAAGCAGGCAATCTTTCAATAGCAAGGGAAGAACAAAGAATGTTTACCAACAAACCAGGAGGAATAACTAGGAACAAAGACAAGATCAAGCAGTATTTGCGGAAATTTGATGGCACAATGCTTTAGCTGCAGGGTTACCTTCATCTAGTTCGAGCTCTGCTGAGTCCACTTCCATCTCCAAATTAGTGACAAGATCTTGAAGGTGATCCAGATACGTGTCGATGATGTGAACAACAAGGGTTGATATGGACCTCGGAACAGGGTTGTCAGCCTCCTCAGAGTGATTCATTGTCAACAGAAACTCAAGGACATGTTCTCCAATAACAATCCCACTTCCTCTCTCATTACCATTCCCATGTTTTTCCACGCTGGGAACCTCCGAGAGAAGAGATCGGCCAACCGACGAGAAACCTAGTCTGGGAATACGGCCCAAGGATACAGTGATGACTGAATTCTCGGTAACTCTTGCGGCAAGTCTAAATGTGAAATTGCTAGCAGGAGGGCCAGGTGAGTTGACTCTGAAGACAAGAGCTCCATCAACAAATCCACAGAAGGGTCCATTGCTTACAAGCGAGAGAATATCTTGAAGCTTCAAAGGTGGGCAGAGGACATGGATAAGGTCTTGCGCAAACTGGGAGAGTCTCTGATCTTCTTTCGCAAGTTCAACATGATACCAGCTGAACCCTTTGCTAATACCTTCGGCAAGATCCCACTCCTTGCGGCAATAATTTCCAAATCCGTCAAAAAGATATGCTTTCTTCCTCAACAAGCTAGGAACTTGTGTTTGGAAGTGATGATTCCCGACCAAAGGAACTTCTGCAGAAGGTGAACTCTCTGATTGATAAGCTACACCCATGTCGATGCTCCACCGCCTTAGATTGAGCAATCAGTCGGGTCTATATCAGGTTGAAATTCCCAACTTCTTCGAAATGAATCAAAGAAAAAGCGATTCCGCGATGCGCACCAACTATGCAACTTTAAAGCATGTCAATTAAAATGGTACGTCAACTACGTGAAGAGAGCTGCCAAACACGCATTGAAGATCATTTGTATTGAAATGTCTCTTGTTCTAGGCTTTGTCCGTCCAAGGGGCACGAGTTTGTCTGTTATTCTGTAAATTCCGTGTTCGGTAAAGGAAAGCGACGGAGACAGCGAGGGGGAATCACTACCTTTTGTCCCTGAGAGCTATCGTCTTGGCGACACGGCCCCATCCTCGGAAGAAACTATGGTTTAGATGCTTGTTCGTGCTTTAAAGATTATTTTCCCAAAATAGATAAGAATTTTCTTGCTATCTCTCGTCTACTTGTTCAATTGAGGCGGGAAACGTTTTGGTCAGCACAAAATCATGCGACGTGGCTGCCGCCTCAGAGCATTTAATGGTAGAGTGGGCAATTTCGCCCAATTGCTAAAGGTTGACTGGGGATTTCACTAAAAAAAAAAAAGGTTTAATGGCTTATTCGGCCCAACCATGTAAATTAAGTGGGTCTTTTGACCCTTTTGCCTCTTATTTCCCTAATTTCAGTCTTGCGGCGATTGAGAGTGGCTGGGTGAGATGGTGTTGGCTGTTTGCTTTGCTCTTCTGAGCCGGATATTTACCATGGAATGGCAAATCTATCGCTTCCCTCGGCGTCTTCCTGTTCATCCAGTTGGCTTCGGATTCGGGTTATTTCACTCGCACGGTCAGGATCCCCGCTTCTGGAAGCAAGCTTCGCGGGCCTCTGTGTCGCTTGTCATCCGCAGATGACCGCTTTTTTCCATGGGAGATTGTTGAAGGCCGCTTTTACCGATTGAACAAGTGAATATCGTTTCACGACATCGGGGGGTTTGCCCGTTCCAGCTTCACCGACTCTGATTTTGAGACCGGACCAGCCATGAGTTCCACTCGGCGGGGCGCTTTTTCAGTCGCTCTGAGGGGTAAATTTATGTTCTTTCTGGGCTGTTAAGCAAATGCCCTAAACTGGAAATTGAGGAACCATTTACTGAGGTTTTTGATCCATCAACTTCCAGTTGGGAAGCCCTGCCGGATCCGCCGATTTCTAATGAATTACACGACAGATGCGGATGTCTTTTGGCAGCAGTTGAGGATTCGGGTCGGGGTTCTAGACCCTTCGGCTTTACAAATTTTAACTCCTGCACTCTACCAGTACAGGCCCGGGTCTATGCATAAAGGCTTTCAGGGGTGGTCTAAAATTGATGTTCACCCCCGGAAGGCATTACTATTTTGGGAAAGGCGATGGACGGTTGGCCGCAGTCTGATATGGCTTTCTTATACTGATGGGGAACTGGTCTGTTTTATTCTGGATTTGAGGAAATGGTTGTGTCAGGCTGCTCCTGCACTGTGGGATGAGTCATGGAATTATGCTTTTAATGGAGAATCATGTGGGACGCCAGAACTTAAACTTCTGGATAACACTCGTTTTTTAATCCTGTGGGCAACGAGTGAGGGTGATTTCCTATCAGGCCAAACAAGATTCCATTGTATCCACTGCCACTTAGATTTGAATTTGGAGTTTGAGCACATTGGCTTTCTACCAATTTATTGTCATTCCTGTGTGGGGAAGGAGCCCTTCATGTTTGTGGGAGGATCAATCTTGTGACTCATACATGAAATCGCTAGAATTAGAATATCATTTCTTTCATGTGGTGTAAAGTATTGACCTTCTTTACTTGTAGCGATGATCAAACTGGGCAAGCTGCCACAGCAGGTCACAGGAGGTCATACCATCGTGTTCGTGTCAACCACCCCAATCTTTGAGAGATGAGGTGCGCTATCCTTTTTATCCAATACGTGCACTTGAGTTTTGTTTCCCTTCATTTTCATGTTGTGGTTGGTGCAAATGATCTGAATAATGAGTATAAAGTCTCTGGTTTGATTTAATCATGATTTTCCTGACAGCCTTAGCGCAATGCCATCCACAAAACTATTTGCAGTTGTTCTTGATTTGGAGTTGCAATTTTACATGTTAATTGTTATTAATAGTTGCCCTTAATTACTTGCAAACCGCCCAGCCTGTGGAGGGCTGGAAGGTTGAAGGCCTAACATGGCATTAAGGGTGTCTCTTTGATCGCACAATTGGTGCATTGTCTTTTTAGCTTGGCATGTGCTACTATTTCTTTCTCTCTGTTTTTCTTTTTTAATTTTTACTTCCTATTTTTTTTATTACTTTTATTCTACTATTTTGTCTACTATATAGTAGAGTTGACTTGATGTGACTCTCATTGTGAAACTGGATAGGGAGCTGGGGCACAGCCAGGAAAACTTTTGGGGTTCAAGGTGTTGATAACATTATTGACATAAAAGATGACTGTTATTGTCAGTCTTGGTTATAACAAGGAGGTTTGATTGCATTTAGGAGAGGGATTATGCTTGTAATGTACTATCTTTTCAAGTTGTTGGAAGCCCAAACTATGACTTAGGAATATGCAGCCCTATTGAACTTGGACGATAAAATGTGTTGTCCATTGTCTCTGATGGCTATATGATAGCCATATGAATTATACAGATTAATGGCATGATGAGCTTTGTGTTTCAGCTGGATTTTGTTAATATCTGTTTCCGGCTATAACTTGGTCCTTCTTTTTGATGCTGCTAGTGGTGTAAAGACAGTGAAATCTGATTGTTGTGTTTCAGCAGAAATACTGCTATCCTACTGTAGCCTGTTTCTGGAGGAAGGCTGCATTTCTTTTTGTTTGATGTATTTTTTGGTTATATAAAAGGGTGAAAGAAATGAGAATAATTGAGAAAGTGTTACTGCTCAGATTTAATCATCTATTATCTGGAGAGTACTGTAGGATTTCAACTGCAAAAGGAAAGGATTTCACGTGAATAAGCTTTGTGTACAGATGATTTTGTCATGGCATGGTGAACTGAAAGCTTCATTGCTAGCCCATCTGTTTTGTAACTCACAAATCATTAAGGATCAATGTCATTATCTCCAAGCAAGTGTTTTCTGTTTTTTGAATGTGATTGGCTGCATTGTGATGATTTCGATTTGTCAAACCTGCAACTGGGGTCTGTGTTCTGTGTACTTTTTGATAGTCATTTGTCTTTGTCCTCTGTGCCTTCCACATTTTTTCTTTCTGTGTGCTGCGTGCATTCATTTCCTAAGCTGTTGCTGATGCTTTAATGTATCAATGCCAGTGGAACCCTTCTATAGGAATGACTGGCATAATTAGACACAACAAACTGCCTCAGCTGATGCCTAATGGGTGTAATTTTGGCCATTGTGCATATGTTTTGGTGATGCGGTTGGAGGAACTGAGGAGTGGATGCTTCTTTTGATGTATTGACCTGCATTCATGTTCTCTTGCTAATATTTTGATGCTAGTGAATCTGAATTTTTAAACTTATTCACGGTAATTATTGTGTTATACTTGGTCCGCGCAAAAAGGTGGTTATTCAAACGCATGATACTCCACTCTATTAGTCTGATTGCTGTAGTTGCATGCTTCTCTAGAGTTGATCTTGGTCTTTTACCATACTTGGTAGTTAGGGAATGGTTATTTTTACTTTCTATCTTTTTTCAGTTTTATTATTATTTTTTTATTCTACTATCTTTGTCTATTCTATAGTAGAGTTGAATTGATGTGGCTCTCGTTGTGAAACTGGATACGGACTTGGGGCACAGCCACGAAAACTTGGGAGGTTCAAGGTGTTGAGAACATTATTGACGTAAAAGATGACCGTTATTGTGAGTCTTGGCCTATCATATCAAAGAGGTTTGATTGCATATAAGCTTGTGGTGGACTATCTTTTTGAGTTGTTGGAATCCCAAACTACTACTTGAGCAATAAACAGCCCTAATTGGACATGGACGATAAAATATGTTGTCCATTGTCTCTGATTGCTATATGACAGCCATATGAATTATATAGGTTAATGGCATTATGGCCTTTTTGTTTCAGCTGAATTCTGTTGATGTCTGTTTCTGGCTGTAACTTGGTCCATTCTTTTGATGCTGCTAGTGGCGTAAAGGAGATGAAAACTGATTGTTGTGTTTCTGCAGAAATGCTGCCAACCTGCTTGCTTCTAGTGCGTTTTGGTTCACAAACTACAATGCTCTGACGAAAATAAATGGACAAGTCCTTATGATCTCAAAAGAGACACTCTTACTTCAAAATATCTCCTGCCTTCTCTTCTCTGACGCTGCATTAGCCGCTGAAGGCGATCCATCCAAAATCATCAATAGCTTTAATTATTATTCTATTATCCATCGAGAAAAAACAATTATCGTTTAAATTAAGAGATCAATTTCTGTGGCATGCGGATATTAAAATGAAAGGAAGGACTACCACATTATGAGGGTACAGATCCTCCACAAGACCGACCATCTCTACAGGAAAGGTGATAATATTCAACAAAGTAGAACTAGGGTTGCGAAAAACACAAACACATACAACTTGCCCCGCAAGGTTCCATGCCAGAACGCTCCCCGTTCTTGTCATCCAACAAGCACCAAAAACAATTTGATTACAGTGTAAATACTCCCTGTCAAACATTCACCCAAAACACAAAGATTAACAGGATTGACTAAATAAAAAAAGCCAAGAAAAATACAAATAAATTTATCTCCATGAGCAGGAAACCAACTATTCAAGCTACTAAGGCCTACCTTCTCAAATCCTAAGGTAGCCTGCTTTGCCCTCAGCCTTTGGGGGTCTCTTAAAAAATGACTTCCTGTTAAGTGACCAATTTCTGGAAAAGGTTCTCTTCGTTTGCCAAGCTACAACACGGGTATAAAGAGCCGGAAAAATGAAGCATAGCAGCACTAGGAGCAGCATGGCTAGACAGAGAAACATAACATTACGAAAGCCATCCTTCAATGCAGGGTCATGTTGAGCAGTCCACGGTACCCCTCCCACATTCATGCCAAAGACTGGTAGTTTCATAAAATTTTGAGTTCAATGATAGAACATCTGTTATGCTGACACATTAACCTAAAAAATGCATGTAAGTAAAACGTATTTACCTCCAGTTATGACAGATAAAGGTAGAAATATTATTGATAAGAAGGAAAGGTAGTATAGTTTTCGATTGATTTGCTCAGACTGCCAGCTATCCAGGCCTGTCTGAATTGTTGTGACACGATTTGCTAAAAATCCTACATTTTCCTTCAGCCTTCTTAGACGTCCAATCAGTTCTTCGAGGGCACTGATGTCCTCGCTAGCAAACCAGGTTTTGGAAGAGCACTTCTCCTTGACACGGGGAAATACTTGCTCTCCATGTGCAATCACCTAAAGAGAAAGGAAAAGAAGGCGCTTTCTGAGTTCTAATTCAGTATATGTAAGTCCAACTAATATTGGGACTTTCAACCAGGATTCATGCAAATGAAAAGTGAACAGGAAGAATGTTTGCACATCGCTACTGAAGCTTTACGTGGTCCCTAACAATGAGAAGTGAAAACTTGAATGTCTGTCTCAGTAAGTACTTCTGTGATTTATAAAGAGCCAAATATGCCAAGGATCTGATATGCCCACCTGCCACCCCCATGATCTTAAATCCTTCATTTATTCTTTTTTTTCCTTTTTGATGAATAAATCCTTGAAATAATCCCGTTGATATTTGAAGCAATTTTACCCAAGAAGGATAATGGTAAGAAGACAGTACCTGCAGGAGACGTTGCAAGTTGAGATTCATTTTAGGGAATCTTTTATCATCCAGCATTTGTTTCTTTAAGGCAAAACCACCTGATATTAAGCCCAATAATTACAAAACAATCGCAAGAATCAAGCAGGCAACTTTACAGAGCAAAGTAAGACTTAGCAATGCTTTAAAATAGAATAAATTAAGAACTAGGAATAAAGCCAAAGCTCAAACAAATAATTGGAAAATATTCATATTTCCTAAAACTGGATAATTGTTTATAGATTCATATATCTCACAGTTTTATGAAAACTATTTACCAGGTTACAGAATAACTGATCACCCACATTTGATCTACATCTCCAGTACACCAGAACCAAAATGATTTTAAAAGTCTACGTGCACAACCTAGATTGGCGAACTTACATAAGCATCCAGGATCTTACAAGGACAATCATTCAGCAATTAGAGAATGCTTCAATATGGAATACTTGGAAAATTGTCATCGACCAGAGAGGGTCAAGAATAACACATAATTGACTCTTTTGGTTGAATCTCTTTACAAACATGGATCCAATTCAGAATGATGTTTCTCCTTAAGGAATCAGATGAATGGTGGACAAGAAGGAAGTGGTCTGCACAGGTTGATAACGATACCTATGGCTTCAAATGGTACTAATCACACACCAGATTGAAATTTTCATAGTTGCATAAAAGGTAAAACAAAATGCTAGCATGTTTTCATTCCCCTGATCCATTATGGTTGGATTTAGGTTGCTCTTATTTGAAAAATACAAGCATTTCAGATAATAAGAAGAAAGGAAAGCAGGCATTTTGCTTTGACACTATCATCTGGAAACTAATATGTATAAAGACAGCCGGAAGAAAAAAAGGGAAATTAGTTGTTTTAGCTTCTTATGTTGCAATATAGAAAATAAAATGATTAATGGTTAGATCTGGCATCAATAATATTAACACAAATTATAACTATAACAACTAGAAGGTGCTAACACAAAACACAACTATAATAATGACTTCTAATATAGGATACATTTTACAATACGAAACATAGCCTAGCAATTAGCACTGATTAAGAAAGGACAGGTTGTTAGAAGTATGTTTGGCAGCAGAGTTACCTTTATCTAGTTCAAGTTCCACAGAGTCCACCTCCATCTCCAATTTAGTCACAATATCTTGAAGGTGATCAACATGTGTGTCAATGATGTGAACAACAAGGTTTGATATGGACCTTGGAACAGGATTATCCGCTCCTTCAGAATGATTCATTGTCAACAGAAACTCAAGAACATGCTCCCCGATAACAATCCCACTTCCTTCCTCTTTCTCATTCCCATGCTTTTCCACACTGGGAACCTCAGAGAGGAGAGATTGACCAACCGGTGAGAAACCTAATCTGGGAACACGGCCTAAAGATACAGTGATGACTGAATTATCAGTAACTCTCGCAGCAAGTCTAAATGTAAAATTGCTTGTGGGAGGACCAGGTGAGTTCACTCTAAATACAAGAGCTCCATCAACATGTCCACAAAATGGCCCATTGCTCACTAGTGAGAGAATATCTTGAAGCTTCAATGGCGGGCAGAGAACATCAATGAGGTGTTGAGCAGACTGGGAGAGTCTCTGGTTTTCTTTTGGAAGTTCAACATGATACCAACAAAACTCTTTGCCACTACCTTCAGCAAGATCCCACTCCTTGTGATAATAGTTACCAAGCCCATCAAAAATATAAGCTTTCTTTCTGACCATACCAGGAAAATGTGTCTGGGAGCGAGTATTTTGCCTCAAAGGGACACTGGCAGAAGGCATTCTATCTAATTCATCTAACTCACCATCGCCAATCGGTTCTTCTTGAGCTAGATCCATATTGATGCTCCACCACCTTTGACCGATCAATAACCCGAGCCTATATCAAGCTAAAATTCCTAACTCAGCTTCCAATACTATAAAATTGGTTTATTTAGCTTAAAGATGAATCATGGCTACATCCAGCAGCAAGGAGACACAAATTTTAGCACAAAAATCAGCTCCTCGTCCAGAATTCAATGTACAAAACGAACAAAGCAATCTCAACAGAACCCCCAGAATGTCCGATTCATCGCCAACCACTCCCCTCAAAACCAGTCAACTATGAACCTGTCAACCGTAGAAACAACCCCAAAACAAGAAACAGCGAAACAACCAGATTAATCAACTCGAAACCGCTGAAACAATGGAATTTCTTACCTCGTCCAAAATCGTCAAACCAAGTGCAGAACTGGCCAAAATCCGATCAAGATCCGTCTTTGAATTTTGAAAGGTTCCTTCTTATGGGGTTTTGTTCGTTTGACAACCAGGTTTGAAAAAGTCGGACACTTCCATGCGTTGTCGACAACTACACATTCGTGAAAAGGAGACCGGCGGATAACACGATGGATGGAAGAGAAAAGGAAGACTTGGGGGTGGAGAAGTTTCATAGAAACTTCGACGGCAGGTGCTTACTATAAACACGGAGAATGAATAGAAAATGAGGAAGTTGGATTTTGATTTAGGTGGGTGGACAACCTGGTGGCTGGAATGCCATGGCAACGCCTATAACTAACGGATCGTGATTTTTCTTTTTCTCGTTTTTCTTCATTTTTTTTAGATCGATTTCCGACCTAAATCCCTTTTTGCCCCCTGAACTTTTCCAACTCGGACTTTTATCCCCTAAACTTTGACTCAGTTCGACTTGCCTCTAAAACTTTGCAAACTGGGACTTTTTACTCCCTCAACCTGGTTAAATAGAGAATGTGTACTAAAATAAAAACAAAAATAGACCTAAATAACTAATTAAATTATTTTTCCAATGATTGATCTTTGTGAGCAAACAATAAGCATAAAGGCTGCAGTTTCACATTTGAAATTATTTATCTGTCATTTATTTTTATTTATAAGTTTGTATTAAAGCTTTTTATTGTTTGCTCAAAATAATCAATAATTAGACAAATGATTTTGTTAGCTCTTCAATTTTATTTTATTTTCATTTTAATACATATTCTTTATTTAATTGAACAAAAGAGGTAAAAGGTCCCAATTTGTAAAATTTGAGTTTGAGAGACGAGTCGAACTGAGTTTAAATTTAACATGTAAAAGGTCTGAGTTAGCAAAATTTAGGAGACAAAGGAGGCTTTAGGCAATTGATTTCCTATGCCCATTAATCTTGTGATTTTAGGAAAATGGGTGTACAAGATACACTCGTATTAGACTCACTTGTTCTTGTGGAATATCTAGTTGTTTCTAGTAACA
Organism: Aquilaria yunnanensis; assembly: GCA_039654915.1. Taxonomy (NCBI): domain Eukaryota; kingdom Viridiplantae; phylum Streptophyta; class Magnoliopsida; order Malvales; family Thymelaeaceae; genus Aquilaria; species Aquilaria yunnanensis. Next base: position 98,443,154 of record CM077593.1, on the reverse strand, counting down.
ATATAGTTGTGCGCACAAGCATTTAGATATTCCCTAAAAAAATTTGCTCTTTTTTAAGCATTATGCATGCTATTTTAAAAATATATAATTTATTTTTAATTATTTAGATGTAATTTAAACATTAGATGTTTCTGATTTTAATGTTATTCCATAGATTGTTGCATTCTCTGTTCTTTAATCATGTTCCATTATTATTTCTTAATGTTTTATTATTTGTTGATTTTATTCTCATGCGTATTCTTATGGTAATCTTTTCATATTTTTGGTGCTCCCATTAACAACTATTATTGCTTGATATATCATTCTCCTTAATTCAATTGTTCATTTGCAGGTTCTTTTTTGTTCTCTCATATGTATCTTCTTGCTTGATCTTACTTTATTGCTGCTATTGTTCTCTCTTTATTTTAAGCATTTATATTTCATCTAAAAACATACAAAAAAATTATCGCAAAGAGAAATTTTCAAATGTAGAAAGAGCAATGTACAAATACAAACGTTGGTTGGGGCTGAACAAAAATAAAAGAGGAGAGTGAATAAAAGCCAACACCGAGTTTATTTTAACTTAATTCAATTTAATTTAAAATGGTGTATTTTTATTTTTATATTTTTTAATTAAAATCAATTTTATTTAAAATCTAAAACATGCAGATATAATAATTCATTAAAAGTAAAAATTTTATGATATTATTAAATTTTTATGAATTTCTTTGAGATATTAAAAAATATTTGGGCTCAATAACAAGAAAAAGGTTGAACTTAAAACAAAAGGCCGTAAAATAGCAATTGGGCCCAAAAATAGATCCGGGCCCGAAAAACTAAAGCAGGCTTAACGGACAGCGAGCCTGTTGCTTATTCTTCCTCCAGAAGCGCCTTGCGAGCCCGGCCACGCTTGTATCCTACGGGTCGGCCGCATTTTATCCTTATTCCAGGAATAATTCATTTCTTTACATCACAGTGCATCAAAGCAAAAATTAAGGGAAAGAAAATCATGGGTTAAATAAAAAAATTATTCATTTTTCATTAATGAGCATCTGAGATACGAAGATATTTATACTTCTTTTCATATGCCGAAATATGAAATTCAGACTCTAGTGCAGATGGTAGGCACCCGAGATTAACGTACTCATTAGTGAGAGCTATTAGTATTTATCAAATTTTTTCCCCAAGATTTAAATAATATTACAATTTTCCTCGTTCTGTTTCAGATATGTATACTATTTTATATTTACAAAAAGAAAGAACTGATAAATTAAAATTTCCATTTACTGTAAAAAAAGTATCATACATGCTGAAATTATTGAAAGATGACGACCGCACAATTTAAATTAAGATTTCAGATATTGTTGTCAGACAGTGTAAAAAAAACAGGAGATAAAGTGTATGTTTATGTAATTAACCCAAATATCAAAGAAACCTCCAAAAATTTTAAATTAGCAAAACAACCACAAATACTTTTTCCCAACCATCCCCTTTTGAGTCACTACTGTTGTAAATGAATAGAGCGTTTAGTGAATCATTCATGAACCGTTATGTGAGAGTTCATTTATGTTCACTAATTTAAGTAAATGAACAAATACAGACAGATTTTTCTATTCGATTAGTTAAACGGACGAACACGAACAATGTTTCACTCACCTATATATTCACAAATAGTTCGGTTATTACTTGTTTATGTTTGTTTGTTTATTTATTTATTTGTTTATATATTAGTTATATATTTATCATTATATATTTTTATATATTTGTTTGTTTACGTTCACAAACGGTTGGTTTAGGGTTCACGAACGCGTCCGTTAGTATATATTCTTTTAATATTGTTCGCGAACAGTTCATTTATGGTTCATGAACTTGTTCATTCATATATGTTTGTTTGAATCACGATAATGTTATTATAAATGAACAAACAAGAACATTGTCTAGTTATAAATGGATGAACATGAATAGAGCAAGTATGTTTGTTTATTATTCATATTCATGTTCATAATTATTAAAAGTTAAAGTGAATAAACATGAGCATGCCTGTTTGTGTTATTTCGATTCATTTACAGCCTTATGAATCATAAAGGTCCTAAATCCTAACCATGCCTATGGGAAGAATTTAATTATCTTCGAAGTGGGTGAAGTGTGACTGTGTGAGATTAATTATTGCATGTATGCAGATGTGACTTGCCTGCATGATTATAAGTTGTCCAAAGGAAGACACATATATATGATAGTATTCTTTTGTCTCATTAGTTTAAAATTTTTGTGAACATATGTAAGACCATTATTATATATGATATTTTGTTAGTGGATCTCCTAGTTGAGATCTCCCTAACAAGTGGTATTATAGCTAATAGTTTTGCTTAGATATGAGAATTGGTGTGATAAAGTGTGTCATTGGTATGTCATGAGTAATAAGGAGATTGTTGAGGATATATGCAATTAACTTGTTCCAACAGTTCTTAAACTTCATATCGTAATAACAATTAAAAACTAAAAGATCTTTTTTCAGGTTAGTGTTTGCGAGACTATGGCTATTTGTGCCGCAGAATTTATTGTCTTTAGATGTAGGCCTCTTCACGTAATGTAAATTACCCAATTCCTCATTGGGTAGCCAAAGCAGAAGAAGAGATACCAGATATGCGCTTGTTTGGCGCAGGATCTGAAGAAGAGCATATGTTTTGCTTGTTTGGCGCAGGATCTGAAGAAGAGCATATGTTTTTCAAACAACTTATCATATTATGTGAAAGGCAAGGAGTTCTATAAAATTGTGAAATTTCATGTGGTATTTCGCTTATTGCAAGTAGGTGTTAGGTGATACATAAGTTTTTATAAGTTGTCATTTTTCCGCTCTATATACTTTAGTACTTTACAATGTTTCCCACACAGATGTTTTTTGTTTTTTGGTACATTTTTTCAATTTATCATGGTATACCATAATAATGAGTTTTTTTTTTTATTTTGCATCAAGGTACCATGCATACATATATAAAGTAATTAAATAAATTGATACACATATTTTGACATAACTACTTATTTTGTTTCTTTATTTGGAAATAGAATTTAATTCTAAATGATATTACATAATCGAGAAATCCAAATTATTTTAATTTTATTTAGGTTTTACCATTTCAATTTAATTTAAAACACAAAACAAAAACTCACAGTTTCATCATTTATCTGTGCGGCATGCCTAAGAACAAAATTATAAAGATGTAGGTATTATTTGCCGCTGTAAGGCCACAAATATTGTTTCTTTTTTTTTCCCCCTCATATATCACTAAATTAGCCTTTTTTTTACTCAAGAATATTATTTTATATATATTCAATTTTTATGTTTTCTCATATAAAAAATATTACCATTCATATATATATTTTTTCTATTATGAAGATTATGATGAAAATAATTAGAATAAATATAAAAATTAAAGGTAAAAAAAATTATATTAAATTTATTTCATGTTAATAGATGTTGGAAGTTAAAAAAAGATTGTTTATTATCCTTTTATTTTATTTAATTAATAATTTATAGTTTCTAAAGTAAAATAACAAGAACAGAAGTTTTTGTATAATTTATGTTTTACTAAAATTGAAATTTTCCATTCTAATTAAATTAAATAGTTGTGACTTTTATCCATGAATAATATATTATGGAAAATTAGTAACAATATGCGTTGTGTGTGTGTGTGTATATATATATAATATATCTATGATTTATATAAACATAAAAAATATGTATACTAAAATTTGAAAAAAGATAATTTGATAATTTGATAGTCATCACCTTGTCAGGTGTATTATAATCGATTTGATCATGATATGTGGCCCAACGACCACCAGGGTTGGAATGATGTGATGCTTCTTTCATAATCATAGATGGTAGCAATAAAAGCATTCTACAATATCCCCCAAGAAAAGGGTAAGAAAACTCTCCTAAATTTGAGTCATTTGATTGGCCCAAAACCAACCTCAGCCATTGAATTTCCTACCTGCAATCGGCTGAATAGGTTAAAGAGGAGAGATTTGGAAAAATTTTGGGTCATAAACTAGGTCATGTTTGGATCGCGAACTGACCCAATTGCAATCCTACGTTTGCCTTCTCGATTACGATTATCGGTGGCAAAATTGGTATAGCCTTTGACGTGGGTAGGTTGCAATGGTTATAGGAGAAGCCGGATATTAGTTTCTGGACGGCGATAACGGAAGGAATGCTAAGGATGGCGATTGATCAGTCCAGCAAGCTAGGATCCCTGATTTCGCATTTCTAGTAGTCGACGAAGCATGAAATAGGTTCTGATGGATGTGGCAGCATGGCGACAAATGTCCTAGAGGGTTTGCGACGGATAAACGATGACAATGGTGGCACTAGTAAGGTTGGCATTGGTGAATGACACATAAGGAAATATGGGGTGTTATTGGTAAAATTTGTAATGATTCAAGGACTATAGCCATGATTCCGCCCTTTTCTTAAGAAGTTTTCAATTAAGTCTCTAAATATTACAAGGTTTGTTATACTAACCAAACATTTTTTGAACATGTTAACTTTGACCCCAAACTCACAAACATGTCAAATTTGCCCAAGATAATTAATAATTGTCTGGGTACCTCTAGGTACCTTAAAAGTGAACCGCTAACATTTTTAGGTTACTTTCAAGGTGACCTGATCACAATTTAAGTATCTTCAAGGTGACCTGGTAATCTTTTTAGGTTGCCTTCAATATGACCCCATCACACTTTAGGTATTTTTAAGGTGATCCGATAATCTTTTTAGGTTACCTTCAATGTGATCTGATCACAATTTAAGTATCTTCAAGGTGACTCGGTAAGCTTTTTAGGTTACCTTCAAAGTGACCTAATCACAATTTAGGTACCTTTAAGATGACCCGGTAATCTTTTCAGGTTATCTTCAATGTGAACTGGTCACACTTTAAGTATCTTCAAGGTGACTCGGTCTTCTTTTTAGGTTACTTTCAATGTGACCCGGTTACATTTTAGGTGCTTTCAAGGTAGACTCGGTAATCTTTTTATGTTATCTTCAATGTGACTTCGTCACACTTTAGATACATTCAAAGTGACCTACGCATCTTTTTAGGTTTCTTCAATGTGACCCGGTCATAATTTAGGTACTTTGAAGGTGACTCGGTAGTATTTTTAGGTCACCTTCAATGTGATCCGATCACAGCTTAGGTACCCTCAAAGTGATCCAATTACCTTTTTAGGTTACTTTTAATGTGACCCAGTTACAATTTAGGTGTCTTCAAGGTAACCCGATAATCTTTTTAGCTTACCTGTAATGTGACCCGGTTACACTTTATGTACATTCAAGTTGACCCGGTCACCTTTTTAGGTTTCCTTCTATGTGACCTGGTAATCTTTTTAGGTTATTTTTAATGTGATATGATCATACTTTAAGTACATGCAAGGTTAAATTGCTTAAAAATTGAATTCTTTAAGATTAATTTTTACGAAAATCATATAAAAATAGACATATTAATTTTAAAATCAAATATGAATTAAAGTAAAATTTTTAGAACTCCACAAAAAAATTGTTAAAGGAAGTTGGCCAAATCGGCCGAAATAATAAACATTTTAAAAGTAAAAACAATTTTTTTGGCACAAAATAACTATTTTACAAAAAATTAAGTTTTGGGATGATGAAAAAATTGTAAAATTATCCAAAAATGTAAATTTTCCCAAAATAGCCCTAAATAATTAACATAATATGTTTTAAACAATAGATACATTTTTTTATCATAATAAAAACACCCAAATTGTTTTCCGAGCCAAGCAAAGAAAACTGAATTTTGTGCCGGTTCGCAAAAAAATTGAAATAACAAAAATTGGGCCAGATAAGAAAAATGAAAAACAAAATGGGCATATTTTTTATTCTAACCCAAAATTAAGATTGTTACACGTGGAACCTGTTTTACAACTTGGCTTAAAAACTCAATATATCTATTGGCCACATCTCAAATTTTAGGTACTCATTTGAAATAAATTAAAAAAAATTGTAGGAATATTGGCAACCAAACCTCTAAAAGTAACTACTAATTTGTAAATAATCTATAAAACTGCTATAAGTATCTCTAACCAAAATATTTTTTTCCTGTACATTTCTTGCTTTAGTGACCTAACGATGGTGGACTTGGAATGTAACCATTACACTTGCAAGGTGTTTGACGACCTCTAAGCATTTGTTTCCTTGATAAAATCTACTCACTGTTTAATGGTGTTGCCATCTCAAACCAGGAGAAACAGTAATATTTATGAAACTTTGAAAGAATCCATAAGAAGCATAAATATGAAACTTTTAAAGAATTCAACAGTAATAATCAAAAGAGAAAAGTTTAATAAATAAATATGCTAAATCTATAACATAAAACTTGAATAAAGATAAATATGGTTGGAGAATTAAGGGTCATAATCAAAAGCCAACAACTATACTATTTAACTAATAAAAAACATCAAAAGTTGCCATGAATCATGGAAAAAAAATTGACATTTTTTTCAAAAACTCAAATATTCTGATTATATTTGCAAATTTTTGAATAAAAGGAACATGAGAATTTATGGGATCGATGACTTCGTCAATGAATTTAGGGGTGATCATCGGGAGGCACAAGAGGATGAATAGATAAAAAAGGGAAGGATGGTGGAGTCGTCTCTCAGCTTTGGTTTAGGAGTACAATGAATTTAAAATTTTCACATTTTTTATTTATATAGACTATCTAATTACTAGTTCTTAAAAAAATTTATTAGATATTATTTTTATTGTCTCTTGATGATGGGAAATCATTTTTAGATGAGATTTAAGGGTTCAAAAGTTCAGGTTAGGATATGAGGTTTATAATTATTATACTATACACATATATTTAATTAGACATATGTAGTGATTATTGTATATTATTCTTATATGAAGGGTTTTAGTATATTATTGTATATTATTCTTATATGAAGTGATTATTTGCCCAAATTATAGTTTTATTGATAATTCACAATGCAAGTCTGCAAGAAGTCAAAAAAGTAATTTTAAGATTTTTTTTTCAAAATTATTTTTGTTTGTAAATTTTTCAACTTAAGTATCCTAAAAGGATAAAAATTAGTAAAAAATATTTTACTCCAATAAAAGGTTTATGGGTTCTTCCAAAACATTGATGATGTTGGTAAGTTTAATGATTTTGATAAACAAATGTCAATATTACAACATTGATACCTAAACTTTTAAGTACAGTGTAATAAAGTACTTAAATTTTAAAAAATTTCTTTTTACCACCTGTAATAATTACATGGCGAATCCTTAAATTTTTAAAATTTTTACATTTTCACCTAAAAATTTTGAAATTTAACAATTTAGTACTATAGACAACAATGAATTGGACTTACATTTCATAGTAAAAGTTAGAAATTATAGTAAATTTATTGGCACATAATTAATAAATTTTTTAATTAAACAAACTAAAAGAAGGAAAACTAACCTAAATAAAATCACATAAAATTTAAATTCTTTAAGGTTAATTTTTACAAAAATCATATAAAAAATATGATCGATCCAGTTATTCCAACTTATATATGAGTAACTAGTTAACTTGACTGTCAACCTGAATCCTGCCGAAACATGCTAAAGAAAATTTTATGAATTTTTTAATTAAACATACTAAAAGAAGGAAAATAACCTAACCTGGATCTGAATTCATGTTAACTTTGATTAAAACTAAACTTGAATAATCTGACATAAACTTGACATGGCCCACCCAATTGTCATCACTAATTTCTGCTAAACCATATTTTTAAAAATTTAGTGACATTTTATTGAGTATTCTAAAAGTTTAAATAAGTATAAGCATGTCTTATATTGGTGACAGTTATATACTTGAATTTTCAACATGTCTCAAATTTAGGTACCCGATCTTTTGTAAATTATTATTTTTTTACATAAAAAAAGTTTGCAAAATTGGTCATTAGTAACATTTATTATTTTTTTAACATTGTACATCAACTATATATACTATTAGGTGCTTAATTTTAAATTCTTTGCTATGTTACTATTGCTTTGTAAATTTCTTTTCATTTGCTTTACTAAGTTGATTAGTATACACAAATTATATATTTTCAATACCATTGGCATATGTATAAAATAATATTTTATTAAGTGTATTATTCAACATTTAATACTATTATTAAGGTTTAAGGTTATGGTTAAGGTTATGGTTTATGTATCTGGGTTTTAAGATTTTAGATATCCAATCTTTAAATTATTAATTCTCTTACACAACAAATTTTGCAAGATTGTGGTAGGTATCTGGGTTTAATGATCTTGGCAAGCAAATGTCAATTTTAAATTCCTTGCTATGTTATTATTACTTTGCAAATTACTTTTCATTTTTTTTACTAAGTTTATCAGTATGCATAAATTTTATATTTTGAGTACTATTGGCATATGTATAAAATAATATTTTATTATGTGTATTATTCAATACTTAATATTATTGGTAAGGTTTAAGGGTTAAGGGTTTTAGTATATTATTGTATAGTATTCTTATATGAAGTAATTATTTAACCAAATTATAGTTTTATTGATTATTCATACTTCAAGAAGTCAAAAAAGTAATTTTAAGATTTTTTTGTCCAAAGTATGTTTTTTTTTTTTTGTAAATTTTCAGCTTAACTAACCCAAAAGGATAAAAATTAGTAAAAAAATATTTTATTTTCGTAAAAAGTATTCAAAAAAAGTAAATTCATAGGAGCATAATTAATTTTTTTTAATTAAACATACTAATAGAAGGAAAATTAACTTAAATTAAATCGCATAAAAATTGAATTTTTTAAGGTTAATTTTTATAAAAATCATATAAAAATAGAATTGATCTAATCATTTCAGCTTAAGCACCAATAATTCGAGCCAACCCGACTGTTAACCCGAATCCGATCTAAAATTAATTGAGATTGAAATTTACCTGACTTTGTTTTAAACCCAAACCTAAATGAACCTGACCCAACCCAACTTGAGCATTAAATCTACTCAACCTAAAATCAACTTGAACCTAAATAACTAGGCATAAACTTGAATTCATGTTAATCCAATTAAACCATAACTTTAATGATCTAACTTGTTCTACCTAATTGTCATCCCTCATTTATGCTAAACTATATTTTTAAGAATCGTAAGTGACATTTTAATGATTATACGGAAAGTTTAAAGAAATATAATGGTGCCTTATTTTGATGACAATTAGATCCTTGAATTTATAACTTGTCTCAAATTTAGGTACCTAATCTTTAAATTTTTAAATTTTTTACATCACAAAAACTGCAAAATTGGTCACTAGTGAATATTATGCTTTCAACATCATACATCAACAATATATACCATTAGGTGCTCATTTTTAAATTCTTTGCTATGTTACTATTACATTCTAAAATATTCTTCATTTGCTTTACTAAGTTGATCAATATACACAAATTTTATTATTTGAGCACCACTGGCATATCTATTAAATAATTTTTTATTAGGTGTATTACTCAAAAATTATTTTTTTTACAGAGCTAATATTTTTAAAAGTATTATCCTCATTTTTTCCAATTTTTCATAGATAATAATGATGCAAACCAACCCAAAGTGGCTTGAATTTTTATTTTCTTTCTTTCCATTGACAATAAATATTTTATATTGAATGGAATTTGGAAGAAAAAACATTGTCTCTTTCTCATTCTCTTTCTCATAGAATCCCACTCTCATTTTTCTTGATTAATTCGGTTTGGACCGAACTGAACTAAAATATTTCAATTTGGTTTGAGTTCGATTTTAGAGGCTAATTCAGTATATTTGGTTCTTATCATCCAAAACTAAAAATAAAATAAACCAAATAATTCAGTTCAGTTTAAACCAAATATACCGAATGATCACCCTTAAATTCTAGGTTTTTCCCAAGCTAAATTCCTTGTTAACTTAATTATGCAATTCAGCTTCCAAGCTTTCTCGATTATGCAACTAAGTCATAAACAAATTCTAGATTTCATTCCAAACTACCTAAGGGCAACATAATCAAATCACAATTTCATGGGGGATAGAGTGAAAATTACGAGAAACTGTGACATCTCAAATATAATATTTTTTTTCATATTTCATCCAACTGTGCAATAAAAATGAGTGATTATGTGAAATAATCATAATGCCACTCTTGGTCCAGTTTGCCTAAATAACCAATTTTTTCCTTTTTAAGCTATTGTACTTCATTAAATTGAGACTTTACTTCCAATAAATATTCTAAGTATATGAAATTATTAAAATAATCAAGATTATCTCTATAATATGGAATATTAAATAGGAGGGCAGTTACAACATATATTTTGAACTACTCATTTTAAAAAATATTTTATTGAAATAAATTAATTGATAACAATTTTACCTTTCAAAAAAATTGATAATGATTTTTATTTGTTTACTTTTCAATTCTTAAAAACATTTTCCCAATTTTTACAATCTTTATCTGGTAAAAATAGGTTGATTTTAAGTTTATTATTTTATTCTATCTCCATGTTCCCACATAACTTTTACATTTTTTTTTCTTTTTAATCTTTCTCTTACCCGTTTTTTTTTTTTTTTTGCCCATTTTCTTGCGTCCCGATCTTTTTCTTCTCTCTCTTCTCCACCGGTTGCCCCAATCCCGCCGGTTTCATCTGCTGATGTCAGCAGCAACCAAAGGCTGCGATTGAGGGAGGAGCAGCGACCTCCTTTTTGGGGTGGGTATTCTAAAATCTTCCGGTAGGAATAACTTATCCTAAACGTTTAGAGTCTTAGACTGCCAGGTTGGTTTTGACTGGTGAAGAATGCGTCTAGATGGGAAGAGATCAGGCCTTTGCGTTAATGCCTATTTATAGATTGCTTTTCCAGTGCTTAAGCTTGGTTTTGGTGTTACTGTTCATACCTTTCTGCTAAATTCATTTGTTCTGCCCTTTGATGTAATTGGTCTATCCGTTCCTTTTTGTTTGGGGGCCCCGTTGTGTTCATGTTTTGCTGCTAGCTGTGGTAGATCATCATATTTGAATGAAGAAAAAAAATGCTTAATGAGTTGCCCATTTTTGTTCTGTATATTATATAGGCTACATCATGTTCAATTATTTTGTATTTGTAGGAAGCCCTTTTTGGTCCTCTAATTCTGTGTGCGCCAACACGGTCTACATTGTTTATTATATCTAGTTTCACATGGTTTTGTGCCAGTCGTACCTCTGGATTTCCCCAGAAAAACTACTGAATGCTATTTGGTCTTTTTTTGCTTTAATTGCTGTCCTAATTAAGTACACATTCTGTAGGCCTTGTTGGTTTTTGTATACAACCGATATATATAGTTGTGTAAACACCATTTAGCTCCATAGAGACTAGAGTAGTGAAAGATATTCGTCATTTCCTAAAATTAGAATATATTGATTTTCTATATGATTTCAGAGCAAAACCGAGCAAATTTCTTTTGACGCGATATCGTCAATGTCAACATACTCTGACAAACAAAAAGAGGGTTAAAGTAACAGAAAAATAAGAGCAAAACAAGGCTTTAAAAATGAAGTGGGAGAAGAGGTTAAAGTAATGAAAGAGGTTCACATGGTTTGGTCCCATTAGTTGTCAAGTTGATGAGCCGATAAAGGCCATTCCATAGAAAATAGGTTCGGATTTGATCGTTCTTTAATTTGCATACTTACATGTCATGAATCATGATAACAACAGCATTAAAAATCATTTGATAAGAATCTTCCCAAATATTCCCATTTCTCTTAGTCAATTTAGATGAATCTTTTTATTTATTTCTGTACTTTCATTTGTTTAAATATTATGTGTCCCAAAGTATCAACATGAAGATTCAGCCCTTGCCCCACGGATAGGAGAAGACTCCCAAGCATCAATCACGGTAGAGCTATGCATTGTTTCGGGACCAAACTCAACCACTCTTAGATTAATGGTATATCCAACCGCAAAAGTTTCAAATAAAATTTTCTAGTTTAGTTGGTGTTTTAATTCTTTTAACTTATATTTTCTTAAATTAGTTTTTCTTGTTTAGAACTCATTAGGTATATAATATATATCCACAAATTAATATTATTGAGCATGTGTACAAATAACTTGTCTTATACGGTTAGAAATTATTTAAAATGAGATACTTATATATTAATAGTATTTTATCTGTTACCTCATTGGTTTTCACTCTTGGAAACATGTGCCAAGCCATAACTAGGCTATATAGATAAGAGTACTGATTGAATAAACCTAACTTATGTCATAAGCCTTCCTTCTACTATATAACTACTGTCACTTCAACCCCTACCTATTAAAAACTATCATCCGGCAGACGCGCTACGATTTCTATTAAATTACAAGCGTGCCACCGCATCCAAAACTCTTAAAATTACATCTTATGCCATCCAATAAATATCTGCAGCGCGAAACCCGAAACAATTCAACTTCTCCGAGAAGCTTTTGGTCCGTCGCCGATGCATTGTTGCATACTTGCATTCAACCGCTCAACTCCATTTTCTGTTGAAACGCTGGACAGAATCTCTGCCCTAGCAGCTAAACTTCCGTCGTGAAAAACCTACCTAGCCGACAATAAACTGATTTCCGGTGTAAATCGGAGAATTACAACGATGAAGAGATCACGGGATGCAAAAATGTTTAGTGAGCAACTGTAAGTGCTTATCATTTTCCATAGCTGTCCATCTAACATGTTGCATCTTCCATTGTTGGTTGTTCTTTCGCACCATAAACGTATTTAATCCTTGCAGAAAGTCGATAATAAGAAAAAAAAAAAAAAGAAGCTCATGAACAAGGAAAAGAAGAAAAATGAAAGAAAATCACACCGGTTGCCAAAGACGAACTAGAAGCATCTACGAGGAATAAAAGAACTGGAAAGAAGCAAGAAGAAATCAAACATGAAAGGTATATCTCGTTTTTGTTCTTTTAACGGTATCTGTATGTTCCTCTATGTTCTTCAAATGTGAATGTGTTTGTTCTTTTGAGGAGGCACTTTTTGTCTGTCTTAGATCTCGTGTTTTTTAAAATTGCCTGTTTGTTCTTTTGTGTTTGTTCTTTTGTGTTTGTTCTTTTAGAAGTGTCTGTTTGTTCCTTTAGGAGGCATTGTTGGTTCTTTGGTACTCATGTGTTTGTTTTTTTAGAAAGCAGGCACTGTTTGTCTGTCTCAAATCTCATGTTTTTTAAAATTGCCTGTTTGTTCTATTGTGATTGTTCTTTTAGAAGTGCCTGTTTGTTCCTTTAGGAGGCATTGTTGGTTCTTTGGTACTCATGTGTTTGTTCTTTGAGAAAGCAGGCACTGTTTTACTGTCTTAAATATCATGTTTTTTAAAAGTGCCTGTTTGTTCTTTTGTGTTTGTTCTTTTAATAGTGTCTGTTTGTTCCTTTAGAAGGCATTATTGGTTCTTTGGTACTCATGTGTTTGTTCTTTTAGAAAGTACCGTTTGTACTTTTGTTCCTTCGTGTTTGCTCTTTTAAATGGGTATGTTTGTTTTTCTTTGGTGATTTGTTTGTTTTTTGTTCTTTTAGAAACCTTAATTATTTTTAGTGTTTCGTTGATTACACTTACGCCCGTTCTTGTTCTTTTGTGTTCTGGTACTTGTTCTTTCAGAAGGGTATATTTGTTCTTTTAGATAGGCATCTTTGTTCTTTGATAAGGCAATGTTTGGTCATTTTTTTACATGTTCATTTTTTGTTACTTAAGTGTTTGTGCTTACAAAAGGCACTGTTTGTTCTTTTTTCCTACTTGTACGTTCTTTTGGAGTAAATCTTTTTTTTTTCATTGTTTGCAGGTCATCTCTTACACCCAAGTGCTCTGCATTGCAAGTTCATGAGCTAATGCAAATAATATCAAACAACCCTGAACAGAAAAATGCTGTAATGGGGCTTGGGCTTGAAAAGCTTTTCCATCTTCCCGAGATTACTATTAGGCAGGAGCTGATGAACTTTTTAATCTCCGCCTTTGACTGCAACTCGTTGACTCTATGTATTCTAAATAAGAGGGAGATTGAGATTGCCGTTGCTGATGCCCATGTATTATTTGGGATACCCTTTGGGCAAATCACTGTGCAAACATATGACAGGTTCTTCACACCAAATTCTGATCGAGCCCCCCTATTTGCTTCTTGGGCGCAGCAATTTGGTGGCAAATCCCCACACCTGAGGCAACTAAGGGAAGCAATTCTTCAGGACAAAGAGGGAGGGGACAATTTCAAGAGGAACTTTATTGTCTTTGTTGCTACACATTTGATTGCTCCAACAGCAAAAGCAAATGACTGCACATGGAAAGTTGTGAAAGCAACAGAGGATTTATCATTTGTCAAGAATATGAACTGGGCTCAGTACTTGATTGATTCTCTTGTTTCATCAATTGAAAAGTACAAGTGGAAAAGTTCAATGGCCAACATTGGTGGATGCATCCTTCTCCTTCAGCAACTATACTTTGACAGATTTTGGATGAAGGGCCAACCAACTGTTCCTAGGCGGATACCAAGAGTGTCTGGATGGGACAACAAATTAATCATCCAAAGAATCAACCAAGAAAAAGCTGCAGGTTCCTTTGGACTAGGAAAGGTGACACTCTTTCTTCTTGTTTGTTCTCTTTTGTTCTTTTATATGTTACTGTTTGTTTTTTTCGAATCCTTTTTTTGTGCTTGTTTATTCTCTTACATATTTGTTCTTTTGCACGTTCTTGTCTGTACTTTGACCATATGTACATGTTACTGTTTGTTCTTTTAGGTTCTTTATTTGTTCTTGTTTATTCTTTTACTTGTTAGTGTTTGTTCTTTTCCTCGTTATTGTCTGTACTTTTACATGTTACTCTTTGTTCTTTTAGAATTCTCTGTTTTTTATTTGTTGTATCACTTGTTGTTTTATATTCTGTTGGTTGTACCTTTTATATCAATGTTTGTTCTTTTCCACGTTCTTGTCTGTACTTTTACATGTTACTCTTTGTTCATTCCCATTGTTTTTTGTGTTTAGGTGGCAGATGATACACTAGTTGCTACTGTCAGACAAAAATGGTTGGAAAACTTGCAAAACACATCTAGAGAGGCTGAGGAAAATGCACAAGGAGAATCGGCCTCACAAGAGGTTGAAAGATTTAAGGAACTTATTGATGCTGTGTTACAGCATGCAAAGAGGGCTGCGGATGTCAATCGGGATTTGTTTAAGGCCATGAAAGATGCCATGGATGCCTACCCCGATCAGACAATAACCATTGCTGAATACATGGCAATGAGGACACCTGCACAAGAAGGGTCATCTGACTCTCAGTTCAGTTCAACTGCCCCCAACCAAATTCATGAGTTGATACAGCTGTGGGAGCGTGCAAGAGAACGATTCACACAACCACAAAGACACAGCTGTGAGAGCGTGCGTAAATAAGGCTTTGATGATGATGGTGAAGAAGAGGATGATCAGATAAATGCAGAGGATTTATGTTTTGATGATTTGCAGCAAGATCATCATGACAGTGATGACGATGATGACTGTTTTCCACAGCCAAAGCAACCAGGGAAGCAAGGAGGCAATGAAGCATAGCATGAATCACAGCCAGAGCAACCAGGGGAGCAAGGAGTTGACACAGCTCTGGAAAATCCTGTTGAAGAAAAACATACAAAGAAATAGAGGATTACGTTCATCTTTTCACGCAAGTCTGGTAATATTTTGAACGAACAACATGAATCAATTCATACATGCCATTAAGGAAAAAGAGATGAAACACAACACGAACCAGCTGGTATGTTCTTTTTTGCTTGTTCTTTCTTTTATTACTGTTTGTTTTCTTTCATGTTCTCCTAAGTTCTTTTATGAGTTACTTTTTTGTTCTTTTGGCCTTCACTATTTGTTTTTTTTTACAGTTTTGTTTGTTCTTTTATGTGTTACTCTTTGTTCTTTTATGAGTGACTAATTGTTCTTTTACCATATGTACATGAAGATGAAGGTGATTTACGTTTTGATGATCTGGAGGAACATGATCATCATAGTAATATTTTTGAACGAACAACATGAATCAATTCTTGGACGCCAACCAGCTGGTATGTTCTCGTAAGTTCTTTTATGAGTTACTTTTTTGTTTTTTTCACCTTCACTGTTTGTTCTTTTTTAAATTCTTATTTGTTCTTTTATGTGTTACTTTTTATTGTTTTATGAGTTACTAATTGTTCTTTTACCATATGTACATGAAGAATCGATTGCTATTCAGACCAAGAAACAAGTAGAGACAAATAAGAGTAAGCTTCTATTCTCTCACTATTAATTTTGTTAATGATTGTTTTTTTTTTCTGCATTACAAATGATCTTCTACATTTTCTTTGCAGAACTTGTGAATTACTTGGATGAAATACCAGACTTCACATTGCTGTCAGACTCTCCAACTGATAATGTTGTTCCCAACTCTCCCATATCAAAACTCCTGACTGAGCTCCCAATATTGAGGCATCCACCAAATACTTTGAATGAACAAACCAAAGAACCAGAGGTAGCTACCATGCCTACCAGAGACATCAGCTTCATTCAAAATGAATTCATCCGAAAGTATGCTGCACATGCACCTACTGAAAAGCTTACAGACCTTGAAATTAAAGTTGTGGATAAAGCTCTTTCAATGAAGTATTATTCCTGCAGTTTTGTTTGTTCTTTTGTGCATTGGTGTTTATTCTTTTAGAAAGCCTTGTGTGTTCTTTTAGAAGTGTGTGTCTGTTCTTTTGTCCATTAGTGTTTGTTCTTTTAGAATGCCTTGTTTGTTCTTTTGTGCATTGGTGTTTGTTCTTTTAGAAAGCATTGTGTGTTCTTTTAGAAGTGCGTGTTTTTTCTTTTGTCCATTATTGTTTGTTCTTTTAGAATGCCTTGTTTGTTCTTTTAGAAGTGCGCATTTGTTCTTTGTTCCTTGTCTAAATTACTTGTGATTTATAATCTGCAGTTCAAGTTTGATTCAAATTTCTGATAATTCGGTTCCAACGGACACACTTGCGACATTACTTGGTGGAGGTTACGTTGAAGTACAAATTGTGCAAGTGTGGACAACCCTGCTAAACAAGAAGGAAAACCAGAGGCCTTAACAATAAAATGGCTTTCATCACTCAATTCTTATTAATAATCCTAAACCACTGCTCTAATTCATTTTTTTTCGCATGTTATTGTTTGTTCTTTTTAGAATTCTATGTTTGTTCTTTCTTTTGTCAGTGTTTGTTCATTTATGTTCCTTTATCAGTGTGTGCTTTTGGATATTCTTGTCTGTTTCTTTTCATGGTACTGTTTGCTCTTTTTTATGCTTCTGTTTGTCCTTTTGCATGTTGGTGCTTTTTCTTCTGTGTCTCTCCGCTCATTTCCACAAGTTCACTGCCTTGAATATCCTGGATAATGGGAAAAAGCAAAAGAAGAATAAGAAAACTGTTCTTAAGGAGATTAAACAAGCGGGAGTTGAAACTTTGACAAACTAGACTGCAAGCCAGAATTTACGGCCACTGGAACAATATGAACTGGTAGAATTTATTTTTTATTGTTATTCCACTTATGTTAGTGTGTATTATATGTTATTGTTATCTAAAGTATAATTTTACTTTGATGTAGATTTTTTTTCCAGTCATCCAACACGAACACTTCTTCATTATACTGTTTGATATGAAAGCAAGAAAAGTCAAGTCAATTGGCAACCTGCAAACAGTACAAACAAGATACCAGAAAATAAGAAGTGCACTCGTAAGTCACTCAATCTCTGGTCATTCTATTTGTTCTTTTATGTGTTGCCTCTTGTTCTTTTATTCTGAAAGATATGTCCATATCTTTTCTTGTGTTACTGTTTCTTCTTTTAGAATCCTTTTTTTAAGCTTGTTTATTCTCTTACATGTTACTCTTTGTTCTTTTGCACGTTCTTGTCTGTACTTTGACAATATGCACATGTTACTGTTTGTTCTTTTAGTCTTCTTTATTTGTTCTTGTTTATTCTTTTACATGTTAGTGTTTGTTCTTTTCCACGTTCTTGTCTGTACTTTTACATGTTACTCTTTGTTCTTTTAGAATTCTTTGTTAGTTATTTGTTGTATCACTTGTTGTTTTATATTCTATTGGTTGTACCTTTTATATCAATGTTTGTTCCTTATACTATATAACTACTGTCACTTCAACCCCTACCTATTAAAAACTATGACTCATTAGATGCTTTTTTTTCTTCTTGTTTCAGATGTTAACCTTCAACTCCTACATTGTCGAAACAATATCAAACTCAAGCATCCAATAACAGTCTTCCAACGCTTACATGTGAAGCTACTTTGGAAGGAAGTCATGTGTAAAGCTGGAAAGAAAAAAAAATATATGTTGAACGCAGTTGACTGCGGAATTTTCACATGTAGGCATTTGGAACTTTACGAGGGTAAGCAGTTTGATTCTGACTTGGGACCAAATGACATAATGAAGATTCATCGCATCAAGATTGCAGCGGAACTTCTCCTTTCGGAGCATAACAGCAAAAGGAATATTGTTCTTCGTGCCATAGGACAATAGAGAAACAAACTCTTAGGTCAACTGTTATACTTTTGTATAGGGTTTTTGGATCTATACTGGTTGTTTCTATGCAGATTGTATATATTTTTCTATGAAGAAAATATGAATATCAAAAAAATTATTATACTTTTGGCAATGAAGTTTTTGTTCTTTCATGTTACCTTCAATGTTACAAGGCACTGTTTGTCTTCCTTATATCTTGGTTTTTTATGATTGCCTGTTTGTACTTTTGTTCTTTTGTGTATCTTCTTTTCAAAGCTACTCTTTGTTCTTTTGGAAAGAAAAGTTTGTTCTTTTGTCCTTACGTGTTTGTTCTTTTAGAAGGGTATATTTGTCCTTTTAGAATGCATTGTTCATTCCTTTAGATTGTATGTTCTTTTGTTCTTTTATGTTTGTTCTTTTCACAGTAACTCTTTGTTCTTACATCAGAACAACTGTTCATTCCAATGCAACTCTTTGTTCTTACATCAAAACCTGTCTGTACTTTTACCTGATACTACATATTCAAAACACTTGTATGAAAATGTTATTCCTCTGTAGAGAATCATATAAAATTTCATAGAAGAACAAACAGTTCCCTATGAAAGAACAAATTGTTGACTATAAAATAACAAAGAAATATATGACACTACTTCTTTGACTTCTTCAAATTGCTTTTCATCACAACTGATACTATTTTTGTTCACTACATATTCATTACACTTGTATGAAAATGTTATTCCTCTGTAAAGAATCATATAAAATTTCATAGAAGAACAAACAGTTCCCGATGAAAGAACAAATTTCTGACCATAAAAGAACAAAGAAATATATGAAACTACTTCTTTGACTTCTTCAACTGCTTTTCAACACAACTCTGAATACGCTTCTTGTTGCGCCCCTTTGTCTTAACAGGCAACGGATTTTGTATTCCAGGCTCATTAACCCCAGACACACAACTGCTGCTAGGACCCATTGCTTGGTTAGAACTCAAACAAACACTCACCTTTATACTCAAATATGTGACCCATTGTTCACATAAATGTCTCGCCTCCTCAATTTCTTGACATAAAATCACAACATCATATATATCTTCCATCAACTTGTTTCTCCAAAACATGCTAACAAACTTCACATTAGTTCCACCACCCATACTATCAATATACTTACCAGCTCTAGCATTCTTTGTCCACCTTCTTACAATATACGCAGTAGAAATTGTTGTAATATTTCTCACATTAAAAATTCTGAGGATATGCAAAAAAAACCACCGCATCTCCTCAAAATGCTTGCATGAATAATTTACCTTAATTGAATCACTATTTCTGAAAGACACCATGCAGTAACGTCCTTCAGAATCTTGATTTGCAACTTCATACTCAAAAACACCATCAACCTCTCTTAACAACTTGTAATCAGCAAAAGAACCAATCTCAAGCTCATCCTTAAACTCTTTATAGATACAAAATATATATACCTCAGCAGCAAGCATCAAAAGCGAACAACGAAATTTCACACTCAATGACCCTCGGTTACGAAAATCTTCACCAACCTCAGCATCTCTCCATTCTCTGATTCTCTGCTCAATCGAATGAAACATTGACAAAAGTGATGTCTGGTTACTACAAATCCCATTCAACATGTGATTTGTACTTTCACTTTTCTGGGTTGACAATATACCTACAAAAAGAACATACATTAATTCATAAAAGAACACCAACTAATGAATGAAAGAACATACACTAATACATAAAATAACATATACTAGTAAGAAAAATATTGTAGATATTTTACACAAAGAACAAGCATTAACTGAAGAAAAACAAACAACAATATATAAAACAACACACATATATAGATGGGAAATTACCCGCTGAAAAAACATCTCTGCAATAAGCAAGGCACCACTTATCCCGCAGTGCAAATATACTCTCCAACCAACTATTACCTTCGAAACCAAATGTCTCTATCATATTTGACCACCTTTCAATAAACTCCTGAACAGTAATACAACCATAAAAACACCGGCTCAAAGCTCTAGAAAACTCTTTGTTGCTGTTCATTAACCACCCCAAATGTTTTCGTGCATTCTATGAAATATGCCACAAGCACAACCTATGTTTAGAACCATGCAAATGTCTCTCAGTAGCAAACATAATGGCAGCATCTTGGTCTGTCATAAAATTTGGTGGCTGAACACCTCCCATACTCTCCAAAAATTGATCAAACAACCACCCAAAAGTCTCATTCTCCTCGTTGATCAAGAAGCCACAACCAAAAATAACAATCTGCCTATGATTATTCTCTCCAACAAAGGGGGCACATATGAGACCATACATATTTGTTCTGTATGTTGTATCAAAAACAACAACATCACCAAAGCACTGATAATCTTCATACATACGTGAATCTCTCCATATAAAATTACCCAAATGACCGTCAACAACTTGATATTGATAGTAAAAATTGCAATCACAAGCATATCTTTCTTTAAAAAAATCAAGCAATGACTGCGCATCAGCACTCCCAATCTGAATTGACTTTTCACAAGTAAAAAAATTGTATAAATCCCTCTTCGTAAACCCAACAGACTCAATACCTCCATATTCTTGGTACATTATCCTGAATGCATCTATAGCTCGAATACCAATTTGCATGAAAGACATCAACATATTCTTCTTACTATCATCTATATGCCTTGCAGAATGCAAAAAATGAGTCTGATGTTGTGGAACAAATGAATGACTATGCTGCCTATCATGTCTATCACACTTCCAAGTACCACTCATATCAATTTTAAACCTCACAAATGCCCTGTAATTAGAACGAAAATTGGCTCTTTCATGACTCTCATCAATCACAGAACTATGTTTTTCACCAGCACAAGAACAGCAAAACTCCCTTCCACAACAAGAACCATTTACCCGACGACGGAGCCTAGTCTTCCTTACATCAAAATCATGGCTAAGACCATGCTTCCTGTAATACTCATATGCTTCATCCTCACCGCCAAACTCCATACCAGTCATATCAATCCGTTCAAATCCATCATCTTCAGAATAACCTGCATGCAGCTCCATTATAAGAACATATACAACATGCAAAAAGAACAAAGTCTTACACATAAAAGAACATATGCATTTTTAAAAGAACAAACTTTGTAGTATAAAAGAACAAGATCTAAAGCACAAAGGTACAAATAGTTCTGTAGAAAGGTACAAACACTAATGAAGAAAAGAACATAAAAGCCCAAAACATCAGTTCCGTCAAGACAACAGACTGTGAACCATAAAAAAATGAAGGCCAACTCATAAAAGCAAACATGCCAGAACAAAAAGCAAATGTGCCAGACCAAAAAGCATATATATAAAACCAATATAAAAAACAAAAAAAATAACACTGTCTAAAATAGAAAAGAACAAACAGTATTATTAGAAAGAACAAACAGTATTCTTAAAAAGAACATATACTAATATAAAAAAGAACATGTACTTTCAACATGAATACCACATGAAATCGCCAGAGAATTGGACAATGCACCCAAATTAGATCCCTGAACAGCAGATATCAAAGATCGAACATTTACTCCACAACCTAAATCACCAGAAATCTAACATGAAAAGGCAATCCAAATGTAAGCTACACAAACGAAACACAAATAAATATCAAGAACTCGTTCGTACATAAGTTAACAGAGCAAATAACATCGGACAACGAAGCAGGAGAAACATTAAGATCTAGATCCATTACCGACCACAAGCAAACACCTCCATCAAAACAAGAGTTCCGAAACTTGTCCTTCAACGGCACAGAAAAAAAACTAAGATCGAAATCCACACTGAAAAACGATCGATGCAACCAGAAACTCGCGAGACAAAGCTAGAAGAAGAAATGGAGTAGAAGAAGAAGCAGAACAATTAATCCACACCGAAGAATGATTGATGCAACCCGAAACTCGCGAGACAAAACTAGAGAAGAAACGGAGTAGAAGAAGAAGCAGAGCAACTAATTCTCAAGAAACGACAAACAAAAAACAGAAAAAAAGGAAATAGGTCATAATGGCACAGATGTAAATAAGTCAGTCGAATATCAAATGGCACGGATGTAAATAAGGTGTGCCTGGCGCACACAAGAATTGGCTTATAGATAAATCGAACTAATAGATATTCTATAACTAAATGACATAAATGGTCTATAATCTTTAGTCATCATTTTCTTTTAGTCTCTATCCTATTAAATGTTCTATTTCGGCCCTAAACCTATTAAAATTGCTTCATTTTACTCCCTCACACCATATGAAATTCATTAACTTAGAATAATTGCTTTACAAAAGCTTTTAAAATTTTAATTTAAATATTCGATAACTGTCTTCTAGTAAGTTTAATTAGTTTAATACTTTTTGACAATGAATAGACAATTTAAATTAGTAATTTTTCCTTCCTAAATTAAATAGGTTTAATTTGCAGAGAGAAAAAAAAATGATTTGAATTTTTTATTAAATGAAAAAAAAATTATACATATTAAATTTATTGTAAGATAGTTACCAGATAGTTTAAATTATAATATAAAAAGTTGTTATCAAGCAAATACTTTAAATTAGCAAATTTCATCAATTTGGGACTAAAATGAAATGTTTTCAATAGATTTAGGACTAAAATGAAACGTTTTGAATATGTTAAGAATTAAAACAGAACATTCAATAAATTAAGGATTAAAAAGAAACAATGGCTAATCGTTAGGGACTATTCATAAAATTTACTCGATATTTTATTAGTATTAGAAACACTATATCTTTAATTGAGAATTTTTCTCTTTAGATAGCTAGTTTATTTCATTCGCTAACTAACAGCCAATTTTTTCAGTCACCAGTCAGTTGTCAATTGGATATCATTCATTCGGGCCTCACATTTTGACAGATTATCGATCACCTTTTAAAAATATGATTGATAGCCAGCTGCCCGCATTGATCCGTGCAACCCGCCTCATAATTTTAGCAGTAGATCTAAACAAATGAATAGTCCATATTCACATCGTGATCTTTCTCCTTCAACTCCTATAAATATCTTTCTCATTATCTCTCTTCTTCACATCTTCATATCTTGTTGTTTATCATCTCATTGTTGTTCATTCCCACCAACTTATTTTCTCCTAATCCCCTATTTGTCTTCTGTCTAACTGATATGCCCTTTCCTTCCTGTAGTTCTCTTAGTTGTCTTAGTCTTCTCCTGTCATCTTGTTGTTTTTGTTTTCTTTTAGTTCTATTATGGTTTCAAAATTAGTACTAGCTTCCAAGAAACAAGATAAATACAACATCAACTTCCAAGATATATGATGGATAAAATTGGTTCAACTAACAAGAAAACAAAAATACCGGATTGAATTCAGATTATATTGCATCAAAGATTATCAATCAAACAATTAACAATGTGCACAAACCAAAAGGGGGATGATTTTGCTCAAAGTAGCGATCAATTGGAACGGTCACCATTGTTGACCACTGAGCGGCCAAATTTTTGTCACCATATTTGGTTGCCAATCACTCTCTCTTACATGATGATTAATGTTTTAGCAACTTAATAATGACCAATTTTTCCAATTATCAACAAGTGAAATACTAATCGATTGGGACCAATATTCCAATCATTAGTTTTCCAATGTTTTATTGTAATGAGGTAAAACCACATACCAACATGAATCCTCTTATATTATTGTGATTTTTATATGGAAAATCGCAAACTCACCGTTTTACATGATAAAAAAATTCATGTGAATTATTAGATTAAATGTGGCCTACACTGTCATAGTGATAGTCAATTACATTTTTTTCTTTTTCTTTTCAATTTTTTTTTATAATGAGTTTGAAGAGAAAGATCAACCTTAATCATTATTCTTCTTCGTAACATCCAAAGTCAAGGAACTCCATGTCATCATTTTAAAATTTCCAAGTAAACAAGACTAAATTAAGCTGCAAGTTCTGTAGTTGGTTTTCCTTGCTTTAAGTAGCAGAGGTTGTTTGTTCTCTCTGTGGCTCTGGGTCCTAGAGAGAGGGAAACCAAATTCATACCTGTCCCGTCATTTGTGCTCGGGTGGCAAGGGCACCAGATCTCCAGCCTACATCAGGGATCTATTCCCCCTCTTCTTCTTTAGTTTCCCACAATACTTAATAATATTATTTTGATTACCTTTTTATTTTGAATAAATTGACATTTTTCTTATCCATATACTTTGAATATATTGTTATGAGTTTCCAAATCCTAATCCGCAAGCGCACGAGACGTGTGTAGATAGGGTGCATAAGATATCATTCCCATGAGGATTGATTTGTATTGTTTACTAATTATCACTACCTTGAGACTCATTTTAGCTAAACAAGTAACAATTGATGATTTATTCACTATGAAAATAACTAAATTTGCAACTCCACTTAAATCATTATTAAACAAGAACAATAAACACAATGCAAATTAGAGGTTTTTTTGTGAATTAACGAAACACACTTCCTATGGTTTTCACTATTTGGCTTGGTTAGCTAGTGAATTAAGGCTAATAGTTTGGTTTTTCTACTTGTTAGTGAAGTTAACTAATTGAGCATTTACTCTCCCAAGTGAAAGGGCCACTCTCCCAAACTTATATTAGAATGGACTCCCATCCAAATTGCTAGTTCAAGAGGGACATTACAAGTTCAATTTATTTTCACCTAGTGTCCTAGAATAGTCTCCCAACAAGCCCATGACCATTACACTTTTCTTCTAATTCCAATTCCTTTTAATCTTTTCCAAGAATTTAAAAAAAATTTAAGGTGTAATTGACTAAGGCCCATAATCAATGAACACAACAATAAGTTTAAGGAGAAGAGTAAACAAGCAATAGAGGAAAACCAAAGTCAAATAGCTATTAATTTAACCAATATAACCAATTCAAGTAGCTACAACCATAAAAAGTGTAGAGAAAATTACTCCATAATCAAATTAAACATAAACATGAAAATACATAAAAGAGCATCCATGTTTAAATATAAGAAGAATGAAGGAAAGAAGGAACCCAAGAGACTCTAGATGCTTGATTCCTCCAGACTCCTACAAGTCTTCAAATCCCCCAAGTCTTCTTCAAGTAAAAATCCACAAGTGCTCCCAAAGAAGAAAAAATGCAATAGATGGTGATGAAAAACTTAAGTTTAAGATGAGAAGATGAAGATGAAATATGAGTTTTTTTGCTACGTTCCAGGTTTTTCTACTCTTAGAGATATCATTTTTATCCCACCTACCAATTTGGATACAAACCCTTGGCCAATAACAAGCTTTGGTTCAAAAATTGAGGTGGGAGACCATTTTCTCGGGTACATAAACGCCTAGGCCTCAAGAGGGGGTGTTTTGGCTACTAGGCCTCCAAGTTCAAGGTGCCTAGTGCCTAGCCCTCAGGAAGGGGCTATCTGGTGCCTAGGCCTCCAGTGGCACCTAAGCCTCATGAGGTGATTTTTCAAGCAAAAACACTTTGAACTATGGTGCTTAGGCTTCACTCCTAGGGCCTAGACCTCATAGTTATAAATTTGCTTTGACTTCCACATGCCTATGTTTCGTTCCACTTGTCCCAGTGTCATTTCAATGCTACGGTCTGCTTCTCCAACCTATAAAATGAAAAAGCAAAGAAAGAATCGGCCGAAAATGTTGGGTGGTAAGGTAGAAAAGGTGGTCAAAGTTGACAAAAAAGTCAACATATTTGACCACAAAATTAACATCTATCATATCTCATTTTAGACCTTATACCTTATATTATTGATTCTAAATAACAAAACAAAAATCATACGGGATCATTAAGAATTCCAAAAGGTAAAAAATAAAAAGAATATTAATTTTTACACAAAATAATTGTTTACTTAAATTGCATGTCAATTATAACACTATATTTCAAGAAACTTATCAAGTGAATATTTTCTATTTAAAAAAAAACAAGTTAGTTTTTTGCTAAAGAAAAGGCAAGTTATTTTTTGATTTTATTTAGGCTGGGTAATGAAAAAATTTAGTAATAATTTTTTTAAAATAAATGCATTAACAAATGGCTTATATGATCTAGCAGCCCCTGAACTTTGAAAACTCAATGAGTTGGCCCTTGAACTATAACTCAGTCAGTAGCAGCCCTTCAACTTTGCAACTATGTATGTTTTAGTCTAGCTCATTAACTTGGCACTCATTTTTAATGGCTTAAATATATTAAAAGCCCTCAAATTTTGACAACTCATTTAAGTTGGTCATCAAACTAGAATTTTATCTGCATTAGGCCCTAAACTTTACGATAAACTATGAGCATTATAAATATTAATTGAAATTACTTAAAATTCATTATAAATCAATTAAAATTGATTTTTTTAGGTTAAGTAAATAAACATTCATTAAAATTAATTAATTCATAAAAAAAATATTCAAATGCTTATCTAGTAAATATAAAAATAACTATAAAAATGATCTTGGTCATCTATAAAGAAAGGTAAAAAAAATAATAATAATGCATCAGTTTCGCCAATTGGAAATAGAGCAACTGAGGCACGATGAAGTAACCGATTTTGCCAGGGCTGGGAAACGTTGTCGATGGGTGCAATCAATTTCATAAGATCTGAAATCATTTTCCGGCATTGCTTCATCATTTCCTCTTTACGATTAGGTTGATTAGGTTGATTGGGTCAATTTCACTAAACCTCTTCGCAATACCTCTGTTTCACCTCACTCACAGGTGATCATTCATTGCAATTCGCTTCACTCACTTTGCCTCTTCTCCTACCTCATCCAGATCACCGAATTTGGAGGGGACCTTTCTGGCCCTTTCTTCCTCGATTCATCCCATCGGGTTATCCCTTTCTTCCTTGAATCATCATATCAATTTACCGCTTTCATCCCTTGATTCATCTGATCAATTTATCCCTTTGTTTCTCCAGCATGGGAGGTGTGCAAGGAAGAAGTGGTGGATTGTATTAATTAGTGTTGTTTTGTTTCTTTCCAAATGAGAGGAAGATTAGAGATTAGGGATATAAATATTAGCTTTAGAATTCAATTGTTTAGAATAATTAATTGGAAAAGTTTGAGGATGAAAATTATTGTTTTATATTTATTTTAATATTAATTAATACAACATTGGCAATTTACGTCCGATTTATTGGCAAAATTGACGGAAATGGCTCAATTGAGACGTGAAAATGAAGTAGACTACTTTGATAGGACAATAGATTTTTTAGGTATTATGTTATTTTTTTCATTACAGGTAATGCATTTTTTTATTTTTACTTTTTCTTTATCTAGGACCAAGATCAGTTTATAGTATTTATCTAACAAGCACTTGGATAATAGTTTGTATGAAGTAATTAATTTTTATTTTTTTTTACCCATCCTAAAAAATCAGTTTTAATTATTTATAATGAATTTTAATCAATTTTAATGAATTTTTATAATGCTTATTATTTATTCTAAAGTTTAGGGTCTAGTGTAATCCAAGTTCTAGTTTGATGACTAACTTAAATGAGTTGTAAAAATTTGAGGGCTTCTGCTAGCAGAGTTAAAGTTTGACTAAAATATATCGAGTTGTAAAGTTGGACTAAAATATACCGAGTTGCACAGTTGGAGGGCTTCTGCTAGCTGAGTTAAAGTTTAAGGACCAACTCGTGTGAGTTGAGAAAGTTTGGGGGCTGTTGGTGCATTTAGGCCTTAACAAATCAACGCTCAGACTTACATGTGCTTTCTTTTAGTACTCGAATCTGAACGTGTACTAAAAGTCTGATTAGACGAGTCAAGTTAAGTACGTAATGCAAACCAATGTAAACGTTAGCTGCTGGTTGCTACAGGGATGCTGTTGGGGTTGCGGCAACGTTAATTTGGATCCAGTCTTTGCTCGAACGTCAACCAATTATTCCAATATTGACTTATAGGGGCTAAGATTCATTAATGAATAATAATAAGAAAATACTACTATGAATTAATTATTAGTAGTTGTTGTTAGGGATGACAATGGATATGATTTGGGTAGGATGATTTTAAACTCATATCCTATCCATCATGTTGGATATTCAATCCATATCCTATCCACCATCCATCGGTTTTACAATTTTAACATTTATATCCTACCCATTTTAAGGCGGGTAGGATTTGGATAAAATCCACCAACCCGCTACACGCTATCTATCATAATAAAAAAAAAAAAATTTTATAATAGAATACCATAATTAAAAAATATTAAAATTGATCATCTAGCAAAACAATATTAACAATAAGAGATATATAATGAAGTGCAACAGCCAGATAACTTAAACACGCTAATATAACCAAATCCAACTACAATGTCTAGTACTCATACGATACAATCCGGTAAGTTAAACATATGGTTGTAACTTGCACCATCCTTGAATTGACAAATCAAGATGATACTCACAGAAATCTTTGACGCATTAATGCAACTCCTTAGAATGTTTAAATCTGAAGGAAACAAGAACGAGTTTACAGAAAATATATGTATATATGTGAATGATTTTGTATATATATTTAAACTATATTACCCTTATATGTATATATGTGTGTGTGTGAGAATGAATCGGCCATTTCAACTTATAAAATCCAGCACAATTATAATCATTTAACCGAATTAATGTTTCTTGTAATTATATATATATATATATTGGGCAGATGGACCTAATCCCACATTCTATCTACATCCGGTGGGTACAAAAAAAAAACCCAAATCTACTCCAAATCTATTTAATTGTAAAAAGAATCCTATCCGTTGAATAGGATTTAGTTGAATATCCACTGGACCGAATATCCGTTGACATCCCTAATTGTTGTCCCACTTGGTCATCTAACGTCTCAAGTCATATTCTATTATGATGATAAATTCCAGCCTGAGCAAATCCAGCTAAGCAAGGAGCAAATACAATTATACTTAGATTTTCGGTAAAAATTAAAATCTCTCGAGCTGCTTTTAAGCTCTAAAACGAGAATTTTGTCAAATTTTTAATTAAGTCATGGTCGGTCACTCCCATCTCAACAGTAAATGCATATATACCTCTAGTGTAAATGACTAAAATTTATGTGAAACTCTTAAAAGAACTAATGAATTATTCATACCAAGCTGATATTGACCTACGTGTAAATGACTAAAATTTATTCGTAACTCTTAAAAGAAGTAATGAATTATCCACACCAAGCCCCTTTCTTTTCAAAGAACAAGGTGGTGTCTAAGTGTCTTTCATAGCCTGCATCCCAGGTCCGTGTTTAAGAAGCGGAGCGCTGCCCCCAAGTCCCAACAAAAAAAGCCAGTCAACAAATTATTAAAAGTAGGTCTAAGGACCTAGGGCCTTCAACTTGACTAGCTCTTACAAGTTAGTAGTATTGTAAATAAACCGAACAAACACGAACAGATCATATTCATATTTGTTCGTTTAACTTTTAACGAACAAGAATATGAACAATAAATGAATATTTCTCTATTTGTGTTCGTTCGTTTATTAATAAATGAACATAAATAATTAAACCTGATAACTACCATCAATCTAAATTGTATCGAGTCTAGCAATGACTAACAGGATAATATGCGATAGTGAGAGAGATTATGGGTTACGGTAACAAGGTTCAGTTTGATACTGCAGAAGGTTCACGCTGTGAGGGAAATGACTGATTATGTTTGGGA
This sequence comes from Aquilaria yunnanensis, assembly GCA_039654915.1. Classification (NCBI taxonomy): domain Eukaryota; kingdom Viridiplantae; phylum Streptophyta; class Magnoliopsida; order Malvales; family Thymelaeaceae; genus Aquilaria; species Aquilaria yunnanensis. Next base: position 98,413,009 of record CM077593.1, on the reverse strand, counting down.
AAACAAAGATGATAGATTAATTTGAGAGAGATTGGAGCATAATCATATGAGTGGAGTAGGTGAACACTAATAAAATTGCATGATCTGTAAAATATATATAATAATAAATGTATAGCTAATATTATAAATAAATAAACAAATAAACTTAAACGAACAAATAAATGAATGAGCATAAATAAACAATAATCGAACGGTTTATGAACGTAAATGAACGAGTGAGACATTGTTTGTATTTGTTCGTTTAACTAATCAAATAAAAAAAATCTACTTGTGTTTGTCTGTTCAACTAAATAAACAAACATAAGTGAACTATTGTTGAACTGTTCACAGTACGTTTTGTTCGTTTACAGCCCTATGAGTTAGTCCCTTAACTTAAACTCACTTTCTGTAGTCCTCTAACTTTTCAACTTATCACGAACTAGTCTAGCCACCTAATTTGTCATAACACTATTACCTTTTTTTAATGCTAAGTAGTATTAGGGACTCAAATGAATGATAAGCGAAACAACATGGATTTCTAAAGCATTTTTTCTATGGGAGGTATTTTTTGCTTATTATTATTATTTTTTAACCAGCGGAGCTTTTTTCCTTAAAATATGTACTTTTTGTCCAAAAATTGAATATGTAATTGTTCATTAGAACTAGTTAATTACTTGCCAAAAAAATTGGAATATATAATTCAAGCAATTTGTTCTTATTATTATTTTTACAATAATAATAATACTAATATAATAATAAGTAGAAATATGTATTCGTTCAAAATTATAATTAATTAATAGAACTATATTTAGTGATATTCAATTTATTAAATGTAATCATCACATATCTTGAAACCAATAAATAATTTCTTTTTGGTCCCAAAAAATATAATTATCAACTATTGATGTGAATGGTGCATATAATTATATAAAATATAAACTACCCTCTATATCTCGAATGTTTGCACCTTTTGTAAATAGTACATAAATTAAGAAAGATGAAAAAAATTATGTGTTTTTTTTTCAACTTTTATTGTATTTTTGTATGAAAATTAAAAAATAAGAAAAAAAATTGAAATGATAATTTAGTGGCAATATGAAAACACCCTCTCCATCCTAATTGTTTCACAAACTCTTTTTGTTAATTAATTTATGAATTAGAAAGAGAATTGGTTGAATTATAGATTTATAGTGATTTATAGTTTTGGATTAAAAATAATAAAGGAAATTACATAATTAGATATAAAAGGCTTATATTCATAGTCTGTTGTAATTTTCCCCCTTTAGCTTGGGTTAAAAAAAATCAATTGAAATAAAAAAATCATCAATTAGGACTATTAGTATTTTTTTTTGCTAAATATTGCACTAATCCCTATTATTTTCCTTATTTTGTATTTTAGTCCCTAATGTTCCTAAACATTCTAAAAAGAATGATGGAGTTATAACTATATGATGTGACTGGACTAACTTCTAACGAATTATAAAGTTAGAAGGCCAACATAGGCTAAACTATAAGTTAAAGGACTAACATAAAATGAGTTCGAGTTGAGGGACTAACTCATTCGAGTTAGCCAAGTTAAAGGGCCCTTGGGGTGATTAGACCTTAAAAGTAACTCTATACTCTTTAGGTTTTAAGATAAACAATTTAACCCCTAACTTTTGAAAATGATCTCACTACAACCCATTCATTAAATATAAACTCACAACATTATTTCTATCTATGAAAAAACAAGTAGGCAAATTTACACTTGGTTGTGATGAATCTAACGTTACCTCTAGTTAAATTTAAAATTTTTTGGTACTCATAATCATTACTATAACACATATGATTTAAGAAGATATATTTATAACATAGGATAGAGGTGGAAATGAATCGAGCATTTATCGAATTATTCGAGCTTGAGCTCGAATTCATTGTTAGCGAACCAAGCTTATCAAACTTCGAACTTGAGGCCGAGCCAATTTTGAGATTTGAATACCTTATCGAATTGAGCTCGAACCTATTAATATTCAATTTGATAGATTTTTTAGCCTATCGAACCTTATATAATATTAATATAAGTGTATTTAACTAGTCTATTAGAGTCACTAAATTTCATTAATTAATACTAAATATAATTACTTTTTCAAAACGAGCTTCTCAATCTTGAGCTTTAGTATGTCTAATCGAGCTCGAACAAAGCTCACGCATCGAGCTCTTTAACAGTTTTTTCGAACCTCTTTAACATTTGAGTCGGGCTTGAATACCATCTCGAGCTGAAATCGAAATCGAGCATTATTTCTTTGAGCTCGTCGAGCCCAAGCCTGAGCACCCCTCAGAGTAAAACGAGCTGTACTTGAGTCAAAGGGGTTCAGGCTTGGCTTGGCTCGATAACACCCCTAACATAGGGGATAAGGAAAATGTCTACTTTTTTTATATTAGAAGGCAACCGAACCAATATTGAATGACATTGTTTTACTATTGTATATCCATTTAAATAAAGTGGGTCAAAAAATTAGTTAAAATTTATTTTAACTTAAGTCAATTTAATTCAAAATAACTTATTTTTATTTTTACATCTTTTTTTAAACTAAGTTCAATTGAAAGTGAATATTATTTTAGTGTAATAATTCATTGATTGTAAAGATTTTTTTTATGATTTTATTAATTTTTCTCACAGCATTGAAGCATAAAAGCTCATAAAAATTTGATAATATTATAAAAAAAAAAATATCTTGAATAGATTACTATACCTACGTAATACTATATTTCAAATAAACTTGGTTATGAAGCGAAAAGACATACAAAAATAAAAAAATAATAATTTTAAACTAAATTGACTTAAGTTAAAACAAATTGGGTTCTACTATTTTTCCTTGCTCTTCTTGTATTTTTATATCAACTTTTAATATTATTAACTAATTCATTTAGCAATTATATTTTAGTAAACTTGAACTGTCAAATATTTTTTAAAAGTTAGTCTAAATAGTCTAGATTATCATATATTTTTCCCCCTAAAATTAGCATTTTTTTAATCTTTATTTGCAGATTTCTGATTTTTTCCTAAAATTATTGCAAAAGTGAGCGAATAAGGCTAATTATATGTTGTTTTCTAATTAAAAAAATCATTAAAAATTTATTATTTTCTATTTTGTTAGTTCTTTTTTCTAGAATACATGACATTTGAATGTTACTATTCTATCTATCTAATAATCACTTGAATATAATTTTTTTAAATATAATTTAGTATTTTATGAATTTTTTCCATGGACAACTTAAAAAAAATATTTTACAAAAAAAAAGTACTCCTTTCATCCTAATTTAGATGGAACGTTTCTCTGGACATGAAGATTAAGGTATATTTAATTTATATTATTTTTTGTATAGTAAAAATTTAAATAATGATTAAAAAAGAAAAGAGGGTTTTGTATAGTAAAAGATTGAGTGAATGTTAAAAAAAAAAATTATTGAATTTTGTGTAATGAGAGTTTAAATATGGGTAAAAAAAGTAAATTGATGGTTTAAAATGTTTCAAAAGAAAGAATATTTTAACTTTTTTGGGACATTAAAAAAATATATATTTTATCTAAATTGAGGTAGAGGAAGTACATTTTTTACTTATTAAGCTGTGAAGTTTCAATTGATATATAAATTAAGTGAAGAATCAACAAAATTAAAAATATCTGCAGTAAACTCATTATTGAATACAAGTTAGTTCTAACTGTTCATCAAAAGGCTAACAGCATTATTACTTTTTTAACTTTTTACCACGAAAAAGTCAAATATCCACAAGATTCATAGGAATCAATATTAAATAAAGAAGAGCTCCCAACTTTCAAGTCTCACCTAGCTAGTACCAACCCAGCTTCCCCTCCTCCGCCACTGCCATGAGCTCTCTAGAGATGGAGACTCCCCATCCCACGACGGCAGCCATTTCTGACCACAAGCCGTCCGACCCAGAAAAGCCCATTACCAACGGCGACGACATCGACCCGGACCTCGTGTCTCCAATAGAGCAGGTCCGGCTAACCGTGACCAACACCGACGACCCGACTCTGCCCGTATGGACCTTCCGGATGTGGCTTCTGGGTCTCTTCTCCTGTGCCCTCCTCTCCTTCGTGAACCAGTTCTTTGCTTACCGCACGGAGCCTCTCATCATAACCCAAATCACGGTGATCATAGCTGCGCTTCCCATTGGCCACTTTCTCCACGCTGTGCTGCCGAAGACACAGTTCCGGATCCCCGGTTTTGGGTCGAGGAAGTTCTCGCTGAACCCGGGACCGTTTAACATGAAGGAGCACGTCCTCATCTCTATCTTTGCAAACGCCGGAAGTGCCTTCGGGAGTGGTTCGGCTTACGCCGTCGGGATTGTTAACATAATCAAGGCGTTTTATGGCCGGGAAATTTCGTTCTTGGCTAGCTGGCTTCTTATTATCACTACTCAGGTATTTTTGCCACTAGAATTTTGCAGCCATTTTGCACAGATTTTTACCTTTTCGTACAAAACCATGTTTTTTTCTACACTAACCTAATATTTAATAGGAGTTCTTGGCTCATTTAGTAACCCTTTTATTTATTTTATACGTACGTGTTATATGTTTTCAAAATTTCATTTCTATTTTATTTTTATATTTTCAAAATTAGAAAATAGTAGTATGTTTTCAGTGAAATTCAAAAGCCAAAACTTAATCAAAGTAATATGTTTTTCAATTTTAAAACATATATTTAAAATTTTTTTCATATTTTTCCAAAATTATGCTTCCTATTTTTAGAAATACAAGACATGTTTTTTTTTTTAAAGTTCATTTTCAAAAGCTGAGATAAAAAACAGAAAATAGAAATTAATACTAGACGAGCCCTAACTCTTTCACACTGTTTTATAAAGGAAAATATCAAATAAAGTGGCAATTTGTCACATGATTGTTAGTTTGGTAGTTGGATTGGTCTGTAAAGTTAAAAAAGAAACTCACATTCTTTTTAAAAGATACTTGAATAATATGTCTGGATGTTGCTTTTATAATTAATTTAATAATTATATTTAAGTGAATCTTTTTATAGTCAAAATAGCCGCTTTAAACCTCTTAACACTATCATTAAATAGCCTTTTTTAACCATGAAGTTAATCACTAATATTTCTATCATAAGTACCTATTTTAGTTTATTTATGGTTAGCTGAATAGAAGCTTCAAGTCCAAAAGATATGACTAGTAATTTCATTCATTGATGGACATTTTTGGCCATTTTACTCTCTAGAGGGAGAAAAGGAAAAACTTTGATGTAGCATGCAGGTTTACAAGTCAAATAGTGAGTTAACACTAACGCAAGGTAAGGTGAAAAATTGAAATTACACAGGTGCTCGGATATGGATGGGCGGGACTACTGAGGCAGTACGTTGTGGAACCGGCTCATATGTGGTGGCCAAACACCTTGGTTCAAGTCTCACTTTTCCGGTATATTACTCTCCACCTTTCCCTTCCCTCTTCGCCCCCGCCCCCGCCCCCGCCCCTAATTAATTTAACCAAATGTCGTTTTCTACAAATCATGTTGCAAAATAAACAATAATAATGTAACGCATAAAATATCAGTCAGAATCTGCTGCTGCTTCTTCTTCTTCTTCTATTTCTTCTTTCAAAAGAAAAATAGAACGCAATTAAAAAAAAAACACTTGTTTAACGCAAAATATCTTATCTTTTAGTGTAGAGATTGGTTTTGGACTAAACAAGTTGGTTGTCGTTGACCTGGAAAAGGAGCTCACATGCGGCCCTTCAAAATTGGCCGATTTCTGTGACCACCCAACATATTGTGGTGGTCCAGAAAACCATATCCAGTGCAGTGTGAAACCTAGGTGTTCTAATGTCCATGTATTGAACAACTTTTAGTAAACGTAAATGGCCAGTCAACCTGAACCCTAACAAGCAAAACCCATAGATCATAAATGTCATCAAACTACACCAAATTTTAATACATCTGAGATCAGCTACATACAGCTTATAGCAATAATTAACTGCTCAGAGCCATTAACACTCTGCGCATATGTGCGGTTGTTTGTGTGTGTGTGTATTGGCGATAAGGTTTATGTGCTGCTAGATTAGGTGCAGGTCAAATTTGCAGCATAAAAATCCTCCGAAGGGCAATTATGGAATGAGTAATGTTATATGTAGAAAAACTCTCACTAAACGATGTGCCAAAATTCTAGAGGTCCCGCCTGCACCCTCTGTCATTTCCTTTTATGTTCGAGTGGCTTGAAAAAGGACAGATTGCGGTGCAAAGTGTTGGATGGTATATCTCTAATCTTTGGAAATGAAACGCGAATAATAAAAATGTCATCTTCATTTCTATCTATGTGAAAGATGAGATGTCATTATCGATTCAGACTAACTTCCAATGTATTTAGAACAATGGTAATTATATGACAGCGATGGCTTTGCAAGACAGGTAACTCGCTTACCTTTGACAGTAGCATTTTGACCCCCATGGAACTCCAACTACTAAATTCATTGATATCTCGCAAGTCCTGCATCATAAACTACAGCCACCAATTTAATGCTATAACTCAAACACAGTAAAACCAATGCACACAAAAGCCTAAATTCACCTTTTGAACTGACTTCAACATATTTCTCTTTTTATATAACTTTCAGGGCTATGCACGAGAAAGATGACGGACGTATGACCAGGGCAAAGTTTTTTGTTATTGCACTAGTCTGCAGTTTCTCATGGTACTTGGTCCCAGGGTACCTCTTCCCAACTCTTACAAGCATCTCATGGGTCTGCTGGATTTTCACTAAATCAGTAACTGCTCAACAAATTGGTTCGGGCATGAGAGGCCTTGGACTTGGAGCCTTCACACTTGATTGGACCGCTGTTTCATCTTTCTTGTTCAGTCCACTCATCAGTCCTTTCTTTGCCATTGTCAATGTCTGTGTCGGCTACTTATTGATTATTTACATCGTAATTCCTACAGCATACTGGGGCTTAGATTTATACAATGCAAGAAGATTTCCTATTTTCTCTTCTCACTTGTTCACAGCACAAGGACAAAAGTACAACATAAGTGCAATTGTTAATGACAAGTTTGAGATAGACCTAGCGGAGTACCAGCAGCACGGGAGGATTAACTTGAGCATGTTTTTTGCACTCACTTATGGGTTTGGTTTTGCCACCATTGCGTCCACAATCACACACGTGGCTTTCTTCTATGGAAGGTAACAATCTAGTACTCTTATTCTGATATGTTTCAATCTGAATAGTATCAATCATGAACCAGCTCTTATGCCCCATACCTATGCCTTTATTTAGTCGTGAAGTTGAGATCTAAATGCAAGTCTTTTACGGACTTCAACAGGGAAATCTATGACAGATACCGTGCTTCTTCCAAAGGTGGGGAGGATATCCATACAAAATTGATGAGGAGATACAAGGACATACCTGGCTGGTGGTTCCACTTGTTGCTGGCTGTCACATTTGTCATTTCTCTGGTACTTTGTATCTTCTTAAAGAAACAGGTTCAGATGCCATGGTGGGGACTTGTCTTTGCTTGTGTCATGGCCTTCGTCTTCACCCTTCCTATTAGCATCATAACTGCTACGACAAACCAGGTTATCCAAGATTCACGCATATAATTAAATTTTTGTCAATTCTCACGCCTGCCTGATGAATGCAATCATCATCATAAGACTGCATAGTGATTTTCATGATACAAATCAGTCAGTAAAAAGCAATTTTTATACCATATTCAGAATGTGGTCCCTTGATCTCAGCCTAATTAAATGACCTACTGCTCTCATGCCTACGTACAGACGCCTGGACTGAACATAATCACAGAGTATATCATGGGTCTCATATATCCAGGAAGACCAATTGCCAATGTCTGCTTCAAAGTTTATGGCTACATGAGCATGGCTCAAGCAGTCTCTTTCCTCAATGATTTCAAGCTAGGACACTACATGAAGATCCCTCCAAGATCCATGTTCTTAGTTCAGGTACATCCTCCTTTAATTTCATTCCTCTTTTAATCTAGCAAGAATTCAACGTAGTGATCAATGATCATCTTTTCTTACTTCACATACATACGGTTAGAGGAGCCAACTTCACCCCTCCCTTTCCCACTATCACAGAAAAACGACTTGCCCAACCTTCGCTGCTATTATAATTCACTGTATGATATTACTGTTATGAGAAACCCTCAGACCACCACTGAAGACCTGATAATAATTCTCAATTTAACTAGGCTTTGATACCTTTAGGAAAGAATGTTCAACATTCAGAAAACATGAGAGGAATGGCATGGGAGACGGGGAATGATGATCAATGCAACAATAACTCGCTAGCAATGATTTATCATGTTGGTATTCATAATTTCTGAAGATCAACAATAGAACATCAAAAGGACCTCACTGGCCTTTTAGGGGAATCACTTCCCCTGATAATTAGTCGAACCTGTATAACATCATGATCATGTACACTAATGCATTCAGCTAAGGAACGACCTTTATTGTCTACATTTGTCTGATGTGAAGAAATCCTGGCAGCTAACTCCCGTTGTATTTCTGTTTGCTTATGTACAGTTCATAGGAACCATTCTTGCAGGGACCATCAACGTTTCAGTCGCATGGTGGCTGTTGACTTCCATAAAAAACATATGCAGGGATGATTTATTACCCCCTGACAGCCCATGGACATGTCCAGGTGACAGAGTTTTCTTTGATGCATCCGTCATATGGGGGCTAGTCGGGCCAAAACGAATCTTTGGATCATTAGGAAACTATCCAGCCATGAATTGGTTCTTCGTTGGAGGTGCCTTAGGGCCCATCATCGTCTGGCTGTTCCACAAGGCATTCCCCCAGCAAACCTGGATTCCACTAATTAACCTGCCAGTCCTCCTAGGAGCAACAGGAATGATGCCACCTGCCACAGCAGTGAACTATAATGCCTGGATCATAATTGGAACAATTTTCAACTTCTTTATATTCCGTTACAGGAAGCAGTGGTGGCAAAGGTACAACTATGTTCTTTCTGCAGCTCTGGATGCTGGAGTGGCTTTCATGGCGCTCCTATTGTACTTTTCAGTAGGCATGGAAAATAAAGGACTATCTTGGTGGGGAACGGACGGCGAACATTGTGACTTAGCATCTTGTCCAACAGCCAAGGGCATCATAGTTGATGGCTGTCCAGTAAAGTAATGCCTATCTTCTTTCAATCGACATACTCTCTTCCAAAATCCACAGCATACAATGGAGAAGCATAAAAACAATTAGAATCAGAAAAGCAGTTCTTGTATCCAAAGTCTATCTTTTATAACACTTGGTTGTATTCATTTTAAATTATGTGTTGACTTCCACAAGCACAAAGCACAGCCGAAGCATATTACTTGTATATCAAATGACTCAATTTGGATTGCATAATTCACTACCATGGTAGACCTAATTGTATTGTCAGTTTGTCTTTCATCAGAATTTATTCTCCAGTTCCCCATTGTTTTCGATGGTGTGAATAAGGTAAAGTTTACCATAATGGAGCTCTGATCAGATGTTGATACTTCTAGAGAAGAAACCACAAAGAAAGGAAACAATAGAAAGAAATGGTTCATAAACTGTAGAACTTATGGCTAAGATAGTAACTACTAACAGAAAATTGCTCATTCTTACTGCTAAAGCCTTGAAAATGTTTCAGTTTCTTGATACAACACAATTCCCTGGATTAAACACTTTTGACGTGATGATCCAAAAGATAAATGCCATCAAAAAGCAAAATTATGGAAGTTCTGGGAAGCAAAGATGTAAGCAGGAAATATTTCTGCAACTTTTCTTGGAATCCATTGCTGAAGGAAAACTATCATCAGGGATGGCTACCTGCTACATAATTCATACCATCGAATACACTTAGTTGGCAGAAAGCCACTGGTTATACTCGTCCATTCTGATTATGAAAGAGCTAGAAGCTGGTGAGCCACCTCCACCATATGCCTTCAAGAAGACAAGGCAACAAAGAGAAATTCAACCACTAGCATCACAAGGGCAACAAAGAGAAATTCAACCACTAGCTTCACAAGGGCAACAAAGAGAGCTACAAGGCATACCTTTGCAACTTCAGATGTATCAATGGCAGTGTCCAAGCTCCTCAAGCTCATCTTAAGATTACTGCCTTGCATGTATATAACAGCTCCTATGGGCCTGGAGAAAATAGACTGTAGTTGCAGATAATATAGTGAAAAATAAGTTGCTTGATCATTTGCAACCGATGAGCGCCAAACTAGGAGAATTCCATTAGAGTCTTAGATCATCCCTGTTCCCCCCCAAAGTCATGTATTAATGGAATGTACATATCTCAGTTCATCTGGAGAATTATGATGTGATGCAAAATAAGGAAGAGACATTCCCAGCCAAGAATTAACCTAAAAAGGTCTATGCTGCAAAAAAAAAAAAAAAGAGAAAAAACCTAAAAGAATACTGTATCTGGTAACTATCTTATCTCTGCGATAGTATATGTTTAGTCAGTCTGGACTGTGTAAGAGCCACAGTTCTGCCAGAGAATAGAACAGAAGGATCCTGCACAAAATACTTACCCAGAAATAACATATGGATTTATTACCTTAGCCCAGCGAGGCCACTCTTTATACTAAGTTGCTTGCCAATTTCATCACTTAAATTGGAATATCCATCCACTCTAATTCCCTAAAATAAAGATAAACACACAATATAGTTTCATGAGCAAAAATTTTGTTCAGATGACAACTCAGAAGATGAACAGATCAATCCCAAAACCTAAAGTCAAAGAGTAATAAGATATTGACTGAAATTTAAAGCAGAAGAATGAGACTTACCAGGCACTCCCCATAAAATCCTCTTCCTAGACGAACTTTAAAAACCTTCTCCAGGAACTTCTTTGCAGCAATTGTGCGAGTCAAAGAATATGAATTCCCCTTGGCAATCATATCAGCAGAACTAATCTCCAGCAACTGCAATTAAAAAAAACTAAACTTTAGCACTCAGACAACCAGAGGTGTGAGCGGGATAGGTCCAACAGGCAACTAGCATGTACAAGTCCAGGTCCTTTACAAGGGCTGCCAACCCTGGGCTACTACAGTCCTCTGACCTACAGGCTGGGATCAGCTTGCTTACATGTCTAGGCACACGCAAGATACAAAGATATATAATGGGCACACAGGCAACAATCAGAGAAGTATCACAGCCTTAGACTGTATCAAATCCAGATCATGATGACAATCATGTCTGAGAAATCACCCTACAATACAGATTCATGGGAAGAGTGCCAAGAAAGATTTAAAAAAAAAAATGAAGATGAACAATATAAGGGAAATATCACTAGTGCAATACAGGAAAAGAAACATATAACTTTATATTTTCTAATATAGATAATTTTAGGAGTGGATGATACTTCCTGGGAATTTGATGTGCCATTGTTTGTTTCATTTTTACTTACAAACCTAAATGGGCTACATCAGTGTTTTCAAAATCAATCAGATGAGTACACATGAACTTCATAAACTTCATAAACTTCATCAATGTGCAATTTTATTTAAACATGTAACAACCCCATTTAAGAAACAAGCATATCATGATCAGCTTGTAACTACCACACCTCAGGAGTTCTGATTAAAAGAAAGGAAGGATGCAGCCTTAAAGAAAAAAAAAAAGATTAGAAGAAATAGTGGAACATGATATGAATGAACGGGAAGAAGGAATTAACTTCAGGCCTTACTTGCTTATTTTGTCTGACTGCATTAAAAAAATCCCATTGTAGTATGATCCTTCTGGAAAGAAAGGCGGGAGAGGACTACAATAATCTTTCTAGCCACTTCATTCTCTATTTCTATTTGGAGAGTCCTCACAATTTATTTTCCTTTTCACGAGCCAAAGAAAGACATCAATGCCCCTAGTGAGCCAAAGTGATCCTGAAATAGCTATTTTCTATGAATTATCTGATCAAAAAATAGTTGAGATTTAGTGAGCATTTGAAATTCGTTTTTCTATCTTCAGCCATAGATCCTTTACTCATTCATTCAGTAGGAAGTATTTCACTATTAAACAAAGAAAAAATGTTTCTTAGTTTCCTAATCTTTTTTTTTAAATTTTGAAACCCCCTAGAGACAAATCAAGCAAACAAATATTATTCTTCAAACACTTCAGTGAGAGTAAAGGATCAAATCCTTCTAAGAAATATGAAATCCTTAATTGAAATAAGAATCAAACTGAGAGAACCCTAAACTTCTGAAGAGTTTAATAGAAGGAATCACACTTTGAGCAATAAACTATACCTGCTACAATCTGATAATCATATCAAGTAACTAATTGTCGAACAAGATACTTAGGTGTCCTCAAAATGGGAGTTAAAAGACCTTGAACATTACAGCGTTGTTGCACTTTGTCAGCAGACCTGATAAATTAGAAAAGGTGTACTCATGAGTTTTTTTTTAGTTAAACTGAACCTGTTCATACATGAATGGATTAGTGATGCAGTTCAGCTTGGAACGCCATTCAGCAAGTCCAATTCTAAATGCTCTGGTGTCCTGCAAGCTCCATTTTCGAAGATCTGCATCTTCAATATACTTTAGAACTGTCTCAATTCGAAGTCTGTCTGCTAAGCTCAAAAAGCCGGCATCCTCCACCTAGAGGGAGGAGAGAAAGAGACGACCATAAACCATGTGCCCATTCGTAAGTCTGAGCTAGCAAACAAAAACAAAGAACTATAACTTGGAAAATTCCACTTACATAAGGCAATTTCCAATTCGCAAGCTTGGTGTTAAAATACTCATAAACAGCAGTGGAGCTACTCTTTTTGAGATCAAAATTAAATGTGACAGTCCGAGGAAGATCTTTACATGACTTTATTATAGGAATTACCGATTTTCGATGATCAAAACCTATTACGCTGAAAGTTAAATTCATAAAATTGTTAAAACAGCATCCTCAGTAGAAACTAATCCAAAACAAACGCAAAATGAGGTAAACTGAACTAACTCGCACAACGATCGCTCTGCAAGCTTCAAAGCAAAGCCTCTGGGACCGAGGAAGTCGAGAAGATAACACCTCTCCAGCCCTTCCACATAGAAATCTTCGACCCTGCAATACCAGAAAGAGTCAAAACAAGATTAAACCATTAAAGGTACAAACACAGAGACGCTGGCTCAGAGCCGAAAAAAAGACACCTGAGGGGCTCAACGGAGGAGAAAGGCAAGACGAGGCAAGGAATCTTGAGGCGAGCGTGAAAGAGACGAGCGAATAGAGCGGAGAAGGCGCCGGAGAATGACGGGTAATTGTAAAGCACAACGTTCGGAACTTTCTCTTCGCAGGCTCTGGCGATTGCTTCCAGAGCGGCCTCGGAGCGGAAGCTTCGAGGCCTCTCGCCGGAAATTAGAACGCCGATTGAGGTCCATTTTTTGCCGATGAAACGTGCCATTTTCTGATCGGTGAGGTATGAAGCAGAATTGCGAGGGCGGAGCTGCACCCAAAATACCAGCCGCTCGGACGAACTCCAAATCACCTGTTCGGGTGGAATTAATCGGACCCAATTAATGTGGTATTTTAGCAATTGATGGAGAGAAACTGTGTGGTCCAAGAATTCTTTCCCCTTTTACGCCCGTTTATCTCTTTCCCCAACTTCCTAGAACCAGTGTCCGACTTCTCCCCATGTCATTGCGGAAACAGAACCAGCCAATTCGAATCAAATCCAGAACTTCCCGATACGATGTCGTGCTCGTGGAGGAGCTTCAGGCGGCGGAAGATTTTTGGATCAACCGGGCAAGATCGGTGAGATTCTGGGCAAGACCGGAAGGTTTTCTGACCAAGCGGGCAAGACCGGTGAGTTTTTGGGTAAGACGGAGCGGGATGGAGGCAAAGTGTGGCAAGGCGGAGCAGGTGGAGGCAGAGTCGGGTAAGGCAGAGCGGAGTGAAGGCGGAGTGGGGCAAGGCGGAGGTGGGTGGAGGCAAAGCGCGGCAAGGCGGAAGAATGGCTGGAAGAACAGGCCAGCAGAACGGTGGAGGCAGAGTTGGCGAGGAAGAACAGTGGAATAGGTAATCGTAATTTCAAGTAACTTTGGTGTAAAAAGCACACTAATCCAAGTCCAGTAAGCAAAGATACATTAATTTGCGCCATATTGTACTCTTTTCGGCAAAAACCTATAATGAGAGCTTGAACTCGACTGAAACGGACACATACGGACATACCCCTAAACATTAACTCAGTACACATAATCCCTCAAACTCAGTAAATAGGACACTTAAGCCCTTTCCCTTTCATCACCTTGTCATTAGCTTCTATAACAAAACCTATATTTTTTTTATGAACGTTTACTAATATCGGGAACTGAACGCAAATCAAGACTTGGCAAGCAGATCTTCATACATTTAAGTTGTCCAACCCCTTGAAGTCATCATCCATGGAATACCCTCCACACCATCGCCTCTAGTCAATCATTGTGGACTACCAACCGTCTTTGCCTTTTGCTTCAGCCAAAATCATAATATTTTCTCAGCCACAGAATGCTCGTAAGTGTAGGATCCCTTCACCACTGTTGCTGACCCATGATGCTGCACCTGCCTACAATTGACGCATCACCGAGTCCGCCGCACCTCCGTAAGCGAGGATGGATGAAGGTGGAGGCGGCTTTTGAGGAAGAAATCTAAAAAAAAAAAAAAAGGTTAAACCTGAAAATTAACCTATCCTTGCTCAACCAAATAGAGGGAAAAAAAAGTAAAAACTGAATAATATGAAGCAAAAAGTACAGTATTAAAAGAAAGTATGAAAATTAATAAAGTACTTAACTGAATATATAAATATAAAATTTTGGGTTAGATTTGAACAAAAAAAATTTAGTGGCTAATTTAAGCCACTCTAATACTTTAGTGCAAATTTTGATTTTTTTTTGTACACATAAAGGAATATAAATCAAACTATAATAAGAATGATCTAAGTGTATTAGTGCTTAAAATATGGGCGTAGTTGACAACCTATCTCTTCATAACTAAGATCATGACACGATCAAAGGAACTAATCAACGAACGTATTTGTCTAACAATTTCCTCAACTTCTAGCAACAACGTTGAAAACCTTGCAATTTGAGCCAAGCATTGGGAGCAATCTTCATAATAGTTATGCAATTGAAATTTTATGACCTTGCATATAAAATCGCATCAAGCACGACCTTTACTTTTGCCACAAGGGGTGTAGGACAATATCCAAGAAACTGGCTAGAAGATGCTAAGACACCTAGGGGGGATTATTTATTACCTATGCACAATGCTTGTTTTTAAGATCGGAGGCCAGAAGCCATCAATATAGAAGATTACAGGACGAGTGTCGTTTAAGAAGTATCCTCAAGAAGCAAAACTCGGGTAGGGCTTCGGTTGGTCCAGCTTCAGAGTTCGAGTTAATAGCTTTCTCTAGCTTGCTGTTAGGTATCATCTACCTTACGAATAATACAAGTAGCATTGCTATGAACTCCTCTAAATGTTGCTTCATTAAGACTTAGCCAAATGCACCACAAATAAGCAACAATAAACTCAACAGATTCCAGTTGCCATTTGGAGCAAAGGCTCAACATCCAACAGATCCAACCAGTGAAATTCTTTTAAGGATTTTGCATATGAGCCATATTAATCATTTGACCACACCCTGAACGAGTTTGGGCAAAATAGGAAAATATGGTCCAAATCCTCCACTGCATCATTACATCGAGGGCATTTCAAATTATTAAGTACCTTCATTTTCATCAGTTTGAGCTTGGTTAGGAGGGTATTACAAATAGATTTCCAAACAAACAACTTGAACTTAACAGGTAAGGATGCAACCCACAATTTTTTTAGGAACCACTATAGAGCCGAATCTTTCCCATTGGCAGCAAATGGAGCTTGAGTCATAGTGAGCTAAGAATAACCCTTCTTTGTAGTGTACCTCCCATCCTTAGCATATTCCCACATTGGCCGGTCTTTCCTATAAGTACTCCTCATTGTATAGGAACAAATAGCTTGTACAATTTCATTTGGGAACTCAGCCGTTAACTGAAAACAATCCCAGTCTAGAGTGTCAGGGTAAAAAAGGTATGCAACTTTCCTAAAAGCAGGCTGCCTAATGGCATATTGCCTCACCAAATCTGGATGTAACCCAGAAATCCAATAATCTTGCTAGATATGAGCCTCATTGTCATTGCCTATAGACCAACGCAAGTGCGGAGTAAGAAGTTAACGTTCAAAGAGCAAGCTCTTCCAAATCATGGTGGGACATGACCTTTCTTTAGCCTTCCATAACAAAAAGGATTTACCATACTTCACTTATAGGACACGCATACACATAACAAGTGAATTGGAATCCTTATGCATTACCTGCCAAAAAATTTTGGCCAAAAAAGTCGTAACAACCAAAAAATTTTATTCATTATAGTGTGTTTAGATTAATTGTATAGGCATCAAGTTAAAAAAAAAAAGAATTTTTCTTTAAAGGTTTGGTGGGTTATTAACTGGTAGAAGAAGGGCAAAAAAAAAAAAAGAAGATAAAAGAGAATGGATAGTAAAAGAACATGGGAATAAGGGTTCGGGAAAGGAAAATAAAAGAAGAAAAAAATAATAAGGAACGAAAATAAAAGAAGTAGGGAAAAAGAAGGAAAATAAAGAAAAAAAAGAAAAGGAAAAAGAAAAATAGAGTTATAACCGTAATAGGAGAGTGCTTTACACACACACACACACATACACCAATGTAGAAAGAAAAAATAGGGTTTAGCTTTCTACTCTTATTGTGGTTCTTTTCAAGAAGAAGAAGAAACAATGATTAAAGATCAAAACTGAGCTTAGGAGTTTCTTCTTCAAAAGAATTAACTTCAGTAAGTTTTATTTTAGAAATTTATGATATATCTATGAAAAGATGTTCATGTAATTCAAGAAGAAATAAAATTAATTTAGTTGAGATTTTCATAGATTTTAGAAATTGAAAAAGATAATTGATAATTGGAATTGTTTAAAATGAACTAGGACAAGTTTTATGAGTTTTGGCTTGATTTGGTGATGAACCAATGAGTCGCACAGGTGCGATCAACGGAGGAATTGTGTTTCTGGCTAAAATTGGGATAAGTACAATTTAGGTCATTGATTTTTAGATATGGATTCATCAACATCTTATATTTATTTGGTTTTTACATAGGTTTTATATATAATTATTTTAGGTGATTAAATCTTTGTCTTAGGAGTTGAAAAGTTACAATTTGAGGTAAGTGGCCGTCTATTATTCTAAACTTAAATTATTATTTTGATATCCATTTTGTTGATTTTATAGTATTGAATTACATTGAATTTTAGTTTGATCAAATTTTGGTTTTAAAGTATGAATAATTTGATCTTAAGACTTACTTTCACCTTCATTATTTGAAAGCTTATTTGACAGTTCTGTTGTTTAAATATATTAAAAATAATTATATATGTATTATCTATGTTTCTAAATATGTAAGTTGTGTTTTAATGATTACGAGATTAAGATGTTTTACTTATGTTATTATGGCATTATGATTTTCTGATTTTTATTGACTATCAGATTCTGAAAGTTCATGGATAGGAATATATATGTTTTCACTCTGTTTTAGTGGGTGTTGGTTTTATACCCGACTACTGGGAAAGTGTAGTTCATGGCGCTTCCTACAGGGTATTATGTAAGTATAATTCACAGTGCATAGTACATGAACAGTCTTTTTGGGCGCTCTACCGATGACGATTCTTTGTCGATCTATAACGTACTGCAGCAGTAAAGTATAGTTATTATGACATGATGTACTATAACGGCTAAGTGTAGTTATTATAACATAATGCACTACAACGGTTAAGTGTAGTTATTATGACATGACATATTACAACAACGAAGTGTAGTTATTCTGATATAATGTACTATAGTAGTTAAAGTATAGCACAGTGATCGGCCCACTTATTATGTTAAGAAATACTATGTTTTATTATCTGTTTTAAACTGTTAGGTTTTGACTAATGATTTCAGGTATGAATTTCATTTGATTTGTCATGTTTTATTATAAAGTTAATTGTATTTGTTTCTGGCACTTATGTGACTTTTTTATTTTTATGAGTATGACTTTCCTACAAATGAATATTATGACATATTTATATGTTTATTATATTTTCTAATTAATATTGGATTTATAATATTTTCAGTAAGATTGTTTTCTGCTTGATATTTGTGTTATATATATTGTATAAATTTTTTTTATGTTTTATGGAATGGTGGACATCCCGCCGTTTACTAGGTATTCGTGCTTACCTTCTCTTTTCTCACTCACGCAGATAGCAAGAAATACAAAATTAGCTAGTTAGGGAGTGACTAAGGTTTGAGATAATAGTAAAGTAAGATGTAATGGATATTCTTAAGTTAGAGATATCATGTATGAGATTTTAAGTTGTAGTTGCTCTGTCACTTAATGCTAAATATCAAATAATAAGTTTGAATTATAAGTTATGGTTATTTGGATTTGTTTAGAATATTTTTAGCCTTACATGTTTGAGGGAATTTTATTTTTTTGAATATGCGGCGTGTCATTGTCATAAAACTTCTAGGATGGGTTTTGGGGCATGACAAGAGCCTTATTAAAAAGTCAAAGATCCCGTATTCCAAGGCCGCCTTGTCCCTTCAAGAATGAAAGCATAAATCTGTTTCAAAAGTGACTGTCTGTATCCTGATTTGCTATTCTCTACCAAAATCTCACAGATGATTTAGTTACCTCATAATTGGTAGTGAACATGAAAAAGAGACAATAAGTAGACTGGGAGAGATGATAAGGAAATTTGAATTAAGGTTAGTCTTCTTGCTAGATTGATAAGGAAGCTAATTTCAATTCAACTCTAAAGCTCAATAAGTCATAGGATGAAGTCTTAAAATAGTCATAATTAAAGGGAATTCTCATATACTTGGTAATAGCCTTATTTACTGTAAAAGGAAGAATTTCCTTAAATGCCCGAATTTGATCATCTGGGATATTTCTACTAAAAGTTCATTTTGATTTATGAAAATTAACCTTTTGACCAGCTGCTGTTTGATAAATTCAAAGAGCTTCCCTTAGATGATGAACTATTTCCCTATCTAGTCGGAAAAAGATGAAGCAATCATCAGCAAAGAAAAGATGATTGATGCTAGGTCCCGAGATATTAGTCTTAATACTTGGAATACAACCATTTGATTGCTGACATTGCAAGTAACTCAAGAAGGCTTCGTTGCACAAGATAAATAGATATGGGGAAAGAGGATCACCCTGTCTCAAATCTCATTTTAGGGAAAACCATGGGGTAGAACAACCATTTACTAGAACTAAGTATGATGCCATCGTAACACATGCATGATCATATTGATCCAATGCTCGGGAAAGTCCATTGTTTTTAATACCTTTGACAGGAAGCTCTAGTGAAGCTTATTGTAAGCCTTATGCATATCTAACTTTAAGGCTACTTTGAAACTTTGAGGGCCACTAGACTTTTTGGTGCGCATAATGGCATGCAAGAGCTCTTGGGTAATTATAATATTATCTTGAATAGTTCTCCCTAGAACAAAAGTATTTTGGTTCTCTAAAATAAGGTAACCAAGCAATGGTTTTAGCCGATTAACCAGAACTTTAGAGATGACATTTTATATTGTATTACAATGACTGATGGGATGAAAGTCATGGATTGACTCTAGATGTTAAACCTTGGGAATTAAAGTAATATACGTCCTGTTAAGTTATTTTAGAAAAAATCTTATTTATAGAAAGGAATGAATTGTAAGCAAAAGCGAAGACCCTATAAAATCCCAATATTTCTTGAAAACCACTGGCTCCAAACCATCAGTACCAGAAGCCTTAAAATTCCCCAGCTAGAACAGGGCCATTTTAATTTTCGAGTCTGTAAAAGGGCAAAACAAGGCTTGATAATGGGAAGAGTTAAATTTCATTCGAATATGGCTACATAAGAAATCCTGAAGATCAGTATTGGGATCCTCTTGGATATTATAGGTATCAACAAAATGCTGATGAACGCAAGACCGAATTTGATTTGGATCGGTGAGCCATAAATTAGTGGTTGCATCGTTCAAAGTATGAATTTTGTTTATACTTCATCTATGCTCAGTAGTTGAATGAAAAAACTTTGTATTAGCATCTCTTAGCAAAAGCCAGTTAAGACGAGATTTCTATGCACACTACATTTCTTCATCTGCAAGCAAATCAAATAGCTCATCTCTCTTATGTCTAATAGCATCTGCATATAAAGATGGATCCGAAGCTGATTGCAACTCATTTAATTGATACTGAGTAATATTAATCTTTTGGGACAAGTCCCCAACATCCGTTATGTTCTAGCTCATTAAAGTAGGTAGAGCCTTCCTGCACTTGGCAGTAAGTTGGAACATAAATGAACCCATACCTGGTTCACTCCAAATGTCTCTTAAAATTTCTTCACATTGCAAATACCTTAACCAAAAGGATTCAAAATGATGAGGCCGATGTAGAAACTTGGTCATAAATGAAGTTGTTAGCAATAAGGAAGTATGATCTGAGACTTAAATGGATAGATCTTGCGGGAGAAAATCTAGATATAGATTAAACAAATTTGTACAAGCATACACCTTATCAAGAACTTCAAAAATAGTATCGTTTCCCACCTGACCATTTGTATATTGGGCTCTTTCCACTATTTTGGCCCATCTTGTGCGCGCGAGCCCATTACTACTTTCTTTCTTACCTAGCCCATTTGGGCATGGTAACTTATAAAGTGTAGAAACTCTCCTTGTCCAAGCCATGTGGGATATGGCTTTTGGAATACTTGACAACAATAGTTTCATGGAGAAATGGGGGGTTCTTTAGGGCCAACCACCCGAAACCTATCATCAGAAGTAATGCCAATAAAGAACTATAATAGAACATACCCAGTTACCAATTCTTCGAAGAGGTTTAATTGTGCAGTATAATCCATTCCAAATTTGAAAGAACCTATAGTTGACTTATGCCACTTAAATGGAACCTTTCTGTAAAATGACTCTTTCACCTTCCAATAACGTTTTCGAGAAGGCGAGTGCATTCTCTTAACCAGAGCCATCTCAGAATCAGTGGCACTCACCCAATCCGGACCAAGATCTAACAGAAAAACAGGATCTCTTCACTGGCCTTAGCATTTCTCCAACTACTGGAGGTCCTGGCTTCATAAAAAACAGCGCCTCCAAAGCAGGACCCTTCAATTCTGGAGACCCCACATACAACTTAAAAGGATCATCCATTTGGGTAAAAAATAGAGGTTTTTCGCCTAGCTTAATCAAGCATCGTTTCCTCTGAAACTCAGTAGAGGCAAGAGAAAGGCCAAGCATTTCCTTCTCCACCTCAAGCTCTGATCGACAATCACTAGCACCACCCCTATGCGCATTGTTAGTGCCTAAACCAGCTGGAGGTGCATCTTCAGCACCTAGGTCAAGAGAGCTACGTAGGCTTTGATCAACCAACAAAACATTTTGTGACTTGTGTAGAGAATTAACTATCTCCAAGCTAGCCTCTAAAGCTGCTTGGGCAGCTCCTTCATTAGGGGAAGGTTGACAATGGGGGGCATAAGGTTCTATTATACCTGTCTGCTAAAAGGACAACTCTGGATCTTCTGATGCACGAAAAGTCGATCTGTTTAACCTCAACTTTTTGTGAGGTGGCCACAAATTGAGATCAGACTGTTGAACCTCACCATATTCTGCTGACTCTGTTAATTCCCACGACCTCTTACACCCTCCATTTTGCTTGATGTGATTTACTCTGTTAGGATCAGCAGGTGGAAAAATCAATAGACATATTCCTAGGGCCATCAGCAGCAATGAATTACCAGACGCACGCAAAATTAGATCAATAAAGTCAAGTGTTTGTTTATCCTGGAAGAAGTCCATGGTATCAATAAATGAAAGAGAGCAATAGTTTTTCGAGTGACCCACCCTGCAACATCGTCTACAAATCTTGAATATTCTTTCATCCTTAAGTTGTATCGAATTTAATTGTCCTTCTCTCTCTCCAATAGAAGCCAGACAACAAAGGCTTTATAATATCCATTTTTACACAAAGTCTAAGATAATGTCATCGATGACCTGAAGTGGAAGCCAGATCCACTGCTTCCATTATACCTAACTTGTTACCACTCAGTTCTGTAATTGAGGCTGTAAGTAGCAAGCTAGGTAATATGTGAATTTGCACCCATGACACATGCTTTAAATCATGCTTTTTCATGTGGCAAGTTCGGTAATAATTTGCAAATAGAAGTTAAAGCAACATCAAAATTCCATGGAGCATTCTTAATAATATCCAACAAATCCTCCCGTGAAGAAAACTTGATGATATACTGATTTCGACTAATGGAACCTAAAACTCTAGCCTTTTCTTGAAGTTGCCAACACTTGTCAATATGATCATGAATAAAACGAGGATTGAAGGAACGTGGATCATGAACTTGTATAAGCAAACAATTGTTAGGATCGCCACTATTAGCATCAATAGTCTCAAATGGGTTGCCTAGCCCCAGACTTTTGGACCCATAAGTGAATGTATGCTCCATTCCAAACTAAAACCAGCAACAAACTGAGAACAAAGCTTTCGGGGAAGAAACACCAGCATAAAGAAAGATCAGCAAGGCACTGACTCGCCAACCGAAAAGCCACGCTCACGTATAGACCGAAGAATCGAAGATACCCAAATCTCCGGCAAAAAAGACACACCACACACTTTATCACACCAACTTCACAGAGGAAAAATCAACAACTAGAGGAAGGTATGAGATAACAATAGAGACGACTTCAACTAATCAATAAGTTAAGCCGAAATAACTATCATCGCAGTAGAAATCCACAGATAAGGTGAACTGATTCCTTAGAGAAGTAATTAACCACCAGCAAACAGTAGTAATGGAGGACGACAGCTAAACAGAGCAAATCGGATAGAATCAGAAGGAAATGCCCGAATTTAGTAATAAATTATCCAGGAAGGAGGAGATTTCCTGCTGGAAAGAAAAGCCCTTTCGTCGCGAAGGAGCCACAAACAACAATAAGACAGTGATCAGCCTCCGGAACATATGATGCCAAGAACAACGCCTGAAATCAGCAGGAACCCAGGAGAGCTGACTGATTTTTTTCCGCCGTAGGTGAGAAGGAATCCTTCAAGAATGGCAAGCAACTGAACACCAAACGAGGGCAGTGACAAGGATGCGTTCGACGGAGTATGGTGGTTGCTATAAGGAGGCGGTGGAGGATGGAGATCTGTCGACGGTGACGGCGATCGTGCTGTCTAAGCCTAAAATCCAATGGAGTGAATAGAATAGCCACGAACAGCTCCGGCAATCTCCGATTTCAATTTATGAACAGTTAGGGTTTGATAGCAAGTGGGGAAAAAGGTCAAGAAGTGATTAATTTTCAATAAATTCAACTGAAGGAGTGAACAAATTGAGGAACAAGGTAGAAATTTTGGCACAAATGGTGGATTTTGGGACGAAAAAAACTGGACGATGAAGGTGCTCTCCTGTTGGAGAGAAGAAGGCCTCACGACTCACGAGCGAGTGTAATATGAGCTCACTCCTAAAATTTGACATTTTTGCCCAACAATTTTGGAAGTTCTTGTCCAGGCTCCGGGAACAGAACACATTACCGTGTCTTAAAAATTTTATCATTTTATTATTTAGGTCTTAAAACTTTACAAGTTCCTATTTGAGTTTTAAAACTTACAAAATATATAAACAATTAGTCTTAAACTTAGGCCCAGTTCGGAAAATGTTAACATATTTCCGTTAACGTATTTTTATAGCAAGGGAAAAGGAGAGAGAATATCAACTCACATATTCTCCTCAAATTTTACCATAATTACAAGTATGTCACAATCTCTACAGACAAAAACTTATATCTTTGTCTCGTCCGACAACAGAGTCTTGGCCAACGAGTTTTATAGAATGTCGGAAAAGGAATCATCATTGAGAATTCCGATAACCATTCTAGCTTCATGGCGTCATCGATCAATAACAGGAATAGGAGAAAAAACCACTTCACTCAGAAGGAATAAGAATCCATACAAAAAAAAGAAAAGAAAGAAAAGCAATAGTGACGAGAAATGTGTTTAATGGAAAGCAGAGGTTATGGGTGAAGTCGGTGGAGGAGGAATTGGTGAAGACGGAGGTGGAGGTGGAAGGGCCATCAGGGAAAGGGATCTGGGAAGGAGGGAATTAGTCAGCGGAGATGGTGGTCGCAAAGGTGGTGTTTAAGCTGGAGCTGGAGGAGAAAAGGTCTTCATTGGAGAAGTCAAGAAGGCCGTTGATGCGAAAGAGTTTGAAAGCAAGCAATTATGAGGAATGAGATATGTAGCTGGTAAAGGATAGTAAATTATTGCAAATTTCAATAGCAATTATGAAATAAATAAAGATACCCCACATGAACAGGAGCATGGCAGGGCAAAAAATACATTAACATGGGCATATTAACTGCAGCTGAACAACTAGTTAATTCTAAAATAGGTGGCTAACAATTTGGCTTGTGTAGCAGAAAACCTCTATTTACTTTGGGGTCCAAATCGTCTACCCCAAATTTCTACACTATTCCATCCACCACTCACCAAAACTTGACATGTGTTCTTCAATACAATCATATCTATGCACTTTTCTCCTTGATCTCTATCTTTCATGTTAGAGACTTGGCCACTCTGATCTCAAAGACCTTAACTCCATTTCGGCCCCCTGAAGTTCTCTTACAATTATGATGACTTGCTTATGCGAATTGACTAGTGATAATCCAAAATTGACCACTAATTGGGCAATTTCTTGTAAGAAATAATAGTACACCCCAATTCAAACTTAAATTGTCCCAACAACAACAATTTCTTAGGGAGAACCAAGCATATTGACCCAAAATTCAATCTCAAGTTAGCACCAAAACATCATTAGTTTATTGTAAAAACAATAACTGCGAGATTGGAGTTAACTTAAACTAAAATAGCTATCCTTGCCCATTGCCTCCATTTGAAAACCAAGAGGTTTCCTACCAAAACGGAATAGTGAGATAGAGCTACAAATATCTAGTTTATCATTCTAAATGCAGATGCCACCAAACAAGCCAAAATCAACAAACCTAAGATTGAGCTCTCCTCAAAGTTGACAAACGTGTCTCTAATTAAAGTTCGTGTTAGGTGAAGATAAAGGGAAGGGGAATTGAAGTCTACGATCTAGAAAATTGGAGAGTGATTAGAGGGGCATCTTCATGGAGAAGATGATGCCCCAGGTTTCACTGGCATCAGGGTCGTCAAGGCATGAGAATGGCTTTAAAGATGGGATGATGCTATGGAGTTAATGGCGGATGGGGTGGTGATGATGGTGGTGGTGACTGTTAGGGGATGGATGAGAAAATGTTTGATGGCGAGAGCTGGCGAACTAATTGAATTGAGAGGGGGTCAATATAAGGGATAAAGAGGGTAGTATAGGTCGAAGGCAGGGGAGAGCAAAGGAAAAGTAAGTGGAACTTTGACTATGTGAGAGTAGTTAGATCTAAGATAGGATAGGAAAGGCGTCCATTGTGAAAGTACCCATCTTCTTGGTTGTTTGTCAAGTCAAACTGTTAGTCACACAGGCTTAACCATCTGCCACACAAGCAAAACCATGCCACCTATTCTAAGGGTAAGTTTAGAATTAACCGGTTACACGTTTTGTGAGTTTTAGGACTCAAATAAAAACTTGTAAAATTTTAGGAATTAATTAAAAAACTAATAAAAATTTAGGACTGGTATGTTTTTTTTCTTACAAACTCGTAAAAAATGTTAACTATTATCATCATTTGTTTCAAAACCAAATTCTGGAAGCAATGAGAATTTATATTGATACTAAAGCATGAGAGAAAGCAGAGGTGGTGACAGTTAAGGTTGTTAAGATTAGGATCCTACCTTGGATTGTTTTTTGCCATCAATAATCGGGATTATAAGATCGGATTGTGGATCGTAAAATCTTAAATACAGTAGTTTGCTCATGATTCTTATGCCAAGTTGGTGGCAAAATGCAGGGAAGAAAGGTGAAAAGAAACAAAGCAAAAGCTAGAATTGAAAACAATATACTCACAGAATACTAGTATTGTGCTCTTGCCTACAAGTTAGTTTCAACGAACCACCAAAAGAAAAGAAAATGAAACTAAATGCAAATTTTTCAAAAGTTATTCTCGAATGATGGTTTAGTTATTTCTTTTGGGTTGTACTAGGATTTTGGTTTTTCTTTAGCACATCAGTTTCTTTTTCCAAGCCATCAGGTCCGTTCAATTTCATATAACAATGATCAATCAATACTAATTCTTGGTTTATCAATACCAATTCTACATAATTTATCTATTTTATCTCTAAAATTCCTTGGTTTATGTTGGATTGTTCAAGGGCTTTATTTTTTTGGTTTTTTGGGATTTATTGGATGCTTCATTGGGAGGAAGATAAGGAATCAAAAGTTCTTCCAAGTGCTTTAGTTAATAGCCATTTTGTTCTAAAAATTTTGGGGATAAATTTGGATTTTGATGCTTTTAAAAGACCTTCAAAATTGTTTTCAAATGCTAATTAAGCAAAAGCCTTCAACTTAATCAAGTAAACTCTGTGGCTGTGTTAGGAACCAAGTGAACTTAATTTTATTAGTTATTTTGTTGCACTAGCTAAAATGATCTAGCATCTTTCTTACAAGTAGCATATGGGTCAACTGGGATGTTAGTGTTTCTGCGATTCAATTCCCTAATCTTCTACTTGTTTCTCCTCAGTCCGAGTTTTATTTGGATTAATTAAAGCTATAAAACCTCAAATGGGCTTCAATATGGTAATTTTTTCTCCATCTAGCCAATTAAATATGGTAATGAAAATATCAATTCAGGTAACCATATAATTAAGAATGTGCTTTTAGTTATGGTTCACTGTTTTGATTTCTCTATATAGCAACAATAATTATTTATTGTCTTAATTCTAAACACTCACCTTACTGTGAGGTTGATGTTTTTAATGTTCATGGCCTACCTTTCATGGCTCATGGCTGAATTAACTAATTCAGTAGCTTCAAAGATATATTAGTATCTAATCAGGTAAAGAGTAGTGTGTTACTAATCAACTGTTACAAAAATATATTAGTGAAACATTTGTCTACTACACTTAATAACTACAAAACTTGGTTACTTATATATTCTTGGTATTAAAATCTTTATTTGTAGCTTCGATATGTAATATACATTTTTATCCTTTGTTATAACCAACCTTTTATATATATATATATATATATATATATATATATATATACACTTCCTCTCTTATATTTATCCTTTGTCCTCCGTTATCACTAGAAACTTAACAACTCAACTAAAGAAAATTATATGAACAATATGTTCAGACGATCTTTTATCTTCCTATACAAGTCCATGTAAGAAATTTGTGATTTGTTAGTTTTGTTACGACTGCAAGTACTATAAAACTCGTTCGGCAAAACTACCCAAAGTGAAGCGTGGGCAATGTCCCTAGTAATATCTTAAAATGGAGAAATTTTTTGGGTAACGGGGCATTAGTAAATTGGGTGCCAAGTTCCTACCTCGAAACTCCTCAAGTGCCACAGTTATCATCATTTTCATTTTCAAAGCAGGAACACGCGTCTGTCGCGTGAAGCCAATGGTTAGTTATTTCCTTCTCTCTACTCTTTCTCCCTCTAGTCTTTACAAACAAAACAACGCAACGACGACGAGAGCTCTCCTCTCCTCTTTCTTTCTCAAACAAGATCATGTCTATCATTTCTCAATTCTTTCAATTCCTCTCCCCTTTTTTTCTACACAGAATTAGGGTTTATCAGCGCTCCTAACTATGGCTCTAGCATTGCTATCTTCCTTCTGCGGTCAGACGTCTGCTACTCTTTCCTGGATTTCCACGGGGACCCGTAAGTTTCTGTTGTTATAATTTTTCGTTTTCAAGTGTTCGTGAATTTTCTTCTCATTGATTTAGTGTTCCTTTCTATGATTAGCTTGGGCAGGAAGACTTGGCAATGGTGAATGTACGTACGAATATTTGTTGGTGAGTTTTCTATGCGTATTTCTGGATGTATCTACCGTCTGCAGCTATGTATGGGTAAGTTTATGGTCTAATATACCTACTTAGATTTGCTTGGCTAGCTTTCTAGTTTTTGGTTGGTTTTTTGCTGCTTTTCTTTTCCTTTCCAGTGCAATGTGCAGCCACGTCTAGAGATTGCTTTGTCTGGTTAATTAAAGTATACGAAATGTAAAAGTCTGCATTGATTGAATGGTTTATTTTCTTCCCCGATTTATTTGAAGGGATGTATTGACTCGAGAATTTACTGAGGGGTATGCAATATACGAGTTGCCAACCTAGCAACAAGGTTTTCTGATTTATTTTGATGTACACAACACAACATTTTTGCATCACAAAAGCTAAAGTTAACAAACCCTTCGCTGTTGCTGTGTAAATGAGCATAGGTGATGTGATTATATATCATGCTAGGTTTAAACTGTTTTTCATAGACTAGTGGGCAAATGTCAGGCATGGGTATAGATGTGAGATTCTGATTCAGGAAACATAGGATACTTGACACGGCTTAGAAGAGTCCAAGTTTCAGATGGGGTGTGTGGGGACATGATACGCACAAGAAACGTAAAAATATGCCTGGTATGGGATAAGAAAGTTGTTGGATTATTTTGCAACTTTCGATCATCTTGAATAAACCATTATTCATGCATCTGTTTCTAACTATAGCTTATAACGGCACGCTTTTAATTAATTTTAGCATTTATATGATCACATATCTAAGCATTCAGTTGTTTTTCAGAAGAATTTCTCCTTCTATGATTATGGTCCTAGATTCACAATTCACCAGGCTAGGAGGAATCTAAGCTCATACTAAATGTTTAACACTGTCAAATGATTCAGAGCAAAATCACCGAAGTCTGAAGTTAAAAGTAACTTAATGAGCAGTAATGTGAAATAAATTATAGATCTCATAACTTCTTTAATTCAGAGAGAAGACATTTATAGAACAGCAGTGATGATCTTCTGTTTCAGATCCTTAAGTCGAATCATCTGCAATCATAGTTACTCTTTTCTTCCTCAAGTAGAAATTTGCGAAGTTAGTTTCTACTGCTGATCAACTAGTTCAAGTAGGCATTTCCTTCAGCGTCAAATGGATCTCCAAATATGCGAACCCCATGAGCATAGAAACAAAGTATTCATTCCGATTAAATTGATTTCTCGAGAATTCTGGATTAGTTTTTTGTTGAAATACATCTAGTCCGTGATGGCTATGGTTCTCGGAATGCTTGCCCTTCATATAGTCTCCCCACTTCCACAATAACAATTGAAGACTAGAATTCAGAAAAAAAAAAAAAAGGAAAAGAAAGAATATATCGTCAACTCTGGGTGTTGCTAGCCTGTTTCTTTTGATGCTTTAGAAAAGGGAATGAGAAATCTAGTTTCTTTCAAAGAAAGGTGAAGAGGTAGGCTGGATAAGAATAGACGTTATACCTTGAACTGATGGAGTCAACCACTACGAAATAGTTTCTTCATACAGGTACACTGTTGTTTCAACATCAGCTCTTCGAAGAACAGCTAAATTAACGAAATATTTTTGGAGCATTTGATCATATTCATTTTTGTTAAAGCATCTAATCTGGAATCCATTGGCAAATAGTTAAGAGTTGCTCACCACGATATAGAACAGTAACAAACCTTTGACTTAACAATTTGGGATGATACCAATTACCATTTAGCACAAGCCCTCATGTGCAAGCTGTTGAGGTGACTGATAGTGGGCCTATCATGTGGATCAAGACAGCAGCAATGGGTTTTGCAAATGATATATGAGGCAATTCAAAACCTGGGGCTCTAATATCATGTTAGAAAGTGAAGAAAACAGTATATAGAAGAGAGAGAGATAGGTAGTTAAATGCGTCAATATTTCTTAATAATGATGAGTTACAATTCCTTGTTCATAATAGAGACAGATTTGTAAAAGGTAAGACTAAATCTAAGAAAATGTGTAACTCGATAGGATGGAGAAACAACTTGGTCAGCCAATCACTCTTTGCCAGACATTCTCAATTAATGCTATTTTTTATTTTTTATTTTTTACTTAAGAATCAGTAATAAAAGCCACCCCAACCATCTATCAATATCTCAAACAAGTTGCATCTTAGAGTTAAAGATAGGCACGAGAGTTCATAATTATTTAAAATCAAGTAATTGTTCCCTTCTAATTGTGGCAAATGGAGAAGAACTGGCTGAACCTTTGAAAACACTAGAAACTCTTGAACATTTGGCTTGTTGTGAACTTTGCATTGTGAAAATCTAAACTGGTAAAAACTGTTGAGTTTTGAACTTTAGAGAAAAAAGAGACTAGTAGGCGCATGAGAAGCAACCTGGTTGGAAGTATTACTTGTGAAATTTGGGCAAACATGATTGTTGTTATATCCTCTCCTTGGCTAAAAGAAACTTGTCTCCTTATGATTTTTTTAGCAGAATTTTCCATTTTGCGAAATGCATCTTCTCACATATTGAG
Source organism: Aquilaria yunnanensis (assembly GCA_039654915.1). Classification (NCBI taxonomy): domain Eukaryota; kingdom Viridiplantae; phylum Streptophyta; class Magnoliopsida; order Malvales; family Thymelaeaceae; genus Aquilaria; species Aquilaria yunnanensis. The sequence continues at coordinate 98,382,521 of CM077593.1, read as the reverse complement.
GTGCGTTGGGTGACTTGGAATCTGAAGAAAACGTTTCTTTTCTTGTTTGCCTCTTCTCAAGTGTTACATGCATTAAATAACTGGGTTTGACAACTTAAAGAGTCTAGCCTTTGAGTTTGGGAATAGAAGTGGGGAATCTTTTGTTATACATTGATTTTCCTTGGGAACTTTTGAAAGACTAGATTTTTGTGTTGTAACCTTTTAAGATACATTGACTGTTGAGGTACAACTATTTAGTGAACACAATGGAATTTCCAGTTTAGATGCGTTTTTAAACCTCTTTGGCAATAGATGACGTTGCTAGAATTAGTGAAGATGAAGTGTCTCGGTATATTTAATAGTAGATGATATAGCACTTATTGCTGAGGTAGGGTGAAGGTCAGATTTGTGAAGGGCCTAGGGTTTTAGAGATTATAAATTCTTACTAGTTCAAAATGTAGTACAATTTCAGATTGGGTTAGTAACTTTTGTAGAAACTTTGACGGAACTCTACTACTTTGATGATGATGGTAATTGTTCAGCCATTTGGATTGTCAAAAATTACAAAAACTTAAAATTGTGAACCTCACAAGGCAAGATGAATGACATCAAGTATCATGATGGTAGCTATGCTATGTGAGTGTACAGATCAGTGGGAATATGATAGTGGTTATTTTTTATGGTATTGCATATTAAGCAGATAGAAATGTTGAAAAGATTGAAATAGTTAGATGTAAAAGGTCGGGATCCATGTGTGGTCATACAAGAATGTTAGGGGTGGGATTAATTGCAATAATGTTCTGCTTAGCTAGTTGTGGATACGTTAGAAGTATGACTTAGAGAGTTTTGGCATATCCTTCATAGACCTAGATAGGGCCATGTGCGTGAGTGAACTCCTTTTTTCTTTGGATATGAACAGAGAGATCAGAGCATTAGCAGATGTCTAAAATTACAAGGACTTAGGTGGTAAACAGGATTTAGTATTGCTAGATTTTCTGGTGATAAAGACCATCAAAGTAGTTACTGTAGCCAACATCAAAGAAGTTTAGGATGAAGGCTCGGTTGAATGGTTATGTGCTATGACTAGGTTCCTTTATAATTTATTGTTCAATCGTTGAAGGTGACATGCTATGTCTAGTACTTTTTAATTTTTCTTAATTCTGAACTGCTATATGCAACTGAAATTCAAACTTGGTTTTGGAAACAAGTTACATATTTGTCTGGTACCTTTTAATTTATCTCAATTATGAATTGCTATATGCAATTGAAATTTAAGCTTGGTTTTTGAAACAAGTTACATTTTTTTTATTCTTTAAACATTAGTGTATTAGTTTTTAATGATTTAAAGCTAGAATTCTACTGATTGATTTAGGTAAGATAGAGGTAGCTAGTTTTTGGGATGAAATCTTGTACAGGGCATGGTAAAATTGGTTCATATTGACACTTCTAATGCTGCTGAAAGCACAGAGAAAGGAGAAATGACGCTGGGTGTAAACTGCAAAATTTTATCGAGGCTTTATTCAGTAGGTTCTTTGCACCTCTGCTAGCATTAACACCAAATCGTTTCAGTAATGTTTTTGGACTCAAAAGATATTGATCCAACTCATAAAACAAACAACAAAGCAAACAAAACAAACAAACCAAAAAAAAAAAAAAATCAGAAAAGGGAAATCAACTGGGATTTCAGGGGTTAAAACAATGAACTATTGAGAAGAAAATCTTGATGAAAGAAGAAGGAAATAAATTACATAAAATCAAAATCTTGTGACTGAATCTCGAACCGACGGAAATCACATATATCTTGTTGGTATGCTTGTCAACCACCTCAAGAATAAAGTGGGAAATAAAAAAATGATTCAATTGTTGCTTATTTATGAATTATACTGGACAACAACATGGGAAGTACAGTATTTCTATTCCAGTTGTCTTGTGTCTAGTATCTTGTTGGATAAACGTGTTGGCTATTCAATCTACTCTCTCACTACAGCTCCAGACCTCAATCAGAATACTATTTGTTCCTGTTAAATGAACAATGACCATAGATGTGGGATCTTGCTTTGATATACTCAAGAATGTACTTTGCTGTGGTAATTGCTGATTTAGTGCCTTCTGAATTGCCCACACTTATAGATATTTGTGCTGCCTTTCTTCTCTCCCATTGGACAAGGCTTCGGGATTCCCCTTGTCGCACATCCCATGGCCCTGCATTTTCAATGGTTTTGGAGTCATTAGCTCTATGGTTGTTTGCATTTTATTTTTCTTTATTTCAGTTATTTGCATGACAAGTAACCAAGAAGTTCGAAAATAATGTGGCTTTCAGTGAGAGTTCATGTTGAATACCGGCATGTCAAGGAGCATTACGTTTTTTTTCTTTTTTTTTTTTTTCTCCCGTGCTGTTGATAGTATTTTAAACTATTTGAATGGGTGGCTATAATTGTTAAAGATTATTGAGGGATGGACATTGATAAAAGAAGCTAAGCATCTATTCTATCCTGAACTAAATAGCATGTTACAACTAATAATTTCCCGCCAATGTATTAGTGTGTTGCATGATGCCAGTGGGTGATCTTTTTTTATGCTTATCTGTGGTAAGACGTTAAAATCAGAACTATACGCCTGATTTTTTAACTTGCTTTCACAAGCCTATCTATACACTTCACGCCCATGTATGCACAATTTCCTCAGATATATTTAATTTTATTCATGTCCATTAATTTCCTCAGATATATTTAATTTTATTCATGTCCATTAAAAGGTTACACATTGATTAGCATACTATTTTAAACGAGTGAAGGGGTTTAAGATGACAAATGCTGCTTACATATCTTAGATGGTTATAACATGCAGAGGAAAGAAATGCGTCTATTGTCCTGAGAAGAATCAAAGAAAGTTTGAATTTTGCACCAGGCCTGAAATGCTGAGACCTCACCTGTTTCCATTTCATGCACAGCTTTGTCTGAAGCATATTTGTGTCCATTCCTTCTGCAGCTGCATGAGCACTTAAGCTGCTACTCAATACTATACACGGTAAGTTTTAACATGTTTTGAATCTAAACATAGTTTTCACACAGACTATCATGCATGTGGAATTCCTTTTTCATTTAAGGTAGCCGTTAGTCTTTGAGTTTTTCTTTTATGTTCTATTTAAGTTCACTCAGTTGTCTGGTGCAAAATCCAATATTTTCTTGGAAATTTCAACCATGGAATTCTACTATTATTTTAGCTGTGTTACCCTGTGATGGTTTTTGACATCCGGTACATGCCAATATGTCATTTTGTGTTGCAATTGTATGAAGTAGAACCCTTCATCAAGATCTGTGTCGGCATGCGGATTTGATGTTTCAGGAAGTTATTAGTGGTTATTGCTTCTGCCATTGTTTATAGTAAATCCGAATTATCAAATGAATCAAGAATACTACCGAGTAGCAAGAGCTACTGAAATGACCTGGGAAGCTAAAACATATGATGAAGCTTAGTGAATTGAAACCCTGGAGCTGTAACTAGTATCATGTCAAATTGTGACTATAACCTGCAGTCCAGTACTCATAGAATCAGTTATTTTTTTTCATGCCACTGTTAAATAGGGATACATGACAACTCTTACAGAGGGAGGTGCATTTTGAAAGCTTTAAAACTAAAGCTAGATGAACATCTTTAAATTGTTTTAGTTCACTCAGGTTGCTTCCTAACCTATACTTCCATGCTTTTGCTTCTTTTAATATTTCACTTGTTCAGATAATGTTTTTTCTATGTGGTTTCTTTCTTTCCTTCATTTTTTTTTTCAAAATTCTTTTATGAGGCTATTCAGTAAAATCACTGTCAGAACCTTTACAGAGCAGAATTTCATGACCAATACAATCTTTTTATAATGCTAGTTCTTTATATGGTGGATGAACATGAGCTACACGGTGAGGTTTACTATTTGTTTGATAGCAATTTTAGAGTTTTCATGAAACTTATCACAAGCCATTTTATCTATGGCTAGAGTGCAAGGGCTCACTGGTACATGCCCTTCTGTTTCCGCTAGTGATAGGACCAGCAGCAATCCATGCCTTCAATAGTTACCTTTGTGCTAATTCAGTTGCAATCTGTTGCAATTGTAAAATTCACGTATTAGCACTTGAACTAGGCAGGGAAACAGTTTATTTTGTCTCATGTGCTAATTGCTTCATAGTTTCTGTGAGTGTGCTTACCCGCATTCCATTGACCTTGTTGATGTATCATTGTTCTTATGGGATTGCTCGCCTTGTGGTTGGCTTAGCTGGAGACTTATTGCTGTTGGCATGTCATAACCACGACTAGGCTTGTAAGGAAGTTGGCATGTATTGTTATCTGCATTCTTCTGATGGCTGGCTCTGCTTTGATCATTTGCCTGTAAATAATTACTGTTTAGGCCTATGAAGAGGATAACTGTCTTCCAAAATTAAAAGTTGGTTGTCTAGACTGAAGTAAGCTTTCTCTCTCTCGTGTTGTGGAAATTTGGAGTATCCACTTGAGCAATTAACAGTAATGAACTTACAGAAACTGAACGAATGAAGAATTCTGCTATGAGTAGATGGTTTCAGCACAGCCGATAACTGCCGTACCTTCCTTTGCAGTTCAGCATTTTCACGTTGTATGAGCTCCACCTTCTTGCATAGTTCTAGGTTCTCCTGATGAATGAGATTTCCCTGTAAAGATATCAAAGCGAGTTTCTTAACAGGTTTCTTGGGCAAGTATAAAAGAATAAGCTATGACTGCACTGAGACCTTGTGGTTGAGTTCATTTATCTGCCCTGTCAGAACTTCATCCTGAAAAGCAAACAAAAAAAAAAAAAATGAAGAACAAGACAGGATGTTATTCTGTGTGAAACTTTATTCAATATTAGGTATCACACAAAATTTTTAGGTGCACAAAATCGTCAAACCTTTTTCACACGAACACTTTTCAAACTCATCTCCAATTGGCTTTCCAGATTTTGAAGATCTCTGAGTGTCAAGCCTGATAGTTCTCCCATCAATTGTCTGCATAATCAACATGTTCTTTTTTTCTTTGGTTTCCAACCAGTCATAAGCAACGTGCTTAATTGTTTACATGTGGTGCTTTGTATGGAGCACTTGTAGCTATTCATGTTTTCTGAACCTCATGTTCACCGGCAGGATTGTGTGGTCATAGGGGGTGTTGCTTGGAATATATATATATATCAATCGCTGATTAACTGTTGCGTATTAACAGTAGTGTAACATAAAGCATAGTAGGTCAAGTATATCCCATGCATTTGTTTACATAAGAGTCCTAACACTGTGTTGCTGTAATATCATTTTGCACCTGGTTTATGGGGTTAAAAGGATTCGATCCTGATAAGCCATTTATATGTTAATTGTCCCATGCATTTATATGTTAATTCTAGCTGATAAAGCTAGTTGTCATTTTTTAGTTTAGAGTTGAGTAAAAAAATTTAATGGCACCAGTACATGGGCGCTGCTGCTTGTGCTTAGACATCCTGGTTCTATTCCCATGGTCATTCACATCCTTAGAACTGGTATGAGGGGCTTTACTAGCACTGATTTGGAATCCACTTTCCTTTTGGTATTCAAGATGGAGACCTATTGAGACAAACCTTGGGTCAAATTGCTCAATATGCTCGCTATGACTATTAAGCATTGGAGATGCACCTTTATATCCTGTCAATACTAGCTAACTTGTTGCTGCTTAAGATTTTGGTATCTTGACTAATAACACAATATGTAACTTGGTATGAAGGCGCCAAAAGAAGACAAAGCTCACTTGTTACCTCTTGGCTGCTGGAGTACTCTTGAGTAATTAAAATTCTGAAGCTACTTGTCTTCAATAAACATCATGAATTTCAGATGCAAGTTTGTGATCCCCTTTGTGGGTATTGTCTGGATGCTTATGAATATTCATATCTAGATCTTTGGGAAAATTGACAAAATTCTTGGCTTTTTTGTGTTCTGACTAGCTTTTAACAACTTTGGATGTCTATATAAAAAAAAAAAAAGATCTCTGGCACACGTTACACTTAAAAATATGGTTTCGTTTCTGGACATTGTGAGGTATTTAAATTGTCGAATCAAATGGTGTTTGGATGAGAAAAACTGCTGGACTTATTTCAGGCAACTAAAGATACATACCTGTGGGATTCCTGTAGGTATTGCAGTTGTAGCCTAAGGTGTTCTGCCTCTCTTTGCCAAAACTGATATGTATAAAATTTACTGTTAAGCAATCAATTGAGAAAACATCTGGAAGTAGTTCATCAATTGCATGCAAGGAACATAGTGCTGATATATTTAGGATTTGAAGCTTGCTACCACGATATGAACTGAAGTACAGTGTAGTGTAGGGTAGGGGTGAAGAATAACTCTTTCATATAGTGCATGACAATGAATAGAGTGTTATTTTCTGCAATGCTTACTTTGAATTGGTTCTGCATCTTAAGGCCTAAGGGAGACTTCTGGCATCGTGCGCTGCAAATTTTATTTTTCTAGGGACGTTTGGTCATGCTGATCGCCTCTTGATGCCGTTGATTTAATTATTCAGGGAAGGGGAATTGTTTGAAATAAACTGTAGCAGACAAATACCTTGACTTCTGTAGCAGGATTCATAAGTTGATGATGCTCTTCTCTCATCTTGTTGTAGCGCTCAATCACCGACTTCATGCTGAGGGAGAAAAAAAGTAATTCAAATGAGTTGCATTTTTTATGGAAGGCCAACAAGACGTGGATTGCAAGAATAATAGATCAAGTCGATCACAAGAAGTGCAGTGTACGAAAGGCACGATTGAGAAACAAATCAAGGGTAAAACTTCTTCCTATCCTACAAAAATATGATCATGTTAACTTCCATGTTCTAAGGAAGTCTTGGGATCAGGAAAGGGCAAAATAAATTTAGAATGACTTGAACATAGTGGACATAGAATATCATAGTTAGTTAAGTGCTTGATAATTGTCCAATGAAGAATAGTTCCACAATTTTTCTTTGTGCCTAAAACAAGAATAAGTGGTTTTGTCCTCGATTGGGCTACTATGACTATATCCTGTTTACTGTTATAATTTTATCCCAAGTGTAAACGCACTCATAAGCTCATATTTCCATCTTCACTACATTCGTTTTGTTTACATGGTTATCTATTATTCACTGCCAAAGACTGAGCACCATAAAGAATGATTTGGCGAATTGTTGTCCCAATTGCATTCCATCAACTTACCCAACGTGTTCTAATCGAGTATATAACTCAACTAGCACTTTTTCATTGTCCAAACATTCTTAAAGTCGGTGATTAACATTTTCTTTAAGGTCATCTTCCATATGCACGATTGGCCTTTTATACTAAGTAATCAGTGTGAGGGATAACTTTCAAACAGAACCACATGCTTGATAATACTCTTCTTATGTCGATTCTTTCTCCACCTACATGTATGTTATTTTAGATCTATTAAGTCTAGAGCCTCTTAGGTTATAAAGTGTTTCTACCCAGAGCTAAATATGGTATTATGTGTACGGATTCTCTTTTTTTTTTTTTAATGTGTTTTCTGTATAATTTACCACAGTATATGAGTTAGGATGTTTTTTTTTTTTTTCATCTTACATCAACGTACCATACAACATATATAAAGTGATAAAAAAAACTATAATTGATACACATATATTGACATAAATATTGTTGTTTTTTGCTTTTTAAATTTAAAAATAAATTTAATTGGTAGATGGTGTTAACATGATTGTGATTTGGAAATTATGATGAAAAAAATATTTATTTCTTTTTATATATATTCCATTTTTTATTTTTTCGTATGATCATACTTTCTTTCATATATATTTCATTTATACAAGATAAACTATGATGAAAATAATTAAAAACATATAAAAAGGTGGAAAATGTATTTAATATTTCTTATCCTTGTATATTTGTGTGTAATAGAATTGGTAATGGTAGGTGGCATAATATATCATTTGATATACCTTTAAATACGGTATATTTAGCTGTATTAGTATTAAAAACCTTGGTTTTGACTAATGATGCACCGGCAAGTCTTCATCAATTAGGACTGTTTAATCCAGCAAGGGCACACACTATGAAATTATATTAACTAAAACACCAAGGAAGAAAGGGACACTAGGAACAATAGTATCTTCTGTTAGGTACTCTTTGTATGTGATGATATCTTTTGATTCTCAAACTTTAAAATCAAGTATTTTTGTCACTTTATCTTAATAGTTTAAATTAAAAAATAGTAAATTTACGCAATTGATACTTTTTGTATATGTTGATATCTTTTCTGTCACTCATCCTAATAATTCAAATCAGGTGTCTTTGTCACTCTATCTTAATAAATACAAAATATGTTTCTCAATTGTTGGTTTTTACGTTTTAAGTCCTCAAACTTGCATTATTCATAAGGAACCCTTTTGGTGCCTGAATTTCAACTAACTTGGTTTCCAATAAGTTTAAAATCTTTTAGTTTCCAAAACATTTAAATTGATCATGATTTAGTTTTGAATTTATAATTATTTTAACAGTTTTTTTTCAATATAAATGTAATCGATATGAAAATTATAACTGTTATGTCAAGTTTTCGAAGACTTTGATTGCTTTCTTGATGGCTTCTGCTAAAGATGATGAAAAATGTTATGTCAATATTGATTTAGCATATAACTAGCAACTCTTAAAAAAAAAAGAAAAAAGAAAAAAGAAAGAGAACGAATAAATAAAGGAGACGAATTTCATCGACAATCACTACTCTTTATTGTAGAAGTACCATATATATACACAAACACACATATATGGAAAAGATACATTATATCTAGTCACTATATTGGGCCATTTCTTGCATTTGTTCAACCCCTTTTAATTGCTTGCTGAACTGTCCTGATTGTAGGTTTCGAATGGATGTTAGTTCAGGCTATTCGGCAGCCAGGAATAGGGATATCCTCCTACTCGGCTTGCTTGACTCTTGTTTTCCCAAGCGGTGTGCTCTTGCTTTTAATATACTTCTTATTTACTCAGCAAAAATAAAGTTCATATTAGACTTAAAAACTCTAAATACTGACTCTAAGTCAGGTTAAATCCTATTTAGATTAAAAGAACTCCCAAGTAGGTGGGGACGAGCTGAGTCTCTTATTGAATGGTTTCAGCTCAATTTTTTACACTCAATTTGTTTTAACTTAAGTCAATTGACTATAAAATGACTTATTTTTATTTTTACATCTTTTTTACCTAAAAATAATTTTAATTAAAAGCTAATATTATGTAGTTACAATAATCCATTTGAAAATACATTTTTTATAATCTTACTAAATTTTTATGAATTTTTCTAGTTTAAAGTCTTAAAAAACAAAAATTAATAAAAATTTAACAATATCATGAAAATTTACTTTCAAATGGATCATCGCATTTATATAACATTTACTTTCAAATAAAATTGGTTTTACGTGAAAAAGATAAAAAAGTAAAAATAAATCAGTTGACTTCAGTTAAAATGAATTGAATTGAGTTAAGCTTAATGAGCCTTAAGTTGAATTTCGAGTTGCATTGTAAGTTTAAACTCTTAACGAGCCAAGTTTCAAGCCTAGTATTATTTGATTCAAACTTTTATCGAGCCTAATAAGCCTAATTACTTTTTAATATAAAATAATATTAATTTTATTTTTAATATACCTAAGCTCCAAAATTTTAATTTCTACTACTTAAATTGAGCTTAAATCGAGTTCGAACATTAAATTAAGCTTGAATTGAGCTCGAACCTTAAATCGAGTTTCGAGTCAATTAAGCCACTGAGCCGAATCCAAATGTTTTTGAGCTGAGCTTCGAGTCTTTTATTTTTGAGCTTATTGAGCTCAAGCCATAGTCGAGTTAATCTTTAATGAATCAAGCTTTGAGTCTGAGGTATTCAGCTTTGGCTTAGCTTAGTTCTATCCCTATTCCCAAAATCTACTTATCCATTCATAAAATTCAAACTTGAGATCATGTTTTGAAGGAAAATGAGCTTCCTACTGCTGTACCCCACAAATGCATGCATAGTAGAAGCACTTGCACTAATGTTCGTTACCATAGAAGACTAGTTACTCATTTTCTCTTTTTCCTTTTCTTATGTTTTTTTTTTCTCTTAAGCCTACATTGCATGAAATTTGCTGATTAACTAGCATTAACATGAAAGTTTTTGAACACTCAAATAGGCGCAGTTAGGAAAACAAAATTTGAGATATTTTTAAAATAATAACCACCAGTTGACAAGCATATGATGTTTTTAAAAGATGAGCATACTTATGTTTGGAAACTATAAGTGCTCTAATTTTATCCCACCAAATGAAGATCCTTATGTTTATATCTAAGCCTCAACTGAACTGCCCGCATTTGGTTATTATGCGGATTTGGTCATTCAACCTTTCAGAAACATCTAAAATTTGCTCCTTTTTCAGATATCTTGTTTTTCTTTTGTTGTTGAAAGTTTCTTTTCTTGGTTCTTCATCAGTAATTTATACTATTATGTAATGTAGGCTAAAGAAATTAAAAAAAAAAACCAGAAAATTGAAATCAGTCTGCAGTCCTACTTAATTATGAGGATTTTATTATTGTTTTTTTAATATTTGTTGGTTGCATTGGACTTTCGTTTTTTGTTTTTTAACTTTCAGTAGGCGCTCCCCGTAAGAACTATTGACAAGTATGAAGGGTTAAGAACTATTGACGAATAACCAACAAGAGAAGTAATTGTAAAATGAACTGTAATCTTATGGTGTGATTTGCTCGTTCAAAACCCGATAGTTCAACCAGTCTTGCAAGCCTAACAGCTATTTTAATTTTTATGTGTTTACAAATAATTCTTTTTTTTTTTTTTTTTGGTAAATAGAATAGCCGCAAAGGGAAAACTGAGATATGAATGTTCGACTTCAAGTAACAATCAGTCTTAACCATCGTCCCCTCATTAATTGTTTGTTTATGGGCAATTTTATTACGTCCTTTCTCTCAAGTTTTTTTTACTATTTACTATTAGTAATTAATTTATAGTATTTCCTCTTCAACATTTTTAGTATATAAATACAGATTTTTTATATAAAGATGATAAATAAAGAGTTATAGTTTCTAAATATATATTTTCCTTTTCAAAAAATCTAGCATATAATAATATAAAAATGAAAAATTACAAAAATTTCCCTGAGATTTGGTCAAACTTGCAGTTTTGTCCTCACTATTTCAAATATCTGTACATATCCCCTTACAAAGTTAACATCATTAAGGGTACATTGCACTGGTGGCCCTTAACATTTTATTATTGTCCTATGTTGAACTCTAACATCAAACTTCACATAGGATATCCTCAACGTCAATTTTTTTATTCCATTTTAGACTTTTAACAGATGAAAATGTCAAAATTAACGAAACTGCCCATATGGCATGCTATCTTGGGGCAATTGGTCACGTGACATAATGAATCACCAGCTATAGATGTCTGCAATTGGCCACGTTAGAAATTTAAGGCCTATGGTACAAAAAATGAATAATTTTAGAGCCTATACGAGCTTAGCCCACATCTCTCCTTCCTCCTCCCTCCCCTATCGCCTTTAGCCCTCCCCCATATTGCCTCTAGGCTTGGCCTCATCTGCCGCCTCTAGCCTCGGCCTCATTCACTGCTTCTCCTCCCTTCCTCCCCTCATTCCCTCATCCATGCCCAGTCCAATTGGAAGATTTGAAGAGAGGTCTCCATTGCTCTTCCCTCTCGGCCTCGTCCCAGTCCGCTTTTCCTTCATTTCCTGTTCACTACTCTCTAATGAAGCCTTTGATTAGAAGAAAGCTTTATGACTGCCCGATTTCTTCCTTTTCTCTGCTCATTCTGCCACCCTTCGGCTTCCTCATTTTCCTTGTCTGCCTGTCCTTACATCGTTTGAACACGATTTGCCCCTTCCATACCAACATGTACGATTTGCCCCATAATCATCGATTCAAATTTAGGTGTGCATTTGATCATTGACTGTGCTTAGAATTACCGGATTCTGGCTTCAGCTATTGATTAGGCGATGAGTGCTGTGGGGGAGGATGAACTCGAAGTCGGAAGTGGAGTGGCCTTTTAGCCCTAATGGATAGAGACCAAATCTCACCAGAGATGACGAATCGATGGAGGGGGCGGATGAAGGAAGAAGGTCAAGCCCAAAGGTAGTGGGGGAGGGAGAAGGCTGAGCCCAGCAGCAGGGGGATTTTTTTTTCATATTTTTATTATCTTTATTTTTCTTTTTTTCACATCATCACCAATAATTAATTATTGTGCCACCATGGCAAATCGACACGCTAGTGTGCCACATCAATGCCACCATGGCAAATTGCCCATGCTAGCGTGCCATATGGCATATTTTGTAAATTTTAACACTTTTTGTCTGTTAAATGTCTAAAATGAAACAAAAAATTTAGGTTAAGGATGTTTCATTAGAGGTTTTGAGATTAGAGTTCAAAATAGGATAATAATAAAAGGTTAGGGGCCACGGGTGTAATTTACCTACACCATTAATCACCGTTACCACAAAACAAAATGTTTGATTTTGTCCTTATAGTCTTTTTCCTTAGAAACTATGCTCCCCAACTATTGAAACGTTCAAAGCAAACCAATTAATCTGAAAAAATCAACCCGAAACTCTGTTGGATTTCTGTTAGAAACTTTAGTAACTTTGCCCTCCTCACATGCTTCTTCTTCACCAACTTCTACTAGTACACAGAGGATCGGTGCATCAGATTTTGATTTTTTGGCTTCCCCAGCTCGCCCGCCAATCAGATTCAATTCCTGCCGCACAGCTCCTCTGGAAGCCTAGCCTAATGGGCTTAGAGAGATCAGAGATAGGCGTCGGCGATGTTGTTCAAAGTCAACTCAGCCCTTCCCTTATGTAAACCCATGCCTCCCTTTGCCCCTGGTTCTATCATTCTTGCTGGCCGGATGATTTGGGAATCAATCTGATAGAAATTTCAAACCAGACGATTTCAAAGATGAAGTTATGAAGCTATTTGGGAATTCACGCATAGCTGGCCATCTTCCTTTACAACTTATAGGCATTGCTGTCATCGTTGAAGATTTCGCTGCCGAGGAAGTTATGAAGAGAGAAAGGCAGCTTCAGACCCATCCTCGTCTTCCTCTACAACTTCTATTCTTGGCGTCACCATTGAGTAAGTAGGCTTTGAGATCTCTTTTGCCTCAGACCCATCCTTGTCACCATCCCCAAGGGTTCCTTGTTCAATCCTTTTTACTCCAAGACCAGGCTGTTGGGGTCGCGTAGTGGGTGATAGCTTCGGAAGGAAGATGATTAGTAAAAATGACACCAAAAAATTTATGTGGTTCACCCTTAATTTTAGGGTCACGTCCATGGGACAAACTTTGAGATTTTCTTCCACTATAAAAATGGTAGGCTTACAGAGAAAGAATCTTCTCTAGACAAAAAGTTTAGAAGTATGAGACATATCTAAAATAGTGGCACTCAAGTGTTTCCTAAACACCCTAAAAATTATCTCACTATTTTATCACTCTCCAAAAATAAATCTCTCTCTCTTACAATTTTCTTTTGTTCTTCACAGCAGAGCAAGCTTCATCGGAGTGTCTAAGAAACTGAAAGAGGCAGAAGGCTATTTATAGCAAAAAATAGCGCATTGCCCCTAGCCTAATTTCAACAAAATCAGGCACTGAACCCAGCTATTTCGTCACCTAGTTTCAACTTTTGTTGTTACAAATTTACGGCTTCCAGCCGCAACAATTGACCCAATAGACCAAAAATAAGAAAAGAAGACAGCAGAAGAAGAAAAAGGAGAGAGAAAGAAAAAAAAAAAGAAAATAAAGAAGGGGCCAACCACATGGGGGGGATGTAAAGTCAACAATCTCCCCCTCCTGCCTCATGTGGGAGTTCCATTATTCCTGTTGCCAGTCGACAATATTCAAACTTTTTTCTCGGTAGAATCTTGGTTAACATATCAGATCCGTTGTCATCAGTATGGATATTCTCAAGCTGTAATAACTTCATCTTCAATGCATTCCTTATCCAGTGATATCTCACGTCAATGTGCTTCGATCTGAAATGAAAAGAGGAATTCTTACCAAGATGAATTGTGCTCTGACTATCACAGAACAATTCATATTTTTTTTGGTGAAAACCAAGTTCTTTTAAGAACTTCTTCATCCATAGTAACTCCTTAAATGCTTCCGTTGCTACAATAAACTCTGCTTCAGTTGTTGAAAGGGCAACACATTTCTGTAATCTTGATTTCTATGACATAGCTTCCCCTGCAAATGTAATCAAATATCATCAAGTATCTTGATGTAGACTTTCTTGAGTCAACATCGCCAGCCATATCTGCATCTGTGTAGCTAATTAACACAAGTTTTGCATTTCCAAAATATAAGCACATTTTGGAAGTACCACAATGATACCTGAAAATCCATTTAACTGCAGCCCAATGTTTCTTACCAGGATTTGAAAGGAAGCTACTTACTACTCCAACTGAGTAAGCAATATCTACCCGTGTACATACCATGGCATACATCAAACTTCTAACTGCTAAGACATACATAACTTTTTCCATTTCTTCCTTCTCTTTGTTGGTAGAAGGGCATTACTTGGAACTTAATCTAAAGTGATTAACAAGAGGACAACTAACCGCTTTAGCCCTGTCCATATTGAATCTTTGAAGTACCTTGTCAATGTACTTCTTCTGTGATAGCCACAATTTCTTGGTGTTTCTATCTCTTGTTATCTTCATGACAAGAATTTGTTTTGCTAACCCTAAGTCTTTCATGGCAACAGGCTTACTCAACTGCTTCTTCAAGTTGTTGATCTTAAAAATATTCTGGCCAACAATCAAACATATCATCCATATAAAGCAATAGAACAATGAAATCACCATCAGAGAATTTCTGCACAAACACACAATGATCAGAAGTAGTCTTCTTGTAGCCTTACTCCTCCATAACTGACTCAAACTTCTTATACCACTGCCTGGGCGCCTGCTTCAAACCATATAAGCTTTTTTTTAGCTTGCAAACATAGTCCTCTTTTCCTTTTACTTCGAAACCCTTTGGCTGCTCCATGTATATTTTTTCTTCCAAGTCACCATGTAGGAAGACAGTTTTTACATCCATCTGCTCAATCTTCAAGTTAAGACTTGCTGCAAGTCCCAAAACTGTACGAATGGATGTCATTTTCATAACCGGTGAAAAAATCTCATCAAAGTCAATACCTTTCCTTTGGCTGAAACCCTTGACAACTAATCTAGCTTTAAACTGTGGTTGTGAATTGAATTCTTTAGACTTGATTCTGAATACCCATTTGTTTTTCAAAGCCCTTTTGCCTCTTGGAAACTTCACCAGCTCAAAGGTCTTATTCTCATGCAAGGATCTCATTTCATCTTGCATGGCATTAATCCACTTTTCCTTGTGTTCATCATCCATAGCTTCATCAAAGCTTTCTGGTTCTCCCTGTCAGTTAATAACACATACTCATTTTTAGGATATCTAGTAGAGTATTGTCGGACTCTATTAAATATCCTTAAAACTGAAGAATCCATTGGTACTGATGGTTGTTGATGAACATCATCATCATTAGCATTACTTGGTTCATTCTCAATAGGAGCATCATGATCACCTTCCTTTGGTTGATCATTTTGTACATCATCTCTAACCTGTCTTTGCAATGCTGTTAGAGGAATCAGTTGTAAATTTGTTGAACTACCATGAGATGCTAAAGCGTCATTCTCAGCTTTCTCAATATCCTAAATAGTCTGACCTTTAACAAATACAGCATCACAGCTTCTGATAAGCCTCTTAATGACTGTATCATAAAATCTATAGCCAAACTGATTTTGGCCATAACTAATGGACAAACACTGTCGTGTTTTGACATCAAGTTTAGACCTCTCATCCTTCGGGATATACACGTAGGCTGCAGCCAAACACTTGCAGATGGTCATAGGAGACACCCTTTCCTGACCATACTTTTTCTGGGACATCATACTGTAGAGGGACACACGGTGAAAGATTCAACACATGAGCAGCTGCTAGCAATGTTTCACCCTAGTACATTTAAGGTAACTTTGCATGTGAGAGTAAACATCTAATTCTCTTCATCAAAGTTTTATTCATCCTCTCAGCTAAACCATTTAACTGCGGTGTCTTAGGAGGTGTTGTCCGATGTCGAATACCATGCTCTTTGTAGTAGGCATCAAATGGTCCAATGTACTCTTCACCATTATTTGTTCATATGCACTTCAACTTCTTGCCGGTTTGCCTCTCAACCAGGGTTAGAAATTGTTTGAAAATTTCTAACACCTGATCTTTTGACTTCAGAGTGTATACTCATGTCTTTCGAGAATGATCATTAATGAAAGTCACAAAGTATCAAGCACCACCAAGTGACTTCAGCATTGGCCCACAAAAATCTGAGTGTGCCAGATCCAACACATTCTTCATTTTGGAAGAAGGAGAACTTTTAAAAGACATTTTTTTTTGCTTTCTTACTAGACAATCGGCACATTTCTTCAAATGGACCTGATCCAGTCCAAGTAATGTCTTCTTTTTGGCAAGATAGGTCATGCTTTTCTCACTCATGTGATCTAATCGTTTATACCATAACTCCACTGTACTGTCATTCTCCACTGCATTCACAATATCTTGGAGAGCTTTGCCTGCACCGTGTACAGTTTTGAGTTCTTTGTTCCTCTGGCCACCACCTGGGTTCTTTTGGTCAACTTCCACTAACCATTAAAGAAGGTGTTGCAGTAACCTTTATCATCAAGTCTGCCTGTTGAAATCAGATTCGGGCGCAAATCTGGAACATGCCTGACATCTTTCAGGACTAACTGTGTACCATTCTGGGTCTCCAGGGAAACATCTTTTTTTCCTATAACTTGTGAAAGACCTTCATTTCCCATTTTCAAAACACCAAAATTTCTGGGTGTGTAAGATGAGAAAAATTCTTTTCAAGAAGTGACATAAATGGTAGCACCACTGTCAATCACCCAACTTGTCTTGTGTGTTGCAAGATTGACAATATCATCATCATGGACAATGTTGAACTCATTGGCAACATTTACTTGCTCATCATCACTATTGTTATTTTTCTTCGGTTCTTTACTTTTCTTCTGATCTTACCTAAATTTTCAACAGAACTTTTGGATATGCCCCTTTTTCTTGTAGTAATGGCATTTAATATGTGCATATTTGTTTGACCTTCCTTTACTCTTATCTCTTGGCTTTGGCCCCTTGGTCTCACTTCTCCCTCTAGAATCTGCTACAAGGAGATCTGATTGTGATGAAGAGAATCCTTGTGATCTTCGTCTCATCTCTTCATTCAGTATTCCACTTTTGACGAATTTCACATTTACTACACCATTTGGTGCAAAATTTATAAGTGAAATTCTCAAAGTCTCTCAAGACTCTGGTAACAAGGCTAGCATTATAAGATCAAGTACCTCGTTGTCAAACTTTATGCCTATCGTGGATAACTGTTCCACAATTCCTTACAAATCATTCAGATGATCTGCCATGGATGAACCTTCCCAGTATTTTATCTGAAGCAATCTTGTTAGATAAAATAATTTGTTGTTGCCGATTTTTGAAGCGTACAGCTCCTCAAGCTTGTTCCATAGTATTCATGCATGAGTTTCTGCAGATATGTGATTGTAAACATTATCTTTAACAAATTGTCGGATGAAACCACATACTTGCACATGCTCGAATGCCCACTCCTCTTCCGATCTGTCTTCCGGTTTGGTTGTACCAAACACGGGCAAGTGCATCTTCATCACATATAAGAGATCCTTCATCTTGCTTCTCCATATGTGGTAATTTGAGCTGTTCAGACTAATCATCTTGCTGGTCTTGACCTCCATGATGCTAATAAATACCCAGTATCAAGTAAAAATGGTGAATAATAATCTAACTTATTTTCTGATATGGAGGATCCACTTTTCAGCGGCAACCACAGAGCATAAGATAAGTAGATATAAACATCGGGCCTTGCTTTGATACCGGTTTTTAGGGTCGCACAGCGGGTGAAAGCTTCGGGAGCAAGATTATTAGTAAAAATGACATTAGAAAATTTACGTGGTTCACCCTTAATTTTAAGGATACGTCCACGGGACAAACTTTGAGATTTTCTTCCACTATAAAAATAGTAGGCTTACAGAGAGAAAATCTTCTCTAGACAAAAATTCTAGAATTATAAGACAGACCCAAAATAGTGGCACTCAAGTGTTTCCCAAACACCCAAAAAATTATCTCACTATTTTATCACTTCTCAAAAATAAATCTCTCTCTCCCTTACAATTTTCTTTTACTCTTCACAGCAGAGCAAGCTTCACCAGAGTGTCTAAGAAACTAAGAGAGGTAGAAGGCTATTTATAGCAAAAAATAGCGCGTTGCCCCTAGCCTAATTTCAACAAAATCGGGCACTAAACCCAGCTGTTTCTTCACCAAGTTTCAACTTTTGCTGCTGCAAATTTGGGAGCCGCAACAATTGACCCAATAGACCAAAAATAAGAAAAAAAGATAGCAGAAGAAGAGAAAGGAGAGAGAAAGAAAGAAAAAGAAAATAAAGAAGGGGCCAACCACACAGGGGGGATGTAAAGTCAACACAGGCAACCTAAATGTATGATTCTAGGTACATCATTTTTCTTTCACCCATTTTTTATTTTTTGATTCACACTTGGATAACCGGATGTGGTTCCTGGATCATTAACTAATCTATTGGTAGGCCATTAAGTTTTCACAATCTTTGATTTCTAGGTCAGTCTTGGAATCAATTTAATAATGTGCTTCTGGTTGGATTAGATTCTTGAATTGTTTTTTTGTATATATGCAATGTTAGGAAGTAGAGATGGTGGCGCAGTTGCTGCAAAGGGAGATGTCGAGGGTGGAGAAAGTGTCAGAGATGGTGTCAGCTCCGGTGCCTATGGTAGTGATAATGGTGGGCGAACGAAGTGAGGTTTGGGTGGAGGTGAAGTTGGAGAAGGAGGGAAGTGGGGAGGGATGGAATGGGGCAAAAATCTTAGGGAAGAAAATTATGGGGGCAAAAGTAGATATTTTTTCTTTTCTGTCATAAAGGTTACTACTGGAGTTAACTTTTCAGGGGTCATAAGTGTAGGTATTTAAAACAAAAAGAACAAACAATAGGTTCAACCAACCCTCAGGGCTTTTTTTTTATAATTTTTTCATAAATAAATTTTAGTCAAACTAAAGTAAGATTTTCACAATTAAAATGTCATATGTGGGAATGTACTTCCATGACTCATCTACATTGTTTCATAACTTTATTTCATTTTATTTACGATCATAAATTTTGCATAAAATAGTCAACCTCATGACACAATTTGATTGGCAACATCTATCTACTCTTTGTTATTTTTTTTTCTATACTCAAAAACATTTTTTTTGCAAGTATTAAAAGGTATATTTATATAAGGGGGAGTAGGGGATTGACCACTTTTACGGGACGCAGGAGGTCACCGAACAACCATGGTAAGTATTTATTGGGAATTTATGAGGAATTTTGGTTAAGGTGAGATTTAAATCTCTAATTAACCTCTACCTTGGTGTTCATAAGCCTCAACCACTTACGTTGCAACTACTTTGTTACTCACTATGCTCCAAACTATCTGTTCACATTTTTATTTTAGGATGTGTCAACTTTGTTGTCTACTTTCTTCATTAGAATATCTAATTTAGTATTTTGACTATTGTATATATATATCCTTAATTTAAAGTATTGAAAAAAGTTAAATAACAAATACTGAGACATTGAATGAAGGGAAGATTGGTATAATACTCATTTTGACAAACAAATAATTTAGTAGGAGCAAAGCATTTAATGTGTGTACATATATATAATAGGAAGTATTTAATATATCTAGTTGCATAAATTCTTGTTCACGAGTACTCGGGTAAAAACCAAAGAGAAACTTTATGACAATATACATATGTAACTTAAATATATAATTCTCCAGCTTATCTGTTGTTCTCCCGTTAGAGGTTTCATTTATCACCTCACTTTCACATACGTAAATTACACGTCGAGGAACCCTAGCTTGCGATGGTAGTGGCTACCTACGTCGATGTCATCACCGTCAGTGATGGTGAAGTTGAATACCATTCACCAGGCGAATGTCCACCTGATTAGCACTGTTAATTTAACATTCATCTATAATAATCCATCTAATTATAAAATATATTTGTCTAAATTTAAGATACATTTATCTCGTTCAAAAATTTCTAGGATTAAAATCATATTACCTAGATTTAAGATATTTTTGTTCGCTTCTAATTATATGTCTATTTCTAAGATACATGTTTTTTAATTTTGAAATGCATTTGTTTGATGAAATTAGATACATATTATTAATTATAGTTATATATATGTATATTTTTTGGATACATTTGTCTAGTTTTGATATGTATTTATCTAGAATTGAGATCATATATACTTATTTCATTTCTATTGTATTTTTATTTCTAAGATGTATTTTGTCTTATTCAAATTATGCTTTTGTTTGTAATTATAATAATCTTGTCTAGAATTGAGTTGAGACCATTTATTTTGTTCTAATATGCATTGGTCTGCATTTCAGATCTTGTTGTCTAAGTGTGAGAAATGTTTTTTTTTACTTGATTGTATATTTAGTTCTAAGATATTTTTATTTTTATTTATTTTTGGATATTCAGAAGCAAAAGCTAGAGAAGAAAGAGTTAAGTAGGAAAGAAGGTATAAGCAATGGATCGAATTCATCATGGAGACCCGTTAATGAAAGACAACAACAAACGTGCATCAGGTGAATTAATCCACAATTATACACATCTATCGGAACAATTAATCTTATCAGAGCTAGATGAAGGATGAGAGAACCTGAAAATCAACAATAGTTTGAGAGTGGTCACAACTTGTTGATGGAACCACATGCGATGCTACTTGAATGGCACTCTTTAAAGCCTAAAGCTCAGCTTCCAATGCAGAAGAGTAATAGGGAAGTAGACAACCATTTTGAAGAATAGGCGGAACATTCAACCTCATCCAGAGCCATGCCGCAACACCTATGATTGATTATCTACGTCATACCCATTCACAAATGAAAATAACAGGGGCATGCTCAGGTTGAGATGCAAGGTCAGTTCCCCGTGAGTGATAGAAAATGGTTAGGCGGGTTGTAAAGTTGATGATCCGATAGTCTCAAGCAAGAAAGAATTGTTGGATCAAGGTATCCTTTCTAGCTATAATGGACAGAGCATGAAATAGAGCAAAACAAAAGGCATGCTCATTTATCTCCAACCATATAGGCTAGAAAGATGTTTTGTTTAGGATTTAGACAATACTTGGGTGTTTTAACTTTACCGTGCAATTATATGAACTAATTTAGGTAGAAAATTAAGAAGCAGTTTGGTATTGATTTCTCTCATCTGTGTTTTTATTAATGTTTGTATTTTGTTTTTTAAAATATTTAAAAATTAGAAAATGTAAAATTAAAAGGAAATTTCATTGAAAGTAGCATATTTTCTGATATTGAAAATTGTTTTACAAAAAACTGGAGACAAAATTGCATACTTGGCCCCCAAAAAGAAAAATCTAATTACAATTGTTTTTCTAAATATTGTGTTTTAACTTAAATCAACTGATTTATTTTTACTTTTTCATCTTTTTTTACCTAAGACCAATTTCATTTGAAAGTTAATATTATATAGATATAATAATATATTTAAAAATAAATTTTTATAATGTTGCTAAATTTTTATAAATTTTTCTTTTTTAATACCTTAAATTAGAAAAATTCACAAAAATTTAGTTAAATTACAAAAATTGTATTTTCAATTGATTATTGCAGTTATATAATATTAAATTTTAATTAAAATTAGTTTCAAGTAAAAATGACGTAAAAATAAAAATAAGTCAATTGACTTAAATTAAAACAAATTTGGTGTTAGATTTCATAAAGAAAAAATATCTAGACTCCGCTGAGGTTTATATAAACCAACAATTGTGTTCCCCTTTTTCAAATACATACACTTGCACTCTTAAAAGTTAACTCCGTTATTCATCGTTATCAAAGAAATTTAAGAAAAAAGTACCTGACTTTACCCTTCAATCCTTCATTCACACAAAATTTACTCCCAATTTAAGAAAAAACAAAATCTATAAACAAAAACAGAAATCTAAGAGATCAGGAAAAAAAAAACAGAACACAAACCAAATTTGGTAATCAAAACATCAAAAGCCAGATAAACCACAGAAACAACCACTCAATGCCACGGTCTCCTCGGCCTCAGTGCCTCCTTCAACACCACGCCGGAGTCTAACCTCCACCAAAAGCCCCTTGCTCATCGTCACGCCGGATTCAGCCCTCAACATCGACCCGAGCAAATCTCTCACTCCTCAAGCAAACTCCGAGAAAGATTGAGGGATTCAAGTCAGAGCAAAAGGATTAAGCGATTTTCAATTCTGAGTTTTTTCTCCCAAAAACAATGTTGGTGTTGGCCACCATAAAGAACGACGAGTGAGCATCGACAGGAGGATGCGAATGCGATGGAAGGAGGAGCAGAGGGATTTGACTTCCAGGCCCAGATCCAATTCCAGTACAGCACGAGCGAATCTGGGTTCGACAAAAAATGATGAAGGAAACAAATGATGGCCAAACAAACGAGCAACGGAGAGAACGGCAATTTAAGATTGGTGGATTGGCTTCAGAGATTCCATTTAAGGTCGGCGTGATTGGCTTCAGTGGTTCTGGCGTTTAAGGTCGGTATGATTTAAGGCAATTGGAGAACCAGAGCGACAATCAAGCAGCAAACAAACCGAGGAGGTAATTGATCGACAATCGAGAAGGCAATCAGAGAGCCCTATTGTCACTGTAGATTGTTAGATGTAGAAGAGGAACCGGGTAGATTCAAACAATAAAGAGTAGCTTTATTTAACGGTGTTAGCTTTTGAATGGAAAAAGTGTAGGTATGCTAACATTTTTGGGTGATAATTGTAGGCATTGGAAAAGGGGATACAAATATATATAGGTTCATCTAAACCTTAGGGGGTTTGGTAAGTTTCCCATTTTAGAACGACTTAGAAATAGTTCATCAAGAGCATTTTATATTTTATAAAATAAAATGAAGAAAAAGAAAATAAAAAACAACTATATGTATAGATCAAAACATACCAACCCTAGCTATAACATTTTGTCACCAGTAGTAATCTATGGTTTGAATACAATCAAACTAGTAAAACTAGCTATTTGTCATAGAGATAATTAATATTAGAAACTATAGAATTCCAAAAATTTTCCCTTTAAAATATCACAAAAAACTTTATACTCTGACCCGAAAATATTGTTAGCCTTAGTTTGGCTGTAAATGTCTCATTATTGTTAAAATTTTCAATAAATACATTATAGGAATATGAAAACTAAGGTTATAAGAACACCTATGAGATATCATGAAGAATAGAAATTAGAGCCGCAAGCAATATTAGCAGCAAGTCTTTCTGTATTGGTCAAAATTGGAAGCAAAGTTCAAGGATTCTTCCTTTATGCTATTTTTAAAAGATTCTTTTTTGGTTATTCGAATGGATATATATAATACTTTCAATCGAGTTATATACTCGATATATTATCGGAACTTGGCAATGGTTTTGATATTATCGAGTAGTATGATTTTCCTTTTTCTTTCTAATTTCTTTTTATAGTTAGAAACAATATTACAAAGGATAAAGGTCTAAAAATAATTATATTGCCTAGTCTACATATATATATCCAACTCATCCAATAGTTTAATTAAAAGAAATAATTATAATTCAAATTTTGGTTAATCACGTAATATATATGGTGATTCTCATATCACATGAAATATTTTAAATTAGCAAATTATGACCTTGATTTACAATATTGAGATCTAGCATTAAACAACACTCATCCTTAAGTGAATCAATCAATCAACCTACTATTAATTGTATAATGTATTTTCTCTTTCATATTTAAAATCATTAAAAGAGAAAGTGTAAAAGCGATATTTCGTTATCATGTTAGAAATCAAAAAATACAAGTCATGATTTAAACCTTAACAAAGTGCATGCATTATACAGTGATTTTCATACCAATTTAAAAAATGTCCTTGTCGAAAGAACATATCTATGATATATGTACCGCAAGCCAAAAGGAAATATACCAACTCATCATTCCATATATAGCTAGCAACTGTGGTTATAAGAACACTACTGTGAGATATCATGAAGAATAGAAATTAGAGCAGCCTACTAACAGTATTAGAAGCAAGTTTTTCTGTTTTGGTCAAAATCAGAAACAAATTTCAAGGGTTCTTGTTTTAATTTATTTTTAAAAGATTTTTTTACGTTGTTGTAATGCATATATATATATATATATAGAATTCTCTCAAGCGAGTTATTATACTACTCGATATATTATCAGAACTTGGCAAGATTTTGATCTCTAAATTTTAAGGTATTCCTAATGCTTTATAATAATTTTATAAAATAATTATGTTTTATAAATTTTTCCCTACCAGCTGGCCAGTTTAAAAAAAAAAAAAAGGCACATTTTCTTTTTACAAAAAGGGCATATTTTCTTTTTTCAAAAACGAAAGCACACACACATATATAATTAAAATGATTTGTAGACTTTTTAAAAATAGAGTTTCAATCGTCATACAATTTGTAAATTTAATGATCATATAAAAAAATATTTTTAATAATTTTTTTTAATCTCAAAGGGAAAAGATAATCAGATGATCACATGGAATAGTTGCAAACACTGAAAAACCAGCAACAGCAAGCAAACAGGTAATTAGGCAAAATGGCTGGAATGAACAATTAAAGATAGCAGAAATGTGAAAATTCTGGAGTAAGAAGAAGAAGGAGAAAATCGGAAGTCATCTGATAACTATGAAACACTTATACGCGGAAGAGGAACCAGCAACAGCAACCAAACAGGTAATCGAGAAAACGTAAAAGGAAAAAACATTAAAAAACAGAATACGGATTAAAGAAAATGGAAATGTGAGAAGTTCCGGAGCAAGAAGAAGAAGAAAATCTGACCTAGAGCTGGCATATTCGTAGAGGCGGCCGGTGCAGGAGAAGATAATAAGGCCGACCTCGGCGTCGCAGAGAATCGAGAGCTCTCTGGCTTTCTTCAGCAGGCCACCGCGGCGCTTTGAGAACGTCACCTGCCGACTCGTCGAGTTATCGATCCTCTGGATAACAATCTTCCCTCTCCCCATCGCGATTCCGCTCAATCAACTAATCTCGATCTTCTTCGCAGCTTCCTCTTCGATTGTGGCTCTCGGATCAGATCTGCAAATTTTCCCGTCGGAAAGCCGAGGCCAGCAAAAAGTTGCCGGAAAGTGAGGAGACACTTTGATTTCTCATCGGTTACATCAACCAACGAGTAATAATTGATTTTTAGTCACAAAAGGAAAGGAAGAGAAAGGAAACCAGCAGAAGGCTTACTTGTTTGACCTGATCGGGGGAGTGAGAAGGAGGCGCAGATGAGAGAGGGAGGGACGGATGTTTTTTTCTTGGAAAGATAGGCTGCAATATATGGCAAGAACTTCTTTTATGGGCATCAAAATGATGCAAATTTAACACTAACAAATCCAAATTTAGCCAAATGGTTATTTACTCTACCCTCACAAAAACGTCACTTTTCTCTTTTTTTTTCCCCCCTTTATTTTACTCTACCTTTAATTTAGACATAAAATTTCCTTTTGGCCCGTATGGAAATAATTAATATTATGCCACATCATTATTTTTATGAACTCTTGTGTTTCTCTCATTAAAATATGTGTATATAGAGTGAGTTCGGGATATACTCAGGACTATCCATTTAATTAGATTATTTGTAATAAAAAATAAGATAAATATATAAATAGAATCAAGATATTATGAGATTTATTTTTTATCGCTCCCCAATTTGATCTTTGTTCATATAGAAACTTGATTAATTAGATTATAGTTGTAGGTTTGTTCACCATTCTTGGCATCTAGTTCAAAAGCTTTAGTGGGTTCGCTGCTGTGAGTTTGCTTATGTAGTGTGGTTTCGTCAACCAATTCTTTCATTTTATGAGTTTGAATTAACTCCTCAGTAAGTTGATTATCTAGCGAATTATAAGGATGAGTTCTTTAAGTCAAGGTAATATCAATAATCCGAAATAGACCCGGCAGGTCAGTGAGATACAAGCCCCAAATATCATACTAAAGGTATGAGACCCAAATGGGCTCATAAGCTAGGGTTCATGCTCATGAATCCCAGTTATTCACTATAAGAGTGTCTCTTATTATGGACTATTGCATATTTATTGACTTAGGTATCGAAGGAGCCTCCCTAAGACACACCCCAATCCTGCCCCATGTTTTTGCATGTAGGTGACCAAAGCCAACAGACGAATCTTTGACATCCATTGTCCAATGTGGAGCCACCACTAGTTTGGTTATTACAAGGTTAAAATTTAAACATTTCTTTCAAAAAATTATTTTGTATTTGTAGCTTCTTGCGTGGGTTTGATTTTGTAGCGTAAATCATTGAATTTGAGAACCTATTATATGACTATAGAGTTTTAATTATGGCACATATATTTGAACAAAAATAATTTGCATATTTGTGAAATTGCGATATTAGTGTAAAGTGCAGAGTTTTGAAAGTGTGAAGCCTGATGTCATAATCTAGATTTCTATTGTATGAAATTGGTTTCATAAGACTTATTGCTTGCTCAGCTAGAGTTAACGGGGATGCATTAACGCGTTCCCCAGTCCCATTTCAAAATAATGCTTTTTAGTCCTAAGGTTCATCAAAATTACAACCAGCCTAGTTCATCAAAATCAAACAAAAGAACAGCAACAAGCTTATCCCCACTTCTCTCTAGCTAGTCATGTGAACCCTCTTCCCAATCTCGCTGAAAAATGAAAACTTGTTATTTACGAAGAAAATGTAACCTAGAATTTGAAATTAGTAAAAATCACAATTCATCTTTTAATCCTTCGAGCCTCAATTGATTGTGAGAAAAGTGACCCAAAATTTGAAATTAGGAACAATCGCGAAGTGATGAAACCTCCTGGAAAATGTACTGCTGCTTGTGTGCACAAAATTCGGAAGTGAGACAGGAAAAAAAAGGACAGAGATTCACAAAAAGACAAACGAACAGAAATAGAAAAGTTCATGATGTTCGCCGAAATCCCAGACCAGAACTAGTTGGTCATTCAAAAACACAGCAGAAGTTTTTGCTGAAGAGCGCCGACGACAATGAGAGAACAACCTCCTAGAGCTTCCCGACCAAACATGAACCAAGGATCACAGATTCTTGTTTGATTGTGGCTTTAGGCTGAGTTTGTGTATTTGCCTTTTAAATTGAAGAGAAGCGGATCTTCTAATCTCAAATATTTATAGGTTTCAAATCAGATCAGGCAATTGTTTGTTGGCAGGCATTGGAGCGGCGCGAGTAGCGTTCAAGATTTTGATGTGGGAAGAGGGATCAGACAGGGATGGCTTTGTCTTTTCACAAATCGGGTCACAGATGCGACCTGACCCAAAATGCAAAAACACATTAACAGTTTCGCATTAAAATGAAACAAACTGGGCTTTAGGTGTTACTCATACACACGTATACACACACAAACACGCACACAAACACACAACTAGGTTCTTATCCACTTTGTTAAATTAGATTTTCTGAAATCCCTTTAATAAATTAGAGAGTTGGGGGAAAAAATAATTATATCATAAGTCCACATATATGGGCCAAATAATAAGTTATGGTTAAAGTTAAAATACCTTTCCAATACGGAAGTTACGGTAGATGGTACACTATATCATGATTTACTTCTCTAAAAATAAGAATGTCTCTTTTCTTATCGTTTTTTAACGAATTTTTCTTTTACTCCCATCATGGAAAAAATGCTGGCATGATTTTCACATAACCTAGCTTCAAAAAATATGTTAAGATATAAAAATGCATTATTAGTTCTAGAGGAAGAGAGAAAATTATAATTTTCAACATTATAATTATTTGTTGAATTTTTTTGATATATAATCAGAATGAAAAAAAATAAAATAATGAAAGTTAAAACATGAGATGAGAGGCAAGAGTAGCAGTAGCCAGATTCTAACTTACTGTTAGTCCTACGAAAAGAAAAACTTATGAGTGTAATATAGGATTAAAAAATCCAAACCTCAACCATGTTTAAATGTATCCAAAGAATTACACTAAAATTGTCCTGAAAATTCCTTTTTTTTTAATTTTTATTATAAGCAGTGAAGGATGATTGTTAGTATAATTTTTTCCGAAAGTAGCAACAGATCAGGATACTAATTTGCGTGTTGGTTATATTGGTACCTATAGCTATTTTCGTTGTAAAAAATATAAGGCGGTTTTCTTAGCTTGGGAAAACCACCTTTCGTACCAAAACAAGGAGCTGGAAACTGCCACACTTGGGAGCACGCCCGAGTACGTGACTGGAACATACTCGCTGAAGGGAAATCGACAGGTCACCCTAGAAAATAATTATTTTGCGAGGATGAACCTCGCTTGTGGTACGGTGAACCAACTAGCTTTATGCGGACGAGATTACTATCATTTATTATTTTTATATGATTATGATTAAATATAAAATACTAATTAAATAAAAGTATCATTTGTTATTTATATTCACCTAATAATGGTTCTTTTTATACCATTAGTTAGGAATTATGATTTTCAATTGGCGCTATATTAAGAAAAAAACACTTCATTAATGTCACCACACTATTCGTTTTTTTTTTAATTATTCAGGTATAAGAGTAGTGACGGAAATAGAGCAAAAACGCCAAATAACAAATCCAATTAATTTAAATAGAATAGTCCAATCATTTTTTTTTATTTAACCCAATTAATGATCAACCCTTTCAAAAAGTTAGATGTGGCCTCTGTGCCATCTTTAGACTGGTAAGAGCTTTACCCTGCCATAGTCCAGCATTGGTTCAAGACACTACTTTTCTTTTTATTACTTTTTAAACTCTTAAATTCAGAGTGCTAATAATTATGAGTCAAAGAAAAAAAAAAACAGATTTGAGATTGGACCGAACGAGAGTGCGAGTGGGGGAAACAATATCCTCGGACTGTCAGATGATGATGTGGAAGTATCGGAAATTGAACGAATGTAAAAGGCAGTTTCCGAATAGATGACTGACACGTCTGTCCCCATATATTTTGTAGTGGACACCCTTATTTAGTACTACTACTTTATTTAGGCCTTTGCTTATTTTAATAGTCCAAGCTCTTCTTACTTATTATTGACAAGTGTTAACCTTTCCTTGGCTGCGTAAATGTGTGATTTTCTTGGCATCTTGCTTATTATACCATATTCTAAAGAAAGCAATCATGTCTTTGGTCGCTGCTTTTGTATTTTCTTCTTTTGGCCTTTTTCTCCTAACCCCTCGACTTGTATTCGCACCTACCTATGTACGCAATATAATATGTAATTTATTTAGTTTATTGTAATGAATTTTGATTAAAAGAGGCAGTATATAGCTAGGACAAGCCTTTTTATTTAGCTTTTTTTTTTTATCAGTAAAGTGGTTTTAAGTTGATTAATTTGGTATATATAGTCCATCGATACAGATACAGATCTAAGTCAATCTTTAGCTGGTTTTTATTAAGTTTAGTTGAAAAATGAAAAAACAATAAATAACCTTATCACCAAATTTAAATACTATTTTTTATCGGTGGGCGTTTGATGCTGATTCCACAATATGTAAATTCTTGAAAACTACGTACAGTAATTTAAAAACTGATTAATGGATTAAATACGTTACTAATTTTGATTTTTTTACAGCGCACAATTTATAGGCACCTTTCTTCCAAAAATGAGGGGCAAAGATCACTTTACGGGTAGAAAACCAAAATTTCAAATTAGTTTGAATTGTCAATAAATGGTCAAAAGTATAGGTAATAATGTGGTTAAAATGTGTTCATTTTAGTTTTGGTAAAAATATAATTTGTTAGATTAAAGATCAATATTTTTGGGTTCATGGACAAATACAAGTCAAATTATAATTTGGGAAGTAATAAATCGATATTAACTTTTGAAAAAATGAATTTATTCTTCTGATACTTAAATGGTTATTGATGTTAGTTTGATTTTATTTTTTTTAGAAATATCCTTTTTCCTCCAAACTTGTATTGTTTCCTTAATTTCAATTGTTTGCATTTAAAGAATTTTCTAATGTGGTGAATTAACTTGTATATGTCAACTCACTTTTTTAGCTAGATTGCATTTTCCCATGTCTCACAATTTCTCAGATGAAATCGGCGGAAATATTTTAATAAAAAATTTCTGTTTGTGTCTCACTAACGCATGTCTTGTTTAATTGTCTCAATTGAATTTTAATAGGTTAATGCTTACCTTGTTTAAATAATTTAAAATTATTCCAAATCTTGATCTCAATTTATTAAAATTGATATTTATCAAATAAAGTTATTAGTGATGGTAAAATGTAATTTCTATGACATGGTGGTAAAAATGAACTAAATATAGTAAAAAGTAAAAATGTGATGTTGGCTAATTAAAATTAGGATAAAAACATAATTAGTCATATTTAAACACGAGGAGAAAAAAGATTCAGATCGATAAAAAAAAAAGTGTTGCATGCCATGTTTATTATCCGTACTTCATATGAGACATGTGTTTCTTAACTTATCGCTACATGACTTCATCAATACTACAAAGTTTGGAGTAAACTGGTGTAAATGGATTTAAAGTTTTAAAAAATAAATAAGTTATCAACTTAATTACAAAGAATTTAAAATAAACTATTCAATGATATGAAAATATACGTAAATATATATAGCTTAATGGTAATAGCAAATATGGTACAAAAATAAGTGCCTCCAACTCCTAAACAAAAGTAAACTTACTAATTAACAAATTTAAATAAAATTGAATGAAGATCAACTATGTATATATAATTAAAAAACTTAATAATACGAAATTTATAATAAAAAACCAGTCATGTATTTTGCCTAATATTTAGGTAAATATAAATTGAAAGAAGATTAAATTTTCAAATAAATTGAAAATTTTAATAACTTCTGATTTTGATTCCTTGGAATGAGTATTCCTAAGTTAGATAAAAATGAAAATCTTTACGTTAAACTTTAAGAACTTAGGTTGGAAGACAAATATGGTGAAAATTAGGAAAACGGGACAATTATATTAGCAATCTAATAATTCACGGCGTTGAAATTTTACTAATATATAATAATTTTTTTTGGTATACAGTAATCCATAATAATTTTAGATGACAATCCATAATCAACTTTAACAATAACTATTCTAACAAAATAATGAAGCAACTTTAGATGACAATCTAACAGTAATAAGGAATCCATAATCAACTTACAATCAAATTGAATAAAAATTTTAATAGTTCATAATAATAATTTTTGTCCTCTGCCATCCAACAATCACTACAAGAAAAGTGCAAAAAATTGACCAACAACTTGGTCACTAATCAGTTACTATTTTACTTTTTTGTGACAAAAAAAGTCAGTCACCAATCAGTTACTAAATCCTTGGTCGCTAAGGAGTAGTGACCGGCATATTGACCAATGCTAGTGACCGAAAAAATCGGTCACCAAACCTATCACAACACTAGATACCCATTTTATCTCTTTGGTTTCTGTTTTTCTGTGATTTTCGTTGGATTTTTCTTTTGACAATTTTTTTATCCTTCACTAATTTTTAGTTATGATGAAGTTTTGTGTAAGTTCTTTGAAGACTCCTAACTCAATTTTGCAGGAATTTAAGATGTTTGCTCTATCGTTTAAATCATTATGTCTCTGCAACTTTAACTTCAAATCACTCTATACTCTTCATTCTATCTGAAAATACACTTGTTAGTTTTCTTTGGAACCAAACAAAAACAGCGGCTCTAATTTAACATCTTCTCCACCACTAGCCTCTTCATCCAAATCGAATAGCCTACTCATTTGACCCTGCCTTCTAGGTATCAAGCTTTGGTTCATCCTTCTCCAAACGTCTACCAGTTGGTCTTTGCACCTTTTATCAGCAGTAGTGAGAAGCTATAGTGTGAATGGGAAAGAGATTGAGGAGAGTTAGAATGATGAGGGAAGTGAAATTGCTGAGAATGACGAGAACCCCAATTTTAATCTATATGGGAAAGGTATGTGAAAGTTGATTAGTTGGAATAATTCTCGTGGATTGCCAATATGGAAGTTTTTTTGTGATCGAAAAAGTTGGTCACTAGGTCGGTCACTATAGTGACCAGTTATTGACCACCTAGTGACTGGCCTTAATGATCAAAACTCATCCAGTCACTAGTCGGTTAGTCTTTTTGTTGGGAAGCCCACTACACCTTTTGCTGACCAATTTGGTGACTGAAAGCTTCTTAACGGCTTAATCGGTCACTAAAATCAAGATATATTATAGTGAATTTTATATGGCAATCCATAATCAACCTTAAATTTTGAATGAAGATTTTAGTTGGCTTTGTAAAAGAGGAATTATTAAGGAAGACCACAATAAGTTGTCCCAAAATCTTGTTTGCTTGTATACTTATCCTAAGATATTTATCTAGTTTCCTTATATTTTGGGATAAGTTAATATGAAATTACTAAAAGATTAATGTGAGCCTTTTGAAAATTCCTAAAATGGGTAGTGTTTTCTACAAGATAAGCAACTTTACCAAAAAAAGTGTGAACTCATGTTGCAATAACAACAACTTCAATTTACCCTTGTTTGCAAGTTGAACTGAAGTAAATTAATTGCATTACCATGATTCTTTGTGACTAAAATGGATTCTCTTATAAGAGTGGACTGTGGAAGGTGACATATTTGTCAAGTAAAGGAAACTAAACTTCTCAGTAATATAGCTGCAAGTCACTTTTGTTTAGAACCATGACCTGTTTGATTAATTTTCAAAAGATCTTCCAAATTATGTGCATCGGCGTGAATGATGGCTCCAGGTGTAGTGAAACAGGGTTTCAGTGCCCTGATTTGCTAACACTGGTAGGCTTATTGGGAACTATGGTCCCACTTAGGTTATAATTGGCTAGTTGTTACTTGCGAAGTATTTTAAATTATTACATGCAACTAGTTACTTAGCCTATCTTACATAAAAAGATATACATGCATCATCCTGGCTATGCAATAACAATTAAATAAAATCAACATTGAAAATAGTGCCACGACAATTGATGAAAACACAATTCAAAACAAGCGTAAGACATAAAAATTTAGTTGTTTTAACTTCAAGTAATAACTATGTGCATACATCTTAAACTTATATGTACCCAAATGTAACCCTAGTATTAAACACACCAATAGATACTAGTAGAGACAACACTTAGTATAAAAAATGCCATCCATACAATAATGACAACAATATCTACTAAAATCTGCCCTTAGCTTTTCACCCAAGCAACCTAGCTTCAAATGGCAAGCCTCACTTTCTTTGTGCATACTTAGCTTTGAAAGCTGAAAAGACAATTCTTTGGTCAGTACTAACTTATATTATAAGCAATTATTAACCAAAGATTCATACTTAAAGAGTACCTTTAAACAAATAAAATTTAGCATTAACAATTAACTCTCACCAACTGTTAGGTTCGATTAGCCTTCTAAATAGCTACACAACACTTAAGGGGTGAGTATTCAAAAGTACTTAATAAGGGATTTGGTACCTGTAAGAAAAATATATATGTAGACATGCATGCAATATATATACACAAACAAACCAAGCAATCAAACAACCTAACAAACAATAAGCACAAACAAGTAATAAACAACAATAATAATGCAATGTAATATATGGATGGATGAGTAAATACACATGTTTATGCACTTAGGAGTTCCTTACACCCGAAGGTGCCCTTAACTGCCGTGAGCTCATACGGCTGGGGTACTTGGATATTGGTCTCCGTATTCGATGCTGGCACTTGATTAAACCCCATGAACTCCTCCTTATGTAATGCCCTCAAAATCCCGAGTAATTAAGTCTTGGATTATGAAGAAAAAAGGGCTCAGAAAATTTTCCTAAATTGGGAATTAAGTTCATTGAGTTCGAGAGATACTAAATTAAGTAGGACCAGGGAGTATGATGAGTGTTGGACACTCTCAAAATTTAAACTTGGCTTAGGCTAAGCAAAATGATGAAAATTTAATGTGAGAGACTCAATTGGACAAAGAGGAATTTTGGTGGTTGGGCTCAATTGTCCAAATGTGAGAAATTGAGGAACTAAGAGGGGGATTAGCTAATTTTAAAGGCATTGAAAGTCATGACTGCCACCTCCTTCCATTTTCTATTATTTTAATCCACCTCCTATCCAACTCATCACTTAGGATTCCTTCCTCCACCTACTTGTCCCCCCACTTTTGACAAAATTTCCTAACTTTCACCAAAGTCTTCCAATTTGTCACCTACTTTTGACTATCTCACCCACCACCCACACAAGTTTCCAATTTGTCACATACTTTTGACTATCTGACCCACCACCCATATAAGTCTTCCAATTTGTCTCCCAATTTATCTCCCAATTTGTCTCCCACTCACCCCCATGTGAATCACATGATTTCACTCTATATATACACCTATGGCTAGCCATACAAATTCTATTTTAGTCTCCATTTCACTCATTTCACTTACTTACTCTAAAACACTCATTCTCTCCTCCTAAAGCTCAAACACTTCTCAAACTCTTTCTCATACAATACCATTTGGCCAAGTATTGTTCTTGGCATTCTTGAATGTGAAGCTTGTGTCCTCAATATTTATAAGCTTCTAAAGCCTTCCAAGATAAGGAATCTAGTGGTGGATTCAAGAAAAGACGAACGGGAGCTCTAAGGAAATCGAGCCGAAGGATTCAGCCATACCTCATTTGGTTGAGGTATTGTGTGTTCTACCAAGTGTTATTGGTATTTCCTATGTTTTTAAGTTATGTCAAGCAAGAACATGGCTTGCTAACTTTCTGCCCTTACAGGATCTTAAGCTAAAACACAAGTTCTAGTTACAACAAGCAAGGAAAAACAAAGCGCCAAGCTTCTAAAATTTTCAGGCAACAAAAGTTGCTAACGATTTTGGTAAGGATTTCCTATACTCACTATGTTCCATGGTTTTTCCATGAATTTGTTTGTGAGTATTCAGGCCCTTAAGTGATGGTCATTAGAACCATGTGATCCTAAGAGAGCTAAGAAGGCTATGTTGTGTTGTTGCTCCGGCAACTCTATGTGAGGATTTTTCATACTCACTAAGTGAGTATTCGGGCACAAAGTGTTATATGGGCTATGTATTGTTGCTTCGGTAACTCTGTTTTACTCATGAGTTATGTGCAAGCATTACGGCTAGGAATTGAGTTCGGTCAACTCAATTCCCAAGCTACAGAGCTCTTGGTACGGTAAAACAAGAAAGGTCAACCGAAAATGTATGATGGAATGTGTTCATGCTTGCTCTGCCCATATGGATTAGTGTTATGTGGTGTGTGTGTGCTGTGTACTTCTATGATTGGTTGTGCATTCTAATCCCGATTATTATTATTATTGTTATTGCTATATGTTTTGTGTTTTCTTTGCAGGAGCATGGAGTATTTATTGCCATGTTATTCTTGGCTATGTTAGGCTTTGGAAGTCATATGAATTCCTTACTATGTTAGGCTTTGGAAGCCATAAAGGATATTTACTGAGTTTTATACTCACTGCCCTACTCTACTTATATAGGAAAAGAAGCAATAGAAAGGCAATAAGGTCAAGAGTAATAACTACTCTTTCAGATGGTAAAGGTTTGTGCATTTGTTGCTCAATATTCTAAGTGTCTCATATGATGTGGATTGCTTGTGAATCAAACTAATGTTGTGGACTTTATGTGCAGCCTTTTGGAGTCTAGAAATTGTAGGAACAAGGTCTATTAAGGTGGAATGTATTATATGGAATTATGAATTGTTTGCCATGTATCATACTTTTGAATATCATGGCTATGTTTTAAGTGAATGTGATCATTTTCAGTACAACACCATTCTTATGACTTGTAGATATGGACTCTCGAATTATGTTGTGTTTTGGTATCCTTGGTGGTTTTACCAAGTGCTTTGCATGTGCTAAGAATGATACGCAAGTATGGAAGTTAAGTGATTTATGTTCCAATGAGAATGAGTTCACATGTTAAGTACTAACACAATTGTATGCTCATAAAGCTATGTTCAATTATGAAGCATGCAACATTTGGCCTTGTGTACCTAAGAAAAAAATTGCAAATGAACTTGGAATAGTATAGAATTGGTCACATATATGCTAAAATGGCATCTAAGGATATTAAGTGCATGTAAATGGTTATGTGTACTTTTGGGTGAACTAAGTATGCGAAGTGATGCCTATGATATTGTGTGCACAAGTTGAGAAAATATGGAAGAGGCTTATGATGATTATGTGCTATGGAATGATGTATGTATGTTTCTAAGACACATAAGGTTATGCAAGACATGAATTCATAAACAAGTTTTCAAAATATGGATTGGTGTTTTGGTTGCCATGCATGTACTTGGCTATGTTTGATAAAGATCATGAAATGAACACATAAATTCCACATAGGTGCTAGCTTGTTTTCGAGAGCAATAAAATCTCAAAAGAAAGTAATTAATGAGCTAGTACCAGTAATGTCCTAGGGTTCATGCTCATATGTTTTGATAAGAATTAAATGCTTCTTTTATGAAAATTCCACTGCATTGTTAAGTAATTGGGCCCAAATGAGCTAGGGGCTAGGCTAGGCACGACACCTTACGGGCGCTTTAAGTAAGTCGTCACTTACTTGACCTTGCCCACCTTTTATAGACTACTTAGAGTAAATAATCACTTACTCACCTTTTACTCGTAACTTTCTTTTACTTGTTGTGCCGGGTAATTGAACTTAGTGGCCAAACTCCTCCAAGTTCCCCTGAACTTGACTCGAGCAACTTAGTAGATTCACTTACCTAGCCTGTCACCTCAGTTAGGACCTTTTGGGCACCGCTCGATGCCCAGAGGCACTTGGCGTCTACCCTTAGGTTATCAAGGGTTCCGGACCTTTCTCGGGTCCTTCTTCAATGCCGGAGATTCCTCACCCCTTGACTTTTAAAGGACTTATATAATATTAGGTCCCTCCTTGATACCCTACTTGTGACTTAAGGTACTTTACTTATCCCCTTTTCCATAGCCCTCTTAACCACCCACTTACTACTCACTTATTGATGCATACTTAAATCTTATGAGTACTTTTGAGCCATGCTAAAATGCCACCTAAGCCTTAGGAATTGACTTGGGATACTTAGAAATAAGGTTGACACAATGCTATAGCATCGCATTGTGGTACGATAGCATCATGATTTTATAGAGGTTGCTGGAAATAGTATGATGGCATTAGATAGTTGGTATGACAACATCGCACATTTCAAGTAACCTATTCTTCCTTTGGAGCTCAATGCAACAACATCAGTGTAATCGTACTAACCTCTGGAGCTGAAATTCTTCACTTCTTTCTTGGCCAATCTTGTTCCAAATCTTACCCAAACAAATTCCAATCATTTTTTTCTTATCTCAACTTGCTCCCAAGTGTTCTAACACAACTTTTGTATCATTTAATCATGCCATAACATAAATCCCTCACCTCAAATAAAGATTTGCACAAATACAAGCAACTATTCACCAAAAGCTCAACCTAGCTCCAATGGGGTTCCTTTGAATTCCAAGCTTGAATTCAGCCAAATTGGACACCAATAGCAAAAAATTAAGACCATTTATAACTATTTAACAAGATTAGAACTAACCCACATGGATAAAAAAAATGCCTATCTTATGGTTTGAACTAAAAACTTGCAAAACCAAACTCAAATGCACCAATTCCACAAAAAATGAGCTAAGGGCTTGTCAAGATGACTTTGGGACTTCATGAAATTTTGGGTGATTTAGGAGGTTTGATGAGAAGGAGCTATGGAGAAAGGAGAGCCATAAAAATGGTGGATGAGGGAGATCATGAATAGTTCCCAACCCTATCAAATATATAACTAACTACTCCCACATAGCCCATTTTCCTCCTCCTGTCACCTTAGCCCTCAAACTTAACTTTGGTTCACTTAGGCCACTTAAACTTCTCCTACATCATCAATCCTTGGTCCCATTGAAAGGTTTTTCATACCCAAACACTTTACTCTTAAGCCACTTAAGTCATTATAAGACATAACTTAAGTCATTATAAGACATAAGAGCTTAATTTCTCACTTGGTGCATTTTTATCCCTTAACTTTCACCTTTGGTTCAAATGGCTAGAAATACTTATGGTCTTAGCTTATTTAGCTCAAAACACTTGCATGAACTTAATGTCACTGAAATTACGGTCATGCCACAAGCTTGGGTCAAAATTACCATTTTACCCTTTTTACATTTTAAGTGTCAATAAACACTTAAGAGCTCTTATGGAACTTACTTTAGATGCTTGAATTGTTTAATAAAATTCTTATTTGAGGAAAAATAACTTGAGATTTACTTATCTTGGTACTCGAGCTTACGGAAGTACTTGGAGAGCCTTTACACCAAGTTTGATCTTGATTATATCTCTCGGAGCCAACACCGCAACATCTTCTTCACTCCACCTTCCATTTCATAAGACTTATTAAAAACAAAAGCAATCAAAAGGAAAAAAATTAATTATATAGTACAAACACAAATTAAAGCTCTGATTTGTGTTTACAGTCATTTTCTAAAAAACCTTGGCTTTAAGAGCCAATTGAGACATAAGAGGAATAACAATATTGCTGGTATTGTTTTCCTCAACAAAATTAATGGTGGAGTTGATAAATAATAAGACTAATCCTAGCAAAATCATGATAATATGTATATTTGTGCTACAAAATTGAAGTTCCATTGATGTTCAGGCCTAAAAACACTATCGTTCAAAATTAGGAAAAACCATGAACACTTACCTACTCTTCCACGAGTAAGAGCAGTGGCCATAATTGCTGCAACTTCCATGACCCATGATAAGGGGTTCCACATAAAACCCAAAAACTTCAATATCTTACTTCAATATATTGCTTTTATATGAAAGAACCAACTGTTAAGGACTTATATCCAAGTTGAAATTTGAAAGCTAGGAAATGCATAGAATTTCATACCTTTAAAAAATGATCAATCCAACTTCAACTCTTTTCAAGATATCCACGTTAAGACATTTCTTTTGCCAAAACCTTGGGTCCAAATGGTGCAATTGTTCACTATTGAAATAGAATGCCTGATCAACAACACAGAGACGTTAATCTTTCAAAAGATTTTAAGCCATTCAACCAAGTTCTAAGAGTAGAGGAAGTGCATATACTTGGAGAATCATTTTAGTAGCTGTTACATACTGATTCCCAAGTCCAAAACTTTCTCAAACATAAAGCCATTAGAATACTCGTCAATCTAGTTCTAAAGCTTCGTTCAAAATCTAATTCTCATAGACACCTAAATAAAATGGCATATCTTCCTTCAAATTCTTGAGTTACAGTTGTTTCTAGCAAAGATGAAAGAAATTTTTAACCCTCAATTGAAGGCTTAATTGAACATCAGACGTGTCTGTAGTGTTGTCATGAAAAACCATGAGAAGAATGCTATGGGGATGAAAATAAGTCTCACTCCAGTATCATATAAATGTGCTAGTGAATGAATCGACTTCCACAACCCTATCTTGTTTACTATAGGCCTCTAAGCAGCAACAATTTGCAAAGAGGAAAAAAAAAAGGCAAAAAAGGCGAGAAAAAGAAGAAAGCAAAATAAGAAATCATACAAATGCAACGAGAATATTTTCTTTCCCTAATTATCTTATTTGGAAAAGGAAGATTTGTGCTAGGATTAAGCATTTCTTCTTTAACCTTTTCTATTCTGTCAAAAATTTTCTCCTTCAGCCTTAATGATGCACTTTTCAAACAAAGAATTTGGTCACAATTACTATAGGGGATGCTAGAGGAGTATTTTTGGGTGATCAGGGAAATCAATTAGGAATTTCTTGCTATATTTGGGATTTTTGCCACATGACATTTTTCTATTAACCTTGTTGAGTGAAAAGTCTTTTTAACACCAAAGTGTATTATGCTTTTATAATATATATTAAATTTAATTAGTGTTTGGTTCGGCGCCTAAGCCTACATAACAGCACTTCTTTTTTCTCTATGATATACGGTTTATTTGGGGAATATAGTTGGCTGAACTTAAACATATTATTCCATCTAAATCTGAACATTTTATTGGTTCAAGTGCCCTAATTATAGGCCTTTTTGAGAAGATCGTAATTTGTAGATGCTTCTAGGTAAAACTATAGCAGTTATCAAAATTCATACAAATCGATTTTTTCATAAAAATCATGTGCATTTAAAATTTTTTAAAAAATATCTCTAAATTTTCTTCTGTAAATTTTTACATTCTTCACTATTTAAACCGTAATCACATAAAGGCTGAGAGTGATAATAAATGTCCAAAGCTTGAGAACTTTTAAAAGACTTTTGGTTGATTATATCCAAAAAAATAAAAGACAAAAAAAAGGCCCAACCAGCAACTGTGACTAATACTTTATTTATGCCGCTGTGATTGGATGATACCAACGTGATCGTACGTCTTCCCATTAGCTAATGTAGATGCAAATTTTCCTCGGATTACGAGCAAGATCCTAGGATTTTAAAAAACATCAAGCAACAAAAGCTTGGTTATGCCAACGCCTTTAATGTACAAAAGAAAGTCTTATGCCAACTGTCAACCATCACCATATCGATGGATTGATCGGTGTGCTGTATTATTCTATAGAACCGGAATGCTACTCGAACCAATTAGAGTTTCGGACTGCAGGTTTAATGAGTAAATTTTATGGATTGTCTCGAGCCTCTAGTCATTCTTTTTTTTTAGACCATAACTATTAAATATTTTATTTCAGTCATAAATTTATTAAAAATATTTTATTTTAAACTTAAATTTATTAAAAATATTTTATTTTAGTTTCAATTTGATGAAATTTATTAACTCAAAATATTTACCTGAGAAAAAGATTTTAAATCATTATTTAAACTATCCAGTAACTGTCTTATAATAAATGTAATCTATATAATAATATAACTTGATAATATATTTTATATATTACTAAATTATATTTTATATTTATATAAAATGCATTTTATATTAAAAAATATTATATTTTATGATATTACAAAAATATATTTACTAAATTCAAAATCATAAGAACCAAAAAATTACAAAATAACAAAATTAGAAAAATCACTTAAACTAAAAAAATGACAAAAAAAATTAGAAAAACCACAACAACTCAAAACAAATACGCAAAAAAAGTCACATAAAATGAAAATAATACAACAAAACCACAATTTAATACCAGATTCACAAAAATAAAAAACATAAATTACAAAAATTCAAAAAGCAAATCTACGAATACAGCGGGCAAAGGATCAAGGAGCCAAGGCGGACGTTGATGAATGACGGATGAAGAAGCCAAGGTAATGAAAAGATGACGATGGTGAGGCGACAGAGAGATGACATCGATGAGCCAAGGAGGAGCAGCGAATGGCAACGAGCAGTAACGGTGAGGTGACAAAGAGAGGACAACAGCGCGACAATAGAAAGACGACAGCAAACGGTGATAAGCAGAGCAACTGAGATAGAGGAGGTTCTGACATGGAGGCGAACATGCAAACGACTGACGATGACGCGACGGAAAGAGGACGAGGGATGGCGGAGAGATGGTGAGACAAGGTGAGGGAGAGGGAGAGAGAGAACAGATGAGAGGGCAAAAAAGAGTCAGATGAGGGAGGTTGAGGGAGATAGGGTTAGTGCTAGGTATTTATAGTTAGGGTTAGGATGGGCTGGGTTACGTTTGGTCCAATAAATATATCTGATATATTTTAAGTAATATTCTTATATAAGGTACATTATGTTGTTGTTGTTGTTGTTATTATTATTATTATTATTATTATTATTATTATTATATATATATATATATATATATATATTAAATTATTATTATTATTTGTAAAAAAATGTTTTAAAAATATTTTTACTTTCTAAAATTTAAATTTTTTTTTAAATATATAGTTATATATATATATATATATATGTGTGTGTGTGTGTGTGTGTGTGTGTGTGTGTGATTTTGCAATTGAAATAGAGGAAAACATCCACTTTTGTCCCAAATTTTTCATAATTGTTTCTAAATAGTCATATATTTTCACTTTCTAACAACTTAAGTCTTATCAACGGCTATTCGAATTGGTAATTACCAATAGTTTAAATTATTGGAAAGTTACCAACGGCTTGACTGTTGGTAACCATAATCAACGGTTTAACGCATTGGTAATTACGAACAGTCTAGCCGTTGGTAATTTGTCAATTGAAAAATAGGTAATTTACCAACGCATTAGACCGTTGGTAAATTATCAATGCGTTTGACCGTTGGTAAATTTTAATTTTTTTTACCAACAGTCTAACGTGTTGGTAATTATCAATGTTCTGACTATTGGAAATTTGCCTGTTGGAAAATAGGTAAAATTTAGTAATACTTGTAATTTGTATTGCTGTAATTTTTTTTTATGGCTAACATTTGTTTAAAATAAAAATAAAATTCAATTCCCTAGCTATAATAAGGAAATTAAGCTATTGTGATTTGTATTACTGCAATTTCTTATGGTTGTGATAGTGTGATGGATGGATGTGCTTTATAGAACTCAACTCACCTAAAGATGGGGGGAACATATATGTAAAAATTATTCACCGGACAAGTAATGAGTAGGATACGGTTAAGACGTTTATTGCAGTAACAGATGCACATGCACTATATAGAGGTCCATGGATTTTTTCTAGAAAAAATGTTAATAAAAGATATAAAGTGTTGAATATGGAAATATCATCATCTGGCGCAAATCCAATTGCAAATAGAAGTGCATGACTTATATATATGTAAAACTGTTGGATAATAGTTGTAGGTATATCCATCTGAATTTTTTTGGGGCGAATGCAGGATTCTAAGATCGAAGGGAATAAGCGGATATAAGGTGAGATGTGGGAAATAATTAAGATACCTTACTTTGAGCTGGTCACCACGTGCACTCGTTGCCCTTCTGCCTTCTTTTCTTTGTGGCACAGCTTTTAGCAGGTTCATCTAATTCAGGAAAATAAATAAATAAATCTGGCAATATTAAGCAAATTGAAAAAGGAATAACGATGTAGAATAATCAAGGCTGAATAAGTTCAAAGAATAACCTGATGGTTAGGAGCAGACATTTCTGTGCAGATGTATTGTATGAAGGGAATCGTTGGCTCTAGCACGAAAAAACATAAAGTATGAGCAAGCTTCCCTCGCTATACTTATTCCATGTTCTGTTTCCGGTTCGATTGGTGAGGGAGAA
The DNA here is from genome assembly GCA_039654915.1 of Aquilaria yunnanensis. Taxonomy (NCBI): domain Eukaryota; kingdom Viridiplantae; phylum Streptophyta; class Magnoliopsida; order Malvales; family Thymelaeaceae; genus Aquilaria; species Aquilaria yunnanensis. The sequence goes on along the minus strand of CM077593.1, from coordinate 98,339,151 downwards.
AAAAAAAGACAGAAGAAGAAAGATTCGCCTGCTATGCTTGTAACGGCTTCGTATTCTAATTCCAATATGCATTAAAGTATCCATTCAAGTAAGTCCCCCCCTTGCCTATGTTGCGATCCAACCGGCAGCATTCTAGAAATCCTTGCCTCAAATTTGGAAACGAACATTGGTCCCCATATATAAAAGTGCTGGGAACAAAAAAAGAAACAACAATTAACGTGTAAGAAAGCTTTTTAAGGTTCAAATGCCAGTTCCAAAATGAATTTCAACATCACTAGAAGAGGGGTGAAAATAAAATTTGACTTACGGCAAGGAGTTTTGCATATGAAGAGGGAAAAAAAAAGTATTCAGAATATAGTACTTGCAGTTTAAAGTAACTTATACAAATAAAAGTATATAGAACTCAATCTGTAATAACATTAAGCTTAGGAAGTGCTAGTGTTATAAACCTTTCACGAACACCAATTGATGGACAAATAGTATACAAATCACACAAAAATGAAAGAGAAAGCAACCAAATTGAAAAAAGTGGGACGGAGAAAAAGTGCTCGAGCGTCGATCCGAAATAGGCCGAGCTGAAGGTAGCCTTGAACCGACGAAGATCGATGACGCTTCTCGTACGTGTCCGCCATCGTTAAAGCTGAGGCGTACTAAACGGGCCGAGTCTAGTGGCTCAAAGGCAGACAAATGACTGAATTGTTGAAGCCCAAAAGTTACTGTTGCCAGAAGAAATTATTTTTTTAGTACTCAAAATATAATACAATATAAGGTATTATAAGGGTTAGTTAAGGGAGGGAAATTGGGGATTAAGTAGGTTTTTTAACCTATGGAGAGACTTGAACCCTAACCCTCAGACCATAGGTAGTCCTGGTGCACCTTGAAGTGGCCATGGGGCCAAACCTTTACATGCCAGAAGAAATTATTAATTATTATATCAAGCCCTTAGTTACTACAGCCAGTGTCACATCTAAAGCTACTAAAATTAATTTGGTCTGTACTTTATTATGAGTTAATTAATGAGAATATAAATTTTTTATATCAATTATATTTATAGAGAAAAAAGTGTTACATAAAGTTATACATTTTGGAAATCATCATTGGTAAATCGGCAATAAAAGCCACCCCAATGGAGTGGACCTGATCAGAGTTTTGGTAAATTATGTAAATCATTAAACTTAACAAGCTATTTCTAATATGAGTCAAAATATTGATTGACTCACTCTAATGAAGTAGATCTTTTGTCAATCCACTAATGATAGAGTAAAGTGAATTTGGTAAGCTTTTAATATTTTAAATAACGTATCTCTGCTCACTTCATTGAGCTCTAAATTGATTACTTTTTTTTATTTATAAATTCAAGATAACGGTATAGAGTCGCTAAGTTTTTAGAAATTACTATTTAGTCTAAAATTTGAGTTTAGTCATCAAAGGCAAAGATAATGACATTAAGTGCCACTTCAACATTTTCTATAAAAAAATCTAAGTTTTAGGACTGATTTGGAAAATTTTGAAATGTTTAGGATGAACTGTGTTGCAGTTATATGTTTTAAGACTTTTTTTGTTCTTGACAAATCAATGATCTTTAGGGCTGATTTCACAAATTGGGAAAATATTTTAGGACTTTATACTTTCCCTTTTCAATATTTGGTTCTATTTATATTTCAAAATTAAAAGAAGTTGTCAATTCAATGCATGAAATGTTAATTAGTATAATCTGTCGACGCACACACTTTGCAACTAACCTAGCCTGACCTCTACCTTAGTAATGGCAAAAGTTGGCATTTTTTAGCATGAATTTACTAGTGCATATTATAACTTAATATTAATTGCTGACTTTAGGCATTGTTTATGAACAGTGCACATCACTGTTCATCAACAGTTTTTTTCCTGTGGGCCTTTTTAGGGTGTGATAGTGTCTTTTTGAACATCAGTACTCTTTTTGTACGGTCATTGAGTCTTAGAGTCTTGCGTTGCAATTTCTCCAGTTTCTGTGTATTTTACTTTTCGTGTTGCTTAAAACGCGTTTTAGTCCCTCAATTTCTAATCTTTCACATTTTAGTCACTAAATTTGACCCATGTTATGTTTTGATCCCTGAACTTAATAACTCCTTACCAACATTTTTTCTATTTGCTCTCTTGGTTCCTAATTTTTTTGTTGTTTTTTATGTACTATCTTCTAAAGCAAAACATTGATTACCATGATATATTTAATTTTTAGTCAAACCATTTCTTTATTCTTTTTATCTTTATTAATTCAATTGTTAAACCCTTAATACCTAAGGTTTTTCCATTTCCTCTCTTGGAATCAAACTTTTTGCTATTTTTTTTTCTGCTTTTTACCTCTATTAAGTTAATGATTAAAATAAATTAAACATAATTTTTTATTTTGGTCATATCTTTTCATTATTAATGATTGAGTTTTTTAACATGAGTTATTTACTTCAAAAGCTTTATGGTTTAATAAAGTACTTTGGTCTATGATTGCTAAAATTGAACATGGATTTTTCTAAAAAAAATTATAATTGATATTAAAAATTAAAATTTGAGTTGATAAGAGATGAAATTTTTCAGTGGATTATTTTTTAATAAAAAAATTATACATCATTTTGAAGTATGTATAATGTTATGTTTCGACAATAACTAATCATTTTCATGATAAAAACATAACATAAAGAGAGCTCAACTCAAAATTAAAATAAATCAAAATTTAATTAATTTACATAAATTTAGAAATGAGAATCTTTTAATAATTTATTATATAACTTAATACTAATTGTTGAATTCAGCTCATGTTCATGAGCAGTTACATCTTTTTTTGGCTTTCACTGTTGATGAGGTATTGGGTGACTTAGGGACGTGTTTTATTATGAACATTGAAACAGCACCATTTTTATTTAAAGCCGTGAGTTTTGAACAGTGTTAAACACTGTTCATCAACAATGCTGAATTTTATTTTATTTTTTCTATTGGACATGATTGACTCTTTTTGAAGTTCGGTCCTATTCTTTCAAGGAAATCGTGTCCTAGGGGTCTATGTTGTAATTCTTTTAGTGCCTACTTGTTTCACTTTTTCTTATGGTTAAATTGCAATTTCAGTCCCTGAATTCCTTTCCTTTCCCATTTCTGTCACTAAATTCGACCCATGTTACATTTTAGTCCAACACTTAATAAATAATAACTACTTAACTATATTCTTTCTATGTGCTTTTTCGATCTTTATTTTTTTGTTGTTTTTTTATATACCATCTTCTAGAACAAAACATTGGTCACCGCCAATTATTAAATATGAATACGTAAAGCTTTTTCATTTCATCTCTCAGTCCCTGATTTTTTAGCCAATTTTTTCTTTTTCTTTTAATCTTTATTAATTGAGTTTTGTAGAATGAGTTATTTAATTCAAAAGTTATAATGTTTAATAAAGTAATTTTTTCCATAACTGCTAAAATTGAAAGCAAATTTTTCTAACTAAATTTTTCATCAATATATTGGAATTTGAGTTGATAGTAGGTGAAATTTTTAGTGAATTCTTCTTTAGTGACACAAAAAATATTCATTATTTCAAAGCAAGTAAATGTGTTATGTTTTGATCATAACTAATCATTTGAATGATAAAAACATAATATAAAAAATGTCTAACTTAAAGTTAAAATAAAGTAAAATTTTAATTTATTAGCATAAGTTTATGGCTAAGAATTTTTTAGTTATTTTGTATTGATATTTATTTTAATAATAAATTTAAGAAAAAAAATGTCCATTATAACGTGCAGGTCAAAAATAACCTCGTATATAAACAAGTATGGAAGCACTACTAAAATTTTTGTATTTACCAACATGCATTTACCAATGACTGCACGATGGTAACTGAAATTACCAACGTGAAGCCGTTGGTAAATGGACATTAGTAAACGACTCGTTAGAAATTCTTTTACCAAGGCGCAAAAATTAACATGTTGGTAAATTCCAACGAGTGCATGTTGGTAAAATGTGCGTTGGTAATTACCAACGGCCATGTACCGGCCTTAGTGTCCAACGCGTGAAAAATTTTACCAACGTGCACGCGTGTTGGTAATTACCAATGGCCATGCGCGTTGGTAATTACCAACGGTAATGTGCAGTTCCAGTTTCGGGTTTGTTTCATTTTTTTCCCTGTTTCAAACAATTTCTAAAATGGAAATGCCAATTTGAAAGTTGTGACATCCTTGTTAAGCAATCAAAATTACACAGAAAAAAAGTAAATTCATTTCAATAATTTCCATCAAACATTCTCTAATACATCATAATTAAAACAAGTTGATATATGTCTGCAACAAACCATACAAGGTTCAACAGTCGACATATCTAAGGAATTTTATCTGAGTCTTAGGTCTAACAATTCTTGTCCAAGTATGATAACACAGGAAATTATGAAATGATTTACCTATTGAAGACGATAATCAAGGAGACTCGACTATCTCCTCATTCTCTGAGTCCGAGTCATCAGGATATTGTGGAACTTGTTGGGCTAGCGGCACGAAAGGATAAGGGAATGACAAATAATCTCCAACTGAGCCCAATTCGCCTCCAATGCAGCCCTATTCGCTTCCATTTATGCTTTTTGTCTCTTTTTAAGTATCTTGAGCTTCTTCTCATACTCGGCATCCCTTCGCGCATTCTCCTCCGCAATCATCTTCTGTACCTGCTTGTTGAATTGCAATGTCTGAGTGAGGTCAATAGGTGGGATGCCACCAGGTAGTCGACGGCCTGGTATAGCATACTACTAAGATCCTAAACCAAAAACACATTTTTTTTCCTTTCAGATGCAGCACTAATGATTGCAACTTCATCAATTGTCTCTAGTCCATCATCTTATTGTTTTTGCTCCTCAATCTCAACACTGATATGAGTCTATAGAAACATATTAACACATTTGAATCAGGCATTATTGGTGAAACACGGTAAGTATCTTAACAATAGTATGAAAAAGAAGTTATACTTACAGCAACTTTTTCACATCGCTCATTAACATATTTTTCATTGTTTATTTTATGTGTTGCTTGAAGGACTTTAAACAAGCCGAGGTCATTCTTCTCTAGATCTCTCTCTTTCTAATTGAATGATACGTCAGATTAATAGGTAATTTCTGTTAATTATTTACTTAAATGTAAAATGGAAGAGCATAAACGACATATATACCATCTGATCTCAATGTGCAGGCATCGAGATAGATCCCCCTGCATATGTCGCACTGCAAGAGTCAGAATGTGAATCCTCGTCACTTACGGTTCCTCGAATTGCCTTGAATCTAGCGGACTTCTGAATAAACTCCGGAGTTGCCCAATATGCCTCTATTTCCGCATATATAGCATTGGACATAAAGTTTGCCTTTCCTCGACGTTTAACAGGATCCTTGACATGCTTGATTTCTGCCATGAGGCTCTTGTAATGCTGTGCTCCCAAGATATTCCATATCCTATACATCTCATTATGGTGTATCGGATCCCATTCACAGCTCATTTGTAAAGGATAATATATTAAAACTAAAAGCATGAAAAAAACAAGTAGTTGTTTCAACTGCAATACACCATATCGTAGTAATATATGTGTTATACCTAAAAAACACGCCACCATTGTTGAATGTCTGATGGGGAGATGGAGGACCAATCAGAATATGATTTGAAATGTGTGGTGAAACATGGTGTCACATGGTGTCACAAACCGTGTCATTGCAGCTGGAACGAATTTGCATAGTACAAATGTTTTATCACAATATTAATTATTTGCAGTTATATGTTGATGGTTCACAGTAATGTAACTAATATTAATATTTTCAGATAGTTTATATGATATTCATCACTTACGTGTTACCATATGAGGATATCCTCATTCGAGCTTGGGCTGGTGTCTGTGACATCAATGATGGGATCTCATCAGTATGTATGTATTCGTCTGAAAGATAAGGAATCAAGATCGGGTGAATAACATGGCGCGCTCATGGGCCATGTCTAGATGTCGTGCCTCCACCTCCACCAGATCGGTGTAGATGTGACTGGATGTGAGTCGCTAGCACTGGTGTGTCTTGTATCTCTACACCTACATCATCCTATGGCCGGGATAAAGAACCCATCTTCTGTCAAGAATTAAGTATTGGCTCAATGACCTCCTTGAACTGCGCAAATGGTCCCTTTCTAGGTTGGCACTTATAGGTGTTATCCCCTTTAGGCGGCATCTACAGTTATTATTATTTGAGTAAAAAAATAAACATTGATATGTTATCGACAGTAAATGAATTGTACTGACTTCACATAAAGTTACCAAATATGTTAGAGACACTTATGACTCGAGATGACTAAACAAAGTCATTGGCATTTTCATTCACCCGATCCAGTGCTTCCAGGATCGTTAAACTCTTCATTTTCATCAGTGTCAATTTCATCGGATTGAAACTCCTTCTCATCATCTGTATCGTCATTAGAACCCCCTCCTTAAAAAAAATCTTCTTCAGGGCCAATTACACCCATGCTTTGAATATGTTCTTCAATATCATCACCGACACCCGGATTAGCTAACTCCTCAACTAGGTCATCTTCAATTGTTTGATTTATAACGGCTCAACTTTCTTGATAAACATCATCATTGTCAACAATTTCGTACTGGATGATCCATATAGGTTTTATCTTTATAACAGTTGACCACCCATTTTTCTCACGTGACTTTGTTGGATAGGCTGTGTAGTAAACTTGGTCAGCCTTTAATGCTAGAATGAAAGGATCAAACTTATGATATTTGCGGCTATCCCGGATATCAACTAAACCAAACTATTTATGGACTTGAGTTCCACGTTCAGGTGTTGGGTCAAACTAGTTGCACCTAAACAAGACAACATTCTTATGTGGATAGCCAAGATATTTGAGTTGAATGACTTCTTCTAATATACCATAAAAATCACATTCAACTTTGCTCGAACCCGTGCTCCGTATGCATACTCCACTATTAAATGTTGATTTGTTATTGCCCTATTCATTTATGTGGAACTTCTAGCCATTTGTGAAATAAACAAGCCATGTCTTAACTCGACGTGAGGGACCACATGCAACATCTCACAAGAGTTTATCGACTATATTGTTACGCGGGTCATCAACCTATGTAAAACAATGTCATTTTAGGACCATATATCTAGAACTTTAAAAAATAACATATTGCAATACATAGTGAGTGGAATTTAGCGTACATAGTGTCAGAGCCAGCTTGAGAAGTTATTTTCAATGTGTATGTCCATCTCAGACATGGTAATATCGGGTGCATGGTCCCTTACCTGATCGACAAACATACTGTGATCAAATGGGGGGGGCAGGAAAATAGGTTAGTTTCATCAAATGATTAGCACTGAACTTGAAAATACTCAAACTCTAGATGATCATGAATATGTGCTTACTTTAGATATGGCCTAATTTTGACACAATTTAGAAGAACGTATGTGGTTGCAAGTTTGAGTTTATCGTCTATGAAGAATCTATATCTACATGCACCATATGGACGTCCCGGAAAGGTGAATATGGACTAGAACTCACCATTACAGGGGACAGGACCACCATCATCATTTCGCGGAACTCGGTTCATCATACAGGGAACATAGAATTCAAAGTAATGACAGCAAAAGATGAAAGTCTCCTATATAAGATATGCTTCACAAATCGATCCCTCAACATGAGTAGTATTAGAAACCTTCATTTTAAGGTCATGCATGCCCCGCTCAAATTTATACATCCATCGGTACTGAACAGGTTCTCCAACTCTTACTGTTACCCACTCCGGGGTAGTACAGTTATGGTGCCAAAATTGTGCATTTAGATTCCCAGGATTGGTAATGTTCTGTAGGCCATCAGAACACTACCCTTAGTGTACATACCCAAGTGGCCCTCTTGGGCACTATGTAAATACATGCATATTGGTCCAACCATCACACACATATTCACATTTCATGCACACCATGGCTGCAAAGAAGGAAAACACTAGCACAAGTCTTAATCCTGGCTACCACACATTAGGCAATCTTATTAAATTCTAGTGGCCAGCTACTGCACCTGTAACTTCCACTAATAAACTGTATCATTCTAGCCACATAGCCCCCTGTTTTCTTTGCTCCATTATCAAGTAGAGACTTAGAGCGAACCAAGGAATTTTGTTTTACATCAATAGCCCACCTATGGACCAAGTTATGGATTTTTTAAGTTGGTTACGAAATTCTGACCAAATGAACAGTAACTCAGCCAACTTTGCAACATCATATCTTTGGCTACAGGGCTCTGAATCCAGAAATTCCAAATCCAAGTTAACCCTCTATATGTCCTCTAGGTGTGGTCAAAATTTCATACCAAGTTTCATTCTACACATGGAGATATTAAACTTTATGTCCAGAGTCGAAATTCTGGCAACTTTTGGACCATTTTGCCCATACAAAATTTCATAGGTATGTAAACACTTCATTGACAAGGGGAAATCCCTCCAAGGCTATCCCATAAATATCCAATACACAAAGGAAATAAATTCCCTTGCATTTAACAACTTTATGTGGCCAAAACAGAATTTACAAGTAAGCAGCCCATTATTCACACTTAGGCAGCTTTGCGCCACATCACTTACATAGCCAAAACATTACTCAAATGTTCACATACTTGTCTCATTTTTCATACACTACATGTACATGCATACATGCACTACAATATGTTCTTAACTCAGCTAAATACGCACCCTAAGTTACAGGAGTGCCTGAAATGCAATGGACTCCATAAATAGGATGCTGGACAGCTGCTGCACAACACAGTAAGTACCACCATTAAAATTACCAAATGTGCTCCTAAAATCACCAAAATTTCCAGATCATAACTAGACACATGGAAGTTCATGTACCTGAAATTTCAGATCAAAACTCAAACCACAAAGGTTAGTTTGAAGGTGATCATTCTGCTGGACCTGAAATGACAGAATTGAGGGGAGTAAGTTTCATTGAGAAACTTAGTAAGGGTAGCACTTGGTTTCTTAAGGTAATGTGATCCTCATTAAAACCTGCATCCAAAGACACTAAAACACAAAAACCACAATGCATATATACAAGATATAGCAACCAAATGCAGCAGCCATTCACAACAAACAAACACATGAAATGCAGCAACAACAATAACCATAGGTTAGTCCGTAAAACATGCAATAAAATTAAATAAATCACTATGGCAGCCCTCCTCAAGCTAATGCTTGGCCTTAGGAGAATTTTAACAGTAGTTAGTACTAACTTTGGGCTCTAGAAACCCTTCTTTCTTACTGCCATCTTTAGCATGGTAACACTAAGGCCGAAACCTTGCCATGCTTCTTTTCCATTAACCCATACTTGGTTCCTAGAGCTTTTTGCTCTCTTCCAAGCATGGTCTTAGCTTCATGGATGTTTGGAAATACAGTAAACAATCCAGGAAACTTTAGAAAACTCTTATTTCGCTGCCATCTTTGTACACTTGACAGTAGATCACAAAACCTTCAATAAGTGCACTCCCCTCACTAAGCTTGGTTCATCAAGCTCATGGCTCTCTTCCAAGCTTAGCCCTTGCTCCATGGTTGCTTGAAAATTACAGAAAACAGTCCATGAGAGCAAGAGAACCCTTACCTTGAGTGTATGCTGAAATTGGAGCTTGATCCTAGGTGCACCCAAGTTTTAGCACCACATAGCTTCCAATTGCCCTTTCTTGCTTTCTTTTGCCTTCAATTTTTAATCTTGGAGGTATGGTGGCTATGGAAGAAGTGTGGGGGTGGAGAAGCTACGTTTTTTCTGCTGGAAGAAACCAAATGTGGGAGATAAAGACAAAGACAACCACTTATAAAGACTTTAGTGCACAAAACACACTTAATAGCCTTAGTTAAGCTTTATGTCATTTTCCTTGCTACAAGACCATGGTTTTTTAGTCTTCATTTCTTGGCCCACATTTGACTTTCTTGCCATGCTTTGGCCAGCCATCCCTTGAGTAGGATAAGTGATTTGGCCACTTGAATGGCCTTAAATGAGCTTAAGGGCACAAAAGACACTTAACAAGCTTAACCTTGCTTTATGTCATTTTCCTTCCCATTAATTATGGTCTCTTTGTCTTAAACTCATTGGTACACATGTGCCCACCAATGTTGACTAATTATCAAGCCTTGGCTGCCTCCCCCATAGTGGGAAAACTCCAAATTGCTCCATTTGACTTAAGTCAAAAACGTACACATCATAAGGCTTACACTAGGACACTTAGGTCCTTTATGCCTTTTTGTGTTTTCTTTGTCTTTAGTTATCTTCCATGAGTAATTTGGTCCTCCAATAGCACTTTCATACCATTCATATTCCTCTCATAACTCTCTAAATCTCTTTTGTGAAAGTTTTGCAATTGGGTACCCGAATTTCCAAAATCTTACAAAAAAGTCCATAGGTTGCTTGACAAACAAGCAATCCTTAAGGCTTTTCTTGGGGACCAAGTTGCCAACTTGGAACACTTTTGAGGAGATGTTGATTATGCCTTTTACCCCTCACACTTCAATCACTATGGTGAGAATTACACAATATAATGGTTTTTAGCCATTATGACATACTTGTAATTCTCCCATTTTATGAGGTGGTAACACTTACTTCATATGGCAAATGAACTGGGAAATGCTCTGTGACATTAAAAAACCCAGGAGGAAAAATTATCTCAAACTTACAAATTATAATTGGAATATTGGCCTCCAATTCCATCAAGTGATTAGCATGAAGCTCTAGAGAGCATAGGTCTCTATAGAATAGGCTTAACTCCGTTAATGGCTTCCATATATTCTCGGAAGGCATTTCAAGGGCAATGGGGAGAAGCCTTTGCATCATAACATAGTAATCATGACTCTTTATGCCATACATATTGCAACCAGAGCTATCAACACATCTTTCAAGATTTGAGGCATATCCATTAGGGAGTCATAAAGATTTTACCCAAACGAGAACATCCTGTCTTTGGTTAACATCAAATGTGAACCTCGTATTTGGTTTGAATGAACAACCATCATCAAGAGGAACCATGTTTAACTCTGGGGGATTACAATAAATTTCGAGGTCATTCCGTATATTCTTAATATCCATAATAGTATTCCATATATTCTTAAACACGTTCTTATCAATATGCATGACATCAAGATTATAGCGGATTAAGTTCATCCTTCAATAGGGTAACTCCTAAAAAATACTTCACTTCATCCAATTATGTGATTTCTCATAATCGCACGGGTGATGTTGTGGACCATCTTTATCAATTGATGGAAGCTAGGAGATTCTTTCAAATATAGCCTCACTTGATAAGCGCTCGGGAGTCGATGACTTGTCTGACTTCCCCTTCTTAAAACAAGTATTATTTCTTCTATATGGGTTGTTTCGGGCAAGAAATTGCCGGTAACAGTCGAAAAAAGAAAATTTTCCGCCATACTTAAGTTGGAATGCCTTACTTTCGCCTAAACAAATAGGGCAAGACAATTGACCATATGTCATCTATCCTGAAAGCATGCCATAAGCCGGAAATTCATTTATGGTCCACCGTAATGCTGCTCGAAGAACAAAATTTTCTTTCAATGACACATCCCATGTTTCAACGCCATCATCCCATAGATGCCTTAACTCTTCTATTAGAAATTGTAGATAAACATCAATTTTATGATTCGGGCTACGTGGACCTGGAATCAACAACAAAAGGAACATATAGGGTTTTTTCATGCACATCCAATGAGGCAAATTATACGGAGTTACGATAACATGTCAATAAGAGTATTGTTTTCCAGATGGTCCAGAAGGGGTAAATCTATCAGCACACAACCCTAATCGGACATTTTGTGGTTCCGAAGCAAACCATGGATCGGTCCGATCAAAATGTTTCAAAGCTTCACCATCTGATTGATGTTTTATAACACCTGGAATCTGTTTTTGCTCTTAATGCCACCTCATCTACTCTGCTGTTGGCACTGACGCAAATAAGCATTGTAAACGAGGGCTTAGTGGTAAGCAATGCATGGTTTTTTTCGGTCGATCTTTACCCCTACCATTTTTTTCGGCTTATATCTCTCAGTTCCACAGTACTTACAACTAGGACGATTACTTTCATCTTTCCAGAACAACATGCAGTCATTAACACGACGTCAATCTTGTGATGAGATAGGCCCAATTGCGAAACTAATTTCTTCGTTTCAAACCAGTTTGATGGCATCTTGCTATTTGTAGGTTGAGTCTCCTTCATCAGTTGCACAATGCCATTAAAACATGCCCGTGACATGTGATACTCTGACTTAAGGTTCAGAAGACGAACAGCAGTAGATAACTCAAAATAATTTTGGCACCCATCATATAGAGAAGTTGATACGGAATTCAATAGATTAAAAAATTATTGTGAACTTTTCATTCGGCTGCACATCATTGTCTTCAGGAAATTGTGAGTAATTAGGGCGAACGACATCTAATACTATCCTTTCATATGAATTCATCGAAGACCCCTGATCAAAGTAATCAAAGCCACCCACATATTTGTCTATATCTGATGTTTCATTAAATGGCTCTCTATGAGCCGTCCAGTTCAAGTAAAAAGGCTTGAACCCTCATTTGTACAGATGAACTCTGACCTCGTCACACTCTCTAAACCGTAAATTCTTATGACAATGACAGTGAATGCTTAACTCGCTCATTGTTTCAGGATGAGCGACAGCGAATAATATAAATGCATCAACCTCGTACTCCCACTCATGTGTGTAACCCGATTGGTCTGCAAGAAACGGTTACTGTACATCCAACTATAGGCCGACTCCATTACAAACTAAATCTATTAGTAATCATATAAAAGAAATGGTCATCAAAGTTGGCAATCACGAAACTATTATTTGACAATATATCATCTTACACAACAAACCATCATATCCTCATACTTACTATTAATAATGATTTGTACCCTTCCCACATATGTATAACAACGACAAAATATATGTATAACAAAACACATCCTTTCATTTATTAATTCTATTAGTAGTAGTATTATGTTTATTACTATTATTGTTATTATTATTATTATTATTATTATTATTATTATTATTATTATTATTGTAAGGTGCATATTAGTATAATTATAACAATATATTAGTATTATTATGGATATTATTATTCTAAAAATATTATTAGTATGGGTATTATTCTAATTAATACTATTATAATTATTTTCATTATTATCATTAGTAAAATAATTACTAACTATGACAATTATTCTAATAATTAGTATAATTTTCATTATAATTAATTAAATTATATTATTATTATCATTATTATTATTATTAGTATTATTATTATTTTCACTATTATTATTATTCCAATTTGGAAAAAGTTAATATAATTATTATTTGTATTACTATTATTATTATTATTATTATTATTATTATTATTATTATTATTATTATTATTATTATTATTATTATGTACGTATTACTATTATCATTAATAATATTATCATTATTATTCGTATTATTATTATGACTATTATTAGAACTATTACTCTTATTATAATTATTGGGTAGAAATAATAATAATAATAATAATAATAATAATAATAATAATAATAATAATTAATTAATTAATTAATTAATTAATAATAATAATAATATTATTATTATTAGTATTATTATTATTATATTGTACATATTATTTTTATTATTAAGCGTATTATTACATTATTATTATTCTCCTTCTTATTTTTCTTATTATTAACACTATTATAATCATTGTTATCATAATTATTATTACTTTCATTATTATTAATTTCTAAATATTATTGCTACTACTACTTTTATTATTATTACTATTATTATTATTATTATTATTATTATTATTACACCATGACATAATATAACCATTAAGGCTTATCACTCAAACTAAACCATAAGTCAACCAATTACCATGAAAATATACAAATAATAAATTCATACAACAATCTATATCAAAAATTGAAAATACCTATCTTCAACATAACTAAATACCATAAATAATTGCATATTCACATTTTCCATCACTAAAATTACCCATAAATTAAAAATAATTAACACAAATTAAATGGAAAATACCCAACTCAAATAGCCAGGGCAATGTAGGAACCACAATCACAATACATAAATTTTAATCGAAACATAAATAATAAAAAATAATTTTTTCCTTCAAAATAACTTAAATTTTCGGATATAGTAAAAATAAATAAATTTACCTCTAACAACTTCACAAGCAGAGGAATAACAATGGCCAACCTTGGAAGCTCAGAGAAGAAGGTATGAAGTGAAAAAATAGAGCTCAAAAACTCAATCTAAAGAAAATTTTAATTATATACTTAAAATCGAGGAAATAATTAAAAATAGACTCCTACCCGAAATATTAGCACTAGATCTATCAAATGGGGGAAATCCGATGCAAAATGACGGTCCACGAGCTCCGTCGGCGGTAATGGGCGCAGGCTGCACAGCTGCGGCAGCAGAGAGCTGCGAAGCGATTCACCCGAAATCACACGACTAAATCTGAAGGAGGAAGAAGACAAGTTTTAAAAAAAATGTTACTAACGGTTAGGCCGTTGGTAAAAATTTCAATGAAACTCACCGTTTCATTTAAACAATTACCAGACCGTTGGTAATTGAGCCCACAAAATCAGGCCCAATGATATCTAAGTTTCTACCAACGCGTGTACGTTGCAAAATGCACCAATGGTCTTACTCATTGGTAATTACCAACAACTGCGCCATTGGTAAAAAACTCCAATCATCACTCATTTTCTACCAAGGCGTGTATGTTGGAAAAAAACACCAACACTCCTGCGCATTGGTAAAAAGACCGTTGGAAATAATCCAAAATTTAGTAGTGAAGCCCAATCATAATTTTTTAGGTGAAGATGGTAATAAATGATTTTCAGTGCATAAGTGATTTTAGAGAGTGGGTTATCAGGATTACTAGTACAACTGAGCTGCAATCATATAGTTGATGATTTCGACCAAGGATTTTGAGTTATGCTAATTCTAGAGTACTCATGCTTACTAGCTTGATACTTGGTTTGATTTTTTTTATCAGCAAATAAGGCTTGTTAAGAAAGCCAACAAGAAGTTGAAATATTTGGTTTGATTAGGTTTTTGAACATTAAAAGAAATTGTTAATTCAATATACAAAAAGTTAGGATACTATTTCGCATGTACCACTTTTAGGGATGTCAACGGGTCGAGTTTGGGCAAGTTATAGTTAATCCCAAAACCTCCACTCAAGTGATCTGGTTCGGGTAGTACCCGTCCAAGGGTAAGCAGGTACTACCCACTAACCCATTTTAAAGTATATGTTTGATTTTTTTAGACTTTATTTTTATATATTTACATATATTTTTTAAAAAATATGTATATTTACAATTAATTAATACTTAAAAAGCTATAAGCTAAACTAAGATAAAGTAATTTATGTTAAATTATAATTTTTTTTAAATAAAATCATATTTTAAATATAAATATATTAATTTAAGAGGTGTGCGGGTATAGTCGGGTAGGATAAATTAAATTCATACCATTCTCATAGCTTTGAGGGTTAAGTCGGATTCAGGTTTGGGTAGTCGGATTTGGGGAGGGTAGGGGTAGGTAAGGTATTTTTTGACATCCCTGACCATTTTTTTCCTTAGAAAAAGAACCTTAATATGAAACTTAATTTTTTATATAGTGGAGTCTTGACGTGCATATTGCCAATGGAAAAATTTGGTATCTTTTAGCATGAAGTATAAGTAAAATATGAAAGATGAATATTCTTCAGATGCGCAAAGCTGAATCATGATTTTTGCAAGCCAAAGATGGTAAATAGATAATTTTCCGATACAGAAGCGATTTCAAAAGCATAATCTTATTATCATTGGTAAAACTTGTGAGTTGCAATCAAATTTTAATTAACTAGAATCAAACCCTAAAATGGGCATATATGCTATTAATATTTTGGAATAGGAGAATGTTTATCACTATGGTAATTAACGGTGGAAATATTCTACTATCACCAAGAATATTCCCTTAGGGTGGGGTGAGTAATATTCCACCGGCCACATTAGCTAATATATGACATATTTGACATCAATATTTTTGAGACAAGCATATTTACTATCAAGTTTTGACACCGGTGACAGTGACGACATTCAGGAGGGGCACAAGACACAACAAACAACAATTGTCCAGTAATTATTTGCCACTGGAGTTGAGCAAATCCATGGATTTGGGTTGCTGTGGTTGAGGCTGAGATTGTGGTAGTTGTGTAAGCGAGTTGAAGGGAATCGTAATGGAAAAATTCACCGGTGCACTTCTCTAGCCTTCCATTTCCAGCCAATTGAGGAAGACAAGTGATAGATGGTAGTTTTAGTATTAGAGATAAAAAAGATTAAGGTGAAAAATAGGAAAGAAATACAACTTGAGTAACTATACAATAATTTTTCCTTTTTCCCATTTTCACCTGTGCCTCTATATCGATAAAATACTGCCACATCATTGCTCTGTCAGAATGTCTTAACATATCACTAACAGTAGTGACAAATATGCACATTTAAAAAATGTTAATAGCAAATTTCTCCAGCAAAAAATATTTTAGTGGTAAAATTACTCTCCAACTTATACTTTAACGATATAATTTCCCCTTTTGCTTGAGGAAGGGTAAGCAAAATTGATGATTTTGACCAAAGTTTAATTGTTGAATCATGTTAATTTTATACAAATCATGCTATCATATCAACATTTACTTGAATTTTAGGTATCTCAATATTAAAAAAAATTGTTAATTCAATACCTAAAAACAAAAATTGAAAGGAACATGAATGAGCTACCTTTGTCGAAATTGGAGACAAGATAATGGGGGTAGTAGGTTGAGACTGATGAGAGAGAGGACAAAAATGAGGATTAACAAGTTTGACTGAAGGTAATTGCAAGGATATGATACACACAAGGTGAGGAGCATACCAGACATTTCATTTATATAATGCAGGTTTGACCTGCATATTACTAATGTCTAAAGTTGGCCATTTTTTTTGCATGAAGCACAAGTAAAATATGAAAGGCAAATATTAATCAAATGCCTAAAGCCCAGTCATGATCTTTGTAGGCAGAAGATAGCAAATAGAAATTTTTTTCAATATTTGTTGTGGCATTATACATTGATGAGTTGTGTTGGATGAACTTAAACTTGGCACAAAGTCTATCCATTAGCTTATTGTATAATGTATTTCTGTTGTCAGTGATGATATAGTGGGGGACACCATATCGGTAGATGATATTTACTTTAATGAACTCCACCATATTCTCTTTCTTGACTTCTTTAATAAGAAAGCTTCAGCCCATTTTGAGAAATAATATATGACAGCCAAGATGAATGAGTACCCAATAGATGACTTGGGAGTGATTAGTCCACAATATTAAGTGCCCAAGTATAAAAAAGCCAAGAAGCTGCCATGACGTGTAAAGGTTGTGGAGGTTGATGAATGAGGTTGACATGAAATTGACAAGCTAGGCATAACTAATGCAATCTTTCATCAGAGTTGGCTAATAGTACCTCATCACTTTGATATGATGATAAAGCTTCGGTCTGATTGATGCGCTCCACAAATTTCAGAATGAGCTTCTTCTACAACTTGGCCGGCTTCTTCACCACTTAGACATCTAAGAAGGACAACTTAAGTAGAGTGGTGATAAAGAACTTATTTGAAGTGGATGAACATTGGTGCTCTTTGGCAAATATCAGCTTGATGACAAAGATTTTTAGGCAAGTTGCCATGTTCCAAGTAACTAATAAATGGCTGCTGTCAATCATTTTTTGGTTCAATGATGGAGATAGTATGACTGCTCTTATCTTTCTCAACTAGCATTTGTGGTACTACCCATCTTTTGTCGAATTGGACCAAGACTTATTATTTGGTTGAATTTGCTAGAATGGCTGATAGGTTGGCTAAGGTATTAGCATGCTGATTGTGCCCCTGAGCAACCCAATAAATGTTTACCTGATCTAATTGATCAATCAAGTACCTTACATGTTTGAAGAAATGGAATAGCTTAGGCTTCCGAATATCATATTCTTGGAAAGTTTATTGACCATTAGTATAGAGTCCCCAAAGATCTCTAATTCTTAGATTTGTATGTCTGTGGCTGTTTCTAATTCAATTAGCAAGACTTGGTACTCTACGACATTATTTGAGCACTTCTCGAGTAAGTTGAAGGAATATGACATAACTTCATTATAGGGAGAGGCAAATACCACACTAGCCCTCGCTTTATACTTTCAGGATGTACATCAAAGAATATCTTCCAAAATGAGATGATTTGTGTAAAGAGAACTTCATCATCTGGTAGGTCTTTTAGGAATTCCCATTTTGCTGATGTCAAGTAATCAACCAAGAAATATGTTAATGCTTGCCCTTTGATTGCTTTTTGTAAGATGAATAATATGTCAAACTTGGATAAAAGGAAAGCACATTTAGCCAATCTTCTCGAGAACACTAGTCTTAATATTAAGTACTTCAATGAATCAGCCTTCGATACTAGATGGACTATGTAGGCTAACATGTAATGCCTTAGCAGCAAAGATCATGTAGATTTTCTTTATAGGAGAATAATTAGCCTCTGCCCCTGCTAGCCTTCGACTCAAGTAGTAAAGTGCATTTTTTTCCCCTCATCATTTTATTAAGTGAGACGTGCCCCCAATGATTATTCTTGGGTAACTATATATAAAATTAGAAGCTTTGCTTGAATTAGAGTAGTAAGAATAGGTGGATGAAGTAAGTAGTCCTTAATGCTTTGAAATACATTTCTGCAAGCATCATTCTAGATAAAAGGCATGTCCTTTTTTAGGAGCCTACTAAACAGATGACATCGTTTTGTAGGGTTAGAGATAAATTATCTAATGAATGATAGTCTTCCTTGTAGGCTTTTAAACTCATGAGTATTACTTGGTTTAGGCATTTTCAGGATTGCATCTATCTTTGATCGGGCCATCTTGATGCCACGATGAATCCTAAGAACTTTCCAAAAGTAATACCAAAAGCATACTTGAGAGGTTTCATCTTTAGTTGGTATTTGCAAAGTTTATCAAAGACGTCGTGTAAGTCACTTAGATGCTTTGTCTTACTCTTCATTTTTATCATCAAGTCATCGACGTAGCATTCTACTTTCTTGTGCAGCATGTCATTGAAGGTTCTTTTTTATACAAGTCTCTTAGATGTTTTGTCCTACTCTTTGTTTTTACCATCAAGTTATAGACATAGCATTTTATTTTCTCGTCTAACGTGGCATGAGAATGAACGATGAATCCTAAGAATTTTTCAAAAGTAATACCAAAAGTATACTTGAGAGGTTTCATCTTTAGTTGGTATTTATAAAGTTTATCAAGGAGGTTATGCAAGTCTCTTAGATGCTTTGTCCTACTCTTCATTTTTACCATCAAGTCATCGACGTAACATTTTACTTTTTTTTGCAACATGTCATCGAAGGTTTTTTGCATTGGTTGTTAGTAAGTTGCACCAGCATTTTTAAGTCCAAACAACCTGACTTTGTAGCAATATATCCTTTTTAGAATACGAAAAACTGTGAGCTCATCATATTTTGGATTCATGCAGATTTGGTTATAACCAAAGAACCAATCCATGCAGGACAAAGCTTCATGTCCCATTGTTGTATCAACCATTAATTTTGTTATGGGCAAGGAAAAATCATCCTTTGGGCATGCTAAGATTCAGATCCTAAAACTCTATACATATTCTAATTTGGCCATTTTTCTTTCTCACCACCATAATATTTGAAATCCATGTAGGGTATTTAACTTCTAGAATGAAACTAGCATTGATAAGCTTATCTACTTCAACTTTGATTTAAGGGATAAGTTCTGGCCAAAATCTTCATTGAGAATGTTTGATGGGGCAAGAGCTACGCTTTACAACAAGGTGATGGACAGTGTTTTTTGGATCCAATCCGGACATTTCTTTATGAGACCATGCAAAAACATCTTCATATTCTTTTGCTAACTCAAATTACATTGCCTCATATTTAGAACTTAATAGGGCAATCACGAACAATGGCTGTGGATAATCTGGTGCCCCCAAATTTAGTTCATTTAAGTCATCAACAGTTGCTTACCCTTATCCTTCAAAAGCTTAAGATGCAGGGCTCGATTCAGTTTCATCAAATGATTTTTCTATGCTTGACTCATCTTGATCTCACCTTTCAAGTGTGGTATTATTGCATGAGGCTAGTTCCTTTTAAGGATCATCATCATGGTGAGATGCTTGGTGGCGATGCCTTTTTCTCATTATCTTTTGGTGTTTGGTCTTTGCTTGTGTTTTTGGAGGAGCTCCATTTTGTTTAAGTAGTGCGAAAATAGAAGTCTTTTATGTATTATTGGTAGGAGCTTTTGGTCCTAAGTGCTTGAATACGGAAACTTGGACATTCTCATGGGTTTTCTCCTCCTTTTGGTTGACCTGTGGTTTTAATTGGTCTTCATCATACTCGTAGATTAAGATCATTATTTGGTTGCAAGAAGCATTCTTTATCCTAATCTTGGAAAGGCCAAAAGGCTAATGTCTTAAATCACGCATTTCTCCAAGTTGCCTCCTTCCAAGGATTACATCCAAATCACCAAGTTATCAGGGTTCACCTTTACTATATTCTGCCTTTTAAAATAATTTTTTGACCTTGGGACCAAACCACACATTTGCTTTTAGACTTTGAAATTCTTTCATTTTCTTTGTAAATTCATCAAATATGGCCAATTTAGAAAGTGAAAAAATATGTAGGATTAAGTTTTCTTCTAGCATTGTGGCATCTTCCTTAGAGAAATATGGTTTACTATTTAAAGCATGGATTTTCTCTTTAGTGCTTTTCGCTTTAGGGACCATTATAGAAAAAAAAACATTAGACTTTATGTCTTGGCTATCCTCCAGGTAGAACTTGGAATCGGTAAAATGAGTTTCCTCAATGTTACAAGGGTCGATTTTTGCCACAATACACTTGATACTTTTATAACTATCAACATACTTGAAGTATTGGTGCCAAGTTGATGGTACAACTATATTTTCATGCATTCAAGTTTGCTCAAGTAGCAAGTCATATGATGTACTTGTGTTAATAACATAGAACAAGGTGGAGGTCTTCAACTCTCTTATCTCAATTGTAAGTTAGAATTTTCCTGCATAACTTTGGCCTTTTTGGTTAAAGTCTTAGATGGCCAACTTGCTAGTTGAAAACTCCTTTATAGATAATCTAATTTTCTCCATGGTTCGAATAGGCATGATATTCACGGTAGATCCACCATCAATTAAAATTCTTCTAACCTAATATTCATGAATATATCTACCCACGTAAAGAGGGTGATTATGTTGACGATGCCCCAACTGCAAGTCTTCTTCATCAAAAAAGATGGTAGCCATGTAGGTGACACTTCTATCATTTACTCTTTTATGAAACACCTTTCTTTCATATGCTCCCGAGTGAATGAGCATTTGAAGCAAGGCTAGCTGAACATCTTGTGGTAGCATAAGAACTTCATTTGTAGTCATGGTTCTAGGGAAATCTTTGAGTTTGGAGATGATGTCAGCCTTTACCACATTAACTTTTTTTCTGATGTTTACTCTGCTGGCTCCTTTTTGGCCATGATTTGATTTGTGATCTCCATAAATGGCTATAGTATTTACTTCCACATTATGTTTTGTAAAGTATGATTTTGGGAAGGAATTAAGCAGTGTCATAGACCTCTTAATCACCTACAATGGTTCTACATCCATTGGATATAGTGGTCTCTAAACTTTCTTAGGCATTTGGGGACGCATTCATGCAGAGACAAGCCTGTTTAACATTTCCAGCAATTTGTTTCTTGGAGCTTCTAGCAAGTGATAGTGTGGTGGTTGATTCCTTCTTCATCTTCGGCTGCTCACCATTGTCTATTCATTATCTTGATCTTCTGATGAACTAGAATTTGTTAAATCTCCCCATCCAGTTGGCTTTTCGTCTTAGTAACTCATTGGGTTGAATACTTTCAAAGGACTTGGGATGTTTACCTTTATTGTCTAAACATATTTCTCTTTTTCACTTATGGATGTTAACCATCCATCATTGACTCTATCTTCCAACTCAGATGAAGATTGCCACGTATCTAAGCCATTAACCATGACTTTATAGAAGCTTACGGTGTTTGGGAACTTAGAGTATTTTGGCATTCCAGGATATGTATAAACAGTTCTCACCCTGTTATCGACCTCAAATTTTGCCGAGACAACATCTTTTGGGCCATGCGCTAGTACTTCAAGTGTATTTTTTCTCTATGAAGTATTGAGTAGAGATCTTGACTTCAACCTTAAGTTTTTCTATAAACTTTGGGGAAACCATTCCAAAGCATATCTTAACAACATTGGCAACCAGTGGTTCCTCCAAATCGTCAAATTTGATATGCTTTTTTTTTTTCCATATGGACTATGAGATCCTTCAACACAAAGCATTTCTCGACACACTGGCCATCAATGCTATGAAATCGACAATACTTAGGGTCATCCATTCTTCCAGCCTCATTTTGCCTCTTTGAGTTTGGCAGCTTTATCAAGTTCCTTTTTAGCAACTGGCCCATGATAGCTGGCATATCATAATCTCCAAATGGATATTATTTTGCTTTAAGCTCCTTGAGTGTTATTCTTTTCTTCACGTCTGATTGGCCTTTCATAAATTTTGTATCAACACTTGAGCTTCCTTTGGAGATATTCATTAGAGTAATAGCAATAACCATGACTTTCTTTGCCTTCTCAGCCTTTTCTTCCTTGTTTTTTTGGTCATCTTTCTTTTAAGATAAATTGCTTGGAACATAGTTCCCATGCCTTACAATATAGATCTCTAAGTCATGGACCCCTATTACGAGTTCTTTGAACGAGTGTGACATATTTCTTCTAAGCTATACAATATTCCCTGATGTATCCATTGTGCACACATATCGATAAAGGAGATTTCACTTATCCGCCCCTTGCAGTTGAGGACGATGGCTTTTCCTATGTACTCTGTCACTAGCTCGTCTTTCCTTTGTTTAATTACTGCAAACTCTGGAAGGCTAACAATCATTTTCATGCTGTAGAAACGTGACAAGAACTCCCTTTTCAAGTTAGTATCATCTATCAATTCATCCAATAGGAATATTTATGTAACACTCACAACAGTTCATTTCAGTGATCGAACAAATTGCTTTATCATAAGATCACTATAGGTTCTGGTATTGTTGCAGGTTTCAATGAAGTGCGCTACTTGTTGCTTCAGGTTGCCTTTACCATTAAATTATTGGAACTTTGGTAATTGATAGCCCAACAGCTTTCTCAGCTCATCAATCCTTTTTTAGTATGACTTTCATATACAATGGATGATTGTGGAGCCACTCCAGATCGAGCTTGAATAATATCCATGATCATGTGTTACAGTTGCTATACTGATAATGATGCCATAAACATTTGGGTTATGTTATTCAAGGCACTTTGTAGGACCGCATGATCATATTGGCTTTGCTTTTGTTGTTTTTCTATGTTCTTGAGCTTTTCAGCAGTAGGATCAACGACTGGTTTTGTGCCATTTGTAGTTGCTTCCTCGGGAAAATTTTGTGCTTCTAATTTACTCATCAACAACGCAATCTAAGCATCTTTCTCTTCAAGTTTGGCTATCAACCTTTCAATAAAATACACCATTTGTTCGAGATGATCTTATGAATTTCCAGAATCTATAACCAAGGTCAGCAACTTCAACTCTGAGAATAAAGAGTAGTCTGCCCACCTTTTCTTTGGGAAAGTTATGGATCTCGATATAGATTCTTCACTTGTGGTGGTCTTATTCAATTATGTCTTGGAAAATGAATGAGTCATCGTCTTCTCAGTAGAAACTTCAATTTCTTTTTGAGTGAATGAAGTGGCTTGAATGACTAGATCTCGCCTTTGTTGGTTAAACTTCTTGTTTTTCACACCAATTCTTCTTTTCTTGCCTTTGCAAGAAAATTGCTTTAGCGAGAAAGTTACTTTAGCGGAGATACCATTTGGGATCCTTCAGTACGAGCTTTTGCATGAATGACCAGAGTGACTTTCTTTCCATTGATATGGATTTCTCAGTGTTGATGGTGGCACTTTAGGCTTCCATGATCTTCACTTGAGTTCCTTAATGCAAAAGATGAGAGGTAGAGAATGTTCTCATTAGAGTTGCCAGAAATTTGCACACACAAATTTTGTGAGTATAAATTATACTTTAAAATTAATTGCAATACAAATTACAAATTGAAATTTGAACAGATATTTCGGAAGATAGATTTTCTAGTATATTTTTCACGTGTACAATCCTCTGATTAACACCTTAAGCTTTGGTGGAGACGTGAATGACTTTTTCATGAACACGAACTCTGGGACTTGTCTTACGTGAACATGAACCGATGTTCTTGTTGTTTCTTTTGGTTTTGAATTTTTCACCGTACTCCTTGGACTTGGGGGCTCCTGACAATATTTGCCACTTTTTTGTCACTTTTCCTTGGGGTCTGACTTGATGCAACATAGAGACGAATTCTTCACCTTTCCCACCGTTTTTGCTGGATTTGAACTGGAACTTGATGTAGCACCGTCGCACATTCTTCATGTTTTTCACTGTGTTATTTAAATTTGGTCTTGAAACTGGGATTTAATCTTCCTTAAATTTGATTTCTCATTTCACCAGACATTTGTGCTTAATCAGCTTGAAGAACTGGAGAGAGCTTCCTGTAGAAAAATTTTCTTTTCCTTAGTTTTGCTTCGATGGATTAGGTTTGTCAAAGAAAATATATAATTTTTTGGCTTTCTAATTAAAACATGTTTTGATGGATTCAAAATTTATTCCATAATGCATTAGTTCAAAAAAAATTGAAAATTTGTATGATTGTATTTTTAAGAATTTACTTTCTTTCACAATAGTTTTTTGTTGGCTTCTTCAATTTGAAATTATTTCCTTTTGTTATAAAGAAACTTTCCCTCCTATGATGATCCAATACGTGTAATAATAGTTCTAAGATCAAAATAGCGTGGGATTGAATTCTTTCTACTTATAGCATGGAATTAAATTGCTTCCATTTTTTTTTCAAAAAAATAATGTAAAAAATGATAGTTGAAGGGCAATTTGGACATAATAAAAATAGGTGAATAGTTATTGCTTGTCCAAATAAAAAGTACACGCTATATATGGGTTCTCAGATAAGGAAAAGGGAAAAAAAAACTAACCTCTTAAAAAAATCCTACTTTATATATTAGTGGTACATTAGATATAACTATATATATGGTAATCGAATGAAAATAAATTCTCTATCTCCCTCTTTGGCCTCTCATTCATGTATAAAAAAAAGAAAAAAATAATTAATTAAAATTTAATTTTGGAAAATAAATTCTCTATTTCCGTCCGTGGCCTCTCACGGATTTTGGTAAGGATTAATTTGAGTTTTTGAAATTGAAACTTATTTGTGCCCAAAGTGTTAATGATTGAGTAGTAAGGGTAAACAAATCACTTGTGATGAGAAATAACTTAATTACCCAATATATGTTGCTATAGTTTAATAGGAAATTAAACAAAAAAGAATTAATTTTGTAACTATAATAAGAATTAATTTTGCTCTTGATTTAAAATAAATGTGGTCCCTTTCAATGTCAAACAGAAAATTTCAACTTTTACACAAAAAATGTTATAAATGTGTAAGCAAGAACTTGTTCCCTTCTTTTCTAATAAATGTTTATCTTTCCACTTACTCATATGGTTAACATGTTAGGAATCTCAAAGAAAACAATTCGAGTAAAATTGGAGACCTGAGACTGTGTAAGATACAAGTCCCAAACAAAGTTGTTAAGCATTGGTAATGTGGTAAGTTGAAATATTCGGTGTTAGGTTTATATTACGTAGTATGAAACTCACAAAAAAAGAAATTGGCATTTATTTTGTAAAATATGCATGCAGGTTAAATCTTACATTGCTTACTACCAATTGAGAAAGTTTACAAGTTTTCGAGTAAGTATACTATTTTTTTATCGACTGGAGCATCTGAATTACTATAAATAACGCTTGAAATTACACAAAAGCTCTAAACCTTCCTAGAAACTTTCCTTTGTTACAATATTGGTGAAACTTATATGGTAGTTTTCATTCTTCAAGGCCACTAGAATGAAAATAACTCAAATTACCAGCAACAAGTTCTCAATGTGTCACCCCACAATGGTAGGCACTATTGGTCCACCTTCTTAGCATGACGATAATAATTCACCAATAGGAAATCTTTCAACAGAAAATTTTAATCCAGATTTGATATTTCTGCATTGTAATTCAACCAAGAAAGAATTAGATGAAATTCATATGAGTTTGGGTAAAATAAGAATAAAATACTATAATGGTCATCAAAATTCAAGTTTAGCTAATGGAATAAATTGAACGTAAAATTTTACCTATATAAACCAAAATGTGAAAAACCTACAATATGAAAATAACATGTATTATAAGTATAGAATTGAAAAAAACAATAATCATAAATTAAAGAAATGTAATCATGAATCTCAAAGCCAAAGCAAAAGCAAAAACACTGATGATTTAGTAAGACAAATGCACAAATGCTATGAGAAAATAAAATACGGCCTACAAGAACTTGTGGAATTCGAATAATAGAAGAAAAAAAAAAGAGACAACTTACATAGGTAGGTGAAGGATTTTGTGAGGTTGAGATGTGTTGGTATATATATAGAGGAAAATTTTAAAGAAAAATCATTAGTTTCCAAATACATAATGGGGGTAATTAAATAAAAAATATTTGTTATACATGAGAGTTTGATTTTTTGACTAATATTTTCTAAATAAATATGGTTAAAAATATAACTATTCAAATTAATTTGATAGGTTAATTAATACTCAATTTCGACCCTAATAGGATATTTTTAGAAGAGATTTGTCATACATGAAAGTGTAATTTCTTGCTTTATATTTTTCACATGTATACGGTTAAGATATTGCCAAATTAAGTTCATAGAGTAATGAATGATGGACATTGGCCTTAATGTCAACTATATATTTTTGTAAAGATTTTCTTTATTTTCTTCTTACAAAGAAGATTTTATTTATATGTTGATGTCAATTATATATTTTTGGAAGTAAGATTTTGTGAATCATTACTTACAAATGAGTTAATTTTCCTTATATGCTAATGTCAGCTATATATTTTTGGTAGTAAGATTTTATTTATACGCTAATGTCAACTTTCGTAAATCATATGTCACAAATGAGCTAGTTTCATACCTTAACAAATACTCATGAAAGTTCTGAAGGGGCAAATTGGCCGTATAAAAAAATCAGGGAATAAGATCCGCATATTTAAATTAAAAAAGTGACACTTGGTAATCTATGAGAAATTTGAGTAAGGAAAAGATAGAACACTTCCTAAAAATATATGTATGTATGTGCGCGCGCGTGCGTGTGTGTGCGGGAAATTTATAATTACTCATGAGGTTTATCCTAACTTACAGGTTACCTATTTATTTTTAAAAACCTACGCTTTGACCCCTATTTCTTTAAATTGTCTGATAACACTTTATGAAATTGTAATTTAAACTATATAATAGTCATCTTCCAGTAATTTGGGTTTTTTCAATATTTTTTTAAAGTTAATAGACATTTTAAATTATTAATTTTTTTTTTGTAAATGTATTTTCTTTCCTATAAATGCATATCAATATTTTTTAAAAGTTAGTTAGTTGTGAAAAAAATATAAAAAATTTTAAAATTATTAGAACATGTTATCAAAAAGTTTAAACTAGGATTTTAGAAGTTGTTATTGGATACTGTAAATGAAGTAGGGGCAAAGTGTATGTTAGACCAAACCATATGGGGATTTTTTGTAATTTACCCTATATATAATTGGATTTTAAGGGAATAAACGTAATATAATCACAACTAGACGAGGTGAGTTAGTTGCTGAAATCGAAAAAACAAGTACCAAATCGACTGCAATGGGATAGAGCAGATACCCGATCGAACAGTGAATTACTGCTTTGGAACGAAAAGCGTAGGCGTATCGGGTCATATTGAAAGAAAGCTGAAAACTCCGGCGACTCTATGCCACCGATCCGATTAGCTTCGGTTCTCTAGCTGATTCTGCTGTAGCTCAGCTCGAAAAGCTCGATACTTTGGTATGGATTCGAAAATTTCTTTAACTTCGTTTTCCGTTGCTGGAATTTATATTTCAAGATAAACAATTGTACAGGTGAACGGTGAAGGGCTTGGGAGGAATGCTTCGCTGCGAGTGATTTCCTGGCTTGTTGTTGAGAAGATTAGTAGGAGGCGGAGTGGGAAGTTCTTCCGGATTTTACTGATGTGGACGAATGTATTTAGAATTGTAAGTCGATTTTGTGTCATCATTTGGTTGTTGAGTTTATTTAGCTAGCTTGAATTGTATGTTCTGGTAATTCTGCAAGTTTGGTGTTTTCCTTGCCTATTTCGTGTCTTGCTTAACGGCAAGTTGGAGGCAGTTAAATTTCGATGGAAATTGTGTGGGAATCTTGCATGTTGCTGAAGTTTAGGTTACATCCTGGCGTTAGCTGGTTTTGGATTCGTATCTTGTGTATTTGGATGTGCTACAGCTTAAGAAATGTGCGTGGGAGGCTTTTTAAGTTAGATACTGGGTTTCAATTGATTTTGTTGTTGATGTTCCCTAATTTTTGTATTTTCTGGAGTAATGATACTTTCATAAGCATTTAGTGGTAGCAAATTGTTTGCTTCACCTGAGCCGTTGCCCAAAATGCTTGTAAAACCATATTTTTAATTTTTCATAGCTTTGGTAACTTCCAAGTTTGACGTGTGGCTTAATTTCATCTGAAATTGCCCGAGAGTTTTATTGTGGCTAAACTTTCTGCTACATACTGAAGATAACTTGCTTCAGACTCATGGCTTTTGAGTCAGAATGTCCTCCATCTTCAGTAACGTTCATGGGAGGTGCTTTATGTGTACGCGGGGTTTTAACTAACTTTGTTGCGGAGGCACTGTAATTTTTTTTTTTTGGTCGGTGTCTCTTGTTTGTTTTGTTTTTTTCCTTATTGTTTTTTGTTTTTGTTTATATGATGCATTGAGAAATTTTATGCTACTGAACTGAACCATTATTTTTTGACCATTTTTACCAAAACAATCGTATTAGCTATCACTAGTTCTTTTCACAGGGAGGTCTTCACCAAATATCATGGTTCCAATTACTCCCTCATGAGTCTGATTTAAACCCCATACCAGACAAAAGGTGACAGTTTCTGCTTTGCGTCCGCTTCCCACTTTCCCTCTCCTTTTAATGCAGTTTGTTTTCATGATTATAAAAAATGAAACAAGAAAGAAAATGAAGTATAACAATTTTATATTGCTAAAAAAAAAGAAAGTAGATATTGAAAGGATCATAACTTGGTAACAATACCAAAATGTAAATAACCATACACTTCATCATCTTTTGGAACTGTGCAGTCTGAAATCTGAGCAGAAAGATGCTGCAATGTCGCTGGTGCTCTCATCTCACTTGCAGCTTCAGAAGAATGGATTCTTAAGTGCTTGGACGAATTCCTTTGTTGGGCCGTGGGATCCATCCCAAGGTTTGCACAATCCTGGTATGGATGAAGAGTGTTTTTTTATTTATTATGGACTCTTCCCTGATCTTTGTTTAGATGGAATAGCTATGACATGATACTTATGCTGTGTGTTCTGTGTATCATCTAACTATGCAGACGAGAAGATTAAACTTTGGTTATTTCTCCCAGGCAGACATTCTTCCATTCTTGAGTCTGCTCAAGCTGCAATTTCCAGGTTAAGAGGTATTATATACTCCTCATCTTCATATGCATTCAGGGCATGTGCATTATTTGTAAGAGTATTGGACTTCCATGGTGGGGATTACCTTTTGGGTGTCCCACAATTTCTGCGTTTATTTTAATTATTCTGCTAGAATTAAATTTGCTTATTTATCTTGGAAGTTGCGGCATCTGGATTTTGGCTGGCGCCTGGTGACTCGGAAGAGGTTGCGGCTGCCCTGTCTCAAGCTTTGAGGAATTGTATTGAAAGGTTTTTGTTTTCATCCATTTGCTACATAAGTAATAATGTATTTTGGATTGATTTATACATAATTCTTTAGGAGGCTAATGTTTTACTGATATTGTCTTATAAAAAACATTGTAACAGGGCACTTCTTCGATTTTCATACATGAGATTTGGTGATGTGTTTTCAAGATATCATCTGTCTCAAAGTGAAGACTCTTTCAGGTCTGTAGCAATCTGTTTTCTGGTTAATTGTTTCCAGAATTATTGACGTGGTAGAGTATTTTTGCCAAAATACATAGGAAGCTTCTAGAACAAACAATAAAATTTGCTGAATTGTGTTTGACAGCAATATGTTCAACCTTATAGAATGGACAGGAAACTGTATATTTCTGAACTTATCTAGGTTTGGTTCAGTGGATAGAGATGCTTCTTTCATATGGGTCTTTGCATGAATGGAAATGCTTCCCCCGGTCCCCCCTTTCTTTTTTGATTAAAAAAGTTACAACTTTCTAGCTGGTTGTTTTGCAGGAAAGGGCAGCCGATTGTTGAATTCATGTTTTCAGCTACTGATGAGGCAATCTTTGTGCATGCTATAGTTTCTGCCAAGTATGTCAGATTTGAAATCAAAGCTTCCTAGTTGTCTTGATACTTTTTGGATGATCTTTTCCCAATGCAAGAGGAATTAATACTGCTGTCAACTTTTCCAGGCACGTCCGATCACTTTCAAATGATGAAATGGAAAAAGTTGTTGAGCATTCTCCAAACAATTTCAGCTACAAATTTCCTGGTTTGCACCTGACTTTCTTTATTGTTTCTTTGGGGTGGAATATTTGTGTTATTATGGGCAATTAGCTGCATAAACATGCTTATCATAAGTCATTAGTTTTTGCCTGGCTACTTATGCAATTTTAGACTGAGAGAGAGGTAGGGATGAAAGGTTCACCCTCGACAATTTTCATGTGCATCCCTTTGAAGATTCACCTTTGCTTCTGGAGAGATAAAGACACATTTCTATGATCTTCTTGTGCATTTTTGTTGGATTCATCTTCACTTTACTCTCTGCTTACTTGGAACTTATTGGGGAAGGTTATTGTTTAAGATACAAAAGAGGAAAAGAGAGTAGGTGTGGGAGGGATGCTCTGTATTATTCATTGTACTTTTTAAGTTAGAAATCTTGCATTCTTCTGATTTTGTTTTTCTTGGCAGTGATTGTTTCCCCACATGGAATGCTTGGTAGGCTTACTGGATGTTGTCCAAGTGATCTAGTGAAGCAAGTGTATTTTAGGTGGACTCCTTTTTTTTTTCTTTTTTTCTTTTTTTTTTTTCCGGTTTGAATATCCTTGTTTTCTATTTGTTTTTAAATTCTTTCTGGTAACTTAGATTATTGTATAAAATTTTTTTGTCTCACCGTTTTTCACTATCTTCATTTTCCCTAGCTCTGGGAAATTCAGGGCAGAAAATGGATTTGTGGGTCTACCATATCATCTTTCTCATGGTTCTAGTTCACAGTTGAGAGGTAAAAATCGATATGTTGAGGTGACACTTGGTTGCCCGAAATCTGGAATTGATAAGACTTTCCATTCAAACTCAAACACGGGATGGAATTTCCCCAAGAATCATGCAGTGGAATCTGCTGGAGTTTGCAGCACTGATAAAAGAGGATCCTTGGATCATTCTGTACATGAGAAGACATTTATCTATCCAGCTGAAGCGGTGCTTGTACCTGTCATGCAAACATCTTTTGCTCGATCTTCTCTTAAAAGGTAGATTTTGTGGATCCTTTATCTCGGTTTGATTGAAATCATGCTGTTTAGTCTGTTAAAGCAGGTGCTGCATACTGAACTCCTGTTTAATTGTATTCTTTGTTGTTTTGATATTTTTCTTCTGCAGTATGCCTGTTTGTAGTGTGGCCTGATCAAAGTATGGCAATTCTTTTAACCATCTTGCAAGCAGTGGACCCCATTCCTTTGTTGCAGAAACTGTTTTCCCCTTCCATATTATAATTTTGCTTCATCTTTTATTTAGTTGTAATCTCTGTCTCATGCTCTCTCTCTCTCTCTTTGATTGGAGATGTTTCCCTTGCCAAGCTAAACCCACTGTCAATTTGAACTGGCAGATTCTGGATGCAGAACTGGATGGGGCCGTCATTGGCTGGTTCATCATTCTTCATGCACTGGTTAGTTCTCTCATCTCTCTGTTCTACTACCTGGCTCAAGGTGGTCCCTGATGCCTTGGTCAAATTATTAATATGATTGAACGTAATTCAACAGAAATATACAGATTATGCAACCATTAACGAGAACTGCTGGTTCAAAGTTCTGACAGTAATTCCAGAAACTCCTCAATGGCATTAAACAAGTGTAATAATGAACTGTTCTCACATGATTGGACAACTCTATGCACGTATTGCAGATCAGAGTTTTGACAATGTTAGGATGGTAATAAGTTATGTTATATGCTATGCAATGCACCCTAAAAAAAGAATTCATTGTGAGCCCATAATTCTACATAAGTTCTGAATCATTATTCCTTTTTCTGATATCTTTGCTTTTGCAGCATCGGAAATGTAGACTCATTGCAAGGGTCTTCTCTGGAAACCAGTAGGATACGCACACTTGGTTATAACAGCAGCAGCAATAGTAATAATAGCAGCATAAGTTCCATAACTAGCAGCTCTAGTGATAGTGTGACTGCAGGAGCTGGTGACCTTGAGGCAGATGCTGATTCTTTGTCCTGCAGACAGTCTGACTTATCTTCTAATGACCACCCAGACATTGATCACCTGAAAATGGTCTGTATTTTAGCTTCTTTATCTGCTACTTTTCTAAGTTTTTCTTTCTGTTACCCTCCTCACCCCACAATAAAATTACCCTCTTTGAATCCCACACATTTCAAGGAAAATTTCTCTCTCTTTCTCTCTCTCTCTCTCTCTCTCTCTCCATATTTTCCGTAGGAATAAATGGGATTTCTAAAAGGATGATTGATAAGTGGAGGAAGAGTATCATCATCCCAATATATAAAAATAAAGGGATTTCCAAGACTGCTCCAATTATCGAGGAATCAAACTAATGAGTCACACCACGGAGTTGTGGGAGAGGTTGATTGAGCATAGACTAAGGTGTGATACAAAGGTTACAGAAAACCAGTTTGGTTTTATCCCGGGGAGTTCTACAATGGAGGCCATTCCTCTCTTCGGAGCTTAATGGAAAGGTATGGGGAAAAACAAAAGGATATGCATAATGGTATTCATAGATCTAGAGAAAGCATATGATAGAGTGCCTAGGGAAGTACTATGTGGGTGTTAGCAAGGAAAAAAGTTTTTGTTAGATATATTAGTGTAACGAAAGACATCTATGAGGGAGTAGTTTCTAGTGTTAGGACCATAGGGGGCTATACAAAAAGATTTTCCTATCACCATAGGTTTGCCCCAAGGCTCTGGCTTAAGCCTTTATCTTTTCACCTTGGTGATAGATGAACTAACTAGAACCATCCAAAATGAAGTTCCATGGTGTATGCTATTTGAAACTAACAGTGGGGTAAATCAAACGTTTGAACTATGGAGAGAGGCCTTAGAATCTGGAGGTTTTAGAATAGGTAGGTCTAAGATGGAATACATAGGGTGTAAGTTAGCCTACCAAGGGTAGAGAAGATGGTAAGGTTTCGCTGGAAGGCTAAGAACTCCCTCAAAGTGAATCCTTTAAGTATTTAGGTTCAAGTATTCATAAGGAGGAGGACCTTGAACAAGAAAGATGTCTATCACTGAATTAAAGTAGGCTAGACAGAATAGAGAAGTTTCATTGGACTTATACTTGATAAAAATCTGCCTCTCAAGTTGAAGGGAGAATATTATAGGATGGCCATCTGACCAGCCATGCTTTATGGTACTGAATGTTGGGCAACGAAAAGCAACATGCAAACAAAACGAATGTTGCGGAGATGAGAATGTTGCAGTGAATAAGTGGGCATACACTGACGGATAGAATTAGAAATGAAAATATTGTAGCTCGATAAATGTATCCCCAATTGAGGAGAAAAAAAGGGAGGTTCACCTTAGATGGTTTTGTTATGTTCAAAGGACTGATGGATGTGCCAATGCATAAGAGTGATGGGATAGATGTAGGTGGGGTAACAAAGTTAGGGGGAGACCTAAACTTTCTTGGGATTTTTTAGTACAAAAGTATCTTGCATTGCTAGGATTGTCAGAGGGGCTTGCTACCAATCGAGCTAATTGGAGACTTGGGATTCATGTAGCTGACCCAAGTAGTTGGGATCAAGGTTTAGTTGATTAATTGATTGATAGTTTCGATAGGAAAATATCCTCACCGTTGGATTATGGACTGTCATGTTAGTTTGGCCGCTTTTCTTTCTTTTTTATTACCCTTTTCAATATCTAAAAAAGGAAACATGACAAAATAAATTCCTTTTCACTGAAATAGTATGAGCAGTTCTACGAATTTTCAGTCTGATGGACAGTCCCCTGTATTTTGGATTAAAAAATCACTGTGTCCCAGGTTGCCACCAATGCTCATTAACTTGAGTTTAAATGCTTCAAATTTGTGTAAGGGCCTGCTATAAAAGAAGAAAGGCCCAAGTATTGTGAAATGGAGGGCATACATTTTTTCAAATATGGATGAAAGGTAACCATCTTCGAGGTAGAATATTGAAAAATGGAATCCAGTGCGATCTCTTCATTAAGAGTGACCATATGTAGCCACAGGAGTTGAGTTGATTTTTATTTTTTTGAACCTCAATACCCAGGGCCCTTTGTCCCACAAAGAATTACCTATTTGGAAATGTTATTTCCCAACCTAAATAGCACAGGCACCGGAGTTGACATTGCATCGCAACTTTGTCCTTATGATGTACCAAAGGAACTAATGAAGGTATCAGCGCGCATGTTTGGGGAGTATTTGAGAATAGGACTCTAAAATTTGGTGATATAGCGGAACAACCTTAATCTTGGTGAGCAACGGAACAATTTTTTTTAGGTAATATGTATATGACCATCTTCAGTTATAAGCAAAAGAGCAACAAGTCAATCAAAGGGAAATGTTTGTATCATGGACAATTCCTGTCTCCATTGTCCATTCTCCCTGGTTGAAGAAAGATTAATCACTGAATATATGAATAATAAACAGTATTCTGTCAATACTTCTAAATGGAAGCAGTCACATTTCTCATTTTTCCAGTCTGAAGTTAAAACATATAGAGTGAGATATTATCTTGAATTCAAATTCATCCTATCTATGTGGATGCTAGAGAAGTATCTTTCTGCTCCTCTGCTTTGTTAATTTGGAAGATGGACTTTTGCACATTACTGGTGCAAATTCACCACCTTAAAGTTATGAAGATAAATCAAATCCTGAATATGTTTCATGTTTGATATGGTATTACACTACAGCATATTTAGATGATGGCTGATAATCTTCTGCAGGGTTCTAAACGTCCTCGACCTGGGATGGCAGACTCATTCAGTCAAGCGGTTACTTCACAAGATGCGTATAATTCTGGAATCACAGGAATTGGAAACGACCAGATGGGATCCAATTGGGATTGGGATGATGACGATAGGAATATGGGCATGGATATCCAATCTCTTCTCTCTGAATTTGGAGACTTTGGTGACTTCTTTGAAAATGATGCTCTGCCATTTGGTGAGGTAATCTAATCTCATTTCTTATGTTGAAGATACTGCTTTCAAACTGGAAAAAAATCCGGCATTTTAAATAGTCTGGAGAAGATTTTCACACATGACATATCTCGAGCTTTGGCAAACAAGGTTTTTTTAGCTTAGTTGCTATGAAGTTTTACTTGGCAAATTCTAGATTACATTGTTTTAGGGTATATCATATTCCAGTTCATTGTTGGAACTTCAGTAGTTGAAAGATGCTCTGGGCCTTTTTAACAAATTTCTTATTAGTGTCATCTCCGTGATTTCATTGTTGGTAATTTAGGGACTGACCGAAAGTCCATGGTTTTCAAAGAAATGGGGTTCATCTAGATTCATGCAATGTTGAAGGAGCTCCCGACTCTTCTTTTACCATTTCTTGGGCAGTAACATTTTCTTTTGGCCAAGACTTTTTGATGCGTTTCTCTAACTCGTTCTTTAATTTTTTGTAAAGCCCCCAGGGACTGCTGAATCGCAGGCTCTTATGTTTCCTGGTCCTGATAGTGGAGATGTTGGTAGCAGTCC
The DNA here is from genome assembly GCA_039654915.1 of Aquilaria yunnanensis. Lineage (NCBI taxonomy): Eukaryota > Viridiplantae > Streptophyta > Magnoliopsida > Malvales > Thymelaeaceae > Aquilaria > Aquilaria yunnanensis. The sequence goes on along the minus strand of CM077593.1, from coordinate 98,302,874 downwards.
AGTTGGGTTATTGGATGTGTCTAGCCAGATGCTTTTACCTGTTGGTTTCCCACCCTTTGAAAGTTTTAACCCTCCTCAAGTTACAACGGAGGAATGTCCAAGTGAAAATCAACTCATAAACAGTGCTGTGGCATCAGGTCCAGCAAGTCATATGCCTGCACCCTCTACGGGTGAGTTTGATCATTTGATGAAAGCTGAAGCACTGATGACTTTTGCACTAGAATATGGAGCAGTTGAAACTCCAGGGAGTGATTCCTCATTGATTTTCAGAAATCCCTATCTTCCAAAATCCTGCCATGAGGAGAGTTCAACTTCTAGCCGAAGCAGTTATGTTTATGGTGCAACACCACCTTCTACTTCTTGTGTTGATGGGATAGGCGAGAAGAATGGGATGCTTGTAAAACCAAAAGCAAACTATGCAGAAAATCAATCAAGTTCCATGCTACAACTGAAGAAATATTACATTTATGTGGAGAGTGGGAAAGGGAAGCTTGATAGGAGACTGCAGTCTGGCAGTGATGCCATTGCTGAAAGTGATGGGGTGGGAACATCTCATTTTTCCAACTATAATGCTGCAAAATCTGAAGAAAAAAGGGGAGCAGAAGCCCCAGATCAAATTCTTCCCTTGATGAGGACTGTTCTTGCAACTGATCTTGAATGCACAAAATTTCAAGCTTCAATGTTGAGGTTGAGGCACATAGTTTTGTCTCCCAATAGCAGTGCAGCTGTTAATTTGAGTAGATTTATGGAGAATTCTGTTTTGAATCAGCTTCCAGGTGATACTGGAATGGACGTTGTAGCAGGCAGGTTCGAGGTGAAGAAAAAAGAGTCGATCCCTGTCAGAATAGCTGGTGATATTGATGGAGGAATGTTGGATGGGCACTACAATGCTCCTGTGGGTGTATGGCGGACGGTTGGAGCACCAAAAGTTTCAAAACCTGCAGCTGCGTCATCAACTATTGAAGTCAGCACTTCCTTCACTCACAGCTCATATAGTGAGGAAGGCATCCGTTCATATGGGCAAAGGCAGCCACTTAATGACCTTCTTGATGCAATGGCATTTCTTGTGCAGCAAGCCACCTCCTTTGTGGATGTAGCACTAGATTCTGATTGTGGTGATGGCCCTTTTGGTTGGCTTGCATTACAAGAGCAATGGAGACGAGGATTTGCTTGTGGTCCACCTGTGGTCCATGCAGGTTGTGGGGGCACTTTGGCTTCTTGCCATTCCTTGGACATTGCTGGTGTAGAATTAGTGGATCCCCTGTCTGCCAGTGTGAGCTTCTCTATGATCTGAATTTGCTGCTACTTTATTCAACATACTTGCTTTCACTGACACGGCATTGCAGATTGGTTTTTTAATGGATGACAGAAGTATTAGAACATGTAAAATCTTGTTCATGGTGTTGAAAACGTTTGCTTTGTGCTGCCCATAACTCGTAACATATTTTTTGTAGAATGTCATGAAAATGAATCGGAATTCCATGTTCAAAATCTTAGGTTGATGTATTCATTTATAAAAAAGTTAGCTTAGTGTATGACCTGAGATGCTGGAAGAAATAAATGTGAGAATGGACCAGAACCCATAAGAATGAGGCTAGAGTGTATGGAGTTCTTAAACTTTTGTTCTATGATTCTTTTGTGCTGGTTGTGTGCACCATGCTTTGTTTCCGTTTTCTTTTTTTTTTTTTTGTCTATGGATAAGATAGAAATCTTCGGTAACTCAGAACTCTGTATTGTTAGACAAGGACGGAGCACCTCTTGAAGCCCTTCTACAATCTTTGAGTTGTCTTGAAAATTAAATGATTGCTAGAAGTGTTAAATATGTCAATCTTTGAGATACTACTATCATGATCAACATTTACACCTCTGGTCATGGACTTATTTTTATGTAACAAAATGGCACCAAATCTTTATGCAAAGAGCCTCTTTTCTTTCAGATTCATGCGTCTTCAGTGATCAGTATGTTGCACTCCGAAATCAAAACATGCTTAAAATATGCATTTCGTAATTTAGATGGTCCATTGTTTGTCACTGACTGGTGCAAAGGCCGTAGTCAACTTAGTGATCTTGGAGCCATTTCTGATGGATCTTCAGCGGAGTCTTCTGTAAGTGAATGCAGGGAATCATCAAATGCTATAACCATGTCCATGGTGGAACCTGTGAGTCCACAAACATCTGTTGGTGGATCATCTAGCCTTAAAGGTATGCTGATAAGCTCTCGTATAATTGACATCCTTGATGTTTTATGTGTGCAACAGATTGATATTAATGTCAGTGTCCAGTACAGTTGATGCAGGTAAATTCGATGAGACAAGTCAAAGAAGATTGAAGCATGAGTTTTCTGGTTCTGAATCTGAGCAGCAAATATGCTCCCGGATGAGGCCAACACTTTTAGTTCTTCCATCACCAGCTATCCTTGTTGGGTATCCCCTCATTTCTCCAAGTATTTATTACATTAATAACATTTATTGTGGAAGTTCTACGTTCAACCTGAAAGCTGTTAGAGCTTTCAGAGGAAGGTAACTCCAATTCGACACATGGGATTCATGTAGGAGAGCCTGTAACTATGCCCAAAGCTTGAGTTAGTTACGGTTCAGCAACATATTCTCTTTTAATACAACAGCCCAGCAGTAGCTCAGTGGTTAACCTCAGTAGTTGATTTCCTCGATGACTGAGATTGAAATTCCTTCTGCCCTTAGGCTTTGTCGGTTGTATCAAGGAGGCATATCTTACACAATCCACACCCTCTATGTTTTTCATAGATGGTTTCCATGACTCAGATCCTGATGTCTTGTTGACCAAAAAGAAGAACTTCCAACTGCTTTAAATGATCTGAGCTGCTGTGCTTTTGCAATTGTGGAGTTTCACTGTCTTGCATGATGATATTGGTGTTTGCTTTACCTAAACCAGGGAATTTCAATCTCAAAGTCATTGGACTGAATGTAGAAATCTTGTGTCTTTGTTTTTCCCAAATCATAAATATATTTCTCTCTTGAGGGTCTTTTTCACCATGCAATGTTAGGTCTATTGCATGCTTTCTCACTACCAATATCAACTGTTAATAAAAAACCATACTTCCTCCTCCATTTTACTTGGCCCTTATTCCATTTTTTGAAAGTCTGAACGTTCTTGGCCCCATTTCCTTAAAAAGCAAAAAGCTAAGACTATCACTTATTCATCTGTTATGAAGAACCTAAAGACAGAACTTTCTAAAACTTCATAAGTCAAAGGGGGCAATTTTCGGGGGACTGAGGAGTAGAGCTTTCTAATTGACATGAATAAAATAGTAATAGTAGTAATTATGTATTTTTATTATAGGTACCAGGATGATTGGTTAAAGACTTCAGCAAGCTCCTTACAAGTTTGGGAAAAGGCTCCATTAGAGCCATACGCTCTACAGAAACATGTAAGCGTCCTTTTGTTTCATGAATATAATGTGAATATATGTTTCTATATATTCTCATCTAAAGGAAATGTCTTTTTCTTGCTGTGACATGAACATTTTGTTACTTGTATGCAGATAACTTACTCAGTTATATGCCCTGACATAGATCCCCTTACTTTTGCTGCTGCTGATTTTTTCCAACAACTTGGAACTGGTGGGTGACCTAGTTATGTTCCATGTCTAATCCATGATTGTTTCAGCTTGGTTGATTAACCTGGTCTATTTGCAACCATCTATGTTTGTGACACACAGTGCAACCATATATGTATGTGACACACTCGTCGTTGTTAATGTAATTTTGTTAGCCATATGCTCTCTTTTAAAAAATTGTGTATAACCAGGAATTATCTTATGTCTAACTTTAGTATTCTGCTCTATTCAATTCTTTCTCCTTTTTTTCATATCCTGTTTTCTCTAAAAGAAGAAACTTTGTTTTGGTTCTTTTTCTCAGTTTATGAAACATGCCAACTGGGAACTCACTCGCCTCAGAGTTTGGGAAATCAAATGGAGATTGATTCCGGGAAAAATTCCTCACAAGGCTTTATCTTACTGGATTGCCCCCAGTCAATGAAGATAGAAAGTAGTAATGCCTCTCTCCTGGGATCAATCAGTGATTATTTTCTGTCATTGTCAAATGGGTGGGATTTGACTAGCTATCGCAAGTCTCTTTCAAAAGCTCTCAAGACCTTGAAATTTGGACCATGGTTGTCTACAAACCAAAAAGAAGGCATTAGCAGCCCTTGTATGGTACGTTTGAAGTCCTGTATATACATTCTGTCAATGCTTCTCATATTATCTGCTATTGACACTTGCTTCATTCCATAAACAATAAAAATCCAAAGTTCATCCTTTCCCTCATTTTTTTGTCTCCATGCAAGCAAATCCAAAATTCTGTCATTACAACGAGTTGGACTTTTATGCACATTTCTCTTTTTTACCAAAGTGCCCTCACACTCACCCATTTTTTATCATAAAAGAACCTTGCGACACCTGATCAAAACCAAGGGCCTCCATCACAAAATGACTAAGCTTGGTTTAAATGAAATTTTTTTTTTAAAAAAAAAAACACTTTATGGCCTGTGCTTCGCTGTAAAATTGGGGACATATCATACCAACTAGCAAGCGTCAACTTCTTAATCTAATGCTCATAATCTGCTTAGTATGATATGCTACTGCCTTTGCACTCCATGAATCATCTTAAAGATTCTTAAGTTCTTTTGTAAGTATGTCCTTACTCTAGCAGTATTTGGTTTGCCCTTGGCTGCCTTCAACATCCAACTACAAATATGATCCCTGCCTTTAGGGCACTCTCTTAATTTTATATGAACAAGGCAACATTTCAGACTTGCCAAGGGAAGCACTCAAAATTAAGTGAATTATATTCTCTCAAAATGAAAAGCACTAAGATCGGAAGTAACAATTCTATATCTACTTTTGTAATTTTTGTTCAGTTGTTTGCACTGAAATGCAGGTTTGCATTACCATACAAATGCTTTTAGTTGTGTTCTAAGTAGTCTTAAATAACCTGTTGTCATTTTGTCTATATATAGGTAATATATGTGGTGTGCCCCTTCCCTGAGCCTGCTGCAGTTCTGCAGACCGTGATTGAATCTTCTACTGCTGTTGGGTCTGCGGTTCATGTTTCTGATAGAGATAGGAGATCTCTACTGCAGAATCAGGTCGGGAAAGCATTGCGATGCTCAGCAGCTGTGGATGAAGCGTCAATATTGAATATTCCAGTTCTTTCTGGGTTCAGTGTCCCTAGATTGGTACTGCAGGTTGTGACAGTAGATGCCATTTTTAGGGTTACAAGTCCACCATCTCATGAGCTTGTCATTCTAAAGGAGATCGCTTTCAGTATATACAACAAAGCTCGAAGAATTTCACGAGGATCCCCCAATGATGTATTTCAGGCTTCATCGTTTTCTGGTAGATCTCATCCAGTTTTGAATCCCTTGACTTCTGCTTCAGGGATGTGGAAGGATCGAATGCCAGGTTCTCTTCCAAGGGAGGGTGAAATGGATTCTGGTTTGAGGCCTGGTGCTTGGGACAATTCCTGGCAAACAAGGGCCGGAGGATTAAGTTATGATACAAACAGAAATGGTGATCTTTTCACTCAAGATGAAGGATGCTACATGTTTGAACCATTTTTTATACTTGCGGAGTCTGGTTCTGTGGAGCATGGTGTTTCACCTATGCCTGGCAACTCAAGCACAGAAACTATGAAGGCGGCATCTGATGACGGCAGTGGAGCCTTCATGCAGACAACAAGTTCTTCTGGGAATATGGATACAGTGTCAGGCTCTCAGCCTGATGGATCAGATCATAAGATGTTACCAAGTTTTCACTGTTGCTATGAATGGACAGAAGATTGGCGGTGGCTGGTATGCATCTGGACAGATGCAAGGGGAGAATTGTTAGACAGCAATATATTCCCTTTTGGTGGAATCAGCAGTCGACAGGACACAAAAGGTTTACAATGCCTTTTTGGACAAGTCCTGCAGCAAGGTTGCCAGATACTTCAGGCATGCTGTTCTGCAGATTCAGGTGTTGTCAAGCCTAGGGATTTCGTAATCACTCGCATAGGAAATTTCTACGAGCTTGAATACTTAGGTACTATTTCTTCAGTATCTTCCAGGTTATATATTTCTCTTGCACAAAAGTAATCCCAGCCTTTGAAAATGATTGTTGATTGCCTTGTCGCTTCTAGTTGTCCATTAGGTCGATTAAGTCTGTAAGTCTGCTGCCTGCAAGCAATATCTTGATTGAAATAAACATTTTGACATATCCAACTCCTGATGAACTTCTATGTTTGTTATTTCTAAGGTTGATCTGCTTCTAGTTTGGTCCTGAGAATTTTCTTTGATTACTTCCATTTCTGTTGAGTAATGATGGTTCATTTTCTTGTTATTTTTTATGGTTGTAGAGTGGCAGAAAGCTATATATTCTGTTGGAGGATCTGAAGTGAGGAAATGGACCCTGCAACTGCGCCGACCTTTGTCAGATGGGATGCCTACTAGCAGTAATGGAACTTCTTTGCAACCTCAAGATATGAGTTTAATTCAAGAAAGAACTTTAGCTTCAACAACTAATCCCTTGTATGCCACTCATCCGAAAGCTTCTGGCTTTATGAAAGCTGGTTTAGGCCAATCTGGTACAAGAAAGCAGCTTATAGGTGGGCATAGTTTAGTTGACAACTCCAGAGGATTACTCCAGTGGGTGCAGAGCATTAGTTTTGTGACAGTTTCGGTTGACCATACTTTACATCTCATTCATCAAGCAGATTCACTTTCTCCTGGTTAGATATCACTCTCTTCAATGCTAACTGCTTTGTGATACTACTTGTTCGTGTCAAAGGATCCTAGTTCATTTTACTTTCCCACACTCAGAAAACCTGCATCCATATATATTTTACCTTGGTATTTTTAGGAAATGTCTAGTGCTGCTAATTTCATTTGGCTTTGTTTTGTCATAACATGCTGCATCAACTATTCTTGGCAATTGATCTTGTAAATTGTTACTATAATTACCTCGCACCTTGACTTTGTGTTAACCTTGTATGTTGTTTGCTTCGTTCATGCTTTGCATTAATTTAGATAATCTTTGCACTTGGTCCTCATGTTGAGTGAATAATTGGTTACCATCTGTTCATCGAGACAAGCAATTAATCATATCCTTCTCTTTTTTATTTTTTCTTTTCTCCATATAGAGTTGAACTAGTTTAATCTCGCACTTGTTGGATGCTTTCAGAGGCTTGGGTAAGAAGTCCATTTTTTTTTTCCCACAGATCTTGATATTTGGTGCAGTAACCATTTCCAAGGACCCCATGATAAAAAGAAATAAATATATAAAGAGATACTTATCAAAAGGTTGCTTCGTCCTTGTGAAATCTTGGAACTCGTGTCCAAAATGCACTGCATTATGCAATTCCACATCTATAGCTTCAAAGTGAAGTCTGTTCCCCCTTTATGTTTCTTTATTTAGATATCAATTGGATTTACACGTTGAGTCAAGGGTTTTGTTTTTTTTTTTTTGGCTGTTCCTCGTCTTTTCATGTTGGTACTTCATTGTTTGTGCAGGAGGAACACAAAGCAGTGCTGTCACAGCATCCTCAACCTACCTGGAAGGCTTCACCCCTGTAAAATCTCTTGGTTCAACATCTGCGTCCTACCTGTTAATTCCATCACCAAGCATGCGCTTCCTACCCTCAAAGCCTCTTCAGCTCCCTACATGTCTCACTTCTGAATCGCCGCCACTTGCTCATCTTCTTCACAGCAAGGGGCCTGCAATCCCCCTCTCCACAGGTTTTGTGGTTTCCAAGGCCGTGCCAACTATGAGAAAAGAGTACAGGAATTACATGAAAGAAGAATGGCCCTCTGTTCTTTCAATCAGTCTCATTGATTACTATGGAGGCAATAGCCTGGCCCCGGAGAAAGCGTTGGGGGCAATCATGAAGCAGGGTGGATGTAGTTTGATCTCTGAAGCTAGAGATTTAAAGATCGAGACCCATTTGATTCTTGAGTCTCTAGCTGCTGAACTTCATGCCCTATCATGGATGACAGTGAGCCCCGGGTATTTAGACCGACGAACTGTACTACCCTTCCATTGCGACATGGTCTTAAGGTTGAGAAGATTGCTCCATTTCGCAGAGAAAGAGCTCTCTCAGCACTCTGATAATTCACAGGTTTAGCCAACAGGAAAATGAAGCTTCGGTTGGAACTGATAGCCATGTTTAGCTGTAGAATAGATTGCTGTGGATGTATATTTGAACGGTAAGTTCAGAGATAGATGTCATTAAAATCTTGTGAGTTATCCCCCGAAGAAGCGAAAAGCCAATCCGGGAAGAAACAATTGTGTCTGACGAATGTAGTTGTGAGTATAGTGATTACTCAAGAGTGTAGAGGGTAATGTGATCTAGATTAGCATACATTATCTAGTGAATAGGATTTAGACATATTAGGCTGGGCAAGTATGGGATGTTTGTCTGTCTTAGTGCTTGATGTAGGAAGGCATGTCTGTAAAAGTTACAATTTTGTATGCGAAATGCAGGGTACGCCCGAGTCCCAGATCAGGAGATATTTCCATTTTATGATGGTACTCATACATGATTTTGTACCGCTGCCTTAATCATATGCTTCGATAGGTTTGAGGGGTTTTGTTCGTGCACGGGCACGCATATAGACTAATCTCTTTTGAGGTGTCACCATTTCCAAATGAGTCTTTTGGACATATGACCTCTTATTTGAATCCATGATTCTTGTTTAAGGTGCTCAGGATGATTTGACTCAGACAGACTCGTGTTAGCGATAGGTGTTTTAGTCTTAAGAGTCCTCTTGATAGCGCTAGGCAAAGGAAAATGTTGATTTATAATTTGAATAGCAAGACTTAAAATAATGACGATGATGATTTAGTTTTTGAAGTGGAGGAAATTTGTTTAATATATTTAATTTTTTTAATTTTTTTTTGGTTTAGAAGTATCTCTGTAAGTTTTATGGGATAGAAGATATATTTATATGTAGGAAATGAGGAATACTTGTTTTTGTCAGAACCTTGTCACATTTATGTGTGGGTAGGGAGAAGGGGGAGAATTTTTTTTTTTTTTTTGTACAATGGAGATGGAAACAAAAAAAAAAACTAACAACAGGCAAAATCAATAATCTGGCAGTCTACTAATAAGAAGTGTTCAATCCCAGTTAGCAATGGCAGGACAATGGAGAAGCAAGGGGAAGTCAGAATCATATAACCAAGGTTTTTTAAGTAGTTGGTGCGAGCATTTCCTTCTCAGTGAATGTGACTGACCCCCAATGCAACCACATTTCCCCAAAAGCTGACTACAATTAGTCAAAATATTCTCCAATTGATGGCCAGAACAATCACTTCTTAGTAACATCACAAGAAGAATTGTGCCCACCTCCACCTCAACTTCCACAACAAAGACCCAACAGTTCTACATGAAGCTCTAAGGCCACGGCAAAACAACAGGCAAAGCCATGGATCCACCTATCTGTGCTATCACATAGCAAACTATCTGTTGCTATCATATTAACCTCTCTCATTGATGTGTCCGCATTTGATTTAAAATGACTAGAAGAAAGAGCCTCTAACTAACAAGCCTCAGAACAAGCATAACCTGACCTAACGGACTACTACGAGACATTGAGATTTCCTTTGCTTCGAAACAAGCTCTCCGGAGGATGTCATGAGGAGAACTCACCTTACCCTTAAAGATAAAAGCGTTCCAAGCTTTCTAGAGTTGCAACAAAAGAGAAGGAAACAAAATTTGTCAACCGACCCCTTCACCATTAAGCCACTTAGAAGAACAAATTTGTTAGAACAAGGTATTGAACGGGCCAACAAGGAAATGTGTTAAACAGTCCCTGTACACCATAATAGACCAAACTGTCATGGCTAGACTACAACGTCTGAAAAGATGCTGCAAATCTTCATCCCCATTACTACAAATTGGATAATCAGGACCAATTTAGATGCCTTGATGCGCAAGATGGGCTCTCATACTAAGCTTGGTAAGCATTACTAACCACGTAAAGTGCTTAATCTTTTCTATTGTTGGTAGACTCCAAACATGAGTAACAAACTCATTGCCAACAAAGTAATTTGGTTCTAACAACAAATAATAAGTGGAGCTAACTGGAAAATTGCCATTACTCTCCACTCTAAATCACACCATCATCCACCTCTCGATTCAAAAGAATTGGCAACACTTATATTTTTTTGCACAAGTAGTCTGGCAAGATATGGGCAATGTGATTAATTCTCTAATCACCATGGTTTGAAATTAGATCAGCAATTGTAAGTGGTGCAAGATTCCAATCTACAGCTGTGACACAACAACTTCTAAAAATACCCTCAGGTAGCCAGCAATCATCCCACAAGTTAATATTTTTTCCATTACTGAGTGAATCCTTGGTAGCAAGAATACTCCTCCAAGTATATGAGTTGGATGAGTCATACTGATAGTTAAGGAAATCATGAGCCCGTAAATATTTAAACTAAAAAATTCACCACCACGAGACATCATGCCTCTGAAGAACTCACTATCAAAGCTAAGTAAAAATAAGAGCCTTCCTCAAACCAAGATCCCCTACCTCTTCAGGATTACAAACTTTCTCCCAATTCACTAAAGCCATCTTTTGTTTATCACTCGAGTTACCCCATAAAAAGTTAAGATAGATTTGGTCAATCCGATCATAGACACCATAAGAAGGACAAAAGTGTGCATAGTGTAGGCACGAATGGACTGCAAAGAAGACTACCAACACTTTCCTACCTACTAGCGAGAGAACCTCACACTTCCAACCAGTCAACTTGTTAGCTCTCTTGCGCCACTTGGCCATAGGTTGACATCAAGACACGACCATGGATCACTGGCACCCCCTAGTAGATGCCCAAATAGTTTGTTCCTAAAATACCACATCTCCTACTCCACCTCTTAGTGGTTGCCCTCGCAACCTTAAAGGAAAAGAAGAGGTTAGATTTAGCCATATTAACTAGTAATCCTGACTCCTCCATTAACTCCATAACATAGCTAGTCATCTCCACCAACTATGAATCTGAAACTTCCCCAAATAGCATTAGATCATCCTCAAAGAAAAAATGAGAGATCTTTAGGCCACAATTCGAAATTGGAAAGGCCTCCAACCCCCTGTTATTATTCTATGCTAAATTTTCAAAGATAAGCGCTCCATACATAAAATGAAAAGTATTGGGAGAAAGGTCACCCTGACGCAAATCCTTACGCATATGGAAATCCCTATTGCTTCTCACCATTCCAAACCGTAGCTAGTTGAATAGAGGCACACAAAACATGACCAAGGTAACTAACTCAAACGGGAATCCAAAATCCTATCAGATCTATTGCAGAAAGGACAAACCACTGTATCATAAGCTTTATGAAGATTAATTTTAGCAACCATGGCTTCACTTTTTTAGGAAAGTCTCTTTGTAGAATGAATCACCTCGTGGACTACCAAAATGTTATCGTGGGTAGAACGTACTACAAAACTACTTTGGAAAGAACTGACCAAGTATCGTAGCGTCGGCCGCAACCTATTGACAATAACCTTGGTCAGAAGTTTATAACAAGTATATAGGAGAGTGATAAGCTGAAAATCCATCAACTCCTCTGGGTATTGCCCTTTTGGGGCTGAAAATCCGCCATCTCCTTTGGGGATTGCCCTTATGCATGAGATTAAATACCACGGTATACCGCTTATCGCGAGTAAATGGTATGTGGTACAAATGTTTTCACACATTGTCATTATATGCGCGCGGTATACCACGTTATTTTACATACCATTTACTTTTTGTGAACTTTTTGTCCAAAAAACCGTGGTATATCGTAAATACCATGAATACCGCAAGGTATGTACTGCGATATTTTATTTTTCGCATATATGTGTGAGATATTTTTTTTTGGTTATTTTACATTAAAATATCATAAATATATCAAAAATTAAAATATAATTAATACATATCATGAAATGAATAATTATTTTTATTCTTTTAGTTACTTTTCTTAGTTAACATAAAAAATTTAATGGTTACTTTGAGCCACCTAGGAACTCAATGTGTTATAGAAAATGCACTGTTATTATTAAAGTATTGTTTTTCTCTTATATCAATAAATTAATTTCCTTCTTAGTATTATTTATTTTGCTCTAAATATAACATTTTCTATTAAAAAAATATCTTCTATCATTTATATATTTTTTATATGTAACAAATTATAATGAGAAAAAATTAAAATACATATAAAATGTGAAAAAAATTATTGAATTTATATAATCTTAAAATAATATTTTAACATTTATTTTTTTTATGAAAACGGTAATGATATGTGGCGCTATATACCATCCAGTATATCATAAAAATTTGGGTTGCGGGTCTAAATTACAGTGACGGTATTTAACATCTTACCCTTTTGGGATGATATCAATCAAAACCCTCGCCACCTCTACAAGAAAATGACCCATACAAAATGCCCGACAAATAGAGTAAACAAGATGGCCCTTCACAACCTCCAAAAAATTCTGAAAGAAAACCGGTTGTGCCCCATCTGGCCTTAGAGCCTTTGAACCCTTCATCTTGAAAAGAGCAATTCTAACCTCACCCTTTGGCATTGGATGAAGTAAAAACCACACCTTTGACTTGTCAAACCCAGATGAAATGTGGACCAGCAGTAGCAAGATAAAAAAGGCCACAATCATCCAGCCAACTCTTAAACTGAAGAAACTGTTCGAACACGTCCAATGCCAAGGGGGAGGAATGAAAGAACATTGTAGGGGTTGGTGTTGACCAGCGACTTGTTCCTTTATCTGGGCATTCAGAGAGGATATGTTTATCTGAATGAAACTTTTATGGACTTTCATCTCTCCTTGATTACTTCATTATTTTTTCCCTTTCTAATTTTTGCCTTGTATTAGAAAGTAAAAGGGGCTTATTTTAAGTTAAAATGAAGGTAAATGCGCACTAAGTTTGTTTGGATACAATTAATGAAAGAAGCAAAGAGCAAGGAATGGAAGAGAATAAGATGAGTGACTTATTTCCCCCTCAATTTGAAGGATTTTAAAAAACGTATAAATGAGGAAAGTTGGAGATAATAACGCCATCTTCCACTCTATTTTCTCCTATCCAAATAAGGAAATCATACTAATTTTCCTTTATCTTATGTCTCATTTCCTTAATTCAAACAGATTCTAAAGTTAAAAATCTAGCATCCAGGACGTGGAATTACTTACAAATTGCAATTAAGTACCCACGACAAGGACGTTAATAAGCCTGGCAAGGCCCAAAGTCCGAAACAATCTGTTCCCGGAAGGAGCCTAAGAATAAACACAACATCAACAAAAAAGTTGGAAATTTTATACTCCATGTTTGAAGGGAAACCACATTTTTCTTTCTATTAAAAAAGGAGGGGATAGATGTGAGTTTCAAATCCATAAGCAGCAAGTGTAATTTCGACAAAATCATAGTGTAGTATGATTCGGCCTTGCTTTCAAAAAGGCTTAACGACTTCACGGTTAAGTTTGTGGTTGTTAAAAGAAATCTTAAGAGAGAAAAGGTTTTGAAGGATTATGGTGTATTCGACTTGATTCGAGTACAATGGATATTATGGACATATGTATAATTAGACATAGTAGGTAAGTTTACAATTTTACCCCTAAATTTAAAACAGTTCTCCTTCTCTCATCGCCGTTCTTCAGTCTCTCTTCGATCTTTCTCACCATCGTTTGATCTTTCTCCTTTGCTCTTCGATCTTTCTCGCTGCTATTCAATCTCCCTTATCGCTCTTCGATCTCCCTCCGCCGGCTCTCCAATCTCTGATATCTGTTCTCCACAGGCTTGTCAATCTCTGATTCGCTTCGAGTTACTCTAATCTCCGATCTCTATTCTTCGCTGACGATGACAACTCCGATTCCGAGGAGAGGGCCGAGGCATAGCGTTGCGATAACTAACGATGGCGGCGGCGCTCCTCCGATGGCCAGTAAGCTTCTCTCTCCATACGCCGGCAACGGTTACGATGGACGATGAAGGACGAAGAAGAGATCTAGCCAGAGGAGATCCGATCTCTGTGATCTAACGATGAGATCTAGCTATAGGAGATCCTCTCGCTGCAAATCAGCGATCCGAGGAGGCGAAGCGGCACGGCGAGTCCAAGGTGAGGGTAGAGGTGAGGCGACGATGCGAGGGCGACAAAGCAAGTCCGAGGAGTAGAAACGGTGATATGAACAGGCGTATTGATCCAGACATTTTGTAATTTTTTTAAATGGTTATTTATACACTTTTAGATATTAATTTAGACATTTTTAAATTTTTATTTAGACACTTGTTTTATTGTTTTGTATACATTTTTTTATTACAAAAATAAATTGTTTACATATGGCTTTAGACATTTTGTAACTTTTCTTTAGACACTTTTACACATTCATTTAGACATTTTTTTATTATTTCAAATAGTTATTTTTTAAGAGAGTAAATTGTTTACATATTGGTTTAGACACTTCTAAATATTTCTTAAGACATTTTTCGGTATCCATTTGGACACTTTTTATTGTTTCAAATTTTTTTCTTATTTTTTTTGATAATAATAAACTATTTGTAAATTACTTCAGACACTTTCAAATATTACATTAGATATTTTTACATAATTTTTTGGACACGTTTGTTTATTACTTTAGACACTTTTGCATGTTAATTTGAATACTTTTATATATTTAATCAGATACTTTTACATTTTTATTTAGACATTTTACAATATTCAATTAGACACTTATTCTTATAACTTTAGACACTTAATGTAACCTTATAATAATTTGTGTTATATAACTTTGTAGACACTTCCACATACTATATTAGACACATTTACATTTTATTACAGACACATTTGCTGTTTGGAAGCAACAAGGACGTGCTTGGAGGAAACGATCAGAAGCAAGATCCGGCGGGTGACAATGAGATCCGGCGACTGATCGACAAGATCCAGCGGGTGACGACGAGATCCGACCAGTAACAACGAGATCCGACAGCCGATTGACGAGATCCGGCAGATAACGACAAGATCCAGCGAGTGATCGATGAAATCCGGTGGTGACAACGAGATCCAGCGGGTGATCGACGAGATCCGGCAGGTGACGACGAAATCCGGTGAGTGACGATGAGATTTGGTGAGTGACAACGAGATCCAGAGCCGAGCAACTGCGAGATTTGCAGGCAATCTGGAGGTGATGACAGTTCATCGGAGGAGGAGACGGCGGCGGCGGCGGCGGCGGCAGTTCATCGAAGGAAAAGACGGCGGGGCGGCGGTGGCGGCGACAGATGTGACTTTTCAAGAGTGAGGGTGAGTTTTGGTCCAGGGGTAAATTAGTCTATTTATTTACTGGATTATGGATTATTTATAAAAAATTAGGGATAGATTAATATGTCTAATTAAACATATGTCTACAATATAATAACTATGATTCGAGGGTGTAAAAGGTCAAAACATGAAAGTTGAAGCGACTGTTACAAATTTTAGCCAGAACCAATTAATTTTTGCGCGTTTTCAACGGCTAACGAGGAATCTATCTACAAGCTGGGACGGGCGTCTCCTCCAAGTAATTTAGGAAGTCATTCCATCCATTGATTTTGTTAAAGCGGGGCAATTAATAGCTAGTCATTCCACGTCTCTTGTTCATATATATAATTTCCTTAATTAATGAGCGTCATCTTGATTTTGTCACTACGTTACACTTTCTCTCCCGTAGTTTCAGTTTCAAAATGTGCGCAATAAATAAAGGTACCCTAAAAAGTAAAAAAAAAACATTCAAGAAATCATATAGTATATGGTAGTAATTTTTCCTGCTAGTTTCACTTATAATAACGTTTGGAAAGTGGGGGGAAGTGTGTGTGTTTTGAAATTATGTGAGAGGGACTGTGGGCTAGCCGATGAACCCAACTTGTCTTCCAATTTTCGGGGCCCTATCAATTTATTCCGCACCTGTGGGAGTATGACACCAACAAGTTGTTCTTTTTTCCCTAAATTGAAATTAAATTATTATCCAATTCATTTTAATTTAGTTTAAAATAGTTATATATTTTTATTTTTACATCTTTTCTCATTCGAAATCAGTTTTATTTAAAATTTAAAATTATCTAGGAGCAATAATCCATTTAAAATAATTTTTTAATAATATTATTATATTTTTATAAATTTTATTTTTTAATGTCTGAATATTCATAAAAAATTAACAACATTATAAAAATTTTACTTTCAATGAATTAGTACACTTACATAGTATTGATTGTCAAATAAAATTAGCTCAAGGTAAAAAAATGTATAAATAAAAATAAATCATTTTCAATTAAATTGAATTAAATTAAATTTACTTGACACAAATAATGAGTTCTTTAAGAAAAAGGAAAAAAAAGAAATTTAAAAATCCTTTTTCACACTTATACCCAATGTTTTAAGTGCCATACCAGATCGGACAATTCAACTGTGAATCATTGCTTTTGACAGTTCGATTATTGACTTATTAGATATTTAGATTTGGTCAAAACCACCTAAAAACATTCAAATCAATGGACTATGAACCAAAATAACTTTTCTTTAGAATAGTGAATAACAATTATAATTTTTCTTTAGGATGGTACATGAATCGACAGTTCAACCAATTTAATCACAAACAAAAGGCTTTTCGATTCCCTTCACGGTTTGGTTCTTATACCATTGCTTTTACCCGCCACAAACTTAGTAATGAGACCTTCAATCAGGGGCATATCTATTTAGGGGCGGAGGGGACAGCCACCTCCCTTAAAATTTTAAAAAAATTTATTAGGTACTTGGATATATGATACAGTTGTAGAAAAATTAAAGTTAGGTACCTATATGTAATTTTTATAATTAATAAGGGGCTCCAGTATATTTTATCCATTTAAGGTCTCAATCATTTTCTTATCCATTTAAGGTCTCAATCATTTTCTTCAAACCATGGAACCAGTGCTACACAAAGAAAGATGGAAAGAAGGTGAATAAGAAGATGGAAAATTTTGAGGTCAGTATGAACGAACTATTAGATAGTGGCTAAAAAGAAATTGCATATACTACCGTTGCTTACTTGATTAACATCGAGCATTATACAGGCTCAATATCTTGCAGAGGTAGAGGAAATAACACAGCGTGCAAACGGTGAGATTGAGTTCGATGAGGCATTGGTGTTTGCAGAGATTGTTGGGGGGAAAAATAAGGGCCGTATCACAGGAATGGGTTCTGCGAGTCATTTGGTGCCTAGTCGTCGTCATCGTTCATACTACGATGATGGGTCTAGTGCACCAATCTCATTCACTCAGACATCTCAATTCCGGAATGAGGTTGACCATCGGGTGGAGGAGAAAGTCTCCCAAAGAATGAGCCAGTTGCAGTCACAGGTAGAAGAGAACATGGATAGGCGTACTGCACAGATGGATAGGGGGTATCAGGATCAGTTAGCACAGATGGAGCGCAGACACTAGGACCAGTTGGCAGCCATTTGGCAAGCAATAGAGAAGAATCCGCTAGCTGCACCAGAGTCTGATGGTTAAGTACTAATAGTCATAAAACTGGTTGTCATTACGGTAGAAATATATTCCATTAACTTGTTTGACTATAATTATTAACATTTTAGAGATGCCAAAAATACATTGTGACACTATCTGCATTCTAAATATCAATTGTGATGTTTTTGATGTTTGGACGTGTTTCGCGTTATAATTGATTACTGGGAGCAACTTTTTGTATTTGGGTTGTGTGGAATAGACATGTACAGAGGAAGGTAGGTGAAAAAAATTATTAGCAGACTGTTGGGTTTCGGGAGCCAAACAGCGCAGCGAAATTTAACCAAAACCCTCCAGGATCCAAGTGAAACAGGGTAAACCAGGTGTTCGAAAATTTTCATACCTAATTTTCGGTTGAGATCTCTCACTCAACTGTATAGTCGAATCACAAAACCTGAACAGTTAACGTGTTCAAGCTCTCTATGGTATCCACACGAGCCTCTCGGGATCACCACGCTTCCACCACGTCCCGGCAGATGCGTTTCTCTTGCGCTCGTAGTGCTAGCTTGCGTCCTCCAAGGAATTGCTAGAGAAGAGTGCGGCTGTCCTTTTGGGAGTCTAGGGCAAGGAGACCTACGAATTTCTCACTAGAAGTTGTATTTATAGTGAGACTCAACTTCCAGGCCTAATGGGTTTCAAAGCCCTAATCCAATTATGATTTAATTTCGGGCTTAATAATGGCTCAACTCTTGGGCCCATTATTAATACGAAATTAAAGTGAAACCATAACCCAAATAATTAGCCCATGCACTCTAATGATTCAAATAGCTCTATGTGTGCGACCCAATAAGCTCTTATCACGTTGGCAATGATCATAAATCACATTTATGATCATAAGCAATGAGCGGTGTCTAGCAACACATCATTGCTACCCAAGTGACAAGATTGTCGATGATTCGACTAAACCTTTATGATCATCACCGATATATACCATTATCCCTTTGTCCAAGATATCAAGACTAAGCACGAGACATGGAATGTGTCACTCTTGTATAGTCCAATCTTTGGTTTCTTAATTACCGAGTAGACCAACTTAAACTGATGACATTGATATCGTATATCAACTCATCCGAGCATGGCCATGCATTTTCTAAGTCTCACTCTATCAAGGGGCTCGAAGATATCACTCCCATTACATAGGAGGGACAAATCCTATCTTGATCATACAAATCCCTCCGCATGATATGTGACATACCCAATGACCTCCTTCAAGTCTACTCAGTTACGAGCAACAAAGGAAAGTATCAAAGTATGTGACTCACATGTAGGAAACCTTAATGATCTTAGGTCGAAGGACTACATATACCATGATCACTATGAGAATCACTTATGACACTCATATAACGATCCATGTAGTGTTTTCATGGTGGGTCGGTCCAGTACACAAGTTCTCCAACTTGTACCCATATGTAGACTACATATCTCATATTAGTCTCCACATATGCTAGTCGTTATGTATTATTGCAACCCGCTCCACAATAATACTAGACTAGGGACGTTTAAGAATATCATTATTCTAGGATTATAATTACGTTTATTACGTTACACAGAAACAAAACAACAAACATAATTGCTGGATTAATGCCTTAATAAAATATCATGACTCAATGTGCAAAAATACAATCATCTCATGATTGGCTTTTGGGCACAACACTAACACAGACATTAGCGACGGCAAAGCGTCACTAACTAGCTAACTAGCGACGGGTGCGCGTCACTAACTAGCGACGGTTACGCATCACTACCTAGCAACGGGTGCGCGTCACTAACTAGCGACAATTACACATCACTACCTAGCGATGGGTGCGCGTCACTAACTAGCGACGGGTGCGCATCACTAACTTGAAACAAGTTTTGTGCTCGGGTTGTATAGAATGGACACGTATGGTATACGTTTACGTTGAAAATTATATGCAATAGTTACGAGTAGTCAAGGGTCACAAGCTAGCGACGGTGACGCGTCACTAACTATTGACGGCTATTCGTTACTAACTTCACTACGCATCACTAAGTCGCCGGCCAACTGATCACCGGAAATTTAGTGACGGTCTCGGTAGTGACGATTGGCTGTCGCTAATAAATTAGCGGCGAGTAGATTAGCAACGCACCATTTAGTGACGGTGTGCCATCGTTATGTCTTATGTAGCGACGGCTAATGACCGTCGCTAAATCGGCTTTTTCTAGTAGTGTCCTTACTCTTTAATTATTATTTCCTTTTAGTCCCTATCCTATTAAACATTCTGTTTTGGTTCCAAATATATTAAAAACATTTTGTTTTAGTGTTAAATTTATAAAAAATGTTTCATTTAGTTTCATTGCATGAAATTTGTTAACTCAAAGTATTTGTCTGATAACAACTTTTTAGATCATAATTTGAATTATTCGATAAGTGCTATAAAATAAATTTAATTTGTATAATATTTTTTTATAATTAATAGAAAATTCAAATAACTATTTTTACTCTATAAATTGAACTTAATTATTATAAATTTTTGAATTCAATATGTCTATATATGTAAACTGTCTAATGAATTTTTGGTTGTAAACTTTTGAAATAAACTTAGTTATTATACACTTTCAAATTTTATATGTCTATATATAATATTATTTAATATTTTCTATTAGTGATTGTAAATTTATATACGCTAATAACCCATTTCACGTCACGCCCCGCCCCCTCAAGTGAAATTTCTTGTTATGCCCCTACCTTCAATGAATCAACATATGAAAGTGAAATGGTTTTAATAGCCAATGTAGCGTTTGCTTTACGGAGCCAGGAAGAGTGGTGGTCCTGACGGACTCGCTGCATTGACTTGACCAATTGCCCCACACTCAACGTAACCAACTAGTTATGCCTATGACTAATTGACAAGTCGAATTGATTATATACATATTCCATAGGCGTTCTTTCGTGGTTAAACTTTTGGAGCCAAAGGGAAAAATACCAAGAACCCCCTAAGGTTTGGGGTAACCAACAGTTATGTCCCCCTATTTTTTGAAAACCTACACTTGCTTCCTTCAAAAACTAACTCCGTTAATACTGTTACTACAGAAAAGAAAAAACGCCTGACTTAACCCTCCTAAACTTCATTCACAGAATCTTTACCCCCTAAGTTAAGAAAAACATAATTCATAAACAAAAAAAAATTCTAAGAGATTAAAAGAAACAGGTTTAAACATCAACCCTAGACTTAGAAAATTAAATTCATCAACCCTAGCCTTCTCCTCCGTCGCCCTTCCTCCTGCCAGCGCTTTCTCCCTCTTCCCTCCTCCCTCATTTCCGTCTCCTTCCTCCTGCTCCCTCCTCTCCGCCTCTGTCTCCCTCCTCTCCTCTCCTCTCCGCCTCCGTCTCCCTCCTCTTTCGCCAGCCGTTGCTGATTCCTCTCTCTCTTCACGACCCAAATTCGTTCGGATTCGCGCCTCTTCTCCCAGCTGTCTTCATCTTACTTGCCCCCTACACTCGATTTTTCTGCCTCTGTGACCGTTTGCGATCCCGATTCCGATTCTGATTTACAATTAGAGAGAGGGTGATATCGACAGCGAAAGAGAGAATGAGGAGATTAGAGCAAATTCAAATGAGGAGATACCAGGAGATCTGAAAGAGGAGATTTGGCAACGATATCTGATTTTCGATTAGAAGATTCGAGAGAGGAGGGTCTCGGCAGCGAACGAGGGCTCGATTAAGGTAGAGGGGAATCGGACGGCAAATCGCGTCGGGGAGCCGAAAGTTCTGGAGCGGAGGAGCGGAGGCAGAGTCAAGTTCTGGAGCAGAGAAGCGAAGGCGGGAGGAGAGGAGGGAGGGCGGAGAGGAGAGGAGAGAAGAGGATGGAGGGCGAAGGCGGACTTGGTCGAGCGGCGGCGGCGGGCCGTGCAGGGTGGGTGGGTGGGTTTGGTTTAGAAAAAGCTGGGGGCGAATGTTTTTATGGGAGCAGGCCAGAGGGGCTAAGTAAGGAAATTTTCCTTTTTTTTTTTGGCAACGGATATTAACGGAGTCAAGTTTCTAGAGGGGTAAGTGTAGGTTTTTGAAAAGTGGAGGACACAATTGTAGGTTTCCCCAAACCTCAGGGGTGGTCATGGTATTGTTCCCATCTTGTTATCCTACCGCTCAGAGATCTTTCTATCAAAGAAGACCCTGGGTGCCACTTGCTGAGATTACTAATGATGATGTGTCACATTAAACTTGATTAGAAAGATGACTCAAATGGTACATTTGCGAGGTTAGGGTAGTTCAGGTATAAGTAGAAAATTTAAGAGACTAGATTAAGGGTTTCCTAGACGTATCTAGCTTCGACTTATCTTTAGTTCATCTTTGAGTAAATTGCATAAATGGTCCCTAATCTTTAGTTATTATTTCCTTCTAGTCCCTAATCTATTAAATATTCTATTTTGGTCCTAAACCAAATAAAATTGTTTCATTTTGGTCCTTTATCAAATAAAATTTATTAACTTAGAATAATTATTTAACAAAAAACTTTTAAAATTATAATTTAAATATTCGGTAACCGTCTTCCAATAAATTTAAATAGTTTAATATTTTATGACAGTAAATAGACAATTTAAATTAGTTATTTTTTCTTTCTAAATGAAACAATTTTAATTTATAGAGAGAAAAAAAAAAGTGATTTAAACTTTTTATTAACTGTAAAAAACTATTATACATTTTAAATTTATTGTAAGATAGTTACTGGATAATTTAAATTATTATCTAAAAAGTTATTATCAAACAAATACTTTGAGTTAACAAAATTTCACCAAATTAGGACCAAAATGAAACATTTTTAATAGATTTAGGACTAAAACCAATCATTTTTAATAGGTTTAGAACTAAAACAAAATATTCAATAGGTTAGAAACTAAGAAGAAATAATAACTAAAGACTAGGGGCCCTTCATAAAATTTACTCGTTCACCTTTCTACAACGAGTAGGTCCATCCCTGGCTGGACCTCTGTCCTCAACAAAAGACATGATCATATTACATATATAAATATTTTTTAAAAAAATGTTCTTTTTTATCATGTGTATATTTTGGTATTCTTTTTAACATCTAAAATATGCTCAATGCTTTCAATCAACATGGAATCAGAAAGAGTGATAAAAAAAATTGAAAATAATGTAGAGCGGGATAAATCAAATCTGCCCAAGGCTTCAGCAGCGTCTGGTAAAGACTCTAGGGTAATTTGTTTTAACTTTAGTCAACATTGACTTATATTTATTTTTACATATTTTTACTTGAAATTAATTTAATTTGAAAGTCAATATTATGTACATATAATAACCAATTTGAAAGTAAATTTTTATAATGTTGTTAAATTTTTATAAATTTTTTTAATGTCTTAAATTAGAAAAATTCATAAAAATGTCGTTAGATTACAAAAAATATATTTTCAATAGATTATTACAACTCCATGATATTGAATTTTAATTAAAATTAGCTCCTAATAAAAATGACACAAAAATAAAAATATATTATTTTAAAATCAATTAATTTAAATTAAAATGTACTGAGTACAAATTTCTAATTTTAATTCTTAAAAGTGCCGGTGAATTCTCTTACAACTATAACAGCAACGGGTCAATATAGTGTGCAATCCCAGGCCCCTAGCTATACTTCTCCCCGTCCACCCACATCTCCGATCGAAGCTCCAATAATGGAACTAGTCTTGAAATTACACCGACCAAATTTCCGGTCATTGCTCCAACTTCTCGGTCTTCTGATCCTCCAAAGGATTTCTTCTTCAAGTTGTTCATCCAATTACACCGTCTTCCACAACACATCCTTCTCATTTCCCAATTTCAACTCCAACAACCGAGATATTGTTTACGAAGGCGACGCTTTTGTCTCCGGTGGCGCTCTCCAGCCCACCAAGAACCAGCTTGACAGCCGGGTTGACTATAGTGTCGGCCGTGCCACCTACGCTCACGCTGTCCGCCTCTGGGACCGGGCCTCCCGCGACCTCGCCGACTTCACCGCGAGTTTCTCATTCGAGATCAGCTTCAAAGCCAACGCCACCTTCAAAGGCGACGGCCTCGCTTTCTTCCTGGCCCCTAACGGCTCCAACCTGCCCCCTGACTCCAACGGCGGCAACCTCGGTCTTATCAGCAGCATCACTGCCCCCCAGGACTCTCTTCGGACCTCTTTCGTCGCGGTGGAATTCGATACTTTCACAAATGTGTATTTCGACCCAGTGGGTGATCACGTTGCAATCGACGTGAATTCGCTGCGGTCGAACGCGAGTGCTGCATGGGATTCTCTCAAAACAAACGGGAAACAACTCGACGCTTTGGTTGATTACGATTCCGTCTCGAGAAATCTGACAGTCCGCGTGACGGATGCTGGTGACGACGAGAATGTGCTAAGCCCTGGCCTTTCGCTGACGATTGATCTGAGAGACTATTTGACGGAATGGGTTGTGGTAGGATTTTCGGCTGCCACAGGACAACAGACGGAGATACACAAGATCTTGTCTTGGAACTTCGCGTCCAGCTTACGGGTCACCACAAATGAATCAGCCGGAGAGGCGATTTCCCCAACCGGAGGACAAGTTCTGACCCCGAACCCCGAGTCTTCCGGGGCCGAAAAAAGGAGGACAAGGCTCTGGACTGTTTTGGCAATTTGTGGGGGAGTGTTTGTATGTATCGGCTTCAGCCTGGGCTTTATTTGTTTCTTTTATTGCAAGAAAAGGAACAAAACCAAGAGGAAAGAAAACGCGAATATATTCCAGGACGAAGCAATTGAAATTGCGGCTGGACCGAGGAAGTTTTCGTACAACGAACTGAGGGTGGCCACCAATAATTTCACCGAAGAGGGGTTGCTGGGAGAAGGAGGATTCGGAAGAGTTTACCTGGGATTGTTGAGGGAAACCAACACTAATGTGGCTGTGAAGAGAATTTCTCAGCAATCTGTGCAGGGGATGAAGGAGTATATATCAGAAGTGAGGACCATCAGCCGACTGAGGCACAAGAACTTGGTGCAGCTTGTGGGGTGGTGCCACGAAGAAAAGCAACTACTGCTAGTCTACGAGTTCATGTCGAATAGTAGCCTCGATGTCCATTTGTTCAATGAATCGTGCTCGTTGACCTGGCGAAGGAGATACAGAATTGCTCTGGACTTGGCCTCCGCCTTGTTCTACCTCCAAGAAGAGTGCGATCATTATGTCCTTCATCGCGACATCAAACTGAGCAACATTTTGCTGACCCTCAACTTCGGCGCAAAGTTGGGGGATTTCGGTTTGGCAAGGCTGGTTGAGCACGGGAAATTCACTCAGACAACGGAGGTTCTTTTGGGGACAGAAGGGTATATGGCTCCGGAGTATTCAGATAGCAAAAGGGCTAGCAAGGAATCCGACATCTACAGTTTCGGCGTGGTTCTTTCGCAACTGGCATGTGGGAAGCGGGCTATAGGGCAAGTTAATGGGAGCAAGGTGAAATTAGTTGACTGGTTATGGGGTCTGTATGGGAATGGGAGGGGTAACATTCTTGGTGCAGCCGATCCGCGACTACAAGGGAACTACGACGAGGAGCAGATGGAGCGATTGATGGTCGTAGGGCTGGCTTGTGCTCATCCCAATTACCTATATCGACCCTCTATAAGAGACGCTGCCGATATGCTCACTTTCAAAGCTCCCTTGCCGTCGGAGATGAGTGTTCCTAGGCACAATATCATGACTATTCAGGAAGCAAATTATGAAGTGTCTAATTTTGTGGATTCAGTTACTAGTGACTCTACCAGGACTCGAACCCGTTCTTCTGGTGCTGCTAGCTCCAACTCTACTTCTTCAAGGGCTGCCACCAAGGCCTCCACCCTCAAATCAGATCATAATAAACAATTAAATTAGTTACACGAGAGTGGTCTGGCACTACCAAGCTGCGTACGTGCTAAGAAATTTCTTGAATCTTTATATATGTAATTTCAATGTCCAATTGATTATTATTTTTAAGTTCACTTGTTGATTTGCCGTTGCTCTTTTCTTGTTGAATCATTCAGTGTTGAGCGCCTCCCCGATCAATATTGTTCCCTACAACTTGCGCGTGAAATACGTGTTTTAAATGGGTTTTTTGTTTAACGAAAATGATACGGAGCTTGACAATTTTTTTTAATAAAAAAACCACAATTGCACTCTGCAAACACTAAGCCCAGAGTTAATTTTAACTCCTAAATTGAATCATTCCGGCATTTTGTCCCCATTAATTAACTCAAAAAGGGAATATTTTGCTCCCTTAACTCAGCAAATGGTTATAGTATACCTATATAACCTTACTTATGAAATGTAGAATCATATCCTATATTTTTCAAAGGAGCAACATTTTGATACTGTACTAGGTCAAAACCCAATATTAAGTCTTGGTTCATGTAGAATTTAGTTTGTTTGACCGACGCCAGACCCAGAAAGTAATTAAGGGAGTAAGAGTCTTGCATGGAAAGGAATCCTATATTAGTTGTACTCCCTAAAGCAAGGTATATTCAATAGCCCTACCCCCATAACTACTTAAAAAAAAAAAATCTTGTGTTCAATTTAGTTTTTCTCCTACATAGACTTGCAAAACAAAAAATTTACCTAGCTAGACTAATTTGAATTATATTTTTCAATGTAGATTCTTTTCACCATGTCACTTGCCACCTCAGATTTGACGTTCTACACCTAAGCAACATTTATTTAACAAAGTAAAGTTTCAAACGAAAGTAGACTTGAAAAAATGAAACTAGACTCAACAGAGCAAGAAGATGCAGTTTAGAAATGACCTCTCCGCGACACAAAATGCCATGGGGAGATGAGATTGCTAGATTGTAATTTTGTAATTACTTCCCAGTTGTCTAGTTTTGTAGGATCTTGTAGCGCAATGATGATTTGTTAATTTTCAGAACTATGGTAGCATGGAAGCAATTATAGTAATTTAAGAAGGTGATGTGTGTCATAAGCCTGGTTCATACAAGGCATACTCCTTAATATTTCTAAGTAGCGTTTGGTCATCGACTCCTTCAACTGTCTAACTAGTTAAACTCATTGATTGATCTTTACGGTCTTTTAGATGTTGTTAAAACAAGAGTTTAATAATTTATAACCCTTTATTACTCACAAGCGTATGATGGATTTCGTTGTGTGCATAGAATGAGAAAGGGCATCATCCCAAAGGATTAGGTGATTTTACCAAGGAATGAATATTAGTTATCCAAACTACTTGACTATTAGAGTGAAAGCGCTAAGTAAAATCTAAGGTCAAATGATGAATCAAGTGATTAAGGAATACGGACAAGAATAAATGACTCCTCTAATTAATTAATTAACTCAAAGGTGGGAAGCTAAATTAACAATCAAATTACTAAAAGAAATTAAACTAAGTGGTTAAACAATGAAAGTTATCTCCCTAGGAATCCTCCCTATTTCTTGCTACCTAAGTCTTTGGAGCCATAGAATATTTACCCCCTTTATGTGGTGTAAGAGTCTAAAGTCCAAAAACTCACTTTCTTAAGCTAAATCATTGCTTACCTAAGAACAAACAAGGCATTTCTCAATCTCTTGCTTTAATCCAAGGTAGTGTGGTCCAAGAACCTCCTTTTTAATCACCTAATAAACCTATAAGTTACCTATAACCTACAATATTCATTACACCTCATTCCTCTTTTCTATCCCCCTTCTTTCTTTCTTAAGAGCAAGGTGGAATTTATGGGTGTGTGAAGTGGTCAATCATTCACACAAGCATTAAGCACAAAGATGGGTGACACAAAAAGATTAATATCCATAAGAAATCAACAAAGATCCATTAAATAGCAAGAAATAGAGGTATCATCTTAGAGAGATGCAGTAATCTACTCACAAACCATCCTTTCTTTCAACATTAAACCCATAAACAAACAATCCATAAAATCCACTAAAAAAAAAAAGGAAAAGAAGAAACCTAAGATAGATTCTAGTTGTCTAAGTCTCCTTGACTCCTAGTCTTATTCTTCAAGCTTCCAACCTTCTCTAATGGTGGAAGTCCAAAGAAGAGATGAGAAGAAAAAAGTGCAGAATGTTGATCCTGAGCTCCTCATTTCCTCTAGCTATTTATACCCAAGGGCCTCCTCTTTCCTTTTTCTGGCTTCCAAACCCTAACGGGATAGAAATCCCTTTTCCAAGGACAGCTCATTAAGTGGAAAAGAGTTGGGGATCATCAAAGCGCGAGGTTTAGGCAAAACAGGAGAGAGGTTGGTGACGCGTCGCCAATCGGGTCAAGATTATGGCGACGCGTCACCAATCAGACAAAATTGGTAGCACGTTTGTGACGCTGGCAATGTGTTGGCGACGCCTTATTTCTTATGCATTGACTTTGCATGCCCAAGTTTCATCTCGCTCAATCTTGCTCCAAACTGTTATATCCGCAACACCAGCCAACTTGTAGAAAGCCAAGCAAAACAAGAAAACACTAAGAGGGAATGGAAGATATGCAAGTAATTTGCGGTCAAAGTTGCTGAAAAGTCAACCTCTTTGACCGCTAAATTATGCGCCTAACACTAGACCGTAAAAATTAGGAAAATTATATTCATTTTCATAATAGTGACAAACTATTTCTGTATATAAGTTTTAGAAATTATGTGTAAATTTTATTAGAAAAACAAAAAATGAATTATGTGTAGAATTACATGCAAGACCATTTAGCAATAAATGTTTTGGCTAAATTACATTGTTTGTCCCTAAACTATGTCTCAAATTGCAATTTTTTCTCTCAGGCAATAAACACAGCAAATCTTTCCTTAAAGTAACATTTGGTTGCAAAATTGTCTTTCCATTTGCAGATCTCCTTTCAACATCAAACTGGTAAATATAAAAGTTCATATTTGACATTTACCAATTGTTTGCAAACTGAAGGATAACTTCCCAATGAATGGTTACTTTAAAGATATGTTTAATATGTTTATTACTTCATAGACAAGTTTGCAAAATTGGTAAATCTGATCAAAATTTTAGGATTAGACAAATCCAACCAAACTGAAATTATCATCAGTTAGAGTTTGCCTAGTCGACTTATCATAGCTATTTATCTAATCCCACAACTATTACCATTCTTTTTGGATCAACCCATAACCATTACCTATTCCTCATTACCAACTTAGCTTGATGCAACCCAACTCAGCCCAAAAAAATTAGAACGCCCTTAGCCTAACCCATGACTGCCCAATCTTTCATAAGGTCCCTGCCACCTAGCCTCCAATTCCACTTATTCAAATAACATCTTTATTGACATGTCGGAGAAGGTATATAATTGCTCTGGATTTGGCATCCGAGTTCTTATACTTGCAAGAAGAGTGCGACCAATGCATCATTCACCATGGTATAAACTTGAGCAACAACCTCAATTTCACTGTGAAATTAGGAGATTTCGGATTGGTAAGGCTAGTTGAGCATAGTAAAATCTTGCAAACCACCAATGTTTTACTAAGGGCAGAGGGGTATATTGCTCCAAATTATATCTAAAGTCAAAAGGCTGGCAAAAATCTAAAATACATATAGTTCAACAATCATGTAAAAAAGGGAGACACATTATGATACTCACTTGCACGTGCTAGTCATACAATTTTTGTTCACCTACCTAGGTGGTTTATGCAACTTGTTTGCATTTTGTCAACTACTTCAACTGGGTGGAATAAAATTCAAAGCAAATACTCTAAGAACAACACCAACTCTTATGAATTAAACACCAATAGTCATGTGCACAACGGCTATGTCACACATCGGAACATAAAGTTGAGTAAAATTTCAACGCGATTTCAGGTTCACAAGGCAAGGTTTGTGAAGAACGGATGTTTTGCTAGGGACAGAGGGGTGGGCATGGACTGCTCCATCATACTTGTCAACTTATGTAGTGGACATCTACAGGACTAGGCATCCTGAGCCTGCCAAGGAATATGTAGGGCTTTGTTGTAAAGATTTTTATTTCATCCAATGGTAAGATAAACATTTTATGTCGGATGGTATACCGTTTTTCTAACAGCACAATATAGCAAGACACCAGTGTATATCACATCATCTTTGATATATCAATTTTAGATAATTTGGGATCAAGTATATATAAATATAACATATCAACATAAAACATACCAAAATTTGATATTGTAAGAGTTTAAAGTGTATGTTATATATGGAGAGATTAATTAAGAGCCTTTCTCATATAAATATTCTATTATATATAATAAAAACATAGTTTTTAAGATATATAAAGTAAAAGCACAAGTTTTCTTTCAAATATCAATACATGTTTCTTATAAAACTAATCAATTATAGATATTTATAATACATTTTACCTAAAAACATCAAAAACTTGAAAAAAATAAAAAGTTCTATTTAACCAGTAATGAGATGGTATAGACAGTACGTTGCAAGATGCCTGAGATCCTCGATACAGAGGATAGTTTTTGTCTCAATTGTTCCGTATTATTTCCATACCAATATTAGTACATCCTGTTCATACCGGCTAGCACGGTTGGGTATTTAAAACTATGGCATCAATTCAAAACATTGAGTCGAAACTTTTTGACACTAATGGTGGATGTGTCCAAATGAATTGTTGAATGGCGTATGTGTCCACATTGATTAACGTTAATGGCTTCTTCGGGATTTTTTCCCTTGGTTATCTACAAAAGGTAATTTTTGCCAGTTTATAACCTTTAATTTTGATTTCCTTTTTGTCTTGAACCTATTAACAATTCTTTTTTTGGTCCTAAACATTTATTAAAATGTATCATATTAATCTTAAAATTGTTAACCTAAAATAAAGTTGTCATATAAGTGCATATGTTACACGAAACTCATCTTATAAAGAAAGTTCTTAATTTTTAGAATGTGGTTAAAAGTTGATTTAGGGAAGGCTTATGATATGCTTTATTGGAGATTCTTGCATCAATTTTTAAGGAAGTCTGGATTGAATGGATTATAACTTGTGTGCAATCCCCATATTTTTTTCTTATCTTAAATGGTGTTTAATGTGGATATTTTAAAAAAAGAAGAAGACATAAACAAGGCGATCTTTTATCTCCCCTATTGTTTATGATTGCTATGGATTATCTATCTAAAGCAATGAGTAAAATGTACGATGAAAATTATATTGGTTACCATATCCTAAGTTCAAATGAATTAAACTATCTTACTTAATGTTTGTGAAAGATATAATGATCTTTGCTAAAGTTGGGATTGATGATGTTAAAGCATTGAGATATTGTCTGGATGTTTTTTCTAGCATTACTAGGTTGGAGATTAATGCTAATAAAAGCCTTTTTTTTTTGTGGGGGTACCTAAGGATCTTGAGATCCATATTTTGGGTGTACTTAGGATGGTGAAAGGGACTCTCCTTATTAAATACCTTTGGTGGACCAGAGGTTACAAATTAAACATTATAAACCTATGGTGGAAAAAGTCTTGAATAGGTTAAATAATTGGAGCACAAAGTTCCCGTCCTATGCTGAGAGGATGTAGTTGATAAAAACTGTTATTTTCATCATCCATTCTTATTGGGCAAATATATTCCCAATTCCAAAGGGGTGTTAGATCATATTAATCAGTGTTGTAGAGCTTTCTACTAGATTGGTTCCTTTGCTGGCAAGAAATATCTTATTATTTGGGATCGTGTATGTGTCTCAAAAAACCAAGAAGGACTAGGCATATTTCACTTAAGGGTCTGGAATACTACTAGCCTTGGAAAGAAAATTTGGAGACCCTTAAATAATAAGGAGAATTCATAGATCAAATGGATCCAAACCTATTACATTCATAGAGGTAACTTCTCACAATTAAAGGTTGCTAGTGCTGCTTCTTCTATATCGAAACATATTCTAAGAGTTAGACCTCTGTTTCTTGATCTTATTACTGATAATGGGTGGAGGTGTGTTAAATGTGGTAGATTTATCATGAAGTTGGCATACTTGCATGTAGTAGAAAACTTTGAGAATGTGAAGTGGCATAGGACTATCTGGAGTAACATGAAATGCTAATATGATCTAATTTATAGAGAGTATGATGGTTTCAAAACCTAAGATATCTAAGGTCACCATAATGGGCCAAGGTGTACGTGAACCTAAGAGGGGGAAGTGTCCTCAACCACTCACAAAATCTTGAAATGCTAGCACTAACATATGCATTTAAATAAGCAAATAGTTCACTCCTATACATAACATAAAAGATATTGGCAAATACTAAGAAAGTTTTAAAGCAGTATTTGCATGGACAAGTTGGACTTGTCAATTGTAGGACTAATGAGTGAAGGAATTGTGGGAATTAGCTACTCCCATAATTATTGGCCAATAATATGAGTTCCTGACACTATGATTTGAGCTCAAGTGCACTAGGCATATATTGATATCTTTATGGATAATATGCATGGTCCTATATGAATGTTTTCTTGCAGGTTACAACCCCTTACTAGGAACATTTGGTTCTCACATCCCTTACACATTTTATGTATAGATACTAGTGTACCTGGGGCTAATAACCAATAAGAGAACTAGTTGTTAGTGTTTTGATACCAAGTGTGCCTTTAACCAATTGTCTTCTGTGTCTGCAAGTTGAGAAATCCCAAAATCATTTTTTTTTAATGTCAATTTTCTAATAGGATTTTAAGGAAGCTTGTAGTTATGATTAAGTTTAGACAAGCCCCCTATAAATGGGATCAAATGTGGGATTCATTTTGTAAAGCTTTGAAAGGTAAATGTTTAAAGACCAAGATTATAAGAGCCTGTTTGATGGGTGCTGTTTATTTTGTGTGGTAGGACAGGAACAATAGAATGCACCACAAGCAATTGCGGTCAGCAGATTAAGTCTTGAAGCATATTCTTAATTCTATTCAAAATAGGTTTTCCAGTAGTATAAATGAGATTTTTATTTAGTGTGTATGCATCTGACTATGCTGTGCAGCACAGATGCTAGGTTATTTTTATTATTTTGTTTTAGATTAAGTTTTGCCGGTTACTTAATGTAGGCCCCTGATCTTTATGTAAGTGCTGCTAAGCTTTTTGTGATTAATTAAGTGTGCACCCACCATGGTGTTTCAAAAAAACAAAACAAAATAAATTGTTAATTTGAATTATCCACTAATTTATCAAAAAATTATTACATGAATTTAAATTTATCATACAATAGTAATTTAGATGAGGATTTTAAAATTTGCTATTTCAATAATTATTTTGAATTAATAGATTCAATTATGACTAATAAGAAACATTTGCATAAACTTTAGGACCAAAAAAATTGCTAAAAGGTTTAAGACTAAGATGAAACAACTAAAAATTATTGACCTCTTATGAAATTTACTCTCGAATAGTTATACAATGTGATCACCAAATCAAAGAGATTTCTCACCAAGGACAACAATTGCTCTGGTGCTTTTTTTTTTTTTTTGTAAGAAAAGAAAAGGAAAATAAAATGCAAAATGGCTAAATTCCTCACTGAATTTTTTGTTATATTAGACATCACTTGTTATTATTTTTTTACAGTTAAGTCGCCTACTAATGTTTTTGTTGGAGAGGATACTTGCCACTAATAACGATGATATAGGATAAATTAGCCATTGTTGGTATTAACAGTTAGAATATTCCATGAAGTTATGAAATATTCTGTCAAATGACATGATGACATGGCTTATTGAAATAAAAAATTACACTAATCATTCCTTAATTATATACTTTTATGCAAACCAATCCTTGAACTTTTTTGCCACAGTTTAGAGCAAGTATAAATTTCAAAACAACATCTTTAACAGAACTTTCATCAAACAATTGGCGGCAACACCCACCTGACAAAAAATCGAGTAACCATGAACAAGCGAGTTCAAAATGAACAAATCTGAATTAAACCCAAAAGAAAACAGCTTGTAGAGTTGGACACTCTTCTTTTTCTCATCTCCTTTTTCCTAATTTCCCCATCTTTTCCCAAAACTTTCTCTGTTTCCACGCTCTTGGATGTTCTCGCTTCGTTGGACAAATCTCCCTCACTCCTCAACCCATCTTCAGTGCTCATTTTTAAGGTTGTAAATCTTCAAACTGCAAAGCAGTCGAAAGCAAAATCATCAGCGACGCCTCCATAACAGCAAAACTAATAGCCTGCAATTTCTTATAGTATATTTTGGACGGAAGTTGGAATCCAAGAGAATATACTACTGGTAAGAAACCCTTTTCCAGCCGTAAGAAACCAAAAGCCCATATCCCAGTAAAGAAATTCCTACTATTACACAAATGCAACTTGAAATGATCCAAGCAAAAATGCAGAAGCATGGTTAGTTAAAAACGAAAAAGCGGAAGTCAGTTAAGGACATAAAAAACCCCAAGTTCAACTCCGAACCATGAACAATTTAGAAAGGGTGATGGTAGCTAAATCGTTGAACTCAAAAATTTATGGGAGCTTTACAATGTTAGACAAAAGTTTAAAGGCTATGTTAGGCATTATATTTTTTTTTTTTTTTTGTAGACAAGCTCATCACACATATATAGTACATCTGTCACCACATTCTCAAAATGTTCCACATCGTCTTATAACTGGACAAAAGTAATGTTAGTTGCCAGTATTAGTTGATAATGTAACATTGATGAGTGATTTAACTGTAAAAATACTATAGTAACCAATCCATACTATGACAAAAAGTTTAATGGTTTATTTGCCTCTTTTACCAAAAAGAACCAAGCCAATGCGAAATAGGAACGGGGAATTGCAAAGAAAGTAGCATTGGGCAAAGTGGTTGAGGAATTAGTGACTGAATTTAAAGGATAAGAATTAAAAATACAAAATGTCTCTCCAAAAGTAGCCCACTTTGGGTAGAAAATAGAAATTGAGAAGAAGGCAGGTCGTGGACCACTGTTTCGTATTTTGTTAGTCATACCAGAACTAATTCGAATGCAAAAGTGAAGCTTAATTTTTATTTTAAACTTAAAAGTAACATTTTCCTCTGACAAATCATCTTCCTTGTCGACCACGGTATTCGAAACAGAATAAATGAAAAAATTCCACCAGCCACCATGCTTGATTACTCTCAAAAGCAATATGAAATGAAATCACGGCACTAATGAAACCGAACTAAAAGAAATTTTTAATGAAATTCACAATTACTCTTGATACTAAAACAAGTTCATTTAGCCATTACAGTGAAGAGAAGGGTTGCCTTCTGCAACAAACAAACTTCCATAACCCAAAACTCTAGCCACAAGAAAAGCACGTTCAAGAATCCAAAACCAAGATTCAGATACACAGCTTAATTACACCCAGCTCTGGGTAGTGGCATTAAGAGCTAGAGCATCGGCCTTTAGAGCTAGCAGCTCCGAAGCGTCTCTGCTTGCTTTTACAGAATCTGAATTCATACTTGCTGATGAAACCTGGCTTACGCTGCCACTTGCTAATGAAACCTGGCCTACACTACCACTTGCTAATGATGAAGCTGAAGAGTACCCTACCCGGTACAGCTGATTGATTCCACCGGGAATAGGTTTCGGCATTTCTTGGGGCAGCGGTGCTCGAATACTTAGGATGTCAACAACCTCCCTAATCGAAGGGCGGTCCAGGAAGTTGGGATGGGCACAAGCAAGCCCTACAATGATCAAACGCGACATCTGTTCCTCATCATAGTCCCCATTTAACCTAGGATCAACTCCTGCAAGTTTGTTACCGTTCTCATATTGATCCCAAAACCAGAATGCTAATTTCAATCTCAGTCTCACACCATCCTTCCACTCAAATTCTCCAATAGCTGGCCTCCCACTAGCCAATTGCAAGGCAACTACACCGAAGCTGAAGATGTCAGTTTCCTTGCTAGCTTTGGTGCTTTCTAGATACTCAGGAGCAAGATATCCCTCAGTCCCCATCAAATTCCCAGTGGTCTGCGACATCTGCCCGTGCTCAACTAGCTTAGCCAGGCCAAAATCCCCGAGTTTTGTGTTAAAATTCAGGTTCAGCAAGAGGTTGCTCAGTTTGATGTCACGGTGCAACACACATTGCTCACATTCCTCCTGCAGGTACAACAATGCCGAGGCCAAATCCAGCGCGATTCGGTACCTCTGCTGCCATGTTAACAAGCAAGGCTCCTTGAACAGGTGGTAGTCCACACTCTTGTTGGGCATGAACTCGTAAACGATCAAAAGCTTTTCTTTCTCATGGCACCAACCTATGAGCTGAATCAAATTCTTGTGCCTCAACTGGCTTATAGTCTCAACTTCCGCTGCAAATTCCTTCATCCCCTGCTGGGACTGCGGATTGATGCTCTTTATAGCCACATTTGCTCTGATATCCTTCAAATACCCAACATAGACTCTCCCAAATCCTCCCTGTCCGAGCAGGCCATCGCCTGAAAAGTTATTCGTTGCCACGGCTAGTTCATTATAAGAAAACTTCCTCGGCCCACTTGCCTTCACCTCTACCTCCTTCACTTTCTCTCGCCTCAGCTTTCTGATTCTGCTGAAAAAACAGATAAAACAGAAGATAAACCCAATAACAACCACCGCGCCGGCACTGATTCCGAGCACAACCGGGAGCTTTGGATTTCTGTGTTTCTGGGTTTCATTAGCTACCACGGACAAGCTAGAGCTGAAGCTCCATGTGTAAATCTTGTGAATCTCGGTCTGCTGTCCGGTGGAGCCCGAAAAGCCGATGGTGACCCATTCGGTGAGATAGTCTCCCAAATTGATGATCAAATGGACGCCGGGAGCCACGAGCAGAGTGTGGCCGGAGGAATTCGTCAGGCGAGCACTGAGATTTTTAGTGGCGGAATCGTACTTGACTGTCGCGTTGATCAATATGCCGTTCACCAAATGGGTGTACCAGCCGACGCTGGCGTTGGATTGGATGGAATTAACGTCGATTCCAACATGGTCGACGGGGGGATCGACGATGGGGTTGGCGAAGGTGTCGAACTCAACGGCGACAAAGGCAGCGGTAACGGAGGCTGCGGCGTGGCTGTTGCTGAGAAGGCCAAGATTGGCTCCGTTAGAGTCGGTGGGAAGGGTGGAGCCATTCGGGGTGAGGAAGAAGGAGATGCCATCGCCCTTGTGGGAGGCGTTCTTGGGCCATCCAACGACGAAGGAGAAGCGGGTGGTGAAGCTGGCAAGGCTGTCGCCGGCGGAGGATTTGTCAAAGAGGCGGATGGGCTGGCGATAGGTGGCGCGGCCGACGCTGTAGTTAAGGTTGGCGTCTTGGGCGTTCTTGGTGGGCTGGAGGACCCCGCCGGAGGCGAAGGCGTCGCCCTCGTAGAGGATGTCGCGGCTGTTGGCGTCGAAGGTGGTGAAGTTGAAGGAAGTGGTCTGAAACAGAGGAGACGAGGCGCACCGGCGAACGGTAATGAGGAGAAGAAGGAAGATTTGTAGTTTTTCAAACATTTTGAGGAGTGATGATTGAGGGATGCAACAGCCAACAATGGAGTGCGAGTGTGAAGCTCTTGTAGCCGTACAATTCAGAATGATTTATGATGATTGATGATAGGTTCCGTTTATGTTTATGTTTTTTTTCCTTTTATTTTTGTTTTTCCACCGCTTCTCAACTCCACTCGGGTAAAACAAGGTCAAAACACACTGAATTCCCACAGCCAGAGGTGGTCGACCCAACCTTGGATCGGCCTGGATTGACCGGGCTTGGATCTGGGTCGTATGGGATTGGGCATGAACCAGATTCAGGTGGGATGGTTCTGAGCCGGTCCTAAGGGCAGATTTGCGGGTTTTCAAATTTTTAAAAAATAATTAATTACATATGTAATAAATATATTTAAAGAAAAAAATCACCTCTAATGTAAGTTTTATTAAGTAAAAAAGTCAAACGGCACTCACAAATAATCGGAACAGGCATTACATTTTCAAATGACAAAAACATTCAAAATTGATGAAAAATAAAAACCTATGATTTGTGCTTAACAGCATAGTCAAATCAAATACAAACTACATGTATGAAGTAAAAAAAAAATTCAATTCTCTTCATCGAATATTACCTCATCATCCGAACTCTTTTGGTCTTATTTCTAGAGTACTGTAAGGCCCCAATCTCAGTTGCACACGCACACTTCCAACGCCTCGGGCGTCAATCTTGATTGTTTATTCGATATCACTCATTTTCCTCCACTAAATGCTACCTCAGATGCTACGGTAAAGACTGGAACGGCAAGAATCTCTTGTGTGATTATCGACAACATCGGAAACCACTCCAATATGTCGACGTCACTTGGCTCGAATGATATGTTGAGATATTCATCGACCTCAGCTAATCCCGATGTTGCTGGTTAGGGACGCTTCAACATTTATAGGGTCGAGTTGAATCTTGATGAGATTGATCTTCTTAGAGGCTCGATTTGAGGAGCTTCAGATCTTACCTTATCTGAATACTACTAACAATATAACATGTACAAAGAATGCAAGTACTCAGAAGCAGTAACAAACATAGCAAAAACATTTATATGAGATATTTCTAAATAAGTATGATAAATGCATTCAAGCAATGTGGTCGTGCCTACTAATTTGACATATGGGTCAAGCAAAGAAGCAACTAAAAATATAAGTGGAATGTTTTCAAAATATTGAAGTCACTTAGCCCGCATGGCTTCAACAATTAGTTTCAACAGCTCATCATATTTAAACTGATGTAAAGCATATGTAATGTTCACTAAATGAAGCAAGACTTGATGAATGTTGGGTAGTAAATACCAAAGAAAAATTCAATAGCCTCGTAAAAAAACTTAAGCAATTCACCGATTTTAGAATATTTTTCTCATACTTCAGTGATAAGAAATTCACAACTCATTTTTAAGTTTATGAAATATGTCAACAAATTTGCATACAAGTATACATCTTGCAACATTAGATATGTGGAGTTCTAGTAAGTTGGACAATCCAATTTAAACTGTTTACAAGAAAATAGCTTTTTATTTTCAAGGAAAAATCCTTTAAATTCACGAAACACAATGAGTCTTGATTTCAAAAACATTAATGAGTTCCGAATAGACACAATTTCATTTTGGAGAATTTCTAAACCCTTTTGCACACAAAGGTTTAAAATATGACACATGCATCTAACATAAAAGAATGTACTGTTGAGAGGTGGTTTCAATACTTGACTCAAAAATGGAGCGACAATATTATTATTTGAAGCATTATCAAATAAAATGCATAGGACTTTGTCAGCACAAAATAATCACGTAAAGTTTCCAAGATGTAATTGAATATGTCATAACCAATATGATCAATTTCAATGACCCTAAATAACAAAATTTGTTTTTGCATAACTCAATCAGAATCAATTCAATGAGAAGTAACACAATAAAATAATTGACCTACAGGTGATGTCCATATGTCAGAAGTAAATGTCACACAATGATCAAGAGTAGAAAAATAAGCTTGCAAATTTGATTTTCTGGTTTCAAATAGTTTAAAGCTTTCATTCTTAGCGTTTTCCTAGACACTTTTTTAAATGCGGGATTTAATTGTGATTTAATCCAAGATTGTAGAAGCATATCTTCCGCTTGTGAAAAAGGTTTTTTAGTAAGCATTATCCAATTTATCATACATTCTCTACAAAGATTGCTCGTTAAAATGAAATATACCTGACTCCCCGACGCCGGTTGTACTCCCAAGTTATGTCTGTCCTCCAGAACTAATTGTGGTACTAGGGAGGACATTAGGATGTTGATTTTCAATATGGCGCTTCAGTGTTCCAATGTCAGAATTCTTTTTATACACCAACTTTTTTCCGCAATATTTGCATTTTCTGTACCTCAACTCCTCTTCATGTACGAGCTCATAATGCTCTTAAACCTAAGTAGTTAGTCTCAAGGATTTACCTTATCTTTGGGTTTTCACTGCAGCGGGTCCACAACTTGTCGATGTCAGTTGTGTTGATGGATCCTCTACCGCCGTCGCATCCAACTCTTCAACATCATCATATGATAATTGATCATCAAGACCCAAATCGTAATTTATCATATCGATTCGGGCATCATCGTTATGCAACTATTCAATTAAGATACCTTTATCAGCCGGCCGAGAACGGCGACAGAACAAGCCTCAGAGGTCGATGGTGCGAGAAGATGAAGTCTCTGTCGACTTGCCATTTTCTTTTGAAGCCATGACTCACAAAGTAATAGTAGTGATTAATGGAAAATTAGGATAAGATTATGAAGATATTAGAAAGAGATTAATACAAAATTTGAAAGAGATTAGGAAAAAAAACTCAAATGCTTGAGAGAATATAGTAGAGGAAGAAGAGAGATTGAATTTTGGTGTGTTGGTAGAGTGGAAATGGCATTTGTATTTATAAAAGAGGGGGGAAATTGTTTGGACAAAAAAACCCTTCAAATTTAGTTGTTGAGCAGGTAAAAGTGGAATTTTGGGGCCAATTTGTAGAAGAAAATTGTTGGGGGACTGACTGTGTAATTAACTTTTTTTTTTTTGAATTTTGGTGCAAAAGACGTTTGGTGACCATTGTGCAAGAATCAAGCTTGGATCGAACTGGTTGGTCCTGGGCCGGGTCCATCCCGATTTGAGCCAATTTTAGGCCCTGGTCTAGGTCGATCTGTTTGTCACCATTTTCTCCCATGATGCCAATATTCGGGCCATTTTAATGTGGGTTTCCAACATTCCGAGTAAGGCAATTTTTCACTGACGGTAGGGCG
The DNA here is from genome assembly GCA_039654915.1 of Aquilaria yunnanensis. Lineage (NCBI taxonomy): Eukaryota > Viridiplantae > Streptophyta > Magnoliopsida > Malvales > Thymelaeaceae > Aquilaria > Aquilaria yunnanensis. The sequence continues at coordinate 98,262,744 of CM077593.1, read as the reverse complement.
GTCTCTATTTGGGCCCATTCGAACTCGGTTGACTAGGACAATTTTCCCCTTAAACTTCAATTCGGGCCAACTCAATCCCTGAATTTGATTAAATAGGTCAATCAACCCCTTTGACTGACCTATGCCTATCACGTAAACTATGAGCGATTGACGATATTCATCCTTGTCCTCTTCTTTGTTTTCTTCACCCTCATCACCGTAACCGCCCATCAACAACATGGTCACCAATTGATCCTCCTCCCCTATCGCCGCCACGATTTGCGTTGCCCTACTCTATCATCTTCCTCCTTACTTATCTTCTTATCCACCAAGGCACAATTACATCGGAGTTCCATACATCTTCTTCTAGCGAATAGTTGAGTATCATTTTCGATCCCCTAATTTTGAATGCGGCGTGGTCATAGGCTCTAACAGGTTCTATGGTAGTGTTTAAAGTCCCAAGTCATGTCCTTGGTCCTTTCCAGTAGGGGTCGCACATCTCATCGCAAAAATGTATTGCACAGTCTTCATCGGACTTTTCTAGAGCGCTAGTCATGAGTGATGCGGGTTTCACAGATTAATAGGTTTCAAGACCAAAGATTTGCGATTTTGATTTGAAATGAAGGTTTGATTTCTTTTATGCTTGAAATCATGAGCGAATTGGAAGAAATCATGATGAAATTGGAAGAACCCCTACTTGAAGTGGAAGAATACAATAAATTTAATTTGGTTCTGAAAATTTAATGGACTCCAAATCCATTTATTTTTGAACCCAACAGGTGAAGATTCACCTGGTACATGTAGGTGCGTGAAAATAAATCAGGAAGAGGTGGTGATGGCACGATTATGGTCTACGACGGTGGTAAAGAAACAGATAGTGAGACGGATTTTCGCATGTTGCGTTTCTGGTGGCTAGCCCAACAGAGTTGAACGGCATTAGCTACTCTTGGCTCACATGATGGGCACGGGTCAGTCAAAGTGGTTGACTAACCCATTTACGTAAGTTCAGAAACTGAGTTGCACTGAGTTAAAGTTCAGGAGGAAAGTGCCCTGGTCAACCGAGTTTGAGGGATGCGTGTGTATTTTGGCCATAAACAATTATGTCAATGGAGGTAATAAAATGATAATATTTCATAGTTTGAAAATATTACATGATTATCTTTATACTTATGTTACTAAACATAGGGTTAATATGCTAGTCATCCCTAAACTATTCCTACTTTGCTTAATCATCATGAAACTATTAATTGTTTCATTCATTGTCCTCAAACTATTTAATTCTTTACATTCATTGTCCTGCTGATAGATGTTAATTTTGTGGTCAAACATATTGACTTTTTGTCAACTTTAGCCAACATTTTCCACCTTACTACCCAACATTTTCGACCGATTTTTGTTTTGTTCTTTCATTTTGTAGGTTAGATAAGCGATCATAGCATTGGAATGGTGCCAGGATGAAAGGGATGGAATGTCACAGGCCTTGAACCTTAATCTTATCTTAGTCATATAGGACCCTAGGAACCTTATACTTATTCAGTGTTAGGCCTATGTAAATTTGTCCTTAGTGGGCCTGCTAATTGATTAAATCCTTAATGCAATACTCTATTATACTATGCCTTACTATGACTATAGGTCAATGACCATAAAAATAATATATAATCGATGCAGTTGGCCATTACTTCAAACATGCATTTATATAAAACATACTATTATGCATTATGAATCCATACAAGTTACTAAAGAACACAACCACTAGTTCCATAACATTTACTAGAGGCATAACTTCTGCACACATATATATACATCATACACAAAAGTGTTATACATATGCTACACACCGAGAATCTGGGAATCCGATCCCACCTGAGTTACACTGCCAAAAAGGAGTCACTACAGTGTTCAGGTATTCCTTGTTCCTTACCTCTGTACAATAAAGGCCAATAAGTTAGTATTCCAGTAATTAAGAACCTGCAAGAAAGAAACTTAACAACAATGTACGATATTAATTAATTTTGCACACCTGATATCAAAATACTAACAACCAGTTTTTTTATTGATTATTAACCCCAGGTCCACTGGTATCTGCACAAAAAATATGTAAGGGATGTGAGAACCAAAAGTTCTCAGTAAGAGTCATAACCTGCTAGAAAATCAACAATATAGGACCGTGCATATTATCCATAAGGATGTCAATATATGCCTAGTGCAGTTGAGCTCAAGTCATAGTGCCAGGAATTCGTATTATTGGCCAATAATTATGGGAGTAGTTAGTTCCCACAATTCCTTTACCCATTGGACCTGCAATTGACAAATCCAACTTGTCCATACAAATACTGCTTTGAAAGCTTCTTAGTATTTACCAATATCTCTTATTTTATGTACAGGAGTGAACTATTTGCTTATTTTGTGCATGTGTTAGTGCTGTCTTTATAAAGTTTCGTGAGTGGTTAAGGACACCTCCCCATCTTAGGTCCATCCAGGTCTTAGCCCATTTTTGTAACCTTAGGTATTGTAGGTTCCTAATCCGTCATACTCACAGTAACTTAGACCATATTAAGGTCTTTTTTGCCTATAGATACAAGTTTACAAATATGCACTTACACACTTCATATACACTTCATAGTTTAGCTTGTTACTAAACCCAATTATATAAGCTTCTTAATAGTCATCAGTACTCAAATCATATGCTTGTTAAATTTATCAATAATTCGATCACTTGATATACAAGTATCATAGCCAAATTTATTTAACACATAAGCATATAAATTAAATAACCCTTACCTTAGATAGCTTAGTTTACAAGCTTCAAGTACTTAGCCTTTTTGTCTCGGTTCTAGTATCTTCTAGGGTTTTCCTATAGTAGCTTGAGTAATTACCTATAATTGATTATTTAACAATAAGAAAAACCATTCTTTAGGCCAACAATTAATAATTCCCACTATGGTTTAAATGATTAACTTAACCCTTTTCATGGATTTAGTCAATCGGCCCTTAACAAAGCCCTTGTTCTTATTTACTTATTGTACTTAATTAGGAGGACTTCTTATTCATTTTTCCATTATTTTTCCAGCAATTTCAACCATATTACAGCCCAAAATAATCATTTAAAATCTGTAATTAAATAGAGAACCGGTTGATCCTATTATTTCAAAATCAACCGTTTCTAAAGCTCTTTCTTGTATAAGCTTGATTTCCAAGCTTCTCTCACTTGTTTTCTCTTAACAGGCATCAAGAAACCCAATGTAATAACCATTTCCAGCAACTACAGGATTGAAACGAAGCTTGAAAACAGGGAGATAAAAATTAGAACTTACTTGAACAATGGACAAGAAATTCTAGCTTTGGGTAGCATAAAACTTGGTTTCTATCCACAAATTTTGCTTGATTTGTGGTTAATTTGGCTTGGAAAAAGCTTCATACCTTCATCCATGGCGTTTTCCTGGTGGTTTCACAGAGAAGGGCAGAGTCTCAGGTGGTTGAGCATGGAAAAATGGCTTAGTTGACTTAAATAAAATGACATTGCCTCACTTTAAAAAAATCACGTACTCAGTGCCCTATTTGTGCTCTTCAGTAAATTGAGGTTTATTCGTAACACGCTTAAAGATTTAGGACCAAAGTTGGTATTACGGCGCATCTGGTTTCTTCACAGATATAATTACACAGTCAGTCTCAGACTTTCATTTATATTCAAATTTGTCCCTACCTTTATCAAGGTTATATTTAAACCATTTATGAACAATCTAGTTAATTCAAAATTTCACGATGATAGAGCGGAAATCACGAAAAATCGTGATACCTCAAATTTAATATTTTCTCATGCTCTATTCAACCGTGGAATAAAAACGGGTCATTATGAAATGACCAAAATACCCCTATTGGTCTGGCTTGCTTAAATGATTAATTTTATTCATTTTTAACTATTGGACCCTAAATTACCGAGACTTAGCTTGCAAATAAATTATCTAAAATGTAATTTATTAAATTAACTAATTACCTGGCTTATTAGACTTATAGTTCCAAGGCCGTCACATGGAAAACGGGTATGCGAAAGTTAAAACGGATTTATAACTGTGATACCTAGGTCCCAAGAGTGAGGCCTAGGGGGCCACAATTTAAAAGGTGGCTGCCTGGAAATTGCACTCTAGAGGCCTACGTGCTAGTTGAGGCCTAGGCCACACGCATCCTCAAGCCTGGAGGCTTAGGCGGCAGAAAACCCTCTTTTGAGGCCTAAGCACCCATGTACCTGGGAAAATGGTCTCCCACCTCAATTTTTGAACAAAAGCTTGCTATTAACTAAGGGTTTCTATCCAAAATGGTATGTGGGATGAAAAGAATATCTCCAAAAGTAGAAGAACCTGGAACCTAGCAAAAGAACTCATACTTCACATTCATCTTCTCATTTAGAACTAGGTTTTCCATAGCTAAAAAGCTTGCTTTTTCATCACATTGTGTGGAGCACTTTTGGGTATTACTTGGAGAAGCTTTGGAGCACTTAAAGACTTCTAGGAGCTTGAGGAATCAAGCATCTATAGGCTTTGGGTTTCTTTTTTCTTTTTTTCCCTTTGTATTGAACATGAATGTTCTTTATGTTATTTTCATGGTTATGTTTCATTTAGTTATGGAGTAGTCTCCCTTAGCACTTTCTATGGATATAGTTACTTGGATTGATTATGTTGGATGAGTTTATGGTTATGTGATGTTAGTTTTCTACTAAATGTATGTTTCTTATTCTCTTAAGCTTATGGTTATGTTAGCTAGTTGATTGCCACAATTAGTTTGCATTATAAATTGTCTCTAAACTCTTGAAAAAAATTAGAAGCCATTAGACCTAGGAGAAGAATTTAATGGCTATGGGCTTGTTGGGAAATTAGTCTAAGTCATTAGATAAAGGTAAATTGAGCTCTAATGCCTCTAAGCTTGTAATTGGATGGAAATCCTTATTAAGTTTAGGTTAGAAAGATTAATTTTTTCACTTGGAAAAGTAATAATTCAATTGAGTAACTTTACCAACATGCATTGGAGACTAACTTACGCACTTGAGCTCACCAACTAATCAAGACAAGTAGTGAATCCATAGGAAATGTTTTTCATAATTTGATAAAAACTACAATTTCACATTGTATTTTTGCATTTTAGGTTAATAGGATTCCACTTAGTTAAGTTTAGTCACTTGTTCAATTTGTCTACATTTTCATCAAACTTTGATTGTTTAGCTAGAGTTAGCTTAAAGTAGTGGTACTTGACAAGTAAATCGATCAATTTTTGTGGGAATTATACTCACTCACCCCATTTATACGTCCACCGTACATTTGCGGGTTATGGATTAAAATCAACAACACCTGTTGTTATAATAGCAATTAAAAACTAACGGAAATGGTTGAAAAATACACAGTCAGCTTGAAAACTTATAAAATTTTTCTATCTAAGCCCTGAAACTTTGTGATTTTATAGTTCAATCATAAAGCTACGAAAACATGTACATTCTTTTTAATTTCTCTCTTGTTTCTTCTAATTGAGTATAAATTTTTTGACTTTGCTTTAATAAAATTTTTATAATTAAATTTTAATTGAGCATTTATTCCAGTTTCTTTAACTTTTTTTTCTTTTGCTTACTTTTTTTCGTTTACAAATAACGTTTCACAATGGAACATATTTTGTTGAGTCTTATTCATATTCATTTAATTTTAGAACTTTTTTTAAAAAATTCTTACTCATTATATCTTACCCTTTTGGATTGCTTTCAGTATAAACATTTATTTAATGAGAAAACCATATTTTTTTTTTGGTATTTTTTCAGGTATCTCTTCATAAGCATAAACTACGTAAAAATAATAAAAGTTAAAACAAATCACATAATAATATCTGTACATTATATCCTACAAATTGATGTATTACGTGGTTCTAAAATTTCAGAATTACCTGAAAATTACTAGAAATGAATACAATACATATTGATATTTGAGAAAAATGAAAAACAGGGCACAATTTTGCGGGCAACGGAAGCATAGAACAGAGATGAGGTGCGTGCATGTGGCAATGTCTCAGGAAACATGAATTTTATTGTTTATTGTTTTTATTTCTAGTTCACTTTGATGGATGTATGGATAATATGAACACATGTCTAATTAGTTATAGTTGTTATTTTATAATTTTACCTTCAAATTGATCCCTCCTCAAACACTCTCTTTCTCGATTTTGGCCCCGATCTTCACAAAATCCAATCAATCTACCATGTCTAACTTGAAATTGGGGAGCCATTTTTTTCCGGCGACGAGACGATCTACACCGCGTGAGTGACGAGAGGCCGAGTGACACCGCTAAGGAGCCACGAGAAACAAATAGTGAAGCGACATAGCCATGAACACCGAGGAAGTCGAGGAACCATGAACGACGAGGACGAGGAACACCGAACACTGAGCAATAGCAAATAAATCAACAAACGAACGACGATTGTGAGATCTGGAAGGCTGAGGAATGACAATCAACAAGGAATGACGAGAAACGAACGACATCACGAGATTTGGAACGCCAAGGAATGGCAACGTGAGAAAACCGAAGAGCCACGAATGGCGAGGTGAGGGGAATGATGAAGTAAGGTCGACAAGGCAAACGGGGCGAGGGGAATGGGTGTGGAGGGAGGGCGGGCTAGGGGAGAGTGGCTGGGGGTAGCGGTTATGGAGGGAGGGAGGGTTACGGAGAAGAGATGAGAGGGATGAGATGGAGAAGAGGCACTAAGGTAGATGAGAGACTTCCTTGTTTTCCAAGAAGAAATAATTTTTTTTGCTTGTTATTCTACAGACATTTTTGTATTATACATTAGACATTTTTAAATATTTATTTAAACATTTTTTATTCATTGAATCATATACTTTTATTTAAACACTTTCTGAAATTTTTAGATACTTTTGCATTTTTATTTAAACACTTTTACATATTTAGTTAGACATTTTTTTAATTATTTCAGACATTTATTTTCTAAAAATAACAAATTGTTCACAAGTTATACAATCAAATACTTTTACATATTTCTTTAGACATTTTTTAATATTCAATCAAACACTTTTTCTTATTGGTTTAGACACTATTTTTGTTATTTTCAAACAGTTATTTTTTGAAGATAACAAATTGTTCACAAGTTGTTTCATACATTTCTGTTTAGACATTTTTACATATTGCTTTAGGCACTTTTCAATATTCAATCAGATACTTATTCTTATAGCTTAAGGCACTTTTAATTTCACATTATAATAAATTATTTTTATATTACTTTGCAAACACTTTCATCTACTATATTAGACACATTCATATTTTACTGCAGATACTTTTGTGGTTCAGAAGCAATGAGCGACGTAACCCGAACGCAACGATTTGTGTGATTGAGCAAGCAACAACACTGAGATCTGGGGATGATCGATGGTGCAAGATCTAGATGCGAGCGGCAACGTGATCTGAAGGCAATGGGTGGCAAGTGATGATGAGATTTGGAGGTGAACAGCTGCGAGATCTAGAAATGGATTATGACGGCAAGATCTAGAGGCATCGACAGTTCATTGGCGGAGGTGACAGCTGCAAACACGACGACAGTAACAAGGTAGGTTTTCGAAGGTGATGGTGAGTTTTGGTCCAAGGGCAAATTAGTCAATTTTTTTACTGGTTTGTGGGCTATATATAGGAGAATTATGAATAGAAGTACAATAATTTCTTTAATGGAACCATAGGTTAGACTTTTTTATTTATTTTACTTTTTAGGAATAATTACAATTTACCCCATGAGATTTAGGTAAAATTATACTTTACTTAGAAATGTAAACGAATAAAGCGTTCGATGAACCGTTCGTGAACAGTTTGACAAGAGTTCATTTATGTTCGTTTATTTAGTTAAATGAACGAACACAAATAAATTTTTCTATTCGATTAGTTAAACGAACGAACATAAACAAGGTCTCATTCGTTCATTAACATTCATGAATCATTCGGTTATTATTCATTTTTATTCATTTATTTATTTGTTCGTGTATGCCTATTTGTTTGTTTATTTATATATTACCTATGCATTTATTATTATATTTTTTTTATAGATCATGCATTTTTATTAGTGTCTATCTACTCCACACATATGGTTATGCTTCAATATCTCCTAAATTAATCTATTATCTTTATTTCCTCAAACATAATCAGTCATTCCCCTTATAACGTGAACTTATTATAGCACCAAGTTAAGCCCCATTACCATAATCCACAATCTCTCATCATCATCACCTATTACCCTGTTAGTCATTGCTAGACTCGCTTAAATTTAGATTTATGGTAGTCACCCGGTTAATTGTTCGTATTCGTGCTCATATTCATTTATAAATAAATGAACGAACACGAACAGAGAAGTTGTATTTATTTATTGTTCGTGTTTGTTAAAAGTTAAATGAACAAACATAAACGTGACTTGTTCGTGTTCATTCGGTTTATTTCCAACCCTAACTTTGATTCCTCATATTTCAGAAATCTACACTTTGCCTCTTGCTTTTTAATACAATTCAATAGCAATTTTTAAAATTTTAATTTAAATAATACAGTAATCATCTTCCAATACTTTCAATTACTAGACATTTTAAATTAGGCCAAAGATAAAATAATCCCAGAATAGGCCATACTCCAACGGTTTAAATTTATTTACAAGTTTGTCACCATTCCTCTCAATTAGCAATAACTACACCTGTGAGGAAGAGAAAACTCTTTTCTACGTTCTCCTGATTTCTGAGTTCCAGAGAGCAAAGAGATTAGTGCTTGTCGGCAACGTCTCTCGATCATCCTTGTTGCCATTGAGATTTACAGCGATTTTCTCTCATTCGAACGGTTTTCTATCAAGTATGTCCATATCTCATTCTCTTCTCTGCCCTCATGTTCTGGTCTTGTAAAGCTGTCATCGACTGTGATGAGAGGTTCTGGTTCTTGTAGAGCTTACTTGCATATATGTTTGATTTTGGTCACTGTTTAGGTATGAGAAAAAGTACGAGAGCGTGGAGGAGATGAGACTCCGATTCTCAATTTTCAAGGAGAACTTGGATTTGGCAGAACAAGTAACTATGGGTCTTCATTTCCTCTTTTTTATTTTTATTTTTATTTTTATTTGGTCAACTTATTGATCTCCCTCACAGCAATTCAAAAAGCTAGCAATTTCTATTAGCATTAATGGACTACTTTGACTTTATCTATTCAAAAAGGAAAGAGAGAAAAGTGTTATGTGTAAACAAATAAGCAAACAGAGGAATGGTATTGGGAATAAGTTGGCACCTACGATTTTGCTTTTCATAATTAATGTTTGGGTGATGCACCAAAATAAATGGAATTCATGATATTTAAGAATGCTAATTGAAGCGGTAAAATTGCTCATTCTTTCGGCTATAATGCTACTACATTTGAGAAAAACATTTTTCTAAAAAAATCTTCTTTTTAAAAAAAATAAGGTGGAATGAGTATAGGGATGAAAAATGAGTGGATGAAATCCATCATCTGCGGATATCCGTTCATAATGGATGGATAAACAGGTAAAACTATTCACGATGGGGCATATTGTTTAGCAAATCACACCCGTCTGACCGGTATAGGCAGATGGTAAGTGGGAGGCATTCATCACGGGTAAATCCGTCCCACCCGTCTGTGAAACTCATGAATATAATTTTCCTACTTATTAATTATAATAAGATGCAACACCTATATTTAACTAATATTTTATACTAATTCTCATCGAATGTTTTCTTGTATGTATGTTATGATTTTGTGTATTTTATGATTTTTTTTTTTTTGTATTATATGTGGAGAATGACTTTGTGTATATTTTTTATATTTTATTTTTATGAAATTTAAAAAACACAGTTTAAAACTGCGGGTTACCTGTGAATACGGATTACCTACGGATCGTTGGCGCGGGTGTATTTCACCCACTTATAGATACCTGTGAAGTCACGGGCACAAACAGCAAGTAGGAGGTATCTGTGCCCGATCTGTCCCATTGTCATCCCTAAGTGAGTAGCGAACTTGCAAATGTTCTATAACTTTTGGTTCATATGGACACTTTTTTTCTTGATATTTATGTTCTAATCCATTTGCTTGAACCAAACTCTCTTTGCTTGCTTTGCTTTTTTCCCCCTTAGTTTATTTGATTTTCATCCTTTAAGCTTGGTCTATATGATTAAACAACACAATTAAACTGTTAGTAGGCAAAAAAGGATGGAAGAGAATAGAGCGAAATTGTATAGATTATTTTAAGAATGATTATTGTATTGTTATATTTAGTAAGAAGTGTTGTTTCATTCATAAAATGTGTTGTTCTTTAATATTTTATCAAGTGTGTTTATATATTTTAACAAAAAAGAAGAGAAAAAAAAAAGAAATTATACAATTTTTTTAGAATTATTATTTTACTATTACATCCAATAAGAAGTGTTGTTTCATTCATATAAATATGATGCTCTTTATTCAAGATGTATTGTTCATAAATTATGATATTCTATTCAGTAAAAAGTGTTATTCTATTCATATAAATGTGTTATTTTGTAATATGCTATTCATTTCATAAGATATACTGTTCATAAATTATGGTTTTCAGTTCAGTAAGAATTGTTATTCTATTCGTACCAATGTGTTGTTTTTTAATATGTTGTTCATTTCGTAAAATGTGTTATTCATAAATTATGGTGTTCTATTCATCCAGAAATACTATTTTATTCATACAAATGTGTTATTCTACAACATACTGATCATTTTATAAAATGTGTTGTTTGTAAATTGTGGTGTTTTGTTTAGTAATAAGTGTTATTCTTTCTATACAAATGTTATGTTCTTTAATATATTGTTTATTTTGTAAGATATGTTGTTCGTAAACTATAGTGTTTTTCATACAAATATGATGTTATCTAATATATTGGTCATTTTTTTCTAAATTTTTAAAATATGTTAAGTTACCATTGTCCCAAAGATTTTGCTTATATATATATATATATATATATATATATATATATATATATATATATATTAATAATATCAATTATAAATAAAAATGAAAAAAAAATAAAAATAAGCAATAATTGCCTCTTCTTATGTTAGGGTGTCGAATAAGGAAAATGTAAATCTTACAAAACAATTTTGTCATCGAGTGTCCAAAATGGGTTCAAAATTGAGACTTAGTGGTTGCCAATCTTAAGAGGGCACTTTGTTTTGTTTTTTTCTTCCTTATTTTTCTTTCCTCTCATTTTCCTTCCTTATGGTATTATTTATTTAGGGCCAGATTATTTTTGGTTTCCCTTATGGCATCCTCAATCATTTTAGATGAAACAATTTCTCTCTTTTTGTGAAACTAAGCCTGTTGTTAGTTTAGGTGTATTTGAAAATAAAACCAGCTCTACAAAATTCATCTATGATGATATTGATGAAAAAAGGATTAAGTGATAGTATTATTTAATTTAGTCCTATGTTTCGTCTCTTGTTTTCACGTTCTAATTTTGTTTAAAAAGATGCACAGGTACAATAGCTGAACATGTATCCGTGATGAAGAAATCCTGATAGCATCGACTTCTATACCACTTCTATACCAAATCTAACCAAAGCAACAAACGGCAAAAAACCATTTCACAACACATAAACAAAAAACAAAACCTATATGTTTTTGGAAGTTAGAAAAAATTACTCCAAAAAGTACCAGTGGATGAGAACTCTTTAAATGATGCCCAAATATTTATATCTCAAATTTTGTTCAATACTATGTTGGCTTTCGGTGCGAATTCAGATCCTCCATTTTCTAGTCTCCATGCCTCCATTTTTCACTGTTGACACTCCTACAATATGAGATAAAACATGAATTAGTCCTTTAATTTCACAATCTACACATTACAGTTTCAAAGTCATTGTTTTTGGACAAAAGTAGTAGATTAACCACTAAGGTGTTTAGAAATCTTACTATTCGTCTCCTATAAAAAAAATTTCACACTGTCGTATGTGATAATCAATGAAGTCGACCAATGTCATAATACCGCTTCTGCTTTTGGGGTATTGGGGATTGGAGAGGAATTGACATGTTTGGAGTTGTTTTTGTACCAATGTCACTGATATTAGATGATGGCTGCATGATGCCCTTTGGGTTCATAAATCTGATTTAGCTGGGAAAGAATGGGACTTTTGAGATTTTTTATGCTGGAAGCCTATAGATCAAGCCATAGGGTGTCTGGATATGTAAACCCTTCTTTGATTTGGGGGTTCCTTCTCTAGCCATCACCAAAAAAGAGAGAGAGAGAGAGACTTGGCATGTAATGAAAAGAGTTTCTAATTCATGTCTTAACTTGCTTAAGACAAACATTTGTGATTCACCCATTGCGACATGCGCTAAAAAGTTTTTGGCCCACATTGCAATGTTTTTTATTTAAAAAAATGGTCTGTTCTGTTGTGTAAATGTATGGGCTGCTTTTAAATTGTTTATATTTGTCTATTTGGGCTTGACCCAATAGGTTTTATACTTAGTTTTCTTTTTCTTCTCGTTTTCTTTTTTCTTCTGGTTTTTTATTCTAATTTATTCTTTTAGTTTTTTTTTGTTCAATATATATTTCTTTAATTTTCACATCATGTTTTGTATGAATTACTTACTTTTAACAAAAAATACGTTGTTTCCATAAAAAAATATTAGTATAAAATATTTTTTTTACTTCTTTAATTTTTTTAATTAATTGGAAATTTCGATAACTGATAAGTTTTTATAACAATACTGCACAAAAAATTTGTTATACATTCCCATATATACTTGGTGGACTAGGTCAGATTCTAAACTTTTTATTTTTTTTGTAGAATTCTAAACTTCTTTTATTTTGGTGGTTCATGCTGCTTTCTTCTTTAACATATCTATGAGGGTACTATTTTTACAAACTTTACGTTCTAAAAGTCTGCTACTTTGATGCTGAGAACCGATACCAAAGTGATTAAATGATTGTTTATTCCTTATCAACATTATCAAAATCACATTATGCATTTAAAATCTTAAAATACTTTGACATTATTTGTAAAATAATTTTATTTTATTCGACATATTTTAAAATCTTTGGCTTCTTATTATTATAATTAAAATATATGCTTACTCCAAATTATTAACATTATTTTCATTGACAAAGTACTACATTCTTTTTCACTATGAAGATATAATTATCTATCATGAGACCATTACCTACAAAGATTATTGCCCTCATTTTGTCTAGAGTTCTACATGACTAACCCAAAAAGTTGGGCAATCTAGCCTCTATTTATCATTTTTTCACAACATCCTTCACTCTCCTGGCTATTTTTGTTTCGATGGACATTTCAACTAAGATTTAGGGTTGGCACATGAATCAAAGTTATTCTAAATTTAACACTTTGAGGAGTTTAGGCCATCCCATCACTACAATTGTTCATGACTTTTTCTGTTATTTCAAGTGTGGAGCATTTGATAAGTGATTGTACTTTATCTACATAGAATCTATCCATGGGATCTCTATCTCAAAGTATCTTTATGTTGTTCTTAGTGGTATTTGCAATCATACCTATATGAAACAAGACATCCAATACACCTGTGAACTCAAACAAGAAGAGCGCATAACCTAGGGCAAGACTATTCAAAACCTTTGAAAGGAAGCTAATTTTGTAATTGCAACCACTATTGAAAGATGGCATAATCAAAAGTATAATATATTCATTAAATTTGTTGATCCACAATTCTATCGTCATCATTGTCATCTTTGTGTGTGTTGCATCCTAATGGCTCCTAGTGTGAATAACTAGGTTGAAAGTTATTATGAAATTGATGATTTTAGGTTGTACAATGAATGTGTAGTAGATGACGAGCTTCGTTTCTTACTTGTAATGCTCCATAGGTTTAAATAAATTTTAAATTTACATTCTTAGTTATTATGTGCTTACCATTTCAAGATTCCAATTTTCTATTATTGCTTGATGTTTAATTAGTTTTTAACTTATTGTTTGTTCATATTATTCTTTAGTTTAATGGCTTCAATTTTACTATTTATATTCATCATTCATTATTTAGCTTGAAGATTGTGATGTTGCCACTGAGTTTCCAAACATAAATTACCATTTCAAATGAATGATGTCATTATGTCATATGTCATGTAAATAATTTTGATTTTAAAACTGTGACCTGTCCGTTTGACAGGTTATGAAAATAGTTCTCTATAACATGGAAGGTCATTGCTCCTAAAAATGTTCACTTAAATACTAAATATAGTTTTATATATACTAAGATTGCAAGTCCATACGTTATATGGGATATTTTTCTATGCCCATAAATATTAAAAAGCATATATTTAATGTTATAAGAGGGTATCAATTCCAATGTTGAAGCACAATATTTTTTTTATGAGAGTTGAACCTAATTAACAATCAGGAATGTCCCAATATTTTGCCACTTAAAATTGCTGGGCTGTGGACTATATGATATTGTGTTAGTTATAGGAGCCACTACAAAATGTGATATTGAACCCCACACTATTTTTATACCATGTAAATATTGCAGGAAGTGTGCATACATGAATGACAATATTGCAACCTAGTTGCATCACAAAACTTTGAAAAATCTATCAGGCAAAAATATCAAATTTTTCATTAACGTTTTGGGTTGGGAGCAGATATGTCACTATAGTTTTTTTTGGGCTCAATCTCCCACTAATGTTTTAAAATAGGTCAAATATTCCACTGAAGTTTCAAATTAAGAGTAAGTATGTCATTGGCTGTTAAAAAGATAACAGAAAATATTAAAAACCTAACAAAAAATGTTAAAAATAACAAGTTTTGAAATTTTAAGGTGATAATATAAATTTTAGCAAAATTTAAAGACTTTTTATAATTAAACTTTCTTTTTCTCTCTTTTGAATGCTAGCAAGAAGATTAGACAACAAAAATAGAGGGAGGCTGGGGACGGGGACGGGGCTGGGGTGCTGATGATGGAGACAGCGATAAAGCTGAAGTGCTGATGGTGGAGATCAGATCCTCTTTTTAAAGATACATAATAACCCTAAGATTTTAAAATATGCCATTTTTACCATTTTTTATTATTTTCTAACTGGCAGTAGTATATTCATCCTATTTTAAAATATTAGTAAGAGATTGAGAAAAAAAATTATAGAGGTATATCTACTCCCTATAAAAAATATTAGTGATAAATTTGATATTCCTGCCAATGTGATATTATCATAACTTCACAAATAGAGTTAAATGATCAAATAAGGGGAAAGGAATAAAGGAGCTGGAGCAACAAAAAGGAGTCGTGAAAAATAACACCATTAAGAGAAGCCAATCATATCCCATCAACGATTAAAAAAGGAGAAACGGTGAAATGGTGTTGATTTCCATGATGACAGTCACAGTATTCATGTTATCAATTTTAGTGGCTTGAGTAGATGAACTTATGTACGTACTTTAAGTAAGAGATCCCTAAGTTAAGTCTAAAAAATTTATGAGTAAATTGCATAAATAGTCCCTAATTTTTAATTATCATTTCATTTTAGTCCCTAGCCTATTGAATATTTTATTTTGGTCAAAACATATTAAAATTGTTTCATTTTAGTCCCTCACCGGATGAAATTTATTAACTCAGAATAACTGTCTAACATAAACATTTGAAATTCTGATTTAAATATTCGATAATTGTCTTCTAGTAAACTTAAACAGTTTAATATTTTTTTTATAGCAAATAGACAATTTAAATTAATAATTTTTCCTTCCTAAATAAAATAAGTTTAATTTACAAAAATAAAAAAATATGATTTAAATTTTTTATTAACTATAAAAAAATTATTGTACAGATTAAATTTATTATAAGATTGTTACCGAATAGTTCAAATTATGATCTAAAAATTTCTTATCGAACAAATATTTTAAGTTAACATATTTTATCCAATGGGGACCAAAATGAAATGTTTTTAATAGATTTAGGACCAAAAGAGAACATTCAATAGGTTAGGGACTAAAACAAAATAATAGTTAAAGGTTAAGGATCATTTGTGTAATTTACTCTATAACTTATGTATGGAAAAGACTTATTTGAAAGAGGTTCCTACTAAAAGCAATCAATTTTCGTTTATTAGGTTCAGGATACTCATGATTCACATGAAAAATGGAAAAATTGTGCCTATCTAATACAACCTGTGGATAAATTGTAAGTTATCCAACAATCTCTCTTTATTGTAAGCTATTTAGATTCATAGCAAACACATATATATGCTAAGCGAGAGTGAAATGTTTTTTGCAACTATGTAACCATTCTAATATAAAATCATTAACACCTCTATTGAACAAAAAACTTTCGTGCAAATTTACATACTTACATTATTGTTGGCAGGGGCGTAACCAGGATTATAAACTAAGGGCGAGGGGCTAGCCGCCGACGGTTGCTGTTGAAAATGAAAAGAGAAGAGTGAATCATGTCGTACATTAGCACGCCGCCGCCGCCGTGTCAAGAGCCTTCGCAAATTGCAATCACTAATCGCAAATAGGGGTGCTCTATCTCTGTGAAACTAAAAGGGAAATTTACAAAAACCTCCATTCTGGTAAGTCCTAATCTAAACTTACCCCCCATTTATATTCCAAAATCTACACCTATCCCCCTCTTAGCTAACTTAGTCACTAGACCCACTTTGATGGTAGGCTCCATAACATCTTAAAATTTGTAAACCTGAAACTGCCCATTAATGCTGCTTATTCGAAATTGGCTCACCAGGTCCACATCTTGCTTTTGATAAAGAATAAAAGGGTGGGAAGAGATGATTGATGATCAAGACCTGTTGTTGAAATTCTACTAAATTAAACCAAAATCCATTCCAATCCCCAAATTCAAGACCTCGGCCGATTGCATCTGTTCCCAAACAAATGGATGATCAAGACATGGTCCAGGACATCAAGCATCATACCCATGAGTTTGATTTCCTGAGCAGGATTCCAATGAAGTGAGGTTATTTTTTCACCAGATTTTGATTTCCGGAGCAGGGTTCTGATGAGGTGGTGGAGCTCCTTGGTCCAAATGGGGAGGAATTGCTTCTAAAAGGTTTTCGGATCTAAGTCAAATGTACAAATGCTCTCAATATGGATGATCCTGCAGTTGTTCGCTTACACACAAAACTTCCCCATCGCCAAGTTCAATGATAACTGTGGCTCTACACTCTATTTTTAGTTGGTTGCTGATAATGAAGTTGGACTGGGAACTGGCGATCGGAGCCGTCATGCTCAATGAATCATGGTGGTTCATTGTGGTGGGCCTGGTGGCCCAGTTTTTGTATTTCATGAGCAGCAGAGCAGGTCCTGCGGCCGCGCGTGGAATGACTTCTCCTAAAAAGTGTTTTAAGGAATCAGGGTACATATGCTTATGTACGGTCTGGGGATTGGAGCAGATGGGTGACAAATTTGGGTTGATAAAGAAAGACAATCAGCAAGGGGTAGTTTCGGGTTTACAAAAATTGTAAGTTATGATGGATGGGGTCCAACATCAATGTGAACAGTTACAGAGTTAGCAAAGACGGGGGTAAGTGTAGGTTTTGGAATTTATAGGGGGTAAGCATAGGTTAAGGCTTATCCCAGGGGGATTCCTGCAAATTTCCCAAACTAAAAGGAAAAAGAAAAGAAACGCACGGATCCGGATTCATTAAAATCATTTAAAAAAAGGTTAAAACATATAAAAGTCATTCATTAATTTTAAAACTTACATATAGGTACTTAACTTTAATTTTCCTACAATTACATCACATATACTACCTACCTTATAAAATTTTCCAAAATTCTAGGGAGGCGGCTGCCACCCCCGTCTCTACATAAATACACCCCTGAATTTGTTGGATTGTCTTCTTCATTTCTTCTATGCATCTTTATTCTTCCCTCTTCTCCATGCCTCCGTTAGATGTGATACCAACTGAAGTATGATAAGTTGATTTACTGTTATTAAACACATTTAATTAACAAACCATCATTTGTCCTTTCACCATTTTTTCTTCATCCTCCACAAAATGCTATTATTATTGTTATTATTATTATTATTATTATTATTATTAAAAGTACCATATGATTTATCTGACATTCTATTGAGAATAGATTCTGTTAATCCGGTTTGGTGTCAATAAATCAATCAGAGTGTGAAAAGTGAATAATGAATCGCATAATGGTGTTTTTTTTTAATCTGTTTAAGTCATTATTTATGATTTGTACTTGGATAACTTGTTAGTTTAATAGAGTTTATTATCTATTTGAACTTTTCTCTAGTTATTTGTAAGTTATTATCTTAACATTATTTTGATTTACATAAAATATTTGGTCTGATTGGGTTCTCTTTTTTTCATTCAATGTCATAGAGATGATGCATTTTGGTGGTCAATATTACATCTCTGTTGTTCTTTGTAATCTAATGACATTGATTTATAAAGATGTTGTTTAGCCTACTTTTAATTGAAATAATTTTTTTTTTATAAAAAAAAAAAAAAAAAAGAAAAACCTTCCGTCCTTCTTTGGTTTGAGAATCGTCAAATTATCACTTCTAGACAAACTCTGAGAGGTGAAAATAAAACTGAAAAAATCAAAAGCAAGTAAAAAATGAATTACATGTGCATTTAAAAAAGTGACGAACAATGTTATTTAAGTTATAGCAGTTTCACAACGGCTGAGACATATGTCTCCCTTGGGCATCACTCACGTTCAAGTCTTCCCAACACCTCCTTCCCTCAATTGCTATAAACCCTTGTAAATGATGCAGATTACGAAATTTTTTTTTTATACTTTTCCCATTTCAATACTATTTAAATTTCGTAATGTTGTAAACAATTAATCCTAAAATTTTGAGCGTTTTGTTAGTACGAAGATTTTTTCATCTAATGGCCATAATTTAATTCCCGTAAAGGTGTTAAATACCATTACTACTAGGTATACGGCATCTCGAATTTTTAAGGTATACCGCACCACATACCGTTACTGTTTTTGCAAAAAAGAAAATGTTAGAATATTATTTTAAAATGACATGATTTGTTTAATAATTATTTTTACACATCTTATATGTATTCTAATTTTTTTCATCATAATTTGTCAAATATAAATAAAATATATATAATAGAAGATATTCAGTTGGGGTAGCATGTACCAGCAATCTAATTGAGGGATATTATTCAACACCATATGAACCTTTAAACTGCTACCATTCATTAAATTTTATATTAATTAAGAAAAATAACAAAAAAAAAATAAAGATAAATATTTATTTTATGATATGTGTATCATTTATATTTTAATATTTTATATACTTATAATGTTTTTATGTAAAATGAAAAAAAATAGTCACAAAAAATAAAATATCACGGTATATACCATACTATATTTACAGTATATCACAGTTTTTTGATAAGATATATACAAAAAATAAGCAATATGAAATATACCATGAAATATTGTGCCATACCATCTAGTAAAATGATAAAACATAAAAATATTCATACACCATATTATATATCAACTGGAAACAGTATACTGCGTAGAGTGTCTACCGTGTTATTTACCACTATAATTCCCGTGAGGTCCAGCAAGAAATACGGTCAATTGAAATTTGGTAATTCGTGCATTCGTGGAAATGTTTTCAAATTATATGACACAGTCAAGAAAGGCTGCCAAGCAACTTGACCAATTGCAGACTCCGATTTGTTGTGTCCACGTGAATACTTGCACAACTAAATTTAAAATAAAAAACAGTTTCTATAAATATTGTTTTTCCGGGTATAATCTAAGTGGAACACATAGTTTATTTTCATGTCCTAAATTATCCAGAGAGCTACCTTTCTTCTTATTATATATCTCGATTTGATACTTTTTATTATTTTTAATGTTAAATTAGATGAAGTTACTGACATAACATAAAAAAAATGTTAAAATAATATAAAAACAATACTTCTAGTCCTCTAACTTTTTAGGACATGACTTCTAAACATTAAATTTCTAAATTTACTGCTTATATTGCCTCTATCAAATTTGTCACAATCGCCGCCCAATTTCTCCCACCTTTTCATCCCAAATCTCTATTGCATAATCGAAGTTGCCACTAAAAAATCAAGCCCCCAAAGAGCAAAGCTCCTCATTCACCTTCATTAGATAAGGTCGTGAGATCTCTACTGCCCCTGCCACTAAATATTCACCACAATCTCGATGCTACTTCTCCATACCTTGGCTTTGTCTTGATCATCGTCATGCCGTCCACCAACCATGTTTATTATGGGAATTGGGGGCACAAGTATCATCCTTGGCATTGAGCGAGAATTGAAGATTAACGGCTGCGTTTCTCTGCTGCCGCTGTGAATTTCTCTTTTTTTCCTTCAATTCTACAATTGATATCTTTAACAGCGCTTCTCTTCGAGTGACTGCAATCGACAACTATCCTTTTCGACAATCAACATTCTTGAGGTAGGACGGATGGAGCATGGGGATGATCAATAGCGGCTAGAGGCAATGGGCTAGGGTTGTTCATGTTAGGAATTTGGAGGGTGATTAGGTTGGTAGTAGAGGGTAGTTGGTGGTGGCAACTAGGTTGGTACCTTTTAGGTGGCAGCGGTAAAGATGAGAGGTTAGGGTTTTGGGGGGCTGGATCAGGTGAGGGAGGGCAAGATTGAATTTAGTGGAAGTTTAAGGGTTAGAATTAGTAATTGAAAAATTTTGATAACTAAAGTTATAATTTTAAGTTTATTTTAGTATTATTTAATGTCGTGTTAACATTTTCTATCTGATTTAACAGTAAGTTTGACGGAAAGTACCTAAATAAAACATGCAATAAGAAGAAATGTAGCTTGCTAGGAAAATCTTAAAGTCGGGTATCCAAATAGGATACAAAAATAAGTTAGGTGGCCTATCGTGAATGTTACCCAATTATTTTTCTTAGAAAAAAAACATTTATTATCAACAACCTTAAATGCAGGAGCCTCTTGATTTTGCATCTTAGGTACAAAATCGTGAAAGGACTGGATTTGGGAGTTAGGACTCACCTACTTGCATGAGGAATTGAAGCAACGTCTTGTCCACAGAGATAAAAACCAAGCAACATCATGTTTTCAATGTAGTTCTGATTTCGTGACAAACGATGGACGTAACAGAAGTGTCCTTGCCGTTGTGGCAACGTCGGGTTTTCTGGAGTCGCCACCAATCGGTTTCACCTAGGTCGATTGGTCACCTTAAAATTGGTCTGCGAGAGTTCGGGGATCGGGAGTACGGTTACGTTAAAACAACTTTGTTAAAACGCCCAAAAATTGGCACCTTGGTTGATTTTAATTTTGTTTTGCTTTGCTTTTAAATAATTCTCAGTTAATTTTCAAAATTAGAAATTTTAACTGGATTAGTCGAAATGTGGATTTTTAAATTAATTAATTTGTATGAAATTTTATACTTCCGAACCATGGACTCTGCCGAGTCATTTGGACACGGAAGATTTGATTCCGAACCATGGACTCTGCCGAGTCATTTGGACACGGAATTTGGTGAAATTTTAAATAATTTAATCCATATTGTAAACATGGATTTTTATCTTTGTATTTATTTAATTTATTTATTTTAAAAAGTTTGATATTTTCCAAACCGTAGATCCTGCCGGATCATCCGGATATGGAAATCGATTTATCGTAATTATTTAATTCTTATTATTATGAAATTAATTTTTAAATGGTAATTCTTTTTATTTATGAATGATTTTTAATACTAACTAAAAATTTATCTTTATATTTTTACTTCTTTTTTTACTTTCTTTCTTTTTCTTCTTTTTTACATATTTTTACTTTTTTTTTTTTTTTTTTTTTTAAATTTCTTTTAATTTCTTTTCTTTTCTTTCTTTTTTTATTCTTTTCTTTCTTTCTTTTCTTTTTCTTTTTCTTTCTTTTATCTTTCTTTTCTTTTTCTTATCTTTCCTTTCTTTTCTTTATCTTATCTTTCTTTTATTTTTCTTTCTTATTTTTCTTTTATTTTTCTTGTCTTTTCTTTCTTTCTTTTCTTTTTCTTATCTTTTCTTTTATTTTTTTTATCTTTCTTTTCTTTCTTATCTTTCTTTTATTTTTCTTTCTTATCTTTCTTTTATTTTTCTTTCTTATCTTTCTTTTATTTTTCTTATCTTTCTTTTTTTTTCTTGTTTACTTTTTTTGTTTTCTTGTTTAATGAAAGATATTTATTATTTTAAAGGATTACTCAATTTATAAAAAAAAAATAATAATTAATTTTTATTTAATAAGAAGTTAATTTAAAAGAGTTTAAAAATAAAAATTTTGATCATGGTACGGGGCGTTGTTACTCAGCCAGACCCTCTTCACCAGGTGAAGCAGCTCAAAAGCGGGCACGAGACAGTTTCCAGCCAATATACCATGAACTAAAAATTTTTATTTTTTTTTTATTATTTTTTTATTATTTTTTTATTATTTTTTTTTTATTAAGAGAACCAAAAATTTTAAACAAAAGAAGAAAAGTTTTGATATTTATTTAATTTATTTTGGAATAAAAGATTATTTAACCGAAAACTTATATGTATTTTAAAACAAAAGTCTTGATATTTTTATTTTTATATTCTTCTTTGTTTGATGAAAGATTTTTTTTTTTAATTTTAATTTATATTTCTGAAAATATATCTAATCAATAAGTCAAAAATATTTAAGAGAAAATTCAATTATTTTTGTTTTATTTTGTATTATTTTGAAATTATTTGATTAAGATTTTTATAAAAGAAACAAAAAGTTATATAATTTAATAAGTAAAATATTACTGAATAAAATATTAACCCAAAATTTTTATTCTTTTTATTAATAAAGAAAACTAAAAAAAAATTATATATTGATAGATAATTAATATATTAGTCTAAAGTTTTTTTTTTATTTTTTTATAAAGAAAATATTTATTTATATATTTTATTTAAAAATATTTCCGAGCCATGAATCCTGGCGGATCATTTGGTCATGGAGTTTTAATTTTTTTTTTATTTCATTAATTATTAATTTTAAAGATGTATTAAAAGAATGATTTTATGTTTATTTATTTATTTATTTTATTTTTGAATTATTTCATTATGTTTGTTTATTAAAAGGAATAAAAACTTTGTTTCAAAATAAAAAAAGTAATTTTTATTAGCCTTTAGAAAATTATTCACGTAAAATTCCTTTTTTTATCTTTTAATCATAAAAAAAATTCAATTAATAAAGTGGGGCTTTTTGGCCATCCACTTTAATAACACAATAATAATAAAAGTTAGCACAATTAATATAGTTAGATTAGTTGGATTAGTTAGTTAATAACAATAAAAAAGGTTAGTAAAAGTTAGATTAAATTAATTAACAACAATAATAAAAATTAGCCAAGTTTAATTAAATTAATTGTTAACAACAATAATAAAAAGTTAGTCAAGTTAATTAAATTAATTAATTAACAACAATAATAAAAAGTTAGCCAAGTTAATTAAATTAATTAATTAACAACAATAAAAAGTTAGCCAAGTTAATTAAATTAATTAATTAACAACAATAATAAAAAGTTAGTCAAATTAATTAATTGTTAATTAACAAAGTTAATTAAATTAATAATAATATCAATAATAAAAGTTAGTAAGTTAGTTGTTAGTTGTTAGTTGTTAAAAACAACAATAAAGAAAGGGTTAGTAATAAACAAATAATAAACAAACAAGTAAAAATTAAAAAGGTTAGTAATTAATTCTACAAGAACAAAAGAAAAAGTTAGTGACCAAAGTGAAAGAAGTTGAAAAGATGAAAGATTAAATTTGAATTTTACCTAGAAGTTGAAATTTTTGAATTTTCTGGGTACGCAAGCGCGACGCAGCAGAGAGGGGCAGGGGGGTGGGGCTGCTGGCGTGGCGGCACGGGGCAGGGGCGACGGCGGCGCTACGGCGGGGAGGTGTGAGCGGCGGGGCGGCGAGGCGACGGGGCGGCTTGGCGGCTGGGGAGAGGAAACGAACGGCGGAGGAGGACGGCGGCGTCACGGCGAGATGGGCGGCGGGACGGCAAGGTGGAGGGACGGCGGCGGCGCGAGGGAGAGGGGCGGCGGGCAGCGAGGGGCACGGCGGAGAGAGAGAGAGAGAGAGAGAGAGAGGGAACAGCAGTGAAAAAAAAAAATTGGCTTTCTGGGGAAGAAGGGAAGAGGGCTGGGGCTAAGGGCTGTAATTTTCTCTTTTTTTAAAACGGAGCTCTAAGTTTTTTTGCTATTTTTTTCTGTGTTCAGTACAAAATTTGGGGGGCTATTTATAGAGGAAGTTTAGCTGAACTGTTGATGGATAAATTAATAAAAAATTTCAAACTTATCTCTTAAATTGGTAAAATGACAATTTTAGTCCTTTACGTCTCTCAGCCTCTGGATAAGTTCCTGAAGCTTCTGATTTTGACAATTTTGTCGTTTTCTGTCAATTTGAGCCAAAAACGTCGGCAGGCTCAAAATTTTATGTGACAAACTGCCAAATGCTCCTGGAACTTTCAGAATTTGTCAATTTTGCCTGAAACTTCTTAATTTTGTCATTTTTACCTCAAACTTTTAAATTTTGTCATTTTTATGGAGTTTTCTTTTTTTCTTTCAAACATACACATATACACACATATATCAAATCTTCACAAAACAAAACAAAAAAAAAATATATATATATATTTTAAACTAATTAAAAAAAATTTAGTAATAATAATAACAATAATAATAATAATAATACATTTTTTTTATTTAATTTTTTTTATTTAATTTTTTTAAAATTATTTTAATGGCCGGACGAAATTGGGTGTCAACAGCCGTTTGCGTCCATCGTCCGTCACGATTGCATTTTCTTTTTCAATGCTAACTATAAGCTTGGTGATTCTTACACCTTCTCAATTCACTTCATCCTCTAGAGCGGTGAAGCATTCTCTTCTCCATTTGCTTCACTTTTGTACAAATACTACATAATATAAAGTCCTGTTTTTTCATTTTCTTCAAAAAAAATTTTCACCATAGTTTTTTGGAAAAGTTACAATTATCCCTCTGAGATTTACCCTAATATACAGTTTGCCCATTTTATTTTTGAAAACCTACACTTTGCCCCTTAGTTCTTTTATACTGTCTGATAAGAACTTCTGAAACTGTAATTTAAATTGTACAATAGTCACATTCTAGTAATTTTAGTCTATTTGATATTTTTTTTATAATTAATAGATATTTTAAATTATCAATTTTTTCTGTAAATATATTTTTCTTACCATAAATACATATTAGTATTTGTTATCGGATACTATAAAGGATATAAGGGTAAAATATAAATTTTTAAAAATAGAGGAGATAAAATATAGGTTAGACCAAACTATATGAGAGATTTTGTAATTTACCCTAGTTTTTTTGGTCATTTGGACGTGAATACTCAAGTTCTTGAAGAACACAGTAAAGTTCTGACAAGACTAGGTAACATTGGTCCATTTTCCTTCTTTCCTTTTTCTGCTTTAGCTGATTTTAAACTTCAACATTTTAAGTTCTTCAACAATATGGTACACATTTGCAAACCACTAGTGCCATTTCGTTTTTTAAGAGGCAATTCATTTTAATTTAAATTAATTTATTTATTTTTACTTTTATAATTTTTTTACTTAAAATTAATTTCATTTGAAAGTTAATGTTATATAGATGTAATAATTTATTTGAAAATAAATTTTTATGATATTATTAAATTTTTATGAATTTTTTTAACGCTTTAAACTAGAAAAAATTATAAAAATTTAGTTTTAAGTAAAAAAATGTAAAAATAAAAATAAATCATTTTGTAGTCAATTGACTTAAATTAAAATAAATTGGGTGTAATGTTTCTGCATTCCTAGTTCATTTTTTATCACAATACTTTTGTGATTTGAAGCACACGTTAAAGTCTTTGCTCAAGTTCTTTTGTTTTACAGAGTTTTAAGTTGACCGCCTGTGGAAATTAAAATGTACTAGTTTATGCGTTTAGCTTAAAAGAGAAAAAGGATCATGTGTTTTTTTAATCTGTTTTCATTGAACAACCAACAAAACTGACATGATCCAAGAAATACCAATACACGATATAAATTTTAGAAAGAATTTTGCACCCGAACTCGAACAAAACCCATGGCAAAAGTTCTGCAGCTTCTATATATAGTTTGGTCTTGCTATTCTTGCACCTTCACCCAATCTATTCTAATTCTTATACAACGCAATGCAACCAAGTAAACATGACCAATGTAAGCCAGGACTTGGCTTAAATCTTTTTTTTTTTTTCTTGATATCCAAATCATGTATAGGTTTGTTTGCAGCATAAATTTATTT
The DNA here is from genome assembly GCA_039654915.1 of Aquilaria yunnanensis. Classification (NCBI taxonomy): domain Eukaryota; kingdom Viridiplantae; phylum Streptophyta; class Magnoliopsida; order Malvales; family Thymelaeaceae; genus Aquilaria; species Aquilaria yunnanensis. Next base: position 98,236,455 of record CM077593.1, on the reverse strand, counting down.
TAAAAAAATCGCAGTACCATCAAACCCTTTTTTTTTTCTTTTTTCTTTTTGGTCAACCGATGGATATCTTGGCTAACAAAGACTTGAAATCTTGATCAGCTGTCCCATTCGGACTTGCAGCCTTCAGAACAGTATCTCTCAAGGCAAGAGCCCTCTCTCTCATTTTCCTCCCCTCTTCGTGTCCCAAAGCCATTTCCAAACTCCTCAAAACTTCCTGCTTCTGAAACATCAATCCTTCCACTCTCACCCCAATCCTCCAAATCTCCTCCACAATCCTTGCATTCATCATGTGATCTGCAAAGAGAGGTCTGCAGATCATTGGAACCCCATATACTATGCTCTCGAACAACGAATTTGCGCCACAATGAGTCACAAAAACACCCATTGACGTGTGCCCCAAGACCTCTTTCTGTGGTGCCCAAGAAACTATTTTGCCCACCAAGCTTGTCCGTTGAGCAAACCCACTTGGCAATTGTTGTGCTTTGTCTTCTTTAAGTGACCAGAGGAATGAGAAATGGCACTCCTCCAATGCCTCTGCCAGTGCAACAAGCTCGCTTGGGGGAAGGCTCCCGGCAGTTCCAAAGCTAATGTAGACAACTGACTGAGGTTCTTGTCTGTCCAGCCATGACAAGCAGCCTTGTTCTGTTTCTTTAGAATCTAATGGTGGCAAGTCTTGTGTCAGGAAGCCCACATTGAGCAATTTCGAGAGGTTGGATTTTAGATCATGCAAAAGAGGACAGGAATATAGCTCTTGATAAAAGTTCATGACAACAGCATTAGCTTGTGGCAGAAGCGCTCCAAGTTTACTTAATGCACAAGCGAAGAAGGATTCTTTTGGGTCTTTTGGCAGTATTTCTTCTGACAAGTCAATGACACGTATTACTGATAGTCCTGGAATGAACTCCAAATTTTGGTTACCTTTGAGTAACGTTTTGTTTTTGTAGAAATCACGAATGAGATGAGTGTTCAAGTGAGCGGAGAGATTGTGAGGCACGGCAACAAAGAGAGCAACCCATGGAACTTGCATTGTTTTAGCCATGTCTGCTGCAAAAAATGACAGGAAAACATCGGTGATCAAGCAGCTAATTTTGGTTCCACCTTGTAAGGTAGCAAGTTCAAGAGCTTCCCCAAAGCTCTTCGGAGCTAACTTGAGGAAGAAGTCAACTTCTTCAAGCGGGTTTCTGCCGAGAACTCGATCATTCAGAATGCCATTTTCAACATGATAAGGTCTGATGTTATGAGGCAATTTGGGGCTTGAGGCTGAAAAGAGGGATTCATTAGATTTTCGGGAGCTTAAGAAAGAGAAGCACACGTCCGGTGCTGCGGACGCGAGCCTGCACGCAAGGCCTAGAAGGGTTCGGTCGTGGCTGCCGAATGGGAACGCCATGAGAGCGATGTGTTGCTGTTTTGAGCTTTGAGTTGGTGACATTTCAGAATCAAAAGGGAAATTTCGTGTTCAAAGGAGCAAAGGATTGAAAGCACTGTACAAAGTTTAAAAAACAATACTTTGGTTTAACGTTACAGAATTAATTTTCATTCAATAGAGAAGTGGTTTCTTGAATTTTTATTGACGCAGGAGTTAGTGGTTTTTTTTTTTGGGGGGGGGGAGGGGGTGTGTGGAAGAGCAGCGTTACAAAAATAACAACCCCATTTTGGTTACGATGCAAATAATCTAGTCAGAGGCAGAAGGAAGAAAAGGAAATTAAGGACAACTTTACATTTGTCTTATACCTTTGATTGTGAAAACCTATCAAGTACCAAAGGCGATTATTATGAGCACTATTGGCTCGGTTCGGTAATAAAGAAGAAAATGGAGGAAGAAAAAAAAGGATTAAGTAGCAAAAATTTATCAGTCTAAAGTATTGAAAGGACCAACTTTGCCATCAAAATTTGAAAAGTACCGAATCTCATATTAAACTTTACTTTTGAGACTAAATTTACTACTGGCATTACAAAAATGACCAAATTTGTCACTTCTCTGTGAAGTGACCATTAAATTGTAGGTGGAAAATAATAATTTTGGTATCTAGTTATTCACATTTTTTTACTAGTGTCCTAAGCATAGTGTTAAATACTGTGGCATATCGTGCGGTATACTGTTTACCTCAAGTACGCGGTACAAATGTTTTCATATTTTGTCATTTTACCATGCGGTATTTTGCAGTATACCACATACCATTCACTTTTTGTATGCATTTTGTCAAAAAATCACTGTATACAGCAAATACCACGTAGTACGTACCGCGATATTTGACGCAGGAGTTAGTGGTTTAGGGGGGGCTAGGTTACAAAATAACAACCCAATTTTGGTTACGATGCAAATAATCTAGTCAGAGGCAGAAGGAAGAAAAGGAAATTGAGGACAACTTTACATTTTTTTTATACCTTTGTTTAGGAAAACTTATCAAATACCAAAGGCGATTCTGATGAGCAGTGGAGCATTATTCCGTTCGGTAACAAAAAAGAAAATGTGGAGGAAGAAAAAAAAGGATTAAGTACAAAATTTACCACTCTAAAGTATTGAAAAGACTAACTTTGCTATCAAATTTTCAAAAGGACCGAATCTCACACTAAATTTTACTTTCGAGACTAAATTTACCACCGACATTAAAAAAATAACCAAATTTTTTCACTCCTTTGTTAAGTGATCATTAAATTGAAGGTGGAAAATAATAATTTTGGTCTTTTGTTATTCACGTTTATTCTACTAGTGTCCTAAGTTTATATTCATCTAATAATCATATAATCTTCTTTAGAATTGGTTCATCGGCTGCATCTCTAGACTCGATATCGTACTTCCTACCTCATTAAATAGCTTTTGACCCATATGTTGACCTAAATAGGGAATGAAGTAGGGGTCTGTTATAGCCTGTCATTCTTAATTTTGTGGTGGTCATTCCAACAAGTTTCTACCTTGGATAATGTTCTGCTGCACACCATAGCTGCCTTGCAAGCAATTCCAAGCTCGCAAGGCACATCGATGTCATAAACATTGCCGGCACTTGGGTTTTCTGACAGGGGCTCTTAGGGAAGACTTGGACAAGACGAAGGGGTGGAGGGCTAGAGTTGAATTGCTTGCAAGTGAAAAAGAAATTAATGAAATGGGAAGGGAAAGTGGAGTATGAGTTGAGCTTGCAAAGGATAGAGATGAAGACATCGTTAGACAATTAGTTGAAGAAGATGACATAATCATCAGATAGGCAAAGTTAGAGTCATGGTAGAAAAAAGCATGAAAAATGAATGATCAAAATTATTATTTTTCTCCTTCATTTGATGATTAATTAATGTCAGTGATAAATTTAGTCTCAAAAATAAAATTTCATATTAAATTTGATACTTTAAAAAATTTAATGATAAATTTGATCTTTTTGATATTTTTGAATAATAAATTTGGTACTTAATTAAAAAAATGCATTCCATGAGAGTGAGACGCTTGAACGTATAAGAATAGATGACGTTTTCTTTTAAAGTACGTTATGTCGTATTCGATTCCATTTATCTGTACTTTCCAATTCGTAACTATCAAAATTGACCAGAATAGGACTCGTGGTAATTTGTAAGTATCATTTTATCTACCATTATCATCGTGGTGACTTGACTCCAACCATAGTGGGAAAGATAGATGTATTAAAATTGGTAGACTAGCTGAAGAACTAATTTTCTATTTGAGCACAAAATACAGGTACTATAACAATAAGAATAGTGAATGAACAGTAATTAGTACTTAGATAGAATTTGTCCAATTGCTTAAAAAAAAATCTAAATCGCGAGTGAGTAATAATACTTGATATTCCTTGTATTTTTTCCCCCTTTGTTGTGCTATTATATTTTATTTGGACCTAAGCTCTATTTGAAAATATCTTTTATGATTAGCGTTAGAGTTTTAAATAATTTATTAATCGTGAAAATTAAAATGTTGAAACTAAATACTAAAAGAACTACCTTCAAATAGTATTTTTAAAATTCTAACACTAATCGCTGACATTAATATTAAATAAGGCTATAATTAATCTGTTTCCTTCTTTCAAATGTCTAACTCATGCACAGGGGTGTAAGAGTCAAGCCCTTATTAGGATAGCTCGAGCTCAAACTTGATTTGATACTACCAGAAAAAGGCAATTTAGTGGCGGCAAAGTTAATGATGGCTAAAAAGAGTTGCTAATTAGAAATAATAAACAGTCACTAAAAGTCCAGTAAATGTTTAGTGACAATTGTTTGACATTAAAAGCTATCACTAATTTAGCGACGATTAGTTATCGTTAAATTTAGTGACGGCTTGCATTTGCTAATTTAAAGATAACTAGCAGTCACTAAATTTAGTGATGGCTTGCCTTCACAAAATCCAAAAAATTAATGACAGTTAGCTTTTGGTAAGTCTTGGTCATATTTTGAGATTTGTAGTTTTCACTAAAAGCCGATGAAGTAGGTACAGTTAGTCGTTACTAAAGTATGTCTCAATTGAAAATAACTTGCCCTCATTAGTTGGGCAGGAGCTCTTGCCGGTTAGTCTTTTTTTATGCTAGTTTTCCATATCTTTTTTAAGCTAGATAACCTTTTTTAATAATTGTAACGTAGTAGAGATATGTACTTAAAAATTTTGTGAAAGTTTAGCAACAACTATCTGTCACTAAAGTTTAGTGACGACTTGTCTTCAATAATTTTGTGATGATTAGTTATCATTAATTTAGCGACCGCTTGCTTTCGCTAATATTCCAAGTTTTGCAACTGCTTGCCCGCACTTAATTGTCTCAAGAATGATCAATTCCAATTATTTTAGTTTCTTTTTTTATTGAGATAAATGGACCAATAGATTTGTGTCTTTTAAAAAAATATACAGATTATAGTTTAGCATTAAATTTTATTTTATGATTAAAACATTTTACACTTCTTTTTAATAAAAATAAATGAATGAAAAAGATAGATAATTTAATGATAGCTAACCATCATAAGTAATGGACAAATATAGTTTTGATTAGCCGTTGCTAACTTCTGGTTAGGGTTAGGACTTAGTAACGCCTTGCTGTCTCTACCCAGCTTGATGTAGCGACGCTGCCTACGCACCGAGACATTCACAAAACAGAGCTGCGCGCATTTTCAGACTTCGTTGATCCCAACCCGCAATCTACCCAGGCATCCAGCAACTTTGAAAACTTCTCTTCCTCGCCAGCTCTAGAGGTGCAGGATTAAGGGATTCACGCAACTGTGGTCGTCCGTCTCTGGTTTGCCGGCCTAAAAGATCTCTGAGATTGACCAGCCACCTTCGAAAATTTCTCTTCCTCACCTCTACCAAGATAACCCACTAGATCCCAGCCCTGATTCGTTCATTCTGGTTCATATTTCTTTGTTTCGTGGTTCAATTTTTCCTGTTAGCTGCTGTTATGACCGGATCTGTTATGATTTGTTCTGGTTGCTTTTCTGATTGATGTGTTTCTCTTAGTCAGTCAAGTTTCTTGTGGGTTATTGGGTTCAAATACATGCTTTCCTATGGATGGAGAACCACTAAATTGCTTTCCATCTCACCTTTTAAGTCCAGTAGGTATTAGAAATATGTTAATGTATGCAATTGTTTTCTTGCCCAGATCAAAGGTTGTGTCAATCAGACATGATTAGACAAAGTTATACCCTTTTTTATAACCATTCACATTCGAATCAGAGTTAGATTCTTGTTTTGAAGCATGGTGTTTGAAAAATCAAAGATTTCTCTAATTTCTTGGCATCAAATTAAGCACAAGATTTCTGGACTTCCCCACCCAAAGCGTCATCGGATATTTCCTTAGGATTTTCTCTAAATTAACATTTGCTGGTGCTGCAGTAGAGGTTATTACCTGCCCTTCTATTGCTTGGGGAAACCCATTTTTTATGTTACATATGTCCTTGGCCATGGTGTGAGAAATCTATCAACATTGACAATTGCGAGGTTACGAGCGAGTGATTGAAAGTATCCCTCTTTCTTTTTGTTTGCCTGTTGGGTGAATGAGTAAATAGCATTGAAGAGTGTGTACATTTAATCAGATGGGTAATAAAAATTGAAGTGTTTTCTCATGATTAAGTTCTTAACCATTTGTCTGCTTATTGCAAGTACTTGAGAAGAAGGGAAAGGATAGGGATCGGGTAGCATATGAGAGAAGGAAGTAGCTCAACAAACAGAGATTGAAGGCTGAAAAAACTGTAGAGGAGAAACTAGGGTCAAGCTAGAAGTATTAGCCTTTTTAAAGATAATTTTCTGAGTTGTTGTTATCTTGGAGGAGAAATAGAAAAAAAAAAATAAATGAGACTTTGGTGAGATAACATTTTGAAACTATATGTATATATAATTTTTCCTATATTGTATACGACTTGATTGCTAAACGGCACTGTTGATGTACTTCATGTTTGTAGATAATTATACTCTGCCTCAATTTTATAAGTGTTGGAATGACAGAACATTAACAAAATGGTAATGTATGTAGGATTAAGAAAGAGATGGTGCTAATTTCAGCTGATGCTAAAATGGCCGTAATTAGTGAGGGAAAACTGTCACTAAAATTAGTGAAGGCAAGTTGTCGCTAAGTTAGCGAGATAGCTGACTTTCATTAGTTAGTGACGGTTAGCTTTCATTAGTTACTGATGGTTAGCCATCGCTAACTTATCGGCAACTTATTGGTACCAGAAAATTAGTGACTGTTGATGTTGTGAAGGCTCATCGTCGCTAGTTAATGATGACACTAGCGGCGAGTGAATTAGCTACGGTAAGTTTATAGTGATGACTAGTTGTCATTAAATTCAATTTAGTGACGGCTAGCCATTGCAATAACCTTAACTAAAGCCCTATTTTTTTAGCAGTGTGAAGGTTTTTCACCCGAGTCTTAACAAGACCGAGCTTAAGTTTGAGCTAAAAAATGAGTTCCATTCCTTAACAAATTAAGCTCAAGTCTAATATTGTTCAACCTATGAACTTGTCGAGCTTAATGAGGCTTATAAAATTAGGGTTAATAATAGTAACCCCTAAAGTTAGGCAATAAATACAAATACCCTTTTTAGGTTTGTAAACTTTCAGTTATACCATTGTTGAAAGGTTACAATTATCTATGATAATAAAATTACAATTGCCCCTTTAAAGTTAGTTCATACTTTCATATACCCTCATGGTTTGAAAAGTTACAATTATCTTTTGATGTTGTCGAGTTTATCGAGCTTTCAAGTTGAACTTGAGCTTATCTCGAGTCGAGCTTGACCCTGAATTGTGATACCATTTTCTATTAAGCTTGAGCTTAGGTAATATAGTTAACTTATCAAACTTAAGCTTGGTACAACCCTACTGGTGCACAAGACCCATGGTATCTGATCACATTAAACTTTGGTTACTCCAAAATCAAGTTAAGCCGAATCCCACAAGACTCAAACATGAGACATTGCTTAAGGGAAAAGAGTTTCTTGCCACAATACTTTATATGTGTTTGGTCATGAAATTTGATGTTGTGGTATTGTTGTACCAGTAAGATTTCAATTTTATTAAGCCCAAACGCACCATGAAGCAATCACGAGAAAGCTAGAAAAGAAAAATCATAATAGTATAAACATAATCGTTTTGGTATTCTATTTGTTTTTAAAGCTTCCTTGACCATTATATTGTTGATACTCCTCAAGCTTCTTCCCCCAACTCAAGTTTGATTTTTCCATCATTAGCTTAAGCCTAATGAGTTTTAAACTTAAACTCAAGTTATATTTTATACTCAAACTCTTGATAAATTGAGTTCAAATTTTAAACTGTTCGGTTCAGACTCTTATTTAAACTAACATATCTAATGTAAAACTTATATTATAGGAGAAATTAGTTTAATGGAAAAATCGTATCCTAAACCTAAAGGAAAAAAATACCAAAACCCCCTAAGGTTTGGTTGAACCTACATTTTTGCTCTTACTTTTTCAAATATCTATATTTACCCTCTGCAAAATTAACACTGTTATTAACTGCTACCAAAGAAGAGAGAGAATACTTATTTTACCCTCCCAATATTCTTCCTTAGAAACTTCCCCTCTCCCTTCCCCCCCAAACTTAGGCATATAATGATCTACCTCATTTTCAACTTTGCCCCTTTCCCTTCCATCCCCAGCCTTCATTTGTCTCCTCTTCCACATCTTTCTCTTCTTCTCCTTCGTTGTAAGCCCAAAACACCTAGAACTATGACTAATTGTAAGCCTAGAAAACAAAGAAAAAAGCAAAATAAATAAATAAATAAATAAACCAAAAAAATGATAGAAATTTCATCCATATCATGGTTCATAAAAAACCACAAAAAAGACAAAAACCTATGAATAAATTGTGCACACTAGATGCCCTTGTTCCTAGGGTTGATTCAATTTGATCAAGCACCATCACCCTCTTCCTCCATGGTGGAGTGGAAGGTGTAAAGCTATTCCCAAAGAGGTGGCATGGGGCGATTAAGAAGCCACATCTTTATCTCCTATAAATCGAGTTCAAGAGAAAGCCTTAATTTTTTAGGTATCGGAGATAGTGATGCATTAGCAAGAACAAAAGGTCTTTGCTCCTAATCGAGGCTTACTATTGTGAAGAACCCAGATGAGGGAAGGAATGATGGTCTGATGAAGACAAAGACGAAGCTAGGGAGGTTTTCGACAGAGAGAGCTTTGGGTTTCAATTTCCTCCATTGCCGGAGCAAGGCTTGTTCTGATAAGATACGGAGCAATGCCATGGATTGGGTTCTGAGACGACATCACTAAAAGGTTGAATTGAAGACTAAACTCCACTGGGGAGTTCATCAGGCAATGTGAGAGCCCATATTTCATTTTTATTTTTGTTCTTGGTTTTATTTTGTTTTTGTTTTGATTTTATTTGTTTGATTTTGATTTTGTTTCCTAGATTTTGTTTTAGAGTTCTAATTCTTGTTCTTATTTATGGTTTAGGGTTTATGGTTTTTCCACTCCAATAAATTGAATGTAGTCTAATGAACATTTGGCATCGAAGCAACAATTGTCGATGACGGATTTGGGTTGGGAAGAGAAAAGAAAGTAAATTTGGTTTAGGAAGAAAAATGATTTAGGTTTAGGAATCTATGGGGTAGCTTGTAAGATACATAAGTGAAGGAGAAAGGGCAAACTTTCTAAGAAAGAATGTTTGGGGAGTAAAATAAATATTTGGGTTTTTTACAGTTATCCCATAAACTTTAAGTGATAATACACTTGCCTCATTGAGAATTGAAAATTTACACTTACCCTATGTTGTTTAACGCTGTCAATTAACCGTCAATCAAAATTACAGCTAGATGCCTTGAAATTATTCTTGTTCACAATTACACCCAAAGATTTAGAAATCTAACTTTCCCATGAACCAACACCGTAGTCACCTCCACCATTTCTTTTTGGTCATAACCCCTTTTCATCGTACCAATGCTTCGTCTGTCATCACTACCCTTTCGCCAGTCGAACCCCCTCTACTAATCAAACCTCAACACAATTTCCTCCAACAATTGAACCTCAACAGAACTGGATGTCATTCTACCCTTCTGTCACCACTCTTTAATCATAAATTGAGGAAAAAAAAAAAGAAAATAAAACTCAGAACATATGAAAAGAAAGTGAAGTTCTTAGGCTTTCAATTTTGTCATAGAATAGAAAGGGAAAGAGAAAAGGAGACAGAGGTTCCAGTTTTTCATTTCCTTACTCACTAAAATCTCTCACTACAAATCATCACCTAGTCATTGGTCCGCCATCAAAATCAAATTCCCATGGCAATCCCCAACAAATTTAGAAGATACAGTTGATGCAATCGTTCTCAGGAGTAAGATTTTGCTTAAAAGTGGAGTTGGGAGAGGATGGGATGAAATGTTTGGGTTTGTTTGCTCGATATGGTGGTGGCTTGGTTGACTTGAAAATGAGGATGGTCTATCTTTTTTTGACATGCGCTCTACATTGTCTCTCATTTCGATGCACTGCACTGTTGACCCAAAAACAAGGACAACCAAGAAAGGGATGACGATGACAAAATTGTACTAAAGGTAGAGTCAAAGCAGGTGAATATCCTCTTGCTTTAATTAGGAAGCCTAGATGATGGTGCTCACCATTAAAGGGACCAAACAGAGGGTTAAAAGGTGAGTAATTAAGTAGTGGTAACCAAGTTTAACTTGCTTCAAATTGACACTCTACACCCAGCAACATGATTCGCATGGGTTGGATCCATTGGGGGTCAGATTCTAGTTAGAGCTCATGATGGGTACACAAGAATCAATTTAGAAGGTGAAAAAATTGATTTGAAGTAGGTGATTTCTTGCACTATTATCAATCAAAAAGGCCAAATCAATTTTGGGATGAAGTGAGTCGCGAAAGGCGGTGAGTTGAGGAGGTCGAGTTCAAATGGGTCAAAATGAGGAGGTCAGGTGATTTTAGGGACGAGGTCGATGAAGGAGGCGATGGAGGAAGAGGACGAGGTTAAATAAAAAGGCAGAGAGGCGGTGGAGATGGATAGGGTTGTGGTGGAGGCGATGAAGAATGGAATTGGAAATATGAGGATAGGAAGAATAATTTTGGAAAATTATAAATTTCTAAAGCTTTGGTTGTAATTGTAGATCAGAATAAATTCAATGAAACTGACTGTAATTTGATTGATGGGTGACTAATAGCGTTAAAAAAATAAGAGGTAAGTGTAGATTTTCAAATCTTAGGGAAGTAAGTGTAATATCACCTAAAGTTCATGGGAGTAACTATAAAAAGTCCTAAATATATATATATATTTTTTTGTAATGGTCAATGACAGTATTGACTTTGTAGGAGGTAAGTGTAGGTATTTGAAATGGTGAGAACAAAATTGTAGGTTTAACCAAACCTCAAGGCAGGGTTTTGGTAATTTTCCCTAAACCTAAATTCCTAATTCTCTTTTCTCTCGTTCTCGCTCATCTCGCTCATCTCGCTTGTACACGCCAACCCCGGACCAGAACAGACAGCAGGTACCAGCCCCTGCGCAGTACGCACACCCACCCACCGGCCATACCCTGCCGCCACCGCCCACACCCTGCTGCCACCGCAACCACCATTGCCACTGCCACCGGCTTTATCCATTCCCACCTTCATAGGCCTCCGTTTTCGTTTCTTCAGTTAATCGGCACTCGGCAGCCATGATTCCAAGTCGAGACTCCTTCCATCAGCTCATCGTCTCATCGTCCCCCTAATTCCTCACTGTTTGAACGAAATCTGATCGGATTCCTTGTAGTCATATTGTTTGTTACGTCCTGTGACTGCGAGGAAGCTGCTGAAGCCTGAAACGAGTAAGTCTTCTTAAGCTATCTGGTCTTTTTTGTTCATTAATTTTCTACAGTGAAGAATGAACATAAGATTTAAGCAAGTCTTCCTTTTCCAATGAGTTGTTGCGTTACAATAAAAGTAAATGGAATTGTGGAAGACCTGGTAGCTTTCGAGTTGAACGGGTAATTAGTGAAATTAGTCTTAGCCCATTGGTTTTGTGGTGAATCACCCTAAGCAGTGAATTATGAAAACCAGTGAAGAATTTATGCCATTTAGGAGATTGTACTCAAAACTTGTAGTTCAGAATATATGTTAGGGAGGCTGCTGACATTATCCTCTGATTTGATGGAAGGGCCAGGGCAGCTGCAAGTTTCTTCACATCATCAGTTGTGTTTGTTGCAGTTATAGTGATCCGCAATCTAGTACCCAAAAAAGAACAAAAGAGATGATAAAATGCTGTTATTTTGGGTTAGAATTAGCAAGATACATTATCTATGAAAGGGCTGAAAGGTTTCAAAGTCTGCCATGAAAGAGCTGAAACAGTATATAACTTCTACATTCTCTCTGGGGATGAAACAACCAGTTGTAATCAATCTTCCAATCTAGGATATGTTTTATTAGGTATGTTTTACATATCACATCTTGATTTATTTTTTATGTCTTTCAACTATACTGGTTTTTATGCAAGTTTAGATATTCTCTTCTTTCATATACAGGAAAATTTTTATGGTCTTCTATTAGCAGCTGGTTCAATTTTTATGCATATATTGCTCTGCTATTTGCAACATGCTTGAGCTGTTTTCTTAATGGAGTTGGCATGGTAAAAAAACAGCTACCGTGGTTCAGTTCAGTAGCATCATTCTCCCATATAGAGTTTTGCTTGAACTTTTCACTTATCATGACATAATTCCACACATGCTTTTTGCATGCAATATGCAGATTCTTTGCATTTATATCCTAATATTGAGCTGATTAATCTAACAAAATACCAGTTAGTCTTTTACATACGTGGGTAGCTTCGTATTTGGCTTATAAAAGCAATCAATACCTTCCAAATCTCTTCCAATTACTCTGAAATTCCCCTTGAACTGAGGCTGGACAACTGTTATGGTTACTTTGGTATACGTACTTCTTTATTTGGGTACATCTTATTTTCTAAACTGAGATTATGATATTCTAAATCATAAGGTGCTCAACATTTTTATCAGTTGGCTGATCTGGTTTTTGATTGTTCTCTTAAGTGTCTTATGGCATGTGACACTTTTTTTTTTTTTAATCTTCTTCGAGTTTGAAAGCAAGAAGTCCATGGTTTGGGGCCAGGCCTCTGTTGCCAAGTGCCATATCTATCTAGCTAATGGAAGCGATTTTGAATTTCTAATGGAAAAATAAAATTTTGCAGGTTCTTCTCCAGGGTCCAAAGAATGCTCATGAAGTAGTGAAGCACTTTGGACCTGCTCTTGGTGTTCCACACAGCCACATCAAGCGTAGAGGAAAAAACAAAATATATCTAATGGGAAGTGCAATGGTAACTTGCTAGGCTGGAAAGGAAGAAACTTTGAAACTTTGGATTATCATTATTTTGTTGAGGTTGAATGATTGACGAACTTGGTTGGTGGGTGTAACTTGTGCTGAACTTGGATGAACTTGCTTGATTTTGTGTTTGGTTGGAAGGGACTTGATTATGTAAGCTGTATGTTTTTCTTTTCCAAATTTAAGTTTTTCAAATTGAGCTCATTACCGACTTGAACATACTTAATCGAGCTCGAACCGAGCTCCACCGTTCAAGCTATTCAAAAGTGGTTTGAGCCTATTGAATCAATGAGCTTGAGCTTTCTTCGAGCCGAGCTCGAGCTTGAGGTGTTTGGCCTTGGTTCGGCTCATTTCAACCCCTAGTTGCAATGAACTAACTATATTATATGCATTTAAGGAAGTTTTCTTTGCTTGTGATGTGATTAGATTGATTTGTTTACTATTGTGAAGTTGGAGTAATTTTAACATCTGTTCAACATAAAGTTTGTTGCTTTTGGACAAAAGAGACATGTCTTAATCTATAAAGCATAGAATTTGTTCAACATACAGTTGTAGTAATAACTATGTTATTGTTTCTTTGTTTGGTTGTATGTTCTTTTTCATTCTTGGATAGTCTTGATGTTTTTGTTCTCACCCTAAATTGAACTGAAAAAGGTTTCTTGGCTGTGGAAGTAAACTATGACAGCATCATTAAGTCTTGTTTGTGGGTTGTTTTGTGTTTCCATTTTGAAGTTAAGGATCCAACATGAAATGGCATTGAGGAACAAACTGTGCCAAAACATTGATTTGATGAGTTATTCAACCATAGTGTGGTGGAGATCATACAGCTCTAAGATAGATTTTAAGAAGCTGAGGCCAATGATATTGAAGAGGATAGAGAACAGGGCTAAGGACTATCCAGTGCCTGCTATGGTTCCTGTGGCACAGCAGGTGCTCAGAGCCAGAACTCTCCTCTACCAGGGGGTCTCTATACTGCTCAAATGTTTTCCAGTATTCTCCTGCAAGTAAGTAGTTGCTCTTGCATGCGCAAGTTTTTGAGAGTGAGCTTTGGTAGATTAGGTGTGCTCATCGATCTTCGATAAAATGCTTTTGATGGGAATGACACAGTTTTACTGTGAAGCCATATATTATACTTACTGCTATGAGAATCAGATATGTATCCAGCATTGAAAAGCCTGCAGAAAGTTGTGGTGTCATATGTGTGAACTCGTGTTTTGAATTTCTAACCAAATCTAATCATTGGGTAATGGTTGTCCAAGAGCAATCTGTGTATGTTTGTACAAACAAATGAGTGTATATGATTGTCTTCTTGCAGAGTATTTGTACTTTATGTTCTATCTTTAATTATGATTTGGATTATTAAGAAGACCAAGTTTGAAATTCACTGGGTGAATTTTTTGCAGGTTCTGTCCAGAAGTATATATTGGTGAGAAAGGTCACTTAATTAGGACATGTTGCGGTTACAGAAGAATAGCAAAGAATAGGGTTCATGAATGGGTCCGTGGCAGTTTGAATGATATTCTGGTTCCAGTTGAGACATTTCACCTGCACAAGATGTTCCAAGGTGTTGTCAAGCACAACCAAAGGTTTGATTTTGATCGTGTTCCTGCAGTAGTAGAGCTTTGTTTACAGGCTGGGGCTGATCCAGATGACCCTAATTTGCGAATTGATACATCGGCATCTGATAAGTTGTCCAGTGGTATTGACGAAACCAAGTCTTTGTCTCCTGATGATTTGCTCATGATAGGGAATGGCACATTGAAGGCATGGGAGACTCTTATATCTGGTGTTCAAAAGTTGTTATTAGTTTATCCTGCTAAGGTCTGTGAGTATTGTTCAGAAGTTCATGTTGGGCCAACAGGGCACAAGGCTCGACTCTGTGGAATATTTAAATATGAGAGCTGGCGTGGTGCCCACTATTGGAAGAAGGCAAAGGTTGATGACTTGGTTCCTCCAAAGATTGTTTGGAGTCAACGGCCTCAAGATCCCCCGGTGCTTCTGGATGAAGGGCGAGAGTTTTATGGCCATGCTCCAGCTGTTGTTGATCTTTGTTCAAAAGCTGGTGCCGTTGTTCCAGGTAAGTACCATTGCATGATGAAAGTTCAAGGTCTGTCAAAACCAACTGCCAGTTCAGGATCAAGTTGTGGTGGAGAATTTTGAACTCCATGATGTTGTAGCCTTTCAATGCAGGCATAGTTTCTGCCTTCTTCAGCTGGGGAGATCAAGAGATAAGAGAGATGCAACTAAAAGGAAAGAGCAATCGAGGAGAGCAATGGTCTGCTCCACTGACTTCAGCATCTGTGCCCACCGTTAATGTCTCTTGAAGTAGAACTCCTACTCTTCCGACGTATTCGACCACAATCAAACAAACCCTTCTCTGAACTTGTCACCATTCAAATTCATCTCCTGAACTAGAAGTTCTTCGTTATTGCAATAATGTCGAAGCAGGAATATTCCTTGCTTCACGCATTTGAGGCATCGAATGTATCTATCATTACCATGAGATTAAGATAATCCTGGAAGCTGAAGCAATATATGAGAGCATCTGCAAAACTATCAACTAGATGGAGAAGAATAGATTTCAATCACGGGCCAATATGGGTTCAATTTCCAGGATATTCTTCCAAAGACTTGCTAGCGCATGTTCCTTCAAGAAGCTGCCAACAGTCGCAGGATTCAGGAAGCAGATTGCTTCCCGCCCATGGAAGGCCTTACAGGGCGCAACTTCTTCAGTTATGCACTGCCAAAGGGTACAAGGCATTTTAGCTCGAGTTATATTTACCTGTCTTCACATTTTCAGGGCCAATTCGTTTTGTCTAAAGTCAACTAACTTTTTTTAACTTTTTCATCTTTTTTACGTTAAACCAATTTCATTTGAAAGTCAATGTTATGTAGATGCAATAATCAATTTGAAAGTAAATTTTTAGGATGTTGTTAAATTTTTATGAATTTTTCTTTTTTAAGACTTGAAACTAGAAAAATTCATAAAAATTTAGTAAGATTATAAAAATTATATTTTCAATCGATTATTGTAACTACATAATATTGACTTTTAATTAAAATTAGTTTCAAGTAAAAAAGATGTAAAAATAAGAAAAAGTCATTTTGTAGTCAATTGACTAAAGTTAAAACGAATTGGGTGTCAATCTCTTATGTATTGAAATCCTATCCTAAATTGTTGATATTTTTGTAACAATTTATCCTTTTTAGCTTTATGATTAAAGAAGAAGAAGAAGAAGAAGCCGAATGTTTAAACTCGTTAAAATAGCTCGAGTTCAAGACCATGATAAAATTAAACCAATTTTGTTTTCGGTTTAAGGGTGGTCATCTTGAAACAAAAAGAAACTCAAGAAGCTTCAACTTATTTGGTCTGGTTACAAAGAAATTTTGTTTGGTTTAGGATTAGAACTAAGTAGGGGTCAATCAAGAAGCATTTCTTTTCTTCTTCTTCCATTGTTTATTCTACTAATCTTGGCGCCATTTGGTTGGGATTTTAAGATTAAGAAGGAATATCTTATTGTGACAGTTATAGATATGAGGGTTCGATCTGAACTTTTCATGTATGTGAGTTGTCACAATATTATGGTCTTTTTTAAAAAGTGATTATTTATATTTTGATTTTTTTCATTTAGAATCAATATCAATTGATTACTAATGCTTTATTTTCTTAATAATTCATTTTAATAGTATTTTTTTAATAAAATAACTAAATTTTATTGTTTTATTATTTATATTTTGATTTTTCTCATTTAGAATCAATATTAATTGATTGCTAATACTTTATTTGCTCAATAATATCATTCAACAATATTTTTTTTATAAAATAATTAATTTTTATTTTTTTCAACCACCAACATATATAGAGAACATTCATGAAAAAATGTTCCAAAAAATGTTTTTGTTTTATTTTTTAAAAGTGTGGGCTTCAAATGGTGTATAATTGGGATAAAGAAATTACATCTACAAAAAAAAAACACTTTAAATCACATTTTTGAATATATATATATATAAGTCAAATAAGAATTACTTTTTGGGAAAATGTTATGAGAGTGTTTTAGAGCCTTTAATTTATCGAACATATATTTTAATGATAACTTATTAACTTTTTAAAAGGTATTTCATTCCAATTAAAAGTTCAGATAGAAAATGACCAAATAATCAAAATAAACAATAGACAATCAAACCAAATGAAAAGTGAATTAATGCCTAATAATGGATTTGCCGACATAAAATATAATACAAATAATAAAAATTTTCAAAATTTATTATATATGATCAAATATTGCAACCACAAACCAAATCTCCATACCCTCAACTGGTTGACCTCCAAATCACATAACTTCCATCAAAGAAACATTCATAAGCTCCATGGACGAGCCACCCCAACTAGCGGTGTACACGAAATGCAGTGAACCCTCAAAATCACATAAATTGATCAGCACCAAATCAACAGTGCACGGTTTTATACGATTCTGGTTATGGTTTGGGTTTAGCAATCTTAGAATTGAATATTATATGGTGCAATTGTGGTTTTTAAATGTCATAACGAGTAAAAACTGCATGGGCCCAATAGGAGAGACCTAATCCAGCATAAATTAAAATTATATACCTAATTAGCTAATTCTTTGCCATTTTGATCTCTAATTTTATCATTTAAAATTAATTTCTTAAACTCAAAATTAAAGTCCAATACTTAACGGAAGACCCAATCCATTATTCATCATATTTCCTTCCCCTAGTGCCTAGCCCTCCAGCCTAATCAAATTCCTCTTGTTCCCCTAGTTGCAGAATTACATTGCTCCCAGACAAGAGTCATGAGTTAAGATCATCAGACATTCAGATGAGACAAAGGATATTGGAGAGTGGAGAGAAACGACCATCATCGGGACCTAGGTTGTTCGTCGGACAGCAGATGCTATTGTACATTTTTGTTTCAATTGTCGTTGCCGGATAGGTAAGAGAAAATTTCTTAATGTTTTTCTAGGGTTTTTTCTTAAGGTGCACATAATTTATTGTTCATTTTTAGCGATTTATGTGCAACAAATAAACTAGCTAATTCTCTTTAAAAATGAAATGGAAGAAATTTGGTGAAGGACAAGAGGGCCGTGTAGCTTAGGAACATAACACCGAAACCCCTCCCTTCCTTTTTTCTTTTAAATATTTTATTGCACCTCTGCCAATTAAAATAGCCTCTTAATTTAGGATGATAAATTTGATTTATTTTAGATTTGTATTTCTTATATGTGTTGGTTTTATGGACTGAATTGTATTTTTTATTTTATTGTCTATGTTATGTGCTTATATTAATTATTTTGATTTAATATGGTAGATTTGTAATATGAAAAAACCGTAATCGAACCATATTTATGCGATGTTCTTTTTTTATTTGCATGCAAAACGGTGTAGTTATAGTTTCTAAATTATAAAACCATTTACTATGTGGTGTGGTTATGGGTTTGACCCTAAACCACATTAACCTGCACTATAAACACCCTTAACCCCCACCCAACCCAAGTCCACCATTTGGAGGCAAATAGGAGAAACCACTTGCAAAAAGCAAGGATTTGAACTTTAGCCAGCCATAAGAAACAGTAGATATGCCAGGGATTTAACTTTGGTTAACTATGAGGAATAATGAGTATCATGTCAATTAGCATACAGGGCATCTACGTGTATATGCGTGTTAAGGTAATGAGATAGAGAGAGTGGAATGCCAATAATAGAAAAATATACATATACATAATATGTGTGTATGTATGTATGTGTGTGTCAACAAGTATAGGGGTGGTAACGAGCCGAGTTGAACTTAAACACCCAGGGCTCAAGCTCGGCTCAATAAGTGATGAGGTGGGCTCAAGCTTAAGCTTGAATTTAGCGAGCTTACTAAAATAAGACTCAAGCTTTGCTCGATAGATGTTCGGGCTTGATTTGATGGCTCGATGGGCTCAATCCTCAATTGAAAAGCTCAATCCATGAACCTTAGTTCGAGCTCAAGCTAGTTCCAAAAATTTTGTGAAATCGATAATAAAATGAAAAAAAAATACTACAACAATGTCCATAATAATACTGTGAAAAAAATTTGCAATTCCAGATTTTTCTTAATAATTTCTTATTGCTTTGCTCAATTTGGAAGAAAAACAAACCGTAACCTATACTAAGAACATTTCCCTAGTAATCACTTACTAGACTCTTCCAATCGGATAAGAACACAAGCAAAACAATCAAAGAGCAAGTTATTAGATTTATCATGAGCACTAACAAAGCAATCAAAGAGCAAGATACGATTCAACAAACCATAGTTGCTAGACCAACTAAATCAACAAACCTACCTCAAAATTGCTCAAATTCTTTCTTGCCCAGGCAAAGATCTCTCTTCTCTGAAGACATTGAGTGGTTTATTATCGTTGATGATGCCAAAGAGTATGTGATTCTTGCCAAGTAGTCGAGGACTAGGACAGAGGTTGAGAACCAAATCTTTCTCTTCTCGGGAGACATTGACTCACTGATTTATCATCAATGATGATGAAGAATGTGTGATTCTTGTTGGGTAGTCTAGGATAAGGAGGTTAGGGCTCTTCTGAAGAGCCACACTCGATGGTCATTAATCGGTCAAGGGTTGGGGTTTTCGTCGACTTCTTTCAAACTAAAAGGGAGAGAAAGGGGTGTAGTAGATGATTATGTTTTATGCATTTATGGAATAAAAAATTTAATCAGGTAAACAATTATAATTATACTAGTATATTATATAAGGTTCGATAGGCTTGAAAATCTATCGAGCCGAACTCTATCATGTTCAAGCTTGATTCGATAAAGGATTTGAGTCTCAAAGTTGGCTCGAACTCGAATTCAATTTGTTAACTAGAAATTCAAGCTCGAATGCAAATAGCTCAATAAATGTTCTATTTGTTACCAGATATGTATATATGTATGTATATAAAAGGTAAATTCCACTCCAGGCCCTTTAACTTATTTTCATGTCCTAAATTGACACCTAGGTTAAGATTATCTTATCAAAGTTTCTTATCTTATATTGTGCATCCCAATTAGTTCTTTTCCTCAATTAGACCGTTAAATTGGATGGAAGTCACTAACATGGTATTAATTAACATTAAAATAAATTTAAAATGATAATTTTTATCTTCAAGATTTTTTAATCAATTATTCTAAACATTCAAATTTTAAATATACTATTTATAGCCCTAATCTCATCCAATAAATAAGAGACAACTTCTAAACCTTAAATTTTTTAATTCCTTACTATCCAACAAAAAAAAAATAACTTGCCCACCAAGCAAAATCAAATGAACAACGACCGAATCAGATGAACTAGAAACAGGGACCGAATTAGATGAAGAAAATCTGTGATCTATCCATAACAAAGCTACCAATATACATCCAAAAAACATAGAAGAAAATGAAGAAAAGAACAAGAAGAATAAGGATTGCTTTTAGTATATCTCACCCCCGTGGTTTCACTGCTCCTGTTTCCTCCGCCCGTCGCTATCTCCGTATGGCCAAATTTGACACTTTTGTTGTCTTTGTCTCCCATTGCTAACCATCAAATCGGCTCTCTTCCTATAACAATCACTACTCTTTCACATTGATCCAACTCCTTAGGAATCGAAATCCCAAGATTGGAGAGAAAACTAAAAAGAGAACGAAACCATAACTTACTATTTCCACTGATCCCAATGGGGCGTTGGGGATTGAATCATTGTGTTCCTAATCCCCAGACATAATCGTAGCCCAAGTATATCTATCACAGTGGTTGTCACGGTCATCATTTTGGCCGTTGTCGAGAGCAAGGTGAACTAGGTTCTTGACAGGACCATCCATCGCCGCGCCGTTCAAAATAGGACAGGAGCGAGTGATTGCGAGACCTGTGATCTTAACATAGTTAGCATTTAACAGTTGACAATCCCACCTTTTATCTTTGAAATATGCAATTTGGTGGACAATTTGTCGTTCAATTATATTATCTCCTGGGGTTTAGTCGGGTGAGCTTCGTCGTCTTGGACCCGTTGGAGTTTGCCAAGGTCGTTCGTCGCCTCAAATTCATAGATCTAAAGAAGAAGATACATGAGAGGAAAAAAATTTGAGGAGATCATGAGGTGGGAGATTTTAAGATAAATGGGAGTAGAGAGGAAGATGGGTTGGATAGAATCTAAAATTTAAAAATTTTGGGGAGATCTAAAAGAGAAAGATTTGGTGTTTAAAAAGTAGATTTAGAGGTTTAACGTTTAGAATTATTGATTGAAAAGTTTGATGATCAAAATTGTTATTTTACTTTATTTTAGTATTAATTAATTTAATGACAGCATTTTCAATTACGGAGTGCAACGGAGTAGGCAAGATTTGCGAATTAAGCATATCCACTCATAACGGACGGGTAAACGAGTGAAAATACTTGCGATGGGGAGAGCATAAGTAGTAAATTTCACTCGTTTGGTGGGCATGGGCATGTGACAGGTAGGGAGTATCCATCACGGATAAATCTGCCACGCCTACCTGTGAAACCCTCTAATTATATGAATTTTCAATTTTACCTTTAATGTAAGTGTCACCTCTCTAAATTACCTAAATGGCTAATTCGGTAATTAACTAATTATTCCTTAATGCTTCAGCTTTAGCCACTTGTGCTTCTGACCTTCACGTTTCACCGATTTCATTTGGAATTGGGCGCTGGGTTTAGGAAATTAGGAGGCCTTGTCGTGTCATTCCACTGCTCACGACTGCACACAACTGTTCACATTCAGCGCCAGCGGCACCATGAATAGATCTTGAGGTCATTTTGTTTGACAAATGCTTCGACTGAGAGGGAGAAATCAAGCTGCAGAGGTGGGTGACTGTCAATCGATCATGGGAAGATCGACGACCACATTTTCTTGTGAAGCCGATCATGGGTGACTGTCAGTCGTCACCCACTCCTCTGCAGTATACATTCATTCATAATTTCCTTGGTCGATCAACTAATCATTAATCGATCAATTACAAGCTAGTTACTTAACTAGTATATATATACATATGTCTCTAATTAGCTAGCTTTTTATATCATTGTATATATAAGATGATCAATTTGTGTATTGGATTCATTGGTGAATGTTTTCAATAAATCTGCAGGTGAACAAAATCTTGAAGGACTACACCAAGAAGCGAGAAGAACGAGAAAGGAGAAGCGTGGATCTTGGGTAAGTTTTCATTTGTCCTTTGCTTTGAAATTAGTATGTTTCCTCCATGATGCTTACTTTGTATAAATTCTTATGTTGCATTTGTGATTATTCCATGAATATATATTTTGGATGCACCCAGAGTATCCTCCATCCGAAAAGCAAATACTAATCTTCTGGAGGTATTATATGAATATATATATCAGTGAACCAAGTTGAGTTCAAGAGCACCAATTCACTGCCATATGTGACACTCAGATTTAAAAGTGTTTTTTCTTTCATGGTGCCCTTAAGTCGGTAATAACAACAAAGAAACAGGTTCTATGTAAGAGCGCATCGAATGTGATAGTCCAGATGAGATATTAAAAAGAAATAGGTTCTATATAAGAGTGCATTGAATGCTCTAGATCTTTTATTGTTAGATGAATTCATTTTGTCATTTGCATATTATCATCCGCACCAACTTAAGACATGATGGTTGTTCATTTGATTCTTTCTATGCTATTATGTAAGATCAACCACAAGTAGACATGTTGGTTGTTGCACTTTTTATGAGGATATGGAGGATGAAGATGTAGAAACGCTTTCTTTATTTTGTTGAACATTTTTGTTAAATAATGTTGTATGTTATTCGTGTGACTCCAAATGAAGTTATATGAATTCCTTTGGTCTACCCCTTTTTGGAAATTGATTCTTTCATTTCGTAGAAAGATGCACCTACAACCAAAGGGTGAGGATGAAAGTGGTGAAGATTGAAGAACAGCAAGAAGATGATTAATGTCAAATGTTTGGAGACTGTCACTTGCTTGTTTATGAATGATGCACTTTTATTGGATCATGAATATTATTTGTGTCAATGAATGTTTCTTGTGTTTATTGGATGTGATGTGAATATGTGTAATTTATGACTTGATGATGAATATTTCATGTTTCTTTTTATGAAACTTAGAAAACTAGCCTATACAGCGGATAACCCGCGGACATGGATATCCGTGGCTTGTAAGGGTGGGTGCTGTTTTCTGCTCGTTAGCGAATACCCGCGAGTCAGTGGGTATGAACAAACCCACAGGTGCGGATGGCAGATAGGGGCATTCGCGCCAGATTCGCCTCGTTGCCAAGTCTGTTTTCAATCCAATTTAATGGTGAAATTGATAGAAATAATCTAATTGGGCGCGCAATATGAAGTAAGAGACTTGAGTAGGAGAACATTAATTGCAAGTTCGTTTTGCTTTAATTGGGCCTAGTTAACGCATTTTTTTAACTTTAACCTACTTTTAGTGGTGGGACCACTGTTTTTTATCTCTTCTTAGCCCCTACTATTTTGTTTATTTACATTGACCAAGTGAAGAACAAGGATGCCCGATCACAAACCGGCAGCGACCAAGATTCTATCTTCTCCAACAGCACCAGTTTTCTGACTCGACTCCTCTAGCCACCTACCTCGCTACCCACAGGCCTTCTTCCTTGTTCTTCAAATAAAACCCTAGATTCCTAATGTCCCGGTCCCTTCCCATGGCCAACAACTCTCTTTTTCTGACCAAGCCACCCTTTGAAGCCGGATCTGACTCCTACCTCGATGGCTACCGCCGCCGTAAACACCTTCAGGTTTCCTCATGTGTGGCTCGGTAGGTCGCGATCTCGCATGGTGGATAATAGTTCACCCGATTGGTGGATGCCAGGGTTGCGAATGGCCAGGTAGGGTGGCCTTTGTTTGGACGGTGGCGGATTAGGGAGGACGGGCGACATGCGTGCTCAGGGTTGGCGTTCAAGCAGCAGTAACATGGCAAATAAAAGAATTGGATATCGGAAGGAAGAGTTTTGGGGATGAAAGCTTGATTGAAAGACTTAAATGGGTATGACTGCTTTTGGGATTAGCTAATAGAGGGAAGAGATTCAAATGAGGCGTGAAAGGGGCAAATAAGGAAATGAAAAATGAACCTACTGGGCTATGTGAAAAAACGAGTAACTTGCTTGAGTTAAATTCAAACAAACTGACTCTAAGTTAAGATACCAATTTAACACATGAAAATAAATTAAGAGGCCCGTGTGAAATTTACCCATATATAAAAACAAAGTCTGTCGACGTGAGCAACTCGGTCATTTGACTCATTTCAAAGCCACCCCAAGCCTCCGACGCCTTCCCGTGGCTGCTTATTCAACTCAACAGTCGACCCTCATCCGCCTCGTTCTCGCCGATAGCTGTGCCACCGTTCATTCACGCCGTCGCTCCGGCCACTATTAACGTCGCCTCGCCCCTCTTATCCGCAACCGCAATCATTGTAATTGAGATCGCCGTCCTGTTTCTCTCAAATCCCGGTTTCTTCCGATTTCCGATTTTCGGTATATTTGTTTTGATTACTGGGTGGTTCGTGAAGGCAGATTTTTCCGTTCAGTGTTAACCTTCCTAGTGGGCGCATTCTGAAGATTATTAGTGGGATCACTTCTCCTTTATGTTCGGTTCGAGCTAGATTTGCGTCGGTCTCTAAAGTCTGCACCTCCCTCGGAGCTCAGCTGAGAGAAGCTAAGGCAGTTCAATCGAGCCCAAAATGGGGAATGCCCAGGAGGACAGGAGGACGCAGAAGAAGAATAAGAGATCGTTTTGGAGCTGGGTCGTCGCGTCGATATTCTTTAGGCTTGTCCTGGTTTACTTTCCCCAAAACCTCAACTTAGCTTCTCGACCTGAAGTATCTACTCCTCTCACCAGCTTCCGCCGCTGTACGCAGTTTCGCTTTTTCTTCCCCCATTTTCCCAGTACATTTTAAAACTTATCCTTACCTAGATTTTCTTTTTTGAAACTTATTTCGTTGATTTTTGTGTGCAGTGGCTGAGGGTTACTGGCTGAAGCAGTCATCGATGTCTCCATTTTCTGGTGAAATATTCTCCTGATGAATTTATTTCTTTGCAGCGTTTCTTTTTCAATGATCATAAAAATTAGCCTCTTTTCTGCTTCTTAGGATCTATGTATCACGGTTCCCCTCTGTTGCTGTGGACTCTGGGGCCGCTTACCGTGAAGAGGTATTGCAATGATCCCACTCTGATAAATACACCCATATTTAAATAAATATTTGATCCATGTTTATTGAGCTTTTCTTTCTTTTTTTTCTTTTTTCTCCTTTTTGGTGGCTTATTGTAGAATTGAAGGCCAGCCCAATTATCTATTGTACAGGTATAACTTTTGTCTTCCGTTTGTCCATAAGCTCAAGCTTTGATTTGAGTGTCTTATAAGACATTGTGCTTATCTATTTACATAAGCTCAAGTTTGATTTGAGTATCTTATAGGACATTGTGTTTATCTTAGCATTTTTCCTTTATTTTTTGTTGTTAATCATAGCTTAGGGATTATGTATATGGTCATTGCTTTGCTTTTACGTAAAATTCATTCATGTTGATGCCAACCGCATGTTCTTTGCTTTTGCAGTTCGTCTGACTACTAGTAGCGTGCTGTTTTTTTTTTTTCCCTTTTCTGCTCCTTTATTTTGGGATCAAAGTGCAGAGAAGAAATGAGAAATTCTTTGATAAGCAGCTGCTGTATGACTTTGCTTAACATCATATACTTGCTCCCTAAATAAATTCTCTTTTGCCATCTGGTAGTGAAGATAGGCAGCACCATCTCTAGACATAGTAACTGCTAGGAATTGGTGTGGTCTTTTTTGAAGAGGTTTACTTTTTAATCCCTTTTTCCCTCTCAACTGTTTCCTTTTCCTTTTCATATTTATAAATGCTCTCCTGGTTAATGCAAATATTTCTGGATACAGTTTGGTATCTGTGGTTGCTGATGTTGTCAGTGCAATGCTTATCCGAGCCACTGGAAGGACTTTGCAGGTTGCATATGATTGTAGTGTAAAGTCATTGGATCTAATTGAAGAGCTCAAAGTCTCTGGTAACTTTTGTAGGTCTTTAAGAAATTTCTTTTCAACAGCTATACGGGTAACCACCTAAAATACAAACAGGAAAGAAGTAAAATATAAAGTCATATAGTAAGATATAATAAATATTGGAATTCTTTGTTGATGCATAAAACTCATCACCTCTTTTTTATTGTCTTCCTTTATGATGATCGTAGCACATCCTTGTTTTTCGTTTCTTCTCAGAAGCTGATTGATTTGGGCCTTCAATGTAATCAGAAAATTTATCTTCTGGGGATATTGCTGCTCTGGTGTACTTATGGAATCCATTCACAGTAGTTGCATGTGTGGGCTTATCTACATCTCCAATAGAAAATTTGGCTGTTATACTGTGTCTCTATGGAGCTTGCTCAGGTAAGAAGCCAGAGTTTAATATATCTTGCTTTTGACATATCAAGCACTTATTCTGTAGGCTATTCTCCTGAAAAAAAAAAAAAGAAAGAAAGAAATGGTTGTGTTGAAGTGCACAAGAGCCAATTTTTTGTTAAAAGAAACATTTTGTTTTTAATTCTTGAGGTGTTAAGTGAACTTTGTGTATTAGATGAACTTTGGAAAGCGTTGGAAAATGCTTTTGCCTTTAACAGGGTTCTGGGAGGAGCATTACTTGGAGATTGTTCTAATTAGAAGTTACCCCTACAATGTTATTCTACTGCTTTATGCATTTATTTGTTTCCAAATCTTCTTGGCATGAAAATTTTTGGGATTTTTGGTAACATTTTGTGGGTAATGCACTTGCCAAGGAAAAGGAATGTGGAAAGGGTAACAAATAGACAATGTCTCCCCAGCTATACTGTACATAGGGTTCAGTAGCTTAAGTTTTGAGGTAATCAGATCAGCTGTTAATCAAGATCTACTGATGGATTGCAGGTGTAGTCCCGGTGGCTGCTTTTGCATGGGTCATTGCAACACATCTTTCTCTCTATCCTGCTATTCTTATAATCCCTGTATGTTCTGCACTTTGTTTCTTTTGGTGTGCTGGGAAGTGATTTTTGTGGAGAACAATGTTTTAAAATCTAATCAATTTTCACTAATCATCACAGGTGATTCTTCTTTTGGGCTTTGGTCTTGATACTCCTCCAAGGAAATTGTTCCTTCGGAGCAAAGATAATAAAAATGTCAAGAATTCCTTAGCCAATACTCATGATGAAAAAGAAGTGAGCAATTCCAGAGCAGCCAGAGGCTTCTCTTTGAAACCAGTGTTGTATTTTATGTGTTGGGCTTTTCTATGGTCGGTCTATGTGCTGATTCTTTGCGGCCTATCCCTTAAACAGCATGGTGGTCTCCAGGAGATGTTTAAAAGGTATGATACCGGAGATTGAATCATCATCTGCATCATTAAATAACTTATTTATGTCAGACCCTGAGAATTTCTTCGCTTAATCAATGTAACTCTGCTGTATAATTGGCAACTATCTGATAGAAGTGACCTTCTATTTCACTGATAACTTGTTATAGCTTTAAACAGCTGAAGGTAAAAGCTATAAGATTCAAAGAGTTGTTTCAGATTATTATCTTAAAAGTAACCTCAATAACTGTTAGAATCTTCTTCTTATGTTTTATATAATTTTTCCTGTTGTTTGATACTGAGAAAAAAGTGCCATGTGTGAACATACTGGGCCAATTTCTAGCCTGTGCACTAAAAGTTTATGTTGAACAAGAAGGAAATTTGTTTTTTAATGAATAGAATGGCTAGCCCACATGATCATATTGTCACAACTATTATTTATAGCAATGTGATGTAAGTTCTCCACCAGTAAGGCTTAAGGTTTATGCGTTAAATCCCTCATGGTTTATTAAAGGGGTTTCCTCTCTCTATATATTAGGGTGACGCCTCTCCACCTATCACCAATTGGTTTTAGGTTAGATGCTTTAACATCATATCAAAGCTCAAGCTTTATGGACCCCATTCTCAGTGTTATCTCTGTTGTTGCCTGGTTTCTGGTTTCGCATGGAAGTTATCACCAATTGGTTTTAGTTTAGATGCTTAACAATTTATTGCAAAAATAGTAGCTGAAACATAATTGATTGGTTATCTGGGTTTAACACTAATTGTAACGAAGGGGTGATGGGGCATCAAGACTTTTTTTGAGACATCGAACAATACCGGCCCCCCCCCCCCCCCCCCCCCCCCCCTCAATCCATCCGGTTTTTTCTTTGAAGTTATGGCAGCGAAACATGCTCTAATTGTTCTATATTTTGGTTGTTGAAAGTGTGCGACTTCTGCTTTGCTTGGCTGGTTTTTGCAGTACATATGGCTTCATCCTAGCTGTGGAAGATCTCTCTCCAAATATTGGTGTTTTATGGTGAGCCATGCTCACTTGTGTTATTTCCCATATATTTTTTAACCTCAGTCTAAAATCATAAACACAAACTACTTTGTTGCAGGTACTTCTTTGCCGAAGTTTTTGATTTCTTCAGAAACTTCTTTCTGATAGTTTTTCATGCGAATATTATATTCATGATATTGCCTTTAGCCATACGGCTTAAGCACCGGCCATGCTTCCTGGCATTTGTCTACATCACCATCTCATCTATGCTCAAATCTTACCCTTCAGTAAGTTTTCTTAATATAGATTAAGTATAACTTTGTCAGTAGATTTAAATATGATCTCATGTTATACCTGGGAATGTAAGAATGTTAATCCTATGTTTGAGCTGCGGTTTTAAATTGGATCTCTGGCAGAGACTGGGAGATAGGATATTGTTGTTGTCCTTACCTTATCTAGTGTCCTATATCTTGTTTGTAATAGTGCACTTGATTCTGGATTATAACATTGGGAATCAAATACCTTTAGGGTTCTAACGTTTCTTTTTCTTTTTTGCTAAGGTTGGAGATGCTGCTTTATTCTTGGGTCTATTGGGATGGTTTATTAATGAATTAGCAGGCAAGTCCTTAATTTCTGTTTTCCTCTTGGTGATGGAATCAAAATCTCTCTTTTGCTGTCGCAAAACTGTTAGATTTCATGCTTTACAGATATGCAGTTCTCTTTCTTCCTCTTTTGCGGATATGTTGGAGTTTCGCTTCTTAGCCCTGTCATGCACAACCTTTGGATATGGAGGGTACTTATTTTTTTCCTGCAGCTGCATATGATCATACAGGCAGAAGTATTCCTTTTTATAATGACTGACTTAACTCAAACCTCACAGGGCACTGGGAATGCAAACTTCTACTTTGCAACTGCAATTGCATACGTGTGTTTGCAGGTTTATTCTTATAATTAATGGTTTTCAAATTTATATTTACCGGGGAATCACTAGCTTACTGCACAATTAGTGTCTCTTTTGAGGCCTCATTCGGAAACAGCTTTTGTGTTTAGGTCAAAGTTTTGGATTATTTAATAATAGCGGAGATGAAATTGCTGAAGCTAAAAGCTACCCTTAGA
Organism: Aquilaria yunnanensis; assembly: GCA_039654915.1. NCBI lineage: Eukaryota > Viridiplantae > Streptophyta > Magnoliopsida > Malvales > Thymelaeaceae > Aquilaria > Aquilaria yunnanensis. Next base: position 98,207,235 of record CM077593.1, on the reverse strand, counting down.
TAGCTTTTTCAAAATCATAACGCTGATCGTTGACACTAATGCCAAACGGGGCCTGGTAGTGCAAATCTACAATACAGTTCTTGTGGCTTACCCCTGATAGAAATTCTGGCTATAACTCACTGGTCATGGGTTTTGACATGATAATTTTAGTTCCAGAATTTCTGTTGATGTTTGGCTGGTTGAATTACTTTGGCTTCTAACTTGAACTTCTGGTTGACCGCTTACTGCATCGGTGTATGTGGTTAAGTTGATTCAGACTTGATATAGAATCAAGAAATGACCCAAGGGTTCAAGCTTCGCCATTTCAACTAAAATTTTGCTGCCATAAGATGGCCATTTTCAGTTCCTTCACTTGAGTGAACTGATTGAAATCTATCTTGATCTATTGGATAAAGATTCCTATATATGGTAATTGGCTTGTATCCTTCAAATGCGTTTGTAACTTATTGGCTTTCTTTTGCAGGTCATGTTGGTAGTTGAGAGTGTAAGTGCCATGCTCAACCATGACCGGACGTTGAGAAAGCTGTCTGCTCGTAAACTTGGAGATGCCAAATCTTGATTTTTCATTGATCAGATTTGCTACCGTGAGTTTCCTGGGCAGCAAAATGTGATCGAACCTCCTTAATCGGCGTTATATATGATTCATGTTTACCATGATCTATGGCAACTTTTTGTTTCAGGCTGGGTAAACCTTGTTATTGGTGCTCCGCTCTGGTGCTGTACACAATCTTCTTAGGTAAATATATGAGTAGCCCTTAAAACAAGTGAGGTTAGGATGGATTTCGTTTTTGACTGATCGAATTGTGTATACAGCAAAACCAGCAAGACGCTACTGATAGATATTGTAACCTTTAAATAACCTTGTGTTCTGGATTTGCTTGTATGGTTCTTTGCCTGGGAAGGGGAGTTTTTGTGTGTTTGTGAGGCAGATAAAACCGAGTGTAAAGGCCTATAGTTGCTGTCTTGAAGAGATTGGTGGAAGAAAATTCTGAACTTGGCGACAATTTGAACATTAATATTCTGTCTTAAGTTTGGCAAGTCAAATGAGTCTCTAAATTTTTGACTCTGTGATTTAGTGCCTCATTCTTTCAAAACGTAACAAGTTCGTCGGTAAACAGAGTTCGATGTGTAGCTGATGTGAAACGGAGCATAATGAAGTTGGAATATGGCGCCAATTGGTGGGTAGAAAGGACAACGGAGTGGACCATGGAACATTGTACCTGTCTGGTTTGCGAAGAATGGGGGGACCATTAAGAAGAAACAAAACTTCGAGAAAGGGCGACCGTTGGTAGCAATAAAGAGTTGGTGGGGGACCATCTGATGAGAATGTGGGCTTACTAGAGAAGGTTGAATTTCTAATTCCATTTTCAATGTTCGTTTCGGCCACCATGATTTGAAGAATGGATTGATGATGCCAGCGAGAATTAAGTTGAAACTAAGGATAGTAAAAATTACTCGGGGAAATTTTTTTTGCGCTTAGTTTTGTTATTTTATATATTATATCGAATTAGAATGCAAAGTTGAAAAACATTTAGTGTAATTATTTTGTATATAATATATTTGTAGGTTGAAGTTTATCACGGTGGAGTTTGTGTTTGCACTATGATGGGATGGTTCATTTGAGACCCAAAGACTTGATATATTGATGACAATATTAGTTCAATTGTTTGTTATGAGGATAAAATGTCATACTGGTCCATGATGGAACAAATCAAGGAGATAGGGCATGATGAGAAGGCTATACAATGCATATATTTTTGAAAATTGACGGAGATAGGCAGCCAATACAAGCTGTTGCATGATGATGCATCAATTGTTGAGATGGTCAAACAAGTTTTTAAAATTGGTGTTGTGGAAGCATATATTGATCACAATGTTGATGGGGGCTCATTAAGTAATTGTTATCGGTCAAGTGAGCATGCTTGAACCACATTGGAATGGGAATATGGTGTATTGAGATGTCCAATTGGTCAAATTTCATAGGCAAGGAATTTGATTAACTTATATGTAACCTACAAGCAGTAATATAATCCTTATATTATCATCTAGAAAATAAAGCAGCCCATGGTGAAGTAATAGTAGCAGTAGTAGTAGATAAGATGATGTTGGTGTATACTTAGAGGCTGAGTCTACAAGCAAGATCAATAGAATAGATATTTGCTCTACAGGTTGATGAAGATGGGGAACTAATAACTGTAATTAAAAATGTTAAAAGGTAGTATGAGAAAGGGGCTACAAGGATTTCATATAGGGCCACATTTAAGTAGCTGGACATTGTTCCTGTAAAGGTTGTCTGAAGGAGAATCTAGAGTAGCTTTGAATTTGATAAAATGATTGAAGATGGGCACGATAGTGACTCACCATCAAGTTCTGATCCTAGGAGTTACTGTTCAGAAAGTGAGGGTGAGGATGGTCGAATTGATGTTATAAGGGAGACAGTGTGGCTAATTTGTGATGAAAATGAAATGATTTATCACATTGAGTAAAGAATGGTCTTTAAGCACCATATTCAGTTCAAGAAGGATCTCATAAAGCATTCAATATAGAAAAAGCATGATTTTACCTTTGTAACAAATATGTCGATAAGAGTTAAAGTAGTTTGTAAAGCCAATTATTATCCATGGATGATATTTGCATCATCTAAAAGAAGGAAGCATTATTTTCAAATGAACTTGTTCAATACTGATACGATCAAAGAAGGCACAACCAAGGAAGGCAAGGACCCACTGAAGGTTTCTAGTGGACCATTGACAAGGAAAAAGGCTAAGGAGCTCACTAGTGCACTTCAAGCTCGGATGTTGACAGATTGGCGATGTTCTGGTAGAAAATTCATATCTTGAGCTAAACAGATCGGAATTGTGTAATTCTTGATTCATTGGAAAGCTAACATCTGGAGCTGAAAATCGTATGAAGACCGTGAAACCCATTTTTCACGATAAGGAGGTCCAATTTAGCTTCAAAGTCGCGATTTACGAGTTATCGCTGGTTCAGAAGCAGTTGCAGTATTTTGAGAATATCTTTCGATTCAGAAGTCCATTTTGTGTGATTCAAGTGTGGTTTCGAAGCTAAGAAAGAGATCTACAACTTTTATTCTTTGAATTTTGAGAAATCATTGCTTCATCAAGTTCGAATTTCGGCTTGAAGTTGGAGACACAAGCCAGAATCACCCAAGAAGGCTATTTTCGAGTTTTTATGGCCAATCTTGTTTTGTAACGTATTTTATTTTATTTTGGTATTTATTTACATTATTTAGGATGTTATTTAGGCCATGGAATTGATTCAGGTCATTTAGGATAAAAGGAATTCGCTGCACACCTTAAACATGTGTTAAAAGTGTGTTAGAGTCCTAGTTTGACTAGGTTTTCTTGAGTCCTTTGTAACTAGGTTTCCTAGGTGACTTGGGCTGCGAATTTTGCCCAGCTTTTAACCCTAGTTTAGGCCTATATAAAGGCACATATTCTGGGTGTAAAGATACAGAAAAATTTTGAAATAATATTGCTCTTTGGAGAGGTTTTCTCTTTGGTTCTTGGCGGACTGCCTTGGTGCACAAGTGTGCTTGTGTTCTTGGAGTTCTATACTTCTCGTTTCTAGTCACAGGTTGATTAGGGGTGGGGGTTTTAAACCTAGTCTCTTTGATGTCTTGTGGAGCTTGAAAAACATCTTGGGCGAGTTTCATGGTCTTTATACCATCGGGGTTCGCATCAGTTGGTATCAGAGCCACAAGTTCCATTGAAGGACATATCTTTGTGTTCTTGTTTCTCTTCGTTTTTCCTTCAATTTTGTCCAGTAATTTCGTGCTTTAATTCTCTGTTTTAATCCTTTTTCTTCTTGTTTCAGGTCTGTCCTTTTTGTTCCATCCTTGTTCAAACCTGAAAATCACAAAAACAACAAAAAAGAAGTCAATCCGTGTTGTCTAGTGTTCTCGGCTTCAATTCATTTTTTCTTGTTCAGTTCTTATCTTTCTGTTTCATGTCCAGCCCTATTAATCTCTCTTGTTTTCATTGTTTCCAGCATCCTAGAGTCAAGAAAACACCAAAAAAAGAAGGATCTAAGTTGAGGAAGTTTCGGTATCAAAAGTTGTTTCAAAATTGTGCAAGTTTCAATAGTTTCTTGTTTTGGCCAAATTGAAAACTGACTTTTTGTCTTTGCCAGCAAGGAATTTCAAGGAGAACGCTTGTTTAGCATCAAAACAGCAAGCAAAAAGAAAAAAAAAAAAGAGGAAAAAAAAAAAAAGGAAGAAAAGAAAAGAAAAGAACAAAGAAAGGAAAGCTTGCAAAAAGAGAAGTTTTTACAAAGTGTTGAAAGTTTTGCGCCCCAAAACCTATCCCATTGTTTTGAGCCAAAAAGCTTTCTTTGTGGTTCTTGTAATCATCAATTGCAAGGGCTTCCTAGAGTCTTTTAAAGCTTGTTTAGCCCACCTCTTTTGGAGTCAAAATAGTTCTTCAAAAATTCAAGTTTTCTTGTGTGCTTTGAGGATAGTTTTCTTAGAACTTTGGAGAACTCTTTGAATAAGCAATATCTCACTAACAAATTGAGTGTTTTGAGTGTTCATATTTTGAGTGAAACACGTGAGGTGAGTGTTTGTGAGGATCTTTGTTATTTTCAGGAGTATGGAGGGCCAGGAGGATAGAAAGATGGAAGTTAGACACAATAAGGAGCCTACCATGAGAGAATTTCAAGAAACTCTCAATAAACTTGTGGGGAGGATTGAAGACATTGATTTGAGGTTGCCAAGGAAACCAAATCCCATCTTGCAACCAAGGAGAGGACCAAGGAGAGAAGAACCCGAGGAGGAAGAAAGAGTTTGGCATGACCATGGGTTTCTAAGGAGGTGTGAGCCAAGAGAGGACAACAATCTCAACTCCATCAAGTTTACCATTCCATCCTTCCAAGGGAGGAGTGATCCCGATGCATATTGGGACTGGGAACAAAAGATTGAGATGGTGTTTGATTGCCATCATTACTCCGAGAAAGAGAAGGTTAAATTGGCTACCATAAAGTTCACTAATTATGCTCTTGTATGGTGGAATCAAGATGTTACTTCTAGGAGAAGGAATGAGGAGGAGCCCATACATACATGGAGAGCCCTTAAAGCCTTGATGAGGAGGAGATTTGTGCCTAGCTACTACACTAAAGATCAACGCCTCAAGCTTCAAAAGCTAGTGCAAGGCCAAAGGAGTGTGGAGGACTACCATAAAGACTTGGAGATAACCTTGACCCGAGCCAACATTATGGAGGATGAGGAGACCACCATTGCGAGATTCATTAATGGTCTCAATCCTGAGATTGCCAACAAAGTGGAAATGGCACCTTATTTGAACATGGAGGATTTGCTTTATTATGCAACCAAGGCCGAGAGGATCATCAAAAGGTCCAAGGCATCCAAGATGTGTCAAGGAGGAATTTCCACATGGAAAGGAGCATGGAGCAAAGATGTAAGAGAAGTACCCAAGCCAAACATGGAGATCACAAAAGGAGACTAGTCTCAATCTCAACAAGAAAAGTCAATCATGCTTGTACCACTTTCACCACAACAAGTCTTGGAGGATCAAAGAAAAATTCAAAGTGAGCTTGAGAGAAAAGAGAAAGAGGGGAAAGTTGAGGGCAAGAGTGATGAGGGGAAAGTTGAGAGAACAACCGAGAGATTATGTGAAAAGAGTGAACATGAGAGGAAGAAGAGTAGAGAGTTCCCGAGAGAAGAAATTGAGTGCGAAGTTGAGAGAAGACAAGAGTCTAATGAACCCAAGCCGAGTGAAGAGAGAAAGACCAACAAAGAAGCCATACTTTCATCTAACGTAATGGAGTCTTCTTCTAGTGTTGTGTTGTCTTTTTTTCAGGACTTAAGTGGATATGAACTTCAAGAATCAAGTGAGTTGCTGCCCATCCAAGAAGTTGGTGTTCCAAATATTCTAAGCCATGTCCCATGCATTAAAACAAAAAAGGAGGTTGAGAAGGAACAAGTTAAGGTAAGCCTAAGTGATTTCATATGCAAAAGTTTGCCTAACATTGTTTCTTTTCCTATGTTTCAAGGGGATGAAATTAATGCAACTCCAACCGAAGTCATTGAGTGCAAAGGTGAAAATTTTGTGGTTCCTACACCAAAGGAAGATACTTGGAGACTAAGTCCAACCACTGTAATGTATTTCTTCCTAACACCTAGATTTGATGTAGTTTTGCATGAAAATCTCAAACAATGTGTGTTTGCTTGCAATGTTATTTTGACAAATGGTTTTCATGAAACTAGATTAAGAGAAGGAAGTAAACATGGAAATTTGACAAAATATGGTTTTAAAGCTTCTAATTCTTTGGTTTTGTCTAATCCTCTTTGGAATTGCTTGAGTTTCTCTAGAGGAAAATCTGTTTTGTTGTCTTTTGTTTCTGAATTTGTTAGTTTTGCATCCATGTCACATTATTTTATTTTGTCTCAAGTTAAATCTACTTCTTTGGAATTTTTCATGCATAAATTGGTTGTTACACATGCATTACATACTTCTTTGATTCACATTCATGTTCAGCCCATTTTTGTGTGTCAATCTTTAATTTCCAGCAAGTATTTTTTTGTCATGACACATGCATTACACAAACTTTTGAGTCTTGATCTTTTTGCTTTATGTCCAAACCTGAAAGTTTTTATTTTGAGTGAAAATTCTGGATTTAAATTCAGCCTTTTAAGGAGGTATGTTGAGTCCTTTGTTTTGTGTCACATCCCATGCACAAATTTCATCCATTGTTGTGCATATACATGCAAAAATAAGTTTGCTACTGAATTGGTTTCACTTAATCCTATCTACTCCAATCTTGTTTCATTTAAAATGCTTAGGTTTTTTGTGAAATTCGTGCATCCTTGTTTTGTTATTAGTTTAGGCCACATTGTGTTCAATTCTTGTTTGCTTGAATGGCCAATGCAAACTATTGTCTTGACATGCATAACTTGTGCTTTTCATAACCATAACACTTGTGTGAGTTTAGGTCCATTTGTTTTGAGTGCATACAGCATCCCTAGGGTAAATTATTCCTACACTTTTACTTGTTGTGAGAATAATGTTTTTGAGATGGTAAAGGAAATGAAAGTGATGCCTAGAGTTAAGATGAAAATTGTGCAAACATTCAGATTTTATGTGCTAATTGCTTCTAACTTTGTTTTTGACCCTGGAGGTATCATTGCATTTGGATATTGGTTCAGGTTTTGCACAAGATTAAAGCTCCATCCACAAGCATTCCATGCTATTGGTTCATATGTGAAAGGTAAGTGCTTATGTGTTGATTATTTCATTGTTATTGATTCAACTCCTTTTTCTAACGCAGGTTTTGATTCGAGGACGAATCCTTCTAAGGAGGGGGGAGCTGATACGATCAAAGAAGGCACAACCAAGGAAGGCAAGGACCCACTGAAGGTTTCTAGTGGACCATTGACAAGGAAAAAGGCTAAGGAGCTCACTAGTGCACTTCAAGCTCGGATGTTGACAGATTGGCGATGTTCTGGTAGAAAATTCATATCTTGAGCTAAACAGATCGGAATTGTGTAATTCTTGATTCATTGGAAAGCTAACATCTGGAGCTGAAAATCGTATGAAGACCGTGAAACCCATTTTTCACGATAAGGAGGTCCAATTTAGCTTCAAAGTCGCGATTTACGAGTTATCGCTGGTTCAGAAGCAGTTGCAGTATTTTGAGAATATCTTTCGATTCAGAAGTCCATTTTGTGTGATTCAAGTGTGGTTTCGAAGCTAAGAAAGAGATCTACAACTTTTATTCTTTGAATTTTGAGAAATCATTGCTTCATCAAGTTCGAATTTCGGCTTGAAGTTGGAGACACAAGCCAGAATCACCCAAGAAGGCTATTTTCGAGTTTTTATGGCCAATCTTGTTTTGTAACGTATTTTATTTTATTTTGGTATTTATTTACATTATTTAGGATGTTATTTAGGCCATGGAATTGATTCAGGTCATTTAGGATAAAAGGAATTCGCTGCACACCTTAAACATGTGTTAAAAGTGTGTTAGAGTCCTAGTTTGACTAGGTTTTCTTGAGTCCTTTGTAACTAGGTTTCCTAGGTGACTTGGGCTGCGAATTTTGCCCAGCTTTTAACCCTAGTTTAGGCCTATATAAAGGCACATATTCTGGGTGTAAAGATACAGAAAAATTTTGAAATAATATTGCTCTTTGGAGAGGTTTTCTCTTTGGTTCTTGGCGGACTGCCTTGGTGCACAAGTGTGCTTGTGTTCTTGGAGTTCTATACTTCTCGTTTCTAGTCACAGGTTGATTAGGGGTGGGGGTTTTAAACCTAGTCTCTTTGATGTCTTGTGGAGCTTGAAAAACATCTTGGGCGAGTTTCATGGTCTTTATACCATCGGGGTTCGCATCAAATACGAAGTGAAATTGCTAAGAGGTTCAAACACTTCAAGACCTCGATTTGGATGACTGACCAAGTTAGAGATGTAATAGCATGACATCTTAGCATAAAACTAAGCTACATCCAAGAGCATATAGGGAAAAGTTTCACCATTAATTTCTCTATATACCAATGTTGACACCCAATTTCGTCCGGCCATTAAAATAATTTTAAAAAAAATTAAATAAAAAAAATTAAATAAAAAAATGTATTATTATTATTATTGTTATTATTATTACTAAATTTTTTTTAATTAGTTTAAAATATATATATTTTTTTAAGATTTGATATATGTGTGTATATGTGTATGTTTGAAAGAAAAAAAGAAAACTCCATAAAAATGACAAAATTTAAAAGTTTGAGGTAAAAATGACAAAATTAAGAAGTTTCAGGCAAAATTGACAAATTCTGAAAGTTCCAGGAGCATTTGGCAGTTTGTCACATAAAATTTTGAGCCTGCCGACGTTTTTGGCTCAAATTGACAGAAAACGACAAAATTGTCAAAATCAGAAGCTTCAGGAACTTATCCAGAGGCTGAGAGACGTAAAGGACTAAAATTGTCATTTTACCAATTTAAGAGATAAGTTTGAAATTTTTTATTAATTTATCCATCAACAGTTCAGCTAAACTTCCTCTATAAATAGCCCCCCAAATTTTGTGCTGAACACATAAAAAAATAGCAAAAAAACTTAGAGCTCCGTTTAAAAAAAAAGAGAAAATTACAGCCCTTAGCCCCAGCCCTCTTCCCTTCTTCCCCAGAAAGCCAAAATTTTTTTTCACTGCTGTTCCCTCTCTCTCTCTCTCTCTCTCTCTCTGCCGTGCCTCTCTCCTCACCGTCGCCGCCTCCGCCGTGCCCGTGCCGCCGTCGCCCCGCCGTCCCGCCTCCGCCGTGCCCGTGCCGCCGTCGCCCCGCCGGCCCGCCGCCGCGTCCCCTTTTCTTTTCCCTCCTTTTCCTTCTTTCTCCTCGGACCTCCGCCCCTCGCCGGCCGCTGTCTCCGCCGTGCCGTCGCTCGCCGTCCCGTGCCAGTGCCGCCGCGCCACCCCCGCCGTCCCCCCCTGCCCCTGGCCCAGCCGCCGCCGGCCGCCAGCCCCTTTCCCCCCTCGCGCTCGCGTCGCGCCTGTACCCAGCAAAATTCAAAAATTTCAACTTTTAGGTAAAATTCTACTTTAATACTTCATCTTTTCAATTCTTTTCATTTTGGTCACTAATCTTTTTATTTTGTTTTTTTTTCAGAATTAATTACTAACTTTATTTTTTTTACTTGTGTATTTATTTGTTTATTATTGTTATTGTTACTAACCTTTTTTTTTTTGTTATTATTAACTTGTTAACTAACTTACTAACAACTAACTTTTAACATTATTATTGTTACTAACCTTTTAATTTTTGCATTATTACTAACTTTTATTATTGTTAATTAATTTAATCAACTTGGTTAATTAACAATTAATTAATTTGGCTAAATTTTATTATTGTTGTTAATTAATTAATTTAATTAACTTGACTAACTTTTTATTATTGTTGTTAACAATTAATTTAATTAAACTTGGCTAATTTTTATTATTGTTGTTAATTAATTTAATCTAACTTTTACTAACCTTTTTTATTGTTATTAACTAACTAATCCAACTAATCTAACTATATTAATTGTGCTAACTTTTATTATTATTGTGTTATTAAAGTGGATGGCCAAAAAGCCCCACTTTATTAATTGAATTTTTTTTTATGATTAAAAGATAAAAAAAGGAATTTTACGTGAATAATTTTCTAAAGGCTAATAAAAATTACTTTTTTTTTTATTTTGAAACAAAGTTTTTATTCCTTTTAATAAACAAACATAATGAAATAATTCAAAAAATAAAATAAATAAATAAATAAACATAAAATCATTCTTTTAATACATCTTTAAAATTAATAATTAATGAAATAAAAAAAAAAATTAAAACTCCATGACCAAATGATCCGCCAGGATTCATGGCTCGGAAATATTTTTAAATAAAATATATAAAATAAATTTTTTCTTTATAAAAAATAAAAAAAAACTTTAGACTAATATATTAATTATCTATTAATATATAATTTTTTTTAGTTTTCTTTATTAATAAAAAGAATAAAAAGCGTAAAAATTTTGGGTTAATATTTTATTCAGTAATATTTTACTTATTAAATTATATAACTTTTTGTTTCTTTTATAAAAATCTTAATCAAATAATTTCAAAATAATACAAAATAAAACAAAAATAATTGAATTTTCTCTTAAATATTTTTGACTTATTGATTAGATATATTTTCAGAAATATAAATTAAAATTAAAAAAAAAAAATCTTTCATCAGACAAAGAAGAATATAAAAATAAAAATATCAAGACTTTTGTTTTAAAATACATATAAGTTTTCGGTTAAATAATCTTTTATTCCAAAATAAATTAAATAAATATCAAAACTTTTCTTCTTTTGTTTAAAATTTTTGGTTCTCTTAATAAAAAAATAATAAAAATAATAAAAAAATAATAAAAAATAATAAAAAAAAAATAAAAATTTTTAGTTCATGGTATATTGGCTGGAAACTGTCTCGTGCCCGCTTTTGAGCTGCTTCACCTGGTGAAGAGGGTCTGGCTGAGTAACAACGCCCCGTACCATGATCAAAATTTTTATTTTTAAACTCTTTTAAATTAACTTCTTATTAAATAAAAATTAATTATTATTTTTTTTAATTCTTTTATAAATTGAGTAATCCTTTAAAATAATAAATATCTTTCATTAAACAAGAAAACAAAAAAAGTAAACAAGAAAAAAAAAAGAAAGATAAGAAAAATAAAAGAAAGATAAGAAAGAAAAATAAAAGAAAGATAAGAAAGAAAAGAAAGATAAAAAAAATAAAAGAAAAGATAATAAAAAGAAAAGAAAGAAAGAAAAGACAATAAAAATAAAAGAAAGATAAGAAAGAAAAATAAAAGAAAGATAAGATAAAGAAAAGAAAGGAAAGATAAGAAAAAGAAAAGAAAGATAAAAGAAAGAAAAAGAAAAAGAAAAGAAAGAAAGAAAAGAATAAAAAAAGAAAGAAAAGAAAAGAAATTAAAAGAAATTTAAAAAAAAAAAAAAGTAAAAATAAGTAAAAAAAGAAGAAAAAGAAAGAAAGTAAAAAAAGAAGTAAAAATATAAAGATAAATTTTTAGTTAGTATTAAAAATCATTCATAAATAAAAAGAATTACCATTTAAAAATTAATTTCATAATAATAAGAATTAAATAATTACGATAAATCGATTTCCATATCCGGATGATCCGGCAGGATCTACGGTTTGGAAAATATCAAACTTTTTAAAATAAATAAATTAAATAAATACAAAGATAAAAATCCATGTTTACAATATGGATTAAATTATTTAAAATTTCACCAAATTCCGTGTCCAAATGACTCGGCAGAGTCCATGGTTCGGAATCAAATCTTCCGTGTCCAAATGACTCGGCAGAGTCCATGGTTCGGAAGTATAAAATTTCATACAAATTAATTAATTTAAAAATCCACATTTCGACTAATCCAGTTAAAATTTCTAATTTTGAAAATTAACTGAGAATTATTTAAAAGCAAAGCAAAACAAAATTAAAATCAACCAAGGTGCCAATTTTTGGGCGTTTTAACAAAGTTGTTTTAACGTAACCGTACTCCCGATCCCCGAACTCTCGCAGACCAATTTTAAGGTGACCAATCGACCTAGGTGAAACCGATTGGTGGCGACTCCAGAAAACCCGACGTTGCCACAGCTTGGCGACTCCACTGGGGAGTCGACGTTAGTGAGTCGAGCCTAAAGTTGATTTGTTTTTATTTACTTTGCTTTACTATTATGTGGATTTATATATTATATTTACTTAAGTAAACATGCATAATGCATTCACAAAATGAAGCTCTATACCCGAGCTTCCTTAAATCAAACACGATTCTTTCTAAGCGGAATTGGTGTTGCTGTCCTTGTGAGGCCACGGTCTCCAAGCCTTCACCGGTTTCAAAGTAGCAAAGTAGTGTATTGCCTTCTGAGACGGTTAGTCTCTGCATGGGCCCACGAAAAGCTACGACTGGAATTAATCCATTCCTTACATAAACCCTAGAGGGTAAGGAATCGGGCCGTCACTATGATTCAGTGACGGGATTCGGGAACTATCCCTTGCCTTTTTGATAAACCACCTTCTGCATGTAGAATTCCTTACTCCACCTTAGAACCAGCCATTAAGAATTTCCCATACCTCGGTTCCCATTTCCATAGGTTTTGTTTTATCTATATGTTTGTATGATCCTATGTGTTATTTTTTTTACTAACTCTATTTTTCCTTATTTTTCCGGCATATACATTTCATCATTAAAGATAAGTATTTGGTGAAAGAACTATTATCATGGATATTCTCGATTATCTTCCCACGGCTGTTACTGGATCATGGAATGACACGGTAATCGAAACTCAGCCTGAAGCTATGGAATATTCCGAAACGGCTCAAAAGCTTCACAGAGATGCTCTGACATCCCATTCTCACGTACAGCTTAAGGACCAGGTATCGGTCCGGATAAATCAGAACGACACCACGGAATTATTGCAAGTCTGGAATAGTTGGAATTCTACTGATCGGGAAGCTTTTACGGCAAAATATGGTCACATCACTTGCCTACTAAAGGTTACCGTTGATGCATCACTTGTCCGGGCTCTAATACAATTTTGGGATCCATTTTATCGATGCTTTTCTTTCGATAAGATGGATCTGGTTCCAACCATTGAAGAATACAACAGCCTCTTGGGTTGGTCCTCCGACTATCCAATCGAGACTTATCAACATGATAGAAGAACGGAGCCTCATCGAGCCCTAGCAAAATTATTGGATATGCCAGCTTCCAGTCTTCAAACCAAGTTTGCAACAAAAGGATCTCGAAAATTTATCAGTTGGATCGACTTAAAACAATTAAGTCACGTTCTCCCTCAGAAAAATCAACGACGCAAGCTTTTCGCCTTGGCGATATATGGCCTGGTAGTCTTCCCAAGAATCGTCGGATTCATTGAAGGAGACATCATTACACTATTTGAGCAAATCTGCAATGCTCAAATAAATCCGACCTCAGTAATATTATGTGAAACTATCAGGGCATTAAACTTTTGTCGCCAAAGAGGGGGCAAATTCATAGGATGTTCACATCTCCTCAACATTTGGATCAAAAGCCACCTTCCTTGTGAGAAGCAACATTTTGGAAATCGCTTTTCAAAGGACTTCATCCCAATCGAAGCCTTTTTGAAAAGTGAAACCATTCATCACGACAGCAAGGAAGCATGGGTTGATTATTTCAAGAACATCACCGAATTCCAAATTGAATGGAGAGCCCCCTGGTCTACCTCCACCCGCGTTGTCTACCGTTGCGGCAATTGCCCGTGGGTTCCTCTCTTAGGTATATGGGGAGGAACAAGTTATGCCCCAGCTCAAGTACGAAAACAATTTGGGTCTATGCAATTTATACCCATGACGCATAATCTGAGTAAGTTGGAATTTTCACACGAAGATCCAAATTCAAATAAGCTCGCAATGGGTATTTCAGTTGCGTGGAAAAGAATTTTCATATTGAAGTCGGGGCCTATTATTTCTCCCACTGCTTATTATGAATGGAGAAATAACCGGAAGGAAGGAATAGTTCTATCTGAAGAGGTCATCAGAAAATTGGCGAAAAGAGAGTTGGAGAAAGAACTAGAGGAAGAAAAGGAGAAGAACAAGAGGATGCTCCTTGACATGCAACAGCTCGGTCACAAAACACAACTCATCGAAGAGAAAGTTGAATACCAAAAACAAGTCATCTCCCAATTGGTTGATGAAACCGATCAAAAAGAGATGAGAGTCAGATACTGGGAAGATCAATACAGATTTTCTCAAGATCAATTGCAAACATTTTTGGTAGAAGTCAGAAAAGTTACAGAACAAGCCCAACTAATGGGCGAAGAAGCCAAGGAGTTAGAAGAACTGAGCTGTCCTACTCCATCAGTAAATGTTCAAAGAATGATGGAGTTCATATCTAAGGCCAGAAAGCAGTATTGTACTTTGGGTCGTTTCTTTTAAACAAACCTTTTGCTGAATGTAATTGAGAAATTCCATTATAGTTCTTCTTTCACCAAGTATTTACAATATTCATGCATGCATCCATCACATCAATCATACACACATAGAATCTAATAAAATAAATATTCCTTTAAAAGGGGTAAAATTGGACCTCAACACCGATATTCAACTCGACTCCAAACAAGATTAATGGCAGAACAAGCCGAAGGACGTCTCATGGAGATGGAGTCCAAGATTGAAAGTATGTCAGAACAGATGAGACAATTGATGGAATTAATCAAAGGGAAAGCAACTCAAGTCCCCATCAAAGAAGTACAAGATCCCACTTATCCCCCGGGATTCACCCCGCAACGAGTCTCAGTCCAAGAAAACCTGTTTCAAGAATCAGGACCGTCTGCTAGTGTTCACCTGAAACAAGACACTGTACAGGAAGAGAAGAAGACATTACCAAAAGAAGAAGCAGAATCTCAAAAACTCGAAACAATAGAAAAGCGACTGCGAGCCATTGAAGGAGGCACTATATTCGGATCTCTCTCGGTGGATGACCTCTGCTTAGTGCCAGACGTCGTAATCCCTTCAGATTTTAAGGTGCCAGATTTCGTGAAATACGATGGAACGAGTGATCCCATCACTCATATCACATTGTTCCTAAGGAGACTACAACCACTCACAAAAGATGAAAAGGTGTGGATCGCACTTTTTCAGGAAAGTCTCACAAAATCAGCATTACAGTGGTATCTAAGCCAAGGTCCAAGGAACATAAAAACTTGGAATGACCTTGCTCAGGCCTTCATCGGCAACTATAAACACGTTATGGACTTGGCTCCGGATCGCCAAACTCTCCAAAACATGGAGAAGAAAAAGCCAGAAACTTTCAAGGAATATGCGCAGCGGTGGAGGGACTTAGCTGCACAGGTTCAGCCACCCATGACAGAAAGAGAAATGGTCACTTTGTTTGTCCAGACACTGAAATACTCATATTATGACAAACTTATTGGCAATGCGGCAACTAACTTCTCCGACGTAGTAATGTCTGGAGAAAGGATCGAGCATGGTATCAGGACTGGGAAGATTACTGAATCCTTTAGCGATCCTATGAAAAGAGGTGGACCTTCCAGAAGAAAAGATGAAGAAATACAACAAATAGGAAGAGGAAGAGGGATTCCCTTCGTGGGTACTGTGGCCACCGGACCTCGCCTATCCTATTCTGCCAATAAGCCCAATTATTACCCTACCAATAGGCCCAATGATTATCCTCCCAATAGGCCCAATGATTATCTTCCCAATAGACCCAACAATTATCCTCCCAACAGACCTAATCAGTTACGGCCACCTGTTCCAACTCCTCCAGTACCTGCACCAAGACCAAGAGAAATCTTCGCACCAATTCCCATGACTTATACTGAGCTGTATCCAAAACTCATCGAAAGTCAACTTATTCGCCCAATTCCTACAAGGCCATTGGAACCCCCGTATCCAAGGTGGTATGACCCTAACATAAATTGCCCATATCATGATGGTACCGTGGGCCACGGACTGGAAAATTGCATAGCATTGAAGCGTATAGTCCAACAATTAATTGAGTCAAAGTGGTTGGACTTTTCCGATGAACCAAACGTCACTCATAATCCATTGCCTCCTCATCAAGCCAAACCAGTCAATATGATGGAAGAATACTGGCCGATGAAGAAAACAGTCAATGATATCATAACCCCTCTTAAGCATGTATATTCATGCCTTGTGAAAGAAGGGATTATCATAGGAAAGTCTTCTAGAAATAAAGAAGTCGAGGATGAGGAGTGGTGCAACTTTCATAACAGTAAGAGTCATTCTATCCAAGAATGCCCAGAATTCCGTAAAAGTCTACAAAGTCTCATGGACTCCTCCCAAATCATCGTTTTTATGTCAGATAAAGAGGATGACGTGAATGTGATAATTAAAGAACAAGAAGTCAATATCATGCCAAGACCACTAGTCATTCCAATCTCAAAATCTGCTCTCAAGCCTTTAAGAATTCAAGTTCCAAAGCCATTCCCGTACAAATCAGATAAAACTGTTCCATGGAACTATGGCTATACTTCTAACATCACATCAACTCCGTTAGAAGTTGGGGGCATGACTAGAAGCGGTCGGTGTTATTCTCCCGAGCAAATGAACAAGCTCCAACAAGAGAAGAATGTTACGGATCCAGCAAATGGACCTATTAACACATCTAAAGAGCAAGAGATGCCTCGAGCAGTAACAGATGAACAAGCTACTGAGTTTTTCAAACTCATAAAGCAAAGTGAATACAGTATCGTGGAGCAGTTGAACCATCTGCCAGCAAAGATCTCCATACTTTCATTACTCTTAAGTTCTGATGCCCATCGAGAAGCTCTTCTCAAAGTCCTGAATAAGGCTTATGTTGAACAAGATATCTCCGTGAACAACTTTGACCACCTTGTCAACAACATCACGGCACAAAATCTCATCACATTCACTGACGATGAGATACCAGCAGAAGGAAGAGGTCACTCTAAGGCTCTGCATATTTCGATTAAATACAAAGATCGGATTACGGCCAGAGTTCTTATCGACAATGGGTCAGCTCTAAATGTAATGCCACTCGAAACCTTACATAAGATTGGTTTA
This sequence comes from Aquilaria yunnanensis, assembly GCA_039654915.1. Taxonomy (NCBI): domain Eukaryota; kingdom Viridiplantae; phylum Streptophyta; class Magnoliopsida; order Malvales; family Thymelaeaceae; genus Aquilaria; species Aquilaria yunnanensis. Next base: position 98,190,128 of record CM077593.1, on the reverse strand, counting down.
AACCCATCATACCTCAACAACAGTCATATTGTTGTTCGAGCATTTGACGGAACGAAGAGAGATGTTGTTGGAGAAATAGAGCTACCAATAGGGATTGGTCCCTGTCTTTTCCACATCACATTCCAAGTCATGGATATTTGTCCATCTTATACCTGCCTGCTGGGAAGACCATGGATCCATATGGCCGGAGCAATTCCTTCTTCATTACACCAGAAAATGAAATTCATTATTGAAGGAAAGATAATCACGGTCTTCGCTGAAGAAGACATCTTGCTATCAAGACCTGCGGATGCTCAATATGTCGAAGTCAATGAAAATGTACCTGATTGCTCCTTCAGGTCTTTTGAGATTGTCAATGCTGCTTATGTCAGTGAATATGAAGAAGAACCCATTCCTAGCATCTCTAAAACAAGTCGCATGGTTGCCAAACTCATGATAAAAGGAGGATACTCACCGGGGTTAGGACTGGGACAAGATTTACAAGGAATCACAGAACCATTGAAAATCAGCACAAATGAAGGGAAATACGGCCTAGGCTTCACACCGACAAGACATGATAAAATGAAGGCAATAGCTGAAAAGAGAGAAAAGAGGATTGCACGATTAACAGGGCATCCTCTCCAGGAAAGAAATCTGGATATCCCTGAAATCACCGAAACGTTCGTGAGTGGTGGTCTCATTCCAAAAAATGACAATGAAGGCAAGCTGACTATCAACATCAACAAGTCTTTTGAAAGTCTTTCTATTCAGGCAATCATCAGCGATTCACCTGAAGAGGAGGAGCTTGTTCAACCTTGTGGCCCACGGGATGTGCTGAACAATTGGGAGGCGATAGAACTGCCTGTTATAATCGAAAGCTTTCCAAAGTAATCTAATAGTAAAAACCTCCTAAAGAAAGGTTCAATCAATAGGGTGTAGTCTTTGTTTAAGTGAACCTTTTAGTTATTGCTTTTTATTCCAATAAAGTTGTGATTTATGCACATTGTAAATAAAGTACCAGTTTGCATCCATCTCATTCGTGCCATTTTTTCTCTTCTCTTTCTTTTCTCTCTGGATAATGCAGACCCAAGACTCTCTTTGATGACAATGAAAGAATGAACTTTGATAATCCTGTAAACACTACCGACTCGGATGACGAAGATCTTCAAGTATCTCCTGAGCTATTAAAAATGATTGAGCGAGATGAAAAAGAAAGAGCAACAAGTCAAGAACCAACTGAGGTATTCAACCTGGGAGACAGTCAGGATGTAAAAGAAGTCAAGATTGGCACTTTATTCCCTCCTGAAGAAAAAGAAGAATTAGTCCATTTATTGAAAGAATATGTGGATGTGTTTGCTTGGTCATACCAAGATATGCCTGGCTTAAGCTCAGACATAGTACTACACAAAATACCCTTGAAACCTGGGGCGAAGCCTGTCAGACAAAAGTTACGAAGATTAAAGCCGGATCTAATCTTAAGAGTGAAAGATGAGATTCGAAAGCTGTGGGATGCAGGATTCCTTGGGGTCGCTGAATATACAGAATGGGTGGTTAACATTGTTCCAGTCGAAAAGAAAGAAAGCGGGAAACTAAGAGTTTGTCAGGACTACCGGCCATTGAACGAAGCCAGTCCTAAAGATAACTTCCCACTTCCTCACATTGATACGCTGGTGGATAATACCGCAGGAAACTCCTATTTTTCCTTCATGGATGGCTTCTCTGGATACAATCAAATCAAACTTGATCCAGATGATATGATAAAAACTGCCTTTATAACCCTTTGGGGTACCTTCTACTACAAGGTGATGCCTTTTGGGTTAAAGAATGCTGGTGCTACATATCAAAGAGCCATGGTTGCATTATTCCATGACATGATGCATAAAGAAATTGAAGTATATGTAGACGACATGATCGCCAAAACTTTCACTGCTAAGGGGCATCTAAAAGTGCTAAGAAAACTATTCGATAGACTTCGCAAATATCAATTGAAGTTGAATCCTGCCAAATGTACTTTTGGAGCCTCTTCAGGAAAGTTATTGGGTTTCATGGTCAGCAAGGACGGGATTCGAGTTGACCCGAGTAAAGTCAAAGCGATACAAGAAATGCAACCCCCGAAGACTCCAAAACAAGTAAGAAGTTTTCTGGGTAGAATCAACTTCATAGCAAGGTTCATTTCACAATTGACATCCAAGTGTGAACCTCTTTTCAAATCACTGAAGAAGAACAATCCGATCGAGTGGAATAACGAATGCCAAGAAGCATTCGAGAAAATCAAGCAATATCTATCAAATCCACCAGTCTTGGTACCACCCCGATCTGGAGAATCGTTGATTCTATATTTATCCATACAGGATTCTTCATTAGGATCCGTATTGGGTCAACGTGATGAGACAGGCAAGAAAGAGCACGCAATTTACTATTTGAGCAAGAAGCTTACCACATATGAAGCGAAATACTCAATAGTAGAAAAGTCCTGTTGTGCCCTTGCATGGGTAGCACACCGACTACGACACTACATGCTCAACAACACCACATTGCTAATCTCCAAGACTGATCCCATTAAGTACATTTTTGAGAAACCAGCTTTATCAGGCAGGATCGCAAAATGGCAAATGCTGTTGTCTGAATACGACATACAGTATGTCACCCAAAAGGCTGTAAAAGGGAGTGTGATTGCTGAATATCTGGCTGATAGAGCATTGGATGATTATGAGCCAATGAAAATGGAGTTTCCTGATGGAGATATAATGACGATAGAACAGGAAGTCTCTAAAGATGATGAAACATGGAAAATGGCATTCGATGGAGCATCTAATGCTTTGGGACAAGGGATTGGAGCCATACTCATCTCTCCAAGTGGAGAGCAATTCCCTCTTACAGCAAAAATTACATTTCCTTGTACCAACAATATAGTAGAGTATGAGGCATGTGCTATGGGACTCCAAATGGCACTGGAATTGAAAGTGCGAGATCTCCGAGTTTATGGGGATTCCGCATTAGTCATATATCAAATCAACGGAGAATGGGAGACAAGGGATTCAAAATTGATCCCTTACCAAAAGCTCATACTAGACTTGGCTCGAAAATTCAACAGTATAAGCTTCCATCATCTTCCAAGGGAAGATAATCAAATACCGGATGCTTTAGCTACTTTGGCTGCTATGTACAAGATCAGTGACCCCGAGCATACTCCTGTGTTCGAGATGAGAATAATAGATTCTCCAGCTTATTGCATGAGCATCGAAGAAGAATTGGATGGAAAGCCTTGGTATCACGATATCAAGAAATACCTCCAAGAAAGAGTATATCCACCAGAAGTATCAGAAAATGACAAGAAATTTCTACGAAGATTGTCAATGGGTTTTCTTTTAAACCTAGACATACTTTACAAGAAAACCCCAGACTCGATGCTACTTCGCTGTGTAGATACTCATGAAGCACGAAAGATCATGGAAGAAGTTCATTCTGGAATATGTGGAGCACACACTAGTGGTCATACTATGGCAAGACAAATAATGAGGGCTGGTTACTATTGGCTCACATTGGAAAGTGATTGCGTCAATCACGTAAGAAAATGTCACAAATGCCAAATATATGCCAACAAGATCCAAGCTCCACCTGTTCCTCTTAATGTAACAGCAATACCTTGGCCTTTTGCCATGTGGGGAATCGATGTTATTGGAGCGATTACCCCTAAAGCTTCCAATGGTCACAAATTCATCCTAGTTGCAATTGACTACTTTACTAAATGGGTAGAAGCTGTGTCTTATGCAAGCGTAACTCAAAAGGTGGTATGCCGGTTCATTAAGAAAGAAATCATTTGTCGCTATGGACCGCCAGAGTGTATCATCTCAGACAATGCCACGAACCTGAATAATGCAATGATGCAGACTTTGTGCCGGCAATTCAAAATCAAGCATCTCAATTCAGCACCTTATCGACCGATGATGAATGGTGCAGTAGAAGCGGCCAATAAAAATATCAAGAGAATTGTTGAAAAGATGATCGTCACTTATAAGGACTGGCATGAGATGTTACCTTTTGCACTGCATGCTTATAGAACTTCTACCCGTACTTCTACTGGAGCAACACCTTTTTCTCTGGTATACGGTATGGAGGCTGTATTGCCTATCGAAGTTGAAATTCCTTCATTAAGGGTACTAATGGATACTCAATTAGGAGAAGCAGAATGGGTCAAAGCTAGATACGAGCAATTAAATCTAATTGATGAAAGAAGAATGATAGCCCTCTGCCATGGGCAACTTTATCAAAGAAGGATGATTCGTGCTTACAACAAAAAGGTTCGCCCACGACAATTTCACGAAGGTGACATAGTGCTCAAGAAAATTTTACCCATGCAACATGATTCAAGAGGAAAATGGACACCAAATTATGACGGGCCATATGTCGTGAAGAAAGCATTTTCAGGAGGGGCACTAATTCTGACAGAAATGGATGGACGAGAATTACCGAAGCCAGTAAATTCGGATGCAGTAAAGAAATACTTTGCATAATGAAGAAATTTTCGAACAGAAGGGGAGAAGTGGATACAGGGTTACCAAAGTTTATTTGATCAAAGTTGTCAAAGAGAGCTTTCTTCCCTTACACTTTCATTATCTATCTGTACCCAAGATTTTCATATTCTTTTACCCATAAATAAAAGCCAATTCTCTTTAACTTACCTTAGATTCTCACGTTCAAAATGCTAAAGTCGCTTCTATCCAGTTCTTTTCCTTCAAATCTCACATTCCTACTAGCCTTAAGTGTGCAATAAATTGTGACTTTTGAAGGAAGAATAGTAATAATTAAAACTTAGAAAAAAACAAAGACCGTAGATTACTTTGATAAGCTTTGTGAATTAAAACAGGTAAGATTGAGGTCCTGCTTTGCGAGCAGCACAGAACATAGGCTAACAAAGAAGAAGGAGTAACAAATCTTTGGGAGATAGCCTTGGTGGTAGCCTGAATGATCATTTCAGAAGTCTTAACATGTCTATGTCAGCAGGAAAGAATCATGCTCACGAATATTTCAACAGGGACAATTATCCAGAGAAGCATAAAATATGAGGCGGGCATTAAAGAAAATTGAGGTCAAAATTCAAAAATAAGGCAAGGAAAGAGGATTTTTGAACAGAGTTGGGCTTTTGAGACAATGGACAACAGCTGGAAAGCATAAAGAGATTCAATAATAGTCCGAGAAGGAAATCACAAAGAAGATCCAGTAAAGTAAAGCAAAGACATGAAGAGCTAGATTAAAAAAAAAAAACATCAGTTACACATGCCTTGCATTCATGCATTTCACATCATGCATGCATGGCTTTTACATAACAGGGATCAAATGAAAAGCATGTCCGCAGCATGATTGCAGCAGTATAAGCTGAGATCTTAATGACATCAGCTCTTACTAATTGGACGCATAGCTAATACGCTGGACCCAGCCCCATCAGGAATCCAAGGATAAAGCATACAATATCGTCAAAAGCCTGGCAATTGAGGCTACACCTAAAAGAACAGAATTGATGCCAGCTTAGCAGCATCCAGGATGAGTGATAGCTATCGTCAAAGATAAGGCAGACATCAAGAAATATTGTCGTTGAAAATTCGTCAAAAGCGGACAATGGATTCAATAATCAAGGACTGAATCGACGTCAGCTGGATGGAATATCTATCACATCAAAATAAAGTAGGATTCACTTTTCCGGTTAAGCGGCGGATACGGTACTCCGTGACTCTCAAGTCGGTTCTCTCAGTTGCCCATAATAACTGATCATTTCCTCCCTCATTTCTTTTACTTTCTCCTAGAAAATGGATCCTACTTTTTCTGCCTTGCGAAAATATTTTCCTTCTCTCCCAATGAACATCCTCAAAAAGATCTACCAAGTTCGCTGTGAACGATTAAGAGCTCTGATGCATAAAGGAATCCCTGAAGATGTGCGGTGGTTAATTGAAGCTAAGGTTTGTCTGGCAGGTGAAATCCCAGAGGCATTTGTGTCTCACATGCCTGGTGTAGGCAAAAGCTCTTATGCCAAAAAACGAAGAGCGAGGAGACTAGGCGTTTGTCATAAATGCGGACGCTGGACCTGTAATACTAAATGTCGTTCTTTAGGGATGATCTCTGATAATCGAGAAGATAAAATACGATTCATTAAGAATGGCCTGAGTAAGGACTCATTGGATGATCTCCAATTGACTCTTGAGACGCATTCTTGTGGATCTGTGCAACGTGAACTTCTCGATTTATGGAGCATTTTTCATGAAGAACGAGAACGATACAGTCCCGGGAATCTGACATTAAACGACCCTATTTGTCAGCTTGTAAGAAAACTGGATGGGAAGCAAATCCTCGACTCATAGAAGCCATTAATCCCGTTACTGGACGTAAAACCAGTGGGAGATGTGAGCCACAGTCACAATCACTGTACATACAATTTATCATATTTAAAATTTTCCATTTTTCTTTTAATAATGTATTTGCTCCCGTAAGTGTAATCGACACGTTATCCATTTCATCGCTATAAATGCATGTTCTTCCAGTCGGTTATCTAAGTTTCCTTCAATAACTGATTCATTTCCCTCTTCTCTCAAATTCTTCTCTCATCAATGGATTCTACTCTTTCTGCACTGCGAAAATACTTTCCTTCCTTTCCAATAAAAGTCCTTAAAAAGATCTACCTTGCTAGATGTGAAAGAATCAGAGTTTTTACACGCAAAGGCATTCCCGATAATGTGCAGTGGATAATTGAAGCTAAGGTCCGTCTGGCGGGTGAAGTTCCAGATGCATTTATGCCCCGCATGCCCGGTTTAGGTAAAAGCCGTTATGCCAAAAGGCGAAGAGCAAAGAGACTAGGCGTGTGTTATAAATGTGGGCGATGGAATTGTATTACTAAATGTCGCTCTTTAGGATACATCTCCATAAATCGTGAAGATAAAAGAAAATTCATTAAGAATGGCCTGCGTAAGGAATCTCTGGAAGATATCCGAGAGACTCTTGAAACGCATTCTTGTGGAAAAGTGCAAGGTGAAATTATCAGTTTATGGAGGACTTACCATAAAGAACGAAACCGTTACAGTCTTGGGAATGTGACTTTAAACGATCCTGTTTGTCAGTTTGTAAGAAAACTGGATGGGAAGCAAATCCCCGACTTATAGATGGCATTGAAGCCATTACTGGACATAAATCAGGGGAAGATGAGAGCCACGGTCATGATTCCTGTACATATAAGCTGTCATTTGTCTTTTCTTTTAATATACTTGTTCCTGTAAGCGTAATTAACACGTTATCCTTTCATCGCTATAAATGCGTGTTCTTCTTTCCGGTTAAGTAGCGGATGCAATACTCTCTGACTCTCAGTTTCCTACAATAACTGATTTCTTCATCTCTTCTCTCAAATTCTTCTTTTATCAATGGATTCTACTCTTTCCGCCATGCGAAAATACTTTCCTTCCATCCCAATAAATGTTCTTAAAATGATTTACCAAGCTAGATGTGAAAGGATTAGAGTCTTTATGCACAAAGGCATTCCTGACAATGTGCGGTGGCTAATTGAAGCTAAGGTTCGTTCAGCTGGTGAAGTTCCAGAAGCGTTCTTTCCCCGTATGCCCGGCTTTGGTAAAAGCGCTTATGCCAAAAAGCGAAGAGCAAAGAGGCTTGGTGTCTGTCATAAATGTGGACGATGGAATTGTAATACTAAATGTCGCTTTTTAGGATACATCTCCAGAAATCATGAAGATAAAAGAAAATTCATCAAGAATGGCCTGCGTAAGGAATCTTTGGATGATATCCTATTAACTTTTGAAACACATTCTTGTGAAATAGTGCAATGGGAAATTATGGATTTATGGTGGACTTTCCGTAAAGAACAGGATCGTTACAGTCTTGGAAATCTAACTTTTAATGACCCTGTTTGCCAGTTTGTGAGAAAACTGGATGGGAAGCAAATCCCCGACTTATAGAAGGCATTGAAGCCGTTACTAGACATAAATCAGTGGAAGATGAGAGCCACAGTCATGATTGCTGTACATATAAGCTGTCATTTGTCTTTTCTTTTGACAATAATGTACTTGCTTCTGTAAGTGTAATAAACGCATTATCCCTTTCATCACTATAAATATGTGTTAGTTATGTTCGTTTCCTACAATCACTAATTTCTTTCTTTGCCTCCTTCATCAATGGAGTCTTCTCTTTCCGCCCTACGAAAGTATTTTCCTTCCTTCCCAATAAATGTTCTTAAAAAGATTTATCAAGCTAGATGTGAACGATTCAGAGTATTTATGCACAAAGGCATTCCTGATAATGTGCGGTGGCTAATTGAAGCTAAGGTTCGTTCAGCTGGTGAAGTTCCCGAAGCGTTCTTTCCCCGTATGCCCGGCTTTGGTAAAAGCGCTTATGCCAAAAAAAGAAGAGCAAAGAGGCTAGGCGTTTGTCATAATTGTGGATGGTGGATTTGCGGCAATAAATGTCGTGCTCCAGGAGTGATCACCAGAAATCGTAATGATAGAATAAGATTCATTAAGAATGGCTTGCGTAAGGAATCTCTAGAAGATATTCGAGAGGTTCTTGAAGCGCATTCTTGCGGAATAGTGCAATTTGAGGTTGTTGGATTATGGATAATTTTTCAAAAAGAACGAGATCGTTACAGTCTTGGGAATCTGACCCTAAACGACCCTGTTTGCCAGTTTGTGAGAAAGCTAGATGAGATGCAAATCACCGATTCATAGAAAGCATTGAAGCCATTACTGGACGCAAAGCCAGTGGAAGACGAGGATCAAAGTCACGATTACTGTACGTGCTAGCTGTCGCTTTTGAAATTTTCCTCCACTTTTGGTAATAATGTATCCACTCCTGACGTGAACCAAAGTCACGATTACTGTACGTACTAGCTGTCGCTTTTGAAATTTTCCTCCCCTTTTGGTAATAATGTATCCACTCCTGACGTGAATCAAAGTCACGATTACTGTACGTACTAGCTGTCACTTTTGAAATTTTCCTCCCCTTTCAGCGATAATGTATCCACTCCTGACATGAGCCATAGTTACGATTACTGTACGTGCTAGCTGTCGCTTTTGAAATTTTCCTCCCCTTTGGCAATAATGTACCCACTCCTGACACGGACTACTGTATATAGCTGCCACTTTTGAAATTTTCCTTCCCTTCCAACAATCACATACCTACTCCTGACGTAAGCTACAGTAGTGACTACTGTAATGCCCGGAAAATCCAAACTGATTAGGTCCCGGGGTAAGTGGATTGGGAGCCAAAGAATTTTCCTAATTTGGGAATTTAGCTGAATTAATGTGAGGGGACATTAAATTAAGTGTTAAGGATTCATGAAATTAAGCTTGGCTTAGGCCAAGAAAAATAATGGTGAAAATGGTGGATTTCAAAGATAAAGGACTCAATTGAACAAAGGAATTGTTGTAAGTTGGGCTCAATTGCCCAAATTCAAAAGATTGGAGGACTAAGTGGGGAATTGACCCATTTTCATGGCCTTGGATGCCATGGCTAGCCATGTCCATTCAAAATAATATATTTTATGCCACCTCCACCTCCACCCACACCTCCACTCACCTTTGTCCCCCACCTTCACCACTTCATCATTTAACTTCACCAACTCTTCCAATTTGTCCCCCCACTTTGTCTCCCACTTCCCATTTGAATTATTACTCCACTAAGGCATTATTCCCACCCATTTTGGACACCCATAACCGTACATACACTCCCCCATTCAACAAAATACATTTCTTCACTCATCTCACCTCATTCAAGCCATTTCACTCTCTTTCTTCAATCTCTCTCTACAAACTCTCTCTCCCTTCTCTCTAGTTTTGGCCAACACTTGTTCTTCTCTCCAAGAACATTTCTAACTCTTCTCCTTCCTCCAAAAATTCTGCCATCACTAGAAATCACCCTTCCATAAATTAAAACCAAGTGTTCTTGGTGGAATTCATGCTCTAAACACCCAAAGAGCAAGAATCAAGTAAAAGATTCAAAGAAAACCAAGGAGAGAAATTCGGCCATCTTCATTTCTTAGAGGTTTTGAACTCTTCTCAAGGAGTTCTTTATGTATATGAGCTTCTAAGCTCATTGGGAGGAAGAATCAAGAAGAAAATTTGAAGAACATCAAGCACACAAAATTCGGTCTCACCTCCTAGTCGAGGTTTCGTAAGTGTGAACCAAGTATTCTTGGTATTTTGATTTCTTTAAGATAATTACCAAGTGTTCTTGGTATTTTATGGATTACTAATTTATTTGGCCATTTTGGTTCTTGTGCTAGAAAATCATTTCTAGAAACCAACAAGCGAGGAAATCGAAGGAAAACAAGCTTCTAAGAAGCTTTCGGTATTGGTAAGGATTCTTATACTCTTTGAGTATTCAGGCCCCTAGGTGATGGTCAAAGAACCATATGATCCTAGGTGTGCTAAGAGGGCATAAGTTAAATTATTGCTTCGGCAATTCTGTATCGCTCATGAGCTAAGTTAAGTAAGCAAGCATTATGGGCTAGGATTTAAGTAGGCCACCTTAAATTCCTATGCTAAGTGAGATCTCCGAAAATGAAAAGTATGTGAAATTAATGAAATAAAACTTGAGGGATGCTTGCTGCCCTTCTGTAAATCAAGGTGTTAAGTGGCGTGTGTTTGTGTGCTTCTATGAATTTGTTGTGCATGCTAACCCCCGATTTCGATTATTATTGTATATACATGTATCTTTGTGTTTTCTTTGTCTTTATGTTTTCTTTGCAGGATTTTTGGAATATTTATTGCCATTACATTCTTGGCATATGTTAGGCCATAAAGGCCATATGTTAGGCTTTGGAAGCCATACGGAATCCTTATTGAGTTTTAAAACTCACCCGCCCTACTCTACTTTTGTAGGTAAAAGTGTGCTCGAAAGATTGAGCTAAAAGTCTTGAGCACTCTTTTTGTGGTATAAAGGTTGGGTATGTGTATGGTATTGCTCAATTATACTAAGTATTCTAAGTATTTTAAGTTGCTTGAAAATCAAGCTAATAAGCGTGGACTTTGTGTGCAGGACTACGAGTCTAGAGTTTGTGGGAACAACGTCTTAAGGTGGATAATTAGTGTTCCTTGGCACTATGATTTATGGCTTGATTTTAAGCATGTAATTTGTTGGTCTAAGTTTAGTGACCAAATTATGGACTTAGTTAAAATTCGGCCAAACTTGATTTTGGGCTTGTAATATGGACTATGGACACTTTGGGTGTTTTTATTGCTTGGTGGACTTACCAAGGCCCATGCATGTTTTATGGAAGTATGATTTTCATGAAAATCGGAAGCATGTATAAATTGGGCTTAAATGCATGTTTTGGGCTTAAATAAGAAATTAGAAAATTTGAATATGTTCTTGGTTAATTTTGGGCCATATGCATGTTAAGTATGGAAAAGGCCCATAAGCCCATGTTTATGTTGAAAGCATGCTATGTTTGGATTTGTATGCGCACTCAAAGAAAAACATGCAAATAAACTTGGAGAAGCATGAAATTGGATGCATGTGTAAAGATTGGCTAATAAGAAGAATAGGTGCACATATGTGAATTAATGTATGCCTAAGCATTAGTTTGCTTTTAAAAGCATTAAGAGATTACGTGCACTAGTGAACACCAAAATACATAAGCGTGCAAAGCATATGCATGAAATTAAGTTTTCAAACTCAAGTTGGTGTTTTGGTTGCCATGCATAATCTTGGCTAAAGCTTGGTAAATACCATGAAAATGAACACATGAAATCCACATAGGTGCTAGTTTGTTTCCAAGAGCATTTAAGCTTAAACCTTTAATAAGAACATAACAAGCTAGTACCAGTAAGTATCCTGGGGTTCGTGCCCATAAGTCTTAGTGAGTAATAAAAGTCCCTTCGGTTTAATTAAACTTCCGCTGCATGTTTTAGATAATTGGGCCCGGATGGGCCAGGGGCAGTTTAGGGCACGACAACTACTGTACATGCTAGCAGCTATTTTGAAAATTTTCCTCCTCTTTTAACGATAATGTACCCATACCTGACCAGAGTCATACTCGTGACTACTGTGTATAGCTGGCAATAATGTATCCACTCTTGAAAATAAAATTATTGCCTTATCTCTTCATCTCTATAAATATATCCTCTTTTCTCACAAGGATAAGGATAGGAATGGAGAAAACCCCAACTCGTAAATCCCGAAGTATTTGTGTATTTTCTGGGGCTTTTCCTGGAAAAGATGAAGAGTATTTAAAGGCAGCCAACCATTTGGGTAGAGTATTAGCTGAGCGAAAAATACATTTAGTTTATGGAGGAGGTAGTGTCGGATTAATGGGAGGTGTAGCATCAGCAGCATCTTTAGGAGGAAGTCAAGTTTTGGGCATCATCCCTGGACCTTTGAAATTTGTTTCTGGGGGTACGATTGGAGAAGAATTAGTGGTTAAAAATTTGCAAGAGCGTGTGTTACAAATGCTTTTAAATGCTGATGCTTTTATCGCTCTACCAGGTGGTTTTGGCACGTTGGGAGAAGTCTTTCAAATTGCTTCCATGGCCCAACTTAATTTGCATAAGAAACCCATTGGGCTTTTAAATGTTAACAATTTCTTTACAGGTCTGATAGCTTTTATGGATTATGCTATGCAGAAGAATTTCATATCAAGAGTGGCACGGCGAATCATAATATCCGCAACAACTGCTGAAGAATTGCTAGATAAAATACAAGCTTTTGTTCCTGAACCAGATCCAGCAATAATTCAGATAGACTGGACACGACAGTCTTTTCCGACCAGTTCACTCCCATAATGGTCCTCTACTCACCCTGTTGAAGTATTGTGGAAGAAAGAAGCGATCTGATCCGTTTTTCTTGTCCTTTAGTTTTATTATCAGCATTTTCTTTCGCGTTTCAGTTTTTCTTTTCAAGGAATTTCTTTTCTTATAAGATAGTTTCGTCCATGCTGATATTAAAACCATGGGACAATGCCTTTAGGTTGGAATGGCTGAGTAAAGAGTAATTTTTATTACTCTTGAGACGCATCCTATTAGGTCTACTAGGCATAACATTTTGGGGTAGTTAAGCTTTAACCTTATTTGGATGACATATCTCACAAGGGAATCTATATTTACTGAAGAAAATATTAGATGAACCTTGGATATTGATTCCAAACATCCGTTCCCTTTACATAATTTGTCAGTGTTATTGTCATCATCAAGATTCACTCATCTTATCGAAGTTTAAATTTTTGCACTCACCTATTATGAAAATTCACACTTTCGAAGAAAATTATTCCAATTTCAATTACTTTCATATAAATTTCGCTCGAGGTCTTAAGGAAAGCTCCTTAGCCTCAAAATCAATTTTCATCATCGGGGTTTTAAGGATGGAACCTTTGCCTCGAAAACAATCAATTTTCATCATCGGGGTTTTAAGGAAGGAACCTTTGCCTCGAAAACAACCAATTTTCATCATCGGGGTTTTAAGGATGGAACCTTTGCCTCGAGATCAATCATTCAGTCCATCTTACAACGATAGAACCTTTCCTATCGTTAGAGGTTCCAAGGACCTTTCCTTAAACCTCAAACAAACAATCAATCATTCAGTCCATCTTACAACGATAGAACCTTTCCTATCGTTAGAGGTTCTAAGGACCTTTCCTTAAACCTCAAACAAACAATCAATCATTCAGTCCATCTTACAACGATAAAACCTTTCCTATCGTTAGAGGTTCCAAGGACCTTTCCTTAAACCTCAAACAAACAATCAATCATTCAGTCCATCTTACAACGATAGAACCTTTCCTATCGTTAGAGGTTCTAAGGACCTTTCCTTAAACCTCAAACAAACAATCAATCATTCAGTCCATCTTACAACGATAGAACCTTTCCTATCGTTAGAGGTTTTAAGGACCTTTCCTTAACCTCAAACAAGCAATCAATCATTCAGTCCATCTTACAACGATAGAACCTTTCCTATCGTTAGAGGTTCTAAGAACCTTTCCTTAACCTCAAACAAGCAATCAATCATTCAGTCCATCTTACAACGATAGAACATTTCCTATCGTTAGAGGTTCTAAGGACCTTTCCTTAAACCTCAAACAAGCAATCAATCATTCAGTCCATCTTACAACGATAGAACCTTTCCTATCGTTAGAGGTTCTAAGGACCTTTCCTTAAACCTCAAACAAACAATCAATCATTCAGTCCATCTTACAACGATAGAACCTTTCCTATCGTTAGAGGTTCTAAGGACCTTTCCTTAAACCTCAAACAAACAATCAATCATTCAGTCCATCTTACAACGATAGAACCTTTCCTATCGTTAGAGGTTCTAAGGACCTTTCCTTAAACCTCAAACAAACAATCAATCATTCAGTCCATCTTACAACGATAGAACCTTTCCTATCGTTAGAGGTTCTAAGGACCTTTCCTTAAACCTCAAACAAACAATCAATCATTCAGTCCATCTTACAACGATAGAACCTTTCCTATCGTTAGAGGTTCTAAGGACCTTTCCTTAAACCTCAAACAAACAATCAATCATTCAGTCCATCTTACAACGATAGAACCTTTCCTATCGTTAGAGGTTCTAAGGACCTTTCCTTAAACCTCAAACAAACAATCAATCATTCAGTCCATCTTACAACGATAGAACATTTCCTATCGTTAGAGGTTCTAAGGACCTTTCCTTAACCTCAAACAAACAATCAATCATTCAGTCCATCTTACAACGATAGAACATTTCCTATCGTTAGAGGTTCTAAGGACCTTTCCTTAACCTCAAACAAACAATCAATCATTCAGTCCATCTTACAACGATAGAACCTTTCCTATCGTTAGAGGTTCTAAGGACCTTTCCTTAAACCTCAAACAAACAATCAATCATTCAGTCCATCTTACAACGATAGAACCTTTCCTATCGTTAGAGGTTCTAAGGACCTTTCCTTAAACCTCAAACAAACAATCAATCATTCAGTCCATCTTACAACGATAGAACCTTTCCTATCGTTAGAGGTTCTAAGGACCTTTCCTTAACCTCAAACAAACAATCAATCATTCAGTCCATCTTACAACGATAGAACCTTTCCTATCGTTAGAGGTTCTAAGGACCTTTCCTTAACCTCAAACAAACAATCAATCATTCAGTCCATCTTACAACGATAGAACCTTTCCTATCGTTAGAGGTTCTAAGGACCTTTCCTTAACCTCAAACAAACAATCAATCATTCAGTCCATCTTACAACGATAGAACATTTCCTATCGTTAGAGGTTCTAAGGACCTTTCCTTAACCTCAAACAAACAATCAATCATTCAGTCCATCTTACAACGATAGAACCTTTCCTATCGTTAGAGGTTCTAAGGACCTTTCCTTAAACCTCAAACAAACAATCAATCATTCAGTCCATCTTACAACGATAGAACCTTTCCTATCGTTAGAGGTTCTAAGGACCTTTCCTTAAACCTCAAACAAACAATCAATCATTCAGTCCATCTTACAACGATAGAACCTTTCCTATCGTTAGAGGTTCTAAGGACCTTTCCTTAACCTCAAACAAACAATCAATCATTCAGTCCATCTTACAACGATAGAACCTTTCCTATCGTTAGAGGTTCTAAGGACCTTTCCTTAACCTCAAACAAACAATCAATCATTCAGTCCATCTTACAACGATAGAACCTTTCCTATCGTTAGAGGTTCTAAGGACCTTTCCTTAACCTCAAACAAACAATCAATCATTCAGTCCATCTTACAACGATAGAACCTTTCCTATCGTTAGAGGTTCTAAGGACCTTTCCTTAACCTCAAACAAACAATCAATCATTCAGTCCATCTTACAACGATAGAACATTTCCTATCGTTAGAGGTTCTAAGGACCTTTCCTTAACCTCAAACAAACAATCAATCATTCAGTCCATCTTACAACGATAGAACCTTTCCTATCGTTAGAGGTTCTAAGGACCTTTCCTTAAACCTCAACCAAACAATCAATCATTCAGTCCATCTTACAACGATAGAACATTTCCTATCGTTAGAGGTTCTAAGGACCTTTCCTTAAACCTCAAACAAACAATCAATCATTCAGTCCATCTTACAACGATAGAACCTTTCCTATCGTTAGAGGTTCTAAGGACCTTTCCTTAAACCTCAAACAAACAATCAATCATTCAGTCCATCTTACAACGATAGAACCTTTCCTATCGTTAGAGGTTCTAAGGACCTTTCCTTAACCTCAAACAAACAATCAATCATTCAGTCCATCTTACAACGATAGAACCTTTCCTATCGTTAGAGGTTCTAAGGACCTTTCCTTAAACCTCAAACAAACAATCAATCATTCAGTCCATCTTACAACGATAGAACCTTTCCTATCGTTAGAGGTTCCAAGGACCTTTCCTTAAACCTCAAACAAACAATCAATCATTCAGTCCATCTTACAACGATAGAACATTTCCTATCGTTAGAGGTTCCAAGGACCTTTCCTTAAACCTCAAACAAACAATCAATCATTCAGTCCATCTTACAACGATAGAACCTTTCCTATCGTTAGAGGTTCTAAGGACCTTTCCTTAAACCTCAAACAAACAATCAATCATTCAGTCCATCTTACAACGATAGAACCTTTCCTATCGTTAGAGGTTCTAAGGACCTTTCCTTAAACCTCAAACAAACAATCAATCATTCAGTCCATCTTACAACGATAGAACCTTTCCTATCGTTAGAGGTTCTAAGGACCTTTCCTTAACCTCAAACAAACAATCAATCATTCAGTCCATCTTACAACGATAGAACCTTTCCTATCGTTAGAGGTTTTAAGGACCTTTCCTTAACCTCAAACAAACAATCAATCATTCAGTCCATCTTACAACGATAGAACCTTTCCTATCGTTAGAGGTTCTAAGGACCTTTCCTTAACCTCAAACAAACAATCAATCATTCAGTCCATCTTACAACGATAGAACCTTTCCTATCGTTAGAGGTTCTAAGGACCTTTCCTTAACCTCAAACAAACAATCAATCATTCAGTCTATCTTACAACGATAGAACATTTCCTATCGTTAGAGGTTCTAAGGACCTTTCCTTAAACCTCAAACAAACAATCAATCATTCAGTCCATCTTACAACGATAGAACCTTTCCTATCGTTAGAGGTTCTAAGGACCTTTCCTTAAACCTCAGAGTTTAGGCGGCGAGAAGGTTTTCAATGCCTAGCTAAGCTGGACGAAATTTGGTAACTAACTTTGCATACATCATGTCCCATGAAGCATGCAAAGGGGGGCAGCTGTTGACACCCAATTTCGTCCGGCCATTAAAATAATTTTAAAAAAAATTAAATAAAAAAATGTATTATTATTATTATTGTTATTATTATTACTAAATTTTTTTTAATTAGTTTAAAATATATATATTTTTTTAAGATTTGATATATGTGTGTATATGTGTATGTTTGAAAGAAAAAAAGAAAACTCCATAAAAATGACAAAATTTAAAAGTTTGAGGTAAAAATGACAAAATTAAGAAGTTTCAGGCAAAATTGACAAATTCTGAAAGTTCCAGGAGCATTTGGCAGTTTGTCACATAAAATTTTGAGCCTGCCGACGTTTTTGGCTCAAATTGACAGAAAACGACAAAATTGTCAAAATCAGAAGCTTCAGGAACTTATCCAGAGGCTGAGAGACGTAAAGGACTAAAATTGTCATTTTACCAATTTAAGAGATAAGTTTGAAATTTTTTATTAATTTATCCATCAACAGTTCAGCTAAACTTCCTCTATAAATAGCCCCCCAAATTTTGTGCTGAACACAGGAAAAAATAGCAAAAAAACTTAGAGCTCCGTTTCAAAAAAAAGAGAAAATTACAGCCCTTAGCCCCAGCCCTCTTCCCTTCTTCCCCAGAAAGCCAAAATTTTTTTTTCACTGCTGTTCCCTCCCTCTCTCTCTCTCTCTCTCTCTCTCTCTCTCTCTCTGCCGTGCCTCTCTCCTCACCGTCGCCGCCTCCGCCGTGCCCGTGCCGCCGTCGCCCTGCCGTCCCGCCTCCGCCGTGCCCGTGCCGCCGTCGCCCCGCCGGCCCGCCGCCGCGTCCCCTTTTCTTTTCCCTCCTTTTCCTTCTTTCTCCTCGGACCTCCGCCCCTCGCCGGCCGCTGTCTCCGCCGTGCCGTCGCTCGCCGTCCCGTGCCAGTGCCGCCGCGCCACCCCCGCCGTCCCCCCCTGCCCCTGGCCCAGCCACCGCCGGCCGCCAGCCCCTTTCCCCCCTCGCGCTCGCGTCGCGCCTGTACCCAGCAAAATTCAAAAATTTCAACTTTTAGGTAAAATTCTACTTTAATACTTCATCTTTTCAATTCTTTTCATTTTGGTCACTAATCTTTTTATTTTGTTTTTTTTTCAGAATTAATTACTAACTTTATTTTTTTTACTTGTGTATTTATTTGTTTATTATTGTTATTGTTACTAACCTTTTTTTTTTGTTATTATTAACTTGTTAACTAACTTACTAACAACTAACTTTTAACATTATTATTGTTACTAACCTTTTAATTTTTGCATTATTACTAACTTTTATTATTGTTAATTAATTTAATCAACTTGGTTAATTAACAATTAATTAATTTGGCTAAATTTTATTATTGTTGTTAATTAATTAATTTAATTAACTTGACTAACTTTTTATTATTGTTGTTAACAATTAATTTAATTAAACTTGGCTAATTTTTATTATTGTTGTTAATTAATTTAATCTAACTTTTACTAACCTTTTTTATTGTTATTAACTAACTAATCCAACTAATCTAACTATATTAATTGTGCTAACTTTTATTATTATTGTGTTATTAAAGTGGATGGCCAAAAAGCCCCACTTTATTAATTGAATTTTTTTTTATGATTAAAAGATAAAAAAAGGAATTTTACATGAATAATTTTCTAAAGGCTAATAAAAATTACTTTTTTTTTTATTTTGAAACAAAGTTTTTATTCCTTTTAATAAACAAACATAATGAAATAATTCAAAAAATAAAATAAATAAATAAATAAACATAAAATCATTCTTTTAATACATCTTTAAAATTAATAATTAATGAAATAAAAAAAAAAATTAAAACTCCATGACCAAATGATCCGCCAGGATTCATGGCTCGGAAATATTTTTAAATAAAATATATAAAATAAATTTTTTCTTTATAAAAAATAAAAAAAAACTTTAGACTAATATATTAATTATCTATTAATATATAATTTTTTTTAGTTTTCTTTATTAATAAAAAGAATAAAAAGCGTAAAAATTTTGGGTTAATATTTTATTCAGTAATATTTTACTTATTAAATTATATAACTTTTTGTTTCTTTTATAAAAATCTTAATCAAATAATTTCAAAATAATACAAAATAAAACAAAAATAATTGAATTTTCTCTTAAATATTTTTGACTTATTGATTAGATATATTTTCAGAAATATAAATTAAAATTAAAAAAAAAAAATCTTTCATCAGACAAAGAAGAATATAAGAATAAAAATATCAAGACTTTTGTTTTAAAATACATATAAGTTTTCGGTTAAATAATCTTTTATTCCAAAATAAATTAAATAAATATCAAAACTTTTCTTCTTTTGTTTAAAATTTTTGGTTCTCTTAATAAAAAAATAATAAAAATAATAAAAAAATAATAAAAAATAATAAAAAAAAAATAAAAATTTTTAGTTCATGGTATATTGGCTGGAAACTGTCTCGTGCCCGCTTTTGAGCTGCTTCACCTGGTGAAGAGGGTCTGGCTGAGTAACAACGCCCCGTACCATGATCAAAATTTTTATTTTTAAACTCTTTTAAATTAACTTCTTATTAAATAAAAATTAATTATTATTTTTTTTAATTCTTTTATAAATTGAGTAATCCTTTAAAATAATAAATATCTTTCATTAAACAAGAAAACAAAAAAAGTAAACAAGAAAAAAAAAAGAAAGATAAGAAAAATAAAAGAAAGATAAGAAAGAAAAATAAAAGAAAGATAAGAAAGAAAAGAAAGATAAAAAAAATAAAAGAAAAGATAATAAAAAGAAAAGAAAGAAAGAAAAGACAAGAAAAATAAAAGAAAGACAAGAAAGAAAAATAAAAGAAAGATAAGATAAAGAAAAGAAAGGAAAGATAAGAAAAAGAAAAGAAAGATAAAAGAAAGAAAAAGAAAAAGAAAAGAAAGAAAGAAAAGAATAAAAAAAGAAAGAAAAGAAAAGAAATTAAAAGAAATTTAAAAAAAAAAAAAAAGTAAAAATAAGTAAAAAAAGAAGAAAAAGAAAGAAAGTAAAAAAAGAAGTAAAAATATAAAGATAAATTTTTAGTTAGTATTAAAAATCATTCATAAATAAAAAGAATTACCATTTAAAAATTAATTTCATAATAATAAGAATTAAATAATTACGATAAATCGATTTCCATATCCGGATGATCCGGCAGGATCTACGGTTTGGAAAATATCAAACTTTTTAAAATAAATAAATTAAATAAATACAAAGATAAAAATCTATGTTTACAATATGGATTAAATTATTTAAAATTTCACCAAATTCCGTGTCCAAATGACTCGGCAGAGTCCATGGTTCGGAATCAAATCTTCCGTGTCCAAATGACTCGGCAGAGTCCATGGTTCGGAAGTATAAAATTTCATACAAATTAATTAATTTAAAAATCCACATTTCGACTAATCCAGTTAAAATTTCTAATTTTGAAAATTAACTGAGAATTATTTAAAAGCAAAGCAAAACAAAATTAAAATCAACCAAGGTGCCAATTTTTGGGCGTTTTAACAAAGTTGTTTTAACGTAACCGTACTCCCGATCCCCGAACTCTCGCAGACCAATTTTAAGGTGACCAATCGACCTAGGTGAAACCGATTGGTGGCGACTCCAGAAAACCCGACGTTGCCACAACCAATGATGGAGAACAAAGTTGTGAATAATGACAAATCTAGAGGGAGATATAGACCATGAAAATGCAAGGTTGGTGGACTATGCTCATGCACTTACGGTGCAAACCTTGGAAGCATTGTTGAAATTGTAACCACACCAAGTAACCAAGAAAGTGACAAAGTGTTTAAAAAGAGTTATGTTTGTTTAGTAGCACTAACGAAAGGCTTCTTAGAGGGGCGTATGCTTTATTTGGGGCTTGGTGGATGTTTCTTGGAAGAGGTTGTGAAGGGCCAGTTTTTTTACTATAATAGGAAAAGATTCCAACTACCAAATGTATGTTCAGGGAGAAATATTGAAGGATGCATTTAATACATGAGCCAAATCAACAAATTGGCCAGCTAAGAAACCAGAGAAGGTGGAAAAGTTGGCAGCAAGTGCAATTGCTGCTGCCATTAAGGTTGATCCCACCTTATGGTGTAAAGCCTATTTTTCTAGAGCTCCTAAATGTACCTCAGTAGGTAATAATTGTTGTGAGGCCTTTAATTTCATTTTTGTTGTGGGAGTACAATTTTGCTTAGGAAAGAGAAATTAAGAACATTTAGAAACAAAAGGCATGGGGAACATGGGAATCGAGTGATGTTGAAATTGGGAAAACATATTAAAGAGAGGTACAAATGGCGTGCAATAAGTAATATTAACAAAGGATATGAGGTAAAGAACTATAATAGTAAATTCTCAATGCATCTTGACATAAATTATTGTGAATGTAAACATTACAACTTTCCAACATCTCATGTGTGCATGAATGTAAAGCAAATAATCAGCAATATGGATAAACCAGTGGACTATCTCTCAAAGTGATATAAAAATGAGATGTTCATGAAATCCTATGCACAATTGAGGTAATTTTTTGTGAAGATATGTAGGAAGATAGTGGATTTGGTGCTGTTAAGCATATTGTTCAAAAGGAAACATGGAAGGCCCAAAAAGGAAAGAAAGAAACTATAGATATGAGCCAATAAAGAATCAAAACAAGCTTACAAAAAAAAAAGTAGAAAATGCGGTTCAACTGGGCATAAGAGTCAGAGTCATGAATAGCCGAGTCGAATATAGGTACATGGCCCTTCAATGTCTCCAAGTAATTATTTTCACGTGCATGGTATCAAGCTTACTTCATAATAAATAATCAAAACATTCATGCAAAAGTTATATGTAATATATGTTTTTTTTTCCATAGAGACAAAGGTGGAGGGAGTGGAGGAACTAGGGGTGCCCACCCCCCAAATTTTCTTATATATTATGTATATCACATATGTGTACATGTAAAAATAAAGCTCGAGAAATATCTTATTATATTTGTTATAGCTCCCCTAATCTTTTAATATTCTCAAACTAAAGTATAGCCTCCATTAACTTAAAATCTTGGCTTCGCCCCTACACAAAAAAGATGAAGGTCCGAGTTGCTGATATCCACAAAGTTAACAACTTGTGACCTATAGAAGCAACTTAGGTATTGTGAGTCTCATATCCATTTATAAGGAAACTAGGATTGTAGAAAAAGTTGAGCTAAGTTGTTTTTAGCATACAAAACATTCTTGTAGATACTTTGACTCTTCCAAAATCAGCAATCCGTTACACTAAATACAAGTTGTCAAAAATTTTTTTGTACTATTGATAGTTACATCATTGTTGTTCGGAAAACAAATATTGGTAATGCTAGAGGAGTTGAACCTATTTCAAATGCTAAGAGAAGGGGAAGAGGTGGTGGTAAAGGCAGAGGAAAAGGGTATAGGTAGGGTTTATGAACAAAGGTGAAATAAGGGTAATTGGTATGGGTTTATACATAAATAAAACAAGGACTACCATGCTTAACATAAGAAAATTTTTCCTTTTTTCCAACCTCCTACCTATGTTCACTATTCCTAATTTTCCTTATTTTTTACTAGCATAGATTGCCCTTTCAATAGTTGCTTTTTCAATAGTTGCTGTGATGTTATGTAGTAAACAACTCTTTTATCATTATTTTGTTCAATCCACTAACCATAGGAACATGGAAAGTTGTTGTTTGCTTGTGCAAAATCAGCTGTTGTGTTCTATTTTTGCATATGGTTTTGCAAAATTAGCTAGTGTTCACAATTTTTTTGTATCTAGAATTGTTACAGCTCAAATGTGCAGTTATAGCATTTTGTAACTATAACTTCCTTTATGCTCATGTAAATTAGAATGAGCCTTTTGTGAGTGTAATCTTAAGTTTTAAAGCATTATATATTATTGACAGTATGACTTGATAATTGCTGGCTCAAATGCAATCAAGAGGGGGGTGAATTTGTTGTTTTAAAAACTCTAGCAAAATCAAATTTTACAACTAAATTCACTCAACTAAAGATAAAGAACAAATCAAGTAATGCTAAGTACAAATAAAAAAAGTAAATAAAGGAGGATAAAGAAAAGAATGCACTGAGATGTATAGAGGTTCAACTCCACTAATCGGAGTCTACGTCCTTTCCTCAAGCTTGCTCACTTGAGAATTCGTCCACTATCTCTTGATCAATAATACAATGGTGTTTTCTTCAATAATGTTCACACCTAACCAATCTCTAATTTTCTCCAAGGCTCACTAGAAACCACTCTCTAATTTTCTTCAAGGTTCACTAGAAACCACTCTACACTTAAAAGATTTTAAGACTTGAAATGTTTACAAACTCACAAGCTCACACAATAGCACTCTTTGCTAGATATACAAGTGAAAGCACAAATCTTGGCACTTTTCTCAAATGATGAACACTTTGATCTTATTGGCAATAGTTGTTTCCAAAGTGTTTATTCATATTTTTATACTCATTTGGGAGCTAAAAAGACTTTGAAATCCTGTTGGAGAAGTCTGGAAAAGGTCCTAAAAAATTGTTACTTTGTTTTTTATGCAAGAAAAGTTCTAAATTTCATGTTAAGTTCTTAGTTTAACACGTTAAACTCGATTTCGTCTTCCAACGGTAAAAAATGGCTAGAGACAGGTCATTAAAAGCTCTGCCAGAGTGTCTAGGTGGCATCCTCTGATTCGCCCAAATGATATTTCAAAACTTGGCTGAAATCACGCCAATCGAAAGATTTTGGGGGAAGCTTTTAGACTTGCGAATAACAGGTTAAACTTGGAGTTTAACACGTTACCTGATATCTCAAAAAATAGACAGCAGCTCCAGACTTCGAATTAAACCATTTTAATGTATTAAAGTATAAACTTGGGAGTATGTTAGACTTAGGTGATAGAAAGGCTTGTTAAACTGTGACTTGAATATATTAAACTTGAAACAACTTATAAAAACTTGTCATTTGGAAATCAACCTTGATTCAAACACTAATATAAATTAATAACCTACTAACTTCTCTTAAAAAATAAGTTTCCTCAATAAACTTTAAACATATTTTTTGAAATAATACTTGAAATACTTGAAAATCAAACACAACTTTAACAAATCTATTTTGACCCAATAAAATGAGATTAAACACACTACCACAATACACTTGTTATCATCAAAATTAAATATTTACTTGGAACAAATACAACAATAATGTATTTTGCTCATGCCAGTCCTATATTCACATTAGTCTTTACATCCATATATTTACAAAAGAAGCAATGCAAGTTATGAGCTAGATGCTGATGCAAATGCCTTGGATCAGACAACTTTAATTCCAATGAACAATTCTATTTGCACAATACAAGCACGACCAAATCACATAACTAACATATTTCTCTTGCATATTCCCCAAGTCTTTCCCGAATCTACATGCATTATAATCCTGATGCTAAGTGACTATTGCCAACACGCAAAAAACCCACAATGTGCACCAAAACTAGAATAAACATTCATACAAACAAACCACTTACACACCAGCAAAACTAGAACAAACATTCCTACAAACAAGCCACTTGCACACCAGCTTCATTTCATGAACCTTTCCATCCTAACTATTAGTATCTCCAAGTCATCAACTTCCTTCATGTTCACATTCACATCTTGCTCACATTCATAGTCACCAGGACTATGTCCCAGTTGCCTTCTTAACCTTCATATCTCAACCTCACTTCTCATCTATTTTAAATTAAGCTCCCTAGCTGCGTTTCCTCGAACACTAGCATAATATCAGATCAATCCATACTAATGAATCACATCAATCTTCTTCCTCAATAGATGGGTTACCCTTCATCATACAAGAAATTACAAGCTTTAACAAAAAGTGCCATTGTACTTAAACCTTAATATGCATTACCTATAACAATGAACAATGAAATTCAACTTTTACCAGATACCTAGAGCAGCCATAGGACCTTCAACCCACATTCTTTGTGTTCTTCCACATTGTATAAAGCTTCACAAACAAACCACAGTAACACATCACCGCCGCTTCTGTCTTCAATTTTTTGCACTAACTCTATCTTGAGTTTAT
The DNA here is from genome assembly GCA_039654915.1 of Aquilaria yunnanensis. Taxonomy (NCBI): domain Eukaryota; kingdom Viridiplantae; phylum Streptophyta; class Magnoliopsida; order Malvales; family Thymelaeaceae; genus Aquilaria; species Aquilaria yunnanensis. The sequence continues at coordinate 98,164,846 of CM077593.1, read as the reverse complement.
GGAATCACCAGATATTAGTGATCGAGAATTAGACTACTCCCTAATTGCTTTGTAATTTTTCCAGTTAATAACTCTTTTGATTTTGGGGTATTTGAAACCGTGCTCCAAGCTTGACCATCAGCCCACTTTTAATCCATATAACATAAGTGACTCATGAACGTAGTTTTGATTGTGTGTGTGCAAGTGCATGCTTTTCATACCACAAGGGACTAGTTGATAGGTTGAGTCACTTAATTGCACAAACTTGAAGGACTAAGACAAATTGAGTCAAAGTTTAAAGACTAATTCATACAAGTTTAGTTTGCAAAGTTGAGGGAACAAACATGCATTTAGGCATGATTACTGTTGCATCTCTAATGTTAGAAAATCTACATTTCCTCTCCCATTTTTACCAATAATCTAATTTAAACTGTACAACAACTATCTATAAATAATTTTAACTTATTTGATATTTTGTATACTTAATGGACATTTAAAATTATTTTTTCCTCTACAAACGTAAAATAGAATTTTTTTAAAAAAAATGATATTATTATAACATAATTACTGGACAATTTGAATTAAAATTTTAAAACTTGTAGAAGGATAACATAAAAAAGAAAAAAAATGAGAAAATGTAGACTTCCACACTTTGGTATGTAACTGTAAAATTCAATATAAATTTAGGAGACAAAATCCTATGGATAAAATGTAGCATGGATCAACTGGAAATGAACTCTTTGTATGTAATAGTTCAACCCTTTATCTGTAATAGTTGATTTTGAATACCAATATATACACACACATGACATGGAAAGGACAAAAGGAAAGAACAAGAAATCCTTGTCTAAGCCTTTTCCTTTAAAGTTCTTCCAATCTCTCGTTGGAATTTGCAATTTGTAAACGTATCCCCTCTGAAGCTTTTACAGTGATTTTTCTTTTTAGAAAGAAAACAAAGGGTAGTGCTGCATTGACGTGAGCCATGTGGGTCGGTTTGTTGATCTTCGACGTCCACCCAAATAATCAAAGTTCACATTTCATTATCATCGTACGACCGAACAACGGGACAAGCCACCAACTTAACGAAAAGCTTCAGAAGGGGTCGAGGTCGAGGTCGAGGTCGGGGTCGGGGCAAGTGAAATACCCATCGGATCGAGTCATTCACTACACTGGAATGAAAGAAAGAACCAACAGACAAAAAACCAAAAGCACGTCGCTATGATTCTTCTCCAACTTTTACTTTTGTGTCTTCGTACATGTATTGCAGTTTAAATCAACATAGATAAAGGGTTCGAAATAAGCAGATAGAAAGTGCCCAATCCAAACTTTTTATAAAGGGGGTTTGCATGCATATGCAAATATCAAACACCAATATTAAATAATCAATTTACATGTATAATATAATCAGAAAAATTATTTTTCAAAATAAAATCTTAAAAATGATATAATTTAGCATATAATTTTTTCTGCCCTTCATCTAAGTTGAGTTAGAAAAATATAATGAAATATGGAGAAGATAAGACTAAATAAAATAAAAAAAAAAAGAGTCTGTCCATTTGACTCATCCAACTGGTTCTTAATTTTTTTTATATATGTTTGAAGAGAAAAAAAATGGTAAAAGAATTTCAAGACCTATATGAGAAAAATATATGAATGTTCAGGGGGCCAATATAGTATGTCTATCATTATTCTAATTGTTACTTGAGAAGTGTATATTCCATTTTCAATCTTACTTACCTAATGTAAGAGAAACGCTTTTTTTTTTCTGATAAATATTAAAAAAATTATTGGCGTTCTTTAAAGAAGTAGGTCCGGTCCATTATTAAATATGCATATGTTATTAACATGTTTATAAGTAAAATTTTCCAAAAAAAAACCTCTAAGGTTTAAAGAAAACTTCATTAACCCCCTTATGTTTTGGAATCCTTCACTTACCCCCATAATAGTGAGAACTATAAATGCCCTTTCCTTCTCTCTTTAAGTAGGTTGAATTGACCATAATGCCCCTAGAAGACAGTAATACTTTGCTAAATTAACTAAAACTTGTACAAAATTATACATGAAAAAATTATTTTTAATTATTAATAAAACTTTGTTGGTCAAACTTAGTGTACATAACACTACTCTTTGAGAACTATGTCTCAATTGAAGCATTTAAAATGTATTAGCTAGACACAGTATATCATTAAATATGAAATATATTTGACAAATCAGCAATTAAATGTATTTTTTAATAACTAAAAATCTTTGACAAAATAGTTGTTCCATTAAGTGAGAAGTTAATTTCCCATTAAGAGCATGGCGGTGGTGGTGGCCTGGTGGTAGTAGTAGTAGTAGTAATCTAATCCAATTTAACAAAAAAAATAAGAACATGTAATTTTTTTTAAAAATTTCAATAAAAAATGAGTTATGGAATATGAAATGAGGGATTTGTTAATGTTAGTGTTTGACTTTCTATCATTGTGACAAATGCATCATATTTATTTTATTACATCCGATTTTTTTAAATTTCATAACTCATTTTTAATTAAAATCTTAGAAATTTTTTTATTTTTCTTATTTTTTTTATTGAATTGGAAAAGATTATTAATGTCTTTGTCCTATTTTAAATGTAACATTTCTCTAGGCACACTTCTTAAGGCATTTAATTTTTCCCTTTTTTATTTTGCCATTTTCTTCCTTTGTTCCTTATATTCCCAGAAGCTATTGCCTTAATTCTATCCTATTGGTGACATCGAGCAATCTTTGCTGCCAAATTCCCTTGTCTCTTGAATCATTAATTCATCAATCTCCCGTGCCACTTAAATCATCAATCTTCGAATCAGCAAATCTTCGACACTAGTTGAATCGTCAATCTTTGAATTATTTACTTCAACCTCTGCATTGTCAATTTCGCACCATCGTTGTTTTTACACTGAGCAATTGTGGCTGCCAGATTAACTCTAGAGTTAGTTTCACACCATTGTTGTTGCCAAATTGACACAGAGCAATCAATTTTGCACCATCGTCACCGTCAAATGGACACTAAACAATCGATTTCGCACCGTCATCAATCTCTGGTGCCAATTTCCTCTTCTTGCCTTCAGTCCCATTAGGCTGTAAAAAGATAGGACAATGATTGTATAAAGGATTAGGGCAACAACAACTAAGGCGTAGTCGAAGATGGAGGTGATATTATGGGTTTTTGAAAATTGCTCAAGTTTTATTGATAATCAAAATAAATTTATCACTTACAATTTTGGTATAAGTTTTTAGTTAATTTAACAAAGAGTTATTGCCTCCTTACGGCATTATGGTAAATTCAGCTTATATAAGGAGACCAGGAAAGAGTATTTTCAGTTTTCACTATTATATGAAGAGGTAAGTGAAAGATTCATTAAACCTCAGAGGGTAAAATGAAAAATTCTCAAACATAAGGGAGGTAAGTGAAATTTTCATTAAATCTCAAGGTTTTTTTTTAAATTTCCCAATTTCTAATAAAAGGGCATGTGTTATATATATGAATTTGCCGTGATAGACACGGAAAGAAAATTTTATTTATTGTTTCTCAATTCTAATTTCATAAACTCATGTACATCCCATGTATGATGTGTATTTTGTGAAATAAGGGGAGATTTGTAAACCAATGATACAAAAAAATCACTGCTCTCAAAGGCTTCTTGGACAAAGAAGAATGTTCACCTTTTAGTTTATTTATTTCTAGGAAAATACCAAAATTGTTATGAGATTTAGTTGAGCCCATACTTTCGTTTCCACTGTTTGGAATACTCACACTTACCTCCTAAAAGTTAACTTTATCATTCATTGTTACAACAAAAAATAGGAAATACCTGTTTTTTCCCTTTTAGCCTTATTCCATACAAACTTTGCCTATGCCCCAAACTTCTTCATCTAACGAGTTAAGCTTCACCAGCAACTTGACCCATCCCCAAACTTCCCTATTATCTTTTTGATCCACCAAAAGAGAGACTTGACTCTTTTGCATATGTAAATCCCCTCAATTTCACTCAACCACAACCAACTTACAATAGCAAAACACAAAGAAACATGGTAACATAACAAAACATCGACATGAAGAAACGTAGCAACTATCACTCCTGGACCAAAGCCAAGCCCATTGGCTGCAACTTTTAAGCCATGTCAGCATCTCCTTGGCATTTCCAATAGCTACACCTTTGCTGTCAAGTCATCAAATTAGGCACTTGTCTTTCAAGTTGAGGGATTCAAGGGTTGGGCATGATTGGGTTTTGGCTTAATCTGACCTATTCTCATAGTTGACTGGGTTCCCCAATTCACTGCTCAACTCTACCCGCATACCCTTAAACCCGGTGACAATATGAACCGCATAAAAACTGGTTCGGGTTAGTTTCATATAACTAGGTTCTACATTCTCCTTTAAGTCATCATTTTTTATTCAAAACAATTATAAATAAGTAAAAACCATACAATTATACTTACAACTATACTTTAAGTTTTAAGTTTTACAAAAAAATGTCTCAATTCAAATAAAATTTCATATGTCTAAAACTCTTAAAAAGAAGGTAAATCAATTGTATAACAATAACAAAAAAAACCTACAAAATGTAGAAAGTATGGTTTAAATCTACTTTTTTCACATAATAATCTCAAAACGCAAATAATATTGATATTAATAAGTAAATAAGAAAATGTAGCTGCAAATGCTCACACTTACTACCATAAATTTATATATTATAAACAAAAAACATCTTGTAATAACCTGTATAAGTAACTGAATTGTCTAGTTCTTCTCTCTCATGTTTCTGTTTTTTTGCTCTTTCACCTATATGTATGTCATGTTGGCCAATTTCTATACTCAACAACAGAAGCTAAATGTGTACAAAATAGTCAAAGTCTCACATGAATTTCTATAAAAAAAAGCCTTAATTCAAAACTGTTATAAATAAATAAAAAACAAATCACACAATAAGAGAAAAATAAGTTTTGAGTACTGCCATCATATTATTAGGGGTTAGAATTTAGTAACTGGGAAAAGAAACTGTTCGAGTCGAGTTTATGCAGGTCATAAAATTGGAACCCACCCTACCCCACATGAATAACCAAGTTTACCTTTTCACTACCCGCCTTGACCCTAATCCGTATAAAACCCGCATTTTTATTTGTTCAGTTTAGTTTGGGGCAACCGATTTTGTGGGTTGATAGGGTTGGATGAACATCCCTACTTCTAGGCCATGTCAAGGCCTTGGATGAGTGGGATCATTCAATGGTAGGTTTCATGCCTCATCTTCGTCTTGAAGTTTGTTCATGACAATAAAGTGGTTCACTACAATGTTAAGGGGAAGAATGTTCTAATTGAGTCATATTACAAGTCTATTAAGCTCATGAAATTTGGGTTGGCAATTGATGCTAGGTAAGTTTCAATGAATGATCCAATTGTGCCGCGAGGGAGTCTTCTGTGGACGGCTCTGAAGGTTATTCACTAGGAATCTCAGACACAAAAACACAAAAGTAGGATAATGACCGAGAAAATAATCATTTTCAGTCGCTAGTTGTAACTGACTAATGATTGAATATGTCAGTTATAAAAACCTTAATCGCTAGGTAACTAGTGGCTAACTAGCGACAAAAATCAATTTTTTTAAAAAAAAATTAATTGCTGAGATGTTTACGTGTGTGTGTGTGTGTGTGAAATGTGCTAAATGTGGTAATGAATTATTGTAATAATAAAAAAGTTCAATTAAAATAAATATAGAATCTAAACATAATATTACTAATTTGAAATGATGAGGAAGAAGAAGGAGAAGGAGAAATAAGGAAATAGAGGTCGATCAGAGTTGAAGGAAGGAGAAGAAGAAGGAGAAATGAATGAGGCAGAAGAAAGAGAAATGAGGAAAGAGAGGCTAGAGCTGAGGAAAAAGAAGGAGAAATGAGGAAGGTGAAGTCAGAGTTGAGGAAGTAAAAGAGGAAGGAGAAATGAATGAGCAAAAAGAAGTAGAAATAAGGAAGGAGAGGCTGGAGCCAAAGTTTTTAATTTGTTTTAGCGACTGAAGCATATTAGCAATTGATTCCAAAAAATAATATAAAATGTGCGACTAACTAGCGACTGAAAATTTAAAATTAACGATTGATTAGCAACTAAAAACTAGTAACTGAAATTTTCAGCCACTAGTTAATCGTAATAATTACATAGCCTACAAGTTAATGACTAACTAGTGACAGAATAGACTAGCGATTAAAATTCAATTGCTAGGTTCAGTTGTTGCATTGCTTCTTTCTTATAGTGAAAAGTTGGCAAGCGACATTTGGTTGTTGGGATGCACCATTGTCGAGGTTGTGTCACCTAGGGGTGTTCATCCAAACCGCATAACCCGCAAATCCGGCTAATCCGAACAGAAACTAACCGCAAGGGATGAGGGTTCTATGAGGGTTAGGGTCAGGTTGGGTAGTAATAACATAAACCCGGTAGGTTATGCGGTGCGGGTTGGGTTTTAAAATTGAAACCCGTAAAACCCGCCCCGACCCGCTTAATTGGCAAATGGTATCATAATAGTAAGTTCTTATTAACTTCAATGCATAATTTGAAATAGGAATTTCTTGTTAACATTAGTTAATGCTGATTATATGAGTATTTACTATTTACTGCAGCCATTTCCATTGTCAGTATGAGTGTTTGTTGCACGGGTTCATTGTTTCAAATGCAAGATGAAAAATGGGATGTGGAAGATATGAAGGACAAGCTGGATGTTTCTTATTGATCTTTTGGAACTACTCTTCTGATTTTTCTTTTCTCTATTGTTGTTGTGTCTTTGCTATTCCTTGTTTTGTTATTACTTGTTCGGTTGTTTCTCGGATTATTGCTTGTTAGCGACATGAATTTTATTTAGAAATTACATTTTGAAGGTATTGTTTGTTGTCATAATTATTTTGGATAAAAATTATTGTCTTACAGGTGAATGTAAAAAACCGTTCATACCGAACCGACCCTAACCGGTTTTCATGAGGGTCGGTTTTTTATATAATTTTGAAGTATACGGGTAGGGTCGGGTAGTGAAATGTAAAATCCGGTCAATGATACGGGTAGGGTCGGGTTGAGCACGAACCCGATCCTACCCGCCCCGCGAACACCCCTAGTGTCACCGATGCGAGGATTGTGTGTTTGAATTGCTTTAACGCATCAGTCACTTAGATGAGCTGCTAGTGTTCCCCTCTCAGTTATTCCAACTTAGTCATGATTTTCTCAATAAGTGCTTCAAAAGCTCGAGCCCAACCTCTCCTTGGTTCATGGGTTAGGTAATTGTTGTTGAATTGGACACGAGCTTAGCTTCTCTATTCTAGTGGATAAGAGAAGAGAGTACAAGATTGAGGGATAAGTATGGGTATTCGAATTAGTTGGGATGAAAGTGTATATTCAACTAAACTTAAGAGGTTTTGGTAACTTTACTTTATTTATTATACATAAGAAGTACATCAAGGTAAACAACCAGATTGCACTAGCCGTATTTATTAGCTGGATTGGATGCAAGTTGGTGGTGGACGGGACGGGCTTTGGCTGGCAGAGAAGCAATCATTTCAATTAGGGTAACCCTGCAAAAGATAAGGAAGTCTGAGATAAGACCCTAAGTTGCCGTTTTCTTGTTATCAGCACAAAAATTTACACCTTTACTTCTCGGAGCTTATAGATAGTTATAATTGTTGTCCTAAGTATTCATTTGTTTCGCCTATATCAAATTGTTTTTTTCTGGTCTTAACGTCTCCTCTCGTTTAGGGTTAGTTGTCCTTAAATCGGACACGTGGAAGAAAAATATATAGCGTAGGGGACAGGAGAGAGGATCGGGTTGATGATTTTATTTATACTTGCGCATGGAATGGATCACTTCCATGCCACTGGCTGGTTACTTCCAGTTCCAGTACTGTCATTTTATTACAAAACGTTTTTCTCATCTGGTGCGGTGCGGGAAGAGAAGGATATGGCAAGGGAGAGAGATGCACTGGTCGTGGGGCGAGTGATCGGTGATGTGTTGGATCCCTTCACCAGGTCCATCTCTCTCAGGGTCTCCTACAACGGCAGGGATGTCATCAATGGCTATGAGCTCAAACCATCTCAGGTTCTTTTCCACCCTAGAGTTTCTATTGGTGGAGATGATCTTAGGACTTTCTACACTCTGGTAATAATTCATATTTATATATTTTTTGGGGTTTTAATTTCTTCAAATATATATACCTATATATCTACTATGTAATACTGCCGATTAATATATATATATATATATATACATATATATGTGCATGGTGCAGGTGATGGTAGATCCTGATGCTCCCAGCCCCAGCAATCCAAATCTTAGGGAATATTTGCACTGGTACGTACTTCTTAAACACTAATAAGCAAATTAATTGATGATATTAATTCATACATGCGCATGCACCTAACTACATTTATATACTCACTCCCACCCATATGTCTCATACGATTTGGTGCTTTTACTGCTTCTAAAATTACTAATGCAATACTGTATACCATATAAAAATGTCACTTTTATATATTTTTTTTTTACATTAAAATCTTTTGAAAAACTATGAGACAAATGGACGAATAGCATATATGGTAGAAGTTAATTAAACTAATGCTAAAAATTGGCACAACATCTTAATTTTTTTTTTAAAAAAATGTTAAAACAATCATTCTTTTAGATGAAAATTATTATTATTTAACCCTAAATATATAAAAATCGAAATTTGGTGAAATTCGTTTAGTTATAATTTTTTTTTATTTTCCAATTTCTCTTTAGTTTTAGTTTTAAAAAAATTAAGAGAATTAGTTAGCTAACAGAAGGGTTTTCCCATTTCATCAAATAAATCCCCCAAATCTTACTTAATAGAAAAGAATATTTTCCATATTTATGTATATATAGAACATATCATACAGTCATGGAGTATTTTCTATATACATATAATTATAAGTCATTTTTCACAATATGGACTGTGATTATATTACAGCATGTGATAGTCTATGACTGATATTGATCCTTCATTTACATGGGCCTAGCTGAAGCCCACATAAATTAAAGGTTTAGATCAATTACAACTGTAATATTCTAATAATTTTTCTTTTGTGAAATATATTAGTTTGTGGTTTGGAAAAATCACGGAGTCTTTGGGTTTCCATTAGATGGCATTCCAATAAATGTTAAAGTACGTACGATGGCAGCTCCTGAACTTTAAATTCAGTTGAATTGGCTTACGAAAACTCGATAAATAGATGCCCTCGAACTCTGTAAATTGTAACTCGGTAGTCCAATTACTGTTAACGGAAGTTGGGATGGAGCTAGATGCCGTTTTCTCTGCTGAGTGGGCAAGTGGTTTAACTTTTGAGTATACAAAATTTTGAAGTGTTACCAATCATAATACCACGTGCGTGCGTAATCCAGGAAAAAAATCCCCTTCTGTTTTTTTTTAATGTTTTTTTTTACTAAATATTTGTGGCTCTCCTTCTGTGTTCTGAGTACTACAATAAAAGAAAATCTTTGCGGCCCACTTCATTCTTTTAAGAGTGTTCCTAGATGTACAAACTTGTTGCATAAATCTTGTGTTAGATGAGGAAAATTATCCAATCCTACCATTCATATCAAATTCTTTGCTCCATTTCAGTTTTTTTACTAAGATTAACTTAAATTTATGTACATTATTATTTTATAAAAAAAATTTAAAAATTATATTTAAAAAGTAAGAGTGTTGTAGTTTCTATATATATATATATATATATATATTTAAGTTAAAAAAACTAGCTAAAAGGGGGAAAGAATTAGGACAAAGGAAGTATTTTTTTGATCTTTTTTTTTATTGGCAATGCAAGATTCTATTAAAAGTTAAAAGAAGAAGAAGAAGAAGAAGAAGAAGAAACGTCATCTTAAAAAAACAAATGATGAAGAAAACTTTACAAAACCCTAAGAACATAATTCAAACCTAAGCTCACAAAAATAAAGTGCCCCAAGCTACAAATATCCTAGCCCATACCTTAACAGGAAACTTAAGTCCAGAACAATGATGTCCCAAACCAAAGTCTAAACCCAACTAAATTTTTGACTTTTTTCTTTTGAAAAACACTGAATAAAGTGCATGCATGGTTTCATTTCACCAAAGTAGCCAAATGACACTTACAAGAGATAGGGACCTACATAAGTAAATAGCTAAGCCTATAGATCTAAATGAAAAGAAAAAACGCCTGGTTGTTGTGCTAAACAACATAACCTAAGATACAAGTTAGGCGAAAAGTGAATCTAAAGTAATAACATTCTGATGCTGGACTGACTTGTAAATCCCGTTAACCAGTAAATGCTTTCCTGAAAAATTGGGTAAACAATTGATAGCAGTAAAGTGAAGAACTAACAGTTTTACCTCTTGTTAGTACCGTAAGCAATCAGCTAGACACAATATCCCATTTATTAGGAGGATAATTAATTAATTTCGACACAACTCAAAGCCTTTCTAAAATTTGGTTCGAAATTTGGATTATATGTTAAGTTGGTCTAATAAAAAGTCTGTAGCAAGTGAACTTATTGGGATTTTAACATAATACAAGCTTACCCATTTTACAATATTCCTATTCATGATCCCAACCGAATTCTACCACTTGACACTTACGATCCTATACTATACTCCCTTTTAATTCCTCCCTGAGTCGATCATCCTTTTGTGGCAGAGCTGTAGTATAATTACTAAAATTCTAATTTCAGCATCTATATATATATATATATATATATATATATATATATATATATATATAAACTAAAAGATTCGCATGTGATTGACAATTAGACCAATTTTTAGTTTTATTGTTGAGTTTTGAGTGCTACATCTTCTTTTTATACAAGGTTTTAATATGTTATTTATTTTTAGTTTTTGTGCTTCACTCCATTACACAAACGTTAAACTCCACTTGGTCAACGCATTCAATTTCTTATCTTTGTTTAGTTTAGTTGTTTCTTCTAACTATACATAAACACAATCTTCCCAAGTCATCAAACAATTCCTAATCAATATTCACTAGCTAGTTCTGTGATAAATAAGTGAAGCCCTCTTTTTCATTTTCTTTTGAAAGAACAACATAAACTTCTGAAAATTGTTTTCAAAATATACTTTTGATTCTTGGTAAATAAGATGTTATATTAGATAATTCGTTTTATTTGGTCTAACTTTGTGTGTGTGTGTGTGTGTGTGTGTAGAAAATACTAATTTGCTAGTAAGTTCTTTAGACTAATTACCTCTTAGTCGGTTTTGCATTTTTAAAATGCATTATTTTTATTTTTTACATGAAGTCAACTCCATTTGAAAACTAATACTATATGTCTAATAATAAATTTGATAGTCATTAAAATTTTATAATTTTTTTGGCTCACATAGCTTAAAAAAAAGAGGAAAATTAATAAAGATTCATCTTTTTCATAAAAAAAATATTTTAAAAGTGGTTTCCATGTTTCTTAAAGTATGGGGGTTTTAATAAGTATATTTTATTAATAAAAATTTAATTTACACTCATACCAATTGCCCTTTTTTTAGAAATTTATAAACACTCAAAAGCAAAAATAAGAGTAATTAATTTTGGCTCACCAACACAAAAATTTGTATAGGTTTTTTATTGTATCTCTTTCCGGTCAGCAACGAGGACGGCGTTAGTGGGAAGCGTGCACATGTGTCCTTCCTGTCAGAGGATGGGCCAAAAACATAACGAGTTAGGAAATTTTGAGGGCTTCTACTACCTAAATTTTTTGTCATGGTCCAGTTCGTATGAGTTGGAAACGTTAAGGGATATTGATACCGTAGTTGGCCTAATTTAAACCTTATAATGTTATGTTGATAGTGTGGATTACTTTTTCTTTTCCGATGTTGATGGTCATAGATTCACTGTTGACGTACCCTGCGTTTCAGGCTAGTTACTGATATACCTGCAACCACCGGCACGGGGTTCGGTAAGCACTCCAGAAGTACTCCTCCCATCATTTTGTTTTAAATAAGACAGAATTATTACAGAAATTCGATTTAAATATATATTTCATTAACATTTAGTAAAACATTATGACACAACCATATAGAATTATTGACAAATTTGGATTTGGGACATTTTTAAATTGCTCTGCGCGACCCACGAAGGAGCCGAGGACCTTGGCTTGGTGTTGGGTTTTGTTTTGAAAAAATGGATTGGAAGAGGGATGACGGATGGATGTGTGTGTGTGTGTAGGGCAAGAGGTGGTGTGTTACGAGAGCCCGCGACCAAAGGCTGGGATCCATCGGTTTGTGTTCGGGCTGTTCCGGCAGCTGGGCAGGCAGACGGTGTATGCCCCTGGGTGGCGCCAAAACTTCAACACTCGGGATTTTGCAGAGCTCTACAATTTAGGCTTACCTGTCGCTGCCTGTTATTTTAATTGCCAGAAGGAGGTCACTGCCTCCGGAACCGGTAGCCAAAGAGGATGATCATACCCACTACTTCTACCTCGTAATTACTACTCCAGTCCCTCGATCGTGCTAATCTATAATTCGAGCAACCTTTTTTTTGTTCTTTTTAATTAATTGGAATGTCTCAAAATAATGAATTGCTTTTTTAAATTTAGTAGTATTTTATTATCCAATTTTCTATTTTGATCCTGAAAAGCCGAGGTATGTAACAGGTAGAGTTTAAAAAGAGAAATGCTAAAAAATTAATATTTTTAGAACTGTCTGAAAAAAAATGATAAAAAAAAATACAGGCAAAAGGAATATATGATTCCCCTGTATATTAACTGCCACTCTAAATCAACGACATGCATGCCTGTTTGTATACCAGCTACTCACTAATATCCCTGCATGCATGCATGCATGCCTGCCCTAGCTAGGACAAAAACACACTCCCAGGGTAAAAAATTTTAGAAAACAAACAAAAAAAAATTAATGTGTTTGGAAGAGATTAAAGAATAGGTCTTTTAACTATTATTCTTATTTTTATTGATTTTTCATCACTTATTTTTTACATCAATTGAAATTCCAAATTTGAGAAGCTCAAAAAGCATTTTTTATAATTTTTAAAAAAATTAAGCATTTTCTATTGAAAAACTTAATTACTTCTAAAAATATTTTATTGGGTAAATAAAGTGTTAGTTTCCAAATGACTTTAGTTCTAAACAAAATAAATAAATAAAACTTAAAATAATAAGTTTTTCAATAAAAGACTACTAATACTCTTGCTCGTATATATGAGTGATAGTTTCAAATCTTTTAGAATCACGAGAATGAGAAAAATGAAGAATGCTTGTTTTTTAGAAACCAAACATCACTGAACTAGATCAGTTGGCATGGGCTTCATTGTCTCTTGGCACTTGCTCAGATTCAAGCAACAAGAACATGCCACCTTCTTAACTCTTTACACTACTAAAATAAGCCAATTTACCAATGGTCTCGCATTGGCATTGGTAATATTATTAATACAAGCACTACTAAAAAAAATAGATTTTCCAACCGCCATTTCCAACTGCCAGCCGTTGGAAATAGGCAGTTGGAAAATAGTCCGTTGGGAAATCATTCGTTGGAAGTTAATTTTCCAACTGCCCAGAAGTGAGCAGTTAGAACTTCCAACTGTTAGCCGTTGGAAATAAAGCAGTTGGAGAATTTTCCAACGGCTTTATTAATTTTTTTTATTTTTTGGTTTTCCAACTGCCTTGGCAGTTGGAAAATTTGCCAGAGCAGTTAGAACCATTTCCAACTGCCTGACAGTTGGAAAATTTTTAAGCCATTGGAAACATTTCCAACTGCTTAGGGAAATGTGGCAGTTGGAAATTTTTTAAGCCATTGGAAACATTTCCAACTGCCTCAGCAGTTGGAAAATTTTCCAGATTTTATTTTTAGCTTCAAATTATTTTTTTATTTATATTATTTATCTCTATACTGTCTATTTCCAATCGAATGTTTTGTTTAAACGTTAACCTCGTATGCTGCCGATACTGATATCGTTTGAAATCAATTTTTAAAACTCACAAAATTTCATAAATTAAAATTACTAAGTGAATGTTAATGTAAAAAAAAACATACAGAATTAAAATTACTAAGTCAAGTTGGAAATTTACTACTAAATCCACATGAGCTCCAGTAGAGTTTAAATTACATGCTTTCATAATCCAACAAAGTGAATGTTTGTCTATAAATACATATAGTAGCATGATATACCTGATCCATGCGTCATCCGATCCCGAGTCATCATCATCATCTGCAGGTGGTGCCGGGGGGGGGGGGGGGGGGGGGAAGCCAAGTGAATTGCATATGTACTCCATCTCAGATCGTTGTCTCCTCTTCAGACGTTCTAGCTTCCGCTCATAATGTGATGCTTGCTGTGCAGTTTGCTCCGCTACGACTCGCTGTACTTGTTCAGCGAACTCCGGAGTCTGCATCACATCAACATGTGCTGCATGAGTAAGCCCTGGTCGCCGTCGTCCGGGCACGACATGTTGTTCTGATCCAAGGCCAAATACACGCCCTTTCTTCCTGCCCCCAGCAGCGGCACTTATGATCGCAACCTCATCTATGTCAGGTGCGCCACCTGAATCATCCGTTTGCTGCGTTGCTTCCTCGATCTCAGCAGCTACTATTGCCTGCATATAACAGTACAGAAAATTTATTAGTAACAAGATCAGAAATTATACTTAAGCATTATGTAACAATTACTTACTGCAACTTCTTCAGTACGCCTGTTAACGTAATCCCCGCTCTTTTTCTTATGAGTTTGCTGCATCACCTTGAACAATCCTGGGTCCCTCTTCTCCGGATCTTTATCACGCTACATTTCCAACATAGTCACATTAATTGATTGTCCAAATAAAGTTACTTGAAATTATGTGTAAAACATTATGATTATTTTACCATTCGTTCTCGGTGTTCAGTAATGAAAACCGAACCTCCTGCAAATGTAGCACTTCATGCACCTGTGGAGTTAGATGACTCCGATGATGAAGATCGCATCGTCTTACCCCTTGCCGATCGCTCGTTAAACTCCGCGGTGTCCCACCACGCTTCCATTTCTGCATACTGCGCGTCGGTCATAAAAGATGCCCTTGCTCGCCGTTTCTCCGGATTCTTTTCTCGGCGGATGTCCCCCAGCGTATGTCAGTAATGACTAGCCGCCAACATATGCCAGACGCGGTAGACCTCATTATGGTGGGCTGGATCCCACTCACATAATCCTTGCACGTTATGAACTATAAAAACTATATAGCGGATCTATAGATTCCAACATAGATGATAAAGGCGAAATAGCTATAACAAGTATCTAACCTCAAATACGCGCCACCATGCCTGAATATCTGCTGGACTCGCGCTCGTCCAATCATGATGTCCCCTGAAGTGTGTGGTGAAGCAACTAGTGATCAACCTTGTTGCTCGTGATGGAAGGAAGCTACATGAAGTGGATGTTTCACAGAATTCATGAAATTAGTTTTACTGCGACTTCAGATACTACATGTTAAATAAACTAATTTGGTACAAGCGGGTGCATTACTTACGTGTTCCCGTGAGGTACTATCCGTAAACGAGACTGCAGCGGGGCTTGGGATACCGTGTTCTGACCATGTGAACTCCCACCATCCGGTGACACTACAGGGGTCGGGATAGACCGACTACCACTACCACGTCTAGGACCAATGCGAATACCACCTGTGGGAGGGTGAGGATGATGAACAGGTGTTTGTTTTGTTGATGGTTGTGCATCCGAATGATGGGAGTGCGATTGGCCTGCCCGCTCATGTCTAGCTATTGGTTCTGCTAAAACTTCTTTCATTTGCTGAAATAGCCCTTTCCCTGGGCGACGTATACACGTCGCATCTCCTTTAGGTGGCATCTGCATTATTATGAAATCCCATACAAAAGCTTACATAACGTACATTCAAACATTTAAATAAAACTTGCTCAATCATATTGTAGGCACCAGGTTGAAGTTATTGTTGCTCTTTACATATATATTAAAAGTTAATTACTAAACGAGAACATTACATAATACAATAACATATGCACGTTTACATTATTCTGAGTTTCCACGTTCATCTGAATTTGATTTCTCTGATTCGCCACTATCAGTATCCCCTGATTCAAAATCATTTTCATCATTACTTCCTTCAAGGGACTCCTCATTGTCAGAGAAATCGTCATCTCCCAAAGTTTCATCCCTCAATGCCATGTCTTCCTCCACAGCTTCCCATACACCTGTTTCAGCTAAATTGTCGATTGGGTCATCCATAATTATAGGAGACCTGTTCACACCGGCCTGCAATTCTTCCTGATATGCATCTTCGACATCAGCTACATTATTATGAACAATGCGTCTAGGTTTGATTTTCAACACCGCCAACCAACCCGTTTTGTCACGTGACTTTGTGGGATAATGGGTGTAGTAAACTTGATCAGCTTGGGATGCAAAAATGAACGGGTCAAACTTCCCATATCGACGACCATCACGAACCTCAACTATCCCATATTGTTGGTGAACCCGAATGCCACGATTTGGAGTAGGGTCAAACCAAGCACACTTAAACAATACTACTTTTTTATGTGGCCACCCAGGATATTCCAGTTGAATGATTTCTTCTAACACCCCATAAAAATCACATTCAACCTCACTTGATCCTGAAGTCCTAATACATACTCCACTGTTAAATGTTGCTTTGTCGCGACCCCAGTCGCTAATGTGGAACTTGTACCCATTTATGAAGTAAACAGGCCAACTCTCAACACGACGAGATGGCCCGCATGCAACATCCCACAGGAAGCGGTCCGTGATAGTGTTTCTTACATCATTCACCTAGTTTCAAACAGTCATAATATAAATATGTATTTTGGTTATTTATCAAAATATGGGTAATTTGAAGTGTAAGTAACTTACATAGTTTCTAAGCCATGTCTCAAAGTTATTCTCAATGTAGACATCCAGGTCTGCCATCTGTATATTGGGTGCATGCATACGCACCTCATCAACGAACAAACTACAAGATGGCATAAGAAGACGATAGAGCATAAACTGGATGAGGTTAGTAGAAAAGAATAAAAGTTTTGTTTCAGAGAAACATGTAAATATTTAGCAATGGGTATTGTTTCACTTACTCGAGGTACAGCTTCACCTCCTTACAATTCAGTAACACATATGCAGCTGCGACCCTTAATTCATTGTCATCAAGATAGCGATACCTTGATGCCCCATATGGTTAACCCGGGTATCTAAATATAGACCACACCGATTCATCAAATGGTCCTTCACCGCCATCATCATTACGAGGTACTCGAGTAGCCATATGTGGGATATGGGATTCAAAGTAGTGAGAGCAAAATGTAGAGGTCTCCTCAATTAGATATGCTTCACAAATTGAACCCTCTACATGAGCCTTATTTGAAACGTTCATTTTGAGGTCATGCATACAACGCTCAAACTTGTACATCCACCTATATTGAACGGGGCCTCCAACTCTTGCTTCGTAAGGTAGGTGAACCGGCAAATGTTCCATCGAGTCGAAAAAAACCGGTGGGAAAATTCTTTCCAACTTACAAAGTATGACAGGTATATTTGCTTCCAACTCGACCAAGTGATTCACATCTAACTCTAGGGAGCATAAATCTCGGAAGAATTGGCTTAACTCGGTCAACGGTTTCCATATATTATCAGGCATTGCTTCAAGTGCAATTGGGAGGAGCCTCTGCATCATTACATGACAGTCATGGCTTTTCATACCCGACAGTTGACTTACATTACTGTCAACACACCTCGCAAGGTTCGATGCATACCCGTTTGGGAGTCTAAGTGTTTTAACCCAAGTAAGCACATCAGTTCTGTGCTCTCTGTTTAGTGCAAATGTGGCTTTAGGTTTAACTGCTCGGCCGTCACCCTGAGGAATTAAATGTAGCTCTGATCGACTGCAGAGAATCTCAATGTCTTTACGAGCCTTGACGTTGTCCTTAGTTTTATTGGTCACATCCATCACTGTATTCCATATATTGTCAAACACATTCTTCTCTATATGCATAACATCCAAATTATGGCGGATCAAATTAGTCTTCCAATACGGTAGCTCCTAGAAAATACTTCGTTTTGTCCAATTATAGGTTCTGCCATAACCTGGTATGGTTACAACCTGTCCATTGCGAACTACAGAAGGCAAATGTGAGATACGTTCAAATATTGCTGCTGGTGGTAAACGCTCAGGAGGCAACGATTTCTCAACTTTTCCTCTCTTAAAGGAGACTCTGTTCCTTCTGTATGGGTGATCCAACTCTAGAAATTGTCGATGACAATCGAAGAATGACGTTTTCCTTCCATGCTCAAGTTGGAAAGCTTTACTATACTCAATGCAAATAGGGCACGATAACCTCCCATGCGTCATCCATTCGGACAACATCCCATATGCGGGGAAGTCATTTATGGTCCACAAAACCGAAGCGCGGAGCTGAAAATTTTGTTTCAGTGAAACATCCCATGTTTC